>OX637473.1:14320000-24320000 GCA_951800055.1 Cenopis cana
TATCATTAATTTTACCATTGAAAGCCATGTAAATGGTCACATACCTAGTTAGTAGTACATTTATATGGAATATAACAAAAAGTGTTCCTGGGCTAATTTGAGAATAGCGATGTTGAAGTAGTGATTTAGGTGACAGAGTGATGCGTTGCGCAAAAAGATGTATTTCAAATAAGAGAAATAGGATGCCGCTTTGCTGGCATCTTCATAATAAAACTGCCCTTTTCAACTGCTTTTATCTGTGCAATCAGCTGTTCTTATCACAACATCTGTTTCTGTCTTCGTTTCTTGTGAAACAAGCCCCGCGTCAATCACTTTTCTATACTTACACTGTAGGTCCAGGTATCTTTATGGCTCTTTAATCTTTCACTGCCGGTCACACACCCATTAATTTTTTCCTTCCTCCCATGACACTTTTTGTAAGTTTATTTAATTGAAAACGTTTGGAGCGCTCGTGGCCCTGCGGCGCCTGCGTACCGCTTGCGGTATCTAAGGTTAAGCAACGTGGGCAGCGGTCAGGACTTGGATGGGTGACCGCTTTGAGTGGTTACTAACTGAGCGCTCCCGTGCTTTGGAAGGCACGTTAAGCCGTTGATCCCGGTTGCTGTCTATGGCAGCAGTCGTTAAGCCAAGTTGGAGGCCTTCGGGCGGCTTGAGAACTTCTAACAGTCAAGTTGCCCACTCACTTGACAAAGCCTAATCCCAATAAGGTCTAGTTTTTTAAATCTTGGGATTAGGTAGCGGACCCCAGGCGTCCTTCAGGATGCAACTGTACTGGGATAACGCTAGGAGGATGATGATTTAATTGAAAACGTTACCTATAGAGACCTAGAGCTCCGGCTCTACAACCATGTTATCTTTTACTTACTCTGTTGCAACTTAAAATATTTTTGACGCCTGGCTTTACAATGAATTTTATTTACGTCATCAATCAATTATAATTTATAATAATGAATTAGTACTTACTTCTAACGCTCTGGCTAATGAGGCCCATATCATTAACAGTAGTGTTACCACTACAAGGGTGTATCCGAACTTGATGACTGTCATCAAACTCTGAAACAATAAAAGACACTTTATGTTAAGATTTATTTACATATATCTGAACAAAAAAATAACATGTTTGAGTACAACACACTTTCAGCGCTCAAAAGGTAAGATGTGTATTCCGTAAGATCCTAACGACGCTACTCGTATATCGTTGGCAACACTGATGGTCCGTTTGTTTCCTAACTTCGTTACAAAATTGACACGAGAAAGAAAAAAGACACCATTAAAATTCGACACTGCACGGTGAAGCAAAATAGGAGTTCATAATGTAAATACGTCCCCCTCCTCCATATATGGCTTGCATATGCATTAGCTCTCGTAGCATTCATTTGGTCAAGGTCATTGCAGTTGCGCGTTTCTACATATACGAAGAGACCTGTAACCTTTACCGTCCAATAGCGAAAGTAGAAACGTTTTCTTTAAATAACAAACACGTAAGTAGAGTGAGACTTTAAAGATTCGCAAGTAGTTGAGATATTGATAGACAATGCACTTTTTTTAATTATATCTTTAAACGTAAGTAATGGGGATATCTTGCTAGGCAACCAGACCAAAAAAGTGTCAGACTGGTGGCCAATTCATGGCAAAAGGAGCGTCGGCCGTCCACCGGCTAGATGGAACGATGATATTAGGAAGATCGCGGGTCACTCTTGGATAAGACTGGCTCAAGACCGGGACGAGTGGCGTACTCGAAGAGAGGCCTGTGCTCAGCAGTGGGCGATTACAGGCTGAAAATGATGAATGGGGATATCGTTATCTACTTCTATTACCGTAAATAAATGGGTTTCTGATAAATATAGATAAAAGAGAAGCTAAGTGAATATTGTAGTACTATTTCCGTATAAATCTGACGACATTATTAATGAATTTGATTATAAAACGAATATGGAAAGATAATGAATATTTAATTAAGTATGCGATGCGGTTCCTATAGTAGGAGCCTTTAGATGGCCCAATTTCACGAGGTTGATTTAAATTTGTACGGCGCTTCAATGTGGGGGTTTGAAACGTTGGGTTTAATGAGCGGGTAATGAGCACGGTTTCATATGCCGTTCAAGGATTTTTGGTATATGTGAGTTGAATTAGACGATTAATTTTTGCTATAATTATTATCAAATAAATTTTTGTCCTCCTCAATCGGTCCCTCATTGCTGAGGATCGTGACTCTGGCGACGTAGCATGGACAGTACTCTTCTCCAGGTGTTTCGGTCGCGGTGACCTGTTGGAGTTGGAGCGCTGTATTCACCGGCATTTTAAGATGCTGCTACACTGGGTTAAAAAAGCCGTCGTGTGGGTTCCGGCTTCTTGGTCTTTTCCCTTCTACTGTTCTTGTTACCACCAGTTTCTCCACGCATTTTCGGGAATCCGGCGAGCTATGGGGCCAAAATACTGGAGGATACGGTTCAGGCAGGTAGTTGACAGACGTTGTTCCATGTTATATATTACTGCGGGTAAATTACTTTAAGTATGAGACTGCCATATACTCTTGCTGCATATTATAATAGTTTATATTACAAACACACTGTCTAATAAAAATATCGTAAGTCCTAATAAGGTTTTCCTTTGTGAAATTTTGCAAATTTAATGTAATTTGTGAATTAATATGAAATCTCATATTCAAATTGTTTCCCGTTGACCTCTACGTGTAATGTTATCCATGAAGAGAATTAATTAGGTGAGGAACTCTGAAAAGCTTGCGAAATGAATAGGGCTTCTCCCCCGGCCCGTTATATCACGGGGCAGATTTCTGCATAAGTTTCGGGGAAGAATTCGAATTAAAATTCTTTATTCGTATGATGATTTTTGTAAGGGTTGTATGTGGTGTGGTGTAGTGAAGAGCTATGAGAAAGTGTTTGGCGTACCCCTTATACAAGATTAGTACATTAATTCTTTCAACGAACTCGTATAACCTGGACCTATTTAAGGCAAGAGTGAAGGCATTTTCTGAGTGAGCTTCACCGTCGGCCTCATCTTTATTTTGTTACCTGAATAAAACATTTTTTTTTTCATTTTCATCTTTGCTCCCTGGCTAGATGCTGGCCAAGAGCAATCCCATTATTAATAAAAAAATACAAAAAAACTATGTAGGTAGGTATACGATAGAAATATTTATATTTATTTATTTGAATCAGGCAACAAGGCCCATATTTACATATACCTTACAGACTAACATATCTATAAAATACTTAAAAAACTATGCACAAATAAACACACTACAACTTAACTGCGATGTGTTACGCAAGTTCGAGGTGTCAGGTAAGGCAACCGACCGCGAAAAAAATCTTCCTTGGTGAAGGAACCGTGTGTACCGTGTGATATATATGCACGGTGTTAATAATTAGTTAAACTTAAGCTTAAATGTATATGAACTTAAAATATCTCCTGAATATGTAGGAGATAGCTTAATCTCCTTCTTTTTGAAATATTCAGTTTCCCGAAGTGCTGAAAGCGACGGAGGTGATTTAAAATAAAGCACGGATGTGAACATTTTACGTCAAAACTTTAACCCTTCAAGATGGAAGTGTAACTTGTGAACACTGAACAGACTACATATTCTATGTATAAAGCTGTTACAAGTTAAAACTCTCTACAGTTTTTTTGTAAAGGATACCTCCTAACGGTAACGTTAGTTTTATAAAAATAGTAAAAACTGCATAGAGATTTTCAGGAAGCTCTGCCTTGATCTAACCAGTACCTAATATACATACTGAACTACTTATCTTTTGACTGATGTTTGACTTTAGGAAAAAAGTTTAAGCGAGGCCATTCGTTTCCAGAATAAATTAACATGATTAAAATTTGTATTTCTCTTTTCCTATTCCTCCTCCTTCCCCTCTATTTTTCCTTCTATGTTATTTTTCTACGGCTTCCGGTTCCTGTTTTTAAAATGCATTACGTTGAGATTTGAAAAAAAAAGATCCATAGCTTTGATGTTAATGTTTCAGCGCAACTTATATGAAGGCACCGCAGCGGTTGCGGTCTTGTCTCCAGTAGACATTTTAAAATTTTAATCTACATGCCAAGCCGAAATCTTTACTCTACCCCGTGTAAGTCTAAATTTAATATAAATGCGGGAACGCTAAGATACTGGGAGTATTCTATATTTATCAAGCTAATTAAGTTAAAAATTGTTTTATTATCCAATAGTTGATACTTTACAGCTAAACATTATGGATTAATATTATTAACTTATGCGCTCAAGAACAATGAAAATGGGACACTTGTTCAAGTTGTCCAGAATATCTATCCACCTCTTCACCCGTTTTCATGAAAACTTATCTTCGATTCTTTATTCAATTAACGACTTGAAATACTTCTGTTTATAGGCTAGTTATATTTTTATGATGTATCTTTTATTTATCCTTTATTCAATAAATTTTGCTACTCTATTAACGACTTTAAACACAATTTTTGCCGCAACTAGTCGGGAAATTGACCAAATAAGTATATTTGAATTAACTTCAGTAGGTATTACATACATCGCATTAACGACTCTACGTGCATAAAATACCGTTCAAAATCTTATGAAAGGTGGGCCTTTTACTGATCAAATACGATGTGAATACGGATACGGTTAAATTTGAGTGCACTGCGGCTGATATTTATTTTCACCCTCGGGATGTTGCGAAATATCAATTTTATTGAATTTATCGTGCTCACCGCGGAAAAGTATGAGGAAAAATGGGCTATGTGTTGAATTTGGAGCTGTGCAAAATGATTTTGGGGATAAGGTTGTCATAGTAGTATCAGCGCGATGGGAAGACTTTGGCGATGATTCTTGTCGGCACTCCGAAATTAATATAATAAGTATATCTAATGTGTGTCATATTACCTATATAAAAAGTTTGATGAAATGATAATGTACGAAACAAATACCTATCAAATCTAAGTAAAAAGACTTTCGTTTCACATTCAAGAAATTTTAACACAAAGCTAAGCCAGACTTATTACATAATTAGGTAAATTATGATCTTATTTGCCGACAGTTTCCCATCAGGGTCGCATTACACTTATAAGGCTATCTATTACCTATTGTTAATATATTTGGCATATACATATTTTAAAATTGGTGACTCATCGATGACTAGAGTAAGATATAAACACCTGCATAAAGACTACACCTATTTCTTTCATCGCAACATTAACATAGCACTCACCATGATTCCCGATGTAAGTGCACTCCTCCATAAACTGCTACATTCGGGTCAATCGCTCCAGCCTTACTGTGACTGGCCAGTTCTGCGAACAAAACAAGTATTTTGTATACATTTTTTTACTAACTTTTTATGTTACTTTGAACTCCAAAAATGTGGGTGCATACAGCCCTACAACTTACAAAACATATATGTCTTAAATGGCTTAAGTCGGCGTATTAAGGTTTCGGTACATTTATGAGAGTATTAGGTAATTAGGTACCTAAATATTTTTACACTTGGTCACCTACATACACACGTTCCATACCTACAATATAGCTAAGAAAATATAAGTATTTCACCCAAATTAAAACCTGCAGGTACTTGTTCGGGTTAGAAAGGTTCCATGACATAATGCCATCGCAGGGTTATTTTTCCGGGCCCCGGTGAGCAGGGTAGAATAGGCCGCGGTGTATGATTCTTATTTATAAAGGCTTATGAGGTAATTCTTATTTCCGTGGACGACGAGATAAACCTTATTTTCCGTAATTTTCGACGGGATTTGCATTATACCTAAAGCTATAAATACGAGCTCAGCACATATCATTTGAAACTGTATATTGGCAAAATGTTTTCAGTGTTTCTACTGACTAAACATAGTCAATTTAAAACGATTTGGCATTTATTTAATTCCAATATATTATAAGTATGATAATGCATTTATTTCAGACATAAGTCCTTTGCTCGGATCGGATTTGCTCATATGTGTTAGTAAATACAATAATAACCTTATGATCTAAAGTATGTTAGTAAATACCTAAACTCAATAGAGGCGAGAGGTCTAAAAGCTAACTTGTCTTTTTTTAAATACATGCATGGACGTCCGGCGGGCATACATGGGACTGTCCCAGCGTTCAATACATACACGATGGGAATAACCCGACAGATTTCAGCCACCCGACAAAAGTCTGAAATGAAATGTGATGTAACTACACGAAGTTACGAATCTCGTCGTCAAGATATACGGGTGAGTCGCAAGGTGGGTTGAAACAAGTTGTGAATAGCATAGCAGCACACGTAGTACGAACTTCGAAGCTGTAACGTATCGCTCCTCCTAACATAATTAAACACGACTGAGGCCAATCACGGCACGGGCTCGAGCCGGATTCGATGTAGGTAGTACGTCAGGAAATTAGGCCAATTCCCAACCTTTACCGACTTCTCACGAAATCAGTGGGACTTATGGGGATTGAGAAATATTATTGACATTAGTGCTGTTAGATTTATGTGGACTTGTATCGCAGATTTTACGGCTGTAGGTTTTATGTGGTATACATTTGAAAACATGTTTACGAGTAGGTACTGGAATGCTAGTGGTAGGAGAAGAATGAATAGATGCACGAACGTGTTAACTTGTTGTTACATACCTAAATACTTCCGTCTATATATATATATATGCGACCTAACAGCGTATTGAAAATAATTTATGCAGTCGTAGGATTTTCCATCCACTTAAGTACCTATTTTAATTATAAGCAGGTTTTAACCGGGTGAAGACCGATGTAATACAGTTTGGTCTTCTTTATGTTACAATGTCTTCTTTGTTTTTAGTGTGGTCTTTGTTTCGGTTATTAAATTTCATGATTTTTTCCTCGTTATTTTTCTTCACTCATATTTTCTCTTTGTGGGATTTTCCTTACGAATATTTACGACAGAAGGGTATTTTTTTAGAAACATGACCAAGCATTCAAGACATGTTTTGGTGAATACAAGAATTCAAGAATTTACAATCACACATACCTACTTGCCTTAAGTGGCACTTTTAGATTAGAGCGAAATTATCAGTCAAAACAGTCGTCGAAAAGGAAGGGCTTCGTTTTATGTTATGATGTGCGGGTCGATCGACCAGAGACTTTTATTCTGTATTCCAATTTACCGAGAAAGACATAATATATATCTGAAATAATATATATCTCAGATTGAGTCGCAGTGTGTTTATTTCCCCCAATTTGTTTAAGAAAGGCCACTGCATTCATGGCTCATATTTGGAGCAGCCCTACTGCCTCTACTGGGGCCGTAGCTTACATAAGATCGCACCTAGAGTCTGGCTACGTTAACTCTACCTAGCAAATGAACTGTCAAACCAATATAATTTGGCAACACTGTGCATTATACGTCATATTTCTATGGAAATGTCACGGAAATGTGACGTGTGAGGTAGTGTTGCCAAACCAAATATTTGTTTGACAGTTTATTTGCTTGGTAGAGTTAAAGTAGCCAAACTTCTATAATGATACCATTTCTTACTCTTTATGTAGGCATGGTTTTCTGTTCCTGGTACAGTGAGGAATGTCGCCAGAATTACCGAGAATGCACTGTGAGTGAGTGGGTGAGGGATCTGCAAATCTGCATAATTATGTCTCTGTCAACACAACGAATCCTTAAGTCAATAAAGGGTCGGCAAGGCGCAAGTTTGAATAGCGTACTTGTACCTAGTTTGTATAAAGACATAGGTAATTGAGGAAAAATTAAATGAGCATTTCTTTTACATATATTTATTTATATATATATTTATTTATTTCGGGGATCTCGGAAACTGCTCTAACGATTTTGATGAAATTTGGTTTGTGGGGGTTTTCGGGGACGAGCAATGGATCAGGTCTCACTCCGGGGAAAATACCGAGCAAGGCTCGGTCGCCCAGATATTTGAGAAATTAAATTATAATGCGCTACATATATCTCAGATTGATCCGTATTACGTTTGTACTTTGCATTATTACGTTGTTACTTAACAGATAGAAATTTCATAGTAAATATTATTCGCAGATTTTTTTATTTCATAGAAATATTTTTTTTACAAAAGGGTCGCAGTTCTAATCTAACCCAACCTACTTTTCTGATAGATCTAATGGGGTTCCCTCACAATGTCGTTTTAGTTGTTCCTAAAAAATCAACGGTTACTAAAACAAAAAGTTTCTATAAAATGAAAATTCTGCGAAACAATACATTCTATGAAACATTTTTTCTGCAAACCCCTTTTATTACATAATGTTTTCTCAGTATTTTTGGGAACTCAATTATGTGATCTGTGTACGCATTCGTTTACTGTACATCACTGGTAAGTAGTTTATGCGCATGTTATTTATATTTTATGTGGCGTGTGTCGCGGACATAAAGTGGAAATCCTAATTTGACGACATAGTAAAATTGTTGGGTTGCGATTAGGGTTTCTGCTAGAGACTTCTCGAACTCGAGACAACTCGAGAGTTTCGCCTCCATTCGAGACGAGAAAAAAATAGCCTACTCTCGAGACTCTCGAGTTCCGGCGAACACGAAATAAGGGCTAAAGTCAGGCTCGCAATTTGCCGCTTTTATCAATGATAACGCCGCCCGCGCACTATAAACACGTGCAGCGGACTCCTCTCTCGCACGCTTTGTAACTCGCCGCCGTTAGAGTTAGTCAGTCAATGTCAAGCAAGAACAAGCAGGCTGAATATTTCGGTGTTAGCTGTGGCGTCAAACAAGGATGCGTACCCAACCCTCTTCGCTCTTTACTTTGCTGTTCAGTCAGATTCCTTACACTCTTTGGCTCATGGCATCCGTATTCGTTATCGTACCGATGACGGTATCTTCAATTTAGCACGACTGAAGGCTCTCATGCCACTGTCACGGAGATAATGTACGCAGATGACCTTTGTTTTGTGGCGGACTCCCCGGACAGTCTGCAAGCTCTAATGACGAGTTTCACCGAGTCATGTCAACGTTTTGGCCTGATAATTAGTGTTAAAGAAACCGAAGTTATGGGTTTGGATACACTAGTGCCCGTTGACATGAAACTTGGTGGTTCTCTTAAGCAAGTGGACAGATTTAGGTATCTGGGGAGCACTGTAACATCTAAGTGCCACCTTGATGATGAAGTTAACAGCAGAATCGGGGCGGCAGCTGCTGCCTTTGGAAAACTTCGAGTCAAGGTGTTCCGGTCACACGACATAAAGCTCCAAACCAAGGTCTGTCTGTGTACATGGCAATAGTTGTGCCTAATCTTTTGTATGCCTCCGAAACATGGTGCCTCTACCACAAGCACATTCACGTATTAGATAGCTTTCATCTGAAATGCCTGCGTAACAGTATGTTTGTGTTTTCATTGTATTATCAACAATAATTTACAATTTCTTACCAACGACTCGAGAGTCGAGACAACTCGAGAAATTGGAGTCGAAAGTTCTCGAAACTCGAGAAAAAAAATGAGGCGAGAAACCAGAAACCCTAGTTGCGATGCATTGAATACATTTTATATTACTCTAGCATGGAACGTTATTTCACACGCACAGTGCCTGCCCTACATATATTTTATGTATACGGCTTTCAAATTTACAGCCCTGTATATTTATATAACCTTCACACAAAATTTAATTTCGCGTGTTGCTTATGGACATTAACACTTTTTAAATGCCAATTTTTTGTCTATGTTAGAGGCAATCAATATAATACGAGACTCTTACTTCTATTACTGGGATAATACCTGTTAATTACTAGACACAGACCAAAATTATAAAAAAAACTAATATTACCTAGGTACCTACCTAATACAAGTACAAATATCTAAAAATACCCTCAAGGGGCTGAATTAAATGGGAAACTATTTGTTCACATTGTGTCATGCGGAAGGAAGGAATTATACGCCATGTAAGTTACTGAGCAAAGTATGTATCTACCTTAAAAACCTACAACCCGACTTTTCAAGGCGACATAAATGCTTGCCTGACGCGATTTTCGACAAGCGGCGGTATCGATCTGAATGTACAGTCACCAAATATAGGGAGGCTTGTGCACATATGTACGCTAATAATAAGCCGTGTGGGAATGCTGCTATGACTTACCTACAAATTATAATTCATTTCGTTCAAGCGCCAAAATATCTCATCTGAGATGGGTGATTGAACCCTTGGTTAAGAATCTACCTTTATTTTACAGTTGACTTGCTTCGTCTATTACGCCTTTTAATAAAACATTTCAATAATGCGGTGTTGGAATGAAAATTCCCATAACATAATACTAGGCACCGTTGCAATTACAAAGGAATGCGCTGGTATTCATACCTATTTCTAGATATACTATTTAATTTGTTCACGAAGGCCACGTTAAAATAGTTTGCTAATAGACTTTATTCTAACAATATAAGAGCGAGTTTTGATTGAATGTTTAGGCCTCTAGTTCATAAAGAACAGTCACTATAAGGAAAATCAAACCGGTTTTCAATCTTGTAGCTTAAATTTTCCTAACACGACTTCTATGTCTAGAAATTATTTCAATGGATTTGTTGAGAACGCGTCAAGTTCTCAATCTCAATCGTCGCGTGTGTTTAGAATCCTATTTCAAGGAGGTAATAATATAGGTAGGTACGAGGTACTAAACAAAGAGGGCTTAGCTTCAGCTTGCCATATACAGTTGCAATTTTGTATGTCAAACTTTGTATGTCAAACTTATCATGAAAATATATTATATTAGGTATGCATTTTGCTAACGCTCCTGCCTAGTTACACTAGCGTGTTACCACCCTATTGGCAATTACTGCCACTACAGGTCAAGGTTCAAACCCGGTAATCCAATTGTGGACTGAATGAAATACGAACGACATCATTATGATACGAATAGTATTCAATGTAAGTATTCATGAACATTATATAATGTCCCACTTAACAACACTGTGAATTTCACGCGTTATGTTATGTTATGACGGTTGACTGTAATCTCCATTCTAAATTTATGAAGCCTAGAATAAGTCCTCCTATTTAGTATCTACTGGGTTACGAGTATTTTGTATGACTGTGTAACGTAACATACTTAAGGCGATATGTCGATTGAAAGACACGCCCTTATGTTTTTCGCTCACGACAAAACGGGATGCAACACTCTTCGATAATCTCGTTGAATAACTGACTGTGTGCAGGTTTATTAAATTTCCTCTTGACAGAGTTTAGATGAGGTAAAATACCATCATATTAACTTAATCGTGTCTTTTAATAATGCGTTGAGGCTGAGTAAAAAAAGGAAAATATAGTTAGACTCAACTTTGGATTTTATTAATAACGAGAAAATTTTAAGCAATCATGTTTCGGCTATTGTCAGAAACACAATCATATTATAACCAAGAATCATATATATCTGAAAATCAGCCCCTATTGTTTCCTCGTCTGGGCAGAACACCGTTTCAAAGTTTCTAAATTTCTCGTTGTAGCGCCTTAATACATGAGACTAATATATTTAACATTGAGTAGGTAAACTAATTAAGTGCCTAAATTAATAAATCAATCCAGTTTCCTCATATATAATCGTTGAGATCCTTATTATCTTTGGAATAATATTGTTGATATTGCTAAGAAACTAACAATACCATGGTCAGGTATATACTTGATGTTTATCTTAGCCTCTTGCTTGTAATTCCTGTCTCAAAACTAGTAAATGTTACTCCACCATGAATTGAATATATATGTATACAAACGCTACTTTATTCCTTACAGTCAAGACTTATATTACGAGAAAACACCGAATGGTAATACTCGTACAAGAATTGGAACACCAGTCGATTTAATTGAATGTCAGTGGCTGTTTCCATCTTACAGCCATCTTTGTCATAACGAAGGCAATTTAGACCGGGTCGTTACTCACCGGAATTGCACTCTTTTGTGGACCCACCCCTAAATAATGTACCGACGACGAAATTATTACCAGTTACCAAGCGGTGTCATGTCCAAATCCCGCATTTATCTTTAGAAAATCCGTCAATTCCTTTATTTTTCTAGCAATAAGTACCTTCTGCGATTGGGAGTTTATTCCTACGTGTATATTTCAAGTCATTTTTAAAATATTTGGGGTCACTATAGATTACCCAAATCTACAAAATTCTGCAGAAACTTTTACAAACTGACAGCGGTTGAAACGCTCGTAGAATCATCGAAATTGGGAGAAAAAAATTACCTGAAACTTTTCGTGGGAAACGCACAAAACGAATAAGATACGTAATATTATTATAATGTGTATGCTAGTCAGGTGCTATGTTGTTTCGCAAATGTCTCCCGTAGCCTTATGTGCCGCCAACATTAAGCAGTTAATGCGTCCTTCGCCGTACGCTTTGTGTTACCAAACTTCAGGGTTTCATTTAACCAGATTAGTTTCAATTTACACGGACTTTCGGCTCTCTGATTAAGTACATGTCGCTCGAATAAACAAGCGGGTATCCAGCAAAACACCAACTTAGACTGTACACAGGCTAAACAAAATACGGGTCAGGGTTGAAATTAGAATGGACTTGTTGATGGGCTTATTGCAAAGAAGCCTAAGCGTGTAGCTGTGTAGATATATCTAGAAGGCGGATAGACCGAGTAAAATATAGACATGATTCACCGAATCACGTAGGCTACCGATATTTCTAATACGGGTACACTTCAGTGAGATATTTGTGCATGACTACGTTCCTGCTATATATTATAGGTAACCTTTAAAAAATAGGTAGTTCGGTAGCATGGTTATGTCATACAAAAGGGTTAGGTCATGGGTCATGGGAAAAACTCGCATGATACAGGATATAAGCATCTCTTCAGATTACCTTCAATATCAATAAAACATGGTAACTAAGTAACTAATGTAATGTGATCGCCTGTTAGAATTATTAATTGCAGCCGTTGACACATGTAAACTTAGATTAAAAAACCGGCCAAGTGCGTGTCGGGCCACGCGCAAGGTAGGGTTCCGTAGTCGTCCACCCGTTACATTATGTGGACTAAAAAGTTCGCAAACTTATATTTACTATGTTTTTGACAGAATTAACAACATTATCTAAGGTATCAATGGAAATTGTACGAAAGTTTGCGTTTGCAAAGTACATTTCTGAAGTTAGGCGGTTACTCCTTAACTAGTACTTAATGTCTACTTAGCTGTGATAGTTTTCCTTTTAAATTCATCGTATATACTACTACCATGATTTTTCTCACATGCCTAGTAGCCACCGTTTAGCTGGCAGGGGTTGGGAGGGGGGGGGGGGGGGGGGGGGGTTACTGAGAAAAACGGGGGTCGGACGGACGGACGGATATGGCGAAACTATAAGGTTTGTTTACTACGGAACCCTAAAAACCGCAAAACGCGACTCTTAGTGTTCATATCGATAAAAGCTAATTTCTGCACTAAACTGGCAGCATTTGGGCATCATTAATTAATTAAACCTTAAAAAATTGTTACTTTAAAGTGAACATAGAGAAGTTGGAACAAGGTTGTCAGTCGTGGCGTCGAAAGAGTTTCCCTAACGACTTAACGAGGAAGATAACAATGATTTATTCGGCGGTAATTAAGGAGGTGGTCGACGAGTACTTTAACGATACTCGTTTATTTAACTGGTAGCGACGTTGTTCGACGGCTGTCGATACTTGTTATGAAGGGAGTAATTAGTAATTACCCAACTTCTAAAACCAACGTCTATCATTCAGTTGTTGTGCGTTTCAAACGTCAATCCATCGAACGTCCGCCATAGGAATAAGCAACTACCCTGCTGTTTGCTCTGTAGCTGTAGACAGATAAATAAATTTCTTTAGTTTCATATTTTATTGACTGTGTGGAGTTTATAGTTTTTTTTTAATAAATGGGATTGCTCTTGGCCAGCATCTACCCAGGGGGCAGCTATGACACCATAAACTGGGTTATTTCCTAGGAAAATCGTGGTGATTTTTTTATTCGCCTCTAAGACTTAAGTACTCTACTACTTATAGTGCGCGCCATCCACGACGACGCGCCCCTCATACTAATCTGTGCGCAGTTGTACGGCTTGGGCTGTGGAGGGGCGCGCCTTCGTGGATGGCGCGCACTATACAAAGGTACCTATAGCTTTCTGAGTCCCAGATTCCTATAGGAAGATATGAATGGTTCAATGGAATATCTAGTCAAATTTAAATTTACTGTAATTCGTTTGAGTTTAAAACAAATGGTTCAAATTCCATTGTCATTTTTCTTGTATATCCGGTCTCGGGAGTTTTCCAAAATTGTGTTGTATATACAACCATGATGCAACCTCAAAACTTAATATATTTTTTACTGGATTGATAAGTGTGGCCCGTACGTGTATCATTAAAGTAGGTGCTCTAAATATAATAAAATATAACCACCCAATATTTTTAGTTGCGCCCATAATAACAACCGCGATCCTTTAAGCAGCGCCCTAAAGAAGCCATATTCGACAAAATCCCTGAACCCAAGTAAGATTACCTAATATATGACAGTTTAACCTTTACCTTTTTGCCATAGTCGTAAATTTAATGGCCCCGCTAAATTGGCCTTAATTCGGCTGAGATCAGTGAAATAAGTCGTTATGCTGTAGCTCTAGTATATTTTTTTTCGAAACATTAACTAATTCGAACGCGTTTGCGTTTTGTCTCAAAATGTATGAAAACGCTTTCACCGAGTTTGAAATACGCGCGTTCATCGTTTAGCAACAAATGTTATACTCGCTGTTTTAGTTTCCACTGGTGACCACCAGAGGCGCTGTTCACGTTTTCATACCACTTTAATACATTTTGTGACAAAACGCAAACGCGTTCGAATTAGTTCATGTTTCGAAAAACTTATACTAGAGCTACTGTAGCTCTAGTATAAGTTTTTTCGAAACATTAATTCGAACGCGTTTGCGTTTTGTCTTAAAATGTATGAAAACGCTCTCACCGAGTTTGAAATACGCGCGTTCATCGGTTAGCAACAAATGTTATACTCGCTGTTTTAGTTTCCACTAGTGACCACCAGAGGCGCTGTTCACGTTTTCATACCACTTTCATGCATTTTGAGACAAAACGCAAACGCGTTCGAATTAGTTAATGTTTCGAAAAAACTTATACTAGAGCTACTGGTTTGATGTTGTACACCTATCGACTGGTTCAGTAGTTCAATTACTTAAGTATTATGTTATTACTTATTATTGTAATATCATGGATCGTGTAAAATTCATTGTATACTTATATAATTCATGCCACGTCCACTTTTTTATTCTAAATATTATTTACGTAAGTTTGGACCAATTTTTTTGCCAAGCCGGATGTTAGAAAAACACGAAAATATTATCGCTGACAGTTGGCTTGGTCAGAACCATGCCTTGTAATAAAATAATATAGGTAACCTGTTTTTATCAACATCTATTTATAGATAAGTTTTGCTGCAGTTTTTCAAATCAGTTTCCATGTTACCTAAGCACACTTAGCTCAGATTTGCATTAACAATGGTGCAGCTAACAGTAGGAATCCATTACGGTCCCACGAGCATTCACTGCGTCCTTTAGACGTTCATGTAATGAGTAGGGTGCAGCCTCTATACAATGCGCTTTACCTATTATGTGCTTTTTGTTCAACCATTCAACCTGAACGCCTGTACTACGCTCTGATATATTGTAGCTTTACTGAATCATGTACCCCACATCATAGGACCTAAATGGTCAAGTAGGTAACGGTATAGGGTTTAAGAGGAATAGGGTATTTGACACATGTTAAAATTTATAACACAGTGTCACTTTTTGGATAGTTAGCCATCAAAATATCACAATAAATCGTGCATTATAAAATTTTACCAAAATCATAAAAAGATATGAATCATCAAAAACTCAGAAAATTATGTAATTTTTTTTACCGTCCAAAATTCAAATAAAAGGTATCAATGGAATGCTTATGTAAAAATAAAATATAAATTGTATGGCAACTATGTATAGTAGGTATGAATCCTTAAGTGGGAGTTACAAGTCGTGATAAAGTTTGGCCTCACGATGGAAACTGTTCCTTAGGCTATAGAGGAGGAACAGAATTGGAAAAGGCGTCTCTAAACAATGCAAGCGGCAAGTCATGTAACAGTTGGGGTGACAACGTTATCAGAGGGTTTGGACCCTGCAGAATACGGATCTGCCTGTCGCCATCTCGAAATTTGAGCCGGAAGTACGGTATACCGGAAAAGGTGCAGCCCATACAAAAAATTTCGTAGTACATTTAGTAAATTGTTGCTCTGGTACTCTAAAAGAGGTCCGATTGATATGGTTTTTTTGTTTGTTGTGAAGGACAATATTAGCCATGGTAACCTAAAAATTTCGGCCCTCCAGCTCCATAACTTTGGCCGCCATCTTGGAAATAGTGTCATTTTTTTCAGTTCTTTGCTTTTACTGTCGTCAAAGTTCATTCCAGTGCTAAACATAGTTCTACAATATTGTAGAATACAAAATTTGCTAAAACTTTTGGGTACAAAGATTTTTTCCATGACCCCTAGGGACGAAGATATGACAGGATATATCATTAAAAATTGCCACTTTTTTCTAGTTTTCCGTTCATGTTTACATTTTAAGTGCATTATAGTGCTAACTATAGTTCGGCAATATTGTAGATCACGAAATTTGCTACAACTTTTGTATTGAAATATTTTTTTCCACGACCATTAGGAAAGAAGATATGAAGTCATCTATGGAGTAGCACCGTTGAATTTTGCTACTTTTGCAGTTTTCTTCTCATATTTAGGTTTGAGTGCATTTAATCGCAATCTGTAGGGGATCTATGATGGTCGAGTGATAGCGGGATAGACGACAAGATAAAGCATCTGTCACTTTCCGATCTATACCACTTCAATCCCTCAGAAGACAAAATCGTCTGTTTTCACGATACCTAGAAGATCGTAGGTACTTTGAATTTGCATATAATTTTGTCTTCTATAATATTGCTGGCCGAGAAATGCACTAAAACGAAAATATGTGAAGAAAACTGGAAAAGTAGTAAATATCGACGGTAGTACCCCATAGGTGACATCGTATCTTCTTTCCTGATGATCGTGGAAAAAATATTTCAATACAAAAGTTGTAGCCAATTTTGTAATCTACAATATTGCTGAACTATAGTTAACGCTAAAATGCACTTTAAACGTAAACATGAGAGGAAAACTAGAAAAAAGTGGTAATTTATAATGATATCTCCTGTCATATCTTCGTCCCCAGGGGTCATGGAAAAAATCTTTGTACCCAAAAGTTTCAGCAAATTTTGTGTTTTACAATATTGCCAAACCATGTTTAGCACTAAAATGAACTATAACGACAGTACAAGCAAAAAACTGAAAAAAGTGACACATTTTCCAAGATGGCCGAGAAAGACGTGGAGCTGGAGTGTCAAAAATTTCGGGATACGATGACAAATATTGTTATTTACGGCATATCAAAAATCCATAACAATTGGACCATAGTTAGGGTACCGGAACAACGATTTACCAAATGTACAACGAAAAAATTTGTATGGGCTGCACCTTTTCCGATATAACATTCTTCCGGCTCAAATTTTGGGGATGGAGACAGGCAGATCCGTATTCTGCAGGGTCTAAACCCTCTGATTACGTTGTCACCCCAACTGTTACACGATTTGCTTCTTGTATTCTACTTCTTCAAAAATGGGCCTACTCTACTACTTGTAACTTATACTGAGCGAGGCCAAACTATCCACGCAAAAAATTCAAAATGGCGGCTATTTTAGTTTCCAAAATTTTTTCTTTTTTTCAGAACTCAAAAATGCTTTGTGCTACACAAAAACTTTGTATGAGAATTATGTTTTGCATAAATTTATCTATAACTTTGGTTATTATCATTTTCTCGATATGTCAAATAGTTCATGAGAAAAATGGTGTTCAACATTTCGTTTCTTGTTAAAACACTGTTGGTCAAAAGGCTTAGCAAAATCAAACTGCATCGTATGCAGAAATCAATCCATTTTCTCCAGTGATACTAGGAACAAATATAAAGGATTTCATCCGACGAAATGAAAATTTCATCGACGGGAATTCAAAATGGCGATCATTTACCAAAGGGGGAGCCGCATTTTTTAAAAAGTGTATAATTTCAAAACGGCATCTGCTATTTAAGTAATATGGGTATCAATCGATTGGTATTGACACCATTAATTAAAATAAGAAAAATACCATTTACAAAATTAAAGATAGCGGCCAACTAATATCAAAATTGTAAAATTTTCATTCTTCTTTTTTTGGTTATATTAAAAATAACAACTAAATGTCCAATTATATAGTCAATTTATATATTTACATAAATTCTCATTGTATTATCTACGCGACAAAACAAAAATTATGACAATCCGTCGATTCGTTTTTGAACTATACGAATGACAAACGAGCCTCGGCGACTGTGTCATAGTAGTTATAGAAACAAACTGCACTTTTGTAATGCAAGCAAGTCGCTTTTGCACAATGGTATTAGTGAAGAGACCAAACTTGATTATTTTTTCGATAATATCTAATTTTCACCCGCCAGTAACCGAGACTACGCCACTTCAAAAATATAAGTCTAAAACGTTCTACTAAGTTAAAAGGTAGACAGATTTGGACAATAAATGTGGCAATCGATAGAGAAAAATGTTGCTCAACTTTAAATAAAATACGCTTTTTGTTACAAAACTTAAGAAAAAATTTTTTTCTGTGTTTAGCAATAAACTTTTTATTTTATTTTTATTTTTTTGATATTTATACTCTGTAAAATCCTACACTTTGTTTTTTCTGCGTTTAAGAACATTTTAATCTATAGTACATTGTGCATGTGCATTGTGTGTCATAGTTGTTTTTTTTATATTGGGGAAACTTTCTGTAGTGTGATTGTTTTTGGAAAAAAATATTCTTATAAGGTTCAAAAAATATATAAGGTATGAATATAAGTACTTATAGGGTATGAATATCAAAATTTTATAGCAAAAAAAATTTTTTTTTTTAAAGTTATGTTATAAAAAATCACAGCGTTATTTTTTATGTTGAACAACATTTTCCTGTATCGATTGCCACATTTATTGTCCAAATTTGGCCACCTTTTAACTTAGTAGAACGTTTTAGACTTATAATTTCGAAGTGGCGTAGTCTCGGTTACTGACGGGTGAAAATTAGATATTATCGAAAAAAGTAATCAAGTTTAGTCTCTTCACTAATACAATTATGCAAAAGCGACTTGCTTTCATTACAAAAGTGCAGTTTGTTTCCATAACTACTATGACATAGTCACCAAGGCTCGTTTGTAATTCGTATAGTCCAAAAACTACTCGACGGATTGTCATAATTTTTGTTTCATCGCGTAGATAATACTATGAGAATTTATGTAAATATATAAGTTGACTATATAATTGGACATTTAGTTGTTATTTTTAATATAACCAAAAAAAGAAGAATGAAAATTTTACAATTTTGATATTAGTTGGCCGCTATCTTTAATTTTTTACATGGTATTTTTCTTATTTTAATTAATGGTGTCAATATCAATCGATTGATACCCATATTACTTAAATAGCAGATGCCGTTTTGAAATTATACACTTTTTAAAAAATGCGGCTCCCCCTTTGGTAAATGACCGCCATTTTGAATTCCCTTCGATGAAATTTTCATTTCGTCGGATGAAATCCTTTATATTGGTTCCTAGTATCACTGGAGAAAATGAATAGCTTTCTGCATACGATGCAGTTCGATTTTGCTAAGCCTTTTGACAAACAGTGTTTTAACAAGAAACGCAATATTGAACACCATTTTTCTCATGAACTATTAGATATATCGAGAAAATGATAATAACCAAAGTTATAGATAAATTTATGCATAACATAATTGTCATACAAAGTTTTTGTGTAGCAAGAAGCATTTTTGAGTTCTAAAAAAAATAAAAAAATTTGGAAACTAAAATAGCCGCCATTTTGAATTTTTTGCGTGGATATTTTGGCCTCGCTCAGTATAAGTTACAAGTAGCCTAAGGAACAGTTTCCATCGTGAGGCCAAACTTTATCATGACTTGTAACTCCCAATGTCCATTTATATGGGGATTCACACCTACTATGTACCTAAACGCATTATTTTACGACTAAAACAGCAAAATACAAATTTTCCCATACAATGGTTGGTCGAATGCTGTGCAAGTGACGTCATTTGCCAGGGCCAATTTGTAAGACCCTTTTTGAAGGCCGCTAGCGTCGAGCTAGGTTTATCCCTAATTTTAGCCCTTTATTGTGATCTTATAGTTGTTGGTCCCATATAGACATTTGATCGTCTCTAAAAACTGGTTCGTATGGCATTATAAAAAAAATAGTCAAATAGCGTATTCCCTCCCTTGGGACGCTCTGGTTGTTGAATGAGCTCCCCCTGCCGAGGTTTTCCCAAGGGAATACATACCAGTTCAAGAAAGGTGTGTATTTTTTTTAAAGGTCGGCGACGCACATTTGGCGCCCCTGACTTTGCAAGCGTCCATAGGCGTACGTCAGGCTTTCGTCGTGACCGCTTACTATCAGGCGGGCCATTTTACGCTTGTTTGCCACTGACGTGATATAAAAAAAATATAGCTTATGGAATTTTCGCTGTAGGACCAATTCCGAAACGCTCTTTTGACACATCGTAATTACATGCAAATCGTCTCCGATCCTATCATATTCTCTCCTTGCTAAACAATACAAGTGCCTACTTGTAAGCGCAAAGCACTAATAATCGGATAACATTGAAATTTATATATATATATATATATATATATTAAACGGTGTCCTTGATGTATTTAAATTATTAAAAGGTACCTAGTCCAAAATGCAATCAGTTATAAAATTGCCCCGTCGTATTATTTCCTTATTTTTTCGCCAGTATCGGTAGTAATTTATCGAATATTCAAATATCGAGAATTTGACAAAATACAATTTGATTGACACAGTAGCAAAGACTACAATGTATATACTAAAGTAGCATGCCCGCTTCAAATTATTAGACTTCTTAGTTTATAAAGCCTAAGTAATGTCAAAACAAATGCTCGAAGCAGTATCAGAGAGTAAAATAATAATCAGTAATGAATGGTTATGAATTATGATTGTACCATCGCCAATACAGTTAATTGACCATTCGTGCACTCTATGCGCATTGTAATAAACACCAATGGTCAGTTAACTGTGTTGGCGTTTGTACAAATCACAGATTACCATTAATTTTTTTCATGTGGAATTCCAGTCAAGCTACAACACAGTGATCGATCGTCGTAATGGACTTGTATTCTAGGAACCTCTTTCTACGTTAATAGCTGCAGGAAATTGATGACGCGATTAATAAAAACCAAGAAAAGTTAATCTTTTGGCAAACACCATTAACCCCATTATTGTTCGGTTTGAACAATAAACATAATATACTATGATATAGTACCTATATTCATCCCATTCAGATTTCATGGACATGGATACTTTATTGTGAACATAAAAAGAACAATTGTGCACGGCACGTGCCTAGATAAAATCACCGTACATAGACTGCGTGTCATCCTGACGTGTCTGAAAACTGCTCATATAAGCGCAAAACACCTATACCTAACATTTTAACGTTTTTATTGTGTACAGTTGCATACATTACTTTATCTAGACACATATTATAACTACTCTAAGATGGGTTCAGAAACCGTAGTAAATAAATACAATAATTGTGTTAATACAACCTTTTTTGCACGGTTGCGGAAATATCGGAATCAGAACTGGCAACCGATACCTGAATGTTATTTTAAAAAGTAAAGAGTCCTTATTCTGATGTGATCATGTCGTTCTAGCTCAAACTTCGTGCGATATATACTAAAAAAACATCGAGCTGACATTTCGCATCGACTGAATTTGAATTTTCAGTGATACTAGAATAGGGACATATCAACTTTGACATTTAAATTTTGACAGTTTTGTTTTACATCATATATGAGATTAAAATGAAAATTATATTACTGCTGTAGCCTTAGCCACAGATAAGAAAATTGCCATAAATTCATTGAATGTTGAAATGTGAGTCATTTTCTACGGTTTCCGAACGCATATTAGAGGATTTATGATATGTGTGTAGATAAATACAATTAACTCAGCATCACTATGATAGTTTGATCATTATGTACTTAGTTACATGAAACCCATATATTTCGGTATTTACTTACCTAAATAAAATTAAAGTCAGTCAAAAGAAAATTAAATGGTTAGGGATACTTTATGTATTGAATTTCCATACAAATTATACCCATTTATTTCGCTCTCGAGTGAATAATAAGACTATAAGATCTGAATATTTACATAATCTACTTCTCAGTGAGGAATATTTCCTGAGTTAATCCGACTCAGTTATTCAATTTAAAGTTTTACTGTATTATTTATTGTATTGAATACATTATCATTATCAAGAATGGAATGACAACCGGTCACGTCGAAAACGCAGTGCGCACCCGCATCGGTCACGGCGGTCACCTCCCCAGGTACTCCGGCCAGCGATGAATTTTGAACCTAATCCGGTAACATGGAAGGTCGAACATCAAATCCAGATTTTTGTCAAACGTTCTCACGACAGTTGCTGACTGTTTGTTACGTAAGAACGTCTAAGGTCGACCTGTGCCTCTTTGTTTGTAGAAATCGCGGTTTTGACGTGATTCGTATGTTTATCGGCTTAAGGCTCACATTCCGACAGGTACGTGTTTGTCGTGGTAGTTATTATTGTTTATGTGAGTCATGGATTCTTGGAGGTTACAATTACTACGTGCATGCTGCTTGTGCCGCACAGCTTAGTCATAAAAACACTGCAAGCGAATAAATGGCCTAAATACTAAACGTGATCTATCGGCCTCGGTGCCTTTGCAGGTAGTTTGTGAAAGAGTATGCTGATTTAAGCAGAAATGTTAAAGCCTAAATTAAATGATCATGCGGTCGGGTCGCAGGTAATCTATCAAAGGTGACATCGGCAGGCGAACCAATGAGTATGAACTAATTTCGGCCAAGTTATGAAGCTAAGTACGACAGCATTTTCAATTTGCTATTCTATTCACAAGTTATTTCCCCTTACAGCTGACCCCTAGTACATTTTGACGCCGATATATATATATATATATATATTCCATATATCTTAAGAGAAAATTTAAATTGGTTATTTTAAAGCAAGTTGTCGAATATCGGATGGGGTTTAGCGCCGTGAATACCTACTGATGAGCCTATTTTTATACATTACCCCCCAAAAGCAAAAATAACGGGTAGGTACACTTTCTATGGAACCTCCATACAAAGTGTACCCGTTATTTTTGCTCGTCAGTATATATTGCACGTCGGGCTTTTGAAAGAGACCATTAGCTGTTTACGACGATTTCCAAACACTAGCAAATATCCATCAATAATCTTATTTATTAATTGACGTTCCATATCAAAAAAATACTGACTTTATTAGTTTGCGTCAATTTGGTGACGTGTAAGCTTTGGATATCTACAGAGAGTTGTTACAACTATACTAGAAAAAATATCAATACATGTATCATTTTGTACATGGAACAATTTGGAGTTGAAAGGTTTCTCTATATTATACGTATATTTTGACAACGACTGACTGTAATAGTGTGAAGCCGAAATTAGCCGAATCTCTTTCCAAAGGTCGATGTGCAATATATACTCACCGGCAAAAAAATGGCCAAAATTAGAAAAATGCATTTATGTCACACCTGGCCATAAAGTGGCCATTATCGCACGCTCCGCGCGCGAAAAAACCCACTTCCTGGCCAGGGGGTGACATAAAATTTTGTACTTACCACGGGCGATAATAAAGAAAGCCTCAGATCGCATATTTATCGCCCTTGCCTTCGGCTCGGGCGTAAAATACCTGCGATCTGAGACATTCTTTGTTTTATCGCCCTTGGTAAGTAATGTACTATTTTAATTTATTAAATTCATAGTTTGAAATCAGAAAAGTTTTTGGGCCAAATTTTCTGCCGGTGAGTGTATATCGCCGGGTACTGTAACCTATTGTAAAATGTGTCGTAAACACCTCAAAGAAGTTAAATATGTATTTCAGATTCATGTAAGTAGGTAGGTACTATCGCTGTCCAGCTCTATTATACCTACTGGTAGCGTAAACGGAGCCAAAGTAATTTCCTGTGGGACCGAAGTACAGGCGAAACAACGGATGCATCTGCCTTTGGCGGCTAGTTAAATATGTGGCCAATATGGTACAAGTAGGTACTATTCGTACAGTACTTTTTAGTTACTCATGAGAGCGAGTTACCCATGGTTGTAGTTTTGACACTTATGAATGGGTACAGTCAACCAATTTGATTTCTGGGCCACTTCGTACCTTGTCACAGTGAAACTAATATGGGAACCGCTAGAGATTTCATATTGATGTCACTGTGACAAGGTACGAAGTGGCCCAGAAGTCAAATTGGTCGACCGTACATAGACAATGTGAACTCATAGCTCCTACGCTGACGTAACACGTATACAATGTGCAAAGGTGTATAATATCTGAACACACAACCATGGCTTACCCGCGTTCGTCGTGAGATCAAAGTTCGAGTAGGTATTTATAATTATATTAAAATATTTTTTACAAAGTTATAATTAAAAATACCTATCGTAAGTATTTCCTGAGGAAACACAATCCATATCATACGGTACTGCGGTTGACCTGTGAATCATCTTCGCCGCACTTAATAGAGGGCCGGTGCGCAATAAACCAGGGGCACCAATTAACTGTAACCGCGATGCCATGTACTCAAAGTGGATTATACTTGCAATGAAAAGATGCCCTGCAGGACAAAGTTCATACAAGATTGAAGATTGTTGGTGTTTATCTCTCTTAGATATATTTCTCTTTGTATTTCTGTATAATGTGTTTGTATAGGTAGCGGTGACAATGGACATTATTGAAGGTTAGTGCTCATCACCCCGAAACGATCGCAGTTTGTTTTTCTCTTTAATGTCAGTTTTAATTGCCCTTGATATACAGTCGAGTGCAAAATATGGGGTGCATTGCATACAACTTGCTCAAAAATAATTATTTATGAGAGGATTCATTTGATACCTACTTATTTTTGCACTTGACTGTACCTGAAACGCAAAATTGACATTCAGCGGTAGAGCAATTTTATTTTTTATAGATACGACTGCCCGAAACAGGAGTGTACCTAATGTTCTCAGGGTTTATGTATGTATTGTATTTGTATGTGAGATTATTTCTTCCCCCAGAACTTCTCAACGCCTTAACCGATTTTGATGTGTGAGGTATCGTTAAGGAATCCTTACGTCATACCGAGTAACATAGGATATTGACGTTGCAATAAAAACAGTATGACGGACTAAGTACTCCATTTTGTGTCATCTAAAGAAAAACATTATTTTCGATCTTGTCAAGTGGGATTAATCGAAATGAAGAATTTGAAAAGATATTCTTTATGAAATAATAACAAAAACGCAGGACGAAGTTTTCTTGTCAAAAAATCGAAACTTTAAGGGTTCATGCAATAATTCCAAAAAATCAAAACGTATAAACCTACATAGAATTTAATGATACTTACATCATTTCCAAAAATCATGTAAATCTGTTTAGGTTTAGGGGGTGGAAAACGCCTAAAGCACGTTTTTATATGAAATAATTTGCTACACAATACTCTTAAGTGTTATAAGTAACTCTTCCATTCATAAACAGTAAAATCATGCAACAGATTTAAAAAATCTCTCGTTTGCTAAACACTTACGTAAACTAAGCAATGTCAGCGACACTGGGGTTAGATTCATTCGATGCATTGTCGCTTCGCCTTTAATTGGGAACCCACGCGTAATGAGGGACGTGGGCGACCCTGGCAGGGCTGCTGTTCACAATGCTTACTGAGAACCAGTTCAAGTCTGACCTAGGATAAGGCACGGTTGTAAGGAATCTGAGGGTAAAGTTATACTGAACTAGTTAGACAATTTGTGAGATTACACGTCCCAGAAGTCCCACGAATGGCTCATAGACCTAGGGTTGCCATATGGAAAATTGAAATGTCCTGATAAAAATCCGGACATCCTCCTAAAAGTCCAGACATTTCTTCTAACAAGGAGCGAAACTTCGGTTGCTTCGAAAAAAATAATTTAATTTGGTTTCTACTATCACTGTGCAAAGTGGCTTGCTTTCATCAAAAAGTGCAGTTTTTTTCATAACCCATATGACTATGATCTCCACATTCTCCACAATCCAATATCATAGTTCATAAACATGTTTATACACTTTTTTTGCCGTTTTAGCACTGAATTAGTTCTTTTTTTTAATTTACTTTGTTTTTGAAAAAAAAAAACAAAATGTTCCGAGCACGCTGAGATAAATTTGGCATGCGGGGACTCGCGAATTGATTGAGATCACTTTGGCTGTAAATTACCTATCAGTGGCGGAGCGTCCATACAGCTCGATTCCCACCGGCTTGCCTAATTTTCAGCCAGTGCAGTTCTTTTACTACGGCTCATGAAAAATAAGAAAGGCAAATTATTTCCGGCTTCCCTAAAAATATTTTTGACGCGCCGCCACTGTTACCTATCCTATTTTATATTGTTTTCGAAGAAATATTACTATTTTTGTTGATTACTTACTAATTTATCATTACATTTATTAAAACTGTGTAAACGTTAAAATAATTATGTATCATTAAAACATTTTTTTTAATAGTTAGGGTCATTCCTAAAAATCCTGACACTTGCCAAGTCCGGCCGCAATCCGGACAAAGGGTCAAAAATCCGGACATGTCAGGACAAATCCTGACGCATGGCAACCCTACTTAGACCTTGTACGCGCCCGGTTTTAGCAGTGCCTCCGGCTCGCACTGTGTCGCACAGGAACTCGCCGCACCTCCGTGCTCTGACGCTGCTGAATGCCCTCTTGGTGTCAACACCCGAGTGTGATTTGCTTACGTGGCGATGGATGGCTGTGTGTAGGGATTGTCTGAAGTTCTGTGAGATGAAGGATGATAGGCCTTCCAGTGTACCTATGTAGTTGATTATTGTTATTAGTATTGTGTAATGCTGTGTAATATATTTAATTAAATAAATAAATAAATACTAAGGACGAGTGGTGAGGTGTGTCGAGATGTTGAGAATAGCATGGCAGGTGCCACCGGTAGCTTTTAATGACTAACTAAAAAATTAGCTGTTACTATACAATACTGGCCTGTGATTGATATAGCCTCGACGACAACGACTGGCTAGTTCAGAATACTTAGTCCTTATCATTTATTTAATTTATAACATTTTGCATTCGAAGTAGCTATATTATGTATTTTTTTAAATAGGTACATGTTTTCTTGTATACCAGCGGGGTAACCACGTAACGATATGTACTACCGTTGGTACGTATTTAATGTCAGTTTTAGTATGGAATTTGACATTTAAATCTATCGTACTAACGGTCGAAAACGTGACGTGATTACCGCGCAGGAACGTCCCAAAATCGTTTTTCCCCAGTAAAAGCTCCCAATATTTTTTTAGCGTATATAAGTGTATAGTGTATTATTGCGTTACTGACGATGAAGCCCAGAAAAAAAATGCAGCACAGTATTTCCTACAAAATTGCGATTTAGTTTATTATAGCGCGTCCAGTTTTAGCCGCGAGGTGTGATATAAACCTTGTTACCGGGTATCGGGAACAATGGCGGTACAAATTAGCGCTTATAATAAGTTTACTGGCAACCCAGATACGTGTTGAAATGTGGTTTGTTGTTGCGATGGAATTAGCCCCTAACTAGGTACTCTATTTTAATGACGTTGTGCGCATGCCAACAGGTGTTGGAAGACATATTAACAAAAATATGATTAACTTATCATACTCGTGCAGTTCGCATAATAATAGTTAGGTACCTAGAGCAGTCAAATTAGCCATCTCTATAAATTGTACAAATTCTTACAGTAATATGCTGATGCTTAGTGCAATTAATTAATTAATGGGTGAGATATAACGTTAGCCGAGCCAGTATCCATCACGTCTAGGTTTAGATAATTGAAATGTTATCAAAGGAACGTGAGAGACAAATAACCTAATGTTTCTGTTCACATCTGACGTTTTAGAGAAACTCACACATTGAAACAATATTCGTATACTAGGAATGGGTATTCATTTTAAACTGGTTTCGCTCTGCCAGGAATCTCATCAATTAGTTGCTTTGCTTTGGTCTGGTCGAATTGCTTGACAAAAACAACGTGTGCATATTGTGCAGATATTTTGTAGTGTTAAGTTATGAATTGCGCTAAATACATCTACCGAAATTAAGTAATTTATAAGAGCTAACTCGGAAAGGGTATACGTAAAGTGGTTATTTTTTTTTACTCAATGCACGATGGTTATCCCCTTTTGTTGTTCAAACGCTCAAAAGGGCGGTGAACAAATTTAACCATAAGGTATTTCAACAATTTCAGGAGCTATGGAACGCTTTTGAGTCGTTCGATACTACTAATATAACTCTAGCTAGCATTAGGTAGTTTTTAGTGGTTATATAAAAATCAGATAACCTATAGGTACAAATAACAGTACATTACATAGTAGACCGGGTACTGACCACCGGGCTTTACGGATTAGTAGAAGGCCGGGTAGGGTGAAATGGAGGATAATTCGGGTTGCTTGACTATTCTCGTGATTCTATTATAGCTGTACACTATGACAGTTCACGACCGTGAGTGTCACCAGGACGACATTGGAAACCTATGCGTTATTAAGCTCAGATCCTCATCCACTTCGTTCACCCTTATTCTCCCCCGGTCATCTCCCGGCGAAACAACGACATTGTTTTGATATCTTCTCGGAGATATCCATTCCCGGGAGACGAAGACTTAATTGTACGCCAAAGTGACACCAGCATAACATATAATCATGGACAAGAAAGGGTGTAAGTAGGTGTTATTGTGTTTGTAGATGTTGTGTTGTGTGGGACGTATATAGGCTGATGATGATGATGATGATGAGATGTTATTAACTTGGGTCCTTTCTGGGAGTGGAAGTATATTAAATTAACAGTAAGGCTGCTAACGCAAACTGCAAAGTTAGAAATATAGGAAGTCGCTCTAGTTGCACCTATAGCACAGTTGGCAAGAGGCGAATGCCAGGAGGTCGCAGGTTCGAACCCTGCTCGGTGCCTAAATTTTTCCTTTATTTCTATATTTGGAAGTATATTATATTATAGTGTAATGGGAGTATAATAGTATTTAGGTATAATAGTTTTTAGGTTAATAATATTTAGGTATATTTGCAGTGAATCCTTTGGAGTTGCGTGCGTCATATACTGCGGTGTCCGCTTACCACAGGTGGACCGCGCGCTTGTTTGCCACCGTCGGTGTATAAAAAAAGTAGTTTACGTAATCCATTATGACCTACCCATACTAGACGTGGTCTATCGGCCTTAGTGATTTTGCATTTGGAGACTTTGAAACGCTGTCCTGCCCAGACTAGCAAACAGTAGGTGCTGATTTCAGATATATGATTCTTGACTATAATTATGATTGTGGTACTGACAATAGCGAAACATGATTGCTTAAAATTATCTCGATAGAAAATAAATCCAAAGTCGAGTCTATATTTTCCTTTTTTTCCTCAGCCTACTAAAACAACGCATTATTAAAAGACACGATTAAGTTAATATGATGGTATTTTACTTCATCTAGGTACTGACAAGAGGAAATTTAATAAACCTGCACACAGTCAGATATTTAACGAGATTTGTCTAAAAAGCCATTCTCGGAGAAGGTTGCATCCCGTTTTGTCGTGAGCGAAAAACAAAGGGTGTCTCTTTCAATCGATATATCGCCTTAAAGGCCGTGCTAATTTTAACAAAAAAGAAGTACTTAGACATAACTATCATGCGCTCGTAGTCTATCATAAGCAACATCGTTAGGTGAACCTTCGCGTAGGTATCAATAAATATCGCCCTAGTTATTCAACATGATATTAGATGTTAACCTTTCCATAATTCACTCGGCCCTTTCTGGGCAAAGGTCATGAATCAATGGAAGTAGTTATGTAGTAATTAAATTATCCCGAGTTAGAGAAATGAGAACTTCCTTGCAGTAGGTATGCCAACTTTATTACACCTACTTTAAAGTTATCTAAATATTTAGGTATTTATTAAATACCTAGGTGTTCTTAATTAAATTAGTAATTTATTCGCATTTACAAGTGCAGACTCTAATTAACTAATTTAACTATCTATATCTAAATCAATTGGATATCTACGTAATGCGACTATTCAATTTAATAGGTATCGAATATAGTATGAAACAAAATAATAAGTTAATAACTAATTCATGTTGACTGAAGTTAATGTAATGGCAAAAGTCATTGACCGACTGTATGTAGGTATAAGGAAAGTAGACTGTCTGGGGTGCGTGAGTACCTACCTACCCCGTATGCCTCATGCCCTAGTTGTCTCCCCTCGATGCTGTGAAATAGGACGATAGTTCAGGACAGTTACGAACTTGAGTACACCACCATTTGTTTTGAGATTAGCCGGGTATATAAGTTACGTAAGACTCGGAGATTTTACCAACGAAGAGACTTCGAAAAAAGTATGAGGCCTATAGGATTTTACTCTCATTTAAGTAGTCAAGGAAATTAAAACACGTAACTCGTAAATAATGTACGAGTTACGTGTTTTAATTTCCTTGACTACTTAAATGAGAGTAAAATCCTGATGTCGAAAAATATCTCAATAAGAGCGTCTCCAACATCGCATCTAATTCTTTCTGTCTGTTAAATGAGCGTATCAGGAAGAGGGAAAGCTGTACCGTGACCTCTTCATGACCACCTGTTTAAACTTAGGAATTTAGTTAACCTCTCGTTAATGTTAATGTATTACCATACTTTTTTTTTACTTAATAATTTAAAATATATTAGACCGGGGTAATTTAGTCAAGTAGCCAAAATTAGCGTATTTCTTCACGGAGCGACATTATTAAACGTAAATTAGCGGCGGATGGGACGAAAAAGCGAGGGCACAAGTGGATACCGTCCTTAGAATTAATTATATAATACGATCTTATGTATTTAAAAGGATTAAAGGAGATTTGATAAGTAACTGTTTGGTAGTAAAATTACTACCAAACACTTACTTATCAAACTTCGTTTAATCCTTTTAAATACATAATAAAATTTATATAGGTATTATTTTATTCCATTTTCATTAGTATCATTTAGAGGGACTTTAGTACCTACCTTATTTTGTCAGTCAGCTGTTCAGTGGTAGTTACTAAATTTTGGTTTTATAAAAATGAGTTACGTACCAAATTTTGAGAACACATTTGGTCTAACGTATCTTTAATAGTATATAACGTAATTTTACCTTGTGGGTATACTTTTTTTTTAAATTTAACCTAACCATAATTAATAACGTTCGTTGAGTGCCCTTGGTTCGAGCTCATCTCGGATAGAGCACACGTTTTATCTAGTATCAAGCCTCTCTGTAAGATCAACTAGGCTTTTACCTTGACCTTCCGATCACAGACTCGGTTCAGAAGAAACGTCAGAAGTCGATGCGCAACTGCGTCGTCGACATGGCATAGATTTCGCTGCGCAAAACCAAACACTGGCGTCACGCGTCGACTCTAACGACGTATGCTGTTGTGTCTGCTCTGAGCTCACATTAATAAATAGTTAGGTGCCTAACTATAATTTTAGGCCCTACCTTCAATAATTATGGTGAGTATACACTTTTAAAAAATCTCGTTGTTCTTTATGAATGGTAACATACAGCATATTCAAGGCTAATATCGACTCCCTAGTTTAATTGCCAACATTACCTAACACGCGTTGTTATGACACACCTTCGGCATTTGCATTCAACTTCAAGACAAGCTGTGCGATTCACAACCTGTTTCAGCTAACATCACTACACACCTCTAGTGTATCTTGACCCCAACATTAGTAATAACTGTGCGTATTCGGAGACCAGACTTATATGGCTAAGTACACATTGTACACCTGAGGTAATATCGGTTAATCGTAGTGAATACAAGACAGCGCTTTCTGGGTCAACGGTCCGCGTCATGGAAGCGCTGAGACCGTTCGCGTTCGGTTCGATTGAATAACCGCTTAGATTGGAATGATTTCACTTTTACTTTACTGCTATGCGGTTCATAACCTGTCTAAACTCACCTTAGTACTTATGTCTAGTATAATATGGGCCCGAAGTTCGTAACAATCATGTGTATTCGGAGATAAGGCTAGACTGGTTCACCCGAAGCGAGTAGTTGGCAAGAGTCGTGATTTGTGATTACCAGACTTTGTTTTGGCTATGAGTAAGTAACGCTTTACAGTATGGAGCTAACAAGAATAGATTTATTAGAAACTGCAATAGTACATTACTTAACAAGGGCGGTAAAACAAAGAATGTCTCTGATCGCAGGTATTTGACGCCCGAGCCGAAGGCAAGGGCGATAAATATGCGATCTGAGGCTTTCTTTATTACCGCCCGAGTTAAGTACAAAATTTTATGTCACCCCCTGGCCTGCCCCTCTAGCAAAACATGCATTCCGTCTCTACTCGCGCGCGAGATAAGCTACCTGTCACTTTTTGACAGCATTAATCAGACAGTGACAGGTAGCCTATCTCGCGGGCGAGTAGAGACGAGATGCATGTTATGCTAGCCCCCCAGGAAGGGGGATATCCCGCGCGCGGGGCGTGCGGTAATTACCGCTTTATGGCCAGGTGTGACATAATAGTACATTACTTACCAAGGGCGATAAAACAAAGAATGTCTCAGATCGCAGGTATTTTACGCCCGAGCCGAAGGCAAGGGCGATAAATATGCGATCTGAGGCTTTCTTTATTACCGCCCGTGTTAAGTACAAAATTTTATGTCACCCCCCTGGCCAGGAAGGGGGATTTCCCGCGCGCGGGGCGTGCGGTAATTACCGCTTTATGGCCAGGTGTGACATAAAGTATATAATTATGTCGATTCATTAATTTTCTTTTGGAATACAGTTTCTACTTCTTTCGAGGGAAACCACTTACCCTAACTGGTTTGGAAAGTAATTTGACGTTTTTCATGTCTTTGTAGCATAATTATTTGTAGCATAAACGTAAAATATGTGACTCTGCTAGTACCTACTATATATTATTTAATATATATTTTTAAGGTTAGAGATTAAGCCTTTTTTGAAGGTTGAAAAGTATGTTTCAAGTTAATCACTTTTGTACATACCTAGTAAAATATACCTTATTGCCTAATGAAAGAGTAGCATCATCTGGCATTACTATGACCATGTATAACATAAAAGATCATCTGCGTTATGGTTATGGCCGTTTCACCTCCACGCATTCCTTTAAAAAGAAATCGAGCCTAACATCTACGCGTTACTGCTGTTTACATGTCTGGCCTCTACTGTGGAGGCGAAAGTAAAAGTGCATAGGTGATTACCTGTATAAAACAGTATAAGTACTTAAATATACTGCATTAAATACCATACCTATACGAAAGCGATTTTTAAAAGCAACATCACATGATTTTTAAAACCTTTTCTGGTTAGGTAGTTAATTTTATTACATTTAACGCATAGTCGTATCAAAATGATAGACCCGAAGCTATAAGCATGCATTAATTATTGCTATTTACATTATAACCTGAGAAGTCGCTATTGAAAATAGCAGGAATTCGTGAACAAAATGTTAGTAATTCCATTCAAGCCAGAAAGTTACTACGTGTTATGGTAGGCCCCACCTCTCCATCGAAACCGTGTCAACGCAGCTTACGCAACAAGACCTCGCGAAGAAAATCTCTAGTATTAGACCAGTCCCGTTAGAACCACAATAACATCTTTATTACAACTTGATAAAGTCTAATCTAGTTTGGCGGAAGACCATGCACTTTTGGCACTTGGAGGCTGTGCTAATGTTATTACAACATTATGGTAACTTGTATGGGAAGCTGTTGGAGCTTACTATTAAATAAATAAATAAATAAATATTTGTGGACAATCTTACACAAATCAACCTAGTCCCAAACTAAGCGAAGCTTGTACTATGGATTGAATTGGTATTATCGTGGTATTGGTGGTATTAACGATATCTTGCACACTTCTGTTTCTTCCTGTAACTTATGTAGGCACGCTATCGCTGTCATTAGGCATGGTAGAGAGAGGAATATACTTATTTACATTAAAACAACTAGAATACAATAATCAAAAATATGAAAAAACAAAAGGACTTAACTAACAACTATAACTAAACATTAAAAAACAGTAGGTATCAAAATTAGGTCCTCTTGGTATCCCCTCATTGTATGTTGGCACCTATATTGGCATTTTTACGTCGAAAATCGATATTTGAGAACAAATTATAAAGCTAACTGGCATTTGAATTTCGTTTAGTGCTTCTGAACTAGTTGTTCATTATTAATTTAATAATTAAATGTACAAATTGCGTTGTGAAACGTAATAGACGGAATAACCGGTATTATATTAGCGATCCGCTTGGATATCAATAATGTTACCTGGAGGTCATCCATAGAGGAGAATCAACAGATTTAGAAAAAACATAATTAGTAGATTTTACTGTCTTATGTTACGGGAGCGATATTGTATCCTGTACGTAACGAAGGACTCCAGATTTCATAGCGAAGCGAGTGAGTCCTTAGTGTAGTCAACAAAAACAGCTTGATCCCCGAAGAGACACTACTTTTCTCACCTCTTGCGAGAAAATATAAATACCCAAGGCTAAATCGATTCAGTCACAGAATAGGAATACACTATGGCATGATTGTTAATAAGTTGCACATAAACAGGGTTCATGCTACCGGTGCAGGTGCCAAACCTTGCCATTCGTATATCACCATTAAGGAAAAGAGCTCGGGTTAGATCTTAAGGCATGGACTTAGGGCTTATTATTGCTAGATTAAAGTTACCAGATGTATGCATGAACCGGCTTTGTAAATAGATTTGCGAGTTGGTGGCTGGCGGATTTATCGCTAAGCGTAGATAATTTAGATAGTTCTTGGTAGTTTTGGTGTCATGCTAGTAGCTACCGGTGTCTTAGCCTTGCTAGTAAATCGATAATAATATAAATTAACATTAATTATTTCTCGAAATTATTAAGGCACTTTCAAAATGTTAGTAAAAGCCGGTATCGGACGGCGTGACCGTACTGCAAATCGACGTTTACTATTGCAGGCGGTAACAATGGAGACGCACGGGCAGCATACCAATCGAATGTTCACTCTTTCACGTTGCGGCTTTAGGTACTACTTAAGTTGGTAGAGGTATCCGGTAATGTGGAATAGGGGATGTTCAATAAAGTTCTAAAATATGTATATTGTATGTTCATTGGCAAAGTGATCAAAAACATATTGGCCTCGACTTTATTGGAACCCTCTGCGTCGCAAAGTAAAAACAAAATCTTGTTCTTGTTTGAATGTTCAAATCTAGCTGGCGACTTGCGGAGCAAAAAATACTGGGTGCAAAAGAATGGAAAAAGAAAGCCGAAAATTATGTAGTTCATAAATTACATTGCGAATTAAAGGGGTAGATAAGCTTGGTCGGATATTTTGAAGCTTTGAGAACGAACATTTATTAAAGAACTAGACTACGATTATCTTATTGATTATAAAGCAAACACAACTACCTATATATTAATGCAATTGCAAAAAATTTGATGCAATGGGTTAAATTTTCGGTAAAACAATAAAGTGGCATTCCAAAGACTAGATAAAGTGTTTACCCCAGTTTAAACCCTCGACATCCCTTGGCACTATCGAAACAAACGATTTGCCAAGTGGGCCGACAAGTTAATGTTTTTTAGTTCACTCAGCCCAGTACCTCTACCATGAGTTTGTATCGAAAACTCTTACCGTATACTCGCTAGCGACTGCGTAAACGATTTAGTATGGACAAAAGTACAACGCCTCTGGCGGTCACTCATGGAACCAATGATCGGTAGTATGAGTCCTACGGTAAATTACCTATCGAAAACTAAACGCTAGCGACTAAAGTTTGTAAGTGTCAAGTAGCCGTTTCTGTAGAAAATCGGTACCATGAGTTACAAATTTGACAGACGCTATCGAACAATACGATATCGACTGTAGAAAACTATTACTATACTCGCTAGCGACTGCGTAAACAATTTGTATGGACAAAAGTACAGCGCCTCTGGCGGTCACTCATAGAACTAGGGATCGGTAGTATGAGTCCTGGTATTCACCACATTTACTGACAACTTACTTCAGACAATCTAGTATAATGTTCGACCTAGGGGAAGATAGTAGTTACTACGATTCTGGGGTCAAGATATAATATAATAGCCTGTAAGAGAGGAGGAAGTAAGAGTGAGGAGGAAGATAGTAAATCGCGCAGCAGGCCGCTTCTAGAACTACTCTAATGGCTTTACTCGTCTGGACTCGGAACCTACATTTTAAAAATGGGTTTTAACGCAATGTTTCGTAATGTTAATAGTATCTAATGAGCAAAGCATATGGTTTGGTGTGACACAAGTATAGGTACCTACTTGATCGAACAATTCGAACAAGTTTTAGTTTACTAGGCCCGTTATCTCCTTTTTAGAGGACAAAGTGACATTTTAATAATGTCTCGAAATTATTTTGTTGGCATTTTTATGAAAAGTGCGACGATTCTGTAAAGGCGATATATCGATTGAAAGAGACACCCTTTGTTTTTCGCTCACGACAAAACGGGATGCAACCCTCTCCGAGAATGGCTTTTTAGACAAATCTCGTTAAATATCTGACTGTGTGCAGGTTTATTAAATTTCCTCTTGCCAGTACCTAGATGAGGTAAAATACCATCATATTAACTTAATTGTGTCTTTTAATAATGCGTTGTTTTAGAAGGCTGAGGAAAAAAAGGAAAATATAGACTCGACTTTGGAGTTATTTTCTATCGAGAAAATTTTAAGCAATCATGTTTCGCTATTGTCAGTACCACAATCATAATTCATATAGTCAAGAATCATTTATCTGAAAATCAGCCCCTACTGTTTGCTAGTCTGGGCAGGACAGCGTTTCAAAGTCTCCAAATTTCTCAGTGTAGATTATTAAGTAACATCCCCAATATTTGATATGTGAGTCATTAATATATTAAAGGAGAATAGGAAAATAATTAGCAACGCAAATTGACACGTCAGTCATCAAACCTAGTTAGTAAACACGCATGATTCACAAGCTTGTTCAATGTTCATCAATTAAGGTAAAGTAGTATTTCCTCGCTAACAGTTCCTACGGAGGAATTGTAAGATCGAAGGCGGTAGTTGAATGAAGGTACTGACGAAGGGCGGTTTTCAATCACGATCAAAATAAACCTGAGCTATTATTATGTTAACACGGAAAAAACGTTTTTTCTGTATTGGCTGTAAATTCATAATATTAGTATCTACAACGTCATGATACAACATTAGAACTCAATACCTACTCATCGACCTGGGTCAATTTCAACAGCGTTTCAACCGCTTCATTTCGGTGACCACGTTTTTGACGAATTGATTTTAGATTATGGTGGCATTTATGAGATTATGAGTCCAGTGGTAGAGTTACGTGACCAACTGACTGAAAATGCGACCAAAACCTAAAATAAATTCGTCAAAAAGCGATCACCGAAATGAAGCGGTTGAAACGCTGTTGAAATTGACCCACCTGCCTTTTCTAATATTTAGTTTGACTCTAACAAATTTTAGTGAGACAATAATTTAGCCTACTACATAAAGTATATTTGTTTCACTCCCTACTACTACCCAGGGTTTTACTGTAAATCAGGCTTTACAGCAAACCAGCAGGGCAATTGAGTAACTTTTCAAACGCGCGCCAGGACCTATCTATCCTGGCATTTTTTGTAGGGAAATATGGCAGCTGAGTTATCGTAATGCTCGTGGGAAAAGTTATGACAATACATCGCAGATATACATTAGAATATAGAGGTGTTCATGTTCCAGTATTTATTCGTATAGATAGGTACGTAGTCCAAATAGCCAGACCAGCTTCAGTTTGTGACCACCTGGGACGCAGATTTATTAATTAAAGATTTTAATCTTTTTACAGACGTAGACATCGTGAGTTGTATGCATGTTATTTGATACACTAGTTATTGAATGGGAACCCATTAAAAACGAGAAAATATCTTTTCAGTTCATCCCATCGAAGTGGTGGCAAACTGACCCACCAAATTAGCTGGTTGCTAACCGAACTATCGACTTTATGCTTACTATATTATTAATCAATTATCTTAAGACTGCGTCGTGCAGGGTAAATTATCAGCGCCTGTCAAATTTCTATTTTTTTAAATTATTTTCCCCAGTAACTCACACATACATATTTCACACACACTACTTCATTTTGTTGGCCCGGGTCATTGACTTACATTTTTTTTAATAGGTATTTTCGGTTGTGTATTGCCACCAGTTAATCAGAGTTAAAAACTCCTTAGAGAAATCGAATTTGTCATAACTTGTCACTGTACAATGACAATGCTCTGTCAATTTCTGTAAGGAATACAAAGTTTTGATTTACAATATTTGATGATTTATTAAGGCGTGACAAAAATGTAAAAATAAAAGTCAAGTTCTGAATTCTGATCTGTCACCAAAACCTTACTTCTGAAAATTGGGATTTGATTTTAGTAAAACGCTCCTAATTATTCATATACAAATAGATTAAAATACCTATATTTAAGTGTATCAATGCCATGGCTTAAGCTGTTATGTTGTTAAATTATATTTAATTGAATAAATGGTGAATAAAACTTAAGAATGTGTAATCTTTCTGCAGGCAGGGTCACTACCAACTAAGCTAAAGCGGCTTTTATAGGTAATGCGAGTTTTAAGCGAAGATGCGGTTGTTTTATTTCGATATATATTATGTAATGAAACTTAATGAAAATTAATGGCAGTATTTTGAAATAAGTTTGTTAAGTATTGTTAAAACCTAATGATAATGAAATAAGTAGGACAAATATGATCAAGTAGGATTTAGTAAATCATTGTCACTATCTGTAATTGGAACTTGGCCGGCCGGACGCGCTATATCGTGTGCATGGTTGAATGTACGAGTCCATAGTTATGTTATGACAAATTAGCTCTCATGTTCCTTCTTATAAGAACGATAATTGAATAGAATAATTAGTGGAGTAAATTTTACTGAACTTTTAACACTACTTGGACAATGGTTGCGTATAGCTAAATCCATGTACATGCTGCATACATGCTGTAATGTAACAGTTATAATACTTATAATATACGCAATTGAAATTGCAATCTTACTATTATTTACTACGTTTACGTAACGTCCAAACAATTATTGCGACGTACTTTTTTGTTTTTTCAACCTGATTGTGGCCTTATAGGTCGAGCCCAATAAATCGATAGGAGTGCGCGGTTGGAAAGTGGCCTGGGGAAAATCCAGGGGAAACCTCCGACACGACCACGCGGGAGGTTTAAACACTGGGATACTCTAAGAGTTTGCGCTCCAGTGAGATTGGTTACGCGGCTTCTACCGAATCTGAGTTGTGAGTGGAATCGAGCTACTTACTGGGAGTTTTGTCGCTGGTTCACTAAACTCTATTAGGCCCGACCTGGGTCGGACTGACTCTACCCGGTGTGACGTACTTACGTATATCCAAAGACTACAATGTATATACTAAAGTACGTATATCCGTATATCCAAAATCAAAGCAGTGAACCAAATAATTTCAAACCATAAAAAACAATCAAATATCAATTAGAAACCGTACTTACAGACCTGCAGAAATAAGTAGGACTACATACATATATTTTGTATAAGACTCAGATTATACGTCGTCGTTAGAGATATAACTAAGATAAAAAAAAACACATTTATATTTTCATTCTATAATTAGTATGACCATGCGGCTTCGACAATACAATCTTCTGCTGCTTATTACTTTCTTTGTTGTGTGACACTGCAGATTGATAATCCACGATTCCTGAAGTTATATGACGACATCTGAGATATATTTAGCCATTAAATGTATTCCTATTTGACGAGAAAGCGTGAATATCCACACAAATTTCAATAAGTATTCCAATCCAATCAATCCAATCAGTGGGTTCTTCAATGCTGAGGATCGTGACCGCTATGTCTCTGGCGGGGAGTGCAGATGGCTCGCCAGTGGTTCCGATGATGCGCTGCATGCAGCGCCTGGTGTTCTCGGAGTCCGGCGAATTTGGAGATTTTTTCAATCCACCTGGTTGGCCCGAGCTCGTCTATCCTCCACCTTTCCCGTCATTATGATGTACTCGAGGCTAATAGGGACGACGCGCGATATGTCCAAAAAATGCAAGTAGATAAGTATGCGTTTTTGGCAAACTGTCGAGAGGCGTGTGTGTATGGGTATTTGGTGTTCGATATCAACATTAGATACGTAAAATTATTGAAATATAAAGAAAGAAAAATGTACACAAATTTTCATTTGAAGTAAGTGACAAATGTCATTACGTTATAAAGATGTTCCGTCAGGGTGACCATTCATTGAAATTAATTTCCATTGTAATGAAACGCATCGGCAACCTTTTTGCGCCTAGAATGCGTTTTCGGGAAGGAAAACATTATAATTTGAACGCATAAGTAAACTTTCGGGACCAAACACTGTATGTTCTCTAAAAAATAAAAGGCTAATACCAAAAATTCCATGTTAAAAGGTTCTTAAAACGCCACACGTCAATATTTATTTACCCTACTTCAATTAATACAATCTTTGTGTGTGGTATACATATTGTATTCGTATACGGGCAAAATGTCAAAAACAGAGCTGTCAAAGCGAAAAAAGGAGCATGCGTCTGCTCTCGCCGAGGGCCAATGCCCATCTGTCGATTTTTCGAAAGTATGGTGGCAGGGAAAATGTATGGAAAAGTCACTAAAGTTTAGATTTACGTTTGAAATTCTCATTGGTCTTTGCGAGGAAAAATGTGAAAAGTGTGATAACTTATAGTGAATACTTTTGAGATTTGTTTGAGTGTGATTTTGAAACGAAATAATAGATTTTTCAATTCAATTTTGCCTAAACGCCGACACGCGTTCTTCTCATTTTTAGTGCAACTTTACGGTATTGTATTTATTAAAGTGTAATTTATTATAGATTACTAATAGTGATAACTTGTAAACACACTCTTTGTGATAATAATTACATATATTTTATATATTTTTGTAGAGAATCGTGACCTCCACAGATTGAGAGGTGAAGGCTGTTTTTGCTAAATATGCTCGGCGCCCTCTTAACGTAGTATAGGTACTCGTATTAACTAAAACTTTATTACTATCTACGAACGTTCTTGTTGTAGAGTGCTTGTTAAGTAAATTTATGAATGTTTACATGTATGTAGAGCCAATACTTCTTAGTCATCATAAAAAACATAGTGGTCAACTTGATTTGTGCGTTTCCATATTTAATATTATAAATTTATATTTGATTCTGCCTCTAAGTCTCGTAACTCAGAATACAAATTCAGCTGAAAATCTGTTTCATCTCGTCAATATGCTGCGACTCGAATGTCAAGAGCTAATAAATTTCCCGAGCAAAATAGGCTACACAACCCTTAATAAATATGATATTAAATTCCTTACGAGACTGTAAATGGCGTGTTTATAAAATATAACTTAATTGGATGACTTTATTGTATTTTAATGCCGTTTAATTAACGCCAAATTATCAAATACCTATATAGGTATAGTAAATGTCTTTCTTACATTAAATACATTTATTCATATTTGATTTACCTTAAATCCTTGGCTCGTTGCATGAAAATCTCAGAAACTTGTATTGAACGAAAATGCACCAACCGTCCCTGAACTTGACGTCATTCGTTGCTATAGCAATATTCCCAGGGAAAGCGCTCCCTTCCGACGCCAAACACACAAATTAAGAAAAAAAAAACAAAAATCACCAAAATTTAAACTTCGAATAGGCACCTTAATTCAATTAGTTTTTTGCAACATTTGAAATTGGAACGTTTTTTATGTTCGCTCGGTTTTCGTCGGGAGCGTTCGGTACGCGCTACGCGACGGTACGGGGCGCACTACGTAAATGTCAGCACGATCGGCACATGTGCGAGCGAAGGTAAGGCCGCGCGCTGATTGGTTCTTGCGATTGTCGTTTTTATAATTTAATAGAAAAATAAAGAATTTATTCAAGTAACCTTTGAACTTAAATAGATCGACCTAGTTTAGAAATACTTATTTTAGCTGACCTAATTACGGGAGATAAGTGGCTACTTACTGTTCACCACACCCTTTTTTATCCATACCACATAAACAGTCAATTAGGATTAGGTATTTAGCATAAAAAGCGATAGGAAATCAAATTTATATTTTACGGCCAAGTGCGAGTCGGACTCACGCACGAAGGGTTCCGTACCATTATCTATAAAAACGGCAAAAAAATCATGTCTGTTTTATGGGAGCCCCCTTAAATATATATTTATTGTATCCTGTTTTTTTTAGTATTCGATGTTATAGCGGCAACAGAAATACATCATCTGTGAAAATTTCAACAGTCTAACTATCACGGTTTATGAGATACAGCCTGGTGACAGACGGACGGACTTACGGACGGACGGACGAACAGCGAAGTCTTACTAATCGGGTCCCGTTTTATATAGAACCCTAAAAAGAGTTAGTCAACATTGCGATTGCATTAAAAACTTTGTTATCATCTTTATCCAGTTCGTATTTCAATACTTCATTATGTCAAATAATTTATGATCAATGATCACTTCTCCGATAGTAGTAGTATAGTAGGTATAATTTGTCAAGATTTTTTAAAAGCATAATTTGTCTCTATAACTAATTTTCAAATTTATTTTTCAAAACAATACACTTAAAATTTAATTACATATGTCCTAAACTTTAAAATCAAACACCAACTTAACAGTTATCACGCGGAAACAACCCAGGAACAAAATTGCATTCAGTAATCAGTATCTACCTACTAAACTTCACTTATTCATGAAAGGAAAACTCACACCTATCAGCACTTGCCTTTATTTAGTGCGAGCGAGAAGGCAAACAGCCGGGGTTGTACATCCGCTTTCCCCGCGTTATGTAAGCTACGGACGGCCCTGGAGCCTGCGCTCCCTCCCCGCTACGAACCCCAGCCCGGCCATTTCAACTTCGGCACGGAGCGAACACGTGAACTTTTGCGAAAAAGGAAAAACGCGACGTTTGGGGCATCAGGGGAAAACGAGGAAGACATCGAGTTTTGTTTTAGCTTTCTCCAAACAACGTTTTTGGTGACCTTTGCTTTGGCCCCACGATTATTATCTCTCAGGTTTACAATAGCTGTGGGAAATAGAACTTCATTGCCAGTAGCTGCTCTGACTTAGCAAGCCAATCACGTAAAATTTGTAAAGGAAATTTGAACACAGAGTGCTTTGCTGGAAAACTGCGCGCAGCTGCCGATGCCTGGCCTGGGCACCCTTACTGGGTTACGGGAATTTAGACCTCATCGTCTACGGAAATAAAACTCATTAAGTGTGTAATTTGTTTATCAATTTGGTGTGGTATCTTTTATTGTATTGCGTGTCGATGTCTTTTCTCTTTTTTTGGAACGCATGCGATTTGTTTAGGTTATTGCAGCAGTGGGATTACACGTCCCTTAATTGCGTGTGTTTTAATAAAGGCTCGTTAAGTGTTACAATAATAACAGCCAACAAGCCATGTGTTGTAATAACTGTATAGTTAGGTATATTTAAGTGACTATAGATTTTATTTGCATTTTCTATACCTATGTATATTTACCAACGTTTACACTGTTTACAAGTTGCATTTGGGTTAAGAATGATACTAACTGCTCGTATATTGTCTATCTAATACCTGTCGTCTGGGCATGAAGTGAATATTTGTATTATTAGGTTATGTTTTTATATATAATACTCAGTACAGTGTACTCAATACATAATAATAGATAATTTGGTTGTGGTTACGACCAAAAAAAGTATTCCAGTGGCGTAGTGGCAAGCAACTATATTTGTGCACGAGTTGTATTGTCATTATTATATAATTATATAATACAATATCCTTAAGCAAATCTTAAATATTTATTTATCTATTCCGGGGACCTCAGAAACGTCTCTAACGATTTCGATAAATTTTTCTATGGGGTTTGGTTCGGGGAAGAACAACCGATCTGGGGACCGATTTTTGAGTGTCGACCGCTCGAATTTTCATTCGACATCTGTCAAAACTTCATAGTTTTTTGACAGATCTCGAGTGACAAGTCGAGCGTTCGACACTCAAAAATCGGGTCCCAGGTCGTCTTCCCGGGAAAATGTCGAGCAAGCCTATACATACATAGATTAGGTAGGATAGGATATATATTAAGTAATCCATAGGGAATGGGTTCCATGGGCATATCAGTTTCAGTTTAGTTTCAGTTTATTTAATTCATTAACAATTTTCATCGTGTTCGAATGTCATTACAGTAAATATAATCTGTCTTAAAATTATCTCATAATTATACATTAAAAATAAATAATTTAATCTTAAATTTACAAGTCAATTATTACAATATTAAAAACACATAAAAATCTAAATTAAAAAAGTCAAACAAAACAATAACATTAATTAAAAATAACAATAGCAATTTTATTAAAAATGAATAATTCATAAATTTCACCTAAATTTAAAATCATTAATGTCATAACAGCATTTTTCTAATAAATACGTTTTTAATTTATTCTTAAATACTGTGGAGCTTCTATTTATTTTGAACTCAGTAGGCATCTTGTTATCGCGGCTGGTAGTGTCAGCAAATGGATAAAAATGAAATTGGAAGAACTGTAGAGTGTAGACACATTCTACTATATTGATTTGATTAAACGTTAATAACTTCTCCCTTTTCGGTTATTTTATTTGGTGTTCATGACGTTTGTGTTTAAAAAAAGCCGGTTTGTTTCATCCAGTAAAACTCAACATTTTCCGTTTAGTTACTTTAATTCTATGTATAGTTTTTTATTTTCTATAAGTATTGCTGCTATTAATCTAGATCTATGTTAACAATTTTCAGTATTGTAAAATATTATTTATATGTATAAGCGTCATAGGTAAAAATTTAGGTTAATACAGGTGTCCCAAAAAGGACGCAACTTTTAAATTTGCCGCCATTTTTGCAGTTTGGTGCTGGTAACCCTAAAAAAAAGCTATATGACAGCTGATTGTTTAGGATTTTTAAAAATGTAGCACACTACACGAGAGAACAACTCTTTTTTTATTTTTGAACAAAAAATTATGAAAATTTGGCTACGAATTCTCGCAAATTTCGTGTACTGATTCGTTTCAGTAGCAGAATTGGCGCCCTATATTATATCATGTGATTTAACACCATTAGATTTCTTTCTATGGGGTTATTTGAAGTCAAAGGTCTATGCCAAAAGTCCTACCGCACATGAAAGATGGAGGTTCAATGTTGCATTCTCGAAATTCACCCACATTTGAGCAAAATGGTCAAGGAAAATTTCATCAAAAGAATTCGTATGTGCCAGCAAAGTCGTGGTGGGTATTTGCCCGATGTGCTATCTCATACATAACCCTATCCTATGTTGTTAATGTTTAAATAAAAAATACAGTAAAACAAAAAAAAAAGTGTTTTCCATTTTTTTCAAATATTGCGTCCTTTTTGGGACACTCTTTATTTCAAAGTTAATTAACTATTTCGTAGCTACAAATTCAGCAACATGAATGAGGGTAAAAGCAATAATTAAAGATCCCGGATATAAACAAGGCCCGAAGACCGTAAAAAGTAATGCCTTCGCTAAATGAATCGTGTCATGTATGTATGTATTTGTATAGGCATACTCGTATACATTCAGGTGTACTCAAAGAGTACATTATTATTTATTATCGGAAACGGCTCTAACGTTTTTGATGAAATTTGGTATGTGCGGGTTTTCGGGGACGAGCAATCGATCTAGATAGATCTTATGCCTCGGAAAACGCCGAGCAAAGCTCGGTCGCCCAGATATTAATTATTAATGAGCGGAGTCATTGAAAATCGTATATTTTTTTGGATAGACGTAAATGGCGAAAATATGAGGGTTTCTTGTTTACTAACAAACCTCAAAAAAATATGAATACTTGGGTATATTTTTTGAATTTCAAATTTTGAGAAAAAAGTTCAAAAGGTACAGTTTTTTACATACAAATACAAACAAAATACAAAATAATTTATTTTCCAAAACAGCAAAACAATAGATACATTATCAGTGGCCCTCACACTAGGTCTAGCCTGTGTCGTGAGGACCGAAAGAAAACAGTTAGAAATTAAACAATAAGCAGATACGTGTACAGATAACACAATGGCCTTTAAACGCAAATAAGAATAAAATAATACAGTTCTTGGCATTTTAACTACTTACTTATACATTTTTAGGATGTGAGCGTGTGTGTGTGTGTGTGTGTGTGTGTGTGTGTGTGTGTTTGAGTGTGTGTGTGTGTGTTTGAGTGTGTGTGTGTGTGTGTGTGTGTGCGTGTGTGTGTGTGTGTGTGTGTGTGTGTGTGTGTGTGTGTGTGTGTGTGTGTGTGTGTGTGTGTGTGTGTGTGCGTGTGTGAGTGTGTGTGAGTATGCGTAATCGCGTGAGCGTGTGCGGCAACCAGTATTATTACCCAGTTAACGCAAGGGGATTAAAATATCTTCTGTGGCCTTGTAAGAGAGTGTGAGAAGCCATTTCTTTACTTTACTCTTTAATTCTCGAACACTCATTGCTTTAATATCCAGAACTTTTGCTATACGGTTGTATATGAATGGGTGCGAAAATTGAGGGAAGCGTCGGGCAAAGGGAGTTCTTACCGTGTCTTTAGGAACACGGAAAATTCTCTTGCTTTGCAGAGTAGCAAGGTTTGAGGAATTCAGAGTGTGGCAGTGCATTTTTACAGCTATTCTGTGAATGAATAATTGACGAACGGAAAGTGTCTGGGTTTCAGATAAAAGTTGAGCTGTCGGATATTGAAAGGGTTTGCGTATCATTGTTTTTAGCACCGATCTTTGTGCTCTTTCTAAAGCAAGCAACGTCGTGATGCCAGCTCCACCCCAAACTGAAATACAGTATTCCAAGATTGACTTGCACAGTGCGTTATAGACTAACTGAAGGATCCGCCTGTCGGCAGAGTTGCGGAGCAGGCGCATAACAAAAATTAGCTTCCTTACACGATGTGATAGGGAAGTGATGTGCGATTTAAAGGAGAAATTTTGATCGATTTCTACTCCGAGGTATCTTACAGACTGTGTACGATCAATCGGAGTACAATCGATACTTAATTTAGTGGCTGCCTCCGGTGCAGAAGCCTTTGTTTTATGAAAGCAAATGTATTTTGTTTTATTTAGGTTGAGGGAGAGAAGATTGTTATCGAGCCAGTGTTTGATTTTATTCATACCTGTTTCAGCTTTTTCGATAACTTTAGACCAGGTTTTACCGTAGAATAAGGCAGCAGTGTCATCCGCGTAACATATAAGATCGGTATCAGAACTACCAGCACTGAATATATCATTAATGTAAAGAATAAACAGCGTTGGACCTAAGACGCTTCCTTGGGGCACCCACATGAATTAGGCTCATTAGGCTCAAAAATCTTATTTAACGAGGTTTAATCTCATTCAACATTTGTTTGGACTCTCTTTAATTACCTACTTATAACAGAGTGTATTTTTATAATTGTAATTCAACTAGTATTTGTAAGGTTTCCTTCTTTACATTGTTAATAAACAGTAGATCATCAGGGTGTAATTTTTCCATAAAAACAACATTTCAATTGGATACTAAGCTCATCTCAATATTAACTTTTCTCGCTTCCACATACGTGTCTATGCTCTCGCGAGAAAGAGTAGATAAATCAGACGATTGATATAATGTTTTTTATCATACATGAAAAATGCGCTCCAAAATCGAGACCTTTAAGTTGTTGGTTGTGTCATTAAGAGGGTACGAACATTTCGCTCCAACTCATCCTAGCCGCGATCTCCCTGCGAGCGGCCATGTTTAGCTACACACTAAAACGATTACTGTGTGCGTGCGGTTCGAGTGCTGCCGGTTGAACTGACACGTCTTGATCATTGTTATAGAGTTAGAGTGAGGTAGGAAAAAAATGTGGTGAGTTTCAAATGTTTTTATTTTATTAACATTACGTACCTACGCACTTATTAAGGTGGTTCGATTTTCATACAAAAAAACGATCGACATTTATTATCTCATTACACATTATTAATACTTAAATATGTGTTAATCTATTTACTTCTGACTATTCATTTTCGCGAAATTAATAAAAAACCTGTGTTTCATACAGAAATTACGCAAAAAACAACGTAATTTTTTTATAAATTTTACGTGTGGGAGCGTGATAACTGACATGTACATTGTGACGTTCGGCCTGGTACTTTAAATTACTTTCCACAGAAACTACTTGGCCTAAAAATCTGAAATTGCACATACATATAATTCGGTAACTAGTCCAAACAACGCAGTCATAAATTATCGGGCGCTCGTTAAGAATAAAAAAATATAAATGAATATGAATATGAGAGTAAATTTACACAAAAGATAACAACAAGTAAACATATGTTGGGAGACTATACAAACGATTTTTAGAGGTGCATGAACAAGAATTAATCAACAAAATTGGAATAAGTTTGTCAGGAAAAAAGTCAAATTTGGAATGATAATTACGTGGAGACCACGTGTTTCGGGGACTAGTTTTACTTTAAATTACTTTCCACAGAAACTACTTGGCCTAAAAATTTGAAATTGCACATACATATAATTCGATAACTAGTTCAAACAACGCAATCATAAATTATCGGGCGCTCGTTAACAATAAAAAAATATAAATGCATATGAATATGAATATGAGAGAAAATTTACACAAAAGATAACCAGTAAACATATGTTGGGAGACTATACAAACTATTTTTAGAGGTGCATGAACATGAAATAATCAACAAAATTGGAATAAGTTTGTCAGGAAAAAAGTCAAATTTAGGATGATAATTACGTGGAGTCCACGTGTTTCGGGGACTAGTTTTACTTTAAATTACTTTCCACAGAAACTACTTGGCCTAAAAATCTGAAATTGCACATACATATAATTCGATAACTAGTCCAAACAATGCAGTCATAAATTATCGGGCGCTCGTTAAGAATAAAAAAATATAAATGAATATGAATATGAGAGTAAATTTACACAAAAGATAACAACCAGTAAACATATGTTGGGAGACTATACAAAATATTTTTAGAGGTGCATGAACACGAATTAATCAACAAAATTGGAATAAGTTTGTCAGGAAAAAGTCAAATTTGGAATGATAATTACGTGGAGTCCACGTGTTTCGGGGACTAGTTTTACTTTAAATTACTTTCCACAGAAACTACTTGGCTTAAAAATTTGAAATTGCACATACATATAATTCGATAACTAGTTCAAACAACGCAATCATAAATTACCGGGCGCTCGTTAAGAATAAAAAAATATTAGAGTTTGAATTTTACAATTAAAGGAAAGATCCGAAATGTTCACAGAACATCAAGAACATAGAAGCACATATCCGGACATAGAAATATCACTAGCAGCAATAGGTAATAGGTAACATGGTGCCTTAAGGTATGATTCCGCTGCCGACTGCATACAACAACTGCACCTTCCGCCGCACTCCAAATTGAACTGTAATCATAAGACTAAAAGTCCCAATTTAGAGTGAGCGACGTGTGCTGTTCCGACACTTCTCCGCTCATTTCAAATTGAGCTTTTTACGCATACCATTACGGTTCAATTTGGAGTGCGGCGGAACGTGCAGTTGCTGTATGCAGTCGGCAGCGGAATCATACCTTTACCTTTTAACTTGTGTGGCCGTAGTACTGTTGGATTTTTTCGGCCCAAACAATTTACGTTTATTGCCCATTTCTGTAAAAAATCATATCACTTTAGTGCTTTGAGAAGAAATAAAATAAATAAATTTAGCATGTTAACTTACTTACCAAGTATCAAATTATTAATCTGTAGCGGACGCGCTACATCTACAGAATAGCAGTGTCGGTGTGAGCTTGGTCACCGACCTTAACGCGCCGAGGAGAGCGACACGTGCGTTCCTTGGGAAGGCCCGGCGCGTAATGAATCGAACAACGTTGTCGCGCGCTGTTATATTGTGAATTATAGTGGTTTTTAAAAATTCGTCTAAATTAAGTGGGTTATCCATAAGCGTTAAAAAAAATAAGGAATATCAAGCAAAACCTGTAGTTTTATAATAATAAGTTTTTTTTCCAAAATATTATAAAACATGTGAGGAAAAAAATGTTTAAACAAACCGATTTAGACATTTTGTAGTATTTTTTTTAGATAGTAAAAACCAATATTTCAGAACTAGTGCGATCGCTATGTACTAAAAGACTATACATCATATTGTAAAAGATAAACATCCAACCGTTTTTGACAATTTAAAATGGAAATATTGTACCTGAAAGATAGCTCTGACGCGTATTTTTGCAAAACACTCCGACGAAAACCTGACTGTTTTAAATAATCGTACATAGAAATAAAAGTTTAGCAACGCTATGGTCTAGAATAAGAGTTTATCTATACAAAACAGAAGTTTACTTTAACAATGTAGTCACTTGAACAAAGATATGACATTAGAAAAAACCGTATATTTTCTAAAATACCAACTTTTTGTTCGTACAGTCTTAACATGCAAATCCGTTGATAGCTTCAATAGCTTGATAACTTCCGTTTCGGAAGACAGAATCAAGCGAGATTATCGTTTTCTTGGACCCGGCCTATAAAGCCTCGACAAACAACGACACATGAATATCAGCATTGGATTGGAATGAAATTTTAATACTTGCGCGAAATGAGGCCTACTTTGTAACTTTTGTAAGTTGGCAATTTTATTGTGAAAGTTACCGTTTTAAAGTGCCTGAAGCTCGTTACCTACCAATTTCAGCCGAACCTTCCTGTAGCCTACTTAACTAAGTTTTGACTTGGAAATCGATAGTTGCAGCTTTGTGTATTTCCAAAACGGTTGCCAGCATTGCCGGTGTACGTCTTTGAATTTGATTATTTTAAGAAAATCTTACCCAACCTGCGCGACAGTAACTAGGTATCTACATAATACATATGCCATGCTATCACGATGGGAATCTCATTTGTTGCCTACTACCGCTGAATACCGAGTCCGCTATGCATTTCGGACTAAGTATAAATAAAGATTAAGTTTAACTTATTTAGATTTAAATCAATATTGTACTACTTAGACTACTACTAGTGTTAGTATAGTATTTATTCCTAAAATCATCCCTCGAAGGAAGGAAAATAGGGAGTTGAATTTTACGCTTACAAAATGGCGGGTAGAAGCGCCATTTCGTAAGCGTAAAATTCAACTCCCTATTTTCCTTCCTTCGAGGGATGATTTTCGGAATAAATACTATCCTAACACTCGTATGTTAATCAAGGCTATAAACTCGTTGATACCCAGTTTTATCATAATCCGTTCAGCCGTTATTGCGTGATTGAGTAAGAAACATCCAAACATCTAAACTTTCGCATTTATAATATTAGTAGTGCAGTAGGATTGGTTGATGCCGTTTCGCCTACGCCAAGGAACAGTCATTTTGACTGGGTGAGCGAACACAAGTTCCAGAATCGTATAGTGCACCCATCCCAGACTAGATACCGTTTTTCCCTCTTATTCTCCTCATTCCCTTGTAGCCATATGAGAAGGCTTCTGTCTCGTAATCTGAAGCTTATGAATGGTGATGAAGGTCTCTTTTAAAGCCTATTAGAATTGTCTTGAATTGGGTAACTTGCACCAAGTTGGTTACTCTACCAGTTAATGACCTTTTTCCCCTTTTCGGTCTTTACCATAGTACGTCACTCTTGGAGGTTTGAACCTAACTATAAATTTTAATTTCTTTTTCATAACTTTGAATTCTCGCTAAGAATCCAATTTTTCAAGTCTTGACCAGTTTTCCAGGTCAGACTCGAGTTTAAGTTGATTCGAATTTTCCGCTCTTAATAGCACATCGAATAAAGGTATAAGTTACCTGTGACAGTTTCCCGATATCTTGTGCGGATTCATGCCACAGTCAGACGATTTTCACCGGTATTGTGTGAAAAGTGTTCGGAAATCCTATCGAATAAAGTAGACCTAGATTTACAATGCAAAGATTGAAATTTGATACCAGAAATAGTATAGGATCAAATAATACAACGAATAAAATGTGACTTGATGTTAAAACAAATTGTTTCGGTTGTACTTTGTTGCACAGCGAAGTTTCACAGTTGTATAGTTTCGCAGAATTTTCATTTCATAGAATACATTTTTTTACAAGAGGGTCGCAGTTGTAACCTAACCTAACCTACTTTTCTGGTAGACCTAATCGGGTTCTACATCAATGGCATTATAGGTAGCTGTACCTAAAAAGTTAACGGTTTCTGAAAAAAGATAGTCTAGAGTCTAGACTATACTTATAATACGTAATCTAGACTCTAGATTACGTATTCGTAACGTGACCTGCCCCACAGTAAAGCTGCGGCTGAAACCATACCAATTTGTGTTAGGTATAGCTCGCAAATCGAGTTACCTGAAGCCACACTTGTATTAACGGAACGGAAGTCACCGGTTCGCGGAATTAGTGAAACGTGGACAACGGACGTGAAAAAAACTTATAGAACATCAAGATGAAGGGAAAACCAAAATTATACCAAACAAGGTATAATTTTGGTTTTCCCCTTATTTATAAATCTTAACAAACCTCTGCTAACTAAAATGTTTTTGGTCCCTTTCTCACAAACGTAAATGACAGGATAAGGACAAACGAACTAGTTGATAGACGTTTATGAAAAACGGGGGTATACTATACGAGGGAAAGCTGTGTCTTGAAGTCTCAATGTACATCGCCTTTGTACAAGTGACTTACATAAATTGTTACATCCATTTCCACTCCTCTGTTGCGAGATGCATATATATGTTTCAATCAAATTGGCATTGAAAATCCTGGATTCTCAATACAAACCTGGGGCCAGGAGGGCAGAGTCTGACAGAGTTCTCGAAGAATGGCTTCGTTTTATGAACAAGGCAAGAGTGTAAGAATTTTCATGAAATTTAAAATATCTGACAAATATATTATCACCTACGATGAATGGACTCATCCAGAAATGTATGCACACGGCATTACCATTCATGTTACTTGCATAAGTAGAATATAATATTTATTTGAAATCCTTATAGCTAACTTTTACATTGATGTGCAACAACGCGTGCCTCTACCTATTACTAAACGTAATACGTGCCCTTTGGATGCTTAAGAAAAATCAGCCTTATTGCCTTTTAAGCAGAATAGGTATATACTAGGTATTTAAAACAGATAATCGCTTTTGCTGCCTGAAACGGTGTGTTGTGGTATGGAATAGATACAATTTAAGAAAATCTAAAGGCGAGAGCGAATCGGTTTTACTAGGTAAGCGCGTTCCATCCTAGACCACAATATCGCTTACCATAAGGTGATTTGTGGTCAAGCGCAAACCTATTTAGAATAATTTAAAAAAATCCGATTATCTACGTATTTTTGTTGTATTGTATTTTTTTTTGTATATCTAAGCAAACTTCGCGAACACAAAATTGAGCTTAATTGCTATTTTACTAGGGTTAGGACTGTTAGGTACATATACTTTAATTTTCCCTATCAAATTAGCAGCAATTGAATTTGTTTACTTAAAATCAATTGGATAAATGTTTGCACTCTGCGCGACTGTTCTGCGCCGAGGCGACGACGCATTGCACACGTCTTCCTGCCCTCGTTATTGTACTTACTGCTATTATCCACTAGGGCGCCAATTACGAGGGCCGTAGGTGACTCTCAAGTGGTGACGCCCGGTTCCTGCCTCATTGAGGGCCTTTTAATTTCTAACGCTAATCTAATTTGTCGTCGTCTGCTTGATTTGATGCATTTTGTTCGGTATTCGTATAGCAGTTTAGCATTTAGAAGCTTTATGTTCCTAGTAAATGTTGATTAATTTTCTATTAAATTAACCCTGTTTGTTCCAAAATAAGTGTTTGAAAAGCAGAAGTTGCACGTGGGTAAACAAAAACATATGCAAGTAAAACACATTTCAGACCAAGCAACGCTACGTTTCCGCCTTGTAGCGAAAATCGCTTGTTTGTCGATAGGATGAATCTTATGCGCGATATAGGCCTTGAATGGCATTTAGAAGTGGGATTTTCTCTCGTTATTTTCATTCTCTGTGATTAAGCATCGATTCGATCAAAAAAGAATTTTTTTTTTCTATATAAAGTCTTTTTCCAATGAAGTTGAATCTGACTTAAAACCAAGCAGCGTTTTCTTACAAAACCATTGCATAACCTTCATTTAATCTCCAGGACAGTTCAACTTTATGCCCTTACGACTCAGGAAGAGAGGTCACTTGTTCGATCGTCTGACTCATATGCGACTTTTGCGCCTTCCGTCGGCCAGCGTGACATTCGCCTTCTATGGATTCTCCGTACCTACACTAATTATTTATGACAACTCGAGAAGTACAAAAGTTTTAGCATTTTTATTATAATCAAAAGAATAAGCTATCTGGTTAATTTTACTAGTAAATTGATAAGGATTAAGTACTGCCATACCTAATACCTATCACATTTCCGTGCTATTTGCAATGGAGTATGAATTTCTTGCGTAAATGTTGTCACTTATAAATGCGACCGTACGCGATGTATACCCTATGCGATGGTGTGTTACCTACTTTGCGCAGCCTTTCAGTACTTTGTGTAGTTTATGTCGGACGTCGGTAACAAGAACCAAAAGCAATCAAATACTAACTAGTCTATAAATATAAAAATAAAGAGTATTTTGTCCTACTCATTGTCTTTGTCTCATGTACCTAGTCGTCTGATTCACACGTCTACTGGGGCTTCCTCGACCCTCACAACTTTGCGCCTTGTATGGATTCGGCGAGCTCTTGTTAAATATTGTGCAATAGGTATTTACCTTTGTTTATCAATCTAAACTTTCGTAAGATATTTTTACCTTTGTTTTACCTACTCTATTATTGGTTAGTATACTCAATTTCCATATGTATTTACTTACCTACACTCTCACCTAAAATGCATAATAAGTAGGTACTTATACTTACTTACTTAGGTAAGTAACTTGCTTAAGGAGCCTGTATACGCAAGCACTCCCCATACAAACTTTGTGCAAGTTTTTCCTTCGTTTGTGTTTGCATTACACTTATAATTTTTGGTCAGTACGCTTATTTTTTAGTTAGCTTCAAAAAAATATTAGTTTTTTTGGATTTTATTTTATTTTGAATTTTTTGATTTTTTGCTTGACCTTTTTTTGAATTTTTTTTTTTTTTTTTTGACATTCTTCGTATATCTAACAAAAAAATTATATGCGGGCGTGCCAAACTGACGAAACCTTGCACAGAGTTTGTATGGAGAAGGCCTTGCGTATATAGGCGCCTTAATCATGATTTGCGCACTATTACAAACTAGCTTTTTGCCCGCGACTTCGTTCGCGTGAACATCCATAACAACTCACCAGAATGTTGAAATGTCATAGTATTGTGATTGTGCAACACAACAAATCCTTAAATGGTTTACGCAAAGCTTTAACTAATTCCTTTTTTTAACCTGACTGCGTCGTTATAGGCCGGGCCCAATAAAGCGATCTGAGTGCGCGGTTGGAGAGTGGCCTGGGGAAAATTCAAGGGAAACCTCCGAAACGACCACGCAGCTTTAATTCCATAAATTCCATTGGAGTCGCTATTTGCATCATTAGGCTGCAGTGTCTGCGTACTATCAGCAGAGCACGATCTTGTAGTCCAAGTATTATAGAGATTTATATATTTTACGCGAAACTTTTATACTCGTTGTTAAGTGTCAGTCAGAAGTAGTTAGAGTGAACGGCATGTTTTAATCTTAAGGTCTGAGGTCGCGAATGTCGCGATTCAGTAACCCGCGTTTAAGGGTTAAAGTGCACACCTCAAACTGGCCCCTGTACCACGAAACTTTACAAGTCTACAATTCGACAAAATTGTACAGTTTTCCATAGAAAAAGTTGTCAAATTTGCCGAATTGAACGCTTGTAAAGTTTTGTGGTACAGACCCCTGGTAACAGTATCGCGACATGCACAACAACACTGTAATTTTATAATTATTATCTCTTTATTTATTGTGTTTCTTAGGTTAGATTTTATAATATTTCTATAAAAAGTAAAATATAAAAATACACTTACAAAACAAAAATATTATAAAAACCTAACCTAGGGTGCCGCCGGCAGCGAGGCAGGACCTAAACTACCGGTGGTTAGGGCGACAGAGAGAGGAACCTCCTGACTATCCGCGCCGTGTCCAGGAGTACCGCCTTCTGTATCTGACCCTTGACCCAGCCATCTAGCGAGAGTCTCTTGAGGTGTTGGTCGAGACTCTTCGCTATTAGACCGTTCGCAGAAACGACTATCGGGACAATGGTCGTTGAATCAACATCCCACATGGCGGTTACCTCGTGGGCCAAGTCTAGGTACTTGCTGAGTTTGTCCTTCTCGGCCTTCACGAGGTTCTCGTCATGGGGGATGGTGATGTCAACGAGCACTGCCTGGCGTTTCGATCGATCTATCAGCACGATATCAGGCTTATTGGCTACAATAGTCCTGTCCGTGATGACAGATCGATCCCAATAGAGCGTGGCACGACCATTTTCGAGAACTGGCGCAGGTGTGTACTTATAGTACGGCACTTCGACGTCCACAAGACCGTATAGGAGAGCAAGTTGCTGGTGAATGATCCTGGCTACAAGGTTATGTCTGTGCAAGTACTCGCCGTTCGCAAGATGACCACAGCCGGAAATGATATGCCTGAGTGACTCTCCGGGACGGCGGCATGCCCGACAAATGTCGACCGTACCGTCCTTCAGGATATACTTCCGGTAGTTGTTCGTCATGATAACTTCGTCCGCAATTGCACAGACAAAACCTTCGGTTTCCCCGAAGAGATCCCCGAAACGTAGCCAGTTCACCGACGCGAGCAGGTCTACATCGGGTCCCGTAAGGGCCCTGTAGAACCTCCCGTGTAGCTCCTTACTCTTCCATACGGCCTTATTATTATTATTATTGGGAGCCTATTGTGTCCCACTGTTGGGCAAAGGCCTCCCCCCTCCGTTTCCAGCTCTCCCGATCTTGAGCTGCCTCCGGCCACTCCTTTAAAAAGGAGTCTAACTCGTCTCGCCATCGCCGGCGAGGTCTGCCTCGTCTCCGTTGCGAGCTGTCGGGCTGCCAGTCAGTGGCGATCTTGGCCCACAGCTCGCTCGGCATGCGGCAGACATGACCAGCCCAGTCCCACTTCAACTTAGCTGCTTTCCGAGCCACGTCGAATATTTGGGTCTTAGAGCGCAGTGTGGTGTTCCGGATACGATCCCTTAATTTTATAAAGGAAATAAATATCTAATCTAATCTAATCACACTTATTAGGTATGTAAAGCCTTTTTCCAAATCGGACCGTTGCACTCTTTGCTGTCTTAGCCAAGTAAAATACGTCGTATTTTTTTATGAAACCCTGCCAAATAGGCAATTCCTGGAACGGGAACAGCAGGCTCAAGCGTGCTCTTTGCATAAACAACCACGACATTGCCGTCGACGGTGCCCGTCGCCGTTATTTTGCTACGAGTACTTATTGTGCAAACACGACTATGGTTTATTATTAATTTGCTTCTAGGTATCTCGGAACTTATATATGCTTCAAATTTGTAATCTTATTTCATATTTAAGTAATTTAGTTTATAAATCGGACACGAGCTGATTTTAAGTGTAACTAGCTCGCTAGTGAAATATAGTTGAAATTCTTTTTGTTGAACGTATATAGTTGAAATTCTTTTTATTGAACGTTTAATACAAGTATTAAAATGTTATTGGATTTTGAACCTTATTGTTTGAACGGTAAAGTAGCTTTTTGAAGGAATAGCTGCTTTGGAGCAATTCGTTCAACTAAAATGATTTTAAGTATAACATGTTTCATTGTTTCCGACCAGATAATTTAGTGTGCCGATTTGCAACCACTTGGATGAATGGAAAGGATAATATATATTGCCGAGATTTTAATGAATTGCCATTCAGCCATCAGATTCTGTGAAATGATAACAGATATAACTGAAAAACTTCGTACTTCAGGTGGTCGCCAAATGACGCTGGTCGCCAATGTCGACATATAAATTTAACTACAGTAACTAGTTAATTGCGGAAATACCGTTTAAGCCAGAGATTCGCTTACAGTACTAGAGTAAGAGGTAGGTTTAGTTAAAAACATAATAGCTATAGGTACACTTACTCTGTGTTTGGTGCTGAATCACTACCGAAAACTCCTCGCCGATCCTGCACCACTTTCGTCCCGAGATATAGTACGTACCTACAGTCGCCATCAAAAATATATCTGAACATGCACTCAAACGCTCTGACAATAGTCGTGTTCAGATACATATGAGCACCTCGTTCGCTCCTATATAGATATATCAGATGATGGCGACTGTACCGCTCTTAAACTTTGTATGACGGAAGTTTATAGAGTGCTGATACCCCTATGAAATTCTACTAGTTAAACAATATCTGAAATTAATCGAAATGAAACTTTTTGATTTGCTCATGTACCTAGGTGACATAAACAAATATTGTAGAACTTCCTCGGCCCTAATGACAGGACAGGACAATGTTATTTTTTCCAAATCGCCTCTGTAGGTCGTAGGCAACCTTTTAAAATTTGGGTATACTAATTTAATTAATAGATTAAGAATGAATGTGGCCTCCACGTTTTTGCCCTATTGTGATAGACAATCATGCAAAATTAAAATTGTAAATTGCTGAGTAAAATTAACATCCGGTTCCGAGTTTCGATAACCTGCATGCACCCATACAAAGAGCCCTAGGTATATAATATATGTTACACAATTACCTAGTTCAGTAAGCAGACAAATTCATGTTAAATCCGGTTTACCCTCCTTCCTGTTCGAAGAAGCGTTTGGATGGCTTCGCATTGTTCGTTCGCGGCGCTTAATTAAATTTTAAGCACTTGTCAATATCTACATGAAGTGTTGATTAATGTTAATGTATGCAGCATATCATAGGTAAATATTTGATAGTTTTATTTTTTGTTTATGTAATGTACCTACCTAGTTGCGCGGGTCACAATCGTGTTACAGTTAATTCTCAATATAAGGTTTATAAAGATGTATCTATTTTTTTCTTAAACATAGTGAAAAGCGGGACTCAAACATGATTATATGGGATGATCAGAAATAATTTAAGTGCAAACAACAAATGTGATTTTATATTCATTAGGTACTTAACTACAGAGTGTTATGACATTACATCAGTTCATAAGTTTAAACACCTGTAAGTTAGCTATCACCCAAATACAATTGACCTATAGTATTCTTGACATGTGCAAGAGGTTATTAATTGTATGTAAGTAGGTACCTAGTATATTATGTGACATCACCATAACCGAGCAATAGGCATGATGACTCAAAAAAAAATATTACTTCAATAGAAAGAAGACATAAAACTATGCCAAATAGTGAAAATCCTATTCAAATATCTCAAAAAATAACGAAGCAACAACGGTTAGAATGTTCGTAAGTAGTTAGAGAGAGAAAGTGCTACTCGACCGTGACGTCACCTTTGAGTAGCGCCATAGTAAATGACAATCGTTCAATACAAAGGTGCGTTTTGCGGAAAAGCGACAGAAAATACCCACTTTTAAAACTTTGAAGACTTATAATTACGTAATTATTTATTTTTTTGAATTACTTTTTTTGCCATTTGATTGAGAATTTGAGTCATTATGTAGAAAATTTGGATTTATTGATTTTCTTTTATAGTGTCATCATCCCTATTTGATAATAGTACATTAGTTACCAAGGGTGATAAAACAAAGAATGTCTCAGATCGCAGGTATTTTAGGCCCGAGCCGAAGGCAAGGGCGATAAATATGCGATCTGAGGCTTTCTTTATTATCGCCCGTGGTAAGTACAAAATTTTATGTCACCCCCTGGCCAGGAAGTGGGTTTTTTCGCGCGCGGAGCGTGCGATAATGGCCACTTTATGGCCAGGTGTGACATAAAATAATTAAAGTGTAACCAAGAGACTGCCGATCCCACAGTCCAACTGTAGCCACAGTTTTGTGGGGCGATGTATTGTTTTCATGTACTTAACCTGTGTTTATTAAATAAATAAATAATAATAAATAATCGAATGCCGCGGTCTGGATGCCAGCAGGCAACTGTGCGAATTTCTTTACTAAAAATGTCTTTGTAATCCTCATTAAAATGGTTGTAGCTTCCTTTTAAATCACGGATTTAGTACCAGTAATTTATGTCGTTTGAAATGTTAAAGGGCTCGTAAAACACTTATACTACTTTCAAGTTCTTTAATAGCACCCGCAGTGTGCCGCCTTCAGAGGCGTTTCGACGTTACCGTTATTAAAACATGAATTAGTTGTTAGTCGATGTCTGTTTTTTTCAACTTAAGAGTAGGAAGTTTAGGTAAAATGTCTCAGCAGTGTTTCATATTGCCCCAATAGTTAACTTTTTCAATAAGGGTGACAAAGGATTTAGTCAATTGAGGTGTGAATAATTTGGTGATCACGTACCTAATAAAATATTCATTTAGCTCAATGCTTTAGCTCAATTAGAAAATATTTCATGTAGGTTATTGTAGCTTACATGTATATCGATTTTCTGAGTTGGTTTCAGTTCTGAATAAATGTGTGTGTGTAGTGATTGGTTGCTTCGACTACTTAATTATCTTCTTAATTTAATTACTTATTTTAAAAGAATCCATGAACTTAGACGAAATAACCCACTTATTATGAGTCTAGCTGCCCGAGCTCGTTCTCCCGCCCTGTTTAATAAAACCGGCCCGAGATTTACTTTTTAGGGTTAAGTAGGGTGAATATTTATTTTGGAATGATAATAAGTTTAATTAGGTTGTATCTTTAGCTTTGATTTAGGTACGGCGTAGGGTTTGTTATAGGTAAAAGCGACCCTTGTTGTATACGTACGGTCTATTGTTCGACTAGTTGTAGATATAGACCTAACTTTACGGACTTCGCCACTGCAACCATAGTCCGCCGCCGTTGTACTTGTCTTGGGGATGCCACTCTAGTACCTACTTACCTCGGTATATGCGGTCACTATCCCTGATTAGAAGGCTTAGAACATGCGTCCAATCCAGCTTTTCGCTTGATCGATGGAAGTTCGGCGTGTCACGTGAGTTCTGATAGATCTAAATTGTATATATAGATCTAAACGGAACCCACATTGCCTTTACGTATAAAATACCTATTTACTTAGTTATGTACGTAGTTAGTATTTGTGAAATGCTAACTTGCACAAACAGCAGCAGTCCGCAATGAGGTCGCGCCGTGGAGATGCATTCAACTCGCTTATTAATTAAACTATTCCACCATTTCGCCGTTCCGTGCGTTATAATAGGTACTAGTTTTAAGTTGAATCAAGGCACTTGCATATTTCACAGAAATAATACTTAAAGTTATCCATAGGCTAGCTAGCAGCTAGCTGCCTCTAGAAGCAGAGTAGGTACATGGTTATAAGTAAGTAGATAAAACATAAAATGCCCCTTTCCCTTAGACCAGTGGTTCTTAACCGGTGGTCCGTGGACCACTGGTGGTCCCTGGAAGCAAACAAAGTGGTCCGCGAAGCCATCAAAAAAAATATTGAATAAGTGATAACGAATCAACAAAACAATGTGTCGCGCGAGTTGCGCTATGAGGGAGCGGAGCTGAAAATAGGAGGTGGTCCACGGCAAGACAAAAAAAAGTCAAATGGTCCCTCATCACTAAAAGGTTAAGAACCACTGCCTTAGACATAGACTAGACAGGGCCTACTCTTTTCTACTTCATAGGGAACCTCCTCACCTCATAAATGCAGGATTTCTTGAGCTGGCCCTTCTTTACTTACTCTTATCTTATACATATTTGATCTAGGAACGGTGACCGATGATGCCTTGCTCCAAGAGCTACGAGCGATCAGTCGTCGTCATAATATTTTGTCACTTAGATCACTTAGGTACCTAACAGGCAATCCACTTAGGTACCTAACTCAACTCTGACATGACACTTAGGTATACAAATTCAGATCCGATTTGAACCTTAACCTAGGATTTTGCTCGTCGCCGCGTTGGTGAACACACGTGTCGGCGCGACGACGAGCTGAATCCACTACCGAACAAAACCAGTTGCCTACTGTCATGGTGTCGTTACCGAACAACGTCTTTGAACAAGTATTGATTGGCGAAATCATCATAAAGATGGAAAGCCGTTTTTAAAGAAGAAGAAGAACCTTAACCTATATAATTACACAGAAAAGTGCCACTTTGATCCCTCCTAGCAGGGAAGAAAAGTGCCACTTTGATCCCTCCTAGCAGGGAGGAGAACGCCCGTATACGAATAGGTGATGTGAAATAGTAGATTGTGTCACAAGGGAGCAAAATGGTATATTTACGGCGTGGGCATAAATTGAATCATGAACGAAGCGAAGGATTATATAATAGAATCCCAAGCGTAGCGAGGGATTCTAAAATAGAATCCTGAGCGTAGTGAGGGATTCAAGAATTAACGTCCAAGGTGGAAATAATTTTGCTTCCATGTGAGTAATGTGACACACACTGCTTTCCACATTAGCTATTGAGGATAATGAAAGATCTGAAATAACAATGGTTGTGCATTGTGCAATCGATACAATAACTTATTACTCGTTACACAAAAGTGCCACTTTGATCTTTCCTAGCAGGGAAGGAAAGTGCCATTTTGATCCCTCCTAGCAGGGAAGAAAAAGCCCTTATCCGAATAGGTGATGTGAAAAAAGGATTGTAATCCTAGAGAAAAGTGTGATAATGATTAACGTCTGGAAAAATTGTTTGCTTACATGATAGGACACGTAAGATAGACTTTACGTACCAGTACAATACAAACTTACTAGCGTCGTTTCATCTCATAATTTACCTATAGGTACATCCACATTCCAAAATTCACAAGTATTGGTGCGTATTTACAAGTATTGGTGGTGGTTGGCAGGCAGGGCAGGCGATCCAAACGCGCCGAAATAGCCGCACAATATGATTGAGTAACAAGGGATAATTAGCGCACGTGGCGCGGAAAGTAAACAGCGCGGTTGTAAACTCAACGCATCAATGTGGATATACGAAGAGAAAAGTGTTAACCCTTTTCCAGGCCACGCTAATCTACATAGTTTGGCGAAAAAAAATATATATATTCAAAATAGTTATGAATTGGAAATTAATTTAAGCGAAAATAACTTTATCTACACCCATATAGTAAATCCTCTTTTATAAGTTCAAATACCGTAGATAAGACCCCGCTTTATAATATACTGTGCGGCTGTTGCGTGCGTCCCCTATTAGATCACGAAATATAACACTTTAACGAGATCACGTACAAAATTAAGACACAGCTGCGGGCTGGCGGCGGAGGCGCGGGCCGGCCTGTCGACGCAAACATGGCGCACGCCGGCGAGAAGTGCCCACACGAAACACATGAAAGAGGATTTAATATATGGATGTAGATAAAGTAGTGTATGCAACTGTACATAATTAGGCATTAAAACACGAGTGTGACCTTATTATGAAACTCGCCTTCGGCTCGTTTCATAAAACACACTCGTGTTTTAATGCCCCTCATTATGTACCAGTTGCATAAACTACTATTATCTACACCCATACAGTAAATCCTCTTTTATAAGTTCAAATACCGTAGATAAGACCCCGTTTTATAATATACTGTGCGGCTGTTGCGTGCGTCCCCTATTAGATCACGAAATATAACACTTTAACGAGATCACGTACAAAATTAAGACACAGCTGCGGGCTGGCGGCGGAGGCGCGGGCCGGCCTGTCGACGCAAACATGGCGCACGCCGGCGAGAAGTGCCCACACGAAACACATGAAAGAGGATTTAATATATGGATGTAGATAAAGTAGTGTATGCAACTGTACATAATTAGGCATTAAAACACGAGTGTGACCTTATTATGAAACTCGCCTTCGGCTCGTTTCATAAAACACACTCGTGTTTTAATGCCCCTCATTATGTACCAGTTGCATAAACTACTATTTCGCCGAAATTAAATTCGATTTAAATATTAACTTTGTGTATTAAGGTTGAAATTTTACACGCATATGTGGTCGATAAATCGTACTATGCCTGGAAAAGGGTTAAGTACACAAAATATATGCTGACGCACACATAGACAATGTGCATGTATAGCTCAACACACAACCATGGCTCACCCGCGCTATCACAGAATTAATCGTAATTTGTAATAACCGAGTAAAGGACGATTCACGCTTGACCGTTCCGTGTCCGGGCCGGCCCGTTTTCTAGTTAAGTACCTACTCCCGTCGATTTCTTGTACCAACTAAAAAACGGGCCGGCCCGGACACGGAACGGTCTAGCGTGAACCATCTCAATCATCCTTTAGTTGGGTCATTGTCAGATTTAGGTGCGCGTCTTTTCGGTGGACATATCAAAAGTTAAGGGCTACAAAGCTTAATTTTTATTCGGTCTAGTAACCCGCATAAGCTGTGTATCCGTTTTAAATAAAAATCAGAATCCGTTACTATAAATCCATGTAATAAAAACATAATTTACATGCACATAATCCGTTAACTACTGACCACCGAATGGACAACTTTTGTTTTTGCTGACAATGACCCAGTTTGTAATTATACGATACGAGCAATTCGAGCACACATTATATAACCTGTGGGGTGTAGCTGTGACAATTTAGTTCGGTCAAAGTTTAGCACTTTCGCACTCGACTGCAGGTACGTTTTGCAGAAAATGTACATCATCAAGTCAATAATCGATCATAACATTCATAATTCATAACAGATATTGGGAATAAGAGGGCAGAGGAAACGGCGCGAGTTATTAACAGCAAGTGTAGGTACCCATTGGCAGTGTTCTGAGTTCTAAGTAGGTGGCTTCGGTATTTTAAGATTTTTCATACGTGGAGTAAATGTGCAATATTATTTATTTATCGTATGGCAATTATTTCGAACCGCGAGATCTTCGAGAAGACAGTATCTACGGTTGCCAGTTCCACCCAGGGGTCACGTGTAGTGTAGCGGTGGGTACTTTCCCTACGGACGTGGTGCAACTTCGACCCCCAATGTGCAATGTTAATAAAAGTAAAAGGATTTTAATGGAAAACCCCCATGAGTCTCAGACATATTGAAACACTGCGAGGCCGTCGCGACTAGACCTCATGATTAAGGACCACAGATTGGTCCGAAACATGTCAAGCGATATTCGACGTTAAAAACATGAGTGACCCGTGTATTATAATTTCAATATACTTAGTTATATTATTATATTACTGTGGACATGTCAAAAGTTAAGGGCTACAAAGCTTAATTTTGGATTGGTCTCGTAACCCTCATAAACGGCGTCTCCGGTTCTATAAATCCATGTAATAAAATCATAACTTTAATGGTCATAAGCCGTTAACTATTGACCACAAGAGGGACGACTTTTGTTTTTTCAAGTGTTTATGACCCAGTTAGTTGTTACTTGATTACCTATTATAGGTTCTATCTGTATATTATGGACTATGGGCATACCCAAGTGAGGGACCCAACTTCCGAATTAAAAAGTATCTACACTTATATTTTTCGCCCCCAGTCAAATCAAAATTATTTCCAGACAAAATTATAACAATTATAATATTATCGTGTATGACGGTACACAAATTGGAAATTTTCTTTAAAACACACGCCTAAGTAAACCACATTTCAGAGCATTTCGGCGTAACGAATCGGGACCATAAACAAACGAAGGAATAAACTTGTAACTCTTTGATCTCGGGTTAAACGAACATTGTATCGGTTTATTTTCGCCACATTGATTGGGTATTTAATTATCGTGATTTAGGTTTAGGTCGGTATGGTCTGGTGAATGATTGAATTAGGAAGACGGTTCTTTTGAAGACCAAGTATCTGAGCAATAACCTCTTTCTTATTATAACTTGGGTAGGTTGCTGCCCGCGTATTGCAAAAAGAAAGAACACGATATAATATAGCCTACTTATGTCCTTAAGTTTCTACGAGTATAGGAGGGGTAGGCAATTAGTTTTAGGTGGGGTCCGGATATGATAGAAAAAAAAATTTTCGAGGTCCAGAAAAAAAAATCTTTGAATGAATTCAATATGCAATGCAGCATATTTAACATTATTTGGGGATCCGCGGTTCGACCTTCCGCGGTCCGGACACGGACCGCGGTCCGCCTATTGCCGATCCCTGTTCTATAGGGTCTCTGGAAAGTAGGTATTCATTCCTTAGAATAAAGGTCACGAATTTAGCTTCATGGTTACTTACTTTGTGGTATATGGTATGTATGTTTAATATATAAATTTATACTATATGTAATATGTATGTTTATTATTATGTGGTTAATTTTTTGGGCTATTCTTTAGTTTTATTTATACACTCCAGCATTTTTTAATTTTGCACCGCCCTCTGCTTATTTTTTTTTGTTTTGCTCTCACCACTACCCAAAGGTTGTCTGGAAGAGATCGCTCTTTAGCGATAAGAGCGCCTGTTGTGTTTCTGAACTGTTTGTATTTTTATTGAGGCGTGCAATAAAGTGTATTTGTATTGTATTGTTACTATGTCGCAATTACAAACTTCGCGACTATTTAGGGTCGGTTGCACCAACATACGAACACAGGCCGGTCATCGTCAAATATAGCGCCGGCAGCTGTCATCCCATAGAAACTTGTCAAACTTTCCATACAATCAGATTTGACGAACACCGCTTACGATTACAGACGGTTTGGTGCAACCCAGCCTTAAACTGGTTCTCCCGTAGCCGTAGTGACACCAGGGACATAATAAATAATAAAGCCTAATGGCGGTAGTACAAAACCCTGTTTATTTTTCAATTAAAATACATTAAATGTAATTACAGTTTATGTTTAGGGACAACTATTATCCCATTTCGTTTATAGATTAACTTATGACAATGTTAAAAGAAGGCACACGATTGTATGATAATGTATATAGAAAAAGGGTGCCCCTCGTTTTCCATAATTTTTACTTGCAATAATTTTCATATGCCATAATGGTAAATCGCATAATTTTATTTGCCATAATATCATTGCTAAAAATGTTAAATGCCATAAAAGACATATGACATACTAATCATTTTTCATAAAATCATATCTATAATAGCGTTTGTCATAAAATTAATTACTCCTAAATAGTAAAATCAATAAAAACACTGAAACTGTCGAATTTGACGTCAGTCAAATAGGTACTGTCAAATTTCGGTTAGGTTAGGGTTCACTTGCGTCCCTCAGAGCGGAATAGGCACCCCTCCGGGGTGCCGTCGACACGCTGGCACGTCGTAAAAAAAATATTTATTTTTTGGAAAAAAATTATGACTGTTGTAATTAGGAAAAATAAGTTTTATGTCATATAAGTGGTTATGGCTCGTTAAAATTATGGAACATAAAATTATGGAAAATGATGATTATGGAAATTCAATTATTATGGCATGTAAAAATTATGGCAAATGATATTATGACATATCACATTAGTACAAACCATCAGTAATCCATAGAACAAGTTTTTAAGGCAGTTTGTTTTTGATTCTATTACAAATGTGTGTGTATTTGGTACAGTGATATTTGAGCTCTTCCATAGCAGTGACTTCGCCGACTTCATCCGCGGGAGGTTCTGAAACATGAAAGTCGATTGTTAATTTTAATTTTGCCTACAATAAAAAATAACCTAGCCTTAAGTACTTAAACTCCGCAAAAAGACAAACGTAACTCTGAAATTATTCAGTTTAAGAAATCTATTTATAACTAGCTTTTGCCCGCGATTTTATCCTCTCAGAAGTCCTTCATCGCGTTAGAATTGAATTGTTATTCTTTAATTTCAGGCGCTTACCTCGCTCGCTTCGTATCGCTCTTCCATACAAATTTCCACCCCCTTGGGATGATTTCCGAGATAAAAGATATCCTATATCCTTCCAGCAACCAAAATAGAGCACTATATCACAGGATGGCTGCTTGCACAATATTTTATTAGGACGACCGACTATTTCTTAAGATCTACGATCGGGCTTTGTTTGGAAACAGTGCTCGACCGACGGCCAGCGCGTATGGTCGGGCGTTTTTGTATGTACGCCGCGCTGACGGTGAACGCACGTCATACAGCGACAGCTACGCCCGACCAACCATTCGCACTGACCGTCGGTCAAACAGACAACGGTCCAGCCTAAGTGCGAGTTGCACCAACGTACGAACACAGACCGGTCATCGTCGAATATGGCGCCGGCAGCTGTCATCCCATAGAAACTTGTCAAACTTTCCATACAATCAGATTTGACGAACACCGCTTACGATTACAGAAGGTTTGGTGCCACCAAGGTGCAACCCAGCCTAAGTAGCAACAAATTGTGTCGGAGGTAAATATCGTCTTTGGTTCGGTCGGCAAGCCATTGTAGTTATGTCCTATCTCCAAACCAAAATTTTTCATCTAAATCGGTGCAGCGGTTTAAGCCTGCGGGGCTAGCATTAGCACAACTGCCGCTGCGACGCGACGAGAGTAGAGAAAAATATACCCTCCTATTTCTAATTCGCACAATGCGAGCGAGACAGGAATCACAGTCATGAGAGATAAGGCTTGACAGCAAGTTGTGCTAGCCCACCTGAAGAGGTGACAGACAAACACTTTCGCATATATAATATTAGAAAAGATAAATAAATTTAAGTGCTAATATGTGATACTACTAGAATATGTAACACACCACCACATTGTACAATATTTTATTGCAAATAAAGATTTATCTTATCTTATCTTATCTTAAGAATTCTTTTAAAGTAAAACGTGTCACGGCAAGAATCTGCCATTTACCTAAGTGCTGCCACACTGAAGGAGGAAACACCGGGAGCTGAGTGAAGGCGTACACTCGTTTAGAATCTCTCTTCACTCCCATTTCTGCTGCTTTTGGCTTTTTTTGCAACACCATGCGATACCAGAATGCGGATTTTCTGTAATAAAAATAAATTTCAATTTTAATTTTGTAGAAAATGATCTCCTACTTTTTCTCCTCTAAAACATGAACCCCTTGCCACACCCAGGCAGTCATTTTAGCCAGCCGAGTTAACGATGAGTACCCTTACCATGAGTTTGCGATGTTTGCATTACCGTACTCGCTAGCGACTGCGTAAACGATTTAGTATGGACAAAAGTACAGTAGAGGAGGACAAACTTATGGTTGTGCAGTAAGGCTGTACATATGTTTGTAAGACGGGGAGCAGTACGAGTACCAGTTAGATTTTTTTCTGTGTCAAGAGTAGCGATTATACAACCTCGATTATTCGCAGGTTTTCTGAAATGTCCTACGAACTTTACAACGTACTCAATACCAGGGTTTACGGTGATTGCTAGATTGCGACAAGGACAGCTTGTAGATGTTGTCCCGGTCAAGAATAGGCCTACGGTTTCACCCGCCTGTCATAAAAGGCGACTAATGCCTTGGTCACGAGTGCTCTTCACCCTAAGGAAGACGGCGCACCCTGTCGGCAGAATAGTTGTCAATAGCGATACGCGAGGAGGACTTTGAGATCCTGGAGTGCTGCGTTAAAAGTGTAGATGGGGTGGCCGTGGAGATGTTAGTGGGTAGAAATATACAACTCAGACATAACTCAGCTGTCCCCCGACGAATGGGTACCGGGCACGCAGGTTTTCTCCACAAAAAAAAAACAAAAGGGATGGCGTCAAAGAAGATATATACTAACGTAACAAGAAGCGTCACCGAAGCATGTGTGCTGTAAACCCGTCTCGCGGCTATGTGTGCGTGTCCGCACGCGAGCGGGGGCGCGCGAGGGTGGCGCGGTGTGTGGAAATCACTCCTCGGACGGGCAAAGTATAGAATCTTACCGTTCCAAGGTCACCGACACTCGGTTCACACCGATAGACCCGTATCGCGCCTTTGATGGCGTGCTCTTATGAATGACAAAGGTAAATAATGTAAGAGAACATACTTCAAATGGTCCTGAACGACGTTGTTGGCGATAGGCATCGAGATTCTCTGCACTGGATCACTGATCAGCTGCCCGACGGTCTTCACGGGAGACCGCTCCGATACGTAATTTTCTAACAGCCGAGCTGCAATTGGCTTCAGGTTTGCTGTAATAAAAAAACCACCGATCAAAAAATGCTCTGGTTCATTTAGTATTTTAATACTAAGGGCGAGCTTTATATAGATCCGTTGAGCAAATCTCGGATCAAATTTTGGTAATTGAGTACATTTTTGAAAACAACTTACCGACGAAAGGTCCAACGGGCCTTTATAAAACCGAGCCTAAATGGTCCAAATGGCGTACTTAGGCATTTTTTTCACGAGACGCGAATTAAGGCTCAACTTTGGGGAGAAGACTGCTATCTATTCCAGGCAGCATGGAAATTAGATTGTTTAAGGGTTAGTGTAAGGCCTGAGTGGACGCTCGAGTCGGGCGTGCAGCGGGGCGTGCATGTTAAACAATTGAAACGCATACTGACTGGTGTCCTGAGTCACCGCCGCACAAATAGTATGCACTCTCGCCTGCCCCGCCGAACGCTCCGCTCCGAGCGTCCACTCAGGCCTTACACTTAGATATACAAGTGGCAACTTACCGAAATCTGCTCTCAAGCAAACTTCAGCTCGATACAGATGTTCCAGGCAAACATGGACTTGGGCAAATTTCATCAGAAGATTTTTCCAAGGGCTGATGTCGATTTCGTCTGATATTAAAGGTATCTGAAATAAAACCATTATCTTGCGCTATGTTTACTTCTCGCAACAATATCTACTCGAATTAAATTATACTTAGGATATACTTCTTAGTTAATAAGTTATTTTATGTCACACCTGGCCATAAAGTGGCCATTATCGCACGCTCCGCGCGCGAAAAAAACCCACTTCCTGGCCAGGGGGTGACATAAAATTTTGTACTTACCATGGGCGATAATAAAGAAAGCCTCAGATCGCATATTTATCGCCCTTGCCTTCGGCTTGGGCGTAAAATACCTGCGATCTGAGACATTCTTTGTTTTATCGCCCTTGGTAAGTAATGTACTATAAGAGCTATACTGGTGCAATATGATTACTGAAACTTAGACTTCAGAATGTCAAACGCGAAATTGAACCCTATAGAAATGCATGTAGGTTGATATCGCACTGGACGCCGTGACAGATATGTATATGCGTCGTTGGCATCGACCCGATGGTGCGCATTATATATGTCGTTGGCGTCGAAAAGGTTAACATCACCTGTCAGTGTCAAAGTTTCAGCGTTTGTAATTGACAGAACGTTGAAAAGGTTAATCCAATTGATATTCTGTTTTAACATCGATAAATAAAATATTTATTATAAACATACTATTTTTCAGTGGCGGAGCGTCCATACAACTCGCTTCCCACCGGCTTGCCTAATTTTCAGCCACACCAGTTCTTTTAGTACGGCTCATGAAGAATAAGAAAGGCAAACTATTTCCGGCTTCCCTAAGAATATTTTTGACGCGCCGCCACTGCTATTTTTAGACAGTAGGTATGAAAAAAATAAAATATGAAAAAACTAGGTATTATATTTACATTAGTGTTAAAGTCGAATATCCAATATTGCGTGCAGTGTACATTTTGCGTTTTGTACAATCTGCACTGAAGCCAACATGACGATGTTAACTAGAGGAAAGGGCATATTGCTATGCGGTAGAAAGATATGCCATAATTCCAGTTACTATAGCTGTCAAAAATCGGTTTTGCTAGACCCAAGATTGTCTATTATTATTGGAAAACGGAAGTTAATCGCGTACACTTATAATTTATTTATTTACCTTTAAAGTACCTTTATGTCACACCTGGCCATAAAGTGACCATTATCGCACGCTCCGCGCGCGAAAAAACCCACTTCCTGGCCAGGGGGTGACATAAAATTTTTCACATCACCTATTCGGATAAGGGCTTTTTCTTCCCTGCTAGGAGGGATCAAAATGGCACTTTTCTTCCCTGCTACGAGGGATCAAAGTGGCACTTTTCTGGAACGAGTAATTGTATTGTATCGATTTTGATAGTTAAGTATTGTATCGATTTTGATAAAATAAATGCACAACCATTGTTATTTCAGATCTTTTATTATTCTCAATAGGTGATGTGAAAAGCAGTATGTGTCACATGGAAGCAAAATTATTTCCACCTTGGGCGTTAATTCTTGAATCCCTCACTACGCTCAGGATTCTATTTTAGAATTCCTCGCTACGCTCGGGATTCTATTATATAATCCTTCGCTTCGTTCAGGATTCAATTTACGCCCACGCCGTAAATATGTCATTTTGCTCCCTTGTGACACAATCTACTATTGTACTTACCACGGGCGATAATAAAGAAAGCCTCAGATCGCATATTTATCGCCCTTGCCTTCGGCTCGGGCGTAAAATACCTGCGATCTGAGACATTCTTTGTTTTATCGCCCTTGGTAAGTAATGTACTATTTTACCGTGTAAGTTTAAATCGATATATGTACAAGATTGTCTTTTCATAGAATTAATTTCATGCCGTAAGCTCTTATAACAGCCTTCTGTGTTATGTGAAATCAATTATCTTAGTATAGGAATAGAGCAAACAAGAGTGAAAGTACGTGCTCGAAGATTGTTTAAAGTGCTCACTGCCTAACTTTGTAGGTACTTAATGGTTACCTCGTTCACGTCTTTCTTTTCAGTGACCAGCCCGTGTTTCTTGAGCGACGCGAAGTCGTCGACAGTAAGTTCGTGTGCGTCGTCTTCGTAGAATGACTGCGAGTCCAGCCTGATGGAGTGGTCCCCCGAGGACACACTCTCGAACGGGTTGAGAGAGAACTCGCCGCACATCGTCATGTCTTGGATGGTCTGGTTTATTTGCTCGATTGATTCGTGAGTTCTGAAAACCGAAAATAACGGTGAGTAATGAATAAGCCATACAAGTATTAGGCTGAATGTGCACGGCCCTGATTAATTTATAACAGTTAAGTAAGAACATATGTTTTTATGACAGTTACAATAATATGTAAATCTTGAAAATCACATTTTATACATATTGGAAGTCGACAGAAAAACAATAGGTCACCATTGCTCGTCAATGGACCAGAATTGGTGGTCACGGCCTGACCACGATTTTGCGCGAATTGCGGCTCGGGAAGCTTTTTATCTATTCATTGCGTGGTCGAGACGCGCAACGCAGTGACGTTAGGTTCGATCCCACGCAATGTATTCGGAAAACCGCTGCCGCTGTAGCCACCGCTCAAAGTCGTGGCCGGGCCGTTACCTACTAAATTCGCGGAAGCTTAATACCTAAACCAGATCTTATAGTGATAAGCTTTTGTGCAGCAAGAGGTTCACTTCACTTTTTTTTTAATGGCTTTCCATCAAATTGATGATGATTTCGCCAACCACGTGTTCATTAGACGTTGTTCGGTAACGACGCCATGACAGTAGGCAACTGGTTTTGTACGGTAGTGGATTCAGCCCGTCGTCGTGAAGAGCACGTGTGTTCACCAACGCGGCGACGGGCGAAATCCAGCAAGAGGTTCTCCAATATAAGTTACCTATTATCGCTCGTCCAGATGCCAGCAATGAAGAAAGAATGCTCCAAAAGGCTCATCACCCTCGTATATTCCCACATAGTTTTCTCGGTGCCGACTTGCGCGACTAGCGACAGCGCTTGCGGCGGGCTGGCGCGGAGGTTCTTCAGCACTTTGGAGGCTTGGGAGTGTCCGCGTGATAGCTTCAACACCAGCTTTGAGAGGTATGTCTTGTTGTTGGCGTCTATCTGGAAATATAATGATGTTCCTGAGGTATTACATAGGTATGAAACATATTTTAAGAGGGAATAAGAGATCTTGTATACCTACATGTTACTTTTAGGTAGGTAGCACTTTTTACAAATATAGCGTAAAATCATTTTACATTTGAATCATGTAATCTGCCTTTTGTTTGTTATCATCAGACGTGATGCTGTATAAGAATATATGTATTTTGACGAAGGCCAAAATGTAAGTTAGATTGTTCTTTCCATACTGAAATTTATTGTATAAATTACTTACAAATGGTCTTATTTTCCCAGATGATATAAATTTGAGTGCTTGAAGTAGTAGAGTGACTATTTCTTCAGCTGTTTCGCAATCTGAAATAATAAAATACCAGATAATTTAGTACCTACATTCAGTTCCAGTGGTCTAGCTGCCCGATTCGTGAGAAGTCCTGTCAAGATGGTCTAATTTGTGACATATTCAGATGTGTTCTTTGAGTAATGATTGCAAACAATCAATAATTGCAATGATTACATGTCAGCCAGAGTTCAGCATCATCTTATGTGCCATGAGGAATGTACAGTGCTGTCAATCAACTATGGGGTTTTGACCGAAGCCATCGGACGAATTTGACGACCTAGTGCAAACAAGCCCTTATGTGGGAGTAGATATATTGATAATCATTGCTTACAATGTCCCAGAGCTTATGTGCATAAAGTTATGGTTTTATCAGTCCGTGTTTATGACGAAGATAACTGAGTGTGGTTTCAGTCAAGTGTGTCTACGCAACAATAAGATTGGCTTGTCATCGTCAGTGCAGTGCCATAAGTACGAGAATAGATGTGACACATACTGTCTAGAAGATAGCGTTTAGAAGAGACGAATTTTGAGAAATAAAATCTGTGCGTTGAGGCCCGCCAACCACTTTGAGTAAATTGCGGCGGGGCAAGCGTTTTATCTGTTCATTGACGATCGGGACGCGCAACGCGTTGTGGTGAGTTGAGATCACGAAACCGCTGCCGCTCGCAGTCATAGAGAGGCCGGGCATTATACCTCTCAATATGTCCCAGGGTTTATAAATGAACCCCTTTATTCATAAAACTTATCAAACCTCTGCTAACTAAAATGTTGTTTGTCCCTTTCTCACAAATATAAATGTCAACGTGACAGATAAGGAAAAACAAACTTTAGCGGCTTGTTAACTAATATAGGTTTGATGGACGTTTACGAATAAGGGGGGAAGTCGGACGCACACGCACCCGCGCTCCGGGTACTGTGCGGTCACAGAATAGTTTAATAGTATTACATACAGAACAGACACGAACTGCCCCGCACCGACGTCAGTTACCTCGCCCCTGCGCGGCGTTTTAGTCACCGATCAGTCACGGCTCGCAGCATACACAACGCAGTTACAATGGCACGCACGCATTGACGCGTGCATAGTTCTTACAAAACTGTAAGGCCAAGTGCTGTCAAATTAACGCAAGCAAAAATCTAACTTACAGTCAGAGCTCTAAGTGCCAGTTGCGTACGAGCCCAGAGCGGTCATCGTCAAATATGGCGCCGGCAGCTGTCATTCCATAGAAACTTGACAAACTTTCCATACAATCAGATTTGACGAACACCGTTTACGATTACAGACGGTTTGGTGCAACCCAGCCTAAGTCTAGTCTTGCTTGCGCTCGTTTGACAGAATTTAGTCAGAGTTGTGTCCGAACTATACCGACGGCGCATGCACACATACCGACACCACTTACTTTACTAGGCGTGTCACAGGTGTGGCGCGGTGTACGCCGTAGCCGTTATATTCAAAGACTACAATGTTGTGTTATATTTACCTCTCAATATGTCCCAGAGTTTATAAATGAAGTCGTTGCTGGAGCCGCTCGTGTTCATGGCGGAGAGGCACTGCTTGAGCGTGGTCGTGTTCTCGGTGACGCACACGCACCCGCCCTCCGGGTACTGTGCAGTGTACGCGTACGCTTCCGTTTCGTTCAGCAGCTGGTTCAGGCGCTTTGAGTTGTTGGGGTATTTCAGGCTGGGGTTGGACAATCTAAAAAAGAGTAAAAAGAAAAAATCATAATAATTTATTTATAAAACTAATTTACACGTCATAAAAATAATAATCATAATAATATGGTAGTAACTAGTGATTTTACTACAATATAAATAATGTCAAATTGCTTTTTTTTTTAATATTTGTGGACAATATGTTTAAAGTAACAGTATTTTGTTACTTTGATCCATATTTGATCATATCTATACTTGTAAAATTCAAATGCAAATATAACTCGTGTTTCATACCTTCATTTCTAGTGATCCACCTCTTTCTGGGAAGGAAGGGGATTTGAGAGGAGAAGGGGGAGGAAGGACTATTTGACACAGGTTTTTTTTTTGCTCTGGCTGTTTACCTGATCTGGGCAGTCTCCAAGTTGACAGAAGAGCTGCCAGCAGCAGTCATATCCACCAGGATTTGGTTTATATTGTGCAGTGCATACACAGACTTCCAGATAGCATTGCAGGGACTTGCCAAGTGCCCTACAATCACTTCCTGCTCCTGAAATATAAAGAAAACCTCAGTTTCAGAAGTGCTTTTAACATAATGTGGTTATTAAGATAAAATGATAATCACTCTTGCTTGCATCAAAACCTAGCAAAGTAAATTGAAGTGTAACTTTATGCTATCCATAGTAATTCTTGAAACTGTTTTCTTTTTACATACACCAAAGACTGTCTTCTTTACCTGCCCCCTCTAAACAAAAAATATCTGAGAATGCATTTGGCAAGTTCCAGAATGAGACAGGGTGGGATGGAAGTATGGATAGTTCTGTTTTTATTCATGTTGATAACTTACAAAATTAACTTTGCAGCTGATGAAGGGAGTTATAAGTGTGTTTCCGGTCCATTCACAATGTAGCTCAGTGAGTCCTCCGTGAGGGGCATTCAGCAACTCATCTGTGTTGCGCGAGCTGTATGACATGCCCGACAGCACATATTTACAGTCCACTGATATATCTACCTGAAATTATGCAAGACTAAACATGAATAACGTTTTCATGTCACTCATAATCAGTAATGAGACTTTCTAATTATAGCTAGTAACTATAGATAAGCTTTTACTTCCGGCTATTTATTTACACATTATAAATTAAATAAATGGCTGTAGTCTTTTCATTATTATCATCCTCCTAGCGTTATCCCACTACAGTTGCATCCTGAAGGATGCCTGGGGTCCGCTACCTAATCCCAAGATTTGACGTAGGCACTAACTTTTACGGAAGCGACCGCCATCTGACCTTCCAACCCCGAGGGGAAACTAGACCTTATTGGGATTAGGCTTTGTCAAGTGAGTGGGCAACTTGACTGTTAAGTTAGAAGTTCTCAAACCGCACGAAGGCCTCCAACTTGGCTTAACGACTGCTGCCATAGACAACAACCAGGATCAACGGCTTAACGTGCCTCCCAAAGCAGGGGGGTCTTTTATAAATCACATTTTTTTTCACTTTTCTTCTTCTTCCGTATAAGGACCACCTAGAGGCTGTGGAAGCCTTCTCCAAAGTTTTGCAGGTTTCCCTGTTTTTTGCTGTTCCTGACCAGCTATCTACACAATACATGAAACTATGATGATTAAAAACAACTTCTGGGAAATTGCCAGTAAATATGGGAGATATTGCAAAATTTTTACCATGTCCTCACTTAGTCCCTCCTCCTTAGAAAATTTCTCCACCAGCTCATCAACATCTACTTCTTCTAAACACATTGTTTCAGTGTAAGTCACAATGCCCCTTGCAAATCTATCTTCATTAGATTGTATTGTAAGCAACAATGGTTTGCCCTCCGAGGCTGGGTCGCAGACAATCCACATGGGTACACTCTCTTCCGCGGGGAGTTTTGCTATACTCAAATTGTAGAGGTTGGCTACTTCTCTGTAATAAAAAAAAATGATAACAAGGACTTCTATGCACTAGTTCTGGGAGTATCCACAGAGGAACTACTGGAGACATCAGATGAATCCAGGGGTGGATTGAAAATTAGATTGTAAAGGCAGTAACGGGTTATGTTGAAAAGCAGCGCTACCCATACTTAAATTTGATATACCACTTACTTGTTTAATAAGGCTTCAAATAATGCTACCTTCAATAAACCAACAACAGCACTAATTCTATTTTTGAGGCCATAATGATTCGCTTCACAATAAATGACTATTTGTCACTAAGGGTATGACTTTCTGCTTTGTATGCGAAATATCATCAATTTATGTCTTCTCCCAGCGAGAAAAACAAAACAAAACAATCTTTTGATATCCGGCTGGGGATCCCAGTCACCGGTAGAAGGTGTCTTGTCAAGAATAGAATAAAATCAAACAACTAACCTGGCTTTCTCAATTTCTATAGGTACATGACAGCTTTCCTCCTTGTTCCACAATTGAGCTTCTTCAGATATTAGGGTGTCGTCAAAAATTGTGTGTAAACTCAAGTCGAGTTTGAGAGGAGACCCAGTTAAATCTAATTCTTCTGAAATTCCAAATACATACGTTTTTACTAATAATATTCTAAATCGACAAGGTACAATAAAAATAACGCAAGGTACGCCTTACCTTCAGGATTTTTACTAGCTTTGCCAACAGTTTCTCCAGGTGATACATATTGTTTAGTCTGCAAAATATAATAGTAAAATAGTATATGCTTGTTTCAGCTTATATAAATTAGAAATTTGGAACTACGTACGTATGCGTACCTTTAAATACACCATTATAACATCTTCAGTATTCTTAGTATACATTTCAACGTAGCTTGGGCTTTTTTGTCTTTCAATATTATATTTAGGGTACAAGTCTATGACTGGCTGGAAAACGCTGTTCATTTTGTTATTTTAATTATTAAGAGAAAAGAAAACAATGAAACTTTTGTAACTTGTTCGTAACGTAAATTTAATTTTGAAAACGGAAAAATAATAATTCATAATTCAAAGTTTTTTTTTAAATAAATGACAGAACAAGTGTTGCTTTGGATTCTTTCCTTTTGAGCAGCATTGTTTAAGATATTATTAAAAACTTTCTCATTTCTTCATTTTGACAGTTTGTTTATGTTACATAAAAAAATACTGACTTAGTTGTTGAGTATTTTTTTATTACACATTATAAATTATAAAAATAAATAATCATCCCGTAAACGTACTACTAGCTAATAAACGACGTTCATAATTATTTCAACAAAAAAGATGTCTCAAACAAACCTGCTTGATAGTTTTATAAAATATCAATAGATGGCAGCACAACCGCATGAATAAGCGCTCTGTAGAATTTTCAATTAAGCCGGCTACTCAAAGCCCTGCCCGCAGGGCCCTGCTTGCAGTGCCACTGCCAAATCGTATTGTGTGTAGGCATGCAGGGCCGATTTTTTTATCTGTTAAATCGGCCCTGCATGCCTACACACAATACGATTTGGCAGTGGCACTGCAAGCAGGGCCCTGCAGGCAGGGCTTTGTGTAGGCAGCTTTAGACAAAGCACCTAAACAGACAGAGATCAGTGTGAATATTTCGTTATTTAGACATTATTATCTCATAATAGTATGAATTAAATGAAGATACAGTATGTAACCGGTGATATTATACGGTATTTATAAGGGTAACTTAACTTTAATTTAGAAAAGTAGGTACAGGTACCTAGTACCTACTACAGTACCGTAATAATCACGACTATGCTTTACGCCCGTAAACTTCGGTTTAATTTGTCTGATTAAAAATAAATATTTCACTGATTCTTAGCTTTTCTTTGCAACTTACTGTACCTATTTATTAAGTACATGCTTGTGATAAAGGAGTGCGCGGTTGGAGAGTGGCCTTGGGAAAATCCAGAGGAAACCTCCGACACGACCACGTGGACGGTTTAAACACTAGAAACTGAAATACTTTCTCTAAGAGTTTGCGCTCCAGTGAGATTGGTTGAGCGACGTTAACGGAATCGGAGGGGTCAGTGGAATCGAGCTACCGGGAGTTTTGTCGCTGGTTCACTAAACCAAGCCTAGCTAAGAAGAGACCAGCAAGAAAATCAGGGGGCCGATTTTTGAGTGTCGAACGCTCGACTTTTCACTCGAGATCTTTTAAAAAAAGTATGGTGTTTTGACAGATGTTGAGTGAAAAGTCGAGCGTGCGACACTCGAAAATCGGCCCCTAGCTAGGCTATCTTTCGATGGACGCTGTGATTAGGGCAGATGACCCTGTTTTGGCCATTTTAAGAGATTTTCACTACTCAAGCGCTTGGTATTTCTAAAATATAATAATTTCGGACATTATTTTTATTTAATGTTATCAAAAATATATTATTCTTGACATATAGAACCATAGTATTACCAAACTTATAATAAATAACTATTTTTAAGAAAAAAAGCCTCGGAGGAGGTCCGGGAGCCACTTTTGGCCACATTTTACCCATTTGTGGCCACACTATGTGCCAGTTCTGGCCATTATGAAATAAAGCAACAATAAAATAGAAATTAACGTAGTATTTATTAGTAAATAGCTAGAAATTGCACAATCAACTATTTCTTAGGTGTTCAAAATAATTAAGTAGGTACTCTATTATCTTTTACAGTATTCAGTCTTATACTAAACACTTACAAGATTTAACATGAGAAATTATATCGCAAATAGCAACTTTAACCTCATTTAAATAGCAAACATAGGTACATAACAGTGCATTAATGTGGAAGCCTGAAATAAAATAATTGAAGGGTAGTGAGACATTAAAAGGCAGAGACATAGACAAGGCCTATGTAATAATTGCGATTTCTGCTTGTAATCCACATTCAAATTTATTTATTCAAAATCGGATTTTTAATTTCATCAACGTCGTGAAGAAACAGCAAAAAATGCCACCAACTTTACATAAAAAGTCCACGTTAAACATTAATTGGCCAGAACTGGGGTTTCAACGTGTGCCACTTTTGGCCATCGACCTGGCCAAAGATGGGAAATCGCATAATATGTGCCCCATTTGTGGCCACCGGCTTATATCCTCACTTTTCGTGCAATTAGCAAGCAAATTACTAAAACTCTGCTTAGACAATCTTATTTCAATATAATATAAACATTCACATTTAAAAAACAAACAAAGATTCCAGAGATATGAACTGATTACTCATCCACTGCCCTTATTGTTTTTATTAAGAAATGAGCAAATTTCACACACATCCACAGAAAATGGCAGTTATCGTCTCAGTGACGTTTGACACTGATAGCTGACTAACTGTATCTGTGTTGCCATAATTCATTATTGTAACTACCATAGATTATAGACTTGTTTTGTTTTCTATGTCTTGTTAGCATCGCTTTGAAGTTGAAAATGGCCAAAACAGGGTCAGTGGCCAGAACAGGGTCATCTGCCCTACGTCGTCGTCCGGGTCCGTAAGTTGTGTTCGCCGAATTACGATACAGGGGGGGGGGGGGGGGGGGATGGGAACGTAATCGACCGCTTCCTGACTAACGAATTTCTAAGCGTTGACAAAATTAACGTCTGGCAGTCTGCTTAAAGAAATCATACAAACTTACATGGTGCTAATCCCGATGTCGTGGTGCAGAATGAGGTTCCACTGGTACCACGGGGCACCAGTCGCCTTACGGAGGAAACGATTTAGAATGACCTGAAGCGGCTTGAGCGATGTCAAAGGCACGTGAGAAAATATTACACTTATTACATAAGACATGATTGGACGTTATTTTGACAACGCTCCCCATGATAGGAATCCGATAGGAACTGGTTAGGAAGCCTGTGGACTACGTTCCCAATCCCATCCCCCCTTCTGTACCTATCGTAATTCGGCGAACAGTGATTAGGGGCCGCACGTTCCGGCGTCCTAGGTACACACACACGGACCGGGACAACGGAATCACACCGCCCATCGAAAGATAGCCTAAATAGCTGAGTTTCTTGGTGGACTCTTCCTAGTACTTAGACTAAACACAGAACTGGAAAAGGCGTCTTTAAACAATGCAAGCGGCAAATCATGTAACAGTTGGGGTGACAACGTTATCAGAGGGTTTGGACCCTGCAAAATACGGATCTGCCTGTCGCCATCTCCAAATTTTATTCGGAAGTACGGTATAGGTACCGGAAAAGGTGCAGCCCATACAACATTTTTCGTCGTACATTTTGTACCTAAATAGTAGCTCCGGTACCTACTCTAAGAGGTCCGATTGTTATGGTTTTTTGATATGTTGTAAAGGACAATATTAGCCATGGTGATACAAAACTTTTGACCCTCCAGCTCCATAACTTTGTGCGCCATCCATCTGGAGTGTCACGTTTTTCAGTTTTTTGCTTGTACCGTCGTCAAAGTTCTTTCTAGTGCTTTACTTTTTGCATTCTACTTCTTCAAAAACGGTCCTAGTCTATAGCTAGGCTAGGTTTAGAATTTTCAGATATATTGATATTTTATGGCTTGGAAGTAATTGTGAAGCCGAATATAATCCGATACTTCGGCAGTTAAGAGCCCACATATGCACTTTTGCCAATGTTTATCGACATCTATAGTGATTAAATATCTGTCCTTTCAGTATATTAATCTTGAACTACCTATTTTCCTCCAGTCTGCTAAAAGGGACAACACGATTTGCAAAAAAATTTTCGTTACTTTTATTTTACAAACATAACCCTTTTTTTTCGATGTTTTTGGTTGGATCTTTAAAACCCTCCCATCTTTAACAATGATTTTTGGTTTAATAGTTGTAAAATGATAAGTTCTCAAACCTTTAGAATAAACATCAATGTTTACGAAAAATACGCGCTGAGCTTCTGTAGAGAGCGGGATGGTTAATTGAAAGCTCACGCGTGTTAGAGCGGGAGTAGCGGGACTTTTGAAATGGCTTCTACGCCCTCTTAACCACGGGACGGAACTTTGTTTTTTATTTAGCCTAATTTGTTTCTTCGGAAAATGTATAATAATTTATTTTTCTCAAAAATAGCTCGCAAACTGGACTTTAGTCGCTACATATTGGAAGGTAAAGTGTATAGTTTAAGGTCAGATCCAAATTAAAAAGTAAAAAACATTGCAGGCCACATATATGGCCTGCAATGTCACATATAAATTCCTTTATTTGTCGAGTTATAAACTTTTTTAAATGTACAAACTGTCATATAAAAGGAGGCACAGGTCGTATTCAGCCAATTCAGCTCGTATTTTTCTGTTGAAAACGCGACGATTTTTTATGTGTCTCGAATAATTTGCGTTTTTCGGTGGAAAAATACACTTGCGATTCTGTTAAAAAAAATAAACGGCGGGAAAACATGATGTTTTTGACGTTTTAAGGTTATGTTTATCAAATCTTAATTAAATTTTTGTCGTATTTTCCCCATTTTTGAGAAAAGCACTATATTAGCCTCGGCCGGAATGGCAATTGCAGGCTTCGTATTATAATTAAACGGACTCGCAAGCTCGTCCGTTTAAACAAATACTCAGCCTGCAATTGCTCCCTTCCCGGCCACGGCAATAATGTACTATTTCACTTCTCATGCTCGAAAAGTGTGTCATATTAGACTTGTGAAGCGGGGCTAAAGTAGTACATTTAAGCCCTAGGGAAAATATGTATACATATTTAAGATTTACAAAACATTTTAATTTGACCAATCAAAATACTTCACCTATTAAATCCACCAATCACAGGACAGTAATTTGACAGATTAAAAATTATTTGGTAAAAATATCTACCAACCAGAACACAGCTGTACTAAAATTGACCAATCAGGAAAGACGTTTTTCAGTTGTCTAAAGATTAAGCGGTGTTTATGGTCAAAGCAATTACTCCTCTTAAAAGAAAAAAAAGCGCATGTTGCTTCTCTTTCTTTAATACCTATAGCAAAAGAAAGGGAGGCGAATACGCAAAGCGAACACGCATAGCGAGGCATGGTGCTGCCCTTAGAAAAAAAAACAAGCTGTCAAATTAGACATACGCCCGCCAAATGCGTTAAATTATTCATTTTAAGTAGATAATTTGTGTTTATGTGTTTTCTCGCAATTGAAGTGAAAAGTAGAGTGTATAAGTCGGGCCTAAAAGTCATATTACCACTCGAACAATTTCCCCTCACTGCGTTCGGGAAAATAACTATCTCGTGGTAATATGGCTTACTTTAGACCCTTGTCAATCAATCTACTATTACGTCTCCTTCTGTGTACACAATGCACACAACGTCACTGTGGGACAGTGCATTTATAAACATTGTTTGAAAATCATAATATATAGGTTGAATTTTATATTTTCTGAGGTGTTCCTTGACTGGAAAGTTATTTATAAACACAACACAAAAATTATGCAAAACTGCAAAAGAAGTGCTTGCCCGAACTCCCTTGGCTCGTATCATCCTTAACATCCTCGAATACCAAATTCATGTGACACGTCCATAAACAGGGGACCGATTTTTGAGTGTCGAACGCTCGACTTTTCACTCGAGATCTGTCAAAATACTATGATGTTTTGACAGATGTCAAGTGAGAAGTCGAGCGTTCGACACTCAAAAATCGGGCCCCAGTAGGTAGTAAGTATTGTAACAAATATAACTCAACCAAGCATGTTGGCGCTACCATCGATTGAAGTCATAGGTAATATACCTACGCTTGTTCGTGGATGAATTACTTCCAAAACTAGCCACATGTGAGATAAATTTGCTTTGTTTACCCACATTACATTATCATCTCGCGTTTGTAAAACTTTGACATATAACGTAAAGTTTAAATTAAATTTCCACGTTTTGGGACCCTTGGACGAAGGTTTCAATTATTACAAGAGGCCGCGGGGTTGATCAGAAACATATGTACCTACCTACGTTTCGCAATTCGCTCTTTTTAACTAGCTTTCTCCTCTTGGTACTATAGGTACATATTTTTATTTTACGTGATTGATTTAGCTGTAATAGGTAAATAATAGTAACGTAAGTAATAATAGTAGTAATAGATACTATTATACTATTCTGTGGTAATAGTAATAATAGTAATTTAAATAATAATGTTGTACAGTTTAGCACTCAATAACTAGGTATTTAGTATATATAAGAAGATTTCAATCAAATTGATCAAGCTGCGTAGTTACCTGGGTGATTTTCGTTCCTAAATTAAACATTTTCTTAATTTTTCCACACCAAGGCGCGGATTGTTAACGACTCTTGTGTGATTATTTTTGGCTTGAACTATTTTAACAGTTAGGGACTTAACCATTTTAGCACTATTTCAACAATTACTGTAATTGTACTTTGATTTCCTTAACTTTCACTTAACGTTCGGGCCAGTGTGGACATCAATTAACTTTAGAGATGAGAATCACCCACGTATACTTCTTATATTTTTCTTAACAATACATTTTTATGCAACTAGTCTGTAAACAATAAAAATCCTGACTTGCCTAAGGAATATAACATTTCAAACTGTCGCGATTTGTATAAACATACTACAATATAAAGGTAAATACACAGATAATTATCGCGTTAGACCCGTTTAAACAAATCTTTTAAGTAGATATTCTCGGAAGATATTCGGAACTCCGAATTACGATTTTAACCAAATTATCCGCACAAAACGCACTCGCTTCGCTTCGTTACTCGACACCCACCTTCATTAGCTGCCGGCGATCACATAAAATCTGACGGGATACCTATCTCCAATCAACTAAATGGATCCCCTTCTCACCCCCATAAAATTCCTCGCCTTTGTTTTTTATCTTTCCCCTTTCAATGTTGTTAAACAACGTTAAGTGCCTAACGTTGTTTTTGAGGTTAAATACATTTGTGTGTGTTTTTCTTACATAATGTGTACCTGAAGGTTCTTTTCACTCTCTTGTGTTTCGTCTGATTAAGTCTAATAGTACTGCGTATACAGGTATTACCTAAATGAAAAACAGGAGGTATATTTATAGCTCAGTCTTGCTAAAAGGTTATGAAATAAAATTTCAAAAGGTGGCATGAATTAACGGATTATACAAATACAATCAAATGCGTATCAAAAGAGCTTTTATATCCTCGATAGTCGTGCTACAATAGCTTTTTAAAATCACTGCCTACCCAATTTGTATCGTCATACAAATTGCAATACATCTAAGCATTAATAACGAGCAAATGAACTTAAACAACTCCTACTGCTTGTTTGTTATGTAAAACTTCATAAATTGTCTTTGTAAAAACAGCAGTGGACATTAAAGGGCTTCAAATATCACGGTTGGACACTTATCTTTTTGGTGGGCGGGCGGCTCTACGGTCCATTAAGCATTAGATAGTTATTTTAGTGAATATTGAATTACGTATAAAGCGGTGACGATAGTCGTGCATTAGGCCTATCTGACTCAACGTTGTGGTTTGATGTCCAATTTACATTAGGTATTTGCTTGCTATCCGTTCAACATTAGACTAAGCGCACTGCAACAAGTGCAAATCGATATCAAACTAATGAGTTTAGTCAGATACAACCATTTCCATTTTAGGCTAACTTAGGTATAGGTACCTAATTAGAGTTATTATTAAAAGGAACAACGAGGTACATTTATTAATAAACCATAATAATCAATATTCTATGGAGCGTAGCATACTTGGAGTGAAACGGATCGATCGTGTCCGAAACTGAGACTGGCATCGCTGACGTAGGAGTTAAGACCGCCAAGCTCAAGTGGGACTGGGCACGGGCAGGCCACGTCTACCGCACCGCATGGTGGGGACGACGTGGCAGGCCAAGACGGAGATGGCGGGACGACCTAGACGGATATAGGCTAAAAAAAAACAATATTCTAATGACTCACAAAATACGGGTAAGGGACAGGCCAATGTCGGTAAAAAAGAAGAACGACCCGATTAACAAGTTAATAAAATGTCACTTGTCTCAAATGTCAGAAAAATAAGCTGACACTTTACAAAATTTGATTTTGTTCAATAATGTATGCAAGTGTAGTATTTGGCCACGTGCCTATAACATCGCTCAAGCCGCTTTGGGTCATTCAATGGTTTTCTCCGTAGGACGACTGGTGCCCCGTGCGATCCAACCACGCACTCCGGTCGCTTTATTGAGCCTGGCATAGAAATCCACAGTCAGAAACAAAACCGGGGGTGCGGTCTACACGAATCAAAGCATCCCTTTAAGATTTTTTTAAAATAAATATTTGTGGACAATCTTACACAAATCAACCTAGTCCCAAACTAAGCAAAGCTTGTACTTTGGGTACTATATAGGCGACGATATACATACTTATACAGGTAGATTAAAAATTATATGCGGGAGTGCCAAAACTGACGAATAAAACTTGCACAGAGTTTGTATGGAGAAGGCCTTGCGTAGGTATACAGGCGCCTTAAATACATAGAAAACATCCAAGACAAATAAAACGAACAAATATTCGTGCTCATCACACAACTAAATGCCCCGGCCGGGATTCGAACCCGGGACCTCCAGCTTCGTAGGCACACTATCGACTAAGCTAAAGCGGTCGTCAAAGTTTTAACTGTGTTAAAATAAAGCATTGGGTATTCTTTCAAAAAAACAATTATGTCAGGTTACGTAGCATGAACATGGTCCGCGGATGTTTGGAAACATTACGGTGGTTTGCCGAATAATATTGTTAATATTGTTTCAAATAGGAAAATGCGTCATATACAAACAGTTAAGGTAGGTAAATTAATTATAATCCTAGCGGATAAATATCATTCCAGACAAATGTCGTTAAATTGATGAAATTGTTGATGAGGTCCTTAGCTATTTTATTTATCGTCATCAAATTTTATCATTAGAAATTAAATAAAAGAGACTAACGGAATACAAATATATAAAGCCATAATATTCCAATTGATTTAATGTTGAGGGGCGAATTAAGTACAAGATATGTTTTAAATTGTCTATATATATTATGTGGCTATTCTGCTGCGAGATATAATTAGCTATGTTGAACGGCAAGATTAAAGAAAATATTAGGAACGATCCAATGTAAAGAGTTAAAAATGCGAATGATCAATGTACATATAGTTCATTTCAGATAAGGTGGCGAAAATGCAGTTAAAGCCAACCATTACCAACATCCATTGTTTAATTGTTACCTTCAAGAAGGGTTGTAACAACTACGCAGGCATGTGCAAACAATGCATACACGTGCCGCATCGGTTAGCCGTCTGGTTAGTTTTATGGCCTCTCTTTGTTATCTATTCCCTTCATGTTTAGCAAAAAAAGAGGTTGTACAGTCCCACGTCAATTGCATTTTCGCCACCTTATCTGAAACGAACTATATACCGGATACTCAATTACTCATGCGGTTATCAGTATTCAGTATCACAACTGGATGGAGTGTTTCATGAGGGTAGTTTGTGGGCATTATTCATTGAGGTTTTGTATAAATTGCCTAAAACATCACGACGAATGCACACTTTATACTAGATTTTGTATTTATTAGCTTCCACTGCTTGTATATATACGGCTGACATATATACGGTTAAACATTATGGTAGGTACAATGGATCTGATCTGATGATGGAATCTGAATGTGGCCATAGTAAAAAAACTGCTGTGTAATAGTTTATTTACCCTGTATGAAGGCATGTTAAAACTGTAAGCTTGTTATTTTACTGGGTCCTGTTGTAACACAGGGATTCCTAGCTCAGGACCCAAAAACCTGTATCCTGTGTAACATGTTCTTTGGTGCAATTAATATTTCTATTTCTATTCTATTCGGTATGACACGGCGCAAACTGTAGGTAAATAATACTTATTATTTTCACTTCTCATGCTCTTAAAGTTCTTCTTTATGTTGTGCGCAGGTAACATAAAGTCGCTTTTTATGCGCTAATTTGTGCATAAAGTAAAATATAACTGAAGACTAGCATAACCAGGCCCATCAGCCACACGCACAATAAGACGTCGCTAAAACCGCTGAACCGATTGAGATGAAATTTGGTATGGAGATATCTTGAGCCCCGGGGAAGGACAGGATACTTTTTATCCCGGATATCATCCCTTAATTAAGAAGGTAAGAAATAATAAAAAGAATAGCAATTAAATTCGAACGCGATGAACAAGCTCTAAGCGGACAAAGTCGCGGGCAAAAACTAGTACTTAGAAATTTAAAATTCAAATAAAATTCCGAGTGACAAAAGTGATCGGCTTCGACTGATTGATTTAATTCTGGCTCTAGTAGCCTTGGTTTTCTTTTATTGTCTCGTTAGAGGTGAGAAAAGTAGAATATACTCCTCGTGAATAAAGCTGTTTTTGTCTTGGGCGTTCTAATATCCCTCACTGCACTCAGGACAGGACACAGTCTTAACTCGTAACCCCCTCGCTCCGCTTTGAAGTAAAACCTGGAGTCCTTCGATACGTTCAGGATTCAATTTCGCGCCCGTGCCGTGATATCCCCTTGGTGTATAATTAATCTACTACAGTAGGTAATTTATCTCACGAGCGCGGGTGAGCCATGGTTGTGTGTTGAGCTATAGATACATACACATTGTGTAGGTATGTGTGCATAGGAGCTATGAATTCACATTGTCTATGATAGATATACAAATTACTCTACTTTTTTTTTATACCACGTCGGTGGCAAACAAGCGTGCGGCCCGCCTGATGGTAAGCGGTCACCGCAGCTAAGTTTACTATTTAGGTAGTTCATTTATTTATTACTAGCTTTTGCCCGCGACTTCGTCTGCGTAGAACTCGCGTCATCGCGTTAGAATGTTATTTCATTCTTCTGTTTCATGCGCTTACCTAGTTATCTCTCTTCCATTCTAACTTAAACCTCGTTAAGGGATGATTTCCGGAATAAAAGTATCCTATGTCCTTCCCTAGGACTCAAACTATATCCATAACAAATTTCATCTAAATCGGTTGAGCATTTTAAGAGGAAACAGGCAGACAGAGTTACTTTCGCATTTATAACCCGCCCCAGTTTCGCACGGGTAGTCCAGGTTTTAAATTTATTTATCTAAGCTTTTGCCCGCGACTTCATTCGCGTGAATATCCATTATCCATATCAACTTCTACACCGTATTTCGCCGGGTTGTCTCGCCAAACATTGCGCACGCCGGCTCAATGCGCCCACATGAAACATGACAGAGGACTAAATATATGTTATTAACTTATTATTGATGTAGATGAAAACGCTCGCGAGCGAAGCGAGCGCGAAACTTTTCGCATATTCTGATACGGGTGTGGAAAATACTTCATACGCATCAAGTAATGAAGATGAAAACGCGAGCGCAGCGAGCGCGAATTCTTTCAAACATTACGATGTAGGTGCGGAAAATACTTATTCATACGCATCAAATAGTGTAGATGAAAACGCGAGCGCAGCGAGCGCGAAATGTTTCGAACATTGATGCAGGTGTGGAAAAGACTTCACACCCACCAAGTAATGAAGATAAAAACGCGAGCGTAGTGAGTGCGAAATGTGTCGAACATTATGATGCAGGTGCGGAAAATACTCATCAAGTAATGTAGATGAAAACGCGAGCGCAGCGAGCGCGAAATTTTTCGAACATTCTGATGCAGGCGCGGAAAAGACTTCATACGCATCAACTATAATGTAGATAAAAACGCGAGCGTACGGCGCGTGAAATTTTTTTGAACATTATGATGTAAGTGCGGAAAATGCTCATCAAGTAATGTAGAAGAAAACGCGAACGCAGCGAGCGCGAAATTTTTCGAACATTATGATGCAGGTGCGGAAAATACTTTACACTCATCAAATGTGTATGAAAGCGCGAGCGCAGCGAGCGCGAAATATTTCGAACATTATGATGCCGGTGCGGAAAATAATTCATACGCATCAAGTCATGCAGATGAAAATGCGAGCGTAGCGAACGCGAAATTTTTACGAACATTATGATGTAGGTGCGGAAAATACTCATCAAGTAATGTAGATGAAAACGCGAGCGCAGCGAGCGCGAAATATTTCGAACATTCTGATGCAGTTACGGAAAATAATTCCTACGCGTCAAGTAATGTAGATAAAAAGCTAGTGCGAAATGATTCGAACATTATGATGCAGGTACGGAAAATACTTCATACGCATCAAGCAATGTAGATGAAAACGCGAGCGCAGTGAGCGCGAAATATTGAACAAAAAAAATTTGTTGACCTATCAAGTGGCTTTGTAAAGAGGTAGTTTTATAGATATTTTTTTTGTTCATACATTATTGGAATTTACGAAATTTTGTTCCGATGAATTTTTTAACTTTCCAAACACCTATAAACTTAAAATTTGGTAATAATGATTGTTATTACGTATTTTTTACCAACAAATACTAATATATTGATAAATTAGATTTTTTTCTTTGAAATTTCCTTATTTTTCCTATAAAAACCAACTTAACTTTGCGGTCGGTTCGGAACCCTAAATGTGCGAAGTCCGACTCGCACTTGGCCGGTTTTTTTTGCTTTCCAATCGGCCTGTTCGAATTTGGTCATACTTGATGTTTATTGTTACGTAGGTATGTATGTTTTAATAACGAATACCAATATACCCTAAATTTATGTCTGTTACGCGCTGAACGTATTTTATACATTTTGCTGACGGAAAACGCAACTAATCGGCACCTCGAAGAAACTCAAAGATGACACCCATATCGATTATTAAGAAAAGTAAATAAGTAAATGTCCGCCATCTTCGATTTGAAAATGGATAAGTATCATTCTTGTAATGAGCACCTCCAAAAACAATATTTTATACAAAAATGCGCATACTTAATATATAGGTAGTACATGTCGCAAGTGCTACCATGCAACCGAGAGCTCGCCGCTCTGCGTAGGTAAGGTACCCTCCATCGAAAACAAAAAAAAAACCGAGGTTGCGTAGTAAAGTTTGTGAATATTGATAGCGACTGACTGACCAACATAATTAGATCTCTCATTTCAAACAGTTAATATGGTTTGAGGGACTTTTGTATTTTTGTCTATAGCCTTGAGAGGCAGAGGTATTGTTATTTCACCCCCCATTTTTTCAAATACTATCTGTTTATTATACAATGTTTGAATGAGGTTCTATTTACTTTGCGTCCATGTATATACTTACCAACTTTCAAGCCTGTAAATCATGAACTGAAAGACTTCTCATACAAAGTTTAACCCCTCTTTTCACCCCCTTTCATCCCTAACCTGTATGATTTTTATAGCCTATAACCTGGCCGAAGATCCAATAAACATATTAGTGAAGGCTGTATTCAAATCCATTCGCTAGTTTTCGCGTGATAGTTAGACATATAAACAGACAGACAAACAGACAAACAGACAAACAGACACGAATTCTAAAAACAGTTGAAACGTGTTCTGTTATCGATTCTTAGACCCCTCCATCGATTTTTTTACTAATATTTTCAATGTACAGATTTTCGACCCTCTTCTGCTTTATTATATGTATAGATAGATTGTGATTTTGCGCTTGATTCCACGCGTAGGTATCTGTCACGGGCAAAAGAGTATAATTCATAAATATTATATAATAGAGTAGTAAGTATATTATATTATCCTGCAATGAACAGTAAGTCAAACAACGGTCGTCATTATTACTAATGTCGTCTTCACATAGAAGTTAGAACTAATGTTTGGACTTGGGTCCATCCAGAAGTTCGGAAATTTCGGAATGTTAATTGGCTAACTTCTTGTGCTTATGATAGCTGTGATATATGGGTAAGGTCTTGTTATAATTAAATAAGTGTTGTGTGTGAGTAATGATGTCTTACAATTTAATATTCAATACCTAAGCAATAAAAGAACATACATGTATTAACACTACAAAGTGTTTGTAAGTATTTTCTATGATACATTTTTGCTATAGTGTCTTTGGATTAGTGATAATGTTATAATAATAAGTAGGTACTGAATTATTTCGGACGCTTATAATTATAGGTTACATATTATTTTGTACAATATTAGCTATAGGTAGGTATTACTGGAAAATAAGTCCGTGTTCAGTAGTTTATGCTTGATATATTTGGTTGAAAACATCTTAACATCCAAACACCTTAAAAAATTGCGTGTTAATTGTATTGTGAATACCAACCTATTTTCTACTTTTAAGTCGAAAAAGTAACAAATAGATATACATTGCACGATGTGTATTTTGATGAAGTTAAATACTCAATAAAAATTAAAACAAATACAGACATAAAAGGTATAAATCTATAAAATAAAAATTAAACTAAACTAAGGCTACTTACTGACTTGGCGGGGCGGGATCGATATGTGTCATTTTCTTCTTTGTCGTAAATTTACTGACGTCGCAAAGATTCTCACTTGACAGAATACTGTCAGTATTACATTTGCGCAATAGTAATATTATGCGCAGAAGCGGACTCAGTACTGCCTTCGCATCGTCCCGCTTCCGCGCATCCCGCGCCAGTCAGGATATTAGTTTTAAGTGACAAAACTTTTTTTTTCTGTGTATTTTTTTGATAAGTTCATTTTTAAATGTCAGGTAAATAATTGAACTTGTCGGAACTGCAGATCCATAGTATTTAAAACCGGCGAGATACCGCGGCGGTGTGTCATTAGTCATTAATAAAATTATTGTTTTTTCATTAAAAAAATACGCTTTCGCCCACTTAATTCCAGCTGTAGAGCGATGCCCACGCCTGCGTGCGCGGCCCCGCCTACCGCCCAACCACCTATAAATTCTGCTGCTTCGTCCTGCACGACTACACTCGCTTGACGCACTTTCGCGCTTTCCTGTGCTCGAACTTCCAAAAGTTCCCGATTTCGAAACCTCGTCGGTCATCTCCGAGGTAAGTTTTAAATAAAAAAAATAAGGATTTCTTGCTAGGTAGGTTTAAGGGTGACAAATAGCTTTAGTTAAGCTAACTTTGGTATGCAAGTTTTTGCAGTCGTTATAAAACAATAGAAGCGAAAAAGAGTTTAGGCTCAGGTACTCATGCTTTGATTTTTGATAAAACATTTGGACGACGCTATTTAAACAAGTGCTAAAAATTTAAAAAGGCTTGAAACACCAGGATATATTTAGGCATATGCCGCAATATTATACTTTAAATAATTAATGAAAATAAGTGATAAACTAACTGTACACTAAACAAAACAACAACTTAAACTAAGTATTAACAACTTTATAATAATAAAAATATATATATTTATTCGTTTTAAGTACAATATTATTGTTTAGGTACAGTGTTTTTGAGTTTTCCTAGTAGGTGAGTATTACACCTGTATCAGGAGAACCCGCTCTTCCGCATTTAATTACATGGTGGTTATTTTACTATAATCACAGTGAAATAATTAGGTACCTATGTTATAGCTATTTACAATATTTGTATATATGTAGCAGTATATAATGAAAGATTCCTGTGTGTCTCTGTGTGTGTGTGTGTGTGTGTGTGTGTGTGTGTTTGCGTTTTCTTATACTGTACTCTAGGCGCTAGCCAGTAGTTTTTCTCCTGCTTCATAGTCTAATTTTTCTAAAAAATTTAATGACTTTACGTCATTACAATTTGGTACAAAATAGGATTGTCCTAGGCTCCCGTCAATATCATATTTCGGCCGCGAGATTTATTACTTACTGTAAGTATACTTTAGAATAAGTTTAATAAACCAAGCAAAGCTAAACGGAATAACTAATAAATTAGAAACTTCATTAGGGCCTTCATTTAAAATTCATTCAGCAAATGTTGGTGTAAGGAAGTAAAATACAATCCGGTTGACAAGATTTAAGTACCTAACATAATATCTCAGATCTACTCCGTCATTGTCACTTTCTATTTTTTTAATATCTTGTGATCTTTACGTATCTGCAATTTTGTTAAAAATTAAATTGCATTCTTCTCCGTTCAATATCTTCTTTCAGTCGAGAGATTAAACCATTATGATTTTCTGCTGTACCGAGGCAATAGACCGCGAGTCAGCAACACAGGTTACGATGACCAACTTCCTCTCGCATGAAAACTTGTAGTGGTTAAGAAAGATGTACAAAAAAAATCTGTGGACGTCTGCCACTATTCCGTTGGTGGGTTGAGGAGCAGCGGCCTCCCAAAGACGTAAAAAAAATTCAGTCATTTATTTCCTCTCGCATGAAATTTTGTCAGATGATAGTTTATATTATGAATAAATAAATTCGTCTTCCACTTGTATTGCGGACCGCGGTGGAAAACCTGTCTGCCAAGGGCCTAAACATTGCATGGGATGAAAAAAATCCATGGATAGGTCTTTAAAAATGATATAGAGTTTTCTAAAAAACTATTCCATTTAAGTCAATCGTTGGTGAGATATTTGCTGACCAAGTCTTAAAAAGTGCATCCCCTTCCCTAATTTCCAAACCACGAGATCAAAACTTCTGAAAAATTGAGAGGGGTATAAATATACCTATACTTTAAAAAAAATTGGTTTGTATAAATTACGTCAAACGGTTTTTGAATAATCGCTGAAAAGCTGTCTAGCTCAAACAAAACGACTTAAGTGATGTGAGTTTCCCATAAAGATACAACCTTTTTTGCTTCGATTTATTGGATAGTGGTTTTAAATGTGAACTAGTAGGTGTCGGTATGGAACCCTTCATTGCGTGTGATCCCTGACGCACTCTAGGACGGTTTGAAAGTTATTCGTCATTCATGCCTCAGGTCGTGTCTTCATAGGAAACTCACGTCACTTAAGTCGTTTTGTTTGAGCAAGACAGTGTTTCCTATGAAGATACGACCTGAGGCATGTCGAATAACTTTCAAACCGTCCTAAAGTGCGTCTCTGATCACACAAAATGAAGGGTTTAGTACCTTATTTCATTCAAAATCGCTAATTGATTTCGTTCGCAATGGAAAGTAATATACTAAGTATTATTTGCCATTGGACAGGAATTAATTCAAATGAAAACATGTTTCAAATAAAAGCACACAAAAATCCGGCCAAGTGTCGGATTTGTATTGGTATTTATTGGTAACATCTTGAAAAAACCCATACTGCAACAACTAAATAAATATGTTATAATCAGGTACTATTATACTTTATTAAGGAATATATTGAGTATTGCCAAGTAAAAATTTATTAAACAAAACAATATGACGAAATTGTGCTATGTCGATCATCTTTTAACTACTTGTTAAGGCGGTTTCAATTAGCCCAAACATGAAGGGTTTATCTTGATAGTTTAGCAGTTGCTATTGATCATCTGGGTGGTGCCAAAATGTTAATAGGTATTAAGTAAAATTGTAAATTCCTAAAGGTCTCAAACTGACACATAATACGCTCGAATAATCTTAGAGTATTTGATTTGGGCACATTTTGGTAAGAGAATTCCGTTGGTAGCCCTCTCTATGAAGATATAATTACTAAATACCTACTACTAAGTACCTACGGAATTTACAGAAGTTGAAATCACCCCGTCTGAGAAAAGTCGCGTGGAAAACGGGTAAGGGTGTAGATTAGATACCCGTGTAGATTGTAATACCAATGACTGTGTTAGTTACGTTACAAACTCTACGACAATCCACAGGAAACTTAGCTGCGGAACTCAAGTTTCAAGTAAAACGTATGTGTATGAACTTTTACATTGGCATTACCTTTTACCCAGTCCAAAAGACTTTCTGATATAAAATCAATCTCTAAACTAGCTTTTTATGCGCAATGGACTATCCTATTAGACTACTATATTATTAACTACAAGGTTTTATCTACACACATATCATAAATCCTCTTATATGCGTTCGGAAACCGTAGAAAATGACTCTCATTTCAACATTCAATGAATTTATGGCAATTTTCTTATCTGTGGCTAAGGCTACAGCAGTAATATAATTTTCATTTTAATCTCATATATGATGTTAAAATATTAAACGTCAAACAAAACTGTCAAAATTTAAATGTCAAAGTTGACATGTCCCTATTCTAGTATCACTAAAAATTCAAATTCAGTCGATGCGAAAGGTCAGCTCGATGTTTTTTTAGTATATATCGCACGAAATTTGAGCTAGAACGACATGATCACATCAGAATAGGGACTCTTTACTTTTCAAAATAGCATTCAGGTATCGGTTGCCAGTTCTGATTTCGATATTTCCGCAACCGTGCAAAAAAGGTTGTATTAACACAATTATTGTATTTATTTACTACGGTTTCTGAACCCATCTTAGAGTAATTATAATATGTGTGTAGATAAAGTAATGTATGCAACTGTACATAATTAGGCATTAAAACACTCGTGTGACCTTATTATGAAACTCGCCTTCGGCTCGTTTCATAAAACACACTAGTGTTTTAATGCCCCTCATTATGTACCAGTTGCATAAACTACTATTAATCTCTAAGAGCATCACTTAAAAAATAAAAAGGCGGCATACGGCATTATGGCATTATGCACGCTGGGCATGCTATACTCGTACCTCGTACGTACGTAACCTAGGACCTTCTGATAACGTACAGTCAGCAGTAATGGTTGCTACGCGGGCGAGGTGCTCAAAATGATCTTCACACATCTTTATTATAAGGGAATAAGAGCGTGTGTAGATCATTTTGAACACCTCGCACGCGTAGCAACCATTGCTGCTGACTGTACATACAATGAAAATGTTATTATTTTGTCGAACTACGCTTGTTCAAGTCAACACTACAAAACACATTCAAAATTACTACCTATATGTAATGCGAAATAAGCTTCAGTACCCTTACCACGAGTTTGCAACGTTTGCATTAGGTACCGTAGGTACTATTAAAAATTGTGTGCTAGAATACGATCTAGGACGATAGCAGAGTCAGTGGCTGATAGTTAAACACGTTAGAGTTCTTTCATGGTTGATATATTATTCGCAAGTGACATGTTTAGACAGTACAAAAGAATATAAACAAGCCGTTTCTAAGTCAGTTTAAATCTATGACAAGTACGTAATAATGATTACATAAAAACGGCCAGCAGGCACATATGCCACCTCCAATAGGTACTCGCTATAAGTAGCGACTGCGTAAACGATTTAGTATGGCGATTCTTTGTTCTATTGCGTAACCGCCAGAGGCGCTGTACTTTTGTCCATACTAAATCGTTTACGCAGTCCCTTTTTTTTGACGCAGAGGAAATGCATTTACGCATCGGGAAAGTCCCATGGTGGGGAGTATGTGGGACTCGCCCTTCCACAGGGGAAGGGAATACCCACTAAAACCTCTGCGGCGTTGACCCTCGATGCCGTTCCCTAGCGAGTACGATAATGCCAACATTGCAAACTCATGGTAAGGGTACAGAACCTAATGTTGCCGGGCACCTATGATATTAAAGTAAATCAAACTTCAAATAATATATATTATGTTTGATATGGATCTGACAAGTAGGAGCTTACAAACTGTAAGTAATTTTGGATATCATTACTAAGGTTACGGAAGTAATTTCAATAGCGGGGTACCTACAGTAATTCAATTCATATCCAATATTGATTTCTACGATGCCAATAAAATCGTAAGGTAAATGTAAAATGAGAGGTTTTGAGCATTTACTTACAAACAAAGCGTGGAGCAAAAAATGATTTATAGGTAAACTACTATTTAAACAAACAATAATTTTAATAGTTACCTTATACTTAATACTTAAATCCTAAGAAATCTATTAGGTATTTTCTTTATTTAGTAATACCATGTGCAGTTACTTTCGTTTTTGACAAAGGTTATCTACTACATATATCGCTTGTCCAAATTATTACGTGTTTGTACCCATTAGACGTAGAATTTAATGTTCTTTAACTTGCTAGTAGGTAACTTTAAGCTAAGATGCTTCGTATAGAACATATGAGCGATAAATCGAATAAAAGCTAGGTTAAATAGCTGCCAAAATGTGTCCCGAGCCCGAGATGAATATCTCGTGCTACCATTATTGATATATAGTCAGCAGCATCCATATGAACAATTTTAAAGGAGAAAATATTACACCTAAGGTAAAACGCTAAAATAACTATAAAATAATATGAAATAATGTATTAGCGAACAAGTTGAACACAATTTTAGGTTTTATAGCGCTTTTGTTGGAGCAAAAGCTTCGATTTTCGTTTAGACAGAGCATATACTCCCCGGATTTTCATACATTGTGTATTTGCGGCTAGCCTATTGATGTGACGATGTCATTATCGGTGATAGCGCTATCTCTTCCGATATCGCGCGCGTACCTATTAAGCAATATTACACGTCGGATTTCGGTAATTTGGCAGCACAGGTTTTTATTGCCGATGCGATAATTTTTAACATAAACGCAATCTTGTCAAGTTATTCAAATAAGTATGGCAACATTAAAATAAAATTATATTTTAATACGTGAAGCGTCATAAAATTAGACAGTTCGTATAAGAAGGAAAAGAAAATTCGTGGTATAATGCCAAGTTGATGCCGAATATGTTGTGGCGATATAAAATGTGTAGGTACTTAATGGGAAAAGTTTTACTCAATTTGTGACTTTACGAGCCGGATTTTTTTTTAATTTTTTTAATTTTTATTTTCAAAAAAGTTTAAATTGCCTTACGTGCACTCTACCATAATTTTACATTAATAAATAAATATGTCCACTCCATTTGTTAGAAGTATGATGGAAATATTTCAGTGACGCAAGTGACTTTGCACGTCTTAGGCGACTTCCTGATTTGTCGGTGCGGAGGCAGTACGATATGAGAAAAGTGTCAAATGTCAGTGTCAGCTGTCAGTCGACGCGATACCAATTTTTACTACGCCCCTACATTTAAATGAGTGCTTCCTGACTGGCGCGGGATGCGCGGTAGCGGGACGATGCGAAGGCGGTACTGCTCCGCTTCTGCGCATGATATTACTACTGCGCAAACGTAATACTGACAGTATTATGTCAAGTGAGAATCTTTGCGACGTCAGTAAGTTTACGTCAAAGAAGAAAATGTCACATATCGATCCCGCCCCGCCAAGTCAGGAAGTCGCCTTAATGAGCACCGTCCGTCAAATGCCAAAGAATTTATATCAAGTACGTTATCTATGATACAGAATTGTTCAGCAGATCCGTTTTTTAACGAAAACATGATAACGACGCCACCTACCGGGTCCGATTGTATTTTCAAACCTTCCCAAGACCAACAAAAACATACACACAAAATTTCATCCCAATCGGTGCAGCCGTTTAGGAGGACAAAGATATGAAAATATAGGTACTTAGGTTAGGTTATACTATTATATTATTATAGTCGAAATGGTGCAAAAATTTGATCCTCACCTTTAAATACTCAAAACGAACATTTTCTCTCGTTTCATTTATTATTATTAGAATTTGAATTGAAATTTATTAAACATAAGCCGGAGTCAAATTACACTGCCAAACATTTTGTATGGCCAGCGGGGTTGTGTTAATTAATACTTGTTTAAATTTCCGGAAAATAGAGATGGATTTTAAGAAGTTTTGTGGACTGAATCCCGATTCAGTCCACAAAACCACCCACAACCACAGCTACCCGTAGCTTGAAGGAAATCAGAATAGATTTCACTTCAGTTACCACTTCAACGGTTAAAAGTTACGTTACGCTTAAAAGAGGCTTTTTACGCATATGAAAGCACCTATCTCGAGCAATATTTGCTATTTATTTTGACCTCACTGCAGCAATGGCGATACGAAAAACGATACCTTTGTCCTCTAATGAATCCCAAACTTAAAGGGAAAAACCTACAATTCTTTGAAATCTTGTTGAACAGAGCAGCGATGCTGTGGCGTTTCCGCGCTCCACCATTGGTGGAAGAAAATTTAATATTGTGCTCTTTGCACGAGAACATGAAAACTAATCCTTTGTGCTTTGGTATCAGTTAGAAGTAAGATCAAAAGAAATTACTACTTTGACTAATATACTTGGGATTTCTCTTTTCTTAGTCGTGTGTTATAATTATGTCTCTCATTGGTGCAATATAAAGAAATTCCGCTCATTCTATTATTCCGCTCATATTATTTTATGTACACACATATCATAAATCCTCTTAAATGCGTTCAGAAACCGTAGGCAAGCAGCAGTAGAAAATATGTCCATTAACCAAATTATTAGACGCAGAATTTCATGTTCTCTAACTTGCTAGTAGGTAACTTTACGCTAAGCTGCGTCGTATAAAATATATGAGCGAAAACCGAAAAACGTCCAAAAATTTCGCGGTTTCGTAGCTACCAAAAGTTAGTCATCTCGTGCTATTTTTGGTATTTTTCAGTACCATCCATATGTACACAATTAAAAAAAACCTTTTGCAAGAGCACCACCTTTTACTGACTGGCGTATGTATGCAACTGTACCTCTACATAATTAGGTCTTAAAACACTCGTGTGATATTCAATTTAGAGATAAACTACGATAACACCCACGTAAAATAGAAGCGTTTTGAATTGTGGGAAATGTTATCGTAGTTTATGCTCTTTTTCGATATTGACCGATTGAAACGAAGGTCTCCGCTTCAGCTTTAGAATTTGTGGCAATCAGGCTAAAGGTCGGTTGTCAATAAGGAGGCTCACGGGCCGCATGCGGCCCGCGCGGCGCGCCTATTGCCGCTCGCTGATAAAGGTTTTTTTTGTTGAGTCTATTTTTGGAAATTTTCATAAACAATTTTTGTTTTCAAAAAAATTTTTCAAGAATATAAAACACTCGGGTGGTCTACAATCTACAACTCACAGTCGTTTTCGCCTTCGTATACGTCCCAGGTCGTCCCAGACTCCCCTTCAATGTGGCCATTACTACTTATAGTCTTTTTTCATTATTTCTTACAGTGTTTGTTTGATAAAGCTTCCCTTATCTTAATGACGGAGCTTCTGTATAATTATGTCCGTAGTAAGCTTTGAAAGAGTCCGTTTAAATATTAAATATACTAATTGTGTTGCGTCCTCAAAGGAATGCTGTTTGTAAACACAACACAGTTTTCTTTTATAAATTCCACGGTCCTTTTTATTGCTCTTACTTTGCTTAAAGTACTGACCTTGGTGACGTGAAAGCATGTTTTAATGTGGTCCGACCCGATTTGGATGCATTAGAGTTCTTTGCTGGAGTTTTTCCTGCTAGGCTTAATGAACAATCTGCAACACTCCGATTTACGAGGTTACACTGCAGTGCAGTGGCGGAGCGTCCATACAACTCGATTCTCACCGGCTTGCCTTATTTTCAGCCAGTCCAGTTCTTTTACTACGGCTCATGAAGAATAAGATAGGCAAATTATTTCCGGCTTCCCTTAGAATATTTTTGACGCGCCGCCACTGCTGCAGTGAGATTGGGTTCAACCTCGAATATAGTTCAACCTCTTAAGAACTTGCAGCGATTTTCATTACATCGAGGGGTTTGATCGCCCTCGTTTTACCTCGATAGTCCACAGCCCGCAATGTAATCAAAATAGCATGCAACCGGTTCCGGTACCGTATAAATCGGCCCTTAGAGTATATAGTACTCTTTATTATATTATTGTAAAATACTCTTTATTGCACACCTCAAAAAAGAACACACTACAGAACATTAGGCTTAAAATAGGTACCTACCTAATGACGTAATGACCACTTGGGTGGTTGCGCAGTTTTACCTGCATTCCCTGCGCTACTCTTGCACCATGTAGGTAGGTACCTATAATCCAATCCCTGAAGCCCAATCCGTGGCAATTATAGTACATTATTGCCGTGGCCGGGAAGGAAGCAATTGCAGGTTGAGTAATTGTTTAAACGGACGAGCTTGCGAGTACTATGGGATGACAGCTCTGCTGCCGGCGCCATATTTGACGATGACCGGTCTGTGTTCGTACGTTGGTGCAACTGGCATTTAGGCTGGGTTGCACCAAACCGTCTGTAATCGTAAGCGGTGTTCGTCAAATCTGATTGTATGGAAAGTTTGACAAGTTTCTATGGGATGATAGCTGCCGGCGCCATATTTGACGATGACCGGCCTGTGTTCGTATGTTGGTACAACCGACCCTTTAGTATCCAACGGCTATTGTACGTTAGTTACTTTTTATCAGGTTAAAGCTATATGCTTATCTGCACCTCCGTTGCTTTACACTGTTAAAGAGACTTACAAAAAAATTACCCGTATATATCTTTTTACACTAAAAAGCACAGCAGCTATGATAGCAAAAATTACTGTTTATGTCACTTTCGCCCCACTGTCTTTGTAGCCTGATGGAAATGTGTAAAAGAAAATGTACTTTAAGTAACATTTTCCTCTATTTTTGTATCAGTACAGTAAAACCACCAACAATCAATATGTATAGCTAGGTTAGTTTAGCATGTGGCCCCACCTGTTCGCTGTTTTCGTTTGGCCAACCATGTGCAAAACATTCTGTAAATAATTTATTATATTACGTCAAGTCAAGCAAAAGCACATAGTGCTTAATATTTAGTCATTAAAGTCGAAATATTATCAATTACATTAATAATAAGTCCCGTTTCAAATGTATGTTCTTTATTGTAGCTTGTTATTTTAATTAGAAATTTTATGTAAAAAATAAGTACTATCAAACTCCCTAAGTTGATTATGATTCAATGTGCGTACCTAAGTAAATATACCGTGTGTTAGCGGCATGCGGGCTTTCCTTTAAGTTGGGGTATTTAAACGTACTTTCTTAAAGCCGTGTATTACCACTTTTGAGTTTTTAAAAACCATCTGAGACATAGAATATAGAGTCTTAAAATCTAAAAAAAATATATGTGTTACATAAGGATCTTGTCTAGTCAAAATCGCAGTTAGTTACATGACCTGATGAATTTCACTCGATAGAAAAAAATCGCGAAGTTACCCCTTTTTGGAATCTATTTTCAATACTACGGCTACATTACTGATATTAAACATTCAATTTTTGTACTCAATTAAAGATCGTAAATAGTTACAGACAAATTCGCAGGGTTTGCTTTGATAAAATGATTGGATTAATGACTATAGCTAAATATTTACAAAACTGCGCGCAGAGCTTGCGTAGAGAGCGGGATGGTTAATTGTAAACTCACGCGTGTTAGAGCGGGACATTTATTATTTCCTCGTCGGGGCACAACAGCGTTTCAAAGTTTCTAAATTTCTCGTTGTAGCGCTAACCATGTTCTGTTTACTATATGACGGTGCACGTAGTGCATTGAAGGTGCGGAATTAGAAAATTTAAAATTTAAATTTTGCTATACATGGAAATAATTGCTAATGGACCATAGTATCAGTTTCAATAAATGCCTGCTTGCCCGCTTGTAAACATGCTAAAATAACTAGTTAACATTTGCACATGAGTAGATTCGATCATGATATTTTCAGTACCCTTACCATGAGTTTGCAAAGTTTGCATTACCGTACTCACTACTCACCAGCGACTGCGTAAACGATTTAGTATGGACAAAAGTACAGCGCCTCTGGCGATTACGCAATAGAACTAAGAATCGCCATACTAAAACGTTGACGCAGTTGCTAGCGAGTACGATAATGCAAACATTGCAAACCCATGGTAAGGGTACAGAACGCAAAAAAAACCTTGGTGTTTTTACAAAATCTGTCTAGAATGCTGCAGTTGAAATACTTTGCGCGAACATAGGAAGGTTTTAGGTAATTATTAACTTTATTTAAAATGGTTCATTTATAAACTGCGGGGTTCAAACAACTAAAACTTTGTCAGATCGACCCAATTTTAAAATTTGGGAAAGCCATAGATTAGATTAGATTTACCTATTTATTATTATTGAAAATTAAAATAGCATGGATTCACAAAAAGGTCATCAGAGAGTGTATAAATACAATATAATAATCAAACTGGTAGGTCTAAATGGGCACAATACCTGGTTTAAATAGGTACCTACCTCTAGGTAACCAATTTTACAACTTCTGGCTCTGTTTTTATCATGTCACTTCAATCGTGAAACTTTTTTATTGCATGAATGCTATAAAGCTAAAGTCAAACTGGCCAAAGCTGCAACTCAAACAATTTCAGTAGGCCGCGGGCGGTAAGTATTTTATCGCACAATAAATATTGAGCCCTTCTGCAATCTGCTCAAGCTGAAAGTCAATTTACGTTTCAATTAAACTAGTACCTGCATTTATTACCCTCGTAAGCTGCGGTGTAATACAACTCAGTTATAATGGTAGTAAGTAGTAAGTAAGTAAGTTCTTTATTGCATTAAATGTGGTTAACAAAGGGTCTTATGTATTATAATTTACAAGGATCACACATTTAGCTGAATTGCAGCGTGCAAAATGTAAGTCTTAAATCTAAAATCTCTTATAGCCTACAACATGCACCTAATTTTATATAATTGAGATGTCTGAGAGTTGAGACCAGGAACTTTACTTAGTAATTTGGTTGTTTATAAATCTGAAATTAGTTAAGCAAAATGAAAAAATATGTCGATAATTAAAACTAGATGTCATAATGCATAATAAATGTCAATGATAAAAAAATATGGATGTGATAAAATTAAATAATTGTATTATGAAGCCATTATTATTAACTGTCAATAATTCATGTCAATCTAGTTTATATTACTATTAAAGAAATCATTTAATGTGTAGTAACATTCATCAATTAACCAGGTCTTTAAATTTGTATAGAATTTATGTCCAACTAAGCTAGTTATAGATTTTGGCACTGTATTATAAATTTTGCTTAGCATATAATAGGAGTTATATTTAAATAGGCTTAATTTTGCTTCTGGCATGTTCAAAGGTTTTTGTGTAATTGTTCGCTTATTCTTATTGTTCTTAATCAGAAACAGATCCATGTGTTTTTTTACAAAATTACATGCCTCCAGAATGTATAAACAAGGAAGAGTTAGAATTCTATTTTGTCTAAATAAAGGTCTACACGAATCTAAAGGTTTTAAACCAAATATCGCTCTTATGCACCGCTTTTGAGCTATAAAGAGTTTAGGCATAACTGTTGAGTTACCCCACAGTATAATTCCGTATCTGAGGGCAGAACACACATATCCGTAATATACGAACAAGGCAGTTTTATGTGTAGTTACAAGTCTAATTTTTTTGATAGCATACACAAATTTATTAATTTTATTACAGACTGCCATAACTTGCTCTTTCCATTCACAGTGCTCGTCCACATAAAGACCCAAGAAATTTTGATACTTTACTTTTTCTATTGGTTTACCATTACAAAATATGTTAAGGTTCAGATCTTTTCCCTGCCTGGTACGAAAGTAAATATACTTGGTTTTATCTGTATTTATAGTTAAGTTATTTCTTGTTAGCCATCCTACAACTTCCTCTGAGACCTTATTTATAGTGTCATTATAACTGCCTACATTTTGACTTTCAACTATGATAGTTGTGTCATCGGCAAACATAACCGTAGGATGTAAGACTGCCCGAGGCAGATCATTTATGTAAACGATAAATAATAGGGGCCCTAAAATACTGCCTTGTGGCACCCCAAACTTATTTTCTCTTGCTGAAGAAACAAACTCCTCCATTGAATTTGTTTCTTCATTTAATTTGGTTATTTGTGTAACCTGTACACGATCAGACAAGTAAGATTTTATCCAATTCTCTGCTGGTCCACGAACGCCATAACAATGTAATTTTTTCAAGAGTATGTTGTGATCTACAAAATCAAATGCCTTGCTCATATCTAGAAAGAGAGCAACAGTTGGAATTTTGTTATTCATATTATTCATGACCCGTTTTATCAAAGTAAAAGCCGCTAGGGTTGTAGATTTATTTTTCCTAAAACCATTCTGTTCTATCGCTAATGTCTTATTCTTATCTAGAAATTTTTGTAACCGGGCATAGAATACTTTTTCAAATATCTTAGATATGACAGGTATCAATGTGACAGGTCTATAATTACCCATATCCCTTTTTGTTCCTTTTTTATGAAGTGGTCTAACAACAGAGAATTTTAATTTGTTTGGAAATACTCCTTGCTCCAAAGATAAATTTATGATGTGACACAACGGTATCCTTAAATGAGCGGCTATATTTTTTAAAGCTTTCGTATTTACTTTATCGTAACCAACGGAACTGGTGTTGCGTAATGACATTATTATTTTCAATACCTCCTGAGGGGTCGTGGGTTCTAAAAACATGCTATTTACACTGCTAGGAATAAGATTACATAAATTTTGATTCGTCATATTGTTACTATTATTTGTTAAATTAATGAAATAATTATTGAATGCATTGGCAATGTCAGTTCCATTCCTAATTAAATTTCCGTTCAACGAGATCTTATCAATTTGTGGTGACATTTTTGAATTACCTATGTTTTGGTTCACAATATTCCATGCCGCCTTACATTTATTTTGCGCTTGCCTTATGTACTGATCGTTACAATTTTTCTGAAGTGCAAATAAACATTTTCGTAACAGTTTAGAGTAATTATTGTAAAACAATTTTTCCTCTTCCGTTTTGCTCTTGTAATATTTATATCTGAGCGTTCGTTTGGTTTTACAACTTTTCTTAATTCCTCTTGTAATCCATGACACCTTTTTTTTCTTTTGGTATCGTTTTACTTTATATTCTGGAAAACATTGACCAAACAAGAATACTAGTAAATCATGAAATATATTGAATGCCTCATTAGTATCATTTACCATTAAGACTTCATTGAAACTAAGGCTATGAACATAATTTATAAATTTATTCATATTATCGGCGCTAAAGTCCCGCTTTATAACGTACCATGTTTTAACATTCAAAACCCTATTCATGTTTATAGTAATAGATTGAGCAGTGTCATGATCCGACAAATTAAGTCGATGTGTTTTGCCTACCGCATTTTCGCAATTACTTACTATATTATCAATGCAAGTATGTTGCCTTGTAGCTTCATTAATGTGTCTCATAAGGTTATGATTTGCAAATACTTCACACAGTTGAATTTTCTTTTTTGAGTCAGATAAGAGGTCAACATTAAAGTCTCCAGCGATAACTAAATTATAATTCTGTTTTTCTAAGTTGCTAAGAAGTATTTCAAGCTGTTTCAGACCTGTTTGAAAATCTGAGTTAGGAGTTCTGTACAAACAAATAATTCTCGTTTTAATAGTTTTTACAGTAATACCGCAAACTTCAAAGTCTTTTTCAATTGCCAAATCATTGACCATATCTATCGTTTCACATTCAATATTATCCCTACAAAGTATACAAGCTCCTCCTCTACGCGCATTTTGTCTAGAAAAATTTGCCACAAGGTTGTAACCATGAATATTGAGATATTTTTCTTCCCCTTTAATTATAAATGTTTCAGTCAGACAAATGACATCGACGGGCGAGTTACTATCTTCCAATTCCAGGATAGCTACTTCTAGTTCATTCGCTTTATTCAAAACTCCAGCTATATTCTGGTGTAAAATGCGAAACTGTGTTTTCCTATTCTTCACGAAAAAACCGTTTTACTTTTTCTTCTCCACTCAAGACTTGATCATTACCGGAACTTGTCGGGTTACCTTTGTCATCTTGATTATGCGTATCGTTCTCATATTCAGATTCCTCCTCTTCGCACTTTATCTCTTCAATGGATTCCCTTAAATTCATTAATATATTTTTAATTCCGAAGTTATTAATGTCCCCTGAGTGCCTCCTGAACATATCGAAGTCATATGACAGAACCTTATTTGAGTCAAAAAGATAGGCATATCTACACGTTTGTATATCTCGACAAAGCATATTATTAAAAGTCTCGATCCTCCAGTTAAAAAGATTAGCACCGTTTCGACATTTGTATGTGGGCGCACATATGATGAAATTAGTATGATGTAGCCCTTGCAGTGATTCTTTTATAATAGAAATTAAAGTATAGAAGTCTGTAGTATATTTAAAGTCTTCTTCTCCAATGAAAATAATGCAGTAGTCATCTTTTGTTAAGTCACTTGTTTTTAAATGGATGTCTTTTAAGTTTTCCTTTATTCCTGCATTAGGTGACAAATAATGACATATCTGCGAGTTATCTGCAAAACAATTTACAGCAATTTTCCGAAGGTCATTCTTTTTATTGCTGCTTATTATAGTAATCTTATTTGTTTTTATCACGGATTTTGGTGAATGTTCCTCGCTAATCAGGTTTTGGCCTTGATTACAGGCCGATTTTTTCCTACACTCCGTTTTTTTGTCCATGTCGCCTTTTATCGATTCGGGTGATTCCTTTGCAGAGGAGCTGTCACTTAGGTATTCTTGTCTTACGTATCCAGTTTTTTCTTCCAAAACAGGGGTTGAATGACATGTATCTAAATTGTTTGTTAACTGGGAAGGAGACTGCATGTGATTGGGTTTCTTTTCCCGTTTCCTACTCAAGTTTCTTCGAGTTTTACTCGGTGTTTTATCATCAAAAATTTTTTTATACATATTCATTTTTCTTTGATAATCTTCCATTGTTTTTTTTAGCTCGCAGATTTCTCCATTTAATCTATCAATTTCACTATGCGCACTTGCCAGCTGTACAGTCATTTGGTCGATTTTCCCTTCAAGATGTCGTATATCAGAATTATTACAATTATTTTCTTGTCTCATGCTAGGCATGCTGTGAGGTGAATGAAGGCTGTCGTATCTGCTCGGCGAACAATTTAGATCATCATCGAGTGTATTGTTTGTTAAATCATCTAGAGACAAGTGCAACGTTTTACTAAAATTATTTACCACATCCTTACTAACCGGAGTACCCGGTGCCGAACATTCCTGTTGTTTTTCGACAGGGGTGTTTATATTGGGAAACTCACTAATCCCGATTTTGTCTTCTGCATTACATTTTGCCTCCGACGGTGTTCTACATTCGCTTGAGCTAGGAAATGTCATGCCGGCATTGCTGGCCAATCCAGGTGATCTGATTAGTTTTCTACGGGTCATATACTCTCTTAAAGGAGTTGTGGAGCTCGTTTTCTGAAGTTTATTTTTGTGTGTCTCCGGTGTATTATTTAAATTATTTTGTATAATTGATTGTGAATCTGTTTTTCCTTTATTAGCTAAGCACTTTCTACATGTCCAATTAGACTTATCTTCCTTAGTCATTAATGTAAATCGTTTTATAGTTACAATGGCACAGTCCAAGTCAAATCTATGTTTACAAGTAGAACATTTTAGACATTCCTTTGGTCTGATAACTACTTTACTGCATTTCATGCATTTTACAGCCTTTCTAGTATTTTTATTCAACGGCATTTTGCTCGATGTTTTGTTTGTTTTTATAAAAATGCTCAAAATAAACCAAAACAAACCATTAACTCACTGGCCCTCTACCACGGTATCACAGCGAACACTCCAGAACGATGCCACAGCGTAGATATTGTATAGCGCTAGCTGTCAAAACGCTCAAGACGATAGTTCCTTGGTACGGGGGCGCACAGTGATACAGCTGATTTGAACGCTCGCCGGCCGGTTAGCGATGAGTCACACTCGCTGTCAATCGCACTTTGGGCACCGTATTTGTTTCTTCACTTTGCACTGTGATATCTTTGTAAGTTCTAGGTCTTTTTTAAAAACGAAAACACTTCTAAATATCTTATAATTGTAGAATTGTTCTTGCAAAAACTCAACTCTTAACAGTCATTGAATAAATTATTTTGTAATATTAAACACGGAGCCGATGTTAACGTGCCGCGCGCGGAGGCGGTATTACGCCACCATAATACCTATTACGGTATAATGTATCATTTAAATGAAAAATCCTCCAAAATAGTTGAAGAAAGTGTGGTGTGTATATAATTAGGTACGTGCTAAATATCAACCGACACAAAGCGTAGTAGGTAAGTACTACCTTTTATCTTAAACATAAATTCAACATTTAAAAAACCTAGTCACTTACATGACACCCGTAAAAGAAAATTAGAAATAATTTACTGAAAATATTATTCAATGTAATGTAGGTATTTTGTTATAAAAAATTGCAACCTTAAATAATATTCATTATATTTTTATTCAATACAATTCTAAAATTTTACATGAAGCCAATTTTTAATCAATTTCTGACAAAGCGAACAAAATAAGTTCTATGAAAGTTGACTATCGCGGACTTTGATTTAAATACAAAGTCTTACGACTACGATTGATCCTACGTGATCATCACGATGTAGATGATGAGGTCAATATTACTAAATATAAATTACATCATTGAAATTATTTAATTTCAATCACATATTGATTGGTAGTTAACTCTAAAAAAGCCGCCTTTAATTTGTTTTACTTATAAATGGGATTGTTCTTGCTCAGCATCGAGACCGGGGGAAAAGATGAGGCCGAAACTTGTTTTATCTTTATTTTGCTTATCTGCTTCCTTCCTCACAAACTTACCTACCGGGCTACTGAAATTGTAATCGTATTAACGTTAGTCGAACGAAGTGTTTAGAAAGCGCCTCCCTTAAGTGGCCGCACAGATGATATAATGACATGAGGCCCACGCAGTAACCTAATAAAATATTCACTATAACTCCATTAGTCAAAGTGGAATATAGTAATGAAAATTTAATAACTAGTTTCATCTTATAACATAATCATGGCTTAATGGATTGGCAGGAACGGGAGATAAAAGTCGGACTTGTAGTTCAATACTTAAATAGTTGATAAATTCGCGCAGTATTAATATTTTGTGCAGACACATCTACCGATTCGTGATTGAAGTCGGACAGAATTACCATTCATGCTGTTAGGACTTTCAGAGATGATTCTGTATGGGTCTAGCGTAGCATGTGAAAACAAACGGAATGGATTGCTTTCCGTTGTTAATCCAATCCAATCACTTTGATCGATTTGAAAAATGGGCTACAATGCAAATGTGAATTTGACTTTTGAAGGCGCTTAATGGCAATTTCAGAAATACTTCTGTCTTTGTTTCAGGAATATTGACTCCAACAATACGATGTGATTTAGGGAATTAATTAATATTTTAGTAAAGGTAGCTATGTTACCATACATAAAAAGCTTTCGATGTGCAATTCCACCATTCCTCGCAACATTAGGCATTATTATTATTATATATCTGGTAGGTACTGTAGATAATAATCTGCGAAGAAAAGATGCGCTCCAGTCCAACCTACTCTATATGCTAGGGTCGCTTTCTCGTGAATTAAACAACGTATAATGTATTTCTTTTCAGATATAATCGGGACAAGGAACGATTACTGGCCGAGTGATAGCGTGATAAACGACAAGATCATCATCATCACTGATAATCTGTCACTTTCTATCGAATGGTATCAAAAAGTGACAGATGCTTTAGGATGATTCACATTAGCCGAGCCGATAGCCGGTCCGTTTTCTAATACAGGATGCGCGACGGCCGTCGATTGTCGATTTCTTGTACTAGAAAACGGGCCGGCCCGGACACGGAACGGTGAAGCGTGAATCATACTTTTATCTTGTCGTTTATCACGCTTTCACGCGACCATCGTCGACCCCTTATACAAAAACATTGCTCAGTTTGAAAGTTATTATCACTAGTCAAATGTATTTATTAATCTGACAGAAGCAAGATGCTGAACAAAAACCTCGCAATCGCTATCGCCGTGGTGCTGGCGTGCGTGTGCCTAGCCGAGGCGCGTGAAGAAAACCCACACGACATGGCAGACGCGCTGCGGATGCTGCAAGAGTTGGATCGCTACTACACCCAGGCTGCCAGACCGAGGTAAGATGTGGTTTCGCTTTTAAGGAAAAGGAATCTTAGATTGAGAAGGCCAGTATTGATGATGCACAAATCCGAAGACAATATACGGCGTTGTAAGCGTAAAATGCGCTTAGATCTCTTTTCCCAGAGAATGACGCATATTACCACCATCAGAACCTGGAATGCTACAGTGTTAACCCCTTATTCATAAACGTCCATCAAACCTCTATTAGTTAACAAGCCGCTTAAGTTCGTTTGTCCTTATCTGTCACTTTGACAAGTACGTTTGTGAGAAAGGGACAAACAATATTTTAGTTAGCAGATGTTTGTTAAGTTTTATGAATAAGGGGGGAGTGTGGGCGAAGTGTGAAGTAAATAGGTGCTCTCCGCTCGTGAAGTAGTATCAAATCCACCTCATTCGCACTCTTCCTGTCGCGCATTTTTTTTCGCTTTGCTTGCATTGAGTTAATTTGTAGGATTCGTAATTCCGAAGAGTAATTTTTTCAAAAGCAGATTTTTGTCGAATTTCAGAAATCCGAAAAACATGCTTCACTGGAAAAAAAAATCAGGTCATTAGGTACCTACGTACCTACAATAAACTAACCTAAGCCACTGATAAGAAAGGCTTTTTTCATAAACGTGAAATAACCCAGGTACTGGACCTAACCCAGTGTAAGTTCCATAGACACCATTAAGGTTTAATCATGAACTTTTCGTAGCCAAAAATGATGTCAAGTACCTACAATAAATTTTTACCTCAAGCTTTTTATCTTTCTTGCGGTGAATAGCTAATAATATCCTTTCCTATATAATTTCCGAGAAACTCATTGATACGACCAAAGATTAATAAGAATCATCTTTTGATTGAAAGTTGCGCGCTCACTGGATATGTACGAATTGGTCGTATTCGCATCTAGTAAGCGCGCTCCTATAGGTCGGGATTTCAAGGTCGGGATCGTTCGCGCGGCTTCGTGCGTGTTCGGACGAATAATTTCGTACGAAAACGTGTCCAATGTGCGACTCCTGCAGTCTTACTTTTCGAGAAACTATTTTGATCTTAGCTACGAATTGGTTTACAGTGTGCTGTTAAAGTTACTAGAATGTTATGTTGTATCGTGGATTTCCTCAAATGTATTAATTTAAACGATAACATTAAATTTAAACAAGATGTTCAAACTTTCTCGTTAACAATTAAATATGAGACATCAAAAGACAACATGTAATTTTTCCAGAATTATTCGCAGAACATGTCGCCCGAAGTGACAGTTAATACGTGAGTTTTAACCGTTTAGTAAAATAAAGTTATTCGCAGAAGCCTTCGCGGATCGTAAACAGTTAACTGGCGTTACTAACCTATTAATATCCTTATGTAGGTAATATGTACTAACCCCCTTATATACCTCTGCTAACTAAAATGTTGATTTGTCCCTTTCTCACAAACGTACATGTCAAAGTGACAGATCGACGGCTTGTTAACTAATAGAGGTTTGATGGACGTTTATGAAAAAGGGGGTTAGTTTCCAAACTTAATTATCTATTTATAAGAACGCGTCGTAGCTATAAAGAAAGAGATAGTAAAGTTTCATTTTAACAGATAGCTATTCCCCTGATGTCCATTAAAAAAGTTTTTGTACAAATGAGGGACAGTAAAATGTAATGTAAACACTATTTAATTCCTACACCTCTTTGACGATCGCAGCGAATTTAAAATGTGTCACTACGTTCAGTAGGGCGTGTCTCGGCAAAAGGAAAGGCAAAGCCGTGTGTCCAGGACCAAATTACAGTGCAGGGGACAATCAGTCAGCCAGCGAGAAATGAGCGCAGCCTATTCAAATATTTTCCACGCGACTGTGAGCCATACCTAGTTTAATTAGATCCTTGGGTTCATAACAACCATGTGCAGTCAGAGTTCAGGTTTTGCTAGTTCACCTGTTGCTTTCTGTTCGGTAAGTTAGTGTGAATAACGGCCCAGCATTGTCGTTTGAACTTTAGGTCGCAGTGTAAAATTATTTATGTGTGTATTCAGTGTTCGTTTGAAGGTAGAAGGAACAGCAGGCTGAACGATTTTCATGACAATGATATTTACAATATTCCTCTCATTTATTTTACCTCCGAAATTTTCAATAATACTCATTGTCCATTCCGCACTGTTTACTGCCAAAATTCGGTCCAGTTGACATGAATGGATATAATCTACTTATAAGGGAATGAACCCAATAGAAATACTTCGAGAAATTTTGTGTCTACTTAGTCAATGCTAGAACTTGGAAAACATTTTTGACCTTTTTTCACTATTAAATATTTATTTACTGAATAAATATATACAATTACGATAAACAACATGATGATTTAAAATTATGATTATAAAACAAAACTAATAAAAACGAATCTTATAAACATTCCGTTAAAAATTCTGCCTGACGGCGTTACCCCTCTGAGCCGCGAGAGTGATCTGTAGGGAGAGGTAGGTACGCGCCAGCTCTGGGGTCCCCTAAGGCGCGGACCAACCGCGATGACAAGGCTTTCATGAAGGTTTTCGTCTGGGCTGACCAGGGTGTTTGTCCTTAATTACTATCTGCTTCACATACTATCTGCTTCACGCGTAATTATAGTTTGAGAACGGAATAGCTGTCAATTTTTATATAGGTGTACACTCTGTAGTATAAGTTTTTTCGAAACATTAACTAATTCGAACGCGTTTGCGTTTTGTCTCAAAATGTATGAAAACGCTCTCACCGAGTTTGAAATACGCGCGTTCATCGGTTAGCAACAAATGTTATACTCGCTGTTTTAGTTTCCACTAGTGACCACCAGAGGCGCTGTTCTCGTTTTCATAACGCGTTCGAATTAGTTAATGTTTCGAAAAAACTTACACTAGAGCTACAGATCACTGATGGGCAAAACAGTCACCTCAAATCCTATTCTAATAATTTTTAGTTAGTACTTGACTTAAGTAGTTCGCTACATGTAATGTAACATATGTGACAGTACTGTAAATCGTAAATGATTGATTCAGATTCATTTATTCACAATATACGATTACATTATAAATTACATGTCAATTTACAAGAATCTCTATTGTGATCGTCAATAAAAATAAACGCAACGAATAAATCAATAGAAATCTGAACATTTATGTAAGTACGTTGACGGAACTGGGGGCCGATTTTTGAGTGTCGAACGCTCGAATTTTCACTCGACCCCTGTCAAAACATCATAGTTTTTTGACAGATCTCGAGTGAAAAGTCGAGCGTTCGACACTCAAAAATCGGCCCCCTGAACTGACGAATGCCCCATGACAATATTATGATTGATTTCGAAATTTGGTAATGAATGAAACTTTAAAATAATCTGTGGCATTAAATCTCAATCCAAAGTTTCACAATTCAATGGAATTTGTCGTTAAGAAATTGAAATTCCCGATGTTATGTACAACTAATGGCAAAACGCAGTATTTCACAATGTTTTGTACGTGACAAATTCTTTAACGCCACTTGTTCACAAGTCTGAACTGAGCGCTACAAAACTTGGCATCTCATACATATAATTTTTTTGTTTTTGCTAAGTCCGAGCCTTTCCTGTTTTGCCTTATTGTATCATAGTATTATAATTATATTGTGTAGCAGCGAGATAACGTAGACAAGCTGGTTTACTAACGTATTCAGAAAGTTGATGGGAATCTGAATTGTAAGTAGTACCTATATGTTAGACTTCCCAATGTTTGTCACCTTCATGCCCAATAGTCATCATAATATATATTACTATGACATAATACCTATTAAAAGTGTCAAGTATTAGGGGGCCGATTTTTGAGTGTCGAACGCTCGACTTTTCACTTGAGATCTGTCATAAACTATGATGTTTTGACAGATGTGGAGTGAAAATTCGAGCGTTCGACACTCAAAAATCGGCCCCTAGGTCAGTCGTAATTTTGTATGCAGTGTTGTTTTTCGAGTGTGAATTTACACTCATATGGGTAATACTTACCTACTAATAGTCTGTCAAATAGTATTTGTTATCTATAACAATACAGCCAAGCATTATTTTTGTGGTCATTAACATATACAGAAAATAACCATACCTATACTTTGTCTGAAAATACTTTAAACCTTCCTTTTTCAGAAATACTTAATGTAAATATACTCACTTAAGACGTGTAAAGCATACCGTACGTGAAAAAAAACCGACGTAAAAATGAAGGATATTCCCTGTAAACTTGACTGCTGCTTTTGATAAATAACTCTTCTAAATGAGATGCCAGAAATCGCGGCTTACATTGAAAATACTGCGAATATTTGTTCGCAAAGGCAGCCCGTGACTGGCACATAATTTATATGCTTTACGTATCTAATGAATTTATCTATCTATTTTATCTAATGGATATAAGTTTTCTTGCTTTACGCGTAACCAGGAGATGAGAAAGCCAAAGTCAAAAAGTGTTTAGAAATATAATAATGGTCTCAGATAATTCAGCGCTTAGCGCTGTGATCGTATTTTTTTATACCCCATGTCGCGCTGACTAAAAATCCGCGCAGTGCAGTGCGTGTCATTTCAGGTAAAAGAAACATTAAAGGTATGTACAATATGTAGTTTTTTTTTACACCTGAAATAGTTTCTAATGCGTAGGGGATTTCAATTCCACTTAAAATCAGGAAGTAGGTAACACAATCTATGTTGAGTACATATTTTGTAATTTACAAATTAAAAAATATATATAATTGCGAGATTACATGAATTTACACATACATAAATAATGAAAACAATATAAATTACAACATGAAATGACTTAAAACTACGAAAATATAAAAACTAATAAAAACTAATTACAAAAAACACACTCCCTCTAAAAGTTCTGCCTGCGGCATAGACCCCAAAACGCTGGCGGCGTTACCTCTATGAACCGCGAGAGCGATCCGTTGGGAGAGGTACGCGCCAGCTTTGGGGTCTCCTGAGGCGTGGACCAGCCGCGACGACAAGGTCTTCATGAACGTTTTTATATCGGCTGACCAGGGGCCCATGGTTTCGACTGCAAGCGCCGCAAAATCGTAGCTCTGTATGAGAGACGAGTATTTGCGGCGCTTGAGTATTTGGGCGTGACCAGCCGCAGTGCCGGGCTAAGAACGGGTCGCCTGGACGTGGGACAGAACGAACGTATCGACGCACGTTGCGTCCCACACCCAGGGGGCCGATTTTTGAGTTTCGAACGCTCGACTTTTCACTCGACATCTGTCAAAACGTCATAGTGTTTTGACAGATCTCAAGTGAAAAGTCGAGCATTCGAAACTTAAAAATCGGCCCCCTGGTGTGGCCCTCCCGAGTCCCGAGTTTCAACGGCACTAAAGTTACCCCGTCAGGGCGCTTGCCATCGTCCCTTGTTGTCATACCTGCCGGTTCTAATGAACAATATTTGAAATATAAATTAATAATTTTGATACGACGACCTATTCGAGGTACAAATTGTATATTAACCGGTGCCTTTGACAGCCTGTACCTAATACTTTAGCCTGTACCTATTTGGATCAACACCTAAACAATCATCAATATTCAATTAGGCACTTTAATAATCAATTATCAAGGCATCAATTAAGACCCGGAGATTAATTCTGAAAATATATTGAATTGATATCGATTTTGTAATTATTCGTGTGCTCTTGTTCTGAAACGCTAAGCCTGTCACGCATCACACGCATGGTTGTAATTTAAGACTAACAATGTCGATCTAAAATTGTTATTTACATTGTTATTGCAATGATTATTACTTACATTACATAAACATAAACTACTTATTTTTAGGTCGTAACAGATGCAGGTCGGTATCGGCGGAGACTATCCAAATACCACCCCTCTGCTATAATTTTCAGGATGCTATTTGACCTCAGGGGGACCTCACTGGCATGGCCGTCTTGTTCCGTTGCAGCTGCAGTACCGAGGAAACCTAAACAGCAACCTGAAAATGTTGTTATATTGGATTGGCAGTGTTATTGGCTTCAGCGTGAAATTAGTACACAAGCCACACGCATACAGAAACTTTGACATTAAGGTCTAAATAAAGTCAGGGAGATGGTTTTTCAGGTCTCGGTCACAATCACAACATGCCTTAGGTATTTGAAATATGTGACACGATTCAAAGGAACTCCGTTCAACATTATTTTTGGGTGAGTAGGGTGGACATTAAAAAAAAAACATAAACTCACTTTTGGTAGCTTTGTACTACAAACTGTGCTTTGTATATTTCACATATGTATCAATTAGCTTTTTAGCTCTGATACTGACTGGATACTATAGCGTAAAAGTGTCCAATATGGTTTAGTATTTTTGGGACATTACAAAGATAAAATACTGTGACTGTTTTGACATGTATACTTATTTACTGCACAATACGTAGGTACTAGAAAGTACAAATGGCGGACTCAATGCCTTAAGGTACTAGTCAACCACTGGGTCACAAAGAAATATTTGTTCGGTGCAGGATAATACGTATAAAGACATGAAATTGTTTAAATTGAAATTCTTTTATTTTATTAAATGTACCGTATGCTGTTGCATACGCCAAAGTTGATTCATCTATCTTATCTTTAGAGCAATATAGTACATTTTGATGCTAGTGCGGAAGGTATGTCATTTTGCACGAGTCCCGAGTTGTCTTGGCCCGAGCCGACGGGCGAGGGACAAGACTCGGGACGAGTGAAAATGACACTTCCGCACGTGTATCAAACGACGTTTTTTAATACAGTTGCGAAAAAATATCAAAGAAACTAAAATAAAACAGTAATTAAAAGATACAAAACACAATACTTTTACTTGCCATTGTGGGCTTTAAGTACTTACCTGGTCTATCTGGCGTAGTTTACATACAGACATACACTTTATATAACAATTGTATAAATCACACATATCACAAAAATATTATTAAAACAATACGACTCACTACAAAATTAAATCTTGAAATCATGTACAAAGAAGCGGGAATTAAAAAGTCGGTTTAACTTTTAATTGATTGACTTTTTTTAACAGGCCATGGTTGTCAGCATTCAGCCAAATCAAATACTATTTTGGAGGAGATTTTATGTCACATGGTAGTTTAATTACATGTAAATATTAATAAATCATTATTTTTCATTTTATAATTAATTTCTATTTGATTTTAAAGTAACTAAATGTATTTTTTGGCGAAAAAAGACAAGCGTTCATTCACATCCGGCGCGACGGTCTTCCATAATACTCTATTAATTAGAGGTCTCGCATAATACTGTTTCCGGTCATTAATTTACTCAATCAGTCAACTTTCTGAATACAGTTTTAGATGTTTTAATATTTGATAACCATTTAACTTGTTTAATATGCCTTTTTAATGTTTTAAATATTATAGAAGGTTACTTTTAATGGCCTTTGCTTTATTAAATAAATAAGTAAAGTGACTGAACCTAAAACCCTTTGGCTTGGGTCAACAATAAATTTAAAAAAGTTGGAAAAGTAAAAAGCACTAGTGCGCGAAATCCAACTTTGCGCACGATATACAGCTACATAAAGTACCACTTTTTGAGCAACTGTATTAAAATAGTACATTTTGATGCTAGTGCGGAAGGTATGTCATTTTGCACGAGTCCCGAGTTGTCTTGGCCCGAGCCGACGGGCGAGGGACAAGACTCGGGACGAGTGAAAATGACACTTCCGCACGTGTATCAAACGACGTTTTTTAATACAGTTGCGAAAAAATATCAAAGAAACTAAAATAAAACAGTAATTAAAAGATACAAAACACAATACTTTTACTTGCCATTGTGGGCTTTAAGTACTTACCTGGTCTATCTGGCGTAGTTTACATACAGACATACACTTTATATAACAATTGTATAAATCACACATATCACAAAAATATTATTAAAACAATACGACTCACTACAAAATTAAATCTTGAAATCATGTACAAAGAAGCGGGAATTAAAAAGTCGGTTTAACTTTTAATTGATTGACTTTTTTTAACAGGCCATGGTTGTCAGCATTCAGCCAAATCAAATACTATTTTGGAGGAGATTTTATGTCACATGGTAGTTTAATTACATGTAAATATTAATAAATCATTATTTTTCATTTTATAATTAATTTCTATTTGATTTTAAAGTAACTAAATGTATTTTTTGGCGAAAAAAGACAAGCGTTCATTCACATCCGGCGCGACGGTCTTCCATAATACTCTATTAATTAGAGGTCTCGCATAATACTGTTTCCGGTCATTAATTTACTCAATCAGTCAACTTTCTGAATACAGTTTTAGATGTTTTAATATTTGATAACCATTTAACTTGTTTAATATGCCTTTTTAATGTTTTAAATATTATAGAAGGTTACTTTTAATGGCCTTTGCTTTATTAAATAAATAAGTAAAGTGACTGAACCTAAAACCCTTTGGCTTGGGTCAACAATAAATTTAAAAAAGTTGGAAAAGTAAAAAGCACTAGTGCGCGAAATCCAACTTTGCGCACGATATACAGCTACATAAAGTACCACTTTTTGAGCAACTGTATTAAAAAATCTATTTTTAGTTGATAATGGAGAATTAAACTCGCCCACACAAATGGTTTATTTATGTATATGTATGATATATTTTTCATAACAGCACAAGTTTTCTTATTAATAAACAATCAGGTAAATGTATGTATTGCTTTGATTCAACCTATTGTTACAAGTAGGTACCTAATGCTCAGACGATGACAAAGGTTTAGTTGTCTAATAAAATGACCTTTTCGTATAATAACCGTTACCTCTATGATAGTTATTATTAGCTGCTTCAATATTTGTATAGAGTTAAGTAGATATTTTAAACCTCAAATTTTAGGGAATCATTGCTGAATTACCATTACAAATTTATTGAAACAATATTATATAATTATTTACTGAGACAAGGTAATAAGAATGAGTTTTATTTTCATTTTCAATATTCCAGAAAATTAAAATTATACATATAATGAGCAAAACTTTAGTGAATTGCCTATTGTTTTCGTTCTTATTTGGTTACTCCTTAAGTATGAATCAATGTTTAAAATTAAACGATGCAAATTACCAATACCAATATGGCTAGTAAAGTTTATTGCAATGGTATTATGAAAATTCGAAGAGAGGCCTATGCTCAGCAGCAGTGGGCGATTACAGGCTGAGAATGATGGTAATGATGATATGAAACTTATGATATCCAATTTAAAAACAGGTACAATTTTTTGGAAATAATGTGACGGTAACTATTTTTTTTTTTTTTTTTTATGTATGACTGAACAGCGATTGGCCTTAGTCTCACCTGATGGAAAGCGACGACAAGGCCTAAGATGCTATGAATGACTAAAAATCCTAGTAATGTTCGTATGGAGATCTCGATTATTAATGAACCATATTATTTATTCGGCAATCTCATACATCTACGTCATACACCTAACATGAAAATTACTTAGATGACATTTATTTATACTTCATACTCTAATACATATGTACGCTGGGTGAATGAATGAAGAGACCACGTCTAACCACGCTTCGATATATATACCGTACAGTGTAATATGCACTCAACCTGGCGATTGTATCTTCTAAAATTATACTAGATAGCCACGCTCCCCTACACTCTCTAATGAGTTGTTGAAGTGTCAAGCTAATTACTATATTGATTGCTAGCGAAATGTCACGTTAACGCGTATATTATCGCGATAATTGAACGCCGAGTATTTAAATTTCAAGATTAGATTACAAGCTTTTAAGGCTATTTGTTATACAAGGTTTGTTGAAGTGCTTGTCCTGGTAATGTATAAAAATGCAATAGTACTCTCGGCTTGCTTATCGCGCTCGCCATATGGCTCGTGCGGGTAATACCATCTCCAGTCACTATGATTAGCCTCAAGAATTTCACACGACGTTCCCACACACACCTAAATTCTGTAAGATACCGATGCGAGATTAACTATACAGCAGACGTATGGCAGGTTATGCTTAACTGATTGTAATTCCTCTTACTCGAACCAAGCTCTTTTCGTCATCTTTTATAATGCGCACTGTAGACCTAGCACATGATGGCCGCGAGAGTACGTCGGCTTTTCTCGAGCTATCCGTCACTCTCTAGCAGCACCAATCAAAAAAGACGCGTCGCTTGAGATAAGCCGGCATACTCTCGCGGCCATCATGTGTTAGGCCTACTGCTAAGGTTTTGAATTCCCTGCCGGCATCTGTATTTCCGAGTTCATATAACCTGGACCTATTTAGGGCAAGAGTGAATAGGCATTTTCTGGGTGAGCTCGCTTCAGCGTCGGACTCATATTTGCGCCCTTTCTAGATGCTGCCCAAGGGCAATCCCATTATTTATATAAAAAAATATATGCCGTTAATTATTTGATGTCACACATGGCCATAAAGTGGCCATTATGGCACGCTCCGCGCGCGAAAAAACCCACTTTCTGGCCAGAGGGTGACATAAAATTTTGTACTTACCACGGGCGATAATAAAGAAACGATCAGATCGCATATTTATAGCCCTTGCCTTCGGCTCGGGCGTAAAATACCTGCGATCTGAGACATTCTTTGTTTTATCGCCCTTGGTAAGTAGTGTACTATTCTGTATTTGTCGATACTATTTATCACCACCACATTCTCATTATGGAAATATGGGAGAGGAAGACCTAAGACTGACTTACTTTAACCAAGTGAGGGAGGAAGTTGCTGCAGAGTCGTATGGTCTTTCCTTCAGGTTCGACAAAAATGCTTGGAGACGCATTTTCTCAACCGATTCTCGTGAAATTATGAACAAGTTCGAAATTTAAAAGAAAAAACCTTTCGTCAGTGTTTTTGGATATTTAAATAACATATTTGTTATCAATGATTGCGTATGTTTCTACGGCCGGATTTCGGTTTGTTCTCCTCTTCAGGGCGTATATTTCAACCGATTCTCGCGAAATTTTGTGAGCAGGCTCGGTAACTATAAAGAAATACTTTTTGTTTGGAATTTAACAAAAAAAGTTACGAGGTTTACAGCTCACAGAGCCACTATTATAATATATATAACCTTTTCATTACGGGTTCTTGAATATGTTTTGGCTATGAGTGATGCCTATTTGACGGGAAGAATCACTCGAATCGCTTCAGTGGGCATTACAGTCAACAAGTTACATACAGTCAACAAGTGATGCGATAATTTTATATATAATAAGTTTTTAAGCTTATTTTTATTAAAATATTACGTACACATTCATTCAACGCCCAATAGCCCTTCGGCCTTTTATTGTTTTATTGGATAAATTGTTATCAATCAAATCAAAATTAAGTACGCCTCAAGGGCTCTTTTTCCATCGTGTTGTTAATCAAGGACAACTTTCAGGAAAATAGATCGGTTGTATCGAAACCACATTTATGGACGGAACTTGGAAGAAATTATTAGCGTTTATCAAAAAGCCCACTGCCGAGAAGAAAAGCCCGAAGAAATTCGACAGTCAGTTTTTTTTCCAAAAAAAATGCTTATTACAATGACAATACTTACCTTAAGATGAGTCAGTCTGTATGTAAATAACAAAAAACCTATTAGAATATTAATAGTTAGCATAGGTATTAGATGTTATGCAGGCTTTGTATAGGTACCACTCGGTTATTTGCGCCACTAAAAACCAGTCGTGCGCGATTAGATTTTATTTTATCAACCGTTTTTGTTATTTTCCTTGTGGTTTCTTATGGCGATTGGAATGAATAATTCATAAAACCCCTCGGTAGATAACGACCTAATAAGCCCTAAAAAAGTAGTTTGTGTTTGTTCTGTGAAAAATATCAAAATTGATATTCTGATGCAAATATTTCGTGTACCTATTATCAATACTTAATCGTTCCAGTCATATAAATATCATTAAATGTTAATATATGTACATTTCATTTACATTTTTGAGGGGTTTACCGACATTCATAAGTCACGAACCTATATTTTTGTAAGAAATACGTTTCCAAACAACGCTCAGTGAGCACCGACGCGTTTTTAAAAGTACTGTATTATATTCTTCTCAGTATTTTGCAAGTTCGTTGTATCTGTAAGTATGAATTCCCAACATTAAATATACAATTTTTCCTTAAAATCAATGATTGATACACAGAATGTATCGATGTGAAATTTTTCCCTTTTTTATTTCCCTTTTTTGCCGTGGTATTCGTTTTAAATTACAGAACTGAGTGATGTGAATCAAAATACCTTATGAAGTAAAAGGGCTCAGTACACACGTGAATCTAAACAGATTACTCTCACCCGTGCCGTGCCCCATGCCGCGTATAGTGTTGCTTGTAGTTTGTTATATCGATATCGATAATTGGCAGGATCGACCGTCGCGACGTCGCCGACGAACGCGTCGACCCGCACATGATAGACCGCGCGCTGAGGCTACTCCAACTTCAAACCCTAGACCGCATTTACTCCTACCACACGCGACCAAGGTACGATCAATGTCCAAAACGTATACGACTATTGACTGTTAGTCGGGTGTATCCTATGCTTTCTTCTTCGGCACACTTGCCGCGTACCTAATAGAATTTTTTCGTGTATATTAGCCTCTTTTCTGCTTTCTGTCCTTAGCATGCGCGATATTCATTTTAAATGCGATAAAGGCCTAAAATATAAACATCTAATAACATCTACAATCATGAAACCCCTGTCTCTGCCAATACATATTTCTGTCTGAGCCTGTTCAATCTGGTATACTTTTATAGGTAACATAAAGTACTTATTTATCGTATTCGGTACTTATTAAGTTGCGATTATTTACCAATTAAATATGTTGGGCAACGCTACGATTTGCGTCAGTGTTTGCGTTAGGTAACTGTAAGTAAACACGTCGAATTTATAAAAGTTTTTCAACTCACAACTTCAATTAGCTAAAATATAATTTTGATGGCTTCTATCCACGGTTCGTTAGTCGCCTTAAAGTATTTATAAAATGCTTATATAAAAACGAATGGCTAATATGCTACCCTCTTATTAAATCAAATATACTTAGATTTGCAATAGGTGGACCATCCATTTCACAACCTTAACACTTTTTAAGTATATCCTAAATCGGTTCATTGGTTTAGGCATAAAGAGATTACAGACATACATCTCATTCAACATGTAAGATCAAAGAATAGGTACTAGATGTAAGTACATTTTTAAAGAAATACTTTGATAAAGTTAAACAATCCTATTTAAATAGATAAAGTATTGAGTGAAGTAATTTCCAACATGATTTCTCCATTCTAAACCCGATGAAAAATTAACTAAAAATAGTTACATGAGGTTACTGTTTTGTTGTACATTCAAAAGATCATGCTAGAAATCAATAACAAAGCTACTATTACATATTTTATGATAAAATTTATATAAGTAAGTATATGTTATTTTTTGTGAGTTTGTGCAGAAAGAGTATTTGTATTGTATTATATAAAATGTGTGTCTCTCTCATGAGCTAAATTATAAACTTACTTATTTAGTATACTACATTATTAACCTTCGCAAAAACGAAAAAGTTCGTTTTAATGCTCGTTCCGAAAACCCTGTAATACGATAAGGTCGGCTCATTTCTACTCCCTAGGTATTATATTTATTCACAAAAAAGGTTGCTTAAATATTTCCAAACACAATTCCCATTAGCGTGGTAGATGATAATGAAAGCAGTTTTCGTGTCATGATCAATTAGGTCTAAGGAGAAGTGGCGGTCCCGTAGGATGTAGGTATCGAATGGTGGGAAACCCGCTAAGACAACCCTTTTGTAATTTTAATATTAATTAAATAATTAATGCTATTTAGAGATCACTAGTTCTCCGCTTCAAACTCAAGCATTAAGGGGAGATATCCCCAACGCAAATGTCCCGCTCTAACACGCGTGAGTTTACAATTACCATCCCGCTCTCTACGCAAGCTCTACGCGTGGTTTTGTAAATATTTACCTATAGTCATTAAGCCAATCAAAAATGATAAAAATCAAAGTAAACCCAGCGAATTTGTGTATAACTATTTAGGACCTTTAATTGAGTACAAAAATTAAATGTAAAATATCAGTAATATAGCCGTAGTATTGAAAATACATTCCAAAAACCGGCCAAGTGCGTGTCGGGCCACGCGCAAGGTAGGGTTCCGTAGTCGTCCACCCGTTACATTATGTGGACTAAAAAGTTCGCAAACTTATATTTACTATGCTTTTGACAGAATTAACAACATTATTTAAGGTATCAATGGAAATTCGTCGAAAGTACATTTCTGAAGTTCGACTATTACTCGTTAACTAGTAATGTCTACTTAGCTGTTATAGTTTTCCTTTTAAATTCATTGTATATACTACTACCATGATTTTTTTCACATGCCTAGGAGCCACCGTTTAGCTGGCAGGGGGGGGGGGGGGGACACTTGGACCATAACGAAAATTATCACTTCAAAGCTTAATATCACGCCAACCAATTCTTTAATCAAAAAATGCTTGTAGAAACCTTATAATAAAAATAAAAAGAGCTATCCAACGATACCCCACACGATGGGGTTTGGAAGAAAAAAATTTGCGCCACCACTTTACATGTAAGGGAGGTACCCTAAAAAAAATTTTTTTTCAAGATTTTATTCTACCGTTTTGTCGGCGTCATCAATATCTATACTCGTGCCAAATTACAGCTTTCTAGTACTAACGGTTACTGAGAAAAACGAGGGTCGGACGGACGGACGGACATGGCGAAACTATAAGGGTTCCTTGTTTACTACGGAACCCTAAAAAGGGGTAACTTCGCGATTTTTCTATCGAGTGCAATTCATCAGGTCATGTAGGTAACTGACTGCGATTTTGACTAGACAAGACCCTTATGTAACACATATCTTTTTTAGATTTTAAGACACTATATTCTATGACTCAGATGGTTTTTACAAACTCAAAAATTTATTTATTTTTATTTAATACCAATAACATTTATACCTTGACAGCAGAGCCAAAGTGGTACAAACTTATATACTACTAATAGACAAATACATGAAAAACTTATGCTATTGTGCTCGCAGGCATCTCACGTTCCGCTACCTTATTGCACTCTATCATCAGTCGACCAATCGGACTTGCGAACAGATCACACTGTGGGTGCGCTTCGAGCACGGAGTTGAGAAACGCGAGCGCGCGGGAGACCGGAGTGTGCGTGTGCGCCCGCGTGCGCGCCGCCGGCACCGCCAGCAAGGGGTGCCTTCGGACGCGAGTGTACGAACACGGCGCAAAAAGACGCACGAAAGCTTCGACAAGACCTGCACAGTCGATCCTGCTTCTGACTATGTCGATGGTAAATTTAGCCAGGGAGAGTAACCTACGCAATTGTAAGGAGTCGTAGCCTAGGTGCCCCTGTAAAAATAAGGTAGGGTACATATATGGGTAATAAGAATGTATTCTCTTGTACAGTGTTCTTAGAAAGATCTTCTGAATCTGTTCCAACATGAGAGAGTATTTTTTCTCATGTGGACTCCAAACCACTGCATTCGTCTCGAGAAGACTGCGGACGAGCGCCGCATACAATACACGGGTAGCGTGGATGGTCAGCGGTGCAGAATTCCGCAGGACGAAGCCTAGCCTCCCCGACGCTGCCTTGGTCACGCCTTGGAATGGTATGGTCATGGAATGTGAGTCCCGGATCAAAAAGCACACCCAAATCTCGCACCTGTCCTGAACGAGATATTGGATCACCACCAATAGTGTACTGAATCTCGAAGGGGGAATCGGACCTCGTGAATGACAGCATTTCGCATTTACTGGCATTGAAATGAAGTTTATTACGGAGACTCCAACGATAAACTGCATCAATGTCCCTCTGCAACTCCCTGCCATCATTCCGGTTCCGAATCGGCTTAACCAGCTTCACATCATCAGCGAAAAGCAACACTATGGAATCGCGCACTTCATCGGACAGGTCATTTATGAGCAGCACGAAAAGAAATGGTCCTAGGTTAGATCCTTGGCTAACACCGGAGCGAGTGTGATAACATTCTGAAACATAGGGACCATACTTCACGTACTGCTCACGGTTAGAGAGGTAGCTCGCAAATAGCCTTAGAAGTCTGGGTGTAAACCCCATGGCGCCCAGCTTTAAGAGAAGAATATCGTTGTCGACACGATCGAAGGCTTTCTGGAAGTCTAGGTAAATAACGTCTACCTGAGCGTTCCTATCTAACTCATGAGACAACACCCGTGTTAGAGTAAGCAAATTAGTGGAAAAAATGGTAATACCCGGCCTTAAGCGTCTGACCGTAAAGTCTTTATTTGGAATCATGTTTTACGCGTCTTTGCTTTTATAAGCAAAGACCCAGTGGAAGCGCGGCCTGGCGCGGCACGGCGCTCCCCGGAAACGAAAGACGGTCGTTTAGCCGGCCTAGGCCTACAATTTTGTATGAAATTCCATTATGGGTCGCTACGCTATTATCGCCGCACCCGCAACATGATACAAACTTCGCGGCCTATCATAACGAACGCAACGTAAAGGATTCAATATGGCGCCCGCGACATAAAACAGTGCTTTATCCCCTTGGTGTATAATCTACTATTTTTAATTACCTATCGTGCTGGGCCAACTGTCTTGAATCAGCCGCGTCGTGTCATTTTTGAAAAGTGATTTGATTTTTTAATATAAATTATAATAACTATAAATTACGCTATACAATCTAAAAATAATGAAATTAATTTCTTGAAATGGGCTGTATTTTCATAAAATAAAGTAAAAGCTATGGTTAATGAACAATGTTACTCTTTGAGCCCACTGAAAACACAGCTTATCAGGGGGCCAATTTTTGAGTGTCGAGCGCTCGACTTTTCACTCGACATCTGTCAAAACATCATAGTTTTTTGACAGATCTGGAATGAAAAGTCGATCGTTCGACACTCAAAAATCAGGCCCCAGATCTCAGGCATCACACTCTCAGCTTGACCAAACGCAAAAACACACTAACTCAGTTTTTCACGTAATTTAATTATAATGACCTAGGTAAAAAAAGTTATGCAATCAAGTAATTAAGTTATAGGTACTTCATCAAGCTGCGTTTGATAAAATTACCTTTAAGGTTTAATTACATTGAAAAGGTTCGTTTGCGTATCAATTTCGTGTTTCCGAGTAGGTAGCTCAGTAAACACGTGCCAAATCATGAAAATTGTTACCTACAAGTAAACTTATAAATAAGTACCTACATGCGTTATCATTTTGTAAAGGTGGTGGTCAAGTATTGCTTAAATCTAGACATTTACGCAAGAACGGTGCTGAGTGGATGTGTATTTTTCTAAAGGAAATCTTATTCAACAGGTATCATCTGCGCTTCCACTTCCTCATGCTGGCAATTCGTATCTATTGTCGAACTCAGCTTCTCTTCGTCCGACAAAATCTACTCATGCACGAATTGCTATTTCCCGGCCTCTCCATTAATGTACAGTCAAGGGCATAAATATGTATACATTTGAGGACCTTATTTCAATGGATAAAGGTGAAAAAGTGTATACATATTGGTGGCATTGACTGTACTATTCAATTCTTAACCCACCTAAACCAATGAGTTTGCCGAACGAGTAATAGACGTGTTATACCAGTTTTTAACTACTCCAGCTCACGGTTTTGTCCCCGGAATATAATCAACATTTATAGTACCGAAAAAAGCTAATTGATAACTGGGCTCGTGTCATTTTGAGTTAGAAAGGGATCACCTCCTTTCTTCCCGTGGGTGTTCTAAGAATCGACTGTGGGAAAAAGGGTTAAGAGGGTACGAACAATTACGAGCGAGTCCACTAGCGCCACTCGTGAATATAATAGTGATTATTAAAATTTAACGATGGATATTTTAAAAAGGCGAATGCTATATATATACTGTATATTTTTTAAGACGCTACACTGAGAAATTTGGAGACTTTGAAACGCGGTCCTGCCCAGACTAGCAAATAGTACGGGCTGATTTTCAGATATAATTATGATTCTTGACTATATGATTGTGGTACTGACAATAGCGAAACATGATTGCTTAAAAGCATTATTAAAAGACACGATTAAGTTAATATGATGGTATTTTACCTCATCTAAGTAATGACAAGAGGAAACTTCATAAAACTGCACACAGCCAGATATTTAACGAGATTTGTCTAAAAAGCCATTCTCGGAGAGGGTTGCATCCCGTTTTGTCGTGAGCGAAAAACAAAGGGTGTCTCTTTCAATCGATATATCGCCTTAAGTACGAATACATCGTTCGAATACATCAAACTTGTTTTAACGTTACTAGTCATACGTATTCGTCGACTGTGGCTTTATAAAATAAAACGGCCGTTTTATTTCGTAAATCGATCGATTGACCGATTAAATTCAAATAATCACAGTTATTCACGAGTGGCGCTAGTGGATTCGCTCGTAATAAAATTGTTTGTACCTACCCTTTTAAAGGTAGCAACCCATCACTACAATGTCACATTTCGTCATCTCCATCTCCAATGACAAAGAACATTTCTTAATGTGCGCTATCTATTCCTTTTAGGAATACACGCGTAAGTTTATGTCATAAAGATATTTTTTTACAATTAGTGATTTGTCCACAGGTTCGGCAAACGTTCCGAGGCCTTCACAAACTGGGGCAAGGATCTCGAAGTAAGTATTTTCTTTTCATTAGGTACTATTAATGTAAAATAACAATTTATGAAATAAGAAAAAATACTTATAATTAAATTCATGAACATAATGATTTTATAGTGTCTAGTAGGTACGGTCAACCAATTTCATTTATGGGCCTCTTCGTCACGGTGAAAATATATATTATGAAAGCCGCTAAGAGAATAATATGAGTACCTCATCAGCATCAGCCTATATACGTCCCACTGCTGGGCACAGGCCTCCTCTCATAGATGAGAGGGATTGGGCAGTAGTCCCCACGCTGGCCCAGAGCGGGTTGGGGACTTCACATGCAACTTTGAATTTCTTCGCGGATGTATGCAGGTTTCCTCACGATTTTTTCCTTCACCGAAAAGCTAACGGTAAATATCAAATGGCATTCCGTACATAAGTTCCGAAAAACTCATTGGTACGAGCTGGGATTCGAACCCACGACCGCCGCTTGACAGCCGCATGCTTGAACCACTGGGCTACCGTAGCTTTTATGATATGAGTACCTATCAATAAAAATGTAACAATACCTTACGTTTGAAATAAAATAATCCTCTCAAATAACTTATTTAAAATGTAATGCATTAATAAATCCCGTTTCTTTGAGTCATTATATTAATTATAAAACGATTATTTATTTTAGAAGTTCACTGCCGGTAACAATTAAAAGGGTTAGTATCACTTCGTCTAAAACGCAACTGGTAGAAATAGCAACTCTTCTAAAACGCAGCTGGTCACTGCATCAAAACGCAGCTAAATACAAGTCGCCATAAAAGCAAATGGTCTAAAATACATTTATTTTCGACCGACATGTATTTTAGACAATTTGCTTTTCAGGCGACTTGTATTTAGCTGCGTTTTGATGCAGTTACCAGCTGCGTTTTAGAAGAGTTGCAATCTCTACCAGTTGCGTTTTAGACGAAGTGATACCAACCCAATTAAAATACCTACTAGTAATACAAAAATCTAAGTGTACCTAAATAACAATTTATTTTAGTGATAAAATATAGACAATGAATTTTTAATTATACAGAAAATTAAGTAGAAGTTCTTTTGTTTTGAAATTGCAAGAAACGAAACAAATGCAATTATGTTCCAATTTTGACTATTAGGTAGAATTGCATATTTTTTGTAAAATACCTACGTAGTTGAAGACTTTTTTATGTCTATGATACGAGTACATTTTAATTGATTCCACCGTGTAACGAATGTTACCCGTATAAATTGTATCGCTCATTTTCGCTCAATAATGCAATGTGGCCGTAAAATTGTGAACTTCATTAGTACCTACATTAACCTAATAGTCAGTTTACAATCTCATTATCATTAGTTAGACTGTAAAATATCAAATTTTGGATAACTATCGAAGTTAGATCACAAACTATCGAAGTTAACAATTTTAATATGACATAGACATAATTAAGCCCTAAAGGGGAGGTAGCCCTATTGCAAATGTCCCGCTCTAACACGTGTAAGTTTGCAATTAACCATCCCGCTCTCTACGGAGGCTCTGCGCGTAGTTTTCGTAAATATTTAGCAATAGTCATTAAGCCAATCATTTTATCAAAAAAAAACCCTACGAATTTGTCTATTCCATTTAGGGTTTTTAATTGAGTACAAAAAATAAATGTAAAATATCAGTAATATAGCCGTAATATCGAAAAAAACATTCCAAAAAGGGGTAACTTTGCGTTTTTTTTCTATCGAGTGAAACTCATCAGCTCTTGTAACTGAATACGATTTTGACTAGACAATATCCTTATCTAACACATATATTTTTTTAGAATTTAAACTATATTCTATGTATCAGATGGTTTTAAAAACGTAAACTACGTAAAAACCACGGAAAACCACGTTCACATTGGAAACATGCTACGCTACACGAAGCAAGTCCTACCAAGGTGTCATCTCGTCTTTAGATATAGGAAATTAATCTCAAAATTTATACTACGTAATGTACCCAGACTTTGATATTTTTTTCGTCTAAGTTTATATGTAATAATCTACCGCCATATATTTTGCATAGAAAAGTGAGCAGGCGTCCATAGGATCGGTAGATTTAGTAGGTATATATGTAGCTTTTTAAATTTATTTACTTATTATAGTTTTTATTAAAAATGCCGGTGTGTTATTTGCGAGTGCAAGTCTTTATATAAAAATGTCTATCAGTTTTAGCTACAAAGCAATAGAAAGAGTTGAGAGCCAAAGGAATCATTTTTGCCTTGCGACCTCCGCGCCGCGGGCAATCATTTTCCAAGCTTTGTTTTCATGTCACGTTCCTATTAGCTTTTTTTCTGAAAGGAAACCGATATTATTTGCTAACGATTATGCTGTATATTTAAACATTATTGACTATTCATGCGTGGTAATTATTTTTCTTAGCGTTTCTAAGAAGCAGTCGAAATTACCTAGGTACTGTATAAAAATACTCTCAATTACTTACAGTCATATTAAGTAATATTAAGCAATTGTGTTATTTACTCGTTTTTATCATCATGAGATACATAGATCACTTTGTACAAGCACATCAGAATTTTGAGTTTATTTCTTCTTGGTTCAATGTATGCTTCGTTCGATTCGCAATAAGCTTTATCCCTCTGCCATTTTAGAATTCGAAAATTGCATTTCAATAACAATCCTCGAGTATTCCATTAAAGTCGCTCTAACGATATCTTTTATTCACGATTTATGTTTTGAAAGCGCAATATGAAGCGGTTGATATTGTGCCAATATCGCCGTGTGTCGTCGTAGAGGTATCCGGGGATTTACCCACGTCAGTTTATTCGTTTAGCGTAAAGTTATGAGTATTCTTAGTTTGAAATTCATACTTGTTACTGTTTTATCTTACGAAGGCAGGTTGGTCAAAGTTATGGGTTAAGGGGATGCCTCAATCCGCGTAGACCATGCCTGTAAGATACATTTTCCTCCGCGCATGAGAAACCTAAGTGCAACGTTTTTTGAGAATGGCATTTTTATACAAATTTCAATCAATTATCTAATTTTATTAACCTTTTTTCATATTTTTTCCTTTAGATAAGGTAAAATAAGATCATTTTAAACTGTCGTTTCTCATTAAGTTTAATCATTGGTAAAACGTCATTTCAGTTTTTAATTTTTATAATAGCTGCAGCTATGTCTTAGATAACATTATACCTATGTAACGCCAACCATATAAAAAGAAGAAAATCCCCTTGTCCCTAAATTGAAAGAAATAAAATAAAGTTAGAAACTTGTGCTAGGAGGAATGGGTCATAAACACTTGAAAAAACAAAAGTCGTCTCTCCTGTGGTCAATAGTTAACGGCTTATGAGCATGTGAGTTATGATTTTATTATATGGATTTATAGAACCGGAGACGCCGTTTATGCGGGTTACGAGACCTATCCAAAATTAAGCTTTGTAGCCCATAAGCCCTTTTGATTTATCCACAGGAAAGACGCGAACCTAAATCTGTTTATGACCCGATTTCGCTTTTTCATACAAGTTGTTTTAAGGGTTCCGTACCATTATCTATAAAAACGGCAAAATAATCATGTCTGTTGTATGGGAGCCCCCTTAAATATTAATTTTATTCTGTTTTTTTAGTATTTGTTTTTATAGCGGCAACAGAAATACATAGAGAGCTAACACGGTTCATGAGATACAGCCTGATGCCAGACGGACGGACGGACAGCGGAGTCTTGGTAATAGGGTCCCGTTTTACCCTTGGGTACGGAATCCTAAAAAGTAACTTCAGACAATGCTAATGTGTATCGTTGTTTCAGAAGCCAGACATACCCGCCTGGCTGCAATATGCCCGAAGGAGATGAGGAGTGCCACCGAAGATCCTTGCTAGAGTCGTTCGTGCATACTGCTAATAACATTTAATGAAGCAATTGTTGTACCGGAATCAATTACCTACTTATAATCTAATGTATATCTGTCAAGCCTACTATTTTCTATTCAACGTACTATAAATAAGTATTAGTCCACTCCCGGCGAAAAAAATCTCCCCCCTATTATCCTTCTATTTAGGTATTTTATTTCCATCACAGCTTACACTTTTACACTTGTCTAATCATAATACATACATATATAATTAATTTTACACAGTAGTTAAATGTTGAATGTATAGATACCTCCTTCATTTTGCCTAATCCGATGTCATTCTCGAGATATTTGCGTAATTTAAGGATTACTCTTAAATAACATTTGTGACATGTACCTAACATTAGAGCCTGTAACGGGCGATCAATGTAACGTTATGAAATACAAGCAATTAAGAAAACGTAATAGTACATTGTTTGTTTTATTTCATTTCATCAAAAATGTACTATGAAGAGCCACTTGGATTCTAAAGGAAAAAGTACGTATAGATCCTATAGCAATGACATAAGTACGAAAATGTACATAAACACATATTTACATGTAGGTAATTGAGAGAGAACCCTGATGTTAATAAAGAGGGTAAGAATAAAATCGAGCGCTAATAATTTCATTTAGGTATGCTACAGCTAGGGTTGCCAACTTATGTGCTCCGATTTGCGGGACATTTGTTGTAGAATTGCGGGACTTGGCTAAAAAATGCGGGACTCGCGCACTCTATCAATATTGTTAACGTATAATTGTGATGTAGGATACATTATTTTTTCCCGGGAAATATACGTTCCTAGTGGATGATTTCTGAGCTAAAATTAACCTATTACGAGTACGGTCCTTCGCGAGCGGGATACAAATTACTTATTTTTTTTATCGAAGTTGTGCACTCTTTCCTGAAATGAAACAAAATGTTCGCTCCAGTTCTTATAATTCTGCCTAGGCCTGAAAACGGGACAATTGGCGTCCCGCACGCATCCTTTGCGGGACGCATCGTCTAGGGTGCTGGAAACGGGACGTACCGCCTGAGGCGGGACGGTTGGCAACCCTAGCTACAGCGGTTCGCACCAAACTCCAAACCGAAAACGTAAAAGAGGTCCCCTCCACAGGGAAATATACAAATAGGTTAAGTACAATTTAACAGAGTCATATCTTCTTAACTTAGTTTCTAGTCGAAGTCTCTTTCTGTTCATGAAAGTTATGATCTTATTAATAAAGTTTATATTTGGGTGATTAACAAATTTTTTGTATACATGGACGTAATTATGTTTACATTTTTTATTGATTCCACTGTGAAAGAATGTTAGGCATAGGTACATAATTATAAATAGTTTCACTAATATTTATTACACAATAGAATTAATTTAAATGTACACCTAATTAACCTTTTCAACGCTATGTCAAATACAATAGCTGGTACTCACACGCTATGACATCGGAATATTCAAGGCGATGTTGAACCCTAGAAATGCATGTAAGTTGTTATCGGTCTGCACGCCGTAGCGGAAATGTCCGTCCAACGAACCTACGGCGCGGATATATCCGTCGTTGGGGTCGAAAATGTTAAGGGTAAGTCCTTAACTATGTACAAAAAAATCCAAGTTATCGACTGTAACATGCTACTGCTGTACAAGATTAACAAAATGAAATGCAAAAATAATTAAAGATAAACTTGTAATATTGCAGCACTTTCATAGGCATTTTTTAGCCAGGCTTATCTTAAGTTTTCAGAAATTAATTCATATCTAGAATTTTCAAATGTAGTTCAAACAAAGAATAGCCGAAGAAGTTATTGTTAGTCTTTTTGGATTATAAAACCAGAATAAAGCTTATTTCCAACAATAGGGATGACGACACTACAAAATAAAATCAATAAATCCAAATTTTCTACATAAAGGCTCAAATTCTCAATCAAATAGCGAAAAAAGTAATTCAAAAAAATAAATAATTACGTAATTAACTATAAGTCTTCAAAGTTTTAAGAGTGGGTATGTTTTGTCCCTTTTCCGCAAAACGCACCTTTGTATTGAACGATCGTCATTTACTATGGCGCTACTTAACAGTGACGTCACGGTTAGGTAGCAATTTCTCTCTCTAACTACGAACATTCTAACCATTGTAGCTTCGTTATTTTTTGAGATATTTGAATAGGATTCTCACTATTTCGTATAGTTTTATGTCTTCTTTCTATTTACCACAAGATAGGAGAATTTGCAACCAGCTTCCAATGTCATAGCTACAATACACTACTAGTGTAAGTGTAACTATGACCCTTTTCTGGAGGTATTTCCGGCAATGTAAAATTTCACTGACAGCGATCCATGTAAGTGGCAGGGTGGGTTCGACAAAAATCTAATAATCTCTAAGAGAGTTTAGCTGTCGAAAAGGATTTTATGGTTTCTGAAGTCATAATGATCAGTTCCTCTAGTGTAAGTTTGAAACAAAACACAAACGAACACGTTTAAATGCCTTAATTTATATGGCAAAAACGTAGACAGGCCAACGCGAGCGAAAAAACATTTTCAATGTTAAAAACTTATACTAGATGTAGGTACAGAACTTGATTTCGTATTCTCACGAAACTTTCAGTACCTACTCAAGATTCCGCAACTAGAGTTAAGTGCCCCAAGTGTCCTCTCCAGCAGCAGTGTGAAACTGTTATCTTGAGTATCCAGCGGTATTCACCTCATCAGCTGGAAGGAATTGGAGCAGGGTTACATCAGGAGAAAGTCGGTATTCAAACCTATTTTCAAATGTCCCTACATTATAAGGATATTATGATACGTGTTTTATGCTACCAATAACGTTATAAAAACTTAGGCACTACTATGTTGAATTGGAATTGCAAATCATTCATGTACCATCATCACAAACAGAGATTGTTGATTCACTTGCCAATGCTTGCAACTTGGACGTGTAGGTAATGCAAATCGGGACTGCCACGACATCGGGTAACATTGGTTATTCATTATATACACGGCTAAATTACGAACAATGCAAGGGGCTCAGCAATCCCGGTTAGCGACTGGTTTAACACGATAAGTTATACCTCTACTGATTGTAGCACCTTAATTCTTCTTTGCTCTACACTTAATACTCCTTAATTAAACTTTAACCCTGCCTTTCTGTGAAGATATGTAAAAAATTAGAAAACTAACCCTAGGAAAACACATTTATTTACCATTCTAGTTGCTGGCAAAGAGCAATCCCATTATTATTTAAAAAAATGTTTTTTAATTATATTTAAGTTTATTTCGTACATTATAAATTTGGATACATTTTCACTACCTACTACTTGCACTTAATGTCTGTAAGGAATACTGCTGAATTTCAGTTGAGCCAGCAAGACCTAACGTCACTTAAATGTGAACAGTCATTCAGTTCAGTGAAACTGTCAATATTTTTTTACTGAACATATTGACTTAATAAGCGGGCAAGCTTGTGTATAGTACCAAAATGCCTTGTTGAAATGATTATTGATTGTATAAACGGAATTCCTTCTTCAAATCAAATATAAAAATCTAAAGATACAATCTCATTGGGCCATTGATAAATCAAAGAAATACCCCCAAATAAGTTTATCAGACTGGAAACACTTGAAGGAAAAGGAGATAAACCGAAACAAATCAGGACAATATTCTGTGTTCACCCATTTGAAGAAGCCTTTGTCATATTTGATTGTTAAACAAATAAGCCCACCTTCCTTTCTTTGAAGGTACCTAATGACAGAAAAGTTGTGAAGGTCAGAGCAACTCAATCTGATTTGTTTAATGACAGGCCTGATGCGAGGATGCGGAGGATTTTCCAGTCATTACACTCTTATCTAGGCGGAGGATGTTACTGGCAAGTTCTTGTATTTTCGACCGCTGACGCAAATAGGCCAGTAGATATTGAAATTAAAATTGCAAAGCATGATGCTTTTTTAATGTTGTATGGTTCGGTTAGGATAGTCTGTAAAATTTGCAAATCGAAAAACTGGAACTTTCTGAGCAACACGCGGAAAACTGCGTCATTTAGTTACTTTTTACATTTAATGTTCTAAAATTTAGTGTGCATTTTTTGAAGTCAATTAACTTTGCAACAAATTAAGCCCAACCGCAAATCTACAATCCCTCCAGACCACGCGTCGCCCAGGTAGTAAAGGCGGTACGAAGATAGTCCATTTTATGTTTCTTTCAGGTTGCAAATTTGGATACACACTTCCCTAAACTAATCCATATCACATATTTAAGAAGCAGAAACTACATCATGATTTGCAATTATACGACTATTTAGACCAAAAAATCACATGTGAATAACAAATAAGTATTTCTACCTGTATGTAGTAAATGGACAACGGACACCAGTGAATTAACTACTATTTTGGCTACGATTTCTTACTTTAAATTGCTGTTTAATTTTAAATTGGTCGAGTGAGGTGTCCTGGAATGGGTTTAGGGGGTCGCTGAACTCAGAAGTCGGTCCAAATGTTTTTTAGGGGGGAATCCCGAGAGCTTTTAAAGGAGGACGTGAAAAAATATAGTTGACCTACCCCATTGAGTAGGGTATCGTTGTTTAGACTTAGTTGAGTAGAGATTTACTGTATTTTTTGTATTACAAAATATTGGAAAGCCACTGAAGCTATTTCTCGGAACTTTTGTTCTGAATTATATTTTGACTTTCTATTGACCTATAAACTTGAAAGGAGAATGGGCAAATTAGTATGGGCGGTGTCCCATTGGTGTATACAGTAGAGACATATATCATTTGAAAGCTCTTAGCGGTAGCTTTAATTTCTTGTATGACGCCGAATACCGGTCGCGTGCAGGGAAGGTGGAATAGCTCATTTTATAACAGCACTGTGGCGATTACTGGAACTAAATATTCTCATACTAATGGGACACTTGTGCGGTCTATGCACCGCAGCGCCAATATTTTACTAAAACATTACTAGAGCTTCTAAATGAAACGGGAATGGTTACCTCATATTTTTCTTCCACAAATAGATACGAAATATCTGTAGTACATCAATTAATAACACAAAAAATTATTATCGCCTGATTCTGCTACTGCACGCCAGATGTCGCTAGTAAATAATGATAGGTTCACATGGTCGTTTATAGACGGTAACAATATGACACTTGACATCTAAGGCCCGCAGTACGAGGTAGGTTTCTACATCAGAGGGGCTACGATAATCACTTATGTCGGACATATAGCATTCGTCCCTTACTGCCAAATAGGTAAGTGCGAGAGGGACAAATGCTATAACGTCTGCAATATGCGCGATAGTCTTAGCGCAGCGCTCAGTAGTATTCTATATTCGAGCTCTGACTACAGTTATGTTAGTAAATAAGAAATGCTACGAGCGTACTAAGCTGCCAAAACATCTTTGCGAATTCAATACTTTCTACTAGTAGCAGTAATTTCGAAACCGCATATAGCATATATGTATAGATATATATATATATATATATCTCTCTCTCTCTCTCTAACTTAACAAGTGCGATAGAGACTAAAATATTGGCACTTGAATATCGATTTTGGCCGTATGGTGGTCTTGATGCATTCAATAAAATAACTCTTAGATATGTAAATATTTATTATTGAACATAATATATTACGAACATATATAGATGACAAGAGCCGGCGTGCCTACAATGCCGCTGTCATGTATAGATGACAACACGTACAATGTAAATGCAACCCACGTTGTGGGTAAGCAAAAACAATTCTTATTCGTGCATTTTCTAAGCTATTTTACCCTTTGACCGCCAAAGCGATAGTGTGTCTTCGTGCCCAGTACGCCAAGCACTGTTTTTTTGGTGTAATGTCTAAACCAATAAAATCATATTAAAACAGTTCATTAATGTTTTTTTTTCATGATCAAAGTACACCTTCACTCCGACCTTTTAAGTGGCTGTTGGCGTGGTGGGCACGACGACACAACCACTTTATAGGTTCTTGGCGGTCAAAGGGTTAAACTAGTAACACAATTGAACTAGTTTTCTTCGCTATCGCGTTTATAATGTTACATTACCTATGCAAAAATCTAAAACGGCCCGGCAACGATCAATGACAGTTGTCAATACTATGTGTTGTCAATGATTTGAACATTACCGTCGCGTTTGAAGCCATTTTTCAATGTCATTTACGTGCTTGAAGGACATTGATGCTAGTTTTGATTGATGGACATTGACAGATGCTCGTCGATCGTTGCCATTTTGGCATTTGTTTGAACAATCACTCACGTGCTTATGAAATGAAAGCTCATGAACCCAGAAGATTTACTTAGGATTGCGTTTTGACACGTTGACGTGTGTTTGACGTGCCGTTTAACCCTTTGACCGCCAAGAACCTATAAAGTGGTTGTATGTCGTCGTGCCCACCACGCCAACAACCACTTAAAAGGTCGGAGTGAAGGTGTACTTTGATCACGAATAAAAACATTTATGAACTGTTTTAATTTGTTTTTATTGATTTAGACATTACACCAATTCAACAGTGCTTGGCGTGGTGGGCACGACGACACACTACCGCTTTGGCGTTCAAAGGGTTAAGCCCACCAAACGCAATTCAAAGTAGCTATCAATTTATTGACGGCAGTATTGATCGTTGCCGGTTCTACTTAGTCATATCTGAAAGAAAGCTGCATTGCCGATTACTGGGGAGTTATCCTGAAGAGCATGGACAGATTATAGCAGAATGGCTTTTCCATACTTTATAAAAACCTACCATCGTGTGCTAAAAGGACAGCCCGATCCTATTGGTGGAAAATAATTAACTATCACAAATCGCAGAATCTAGGCAGTGTCGTACAAGCACACTCAGGCCGCGCGCGTCGTTTATTCACAATAGTCTAGCGGAAAAAGTTACATCGCAGAACTAGTGGGACTTTTATCCCCGATTAATACGAATGTTCGCTTCTGGCGCGCGGCATGCTCGCTTCGGTCACTCGGCTCGAGCGCTGTAGGTACAGAATAAGAAAATAGTAAAAGTACTGTATGGTCACAGTTCTACTTACACTCCTCCTTGCTTCGCTCGTCGTCGTGCCTACACCGACCTGCCTTAGAGTAGATAGGACTGCAAGTCCAAGCACTGGGAATCTTATAAAAGCACGCTATGTTTACGCCTGTGCGTGCACATCGGTGAACCAAAGTTCGCCCATTTCACCCAACTGGTGGCGTAAATTAATCCTTATTTTGTGGAGCCTACAAATGGGACAGTCCGGTGTTATACGCGTAACTTCTAGATATAGAGGTTCCGATGCTCGTAAGTAAAGACTACTGCACAATTCTAGTCAGCCCTAGGTTTCGATTCCTTGACAGCTTTCTTAACTGTCGCGTTCTTCAGTCATGCACGTCTTTGGATAGTTTAGAGGTTGATATATCGATTAACTAATTTTACGTTGCTAGTGTTTATACTGTTAATGAGGCTTAAGGCCCTAATACATATGTTCGGCCAACCTCGGCAGCCTACAAGTATAAAGCCTTTTTGCGTACGAGACCCACACACGAGTTTAACTACATTGCGCGGTTTAATAAAGCGGTTAAACTCGTTATACCTCTATGACTTGAAGTGTAAATAAACTCGCATGCGAGTCTCGTACCTGTATAAATAAGGGTTTGTTCTACCTTTTAGGCTTGCCAAAGTTGGCTTAACATGTAAACATCTAGCCGTGGCCCCTTTAGTCCCTTCAGTCCCCGTATCTATTGAGAAATAATTTAAGTACATTTTTGTACCAACCAAAGTACCCAATTAGTTAATTACAAATTCAATACATTATACATTTATTGTACACAAAATACCTACAGGTAAAGATATAAAAACATTAAGTCATATTGGTACAAAGCCGAACTTCAAAACCGAGGTAAAGGTTAACAGTTCTAAAATAATATAAAACTGTTCATGCACTGCTGTTCCTTCTTACTCCATTAGGGAGCTACGGTACTACAGACAGAACCACATACTCACTCTACCTACATGTCAAAACCCTGTTTTGCGTTGCGCGTCGGGGGTTAAAAACACAGCGTTTCGCCTCGGTCCTAGCTGAGGTTCTTGCTGGACTTTTCTCAGCAAGCTAGGTTTAGTGAACCAGCGACAAAACTCCCAGTACCTACCTCGATTCCAGTCACACCTCAGATTCAGTTGAACTCGCTCAACCAATCTCACTTTAGCGCAAAACAGAGTATTCCAGTGTTTGCATTGCACCGCCCGCGTGGCGCGTGGCTCACTTGACAAAGCCTAATCCCAATAAGGTCTAGTTTCCCTTCGGGGTTGGAAGGTCAGATGGCAGTCGCTTCCGTAAAAACTAGTGCCTACGCCAAATCTTGGGATTAGGTAGAGGACCCCAGGCATCCTTCAGGATGCAACTGTACTGGGATAACGCTAGGAGGATGATGACATCGCCCGCGTGGTCGTGTCGGAGGTTTCCCCTGGATTTTCAGGCCATTCTCTAGCTTCGCACTCCTATCGCTTTGTTGGGCCCTGCCTATAAAGCCACAGTTTCATGCAATGCAGCATCAAAACCTGAACATACAACACACGAACACACGCCCCTGCACACTCGTCAGATCTGTATTGTCGCGGCCGTTTCTCCGGCACCCCCGCAGCCGCACCTAAAGAGTTATTAATGCGAATCGGATTCGCTTCTGTCGCGTCACAACGTAAGCCATCACATCGGAGCGCATCACATACGTGTGATGAGCCATACTAGTTAAATAAATGAAAATGATCATCCTAGCGCGTCATGACACAACACGTCAGAATAGTATGAATCCAGCTTTGCTGCGAACAACGTACTATTTACCGCTGAAAAAAAGGTTACATCGGAGGTGCTAAAATAAAACTAGGTACTACAGAAAAAGGGAAGAAAAGTAGGTGTGAATTTTTTTTGACGTGCTTACATATTCGAATGCATTATCCTTAAGTATGCATTCATAACGCATGCTAATTTAGTAAGTAATTTACCCTTTAAACGCGCTCGTCTGATATGTGAGAAAGTGACAGTGTAAATGACATCTTTATTTATTGAACCTTTTTTGATTTTCCTCGGTCAAATAGTTAAAAGATGACTTCGAAATCCATTTGATGCAATCACAGGTGTCCCATATATTGTAAAAGTATTAAATAAGAAGCATCCCAGATTCCGATTTCGGGATGAGAGGACTGCCCAGTTTATTTACAACGATCTTCTCGGCCTACACGAGGGCGATCATAAGTGAGCTCAGATCTGACAACCTGCTTTGAATGGTGGTTTTCTTCTCTTTCTTTTCTCTACAAAGACCACCAGATGTAGGTGACCTTCTGTGAACTTTATTTCTGACGATTCCCACGGAGCTGTCCAGGGAAAGCTTCGTGTTTCATGGACACGTGTACATGGAAACGTGTGATGGTCCTGCACTTTCGTCGAAACCTTTTCAACTTGACATAGTTGTAGACTCATACGCCATGGAACTGTAATGTCAAATGAGAAGTTTAGCCCTACAGAAATGCATATACTCAGGTTAATGTCGAACTGCACGCCGTGATATGTTGTGGATGTATCAGTCATTGACTTCCAGACGGGAAAAAAACGTACTATGCAGTCAAAGAGTATGTTCAAATATTTATGTTCACAGTGTGTACATACACATATCATCAACCTCCAACTCGACGCGTACACACATTCCCGCTGGAGAGAACGTCCACGCAACAACACAGACACATTAGTCCCTATTCGTCCCGGTACCGCCGCATACCGGGTAGAGTCAAGTCTGGCCCGGGTCGTGCCTCGCTGAGTTTCTTGCTGAGCTCTTCTCAGCTTGGCTAGGTTTAGTAAACCAGCGACAAATCTCCTAGTAGCTCAATTCCACTCACTCTTCACAACACAGATTCGGTTGAAGCTCAACTAATCTCACTGGACCGCAAACTCTTAGATGTAGTATTAGAGTATTCCAGTGCTTAAACCGTCCGCATGGTCGTAGTGGAAGTCTCCCCTGGATTTTTCCCAGGCTATTCTCCAACTGCGAACTCCTATCGCTTTATTGGTACCGGCCTATAAAGCCACATTCAGGTTCAAAAAAACATCAACCCTATTACTCAGAAGGGTAGGTAGAAGCAGATAAGTAGAGATCAAGACGATTTTACGATTCTTGAGAAACTTATTCTTGTACTAAGTATCATAACATCTATCATACACAAGTGAAGAATTTTGAGATACGGAGTCATTTTCTGGCATAAATTATACATACCGAAGATGCCCTTTAAGGCACAAAAAAATGTTCTTGCTCAAAGTATTTCCGGTCTGGCACTAAAAGTATACAATAAATAAAATAAATATAAAATAATATAAATAAATAACCAATCAAATGAAGTTACGATGGATGGTAGATCCTTTGTCATCAAAAGTATATATTGTGGGGTTTAAAAAAACATATTCGATCCAGGAACCCGTTTGTGCCAGCCCCGGCCGCCCAGCGAAACCCTACGTGGCCCGGGCCCGACACACACTTGGACGGTTCTTTTATTGTTCTTTGCTTGTAGTAACTGTCCTTATAAAACGTATGGCTTGATTAAGTACCTGAAAAACCAATTTATATCGTTATGATTAGACTTAATTTCCGCTACCCTAAGGTTGTCTGGAAGAAATCGCTCTTTAGCGATAAGACCGCCTGTTGTTTGCCTCTGCTTACTGTGATTTTGTATTGTACTGTATCCTTTAATTGAGGTGTGCAATAAAGAGTATTTGTATTGTATTGTATTGTATTGTATATTAAATATTAAAGTAGTATTCAGTAATCTGCTTCAAGCTAGGTAAGTACTTGTGTAACAACGTATAGTTAAGTTTACAGAGAGGCTATATCAATGCAAGAATGAAAAACGACTACACTGCAGGTATGCAGGTATGCAGTGTTGGAAGAAGGGTTGGCAGAGCTTTGTTCGAGCCACTGAGGTGAAAAATAACAACACTGCCTGTTTTATAAGGGTCTGTTATGTTCCTGGTGATTACGAATAATAAGGGCATCAGATGTCCCGAGAATGCGCTGTGTTGAGAGACCTAATATTTATTTGTAATCACAACGAATCCTCAAATCGATAAAGGGTAGGCAACGTAGACTCTGTAGTCGCAACCATCAATGTGCTCGCTATGCTGCCTGCTTATCATCAGCAGACCAGGCCGTATGCTTGTCTTACACCGTCGCGGTATAAAAAAGTCACCCAAATAAAGGGTACCATTGGCCAAGAAAAGAATACGTACTCATTAATAACTACGACTAACTACGCGTTCAATATAATAATGCTTTTAGGATGTTGTTGGGACTGCCGCGCCACTGTGGTGCGTCAGGCATGTTTGCGGAGGCGCGCACAGATGGTTTCAGCGCTATACCAGTGATTCCCTTTATCTTATATCTTTAAACGAGCAATTCTTGTATATTTATTTATTTATTTATATATTTATTTCGGGGATCTCGGAAACGGCTCTAACGATTTTGATGAAATTTGGTATTTGGGGGTTTTCGGGGACGAGCAATCGATCTAGCTAGGTCTCATGCACGGGAAAACGCCGAGCAAGGCTCGGTCGCCCAGATATTACATATATAAGTTTCGATATTTAAACGTTTAATTTGCAAAGCGTGCTAAAGAAATACAGAAACATACATTCATACAAACATACTCTCGAAAAACACAACCCTTTGGACCCCGACTCCGGAGTCAAGTAAAAATCAATAATGGGTCGTCAACGCTTGTGTACTGCAGTCGCAGGCGGCTATGATGTGGTGTCTGGTTAACATCAGGTGGGCCGACAGTTTGTTTACCACCGTCATTGTATAAAAAAAACATACATTAGACTGACACACCATAAACACATAACTATAATCTCGCCTATTTCTTAACTTATCAAAAAATTGTAGGCAACTGAACTTCGAATTACGGTTAACATACGTTTTATCTACTGATAAAGGAATCCATAATGGACTTATGAATAACATAACTAAATGTCCCTTACTCACAGCCAAACAGTTGCCGGTTTACCATAATAATATTTACCTAACTACATAGGTAATTAAGACTACAGGCTTCTGGCACTTCTGCTTCTGTTCCGGTAAGCTCATGCTTAGGATAGAAATAACTAGCTGGTAAAGCCCCATTTCTGGCAGGAGAGGTACGACACAGCGATGCGTCTACTTGCTCATATTAGAAGCATTCCAACTGGGTAAGGTCTTTTACCTTAGAGAAGACCGCAGCCATAAAACCACTATTGAGGTATGTGGTGGATGAGTTCCCGAATCAGAGCAAGTCGCCAGATCACCGATCATATGCTGTGTTGTATGTGAAAGATCTATTATTAAATCTAGCTCTGTTATCATCCAACACCAGGAATCATTAAATCAACAAAGGGTCGACGACGCGCTTGTGATCAGGAGTCTATATAATGCTAATCAGTAATCATTGTCAATGCACCCTCACTGCAATGAGTTAGTCCGAACCAGGTCGGGCCTAGCCATGTCTCTTGCTGGACTCTTCTCAGCTAGGCTAAGTTTAGTGAACTAGCCACTAAACTCCCAGTAGCTCAATTCCACTCACACCTCAGATTTAGTTGAAGCCCGTCAACTTTACAAATCACTGGCACTGGAGCGCAAACTTTTCCAGTGCTTAATCCGCCCGCATAGTCGTGTCAGATATGGCTCCCTGAATTTTCCCCTAGCTACTCTCTAACCGTGCAATCATATCGCTTTATTAAGACCGGCCTATAAAGCTAAAGTAGGTTTAAAAATATGTCAATGCACTCTCGCAATACGTACCACAAACATTTTGAAGTGTATCTTAGTATCGTGATAATAATACCTGAGCAAATCTGGATGCTCAATAATATCGTTTATTCAAACTACTTCATAATGTCACTCACACTGTACAATCTTATTTATTTCGGCTATAGCCGCCACTGATTCAGCGATCGGTGAACTGAAAGAACTGGTTTTTAAACTAATAAATCTTTAGCCTAATGTGTATTATGTAGTACCTATATATGTTTATTATACTATATGTCGATTTTTGTAAGTTTGTCCGCATTTTTCAGTACAAATGATTAATGTGAAATATGTACAAATATTGCGATATTTTTAATAATGAGGAACTACCTAGTCTACTTGATATTCTCGTCAGTATAAACTGACGACAATATCAATAATGGTACAATACTTTTTTTCTGTTGATAATATTAACATACCGTAGATACTATATACAATTCATGAACTACTTAGCTAGGCGACTCTCGCTAAGTTACCTAAAAGCTAGCCATTGTGATACCAACGAGCCTTGTTCACTTCTAGGATCTCCAAATAATCATCCAACATCATCGGCGAAATTAGCATCAATAGCAGAGCTAGACGTTGTCAACTGTTTCACGGCCTGTGTTCAGAAAATGGAATAAATGGCTGTACTGTAGTTAATTAATTACAAACGAAGCATTCATTAATCTATACATCCTGCCCCAAGAATATTGTGCGTGTTCATGAAAACCGCATACAACAATAATTTATTTTATCGATAAAATAATCGACCAGCGCGTCTTTACCTACTTGTAATAATATATGTATCTTCTATAGATATAAAGTCCATAATATATTGTGTTAATCCAACCACTATGAAGACTTTGTAGACATCTCACATATTCGAATGCATCGTATTGTTAAACTTTTCGACCCCAATGACGGATATATCCGTTACGGCGAGCAGTGCGATATCAACCTACTGCATGCATTGTTTGGGTTCGACTTCGCGTTTGACATTTCCATATAATGGCGTGTGAGCAACCGCTTTTGTATTTAACATGGCGTTAAAAAGATGAAGCTGATACAGAGCTTAACCAAAGGAAAAGACATATATACATACCTATACATTCATACATACATACCTACATTAGACATTAACATACAAACATGCACTCGAGAAATAAAACAGGCCTTCTACCACAGTCGGGTAAAAAGTACAGACATAGATGAGATATAATTTCACCTGTTTCTTAGATAATGTAGTAAGGAAATGTAAATGAACTCAACTCCGAATTACTTATCCCATTTTTAATTTACCTACATTTACGGTTTACCTATGTACCTGGTATTCATTATGCAGCTTAGAACTTTTCCTGCCGGTGGGGACGTCCACTGCGCGATCGCGACAACACAGACACATATGGTCCCTATTCGTCCCGATCCCGATACCGCCGCATACCGGGTAGAATCAGTCTGACCCAGGTCGGGCCTAGCTGAGTTTCTTGCTGAAATCTTTTCAGCTAAGCTAGGTTTAGTGAACCAGCGCCAAAACTCCCAGTAGCTCGATTCTACTGACACCTCGGACGCCGTTCAAGCCGCTCAAAGAATCTCTCTGGAGCGCAAACGCTTAAGTTTATTCCAGTGTTTAAACCAGGCCACTCTCCAACCGCGCACTCCTATCGCTTTATTGGGCCCGGCATACAAAGCCACAGTCAGGTTGAGAAAAAGTTAAGAACCTTACGAGTAACATCAGCCAGAGTACCTTAATCCTCAGTAAACTGTAGCATCCATTTGTTAGTTGGCCATAATAATAGAACAACATTTGAAGGCTCCAGGATTCCTGTATAGATCTGAATAAGCAAGTTTATTTTCTGCCAAGAGTGGTAGGGTACAGCGGAATGTCATCTTGCTGATATTTCTTACAATCTTAGTCAACTTGGAAATCACCTCCACCTTACAAATACCGCAGCCATAATAACACAACTTCTTTCTAGGTATGTGGTGTTGTGTCCTGGTTTTGAGTAAAGTCAGGCCTGTTCCTCTTTCCGCTTCGGCTAAACTCGGGTCTGGCACACCTCCGTGATGTCCAGAATTCCAGATACCCTATCGCGCTTTTAACGAAGGAACACGTACCATGATTAGCTGCCTAACGCCGGTTTTGTTAGACGGAAGCCTTCTGTACCTTAGTACTATTAATTGTTCTGTGGTAAAGTCGCCAGTTGTGCCCAGCACCCGAGGATATGCTGTGTTGAAAGAGGGAGTCCTACAGTAATATCGAGCCATACACACAGGAATCAACTAAGGGTCGGCGACGCGCTTATGATTCATTTGAGGTGCTCGCATCCAAAGGCTACGGTGTCTGCTTACCATCAGGCAGGCCGTGAGTTGATATCAAAAATGAATGCTCGACTCAGACCTTTATGAGCGACGTCAAGTACGTAATATTGACCCCAAGGCATACAGCAGCATCGATCAATCAGCTTTACTGGCTTCGGCTTCGCAAACTACCTATACCAGGGCAATTAGATTCATAAAAAGATTTATTATAGATCCATATAAATTACTTACGAATGTATTCACAATCCATGTGGATTATTCTTAGGTTATATGATACTTTTATTTTTATTTCATTCAAAATTTTAATTTGATGTAAAAATTCTTGACAGAAATCACCACTTTGACACGACATGTCAGATTATTCTTTAAAATCATTTTAAAATGCAATCCAACCTCCTAGTGCTAGAGATACACCACCGGATTATCTGCTTGGTGTCATTTCTACAAATCAAGAAAGAAGTATACAACTATAGACATCTAGTGCCAAGTAGAATAAGTTATTGCACTTAATTAACGTAGAGTTAATTGAGAGTTAAATCCTAAAACTCAATATAAAACGATCCCTGCACGCGTTAGCTCGAAGATGTATATATCAAAAAATAGCATACAACAGATCATTTAACGTGTATAAGTCACTAGTGTATACACGTAGGCATCTTTGAACAGTAGCTGATTTTTCTTTTACTCATATCTTTCGTTTCTTAATTCTAGTCCTGTAAATATTTCAGTGCTGATATTGGCAGCCTTACGTGGGCTAATTATCATTATCTTTCATATGAGGTACCTTATATTTGATTGCATCCCTTATATTTGGTATAATAAAGGTTTTTATACCTTACATACTCTTGTCAATTACTCGGCCCCTGCACGCTGTCCAACATTGGTGCCATACAATGAAATACTGCCACGATGAAGACCTTTCAAACGAGATATGTCTCAACTGTATACACCGATGGGACATTTTGCCCATTCTCCTTTGGTGATAATTTTAAATATGACGTTACTTACCATCAGGCGGGCTGTCAGCTTGTTTGCCTCCGACGTAGGATAAAAGAAATGACGTACCAATAAATACTAATATACCAATAAATCTGATTTCTTTTCTTACTTCCATATTTTTCCTACCCGTCGTCTACCAGTCCCTGGCATCCCAGGGCAGATAACAAAAGAATGATTTTATTCTATTTATTGTTATTTAATTTTAATTATTGTAATTCGATTTAATTTAAGACAATGCAATTTATTTTTTTAGTTTCTAATATAATGTAATGCTAGAATCACTTAATTTTGACATAATTCCACTCTATATATTTTTAATTATTATTTAATTTGTACAAATACGATAATGACTGTCTTATATTACATTATTTTAAAAGTATTTATAGTTCATAGCTTTCTGACTTGCAACACCCGACAAACATGTTACCCCATGTTTGTATCTGAAACATAAAATTACCATCTGTATGTAACAACATGTATGCAAAATATGAAATAGGTAAATGTAATAAATGAAGAATGGCATTGTTTATTTTTTTCGCCGGGAGAGGACGGCTTAAAACCAACTTAATTTTGCGGTTGGTTTGGAACCCTAAATGTTTGCGGCCACTTCCGCTACCCGGAACAACATCTGGTTAATTCTTCTATGGCACATCGAGTTATATTTAAACGGAGCTTTGAGTTGAATTTTGAGCAAATTAGCCAAAATTCAGCTTGGCAACCTTCAGAATCAGACTATCGGAATGGACTCATGTTGCCAAAATGGTTCATAAAATTCCGTTCAGTTTGAAATAAGTAATTGCCAAACTTTTTTTATTCGTCCTGAAGCGCGACCTCACCACCGTCCACCTTCCGGCGCCATCTAGCGACGTGCCGATAAAGCAGCACACCCCGTCTAAGGGCTTATCCAGAAATCACGCGAGGCTTTTTGGGCCACTTTTAGCATTTTTATTAAATTGAATTCTTATAAACAATTATATACGGCACACATTTTCAATCGGATATACAGAAACATTAAGGTGCGTTAAAAATGCTACTGACTTAATAAAACCAAAGAAAGACTCGTGTAATAACTTTAATGGTTCCTATTCATTAATCTGTGTCAGTACATCGAGGTAATTTAATGAATGTCTAGCTTATTCAGTAAGCACAAATACTAATCCATGTTTCAATTAAAACTATACCTTAAGTACATAGTGAAATATTTTTTACAACTTTTAAATTGACGAGAATCCTTCGCTCAAGCACCTAGTTTTATACAATCATACATTTACACAATTACACATAGATATAAAAATGATTCATGCATAAATGTCACCAATTACAATCAAAATTATATATTACTAGTTTTTGCCCGCGACGCGTGGAACTCGTTCATCGCGATAGAATGTAATTGCTATTATTTTTATATCAGGCGCTTACCTAGTTATCGCTCTTCCATACAGACCTCTACTCCCATAAAGGATGATTTCCGGGTTAAAAAGTATCCTATGTCCTTCCACGGTACTCAAAATATCTCCATGTCAAATTTCATCTAAATCGATTCACCGGTTTAAGCGTGAAGAGGTAACAGACAGACAGACAGACAGACACGCTTTCACATTTATAATATTAGTATGGTAATAGTTTAGTAAAAAAACATAATAAAATGCACCCAATTTTAATGACTAGAAGAAAGCAGACTATTAAGATTACAACATTTAAAGTTTCTAAAGCATATCTAAGGGAATATTTTTGACATCAGTTTAATTGTGATCTACTTATATTGAAAAATACAACGACGGCTTTAATGTGCTTAGGTTTCCTAGGAGAATTGACACATTTCACTGAGTGATCAGATTTGCATAAAACAGGATAAAGAAGAGCCAGGGGGGTCTATGGTAGTCGCGTGGTAGCGTGATAAACGACAAGATGAAGCATCTGTCTCTTTCTATCGAGTGGTATCAGAAAGGGACAGATGCTTTATCTTGTCGTCTATCACGCTATCAAGCGACCATTATAAACCCCCAGGTTATTCGTGATCAAATATTAGAATAAACCAAAAACAACCAACAACGTTACCGCATACGAAGCCATCTGTGGCAGCTATCATTGTAGAGCTTATTGCATCGTATCAAGGTTTAAATTTAAACAAATTCGGTCATGCGGTAAAGAGTTAAATAGATAAATGTCTACATAGCTAGGGTAAGAAACTACAACTTACTTACAATAGATACAGAAGACGATAGTTTAGACGGATGGAAATTCTGGGGCATTAGCATTAATCATATTCTCTAGAACACTATTTTTAATATTTATACTAAACGGTTAGTCTAAGGGAACTCATTGGGAATACATAATTCATATTTCGGATTACAGTTACAATAGATAACTATTTCTGTTTGGCCTTAGATATTTACAAGATATCTATTTTAAGGACTAAGATTACAGCCGGGTAATGGATCTATATTCTAAAATTATCATAAAGAACTGGAAAAACTTTGACCTGCCGTCCTACGCATTCTTAGCGATACTAGCTTTCTATTCATTTCAGCGCTTATTCTAGACATAGGTACCTGAACATCTACAAAGGCGCAGTTAATTTTAGTTTGGCAAGGCTACATCTAAAATACTACTGAAATCAAATTAAATGCTTATCTAGGGCTTTGAGCAATGGGTATGAATCAAAGTATTCTCAGATTAACTTAATTTTAGTCACACAGCGCGTTTCTTAAGGTTACGATCCCTTAAATATTACCTTACATTTATTATTTACAGTAAACACATTTACCTCTTAAAGTATATAAACAATGAGTGCAAAATACATCATTCTAACAATCAACAATAAGATTGAGTGCGTCAGGAAATTCAGTGCTTATCAATCGGAACACCAAGTACGAGTATTAACAATTTAAATTCAGTACAGGGTTTCAATAAGCTAAGACGTGGCATCCATGTGTTACAAAAATATTACGCTGACATCTTTGTGCCTTACAAATTACATAACAATAAAGTTTATAAAGATCGGTTGTCATTTGACACATCTTGTTCTTCTTTTGACACATGGTGAGTTATGTTTGACACGAATTGACTAAGCGTATTAAGTTTGTTATGCACTTGTAACTTATCATCTAATTTGGTTACTTCAGTGTCGGGCCCTTCTTTGAGTAGCTCCCACAAACTATTTTTGTCCAAAATTTCAAAACCACCTCGATTTTCTGGAGCAATGTCAGCTTTAAGTACACGAGCTAAAGTTTTTGATGTTTCAGATATTGGTGATAGTGGTATTTTATGAATTTCTTTATTGATTGACTTCAACGTCTTTGTAAAGTACTTTTCTGGAGATACATTTTTATTTTTTGTTTTATTTGTCACGCTGTCGTCTATAGTTTCATTCTTTTCATTATCTTTTGTAACATTGTCATTTACTTTCACTGCCGGTTTGTTTATTTGTGTTTTGGTTTTAGGTTTTACTGTGCGATCGTGCATTATTTTTATATTCTTGTTTGTTATTGCAGTTATCGTATGTGGTATAATGAATGTTTTAGTTGGTGTGACGGCAGGTGATAACGTTACATTAGATAAATGCTCAAGAAAAGGATGTAACGTCTTGATTGGCGGCACATTTAAACGTTTATCCATATCAATATTGTCTTTTCCTTTCGTAATAATGTTTTCATTCAACATAGCGCTCTCAGTATTATCATGTGTTATCACTTTTGTGTTGAAACCGTCTTTTGTATTCATAACTTTTTGAGCAGGTGATTCCAATTTATTTGGCATCGTTAAAAGCATAGTATCATTAGACACTGAAATAATAGTGGATTTATTTTTCACAAAGAATTTGTCTTGTTTTTCTCCATAAGTAGCTTTAAGTGTACCTTTCCTTCTCGGTAGAGGTTTTTTTTTGGTTGCGTCCTTACTGAGAACTGATTTAGTGATTAGTGGTTTTTGGATAATGAGATCACCAGTACTTCGTATAAGTGGCAGTATGTCATTTACAACTTTATCATCGCGCGATTTATTTATGTAAGTTGCAGTAGGAATAATAATAGGATTATCCACCTGTTTGATATTCTTGTCACGTAATTTGTTATTCAGTACATACTGTGAGGTTGATACTTCCCCTAATAGGATTTCTTTTATAGGCGTCGAAAGTGTCTTGGCACTTGGTGTTGGTAACTCTGTAGTGGGTTTCTGTTCAGTTGTATTTAGCTTTATCAAACGTTCAGTAGGGGTTTGTACAACAGTTATTTCTGTAGTCGTTTGATGTTCAGTATTAGATTTTTGTGTAATAGTAGTTTGTCGCTCTGTGGATGTTACTTGTTCGGAAGTAGTTTCTTGTTTAGTGGTACTCAAAGTTTCTGTACTTGTAGTAACTAAGGGTTCCTTGTCAATTTTTTGAGTCGTAGTGTCATGGCTAACATTAACATTACTCTTTCTAAATTCGTAATCTCTACTACAAATACGACCACATTCACAAATATTATCGATATTAGCGTTTGTCTTGAGGCTGGCTAGTTCTGTTTTATCAAACCAAGTGATAAAGTCGTCATCCGTTATTCCTCGTAATAAAGGACTGCCAGGTCTTGCGTGGAAGAAAGTTTCAACGGCGAGGTCCGGTCTAGTTGATGGATAGATTTTAGCAAACGCAGGTCGAAGACTGCTGATAATGAACTTTGATCTTGCCTCAAACGTCACACATATCGGACAGGTCGAACTGATCTGAAATGTTTAAACGACAAAAATAGGTTTAGTTTAAATTATTTAAATTAAATATAAACCGAGAGAAATAGGCATGCTCAATCATAATAAACTTACATTAGCAAACACGAACCACACGGACTCTCCTCTTGAGCCGTAGTGCAAGTCAGCGAATGTCGCTCCATCAAGTACCACAGGGTTGACAGAATGCAGTTCATATCCAGAGAATAGTGATGCCTCTAAACGCAGAATGCCGGAGCGCTCTTTGCTTTTCCAGCTGAAAACATTCACAATGTAGGTACCACGGTTATATTTAAATAAACTGTTGATGATTGAATTTAAACTTTCATGAGATATATTTTAAATATAAGTAACAAAAACAGTTAAATTCACGTATTAAGTGTCACTACGTATGACATGTTTCAGTGCGCAGAGCGATATCACCGCAAGTATACTCATCCTGAAGAATAAGGTTTTGAAACATGTTGCCCGTAATGTCAAATAACGCGCTATGTAGAACTAATATTAAGCATTATTTCGACATAATTATCTTATTTTTACCGGAAGCATGTCTTGACAATCAACGTTGGCAAATTCCCTTGAAGATCCTCTAAGCTGCTCCGTTCTGGTCGGATTTCTTCAATAATAGCTGATTGTATATTCAGCAAAGCGTTTTCTGGCTTCGGTGTATACGTGGAGTATGCTATAGAACCCTGAAATAAAAATAAAAAACTTTTAAAGGAGGCACTCATTAAAACCATAGTTCAAAGACAAAGGAGCTTACTTTTGCCAGACTCAAGACCGCATTTTAGAGATCAAGAACTAAGCGAACAAAACCATAGAAAAAAACTAATTTACAACGACCATGGCTTTGCATTGTATCCTTTTTCATTGGGTAGGTGTAACAGACTCAAGAATGTTTCAAGTGCTACAGCAGTTTTCAGTGGTAAGGTTTAGTAAATTACCTGTGCACTTCCAGCGCCAGTTAGCATACGTGAACGCTTTATTGGGCTGACCCGGCAGCTATAGCAGGAGCTGGGTGGGGCGAGCGCAGAACTCCTACGTTCAGATGTTGCTAGTGACACTGTCAGCGGTGCCTCTGTCGTCACTATAGATAGAGCTCTCACCTAAACAATAGCAGCCAGTGCCAGTAGCATACACGGACACTTTGGTGAGCAGTGACGGCAGCTGCAGCTGTCGAAGGATGGGGCGATCGAGCACCTCGAACTTCTTGCTTCCCAGTGACACTGTTAGCGGTGGCTGGCTCTCACCTGCACAGTAGCACAGCCAGCGCCAGTAGCATACACGAACACTTTAGTGGGTAGTCCCGGCAGCTGCAGCGGGCGCGGGGTGGTGCGTGCGCGCAGCTCCAGAGTGTCTGTCAGCTCCATCCCGGCTGTGGCCAGCGACACTGTCAGCGCGCGATGTCTGTTACGAACACATTTCTGATTAAAGTACAGGAAAAAAATTCAAAGCTATAACTGACTTACACCGTGGGTTTGAATATAAAGCCCGAATACTATCAAGAAGTAAAAGAAGTCACATGCCATATAAACACAACAATAGTTTTTGATGAAAACATGACGCAAATTTAAAATATAAGATAAAATATCGAAAATGTGGAAAATATTATGTGCCAACAGAAATGTGTAGGTACAGTCAGCAAAGAATACTACTTTTGGATTTTAACGTACAAATAATAGAGTCGAAAAGTACATATTTTCGGTACCGAAAATATGTACCTAAATACATGTTCTGCTATGACTTACCTGTCGTGAGCCAGTGCGGCGTACTGCGCAGCCGCCTTTGTAGCCTGGTAGGCGAGGCTAGGGTGCCTCTGCAGCGTGGAGGCGCGGTAGTACAAAAAGCGAGCGGCTGCTTCGCCCTCGGCTAGCGCGCCGCGCGCGCACGCCGCTAGCAGCACGCGGACACCCGCCACATATTGTTCCATTGTTACTGCCTCTGTAAAATTGAGGCTGATATGTGCATACATTTAGCTTTACTTCCATTAAAGGGTATGCCCCGATTCATGTAAATCACGCCCCTGTTTAAGAGAAGACGTGTCACGTGTATAATTTCCGTGCAAGAAAAAACGAGATGGATTTGAACACTCTTCAGGAATGAATAGCTGTTTTGGGCTAATTTCGATCAAAATCTAACTTTTTAGAAAAATGTGTAAAAATCTTTAGACGATTTTAAATTCCATCGTTTTAGCTTGACATTATGTTATGTACTGCTTGTGTGGGCCGAGAGACCGAGAGATGGTCGTCCTTAAAAAATTGCTCGTTCTTTCTATAAACACTTAAATATGGCTGGACAAATTTTACACGAATTGATCCAGTCCCAAATGAAGCAAAACTAATATGGCAACTAGACGACGATATACATAGATACATAAATAGATAAATACATATAAAACATCCAAGCTAAGCTAATCCCACAAGCAATTGCCCTTGACAGTATTGGAACCCGAGATCACCACCTGCTTTGTGGGCAAATTCATTACCAACTAGGCCAAAATGGTGGTCGGCGAATTATTTACCGTATGAAGTAGTCTTGATATTCCTAGACGTTTCTTCCAAGAGCCAATCAGCAGCATCTTTCCTGGGCGCCGGCCAACCGAACTCGCCTTCTTCAGTGGTCGAAGCATTTCTTAGAATCAATAAAGCCTCCGGAACAACTGGACTCCTGTACATAATATTAATATATATTATGAATTCAGAGTACAGAATAAAAGGATTACGTATGTTCCATTTAGTAAAATTGTCAGTTCGATTAACCATGGAGTACACAAAATTCAAAACATTTATTCTGCAAATAGGCCTCAAGGGCACTTTTACAAGTCAAAATCTATCTGTATCAACAGAAAATATTACAATGTTCAAAATAAAACTAATTACATATCATAATTAAGATTAAGCAATTATAACAATCCAGATTTTTTAGAGTTGTATAAGGTCTCTAAGCGTCGCAATAAAAATAAAAAGGTACAATAATCATCATAGAATATTATGAGATGTAACAACACAGATTTGTTAGAGATGTAAGGTCTCTTAAGCGTCAACATGAAAATAATAAAATCTAATAAATGTTCTCAGAGATGTGTATAAGGTCTCTGAGCGTCAGTATAAAAAATGAAATCAAATGAGAACAGAGTGAAGTTTCTCATGTCAATTCAACTGAACACTATACATTATAAGTATATTTCAATACCTCGCCAGTACAAGCCCAAGTACAGCTGCAGCGAGAGCAGCAGGAGAAGTAAGATTGTAGATATTCTTCTCTAAAAATGTTTGAGCCCCTTTTGCGACTTCTGCGTCCACCTAGAATAACATGTTTCCATTAAGTATTAGAGTAAGCATTTATTCTTGGCAAGAACAAAAAAAAACATGGACAGAGATCAGCATAAGATATACATATATGTTCCACGAACGGTTCCGGAGTTGGCTAGCGCTGATTTTAAGATGGAACCATCAGGTGATTTACGGTTCGACGCTGTGCATATTCGGTTGCATTCATTGATTACGTTATTTTATGATGATTTATTCACTCACGGCGGTGAAGAGGTTGTTCACCAGCTAGATGGACAGACCAGGTTAAATAAGCCACATCCTGAAGGAAGTTTCACCAAGCGATGAGGGCTACCATGGATCGAGACCGATGGAGACAAGTTTTTAGAGCGGCGAAATACAGAAATGATCACGATCCTCAGGAATGAGGGAACGTCTGAAGAGAGAGAAAGAGAGAGCGAGACAGAGAGATTCACTCACGATATGTGAATGAAGAGATTGAAACGTAAATACGTTATACACGTTATGTATATCCTTTGTCCACAAAATAAACTAAGATCTCCAATCACAATATCAATTCTCTTAAAATAGCTCGGGTGACAGTTGTAGTTGTAACCTTAGGTTAGTTAAGTTTGTTTAAAAAGTGGCTTTCCATCTTTATGATGATTTTGCCAACCACGTGTACATTAGACGTTGTTCGGTAACGACGCCATGACAGTAGGCAAGACAGTGTACGGTAATGGATTCCGCTCGTCGTCGCTCCGGGCGCGTGCGCTCACCAACGCGGCGACCAGCCAATTAAATCCGTTGTAACCTTAATAAAAATTAAATCATCTTTGACGCATTAAGGTTATTTATTATACTGGTATGACGTATGACAGCAAATTACAGCTGTCATCATACCCAAGCTATCTTAAAAGTCTTATAGTAAACGTTTCAAAAAGAAGCATTCTCAGCACGTACCTGATTCTCGACTCCTACTTCCAATAAAGCGACTAACGTCTCCGCTGTTACTTCGACCCTTCTTTCCCACTCAATTTCTTCGTCAGTCATATTTCCATCCTTGTCAAAATAGTAATACTCATTGACATCAACGTCTTTGTAAGTACCATTTATCTTAGGTATATCTTCTGGGTAGTAATCGACTTCTTTATCTGCCGCCATTGGAGTGAAAGAACCGTCGGGATTCTGCCTATTTTGAATCCACCTCTTGATAGACTGCAATAGGTCTGGGTCGATTGGATAGTATGATTGTATTTTTGACAAAATTTCCAGAATTTTTATAGTCGACAAGTGACTGCTTATTGCTGGGTGGTCGCTGAACGAGTTGTCATTTTTGCGGAAAGACAGAAGTACTTGCACCTGTAAAATAAAATTAATGAATTACAATTGTTGTATCGTGTATAATCCGTACAAAACAGTAAGGACAGCTGTCAAATGAACGCAAGCAAAAGTCTACCTTACAGTTAGAGCTCTAAGTCTAGTTTTGCTTGCGTTCGTTTGACAGAATGTAGCAATAGAGTTGTGTCCGAACTTTGATGAGATCAAACCAGGAACATTCTGATAGGTCATATTTTCGTCTGTAAATGATTTCATTTCAGTCCAGTGGACGAGCTTTATATACGATTAACCTTAAAATTTGTTTGGGTATCAAAACACACCTGTTCCGGTAACTTTTTCAATATCCTGTCCCTCTCAGCATCGTCGACCAAGTGCGGGATATGTTCCAGTGCCAACAGTGGTGCTAAGCTGGCAGCGGCTGCAGATAACTGAGAATCTCGCCACACCTCGGACCATTGATCCGTCGGGTCTGCATGGAGGCTGTACAGGGGCAGGTGGAGACCGCCGGAAACGAGTAGGGTGCCGCTGGCCGAGCCAGGCACGACGCCGTGGGGCAGACCTAGTTCTAGCACTTGGGAGAAGCCGGCCTCTTCGTTGAAGTTCCATATTCTGAAAACAAAGTGCAAATATTTTAGTATTCTGTTTCAGTTTATTTCAGATTTGATGGTGACGATTTTATTGCATTTCAATTTGGAATTAGACGATAATGTCTTTTTATAATTATAGAGATAGAGTATGTATCATAGGGACGTGTCAAGCAGTTAGATATACCTACGCTATTACAGACCCACTGATTAACTCAGACGTATCTCGTCTTAAACTGCGCGCCGCGCGAGGGTATAGTTATCAGTCTTATGAATATTTTAAACACTTGTTTTGTCGTAATGATTCTCTGCGAGTACCTATGTTTCTAATTTGTACTTAACATTGCGGCCGCATATCGTGCTCACATCAACGTATTTGCAGTTTAGTGTTATGTTTATGTAATACGGTTATTTTATGTTTTCAGACAAACAAATCAATAAAGTTTTGAAACTTGTATGACATGGTATTCTCATGATGGTCTCATGGTTGTCATGGTATCTTTTTTGGTTAGAATTTAAGGACGATTATATTTTCCCTTATGACTTTTTCGTACCTATATTATTTTTTCCTCACATTGACTTCCCCATACATATGTACATTACATAGGATTACCGTATTATATGAATTTCTCATCTAAAATAGAATCCACAGTTTTTTTATCTCACGAGCGCGGGATGCCCATTGTTGAAGTTGTGACACATACGAACACATAGATAACGTGAACTCATAGCTACCTACGCTGACGCACACATAGACAATGTACCATCCAGTTATTTGGTTAACGATTTTAAAATTTAATTTTGGTGGATATGGCCTCCAGGAGATACCGACCTTAGCTTTATGGTTTTTTGTTGTTTTTGTTTCATATATATATATTTTTAATAAGTTGTTTTTTATTTATTCATTTATGTGTTTCGAGTAGTGATAACAATGGTGACTCTAATGTATTGTATATTGTGTGATATAAGTTCTGTATAAGTAGGTTATATGTCTTTTACCTTGCCGTGATCTGGGTTCTGGCAGAATATCAGTGCTTCACTCGTAAGAGTGAAGCGTATAACTGAGCCTGAACCCATTTGTTTTGCTGCAATGCACACATTGTATTATAAGTTTTTTTTTTTGTATTGTAATTTCTTGTGTTTTTATTTTTCATTTTGTTATATTCCGTATGTGTACCTATCGTTATTCCTTGTGTTTTTTTTCTTCGTATTTTGTGTGTGTATTTGTAGCAATCAAATAAATGCTTTATCTATCTATCTATCTATAGCTCAACACACAACCATGGCTCACCCGCGCTCGTGAGATAAAAGTGCGCTAAAGCCCACGTATTTGATGCGCATGTCGGCGGCCAGTGGCCACACTAGCAGCCGCCGTTCAGACGGCACCGCGCCCCGCCCCATCGACAACCGTGCGCCCTCCCACCACACGCACCAAGAAGATCCGCCTGTGCATTCTGAGTCGCTTTCAGTTAACCACGCTGGCTAAATACACTTAACCTGCTTAAGGCCGGACCGAGTGGCGTACTCGAAGAGAGTCTTATACTCAGCAGTGGGCGATTACAGGCTGAAAATTATGATGCTAACCTGAAATCGGCCTTGTCGCCCCACAGTGCGCTGAAGCCGACGTATTTGATGCGCATGTCGGCGGCCAGCGGCCACACCAACAGCCGCTGCTCAGATGGCACCGCGCCCCGCCCCACCGACAACCGTGCGCCCTCCCACCACACCCACCAGGCGCACCAAGAAGATGCGCCTGCGCATTCTGAGTCGCTTTCAGTTTGCTCCGCGCTGGCTAAATGCACATCGTAGCCTGAAATAAAAAAAAAAACAAGGTAAAATTTTTAGTTTCACCCAGCAAAGACAGTGTGTGTATTATCTATCGAAGCTTTTTAATTTTTTTACCTAAAAAAAACCAAAAATAATTTTATTAAATATCACACCTGGCCATAAAGTAGCAATTACCGCACGATCCGTGCGCGGAAAATCCCACTTCCTGGCCAGGGGGTGACATAAAATTTTGTACTTACCACGGGCGGTAATAAAGAAAGCCTCAGATCGCATATTTAGCGCCTTTCCCTTCGTCTCGGGCGTCAAATACATTCTTTGTTTTACCGCCCTTGGTAAGTAATGTACTGATTGTCTCATCACGAGGGAGTAAAATGACGTTGATCGCACTCACCGTGCTTCCCCCTTGCAATCCACACCCGACTCCTCTCAAAGACCACCCGGTACATGTCGTCGTTAGGCTCGCGCGCAGCGGAAAGCGCAACATGTGCGGCGCCTTGCGCGCGCAGCTCAAGTACCAGACCGGCGCGGTTACGCGGCGCGGACACCCACTGCCACTCCCACGACCCTCGGGATGATACTGCCAAGTGTTCTGGAATATGTAACATTTGAATAATAAGAATATGCCAATATGTGTAATATTATTATTGGGAAACGGGACTTAATCGCGTACACTTAATTTACCTTTTCTTACCTACTCTTACCTTACAAAACAAACCAATGCAAACATTTTATAAGTGTACGCGATTAAGTCCCGTTTCCCAATAATAATGTGTGAAAATCGTGTTACAAGTTTAAATCGATATATGCGTAATATTAGGGAGACGTTTGTGTAGGTACCTACGCTTCTCGTTCATAAATCGGTTCCTACTTGACTTGAAACAGAGTTGCATTTGTTTTGTTTCATGCAGTTCCTAAACAAAACGAACTCTATTCTATTTTCTGTGACAGGCGATTCAAATTTCATTGCCAAATTTCCTTGTATAGTGGGCGCTACGAGGATTTATTTGGAAATTTAAGACACTATATTCTATGTCTCAGATGGTTTTAAAAAACTCAAAAGAGGGTCTACCCAGTCTAACTAAATATAGGTTTGATGGACGTTTGTAAATAAGGGGGTTAATATCTAACTTACACGAGCGAGTGTTCACTGACCGTTGGCACAGAAGTAGGCGCTCTGCGTATCGCTGCGATGTAGTCCTTCCGGCAGTACCAGCACATTCGCGGATCGAATCACCGAGCCCACTAGTGTCTCGTTGTTGAACGAAGAGTACGACACGGAACAGTTGTCGGCGCTGTATCCCGTTACTTCCACTGGAAACAATAATATAATATATTTATTTACTTATCTGTGCTTATTATCTTTAAATTAATTAGAACTTGATCGACCGTTGCATAATGGCATTATTTTAAAACAGGACCGAAAGCTCTATGGTGTAGTGTATGGTGTGGGTGGTGTATGGTGTTGTAGTGTGGTGCTGTATGGCATGTGGTGGAGTTTCCGTAAACGCGATAATTCGTTAAAGCACCAAACCACACCATTACAACCAGGGGCGTATTTTGAAATTTGGCGCCCTGGGCCAATAAGTTTCGCCGCCCCAGAAGTCAAGACAAGGTGCCCAGAAATTTGGCGCCCCGGGCCAATAAGTTTCGCCGCCCCAGAAGTCAAGAAAAAGCGCCCAAAAAAACGCTGTGAAGGGCGGCTTCGCCGCCCCTCTCAGCCTGCCGCCCTGGGCCATGGCCCCCATGGCCCTAAGGTAAATACGCCTCTGATTACAACCACCACACCATTACACCATTACACCACCACTACACCATTGTAATTTCAAGAAAAAAATAAACGCATTTGTATTTGTATTTAAAAGAGTTGATATAGTTTTTTTACAAATATATAAATACTAGCGGCCCGCCCCGGCTTCGCACGGATAGTCTAGTTTTGCTACCTAATGTTTTGATCTACTTATCTGCTATATTACTACAGACGACATTTCTCTTCGAATATTGCTCGTTTTCCATACAAACATTCAACCCCCTTTTTTACACCCTTAAGGGATGAATTTTCAAAAACGCTTAAATCACTTTTCTTATATTTTAACTGAGAGTCTCCACAAGTGCCTATGAAGTCACTCACTTTAAAAATTCAGGTTGCCCAAACAATGTTTTAATCCCCTTTTCACCCCTTCAGAGGGTGAATTTCAAAAAACGCTGAAATTGTTTTATTTTTGTATTTAATTCTAGGTCTACAAACGAAGTTTCAAGCTCCTCGTTTAATAAAAAAAATGCTCCCCATACAAACTTTCAACCCCCGTTTCACCCCTTTAGAGGGTGAATTTCGAAAAACACTGAAAACTATTTTCTTCCATTTTAATGCTTAGTCTTTTAGGGAAGTTTTAAGTTTCTATCTTAAAAATAATTTTGTTTCCCATACATGACCACCCCCTTTTAACCCCCTTTAGGAATGAATTTTGAAATAAATTATAGCCTATGTCCTATTCTGATGTCTAAGCTACAACACTAGAAAGTTTCATAGAGATCCGATCAGTAGTTTTTGAGATTAACTGGAACGTACATACATTCCTACATTCATACATCCGCACAAACTTTCACGTTTATAATATTATTAGGATTAGGATTAGGATTAGGATTAGTGAAGCTACCGAACGAAAACGCCACTGAATTGTCGTTATGCCTACTTAAACTTTCTGATCTTCAAGATTGGTCGAAATTTGTCATAGTAGGTACGTAGCCAATCATGGATACTGAATATTTAACTCTATTTGTTTGTGCTTAACGAGTTCATTTTAGCAGCGAATTTGCCGAGAAAATGTGCCTATTCAAAGTTATATTGTGGTCGTCCACACACTGACTTTGCCAACACGAGGGATGCCCCTATTTAGTGATTCTTGTTTTAATTGAGCGATTACGATACCTAATTACCTATACTTTTTTTAGTTTTGCTAATCCGAACTAGCAATACAATTTATGGTAACATGCTCATACAAAGTTCGTTCGACAGAAAAACTAATCGCAAATATTCCAGAACGGCCCAGGTGTACATGTAGGTACTTCAGTTCAATTTCTACGTCTTTCTCTGCTGATATATAAAACCGCCAATACTGTGTATATAAATAAATCAATATACCCCATAAGAAATCCTATATTTCCGGGTTAACATAATACCTACTTAACTATTTTATTCCTTTCAGTGCTCCATTCATGCCCATTCTCCGTGGAACATTTTTATCTCTATATTTTATGGTAGTACCAGTTTCTTCTGTGAGTTACAAGCGAATGCGGACAGAAAACATAAAAATTGATTTACTTTTGAACAGAATTCAATTTCGCAGCTTGCTTTTCCTCATACTAGATAGAGGTTTTCCGCAATTATGTTGTGATATTCGATCTTTACTTCTACGTTATTTTAGACAGCTGTAAGGCTACAACGGTAATGGTATTTATCGATTTAAATTAATGTAGTGGCGACTCAGTATTTCCTGAAAACTCATTATTCATGTCAGTTATTTCATCTAGCTCTACGCGTATGTTTTTATTTAAACTTTATTGCACAAAACAAAATACAGTGTACAAATGGCGGACTTAGGCTGCGTTTCCACCAGAGATGTGCGAGGATGTGTTTTCATATTATATTTGACACCTCGCTCGGCGCGTTGCGAGGTGTCAAATGTATGAAAACGCATCCTCGCACATCTCTGGTGGAAACGCAGCCTTAATTCCAAATGGCATATATGGCGTATTACCAAATGGTATATATATGGCTTTTTATATGCTAATCCAACGCATTGTAGATTAACAAGTTATCTATGCTTGGATGGCAATCTAGGAAATAAATAAGTTCCAGTGCAAAAATTTGGGTACATACAACTTCCTCACAAATATTTCCTATGCCGCTTATGTCGGCTAATTCAGGTTTCAGTGCATACGTAGGTAAATATGAGAGGATTAATTCGATGCATATTTTTGCACTTGACAATATAAGAAGAATAGAACTTTAGATTAACATGGGCTGTATACCCGTCGAATATAATGAGAGTACCAAGGAATAGCCAAAGGTCAAATGCAGGCAAAATATTTTGATATTTATAATTTTGAAAAATAATTTTAAAAGTATTCAATTTCTCTTAACATATTCTGATCAAATAAGTCTAGAGGTTATTTAAAACACGCAAACTAAAATACTCGCTCACCAACAGTTGGTATCAAAGTTCCATCCCAACTTTTGAAAAATAATTTAAAAGTATTCAATTTGTCTTAACATATTCCGATCACACAATCGCCTAGTCTAGACATTATTCAACACACGCAAACTAAAATACTCGCTCACCAACAGTTGATATCAAAGTTCCATCCAAACTGAGAACAAATAGCATTTGGTAGCCGTTCTCGCTATCTGTTTCTCATTTGTCCTATCGCCTCGGGTCACAAATGGGCTCGCCAGGATACGGTCGTATTGCCGAGGTAATAGAATCTAGCAGGTTTATAGCTGACGCACAACCTCGCCATATAGAAAGCAATTCAAAGTAGATTTTTATGTTATTGCAAACTTTTGATTTATACAAGACTAGGTACTTATACTCATACTTTATTATAGAAAAATTACGTGTCGTATAACGAAACGAGGATGACTTTTAGGAAAATGTCGTTAATTAGATTAAGGATATTAGCAGTCAGGCAAACATAATAATTACCATTTTTTATACGTTCCGTGTTGCTATGGTATTTATTGGCCAAATTTCGTCCTTAACTACCAATTTATTTATCAGAAATCCTTCCCAATAATTTAAGAAAATACCTAGTAATATTTTCTTTTAAATGTAATATCATTTGCATTTTAACAGTAGCATGAAGGAAAAAATAGGGATGATACCAGTTTTAAGCCAGCAAGGTCTTATTTTTCCTCTGGATTGAAAGATACTAAATTATGGCAGTCGCTTTCGTTAAGGCGCAGAGTAGGGCAAGGCCTTCCCCATACAAACTTTGTGCTCGTTTTATTCGTCGGTTTTGGCACTAACAAATATAATATTTTTTTTGGTTGTAAATATTAGATATGCGAAGATTGTGATGTGAAAATTTTCAAATATTTCAAAAAAATTCAAAATTAAAAAAAAAAAATACATCACGAAATAGCTATCAGAAAAATAAGCATACAGACCAAAAATCATAACTTTAATGCAAACACAAACGAAGTAAATCCTGCACAAATTTTGTATGGAGAGAGCTTGCCCTACCCCTCCTCTTAAAGTGGTGCTTGTGCTGGCGGTTGAGTTTAGGTGCCAAAGCGGACCTCAGAATCTTCTAGGATATCACCGGAAAAACGCTAGAAGGAAGATGGATGATGAAAGAGGTGAAATACGAACCTAATATTACCATGAACATAAAAATAATTGTTCATTTTGATTTTGTGTTTTATAGGTATCCATATATTGATAGGATATGTCCATACTAATATTATAAATGTGAATGTGTGTCTGTCTGTCTGTCTATCTGTTACCTCTTTACGCTTAAACCGCTCTGAACCGATTTACATGAAATTTCTTATGAAGATTGAGTCCCGGGAAAGGACGTAGGATACTTTTTATCCCGGAAATCATCCATTAAGGCCCTTTGGAAGTTTGTATGAAAGAGCGATGAGTAGGTAAGCGCCTGATATAAGTAAATAGCAATTACTTCAATTCTATCGCGATAAACGAGTTCCACGCGGACGAAGTCGCGGGCAATAGGTAGTTGAATTTATAATTTGCACTAATCGAATTCTACTTTGCGTAGCTTGTATAATAGGGATGTTGACTCAAAATTTATTTTTGCTCCATACGAAAGAATACATAAAACTATGCCAAAAAGTGAAAATCCTATTCAAATATCTCAAAAAATAACGAAACTACAACCGTTAGAATGTTTTTAGTTAGAGAGAGAAAACGCTACAGGTCAGTGACGTCACTGACCTCGAACGCCATAGTAAATGACGATCGTTCAATACAACGGGGCATTTGCGGAAAAGGGACAGAAAATGCCCCCTCCTAAAACTTTGAAGGCTTATAATTATGTAATTATTTATTCTTTTGGATTACTTTTTTCACTATTTGATTGAGAATCTGATCCTTTTTCGAGAAAATTCGGATTCATTGGTTTTCTTATTTGGTGTCAACATCCCTATTGTTCATTTTCATTTTGTGTTTGCTTTGCGTAGCTTGTATAATTATTGGCGTTCATTTTCCAATTAATCACAACACTATATACACATCTAATTTGCGCCCGAATACGTCAACAAGTTATGGCAATAGGTACTGCAAATTCTATATGCATAATTCACAAATTTGCATCTGATGATCTACGTACTGGGATTCAATCTAAATGCTAATTGTGCCACGCCGACGATTGACCAGAGATAATTAAACGTAACCCTTGGATATATTAGAGGCGATAATATTCCAGATATAAAATATGCAACAAGTTACCATACGCGGGACCTATCGTGGTGGGCATTCGACTTGCTTTAATAATGATTTTACGAAAACACTTCTCATTTCACAAGTTCAATGTCCAATGCAACACGATGTGACAAAAAAAAGCCACAAGTCCAACTGACAGTAAAGTTGGTCTGTGCATTCAGTATGCGGATATGACTCCACAGTGGAAGCATGGACTCCTTTAGTATAACATTGTAGTCCAAAGGACAGGACTGTCCAACGACAACACTGGACAGGACTGTCCAAAGACAACACTGGACAGGACTGTCCAAAGACAACACTGGACAGGACTGTACATCTGTACAAACAGAAGGTAAGGTTTTTTTCATACCAAGTTTTTGACTGTACCTGACCGTAGGGCTGTGTTGAGAGTAATGGACCTACACTTGTCTCTAGCCTGCTGTCAAGACAGCGCCATTTCAAAGCGAAATTGTGTCGATAACAGATAACACGAACTCTTCGTAGAGCAATAGGGTATTAAACTAAGGTAAAAATATATTATTTTTTACTTGACTAATAAAAGATCTAACGAAAATACTCGAAAAACATCAATTATTAATTAATTTTAGCTAATTCAAAGATTTTATAAGCATAAAGATTTAAAAAGGACACTGATTTGAACAAACCTACTCACACTGTCTTAGTGACGTCACTAAGACAATATTCCCCTACAAACTTCATATTAACAAATCGTTTTTGACATTTAATAAAAAGTTGCTGATTTGACTAGGGGTTTAATACCGTATTGTTCATAGACTAGGTACGCTGTCCACATATCAGTGGACAGGACAGGCCGCAGAATTGTTTGACATCATAGTGATTTAAAAAACTTACCTAGTAGCTTATTATCTCTTTCACGTCACACGTGATTTAGTCGACAAAATCAAATGTTTGTTACTTTTGGAGCCAATCTCTATTGATATAGAGTCCAAAAGTTCCTCGACAATCCAGTCAAAGTCATACATGTACGTTGCCAAAGCGACAAAAAATCTGTACGCTCTTACGCCTTTGTCATTAACGCCATGTTCGTCACTTAGTTCGGATATATGTTTTCGATGTTGACTATAGAATAGAAGTGTACAGTGTACATTTTACAATAATCAATATTTTATTGATTTTCAAGTCGACCCGTATAATTTATTATCACGCATTCAGCACGGATAGATAGAGTGTCTGGTTTGTAATAATATAAGATAATACAGCAACTTCCTACAAAGACAGCAGAACAAGTCTACGTTGAGTTTGTTGACAAGGCAAACTGAAGCGCGCCAAGATGAAATTTTCCACCAGCAATATTTTATCGCAGAATAGTGTTCCCCCGGTATATGAAAACTTGGTATCATAAGGACTGGAATCGCTTGAAGTGTTCCACTCCTAAAATATTGCGGAAATGTTTGATCAAAATATTTATACGATAGTAATCAGGTTGGAGTGTAAGGCCACTGTTGTTATCGCTGCGCTGCAGCCTAATATGTCCATAAGGTAACTTTAGGAACGATTTTGATGATTAATGATTCTCTTTTGGGATAAGTTTGCATGTACAGTGCAATAGTGTGCATGTACAGCTAGAATTAGATTCTGCAATTAAAAAAAAAATGAAAATGATATACGTTGACCCGACTACAGAGTACAGGCGAGCTATGCATAGGCATTTTATGAAACGAATACAATAAAATACTACTACAATTTATTGCACATCTCAAAAAGAACGCGATAAAGAACATAAAGCTCAACTTAGAGGTAAATATCACACGGTCTCAAGAGCGATCTCTACCATTATATCCCTTGGGTAGAAGAGATAATGCACCACATTCGTCAATTTGAGTAGGCGGAAAACCAAAATATGGATATACAAGGTCCACACATCCGACGAATTTTATGTGATAATCTTATAGTTCAGTTAGGTTAGAATTAAACTAGCAATTAAGAAAGCTATCACATCATTAAAATCTATGGTTAATAGGGATGACGACACTTTAAAAGAAAATCAATAAATCCAAATTTTCTACATAAAGGCTCAAATTCTCAATCAAATGGCGAAAAAATAATAAATAATTACGTAATTATAAGTCTTCAAAGTTTTAAGAGTGGGTATGTTCTGTCCCTTTTCCGCAAAACGCACCTTTGTATTGAACCATCGTCATTTACTATGGCGCTACTTAACGGTGACGTCACGGTTAGGTAGCACTTTCTCTCTCTAACTACGAACATTCTAACCGTTGTAGCTTCGTTATTTTTTGAGATATTTGAATAGGATTTTCACTATTTGGCATAGTTTTATGTCTTCTTTCTATTGAAGTATTTTTTTTTGAGTCGACATCCCTATTTAAGAGAACCTTCCAATAACGACATCTTCATGGGAAGATGAGGTTAATAGAAAGATGTGGTAAACGTATTAATTTCACTGCTATTTCTTTGGTAGGTAACTACTTGACTTTTGAGCTTCTTTACTACTCTGAAAGATACGGTAGTGCGGAACTATTATATAATTTCTATCGGCATTTTCACTTTCAAGTGTACCCCTACTTTTTTTTCGGATATAGGTAATTTTGGATTTTCTGACTCAGACTGTCGAGTACTAAAAAATACCATTCCATTTCCATACTTTTCTGTGTCAGTTTTATGACGAGCCATATAAACTGTATGAAAAACGCGTCACAAAACTGACTTTTATTTGGGGGACAATTTTTTCTTCGCGGAACTGGATAGTACTCGTGATTCTGAGTCAGAATACCCAAAATCACCGAGATCCGAAAAAAAAAGTAGAGGGTACACTTTAAGGTACAAACACAACACACTAAACCGTTCCGTATCCGGGCCGGCCCGTTTTCTAGTATAAGAAATCGACGGCCGTCGCGCGTCCTGTATTAGAAAACGGGCCGGCCCGGACACGGAACGGTCTAGTGGGTTTGTACCTTTAAAGTGAAAATGCCCATATACTAGCACAGTATATTGGGCATAGGTCTAGTAGTATTGTCATCATCCACCTAGCGGTTTCCCCGTTGTGCCGGAGCCGCGTTATCAAAGCCGGGGCGGAGTAAGTTCCTACACCAAACCTTGGGACTAGGTATAATGTAAAATTTACATTCTTACATCCTCCAAAGACTTGTTAAGTGGATTCGGAAATGTCTCTAACAATTCTTGAGTGTCTCACGCCCGGGGGACGATCACACTTGTTACGCCAAGAGCAACTTCGCCAAGATTTTAATTTCACAATTATGCCTGAGTCTCAGTTCTGGAATTCGACTTGGCAAGTTCATTAAAATATTTTGCTGCGCAGATTACCTTCTTGGTTGAACATTTCGAATATCTTACAACTTTGTCCTCTTGTCCTCATTATGACCACATTTAACTACATTTTAGGTCAGCTGATTTACAATGTTAGGTAATGCTTCAGTCTCTGGCTTTCTACTTTAGTCGTTGCTTCGTCCAAGCAAAAACGGCCAGTAGAGCCCAAGTTCATTTATAATTAAATTGTAATTATAGTCATTCATGAGGCATTTGTTTGAGTTAAAATAGTGTAGTAAGTTGCTTTATAAGTACTAGCAGGGACGGTAGATACGTATATAAATTATGTATACTGTTTCACCAGATTTGTATTGAAACACGTTTTCAGGGTTCGGTACCCAAAGGGTAAAACTGGACCCTATTACTAAGACTCCGCTGTCCGTCTGTCTGTTTGTCTGACCGTCTAGCTGTCACCAGGCTGTATCTCATCCGTGATAGTTAGACAGTCGAAATTTTCACAGATGTATTTCTGTTGCGCGTATAACAACAAATACTGAAAAGCAGAATAAAATAAATATTAAAGGGGGCTCCCATACGACAAACGAGATTTTTTTGCCGTTTTTATAGATACGGAACCCTTCGTGCGCGAGTCCGACTCGCACTTGTTTTTAACTTGTGGTCTCTCGGCGAAAAAAACAAACAAAAGGTTTGTTTTGTTATGAACCCTTAGCATCGGCGACACCGGGAGGGTGTCTTGTTGACCTTAACCTGCTGCACCTACTTAATATTATGTGTTGATGCATATAAAAGTAGGTTTTAGTGGATATGCCCTTCCCCTATGGATGGGCAAATCGTACATACCCCCCACCTTGGGCTTGCCCAGGGCCCGGGGGATGCGCAAATGCAATTTCCTCTGCGTCAGAAAAAAAAGGTATGCATACCTGTAATATTTTTCCGGCCCGGAGTATTGACGGCAACCCTGACCACCAGCTGGGTTCCTCCGCGTGGTCCTAGCCTCAGTCGCTCTGTTACGTAAAGAGCTCCGGTACTCGCAAATGCTGCGCCTGCACTTAACGCTAACAGGGCTGTCACCTGAAAAGAAGAATTAACAGTTAAACAAAGTAAGAGGTTTTAGTTAATTGACCAGAAGGCTGGTGCGTAGCTCAGCGCATCGGTCTGGCTAATGCAGCACGGCAATGCCGCCAGCCTTCTGGGCAGAGCACCCTACCGCTGAGCGCCGAGATTTTTCGGAATAAAAATTGGGCTCGGAAACTTGAGCCCATTTTTTTTGTAAATATTTAGTTTATTTGGGTGTGATTTATTTAATGTTTAGTTTCTTTTTTACAGTTTTTGTTCACTAGTTTTAGTATAAAAGACCCTACATTGTAGGTATTTCATGTTACATAAGTGTTAGTATTCGTCGGTTCGCAGGTCAAATAGAAACAGTTGACGAATCCATCAACCGAAGATAGTAGTCTTCTAAAAAAACACAAAGAATCACGCTACAAGCCCGGAAGGTCAATTCCTTTTTATTGACACTACCACAGGGCGCGTCTCATTGTTTGCTACTCAATCGCAGGGCTTTTGTTGTGTGATGAAACATTAATTCCTGTACAATATATGGGTTGTGGGTGAGTAAGCTGGGGAGCCATCCCTTACGCATTACCCATGTCAATAATAACCGTCGTAGTATTACCAAACATTGGGGAGATCTTTTGGATCAACTACGGACAGTTACTGTCCGTATTTGACCTACTGTAGGTATAGTACAAAACTGTAATCTTTACTTACATACAATATTACACGTACAAGATTGCTTACCGGCATAAGGTTTTATATAGATAATTCTAAATTAGCTAAGAAATGTAAAGAAGCCATCAAGTGAATTTGTACTCTTAAGGGTGTTAAAAATATCGAAGAACTCTAGCTTGACAAAAGTGTACATAGTGTTCAGATTTTTGTGAGTGCTTTGTTGGTTCTAATATACCTGATGGCGACTGTACAGTCAACAAAGTAATAGTAACACAAACAATTTTATAAAACACACAGTCACATGTCATGTTGTTACTTACGTTCTATCCGAAATAAAAATAAACAGAGAAACTTCGTCTCTCGCACTATACGAGAAACACTTTGACTTGTCGTCTATTTTCATAAAGTAAAAGGATGTACGTGGACATAAATTCAACGTAGGCAAGGGAAAAAACCACGGGGGGGCAGTTTGTGGGTTGCCTTCACTTTGTGCTCCGTAAGTTGTTTATTATGCTATGCGTAATAACACCGACATTTTTTTATTTCGTCATTTACTTATACTGCGTTTACCGTACTTATTAGCGTACATGCGTCCTTAAAAATTTTGTTCATTTTATAATACCTACTTATTTAATTAGATTGTTGACAACATACAAAATAATTTTATCAGATTACTTTGAAACAAAACTCCCGAAAATACTCGAGAAATATCACGCTTCAACTTATTTATTCTATTTAAATAAATAAAGACAGAAAAATCATCGCTCTCTAAGAATATAAAAGTCGTGACATTAAATTTTTAATATCGAAACGAAATCATGAACTGCATTAAGATTTAAGGGTGATTCAAGCTAGACCGTTCCGTGTCCGGGCCGGCCCGTTTTCTAGTACAAGAAATCGACGGCCGTCGCGCGTCCTGTGTTAGAAAACAGGCCGGCCCGGACACGGAATCATTAGAAGCTTCAGGGGTATCGAAAACTGTGTAATAGGGGGATACATACTTATCTCCCTTTTAGTAGGATACCCTACTAAATACCTGCTTCAGTCAGAGGTCCGATCCGTATTGTTGATTTATCCGATATCTTAGCCAATAAATAACGGAATAGCGGAGGGAGTGTTATTCGGAACATGGCTAGGGGTCTTCACTTCGGAAGATATTAGTAATTAATATTTCGTTATTTGGCAATCTTCATTGGAAGGACGTTTTTTAAATCTGTTGTTTTTATTCTGCAAGAATATGATCATTGTTGAAATAAATCTTATAAGAACTGTTTCAATCGGCCTTCGTGAACTGACAACACAGTTTTATACAAATACAAAAAATACAAAATTCTTTATTTCCATTAATTAACTAGTACATTTATGATATAAGGGGATGGAGCCACCCGGTAAGCAAACAATGCCTGTATTGGGAAGCCCCGCTCTTCCATAGTTTACATTAAGTAGGTATGTACTAATAGTTAAATTAAGCATTATCAATATTTAACTATTTCTTTATATACTACAAAAATGTGACAGGACTTTGTGTGTGTGTGTGTGTGTGTGTGTGTGTGTGTGTGTGTGTGTGTGTGTGTGTGTGTGTGTGTGTGTGTGTGTGTGTGTGTGTGTGTGTGTGTGTGTGTGTGTGTGTGTGTGTGTGTGTGTGTGTGTGTCGTGTGGTCGAGACTTACGAGCAATGTTGTAATAAACCCTCAGTGTCATCGTAGGTTTTTGTTTTAAGCCATTCTATAAGCATCTTCTTGCAATCATGATAAAGTTTTGGATAAATATCTAATTCTTTGTTGATTTTATTATAGACATGTGCGGATCTACTGACAAACTGTGTCCTGGCAAATGCCGTTCTGGTTTTGAGAGATTTAGCCACGTTAACTATTTTTCTTCTTTTTTTGTAATTAGGGTTATAAGGTAAAGTTTTATGATTTAGCATTTGGGTCATAAACACTTGAAAAAACAAAAGTCGTCCCTCCTGTGGTCAATAGTTAATGGCTTATGAGCATGTAAGTTATGATTTTATTACATGGATTTATAGAACCGGAGACGCCGTTTATGCAGGTTACGAGACCAATCCAAAATTAAGCTTTGTAGCCCTTAACTTTTGATATGTTCACAGGAAAGACGCGAACCTAAGTCTGTTTATGACCCATTTAGTTCATTACACCCATATTATTTTTATAGTACGTAGGTAGCCTAGCCGCGATTAGAGTAGGGTTAGAGGTGACAGTTTTTCCATATACTTACGTCGGCGTATATGACAGAGCTAGGGCATGGTAGTGAGTAGGGCTATGAGTTTACGATCGGAAAACTAATCCTGATCTTTAAATAGTTCCCGTCGCGTTTGCACTGCGATTTACTGCGTGATCCGCACTCGCGATCATGATTTGTTTGCGTTCCGCATCTCTCATCGAATCTAGATTAGGGATTCCCGCGAAGCCGGGTGTTGGAGCACGGTAAACTGGAACGATTAGGCAATCCCTCCCCGGTTTATGTTAGCGCCCGCGGTTACGCCGACGGCTTACAGATTGACGTTATAGTTTGCGATTTAGCTGATTTACTAAAGAAGATAATAGTGATTTTAAATAGAAAACTTCCGTGAGTCTCAGACATATTGAAATCTATATTGGCCCGAATTGCGTATTGGCCCGAAACATGTCGAGCGATATTCTGACCCGTTTATTAGATTTCAATAAGATAATAGTGAGCAAATTGAGATTTCATAAAATTGACAATTCAAATCAGCGAAACATAATGTGAACAAAATGTCCTAATACGAAATTTGAGAGGAAAAAACCGGATGATAACATAACCAGAAGGAGGCGCAAACTGCAATCAATTGAACTTCGCCACACTTAAGGCGACGCTCTGATAAACTATGAAACTCAAATAGTGTGCCGAAATCCCCCCACCTCATCCACCCCGGTATTTCTTACACGGCTCGGGATCGAGTAGCGCATGACAGAGTTGACAGACAGAGCGCCGCACGGAACAGAGACATCAAAGGAGACTTATTATACAGTATTTTTTTTTTTAATACGATGGTGGCAAACAAGCATATGGTCCACCCGATGGTTAGCGGATACCGCAGCCTAGGGACGCCCGCAATTCCGTGCGCGATGCCGAGGTTATCAAATTTGAGGATTCATTTATGCTTTCCACATTTCTTAAATATTTTTTTTGATTCTATAATACCGATAAGGAAGATCGTGTACGTAATAAATGAGATATATATGTATTTGATAAAAATAATTGTATAGGGTAAAAAAATATATAAATGTAAAACTATTCGTGCCGACATTATTACCGATGTCAGATAAGGAGATAAGAAATCCAATATTGTACCTACTTGTTTACAGTTAAAGCATGACAAGATTGTATTTGGCTCTGAAATTGAGTCGCTACAAACAACTAACATAATTATGGCAATAATGTGCGTACGTCATGTACAGTCGCTACAGTGTGGCTTCATGTTAACAATGTAGAATGTCAAAACGTTGTATTCAGAGAATCGTAGTTCACATGTTAAGCTATGATTATTAACCTATTCATCTAAATCTGATTCCAAATATTCAATATTAAAATATTCTTCAGATTCGATCTCCGATGATGCTCGGCCGCCCATATATTTGTATAACATTCTGGTGATCCACAGAGAACCCATTGCATATCGAGTTGCCACTAGCGAGTAAGCAAGACAAAATTTGAGAGCACCACGGGACTTGAGTTAAATACCCGAACTTCTGATTAAATTAATTATAAAACCCAACATTGGCAACACATTTTGTAAGCCTGTTGTACAAAATTTAAAAAAATAATGTTAATTAAAACGTCCGAATCGCACTATGTCGGTTTTTTGAAATTGGTTAAAAATACACTTAAAACAGTTTATGTTATAGGTAAGTAGGTTTTATGTCTCAAATACATATAATATATTTCATTCGCAAAACTTATATAACATGTCATTTTTTCATTTTCGTTTAAATCCGGAGACGACTCCATGCCATTATGTTCTTTTCCAACTAGAACATTGAATGACATTTAGGAACATTGGTAAATAAACATATTTGCGTTTTTACTTACCTTTTATAACCATATTTTTACATTCATCAATTAAACAAGCTTTTCTTTTTGAGTACTTCCTCTTGTTTTTACGCGAATAAAATAACATTTTAAACATATATTTGCGTAATTTTGCGGGAGCGCGACGAGCACAGACCCAACTTTGACAGCGGCCGTCGGCCGATTGACTTGACAGAGGGGGGACGTCTTGTCATCTTTTTGTATAGAAAACACGGCGCGCGCTGTCTTAAACTATAAGGTCGTATACGACGAAATCATATTTATCGGTTTAAATAATAATTATAAGCTATTTTTATAAAATGCGACGGCCAATTTGAAGTGTTGGTTTAGATGAATCTATATTGAAAACTAAGAGGCTTTAACAAATGCCGTTTGTCTGTAAAATGCAAATCCCTGTTAAAACAGAGGTGTTTTTGACGAAGAAAAGTCTGTTACAAAAGTTATCCAATCTTGTAAATACAACGGCTAAATTAAAGGTAAAGGTATGATTGATCATGTGAGTCAATTTCGGTTTCATTAGTTGCTTGGTTGCTGAGAAAAATGCAAATCCCTGCAACCAATTTTCTCATATCGTCGTCTTAAACAAAATTGTCACCTTTTTTATTCACTGGTAGGTGTAGGTAACGGCAGATAAAACGTTCCGTTAAGATAGGTATTGTATTGTTTAATCAGAAAAAACATATTCTAGACGATTACGAGTCTAATTCTGTATAATTCCTTATTTTCCTATTATTATAATTTATTATCCTAAATTAATACCTTCATATCTTTGATCGATATCATGAAAGTAATTTTTATTCCACGTATTTTGAATCCTGAGGTACAAAAGAAAAACTTTTACATTATTTACAAAGGCCGTAAATAATATAATTAATTCGCGAGTCCGTCCGATTACAAGTCAAACAAATATAAGTGATAATATTTATGAGGGGCTCCGTCCTAACCAAATATAATTTAGTCTCCTATGTTATTGGACCACGAATTTCACGCAAACATAGGTGGTCGGGCCGTGTTTGTTTATTCTGACATTTCATCTCATAATACTGTATTATATTTATATAGGTTAGGTTTAGAATTAGTAGCATTTTATGATATGTTCTAATTGTTAAGCAATTTTATATTTTTACTGTTGTTAATAAAATATATTACATTACATAAAAGAAAATAACATGCAATGTCACCCTGCTAATACATTTGTTTACTTACATTTAAGGATAATGTTGCATATATGTTTTTACGAAGCAAAATTGTTTTTTTCCTGTAAGCAGATGGTATTCATTTATTATCTACAAAGCTTTATCATCGTCGTTACCCGTGTAGATGGGTAGTTCTGCCTCGATACGAGTTTTACTCAAATGTTCTGGCAGCCGACACTCCATTTGACAAGGTGAAATATAGGTACTCGCAATTTTTGTAGGTTAGCCAGTTACAGTGAAGTTCACCATTAGGTGAAGTTGTTAGGCAAGTCAAAATCCATAAATTTTGCTACACTACAGTATGGTCAGTGCTGTCCATATCAATATTATTTAGGGCCTTATTAGAATTGTGGGCCTGTACTCATCATTATTATGCAGATATAAGTATCTTCAGTTTGGATTTCGAACCGACAGTCAGATCACTACCCTTGAAAATATAACATTTTACAACAATATACCTACTGACATACAATAAACGGGTCACTCACGTCTTTGAGGGGCACGTTTTAAATAAGTCTGAGACTCACGAGAGTTTTCTATTTAAAATACACCTACCTATTCAGAATATAGGCGAATTTGTCAATTTCTTCGAATCAATTACTTAGACTCGTATCAACACAATATTACCCAATACAGTAAAATCCGCTTATAACGACTCCGCTTATAACATTTGACCGCTTTTAACGACTGCTAAATCACCGACGTTAGGATGCATACCAAAACATTTTCAATGAAAATCAGTACGTTTTGTACGACGTCCTGTTAGTACGACGTAATATCGCCGGTCCCTTGACAGTCGCTGTATCCGGATTCTACTGTATATTTATCCTGTAATTTATTCAGTACTTACGTCCATACAGTTATTGATGTTGTTGGTGATCTTGACATCGATCTCCACCGTTTCCCCGACTTTGAGGGCCGGTGGAAGTGCGAAGTCCAGCTGGATCGGCCTGAACACATTGATGGTGCGGGGCGCGGAGAACCGGAGCCCCCTGTTCGACAGGGACAGGGCCCAGAGCGACCAGCGACCGGCCTCGGACGGAGCTGTTATCGTTACACCGTCCGTTGAAAGCTGGCTCCTGAAATAATTCACAGTTTTAGGCTGGGTTGCACCAAACCGTCTGTAATCGTAAGCGGTGTTCGTCAAATCTGATTGTATGGAAAGTTTGACAAGTTTCTATGGGATGACAGCTGCCGGCGCCATATTTGACGATGACCGGCCTGTGTTCGTATGTTGGTGCAACCGACCCTTAGTGTTTCGGCCTGAGTACAATGTTTTACATAGTTCTCGGACCATGCAGGCAATTTTAATTATGAGAATTTGATATGATATGAACATAATAATATGAAGCTCATTATAAACCTAAGTAATTTTGTAGACTAAAAAGAGTTTTACAGCTTTTAACCTACTTTTGGAATCTAAATAAGATATATGTAACATATTTCTTGATATTGTACACAAACTACCTAATAGTAGAAATTCCGAAGTAGCTTTAGTAAGAATATTTTATACCCAAAATAGTTGCCATAGGGACTGCCGCTACTCGGTTGTAATATGAATATATTGTGAACATTACTTTCTGTTTTTCAGACGACTCAGGGAAATAGTTATGCGTACTAAATTATTGTAAATATTTCTTCGAAGTTAAAGGAAACATTTTGTCAAATATTATGGAATTTCTCTCGACTTTGTCATTGATGGTCAAAATTCAGTGCTCCATAATTCAATTCCTTTGTCAATGCCCACGACGTTTCAAGTTAAACAGATACAATACCTAGCTATATTGTAGTCTGAAACTGTCGGACTGTCGATAGTAACAATTAATAATCCTGCTTTAATACACACGTGGCCTAACAACACCCGAGTGGGCGATATTGCATTCCAAATTAGGTACAGTTTAATCACACTCGAATCGCATTTTAACACTGTAATTTGAAAATCAACTTTGTTTCGAGAGCGCTAACGTTTAAAATTAGAGTTAAGAAAGATAATGCAATCAGTAGAACATTATTGGTTAATTTATTATTTCGGGATCGTATTAAAATATATTAGTTAATAATAATGCCGTTGCTTTTACAGCGATCAGGCTTAATTAAGTACTTTATGCAACTACGTAACGAGTTCAAAATAAGCCTTAGTAATTACATTTCTAAAAGTTATTGGTATGGCCATGATTCCGGTCGCAATATATTTATACCTACATTTTCAATGTTCAGTTAATCCTTTGCTCTATTATTGGTATGGTAACCAAACCAATGGTGTCCCTTTGATGCTGTAGGTGATCACACTTATAAGAGACTGAGATTTATTCAAAACTTTTGAAATGGCAACTACTTAATAGTAGTTTATGCAACTGGTACATAATGCCTAGTTATGTACAGTTGCATACATTACTTTATCTACACACATATTATAATTACTCTAAGATGGGTTCAGAAACCGTAGTAAATAAATACAATAATTGTGTTAGTACATTAACCTTTTTTGCACGGTAGCGGAAATATCGAAATCAGAACTGGCAACAGATACCTGAATGTTATTTTAAAAAGTAAAGAGTCCTTATTCTGATGTGATCATGTCGTTCTAGCTCAAATTTCGTGCGATATATACTAAAAAAACATCGAGCTGACATTTCGCATTGACTGAATTTGAATTTTCAGTGATACTAGAATAGGGACATGTCAACTTTGACATTTAAATTTTGACAGTTTTGTTTGACGTAATATTTTAACATCATATATGAGATTAAAATGAAATATTTTATTACTGCTGTAGCCTTAGCCACAGATAAGAAAATTGCCATAAATTCATTGAATGTTGAAATGAGAGTCATTTTCTACGGTTTCCGAACGCATATTAGAGGATTTATGATATGTGTGTAGATAAAGTATATTTGTCAAATGTGTCAAACAACTTGAAATTTGGTGGTAATGTTAATTATTACGTATACTAAAATACTAAAATTCAAATACTAAAATTGATAAATCAGAGTTTTTCTATGAGTTTCTTTTATTTTTCCTATGAAAGCCAACTTCAATATGCGGTTGGTTCGTAACCCTTAATGTGCGAAGTCTGACACGCACTTCACCGGTTTTTTTTATTATGTACTTAAGTTTTCTACTTTCTAAAATTAAAATTTAAGACCATACTTGGGGTTAACTAGAGATACGAAACAATATCCTTATCACAAAATTTACTCTTTAATCTAACAATACACTCGTACTAAATGATACTAGGATAACAATGAATCATTTATCACATAATTCGAAACCAGTCCTCGCCCTCGTACAAAGTAATGACATTTTTCATATCCTTTCACAGCGATATTTTTCATTCGCCGTCCCAAATTTCAACAAAAGACCTTAATCGAGTCGAAGCATAGAGCATAAAGCTAAAATATGACTGCAAGATCGCTTTGTCTCTGTCGCTGGGAATGGACGATGTCCTATAGTAGTTTGTCATCCGTCCGGTTACAAATTACACAGTGATATGCGTAAGTACACGGACACGAATTATTACACCAATGTTTCGTTATCCATTATTACATCAGATTTAATTTTATTTCTTTGGATAATAAACAATTTACGTGTGGGTAAAGCAAAGAATCTATACTTGTGCCATTATTTCTCTGCAATAAAAACAAATCACGTATTTTAAGGTGCTACACTGGGAAATTTAGAAACTTTGAAACGCTGTTCTGCGCAGACGAGTAAACAATAGGGACTGATTTTCAGATATATAATTCTTGACTATATGATTGTGGTACTGACAATAGCTGAAAGACTGCTTAAAATTTTCTCGATAAAAAAGAAATCTAAAGTTGAGTGTATATTTTCCTTTTTTTACTCAGCCTACTAAGACAACGCATTATTAAAAGACACGATTGAGTTAATATGATGGTATTTTACCTCATCTAGGTACTGACAAGAGGAAATTTAATCAATCTGCACACAGTAAGATATTTATAGAGATTTCTCTAAAAAGCCATTCCCGGAGAGTGTTGCATCCCGTTTTGTCGTGAACGAAAAACATACGCGCGTCTCTTTCAATCAATATATCGCCTTAAAATATCCATTTCAAAATTTGTTTACTTCGATAATACATTTTCAGTGTTCAAAGGTAACGAAGTGAAACCCAATCCTACATATACACAGTATATACACAGTGGTTATCACTGGCAGTATGTCATTCCGTTTACGAGGACATAATTTATGTTTCACGACATGAATCAGCAGATTTGGAGATTTCCGGGATTTCACTTAGTTTAAATACCTACTGTAATTAATGTATTGTATATTCCACCTTCTTGTAAGGATATTGTCAAGCAACTGTTTGACAGACCTGTCTTTGCCCATTAGTAAACACCTTGAAGAAACACAAAAGGGGAACCACAAAGAGATAATCCTCTTTATCCCAAGAATCCTAAATCCGGAAAATTTTAGGTTTAAAAAGTTAATTTCATCATTTTTACGCTTAGAAAGATTTAAAAGGCTTTGAGTAGGTATTACTCGCCAAGCCGCATTTTTGTCAAAAGTTATCCTTAAAAAATAAATGAAGAAATATTATTTACTCATAGTTAAAGCATTCGTTAATTAGTGAGTATAATTGGGATCAATTTAGTAATAATTTCATTAAAAAAAGAAGAAGAAAAAATAACAAAACAAAGAGGCAAACATACGGTCATGTGTATTTCTTCAGTCTTACTTCTTCGGCTTCCAATTATTAACACAATAAGTACCTTTCGTGATGATGATTAAAATATAGCATTTTTCAGATCTAGCTCTAATTGGTCAAGAGTGGAGTGAAATAACAGTATGCGAACAAAAACCGGTCAAATACGAGTCGGACTCGCGCACGAAGTGTTCAGTACCATTATCAATAAAAACGGCAAAAAAATCATGTGTATTGTATGGGAGCCCCTTAAATATTTATTTTATGGTTTTTTTAGTATTTGTTACTATAGCGGCAACAGTAATACATCATCTGTGAAAATTTCAACTAACTATCACGGTTCATGAGATATAGACGGACAGACGGACAGCGGAGTCTTAGTAATCCGCTGTCCGTCCGTATTTAGGGTCCCGTTTTGCCCTTTGGGTATGAAACCCTAAAAACTTCATTACAATTATAAACTGTGATCTACAATGTAGATTCGTTACCGTACCATTTTTATAAATTACAATTATAAACTGTGATCTACAATGTAGATTCGTTACCGTACCATTTTTATAAATTACAATTATAAACTGTGATCTACAATGTAAATTCGTTACCGTACCATTTTTATAAATTACAATTATAAACTGTGATCTACAATGTAGATTCGTTACCGTACCATTTTTATAAATTACAATTATAAACTGTGATCTACAATGTAGATTCGTTACCGTACCATTTTTATAAATTACAATTATAAACTGTGATCTACAATGTAGATTCGTTATCGTACCATTTTTTTTAATTACAATTATAAACTGTGATCTACAATGTAGATTCGTTACCGTACCATTTTTAAGTGTCTGTTTGGCCCTGCGGTTGACTGGTAGATAATGCCATTAAGTCCGCCATTTGTACATGGTTCTCGTAAACAATAAAGTTTAATTTTACATTAAGTAACTCACGTATAGTTGAAACACTTCCACATCCAGAGGCGATCGTGCGTAGCCGGCGGGACGAGGTGTGCGGGCGGGCGCGGCGTCGGCGCAGTCCTCTGCCTGTAAAGCACGCCGCCGCCGCACGCGCCGCCGCCCACGAACAGAGAGACCCCGGCTGACACGAACTCGGGTCCCGGCTGTTCGTCGTGTTCTGATGACCTGAGGAAAGCAAGTAGTTTAATTTTACCAGTATATCATAATCATCAACGTCCCACTGCTGGGCACAGGCATCCTCTCATAGATGAGGGGGATTGGGCAGTAGTCGCCACGCTGGTCCAGAGCGGGTTGGGGACTTCACACACAACTTTGAATTATTTCGCGGCTGTATGCGGGTTCCCTGACGACGTTTTCCTTCACCGAAAAGCTAACGGTAAATAAATATCAAATGATATTCCGTAGGTAGGTACATATAAGTTCCGAAAAACTCATTGGTACGAGCTGCTACAACAGCACTAGTTAAAACGAGATAGCCTCCAACACTGCCTCCAACTAACTCGAGATCATAATACATTTATAATCAACTCACTTGACAAGGGCTTAAACGATATAAGATTTAGTTTCCCTTTAGGTTCAAAGGTCAGATGGCAGTCGCTAAGTGCCTACATTATACAGCGGTCACATCTGCAAACTCATTAGAACCCGTTCTAAAAGGAAGCAAACACTAATTGTCTAATGTTTTTGATCCTTTAACTAAACCAAATTGTACCATTATTTAAGAAACGAGAATAAAACTGTACTGGAAACAATAAAATTTGCCAACACCGCACCGATGCTAATAGCACCCATGTATACGTGTCCTACATACATATGTGGGATGTGAGCCAATATTTCCACCGAATTTCCTTCGACAAGCCTACTGGAAGATGAATCGAGTGACATGTTCCCAACGCGACTTGCTTTGAAACAGTTCACGTGTAAACATTTGGGATGATATCACATTCGAACTCACCGGTACTAATATTCTATCATAGTTAATAGTAATAATATCTGGGCGGCCGAGCTTTGCTCGCCGTTTTCCCGTGCATGAGACCTAGCTAGATCGATCGCTCGTCCCCGAAAACCCCCACCACAGAATAAGGAATAGTACTACGTACAGAACTTGCACTGTTAACAAATCGCCAACTTACAAACCCTAATTATAATAGGTAAATAACAAATATTGACCACACCAAGCGAATGACGAGACGACGCAAGCAATTCGCCACTGAATGTACCTGCAGCGGCCCGGGGATGTACTTGCAGCGGCGCGGCGAACTGACAGAGTGAAAGCCGCCTGCCCCCACATACCAAATTTCATCAAAATCGTTAGAGCCGTTTCCGAGATCCCCGAAATAAATAAATAAATATACAAGAATTGTTCGTTTAAAGATATAAGATATTTGTAAAGCCGTGGGAATTGTAATGGATTATCATCAATTTTGTTGTACCTATTTGTAATTTTCATGAAATGTTACAAAATATGTTCAGGCCTAGACGAGAAAACATATTTCTGCACACAAAATTAAACATAGAAAATCGATAATATAACCGATTCCTTCTCGTTACATGTTCCACGGGTTTAGGTTTTTAATTCGTAAATTTTTGAGGATTCGCTGAAGCAAACATTTTTATTAGGTAGGTAAACAAGAATAAAATTTTAAAATTTTAAATAAAATTTGTTATATTTGTTGTTCACTAGAAAAGTATTATGGGCCATCATTTCCCACACTGCACTGCATTGCGTGATAGGTAGACATGATTTATACCTATACATAATAGGGAGTGCAATCTCGGTATACCGAGATCTCGAAATACCGAGATCTCGCACCAATTCCGCAAGATTAATCTTGCACCCAAAATCGGACGAGATCTCGCAAGATTTGCAAGATTGGCAAAATTTTACCTATGCATTGTTAAAAGAAGAATATGCGCTATTACTATATACCCTTATTTTTCCACTTGTAGCCTTTTTACTACAGCATTTCTTTGTGTTTGTCAGTTTTGATAATATGCTTCTCTTGATCAAGAAATTGAAATAAAAACCCGTCATAAGAAGGTCCTTCAAGTGTGGAACATGTCCACTACATAGTTATTAATATATGTAAGTACCTATTAGAAAAAAAACTCATTGATTGGCGTATATATATGTAACAAGCTATAAGGTAGAATGGACCTTTTCCGTTGTTGAGCATAATACACGAACGAAAGATCCAAAATACAGAAAATGCTAGTTGACAGACGAATGTTGAGTTTTCTAATTTTTTGTTCTCCAAAATCACTCTTGATTTTTTAATAAATGAGTCGGCACAATTGTATTTAATAATTATTTCGCCCCTAAACTGCTATTATACCGAGTTTAAATGGAATAGTATATATTATGCTGAAAGATTGCACTCCCTAATACCTACATAATAAGCAGAACTACGCATCTATAGTATACGACATTAGAGACTAGTTACATTAAATTTCTTTGAATCAACCCTCCTGCATGGTCTCCTTACTCTCCTGTATATCACTGATATGAAGAAATCTTTAGTCCTTATCGTTTGATGTTGACTAAAATTTTTTTCGCATCGCGTAGGCATGATGACTCAAAAAAAATTATTACTTCAATAGAAAGAAGACATAAAACTATGCCAAATAGTGAAAATCCTATTCAAATATCTCAAAAAATAACGAAGCAACAACGGTTAGAATGTTCGTAGTTAGAGAGAGAAAGTGCTACTCGACCGTGACGTCACCTTTGAGTAGCGCCATAGTAAATGACAATCGTTCAATACAAAGGTGCGTTTTGCGGAAAAGCGACAGAAAATACCCACTTTTAAAACTTTGAAGACTTATAATTACGTAATTATTTATTTTTTTGAATTACTTTTTTTGCCATTTGATTGAGAATTTGAGTCATTATGTAGAAAATTTGGATTTATTGATTTTCTTTTATAGTGTCATCATCCCTATTGCCCGTATGTTTCCACCGAAGATGAATCGTGTGACAGATACGAGGCTCAGCTCGTTTGAGACGGCAAAACGAGATGATATATTTCGCTTTGAACGACGCTTAGTATTGTCATTGCGTTTGATTGAAATGTTTGAACCCATAATGAGCGAGTGATAGGCGTTTATCTTTGCTTTAATCTCCGCCTTAATAATATCTCATATCTATCTTTTATTTGTAAAGTAAAATGTTCTCTTACGTAAGCCTGCTGTAAGTGCTGTATGTACAATAGAGTTACTTATGTAAAACATATATGAGTAACTTATAACTAAATTTAAGATAGAAATTGACATTAACACTCACAGAACTTTTAAGTTGAATCTTTAATTTAAGGCGCCTGTAGAGGCAAGCACTCTCCATACAAACTTTGTGCAAGTTTTTCTTGGCTTGTGTTTGCATTACACTTATGATTGATTTTTGGTCAGTATGCTTATTTTTCTGTTAGCCAGAACCTCAAGAAAAAAAATGTTTTTTTTTTCATTTTTTTTTTCATTTCAAGATTTTTGAAATTTTTGATTTTTTTCTCTTGACATTCTTCGTGTATCCAATATTAACAAGCAAAAAAATATATATGCGGGAGTGCCAAAACCAACGAATAAAACTTGCACAGAGTTTGTATGGAGAAGGCCTTGCCTCTAACGGCGCCTTAATAAGTTATTTTCTTTGAAAAAATATTGAGCCTATCTCGTTTTCTATATAAGGGCGTATAAATAGCAAAGTGTTTTTCTTTGCAGTTATTACATATCTATCATTCGTTTTATTACAGCTCACAAAGGCATAATGTGCTAACTGTAAATAGTCAATACAAAAACAACAACGCCAAACGACTTTCCGAAGAAAATTCATCCATTTATCACCGGATTTCGTTCATGGTGGATAAAAAGTGACACAAACAAGGTCATTTTTCGTCTCGAGAGTTTGGCTAAAAAGAAACTATCATATCATCGACTTGCTATCTTAGAACTTGTGATTAATGACACGAAATAACGACAAGAATAATAGCCGGGGAGTATTGTGAGTAAAAATAAATCACTCGTGGATTAATGGAATTGTTATCAATTTCTTTTGAACTTCATTCAGCTATTTTACTCTCGCAACGTATATCAAACACTGATCTCACTCACGCATTTATGAAAATTTGCTTTATTTAAATGGAAATTAATATACCAATACATGTCAACATTGCCAACACACAAATAATTAACGTTGCTCGCCAATGTAACTTTAATCCAGAAACCTCATTGAGTTATCCTGTCGATCTAAAACATAGTTGCCTTTTCAATTTAATACCAATGTGTTTCTCGTGCTCACTCTGAGACATAAGCTCGGTACGCAAAACACTAGATTTGATTACTGGTCAGTTTCGACTAACGGCGAACTTCAGTGTTGTTGGCATTCATGTCATCTTGTTGCCGATCTTAATGAGGTTTAGTGACGATACTGCATGTTTACTTTTATCTCACGAGCGCGGATGAGCCATGATTGTGTGTTGAGCTATTCATACATGCACATTGTCTATGTGCACAAAATAGTATAATATAGTATTACATACAGAACGGACACGAACCCCCCCGCACCGAGGTCAGTTACCTCGTCCCTGACAGGCCAGGATGACAAGCCGGGTTACGATCGGGTCACCGTCGCGGCTCGCGATTTGCCCATGCCACGCGCTACGCACTCGCGCAAACAATTAACGCGTATACCGACAGCGCACGCACACACACTTACCCACAGCGCTTGCTTTCCTTCGCGTGTCACCCCCGTGGCGTTAGCGTGGAAGCTATGAGTTCACGTTGTCTATGTGTTCATATGTGTCACAACTACAACCCGCGCTCGTGATATAAAAGTAACAGTGGGTAAGTACTCACGTTTGGTGAGGGTCAAATTTGGCGTCAGGCGGTGCGCGTGCACCGATGAGGCACATGGTGGAGTCCGGCGGAGCGAGCACACGCAGTTGCAATGACGCCCGCGGGTACCACCAGCGTCTCTCTTCCACGGCCACAGCAACCTGTTGGGGGACATTTTCCTTGCTAAGTTTATTCAAAATTAGGTACCATGGGCTTAAGTTTATTAGTAGTGTTTTTATACCATATCGGTGACAAACAAGCGTACGGCCAACCTGATGGTAAGCGGTCACCGCTGCCTATGCAAGTTGCCTTGATCTGCAACATCAAAGCCGAGTCATACGACTCTAAGCTTGTAGCTTAGTCGGGTCATAAACACTTGCAAAAACAAAAGTCGTCTCTCCTGTGGTCAATAGTTAACGGCTTATGCGCATGTGAGTTATGATTTTATTACATGGATTTATAGAACCGGAGACGTCATTTATGCGGGTTACTAGACCAATCCAAAATTTAGCTTTGTAGCCCTTAACTTTTGATATGTCCACAGGAAAGACGCGAACTTAAATCTGTTTATGACCCAGTCTGGTGAAATGTAACAATGCCAAAAAATCTTGTGGCAAATCGGAAATTCGGGTTTTGTTGCGCTCAAAAAGTGTACCCAAAGTCAGATCTAAACAAACAGCCTAGCTACCAACTTACAATGGTACTAGGTACATCGATAGCAAAAGCATAAAGTAGCAAAAAACGTGAAATTGAAAAGTTGAAGCTTACATAAATAAGTTTAACTTAAAATGTTTCCTTGTCGTTATCTAAATTGTTAATATCCACGGTAGTAACGAATATAAATGTTACATTCGCAAATGAACCAAACGAGCAGATTTCATCGGTATGCCATAATTACAGGCGATCTTAATTGTAGCCTTTACCGGACGATAAATTGCCTTTCATTAGTAGCTTGGGCGATTAAGCCGGGATACTGCGATATTGGTTTGGTAGCGTATATATGTGTTATGTATAGAGCATGTTAAAATGGAATACCTAGTTTACTAAATCTATATGGCAAAAGGAAAATTAATTTTTAAGGTGACTGACGATTTAAGAGCTACTTAAATTTTTGTAAACGGTATAGTGGTAAGTATAGTAGCACAATATATGCCGTGCTCTTTGCCCACGCATGGAATAACCTGCTAAATTTGAATAAAAAATCATAATCGGTGCCCTCATTCAATGGTATGTATATGTATGTATGTAATAACTTTATTGCACACAAAAAAAAAAACACAAAAAATACAAACAAATAAGGACATTTTGGTACAAAGGCGAACTTATCCCTAAAAGGTCATTTCAGAATATCTAACGTTCCAATTTTTTAATAAATAGTTACATTACCAAGATTTTTTTGGAAGTGCCGTGAATATACTCGTATCACTTGTGGTTTAGAAGTAACAACAAATTAATATTAAATTTTGGTATTAGCGCCGAGGCAAATAAATATCCTATTTCTAGTAACGTAAATTAAGTTTTATGCATGTCCATTAATCAGCAATATTGGGACATTTTCACGGGGCAGTAAACTGCCACAGTAATATTTGCACCATCCCGTCCATTTAAAAGCTCAATAAGCCTCGCAGTACGCGGACGATTATAAAATTTGTCACAGGAGATGGCGTCATCAAGGAAGAGGGCAATTAGGACTAATTAAAATGGGGTAGTTACGGCTTTTCATCTCGGACATTTTATTAATATTTCCTAGTTATCAGTGTCCCGAGGAGGTGCTTTGTCCAATAAGGCACTTGAAGAGCTTTTTAGAGGCTTCTTGCCTAATAAATTTGAATTACTGGTGGAACATTTTAATTTTAAGTCGATTTTGAGCAGTTGATTTGAAATTCCATTCACCGGAGAAGATATTTTATTTAAAATTTCGTAAATGCTTATGTGTTTCGTAATCATTTATGTACAGTCAAGTGCAAAAATATGTATCGAATGAATCCTCTCATAAATATGTACCAAAACCTTAATTCACCGACATAAGAGCTATGGGACATCTATTTGAGCAAGTTGTATGCACCCATATTTTTGCACTTGACTGTACCTATGTGGCAATTGAATAACAAAATTAGATAGGTACAAAAATGTTACACTATTGACACATAGATAAATGACCACCACTTTATTCTAATTCTCCTTTCGGGTTACCTGTATTCTATTCTATTCCAGACCGCCCAGAAGGAAAAAGGTCGAAATGATTAGTAAACGATGACGGCTGTTAAGATAAATAACTGTTATCTAAGCAGCCGTCATCATGATGTTCTTATACTGATCATTTCAATTTTAACTTTCACTCTATAACGCTCATCTTTATTACTTTACTCTACTTCCATTCCACAGTTTCGCCCTCCGACCTATTAAAAATTATATGAAAACACATACAAAGCTTAGAACCCTTGCCTCTTTGACATTCAGGTATCTAATGTTATCTGGAATGAGCGAAACGCATTTCACGGGACAATAAAGAATAAAGCAATAAAGTTAAGCGAACTCGGAAATAAATCTGATCATGCCAGGCTAAAAAGGTAACACGTTAACCGTCAAAATATGTTTTTAGCATGATAAAACCCTGCCACACGCACGTATCGCCCACCCGGATCGAAAAGGATAAATGCCACAGCCACATAGATTAAAATATTTCAGCCTTCCGTTTATATTGGGCCACATTTTGAGTTTGAGTTTATTCAAAGGATGTCTATTTTTTCACAGTGCAAGTTAGTTCACATAAATCTACATGAATTTATTTAATTTTATCCATGTATGTGATTTTTTATTAAGAGGAGGGGTAGGGCAAGCTCTCTCCATACAAACTTTGTGCAGGATTTACTTCGTTTGTGTTTGCATTAAAGTTATGATTTTTGGTCAGTATGCTTATTTTTCTGATAGCTATTTCGTGATGTATTTTTTTATTATTATTATTTTTTTATTTTGATTTTTTTTTGAAATATTTGAAAATTTTCACATCACGATCTTCGCATATCTAATATTTACAACCAAAAAAAAAATTATATTTGTTAGTGCCAAAACCGACGAATAAAACGTGCACAAAGTTTGTATGGGGAAGGCCTTGCCCTACCCTGCGCCTTAACTCATTTATTGCAATTAGTGATTTAGTGCCAGTTGCACCAACGTACGAACACAGACCGGTCACCGTCAATTATGGCACCGGCAGCTGTCATCCCATAGAAACTTGTCATACTTTTCATACAATCAGATTTGACGAACACCGCTTACGATTACAGACGGTTTGGTGCAACCCATCAGCCTTAGTTGCTGAAATTGAGTTGAAATTTGAAATGAGCACACTGCAAAGTCTATATGGCCATTAATGAAATATTGAAATACGTGTCTATTTCAATAGAGTTATATCATAGTTATATTTACAAGTAGGTACTACATTATAATTCGTCTGTTAGTGAAATTCGACATCGGATTACAATAAATCTGCAAAATGAACAGAATCTTATATCTTATCTTATCTAAGATATCTTTAAACGAGCAAGTCTTGTATATTTACCTATATATTTATTTCGAGTATCTCGAAAACGGCTCTAACAATTTTGATGAAATTTGCTATTTGGGGGTTTTCGGGGACGAGCAATCGATCTAGCTAGGTCTCATGCACGGGAAAACGCCGAGCAAAGCTCGGTTGCCCAGATATTGCAATTAATTCGTTCTAATATTTCTGGCACGTAGCATATACCTGTCTAAACCGCGTTTTTTTTATAGCTTAGGTAATAAGGGGTATCTTCATGGATTAAACGATCTATATATATGCCTCGCCTTTCGTCTCTGTACTTTTAATCTTATGTGACATGCATATTGTTTGAATCTATTATTGTGTACGATAAAGTGCATACAGTCATATTCGCATGTGTATGTATATGCGAAATAAGTTAGTGATGGTCTTTATAGGCCGGACCCAATAAATCGATAGGAGAGTGCCTGGGGAAAATCCAGGGGTAGCCTCCGACACGACCAAAGAGTTTGCGCTCCAGTGAGATTGGTTGAACGGCTTCAACCGAATCTGAGGTGTGAGTGGAATCGATAGCTACTAGGAGTTTTATCGCTGGTTTCCTAAACCTAGCTTAGCTGAGAAGAGTCCAGCAAGAAACTCAGCTAGGCCTGACCTAGGTCGGACTGGCTTTATCCAGTATAGTCTAGGCCCCGAACTAGAAAACGAAACCACAAGGAACGAAACAAAACGTGACAGATTTTTCAAGATGGCGGAAAAAGATATGGAGCTGGAGGGTCGAAAATTTCGGGATACAATGACAAATATTGTCCTTTATGGCATATCAAAAACCTACATAACAATCGGACCATAGTTAAGGTACCGGAACCACGATTTACCAAATGTACAACGAAAAAATTTGTATGGGCTGCACATTATCCGGTATAAGTAACATACTTCCGGCTCAAATTTGGGGATGGCGACAGGCAGATCCGTATTCTGCAGGGTCTAAACTCCAACAACTGTTACATGACTTGCTTCTTGCATGCTACTTCTTGAAAAACGGTCCCTGACTAGGTACGTCGGCGCCGGGACGAACAGGTACCGTCGGCAGCAAAAGTAGCTACGCGGCGTGGTATTCAAAATGATGTACACACGCTCATATTCCCTTATAATAAAGATGTGTGTAGATTTTGACCTCTTCGAACGCGTAGCTACTTGTGCTGCTGACTGTACTATAGTTAGTAGTTACCTCCTTGTGGAGAAGACGCACGTGGAAGCTGGCGACGTCGCTCACGGGCTCGCCTTCCCCCGTGACGTAGTAAACGAGGAGCGAGCTCACGGGCGCCATGTCTGCAGTCACCGGGAACCTGAATACAAACATTTCCATTTAATTCACACAATTTTTTTTTCCTTAGTTTATTTGGGTGTCCCACTGCTGGGCAAAGGCCTCTCCCCATGACTGCCACGACTCCCGCATCAGTGCCTCCTCCTGCCAGCTGATGAGGAAGCCATCCAAGTCGTCCCGCCATCTCCGTTTAGGCCGGCCCCGTCTGCGTCGCCCTAAATTATTATTATATATATATTATATACTTAGTCACTAGTATATTTTGGGACTAGGTAGCGGACCCCAGGCATCCTTCAGGATGCAACTGTACTGGGATAACGCTAGGAGGATGACGAGTCACTAGTATATTTTAACAACTTTGATAGCTAATTTCTCACCAACGGTTGACTTGAATGAAAAACTTGTAGAAACCTCAATATAATTTTAAATATAACACACGGCTATTTTTATCTTTTTTTCACCCCTTTACTTCATTAGTACACCCGTGCAAAGCCAGGGCGGGTGGTTATTTTCTCATAAAAGATAAACAACGTAATGACGCACTATGTCGAAACTGGTACGTAGCCAAATTTTATGTAGTTTTCTGTACATGAATACCAGTGGCGGCACGGAAGGAAACTCCTAATAGGTTGACCTGTGCCGTGCCTGTGCCAAACGCCTTCGAATATTATTTTTCCAGCAAAGTTCCGCTCCGGAAGCGCCAGGTACGTACAGCCAGGTTCACTTTAATATACTATATCTATTTTAGGACCCTATCACAAAGGAATATAGCGCAAAAGTGTCACTCATATTAATAAGCTCGACTATACCTACCATAAAATTATCTCTACTGGCCAATAATTTTTGAACATTTAAGTACTACCGCATTCAAATAAAATAAGCTATTTATAACGAATTTTTAGATACTTCTAGGTTTTAAGATAAAACACGTTCAATTATTCAAGAATATAACATATTATAGTTAGTATGTTTATTAGGCCTTATAATATTAACTATTCTTACAGTACGCGCTACGCTTACTTACTTCCAGTGGCGCTACAACCCTTTGTGGGTCCTGGCCTCCTCCACAATTTTTCTCCATTTGTCACGATCCTTGGCGACCCTCTTCCAGTTCGTGAGCTTGCCCATCGCTCTTAAGTCCTCCTCTACGCAGTCCCTCCATCTTTTTTTCGGTCTGCCTCTGGGTCTCTTCTGCTGTGGTATCCACTCGGTCATGATTTTTGGTGCCCTGTTGTCCGGCATTCTTTCCAAGTGGCCTGTCCACCTCAGCCTTTGGGATTTGCAGAATCTGACTATCGTTTCGTGGGATATACGTGCATCTATCTCATGGTTCATGAGATGCCTATATGTTCCATCGTCTTCTTTGACGGGTCCGAATATCCTTCTTAGCACCTTTCTTTCGAATATAGCCAGCCTCTGCTCATCCCTCTGAGTTAGCGTCCACGTTTCGCAGGCATATGTGACTACGGGCCTGATGATGGTGTTGTAGATGGTCAACTTTGACTTAACGCTTAGCAGCTTCGAGCCCAATAGCTTATTGCACGCGTAGAAGCATTTATTGCCAGATATAATCCTCGCTACGCGGTTGTATCAAAAATACGCTCTTCGTCGATAGTCGATACGTCACAGGTACTATGGAATTTCTCAGTCTGTATATTGAATGAATGTTCAATTATTCAGTACCTACCGTTTCTGTTGAACACGATCAGCTTGCCATTTCACAAAATTACATAATAAAGAATGATCGGTTCCAAACCAAACGCAGGCTGATATATGGGCGCTTAAATTAACGATCGTAATAGCAGGCACTACATTGTTAATGTTATAACAGCGTAAGTGTCTTGGTAAGTCAAATGTACTTATGACCTTTTGGCGTAGAAAGCTGGTACGCGATCATAGGTACTTTTTAAGTACTCGTTCTCGTATTTCGCTGTTCATTGTATTGGAAGCATTTAAATTGTTTTCAATTGTTATTATTACGATTATACGAGTATATATATTGCGTGCAAAAACACGTGCACATTATATAAATGGAAATAAGTGTTAATGTGAGAATTATTCTTGTGTCAAGTAAATTAGGTTCTATTCATGAATACCTAGGTAGGTAGTATACATAACAGGCGGTTAAAGCAGGTATTCCACAACCACCAATTGTAAAACTTTGAAACCTTTCCACCATCAACAAACTTCGCAGGCATAGGCGACATTCAATGATCCATCTTTTGCTAACTTCAAGTCATTTGCGGGATCGCGGCGTTTAAAGTCCGTTAAACTTAAATTACTTTTCAAGTTCTGCTTTAAGATGAAAGAGTATGGACATAGTTTAAGTAAGCTGGGAATAGTTGAAGGCACTTTACCACACAGAATTAACTAATATCTAGTAGGTATCGGCATGTTATTTGATATTTTTAACCACAGTACCGGTCAAAAACAAAGAAGAACATTTACCTCAATTCTTTATGCGGCCATCTGCTTATTATAATCCTTCGAGCAAAGCTCAACTTATCCTCTTCAACCAGCAGAGTATATTTTCACCTGAAGAGTTGTGCCAAAGTTTCTTTAGTTTACTTATTGCAAAATTTCTGATATGAGCTTTTCTTTAGTTTCTCGATGTAACCCGTCCTCTCCCAGCGAAAAACACAAAATAATCGTTTGTTATCCGACCGGGGATCCCAGTCACCGATAGCAGATGGCTTATTTCCATTTGAGTACAAATCTCAATGTGCGTGGTAAACACCAATATTTAGGTATATAATAAGCCAAATTCTGATAGGCAGCAAATGTTAATCTGGGCAAAACTCACTGACAGGGGCTGTGATGTACGGTGCCTATGGGTATTCAGTTTTATACATCTTGTGAATTATGACTGTATTAGGCCGGGGCCGGCCCGCGGGGTATGTAGATGTACCTATGTTTATATTGAGTAATTTTTGGGATAAGTCAGATAATTTTATCAGTCAAATTGCCTAACTTGGTAATAAACCTGTAAGCAGTCAGCTGTAAGTGTCAACTGTCATGTGAGTCGGTACCGATTCATTACTGCGCAACTACGAACACTAAAGTGTAAGTAGCTAGTGCACCACAGGCTCCTTTAGAATGCATTCAGGTTAACGCCAGGAAGAAAGTCGTATTATTTTTATGTGATTTTAAGAAAAGTTCTTCTACAAGGACATAATTAGTAATTAAAAAAAAAATACTTTAGTTTCAGTTTACTTTTCCACTCACGAAGTGAGTAGAGGATTGAATTATTGTATCTAGATATTTCACATAACTGGCGATATTATTTTATCCCTGACAGTATGCAATTTACAGGCCCCTTTTACCGGCGGAAAACCTCCAATATGTTTTTTACACAAACATTTATCCGGACATAAAAGTGGCAAACTAGTTTCCGGTCCACTGACGGGCAGTAGCTTTGAAACGCTTTCAAATAGGGGAACTAATGGAAAATGTGTTTCCGACTTAAAATAATTCTTGTTTTCCGCTTCGGTAACCACTGGCCTAGTTTTTTAAAGGTTTCAATCGAGAACACATGTAGGTTGAAGTACAACTAAAATGTTTTTTGTTTAAATAAAATCAAGAGATTTTGTTGTTTATAATAGATTGGATAAACGTAAAAGCACTTAGTAAAGTAAGGAAGGTAAGGAAGAATAGACCTACTTAAGGTTTTAGCACACGTAAAGGCTCGGCATCCGACCGGCGCCGCCCCAGCTCGCGCCGGTTACTATTCTTTGTTAGAAACTTCATACTGCAACGCACACTTATCCAGTCCGTAACGGCATCGCCTCGGCTCGGGACCACCTATCGGTGGATCGACAGCTCGCCGTCGCATAGTGAACGCCGCGCTTAGGCCTTCGTCGTTCTGACCCGCCGCCCGCGTCTGTATGGTGTGTTCGAAAATGTTCGGGAGCGGTCGTTCTCGCCCGCCGCGTGCGACGTGCACGCCGCGGAGTGCGGGTAAGAACGATCAAGGCCTTACAGCTCACTGCCGGCGAGAGGAGTGCGCGTGGTCGTAGGAAATGGCCTAATACTTCAAACGTAAAAAAGCTGTCAACCAGTGGACACCTCAAGGCAAGCGCAGCGCCGCCACGCTGCCACCTCGGTGCTGCTGAGGCGATGCTGTCCCGTGCTTGCTTTCGGTTGAATCTTCTGGGTGAGCTCGCTTCACCGTCGGCCTCATCTTTGCCCCCTGGCTAGATGCTGACCAAGAGAGATCCCATTTTTAATTTAAAAAAAATCGGTTGACAGCGAGCCGGCGAGTTGAGGCAGCGCTAGTCGGGTGCCGAGATTTATGTCTGTGACAACCTTTATGGTTCATACTATTTAAGGTGGCGAAAAGCACTTGATGCGGGATTTACAAACTTCAAAATAGATGGTGTCAATGGTTGGTTTCCAGTAGTTTCCGGCACCTTAAATAGTATGAACTTATATATATATATTTTTTAATCTTTATTTAACAAAAAAAAAGGGGTTTTGTCACACAGTGACTATGCCACCCCCATCGAGATCTTTATACATAGTACAAACTAATAGGTAAGTATAATATAATATATTTTATGGCAGTACTTTCAAGTACATTTTGCACAACATCCTGGCCTCGTCAGATAACGGCGAAGCCAGGATGCCGTTGCAACTACCTACATTTCGAGATCCCAGGTATGCCATTTCTTGACGTTGGGCCTCGGTTCGAACACACTCCGTCAACACATGTTGGACATCTTCCACTATATCACATTCGGAACAGTTTGGTGTACCAGAAATACCCATTAAGAATTTAAACTTGGACGGAAACGGAATGTGTCCGGAGCGAAGTCTCATGAGTGCTACAACTTCTTTCCTACTGAGATATTTGTCAAACCATGGGAACTGAGGAGGCTGACACTGAATGGTCCCATACCAGATTCCTTTTGTAAGGGAGCGATGAACTTATATCAAATGCGTTTGGATCTTAGGTAAATAAAAGCTAAAAGTATAAGGAAGGAGTAAGGTAGCCTTAAATCCATATTTTATTATGTTGCTGCAATTTATATTACTAGCTAAAGAGCCTTTTATACGCTAGTACACTTTCAGCGCAGTGTAAAGCAATTCTGATGCTTTTAGTCCGCATCAGTAAATTGACATTTGAGCCCTGCGTTCGACCTAAATGTTTCCAGGGCAAAGGGGTAAATATGAGTATAGAGCATACGGCTATAATAGAGTGCTACTTAATATTATAGAAAAAGGCGTCCTAAAATTTGTCTATTTAAACTAAGCATTCGCCCTAGGGCCCTATACGCAGCCATAAGAGCAAGTAAATGGGAAGAATTGTCATGAAGATTGGTTTAAATCTAATCCGCTTTCAAAATCTTATTTATTCTGGTCTCCGCATTTTCCTCTCAAAGCTTCATTTCTGAAACCCTAAAAAAAGGCTTAGTATTTATTTTTCTTTCTAATCCAGAAATCGTAACAGTGAATACAAGCTAAATTGCAATTAATTAATACATTACCTTTTGTGAAGAACAGAAACAAAATCAAAATCAAACATTTATTCTGCAAATATGCCACACAGGGGCACTTTACCATGTCAATCGGTAATTAATTATTAACAAGAATCACTAAGCTACAGTGTAATAAATTTAACAAACTGAATCTCATTACAAAAACAAACTCCAATGATCAAATAAAAAAAAAACTAGAAACTACTTTCACTTTTAAAAAGTTTCATTTGAAGTCTAATCCGCTTTCAAAATCTTATTTATTTTGGTTTCCACATTTTCCTCTCAAAGGTTCATTTATGAAAGCCTAAAAGGCCCAGTATTTATTTTTCTTTCAAATCCGGAAATTGTAACAGAACAGTAAGTCACTCCACAAAGATACCACTAATAGGGTTCTGTTTATGAGGCATCCGTAGAAAGGAGCTTAAATTGGTACAGCGTTAGTACACCCCGGGGGCCCAACGGGCCCATTCATCACAACCATGTCTTGTTTGCCATTCAATGTGGTGACAGGTTTTGCCGTTTGATAGAGTCTGTTCGGAATGAGAAGATTCTTCTTATTCCGAACAAACTCTATGTATTTACCTTATTTACTTTCTCGGCTGTCATAGATTATTTATTTATATTAGTTAGAGGCGTTAGGTCAAGTTTTATAAAGATCCGACAGGCCAGACCAGATGTCCGGCCAAATTGTGGTAGGGTAGGTTAGGTTAGGTTTAAAAAAAAAAAAAGGTTAGGTTAGGTTACATTTCTTAACAAACTGACCGACATAAACTATTATTCAACATGTCAAACTTACGCTAGGGATATCTAACTCTCATTTTTAGTACGGAAAATTTATATTTAGTTAACTATAAAACATAATACGACGATTTCTGCGATACTGAAAAAAGGCCAGGTCAGACAGAATTCAGAAGTTCCCGCAACCGACGAGCTTGTATGAGGAGATTTATGGATGTGGTTGAAGCAAAAGATGTATGTAAGGACCGTAGTACTTGGCGTTCTTTGGTGTCTGCCTACCTCAATGGGATACGGGCGTGAGTATATGCATGTATGTGTAATTGTGTATATATGTATGTATAAAACGCGCTCAAAAGTCTTCTGCCCTCTGGTTTAACGGCTCTTTTATACAACCGAGTAGATATTATACATAGTATCACGGTTTAGGTATAGGTAACTACAAAAAGTAGTTTCCATTTTCTACACGTTAATTGTTATACAACGTAGAAAAATATACATTTACTTTTAGTCGATTGTACAACTTCAAAGAATGCATAAAATCTGAGGGCTGGTCTAAAATATCATAAGTTCTAAACTGAAACTACATGAATATATTTGAATCAGGAAGAAAATAATTTACCATGAAATCTCAAAGGAAAGAATTCAACTGTATTGTTGTTCCTCTTGACTTAAGTCTTTTATCAACATCTTGACGCTTGTTTCTACCCGGTTCCTTCAATTGTACAATCCCCGCGAAAGAATAAATAGGTCAGCATTTAAATACTCCACCCGGGCGATCCTCGAAATACATATAAATCACACAGACTAAGCCCCGCACAGTCTCCCAGGAAGTTTTTACAGTCTGCTTTCCAACTTCTAAACACAAAACTTTCCGTGTACCGCTGTGTCTAAAACTCTTGTGAAATTCTAACTGCTACTGACACGAAAAGTTACCGTGTACGTTGTTGGAAACGCCATGTTCTCCTGGAGTTTCTTCCGCGGACATTAAAACGACTTTTAAAGGAAATTAGAAAAAAAACACAACAGGCGTAATCTTAACGAAGATTTTGGCGCAGTGAAGTGACACGAACATTCCAGAAAGTTAATGACCCTTGAATGAAGAGATTTAGGTGAGTTTTAATTTATATGAGCCTACCTCTCGTCTACCCATAAAAAAAACGAACATAACAATAACACGTGGACGGTAATTACCGGACTTGGTAGATGACGGATAATACAAATATATTGCTTTAAGAAGATAAGTATTCAAATCTATCTCCGACTAGTAATCGCCATTCACTTTTACTAATAAATCAGAAGCATCAGTTCTAATTACCTAAAGCATAACAAACAAATGTATATTAAAATTTACTTTTTTTAACATTGTGATATTTTTATTACTTTTTTCGTTGTTTTGGCGATGATGTTAACAAATTTAATGTTGTAATCAGGGCTATACCCTTTTTGTGCTCACCTGCTGGCGCCATTAGTCGAGTAACATCTAGGTGTCAAAGTTTGTTATTGGTTATTATGGGTATGAAAACAAAGTTTACGTTGAAATCTTATTTAATGCATTAAAACTATACCATAAATATATCAAAAATCCCGTATTGTAGAGCAGTCGCGTTTTGTTCAGAGAAAATGGGGGCATAAGTTTACGAAAGATAAAATTGTCTCAAAGCACTGAAATTCATAGACCCGTAACTCATATTTTGCCATAATCAATCTCAGGTATTGCAAAATAGTCACCATATTATTAGATCGTAACGTACCCACAAACAGTGACATTTGGCATTTCAGATATAGTTCGTACAAAACTGTAAGGCCAAGTGCTGTCAAATTAACGCAAGTAAAAATCTACCTTACAGTCAGAGCTCTAGGTCTAGTTTTGCTTGCGTTCGTTTGACAGAATTTAGCCTTAGAGTTGCGTCCGAACTATACCTCCCATCACACTAGCGCCTCTAGTAGCGAATTCAGACGCGGTAGCCCTAATTGAAAATGTAGACTTTAATTACTTATCATGAAATAATTAATTTAATCTAATCTTTAAATACACTCGGTAAGTGAATTTAAAAGTTCGTGCCCTTTCTCTTCCCGTGGGAGTAAAAATTTGGGAATCTCCAAATTGGCTTACGTAATGCCTGCAAGTTTCGTGTAAGCCCTTTTAAGTAAAACAAGAAAAGTTAAGTTTTCTTATTGCAGACATCTTAATTAAAGTGCTTATACCTAGCCTAACAAACACGTGAAAAACATACTCTTATCCTCAAAGTCAAGTTTTTCCTTTAGCAGTCACTTTAGCAATAACTAAATGATGCCTTTGATAACAGGTTCGAATTTCTCTTTCAGCAGACACTTTCGCAAAAACTTCATGGTACCTGAGCTAATAACTTGGGTAGCTAGTCGAAAAAACGGAATTATGCTAGAGGGATTATGAGGCAAGTTTCAGGGAAAAATAAATACTCTGCGCATTTTCATTTCACTGCTTCTAGGTAAGAGTATTTAGGTACTTGGTTGTGTAATGCACAGCCTGATTATTATATCTTATTTTGTAGAAGTAAATGTACCTATACAGTTTTGAAATGGTATCAATATCTCACAGTGCATAGTGTTATAATAACTATTTACAATGTTTATTCCGAAGAAATGTTTTTAGTCGCATTCCTGTTTATTATGGTGAATTGTTATTTCGCTCTATTCTACATTTAAATAAATAAATAAATAATAAATAATAAATATTTGTGGACAATATTACTTACACAAATCAACCTAGTCCCAAACTAAGCAAAGCTTGTACTATGGGTACTAAGCGACGATATACATACTTATATAGATAAATAAATACTTAAATACATAGAAAACATCCAAGACCCAAGAACAAATATTCGTGCTCATCACACAAATAAATGCCCCGGCCGGGATTTGAACCCGGGACCTCCAGCTTCGTAGGCAGGGTCACTACCAACTAAGCTAAAGCGGTCGTCAATTTATTTTCTGCAATGCTAATAGTTCTCTTTGAAAATGTATAGAGCTATATTGTACAGCACGTTTTAGCAACGACGAGGTTTACTAGTAGTTAACTCATTATAATGTAGACGAGCAATGTAGGAGAAGAATCGTCTGTGTCAAATATGTATATATACTATCAGGAACATTTTGATTTTTTTTTTACGGTACCTGGTGATTGTATTAATATGAAATATACATTTACTACAAACTTCAATATGGTTTTCATATTTTTTTTTTAATTAAGATATTATACACAAGATTTTATAAACACAATTAATTTTAAATTAACCTGATTTATTATCTCGATTCTACGCAATCTCAGCTTGCAGCTAATGGTTTTTGCAAACTAATTATTATCAGCTAGGTAGTAAGCGCAATTTAAAAGTTGGTAATGACTTTCTAGTTTCGAAATTTGCCGATTAATTATTCACTTTTCGTAAAGATAAAAATTGTTTAGAATGTTTTTGACATTTATGTTCTTAGTAAGTGAAAAAAGTTTTGGAAGTATTTAAAGAACAGGATTTTATACGAATTTAGAATTTTAAAAAATACACTCTCTTCGTTAAATTAGCATTTAGATAAATTAATAATTTGAATCGTTGGAAACTACCCTCATGTAAGTTGCTGAAATAGGGTATACATATTAGCGGAACATGATGGATGTATTTATTATAAAAATCTGAAAGCGGGAGTTCTTCTCCTCTACTTAGATACCACAACCCTGTTCATCTTACCTCACTTCAGCCTACTGTTTACCACCAGACTATTATAGGTACTCGTAACATAGGTAAGCTTGCCGTTGAGATCTATAGTAACTACCTATTTATAATCCAATTTTCAACTTTTGTGATATCCGATAGAACTGATTATCTCATTTTGAACCCATTATCAATCATTATTAAAGGTCTTAGGACCAACGATAAATTAAATTGCTATCGCACGTTTCCCATACCTAGGTACTAAACTGCCGTCATATTCATTGTGCCCGTACTGTGTCAGGAGCCACCACTACAGAGAAACCTGATCCGGATCAAGTACATATAGTTACAATAAGTAGCACAATATACCCACAATATTGATACTATATCGGGATCGACTTATGTGAATATATATACTTCTAGATGCTCTAAATTGAGGCTTTCTATTTTTGGACTACAAATACTATTGTAAATCTTGTAAGTTGTCGGTATTCTTGGAATTTTCGTTCACTCCCTCGAACAGTTAATTACCTTGTTTCTGTGGAAACAATGTATATTAACACATTCATACCCGATGAGTGCTCCACGCTCGTAGCAGATAACGAGTTTTCTGTTTTGTAGCTAAAACTGTCTTCGAAAGGAGAACTAATATCATGTCCTCGGCGCTGAATGTGTTAAGAGTTAAAAAACACTCGTCTATTAAGCCATTTTATGTTTCATTGACACGTATCTTGACATTTCCTCAATGTTACTACCATAAGTTACAATGTCATATCATAAATTTTAAATGAATTGTTTGGTTTTTTCATTAAGAAATATCGTTTCAAACATCACTAGAAATCGGCCATTTTCAAGCTAAATCAATACTTTCGAAATCAAAATATTTTAAAACTCGCAGGGCCTCTTAAGGCGCAGGGTAGGGCAAGGCCTTCCCCATACAAACTTTGTGCACGTTTTATTCGTCGGTTTTGGCACTAACAAATATTTTTTTTTTTTTGGTTGTAAATATTAGATATGCGAAGATCGTGATGTGAAAATTTTCAAATATTTCAAAAAAAATCAAAATTAAAAAATAATATTAATAAAAAAAAATTTACATTACGAAATAGCTATCAGAAAAATAAGCATACTGACCAAAAATCATAACTTTAATGCAAAGATAAACGAAGTAAATCCTGCACAAAGTTTGTATGGAGAGAGCTTGCCCTACCCCTCCTCTTAAATAATACTCACGTGTAGTTAAACCGGCACAGGTCTGCGTTGTCGGCCGCGTCGCGCGCCGGCACGGCCGCCCAGTGCACGGCGCGGCCGCCCGTCGTCACCGCCGCCAGCAGCCGCTGTCGGCAACCGCACGACGACCACACGCTCGCGCTCGCCACGCCGCCAGCCTGAACAGTCGTTTGTAATTGTACGGCGCCCATTAGACGGTTAGTTTTGCCATGGCAAAACCATGGCAGAGATTTTGACTGACGAAAAACCTTTTGTCTAGGGTAGTGACTGATGGTTGATTGTCGAATACTTACTTACTACGCTGGCTAGACGACCCAAAGAGGATCTTGGCGTTCTTTTGTGTCAGAACACAAGTGAACGCCACTCTTCCCTGTTGTGCGCCACCTCACGCCAACGATTGACTGACGAATATCTAGATAGGCATTTTAATTTTCCATCATGCAACCATCAGTCAAGCTTGCCATGGCAAAACCTACCGTCTAATGGGCGCCTAAGCGGTTATGCGTTTACTTTTGGGTTGGTATTTGTGCAGGTATTTGTAAACTTTATGGGAAGAACGATAAGGTTTGATACTACCAGTCGGCCGCCGCAGATAGCGCTGGGCGGACGTTGTGGACGCTGATCTACTTGAGCTTCTCAGCTAGTCGTGGAAAGATATAGTACAAGATCGAGATCAGCGTGGTGGAGTAAGTGATAAATAGTCAAAATTAAAATTGTGTTGCTGCCAAATATCAGCACAAAATAAATAATATTAGTTATGGCCCGAGCATTACAGGTTATCGGTTATTTTCGGTTAAAACCGGTTTTTTATTTATTTAGTATTTATTGCACAATGGCGGACTTAATAACTAGTTTAACTTCCAGTCAATCACAGGGTCTAACAGAGACACTTAAAAACATTATGGTTAAATGAAGAAACGCTGAGGAAATAATTTAGCATATAAATAACAATGACATCAGGGAATACGTAATCTGGAATTTCTGGACGCAACCACTTTTTGACAGTGTTTGCTTTTGGCCTTAGTTTTTGAAAATAAATGCTTTGGCCTTAGTTTTTGAAAATAAAAGTGTATCGGAATACTGCTTTTGCTGATACTGACTGAAGTCTCGGAATTCGTCTATTTATATTCTTATTCTCGGTTTTAGGTAATTTTAATCTGCAAATACATATTCAATCTAAACATAGAAATATATTATCACTTTGGTAAAAGGCGCTTTGAAAATGAAAAAATTAAAATGAAAAAAGTTTATTGTTCTAAGTTACTTGTACATTAACATCACGGCTCTGTGTCCTGAGCTAGGAAGCCCTGTGTTACAGGACACAGTTACGTATCCATTATTCTATGTAGGTAATTCAAACAATGTTAATTTTCCTTGATTAAAAAAAAAACATTACCATCTTATGAAGTTATGTTATATAAAAATTTACTATCATTTCATTAAATAAAACACGACATTAAATGGAATGCTCATAGCATTTAATAAATGAAAATAAACGTGTAAATTTATTTCATGTAGATTATTATTGTTTTGTATTTTAACTGATTCTGTGATTTTATGCAATAAATTTTCAATAAATAAATACCTAATTCTGTTCCGTCCTGAGATTTAACCGGAAGCTGTTTCTGTCTACCAGTAAGGTATGTTGGGGTAAGATCGGACTAATTTTCGATACTTTGGTAAGCTCTCGGATTTTTTTTTGACTAACTTATCTATCGATTCCTTGAATAGTTATCGATTGTTATTAATAAGTGTGAAATATATTTGCAACCAATATTTTTCATTTCCTTATAAATGCAACCGTTTTTATTTAACATACGTTTAAAGATAGTATTTGAATTTTTTTTCATCGGGAAACATCGGACGTAAACGGTTAACATCGGACTATGTTGAAAAATGAACTCTGTGCAGTTATGCGTATGGTCCGTTTTAAAAATAATCCGGTCTTTTCCTGTCAAAACTACAAAAAAACACTAATTTTATATTTCACGCTGTCACAGACAACCTGTCGCTTTAAATCAACACGGCTGAGGTGAGGTGCGGGGCGTAACAAAAATGGGATAGGCAGGTGTGTTGTCAAATCGAAAATCTCTTCTAGTTTAGTAGAAAATTGAATTATCCGATCTTGACCCGATCCGGTCTTAACCCAACATACCTTATATAGTGCGCGCCATCCACGATGGCGCGCCCCTCCACAGCCCAAGCCGTACGACTGCGCACAGATTAGTATGAGATTCGCTGTGGAGGGGCGCGTCGTCGTGGATGGCGCGCACTATAATAAAATGTTTTCCACGAACCTGCAGAGGTGTCGGTAGATTTTCAACGAGGAGGTAACATTTGGAGGTAGAATTCCATCGGCGGATCCTCTCTCGTGCCAGAACGTAGTGTGTCTCAATCTCTTTGCCCTCCACTGCCACGAGTTCTGCCTAAAACAAAATAGTATACTGTTAAATACAATACAAATTATTAATCAGCTAGTAGAGATTCACTAAGGCCTTTAGCTTATTAGCCTCTACGAGTCTACGCACACGAATAATTGCGAGCGTTTTTTAGATGTAAAATAATTCATACAAAGCGTTTGACAAACATAATTCTTATAAAAAAAGGTATCTAAACGTCAGCCTCGAGAAAGTGTATGAATCAGATATAATGTTAGTAAGTCCCTTTTTTTCTTAAATCATCGGTTGAATATCAGTTTTAAAACTCATATTGCTAAGAGATATCTACTCCTAAAAGCTTCCATTGCAGTATAAAACACAATACACTGAGCGAAAAAAATAGTAATTATTGGTAAGTTTAAGTGAATCCCAAGACAAGGAGATTGTATACTAACGGTTACAAAACAGTTTAGTAGTAATTAGTAGTTACAAGGACATTTTTTTTGGTATTAGTAAATAACTACTATTATCAAAAACTGTTTTGTAATCTCCTTGTCCTGGGATTAACTAAAACTTACTAATAATTAGTATTTTTTTTCGCTCAGTGTATAACCAAATATTAAATGTAGTGATACTTTAAACGTTAATCTACGTAATTAAACTAATTAAAATAGAAATAGTAATTATTAATTAAACACATCCCTGTCATCCCTACTACAACTGATAATTAGATATGTTTTGTTTATAGTTCCGTACCAAATTATAAAGCAGTCGCATAATCTTTAGAATAATTCCATGTACTATACCCGTAATTAAAAATTACACTTACAAGTCCACTAGCGGCACTCATGAATTCTGTTTATTTCAATTTAACGATAGATATTATAAAAGGGAATGCTATGTACTGTATTTTTTTATACAACGACGGTGGCAAACAAGCGTACGGTATTGAGCGTTTGGTATTTTGTATTTAAGTTCCTTTTGAATACAATAATAGTACATTACTTAACAAGGGCGGTAAAACAAATAATGTCTCAGATCGCAGGTATTTGACGCCCGAGCCGATGGCAAGGGCGATAAATATGCGATCTGAGGCTTTCTTTATTACCGCCCGTGTTAAGTACAACATTTTATGTCACCCCCTGGCCAGGAAGTGGGATTTACCGCGCGCGGAGCGTGCGGTAATTGCCGCTTTATGGACAGGTGTGATATAAAATACATTACATAGCGTTCCCCTTTTTTAGGGTTTCGTACCCAAAGGGTAAAACGGGACCCTAGTACTAAGACTCCGCTGTCCGTCCGTCCGTCCGTCACCAGGCTGTATCTCATGAGCCGTGACAGTTAGACAATTTACACAGATGATGATGTATTTCTATTTCCGTTATAACAAAAAATACTAAAAAACGGAATAAAATAAATATTTAAGGGAGCTCCAATACAACAGACATTTTTTTGCCGTTTTTTATAGATACTGGTACGGAGCCCTTCGTGCACGAGTCCGACTCGCACTTGGCCGGTTTTTTATATATCTATAGTTAAACTTAAATAATCACAATTATACGAATGGCGCTAGTGGACTGGTTCGTACCTACTCTCTTATATATCACCTAGTGTAGATACCAACTATTAAGTATTCATTCGGAAAATACCCTTTCGCATATCGCCAAGACAATATTTCTCTCGAGAACCACTTGAATAAAAAGTTCAATAGCAATACCGATATACATCTTTCGCCCCCAGTTTCTATCATCGGATCCCCTAGAACCTCCATAATTTTAGGGAATGGAAGACCCAAAACGACGAAACTCTCCCTGCTAAGGGATAAGCTCGGCTGCTTACAAAAATTATAAACACGCTTAAAAAATAGATATACATTTTTATGTCGCTTACGACTTTATTCCGAGGGATGAATGGAATATTGCCTTGCCTGCTCCTGACTGATACGCGGCTTTTATTACATTTCATTTTTATGTTTATTGAATTTCTGGTTTTCTACCAGTGCAGCACCTACCCATAAGGAAATTGTGTTCATGTCAGAAGTGTGAGTCTTACTTCCTTTTGAGGAGAATATATTCGACATGCTTCACTAATGTTTTGTTGAATAAAAGCATAAAACTCATATGGGGTGGTTTTTATTGGCATATTAATTTGAAATTATAATAAAATATTTTTGAAAGGAAGGGAACCTTAATTAAATATGAAAAATATGAATAATCTATATACTGATGTCATGAAAATATACTACGCCTAATGCCTAAGTAATAAAGATTTTATAATATATTGTGTATTTTCACATTAAACAATCACGAATTGCAACCACCGTTCGTTATCATTGTCCCAAAATATTGTGTCGACAAATTCTTGTTAAGGAAATAATACACTTGGGTTCAGATAACTATGATGTTCCCTATAATTTACTAAACTAAAAAGCAAGCAAGCACGAATGCATGCATACAGGCAAGCAAGCACGCATGCATGCAAGCAACCAAACACGCATGCAAACGAGCAAGCAAGCATGATTTTTCAAGGCTCATAAAAAATACCTAACACGAGAAGACTAAGGCGGGAGCTCCGCTTCGCTCGAACCAAACCTAATAGAGTCAGTTTTGCTCCGGCTTTAAAAAATATGACAAAGTGCAGTTATGACAATGAAAGTATAATGCGCAGCATTTGACTTGTAAAATGTATTTATACTTTTATCAATAAAATTATCTGAACCTGATCATTTATGACAAATGACTTTTATGAGCAAAACCTTTATGCGAAATGAGTTATGACAATCGAAATTATGACAACAATTTTTATTCCACTACAGGTGATACCGCCTAAGCCATCAATGAAACGTATATAATATTTTCATTATTATATTCGATACCGACGCTGTTACTTATAGAACATTATTTAAAAAAGTAACGAACTTTGTAAAGTGTCGTCAGGTCTAATGACATTGATCCAAATTGCCGAATTTCCATAAAATATTCATGTTCACAGTTTTGGCGTGGTTAAAACTTTTCACGCGGATTTTTTATTTATTATCCTCAATATTAGGGGAAAAAGTTTTATAAAACTCTTCTGGCGTGTCGGCCTGTTATTGAATAGGGCATCTGGCAAAACTGGCTTCCGCTGACTTGAGTTAGTTATTTTATTATTTTGAGAGTCAAGTTAAACCTACTTTTTTACGTTTTATAATTCCCGTATAATAATTGAAATAAAAACAGGATTAACTCAAAGGTTTTTTCTGTTGCATTTTTTTTTTTAAATAACAGTCACGGCGTTGAAAACAAAACAGTCTTGATAGGTACATTTTAAAATAAAAATTTCACAGGATAAAAAACATCACATTAACGAGAACACGTCATTTTCGCATACAACGAGTGTTGAAGAAGATAACAAGTGCAGTAGTAAATTAAATTTAAAATGAGATCTCCTAAACGCTGTCTGCAGTCGAAGCTCAACCAGTGAAAATGACAGAGATGGAGCTAAAGAAAATTGCAAATGGATTTCGTTCCATTTCGATTAGCTCAGGATAACGGTGCTTATCAGTTAAAAAACGCTCATTTATATATGCCATTCTCTGTTTGATTGACACGTATCTTGTATTGACATTTTGACATGAATTGACACACTTTATTTAGAACAGCGCGGTAATCACGTAACGTTAGTACGATAGATTTAAATGTCAAATCACATACTAAAACTGACTTTAAATACGTACCAACGGTAGTACATATCGTTACGTGATTACCCCGCCGGACTATTGCGACGTAATGTATTAAATTTTAATAAATTATATTAATAGTTTTTAGAGTTTCAATTAAGAAATATCGTTACAAACATCGAAATCGACAATTTTCAGTCTAAAAGCTGTATTTTTCCGTTTAAATTATATTACCTACACATATTAAATAAAATAAAAAACTGAAAAGTTCCGAACTATGACCGCAAAATTAAGTTGGTTTAAAAAGGTCTATGTTACTATCTAAAACTTTAATAAAATCATCGTTTTATCCTTTAAGCACTTTATTGGCATCATCAATAGATACTTTTGTCATAATTTGAAATCAAAACATTTAGACTGTACGAACAAAAAGTTGGTATTTTCGAAAATATACGGTTTTTTCTAACGTCATATCTTTGTTCAAGTGACTACATTGTTAAAGTAAACTTCTGTTTTGTATAGATAAACTCTTATTCTAGACCATAGCGTTGCTAAACTTTTATTTTTATGTACGATTATTTAAAACAGTCAGGTTTTCGTCGGAGTGTTTTGCAAAAATACGCGTCAGAGCTATCTTTCAGGTACAATATTTCCATTTTAAATTGTCAAAAACGACTGGATGTTTATCTTTTACAATAGGATGTATAGTCTTTTAGTACATAGCGATCGCACTAGTTCTGAAATATTGGTTTTTAATATCTAAAAAAAATACTACAAAATGTCTAAATCGGTTTGTTTAAACATTTTTTACCTCACATGTTTTATAATATTTTGGAAAAAAAACTTATTATTATAAAACTACAGGTTTTGCTTGATATTTCTTATTTTTTTTAACGCTTATGGATAACCCACTTAATTTAGACGAATTTTTAAAAACCACTATAATTCACAATATAACAGCGCGCGACAACGTTGTTCGATTCATTACGCGCCGGGCCTTCCCAAGGAACGCACGTGTCGCTCTCCTCGGTGCGTTAAGGTCGGTGACCAAGCTCACACCTACACTGCTATTCTGTAGATGTAGCGCGTCCGCTACAGATTAATAATTTGATACTTGGTAAGTAAGTTAACATGCTAAATTTATTTATTTTATTTCTTCAAAAAGCACTAAAGTGATATGATTTTTTACAGAAATGGGCAATAAACGTAAATTGTTTGGGCCGAAAAAATCCAACAGTACTACGGCCACACAAGTTAAAAGGTAAAGGTATGATTCCGCTGCCGACTGCATACAGCAACTGCACGTTCCGCCGCACTCCAAATTGAACCGTAATGGTATGCGTAAAAAGTTCAATTTGAAATGAGCGGAGAAGTGTCGGAACAGCACACGCCGCTCACTCTAAATTGGGACTTTTAGTCTTATGATTACAGTTCAATTTGGAGTGCGGCGGAAGGTGCAGTTGTTGTATGCAGTCGGCAGCGGAATCATACCTTAAGGCACCATGTTACCTATTACCTATTGCTGCTAGTGATATTTCTATGTCTGGATATGTGCTTCTATGTTCTTGACGTTCTGTGAACATTTCGGATCTTTCCTTTAATTGTAAAATTCAAACTCTAATATTTTTTTATTCTTAACGAGCGCCCGAAACACGTGGACTCCGCGTAATTATCATTCCAAATTTGACTTTTTTTCTGACAAACTTATTCCAATTTTGTTGATTAATTCGTGTTCATGCACCTCTAAAAATAGTTTGTATAGTCTCCCAACATATGTTTACTGGTTGTTATCTTTTGTGTGAATTTACTCTCATATTCATATTCATTTATATTTTTTTATTCTTAACGAGCGCCCGATAATTTATGACTGCATTGTTTGGACTAGTTATCGAATTATATGTATGTGCAATTTCAGATTTTTAGGCCAAGTAGTTTCTGTGGAAAGTAATTTAAAGTAAAACTAGTCCCCGAAACACGTGGACTCCACGTAATTATCATTCTAAATTTGTCTTTTTTCCTGACAAACTTATTCCAATTTTGTTGATTATTTCATGTTCATGCACCTCTAAAAATAGTTTGTATAGTCTCCCAACATATGTTTACTGGTTATCTTTTGTGTAAATTTTCTCTCATATTCATATTCATATGCATTTATATTTTTTTATTCTTAACGAGCGCCCGATAATTTATGATTGCGTTGTTTGAACTAGTTATCGAATTATATGTGTGTGCAATTTCAGATTTTTAGGCCAAGTAGTTTCTGTGGAAAGTAATTTAAAGTAAAACTAGTCCCCGAAACACGTGGACTCCACTTAATTATCATTCTAAATTTTACTTTTTTCCTGACAAACTTATTCCAATTTTGTTGATTATTTCATGTTCATGCACCTCTAAAAATAGTTTGTATAGTCTCCCAACATATGTTTACTGGTTATCTTTTGTGTAAATTTTCTCTCATATTCATATTCATATGCATTTATATTTTTTTATTCTTAACGAGCGCCCGATAATTTATGATTGCGTTGTTTGAACTAGTTATCGAATTTTATGTATGTGCAATTTCAAATTTTTAGGCCAAGTAGTTTCTGTGGAAAGTAATTTAAAGTAAAACTAGTCCCCGAAACACGTGGACTCCACGTAATTATCATTCCAAATTTGACTTTTTTCCTGACAAACTTATTCCAATTTTGTTGATTAATTCGTGTTCATGCACCTCTAAAAATCGTTTGTATAGTCTCCCAACATATGTTTACTGGTTGTTATCTTTTGTGTAAATTTACTCTCATATTCATATTCATTTAAAAAAAATTATTCTTAACGAGCGCCCGATAATTTATGACTGCGTTGTTTGGACTAGTTACCGAATTATATGTATGTGCAATTTCAGATTTTTAGGCCAAGTAGTTTCTGTGGAAAGTAATTTAAAGTACCAGGCCGAACGTCACAATGTACATGACAGTTATCACGCTCCCAAACGTAAAATTTATAAAAAATTAACGTTGTTTTTTGCGTAATTTCTGTATGAAACACAGGTTTTTTATTAATTTCGCGAAAATGAATAGTCAGAAGTAAATAGATTAACACATATTTAAGTATTAATAATGTGTAATGAGATAATAAATGTCGATCGTTTTTTGTATGAAAATCGAACCACCTTAATAAGTGCGTAGGTACGTAATGTTAATAAAATAAAAACATTTAAAACCCACCACATTTCTTTCCTACCTCACTCTAACTCTATAACAATGATCAAGACTTGTCAGTTCAACTGGCAGCACTCGAACCGCACGCACACAGTAATCGTTTTAGTGTGTAGCTAAACATGGCCGCTCGCAGGGAGATCGCGGCTAGGATGAGTTGGAGCGAAATGTTCGTACCCTCTTAAGAGGCCAAGTTTTAAAATATTGATAAAACCTCGGATATGATGGATTATAATCGACGCTTGCAGGAAATTTTATTTGGTCCGAATTAAATAATTATACCTGAAATGTTAAATTATCCAAGGCACGTTTCCATCACAGCAAAAGAGCTTTATTTATATTATTTACAGAAAATAATAATGAAATGCTTTTCAGGTAATTATTTTAGTTTAAAATAACCAAATTAATATTACACCAATTAGCATAATTTTTATTTATTATGTAAATGTTTATAAAGAGCAGGTTTTATTAAAGTACAAAATATGATTTTTTGATATCTTGGCGATTGTGATTTTATATTCAGGTTGCAAATATTTCGTTTTGATTGACCTAAAAATAAATTAACTTTGACTTGTAAACTTAAATACACGAAGTTATTTCAATTTACTGGATAATGGTGTCATAGGTTTCATTTTTTAACCTGTTTGAAAGAAATAAAATAAAACATGAGTAGTCTCGTATTGCAGCATCCGCTATGGCGGATGGTTCCTATAAAACGCAGATTCGCCTCATAAAACTACAATAACTATGCTTTATTGCGACCTCTCATATAAAAGTTTCCAACTTACGTACGTGCAGACGCGAAATTGTCTCAAAATATGATATTGTTGGTAAGAGAACCGGATAATAAGATAATAAATTAAAATTTACTTCAAAATGGAAACTAAAAGGCATAAAGTTAGGTAAACTATTTTTATGTCACACCTGGCCATAAAGTGGCCATTATCGCACGCCCCGCGCGCAAAAAAATCCACTTCCTGGCCAGGGGGTGACATAAAATTTTGTACTTACCACGGGCGATAATAAAGAAAGCCTCAGATCGCATATTTATCGCCCTTGCCTTCGGCTCGGGCGTAAAATACCTGCGATCTGAGACATTCTTTGTTTTATCGCCCTTGGTAAGTAATGTACTATTTCATCACACTTGTTCGTAAAGGGTCCTTACTGTAGGCAGGCATACTGAAGGACAATGGTCTTAATTAATCCCCGGGAAGGTTTAGGTTTTTCCATGAGAGTAATAAGTTTATGTTTAAAATAATTATGCCGTTTACTCATATGGGTAGGTAGGTGCCTCATTCCACACTAAGAATGTTTAAATTAAACATTGTTTTATTAAATATCTTCAAAACTTCTACAAACTGTGATTAAAACATTTACACTATACGAGTATATTTCACTGTTTCATAATGTGTCTTTTAAAACTATTTTAGGGTAGTATTCCATAATTTGAGCGAATTTAATTTTGGAAATCGATAATATATCTGGCTAAATAACCAAGGTTTTTTGCGCCTTTCGGATTTTTTAACACATTTTTTGTCATTATGTGGAAGTACCTACTGGAAGTCTCATTAGACAATCTTTTGAATCTTCTTTCGAGTACCTATATTAATTTATTGTTTAACACATTCACTGCCAGGAACCCGCCTAGCGGGCGCTCTGCTCGTAGGCGCGTAGCCATGCGTTTCCCGGTATGTAGAGGAAATTGCGTAGCGCTACGAAAAGCTTGGTAGCGAAAGTGTTAATATTGATTGTATCAAGGGCAGTAAGGGAATCACTAACGAAAGTTAATTTGAACGATACTTGGTGTTTGGCAATATAATTAATATTGTGTCAGATAAAATGGAAATACATGCTATGTTGGCATATTTTGATGACAGTATTTACAGTTTTAAAGTAAGTACTGTACTATACAGTAGGTAATTTAAAATGAACATAGTAGAAAAGCAAGCCTAAGCACGTAAGGCACGGTACTGTAGCAATTTCCACATGCCTATAAATCTCAATCTTCTAGTCTAGCCCCTCATGCGGCTAGCGCCCCACAATAGCTCTGTAAAAGCGCTAACAACAAGCTGTTTCCAGCGGAAATTAATTGCTTTAAAATGTTGAAATTAAGTAAGTCAAGAGCAGATGTCTTTGTACTCAAACCGCATGGACCCGAGAACGGAAACTTCATTTTTATAATAAGCTGCCGCTTACTGACGATTACAAAAAGTAGTTAATTAATGAAGTAATGCATAATCTTCGAATTATTTAAGTGCTAATTTTTTTGGGGAAGTAATAAAAGCTCCGAAAAAGTCTAGCCTAGCCTAACCTACAAAAAACTAAATAGTACTGACTGAAACTCGTAACAACAGTGCGACTGTTCCATGTGCGACTAATTCGCACAGTTAGTATTTTAGTCGCCCGTTTAGTTTTTCTGTCTACCGGTTTATTATTTTTCATTAAGTAAAAGGTCATTTAAGTATGTACCTAAGACAAAATGGAGAAGGTATTGTTTTACCCACACAACTGAATATTTTTCATAGCACTTTGCTCGTAGCCATGTTGTTTCAATTGACTTGAGTGAGACTGAGAAAACCTGATTAGAGGGTTGTTGGAAAAAATATACGTATTTACAATTAAGACATAGACATAGACATAGACATAGAAATATTTTATTCAACATCACAAGGCACGAGTTGACATTAACATTACACACAATTACACGTACAAGTATCTTAAAATTAGACTTAAGATATAACTTAAAATAATCATGCATATGTAATTAGGTAGTATTTTTTTGTGATGCTAAAAAGGGGCTTGCCTCAGCATAATGTTGCAGCAAGTTTACTGACTTACTACAACGCTGGTTTTCAGGCAGACCCTGGGTAACTAACATTTTAAACCCAAATCTTCCACTCACATTTGTATCAGCTCAAAATCAATGGAAATATTGTAAGATTGATGAGACAGTAGAAGAGAAAGTATCGCCGATCGAATTTGTGGGTGATTGATACTGCTCCCGTCTTGAAACTTTTTCTGCGCACTCAATATTCATTATCCAACAGTCCAAACTTTATTTTTTTGATAATGCGGAGTAGGGAACTATTGTAAACAGGTTTTTAATTAGTAATAAAATGACGTGTTAAAAATGTCATGTACTATCTTACAACACGTGTTTTAATCAAGAAAAAACAAAATAACGTTTTAGGATTAGGATAGGTAATGTTTCCTAGAATATTACTGTAACACGCACGCGCGCTTCGCCTGTGATATTGCTCATAGAGCTCGAGCAGACAGTTAGACCCGTCATCTGCCAGTATTTTAACCCTTTAGAAAACGAAATTCAAGCAAGCAACATCTACCTTTCTCGCTCAAGCCTGCCAGCTTCGCCATCAAGCCTTCTCTTTCATCGTGCGTTTCACTCTTCAACCTGGAATCCACTACCGTGTGAGAGAGACGGAAGAGCTCGCCGTCACTCTCGCACCCCTCTCCACTGCGACGGAGGTGCCCGTACGGCAGGCCGCGCGCTAAGCGGCTGCGCACTTTCGTCGTTCGGCTGTGAGCCTACATTGGTTGCCGGCTCCAAGCCGAAGCTACCCGTACAAGGCGATTCAGGGCACCCATATTCTACAGCCAGTCCTGAACAAGCTTGGTAGATGTTGCTTGCAATGAAAACCTTAAGTACCCACAGTGAACATCGAAAGTATCACTACGCACTAATGAACAAATTGTAAGGAAAAACCGGAGAGAACACCAGCGGGGTAGTGACGTAACTTTTGGAACATACGGTAGGCATATTTTAAGAGGGCGTAGCTATGGCATTGCAAAAGTCCGGCTCTAACACGCGTGAGTTTTCAATTAACCATGCCGCTCTCTACGGAAGCTCAGCGCGTGTTTTTCGTAAATATTGAAGTTTATTCTAAACGTGTACATTTATAAGGATAATCTTTTTATCAGGTTTAAGAACTTATCATTTTACAACTATAACAGACTGGAGGAAAATAGTTCAAGAATAATATACTGAAATGACAGATATTTAATCACTATAGATGTTGAGATCTAGGACTATAAACATTGGCAAAAATGCATATGTGGGCTCTTCATATAATTTTTAGTAGGGATTTGACAAATAGATCGACCGTACCGTACGTTCGAAACGTTACGTGATTACCCCGCTGTACTCGTGTATATGTATTTCTGTTATAAATTAATTAAATTATCTTTTACAAGCTCATATAACATCATCTATATCCCAGTTAATACAGAGAGCTAGTTTAGAAGAGCACGCAGACAGTGGCGCTCACTCAACCCATAGACTAATTTCATTAATCCTATCATTGATTGGATTTGCTAAGGAAGACCGTAGTTGCTATGTTATAACATAACCTTGCCTACATAGTGTTGCCTTTAAAATTTGCTCTCGTTTTCATTGTACTCTTTTTTATATTTCGGTATGTAGGTAGTTTAATGGTTTTGGTAGTGATGTCATATATATTAGTGGACATTTACGAGTTAAGCATACCGTCTTATACGAAACTGTTTATCAGACATACATATATTTTTTTAATTTGACAGGCAACATTGGCCCTTGAGCGTAATTTGACTTTCAAAATGCAACATATCCTCATCATGCAAATAAGATTTACATCTCAGAAAGCTTTCAAAATGAGCACGACGAAGGCATGAAACAGGTAACATCAAGTTTTGTAAGTTTTGTTTCGAATTTTTCGTCCTAAAGCTATACTTCTCTTATATGCTTTTTGAAAGTCAAATGTTATCAGGAAAAAGTTACCAAAACACACGAGAGCCACTGCATCGCAACTTTTGATTCCCTGGCAAAGCACACTTCAGCATGAATTCAATTCATCTCCGTAGAACCTACGAGGATTCCACCGAGTTCTCCCTGATCCGACGGCTTACATCTTTTGCTAACGAATTAGTCCCCGCTTAGTTCTAAATCACCGAGTTTAGCCAAATGCGGGCTCTGCAGCACAATTCAAAGACAATTCGAATGGGAGGAGTAACTAGCATTATATATTGCACGAGTAGTTGTGTTAATTGAACTGCAACATCATTTATAACCAACAGTATACTGAGATAGGATTTGGGGCCCGTGTGGCTTTTCCGATGAAAATAAAAAAAAATTGGGCTTTATTTAGGTATTCACCAATCTGTTAACAAATTTTAAAAAGTAAACAACTAAAAAGGTAAAATACTATTGTAATCGTATTAATTTATGAAAATATTGATGTTTTACGATTCTTGTTTTAAAATGGAAATTGCTCTACTTTTGTACGGTGAGTCATATGTATTTAAGCACAATGTATCTGAAAAAAAACTGTAGTACGATAAAATTAACTGTTGTTAATTAATCCTAATGTTTTTGATACTTTCTTTGTAACTTTCTTCATTGTATGTATCACTTCAACAAGTTAAGTTAGTAGGTAGTTCCTATTCAGATTTTAACTTATGCTTCCAATATTTTACAGTTTTAAAGCTTATTTTTAATACACGTTCCACTTTATAAATTACTAGCCAAGCTGTGGAACTTCTTGCCGGAATCCTTGTTCCCTGATGTGAACTACAATCTTTTGGTTTTCAAGACGAGAGTGAATCGAGAGAGAGCGAATATTTTTACTAGGTAAGCGTGTTCCATCCTAGTAGTGGTAGCCGTACGATTAAAAAAACCGCAAATCGATGTAAAGTTTAGCCGTTTGGCACACGCATACTAGAGGTGAAAACAAAATTTTTGACCCGCAGTTCCTTAAAAAAAATTCCCATAGGGGGAGTGCCGAGACATTATTTTTTTTGTATGGAAAAAAAAAAAATTTTTGTAACCTATCGTGTGTGGTATCATATGAAAGGGCTTTTTGAGGCGATTCTAAAAATATAACACATCATTACATTTAAGCCATTTTTTTCAATTAAATCAAAAATAATTTTCGAAACATACCAAGTTTGAAGTCCTCCAGACACGATATGGCTGATTTTTATTTTGTTCAATATACCAAAAATGATACGTTATATCCTCATATCTAACCTCAAAAAAGCAAATTTGAAATGATTTTCATTAAGTTTTTTTTTTTTTAATTTTTCAATATTACTAAGTGGCACGGTTCTACTTCAATACCTATTTTACGTGAGTTATGGAACTTTAGTGCAGATACGGTACATATTTATCATAAAATGCCAAAACAAAAATTTTGAACCGCAGTTCCTAAAAAAATCCCTTGGGGGGGAAGTGCCGAGACATTCTTTATATTTTTGTATGGATTTTTTTTTTTTTTTGCGGAAACCTATCGTGTGTAGTATCATATGAAAGGGCTTTTTAAGGCGATTCTAAAAATATACCATCACTGTACCGTATCTGCACTAAAGTTCCATAAATCACGTAAAATAGGTATTGCAGTAGAACCGTGTCAATTAGTAATTTTGAAAAATTAAAAAAAATACTTAATGAAAATCATTTCAAAATTGCTTTTTTGAAGTTAGATATGAGGATATAACGTATCATTTCTGGTATATTGAACAAAATAAAAATCAGCCATATCGTGTCTGGCGGACCTCAAACTTGTTATGTTTCGAAAATTATTTTTGATTTTATTAAAAAAAAAATAGCTGAAATGTAATGATGTGGTATAGTTTTAGAATCGTCTCAAAAAGCCCTTTCATATGATACCACACACGATAGGTTTCTAAAAAAAATATTTTTTTTGCATACAAAAAAAAGAATGTCTCAGCACTCCCCCCCTAAGGGAAATTTTTTTAGGAACTGCGGGGCAAAAATTTTGTTTTGACCTCTAGTATGCGTGTGCCAAACGGCTAAACTGGGGGCCGATTTTTGAGTTTCGAACGTTCGACTTTTCCCTCGACATCTGTCATAACATCATAGTTTTTTGACAGATCTCGAGTGAAAATTCGAACGTTCGACACTCAAAAATCGGCCCCCTGTACATCGATTTGCAGTTTTTCATTGAAATTGGGCCTGTACCGCTACCACTATAGACCACAATATCGTTTACCATCAGGTAATTTATGATCAAGCACAACTATTTTTGAAATAAAAAACCTTCTCGTATAATATAATAGCCGTAAAATTGTATTCAGGTACTTAGTATTACAGTAGTCAATTATAGATGCAAAAATGTTAAAACGTTAACTGTATTTTATGAACCAAGACAAACCGTGTAGTAGGCACTAAACAAGTTCCTTTATCTACCTTTGTTATTTGCGTTTGTTTCTCATTTGTATTCCGAATTCGGGAATAAAAAGATAAAAAACCTATTTAACTAAAACACGCAGTTTTACTCAGCCTGGAAATTTGGAATAAATTTATTCGAAGCCAATTTTGGGCTCGGTAATTCTTATGGGACGGAGCTACTTTACTGACAGCTGGGAGTAGTGAACTTGTCCAATCCAATCAGGTAGATACATCGAGTTCCAATGGCGTGAATGTTAATTTTATTGCAATTAGATAACGTCCCAATGTTAGCCTTAATTAAATTAAGTACTTACAATTTATCAAGCTTACAATTTTAATTGTTACTAATATTGTTTCATGTATATAGAAATTTATGAGTTTATCTACACTCGTAAACAATTCGTATTCAAGAAAATGTTTTCTATTTTTTATAAACCATCCCTAGCGTTTTTGGAACTCCTAAATAAAATAGCCAGCCTAAAAACGTAAAACAGTATAAAGAGGCCAAGCATTTTTCTTCGACATAATCCCCTTTTAACTTGAGACAAAGATTAGTTAGCTTATTTCTTAAAGCATTCACTTGTTACAGATTTAATGGAATGGTGGATTATAGGACTCAATCTTGGCATAATTTATCCTAACGAATTAAGCGTGGGACGGAAAATCTCCAGCAAAATTTAACCTATAAAATAGGGCATAAACCTTAAGACATCGGTTTATAAAAGAAACGAATTTTTCGCAAGGTATTGTGAAAAGGAAATTATCTAGAATTTCCTAAGCGTTGATTTACCATTCAGTTCTTAATGTACCTAGATTTCTCCATCTCAGTTATAAGGAGATGACTGGACATAACGGGACGGACAGCAAATTAAGAATACATTGACCGCCACTTTAGCCTTTACGGTAGTGACCCTGCCTTAGAAAGCTCGTGGTCGCGGGTTTGAATCCCGGTGACGACATTAATTTTGTATGTTGAGCATGAATATTTGATGTATTTAATTAAGTATTTATTTATTTATCTAAGTACATAGGTATAATATAAGTGTGTATCTATCTATATGTCGTCGCCAAATATCTTCTCATAGTGAAGACTTGCATAGTTTATTTTAATAAATATGAGGAAAACCCGATTACAATAGCATCACGATGATGATAATATATTCTTAGGGGGATTGCAAATTCGATTATTAAATCTCCAAAAATGTATTTCATACAATTTTATTTCCTACTGATCGCTATTCATAATTATTTCTTATTCATAGCCATCGGGACTCCGAATTATCCATATTCTTTTTTAACGTAACGATTTTTAGCAATGTATAGTTTATTATCATAAACCTCTATTCTCGACTTTTATATATTCTACTCTAAGGCAGGTCGGTGTAGGTACGACGACGAGCGATGCGAGCACGAGCGGTTAGGTAGAACTGCGGCCCTACAGCGCGCGAGCCGAGCGAGCGAAGCGAGCGTGCCTCAGCAGCGACCGGCGAAGCGCCAGAACCGATTTTTTTCATAAAACTATTAAGGCGACAAATAACACTACAAAATAAGCTTATGAGTAAAAAATACAAATACAAAACAGCAGTATGAGAACAAATATAATCTGAATGATAACATTATGAGTAAATATTTTCGGAATAACGATGATTATGAATAACGATGGTAGTAATATAAATTATTCACAAACAAGATTAGGAATACAAATTTATGAAGAGTGATAATTATGATCACAAAGTGGTATTATTAGAAAAAATCCTATATGTGCCAATATGGACCCATTCTTAGGAACCAATATATTAATTTAACTTACTACTCAGCGTTTTAAACATTTTATAGTCCATTCCTGACATTAGTTTTATAATTAGGTAGATAAGAATAATATATTGTACTGTACTACTAGTATAAGGAAAAATTGTTATACATTTGTCTGAAAAAATCAATGGATATTTAATAAACAAAGGGGTCAGTAGCAAAGGAAACGGATGGCCCATTCGGATCCGTCTCCGACTCAAACCCCGGTAACTAAATCACTCGATAACTTGTAATCCAATTACAAACCATTAGCGACACGTTTCCGCGCGTTTAACTCGCGTATGAAGTTTCTGTAATTTATCGAATTATTCCAGCTGATCCCTTTAAACTGAACTATAATTGAATCCCGACTAAAACCTGCCACATGCTCGTGTTCGGTCAACAATAAACCGACAAATTTGAGATGAGTGAAGCCATTAGCTGCAAAGTACGTGTTTGCGACACAGAGTTATACCAGACGTAAAGCGGACGTAGTTCAAGTCTTACTAGGGTCATAAACTCATAAACAGATTTAGGTGCGCCTCTTTCCAGTGGACATTTCGAAAGTTTAAGGGCTACGAAGCTTTAATTTAAATTGGACTAGTCACCCGCATAAACAGTGTCTCCGTGTCTTAATAAATCCATGTGATAAAAGCATAAGTTACATGCGCATAAGCCATTGAGTAGCCCACAGGAGGGACGACTTTTGTTTTTTCAAGTGTTTATAAACCACTATCACTATTTTATCTATTTTACTACTCCCGAAAAAGTGTGTTCTTATTTATGCACCCATCGCATGTTCAATTACACTCACCGGCAGAAAATTTGGCTCAAAATAGAAAATAGTACATTTCGATACAAGTGAAAAAAAAGTTTTTTGCGACGAAGGTGAGAGTTGGAGCCCGAGTGAAACGAGGGTGACAATCACCTGAGTTGAAAATAAGTTTTTACACATGTTTCGAACAATTTTTTTCATAACAAGTGCCTTAAAAAGTGAAATGCGAAAAGTGCACTTTTAGGCCCTAGTTAGGAAAATGCATTTTTATATATTAAACATTAGGTATTTAATTTACTCAATTTATAGTTTGAAATCACAAAAAGTTTTTGGGGCAAATTTTCTGCTGGTGAGTGTATGTTTATTAAATTAATTAATGTCCTTTCTCTAACAGAATCCTTCAATTCATATTTTCGATAAGACGCCTGCCACTATCAATAAAATTACCAAGTGCCTACCTAAGGATCAAGTAACTGCGAATGTTTTCTGGAAGAAATTGCTATTTAGCGAAAAGACTGCCTGTTATATACCAACACAATACAATACACTGTATAGCACACCTCAAAGTAACAGACAACGTATGTAGATTTGAAAGTAGAGGTGTACTCAAATAACAGACTTTAAGCTTTATGTTATGTGTATTCTGCATTTTTTTGAGGAGCAGGTACTAAGATTGACGGAAATTACAAAGCCGCATATTATAAATGCTTACTAATCTACTCGGAAATGTGGCGAGGGCCACGTGAGCTCGCATAATAATTCATAAGATAGTTATCATAGCCTAAAAGCACTTTAGCTGGATTGCCAATCCCGTTCAACACCGTAATGTATTTGCATGATGACGTCATAACGAATTTTCGAATCCGTGTAATTTCTACCCAACGCAACAATGTTAGCATAGCGCATATTAAAATAGTCTTGATTTAGTATTCCATTATTGAAATTGGATTGGTTATGAGAATTGCTTTATTTATATCGATGAATCGCCATAGTAAGATAAATGGGGAGAATTAAGAGGCTGTCAAGACCTAATTTTGTTGAAATTGATGTTATTTAAGCAGTTTTTTAAGAAAAACTATTTGTTCTAGCGCATCAAAAAATATAATTATATGTTAATATTCATCATATTTCAAAGACCGTGTACGGACTCGATACATAATTGGACGAAATCGGCTCGATAGAAAATAATTGCAAAGTGGTCTTAAATTCATCATTAAACGGTTCTATGTCTTTATTTTTATTAGGTATGGGTCTGCAATTAAAAACATGAAGTCAACATATTCATACCTAAACCGCTAACGAGTCATATTTCACAATTAATCCATACTGTTTGTTTTTATTTCAATAGTATTGTAGTATTCATTTACTATTCTACGCGCAGAGCTTCCGTAAAGAGAGGGATGGTTAATTGGAAACTCACGCGTCTTAGAGCGGGACTTTTTCTAGGTGTTGTCAGCCTCTTAAATTAGCATGAAGTAATAGCTAGCGCCTTTGTCTGGAAAGCCACGAGAGACGAAAAAAAAAAAATATGCCCCTCTCATTCTAATTATCACAGCGTGAGAGAGTCGGCGTCGATGAGTCGCGACTGTCGCGAGCGACGTAGTTCCAAATACCGGTACGAGACGATATTATTTGCATCATGAACACTAAGGGTCGGTTGCACCAACGTACGAACACGGACCGGTCATCGTCAAATATGGCGCCGGCAGCTGTCATACCATAGAAACATGTCTAGCCTAAGGCTGGGTTGCACCAAACCGTCTGTAATCGTAAGCGGTGTTCGTCAAATCTGATTGTATGGAAAGTTTGACAAGTTTCTATGGGATGACAGCTGCCGGCGCCATATTTGACGATGACCGGTCTGTGTTCGTAAGTAGGTGTCATGACTACTAACCCTTGACGATGACTTTGGCTACTTTAACTCTACCAATATTTGGTTTGGCAACACTACCTCACACGTCACAATTCCGTGACATTTCCATAGAAATATGACGTATGATGCACAGTGTTGCCAAATTATATTTGTTTGACATTTCATTTGCTAGGTAGAGTTAACGTAGCCAGAATCTAGTATTGTATAGGGAAGCAATGGAAATTATTATTTTTATTATAATTCTCTTTATTTATTTCTCTTCTTAGGCTAGGTTTGTATAATATTTCAATAAAAAGTTAGATATAAAAATACACTTACAAAACATAAAAACATCATAAAAACCTAACCTAGAGTGCCGCCGGCAGCGAGGCAAGGCCTAAGCTACTGGTGGTTAGGGCGACAGAGAACTAGGAACCTCCTGACTATCCACGCCGTGTCCAGGAGCACCGCCTTCTGAATCTGACCTTTGACCCAGCCCTCTAGCGAGAGTATCTTGAGATAATAATAATAATTATTATTTATAAATAACGGCATTTGATAATTTCGATAGGGTCAAAATGTTTCATAACATGACAGACAAAAGCCTTAGTGACGTAATACCTATATACCTCTACCATAAATTATATGGATGCATTTGATTTCTAACCCACCAAACATGACATTCTTTACATAGAGAGTTTATACCAAATCTCCAACGGTGAAGAATACGAAGCCTATTTATTAACTTTGAATGTCCAATGTTTCAAGTAAAATTTCAAAGTGCATTTCGCCTTCACTCAATAAAGGAGAATCTTATCGTCGGCCGCCCGAATCATTGCTACAGATTAACGCGGAGTCTTCGCGCCAAAGCGAGCCCCAAATCTGCTCATTTGTATTCTATGTTTCGAGTATCCCGGGGGTATTGAAGTTTCACAAGTTTCTAGAGGGCCAATTAATGAGCCGATTAAACTAAATTAGGTTTGAAGCGCGAACGGCCTGCTTGGACGGCTGAGCCGTATTAGTCGTGCTCTGTTGACATATTGTTGGGTTGAGGGTTCTACTTGGTGCCGTAGTTTTGGACGGGAAAGAATGACTTTGGTCGGCTTAAGAGTTTATCATGCAAGTTGCTAAGCCGTACAAACCGCGTAATGGAAGACCGGGTATCTAAATATGTATGATATGGAATTTAATGTGCGAAGGGTGCTCATAGATATAATATAATTATGTGATAATCCGCATTGAAAGGGACCTTATGGCGGGCGGCACTTATGTATATGTCGCAGCCGGATTGTATAATAGGCTAGCCGTTTTACAAAACAGAGCCGTTTTGTCATACGGCGGGTTAACGATTAGCCGGATCGTCATTGAAATACGTTCTACAATATGGCGGCTCACGTTTTGCCGGATTGTACTTGCCGGATTGCATAATCCGCCGTTTTACATTACGGCTAGCTTTTTTACAAAATGGCCGGATTGTTTTCGCTAAACAGCGCTGGGAGTGTTAAAAATGGGAACTAAATGCTGTCAAAGAGGTGACAGCTAAAACGACGTTATTTTGTGAAAAGGCTAGCCGTACCATAATGTATTACGGCGAGTTATATAATCTGACTGAACCGCTTTTTTACATTACGACTAGGCGAATTGAAGAATGCAAAGCGCCGAACATATTTCGGCGGATTTTCAATCAGCCATATTCAATTCGCATAATCGTTGACCCGCCGTAATACAAAACAGCTCTGTTTTGTAAAACGCCTAGCCATAACGTAATACGGCGTATTATACGATTTGCCTGCGACATATATACGCCTTTATTGCAGTTGTTCGAATACATAAATATTATAATGAATATAATATAAATAAATATTTGTGGACAATCTTACACAAATCAACCTAGTCCCAAACTAAGCAAAGCATGTACTATGGGTACTAAGTGATATAGATAAATAGATAATTAAATACATATAAAACATCCAAGACCCAAGAACAAATATTCGTGCTCATCACATAAATAAATGCCCTGGCCGGGATTCGAACCCGGGATCTCCAGCTTCGTAGGCAGGGTCACTACCAACTAAGCTAAAAGCTAAAGCGGTCGTAATTGTACCGTACAATAGTTGCGAATAATGAGTTTTATGATTGTAGGTACTTGATACGTTGTAAAGCAATAATTTAAGCACAATATAAGTGTATTACCAAGTGTTAAGTCCTACAAATAAATTCAACCCCTGTGTTAGTCAAATGAGAACAAACAGTAATAACCCAAATAATGTGAGCATACCACTGGCTTGAGATTAGCATGCCATTCATTTATTTTAACGCACTTCATGCTCACATTTATGGCGGCTATGTCTAAATCTTGCTATTAAAGCAATTTGCTCGTACACTGAATTCATTTCATGTTCAACTAGAAACATTTTGTTCTACTTTCACGACAATTTGTGGGTATGATACGATTTCTATATCAACATTGGTCAGTCGAGATTTGGAATATAATGATAATTGCTTTTACTAAGTTAATACTCATAAGAAAAGGTCGAGGAAGAAAATCGAAGCAATAAAAGAATGTATTATTGTATGTGTGGTTGCCTATGACCGAAAAGTAACGGCTGCGTCATAACATAAAAGTTACGTTTATTTCCTAGTTTCTAGTTTGGCTGCCGTATAAGATATATTTAGGTAATGAAATGTGCCAAGTTGAAAGCTAAACTTGGAGCTCAGCCACAAAAACAAAATAGTACACAGGTTAGGGAAACTATCTATATTGTGTTCGCAATTTGATCGGTAGATCTGGTAAAAAGAAAACGTAATCGGTTATAATAATGTATGTTCAAATTGTGTTATAGTAGGTACGTAATAATTGTCGTATAGAGTGTTAGTACCACTCCATGAATTCTTATTGACTCAACAAATCTTCAAAATAATAAAGGGTTGGCAACGTATTTATGACTCCTATGGAGTCACAGCAGGCGACGATGACACATGGTGCCTGATGGATTAGGTAGGTTATTATTAGTGTTCGGAGTTTCGGTGGCAAATTTCACACAGTGGGTAATGGAGTCGTTTTTATGATTCACTTTTTAAGATTTGAATAAATAAATTATTCATTTACCTGAAGTACTTAGTATGACATTAAATGGCGGCAGGTACAAACATTATACTGTCCCGACTGTGTATGTGACATGTTTGTACGTATGTAATAAGTAAAAATAAATAAAGTTATTAAACAATGTTTACCTACATACTTGTGTTATTAGTAGTCCTGTGTTATCGTGGTATAAGTAGGTAATGCTCGCAAGATAATTTATAAGGAGTATTATACAAAATTAATCATTTAATCGTTATTCGTTTAATCAAAAAAATAGGTAGGCGACTCCATTTACCTCTGTGAAATTTGCCACCGAAACTCCGAACATTAGTTATTATGCTATTACACAGTTTTACACACTTATATATTTTACTGATTGAATTAATACTTTTGAATATAATTACAGTGGTAAAATCATAGTTTTATGTTTTATAACGAAGATCCGAAAAGTAGCAGTCCTGAAATGTTACTATACTATAATCTACCAAAAATCGCTGACGTTTGCCAAATGAGCTGACTATATAAATCAGAAATAGGTTACATTTCGTGACAATTTTGCGTGATTAACACATTCACATTCATTCATATCGATAATATTATTAATAAATGACCATGACTATGGCCAGTAGATTTAGACATCAAAATTGCAAAGCATGATGAAATTCTGCATTTTAAATTATGTTGTTTAGATCAGTTAGGATAGATTGAATCCAAATTTGCAACTTCGAAAAACTGGAGCTTCCTGAGCACGTGGAAAACTGCGAAATGTTGAGAATTTTTTCACTTTTGTTCTAAAACTCATAAATTGTGCATTTTTCGACTACAAAATGTTTTTAAAGTTAATTAAATTTGCAACAAATTAAACCCAACTATAATTCTGAAATCTTCATAGTGTCGAATTGACTGCGTTATTCTCTGGAAATATTGAATACTTACCTTAAAATTAATAAAGTTTCCTTACCTGCAAATTGACGTAAGGAGCGTCAGCCATCACAGTAGGGACAATAAAGCCGCCTTCGCCTGTTGACATGTCGATATCCTGACTGTAGATGTCAGTCTTGTCATCATACAACTTTACTCGTACGCGAACTTTTTTCTCCGTGCTCATTGCTTCTACCTGCAAACAACGACGTTTTTAAATTTCCTGTCAAAATATTAGGTTAGTTTCACAGCAATTTTTGTAATCCCCAGATTAATTATCTGTTTGATAAATGTTAGCTCTGTCTTTTTCTTTCATTTGACTTCAGAAAAAGACAGTCATAATTTCAACCGACGAATAATTTTATCATGGGGATTGAAAAATCGGCCCTAAACGAACTAGTACTGATACTGTTTAATGTTTATCCTTGTATTATTAACGCGGACTTTGATGATGTTGCGTGATGTCGGCTTAAAATACACCAGTATGTATGGAGTTTGAAGAAATTGTCTAGTAATATATATAAAATTAATTAATAATACAGGCTATAAATACTTTCTACATTACGGGCAAACTTCATTTCAGGTAAGTGTTGCATTTTTAATTATAGGTACTCGTTACAAAGTCGCAGGAAGAAACCAATATATTTATAGACATATGTAAGTATTTGCATATTATCCTCAGCCATGCTCAGAAAATGAAGCAAATTCCAATCTCGTGCAATTTAGCTCCTGTGAAACTGTGTCGGCAAGTCAGACTATAATTAAGTCATTAGGTTAAGTCAACCCGCCTGGCACTCACCCAAAACTGGCTGCGACAGATTTCGATATAAAATACAACGGTAATTATATTAGCGTGAAAAGAGGTATACCTTATACTTGACGGTTTAATTAAAGTTCTTAGGCGCAGTATGAATACACGGACTATCAAAATAATATTAAATTATCCTTTTAAGGCGATATATCGATTGAAAGAGACACCCTTTGTTTTTCGCTCACGACAAAACGGGACGCAACCCTCTCCGAGAGTGGCTTTTTAGACAAATCTCGTTAAATATCTGACTGTGTGCAGTTTTATTAAATTTCCTCTTGTCAGTACCTAGATGAGGTAAAATACCATCATATTAACTTAATCGTGTCTTTTAATAATGCGTTGTTTTAGTAGGCTGAGGAAAAAAAGGAAAATATAGACTAGACTTTGGATTTATTTTCTATCGAGAAAATTTTAAGCAATCATGTTTCGCTATTGTCAGTACCACAATCATATAGTCAAGAATCATATATCTGAAAAACAGCCCCTACTGTTTGCTAGTCTGGGCAGGACAGCGTTTCAAAGTGTCCAAATTTCTCAGTGTAGCGCCCTTAGTCGATATACTCTTATCTTATGATTATGTGGGGTTTTGATGATCTGTTTTACGATACGCCGCCATTCTTCCAATAGAGCCGCTTTCCGAGAGAATTGTATAATCACAGTACACCCATAGCACTGAGGTATAATGTAGGTACTCGACATAGGTATTCGCTATCGGAGCGAGCATGAACATGCACAGTGATCAAAATATTTTTGACCACCCTGGGGAGTACAGATATAGGCATTTGACAAGAAGGCAAATTGAGAACCTCCTTCAGCCTATTGAAGTCAGTTAAGAATATTTAATATTTATAGATGAATATAAATGTCAATCAAGATGTTACTTGTAATACCGCAGTAACACTAATTCAAAATGGAAGAACGATATAATGCGGGACGCAGAGAAAATCACGTCGATATAAAAGCTCTTCGTTAGACCTTAGTAATTTATTACATTGTACGGCTGCCAAGACGTGGGAAAGAATGATGTGGAACCAGCCAGAGGAATGTAGATTATACTCACAGAAATTAAATTGTTTTAGTACGTGATCTTCTGAGGAGGACCGGGATAGAATTTTAAAAGGCTTAAACACTTCTTTTAAAATATTTCCAACTCAAAAATATATTTTTATTAGGTAGTTTTGTACTTCTACTATATATTTTATGTTATTACTTTAACTCGGGTGAGCAAATTCGATTTTGAGAGGTTATTTTCTCTTTGAGGGAACAAATATTTTCGGCTAAAAAGAGTAAATAAAAAGTTACGTAAATATTAAACAAAATATATTATGCAGATTTGAAAACTTGGTTGTTATTATTTAGAATTCGAGCCGTAAGTGCCAAAAAATCGTGTCGGAAGTCAAGAATCACTTTGAAACAGTGAGCCATTGTGAATATTTTAAAACATTATTTCTTCGGAACCTAATGCTGCATAATATTATACATTGTATGACATATAAAAAATGTATAGAAACCGCATCAATGCTAACATCGACGGGGTATTTCCCGAGCTCGGATAAAAAGCTACCCTCAAAAGTTCCTCCGATCCAAGTCGAGGCTAACGAGTCGGCATTTGTTATTTGTTCTATACACCGACTAGGGTTGTGCTGGTCGAACGGCTGAAGAAAAAACGTTATGAGTACCGCGTCATCCACCATGGAATAATTGTTCAAGTGTGCCTGCATAGGTATATGAATACCTATGCAGGCACACTTGAACAATTATTCCATTATATTAAATTCAAATAATTTATTTCAGGCTTTCACACGTAACTATTTGTAAAATATATATATAATTGCTAAGTCACATTTAATGAACGACCAAATTATTTTGGCGAAAATGGTGTGGCGAAAGTGGTACATGAATTACTACGTCATTTTGCAATTTGTAATGTAACTAACGCCCTATGAAAAGCCAGCCAGCCGATCGGGTTTCAATCTGGATGTCAAGGGTTCCAACATCGGCTCGCATCACTGTGTTTGGCAAAAAAATCTTGTGTACGAAATATCATTTGATATTTGGCAGTAGGGAGTTGTTTTCGTGAAAAAAAAAACATCGTAAAAAATCACCCAAATGTCGCAAAGTTAAGTGTTTGAAGACGCAGTTACAAATGCTGATCAATATCAGTGACATCCTTATCAGAGTTGTTCCCTGAACAAACGTTACAGTTACACGGAATGTAATCCTTAGAAAAGTGTGCCATTAAGTCGCGTCAAGACTTAACATGTTTAGGGACATTTTAAAATGTAATGTTGCCATGGAACCGTGCCTTGGGGGATAGTAACTCTTAATGTAACTGGTAGGTAAGGTATTACCAGTTTACACATTTTTTAACAAGGCTTTTAGTAACTATTCTGTAAAATATTATTTAGAATTAATTGTTAATTAAAAATAAACGTAAACCTTCCTTCGAGTCTAAATTCAATCAAGTCAAACAAGACCCGCCATTACTTACAACCAATATTCACACTGCACTTCACGAAGCAAATAACAACAATACCAACAAATACAATTGTATTGTATCAACGTAACCGTCTCAATACAGTACTTTTTGTTATCTCCAAGATTAATTCATCCACACAGAACAAACAATTTGTAATTCAAATGGGCCTGTGCGAAGGGTCTGTATTTGTCGAGAGCGCTTGCCGCATATCTGATAATTGCAATTTAAAACCTTTAACAAAAATAACTAGTGACTTTTAGGGAAACCTTTTTTCAACATAAACAAACCGGGAGGGTTAACTACTCCTCGACCTATTTAGATCTTCTTTCAACTTAAAATTTGTATTTAACCTACTTCAACAGAAAGAAGTAGGTTCCTTCTTAGTTTAACATCATGATTTTTTTACTTGTATGTTTTTTATGTGTACGAAGCGATAATTCTTTCAGACAACATTGGATTTTGTTAAGCTTTTTTTTTTGTTTTAATGCAAGTATCCTGGAGGTAGCTTTAAAATATAAATTTGGTTTGATTCGTTTTGGTCTGATGATAGCATCCAGGGGTAATTGAGGAAACACTTCAATGTTTCTTTTTAATAGTAAACGAAGCATTTGCTCTCGGAAATCACCAATTAGGTGAAATAGGGATGAAATTGATACAGACCGATGACTTGGAACTCCTAAATGATGTAGACGCTTTACAGATTCCAATTTACTACCGTAGGCGTAAGAATGTGTCACCATATATCTGGCTATACTATCCTAGCTACTATCTATATGATGCTAAAATAATTATTACGCTCTCGACAGAGATTGCATTTACCGGGTTGTTTTGTACCTGATATGTGGCAGAATATACACGATAAGAGACGTGTTATACGTCACGTCAATAGCGGCATTATTCGGTTACGATAATTTCTAAATGCGCTTTCCCCAAAATAACGCCAGAAGAGTACTATTACTTATTCTGTGCTAGAAGTAAAGTCTTGCCGATACAGATTTATTTGTTTGTAAGGTTTATTATACGTAGGCACATTTTTTCTTTCTAGAAATTGAAGTTCATCACTTCAACTTATTGCTTAGTCGTCTTTATTAATTTGGTTTAAAAACGAGATACCTACAATAAATAACTATTCTGAAAACGAAATGTAAAGAAGCTGAAAAGAGAAAAAAAGAAGAAGTATTTGTGTACCTAACATTATTTTTATGCCACTATGATACCCACAAATGATCAACGCAACCAAGCAATAACAAAATAGCCGTATTAAAACAGGTCTAGCTATGTGTAGAATATATTTTTTTAATAATCGTGAGATAAAATTCAAATTGTACCTCAATTCGCCAGGATGCCGGCGCGGGCGAATGATCTTTCCCACATCACTATAATACTCACCCTTCCAACAAACGGCAGGCCAGGCTTGTATCTCCTGCGCATGCTGTCAGCGAACCGCAGTTCCACGTAATACTGTTCAGCGGGCGGGGCGGCCGGTGCCGTGTTGCCGGCGCCGGCTCCGACGGTCAGATCGACGCGCGCAGAGCTGCTCTGCAGCAGGCCTCAATTCGCCAGGATGCCGGCGCGGGCGAATGATCATTCTCACATCACTATGATACTCACCCTTCCAACAAACGGCAGGCCAGGCTTGTATCTCCTGCGCATGCTGTCAGCGAACCGCAGTTCCACGTAATGCTGTTCAGCAGCCGGGGCGGCCGGTGCCGTGTTGCCGGCGCCGGCTCCGACGGTCAGATCGACGCGCGCAGAGGTGCCGCCGCAGCGGGCCTCGATACGCCAGGTGCCTGCGCGGGCGCCGCTCGCTAGCGCTGCGCTAAGCTTGCGAACACCTGTACGTATGAAAGTAAATGACAACATTTTATTTGAATACAGACATAAATAAAATTTCAGCTGTCTCACTGTCACGGTTTTTGAGATACAACCTCGTGACAGACGGACAGCGGAGTCTCAGTAATAGGGTCCCGTTTTACCCTTTAGGTACAGAACCCTAAAAAAGACAATTATGTTTTCAAACACCAAGTTAAAAAGAAAACTGTAAAGAGGAATAAGTGTGGCCCATTATCGTGTGCATTTGAATTTCTAGAACACTTTTATGTGGACGGGACACGGGTTGACTTTTAATAGGTTACATTTGCATTTATTTACCGTTGTGTAAAGAACTTAACTGTGTTACTCGGATTTATAAAGATGCGTTATGACTTACGTTGGTATTTTTTTGACATTACTTTATCGTAAAGTATAGATTTACCTACTTAATAGACTCAAATTAACAAGATATTTTTATTTAAGTTCGTTGTGAAATTCGGGTGGGTTAAATTTTCATAGAATAAAGACGTAAGAAATTAATTAAACAAAGAAATAAAGTAATCGAATACTTAACTACCTACTAGGTATAGTGCTGGCTAGAAGGTCAGTTATAATTGTTATAAATTAAACTACAAGACAACCAAATATTAGCAATATTTTTTATCTTCAGTTCTTCAAGAAGCTAAGTTCGGAAAATATAATGTCTAAATTAAATAGAATATCCGACTTGCGCGGTCGAATAAAAGCTAGTTTAAAGTAGGTCAACATTCAGCACTTTAGTTCATAGTCAACAATAACATAAGTATCTAGCTAGCCCAAGGGCCACTCGAGAACGACTGAACCTCGCCTTACAATATTACTATTGTAGTGTCGTTAAATTTGCCCGAATAAAATATACAACCCCTGTTATCTCTCAAGCCTGACCTTTTCTCGGATTTTCCCTTACTATTCAATTTCTTTTATTCTCTATTGTCATAACGCTACCAATAAAGTCATCGGCATAATACGAGTATATATAAATTTGGATTATTTTAGTATTGTTTGCTTCGATTACTGGAATACCTAAGATTTTTCGTTTTTCTACGTTTTAGCTCTGGGTCGAACGCCGAGATTCGTATTACGGGAACGGATTTTTTGTTTTGAATATAATATTTATACAGTACATAAAAACAAAGGGCAGGAAGAAAGAGATTGCCTGCTGAGTGTGCTATAGACGGCCGAGCATTTGCGAGGCCATATATTAGTACTAGGCAGACAATCCCAGTTCTGGCCGAAATATGTGTTTTTATCATTAAATACGTGAGGAAATTATAAAATTATAAGTAAATCCTAAATAAAATTAACTAAGGATCCACTAATAAAAACATGTGCTGCAGCAGCCGGCTTGGCCAAGCCACACACCGCGTGGCCCTTCTCCCGCAACGGCAATGTACAGTCGAGGGCATAAGTATGTATACATTTTTGGACCTTATTGGTGCCCTTGACTGTACGCACTCGTCGACAATTTTCTTCTAGCACAAATTAATATTATATAGGTACGTATAAATTCGCGACATCCCGCAACGATGAGTTTCAGTCTATTATATTATCGCGAACGTATTATTATGGTTCCATTTTTCCGAGCCTGTTTGAGAAAAGTTGATTTCTAGGTAATAATAAATAACAAATGTTCTTCTTACTCATCAAATATTTACATATTAATAATTCCGTCAGTCCGGAAGAAGCGTAATAATAACATTCGCATTTTCCGTTGTTACGGAAATTATGTAAGTGCATTCTCGTGGAGGTTTCGGAAATATGCTTTACTTTTCCCGAGGAGGAAAACAAAACTAGACAACTTAATTATTCGGTTTTGCTACAGACAGTTCCGGGTCTTTAGCATCTGGAAAAAAAACAGTACTTGTTAAAATATGGATAAGTTTTTTAGAAACCGAAATACCATTTTGCACGCCTATTTGCTTTGAGTTTTTTGTTTCATCCCCTGGTTACATGTGTGGCGTACCCATCGCCCTAAGTTAATCGTTTTTTTGTTAATTTCACGTGACTTGTATATAGCGGTTCATAATTATAGTGCTGAGGTATAGTCTCCGAGTCAATCGTAAGCATACCCTCAGTACCCCCGCCACCCTTGAGGACTTTGAGTGTGTTCATCTGAAAGCCGCACCATATTAACTGTACCAAATTTTCAATACTACACGAATTATTTTCCCTGATTTTATTAATTTTCTCAGAATATCAATAACGCCTTTAAAAGAAGCCATAGAAAGAGTGCTTAAGCAAGTAGCGAGATATAGGTACAATCATACTCGCATTTATCAACGAAATCGATGATGTCACATACCACTCCACAGTAAAAGGTCCTCAAAATTATGACGCAAAACACGTATCCCAAGAAGTTTCATCGCAGCCTGTCACCAAGTGAGACGGGCTCCAGTCGCGCTAAGGTTTGATTAATTACCGCGAACCCTCTCAAAAGTCAGAAACTGTAAATAATGGACGGCGAACTTGGGCACTTGGCTATACTATACATCTCCTTTGGTCACGTAACTCTACATGAAGATGACACACTAGCATGGTGATTTTATAATTTTATGATTTATCTAAAGGGCTGGCGTATTGTCTCTAGTTAACATATCGAATCCTCAAGTCAATAAAAGGTCGGCAACACGCTTGTGATTGTTCTCAACTTGGAAGCATACAATAAGCTACGGTGTCTGTTTACCGTCATGCAGACAGCAAGTTTGTTAGCCGCTGTAGCAATAAAAAAAAACTTTTTTACGTAACGTACTTAAGATAGATCTTAGAATAGAAGCCTAATTCCAATAAGGTCTGTTTTCCCCTCGAGTTCGTCAGATGGCAGTCGCTTCCGTAAAAACAAGTGCCTACGCCAAATCTCGGGTCTAAGTAGCGGACCCCAGGCATCCTTCAGGATGCATCTGTATTGGGATAATGCTAGGAGGATGATGACTCTTAACATAGATCTACTTTCATTTTTATACAAAAAATTAAGACGATGATATGTTGATGATAGCTAATACTTCTCGATAAATGAGTTTGATCTTAGTTACTTTATATCTCTTACGTTAATTATTCATCCATTATAGAACGTGTTTCAAGTTCAACACGTTATTTCAATTAATAACTGTTAATTATGTTATGTGTGTGTGTTATGTGTTGTTGTTAGGTATGTTGTGTGTGTTAATTTGTTACTTCAGTAACAAAATAAATGTTAGTATTTCATTGAGCCTTAATCTTCCGGATATCAATATACAATATATAAATAATACAGTCTATCTTTTATAAGCTTGTCTGTATAGTAATTAATTTAACATTCTAAACTGAAGCGAGCCTGAAGAAAAATATTTACACTGCAGATTTTGCGAATAACAAGTCAATGGAGTGTCAACGCCGAACCCAATCTATCATAATTTGACAGGTGTTGGCACGGAGATGACAGGGAAAAGCTTTTACATTTACACTGTCGATTAGTTAAATAGGAAATGTTACGGGTCCCGACCGGCACAGCTGCAATTATAAATTTGAATTTACTTGCCATAGATATATGGCTCTTGGCTCTTTAGCGATAAGGCCGCCTGTTGTTTATCTCTCCTTTAAGCCTAACGTTCTGTACTGTGTTATTTTTGAGGAGTGCGATAAAGAGTATTTGTATTGTATTGTTTAATGGCGCACTTTAAAATAAAATTCATAAATACGAATGGGATAATAGTTTTAGACAAAGTGTCTGCATAGTTAGCTCAATAAGGCTGCGTTTCCACCACAGATGTGCGAGGATGCGTTTTCATACATTTGACACCTCGCAACGTGCCGAGCGAGGTGTCAAATATATGAAAACACATCCTCGCACATCTCTGGTGGAAACGCAGCCTAAGGCTTCTGTTATGGTATCGGTACTAGACTACGATATATTTAATAGATATAAATACTGCTTACATTAAGTAAAATACATAGTAAACTTTCATGTCACTGAAAGACATTAAAGCACGTTACACAAATAAATATTAAGCCGCCGGCTAGGTAAGTAGGTACAAATACAAAATACAAATACGTTTATTTTGCAAGATGACGGTGGCGGGATGCCAGTTTTTTGTATATCAACCAGTTTGTATTGTATTGCATATAACTCCGGATGGGAGGAGCGGCTTCTCCTAACACAAGGTATTGTCATACTTACCTGGAGGGGTCGGCCACATTCATATGTCACAACCAACACAATACCAAATAAATATTTTTGAATTTGAATTTTTCATTTTAACAAAAAAATTAATTTTTACGCTTAATACCTAATAACTGACAATTATAAATATGGTATTATTTAACTGTTAGATTGGACAAGCAGTTTGAGTTTATCAGCATTATTTTATAAGTACGAGTATTTAATATATATTAGGCAAAACTCTTTTCCTTTTTGTATCTGTATAAAAAATGCAAGATATTCCTGCCCAAGAATACTTTTGTGTCAGATATTTTTTTTTTTTAATTTATTTGGGTGAACAAACTGTCACTACAAAAAGGCTTAGGTATAGTTTGTTGACAGTAAATTTTTACAATATGTGTGACCAACACCGTTTACCACTAATTAATTTAAACAATTAAGATCATTCGGAGCTATAAATATGAGGCACAGTGTAGCTCCTAGTGTCTCAACGACAAAAGTACATTATATAAATATGCTAAAAAACTACATATGACAAAAGTGTTAGACGGTAGGTATCGTTATTTTCTAAAAGTTGGATCGATATCCTCTTAATGTATTGAATTCACAATTTAGGTAATCATAAAATCATTTCAGTTAAACAATTCCTTGAAAAAGCTACTTTACCGTTCAAACAATAAAGTTCAAAATCCAATAACATTTTAATACAAATACGTTCAACAAAGAGAATTTCAACATTACAAAACAGTTGTGAAAGGGCTAAATATTGAGTATGAATTTAGTTTGTTATTTTTTCCAATTTATTTTTTTAGCTACTTATATTACTAGTACAAGGTGTAGTTAACGATATCTATATATACATATATCTAATGTGCTCACTTTGCTTTCTTATTTACAATTTCTCACCCAAACATGCGAAACCCAATTCAATGTAACTTTTTCTGTAGGACTTACACGTAAAAATGTGATGCTAAATATTTTGAACCATGCTTGAAATCGGCAGCAATTAACAAAAACTAGGGATATTAAATAATTGTGCATGATTCATAATCTTAACCAACACCCGTATAAGTTGAACCTTCAAATCTTCTAAAATCTAAATGAATCCTCAATGTAATTAGGGCTTTTGTAAAAATGGTATTAACTAGAGAATATTACCTACGTTTTGTTAAACGTACCTAACAAAATTAGGTAAGTTCATTTGAGTAAAATAAAATAATGTTAGGTATATAAAATCATATTTAATTGTCGAGTTTTACCTACTATTTAGTGTTATGACTTGAAAATTGGAATTCAGTAAATAATTAACCTAGATATACCGTACGTTGACTTGACAGTGTATTTCATTTTTTGTAGCCATTTTCAAATAAATGTGCGTTGTACGTACCTTAGTAGTATGCCATGGTGTACTTCAATATTTATTAATTTAAATTACATTTTCTTTACATCTATACGTTGGTTTCGTTACGAAGTATTCGTAGAATTTGATTTAACAAGCAGAGCTGCCAACCGTACATCCACAGAAGACCCATTCACCAAAGTTTGTTTGAAACATGACACAAAACTATTTACTTTGAATAGTTACTTGGACTTGTCTAGCTCATTTGGAGGCAAAGTTAATGAAAGTTAATTAAGTTCCACCTAAAAGTGGTTCAAAAGTGGTCAGCCGTTGGTTTACAGTTTTAAGTTTGTAATTGGGAATAAGGTTGCATTATTACCAAAGTTAAGCTAAATTTTCGCGCAAGTTGAACAGCCGTAACACTAGTAAAACTTGCCAAAAACGTTTTCTTGCTGACAAGAATTCTGCGGAAATTTCAAATTGATTTAAAATGTCTAACGTCACGTAGGTCACCGGTTCCCGCAACTTTACGTTTGGAAATCGAATCTGTCAAAGTCAGAGGACCTCCGAGCTGTCGGGGGTAAGTATGTGTAACAAGAAAACGCTTTTAGTGCGAGAAATATCACCTAGCTATTGTTTACGTAACGCGAGAAGTGAGCGCTGTAACATTTGATAATATGGCGGCAGTTCTAATCTAACCGAAAATAAATATTTCTTTCACTTCTCATGCTCGTAAAGTTCGACTTTAAGTCGTGCGTAGACGACATAAAATCGCTTTTTAAGCTCTAGTGCATAAAGTAAAATCTTCGTCAAAGAACTTGAAGACCAAGGCATTCGGTCCAACAGCCACACGATCAACCAGAGCGCGCGCGGTAGCCCGCGTTCCATCGAACGAGGTTAACAACCTCACGAGTGTAAATGTGATGACATAACCTTATTTAAATTATTTGTTAATTTCCTCGCAACTGAAGTGAAAAGTAGAGTGTATAACTCGTCCATAAACCCCATTTTACACTCGATTTTATATCTTATCTGGTGTAAAACGGTGCATTTTGTGCAATGTTGTTGTACAATCTACTATTTTAAGTAGGTACATTCGTTGCCAAGAAGCGAAACGTTTTCACTAACTAAATTAAGCTATCAAATCTCAAGTAAAATGCTGCGTCTGAGTAATTGATAGGTGGGTCACAAACACTTCAAAAACAAAAGTCGTCTCTCCTGTGGTCAATAGTTAACTGCTTATGTGCATGTAAGTTATTCTTTTAATCACATGGATTTGTAGACACGGACCCACTGTTAAAGCGGGTTACTTTCATATGTCCACATGAAGGACGCGAACCAAAATTGGTTTAAGTTAAGACCCAGGTAGGTACCTATATAATATTGATTCCTAGGTCACTCACCTTCATCCATGGAAAGTTGATCCCATATAGCGACCTTAGTGCCGGCTGGGTCTCGAAGTGCCACGTACGCTAGTTCTCCGTGCACAAGTCGCAAGTCATGGTCGAGGGCCAAGATCCAGAAGGTTACTGTTAAAAAATAAATATTTTAATTTTCGCAAAGTAATATAACACAAATTCAGAAGTCTTATTCATATCCAGTTACTTTAGTTTTGTATTATCAGATTATCACTAATAAACCTACAGTAGTAGTGTTCTAGATATCATAGAATTACGCAAAGTAATGCCTGAATCCATCAATTAGTTTAATTCATAAACCAGAATTAGATTCGAAACTTATTTCCTTCCTCAGGTTAACCTCTCATCAATTCAAGGATTCCCATAAACAACTAAGCTGCACCGGGCATAAAAGACATCGTAAAACAAACATAAAGCAAAACAAAAATTAATGACTCAGACAACGTAAAACAGCAGCGGCATGAGATTGTTATACGGCGTGATTAATTAGTAAAACATTTATCTCACGTAAATACATTTCTCTCGTCGCATTTCCTTCCAAGATTATGTTAATAACGCTTGGTATTATTTAATTGTTTTGTTTATACTTTATTCGATTTCAGAGATCACACTTCTTGTATTCATTACATATACTACTGGATATTCTTAATAACTACTTATTATGCATTAAAACGAATTACAAAGAGAGAGACATTAATTATTGCAAAATTCTGAGCAAGTATCTCTTAATATTTTGACTTAATAATTTTTTACCAAAAAACTATAATATAGTTTACTTAAAATTATTCATTATTATAAATAATTTTGACTTAATATTTTTTTACCAAAAAACTATATTATAGTTTAAAATTATTAAATCAAAATATTTAGAGATACTTGCTCAGAATTTTGCAATAATTAATGTCTCTCTCTTTGTTATTCGTTTTAATATAATGACGTTTACTTACGTAAAAAAATACGTAAAATTGTGTTTTTTTTAATCATGACTCATAACACAGTGTTTTAGTAGGAATAGTCTCCATAAACAATATAAAATACAGATGGTTTGTCGTATAGGTACAATTCCTAACTAAACGGTACAAAACCAGTTCCTGTAATATACGGGGTATAATTAATTATACAAAGTTAGCCGTACCCAAGTTGGACAATAAACAGAAAGTTCCCGAGGTCCAAGTTTCAGTTCGTAACGATTATGGGAATTTCAACGGGATAACGTTTTTGCATGCGAGCTAACGAGGTATTCAGTAAGACGGACGACGGCATGCGGTGAAAATTTACCTAGTTTCAGGCTAAATTGGTTTGTATAAAATGCACTGAAAATAATGCCGCGTTTCAATAACTACGCAACATAATGTTTACGTGGTAAGCCAATATATTCATCGCTTTGTTAGTAATTTAAATTCTTACTACCGCTCCGGTCAGAAATGAGAATTTATGGAGACATTTTTTTAATATCGTCTTTAGTGCGCGCCATCCACGAAGGCGCGCCCCTCCACAGCCCAAGCCGTACAACTGTGCACATATTAGTATGAGATTCGCTGTGGAGGGGCGCGTCGTCGTGGATGGCGTGGATCTAGAATTTATTATGCGTATAGTAACGCTACGATTGTCACGAACTAGTAAAAATAAGTCAAGATGTAGCGTAAAGTCTCATTTCAATAAGATCAGAAATGCTATAGTAGAAATTATTTAAAATGTCCGACATTTTATAAAACTTTTCATTGGACTTTGAATCTTCACGCTTGGACAGTAAAGTCGCTTTTTAAACGGCCTAATTTGATACAACTCGGACAGTTCAAATAATTTTAAGTATACCAGCGAGCATAGAATATTGTAGATTTATCTTTGATTAATATAAACTTACTTGTTTCCCCAGGTCTATAGTGGTGCCTGGCGGGCCTCACGATGACATCCCTCACCGGGCCCAGCAGCCGGATGACACTGTGGCTCTTGGCCGTGCACTCGTCGTTCCCCACACACCCCACTGTGGTATGGAGGGTGCAGTGGGTAGCCGGCGATGACGGTATCTTCAGCGGGATGATGCCATAACCTGGAACAACGGTTTCAGTTAATGAAAAGTTATAGTGAATTGTTAACCAATTAACCAAGAGTTGAAAGCCGGGTGGCCGATGAGATATTTTGACGGTAGAACGAAGTGAGAGTGCCAATATTTCGAGGCTGAAATGGATGGTTTCAAACGAGTTAAGCACTCTGCTTTTCATTTCGAATACATACATAATAAAAAAAACAAATATGCACAAACATTTTCTGCATAGGTGAAAGAACCATTTCGGAGGAAACTGTTGACTGTCGTTAAAGGGTTCCCCCTAGGCTTAATCGGTAATCCTCGTTTCTATGGTAAGTGGTACAAAAAGATTTATCGAAATCTGGACGTTTCATTCCAGTAAAAATTTAAAACTCTCTCATTTAAGAGAATGCTCAACGAAATTTAGAAGACTAAAATTTTCAGATATATAAAGTTCTCAAAGCGTTCTTGTTACATTGTAGAGTTTTAATAAAGTTTTATGTACGTACGTGATATAATAAGTTTATAAAAATACTTGTCATTTGTTTTGCTGTCGTAGGTCAAAACATGTCACAAAGCCATATCAAACGAACATTTTTCACGAAAACTAAGAAAGCAAATCACATTCAAGTGACGTGAAAGGGTTCAAAGGCCTTTCTCAAGTGCGGAATGTAGTAATCAATCATACTTTTTCTCTTCGTATTTTATAAGTACGATTCTAGGATTTAAAAATAAGGATATTTTCGTATTTACACCAAGTTTCAACGAGACAAGTCAAGTGGGCAATGCAAGACACATAGGTACTTATTTCCTTAATTTCTCTGAACTAATCTTTCTTAAATATGAGCGACTAAACAAAACTCATCGTCTTAGACTTTTCTTTCTTACGCCTGTAAGAACAAATTTTATATATAATTAATTTATATCACTATACAAAGTAAATATCCCGTTAGTAATCGTAATAAAATTATAATCTACATCACTATCTACCTACCTTACTTCCTAAATATTATTATTTTATTTAAATTCTATTTGTCCGTTTCCTACAAAATTTGTCGAATAATTGCTAGCTATAGAAATAATATCGTCGCTTTTTATTTTCGAACAACAACTTACCTATTCATAAGCTTTTCGAATTTTCATGGGGAGCCTCCATTCCTCCCTTAACATCTACCACCCACGGAACCTCATTATCTGTATTCATTTTCGTTTACTTTCGAGTACTATTCGTGACCACTTAATGAGAGCGCACAGTCCATGAGTTTCCAGAACAGTCTTCTGGTTTGGACAAAATCGTGCTTATTTTGGCATAAGTAAGTGTAAAAGTACTGAAACTTATACTATGTTTTTGACACAACTATATCTAAGTAATAAATGGAAATTGTACGAAATTTTGCTTTTCTAAGTACATTTGTCCGTCTGTCCGTCCTTCTGTCCGTCTGTCACCAGGCTGTATCTCAAAAACTGTGATAGTTAGACAGTTGAAATGTTCACAGATGATGTATTTCTGTTGCCGCTATAACAAGAAGTACTAAAAAACAGAATAAAATAAATATTTAAGGCTCCCATACAACAAACATGATTTTTTTGCAATTTTTAGGGTTCCGTACCGAAGGGTCAAAACGGAACCCGATTGCTGTTACTCACGCGTCCGTCCGTCCGTCCGTCGTCTGTCACAAAATTTTCTGCCTAAGATTTTTTTTTAACTTCCCGTTGACCTATGAGCTTGGAATTTGGTGATAATAATAATTTATTTGGTGGTAATTATTACCTATATTTTACTAACAAATACTAATATATATTGATAAATCACATTTTTTGAATTGGGACCTACGCCTAGTTTCTTTAAAGCTTAAAATACCTGGAATGTTCCGTAAACAGAGATTATCTCAACAACTACCGTCAAATATTTTTTGTCGCAGTACAATTTTTATTGGTGTCATTTCACATTGAACTTTAGTGCGAACTATTAAGTTAGCTTATGCTGTGTGTAAGAAATCACCTATGCTCTTTTGTAATAGTAAGCTCCTTTGTAATACTAATTAGCTTATCTTTATGACTGTTTGACCATAGACCACCGCACAGACTATACATATAGCTGGCAGTGGAAGGCGATACAACGACCATAACCAAAATATACAATCTAAGTATAACTCACGTATTAATTATTGGGAACAAATAAAATGATCACCTAAATAACTTTTGATATCATCAAATTTTCGAACCCTAAAATAAGGTTGAACACTCAAAAAAAATTATCGATCAGCAATTCCGAGTCACCAAAAAACTTCTACCTATTTTTGCAGCACTTGCACCTATTTTACTTATTGCGTTCCTATAAATTTATAATCGCATCAAAAAAATTGTCAAGTACCACCAAAAACACTAAACTACCACCTAATCTCATGCACCTTTTTTCATTAGAATTACATCCAAATATTATACACATCGCATGCTACATTTTAGTAAACAGTTACAAATTAATTGTTTTTAGCACTATAAATATTTCAGTCATTTCCAAAATGTTATAAATTAGAAAGTAAAATTCTAAATTAATTTATAAAGCAACGCGCAATGTGGCTGTGTGAAATAATAACACGTATACTGCTATCTCACTCAATCAAATACAAAGAATTGTCTGAAGCATAAAACCTATTGATATGTCGTTAGAGTGAAAGGTACCTATTGCTGTTTCATTCTAACTACCTATTGCTGATGGTTTACAAACTACAAGAAGTTTTTTTTTTTTTTTAATGCGTTGACGTGCGCGCGACCTTTTATTTGAAAATGAGTTTTGTTGATTTATTAAATTGTTAGTTTGTTATGAAAATGGATAATGTCCTCAAATGAGTTTACTTTATTAATATAGATAGACTTTCATGGAAAAATAATGGAAATTAATAGGTAGAAATAGGTATAGGTAGGTTTAGGTTATGTTAGTTTTGCATCGGCCCGAAGGGCCAAAACAACTCAAAATAGGAGCTCCGCGCCAGCGGAGATCCGTCAATACTGTTCCAATGTCCACTAGTTTGAAATAAAAATAGCTATTTTTATTTCAAACTTCAACTTCTTAAAATCATTTAGCGCTGTCTTGCTCGCACGCGGTGCGACGTGCGAGCGAGACGGACCGTATGGAAAACCGCATCAGTGTGCTAGCAATGAGGTTAGACTAGATTGGAACTGCTTTGCGCGTCGGACATTAAAAAACAATTGCCGCGTGAAATTTAGTGATCATGTAGTATTTCTGGGTATCGAAAGAATTATTTGGGTGTAAATAATTTTAATAGGATTACGAGCCCTGTAATATTTGGATGTAAATTATATGAAATTAGGTGATCATTAAGTATTTTTGGGTAGTGACTAATTTATTTGGTAACAATTTAATTTAATAGGTTATCGACATGTTACTTCTTTGAGTTGCACTTTATATTTAAAGGGAGTTGAAAATTTGGTGCAAATCTAGTATTTTTGGTAATCAATGTAATTTTTTAGAGCATCATTCGGCAACTAATTTGGTGGTTCGTTAAATGCTACCCTTAATTATTGTCACTCCTGGGGAAATCCAAAAATTAAATTTTACCATAAAAACTTTCTTTTTGTAATGTTTTATTCATTTCAGAGATAAGCACTATATTCGCATCGACTGGAACGGAAATTGCAGGTTTTGTATCATAATTAAACGGACCCTCAATATAGTCTGTTTAAAACTCGTACTTAGCCTGCAACTGCCTCCTTCCGTGCTTCGACAATGATTTACTCACGGACTGAAAGGTTACGTACTGTGACTTTACGTTACCCTGTGTACTAATGAAACGTAATTTCAATTATGATTTTCAGTCTCAGCAAATTAAGCAACACATTAATGAAGCCTGTGGAAATTCCGTCAACATAAATTTATGTTTCAATTAATTACACATTCGTGTAGTAATTATTACCAGCTCATAAGAAAACTTGTTCAGTTTCTCGGTTACAAAAATATATAAATCCACTGTGATATATTTTTAGTGTATCAACGAAGACAGAACACAAATATGGTTAATTTGTAATTATTGATATTAATTTAATGTAATACGTAATATCTGTGTCAACCACTTGTAATACACAGTAAATGGCATTCTATTCTTTTCTAAATAAAGACCAAAAGGAGATGGAATCGGCTTTTTACGAAATCATATGTCGTGCCTCTAATGGCGTCTACTTCCGCATTCGCTGCTTAAACGAAGATTTTTCAATGACTTCCACAATTAAAATAATATTAAAAATAGTAGCTTCCAGCTGGTTTTTTGACATTTTTATTACAGGACAATTTTATTTTAATTTATCCCTTTAATTGAATTGGTGAAAATAAATTTATATGAAGATAAAAGATGGATCAACTTTCAACTCTTATTTATTTATTCACTTCTAATAATAAAGTAAGTTTAATTATTCGCTGATGATTATTATAGAAACGAGAAATGCATAAAACGGAATAGGTATAGTAGTTTCTCTAGCAGCATCGGTCATAAAACAAATCCCAAGAGCTCAAAAGCCCACAAACTGAAATGTAATTAAAACCAAACTAAATCCTTACTAAATTAAACGCGGCGTCTTAGCGACAAAAGTAATACCGCGGAAGCCTGTCATTAGGACGTAAATTACCTGAATCTTGGAGGCGGTAACAACAGAACTAAGACAGGTTGGTCCATTTACTTCTTGCTCTGCAAATGCAAAAACTGTATTGACTTGATTAATTCATACAAATTAAATTAACTTTTCTACCTTCGCTAGGACACACTTAAAGAAATAGAAAATTTCAATCAATCAAGCGGAGGGAGCAAAAATCAATAAAAAATTGGGTAGAAACATAAAAAAATAACTATTATGACATTAGTATGTAGCTATAAAAGTGGATGTCGATTATATTACAATATAAACGATGGGATGACGAGATTGGAGGAGACTGGGGGAGGCATTTGCCAGAAGGCACACAGATTATATTATTATAATTATATTTATATTTCTGAATAATAATAAAAGTGCATAAGTAGGAGGTGGGGGGGGGGGGGAAGGGGGGGGGGGGAAGCTAAGGGTGAGGAGGAAATTCTAGTCTAGTTTCTCAAGGAAGCTTCTTGGATACAGTTTTCGACAGTCGTCATACTTTTCAAATAGGTAGACCGATATTTGATTATGTAACCGATAAATTCGAAAATGAGCAAACATTACATACAGTACATAATAACTCACTGGCAACATAAAGTTCATAGGCATATTGTATAGTGATCTAGTTCGGGAGCTGTGGAACACTCTGGAATTACTCTTCACTTGTGAAAATGCTAGCAGCGAGAGGCGAGCTAAAATTGGGTTAGTTGATAAACTAGACAAAAAAACCTAGTTTCATATTTTACAAAAATATCCTTGCACATTTTATGATAATTAAAACAAAGTTCGGGATCAAAATGCTCTGGTGTTTGGGGCAGGTTTTGGACAAATATTTTTAGAGAACCCTGTTCAGAAGTTTTTATATAAGATCTAGATCACATACCGGAGCGCAGGATATGGAAGCCCCGAATTTAAAAGGTGTAGTTTTGATTTTTGGACCTTATTTCAATGGAATAAGGTAAAAAAGTGTATACATATTGGTGCCCTTCACTGTACATAGTTGGTGGTTTGGGTTTTGTCCGTAGTCATCGACTACCTACTGAGCTAAACGGTTCCAATGAACCCAAACACGATGTGTTTATCTTGTGTTATTTAGGAGTAGCTATTGCCATCTTCGGTCTCCATCATCAGATCGGCTTTGTGATGTCATTATAATTGTCATTGAACTTATATAAGTATGCCAAGTCTTATCAAAATCGGTTTAGGATAAGAGGTGTAAAATTCGGGTACATAATAAAAAAAATCCCACACATAGCCTAATACTTAATAGGGCAATTGTATGTAAATGTGTAGGTATATAATTTACCAATTTTATTATATTGCTTTATCTGATATCAGAAGGGTAAAGCCGATTACTCATGTCATGAGCGAGTTCGAGTAACGAGTTCAAGTGTGTACACAATTTTGACACAGATAAAGAGTTTATAATTTTTTTTTACAAGCCGATAAGTGCTTCTTATTCTCCTAGTCCCCTTGGGTTGGAAGGTCAGATGGCAGTCGCTTCCGTAAAAACTAGTGCCTTCGCCAAATCTTGGGATTAGGTAGCGGACCCTAGGCATCCTTCAGGATGCTACTGTACTGGGATAACGCTAGGAGAATGAAATGCTTCTAATTTATAAGATGTTTCAGTATCCCATTCCGTAAAGTTTAACGGCAGTTTGTCTCGGTTGCTCTCACGGCACGTGGATCTGTTTTGCCCTCGAAATAATTAGAAAAGTAACCGAAGCTCAGTTTCAGGTGAATTCAATTTAAACTTCCGAGGAGGGTATCACATTGCCAGCCTAATGACTATTTAAAGGCATTCACTAACTCCGTTTTTTATTACTCCGTTATAGGGATAAACAGAATTGTGAAAGTCGTTTACTACCAGGTTTTAATCGAATACTAATTAAGAAACTATTAATATCAATATTAATCAGTCTACTTTTAAAATGTAAACCTAGACTGTACTTTAGGTTTAGTAGGCCCTTTCAACATGTTCAAGGAAGTATGTCAACTTTCAAACTAGCTTAGGGCAGTAATGGTTAGATACCACTTTTGACTGCCACACACTATTGTAATCTAATCCAATTTAAGTTGATACTGCAGTCCATAAGTACCTACAAAATATGCTAGCCTATATGAACAAAGTCTAAATAAATAGTTTCTAAGTAAGTAGTAAGTAAGTAAGTAGTCTAAATAAGTAGTTAGTCACTACAAAAATAAATTCAACCGTCAATTATATTACGCGACAATAGACAGCACGACATAACCATATTTTAGCATACGATAAAAATACGATAGTGATAAACGATTAATGATAAATGACAAACGGCAAATGATAAACCATCATAGACGGCCAGGTTATACTAAGAAAAGACTATTACGTGCCTTCAAGACAGTACTTCAATCGACAAAAAAACTACGGGCTGTAACGAGCAGACCGCTTGCCAACCAACCAAAGAGGATCTGCTTTACAAGTTTTTATTGCACGAAAAGAAGCGTTCGAAAAACGCAACTCGACGGCGAGAGAGTCGTACTGAGGGGCTACCGCGAACTGAATACGAATCTCCCTCTCTGTCGATCGAATAAACAAGTGTGACAGAAAGGGAGATAATTCGTTTTCGGTTCTGGGCGTTGCAAACTGTGGACTGATTTTAAAAAATGTCTCTTTAGTTCTGGCTACCTAAATACCACCGACTGGCTAATGTACAAACCACATTTTTAAAAGGTCCGAAAAGGTTAGTAAATTTTATTTTATAGTTTTAATAAATTGTAGATGAAATCAATAAGTGACTAATTTTTTATCTTATCTCTATGGAATAAGGGCCTGTCCTATAAATGATCCCTACCCTATATTGTTGGGTTCATATGTGGGTAGTTTGCACAATGTATTTTGAAAAAGAAAATTTTAATTTGTCAATCTGCCCGCTTTGACTTTGACCACAAGTATTGTTAGAAACGTCGGAATATAATTAATACATAATATACGCACCACCACTCAACTACCCACATATGAACCCAACAATATAGGGTAGAGACCATTAATAGGACAGACCCTTATTCCATAGTGATAAGATAAAAAATTAGTCACTCATTGCTTTTATCTACAATTGATTAAAATCATAAAATAAAATTTACTAACGTTTTTGGACCGTTGTTTTGATAAAATTACGATAACAACACATAATGTTCCAATAATTTCTAATAAACAAATACATAATTGATTAAGTACGTCACGTTCAGAAGTAAATTCAAAATCACATTTTCAAGAAATGAGAGTATTTTGTGCAGTATTGACATTGGACTAACTCCATTTCTTGAAAATGAAAAATATTACTCACTAGTCTTTGATGCTTGCCAAGTCTGTGAATGTAAGGCAAATCTGTCTGTGCTCCGGAAAATTGGAACCTTTTGCAGGATATTTTATTTACCATGTTCGATTTAGAAGTCCGAAGCAAGTGCAGCACAGTAATACTAGTATAGAATTTAGTGCGTCTACCTCTATGTATTTAGTCAGAAACAGGTATTGATATTTTCATCACGTTTGATGTTTTCAAAACGTGATGAAGTTTGTGTAAATTTTAAATTACGAAAATTTTGATGTTTTGCTATCATTATGTTAATCCGTTTTAAAATCAAAACACACAGATTACAAACCCATTGAAATTTAACAACTCTAACAACTTTATTTAATAGTACCTACAATATTATTTTTTAAACTCACAAGATTTGCATACAATCATTATTACAATAATAGTAACTGTATTTTTCATTGTATTGAATTAATTTCAACAGGAATATAGATAATTGCAAAATATTAGTGTATAAATATTACATTAGAATTACGTTTCCATTATCAATATTATCATACAATAGTAGCTAGACATAAACTACTATATAACGTGTCACGCGCCTCCAAAATTCAAAACGCTTCTATGTAATTGTGAAAGTATTTATAACGCACCTTTTTAGGGTTCCGTACCCGAAAGGTCCAAACGGAACCCTATTGTTGTCACTCATGCGTCCGTCCGTCCGCCTGTCCGTCGTCTGTCACAAAATTTTGTTATGAAGAATTTTTCAACTTCCCTTTGACCTCTGAACTTGAAATTTGGTGATCATGTTTATTATTACGTATATTTTACCATCAAATACTAATATATTGATAAAACACGTTTTTTGAGATGGTTCGGAACCCTAAATGTGCTGTCTCAGCACGCCTGTGTGCATGTGCGCATGTGTGCGTTGGGAGTCTTGGTGATGCTTTATAAATACTTTACAATTACATACGAGTAGAAGCGTTTTGAATTTTGGAGGCGCGGGACATGTTATCGTAGAGTATACATGATTGTCGAGATATGGAAACCCGTCGCCGTTTATTTTCAGAATCGCAAGAATATTTTTCTACCGAAAACCGCAAGTGTCACTTCACATACTTACAGAAAAGTTGCAGTTCCAACAAAAAAAAGTATCTGGACATTTGAAAAGAAAATTTAATGAACAGAGGGTATACTTTTTATAAGACCGTTTTACTTTTTTTAAATCCGGGACTCAACATTTCGTGTAATTTGTATGTAAAAAGTTCAGGCGCTTGGTCTGGAATATTTAATTTTTATCTGACATTAAGCTATAAGTACCCTTTAATTTCCGATACGTAGCAAGAAACGCCCACATTTCCGGCCATTTCTGAGGAAAGTAGTTTGTCAAAGTAAAGCTCTCTCCAAACTTCGCGGACTCCAACAACACTTTAAAAGCCAACGAATATCTAAATTGACTGCTTAGTATTCCTATTTCGGTGGCGAACAACATAATATTTCCATAAGCACAAAGCAGCGATATTATTATACGAGTACAATGTAATATTTTGTTTTGCGAGACGTCTTTTGCATGGGAATTTTTGGATACCGCCTTTGTGTAGACAAACAAAATACTCAAGTACCTAAGTAGTCAAAGTTTGTATTTTGAAGTATTCGATTTTGCAGTCGACGCGCGCTTGGTAGTTTGCATTTTTATAGGGATAAGTTGACACTTTTTTAACTTTACCTAATTTATAAATAACTAACCTAACCTAACAAAAAAACTGGCCAAGTGAGTGTCAAGTTTTAGGGTTTATTTATATTTATTTATTCATATAAAATTTTAACATATGACACAGTTATCGATAGGTCGTTAGAGTTAAATGCTAGGTTTGTGAATTATCACTGAAATTATATTAAGCAGTATTTTTTCCAGCTATTAGACTTAAACACCAATATGGAAGAGGGTGGATACTGAAAGATGCGAGACATAATTAATCAGCCAATTATCAATCAGTTTATGTTCATTTATTAACAATAAAACAGAAACATGTGTAAGTGGCCCTTATTTTGTTTTGAGCAGTATAATATAAAGGAGTTTGTATGTACCGTACCTAACTATAGGTATTAGTAAACCTTCTAGATATTTCCACCTAAGAAAAGGAGGCGAAAAATGTTGTAAGACTGATTCGCAATCCTAGCAAGTTACATTCCGCAGCCCAGTTAAATATCCATCCCACTAAAAGGAAGGCCGGCAAGATCTAATTTTTCCGTTTCATCAGACGGCGCGCAGCTGACACCGGTTCGTTAGTCGCTGCAGCAAATCCGATTTCTTTGAGACGGAATTAGCAATCGCTTTGACTCGTTAACACCTGATTCTGAATATTGAAAGGATGGATCGGGCGTTGAAGGAGAAATTTTGCTGGTTGCGTAAGACATGTCTAGATTTCTATTACAGAAATTCCTTTGCGTATTCGACTTTGAGATAAACGAGGTTACCTGCTGTTTCTGCCTGAGTTATATTGTTATAGTAGATTAGATAAAAGGCCGGATAATAAGTCAAGACAAACCTCACAGACTTTGACAAATAAATAGATAACTAGGTATACTGACGATCCTGTACTAAACTTAAACAACAGCGGCCAATAAAACAGCGAACATTTCTCATTTCGGTGTATAAACATCAATTTAACGGGATACAGCGTTAATTAGTCGAACGTTGCCAAAATAAACATTCCGTTAGCAAATACAGATTCCGTTTAACGATATCGAAGCAGCTTAGCAGTCTGGTTCACTAGTTATCGGTGATCGTGATTCATTAGGGCAAGGGAAAGGGCTGAAACGCTTTGAGATATTAACAGCGAGCGTTCGCTTCACTTCACCGTCCAGTAATCAGATTGTTAGTGATTTGGAGATCATGGGAATTAGGTAATTAAAGATAAAAAATGTAGGTTTTTTAATCCATTGCGACGCACTTCATATTTATCGAATGGACAGTGGGCCGAATGGCCATGGGAATGAATGGGATGGATATTTAATCATGATTGAATAAAAACATTGACAGCATAAGTGGCCAATTATGAAACTGAAGATAAAATATCCCATTACTTCTGGGATCCCATCTATATGGGAGGGCATGCTGTAACTGATTTTTTCATGAGATTAACATAATGAGAAAATAAAGCACTCATTAAGTTTAGTCCTGTCCTCTACCGATATAAAAAACAAAACAAAACAATCTTTTGTTTACATGACACCCGTCACCCGTAAACAACGGCTGAAGTTATGAAGTTTTTTTTTGTTTTAGGTAACGTAGTGGCACCAGTAATGGACCTGGCTCCAGTAATGGACGCAAAAATCTTTCACGGTTGAAATTAAGCAACGGAAAAGTATTTTAGTCATGGCAACACTTTAAGCATAAAGAATAGGCTTCTATGTATCACATTGACAAACGACATACACCTCGGTCATTTTGTTTAAAAATGGCGCGGCGGCAAAAAGTGTGCTCCGGCATTTTTCACGAATAACCTAAATTTCTTACAGAAATAACTAAGGAAGTAGGTTTACGTTTTTGATTGTAAACTTTATTTTCTCTAAACAATATTATTTTGATATGATTTCGTGAGAAGCGTTACATATTTAACAATACTTTTTTAAAGTGTTTATTGCATTAGAATCCAATTTGAATGATTTAGAGAGGATGTACATTACTGGTTCCTATTTTTTGTTAATCTCCAATTATGGACAATTTCTCCATGATTGGTTTTCATACTGAATTCTGGTTACCCAATTATGGACACCCAATGTTGGACGGATTTATTATAATAGTAGTTTAAGTATCTACACAAACATCATAATCCTCTAAAATGCGTTCAGAAACCGTAGGCAAATGACCTTCATTTTAACATCTTGTGAAAATTTTCTTACCTGTGGTGAAGGTTACCAGCAGTAATATAATATTCATTATAATTTCCTATTTAGTACTATAATTTTTTTTTTAAATTTGGAACAGGAAAATTAAAATTCAGTCGATACGAAAGGTCAGCTCGATATAAGTTTTTTTTTTGGGATAAGGATTCAGGGAGAAGGATTTCAAATTTTACATTTATTTGAAATTTTAAGAAAAAAATATATTTTTTTCGAAAAATAAATCGTCATTTTACTCGATTTCGACTAATTTGGGGATGAGGATATCACATTTTATATAAATTTTGAATTTACAGCGAATAAAAAATTGTTTTGCGAAAAATCGTCATTATACTCGTTTTCGACTAATTCGGGGATAAGGATTTCAAATGTTATATAATACCGGCTACTATAAATATGTAACCGGTAGCACCGGTAGCAATGCAGGTCATTTGCCTTCGGCTTCTGAACCCATCTTAGAGTACTTATAATATGTGTGTAGATAAAGTAATGTATGCAACTGTACATAATTAGGCATTAAAACACTCGTGTGACCTTATTATGAATAGCATAAACTACTATTATGCAACTGGTACACACTGTTTTAATGCCTAATTATGTACAGTTGCATACATTACTTTATCTACACACATATTATAAGTACTCTAAGATGTGTTCAGAAGCCGAAGGCAAATGACCTGCATTGCTTACCAGTGCTACCGGTTACATATTTATAGATGCTCTAAATAGATATCAAATTTGAACTCCTCATCCCCGAATTAGTCGAAATCAAGTACAATGACCATTTTCCGCAAAAAAAAAATTATTTTACTTGAAATTCACAAAATTAATGTAATATTTGAAATCCTTAACCCCGAATTAGTCGAAATCGAGTATAATGACGATTTTTCGTAATATTTTTTTCTTTTAACTTAAAGTTCAAAATAAATGTAAAATTTGAAATCCTTATCCCCGAATTAGTCGGAATCGAGTATAAGGACGATATTTCGAAAAAAATTTTTTTTTTTAACTTGAAATTCAAAATTAATATAAAATTTGAAATGCTTATCCCCGAATTAGTCGAAATCGAGTATAATGTCGATTTTTCGTAAAAAAAATTTTCACTTAAAATTCGAAAGAAATGTAAAATTTGAATTCCTTATCCATGAATCCTTATCCCGAAAAAAATGATACATTATTGCCGTGGCCGGGGAAAAAAGTAATTGCAGGCTGAGTATTTGTTTAAGCGGGCGAGCTTGCGAGTCCGTTTAATTATAATACGAACCCTGCAATTGCCATTCCGGCCGAGGCTAATATAGTACTTTTCTCAAAAATGAAGGAAATACGACAAAATTTGGATAAATATTTGATAAATATAACCTTAAAACGTCAAAAACATCATGCTCAACAAAAAATAAACAGCGGATGTTTTTTTTTTTAACAGTATCGCAAGTGTATTGTTTTACCGAAAAACGCAAATTATTCAAGACTTAAAAAGACGTCGCGTTTCCAACAGAAAAATACGAGCTGATTGGCTGAATGAATACGAACTGTGCCTCCTTTTATATGACAGTTTCTACTTTTTTTTAAAGTTTACCAAACTTCAACAAATAAAAGAATTTATATGTGAAATTGCAGGCGGCCTACAATTTTTTTTATGTCACACCTGGCCATAAAGCGGCAATTACCGCACGCTCCGCGCGCGGGAAATCCCACTTCCTGGCCAGGAGGTGACATAAAATTTTGTACTTAACACGGGCGGTAATAAAGAAAGCCTCAGATAGCTATTTATCGCCCTTGCCTTCGGCTCGGGCGTCAAATACCTGCGATCTGAGACATTCTTTGTTTTACCGCCCTTGTTAAGTAATGTACTATTATGTCACACCTAGCCATAAAGTGGCCATTATCGCACGCTCCGCGCGCGAAAAAACCCACTTCCTGGCCAGGGGGGTGACCACAGAAATATATCAAGATAGAAGGAACGAGTGTATGTACCTCGCGTGGCGAAATTACGTCCCGGAGACACAACTGCTCGCGGCAAACCTCAGTGTGCTCCCGATCGCGTTATGCGTGCGACGCCAGGTTTTAAAAACAAAATGGTTCGTTGCGCAATAATTAATTGTTCAAACACTTCCAAGAAAGTTGGAGCTGTTAATCGAGGTATTTCCTTTCATTGGTAAGTACAATTTGTCCTTAAATATCTGTTAATAATTAAAAAACCAAATATTTTATTATTTTCATCATAACGGTAGCGGGCGATTGTGTGTCAACGCTAGCTTTCCATTGCGGCTTTAATTTGACGAGCCAGACTTGGCGTGCGTTCAAAACCAGCAATGTAAAAATAAGCTATTCAAACTGTCGAGTCACGTTCAAGGTCGATAGTCATTTTTTCTGTCAAAACTAAAGAATAGTGCTGTGCACTGCGATTTTCTTACTCGATTATTAAAATTGAATTTGAAAACAGACGAAATAATAATTACGTTCTTATATTATTATGCAGCTATATAATGTACGTAGTGCAAAACAAATATTATTTATGTCACACGCTTCGCGCGCGGGTAATCCCACTTCCCGGCCAGGGGGTGACATAAAATTTTGTACTTAACACGGGCGGTAATAAAGAAAGCCTCAGTTCGCATATTTATCGCCCTTGCCTTCGGCTCGGGCGTCAAATACCTGCGATCTGAGACATTCTTTGTTTTACCGCCCTTGTTAAGTAATGTACTATAATCGCTTTCCTCTTAGCTTCTAATATTTCTTCGCGGGACTTCTTTGATTTTTCCATGGTCTGTAACAAAGAATATATAAAAAACCGGCCAAGTGCGGGTCAGACTCGCGCACGAAGGGTTCCGTACCATTATCTATAAAACGGCAATAAAAATTATATCTTTTGTATGGGAGCCCCCTTAAATATTTATTTTATTCTTATGCATATTAAATTAATATGCATTTGTTGTTATAGCGGCATCAGAAAAACATCATCTGTGAAAATTTCAACTGTCTATCACTTTTCATGAGATACAGTCTGGTGACAAACGGACGGACAGCGGAGTCTTAGTAATATGGTCCCGTTTTACCCTTAGGGTACGGAACCCTGAAAATGGTACACGTTTATAGGTACTTAGTTAATAACTGGAGCGGCTAATATGTACAAATTACTAAAATGTAACGCAATTTATTGGTTATTAGGTAGGTACCTGCCTACATTTATATTTTTCGATTTAAATTCTGAGCTTACTCATTTCCTCTGTCAAAACATTTCCTCTGTCGAAAAAAAAAAATCATTTCCTCTGTCGGTTCTTATCGATATTTTAAATCGATGCATAGAATCGGTGCCGAGTTCTAATACTTCTAATCGATCCTTTTGAATCGTTTTCGCGCGGCTTATGTTTCTCATCACTAAATTACGCTCGTGACGTCAAAGTACCTACGCAAAATGTTACACGCTCGGTCTCCCTACAAATTGCCGAACTCTTTCCTTCTATCTTGATATATTTCTGTGGGGGTGACATAAAATTTTGTACTCACCACGGGCGACAATAAAGAAAGCCTCAGATCGCATATTTATCGCCCTTGCCTTCGGCTCGGGCGTAAAATACCTGCGATCTAAGACATTCTTTGTTTTATCGCCCTTGGTAAGTAATGTACTATTAGAACATAAGGTGTCCAAGATTGGGTGTCCATAATTGGATTTTGTCTGTCCATCATAGGATTTTCGAAGATTTTCGACTTTTTCAGATTTGGAGCAATTTTCTCGGAACTTACAAGTTTATCCAAAACTTTTGTATGTTTATTATAATTAGTGATTATTACGCTACATTTTCTGTGAAATAACTAACATCAAACTTATAAAATAAGAGAGTTACAGCCAAAAGATGTCGACGGAGTTCTTAAGCCGTCCATAATTGGTGCCATTACGTTATATAATTTTTTTACAGTTTTGATTGGTGCACGGTGTGCTCGATAAAACAAGTACTTGTCTAATTACATTGCGCGAAAAAATACTAATTATTAGTAAGTTTTAGTGAATCCCAAGACAAGGAGATTATATACTAACAGTTTAGTAGTAATTAGTAGTTAGAAGGACAAATTTTTTGGTATTAGTAAATAACTACTATTATAAAAAACTGTTTTGTAACCGTTAGTATATAATCTCCTTGTCCTGGGATTCACTAAAACTTACTAATAATTTGTATTTTTTTTCGCTCAGTGTACGAGTATTACTATAGGTGTAGGTGTACAGTCCTGTTGAACATTAGTATTGTGTTTGTGTAAACTTAACTACAATATATACTGCATTGCAGAAGTAAAACTACAGCTTCTACGCGGATCAATGTTCTAGTTTGTTCCAGAAAACTTATCAAAAGTCTATCTCTCTCCGGCTCTCGTGATGTTAAACCAGGAAAAATGCTCGAGGGTTTAGTCGGATAAGAAAAAAAAAACAGGGATTTTTTTTGGCCGAGATAACAGAACTGTACCTACAAATTATTTAGTAAGATAGGAATGAAATATAGTCCCAGTGCCTCGAGAGTGGCATATTACTTTAAACGTTCAACGTTAAATCACAAAAGCAAAGATTGATAATAGGTACTTAGGTGTCACTTCAATTTATATTACTTTTGCGACCTATAGGTAGCTATCAGTGGCGGCGCGTCAAAAATATATATGGGGAAGCCGGAAATAATTTGCCTTCGTGAGCCGTAGTAAAAGAACTGGACTGGCTGAAAATTAGGCAAGCCGGTGGGAATCGAGTTGTATGGACGCGCCGCCACTGGTAGCTATTATCAAATATCAGGATGCTTTAATGTATCTACATCAAATAGAAAACTTTATTTTGAAATATAACGTTAACTCCATAAACACAAGTCCATATAGCAATAATCCGATAAAAAAACTCATAAGTAATTACGTGCGACATAAATAATCCCAATAATGTGTATCCTCTATGCTTGTCAAGAGAAAATTTACATGCTTTGTGTGATCGGTAAACGGCAAAATTTCAAATATTCCTCATCAGCATCGATTATGACTGATGAAATACTTTATGCATTATTCATTATTTAAAAGTTTATAGTGCTGCACTTATGACGGTTATACAGTTACCAGCGTTACTTAACAGGGCCGGTATAAGTAAGTACAAGATCCAGAAAAGGGTTGACCAATATTTTTGCACATTCTGTAGTACAGTCAGCGTCAAATAGTATGTAGCAGTAAAAGTGGCCAAATAATTCGGTACACCATACAAAATATATGGTGTACCGAACTATTTGCCCACTGTGGCTGCTACATACTATATGACGCTGACTGTACATAAGGTTACATTATCGTTTTCAACTCTACTCTCTGTTTTTTCTGGCAGTAATATTCTGATGAGAACTTGACATTAATTTAAGTTATGATTATTTGGCAATGGGCACTTTGAAACAAACTCCATTTAGTTTTCTTTTGTCTACTCCTTCGTCTCGTCATATTCCTTTCTGATCACGTCTCCGAAGTCACCCTGTAATAGTACTTGTACTAAGTACAAACAAAGTAGGTACTTGAGAGAGGTAAAAGAGCCTCTTTCAGTTTGCTAAGTTATAATCGCTACGGTACTTCAAAATTTGAATACTGTGACATAGTACTCGTAACATTGGAATACTTGGCGGTGCGAATAGTCTTTATAGCATGTAGACCACTAAATTGATATTTATTGAGTTTATTTTTCTTAACTTAGAACTTAAAGTTTAGTTTTCTGCTATTATATTCGGTTTTACAGCGTATCATAAAATAAATTTACTTTTACGAGGTCTGGAAGTTGCTGAAATATAATTTTTCACATCACCTATTCGGATAAGGGCTTTTTCTTCCCTGCTAGGAGGGATCAAAATGGCACTTTTCTTCCCTGCTAGAAGGGATCAAAGTGGCACTTTTCTGTAACGAGTAATAGGTAACTCAATGAGTTATTGTATCGATTTTGATAAAATAAATGCACAACTATTGTTATTTCAGATCTTTCATTATCCTCAATAGGTGATGTGAAAAGCAGTATGTGTCACATGGAAGCAAAACTATTTCCACCTTGGGCGTTAATTCTTGAATCCCTCACTACACTCAGGATTCTATTTTAGAATCCCTCGGTACGCTCAGGATTCTATTATATAATCCTTCGCTTCGTTCAGGATTCAATTTACGCCCACGCCGTAAATATGTCATTTTGCTCCCTTGTGACACAATCTACTATTTGTGGAGACCTGGTTCTTTTTTCTGATAAGTACACGTTCAATCTAGTCTAAGCACTGCAGTGGTAGAATATTACCCTTTTCAAATGTAAAAAAAACTACATTCGAACTAGCCCACACTGGTCCGCAAGTTTGCGATTAGTTTCTGATATTTGTTCGCTGCTTTGCATTCGGTCCGTATACGCCGGCACATTGTCTACATCCGTGCCTGAATTTACTGCCTTAGCAAGTAGAGATTATCCCGTGTAAATCATATGGATACGTATGCGTAACATTCGAAATTAAAAGCATTCTAAGGCCGCTACTACACTTCGCTCTGCGTGTTCGCGTTGCGTATTCGCCTCCCTTTATTTTGCAATATTTAAGAAAGAGATGCAGCACGAATACGGCGAAGTGTGGTGCTAGCATAAGTACAACAATAAATATGTTTAATTTCTCAAATGCACCACCTCTGTTCTTTCCTTTGCTGTCTAAGAGTCGATTGTCTAAATATTTCCAGTGAGTTAAATATCTAATACTGCAAAATCGCATGAATCTAGAAATGTTTATGGAAAAAAAGTCTTTCCTTGAATCATATCAACATTCTCTATGTGATACATAGTAGACATAATCGTATATTTCGCAATCCATTAAGAAGTTGGCTCATCGTCAACGAAAACATATACGGGAGAGGCATCAGCGTGGTCTGTCTGCCAATAAATCAATCGGAATGTCTGACGATTGCGGAGAAAGTTTATTGCTTAGTCAAGCAGTATTTTTTTTTTTAACTGAGTTTGGTGTTTGAGGAAAAAATAAGTGTTCCGTTGGTTCTTTGTTGGTTCGAATAAAAATTGTATAATACCTACTTTCGACACAGCCGTAATAAACACATAAACACGTAGGGACAATAGTTTACGAATTCATCGACGAACTATATTTTAATCATTTCAATTTGCCTTGTCTTGCTATATCATTCTAACGTTTACCACGATATAAGTGGCGAAGATACTAATATAAATAACATAACAAATCGCAGTGGTAAAAAACACAAAGACAAAAATATACAGGATTGCATTCTTTCCTGGCCAGGGATAAAAGACTAGCGTCTAAAACTATCAATCGAATTCGGCTCCCCCTTTAGAGGTAAAAACTGCGTACATAATGTAAAATACGCTTTTGTGCGTAACTTTTGACACTTCATAATTTCCATACTATGTCATGCCTCCTGAGACCTAATAAGAGGTTCTAGGGTGTGGATATTTATTTGAAGCGTTTGGGGTGGAAACACTGGGACCATGGGGACCAAGTGCGCGCCGACTCTATAAAGATCTGTCGGCGCGCCTAATAGAAACCACTGGTGACCAGAAGGCTGGCCAATATTTCGTGCAAAGGATAAGTATTACCATTCAGCGTGGTAATGCGGCCAGCCTTCTGGGCACCCTACTCGCTGACGGCGACTTGGGTCAAATTTTTTATCTTTAATTTTCATTATATACTCCTAGTGTAAGTTTTTATTTGATTGTTTGTTTATTTATAAGACGTTGTACGTGGTAATTAAATAAAATTATATCCTATAAGAGGTCACTTTCGTTAGATGCTAACCTGTAATCATTTGGCTGGCCGTCGTAAGTAGTTTGACGAGGTTGTCATCGTCTTGCGTCTCCAGCCGCACGGTGACGTTGAGGGGCTCGAGCTCGTCGCCAGCGCGCCCATGCAGCGTGACCAAGATCGCCGTGGTCTTCCCCGGCACCGCCACCTCCGGAGCAACCACCGAGAATCCACTGCAAAGAAGAATATTCGAGACTGACATAATACACTCGCGGTCAAAAATTTCGGGTCACCCTAGTTCGGGATCCTATCATAAAAATATGGGAACAAATAAAATGATCACCTAAATAACTTTTGATATCACCAAATTTTCGAACCCTAAAATAAGGCTGAACACTCAAAAAAATGTATCGACCATCAATTTCAGGTCACCTAAACACTCATACCTATTATTCCAGCAGTAGCAGCTATTTTACTTATTGCGTTCCCTGAAATTTTATAATCGCATCAAAAAATTGTCAAGTACCACCAAAAATACTAAACTACCACCTAATCTCGTGCATCATTTGTTATTAGAATTACATCCAAATATTATACACATTACGAGCTATATTGTAGTTAATACATACAAATTAAAAAATGTGTTCAGAAACCGTAGAAACTCGCATAATAAAATTCAATGTTCTTACGTGTGGAGAAGGTTACAGCAGTAACATAATGATTATTATGAATTAAAATTGTTCATTATGTTATTAAATATAATAACAATTTTTTTTTAATTTTTTACGAAAAATCGTCATTATACTCGATTTCGACTAATTCGGGGTTAAAAATTTCAAATTTTACATTTATTTTGAATTTTGACTAAAAAAATTTTTTTTACGTAAAATCGTCATTATACTCGATTTCGACTAATTCGGGGATAAGGATTTCAAATTTTACATTTATTTTGAAATTTTAAGTAAAAAAAAAATTTTTTTACGTAAAATCGTCATTATACTCGATTTCGACTAATTCGGGGATAAGGATTTCAAATTTTACATTTATTTTGAATTTTAAGTAAAGAAAATTTTTTTTACGTAAAATCGTCATTATACTCGATTTCGACTAATTCGGGGATAAGGATTTCAAATTTTACATTTATTTTGAAATTTTAAGTAAAAAAAAATTTTTTTTACGTAAAATCGTCATTATACTCGATTTCGACTAATTCAGGGGTAAGGATTTCAAATTTTACATTTATTTTGAATTTTAAGTAAAAAAAAAAATTTTTTACGTAAAATCGTCATTATACTCGATTTCGACTAATTCGGGGATAAGGATTTCAAATTTTACATTTATTTTGAATTTCAAGTAAAAAATATTTTTTTTTTACGTAAAATCGTCATTATACTCGATTTCGACTAATTTGGGGATAAGGATTTCAAATTTTACATTTATTTCTAATTTTAAGTAAAAAAAATTTTTTTTACGTAAAATCGTCATTATACTCGATTTCGACTAATTCAGGGGTAAGGATTTCAAATTTTACATTTATTTTGAATTTTAAGTAAAAAAAAAAATGTTTTACGTAAAATCGTCATTATACTCGATTTCGACTAATTCGGGGATAAGGATTTCAAATTTTACATTTATTTTGAATTTCAAGTAAAAAATATTTTTTTTTTACGTAAAATCGTCATTATACTCGATTTCGACTAATTTGGGGATAAGGATTTCAAATTTTACATTTATTTCTAATTTTAAGTAAAAAAAATTTTTTTTACGTAAAATCGTCATTATACTCGATTTCGACTAATTCAGGGGTAAGGATTTCAAATTTTACATTTATTTTGAATTTTAAGTAAAAAAAAATTTTTTTACGTAAAATCTTCATTATACTCGATTTCGACTAATTCGGGGATAAGGATTTCAAATTTTACATTTATTTTGAATTTCAAGTAAACAAATTTTTTTGTTTTACGTAAAATCGTCATTATACTCGATTTCGACTAATTTGGGGATAAGGATTTCAAATTTTACATTTATTTCGAATTTTAGGTAAAAAAAAAATTCTTTACGTATAATCGTCATTATACTCGATTTTGACTAATTCGGGGAAAAGGATTTCAAATTTTACAATTATTTCAACAGACAAAGGTTTTACAATTAAACGATTACTTTGAATTGTAACTTTAAAAAAAAAATGTGTATCAAAACACTCGTGTTTTAATGCCCGAACATGTCGCGTGTTAGTCCGAAACATGTCGCATAACCCTAAAAAAACACTCGTGTGACCCTATTATGAAACTCGCCTTCGGCTCGTTTTATAAAACTCACACTCGTGTTTTAATGCCCCTCATTATGTACCGGTTGCATAAACTACTATTAGCATTGAATTATAAGTTAAACTTCCAATTAAGGTAAACGTCGCAATGTTTGACACCTTATGTTGATATTGTTGATACCCAAGACTCAAACGTTAGCGTGTGTATATAATATACATATATATATATATATATATATATATATATAACAACGCGCGAGCCGAGCGAGCGAAGCGAGCGTGCCGCGGCAGCGGCCGGCGAAGCGCCAGAACCAACACATGTTGAGTCCGAAACATGTCGCTGGGTGAGTCCGAAACATGTCCCTGGATGCGTCCGAAACATGTCGCTTGATGAGCCCGAACATGTCGCGTGTTAGTCCGAAACATTGTAGCATAACCCTAAAAAACACTCGTGTTATGAATGTCGCGTGTTAGTCCGAAACATGTCGCTCGGTAACCCTAACATGTCGCGTGTGAGTCCGAAACTTGTCGCTCGATGAGCCCGAATATGTCGCGTGTGAGTCCAAAACATGTCGCTCGATGACCCCAACATGTCGCGTGTGAGTCCGAAACATGTCGCTCGATTAGGCCGAACATGTCGCGTGTGGGTCAGACACAATATGTCGCTCGATCAATCCGAAACATGTCGCTTGCGTTCCTTACATTGCGCCATAATGTCCATTGCGTAGATTCGGCATCAGACTAGATATTAAATTGATTAAACAAATGACGCTTGAAATTAGGTGATCATGTAGTATTTCTGGGTATCGAAAGAATTATTTGGGTGTAATTAATTTTAATAGGATTACGAGCCCTGTAATATTTGGATGTAAATTATATGAAATTTGATGTTTGAAATTAGGTGATCATTAAGTATTTTTGGGTAGCGACTAATTTATTTGGTAACAATTTAATTTAATAGGTTATCGACATGTTACTTTTTTGAGTTGCACTTTATATTTAAAAGGAGTTGAAAATTTGGTGCGAATCTAGTATTTTTGGTAATCAATGTAATTTTTTAGAGCATCATTCGGCAACTAATTTGGTGGTTCGTTAAATGCTACCCTAAAAATATCAATGTCCAAAAATGACTATTCTCGCGATATCTCGCTCCGTTACGTTACGTTAACGTTGTTTTTTTCATGGGTTTTTTACGAGTCCGATTTAAACTTGGAAAGGTTACTATTTTTGGCTGTTACTTTTGCAGTATAGATGTAAAATTAAATGAAGATAATGACATGATTAAAAAAACTTACAAACTCGCAGTATTTTAGGAAATATGACGGTTTTTTACCGACCCGTATTCTTTGTCCGTGAGTGTATAAGAACTAAGATCGCCTTTATACTTTAAATTATCTACTTTCTGTTTTCCACTCGTGTTTTATGTACGTACAATAAAGCAATAAAAGGAGCATCGGACGTCCACCGGCTCGATGGGTCGATGATATTAGGAAGATCACGGGTCACTCTTGGATAAAACTGGCTCAAGACCGAGACGAGTGGCGTGTACAACTCGAATAGAGGCCTATGCTGAGCAGTGGGCAATTACAGGCTGAAAATGATGAGCAATATACATACATACATACAATATATGAGTAAAAGTGACAGTTTAAATGTTTTTGATTCAATTTATGACATTGTTGGAAATATAAAGAGTAATTTTTTTGACGTTCGGCGTTGACGAAAATCTCATGAGATAAAGGCGACTTCCTGATTTGTCGGTGCGGAGGCAGTACGATATGAGAAAAGTGTCAAATGTCAGTGTCAGCTGTCAGTCGACTCGGTACCGTTTTTTACTGCGCCCCTATATTTAAATGAGTGCTTCCTGACTGGCGCGGGATGCGCGGTAGCGGGACGATGCGAAGGCGGTACTGCTTCGCTTCTGCGCATGATATTACTACTGCGCAAAAGTAATACTGACAGTGTTCCATCAAGTGAGAATCTTTGCGCCGTCAGTAAATTTACGTCAAAGAAGAAAATGTCACATATTGATCCCACCCCGCCAAGTCAGGAAATCGCCAAAAGTATTCAATAGGTACGTAATTGTATAAGAAGTATCCGAATAAATAACCGATACCAACCCATACCAATACAAAATAAGCAAAGTGTAAAATGCCCAATCGGGCTATCCAATAAAAAAATGTATTGAATAATGGGTGTTTGGATTTTTTTTATTATGCTTTCGTTATTGAGCATATTGCATATTGATACAAAAAATATTGAAGGGATACATCGAGAATTTAGCCAGTTTTTTATCGATAAAGTGCTGTAGTAAAATGTATGGCGCGTTCATTTGTTTCTTAGTAATTTATAAATAAAACAAAAACAGAGTATAGAACATAAACGTAGGGTCGAAAAAACAGAAAGAAAGCCAAATTCAACAATGCTGACTTTGGTACAGGACGTCACCATATCAAGTTTCCTTCTAAGTTTCAATCCTGGAACACGGGATAGAGAAGTGTGAACCGTTCTTTTTTTACGTAAAGCGTGGTTTTTAGTATTTTAAAGAAATTAATATACACAAAATTATGAAATTATAACTTTCCGAATTATTTAGCGTAGGTTGACAATAATTTGACACCTGCATGTGCCAAAAAAAGTTAAATGCAATTATTAGAACTTAAAACAGCCCAACGTTGCGGCGGCGACATACGGCAGAACAAACTATACCGTGTAAAAAATTGACCAAAACTCCGTTTACAAAACGCGTGAACACGTTCGGGCATCTCTGTATTTCCTCTTACGTCTACAGAAGGACGAATATATAGTTTGGAACCAGTCGCGCTTCTTCCTGTTTGAACGTGTCACTTTGCGAAACAGCGCGTGTTTGTGTTTCCTGATACTGTTTTGTTAGTTATAAACTGTGGAATGAAGCTGGATCTTCATTAGAATTTCCATTTGAAACTATCGCTTTGTTTTGTTTGCAAGTCTCTTCGTCCGCCTATTTAGTCTTGAAAGAGCTCAAGAGGCATTTGTTAAGTGTGCTTTGTGGCTGAAGAGCTATTTGTGTTTAGTTTGAGGTAGAGCTTATGATCATAATGAGACAATGGGAGTAAACAATTCAAGAGGCTCTTAGAGGTTTAACGCAATGTTAAGGGTTTATGGTTTTAAATATGCGGTTTCTTGGTTTAGCTAATTATTTTACTTAGATTTACGTAGCTACGTTCATTTCTAGCTAATGGTCGAAATACCATTGACGCTGTCGTACTTAACGATCCTAAAAGCAATATATGCACCTAACTCCTTATTTAAATCATATTGGTGTAACTCTATGATTTTCTCTTTTTAGCCCATGTGAGATTATGCCATGTGCAAATGCATAATAGCTGTGCATATGTGTAGCGTATGAATATTTATACGATAGTAGCAGGAAGTATTTGAAAGTGTAAAGTGCAGACCCCTATACCGAATATATTTATACTGAAAATATTAAACATTGTCTATACAACATTTTAAGTGATCAGTTTTAAAACAAGCTCGTCATTAAAAACTGCAATCAAATAACTAAATCCTTCACCGGACCCAGGTTACATAAAGCAAAAATTATTTCAAATACGAATGGCCCCACAATGTCTCTACTTGATATGGGTCACAAGTCAATCTGTCGAACACATATCCTGTAGAGAATTCTTCCTTTGAGACAAGCTTCTTATTTATTTGCAAAATATACGAAATGTATGTGAAATTCGATACTTGTGTAGTGAGGACATTGTTTTCTTGTGACAGTTTCTTATTGCGTGCAATGCGTTAGACGTTTACAAATGATACCATCCTAAATTTGTTGCTTACGGCAAGTTTCCCATTTGTACGCTACAAGATCTTCGGATATGCAAATTTCTTTTAGACGGATACAAATCACTTAACCTTTATCACCGACTAGCCGTATTTACATTATGTAAACATGGAAAATTAAGTCTTACATAGTTATTCAATGCGAGCTAAAACCTCCCAAAATATCATTAAAACGTTCGGTTGGATAATAATGAGGTCGTCCACATCCATTCCACTCGCGGATGCGGCTGACATTATTGTACGTCAGAACAAATTCAGGCGACAACTTACGAGTGGACTCTCGCGGCGTCCGTTGATCGATAAACTCTTGAGACGTGATTGCGTTTCTGCTGCTTTCATTTACACCTAAGGACGGCTCCAGGAGTTGTTAAGTATACGGAATTTAATAATACAATATACATTTATACACTTTATTGAACACCTCACACTGTTGATTTTTGGTGCCAAAATCTTTAGTGGAAATGGAGAATAAAATGGAGAATAAGTAGACGTTATTACTGCTAAAATACGCATAAAATAATCCGATACGATACTTAGGTACGCATTACATAATATTATGAAATTGAAGTACGGAAACTGGACACCAAGGAAACTGTTCCAGTCTGAGATGATTTATCATCCAGCTTCTTTATGATCCTCAATTATTGTCTTGTAAGTGAAATTTCTGTAATTTCTTTAGACAATAAAGTTTCTTTAAACCGAATTATTAACGTGTTGCTCTTTAAAGGTGATTCCCGGGATAATTAAGAGTAGTTTATTATCAACTTTACGCAAATACGATTTGATCGTTGCTTAGGAGGTACCTGAAGAAGCATGACGATTACATGCGTTATGATCCTGCAATCTCATACCTACATATTATTATAAATTACAAAAAAATAAAGTTACATTTCTTTTATTAAACTAATCCAAAACAGAATTATAAATTTGGCTACAAACACTACACACGTATTACAATTATGAGAAAAAGCAAGCATAATATTTTCTTGCACCTTGTCCAGTGTATTTTTATGGCGCCGCCTCATATTTCCAGCGGTTGAGTGCCAGTAAAGTGGTGTAGGCGCGTGACTTCATTGTCCCGGCAGCGCTCGGCTGGGCGCGCCAAGCAACAAATAAATAGAAAATGGTAATGGTCGATACGTGAGAACCGAAACCGGGATTGGCTTCTGTCAGCCGAGTTTAATGCAGTATCGCTTGCTGTTTATGCGTCGGACTAAACGTGCCGTTAATGGGGCACGCACGAGCACGCTAGGGTTTAAGGAAAAGGTTGATTAATATAAAGTACGCCTTCTCGAGCTGTTTCCGAGAAAGAAAATAGAAATAAAGAAGAAACAAAAAATGCTGTAAACGATAGCTATTAACGTCCTTATTACAATAACAGACAAGGTTGTGTACAGCATAGACGTAGTAACAAGATACCTAATCAATATATTAAGACAGATTGACGATATTCGTGTCTCTTGAAATAAACATCATTCAAGAAAACAGTACCTACCGGTAAAAAAAAATATTCCACTATTGTTGTTTCGTAAAATAAATAGTCACATATGAAAAGGTTTACGAATGTAATATGAAAAGGTTTATTCAGGGAAATGTATTTATTTAATTTAATAAAAATTGAAAGACAAAGAAAACGACGCCATGAAAAACAATATAAAACAATGCAACGAACACGCAACTGCAAGTATAGCGGAGCTTGAATACAAACGGGGAATTGTTTGGGCAACATCTGGTTTGATTCCAGGCTTTTTGTGGATCAAATGACACTCCGGTGTCGACAATTTAGTGCGGAATTCATTAAGCCCTGTGTCCATTGGGCCCGAACATTAAGTATGTGGACTGGAGCGTAATATTTATATAGTATTGTTACATCAAGAGGTTGGATTTATATACGCTTGTATTTTTCCCAAAAATTGTAATTGGCGACATTACAGGTTTTTCTTTATTGCGGGTATTTTTTTTATAGTCGGTCAAAACTGGTTTAATTCGACTCTAAAAATAGGTTAATTTTGAGCTATTACTTTACAAAAACTTTAAAGAAACTGTCTCTTTAATTCGCTTCGCTTCGTTTGCTTTCTCGAACTCAATAATAATGCCTTTTTTTTATCAGTAAGTAGGTATATCATGTAACTGCAAGCTGCAATTTACATACGCCTACATTAACTGTATTATATTAATATAAGTAAAGAAATCCTAAACTCGTTATGAATTACACCAACTATGACAGAGGCACTAAGTAATTCACAGAAAACTGACAACGAGAATACAAAAATACGACTAATGTAATGTATGTGTTAACCAAGAAAGAGAATTTCGTACAAAGCAAAAGCAAAAAGCCAGCCAAGTAAACCCAACCTAACCAACCGTTAACGTTCCATTTTGTGCGGACACTTTTTTGTTAAAATCATTAGGGCTGAGCCATGCTCAGCCGCTTCCATAGATTTCCTTCACAGTATGCCTGAAGACGAGCCCGCGGCTCATTACACCGTATTGAATTATTCATGTGCTGCCAGCCCTGGCAACCCGCATTCTCCTGGATAGAAGTATAGCAGGTCAACTTTGCAAGAAAATCGCTTAACAGTTTTCAGAGCTCATCTGGACATATCATTTTCTTCGGAACCGTACCGTTATTAAACCCAAATCACTAGGTAACTTAATGAAATCAGAATTCCGTGATTTATCTGTACTGCTTCAGTTTTTGTTTTAAACTAAGTACTCTGTATTTTTGGTGAGATTTTACCAGCTGACTTTCATGTATTAACTCTCAGGAAGTTCGAACAATCCATTAAATCACACCACGAACTGGCGCACTGAAGTTTTCTCCCGCCAACCCCCACCACCCACTTTTGTAGCAAGCCCAGTGACCTGAAGGTTTTAGATCAAGAGGGTTGTTGTATATTGACGTGTCTTGGTATGTATCACTTTTAAGTGACATTTTGAGATAAAGCGCTATATTATAGACCAGCACCTGGCTGTAGGGCGAAAGCCTGGCGTTAAGGCGCTACAACGAGAAATTGAGAAGCTTTGAAACGCTGTTCTGACCAGATGAGGAAACAACGGGGACTGATTTTCAGATATATGATTGTGTTTCTGACAATAGCCGAAACATGATTGCTTAAAATTTTCTCGAGAGTTGAGTCTATATTTTCCTTTTTTTACTCAGCCTACTAAAACAACGCATTATTAAAAGACAAGATAAGGGTGTCTCTTTCAATCGAGGTCTTAGTAACTATTTTAGACTCGGGGGACAGCTGTCACCTGATACCTTTTCCCGCTATGATGTCATACCTATGCCTTTTCATGATTTTTAATAGACGATGTTGCGGGAAAAAGCTAGTAGTATCACAATAAAAAATACAATCATTTTTATGAAATCCTACAGTACAGCAAGAATATTATTAAAAAAACTGTTACATCAACGCAACGGCATTTTAATATTATTAAAGACTTTAAATGTGCCAACCTTTAATTAGCTCTGCCCATATTCAGTATTTTATCGTCATTTTTTAGGATTCCATTACTCCATATTAAACTAGATACGTTCAATGTCATTTCCAAGCTAGTCAGTTAATTAGTTCGTAATTAATTCCTTAGGTAATATCGTTCCTGCCTCCCCTCGAGCTACATCATACGGTAGGTAGTCTTCAAACCACGACAACTACTAGACTAATATCGCGTTTGACTCATCTATGTGTTCATTGGGTATCTAATCGTCATTTAATTACTATTACAGTATTTTTATCAAGTTAAATAACAATAAAAGTTACACAAATAACCTTTATAATATAGCTACTCAGATCTGGAATTATCTAGCGTCAGATAAAATCCGATTGGTTCGTTTGGTGCTCGTATAATTAACACTCAATCGTGTATTATATCCTTGCATATACTAGAAGTTCTATTATGTAGCAAAAACCTTTTCTATTGTTCTAACAAAATTGTTTCGAAGCAAAGTGCGATAATTATTCCTTGTCGATGTTAATAACATTCTTATCTGTAATTGAGTTTGTATGAAATGCTTTCACGTACCTACCTAATATAGTACTATTATTACATTGTTACTATAATTTACTGTGTGCAAATAAGGAAGGGCTTAGATATATACAAATAAACGATAAACGATATATGATATAATTTTGTTATTATTGTATATATGGTATATTCTTTTATAATCTCTACTTGGTTCGTAGTTACTTATTTGTTCTGCTGACATGATTGAATACAGCTGGCCGATTTTTGAGTGTCGAACGCTCGACTTTTCACTCGACATCTGTCAAAACATCATAGTTTTTTGACAGATCTCAAGTGAAAAGTCGAGCGATTGACACTCAAATATCGGCCCTCAGGTTTCTCTCTCTCTCTCTCTCTCTTTCTCTCTTTGAGCATATTATCGTCCACTACTAGACATATATGCCTTTTCCATGGCTTTCCATTCTGTTCTGGACATGGAGGTTACGGTCTAGGGTTGGCCCTGCCGTCTATTTAGCTGTTTGATGTCGTCTGACACTCACAAAATCTCTCTCTGAATACTGTACAGGTCTCTTAATCCCTCAACTTAATTTGGTCGTAGCCTATATATGTATGTAACGTATCGTATTGTGATGCTTCACGCAACTCTCACAGTGTTTACCACGAACAATCTGCGCGTAAAGTGCTATGAAAAAACTTTTACGCCAGAAAGTTTTGCCATCATTAACCCAGTCAAAGTCACTGCCAACCCTTGCGATAAAAAGCAAAGTGACTTGTGCAACAAAGTGGTTTTGCTATGGCTCTAAAACTCAAAACTTAGCATAGAAAATAACAAATATGGGATTTTTTTATTCAGAAACATAACAATAGGTGTTACAAAATTGGAATAATCACTAACATGTATTAATTTTCTTTGTCAAAATACCGCTTTGCTTGGTACGGATATTTACGTATTTAGTTATTTTTGGTTATTTTATTTGGGGCAGCAACAGCAAAGATACCATAGGTAGTTAAAAAACAAACAACTATCCAATGACAGATGCCCACAAAAATACTATTGACGTAGAACCAACAATTCATATTTATTGAAAACTTTTTTATACTGTAATGATGGCCAACAAGTATACGGCCCGCCTGATCGGAAGTGGTCACCGTTTTTAATGGACAGGATGCTTGATCGACTCGAAAACTCTCTACACACTTCTTTCTACTCAAGACTAGATAAAAAAAAGTTCACAGTGTGTTCAAAACTTAAAAGTATACCTTATATAAAACATTTTGTTAGTCTTTAATAAACATTCCTCATAAGCAATATAATTATACCTACCTGTCCTACTGGGTTGAAAAAAAATTACGATTAGATCCAAGTTAATCGTGATACGGGCCCTAAAACTCGGGAAAATCGTGTTCAGCCTTAAGTTCCTTTGTAAGCAAACTCGCGAACTTGTTTCAATTAAATAGATGACTTTCGAAAATAAATCGAGTTTTCTAAGCCCCGCTGAAGTGATGTCGAGTAGTAAATTTTATTACCAAGGGAAAATGATTAATTGATTTTTGGCGTCGAGGGGTAGCGTTAGGCTGCGTTTCCACCAGAGATGTGCGAGGATGCGTTTTCATACATTTGACACCTTGCAACGCGCCGAGCGAGGTGTCAAATATATGAACGCAGCCTTAGCGCGGGTATATAGCGTGGTGGATCAGGTGACAAACAACGTCCAGTACCTATATGAGTTTCTAAGTAGGTACCTATATGTATAATATAATCTAAATGTTTGTTAAATATTTCACTTAAAAATATGATCCTTACCCTACATAACCTAGGTACTTGCTTCTACTTATATTTTACCATTATTTTAGCAATAGGCAAGCGTAGGTATTTTGCTTTTACTAATAGCTTAGGTATCTACGCACCCGTAATAAACCTCATAAGAATTAAATTAGTAAAATCCCTGTAACAGGAACACGCTTGACTTTTTGTTACGTGCTTAGTCAGCATTTCCCGTGACGACCGCTTCCCTAATGATTGCGAGACAAGAACTCAATGACACCGCCCTCGTTATGATAAGTCTATTTGACGTTTTTGCTTCGTAAGGATTATAATTACACGGTTTACTTTAGCAAGAGGATGCAAAGAACCTTGTTCACTTGTACAGTCGAGGGTATAAATATGTATACATTTTTGGACCTTATTTCAATGGAATAAGGTGAAAAAGTATACATATTATTGGTGCCCTTGACTGTACCGTATTAGGTAAGTGTAAGAATTGGGGTGAAACCTGTAGGTGAAGTGAGGCCTGTTATTTTTAGTTTAAAGAACAAAGTCTAACTACGACTCTTGATATGACTAAAAATGTCGTAACTATATAAATATTCTCTTTATTACAACCATGAGCAAGTACAAAGATATAATATGCACTATCTAATGTAGTCTCGTAAATAGCGACGTAGCTTGGTGTTATCGGAGGAAGGGTAGGTACCAAATACCATGCTTGTAGGAATTATTTCCAATTATTCCCTATTGTTCCCGGTTGTTCTGTGCTGTTACTGCACTAAGTGATAGTAAGCCCTCTTCTCTCAAACCGTGTCTCGATCATAAAATTTGTTAAGGTAACACTTGCGAATCGTGCGATGATTTCCAAGTCTGGTTTTAGAATGAGCTTTTCCGTCAGCATAGCCTCGTTAAACTCGTCCTCTCGTCGTGTCCTTGATAAAATCGTACTGATGGTCGTGAATCGTGCGATGATTGCCAACACTAGCGTTTTTAGAAGGAATTATCCCGGCGACATATCTACGTTTACAGTAATGTATACATCACTAAATATAACATTTTAAACTCTCGCGCTTTGTAAACATACTTAAAAGATCACTAAATAGGCACAGTATTTACCGCTTGCAGCGCTTGACACGTTTTCACTTTCGCTCCAGTAGCAGTGCCCTAGAATTCGAATAAAACCGCACCTTTCCCACACATGAGTAGAGCACGGCTTTCATTTTTTGCTGTACGCTTTTGCTTTGAGAAGGTCAATCGTTGGGTTTCCTTTTTGTGTAAATTCTCCGTGTAAGTGCTTAGCTCTGTAACTTGTGAGCTACGTGACGTGGGAATGTAATGTTTTTAGATTTTGAACTGTTCCCCATACATGCCATTAAGATTAATTCAACGCTGTCACCGTTACGTAATCAATCTGCATGTGCTTGGTTTCTCTTATTTGTTAAATGATGGTGGGGTGCGATGAGATGGAGCGGGTTTTTGCTGTAGTCATAGTCAGTAATGTCAGTATACCTTAATTTTTGTCTTTCCACAGTGTACCTATCTTTCTTAAGAGGGCGCCGAGCATATTTAGCAAAAACAGCCTTCACCTCTCAATCTGTGGAGGTCACGATTCTCTACAAAAATATATAAAATATATGTAATTATTATCACAAAGAGTGTGTTTACAAGTTATCACTATTAGTAATCTATAATAAATTACACTTTAATAAATACAATACCGTAAAGTTGCACTAAAAATGAGAAGAACGCGTGTCGGCGTTTAGGAAAAATTGAATTGAAAAATCTATTATTTCGTTTCAAAATCACACTCAAACAAATCTCAAAAGTATTCACTATAAGTTATCACACTTTTCACATTTTTCCTCGCAAAGTCCAATGAGAATTTCAAACGTAAATCTAAACTTTAATGACTTTTCCATACATTTTCCTTGCCACCATACTTTCGAAAAATCGACAGATGGGCATTGGCCCTCGGTGAGAGCAGACGCATGCTCCTTTTTTCGCTTTGACAGCTCTGTTTTTGACATTTTGCCCGTATACGAATACAATATGTATACCACACACAAAGATTGTATTAATTGAAGTAGGGTAAATAAATATTGACGTGTGGCGTTTTAAGAACCTTTTAACATGGAATTTTTGGTATTAGCCTTTTATTTTTTAGAGAACACACAGTGTTTGGTCCCGAAAGTTTACATATGCGTTCAAATTATAATGTTTTCCTTCCCGAAAACGCATTCTAGACGCAAAAAGGTTGCCGATGCGTTTCATTACAATGGAAATTAATTTCAATGAATGGTCACCCTGACGGAACATCTTTATAACGTAATGACATTTGTCACTTACTTCAAATGAAAATTTGTGTACATTTTTCTTTCTTTATATTTCAATAATTTTACGTATCTAATGTTGATATCGAACACCAAATACGCATACACACACGCCTCTCGACAGTTTGCCAACAACGCATACTTATCTACTGGCATTTTTTGGACGTATCGCGCGTCGTCCCTATTAGCCTCGAGTACATCATGATGACGGGAAAGGTGGAGGATAGACGAGCTCGGGCCAGCCAGGTGGATTGAAAAAATCTCCAAATTTGCCGAACTCCGAGAACACCAGGCGCTGCATGCAGCGCATCATCGGAACCACTGGCGAGCCATCTGCACTCCCCGCCAGAGACATAGCGGTCACGATCCTCAGCATTGAAGAACCCACTGATTGGATTGATTGGATTGGAATACTTATTGAAATTTGTGTGGATATTCACGCTTTCTCGTCAAATAGGAATACATTTAATGGCTAAATATATCTCAGATGTCGTGATATAACTTCAGGAATCGTGGATTATCAATCTGCAGTGTCACACAACAAAGAAAGTAATAAGCAGCAGAAGATTGTATTGTCGAAGCGAGTGTATTGTTGGTCATACTTATTATAGAATGAAAATATAAATGTGTGTTTTTTTATCTTAGTTATATTATATCTCTAACGACGACGTATAATCTGAGTCTTATACAAAATATATGTATGTAGTCCTACTTATTTCTGCAGGTCTGTAAGTACGGTTTCTAATTTCTATTTGATTGTTTTTTATGGTTTGAAATTATTTGGTTCACTGCTGTGATTTTGTATATACGGATATACGTACTTTAGTATATACATTGTAGTCTTTGGATATACGTAAGTACGTCACACCGGGTAGAGTCAGTCCGACCCAGGTCGGGCCTAGTAGAGTTTAGTGAACCAGCGACAAAACTCCCAGTAAGTAGCTCGATTCCACTCACAACTCAGATTCGGTAGAAGCCGCGTAACCAATCTCACTGGAGCGCAAACTCTTAGAGTATCCCAGTGTTTAAACCTCCCGCGTGGTCATGTCGGAGGTTTCCCCTCGATTTTCCCCAGGCCACTTTCCAACCGCGCACTCCTATCGATTTATTGGGCCCGACCTATAAGGCCACAATCAGGTTGAAAAAACAAAAAAGTACGTCGCAATAATTGTTTGGACGTTACGTAAACGTAGTAAATAATAGTAAGATTGCAATTTCAATTGCGTACAAATTATAAGTATTATAACTGTTACATTACAGCATGTATGCAGCATGTACATGGATTTAGCTATACGCAACCATTGTCCAAGTAGTGTTAAAAGTTCAGTAAAATTTACTCCACTAATTATTCTATTCAATTATCGTTCTTATAAGAAGGAACATGAGAGCTAATTTGTCATAACATAACTATGGACTCGTACATTCAACCATGCACACGATAGCGCGTCCGGCCGGCCAAGTTCCAATTACAGATAGTGACAATGATTTACTAAATCCTACTTGATCATATTTGTCCTACTTATTTCATTATCATTAGGTTTTAAGAATACTTAACAAACTTATTTCAAAATACTGCCATTAATTTTCATTAAGGCCGGGTTATAGTAAAAATCTGATTTGGTAAACGGTTTTATTTCGAAATACTACATATTAAAAATGTAAAAAAAATACGATGTTATATTTGAGACCTTTATCTAGTGCCGTCGGATGTCCGTTACACAATTTGCAAAACTTTGTTCGATAGAAAAAAATTCCAAACATACCTCTATTTTCTATCTTAAAACTCATTTTATTTCAATCTTAGGTAACATGATGAGTAGAAAATAATACTAAAATAAACGTATTTGATGGTATGAGGGATGTCGGGATTAATATTGTTAATATAGTAAGCCATGTATTTTTCTCACCCAAAAATGTACTAAAAATTTACGAAAATTACGCGCACAGTTCCGTAGAGAGTGGGATGGTCAATTGCAAACTCACGCGTGTTAGAGCGGGACATTTGCAATGGAAGAACCTCGCCTTAAGTTTCATTACATAATATATATCGAAATAAAACAACCGCATCTTCGCTTAAAACTCGCATTACCTATAAAAGCCGCTTTAGCTTAGTTGGTAGTGACCCTGCCTGCAGAAGGATTACACATTCTTAAGTTTTATTCACCATTTATTCAATTAAATATAATTTAACAACATAACAGCTTAAGCCATGGCATTGATACACTTAAATATAGGTATTTTAATCTATTTGTATATGAATAATTAGGAGCGTTTTACTAAAATCAAATCCCAATTTTCAGAAGTAAGGTTTTGGTGACAGATCAGAACTTGACTTTTATTTTTACATTTTTGTCATGCCTTAATAAATCATCAAATATTGTAAATCAAAACTTTGTATCCCTTACAGAAATTGACAGAGCATTGTCATTGTACAGTGACAAGTTATGACAATTTCGATTTCTCTAAGGAGTTTTTAACTCTGATTAACTGGTGGCAATACACAACCGAAAATACCTATTAAAAAAAATGTAAGTCAATGACCCGGGCCAACAAAATGAAGTAGTGTGTGTGAAATATGTATGTGTGAGTTACTGGGGAAAATAATTTAAAAAAATAGAAATTTGACAGGCGCTGATAATTTACCCTGCACGACGCAGTCTTAATCCCACCTTAACCTAAATAATTTCTACGACGGGATTTAAATGTAAACTCACGTGGTACACTTTCCAGCACTGGTGATCGCCAGCTGCAGCGCAAATATCAGCGCTGCGGCGGCCATCTCGCGGACACCCGTGACGTCAGCGCATTACACCGCAAACTGAAACAAAACCAAACATTTTTGATTGGGTACAGTTAAACTATCAAATATTTAACATAGCGGTTTTACTCAGCTACCGTAACGGCATTGTTCTTATATTGCTCGTAATTAAGCTGTTTATATGATACTATTATTATTGACGCACATTTACACAGGTCGTTAGAGCCCACATAAAGATAAAAGTAAGTAGTTTAAAAAGAGGAAAACAATATGACATTGAGCTTCTCGCATCTGAGACGCAATCTGTGTTATGACATACGTAGTAATTAATCCGAAAGCTTAAAAACAGTTTAACCAGTTAATGTTCTATAACTTCAGCCATACACTGAGCAAAAAAAAACTAATTATTAGTAAGTTTTAGTGAATCCCAGGACAAGGAGATTATATACTAACGATTACAAAACAGTTTTTGATAATAGTAGTTATATACTAATACCAAAAAATGTGTCCTTGTAACTACTAATTACTACTAAACTGTTTTGTAACCGTTGTTAGTATATAAACTCCTTGTCTTGGGATTCACTAAAACTTACTAATAATTAGTATTTTTTTCGCTCAGTGTATTCGAATCATTATACCATACAACAACTAGATTCACAATCCTCCATCAAACTTATTTTAGTTGAAATGTGTCATTACAATTCGTTATCGTCTGTCACTTTACCAATTACGTTCGTGAGAAAATACAAAACACTTGATAAGTTTTACGAATAAGGGGATTAGTTTTCAACTCTCATTTACTACAAGAGTTAACCTAAATACGCTAGGTTCCTATCAAATTGAGGTACACCGTCGTTCCAGCACCTCCGGCTACTTGTAACTAGTTAAAGTTGTATTTATAGCCAGTAAAACCGTTCTACAACTTCGTAAGCCTGATGGCCGTAGGGCGATTTATCGAGGCCTCGCATATGGGTTTACTCTTAAGTTAGGTACAACCTAAATTAGACAAGCCTGAAAGTATTCAAGTTTTACCACTATTGCGTCCTAAGGTAAAAACTCTATTCGGTACAAAACCTATACGTTACCTTTTGGGTGTTTTACATTCTAGAAACATTTAAAATAAATCTTTGGGGCTAAGCAATTTCAAATTAAGTCAAGTGAAGATGTCATGCCAATTGTTTATTGAGATAATGCCGAGCATTTTCTTAAGGGAACAAATAAAATGATCACCTAAATAACTTTTGATATCATCAAATTTTCGAACCCTAAAATAAGATTGAACACTCAAAAAAATTTATCGATCAGCAATTCCGAGTCACCAAAAAAATTCTACCTATTTTTGCAGCACTTGTACCTATTTTACTTATTGCGTTCCTATAAAATTATAATCGCATCAAAAAAATTGTCAAGTACCACCAAAAACACTAAACTACCACCTAATCTCATGCACCTTTTTTCATTAGAATTACATCCAAATATTATACACATCGCATGTTACATTTTAGTAAACAGTTACAAATTAGTTGTTTTTAGCACTATAAATATTTTAGTCATTTCCAAAATGTTATAAATTAGAAAGTAAAATTCTAAATTAATTTAAAAAGCAACGCGCAATGTGGCTGAGTGAAATAATAACACGTATACTGCTATCTCACTCAATCAAATACAAAGAATTGTCTGAAGCATAAAACCTATTGATATGTCGTTAGAGTGAAAGGTACCTATTGCTGTTTCATTCTAACTACCTATTGCTGATGGTTTACAAACTGCAAGAAGTTTTATTATTAATTTTTTAATGCGTTGACGTGAGCGCGTTTGATTGAAAACTTTTATTTGAAAATGAGTTTTGTTGATTTATTAAATTGTTAGTTTGTTATGAAAATGGATAAAGGTCCTCAAATGAGTTTACTTTATTAATTTTCATAGACTTTCATGGAAAAATTAAAGGAAGTTAATAGGTAGAAATAGGTATAGGTAGGTGTTAAATAAATAATAACAGATACGTTGGTATTCATTTACGAGTATATTTTCCAAGTGACAGCACACAATTCAAAACATACGTTACTAGGTAACTAAGTCGGATATGACACGCCTCCGCCGTGATTCCCGGGAATCAGAGGTGCAGGGAGCAGTTGGTCCAGATGCCTACGCCATGTGAGCCCGCTGTCAGTCCTGATCTCATAGTGTAGGTTCCCGAGACGACGCGATACTGTCCCAAACACCCACTTCCTTCCTGATGCGGAGTAGTTCCGTGCTTGTACTCTGTATCCAGTAGTGAACCCTCTAATTTCATTATCATGTGGTTGCGGAGGGGACCTAGGGGGCGCTCGAACCTTGGCCGCCAGCCTTGTTCTTACTTCTCTCCCGAACATGATCATGTAAGGCGAATCTCCTGAGGCAGTTGGTGTGGCTCGAAGGACGCTTTTAACCATACGGACGTGTTTTAATATACCACCAGCACTCTCCCCCTCTAATTTGTGCAATGTTTTCTTGATAGTCTGTACAAAACGTTCTGCTTGTCCGTTCGTTGCGGGGTGGTAGGGAGCTATAGTTTTATGTACAATGCCATAGTTAGCTAAGAAGTTTTCAAATTCTTGAGAAACAAATTGTCTTCCGTTGTCAGATACTAAGGTATAGGGTAACCCAAAGGTGTCAAATAACTCTTCTAGCTTTTGGATGCAAAAGGAACTCGTAGTAGTTTTTGTAGGAATTATTTCTACCCATTTTGAGAAAGCATCCACCACAATCAGAAGTTGATAACCTGAGGTTGGGCCTGCGAAATCGATGTGTAATCTTTGCCAGGCGCCAGTAGGGTCTTCCCAGTGATGCAAAGGTGCTTTCGGGGGCTTGTTCTGTTCTAAACGACACGTTCGACAAGATTTCACTTTATCATCAATATCTTTATCTATATTCTTCCAATAGACAAAGCTGCGTGCAAGAAGTTTCATTTTTAATATCCCAATATGTCCAGTATGAAGTTCATCTAATATTTGTTGCCGCAATGTATGGGGAATCATTACTCTTGTGCCCTTCAGAATGCAGTTATTTTGTATAGTTAATTCATTGTCTTTATATCCTGACTGTCTGAGTGAAGAGCCAGATTGAAGGGCGTCCAGTAGTTGTCGTAATTCCGGGTCTTCTTTTGTTTCTTTTGCTATTGCTTCTGGAGAGATGTTTAGTGTATTTATCTGCCCCAGTTGAAAAATGTAATGTTGGTCGAGTTTGTGCTCCTTTATTTTGTCTACCGGAAAGCGTGAGAGGTAGTCAGCGTTCGAATGTTTCGCGGAACTTCTATATTCAATATCGTAGTCAAAACCAGACAGAAAATGAGCGTAATGAAATAGTCTCATGGTGCTAAGGGTGGGTAAAGTTTTGTGCGGGTGAAAAATTGATGTAAGAGGTTTATGGTCTGTGATTAAAGTGAATTTTCGGCCATAGCAATAATGGAAAAATTTCTTTAAACCCCAGAATATTGCTGTTGCTTCTTTGTCTATTTGACTGTACTTCTGTTCGCTGGAGGTCAGGGATCTGGAAGCGAAAGCTATCGGTCGTTCTGAGCCATCCGGCATTTTATGGCTGAGGACTGCACCAAGTCCCGACGGTGCTGCGTCTGTAGCTAATATCAGTGGTTTATTCGGGTCGAAGTGTATTAGAATTCTTTCACTGAGAATTTCGTTCTTTATATTCATCAAGCTTTGTTCGCATTTCGGGGACCAATCGAATTTTGTACCTTTTTTTAGAAGAGCATTCAAGGGGCTTGTAATCGACGAGAGATTGGGTATAAATTTATTGTAGTAGTTTGCCATGCCAAGAAAGGTTCGTAGTTCACTAACGTTCGTTGGGCGTTGTGCGTTAGAAATTGCTTTGATTTTGTCCGGGTTTTTGTGTAATCCATCTTTGTCAATTGTATGTCCTAAGTAATTGATGCTTCGTTTGAAGAAGTGACACTTTTCCTTGTTAACTCGAAGGTTACTTTCTTTAAGTTTTTGTAGCACTTGTCTTAGTCTTTCTAGTAGCTGTTCTTCCGAAGATCCTTGAATAATTATGTCGTCGAAGAAACATTTGACTCCATCGAGCCCCAAAAGCAGTTGATCCATGAACCTTTGCCAAAGACTTGGGGCCACTTTTACCCCAAACATTAGTCGGTTCACCCTGAATGTACCCTTGTGTGTGCTTAGGGCTTGTAGCTGGGCGCTTTCATCATCCATCACCATGTTGAGGTAGGCTTGTGTTATATCTAAGGTACAGAAAAGTTGTCCCCCGTTCATTTCTGCTAAAATGTCTTCAATAATTGGAATTGGATACTGTTCGTCTTTGATTACTTTGTTCAAGGTAACTTTGTAGTCGGCACACAGTCTGATGCTTCCGTTAGGTTTCACAATGGGGACGACAGGTGTGCCCCATTCTGAATGGTTGATTTTTGTAATAATTCCTTGTTTTTCAAGTCGGTCAATTTCTTCGTCTACTTTTGAACGTAATGCGTACGGTATCCTGCGTGGTTTAATAAATATCGGTTGCGAGTTTTCTTTAAGGGTCAGGTGGCCTCGGAAGTTCGGGATTTCTCCCAAATTAGGGTTAAATACGGTGGTTTCGAATTCCTTGAGTAAATTTTCCAGTTTTGGTACCTTGTCACATGTTTCGATGGTTCTCATATCAGCGAGTTTAATGTTGAATTCTGTCATCCAGCTCCTTCCAAGTATAGGTTCTACGTCTTTGTCTATTACGTATAGTTTCCCATAAAATGTTTGGTTGTTGTATTTGCATTTGACATATGACACGCCGATTGGCTTAAACACTTCGCCCGTGTAAGTCCTGAGCTTCATGTCTGTCTTAAATAATTTCTTGTTTAAGTTTAGCATCTTGTAATCCTTTCGCGATATTGTAGAAAGTGTCGCACCCGTGTCAAACTCCATGTCTATATTCTTCCCTTCAATGTTAATCGTAATTATGTACTTGTCCGAAATTTCGCTCTTAATGAGGTTGATGTCTGCGGTGCTGTTGGTACTGACGCTACTAGTAGAGGTATCCAGCAGGTTCGTTTCATTATTTCCGCTTCTTTGTAGACAGACTCTAGCAAGGTGGCCATCTTTTTGACATTTACGGCATTTGCTCTTTATAGCGCCGCATTCATTTGCCTTATGATCATCCTTTCCGCAGCGGTAGCATTTACCCTTGAGGTCTTTGATTGAACTTGGTGGTCTTATTGGAGCGTCTCTTGGTCCAAGTTGCGGTTTATTGTATACTTTTGACACCTTGTTAATACAGTCAGTTAATGGTCGACGGACCGTTGTGGACATGTTTGAATTTTCAGTTTTTCCCATTTCCATAGATGTCGCAATATGCACCAATTTCGTAAATGATGTTGTTTCTTTCTCTTGTAAGATTTTTGTGCGAATTTCCCCGTCTTTAATTCCTCGTATGAATTGTAATGATAAAAATGAATCAAGTGTGGGTTTCTTGCAGTGCAAGCATTTGAACTCACAGTTTAGTGACATTCTCTTGAGTTCTGATGCGTAGATCGCGACTGTTTCATCTGGTTGTTGTAGACGCGATATGAAGGAATGCTGAGAAGCCCAGATGCTTGGTTTCGGGTCGAGAAAGTTGTCTAATATATCTGACAGTTCATCAAAAGTTTTATTAATCGGGTCTTCAGGTGAACAGAGGTCATAGATTCTTTCATGGACTTGAGGTGGTAATGTAGACAGTAAGGTGTACACTTTCATTTTCGGGTCGGTAACGTTATTTAGCAGGAGGTACACGGAAAGCCTTTTAATGAAGTTTTGGAATGATTCTTTTTCGTTGAATGGCTGGAAGTTGAATTTCGGTTGTGGTTCACGCTGCGAAACTGTAGCGCATGTCGCGTGGGACGCAGGAGGTGCGGTCGGTAACGGTTCAGTAGGTTGGTACGTGTTCATGAGCCTTGAAATTTTAGTTCGTAACTCGGTGTAAATTTCATCAATTTCGTACCTGTAGTCCATTTCTGATTCGAGGTTTTCGTCCTCGGTCTCCTCTTCAATCTGGCACTGAATCTTTAATAATCCTTGGTAAGTACTTTGTAATGTAAGTAGTCTCGTTTTCAATTCTTCGTATGTATGTAAATTTTCTTGTTCTTGGAATGCATTGTTTGTTTTTGTGAGTAGCCCGCGTAGGGCGGCTCGCGCACGTTTCGCTTTTCTTAAATCAAACGACATCGTCGCCAATTTGTTAAATAAATAATAACAGATACGTTGGTATTCATTTACGAGTATATTTTCCAAGTGACAGCACACAATTCAAAACATACGTTACTAGGTAACTAAGTCGGATATGACAGTAGGTTTAGGTTATGTTAGTTTTGCATCGGCCCGAAGGGCCAAAACAACTCAAAATAGGAGCTCCGCGCCAGCGGAGATCCGTCAATACTGTTCCAATGTCCATTAGTTTGAAATAAAAATAGATGTCATAGAAAAATACTACTACCTAGGCAAATGGACGATTATCAGCGAATAGAGTAGAGGCAAAAACATCTGAGAACAAATAGCTGTATGCGACCAGTAAGGAAAGCACTGTTGAAAATATATTAAATTAAATTATGTTATGTACGTGTCTCATTAAAGTTACAGAAATTTTGAAACTTCTATAAAATAAAATCATTTCGCGCTGTCTTGCTCGCACGCGGTGCGACGTGCGAGCGAGACGGACCGTATGGAAAACCGCATCAGTGTGCTAGCATAGCAATGAGGTTAGACTAGATTGGAACTGCTTTGCGCGTCGGGCGTTAAAAAACATTTGCCGCGTGTTTGGTGATCATGTAGTATTTCTGGGTATCGAAAGAATTATTTGGGTGTAAATAATTTTAATAGGATTACGAGCCCTGTAATATTTGGATGTAAATTATATGAAATTTGGTGTTTGAAATTAGGTGATCATTAAGTATTTTTGGGTAGTGACTAATTTATTTGGTAACAATTTAATTTAATAGGTTATCGACATGTTACTTCTTTGAGTTGCACTTTATATTTAAAAGGAGTTGACAATTTGGTGTGAATCTAGTATTTTTGGTAATCAATGTAATTTTTTAGAGCATCATTCGGCAACTAATTTGGTGGTTCGTTAAATGCTACCCTTTTCTTAATACCTATCATACTAAAAGATATCATATCCTGGCACACTCATATCATTTTACGTACCTCACTTTTTAGCTAGAAGAGAACCATTCGCATGTCATCAACATCATAAATTCCTCGTAACGTTAACACGTCAATAAGTGTCAGCGGCAGCGTTCAGTAAAAGGTAGCATTCCGCGAGTTTAGAGTTATTCATATAATTATATTCTTTACAAGATTTGAAAATATAATATGTCTTATAAAAACAATTTTTTTTGAAGTTGGTTATGTTCGTAATGATAATGACAGAATTTTTTGTCCAAAATATACGCTGAATGCCACGTTTCTTTTTCTTTAATAGAAGAAATCTTGTTATTTACAGTTTTCATTTTTTATTTCATTTTGTTAGATATATATTTTATAAAAAAATATATAGCCTGTCTCAGAAGAGTCAAAATTGGGGTTTATGAAAATGTTTTTTTACGAAACCACTGATTGAAATGCAATAGTGTGGTATATATTCTTTGGATAAGCTCATTAAGTCCTTTGATTAAAATTTAATTAATCTTATTATAATTAAAATTTAATTATTGTTATACTTAATTAAAATTTAATATTATTCTTATTTTTTAAATTATATTAATTCACTCGAGAGGTTTCTTACGAAAATGTTTATTATTATTATACAAAAACTGAGGATCATAGGTGTAACAAGTCTTAAATACTTACTTAATACTAAGTTTCCTACTACGTACACATTCCCGAAAAAAAAATCCTTACGCGAACATTCCTATCCTACAGGACTGTTGTCGGGTCCAATACTACACATAAGAGCAAAAATAACGGGTACACTTTCTATGGAAGTTCAATACAAAGTGTATGCATTATTTTTGCTCGCTTGCTATACTACTATAATGTAAATGTACATAGTTAATTCTACGTAACTTTTTGTACTTGTACTTGGTTCTATTTGTAATGTTGAACTGGTTCCCTAAAGCCTATATATTGCGAAGAACCCTGCCAATTGTGTAACATAATTCAGTTGCTATTCAATAAACTTTTATTAGTATAACCTCATTTTAGTACTGCTTGTCCCTTATAGATTTCAGATTTTGACATAAACTCATTACAGCCCATTTTCGACCACTTTTACAAAAACGCTTCTAACTCTAAGACTAAATCCCCTCAAATGGTACCTTTTACTAAACACTGCCACATGTGACGTCATAATAATTACGCAGACGCTAAGCAGCCCTCCAACTTTCCCTGTTAAATGTTATAAGGTCTGAAAGATCTCTTACAAATTGCTCTCGTGCTTGAAGAGACTATGAGTTGTTATTATACTCGTCACGTAGTACGTCTCGTTGCGAAATAATAATAAGGTCTACGAATTGTAGCTGTAGAAGATAACGTTTTTATGATCTTCGGCATTTTAGTGCTCGCTACAGAATGAATGCATAGCCGAGCATGGCTCGTAGTTACATGTTTTATTTAAAGAGCCGTCATGAGTGGATGAGCTTTTAAAACGCTTTAATAGTAGTTTATGCAACTGGTACATAATGCCTAATTATGTACAGTTGCATACATTACTTTATCTACACACATATTATAACTACTCTAAGATGGGTTCAGAAACCGTTGTAAATAAATACAATAATTGTGTTAATACAACCTTTTTTGCACGGTTGCGGAAATATCGAAATCAGAACTGGCAACCGATACCTGAATGTTATTTTAAAAAGTAAAGAGTCCCTATTCTGATGTGATCATGTCGTTCTAGCTCAAATTTCGTGCGATATATACTAAAAAAAATCGAGCTGACATTTCGCATCGACTGAATTTGAATTTTCAGTGATACTAGAATAGGGACATGTCAACTTTGACATTTAAATTTTGACAGTTTTGTTTGACGTTTTTATATTTTAACATCATATATGAGATTAAAATTAAAAATTATATTACTGCTGTAGCCTTAGCCACAGATAAGAAAATTGCCATAAATTCATTGAATGTTGAAATGAGAGTCATTTTCTACGGTTTCCGAACGCATATTAGAGGATTTATGATATGTGTGTAGATAAACGTATTTTATTTATAGTATTTGTATTTAGTTCCATATCGATAACATTCAAGACAGAATTTCTTATTAGTTTTGAAATTATTTCAAAATGTTTTAACAAAAAATGCTCTGCCAACATTTATTAGAAGATTATTTCCCCATTAAATATAATTCTCGATTATGATCGGATTATAAAATTATTTATTTCGTGGAAAGTTGCTAACTAAGGTATTTGTGAAGAACATTGATATAATAAATCGGTTTTAGAATCTTTAATTTTTATGAATTACTCAGTTGCCTTCATTTCTGGATAGTGGTGTTCATTTAGATTATTTTAGATGCTAAGTGTTAATTGTGGTGAGTTTCCTGATACCTGCCTCTCACTCTTTCTGATACAGGGTAATATTTGGGTCTTAAATTAAAGTCCAAAGTTCAAAGTTCAAAGTGCTTTATTGTAAAACATAGGTATAACTGAATACAGGGATGTTAAAATACATATAGCGTATCACTATGTTTTGCCAGTTGGCATACAAAAACATTGAGCAAGTAGCACTACTACACTATTCCATTACATTATAATTTTAATAACATTATATTATATTCTTATTACATTACATTATATTTTAAAAATTCCATGTCATATGATTCAAAATAAAATAAAATTCATAATAGTTATATCAATTCATTCGAGGTCATCATTTAAATAATTAGAAATACTAGAATAATAACATTTATTTAAAAGTAACATCATGAGTTTACGTTTCAAAACCGGTAACGGAGACAGTTTCAGTTCTGACGGCAATTTGTTGAAGAGCTTGATTGCTACGGAATACACACTTTTGCGCATTAAGGCTGTTTTTGTAGCTACTGTGTAATCAAGAATGTTCTGTACTGTTCTTTTTGGGGTGTGCAATAAAGAGTTTTGTACTATATTGTACCTTTCTGCGACAAAAAGTTGCATTACGAAGATTTAAAACACTTCTATAAAGCAATAGGTATGGCTCTTTACCGGTTATATCACGGTCTACTTTAGCACCTGCCTAAATAGCTCTATAAAATGGCGAAGTACTTAAGGCGCTACACTGAGAAATTTGGAGACTTTGAAACGATGTACTGCCCAGACTAGCAAACAGTAGGGGCGGATTTTCAGATATATGATTCTTGACTATATGATTGTGGTACTGACAATAGCGAAACATGATTGCTTAAAATTTTCTCGATCGAAAATAAATCCAAAGTCGAGTCTATATTTTCCTTTTTTCCTCAGCCTACTAAAACAACGCATTATTAAAAGACACGATTAAGTTAATATGATGGTATTTTACCTCATCTAGGTACTGACAAGAGGAAATTTAATAAACCTGCACACAGTCAGACATTTAACGAGATTTGTCTAATGCATTGGTTGCATCCCGTTTTGTCGTGAGCTAAAAACAAAGGGTGTCTCTTTCAATCGATATATTGCCTTAAACAATACATTTACATCAATCGGTTATAAAATTTTTTGGCTCTATAAGCTTATAGAGCAAAAAGATATAACCTAGGGCTTGCTGTCACTGCTAACACTATAATATGACGTTTATACAAGGTGTTAGAGATGTACATTTAAGTTACGAGAACATTTTGCTAGTTATGTGGTAACGAAATATTTTTTTTACTCTTGTTTAACACCGTTTTACCTCTCATTGAGGCACTATATGTTAGCTGTAAAAACTAGTACCTAGAAGCCTGAGTTACCAAGAGCTTGAAACAATTCATAGCTTTGACACCCTAAACATGTGCAATTAGCATTAAGTATAACAATAGATCCGCCATTGATACTATTGAACCATAACAATTATATAAGCGAACTGTTCTGCTAATGTCTCTTGCTAATTAAATAAACAGTAGATCCATTAATCAGAGTTAACAAAGCCCTTAAAACAATTTCTTAGAAATATAATAAAATGTATAAACATGTCGCAAACATTGACTTTTCCAAGTGAGTTTCAACCGTTATTCTCATATTAAGTGTAACTATGTCTCACGTTAGTTTAATTTTTTATAATAAAATTCCATTAATATAGCGACCCACGTCACCCTTAAACATCTAAAAACTATTGTTCTTCAAAATTAAATTCTAGGGGACAAACTTACATCTAAGCCCTGCCTGATTTTTACTACCTAAGACCCGGGTCATTGTCAGATTTAGGTGCGCATCTTTTCGGTGGACATGTCAAAAGTTACAAAGCTTAATTTTCGATTGATCTGATAACCCGCATAATCTGTAATTCCGTGTCTATAAAGCCATGTAATAAAAACGTAAATTACATGCACACAAGCCGCTAACTATTGACCACCGAATGGACAACTTTTTTTTTCCGACTGACAATGACCCACCCAGTTTTTAATAGGCCCTAGAAACGTATTTTTCTTCTCAGAAACCAAAATTTCCATCAAATACTTGAACCCCGAATTTCCCGTTTACAAGGCACACCCTTCATTCGAGGGCCCTTGTATAAACCTTAGCACACAAAGGTGCTAAACAGTTAGGGTTGGCTCTCAGCGCCATATGGGCTCGAATTAGGGTGCTCCCACAGCTGGAGGAGACAGGTGAAACATAAATTTCTAGAAACCCTTTGTAACACAAATTACAAAAGTGGTGCAGGCGGAGGATTAATGAAGATAGTGGACTGCGTAGATGGACTTTAAACTAATATTTATACTTAGTTCAAATTAAACGTAACGTAAGTAAAGAAAAAAGAATATTTGTTATAGGTACTGTAGGTGTATTATGTACATTTATTTAGTCATTCATAATAAAAATCTTGTTCAAATATTTAAAACTCGGCGGCGCAATACGAAATAACAGGTGTAAAAAGTAGGACACACACGGCGGGATCCGATTCTAAATAGACCCCTGGCACGGTGCGCTCCAAGTTTTGCACTTATGTTGGGTACATACGGAAAGCTCTTCTTACGACAACACGCGTAACATAGCTTTTTGATAGTTTTTTAGTGCTTTCGCATTTCGAACTTTTATGCTAGCGATCTTCTTAAAGTGATTGAGATTCATCGGATAGGTAGTTTAATTTGTTATCCAGTTTAATATACTTGATAATTAGTGGGTCTGTGCGCCACTAATACTGTACATTGTACAATGTTCATTTGGTTGTTTTACGTTTTTATGCTACAGCAGTATAATGAACCTCATCATTTAAAAGACATAAATAACGACGACATGAAATGTGTACAGAAATCCGACATATCATGATACAGGTAAATGTGTAGTTTATCAAAGAAAAACACATTACAATCACTCTATTCATCGCGAACGCAATAATGTCTTTTTTCTTTTTGAAATCCTACTATCTTACTACTAATAGGTATTATAAATGCGAAAATATAGATGTTTGGATGTTTGTTACTCAATCTCGCAAAAACGGATAAAGGGATTATCATGTAACTATTGGTATACAAGGGCATTATAGAATACTTTTTACCCCTCGAAGGCATAAAATAGGGAGGGGAAGTTTGCGAAGACGAAGTCACGGGCGAGAGCTAGTATAATTTATTTCAGTATTTCACATGGTAGTAAAATTAACGATTAACCCGTCCGAAACGACACCTCGTATATTCAAAAGCCTACTTTGCCCCAGCATACTTCTCTGAAAATAAGTACCACTTTAAACTGTTTAGTACGGTGAAACACACTAATTTTCACACCCTTTTGAAGGATGAAATACCTGAAAAGCATCCCTTGGATTGCGACGGAGAAGAGCCGGAGAGCCCTTTAAGAGTCCGGTAATTAAAACATTGCGAAACTTTTCACTGAGAATAATTTGAGTGTTATTCACAAGTAGCTTATGGTTTAAAAGAAGGTAAATGAAACAAACTGGTTATAAGTTTAAATATAAAACTTCCGTGAGTCTGGTTATAAGTTTTTTTCGAATACATACATATTGTTTGATCAATAAGCACTTCCAAAGCTTGTAAAAGTTTTGGGTTACAAATAAAGAGCAAAATGAAGATATTGAAAAAAATAATTAAATGGGTAATAAAAAGTACCGACTAATAAAAAGTACAACGATAAAAATTGGTTTGAAATAGGTAGGTACAATAAAAGAAAAATCCGTCAGAAGCTGCTCTTAAGAGACTAAAATCTATAGATGTATGGCCATTTTTAATTTTATTTTTATTTCTAGATTTTACTAAAGATTTAAATAAATAGGCATTAAATTAAAAAGTACAAAAATAATCTGTCACTTAATGAGAAAATAAATTTAAAATTTACGACTGCGTAGCTCCAACATTTTGATATGTGATGACTGCACCCGCAAAATAAAAACTAGTAGATACTTCAAATTATCTCGAATCTCACGCATAGGTAGCAGACCCCAGGCATCCTTCAGGATGCAACTGTACTGGGATAACGCTAGGAGGATGATGATCTCGAATCTCACGCATGGCTTAAAATAGGTATTTTATCGACAGTGGAAAACGTTTCGCGTAAAACAGAAATGGCAAGGCTACGTAATCATTGTGAAAGGCGTTTATCTCGCTATAAATTCAAGTCATCCGTCAAATATAAAATACAGCCGAGGAAATTGTTGTTGTTAAATTTATGTCTGGAAGCCATTCTTGGATCGAGACGGCAAAAGTCAGTGAACCAAGTTTGAACTGTGGAATTAATCGCTATTTAATACGGAGGATAATATTGAGGTAGTGGAACTTGAAATTAGTATCATAATCATCAACTTATACTCGTACTTTGACGTGTATGAAAATCCCCTTTTGAATCTAATAAACATTTAAGTCCAAATATAATAAAATAAGAAATCTAAAATAAAGTATTTCTAGTAGTTTGTACATGTTTGGGATTTCGGAACGATAATTTGAAGACGTGTAGTTCGTGCTACGTTGCTACGAGTGCCGTAGCATCGCTAAGGTTGCATGATATTTCCTTGCAAAGTAAACCCGTTTTTCTTAGTTTAGAGAATATTACAAACTTAATAAATGGTTGCTACATTTTATGCAAGCTATAAAAACATGTATTAACGCTATAACGCTATAAAATCAAATCAGGTTCCTTAAAAAGCATTCTATACGTATTGTGCCTTAAGTCTCTCCCGAAAATTAGGTAAACTAGTTTTTTTAAATAATATGCACTTACCTATTCGTGCCTTCATTCGTGAGTAAACTAGATACACTTAATGAATATTTACTAGAAACAGTCAATTTATAGGATACTGAATCAATTGTAGGAGTGCACTCCTTATATGTCTATTTGTACCTACTTATGGCTTCATCCCTGAGTCAATGGGCCATAAAAATATTATTGTGTACCATAATTAAAATAAGGTCGGGGAGGTTTAGATAGTTATGTTTGCCAAGGCGACTTTGTAAGGTAGGTAGGAATTTCCTAGGATCGGAATCCAGTGAAACGTAAAACAGAATCTTCCAATTCTCTGACACTCTTCGATAGTATATTGCAAGAAACATTTTCATAAATCTCCAAAAAGGTACTTAGAGGTACATATGTGTATTGGTGCTGAATTATTTTCGAATGCGGTTTTGTTATTTATACGACCGAGTGTTTCCAGTACAAAGTGCACTAGTTTTTACCCTTATCTCAAAATTAAAAAATAAATATTTATTTGTTACTAAAATTGAACCAGACACATAAAAATAGAAACATAAGCCCAACCTGGTCGCCGCCGCAGACACATTCATTTTAGAGTCAAATTGGTCACAAATTGAAAAATATTATTAGTAGTCACGAAGATTCTGTAAAAGGTTTTCCACTAAAATGTCTACAAAGTCAGTCGGACGGTTTGACGGTTGGCCAGATATCCGTACAATTTACGACCTGATAAAACATCACCACGTATGGTTGAGCCATGATAGAATACTGCATCGTCCGCATCAGATAGTTACTAGTATCGCGACGGAGGGACGAGGGAGGTCATGATAAAATAGTCATGATGTGAAACTTGTCTACCGAATGGATTACCCCGATTAGGTATGAGTGAACTATAACCCGTATAGGTTGACGCATGATTAAATCCAAGCTGGGGTTTTTTGACAAAATATTTGGGATCGTTGACGGACATAGGTACATTGTTTTTACTTTGTTCCTGGTTGAATATTAGATATTTTGCCTTTATAACAATTCCGTTTAGATTTTAGATATATCAGTTACAATTCGGTGATGTTTTGATGTTTATACCTATTGAACATCGTGTACAAAAAGAAACTCCATTGCATTTCTGCAAGATCATGAATTAAATAAAATAATAACTAGTTTTATGACACACCTGGCGATAAAGCGGAAATTACCGCACGCTCCGCGCGCGGGAAATCCCACTTCCTGGCCAGGGGGTCACATAAAATTTTGTACTTAACACGGGCGGTAATAAAGAAAGCCTCAGATCGCATATTTATCGCCCTTGCCTTCGGCTCGGGCGTCAAATACCTGCGATCTGAGACATTCTTTGTTTTACCGCCCTTGTTAAGTAATGTACTATTATTCAAATACAAACGTCCATAAACTCTGACTGTTTTTTTAATAACATGTGATTTTCTGTACCAGAATGAGGTTTCAATTTAAATTATTTCGCTTATACAAGACTACCTATTTACTAAACACGTCGACGTGAAAATTGCACGGGAGCCAACTCCCAAAGTAGCAAGCAATCCGGGGCGTTCCATTCCAAGAACGGGCTCATACATCACAGCAGACTTCACTCCTTTTCCGTGTTATCAAAAGTCCAATTCCATTGTAAAATGGATGAAAGATTTTTATTGCATACCCCGCCATTAATTTGGGAGGGAAAAATGGGAGCCGCGAGACATGGCCCGCGTCAAGCGTGGCCGCATAAATTTTTCAGAGGGGCCATTTGGAGTTCTGTCTACATTTTTGCAAGGATATCAGGATGTGCCCAATTACAGAAAGGCCTTGCGGTATGGCACAAACAAAACAAAGTAAAACGCTTTTATGTCGAATAAAGCCCTTTTAATTGTTTGTATTGTATTGGCGCAGATCGCGGGTCAGGGATTTTGAGATGTGTCTTTGGGCTGCCGATATAATGTGGCATCGACTGAAGACTGTAGAACCATCGTCCTCCTTTCCTGGAAGAGCCTCTGAGTGGAGTTAGAGGGCCTATTGGTTCTGTTGGTAGGTTGGGCCTTAAAGAACTTACACCCTGTGCCTGTGCATCGGAAAATAGAGGCTAGAAATGGTGCCGTAAGAAACTCAATAGGTATTTGTCTTTAAATAAAAATATACACTTTTAATTTCATATTTGTTACCAGTCAATTTAAAAACTTTTTATGGGACAAAATAAGGGTAATTATTTTGCATAAGTAGAGGAAAATGAAGTTAGGTTTCTGGCAAAATCATGATTTTTAGACTCACAAATTGTTAGTCATAAATGTTACCTACTACGTTCATCAATCGCAAATTAGCGTCACATCAATATGGATAACTATTCAACTCTCTAACTACCCAAACCGAATCCGCCACTTGAATGTGACTGATAAGGTTTACGGGAGTCAATCTTAGAGCGATTTAACGACACACTTAATGAGCCCTTGTCGCCACTCCGCCGCCCATCAATTGCACCGCCGGCAGCAGGAGTTATACGCACATAAACCCAAGAGCTTTATGTGGTACCCGACGATATTATTGTTATGAGGTACTGCTAACTTTTGTCGACGTCTGATTTAATGGCAGCAATGTGTGTAACACGCGGTATTCCTGAAGTTTCATTAGAGGTAGGCATACCAAGGTTGTGTTTGGTCTCATGTTGAATTAAAATTACTTAGTATATACGCCGCGCTTATTCCTCGCTGATTTTACTGGCTATTCTTGAAAAAAAAAACGAACTTTATGAATATGTTCTGCTGTCCGCTCCAGTCTTTTATTACTTAATAGTTATAGATTCTAGAAGAAGATTCTAGAATATAAATGCATAATATTATATTATATTTCAGAAATAATTTTCATTGGAAGATTACAATAATGATAAAGATGTTTTAATAGAAGGTCGGTACAGTATTTAGTCGAGATTTGACATACAAATTGATTAAATGTTATTTTAATTATCACACTTAAATAAAATAACATTAACAAATAGTCCAATCATTTCTATTGGAAGCAATGACATCATTTAATAATACATAAATATTGAAAAATAAAATATTTATCAATAGGTACTGCTTAAAGAATCGGTACTGACTCGTAATGGCAGTTTCCTACTAATATCGTAATGCATCCGCCACGACAAATGCGGAAGTAGCCTTAGGAAGGAAAGCTATGCAAACTTTATGTACCTAATTAGTAAAACCAACCTCGTTAGTCTGATTCGATAAGATTGGCATGACATTAGTCGGCAGATCTATGCAGGGATAGATTACGATTTAGCTCCGAGTAAAATTGCCTATTGATTATAGATGCTCTGGAGATGTGGTGCTGGAAAAAGATGTTCGAGATATCATAGACAGAGTCCCGCACCAAAGTGTCCATACTCCAAGAGCTCAGCATCACGCAGTGTATGTCAGCCGTAGTACTGTCGCGCATACTGCAGTACTCTGGACTCTGGACATGTCTAGGTGGATATAACGATTCCATGAAGCGAATGGTAGTACAAAGAAGAGTGGAGGGAATCAGATCAGCTATGTACTGGACTACTGGACTGACCAAGTGAAATCCGCTGCTGGAAACCGCGTATCTGACTGCGCCAGACAGTCTGCCAACAGGGAGAGATGGCGGGTGATCGTGCGGAGAGCTGTGTCCGCCTCTACCACCAACGTGGATGCCTCTACCACCAACGTGGACGCCTCTACCACCAACGTAGACGCCTTGACGTGACAACTACCATGACCGCTCAGCCAAGAGCGAAACGACGAAAAAGAGAGAAACCTGCTTATTGAGTGTTTAAATATCCCTTAAAATAGCTTTTAGGTGTATTGTGTGTATAATATGGATAAATTATTTATTAATAATCTTACATCTAGTTACATATTTATTTATCTACATATATATTTGTTATTTTATTGTTTTAGTATTCATACTTCTTCTACAGACATCGGTTGGTACTTCAGATTGTTTTGCTTTCGCATAGGCCTCCCCAAATCTTTCCAAAGTTGCCGATCATGACTGATAATTATGACTAATTTAGCAAAATAGAATGCAGCACTTAAATAGCCACTTTAAGTATAGTATTGGTGATATTGATTAAATTATACCAATACGTCATTAATATTAAAAATTAAATAAAACATTTCTAATAAAGTAATAATAAAAATTAAATAAAAGTCATAATTTGTATAGAAATGGACATAAACAAACGTACTCAAAAATCAATTTCACTTAAACGATAGTGTCTTGTACTGTTAGCACTTACTCGATATTGGAGTGCAGTTGTTTGCCAACTAGTCTGAATCGGGCGCCGCCCCTGTTGGATTTGGCAATCCACGTCGTAGTGTTTGCTTACAGAATTGAATTTTTCTCGGTTAGAATTTAACGTGTAAAAATATTTGCCCGCTTTTTAAATAACTTTCCCAGAAATAGAAATACAAATACTTGATAAATTACATTTTATATTCGATTAACAAAAAAAAAAACATTCAAAAGAATTAAGCTAACTTGTACAGAGCATACCTACTAATTGGATTCTATAATTAAATGCAATTTGATTTTCCAGAAATTACGACATACCTACTATTTCCTGCCGAAGTATTTACCTTTTCCTGGATCTTTATTGTAATACACGGCAAAAAAATCATACATTGTATGCTAATACCACCAAAAATTGAGGTAAAATTAGGGATATCCTTTTGACATGCCCAGGAGACGTCCCATTCTGTAATTTGAATTCCCGGTTAGTAAAATTATATTGTGCTAGTGATATAATATTACTACATTCCAGCGTGCATGAACATTTTCCGACGAGCTCCATGGTTCTTTCGTTACGCTACACACAATGTAGGCAGCGCGACACAGCGGGCTAATATCACTTATCGGAAGCATGTTTACAACCACTCACCTGCACTGAAATGTGGGCGGGTACATGGGGATGGGGAGATATCGATACATTATATCGGAAAATGTAATTTTTTACAACTCACGGTGTAAAATGAAGGTTGTCACTGGTTAATCTTCGCAGCCGCAAATCGAGTCAGAGCAAGTTATGGATGTATCGTATTAAAGAAACATGGTGACTAAATTTCAAAATCATTTCTAATTTGAGTTTTTTTATTTATTTCCTGTTACCATTTTTGTTATAGTCCTGTGTCTAGTGAATAAATGTTTCTTCTTCTTCTTTACTTTGACTAACAAAAATAATTCAGACGAGCTATGATGATTTGTCGATTTATTAGGTTTGGATAAAGCATGTGCTTATTCTATCACCCGCATGCTTTTCCAGACAACATGCACTTTTTGCCAACAGCTACAAATGACAAAATTATTCATATTTTTGTTTGCTATTAAATATTCGTCACTTTTTGACGACTCAACACAAAAAGCGAGTACCTACGCATCGTGTTTTATCCAAAGCTAAGCTAAGTCATCATAGGCCTTTCTAAAGTTCCTATTAGAAAATCATAGACTTGAGATAAATGAATATATCTAGTGAGTTTACTTCGACATCATACAAGAGCGGTAAGACGATATTTATTGCTGGCAGAAATAATACTTAACTATAAATTAAGAGGGCGTAGAATGCATTGCAAAAGTCCCGCTCTAACACGCGTGAGTTTTCAATTAACCATCGCGCTCTCTACGGAAGCTCAGCGCGTGCAAAATCATTGTTAAAGATGGGAGGGTTTTAAAGATCCAACCAAAAACATCGAAAAAAAAGGTTATGTTTGAAAAATAAAAGTATCTATCACTTTTAACAGACTGGATGAAAATAGTTCAAGATTAATATACTGAAAGGACAGATATTTAATCACTATAGATGTTGAGATCTAGATCGATAAACATTGGCAAAAGTGCAAATGTGATCTTAAAAATTGTAATCTATCACAAACTCAAAATGGTTTAAGACATTGTTTACTGTGGTTAGTGGTAAATGATAAAGTATCGATGATACAAACCTATCGCAATCCAGCACTAGCACGTCCTGAATAAAGCGGGTGCGTCTCTAACCCGATTACCAGCGCAAGTACGCGCCTCGCCGCTCTACTGCGTGCTCCCTCTCATTCCAATTCACCCCTGATTACCTTGCAGCTCATATGTGACACCTTGTATAGGTACAATATAATGATCAGGAAATGATAAGATAATATTGTGAAATAATACTAGGTAATAATAGAACACATCGAAACGTAACGCGGGCTTTGATGTGTACGCCGTCGACACGACGAAAATTGGCGACAAAATAAACCTCAAATATTTGCGTGATATTTGACACAACTAAATCTTTATTAACAAACATTTACGAAATATACTAGACAACGTTAAAATAGCCAGTAAAGACCACATAAAAAGCGAATTGGAAAAAATTAATATCCCGACTTCCTGTCACTAAAAAAAGTCATTTCCGCCGTCCCCATTTTATTTCGGCGCCATTCTGGTATAACGCGGCAATCCATTAAGAGAATAGCTTCCCTTATCAAGTCATAAATTTCGTAACTATCTGTTTCACGTCAAATGGATAACGTATTGATGCGTTTGGGATAGAATCGTAGCTTCACTCCGATGCCAACAGCGTCGATAGAATTATTAGTAAAAAAATATATAATACCTAACAGCAACATAAACGCTCGAATGAGCGTTATTTGTTCTTAAGGCGACTTCCTGATTTGTCGGTGCGGAGGCGGTACGATATGATAAAACTGTCAAATGTCAGTGTCAACTGTCAGTACACTCAGTACCTACTACTCTTTACTGTGCCCCTACATTTAAGGGGAGGTATCCCCAACGCAAATGTCCCGCTCTAACACGCGTGAGTTTACAATTGACCATCCCGCTCTCTACGCAAGCTCTACGCGCAGTTTTTTAAATATTTAGCTATAGTCATTAAGCCAATCATTTTATCAAAGCAAACCCTGCGAATTTGTCTATAACTATTTACGATCTTTAATTGAGTACAAAAATTAAATGTTAAATATCAGTAATATAGCCGTAGTATTGAAAAAACATTCCAAAAAGGGGTAACTTCGCGATTTTTTTCTAACGAGTGAAATTCATCAGGTCATGTAACTGACTGCGATTTTGACTAGACAATATCCTTATGTAACACATATATTTTTTTTTAGATATTAAGACATTATATTCTATGTCTCAGATGGTTTTTAAAAACTCAAAAGTGGTAATACACGGCCTTAAATAAGTGCTTCCTGACTGGCGCGGGATGCGCGGAAGCGGGACGATGCGAAGGCAGTACTTGGTCACAATATTACTACTGCGCAAATGTAATACTGACAGTATTCTGTCAAGTGGGAATCTTTGCGACGTCGGTATGTTTACGTCAAAGAAGAAAATGTCACATATCGATCCCGCCCCGCCAAGTCAGGAAGTCGCCTAAGTAGTTCATCTGAAAAGAATGGCCTGCATCGTCATAGTCTGTCCGAATTACTGTCGACCCCTAACTATAAGTAGGTATATATACCGGAATATGATCCAATTAGGAAAGTTGCGGTTCAAACCCACGTATTTAATATTTTAGTTTTTAGTTGGTTTTAATTATTTATATAACCACGTATTTTGTGCTATTCCTGTCGCCTAAAATGAACCTTTATTAAAATGGAATGATAGATTTTCACACACAAATTTTGGGTGCGCCTGTGGAATTAATTTTGTGAAAAGGTTTTTCGTTGTGTAAATGTTGTCATACATTTTAATTGATTGATGCGTGGTTTCTTAATGTTTACTGCTGTTTGATAATAATGGATGAGTTCAGTGGGAGCCCATAAATACCCATAACTAATAATAATACATCTATCTATACATATAATAAAGCAGAAGAGAGTCAAAAATCTGTACATTGAAGATATAAGAAAAAAATCGATTGAGGGGTCTTAGAATCGATAACAGAACACATTTCAACGGTTTTTAGAATTCATGTCTGTTTGTCTGTTTGTCTGTCTGTTTATTTGTCTAACTATCACGTGAAAACTAGCGAATGGATTTGAATACAGCCTTCAATAATATGTTTATTGGATCTTCGGCGAGGTTATAGGCTATAAAAATCATACAGATTGGGGATAAAAAGGGGTGAAAACAGGGGTTGAACTTTGTATGGGAAGTCCTTCAATTCGTGATTTAAAGGCTTGAAAATTGGTAAGCATCTACTTGGAAGCAAAGGAAAAAGAACCCCATTCAAACATTGTGCAATAAACAGATAGAATTTGAAAAACGGTGGACGAAATATACTTGAGAGGCCAAAGACAAAAAAACAAAAGTCCCTCAAACCATATTAACTATTTGATATGAGAGATCTAATTATGTTGGACAGTCGTTCGCTATCAATATTCACAAACCTAGGTACATACCAGTCTTACTATGCAAGCTCGGTGTTTTTTTTTGCTTTCGATGGAGGGTACCTCTACCTACCTACGCAGAGCAGCGGGCTCTCGGTTGCATGGTAAGACTTGCGGCATGTATATGTATGCGCATGATTGAAATAATTTGAGTTGGCCGAGTTGCATCAACTTTATTTGTTTAAAAAGCCATTTTACTTTTCAAATAATAAGGTTCAAAATGTATAAATTTGAATATTAATATTTTTGTATAAAATCTTTTTTTGGGGAGCTGATTACAACAATGATATTCATTTTCAAATGCAAGATGGCGGACATTTATTTTCTTAATAATCGTTATGGGATATGTTTGAGGTTCTTCGGGGTACGGGGATATCAGGGAACGCTCCTGCTCAAAGCCAGAAAATAAACGAAATCGCAGGTCGCATCGAAGTAAAATTTGTCAAAGTTGCAAATTTGGATCAACTAACTGATCCATACAACATACCGAAGACCGGCCGGGTCAGACTTTCCACATTTAGGGTATATAGGTATTTGTTAGTAAAATATAGGTATGTAACAATAAAAATTAAGTATGACCAAATTCGAAATTCATAGGCCGATAGAAAACAAAAACTCAATCTCAGAAAATCACACATCTCCCAGGAACAGCCAGGGTGGGTGCGCTATCAACCTGGGCCTCTACTCCACCTTTGAATGTGAAAGAACAAACAAAGGTAGTAAGGTTCTCCAATAATTTTTAAACAAAAAAATATGTATTCAACCACCGACAACTATTTTTTTTTTCTTTAAAATTTTGCGCTCGCTGCGCTCGCGTTTACATCTACATTCCTTAATGCGTAAGAAGTCTTTTCCGCACCCTGCATCACAATGTTCTAAAAGTTTCACACTCGCTTCGCTCGAGTTTTCATCTACATGACTTGATGCGTATAAAGTCTTTTCCACACATGCATTACAATGTTCGAAAAAATGTGCGCTCGCGTTTTCATCTACATTACTCGATGAATATGGAGTATTATCCGCACATGCATCATAATGTTCGAAAATTTTCGCGCTCGCTACGCTCCCTACATTACTTAATGCGTGTGAAAAATATTCCGCACCTTTTTTTCTTTTTTTTTCCTCACCTGTATCATAATGTTCCAAATAATTAATTCGCGCGAAGCGATCGCTCGCCTTTTTAACTACATTACTTGATGCGTATGAAGTCTTTTCCGCTCCTGCATCATAATTTTCGAAACATTTCACGCTCGCTGCGCTCGCGTTTTCATCTACATTACTTATACTTAATGCGTATGAAGTCTTTTCCGCGCCTGCATCATTATGTCCGAAAAATTTTCTTAAGCTTTTCATTCACTTAACTTGATACGTGTAAAGTATTTTCCGCACCTACCTACATCGTAATGATCGAAAAATTTCGCGCGCGCTACGCTCTCTACAATACTTGATGCGTATGAAGTATTTTCCGCACCTGTATCATAATGTTCGAAAGATTTCGCGCTCGCTACGCTCGCGTTCTCATTTAAATGACTTTATGCGTATGAAGTATTTTCCGCACATGTATGATATGTTCGAAACATTTCACGCTCGCTGCACTCGCGTTTCCATCTACATTACTTGATGCGTGTGAAATATATTCCGCACCTGCATCATAATGTTTGAAACATTTCGCGCTCACTATGCTCGCTTTTTCATCTATATAACTTGATGCGTATGAAGTCTTTTCCGCACCTGCATCATAATGTTCGAAACATTTCGCGCTCGCTACGCTCGCGTTTTCATCTACATGACTTAATGCGTATGAAGTATTATCCTCACCTGTATCATAATGTTGCAAATATTTCGCGCTCGCTTCGCTCGCCTTTTTAACTACATTGCTTGATACGAATGAAGTCTTTTCCGCACCTGCATCATAATGTTCGAAACTTTCGCGCTCGCTACGCTCGCGTTTACATCTATATGACTTAATGCGTATGAAGTATTATCCTCACCTGTATCATAATGTTCCAAATAATTTGCGCTCGCTTCGCTCGCCTTTTTCACTACATTACTTGATGCGTATGAAGTCTTTTCCGCGCCTGCATCATAATGTTCGAAACATTTGACGCTCGCTGCGCTCGCGTTTCCATCTACATTACTTCATGCGTTTGTAGTATATTCCGCACCTGCGTCATAATGTTCGAAACATAGGGAAGGACATGGGACACCGCAAGGGGGTGGAAGAGAGTTAACTAGCTTAGCGCCTAAAATAAAAGAATAGCAAAAACATTCTAATACGATGACCGAGTTCTACGCAGACGAAGTCGCGGGCAAAAGCTAGTACAAAATAAAATAAATAAAAATAGCCTTCATTGTTGAAGCTAAATTTTTGCATTTATGTTCACTTGTATATATAAATCTCGAAAAGTACCCCCACCGAAATCTCGAAAAGTAGTAATGAAAGTAAAACCGGCAAGGCGCAAGTCGGAATCGCGCACGAAGGGTTCCGTCCCATTATCTTTAAAAACTGCAAAAAAAACACGTTTGCTGGATGGGAGCCCCCTTAAATATTTATTTTATTCTGTTTTTTTTGTATTTGTTGTTATAGCGGCAACAGAAATGTATACATCAGCTGTGAAAATTTCAACTGTATAATTATCACGGTTTTTGAGATGCAGCCTGCTGACAGCTAGACGGACAGACGGACAGCGGAGTCGTAATAATAGGATCCTGTTTTACCCTTTGGGTACGATATCCTAAAAAAAGGTCAATAATCTATACATATAATAAAGCAGAAGAGGGTCGAAAATCTGTACATTGAAGATATTAGTAAGAAAATCGATGGAGGGGTCTAAGAATCGATAACAGAACACGTTTCAACTGTTTTTAGAATTCATGTCTGTTTGTCTGTTTGTCTGTCTGTTTATTTGTCTAACTATCACGCGAAAACTAGCGAATGGATTTTAATACAGCCTTCACAAATATGTTTATTGGATCTTCGGCCAGGTTATAGGCTATAAAAATCATATAGGTTAGGGATGAAAGGGGGTGAAAAGAGGGGTTAAACTTTGTATGAGAAGTCTTTCAGTTCATGATTTACAGGCTTGAAAATTGGTAAGTATATACATGGACGCAAAGTAAATAGAACCCCATTCAAACATTTCATAATAAACAGATAGTATTTGAAAAAATGGGGGGTGAAATAACAATACCTCTGCCTCTCAGGGCTAAAGACAAAAATATAAAAGTCCCTCAAACCATATTAACTGTTTGAAATGAGAGATCTAATTATGTTGGTCAGTCAGTCTCTATCAATATTCACAAACCTTACTACGAAACCTCGGTTTTTTTTTGTTTTCGATGGAGGGTACCTACGCAGAGCGGCGGGCTCTCGGTTGCATGGTAGCACTTGCGACATGTACCTATATATTAGGTATGCGCATTTTTATATAAAATATTGTTTTTTGAGGTGCTCATTACAATCCAATGATATCCATTTTCAAATCGAAGATGGCGGACATTTACTTATTTACTTTTCTTAATAATCGATATGGGTGTCATTGAGGTTCTTCGAGGTGCCGATTAGTTGCGTTTTCCGTCAGCAAAATGTATAAAATACGTTCAGCGCGTAACAGACATAAATTTAGGGTATATTAGTATTCGTTAGTAAAATATACCTACGTAACAATAAACATCAAGTATGACCAAATTCGAAAGTTATAGGCGGATAGGAAGCAAAAAAAAACAATTCTCAGAAAATCACATAGGTACCTCTTAGAAGCAACCAGGGTGGGTGCGCTATCAACCTAGGCCTCTACTCCATCTTCGAAAGTGAAAGAACAGACCAAAGTAGGTATTCAGTTATACCTATGTTTTACAAGAAAGCACTTTGAACTTTGAAAGGTATTCCACTAATTTATGAACAAAAAAATATCTATTCAACCACCTCTTTACAAAGCCATTTGATAGGTCAACAATTTCTTTTTGTTCAATCATCTACATTGCTTGATGCGTATGAAGTATTTTCCGTACCTGCATCATAATGTTCGAATCATTTCGAACTCGCTTTTTTATCTACATTACTTGACGCGTAGGAATTATTTTCCGCACCTGCATCATAATGTTCAAAAACGTTAGCGCGCGCTACGCTCGCTTTTTCATCTACATTACATGATGCGTTTGAAGTCTTTTCCGCACCTGCATCATAATAATTTGTAAAAATTTCGCGTTCGCTACGCTCGCGTTTTCATCTGCATGACTAGATGCGTATGAATTATTTTCCACACCGGCATCATAATGTTCGAAATATTTCGTGCTCGCTACGCTCGCGTTTTCATACACATTACTTGATGAGTATGAATTATTTTTCGCACCTGCATCATAAATTACAAAAACGTTAGCGCGCGCTACGCTCGCTTTTTCATCTACAATACTTGATGCGTTTGAAGTCTTTTCCGCACCTGCATCATAATGTTCGAAAAATTTCGCGCTCGCTGCGTTTGCGTTTTCTTCTACATTATTTGATGAGCATTTTCCGCACCTACATCATAATGTTCAAAAACTTTAGCGCGCGCTACGCTCGCTTTTTCATCTACATTACTTGATGCGTTTGAAGTCTTTTCCGCACCTGCATCATAATGTTCGTAAAAATTTCGCGTTCGCTACGCTCGCGTTTTCATCTGTATGACTTGATGCGTATGAATTATTTTCCGCACCGACATCATAATGTTTGAAATATTTCGCGCTCGCTACGCTCGCGTTTTCATACACATTACTTGATGAGTATGAAGTATTTTCCGCACCTGCATCATAATGTTCGAAAAATTTCTCGCTCGCTGCGCTCGCGTTTTCTTCTTCATTACTTGATGAGCATTTTCCGCACCTACATCATAATATTCGAAAATTTTCGCGCGACGTACGCTCGCGTTTTCATCTACATTATAGTTGATGCGTATGAAGTCTTTTCGGCACCTGCATCAGAATGTTCAAAAATTTCGCGCTAGCTGCGCTCACGTTTTCAACTACATTACTTGATGAGTATAAAGTATTTTCCGCACCTACATCATAATGTTCGAAAATTTTCGCGCGCCCTACGCTCGCGTTTTCAGCTACATTAGTTGATGCGTGTGAAATCTTTTCCGTGCCTGCATCATAATGTTCGAAACATTTCGCACTCACTACGCTCGCGTTTTTATCTTCATTACTTGATGCGTATGAAGTATGCATCACAATGTTCTTTTTTTTAATTTTGCGCTCGCTACGCTCGCGTTTTCATCTACATTACTTGGTGCGTATGAAGTCTTTTGCACACCTGCATCATAATGTTCATGTTCGAAACATTTCGCGCTCGCTGCGCTCGCGTTTTCATCTACACTATTTGATGCGTATGAAGCATTTTCCTTACCTGCATCGTAATGTTTGAAAGAATTCGCGCTCGCTGCGCTCGCGTTTTCATCTTCATTACTTGATGCGTATGAAGTATTTTCCACACCCGTATCAGAATATCCGAAAAATTTCATCTAAGTACTTCCTTCTTAATATATATTTTGTCCTCTGTCATGTGTTTTGTTTGGCAAGACAGTCCGGCGAAAATACGGTGTAGAAGTTGATATGGATATTCACGCGAATAAAGTCGCGGGCAAAAGCTTAGATAAATAAATTTAAATCATAAAATATCCTCTCCCTGTGATCCTGATCTGTGTCCTTCAATTGAGGATTGAGGTGTGCAATAAAGAGTATTTATTTTGTTGTTGTTTAAAACTGGACTACCCGTGCGAAACCGGGGCGGGTTATACATGCGAAAGTAACTCTGTCTGCCTGTTTCCCCTTAAAATGCTCAACCGATTTCGATGAAATTTGGTATGGATATAGTTTGAGTCTAGGACTGAAGAAGGACATAGGATACATTCATCCCGGAAATCATCCCTTAACGGGGTTTAAGTTAGAATGGAAGAGAGATAACTAGGTAAGCGCAAGAAATAGAAGAATGAAATAACATTCTAACGTGATGACCGAGTTCTACGCAGACGAAGTCGCGGGCAAAAGCTAGTATTCAATAATATTAATTACTACGCCATTTTAGAAAATGTAAAATATAGGTGAAAAAAATATTCATTGTTTATTAACTTTTCTGTTAGGTACTTACGAGTATACAATAGTTCTTGTATCATATTTCGTCTATCTTGAATTAGTTCTTGTATCATTTTGTCCTTACGCCCATTGGCGGTAGCGAAATGGCCAAGCCCCAGATTTTGACCAAGGTGTAGAGTTTGTGAAGCGGCTTAAGGCCGATTTACATGATGTAAGAACTTGCATGCGACTTTCATTAAACGGGGTTTGGTCGCCCTAGTCGTACCTCGGTAGCCGGCAGCCCGCAATGTACTCAAAATAAATCGGCCTTTAGGGAGTGTAGAGTTGGCTTTACATGCGATTTGATAAATTTTTTGACAGTGCGAGTTTGATGGTGTCGTCTTGGCAACATTTTACATGGAAATGTTTTTGGTCGGATCATTTCTTCAATCAAGGAATAATAGTGCCATGTAAAGCATTCTTACTGCAGATAGTAGTGTCCCGCCATCCCCCGAGCCCGAGCTCCGACGTATGACTCACAACAATAGGGTTCCGCTTGGAGCTTTCGGGTGAGGAAGCCTAAAAATGAATTCCTGATGTCTGTTTTACACTAAAACGATACCCCGCAAGCCATAGTAGCCTTAACTGATCAGTGAGAAAGAGACGAAAAAAGGTGTGATTGGTCCAATTCACCCCGTTCTCCCCGCGCACAGGGGACGAATCTAACTAATCTCCACATCTGAAAAGAATCACTGCAGAACACTTTATCTATGGTACTAATTTCTTGCTTGTAACCCGATGCGCACAAAAATGTTAGTAATCTGCCCTCTAGCACCTTTTCTGCTGTACTTACCCTAATGAATGCTCGTATATTTTGAAAACTATAGGTCCAATCAAAATATATTCAAAGAGTGACTTATAGACAATTTTATAAGGAACATTTCTTCCATTGACGGTTTTCTCCTAGCTTCAGCCGTTTTCAATACAATTAGATAAAACTGTAATTCGGCACACAAAGTGGGGGGAGGGGGGGAAAAAAAGTTCTGTCAGCGTGTTTCTCTAAAATTATTGAAATACAATAATTTAAGCTACATGCATGCCAAGTTTCGTGCTTTCTTCCAGATGTGACCGTACTTCGAGCTAACAAAAGAAAATGACTATCTAATTAGAAAACGGATGAATCGATTTATTGAAATATTGAAACTGTTTTGGATCAAAGTAACAGAATTTAGCTTGATTAACCCTGTGTTAGCCGATATTGCACGACATTCCAGCAAGTCATTTACTGAATCTACACAAAGGGTGGCATTGAGGACTGGTTAACCGTGAAGGGCCAATAGGAAACCCTTGCCGTGTTTGATTACCTTGAGTTGTTTGTTACCAAGTTATATGTAAGATAGCTTGAGTTGAGAATATAAGCAACTAACCCATTAGGTAACGGAATAATTAATATTAGTTTTTTATAGCACATTCTTGATAAATGTAACATCTTAATAGGCAATTAAAGTAGTATTATTTAGGTACGCATAGTCCTCCTCTTACAGATTAAAAATAATATCTTCGGCTGACAATAACATAATTTTTATTTTTTATTTATTGAGGTGTGCAATAAAGAGTATTTGTATTGTATTGTATTGTAAATCCTAATCCGCACTAAACCCGCAGGAGGGCTGCTCCCTCTCATCGGCAAACCCAACAAGATATATTAGGCTTGTTTATTTTACAAACACCCTACTTACATACTTATTTATTCAAGTAAATATCTACCAGGTAAATAATGTTGTCACTACATCCACTAATTGAACCAAGGAAGTCGTATTTCTTAACAAGCCGCTTGTCTTAAGATTTTGTAGACGTGTACTCGGCGGGATCTAACTTTATTGGGGTTCATTAGCCGTCGATTGTTTGCTCCAACAACGATTGCAACGCTCATAGTGCAAAGATTCGGTGCTTTTTCAAGATTTTTAAGTCCTCCTCACCTGGTTAACCTGCTTTCAAGGAGATAACTGACAGTAAAACACCACAAAAACATTACCATCGAAAAAATATTTCCATATCCACGCAGCATGGTTAATTGTCTAAACTTTTGGACGAGCGTTTTATGTTTTTATGGGTACCTAATGCTAATGTGGGTATGCCAGAGAAAGCACAAATCATAAAACTATTGTTTATAGGATTCTGTTTTTGAGATTTTGGCTATGGAAACTATCTGTGCGGAATCCTAAAAACGGACGGTTAATGAGCTTATTAAATCCCTCGAGTGCTCAGTCGCCGCTACGAAAAGCAAACTTGGCCCAGACATTTGATTGGCTCCCCAGAGACACTACAGTCTGAGGACTATCACAGTTAGTAGTTTATCTATGCAGTTAAACGCTAACAAGGTTCATTAAGCCATTGAAACTTTGACAGATCTTTGAAGGGCTAGTTTGTATGTCAATGCAAGGTAAATGCAATGTGTTTGGTTATAATACCTAATGATTGATATTTTGAACCGTTCCACATACTTTGGGCATCTTTTTTCAGTTTCACATCGCCATTATAGATTTATGGCTATAAAATTCAGCCGTCTTCTCCCAAGCCCGGGAATTTCCGGGCACATAAGTAGCAACACAATGCAATCGTTTATTTTATTTACCAGGAGAGGATGGGTAAGAGTTGTGTATTTACAATTTCAGCATCTGACCAGCTAACTAAATGATTATATGCATTACACGACTAATGATTTGTTTGTAATGACCTCTGTTGCATTGGGATTAAGGTAAGTAACAAACAGAATAATACATTTCATTTTATTTCATTTCAGTATGCAGGATGACACTTCAATCTAAATGCAAAACCAGATTTCTCATCATTTCAATTCTTTCGAGCAGTTTCGATAGGCAATAAAAAAAACTATAATTGAAATCATATTTTAAGAAGACCAAAAAGAAGAACCCGATAATAAATGAAGAATAACTTTGTTAGTATAAAAACAGATATATAGAAAACATCTACACGATATATAGGTACCTGCCTCGTTTGTCAAAATTTCGTTGAATATAATTTTATTTGCCATAATAATCATAGGCCGTATTTTTGTTTTACCATAATTTCATATGTAATAACTGTTGTTTACGATAGTAGCCATAATTGTTATTCTCCGTAATATCAAATCTCATACTATCGTTTGCCATAATAAATATTAAAACTCCTTTAGGTCGCAGACATGATAGAATATACGCAAGTCTCTTATTTCCCTCTGGTAGGTTCGTTTGTTCGTTACCTTGCGTACCTCCGAACGGAAAGTAGGAGCCCCGCGAAGCGGTGCTTCTTCGACTCGCTGGTTGGTCATAATTAGATACTCAATGTCGCAGTTGTTTTCTCTAGGTCAGTGCGTTTGTTATCCTCTCCGTCCTCATACATGACTTTTTTTTTCAATAAAAAGGTTTTATGGCAATTAAATAGTATGCCAAGTACCTAAAGTTATTGCAGTTGAAAATACGGCAAATAACGCTTACGGCATTCATATTATTCTGGCACCAAACATTGAGGAAATTTTCCTTATTAAGTAAATATATTCATACTTAATGGAAAATTTGACGTTATGGGATATAAAATTACGTCAATGAAATTCTGTTAAGTGAAATTTTATTCAATGAATCTCTGGTAAACAAAAGAGAATTCAATTCAATATCTCTGTTCATAAAAACTTTGTCAGTGACCACTTTTTTATTTTATCTGTAGGTATTGAGTTAATTTATACTTATACCTTAGTAAAATAAGGGTCAAAAATCTCAAGATGGAGCTCAGTGGTGTGCCATTGGAGAGGCCTATGTCCAGCAGTGGACGGAAGTGGGCTGATGATAGTGATGATGAAAATATAGATTTGCTTTGAATACTTTGAAAGAAATAACTATGAAGATCTAATTAGGAAAACATAAAAGCCCTTGTAAGGCTTTTTATTGCGCATAAGGCATAACTTTATAAAATGCCTCGATCCAAAAGACAATCGTCTTACGAAACAAAAAGAGGTAAGTACCATCTTAAAACAAAAGAACTTTACAGCGTGCACTTACACTGGAGAGATAATCTTAAAGGTCGTCTAACGGGCGTCTACGACCTATGTCTGACATTTTGTTCGCAGAGAATACCTTTAGACTTTGAGGTTTTATTAGCAATTGAACAAAAGAAGAACGCTAATTGAGCGTGGTATACAATATAAATTTGATTTGGGCGAGAATGAAATTGTCAGTTGATACTGGATTGTGCATAATTTTAAGTAAGTACTTACTTATAGGTGTTTTAGGGTATACAAATAATACGAAGAAAAAAAGATTAAGACGCATTTAATAAAAAATACTGTAAGTAAATATAATCATTCCATGTAGAATAATGTACATGCCAAAGACATGATCAAACAAATCACAAGACTAAAATGTTGATATGGAAAGGGGTCATTAAAATAATTCTTCATTCTTCCCTTTTATTTTATTGTGCTATTGCTGTTTTGTGCTATTGAACATTACAGAAATAATAAAATGAATGGAAAAGAATAGAAAAATATTTATTCATGACGCATAAAACTCATAGGTACATAACTAATAACACATAAACAACTACAAAATATGTCACGAATGGTCCCAACTCAGCATGTAGCTGGCATGAATACCAGCGCTGGTCTTCCGTTGGAACCATCAGTGAGACCACGGCGGGCATCCCACACATAATAAAATAGAAAACTAATAATAAATAGAAAAACGAAAAATAGAAAAACGACAGTTTTTACGCGACTTAACTAAAAATAACAAGTTTTTGAACGCGACCATCTCCCACGCTGCACTACCGCCACAGCAGAATTCAATTCAATTCATTTATTTATATAACTTACAACATGACAGCAATACAATATCATTTGATATTTACCGTTAGCTTTTCGGTGAAGGAAAACATCGTGAGGAAACCTGCATACATCCGCGAAGAAATTCAAAGTTGTATGTGAAGTCCCCAACTCGCTCTGGGCCAGCGTGGGGACTACTGCCCAATCCCTCTCATCTATGAGAGGAGGCCTGTGCCCAGCAGTGGGACATATATAGGCTGATGATGATAGTAGCACTACTTATAGTAGATATAGGTAGGTACAGTTCGTCACAATTGTCATAAAACTTATATTTAGCTAGCTCCATCATGCACTTATATACCTACACACATTAAAAACAAAACGGGTAAAATTAACAATGTCAAACTTAAAATTCTATTAAAATTAGCAGGGCTAAGATGATCGCGCACATGTCGGACATATAGCATAGCAATAGTATTTTTAGGGTTCCGTACCAAAAAGGTAAAAAAGGCACCCTATTGGTTTCACTTTGTCTGTTTTTTATAGGTATACATGTACAATTATACAACAACGAATTATCAGCACTAATTCACTTGTGATTATTTATTCAAAATCCGAAAACATTAAAATTAATTTTCATCCACAATAAACAAAACAAAATCGGGACAAAAACAGACCTAATCATATAAAAACAGAGTAAAGGAGCCTACGTAAGCGAACCCTTGCAGCGGCGTCATTTAGTAAAGCTGTACGTCGCGGGCGCGTGAAAAGCGTCTCATCTAGCCTCTCTCGCTTTGAGGTGCGATAGACCGCTATAATTGCCAATAGCTCCAGGCGGAATCTTTGCTGGCAACTTGCGGCTCAAGTTATAAAAGCAAGATAAGGATGGGATGGCAAGGGAAGTACAGTCAAGGGCATAAATATGTATACACTTTTGGACCTTATTTCAATGGAATAAGCTGAAAAAGTGTATACATGTTGGTGCCCTTGACTTCCCATCACTTAAACGAACTTTTTTTTCAATGACAAAATAGATTCCTAGCATTTTTACGAGTAAAAAAAATTGACAAGCTATTGTCACATAACTAATCATTGGAAACGAAAATTGTTTTTATTGAAATATGAATAATTAATAGATATTATAGCTTAAAATGAATGCAAATATAAGGATTATGTCTATAAAATGTTGGTAAGACTGTGTTCGTTCTTTAAAAGTGCGTGATTACGAAGTAATGAAGGTAAATTGGTCTGTTTACATCATTTCCATTTTCTATTGACGGCACGTATAGTATCTAGGTTTTTAACAAACGCGTTAAATAAAAATCCACATCAGCTGCCGCGTAGAAAGATCGTTCATAATTCCAAAAGCATATTTTCATTGAGCATAAACTCCGCAAGGTTGTCAGTTCGTTAACTCGGTACTGGCATCCGATTCTGAATTCTGACACGGAATTGGAACAAAACTTCCGGACCTCTATTTCATTTCAATATTTCTAGGTTGGAACATCCTTAGGTTACAATACGTACGTATTAAGTGTTTTGAAATGGAAAAAAACATTGACTTTTCATAAAAGGTAAGTACCTTTTGTAATAATTTAGTTTATAACCTTTTTCCTTGACGCTTGAATGCGGTTGCTTAAGCATGATTAAATAAGTCAATGAATACATAAAAGTTATCTCCTGCATCAGATATAAAAAACGCAATACCGTGAATTTCTATAAAGGTCCAATTATCAGAATAAGGATGGCGACCGGGATGCCTACATTCAGCATTTCCGAACGAACCGGCGAAGTACCAATAAATATGACATATCAGGAAATTGGACTGAATTTCTGCTTAGTCGACTTCCGTTGGTCGTTTCGGAACTTTTTCATCGTATGTCGAATAACTAGGAAGTACTCAACTGGAAATGCTGATGCAAAATATACTGGATTTTGTTTACTTCAGACCTTTGTATTTTGGTTACCGAGAATATTGATATCCTTAGAGATAGGTAGATTTCAAAATAATATGGTAGGTATTGATAAAGTAGGATGGTGTATGTATAAAGAGCTGCTAGTATATTGGCGTCGAACTGGCTACCACAATTTTTTCTTCATTTAGACAACCTAGGTAATCGTTAACTGGGTATCAAATTAAATTCCTTTAAATGACAGCTCAGGGTGTATGGAACAAAAAACGATACGATGCTTGATGCTTTTCCAACAGAACTAAAATGAGTAGGTACGTTTTCTAACAAGTCGTAGGTACTATCAGCATTAAAGACTGACCATTCGTAAACCTTATTGCAACGAGGTAGGGTCCACCAGTGGTCAGTTTATATTTTATGCTAATAGTAGGTACATCGATTTGTAGTTATAGATGGCCGTTTGTACTAAAATAAGACCTTAGCTGCAGTAGAAGAGTAGAAAGCCTTGCGGAAATATAACGAGATTTGCGATGTCTAGAACTAACAAAATACAAGAGAGTACACAACATACAAGAAGACGTTATGCACATTTATAGTGCATAACATACAAGAAGACGCGCCCCTCCACAGCCCAATCCGTAAACTTTGCGCATGAGATTCGCTGTGGAGGGGCTCGTTGCGTCGTTGTGGATGACACGCACTATTTATTGCACAATACTGTACTTAATGTATTTAGGTTAAGTGTCACAACATGATGACCGAAATAGGTGTGTAGACCGGCATCACACACATTTATTACTTTCTAGAACGCGACGAGCAATTATTTTATCGGCTTGTAAAAGAATCCTGGAGATCTACCTTCTTAAGGCGACTTCCTGACTTGGCGGGGCGGGATCGATATGTGTCATTTTCTTCTTTGACGTAAACTTACTGACGTCGCAAAGATTCTCACTTGACATAATACTGTCAGTATTACGTTTGCGCAGTTAGTAGTAATATCATGCGCAGGAGCGCAGCAGTACCGCCTTCGCATCGTTCCGCTACCGCGCATCCCGCGCCAGTCAGGAAGCACTCATTTAAATTTTTTCAATTCAATTCTTAAAAAAATGGCTATCAAACAAATTTATGATGATTTCGCCAATGTCACGTGTTCAGTCACGTTGTTCGGTAACGACGCCATGACAGTAGGCAAGGTTTTGTACGGTAAATGGATTCTGCTCGTCGTGGCCCGGGCACGTGTGCTCACCAACGCGGCGACGACCAAAATCCCACTCATTTAAATGTAGGGGCGTAGTAAAAAATGGTATCGCGTCGACTGACAGCTGACACTGACATTTGACACTTTTCTCATATCGTACTGCCTCCGCACCGACAAATCAGGAAGTCGCCTTACAGATAAAAAAATACTCTATTAGAATCTCTCATCTTTTCAATTTCTGAAATTACAATTTGGATGTTATAAGTGACAGTTTACGAGCGAAATAATTATATAGGAATACAAGGATTAATTAAATCACAAATTTCATACACGTCGTAATAAAATTACGAGCCCTACCCTGTTTCAAGAGTACATGAGTAAGATTACCACGTACAGTGCTAATTTATGTAGGTACTGAAGAGGGAAAATTACTTAACAAAGAGTTATCTTATATCTTTACACGAGCAATTCTTGTATATATAATTATTTACTTCGGGGATCTTGGGAACGGTTCTGTTCTTATATCTTTAAACGAGTAATTCTTGTATATTATATAATTAATATCTGGGCGACCGAGCCTTGCTCGGCGTTTTCCCGGGCATGAGACTTAGCTAGATCGATTGCTCGTCCCCGAAAACCCCCGCATACCAAATTTCATCAAAATCGTTAGAGCCGTTTCCGAGATCCACGAAATAATTATATATAGATATAAATATATATAGATATATACAAGAATTTCTCGTTTAAAGATATAAGATTTATTTCGAGGATAGGTATCGGAAACAACTCTATTTTGATGAAATTTGCTATATGGGGGTTTTCGGGGGCGAGCAATCGATCTAGATTGGTCTCATGTACGGGAAAACGCCGGGCAAAGCTCGGTCGCCTAGATATTATTTTATTATGTTACCACGCTGTCGTCTACCATGGATTCTTTTATATGAATATGTCGTCGGGAATCTTTGGGCTCGGGAGATGAGGGGATATCAACAAAACTCTGAGATTAACTGATATAGAGTACTAACTGCGATTTTTTTACTATCGATGTAAATGATGTATTTAAACGGTATGCAGTACAGAACCCCTCATGCGCGGGTCCAACTGATACTAGACAAGGTTTTAAATTATTCATTAATTCCAAAATATGGTTTACCCTGAAGAATTAATGTTTCTATTTGTATTTTACCTAACTGAACGTTAATTCAGTAACGTGTATTTGTAGTCATTGTTGTGTACCTAAGTACATGTATCTGGCAACATGTTTAGATAATATATTATATATGCCTAAGTAAATACTGCTCCGCTCAAACACTGCCTAGTATCTTACTCTTGACTAAACAACGAGGCGTCAAACACATTGTCCCTTCCAAATACAATATTAATAAACTTCCCACCGTGAAGTCACATCCATCAACTTGTTATACAAATAGTCTAACCATGAGTAAATTGTATGTATAATTTGGGGCCGAAATGCAATTACGATATCCCAGGTGACACAAGGCTGTCGGCCCAATACATACATATTTATCGACAGTTCTCCCAAAGGGCGGGCAGGGTTGCCATGCCAGTCAATGCTTCGCTTGTTACTACGGCTAGTTGAAACCTTTGTTAGTCGATTTCCTGTTTACTTCGAAATTGACTAAATGAATTGTAGAACTTTTTAATATTCTTCTATCTGTACTGATAACGAAGCACTTAATCAAGATCTTAAGCACAAATAGTTATAATAACTGAGTGAGGTACCTATACTATATACCTATAATTTCGGTAGTTTTGCCTATACCCATGCAAAAATAAACTTTCACAATAGCAGGTTTACGTTATTAGCGGATCGTATAATATTTAAAAACAAAAAGTAATGATTCCCGCTGAATCGAATTGAATACGACAAAGATGAAACGTCCGATGCTTTTCAAAACATAACAAGTGCCAACCCTCCACTTTTCCACTTTATATTTTACGCATATCGATATTGATGCTTCGGTTGAATGTGTAAACAAAACCCTTTGAAATCCGACAGGACTGGTGGCATTAACGCTGGGAATTTTATCCCCTCGTTAAACAAAGTTATGACATGTTTTTGGGCTTGTCGATTTAATGACATATTGGAGTAGAAAATATGAATCGCTGTGTAAAATTATAAAACAAGACTATGCTTTGTTTGTGAGCGGTCGACATCTGAAAAAAACAGTAAATCAAATAGGAACATGTATGAACTATACTATATGTATATAGTTTATATTGATATAAGTAAAATAGCAAGTAAATCTATGTATTTGTGATATGATGTTTAATTTACTTGTATCGGCCTCCAAAAATACAGCATAAACCTACTAAACGAATTTTGCGCTACGAGAAATAAGAGGATATTATAAACAAGACTTTGTAATTATATTTACAATTAAAAATTTACAAATTAAATAAACTAAAATTACATGCCCAGCAGCCCCCGGTCATAAGAAAAAAGTACTTAGCTATTGCACTTGTAAATGTAAATATTCCACTGTGCATTTCTCAAGAAATTTTTTGCCTCGCTCAACCAAACTATGTAAGTAACTGTCGCCTGCAGTATTTCCGAACCAATGTGACCTTCAAACCTGCAAGAAAAGAGCGTACTCCTTTCTGAAAGGCCGGCAACGCACTACTTGTGACTCCTCTGGTGCTGCAGGTGACTATGGGCGACGGGCATCGCTTACCATCAGGCAATCGGTCTGCTTGTTTACGCCCTATAACATATAAAACAAAAATGGTAACCGTAACAATTAATTTGTTAATTGGAGCAGTCCAATCGAATCGCCATTATTATCACCTACTAAGCATTCCGTGCCGAAAGCAAATAAAACCAATGTTTTTATCGACTACCAGTCACCATAAAAAGTATAATTACAGTTATTTATTCCGGACTACGGGGCTAATGCTGCTATGATGGAACGATGAGGGGAAGCTTTTAATGAAACAATAAAGATGGAATCCTTTTAAGGCACCCTGCTCCTACCCTGCAGTGTACCAAATTAAATTGAAAAGTGGTTTCCTGTTTTTGGCAAAATAATTATAAAATGTTGAACAGTTATTCGAAAGGTCCTCATTTATTTATCGTGAAGAGATTCTTTGGCAGGGATATTTTTTATATGGCAGCTCTTTTATAAAATATCCATTAAAAAAGAGGTGCCTAATGTTATTTTTAGTTTTAGTTAACTATTTTATTAACAGATGCATTCTTTTAGAGAGCAACTCATTAGGTATGTTTAAGTATTTTGTGCTTATCAGTAGGAACATACTACTTAATAGTAATAGAAACAGAAAACACGTTATTGCACAAATCAAGTACACAATAGAAAAAAACAAACTTAATAGTAGACATTTTGTACAAAGGCGATCTACTTACACCAAATAGTACTAGGTGCTTAAACCAGCTCAAATTCAATACAAGTACTTATTTTTAGTCTTATTTATTAAGATATTTATATCAAATCAAAAGGAGGTACTCATTTATACATCGTGTAGGTATTTATTCCATTCCGATAATTTAGGCATACAATAGGTAGTACGTAAATTCGCAGGAACCCAATACAACATTTTTTTATTTGTACAAGGGCTTGTTGTAATGCAATGTTGAAAACCATATTAATATTTTAAATGCGAAAGTGTCTGTCTGTCTGTTACCTCTTCACGCTTGAACTGCTGAACCGAGTTAGATGAAATTCGGTATCGAGATATTTTGAGTCCCAGTCCCAGTTTTTGTCCCGGAAATCGGAGGAGTGATATTTAGATAAGCGCCTAAAATAAAATACCTCATTGCAATTAAATACTTACGCGATGAATGAGTTCTACGCGGAAGTCGCTGGCATTAACTCAGGCAGAAAATGTAGAAACCTCTTAAAGAATAAATTACACTAAAAATTGAAACCTAGCTTAACACACTTAACCCCAAATGATAGATTTAGATACGCTAAGGCTCTCATATGAGCCGCTGAATAAATCTGATAAAATATGTGTTAGTCCTTAATTTTTTTGTTTCACAAATAAACTTTATTTAAAAAAAATACTAATCCCTACTTCTATGAATAAACTACAAGAGATATTACACGGTTGTTTCGAAAAGATTCGTAACTCTGAACTATTTAAAAATTTTAACTTTTGAAATTTCGATATAAAAATTCCTTTTAATACCTACTAAAAATGTTTATCTAATACATATCGCAAGTTGGTCCGTGCGCCGGTGAAGGTGAGTATTAATCATATAGTTAGGCATAGGTTGTTTACATTTAGAAAGTTTATTATAATAATCAGACATTAGTACATTACTTAACAAGGGCGGTAAAACAAAGAATGTCTCAGATCTCAGGTGTTTGACGCCCGAGCCGAAGGCAAGGGCGATAAATATGCGATCTGAGGCTTTCTTTATTACCGCCCGTGTTAAGTACAAAATTTTATGTCACCCCCTGGCCAGGAAGTGGGATTTCCCGCGCGCAGAGCGTGCGGTAATTGCCGCTTTATGGCCAGGTGTGACATAAATTTTATTACAATAGCTATTATCAAACCGGCCGAAGCACCAAAAACACTTATGGTCTTTCTTAAAATTTAAAATGTTTCGAATTAAAGGCATTACATAGAATTGGGAATGGCGCACTAAGGTTCAATATTCCAAAAAAAAGCCTCTCGATTTTTTGGGCTTCTAAACATTTATTTTTCTTATAAATCGAGGATTTTCTTCCACAATTTATTTAAAACCGTTAACACGTTCGCGTAACAAATTCGAAGCGCCTTCGAATAGCAACGCGTTTTACATATTAAACAATGTTCCGGTTGCCTTGATTGTATTTTTGGACATTGTTCTGGATCACTAAGTGTATGCCATTATTTTTTCCAGCTGTATAAACTAAACAATCCTTAGTCGCCTAATAAAAATAAAATTAAACTAGGAGGGAAGACCTAAGATACATTTTTTATGATATATGGACACAACGGGCACTCGGACTTTCCTTTTAATATTGCTAATTTTCTTCTGGGACATTAGTGAGGATACTAGTGCTGTTAAAATTATACTACCAAGCCATAAACACGGCAGACGTCACGCTACATATCCGTTAAGTGGGTTCCTAAGCAATTACTAACTTCTATCTATTTGGCGGATTGCCTACATCCGGGCGAGATGAGGCGATAGGGCTGGGTAAATAAACGGGTGTTTCATTTATATCGTCGTAATTTGTTATACATAGAAAATGTAGCTGATTGGCCACGTTGTTATTTTAAGGTAGTGTTATGACCTACATGGTAAAGGAAAAACTAACAAGGGTCCGTATCAGTCAAAAACACTCATTTGTTTAGGTTATTTTCTGTGTGAATTGCCATGTATCTTGATATTATCTCTTCGTTACTGTCTTATACAGGACTGTTGCGGCCTAAAATAGACTAAAGATTTTATATATAAAATACAAAAATAAATATTTGTGGACAATCTTACACGAAGAAAAGCTTGTACTATGGGTACTAAGCGACGATAAACATACTTATAAATGTAGATATTTTGGAGCTTTCATTAAGAAATATCTTTTAAAACCTCAATCTAAATTGAAAAAATAAATCAAGCCTAAAACTATTTGTTTCCGCTTAAATTCTACCACAAACAATAAAAACGACAAAATGGCCCTGTTTCTTTAATCGGTTTCTAGGAATTAGCAATACCTTTGTCAAAATTTGAGTAAAAACATTTTTTAATTTGTGCTACGTCTACGTACACCCGAAATAATTTTGAAGTGAAAACTTACTACGAGCAAAAAAACTCATTTAGGTTTCTTGGCAGCGAATGTAAACATTTATATGAATGGGAAACCCTATCCATTTCATCCACAAACAATTCATTCAAAATGTTAATTTGCAAAAATTTAACTTTATTGAGTACTTTTCTCTGCTACCGTACAAAAAATGTTCTTGAAAATGTCATCGTTTAAATCTCAGTAATAATGTTAAAGTACCTAAAACAAGCTTAAGTTTGTGACAGCACTCAGATAAAACAATTCTACATAAAGTAGAACAATTAGGAATCTATTACATTATCCGAATTAAATTCGGTCTAAAATGATGTTGAATTTTTACACCAATAAAGTGCGTTGCTTGGAATGAAAATAGATAATTATATTACATCATACAAAGCCTTTTCGGGGCAATTACCTATACGAAAGCTCTTCCAATACGATTTCGTTTTTCGAGTACCTACAAAGAAAAGGATACTTGAGCATGATTGTACTATGATGCCATAATTACTTTACCTAAAAACGCAAGATAATGATAAACTTTATCAAAATATCGAAATAAAAATCCTAGTTACAATATTCCGAAAACCTAACATTTCCCGGCTTTGGAATGGCCAGCACTTACTCGAATAACGCCGAGTAATATGCTACAGTAATATCAATGAACGGGCAGAGTAACGGAATATGTTCCCATCTAGATATCTGCTAAAACGATAGGTACTCACTGAACTTGGCTTGTAATAAATTACTGAGTAGTTCGTGTTGAGAGCGTGCAATCGACTGCAGTTTTGGTAAACTGGTACTTACCTGAAAAAGAAAAAAAAAAGAAAATGTTAATAATACAAATAATTTAAGTATTGTTAATTAGGTAGCATCCCATTATAAATGATCTCATTGTGATATGTATTTCTTCACAGTGAATGTACCTATATATTAATTATATTTGTTTTTGTAGAGAAACATTTCAAATGCTTATAGTACTTTCATCTCACGAGAGCGGGTTGGCCATTGTTGTGACACCTGAACATATTGTAAACTCCTAGGCTGACGCTCACATAGACAATGTGCATGTATAGCTCAACACACTCTGGTATAAAACTCTGGGATCAGTAAATGACGTTTTAGAAGTGCAATTAGACATGCGCAAGATGTGTCACTAAAAAGAAAAGAGTGATATACTTCAATCCTTCACTGTGAAGTATATCACTCATTTAGTTCACTAGTTCAGTTTAGTTCACTAGTTCAGTAGCTCAACCGATTCAACTAATCATATTGATCAGTCATTCGTCGCGTCGCGTTTCTCTCATTCTAAGGCTAATTCGGGGATAATGATATCAAATTTTATATATATTTTGAATAATTTAAGAGGATTTTTTTTTTTTGAAAAATTCGTCATTATACTTGATTTCGACTAATTCGGGGATAAGGATTTCAAATTTTACATTTATTTTGAATTTTAAGAAAAAAAATATTTTTTGTAAAAACCGTTATGAGATGATTGAAACGATGACACATGAACTGAAGTACTGAACTAAGTGAACTATTGAAGTATATAGATCCGAACTGAACTAGTGAATGAATGAAGGACACCAAGTGAAGTACTTCAATTGAATTATTCATTCGTGAACTACACATGTCTAAGCACAATACATATTCACAATGTTGTTACTCAAAATATATGTATTTTAAAGTACGCTTTCCCGACCTAAGTGCTCTCAGATATTACTAAGAGGCTTTCCAGGAACTTGTTTTTCTCGCATCATAAAAACTTATAAATTACCATCCACATCATCACTTCAGCGTCAATGAACGGTGATTCTACAGAGCCTATTATGAATTATGCATGCCTCCCTTAACCCCGCCTATTAAGCCATTCGATATCTTTATCGTGCGATAACTATCTTGCTTTGACGTTACGGTTTAGTAAGGGACGGCAGTAGTGAATCGAACGAGTCGGTATCCTGTTTTTATGATGTAATCAGCGCGCTTGAGTAAAGGCGCGATTATCCCCCACTCGTTTTATTATGCACCCCGGACTGTTAATTTGAAACGAGTTTTCGATATCGATAAGATATTGTTTTATTATTTTACAGCGGCGTGGGATTTGATGTAATTATTACACGGTCCACGTTAACATGAGTCTGGATTTACAAAGAAAAAATACCATTTTTTTAACGAGTTTCATGGACAACTAATCCTCACAGATGCTTTGCTAATATTATCAGTGTAGGTAAGGCAGTGGCAAGATACAAATGTATATTGAACTTTAAAAATCTAGAGGTAAACTTTTTTTTTACAAGTTTCAAGTTTCTTTATTTGACCAAGTAACAAAATTTACAGGTGCATGATAAATGTTAAGAAAAATTATGTATCTTGACTTGCTAGGGTAAACTATATGAGATAGGTTTTATAAAAAATATAATTGACAAGTTTACAGGCGCAAACTTACTTTTGACTTTTGGAGTTAAGGTCGAACAAGACTTTTTAGTATATAACACATGCAACAGTACGTCTCTTAGTAATATAAAAATTAAATTATATTATCAGCAGATCACTGATGTCTTGCCGCTTTTGTCGATTGTCGATTGTCGAAGATGGTATGAAAACAAGAGCTGAAAACATCGATATCAGCTTAACCTAAGCTGATAAAGATTTAGGCATCGAGTGAAAATTTTAAATTCACTTCGGTATTACTCTAGCTTGGCGTAAGCCTAAACGGATTCGATTCCGGAGCCAACAGTATCGACTGTATCGAGCCAGGACGACGGAATCGAATCAGATTGATAGTATTTGATTCAGAAATAATGCATTCAACAACGGTCGCTGGTGTCGGATTAGGTATCTCACGGCTATCGCACATTTTCAATTTCCCCGCAAATCGCTAAGCCTGATTAGCGAAATAAAATCGAAATGTTGTAATAAAAAACAATAATAATCATTAGCGTTTAGCAGATAGGTCAATTAATAGTTAAATCAAACAAATCTATCATTTTACATTTATTTAGTTAATTAACTACATAATTTGATACAAATTTACACATTGAATATTTTTTGATGCATTGAATATTTTATTTTTATATCTTGACGTTATTATATTGTAAACAAGTTGCATACAAATATAAATAATTTACTCGTAATTCAAAAGTAAGAAATCCTTGTAATTATTTAACAAGCGTTGACTTAAAAACAAGCTAACTCTGATATAGTCCAAGTCCAATTAGAGTCTCAAACTCGTCGGTATTTTATGACACTCGTTGCGATTCGTTGATCAAGATGTATAAGCAATAAAACAAGGAAAATGCAACCCCCTTACCTCTTTCCGTAGTTTTATAGATAAAGTTTTTCAGGTAAACAATCGTTGCGAAAGCATTTTCCTTTTTATTCGAGACCCGTTAATAACCACCAAACTTTAGCAATACCAAGAGGTTTAGATTAGATTTAGATTTTTATTAACTTGTAGGTTTTATTAACTTTGTGATCGTGATTCCCACACGAATGTCAAAATATGCTGCCTATAGAAACATATTTTTGGATTTTGGTCGTCGCCGCGTTGGTGAACACACGTGCCCGGAGCGACGAAGAGCTACCGTACAAAACCAGTTACCTACTGTACAAAACCAGTCACCTACTGTCATGGCGTCGTTACCGAACAACGTCACTGAACAAGTATTGATTGGCGAAATCATCATAAATTTGATGGAAAGCCATTTTTAAAGAAGAAGAAGAAACATATTTTTTTGATTATAACTTAAATGCTGCTTGAGGCGGTTCTGAGAAAAAAGGTCTTGACAGTGTCTTGACACTATTAATAGATAAATTTTCCTAGTGTTATAACGTTATAATAGTAGTTTATGCAACTGGTACATAATGAGGGGCATTAAAACATGAGTGTGTTTTATGAAACGAGCCGAAGGCGAGTTCCATAATAAGGTCGCACGAGTGTTTTAATGCCTAATTATGTACAGTTGCATACACTACTTTATCAACATCCATATATTAAATCCTCTTTCATGTGTTTCATGTGGGCATGCCTCGCCGGCGTGCGCCATGTTTGCCTCCACAGGCCGGCCCGCGCCCCGCCGCCAGCCCGCAGCTGTGTCTTAATATTGTACGTGATCTCATTAAAGTGTTCTATTTCGTGATCTAAGGCGACTTCCTGACTTGGCGGGGCGGGATCGATATGTGACATTTTCTTCTTTGACGTAAACTTACTGACGTCGCAAAGATTCCCACTTGATATAATACTGTCAGTATTACGTTTGCGCAGTAGTAATATCATGCGCAGAAGCGAAGCAGTACCGCCTTCGCATCGTCCCGCTACCGCGCATCCCGCGCCAGTCAGGAAGCACTCATTTAAATGTAGGGGCGTAGTAAAAAATGGTATCGCGTCGACTGACAGCTGACACTGACATTTGATACTTTTCTCATATCGTACTGCCTCCGCACGGACAAATCAGGAAGTCGCCTAATAGGGGACGCGCGCAACAGCCGCACAGTATATTATAAAGCGGGGTGTTATCTACGGTTTTTGAACTTATTAAAGAGGATTTACTATATGGGTGTAGATAAAATTTATTATTATGTCAATGTAATGTGTTTCTTTAACCTTTTGAGGTGTGGAAGTCGTAAAATAGCGTAGGATGCTGTCGGCAGCGGCGAGAGGTGCGGCTCAAGCTACCGGTGTTTAGGGCTGTATAAAGAGGAAAAAACTGTCAGTTTGTTCAGGATAGTTGCGTAGGCATTAAACTTTTCGAACGTGAGCTATGACACATCGACTGCCACTCTCAACTTGCTTATAATATATATATCCTATAGCCTAAAGCGCGTTCGAAAAGATATGTAATTAATTACCCTGAATCCTGTCTGATTATTATTCCTTATATTTTGTAAATATTACGTTTACCATTACTACATAGAAAATAATGATTTCTAGTATTCATTGAGAAAACCTCACTTTTTTGGATTAGTCATCAGTTAAACCATAATCGTCAACAGGAAATCTTGGCATTATGCAGTTTTTCCGCCTCCTTCATCCTCTCTTAGTTCGATATTCTCTAAAATGGGTCAAAAACATTATCCTAATGCGTTTCGACATTTTATTCCTTCGACATTCTTTTCCATTATTTCCTTTTAACGCTACAGATTTAGAGAAGCGTTCTGGAGATTGAACAAATGCTAATGAATAAATAATTCCAATGCTCGCGGAAAGGATCGAAGTGTAACAATGCTTAAAAGCTTAATCTAAAAGTAGGTATTATAGAGGCATAAAAAGTTTGCCTTTCATTAATGATATTTTGGTAAAATCTATTTTATTCAGTTTTTATTCAACACTTTGACATAAATACCTTAGGAAAATAACAACCTTTATAGTACAGTCGTTACTCACGGACGCTCACACATCATGGACGCTTTTATAATTTTCCGCAAAAGCTAAGGGCGACGGAAAATTAAAATCAACATCATTTCATATTTTTGATATTTTACATTCGCCATTTAAGTAAAAATAAGGAGAAAAGTTTTAAAAGAGTGTATATTTTTATTTTATTTAGGTATTACAAAAGGTACAGGTAAAGGTAGGTAAGGGTCTGTAATCGTTCTATTTATTGAGGTGTGCAATAAAGAGTATTTGTATTGTATTGTATTGTATTGTACACTTAACATATATCACACAGTAAGAGTTACACATATTCAATACACTGAGAAATTTGGAGACTTTGAAACGCTGTCCTGCTCAGATTAGCAAACATCTGATTTTGAGATATATGATTCTTGACTATATATGATTGTGGTACTGGCAATAGCAAAACATGATTGCTTAAAATTTTCTCGATAGAAAATAAATCCAAAGTCGAGTCTATATTTTCCTTTTTTTCCTCAGCCTACTAAAACAACGCATTATTAAAAGACACAATTAAGTTAATATGATGGTATTTTACCTCATCTAGGTACTGACAAGAGGAAATTTTATAAACCTGCACACAGTCAGATATTTAACGAGATTTGTCTAAAAAGCCATTCTCGGAAAGGGTTGCATCCCGTTTTGTCGTGAGCGCAAAACAAAAGGTGTCTCTTTCAATCGATATATCGCCTTAAAGACCAGCATGACATCCCATGCAAATGCACACAGCTTGATCTATAAGTAAGCGCATGTAATATGTAGTTACAAACAACTTAGGTATTTATTTAAGAAACATCAAATTGTATTATCTTATAAATATATTTTATACACACAACATTACAAAAACGAATACTATAATAGAAGATAGAACCACATCGAACATTATCTAACTCGGAGCCTAATTTATATTAAGAAAACTTTAATTTCCGCCAATGTTTAGAAATTGACAAGGCAGTGCAAATGACAGCCCTTAAACAATGACGTCTTTTGCAGTGCACCTGGTACTTTAATGGAATTGAAACCACACTCAAGAAAAGTTGAACAATTAATTAAAATAATTATGACTTGCAAACAATTGCTTACGGAACATAATTATTAATATCTGTTTTCATAAATGCTCGCATGCCCGGTAACACACCATATAATTCTGTAAAGAGTTTGTTCACAGAATAAATTAAACGCTTTGTTGTCGTCCCACTTGAATATTAAAAGTACTTCACAACTTGTATGAACCCTAATATAATTACATGCATTCAATTTTAAATTACATAATTATTATGGTAATGGGCTAATGGAATATGCGTCTGTTAGAAGTTTAATTTCATCAGGATTTTTTAAAATGCGAATTGACTGCCATGTTCGACTTGCTAATCGTCAATGGCCTTAGAGTCTATTACTTACAGACTAAGCAAGCAGTGTCAATCAGGGAGATAACGTCTTTCGTGGCTGTGTAAGCCAATGCGGGAGTGGCATATATGACCACAAGCCTGGCAAGTGAAGTTTGCCCTTGGTGAACTGATGTCACGCCGTCTCTACCGTGTTGCATGCCTCTTGGCTCGCTTACCTGTAAGGACCGCAGATCATGCTTCATCGTGGACTTTACGCCCATCGAACAGCAGTTTGCGCCATTTATCCCTGTCTTCCGCAAGCTCCTCCCATTTGTGGACCGGGATGTTGAATGCGTGCATGTCACGCTTAGCGCAGTTCTTATGTCGTAGCATCGGTCTGCCGAAGCATCTCTTGGCATCAGCTATGACGCTAAGCAAGACACGCCGCGGCAATCGTTATGGTTGCATTCGATGCACATGCCCCAGCCAGCGTAAGCGTCTCTGCTTTAGCAGCGCAAAGAGACTGGGCAGCTGTGCGTGTGCAATCTCCAGCACCTTCTCGTTTGTGACCCTATCCTTCCAGTGTATGCGCAAGATATTCCGGATGCAGCACATGTGACAAGTGTTAAGGCGGCATTCGTGTTTGGCATACGCACTGAGCGAAAAAAATACTAATTATTAGTAAGTTTTAGTGAATCCCAAGACAAGGAGACTATATACTAACGGTTACAAAACAGTTTAGTTGTTACAAGGGCAAATTTTTTGGTATTAGTAAATAACTACTATTATCAAAAACTGGTTTGTAACCGTTAGTATATAATCTCCTTGTTCTGGGATTCACTAAAACTTACTAATAATAAGTATTCTTTTTCGCTCAGTGCGATGTCCAAGTCTCAGCCCCGCACAAGAGTATGCTCAGGATACAAGTTTGCTAAACTATCACTAATGCCTTTATTTAAACATCTAAATCGACTTTTACACGTTAACGATTATCATCATAAAATAAGCATTTCCATGAATATTTTCACAAGTAAATTCTCCGCTACCGGTAACTCCAATTGAAATTCAAGTTTATTCGTAAAATGAACTAATCCATAATGCAGAAACAGAGTTTGCACTTCCCGCGATATTGATTCTGGCAAGCAATCCACATGTGTTGTTACGTATATACAATACAGAGTACTGTCCGCAAAATAATATCCTGCAAAGCAAAAATACGCCAATAATATCCGCACAAGAATTACATACACATCCACGATATCGAAATTAAAACCATCTATAATTAAGAATGAACCTAGATGTTATTTGATGGATGTTATTTGAAAATATCCATTTTTAATCTTATTTGAATATCTAATACCTACCCAGTTATTGACATTGAAAGTTAACATTACCTAACGCACATAATGATTACAATTCTATTTTTTATTCTACTTTCAAAACTTGCATTGTTTGTCCTACACCCGAATACTCGAATTAATGTCTTGATTTTTATTCACAATTTATTAACGACACAGACACTTTTCCTATTCGTTGACAGTCATTTCAAAAAGTGTGTTTAGCATTTTATTTTGATGCATGCTTAGGATTCATACTAACCGTCGTATTGGCACAGAATAAGTAATAGTACTACGTACAGAAGTTGCACTGTTAAAAAATTAGAACGGAACATGGGCTCTGTGGGGATTATATGTTTAAATGTGGCTGGCGAAATTCACCGGCATGTGACTGTGGCGCACCCGTGCAGTCTATCTCCCATATTATCCATGACTGCCCGAAACGCAGATACGCTGGAAAACCTTTGGATTTGTTCTCACCTGATGTAAACGCAGCCCGATGGGTGAAGGAGCTAGATATAAAATTATAGAGTTATTTTATTTTCACTTTTCATGTACACAGTACTAAGCGGCAAAGGTAAAAACTGCCATACGAATAAAAAAAAAAAAAACTGTTAACAAATCGCCAACTTACAAACCCAAATTATAATAGTTAAATAACAAATATTGACCACACCAAGCGAATGACGAGACGACGCGACCGTCCGATAGCAATTCGCCACTGAATGTACTTGCAGCGGCCCGGGGATGTACTTGCAGCGGCGCTGCGAACTGACGGAGTGAAAGCCGCCTGGTATTGGGAAAGAAACTCGGCATCCTAAGGTTCGACGGGGGACAATCTGAATAATTCATCTAAAGAACCCACGTAGTTATCGTTCGTTCATGCTAAAGATGCAAGCTCTCATATTTTGCATGTACGAGTAAATATGGTGGGCGTGTAATCAGTCTGCCCTTACCTACACACACATAAGCAGAGAATAAGGTAACATATGTACACCCTCGGTGCGCAAGTCCGACTCGCACTTGGCCGCTTTTTTTTTCTATTCTTGTCTCTCACGTTCTATTTGCCAACTAAAAGTCTGGATACATTATAGGGCTGCGTATGTCAACGGGGCAAATCTAAATGTATTTGTTAATAAGTTTATTGTATGTTAAATATTTATAACCAAAAAACCAAAGGAAATAGTTTCATTTACGTTTCACGTATCAAGTAGGTATTCATTATTTCACGTGTAAATAGATTACTTTTGATGTATTTTGTACATGATTAAAATGATTGACGACTAATGATTAATAATCACAATAAAACTATTTGGGATCATCCTATATGCAGCGTGACGTCAAATTTATGTCATCGGCATGAAAAGTACGGGCCCTGTTTATAACATTTTCTAACAAAAAACTCGTAGATGTTCTAGGTGATTTAAAAATTATTTTTATTTGTGCGTGAACGAATCGCACAAAATTGATTAGTTTTATATGGGAACAAATAAAATGATCACCTAAATAACTTTTGATATCACCAAATTTTCGAACCCTAAAATAAGGCTGAACACTCAAAAAAATGTATCGACCATCAATTTCAGATCACCTAACCACTCATACCTATTATTCCAGCAGTAGCAGCTATTTTACTTATTGCGTTCCCTGAAATTTTATAATCGCATCAAAAAATTCTCAAGAACCACCAAAAATACTAAACTACCACCAAATATCGTGCATCATTTGTTATTAGAATTACGTCCAAATATTATACACATTACAAGCTATATTGTAGTTAATACATTCAAATTAATTATTGAGCGACATGTTTCGGACTCACGCGCGACGTTGTGGTTACCGAGTGACATGTTTTGGACTAACACGCGACATGTTCGGGCTCATCAAGCGACATGTTTCGGATCCAGCGACATGTCTCGGACCCATCGAGCGACATGTTGGGGTCATCGAGCGACATGTTTCGGACTCACACGCGACATGTTTCGGATCCAGCGACATGTCTCGGACCCATCGAGCGACATGTTGGGGTCATCGAGCGACATGTGTCGGACCGACACGCGACATGTTCGGGCACATCGAGCGACATGTTTCGGACTCACACGCGACATGTTTCGGATCCAGCGACATGTCTCGGACCCATCGAGCGACATGTTGGGATCATCGAGCGACATGTTTCGGACTCACACGCGACATGTTTCGGATCCAGCGACATGTCTCGGACCCATCGAGCGACATGTTGGGGTCATCGAGCGACATGTTTCGGACTCAAACGCGACATGTTTCGGATCCAGCGACATGTCTCGGACCCATCGAGCGACATGTTGGGGTCATCGAGCGACATGTTTCGGACTCACACAACGACATGTTTCGGATCCAGCGACATGTCTCGGACCCATCGAGCGACATGTTGGAGTCATCGAGCGACATGTTTCGGACTAACACGCGACATGTTTCGGATCCAGCGACATGTCTCGGACCCATCGAGCGACATGTTGGGGTCATCGAGCGACATGTTTCGGACTCACACGCGACATGTTTCGGATCCAGCGACATGTCTCGGACCCATCGAGCGACATGTTGGAGTCATCGAGCGACATGTTTCGGACTAACACGCGACATGTTCGGGCTCGTCAAGCGACATGTTTCGGACGCATCCAGCGACATGTTTCGGCTCCAGCGATATGTCTCGGACCCATCGAGCGACATGTTGGGGTCATCGAGCGACATGTTTCGGACTCTCACGCGACATGTTTCGGATCCAGCGACATGTCTCGGACCCATCGAGCGACATGTTGGGGTCATCGAGCGACATGTTTCGGACTCACACGCGACATGTTTCGGATCCAGCGACATGTCTCGGACCCATCGAGCGACATGTTGGGGTCATCGAGCGACATGTTTCGGACTCACACGCGACATGTTTCGGATCCAGCGACATGTCTCGGACCCATCGAGCGACATGTTGGGGTCATCGAGCGACATGTTTCGGACTCACACGCGACATGTTTCGGATCCAGCGACATGTCTCGGACCCATCGAGCGACATGTTGGAGTCATCGAGCGACATGTGTCGGACCGACACGCGACATGTTTCGGATCCAGCGACATGTCTCGGACCCATCGAGCGACATGTTGGAGTCATCGAGCGACATGTGTCGGACCGACACGCGACATGTTCGGGCTCATCGAGCGACATGTTTCGGACTCACACGCGACATGTTTCGGATCCAGCGACATGTCTCGGACCCATCGAGCGACATGTTGGGGTCATCGAGCGACATGTGTCGGACCGACACGCGACATGTTCGGGCTCATCGAGCGACATGTTTCGGACTCACACGCGACATGTTTCGGATCCAGCGACATGTCTCGGACCCATCGAGCGACATGTTGGGATCATCGAGCGACATGTTTCGGACTCACACGCGACATGTTTCGGATCCAGCGACATGTGTCGGACCGACACGCGACATGTTCGGGCTCATCGAGCGACATGTTTCGGACTCACACGCGACATGTTTCGGATCCAACGACATGTCTCGGACCCATCGAGCGACATGTTGGGGTCATCGAGCGACATGTTTTGGACTCACACGCGACATGTTTCGGATCCAGCGACATGTCTCGGACCCATCGAGTGACATTTGGGGTCATCGAGCGACATGTTTCGGACTCACACGCGACATGTTTCGGATCCAGCGACATGTCTCGGAGCCATCGAGCGACATGTTGGGGTCATCGAGCGACATGTTTCGGACTCACACAACGACATGTTTCGGATCCAGCGACATGTCTCGGACCCATCGAGCGACATGCTGGAGTCATCGAGCGACATGTTTCGGACTAACACGCGACATGTTCGGGCTCATCAAGCGACATGTTTCGGACGCATCCTGCGACATGTTTCGGATCCAGCGACATGTCTCGGACCCATCGAGCGACATGTTGGGGTCATCGAGCGACATGTGTCGGACCGACACGCGACATGTTCGGGCTCATCGAGCGACATGTTTCGGACTCACACGCGACATGTTTCGGATCCAGCGACATGTCTCGGACCCATCGAGCGACATGTTGGGATCATCGAGCGACATGTTTCGGACTCACACGCGACATGTTTCGGATCCAGCGACATGTCTCGGACCCATCGAGCGACATGTTGGGGTCATCGAGCGACATGTTTCGGACTCACACGCGACATGTTTCGGATCCAGCGACATGTCTCGGACCCATCGAGCGTCATGTTGGGGTCATCGAGCGACATGTTTCGGACTCACACGCGACATGTTTCGGATCCAGCGACATGTCTCGGACCCATCGAGCGACATGTTGGGGTCATCGAGCGACATGTTTCGGACTCACACGCGACATGTTTCGGATCCAGCGACATGTCTCGGACCCATCGAGTGACATTTGGGGTCATCGAGCGACATGTTTCGGACTCACACAACGACATGTTTCGGATCCAGCGACATGTCTCGGACCCATCGAGCGACATGCTGGAGTCATCGAGCGACATGTTTCGGACTAACACGCGACATGTTCGGGCTCATCAAGCGACATGTTTCGGATCCAGCGACATGTCTCGGACCCATCGAGCGACATGTTGGGGTCATTGAGCGACATGTTTCGGACTCACACGCGACATGTTTCGGATCCAGCGACATGTCTCGGACCCATCGAGCGACATGTTGTGGTCATCGAGCGACATGTTTCGGACTCACACGCGACATGTTTCGGATACAGCGACATGTCTCGGACCCATCGAGCGACATGTTGGGGTCATCGAGCGACATGTTTCGGACTCACACGCGACATGTTTCGGATCCAGCGACATGTCTCGGACCCATCGAGCGACATGTTGGGGTCATCGTGCGAGATGTTGGGGTCATCGAGCGACATGTTGGGGTCATCGAGCGACATGTTTCGGACTCACACGCGACATGTTCGGGCTCATCAAGCAACATGTTTCGGACGCATCCAGCGACATGTTTCGGATCCAGCGACATGTCTCGGACCCATCGAACGACATGTTGGAGTCATCGAGCGTCATGTTTCGGACTAACACGCGACATGTTCGGGCTCATCAAGCGACATATTTCGGACTCAAAATGTGTTATATATATATATATACATATATATACAACGCGCGAGCCGAGCGAGCGAAGCGAGCGTGCCGCGGTAGCGGCCGGCGAAGCGCCAGAACCACCACCTGTTGAGTCCGAAACATGTCGTTGGATGAGCCAGAACATGTCGCGTGTGAGTCCGAAACATGTCGCTCGATGACTCCAACATGTCGTTCGATGGGTCCGAGACATGTCGTTGGATCCGAAACATGTCACTGGATGCGTCCGAAACATGTCGCTTGATGAGCCCGAACATGTCGCGTGTGAGTCCGAAACATGTCGCTCGATGACCCCAAAATGTCGCTCGATGACCCCAACATGTCGCTCGATGACCCCAACATGTCGCTCGATTGGTCCGAGACATGTCGTTGGATCCGAAACATGTCGCTTGATGAGCCCGAACATGTCGCGTGTTAGTCCAAAACATGTCACTCGGTAACCACAACGTCGCGTGTGAGTCCGAAACATGTCGCTCGATGACCCCAACATGTCGCTCGATGGGTCAGAGACATGTCGCTGGATCCGAAACATGTCGCGTGTGAGTCCGAAACATGTCGCTCGATGACCCCAACATGTCGCTCGATGGGTCCGAGACATGTCGCTGGATCCGAAACATGTCGCGTGTGAGTCCGAAACATGTCGCTCGATGAGCCCAACATGTCGCTCGATGGGTCCGAGACATGTCGCTGGATCCGAAACATGTCGCGTGTGAGTCTGAAACATGTCGCTCGATGATACCAACATGTCGCTCGATGGGTCCGAGACATGTCGCTGGATCCGAAACATGTCGCGTGTGAGTCCGAAACATGTCGCTCGATGACCCCAACATGTCGCTCGATGGGTCCGAGACATGTCACTGGATCCGAAACAAGTCGCGTGTGAGTCCGAAACATGTCGCTCGATGACCCCAACATGTCGCTCGATGGGTCCGAGACATGTCGCTGGATCCGAAACATGTCGCGTGTGAGTCCGAAACATGTCGCTCGATGACCCCAACATGTCGCTCGATGGGTCCGAGACATGTCGCTGGATCCGAAACATGTCGCGTGTGAGTCCGAAACATGTCGCTCGATGACCCCAACATGTCGCTCGATGGGTCCGAGACATGTCGCTGGATCCGAAACATGTCGCGTGTGAGTCCAAAACATGTCGCTCGATGAGCCCGAACATGTCGCGTGTCGGTCCGACACATGTCGCTCGATGACTCCAACATGTCGCTCGATGGGTCCGAGACATGTCGCTGGATCCGAAACATGTCGCGTGTGAGTCCGAAACATGTCGCTCGATGACCCCAACATGTCGCTCGATGGGTCCGAGACATGTCCCTGGATCCGAAACATGTCGCGTGTGAGTCCGAAACATGTCGCTCGATGACCCCAACATGTCGCTCGATGGGTCCGAGACATGTCGCTGGATCCGAAACATGTCGCGTGTGAGTCCGAAACATGTCGCTTGATGACCCCAACATGTCGCTCGATGGGTCCGAGACATGTCGCTGGATCCGAAACATGTCGCGTGTGAGTCCGAAACATGTCACTCGATGACACCCACATGTCGCTCGATGGGTCCGAGACATGTCGCTGGATCCGAAACATGTCGCTTGATGAGCCTGAACATGGCGCGTGTTAGTCCAAAACATGTCACTCGGTAACCACAACGTCGCGTGTGAGTCCGAAACATGTCGCTCGATGACCCCAACATGTCGCTCGATGGGTCCGAGACATGTCGCTGGATCCGAAACATGTCGCGTGTGAGTCCGAAACATGTCGCTCGATGACACCAACATGTCGCTCGATGGGTCCGAGACATGTCGCTGGATCCGAAACATGTCGCTGGATGCGTCCGAAACATGTCGCTCGATGACCCCAACATGTCACTCGATGACCCCAACATGTCGCTCGATGGGTCCGAGACATGTCGCTGGATCCGAAACATGTCGCTTGATGAGCCCGAACATGTCGCGTGTTAGTCCAAAACATGTCACTCGGTAACCACAACGTCGCGTTTGAGTCCGAAACATGTCGCTCGATGACCCCAACATGTCGCTCGATGGGTCAGAGACATGTTGCTGGATCCGAAACATGTCGCGTGTGAGTCCGAAACATGTCGCTCGATGACCCCAACATGTCGCTCGATGGGTCCGAGACATGTCGCTGGATCCGAAACAAGTCGCGTGTGAGTCCGAAACATGTCGCTCGATGACCCCAACATGTCGCTCGATGGGTCCGAGACATGTCGCTGGATCCGAAACATGTCGCGTGTGAGTCCGAAACATGTCGCTCGATGACCCCAACATGTCGCTCGATGGGTCCGAGACATGTCGCTGGATCCGAAACATGTCGCGTGTGAGTCCAAAACATGTCGCTCGATGAGCTCGAACATGTCGCGTGTCGGTCCGACACATGTCGCTCGATGACTCCAACATGTCGCTCGATGGGTCCGAGACATGTCGCTGGATCCGAAACATGTCGCGTGTGAGTCCGAAACATGTCGCTCGATGACCCCAACATGTCGCTCGATGGGTCCGAGACATGTCCCTGGATCCGAAACATGTCGCGTGTGAGTCCGAAACATGTCGCTCGATGACCCCAACATGTCGCTCGATGGGTCCGAGACATGTCGCTGGATCCGAAACATGTCGCGTGTGAGTCCGAAACATGTCGCTCGATGAGCCCGAACATGTCGCGTGTCGGTCCGACACATGTCGCTCGATGACTCCAACATGTCACTCGATGGGTCCAAGACATGTCGCTGGATCCGAAACATGTCGCGTGTGAGTCCGAAACATGTCGCTTGATGACCCCAACATGTCGCTCGATGGGTCCGAGACATGTCGCTGGATCCGAAACATGTCGCGTGTGAGTCTGAAACATGTCGCTCGATGACCCCAACATGTCGCTCGATGGGTCCGAGACATGTCGCTGGATCCGAAACATGTCGCGTGTGAGTCCGAAACATGTCGCTCGATGACCCCAACATGTCGCTCGATGGGTCCGAGACATGTCGCTGGATCCGAAACATGTCGCGTGTGAGTCCGAAACATGTCGCTCGATGACTCCAACATGTCGCTCGATGGGTCCGAGACATGTCGCTGGATCCGAAACATGTCGCGTGTGAATCCGAAACATGTCGCTCGATGACCCCAACATGTCGCTCGATGGGTCCGAGACATGTCGCTGGATCTGAAACATGTCGCGTGTGAGTCCGAAACATGTCGCTCGATGACCCCAACATGTCGCTCGATGGGTCCGAGACATGTCGCTGGATCCGAAACATGTCGCGTGTGAGTCCGAAACATGTCGCTCGATGAGCCCGAACATGTCGCGTGTCGGTCCGACACATGTCGCTCGATGACTCCAACATGTCACTCGATGGGTCCAAGACATGTCGCTGGATCCGAAACATGTCGCGTGTGAGTCCGAAACATGTCGCTTGATGACCCCAACATGTCGCTCGATGGGTCCGAGACATGTCGCTGGATCCGAAACATGTCGCGTGTGAGTCCGAAACATGTCGCTCGATGACCCCAACATGTCGCTCGATGGGTCCGAGACATGTCGCTGGATCCGAAACATGTCGCGTGTGAGTCTGAAACATGTCGCTCGATGACACCCACATGTCGCTGGATCCGAAACATGTCGCGTGTGAGTCCGAAACATGTCGCTCGATGAGCCCGAACATGTCGCGTGTCGGTCCGACACATGTCGCTCTATGAATCCGAAACATGACGCTTGCGTTTCTTACATTGCGTAGATCCGGTATAATAGACTAGATATTAATTTGATGAAACAAATGACGCCTGAAATTAGGTGATCATGTAGTATTTCTGGGTATCGAAAGAATTATTTGGGTGTAATTAATTTTAATAGGATTACGATCCCAGTTATATTTGGATGCGAATTATATGAAATTTGGTGTTTGAAATTAGGTGATCATTAAGTATTTTTGGGTAGAGACTAATTTATTTGGTAACAATTTAATTTAATAGGTTATCGACATGTTACTTCTTCGAGTTGCACTTTATATTTAAATGGAGTTGAAAATTTGGTGCGAATCTAGTATTTTTGGTAATCAAATGTAATTTTTTAGGGCATCATTCGGCAATTAATTTGGTGGTTCGTTAAATGCTACCCGTTTTATATTGCCGTTAATGTAAAAATACATTTATAAATTTAATGAAACACAGACATTAATCTCCTGTCGCTAATACATATAAGGACTACTCAGTAAGTATGAAGATGATTGTTCTAGATATCCGAGCAGTAATTGCAGCATTACATGACACTTTCAACCTTATGTCATGACAGAGGTTATTAATCGGTGTCATCTATTGGACACTAAGGTGTCGAGCACTGGGACGTTTACCTTACGTATTTTTATTTAATAGCGTAATAAAACCTATTAATCACCTCTTTCATCTTTCTTTTAGATATTACATATTACTAACCGATACACCATTGTAATTTAAAGAGAAAAATAAACGCATTTGTATTTGTATTCATCATGACGTAAGATTGAAAGTGCCATGAATTGGGTCAGTGTCGAACACAGGAACGTTTAGCTCGTAGTTTTATAAGCTTTTGTATAAAAAATAGGATTAAACATCGGATTGTCATTATCAATTTTGCTCACCGAATTTGTTCAATCCAAATTTGGGATGGATTGTGAAAAACAAAATTTGAATTTTTATTATGGAAGTGTGTGGAACAGAACGAAGGACTTTTGTGAAAATATGTTGTCATTTAAATGATGTAGGCTTGTTGATGTAAAGTTTGATAAAATGAAAAAAAAAGAATTATGAACTGAAGCCTACCAAAAATTAGATATTTAAACCCTTCATTAATATAGTTATATCCACAGAAAAGACGGGATCCTAAATCTCTGAATTATTGAATTTCTTTATTCGTCTAAAGCTATTTGTACGCTGAAAGCTTCTTAATAAGATTCATGGCTTTCTCGTAAGGCTGCCCTTAAATTGTTTATTTTTATTGGAGCAATTTAGAAGTTTTTCGCGCGCGGTCGTGGTTTAGAACTTCAAAGGGAAGACGGAGTGTGTGGGCTGCTAAGATGAAATTAACGCAGTCATGCGTAAAATTTGAACCAAAATGCGTTTACTAAATGGAACCAGTAATCGAAATCTGGAATTTATCCACCAAAATACATGTTAGAATAAAATCCACTTAAACCTTTAATTAAGTCATAGTCTCAATTGGACTGAAAGCATACATGAAACCAATATAGGTTTTTAATGTCTCATTATGACCTTACCCCTTCACGCTTCAACAGCAGAGCTGATCCTATCTAGATGAAATTTAGTATTGAGATATTTTGTGTCCCGGAAATGATATAGGATACTTTTATCCCGGAAATCATCCCTTAAGGGGGTAGAAGTTTGTATTGAAGAGCGATGGCTAGGTAAGCGCCTGACTGTAGCTTCAACCGTTTTTTTTTAATTTATTTATTATGGTTCGCCAACAATTGTTTACACAGAAGTTTACAATAATCCAGATTATATAACTTTCTTGTTATGTGTAACAATCACTTACAGGTAAACACCGCACGCATAATATGGAAGCAAACATTAAATAAGTATCACGAAACTACTAAATTATGTTTGTATCTACATTTTATATAGGGAACAAATAAAATGATCACCTAAATAACTTTTGATATCATCAAATTTTCGAACCCTAAAATAAGGTTGAACACTCAAAAAAATTTATCGAACAGCAATTCCGAGTCACCAAAAAAATTCTACCTATTTTTGCAGCACTTGTACCTATTTTACTTATTGCGTTCCTATAAATTTAAAATCGCATCAAAAAAATTGTCAAGTACCACCAAAAACACTAAACTACCACCTAATCTCATGCACCTTTTTTCATTAGAATTACATCCAAATATTATACACATCGCATGCTACATTTTAGTAAACAGTTACAAATTAATTGTTTTTAGCACTATAAATATTTTAGTCATTTCCAAAATGTTATAAATTAGAAAGTAAAATTCTAAATTAATTTGAAAAGCAACGCGCAATGTGGCTGTGTGAAATAATAACACGTATACTGCTATCTCACTCAATCAAATACAAAGAATTGTCTGAAGCATAAAACCTATTGATATATATGTCGTTAGAGTGAAAGGTACCTATTGCTGTTTCATTCTAACTACCTATTGCTGATGGTTTACAAACTGCAAGAAGTTTTATTATTTTTTTTTTAATGCGTTGACGTGAGCGCGTTTGTTTGAAAACTTTTATTTGAAAATGAGTTTTGTTGATTTATTAAATTGTTAGTTTGTTGTGAAAATGGATAAAGGTCCTCAAATGAGTTTACTTTATTAATTTAGATAGACTTTCATGGAAAAATTAAAGGAAGTTAATATGTAGAAATAGGTATAGGTAGGTTTAGGTTATGTTAGTTTTGCATCGGCCCGAAGGGCTAAAACAACTCAAAATAGGAGCTCCGCGCCAGCGGAGATCCGTCAATACTGTTCCAATGTCCACTAGTTTGAAATAAAAATAGATGTCATAGAAAAATACTACTACCTAGGCAAATTGACGATTATCAGCGAATAGAGTAGAGGCAAAAACATCTGAGAACAAATAGCTGTATGCGACCAGTAAGGACAGCACTGTTGAATAGTAGATTGTTTGACAAGGGTCTAAAGTAAGCCATATTACCACGAGATGGTTATTTTCCCGAACGTAGTGAGGGGAAATTGTTCGAGTGGTAATATGGCTTTTAGGCCCGAGAAAACACATAATCACAAATTATCCACCTTAAATCAATAATTTAACTCTTGGCGGGCGTATGTCTAATTTGTCAGCTTGTTTTTTTTTCTAAGGCCAGGCACCATGCCTCGCTATGCGTGTTCGCTTTGCGTATTCGCCTCCCTTTCTTTTATTAAAGAAAGTATATTAAAGAAAGAGATGCAACATGCGCTTTTTTTTCTTTTAAGAGGAGTAATTGCTTTGACCATAGACACCGCTTAATCTTTAGAGAACTGAAAAACGTCTTTCCTGATCGGTCGATTTTAGTACAGCTGTGTTCTGGTTGGTTGATATTTTTACCAAATAATTTTTAATCTGTCAAATTACTGTTCTGTGATTGGTGGATTTAATAGGTGAAGTGTTTTGATTGGTCAAATTAAAATGTATTGTAAATCATAAATATGTATACATATTTTCCCTAGGGCTTAAATGTACTACTTTACCCCGCTTCACAAGTCTAATATGACACACTTTTCGAGCATGAGAAGTGAAAAATATATTAAATTAAATTATGTTATGTACGTGTCTCATTAAAGTTACAGAAATTTTGAAGCTTCTATAAAATAAAATCATTTAGCGCTGTCTTGCTCGCACGCGGTGCGACGTGCGAGCGAGACGGACCGTATGGAAAACCGCATCAGTGTGCTAGCAATGACTAGATTGGAACTGCTTTGTGCGTCGGGCGTTAAAAAACAATTGCCGCGTGAAATTTGGTGATCATGTAGTATTTCTGGGTATCGAAAGAATTATTTGGGTGTAAATCATTTTAATAGGATTACGAGCCCTGTAATATTTGGATGTAAATTATATGAAATTTGGTGTTTGAAATTAGGTGATCATTAAGTATTTTTGGGTAGTGACTAATTTATTTGGTAACAATTTAATTTATTTTATTTTATTTTATTTTATTAGAAGACCAACAGCTTTTACATATATAAAAAATGCTTATAACTAGGATACAATTGTAAAGCCAATGACAGGTCTCCCTAACAGATACACATCAGAGATACGAATTTGCTTAGATATTACAATTTTATAAATTTTATAAATACGTGTGTGTGTGTGTGTGTGTGTGTGTGTGTGTGTGTGTTGATGTTGAGCTTATTTAATCACCGTCATTATTCTGATAGATTTTGTTAACTATTGCACTTTTGAACGTTTTTTTGTTGTTATACACAAATGGGTCAATATCATTAAACTGATTGTTATAAGTCCTCATCATTCTGTACATTACACAATTTTTACCGTAGTTGGTTTGACAGCGTGGTAGACTAAGGAGGCGCGGATACCTGGTGTTTGTTTTGGGTGTAAAGTATTTGATTTCTGATACGAGGTTAGGACAATCTATACAACTTTTGACAATGTCATAAAGCAGACCCATATCAAGCAAATCTCTTCTATCTTCTAAGCTCATCACTTTATGTCGCTTACAGCTATTTATATAACTGATCGATGTACGTTTGGTACGATAATTTAGGTATCTTAGAAATCTCTGCTGTTTATTTAATAGGTTATCGACATGTTACTTCTTTGAGTTGCACTTTATATTTAAAAGGAGTTGAAAATTTGGTGCTAATCTAGTATTTTTGGTAATCAATGTAATTTTTTAGAGCATCATTCGGCAACTAATTTGGTGGTTCGTTAAATGCTACCCTTTTATATATTGCGCTTGTCAAAATAGTAACCACTTTGATTTGACTGTGTAACCTGTGTAACAGACGATGGACGGGCGCGTGAGTGACAGCTGAGCAATAGGTTTCAGTATGGACCCTTCGGGTACGGAACCCTAAAAAATTACATAGCAAAAATATTACACTGCTTTTTTTGGGCAGTCGTGTAAAAAGCAAAGCTTTCGCTGCATAGGGAAACTTACAAGTTGAGTTACGACGTAAATAGCCGCTCCTCGTCCTCGAAACGGCCTCTGTAAATTTTCAATCTTTTCGTTCAATTTTCGTTGATATTTTTCTTTTACGAGGACTTCGGTCCGGGAGTCCCAATTTAGCTGGCCCAATATTCAAGGGCTAATATAAAAATATGGAAAAGACCCTTCTTTGAGCCCTTCTGTCCTTTAAAGGAGTATATTGGCTTCTAATTTCAGGATATTATTTTTACACTCAAAAGCAAAAATAACGGGTACACTTTCTATGGAAGTTCAATACAAAGTGTATGCATTATTTTTGTGTATTTATCGTACTGTTTAAACAAACAAGTCAGTTTTATTATGTACTTATAATATATGCCTACTTTGCGATACTTGTTAACTATTTATGTAACTCGGTGAACATTTTAAATGGCTAAATTAGTAAACAATCGAGTAAAATTCGAAAGTACACGGACTGATAACAATGCACTCAGACAGCGTTCGTTTTAAATCTTGTACTAAATGTTAAGTTACCATAATCAACCTGTTCATAATAGTCGTAAGTTCTAGCCTAAGTATTTTACGAAAACACTAAGTATTTTACAGGTTTAGGATCTGTAAAATACTTAGTGTTTTTTTTATGTATGTTCTTCTGAAAAAGAGAAGTAATTTCGCAAACAACTTGCACTCATGGCGACGTATCCAACCGTAAAGTAGGTATTTCAAGTGAGTCTACAAATAAGTGGAATACAGATTAGCACTTAGGTGTTGATACTCCGCCAGTAACGTTTACCAAAATCTTTTATTCTGGATTATCCATTGACTAATAAAATAGGTTTGTTACAAACGTATTTTTTAAGACAGATTTCTATCTTATTTCCGTTTAGGCGATTTCCTGATTTGTCGGTGCGGAGGCGGTACGATATGAGAAAACTGTCAAATGTCAGTGTCAACTGTCAGTCGACGCGATATGATTTTTTACTACGCCCCTACATTTAAATGAGTGCTTCCTGACTGGCGCGGGATGCGCGGTAGCGGGACGATGCGAAGGCAGTAAGGTAGATGTACCCTTTACCGGATCTGTCCTATCACCGGATTTTCTATATTTTGAGCCATAAGTCGAGTTCTTACAGCTAATATTACGTTGTGATATTTTTTTCCGTTAGCTAGATACCTATTCCTTCCACTACGAGGCAAAGAAAGCCATTTTGTTTCTTAGTTGTAACGGGAGAATCGATTGAGCAGGTCGATCGCGGCGTTGTATGGGACTCCTTACGAAAATGGTTAAGAAACTGAGTGTACTTCGTAAGGTCATAAAAGCGTTTAAAAGTGAATTTATGCTTCAAAATAGGGTGTTATCGTATCATGAGTTTTTAAGTGTGTGTGTTTGAGTTAAATAAGTGAAATTGGTGCAGTCAAATTTACAGAATTCAACAAAAATGTAAATTCGGTGATGGGTCACCCTCATCTACTGCTTGAAGGTTTTACCGAACAGCGTTCGGAATCAGGGAAAAACGTATGTTTTGAAAATTATTTTTTCACTCGTTAATTTTAAACGTTATATATATACTACTCCGCTTTACACATATCCAATTAATAGAGTAATTCTATGAGCAATTACTGAACGCCTATAAACGAGACAGATTTTTTGTAAATTGCATTTGAAATGTATAGTTTTCACGACTTTTTGACGTCAAAATAAGCTTCATTGACCAGTTAATTTTAAAAATTCCATATTATTTATTTAACATCAGTAGAAGCAAAATAAATGTGTATTTATTATTTTGCAATAGTTCTTATTTCTAGATAAAATGTACTTATGTTGTTGTGGCAGAATCATTAAGATTAAAACACTATTTTATTAAATATGTTCGCGTGATAGGTTCAATGTGTACGCTTTACCGAACGCCCGTTCGGTAAAGCGTACCCATGGTCTCTGATACCGAACATATGATTATCTCGGCCTAGCTGCTATTTGGCGTTCATTGGAATATAAACCATATTCAGCGTACAGCTAGATCTATATTGAAATGTGTTATTTTTCGTATATCTTTAAAAAAAAGCCAGCGCTACTTAGATGTAAACCGTTAACGAATAAATTATATAAAAATAAATTATTGGCGATTAGCGAAGAATTTTTAATAGATAAGTATATTATTTGTATAAAAAAAATATTTGATTTAAATCTTTAATTATAGACAGTTTTTTCTTAGATTAAATTACCGTCAAGATTGCTCGAAATCACAAAACTAGTGCAGTTAGGTTGAAATAAATAGTCACTCATCAGTTTACAAATTCACACACTGCCATCGTTCCATACATTTCTTCCCTAGTTCGGTGAAACGGCATGCCGATCCGGTAATGGGTGCAAATTCCGTTTCTTAGTTCGTTGAATGGGACAAATCAGTGTAATCGATATAAAAAACTTTAAAAAATATTTTTATATACGTCTAACTATGTAATAAATTTCGACGTACATTTAAATGATGACAAATTTATCTATCTTCACCATATGCTGTTGATCATAATCGTACAAAAATTCTAAACCTTATTAAAAAAACAAACGTACATGTAGGTCTTAAGCGTCCGGTGAAGGGTACTTTTACCTTACTGCCGCGCTTCTGAGCATGATATTACTACTGCGCAAACGTAATACTGACAGTATTATGTCAAGTGAGAATCTTTGCGACGTCAGTAAGTTTACGTCAAAGAAGAAAATGTCACATATTGATCCCGCCCCGCCAAGTCAGGAAGTCGCCTAAATTAGCAAATTAGCTGTGAGAGCAATAACTTGGAAGTATGAAACGTAAACATGCATACTTCCAAATTATTTATCTCTAGGTACATATTTTGATTTAGTGTAGGTTCCTATAGCATGTCAATTTTCTATTATAATTTATCACAATCTTACATAATAAATAAATAAATAAAATACTGTCTAATGTAAATAGTTTGAGCAAGTCGGCGTTACATGAATGCATTTAGTTCCAATAGATTTACTCGCCACGTTCCATGCAACGTCTCGGCATATGCACCGCTCTAAGCCCAAGGGATTTGCCCCGCACCAAACAATACTATCGCTAAGCTGGTTCTGTGGGAGGTTGCCAACAGAGAAACGTTTTAGGGTGAATTTACTAACGTTTCATCTGCTGTCATGCTGTGACGCTCATCGAGCTGGGAATATCGGGATAGAACAAGTCGAATAAGGAGCTGTAATTGATTGTAAAACAATTAAAGTTTATAAAATTGTTTTACAATCATCAAAAACAGATTTAGGTTCGTGTCTTTCCTTATCAAAAGTTAAGTGCTGAAAAGGTTAATTTTTTATTGGTCTAGTAATCCGCATAAACTGTGTATCCAGGTACTATAAACCCATGCAATAAAAGCATAACTTACGTGCACATAATTGTATTAATTCTGTGCACACATATTTTGAGTTGTAGTCCGGTCGGGTAATCACGTAATCACGTAACGTATAACTTTATGTACTACCGTTAGAGCATATTTAATATCAATTTTGACGTATAAATCCATGAGCTAATGTCGAAAAATGACATTAAATATGCTCTAACGGCAGTACATAAAGTTACGTGATGATCCCGCAGATCTGAACATATTGCATTATCTGTAACTGTTAATATGTAGACTGTAACTTGTTCTGTGAGCCTATAAAATAAAAAATAAACATAAGCCGTTTACTTTTGACCACAGGAAGGACGACTTTTGTTTATGACCCAACTTCATTGTAACAATGATATTTTATAATCGGGGATGACAGTATAATAAGAAATTTGAGTACTGAATTGCACATTACATTGAAGGTGATTAATTCGCATTCGAATACCATGAATGTGATATATATACCTACAAATACCATGTAAATAATCATCTGGCCAGGAGAAGAGCATTCCTTCCTCCTTCTTCTTAGGAATAGGATTAAGATACACTCACATAATTGTATTAGTTACTGTCAAAGATTCTAATCTTTGATTGTATTCAATGTTTGAAATCATAACGAAAAAAAAAACAGTGTCTTATACAATTCATTTTTCAAACAGTTTGTGCCAAAAGTGATAGGGTGAACAAAACTTCCGTTTTCCTGATTGCGTTTCCTAAATCAGCCTGTTTGTATGTCATAAGTAGTGATAGATATAACTTTTGTTTTACTCCACGTTCACTGTACCTATATAAGAAATGCTAAAAGTATATGATGCTATGATGTTTCATGACTTGCGCCGATTCAAAGCCTCACAATAGGGAACTTGGGTCAATTCATGCACCTACATAGGGATTTCTTCCGAGAGATTTGCTTGGTACGCCTCAATTGAACGGTATATGAGGGGGAAGGATCGTGATGAACTTTGTGCTATCATGACCGTGCTTTATGTGTAGCTCATGTAACTAATAATAGGGGATTTTCTGCGTAGTGCTTGTTAAAGCAAAAACCAAAATAAATAGGAGATTATGAAGTTGAAACGTTCTTTAATTACCAAATACATTTATATTAGACGCGAGCAAATAAACATTGTTCGTCAATTATTAACGACCACTGTAGCCCTGTAGCCGCTGTAGTTGGGAGTAGTGACCCTGCCTATTAAGCTGGAGGTTCGGGGGTCCGATTCCGTCCGGTAGGTAATCATGTAATTCTATGTACTAATTTTAGGCATATTTTAATGTAATTTTTCGACATTAGCTCATAGATTTATAATTCAAAAATGTCATTAAAATATACCTACCGTAAGTAGATAAAGTTACGTGATTATTTAGGCTGCAGGTCAGGTAATTTATTCGTGTGATGAACACGATTATTCCTGAGCCTTGGTCATTTTCTATGTATTTAATTAACTATTTAACTAAATAAGTATGTACATCGTCGCTTAGTATCCATAGTAAAAGCTTTGCTTAGCTTGGGACTGAATCGATTTGTATATGGATATCCACAAATACAAATATTTAATTTATATAGAACGATATTATTGACGGCTAGCTCCTCAATAAAAAAATAAAAAAAATAAAAATATAACATAATGTATTTGGGTACTTATGCCTCTCATACCGACTGATAACTCATCATATTTCATATTGCTGATTATTTAGTTAACTAGCACGCAGTCTGATGCCTGAAAACCTGCGCTCAATATTAATTATAAACCACCAGCCCAGGCTAGATATTAGATTACTTATTGTTGGAATAACCTTTGCAGGTGACATGAAAAGGTGAGGTTCAGGATTCGTTGAACCTTCCCCTTGCTGCGTCAGACATTCAAAGTATGGAGTTTTCGTTTTTACTTTTAAATCCATATTCGTTCTATTTACAGAGTTCTTGCTAAATTTTTTAAACGGATTTTAACGCACGTATTATGTGCTTGTTTTTGCCCGCGACTTTGTCCGCGTGGAACTCGTTCATTGCGATAGTTTAATTGCTATTTTTTTTATCAGGCGCTTACCTAGTTAATCGCTCTTCCATACAAACTAGATAGTGGACTATCTTAAGGTATAATTTCCGGGATAAAAAGTATCCTCAATCTATCTCCGTATCAAATTTCATTTTAATCGGTTCAGCGGTTTATGCGCGAAGAGGTAACAGAGAGACAGACACACTTATACATTTATAATATTATAGTAAGTATCTATGGATAATACGAGTATAAACATCAAAACTGTAGAAACTTAATAAAAGGCAGTGATACGAAAATAACCATAACGAACGTATGTAGTGTAGAGGTTATTACAGTATGAGGCTGGCCATGTAGGCGAGAATGATAACATATATGTAGCAGGCAAATTGCATAATCCGCCGTATTACATTACGGCTAGCCGTTTTACAAAACAGAGCCGTTTTGTATTATGGCGGGTCAACGATTAGCCAGATTAAATACGGCTGAACGAAAATCCGCCGGAATGTGTTCGGCGCTTTACGTTATTCAATTCGCCTAGGTTCAGTGGGATTGTATAATACGCCGTAATACATTACGGCTAGCCGTTTTATTAGGCATGAACTAGAGAGACAAATTATTATCGGATCTGTGGAGGGCAAACGCCCAAGAGGAAGGATTCCGGTGCGCTGGACCGATACAGTAAAGAATGCTGCCAAATGCAGCCTTCCCCGTGCGGTCCATTTGGCGAGGGACCGAACTGCGTGGAGGGCAATTGCGTGCGGTCACGATCCTCAGTCATGAGGGATCGACTACGAAGAAGAGAAGAAGCCGTTTTATATAACGGCTAGCCGTTTTACATACCGGCTAGCCGTTTTATACAACGGCGGATCAACGATACTGAATACAGCTCCGCTCCCACAAGTCCGCCGGATTCAATTCGCCTAGCCGTAATGTAAAACAGCGGTTCGTTAGTCGCCACTTTGACATTTTTTTGTTCAATTGATTAGGGTATTGCCTGCCAAAGCGGCATTCTTCTGGAACCAAGCGGTTTTCCAGTAACTCTACTTCAGGACTCGCTAGGAGCCACATGTGCTGTCAATTATTTAAGATATTGTGATTGTATTTCAGTCATTGTGTGAAATATAATAGATTCGTATGTGCTTATAGTATTTCCTTTCAGGTAAGCCCTTCTCCTAGATCCCTCAACCGTACCTCTACGCACAGCCCCTATAGTAGCTACCTAACTTCAAGATTTAAAGTTTGGCTAACTCCTAGTTTTGAGAAGTTTGTGAACACCTGGGTCTACCCCGGGACGCCGGCGTCGCACTGTTTGGGTAACTACATACATCCTAAAGAATATTATTTCTTGTAAATTAAGGCAAGTCCCAGTGCTTGTCACTGACCCAGAATTTGACACTGTCTATCTTGATTCAAAAACAGTAGAGATGAGTGATTACTAGGAATAGGTGCCAAATATAGGGCCATTTACCGTATATTACACGTTTTATTGCCTTATTGATATAATATTTACTAGACCGCGTGGCTATTGCTCTATGACTTCAAGTAGGTAATCAGAAGAGTTTAAACCTTACTTTTTCAATCTGAGTCTGCTGAAACTTATCAAAAAGTTTGCTTATAAAATAGCTTCTAATTGAATCACTTTCCGAAAATAATCCAATAACTACGTTCCCTTAACTTCAACGTTAATCGTACTTCTTTGTGTGAAATTCATACAAAATTCAAAAGGAGGCGTTCCACAGTGTAAATAATAAAAGTGGTTCGGAGTTGTGGCTTTGCGAAATGTTTACGTCTGCCAAGAGAAAATAAATTGGTCTAATTTAAAAGCATATGAAATAAGGCCAGGGCCCTGCTGCTTTTGAAAATGGAAGTGGAAAATCTTAGATTTTATAGGTACGTTCCTGGGATTGATAGGATAAAGCATCCGTGTAACTATACTAATAAAGATTTTTAGTGCACTGAGCGAAAAAAATACTAATTATTAGTAAGTTTTAGTGAATCCCAAGACAAGGAGATTATATACTAACGGTTACAAAACAGTTTAGTAGTTACAAGGACAATTTTTTTGGTATTAGTAAATAACTACTATTATCAAAAACAGTGTGTCATTGGATATTTTACTTTCACTCTATACAAATTAGTTAAGACAATAGACTCCTCCTGAAAAAAATCTGATATACATAATTTTAATACTAGAAAGAAATCTGTCAAATCTGACACACGCAATTTGGATATTTTCTATTTATTAATTAGTGAAGTTTATCAAAATCATAAAAATCGAAAGAGAGGTTTTTTTAACGATTAATTGATACAGAGAACAAATACAAAAAAACCGTGAACATGCATGCGGCCTGGGAGGGAATCGAAAAGAGTAGTCTGTCGGCGGGGGCGTATCGAGTACCGCTTAGCGGCGACTTACGTAAGCCCCAAACTTTTTTTATTGTACTCTTATTGTATTACCATAAAGATTATCCTCTTTAATCCCGGTTCAAATACCATCGTAAAAAATACAAGTACAATATTATGTATTTCTTAGTTTCTGAAGGTCAACATGGGACAAACCGACCATAAATGACAGCTCAAAGGAGGTAACAACGAATGTGCGACTTATTTATTTATTTATCGTATGGCATTCTCGTCACTGGATTCAATGTAGGTAGATTAAATTAAATTCACAATAAAAATACACATAAGATTAAATCAGCAGCAAGCAAGAGGGAGAGAGGAACATGCGTACTAAATGTTGATATTTTAATTATTGAAGTTTAACGGTGTTGGAACACGTTAAATAAGATAACGACTGACATGAAAACAGGAACATTCCAAAATACACTCTACGTTTAATACGACTTAAACAAGTTTCATTGATAGCTGTCTGAACGGATAACGGGTGAAAATAAGTTTTTCTGGTAATGTTTCAAGATTTGTTGTAGCCTCATGGAGGTTATTAACACATTCAGCATCCGAGAGACACGATATCGTGCTCTCCGCCCTTAGACAGTTTTTGCTACAAAGCAGGAAAGCCATGTTATTGATTACGAACATAGCACTCGTCGGCAATGACTGTGTTAATGTTGAATAAGTACCTACAATACAATACCCGACTATTTTAATATGACGGGATTGACGGGTCTTGGTTCAATACAGTATAAATTATCTTTATCGTGAAGTTTCATTTATGCAGCTTTAGTAAACAAATTCATATAACACGAAGAGACGCTGTCTGTAATAAGTATAGTTCGTACAAAACTGTAAGGCCAAGTGCTGTCAGATTAACGCAAGCAAAAATCTACCTTACAGTCAGAGCTCTGAGTCTAGTTTTGCTTGCGTTCGTTTGACATAATTTAGCCTTAGAGTTGTGTCCGAACTATACACCTCATGGCCCATTTGAGCTCCGTAGCTAGTTCTGTGCTAATATATCTGCATTCGTATCCTACAAGATTACCTTTTTTTTAATACGACGCAATAATAAAAGCTCCTGGAATTACAGTACAATTTGTTGATAATTAGCTAACATTGACCGCTAGTTCTTATGAAGAGCGATTGACATAAGGTGATTCATCTTTTATTGAACAATCAATTTAAAACCGTATGATCTTTGAATTAGGATTGAAGTGTCCATTACTGGTGCTTGTCAGCTTAAAGTGTCTATTACTGGTGGTGTCACTCTGGGTACATTATTTTTTAGATATTTTATTAGTTACAAAATTTTACCAATAGTTCATGGAATTTCTTATTTACAATTTTGAGAGAACAGCCCTAAAATATACTTCACTCGTACAAAAATGTAAATGTAAGGCGTAATAATCCATTTTGGGGTCACATAATTGGGGTGTGGAAATTCATGTCTTTACGGAATACGACCGTTAAGCCGGAAAATTGTTGCGTATTGTTGTATATACCGTTGGGATATTTTAATTAAAATTTTCATATATATAATATATCCTTGTACTCGAAACTACCGGAAAATAAATTAAATGATTGTAAGCACAAATTAAAACACGAGATGGCTTAAATGAAAATGTAATATAACATGTAAAGTAATGTCACTGAAAATACTTCGTAACGACGGTTTGTTGTTAATGTTCCTGGATTTAATATTAAATATCTGGGCGGCCGAGCTTTGCACGGCGTTTTCCCGGGCATGAGACCTAGCTAGATCGATCGCTAGTCCCCGAAAACCCCTACATACCAAATTTCATCAAAATCGTTAGAGCCGTTTCCGAGATCCCCGAAATATATGAATAAATAAATAAATAAATATACAAGATTTCTCGTTTAAAGATATAAGATATAATGGAATGGATTTAAAATTTGGTGATAATGTTTGTTATTACGTATTATTTTAGAAACAAATACATATTGATATACAAATATTGATAATTCATATTCTTTCTTTGAAATTCCCTTATTTTTCCTAGTAAGAGCAACTTAATTTTGCGGTTGGTTTGGAACCCTGTACGTGCGAATTCCGACACGCACTTAGCCGGTTTTTTGAAATGGCTGAATATCACGATGTTATGTCAAATTGATACTGAAATAAAAGAAGGTCGCTTTGCAGGCTTAGGCCTTCAATTTTGGATTAAATTTCATTATACACCTCTCGTCTCCCCACACCCGCAACGTGAGAATTCTAAGGCTTCCTTATAATATAATCAACGTAACGTCAATATTTCATTGCATATTTGAGAAAATAAATTTAAATATTGCGTGAGACTACCTGAGATGGCTGTCACACAGTCCCTTTCACCTGCATTTACGTATTAAAACACCTCAGGCAACCAGTCTCCACTAATGTTCATCGGCTTCTTAATGGAAATATGAATTATTCCGGAGTTCCGAGAACTTGTTTGAGTAAGTCACTGGATAGTCGTAGTGAGATATAACAGTAACTTCCTTTGTAGCTGATTTTAATAACAACATAGGTAGCTGTTCGGACAGTAAGAGAAAATAATTTGAATATTCAAAATAATATACTTATTATACACCCGCTGAAACTTTTCAAAACAATCATTGTTTTACGTACTCCTGAGATGATTGTTTTGAAAAGTTTCAGCGTGTTTTATGCTGTACCGTATAGTAAGAACTCAAAATGACGAACAAAAGTATCCCAAGTCATGATTTGAAAGAGATTAAAGGTGGTCTTTCCGTATTACGTAAGTGAATTTAAAGGTATTCCAGTCTCAAACTAATCGCGGTTTTATTTATAAATTTTATAATACATAAGTTTTCATATAATGAAAAATATATCTTCGGGGCAGAAGTAGGGAAGGAGGCAAATATAGCTAACTAACCTAATTCACAAAATCCTACTAATCCTACTAATATTATAAATGCGAAAGTTAGTGTGCTTGGATGTTTGTGACTCAATCACGCAATGTCGCCTAGTACCCACAGTACGAGCCTTGTTTAGTTTGGGAGTATTATTATTAGCTACCTAATATTTCATTATTACCTAAATTGAAACGTTAATAATATAATAATACGCTCCTGCGCAAGCACGTGATTAATGCACGTGATTAATTGTTCACAGATTTTGTTAGCAATTCAAATTACACTCACTTGATTGGCGATTCAATTCAATCCAATTTTCACAAAATGGACACATGGCACATGCACTCGTAACAAACCGCATAGGTACGCTTTGCCACACTATTTGAAAGTCTATTGCTGCCCACAGTATTATGAACAGGTGGCTAGAATTTGTGTACAGTCAATACACAGATCTCACGGTTCGAAATAGTTGCCATATGATTAATAAATCACATATAATTTATGTCGAAAATAAAAATATCTTTAAATAGAGTTTCTAAAAGTCTTACAACAACTGCATTGTATTAATCGTCGTAAAAAAAATCGTCTCTCATCTACGCCAAATCTTGGAACTAGGTAGCGGAACTCGGGCATCATTCAGGATGCAACTAGAATACTTAATGGAATACTTTGACGACCGCTTTAGCTTAGTTGCTAGTGACCCTGCCTATGAAGCTGGAGGTCCCGGGTTCGAATCCCGGCCAGGGTATTTATTTGTGTGATGAGCACGACAAATATTCGTGCTCATCACACAAATAAATACCCTTGGGTCTTGAATGTTATCTATGTATTTAAGTATCTATTTATCTATATAAGTATGTATATCGTCGCTTAGTACCCATAGTACAAGCGTTGCTTAGTTTGGGACTAGGTTAATTTGTGTAAGATTGTCCACAAATATTTATTTATTCAAAGTTTGACTTTTAAGCAGCCTTACCCAAAAGTATTGAAAACTCACACATTTTTCATAGGAAATGACTCAGTTTTGTTCAGACGGGAAAAAATGTGTGAATGTAATAAATATCTACGCATTTCCAATCGGCTTACTTTGCCCTTTGTGTAAAGTAAAGGCTGGATGGTGACCCCTATAAATCTGCCATTCGATCCTGTCAGAGGTCAACTAAGCCACAATACGTTGAAGCAAGGCACGAGTAAAAGCGACTTTGGTGTGTCTGAATATGCAAAAGCAAATCGATAGTTGGATGATTCACAGTAGACCGTGCCGTGTCCGGACCGGCCCGTTTTCTAATACAGGACGCGCGACGGCCGTCGATTTCTTGTACTAGAAAACGGGCCGGCCCGGACACGGACGGGCTAGCGTGAATCATCCTTTAGACTTCATAATTTAACTACCGAATAATATGTATACCTTCCAAAGCATTCATAAAGGAGAATTTAGCACGAAATTTTGTGACATTGCAGATCAGTTATATTCTTATAATGATAAAGACCGAACGCTCGTCAGAAACGTGTTGTTAAAAATATTGTAAAGTACAGTCACGAGTTTTAATTTCTGAATAGAAAGTCACAGAAAAAGTTTGCGAAATGGGTCATAAATTAAATCGCGCGACCGTAGTTACAAAAAAAAATTATTTTTTAAACTGTGGTGTCTTCTGGTCAGACATTGTCACTATTATTTCAAGTATTCAATATTATGATAAATACAATCTAATGAGACAGTTAATGACTACAGATTCAGGTCATGACTTGTACCATGCCCACGCAATCGTGAGGGGCGAATTTTTGTACCGTAGTACCCTTAGTTATGCTAATGCGATGCGAGTGACCGGATTCAGCTGAACGAGCGAATATATTGCGGTCTCACTGTCGCTATGAATAAATCTTTCAACGTTATCAGTTTATTGGAGGCCCAGCTAACTAACATTCTCGTTCCTTTGAAGTTGTTCGTGTTGTCTGTGACTCGGATTAAGATTGATTAAAATGATCGTTAACAAAGCAATAAGAAATGCGCGTTTCTGTTGCTTTAAATCGAAAACCGCCACTATCACAAAGAATTTGTTAAACTTATCTATAGGTTTTGAAAATATATTTTCGCTATTGCATCGGCGCGCATGGAAGCGAAAGTGCACAAAACAGATAGGTACAAAGCCACGATGGAAAATTGTCTCCTTGATCCAGTGAATCATAGCATTTTTTACAAAATAATAATAATATAGCATAATGAAGTTGGCCATTAATGGGTATGACAACTGTAGAAACCTCTGAAAATGAAGGCAATATTGCTGTGATAATATTATGCAGACTTTGCCGCGAAACGCGTGGTTCATACCCGTTTTTCAATCCGACAAGCGAGGCTGAGCGACATTAATCGCCTAAGACTTTGGATTAACTTTTTAAGGTGCCTTCGCAAGCAGATTGTAGAATTAAAGTCGTCATAATTTGTCAGCACGCTTTTAATGCAGGAAAAATATTTCAACGGGGATTTTTGCATGGAGACATCCATCTACTTACTTTTTTGACCTACAAATAAATTAAATATTTTCATGCAACAAACGATACGGATAAAACTTTCAATGGCACCCACTTTTTATTTTTGTCAAGAAGTCAAGGCTGATTACTAATGAAAGTTTTGCAATAACTATGTGAAAATGTACTTAAGTATATTAATATTGTTAACGCACAATGTGTTTGTGAATCAAATATTCCGCAACTGAGACTATTCAGACCTCCTACCTTCTACCTACCGAAACACTTGAATATTATCAAACGTAGGTAATTATAAAACCCTGTGAATGTAAATTAATTCCCCGCATTGAATAAGCTAAAAAGAACCATTGCTACACAAAACGCTTGCCCAAACCAATTACGTGAATAAAATCATCATCCAGCGAATTGCAGAGGCAAAAACCGAAATGGTCTGAGTAGCATTTGACTAAATAAATTTGCCTTTCCCATTTGGAGCCGGTGGCTTTTAGCCGCAGTAAAGATATCCGCGAATAAGCTGGATGCAGTAGCGGCGATATGGAGAATTTTGTATGTAGTTCTAATTTGCCACATTTGAAGCCAAGTGAATAGTAAACTAGCAGTTTAAAGATATGAAAGAGCTTAATATCGTACTTGGATATCTTCCTCGCAAATTTATACATAACTGGATAACGTAAACATCAGTTGCTAGAATCAAAAGCATAGATAATTTGTAGTACGTACGAGTACCTAATTATAATTTATACATAAACCTATGTAGTATAAATTTGGTAAAGTACTTTTGTCTCACTAACGCGGGTGAGCCATGGTTGTGTGTTAAGCTATACATGCACATTGTCTATGTGTGCGTCCGCGTAGGAGCTATGAGTTGACGTTGTCTATGTGTATGTGTCACAACTACAACAACGGCCAACCGGCGCTCGTGAGATAAAAGTACTATAATGATTAATAATAAGTTACGAAATACTTACCATTAAAGGCGTTATGCATTTGTATAGTTTACCAACGATTAGTAAACAAGCAACATTATTGTTTATAAATAAAAATAAATAAATATGTTTGTGAATCTTACACAAATCGACCGAGTCCTAAACTCAGCAAAGCATGTACTATGGGTACTAGGCGACGATATACATACTTATACAAATAAACAGATACTTAAATACATTGAAAACACCCAAGAAGACTCAGGAACAAATATTTTTATTCATCACACTAATAAATGCCCTGACCGGGGTTCGAACACGGGACCTCCAGCTTCGTAGGCAGCGTCACTACCAACTAGACTAAAGCGGTTCATTTGATAGTTACATAATAAGGTTCTCCAAAACGGCCGAATTGATTCAATGAGAAAATACACGGGTTATCGGGGGTGAAAATTCGACCTAGCTTAGGTCTCGTTCCCGGGAAAATGCGGATTTCCTAGATTTCCACTCACAAAGAATAATCCGCGGTAGATTTATGATTAGTAAATTAGTAGCCAGGTATTAATTGTGAATTGAATACCTACGAATTTAAGTATTATATACCATCCATTGTACCTATAGCCAAATGTAATGAACATGTGGTAATAATAATGTGGAAGTCGCTAGTTAGTAAAGTGCAAAGAGAGGAATTTTTATTTATTTCATTCCTACAGAGAACAAATACAAAGAGAAATTAACCGTGATCCCTTATTAATGATATTTATTTCTTTGTAGGTATCTGTTTCAATCAAATAATTGGAAATTTGAGCGTGATGGTAACTTTCACGAATCTAAAACAATTTAACAAAAATAATTTGATTCGTGGAAAAGGAGTAGAGTCGGGAATTTTTAATTTAAATTTAGTATTAATATTAAATATTCTTTTTTGATTCAACAATACAGAATACAGATACAGAAAATATTAAAAGATAATCTTTATCGCTATAGATTAATCTCTTCCAGTCAACCTTTGGGTAGTAGTTGTAGCAGGAGATTTAAAAGAAAAGATGATTGCAAAACGTTACCGAAAAATAGTATGTCTTTTTTTTATCGAATGGCAATTATTTCGAACCGTGAGATCTTCGAGAAGACAGTACGGTTGCCAGTTTTTGTTGCACTTTTAGCGCCACCCAGGGGTCACGTGTAGTGTAGCGGTGGGTACTTTCCCTACGGACGTGGTGCAACTTCGACCCCCCTTTTGTCAAGTGAGTGGACAACTTGACTGTTAGAAGTTCTCAAGCCGCCCGAAGGCCTCCAACTTGGCTTCACGACTGCTGCCTTAGACAACAGCCGGGATCAACGGCTTAGCGTGCCTTCCAAAGCACGGGAGCGCTCAGTTAATAACCACTCAAAGCGGTCACCCATCCATGTACTGACCGTGGCCGACACTTCCTGGGATACCGCACGCGGCACGCAGGCGCCGCTGGGCCACGAGCGCTCTTTGAGTAAGCTACAATCGGGTCCGGCCTAAAGCAGGAAGGTAGTTTGTTTGCTTTAAAATCAACATGTATCTTTACACATGTGCAGAATGCGTTCAAGTACCCGTTCCTTTGTTTATTTTTTTATTATATCGAGGTGTAAAAATACTCTATGTAATAAAATCAGTAATTTATATGCTGACAAGTTGGTTTTAAATATTAAAAGGAATATAAATAAGATTGTCAATTTAATGTGTATGTGTTGCTCAAAAAATTTCTTGAAGCCGCCTTTCACCTAAATACCTGTTTAACGTAAATAATGAATGATGATACCAACATATTATTTTCGTGTTGGTACTACGCCTACGTAAAAGGCTAAAATTGCGTAAAATCAAATTTTCCTGTAAGTTTCCAATATCAAATTTTCCTGTTATAAAATTAAAATAAAACTGCCATAAATTGCGAATTTAGTAGCACATCCATGGTTTAAACTAATTTTAAACTTTGAGCTGCCTAATTTGATCGCCCTAAAAAAAGCTCACACAATATCACGCCCGGACATATCAAACGATATATTTTGCTTCACGAAAGTGGGTCGCAATGCTGAACATAGCCAAACTTTTAGCACTCCGCATAAATAACTATTTTCACAATATTATTTCACTAGTGGAGAAATGTTACCAACATATTTCTCTTTTACACAACGTTACTAAACTGTAACGAGGTCTGGGGCTGTATCAGAAGTACCATTTAGTTTGGTTACGCTATACCTATATACAAAGGATGTTGTTTTATGCAGATAGGAATGCTTTTTTTCGTTTTCTCAACAAAAATGATGGTAGGAAGAATACACAAAATACGGAAGCCGTTACTGGTGTAAAAATAACTTAGAACACCCAAACGAAGAACTATCAACGGGCATCGTTTGATGAGCATTTCTTAATTTTCCATTATTTAAGGATATTATATGTAAAGAATTAAAAAAACCCACCTTTAAGATCATTTTACTTTAGGTACTTATTAGTAATTAGTAGTTTATGCAACTGGTACATAATGAGGGGCATTAAAACACGAGTGTGTTTTATGAAACGAGCCGAAGGCGAGTTTCATAATAAGGTCACACGAGTGTTTTAATGCCTAATTATGTACAGTTGCATACATTACTTTATCTACACACATATTATAATTACTCTAAGATGGGTTCAGAAACCGTAGTAAATAAATACAATAATTGTGTTAATACAACCTTTTTTGCACGGTTGCGGAAATATCGAAATCAGAACTGGCAACAGATACCTGAATGTTATTTTAAAAAGTAAAGAGTCCTTATTCTGATGTGATCATGTCGTTCTAGCTCAAATTTCGTGCGATTATATACTAAAAGAACATCGAGCTGACATTGCGCATCGACTGAATTTGAATTTTCAGTGATACTAGAATAGGGACATGTCAACTTTGACATTTAAATTTTGACAGTTTTGTTTGACGTAATATTTTAACATCATATATGAGATTAAAATGAAATATTTTATTACTGCTGTAGCCTTAGCCACAGATAAGAAAATTGCCATAAATTCATTGAATGTTGAAATGAGAGTCATTTTCTACGGTTTCCGAACGCATATTAGAGGATTTATGATATGTGTGTAGATAAACTTATTTTTTGCTTTAAAGCCAACGCTTTTTAGATTTTACTAATTAACTTTCCACAAAGCCTGAACAACAACATCAAAATAAAGACGCAATTCAATCAAGAGGTAATAATATCGGCGAACTATATTTCTAATACACCTAACATACAAATAACGATAAAACATGGAAATAAAAGGAAATACATCTCTCATAAAAAATATTTGCACGTCAGAGTCAATATTTCACTTTCCGCAAAACCTGAAGTCAGGGTGGATTTGATTGAAAATAAATCCAGAGGATTTGAGTTTTCCATTAGCAATTTACGTGTGTGGCTGGATTAAAAATAACGGATTACTGTCCCACTTTTCAATTTCGGAACGGGCTTAAAGTCACCCCTAATTCCAGCGAACCGGGTGATCGAGCATATTTGAAGTCTCCCAATCAGGGGGGGGGGGGGGGGGGGGATATTTATAATATTTACGCGACAGTTTGCTTACGTTCCATTTATTTGAGCCCTACTCGTGTGGGTACCGTTTTTACATTATGAATAAACAAAAAATCTGTAAATATATTCAACGTTTCATATTAATTATAATTATAAGGGCCTATTTTTCTCAATCATGCTATAAATTGTAGAGGATACTAGTTTCAATTTAAGTACTTGAAAGAATTTTAACTGTACATTACATTACTTCCAAGAAATAGAAAATGAATAGTATACTATACTATATCCGAGTATATACCAAGTACATAAACTGAAATTTACCCTATGGTTACACCTGAACAATTAACGGCACTTATAATCATGTATATAACACTAACAGTGCTGAAGAAATTTGAATATGTCGTTTCTGCCGTATTGTTAATTTTCAATCACACTGAGCAGTGCTTAACACATTCAGTGCCGAGAGCATATTGTATTCTCCGTTTGTAGACATTTTTCGCTACAAATGAGAAACAAAACCATGTTATCGGCTACGAGAGTAGGGCGTAGCACTCGTCAGCAATTGAATGTGTTAAGAGGGCGTAGTTGCATTGCAAAATGTCCCACTCTAACACGCGTGAGTTTGCAATGAACCATCTCTCTCTCTACGGAAGCTTAGCGCGTACTTTTCGTAAATATTGATGTTTATTCTAAACGTGTACATTTATAAAGATAATCTTTTTTCTCAGGTTTGAGAACTTATCATTGTCCAACAATTAAAGCAAAAATCATTGCTAAAGATGGGAGGGTTTTAAAGATCCAACCAAAATCATCGAAAAAAAGGGTTATGTTTAAAAAATAAAAGTATCCAGAATCGTATAAGTATAGAAAAAGTATAAAGGTATTTTTTTTAGTTTTTCTTAAACAACTTGTAAACGGTGGCCCATAGCAAAAATATTCTTAGACATGAATAATTTACATAAAATTCTCTACAAGAAAGGTTCTACGCACTTTTTCGCTAGGATGAATATTTAATGAGATTTTAAAGGAGGGAAGTTAATATTATTTGGCCTCATGGATGGGTCTCATTCCTTTGTTTCTCAATATTCTTAAAAATCAAAAATACAGTATTTCTGCACTCAACGAGTTCTAAATAACGATACCCCACTCGATGAGGTAGGCCAATTTTTTTTCGCGCCCCCGATAAATTATAGTTGTTATCAACTATCGACAAGATTTTTTTTTCATTGCGGCATTGATTATTACTCGTATGAAAGCATGCACATCAAAGGTTCCAAGATTAATGAAGGAAAGCGTAAGGGTCAACCTGGGTCCTCACCGCCAGATTATCTTGACACTCGACGCCCAATTTGATTTCCTTTTTAATGTTGTTTACATCATCAGAATGGTAAGGTGGATTAGGTGGAAGGACCAAATTATGCTGGTTGAAGCGAGTACCTAAAGAAAAAACGTTTTTATATAAAAAATCCAATTAGTTGGCGACAGGTGGAGTAGAAACTGTTCATGCCATATAATCATGGCCGAAGGAAGTGGGGGATAAAAGCTTTGTCGGTACGCTTTTGAAGTTAAGGGGTTAAGATTTATCATAGCTATTGAAGCTTTTTGAGAACCCTTTACTGCATGACTTATTAAATTATTTATATAAATTTGAACATTGACCCGTGTCAGTAAGGTCATAAGTTATATCCGCTATACCTATTTGGTTTCGTATAGTAGGGGAAGTAGTGTCATGAGGTCCACATTTTGGTATCGGATGAACTCACTTAGCACAGATGTAGTATAGGTAAATCTAAGTTAATTTAGCCCGGTAGCCATCCGCCACCCCCTGGGGGGTAGGAAGGGGGGGGGGGGGGGCTTGAAAGTCCCATTTTTCGGTTTTTCATGAAAAACTCATAAACGGTGACCCATAGCGAAAAACGTTCTTAGGCTTAAGTAATTTAAATAAAATTATCTACATAAAAGGTACTATACACTCTGTCGCTAGGATTAATATTTAATGAGATTTTAAAGGGGGAATGTAAAATTATATGAAAATTTAAGTGGCTATTAATTCCTTTGTTTTTCAATATATTTAAAAACAAAAAATACTACAATTATGTACTCAATGAGCTCTATTCATTGATACTCCACTCGATGGGGTGGGTCAAATGGTGGGTTTTTTTTTCGCGCCCCCCTTTAGCTGTATGGGAGCCCCCCTTGAAAAGCTGTAAAAATATTTTTGAAAAAAATTTATAGCTTTGGGTCAACAAGATGCTTAAATGGTGAAAATTTAAAGACTATAGCTCAATCCGTTACCTTTTAAGGGTGGCCCCCATGCAGCTAAGGGAGAGCATGTATGAAAAAAAGAACTACCCCATAGAGCCCCCATCAAAGAGCAACATTTAGAGCAATAGTCTTCAAATTTTCACCATTTAAGCATCTTGTTGACCCAAGGCTATACAATTTTTTCAAAAATATTTTTGCTTGTTTTTAAGGGGAGCTCCCATACAGCTAAAGGGGGCGAAAAAATAATAATTTGACCCACCCCATCGAGTGGGGTATCAATGAATAGAGCTCGTTGCGTGCATAATTGTAGTATTTTTTGTTTTTAAATATATTGAAAAACAAAGGAATTAATAGCCACTTAAATTTTCATATAATTTTACATTCCCCCTTTAAAATCTCATTAAACATTAATCCTAGCGACAAAGTGTATAGAACCTTTTATGTAGATAATTTTATTTAGATTACTTAAGCCTAAGAACGTTTTTCGCTATGGGTCACCGTTTATGAGTTTTTCATGAAAAACCGAAAAATGGGACTTTCAATGCCCCCCCCTTCCTACCCCCCAGGGGGTGGCGGATGGCTACTGGGCTAAATTAACTTAGATTTACCTATATTACATCTGTGCCAAGTGAATTCATCCGATACCAAAATGTGCACCTCCCATACATTGGGTGACACTAATTCCCCTACTAGTACGCAATAAAGGTTTAAATATCCCACTACACAGCTAGGCAAAGTCCTCTTTCCTAGATCTCCACGAAACCCTAATGTGCAGTAATTAATACGTCTTACAAGGAATGCATATCGCTTTATAAGAATAAAAATAATATTGCCACTAAAAAGTTTCGTGTTCGTGGTATTTTACTAATATGTCGTTTTGAGATCTACGAGTACGCACCTTTAAGGGGAGGTATCCCCAACGCAAATGTCCCGCTCTAACACGCGTGAGTTTACAATTGACCATCCCGCTCTCTACGCAAGCTCTGCGCGTAGTTTTGTAAATATTTAGCTATAGTCATTAAGCCAATCATTTTATCAAAGCAAACCCTGCGAATTTGTCTATAACTATTTACGATCTTTAATTGAGTACAAAAATTATATGTTAAATATCAGTAATATAGCCGTAGTATTGAAAAAACATTCCAAAAAGGGGTAACTTCGCGATTTTTTTCTATCGAGTGAAATTCATCAGGTCATGTAAATGACTGCGATTTTGACTAGACAATATCCTTATGTAACACATATTTTTTTTTTTATTTTAAGACACGATATTCTATGTCTCAAATGGTTTTTAAAAACTCAAAAGTGGTAATACACGGCCTTAATGTTAATTAAAGTATCTCAGATTGGAAATGCGTGTAATACGTTAGTGATATAATAAGTTAAATATACTATATTTTAATTCATCCAGCGCTACTTACTAATATTTATCAATGAATTATTTGCTTTATACAAATATGATTATTTGCTTTATACAAATATGACTAAAAATTTATCTTTTATGGATGTGATGGCACAAAAGACAATAATTATTGTTCCCTTTACAATAACAAGGTAACCGTTATCTCAAAGCCGTAAAAAAGAAAAGATTATCCACAATCGAAATAATTCACAAAGGAGCGGTTGCCCAATCAGAATTTTTCCATAACATTTCCCAAGCCGTCACAGGAGAGGCAATCCTGGGAAGAAAAAGAAAATATTAAAATTCGGAACAATGAGCCGGGATATTGGTATTGGCTATTGGATTTCTGATAGAGTTTTGAATATTTTAAACGCTGAAATGGAATGAGAATGCGTTACCAAAACTTTTCGGAACATAGCCATTGATTTAGGTTATATTGCATTTTAATTTCCTAATCCTAGATCTCAAAACGAACTAGTTTTTAAATTCCTGAATGCCGAAAACCGAAGCCATAATTGATGAAATGCATAAAAGTGAAATAAAACGATATTACGAATTTTACTTATTAATATTAATATTTACGTACTAAAAACATACCAACGTTTCGATTCCTTTATAGAGCACTCGTGGTCAACGGTGAGTTAGGTCCTGTGGTCTCCTATAAAAACCATAGACCTCTTACAGCGTCACGCCATACGCTGCGTCACAATGGTAACATTCAGTATAGTAAACATTGTGACGCAGCGTACGGCGTGATACTGTCAAGCGGCCGATGGCGTTTATAGGAGACCAGAGCCTACAATCGTGGCCACCGAATTTAATAAATTATATGATAAAAGTTGGCAATATACTCTTACTAAACAATTTCTACTTACGTAAAGTCTGGCGTAAGTAAAATACGCGTCGCTGGACAATTTACGTATAATTAATTGAAATCTAAAACAGCGCGGTGATCACGTAAGTTTTCGAACGTACGGGAGGCATATTTTAATGTCATTTTTAGTATGGGATTTGACATTTAGATCGTACGTACTACCGTTCGAAACAATACGTGATTACCCCGCGGGTCGTACACTAACTGATTAACAATAGACGAACGCCGCCAGAGTAGCTCTGTAGGTACGAGTATATCCATACATTGCTCAGCAACGCTTTTACAACGAAAAACTTATTACTGCGGATCCGCATGATGTTTTTCTCAGAAGCGTTGTCAGCTAAGCGCAGAAGCCCGGTTTCCGCTCATCGGCCAAATCCTAAGAATTGACGCAGTAGGTAGTAGTTATTGGAGTGATTACTGCCATCTGAACTTTGAACCCAGGAGCTATATCATAATGGAATTATGAAGGAACCGTAAGAAGTTTCTCTTCGAGCCACTGTACCTAGCTACGGCACGCGACTTTCAATCTGCTGGTCGTCGTGGGTTTGAATCCCGGCTCGCACCACTGGGTTTTTCAAAAAACTTATATATAAATATATTTGTCATTTAACAGTTTAATACCCTTCGTTTACATACGTAAAATGCTTAATTAAATAATTTCCTAGATACATTACTTCCACAAGCCAAATTAGTCTCCGCATATTACCTGTGAACCCCGAAAACATGATTTGTAAGGAAAGTTACACTCACCTCCGTGTATAAACCTTGCAACTGTGTACAAACTATGTAATCTTCTCAATCTTCCAGTGTTGCCACTTTAGAAGTTTTGCTATGTCATCTTATATTTTGACGCCGGCAACATTGCAACTGTTTGTTGTAAACTGCTGAGTAACAACGTTGCACGTGCAAAGCTTTAGCAACGAAGTGTTCAGGTGAGTTGTGAGCTACGCTACGTTTCATTGTTATCAGTGCTAGTTGCTACCTACTTATATCAAAGACATGTAAAGTGAACTTTAAACAATTTTTATCCGTATACATTTATGTGTTCAAATGGAAGCAGTAGAAGCCAGGGAACCGATTTTTGAGTGTCGACCGCTCGAATTTTCACTGGACATCTGTCAAAACTTCATAGTTTTTTGACAGATCTCGAGTGAAAAGTCGAGCGTTCGACACTCAAAAATTGGGCCCCAGATGTATTACACAGTGGTAGCAATTTAATTATAGACTACAAGAGAAAAAATAGGAAAAATAGTCTAGCTAATGAAAGAGAATAGAGATTTATTCAAAACGTTTTAAATGAACTTTGTCAAATGTGTCATAGACAAGGGATATGGCTTATTGCTTGATCCTTTACTGGTCAAAAATAGGGAGCAAGTCGCATCATTTGGCACGCCAATATCCAATGATTGGTAGATTTGGTAGACACTTCTGTCACTTCTATTGCTGCAGCTATGACTTATCAAAGATGGTATATAGGAACAGTGTCAAGGACTGGGGCGTGTATCTTAAGGGGCGGTATCCCCAACGCAACTGTCCCGCTCTAACATGCGTGAGTTTACAATTAACCATCCCGCTCTCTACGCAAGCTCTGCGCGCGGTTTTGTAAATATTTAGCTATAGTCATCAAGCCAGTCATTTTATCAAAGCAAACCCTGCGAAAATGTCTATAACTATTTACGATCTTTAATTGAGTACAAAAATTAAATGTTAAATATCAGTAATATAGCGGTAGTATTGAAAATACATTCCAAAAAGGGGTAACTTCGCGATTTTTTTTCTATCGAGTGAAATTCGTCAGATCATGTAACTGACTGCGATTTTGACTAGACAAGATCCTCATGTAACACATATATTTTTTTTAGATTTTAAGACACTATATTCTATGTCTCAGATGGTTTTTAAAAACTCAAAAGTGGTAATACCCGGCCAGCAGGCAAGCATTAGAGACAATAGGTACATATTACTGCATTTATTTTTTCAATTTAATTAAAAACAGTTCAGACTATATTATCAACAAATATGTCATAAGTGAAAAATAATTGCTAAAGTGTTATTAGGGTTTTGTCGCGTTATACATGGTGTTGCTTCACGCTGTTTTTTTTTAGATTTGTCGTCATGTTATAGTCTTAGCTGTCATTAGCCATACTTTGTAAGAATAATCTCAGAGTTGAATCCTCTTCTTATTTTCCTAGTGCATATACGCATATTTTAAATTTATTTGTTTAACGTTTTATATGCATTCGAAATTTCAAAATTACATGTCTTAAATTATTTCGGGTCTGCTTATTTTCAACTTCCCAGGAGTCAAAATAGCCCTCGCTACCAACCACTGAGAGTTGGACCAAACCAAACTTCAGCTTTGTCGTTGTGTCGTTTCGATTGTGGCGGAGCTCCCTATATTTGTTACACTCAATCGAGATTAAACTTTTGAATACGGAAGTACCGGATGGTATTTGTTTTAGTTGTTGTTTTAGTTCATGGCTCGTGTATATAGTACGATTTCTCAAAAATGGCCCGCAAACTAGACGTTACTCGCTACATATTGGAAGATAAAGTGTATTGTTTAAGATCAGATCAAAATAAAAAAATAAAAAACATTGCAGCAATGTCACATATAAATTCCTTTATTTGTCAAGTTCCAAACTTTTTTAAAGTAGAAACAGTCATATAAAACGAGGCACAGGAAGTATTCAGCCAATTCAGGTCGTATTTTTCTGTTGGTTTTTTTAAGTGTCTCGAATAATTTTCGGCGAAAAATACACTTGCGATTCTGTTAAAAAAATAAACAGCGGGAAAGCATAATGTTTTTCACGTTTTAAGGTTACCCATGTTTATCAAAACTTAATACTAATTTCGTCGTATTTCCCCCATTTTTGAGAAAAGCATTTAGCCTCGGCCGGAATGGCAATTGTAGGCTTCGTATTATAATTAAACGGACTCGCAAGCTCGTCCGTTTAAACAAATACTCAGCCTGCCATTGCCTCCTTCCCGGTCACGGCAATAATGTACTATAATCTCTCGAGCGCGGGTTGGCCATTGTTGTACTTGTGACACATACGAACACATAGACAACGTGAACCCATAGCTCCTAAGCTGACGCACACATAGACAATGTGCATATATACTCTAACCATTATAGGTATGTAAGTAGGTATCGAACAAGACTCGAAACGAAATTACTATATTAGGTTTGGTATCGACTAATATTCAATATCCGACAGCAAGATATTTCTCATTTCGTTTCATAAGGCTTCAAGGTAAAACTACAAGTAGGTATAAATAGTCTAATTTGACAGTCGCGTCCTTAAATTAGGTTTTTAAATTGAGATTGCTGCCTGAATTGTCCTGTTTAAAATGATGAGTGTGGCCCCTACGCTCACATTTGGGAGGGGAGGAAGGGCATACAGTAGTTTGGGTAAAGTAAACTATGCATTTAATATGAGGAAATGGCACTTTAATACTATAATTTTCATTATAATGACGCACTGATTAATCCTCTCATTAATAAATAATTAATCACAGCTCCGTTTTACTTATCTACTGTTTAGTTATTAATCATCTCGGTAAAGCAGCCCATCAAATCCACAAGAAATGATCTTATCTACCTCCACAATTACACCGCACCACATCCCTAGGGGTATTCCTGACATTTATCCTCAATGTAGTGGTCTAAGCTTACAATTTGCCTTATGAGATTCACCAAAGCAGTCGTGCAAGTGACGTCTGCCTTATATAGATGAAGACAAGGGACCTTTTCCTTTGTCCATTATCGGGACAGTCTTGTAAAACTTTATCCGCTTTTCTCATGTTTGTATTCAGTATACCGACTGTCCCTTTCTTTCGTGCGTCCTTTATGTTATCCTAAAAGAAAATTAATTAAGTGCTATTGTTCCCTTTGAGTGCCGTTTTGTACGCATCTGTGTGAGGTTTTTGTTTTTTCCTTTGTTGAAAGAGGCTTACTTCTAAACGGGGATTAGTTGTTAATGTTCTGGGTTATAATTATTTTTCATTACGTTACTAGATTGTTGTTTGTAGTGGGCTTTATTTTTATTTATGGAAAGGAGAATGGGCAAATTAGTATGGGAGGTGTCCCATTGGTGTATACAGTTGAGACATATATCATTTGAAAGCTCTTAGCGGTAGCTTTAATTTCTTGTATGACGCCGAAGACCGGTCGCGTGCAGGGAAGGTGGAATAGCTCATTTTATAACAGCACTGTGGCGATCACTGGAACTAAATATTCTCATACTAATGGGACACTTGTGCATAGACAGTAGCGCCAATATTTTAGTAAAGCATTACTAGAGCTTCTAAATGAACGGGAATGGTTACCTCATATTTTTGTTCCCCAAATAGATACGAAATAACTGTAGTAAATCAATTAATAACATAAAAAAATAGTATCGCCTGATTCTGCTACTGCACGCCAGATGTCGCTAGTAAATAATGATAGGTTCACATGGTCGTTTATACACGCTAACAATATGACACTTGACATCTAAGTCCCGCAGTACATGCCAACTTCCTGCATCATGTGAATCGTCCTATGACATGATTATGGCACAGTTCTAGGACGCAGAGCGCTCCTAGTGTTTGTTGTCATGTTCGAGCGCTGATTACGGTTTGTAAAACATAATAAATATGTTTATTTTGTTCTCCACTCAATTACTCATAGGCCACCTGGAAGAAATCCAGGAAGGAATCCGTGTTCTTATATTTTTTGTTGTGTTCTACTAATGTATAGTCGCATTCATAAACATGTGAACGGTTCCAAAGGTTCAATAATATCTGTGCAACATTATTCCCTTAAAATGTCTTATCTACATATCTTTGAACTCGACTGTACAATAAGTAATCATCCTTACTTACATACATACCTACATCTACAAGTCCTACAATAAACCGTTAGAAGCGCTCGAAGCCCCCGTAGCGTTATGGAACCTATGGCAGTGTGGCTGTATCACAACAATCTAATCTTGGAAATCGTATATTAGGTTCGTAACACGAAGTGCTTATTGATTACTCAGTGCTGATTATTTATTACCTTGTAGGCGGTAATAGATACCTAATGAGTAGGCTATAGGTACAGTCAGCGTCATATAGTATGTAGCAGCCAAAGTGACCAAATAGTTCGGTACACCATACAGAATATATGGTGTACCAAACTATTTGGCCACCTTGGCTGCTACATACTATCTGATGCTGACTGTACTACAACATGTTGTTTCCTATGTATACAAAATTCCTACATAAGGGCAATGTACTAATACCTAAATGTCGTTTAGACGACCTAGCTACTCTTAGGCGGACCGTGCGTGTTTTACGACATATCCCTAAGGGTGCGCGGAACATCGCAGCAGGTAAATTGAGCGATCTAATCGCAAAATGTATCAGCACCAATAATACAGCGGATTGGATTGCTCTTTGACCTTCTCATATACTGCGCTCAAGATACCAGAAAGCACTGAGCCTGGTAATCTTACTTCCAAGGTAAGGCACAATATTGACTTAGTCGTGGATTTAGGAGGTTGTGAGGCAGTGGTCCAGAAGCCGCCATCAATTTCTAGGACAATCGAAGCCAAAGTGTACGAGGGGGACCTAAGGGGGGCCGTCAGGTTGCTAATGTCTGACGATGGAGTGGCTCCGGCTAGCCCGGAGAACCTTGCCATTCTACAGTCCAAGCATCCACCACCTTCCTCCTAGCGTTATCCCAGTACAGTTGCATCCTGAAGGATGCCTGGGGTCCACTACCTAATCCCAAGATTTGGCGTAAGCACTAGTTTTTACGAAAGCGACTGCCATCTGACCTTCCAACCCCGAGGGGAAACTAGACCTTATAGGGATTAGGCTTTGTCGAGTGGGCAACTTGACTGTTAGAAGTTCTCAAGCCGCCCGAAGGCCTCCAACTTGGCTTAACGACTGCTGCCATAGACAGCAACCGGGATCAACGGCTTAACGTGCCTTCCAAAGACGGGAGCGCTCAGTTAGTAACCACTCAAAGCGGTCACCCATCCAAGTCCTGACCGCTACCCACGTTGCTTAACCTTAGATACCGCAAGCGGTACGCAGGCGCCGCTGGGCCACGAGATCCACCACCTTCTCGGCCGTTAATATTTCCTTCGGAGCCGGACAGGGCCACTCCAGCATACAAAGCTGAGGACGTGGCACATGCAGTTAGCTCTTTCAATAGTGGTTCTGCGGCGGGCGTAGACGGCATTCGTTCGGTGTACTCGTATTTGAAGGAGCTCACATCCGGAACGGCGGGAGACAAAGGAAATCGGCTGCAGGAGTGCCTTACTAAATTGTGCAATTTCTTACTCGAAGGTCGAGTAAACAGTTCCGTTTGTCCCTACATTGAGATGACTTCAATTCAAACAAGCACTCCATCATGAATCATAATCTTTTCCTGCATTGGCTGGGGCGAAAACAAAAAATATAATAAAAGCCTTGTCAAAAATGTTCACTGTCACTTTGTCGCAATCCCTGTTTCCTTCAGTTCGAATGTGATAAAACGTACTCCCGTAAATCTGCTTAGCTGTTGCTCTAGTGTGCTTAAATATTGTTATATAGTGTCATATATATACCATAGTCATATTCAATTCAAATCATTCAGTATCATAATACATTTAAATTATTCCCATTATCGTATCGTGTTGTAAAATATCAAATAGTGTCACATACTTTCATGGTGTTTATAAGAGTCATATAGTGTTGTATAGTAATATCCAGTGTTAAATAGTGTTATATAGTGTACTATAATATAATATTGTTGTGTAGTGTATAAAGTCCTATCCCGTGTTAAATAGTGTTGTATAAGTATTGTAATCTAGTGTAGTATAGATTAGTTTTATCACAATGAACCGTTGTGTAATCTGCGGGCGCTCTTTAGCGCGAGAAAGACAACCGCACCAGTTTGGGCCAGAAGACTTAAACAATAGGCCTGGTGTCCGGGATTACATTATTAGAAATGCCGAAATACCAGAAGTAAGTATGCTGATCAAGAGCAATCCCATTTTTGATTAAAAAAAATTACGTTAACCTATTCAAGACCAATCACAACACATATTGTCATGCCTGTACGTACGATTTCTGCTACAAGGCGGGAAAACGCTGCAACGTGCTAATGGGTAGCACATGTGGCGATCGTTGGCCTCGAACACATTCATTGCCGCCGAGTGCTACACGCTACGCTCGTAGCCGACAACATGGTATTTCTGCTATGTAGCGAAAACTCTCTACGAAAGGAGATTCTGACTATCGGCGCTGAATGTGTTTAACATAAGATTACAAGCAAGTAATATATACTTCAATCTGCATTTTGACGACATTTTGAGATTATTATTTCATTATTATCTCTTTATTTATTTATTTTCTTAGACTAGGTTTGTATAACATTTCTATAAAAAGTAAAATATAAAAATACACTTACAAAACATAAAAACATTATAAAAACCTAGCCTAGAGTGCCGCTCAGTGCGCATTATTATTATTATTATATAGAGCCTCAAGTGTCCCACTGCTGGGCAAAAGCCTCCCTCCTTTTCTTCCACGCATCCCTCTCTTGGGATATTTCATTGCAACATGAAAATGTTTATTCCGTTAACTCTTTCAATATTCATTAAGCACGTATTGCCATTTATTACAGATTCTTCCTGATAGGGACTACCGTATGTGCCACCGATGTTGGGTTGCAGCTATGCGCCATGATCCCGAAGTCCCCAGGGATGGTGGCATAGCACCTCCGCGTGTCGCCATCCCTATAACGGGGTACAGGCGAGCAGCCAACACTGCAAATAGTTGCTTGTTTCCGGGCTGTAGGAATGACGACCTTTTAAGGATTCCGTCATTTATAAAAGTCAGAATGCTTGTAGATATACAGCTATACCTACCACCAAGTTGCCGTGTCTGTAATGACCACTTTATGTATGGAGATTGGTGGGAGGAGTTAATCCATTTGGACCTGTCTACATTCAACCCGGAACACATACAAGACATGATGGACACCCTAATTACGGCCTATAATGAAAAGCATATTTTTAATTTCGACGAAATCGAAAATGTATCTGCTGCTGAACTGCATTTCTGCATCGGTCTAAACCATGCACAATTCCAAAATTTACTGAATGAAACGCCATCGCTTCAGGAGCAGTCCCGACCGAAAACGGTACTAGGGGCGTACCTGATGAAGCTTAGATCGGGAGAACCTAATGAACGACTGGCCTCTAGACTGAATCTGAGTCGAAGAAGTTTAGAACGTAATTTGAATATAGCGCGCGAATGTCTCACTGAAGACTTCGTCCCTCAACATTTGGGCTGGGACCACATAAATCGTAATGAAATAATTACAAAAAACCTTGCAATTGCGAATTACCTATATGGTGACGCGGGTAGAAAGGCTGTATTAATATTCGATGGTACATATATATACGTCCAAAAAAGTGGCAACTTCCTTTTCCAAAAACAAACATATAGTTTGCACAAATTCAGAAACCTCATAAAACCATTCATGATTGTCTGCCCAAATGGCTATATTGTTGAGGTGACAGGACCGCATGCAGCCACCACCTCCGATGCCGACATAATGCTGAATTCTTTGGCAGTGGACGGGCCGATAAACTACTTATTAGAAGCAGGTGATGTATTCATATTGGACAGGGGGTTCAGGAACTCGATTCCAACAATTGAAGCGTGTGGGTATGATGCTTTTATGCCTCCAACAAAAAACAACAATGAGACTCAATTGAGCACGGAAGACGCAAATAAATCCCGCTTAGTCACCATCGTAAGATGGGTTGTTGAGGTAGTGAATGGGCGCCTGAAGCGTGATTTCAAATTGCTTCGGCAAGAGTATTTCAACCGAGCTCTGCCAAACGCATTTAAAGACGTTCGTGTTGCAGCTGCTCTCACGAACGTATTTAAAGAGCCTTTGGCAGACTCACAATATGCTAACAGCATAATAGAAAACATAGAAAATAGACGGGAACAACCAAATCTTTTAGGAGATTACGTTGTTCAGCAAAACCTAAACAGGCAAAGGGCTGCATTTGAGAGCATAACTGACGTTGAAGTCGCTCAGCGAACCAGATTTCCGGTCTTATCAATGGAAGACTTAGTCCTTGTAGCACTGGGTACATACCAAATAAAGCTTGCGCGTTCGTACCTCAGCGAACAAATTAGGAATGGCATTTATCAAATTGATATTTGTGAGACGGTCATACCCAATCTCCGAAATTATGGGCTCAATATTGCACAGGGTGTTCTATTAAGAGGCAGAATACGATCAAGGCTAACCGCGAATAAAAAACACTACACATACATTTTAGTGAATAATAATGAGAGGGGGAGGCAGGCCGTAATGAATCATTATTGCTCATGTCTCACAGGACGACGGACCGTTGGAACATGCGCGCATATTATGAGTATCATGTGGTATTTAGGTTGGGCAAGGCACCAGCAGAACGTTTTGTTGCCTGCTACATTTTTGGATAATGTCATGATTAATCGTGATAATTAGGATTTTTCACTGCTAAAATCCAAAATAAAACTACTACGCCAGTCAATTTAGTGTTTGCTCCTGCAAAACGTGGTGTAGAAGATTTTCTTTTTTTATAGGGATGCTGTTGACTATATATTAAAAATGGTAGCACGAGATATCTCGGGACAACTTTTAGTGCTGGCGGCACACAAGGGCTATATATGGAAAATGCTGCAAATGGTGTTAAAAGCATGAAAATCGGCACGTTTGATCTATAGGCCATATGAATCAATTTGACCCGTAGGGCGAAAAAAAAACGAAAAGGAGAGGAGTTATGACATATTTTTTTAGTATGTAATTAAAATTTTAAAAAAAGTTCTTAAACCTATCGTGTGTGGTATCAAACGAAAGGGTTTTCTGAGCCAGTTCTAAAAATATATCACATCATTACATTTAAGTCACTTGTCTTTACTTAAAAGAAAAATAATTTTTAAAACATACCAAGTTTGGGGTCCTCCAAGTACGATACCGTTGAATTATTTTGTGTAAAATATACCTAATATCCTCATATCTAAGATCAAGAAAGCAATTTTGAAAATATTTACATTTAGTATTTTTTTATAATGTTTCATTATTACAAAGTTTGCTTAGCAATATTAACGAAGGAAAATTGGGGGAAATAATTCGCGAAATTCGCAGAATTTTGGCAGGAGCGAATTTTGGCAGGGTTGTAGGTACAGTTGACCTTAATAACATACTAAAAGGACTGGTCGATGGGGGTAGAACTAAAGGGTGGGAGGGGGGTGTAAAGGTCCCTTTTTAGTTTTTCGTAAAAAAACTTGTAAATGGTGTCTCATAGCAAAAAATGTTTATAGATAAAAAATTTAATCTACATAAAACTTTCTACAAAAGAGGTTCTATACACTTTTTTGCTAGGATGCATATTTAATGAGATTTTAAAGAGGGCAAGTTAATTATCAGTGGCTTCTCATTCCTTTGTCTCATTCCCGAACCGAACCCGAACTGGCCGAAATATGCATCGTAGCGAAAAATTGTATTGAATCTTTATTGCAGAAAATTTTATGTAGATTACTTGTGTCTATAAAACAATTTTGCTATGGGACACCTTTGCTATATTTACGAGATTTTTTACGAAAAACTAAAAAAAGGACCTTTACACCCCCCCTCCCACCCTTTAGGTTTACCCTCATCGACCAGTCCTTTCAGTATGTTATTTAAGTCAACTGTACCTACAACTCTGGCAAAATTCGCTTAGTCACGAATTATTTCCGCCAATTTTCCTTCGTTGATGTAGCTAATAATAAAAATATAAAAACTTTGTAATAATAAAAAATTATAAAAAAATACTAAATGTAAATATTTTCAACATTGTTTTCTTGAGGTTAGATAAGAGGATATTTAGGTACCAAATCAGGTATATTTTACAAAAAATAATCCAACGGTATCGTACCTGGAGGAGCCCACACTTGGTATGTTTTGAAAATTATTTTTATTTTATTTTAAGACAAGTGACTTAAATGTAATCATGTGATATATTTTTAGAACCGGCTTAGAAAGCCCTTTCGTTTGATACCACACACAATAGGTTTCAGAACATTTTTTTTAAATCCATACAAAAAAAGATGTCGTCATAACTCTTCTCCTTTTCGATTTTTTTTTGTCCAACGGGTCAAATTGATTCATACGAGTATGTCCTAAAGATTAATCGTACCGATTTTCATGCTTTTAACACCATTTGCAGCATCTTTTGGCGTGCCGCTAGCACTATTTTGGCTGCTACTTAACCGGGCTTTTTTTCGGTTTTTCGCTCAAATGTTCTATACGACTACGTCATATTATGTTCTATTAAAACATTATACGTCAGGATACATTCAAACAAGCGCTCGTGGCCCAGCGGTGCCTGCGTACCGCGTGCGGTATCTACGCAACGTGGGCAGCGGTCAGGACTTGGATGGGTGACCACTTTGAGCGATTACTAACTGAGCGCTCCCGTGCTTTGGAAGGCACGCTAAGTCGTTGATCCCGGCTGCTGTTTATGGCAGCAGTCGTTAAGCCAAGTTGGAGGCCTTCGGGCGGCTTGAGAACTTCCAACGGTCAAGTTGCCCTCTCACTTGACAAAGCCTAATCCCAATAAGGTCTTATAGATTCCCCTCAGGGTAAGAAGGTCAGATGGCAATCACTTTTATAAAAACTAGTGCCTACGCCAAATCTTGGGATTAGGCAGCGGACCCCAGGCATCCTTCTTTATGCAACTGTACTGGGATAACGCTAGTAGATAACTTTACGCTAGGACGCTTCGTATAGAACATATTTATCAGCGATAAACCGAAAAGAAGTTTAGGTTCGTGCAATCATGTCTTACGCAGGTGTAGTTCTTGTTCACGTACCTATGTCATCGCTCAAGCAAATTCAGGACATTCAGAATCCTTTCCTCTGCACGGTGACTGGTGCCCCGTGGTACCAGTCGAACCTCAGTCTGCACCATGACATGGAGATTAGCACCATGTATGGTTTCTTTAAGCAGACTGCCAGACGTTCTTTTGACAACGCTCCCCATCATAGACATTCCTTAGGAAGGCTGTTGACTACGTTCCAATCCCTCTTCCTTCTGTCGTAACTCAACGATCACTGATTAGGGGCCACACGGTCCGGCGTCCTAGGAACACACTCACGAACTCGGACGAAGTAAACACAGTGTCCATCGAAAGATGGAATGCTGCGCTTATGGCGTCCAACTCAGACACGACGTGTACACTTAGGCATTCCCGCCGGCAGGAACTTCCACCGCGCGATCGTGACAACACAGACACATTATAGTACCTATTCATCCCGGTACCGCCGCATACTCTTAGAGTATTCCAGTGTTTGAACCTCCCGCGTGGTCGTGTTGGAGTTTCTTGTTGGAGTTTCCCCAATCGCGCACTCCTATCGCTTTATTGGGCCCGGTCTATGTATAAAGTCAGATGGCAACAATCTGAATTGTGTCTCAAGCGAGCAAAATGATATTTACGGCGAGGGCGGTATATTGAATCCTGAGTTAGCAAAAGATTCTACAATACCTATTCCACTTCTTGTACCAGTACAGTTTTTGTATCCTGTGGGATGCTTTAACTACACGAAATCTTGGGATTTGGGTTTTTACGGAAGCAACTGCCATCTGACCTTCCTTAATACTTATAATAGAATCCTGAGCGTAGCGAGGGATTGTAAGATATAATCTGGAGCATAGTGAGGGATTCAAGTGTTTACGCCTAAGACAAATTATTTCTGCTGCTAAAAACATGAAATGTCATAAATAATTTTATGTCACTCCTGGCCATAAAGCGGCAATTACCGCACGCTCCGCGCGCGGGAAATCCCACTTCCTGGCTAGGGGGTGACATAAAATTTTGTACTTAACACGGGCGGTAATAAAGAAAGCCTCAGATCGCATATTTATCGCCCTTGCGTTCGGCTCGGGCGTCAAATATCTGCGATCTGAGACATTCTTTGTTCTACCGCCCTTGTTAAGTAATGTACTATTGCTACCGAATAGAGTAGCACATACTTCTTTTCTAAATAGCAGGTGTGAAAAATACAATCTTTGGTCCCCAGTCAGTAATGTTCACTTTATTTATTATCTTTGTAAATCGCGATATGCCGAGAGGATTGAGCCCATTTATTACTTGTGCTAATCTAGAGGACAGTGACGATTGTCAAGTTGATGAAATGACCATACCTACATATGTAATCGTGCTCGTGCTACAAGTCCTAATAAGTTTAGAACATTGATAGAAGTGATATTGAGTACTTAAGCTTAGTTAATACGACAAGCTAATTACATGGTTTTACTATACCTTTTGTATGTTTTGCGCAATTAATTAAAGAAGAATTCAGGACTATACCGAAATTGAGACCTTTGAGTAGGTAATTTTTTGGACGATCGTAAGCCCGGTAGACAGAATGTTTTTTTAACCCTGTATACCGGGCTTGCATCCGCTGAAGAGTTATTCAAAGTCGTAATTTCGGTAGTCTCAGTTAATTATCTTCTTATCTTATTAATATGAGGGCCCTTGCGGATGCACCTCGACCCAGCGGGATCTTTTGTGCAATTGCCAGCCTGTATCCACTCCTTCCATGAAGAGCTTTGAGTGCCTTTAAGCCCGCCTTATTCCTCCACTCATGTTGGTGTTTGGTTTTGGCGTGGTCTTTCACGGCTAATGTTATGGTTCTCTGCGAGAGTTCCACGAACGGTTCTGGACCTACAAAACAGTTTGCTGATCCATTTCTTGCAAGCTCATCTACTTTTTCGTTGCCGATGAAGCCCTCGTGCCCCGGTATCCATGCCAGTTGCACTTTGTTGAGTGTCCCAAGCTTATTTTAAGCTTAAGTGGACCAAAAAGATTTGGAAATACAGCAGAAAGCAGCTCAGAATGATAACTGGGGTGTTTACAGGTCACTTAGGGGTCAAAGGAATCTTGGCCAAGATGGGACTAGCAGATGACATAGAATGTAGGATGTGTGGTGAGGATGACGAGACAATGGAACACTTATTGTGTGAATGTCACGCCCTTGCCAGACAGAGAATGAATTCCTTTGGAAATGGGTACCCTGAACCAAGGGAATTCAGAGTACTGCCGCTGATCATCCGGTTTGTGGAAATGTTGGAGAGTAGGTTTAAAGGAGGGGGCAATTGCACAAAAGATCCCACTGGGTCGAAGTGCATCCGCTAGGGCCCTCATATTAATAAGATAAGATAAGATAATGAATAGCGCAAACATGCACAAAGTATGACCATATGTATAAGTCATAGGGGTTAGGATCATATTTTAGCCAAAACGCTGCACATTTTTATGAATGCATGGCGCTTTGCACAGTGATAGTAGGAACCAAAAGAAGAGTTTTTTTTTTGAGGCAACCAAAGTTTCACCCCTTAAGGGGCAAGACGGCGCCACTTAAAATATGACAAGTTAAAAAAAAATATGTAAGCCAAAGGGGCAAGTATACTGATTTAGGCGGTCTATAGGTATGTCAAACGAAAGACATTTTATTTATTTTATTACCCAAAATAAAAATTAATAACACGACTGCGTTAAAAAATAAAAATGTGTACTTGCCCGTTTAACTTACAGATTATTTTAAACTTGTTATATTTTAAGTGGCGCCCTCTTGCCTCCTAAGAGGTGAAACTTTGGTTGCCTCAAAAAAACACTTATTTTGGTTACTACTATCACTGTGCAAAGCGGCTTGCTTTCGTCAAAAATGCAGGATTTTTTTCATAACCCATATGACTATTAGAATAGTTCATCAACATTTGGCTATTTACTAAATAAACGGTATTTTTTCATGAGGATATGACCAATGTTACCTGTAAACCTGGTTTCGTAATAGCCCCATTTTGCTAACAACGAGCCCTAATCTTCGATGTTTCTATATTATGCGTTTATTTTTACAATCTAGAAGCAATGCCATGTGACATAGCCACTAAGAGTAGGTAGTGTACAGTCAAGGGCATAAATATGTATACACTTTTGGACCTTATTTCAATGGAATAAGATGTAAAAGTGTATACATATTGGTGCCCTTGACTGTACCTACAGTCCCTTTTTGTTGTCTTGCTATATTTAAATGCAGTTTTTCAAACATATCGTGCGTTTTTTGCGACCACGGATTAGGGCGCTCCACTGTCTCAATGACCTCGAGCGATTGGTCCCCGCCACACCGCGCACCCCTCTCTGTACTTACGTAAACGCGCTGTGTCCATTTCGCACTTATTACTAAGAATAACTAAATAAATTGACTTACACCCCACCCCGCACTATCACAATTAGAAAACATCGTCTATGTCGCAATAATAATATAAATCTCACTGAATAACAAAACAACAACATAAAACAATGAAAGCCATATGACGGTTGCTAAGTCATTTTCTTGAGATACGGTATCTTTTATGAAATATCGGTAGATCATATTAAAGATCAATAATCAAGGTAAAATATTGTCTAAGAAACCTTATTGTTTATGTAACTTTCAAGCATACTATAAGCGTCGTAAACACAGCAAATTCGTGAGGGAGCCCCTTAAGGCGGTTCCATGAGCCAGATATGCGAAAATACCCCAAGAATTATCCCATTTTTCTCAGAATCGTTGATATTTGTAGACGGGAAAAATATATATAATTCTTGATTATATTATCTTTAATAACACAGCTTTACTTGATTTTTTTATTATGTGACACTATGAAACATAAAATGGAGAAAAATCAATCATAACTAAAATAGTAATTTGACAGCTTCCGAATTTCGATAATTTGAGGCAATGTTTTTAAAATAAATAAAAATCGACAAATTCAACCGTAACAAGATATCGACATACCTACGGCCTGCAAGCTCTATCTCCGTTACCCTTTCGAAATGTGACAGTGACGGCAGAACGCTCGATTTTAGATTTCATCTGGGTACATGAACGGCCTTAAGTAACCCAAAAGTTGTAATTCGTTGCGATTTATAATTTGCATGCGTGGACGTTTATTAGCCCCGTGCTATATTAGTTATTAGTAGGTATATTTTAATAATAGAAGTATTTTGTAATTATTCTGTAGGTATAATTAAACTATTTTTGTTCCGGAGTCTGAATGTATGTTTAAAGGCCCTAATACACACATACGAGACTCGCATTCGAGTTACTACATTGCGCGGTTTTATAGAGCGATTGAACTCCTTATACCTCCGTGACCCGTAATGTAATAAAACTCGTATGCAAATCTCGTACGTGTGTAAATGGCTTTAGTCAGCTAAACTACGAAATTATAGTTAGTAAGGTTAGCTGGAAGAGATCGCTTATAGGGATAAGTTCGCCTTTGGACTTCAATCTTTTGTGACATGAACGTGTTTTAACTTGTTATTGTGTAAAATAAAAGTGCATATATATATATATATATATATATATATATAGGTACCTACTACGAAATTATATGACACTTATGTATATCTATACAAAAATGTAAAAGATTGACCGTTCGAGGTCGGTGGCATGAGGGGTAGCCGGTGAAAGGGATCTCTTGGTTGCTGCCGCCCGCCTGGTACCCATTGTCTCGCCTTTAACCCGTCTCAGTTAATTGTCAGCTATAGCATAGCTTATCTTGTGAAAGTGTTGCCTAATTAAACGTTTTTAATTTAAACGGAGATCCATTTTGACTGACACGTATCATATACTTTTTTCTTTCTCTACTAACTCGCTCATAAATCGCTATGTACCGGTATTCACCGCCCTGTCCAGTTGTTAAGTGCATTAGTAGAGTGAATGTCTTTTTTACCTAACTGCGCCATGAAAATGAATTCTGGGTTTCATGAAAATAAACTGTGATTAGAAAACTCGCCCTTGCAGAAACCATGATATATATTAGTATTTCTGCGTGTGGAAATATGGCCGAACTGTCAATGTTACTACTAAGCGAAATTATTTTAGACGGATGCGTTCAGTAAATCCTTCCAAAAAAATTTTATCATCATCATTGTTAATTGCCCCACGATTTGAAAGTAGTTGAATTCACTTTTTCTGTGAAATCTGCGTGATTAGGAGCTGAAAAGGAGATATTTGATGCTACATTAGGTATGCACAATCAATTGCTATTAAATAAAAATACAAATTCTATTAATTCGACTTGATACGAATCTGAGCTACTCAGAAACTGACTTCAATAGACTAGTCCCGCTTTATAAATCGTGTCCTAAAACTGTCTCATTCTTCTCTCTCTCTCAGAAACGAACCTATGACAAATGTGAACTGATCAGAAGCCTACTCAATCAGATTTTGACCTAAAGGCTCAACAAGCTAAAATTCGATCTGGCCTGGTCCGCCTTAAGGAATTAAAACTATCGAGGCATGAGATATGGGATACATGTGCTAACCTAAAGGCTTGGCCACACCGCTTTCGCGACGTAAGCGGGACCACACCTGTGACTCGCGAAGGAACGTAAGCACTGTGGGTAAGTATTTGTGCGTGCGCTGTCGGTGCACGCGTCAATTGTTTACGCGACGGCACCCGATCGACACCAAGCGGACGAGGTAACTAAGCTCGGTGCGAAGGTCCGTGTCCGGTCGCGTCGATCGGACGTGGCGCAACTCTGTGTGTCCAAGCCTTTACCATTCGAGGCAAAAGTCTTACCTATTTTAGTTTGCATTTTTTTTTGGCTCGTGGGCGATTTTTTTATATGATATGGTCCATAAGCTCGAAAAGCACGAGAAAACGTTTTATATTGTGGTAATAAGTATTTTTCATCAAATACTATAATTTCACGAAGCCTATCGCTTTCTGAAACCAATGGCAAACAGGCAGGCCTTTGCACGTGTCCCAGCCAACGCGGCCGTAGGTATTTGTTTAAGAACTGCTGCAATGCTAGGAGCAGGTAAACGCGCGATGATCACTTTCTCGTTTTTTTTATTAATCGATCCTTCTACAAGATGTTTAAAATGTGCCGAAGACAGCGCATATGAAGATAATTAGAAAACAACATTAATTTGTGTCATAAATATTTATGTAATTAAAGAATAGGTATAATTTTCAGTAAACATATCTTTAAACTATTAATTAAAAAAAAACCGTAACTAAAACCTATTCAAAAACATAAAACTTAGGCGACTTCCTGACTTGGCGGGGCGGGATCTATATGTGACATTTTCTTCTTTGACGTAAACTTACTGACGTCGCAAAGAATCTCACTTGACATAATACTGTCAGTTCGACTGACAGCTGACACTGACATTGGACACTTTTCTCATATCGTACTGCCTCCGCACCGACAAATCAGGAAGACGCCTTAGTCAATAATAATTAGATGCTAGACGCTATTAGGAACAACTGTTTCAATTAGGCAACCCCTGTGCAATTTATCAATCAAAATATTATCTATATATGTCATTATCGAATAACATATGAGGGTAGCTACTGTTAAGTGCCTATCAAATATACGAAAGATTTTTTAGGAAAACCCAGCGATACAAGCCGGGGTTGAATCCATCACCTCCAGATAGAAAGTTGCTTGTTGCCTCGGTTACAGTAGCTATTCACCTTCTCCTATAGGTACCAGGTCAAACAATGCGGACCATGTTAACGTCTTTCATAAAATGGAAAAAATTAATTCAGATGGAGTAACGATGGATCATAGATAATTTGTCATTAAAATTACCGAGTTTTAAAATAAATATTTCGATCCAGGAATCCGCATCTGCCGAGCGCCGGCTGTCCGTTTTAAGATAATGAGCAAATATACCTATCCGTAGTATGTAATAAAAATACCCTTTAACGTCCGCAAGGCCACGAGCCGCAACTACGAAACCCTATGTGAACCGGGCACGACACACAATTGGACGATCCTTTTTAGGGTTCCGTACCCAAAGGGTAAAATGGGACCCTATTATTAAGACTCCGCTGTCCGTCCGTCTGTCTGTCCGTCTGTCACCAGGCTGTATTTTATGAACCGTAATAGATAGACAGTTGACATTTTCACAGATGATTTGTATTTCTGTTGCCGCTATGACAACAAATACTAAAAAACAAAATAAAATAAACATGGGGGCTCTCATACAACAGACATGATTTTTTTGCTGTTTTAATAGATAATGGTACGAAACCCTTCGTGTGCGAGTCCGACTCGCACTTAGCCGGTTTTATTCTTCTTGCTTATAGCAATGTCCTTATGAAATGTATAGCTGTATGGCTTGATAAGGTACCTGAAAAATTAATTGCATTTAAATATTTAAGTAATTCAGTAATCTGTTTCACGCTACATAAATATAGTAGAAATTATTTAAAATGTCCGAAATTTTATAAAACTTGTCATTGGACTTTGAATCATGACGCTTGGACAGTAAAGTCGCTTTTTGCACGGCCTAATTTGATACAACTCGGACAGTTCAAATAATTTTAAGTAGTACTTGTACATGTACAACGTATAGTTGGGTTAATAGAGGGGGGCTATACAAGTAGGTACAAGAATGAAACAACGAGACTATGTTAGATTGGAACTACTCTGCAGGTATGTGGTGTTGGAATAATGGTCGACAGAGTTTTTGAAGACTGAAGATGTGTTTAGTTTGAGGGACTAGTTTTCACCTCTACGAGTAGCAGTTATAACAACGAATTTCCAAATTAATTACATAACAATACTGCCTGTTTTCTAGAGTTGTATGGTGTTATGTTCCTGAAGGAGAGTATATAATAAGAACACCAGATGTCCCGAGAATGCTCTGTGTTGAGAGTGAGAGACCTGATATTTATATCTAAGTAGCTGCCGTCACAGCGAATCCTCAAATCGATAAAGGGTAGGCAACGTAAACTCTGTACCACCTAAATCCGTACGCTACAGTGTCTGCTTAACATCAGGCATGCTTGTCGGACACAGGCGCGGTATATAAAAAATCGGAATAATATAGGGAACCATCTGCAAAGTCAAAATGCGTACAAACAAGTTTGTACGTAAGTGTGACACAAAGACAGAAATTCGTTTGTGATTCGCGGTAGCCCCTCAGTAATAAAAGCAATAAAGCCTGTAAATAGAAGCCTGACTGGATTGCATCAGAGGATCATTACTATAAAGAGACGGTTACAACTGTTACAAGTTTGCAACTACTATAAAATTCATTACAAACCAAGCACAGAAAAAGTACCTAAACACTATCTAAATGTTCATTATGCAGCATAGAACTTTTCCCGCCGTCAATCGCGCGATCATGCAATGTTTGACAACACAGACAGATACAGTCCCTATTCGTCCCGGCACCGCCGCATACCGGGTAGAGTCAGTCCGACCCAGGTCGGGCCTAGCTGAGTTTCTTACTGGACTCTTCTCAGCTAGGCTAGGTTTAGTGAACCAGCGACAAAACTTCCAGTAGCTCGATTCCACTAACACACTTTAGTTCGATTGAAACCGCTCAACCAAGCTTACTGGAGTGCAAACTCTTAGAATATTCCAATGTTTGAACCGCCCGCGTGGTCGTGTCGGAGGTTACCCTGGACTTTCCCCAGGCCACTCTCCAACTGCGCAATCCTATCGCTTTAATGAGCCCAGCCTATAAAGCCACAGTCAGGTAAAAAAAACAATGCCCTTTTTCCACATCCAAACGGATGTCAGATTACTACATTAATAAACAATATTTAATGAGACTACCTATAATGACAAAAAAATTCGCTGTAAAAACGCAGATTATTCACCCACCTGAGGTGTGATGAAGTAGATGGATGGAAGACCTACATTGATATCTATTAATCAAGGCTTTCCCCGGCTTTTTCCACCGTCGTTTTGTAAAGAAACCGAGATGCATGTTATTTTTTTAAGAATGGAATAATGAAGTACTCGTCTGTGGAAGATCAAAAAAATATAATTTAGTTATGGTAACGCTTTTGTAACCACCATGGCATACAATAATTACAAACCAAACATATATATAAATTAACAGCAAGTACCACTCGCGCTCCACGCGGTCATGAATAAGCCCCGAATAAAAATTGATCAACCCACCCACCACCGTTAACGCCCCTTCATCGTTACCTACATATTTAAAAACCAGTCAATAAAACAAAAACAGCATACAAACATACGTATTATAATGGAGTAGGTTTTCTGGCAAGGCCAAGTTTATGGCAAGAGATGTAGGACACACCGGAACATCCAATTGTGGAAGTACTTCCACTTTTCGGAATACCGCAGCCATAGAGTACGGTCAACCAATTTGATTTCTGGGCCACTTCGTACCTTGTCACAGTGACATTGATATAAGATCTCTAGCGGCTTTCATATTGATTTTCACTGTGATAAGGTACGAAGTGGCCTAGAAATCAAATTAGTTGACTGTACCTAATAACATTAACTAGTACTTGCTCTTTAGGTAGCGTTCTGGTGTTGTGTTCCTCGACAGATCACCCGAGCATGTTCTGTGTTGAAAATACATTAGTATTGAGCTAGTTCACAGCCAACACTGGGAATCCTTAAATCAACAAAGGGTCGGCAAATCGCTTGATAGTCTAATACAGTCGAGAGCATCGATAGAACCCTTGGATTTTCCCCCAGACAACTCCAACCGCGCAATCCTGTCGCTTTATTGAGACAGGCCTATAAAGCCACAGTGAGGTTAAAAAATATACATGGTAATACACTCATACCGCAATACGTACCACAAAAATTTTGTCGTGTATCGTAGTATCGTGATAATAGTTGAGCAAATCTGGATGCTGAACAATATCATTAATTCAAAACTTCTTCATAATGTCAGTCACAATCTGTAAAATCTTGTGTACCTATTTCCGCCATCGTCGCCACTGATTCAGCGAACAGCCAAAACTGAAAGAACTAATCACTTAAAATCTTTCGCCCAATGCTTATTAATCTTATTATGTATATAAAAGTGATCCTAACTACAAAAATGTTGGTTCTGTCACACCTGTGACACGCGAAGGACCGTGAGCGCTGTGGGTATATGTGCGTGCACTGTCGGTACACGCGTCAATTGTTTGCGCGGATGCGTAGATCGTGGCGCGGACGAATCGCGAGGCGCGAGAGCACCCGATCGTAACCAGGCGGGTCTCTCAGGGACGAGGTAACTCACCTCGGTGCGGGGGGTTCGTGTCCGTTCTGTATGTAATACTATTATACTATTCTGTGGTTCCGTGTTCGAATCCCGGTTAGGTCAAATAGCTCCTGAGTCTTGGATAGTTTCTATGTACATATAGATTATGTTAAGCAATCTCTGCGTAAAAACTGTTAATGACATAGGTATGACTATTGTACTTAAATAATAATCGCTGTATAAGATCGATGTTGTTTTTGGCATTTCTAGAGTCTCTTGTTATTGTTACCTCCATGTGTATTTTGTAATATAAAATTATTAACCTACATGACGGTCATGTTGTTTAGCACTCTAGAATCACAGAAAGTTACTCTTTATTGTGACCGTTTTTAGAACCAATTTATAAACATCCAATTAGGTAAAACATCAATAACAAAATTTAAAATATGTATAATGTGACTTCAGGTGCATGTACATCTTTTCTTTTGTCAATACGCATAAATAATAAACAATGATCAAATAACCAACAGTCAGTGCATCCACATAATTTATAAGAAAAAAAAACCGACTTCAATGGGGGAGGCCGGTGAAAGATTTAGATGGTACATTCTTAGATTCCATACAATGAAATGAAAATGGCTATAAGTATGTTTATAAAGGTAGAAGAGTAAGTATCCTCATGGAATCCACCATCAGATCTCAAGCTTGACAAAAATGTGTCTTGAAAACCTAGCTTGCTTGACGAACATAACGAAGACAACAAATCGCCAAACGTGAACTATACGTCGTTGAAGAGTTCCATTTTGATCATCATAAGCAGTTCCACTTCATCAAATGTCACTTATTTAAATATAAATGCTTGATTTGTTTATGAAAATACTAAAATCACTATATGTATGCCTTAAACATTTGAGGAGTTCCATCGATTCGACATGGATCCCATCATCAGAACTCGAGCTTGACAAATGATTGTCTTGAAAATCTAACTTGCTTAACAAACACAGCAAAGAGGACAATTCGCCAAACGTAAACTATGCGTCGGGGAAGCGTTCCGTTCTGATTATCATCAGCAGTTCCACTTCATCAAATGTCACTTTATTGAATGAAAATGCTTGATACGTTGATGAAAATACTAAAATCACTAATTCACTATATGTGTGCCGTTCACATTTGAGGAGTTCCCTCGATTCCTCATGGATCCCATCATCAAAACTCGAGCATGACAAAAATTAGTCGTGAAAATATAACTTTCTTAACAAATACAACTAGGAGGTCAAATCGCCAAACGTGAACTTTTCGTCGTTGAAGAGTTTTGTTCTGATCATCATCAGCAGTTCCATTTTATCAAAATGTCACATTTTTGTATGACCATGCTTGATTTGTTGATAAAAACACAAAAATCACTATATGTTTGCCTTTAAGATTTATTTATTTATTTATTAAGGATTACCAACAGATAATACATCAAACATGCTCTTATATCTAGTTTACATTAGGGGCTGATGCTTATCTAATTATAGGTAACCACAGCTTACTCCAAAACATTATTATTACCTATTACATTTGATTTGAGGAGTTCCCTCGATTCCTTATCCTGGATCCCATCATCAGAACTGCGTTTTGACAAAAACGGGACCAACTTGGATATATATATATATATATATACATACTTACAATCAAAAACGAATTTTCAAAATCGGATCAGACATGACGGAGTTATGGAGTAAAAAACATTTAAAAAAAACATACAACCGAATTGACACAACCTCCTCTTTTGAAATCTTGAAGACGGTTAAAAAAAAGGATAACGGGTCGGTGGCGAGCTTGCCATCACCCCGGAATTTCAAGAGCAGGATTTTTTGGGTCTGTCTAGGAGAAAATTGACAGAATTAACAACATTATCGAAGGCATCAATGGATATTGTACGAAAGTTTGCTTTTGCAAAGTACATTTGTGAAGTTCGACTATTACTCCTTAGCTACTAATGTCTACTTAGCTGTGATAGTTTTCCTTTAGCTGGCAGGGGGGGGGGGGGACACTTGACCATAACAAAAATTATCATTTCAAAGCTTAATATCACGCCAACCAATTCTTTAATAAAAAAATGCTTTGAGAAACCTTATAATATTTTTAAAAGAGCTATCCAACGATATCCCACACGATGGGGTATGGAAGAAAAAAAAATTGCACCACCAATTTACATGTAGGGGAGATACCCTAAAAAAAATTTTTTCAAGATTTTATTCTACCGTTTTGTCGGCGTCATTGATATGTATACTCATACCAAATTACAGCTTTCTAGTACTAACGGTTACTGAGAAAAACGGGGGACAGACGGACGGACGGACGGACATGGCGAAACTATAAGGGTTCCTTGTTTACTACGGAACCCTAAAAAGTAAGTAGTTATTATAACTATGTTGTCCTACCTTCTACCAAGGCTCGCAAACGCAACTTACTCAAAAATAAAACTAAATATTGCGATACCAACATCTTGTTCACTTCTATGATCTCCGAAATAGGTAATCATCCAACAACATCTGAAAATGGAATATGGCTGTAGGTTTACAAACGATGCATACATTAATCTATACCTACATTACAGCCTGACCCAGAAAATTATGTCCGTGTTCATGAAAACCACATAATCATTGATGCAAAACATAGTTTATTTTATCGATAAAATAATCGATCAGCGCTTCGTACTTAATATGTTTCTATTGATATAAACGATTAAGAAGAGTTTCAAGATATCTCGCATGTTCGTTCGAGTTCATCATATCGTACCAACGACGGATATATCCATGACGGAGTGCAATGCGATATCAATCTACATGCATGCATTATAGGGTTCAACTTCGCGTTTAACATTTCCATCGCAGCTTTTTTATTTCACATTACGTTAAAAAGGTGAAGCTGCATAAGTATGCTGAAGAAATAGACATACATTCATACATATATACCTACATTAAACATACCTACATCCACTCGCTCGAAAAATATAACAGGCCTTCTGCCGCAGTTGGGTAGAAAATATAGACATTAGATATGTTACGATTTCGCCTGTTTCTTATCGTAAAACAAGAAATTGTTAGTAGGCAACTTCACTCCGAATTTATGTATATATACATACGTTTTACCTAAGTAAATAGATATTTATTAAGCTTAGAACTTAATGAACAACATTAGCAAGAGTACCTTTAATCCTCAGTAAACTTCGGCACCTATTTGTCAGTTGTCGAAGCTTATTTTCTGGCAAGGGTACCTATATTTCTGGGGAATTACACCCACCTTACAGAACTGAGGATCGCAGCCATTATAACACAACTACTTTCTAGGAATGTGGTATTGTGTTTCTGGCTATGAGTAAAATCAGCCCCGTTCCTCTTACCACTTCGGCTAAACTCGACTCTGGCACACCTATGTGGTGACCAGATGTATCGCGCTAAGAATGGAAGAGCTCGTATCATGCCATGATTAACTGTCAAACATTGGTTTTGTTAGCGCATCACGCTTCCAAAACGGCGGCGGCGTCAGCTGACCATGAGGCAGGCTGTTAGGTTGCATAAAAGTGCAAGCATAGATTATACATACATACACACCATACATAGGTACATCTGGTACATATTATAATCTCGTCTGTTTCTTAACTTATCAAATAATAGTAGGCAGCTAAACTCCGACTTTACAAGAAACTTATTGTGGTAGTATGAGCTGTGTTTAAAGTGAGATGCCTGTCCGAGATGCCGAGCTCTAAAAAAAGGTCGGATGCTTTTGATTCTTCTGAAGTCACTTGCATCCTAAGTCTTCAGCTTACCATCAGGCAGGAAGTAAGCTTGTTTGAATAAATATCTCATTTCGAATATGCCCGACTCATAGACGTCATTGCGCGTAGAACTGATGGCCGTTGGGGCCGAAAGGTTCTCCAGTGGCGACCACGAACTGAACTGGAAGGTGCAGCGTGGGTGGGTCCAGCAGTGGGCGTCTTTCGGCTGATATGATGATGACGATAGACGTCGTGTGCGAAATTTTGGCCCCAAGACCTTACATAACAGCTTCGATCAGCTTTTCTGGCTTCGGTTTCGCAAACTTTATCTGGACTCGCGCGCGCAAGTAAAAAGATTTATAAAAAGATTAATTATGATTACTTACGAAATGTACTTTGAATTCCTCAACACGTAGACTCTTTTCCTCTCTCTTCTTTTACTTTTTAACCCCCGACGCAAAAAGAAAGGAGTGTTATTTATTATTTAATACACAATTCAATTTTCAAGTTCCTTGAAAAACCCGATGACATTCATATTTTCTTATGGTTTGACACAAGTTTAAACATATAGTTTGATAGACGTAACCTGTCAGATTATTCTTAAAAAAGTAATCCCGCCTCTTAATGGTAGGGATACATCACCGGATTATCCGTTTGTTGCTAATACTATAAATCATGAAAAAAGTATACAACTATAGACATCTAGTGTCAAGTAGAATAAGTTATTACACTCAATTAACGTAGAGTTAATTGAGAGTTAAATCTTAAAACTCCATATGATCTGATCCCTGCACGCGTAGGCTCGAAGTTGTATATATCAAAAAACAGCATATCTTAGAGCCTTTAACGTGATATAAGTCGCTAGTGTATACACGTAGGCATCTTTGAGGAGTAGCTATTTTTTCTTTCACACGTATCTTGCGTTACTTAATTCTAGTTCTGTAAACATTTCAGCACTGCTATCGGCAGCCTTACGTGGCTCAAATACCATTATCCTTCGTATGAGACACGTAACATTTGATTATATCCTTAGCATTTTGTATAATTAACGTTTTTATGTCTTACATACTTTTGTCAATTGCTCGGCCCCTGCACGCTGTCGAACATTGGTGCCATACAATGAAATACTACCACGATTAAGACCTTTCAAACGAGGTATGTCTCAACTGTATACACCGATGGGACATTTTGCCCATTCTCCTTTACTTAATTACCTGGCTTAATAAGATTATATTCATTCTACTAGTTTTTGAAGTGGTAGTAGTATTTAATGATAAAAAACTGGCCAAGGGCGTGTCGGGCCACGCGCAATGTAGGGTTCCGTAGTTGTCCACCCATTACATTATGTAGACAAAAAGGTTCGTAAATTTATATTTACTATATTTTTGACACAACTACCAACATTATCTAAGTTATCAAAGGAAATTGTAGGGAAAAAAAAAAAAAATATTTTATTGTACCGTTTTGTCGGCGTGGTCAATATGTATAGATTGTATACTCATGCCAAATTACAGCTTTCTAGTACTAACGGTTACTGAGCGAAGCCGTGGACGGACGGACGGACATGGTGAAACTAAAAGGGTTCCTTGTTGACTACGGAGCCCTAAAATGCAGGCTCTCTGTGAGGGTAGCAACAGAAATATTTAAATGTCAAAATTCTTACTAAATTGTGCATTTCTCTTTTATTTTGTTTACGCCAGGAATTTATTATTTAAGCGTACGCTTACTAACCTAAATTCCGGGTGCGTCACGCGTCGCGGCATGATTGGATGACGCAGCATTTTTCCCCACTGTCGCTCTGTATGCTCCAATTTGGCCACGTTTCCCTTTTTCGGTGGGATAAAACATGTGTTGCTGAATAGACAGTATAAAATAACAATAACGAATTGTACATAATTGTTTTTCCTTCTAAATGTGAATATTGTAGAGTAGTAGATGTAAACGATAATAATATGTACCTACCTACTAGTAGTTTATTTCGTATCACAATATTCAATGTAACCAAAAAACATAACATAATTAAAGCTAAAACTACTTACAATTAAAATAACTAAAAAGAACTAAATAAAAACTAAGAAATAATAAAAATACTAACTATCTACTTAACAATTTTCCCCCAAAATAATAATTAAAATAGAATTTATTGTCGATTCAATATTTTAAAAATACTTTGTGAATAAAGTTAAGCCTAATTATTTAACGCAGAGAACAAATATTAGTTTTCACTTTGAACGTAGTATCAAGTTCCACCTTTAAAAAAAATTGCTTGTCATACAAACTTTCAACCCCGTTTTCACCCCTGCAAAGGCCAATTATTGATAAACACTGAAAACAGTTTTCTTTCATTTGAATTGTTAGTCTATAAGCGAATTTTCAAGTTCAATTTAAAAAAAATCCCATGCAAATTTAAGATGGCCGACGGAGGAGTTGATTCCGAAGTATCAAAAACATAAATCTATAGTACCTAACTAGACCCTGGAAATAATTCTGCATTTGTCCAGCCTGTCCACATTTACGACCATTTGTTACAGCAATCTGCCCATCTTTATTGACACTCATAGGAGCATGCAGGTAAGTATTATGCCGAAATTGAAGAATAAATAACTTTGACTTTGCTCTGAGTCGAAATGACCAGGCAATCCGTTTTGAATCGCATTATGATAAGAAACAGGCCTTATTATAGTAGACCGTAGCGATGCCAGTAAATTACTTCAAGAGATTCATGGAAAATGTGTGTTTATAAAATAAAGAAATATTACCTATACAACGTACTGTCTTCTCGAAGATCTCACGGTTCGAAATAAATGCCATACGATAAATAAATAAATAACATTATTTCAACGTTTTTATGCGTGGAAGGAATAATTAAGAAGCTTCGTCTCGGTAAAAAGAACCGATACAAATGTAATTAAGCTTGTCAAAATATTGAAACATGTTTTAGTGACCGTATAATATGTATTACAGCTATAGTTCCCGTTTTCATTTTAACGACGCAATCTGTTCTGGCAACGTGCTATGTAAGTCAAGTGCTAGGCATAAAAACTGAGAGCGGATCTCGTTTTAGGCGGGACTAAAATAACTCTGGACAGAATATGACCGATTTACGGAAATCTTTGAGAGGATTGTATTTTTAAGAATATGAGACCTTTTTGTGGCCAATTTATTATAGATGAAAGCTAGAACGACTGTGAAGATATGGGGTGTTGGTCGTTTACATTCAAGTATCTCCTAAGTTATAACTATTACAAGGTTGAAATTAAGGTTATAACTATTGCGAGTTGATAATTCTAGCTTTAATCGAGCAATTCTTCTATACTTATTTATTAACTCAATAACGGTTGTAACAATTTCGAAAAAAATTGCCGTATGGAGGTTTTCGGGGGCAAATAATCAATCTAGCTAGGTCTCATAGTGGGGAACACGACGAGGGAAGCTCGATCTCCCAGGTACTAACTCAACAACTTAATACATACGGGGTTTCTCATTATAATTGAATAACTAATATTATGTATCATACATTACTACATTAAAGTTTATATTTGTAAAAAACAAATCAGCACAAAAACGCTTTTTGAAAATATGATATCAACTGCGGGAGAATTCCAAACTTTATGAAAATCCAGCGTTTCGATAAAAAGACCTTAAAGTGTATTAGTTATAAGAATAATCAAATTCATTATCAGCCTAGCCTACAAATCAAGTAAAGTAATTGATTGGAATGTATTTTCGCAACTCCTTAACTTAAAAATTTTTTGTTATTTAAGATTAATATTTAAGTAAGTGAAACAAACTATGTTACTTTTTTTTTAAGTTAGTTGTTTTTTTTGGTGCTTAAAAACAATAACAACGCTTCAAATAAAGTTTACATTTCAATAGGTGTCACAAATAATCTGTATTTTCTCCCACATTTTTTAAAATACATATAGATTGCGCCTGAAAGCAGGGTCAGGAGCAGCAAACAGCCTACCCACACAAGGGTTTCCGTCCACCTTTTCATTATGAAACCCTAAAAAAGGGCGCACTTCTGGTGATAATCACGCCTCGGGCAAACCGATAACCCTTACGCCGCCGGGCGTTCGGAAATCTTATGAGCACGGCTGCTTAGACCCGGGGGAGCGTTCTGGCACGTGAATAAGTTATAAGGGGCAGCGGGAGTATTAAATTGAATACTTAGGCGACTTCCTGATTTGTCGGTGCGGGGGCAGTACGATATGAGAAAAGTGTCAAACGTCAGTGTCAGCTGTCAGTCGACTCGGTACCATTTTTTACTGCGCTTCCTGACTGGCGCGGGATAGCGGTAGCGGGACGATGCGAAGGCGGTACTGCTCCGCTTCTGCGCATGATATTACTACTGCGCAAACGTAATACTGACAGTATTATGTCAAGTGAGAATCTTTGCGACTTCAGTAAGTTTACGTCAAAGAAGAAAATGTCACACATATCGATCCCGCTCCGCCAAGTCAGGAAGTCGCCTTAATGCCGGTTTTACTGCTGACTTTGTGTCAAATGCGCAATTAGTAATTAATGACATGATTGCAATGCAATGCTTGACTCCGGATATATAGTTAAGAGCTTCATATATATGCGCTTTTTAAGCAAAAAAATTAACTAAAAACTGTACTTAGTTATTTAGAAATATAGGTTAATATACTACGTCTTCATCAGAACCAAGCACAATACATGTTAAAAAAAGTGTCATCTCGATCGTCTGACTAGATTCGATAAATGTTCAATCCGTACATATGTACAGTAAATTAGTAGGAATTTACGTGCTTTTGAAACGGAAGTTTTATTTTTTATAGGATTCAGTACACTAACGGTAATTCAAATTGAAAAAAAAACGATACTTATTTACTTTTATTTCCGACCTACGGTTTAATTTGACCTACACCTAGAGTATGCACACACTATGGTCCTTGATTTATATCACGGTTTTGAGTCACCGACTCAATCAAAGCCCGGAGATTCCCAAAGACATAATCTACAAATTTCATAAATGAAAAATGTTGTTATTTATACCCAAAATCCCGATCCCGATCTCACACGAGGTTCCCAAAGGACAAATAGTTTATCACTTGTTCCGTGAGGTTGTAGGAAGCGGCGGCTGAAACTCACCCAGCTTTATAGTCCTCCGTGGAAGTTTATATTCATGGTACCTTTTGAATTTTTTAACGGCAAGGCGACCCAATGCGGTCGTCGACGGAGAGAGAGGCTCTGCAAGTTGAGGATTCCGTGTTATTGGAAATACAAGAAATCAGTTTATATCTTTTTACCGCTGGTGTCACTGAGATGAATTTGTTTACTTTGATATTTGAGCGTTTTTGCTGCGTTTTTGTAAGCATAAAAAATCAGTTTCAAAATACCTACAGTCCAAATTTACACATGAATATTGAGCAATAATAGTAAACAATCTTTTTAAATAATTCACAGTCTGTATTACTAGGTTGGGGATGATATAATTATTACTAATTAATTCAACATCATTAATTTGTCATGAAAGTTATTGGCTATGTGCGAAGTACGTGGTGACGTAAGTAAAACGACCGCAGCGCACGCCGTGGCAGAAATGTGAACTATACCGGGCTTGTCAGGCAAAATTGATCTGTCATTTCCTACAATTCAATACAATTTGTATTAAATTTTGAAATGGGTCACAGAAGCTGTTGTGTGGTGAATTGTAAAAATACAGGCAGGAATAGTGATTGTGCTATTCTACAATTTTCCTACAGCGCCTTGGAAATTAGATCAGAGATATAAATGGATCGCTGCAGTGAAGAGAATAAAGTCAGTAACATAACCTTAAAGTACGATTGAACTAATCGAAGATTTTCTAATATTACGTGTCTTATTTGTGCTTTATGATTTCAGTGTTGATGGCTTACCATGGACTCCAAGATATTAGCTTCGTCTTTTAGCTTTTTATTAAATTTATTTCTTTTAGCTGTCAGTACTTGGATGTGTGACCGCTTTGTGTGGTTACTAAGTGAGCGCTCCCGTGCTTTGGAAGGCACGTTAAGCCTTTGATCCTGGCTGCTTTCTATGGCAGCAGTCATTAAGCCGAGTTAGAGGCCTTCGGGCGGCTTGAGATAACAGTCAAGTTGCCCACTTACGAAGAGGGGCCGAAGTTGCACCACGTCCGTAGGGAAAGTACCCACCGCTACCCTACACGTGACCGTAAAAGTGCAACAAAAACTGAAAATCGTACTGTCTTCTCGAAGATCTCACGGTTCTAAATAATTCAACCAAAGATATTTAGCAATTGCATCCAAAAATAAAACCCATCAACATGGCTGGTCCGTTTTTTAAAGCGTGTCCTACCCATTCTTATGGTTCAGTACCACAAATGTAAAAAAGTAAGGAACCCTCCTTTTCTCAGGCTCTTTTCTGTCACAACTATTCATTATAGCGTTTCACTCCATTAAACCTTCTATTCATATATAGCGGTGCAAAGCTATAAAACCAGGGGCCTCCCCCGTGTAAACCATAAACTGTAGCTACAAGAGCGCCCCCTGTATAGCCTTTTGAATTTTTAACCGGCCGCTCCCTTAGCCTTTAGTAAAAATGAAGTCTGCTTGATTGCACAAAGAAAATGGACCCGGCACAATTATGGCGTTTGGGAATGCTTGAGTAGCGGATTAATGTCATTATAACAACAGTTGGTTTCTTTTTCGTGTTCTAAGCAATAAGAAGAAACAATGACGATACTTGATCTAATTGACATCCTCCAAACCAATGACTGAATACGCTTGCTGTTTTTATATGACTATTTGATTGATTTTCAGTGAGATGATCTTTGATCGAATATAAATCGATAAAAAAACTGTAAGTGCCAGAGGGTGTACCCACCAATGGCTGCTTTGTACTTATATTTTTTAATATTTATTAATCTCCTAGCGAAATCGATTACGAGCTTAAGAAGTGGTGCGGCTCAAAAGTGTTTATTACGAGTATATGAAATAAAACAATGACTTATTAAACGTTTTCTGTCCATGTGTCCAGTATTTACTAAAATCAATTATTTGCTTGTTTTCCACCAACATGGTATAAAAAATAGGTATATTTATTTAAGGCTAGATTCAACTAAATAGGTGGTGTGCTGAGGCTAAGAGTTTTAATAAGGATATAGGGCGGCGCTTGAGGGAAAAGGCAGCCCTTTTCTGACCCTCGCTCTGGTTCTTACCTGGTCCAACAAATTGCGCTGACTATTCAGCGGGGTAATGTCACCAGAATCATTGGCGCGTTTGGTCCAGGCGAGTATCGGAGTGGGTGTGATATGTTTTATTTCAACATTTATGTAAACTAACTGTATAAATAAAATGTGTTTTACAGTTTACTAAACAGGAGCAAGGGCTTAATCTGAGGTTAACAACAAACTCCTATAAATTAAGTAATCTACTTCTCTTTGTTATAATTAACACAAAAACATTAAACTCCTTTTTTGGACAGTCGTGTTAAAAGAAAATCAGTCATTGCCCTCCAACCTCCAATAGCTAGAAAAACACAATCCGTCTCAAGTAACAACGTTACATTAGGTACGCTCAACCTTGTCATCAAACCAATTTGGCACAAAAGCTAAGATTTTCTTTCAGCGAGTCCTTTCTGATTTAAGACCCTTCTTCTGTTTTGTGCTGAAACAATTGTCTGTCCGTGTCCTAATAAAGTTGCTTTTATCTAGACTGTGCTGCACTAAACTTAAACGAAGTAAAATGTACGAGGGTTGATCAAAAGTAAACATACGATAATGAGAAAAGCAGTACGATACAAACTTACTTACATAATTTATGTTAGAAATAGTGTGGTCACGTTTTGACATACCTAAAGAATTAATTTAAAAAAAGCGCTTTATATTGTAGTGTAGTTTTCGGAATAAATATTTAATAAAATAATATTGATATTTTAACACCGTTTTTTACACCCTTAAGGGATGAATTATGAAAAACGCTGTAATGACTTTTCTTATATTTTAACTGAGAATACGCCAAGAATGAACTTACATTAAAAAACTCAGGTTGCCCATACAATTTTTTAACCCCTTTTTCACCCCTTAATTTTTCCAAAAACGCGGAAGTTTACTATTCATAGAATTTAATGTTAGGTCTGTAAAAGAAGTTTCAAGTTACACATTTAAAATAAATATTTGCTCCCCAACCCCATATAAACTTTCAACCCCTTTTTCACCCCTTCAGAGGGCGAATTTTAAAAAACGGTGAGATTAGTCTTCTTATAATGTTTAGTCTAGAACCAAAGTTTCAAGTTACTCGTTAAAAAAATGGGCTCCCCATACCCCACACATTTCAACCCCATTTTCACCCCTTCGGAGGGCGAATTTCAAAAAATGCTGAAACCTATTTCCTTAAAATGTTTAGTATATTCGGGAAGTTTCAAGTTTCTCTATCATATACCTCTAAGGGGATGAATTTTAAAATAAATTATATCCTTTATGTCCTATTCTGATGTCTAAACTACAACACTGGAAAGTTTCATGGAGATCCGTTAAGTAGTTTTTGAGATTAAGCGGCACGTACATCCATACATCAGCACAAACTTTCACGTTCATAATATTATATTAAATATTAATTAATATTATTATTAGGATAGGATTACATTAAGACTCCAAATCAAGAGCAGTTTGCTGGCTGTTTGTCCTTAACACGTTCTCTGTCCGGGTGCCCCCAATGTGGAGTCATGAACCTATTTTTTGAGGAGTCCATGCTTCCACTGCGGAGTCGTATATACTGAATGCACCGTCCAACTTTCAGTTGGACTCGAGACATTGACAGATTGTTTTGCATGGGGACAGTGAACGTGTTAAGGGGAGGTATCCCCAATACAAATGTCCCGCTCTAACACGTGTGAGTTTACAATTAACCATCCCGCTCTCTACGCAAGCTCTGCGCGTAGTTTCGTAAATATTTAGCTATAGTCATTAAGCCAATCATTTTATCAAAGCAAATCCAGCGAATTTGTCTATTTACTATTTAGGATCTTTAATTGAGTACAAAAATTAAATGTTAAATGTCAGTAATATAGCCATAGTATTGAAAATTGCGATTTTTTTCTATCGACTGACATTCATCAGTACCCTTACCATGAGTTTGAAATGTTTGCATTACCGTTAGCGACTGCGTAAACGATTTAGTATGGACAAAAGTACAGCGCCTCTGACGGTTACACAATAGCACTAAGAATCGCCATACTAAATTGTTTACGCAGTCGCTAGCGAGTACGGTAATGCAAACATTGCAAACTCATGGTAAGGGTACAGGTCATGTAACTGACTGCTATTTTGACTAGACAAGATCCTTATTTAACACATATATTTTTTTAGATTTTAAGACACTATATTTGATGTCCCAGATGGTTTTTAAAAATGGTAAGTAAGTAGTGGTAATTGTTCAGAGCTTATCAGAGCTAAGTTAGGTACTAATTCGTAACACCTTCCGTGCCAAAAGGACGCCAGGTGGGCGCTGGTCTCGTAGGCACTTTTCTCTACATGCGGTTTTCGCATGGTATTGGCGGCTACAAATTTAATGTAGCGTTACGAAATGATTGGAAATGAAAGTGTCCATTATCAATTACTTAGTTCAGATACATCGCTGAGACAAATTTAGAAAGCAGTGCTACTGCTTTATACGAATAGTACATTACTTAACAAGGGCGGTAAAACTAAGAATGTCTCAGATCGCAGGTATTTAACGCCCGAGCCGAAGGCAAGGGCGATAAATATGCGATCTGAGGCTTTCTTTTTTACCGCCCGTGTTAAGTACAAAATTTTATATCACCCCCTGGCCTGGAAGTGGGATTTCCCGCGCGCGGAGCGTGCGGTAATTGCCACTTTATGGCCAGGTGTGGCATAAATTAATTTATATCGCTGGTAACTTCTCGTATTTTGTTTCGGAATAGCGCGTTATCATTTATATATGATCAAAGGTTATGAACGAGCTTAAATATAGATAAGTATACGTTTGCATTGTATAGACTATAGGTAATAGCGATTTTATACAATCTTATATAATTTAACCCAAAAACATGAAACAATGGCGTTTTAAGAAGCTAGCACCGCACTGCAGTAAGTACCAATTGGACGTGCTAAACCTGGATGAAAAACTTCCTTTTCATTACATTTTATTAAAATAAAATTCTGAACAGACCACTCGATTTTCTATGGCTTAATATTCTAAAAAATGCTTGTAAATGGGTAAACAAACAAGTCTATTGTTGACAAAATCCGATTAATCTCGCATCAACATGAGTTCCCAAAGCGGTGGAGATGGAAAGTTTAAAATATTTTATGGCAGAGAAATACATTAAAAAAAAAGATCTTATATTTTTCTAAGTTTTTTAATAAAACTCACCAGTATTATACACGCGGGGCGTCAGCAGTTCACAACACTAACACAGTACGAATATATAGTCACAGTACACCAAAGTACATTGTTTTCGTAGAACACGAGATTTCAAAATTCGCGGGACGCCTCTCAGGCAGCTCCTGAAATGAAACGTGTCAAGGTTGCTACGATGAAGCGCTACGCCGTAGACGTCCGCTCCGTAGCTCGTCACCCGTACGAGAGGCTCACGTTGCTACGAGCTACGCGGGGAGATCCGTGGCCAATCGAAGTGAGGCTGCACTGTCAGGATGTTTACTCTACATTGATAAAATAATATGCCAGCATGAAAAGTTAGGAGAAAACGAAAAAGTCTATCATCGCTCATCAGAATAAAATTCGTTATGTTTTAAGCTTACGCAGAGAAATATCAGCATCCTTGGTTTATTTAAGTAAACGATTTCTGTAAGTATTGCATTCCCCAAGTTAATTCTATCAAGTAGATAATGCTGGTTCAAATGAACGACTTCAGCATCCTTGAACTTATGGGAAGTTCATCGATTATTCTAGTGCATGTATTTGAGCGCTTGCTCCGAAACCTCAAACTTTACACGCATACCAGAAAACCCATTCATCATTGGTAATTAAACCGTTTCATCTTCACTTCTTTTCAAAAAAATGGCTTTCCATCAAATTTATGATGATTTCGCCAACCACGTGTTCAAAGACGTTGTTCGGTAACGACGCCATGACAGTAGGCAACAAAGACAGTGTACGGTAGTGGATTCCACTCGTCGTCGCTCCTGGCGCGTGCGCTCAGCTCACCAACGCGGTGACGAGCAAAATCCCGTTTCATCTTACTAATTTGATTGCAAAAAATAAAGTTTCTAGCATAGAAATGCATATCAGATATAACAAATGTGAAATGTAAGAATGACAACTGCAAATAGAGAAAGTGACTTTTCCTGTGAATTAATATTCTAAAATAAGGTTTTTATAATTCTGAAGAATAATTCCACCATTTATTTGCGCTATTGCGGAGTTCGGAGTACACGATAGAATACTAATGTTTGCAAAAAAAACGTCATCCATCGTACCAACGTATTTCCATCTCACATGGTGTATTAGTTGGAGGTCCTTTAGGAATACACATTTCGGGTTCACTGGCAGCAAGCTCACGTTTTGCAGATCGATCCTCTGTACTCATCATCCTCCTAGCGTTATCCCAGTACAGTTGCATCCTGAAGGATGCCTGGGGTCCGCTACCTAGGTACTGGATATCGATCCTCTGTACTATGGATCAAAATCATACTTCGATTGAAAGTGTTGCCAATAGCAGTTATATATATTGTTTATACTTTATACCCTACACCGTTACAAGCCATACAAATAATTCGGCATCTATTCATAACTACTCGTAATTGTCTTAAGTAGAGCCACTTACCGCACAACATGAAAAGAGACGTACAGAAATGAGATAACAAGCAAAGTTGGGCAATCCAACGTACGTGTTAGAGCGAGACGACACAATTAGATCATGCCTCCGCTCCGTTGCGAAAAGACTAGAGGTATACCCCAGAGCGAGACAGCCGAGGAGGGCAAAGTTTCTTCTGTGAATTATTGAAATGAATAATGTTTTATTTCGTTAATTGACTTCGTCTGTAGGCCCTAGGTATTTTATAATTAATTCACATTTAAATGTACATCAATTCAATGTACAATAATTAAGGGAGAATAGGAGTTTCGAAAAATACTTATTTATAACATACTTACATTATTACGCGAGATGGATAATATGTTTACAAGTACCAAGTACAATTTTTTTCCATTTCTTAAATTTAAAATATTTTAATAATCGCATTGATGAATATTCTAAAGTTATTACATTTTAAACTCGCGCTTCATTTTAAACAAAAGATTTGTTTAAAAAACGGGTCTAACGCGACATTTATGTATTTATGTCACACCTGGCCATAAAGCGGCAATTACCGCAGGCTCCGCGCGCGGGAAATCCCGCTTCCTGACCAGGGGGTGACATAAAATGTTGTACTTAACACGGGCGGTAATAAAGAAAGCCTCAGGTCGCATATTTATCGTCATCGTCAAATACCTGCGATCTGAGACATTCTTTGTTTTACCGCCCTTGTTAAGTAATGTACTATTACCTTTTTTACCGAGGAAGTTTCTGACGTACCTACTTAGTTATTCAATGAAAATGTATATCGAACTTTTTCCTTTTCCGAACCCTTTTGCCTAGAGTAAATTTACCATTACTGCCGCTTATTGGTGATTAAAAAAATAGCGAAGGTTGCTTGGAATTTCACGAAGTAATAATGAAAATGAATCCATAAGTTTCTGCAAAAAAAAATCATTTTATGTCACACCTGGCCATAAAGTGGCCATTATCGCACGCTCCGCGCGCGAAAAAACCCACTTCCTGGCCAGGGGGTGACATAAAATTTTGTACTTACCACGGGCGATAATAAAGAAAGCCTCAGATCGCATATTTATCGCCCTTGCCTTCGGCTCGGGCGTAAAATACCTGCGATCTGAGACATTCTTTGTTTTACCGCCCTTGTTAAGTAATGTACTATTTGGTACTTCAAGCTATTGCCAACTAATTATACTTTTTTTTTCAGTCTCATCGAGTCATCATCATCATGTTGTGTCATGGGATGACACTAAAATCGATGACATGGTTCCTAAGAACAGACCTTTGTATGTCTCATAGTTTCAGACTTTCCCATGCTTCCGATTTAAATGTTACAGCCTGTATAAATAGTACGGATAGATAGTAAATTGCCCCTTCCCTAATAACTGGCCACTTGGCAAAAACATGCACAAAGCAGAGCATTATTCGTTGCTATTTTATGCAATTACATTAAAATAACTAGATGCGGAGCTCACACTAGAGCGACTTCATAACCACAAAATTAGTGGCTCAGTAACTAAATGGCATAAGGTTGGTCTGATAAGTACCTTTTAAAAGAAAGAAAGTAAGCATTTAATAGAGACAAAATAAATAAATATACGTGGTAAAAAAAACTTAATAGATATATCGTCCCGAAAAGGTCTCGGTTCAGCATAATGCGCTGCGACGGATCACGCTCTCTTTCTCTCTCTTTTAAACCTTTGAGAACGTAATAGTACATTACTTAACAAGGGCGGTAAAACAAAGAATGTGTCAGATCGCAGGTATTGGACGCCCGAGCCGAAGGCAAGGGCGATAAATATGCAATCTGAGGCTTTCTTTATTACCGCGCGTGTTAAGTACAAAATTTTATGTCACCCCCTGGCCAGGAAGTGGGATTTCCCGCGCGTGGAGCGTGCGGTTATTGCCGCTTTATGGTCAGGTGTGACATAAATACGTTTATTTATTAACTTTTATCAGTTATCACTACACAGTATAAAACAAAGTCGCTTCCTGTCTGTCCCGTTGTATGCTAAGATCTTTAAAACTACGCAACGGATTTAGATGCGCATTTTTTTAATAGATAGACTGATTCAAGAGGAAGGTTTGTATGTTATTAGTTACACGCATACTATTAGTAGAGGAACACTGATAATTTTAGAGGTTCCCGTGAGAAGCCGGGGCGGGTCGCTAGTATGTATATAATAAATAGAAGTTAGCTTCTGGTATTGCGGTTCCTAAAGTGTCATTCAATGGACAAACAAACAAAAGACGTAACTTTGTTTTATCACTGTTTCTCCTTGAATTTTCACACCACCTCATCAAACACCATTGAAACCATACACTATTGAAACGGTCGTTACCGTAAAATACAAAATCATAAAATACATAACTGTATCTTTGTTATTTCATTAAAAGTTTAAAATGGTTTCATAAGTTAGGTTATTTTTCCAATATGGCGGTTTGATTACATAGTTAACAAGTTCCATTGAACGACACTTTACCTTACCTAGCGTCACGAACGTTCACGAGCTTATATAATAATGAATGAACACCATATTTTCAATTGAAGCAAAGAGAAACATCCCTACACACAACGCTGCTCAAATACATCACAAAACATCTGCAATAGACAGTTGCTAATACGCAGGGGCCGAGGTGGAACTACCGGCCTTGTCAGTGCTCCGTTGTTTTTGCCAGCCAGAACATGTGTGGAGGGATGTTTTGACGCATGTTCTGGTAGTGATAACCGTAGTTTGAACGGAAATATGTAAACAACACCAATTCGTGTCATTTTTCAAGAAGAGAAAAAATAATTAATTTGGACCACAATCTATCATTTTTAACTAGCATACTACTTGCACAAAATACTTGACAACGTTATTCTCAATTGTCGTTAAATAACTTGACAAAGTAATACCTAGACACTGAATAGCCTTTCTGAAAGTACCTAATGACGATATTCTGCGTGAATCGAATCGAAATCTTATTCAAACATTATCACAGTGTCTAACCAAAACCACCTCATACAACTTGGAGGCACAATGAGTGAAAAGAACAAAGGACCGTCAAATAGAGAAAGGAATGCATAATCAAATAAACTTGCTTTCACGTTTCGAGACTATTTGCACCAGCGTACTTTTTGCAGCGGTGATACAACAAATTAAATCTTACACGGAGGTGACAAGAGCTACTGCGTACGAGTTATATAGATATGTTTGAGTGTACATGATGAAACAATGAGCCATTCCGCTTCTATGAGCGCGATGTTAATGCTAATATTGGGGGCCCGTTCCGAGTACGGTTACCGGTTATCCTTGGCTTGCCCGTTTTTAATAATTGATTTTGAATAGTCTTCAAGTATAGGTTGAATTCGAAGTCTTGAATTAAACAAAAAGAGAATTTTATCGGTTGAGTCTACATGTTTTTAGTCGTTTTATTTTGTAAAAGTCCTTTGTGCTGGTCTGTCTAATCAAATATTTTGCCGGCTGATTGGAAATGTTTCACTAAATTTATAACCGTTGTCTGAAATAATAGTAGCAGCCCAATATATATTCAAACGCTCATTACTCGTACTCTCAGGAATAGCTTCATCTATAACATCACACCCTAAATTTCAATCTTCTTTCCATCTTGCTCATTCACAGCGAGATTGAGCCAGACAAGTTGATATCAAGGCTCGGAATGAGCCCAAAGCGTCCCTCCGACCATCTAATCTTAGATCGCGACCTGTGAACGTCTTCTCAGGCAATTTCAGCACTCATTGTCCAGGAAGTTGGTGGATTAAAATCACTTTACCCTTGCTCGGAGATTTTGTGACTGGCATTTGGACCTTGAAAATTTAGTATTTCATATTTCTCACTGGAAAACGTACGTAATCTATAACACTTTTATCTCACGAGTGCAGGTTAGCCATGGTTGTAGTTGTGACACGTACGAACACATCAATCTTAAATTCATAGCTCCTATACGCCGACGCACTCATAGACAATGTACATGTATAGCTCAACACACGACCATGGCTCACCCGGACTCGTGAGTTAAAAGTACAATACCTGAGTATTCAAATTTAATAAGTACGAGTATTATATTTTACTAATTTTAATATTGATTGTTCGACTAAGGCGACTTCCTGACTTGGCGGGGCGGGATCGATATGTGACATTTTTTTCTTTGACGTAAACTTACTGACGTCGGAAAGATTCCCACTTGAAAAAATACTGTCAGTATTACATTTGCGCAGTAGTAATATTATGCGCAGAAGCGGACCAGTACTGCATTCGCAACGTCCCGCTTCCGCGCATCCCGCGCCAGTCAGGAAGCACTCATTTAAATGTAGGGGCGCAATAAAAAGTAGTACTGAGTTGACTGACAGTTGACACTGACATTTGACAGTTTTCTCATATCATACCACCTCCGCACCGACAAATCAGGAAGTCGCCTAAATTTTATTTTTTTGTTTGTAATAGACGGAGCAAGCTTTTATGAAAGAAGAGAATGTTTTGCGTTAAAAATCTTCATCTAAGAAGAGTGCTAGTGAATGAGAACACAGGTCACATCAACACAATGAATCCTCTAATTTGATAAAGGGTCGGCAACGCGCACGTGACTCCTTTGGCGTGCGTCTACTTATAGGCTGCGGTGTCCGCTTATCATCAGGTTGACAGTACGCTTGTTTGCCACTGAGGTTGTATTAAAAAAATTAGACAGTGGTAGACAGAGTAATAGTTGGATCATGTTTCCTTTATTAGTACACCCATACAAAGTCAGTGTGGGAATCTAGTTTTGATAATAAATAATTAGCAGTTTCGTCTCACTTGGGTGCCGATGGAAATAATACTTCGATTAATTAAATTCAACGTAGGTCTGACACGAAAACCGAACTCTTTTTCAGGGTACCAATAACTGGACTCAAAATGAGGACTCGTATGGTAGTAAGCAGGTAATAAATGTAAGAAGTCAGCATTCTATAATAGGGTGAACTTGATATCAATGAATTTTTGCCACTATCTGGGCAGATCTCCAGCAAGCACTCGGTTAAGTAGCCTATGGTTCAAGCATAAGTCGAGAAACCGGCGCCTAGGTTTCTGTTTGGTAATATAACTAAGTATACAATTATAAGTAGCCTATTTATAGCAAGAATTAGTAAAGTTAGAATGATTAGAAGACTTTATGGTTGTAAAACCTAATATAATAATTCTGGTACCTATTCACAACACTTGCCAACTACACTATGTGCCATTTGCACCAACGTACGAACACAGACCGTTCATCGTCAAATATGGCGCTGGCAGCTGTCATCCCATAGAAACTTGTCAAGCTTTCTATACAATCAGATTTGACGAACACCGCTTACGGTTACAAACGGTTTGGTGCAACCCAGCCTATATCTACTACCAGTTTAAATATTTCCTCCGATTAGGCGTAGTTGTCAAGGTATAAACATAGTACGAGATATGGGTTGAGTTAGTGGGGTAAGACTGGTTGTGAATTAGCCGCTCCAGCCACATTTAAACTGATAGCCTGAAATTATTCATCGCTGTTTATAAATTAAACTTATACCACATCGTTCCTCACGAGAGCACATCTGCCGCTCAACGCAGATGAGACTGGCTGTAAAAAATAACCGTACCGGTTTATACCAACCAGTACGGTTATTTTTTATTTTTTGCCTTATAGGCAGTACAATAAATTTTATGATTACAGAGTTATGGTGATTTTTATGTTTTTAATGAATAGTTTAGTGTTTCCTCCGAATTATACATATTTTAGCGTACTACTTACTCGTAGTAAAGTCATTTTCGGCAGCATCGGACCAATAAATACTTCTTAACGGCGAGGTGTAGTAATGAGGTTAACAGAAAAAAAAGAATATTCAATCACTAGCTTTTGCCCGCGACTTCGTCTGCGTAGAACTCGCGTCATCGCGTTAGAATGTTATTTCATTCTTCTATTTCTTGCACTTACCTAGTTATCTCTCTTCCATTCTAACTTAAACCCCGTTAAGGGATGATTTCCGGGATAAAAGTAAGTATCCTATGTCTATCCCTAGGACTCAAACTATATCCATACCAAATTTCATCGAAATCGGTTGAGCATTTTAAGGGGAAACAGGCAGACAGAGTTACTTTCGCATGTATACCCCGCCCCGGTTTCGCACGGGTAGTCCAGTTTTAAACAACAACAAATACCTACTCTTTATTGCACACCTCAATCCTCAATTAAAGGACACAGATCAGGATCACAGGGAGAGGATTTTTTATGATTTAAATTTATTTATCTAAGCTTTTGCCCGCGACTTCATTCGCGTGAATATCCATATCAACTTCTACACTGTATTTCGCCGGGCTGTCTCGCCAAACATTGCGCACGCCGGCTCAATGCGCCCACATGAAACACATGACAGAGGACAAAATATATATTAAGAAGGAAGTAGATGAAATGTTTCGGATATTCTGATACGGGTGTGGAAAATACTTCATACGCATCAAGAAATGAAGAAAATCGCGAGCGTAGTGAGCGCGAAATGTTTTGATGCAGGTGAGGAAAATACTTCATACGCATCAACTATAATGTAGATGAAAACGCGAGCGTAGGGCGCGCGAAAATTATCGAACATTATAACGTAGGTGCGGAAAATACTCATCAAGTAATGTAGACGAAAACGCGAGCGTAGCGAGCGCGAAATTTTTCGAACATTCTGATGCAGGTGCCGAAAATACTTCATACGCATCAACTATAATGTAGATGAAAACGCGAGCGTACGACGCGCGAAAATTTTCGAACATTATGATGTAGGTGCGGAAAATGCTCATCAAGTAATGCAGAAGAAAACGCGAGCGCAGCGAGCGCGAAATTTTTCGAACATTATGATGCAGGTGCGGAAAATACTTCATACTCATCAAGTAATGTGTATGAAAACGCGAGCGTAGCGAGCGCGAACTATTTCAAACATTATGATGCCGGTGCGGAAAATAATTCATACGCATCAAGTCATGCAGATGAAAACGCGAGCGTAGCGAACGCGAAATTTTTACAAACATTATGATGCAGGTGCGGAAAAGACTTCAAACGCATCAAGTAATGTAGATGAAAAAGCGAGCGTAGCGCGCGCTAACGTTTTTGAACATTATGATTAAGGTGCGGAAAATAATCCCTACGCGTCAAGTAATGTAGATAAAAAAGCGAGTGCGAAATGATTCGAACATTATGATGCAGGTTAGGAAAATACTTCATACTCATCAAGTAATGTGTATGAAAACGCGAGCGCAGCGAGCGCGAAATGTTTCGAACATTATGATGCAGGTGCGGAAAATATTTCATACGCATCAACTATAATGTAGATAAAAACGCGAGTGTAGGGCGCGCGAAAATTATCGAACATTATGATGTACTCGTAGATGCGTAAAATACTCATCAAGTGATGTAGATGAAAACGCGAGCGCAGCGAGCGCGAAATTTTTCGAACATTATTATGCAGGTGCGGAAAATACTTCACACTCATTAAGTAATGTATATGAAAACGCGAGCGCAGCGAGCGCGAAATGATTCGAACATTCTGATGCAGGTGCGGAAAAGACTTCATACGCATCAACTATAATGTAGATGAAAACGCGAGCGTACGGCGCGCGAAAATTTTCGAACATTATGATGTAGGTGCGGAAAATGCTCATTAAGTAATGTAGAAAAAAACGCGAGCGCAGCGAGCGCGAAATTTTTCGAACATTATGATGCAGGTGCGGAAAATACTTCATACTCATCAAAAAAATGTGTATGAAAACGCGAGCGTAGCGAGCGCGAAATATTTCGAACATTATGATGCCGGTGTGGAAAATAATTCATGACTTGATGTCATGCAGATGAAACGCGAGCGTAGCGAGCGCGAAATTTTTACAAACATTATGATGCAGGTGCGGAAAAGACTTCAAACGCCTCAAGTAATGTAGATGAAAAAGCGAGCGTAGCGCGCGCTAACGTTTTTGAACATTATGATGCAGGTGCGGAAAATAATTCCTACGCGTCAAGTAATGTAGATAAAAAAGCGAGTGCGAAATGATTCGAACATTATGATGCAGGTACGGAAAATAATTCATACGCATCAAGTCATGCAGATGAAACGCGAGCGTAGCGATCGCGAAATTTTTACAAACATTATGATGCAGGTGCGGAAAAGACTTCAAACGCCTCAAGTAATGTAGATGAAAAAGCGAGCGTAGCGCGCGCTAATGTTTTTGAACATTATGATGCAGGTGCGGAAAATAATTCCTACGCGTCAAGTAATGTAGATAAAAAAGCGAGTGCGAAATGATTCGAACATTATGATGCAGGTACGGAAAATGCTTAATACGCATCAAGCAATGTAGATGATTGAACAAAAAGAAATTGTTGACCTATCAAACGGCTTTGTAAAGAGGTGGTTGGATAGATATTTTTTTGTTCATAAATTAGTGGAATACCTTTCAAAGTTCAAAGTGCCTTCTTGTAAAACATAGGTATAACTGAATACCTACTTTGGTCTGTTCTTTCACTTTCGAAGATGGAGTAGGGGCCTAGGTTGATAGCGCACCCACCCTGGTTGCTTCTAAGAGGTATGTGATTTTCTGAGAATTGTGTTTTTTTTTGCTTCCTATCCACCTATAACTTTCGAATTTGGTCATACTTGATGTTTATTGTTACGTAGGTATATTTTACTAACGAATACCAATATACCCTAAATTTATGTCTGTTACGCGCTGAACGTATTTTATACATTTTGCTGACGGAAAACGCAACTAATCGGCACCTCGAAGAACCTCAATGACACCCATATCGATTATTAAGAAAAGTAAATAAGTAAATGTCCGCCATCTTCGATTTGAAAATGGATATCATTGGATTGTAATGAGCACCTCAAAAAACAATATTTTATACAAAAATGCACATACCTAATATATAGGTACATGTCGCAAGTGCTACCATGCAACCGAGAGCCCGCCGCTCTGCGTAGGTACCCTCCATCGAAGACAAAAAAAACCGAGGTTTCGTAGTAAGGTTTGTGAATATTGATAGAGACTGACTGACCAACATAATTAGATCTCTAATTTCAAACAGTTAATATGGTTTGAGGGACTTTTGTATTTTTGTCTTTAGCCCTGAGAGGCAGATGTATTGTTATTTCACCCCCCATTTTTTCAAATACTATCTGTTTATTATAAAATGTTTGAATGGGGTTCTATTTACTTTGCGTCCATGTATATACTTACCAATTTTCAAGCCTATAAATCATGAACTGAAAGACTTCTCATACAAAGTTTAACCCCTCTTTTCACCCCCTTTCATCCCTAACCTATATGATTTTTATAGCCTATAACCTGGCCGAAGATCCAATAAACATATTAGTGAAGGCTGTATTAAAATCCATTCGCTAGTTTTCGCGTGATAGTTAGACATATAAACAGACAGACAAACAGACAAACAGACAAACAGACAAACAGACAAACAGACAAACAGACAAACAGACACGAATTCTAAAAACAGTTGAAACGTGTTCTGTTATCGATTCTTAGACCCCTCCATCGATTTTTTTACTAATATCTTCAATGTACAGATTTTCGACCCTCTTCTGCTTTATTATATGTATAGATGTACAGATTTTCGACCCTCTTCTGCTTTATTATATGTATAGATTATTAATATTACGGGGCGCGGGACTAGACGTTCCATAAAATTGACAGTATCTTTACAATTGTAAAAATAATGTCATGTATCGCAAGTCTACATATTGTAGATTTAATAACGCGACGGCACTCTCGACTGGATAATAAACACCCCACTATTTATACTTTACTATCCCTACACACCTAAGCCACTAACCTAAGTCTAGTTATGCGCCTAATACGTTAAAATCCACAAAAATAACTAGCCGGGAGCGGGAGCGTGCAATAAAAATTATACAATCCTGCGGCTACCTCAATTTGGAATTATTATATTCAGAAAAGAAGAAATAAATATTTTCAAATAAGTTTTGAAGTTTTTGGTTGTTCAATAAAGTTAATTTGGATTTACTTTTAGTTATAAACAAAATTTAAACTTTAATAAAAGTAGGTCTTCGAGGATTTTTGAAAGATGTAAAGAGAACTGGAAATACCACATGGCAGAACATTTTTTACATTGACGACTTGTACGCATCCATCCATCCATCCTCAGCCTATCTACGTCCCACTGCTGGGCACAGGCCTCCTCTCATAGATGAGAGGGATTGGGCAGTAGTCCCCACGCTGGCCCAGAGCGGGTTGGGGACTTCACATACAACTTTGAATTTCTTCGCGGATGTATGCAGGTTTCCTCACGATGTTTTCCTTCACCGAAAAGCTAACGGTAAACGGCGGACTTGTACGCGCTTTGCTTTTATTAATGCGGGAGATATTATATCCATACTTAATATTATAAATGCGAAAGTGTGTCTGTCTGTCTGTCTGTCTGTCTGTCTGTTACCTCTTCACGCTTAAACCGCTGAACAGATTTAGATGAAATTTGGTATGGAGATAGTTTGAGACCCGGGGAAGGACATAGGATACTTTTTATCCTGGAAATAATCCCTCAAACTGATAAATTCGGGGGTGGAAGTTGAATCTATGAACCGGATCCATGTTAGGTATTTACAATGCCCACGAAAATTCGTCTCTGCAGAACCAGTGTAAGCCTGACCTCCGAACATGCTCATAGTTTTCACGAATCTCAAGTTCAAGATACAATTGGGACGTATGGTGAGGTGAGTTTGCTTATGGAAGTTTGCGTTTTGCCTATAACCCGAGCATGAAAAAATGTTCGGTCGGTGATAGGGACAAAACATGCCACTCTTTTCTATTTTCTCTTATAGGAATCGCAATAAGACTGTCTTTCTCTAGCAAAGCGTGTCCGCCCCTTGGTCAGTATACAGATGTCATTCGTTAAAGTTGAAGGAAGCTAATGTAGAACTACACTTGCACATATTTACTAATTTGAGTCTTAAAGTGGCAAGATAAAATAGGTATTTGCATGATTTAGGTATGATTTATTTATTCTTTCCACCGTAGTTATAAACTGAGTAATTTCGCCACCACTTGATTATGATGAGCTATTAAGATTGTCGACAAAGACTAGAAAAAGAGGTCGATAGGAGGACAGTAAACGCCTGGAAGAGCTATTGGTCTATGAATCACCCAATGAAAGGCGACCTACCTCTTTCATTTAAACGTAGGCTCATGGACATGAGCATACTTCCAGTTCTCACCTACGGTGCACAAACTTGGTCTTTGACAGAAGCCCAGAAATCCATACTCGGGGTTTGCCAGCGAGCCATGGAGCGCAGCATATTAGGTGTAAAGTTGGTGGATCGAATCTGGAACACCACACTGCGCTCCAAAACTCAAATAGTTGACGTAGCTCGGAAAACAACCCAATTAAAGTGGGACTGGGCTCGACACGTCTACCGGATGCCGAATGAGCTGTGGGCCAAAAAGACCACAGAGTAGATGCCCCACGACTCAAAACGGAGACGCGGTAGACCACGCCGGCGGTGGCGTGATAATTTGGACTCTTTAAAAAGGAGACTGGGCAGATAAACAAGACCGCGAGGAATGGAAAAAGAGGGGGGAGGCCTTTTCCCAGCAGTGGGACATTTTAGGCTCAATAAAATATAATAATTAAGGTTGTCGCACACATAAAGGCTCGGCACCAGACCGGCGCCGCCCCAATTCTATGTTAGAAACTTCATATTGCAACGCACAGTTAAGGTTTTGGCAAACCAGATGAGTGCGGATGCAGCGGTGTGCTCCAGCCATTATCCACTACGTAACGGCATCGCCCCTGCTCGGGACAGGACCACCAGCCATGGTGAACAGACGCAGGCGAAACGGCCTACTTCAAACGTAAAAAGCCCTCAACCAGTGGACACCTCGCGGCAAGCGCGGCACCGCCACGCGGCCACCTCGGCGCTGCTGAGGCACAATGCGGTTCCGTGCTTGGGTTGGATTTACGTGAGGTGAGGCCGCGCCGGTCTGGTGCCGAGCTTTAACTATGTGTGTGTAAACCTTTATTATGACAGATTTAGTTCGAATGTCTGTTACTCTTAGAGCAATTAATAGGTACTATAAATTGCGTATAAAATAAAATAAAATTGAAATACTTTGGCACTTAGAAATATTTATTTGCTAAGATAGCTTTCAAAGTTGTTACTTAAAAATACCAGATATGGTACTACAGTCTATCTAACCTGTAAGCAGGCTTGCAAATGATTAAAAATTATTTACATTCGTGCTGCATTACTTGATGGAATTTTCAGCACCTGCATCATAATGTTCGAAACATTTCACGCTCGCTACGCTCGCGTTTTCGTCTTTTTTCATCTTTTACTTAATGGGTATGAAGTCTTTTCAGCACTTGCGTCATAATCATAACGTTCGAAATTATTTCATCTACGCTACTTAATACGTATCAAGTATTTTCCACACCTTCATCGTAATGTTCGAAATATTTCGTGCTCGCTACGCTCGCGTTTTCATCTACCTACACTTGAGGCGTATGAAGTCTCTTCCGCACGTGCATCATAATTTTCGAAACATTTCGCGCTCGCTACACTCGCGTTTTCGTTTCCGTACTTGATGCGTATGAAGTTTTTTCCGCACCTGCATCATATTAATTTTCATCTACGTTACTTGATCTACATCCATATATTAAATCCCCTGTCATGTGTTTCATGCGGGCGCGTTGAGTCGGCGTGCGCAATGTTTAGTGAGATTGCCCGGCCCGCAGTACCTGGTGACGGCGAAATACGGTATAGAAGTTGATATGGACCGAGTTCTACGCAGACGAAGTCGCGGGCAAAAGCTAGTTTCCTATAATTACAAGGGAGTAAGCCATACTATACATATAACGGAACTATACCGTGCGTTACCGGCATGCGGGCTTTTCTTTAAATTGGGTATTTAAACGTACTTTTTATACTCGTCGACTACAATATTACAATTAGAACTTCATAGACCATTGCACAATATTATACATTTTAAGCTGAACTAAAAGTCTATGCTCTATGGAGTAATATAATATTTCATTGTACAACTGCGCGGAGAATCGAAATATCATTCAAAAATGGAACGCCGTAATTTGATGAAAAAAATTAAGTTTAAGGAGACTCATTTTATGAATATTTCAACATTGATAGTGCTTCCCGCGCTTCTGTACGTAAAACCGTCAATGCACTTGTCAAATTGTCTACCTACTTAAACGGTCGTCTGGATACTGGCCATAATCATTAGAAAAAAAACTTAAATTCTCTTGCGTCGTGATTGGTCGAAATTTGACATGATGCCAAAGGCGGGCATGGACTGGTAATTTTTTTTTTCAATCTTAATAGGGTACCGGCCCCGTGGGATTTGTTATTACAAATTTACAATACTTGTGATATTATCGTAAATTTATAATTATTTAGACTTGTTTTCAATATTCATCAATACCCACGTGATACGTATTGTGATATGTGCAGACCACGTGCTATTAATCACCGTGTAACCTACATGCACAAATGAGATCGTTTCAGCAGCAACTTTCTGTTATTTTGTTATTTTCGTGGACTCGTAGAAAAAGTATTGTATACAATAGTTATATAATTAGCTTTTTGAGCCTCGAACCTTACTTAGACCACTCGGCAAGCCTCGTGGTCTAAACGCGGTTCTCGACTAAAAAAGCATTCATTATAACGATTGTATAAAATACTATTCTTAACCTTAATAACCATGCACTTAATTTTATAATTAAACCAAAATTTCGACGTCACTTAATTTCTGACTTTAAATTGCAAGTAATGTACAGCAAAGTATATTGACAACTCAGTACAAATGACAGCCCTTAATGGTCTATTTACTAGATATGACGTTAATTTAAGGTGACGTGAGCTTAGAGAACAGAGTTTTTGAAGCCTTTTAACGCATTTGTAGATGAAGATATGGTTTTCAAAAAATATGCACAACAATTTTGAGACCTTTCTGTAGTGAAATCATCGATTCAAAACATGATTATGCAACTTTCGCTGGATAGAAAAAAATCGCGAACTTGCGTCTAAACCACACCTTTAAATAGTTATTACTATTTTTGCACATTAGCTATCAACATGAAAATTATATCAATAAATGCGTAATGTCCTACTTCATTGCAATCATCGATTACTTTTTCTTAACTAAAAACTTTTAAAAAAATAGTAGTAAAATAATACTCATTTCTGCAAACACGTTCGTACGCGATCGGCGCGGCCCCGTTCAGTGCTCAGCGAGCTGCGTTCGAGGTAGGTTCTGTGCCGCGCTTCAATTCAACGTCACTTGACATTTCAATATAAACAATGGGTAATTAATAAAAGGAAACCTGCAAGACTCCGTCATCTCGAGACTGCGGAAGGAAACCTGCACAACTATATTAAGTGTAATGCAAATAATGCATTATCGTATTATAGTGGGTATACAGGTATATACAACCTTCATATTTGAACGCTTTGACGCTGCCAAACTAACACAGTCTATGAATAACAGTAGGACAATACTCGTGACACAAACGTACAACGTAATACATTTTTTACTAACGGTGGTATTTATTTTACGTGTACGGACAAATAGACACAGCGGACTTTCTTTATATAATATTGAAATTTTCACATTTTATATTGTAGCAATTAGGATTGTTCATTATTTTTCAAAGGTGCTAATTCGAAATCCATTTCGAGATATGAGATTTTCAACCAATTTCAGGTAATTACTTCGACAAAATAATCAATGATTTGAGATATTTCAATACATATACATGTGACCTTTGTTTGACTTTTCTCGAATCCTCTTTGGCTGAATATGTAAAACCTACGGTCATTAAAATAGTTTGGATCGGTGGTGTTTAACCGTCACCACTGTCAATTCCTTCAGTTATAAATTATTGTTAGGTTATAACGTTGTTTTCGATTTGTTTAAGTCGTCAAAATCACTTAAAATATGAAAAAAAAAATGAAATGTTTTGTTCCTCCGTGTGAAAATGATTCCAAAAATAGCTCTAAAACAAATTAAAAAACCGGGTAGACCTACGTAAAACGTGGTCTCGTGAAGTCAATGTGGCGTATTTCCAGTCTTACTTATATATAATACTGCTGCGAGGATCACTTCGACGTAAGTGCAAATAAAAAGACCATACAAAGTTTACTCGTTGTTTTGTTTAACAGTATTCTCACATAATTATTTCAGATTAAAATTTTATTTATTAGTTTTGTTTATATTATTGTTGATCTTTGTTTATATTATTTTGCCAGAAAAAGGTCATTTTTGACAAACTTTGTTTTTTGATGCCTATCGATCCCATTCCTATTCAGGACCCAGTTTGTATCGGACCAAAAAAAAAATCCGACTAGAAAAGCCGCAAATCGAGGAAAGCGCCTATTTCAAAATCAAAATCGAGGGAAGGTCTTCTAAGACCATTTTCACGTAGCCGGACGGGATCTGGTAGCTGCCCTCACTGGCCAAAAAAAAAACACCCTGTATATGGGTAGGGTGACCCGCCTCGTGGCTCATATTGAATTATGATAAGTACAATACTTATTAATAAATAGATTATGTTTTTCTATGTGTGTATATTTTAATTTCACTTTTATTGTAATAATAAAACAATATTGAGACATACTTCGCAAGGAACAATAACTTCGTTTTGTTTTTCAAGTAGATGTTCAAACACACATGTAAATAAACTCAATTCGACAATTATATCATGACATAAGGGTGAATAAAATAAAATAAAAAGTCTATTATATTACAATCCACGATGTGTTGTCATTGTGTCAAAATATGTTATTACGGTGTATTACATGAAACTAGTAAGTAAAAATGACGAGTTGCCATTCGCATTGTTCCGATTATACTGAACTGTTGACTCTTGACAATGGTCATCATATTTATGGTTTACCCGTTCAGTTGTGTTGTAGTGACTAAGCGTTGTACTACTGGCTATACACTATACTGTGACATCTCGGTATCGGCAGCGAGCGCACGGGAACAGAAATGGTTTGCGCGGTGGCAAGCGGCTAACCCCGCGCCTGCTCCCCTCAAGCCACGCACCTCACCCCCTCAAAAGCAGCTAAGCGCTGAGCTCACGTCGCCTTAAGCAGTGTGCTTAGAACATTGAAGGTGCGGAATTAGGAAATTCAATTTGGCAGTTAATTCACATAATTTTGATTTGCTAATACGTGGAAATAATTGCAAATGGAACATATTAGTAATATCAGTTTCAATAAATGCCCGCTTGCCGGTAGGTACCCCACTTGACGTACTGTATTTCGTAAGGCGTGTAAATGACAACATTTATATCTGACGCCGTTCTCAAGTAAATCGAAAGAAGTACCTATATACCCTAAAATGTTTTCTATTGAGACGGACCTTCCACCAGCGGCGACCTTACCGATTACGAGGCTCCGGTCTTTGCGAAGCCCTCTGTCCTTCTCCTTCGTGAATCTATGGTTTTTTTTAAATTTGCTTGGGTTGTTGCGCGAGGCCCCTACAAGAGCGAGGCCCCGGGCGATTGCCCTGTTCGCCACCCCCTAAGGCCGCCACGACCTTCCACCACATCTCTTCTTAAAAGTAAGTGGCCTGAGTCCTGATAAATGGCGAAAGGAAGTCGAAGTATCTACCATTGTCTAACTATAGAATCATAACAGATTTTTATTAATTCGACATAACCAAAACAGAGCAAATTCTGAATTTCGGCGTTTTACCTTATTTCAGTTTATTCAAATTTGGCGGCAATCTTATGGTTTAAGCTCTCTCCATACAAACGTTGTGCAAGTTTTTCTTCGTTTGTGTTGTGTTTGCACTACAGTTATGATTTTGTCAGCACGCTTATTTTTCCGTTAGCCATAATCTGTAGGTTATTTTTTTAAATTTAAATAACTATTTTTCGTATTATTTTATTTTTCAGTTGTTTGATATTTTTGAAAATTTCTTCTTCAGGTTCTTCGTATATCCAATATTTACAACCAAAAAATAATAATATTCGGGAGTGCCAAAACCGACGAATAAAACGTGCACAATGTTTGTATGGAGAATGCCTTGCCCACCCCTGCGCCTTAAGAAAATCCAAGGGAAATCGATCAACATTCACGATTCTTGTTAATTTAGATCTGGGGTAAAAGGGTTGTGATAATTAAAATTCAGACGAGGTCGGTCTCTGTTCGCGGCATATAAATCTGAGACAAGACAACGTGGCAGTCTCGCCGAATCGATACTGGGATTACGTGCGTAAGCAATTTCTGTCGCTTCAGTCGGATAACAGAATTTTCCAAATTGAATCTGGGACGTATGTACATTGTACGTTGTTTGAAGAAGACTTTGGACAAAAACAATCATTACATGGCACAGATCCTCTTCTCGAGTATTTTACCTCTTCTTAGGGTTCCGTAGTAAACAAGGAACCCTTATAGTTTCGCCATGTTCGTCCGTCCGTCCGTCTGTCCCCCGTTTATCTCAGTAACCGTTAGTACTAGAAAGCTGTAATTTGGCATGAGTATAGATATTGATGACGCCGACAAAACGGTAGAATAAAATCATTAAAAAAATCTTTTTATCCAAACCCCATCGTGTGAGGTATCGAATATCTCTTTTAAAAATATTATAAGGTTTCTAAGATCATTTTTTGATTCAAGAATCGGCTGGCGTGATATTAAGCTTTGAAGTGATTGTTATGGTCAAGTGTCCCCCCCCCCCCCCTGCCAGCTAAACGGTGGCTACTAGGCATGTGAAAAAAATCATGGTAGTAGTATATACGATGAATTTAAAAGAAAAACTATCACAGCTAAGTAGACATTACTAGTTAACGAGTAATAGTTAAGCTTATTAGAAACCGATAAAGAATTTAAAACTGCATTATATAATTTTTTAGCATCTAAGGCCTATTATTCCATTCAAGAATATTTAAAAGACATTGTTTCTTAGTATATAAGTAAATTATGCATGCGATACACATGACATTCCTTAAATATTTGCATGTCCTTGTGACCAAACATGTAGTTCTTTATATTGTTCGATAATTACCTATTTTGTACCATGTTTTAGCAAATAAATGACTGATTACTGATTACTAAGAAATGTACTTTGCAAAAGCAAACTTTCGTACAATTTCCATTGATACCTTAGATAATTTATTAATTCTGTCAAAAACATAGTAAATATAAGTTCGAAAACTTTATAGTCCACATAATGTAACGGGTGGACAACTACGGAACCCTACATTGTGCGTGGCCCGACACGCACTTGGCCGGTTTTTTTGGAAACAATACTGTACTGTTATGTTGTATTACGCCCTAATCACATGATGATTACCTCTAGGTATATTTTAAGAAATTCGATTGGGTTCGAAAAAAATACATTCGGGGTCATTCTGTACGTCAACTTGAAATAACATAATTAAATTGTAAAGGGACTTATGGAAACAGGTAGGTACCTACTAAAGCTAAAAATGTTACTAGTAATGTGTTTTATCTATATATTACGAGATAGAGACCCTAATGACACCTGTAAGATACCATAGATCATATAAATTAAGTTTTATTTACTGACATTTTTGAAATGGCGGTAATTATAAATTAATAAATATTTGGAGATAATCTTACACAAATCGACCTAGTCCCAAACTAAGCAAAACGTGTACCTACTGTATATACTAAGCGACGATACTTATATAGATAAATGAATACTCAAATACATAGAAAACATCCAAGACCCAAGAACAAATATTCCCCGGCCACCCCCGGCCGGGATTCGAACCCGGGACCTCCAGCGTCGTAGGCAGGGTCACTACCAACTAAGCTGAAGCGGTCGTCAAACAAAGAATGAATATATACCACTCAGACCAAAACAAAACATAGTTACAATGTTATTAACCTCCTTTATTACATGAAACTAATTAATTCTCTTATTTATCATTATCATCGTCGTCATCACTAGTTCCGGCGTTACCTAGATATTTGGCGTACATGTCAGCATACTGTTTATATACGTCCAATGCATTTTGTTTGATATTTTTATCGTCAGACCCGTATCTATGACCACAGTAACATTTATGATCCTTTCCGCAAAACGCAGGCTTGCCTTCTTTCATACACGTCCGAATGCATTTCCTAGCCACATGCAGATCTGGACAGAAGTGGGCTATTTGGTGTCTTAAGGCAGGACGGAGAGCTTCCTTCGTCAGCATGACCTCTGCACAGAATTATGTATATATGGTTATAAATTATAAATTAATTACCTATACTACAATACTACATACAATAATATTGTTTAATACAATTTGAAACTTGATCAGTATCTCAAGGAAGACCGTGTAGTAATACTACGCAGGCAATCCCTGTTCCGGACGAGGCATATAGTGAGTGCTTTTGTCAATAAATGTGAGGAAATTTTAAAATTGTATGATAAATCTGAATGATAAGGACATCATTCACTAAGTGCTGCATTATCCGGCGCCTGCGCACCGCGCCGCGGCGGATACGACGGCTCGGAGTCAGGCCCTTGACAGCTCGCCGTCCGCGCCGGCAATGTCAAAACTCGCCGGCAATGTAATATACAAATCCCATTACGGACCTATGAATGAGGGCACCCCAGAGTGATGGACTTCGCTGTCTATTATCGCGAATGTATTCTATTTTTTTTTTTTTTCAAGCATGTTTGAGACAAAATTCACACTACCTAATATTTAAGTGGTAAATACCTGAGACGGCTTCATCCCTTTTTGTGGTGATTTGTGGAGACGTTTTAATTTGAACGCCATTTTTTTGTGCTAAAATAAAGACAGCTGTTCACAATGAAAAGTAAGTTTTACGTGAAAAAATTAGTTTAAACAGAGTTTCCAATATTATTAGCTATGAGTGAACTTATTAGGAAACTTAATTGGCCTTACCTACACTCGGATTTGATGGGCTTTCTACTACACTCTGATGACAATAACATTCTCCATTATGACATATTACAGGTACACCCTTGCAACTCTTCTCGCAGTTATGCAGACCTTCTTTACTGTCGCAGTCAGCGTTACGAAGATAACTCAGATAGTAGTCCACATCAACTAAAATAAATGTATAAGTAGTATAGTTGGTATTGAAAAATTATAATTTAACGCATTTATAATTATTTCAAGAAACCAGTAACCTGTTGAAAAAAGTCAATCCAATTTATTCTGAAAACACAACAATTGACAGTTGATAGCTACATACGATTGTAACATATTAAAATTATCCACGAAGGCGCGCCCGTCCTTAGCCCAATCCGTACAATTGCGCATTAAGATTAGTATGAGATTCGCTGTGGAGGGGCACTTCGTCGTGAATCGTGAATGATACGCACTATACACCGCTAATCCTATAAAGTAACTAACTCTAAAATAACCCGCCCCTTGCCATTCCGGATGCAAAAGTGCTCATAATGCTGGCGGCATTTCCATGTTGAATAGCCATAGCCATGGACAGCCTTTGCACCAGAAATTGATAAATAAATATGTACCTCTAGGTTATACTTGTTCACTGACACAAATCCAAGGTAAGTAAGTGTCCAAATCCAAGTCGTTTATTACTGTTATTACAATATGGATTATGGCCACTTGATTTCATATAGACAACATATAAATGTATTATGTTTTTTTTTGTAAAATATTAATAACTACTATAGTATGTTAACCGTACTTGGTTTAGATGCATCTACGAAATATGAGCAGCTGAATAACAAAATAAAACTTTTTTCCCAAAACATCTTGCTCCTCTGTCGTAACTAATCCAAAGAAAACACGCAAAACATCAGAACCCCAGAAACAGCAGAAGTGTATAATTAAGTTTTTAATTGATTTGTCAAACGTATTTTCCATTAATACAAACATAGATTGAAACACGCGTGAACTTAGTAAGATCAACTTAGTCATAGGTTCTCATACTCTCTCTTATCGTTCACTAGTAAAAATTAGTAAGCAGGAATGATGCAACAAAATGTAGGTTATTTTTATGAGCATTTTTTGTCGTCAACGGAATCTCGTCGGAGTCAGTGAAATCACATATTATCTGCATCATTGATGATTTGTATACGTCATTAGTCAAAACCGGTCTGGGAGTAAAACTTCATTTACGATATTATCAAAATCACCAAAAAAGGGTTGGCATAAGTAAGTGCCTAGATTTCTGAATTTACTGCGTGTGTGTGACTAGTCTCAGACTCAGAATGTCAGTATATACTTATTTAAAAAAAATCGCAATAGACATTTGCTGTAGGTAATTTATGTTTATCAATCAATAATGGCCGTCTTCAATAACATAGCTCAAATTAACTCACATCATAATTTGGGAATAACTTAAGAAATAATGGATAAATTGAAAAGTAAGTAAGGCAATTTACTTATTCAATAGGTATTTCAAAATCAATTTAATATTTTCATCCAATCAAGAGTTCAAATCAAGTCACAAACAAAACTGTCCCAATCGGAGGAGGCTTCAAAACTGACGTCAAACAATGCCAAGTCAAGTCCAATTACAGCGGAGTCTAAACGAGTCCCGAGTGGGTAAAACTTCATTTCCTCACTTTATAGAAAGTGGAGTATTTCTTCTGTAGATTGGTGTGGTAATAAGCGGTGAGCGGGCGTAAAGGGGTTAATGCTTAAAAAGGTTTAAAATAACCAATTTACCACAGCTAATTAAATAGTAGATTATGCTCCATTCGCCTTTTAAGGCGCTACAACGAGAAATATCGCGTTCTTTGAAATGCTGTTCTGCCCAGACGAGGAAACAATAGGGATTGATTTTCAGATATATGTTTCTTGAAAATATGATTGTGATTTGACAATAGCCGAACATGAAATGCTTAAAATTTTCTCGATAGTAAAAAATCCAAAGTTGAAAGTATTTATTTTCCTTTTTTTACTCAGCCGCCTTACCTGATACCATTTTTTAAAATTATTGTATAGAAATTATCCGCTAAATCGTACGTTCACGTGTACTTTGAGGGACTGCCAAAACCGACGAATAAAACTTGCACAGAGTTTGTATGGAGAAGGCCAAGGCCAAGGCAAGCCTCTCCAGGCGCCTTAATAACTAAATGTATCGCAGTTATTGCATTTCTCGTTGAAATAGGCTACAAATAATTGGACTTATTTAGAATCTGACTTTCTCAGAATTTAATCTTTAATGGATTAGACATACTTAGTATTAAACTTATTTCAAATACGACCTCATCAGAGTGGGATGAATTTAGAAGCTGACTAAATAAGAAAATGTAAAAGCAAGAATTGAACCTATTCCGAATTTGGTAACCTCCGCCCAAATCACTCATGATTATGTAGTGATTTTAAGGATTTGTAAGTATTGAAGTGACAAAGGTTGTAATAACTGCTTCCAAAAATGTATGAGCCTGCGTCGACATTGTAAGAAGAGCTTCAACCTTTGTAATGAAACGTTATATAAAACACGACGCTCACCTCCTGAAATTACACCCATAGCAAAACCAACGACGTTCTTAATGAACTCTCCTTGTAAACTGTTCCAGAAGTTTCCAACTAGTTCAGTGAAGTTCGGCATTAACATTCTTCGAATATTTTTTCCGAATGGCCAGGGTTCGAGTTCGGAGGAGTTTGCGTCTTTAACTTTTTTATACTTGTCACAAACGCTTTTAGCGTTAATACCCGAAGGTTAAAATTCACTGTTTTTTTTTTCAATAGATAATCCTTATTCATAAAACTTAACAAACCTCTGCTAACTAAAATGTTGTTTGCCCCTTTCTCACAAACGTAAATGTCAAAGTGACAGATAGGGACAAACGAACTTTAGCGGCTTGTTAACTAACATAGGTTTGATGGGCTTTATGAATAAGGGGGTTGTATAGTGTAGGTTTTAAAATGTTTAATGGTCGAATAAATGTTGAAACAGGTAATCAGATTAAATGCAAAAGTTCTGGCCAAACATGATAGTCCATGCACGCGGCGTCAGACGACCATACAAGTAAAAAAATCGTCATTTTGTTTCAGGTGCAGAGGCCGGTGTACGTATTAAAGGATGATTCACGCTAGACCGTTCCGTGTCCGGGCCGGCCCGTTTTCTAATACAGAACGCGCGACGGCCGTCGATTGTTTGTACTAGAAAACGGGCCGGCCCGGACACGGAACGGTCTAGCGTGAATCATCCTTAAGGCCGCAGCGATCGTAGGAGCTAGATTCACAAGAGCTAGCGCGGAATGTCTATGAATCTAATGACAGTTTCATACATTTTCTCGTAAACGTGGACGTGCGTAGTGGTTTTGGGTAGGTACTGTGATAATAAAGAAGCTACAAATAAAGAAGCTACATAATGTTCCTCTGTAATAGCATACTTAAATGCACGATACCAAATATAGGTAACCTTTGTTTAAAAATGTTACGCGGCAAGAATTAACAGATACAATTATAAAGATATTATTTTATCTTTATAAATAGATGTCCAGAGACTAAATTAAACTAAAGCATCAAATTTATATTACCGCATTGCAGCTGCAACATTGCTGCTAATTGGATCTTATGCGCATACTGCACGAAACTGTAGGCAAACTTTATTTTTCCGCTTAGCTAGCTTGTATTAAATTTTGAGAGATACGTAATAGAGTTACGTAAATTAAAAATGTACCCTAAGCCTTACGCTATAGTTGCCAAATGATAAGTAAGTATATTTAATTATTCAGAAGGTCGTTGGTGCTGTTTCTTTTGAAGAAATCAAAAAGCTATTTCTTTTTGCTTAATGTTTCAATTTCTTATTTCGTAGTTAATTTATCCCTTCACTGACTCTGGCAAGGCCCTCGAGGCTGCTATTTCTCGTTTATAATAATAATATGCTCATTGTAACAGGAATCTTTAACTTATAGGAGTTTTTTTTTTCGATTGTATCCTAGAGGAGGTCCTTTAGTACTTAGTCGGAAGTTTTGGCGTAGGCACTAGTTTCTATGTAAGCCACTGCCATCTCATCTTCAAGCCCAGACGGAAATCTATAAACCTTGTTGCAATTAGACCGGTGATCATAACGTTTCATTCGTCGAAAAGCTACTGTCAAATACTAAGTCAAGACTACTGTCAAGACTAAACCTGTCACTGTTTACGCCATGGCATTGGAATGTCAAATGCGAAGTTTAACCCTACAGATATGATATGCATTAAGTTGATATCGCACTGCACGGCCTTACGGATATAATCGTCCTTGGCGGTGAACTGATGGTGCGGATATATCAGTCATTGGCGCGTAAACGGTTAAATATAAAGTTATATATTTTATCGCTAAAGTGGTCCGAGCCTGAGTTCAAACTTTCGATTTCCAGGGGGCCGATTTTTGAGTGTCGATCGCTCGACTTTTCACTCGACATCTGTCAAAACGTCATAGTTTTTGATATATCTGGAATGAAAATTCGAGCGTTCGACACTCAAAAATCGGCCCCCAGATTGAAATTGGCTTGGCATAGACACACAGTGAATCATATTTCGGTATGTAGTTCTTCATTGACAGTTTGACAAAGAGCATAAAATTTGAAAAAAAAAACAAGATACCTAAAGTAAAGTAAAGTAAAGTAACGTTTATTTGCCTAATCACTGATTTTTCCATGGCCGACAAAGATGTACTTAACTACTTATTAGTTTTATTGACAACATGAGCGAAAAAACTGTGTAAACATATTTAGTCCCATAACCCATAAGTTACCGATGTTAAAGATTTGCAAAAGTTAATTACTTTGTTTGCTGACTTTCTGAGCTGCCTGAATTATGAGAAGATATTTTGCCCTTGTTACCAGTAGCCCCTCCCGTAAAGGTTTTTTTATTTGACGTATATAACACTCGCATAGGGTGTAGGGACAAAACTCTTGTTAAAAACAGCTACTCGCTCCCGAGGCTTCCGTGATTACTGGACGGCCCGCACCTGTTGATAATCTCGACAGGGGGTTGAAATATTGAATCCCTTACGCAGACATTCACTTTTATTAATAAGAGACTTTATTAAGATCCAAGCTGCTCGTACATCTTTCTACTACTTTTTGTAGGGTTTCAACACTACGTGCTTTCGTTTATAGCTGATGAGGTCGCTTAATTTGCTTTTATCCGCATGGACTATATAAAACTTACAGACCTATGCTACAGTTGATAACTATATGTATCGATCAATAGATTAGCATGAAAGTGAAACCGCACTACAGCCGAAGATATTAAGCAAAAAAAAAACTTATAAAAATTTACCGGTGGAAAGGCAATTAGTTTTTACCTTTTATCGTGCGGCCATGTTTTTCACGCAGGCCGAGGTGACCAGATGCGACGTACGAACAATATAGTCAACAGATTTTCTTGACCAAGTTACAGTCGAGCGATAGGTACCTTGTCAAAATGCTTCAGAGAGCTGTATTATCATATGCCCAGTGAACGTCAGCTGCGGTGCCGCGGGTAGGTTAAGTAAAAAATAATTTTAGTTGTTTCCTCGCGAGTAAGAATTTGTCAAATTATGGCTAACCCAATATCGTGAGGCAAAATAGCAACATCATTTGGTGAAAAATTAAATACATACAGGTAGCAGTATCCAGGCAGGTAGGTATTCGGCGATTTCTTATCAAGTTAAAACTTATCACAGTTTATAAGCTATTGTCTCAGCTGGATGTGGTGGAAAGATTGTCAGGTAAATGTGCGCCTTAACAATCTTGCTTATTAAGCCTATCTCATCTCCAACGCTGTTGCACAACCGAGAAGTTAAACCTGTTATTAGGTTTCCATACCTCAAAAGAAATAACGGAACCCTTATAGGATTACTTTGTTGTGCGTCTGACTGTCAAGATCCTTTATCTCGGGAACGAAGGTTTCAAGTTTAAAAACAATATACTCAGGTCTACAGTCCCTTGAAGCTGTGTAAAAATATAAAAAAGATACAGCCGTTTATGCCGCAAAAAACTTAATATTTCGACACTCTCAAGGGAATCAAAATTTATAGGGTAATTCCTGTTGACCTAGAACTATGAACTTTGGTAGGTAACAGTGGCGGCGCGTCAAAAATATTCTTAGGGAAGCCGGAAATAATTTGCCTAGCTTATTCTTCATGAGCCGTAGGAAAAGAACTGGACTGGCTGAATATTAGGCAAGCCGGTGGGAATCGAGTTGTATAGACGCTCCGCCACTGGTAGGTAAATAATATCGTCTTATATCTACTACAAGTACTACAGGGGGAAATCTCATAACTAAACATTTCTAATTAAATCATAAAAATATAGTCTTTATCATATACTCAAGAATCATATATCTGAAAATCAATCCCTAGTGTTTCCTCGTCTGCATGGGCAGAACAGCGTTTCAAATAACATGATATTTCTCGTTGAAGCGCTTTAAAATACGTAATAATCATCGAGGAGGAATGCTTAAGCAACGGCCAATAATTGTATGGGTGACAAAATCTTTTTGTAGAACTAATTTAGGTAGGTATTTACTGTTAGTAGAAATTTATAGTCGGCAATAAAAGCATATACGAAAAATGAATTTTTTGATAGAAACTTATTTTAATCTTCAAATTAATTTTTCATAACGTATGGTTTCCTGGCCGCGATGTACTCCTTAACGCCAGGGAGCGCGCGTATTTTCTGCACGAGGGCTTGCACGGCGGGGTAGCTCTTCTCGATCTCGGTGCCAAAGAACAGGTTTGCGGCCTCAACGATACCCACCAGGATAAAGTCGGCCCAGCTCAGCTGGAAAATAACGTCGTGCTTTTAACTTTCTCTTGCCCGTTTCTCATCACAGGCGCGGTCTCAGTTAAACGGTACACCTATAGACAATCTCTCTGAGACATAGCTAGATCGATTGCTCGTCCTCGAAAACCCCCACATACCAAATTTCATCAAAATCGTTAGAGTCTAGAGCCGTTTCCGAGATCCCCGAAATAAATAAATAAATATATTATATATATATAGGTACAAGAATTGCTCGTTTAAAGATATAAGATAGTTACTTCAACTTACAGTGATATATATCTGTACAAGGCACTTTGGTGACAAAATGATTTTTATGTGTGGCCTAGAATTTATTGGCCTATCTATAATATTATACTAAATGCATTAAACACCAATAAAGTAGCTCGTTCAACTAGAGTCAATCTTCATGAAATTACAAACTAAGAGATATATTTTAATTTTCGCACAAGAGTTAAATATGAAAAAAAACCTTACCTTTCCATTGAAGAAGCCGTTATTGGCCTGCAGTTCCTTCTCGAATCGAGAGAAGAAATAATCGACGGTTTCGTTGAGGATTTCCGTCTTCATAATTTCCTTCTTGGCCGGGTCGGTCTCCTTGAAATAAGCTACGACCTCTGTAAGAGACATAAATAAATAAATATTTGTGGACAATCTTACACAAATCAACCTAGTCCCAAACTAAGCAAAGCTTGTACTATGGGTACTAAGCGACGATATACATACTTATATGGATAAATAAATACTCAAATACATAGAAAACATCCAAGACCCAAGAACAAATATTCGTGCTCATCACACAAATAAATGCCCCGACCGGGATTCGAACCCGGGACCTCCAGCTTCCTAGGCAGGGTCACTACCAACTAAGCTAAAGCGGTCGTCGAATATAATTAATAACATACTTGTATAATTTAGTAGTCGCTATAAGAATCATGCATTTAATTATTTAATGTCAAAAAAATCGATTATCGTCGCAATTGTTGGTTGTACAATTCCAGCAGTAGGTATGCAAAATTGAAAATGTTGACAAAGCCCAACAAGGAAAATATGACGATCGTAAATTAGAAAAGGCGACTAGGTTTGTAAACCGTTCATTCAGTAGTGTAGTTCAATCGAAACTAAGGCCAAATTCTGTCAAGCGAACGCAAGCAAAAAACGACTAAGAGCTCTGACTATAAGGTAGATTCTTGTTTGCGTTCATTCGAGAGAACTTGGTCTTACAGTTTCGGACGTAATTATACAATCACACTTACTATTCCAGAAGTCATAGATGTTGAAGACGATTGCATCAAGCACGGCCTGTTCCCAGGGGTCGGTGGGAAGGAGCTTTACCTGGCTAGCCACGTAGCGGGCGATCGCCAGCGACTGGTTCAGGGTTCTGTTGCCTTCCTGGTACAGAGGCAACTGGCCGTATGGGAGTGCTGCAATATACAACTTGATGACCACATGTGGAAGAGCGGTGACTCTTAATACAAGTATTATTAAAATACTTAAAAAGAGGCACCAGCCTTTATTTTGTTAAATAGTAGTAGTAAGATACTGAATAAATGATTTTTATTTTTATTTTTATGACTCTCGTGTATCGCGATAGAATTGAAGTGATTGCTATTTACTTATATCAGGCGCTTACCTACTCATCGCCCTTTCATACAAACATCCACACCCTTAATGTATGATTTCCGGGATGAAAAGTATCTTATGTCCTTCCCCGGGACTCAATCTATCTCCATACCAAATTTCATGTAAATCGGTTCAGCGGTTTAAGCATGAAGAGGTAACAGACAGACAGATAGACAGACACACTTTCGCATTTATAATATTAAAATAGTATGGATAATGTTTTTTTAGTTTCGATCAAAAACACTACATACCTAACTGAGATATTTATTACAGAAAATGTGAAGCAGAAAAAAGAACAAATCTTCGTTCAGGATTTTACTGGAATCTAAACTCAAATAATTAAGTTTATTGTTTTTTTATAATTTATTTTTCTTTTATCCATATTCTATAAAACCTAGCCTACGTCTGAAGAAAAATAGCGAATAAATAAGTTTATTATACAAAGCATATTCTTTATAAAGCTAGAATTCATAATAAAGCTACACACTGATTCCGATATAAGAAGGTCCCGTCAAAGAGATTGATTTGTACCAATACTCACAGTCTTTCACACTCTTGATAGGCCACTCCGAGCTCTCGTATCTGATGTCCTCGAACTTGTGCCCTGCATAATGCAGTATGTACCTGATAGACTCGGCAATGCCGTTCACGTTAAAGTAGTGAAGTTTTTTGGACATCTTGATGCTCTGAACCCCTGAGAATGACGAGCGTACCGATTTGCACTACTTTATAACCCACTGACTATCATAAAGGTCACGTGTTGATGTTGACGAAATGATAAAGGTTCAACCAAACACAGATAAAGGTGTAAGTATATGACGAGTCTTGTTATGTCATTAACCCTTATCATGGCAGAGGCGATTTAGCGACCACGTAGTTAATAAACATTTACGGAAACGCTCGTCACCTTTTTTAATTAACAATAACGGTATTATATAGCTGACATATCTCGCTTTCGTTCCTTATTCTTACTTCTTTAGTTAGTATTATTAATTAATCTAAGTATGTGGTCAATTTATGCACGATGCCACACTGTTTTTGTTATACTATTAAAATGATGTAGAGTTTCCGCGGAAGTATAAAACGCTTATAAAGGCAGAGGCGATTTAGACAATTACTTAGAAACTGAGTCTTAGTTTATTTATATATATGTGCGATTTGTTTTGTACAGTATGTGGTGGCGCATTAAACACTGGAATTCCAGAATATTTTAACGGAAAATAATTGTGTACTCGTATGAGAAACAATATAGTCGAGGTGTTTTATGTAATGGAAATTGGTGTCTTTAAATTAATACAGGTAAAAATAATCTGAAGATTGAGATTTTTTAACAACAGATAGTAGATTGTAGACATTTAGTTAGCCCCAGAGTTACCTTAGTCCCAGAGGTGTACTCAACCAATAGTAGGTATTAAATGAGAATCGCGGTCGCTTGGGTATTTTTGCGCGCACTTGTACGCGTGAATGCATGCGACAAATACTAACGAATCTAATTCAGTTCGTTCGTTACGTACTATCATATACGCCCCGCGCGGTAATCACGTAACGTTTTCGACCGTTAGTACGATAGATTTAAATGTCAAATCCCATACTAAAACTGACATTAAATATGTACCAACGGTAGTACATATCGTTACGTGATTACCCCGCTGGTATACAATGGTAGAATACTTAGTCAACCAAACTAAGTCTAACATTTACTTACAACTCAGCGCACAACTTTAGTCTATAGTTTGTCTACTTCACAAATATACCTATTTACGATAAGTTTTAGTGTGGATTGCATGTACTTTGCGCCCCCGCTGTATGTAGGTATTTTTACACTGCATCCACGTTCCTTAAAGAAGGTGTATTATATAATAACGTTCAGTTTTCCGCGAACCCCTGCGTAATAAAGTGTTTCCTTAGGCGCAACAAACTACATCGTAAATTACCTACTAGGGTTTTCTCTCTTTGCCACCGCTATTGCGTTTATGGTAGCCAACCAGTGGAAGCGGGGCGAAACCGAGATCTCGAAATACCGAGATCACGCACCAATTTCGCAAGATTAATCTTGCACCCAAAATCGGACGAGATCTCGCAAGATTTGCAAGATTGGAAAAATTAGACCTATGCATTGTTAAAAGAAGAATATGCCGCTTTGTCAGTCTTAGAACATTTGTGGCAACAAGCTATAAGGTAGAATGGATGTTGTTTGTTGCTGAGCATATTATTACAGAAAACCTCCAAAATACGATATGATGACTTTTGTAATTTTTTGTTCTTCAAAATAACTCTTGTGTTTTTAATAAATATGGGTCGGCACAATTGTATATAATTATTATTTTGCCTCTACAACTGCAATAATACCGCGTTTCAATGGAAAAGTTATAATAATTTAAAGTAATTTGAAGTTTTCGAGATCTCACCGAGATCTTGCGATAATCTCGCAAGATCTCGGTATTTTGCGAGCTTCTCCAATCTTGCAAATACCGAGATCGCAGATTATGCTGCAAGATTGCACTCCCTAATATGCACCTAAGACACTACTGGGCATTTTCACTTTAAAGTGTACCCCCTACTTTTTTTTCAGATCTCGGTGATATTGGGTATTCTGACTCAGAATCACGAGTACTATTGATTCAGATGAAGAAAATAAATGTCCTTGATTTTCCATACAAATTTTCTGTGTCAGTTTTGTGACGAGCCATATAAACTGTATGAAAAAAGCGTCACAAAACTGACTTTTTTTGGCGGGACACTTTTTTTCTTCGCGAAAATGGATACTACACGTGATTCTGAGTCAGAATACCTAAAATCACCGGATCCGAAAAAAAAGTAGGTGGTACACTTTAAAGTGAAAATGCCCTACTAACAGGACCGATATTCGACTGTGTGACGACAAATTGTGCCAGAATTATACGTTAGCTTTTTAAGTTTTTGAAAAAATCTACACCTCACGAGCAATGAATCAAACATATACAAATTTTCCCACAAACCTGTTCTTGTGACAGAATTCTTGTTAAAACTCTAGAAGCCGATTTTTTTCAGTTGATTAAAACGTGGAAACGCGATGACATCGCATGCACTGGGGCCGCAGCATAAGAGCGGCTCTTTGGCACCGCCGCCCGTCTGGCCCGGCACTAAAAGGTCCTGTTTATTCGTCGAGCTCCTTCTAACTAACGCTTTGTGTAATTGACCCTGTACTGTTCGTGTACATAGTGTACATATGTATTGACCTTACCCGTTTTATGACATTGAGTACTTAAGAAGAGTTCTGTGTGATTCGCTTGGCCAAACTTGTCTTAAAAGCTTTCAAAATTATGAGGAATAAAACTAAGATCTTTTTTCTGAGAGCCCAAACATGCGCGGGTAATTTTTTTATATACTGAGTGACACATAAGTCGTGATACAAAATAGCATAATATGATAATATCCATGATCCTGAACCACTTTTACTATGGGACCTACCATGTACGGGTGTAAAAAAAAACTGCTGTTTCATAGGAAAGGCTCTTCAATCGACTAATCAAAATGTATGAAGAGCAGTTTTTTTTCGCCCGTACAGGGTAGGTCCTGTAGTAAAAATGGTTCAGGCTCAGGGATATAATCATATTTTGCTATTTTGTATCACGACTTATGTGTCACCCTGTATACCTATTCTACGCATTTGTAAGAAAGAATTCACCCAAAAAGACGAAAACCGGCGCATGGACGAAAACCAGCGTAATGACCCTATGCTACGGTTTTGCTACCTCCGTTGCGGGTGATAATTAGGTATACCTTATCACTTATCAACATTAAATCCGTTTAAAATATTCTTGGGCAACGTACAAATGTTGAATATTTTTTTTTATTTACTAGGAAAATAAATGTATGTATCACCTTTAAAGTGTCTGACAAGTTTGTATAAAGCTATACAAACTTGTATCCATATTATGGATTGAAACGGATTTGATGTTGATGATGGATAGAAACCATCAAATTATCAGAATTATTAAATAAGACAAGTTTTTCAAAAGATAATGAAGTATCAATGCAGTATACACTATTTTATGATTTTGATTAGAGAACGAAAAAAATATGTCCGACGAATAAGTATCGCGCTGCTAATGTGATACCAATCTATCATTAATAACTACCCACAGGAAATCCATTTAGCAACCTGATCCCATCCGAATCTTGTTTGGATACCTCACGTTGTTGTATGGATTTAGATGTTCCACCCAACAAAATCACTTTCATCAGAGGCGATCAAATATGCACCCTAAGCCTCTATCTTACACCTTTTCCTTCTACCACGGTATCTCGCTGTAGCATTCCCTGAGACTCACTCCTATTAAACGCTTTACATTGAGGTGCGATAACGCAGGTTTTTATTTATGCCCATACAGATCTCGCAATGGTTTTTAAACTGATATAATACCCATAATTTTAATACTCAGCAGTGGGAGGAATATGTTTTGTGATGCTATCGATGCTGCTTTGTTTGTATACCGGTGCAAGTTGTCACAATACTTGCACTGCGAGTATTTAGTAGAGTTCATCATAATACATTACTAGGTAATGCAATTTGCATTAGACTTCTTTGAGAGTGCTCGTAACGTTATTAACTAAATATGCTTAATAAGACTAAACTAATATATGCTTAACTCGCGATGCCTCTAACCGGCAGAAATGGAAGGCTATCGCTAACAGAGCTGTCCTCGAAAACTACAACAACCCACCGAACATCGCTCGGTGTACCTCGTCTGCGCAACCACGACCACTCTGACAACAGTGACCGACTAAGAAGAATATTTATGCATAATAAGAGAACTAAATATTATTTTTGTATAACTACTTGCTTCGTAAAGTTGTCATTAATATACAGTAGGTATTGTCAAAAATGTATACGGAAATACAAAAGAGAAATAAACTTATCGTATTAATATACTAACCATTTAACTATAAATTATTTCATACAGAGAACAAATACAAAGAGAAAATGTACCGTGATCTCGCACAAAGCCTGAGACGGAACAAAAAGGAGACATCTAACCATCCTTTAATCCATACTCCATACTAATATTATGATATGACATGATTATATATTTGTATTTGTATTATAAATGCGAAAATGTGTCTGTCTGTCTGCCTGTTACCTCTTCACGCTTAAACCGCTGAACCGATTTACATGTAATTCGGTATGGAAATAGATTGAGTCCCGAGGAAGGACATAGGATACTATTTATCCCGGAAATCATCTCTAAAGGGGGTGGAAGGTTTTTATGAAAGAGCGGCGGGAATAGCAATTACTTCAATTCTATCGCGATAAAGGCGTTCCACGCGGACGAAGTCGCGGGCAATGACTAGGTATGAAATCCAAGTAAATTATGACATAAAGTGAAAGAAATAAATGTGAAAAAAAGTGAAAAAAAGAAAGAAATAAAGTAGAATTTAGAACGTTTTCATTTTCGGAGTCAGTTGAAATATGTATAACATACATTTTCTGCCAAATTATTTAATTTCGGCGGTTCGAAAAAATAATATTAAGGTAGGTTACTCACCCGATTTAAAGAAAGCACAGCATTTTTTTTACCGTACACGGGAACCACGGAAATTGATAGAAAAGGCGATAATATCTATGAGAAACACGAATCTGTTTGCTGTCTGGACACTTTACCCAGAAAAGGGACGACCCAAAGCACTTACATTTTCCATTGTTTGGGATTATAGGTCCATTCAAAATTCTCAAGCGTGTTTAAGCTTAGTAGGTACTTGTAGGTAGAATCACAGAGGGTTTCGTATAGTAGTTGATACCTGCTTTCTATGAAATAAAAATTCTGCGAAACAATACATCTATGAAACTTCTATCTGCGAAACAAAGTACATCCCGGAAATACAGATATTACGGTCTACCACATGTATGGTCTTGGGATCCTTATACTATAAGGTTTCGCAGACAGAAGTTTCATAGATGTATTGTTTCGCAGAATTTTCATTTCATAGAAGGCATTTGTTTACAAAATAGTCGCAGTTCTAACCTAACCTACTTTTCTGTTAGCCCTAAATTGGGTTCTACAGAATGGCATTTTAGTTGTATCTAAAAGGTTAACGGTTTCTGAAAAAAAAAGTTTCTGTGAAACAAAAATTCAGCGAAACAATCTGTTTTTACAAAAGAAGGGGACACCGTATTTCCGATTTCTTATAAAATAGACCTATTTAAGGCCCGAGTGAATAGGTATTTTCTGAGTGAGCTCGCTCCACCGTTGGCCTCATATTTGCCCCCTGGCTAAATGCTGGCCAAGAGCAATCCCTATTTAAAAAATATAAAAATAAAACCTACATACCGTATTTTCAACCTGAAAAAAATATAGAACATAAAAATAACGATTCTTGGTGGGAAAAAATATAAAACGTAAATACACGTTTTCATCCCGTGCTGTCGGGGAGGCAGGACAAGCTGCGCATAAATATACCTACCCTTAATACTCATTAGACTCGTTGGTGGTTCTAGGGTGTCTAGACATTTCTAGACACAGACACCCTATAACCACCAACGAAGTATGCCTCCGCCTTCTATTGGGGCGCCACAGGATCGCTCTTGGCATTCAACCACATATGTCCCGGCAAGCGACCCACCGGCCGCAGCGCAGCATTATGAGACAGCAGCTATGCGAGCGCCTTCAGTCCTGTGAAACCTTAGCTTACAGGACTTGTCTTGGCTCCCTATACATGGTTCCACAACGGTGTAGGCATCAGATACGCATAAATGTCAGGCTCGGCCCCCTACGCGGCACACTTCAGCGTTTGCGCAGCACCCCACACTCGTGACAGCATGCATCAGCGCGCGTGCGGGAGATAGGTTGGTACGGTCAGCTGCAGAGAAACCTGACCCCCTGAATTTCTATGCAGGGGGGATACCTTTTCTCTGCAGCTGTACATAGTTTTCTATGTGGTGCAGATACTTACCGAAGCATCCATAGTGTCTTCACCATGTGGAACGTCATAGTTCCGTGTCATACTACAGATGCGGCAGTCTTGCACCCACCGTTATATGGCCAAATTCTGCTGACCCCCAGATCCTCTTCCCACAACCCACAAGCGTAGTGCCATCCCTTTTAAGTGGCTCGATGAAATATCACGTAATTCAAGCATCCATTTTATTACGAGCTCCTACATAAGTAGTAACTGTTCCGATTAGACAAACAATGGCATTTTCTTGAGCCCTCCAAAGAAAACAAGTGAACTTTAGGAAAGCAATTAGAACAAAACTAATTTTCCAGTCTTCGCGGCGCCGAGCGTCGAGCCTACAGAGTTTTGCCTTTGTTTAGGTAAGTTCTTGGGGGGAATAATTTGTAAACACGCGTATACTTAAATGAATTCATTTACCAATTACCATACAACATTACACAGTGCGTTTATCATACAACTTCCTACCTCTAAAATCACAAAAAGAAACAATATTTATGTCTGATGAAAAAAACAATTAAAAATATAACTTAGGTACACGGTAAAGGGAACTGAAATACGTACCTTTCGTCCCTTATAAGTTATAGTTATTGTGACAAGAACGGAAAAACCGGCCGTGCGGCAGTGCGTGTCGGACTATCCGAACTAACCGCAAAATTAAGACGGTTTTAATAGGAACAATAAGGAAATTTCAATGAAAAAATCTGACTTTATGCCGTTCCCACCATTTGGCTGTAACCCCTGTGTGACGGACGACAGATAGACAGACAGAGGGACGAACGACCAGACGCGTAAGTGATAGCAATACGGTTCCGTTTGAACCCTTGGGGTACAGAACTCTGGAAAGGTAAGTTGTCTCAATCTTCTTAATTGTGTCTCAAAAAGTTACGAAGCCGGGGACCGATTTTTGAGTGTCGACCGCTCGAATTTTCATTCGACATCTGTCAAAACTTCATAGTTTTTTGACAGATCTCGAGTGAAAAGTCGAGCGTTCGACACTCAAAAATCGGCCCCCTGGATGTATTACGCTAATTAGAGAAGGAAAGCGCTTGTAGAATGTGATATGACGCCAAAGTTTTTGATTCGTTCTATACTGAGGTATTACGTTATACGGGTAATATTTTTTTTAAAGTTAGCACCTTATTTTTAATTTTTTTTTCGAAAACATTAAAAATTCATTTTATTTCTACACCCGTAATGTATATTTGCCTCTCTATATATTTACTGCCAACTAGTAATTTTACCTGTTTGTAGAACAACATTCTTTTGCTCCGCTAAAGAATGTGAAGGAAAAGTACCTACATTCAAAAAGACCCAAATTGGTACCTATACCTACATTTAATTAAACGGTCCAGCCGAGTTATTTAAGCAGAATTGGTTTTGATTTAATTTTGTTGTACCTAGTACTTAACTTATCATGGAACTGTTTCAATCAATTATTAAACACCAAACCGAAGGACAAGAATCATAGAATACTAACAAAGATCGTACCAGAGGGGACTGATTTTTGAGTGTCGAACCCTCGACATTTCACTCGAGATCTGTCAAAAAACTATGACGTTTTGAAAGTCGAGCGTTGTACACTCAAAAATCGGCCCCCTGTATCATATACGATGTAGCAGGTTCCTGCTGTAATAAAATGGCAACATATATCTAATTGTTATTGCCGCTTGAGATAAGTTTTAGGCGCGCGATAAATAGGCACAAATGCGATCTAAATGTATCTAAACATTTTCAGGAATAGATATTGTCTTATTCAAACCAGTATATATCCGACTTCTGAGAAGGTATGCAGAGGGACTCAGCATACCTTCTCAGAAGGCTTGGGCTTAAATAAGAAACGAGTGAGACCACGTGAGATATTGTGAAACACATTACTGGAGTATTTTATGTTTCACTTATTTTGGTGGGACATGTACACTCGGGAATTTTAATTGTTGAGCCATTTAGAGCTCACTTTATACTAGACGCTTCATAGTGACTATGAAGTCTAGTATTAACTGATCTCAAAATGGCAAAAAAAGTCCCCGAGAGTTAGACAATTTTTGCTGGACTAAACAGAGCTCATTTCAAATGTTTTGTAACGTGGTACCTCACTCCACGACCCCCGAGAGCGACTACCTAGCCTACTAATATATATATAGTTGTTTATTTATTGTTCACCAAATAATGTACATTACAAAACAAGTAACTGAAAATAAACCTAAATGAAATAAAATAAACTTAAAATATGTCTCATTAAAATTAAAGGTAACCTAGAAACTAAAATCTAATTATAAAACTAAATTACATAATAAAAAATAAAATCTATATACATGTGGACTACGTCCGGCTCAGACCTGGTCTAAAAGTGCCAAGGACGCTGGCTGCGTTGCCGCGCTGTATGGCGATAGAAATTTGTTGGACCAGGTAAGAGCCGGAACGTGGGTCACAGCCCCTGTCCGTCATGCGCCTCCCTACATTTTTAATCAGGTTCCTTGCCTCGGCAATATATATATATATATATTAACAAGGGATAGTTATTAGTCAAGCCACGTCGGCCTTCACTGATTAACTCATTCACTGCACAAGTTTAATAGTAACTATAGAGACAATGTTCGGCGTTCGATTTAGATTTCAATGTTTTTCGCGCTCATGTTCGCACTCATCGAGCTAAGGTGACAGAATAAGAAAGAGAACCATGTTTGAATAAAATTGAAATGCGAATCTATGTGCCAGATTGAACTCCTGTTGCCTGTCACCTACACGAGCACACGTTGGGTTCCCAAAAGTTAGATTAACGAGAAATAGACTATTGTGATATTCTGGATGGCCTAAGCTAATTCATGCTAGGTTAGTCTTAACTTTTACGAGTTAATTTTTTTTGTAAACTACTTATTTAAGTATGTATTAAACCTGTTACTTCACAATGGTAATGACCGGAACATTAGAATTTGTAACATACCTAAGCAGCTCTTACATATTCACTCGATTTTTTTGCACCCTTAGTTACTAATTTGGACTATTTTTTGCTGCTATTATGCATACTAATCATAACATGTCTTGTATGGACATAAGAGAGTTTGAAGATAAACTCCAGATAATATTTTTACAATTTAATTATAAAAAAACATGCTTTGCAAATGAGATCGGTTCGAAAAGTGAGTAGGCAAATATTCTTGACAGCCGGTATAGCTTAGGCGCCTTGCGATATTTGATTAGCAATCCTGTGTAGGAACTAGTATTTGCTAGGCCGGAACATATTCCCGCCTCGTTGAAAGGCCATCTTTCAACTGTCACTTGTAGGTAGAGGGCAGAGTCGAACAAGCGGTCGTCGTATACATCCTCTTATGGTATTGATGTCGGCCACTCTTGAAATTCCATCTGGACCCGGGAATAGACGAGCGACGCGTCCAAGTCGCCAGTTCAATGGTGGTACGTATTCTTCGTGGATGATCACCAAATCACCCACTTTCAAATTTGCTCTGCTAGTCCTCCATTTGCTTCGCTGCTGTAGTTCGGATATGTATTCCTTTTGCCAGCGATTCCAAAAGTGTTGTTGGATTTTTTCGAGACGCTCATATCTTTGTAGGCTGCTTTCACTGCGGTTCTCCAGAACAGGCGATGGGAGAGCAGTCAAAGGTCTTCCAACCAGGAAGTGCCCTGGGGATAGGGAAAGAAAGTCGTTGGGCGAGGAGGACAATGGGTACAATGGACGACTATTTAGTATTGCCTCCACTTGAGAGAATAAAGTAGTAATTTCTTCGAAGGTTAAATGACTTTGTCCCATTACGCGTTTTATGTGATGTTTTGCAGATTTTACTCCGGCTTCCCATATGCCGCCGAAGTGAGGAGCGTAAGTTGGTGAAAATACAAATTTAATGCCTTCTTGATTTGCAAAATCAGATAGAGGTTCAGTGTTTGATTTTAGAAATGTACCTATTTCTTTCGCGGCAGCTACAAAATTACGCCCGTTATCGCAGAAGATTTCGAGCGGTTTACCTCTTCGTGCAATAAACCGTTTCAATGTCAGAATGAAGGCTTCCTTAGATAGGTCACTGACAGCCTCTAGATGTACACACTTATAGCGTAAACATACGAAGAGACATAAGTAGCATTTTATTAGCTTGCTACCTCGTCCCTTTCTATTCAAAATATTAAACGCACCAGCAAAGTCCAGCCCAACAGACAAAAAGGGATAGCCGGGATTTATACGCTGTGGGGGTAGATCACCCATTTTAGGACAGAGTGTTCTACCACGGGCGCGCCTGCAAGTCACGCACTTGTTAACGGTGCGTCGAGCTAAGTTTCTTCCGTTTATAGGCCATATAGTCTCTTTGACTGAGGCTAGGAGTGCTTGGGGACCGGAGTGCAGTGTTTTGATGTGCTCTCGTTCGAAGAAAAGCTTCGTTAAATGATGAGAAGAATGTAAAAGTATAGGATGCTTTTTCTCATAAGTACATTCTGCAGCACTGATCCGGCCTCCAACCCTTATCAAGTTATCTTGCATAAATGGTGATAAAGGTAAGATTTTACATTTTGAGCTCAACGATTCATTTTTAGCAAGCGTGATATATTCATTTGGGAATGTTTCAATTTGAGCTAATGTACAAAGTGCGTGAAATGAATCGTTAAGTTCATTTAGTGTTAATTTTCCATTAATTTTAGTTTTATGTTTATTTATATTATTTATGAATCTTTTGACGTATGCAAAACATCCTATTAATCTGGTTAATTTCGAATGATTTTGAAAGTTAATTATAGACGTAGACTCAGTGCTATTTAAACTTGCATTTACTTTTATTTCAGGTATTTGATCATGTTTTAGTTTTTGCGGAGCTATCGGCCATTCGGACTCGTTTTTGGTTAAAAATTCAGGTCCTGTCCACCACAACTTTGACGATACTAACTGAGCAGCATCCAAGCCCCTAGAAATGAGATCAGCAGGATTTACTGATGTGGGCACGTAACGCCATGATGCTGGTGTGGTGGTTTCAAGAATTTCGGTGACACGGTTAGCCACGAATGTTTTTAAATTTGAACAGTCCTTGTTCAACCACGCGATAACTACCATTGAGTCACACCAATGGAGTATGCGATTTGGTTTATACCTAAGAGCGTCTGTCACCACCTTACACAGCCTCGCGGCCAGCAGGGCAGCGGCGAGCTCAAGCCTAGGGATTGTTGCAGCCTTTAGAGGCGAAACCTTTGATTTTGCACATAATAAATTTACAGATGCTACATCGTTGGCATCCACCGATCTTACATAGATACAAGCTCCGAACGCGGCTGGAGATGCATCACTGAAAGAATGAACTTCTATGTATTTAGGTAAGTCGCAGAGAACCGGTCTGCGAACTTGCAGTTGTTGAAGAACAGGTAAGTTTTTTATATATTTTTCCCAATCATGTTTAATATCATTTGCTACTGGTTCATCCCAGTCTAATTTTTGTTTCCATAATTTTTGTAGTAGCATTTTAGGTTGTATTATACATGGGCTTAATAGACCTAATGGATCAAACATTTTAAATGAATTTGACATAATATGCCTTTTAGTAATTTTATCGCATGAATTTTGATTTTTTACAGGGAAGTTTAAGCTGTCACTGGAGGGATCCCATCCCATGCCGAGGGTGCTCGCTGACTCGCTGATGGTAAGTTTTTCTTTAGTGTTTATAGCTGCGTCTTGAAATAATGAAGGTAAGTTGCTTTTATATTTACGTAGGTTAAAGCATCCCGCGCGGAGGGCTTCGGATACCGATTTTTGTATGTACCGCAGTTACTCACCAGTATTAGCTCCTGTTATCAAATCATCAACGTAAAAATCTTTTTGAATTATTGTTTTAATTAGTTCATCATCCTGCTCCTCTCCGAGTTGTACAAGGCAACGTGTACTTAAGTAACTCGCACTTGCGGTGCCATAAGTTAAAGTGTTTAAGCGTAATGTTCTGATGGGTTGAGACTCGTCTTCTCTCCATAAGACAAGTTGCAAGTCACGATCTTCTTCATTTACCTGCACCATTCTGTACATTTTCTCGATGTCGCCAGCGAGAAGATATTTGTATTGTCTTGCTCTTATCAGTATGGCGAAAAGAGAATCTTGCACATTTGGACCCACCATTAGTATATCATTAAGGGCAACGCCGGTAGAGGAGCGCGCCGAGCCATCAAATACCACACGTAGGGAGGTAGATTCAGAATTTTTAAATACGGCGTGATGACACAAAATATAACCTGGATTGGGTTTAGCTTTGTTTGATTCAGACAGATGTCCAAGACTAGCATATTCTTGAATGAATTTAGAATATTCCTGCTTAAGAGTAGGATTTTGTTTGAATTTTTTCTCTAAATTCAAGAAGCGTTTCTTCGCTAAGTAATAAGTATCACCAAGCTTATCAGCAGAATCACGCAAGGGCAGTTTAACACAAAACCTGCCTGTAGGTAGACGATACGTATTTTCTAAAAAATGTTTTTCACATTCTGACTCATTTTTGTTTAAATTCCTTTTGTCTGGAAGTTCTTCGAGCTCCCAAAATTTCTCCAACATTTTTTCAATATTATTGTTCGATTCTTCTGATATGATTGCATGCTTACAATGAATTGTGCTATTTGTAGCACTTAGACTCGTAGGACCGGCAACCAACCAACCAAATTTAGTATTTCGCAATTTGGGATTGTTGGGACCAAGAGATTGTTGCTCATTGCCTATTATGTCCCAGAATAAATCGGCTCCAATGAGGACATCAATGGCCGCTGGTTGGTGGAAGTTAGGATCGGCTAATTGTATATTTTTTGGTAATTGTAGTGTTTGAACATTTATAGGAGCTTTAGGGATCTCACTTGTAAGTTCATTAAGTACTAAGCATGACGCTAATACATTGAATTGTCCATTAAGAGAACTTATTTGCGCAATACAACTTTCATCAATTTTGTTAACACAGTTGTTGCCAATACCGATGACCTTTAGCGTGTCAACTGGGTTTGACTTTAGTAACAACTTTTCTTTTAGCGATTTCGTTAAGAATGTGGACTGGCTGCCGCTATCGAGTAGGGCGCGAACCTTTTGCTTTTCTTTTGTAATAGGATTGGATACTTCTATCAGCGCGGTCGATAAAAGCACCTGACTGTTTTGATTACAATAATTGACCAACGACTCTGCTTGAGTGACAACACCAGCATTATTGACAGTCGATGGCTCGTGCAGCAGGCTGTTGTGCTTCTGCTTGCACTCCCGGCAAGGCCCCATACGGCACTCGTTGGTGGGGTGACCTTGTCGTAAACAATTAGCGCATAATCTATATTTATTTACATCAGCCATTCTTTCGGGAATGGATTTGGCCTTGAATGTCGTACATTCGTAGATTTTATGGTTTTCATTACAAATTACACATTGATGTATCATTGGTTTGCTATTATTATTATTTTGATTGATGCTTGCAAAGGATTTCGTATAAGAAATTCTTTCATGCTTTAAATTATTAGAATTATTTTTATTATAGTTAGTATTCATTCGATCATGCTTATTAAAATTATTGTTATTGTAATTATTATCACTATATTTATTATAATTATTATTTTGTGATGTTGATGATGATACTGGGCGGGATGTCGAAGGCAAAGATTTTGATGAACTATTTTCATATTTATTTCTGCTCAAAGCCTCTAGAACATCCGCGCGATTAATTAGGAATTTGTTGAACTGGTCTAGTGTTGGTATATCATCAAGTGTGTTCCTAAATTCTTCCCATTTGGTGAGCGTTTGATTGTCCAATTTCGACGTTAGCATATAAATGAGCAACATATCCCATTTATCCGTGGGCTGGCCTAGAGTAGCCAATGCACGCAAATTTTTTGTGACGTGGTCAACCAAAAATCGCAAAGCCCTTTCTGTCTCCCGAGTGAGCGCGTGAATGTTAAACAACGCACTAATGTGATGATTGACAAGCAATCTTTTGTTATTGTAACGCTCACAGAGGAGTTTCCAGGCCTCAGCGTAGTTGGCTGATGACACTTCAAGATTTGACACGATTCGTGCGGCATCACCTTCAAGGTAAGAAAGTAGGTAGTGAAATTTATGAATTGATTTTATGCGATTATTATTGTGAATTAAATTTTCGTATGTATCGCGGAACTCTAGCCAGCGAAAGAACGAGCCATCAAATTTAGAAATTTGAATTTGTGGTAATTTGAACCCCAAATCTTGTTGTTCGAAAAAAGATTGAGCATCCAAAATAGACCCGCGTCTTTGGAGATCGGAGTCGATTTGATTATATTTTTCAACTAATGTTTTGGCAGTAGCAATATTCATAATAATATCGTGCTCAATTTTTTCTCGCTCATCGATTTCACTTTCTATGTTCTCAGGATTTAAAACCTCGATCCTATTTTGCAAATCGTCGAATTTAACTGATAATCCTTCCAGTTTACCAAGCTTAAGCGATAATTCGGCTAGTTCTACATTTGTTAACTGCGTTTTATCTTTGATTGAAGACAGATAGTTCTTAAATTTGGTAATCTGGCCTTTTGCGGAACTACGCATAGTGAGTAGTTCTTTTAAAGGTATATCCGTTAAATTAGGCATTTTAAATTATTGAATTTATGTTGCACTTTCGGTAAAATACGTTAACTTTAGGTAAATAATGAATTGGGCTCACGCTCCTCACGGGCTGCACTTCCCCCGAAGCAAACCGGCACCACCAGAACAGCTGATGGCGCTCCTCCGACTTTCTCTGCCTTTCTCTGCGTTGCGGGCAAGTGGTGCCGCGCCAACAATATGCTGAAATAGTCGGCGAGATACGTGAGAACAGCGTAAACACAATAGAATGATTACTGGGACTAAATATAATCACTTTGAATTAAATGCAAAATTAAAGTTGAAAATTACGAATTTAACGATGTTTTTCTGTACTAATTTCGATAGTAAACAACTACTTTTATCTAATTTATAGCATTTAACATTATTTGTATATTAATTATTAACCAATTCTTGTCGAAATTACTAGAAAACTACGTAAATTTAACTTAATATTTTTTCTGTATAGGTATGCGGGTATACCTAACAACTGTTACGGCGATGTATTTCTTTGTTCTTAAAATACGATTATTTCACTATATTTCGGGAAATTACTATTTAAACTAACAAATAGAAGCTTACTTTAATGATATTGGATGTTATTTTAAGGTAATTTAATGTGTTTGTTATGATTTGGGAAGGACAAAGGAATCCAAGGCACTTATCTGTTTTGTAGACTGCACTCGAAGTGTGAAACTTTAGATGCCTCACTGGTCTTCTGGGTGATTTTAGACGTCTATACGATGATAATGTTTGCCACAGCTGGTCCACAGATCCATTCTTCAACCCTTTTGTTTCAGCGATGTTACGCGGCGATGAAGTAGGAACTCGGAGCTGGGAGTTTTCTTCGTTCTTCCAATTATTTTGCGTTATTCCATTTTATTTTTCATGGGCCACCATTTTATGTCTTGTATGGACATAAGAGAGTTTGAAGATAAACTCCAGATAATATTTTTACAATTTAATTATAAAAAAACATGCTTTGCAAATGAGATCGGTTCGAAAAGAGAGTAGGCAAATATTCTTGACAGCCGGTATAGCTTAGGCGCCTTGCGATATTTGATTAGCAATCCTGTGTAGGAACTAGTATTTGCTAGGCCGGAACATAACATAAACCTTTCATTTTGGAAAAATGGGGTATTGGAATGGTGACACGTATAGTTCTGAGTTTTGAATATTAGGCAGCACCTGAAAATCCATTTAATACTAGCTTCTGAATCTGACACAGACTGTATACAAAGAAGTCGTTTAGCTACTTACTGATAAATAATCGTCAATTTGTAATATACAAGTAAATATTATTTTTGCGCATTTTCTGAGCTTTAGATGCCTGATAATCAAATAAAATTACCTGCCAATCATAATCATACTGCGCACTCAACTGCCACTGTCACAAAATTTATCACTGCCTATCAATCTTTTAATAATTCAACACTTAAGTCACAGAAATTCGAGCATTGTTGTACCTACTGATCATATAATATTTCAAAATAAGTTTTAGTTCTTAGTAGTACAGTCACGAGTTTTAATTTCGGACCCACTTAAGGTTGACAGTCCTGTCAAAATGTATTCAAAGGAAAAGTTTGCGAAATGGGTCATAAATTAAAGCGCGCAACCGTACGAGTAAGGAAAACAATTGACAACAGTTCATATTTTTAAGCCTACAATTATTTTATTACTTCCCTGTATTCTGCTTGAAAAAAGCGACACAGCCACGGTGTTAAATCTTTCATGAGCTAATTTAATATCATTTTTTGAATTCTGTAATCTCATAACTCCAGTAATCAACACCCGAATAGACCCATTGCTTTAGTCACCTCCCGACAGCTCTGATTAAAAATATATAATTATAGGCATAGACGGCTCATTTGACGCGCGGTTAGCTCGGCGCGCGGTTTAAGATTGTACAAATCAATGTTGTTGTGTACATGACCGCGCGTTACCGCGCGTGACCGCGCGCACCGCCATGCACCGCGCGCAAGATCTTGAACCGCGCGTCATAGCTTACGCGTGAGGCAAAGTTCAGATGCATCGCGCGGCAGCGCGCGTCGGCGCGCGTTCCTCTGAACTTAGCCTTTGTTTGATAGTTATATATATTTGTTAGAACCCTCATATCGATCAATTATACCTATAAACTGTTAATTAACACAGTTAAATACATGTGTTTATGAGCGGTGCGTTATAATGAGATAAAGTAACTGTTTTGATAAATAAAATTATTTTAATTAAAGGATACGTATGTAACGTACGATATTATTGTAGTGAATTTCAGCATGGGACACTTCAAAAGAGTCGTGAAAAGTGTTTCTAATGGGTCGGCAACGGTAACGAGCGAATGACGGCTCTGGTGTTGCAAGCGTCCATAAGCGACAGTGACCACTTACCATAAGGTGGGCTATAGGCTTGTTTGCCACAAACGTGGTATAAAAAAATTACAAGTGTACATTTTAGTAACCCAATTACACAAACATATACAATGTACTTACAGTTCGTAATGGCCTATACGGCGCCAATCCCAAAAATACAATAGCTTAAGTCATTTGCATACATATCCTACATTATGAACGGCACAACAAAAGCATTATATAATTAAGATAAACCATGCACACGATAAAACGGGACAAATTATGTCCTGTCCGGGAATTATTGCAGGCCAGTGCGGCTGACCCACCCAGCTGCTTCGTCGCGTAAGGGTTAATGACTGTGCCAAGTCTGCCAGGTCCATTCCCGGCCTCGTGAATATAATGTTGAATGCTAGTCTCGATAAACAAGCCTTTATTATAGTCGAAATAAATAAAGTAGTTGGCAACATGTTAGCATGGACCTACACTGAGCGAAAAAAAATACTAATTATTAGTAAGTTTTAGTGAATCCCAGGTCAAGGAGAGTATTATACTAACGGTTACAAAACAGTTTTTGATAATAGTAGTTATTTACTGATACCAAAAAAAAATTCCTTGTAACTACTAATTACAACTAAACTGTTTTGTAACCATTAGTATATAATCTCCTTGTATTGGGATTCACTAAAACTTACTAATAATTAGTATTTTTTTCGCTCATTGTAATTACTGGCTTTTTTGCCTGACAGCAGCATGGATCATTCAGAGCCTCAGTAAACTCCATATCTGGTAGAAATATAATCAGAAGATAAGAAAAAACCCTACTATTTCAAATCATTTGCTTAGTTTATACACGGACACCGAAAAAGTTCTATTTTTGCTTACACACATTATAACACTTTAATATTTATGATCAGTGCTTTGCTGCTTACTTGCGTGCTGTTTTGGATCAAAGTATTATAATGAACAAAGAAATGAAAATGACTAGCCGAAAATATTTCTCGGCTTATAACTGGCTATGGTTACTAACTCGGCTCGTTTTATTATGCGCGATCGGCAGCACCAACAATGATAAAAGTGAAAAAAGTTTGAGTTGTTCAAAGAAATTCCCTCGGACTTGGGGCAATAAAGCCTAAGGCGTATTACATAAATCATCGTCCTTTCGTAATAAATGGAAAAAAGGGAATTTGGAATATTTAAGGGACAAGTTATAGGCGTTAGGCGATGGTAGGTACTAAAATGGTCTTCTTAGACTCCGTTCAGTTGAGGTTGATAATTAAATTTTATTATTAATTAAAAATTAAATTTTCAATAGGTAGTTGATTACATATGTCGATTATATAATTGACTGAGAAATAAATAGGTAATGCTAAGGCTTACAGTAATAAAATGTAGCGGTAGAAAAGTATCCGATCAACCGATAATAAAGAACAAATTTCTCTACCGAAGGATAAACGGCATAAAAAACAAATTTCACAAAAAGAAGTCCCGTAATTTAGGTACATATCTCGTGGAATAAAATATGACTTTCCTGTTCCCGTATGGCTTGCGCTGCGCCTGCGATCGAGGTCAATGGGCTATGGGTATTGCTAGGTAATTTGACATAAATCCCCATGAACCATCGACACGCCCTTACTCGCAACGTTTTGGTAAATTGTGAAGCAATTTGTCTGATCATTTTGGCCATTGAAACCTTAGGGTAAACTTTTATAAGTGTGGTTTTCTAACACAAAATGTTTTTTTTACAGGTACGTGCTATGATAACTATGATGAACTACTTAGTCATTATCCTAGGCCTATTCCACTGTTATTTTGGCGCAAAACACCAAAATATTAACGCTTATGTATGGTAGTTCCTCCTGGTGGTAGGTCTAGGTTCTCCTGATCATTGCCACAGCAAATATTGTACACCGTCGTAAGAATTGTTTTTTTTTAATGGTGAATTGACTTTTACTTTAATTACTAGACAGTTTACGAGATTGGTTTTAGGTTTTTATAATACAAAGCAAGAACGAAAATAATTGAATTGATTGATGTTGATTTGATCCTCGCTTACGTCATCGTTCTCTAGTATTGTTTATGGCTAAAAAATGATAGCTAACGGCATCACGAAGCCAGTAGGGCTCCTTTACCTGTAGGTGTGACTTGTAGGTAATATTACTTAATTACTCAGTGCACAGACGCTCACTCAATGCATGTGCGATGTCCAATGAAGTAGATTGTCCGGAGACTCTCGAACTGACACCGCCCACAGAAATTGAATATTAATTAATCGGATTGAAGAGACTAGGCGTAAACTCAGGGACTAATCTTATATGCTAGGTATATATAACAATTTAATTTAAATGCAATCTCAATTATGGGTGTGTTCTGACAAACTCCTGGCGGAAAAATAAAATAAGAATCGCATGCACCAAAGGCATAAACTAAGTTACACGGTGATTATTAGCACGTGATACAATCACATCACAATACGTATTCACCCTTTACATATTCTAAAATATTTAAGTAAAATTCCATACAATTTTGAATACCACGATAATATTAACACCGCGGTATTGTGAGTAATAATCACTGTGTAACTGATGCCAAAGATTATTTCACAGTCACGTCATTTCAATAGCCCATGTCAAAATCCTTTTTCGAGCCCCAGTGGCTTCTACTGCAAGCACTGTGCTGAACAGTGGGGTGGGGTGTTCAAATTACCTTATAATGCACAAGTTTTTCTATGAAAATGACAAGCCTTGTTTTTATTTACAAAATGGGGACGGAAGAAGGTTAAATCTAAGTTCTATCCGCGTACCTACACGTGCGTATTTACTTTAAACAGAGCACGCCTGTTTTCAAAAGTAAGTATCTATCTCAATTTTACAAGGACTAAGCCGACGAAATCGAAGTGGCAACAATTAAATCAGACAAGTCAACCGTATTGAGGTAATTGCTACTTTTCATTGCAATTGCGTACATAATAACAGTTATTCACTTTTTTAGGGTTCCGTAGTAAACAAGGAACCCTTATAGTTTCGCCATGTCCGTCCGTCCGTCCGTCCGTCCGACCCCCGTTTTTCTCAGTAACCGTTAGTACTAGAAAGCTGTAATTTGGCATGAGTATAAATATCAATGACGCCGACAAAACGGTAGAATAAAATCTTTAAAAAAAATTTTTTTTAGGGTACCTCCCCTACATGTAAAGTGGTGGTGCAATTTTTTTTTCTGCCAAACCCCATCGTGTGGGGTATCGTTGGATAGCTCTTTTAAAAATATTATTATGTTTCTAAAAGCATTTTTTGATTAAAGAATTGGTTAACGTGATATTAAGCTTTGAAGTGATAATTTTAGCTATGGTCAAGTGTCCCCCCCCCCCTGCCAGCTAAACGGTGGCTACTAGGCATGTGAAAAAAATCATGGTAGTAGTAAATACGATGAATTTAAAAGGAAAACTATCACAGCTAAGTAGACATTACTAGTTAACGAGTAATAGTCGAACTTCAGAAATGTACTTTGCAAAAGCAAACTTTCGAACAATTTCCATTGATACCTTAGATAATGTTGTTAATTCTGTCAAAAACATAGTAAATATAAGTTTGCGAACTTTTTAGTCCATACAATGTAACGGGTAGACGACTACGGAACCCTACCTTGCGCGTGGCCCGACACGCACTTGGCCGGTTTTTATTTTAACGACTAAAACACGATATCCATTATAATTACGAGTATATGTGCATGTTACCGACATATGCATTTGCTAACCTCGCATTCTTGAGAGTGTTGGTAAATTAGATTCTGTTCTTTAAAATCATGCGAATGACCTTAGTTTGACATAGCATTCGGCAATACTTACATGATGACTCAGTATTGTATGTGAAAATTGGGAGGCAATGGAAATGATTCCTACTAATAGGTGTAGAGACCTCATAAGCTGCACCAATAGATGCGACATAGAAAAATGGATATTTTTTCCAATAAAAACACTCATGGCTACGTCATTATGAAGAAAATTCAAAAAATAACGTCAAAAATTCCATATAATTATCGTAGGAGCTCACAAAATTTCACGAGAATGGGTTGAGATCTGCGACCTGCATAATTGTATATGAATAGAAATGCAGCCGGACATCCGCCGGACAGACATTCGAAAGCATTTTTAGCTATGCTGACACGGAGACGCTATGCTCGCGCTTCGCGCTACTCGGTCAATTATTAAAGTTTTGTTAGTTTTGGACATTTGCACTCTAAAACAAAAAAGGGTAATTTTACATACATATCAAGTTTTAACGCAAAATTACCTCACTGTAAATCGAATATTGCAATGTTCGATTGGCACGTAACATAAACCAGTTAAATATAAAACCTACTTAATTAAAATCATACGCTTCACACAAAAAGCTGTTGATCGGAATAACGGTGCAGCGCAATCTGTGCCGACCGCTGCAGCGCGGCTGCTATTCACAACACTTACCGACCACTCGCCTACTATAATTGTTTACTATAATTGTTTAAGTATTTATAGGCCTTTTTAAATAGAAAACTTCTGTGAATCTCAGACATATTGAAATATAATAGACGTGAGTGACCCGTTTATTATATTTCAATTTATACACTCGCGGTCAAAAAATTTGGGTCACCCTAGCTTAAATATCCTCAATAGGTTTTGTTAAATATTCTACACTGATTTTATATACATATTATACTATTCTTCGTATTGCCCAACTGTATTAGCAATTACCGGGATCCTATCATAAAAATATCAATATCCAAAAATGACGATTTTCGCGATATCTCGCTCCGTTAACGTTGTTTTTTTCATGAGTTTTTACGAGTCCGATTTAAACTTGGAAACGTTTCTTTTTTGCTGATACTTTTGCAATATAGATGTAAAATTAAATAAAGATAATGACATGATTAAAAAACTTACAACCTCGCAGTATTTTAGGAAATACGATGGTTTTTTACCGACCCGTATTGTTTGTCCGCGAGTGTATTTCAGTGAACTGACACGTATCAAACAAGCAAGGCAGGAGGGGTATAAGCGCTCTGAGACAGGTTTCGTCTTTATACAATTCATCATCATCATATCAGCCGCAAGGTGTCCACTGCTGGACATAGGCCTCCCCCAAAGAGTGCCACAATTACCTGTCCTGTGCCACCCGCATCCAGCGGACTCCCGCGACCTTTACCAGGTCATCAGTCCACCTTGTGGGGGGTCTACCTACGCTGCGCCTTCCGGTCCGTGGTTGCCACTCGAGAACCTTTCGGTCCCAATCGGCCTTTCGGCTTCATACGTAGGCCACACTGAAAGTTTTTAGAAAAACAAAAACTAAGCTAACTAGCAAGTTATTAATTTTAATTTTGTTTCATGGACTATTGTACGATTACATCAATATATCACTGAATTCGATGGAGCCTCTGAGAAAAACGATTTGCCCACTCGTTCTTATAGCTCGGTTATACGGCGTTTTTGAGTTTCGGCCAAATTATGAGGTGCCCAACGAGTTCAGAGTATCCTAACAGCTAAATACTCATGAACGATTTTCTGCACTTGACTCATACTGATGCCTAAGGTTGCCTGCATCTGCTGATAGGTCAATCTCTTATCAGTCTCTATTATGAGCCGCCCAGCACTGATGTTTTTTTTTCAGTAATCGCCATAAAGTGAAGTCCCTCACGAAGATCATCAGTGTCATTGATGCGATGACATTTGAACCCGTTAAACTAGTTGTAAATAGTCTTAAAGGATGTAGCTTTATCATCAAGGGCCCATCGAAAAGTCTTTCATAACTATATTGTTGATTTCATTGCAATAGAAAGGCATAAAAAAAATATCGACCAAAATTTCTCACTTTAAATTCATCTTAACGTGAAACGAACAATTTTCAATTTGACGCCAAATGATATAAACAACCGACAGACGAATGTAATATACTCCATAATGTTGCCAAAGAGTTCCACTTCAAAACGACATTTTTAGTTTTTTAATGTATGGTTTCTATGTAACCGTTTCTAAAAACTTTCAGTGTGGCGTATGTACATGTAACAGGTTAATGATTTCGGTTAATTTTGTTATACGATATTTATTCATATACTTACTAAATAATTTATTCCAAAGATGAAGGCTAACAAAAACAAATCTTAAAACAAAAATGGTGATAATATGTGAAGTTCTTTAGGAGCAAAAATATTAAAAACCGGTTCCGATTCCGATTATAAATATGTGCTTAAAAATTAATCAAATATTATAAAGGGTCGGCGACGCGCACGTGACTCTTTTCGAGTTGCGAGCGTCTATAGGCTGCGTCTATATCAGGTGGACCGTACGCTTGTTTGCCACTGTCGTAGTATAAAACAAAATCATGATTTGGGTCAAAATGTGTAAAGCATCTTAACTTGCTACTAACTTTTAGGTTTAACCTTGCAAAGTCGAATATGAAAAACTTCCTGGAGCCCGATCAATTGTGTATAATCAGCAATAAAAGCGTGATTTTTTTAACAGAAACTTTAATCTCCATTTACGTATAGATGTTACAAATCTTCCGGCCAAGTTATACTAGACTAGTGATGAGGCGAGTCGAGATAGATCGTGAAGCAGATAGAAGCATACGCGCGTGAAAGTTCCGCGTGTGCTTATAACTTTTGATCTGATCTGCGATGATTGTAATGTCACATACAGATTATTTGAAACAACATAAAGCTAAAGACTACAATGTATATACCACGTATATACTAAAGTACATAAAGCTTTATCATTAATTTTGACTGCACATAACACAGTGTGAAATTTAATCTATTTAATCCGGAGAAAAGCTCATAATAAAGACATAGGAAATATTTTTGCATTTTAGTCAGAAGAGGCCAATTAATCCGCGACTGCTTGTTGACCGAGTAAGCGAAACGATGGAAGCTCTTCGTTTCAACTTTCAGTTCAGGCAAAAATACTTTTGTATGTCCGGATTTCCGGCTGTTCTCCTCTACAGAATGTGGTGAAATTCGTTAATAAATAATAATAAAATTTCTTAGTCGATTCAGCTTTTATAAAAAAAACATTTGCGAGGTCTTCAATTGGTCTTCAACTCACGTTCTAATAATCTCCAGACACTATCAGTAATTTAAATGACAGCATTTCACTACCCATCCTATTTTATTATATGAAATGAGAGTAAGACAGGTTCATAATACTGACATTATTACTAATAGTGTCTGGCGGGCAATGCGGTCAATGTAGCGACTATCATAACAAAGTCATATTTCTGTAACCAATAACTTATGAGGAAGATAGTAACGTAATTTTATCTAATAATTAGATATAAAATTCTGGTTAGGTACATACGTACTGAGTATTTGAAAACGGGGTCTTGACAGACGGAAAAGTGGACAACGAAGTGAATAAGGGTTGAAACCCTTATTCACTTCGTATAATGAATTATTACTTTTGAGGTATGGAACCCTAAAAACGAAAACGTGAACTTGTTAAATATATAAGAGTGAGAGTAAGTTTAGATGCTGGAACGTCTACAAACTCGAAACGAAACCTCATGTCACATGACTCGCTGAAGTGAATTTGTTTCGTATGTATTTATTTATTGACGGGTGATTAATTAATTTGTTTATATACCGCTGAAAACAGTATTTATACATTTGATACATATTCTAAGTTAACACTAGGCAATATGTAAAGTCTTTATTACAATACCGCCGCGCCGCCCTCAAACACTATACAATCCTAAGGTTATGTAACTTATGAATTTATTGGCGTTAAGGTAGAATAAATATGTTTCACATCACCGTTTATTATTCTTTTTGTAGTCATGGGAATTAGTTCTTTCGTGCTGTCAGCCTCCAACCAATCCCTTACATTCTTTACCAATAACTGTTCTTCTTCTACTATTTGGACTCTCGATTTTTTAGAAGAAAACGAACTTGAACGAGATTCATAAAACGCTGCCCACAGAGCACTATATCGTCATGGATTAAAATTGTAAGTGTCAGTATCACGTTTAGGTACCTTAATACCTGTCTGCATTACAGTACTTAATGTGCCATAGCACTTTCATAATGTAAATGTCCCTGTGCTCGACTCTGACCCATTGGCAATGTTGGCATGGCACTTCCAATCTTATGTCATAGTGACAGAAGTGAGCGATAGGTTAGCTATTGGGCATTAAGGTTACGAGAATTGGTCGGGACCGTCGGAGTGGCGGCGCCCAGCGGGCAGCCTGAACAGGCCCGGCGTAATGTAAAGCCAGTATCCCGGTACTAATTCCAGTTTAATTTATTAGTGTACAGTCAATACTACGAGTAGAAACTTTAGCTTGTGAAGGCAGCAGGCTTGTATTGTTCTGTTCAGCATTTTGTTTTGTTACCCTCTTTTAAAAGATGTATAAAGATAATAACATTTTACATTAATTGACATAGACAGTGACTTTCCACATTCTTTATCTTTTGACGTTTGCTTGACGTATAGATATGTCAATTGTCGTAGGGTTGTTCGAGCTTTATTTTTATCTGCTTGCTGCCTTAGGATATTAACTGTGTTTTATCATGGTTTTTTTCTCTTCAATTAAGTTTTTGTCAGTGTACTTAGTTTATTTCTGTACAAATTGTAATCTCTAAAAGCCAAGCCAGCAGGATGAGCAGTATTGTGCGGTTTTCCTGTGCTTCTAATAACGCCTCATGTTATAGGTAGTTCGTCTCATTATTAATAGTAAGTTATATATTTATTTACTATATATTTATATTATATATATTTTGTATATGTCCGATGATGATGATTCTTTTTACTCTGCCAGCAATGATAGCTCTGCTTTTTTGTCCTTCGATTCCATAAACACTTCTCAAACTTTGGGTACACTTTTATCGCGTGAATTTCATAACTCATGTCACTTTAATGTATGCCATATTAACGCCCAAAGCATACCGTCTCACTATGTCGACCTTATGGACGCGTTCCAATCAGAGTCTATCCACGCAATTCTAGTCTCTGAGAGTTGGTTGAAACCGTCACTCGACTCGACATCTTATGCACTACCTGGGTTCGTTCTAACTCGAAATGACCGTACGGGGAAGGGGGGTGGTGGTGTTGCCATTTATCTCAGAAGTTCCATTCCATTCAAAATTTTAGATTCAACTGCTTCTCTTTACTCAGGTACTGCGGAATGGATTTTTCTTGAGATAAATGTTAAAGGTGTAAAGGCCGTCCTGGGGGTAGTTTATAGTCCTCCGACCGTAGACTATTTCTCAGATTTAGAACGGGTTCTTGAATCTCTCGGTCCGGATTACACTCATCACCTTATTATGGGTGATCTTAACACTGACCTATGCAAAGACACGCCGCAATCCCGGAAATTAAAGTCTCTACTCGAGTCTGTCAACTTCTCTATCCTTCCATTGGCACCTACTCACCACACTGCATCCTCTGACACTTGGTTAGACGTCATTCTCACTTCGTCTCCCAATTTAGTTGTTAAGCAAGGTCAGTTTATAGCCCCTGGTTTCTCCCACCATGATTTAATATTTGCGTCATATAAAATTAAACCACCTAAATATAAGCCCACTTTGATTACCATGCGATGCTTTGCGAAGGTTGACACTAATTCTCTTCTAAATGACGCTGCGGAAATTGATTGGTCACCTGTGCTCTCGGCCTCTACAACTGACGCCAAAGTTTCTCTTTTTAACGCCGCCATTTTGAGACTGTTTGACAAGCATGCGCCGATGCGCACTGTTCGCGTAAAGCGACCTCCTGCGCCCTGGATCACGGAGGGCGTCCGCATGGCAATGAGACGGAGAGATCGGGCCTTTAGACAATACAAGCGTGACCGGACTGACGAGAACTGGAGACATTTTAAGACAGCCCGTAATCGTTGCAATCAGATGGTGCGTGCAGCAAAGCGGCGGCATATTCACAACAATGTATCTTCTTCCTCTATGGCTGATGTATGGAAATTCCTTAAATCGTTAGGCCTCGGGAAATCCACTAATGGTTTCAACGGCACTTCTTTTTCTCTCAATGACCTGAATAACCATTTTTCCTCTTGTCTCTCGGTTGATAACCACATTAAGACCGCCACTCTTTCTTATATTTTATCCCTGCCTTCTCCAATCTCTGATACTTTTGCATTTACCCACGTTTCTGGATCGGACGTAAATGCCATTGTTAAAGCGATCAAGTCGAAAGCCGTTGGTTGTGATGATGTCAGTCGCTACATGATTGCGATGGTCCTTGACAGTGTGCTTCATGTGATTACTGATATTATCAACACCTCATTGGACACTGGTGAATTTCCGTCCCTTTGGCGTAAGGCGTTTGTAATCCCATTGCCTAAAATAAGCAGCCCCACCTCTCTCAACAACTTTAGGCCTATTTCGATTCTGCCTTTTCTATCAAAGATCGCTGAAGCTGTGGTTCATAAGCAACTCTCACGTTATATTCACACGCATAAAATATTGAGCCCCTTTCAGTCTGGTTTTCGGCCAAGCCATAGTACGTGCACTGCGCTCCTTAAGGTGACTGAAGATGTTCGGCGAGGCATGGAGAACCAATTGGTCACGGTACTTATCTTGATCGACTTCTCTAACGCTTTTAATACCGTTGATCATGACATACTCCTCGCTCTGCTGAAGCATCTGAATGTGTCGCCTGCAGCTCTCACATGGTTCTCTGCCTATCTTGGGGGACGCCAGCAAGCGGTCCGAGTCGATCGGGCCTTGTCAGATTGGTGTGATCTTGCAACTGGCGTCCCCCAAGGAGGAATTTTATCTCCACTTCTATTCTCTATCTTCATAAATTTTATCACCCCTGAATTTCGCTGTTCGCACCATCTATATGCCGACGACTTACAACTTTACGACCAGTGTACTGTAGCGGACCTTCAGACTACCATTGACAAGCTAAACCTAGACCTCCTGCACATTCAGCAGTGGTCCAAGAAATTCGGCCTCTTTGTCAATCCCTCTAAGTGCCAGGCTATTGTCATTGGTAGCTCTCGACAGCTTACCAAACTTGACCTTAACACGATTACACCCGTTAACTTTAATGGTATCCCCATACCGTTCAGTCAAACCGTTAAGGACCTGGGTGTAATCTTAGACTGTACTCTGAGCTGGAGAGCGCAGGTCACTGAAATTAGTAGGAAAGTCATAGGTTCCCTTCATGCCCTTAACAAACTTAAACATTTCTTGCCTATTAAAACTAAAGTCACGCTAATTAATACATTGATTCTCCCCATAATTGACTATGGCGATGTATGTTACCCGGACCTTAGTCAAGAGCTTCTCGATAAGCTGGATCGCTTGCTTAATAATTGCATTCGTTTTGTGTTTTGCCTCAGGAAGTTTGATCATGTCTCCTCATTCCGATCTCAGCTTGGCTGGCTCCCAATCCGTCAACGTCGTGATATTCGGATTCTCTGCACACTCTTCTCTATTCTAAAAGATCCTCTCTGTCCTGATTACCTCAAATCCCTGTTTAAGTATCTTGATGCTTCCCACAACCGTCATCTTCGCTCTTCTAGCAATCTCTCTCTGGCCATACCACTTCATCGTACCGGTTTTATATCAAACTCCTACGCCGTTCAGGCGGCCCGCCTTTGGAATAATCTTCCTCTTCAAATTAAAAATGTACCCAACAAATTTACTTTCAAAAAATCTGTACGTAATTTTATTGCTGGTAGTAAGTAATTCTTTGAGTATCCGTTTAGCAAGCCCTCATCATTATTTATATAGTTTATTATGTATCTATATTATGTATGTATATATTTATTTATTTGTGTAGGTCTATGTAAATATATTCTGTATGTATAGTAAATTTTCCAGTCGGTATTTTTTTTTTCTTTTCTTTTAAATTTAGTTGCACCGCCTACAATCTTTCTGCTTAGCCTGGAGGTTGACTGGTAGAGAATGCCTCATGGCATTAAGTCCGCCTTTTGTACTTGAATTTATTTTTGTGCAATAAAGATTAAATAAATAAAATAAATAAATTGGAACGTTTACCTTATATGTATATAAACACATTTCACTGTCTGACTACAATATCGCTGGTGTGGCCGAGGCTTCTCGTTGCACCTTTATTACTTTCCTCGGGCTTCCACGCACGTAGCGTAGAGAATGTTCATCACTCGGAGCCAATCGAAATGGCTCGCTACAATTCCAAAACGAGAAAGCATTGAAAATGGTAAAACTATTTCTCAAATTCTCGTGTAACTGAGGTGTCAAACCCAGAGCAGGTGCTTGCGGTCAGTGGTTTCAGATCCGTCGGGACAATTGAATTGTCCTTTCATTCATCTATAATGAACCTAATGACTTGTATATAAGAGTGAATTTGCAAGTGTTAACGTCGTGATATAAATTTCACAAGCTTGTAATTGTGATGTTACCTTTATATCCACGTTCATTTCAAGCGTATTAGAGTCGATATTACTGAACTTATTGCTATATTGCTTTTAAACTTTCGTCGTCCGTGGATAACCGTATACGAACGATGAAAAAGAAAAATCCGGCCAAGTGCGAGTCAGACTTCGCACATTAAGTTGGTTTGTTTTTGCCACCCTTTAGCTGAATGGGAGCGCCAAAATAAGTTTTGACTAAGTATGCTTATACTGTGAAAATTTTAACACTGTAGGTAGTGTTGGAGTTTCTCCAGATGAGGAGGTTCGAGGATGGAGTAGGTGATGGAGACTATACTGAGGGAGAGGAACCACCAAGCAAACGCTGCTAAATATTTTGCCGAACTGTTTTTATTTGACGTTTCGCTTATATATAGACAAAACCATAGACAACACAATGTTAAGGCATTAATACATTTGACTATTAAGGTGTCATACATACAACCCTTAACATCCTCCACAGCTAGAGGAAAATGACACCTTTATTAACCTTTTGACCGCCGAAGTGGTAGTGTGTCGTCAAAGGGTTAACAGCTAATATTTATAAATTACATTTTTAATATCAAGTAATTAAAAATGTAATTATTGTAAGATATCATAACACATTTTGATGTAAAGTAACCAAATTATGTTATGCATAAAATATCAATTTATTATTACAAAGTTATTCCGTTGTGACAGACAGGGAGAGCTCTCAGATATCATTAAATATTGTATCTAGATGGAAGGTTTATTACTCTGCCCGTACGTGTCGTTTTCCTGACCATAACCTCCTCCTGAGTGGTGCTGCAAGGGTTGACAATAATTTTAAATTCCTTACCAATTGGGTCATTTGTATTTGCCTCCTGCTGTCCCTCCACCTCAGAAGAAGAAAGATTCAACCTGTACAAACGTTTAATTGGCCGATTCTTGAAACCTGCTGCAGTTTTCTAAGTTCTAAGTTTTCTTTTCGTCAATACGTCTGCTGGCAATGGTGGTATAACTGGATCTGCTGAAATCAGCAGATCCAGTTATACCACCATTGCCAGCAGACGTATTGACGACCAGTCTCTTTTTCCTTTTCTTTCTGGTTGTCATCACTCCACCTGTCTGCTGTTGGGGCTGCTCGTGTATAGGGTTGTTAATATCTAGTAACTCTAAGTCACCAACGTTACTTACCCTTGGTGAGCAAAATAAAGATGTCACAACATTGTTGTTAGTTATATTTATTTTGCCTTGTAAAGTCCAACCTATTTTTGTCTTAATGGCAGTTAGACCATTTTCTAAATTAATAAATAAGTTGGTTAATAATGCCCCTGAATAGTCTGCTCCTATCAGTAGGCCTATGTCAGAGCTCTCACTATCTGACAACTTTATATTATGTTTATTTAACAGTCTCATTAGAGACTCTTGAGATTCGTCCACTTTGGGAACATTTTCACATACACAAAGCTGCTCTAACGCTGACATTTTATATTTAAAAGTATTATCTAGACTTTCAATTGTAAAATCGTACACGTTATATTTTTGAAAGGATACAGAAACTCCTCCAAACAGTGAATGGCTCAGCTGTTCACTTCCTGTGACTGGTAACCCGAGCACGAACTGTAGTCATCTTCTCTCCCTTTCGAATCTTCACAGCAACTGTTTGTAGTAGCGTCGTCTTCACATTGTTCTGAGAGAGGTTCTGTAGTGTAACTTCAGCTTCGTTCTTCTCTGGTTTCACAGTTTTAATTGGTACTCCTGACGGGTGAATGTCGCTGTCCACAAACATAGCATTTAACAAAAGACTTACATATTTTTGCGTGATGTCCCACTTTTAAGCATATGGCACAAGCTCTCTTCTTTTTCAGATGTTCTGTTCTGTCATCCAAAGACATCTTTGCTATCTTATAGCATTCAAGACTTGAATGATTGGCTTTGTCGCACCAAACACATCTTAGTTGTTCATGTGGTTTGTTCTTGACATTGACTGCGAAGCAGGCTGTGGACGGTTCACTTGGCTTTGAATATTCAGTTGTGAAATTAGATTTAGCCATTGTGACTCTTTGTTCACTTTCTATTTCTTTCTTGAGGAAATTCAGCAAGTTGTTCAACATGTTGTCACTTTTGTTGGGTCTTACCCGCTCCCATGCTCTTAGTGTGTCAAATGGAAGGGCTGACTCCACCATTGGCAGTAAAATGCAGAAAACTTGTCTTTTGTCACACCTAGTATCTCTAATGATCGTAGACTGCTATTCAGCTTGTCATATAGTCTGGTTAACTCTTTTCCATGGTCATCAAGGATGATGCAAGAAGTTCTCTTACATATGCTTCGATTAAAAGGTCATCTCTTGCATATCTGCTCTTGAGATCTTCTAGGCATGCAGTGTAGCTATTTTCTGTTAATGGGAAACTGTTGAGGAACCGTTGTACATCCGTGTCCGGTTGCATCATTTGGCTGAGATATTGCATTTTGTCAATTTGGTTTATGTTGTTGTCTGAATCGATTTTGCTGAAGGAGCCCCAGAAATTTAACCAGTTCTTTATGTTTCCGTCAAATTTCTTGGTTTCTAAATTTGGCAGCTTGATATTTCTTTTGTTTTCGTCGCGACTGTCGCGAGCTTCATTTGTTTTTGACGTCGAGAATGTTCTAGATTTTTCTCGTTGTTCCAAATACGTTTGTAGGAATGCAAATTTATTCTCGTATCTTCCTGCGTTCTCGATTTCTTCCTCTAGGTCTTTTTCCACCCAGTCAGGCTTCTCGAGTATCTGTTGCTTGATTTTCTTATTCAGCTCCACTAGCTGAATATTCCATGGTTTCTGGACCATGTTCGCTTTCTAGCAATTTTTCTAAGGCGTTCACTTGTTTTGTGAATTGTCTTCTTACGACGGACCGTTCCCTCTTGAGACTATCCATTTTTCTTATTTATCTCTTCATCCAATTCCTATATATCACGGTCGCCAGATGTTGGAGTTTCTCCAGATGAGGAGGTTCGAGGATGTAGTAGGTGATGGAGACTATTCTGAGGGAGAGGAACCACCAAGCAAACGCTGCTAAATATTTTGCCGAACTGTTTTTATTTGACGTTTCGCTTATATATAGACAAAACCATAGACAACACAATGTTAAGGCATTAATACATTTGACTATTAAGGTGTCATACACACAACCCTTAACAGGTAGCTCCAACCGTTTGGCTGTAAACCTGTGTGACAGACGACGGACGGACATACAGACGGACGCGTGAGTGACAGCAATAGGGTTCCGTTTTGACCCTTCGTTACCTACGGAACCCTAAAAAGTATTATTTTACATAGGTAACTTTAGTTTAGTTTATTTATCCGCGAACATGCAAGTAAGCACTATAAGACGAGAATACTTGTCTCCGTCATGTCCCCTGATTTATGTCATTGTGATAGTCGTGAAGGCATGAATAAATATTTCTATGACACTCAAGTCACATTTTGAACGGTTTATTGGGTCCATGTTGCGTGTTTATTTTCAAAAAGAAGCAGTTCATAATACCTAGTTACCTATTAAATTTTTTAAACGCACTTAGGTACCTGATTTACCTCAGTGCCGTGTCCTAACAAGTTAAATTCCTGTTACAAAATCTTGTTGTTATTAAAACTAGATGTCCTTGGGAACGAGCACGGCTTTTGTTTCATTTATTTAATCGTATGGCGTATATTTACTGTTTACAGTGTAGGAAATTACAATACAACTATAATATCATAAGTAGACATCCAGGTTGCGCAACCAGTTTGTTTCATGATAATTAATCTTTGAATGCTTTTGTTTCATGATAATTAATGTGTTATCTTTGAATGCTTAATGTCATGGGCCTATCTATGATAATAACTGAGATTGGAAAATTTGTTGCGGTTATTGCATACATTTCGTAATAACGCAATATGTACATATCTATTTGGATATCTGCAAGTCTGTTCAGTAGGTACTAAACGTGTTGCTACTAAATACGTATGTCTCAACACCGGTTATTCTTGTGTTTTTAAGAACTGAAAGCATAACAACAAATACATCAATGGAAATTGCGGATAAAATTACCATTATTCAAAACTTGACTCAAAAACAAAAGCTTAGAGGTGATGAGAATTACTAAATTCTAGAACGTTTTGACGTCGCTTTGTCCCTAGCACTTAGGGCGAAATAAAATTGTGCACAACACAACTTTGGCAACATCCCATCTCACTTCTGTCTCAATCAACAAAAACGACCTTACTCCTCAGATCTACAGCTTCGATTGCTCGCAAACGCCGGGACGTAAAACCAGTTCGTTTAAAATTTCCGTTACAATGTCTCTGGTCTCACGTTAGAATCCTGCTGTCCATTACACATAAAAAGTTGTCCGCAGCGAAGCATTTAATTTCAACAAAATATATTTCCCCCGACAGTCGGTGCTTTAAAGCGCTCTAGTTTATTTTGCAGCCGAGAGGAATCCCAAATGAGGCGGCTATTATTTTATATTTATATTTGGTCTTGGAACGTTTAATGAAGGCACTGCACACGTTAAGCCCTGCAAAGTACGGGATGCTTTGCTCTGGTGATAAAATCCCCAGTGCTTCCCAATAATTCATATTAAGACCACGATCATTAGGTATACATATGAGTGCAGCTCTTTGAAATGCGACTTCGCGAAAGCTTCGTAATAAGGTGCACAATTATTGTGACCGGGTAGTAAGCATGGAAATTAACTAACTCTGTATGTGTCTTGTTTTATATCAGGACTTACTTCACTAGGAAGTGCAAGAAACATGTTCATTGCAATAATAGATTCCATAACTTGTAAGTAAACAACTGACTGTGCTCAGGTTCGTACTAAATTATTAATACTCGCAAAGGCACTGAATAAAAACACTCGAAAATAATGTGTACCGTATTTGTAAGTATGTATACTCAGCTCCTAAAATATCTCGTCACTATCATATTTTTAAGAACCTAAGTACATAAATATTATGATACCAATAACTAAAACTTGTCGAAAACCCACTTCAGGCTTTCAATACCTATATGTAAGGTATGCAAATTTATATAAGTGTGTATATTTCAAAGTTCCCTAGTATAAAAACAAGATCAAGTAAGATTATCTAAATTAAACATCGAAATTTCAATTAAGTTAATGAACGCCATGTAATTTACTACTTTCAAAAGTGCTTGGTGGCGCCAAGTTCATAATATCAGTCGTGTCCGTATTCTAAATGGCAGTGTCAAAATCACAAAGTTTGAATCCACATAATTTACCCACTATCTATTTAATGAGTCATTGTCAGATTTAGGTGCGCGTCTTTTCGCTGGACATGTCAAAAGTAAAGGGCTACAAAGCTTAATTTTCGATTGATCTGATAACCCGCATAATCTGTAATTCCGTGTCTATAAATCCATGTAATAAAAACGTAAATTACATGCACACAAGCCGTTAACTATTGACCACCGAATGGACAACTTTTGTTTTTCCGACTGACAATGACCCTAATACGAGATTAATTAGAATACAGGCGCCTTATGAATTATTTTTACGTATTGTACATACATTTAAACTCACAGTTTATAATTAAAATCATAGTTATTTACAAAAATACTTACAAATTAATGAGAAAATTGTCGGTGAATAAAATGTGACATGATCGTTGGTAAAATATAATTACTTATTGTATTTTGATACAAAATATCATTTCCAGGGTAGAATCTTGGTGAAAATATATTCTAATCGTACTAGAAAAACCCAGCATACACATCATCCACCCGTGTCAGTTCACCACTGGACAAAGATCTCTCCCATGGGACGCCACTGAGCTCAGTCTTCAGCGCTTCTCCAATCCCTGCCCACTGTCTTAAGAATACATATACTTCGCTTTTTTTTCATATAAAAAATATTATTCGTCACGCGATTTGATTTAAAAGAATCTTAAAACGCGAAAATATGTGACTTGTTTTTGTTGCCGACTCCAAAAAAACAGACAAAAGATAAAATACTAGAATAGCGACACCGGCTTAAAACCCGGTGGGTGGAACTCGAAAAACTTCAGTAGTAAATCGTGTAGCAACTTTGTAACAAAAAAACTGAAAGCACAGAAGTTGCAGTGTTTTTAAATCTTCAAATATTCACTTAGGAAACTTTTGATAATGAATATACGTGTAGCTCTTGTTGTAGAGAAGATGCGTTTTTTTAACGTTTTTATTTTTATTTAGTTATTTGGGTAAATAAACAGTCACTACAAAAAACTTTACAGTCAAAAAGGAGCGTTCGTGGCTCAGCGGCGATATGCGATGTTCGCAACTTCGGCTGAGGTCCAATCTTAGATGGGTGACCGCTTTGAGTGGTTATTAACAGAACGCTCCCGTGCTTTGGAAGACACGTTAAGCCGTTGATCTCGGCTGCTGTTTATGATAGCAGTCGTTAAGTTAGAAGCCTTATGTTAGAAACCTTAGGGAGCGTTGAGAACTTCTACAAGTCAAGAAAACAACCGCTTGCAAGTCTAGAGGTAAGATAGACGGACCCCAAGCATCCTTCAGCACGCAACTGTAGGTACTGTGATAAACTTTTGTCTGGGAGGTAGGAGTAGGTAGGTATAATAATCCCATACCTACTTGCATGTTAAAGATTTAGGGACATACGTATATAGAAAATATGCGATTTAGTAACGTCACACTTAACACACGACGAACATTTTCTCATAGGTATACTTCGTTCCAGATTATACGACGAAAAGTTCTCATACTATTCAATTTCGTCATCTATTCTGGAACGAGTATACAATAATTTGAACTTGGGGAACCAGTATCATTTCAGCAGGGCATAAATATAATAAAATAGTACAGCGCACAGGCCTTCATAAGTAATTGGTTTTTGTCAACATAAATTCACACAAAAAGAAGTGAATTATTTTTTAATTAAATAATTCACTTCATATCAATTTTTAGCGCTTGTGTGCGCATCAACCTGTCTCTGTGTACAGTTCTTCCACCAAAATCACCTCATCCCCAACTTTTAACGAGCGTTCGTTGACCTCAATCCCACCCTGTACGCGTATTTCACATTTTGTATTTTATGAACCATTAAATACTATACTTATAAAGATGCCTTCAGTCGGCCTCGGTATAATAAACGTTAATTATGACTTCCTTTATAGTACTTCGGTGAAACAGTATGAAATGAAATTGTCACCGGAGGAGCGAACAACCAGTGGTCTATAGTTAACAGCCGCTTAATTTATTGCATGTAATTAATTTCTGAAGGCATTATTCAACAAACAGAATACAATCAGCAGACGAGTGTAGTATCTTGTACTAGGTATAACTGTAGATACACTGTTGGAACTGGCAAAATTAACGTTTAGGTAGGTAGGTAGCAGTGGTGGAGCGCCCATACAACTCGAGCCCACCAGCTTGCCTAATTTTCAGGCAGTCCAGTTCTTTTACCACGGCTCATGAAGTCATGAAGAATAAGAAAGGCAAATTATTTCCGGGAGATCTCGCGTGACAAATCTGAGGTCTGTCAGCAGAGTGTAATGATTGGAAGATTCACCGTCACAAAGGATCACCACGGTGGCTCAGTTGGTTAGAGCAATGGACGGATTCTACAGGTTATGGGTTCAAATCCCACCTGTGGCGTTGAATTTTTCAATTTTTTACTGTAGTTGGAAATTCGTTAGCGGAGGCTTGACAAATTTAATTTGAGGTGTCATCTAGTCGGCACTAACATGTCAAGCACTGGGACGTTTACCTTGCTTAATGTATTCTCCGTATGTAGACGTACAATCGCTTTTCTAAGTATAGCATCCCCATTCGTAGGGCATCAGTCGCTGCAGTGATTCCTTAATTGAATTAAGGACTGAAGTGACGTTCCTATAGATCTTATTAGCTCATTTTATACTAGCACGTGGCAACTGTACAGTAATAAGTATGTTTAGTAATTTTATAAGTAAATACTAGTGATTTGGTATCGATAAAATATGGTTTCAATATTCATATTTAAACCCGTAGCAAATCTATTGTCATCGCAATGTGTAAAAAGCACAGATCTATACCTAAAGACGGATTGAGTGAGTTGTGCAACGGAAAAGTGTGACCGAGAGAGTAGGCAAAATCGATCTAAATCACTAAGTAATTCATGCTCCGAGTACCTAGATCATTTGTTGTATTGGCAATGAAACAAATAACCTAGCTGAAAGGAATGAATACAATCATAATTTACTTTGCTAATTCTTTTTCGCATTTCTTTAATTACGCTCTATCACTAGTTATTTTTTTTAGTTAATTCATTCGTGTGTAATCGACAGCATTACTAATTAATTTACATTTAGCTTATGAATCTACATAAGCCAATAAATCATTCTTCTCCGAACGAATACACGCTCGAACACCTTAAATGCGTAATCTTCAATCGGTATCACATTAGGTAGAAGCACGTTAATATTATACATGTTTATTATGAAAACAGTGTTAACACGCAAATGATTGAGAGCCGTTTGAAAATGCTTCTTCTATAACAAAAACTTTGTTGCCTAAAAACGTGTTCAAAAACTTCCCCAGTCAATGTTCAGACCGCCTCCTGTCGCTCCTTCAAATAACAAAGGATCTAAATTATCGCTCGGGAACCATTATTAGTTTGTTAGTCTAGGATCTGCGTATTTAGGACACCTTCTGTAAATTTATTTTGAAATAATACTGATAATTTAAGTGTCAAACAAAACAGTGCTGAATGGGTTGCGTGTGAAAATAATAATAGGCTAGTCAGTCTAGGATTATGCTCTTGCAAAAGATGGTGGAGAAGATTTAGTTTTTTTTAAATTGTGCATAAGGATGCTACTGACTATATATCAAAAATGGTAGCACGACATATCTCGGGACAACTTTTGGCAGCTACTTAACCTAGCTTTTTTTCGGTTTATCGCTCATATGTTCTATATAAACCGTCCTAGCGGAAAGTTATCTTCGAGCAAGTTAAAGAACATTAAATTCTGCGTCCAATGAGGACAAACACGTAATAAATCGATCAAGCGATATAGGTCCCTAAACCTTTGTCAAAAAACGACGCTTTAATACTAAGAATTTTTGATATATAATCAGTAGCATCCTTATGCACAATTAAAAAAAAAAAAACAAAATCTTGTCCACCAATTTTTGCAACATAGCCCTTTGCGTTGATCCTCTACTGACCGGCCTATAATAGTAAATTAATAACTTTAATGCATCCACACTACACATACATACATAACAAAGGTATAATCTATACATATAATAAAGCAGAAGAGGGTCGAAAATCTGTACATTGAAGATATTAGTAAAAAAATCGATGGAGGGGTCTAAGAATCGATAACAGAACACGTTTCAACTGTTTTTAGAATTCGTGTCTGTTTGTCTGTTTGTCTGTTTGTCTGTCTGTTTATATGTCTAACTATCACGCGAAAACTAGCGAATGGATTTTAATACAGCCTTCACTAATATGTTTATTGGATCTTCGGCCAGGTTATAGGCTATAAAAATCATATAGGTTAGGGATGAAAGGGGGTGAAAAGAGGGGTTAAACTTTGTATGAGAAGTCTTTCAGTTCATGATTTATAGGCTTGAAAATTGGTAAGTACATACATGGACGCAAAGTAAATAGAACCCCATTCAAACATTTTATAATAAACAGATAGTATTTGAAAAAATGGGGGGGTGAAAAAACAATACATCTGCCTCTCAGGGCTAAAGACAAAAATACAAAAGTCCCTCAAACCATATTAACTGTTTGAAATTAGAGATCTAATTATGTTGGTCAGTCAGTCTCTATCAATATCTATACATCTCTATACATATAATAAAGCAGAAGAGGGTCGAAAATCTGTACATTGAAGATATTAGTAAAAAAATCGATGGAGGGGTCTAAGAATCGATAACAGAACACATTTCAACTGTTTTTAGAATGCGTGTCTGTTTGTCTGTTTGTCTGTCTGTTTATTTGTCTAACTATCACGCGAAAACTAGCGAATGGATTTTAATACAACCTTCACTAATATGTTTATTGGATCTTCGGCCAGGTTATAGGCTATAAAAATCATATAGGTTAGGGATGAAAGGGGGTGAAAAGAGGGGTTAAACTTTGTATGAGAAGTCTTTCAGTTCATGATTTACAGGCTTGAAAATTGGTAAGTATATACATGAACGCAAAGTAAATAGAACCCCATTCAAACATTTTATAATAAACAGATAGTATTTGAAAAAATGGGGGGTGAAATAACAATACCTCTGCCTCTCAGGGCTAAAGACAAAAATACAAAAGTCCCTCAAACCATATTAACTGTTTGAAATGAGAGATCTAATTATGTTGGTCAGTCAGTCTCTATCAATATTCACAAACCTTACTACGAAACCTCGGTTTTTTTTTTGTTTTTGATGGAGGGTACCTACGCAGAGCGGCGGGCTCTCGGTTGCATGGTATGGTAGCACTTGCGACATGTACCTATATATTAGGTATGCGCATTTTTGTATAAAATATTGTTTTTTGAGGTGCTCATTACAAGAATGATATCCATTTTCAAATCGAAGATGGCGGACATTTACTTATTTACTTTTCTTAATAATCAATATGGGTGTCATTGAGGTTCTTCGAGGTGCCGATTAGTTGCGTTTTCCGTCAGCAAAATGTATAAAACACGTTCAGCGCGTAACAGACATAAATTTAGGGTATATTGGTATTCGTTAGTAAAATATACCTACGTAACAATAAATATCAAGTATGGCCCAATTCGAAAGTTATAGGCGGATAGGAAGCAAAAAAAACAATTCTCAGAAAATCACATAACTCTTAGAAGCAACCAGGGTGGGTGCGCTATCAACCTAGGCCTCTACTCCATCTTCGAAAGTGAAAGAACAGACCAAAGTAGGTATTCAGTTATACCTATGTTTTACAATAAAGCACTTTGAACTTTGAAAGGTATTCCACTAATTAATGAACAAAAAAATATCTATTCAACCACCTCTTTACAAAGCCATTTGATAGGTCAACAATTTCTTTTTGTTCAATCATCTACATTGCTTGATGCGTATGAAGTATTTTCCGTACCTGCATCATAATGTTCGAATCATTTCGCACTCGCTTTTTTATCTACATTACTTGACGCGTAGGAATTATTTTCCGCACCTGCATCATAATGTTCAAAAACGTTAGCGCGCGCTACGCTCGCTTTTTCATCTACATTACTTGATGCGTTTGAAGTCTTTTCCGCACCTGCATCATAATGTTTGTAAAAATTTCGCGTTCGCTACGCTCGCGTTTTCATCTGCATGACTTGATGCGTATGAATTATTTTCCGCACCGGCATCATAATGTTCGAAATATTTCGCGCTCACTACGCTCGCGTTTTCATACACATTACTTGATGAGTATGAAGTATTTTCCGCACCTGCATCATAATGTTCGAAAAATTTCGCGCTCGCTGCGCTCGCGTTTTCTTCTACATTACTTGATGAGCATTTTTCGCATCTACATCATAATGTTCGATAATTTTCGCGCGCCCTACACTCGCGTTTTCATCTACATTATAGTTGATGCGTATAAAATATTTTCCGCACCTGCATCATAATGTTCGAAACATTTCGCGCTCACTACGCTCGCGTTTTCATTCACATTACTTGATGAGTATGAAGTATTTTCCGCTATTGCATCATAATGTTCGAAAAATTTCGCGCTCGCTGCGTTCGCGTTTTCTTCTACATTACTTGATGAGCATTTTCCGCACCTGCATCATAATGTTCAAAAACGTTAGCGCGCGCTACGCTCGCTTTTCCATCTACATTACTTGATGCGTTTGAAGTCTTTTCCGCACCTGCATCATAATGTTTGTAAAAATTTCGCGTTCGCTACGGTCGCGTTTTCATCTGCATGACTTGATGCGTATGAATTATTTTCCGCACCGGCATCATAATGTTCGAAATATTTCGCGCTCGCTACGCTCGCGTTTTCATACACATTACTTGATTAGTATGAAGTATTTTCCGCACCTGCATCATAATGTTCGAAAAATTTCGCGCTCGCTGCGCTCGCGTTTTCTTCTACATTACTTGATGAGCATTTTCCGCACCTACATCATAATGTTCAAAAACATTAGCGCGCGCTACGCTCGCTTTTTCATCTACATTACTTGATGCGTTTGAAGTCTTTTCCGCACCTGCATCATAATGTTCGTAAAAACTTCGCGTTCGCTACGCTCGCGTTTTCATCTGCATGACTTGATGCGTATGAATTATTTTCCGCACCGGCATCGGCATCATAATGTTCGAAATATTTCGGGCTCGCTACGCTCGCGTTTTCATACACATTACTTAATGAGTATGAAGTATTTTCCGCACCTGCATCATAATGTTCGAAAAATTTCGCGCTCGCTGCGCTCGCGTTTTCTTCTACATTACTTGATGAGCATTTTCCGCACCTACATCATAATGTTCGAAAATTTTCGCGCGCCGTACGCTCGCGTTTTCATCTACATTATAGTTGATGCGTATATGAAGTCTTTTCGGGACCTGCATCAGAATGTTCGAAAAATTTTGCGCTCGCTGCGCTCGCGTCTTCATCTACATTACTTGATGAGTATTTTCCGCACCTACGTCATAATGTTCGATAATTTTCGCGCGCCCTACGCTCGCGTTTTCATCGACATTATAGTTGATGCGTATGAAGTATTTTCCTCACCTGCATCAAAACATTTCGCGCTCACTACGCTCGCGATTTTCTTCATTTCTTGATGCGTATGAAGTATTTTCCGCACCTGCATATTAATGTTCAAAAATTTCGCGCTCGCTGCGCTCGCGTTTTCAACTACATTACTTGATGAGTATAAAGTATTTTCCGCACCTTCATCATAATGTTCGAAAATTTTCGCGCCCTACGCTCGCGTTTTCATCTACATTAGTTGATGCGTGTGAAATCTTTTCCGTGCCTGCATCATAATGTTCGAAACATTTCGCACTCACTACGCTCGCGTTTTTATCTTCATTACTTGATGCGTATGAAGTCTTTTGCACACCTGCATCGTAATGTTTGAAAGAATTCGCGCTCGCTACGCTCGCGTTTTCATACACATTACTTGATGAGTATGAAGTATTTTCCGCACCTGCATCGTAATGTTTGAAAGAATTCGCGCTCGCTGCGCTCGCGTTTTCATCTTCATTACTTGATGCGTATGAAGTATTTTCCACACCCGTATCAGAATATCCGAAACATTTCATCTACTTCCTTCTTAATATATATTTTGTCCTCTGTCATGTGTTTCATGTGGGCGCATTGAGCCGGCGTGCGCAATGTTTGGCGAGACAGCCCGGCGAAATACAGTGTAGAAGTTGATATGGATATTCACGCGAATGAAGTCGCGGTCAAAAGCTTAGATAAATAAATTTAAATCATAAAAAATCCTCTCCCTGTGATCCTGATCTGTGTCCTTTAATTGAGGATTGAGGTGTGCAATAAAGAGTAGGTATTTGTTGTTGTTTGTTGTTGTTTAAAACTGGACTACCCGTGCGAAACCGGGGCGGGGTATACATGCGAAAGTAACTCTGTCTGCCTGTTTCCCCTTAAAATGCTCAACCGATTTCGATGAAATTTGGTATGGATATAGTTTGAGTCCTAGGGAAGGACTTAGGATACTTTTATCCCGGAAATCATCCCTTAACGGGGTTTAAGTTAGAATGGTAGAGAGATAACTAGGTAAGTGCAAGAAATAGAAGAATGAAATAACATTCTAACGCGATGACGCGAGTTCTACGCAGACGAAGTCGCGGGCAAAAGCTAGTAAAATAATAACATACTACCTAAGCAGTTGCATTGGTAAACAAAACAGTTACATCGTGATAACCTGCCTGGCCTCTACCTACTAGTTTTGAAGCTTGTTTGTTCACATACCTTCTGAGTTCTGATCCATAAAATTAATTTTCGAATACTTTGGCCGTGTCCTACAGCATATTATTGTACATATGTTCCTTTATTTTATTTTTAGGAGCCAAGTTTTTTCCCAAAGTGACCGTACTGCATGGAACATTATCATGAGTGCCTAATGTGCCTATGTACATATAATAAAGAATATGATTGTAATCCAATATAACCTCAAAATAGTATTTAACCCAATAATAATTATATTCCTATATAAGAGAGCCGTGATCCAATAGGTACTCTAAAATAAAAGTATATATAGGGTCCCTAGGCCAGTTGGCGGCCTCTTAGCCGAGTTGCGCACTTTAGACAAGTAAAAAAATATGAAACCTATATGCATATTGGATGGCAGTCATATAAATAAGTCTTGAGTATTGTCAAGATTCGTACTTAACAATAAAAGTTAGTACTTTCATCCGTAGTTTGCGGCCCCCTTAAATATGGTACTAGAATGATTATAATATAATTTTTAATAAGTTTTTTATATCAAAGGCGCATAATTATGTGGTGCAAATATTTTTAAATATTTGTTCCGGTTCCGGAAACGCTGGAGGAAGGTAGTTATACAATTATTCAGCAAAACCTAGGTATGGGTGGATTGTCTTTTTGGGTCAGTGAGGGCAGCTACCAGGTCCCGTGCTGCTACGCGAAAATGGTCTTAGAAGACCTTCCCTTAATTTCAAATTAAAGAAGATTCTCATTTATAGATTTTGGAAAAAAAAACATACAGGGTGCGAGAAAAAGGTCATTTCTGACAAACTTTTTTTTTATGCCGAGCGATCACATTCCTGTCTAGGATCAACAGCTTGTATGCTACCAAAAAAAATCGAAGATAAATTTTCTCATACAAATTGTATGAAAATGAAAACTTATTTTTCACATGCTATTTTTTTATGCCAATCGATTCCATCCCATTATCAATAGGTTCCTAGGGGTCAACTTCCGGTAATGTACTGAAATGCCACAAAATAAATGTATGGAAAAATAATTAATATTTTTTCCCATACATTTACTATGGAGAAAAAGTGAAATTTTATTCACATTTTTCTATCTTCCTGTTCTGTCCTGTTTTCGTTTAAGGAACATAATACTATAAGAAAAAAATACGGTAACAGCATTCAAAATATCAAGAAACTTACTGATACTTTAATTATTTTAAGACCTTATATGTAACGTATTCTAGCAAATAAATATTTCAATTTCTATTTCTAAAAACGGGGATTATGAGGAGAATAAAATTTCACTATTTCTCCCTAGTAAATGTATGGGAAAAAATATTAATTATCTTTCCATACATTTATTTTGTGGCATTTCAGTACATTACCGGAAGTTGACCCCTAGGAACCTATTGATAATGGATAGGATGGAATCGATTGGCATAAAAAAATAGCATGTGTGTAGTGTATACGGCCTCTGGCCTGATAACTATTTGGAACGCTACTACGAGCGTGTCAATGTTATGACTTTGTCTAATAAATGGATTCGTCCTGAATAGCCGTTTCCCTGGTCTCCTACTCTTCGGAACCCTAATATACAACAGTGGCGACGAGAAAATAAAATAAAGTATAAAGTAATCGTTATTTCAAAAGTACGCGTGTGATTTCGGCCTAAGTATGTCTATCGGAAAGTTGCATGAGTTTGACGTAAAAAACGGGCAATGGGTTTCTTTCGTCGACCGGATGGAAATGTATTTCCTGGTAAATAAAGTAGCGGACGATATGAAGGTTCCCACCTTGATCGCTTCCATGGGAGACGAAGCATATCAACTGCTGGTGAACTTAGCGAGCCCGAAGAAACCGTCGACCCTGCAGTACACGGAGGTAGTCGAACTAATGCGCCAGCATCTCCAGCCGACCCCGTCAGCATTAGCAGAGAGGTATCGTTTCCGCCAAAGTCGACAAGGAGCCGGCGAAGATACCGCTTCGTATGTAGCGGAATTAAAGAGATTATCTCGGGATTGCAAGTTCGGCGCAAACCTTAAAGATAATTTGCGTGATCAGTTTGTATGCGGCCTACGTAGTGACGTCATCAAGCAACGTCTATTTGCGGAGGATGACGCGATCACTTTCGCCAAAGCGGTGAAACTGGCGTGCTCGTTGGAAGCGGCACAGAGAGACGCGGCGGCTGTGGATGGATCGGTGACGGCAGCGGCGGCGAGCGCGGTGCACGCGCTGGAGCCGGCCGCGGGGCGCGGGCAGCAGGCGCGCGCGGGCGGGCGGGCCCGCGCCGGCGCTGCGGAGAGCGCGCGGGCGGGCAGCGCGCAGCGCGGAGCGGGAGCTCATTGCACTGCCTGCGGAGCGCGCAGCCACGACTCCAGCGGCTGTCGCTTTCGGAACTTCGTGTGTAGCAGGTGTCAGCGCACCGGGCACCTGCGGCGAGTATGTCCAGAGTTTGGCGCGACCGGGGGCGGCCCGAACTACAATCGGGAGCGCGGTCAGAAAAGGGGAGGTTTAAATTTCGGTGACGTCGAAGACGGAAGTAGCGCGGAAGAGGACGACATCGAGGAGCGTTTGAACCTGCTTAGCTTGAACAAGTATAAACCCGTAAGTTTACCTATATCGATTGAAAATAAGACGTTTAGGATGGAACTTGATACTGGCACGGCAATATCGTGTGTGAGCAAGGCTACCTATGACAAAGAGCTGTCACATCTTCCGATCGAGAACGACAGTACTGTGGCAAGGCGACGCTGCGCGTGCGCGAGGATGCGACGCCGGTGTTCCGTCGCGCGCGGCCCATGCCCTACGCGATGCGGGAGCGAGTCGACGCGGAGCTCGACGCCATGCTGCGCGACAATATCATCGAGCCCGTCGACTGCTCCGACTGGGCGTCGCCGCTGGTGCCGGTCAACAAGGCTGACGGTACGCTTAGGATCTGCGCGGATTACAAGGCAACTCTAAACCCGGTTTTGTTGGTAGATCGCTATCCACTGCCTAGGATCGAGGATGTGCTTGTCGGGTTAAACGGGGCTCAATATTTCTCCAAAATAGACCTCTCTCAGGCATATAATCAAATTGAATTAGACGAGACTAAAAAGTACACTGTGATTAATACCCATAGAGGCCTTTTTAAATATAACCGTTTAGTTTTTGGCCTTTCATCGAGTGTAGGTATTTTCCAGCGAATCATGTCATTGTTTTGCGGCATCCCTAATGTACAGGTTTTCTTAGATGACATCATCATAGGCGGCAAAAGTAAGTCGGAACACTTGCTCGCTCTCAACGCGGTTTTCCAGCGTTTAGTAGAATACGGGCTGAAGCTTAGAAAAAGTAAATGCGTTTTCCTAGCCGACGAAGTTAAGTATTTAGGTTATATTGTATCCAAAAACGGGATTAAGGCAGATAATACTAAAATAGAGGCGATTATGAAGATTCAACGACCGGAAAACGTCAGCGACTTGCGATCGTTTTTAGGAATGGTCAACTTCTTTGCGAAGTTTGTTAAGAATTTCAGTTCTTTGTTAGTTCCGCTAAATAACTTATTACGTAAAGGAGTTGAATGGGCCTGGGACGCCGACTGCGAACAGGCATTTTCGAACGTGAAACGTGCACTGACCAGCACTGATGTTTTGGCTCATTATGACCCAAAAAAGCCTTTGATAGTGACATGCGACGCTAGCGGACGAGGTATCGGTGGCGTGCTGGCGCACGGCGGGCCGGCCGGGGAGCGCCCCGTGGCGTATGCGTCCCGCTCACTAACAGCGGCGGAGAAAAATTACTCGCAAATCCATAGAGAAGCTTTGGCAATCATATACTGCATGAAGAAATTTCACCAATATCTCTATGGTAGAAAGTTTGTGTTGCGCACAGATCACAAACCACTCGTGTCAATTTTCGGGCCTAATGCCGGCATACCGGCTATGACAGCGAGCAGGATGCAACGCTGGGCGGTGATCTTGTCCGCTTACAACTATGATATAGAATACATAAAAACCAATGAAAATTGTGCCGATGGCTTGTCCAGATTACCGCCGGGTACAGACGTCCGGGCAAATACGGCGGAGATGGTCCCTGAGCAGACATATTTACATTTTGCGCAGGATGCTCTATTACTGAACCACAGCGAGTTAAAGCGGCTGACTACAGAGGATAACATCTTACAGCAGGTCCTGGCCTTTATTCGTGACGGTTGGCCAGAAGCATCCGATATTCTAGCAATGAAACCTTATTTCAATCGGAAATCAGAGTTGTATGAAGAGTTAGAATGTGTTATGTGGGGTCATAGGATAGTCGTGCCAGAGGGTTGCCGGAAGCGGGTTTTAGAGCTGATCCACGAACCACACATGGGCGTGGTGAAGTCGAAAGCTCTAGCGCGGAGTTACGTGTGGTGGCCTGGCATCGACGAAGCGGTAGAGCGTGCTTGCCTTTCATGCGCGGTGTGCGCCGTACACGCAGACGCGCCGCCTCGCGCTGAGGCACGTCCTTGGGGGTGGCCCACCCAGGTTTGGTCCCGGCTCCACTTGGACTTCATGGGCCCTATAGCCGGGAAGACGTATCTGGTGGTAATAGACGCGACATCCAAGTGGCTGGAGGTATTCCCTGTCCCAAGCACGGCGGCGAGTTTCACAATCTATAGGATTAGCGAGCTATTTAGTAGGTTCGGGAATCCGCGGCAAATCGTGTCAGATAATGGACCTCCGTTTACTAGTGCCGAGTTTGGGGATTTTATCAAAAACGAGCTGATTGAGCACGTGTTTACGGCGCCCTATCATCCGGCTTCTAACGGCGCTGCTGAGAATGCAGTTGAGTGAATTTCACCAAACGGGCATTTTTGTCCAATTCCCATGGAATTTAGAAATACCAATAATACATAGAAAATTCTATGCTGATAATTTGATAAAGAAATTAATAAACACAAATTTTCTTACGGGGTACTTATACTTATAAAATTACGGAAGTTATTACAATTTGAAAATTTGACCTGGGCACGGGAATTTATCTGTCCATGGGAATTGCCTTTTCTTAGAAAAACTTGTATTAAAATTATTATTTACCATCTAATTTATCAAGAATTATAAAGTTCAGTTGTATAGAAGTTATTTAGCCTAATTTTACCAATCATGGGTCACTCTTTTCAAATATTTAAGAAGCTAAGTGTAATTGTAGCAGTTGGCCTGTTTTCTTTAAATAAACGCATAAACTATAACTCTAATCGATATACTTAGTACAAATTATATTTATTTATGCATTTCATCCATAATTATTGTTATTAAATGCGGTTTATTAACAAAATAAGTGACCCTTCCCAATTCCCGTGCCCCAAAATCAGCTGTTTTGGGTAAACAAGCTATGGGAATTAGGACACGGGAATTGGAAATCTATATAAAAAAAGTCATAAAAAATTCAAATCGCATGTTAATAATATTTTAAGTTATCGATTATATAGAGACACCAAAGTGCTTTATAATGCATACATATGTTAATGATTACTTATGTAAAATTTGAATTTCTAAGGGCCACCGAAATTGCAAGCAAAAGCAAAAAAATTGTCGCCCACCCAGAAGCCGAAGTACTTAGGTGGTTTACTCGAACTTAATGCGGTTTGCTATATATAGATTTTTTATATATAATAGCTGACATTTGAGAGCACATGTGAAGCAGGACGCGAAGCTGGTCAAATGTAAACGATGGCTGCCAGGGACCTTTGAATTTTGCCGACAAAATTTAACTCTCGCGCTCGGACGATTTTTAAACATCAATTACAAGTTATTCACCACAGTGAAGTGAATAGTGTCTGTGCTCAGTGATAGTAAATATAATCGAGTTAAAGTTTTTGACACGAAATCAGTGATTCTAATGTACAGTTTTTGATAGGAATTTTTGATTGATTCAAAACTCGATGCCGGACAGGGCACGGAGTCTTAATTTGAGCGTTTAGGTATTTTTTAATGTATTTTAAAAACAAATTAGTCCGTGAATTTGAGTGGACCTCAACGTGGAAACATGTATTCTTTATGAAAAAAAATAAATGGTACGTATTATCTCATGTTACCATACGATTTTCAGCTCGGACACAAAAAAAATCGAGTATAGAAAATGACCCAGTTAAGACCTTAAAAAGGGTAATTAAAAAAGCCTTAACGGAAAAGAAGGACGTTGAAAGGGCTTTGCACACGTTTTTAAAGCATTACAGGAACACGGAACATGCCACGACTGGAAAGAGTCCTGCGATGATATTGCAGAATAGGCATTTACGCACCAAGTTAGATGCTCTTAAGCCGGATCGAGCTACACGGGACCAAGAGCGTCAGGAAGGAGAGGGTGTAGTAGGGGCAAACGATAGGTCCTTCTGTGTGGGCCAAGACGTTTGGTTCCGGCAGTACTCAAGGGGGGAGAAATGGCAGCCGGGTAAGGTGATCCATTCCGCCGGACTTAGGGACTATACGCTTCTAGATAACTACGGCAAGCACATCCACAGGCACGTGGACCAGTTAAGAAAACGGTTAGGTAATTCTCCTGTAATCCCCGCCGGTTCCGAACGTACGCTTCCTATTTCCCTTGCCATTCACATGCCGAATAGATCACATGGCCAGTTGGTCCAACCAGTATCGCACCCAGAGCAGTCAGGGATCACGAGCACGCCATCGGAAGTAGGGATTCCGGCACCGCCTGCACTAGCGGTGACCCAAGCCGCGACTCCCTGTTGTTCGCGAAGTGAGCCGAACGGTACACGTGACGTGTACGTCACACCATCGGCGGGCACGCCGCCAGCAGCGTCGACTCAGGCGAGCACGACACCAGCCGCTGCGTCAACGTCGACCCCAGTACCGCTCCAGCCTCGCCCTGTTCGGCAGTGTAGGCTCGGAAGAGTAATTAATTACAAGGAATAAAATGGAGGTATAGTTTCCATTTCATTATGTGGTTGTTCTGCTATGTAGCTAATTAAGGTGGAGGATTGTAGTGTATACGGCCTCTGGCCTGATAACTATTTGGAACGCTACTACGAGCGTGTCAATGTTATGACTTTGTCTAATAAATGGATTCGTCCTGAATAGCCGTTTCCCTGGTCTCCTACTCTTCGGAACCCTAATATACAACAATGTGAAATAGTTATTTACGATACAAGGGTTGTAAAACAAAGAAAGGCCGATATCGCAGATGTTTGGGGCCCGAGCCGCAGGCGAGGGTCTCAAATATGCGAGAGAGGGCTTTCTGTTTTACGACCCGTGTTTTGTACACAATTTTACGTCACCACTTGGCCAAAAAGTGGGTTTTTCTGATCGCGCAGCGTGCAGAAAAACGCGCTTTTTGGCAAGGTGTGGTGTAAAATAAGTTTTCATTTTCATACAATTTGTATGAGAAAATTTATCTTCGATTTTTTTGGTAGCATACAAGCTTTTGATCCTAGACAGGAATGGGATCGATAGGCATCAAAAAAAAAGTTTGTCAGGAATGACCTTCTTCTCGCACCCTGTATGTTTTTTTTTCCAAAATCTATAAATGAGAAGTTTTCCTCGATTTATGGATTTTCTGCCCGGAAATTTAACTCTTGATCCTGTATTGGAATGGGATCGATTGGCATCAAAAAAAAAGTTTGTCAAAAATGACCTTTTTGGCGAGACGTGCCCACACGAAACACATGAAAGAGGATTTAATATATGGATGTCGATAAAGTAGTGTATGCAACTGTACATAATTAGGCATTAAAACACTCGTGTGACCTTATTATGAAATTCGCCTTCGGCTCGTTTCATAAAACACACTCGTGTTTTAATGCCCCTCATTATGTACCAGTTGCATAAACTACTATTATTCCACATTTCACTATGTAACATCTCAAAATCAATGGTCTTTATAGTGGGGCCGCAAACTGACCTTTTCGGTAATTGTGTATACCAGATACCGGCCACCACAATTTTTTGATAAGAAAGTTTTAAAAATGCCAAAATTTAACGAAATCATATCAAAAACTTAATTATTTAAATGATCAAACAAGAAATTTATGAATGGAACCAAAATTAAGTAACATTAATTAGCTTTCAATGTCAGCTGTCTCTTTATTTTTTGTACAGATTCACTATAATTCCACGCTTCGCACGCGCTACGGATTCAATGCGGGAATTGTAACGTTTTATCTTGTTGAAGATCAATATTTTAGTTACAAAATTATATAGATTCTTATAGCATTTCTAATCAAGTTTAGCTTACGGTTTACACTTTTTCTTAAATTAGTTTATAATTGTTATTATCTTTAGTTGAAGGAACCTAGTCGGTCAGGGGGCCGCAAACTGCCGCAGGCCGCGTAACTGGCCTAGCGACCCTACCCAACCGTTGTACCGGCTCTATAGTATCCGGCAACTCCAATTCGAGTCCCAATGGTAGATATGCTAAATTATTTAAAAATAACTAGTGTAAAGCGTAAAAAATCCGTACAGCACTTAAAAGTTTTGAATAAAAATTAACTTTGCATTTACAAGATGAAAATCAGTACCTAGTCACATCGATTTTTTTTAAATATTAGGTACTTAACTATATCACACTGCGCCGGTCCGGTCTAATGAAGCGACCCAAACTACTTTATAATTGTAGCAAAAAGGTTACAATTATACGGAGCGCAACCATCTTTGAATTGCAAATAACAATTTCACTCTCCTATGAATAAAACAATGTATGTTATGTTGGATGGAGATAAAAATTGCATTGTAATTTTGTTGTTTACGATTCTCCATGTAAGCTGATGGCAATTAAACATTGAATTATATTCATTATGCTCATGCTTTCTTAACATGACAGCCCATGTTCATTGGAAAACGAAAAATTACCTGCATTTAACCACAGTAAACATAAATTTCGATAATAATATTGTAGACTTTTGACATAGATATAGTTTATTTGTCCAGAGTCACAGTTAAGTAGTAAGTAGAAAATCTACCTATATACGTATGTACCTGTAATTAAAAACCCAATTTAGGTAGGTACCAGTGGCGGAGCGTCCATACAACTCGATTCCCACCGGCTTGCCTAATTTTCAGCCAGTCCAGTTCTTTTACTACGGCTCATGAAGAATAAGAAAGGCAAATTACTTCCGGCTTCCCTAAGAATATTTTTCACGCGCCGCCACTGGTAGGTACATTAAGTATTGCAATAGTCCCACCACAAATTTATACCAAATTTAAAAACAAGTACCGATCGATTACACAAATTATTTAACAGCCTTAAAATTTAAACTCGATGTTAAGTAAATTTCGCCGTTATTTTCCTTTATCCCAGATTTTAATCGTATAATTAATGTTTATATTTTTTCTCTAAGTATTATTTAAAATTAAACTGAAAGAAAATTAATTTAGCCTAGATCTTACGAGAAATAAAGATGATAATTAATAGAGTTATTGCTTTCATGTTGGCATACAATATCTACAGGTTTAATTTATGGAATTTATTTATATAATTCTAGTGGTGAGTAAAAAGAGAAAATACGTTATAACCATCATATATTTCTTTACTAAAGTCAATTGTCTATATTTATAAAAGTATATCAATATCTAGTGCTATAGAGCCGCGTATCTACTAGAGGCAACCCCCGAGCAACCCCTGAGGCAGCGTCGGCACTTGCGTAGCCTCGGAGCGAGGCAGCCGCTCAATCCGAGGCTGCCTCTACGCGGATTAAACATACGAGACATTTTGGCACCGCGCAACGCAGCGTCAGTTTTAATCGTCATGTGATAGGTTACACATAGGTTAGGTACAGTAATGTTTCGAAAAGCGCGGACGCGCAACGCTGCGCTGCGCAATGTTGTGTGTTCTGCGTCTAAGCTAACTCTCTCTTTCTCTCTCTCGACGACCCTTTATTATCTTAAAGTTATGCTTGTAGTGACAGCTAGTGACAAATTAAATTTACGAACACATAATTTAAAGAACAGAATTTCAATCAATGTTATATTGAACTGAATTTTCTTTCAACGGTTAGATAGATTCGTTTCACTTAAAACTACCTTCATTTAACCGAGTGTAATGTTCAAATAGTCACAAGTAAGGTTAGGTGACTTCTTGAACAGTTAACCACGTAAAGTTCAAACCATCAGACTTCACAATTATTCATATAAAACAACATTTTTATAATCTCACGCTCACCTAATAAAACATTGGAGTTTTAAGCACTTTAAAATATATAAATATTTGAAACTGTCGAGTAATTCACTTTGGAAATATCCGCTATGTGCATCAAATTGTGACTGACTTTGATGGGAAACCAGCTGAAAACTATTCGCAAAATATCGCTATGTGCTAAAACACATCACATAACGATTTTTTCTTCCAAAGTTTGTTCCTCGTGCACATAGCGGAATTAGTTATTTTCAAAACCAATAAAGATATCGAAAAATGATTTTGTGGGTTAACGTAAGACATTAAAAGGAACCAAAATATCAAATAATCGAAAAATCAATAAAAAACACATAGCGATGTTTTTATTCCCACCGACGAAATGCAGGACTCTTCTGACTTTCAACTCGACGCAGAGCATCCTCGGGAGCGCTGCTTGTCACCAGAAACACAAAACCACATCGGTACCTACCTAAAGAGCAAGCGGTGTAATTATAGCTGCGGTCATCTGTAACTATACCGAAGTTCGAAGTCTACCTACGCACTTGCTTAATCATTCTTATGATTTTCCATGTCATAAATACGAATAAAATACGAAGCATTTTATCAGAACCAATATATTTTGTTCAGTGGAATAGAACAGAACAAATGCGAATCAGTCTATTCGGCTGACAATTCTGGGAAAAAATATACCTAGGCAGGGTTTTTTTAAAGGTTTTTAGGGTTCCGTAAACAAGTAGGTAACCCTTATAGTTTCGCCATGGCCGTCCGTCAGTCTGTCCCCGGCTTAGCTCAGTAACCGTTAGTACTAGAAAGCTGTAAATTGGCATGAGTATATATATCAATGACAAAACGGTACAATAAAATCTTTAAAAAATATTTTTAGGGTACCTCCCCTACATGTAAAGTGGTGGTGCAATTTTTTTTTCTTCCAAACTCCATCGCTTTGGGTGTCGTTGGATAGCCCTTTCAAAATATTGTAAGGTTCCTAAAACCATTTTTTGATTCAAGAATCTGTTGGTGTGATATTACTTACCGACATGGTCTAAAGGATCTTTATAAAACCGAGCTTGAAGTTAAAAAATATAATTACAAAGCTGTAATTATATTTTTACTCAACGGTATGAAAAAAAATTAGTGAACTAATTATCAAAATCTGCATGGAATCTGCAGGTCATTAACTATAGCAATTTATTATGTAAAAGCATGGTACAGTCGAGGGCATAAATATGGATACATTTTTGGACCTTATTTCAATGGAATAAGGTGAAAAAGTGTATACATATCGGTGCCCTTGACTGTACATGAGTTACATGACGCAGTAGTTCAAAATAAATTTCCAAATTGAACCCTATTGCTTGGGCTATAAAGGTGATATAGATTAGATAACATGTTTCGAACACTAGAGTGTAGGAAGTTTGTCCATTGTTGAGCCATCAATCAGTCAAGCGGAAAGATACGTAGTGGCGGGAGTTGATGGCTTGAGATTGTTACACGATACGATGTTTGACGCATCTTGTTACTAGTAAATAAGTATCTAACGTAAATGACATAATAAAGTACGAGTATATACTGCCTATATCTTGATATTAGTAATTTACCAAAAAAAAAATCTATGCATGTATTTACTCAAAGAAGGTTAAATAATCCGGGAAACTCATTTTCCTCAAAATAAAGTCACTATCACTAAATAGTATAACCAAAGTCACTTCCTGTCTGTCCCGTTGTAAGCTTAAATCTTTAAAACTAGGCAACGGATTTTGATACGGTTTTTTTTTTAATAGACATTTAGTACATAGTAGTGTGATTCAAGAGGAAGGTTTAATTATATGTATAATTTGCACCCGCGCGAAGCCGGGGCAGGTCGCTAGTTAAAAATAAATACTGAAGCGTTTTTCATTAGTGGAGGATAATCTGAGACATTTCGCATTCCAATGATACTCACACTCGCAGAAGCGTTAGAAGCGAACAGACGTAAGCGGTGATATCGAATCGAATACGAATGTGAAAACTAAGTATTAAGTTGACCCCTCAGTTGAATTCCAGAAAGTTTTTAATGAGGTCTCTTTGTCGATATCCTTTCAATATGGTTAATAGGGGAAGACCAATAAAAACAATTACTCGAATGCTTCAAGAACGAGGTGATCCAGGAAATTCATATTCAAGAAAAGTTTTTTCTTATTTTGATATGATTATCGGTATTTGTATATCTAACCTAAGAATTTTATAAAAGTTGGGCTGTGTCCAGCAGTGGAACCTGTATATAGGCCAATGATGATGATGATAAAACGATATTTCATTAAACTGTCTCGCTCTAATGAGTGAGATGCTTAACTCTCCTACCCGTCAGGGCCCTACCGATAGTACCGATAGTGTGATACGTTTTTAACCGTTATTAATATAGAATTATTAGTACCTAAACTTGTAAATGTTTAAAACCAGTGACAGTACGTTTATGATACTGGTTAAGCGAGGCGATCGGCGGACCGTTGTACGTGTCTGTACACGCAAAAAACATAAACATATAGCGTTGCTTGGAAAGGTTATGAACAGATTTCGTTAATCACGTGACACGCGTCTCTTTAGCAGGAGTTCGTTTTCTAAACTACCTTAAATAAAAGTAATCCCATCAAAAACATTACATGTAAAAAGATGCCAGTCTCGCAACACAGTTCTTCTACTACAAAAAAGTAATGATATGTAATGTTAAACCAAGTCGGTTATATTTTAGTCAATAGCACCGGAGGGGTGTCCACAGAACAAGATTTCCACCGACTTGCATCGGCATTACTTTATTTTTTTAAATATATAGACTGACTTGGCCATCGCACACAACGCTTTACTTATACATGTGTATCGCTCAAACTCGCTCAAGCTGCATTCATTTAACGTGTTCTGTGGACACCCCTCCGGTGCTATTGACTAGAATATAACCGACTTGGTTTAACATTACATATCATTACTTTTTTGTAGTAGAAGAACTGTGTTGCGAGACTGGCATCTTTTTACATGTAATGTTTTTGATGGGATCTCATCTCTTTTTGTAGGCAGTCCTTCTTTTTTCTTTTCAGGTACGACTTGTAACGAACATTCAAACTGCAAAAGTAACTTTGTAATCGCATGTATTTTGTATAGAATTACAAACTTACTTATGCAGTTTGCGTGTCTTATCAGGGTCACCAGGTACTCCAGATTTTATAGTTTTCCATTTATGTGGCCATTAAACCCTAACTCTGTACCAAATTTCAGCTCTCTGAGTTTATGGGAAGTACTAGTTCTATTCTTATGATTATGAGTGTGTGAGTTTCGAAAATGCGAAACTTTGCTTTCGCTTAACTTCGGAACTAAATGACCTACAGACTTGAAATTTTGGATTTTAAGTATGTGATTATAGCTTACTGGATATCGAAAATTTCTGCGTTCTGGTCTTATCCAGAGGTTCTCAAATAGGGGCCTGAAAATGCGGCGAAATGGTTCCAATAAAGGATGGTACGGCAGTGTTTGCTTCGCGCTCGACTTGGCGGGGGCACTGCGGTGCCCCCAGATAAAATAATGCTCAATTATAAATTTAGCTGATAGTCGTTGTAATTTTCACTTTTACCTTTAAATTTGAATTATTTGGCACGAAAGGAAAGAGAAAGGAGGAAAATTTATTGTTAAACTTTCCGGTACCTACTTTTAAAATGTCTTTCTCGATTTACTTACTCTTTGAGGTAATGAGAGTCAACGATTTACGTCGTAACTTTGGTCTCATTAACGTGAGGTCTCAAGTCTCAACCACAAAATAGACATTTTACAAAAATAAAAGTAGGTATTCTCTTACTAAGGAAATCTTTCTTTTGTTCTCGTTAAATACCTAGGTACTCGAACAATTTTCTACTGTTTTAAAGAAGCTTGATTTACCTAGGTAAGCTTTATTTGAACACCAAAGTTGCACAACATTTTGCATTTGTATTTAATGGGGTTGCTATAAACCTGGAAAGTTGTTTTAAGTGTTCCATACCAAATCTGATGCAACGTTCCACTAAACTATATTTATTAAAATAGGTGTAAGGTATTCTAATAACCAAAAGATATAGCCTAATTTAAAAACATTTGCATCTAAGCTCTAAGGTAATCAGATGATAACGAACAAAACGAGCAGAAGTCAGCGAGAAATATTCGTAATCAAACAACAATTGCTATAGTCGCTAACGTCGCTATCTAAACATAACATAAGAACTACCTAAATTAAGTAGTTGCTATGTGAGGTGCAGACCTCGCGAGCATTTTTAAGGTTCCGTACCCAAAGGGTAAAACGGGACCCTATTACTAAGACTCCGCTGTCCGTCCGTCTGTCCGTCTGTCTGTATCTCATGAACCGTGATAGTTAGACAGTTGAAATTCTCACAGATGATGTATTTCCGTATATATATGTTGCCGCTATAACAACAAACACTAAAAAACTAGAACACTAGATAATGGTACGGAACCCTTCATGCGCGAGTCCGATTCGCACTTGGCCGATTTTTTACGTTGTCATACCCCATGGTTTCACCATTTTGAAAGTTTCCAAACGCTGTATCGACTAATAAGTACCATATAGTTATCGAACCTGCCTGAAAATGCGACCTGTAGAGCCTGATGACGAATGCATTTCTGCCCTAACTAAAATCCTTCGATCGATTTGATCACTCGGTAAAAAATGCCGTTGCACAATCATCACCCGTATCACTCCACAATCACACAATTTTGTCACTTGTACATGTTTCAGTATGTCTGCCATATAAAATATCCTCTCATTTTCTCAAAGGTTAGCTGGAAGAGATCCCTTAAAGGGATAAGTTCGCCTTTGTACAAATGTCAAGTTTGTTTTCCTTGTATGTACTTGATTTGTGCAATAAAGTGTTTACTACTACTACTACTCCAGCTATGCGATTCACAACCTAGCTATGGCTATGGCTCACCTCAGCCTTCTTCACTCGTATATCTAGCTTGACGCCTTAACTACGCGTAATTATAATAAGAGGTCAGACTTACACTGGTGCAAGCGAGGTTGTTAAGCATCGGGAACCTGCAGCCCAGGAGGTCTATTTTTGTCCGTAGCTTACGATCCTAATGAAATCACAAAATTTACAATGATATCGCGCGCTCGATTGCAGAAGTTTACATATTAGAACTAGCACTTATTTTGATATGTGTGATATGTGATCGGGATATGAAAGATATTATACGAAGTGAGACACGGCATTTTGTTTAGCTAGCTTCCGGCCGCTGCCCGCGCCGCTGGCTAGGTTAATTAAAACCTCTTACTTTGCGATCGACTGATACAATTCTTAACGTAATTCTCTCACCTATTTTTAGTTTTGGAGACTAAGAAAACGAAAGGTTTCTTTTACATAAAAGAGTACTATGCTTATATAATACTGGCTCCCGTATTCGTCAAAAATCTCCGTTCATTTTAAGGAATAGTGTGTAGGCCCACCTTTATAGGACATTATAGGTCTATTCTAAATATTATGAGAAAGAATGATTGACATCGGATTTATACAAAATACAAAAAATACTTTTGGGTTGTTTTTAGGGTTCCATACCCGAATGTTACAAACAGACCCCTATTGCTGTCACTCACGCGTCCGTCCGTCCGTCCGTCGTCTGTCACACAACTCGCACAGGTTTACAGTCTAACTGTTGGAGCTACAGTCTTCAAATTTTCACAGTATGTACAGTCAGCAGCAATGGTTGCTATGCGGGCGAGGTGCTCAAAATGATATTCACACATCGTATTATAAGGGAATAAGAGCGTGTGTAGATCATTTTGAACACCTCGCCCGCGTAGCAACCATTGCTGCTGACTGTATAATCACTTGTTTGCCCAAAGTCGAAACTTAGTAGGAGTAGGAGTATTTTCGTAGATTCTATATAAATCATATTATATCATATCATATCATATAGGTATGCAAACATACAAATTCACTAACTACCTCTTTATACGAATATAATAGATTAAATCTTACTAATAGATACAAACTACTAAACTAAACCCACGTCTCAAGAATGCTAAAAGAGTACCTACATCATTTTATAATGAAAACATTATCAACGTCACACGTCACGTCGTAATCACACGCATTAGCTATGGATATAGCTGATCTTACTTTCGCGACTATTTCCAAAGGATGCGAGATATGATCGGTATTCGAGACATATAATTTCTTATGTTAATACCCGAGTTACGCGGTTGACTTCACGTGTTGATCACCTTTACGCAGTAATATGTCAGTGAGAACATATTTATCGTACTGTATGTTCTCATTTCTAACTCGGGTTAATAAAATTTAGTGAAAATCAGGTGAGATTTGCAAATTAAGTACTCGTCGATTACAATCTCTTATTACAAGAGAGGTATGTTAAATTTTTAGAAGTTAAGGTTAAATATATCTATAACAGCCCTCAATTAACACCATAGTTATAAGTTAAAATTAACGACGCCCGACGTAGAGATCAGAAACAACGGTGTTTTTATTCTCACTTAACCTACTAAAGCGAAAAATGCTAATAGAACTTTAATTAACTCTGGTCAGTCATGAACAAAAATCGAGACGGATATCATAGTTGCAATAATAAAATGTGTTAAGTGTTTTCTTACAGGGACGTGATCAAAACATATTCACGTAGTACCATGAAGACCATGCAACGGTAGTTTTAAGATGAAAAAACACGCATTGTTCTCGACTTTTCCCGTCGTGTCGCAATTAGGTACACTCGATAATTGCAACTAATCGATCGTGACGGAACAGCGAACGCCACGCGATCCGGTATGCAAAACATGCGGTTTGATGGATACGAATTATTAACACTTCATTTGTTTGACGACAAGTGGTAACCCCGCGGCGGCAACTGTGTGAAGGTTTTGGTGTGAAACGTATGTGTGGTAATTAGCAGTGATTATACACCATTTTTGCAATATAATGTCAAGATATGCCATTATGAATACTTGAAGTATTCATAAAGAAAAGTATTTTGTCAAAATAATTACGCAATTAAGAATGATAATTTTCAAGTTAAGAATACATTAATTTTAACATTTTGAATATAAAACTAAAACGAACTACTTACAGTGAAAATAACTTATAAATTTAATCGGCTACAAAAATGTTGTGCTCTTGTGCCAATCACGCATGAAATCAAAATTTGAAAAATTATAAAATAAAAATACGAGCGCTGTATGTTTCCTTCGATATTTGAATTAAAAGGCTTGAGTAAGGATATACAAAATTCTAATTTACAGAAATAAGCCCCTTGATGTACTCCCCTGATGTACTCGGCCGGATACTCCCCCAATACCCACTACTAATGAAGTGCAAGTTCGTAAACGTCATTGTAAACAAAACGGCTATGGTTGAAATTCTTTTTATTGAACGTATTTGTATTAAAATGTTATTGGATTTTGAAGATTATTGTTTGAACAGTAAAGTAGCTTTTTGAAGGAATTGCTTTGGAGCAATTCGTTCAACTGTAATGATTTTAAGTATAAATACAAATAACTGCCTTAGTAAGAGTACTAGTTCCATATATACATATAGTGTGGCGATACAAATACATTCGGGTAAAAAAGAGGTAGACGACTCAATATACGATAACAGTATTTTAACGTAGTAATGTGTTGCATCGAATACGAATATATATCAGTTAGTTGTTCATATTATTTGCACCTGCGACTGACCTAGTTCATGTATTTCTTTTCGGGCGTTTCATTTTCCACCTTTAAGTAAGAACATTACGCGCTCAAACTTGGTTCAAACAGTCTTCGTTTGTAAATGTGAACAGATCTTTTTAAAGATCACCCTATAAAAAACTTGAAACATTATGCCAAAATTTTGTAGCGGAGTAGTAACATATTCGACTGTTTCTTAAAGATACCACCATCAAAATGTGTTTCAAATAATCGTTGCGACGAAATAAAATTTCCATGTAGACACAAGGCAGCACCTCTTATGCACGATATCTTTACGGCACCCATTCTTGCATTTACGAGTATACCGACGCTATGAAACACCACTTACTTTGCATTCCGACACAATTTTGTTTTATGACACGAATATAAGTTAAGTGGGGGTAATATTTTTGTGTGCTATCTAGAAATGGGATAATTGAGGCAGAAATAACGCTTATTGTCTGGCTTCGGGCAGTTAGGTACATGACGTAACTGACAAAAGGCGTTCTTTTAATATTATGCTTGCGTAAATTATTACAATACAAGTGGTAAATACTATGACAGGTTACGCAAAATTTAGGAAGTTGTTAAACGAAACTGGACGCATTCAAGATGAACTGGACCATATTGGACCGTTATTGTCTGCGCCGGGTCCTATTCATTATCGAGTTTCGTAAATACGGAACAACTTACACTTTCAAATCGGCGTGGATGACTAGGCACGTCTAAGACTTTCTCCCGGTTCAAGAATGACATATTAGCCGCCTATAACGCATCTATGGGTTCTCTCAGTACTAGAGCTTCTTCGGATTTCTTTCCATTTTTAATTTCATTTCATGTGACGCCACAGCGATTGTATTGCTTCTCGCAGTACCGGTCATTTGCGCTCTAACATGAGTACGCGGCGGCCGCAAACACCGTTAGTAAATACGAGTTACGGCTGTGTCGAAACGCGTTCGTTTGCGTTTTGATCTCAGCTTTTATAAATTACCGCAAACCGGTAACGCTACAGTTTGGGACTCGAGGACTACCAGACGTTTGTTTTTGTGTGTGCCAGAGGAAAAGTGTGACGTATTGAGAAAAATGTGCGGTCATTAAATAAAAAGGTAAGCTTAGTTCTTACTTTGTTTGTTTTCTTTTTGCGTTGAACCTTTCCATTAAGGCGAGAAGAACCTCCTCTTGTTTGAACGAGAATTTGCAGATCCTTTTACAAATACCTTTTGTAGGTGGGTAATAGGTATTTTATTTTCACAGCACATTTTCTGTAAATATCTTGGAATGGGATTGTGTATTTACTATTGGGTGTTTTCAGAGTGTTTTTCTTCTACCAACATCGCTTGCATTTCCATGAACACGATCGATAGTCGTTATTCAATTGGGATTTGCATTGTATACCCTTATCACTCACTGACCACGTTATATTGATAGCGTTGGTTGATAGTGACCCTGCCTACGAAGTGTAATGCGATTTGTGTAAAATGTCCACAATATCTAAATATTTATTTATTTAAATCACTACCATATCTATCATACCTAAGGTAGGTATGTGCTAAAACGTAAGATGCCTGTAAACAACACCATAACTTAGGTACATTTAGCACAGCCTTCAAATAGTTTTTAAATTTAAAACATGCATTAGAAAATAAATACATGCCGATGCCGCAATGTGCTAACATTGAACTATACGGACTAGGTAAATATCATAAACCCAAACTACTTATATTTTGCTCGGGCAAATAAAACGCAGGCACGCATGTCAAGTGTTCAGTAACTTACAAATAACCTCAACAACTTCTCTTGTTCGTTTTTCGAGCTAATACGACCATTTTCGAACTAATTGGATCTAATAAAATAAGACCTAATATTCCAACTAATCCAAGTCTTGTTAAATTGGCTGAAAGGAATCTTTAAGATAAATAAATTCTTGAATCAGACGATCAGACCCCTATTATTTTCGTTATACCTAGGAATACAGCCTAAACATCTAAGGAATAATTTACTTACTTATATCAAGGGCTTGCTATGCTTGCTGTATTATGTTTTCTTATTTGTGGGTTTTTCTGGAGAAAGTATAATATCTACCATATCTATAACAATTATATGTGATACAGAAAATATTATAATTTAGCGGAATGGATATGATTAAGAGAAACCAAACTGTGTAGGGTACGCACTTGCAAAAATCAGCAGCAACAATAACATCAATCCTTTATTGGTCTGTAAGTATGTGGTGTTGTGTTCCCGGTGGTAAGTAAGGTCATCACAGCTCTAAAGGAAGCGCTGTGTCAAGAGCGAGGGAGCTGCATTGCATAAAAAAACTTCAAATCAATAACGAATCAGCAGCTTTATGGAGTCACAATCGTCCATGGGCCACGGTTTCTGTTTAGGCAGGTCAGGCAGGCCCTGTTTTTGCTAATGTCGAAGCATAAAAAATAAATGATAGGTAATATAGCTATAGGTACCAGTGGCGGAGCGTCCATACAACTCGATTCCCACCGGCTTACCTAATTTTCAGCCAGTCCACTACTTTTACTACGGCTCATGATGAATAAGAAAGGCTGATTATTGCCGGCTTCCCTAAGAATATTTTTGACGCGCCGCCACTGATAGGTACTCAAAAACCAAGTTGACATTGACTCGGATGAAAACGATTTCGTTTGTGAGGTTGTCTTGATCGCCTTATATTTAATAATTTCCCGTTTACTGTAACTATTGCAACTGACCGAGTTTAAATGTTAAAAAATGCAATTATACAAAAAATATATGATTCTTAGCCTCGTCGTTAAATATTTCTCGTACATAGTAAGGTACATAACAGTGTTATTACACCCAATTAAGGACTATCCCAATATTAGATCATATTACGTACATGCTCATGCACTCGTGACCTGTAGGATGAGACAGTCGGCGACAGAGAAGAGAGATATGTAAGTTCACTCTTAATTATTTTGTAATAAGGCAGACGACGTATACCTATTACGTACACGTGTATTTGACGTAGATTGTACAAACAGATCAACACCTGTAAGGTCACGAATTGGCTCAAAGCGCATCACCACTATAAAAAGAGCAGTGAGAAAAAGATTATTCAACACATCGACGTGTCGTATCGTCACGTCGCGGTCGCCGCGGTAAATACGTAGCTAACTTAAGACAAGTCTGACATATATTTACTTTTGCTAGCTAAATCACACTACACAGTAGTAGCGTTTTGTCGCCGTAAATGAACAACATAAACGCTATTCTACATTTTATGGTCTCAGAGCGTTTAACGGATTACTTAAAAAAACATACCGGTTAACCGATTCGCTGACACCCTATCATTGGCATTAGGCTCCATCGAATTTTAGTTCCGAACTCCAGCAGAGAGCGGCGGCGTCGGCTTAACAAAAGCCTACAATCTTACAATAACTTAGGCCTAGCTAAAGATTTTCGTAGTAAGTAAACGTCATAAAGGTATAAAACTCAATACAATTGGCCAGTGCAATGCCATCTTAATCACGTAGCTGTTTCCAACGGCAGTACCTGCGTACGATTTAAATGTCAAATCCCACACTAAAAATGACATTAAAATATGCCTACCGTACGTGCGAAAAGTTACGTGATTACACTGATTACCGCGCTGTAATACAAATCCAAACAAACACTCACTAATTAAAATCCGGTTCGTGCTATGTTTGGTAACAATAAAGCAAAAAGTATAATTGTTAAAGATTTTCCATTCCGATAGAAGATGTAGCAAATTGATGAAGCCATTACGGTTCGTAATAAACAGTTAGGCGACTTCCTGATTTGTCGGTGCGGAGGCAGTACGATATGAGAAAAGTGTCAAATGTCAGTGTCAGCTGTCAGTCGACGCGATACCATTTTTTACTACGCCCCTACATTTAAATGAGTGCTTCCTGACTGGCGCGGGATGCGCGGTAGCGGGACGATGCGAAGGCGGTACTGCTTCGCTTCTGCGCATGATATTACTACTGCGCAAACGTAATGCTGACAGTATTATATCAAGTGGGAATCTTTGCGACGTCAGTAAGTTTACGTCAAAGAAGAAAATGTCACATATCGATCCCGCCCCGCCAAGTCAGGAAGTCGCCTTAAGAGGCAGCGCTAATAGGGTCATTTTAATATAGTTAACAAATAGTCTAGTGTGCGAACCATTTTATATGATGAACACTTATATGTTACCTATCGATAAAACAACTATCAATTAGTGATGGTGATGATGATGACATCGCCGATTCCGGCCACGACTGGTACAGGAATGAACATTAAAGGTTTCATTTAAAATTCTATCAACCAATACAATTCAATATTCCCTGTACACCCTGCGAGTGTGTCCCGTGAAGGACAGGGACAACATCCGCTCGGTATAATCCTTGCAAATCAAAAGGAGTGTTAAATATACCTACCTATTTTGATTGATCGCATCTTAACAATATGTTCATGTTGAAATCTAATAATCGGGTCACTCACGTCTGTATCGTCGAATATCGCTCGACATGTTTCGGTTCAATACGTGGTCCTTAATCATGAGTGGTCGCGGCGGCCTCGCGTTTAACACTGATAAACGGTTAGATTTCAATATGTCTGAGACTCACGAAAGTTTTCTATTTAAATATGTTCATGTCTATACGTGTCGCATAGTAGCCATATCGAATGAGATGAGATAAGATACCAGCTAGAAGTCAAAACTAACGATAGATTGGCAAAATCTTCTTTAAGTACATTTCTGTATCGCTCTGTCTACAGTCGATAACCTAAGCAAGGTAATAACATAAATGAACACAATTTTTGAAGACATAAAATCCTTTCACTGCTTCATTTGTTTGTTTTTTTTTTACTTCATCATATTTGCCAATACTTTTATTAAGTGCAAGAATAAATACTGTCTGCTTAGGCACCGCTGTACCAGGTCACGAAGGTATTGTTTCCCCATTTTAAGGTCACAATTATACTTCCTACATTTCTGAGAAGACGTCATCTTCATTTTAGTATTGAGAACAGAAAGCAATAACACAATACAATTGGTTTTGCAATAGTAAAATGAATACAGTAAGCAATATGATTGTCATGGCAGAGCACACGAACGACCTTCGTTTGAGATGTTTGAGTTGTCTTTTATTACGGTACCTAATTAAAAACGCCGCCGAGTGACTCGATAAGCAGTACAGCTTCAATCGGAACATGTGGGTTTTATGGTTATAGTTATACCTAAGCGCATTGAAGCATTTTAAAACATCTTTCTAAAAAAACGGTCAAGTGCGAGTCGGACTTCGCACATTTAGGGTTCCGAACCGACCGGTTGGCTGTAAAACCTGTGTGACAGACTACGGACGGACGGACGGACGTCTGGGCGTCACCAATAGGGTTCCGTTTTGACCCTTCGGGTACGGAACCCTAAAAAATACCAAAGATTATTTTGGGTGCCATTGCGGCGGAATGAATCGCCGATGTGTGAATTTGATTACTAAAATAGTACCTACTTAAAGAGAGATGGTTTTTGAATAAAGTATAAATAAAAATAAATAAATAAATATTTGTGGACAATCTTACACAAATCAACAGTATAGGTGTAGATACTTGCAGGATGCCATTTATCAGAATTCAATCTGCCGCTGATGATACGGAAATCATCAAAATGTGCACAAAATTGCGTTTTATCAATTACACGACCTTAAGTTACAAATGGATGCCTAAATATAAACAACTTTCCACGTCTCACGTCACGTTCTATTATATTCTTTGTACGGTAATTACGGTATTATACCCTCATCAGTACTCAGCTCGTATGGTGACTGTGAATTGACGACCTCGGTCGCAAAGTCGCAGAAATTTACAGATCTTTCGTAATTGACAATTCTTTTGATAATTAATCGTTATCTCACGAAGTTGTTAAGCAAATTTTATTGTGCTGAAATTTGGTTGCCTTCGGGTTTATCACGACAATTCACGCTTAAGTTTCGCTCCGGTTTTAATGGCTAATTAGTTATACAATGTTACCATTACAACAGACAACACGGGTATTTTTTTAATTGCATAATAATAACGTGTTAATATTATTCAAAGAGATTTTTTTTTTAACTCAAACGTAGGTAATTTATTTACAACACAGATATAGAGAATAAAAACAATACAACAACTTAGATAAGTACTTAATTATAAAACCATATTAAAATTATATTTTTATTGTCAATAATTTATTGGTAATAAATGACTTACCTGCGTACAGTTAAGTACCTACATTCATTTATTTACAGCATAATCATCGCATGAAGAAGACCGGTTACTTGCAAAACCATAAAGTCATCATTATTTAATTAAAACGAAAGTAACGAAAAAAGAGAATCATTCGATTTTTTACTGTTACCTCGTAATCGAAGCGCATTCGATTTCGGATTGAAAACACCCACATAGAAGTTTAACTACAAACTAAGTCTCCACTTTCTACTCACCGATGTTACTTACTTTTAACACTAAGTCGACAGGTCACAAGAGATAGAAATCGAATTACCGTTTGAAGTCCAAAACTGAAAAAGCGGATTGTTTTTTATGGTTTTCTAATACTCGTAATTAAGCGCACGAGCGCTCATTAAGGCCGTGCTTTTACTGTACTTGCTTTGAAATCTCAGTCCTGATAGAAATTTTAGTCACGCAAATTAATTATTGTCATCTTTAATTACCTGGTATTATTATTTTGCTAGCCGTAAAATTTGATGAAGCCATAGAATTTGAAGATTTGATGATTTTTCGGGGACGTGCAATCGATCTAGCTAAGTCTCATGCCCGGGAAAACGCCGAGCAAAGCTCAGCCGCCCAGATATTACCTACTAAACTAACAGAAACTTTTGAAACTCGCGCTCTACAAAAAACCTATATTCTATGGACAACATATTTTTTATTAACTTTATTACAACACAACACAAAAATACATGACACTTAACTAATATTTAAAAATAATAATTATAAATGGAATCGCCCCTCCTCAATTCCTCCTAGTGTTGCCCGAGGCATCGTTCCCAGGACGCTCGCTGCGTTGCCTTGCTGAATGGCCAGGCTCAGCCGCTGGGCGAAGTAAGAGCCAGCTCAGATCACCTGAGACCCCGATCAGTTTTTGACATATATAATTTATATATAACTGTACCAATGTTATTCACTGATTTGGGCCTAAACCTCAACTGATTTCAATCGAATCTGTCCTGCCCCGCCTAAAGGGTTAAAGCTTATGTATGCCTGAATCAAATAAAACAAATATGTATGACTTATGAGCTATAATGTAAAATAGTAATCAATTCAAAGTTTTTTGGCAGGGTGGTTTAGATAGACACTTGTACGTATAAAATAGGGGCATAATAATGTACATTATATAAGTCGCAAGAGCTACTAAGAATACTAACCTATCCAAAAGGCCTTAAAATTTCGGTTATGTACAGAAAGAACGGAACACGAAAGTACATTTAAAAAAATATATTCATCCAAGTATATAATGGTCTTACGGCGACCTTTAGGTACAAATAATATTTCTTTGATGTGCACAGATATACTTAGCTCGCATGACCGAATTTTAATTTTAATGTTCTGTCGCACTCTGTGCAGATAACTGGTATTGTAAGTGTACTGGTCCTGGTAATGTAGGTATAGTTCGGATACAACTCTAAGGCTAAATTCTGTCAAACGAACGCAAGCAAAACTAGACTTAGAGCTCTGACTGTAAGGTAGATTTTTGCTTGCGTTAATTTGACAGCATTTTGGCCTTACAGTTTTGTACGAACTATGAGGGCTTGGGTCGATTCTTCCGTAGATGGCGCTTACGGTTCACTTTTCGTAATCCGAGTACCTAGGTACAATCGGCCAAGCAGTTACCATTTTTCGACTATATTATTTTTATACTAAGGTTTAAAACTGGTATATGACTTCCTTGGCTGAATGTACAGTCAGCCTCCTAAACAAGTGTGTAGGTAGGACTTCATTGGTTAGAGATAAGGTTGATAATAGTACACATGGTTCTACGTAACCGTTCCATACGTATTATAACTTATCAGCATGACATACCTATTTCTTGAGCGTGGAGCCCCAATACAACCAATGTATACATAACAACTATAAAGCGAAACCGAAACTAATCACGACGGCCACTTTAGCTTAGTCCCGCTGGATTTCCCGGGTTCGAATCCCGGTTAGGCCATTTATTTTTGTGACGAACACGAATAATTTGTTTCTGAGTCTTGAATCATCGCCTATTACCCATAGTACAAGTTTTGCTTAGTTTGGGACTAGGTCGATTTGTGTAAGATTGTCCACAAATATTTATTTATTATTTATTTAAATCTAAGAATGTACTTGTACTGTCATAGAGATTTAACACTCTCAGCGCCACGTGGGTCACCGGCCGCCCACAAAAATTCCAATAGAGCAAGCCACTGAAAATTTTTGAGGTTTACCAGCAGGCCATGTGGGCGGCCGGCAGACCACATTATTTCTTTTGCAATACGCCAAGTGTGGTTAGGGCGACTTTTACTAGCAGGCCATGTGGGTTGCCGGCAGGACACCAAAGAAATTTAGACGAGCGCCACGTCTTAAAACTGAACAACTTTATTAACTTCTACAGCAGCCCACGTGGGCGGCCGGCGGTACACCATGTTAACTTTACCAGCAAGCCATGTGGTACGCAATGATCCCACAAAAACTGTTTCTTGTCTACTGACAAGAAAATTCGTCATGAATCCAATCGAAAAACAAGCTTATCAATATTTTTTGCGAGACAGGGAGCTGCTGCTCAATGCTGCCGAGTCTTTTTATAACAACATTTTCACTGTAAACATTGGAATTACAAATTTTTACTATGGTGATAATACTTCACCATCAAGTAATTGTCTTTATCGCTGTTTAATGGCGATTGAATAAATTACAGGCTAAACTTCTCCTAAATAGGTGGAGGATAAGATTTGTCCCAAACACACAAAATTCATTACTTGGTAAATAAAGATAAATTACAAGATACGTAGCAAAGTTAAATCAAACTTTGTATAAAAAGCAAACACGAAGATTACACTGAGAACATATTTTTCTTCTATTAAACTCTGTTATAATTCGTTCTAAAGTCGAAGAATGGTGTTAAGATGTTTTTGACTTAGCGGACGAAATGTAACAAAAACTGACATGGTTTTTAAATAAGATATAGGTACCCTTGTCAACACATAGAAAAGTTCGCGCGTTTGCGCTTGAAATGTTGATCTGCGAAAACGATCACTTATTTTGGTGGCCAGCTGGTATACACTTTGATTTATCAAGATCAGCAAAAGTGTTCACGTACATGATTGCTATCCTGTGGTACGCGGGCAGCCCACGTGGGCTGCTACAAAAGCCGCAAAAAATTTGGCCTGGGCCGCTGGTAGTCTTTGCGTGTCCCGCCGGCCGCCCACGTGGGCTGCCATTAAACATCCAAAAAATCGAATGTGGCCTGCTGCGCTGGTACTTTTGTGGGCAGCAGGCAGCCCATGTGGCCTGCTGCTGTAGACATTTAGTTGGGTTCTATGGCGCTGAGAGTGTTAAAAGCCGAACTTCTTGTAGGAACGTGATATTCTAGCCGTAAACTTTTTAGAACTTTCTACTAGTTCTTGCATGCAGCTTATATAAATTCCAATAGGTATCCGGCAAATAAATTTTAACTCCACAATGCTGTTAACAATTCTGAACTGTGTTTGAAAATTTTCCTCTGTTATTATTTTTATAAAATAAAATATAAAAATAATATTTTTCTACTATGTACTACGATGACATAACCTTACGGCTTGCCTAAATGGTAAGCAGATAGCGTAACCACTATGGACGTCTATGACTCCAGAGTCAGAATCGCGTTGCCCACCCTTTATTGATTTGAGGATTCTGTAGACAGCTAGAGACTCATTAAACATACTCGGCATAGCGTATCCTCAAAGGCTCTGGCGACCATAACACACTGTAAAAAAAACATAATTTTATTAACGTACAGAACAAGTAGTAACGCCGTGCAGGAGTCATCACATTCGTAGTAGGCGCACATGCACGTAAATAATATGTCATAGTAGAATCATTTTATCAGGATGTTGACGTCGAGGGATCATCATCATCATTTATAAGGACTAAGAAGCACACTGGTTTTTATCGAGTCTCTGTTCTGTTTAAACTCGGAATCAGAGTAAACAACATAATTATTACACACTTTGATTCCTGATTTCGGGATAAAAAGTATTCCATATGTCAATAGAGGCTATGAAGTCGTTGTATACCAAGTTTCGTCATAATCCGTTCAACTGTTTTTGCGTGATTGACTAACAAAGATCTAACAAAGAAAATATAAATATCTTATAAAACACTAGCATTTGCCCGCGATTTCGTCGGCGTAAACTTCTAATCCCTAATTTATCCCTTTGAAGGATGATTCCCTGGATAAAAATGATCCTATATGTTAATCCAGGCTATAATCTCGTTGTATACCAAATTTCATCATAATCTGCTCAGCCGTTTTTGCGTGATTGAGTAACAAACATACTCACAAACACACTAACTTTCGCATTTATAATATTGTATGATTATTTTGTAGCATCGTTTCCACTACGCAAAGGTTTTCTGGAAGAGTTCGCTTGTTAGCGATAAGACCGCCTGTTGTCTATGTCATTGGTTGTGTGCGATTTAATTACTGTTTTCTAGTTTACTTTATTTGGTGAGCAATAAAGAATATTTGTATTGTTGAATTGTATAAAACTGTGTTGCTGGATTGAACAATGCTGTTGTATAAATAACAATTACGATTACGATTTACACATGATTCGATGATTCCTTATTAGGCGATACACGCGATCATTGAAACTGAAAGTTTAAGCTGTAGATACACTGAAGTATACGAACAATACAATGGCAATGTTGAGAAATCAAAATTCCGAGTAGGTATGATCAAACTTGTACAAGATTTAATGTTATCAAAGTCACATTAAGTTTTCAATAACTTTGACTTAAAAAAAGTATCAATTTTCAAATTACAGAAGAAATTGATGTAAAGCTCAGAGGCAAGAGCAATTGGCCGCGTGTATGACAGAAAATCGCAGGTTCGAATGTTGTTCGGAGCATAAGCTTTTCATATTTTCCTTTAAATTGAAATTTCTAATTTGCGTAAGCAGAAATTGAAATTATCAATTTAGTCAAACAATTTTAGAACCCCTGCGGTGCATTGCGTGAAGCAGTTGATGTTCAAAGGGCCTCAAGATTGGATTGTTGAACAAATTGTGGGCTATGGGTGAGTTTTCATACACGGTACACAGCCCCCGTGACGCGCTCTCCACGCACCGCGCGTTTGTAAACGAGGCCTTTCGCGGTCGAGTGGACACCGTTAACCCATTGAACTTTAAGTACTTTTAGCAGCTGGTCTTGTTATTTAGGTCGATTAACTTAATGCCCAAATGCTCACAAAAGAAACGAAAGTTGTACCAACAATTCCCTAAACAGTGCTCCCTAACTAAAAGGTATTCCAACAAACGTAATCAAATCGCCCATAGCCATACTCGCATACGGTTTCTGCTTACGATTAGACCGACCGTATTCTTGTTTGTCACCGTGGTAGCATATAATAATAATAAAAATGCAGATCCGCTTAATAAGAAGAAATAAGAAATAAGAAATATTTATTCGGGACAAAACAACTAACAAATAAGAAAGCAAAAATAAAAATAAACAAAAACAGGAAAGTTGTGTTGTCACGAAACGGTTCCATCTCAGCATAATGCGGGCAAATGCCAGCGCTGGGTGTCGATTTTTGAGAGTCGAACGCTCGAATTTTCACTCGAGATCCGTCAAAACACTATGACGTTTTGACAGATGTCGAGTGAAAAATCAAGCGTTCGACACTCAAAAATCGGTCCCCTGGTCTTCCGATGGAACCGTCGAGTGAGTAACACGAAAACCGAAAAAAGAAAATACATAAATAAAAAATAACAAACATGAATTAAAGAAAATCAAAGAGAGAAAATAATAATAATAATATACAATTAACTTAAAATAAAAGAAGGATATAAAAAGCTAAGTTTGACATTGAAAAACAAAACCGTAAAATGGAACGCAGCATATTTCGCCTGGCGCCACCCTATCGCCGGCTATCGCTATAAACTAGCGCCAATGACAGTGACAGTTGGAGTGGCAAACGCCAAGAACTATCTAATGAATACATACATAAACAGAACATGGCGTCATTTACTGGTTATCTTATCTCTATTAATTAACAAAAAAGTGAAACATTTATAACGCAGATGAATAAAATACAATTTTTATAATGCTCCAGAAGAAATTTCATACCAGATTGCTTTGTAAATGGTGTTTCTATTCACAAAGGATACAAAATACGAGCTTAATAATTACATATTAAAAAATTGAGTGTCAGAGTCCATTGTAAATTGTTATAGGTAATTATTGCATGTTCATAGCAAATAGATACCCTATTTACGTACTACTTGTACTATAGTTACGTACTGACTCATATACGTAAAGGGTGTAGAAGTAGTTTACAAAAATTCGTAATAGTACATTACTTACCAAGGGCGATAAAACAAAGAATGTCTCAGATCGCAGGTATTTTACGCCCGAGCCGAAGGCAAGGGCGATAAATATGCGATCTGAGGCTTTCTTTATTATCGCCCGTGGTAAGTACAAAATTTTATGTCACCCTCTGGCCAGGAAGTGGGTTTTGTCGCGCGCGGAGCGTGCGATAATGGCCACTTTATGGCCAGGTGTGACATAAATTAGATAAATGAGATAACAGGCGGTCTCTTTGCTGCGTGATAATGGGAGTAAATAGATTTTTTCTTATCTTACAGTTTACTATGTTTATCTCGCAATAAGTAAGTACATGTTTATGCGCCTTTAGAAATATATTTATAACTTTATTTAGATTTAATTGTTTCAAATTACGACCGCATATACAGCCTATTTTAGTTGATTTTTCTACTGTGTCTCCGCTGTTGCTGAATGCTTTTTGTTTGTGTATTTTTTTGTTGACTGTCACAACATTCTTTACCAAGCAAATTCCGTGAGAACAATAATCTGGCTTTAAGACACGATACAAGTTTGCTGTTGTCTAATTGAATAATAATTTGATGACGTGTAAATGTTTATATTTTAATTTACATCTGACAATATATTGTAAGTAATGAAATAATTTATTTCCCTACAATACAGTCCAATGCTAATAAAAAATTAAGTACTTTCGTTGCCCGGGTGAGGATTAAATAGTAGAAATAGATATGAATATTTTATGTCTACGCTACATTGAGTAGTGCCAGACATAAAATGCCAAAACCTTTTCTTTTATTACTTTTACTTGTAGAAGTTTATCATAAAGATGATACATGTGTAACTGGCCTAAAGCCTTATTAACTTTGAAATAAGGCGGGATGGCTTCTTAGAAATGATGAGGTAACAAGTAATGATAGTGAATGAAATTAACGAATAATTGATGGTCGCGCATCTGAGCATGACAGCATACCTCAATAGAGTTGGTTCTGACAAATTAAGTGATAATCTATAATGACCGAGACGGATTGTAATTCGAGTAATTTTCACGTGCCTACTGATTTTTAAGTAATAAGATATGCAATAGCTTAATTTAGTCAATAAATATCTGATATACATGGGCAATCCTCGAAACTCATATTTATAAATTATAATTCAGGGTCGGCAACGCGCACGTGACTCTTTTGGTTTGGAATTGCGAGCGGCTATAGGCTACGGTGTCCGCTTAACATCAGGTGGACCATACGATTTTTTGCCACCGTCGTAGTATAAAACAAAATATTTGTATTCATATCTCACACTAAATACTTACGCGAATCTCTTAGTGTATGTTAAGTTGAAGGTGTGTGTGTGTGTGTGTGTGTGTGTGTGTGTGTACCTACCTACATGCGATTTGGCACCGGCGTGTATTGCGGGCTGCGTACCTAATAATAATGCCGGTGTACGTTACAGTCGGAAGTCAACCGAGAAATTGTATTTCCAGCAAAGCTGAGCTCACATAAAGCAGTATAGAAAAAAAAACTGAAATGATATCAAACATTGCAAAAAGTTATGTAAACATGTATCAAAACATGCATATATTATAATTCGAATCGCTTTTACTGAACCAACAGTTTAACCTAATATTTCATCGGAACGCTAGATTGTTACATATAGCGTCGCAGTAGAATGCTATTTGTGATCCTGCGGTGCCCCACTGAAGGTGTAGCCGGTACTCGTTGGGTTTTTAGACGGTAGTACGGTCCATCCGGATAGTCCGTCATACCCACCCAGGTCTTCCACTGGGTGGGATACGTAAAAGTATTTTCCCAACGTAAAAAAAAAGATTGTTACATATAAAACTAACAATGATATAAAGCAGCTTATATTCCGAATTTGTCTGCATGATCATTAAAAATAACTTTCATTAAATCAGGTATGAATATACCTACAAAACAAGCAAAACTAAAGTACTTTCTCGTACAGTTAAAGGAAATTTAATAATATGCGGCATTCAAATATTTTTGACGCCTACTAAATATTATTTGATTTGCCAATGCAAAGTCCAATCATCTATAGTATACAGTAGATCAATTTCGGTAACGTAGAGTAAATACAAAAGATTTAGGTTGCTACAGCATCTTGTGCAAGCTTAAGTACATAATATCTGGGCGGCCGAGCCTTGCTCGGCGTTTTCCCGGGCATGAGACCTAGCTAGATCGATTGCTCGTCCCCGAAAACCCCCACATACCAAATTTCATCGAAATCGTTAGAGCCGTTTCCGAGATCCTCGAAATAAATATATAAATAAATAAATATACAAGAATTGCTCGTTTAAAGATATAAGATAATTTAAAAAGTGTGAAATAGGTAAGTTACTTAGTGTTTTTGCTCATATTTAATGCCTTGAAGATTTTGGTGCAGCTACGTAAACAATCGATATGGAATAAGTACTCAAATAATTATCGGGGCGATGGAGATGCTCGCAAATATCTGAACTTGACTATTCTCTAGGTGCTAGACTACTTGTTCAGATAGAGTACATGTTTGACTACCGTGAAGAATACAGAATATTTGATGGCGACTGATTAATATGGATAGAGTAGAGGGTTCATCCACATTTAATGTTTGTCAGATCTAACGTTTGATATTCATGTTTGTTAGACCTTATAGCTTATAACCTACAATATTTTTATGTCGCACCGCCTGTTCAAGTAATAATAACTTCATACAGCTCGTTTCTTTATTTATTCCTTTTGTTAAACGATAACCTACCTGTATCGTAAAATACATCAAAACAAAAAGTACCTACTTATTCCAAATTCTTGCACTATACTAGTGTCGAAAACTGGGTGTCGATTACTGGGGTCTGTCGATTACAGGGTGTCGAACACTGGAGATTGGCCGTCGATAACTGGAGACTGCCTATATTTGTGGTTATTCGAAAGTTTTTCTTTTTCTATGTCTCTTCAGTTAACAAAAAGCTAATATATATGTATGTATGTATGTATGTATGTAATAACTTTATTGTACACAAAAAAAGCACAAAAATACAAACAAATAAGGACATTTTGGTACAAAGGTAGGTAGGTTTGGTATATGTTGTTACTCGTTTTTACTTATTCAGTTATTATTGTCCTAAGTACAGCCATATTCTTTTAATCATCGATAAAAGTACACGACCTCCTTAAAGTGTCTGTAACTGGTGCCATAACCCTACGAGAAACTGACCGATTGTTAAAGTTGTTTGAATATGAAACAAAAACCAGCAAACCAGCATCCCTTGTTCCAATCTCCGCTTTGCATAACGTACTGCGGTTTCGAATGTATGCAAATGTAGATGTAACTTTTACTCGTTTCCTAAAGTATTTTCTTATTACTAACGTAACGAGTACTTAGGTATGACGTAACCCCAACTTGGGCAAAAGCAATACTAAAATGTCAAAACACAACACAAACACAAGTCACAACTATAGACTATTTTCTGTCCTCCCAAATCGAAGTGTTTTAGCCAACATTATGACCAGATTTTACTCGCATGCTCTTTCACAAACGCATAGGATTTTCATACGTTTTTACAAGTGAGATGTGCGACCCTCGATGGCGCGAAGTTGTTACTAGACACCAAGATACACTTACACTGGATGTGAGTGGTGAGATGAATCCAGGGTTATATGGTTGTGTTGTGAATAGCATAGCTGGTCCCAACGCAAACCGCTGCCGCAACCAGCTACCTAATAAAACTTAACATCGAGATGGATGCGACTTATTGAAAAGGTCGCGACATATTAGCGGTCTATTTATGATTTGCTACGACGCCATTTAATGCGGGTTCGTCAACCACTTTTAACCAACTGATTACTTAACGACGCACTATGTTGCCGGTAGTCAAATTTTAATGGATGTACAAAACGGTTACACACCGACACGGCGAGTAGGTACAGCATCGGTTTGAAATAACGGGTCCCCAGCACAATCTCATTTTAAAATACGTAACTTAATATTATCATTAATTTGGCCCTGAAGTAGATCGCTTATTCGTATTAAATACACATCTGAAAGTGTTTCCTGGAATAGTCGAGCAAATTATTACAATAAACTAAGCCTTTAATTCAATAACCTGAAATACTCACCAGTGCCCTTGCGCTCCACTGACCTACCTAATAACCAATATAATTCGCAATTGCTTATACAATGTGAAGCCGTATGTGTTGCTCGCGTTCATGTCAAAAGACTAAGCCGAGGCGCATTGAGCCAGGACTTATACCGCATTAGCAATACGTAATTACGTTACATGCCGCGCTTGAGAACACTCTTAGCTTAGTACATTGTAAAATTCTCTGAACAGGAGTCTTCTTCTGTGTCTGTAGTCAGACTAAAAATTAGTATACTGTTACACAATGTAATACTGAAGGTCTACTTTTGCATACTCACTTCCACGCGCGCTGAATCTGTGTGTCGGAAGTTCGGAACCATAGCTTGAAACATTATAATACACTTAGGAATCCTACTAATATTATAAATGTGAAAGTTAGTGAGTTTGTGAGGATGTTTGTGACTCAATCACGCAAAAACGGCTGAACGGATTAAGACGAAACTTGGTATACAACGAGTTTATAGCCTGGATTAACATAAAGGATACTTTTTATCCCTGAAATCATCCCTCAAATACCAGGTCACGCAGACGAAGTCGCGGCCAAAAGCTAGTGTAAAATAAATAGTGAATGTAACAAACACGATGTAAATGTACGATGTACCTATGTGCATGTGTTTCAGTTATACAGATCCTATTGGTGTAAAACCTATCAAAAATATGTATATTAAAATGTAGTCACCAGTTTGTGAGGTACAAACTAGCTAACTTATACAGCGACATATAATATACCTAACACAACTGAAGTTACGTAAGTTACCTTTATGATCAGCAACCGTTTCAACATAAAGACTATTTAACGGTTGTAAGTGCTCGTACGGGCACGTAAAGATGTGCGCTAGTTAACTAATCGAGCTAGAAATTTAGTTAGTTGGTTATATATAGGTGATCATGGTATCGGTGCAATGCAGGTGATGTTATATAAATCTAGATTAACGCTGTGAAACGGGAGAACGATTTGTCAGCTCCGATACGGGACATAACAGCGCACAGTCAGCAGCGACGGGGATTAAGCTCTTTGACCATAAGATCAACAGGATTTGACATAACTAAATAACTGGGCTGGCACGACGATCCAAAATGAGTCTTGGCTTCCGACACAAGAGCACGCCACTTTCCTCGGTCCTGCGCAATTTCTCGCCAGCTTGCACCGGCTCCGAGCTCACGCAGGTCCACCACATCCCTCCAGCGATACCTGGGGCGACCCACGGGACGTCGTCCGGTTGGTCGGCCCAAGTATGCTCGCTTCACCTGCAAATCAAATAGCAACAATATACTACCTAACTCGTTTTACTTTTTGATTACTAATCGGCGGGGTATCCGGAAAGATGGGCGTAAAAAATCGGCCAGGTGCGTGTCAGACTCACGCACGAAGAGTTCCGTACTTATCTATAAACACGAAAAAAAATCATGTCTGGTGTATGAGAGCCCCCTAAAGTATTTATTCTATTCTGTTTTTTAGTATTTGTTGTTATAGCGGCAACAGAAATACATCATCTGTGAAAATTTCAATTGTCTAACTATCACGGTTCATGAGAGATTAAGCCGTATTATGTTTAATTTATGTTGGTGTAATGAAACAACTTTTTATTTTTGTCGTCCGTGTCGTATTGAAAGACAGAGATGAAAGATGGGAACAATGCTATGACATGCAGAAGGCGTCGTATCTATTTAATTCGGAGATGAAGAGCTATTAAGTAATATATAAGTAAGAGCGTAATTACGAAATGCGTTCTAACTATGTAAGTAACAAATCGTACCTATGGATAAAATCAAATGTATGCTATCCCTACCTCGCCCCACAAGCGAGTAGGTTAATTCAGCCGGCCAGTTATCTGCATACTCAATTAATCTCCCCTCCAAACAACGAGGGCATACATTTCCGTCATAAAAATGTTTAAATTACGCAGGCACCTTCGTATGAATTTGTTAAATTACTTATTTCAGCAAAGTTGGATTGGGACTACAACACATTTGAATTGCCATTTTTTAAACGTACAGGCTATAAAAAAAGGGTGAAGTTACCTAAATCATTATCAAAATACATTTATTAGCTACATTTTTTAGAAATAATTTCAAAGCATGGAGCTATAAAAAAATAACACATTGAAAATCAGAGCCGAAATGAAAACTTATGTACTTACAAAAAAATCGTAAGTCACACGAGAGATTATTTTTTGGACGCTTTAATACTTACCTAATGTTATATTAGTTGGTAGAAAATAAGTTCAAGTTGTAATGTGATTGCACGCATTACAACGAAGAAGTTACACAACCTGACACTTCTGACAGCAACTGATTGGTTTCCTTACAAAAACGAATCCAAGATTGATTCTAATATATTTTTATCTCTCTACTTATACCCGTCGTCTACCAGTCCCTGGGATCCCAGGGCAGATAACAAAAGAATGGCATTGTATATTTTTTTTCGCCGGGAGAGGACGGCTTAAGGAGCATGGGTGGGCAAGCTCTCTCCATACAAACTTTGTGCAAGTTTTTCTTCGCTTGTGTTTGCACTACACTTATGATTTTTGGTCAGTATGCTTATTTTTCTGTTAGCCATAACCTGGAGAAATCATTATTTCTTTTTTTTGAAATTTTATATTTTTTTATCTAAAATTTATGCGAATAAATATTTAACTAATAAAAAAAAAAAAAAAAATTAATTTTTTTTTTTTAATTTATTTTTTATAATTTTTATTTATTTATGTAAATATACAAGCAAAAAAAAAGTTATATTCGGGAGTGTCAAAACCGATGAATAAAACGTGCACAGAGTTTGTATGGAGAAGGCCTTGCCATACCCTGCGCCTTAAAGAGGTGCTTTTCAAACTAGATACTTACATACACATTCCGTGTTTACAAACAGCTTAAGGCGCAGGGGTGGGGTGGGCAAGGCATTCTCCATACAACGACGACGACTAACGAATATATATATTTTTTTTGTTTATTAGATATGCGAAGAAAGTAATGTTAACATTTTCAAATATAAAAAAAAAATGTAAAATAATGTTTTTATGTATAAAAAAATTACATCACGAAATATTTAGCTATCAGAAAAATAAGCACACTGACCAAAAATCATAACTTTAATGCAAACACAAACGAAGGCCTTAAGAAAGGCCTTAATAAAGCCACTGCATAAAAAAGGAAGCAAAACTGACATGGGCAATTTTAGACCGATTGCCTTATTACCAAGTTTCTCAAAAGTCTTTGAGAAGGCTATCCACAGCAGGCTTACGCAGTTCCTTAATAAGAATAATATTCTGAACCCTTTTCAATTTGGCTTCCGTAAGGGAAAATCTACGTCGATAGCCATCTTTAACATGTTAAATATAATTTGGGACAATCTAAATCAGTGTTTTTCAAAGTGTGGGTCCCGACCCCCAAGGGGGTCGCGGCTCTTATCCAGGGGGGTCGTGAGATACAGCTTAGAGCCCGTGACTTCATAGAATGAAGATTTCATTCTAGGATAATTACTAACAAAATGATATACTTAATAAATTAAATAAAACAAATAACCAAACTACAACCGAATTGAAAAATCCCCTTTTTTGAGTCGGTTAAAACCAGAAATCATTCTTAGATATGTATATTTTACGATAAGAAATCACTGAATAGTTAGATTGAATGACAAAAGCCTGCGTTCCAAATTCAAATATGTTAATTATGGATAGGGTCCCGAGGGTTAATCATAGACATCTTTTTTGGGGGGTCGCGAAGAGATTTTGATATCATTAAGGGCCGTAATACCAAAAAGTTTGAAAAACATTGATCTAAATAATAAAATACCATGTGTTTGTCTTTTAATTGATATGTCCAGAGCTTTCGACTGTGTGAGCCATGACGTTATTTTGAAGCAGCTTGAAAATATTGGGATTAGAGGAATTGCACTTGATTTATTTTGCAGTTACTTATGTAACCGGAAACAGGCTGTACAAATCGAGAGATACAATACTCAAAATAAAACAGTAGAACAGATAAAATCTTGCTTCGCAAACGTCATATTAGGGGTTCCACAAGGAAGCATCCTTGGGCCGCTCTTGTTCTTAATTTACCTAAACGAACTTCCCAATATAGTTAATGAACCATGTGTATTATTTGCTGATGATGTTACTATGCTTTTTTCAAGTGACAGGTCAAATGTAAATTTAGAGCAAAATATAATTAGTGCACTTATAAAAATAAAAAAATGGCTTAGTACTCTAAATCTTCAAGTTAACTTAAATAAAACTAAAATTATACAATTTAGAAACTACAAAACGGCTCAAATGCCTCTTGTTGTGTCAGACGCGGGAATTGTTGTGGATGAAGTTAGTAGCACTAATTTCCTTGGAGTCACAATAGACTCCCATCTTAATTGGAGGGCTCATATTGAAGTAATAAATAAAAAGATTTCCAGTAGATGTTACGCTCTATCAGTTCTGTCTCAATCATGTTCCAGAGATATAACTATAAATGCATACTACGGAAATATCTATCCTTTACTAATCTACGGCGTCATCTACTGGGGCAACTCTGTTGATGTGCAGAAGACATTTATACTGCAAAAAAGATGTCTAAGGACTATATATCGCATGCGCACAGACGAGTCTCTTCGAAACGTTTTTCGAGAAAAACACTTCCTAACTCTGGCATGCATATACATCCTAGAATTATGTCTGTTTGTTAGAAATCAGTCAGAACACTTTCCAAAGAGAACCTGTAAATTAAATGTTCGAACTCAATATAAATTTGATCTTAAACTTCCAAAGGTCAATAACTCTATGTATAAAAAAAGTGCTTTCATATCAGCTATTCGTGTGTATAATAATCTTCCCACTGATATAAAAAGTATACAAGATCTATGTACCTTTAAACGAACACTTAAAAATGGCTAATAGATAGATAGATAAGGCCTACTATAATTTAAAAGAATTTTATGTTAGTGAATAAGGCATTAGATTTTAAGAGTACATTGTATACCCGGAAGGGTAACTGTTGAAACACTGTAATATTTGCACCATCTATGTACCTACACAGTTTTATACAATAAAGTATTTCTATTCTATTCTATTCTAAGTAAATCCTGCACAAAGTTTGTATGGAGAGAGCTTGCCCTACCCCTCCCCTTAAGTTTCGAAATCACCATAAGAACTTCTTTGGTAACTTTAATATATTTACATAGTAAGAACGTGAGAATAATTTAATAAGCTAATTCAACAATTCGTTTTGTTCTAATCTCGTTATGACACTAAACAAAACTTCGTAATCGTGGCGTTTTAGAGCGTTCCAAACATTAAAAAACCATGACCCCACTATTATGTACTTAAATGTAATTGTAGGCAGTTACGAAAACGAAATAAGAAGGTATTTAATAGTGCCTTCACAATTTAAATAAACCGGTATTGTTTCAACAGGTCATTACAGTACCTTATAACTAAAATAAATAACATAGGTAAACAACAAACATATAATATGTTTAAACTAACATAAGTAAGTAGAGGTGTAAGTCAGTTTCCTTATCCCATGTCCTAAATCATAACAATACACAGGAAAAAAACAAAATTTTTTTACGATTTAGTTTGATATTACCTATACAAACGCACTTTTTGCAAACTATATACGTATACGAGGAAAAAATCCTATATGTAAAATTGTTTGATACAAACAAGTCAAACAACTGCAATTTTGTTTTAGAAAGCCATTGCTAGGAAGGTCAATAAGGGATTAATAAACGCTTTTGATTACAAACATTGCACACCAACTGTGCATACCTACGCTTTATTTATTGACAAATGGACATAGGTGGTCCAGCATAATGTAACGGCTAATGTAAAATATTCAATACATTATATTCACAATGTTTTTATTTTCGAATCAAGAGTTTAAGACCTGGAAAATACGTACTTATGTATAAAATATCGATGAACCGAAAAGTTTCAATCCATATCAAGTTCATCTACAACACGATACGAACAGATTGCGGCCTGTCCTAGTCATACAACGCCTAAAATCCCGACACTATATTTATTTTTTCTATTATAGTAATAATATTTAAGTTTTAATACAGGATGGCAAGGACGTACTGGTTTGACAGATGTGCAAGTGATGAACCGAATTCAAGCCTCATACGGTAGCTGCTATATTAAAACAAAAAACAATAAAATATTGCAAAGTGAAACTGAATTAAATAAAATAAAAATTAGTATATTTCTTATTTGACTAAGTTTTTTACGACTATGTTGAAAATAAGCATTCCGACGTAAAATCGCATAGCCCGTTGGGCTTTAACCAATATAGTTTTAATGAGCATAATTTATGATCATGAGAACATTATTATGGCTCTGATTAAATACTGGCCACGTAGATAGCGGTTAATGGTAAAAACTCTTTATAATCGCAGTAATTTCAATATTACCAATTAAAATATTGAGATTATAAATGTGGTGCCACTCGGCAGGCAGGCGATAGGAAATTATTTCTCTATTTATGGATTTTATTTAAACAACATTCATAACGAACGTTTCATTTATCATGCTAATCTAATATATTTCAATCTAACCAATACTAATAATAATATACCTAGGTTAAAAGATAAAATAACACAATGCTCGTGTCAGCAAACTTAATCACTCAGGCATAACACACATATCTTGCGCCGGCCGCTATATTATGTTGCCTCTGATACCGATCATGCCAAAGATTAATGTTGTTCGTTATTTTCACAGCCGATACACTTTGAAAAAGTTATATGTGATAAGATAAATCTATTCAAGTTGTATTCAAATCTAAAATGGTTTTGCATGTGCCTAGTTTTACATTTTACGTAATCCGAAAAACATTTTGACTGACTAACCTGGTTAAATATTATGCGAACTTTACTAGTTACTTTGAGAAAAGGTAGGTACCGTATGTTTTAGTGTCGGCAAAATACGTAAGTCGTGTGTCTAGCCTTACACGTTTGCTTCGAATAGCGTTACTTTGTTTTGAGGTTAACATCCACGCAAATGATATTTTTATGGTGCCATGATGTCAGGCGCCTCGATAAGTGCCGGGCACATACCGTTTATGCATTCTCTAAGCTTATATTAAATATTCTGGGACTCCAATAAATTTAACTACCAATTTTGTTTCCATTTTATAAAGTCATCTGATCATCGGTGCATCTTGAAATTAAAGCGCCCTTGACTATGCGCTAACACAAAGCTCTTAATCCAAATTATTAAGTAATAAAGGAAAAATTTAGGCACAGAGCAGGATTCGATCCTGTGATCTCCTAGCATTCGCGGCCAGTCGCTGTAGCCAACTGAGCTATGGGTGCAACCCACACCCGGCCCCCAAATTCTTCAACCGTTCCTCCATTTATACGAACACCTCAAAGGCGACATCTACCGTGAAGACTCGGCTTAACGGCACTAACGTCTCAAAATTATGTTGAGAAATCGTCAGTTACGATGCGCCATCCCATACTAAATTAATTTAAAAAAAACTGAAATTTCAAATATATATTGTTTATTTTTAATTTTTCCTTTATTTGTAGTTTGCGTTAGCAGCGTTACTGCTTAATACAAAACAAAATTAATTTGTTTTAAACCAAGATAATTAAGAGGCCTTACAAGTTTTAAAATAATTTGATTTGACAAAATTGTTGATAATGGCAATAAGGTGATTAAAGGATACGATTATTTTATTAAAGTTTTAGATAGTAAAATAGCCCTTTTTTATTTTATAGAGTGAAGCAGAATTTAAGGAAAAGAAGCAGTTTTTAGCTCGTAAATGGTCGATTTGGAGTGAAGTTAGAATTTTTTAAATAATAAAACATCCAAAAAATACATTTATAATTTTGCAAGGTCGCAATAGTCCTGTTCTAGATAGTAACATTGAGAAAATGTCAGGACACGTGTCAATTAAACAGAAATAGACCTAAATACATGAGCGTTTTTTACTGATAAGGACCCTGACATCTGTTAGTTTACTTGGTCTAATTGAAAATTTGACCTTAGGTAAAGTAGAGATGCCATTTCAATATCCTAATATAAGAAGGAATGGAATATGTGAGTGTTTAATAATAAACCAGTTTTTTTTTTCAATTCACTAATTAATTTTTTTTCCTGTAATTTAATAAATCGATAATACCCCAAGATCTTCTATAGACCTAAAGTTTTTAGTAGGTACTATAATTTCAACAGTCGATAATTGACACATCTTTGGTGAACCAGAGTGACATTCTACAAATACTTGTGTTTATCTTTGTAACATTGATACCGTGTGTGCTCAACCTGATATAAAACAATTGATAATCTCACCTCAGAACAACCAGTATTCCTTGCGCCGGCGTCGAGAATAGTGCAAAAAAGCGGTGAAAAGTAAAAAAAAATATAGCGATCGATACATCTCCCTAGAAAGAAAGCATAATTAAGTTATTTTGTGATCTAAATGTGCTTGTTTTATGAACAAACATGGTTTGAAAAATACATTGTTGGAATGTTTTAGCAAGTGCCTAAAAATACGTCGGTTACTGTTAAGTGATTAGTGCATACTGCATTAAGTATAGTCGCAGTCTAGTATGCGGATCGAGTAAATAGTGCAACAAAATACATAACACACATCAACAAAATTATATGAATATAGGTACACATCCAAAGTTCATAACCATGGATACAAATATAAATATTTCTGATAAAAGTGATAAACATTCGGGCGATATTAATGGAATACTTTGTAGCTATTACGGAATAGATAATAAATAGACCACTTATTATTCGAGGTTATTGTTATATTAAAATTATGAGAAATATACAGGTGAAATACGAAAGAAGTGTTCAGTATAGCGCATGCAAATTGCAATAGGTGTATTTTCATATTAGACATGCCTGTTTTATGGAAATTATCTTTTTTTAGAGCTCAGCGTTCCGACCTAGATATTTTAATCTGCAAAGATAAGCAAAGTGCCTGTGTATTCATATTTTAGTGCATTTTCTTTCTTCTACGTAATATGTACTTATTCAAATTTCTGAATGATGACCTCTAGGTACCTACATCACGGTAATATACCTATTAAAAAAACCATAAGGGTTCCTTTTTTACCTTTTTGGTATGGAACCCTAAAAACGTGCTGTTATTCATAACCGTCCATTGTAAGTACCGGTTTTAGTAAAAATTTGTTTTTCCAACGTGAGACATAGAATATATAGTGTTTTAAATTAAAAATTAAAAGAGTTAGACAAGGACCTTGTCTAGTCAAAATCGCTTTCAGTTAAAAGACCTGATGAATTTGACTCGATAGACACGGAACCATTCTCAATTTTATTGTGAGTTAATGATTGTCGATCTAGTATAATATAATATAATAAAGCCTTTATTCACTGACCGTGTTTTACATTTTTAAACTTATATTCTACACTTATATTGGAGAGAGTCGATCTAGTATTACCTATAATATAACCACGTTTATTTTAGCTATGTAAAAAAATATGAATATCATTGCCCTACGAATCGTTTGTTAACAAGGCTAACAAGACATGTGATTTAGAAGATTTCGAGATAATCCATCATTTCTGACAGTATCTGATGTATTTATCACTCGTCAAATATAAGAAGTTACAAACTCGGCTACCAATTTTTACGAAGTTACAATCTTGTAGCGATAGAGTTCAAAATTCCATATTTCATGTAGATCATACATATACCGATCCAAGAATATAATATTACTTATCACATCATAACATTCCATGCAGTGGTTTCAGAAAAAAGTAAAATTCATTTTCAAAACACACCAAGTTTGGGCTTTTGCAAACGAACATCCCTGCTCTAAAAGCCATGTAGCCTAATTCGTTATAATTCCAAATAAACGTGCCTTAGGTCATGTTCACGTACAGGCTACATGCTGCTCCACGCGCCGGGCTAACTTTTAGGCGACTATGGCCGGCGAGAAACATCAAATCCGCCTGAACGTTAGCGCGAAGCGTAGAACAGCTGATAATAGCTCGTACCTCGTACGTAAACGCCGTGCGTGTACGCGCTTACTCGTATTGTTACCTGAAAAATAACTAAATCGTGTGCGAGCGCAACGCATGAAGATAAATGTTGAATCCAATTAGACCGGTTATCGCAGAAAACATCAGATCCCATGAAATATGTTAAACACAAATATGATATGACCTACTTACAAATTAAGTTGTCGCATACCGTTGTTCGACGCAATAACCATAACATCTGCCCTTGATCCAAGCCTTGATATATTTCACACAACTATTATAATAAAGCGAGAATTCTGAGAAAATCCCAAACTACCCGTTATTGCTCGGGCTATTGTGATAGCTTTGTCTCCCACAATTTGATTCTGAAGATACCAACTGACCCACATTTTCAGGGTGTTTGCAAATGAATAGCGATATCTTTTGACAACAGACTAGCTAGTAGGTATAAGAAGGATTATAAGACAGCAATTCGTGTTTAGTATACTTCACATAAAAAGTAAAATGGAGTTTATCTTTCTTTGAACATTTGTTTGTGATAAAAAAGAATACTAAGTAATTTTCCATGCATCAGTCTCATACACATATGTCTAAACCCTGGAATTGAGGTATCCAGTTGCTAGCATGCTAGCGCCAACCACTCGACCCTCGCTGGATCGCTGGCTTGTATAAAAATACCTATTGCAAAAGTACCTATATTTTTAAGAAAAAAAAATGTTGCTACGCCTTACCAGTGTCCTTGTACACAAGGTTGCAAATAAATATTATGATTATGATTATAGTGTGCAGGCGCAAATATCCTGTAAGCGCTATTTTTTTTTTAATTACCTAAATATGGGATTGCCCTTGGCCAGCACCTTGCCAGCAGAGATAGGAGCCAGCAACTAGATACGACTGTTCCAGCACGAACGGCGCGATTAACAAATACAAATCCAATACATTTATTGGAATACCTAAACTGGATTAGCTACATTCAACTAGGTATTCACAAATTTTGTTGCGTTAATGTAAATCATCTAGCGTCGAGCCCATTTTAAAATAAGTTCACTCTTCTCTTAAATTGAGTAAATGAGTCTCGTTACGATACGTTTTCAAAAGTAAACCAACTCTACACGTAGGTATAACAAATTCCGGACATGATGTAATACAAACTCTGCAGGTATTTACAACTCGCCAAAAACGCGTGCTTTTATTTATAAACAGATTTTACAAACAATAACAAAACACCAATTAGCAATGATTTGCAAATAGGTGTGATAACGCAGTCTTATTAGTTACCTGTGAATCATGGTTTTATCTACACTAGCACACATGTGCACCTTGTATCTGTAAATACTGATAAGATTATTTGTCGAGATGGGTAATAAAAATGTAGTGTTGGGTGATCTCATTGTAGTCAGTGAACTCATTGCCTGAAAATTTAGTACGTTCTATTTTGAAGTGAGGTGTGGAAGGTGTTTACTACTACTCACAACCACATAGCCCACCACATGTTGTATGTAAGTGATTAAAGTTCGATTTGAGCAGGTTCTAATAGGTCCAAATACAACGTAATATATTTCGGAAAAAATATAGATTTATAAGGCGATCGCCTACAATTAATTATTAATTACACGTGTAAAGTTTTCTCGAACGTTTTGAACATAATGATTCATAAAAGTCGTATTAAGAAATTCAAATATCAATCAAAAAATAATATCACAGAGGAATTTGCTTTATTAAATTCCTAGATTTTGCCCGCGATTTCGTCTGCGTAGAACTCGGTCATAGCGTTATATTGTTATTGCTATTCTTTTATTTCAGGCGTTTACCTAGTTATCTATTTTCCACACAAACTTCCACCCGTTAAGGGATGATTTCCGGGAAAAAAGTACAAACTTTCCTCCCCTATTTCACCCCTTTAAATGGCGAATTTCGAAAAACGCTGAAAACTGTTTTCATCCATTAAGGAAGTTTTAAGTGTCTATCTTAAATATAATTTTGTTCTACCTATGTACAAAATGGTCAATGTTCCCCTAACCTAAGGGAATGAATTTTGGAATAAATTATAGCATATGTCATATTCTTATGTTTAAGCTACATAACTGGAGTTTCATAAAAATCAGTTTAGTCGTTTTTTGATTAAGCGAACGTACATACATCCGCACAAACTTTCACGTTTATAATATTATTAGGATACTAGGATTAGGACTCAACGCTTTCAAGAGCATTCAAATCTTAATTTGCATATAAGGCGACGAACATATAGGGACCAAAAGCAAAATTTCATTATTTTTAATTAATAAGTATATATTCAGGCGTGTCGTCAGCAATATTCGTATAATGGCACCGTAATAAAATATATTCACAAAATGTCAGACACAATCGTTGACCTCAGTAAATCTTATGAAGAAAATGTACTCGCCAAGCGACATCCACGAAGCATTGGTTTGTATTCCTAATTTATTAAATATCAAGTGTGTTACCGGCTTGCAGGCTTTTTTGAAATTCTCTAGGTACCCAAGTAATAGTCGTAGTATGTTTTATTAGCAAATAGTTTTTGCCCGCGACTTCGTCCGCGTGGAACGATAGAATTTAATTGATATTATTTTTATATCAGGCGCTGACCTATTTATCGCTTTTCCATATAAACTTCTACTCCCTTAAGGGATGATTTCCGGGATAAAAAGTATCCGCGTCCCGCGCGTCAGTAAAAGTGTCCTTCCGCGGGACTCAAACAATCTCCATGTCAAATTTTATTTAAATCGGTTCAGCGGTTTATGCGTGAAGACACCACACACGCACACAGCCACACAGACAGACAGCCAGACACACTTTCGCATTTATAATATTAAGTATGGATTTATTGTATGTATTAGCATATATCTATAATTATATAAATTACTGTTTCCTTAACCTTCAATGTTGTGGGTGCACTGCGTAGGTATGGCGTCGTGATAAAATAAGCAGAATATTTTTAAGGGTTCTCATTCATTTACACTAACTTATTAATTTACTTTGTCGTACATTGCTGGCAATAATTACATTTAATTAGATAATAAATAAAGTAGGTATATTAGTTAAACTCATGGTTAGGTTAGGTTAGGGTGCCATTTCCATCAGAGCTATGCTATGCTACTCGTACGTTGCTATGAATGCGTCGTCGTGATCCACCAATCATGTTCATTAGTTCACATAGCATAGCATTGGTGGAAAGTGAAGGCTATCACATCCTCTCTGGTGGAAAAACACTCCTGGCGGCCGATTTTTGAGTGTCGAACGCTCGACTTTTCACTCGAGACCTGTCAAAGAACTATGACGTTTTTATAGATGTCGAGTGAAAATTCGAGCGTTAGACACTCAAGAATCGGCCCCCTGTTCTTGAATCTGCAAATAACCACACAAACAAACTAACATCATGGCATGGCGTCATGGGGCTAACATGGGTCTTACGGCACCTTTGTCAACTTTTCGTTGATATATGGCTGTAAGTTTTTTTTTATACCACGTCGGTGGCAAACAAGCGTGCCTGATGGTAAGCGGTCACCGCAGCCTATGGACGCTTGCAACCCCAGGGGCGTCACATGCCCGTTGCCGACCCTTTTAAATATTTATACTTACACTTCTTAAAAGCACAAATTCTTGTTGTTCCAGGGTTGTTCACGATCCCAGAGTACCCTGAACTGGAGGCGAGTCGCGGCATGTGGTCTGCGGCCCTCGAAGCTATCCTCACGACCCTGCGGTACCTAGCACCGGCGACGCTGCTCACGCTGTTCTGGGGCCAGGAGAGTTTCCTCTTCAAGTTATTGAAGAGTATTGATAACGCTTTCAGAGCAAGTATGTATATGACTTAATTTTGTATTAAGCAGTAACGCTGCTAACGCAAACTACATTTTTTTTTAAATAAAGTAAAAATATGAAAAACTTCGGCACTAAACTTAGGCTTAATTTAGTATTGGAAGCGCATCGTAACTAACGATTTCTCAACATAATTTGAGACGTTAGTACCGTAATGAAGCCCGAGTCTTCTGGTAGATGTCGCTGTACGCCTCCCTTAAGGCGTTGTATAAATGAAGGAAGGATTGACGAATTTCAAGCCAGGTAGTAATCGCACCTATAGCTCAGTTGGCTAGAGCGACTGGCCGCGAGTGCCGGGAGGTCGCAGGTTCGAATCCTGCTCGGGCCTAAGTTTTTAAATTTTAATCTTCTATCTAAATTAATTATTTTTTTACTATTCCAGTTGTATTCTCGAGCGAAGAGCAGAAGGAAGACGTTCTACAATGGCTGGCGGAAGCGGGATCTGTCCGGGTGGAGCATCTAGACACTATATGGCGGCACGGCTGGATCTTATGCGGCGTGCTGGATGCGGCCTTACCCGGCGCCTGCGCGGGCCATCCGCCCACCAGGCTATCACTCAAGCACGCGCAGACTATTGCTGATCATTACCTTGGTGTCGAGCCGGTGAGTCACAGTAGTGACATATTTACCGTCAACAATGCAGCATTAGTCAAACATTTAACGAACGTATAACGTTTTTTTTCAGGTTTTCTCCCGCCAAGAGCTGGAGTTGAACGACTCACTCAGCAAGCATCAAGAATGGAAACTTGCTACATACTTGGACCGCGTACGCCAAGCCCTCGCCAAAGTGTCGCCTCCCGTTTCCAAGCCACCTTCGCAACGGACCTCTCCGGAAACCTCCCAATTCACCCTCGATTATGTCGCTCGAGGTTCTGGCCTGGTTGCAGCCCAGGTTCAGAACAAAGTCTATTTCAAGATATATCCGACAGCGCAGCAATGCTTGGATCCAGGAGAGATCACTATACTTATTAGAGGTCCAAGAGATACTTATGGCATGTCAGTCATTTCCCCTATCATGGGTAAAGCACAGTTAATACGCCAAAAGTTACTAGGACTTCAGACTAAGCCAACCCTTACGGAAAATGCCCTACCGATTACACAAGGAGCCACTTATTTACGATCTTATGGCAAAAACGACATGAACAAAACCTTCTTCATTCCTAAGGAGCATTATGATATAGAAATTGAGGTAGAGCCAAAGCCAGAGCATTCAAAAATTGGTTATATTGTAAATTATGAGGGGCGATATGAAATTTCTATAACAAGTAGAGGACAACATATTGTCGGATCACCGTTTACTATTACAGCCTCTCATAACATTATGGACATACTACAAAAAGAGAGTTTCAGCCTTGAAGATGGAGAAGAAATAGACATAGTGGATGTCAAATCTGACAGAAAAGTTGTTTTACGTATCGTAGACTTCGTTACCGAAAAAATGTTACTTAAAGAGAACGGGTCACTAGAAAAAATAAGTGAAGACGAAGCAAAAATATTAATGGCAACTGACGAAATACAAAATAGTGAAGAAACTTTAAGTATGGACTCTCAATCTGATAGAAGTCTGAATACAAGTCTTGAAGAGCCATTAAGGCCACAAAGATTTAACACGACTGCCCAAAAAATATTAAAGATGAACAGAGTATGCAAAATGTTTAATAGTATAATGGCTGAAAAAGAAAATATGATAAAATGTCACAGCGACATATTTGTTAAATCGAGACAACAACAAGATGTCCCCGATATTGTAAATTCTACATTAAATGAGACGAATATGAATCGATACGTTATAACTGATAAACGTGACACGTTTATAATACCAGAAAATATATCAGTATCACTACGGACTGAAAAACCTAAAGCATTGTCCGATAAAGACTCGCCAGAAAGCCGACATAGTTTTGATCGAAAAGAGATACCCATAGCTTTGGATCATGGTAAAGAAGATAACCTTCTCATAGGTAGGACAATGCATGAGGATAATATTTCTATTGTGTCATCAACCAGTAACCCTTTCCTAAATGAAACTTACGAACAAAACTATGTAACAGAAAAGGCTTTCGGTTCTTTTGTACATACAGAATACGAAACAAACAGGTCACAAAATGAAGAAACTGCTTCACCGCAAATAAATATATTCGTGGAGGAAACCGATACCGATACACCATCACCATTAAACACAAATCCGTTTATACCGGATATCGTAGAACGACCAAAAACTCCAGTGTTGAAAATTTTGACTGGTGATATAACTGATCGTAATGACTCCGTCTACGTGAATAGTGAAATCGGCCTTATGACTGAGGAGCTACAAGGCAATGAGTTTATTAACCCGTTTTTCATGCATCAACATCATCACTCCACTGATGATGATGTTATACCGAATAATGTTACAGACTTTATTATCGGTGCGCCAGTATCTTTACCTCCCATTTTAAGAGCGCCGACCCCAGAACCGACACGGGTTTCTTTAATGATAGCAAACGAAGAAAATACTACTGAAATCGGCTCTGTAGAACCCAGAGAAAAAGCCGTACAAGAATGTTCAACTGATGTTTTTTCGACTCCTTTACATACAATCAAACCTGATCGTTTCTCTGAATCATTAACTTTCCATAGTTTGGACTCTAGTTCGACGGAAAATGTCGAAATAATAAACATAACAACAGAGGAGCATAGACACTCGAGTACGACAGAACACTCAACTATCGACAAAAGTTTGACACCCAAAAGGGATATGTGGGATTCGGCGTACGTAAGTATTGACGATAGCAACAGCTCCCCTGATACAAATAATAACGAGAGCTCCTTACTGTCTGAAGTACCGAAAAGTAAAAAGAACCCCGACATCTACGGTCTTAAATCTGAAGATATTAACAAAATGGGTCCAGCTGAAAGAGAATTGTGGCTGACATGTGGCGAACTGAACGTTAATGATAATCTCAAAATAGAACAGCTTAAACCAACGAAAACGGAAATCAAACGCATGACGTTTACACCGATCATTGAAGAAAGTGATAGAAGCATTTCATCTGGATTGAAAGAATTACCCAGGGCTGACTCGGTACCAAAAAATGGAGGCCTAGAAACAATAACAGTGGCATTTGCTGAACTAAACGACATATATCATGAATACTTCCCGAGTTCAGATAACAGTTCTTCATCGACAATAAATGAAAACAATATAAAACATAGCAATAAGACAGAATACACAGAAGAAAAGAATTATATCTTCGTCGATTCGGCATCTGACCAAATCTCAGATGTGAAAAGACGTGCAAAGCAAATAGAAGGCGAGATTTCTGAGGTTCAGTCAAGTGTCACTGAATGTGTTTCAGTAAGTCAGACCCTTCCCTTACATGACAATATAGAAATATCTCAGTCTAATAAGCAAGACAAAGGTGAATCGCAATTCGGCATCGATAACCAAAATAACATAGTGCTAGAACGGAAAAGATATTGGGACGATAAGATACGTCAAATAGAAGCTAAATCAGAAGAAATTAAAGCTAACCAAAAGAAAAGGCGGTTGTCTGCTAAGCACTTAAGGCAAAACGATTCGTTAAACAAAAAAAGAGGCAAAGAAATTGCCAAGAAAATCCTGAGCGCTGGTGACGATGTGACCCAGAATGTAACAGAAATTATTCGACAAAAATATCCCACTCCACAAGCTTCAATAGAAGAAGTTCGAACTGATGTCAAACTTGTAGAAAAGTGGAAGAAATATTGGGATGAAAAACTAGAACTCGAAAGAGATGAAACTGATTCGATTCGATCGAGAAGCAGATCGCCAAAAAGTATTGATTCGCCCTTACAAGGACAATCTTGTACTAGGAAAGACAGCTCAGAAATGAAGCAAACTGGAACTAAAATACACTCTCCGCCAACAAGACAAGACCTTCCTGAAGAAGTTTTCAAAGCGTTTGAAACGAGCCCGAAGAGGTTTTTTGGGACGTCAAGAAAACAGATTTTAAACAAAATTGACGCTTTTTGCGGAAAAACAGACGACGTAGATCAATCGTCGGAAGATGTTTGCGGTGCGAAATATGAAAGTGGTTTAGTGTCTAGTCGAATATCTTTGTTCCACAACATATCACAAAAAGAGGAAGTTGTATCTTGGAAACATAGAAAAAGCCGATCAATGCATAATATTTATCATCGCAAAGACAGCGTTAAAAGTGTAGATGAGGAGTTAACTTTAGATACAAACAATAAGAGTTATCAATACGAACCTTTAAAGCAAAATATCAGTGATTCAAATGAAAACTACAATAAAATGCTCAATAGTAAGGAAATAAAAGACATGCCTTCATTAAAAGACAAAAGAGCTCGAATGACACATAATATATACCACAAAACATTTGATGAAACAACTTATCAGAAACACGCCATAGGAAGCGCCCATGAAAGCCAAGAAAAATATGTTAAAAAACCTATTAAATCCTTAGATAACCAAAGTCATGGTAAGAAGAATACTTCTACAGTTCTTTGTAAAACTACAATCAGTAAATCTGAAATGGATATTTTTAGTAAAACTGCTGTAAAAGTTCCAAACGACAATTTAGAAAAATATAAATCTTGCGAAGAATTACCGAAAATAAATGTGAAAAATGTCATTTCCCTTTTTGAAACTGTATCAAAATCAGTTGAAGAACCAAAATTAGTTCGAAGGGCGTCGACGAAGAACACAGAAGCGAATCCACTGCAAGTGCTCAAACAAAATTCAGGTAAAAAAAATTCTTCCAAAATTCACACGGCCAAACTTAACCAAACATTATTTTATTGCTACCGTTATTTTACTCCATTTTGTGTTTTTTAACAGCAACAATAGTAGTAACGAAGCCCGTTTATTCATTATTCATTATCTTTAACCCTTCTCAAAAACATATATATAACCTGAATAACAAAATAAGGTTTAGGACAAGGAAAAGAATGGATTTGGTTTAATTACCTACCTATTATTTGACTTTCAGGGGTAACTACAAAACCTGTCTGCACATCATCGAATTCGACCTCAACTTCGTGCTCTCCGCTACATTCATCTTCGTCGGGAATTTCTTCTTCACCGTCATACTTGTATTCTACACCGAACTCTACTCTGCCTCACGCAGCATTTAAACCAATAAAACCTGGCCTAAGTCATAAACGTGCAACTTGGAGCCGCGATAAAGAAAGTCCTCTTAAGAGCCTGGAAAGTGAAACCAGCATGGATTCTATGGACATCGAGATTATATCCATGTCTGATAAATGCAAACAAGATTCTTTTCAAAGTCTTTCTGACATCGATTTAGAAATAGTTGAGATCAATCCAGAAGTTTCTCCAGAATCAACTCCTGAAAGAGAAATTGAACCTGCTTTAAAAGATTACAAGTCTCGATTCACTATGGCAAAGAATTACTTCAAATCTTTGGAAGAACTCCGAGAAATAAAAAAGCCCCCGAAGTTAAACGAGTGCGAGATGATGCTATACAAGACTTCAAGCGAATCTCTTGAAAGTGAGCATGGTAGGTCACAGAGAAGAGTAAAGAAGAACATAAAAGCCCATTCAATGCCTTCTTCAGAAATTTCTAAGGCATGGAAAGAGATGCAAGAAAGTCAAGACACTACGTCAAGTAAAAGTAAACTAGTGAAGATTTCAGAGAAATTTAACGTGGAAGACTTATTCAATGACGTAATGGAAGGAAGGCTTAGTCGACAGGGTAGCTTGAGAGGCATCCCACACAAAAAAGCAGTTTTAGAGACTTTCAGATCAATGGAAAACGTATCTATCAATAAATTAAGCTCATATGAAATGGCGGTAACACAGTTGAGTCAATTCGCAAAAGAAAACCAAATAAAAAACGCGCAGACTTACCTAACCGAATACCCGTACTTGCCTAAGACAGACCCGTCCAAGTATCATTCACGGTTTGATGCAAGAGCTTCTGGTCTCATTTCTATGAAGGAGCTCCTGAATAAGAGACCGAGAAGAAATAGTGTGCCAGATTTAAGACTAAATCCTACATTCACGGTCGACTTATAATTGAATTAGTACGAGTGGCGTAGAAAGCTAGGTTTTAAACATGATGACAGTACAGTATTTACTAGTACCTTATAGTGTAGACAATACTCTCAATAACAGTAAATGAGCAATTTAGTAACTTTAGTAAGTAATTCGATATAGATTATCCGCAAAATATTATAACCAGAAAATAAGGTGTCCATTATTTTTACATTCTAAGAAATTATTGTACAACTGTACAGACATTGGATCTTTATTATATACTTGATAGTTTTAAGTACCTATGTATTGTAATTATTTATTAATTTGACAATAAACTTAAACTAATTAATATTCGTTTGTTTTCATACCTTTTAAATACTGAGGTTGAGGCTAGTCGCGCATGAATTACATAAATTAGAATACAGTAGTGGTAAAACTTATTTTATTACAATAATAATATACACATTACACATTCATTAGGTTGAGATCTCTGTGCTATCATAATTACTATTAGATAAAAAGAAATACTTCAGTTTCAGTAAAACCTCACAGTTCATACAATAGACCAAATTAAATTATAAAACGGCGGCGGAACATAAAAAAGGGGAATTAGGATGTCCGTGTAGTTTATGGCGAGGCAAATTTAACATCGAACCCGTAATGATTTCATATAAATTGTATCAAGATGATTATAGTAGATAGTAGACTTTACTTGATATGTATCTGCACATAAGTAGAAGCGGAGTCCGCTCGCCGCCACTTGAGCCAAGCCTGCATCTGCGGATCCGTGCGGTCGCCTCTGGCTTCTAGCTGCTGGTAGTAAGCCTCTCGTATTATACGGAAGGCGTCCACGCTTCTGTACGGCAGCTTCGTGATAGGGTCTATGTAGCGCGCTGGTTTCCTGTAAAAAAGGAGGAGCCACGTAAATATTATAGTGACCAGATCCGCATGACGATTTCAATAATATCCAGGCATCCAGGCAATGAAAATAAGCACTGCGCCACGCCGCGTCTCGTGCTCGCGACAACTCGCAACCATTGATGCCATTAAACATGAAATCTAACATCTGGATGAAAGGTTCAAATTCATCTAACTTGTGTGTGTTGTGTGTGTGAAATGTTGTACCAGGGGTACGAACCACTGGTACAACATTTCTTGCCCCCAAATCGCACGCACGTAGGTATAGGGTCTGACCTTAGTACCTACCTATATAGTTCAATGGTCATCGCATATCATTACATTGAGTTTCCTGCAGTACCTGCATAGGATGCAAGAGGCGAATTTGTGTTAAGTAACATGCCCATTTCACTAGCCCTGTCACCTTTCTCGCACCGTGAAACTACCATAAGAATTATAAAAGGGCCGGAACTATAATTCTGCACCAAAACGCAAAGAAACACTGCTTCCATCGCAGTAGTAGGCCACAGTAAGAACCAGCTACACTTAAATCGTATGTATAGCACTTTTTCCTATGGTTTAAAGAATTTATTGGCTTCATTTCTACTGTAAGTACACTGTAAAACTCTTAAATATTATTCTCGCCACCGCCGCCGCCGCCGCCGACCAGCCGTGCGTTCCGCGCGCTCTCGCGCAGTGTGAGACGCGATGCCGTCGCGATTACATCCCATAATTAAGGATATTCGGCGTTAAAGACGTGAGTGACCCGTTAATTATATTTCAATATATCTGAGACTCAAGGGAGTTATCTATTTAAAATAAATATTATCATTACTTACTAAAATAGGTAAAACGCGATATCAAAACATACAGCGTGTGTACAAATAGGTAGGTATACATACTTTGTGACAGCGCAGAGCATGTCTTGTCGCCTCCTGGGCTTGTTCAGTCTGTAGCACTTGTTGAAGGCCTTGTCCTTTAGGTCGTTATCGAAGATAAGGAGTGTCCTCTCATAGGCCGGTTTTGGTTTAACGTAAGTCTTCGTTTTTTTCGGTTTTTCTTCTACACTGTTAACAAATAATTGCAAGGTACGTTGAACAAACACCTCATTTGATTGACTTCGTATCGTACGTCGTTCGTTGATACGTTTATAAAACCAAATTCAGTGCGACGCGGATGTGCGTGACGGGCGGTAAAGCTATGAACATCCGCGCACGGAAAGCTCCGCATCGCACTGAACACAGAGGAATTGGATAATAGTACACTAATTACTTGCCAAGGGCGGTAAAACAAAGAATGTCTCAAGATCGCAGGTATTTGACGCCCGAGCAAAGCATAAAATATAGTATGTCACACCTGGCCATAAAGTGGCAATTACCGCACACTCCACGCACGCGCGGAAAATTTCACTTCCTGGCCATATATAAAATTGTGTACTTACCACGGGCGATAATAAACAAAGCCTCCGATCGCATATTTATGGCCCTTGCCTTCGGCGCGGGCGTCAAATACCTACGGTCTGAGACATTCTTTGTTTTACCGCCCTTGGTACGTAATGTAGGTGTTACAATCCATTTATTATGCCATAGTACATAAGTTTTCACTTACAGTTTACAAAATTGAAGTAACGAGTTATTTATGCTAAAAGCTTTATGGTGCAAATTTTAAACAATCATGAAAAATCAGCTATAGTAATTGCACCTGATACTTACACACAATCATCGATTTTAAACTCATCATCCGGTCCTATAACATCTATCTCTATCTTGGTCGGGTTCAAACTCGGTATGCTGTCAGTATTGTCTTTGTCTACTTCTGGTTTGGGTTCTTCTGGCCTGGACTCTTCCACTACTGGGGCCTCTTCCATCTCTATGTCGCAGGGTGTTATTAAACCTGAAAATGTCACGACTGTCAATATATGTTTCTATAAAGAAAAAAATATACTCCGTTAAGTATAGGTGAGGATGAGGAATGACAAAACGGATAAAGTTAATTCCATAATTATTCAAATTACCATCAAAATGGTTTAATTACCTTCTTCACTTTTGATAATATCACTCAATGTGATATCAGACACTAAATTATCAGGTTCTTCAGATTCAATTGGCACTGCAAATGAGTGATACCTGAAAAACCACCAGTAAATTAATAATTATGATAAACGGCCAAAGTTAAGGAAACAAGTCAATAATAGATTGTTTGACAAGGGTCTAAAGTAAGCCATATTACCACGAGATGGTTATTTCCCCGAACGTATAGAGGGAAAATTGTTCGAGTGGTAATATGGCTTTTAAGCCCGAGTTATACACTCTACTTTTCACTTCGATTGCGAGAAAACACATAAACACAAATTATCCATCTTAAATTAATAATTTAACTCTTGGCGGGTGTCTGTCTAATTTGACAGCATGTTTTTTTTCTAAGGCCAGCCCAGCACCATATGCCTCGCTATGCGTGTTTGCTTGGCGTATTCGCCTCCCTTTCTTTTGCTATATCAAAGAAAGAGATGCATCATGCGCTTTTTTTTCTTTTAAGAGGAGTATTTGCTTTGACCATAGACACCGCTTAATCTTTAAAGAACTGAAAAACGTCTTTCCTGATTGGTCGATTTTAGTACAGCTGTGTTCTGGTTGGTTGATATTTTTACCAAATATGTTTTAAACTGTCAAATTACTTTTCTGTGATTGGTGGATTTAATCGGTGAAGTATTTTGATTGGTCAAATTAAAATGTTTTGTAAATCATAAATATGTATACATATTTTCCCTAGGGCTTAAATGTACTACTTTAGCCCCGCTTCACAAGTCTAATATGACACACTTTTCGAGCATGAGAAGTGAAAAATAACTTTAATTACCTTATCACTGGACCCGTTATAGCCTTTTTTGTTGGTCTCACTTTTTTCCTTTCAAGTTCAATTTGTTCAAATCGCTCTGTAAAATAAGTTGGTATTATTAAATAATAACCAGTCCAACACAGTGACAAATCTGTTTTTGATTTGATAATTACAGTCAACCAGTTAACACAAGATGATTTCTGGGATTCTGGGCCACTTAGTACCTTGTCACAGTGAAAATGAATATGAAAGCCGTTAGAGATCTCATATTAAATCACTATGACAAGGTACGTAAGTAATAATAATGACATGTAATATTTATAATATTATTAATAAATGACTATTACTACAAATTGGCCCAGAAGTCAAATTGGTTGACTGCACGACACGAGTGCACGTGCACATACTTGTTGTGATATTCAAAATAAGTGATTGTACTTTAAGAAACATACCCAAACTCTTTAAGTTTTCCTGCTCCGTAATCTTTGCCTCTTCTAACAGTTCTTCCTGAGATGGCATCTTTTCTTCCACTTTCTTTGGTTTCTTCTTCTTTAATTCCGACCTAATTTTTATCCTTTGCTGTGTTTCTAATGACTTTACTGCTGTACTTTTCCTTATGGATTTACGTCCTGTAAAGTTAACACACAAAATAAGAAAATAACTAAGAAAAAACAAATTTAATACATATTGAATCATTTTTCTAGAAAAGCAACACATGTAATGGAAGAACACCCGCAGCTTGTTATGTCTCTTGTCATAATTCTACTTGCGTTTTTTTTATCAAGATAAAATACTAGTTATTGCCCGTGACTTCGTCCGATGATTTCCGGGATAAAAAGTATCCTATGTCCTTCCCCGGGATTCATGCCAAATTTCATCTAAATCGGTTCAGCTGTTTAAGCGTGAAGAGGTAACAGACCGACATACACAATTCAATTCAATTCTTTAAAAAATGGCTTCCATTAAATTTATTATGATTTCGCCAATGTCACGTGTTCAATGACGTTGTTCGGTAACGACGCCATGACAGTAGATAAGGTTTTGTACGGTAAATGGATTCTGCCCGTCGTCGCCCCGGGCACGTGTGCTCACCAACGCGGCGACGATCAAAATCCGACCGACATACACACTTTCGCATTTATAATATTAGTATAGATACAGTATTTGCAATATTAATTAATATATAAAAAAATTACGAAATTGAACTAAGGCTGGAAAAAAAATAAGTACTTGTCCCATTTCTGACCAAGCAGTAAGGCATTGCCATGTTGTATTATAGCAATGCTAATTGTAATAAATGCATCAAAATAGGAAGACCCACATGGACCAGAATAGTGGCAGAGAGACCAAGATGGCATCAGATGGGTGTGACCTTTGTCAACAATGGACAACCCAATAATTAATACTGTAACTTACAAATATTTAATACTGTAACTTAACTTAAAAGGGAAATAAAAAGGTTTATTATTATTATATATGATAAATGTAAAGTTGCATATGAATCTTAGCCTAAGGCAGCCATGCAACCTGCTAGGTGGCTTGTGACCTAGCCTAACCTACCTAATATACCAGCTTCGAATTGCAATCTACCTACCTATTGAGTCATTTAATGATTGGTCCAAACTTTCTTCTTTTTTTGATTTCTCTGGTTTATCTTCTTTGACTCTCTTCACAACCTCTTTCTTAGGTTTCTCAGCTACTTTCTTTTTCTTCGGGTCCTAAACATAATATTTAAATATCAGATCACATAAATAACTAATTGGAATAGCTAAAAACTGTAATTCAAGAAACACAATATTCACAGAAAAATATTACTGGGATTAGGGTAGCTAGCAACACTGGGATTGATGTAATATGGTGAATATTTGAAGAAAGCTACAAAATAAATATTCATACACCGGATTTGACAATGCAACGGAGTCACACTGTTTTGCCACCTAAGTAATGTTTTAGTTTTAAGTACAGTAGAATCCGCTTATAACGACTCCCCATATACCATTTTACCGCTTTTAATGACCTCGAAATCACCTCACAATAGTTTTCATACCAAACGTTTCCAAAGTAGATCAGTCCGTTTTGTGCCACATTCTGTTAGTGCAACGTAATATCACTGGTCCCTTAACTGTCATTGTATCCGGATTCTACTGTATATATTTTTATGTGTGTTTAGCTATTAGGAATTTATCTATGGGCCCTTGTTTCCTGAAATAAATGAATAATAATAATAAATAATGAATAATAACCTTGTATGCCTTGGTACCAACAGCTCGCTTTCGTTTTTCCTCCACCTCTTGATCAGACGCAGGGTCGTCATTCTCATCTATATCAAAATCTGAATCTACAACGTCGTCGGCTTCTTTCTCTTCGCTAAAATATATGACACTCATGTTGTATTATAATTTATAATTAAACATAGTAAAAAATATATTAAAGGAGATTTCTTCATCTTAAATAAAGTTGTTGCCTTATAGTTCATATTAAGCAACTCTGTACCAATACAAATAAGACAAAAAGAAGAGAAAGAAAATGAAACACTATGTCTCTGAATGTTAATATGTTGTCGAAAGGCGACATTTATAACACTATACATGAAAATGCCTCAACAATTTAAACTACTCACATGTAATCTTTGTCTTCTTCAACTTCCTGAAACCCTCCGTAGGTTGTTTTATAGAAATCATCTTCTTCTTCTTCGTCAAGCAACTTTGCCATTCGATTACCAGCATTAGCACGCTTTTCCCGTTGAGCCATTGTGACAAAAATTAACTAAAATAAACAATAATTACAATGATAAGTAGTATTGAAATTAACTTTAAGTAAAATTTCTATAACAATGTATTTATGCAAAATCAACAACAATAACCTGGAAAAACCACCAACACGAAGCTAAGTTTACTGTCACTTGTCAGTGTCAATGTCATTGAGTAATGTCACTGTCACTCTGTCACCCCGTGTTCCAAATCACGCTAAAGTACATAACGTGACAGCCATACCAAAGGCTGGCCTTGTCATAGAAACTCAAACAAGTGCGTTCACTGATCCGCACCGTATGAATCGCTCATCGGCAATGCCAAAATCAGAAGTGAGATTCGAACCCACGCCCAAAAATGGTTGTCTATCTTAGAAGAAAGCTGATGGAATTAATAATAGTGCCACCTAGTCTTAAGGTTATTAAACTTGCACGAATTGTCTTTTAAATGTGACCTGTTAAAAAGGTATTCAAAAATTCATAGCATCGCACACGTGGCCCTGTGGTAAAGTATACTGCATGGTATACTGCCTTTGGAGTCAATGTACCCGGGCTCGATCCCCAGCGGCGGATGCACTTTTTATATGTTTTTTCACGTGTATCCAATCCAAGATAATAGTTACTAACTTTGGCACTTGGTGGCCCTTTAGTCGGGATCACAATATGCGTGAAGTTAGCTATCTATTTCCAGTCATTACACTCATCTATTTTGGGCTTAAAGGATAAATATACTAAAGAGTCGAAATACGTGTGCCACCATGAGGGACGGCAACAAAGCAAGATGGCTACCGTGGGGTGACCATCTCGCTAAAATTACCCCATTGCTTCTGTTTATTTTGTATAATGCGATTCATTATAGCAAATTATAGGCACTGTTTTATAATAAAGATTTAAAAGAATATAATTCTCTCGATAGCGTTATTGGAATGGGACAGACAAACAGCAGAAAGCGACTTTGTTTTATACTATGTAGTGATGATACCTACTACCTAGTGAAATATTTTTTTCACAATATTTACTTCTACATAATGTTAAATAAAAGATAATACAATTCACCCAAGTCTAGAAGTATAAGTATTTTATATCATCACAATTAACATTTTCATATAATCCTAAATTACCCGATAATCAGGTTATTTTTAAATCATATTAGCTGGTATTCCTAAATTGATGAATGGCGGCAAGATGGCGGCTCTGTTGGGCGCAACTAGTGTCAAATCTGACATTGCGCCCAACAAAAAAAAGCGGCACGGTGACAAAGACAGCAAATAATCTATATATCTCAGTCGCACTTACCGAGATTTGTATATGGCCGTCTCGCTTGATCGCGAGCACGTGGTTTGCGTGTCCTGTCTGGGAAGTCTGTGATTTTGGGCAATGCCGACCCTGATGCTCCGAGAGGCAACTTTTGCGATGCGTGCCGATGACATCATACGGAATGTTCTTCCTCTTCTACTAAGGCTGGGCGCAGAGTCACGGTTTCCTGATACAGTTTCAGGGAGAGGGGAGTTGAAGCATCTCGCTCTTAGAGAGAATGCCAAGAATACTGTTTACTACATTCATACCTACGCTTGTCGTGTCTTGCCATTCACATGCCCACGTACTCCAAGTCCGTAGGTACAAACGTGCCATTTTCACAGTTGTGTTGTGAGTGCCTTGTAATTACAAGCCAGTAATAGATGTTTCGCCTCAGCAACTATCACACGAGACGTTACTTCTCTACATCAGCACCTCGTGCTTTTGAGTCCCTCGCTACGCTCAAGATTTTAACTTTGAATACTTAGCACTCGTAGCTCAATAGACAACTTAGCTCACTTGTTGCCTATAAAGGTATTAACTATTCTATGCGAGACATGACTAAATAAAAGAAGTTGTAATTTTGTGCGGTTTATTCAATTTTAACAGTTATTATAATAGATTTTACTTCAGTCACCATTAGTTGTCAATAATGTCCATTGCTCGTCGGATTTTACTATCTTTATTATTCACCCTGATGCACTTTAGCTTTAACATAAGCTAAAATGTCTTGTACGGTCAGCGGCAGAGAAACCTGACTCTCTATGCATACAAATTTCTATGCAGGGGGGTACCTTTTCTCTGCAGCTGACTGTACTCTGTTGCTTCGTGGATCGTTTCAGTTCGCATATTAATAATAGTTTAAATGTTAAATTAGTAGGTAGGTATATTAAGTTTCAATATTACATCAGTTTGTTCAATGACATGTAATTTTTATAGGTAAGTATCTGAATACTTTATCCTCGTGCCGCCCACCATACAAACTTTCCTGATATTTGAATTAAGTTTTTTTAGTTTAGGTACATAATAAGACTGAATTCCTTTTGTTCCAAAAGAAAAATGCAAATTGATATAAGGGTAATTGAAGCGTTTAAAATAACTATTCATTTATTTATTTAAACTTTCTTGCACAAAACAAATTAGGTGAGTAGGTACAAACAGCGGACTTAATGCCTCAAGGCATTCTCTACCAGACAACCTCAAGTATATTTAATTGTAACGAAATGTGCATAATGTGCCTTACGAGGATAAGTATTTGTTTCTAGCGCTAGTATTCCTTGTCTTAAACTTATCATTCATATTTCGAGAAACAAGCTTGAAAGTGAAATCGCAAGATAATCACAAAATTATAAGTACAATTAAATATAATAACTACAAAACAAAGGATCACAATAAAAACGTAAACTAATAAAATCTAATGACTCATTAACAACGTGATATTAAGTAATATAATACTCTTAGCGATAAACATAGTATAAATGTGGTAATAATGGAATGTTCTGGATCAGGCATTGTTTTTTGTGATGCGTATAACATTAAAAATACTTTCCCTTAAATATTAATAAATAATTAATTCCCTAGTTATAACGAAGACTCTCTCAACCACTTTCCATATAGGAGCAGCACTAAACCCAAGATATCAAAAAAACACAACTCACATAGAAAAGGCGTGTGTTCGTTGGTAGTAGGATACTTATATAAAAACATTATTGTTTAACGCATGCGTAATCGTGGACGCTCCGGAAAGTGTAACCATGACTTTATACTTTACGAAGTTACTTCACTACGAATATTGGAAGCCTTAAAAAAGTAATGGGTAGGTACTTTTGAAGAGTGATGTTTTGCAATATTAGTTGCACCAAATGTCATCACGCAATAAGAATTAAGTACTTACTCATTAAACATCAAAGTTCTAACACTAGTCTAAGACGGTGCTGTTATAAAATTAACAATTTAATTTTAATTGGAAACAATGATAAAAAAATCTTATTTTTAATCATTTGGTCATTGCAAGCTAAGCTGCAATACCTTGATATTTAACATAAATTTACACTAACGTGAGACATATTTACACTCCGGGTTGCAGTTCGAAACATGTCGCAACTAGTGAGTGTCATCCTTGACATTTCTTCTCATTTTCCATTTTATGACGTTTTGTCTAATAGGTATAAAAAGTTGGAATATTTTAGACATAACATCCAATCAATGTCATGTTTCTGGTAACATGAGAAAAAAAAATACAAATATAAATTATTTTTGCTAGGATTCGCAGCCGCCGTAGCTCGCTGTGGATCATATTAATAGGTACCTATTGCAAAAAAAAAATCATAGCATAATATACAACTTTTACATAACCAACTTTCATACATAGTATAATTCACAATAAACTATTTTAAAATAGTTAAACAGATTCTCACTAAGTAAACTAGTTTGCAGTGCAATAAAATTATGAATTTTCTAATAGCAACATTAATAGAACTTTTACAAAACTAAAGACAATAGTGCTACTCGCTCGTCAATACACATCGTAAGTACTATCACCTAGTTTACTTACATTTAGTATCGTATGATTAATTTCTTTAACTATATTCATTTGCTATCATCCTAAATATAAGTTTGCATGACACCAAAAAACATTCAAATCAACGACATGCCTTAATCCGAGGAGAAAGTTTGATCGTAGGTTTAAAAAAAATTATATCAAATTGCATATCAATTTTTTTGCATAGATAATAAATAATAATCCTAACTTGTCATAACATTCCGGGTATTGAAAATAGTCATGTAAGAAGAATAAAAGTTTTTTTAAAACTTTAAACTAAAATATGTACCAATATCTAGACTTTCTCTCGGACACAACATTGTAAATTTGTACAAAATAAATTTGCTGGAAAAATAAAATATTGTTTTAAAACAATTTGCTAAGAAAGTAAATAAAATTAATCGTTGTTAAAATTTGTAAGTTTTAAAATACACACTGAAATTATGCTAGTCTCTACAAAGAGCGTGTCAAATAAAATAATTGTGTAAATAAAGTAAAAAAAAATGTATTTATTAGGTTCGTAAAGACGTATCAAACACTGAGCATTGATAAAGATTTGTACTTATTACTTAAAAAACACAATAATAAGAACATCTTAGCGATAATATTTGTAATGATACCTACTTAGCTTAATTATTCATAGAAAGTAAATATAGTGAAACAGTGAAAGTTAATGTAATAGTAAAATTTTGCTACTTGTTTATCGTTTAGTAGGTATATACACCATGGAATGCAATAAATAATTAAAGATATAAACACTGCTATGGTAAGATTGTGAGAAAATCAAGGCCAAACTGTTATTCTATCGTGCAAAAAACCTAGCAATGATCGGAAAAACCGTTTACACGTTACATACATGTTGTAAAATATTTCATGTTTCATCAAAATCTCACCAAATTATGAAACTAGTGTTTATATTAACCAAGAATTAAGAACAAACAATTAACCTAGTACTTAAACACTAATAAATATAATATAGACATTAAAAAAAAATTAAGTGACCCAATTTTGCTACATTTCTAGTAAAATTAAAAAACAATGTTGACGCATACCAAAGTCGTTTGTTCATATAATGTAGAATTTAAGTTAAGTATTTCCATAGTTAGCTTCATCAATATCATTTAGTATTGGATATCAACCTGAAGGGTGAACGCGTGTTTGATATGCATCGATTAATCTTTGACTCGCAAGAAATACAATAAGAAAACAAGCACTCAAGGTCACGACTCCTAGATAAGTATCAAATGAGAAGGTAGAATACAAGAAATGAAATAACACAAGTTCGACACTTAAATTTACATGGAACCCTGTGAATTCTAATTCTGCGATGTGATAGCTCACTTGTTGTCTAAGAACACAATAAAGTTGACCCAATGGCATGACTTCAATGCACTGCACATAAATTAAGGTAAACGTGGGTATCTTCGGGAGGTTAAGTAAGCCTTCTTCAACTTCAAGATTTTTTTCTGCCTAAAGTAAATGCGATATTGAGTCCAAACATTTTTTACCGTAAAGATACGTTCTTGGATAATACTTATATACATCAAAATGTGTAACTTTTAAAAGTTTTCTTTATAAAAAATATATATTACGAAACCTCTGCTTTTCTTACTACTTCGTGATACAAATCAGGCTCTGCTTTTGAATTCGTGAGAATGTGTGTCTTGTTTCGGGATATATTTTGAAAGTAAATTAAATGCCATATATAACGTATATATCAAGATTTGAGATAGTTGAGCGATTAAAGGTGGGATTAAGGATCTAGTTAATTTTTTTTTTTTTAAATATATTATATTTTTATGAAAAAAATTAACTTTAACCCTGACTAGGCTATTATTTTAAGAAACAATTCCCATCAAAACATAAGAAATCAACTTCTTTTTCATAATGATTACAAAATAATTTGTTTTTTAAGTAAAGCCTACAAAAATAATACTGATATAATAATAATAGTGATATCTGCTCAAAATACAGGGTGTAACGAAAATAGAAGTGATCCGTTTAAGGGTATATTCAGGACCTATCGTAGAAGTAAAAAACTAGCGCGAAATATATTATTTTTTACATGGTGGGGTGAGGGGGGGGGAGGGGGGGGGGGGGGAGTCGCCCATGCCCTTAGACAGTGCCTGACTCGCATGATCAGTTTTCTTCTGTGATTTTAGTGGTTTTGGGACACCCTGTATATTCATATTACTTATAAACGTTTAATAAAAGAGGATGAATTTTTATATCTGTGAAACATGTATGTATGTATACAAATATATATGTAAACAAATACGTATTCAGAATCGATCTAGTCGTTGCCAATCAGTTCAATTGATATCGTTATGTCACTCACGAAGAAGTAAACAATTCACTAAAAATGGTGATTATAAATTCGTGATACTGATAATTTGATATTTCCGAAATAAATTTTGACTTTCAATGATTAGAATAATAGATACATAAACATAGTATTTTGGACAAAATATCAAAATGCGAATTAAATTTCGCAATCCGTAAAAAAATCCAATCTAAGTAACCACTTCGTTTGATCTTTTACTTAAAAATAAGCAAAACTAGCAACAATATAAACGATTGTAACTAGAAATCTATCAAGAAAACAGTATACCGAAGATATATAAAAGTTAACTTTAATATGTATATTTTCTATAAAACATATAATAACCGTAATATATAGTAATATCTAATTGCAATTATGAAACAAAGAACATGATTCCAAAACGATTACTTCGGTAGTGTACCGAAGTTATCCACAAGGGCAAAACAAATTGTTTATTTCTTCGGGAGTCAGAATATTGCGATTTCTTCCAAATTTACGAGTATAAATAACTTGAAATATACACCAAACTGATCGTTATGAATCATAGAGTAACACTGAAATCGGTTTTATCTAAATAGACTTACCATTATCACCTCAGAACCTTAAGAAACGTGGCGTACAACCTTACGTAAAAAATAAGCATATGCGACTCATACAGCTGATTGCGAGGTACTGAGGTTCGAAGGTATGGCAAAGATACAATTTAAAAATCCTACAATTGAACGAGTGTTTATTATGATAGCATATATAATGAAATATGATATTCATATTTTTAATATGAATAATTATTTATAGTTTTCTTATTTTTAAGCCGAAAGCAAAAATTAACGAAGATATCCACTATACCGAAGAAACCCGCGTTTACCTTAAATTGATTTCCTTGTTGATCATATTAATTTTATTGTGAATTATTTTTTAAGCCGTTCAGAGGGTGGTTTCATCATTTTTAACCCGCAATGATTTCAACTTTTCGAGCCTATCATGAAAATGGTCGCATTGCTTCTTATTAACTGTATTATGTTCTTAGCAGAGTAGTAGCTACACAGTACAAGTACATAGTTTCTAATATAGTCGAATAGACCTTAAGGATAATTTTTGAAGTATGCATTTTTGAGCTACTTTACTTCTCTAGACGATAAGTTTATTTTATTATAAATTACACACTAATGTAATGTACAAATTGATCCAAAATTCATGTCGTTAAATGTGCATGTGCCTAAAATCGTTATTGAGAGATTTGGTATGCAGTCACACATTTGGCACATAATTGTGAGATTGAGCGTTCATGCACCAAATACCATGCAAGCTTCAGTAGATTCAAGATCCTTGTAGTTCAAACAAATACTTATAGGGTATAATTTTTGCCACGGATTTTAGCAATTAAGAAACAATGTTACACATAGAATATTGCAGTAGGTACTTGACTTGAGAAAATCGTGACATAAATCCGTTTAAAAAGCAATCTTTCCTTGCACAGTACTTTCGTCCATCGAAAATTGGTATTACGGAATGTATTTTTTATTTTCTAGTCGTAACTTCATAAAAGTGTAGATAGGTAGGTACAGTGAAATACCGTTGAATAGTATTTCAAAAAAAAGGTACATCATTTTAAAGTTATCTCCGCTCCACTGACGGCAACATTCACGTCATGTCAAAATTTGACCATAAGCTGAATTATTTTGTATCGTATGCCTGGAGCATTGCGGCCTGGAGCATTGCATTGCGGTATCAAGTATTCTAATCATGCTCAATGTTCGCCAGTGGAGTCGCGGGTATAATAAATATTAATAAGAAAATTCACTATAAATATATATATTTTAAAATTGTCACAAAAACCTATATAAATACTGTGAACTTAGAAATGTCTAAGTACGAAATAAACAACGTACCATATAATTATATTATATGTATTCTGACACTGCGATAAACGCTACAGAGTGAAATATTATATATTATCATCAGCGTAAAGTTAGTGCAACAATAGCGTGTTCTCAGACACATTTGTAATAGCACGCCGTCATGCTAAATAAACAATAGCTCACTTTCATCGATACATTTCATCGTAATATCAATACCTATATCGATATCGTAAAGTGAACAATTCAATTGATCACTCCGAACTTACTTTATTCCAACCCATACGTCGTTTAAGTGAGCGCTTAAGTTCATTGCTAAGAACTCAGCCTGTTTCGTAACGTACTTAGTGCATTTTAAAGAGACCAAATCGTGGAGCCGAGTCGCGTGTTAAAAGAATCAGAAACAAACAGCGTCGATTATAAAGCCAGCTAAGAATCGTTATCGCTTAGAGATGGTACAAGTCTGCGTGTCAGTAGAAAGCGGCGCTTCTATGATGATACTGTGCAGAGATGGTAACAAGGCCGCGCGAATAGCACGAAAGCAAGAAAAGACGAGACACGTACTAAATATAACGCTTAGGTTTCATTGCGGCTTAACCTTTTACCAAATATATCTTTGAAAACCCATAACGACATTGAATCAAAATAATGGCTACTTTATTTTATTAAAAACAAAGGATTCTTAATATGTACGTTTCAATCTTAAAATGTTTTAATTCCATAATGACTAAAATTACAACACCGTTGTCTCAAAACACTTTCCCCTTTTTCATAAAACTTAACAAACCTCTGCTAACTAAAAACCTAGGCATTCTGGGCTTGGAAGGCGATGGCCTCCTTCTGTCAACACGCTATGTCTCAGAAGGAGGCCGCGGAGCGGGAACGCGAGAATAATCCTCTCGCGGATCCGCTACGCCGGCGACGGGCTGGAGGCAGAGCCAGGCGCTATGCGCATTTACTGCCTCCACCGTAGTGGGATCGTGCGGGGGTTAGGGGATACCCTGCAAAGAAGATCCCACAGAATTCAATGCGCCCGTACCACTGGCGCGAAAAGGTTTGCGGCCCATTACCCTGGGCTGCCCGCCGGGACGCACGCGGTCGAATGCCAATAGTGATCCTGCGGCGTCCCACTTATCTAGGCGTAGCCGGCATTCGTTGGGGTTTTAGACGGTAGTCCAAGGTGTATGCCGCGGTTAGTCCGTCATACCCGCCCTGGTCCCCCAACCAGGCGGGATGCGTAAATGCATTTCCCCAACGTTAAAAAAAAAAGGCATTCTGGGCTAAAGGCATTTTGCCTCTGTCGTTTTGAGATCTAGTTGTATTTGGTAAAACTGATTTAAGCCGCAATTAAAACTGTAGGCCTAGCACGTGTTGCGCTCGAGAGTATGTCGGTGTATCTCGAGCTATCCGTCTCTTTCTCACAGCGCCAGTCAGAAAAAGACGCGTAGCTCGAGATAAGTCGGGATGCTCTCGAGCGCAACATGTGCTACGGGCGCTGAGCTACATTACTTTGTCGCGCCTCTCTCGCGTCGCACGAACTTCCGCCGGCCATACACGAACGCTTCTACGAAGTGACCGTTTACAGATAGCACGAGTCCGCCTGTCAGTAGACCCAGGAGACGGGGACCCACTGCGGCGTGGAGCGCAGACGGGCGAGGGCTGCCTCGAGTTGTGCCAGTGTGTCGTCTATGTCATTGTTGACTATGATCATGTCGAAGTAGTGGCCGTACGTGCGACGAAGCTGCTCGGATTCGCGCACGAGGACTTCCAGGGAGCCGTCGTACTGGAAATACAAGCGGATGATATAATAGTACATTACTTACCAAAGGCGATAAAACAAAGAATGTCTTAGATCGCAGGTATTTTACGCCCGAGGCGAAGGCAAGGGCGATAAATATGCGATCTGAGGCTTTCTTTATTATCGCCCGTGGTATGTACAAAATTTTATGTCACCCCCTGGCAAGATAGTGGGTTCTTTCGCGCGCGGACCGTGCGATCATGGCCACTTTATGGCTAGGTGTGACATAAAAGATTTATTTATTTATAATTTTATTGCACAAAAAAATATAACAATGGGCGGACTTAATGCCCTAAGGCCTTCTCTACCAGTCAACCGTAGGGCCAAACAGAAACTTGCAAATGATGAATTTGCAGATGTAAAATTTGAGAAGTGCGAGTTTATTAGTTGACATGTAACGGGTTATGTTCGAAACTACCGTACTTATCCAGAATTCATTCACCAATATACAGAGTGGATCTTCAGAAGACTATTATTTTGGCAGCGACTGCGTTTTCGGTAATACGCAAGCGAGGTCGTTAGGGAATCTAGTGTTAAATACATAGTGCTATTAGATTTACTTTGTTTGGTTGTAATACATCCTAGCGAAAAGTTTAATCTACGTTTTCTTGAAATTCCACTAGTCATATTTGTATTCTGGAAGCGTCGGAATCGTCGGATGGCACCTATATTCAACTGCTGAGTAGTAATGATGTTTGAAAGAAAGATAAACGAATAAAACTTTATTTTCGCTCCTAGATGTGCCGGATGCCTCGGATACTGACTATAAATAAAAAATAAATAAATATTTATGGACAATCTTACACAAATCAACCTAGTCCCAAACTAAGCAAAGCTTGTACTATGGGTACCTACTAACCGACGTTATACATACTTATATAGATAAACAGATTCTTAAATACATAGAAAACATCCAAGACCCAAGAACATATATTCGTGCTCATCACACAAATATATGCCCCGGCCGGGATTCGAACCCGGGACCCGGGGTTACTGTAGTAATGTTAGTCTTATGTTCCGTGTGTACTCACGTCGGCGACGTTGTTGAGTGGCGGCGCGGCGATGAACACGACGTATGGCGCGAACTCGGCCGTGCGCAGGATCTTCAGCGCCTGCGGCTCCACGTCCAGGATCGCTATCCGCCGCTCCGAGTGGATGCGTCGGATGGTCTCAATCTTCGTGCCGTACATAGCGTCCTCGTGGGTGCCTGGAAATATTGATATAATAGTACATTACTTACCAAGGGCGATAAAACAAAGAATATCTCAGATCGCAGGTATTTTACGCCCGAGCCGAAGGCAAGGGCGATAAATATACGATCTGAGGCTTTCTTTATTATCGCCCGTGGTAAGTACAAAATTTTATGTCACCCCCTGGCCAGGAAGTGGGTTTTTTCGCGCGCGGAGCGTGCGATAATGGCCACTTTATGGTCAGGTGTGACATAAGATTACTTATAAACCTAGTTAAGAGGAGGGGTAGGGCAAGCTCTCTCCATACAAACTTTGTGCAGGATTTTCTTCGTTCGTGTTTGCATTAAAGTTATGATTTTTGGTCAGTATGCTTATTTTTCTGTTAGCTATTTCGTGATGTATTTTTTTTTTAATTTAATATTATTTAATTTTTTTTTGATATATTTGAAAAATTCCACATCACTTCCTCCGCGTATCTAATATTTACATAAAAAAAAATATTACATTCGTTTTAGTGCCAAAACCTACGAATAAAACGTGCACAGAGTTTGTATGGAGAATGCCTTGCCCACCCCTGTGCCTTAAGGCACGAGTAAATATAGGCATTTTCTGGGTGAGATCGCTTCAACGCCGGCCTCATCTTTGCCTCCTGGCTAGATGCTGGTCAAAAGCAATCCCATTTTTAATAATAAGAAAAAATTACACAGACGAGACGCCACGAATATCTGAACACACCTTTACAGCCAAGGTATTGTAGAACACAATTCTATTGTCATTGTCAAGGAGTGCATGTTCCGGTATTTTTTAAACCACCTGAAGTGTATTTAATGGCAACATGGTACCATGAAGAATAAAGCCATTGTTGATAATTGATAAACATTCTCCAAATCTATGAGGTTAAAACTCGTGTCTTTTTCGTCACTTTGATATTCGTGTTTGTAAGAAAGGGCCATGTGTAAAAGCCGCTGGAGTATCAGGATAGCTAATGTTTATAATTATAACATAATTACGGTTTTAAAACACCATTCTAATTATTACTTCTTTATTAAAACACATACCATATTCCAAGTATTCGTTGGCTCCGATATCAGCCATCATTTCTTCGTGGGTAACGAAATAATAGTGTCTGCCATTTTCTTCATCCGCTCTTGGCGGCCGGGTAGTATCTGAAAGCGAAGATATGAAGACATTGTAATTTATGTCTATGTAAAAATATCTTAACCAAGGCTCTATTTCTAGCAATCATACAAAATAATCCAGATGACCCTGCCTACGAAGCTGGAGGTACCGGGTTCGAATCCCGGCCGGGGCATTTATTTGTGTGATGAGCACAAATGGGTCTTGGGTCTTGGATGTTTTCTATGTATTTAAGTATTTATTTATCTATATAAGTATGTATATCGTCGCTTACCGCTTCGTACCCATAGTACAAGCTTTGCTTAGTTTGGGACTAGGTTGATTTGTGTAAGATTGTCCACAAATATGTATAATATTATTATTAATATATCGCTCTTTTTCTGTAATATAAGTTATTTTATGAACCCTATGTGACAGCCGGCTTTGTTCGTTTCGTTTCGGCTTGTTCGTCAACATCAAAGGCGTAAACCCACTGTATGGATCAGATACACTGTGGTATTACTCTACTTGTATTTGTGAGACAATGGTACTCACGTGGAATTGGGTACGCGTACTGGTCCGGATGGCGCGCGATCAGTGTGTTCTTGATGTGCCGACGACCCACGCCGTGCGCGCCCAACAGGACGATGGTCTTTCTTTGGAAAGCTGCAATTTTCGAACAAAACATTATTAAAACGCCTGTATCAAATTATATTTTTTCACTGAACAAATACAATAAGTAATCTTATTGTCCACTAAAAAATTTTTATAACAATAGATGTACTCGTATATCGGTAGACAATAGACGATATCTTCCAGAAATCCGGATAACCTTTGCATGATGGAAATGGTGCAAGAAATGTAGAATTGTCAAATGTACGAAACCAAATCGCTATACATAGTACTAAGTACTAATATTATAAATGCGAAAGTTTAGATTTTTGGATGTTTCTCAATCACGCTCAAGAACAGATTATGATGAAACTTGATATACAGCGAGATTATAGCCTGGAACCTGTGATATTCCAATATACGCGAATTCGCGGCCAAATTCCGGCCTGTCAAAGTAACATAAGACTCGCGCCATTTTTAGTCCGCGCCCAATGACAGACGCGAATTCGCGGGCTCCATTTTGTATACTCTAACCAATGAGCCCGCGAAATCGCGGCTCGCTACCGCAAGTGAAAAAAGACTTTATTTGAAATATACTACGTTTTATATTCCTTTGGGCTTGTGTTTATTAGAACCCGATGAAATTAGGAGCACATTGGTGCCAACCTAACCATCACTCGTCATAAATGCCGAAAGTATTGGCCAGTTGAAAACACGTGGCAAAGTTTGTGCTGACAAAAGTGGTAGAAAAAGTGTTTTTTTGACGTATAAACGTTTTAAATTATTGTTTTTTTTGTAGCATACTATGCAGATGACAAATATGTAACATTCATTACTATTTCAATAAGTTTCATTTGTAAAAATGGGAATAGAAAAGACTGGCGCATTTTTATCCTTGCTGTAAAAGATACACGGATTGTATAGTATAATATGCTGAGTATAGTAATTGTAATGCATACAAAGTGAAGTCTGTTTCATGCTCTTTAAAAAACTATAAGCATTCATATTACTAAGTATAAACACTTGAGGAATACGAGCGATAACATTGGGTGAAGTGGTTCGCTCGCGTCAGCTCAAGTTTCCCTGGGAGTTACTTGATGCGCACGCTAGCGCGAGCGGTGGGGGACAGGGGAGCAGACAGCCCGGGATTTCGCGGGCCCCGTCTAATGGAGAGTAGAAATTTCGTGAAGTCGTGGGGAATGTGAGTGCACGCAGCTTACCAATGTACCCACGTAGGAGACGTGTTTTCCGTGTGCGTGCATTGGTTGCTGTGGAAATGTTGACACACGTAGCTAGACTAATGGACCCACGTGGGTGACGTGTAAAGCGTGTGCGTGCGTAGCGTGCGCAGCAGTGGGGTTCCGGCTTTAAGAATCGGTACCTCTAGAAGGTATTTAGTTTTTCCAAAACTAAACACAAACGAATGCGTAAGTTTGCGTTTAGTCTCATTTTGTAAGGCAACGCGAGCAGCGCCTCTGGTGGCCTTAGGTGGTAACAATTTTTTGCCATATAAATTAAGACTAAACGCAAACGTGTTCAAAGATTCAAAGAGTTTATTTGTCCAACATAGGTAATGATTACAAGGTGTTAGCAATAGTTTTTGCTTAACTTCATTGAATACAAATTAAATACAGATAAAATCATTAGGTACACAATTATGGAATAATTAATAATTAATTTAAAAATGTCATGGTGGGTAAACGGGTAAATATAAATTCATAATAATCTAATCTAATTGTTATACACAGCATAGTTCGTTTGTGTTTTGTTTCGAAAAAACCTATACTAGAGGTATAGTTCGGATTCGGACACAACTCTAAGGCTAAATTCTGTCAAACGAAGGCAAGCAAAACTAGACTTAGAGCTCTGACTGTAAGATAGATTTTTGCTTGCGTTAATTTGACAGCACTTGGCCTTACACTTTTGTACGAACTATACCCATGCCGCAGTAAACATTAAAAAGATACTAACATGGTAACTTGACGACCTCCTCGTAGGTGACAACGTCGAGCTGGTCGAACACCGCGTTGTGTTTGGCGAGGTACTTGTCTTTGGACTGCTTCTTTTTCCGTCCGAATATGGAACAGTTCACTGGAACAAACATTGTGAATGGTCAGCTTTGGCATTAAAGGCTTTATATATAACACCATGCAATGGATAGTGGATTTTGCCAACATGTACCGTCATACAGTACGTACTCGTAGCAGCCAAAGTGGCTAAATAGTTCGGTAGACCATATATTTGGTATGGTGTACCGATCTACTGGCTAATTTGACTGCTACATACTTACTATATGACGCTGGCTGTACTTAAGGCGGTTCCATGAGCCAGATATGCGAAAATACCCCAAGAATTATCCAAATCATTATCATTATTCATTATTATTATTTTCATTATTTTTCTCAGAATCGTTAATATTTGTAGACGTGGGGAATATATATATGTATAACTCTTGATTATATTATCTTTAATAACACAGCTTTCGATACACGATTCATAACACTTCGCTCAATACAGTTAATTCCCAAAGTAACCTCTAATTCGATTTTTTACATTTATATATATATAAATATTATAGTCCCCCTTGTCGTAAACCTACCCTTACAACTTCCTCTGATGAGCACGGATATGACTCACAAAACCGAATTTCGATATAAATATTTGGTCACACTGGGTGCAGTATAACTGCCCCTGCTCAATAGTTTATAAATATATGTATATGTTTAATAAATGATTACCTGTATTGTCACAGCCTTCAGTATGAGACACGCAGCCCTCGGTTCCTAGCAGCACAACATTACAACATGGTTCATGCAAACGCAACTTGCCAATGGAATGTACGTACGGGCCGCTACATGACACTCATGGGTTACATTCGTTATTGTGAAGTGCTAGTTTAAGGATATCAAATGGCAATAACAATAACAATTAGAGTCTGTTCATCCTTACGTGTCCTAACATGTAAACAAACTCTGTTAAAGACATTATCACCTGTTTCTCTAGGATTACACTATAATCATCACTTAAAATGTTGTTGTATACTTAAAGAAGCTCACAAAGTATTGTAATCCTAGTAAAAGTGTGATAATGATTAACGTCTTCAAAAATAGTTTGTTTACATTATAGGGCACTTAAGGCTGAATAGACTGTACTCTCTAGTCTAGGTACTCAATATTGTTGTTCAATCCAAAAAATTACAATCAGGATAAACCTATTTTATTTATTTATTATGTAGGTGTTCTTGGAATTATTTACATTAGTAAATTTGTCTAACACTTCACAAAATGACAGATATCATTCGGGGTCACACAAACTCCCATCATCATAACCATGATAATACTAGCAATTGTTTCAACTTAAGGTTAAGGTTAACTACATACAAATTATATTTTCATCCGATTACGAGTAAATATTACTTTACAAAAGGTTTATTTGTATTGAAGGTAACAATTGTGGCAGTAAACACCATGCAATTTTTTTAGAAGAATGGGAAACAGATATGAAAGTTATACATTATTTTTCATTTATAAGGGAGCTTGTATTACTCAGTACAATGATAGAAAGCATTTTACATACCAACTGCAGGTTCGTCCAATCATGTTTACGTTTGGAAGCAAAACACAAAATGTTAATTATTCCCGTCAAATGTATTATGTGAAATAATACACAGCTAAATATAATGAATGTAATTAACATAGTAGCCCACTAAGTAAATAAAATTTGTAATTTTCATATATAAACTCAACGTATGTACGTAGCCATGAAGTACAACTCAAAATTAACAAAAAAAAACAAGAAATTTGATGAAGTAGTTTATGCACAATTTTCTGGAAAATAACAAATATAAAACTAAAACTCAAACCAAACACCATCTAACGACGATATGTAAGTACGAACAAGTATGTACATCCTAGAAACAACACCAATGCCAGGAGAACGATAACTCAACACAACTGAATTAATTTCATTAAAAAAAAACGAAAACAAAAACAGGTCAGGCACCTAGTAACAACATCGTCTAAGTAAACGTACCAAATGTTAATTTAACCAAAATAAAAACATCAATAAATATAACACGAAAGTGTAAAGTGTCGAACCTTGATCGGTGTTAGAGCGTTCGGCCGCGGCGCAGGCGGCTCTCCACTCCTGCAGTTCGGGGCTCGGTATAAGGCCGGCCGAGCCGCCCGAGGCATCCTTACGCGCTTGCCACCAGTGGGTATCATCTTTGCTAATGATCTGTAATACAAAATGGGTTTCAGTGCGCTTTATTTGCGCCACGATAATCAACATGAACGAGACTAACGAGAAGTTAAAAAAACTATGCCATGTGACAATCATTCATGTTACGTCCATATACAGTTGCCTAACATCTATCAAAAATATTACGCTGGCAGAGAAGAGAGCTCAGCAGAAAATTCCATTTCCTGCTTCCAGGAATGCTTAAATTTTATACGCGCCACGGGCGGTCATAAAAAAAGGCTGTGCAATCACTGCAAATGCAAGTATACTCATGATAATGAGGTTTTCCTTCGTTGAAAAGTTTGTAGTAAATATCAAATAACATTTCATTTATGTACCTACGAAACCAGAAGTCAAACCCATGTGTTTAAAATCACACGCCTAAACCGAATCCATAAAGCTACCACCACGAGGAAAACCAATCACAAGATGTGTCTAAATCATACACCATGAAATTAGTAGTAGGTAGTCCATTATATTGATACCACACATAGACACGTCAAGAGCTGACTTTCAGTTCAATTTTGGAATCCAGTTTATTTCATACTACTACATTGTTTGAGCGTGGAATCAGGCATGCTATCAAACCACACATTGAATACCTTGCAACGATAATGGCTTCGCATTTACCGAAATAGTCTATATTAGCGCGCCATTCGCATTGTTCAATTGTCCAGGGGATTCACATGATTGTTATCGTGGTAGTATATTGTACCCAAATAACAATAATACGCTCGGCGTGATTAGTGGGTAACAATGAACCCTGCTACATAAACTATTTCATCTCTGGCCTTAAAGCAGCATCTTAATTGAAATACCAGACGCGAAATATATTAAAACTCACTTAATTTATGAGGATAAATTAATTTCGTTTCGTTCAACAAGATTAGGTACTCTCTTTTCGATATTAAGTACCTTTTTGTTCCTAAGTCATTATTTAATATCTGTTTCAACAGTCAAGTTCCCAGTATGGCCTTAAAGCAGCATCTTAATTGAAATACCAGACACGAAATACCTATATTAAAACTCACTTAATTTATGAGGTATTAATTTCGTTTCGTTCTCCAAGATTACTCTATTTTCAATATTGTCAAAAACTAAGCCCCGTTTCATTTCCAAGTTATTATTTAATATCCGTTTCAACAGTCAAATTCCCGTATCATTAATTTGGTAAGTACGAGTTTGCAAAGCTAAAATCTGTACTACTCAGCTACTGAGTATTACTCTGCTAAAATATAATTATGCTCATTGACAATAGGGTATTAAACTAAGATAAAAAAATATTAGTTTTTACTTGACTAATAAAAGATCTAACGAAAATAATCGGAAAACATCAATTATTAATTTATTTTAGCTAATTGAAAGATTTTATAAACATAAAAATTTAAAAAGGACGCTGATTTGAACATACCAATTCACACTGTCTTAGTGACGTCACTAAGACAGTATTTCTCTACAAACTTCATACTAACAAATCGTTTTTGACATTTAATAAAAAGTTGCTGATTTGACTATGAGTGAAATACCGTATTGATATGATAAAATATCAAAAGTGTTATACCTGAAGTATGTCTCCCGTAGTAAATGCAATGCCGGCTTGAGCACATGGAATCAATTCATCCTCGAGAGGATCGTAGTCGAATTGCGCCCTTACAAATATCTGGAAAATAGTCCAAGGTTTAAACAAGAGAACGCTAATCAAAAGTGCATGATGGCGAGTACATTTGTGGCAAATGAAGTGTGTCATGAACTTATGAGACGCGTGAATGATGTGTAGCCTCGTTGCATTTGAACAAAGTTGATGACATTTTAATTATGTAGCGTTGATGATGATGATAATTGATTAAGTCGGTGTGTATTAATTAAAATAAACATAAACATGAAGTAAGTGTAGAATAATGAGGTGACGGTAAAAGTGTAAAGCCATGACAAAGAACAACAAGCGCACAGAAACGAAGGAGATCGCAGGGACGCAGTCATGCCCGGTGACAGACAACATAACAAACAAGACAGCCAACATAACGAACGTAAAGTAGCAGGGTCTGGCTTCGCTACTTACTAGTACGGGCGAAGGCTTAATCCGGAAAAGCTAATTAGAAAAAAAGTAACAGATTTAATTTAGATTTACAAATCCAATTTGCTTTTTAGATAAGCAACAAGTGTGACAGATTTATGTGCGCTTGCCGACTTATGTTTGTCTATTGATGTTCATTTTAAGTCACAGTGTTTTATTGGAAAAACAAGCGTTAATATCACACACATTCTATTTTAGAGAGTTACAACAGTAAATTGTACAAGTAAATATCTATTTGGATTGTTGTTAATCTCTACGTTAACTGTAGGTAACTAAATTCTAAAAAAAGGTTAAGTCGGACAAACATCGGGAGATCCCGAGAGATTAACCCCATTTAGTAAATTGCACGAACTGAATTTTTCATTGAAAAATTGTCCCACTTTAAGATTTGCTTAAAAGCCCAAAGTAAATCACACCTTTCTGCTATTTTCATTTAGGAATAAATCCGACGCTCTATGAGATTTGGTCTGGCAATCTGCGAGGTCCATCCATCTAATTACCGCACTCACGCAATTATGGTGACTACCACACATAAACAATTTCGGTGATATTTGAGTACATTAATTAAGCCAACCTTAGTTTACTACTATAAAAGGGAATAGTTATCTTGGGGAATAGTATTGAAATTTGTGTTACCTCACAGGGCGGTGGTGCCGAACGGTATGACGGCACTATTTTGAATGTCACTGATCCACGAGCCTCGCGCTGAAAATATATAGGTAATTATTTATTAAATGCGCGTAGAGTCTAATAGTACATTACTTAACAAGGGCGGTATAACAAAGAATGTCTCGGATCGCAGGTATTTGACGCCCGAGCCGAAGGCAAGGGCGATAAATAAAAATCATTCAAAAATAGGTCTTATTTTTATGAAAAAAAAATCAACGCAATAATTCTTCTTAGGAGGCTATTTTATGAATATGACTACATTATATAGTGCCACTTCCCCGCGCTTCTGTACCCTTACCATGAGTTTGTATCGAAAACTCTTACCGTACTCGCTAGCGACTGCGTAAACCATTTAGCCGATTCTTAATTCTATTGCGTAACCGCCAGAGGCGCTGTACTTTTGTCCATACTAAATCGTTTACGCAGTCGCTAGCGAGTACGGGCATGCAAACATTGCAAACTCATGGTAGGTAAGGGCACTGAACTTAAAAACGTTACTGCAATAGGTATATTATTATGTAACAATTGTATAAAATACTATCTCGCTGGTATTGGTGAAATCGGCAGTTTAAATTTCTTAAGTAGTATACATGTACCTAATATTTGACGCCATCCCCTCATGAACATCGTTGGATGTACATAAATAAACTACTAACTGCAAATAAAATATCTATGGTTATATTGAGTATTGGCAGTATTGCAGTGCATATAGAATATATCGATAATCCCCTCAGTAGTTTCCACGTCAGTAATATTGAGTCGCATTAGTCCCGTCAACTGGCCTTAACGGACTTACAGCGGATGCGACAGCTTTAAGTAATGGCGTCGGAACGGAACGAGATCACACAGAGCACTGATGTGCAATGTGCATGCATATAACGATGCATTTCATTCTTCTACTAAGCAGTACTATATAGTACATTACTTAACAAGGGCGGTAAAACAAAGAATGTCTCAGATCGCAAGTATTTGACGCCCGAGACGAAGGCAAGGGCGATAAATATGCGATCTGAGGCTTTCTTTATTACCGCCCGTGTTAAGTACAAAATTTTATGACAGGTGTGACATAATTTTTTTTATTTAGTTTTTAGCAAGTCGCTATCCGTGTACACTGTCTAATAGGTACAAGTCGCTTTCATTTTGAAGTATGATTATGATTAGGTAGACCCTACCTACCACTACCTAATACACTCGCTTCGACACCCACACGACTGTCCTATAAACATAAATACATTCTTGTCTGGTAAAATAAAGTTTTTACATTTTGTCCAGTAGAATGTAACAAAATCCGATACATTTTGAGTTAACGAAGAACTTCAGTGTAATTAAAATTTAAATACAAAATGACATTTTAATGCTGGTGGTGGCATTAATTAAAATGCACTTAACTCCCTCGTATTAAATCTCCCATCGTAATAAGCGCTTGAAAACTTATAATTAACGGTTACTGGTACCTATTTCATTAATGACGTAGTATTTCATAGATTATTTCATGTCAAAGCTGGTCCAGTACTTGTTTTTCCTACAACCTTACTCCAATAATCATGCCGCAGGTATTTACATAATGAGTTTGCAATTAAAAAGAATTGCAATTGTTTTTTACACTGGAAATCTTTTTATTTAAAGAAACAAAACGAAAAATAATTAAAAATAACACTAAACCAACACTAAAAATCTAACTATAAACTAAGTTAAAATAAAATTAAAACTAAACTAAAACTAAAAAAGGCCCCCGCAACATTGCAAATTTTAATTGCACATCGATCCAACTTTGTCGGAATGCTGCTACCATATTGGAGTAGGTGACGTCACGAGTAACATTTTGGTGGAAGTAAGCCCGTGGGATAAGCCCCTGTCGCTGGCACGTCAAATGTCTGAAACTAGGAATCCGTGCGATCTCGTAGTATTAACCTTTCTTACATACATAATGCCTCGTGGTTTGCGTGATAAGCCGACATTGGAATAGATTAAACCTATTTATGTAGAGTTTGCTTACAGTTTTATCATAAGTAGGTGTTTTTTCGAATTACATATTATTTTTTGACAACTCATTTCTTAGAGTTCGATGTCCCTTTGTGCGATCTACGAATTTCATAAATTATTAAGGTGGGACGCTTTCCATACCAAACGTATTTAGACATTCGCAGGCTAGCGGCGTGATATTTTAAGAAACTTATGTAACAAACTTTCATAAACTGGCTTTCCATTTGCGCGAAATGCCCCCTTTCCTAGAATAAATTTGTATTAAACTAGAATAATTTGAATAAATTGATGTCACGTGAGTATCTAAAACTAAATCCTTTTTGTGTGGAAAGCGTCCCACCTTAACGAAAGGCATAGCCGACGTTACCCAAAAACCTATATGTATGAACAAGAACTAAAGCAATCTTAACAGCACCACGTCTACCGTTGGGGTAGGCGTGTTCTGGAGTTGAGACCACAGCTTGGCAAACGCAGTGTAGGACGCCCTCCAGCCAGGTGGAGCGATGACATACGCAAAGTGGCTGGTAGCGGTTGGCAGCAAAAAACTCAAGACCGAGTTCAGTGGCGTGCCATGGAAGAGGCCTATGTCCAGCAGTGAACGAAAGTGGGCTGATGATGATGATGAATCTTACCAGCATCCTTTGAAGTTGTGCGACGGATTGGTTCGCCACAGGCGTGCCGTTGATCTCCCTGATTTCGTCGCCGACGTGCAGAGTCGCCTGGCGGTGGATCATGCCTCCGTGCATGATCCGTGCCACGATGCATCGTCCGTCGTCAGCTAGCTTCAGGGTTATGCCCTATACAAAATATGTATCAATATTTATCCATTGGGGTAGGCAGAGACCAAAGAACGCCAAACACTACGGCCCTTACATACGTCTCTTGCTTCAACCACATCCACACATCTCCTCATACAAGCTCAAAAAATAGTGTAATCCATTAATTATACAAATTATGGGCACATTTTGTCTCTACAAATAAAAGTCAACTTCAGATATAAGTGTAAGGATTCTTACATTAACGTACGTTTATATAATTATTGCTATGTTAGTAAAACATTAGACACGGCTCTAACATTACTTAAGTAGGTAACTAATAAAACACATTTGGAAACCAGTCACGAATCCAACAAAAGACACAGTCATCATTATCCATATCCACAATCAAGACCTTTATTTCAGTCGTCCTAGACAATAAATTGAACCCGTCTTGTACCTAACTATACTCACGATGACAAGAAATTTTTATGTCATTATCATTAGTAAAGGTTATGTACATAGGAAAGCGAAATATTGCATTCGATAGGAACAGTCGGAAAATGTAGGATATTTGATTAGCAGTGCAACGCTATAAGATAAAAAAAAACAAATTGCAACTTATTTTCTATTTAGATTTGGGTCATTGTCAGTTACAATAACAAAAGTTGTCCATTCTGTGGTCAATAGTTAATAGATTAAGAGCAAAAATAATAAGTGTTTTTATAACACTTGGAATTGGTATAGTTGTGTTAAGGTTTGTCTCTGGACTATAAATATGCCAGTCTGGCTTCTGAGATCCGTTGCCATTGGAGGGGTGGGGGTTGAAAGATAGTGAAAAATCAACAAAATTAAGTAATATTATAAAGGTTGTACTTTTCATTTTCATGTATTAGTGTTGCCAGACTATTTACTGCTTGCTAAGACACTGCCAGACTGGTCTAAACTTGCTGAAACCAATAGGAAATTCAAGTAATTTTAATGGTTAATGGTCCTAATTTTCAGTATTTCGTAAAAACTCGTAAACAGTGGCCCATAGCAAAAAACGGTTCTTAGGCATAAGTAATTTACATAAAATTATCTACAAAAAAGGTTATATACACTTTTTCGCTAGGATTAATATTTATTGAGATTTTAAAGGAGGAAAAATAATTTTTATAATAGTATAAGTTGCTTCTCATTCCTTTATTTTTCAATACTTTTAGAAACAAAAAAAATATATAACCTAGCTGAGAAGAATCCAGCAAGAAACTCAGCTGGGCCCGACCTGGGTCGGACCGACTCTACCCGGTACCTATGCGGCGGTACGGGACGAATAGGGACTGCGTTGTTGTGATTGCGCGGTGGACGTCCCCGCCCGCCGGCGGGAATGCCTATGTGTACGGGTCCTACCGTGTATCATTGCACGTACCATAGGCTCGTCAGTATTCTTCTGGAACTGCACGAGGCGCACCCTGGTCACGTTCTCGAACTCGGGCTCGGTGTCGTCGTCCTCCTCGGTGGGCGGCGCCGTGGTGCGCCCGTTGACCGGCGGCGGGGACGCGCGCAGCGACTCCTCGCCGTACACCTCGCGCGCCACCACATCGTGCGCCTGCAGTAGGGCCTGCAACAATTGACAACATTTCATATTTTTAACTACTTTATTTTATGAACTAGTTAGAAAATAGGTAAAAATTTAAGCCACCCGTATTTTTTCTTTTTCAATTTAACTCATTATTTCATACAAAAAAAACATGTTGAAAAGTAGGTCATTCCAAAAGGGCGTAAGTAAAATATGACGTCATCTTCCCAACAAGAATCCAGAGCCACTCCAGAACAGCGATTGTCTGTACTCTGTACTAAGGGGAAGCGAGGAAGATGACGTCAACTTTCGGTTTACAGTAATTTGCGATTTTTTCCAAAAATAACGGAGAAAAAAATCTAAAAAAAATGTTTTTTGTGTACTTCACACGTTTTTACCGAAATGGTTTTCGAATTAAGACTTTTGGAAATTATGAAATATTGTCAATTGATAATATGCATCATTTTTTTTTCAAGATTCCATTCGAACTAGTTTTTGGAGAGGAACAAATGTTTCTAATGAATAACTACAATTAGAACAACACAAGATGCAAAAATGGGTTTCGAAGTACAACGTAACGGAAGAGCCCTAAAACGCTCCGTACTAATTGAGTGTGTTTTGTCACGTCAAATACTATGTGCGCCGTACTACACAGTTGTATGAAAAAACGAGTAATTTGCTGTTTAGGTCGTGAAATATAGCGTTTAGGTACATAGTTGACGTACATTTTTTTGTTTACTTTCACATAAGTATCCTGATGGTGGTTTTTAATTTACTTTTAGTCAATAAAAGAATTACATAATTTTTCGAAACTTTTTAAGATATTATTTTACGTGAAAATGTCATGGTTTACTTTACTATCTATATCATCATCATATCAGCCGAAAGACGTACACTGCTGGACATAGGCCTCCCCCAAAGAGTGCCATAATGACCGGTCCTGCGCCACCCGCATCCAGCGGACTCCCGCGACCTTTACCAAGTCATCAGTCCACCTTGTGGGGGTCCCCACGCTGCGCCTTCCGGTCCGGACTATCCATATAGTGACATCTTATTACTATTCATTCGGCATGCATATTCCCTAACATAATAGTTGTTTGAGTTCAGGAAGAAACATTTACAGAGCTCTTGACTATGCATTCCCATCACCTGGCAACTAAACCGATACAGCCTAGTCTCATTGAGAAGAGACTAAAAGTTCTGCGTTGGCCAATAAATCAGCTTGACCATCACTTTTGGCCTAGTTGTACTGACCCTAATTTGGATACATACACATTTGACTTTATGAGTTTTTATTAATATAACCTATTATGAGAATTTAGACAATGTAAAATGCAATCATTATAAGTTGACTGTGTCGGTTAATAATGTATTGTTTGAGTAGGCTGAGGAAAAAAGGAAAAATTAATGCTTTGGATTGTGTTTATTCTATCGAGGGAATTTTAATCAATCATGTTTTTGGTTCTTATCGGAAAAACAATCATACGAATTATTTAAACCCGAACTGGCTTCTTGCAATCTTTGCCTCTTTGGGTTTTTTATCGTACAACTTTCAGATGAATCAAACGAAACGTTATTTAAATAATAATTGATACTTTATCATTTAAAAATCTACATTAAGTCAATTTAAATAAAGTCATATTTTCTTATTTCTAAATGAAAATATATAATATAGGCATGAATTACCGGTTAATATTTATTGAGATTATTTGAGACTTTTACCGCAAAACGTGCCTGGTAAATAACCTCGTAAAACGTCATGCGTCATTCTTTCTAATGCTAAAAAAACAAGGTATAGAAAGTGTTAAAAGCTATGGCTTTAACGCTTTGAAGTTTGACTCGTGTTATTTTTAAGTGTTGAGTGATAGATATAAAGCAATACAACATAAAACCGTTAAATCAAATAGGTACAAAGTTGTCACTCCCACGCTATGACATGGGAATGTCAAACGCGAACTTGAACCCAACAGAAATGCATGTAGGTTGATAAAATACTGCACTCGGTGACGGATATATCCGTCGTTGGCCTTGGCCATTCTCATTGTACAGTATCCGTGAAATAAAATTTTGTTTACACAAATACAAACATCTTTTAAACATTTTAGAAGTGATACCGGCTTTATAAGTAATACTAAATTACTGTTTTACCCGCGACTTAATCCGCCTAAATTTGTACTCATTATTTCATCCCATCGAGGGATTATTTTCTGTATAATAACTATTCTACATGTTATTGTTAATAAGTACAGGATATTAGACACTTTGGATATCAAGTTTCATCATAATCTGTTGAGAGATTGCGTTAAACAAACATCAATAATTTCACATTTACCTAATATTTGTAGGAAAAGGATACGATCACTGAAGGTATTTCTAAAGTTTGAGTTGTGACTACAAATGTTGAAAAATGTTACAACTCGAAAGACTCGAGAGTATTGAGCGCCGAGACGAGTTCTTAAAATCTTTACGAAGGCGTACTCTACCTCCACGTCATCAATAGTAATTATGACAACTCGTAGATTCATTAATCCTTCATAGCTCCGTAAAAGATATGTTTCGTCAAAAGCAAACAAAACAAAAACACTTCTTATAAAACATACCAACAGTTATTGAACCTGATTTAAGAAATTCAAACTCAACAACGGATGCTTATGTGCACAAGTCAAGATAAGTACACAGAGGCTTTCATGCACCTATATTATCAGCTCGGGAGAAATGAATTACATTTTGGCTAATGCTTCGCACCAAATGTATTCATATGATAATGTGAGAGTTGCATTCTGAAAGCAGCGGAATATTTAGACGGGGTAAGTTAAATCCTCGGCTTAGTAAATGAAGTTATAACATGTTGGATTCATAGACCTACTCGTAGAGGTGAGACGTACTAGGCAAAACGCGTACTGAGTCTTGCGAGTACGCGTCCACAAAAAGACTAGATCCAAAGACTAGGTCCAAATACGCGCTAAACCGACCACGACCCGAGGTGTCCCGAAACAATCCGAACGCGCAGACGAATACGAATAGCGCGGAACATAAAGACTCTTAGACGTTTCGAGTCTTCAGAGTCGTCGTACGCCTAGTACTCGATACGCTAAAAGACGCGCGAGCGGGATTGCGTACTTACGCGTCCATGCCAAAACCTATTCCAAAAACCTGTTCCCGTAAATACGTCTCACCTCTACCTACTCGGGCTTTATAAGGGATTTGTGGTAGGTATATTATATATGTTTGAATAAGTGAGAACAATCCGAATATTTAACGGGTGCTCATCAAATAATCCAAAATACCATTTCCATATTATTAAATGAATGCATAAAATTTACCGATATGACCAATAAATCGCGATTTGATTATTAACAGCAAATTTCCTTATAACAAATAAGGAAACAAAAACATAGGGCTAGTAACTAAGTAAACATATAACTCGGTGCCTTAAACAAGTAGGTTATATCGAGTTAAGATAGCGACATTACCGAAAACTAAATTCCGATACCACGGTCCGGCGGATGGCATGGCATCTGATCGAACCGATGACCGGATATTTTTCATTCAAAAGTCTCTATGCTCGAGTTTTCGGCTGTAGTCATATTGGGCCACTGAGTCATTTGAGACCAGCATGTATGCTTTGGTACAGTTATTGCAGTAGGATTTTATTCTGCGAATAAACAGTTTAGCGTGGTTTATTGCTAAAAGATTCGATTCGAATAGAATTATAGTACATAGTATGTAATGTAGATTTTTTATTTAGACGAATTAAACTGACGTATACAGGCCAACATCGGACGTCATTATTGCATAATGGTTTAAGTACCATTTTTTTTATAACAACGGTCACATGTATTTTTATGTATGCACTTATGAAATAACGAAATATTCAAACTGACATCTGTCAGTTTACTTTGTCCATTTAAATTTCTACTTGAAGTATAACGCAGTTCGACAAACACAGGAATACTTATAGCTCGACATCGATATCTCTCATTATACGCGTTATTAATACTACCTCTGTCCATAAACATCTGTTAAACATAATATGTAGGTTCTTGGTCATTTGAGTATATAAGTAAAATATCAATAATATCTTCACTACAACAACAACAATAATCACATACTTATTTTAATGTATTATGAGTAACCAATATAGATAATTTGACTAATTGTAAACGAAACAACTGTATACATATTAGTAAATAAAACAGCTTATTTTACGTTCACTATTATATAACTCATCGTTATGTAATTCATAAATCATCCTCGAGCTGAAGGTATAACTTCGCCACTTTCTGCAGTAAACAATTTTGAAAAGTACTTAACAATCAGATTAACAATACAAAAAGATAATTGTAATGACTTGTATGTGACTTGAGGTTAAGTTAGTGGAAACGTGCAAAATAAGTTTTTTATACTCGTCGACTACAATATTACAATTACAACTTCATAGACCATTGCACAATATTATACATTTTAAGCTGAACTAAAAGTCTATGCTCTATGGAGTAATATAATATTTCATTGTACAACTGCGCGGAGAATCGAAATATCATTCAAAAATAGAACGCCGTAATTTGATGAAAAAAATTAAGTTTAAGGAGACTCATTTTATGAATATTTCAACATTGATAGTGCTTCCCGCGCTTCTGAACGTAAAAACGTCAATGCACTTGTCAAATGTCTACCTACTTAAACGGTCGTCTGGATACTGGCCATAATCATTAAAAAAAAACTTAAATTCTCTTGTGTCGTGATTGGTCGAAATTTGACATGATGCCAAAGGCGGGCATGGACTGTTTTTTTTTTTCATCTTAACAGGGCACCGGCCCTGTGGGAATTGTTATTACAAATTTACAATACTTGTGATATTATCGTAAATTTCATAATTATTTAGACTTGTTTTTAATATTCATCAATACCCACGTGATACGTATTGTGATATGTGCAGACCACGTGCTATTAATCACCGTGTAACCCTCATGCACTAATGAGATCGTTTCAGCGGCAACTTTCTGTTATTTTCGTGGACTCGTAGAAAAAGTATTGTATACAATAGTTATATAATTAGCTTTTTGAGTCTCGAACCTTACTTAGACCACTCGGCAAGCCTCGTGGTCTAAACGCGGTTCTCGACTAAAAAAGCATTCATTATATAACGATTGTATAAAATACTATTATCTACACACATATCATAAATCCTCTAATATGCGTTCGGAAACCGTAGAAAATGACTCTCATTTCAACATTCAATGAATTTATGGCAATTTTCTTATCTGTGGCTAAGGCTACAGCAGTAATAAAATATTTCATTTTAATCTCATATATGATGTTAAAATATTACGTCAAACAAAACTGTCAAAATTTAAATGTCAAAATTGACATGTCCCTATTCTAGTATCACTGAAAATTCAAATTCAGTCGATGCGAAATGTCAGCTCGATGTTTTTTTAGTATATATCGCACGAAATTTGAGCTAGAACGACATGATCACATCAGAATAAGGACTCTTTACTTTTTAAAATAACATTCAGGTATCGGTTGCCAGTTCTGATTTCGATATTTCCACAACCGTGCAAAAAAGGTTGTATTAACACAATTATTGTATTTATTTACTACGGTTTCTGAACCCATCTTAGAGTAGTTATAATATGTGTGTAGATAAAGTAATGTATGCAACTGTACATAATTAGGCATTAAAACACTCGTGTGACCTTATTATGAAACTCACCTTCGGCTCGTTTCATAAAACACACTCGTGTTTTAATGCCCCTCATTATGTACCAGTTGCATAAACTACTATTGTAGAAGGTATTCATTTCCATTCATTTTCCCTTAAGGCGATATATCTATTGAAAGAGACACCCTTTGTTTTTCGCTCACGACAAAACGGGATGCAATGCAACCCTCTCCGAGAATGGCTTTTTAGACAAATCTCATTAAATATCTGACTGTGTGTAGGTTTATTAAATTTCCTCTTGTCAGTACCTAGATGAGGTAAAATACCATCATATTAACTTAATCGTGTCTTTTAATAATGCGTTGTTTTAGTAGGCTGAGGAAAAAAAGGAAAATATAGACTCGACATTGGATTTATTTTCTATCGAGAAAATTTTAAGCAATCATGTTTCGCTATTGTCAGTACCACAATCATATAGTCAAGAATCATATATCTGAAAATCAGCCCCTACTGTTTGCTAGTCTGGGCAGGACAGCGTTTCAAAGTCTCAAAATTTCTCAGTATAGCGTCTTAATACACGGTTCTTGGTCTTACTGAATCTATTTGGCTGATATTGTATTGTATTTGTGTAAAATTTTATGTATGTTTATTATAATTTATTTTTGATTAGTATATCGGTTTGCCGCCTACTCAATTACTCCATCTCCATGCTAGTAGTCCAGCGTTTAAGCGTGAAGAGGTAACAGACAGACCGACAGAGAGATAGACAGACAGACATACATACTTTCGCATTTATAATATTGAGGTGTACAAATTTGTATGGTATTGTATTGCATTTCAACGATAGTAATTGTAATAGTCATACAGAGTAATATTTAATGTAGGTACTACATGACGTTATATTCATTTACTGTAAAAATCGCGAACAAATGCGACGAATCAACTACGGTTCCTTAGTAATCCCCACCAGGAATGCAATATACCGGCGCGGCCGAGGCCAAGATTCGACGCGAGGATATTGAGAGAACAAATGTTGATTTTTCAGAACAAACGTTTATGTAAGAAGATTCGATTGCGTTAATTGGAAGAAAATGTCGATCCTTTTATATTCCACCTACCGTAATTAAATGAGAGCTGTATAAATGTGATAGAAAAGAGCGGCATTCGTGATTAGAAAATACAAAGGATATGTATGTAGTACCTACACAGCTGAGCTGCTAGCTCATGTTACTTAATTTTATTATACCTTTGGTCATTATACTCGGTTTCAACGCAATATTTCGAAGTGTAATAATAAAGGAAAATCCTACATTACGTAATTAAGTAACCTGGCATATCATTCTAATTCTAAAGAAAGAACTGTATCGGTATTTTAAAATAAGCGAGCAACTTTGATTATGAAACCGAAGGCCTTGTAACTCGGTTTCAAGACTGCTGCCATAGACAATGTCCTAGAGAAACCAGCCTTCCAGGGCCAGGAAGCGCTCGGTGAGTAAAATCGTGATTACTAAATCGGATGATGGTTGATTTATCTAGTTGTAGGGTTGAAATTTGCTGAGCAGCGTTACTGCTTAATTCAGTTTTAATAACGAAAATTTTTATGGTTTCTTTTCTGTTTGAGATAAGCTAACATTAGCTATTATACAAGCCCGCCACCTTAAATTGCCTGAAAAAGCTATGTTACATGTACGCTAACGAAGTGTATCTTTGGCGGAAAGTCAAACGTGTTTAAATTGAGTGGTTATTTAGAGAGTTTAGACCCTGTCAGAACCATACCAACCACAAAATGTTTTAACTATAACATGTAACCTGTTTTGTGGTAGACCGAGCCAGGGGTGTACTAAATAAAGATCTGACATCGAGAATACTTGTTTACCTTACCGGTCTATCTTGTTTAAATGTTTTCTGTATCAATACATTACGCGACATCATAAAAAGGTGCCATGTTATTTTCTGTAAATAATACGAAAAATAATTATCAATATTGCGAAAATAAGCTTTCTTATTCATCCCTATAAAGTTTGACTTCGAAGGCTTCGTCATGTCTAGTCATCACCGATCACGTCTCCGATTTCATTACATTATTGAATTAAAATCTACGAAATAGTACGCGTATAATGAGATCTACGAAATAAACTTTGTAATACAGATGTATTAAAAGCTTACGGCGTAATATTAGCTTAAGAATAGCTTTCATCGTCAACTATGGTTAGCAATAAAGCCAGCTTCGGACAGTTCCGCCGACGGCACGACAGCGGGGATTCATGTTGTGCAACTAATTTTATTCAGAAATGCAACCAAACAATAGTAAATTAACTTCCAGAGCCATTATATGTACTTTGAGTAAGTTATTAGTTTCTTTAGAAGAAAATGTTGAGATGTTTAAATATCAACATAAAGTTCCAATTGTTTTATCTTCCAATTTTAAGTAACATTTTGCTTTACCTATCCATTTAATAGAACATCTCAATTTATCTGAGTATAATAGAATCCGCCCACTTATTTTTCTGTCTCAATCCTTCACTCAAACAATGATGATAGATAATTATAACAAGCCATCATAAAGACAATTGAATACTTAAAATTTAAAAAATGAGAATATTTCAAATAATTGTGACGGTCTAACGATTCGCGCAGATCAATTTCAGATTAAGTAGTATAAAGTTCCGGATACGGATATCGAAAGACAATTTTTGAAATCCACTCTACTATCTCAGAAACTCGATCTGAAAAATGTCAAGGATTCTGAGTTTCTCTCTTGTGAGTGTGAGTGATTTGAAACTAGATATAGGTCAGAGGTATATAATATATTAACGCTTGTTATCATATCAAATAAGTATAATTTTATATGCACTTGTCTACTTAGTGTTTTGGGTTCAAAAGGTACTAAGAGTCTATAACTTTATAAAGGAATTAATTTAATAACTGACGAAGGATTCCGTACCCCGACTGCACATGTATGTATATAAAGATTCTCTTTAAAGGTAGGCAGTTTATCTGTCCTGCGATACAAAGGGTACTTTCCGAACATTCGCATCCAAACCACTAGTGATAAATAACGTAGGATGGGAGACAATGCGGTTTCTGGGGTACTTATCTCTTCCGGGGACTTTGTTCTTTTATGTTCACAGTTTGTGTAGAAATAATCTTTTTAGGGTTCCGTAGCCAAAATGGTTGAAATTGTCCGTCCGTAAGTCGTAGCCGATTTACTCTGAGCTCTACAATTATGAAATGTTTTAGGAAGGTGTATTCTATGAACCGCTACATAAAAATGGGAAATTACTTAGTGAAGGGGCGTGGGGAGTACTCTATACGCGTATAGTGCGCGCCATCCACGACGACGCGCCCCTCCACAGCGAATAATCATACTAATCTGTGCGCAGTTGTACGGCTTGGGCTGTGGAGGGGCGCGCCGTCGTGGATGGCGCGCACTATACCGGGGGATGAAAAAATCATCAATGCACCTTGCCGGTTTTTTCACTGTAATGCCAAGCTATTGCTATCGAATTACTTTAGATTGCTAAATATATCATCGCAAACATAGGAAATTTCGTAATATCCCGAAATGTACTCATAAATATTGTGCATTTTATTGATAGGCCTTTCAGCAAGCGTTATAAATAATGGGAAGAGTATGTACATAGGTACTTTTTAAGAGAGTGAAAATAAATTCGGCCGGGATGATTGTTGCATATTATTCTTTTCGTTACAGTCCCAGCCCAAATTTTTGGAGGAGGGGTTCTTGTATATAATTTAAAACAATATATACTGACGAGCAAAAATAACGAGTACACTTTGTATGGAAGTTCTATAGAAAGTGTACCCGTTCTGAAAAAAATAAATGCTATACAGGCAAAGGTTTGAAAATAATTCATATGTAGCTTACAAAAAAATGGCCACACATCTTCAGACTTTTTTTTAAAATCGAATGTAGGTAATTGGACTCGTACGCACCACCTATCTAGGACTAAGAATATCTCTCCGTAAACTTCCTCCAATTCTATTAAACAGAGCAGTGAGAGGGGTTGACAGTAGCTTTAAGTAACGCAATTGTATAATCTCTTAACTTACTTAACTCTTTCAGATAATTAAGGGGAAATTTAATTTGATAAAGACGGTTCGCGTAATACATACAGGAAAATATCACACGCAGAAGAATAAAGTACATAATTGAAAATAAAAGACAACATATTCTAAAAAAATCTTAAATAGAATGAAACATTGACGAGATAAGTCATTGCTTCACAGACAAATGGAAAAATAAGGAACTAAATTATTATACATATAATAACCCCCTAATTCATAATCGTGCATCAAACCTATTTTTAGTTAAAATGCCGTTAATATTCGTGTCTTTGTCTGTCACTTTGACATTTGTGTTTGTGGGAAAGGGACAAAAACATTTTTAGTATTTTTTTATGAATAAAGGGGTCAACTACTGTTTCCTTTTTCGTACTTGAGTGTATGTATTACAATGATTATGAATTTACCTACACCATATCCACGGGAACGAGTTGGTACCTATAGCGTTCTCTGTATTACACTTTTTAGGGTTCCGTAGCCAGAATGGCAAAACCGGAACCCTTATAGATTCGTCATGTCTGTCTGTCTGCCCGTCCGTATATCACAACCGGTTTACTCGGAGATTATAAGTACTACAATTATGAAATTTGGTAGGAATATGTATTCTATGAACCTTTATATAAATGTGATGTGAAATAAGGAAAAAAGAAAATTTTAGAGGGGGGGGGGTCACCCCATACATGTAACCGGGGGACAATTTTTTTTTTCAATTCAAGTAGTTGTGTGGTGTATTTTTGGATAGGCCTTTAAAATGATATAGAGGTTACTGAGAAAGTTTTCCATTTAAGTCAATCGTTGGTGAGACATTAGCTCCCAAAGACGTACAAAATGTGCCCCCCCCCCCCCTCTAATTTCCAAACTATGAAGTTTAAAATTCTGAAAAAAAATTAGGTGGTGTATAACAATAAATACTTTCAACGAAAATTATTTTGAAGAAGGTGGGATTAAAGGTTTTTGAGTTATCACTGAAAAACTGTCTTGCCCAAACAAAAAGACCTATGTGCCGTGACTTCCCTATGAAGATACAACCTTTTTTGATTCAAGTTATTAGTGTTTTGAAATGTGGACTAGTAGGTGTCGGTACGGAACCCTCGTTGTGCGTGATCCGACACGTACTTGGCCGCTTTTATGCAAATGAAAGGGACCAACGAATGTCGGTGGGAGTAAACGATTGGGTAGATAGATGACTGATGATACAATCTATCTATACATATAATAAAGCAGAAGAGGGTCGAAAATCTGTACATTGAAGATATTAGAAAAAAATCGATTGAGGGGTCCTAGAATCAATAACAGAACACATTTCAACAGTTTTTAGAATTCATGTCTGTTTGTCTGTCTGTTTATCTGTCTAACTATCACGTGAAAACTAGCGAATGGATTTTAATACAGCCTTCAATAATATGTTTATTGGACCTTCGGCGAGGTTATAGGCTATAAAAATTATACAGATTGGGGACGAAAAAGGGTGAAAACAGGGTTGAACTTTGTATGGAAAATCCTTCAATTCGTGATTTAAAGGCTTGAAAATTGGTAAGCATCTACTTGGAAGCAAAGTAAAAAGAACCCCATTCAAACATTGTGCAATAAACAGATAGTATTTGAAAAAACGGGGGACGAAATATACTTGAGAGGCATATTCACAAACCTAGGTACAGTCAAGGGCATAAATATGTATACATTTTTGGACCTTATTTCAAAGGAATAAGGTGAAAAAATGTATACACATTGGTGCCCTTGACTGTACATACCAGTCTTACTATGCAAGCTCGGTGTTTTTTTTTTGTTTTCGATGGAGGGTACCTACGTATAGGGTTGCCATATGGAAAATTGAAATGTCCTGATAAAAATCCGGACATCCTCCTAAAAGTCCTGATATTTTTTCTAACAAGAGGCGAAACTTCGATTGCCTCGAAAAAAATAATTTAATTTGGTTTCTACTACCTATCACTGGGCAAAGTGGCTTGCTTTCATCAAAAAGTGCAGGACTTTTTTCATTATATGACTATGACCTCCACAATTCAAGATCATAGTTCATAAACCTGTTTTTACTTTTTTTTGCCGTTTTAGCACTGAATTAGTTCTTTTTTTTAATTGACTTTATTTTTGAAAAAAAAAAATCAAAATGTTTCGAGCGCGTGGAATTAAATTTGGCATGCACTTTGGCTGTAAATTACCTATCCTATTTTATATTGTGTTCGAAGAAATATTACTATTTTTGTTGATTACTTACTAATTTATCATTACATTTATTAAAACTGTGTAAACGTTAAAATTGTATCGTCAAAACATTTTTTTTAATAGTTAGGGTCATTTATAAAAATCCTGACACTTGCCAAGTCCGGCCGCAATCCGGACAAAGTGTCAAAAATCCGGACATGTCAGGACAAATCCTGACGTATGGCAACCCTACCTACGTAGAGCAGCGGGATCTCGGTTGCATGGTAACACTTGCGGCAAATAATGTATGCGTATGATTGAAATAATTTGAGTTGGCCGAGTTGCATCAACTTTATTAGTTTAAAAAGCTATTTTACTGTTCAAATAATAAGGTTCAAAATCTAATAACGTGTTTATAGAAATTCGGTCAACGAAAATAATTTGAACTAAATATGTAGGTACTGTATTTTTGTATAAAATATTTTTTTTGATATCCATTTCGACGCAATGTTCGAAAAATTTCGCGCTCGCTACGCTCGCGTTTTCATCTACATTACGTGATGCGTATGAAGTATTTTCCGCACCTGTATCATCATGTTCGTAACAATTCACGCTCGCTGCGCTCGCGTTTTCATCTATATTCCGCACCTGCATCATAATGTTCGAAACATTTCGCGCTTGCTATGCTCGCGTTTTCATGTATATTACTTGATGCGTATGATGTCTTTTCCGCACCTGCATCATTATATCCGAAAATTTTCGCGCTCGCTTCGCTCGCGTTTTCATTTACATTGCTTGAGACTATTGAAGTATTTTCCGCATCTGCATCGTAATGTTCGAAAATTTTCGCACGCGCTACGCTCGCTACAATATTTGATGCGTATGAAGTATTTTCCACACCTGTATCATAATGTTCGAAAGATTTCGCGCTCGCTACGCTCCCGGTTTCTACTACATTACTTGATGCGTGTGAAATCTTTTCCGCGCCTACATCATATATCCGAATATTTTCGCGCTCGCTGCGCTCGCTTTTTCATCTACATGACTACGAAGTATTTTTCGCACCTGTGTCATAATATTCCAAACATTTCGCGCTCGCTTTGCTCGCCTTTTTAACTACATTACTTAATGCGTATAAAGTCTTTTCCGCACCTGCATCATTATGTCCGAAAATTTTCTCGCTCGCTACGCTCGCGTTTTCTTTTAATTTACATTCATTGATACGTATGAAGTATTTTCCGCACCTGCATCATAATGTTCGAAACATTTCGCGCTCGCTACGCTTGCGTTTTCACCTATACAAGTATTACTTGATACGTATGAAGTATTTTCCGCACCTGCATCATAATGTTCGAAACATAGGGAAGGACATGGGAAACTTTAATCTAGGAAATCATACCGCAATGGGCTGGTTGATGGTATGGAAGAGAGATAACTAGGTTAGCACCTGAAATAAAAGAATAACAATAACATTCTAATGCGATGACCGAGTTCTACGCAGACGAAGTCGCGGGCAAAGCTAGTTTATAATATAGTGTGGTTATAAGCCATTGAAACCGAAAAGAATTTCAACCAGGAAGATGGGTTTGAATTGTCGAGTGTCTGGCGTCCAGTTTTGGAAAGTTCTCAAATCAAAATGAGACTGTTTCCGGAAAGAACGCCAAGTTGATACTGTCGAACACTGTGCGGTGTGATCAAGTTTCAAGTGAGAATGCGGACGGTGGTAGTAAGGGTGGTCGCAACCATGCCAAAAGATCAGGAGCACACAAAAACAAATTAAATATCTCTGTGTTAAAAGTAATTCTAACGAGGATGCCAATATTGGTACCTATGATAACAATTAATTCATATAAAAATAATGACTTGACGAAAAACTTTCTGATACTTAACTAAGATGAGAATGAGGAGACCAAGCTCATACAGTCATTAATAGTGTTCAGTTACGTGCAAAGTAGCTGTGCATTGATAATATTGAAGAAAGTCAACACTAACCATTCTTTAGTGAAAAAGTTTTCGTGATAAAGTCTTTCGCGATAAAGTTTTCGTGATAAAGTTTTCGTGATAAAGTCTTTCGTGATAAAGTTTTCGTGATAAAGTTTTCGTGATAAAGTTTTTTCGTGATATAAAGTCTTTTCGTGATATAGTCTATTCGTGATAAAGTTTTCGTGATAAGTGGTAATGTTTTCGTGATAAAGTCTATACGTGATAAAAAAAAACGTGATAAAGTTTTCGTGATAAAGCCGTTCGTGATATAGTTTTTCGTGATTTAGTACTAGCGCCCGGAAAACGACAGGCTTGAATTCGTAATAAGACAATTGCACTTAAGAAACGACTAAGAAACAAAGTAAGGACAAGGTCTGTACACTTTAATAAATAATGCCCTGGACTAGCTGTGTTTACTGCGATATTTTGTGCAGTCCCCAAAGACTGCACTGTGGCTGTAAAGTAGGATTTTTCACAATTTTAACTTTGCTCTCTGAAAGAAACTTATTCTCTCCGCAGTTAAGTGTAGAATTGCTGCACTATACTTATTGTTATTTATTATTTCGGGATTAAGAGACGAAATATAATTTAAAACTGGTTTCTCATCTCAGTATCAGCTGAGGCAATTATGTTGAGACCCCAAAAATATGACAGGCACTTTGTAGGAAATGGAGATAGTGGTGCGTTGTCTCTTGACATGTATAAATGCTACACATTTGGGAAGCCCCCGCAAAAATATTACTATAAAACAAATGGACAAAGATGAAGTAATAAGCATTCTCAGGGGTCATTTAACATAGATGTTTCTAAAAACGTTGAAACTATAACGGAACATGAGCCACCACAGTTATTTATAAAACGTTATATACTTTCTTAACATGACTGAACACGACATGGAGTAGGTACCTGCCTTGCGATGAGTGTAATGAGACTAATGAGAAAATAGTATAATTTTGTACAACATTTTATACCTACTTAAGAGCGCTATTAGAAAAAGCTCGTCCAAGTTCAACATTTGTAGGTACTATTTTGCCTTACCTCAGTTTGTCTAGTTTGTTTTTACGGTACCAGTTTTTAATAAGCTCGTCGCTTCTCCCCCAGCGTGGCATTATATAAATATTTGTACAAGGAAAATGTTTCAGCGTACCATTTTGTCATAATATATCAAAGTAAAGCGCCAGCCATTACGTATTTTAGGGTTACGATGGAACACTAAATTGTGTCACCGCTAAGCCTCGCGTCAATAAAATAACCGAGTAAACTGTGGCGTGTCGTGTATTTTTATTTGCTGTGTGTATGTATGTAATACCATGAAATAATTTGGAATTGGCATGTACGTAATCAATGTAATTATTGAAAAGTAAAAATTCATTTCAACTATATGCCCGCCCCGGCTTGGGTAGTCAACGAGTCCTAATGAAGAAAGTGAGACCAACTGCCGCTACTCTGTACTGTCCCTAACTATCTCTCGCGCCTGCGTTTTATCTGCCTACTGTTTTCAACCGTACACACTCCCTTTTTTACGGGGATTGTATAATCTAATTTTTAATTTTCTAGGAAAAATCTGATTAAAATACAACAAAAAAGAGGAAACCGTTAACCGTTTAGTGTAATATAGTGCAAAAGAGGAAATAACTATGCAAAACAAAACAACATTGGATCACTGATTTTGCAACAGCAAATCTACAGACCTACCTATAGTTTTATTCAAACTACGAAATACAATGTAAACAATTCGCAAGTGTTAATTATACAATCATAAAATTAAATCAGATTATTTCAGCCTGGAAATATTCGTGAAAGATGACATCCTTTGTCACTCTATCCCTTGTGTTTTACTCGAGGCATTTGTGAAATTTGAAACTTGTTTGCGAGGTAAAACTGAACACTGAACAGCCCATTGATTTTCGTGATGGTGTTGAGTAAAAAGCTTACTTGATAAGAAAAGAAAAAAAATGTTATTAATATTTCTTTCTGCAAATTGAAATTCAAACATCAAAAAATTTAAAGCGTACAACTTCGTCTAAAATGCTATTTCGGAGAGGCAACGAAAACGCGTTCCACTAATCTACTCAGGCAGAATATAATTTCATAATTGTCACTCATGATGAGGGTAATTTCCCACAAATTGATGCAACTCTGGCGTGCCGAATAAATTTCTGGAAATTTTTCTGCACTTTTACTCACGTACCAGAATTTAATGTTGCCTTTTACAATTCCATTTTAAATCCTACCATGTTGCTAATATTACGCGTAGAGCTAGTAGAACGAACTATAAATTTTAGATTATAAAGCTAAATTAGGGAAATTGTGCATATTGTGCATAATGTGAACATAAAACAACTATATTAGCCTCAGACATTTCAATGATAATACTTTTTTACTAATCATTCTAAAGTAATTATTTTAAAGTTTCGAATACAAATATTTCTTTAATCGTTCAGTATTATTCTAAACTCGTTATTTGGGCCTCTCAGCTACGTCTCTCATCACAAGCATTGCGGTAGTGAAGCGACTTATATTATATCGGTATAGTAGGTATTGATAGTAAAGTATTAAAAGTTTATGCAACTGGTACATAAAAGTCATTAAAATATGTGTGGTATTCATAATAATATCACACGAGTGTTTTAAGGCCTAATTAGGTACAGTTGCATACATTACTTTATCTACACACATATTAATAGGTAAGACCGAATCCGAAGAAGCCGAAGGCAAATGACCTGCATTGCTACTGCTACCAGTGCTACCGGTAACATATTTATAGGTGCTAATCTAATATGTTACAAATTGAAATAAGAAAGTAATGTAATTAATGAAATAATTGTATAAAGACAAAAAAATTTGCACAATAAACAAAATGGTGGAAATCAGAAATGGCCGCCAAACAAACCTGAATGTTTTTAAAAAAAATCATAATCAATCAATCAATTCTTTAAAAAATGGCTTCCATCAAATTTATGATGATTTCGCCAATGTCACGTGTTCAATGACGTTGTTCGGTAACGACGCCATGACAGTAGATAAGGTTTTGTAAGGTAAATGGATTCTGCTCGTCGTCGCCCCGGGCACGTGTGCTCACCAACGCGGCGACGATCAAAATTCTTAAAAATCATAGACCAACTAATAGCCCCTCTTCTCATGTCGTTGGACTTCAAATGCCATACGATATATATTAAAAAAACATACCGAGGTGACGTTTCCTATCGACTGAATTTGAATTTTCATACTAGAATAGGGGCCTATTCAAATTTTGTTGGTTTTGTATGATGTTCCAAATTTGAGACTTTTTACGTTATCAAATATGAAATCGTCATAACATTATGTTACTACTGTACCTAAGCTTCTACCACAGATAAGATTTTTTTCATAAATAGGTATAGCCTGGCAAAATATTCTAGAAACGGAACTATATTTTTTCGACACAGGCAACTTCGATTAAATTGTCAAATATGTCATGCTTTTGTCATGTAATTGACTTGTCTTGTTTACATTTCCTATTTTAATCAATTTCGCTGATTTATCACAGTTAAAAGGCAATAAAATCACCAGATAACGGATACAATAATACGTAGTTCCACCCGTGAACTTATTTATATAATGTTTATAAGCGATGTCTTGCTGAATTTGAGGCGGGAAATAGTGTTTATCCAAAAAGTGCTGAAATTACGAGCTGAAAATCATTTCTATGTACTATGACGTGTTAAAGAAGTGAAGTGAACTGAAGACAGCATTTTATTTTTTCTTTTCAGTAAATTTTCATTAAATCCCCCTTATTTTAGTAAATTATATAGACTCAAAGAACTTCGCTCTATCGTTCAATAAAATATTCTTTAGTGTATTCTTAATGTTGTTACACGATGCTATTGACATTTCGAATAAGCTTTTTTATTAGTACCCACTACCCACAAGGACACAAAAACAACTTGTTCCGACTTTCCTGGGCTATTACAGATCCAACAGTGCCAATTCCGGAGATTTAGTAATGTGTTTGTGAGCCCTGATAAAGCCCAAACGATACTTTTACTTCGTTTGATACAAAAATATAAATAAGTGGGGAAAAGAGAAGGTTCAACCAAAACTATGAGAGGTTTAGTACGAGAGAATGTTACTACGACTACGTCGACTACGTATACAAAATAACTGTATTATGTTTTACGACTATTTTTATTTATATTTGACGTCCACTTCATTGGTCTAAATAGTTGGTAGTAACCATGCCTACGAAGCCGGTGTTCCCGGGTTCGAATCCCGGTCAGGGCATTTATTTGTGTGATGACTGATGAGCACGAATGTTTATTCCTGAGTCTTGAACGTTTTCTATGTTTATGAGTTACATTTATCTATATAATCATGTATTTTCTTTAGTGTAGTTTAGTGGTAATGCAAACATTGCAAACTCATGGTAAGGGTAGAGGCATAAGTCCGGTAAGTCACAAGTCAACGTCTAATAAACAACGATATATTCGCCTATTTATTTTCTTATACCCAGTAAAGGCACCGATAACAAATACATTCAGAGATGTCAAAACCTAATTTGCTTTACGATACGACGTGGTTGGTTGGCCAGAGTTAATACAAATCGTAAATAAGGGCACGGTACACAAAATTATTTACTTAAGGGTAGATTCGTGTAGTACATTTCAGTGGTACAAATGCGTTCTCAAGATACCATTATCCTTAACGAAGCGTGCCGAGTTCAAGTTATTTGGTAGAACCTAATAAGCTGTAAGTAGGGCATAAGGCAGTGCTGGGTTCCGGGAGTCAACGTAAATGTCACGAAATTTCTATTTATGGGTTAAAGAACGCAGTAGATACCTCAAGTCTAATTTAAATACAGTGGGAAAAAGTGTCTTAGCTATTGATATTAGGTTAGCGAACGTAACAATTATTTCAAATGCCGTTCAATTGCTTGCCACCATCGTCTACCCACCAAAAATGTCTTTTACATGTGGACGGTGACTACAGGCCACCACGGCCCTACCGGGCTTGGTAAGATACCATATTCATAAAACAGTCCTGGATTACAAAGAATTAACTTGTAATAGTTAGGAATACTTTATGACACATTTCAAAAACATGTGCAGTTGTTTCTTAAGGCAAACAAAGTTTCCTCAATATTGTAACTTTGAACAGGGACGAGGTTTATTTTATTTTGAAAAAGCTTGCTGTTAGTGTGTAGAACACAAACACTAGGAGCAGAGTATAAGTTTCAGGGTTTTATTGGGGACAGGGACACAAGTCTTGCTTTTTTGTGCACTATAAAAGTTGTGTATATCAAAGGTATAAGTAGGTAAAAATAAAAATGTCCTTAATTAGTTCTTATACCCCTGTCGAAATTTCATATTCCTTAACACAGTTCGACGAGTTAACAAAGTTCTTAACTTCGCATGCATCATCAGCAAGACGACCGATTACAAATCAGTCTATGGCGGCGTATGTGTTTCTTTTCGTGAACATCTAAACCGGGTTTATTGGTTCCCTAAAAATTCCTTAGGTATTTCTCAGAAATTGTTACCTACTATTTCCTCAATAGTATAGGTATAGGTTCTAGACTCTTATTAAAAACAACCATCCGCTAAAACTGTACGGAATTAACCTAACCTAACTTACTATACAAGGCTACACCCATTGAAATACATTACTACTTAATATAAACTATACTTAAGATGATAATGTCGCCACAAAAAGCTCAAACACACAAATTACACACAGTCATAAAATTTGCTGTAGGTAAATTAAATAAGAAAAAGTCCACATTTTACAAGGCACATCGAAGTTAGCCGTTAGATAGTCACATGACTTCAGACTCGTTTTCTCTTGACAGTTTTGAGTGTTATAAATGATGGGAGTTGGAAATTATTACCTACACGCCGCGCCGTCAGCATGAATACCTTTCAAGAATAATTCTACAGTGACATTTGTTTCTGAAAGTTAGGCCGTATGTAAACATCGAAATTGCAAAAGTATTCAGAAGCTTGCCACAGAAATATGGAACCCAGTTTTAGAAGGATCCGTTGTCGGTAAGTAATGTCAATTGTTAATACGATTCACAAACCGACTCGTCCTCACCTGTCACCTCTGGAAACCGTCAAATGTCATTTGGCACTTTTTGACAATTTCCATATAAAAACGGATGAGTACAACCTAATAGGTACACGACTTTTTATTATTAGGGCATAAAGTTGCTTAAAGGTTTTTTTAAAGAAACTGAAACTTTTGGAAGCTGGACTTCTCTTCTGGATCTTAGGCTTCCCTGCTTTCAAGCAAGGTAAAAATAAATAAAATAAAATAAAATAAATAAATATATTTTGGACAATCTTACACAAATCAACCTAGTCCCAAACTAAGCAAAGCTTGTACTATAGGTACTAAGCGACGATATACATACTTATATAGATAAATAAATACTTAAATACATAGAAAACATCCAAGACCCAAGAACAAATATTCGTGCTCATCACACAAATAAATGCCCTGGCCGGGATTCGAACCCGGGACCTCCAGCTTCGTAGGCAGGGTCACTACCAACTAAGCTAAAGCGGCCGTCAAAAAAAATCTTTATTCAAATAGCCTAGCAAATCTTCTAGAAAACCTCGATAATTCGATCAAACTGCCTTCTCATCCGTCATCAACGTACATTTGAGAATGAGCAGTGGTCCCAAGCCGCCCTTGCTATTAGGCAATCGCGACGAAACGGATGGATTCAAATTTTCACATCTGACCCACATCTACATAACACTCATTGTCAAAAAATATTCTTAAATGCTTATAAGGGGGGCTCCCATAAAGCTAAACGGGGGCGCGAAAAAAAAAATTACCCTACTCCATCGAGTGTGGTATCGTTATTTCGAACTTAGAACTTGTTGAGTGCATAAATACTGTATTTTTTATTTTTAAGAATATTGAGAAACAAAGGAATGAGACCCACCCATGAGGCCACTTATAATTAACTTTTCCTCCTTTAAAATCTCATTAAATATTCATCCTAGTGAAAAAGTGCGTAGAACCTTTCTTGTAGAGAATTTTATGTAGATTATTCATGTTTAAGAATATTTTTTGCTATGGGCCACCGTTTACGAGTTTTTTAAGAAAAACAAAAAAAAATACCATCACAATTTTTTCAATTCGCAGATAAAAGTATCTGTCAGATAAATGTTAGCACTGTCTTGTTCATTTAACTTCAGAAAAAGATTCATAATTTTAACCGATCAAACAAACATTTTAATTATGTATAGATGAGCAGTTTTAAAGACAAAGGCTGAACACTGAAATACCTATAATATTTGCAACTTTATCTCACCATTTGCTCGACACGCCACTAAAAGAATTACTGAGCGCGTTCTCATTTCGATGAGCACATATTTAACCTTTTCGGCAATATCTGAACCGAATCTGTCATAAATATCACATGTTTAATGGCTATTGATAATTCGAGCAGGACCTCGACGACATCGTAAAATTAATCTTCTCTTCACGCTCCATATAACAGTCGGAAAAAAACATATTTTCACACGTCTAGTTTATACACACATTTGTTTCCCCACTTCTCCCTCTTACAAAGGTTCCAAGCACAATGGGAACACTTCAGAGTCTCGCTTAACGTGGCCCAAAAGCGTAAGCTCGAGATTGTTTGAGACCCGCATATGGGCACTTAAGTGAAACTGTGGCAAGGAGGCTTGCAGAGGAACTTTTGGCCAAATCTCTGCAATCAACGAAGTTTAGATTCCAATTAGCACGAGTCCCGAAGGCATAGTGACCTTGATTAAGGCTATAGAAATGCAAAAGTCAATGAAGATTTAAGTACATTGTTGACAATTGAAACAATCACACAGCACACGTTTTATTGGCAGTATTCACGACGAGAATATAGTTAATTTATCTCATTACATTATAGGACAAGCATCATTCCCGTTGTCATTAATGGCATTCTCATTAATCTTTTGATATTGCCTCCCGTAGCGGCGCCTACGGGAACTATGTCGAAATTACATTTTGAACATATTCGTTGACAAGTGCTGTGATGCTTGTGAACAGTTATAATACCAAACGAGACTAATATTACCAACTTAATAAACTCAGAGTACAAGGATAATTTTCTAAGGAGTGGTTTAATAAAATACTTGATAAACACTGATTTTCTTAGCGTCATTACGCCTTGGAATTTTAAAAGCCAGCATCGTAATAATTTATACTCTTGTAGACGACATACCTACTACACTCAAGAACAAAAATAATGCGTACACTTTCTTTGGAAATTCAATACAAAGTGTAGCCATTATTTTTGCTCTTGAGTGTACATTAATTAAATAACAAATGATGCAACATGATACCTCCCATAAAACGGACTACAAATTGGTATATATCATACAAATCTGTCAGATTATTAAAAAAAGAGTTAGTAGATTGGAATTCTAGGAAACCGTCAGTACAGGCGTGTTTGTACAAACTTGGCCTGGATTAGACAACGTTTTACTTGGATACAGGCCAGCTAGTTTGAACATGGATTAGAGTTATATGGGCCGAAGTAGATATCGGAATAGATGATTTCAGCAAAGGTGTGCAAAAAGTCATGACAGTTTGCAAATGGGTTTTCCGTTACAGCTTCCGACTGGATGTCCGTTTTGTTATCATTGAATTCGAAGTTGAATCATGGAAAACAATAAATCGTGGAAATGACTCGATGTATAAAGATCCATCCATTTATAATCTAAACGTCACCGAAGTCAGGTAAATGCGAAACTGAATCGGAGGGATGGATAACTTCACTATACAGTATACACAGAATCAGTCAATGAACGAGAAAAACTAGCATATACCAAAGGCTATTAGAATTTCAAAACCTGATATAATTCAATTATTAAGCAGCGAAGGGCAAGAGTACTTACGGTACGGAAACGTGTTTAATATTCAGGTTTATTTTTGTTTCACCGAGTCCAGAAACCAGAACTTGACCAAATTTAGTTATGAGTTGTTGCTGTCGCCACTGTAAGAAGTAGGAAAGATTTAGTGCCATTCAAAGACGTAAAATGTTTAAAGAGTTGTTAATGTAAGTTTACTTTGGAAAAGCAGATTATGAATGACTTTTGTTGTTGGTGACTGAAAAGCAATATTGTTTTCAACTTGAGAAAATGTGTGGGACTTCGAGAACTCTTTGTACGATTTGTTTTTTAACCTGACTGTGGCTTTTTAGGCCGGGCCCATTAAAGCGATCTTTGTACTGTCACTGAACAATGTTATAGATATATAGTAATGAAATACGACTGTGTAACTATAGGTGACATAAACACGAAAGAAACTATTCTTGAAACACTGACAAAATCTTATATCTTTAAATGAGCAATTCTTGTATATATATTTCGGGGATCTGGATCTCTAACGATTTTGATGAAAGATCGATCTAGAAAGGTCTCATGACCGGGAAAACGCCGAGCAAAGATGGGTCGCCCAGATCTTGTAAATGTAAATGAGATTTTTTAACTGCAACATAATACACTCACGGACAAAGAATACGGGTCGGTAAAAAACCGTCATATTTTCTAAAATACTGCGAGGTTGAAAGTATTTTAATCACGTCATTATCTGTATTACATTTTTCATCTATACTGCAAAAGTAACAGCCAAAAAAAGTAACATTTCCAAGTTTAAATCGGACTCCTGAAAACCCATGAAAAAAACAACGTTAACGGAGCGAGATATTTTTTAAATACAGTGCCAACAGCTGTTTCCGTAATATAAATTAGAGTTGAGGCATCCCCATAACAGTGGCTAAACCGCTTAAGTGGACCGAACAAACGGGAGCTGGCAGTCTTCGTGATAAACGACTGAGTACTGCGACACTACGTTTTTCAAACAATACAGAATTGTTGGTCTTTGTATAAAAAAAAAGAGTTAAAAATGGAACAGCTAATTCATCAATGTCTACAGCAAAAAGTATATCCAAAAGATTTTGGTGCATTTGAATATTTGTTGAATAAATTTTTATTTATTTTTATTTTATTTATTGATTCCTTAAATTAACACTTACAGTCTAGCTACACGTGTTAACCGAAATTGCAGTGACGACCCAATTTTCACTGTCAGAAAAAAAAGATTTTTTCAGGAACTGGTTACTGTAATAGCTTCCAGTTTCATTTTTTGGATTTGAGTCAGCATATTACGATTATATTGTTTTCCGTACTTTGTGTCACCTAAAAATAAAGAATGCCAAATATGATACTACGTGCTCGTTGCGAATCCTAACAGCCGCGTTGGTAAAACAGACATCGTCGGTTCGGCATAGATACGAGCAATAAGCGTCATAACGGCTCCAGTTTCAATAATAGTTTCTCAATACATTGAGTAAACCACGCAGGAAAAAATAAAAATATCTACGAACTTGGCTATTTAAACGAATACCTACCGAAAACATGAAGGAATAAATTACCATAATGCCTAAAGGGTTGCTTTCAATATAAAACAATAGAATATGTGCACACGTATTTTTATTCCAGTGCCATATTTTTTTGCATTATTTTATTAACATGGGTTGTAAGTAACAGCTGAAACTATAACCTGAATGGTACAGTAACCATTTTTTTTTGCAAGTTTTACCCCCCCCTCCATCGGTAACCGACGACGACTAAAAAAGACGACTTCTCCCTGGGTTTGGTACAAAGAAACGGTTTTGTGACATCGGAAAGGGTGCTGTGAGTTTAAACAGCGTGGAACGCTTCGCCATAATTTGGTTGTAGCTCGAAAAAGCGCGAGATTTCCCTAGAGGATATTGATTACGTGACGAAGACCTAAGCCACAACCCCCTCCCCCCGTGACTAAGCGTAGTATTTTGAGGAACGAGTCCCTCCCTTACGGGTCACGTAGTATGGGTACGTTCCCTTACGGTTACAGTTCGCTAATGAGACCGCTAATTAGAAGTGATGTTTCCACGAAAATGACTGTCATGAATCATGATTTAACAACATTGTGGATACCTACGTTAAAATTAATTAAATATAATATTAATACTCACTATCACATTTTAAACAGGCATCGGCGGTCTATATCTGTCTCGTTTCTCTGACATTATATGAATAAACAAAACCCACTAATAACACGAATTAGCAGGATATAACAGAATTACAAAATAAACATAGGATTAATTACGTAATTTGAGATTCTACCTAACCATCTTTTTTTCGTGGAGAAAACCTGCGTGAACGTGTTATGTGGTATTTCTATCTACTAAAAACTCCACTGATACCACCATCTGCGTTGTTATGCGGGGAACTCCAGGATCTCATACTGAAAGCACTGGAATCCCCCTCGCGCTGTACTACCTTTCGCTCCCTCACCCCCTCCCTCCCTGGGGCTGATAGGTAAGTGCTCTGGCCCCCGCCACGTGGAGCACTCGCAATCCTGGTGACCCCCTTTAGTCGCCTTTTGCGACAGGCAGGGGAGTCCGTAGACCTATTTTTGTCCAAGCCTACACGGTTGACATCTGTGGCCTATGCCGGACGCCTGCGTTCCCGCTCTCGGCGTCTTCTTCTTTGATTGGGATCCGCTCTCTCTCGTTCACGTTCAGCGGTCTACTTACAACGAGGAGGCACCCAAAAATGTTATTCTAATCTGAAGGCAATACGTCAGTTTGGTAGTGTGTCACACATCAGTGTTTCAAACGATAGGTATTATAATACTGTTTCCATAAAAAAATGTGATCTTCCTGTGGGAAATACATCTTCTTTTGAGTACATATAATTTTTAGTTTACATTTAGGAGAATCATGTTTTTGTCTTATATTGTGTTGTGTTAATAATAAATTATTGAAAACAAAAGTTGTTTAACGACGATATTCCTTGCAGAGACGAAATAATACGTATATCTATTGTAGAAACTTGTTCGCTCCAACTTGGCAACTTCTTACAATAGTTTAAATCTAAGTTTCGTAAGTCACGTACCAAGAGCTAAATTAACACCGCGATGTAGTTTCAGAATGTCGAACTCTTGCACCGCAAACAATTTCATAAAGTTGTTAATTACGTATAGAACAAAGATAACCAAACTATCTATGTAGTAGAGCCATTAACGAATAAAATATATGTGTATAAATTACACAAGACTAACTTAACTTCAAATACCACCTGTAACACAGAGGTTGGCGACCCGCGATATGCGACCACTAGCAATAAGACGCAAAAGTTCACTAATGTTAGCTCGCCCCAAAATAACTGCGCTGTTCAACCCAATGGTAGTTTAAAATTCTACTTTCCATATAAGTAACACTAAAGCAGTAGGTTACAGAAATATATATATATAAAGAAAAAATGTGGTAGTTTTTATTGCTCATTACTAAAAACTAGTGGCACATTTTCGACTCCCGTGGTTCCGTCAGTTTGAAGAAATTCCAAAAACTAAATCGACTAAAAAGACACAATTAATTACTTATCGAACCTGCTCACAAAATTTCACGAGAATTGAAAAATTGCGACCTGTAGAGGAGATATACGAAAATATTTTTCTCAAGCTGAAACGGAGGCTCTTCGCTTGCTCTGTCAATATGACAATTAGGTATGTAATTTAGTTTCCATTTATAAGTTCGAACAAAACTCTAAGGCCAAGTTCTGTCAAACGAACGCAAGCAAAACTCGACTTAGAGCTCTGACTGTTAGGTAGATTTTTTGCTTGCGTTAATTTGACAGCACTTGGCCTTACAGTTGTGTACGAACTATACCTGCTATTATTACTTACTAAATATGTATAAGAACACGAGGAAGTGTCTTATTATTGGCGGCGTCTTTGGATTAAGTATAAATATATTGACATTTCATAATTATTTGACGATCATAATATAAAGTCGTATAAATTTACTTACGATAATTTATATTGTATTTTTATATTATGAAATAAATAAATCTAAATCTGTTCCCCATGTACTTACTTCCTTGAATTGACGCGGACCGGAAATGACAAGATTAATTAATAGGCATACCGTAGCCGTAGTACCAACATCAATCCTTCATTACAAGTTTCAGGTTTCGGGTAAATTCGGTGGTAATTAGTGTACCTAATAGATGTACTTCATTTTCATGAAATAAACAGAATAAAAAAATTGCAAAGTCCTATAGATTTGTCCGCTCTATATGGAGGAATCACAGTCATATTATCGCCGGAGGAATTCAAGTTAGGTTTTATTTTATATCGATGGTTATATTTCACCTAACTTTTTAAAGAATGTTTAAAAAAATTGAGAATAATAAGAATATCACATTCGTGTGTCACCGGCGATGAAGTACCTACTTAATTATAAGTCACGAGTGCGGGTTAGTCATACTTGTAGTTGTGACACATAGGAATACATAGACAATGTGAACTCATAGCTCGTACGCTGACGCACACATAGACTATGTGCATATATACAAGCTACAATACAGTACAAGCTTGCTTGCAAGCTTGCAGTTAAGCTTTGTGCTATATAGTACAAGCTTTGCTTAGTTTGGGACTAGGCTGATTTGTGTAAGATTGTCCACAAATATTTATTTATTTATTTATATATCTCGACACACAACCATGGCTCACCCGCGTTAGTGAGATCAAAATACTGTACCCATAGTAACTTTCTAAAACCCGAATGCCATTCTTAGGCGACTTCTTGACTTGGCGGGGCAGTAGTGGCAGTACCGCCTTCGCATCGTCCCGCTACCGCGCGTCCCGCGCCAGTCAGGAAGCACACATTTAAATGTAGGGGCGCAGTAAAAAATGGTACCGAGTCGACTGACAGCTGACACTGACATTTGACACTATTCTCATATCGTACTGCCTCCGCACCGACAAATCAGGAAGTCGCCTTAGAACTAACGGACTGTAAGTTTGGTTTTCCCGCAAAACGATTCGACGCTTAGATAGGCGGGTTACTGAAGGACGAAATTAAAATAACCCAAGCGATAAGGGCGAGGATTTACACACTGGAGAATTGGTAGCACCGTGACGTATTCAAGGGCTTTTAGAGATACATTTAAATGGTTCATACGCTAGCAACAGACGGACGATGAATCCGTACTAATATTATAAATGCGAAAGTGTGTCTGTCTGTCTGTATTAGGGCATGCAACCGGGATCCCGGGATCCCGAAATCCCGGTAATACCGACACGATTTTCTCGGTATTTCAATACCGGTATTCCAAGGACTAATACCGAAATACTGGAATTAAACTTTTTTGTTCTTTTAAAATTCATAAAATTGAAACACGTAGTTTATTTTCGATAAAATGAACAATCGCAGTTAATATCGAGTGAAATAACTTGTTTAAGGCTATTTGTAGTGCTAGTTCGACATGGATCGAATGCGCATCAGGCGGCTGCAGTGCGTCGGGCTATCCACCCGAACAACACGAGTTCAACCGAAGGGCGATAACGATAAACCTTACTGCGATCGTAATTTACCTGCTTGGGGCTTTTTTCATTTCTCTTTCTAACTCATTAAGAATATTAAGACAAATACACCACGGTCAAAAATAAAATATGTTCAATCAGTCACCAAATAGCACAGAGTATAATAAGTATATTTATGTACAAATAGCCACGGTTACTAAAAGTACTCAGTCAGTGTCACTTAATGGTAATACCAGTTAGTTGTCTTCTATGATTCGGCGGATGTTTTTGAATTTATGGTGATGTGTGAGTGTAAATTAAGCGATTACCTACTTTATTTTGAAAGAAAAGAAAGAAAGAAAAGAAAAAAAGAAAGAAACGAAACATTTATTCGTGACTGGAGAAGCTATTGGTCCATGGAACATCTTATGAAGGGAGACCTACCCTTATCACGTAAACGTAGACTCATGGACATGTGCATACTTCCAGTTCTCACCTACGGTGCACAGACTTGGTCTTTGACGCAAGCTCAGAAGTTCAAACTCGGGGTTTGCCAGCGCGCTATGGAGCGCAGCATATTGGGTGTTAAGCTGTATGAACGTATCCGGAACACCACGCTGCGCTCACAAACTAAAATAATAGACGTAACTCAGAAAGCGGCCAAGTTAAAATGGGACTGGGCTGGTCACGTCTCCCGCATGCCCAGTGAGTTATGGGCAAAGACCACTACAGAATGGAAGCCTCAGAACTCGAGGAGACGTGGCAGACCCCATCGGCGGTGGCGGGATGAACTGGACTTATTTTTAAAGGAGTGGACAGAAGAAGCAAAAAACCGTAATAACTGGAAAAAGAGAAGGGAGGCCTTTGCCCAGCAGTGGGACACATTAGGCTCTAAATAAATAAATATAAATAAACAAAACACTTACGAACAGGACATTACAAAACCGAATTTTGCCACGGAATGGTCACAACTCAGCGTTATGCTGACAGAGCCAGCGCTGGTCTTCCGTTTTTTGCTTTAATTAGCAGGTGCTTATAAAGTATTATAAAATATTTTAGGTTTATTTTTGCTGCGATTAATTATATTATGTGAGCAATGCTGCTAAATAACTATTTTAATTTAATTGGAAGTAAGATTGTTGACTATTAAACGAATTATCAAAAAAAACAAAGATTTTAAATGAAAAATCACCAAAATACCGAAACATCGGTATTAATACCGAAATCCCGGGATTGAGATTTGAATACCGAAACTCAATCCCGGTATTGAGTATGGTCCGGTATTGTATGCTCTAGTCTGTATGTCACCTCTTCACGCTTCAACCGCTGAACCGATTTACATGAAATTTGGCATGGAGATATAGTTTGAGTACCAGGGAAGGACATAGGATACTTTTTATCCCGGATAAGGGAGGAAAGTTTATATGAAAGAGCTATAAGTACGTCAGCGCCTGATATAAAAATAATTAGTTAGCAATTTAATTCTATCGCGATGACCGAGTTCTACGCGGACGAAGTCGCGGGCAAGACCTACTATATACCTATTTAATGTTAGATTTCATATAGGTATATGATCAATTCACGATTTTTTTTAAATGTCTACTCAACGTTATCCACTAAATCGATTAAATCTCGGTTTAGTCAAATGTTAAAATCGGTCATAAAGTCAACTTGGAGCTAGGCTCACGCCAGTCAGCTCGCGACTAAGTATGTTTGACACATTCGAAACGTCGGGAAAACAGCGTTCTTCAAAAAAATGTGGATAAATATGTATGCGGATAAGGCCCGTTTCCAATGAACAAATATTGAAATATGTTCTTTTCACCATCATTTGCTTTCCCTTTTCCCACATTTATTTGGGCTTAGCGCAATGTCTTTTTCTCCATACACAATAATGATGATGTTGAAATCTAATAAACGGGCTACTCACGTCTGTATCGTCGAATATCGCTCGACATGTTTCGGGCCAATACGTGGTGGTCGGGTGGTAGAGGTGAGTAGAGTATCAGACATATTGAAATCTAATAAACGGGTTGTTTATCAGATTTCAATATGTCTCATACTCACGGAAGTTTTCTATTTGAATTATTGATGTTCTTTCCAATAGATTTTTGTAATTGTTGCTGTTGTGTTACGCTGTGAATTTACAAACTGCAAAAGAAAAAATGTACACTGAATGAATACTGTGGCTGTTATGACCATAATAAAATCTTAATGACTAACTTTTTCATAAGTAATTCAAATAATAATCAAAGAAATGAGAAACCACAAAGCATTATTTTATTTCAATCTATTTCATTTGGAGGCCACTCCCAACAGTTTTCTATTTAGAATTAGGCGGAATAAGATTACTTCTGCGACTTACTACTTTTGCTTCGTTCGTGAAAATTATTGTATCAGGTATAGCCAAGTTCTCAGATTATATCGTATGTTAGGTAGTACCTATGATACCTCCTCAAATACTCCACAGCTCTTCATCATCTGCACTTTGCCATTCAGAACACTTCGTGGAATCAGGAATTTGTCGACCTCGAAACTCAAAATAAGAATAAATATCGAAGTATCTTTCCGGGTAAGAGAAACAACCCGGGTATTTCATCTGAATTTCCTGCGAAGACCTATCGGCCCAGATCGCTCTTCCCGGCACAGCAGAGCAAAAGCTTCTCGAGGCAAGAGAAAATAATCTATTAGGTACTAAATTGGTAAGCTACATTTAAAAAGTCAGGTAGTTGGTTGCTCCTTACAAACCATGAGAACTCAATCATCGCCTGATAATAACGACGCACTCTTACTTCTTATGCACCAGGATATAGAATTTTCACATTACGAGCGCGTATTTGCAGGGAAGTGCGCAGAAACTTGTTACAATTTTGGCGCAAATCCAAAATTAGGAATTTGGGCTGCGACAGAAACGGAGGATGCAACGGAGCCAGAATGAGTTTTTAAGCGATCGAGATGGATGTAGGTACTAAATGTGTAAGTGTTTTATATCGAGCAGCAAGCAATGTATTAGGTATGTTTTGACTTATTTGAAAGGCATGAATTTAAACAGAGGTAACTATCCCAGTTAATGACACTGACCTAACAATTGACACTTTCAACCTAACTTCAAGCCAACTAGCTTGCTTGCTTGCTTTGCTTGTTTCAGCTTACTACTTACGAGTATATGTTAATTCACGAATTATTGTTGCCTATTGTGAAGTGTTGTTTCACAGCTGAGACAGAGAGAGAGAGAGAGAAAAAAACGAATAACCAAGAGAATTACAAATGTCAAATTACCAAATACAACAGGGTAAAGTAGCGTAACATACATAATTAATTACGCGGCTGAGGTGACTATTATTTATCTCACATACGAATATTTATTTGTGCCCCAATTACGGAATACCGTAAGTGTGAATTTGTCGTGTATCATGGACCCATAAAATAAGGAGATATCGAGTCTGCTTTTTTTGGAAGGAGCAAAAAGTTAAAAGTCACGCCCGAATTTGGTTAGGCTCTGTTTATTTATTCAACATAAAATCACAAGGACCGTTTTAAGGCGATATATCGATTGAAAGAGACACCCTTTGTTTTTCGCTCACGACAAAACGGGATGCAAGCCTCTCCGAGAATGACTTTTTAGACAAAATATCTGACTGTGTGCAGATTTATTAAATTTCCTCTTGTCAGTACCTAGATGAGGGAAAATACCATCATATTAACTTAATCGTGTCTTTTAATAATGCGTTTTTTTAGTAGGCTGAGGAAAAAAAGGAAAATATAGACTCCACTTTGGATTTATTTTCTATCGAGAAAATTTTAAGCAATCATGTTTCGCTATTGTCAGTACCACAATCATATAGTCAAGAATCATATATCTGAAAATCAGCCCATACTGTTTGCTAGTCTGGGCAGGACAGCGTTTCAAAGTCTCCAAATTTCTCAGTGTAGCGCCTTAAAGTGGGAGTTGTAAAAAATGTAGATACTCAATGATCGCTCTCTACTCGTATTAACAGATAAAACATTTTAAGACTCGAGGGTCTTCTCTGCTCGACGGGCATTGTAATGGATAACAGCAAAACTTGTCATCGACGTTGGAACCGCGTCGCACAAACAGGGCGCCGCGAGCCTGTCAACAGCCATGATGAATGGGTTCCGACGTTCCGACTGACCATAGGTACTAAATACATGGACAATACTTGCACCTTAACCTACTTTGAAAGCTAGTGTTATGTTTTGATTCCGAATAATAAGGAGTTAGATCAGTATAAAAATAAATATTATAACATATATCTCATAAGAGTTCAGAGATAGGCCACCACTGTCCAATTATAAAGGATTATTAGGCTGGTAACAGACACAAGAGTACCTACAGGTTTCATTAAAATACAGACACGGAGGTACAGGTTATCTATACAGAGGTATATCGGGAAGAATAAAAGTCGATCGAAACATTCAAAATGATGTGGTTACCGTCGAATACGTTGGGTACGACCCTTGGTTGTGTGTTTAGGGATTTTCAATTACGGTAGTAACTAAAACAGATTTATTTTGTTATTCAATCACAGTTTTCCATGGAAATTGCCAATTTCGAAATATAAAAAAAAAATCACGAGTACGAATAAATTTTTAAGATTTGAGGCATGAATTAATAAGATTCCACTCAAATCTGATGGAGGATTTATGGTGTCCTTTCAGGCTATTTATTCATAAGCGGTTTCATATAACGGTGATGGATGATGCCATTAAATGAAAGGTATTGTAAGCTTCCGCGGTTCTAGTTCGGTTGTACCAGATTCTCTTAAGGCGCAGGGGTGGGCAAGCTCTCTCCATACAAACTTTTGGCAAGTTTTTCTTCGCTTGGGTTTGCATTACACTTATGATTGTTGGTCAAAGTGCTTATTTTTCTGTTAGCCAGAAACTGGAGATTTTTTCTTATTCTTTTATATTTTTAATATTTTTATAATTGATTTTTTTTTTTTGAAACTTGATTTTTCTTTATAAAGTTCTTCGTAAGTATATCCAATATTTACAAGCAAAAAAATATATATTCGGGAGTGCCAAAACCGACGAATAAAACGTGCCAAAAGTTTGTATGGAGAAGGCCTTGCCCTACCCTGCGCCTTAACAAGTTGCCGAATAAGCGGGTTCTTTCATGGATTCTAGGATTATTTCGCGGACACGTATTTGCATAACTAATATTACGAGGTATATAAAAATTTTATTCGGAAAGATACTTAGGCTGGGTTGCACCAAACCGTCTGTAATCGTAAGCGGTGTTCGTCAAATCTGATTGTATGGAACGTTTGACAAGTTTCTATGGGATGACAGCTGCCGGCGCCATATTTGACGATGACCGGTCTGTGTTCGTACGTTGGAGCAACTGGCACTTAATATGCAAAAATGTAACGAATATCATAAATATGTATGTAGGTACCGCCATGCGAAACAGTCTTGAATAATACACCAGTCAGTAGAAGTTCAACTCCAAGGGCTATGTTGCAAAAGGGGGTGTAGTATAGATGATTTTTTTTTATTCTGCATATGGATGCTACTGACTATAATATCAAAAATGGTAAGTACGAGATATCTCGGGAAGTTTTGGCAGCTACATAACTGGATTTTTTTCGATTTATCGCTCATATGTTCTATACGAAGCGTCCTAGCGTAAAGTTACCTACTAGTACCTCTAAGGAACATTAAATTCTGCGTCTAATGAGTACAAACATATAATAATTCGGTCAAGCAATATAGTAGAAAACCTTTGTCAAATAACGAAGTTTTCCTGAACTTGGGCAAAACATCAATATACTCGTAGTGATTTTTAAGCATCTGTGTTTGAATTTATCCTGGCGTATAACGCTTTAATACTAAGAATTTACAGATTAAGTACATCAGCATTAATATTTTCGAATAGCTAATTCCCACGACTTTGTCTGCGTAAACTTCCACACCTTATTTCATCCCTCCCAGGGGTGATTTTCGGGATAAAAATATATGTTAATCCAGGCTGTAAGCTCGATGTAGGTATATCGAGTTTCACCACAATCCGTCAAGAAACTTTCGCATTTTTAGGGTTCCGTAGCCAGAATGGCTAAAACGGAACCCTTATAGTTTCGTCATGTCTGTCTGTTTTAATATTAGTAGGTTTTGACGAAGGTGCTGGTAACACGGTAATTCTACGTAATCAATGTATGACAAAGTAAAAAGCGAATATCTTACAGATGGAGTACATTTTCCAAGATAGTGGCGGCTCTAGAAGGTTCTATAGTTTGGGGATTTTTGGGAGACGAAAACAAGGCCTTCAACGAACATTTTGTACTTTCCTCGAAGTTACCAACTTTTCGAGGTTTTGCTACATCGACTGTGTTATATTCACATGAATCTGAGTAGCGCAAAGCCAAAACTTCCAAACCCGGGAAGACAACTACCGAAAAGGTACTTACAGTTTATATTACTTACGCGACAGGCAGCAGTATGTGCAGCACGGATGCTTCGTTTCAAAGGCATACCTTACATGTTCTGGAGTCAGCCAGGGTTCAATATTGGGTCCATTGCTCTTCGGAATTATGGTTAACGATCTGGCTTCGGTTCCGAAGTGCGCCAGATGTCTACTTTACGCTGATGATTTGAAGTTAGTGTATGGTGTGCAGGATATTTTGGACTGTAAGTCTCTCCAAAATGACGTCGATAGACTGAATCAGTGGAGTATCCAAAATAGACTTCAATTCAATGTTGCAAAGTGCGCGCACATAACGTTTAGCAAGGCCCGAAACTCACTCTATTACAAGTACTACTTAGACTCTGAACCATTCGCCCAGGTTGATACTATTCGAGACTTGGGTGTTATCTTGGATACGAATCTCAACTTTCATGAGCATATCAACTACTTAGCTCTTAATTGTTACAAAAGGTTGGGGTTTGTGATTCGGAATGCTAAAGACTTTGTTGATGTCAGGACCATAAAAAATTTGTACACCGCTCTTGTAAGAAGCAAGCTAGAATCGGCCGCAGTTGTTTGGAATCCACACGAATCAACTTATATCTTGCTTCTGGAGAGAGAACAAAAAGCGTTCCTGCGTTTTCTTTATAAAAAAATATATGGGTACTACCCGTTCCTGTACCCTACAAAATTTTTGCTGGGCGTTTTAGGCTTTAACTCTCTAGAGGTGAGACGAAACCTGGGACTCCTTACCGTAGCTGTAAGAACTTTACGCGGTAATTCTGATTGTCCTGAATTAGTCGCTCAGTTAGTGCGTCTGTATGTTCCCTCGCCAACTAGATTTAATTTTCGACCTCGTTGTCGCCACCTCCTAGGTGCGCCAGCTGCGAGGACCTTGTCTCGCAGAAAATCCCCGCTTGTGCGCGCTTTGCACCTCATAAACTCGTTGCTTGAATCAGCACCAAACTGCGACAAATTTGCGAGTAGATGGATAGATGTGTGTGATGAATGCCTGAAGTTGTGCGAGAAGATGGATGCACGACCTTCTTCTTGTACCTAATTGTTAAATATTTCTGTGTAATTGCTATTTATGTTTTGTTAGTATTTCTGAATTTATTTCACAGTGCTTTGGTACTACTGTAATGTTGTGAAATCCAACTGTTTGTATAAATAAATAAATAAAATAAATAAATATTGAAAACACCCGTTACCATTATGTGATTTACTTATTATTAATTATATATAACTTGCGCTATAACTTGATAAACGACAAGATAAAGCATCTGTCACTTTCTGATATTTACCACTCGATAGAAACGGCCTACGGGGCCTGGCTTCGGCTGGGAAGAGCTGAAAGAAGCTGCGCACGACCGTGACAAGTGGAGAACTCTTTTGTGAGCCCTATGTAACTAATGAGGGATCACAGGAACTCATCATCATACAGAAACACCTGTGTATAATAGAGCATTATAATTGTTAACAGGGGTTTATAGAGCGCGACTTTCATAAATTCATGCAAGGCCAAACTAATATTTATATTGATATTTCATTACTTAACTAAATCGTAATTTAAACCATACCTAGGTTACTTGAGCATGTTTTATGAGGCTGTAAACGTATTAACCCGGAAGTTTTGGAAGGATCCGTAGGATTATTAGGAAACCAAGAGAACATGTTTAATTAAGGACTCTCTTGAATGCCTTCAATACCGTCGAGATCAAAATTACAGACCCAATAATGGGATGCGGCAAGCTTGACAACTGTTTAGCAGCTTCCGAGAAGGTACGCGTTAAATCAATGGAATTAAGCGTTGCGAAACTTGCCGGAACTTCATTGGTAGAGAAGCCATTTGTCAATTGGAGACGAAAGCAAATCCAGTCCCGGCTTAGGTTACTGTATCACAGAAGTCGCAGCCGGAATAGCGACAGTAATAAATCTAAAGTCTTGCCATAATCCGAGCAACGGTTCTCCAATGACATTTATCAAGTCATGTGCTGCGGTTTAGGGATATCAGATTAAGATTTGTTCAACGTCGTTCGTGCTGCTGGTGTCCTAACTCACTTGATATATGTATCGTATTAATATACCTGTAATATCAGTCTATTGTGTACTTACGTTCTCGAATCTAAACATATCTATACTTTATTAATTAATCGATGAGAATTGCATTTCATAATCTTAAAAAAGGCAATATAATCAAATACCTAATCAAACATTGTTCGCAGTGACAGGGAAACCGAGCGTGGTCAACTTTACTATGTAATCTAGCCGAGCCTGTAAATACATAAGTGTATAATTTAATTAGTGAAACCGAATTTAATAATTGATGACGAATTTATCTATCTAATGAATAATGAATGTATAAATTCAATTGTAACTGAAAGTAAATAATTAACATGCACACTTCATTACTAATTACATCGTGCAATGTTCCAGTTCTCACAAAAAAATATATGCATAAGTAGGTATATTGCAAGAAAACTTAAAAGTGAGGCCAATAATAATATCAAAATGTAACAATGATAACCACTATGAGACCGATCTAGAGTTTACTGCAAACAGCGACTTTGCATAAGTAGATATTACTAGGTATACAGCCTAGTGAAAACGAAAACTGCAACTTTTTTGCAAAAAATTGAGTAGGTACTATTTTATGTTATCTAATGCAATTATAGGTTTATATTTTTCTTAGGCGCGTCGTGTGACTGATATTTACGAAATCTTTATTGTATAAAAGAGCCTTAATTAAGTATTGCTTTCCGCCAAACTGTATAACTATAAAAAGTGTTTTTAATCAATATGCGGAAGGGCAGCACCATCGTCGAACCCGCGCCATGTGACTGATATGTACACTTGCACAGGTAGAACGTAAAATTACGAATCGCATAGTTCTAACACATCAAAACATACAATTATATTTATTGGAATATTTAAAAAAACACACAAATTTAACTGACACAAAAAATCTGAGTTTTCAGTTAGATATATATTAATTGTATCTTCTTTGTATTTACAGAGAGTAAAACAGAGATACGATTTATATTAAATACAGAACCAAAATTACACTATCAAATACCTACTATAATACCGGTGAATTAAAAAATAATAATATAAGTAAACTATAAACGAACTTCAGCTTAATTTCATTGATCGTAATATTAAAGTTCCCGGAAAATTTCCCGCGGGATTTCTTATTCTTGTTGATTGTAAAAGTTCAGTTTCATAGCTCAACTTTTTTAACAGCTTTCACGTTTTTATTAGAAAAAGACTAATAATCTGCTGCGAACCATTCTAAGGCACTTTCGGGTTAAGTTAGGATAATTTCATGAATAATTCCTGGATTTCAATGAATAAATAAAACAGAGATGCACGTTGTGGAGTCCTGACGTTTATTGGAATAGATGAGTTTGGGATTTGGAATAAGCACTGTCGGCAAGGAGCCGTGACTACTGTTGGAAATGTGGGGAGAGACTAATACACACACTATCTCCACTCAAAAACTAAGTATGGTTCTATAAAAGAAAATGCGGTTTTGAAACACTTTGTAGTTAGCAGGTGGCATTTAGGTAAATGTTATTTTGAGCTGTTGTTTATTAACTAGCACATGCACTTCGAAAATATACACCATGAGATATTACAATAGTTGCTTGAGACGAAAATACTTACATAGCAAAGCATATCTGCATTTATTTCTTCATATCATATCCTTCACAATATATCGTCATTGCGCTAAAGTTAACCATGTCATAATTAGAAAAATAATTAGCTGAAACAATCTCATGAATAAGAAAATAATATTCGTTTGTTTTTTAAAGATTCTCGCGTTACGGGAAGTTTTCAGAGAGCGAGCGGGTGGTGGCGGTGGCGCACGGCCACTCGGCGCGCAGTGGCTCGTTGACTGAACAACGGAGCGGGAGCAGTGTTGCCAGAGCACTTCCGTCAAAAAGCACGGTCGGGTGTCCAAAAAAGCACGTTTTTGGAATAAAAAGCACGCTTTTATGGTTCCGTACCCGAAGGGTCGAAAATGACTCCTATTGCTGTCACTCTTGCGTGTCGTTGCGTGTCTTGTGTCCTTGCGTTGCTCCGTACGTCCGTCAGTCGTCTGACACAAAATTTTGTTCATAAGATTATTTTTTCTTCCCATTGACCCATAAACTTGAAATTTGGTGATACTATTCATTTTTACGGGTATTTTACCAAGAAATACTTATATTTTGATAAAACAGGTTTTTTTTTATTTGAAATTTCCTTATTTTTCATGTTAAAACCAACATACTTTTGCGGTTGGTTCGGAAACCTAAATGTGCGAAGTTCGATACGCACTTGGCCGCTTTTCGTCACATACAGATTATACTGTATGTGACGAACGTACACATGTATTGAGCCTTTACTACATCGTGTACACATTGCACGACACGAACGATACGATAGAGCGTAGTGATTATATTCTCTTTGGATAGAGCTTGCAGTTGCAGGACAAGTTCTTTCCTGCAACCACAGGTAAAACATAACTTTTAACTTTAGGATATCAAAGCGTAAGGTAGGAGAGAAAGATTGTTTAACACAATAGGGATGTTGACTCAAAATTTATTATTACTCCATACGAAAGAATACATAAAACTATTCCAAAAAGTGAAAATCCTATTCAAATATCTCAAAAAATAACGAAACTACAACCGTTAGAATGTTTTTAGTTAGAGAGAGAAAACGCTGCAGGTCAGTGACGTCACTGACCTAGAGCGCCATAGTAAATGACGATCGTTCAATACAACGGGGCGTTTTGCGGAAAAGGGACAGAAAATGCCCCCTCCTAAAACTTTGAAGACTTATAATTATGTAATTATTTATTCTTTTGGATTACTTTTTTCACTATTTGATTGAGAATGTGATCCTTTTTCGAGAAAATTCGGATTCATTGATTTTCTTATTTGGTGTCAACATCCCTATTATTGTTAGAAAAAAAAATACATTTTTAGAGAGTACCAAACCAACATTACCTCCCCATTTTTAGTAGTAAAATCATAAAGCACCATAGCACTTAAAAAAGCACGGTTTTAGCACGTTTTTGGAGAGCGCACGTAAAAAGCACGTTCGTATCCCAAAAAGCACGTAAAACCGTGCTAAAAAGCACGTTCTGGCAACACTGAGCGGGAGCTCATTTCGCGCACTTCCCTTCATTCCTGTCCTGTCCGGTGACAAGAGAACCAACAGGATGACCGCCGGGATTACAAAAGAGCATTCACCCATCCATAATGCAATGGACACTTTGTGAATTTGCGGTATTACGACTGGGAAATCGTGACAAGTTTACAACTCGGGTTTACGAGTCGGGAATATCCGAAATCTAGAAAGCGATCTGTTTGTAAAGTCTAGAATCTACACAATTGATAATAAACTTCGTCGATATTATGTAAGCGAGCTTGCAAAGACGTTGTAAAGATAGATCACGCACAGTCTATTTGCAGGCGGAGGTGTGCATAATAATTTAAGAAATATGTATAAGTTAACATGTACCGTCGTATACAGTATGTATGTACGATCGTATCCAAAAATGTGAATACGTGTGTGTGTTTTTTTTGTATCGTCGAAATATGTATGGTAAGTAAGCACTTTATTGAGACAAATACGTGTTAAAACATACATATCACGTAAGATTTATATATTTAAGGCGAGCTTATTATAAGGGATATAAAATGTATTTTTAAAATATCTTCTCCAACAGTTTTTAAGGCCCAGTTATTTTTGAAGTGAAATCTTCTTCAGCGGCACTGTGCACTTTTTGTGATGGGGATTTTTTTTTAAACTCGCGACAGGTCAGGACGGACTCGTGACCTGTAGCTCTAGTATCTCTATTAGTAAGTATTCTCTGTAGATCTAGTAAGATTTTTCGAAACATCAACTAATTCGAACTCGTTTGCGTTTTGTCTCAAAATGCATGAAAACGCTGTCACCGAGTTTGAAATACGCGCGTTCATCGGTTAGCAACAAATGTTATACTCGCTGTTCTGAACGAAAACTCTTATAATGTCATTGTCATTGAAGCCAGTTGAAATTATGGATGGAAGTTGATTTTTCTTTGTTGATGTCCGGCCGGATTTTTGTATGTCCTCCTCTACAGGTCGCATTTATCAACCGATTTTCGTGAAATTTTGTGAGCAGGTTCGGTAACTATATATAATTTTTTTGTCGAGTCACTTTTTGGAAATTCAAAAAAACAAACATTGTATCAATGATTTCGTGTTTTTCTGCGGCCGTTTTTTCCTCTACAGGTCGCATTTCTCAACCGATTCTCGTGAAATTTTGTGAGCAGGTTCCATGACTACATATAATTTATTTGTAGAGAATTTTTTTGTAATTTTTTAAAAAAATTTTTTTACGTCGTTGGCTGTTCCCCTCTACAGGTCGCATTTATCAACCGATTTTCGTGAAATTTTGCGAGCAGGTTTGGTAACTATATAGAATTTTTTTGTCGAGTCACTTTTTTGAAATTCGAAAAAACAAACTTTCTATCAATGATTTCGTATTTTTCTGCGGCCGTTTTTTCCTCTACAGGTCGCATTTCTCAACCGATTCTCGTGAAGTTTTGTGAGCAGGTTTTATGATTACATAGAATTTTTTAGGCAAGTAAATTTTTGTATATTTAATTTTTTTTTTATTCATTGGTTTGTTCTCCTCTACAGGTCGCATTTATCAACCGATTTTCGTTAAATTTTGTGAGCAGGTGCGGTAATTCTATAGAATTTTTTTATCGAGTCACTTTTTCAAAATTAAAAAAAAAAACTTTTTTTTTTTTAACAATTATTTTGTGTTTCTGCGGCCGAATTTCGATTCTCTAAGGGTCGCATTTCACAACAGATTCTCGTGAAGTATTGTGAGCACGTTCTTTGATTACATCGAATATTTTTGTCGAGTAATCTAAAAAAAATTTTATGGTTTGTCCTCCTCTACAGGTTCGATATCTAACATTTGGTTTTGGAAATAAAAAAAACACTCACGAGGTCTACAGCTCACAGAGCCACTAGTATAAAATGTTGTTATATCAAGTGAAAATATATCAAAAGTTGTTATACCGATCATTACAAATGTGTGCATTACCGTACTCGCTATCGACTGCGTAAACGATTTAGTATGGCGGTTCTTAGTTCTATTGCGTAACCGCCAGAGGCGCTGTACTTTTGTCCATACTAACTAGATTCCAAAGAACACTCCGTCGTCGCAAGGCGCTTTCAAGAGTTTCAAGCTAAGAAAAACCCTCATGTCATCGGTCGGTCCCACTTAATCTGGGAATCGTTGTTGCGAGTACCTACCGTCTTAAAGTCACGACTAAGTACCGTGATAATGTGATATTCTATATCAGGCAATCTTCTAAGAACACTGACTTAGATTTGAAGAAGACTGTCTTTTAGAAAATCACGGCTGACGAACCATCTGACGTAGCATTTAGGCACAAACTGAGAGATATTTTGTTGAAAAATCCTCTGTAAGTGTAGGTATATATAACCTACACCCTAAACGAGTACTGGAAATCAATTTTTAATTATTACATTTTTTAATCATTGTTGTTTGAAATTGAATTTGAATCCCGGTCAGGGCATTTATTAGTGTGATGAGCACGAAAATTTGTTCTTGGGTCTTGGATGTTTTCTATGTATTTAAGTATCTATTAATCTATATAAGTATGTATATCGTCGCTTAGTATCCATGGTACAAGCTTTGCTTAGTTTGGGACTAGGTTGATTATGATTTGTGTAAGATTGTCCAAAAATATTTATTCATTTATTTATTATGCTGAGCCAGAACCATTTCGTGACGCTTTATTTTTATTGTTTTATTTAATGTTTATATTTGTTATGCGCGTATTGTACATATTACTCCGTCTGTTGATATCTCTGTGCTTTAGAAAACACACACACAGAAAATTGAGTTTAGAAGATCGATCCTAAGATGACGCAAATTGTATTACTTTTGTATACTGCATATTCAAATTATAAATGATGCAGCTGCCATCCCACTACTTTGTGCGTTTGAGAGCCACAATTGTATGTAAACCGTGTACAGTCAAGGGCATAAATATGTATACATTTGGACCTTATTGGAATGGAGTAAGGTGAAAAAGTGTATACATATAGGTGCCCTTGACTGTACCTACCTAGGGAATTTACAGGTAGACTAATATAAGCATTTTTATAACCGTCTTAATATATTTTTGACTCCAATAAAGCGCCTGACTGCACGTCTAAAAACTGTCGGAAATGTTAGTATTTATATGAACGGACAAAAGAAACCGTAGACAATAAAAAGGTACATTTTTACTAGAATTCCAACTTGTCGATACATCGGACAGTACCGAGCAGAATGCGAGTTTAATATCGAGATCAGTAAGTAGGGTTTTATTTGTGCTCGAGCGTGTTAGTATCGACTGTCGATAATCGAGTCCCAATATTGGAATAATTTAATACAACCATAATGCCACAATAGTATTTTTTAATGCCATGTCAGTGGCAAACAAGCATATGGCCTGCCTTATTAATCATCGGATGGATATTTGCTTATGTTACACGTTTTCTTTAATTATACATGCATTTGATTACATACATGCAACATGCAATGTAAAAAAATAATTACTATTTATTTTCTAATATGACTGTAAATGACTTGTAATTGTCATTTTTTTTATCAATAAACATCAATCAATCAATACATATGTACAATGTGATTAAATAATAACTGAATGTTAAACAACAAAACTAATCATGTAAAGTGCTCCCATAAGAGTACCTAGTTGCAAAAAGACATCATGAAACTGTTGTATATTTTTATATAGATATCGACAAGCTAGTACATTGCTACAACACTAGCTGTCAGCGACTGGGAAGTGTGTTTAATCTTCCACAGGCGGTTAGCGTCAACGCGGTTCAGCACAGACCAGAAAAGGCGAATTGATTCCTTCCACATGCTTTCTTACGATTTTCTGTTTTATATATTTTAAGACTAGACGGAGCCTGAGCTATTGCAGATGTGATAATTGTGATAGCTTGACTGGAAGTGATGTTAAGTAATGCCTTGTTCCTTCGTCTATTGTAATGTTAATTCACCGTCAGAGACTGCTTGAGTGATGATTTTTATGAAATGTTAGATAATGCGAAACACCGCGCAGGTTATGTCAAATGCATCTAGAATGCATTTGACATAAATATGTATTGTCCGGATTGCAAGGCCATCTTTAACCAATTCGAGGGCCTGGGCACATTCGGATAATGGAGCCCCATATGACCTTGATACAGCACCTTGATCTAGCAACTAGGGGGGCCCCACGGGGCCACTATCGATCGCGGGGCCCTGGGCACGTGCCCAGAGTGCCCAGTGGGAATCCGTAAATATTCCATGAGTTATTACGTTTCGAAGTTCCCCAAGCACATTGTATAAGGCGTACAGTTAAAGTTTAACTTAAACTAAGGCTCAGATTCGAGACTACAATACAAACTCGTAACTCGGCCTTGTCCGTCTCTAATTGAAACTTGGCTCATTGGGAGATACTCAGATCATAGAAAGGACTAGATACGTAAGGAACGGGCGATGTTATAAGTTTGTTTCTATACTAGTTGGTAGTGGTACTATTCTATTACTTTATCGAGATCTGATATAAGTTCATTACGAACATAGGAATAAAGGATTATTGTATTTGTGATTTTCGTATTGTTACCGTGTGTTACCGGCAAGCGGGCTTTTCTTAAATTTCGACTTCACTTATTTTCTAACAAAAAAAATATTGCTCGCAATGTACTGCAAAGTCAATTGACAACTCAGTACAAATGACAGCCCTTAGGCTGCGTTTCCACCAGAGATGTGCGAGGATGCTTTTTCATACATTTGACACCTCGCAACGCGCCGAGCGAGGTGTCAAATACATGAAAACACATCCTCGCACATCTCTGGTGGAAACGCAGCCTTAGTGTTCTGAGGGGCAACCGCGAACCACAAACGAAGTTTTCCGTCTCTGTCGCACTTACATACAGATTTGCAAGTGCGACAGAGTGATAAAACTTCGTTTGCGGTTCGCGGTAGCACCCCTGTATACTATGGCGTTATCTTAAGGCCGTCGTCTACCAGTCCCTGGTATACCAGGGCAGATAACAAAAGAATGGCATTGTATATTTTTTTCGCCGGGAGAGGACGGCTTGCAGTGCATGTAGTACATTGAAGGAGCGGAATTAGGAAATTTAATTTTACAGTTAATTCACATAATTATGAATATCTGGTCGGCCGAGCTCTGCTCGGCGTTTCCCGGGCATGAGACCTAACTAGATCGATTGCTCGTCCCCGAAAACCCCCACATACCAAATTTCATCAAAATCGTTACAGCCGTTTCCGAGATCCCCGAAATAAATATATATACAAGAATTGCTCGTTTAAAGATATAAGATAATAAGTTGCTACATGGAACTGTACGCACTGTATACGTATACCTATGTACATACTGAAATGAACAACATAATAAGTGCCACTAATTGTCATTTGTACCTACTCGTATATTGGCATCACAATTTACATACAATATAAAGTGGAGCTCGCCGACTTATTTTTACACAAGGCGCGATCTATTCCAAACGTTTTGGCTCACTGGACAAGTGTCTCTAAGCTAGGTACAAGTATTTATGTAAATCATACATTTCCATAACACAGAAACGTGAGGAACTCTCAGCATCGGAACTTTATTGCATTCCCGAGTGTTGCGGGAACAAAGCAATATCATTTGTCATTGCACAGTGTTCACATTCGCGCAATAGCAAAATACATAGGTACATGAATTCGGCTGTTTGCTTCCAGGATGAAATGCCCACAATTAGGAAACCCACAATGATTCTCAGTAGAGTTGTTATGGGCATAACTTGTTGGAAGAGATTTCAAGGCCATATTAAGGTGTAGTGGCGATAGCTAAAAGCAGGGTGTTTCATTAAATAACAACAAGTTAATAATTTACCATTTTAAGTGTTATTGCGCAATATGGTGTTACTTAAGAGGCCGTCAAGCTTTGCGCTTTCATCATTTTCACGAAATCTTACTCGATAGATGGCGTTGGCGAGCTATTGACAATAGCCAAGCATCGATAACCTCACCAGTTACCCCTAGTATATCTTGACACTAGGACACGTAATAACTACACGCAATCGGAGGTCTGAAGCATTGGTTCTCCTACGGTGAGGTCAAAGCGTTGCAGAATATTACTTAATTACCTAAGTAACCTACTGCCTGGCGTAAAAATCTTGATCGTTTTGTTTACTTAAAAAATAATATTACTTTGTATGAAATAATATTAGTTGTTGTACAAGTAAATAAAATGCCCATTTTGATTCGAAAATATGTATACATATGGTAAGATCATATCCTGTACGTTTTATTTTAAAAAATATGTAGTTTGATTTATTTATATCTGTGATGAATACATAAAAATATTTAAAAAACAATCCCTATAGTTATTCATTTAAATTCATTTTAAAATTTTCATTCCTCATTCATTTGTGACTCAGCATCACGGCGTTCAGCTATGAAGAAAACTATAAGCAATAATTGATTTTTAGTTCGTTAAGACATTCTGCCACTACCATGAACTAAAAAAAAAAACAATTTCTCAAAATAAGACGGAACGGAAATGAGACGGATATATAATAAGACGGAATTTGAATTAAGATTTGATAAACATACACCAAAGGTATTGAAACGTCAAAAAGTTCATGCTTTCCCATTCCCGCCGTTCATTTTTTTAACAGAATCGCTAGTGTATTTTTGCACCGAAAAACGGAAATTATTTAAGACACATACAAAAACGTAGCGTTTCCAACAGAAAAATACTAGTTGAATTGGCTGAATACGACCGGGCCTGTACTCTGATATTCGAAATCCGTACTTGGTAGGTATTAGTGGCTTCCCTTTCACGCGAGAGTGAAAGGGACGGCATGTGCAAAGTATAGATTTCGGAGTAGACACTCTTTCTTTTATACGCCTGTTTCTACTTTTAATAAAGTTTAGAAGTCGACAAATAAATAGTAATATATGTGTCAGTTTAATTTTTTCCTAGTTTACTTTCAGTTGCTATAGAAATTAAAGTTTGATTTCTAGGAGCTTTTTTGATTTATTTCATTGCAAGTTTGAGAGAAGCACTATACATATACCATACCTCGGTGTGAAAAGGGGTTGCCAGCCTCGTAAATATCCGGCCGGCGACCCCTTACTTCTCGGCCTCTGTAGTAATGTACTATTTCTCACACGTACAATGAACTGTCGTCATTACGTGCGTTTTATAACAGGATTCAAAGTATAACGTTTCAGGCGGAATAACCCGAGAGAACTGTAAAGAAATTTCGTACAAAATTGAGGGCCTAGCCCGGGAAGTATTTCTTTTTTGACCGAGTGAAACGAAGGTCTCTGTTTTTAGGCTATGGGCCAGCTAGCCAAATTTTAGAAAATGGTATAATTTGGGGGTACTAAGTTTCCTTCTTACAGTAGTTAGACAGGCTTATTATAATGTGAAAAAACCATGATTGCCATCTCAAAGTAGTAGCTAATAGAAATGGCGGCCAATCCAAGATGGATATAGAACTATGGTTTAAAAAAAAGAACAATGAAATCAGACGAATACTTTTTAAGTTATAATTGATTTTGTAATACTCAATATCCGCCATCTTCGATTGGTGGCCATTTTTGTTAGCTACCATTTTGAGATGGCAATCATGGTTTTTTAACATCGTAATTAAACCTATCTAACTCCTGTAAAAAGGAAACTTAGTACCCCCAAATTATACCGATTTCTTGGGTGGCCCATGGACTATTTAGCTTCCAGATAAATGCTTTCGTATGTCCGGATTTCCGGTCGTCCGCATCTACAGGTCGCATTTTTAAACCGATTCTCGTGAAATTTGGTGAACAGGTTCGAAAATAAAAAGAAATTTATATGTCGAGTCAGTTTTTGTGTTTTTCTGCGGCCGAATTTTGTACGTGCGACTACGAATTTTTGAGCATCTACGTACTTTATCAGATGCTTATTGTAGCATTCTGAGAGACAATATTTCGCAGAACTACATCGTATACCTAGGTATAGTTCGGACACAACTCTAAGGCTAAATTCTGTCAAACGAACGCAAGCAAAACTCGACTTAGAGCTCTGACTGTTAGGTAGATTTTTGCTTGCGTTAATTTGACAGCACTTGGCCTTACAGTTTTTTACTTTGACAAATGGCTAGTTGCTAAATGATTACCTTCCAGGTTAAACCACTAGATGCTGATCGCTGACTTTAATCATAATGAAATGCTCATCAAAATAAAGCATTTTTCTAAATAAAAAAAAAGTCACGAGTAGACAAATACATTAAATCTACCAAGTATCAAGGACAGTACTTGAAAATCAATTGACAACTGCGTTATCAGCTATGTGATTCATAAGTTGTCTCGATTTAGTTCACAATTACGTTCCTAGTATACTTTGACTGCGACTTTCATAATAAACACACATAATGGGAGGTCACAATTTGTATTGGTTTGTTTGAGGGGGTTGTGGTAAGCTTTGTAAATAGCCACAAAAAAACGGTATATACGTCCTTCTCCGATGGCCGCTCGGCCGGTACTGAGTCACTATGACCGTGTCAATGAAAATGTCGTGAAAAAGGCATGTTGTAAATCAAATAGAATTAATATATTTCAATCTTAGTTGCTACTTTTTATTATCTCAAGTCATAAAATAGAAGTTATTTCATTATAGTCATATGCTCAAAAACCTTTTTATTAGCTTTAATATTACTAAAAGATGCAATGAAGTTTGAAGTTTTTCTGAAAATTTACCAATTTTAATATTCTGTTTTTATAACATTTTTGTATGAAACTTGTAAAAACCCTTCCACTCATCCCTAAGAGGAGTATCTATTGCACATGTGCATATTTTTTTCAAGCCGGTTTGGCACCAATATACAGCTTAACTAGGTCGTTTTTAAAGCCTCTTCAAGCGCAAATCGAGGAAACAGCTGTTAGGTTAAGCAAGATTATTCGACACTAAATTAGAAAATTTAGAAAGTAGCACACTTATTCAATTCAGAATGAAATGATCTTTCATAATCTGTAATAAAATGTAGATAAATACTAATAGATTATGAGATACGACCTCATCAATCTTAGCCAAATCGTCAGAATATGTTATACGGAGCCTTAAATACTATCCAAACAAGCTGCCCTACATTGATTTTTTATGTTTTATTACATTACATTGAATCAACATTTATTCAGTTAAGTTAACATTAATCTCAGAACAACCAAAAGTTATCCAAACAAGACTATCTGGTAAGTAATGAACGGACTAGTGCAGTCGAGTTTCCCTAATTAATAACTCTGACGTACGAAAACTTGGCTGCAATCAGAGTGAAATTGAACTGGGAAGTACAGATTACACGGAAACTTTTTTGAACCTGACTGTGGCTTTACAGGCTGGGCCCAACAAAGCGATTGGAGTGCGCGGTTGGAGAGTAGTCTGGGGAAAATCCGGGGGGACATCCGGCACGACCACGCGGGCGGTTTCGGCAGTCGAACGCGAACGCTGGTTTTATAATAAGATTTTTGTATCTGTATTTTTATTATGAATATGAACAACGTAATGGGTTTAGCTGTCCTACTTGTCAGTTGTAGGCAACAGAAGTTAGTAGTATCGAATTTTCAGAAAATTATTTATCTTTTTTTTTATCAACTGACGCAAGCGTGTCGAGAGATGTCGACTACGTTAAGAGTATCGATTGTGTGCGGAGTGTCCTCAGCTGTCGGAATCGTGCTCAAGTCCCAAGTAGAGGCTATGACAACGAGTTAACTGAAAAGCTAGTAAGCTAATAACCTGAATGGGGTTTTGAAGTTACAATACAATACCTATTACAGTTCCATGCAGAAAAAAGTCAGGCCAGTAATCGAGAGAGAAATGCTGCGCCGACCGCAAATAAATTGGAAAAGGGTAAGCGAATGATGATGAGTAATTAATGAAAACCCAACATTTTTGTCCCTCTAATATCTAAATCTAACAGTGAAGTCATCCAAGGCCATGTTTTCTATCTTCAAACGAATGTTCGGCACGTAACCTCCAGGATGTAACTAAACTTCTCGACGCCATCTTTACATCAACATGTATTGTAGTCTGTGTAAATTTTCTATCATAATAATAAATATTTGTTCGCCGCTAAAGACGTTTTCACTTTACATGCCTACACTTCCAGTTCTTCTTCTCCGCCATATTGGAAAAACTGCCTTCTTTTTGTGCTTTTTGCCTATATTGACTGTTGTTAAAGTTAATTCCAGTGCGAATCATGGTACAGCAATTTTGTAGAATATAAAATATGGCATCCTCTCTAGGTGGCTTGGCCAGAGGATGGGAGAAGATCGACAGGTGAAGAGAGCATACTTGGGCCGACCGACCGGACGACGTCCTGTGGGTCGCCCCAAGTATCGCTGGAGGGATGTGGTGGAAGCGGACCTGCGTGAGCTCGGAGCTGGTGCAAGCTGGCGAGAAATTGCGCAGGACGGAGCAAAGTGGCGTGCTCTTGTGTCGGAGGCCAAGACTCATTTTGGGTCGTCGTGCCAGCCCAGTTAGTTATAAAATATGGCAAAAAATTGGGTTCAAAGACTTTGTCACTCTTTCGAGGGTCATAAGAATGGGGATATCTTGTAAAGCCAACAAGTGACACGCTGCAACTATAGCTTTTAAGATCTATTACTAGGTAATAAGGACACCGGTCACGAAAAACACAGTTTTCTTCCATTGTCCTTCACAATATACGTATAAAAAATAGTACCTTTTTTAAGGGTACTGTAACAACGATTTACTATTGTGAACGTATGGCGATTTCTTTTCTATTGGCGGCACTTTATCCGGTATACCGTTCCTTCCGGTTCAAATTTTGCGATGGCGACCGGCAGATCCGTAATCGGCAGGGTCAAAAGTCAAAACACTCTGAAAACGTTGTCAGCGGACCTGCTACTTGCCACCTTTTTCAAAAATGATTTTACTCTAAGATATGTGGGTCTGCACATAACATTCCAACACACGAGTATAAGTATTATTTAATTTCTATTCGAAAAGCACACATATGCTGAAAAATTAAATTCATCAAGATGTAACTTTGAGGTTCAATTCAAATGCGTATGTATATTTAGAACGGGTTCTGTTTGCTTACTAATTACACAGCGACATAATTTATTCAAATTAATTAATTTAGGTAATTCTTCGGGGACAGCATAGCAAATACTTTGAAAGCCTACCCTGGAAGAAGGTCGCAGTTAAAATTATGCAAAGGTACAGATAGGTGCGATATTGGTCGGTATGATTAATTACCTGGTTGGATAAATATATAATATAATTTTTTTTTAGTTTCCGGTATTGTAACCTTTTTCATAGCCATACTTCGGTAGACCTATTTCTAAAAATCAATGTTTGGTTTGTGTTAGTTAAAATACGCGGAACAGAACATTAATGTCTCTCGATTTCTTAATTCCCTCTTCTCATTGAGTGAGACAACCCTAGTCTAGTCGACTAAAAATCTTTGTCACGCCAAGGATTACATCCAATCACTCAAACTCAGATTAAGTTTCCACGGGTACCACATCACTAAATCAATCATATGACTGCTGGCTCGGAACGCTTTCACCTGAAAATTAATTAAGTAGATTGACATTGTTCAACTCAAAATACTTTCTGATAAAAAGATAGAGGTAATCCATTAAGTACATTTTCAGTCAAAAAGAGATATTTCCATTAATGTTGTCCCTTTATGACAGTGGGTTGGTTTCTTGGTTCACGCAGATACGAATTTTCATTGCTTTTTCACGGCTTTCTTACGACATGGTTACATGACGTCGATGGCATAAAGAAGGTGTGTTACTTTTACACCCCTATTCTTGGCATTGGCTTCAAGGCATTGATTTGCTAAAAACGGCTATAAACTGTTTTTGGTACCCATTCCTGCACCCAGATTTTATCAAATATTTAACAGCATGCACACCGAATGTTTCACACTTATTTACCTATAGTAAACATATATATAAATGTGGCTGCTGTCCACGTACAGTAATGTCACGAGCACGGGTTGACCATTGTTGTAGTTGTGACACGTACGAACACATAGACAACGTGAACCCAAAACTCCTACGCTGACGCACACATAGACAATGTGCATGTATAGCTCAACACACAACCATGGCTGACCCGCGCTCGTGAGATAAACGTACTCTATCACAAAGAATGCCACCCTTCCACTCGTATACAGGTGGTATTTGAATGACTATTTCCGGCGATTAACGCTATATTAGACTTTGCTTCATATTAGTCTCAACTCTCACAAGCCGCAATAACAATCATCGCATTATATAAAGTAAATTACATACTGTACAGCTAGTATACAATAATGCCCTAAGTATAGATATATAGCGATAGCTCAACATCTCTAAACATTTACGTAACGCTCGAAATGTTCGAATTCAACTCCTTATGAGATACGAACATAAATACGGACTTGAGCAAGATTAATTACGTTTTACATGTAACCCCACGTATTCCATTAATTGCTGTCCCAAACGTACAGTCACAATCATAAATATGTATGCTTAGGAGAGATTCTTTGACTTGTACAGGAAGACTAATCGTGTTCTGACAGTTCCTCTCTTTGGCTGTGATCCCATGTAATCTCAACGGGAAGATTAGCCTTCGCGGCTGTGTCTTGTCGTGTCCTTATCCGTGTTACGATACACTGCTAATCTTGTGGTAATCGTGCGTAACTGCGAGTATACAATCATTATCAAATTGTTAATATCATTATACTGAGATGGTTGCTTAGTTTGGGACTACGGCGATTTGTGTGGTTTGTCCACTACCTAACATGTATTTACTTATTTATATGGAATGATAAGAAGTAAAATAAATAATGTAACAGGTCTCATAATAATTACACAATAGCAATAATATGCTGCCTTACACATATATGGAGGATTCCAAATAAACCTCTAAGTCCGTTCCTAAATACATTCACTAGGGGACGAACTTTGGGCTGATTATTGATAATGATGATGATTGAATCAAACTCGTAGTCTGCAGCGGATTCAGTTTGTTTTTCTATAATATAAATCTACTTAATTTATCTGCCCTAAAGCCCTGGCACTCATATATAAAGGATGCAGCAATAAACCGTAACAGGAAGAAGGATGTACTAGAACTCGAATCGGACAATCGGAAAAGTTTTATTGCTATTAAAACATTCGGTCGTCGGGACGTGTGATCGGTGGGGAGACTGGGGAGTGACAATATCAGCAATCGGAGGCAACTGGGGGTATTTGGACGGCTGACAAGTGCTAAATTAGTTGTTTGGGACAAGTTTTGGGTCCAGCCTTTCGATTCTGTTTCGAAATAGTTTCAGGAAAAATGTTATACGTTGCGCAATTTTACGTAAGTATGGTTACTGTATTTGTTATGGTACAAGTATTTGTTATGGATTTCTTGGATTTTCTTGGACAAAAGAAACTGAATGAAAAGAGAAACTGAAGGAATGGAGAATCCAAACCATTATCAAAAAAATATTATAAGGATTCAAACTAAAACTATAATTAGGTTATGGAATTTTCAAACACCAATTTCTCACGAAACTACGACATGCCTCCTAATTTACCGTATGATGAATTGATGACTGATTAAATATGCTAAGAACAGCATCCCAAGTTTCTAAAAGCAAGGGATGAATGATTTGATTGACAATATCCAATTGAGTTAAATGGAAAAAGAAATAATACTGGTTTCTTATATTTTTCCCTATTTTCTAACTAGTTCATAAAATAAAGTAGTTCAAAATATGAAATGTTGTCAATTGTACGGAATGGGCTAAGGGGTGCGTCTTCGCTGGATGACACACCATTATGATTTTCACACACGCGTATTTCTTGTCTAAAGTTATTTAGCGCCCTCTGCCGCACTACTGGAGTACCTTTCAACGTTTTCGTTGGCGAAATTCCGACCTAACGTTTCCAGAGAAGGAACTGGCATTTGCCGTGTGAGCGCATACAGATAGTAGATGGCGCTACAAGCTATCCACCGGCACCATTCGCGCAACTTTCAACCTTTACTTGACGCTGCCACAATTCCGCGTAAAATCGATAGATGGCGCTAGATTAAAATAAATAAGATTGCCTTTTCTATTTTTACTACCTCAGAAGGCGATAAACAGGCTTTTCAAGGGGTGTAAACTGTTTTTTTCTGTTTTGTTTTGTTTGGGGTGTTTTGTAATAAAATAAGAGCAAAGCTATATCTGTAACTCAAACCCTCTCTTTAAGCCTTGATAAATAAAGAAGAGTCAATTCTGAGATCATAACATATACACCCCTGTATTGGCTGTATTCTTAGAAGAGAAAGGCAGAGAGCATGAAATATATATTATAGTATATTCTGTATATTTATTCATGTATGTTTAGTTTTTCTTAATAGATATTTTCATATTTTTTTCTCTGTTTGGCGCAATGGTTGGCTGGTAGAGAACGACATTTGGCATTAAGCCCGCCATTTGAACAATTATGTTTTTGGTGCAATAAAGTTTTAAAAAACATATAGGAAACGTGATATATTTAATGATCAAACGAACTTACCTGTACGTGAAGTTCGATCATAATTATATGATCAGCTTCATTCTTAGCGATTTGTTTACATTTTGTAGTAGAGCTCCACGCTACAGCCTTGCACGGATATTTAAAGTAGGGAGATTCAAAAAACCCTACTGGCAACACTAGTCACCACCTCCTTCCACCATATCCCCGACCCGATCATCATTTTGTTTAAAGTAAATTAGTTTTTTATTTTATTTTTTATTTGGGTGGGATATTCTATTGGGAGGGTTATTTTAGGTAATCGCTAAGAATGAAGCTGATCATATAATTATGATCGAACTTCACGTACAGGTAAGTTCGTTTGATCATTAATTATATTTCTCAGCTTCATTCTTAGCGATTTGTTTACATTTTGTAGGATGTTGAGAGAAAAAACATATATTAGAAAAAAGAAAAAAGAATATTCTTATATTTTAAAGAAAAAACACGTTAGCTAATCAAACATCAATAATGTTAATTTATATTAGATTTATTTTTAGAATTTGTATTCGAAAGAATCGCTTGAGCAAATTGATTTTTAGGATCGATTACAATTTCCCGATTATAAAATCTACCGAACACTGAGGAGGATTGACTCCAACCAGCTGTTTTTCGAATTACGTCTATGCTAATGCCAAGTGAATTGGCTTTCGATGTAGCTGCATGTCTAGTACTATGCGTGCCAAACGTCGAAGTATCTAAACCGCTATGAGTCAGGGTATCTTTGATCCAATGGCTTATTCGCTGGGATGAAATCTTCGAATAAGGTTTTTTATAGCTTATAAATAAATTGTTATGACTGCCCGACCGCAAATTGCTAGTTTTCTTAATATATGCAATTAAACATCTTGCCGGACATTATACTGGGGTTTTGATCAAAAAATGGTAATTTCAATATTGGTTGTAGAGCATTAAGACGTGAAGTTTTTATCCGATCTGGAATTTTTATAAGAACTTCGGAGTTTTCTACTATATTAATATTGTTCAACTTAATTAAACTTAATGTTTGCACTCTATGCGCAGTTACAAGTGCTAATAATGTTGAAAATTTTTTCGATAGATCTTCTAAATCAAGTGAATCATTGGGCCATTTATCGGACAAATACCGTAAAACAATACCGGGGTCCCATGTTAAATCATATTTTGGGGCCGTTGGTCTGAGATGGAATACTCCTTTCATAAATCTCTTAATTTGCTCGTCTTTAAGATATGATGAACCTAATAACAATGACAATGCTGATTTATATGAATTTATTGTGCCGTACTGAGCACCGTTTTCAAAAACATTTGACAAAAAATTCAATACGTCAGAAATCAATGGCTCCATATAGTTAACATTATGAATTTTACAATAATTTAACCAATTTTTTATGCAACTGTCATACTGTTTATAAGTTGATTGTGTAATCGAAGATAAAATAATATTTACAGATTTGTCATTTAGGGACTTTTTTAATAACGATCTCCGGACAATTTCACGGCAACCATTGTAAGTGTCTTGTTCAAGTTGTGGGACAACCTGAAAGGAGATTTTAATATATTAGAATTTGGTTCAAACTGTATGAAATTTGAAACTGCTATTTTTCGCAAAATAGGGAACCACGGCTGAGTAGGCCAGTAAGGCACTACTAGAATTCCTAGGGCTTTATCAGAGATTATTTTTTGAATGGTTTTTAATATGATAGCAAATGGTGGAAACGCGTAAAAGAATGTATTTTTCCATGTAATTGTAAACGCATCCACCGCGCAAGCGTCCGGGTCCATTTTCCATGAGACGTACCTTGAGCATTTGGCGTTACACCGACTGGCAAACAAATCGATTTTAGGGTTGCCATAAGCCTTTACAATTACTTGGAAAGCCTCATCACATAACTGCCATTCTGTATCTTCAAATTTTTTACGAGAGAGAAGATCTGCCTCAACGTTTTCACGTGTATTTATGTATGACGCAAACAACATTATTTTACGTTCCTCACACCATTGCCAAATGTCGCGGGCTACGCTATTTAAATGTGGATATTGAACGCTACCCATGCGATTTATACAGGAAATAGCCGTTACATTATCAATTCTGAGCAACAATTCACAGTTCGACATATTTTTTGCAAATGTCTTCAGCCCTAAAAATGCAGAAATTAATTCTAAGCAATTTATATGCATTTTTCTTTCATTTTCTTTCCAGAAACCATGTACTTTTTGTCCATTACAAAATGCTCCAAACCCACTTAAGGACGCATCAGAAAATATTTCTAATCGAAAGTTATTGAACTTAAAAGGATTGTCCGTATCTAAATGGTCAATCCACCAGTTGTAATCATTTTGAAAATAATTAGGCAAATAAATCATCTGATCGTAATTTGGATTATTTAAGAGGCAAAGGTATTTATGCCTTTCAAATTGTTTAGTATACAGCCACCCATATTGGATGGCAGGACAAACTGATATTAAGAGTCCTATAAACGCTGCAAAGTCGCGTAATTTACATCTAGGCAGTGTTTTAAACTTAACTAATTGATTCATCAATTTTGATTTTTTGGTCTCTGGGAGACCTAGCGTCATTCTATGAGAATCAAACACGAAGCCTAAAAACTTACATTGCTGCTGTGGTACTAAACAGCTTTTTTCAGCATTGATTATGAAACCAAGTTTTTCGAGGACGTTTTTAGTATAAATAATATTTTGATGACATTCTAAGAATGTTCTGCCAAAGCACAGTATATCGTCAAGATAAATCACCGACATATAGCCATTAGATCTTAAATTTTCCATTATAGGTTTCAGCAATTTTGTGAATACATATGGCGCGGTACAGAGGCCAAATGGGAGACAATTAAATTGATATAAAACATTATTATATTTAAATCGTAGGTACTTTTTATGATCCTCATGAATGGCGATTAAAAAATAAGCGTCTTTTAAGTCAATTGAAGCCATGAAACAATTTTTCGTTATTATTTTTGAAGCCGTCCTGTAATCTTCCATTTTAAAATGCAGAGGCTTTATAAATTTATTTAAAGATTTTAAATTTAGAATAAATCTTTTGTCCCCATTTGGCTTAGGTACTAAGAATATGCTTGATAAAAATTCGCCGTCTATGTGGTCACATTCCGATATCGCCTGCATAAGTAATAATGACCTTATGGCATTAGAAAATTCAGTATGCTCGGTTTTTGTTTTAGGGTGCACGCTAGGTGCATCAGGACGAAAAGGCATAGACGTAAATGGAATTTTATAACCGGTTAACCATGATAATATGGTTTCGTCAACCGTAATTTGTTTCCATTTCCCTAAAAAGTATTTGAGACGGCCGGCATATGCTACCTCGGTGTCTATCGTCTCCTGCTGCTCCTCGTGACTGCTGCTCGCTCCGCTGTCCCCCTCCGTTGAGAGCCGTTGTGTGGACCGGTGTGCTGCGACTGGCGAGTTCTCCTGTACTCCGATTTCGGCGTTATCTTCCGAGGCATAGTCTTCCAGTTTAAACGATTATTCCCATTGTTACGACCTGACTTTACGAAGTTATTGATGTTAAATTTGTTTGAACGGAAATTTTTTGCTTGTTCGAGGTCAGCTCCAGACCTTTTTATTGTCTTGGCAGACTTTAATTTTTCAGAGACATTCTCTCCAAATAATAACTTGGCATGTTTGGTTTCGCTGAGTGCATCCTTCATGTCAGGATTAATAGCCGAGATGACGAAGCCACGGCGCGTTTTGGAATCTGCAAAATGGCTGTCACATAATAATCTACATGCGTCGCTAATTGGTTTTAAAATTTTCGTGTGCTGTTCTTTAGCAATAAGCAGTTCTGCTGCTTGATTTAGGGCAGCGATAGCGACTGAAATCTGCTTCTGTTTAGCTAAAATAGCGCTGTCTCTTTTTATCAAATTGTCTGCTAAAGCGACCTTCACCTCAGGATTTAATGATGGCGGAACGAGTAAATCACAGTTCTCAGGTATTAGGTAAGCGTCCATCAATTTTTCTTTTGCATCTTTAACTAATCCTTTTTCTAGGATCTCTCGCCATCTTGATGCTAAGTCTTTATGTGTTGGTTTACCTAGCTTGATTTCAGATTTTGGCGCGTCGCCTAGCGCCTCTAAGATCTCGTTATCGAGTTCTGGAACCGTCGTCTCTTCGGCGGCCGCCGGCGGCTTGTTATGATCGGACGTCGAAGTCGCATTATTGCCCATCGCTGGTCCCGGCGCCGGATTCTTGATCGGAATCGGTGGCGGCGACAACGCGCGTGATACAACTCGATTGCATGACTCCGAGACATCGCTATCGGACCCTAAAACAATACCGTTCATCGTTTATATATACATTTATATAGATGAACTTCCAGTTGTCAGGAATGTTTATTTTATAAAATAAATAGCGATGTTTTAAGTTAATCTAGGGAAAGCCAATGAAATCCATGAAAGAGATAGCCCAGTTGGCGTCACATCACAATAACGTTATATATTTAAGTTGCTGGCCAGAAAAAAACTGTGTGAAAGAGATAGCCCAGTTGGCGTCTCGCATCACAAGGCAATATTTCGAGTTGAAATATTATATAGCTACTAGCATAAGTCGTGAAAGAGATAGCCCAGTTGGCGTCTCGCATCACAAAGCAATATTTCCATTTGAAATGTCGTATAGCTGGCTGCTATCGTAATGCGTGAAAGAGATAGCCCCGTTGGCGTCTCGTATCACAAGGCAACATTTCGGGTTGAAAAGTTGAATTGCTAGCATAACGCGTGAAAGAGATAGCCCAGTTGGCGTCTCGCATCACAAGGTAATATTTTCAGTTGAAATGTCAAGCAGCTGCATAGTATTGTGCGTGAAAGAGATAGCCCGGGTGGCGTCTCGCATCACAGGCAATATTTCAAACTGAAATATACGTGGTCGGGATAGCCCAAATGATGTCCCGAATTGCTAATTAATATTTTAGCTAAAAAGTAGTTTTGAGCTAAAAATATATAGTTAACTACTTAGCGATGCCAGTAATCCGTGACAGAGATAGCCCAGCTGGCGTCTCGCATCACATATTTATGAAACTGAACGTTACAATACGAAAAAGAACGTTTTGAACGTGTAGTTACAAGCCACAAATAAAAAAATATTTTTTGAGGGTAGATTAACATAATCAGGCTTTGTAACTTTTAATTATTGCAAATGCTTTGTTAATGTATTAAATGAATATAATGTCAGACATATTACGAAATGAAAATGGATTTACACATAGATTAGGTAACTTTTGAAAATTACTCACCATCGGTTTCACTGTCCGAATAGATTATTAAGCGATTGTGTCGCCTTGTGTTTTGCTGAAGTTGTAATTCCAGCTTTTTAATTTTCTTCCTTATATGTTCACTGCTTTGAATTTCATGTCGTCGTTTCGGCATGATTTCTAACGGTTTTTTCGCGTTTCAAATATAATGCTGGTAACGTGCGAAGGCTATGAGCACGGAACACAGAATGATGATCGGGTCGGGGATATGGTGGAAGGAGGTGGTGACTAGTGTTGCCAGTAGGGTTTTTTGAATCTCCCTACTTTAAATATCCGTGCAAGGCTGTAGCGTGGAGCTCTACTACAAAATGTAAACAAATCGCTAAGAATGAAGCTGAGAAATATAATTTTCGGTATATAGGTACTTGTGGGATGGTACGCAACCATTGTGCTAGTCTAACTCGAACTTTTATGTCGTAAAGTATATAAAAATTACATACCTACTTATCGCATAGACACCTTTAAGTGCTGATATATACGATCTGCTATATAGAAGAATTTTGAAAATGTGAAGAAAAAGTGCTAAAAAAGATCGAAAACACGTCCCATTACAAGTGCTTTGTTTTTGTGCGAGTGAAGACTTGTTTTTGAGAATCGAACATAAATAGAGGATCACAGCATGTTAAACAATTAAATAATGGTTAATTATTCAAGGTTAGTCAATAAAAAATCGAATTTATCAAAATAACCTGCAATATAACCGTAAACAAACTGCTTTACTCACCGAGAAATAGTTTCACTACTGCCCGCTAGAGGGCGCTAACGTCAAAACGAGGAACTACTGCCGGATACCACTCTCAGCGCCATCTAGTGGCGAGTAGCTAATAACAAAATCCAAAGCTTCCAATATAAAAGCTCTTAAAAATGGACGAGGTTATGGCCGCACTTCGAAAACTCCAATATGACATGGACCAGCAGAAAATTGCTATCGAGAAGAATGGCGAGAAAGTTACCGAACAAGTTACTGAAAACATAAACATAATCTTAGACAATAAATTTAGAAAATGGGAAGAAAGCCAGGATAAGCTCGCACTTAAAATAGAAAATCAAGAACAGAGACTACATACTTTAGAAAAACAAATAAGACAGAGAAATTTGGTCTTCTTCGGTATTGAAGAAAATGAAAAATCTTACCAGCAACTGGAAAATAATATCATTGACTTTATAAATAACCTTCTTTCGATTAAATTAAATTATATAGATATACAAGAAGCCAGGAGAATCGGGAGAAAAACAGAAAACCCCCGCCCCATTATAGTAACATTTACTACTCTGGGCAGCAAAATTAAAATTATAAAGCAAAAAGGACTATTGAAGGATACTGCTTACTACATAAAAGAAGATTATCCACAACACATTTTGGAGAAACGAAAGGAGCTCCAAGGACAAGCGAAGGTAGAGAGGGAAAAAGGAAACAAAGTTCTAATTAAATATGACAAATTAATTGTAATTAAAAATAAATCAGAGACGGAGTCAGCTTCAGATACCAGAAAACGAAACCTATCCATTTCGCCACAAAATAACTTCGGCTCTCGTGTTTATACGCCACAAAGTACTCAAGCTGCAAAGAAAAATAAAACCATAGTAACGCGAAACACACCCCAAAGCTCATGCAGTTCGTCACAAGGACCTGTCAAACCAGGTTTACTAAATTTCCTGGTAAACAAACAAATTAACAACAAACATGAAAATGAAAATAAAACCGATAACACCTTCAACACATAGCAATTAGCAGCACCCCTCTCGGAACATATATACGAAATACAAAATTCACCTGCACCTGATACCCATCTTCCAAGACGGCTGGTCACCGCGGAAGATTACGACCAAAACCTTCCAAAGAAAACAACACTATTAGAACATTCAAAACCAAGTGAAAAAAGCACAAACCAGCTTTACATACTAACATACAATGTTAGAACTTTATCATCATATGAACGGCTGATTGAATTAAACGAAGCACTAGCCAATGTAAAATACGACATTATCGGCTTATCTGAAGTACGACGCATGGGCGACGAAATATCAGAATATGACGATTTTATTCTCTGTCATACAGGTCAAACGCCAGGAAAATATGGAGTTGGGTTTTTAATAAATAAAACCCTAAAAAACTATATTGACTGTTATATTGGGATATCAGAACGAGTCGCACTACTTAACATAGAAATATCGAAAAAACAGCTCACCATAATACAAGTCTACGCGCCAACGGAGGCGGCGAAGGAAGAAGAGGTCGACTGTTTCTACGAGGACATCAATAGAGCGATAATCATGGCCCATAAAGACTATATTTTAATGGGAGACTTTAATTCAAAAATAGGTCAACCACAAGCAGACGAACATCTTGTAACAAGACAATATGGGTTCGGTGAAAGAAACGCACGAGGACAGAGACTCATAGATTTTGCGTTAGAAAACAAACTAGCAATAATTAACACTTTTTACAAGAAGAAAGCTAAAAGAAGATGGACATGGCGTTCGCCAAATGGCCAGCATATAGCGATTTTATACTGAGTAACCGTCCACATATATTTAAAAATATAGAAACACTGAATCTAAATTATCCATCAGATCATAGACCACTCCGAGCTACATTATCACTTATAAATCCAAGAAAAAGTAGAGCCAACTACCTGAATAAACAATACAGCACTCTCAAAAGCGAGGAAGAGATCTCACTGTATAAAGAATACCTGAAAGATCACATAAATTCTCTAGAAGATAACAAGAAAGAGGAGACGGTACAAGCCCAACATGACAAAATAATTAACTCTATACAGAAAAGCTTACAAAATGCATGCAAAACTGATTCCCCCAGAGACCGCAGTATACTGACAGTACGCACTAAAAACCTTATGGAAAGAAAACAAGCATTACAAAAAACTAAAAATAAATCCAGATCGCAAAAAAACGAGCTTAAAGCTCTATACAAATTGACAAGCAAATATATAAAAAAAGACTATCAAAACCATAGAGCTGTAACTCTACAGAACTATTTACAACAAAAAGGAAGCATAAAAAAAGGATACAAAGAATTACGTTCTAACAAAATATGGATCAAAAGTTTAAAAAAAGGGGAAAGAAGTAATAATAGGCGCGCCGATATAATTAAAATTGCCACAGACTACTACAAGAACTTATATAGCGCTACAGTACCGACAACTGAATCCTGCTATTCAACGGAACACTTGACGTATAAAATACCCGAACCTGATGTAGAGCCATTAAAGCCAATAAACTGTACAGAGATCATAGAGGCAATACAAAAGCTTAAATTAGACAAAAGCCCGGGGTCGGATAATATTACAAACGCCGCTATAAAACTCGGTCACACAATATTAGCCAGGCCATTAGCAGATCTATTCAATAAGATACTGGAAACTTCTGAAACACCTTCGCAATGGTCTGAATCCAACATTATTCTGCTCTATAAAAAAGGAGACCCTGAAAACATCAGCAACTATAGACCCATCAGCCTTCTGCCATCGATATATAAACTATTTTCAACGATTATAAACCAGAGAATAAGCGTGTCACTAGAACAAAAACAACCCATTGAACAAGCCGGTTTTAGAAAGGGGTTTTCGACGATGGACCATATCCACACATTGGAGCTAATAATCGAGAAATTCCAAGAATATCAACGACCATTATATGTCGCTTTCATCGACTATCAAAAAGCTTTCGACACTGTGTCCCATGAAAGTATATGGAAAACACTAAAAGCTCAACAGATAGAGACAAAGTACATAGATATTATAAAAAATATATACAACAAGTGTACGAGCAAAGTAAAACTAGAAACGATTGGTTCAAGCTTTCAAGTGAAAAGGGGAGTACGCCAAGGCGACCCCCTATCTCCAAGAATATTTATTGCTATTCTAGAAAACATTATAAGTACACTAAACTGGAAAAAGCGAGGCTTAATTATACAAGGAAAATATCTAAATCACCTTAGATTTGCAGACGATCTAGTACTACTTGCTGAATCTGGCCCAAACTTACAATATATGATCGAAACCCTCCATACAGCAAGCATACAAGTAGGACTGCAAATGAACATCACTAAAACAAAAATCATGACAAATTATAGAAAATCACAAATCACATTAGAAAATGAACCGTTAGAATACGTCGATAAATACATATATCTAGGGAAGCAAATTGGATTCAACAGAAACAACAATGACCTTGAAATAGAGAGGAGAGTCAAAATTACCTGGAGTAAATATTGGGGCCTTAAAGAAGTATTCAAAAGTAATATGCCCATAAAATTAAAAACTAAAGTGATGAATTCGTGTCTCATCCCATGCTTAACATACGCTTGTCAGACATGGAAATTTACAAATAATATAAAGAGAAAAATAATCACATGCCAAAGAGGAATGGAGCGTAGTATGCTCAACTTAAAAATTAAACATAAGGTTAGACACACAAAGATAAGAGCAACAACAAAAACAATTGATGCCCTTAACCAAGCCCAAAAGCTGAAGTGGCGGTGGGCTGGGCATGTGGCGCGACTCAAAGACCGCAGATGGACAAAACTCGCTACACAATGGAAAGGCCCTCAGGGCAAACGCCTGAAAGGAAGACCATACTCACGTTGGGAAGATGACGTCATTAAAATTGCTGGACCAAATTGGCAACACACTGCTCTAGACAGAGAAAAATGGCAAGCTTTGGAAGAGGCCTTCACCTGAGAGGGGTTCCTGTTACGTACCTATAATAATTTTATATAAAAGTAAATATTCTAAGCATAAGGATAAAAACTAACATAGATATATATACTATAGATAACTAAGCAAAAACTTAATAAACAGATTTTTTTTTTTTTTTTTTAAGAAATTATGATGTACTGTAAGAATTTTAACGGGAAATAAAAGGCTTTTTATTTTATTTATTTATTTTATATACGATCTGCTGATCAGTATTTATCAGCAGTGCATTTTTAAATACACTTTGCTACGGTACCATCGTCTTTGCTATGAAAAAAAAACAGCGTGTAATGACGACAGCTCATTGTTATTGCGACGAGCTAAGGCTCAACCAGGAAACGCCGAGCAAAGCTCGGTCACCCACATATTGAATACTTATTTAATCTCATGTGAATGAAACAAATTGTAATTGGTACTTAGTCGTTCATTAATATTTTCTTAATTTCTTTTCACTTCAGCCCAGTCAAATTAGACCAATTTTCCTCCAAACCCGGTAATTGATAATTATTAATTGGGACCTTTTGGGATATGTTCGAACACCTTCCAGGATGATGCTTACAAAAGTGGGATAGCCGAGATCGAAATAAATAACGCTTCTTTTTTTCATTCGATAATTTCGATTGCACTTTCCGTAAAAAAGCTAAGATGGTTCAGCATGGCATGACGCACTTTTTCAATAGTAAATGACCGTTCAAGGCACTTTCTGTTGTCCTGTCAATGTTGACGTTAAATATTAATATCCGTTTAAATATGATGAAAATTATCATTTAGTAAGTAAGGCAGAAAACGTCTCGTATTAATTAGGCAACATATAAACATGCTATTGCAAAAACTCCACAAGGATCACGTCAAGCATTTTAATTAAAGCAATAAAATTAGTGAATTCTCGCCCGAAAGCCGCTCATATAACTCTCCGCAAATTTAATTTGATCCTCGGAGAGCCGAGACTTTCATCGCGAGACTTTTAAACTGTTTTAATATGTTACAAGGTGAAGTTATTGAAGGAATATGTGTGGGTGTGGGTTGTAACTTAAAGCCATTCAACGGCCGGCTGTTAACTTGACATTAATACCTACCTAATTGTAATAAATGTGATTACGGAGCGAAATGTGATGTGGTCAATATAATGTATACATTACCTTATATCTTTAGACAAGCAATTCTTGCATATATATATTTATTTCGGGGATCTCGGAAACGATTTTGATGAAATTTGGTATGTTGGAGTTTTCGGGGACGAGCAATCGATCTAGCTAGGTCTCACACATGGGAAAACGCCGAGCAAAGCTCGATCGCCCAGACATTGTTGTTATTATTCTAGTAAAATATTAATGGGATCATCTTCAAGTACAGGCTTATAAAAGCTATGTACAGAAGTCGTCAGGACAAGTTCGTGCCCTCTCACTACACAAAAAGTTCTGACGCGAACCCAGTAGCTCTAGTACAAGTTTTTTCGAAACATTAACTAATTCGAACGCGTTTGCGTTTTGTCTCTAAATGTATGAAAACGCTCTCACCGAGTTTGAAATACGCGCGTTCATCGGTTAGCAACAAATGTTATACTCGCTGTTTTAGTTTCACGTTTTCATACCACTTTCATACATTTTGAGACAAAACGCAAACTCGTTCGAATTAGTTAATGTTTCGAAAAAACTTATACTAGAGCTACTGAGCTCACTTAGGATTAGGGCTTCCAAAATTACGGATTTGTCAATTACGTAATTGATTACGAAATTAGAACGTTGAATTACGTAATTACGTAATTACGTAACTGACCCGGAGTTCAAATTAAAAATCTCTAAATAATTTGTATTTGTTATAATTATTAATTATAATTAAGGGAAACGATTTTTAACACCATTATTTAAATAAATCGCAGCATCCACGTGTAATTTTCAGAACAAAGAGCTGAACGCATATGGTCAGTCCAGCTTGAGGAATTTCTCCCACTAATACGGTCGTCTTTAAGTTTTATTTGTATTATTGGCAACCAGTTGTTATAAATCAAGTATGGTAGTGCGGTGGACAGTCTGATTCGAATATTGTGCTAGTCTAAAATCGATGAATTGGTACGATATCCATTTCGAAGTAGGTATGCCACAAATTTACTTCTAGCACTCAATCCAGTTGCTATCAGCTGGAATCTGGGAAAGGACTCCTCTATTTTCCAAGTAGAGGTATACGCCATCTTAGAGTGTGCGACAACCAATCGGCAAAGCAATTATCTCAACAATATCAAAAAATCATTTATATTCAATCGTATAGCCAGGCGGTGCTCTTGAATTGGCGGGAAGCATTAAATAACCTTGGAGCGAAAAACAAGGTTATTTTACGGTGAGCCCCAGGGCATGCAGGTATCGCGGGAAATGAAAGAGCTGACGAGCTTGCACGAGCGGAGGCGAAGGGGATGCATTGTGGGCCAGAATCGTTTTGTGGCATCCCCATACGTCTAACCAAGCTCACCCTGGAAATCTACTGTTTCTACAAAACGATTCAGGCCTGGAGAGAGTTCCCAGGTCTGAACCATTCCAAGGCGCTATTTAAGGCCTTTAACAAAAAGGGGTCCCCTGATGCCTATTGCTAAGCAGGGACCGACTACGCATGTTTGTAAGGTTGCTTACTAAATAATCACATGCACACGTTAGGATTGAGTGACACAAGGAGGTGCAGACGCTGCATTGAAGTGGAGGAGACGTTTGCACACATCCTAACTGACTGCCCTAGCCTAATGCACAGCCGTAGATCTTTCTTAGGCAAACACGTCATGTGCCCTGAAGAGACTAAGTTTCTCGAGTTCAGCAAAATCCTGCCATTCTTTAAGTTTGCAGGACTTTACCCACTTTTAGGATCCCAATAGTTCAGCAATGGTCGCAATGATAGCCACAACCCCCAAATAGTAATATGATATTAATAGGTTTTTGATCTGTTCCGCCATTCCAGCCACCACATCGAACACCCACCCGGTAAAATATTGCACCCCTGGCCCCTGTCGGACCTCCTTCTTGTATTTAGTCCACAGACATCAGAGTAACCTAGTCGAAAGGGTTACAACGCAATCCTGTCCATTCTCGCTAGTGATGTGTCGAGGTACCTAGGTACTAACTCCAAATAATATCCCATAATCTTTTATGTTATTTAATAATACGTTAATTTACAATTTCGTAAAACTTTTTTCCATTTTTGGACTGAAATAATAGGCATATTTTAAAGAAATAAGTTGTAATACATAATTCCGTAATTACGGAATTTAACCTTTGAATTACGTAATTATTAGAAGGCAAATATCTGTCCGTAATTACGTAATTCCGTAATTACGGAATGGAAGCCCTACTTAGGATGAAATAGATTTAGATAGGGATAGCGCTTAGAAGAGGAAAACAATATAAAAGTAGCATGATGGTCTTTTACATGCTTCTTTAAATATATTTATAATGGTAGATTTAGTAAAAATTTCTTTAAACTGATTCCCTAATATATAACCTCATATTATATAACATACATATATATAAGGTAAAATACATATGTAAGGTAAGGTTCCCTAACATATATAAGGTTAGCTGGAAGAGATCCCTCATAGGGATAAGTTCGCCTTTGTACTTTAATCTTATGTGACATGTATATTGTTTGAACCTGTTTTATGTACAATAAAGTGCTTACATACATACATACTCGTATATACATAACCATAACCGCAGAAACCGGTGACAAAAATCGGAATAAACCGATTTCCATTCCCGCGCTTTAAAAACTGTGGACCTTACACCTAACTAATGTTAAGAATTTAAGTGTGAAACGAAACTATCCTAGCAACGATACTTTTTCCGATATTATCCTGGCTTTGGAAAACTGCCACAAACCGAACCCTATTCTTAATTAAAACGCGAATACTCACGGCCTCTTAACGACACGATGTAAACGCCGATACCGTCCTGAATATTACCTGTAAACAAAAAAATATTGTCCTGTTGAATCATTAAACGGTTTTCATTATCTATGCATAGTTTTAAGGGGTATTTTGTTTGTCAGGTAAAAGTGGCAAATGTTTGACAACATAAAACTACCTAGTTAAACTATATCATAATTTTCAACACAAAATTAGAATTTTGATCCATTAGAAATAGGAATTTCTAATGGATCAAAGTGTTCTTCTCATTAACGCACTTTAGGTAGTTCACATACTGTAATCAAGTCGCAGTGTAAGTTCTGGAATGGGCTACACAATTTATACACAGTATGAAAAAAAAACGGGTTGCACTCCGGGAGTGCCGTCAGAAGTGAAAATTCAATGACTTGATAAAGAAAGTAAATAACAAAGATATTCATATTCGAATAATCCATCTACATATATATTTGGAGCATTTAAAAATTCAAAATTGTTCGTACTTTGTCCATCACACTTGGCCAATATTTTGACGTGAACTATCACCGTATTTAGGGACAATAAGAACGACTTTCCATAAGAATTTATTTGAAATGTGATCTTCATGGTAATCGGTCAGAGTGGCTATCCGATATTGGACTTAGTTGAACCGTAAATGTATGCGTTAAAGGGTCAATTTGAAAGGAGCGGACGGGTGTGGCAACGACACATGCCGCTGACTCTAAATTGAGACTTTTAGTCTTATGATTACGGTTCAATTTGGAGTGCAGTTGTCGTATCGTCGGACAACTAGGTGACCAGCTGAGCATTGGCTGAGTTGACCCCTCCTAACATCGCAATCACGATATTGGGAGGGGTCAACTAGCTGGTCTTACGCATCGTCCCGAGTTAAACATTTTTCCCCCAGCACAAAAAGTGCTCAGCGCCGCTAAAGAAGTTTTCACTTCAAAAAAAAAACATTGTAAAGGTCTGAAGTATTTTCGCAAATTTATTTGTCATCTTTTGAGCCTAAAAGTGTCAATAGTCGAGCATGTTATTTTACCCCCCATATGGCGACATTAATATAAAATTTTCAGATGTCTGCGTGACCCTTACACCGGACCGGATATCCGCTTTCCGTCCCTCGTCAGGACGGTGTGAATTAAACAAGAAATAAATGATTTCTAAGGCCTGGTTGGTAAGTGGAAATAATGCGAACCTTGTGAAGACATAATTTGCTATTACTAGGCTAGGCAGTAAACTGATGGATGCAAAATCCAAAGAGTGTTGTAAAAAAAGTTTAATTTTATTACAATCCGCAAACTGTAGTCTAATCAAATGAGACTGATTATTTAGCGGTTCTAATTTGAAATAATCATCACAACTCTCTTATGAATTATTATTACATATAGGTAATTATAATACGCACTAAAATATCGTCGTGAAGAGAATTTGGCTATTGCTATAGTGAACATACCATTCGATCTTTCAAACATTGCCAACATAGAGAAAACACTTAGATATTTTTAACCGACCCCGAAAAGGTTCTCAATTCGGCTGTATGTTCTTTTTTATGTTTGTTACCTCAGAACATTTATGGACCGATTTGGAAAATTATTTCTCTGTTTGAAAGCATATGCTTCAAAGTTGGTCCCGTTGTTACCAGAATCCGGTTCTGATGATGGGAATTGATCAACCTGATCTGGTAATTGAAGCCGGAAGGTAGGCAACGGAATTCCGTAATAAAACATTGTAGGTTAGCCTTGTTTGAGCTCATTAGAATCGTTATGAGATGCACTCTGGTAATGATTCACTAAAAAGTGTACCAAAATTTTTTTAATAAAAAAAATAACACCGACCGTGAATAAATCAAACCATTTCGTCAACTTTAGGCAATTTCTTTGGATAGCACCGACTTCAAAAATTATATTACGCCTACATTTTTCAATAAGAACTTCTGAGTGTTTTGTAACAGAAATTCGTGAGAAGCACGAGGATGGACCCCATGGGCAGTATATTAATTAGCTTTGCCTGTGACTTCATGCACCTTGACCGTCTTAATCACCCTCTCATACAAACTTCTGCCCCCAATTATACCCCTCGGGGGATTCTTTCCGGGATATAGAGGTTCGAGTGCGAAAGTATATCTACCATAGAGTTAGAAAATGAGTCGCATTCGCATTTATGACATTGGTGGCATTGTAGGAAACATTAGTCGCCCGTAAAGGCACAGATTCGAGACAAATGAATGACAAAATGTGCAATAATTTAATACCTACGCAATAATTTCTAATTATGAAAACAAATGTAAATATACAAATATTAATTCAGTAAATAATGATTCAAGTAAACTCGTATTACTACTCATATCAACGAGAGCAGCGCAGCTGTTTTAGATAATAATACCTACTGTTTATTGCGGATAGCTCAGCACAATGCAGGCTTCATCATTTGTTTTCATCGTGCTCAACGCCGCCAACGAACATTATACGTACTACCACAATGGGCTTGTAATACGTGAAGTGCTCCTGTCCATTCGACACTGCGCTGTATATGCATTAAATATGCCTAATACTTACTCGTACCGCAGTTGCTACACCGTTAAATATATACACCACTACGTATATCTTGGTGGAAATATACTGAATAAACTATGTAAATGAATAAACAAGAGTAAATGAGGTTCGATGAAAAATATTTAGCCATCGGGAACGAAACAATACGTACGTTAATAATAAAAAAAACTTCTCCCTAAAATTCAACTTGGCAACTAGAAAATAATGGGTTTCCACCAAAAAAACAAACTGAAATATAACGCGTTAAAGTACCTACCCGGAAACCTTTCGACACCGGTTTTCACAAAAGAAAAGAGATAAATGAGTATTTTATCCAGAGCCATCTTATTCGCTATTCCACTAGAAATAAGGCCTCTTGGACATTCTATGCTAAACAAAGCCGGTTTCGACACGATGATGGATGACGCCGCCATTGTCATGTATCAAATGTGTACCATTTAGCGGAGGGGAAATGTTAACAAGGACCAAACAAACCGCATAGCATTGGTGTTGAAATTTTTCCCTTGTCGATTTTCGTACTTTTCAAAATGAATATTAATGTAGATCAACATTGAATGTCGGCTTTTGGAAATGTATTTACTTATAGCTCTTTTTAGATGTCATTTACCTACACTACAAGCTACAACAATAAAATATTTTAATCAATAGTGCATTACTACAGAGGCTGAGAAGTAAGGGGTTGCCGGCCGAGCGTAGCGAGGCCGGATAGTTACGAGGTTGGCAACCCCTTTTCACGCCGAGGTATGTATAGTGCTTTTCTCAAACATGCAATGAAATAAATTAAAAAAGCTCCGAGAAATCAAACTTTAATTTCTACAGAAACTGAAAGTAAACTAGATAAAAATTAAACTGACACATATATTACTATTTATTTGTCGACTTCTAAACTTTATTAAAAGTAGAAACAGGAAAGTAGAACACATAAAAGATGGCACAGTGTCTACTCCGAAATCTATACTTCTCACATGCCGTCCCTTTCACTCTCGCGTGAAAGGGACGCCAACGAAGTACGGATTTCGAATTTCAGAGTACATGCCCGGTCGTATTCAGCCAATTCAACTAATGTTTCTTAAATAATTTGCGTTTTTCGGTGGAAAAATACACTTGCGATTCTGTTAAAAAAATTAACGGCGGGAAAGCACGAACTTTTAAACGTTTCAAATTTTCAATACTTTTGACGTTATGTTTATCAAATCTTATTCAAATTCCGTCTTATTCCTGTTCCGTCTTATTTTTGAGAAATTGTATTTTTTTTAATTACCGTAGTGGCAGAGTGTCTAAACGAACTAAAAATCAATTATTGCTTATAGTTTTCTTCATGGCTGAACGCCGTGATGCTGAGTCACATGAATGTGGAATGGAAATTAAAAAACAGCATCTTGCAGGCCTAGGCCTGCAACTTTGTATGAAATTCCTTTAAAGGCCTCTCGTCTAGTCGCACCCGAAACGTGACACTTCGCAGCCTATAATAAGGAACATAACCTCAATATTTCATTGCATGTTTGAGAAAAGTTGATTTGTTTAATAAAATCAACATTTTAACAGACTACTTTTCAGCGTGCTAGGAACCTATCATTATACTCTGGCGGTCAAAAATTTCGGGTCACCCTAGTTTAAATCGCCTCAATAGGTTTTGTGAAATATTCTACACTCGTTTTATTTACATAATATACTATTCTTCGTAAATCCCAACTGTATTAGGAATTTCCGGGATTCTATCATAAAAATATCAATGTCCAAAAATGACGATTTTAGCGATATCTCGCTCCGTTAACATTGTTTTTTTCATGGATTTCTAAGAGTTCGATTTGAACCTGGAAACGTTACTTTTTTGGCTGTTACTTTTGCAGTATAGATGATGTATAATTAAATAAAGATAATCACATTATTTAAAAAAACTTACAACCTCGAAGTATTTTAGGAAATATGATGGTTTTTTACCGACCAATATATATGTAGGGTTCGTTGTCCGCGAGTGTACATGTTAAATAACTTTCTTAATCCAATAAATTTTCCTATGACCATCGAGGCGAGGTGAGAGTGAGTCATTTTGTGGCACGGAAAAGAATACTAAATTCAATCTTGTTGCTCCCTTCCAAGAAAGCAAGGCGTGGAAATCTAGACAGAATCCACAGTAAATTCGCAGACGATTCCATCGATACCGAATCACGTAGCTGCAATTGCTGGCCATCGTCTGCACTCAATGTAGTACCTACTTTGTAACTATTTCACTCCAATTCTATCTAGAACACGCATTCCCTTTTCAGGGAGTTAATGACTGCAAATGGCTGAGGTATTGGCCATAGCGAATAGTGCACCGTTGGCATAATAACCGGACAAGTGAGAGTCGGACTCGCCTACTGAGGGTTCCGTACAATTATGACGGCGTATACCGTGGCTTAACATCGATGACTGATTACGTTTTTTAAATAAAGACTACATTTGTATGATTTAAGTATACATACTGAAAAGTAGGTGCCACTGATTACGAGTGGGTACAACAAATCAAGTAGAACTTATAATTAGCAAAACATACGAGTATTTTTTTTAAAAATTCAGATATTTGTTAATATACGCATTAAACTAACTTTAATTTACAAACAAATCAGTTGTGGTGTCTAAAGTTTTCAACTTAAGTACATCTTGTAAGTACAAAGAGGTTGGCTCAAGTGGCCTCGGCTAGGAAGAGCTGGTAGAAGCTGCGCAAGACCGTGACAAGTGGAGAACTCTTCTGCGAGCCCATGTCCCTAATGAGGGATAACAGGAACTCATCATCATCATCACATATTGTACAAACGAATCACTTTGATACAAATAACGATAATATACCTACTATAAATAATTTTTACTCTTGATTTTGAGCATGTTTTAAGGCGATATATCGATTGAAAGAGACGCCCTTATGTTTTTCGCTCACGACAAAACGGGATGCTAAACTCTCCGAGAATGTTTTTTTTTTAGACAAATCTCGTTAAATATCTGACTGTGTGCAGGTTTATTAAATTTCCTCTTGACAGAGTTTAGATGAGGTATATACCATCATATTAACTTAATCGTGTCTTTTAATAATGCGTCGTTTTAGTACGCTGAGTAAAAAAAGGAAAATATAGACTCAACTTTGGATTTTTTTTCTATCGAGAAAATTTTAAGCAATCATGTTTCGGCTATTGTCAGTACCACAAGTCATATAGTCAAAAATCATACATCTGAAAATCAGCCCCTATTGTTTGCTAGTCTGGGCAGGACCAGGGATCGAAACCGGTATTTTTAAAAGTTCCAGAAATAGTCCAATAAGTATTTTGTATTATTGTATGGTCTTTACGTAGGACTGAATCGTTATTTACTTAACAACTTCGTATTATTAGAGTGTCCCATTAAAAATGGAGTTATAAACCAAAAACCGAAAAAGAACGATATAAATACCAGTATTTTGTATGGAGCAAATACCGGTATCCGATCTCTGGGCAGGATAGCGTTTCAAAGTTTCTAAATTTTTCGTTGTAGCGCCTTAAATCCAATGCACAAGTTTATGCCCATAACAAATGTTGTTTTCAATGTACGTAAACAATAACATCGGCTAGTATTTATTTCACTTTAGTCGATGTTTTCTTCCATCCATTTAGGGCTGATTTTTCAGTCCCCAGATAAAAGTATCTGTCACATAAATGTTAGCTCTGTCTTTTTCTTTTTATCTGAGGATTGAAAAATCGGCCCTTAGTATAAATAACACATCTGTAGCATTTCCGAGCATAGCAGTGCATTTCAATGTGCAATTTCCATGTTAACAGATATCAGATCATATGAGACAATAATGAACAAAAGCGCACAAGTTTTACTCACCCATTATCTGGCTATTAAGTTTATCTTTATAGTCAACTCTTAAAAGCTAAAGTTAATAAGGAAAAAGCCATAACACAATCATAAGAGCACAGGAGATGGATCGTATCACCGGCAAAACGTCCCGTGATAAATTACCGACAAGTAAAATGGGGAAGACGACGTATACCGAAAGGTTATCGTTGACAGAAATAAACAAACTGGCAATCCGCAAACGAATATTGCGAATATATTACGATAGGCGTAAGCGATAGGCGGATTTTTACACGAATGTCCAATTTCATGTATGTATGTATGTTTTGAATTTTTTTGTTCCCTCAGAACTTCTCAACTCCTTAACCGATTTGTGACCGTCCAGCTCACTGGGGCCTTTATGGTCGGTATTGAGTTACGCACGGATCTATAATCTACAATACATAGGCTACCAAAAACAATGATCACCATGTCCCTAAGTGCCATACTTTTTTTTTAATAAATCGTCAAAGTTACTCAACCCAAAAATGCACTTTTGAGAAATAACTAAGAGAAGTTTAAAACTCATTTAAAGTATGTTCCCGTGGGAAGTTACATAGATGATGGTAGATCCTGAATCTTGAGGTTCTCTTCTATAGGAAACAATCAAAGATTTTTCAATTCCACTACCCCGTTGAGAAAAAATGGCCTTTGATCAGTGCAAGGCGCCGATCATAAAAAAGTAAGGAAATTTGTAATAGGTGAATTATTATTTCGTATTTTGTGATCTTTGTCATAGTGTATGCTAGAAAATAGTTTACTTAACACATCGAATGGAAAATAAAAAAAAATCCTAACGTGATATATATTTTTTTATAAATATAGAAAATGATATTTTTTCTATCTCGTCACGAATAAATTTAACAATTTCCGTGTAGTATACCATACTTACCTGTAATAAGTCTAGACAAGCATTACACAGGTTTTATTTTTTTTCTATGTCAATTAGTTTCAATTTTATGACCGATTAAAGTTACATGAAAATCAAGGTTTACTTCCATACAATTGAGAAATAGGGCCCTTATGGACCCTTATGGACGAATGTAACCAAAAATGTGAGTAAATAATAATATTTACATAGTCTAAGTAGCAATCTTGTATTAGAACGTAATTCTGAATAAATCTTTTCATTACAAGTTATTTGAATTTTGCGTAATTTTTAAAGTATACGAAAAAGCAATTTCGCATAGTAAAAATTATTTTTTAACTCTATTTAAAAAAAAAACCGACCAAGTACGTGTCGGACCATGCACAATAAAGGGTTCCGTACCGACACCTACTAGTCCATATTTAAACCCACTATCCGATACGTCGAATCGAAAAAGGTCGTATCTTCATAGTAAACTCACGGCACTTACGCCCTTTTGTTTGGGCAAAACAGTTTTTCAGCAATTACTCAAAAACCAGTAGCCGTATTTTTATCAAACCAAAAATCGTCTTAAGTATTTATTAATGTACAGTCACCAGCATCAATATCTGCTATAATAAAGGCGCCATAAATATTTGACCGGTCTTTACGGCCCTACAAAGGAGCTGTGTCGGATATTTATGCCACCATTGTTTTGGCAGATATTAATGCTGGTGACTGTACACCACCTCATTTGTTCAGAATTTTCATACATTTGGAAATTAGAGGGTGGTGGGGGGGGGGGGGGGGGGAGCGGCCCTACCTTTTTTTTAATTTCACGTTACTATTATGTAGCAATTCATAGAATAATACTTTCCTACCATATATTTTCATAATTAGAGAGCTTATAGTCGGCTGTGACATACGGACGGACGCACGGACGGACGGACGCACGTACGGACGGACGGACGGGCAGAACTATAAGGGTTCCGTTTTCACCATTTTGGCTACGGATCTCTAAAAATACAATTAATAGGAAATGTAATAAGAAACAAAAATTTTTGCAACGGTCATGCACGACTAGAACTTACTTAACTTGAGACTAGAAATAGGTATTTGTAACGTGTACCACTAGAATCCAGTAAACAGAAAAGGCAAATAAATAATACAGAAAATGGTTAGAAGTAATTAGAATAAGTTATTAACCTATTTTATATCATTATTATCTGACCTCTGCCATAAGGGCCCTTTTTTACTAAACTTTACAACAAATTTTAAGGTAGAAATACTTAACTTATACGTGTGAAACCAAGCTAGAAATACACATCTAGTCTTATACTTTATCAATATGCAAAAAACAAAAAATATGTGATTTTACCGTATTTTACTAAAACGCTGATATCTACGAAACTAGAAAGTGCCATAAGGGCCCTTTTGTTATGGACTGACTCATTTAGATGTGTGAAGTATAGTTGGAATCCTTACGTCATCCCGGGTGACATGGGATATGTGACGTTGCAATAAAAACAATATGGCGGACTGTAGATCCATTTTGAGTGTTCCGTAAAGAAAAAATTCTATCCTAGGAAGTGAGGTATCAAAATGAAGCATTTGAAGAGACGATTCCAAAAATATATATAATGTATGTGTTTTAAGCAAAAATAGTTCGAAATAAAATAATAATTATAAAAATTAAAAACACGACTGCACTAAAAAGGTAAAAACAAGTTTTCTAATAAAGAACTCAAGGAAATATATTTTGTTTGCAGTCGGGGGACTTACTACATACAAGTAAAACCAAAGTATTAGGTCCCACGACTATACAAACAAAATATATTTCCTGTAGTTCTTTATTAGGAAACTTGCTTTTTATTAGCTTTTTATTTTATTTTACCATAGAACATGTACAAAAACTTGGTGCTTTGGAATTAGCCATATTGCCATATATGTTAAAAACAAATGCTTGTTTCACATTTCTTTTTCCCTCACCACATAAACTGCTTTCGAAGAGCAAATACGTTGATTACTTCATAAAATTGCCAGAGGGGTGCCGTCAATTCGTCAAGGACCCCGTACCTATTTGCTTGCGGTAAGTCATCATCAGATCCACTTCAAAATGGCTATTTCTGCGAAATAAGCATTACTTGAATTCTGTGAAGGTACATTATTGTAATTGACGTGTTCCATAGGTCAATTTGAGATTTCCGAGAGTAAACTCGTGGATCCTATTATCCAGACTTCCGACAAATTTATCTATGCGACACCCCATAGATAAATTTGGAGAAAGTCACGGCAGCCACCCCAAACAGGAACTCGAATTGAGAACATCCTTTTATTGCTTCTATTGAAATCAGTTAATCACAGTAAACCAATTCACAGTAGTGATATCACATATGTAACTATCTACTTAGAAAAGACTGGTCTGAAGTGCAAAGAGTTGCAGAATTCGACTTAAAACAATTGTCAATTGGCTCGATTTAAATCTACTAACATTAAATATTCAAAAAACTAAATATTTATGCTTTTCTATTAATTCTAGAGGCCAGCCTGATGACGACTTTAGTATCAAGGTAGAACACCAGTGTGAGCCTTCGTTGAACTATATTGAGCGCTCAAGCACAATACGCTACCTCGGCGTAATACTAGATGTTCACCTCACGTGGCGGCAACACATTCAGTCACTTAAATGCCGCGTACGAAAGCTCATGTTCGTCTTTCGTACCCTAAGGAATATTGCGTACCCTGAACTGCTCAGAACCGTTTATTTCGCTCTCTGCGAATCCATCTTAGGCTACTGTAACTCGGTTTGGGGAGGTGCGGCTAAGTCGCATCTGATTAGCTTAGAAAGGGCACAGCGGTCGCTTCTCAAGATTATTTTTAGAAAACCAACACGCTTTAGCACCAAGGAACTCTACAAGCTTGCAAACGTCCTCACCGTCCGTCAGCTGTTCCTAAGAAAGGTGATCTACAAATACTGCACACTGCATGACACGATCTTCTTGGCAGACACAAGACGACGCCAGCGCTGGAAAACCCCAAAGACTCATACGAAGTTTTCTCAAAGATTCCACGCTTTTATTTCCCCATTGGTCATGAAAACATTTAGCAAGCATCATCATATCACAAGGCCCCCTAGTAAATCTCTGCTGACAAAGTGGCTCGCGCAACTTGATTACTATGAGACCGAACTCCTTCTGGTCGTAACAAAATAAAAATAAAATTGCCGTTCTCAAAATATACACATATATATATATATTATATATAATTAACTGCCTCTTCCTTATCTATTTGATCTTAGTGCTCACACACTCACACTAACGCACACACACACGCTGTTAGTTAAGTTTTAATTAAAATAATTTTACAGTAAGAATGTTTTAAGATACTTCTCTGTATAACTTGTAAATGTGTGGTTTAGGACACCTACTTCTCTGTATAACTGGTATAATTAAGTGCAACAATAATGGATACGTAACTGTGTCCTGTAACACAGGGCTTCCTAGCTCAGGACACAGAGCCGTGATGTTAATGTAGAAGTAACTTAGAACAATAAACTTTTTTCATTTTCATTTTCAAAGAATGAAAGTGGGGGGGAGTAGAAGGGAGATGATAGATTTGCATTATTTATCAATATAGAGTATAGAGTACCTATATGTATGAATGTGGAATGAGTAAAATGGAGCGTTAAAAGAATTAATGAATGTATTAGAGAAGAGGCTGAGGCTTGGAAAAGTGAATGAACCACTATTAATACAGATAGTTTTGAACATTTAGACCCCGCTAGCCAACTTCCAGGGTTTGACCTCCCTCGTAAACAATGGTGCCGCCTAAATAGATTAAGGACTGGTCATGGCCGATGCAACTATTTCCTGCACAAGTGGGGTTGGAAGGACTCGCCCATGTGCGAATGCGGAGAAGAGATTCAAACCATGGAGCACATCGTCCAACGCCGCCACCTGCACTCGTACCGGGGATTAACGAAAGACCTGCTTCACCTAACACCCGACGCAGCTGCAGGGCTCAGCAACCTGAATGTGGACATCTGATTTTGATAAACTAAGAAGCTTGCCTATTTTAACTTGTATAATTAACTTTTCACTAAAATCGATGACATGGTTCCTAAGAACAGATCTTCGTATGTCTTATAGTTTCAGACTTTCTCAAACTGAACGATTTAAATGTTACACCCTGTATAACTATTTATTTATTTCAACATTAGTACTAACAGTTAAACCTTGCTTATTAATTTCAACATTAGCACTAACAGTTAAAATGTTCATTGACAAGTCATAATATGTTTGTAAGTACGTGTGCTGCGCCAATAACTATATTTAATTTCATAATAAATATGTAAAACGCCAAAACATAAAACATATGACAACCTAACTTGGTTGAAACTTCAGATTTTTGTTAGGCAATGACGCCACATTGCCAGTATCAAAAGTTAATCTCCATATTCTTTACTTATTAACCCTTTGAACGCTAAAGTGGTCGTGTGTTGTCGTGCCCACCACGCCAAGCACTGTTGAATTGATGTAATGTTTAAACCAATAAAACAATTAATAATAGATTTTATTCATGATCAAAGTACACCTTCACTTCGACCTTTTTAGTGGTTCTTGGCCTTCAAAGGGTTAAAGAAAACTTTGTTGGGTGGCACACTGTTAAAGATAGGTGTGTTCTATATATCAAACTACATTATTAAGATTGCTATATGTGTTGATAAAGTGTTGTTAGGTGAGTATTTTCGGCAGCCTTCATGTAAGCTTCGTTTGAATAATGCGGTGTTCAATCATAACTTCTTATTTGATTTACTAGCTAAGTTTTCAATAGTGATTGTCTCGGATGAATGCTGCTCTACATTGCGGTATATGGACGATTATACAGTATGGATCATAAAGGTACTAGTGGTAGGAATATTAATAAAAAACAACGGGTTGCACTCCGGGAATGCCGTCAGAAGTGAAAATTCAATGACATGATAAAGAAAGTAATTAACAAAGAGCCGCCATTGATATACTTACCCCTCTGCCAAAAGCATAGGAGAAAAATCTGCCTCGTTATTGAAAACTACTTCATTAATCGATTATACTTCAGTCTCAGAATCAGTTAAAGTTTTAATTGAAATCGGAAACCAAGCATCGATTAGTCTATTCAAAATTATTCGTACTTTGTCCATCACGCTTGGCCACTAGTTTGACGTGAACTGTCACCGTATTTACGGACAATAAGAACTACTTTCCATGAAAATTTATTTAAAATATGATATTTACGGAAATCGGCCAGTGTGGCTATCCGATATTGGACTTAGTTGAACCGTAAATGTATGTGTTAAAAGCTCAATTTGAAATGAGCGGACAAGTGTCGCAACGACACATGCCGCTCGCTCTAAATTGGGACTTTTAGTCTTATGATTACGTTTCAATTTGGAGTGCAGTTGTCGTATTGTAGGACCAGCTACGTGACCAACTGAGTTGACCCCTCCTAACATCGCAATCACGATACTAGGAGGTGTCTACTAGCTCCCGAGTTTAACAATTTTCCCCCAGCACAAAAAGTGCTCAGCGCCGCTAAAGAAGTTTTCACTTCAAAAATGTCCAAATGATGTCTGTTGGTTGTTTGACACCCTTGAAGCCAAAGTCGTAAATTCTGATAAACTCAGCGTAAACTACAGAGTCTAGCACATAGAATAATTATTACATATAAAGATAATAAAATGGAGTTGACTAAACATTTAAAATAAAACTCCAAAAGATTAATAGAAAAATCTTATTTTGTATTTTTATATAACTCTCATATATGTTTATATATTGCATTTAGAGCGAAATACTCGTAGCAATGGAAATGAAAACCGGCCAAGTGCGAGTCAGACTCGCGCACGAAGGGTTCCGTACCCTAATAAATAAAAGAATTTACTCCGAAAAATTCGCAAAATCGACACTCTTTCTCACTTATTTTTCGACAGTTTTTCTCACTTAGCGGTCCCCCAATGCGACGACGCTTGGAACATAGAAATATTTGAACTTACATAATACATGTGACGATAATAATTATAATAGGTTTAAAATATTATTTGTTAATTTTTAGAGTTTATTTTTGGGTCGGGGGGTTTTAAATTTTTAAATTTTACTTTTATTTTGTCCTTCTTAAAGTAAGTATAAATATTAGGAAGGGTACCAAATTTCGAATCGATAGGACATATGGAAGGATTGCAAGGTAGGCAGATCCGCTCATCAACTAGAAAAGAGCTGATGATCTTCAAACGGCTGAACGGATTTTCATGAAACATGGCTAAGAACACTCGGGATAAAATTATCTATAACACAAAATAAACTAAATGAAAATCGGTTCATCCGTTTGGGCGCTACGATACCACAGACAGATACACAGATACACAGACACGCAGATACACAGACAGACTGCACGTTAAACTTATAACACCCATCTCTTTTTGCGTCGGGGGTTAAAATTACCTACAGTTAGTTGCTTTTTCAGGGTAAGTTAAGGGCGTTTAATGGTTGATGGGGTTTTCTTTAAGTGAAGGAGTGGTTTAAATTATTAGTAAAGACGTCCCGCGTCTTAACCATCCTCCCTTTTTGGAAATGATTTTTCCGAGGGAAACAGTTTTCGGCAGGTTTAAGGCGATATATATATATATCGATTGAAAGAGACACGTCCTTTGTTTTTCGCTCACGACAAAACGGGATGTAACCCTCTCCGAGAATGGCTATTTAGACAAATCTCGTTAAATATCTGACTGTGTGCAGGTTTATCAAATTTCCTCTTGTCAGTACCTAGATGAGGTAAAATACTATCATATTAACTTAATCGTGTCTTTTAATAATGCGTTGTTTTAGTACGCTGAGGAAAAAAAGGAAAATATAGACTCGACTTTGGATTTATTTTCTATCGAGAAAATTTTAAGCAATCATGTTTCGCTATTGTCTGTACCACAATCATATAGTCAAGAATCGTATATCTGAAAATCAGCCCCTACTGTTTGCTAGTCTGGGCAGGACAGCGTTTCAAAGTCTCCAAATTTCTCAGTGTAGCGCCTGAACAGTCTATATAGTCGTATGGCATGTGGCCTTATTTCGCTGAAATCGAGATAGGTAGGTATATCCTTAAAATTCTCCTCGCTTCACAATGTCGACCGGATCATTGGTATTGTAAATCCGGTTGCTTCGGACATGTTGCGTATCACATCAGCGCTTGAAACTTCGCGTAAACCGTGTTACTGTCCAACACCCGTCGTTCTGTAAATTTATTGTTTTGGTAAAAAACGCTCGGATAAAACATTTCGTGCACTCCCGTGTACGGTCTCCATGGCGATTAAAATTCCGAGAAGTGTCGGGACTAGAATCATATACCACTGCCGCCCTGCGCCAAGCGGTTTTGAGAAATTAAGGTTTTGGCCAACAAATATCTCCGAGGCCAATACATAAATATTCTTGTAAATGACACTATCGGTTGCGGATTGAAGATTAAAACGTGAATATATGTCCTGAGAGAAGACGGTATTAATTTATCGATGGTACAACATAGCCAAGAAAAGTTTTTGTATCTGCCCAAACCGACTTAGCAGTAGAACAGTGTCGGCGCCAAATGCCGGATGACTAATCGCGACCATAAATGGCTTTGAGAACGTCTATAATAAAATATGACGTTGTTTGTTCGCATTATAAGGATTTCCCATTTTAGCGATTGGAATTATGTCTGAATAAAACAATGGTTTTATTTCCAAAACTACTTCATTAAATTATTAAAACATTCACGTAATTATTACATTCCCACCTTCATTCCAAATTCCATATTAATCAACGAGTAACGGTACCTTTATTTAAGGGCCTCACAAGAACAAATATTAAGTTGGCTGATGTCGCATTGTTTTTAATTTACAATTAGTCAAATTAAGAGTGATTAATGCTTTGCTCGCAGTTCCCCTCAGGATTTTCAAGGATCTCATTACCGTCATTTGCATAGACGACAAGAAACATTGACTTGAGGGAATTTTAACAATCGTGCTATTCAAAGATTAAGCAATATCATTACAGTTAAATGTCGAATAACCAGCAGCGAAACTTCCTCAAAAACGAATGGGGTCCATTTATGAGCCAATATACTTTTCATGACCCGAAATGAATTAAGCATTAGCTACTTCATCGTAGGCTCGGTGGCTATCAATTTCGTGATCTCTGGTGCCTTGAAAAATGTTAATGCATTAAATTAATAAAACATTGAACCAATACTAATTTGTATTTTCTTATTAATTATTAAAGTTTATTGTTTATATACTCTCTGACGATCTTTCTGTGAATCCATCCTTATTTGAATTTTGTAAAATGACATGTTAATGTGACCCCTTTTATCAAATTAATTATTTTATTTTATTTTTAAGTTTAGGGTTTAGTTTTAGTTTTTATTCTAATAGTAGTTTTAATCTCACATTTACACTGTTATTATATCCATATATTTTCAATAAGAAAGAAATGAATCTAATCTAATCTAACGATTTGAAAGAACGTACAGCGAAAGTAGCAAAAATGAGATTTTATAATTGAATTTAAAATTCCCATTACAATCGTACGAACGAAGCAAATTCAGCATAAAATGAAATTTAAGATTAGATCGTTAGTGCTGACTCGTATACGTAATTCTAAAATCGTTTCGCTAATTTCAAACTAGAATAAAAATAAATAAATAATATTTGTGGACAATCTTACACAAATCAACCTAGTCCCAAACTAAGCAAAGCTTGTACTATGGGTACTAAGCGACGATAAACATACTTATATAGATAAATAGATACTAAAAAATAGAAAATAGATATATTTTAACACGAGTTTTTATGTGACTTTGAAGACAACTTATAAAAAACCCAAATGGAGGTGTATACGAGTTTCCAGCGTATTAGTTACCTCTCATTCCGAGGTTGACCCGTTTTTCATGCTAATTGACCGGATCAGTATAGGTAATATATAAATATTACAAAATGTACAATTCTAGAGATCATAACCTTGAAGACAAACATTAGGTAGACAGGTACTAAGTATAGGTACTTACCCGAGAAAAATATGATATGTCGCGATTTTTATACACTAACTGGTACTTTTGGTAGCATAATCGTGCGGAATATTGGATTACTCGCAACTGTGCCTTTTATTTTTCGAAGTATTTAACGATTTTCTGTCACCTTATTTATTTCTTTTTTGTTTGGCATGTGGCACACAAAACTATTAGTCCAGTCCCTGGCTATATTCCCGGCTATATGTAGGAAAGTCCGCGTATGGATTTTTTTCCGGGAAAGGTAAGTACGGGTTTTAGTAGGTATTTTTTTACGTTTTTGTACAAAACAAAACATTTTTTCTTCAAAAACCTATCGAGTGGGGTACCTATCAAACGAAAAGGCTCCATGTGTTGATTCCAATAATATGTATACCACACCAATAGTTGCAACAAATGTACTATCGCCTAACTAGGTTTTGTGTTCTCCAAGTCAACAGAGACTTACACCTGTCAAAAACAGGGTCATAAAAGATTGGCATAATACTCTGAGAATTGGGTCGACCCAGCAGATTTTAATTAGGAAGTTTTGTTAAGTTTAATAATTTGCGAGAAAATTAGTCCGAGGGAGACTCTAATTGGGCCCTGTATAGGTACAAAGGAAGGTACATGGTTTGACGAAAAATAAGAAATGGTAGAACGAAAGTCAGAACACTTTGATCATTTCAATTTGTTCTGTTTGCATATTAACTGTACATACTACGTTACTACAGCATTAATTATTTCTATAGTCTCTTCAATTACCGTAAGGAGGTGAAAAATTCAGTAGCAATTTTAAAAAGGCTAGGAGAAAAATAAACGGTTAAGTAGGTATGGTACCTAGTCGTGTATTATGTGTTGAGTTTTTTTATTGTTATTGGATTTGCTCTTGGCCACAATCTAGCTCAAGGGTAAAGACGAGGTCGAAGATTGGACGACCTCACCCTGAACTGAGTATGCATAAAATTAGATTGATAAGCGAAGAGAAATCCTACGATTCACGTGCGTGTAGGCCGTAACGTTAGCAACTATATTTTCATTACAGACAATGTAAAGAGCCGTTCAATAGAGGGATTCTGAATTATTGTTCACATATATGGCGCCCAACGGAGGCCTCTTTGACACATGACACAATAGAGTGAAAGGCGTCAAGCGCTATCGGGACCATGAAATAAATCGTACCTAGACATTCTTGAATGATTTACGTTAGACGGTTGAGTTAAGGAATGCGACACGAGAGAGAGGAGAAAATCCGCACGCAGAAGAAAAATAATATAATTAGAATATTTCAAGTGTGTTTTACAAAACAGACACTTCGGTTTCCTTCCAACCCAGTCGATTACAATTTACAAGTTAAGTATAACCAGAAAACATGCATTAAAAACTGCACATCGTTTTATTAAGGATCAGGGTCACGACAGTATATCCACTCCAGCTTTATGTATTAAAAGGCAGGCCTTTTTCTCTTGCCTCTTGTCGGGTGTTAATAATTTAAGTCTCTAGGCGACCGGGAAACGTAACAATGCCATATATTATCAGAATAACTCGCTTCATTACGGACTTACGTCAATATATAAGTGCTGCGCGTAAATAGAGGCCACTAGCAGGCAAGCAGCAAGTCGCATTGGTCAATAAACATAATTTTCGGGCTCGTGATGGGTGTGTTTTTTTTATGTTATAGGGGCAAACGAGCAGACGGATCGCCTGATGGTAGGCGATTACCGTCGCCCATAGACATCTGCAACACCAGAGGAGTCACAAGCGCGTTGCCGGCATTTCAGAGAGGAGTACGCTCTCTAATTCTACGCGCATCCATTTTTATATTTGCTACGGTATGTAGAGTTAGAAAGGTTCAGCAAGCAATGTAGTGTGTATAACATGTATATAGTGTAAAAGCACTTTTATCGAAATATCCTAGACAGTAAGTAAAGGTTGTCGGTATTCTTTGGCGTGATTGTACAATAGTATCTACCGCACTTAGCACTTTAAAGCGTTTTCATATAAAACGTGACCAAAGCGCCTGACAGCGTTCATAAGCAATGAAGGCTGGAGGTTTGAAAAATGGTGCATTATTAAGGCAGCGAACTCGATTGTGAACATAGGTATGTACAAGACAGGTTTCATGCATCATTGAGACTTCACACATTTCTCTTTGGTTATTCTGATGTATGATGTCCTCTGTCCTCATGCCCGATTTCGGCTACAGCGGCTGTGTGATCTGGTTCAAGTATGTATTAGGTTGGTTCGCTCCCTGGTGTGCTCTGAACTGGCTCACGTACCCTATCTTTATTAATAGAGGTAATTGTAATTATTTCAAAAATTTAATAAACTTTCATTTCATACAACAATTTATCAAATAATAAATGAGGGTGATATCACCCCCATCCACGCCTCCATTTAAATTTAAACCTGGCAACCTCATAGTAGTCAGGCTGACAGTAGGCAACCCCTATTTATCAAATTTCTTTTGTCATATTAATTCACCTACTAAATACTACATTTTTAAGAATAACACAAAAAAGGTGATTTTTATTTTTTAACAGGTCAGTCCAGGTTTCATTTATCAATCTACGAGCTTTTTCCCGCGACTTTGTCCACGTGGAACTCATTCATTGAGTTAGACTTTAATTGTTAATCTTTTATTTCTAGCACTTATCTAGTTCTCGTTCATCTATACTAACTCGAGAAGACCGTCGCAAGTGTGAGTAATAAGTGCGTCTACCTAGAAAAATACAATGCTGCCCTTGAGCAAAAATTAAACGATTTTGAGCAGACGTCAAGAAGGAATAATATTGAAATAGTAGGTGTAGAGCAACTTCCAGGCGAAAAAAATAAAGATATTCTGTCCAAATTGAGTGCGGCGCTCAACGTGAGCATCACCGACATCGAGTGGGCACGGCGCGCCCGGCAACCACGGCCCGATTCCAGGAAACCCGCCGCCATCCTCGTCGGGTTCAAGGCCGGCGGCGGCGCGGCCGCGCGGGACAGCTGGCTCGTGCAGCGGCGTAAGGTGGCAGAGTTAACGAGTAATATGGTTACTAATGGATCGGCAGGGAACAAACTCTACATTAACGAGGATCTAACTCACTCCGCCCGAACCCTATTATGGAATACCAAAAAACTGTTAAATGGTACCTATAAATACATCTGGGTGTCTAACGGAAAAATATTAGTTAAGAAAGATGATGGCGAAAAAACCGTATGCATTCGTGCTGAGAGCGACATCACCGATCTCAACAAGAAGTAAATTACATTTAGGTACTTAACTGATGCTTAAAATGTGTATTTTTGTTATAAACATTCGCGGACTTCAATAACTTAGATAACATAATAGTTGAACCTGTTAATTATATATGTACTGATTGTTTATCCAACTGGAAAGTTAATTATAGTATGAAAGATTTATGTATTCTCCATGTTAATATCTGTTCCTTAAAAAAACATTTCAATGAGCTTTTAGTAGCTATTAGTGATCATTTGAAAAATTTAGATATTATTGTAATTACCGAAGCGAATGTGAATTACTCATTGCTGCCATTTTTTAAAATCGACGGATTCAAAACTGATGCATATACTCGTGAAGGGCGAAGAGGCGGAGGTGTACTTGTTTACTCGCAAGAGCGCCTTCAGGCGCGTGCGAGTGAGATGGACGCACTGGCTACCGCCAGTATCATGCGATCGGCGGAGTGCGTTTCCATTTCACTCGTTAATAACAACGAACTAATTTATGTAATATCTATATACAGGCCTCCCCGCTATAATAAACAAGACAGAATGTTAGAGTTTTTAACCGAGTATCGTAATTTATTAAACTGTTTACCTAAAAATTCTAAGGTTGTAATTTGTGGAGACCTAAATATTAACTTGTTAAATTGCCAAGATAACAAAGTCATAGCATATGAAAATTTGATGGCTGAATACGGCTTTTTAAGATGTATTAAAGACGTAACGCGAAGAGAAATTGTTAAAAATAAACTAGTAGAATCTTGTATCGATCACATATATATTAGGGCACCGTCTTCCACTATCGATTCAGCAGTAATCACGCATAAGATTTCAGATCACTATTTTACCTCAGTCGCAATACAATGGAAACAGAGTCTGACGGCGGACGGCGCGGGTGCGCGCGCTGCGGGTGCGGCGCCCCCGGCCCGCGCGGTCGCGGCGCCCGCGCTCGTGCGGCCCGCCGTTCGACGTGTTCTCGACAACCGCTTAGTAAGGGATAAACTGTTAAATACTAATTTTGATGAACTATTAAATAAACAATGCCCGATCAAACTGTACGAAGCTTTCACCAATTTATTCCATAATATATACAAAGAATGTTATAAGTCTGTACCTGTTAGCTAGCGCGACTATCCGAACTCATTTGATTTTGTATTGTGTAAAATGTGTAATAATAACGCATCGTTCCCGTGCGCGCCGCGGTAGGCGACCGCGGGGACGGGACGGTGCGCGGGCGGGGCGCGCTCGCCTGATGCGCGCGGCAGCCATGTTTAAATCCAGTAGTAGTAGACGAGTCCGCGCATGGCAACGCCGCTGTGATAATCGCAATTACTGTTCGCGCCAAAATTCTGTTCTAGTTAAGTTAACCTGCCTTTTGTGTTCCTAGTTTGTTTAGTTTACGTTGTGTTTACCAGTCATTAAAGTAGTTTCAGTTTAGTAAGTTAAAGTAGAGTCACTAGTTTTACTTCGGTCATTTAGTCAACCCTGCACCTCACGTACAATCGTCTGGTCCTTCGAGCCGGATGAAGTGTAGTTAATATGAGTGACAATATTCGTAAACCAAGGACACGCAGTGAAACAAGAGCGGAAAGGATGAAAGTGGCCGAAATCTGCGCTGATTCGGGAATAAACACGCCGTCGTGCTCTGGATTAGCTTCTAATCCGCCACAGCCCGCCAGCGGCTCTGCGGTAGGTGGTCAAGGTGACCACGGTGAGAAACTACTGCCGCAAGGGTCAGAGATATGCTCGCCGACATCGGAGCGCACCGTGAGACCGCGGGGCGCCGGCAGCCACACGTCGAGACTTAGCCAGGCCGGCCGGGACGCGCTACGAATGCGCGCGGAATATGAAGCGGAGCTCGAGGTTGCGAAGCTTAAGGAGAATTTGATAAAGAAGAAGCTCGCACTTGACATGGCGGAGTTAGCGGCACAAGAGGAGGAAGAAGACGGAGTGCTGGCGAGTGACGCGAGCGTTGCATCGGCGCGCGTGTCGCGCTGGGTCGACGTGGCGTCCGTCGCCCCCCGCGCGCCCGACACGAGCCCGCCGCGCGCGCCCGCCGACCCGACGCGGCGCGCCCCCGCGCCTGCACTGTTGCCGCCGCTGCCGCGCACGCCGCCGCCGGAGCCGCCGCCGCCGCCGAAGAGCCAAGCTCTTACAGACATTGATCGGCTGGCGGAGGCCATCGGGAGGCTGTCACAGGCGAGAGGAGTGCCGCGGCAGGCGCACGAGCTCCCGTCCTACGATGGTAATGCCGCCGACTGGTTGTGCTTTGAAAAAGCTTATGGAAGCACAACAGACATGCACAACTACAAGCCATTCGAAAATATGGCGCGGCTGAGGGTGGCGCTCGTTGGCGAGGCGAAAACCGCCGTCGCCGACTTACTTCGAACTTCGTCCGACCCCGAGGAGGTCATGAGAGCGCTCGAGGATGAGTTCGGGCACCCAAATCGGCTGCTAGAGTGCGCACTCAATAGAATCCGCGCATTACCGACACTCACAGAGAATAGCCCGGATATACGCAAATTTTGTACCACAGTGCGTAATTGTGTGTCTGTATTAAAAAGTATACGTGCCGATGGATATCTAAATAATCCACAACTAGTCAGTGAATTGCTATATAAATTAACTCCGTATCAGAGATCGCAATACGGATACTTTGCGATGGGTTTGGACTACATCAGTGATGCGGATTTGCGAGTGTCCCCCAACTTGGTCATCTTGCTTGAATTCCTGGACCGGCTCGCGCGAGCGTCGGCGTATTACGCGCCGATCAGTGCGGAATGTGCGCCGTTTCCCGGCGCTGTACGGCGCGATAAGGATAAGGCGGTGGCGCCAGTGCGAGCGGGCGGACAGAAACACAGTATTCACACGCAAGTTGAGACAATTGCTGCTAGTAAGATCGTGTGTGTAAAGTGCAAAGCGGACCATAAATTAAGTGAGTGTAGTCAGTTTAAAAGTCTGCATATTGATGAACGTTGGGACTTAGTCAAACAAAATAGACTGTGTTTTAAGTGCATCGTGAAGACTCACTCGAGTAGATTTTGCCGCGCTAAACGTTGTAGTAAGTGTAATTGGTCGCATCACGAGTTACTACATAAGGACAGACAGAACGTTCCGCCGCCCGCGGTGGAGCCACCGCCTAACGCGCCGCCGCCGGCTGCGTCGTCGCCCGCGCTCGGACTTGCGGCGCCGGCGCCTTTGAAATGTGAAACACTAACTAATGTCGGTGAGTGTCGTGCGCGTGCTTTGCTAAAAGTGATACCTGTGACTTTGTTGACAAACTCTGGTGTTGAACGACCTTCGTACGCGCTCTTGGACGACGGCGCGTCCGTGTCGATTTTAGACGATAAACTCGCGAGTGATGTTGACGGACCTGTAGTGCCGCTTAAGTTACTGACGGCGCGTGGACATTGTGTTACTGATAACACCTCGCGAAGTGTTAAAATCGTAGTGCGCGGCCCGAACGGAGTGTGTCATGACATTGCAGTGCGTACTTTGCGTAATGTGAACTTGCCGTCGCAAACGTTACCGGCGCGAGTGCTCGAAGACAACGCACACCTGCGGGACCTGGATTGCAGCGAAATGAGGGAGGCGAAACCCTTGCTGTTGTTGGGACAGGACAACTGGAAGCTCATCGTCGGCAGGAAGATTCGACAAGGTAAATCCGGTCGTCCGGTCGCTTCTCTTACTCGCTTGGGTTGGGTCGTCCACGGCCCGCTAGGTGGGGGGGTTGGTGGACTTGGTGGTAGTGAGGTTGATTCTGCCAATTGCATGTCCGCGCCGCTAGATGATTTACATGCGTTAGTGAAGGGTCAATTTAAATTAGAGGCGATAGGTATTTCACATGTGTTGTGTAAAAACTCTAACTCGGAACGCGCTTCAGAAATATTAGACAAAACATGTCGGCGCGTGTCGGATTACGCTCAGCAGTGGGAAGTGGAAGCTATAAAAACAAAGCATTATGTAGATGATTATTTAGATAGCGTCGACTCTATAGACATGGCAGAACAGCTGATCGCTGACGTCACCCATATACACCGAACCGGTGGTTGTGATATCAGGGGGTGGGTGACGTCGGTATTGGCATGCAGGTTGGCAGTGACAATAAGATCGGAGTTGAACTTCGCTATCACCAACCCCTCTCTCTACCTCTGGAGTGATTCTAAGACAGTCCTCATGTGGATTAACTCTGACGCAATAGACAATCAAAAGTATGTCTCACGTAGATTTGCGGAGATTGATAATTTGAGTGAGAGATGTGACTGGCACTGGGTACCTTCCGAGTCCAATCCTGCTGATGAGGCGACCAGGATGGACTGGCCTAATAATAAAAACATGTGGCTTTCGGGTCCCCCCTTTCTATGTGATCCCCAGGTGCCGTGGCCGCCCTGGAGCCGCGACGAGTCTCCAGCTGATGACCCGGTGCGCTTGGAGAGAACGCTAGTGGCGGCCAACGCTGGCCAGCCACTTATCGACGTAACGCGCTACTCCACGTGGACACGCGCTGTGCGCGTAACGGCGCACGTGCTCGCCTTCACAAGCGCGTGCAGAGCCAAGCAGAGGACGGGGGTAGGCGAGCTTACAATGGAGAAGCTGCAGGAGGCCGAGCGCCTTCTATTGAGGCAGTCACAGGCGCGCTCCTTTCCTGAAGAGCTGAGCGCGCTGCGAGCTGGGCGCTCACTGCCTAAGTCGAGCCGCTTGATGAAACTTGACCCCATGCTGTACGAAGACGAGCTGCTCCGCGTTGAGGGACGCCTGGGGGCTTCCACCGAGCTGTCTTTTGACGAGAGACATCCTGTTATTCTCGATGGTAGCTGTCCCATCACACGACTTCTGGTGCAGCACTACCATACACGTGCACTGCACGCCAACCATGAGACAGTCGTCAACAACGTGAGAGAGAGATTCTGGGTGATCTCCATCCGGCCTACAGTGAAGGCGGTCGTTGCGCGCTGTCAGTACTGCCTGGTACAGCGCGCGCGGCCTAATCCACCGAAGATGGGTGACTTGCCGCTCGTCAGACTTAGCGAGTTGGCTGCATCCCTCAGCAGCGACTCTGCCATACTTGCCTTGCGCCGCTTGATAGCGCGCCGCGGGCAACCTGCGATGATCCTGAGCGACTGCGGCACCAACTTCGTCAGGGCCAACAGAGAACTACGCGCTGCGCTGCGAGGCCTGAACGCCGGACGACTTCAAAGTGAGGCCCTGACTAAGGGCATCGAGTGGCGCTTCAACCCACCAGCAGCGCCGCACATGGGCGGCGCCTGGGAGCGACTAGTGCGCTCTGTGAAGAACGCTCTCCGTGCTACGCTGAAGGAGCGAGCGCCAGCCGAGGAAGTGCTACACACTGTCCAGCCACTCAACAGCCGCCCGCTCTCGTATGTAACGTCTGATCCAGATGAACCAGTCGTACTTACCCCAAATCATCTGCTGCCGGGCACGGCTGCTGGTGACACACGCATGTCGACGTACGATCCCTCAGATGTCGACGCTCGGCGCCAGTGGAAGAAGGCGAACGGGTTGGCTGAGATGTTCTGGAGACGGTGGACCAGAGAGTACCTGCATACTCTGCAGAGACGGCAGAAGTGGGCTACGGCAACGGACTCGGTAAAAGTGAGTGATGTAGTGGTGTTGTGCGACGGCAAACAGCCGCGTAACGTGTGGCCCCGTGGCATAATAACGAAAGTGTTTCCGGGAAGTGACGGTCATGTGCGTGTGGTAGATATTAAGACATCTACTGGGACGCTGCGTCGTCCCGTTGCTCGGATAGCCGTGCTACCTACTGACAGTACATTTGTCGATTGAAGTCTCCAACTGGGGGGTGGTAATGTTAGCTAGCGCGACTATCCGAACTCATTTGATTTTGTATTGTGTAAAATGTGTAATAATAACGCATCGTTCCCGTGCGCGCCGCGGTAGGCGACCGCGGGGACGGGACGGTGCGCGGGCGGGGCGCGCTCGCCTGATGCGCGCGGCAGCCATGTTTAAATCCAGTAGTAGTAGACGAGTCCGCGCATGGCAACGCCGCTGTGATAATCGCAATTACTGTTCGCGCCAAAATTCTGTTCTAGTTAAGTTAACCTGCCTTTTGTGTTCCTAGTTTGTTTAGTTTACGTTGTGTTTACCAGTCATTAAAGTAGTTTCAGTTTAGAGTCACTAGTTTTACTTCGGTCATTTAGTCAACCCTGCACCTCACGTACAGTACCTGTTAGCGATAAAAATAGTAATAGAAATAATAATAGTTGGATAAGTGATAACTTGAAAAAAATGATCTCAGAACGTGATAGGTTATTTTTAGTATGGTGTAGAGAACCAAAAAATATGTTGAAAAGGCTTAATTATACTAAATATAGAAATAAATGTAATAAGGCTACTTTAAAATGTAAAAATGATTATGATAAGCAAAGTATATTAAATTGCAATAACAACATTAAGAAAGTATGGGATAAGATAAACAGTTTACTAGGTAATAATAAACAGCCTCTAGATAGTTCCGTCCTAAATAATATGAAAGGGCATGGCAGCACGAAAGAAATTTGTGATAAATTCGCACTTAACTTCTCTGATGAAATAGAACAAATTAAACATACATGTAACGATAAATGGCTAGACAGGGAGAGTTATGTAACTAAGACGAACGTATATATAAGATGGCAACCGGTTCTTGGCAAAGATGTTAAACGGGTCATTCGTGAAATAGATAAAAACAAAGCACCGGGCAGTGATCTAGTACGTATGTCCGATTTAAAACTAGTCATAGATAAGGTCAGTCCAGTCATAGCTCAGTTAATTAATTTATCTGTAGCCCAACATAAATACCCTAACAAGTTAAAAGAATCGTTAGTGAGACCTATCCACAAAAAAGACAGCCGTAAAGTATTTTCTAACTATAGACCAATATCCATTCTCTCTACCATAGATAAAGTAATAGAAAAATCCATCATTAGCAAAATAAATCATTTTTTCCAAAATCATGAAATACTTAACGAAAGTCAACATGGCTTTCAGAAAAACAAGAGCATCGCTACTCTTTTATCAAAATTCACCGATGAGATAAATAGCCATCTAGCAAATAAGAAATTTGTTGTAGCCATCTTCTATGACTTCAAAAAGGCATTCGACACTTTGGATACCAACACACTTTTAAATGCAATGGACGAATGTGGGGTGGGACGCCCATTAAACTGCTGGTTCCGCGATTATCTTAGCTCACGTTCATATCGTGTAAAGCTAGGAGACGGACTAAGCGACAAGACGCAAGTGCGATGTGGGGTACCCCAGGGATCTGTGTGCGGGCCTGTGTGCTATGCTACCTCATGCATGTTAACAGCCTGTGTGGAGTACTGCGGCACTGTTCTGCACACATGTTTGCTGATGACCTGTGCACCCTACTTGCTGGAACAGATCTTACTGAGACATGTAGATTGGTTCAACAGGACATAGACAATGTGGTCAAATGGTCACATGATAATGGCATAGTATTAAATTCAGATAAGACAAAGCTCCTCATTATACAATCTCCTTACCTATCCATAGCTTTAGACCAACCACTCATGTATACTCACAGTTTTTCGTGCTTTCACAATAGTCTGAGTAACTGCCAATGTAAACCAATAGAAAAAGTTGACTGCGTTACTTATCTAGGACTTAAGATCGATGTTTCATTCTCCTGGCTCCAACATATCAATTATATATCCAGTAAATTAAGAATTCTTCTAGGAAAATTTTATCATTTAAGTTATAAAGTGCCAATTAATATATTAAAATGTCTATATTTTGCAATTGTAGATTCTGTACTAGGCTATGCACTGGATTCTTATGGACTTACCTTTAAATCTTACATAGACAAATTAGAGGCATTACAAATAAGATTTTTAAAACTATTAGTAAGTAAGAAAACCAAAAACAGTTGTAAAGGTGATTACTCGAAGTTGTTCAAAATATGTAAAATCCTTCCGGTTAGCTTAAAACACAAATATCTCTTAGCAGTCAATAACCATGGCAACCAACAACTTAGTCCATCTCTGATCGCGCATAACCATGTTACAAGGTCCGTGTCCTCGGGAAGGTTTGAAGTACCTCGTGTCAATAATTACTTTGGTGACAGAACATTAGCGAAACGTCTTCCGTACTTTCTAAATACCCTCCCCGAAGACATTCGACACGAGCCAAATAAGGCTAAATTCAAGAGAGCCCTGAAAAAATATTTACTACAGACACTTAAGTGAAAATTGCATATATGCAAAATTCACTTAAGTGTTGAGTACATTCCCATGACTTCTGCACATACTTCATTATTGTAATAGCTATTAAGTTTTATAGATATTTATAGAGACTCGTACCTGCAGGCAAACTGTCAATACAGTTTTGCAGGAAAATGTATATAGAGTAAGATTTGTATTCTGTCTAATAAAGCAAATAAATAAAAAAAATACAAACTTCCACTCCCCTAAGGGATAATTTCCGGAATACAAGTTAGAAAGGATATATTATCTAACATGTCATTTACGAATAACAGACAAGGATATATTTATTGCTAATATGCCGAATCTTACTCTAAATATTATGAAATGTTTTATTTTAATATTAAGACAATACTTGATACTTATTGAGGGAGGCCACCGAGGCATAAGAAAATATAGATTGATTAAGGAACTGTTGGAGGTAAAAGTTTTTGATGGACTACGTGAATATCTTCAAGAAATAGATTTATTGGGGCTTCGGAGAAGTACGATTTTACGACGGGAGATTTTGTTGGGATTGTGGAGAGCACTATATTTTAGTTAACCAAGTAATATATGCCGTCTTTTCTACCACCATGTCGAAAAAAATTTGTATTTATTTCGATACGTAATGGTCTGGAGCTGACAGTGTCAAACTGATGACAACGAAATAAATCAAGACCATATTTAGGTCACAGTGATCGTACGAGACGAGGATCAAAGACGGGGTTGTATTGCGAGTTATCGATTTATGGCGGTCGAATCCTAGCAACATGGCGAAGTGTAATGGAATTATTTTGCGGCTTTGGTCCACCTAATAGAGTCCCGTGGAGTTAGTTGGAATTGTAGCAACTTCAAAGGTATAAACAATAAACATGGCGCTGCTGTGAGTAAAGGCTGGAATACTGCGATTTTACGAGTTTGGTGCAGATTTTTGCTGTCCGAATTAACTTAGTTTAAAAACTATCGTCGACGGATGCAGGGTGTTAAGCTTTGTGACGAAATTCGCCTCAGGCACACAACCCGGTTAAGCGAATTTTTATCAGCCATAAGTTAGTAGATCAACGACAGATGTTTTAATTTATTTTCTTTAGAGTAAGGAATATACTTCATCGCATGAAAAAAATATTGACTGCGCATCAAATAAAACACTGATTTGCAGAGCTAAAATACCTATTAATTGCCCATCAGAGTAGCACTTTGGTGTGCAATTAGTATATGAGTTTGCAAATAAGCAGGCATAGATAGTTAGGGTTTTTTTTATCTGCCTTTAAATACCAGCCAATTAGTAATATCATTCATTAAGTCAATGTAAAGAAATATAAGAAACCAGTGGAAAAAACTACAAGTAAACAAGAAAATCTTGAACTTCCATGCGAACAATTTCCTCGGCGCCACAAGTAGGCAATGAGAATACGAGGTCCTAAAAAGCGGTGTTTCCTACAATGTATTTTGAGTGTTCGCTCGCAGGATTCTTACCATCCCGCGTCCGTAGGTTTTCTAAAATCATAAGCTTAGCTTATCCTTTGATATATGATAGTAATAAGACTTTAGTTATGAACACTATATATTATGCAGTTATAGTTTTGAGATTCTAGATTATCATTTTTAATTTACACAAGCACAAGACATATCGTATTTGTAATATCAATCAATTATATCGATAAATTGTATTCTAATGTTGTATTACTACAATTGTATTCTACTCTACTAAATTGTACTCACTGTGAGCATCACCTGATGCTGATACTCCCAAGTAATTACCTGAAATAACAATAAATATTTGTAAGACCCTTAAGTGGTACGCATCATTGACTTAAATGGATACCATTTATCATTACAACAGAGCATTAGAAAATGAAAGTGTTTCAGTTCCGAGTTAATTAATTTTGAGTAACACGATATTCTAAAGGCTCGCCTTCAAAATGGGTTGCACGAAAATAAATAACAGTGAAAAGTCTAAACGCGAGCTCTAATGACTAATTACTGGAACAAGTGTCCTTAACTGAATTTAAAGGGCCATTTTTAAAAGAAAATGGGAAAGATAAAAGAAGGGACATCGATTAGGGCTACATTCACGATCGTAAACAAGATAAGGAGACATAGAAAAGTTTACTAGAGAAATGTGTTGCTATTATCTTTATCCAAGAACTTCAAATATACTGGATAAAAGTTGCTACGAACACGAAACAAGATTAATAAATTATTCGTATCGAACATATTGTTTTATAAGTAAGGCTTATCTATCATGCTGTTACGAGCGTGGGGTACGGGATAGAGTTAAAACACCTGTTTGGCGCTATGGATTTATTCAGCGACTTATAAACGCGACTTAGGATAAAGCACACTGAGTCCGCATTTACTAGGACACAGTTAATCTCTACTTAAAGTTGCACTATCACTTCACTTTTCACCAATTATTTCAGTTCTATATCACTTGTTAACTTCGCTACTGTCCACTCCAATACTCTTCCCAATATACACCGAAACTGCTCGGCACCGGGAAATCGTTTCTCTTATATACCCCTACTCGAATATTCTAGATGGTAATATCGATATAAATTTCGGTATTAATCTGTTCCGAGTTATGAAAATGTAACACTAAGATTAAAAAAAAAAAAAACGGGTTGCACTTCGGGAGTGCCGGCAGAAGTGAAAACTCAATGATATGATAAATAAGTTTTCACTTAATAAATTTTTGATAACAGCGCTACCTACGAACAATACAAGGCACTAACTATACAGAACGCTGCTGGCGGTTGTAACTTAACACGGAAACCTGCACTGTGAGAATCTTCGCTTGTTTGTTCATAGGTGGCGCTGTTACCAATATCCATCTTCTACAGGTCACATGTCCGTCTTACGATATTAGGAGGGGTCAACTTAGCTGGTCGTAAAGCGTCCTAGGCGTACTTCCGTCCACTATATTGAGGCCTCCGTGCGAATTTTCAAACTGACGAACTGACGAATCATGTCGGTCACGTGACCTGTCGCGAGTTTAACATTTTTTCCCCATCACAAAAAGTGTACAGCGCCGCTAAAGAAGTTTTCACCTCAAAAATCTTAGAGCACTCGGTACGTCGGACTTGAACCCGGGTGCATTGACTCTGTAAGCCATACTCTACACCACTGGGCCACGTATGACTTACTTATCCGTACATAGCGAATTTATAGATACCTCCCCCTTACTCCTCCTCTCCTTCGATTACGTGCCATCTGGATGGCAACGAAACTATTATAGCCTCCGTCGCAACAATACATTGAGCTTAACAATACAAAAGTACATATATTTGAGTGACAACTTAGTCACCAAACGACACGTACAACTTGCAAAATATTGATTACCAACAAGCAGTCTGAACTTGCCCCTTAAGCAAGACACGAGTTAAAATTACGAGACCTCTAAGCAAATACCTCATTTACGAGTATGTAACACCATATGGATACGAACCTGAACCTGATAATAAAAAGTATTGAATTCAAAAAATTCTAGACGTCTTAAATGTAAATTAGGCAAAAAGTAATTAATTAACATTTAAGACGTCTAGATTTGAAAAGAAAAATTAACAGTGATCCCGCGACCCGCCCGCAGCCGGGAGTCGAACCCGCACCTCTGGTTTGCCGGACCAGCAAAGACCGTTTTTACTTTGAATTTTCGTCTTTTAATCCTAGTAAGAAGCTAAAAAGCTAGACTTTGTGGAGGGCTGCACTGCCTCGCAGGTTATTGTGGATGCGGAGAGTAAAGTTCACCTCTCTAGTATTTGTAATTAATTATATATGAGAGAAAATAAACGGGTCACCACATTTAATATCATGAGTCATGATTCATGACATGAATGTGTTGTGAGAATCATAAAAAAGCAGTGGAAATAATCAATTTATTTGATAGCCTAGCCTACTCCAATATTCCGATCACAGCGGAAACATTATTAAGTTTGATTAAAGAGGGAATGCATACACAGTCGAGGAATTTGATTGATTTCCTCTTTTGGATTCTATTTCTATTGTAATAAAGTCCACAAGTACCAAACATTCAAATTCGTCGCTTGTACAAATGTATGAAAGAAATGTGCTGCCATTAAACGGCACACTAAAATTGCATTAAAAAGAAAACTTGACGTCAAGTGATTAGAAAGGAAAATATTAGTGTGTACATTATACTACGTTATACCACCTCACCGAAATCGTAACTGGGAAACGTAACAAAAACACTGAAAACTTCCTTAGCAGTTTTATATCAACCGTAAAATCTCAACATCGATAGATCTCCGCAGTGCTGCCAACGCGGGGTGGACCGAAAAACAGTTAAATTTCCGTGAAGGTTCAAAGCTTAGCATTTGATACCATAAATATTTTATATTTAATTTTAGTGTTAGACTGATCGAAAAAGCATTAACTCTGTCCTGAGTGTCCATATATAATATTTATATTTATTAGAACCTAGGTAAAGATAAAAAAAAAACACGATGGGCAACTTGTTTCAAACCATCGGTTACGTGACGTTACGTGAAAATATTGACCTTTACTTTTCGAATGCAACACTAATATTTAATGTTAATCTCTTCAGCGTCACTAATACGACAACTACACAAAACATATTTTGGAATACGCTCATCTTCACTATTTTACTACCTATTTGAATGGCAAATAGGTATATTGCGAAAAACGACGACGAGCCTGAATAAAACAGCAAATGTATACGGATTTGATTAAACACTGGTGATAATCCTTCTAATATCCATCACACAGTCCACATATAGGTATATTTCGCTTTACAAAAGATAGCTAATCAAAAGCTTAATAACGATGGCAGTTATTACAAAGAACACGCAGGAAGTAATAAACGACTGAACAGTGGCAGCTTTCGTCGGACTGATTGGTCCTGTAGAAAATTATTTGAGCATCGAGTGAGACCGAGTTATTCTGAAATGTTATGTACTTAACGTTTGCTTCCCTCAGGGGTCGATGAAATGCTTATAATTTTATTTTACAGAACCCGCATTTCAAACGATCATCTTCAACAAGCCAGGCTCCCATAGTGAGAAAATTGGATGGCAGGATTAGGTTATTAAATGGCGCTATTGTCTAAAATTGAGAAGGTGAAAGGAATTTCATTTGTAAAAGGAATTTGGAACTAAGACTTTCGCTCCCACTGTGGTGTCTCATATAAATTATAAGAGAAGAAATTATAGTAAATAAGATCCATATTAATATTGATTTATTCGAGCTGGGTTGTTTAATAATCTCAGTTTTCTAGTACCTATCTATTTAATTGATTACTTGTTCAGATAGCTCTACGTACGGGGAAGGTCATCTACATACATAACCGCAAGGTTCGAAATTAAAAAACGGGTAGGAGTCTTCTATCTTATTGATCATTTTCAAACCTTGTCGTGTTACCGCCGTGTTGCTGTGTTAAGCCAAAATCATCAATGACTATCTGAAAATAGACTCGGGATCCCGCTTGGAAAACGATTAATTTCATATTTCAATTACCCTCTGCGTTTCACAGCTTGACTTTGGCGTTGAAGCGGAGAAATCACAAAGGCTGACATCTTCAGGGTTTTACTGGAGCGAAACGTAAGCGCAATAAGAAATATTTTATCGTCAAAGCGGCTTGGAGCCGGTTGTCACGTCGCGGATGAGACGGAGCCGCGTGTTTCTATTTGTCACCGAGATGCTGCAGTCCTGGGATTTCGGTGCTAGAGATTTTTATATAGGTTCTCAAGGCACTGATAACAATACCGTAAGATGTTTTATGTAAGGACTAAGATTGTAGGTACCTGATACATTTAGGCTACATACAATAACAACTGGTTGCTCGTAGTGAGGGGCAGCTTCCTTCATTTAAATTTCATGTAAGTTACTGTAAACTTCAAATGGAAAATTTCTGTTAAGATTCTGTAGTTTTCAGGTGTAAATTACCTGTTTGTGTGTAATTTTATACTCCCCGATAAACAACAACATTCTTATTAGTTATTACAGCAACCACTTTAACATAATTCCTTTAATTACTCTGTATATTGTGTTTTCTACAAAACAACAAAATTACAACGAAGATCACATAATTTACATACTTTTAACATACAAAACAATTACTGGCCAGACGAGAGTTTTTCAATTGCTTTCGAGTTTCACAAGAGGACACAAAAGTTTATTACTGTAAATATTGTGAATAGAAATATCGGCTATCGAAATGCCACTAGAAAAAACAAACTAAAGAAAAAAATACCAAAAAAATAAGAAGGCACTTAACTTGGTCTTGAACTTCCGTCCTTCGTATTACAACTGGGAACACATATCCCTAGGCTAAGCGGCCACTGACATATCATATGTATTGGCTCGAATTTTATAATCATAACCAGTTCTACTGACGTCAGAAGTAGCGGAGATGTGACATGAAATTTAAGTGAAATTTATTCGGTACCTAACATTACTGTCAGCAACGTTACCTGTCAATTGTGTAAAGTTGTAATATATCACAGTTAAGATAATAAATGTGAAATGTTTCAGAAATTGCCAATCGCTAGTTGCTCGCCTGATGTGTGTGAAATATATGTGTATATCTTACTTTATGATAGGTATATCTATTTAATCAAAATGATTCATTTGCAGCAAAATTGCGGTCTAGCACAATTATAAAGTTGATAAAATATTAAAAGTCGTAGAACTATTTCAGTGAAATTGGTTTAGGAGTACCTAGGTAGGTATCTACTTGATAATAAGCCGATTGACCGCAAAGTAATTAGTAATTGTTGAGAAGGCTGTAGATACTTGGAGCATTTAGAATGTAAGTCAATCTATAATTTTCGTATTAGTCTACACTGCAAGAAACAAAGAAATAGAAAGCTCATTCGTAGTAAATTACTGCGAATTATTTTATACTTATACGAAATAATAAATAACATCGTAGAACTCAAAACAAAAATCGAGGTTATGAAAAAAGTATTGGCTCTCAAGGACTTTTGCTCTGTGTAAATAACATTTTACGCAATCAAAGCATGTCTGCTTACAGTGCAAACGTACCTAAATACAGAAGCAACTTCCACAACAGTCGCCGCGCAGTGTTACCTTACCTCTGACCCGCGCAACGTGCGTGGAATACAAACTGTAGCCGGGGTATTAGAAAGGAGGAAGTACAAAGTTATTTTATAAATTCGTTAGTAGTTCGAAACAGGGTGCGTTATAAACATGTACGGAGGACGTAGGCTGTCGTAATGGTAAACACCTTGCTTCGCACTGTTTAGGCATAATAATTAATATTGTGTGAAGTAGCAAAGAGGAAAAGTGGTGGAAAACGCGTACCTGGTTCAAAAAAGTAGCCCTGGCTGCAAGGTAGTATGGCTGCCGGTCTTACGCACTTCTTTCCTAAATACTTCTCCGTTCATGGTGGTATGATGGTACAAAAATGATGATTATCACGAATTGTTAGTTCGAAGCCTTTGACGAGCGACGGAATGGAGATAGTACTCGACATTGACCGACCCGAATCGTGTCTAGAGCTGAACTGGTTGGTTTTCAGCTACTGTCCGTTGATGTTCTCGAAATACCCGCGTTTTCCATTGGGATAGGATTGGAACGGGATTAGGGTTGGCTGATATTCAAAACTGTCACTTAGAAATGTGGATGGATTTTGCCCGTCGCCGCGTTGGTGAACACACCGTGTGCTCTTCGCGACGACGGGCTGAATCCACTACCGTACAAAACCAGTTGCTAATGTCATGGCGTCGTTACCGAACAAGTATTGATTGGCGAAATCAGAGTTCATCTATCAAATTTTAAAGAGTGAAGTTAAGTGAAATGTGGATAATGTACCTATATATATATACTAAACATTGTGCAATGACTGCTGCAGCATCTTTTTGTATTTTTTGGTATATATACAATTATAATTTCTTATTTTGACGATATTTTGTAGCTTTGACATCTACATAAGTAACATGTACATATTCGTACTGATATATACTGATCAAATGATAAAAGACTATGCACGAGTGACCTATAGGTACACCTACTGACTATATTTCGATCATAAGGAAGTGAGTCTGTCAATACTTCACTTCACTCTTTAAAAAAGGCTTTCCATCAAATTTATGATGATTTCGCCAATCAATACTTGTTCAAAGACGTTGTTCGGTAACGACGCCATGACAGTAGTCAACTGGTTTTGTTCGGTAGTGGATTCAGCCCCTCGTTGCGAAGAGCACGTGTGTTCACCAACACGGCGACGGGCAAAATCCCAGTCAATACTTGGATACACGCCAAACAATATGAAAGGGGTAGGTACAATACGAGTACAATAATATACCTACTAAGTAAAGACATAAGAAATTTCGGCCATTGTTTACTATCAGCTCATGATTGGATCTGTCAATGGTACCTAACTAACAAATTGTGTTTGTTACATTTTATAGGTGTATAGTTTTTTTTAGGTTTATTATAAATTTTTAATTCCTTTTACACATACACATTACTAAAAATATGATTGTGTATGACATACACTGTACTGTATACCAATCATATCAGAATGATGTATAATGGACAACAATACTTATAAAATTTATCATGGGTGTTCATTTAATCCATTAAAGATAAAGTTGGATTAAGCACTGCTGAAACTCATAACTTCACTTATGATGCCTGTCTACATTTGCCATGACTATCAAGCGCCAATTTTCAATTGACCACGACATCAATCGAAGACAGGAAGTATAAACGAGATTTGAAGACACCAATCAGCACCTTATATTGAAATTATTGAAAATCATCTGAGTACATTACTGTATCATGTATGTTAATTAGCCCGAATGCGGCACAGATGGTAAAAAAAAGAATAGGCGTCAAATTCAAGTCCAGATGCCATATATCTCAGGCTAGTTAGTTTTTGCAGTTTAATTTCCTAGTGTACAAAGAGCTAGCCAAACTGACGGAAGTGGCACTGAGCCAAGCTACCTTTTGCCTGCAAATGGGTCACCCGGGGGAATTTCATTATTGAAACTATTTGAGAATTAGTTTACTGTTGTAATTTATGTATGACGAAACGACGCTGTTCCGCTTTACAATTGGTTTCAACTTTAACAATAAACACGTAGAAAAAGTTCAGCCTCGTCTTTGTAGACTGCAGAATCTTAGGTAAGCAGGTAGGTATCATACCAGATTCAGAACATGACCTTATTATTCTATATGGTTTCCAATGAAAGATGATTTCCCCAAAAGAAAAAAAATGCATTTGAAATATGCACACTGGTTGATCCTTAGCAGGACATATTGAATGACCAGCGCTGGAACTCCAAGGATGTACCAAGCTGGGAGAAAACTACCACCACTAGAATAAAGTTCTAGTAGGTAAGTATAAGAGCCACACTATTAGTCAAAATATGACAATATTGTCAATATACCTGATAAAATAGGCACAAATCTGTTAAAATATTAATCAATTAACGGAATTAGGCGTTACTCTGCAGATTTCCACGGTAAATTGATTTTATAGATTAGGAATGATATGGAAACATTTTGGCAGAATACATATACACGTAGTTAAAAGCAACACTGTACGTCCACTTTCCTGCTATACGTAGCTCCATAATAATGGCGGTCTCTTTAATTTAACTTGTAGAGGCAGAAAAAGAAACTCATTCAGAGTTCGCAGTTTTCGAATTAAGTTTCGCGAAATGTGAGAGCCAAAACCAACAATGGAACAAAAGATTCAATTCAATGATGGGGCGTTACGCAGCGAACTTTCCTCAAATTTTATGGCGTGACTAAACGATAGTGCTACTGCAAGTTTATTTATGTATTTATTTTATTGGATAACAAAATTAGTTTTACTCGTGGGAACGACGAAGAAAGACGAGCCACAAATAAACGATGGATTAGTTTTAATGTCTCTTTTAGTTTAATGATTCACATTTGAATTTTCAGATGAAATAACTCGTAAAAATTAAATACATACTTTTCGGAACATTGATAGCATATTTTATTCGGCATTGATATAAAATACTTTACTGATAGAATTGAGAAGGAATAAAATCCGAAACGATTAAATATCCGCTCTGGTGGACAAAGATTCGGTCCAGCGGTTTTCTATTTGCATTTATGCAGCACGATCGAAGATATACATTTTCGATTTACTTTTGCGTATAGTAATTTCAAATATCATGTCTTATCAATCTTATCATTTTAATTTACGAACGTAAAATATGTAAACCACATTACGGTTGACAAGTTTTGGGTAGGTACATCTAAAGTTCAGAATCAGTAGTAGAAAAGACAAGAAAGTCTCAAAGATGTATTCAAAATTGAATTATGATGTGTCACACTCAGAATCAAATCTCGCGGATATCTGGGGGCACGGCAGTGCCCCCGCCAAGTCGAGCGCGAAGCAAACACTGCCGTACCATCCTTTACTGGAACCATTTCGCCGCATTTTCAAGCCCCTATTTGTGAACCTCTGGATAAGACCAGAACGCAGAAATTTTCGACATCCAGTAAGCTATAATCACATACTTAAAATCCAAAATTTCAAGTCTGTAGGTCATTTAGTTCCAAAGTTAAGCGAAAGCAAAGTTTCGCATTTACGACACTCACTCACTCATAATCATAAGAATAGAACTAGTACTTCCCATAAACTCAGAGAGCTGAAATTTGGTACAGAGTTAGGGTTTAATGGCCACATAAATGGAAAACTATAAAATCTGGAGTATCTGGTGACCCTGATAAGAAACACAAACTGCATAAGTAAGTTTGTAATTCTATACGAAATACATGCGATTACAAAGTTACTTTTGCAGTTTGAATGTCCGTTACAAGAAGTCAAAAAAAATGGCTTGGCCATAGCACGGCTACATAATGGCAAAAGAACAATCGTGAGCTGATTAAAATATTTCTAATTAAACATAGCGCCCTAATGACATGCAGCTTGAGCGAGTTTGAGCGATACACATGTAAAAGTAAAGCGTTGTGTGCGATGTGCGATGGCCAAGTCATTCTATATATTTAAAAAAATAAAGTAATGCCGATGCAAGTCGGTGGAAAAGGAAATCTTGTTCTGTGGACACCCCTCCGGTGCTATTGACTAAAATATAACCGACTTGGTTTAACATTACATATCATTACTTTTTTGTTGTAGAAGAACTGTGTTGCGAGACTGGCATCTTTTTACATGTAATGTTTTTGATGGGATTTATGTTCACCTGCCCGGATCGTTCCTGGTAAAGCAAAAGGAATTTTAAAATGATGCGCTCAAGTTTAGATTGATTATCCGTATTGTATACGTTGCACAGATATCCAAGAAAGTTGTTTAGACCCTAATGATTTGTACAGACACTTTTAGCCGTAACACAACGGAATAAGGTGCAGAAGTGTAATAAACATAAATGTGAAGTCGACTGTACATACGTTTAGAATCAATAGCGGTAAACGACGTTTTTGACTGACTGTGACTGTACCGCCTTTTTACCTCATTAGCACGTAGGATATATTCATGGTTTGTAGTAAATGATCGGTGAAAGTTATATACGACACCATTAAATCATAATAATATGGAACTACCATACTATACGACATATTGTTTCAAATTTTCTTGTCGTAAATCTTTCGTTCAGCAATAGTATGTCAGAGGGGTTTAGTGGTAATATTGTAATAAATAATAATATTACAAATCAAATCAAGCGCAGAATCGAGATGTGTCGTAAGATTGGCGCGCGACTGGGTTTCTGACTCGGTTTCTGGCACGTGGTGACACGACGACGTGACAAGCTTTAGACGGTTGTTCGGCTTGCTGGCGATGGCATCAATATATAACGTGTCACTGTATTCGCTTGCTTGGAGTGAAATGGAAATGTCGTTCAAGACTTATAGATGTCATTGCGCCCCAATTAGCTTTGATTTACAATAACTGCATATCAGAGGGTATTTTTCCTGATCTTATGAAGTTTAGTAAAGTCATACCTCTATTTAAATCGGGTGATTTAAACGACCTAACCAACTTCCGTCCCATATCGATACTACCTGTATTAAGTAAGGTTTTTGAAAAATTAATGTTAAACGATATGCTAATGCACTTTAATAGAAATAAACTGCTTACAAGTAAACAGTTCGGTTTCACAAGAGGGCGCTCCACGACTGACGCTGCATCTGTGCTTATTAAACATATTTACGATATTTGGGAGAATTCCTGTGATGCGATAGGTATTTTTTGTGACCTTTCTAAAGCTTTCGATTGCGTGGATCATGGGACGCTCGTTTTGAAACTTAAACATTATGGTTTGTCTGCTAATGCGTTAAGTCTTATGTCTTCATATCTCAGCAATAGAACTCAAGCAGTTGTTGTAAATGGAACCCAGTCTAGTGGGGCAATAGTAACGTTAGGAGTGCCTCAGGGCTCTATCTTAGGTCCATTTTTATTTTTGGTTTATATAAATGACTTGCCGTCTATAGTAAGTAATCTTTGTGATATAGTTTTATTCGCGGATGATACATCTTTAATCTTTAAGGTTGACCGAAAATCAGTTGACTATAGTAGAGTTAATGGCACACTGGACAAAGTACTTGACTGGTTTACCGTTAACAATCTGTTACTTAATGCTAAGAAAACTAAATGTGTCAGATTTTCTTTGCCTAATGTTAGACCGGTGGAAACTAGTATACTCTTAAATAACGAGTGCTTAGAAATAGTAGATAAAGCAATATTCTTAGGTATAACATTAGACAAAAATCTACAATGGAGTCCCCACATAGCCGTTATGGCGCGTAAATTAAGTTCAGCCGCATATGCTATCAGAAAAATCAGGCAACTTACCAATGTAGAAACAGCTCGCCTAGTTTATCATAGCTATTTTCATAGTGTTATGTCGTATGGTATCCTGGTTTGGGGTAAAGCAGCTGACATACAGACAATTTTTGTGTTACAAAAAAGAGCCATTCGCTCCATATATAACCTAGGCTCCCGTGAATCTTTAAGAGAACTCTTTAAAGAAATCAACATTTTAACTGTAGCGTCCCAGTACATCTATGAGAATATTGTTTATGTCCTTAAGAACATAGACTCCTTCTGTAAAAATTCTGATATACATAATTTTAATACTAGAAATAAAAATAAAATTGCCACTAAAAAATTTCGTGTTCGTAAAGTATACAAATCTTTTGTAGGTCAATGTGTCCGTTTTTATAATAAGTTACCTGATGAAGTTTTGAATTTACCTTTTCCAGCTCTTAAAAAGTACTTGAAAAAATCATTGATGTCGAAGGCTTATTACAAGGTTGAGGACTATCTAACAGACAGAAAAGCATGGCCCAAACCAGATACTTAAATAGAGTAAAGATTCATATATTGTGTATTTTTTAATTTTATCTAGTTGACGCAGTTCTTGCAAGAAAACATATCAAAAGATTTATAACTAAATTTATAGTCTAAAGGATTCAATTTTTTTTTTCCTAAATAGAATTTGATAATGCTAAGGTATACAGTTTCGAAATGTTTTCCTGCAGAATTACACACTGTACATAACTGGTTTTTTTCCTCATTTTGTTCTTTGTTTTTGTGTTGCTTTATATAGTTACTTCGATTTCTTGATCTTAAGTAGGTTAAGTATTATCATTTATCATTGTAATAAGCATATTTTGTGAGAAAATGGCTGACTGTCGAGTTTCTTTCGGCGTTTCTTCTCGGCAGTGGCCTCTGTGAAACGCTAGTAGGGTTTGACTTGTAAAAGTGCCATTGCGGCCTACTTACAGAATAAAGTTCATTTTATTTCATTTTATTTCATTTTATTTCATTTTATAATGACACCAGTACCCTTACCATGAGTTTGCAATGTTTGCATTACCGTACTCGCTAGCGACTGCGTAAACGATTTACATGTTACATGTTACAAGTATAGTAAATCCCAGCTCGTACCAATGAGTTTTTCGGAACTTATGTATATACGGTATATCATTTGATATTTACCGTTAGCTTTTCGGCGAAGGAAAACATCGTGAGGAAACTTGCATACATCCGCGAAGAAATTCAAAGTTGTATGTGAAGTCCCCAACCCGCTCTGGGCCAGCATGGGGACTAGGTACATCTATCTATGAGAGGAGGCCTGTGTCCAGCAGTGGGACGTATATAGGCATGATGATGAGTATGGGTATACCTATGCTAAAGCCAAAACAATAAGTTATTAATGTTATTATCTTATAAGTTACCTATATTACTGGCAAATTAGTATATTTTCGGTTCTGTATGCGTGACATATTTCGTTGAAAACGTGTCATCTAAACACCGTAACAAATTTACGTGTTAATAATTTTTGTAAAGTTCCGGGGACTCCTCAAGTATTCTACTTACAGTCAGTGCCAGAGTGCCAGTACTACATCATCGTTATCACTTAAGGGTCCTTAACAGGTAAAAAATGCTCATCTATTTAGACCATTTTCTGTTTAATTGACACATATATCATAACATTTTCTCAATGTTACTATCTAAAACAGGACTATTGCGACCTAATGACATACATTTTAAATGTATTTTTCGGAATTTTCATTCAGAAATCATCACTCCAAATTTGCTCCAAATCGACCGTTTTCGAGCTAAAAACTGCTTTTTTCCACTTAAAATCTACTACATATAATAAAATCAAAAAAGGGCAATGTTACTTTCTAAAACTTTCACAAAATCATCGTATCCTTTAATCACTTTATTGGAAATATTCATATATTTGTCAAAATATTTTAAAACTTGAGGCTTTTTAAGGTAAGAATTCCAAGAACATTTGGATACATACTAATATGTACTATCCAAGTTTTCTCAAGATATTGGCCTTTAAAATTGAAGTGGTTTTATAAAATGTGCATGAAAAGGAAGCTTCATAGTCGCTCTCAAAAGATAAGCCAGCTGAAAGATATTTTTATATCACCGACTAAGTTCTCTTTGTGATGAAGTCATGAAATTCAATAGATTGCATAGAGGTAGTACAACAGTGTCGGTAGAGTTTCCGTCGATATACATTTATAATGCATACAAAAATATTTCACGTCAAAAAGTCCGAATCTGAAAGCAATGAACGTGTAATTTATTTTAACCTATTAAGCCAAATCCACCAAATTCTTACCTGACTGAAAAAACAACAACAATAAACACCAATTAAATACTATTCTCTTTTTAAAAGAAGCCGTAATTAAAATCTTAAGTGTCCTTCGTGAGCGAAATACCCCTAGAAGGCTTGTAAATTAAAACAAAGGGAAAATTTAACGGCACAATGCACAGATAATTAACTAAGGTAATGTTAAGGCAACACGTTTTTAAACTTGCTGGAGAGACTTTTTCTCCAGAGCCCTGATTTAATGATTCTCTATGTTCATCATCATCATCTTAAGAGCCGAGCTCTTGTCGGTGCAGCTTGATGCAGTTCTCTCTCTCCATCTTTGCTTCTCTATGTTAAAGTAGGTAATTTATGTTTTAAATTTTGGAACTTGTTACACAAGTTGAAATAAATGCGCTTCATTTTTTCAACTTAATAGATGAAGACATAGATTAGAATAGCAGAAATATCTAATCGCAATTATGCCGCAAAAATCGCCTTCGCGGATTCGAATCCTCCGGTAGATAGCGTAAATAGCGAACCATTAGCATTCTTAAGGCGAGCGAAGCAGAAAGGCTAATCCGGCACGATTGTTCCTTAAAAGCTTTCCCGACGCAAAGTCAATTGTTGGTGGTACGCTATAGGCTAACCTTCTACATGTGATGCCTATTCAAAAAAAGTGGAGCGATTATGTTTTAAAAAATCGTTTATCGTAATCATACGAGATTCTTTTGAGAATTTCCTTATAGAGTCTGGCTAACCAAAATTTACTGACAGATATTTACATGCTGTATCACTAATTGTCTATGATTGTTTAAATGTCTGTTGTCAACACGTTGTCAATTTATGTCAATCATTCAAATTGGTCGCGGTTTATAAGGGGTTTATTGTGTTTATTTTAAATAATATTAATAATTACTATACCGATTGAGGTCCGCGAACTATTATTTAAGCCCGTAAATAATTACGACAATGTGCGAAGTGGACGTGAAGCGTTGTATAATAAAAAACTGCAATGTTTACAAAATGTAAACAATGTAGTAGGTTGGTGCCCTATTAATATTTTGATACTTTCAGTACTTAGTTTTTGTTATACAACGACGGTGGTAAACAAGCGTACGGTCCACCTGATGGTAAACGGACACCCCAGCCTATAGACGCTCGCAACTCCAAAGAAGGCACGTTCGCATTTTTAATATATACCCTATATAAAATTTGACGATTTACTGTGTTGACAGCAGAAGGGACAAATTTAGGTCCCACGCTCTCAACACAGTGCAACCCGGCAGCTCTGGCAACCTTGCCCACCTCTAGAAACACAACACTACTTACAATTACCTGACCTAACTAAGAACTAGACGTGTCATAAATCCTAGTTTTTCAATTTCAAGTATAGCACCACTTTTTTCCCACTATTAGAAGTATGACAAATATGATGTCACAATTGTCACATTGTATCATACATATTCTTTCCAAAAATCCAAATGGCATACTAGTACAAATCGTTTGGCAAAAATTAAAAAAAATACTCTTTTGCCATTTGGCCCCATCGGAAAAGTATGGCATGGTGATTTTCGTGAATGGCTTGACGATGAACGATAGCCGTGCAAAAAAAATTAGCCTGGTACAAATGGTTTTTTCTTTTTGTTTTTTTTTTTATTGACTTGTTTTTACTAGGTCTTATTTACACTACAAATTCATTTTTCCGCCTTGTTAAAATGGTATATGATGAGAAAGTGTAAATATATGTTTTTGTCGTTGACTGTACTCCACATAGACTACGTGTGCACAGAAAATCAAAAATATTTTCTAGTATCAAAACTATACTTCCTACTACACAAAGTGTGACCATCCCAAGATTTTTTGAATTTCCCGCCAAAATTGTGTGTAATATTTTATTAGCCAGACTCTACCACTATTATTAACACCACCGCTTTCGACTAAATTCGGACCTTTAGCCAATTAATACATTTTCAATTTAAGAAATACTTACAGACATTTTAGCTATCTGAAACCAGAAAATATGAATAGCAGTGGTAAATTTTTAGCCAAACAGCTAAATAAACGGTTAAGTATAAGTCAACTCGTACACTAAGGGTTCCGCATCATCAAACAAGTTATGTACGTACCGAGAAAAACAACATGCTTGGCTATTACATTGGGAACAGCAAGTAACAAATAGTACGTAAAAATCTCAACCTACTACAGTTCAATAGAAGCAGCCCTACTTTCTCTAAAAATATAGGTAAACTTTATATGATATGATAAAGCCAAATTCGTGGAATTATTTTCAAACCTCCAAATAGGAATGAGATCACAGAGTTCCATTCTGAATGCAGCATAAATGGGATAAAATAATGCCAGGCTCAACACTCTAAATTCAATTTGTTGCTAGAATAAATTGATTGGATTCCGGGCTCGGTTCGAGTTTAAGTGACGGAACGTTGAACGGATTTTATGCACTTGTTCCGTGAAGCTATCACATTTATCAATAGAATGCATACAAATTTAAATAAACAAAGCAGAACAATACTTAAATGTCATTTTCATACTGAGTTGAACATTTAACATTTGTCACGCACGCTTATTATTGATTAAGTTTAACCGAATAGAACCCAGACCCATGAAGAGTCAGTAAGGTACCTAGTGGTAACAGAGAGCTATGCTAAATTAAAAAATATTACGCGTAGTATTAAACTGATTACATAGTATTATATACATAGTATAAAACCTTGCCTTGGTTTTATAAAGATCGGACTTTCGGGGTGATTACATAACGTTTTCTATTGTACGTACGTAAGGTTGATCTAAATGTTATTTCCCCTATTAGAATTGATCGATTCTTTACGTCAGGTATGTCAAAGATGTACTGAGTTATCAAAATTCGACGTAAATTTTGGCCTAACGGATCTTTATGAAAGTAGAGTTGCTTATTATCAATTATTACGTTTTGATAAATATTATCAAATACAGTGGCATGTATTCTAGTTTGTTATTGGGTGAAAAACATTTCTTTTGTACATACATAGTTAAGGACTTAAAATTATGTCTACATTTTAACTGATACTATTTCGTAAAGAGTTACATACTTATGTAAATTGTATAAGTACCTAATTTTCGATACGGAAAAATACCAATTAAAATGTAAACACCTGTCCTAACCATTGTACAAAAAATAGTTTTCACTCAAATAACCACAATCCATTAAAACATGATTAAATTCAGGGAAAATTCACTGCTTGCTGACTTTCATTTTACCGGAATCAAATTTCGTGAGTTACGAAGAATATCAAAAGAGAAACAACCGCTCAATCCGTTATATTTGCATAATAATAGCACACGATTTTTGTTGCCAGTAGGATGTGACGTTAGCAAAGTTTCGGGGAAATTTAATTATTAAAATCAGGTGGTTGAAAGAGTGTGGCACAGAGATATGCCATGCAAAAAAGTGCTTGACTATTCTATGTTGCTACCTGCGGATTCTCGTACATCTCGATGCATTTTTTTTTATTTGTACCACGTCGGTGGCAAACAATCAAACAAGTATAATAGTTTATGGTTGGTGGTGGTATGGTTACTGATCTAAGCCGCGAACAGACGGACGGACGGACATGGCTAAACTATAAGGGTTCCTTGTTAACTACGGAACCCTAAAAATTAGTCAAACAGCGTATTTGTCATGAACGTCATAAATTGGAGCGCTATTACCATTAAAATGAGACTATGTAAATTGTTTCATCGCCTTACCCTGTTTTGAGGCAACTTTGCATATAAATTATTTCAGAGGTTTCCGCGCCAAATGACCTTAGCACTCTACTCGCTTTTCTATGCAAGTAAAGTAAACGTGGGGTGGGGGGGGGGGTGGGGGGGAGAAATTCAAACTCTAAAAAGATTTTTAGCATGAAAAAGTTACGACGCCGGAGACGCCAACGCTTTGTTGTTTAACTATGTCATCAGTTATGGAGTGATAGTTTTATGGAACTGCTTGTACGGAGTTATGTTTCTTGTGACAGTTTTATACGGAGTAATAAACAATACTTCCTCAGACAAGAATAGTCTGTTAATCTGTTATAGAATAAAACGGCTGAGGATTGGATCTTGAAAGATATAAATATGGAGTTATGATTTCATTTTAGAAAACATTTTATTGCAGATATCATTGAGAAACATAGGTACGATCATTATGTAGGTTAGCTACCATTTGTCTTGTGACCAAAATGGTGAAAAAACATAAAATAATAGCTACTGAAACGTTTTTACTTTATTATATACTAATTTCAAACAATAACTTCGATTTGAATTAACGTGGAACGGAACGTGTTTTAAACCGGCAATCAGCGCCTGGTGACGTCACTCCTGTTATGACATTGACAACCAAAGAGAATATCATACAGTGCCCGCCACTTGAATAGCCTCACTCACCTAAATTAATATTTCACATAGTAATATAAAAAGGAGATATACATTAAGCATAAAATATAAAATAAAACTGGAAGCTTTGTTTATTATAAATAAAATATTTATTGTTAGCTTATCAAATTTACAGAAATAACGTGAAAACAAATAATTGCCCCTTCCACTTGAATAGCCTCACATGGTAAAAGATACTGTTTAGTTATTAAAACTCTTTAGTTTAGTGTTTTGTATACCTTCTATTAGACCTTATTAATTTGAAAATACGATTAGGTAGTGATTCATATAAAGAATGTATGTAATTAACGTCCACAGAATCCCAAACAGTGTAAATAGCTTGAATCAGTTCTTCTTTATTACTAAACTGTCTTCCGTTGTAATAAACTTGACGAGACAGCCTACCCCAGGCATTTTCTATGATGTTGAGATCAGGGGACAAGAATGGCCAGTCTAAAATTTCAATCTGGTTTTCTTCAAACCACTTTGTAACTATGGCTGATGTGTGTATGGGGAGCATTATCATGCTGGAAAAATATTTTTTTCTACCTATTACTTTTCTGATCTTACTTTTTCTTTCTTTTAATAAATTTTAATAATTTTCAGCATTTAGTCTTCCGTCTACCACTATTAAATCAACAGTACCATAGTAAGAGATTGCCCCCCAAACCATCACCGAACCGAGAGTTGAGTGATGACGTGATAGTACTTTCGGTTCTTTCCTTAGGTCGTGAAAATAATATTTAAATCAATCTGGACCATCTAGATTAAACTTTTTCTCGTCACTAAAAACCACATTTCGCCACTCAGTTCTCCAGCACATGTACTTTTTAGCAAAAGACAGTCCAGCCGCCACATATTGTTCTCTCAACGGAGGTTTGCTCATATCATTTTTCGTTTGAGGTAAGATGATGTTCTAATAATCCGTCGAACTGTAAAGAGAGATGCTCTAGTATTTATTTCAGTAGCTATTTGCCTGGCGGTCTTTGTGGAATTTGAAGCAGAGCGCAAAATAAGACGACGTTCACGATCCGTAGTGGCAAATTTTGTGCGTCCTTTATACTGGAGGCCGTAGGTTTCCTTATTATTAACATAATTATTAAATAACTTTTGGGCTGCGACCTATTTTTTTAGCTATCTCACGATGGGATACTTTTTAAGTTAAATAAAAATTATTTTTTCAATTTCTAAACTCGTAAGTTTTTTACCAAGTCCCATACTCACAAAATCACTTTTTTTATCGCGTTATTGCAGGTACTTAATAGAATTCCATCTGTATTATCTAATAATAATAAAATAAATTTTAAACCGAAATTCAAACGCACAGTTTGAACGATTATATTAAACTGAGGCTATTCATGTGGACGGCCCGTATTAGCTCTTGGGTCTACGACATTTCGCACGCAGACAAGTTCGGACTTGTTCATGTGTGGTTCGATAGACGTTAGGGCGTACAATTCAAATTTAAGATATATTGATACAAATTGTCACGTATTAATTATAATACTCATAATATATAGGTGAGGCTATTTAAGTGGTTGGCACTGTATAATCTGTATGGCTAGCACATGATGGCAACGTCAGTTTGTCGGCTTATCTCGAGCTATCCGTCACTTTCTAACAGCACCTATCAAAAAAAAAAAAAAACGGATAGCTCGAGATAAGCCGACAAACTGACGTTGCCATAATGTGCCAGCCATACTGTTGACAACTAATTGGACGTTAGATTGTATCATTTAAAAATAGTTACATTTTCAAAAACAAAATGGATATGGAAGTAGGCTTTACTAAAGCAGACTCCAGAAACCTTCCAGAAGTTAGTGCAAAATACAAATACATTATTACATTAGTAAATTCATGAAGTCATGACTATGGTCTGTACTTAATAGGAATTATCTTGTAATCAATGCATCCTAAGCATAACAAGTAGGTACAAACCAAAGCTGCAGACTAACAACAAAGTGGTCTTCACAGCATCGAATCACAGTCTTTGGTGAAAAACTGTCCTCTCTCTGTGCAGCTTCTGGGCTATTTTGCGGAAAGTTGTACACTCGACTTTTTTTAAATTTAGATAAAATCGGGTTTTTTCTACTCAGAATCGAAAGCAATTTCGAACCTAATAGGAGAAAAAAAGTGTCCCAAATTTTTCATACAATTTCCAGTTTTTCCATTCCGTTACCACCATACAAGCATTACAAGCTTAGTATGAAAACAGTAACGGAATGGAATAAAAAAAATTGGGACCCTTTTTTCCCCTATATCATTCCAAAGTGCTTTCGATTCTGAGTAGAAAAAACCCGATTTTATCCATTAAAAAAAAACCGAATGTACAACTTTCCGTAAAATGGCCCTTCTAACCACTTCTTTCGCAAATTTGGTTTATAAGGTCCAGTTAAAAATATTTTATTAGGAAACTTCGTTAAAGTTGATGGACACATTGGCACAAAACAAGAATCAACACTGGTTTTGATCGGAACATTGGTAGCATTGTTATCACTAGATGTTGATGGATAGTCCATTTTTCATAGTTCACAGTGCTTTGATTTGTTTATTCAAAAACAGAGAATATAGGTTAGGTTAAGTTAGGTCAACAATTATGGCGAGTGACATTAGTGACAAACACGAGTGACGTCACAGGAACTGTAGATCCGTTTAGGCGCGGAAGTTTAAATGGTCAGTTTATAACAGCAATTAAGTCTGTAAATACACCGTACCGTCATCTCGAAGATCTCAAGGTTCGAAATAAATGCCATACAATAAATAATAATAATAGTCTATAAATCATAGTATTTTAATTTTTTAATACACTCGTGGTCTATTTTACATGCAATTCTTTCAAATGAAAGCAATAATGAAAATATTGCATCTTGCCTATTGTGCCAGTTTCCACTTGGATGAGTTAATGAACTGAAAGGAGATTTTCATGATTTTTTATGGATTTTAATTCCAACTAAGTATCAAACAATATATGTGAGTTTCGAATAGTTAAAGATTCATCATCCACCTAGCGTTATCCCAGTACAGTTGCATTGACAAAATAGGAATCTGTACGTGGCGGGACTACACGTATACCTACAGATAATAAACCCAGTTGATTTCTTTAGCAGGTATCAGTGAATGACTTTTGTCAACTGACTGGCGAAATTGGACTGTATATAGGAATGTGTAATTAGATGATTACAAGGCCTTTGTCTTAAGTCGGGAAACCGACATCACTCGACAAAATCCCCGCAACAAACTTGAACAGTGTTTATAAGAAGTTTAGAGAACAATAATGGTACTTAAAGCGTTTGCCCGATCATGATTACGAGCACATTCTAAGTTAAAGAAACAAAATCGATTCGGCAACAAAAAGTTCGCAATTCAAGTCATGGGATTTAAGAGGAAGTAAAAGTGTAATAGACGCGAGTGAGCAGAGCGACATCAGTAAAACTACTTTACTGTTCTTTGCAAGGAATTCATATACAGTTCTCTTAACTGGCGCTATTACTGAAAGGAATCTAGTATTTTGTATTTAAACTAAAGCCTAACATTCCGCTTCCGGGTTCAAAACATATTCTAACTTACTTCGTACATTCCTTTTTCCTTTACAAATATAAAGTTTGACGCAAATAAATTGTAAAAATAAATCCACAATAGTTAATACTCGCATTCCAAAGTTCTATGGCCATATCTCAAATCGATACTGGACATTACGCATCTTGTCGTATATACGGCAGAACAGAAGGGAATCAGATGATGTAGGAGATCACTTATACTAGTATAAACTGACGCAAGTACCAGTACTTAGGTACTCTCAATTATTGCGGGTAGCGGTTACCTAAGGGTCACTTTTTTTCTTGCTTGGATCTAGATAGATAGAGAAGAGTATGAACATTAATTTATAACAGAGGAGAGTATGATACCATTAAGAATTCAAGATTTAAGAACGGCAACGAAACACATATGGGTACACCACTAGGGAATTAAAAAAAAATACACCGTAAAGAGCGTAACAGACGATTGTACCTACAAAGGTAATCAATAGAAGCTAAACCACAGATTATATAATAGTTCTTCGAACAGATACGTATGTTTTAATAAAAAAGCTCATACCTACCGTTTTAAATGCCTACTAAAATTAACAATGGAGCGACCTTGAACGCTCCGGTCATTGGCTTCACGCGCCGAGCGTGCGACGCTAGGGTTGTCACCACTTAGAAATAAACTTTAGTGTTGGTTCTCTGGGATTTTCAGAGATCCTTCCAGTATCCGATCTGCATTTACATACACAGGTACAGGCATATCAACGCAGCAAGTTAAATAAGAGCTTTTCTAAAATTCAATGCCAAGTATATTTTAACCCTGTCTATGGTTTACGACATACGACAGAAAGTACTTAATTAATTTAATCTACCACAAACATATTACAAAACGAAACACTTTGTTTAGATAAGTAGGTACCTAACTACCTTTATTCCGACGAAAGCACTAAAGTGGTCACCTGTCTTCGTTATTTATTTATAACGTGTATAACGTAACAACGTGTTTAACGTAATAAAAGTGTAAAAGTAGTAGTATGCAAAAATATTTTAATATAAAATATTCTGATTAAGCGTCTCACATTTGAGGCTGAATTCCCGCCCTTCCAAAAGGTCACAAGTCCCTATAGTAATGGAAATGCTTACGCCCTTTCTGAGGCCGTACAATGCCACCGCAAAACTTGATTCGGAAAGCATAGTAAGTAAATAATATAAACAAAATTCAATACAAACAACTAAATTATTTGGATATAATGGCAGTTGCGGAGTAAACTTGCAAATCCTTTTGCATCGAAGTAATTTTTGATTCGGTACAACTTTATTACGCGTAGCAGCGTCCGGCCGTGAGCGCGTGTGGCAGCCAACTGACTGTGCCTACCGCGCGCGGCTGGCGAGGTGTAGGTATAATTCTCGGTTCCCACGGTGCAGATACATACCACTGGCTAAACCACTTGACTACCGACAGCTAAACTTCGGACGTTGTCTCCGCAACTATTACTAGACAAGCTAAACCAGAAGCGAAACTGAGATAAAACTTACCTCCAACGTCGATCACTATTGGTAAAATTTGCAACTGTAATACTTTGTATACTAATAAGCTTTAGTGCTAAAAGCTGCCGACCTTTCTCTTAAGTTTACCTGAGTTTTCTTATCAGAAAGTATATAAGTGGTTGGAAGACTACGTACAAAGACTATCATAGGCCGGGGTCCAAGAATATTTTTTTTCGGCGTTTGAAATCCGACTCATTTTGCCGTTATATTCCATGCATGATATGCATCGTACTTATTATTTTAACATACGCAGTCACAAACATAACAGGGTAACATATTTAAAGTTATAAACGTTAATGACATAGTCCTTAATTCCCTCCATTCCTATAGTCGACGGAAATATTTTAACTAAGGTAATTAAAACTTGCTTGAAAATGCATAAGAAACTGACCCATAACGATAAATTGCAGTAGGGCAATCAAAACGCAATCAGAAACTGTTCTGAAAAAAGCTCGGTTGCAGCCAACCAGAGAGAAAATCATTAGAAAGAAGCGGCTGCATTCGTGCAAATTCATTGTGTAGGTATTACCTACTGTGTATTGTTTAGGATTTCAGTGTTAGCCAGAATACTCATTGATAATTCAAATTAAACAGTAAAATATGCTCTGAGTGCGATAACGAATAAATAAAGCATTGCAAACTAAATTGCCGTTACGGGGCAAATTTCGATGACTAAAGTAATTTGAATCAATCAATTTCAATTGTGTGAGAATTGAATAAAAATCGTGCTAAGCTATGTCTGGAAATCGGCGTCCTACGTCAACACAAATGAGGGTCTGTTACGAGTTAAACATAATACTGCAGTCTGTGGTATTGTAGTGCCCGGACGGATGAACAGATTAGATTTGTTCAAGTCGATAGTCTAGCTAGACCGTTGTAATAAAAGATTTTTTGATTAATTAAATTCAATAAAGAACTGTCGGCCACTAGTTCAGAATACGCAAACATCTGTCGGCTTGGTCATCGAAGTCTAAGATGAATATATGGGTTGGTCTTCAGTTCATTTTGTTTTGCTTTCGTCGAGAATTCATAAAAAACACTAGCCTTTGCTGAAGTAGGTAGATTATAAATTAATAGAAATTAATAAAATTATTATAATAAAATTAATAACATTTAATAGAAAAACAAATAATTGGGTCAGGCTTTTCGAGTTTGAGTAATGTGACAAGGATATTATACTTACATGCTAATATGTCGTGGTTACTGTTGAATTATCAGCTAATTTACACATAAAGGCGAGATGTGGAATAAAAAAAAAACTATAAGTATTAGGGAATGCAAAAACCGGTGTATATCAAAAACCGGTTATTAACCGTTTTGACTGGACAAAAACCGGTTAACCGGTTTTTTACAAACTACCTGAAATCGAAGTATCGGACTATAAATTTATTATTTCTGGGTTCTATTGGTGATCCGGGCATGTTTCTAGTGATGTGAATAGGTATAGGTAAGCTAATAAATAAATCGAATTTGGTTTTTATCATCATCTTTATAAACTTCAAAAGAAATCGACAAGTGACAAATAAAATTATGAAACATTCTAGTATAAAACAGGGCAATGTTTGATCAATTGATCAATTTCGGGCCATGCATGCATAACGGTTATAAGTTGAACAAGTTATTCACATGTCATCAAAAAATTGGTAAGTGTTAAAGCTAGATTTAAGAATATTTGATCATCTTATTGGCCTTCTAAAATCAAATTTCCCATTCGCCATTTGAGAAGAAATCTCTTTACAAATTCTTATATAAAAAGTAATAATGATTACTATACTATAAATAATCAACATAATTTAAAATAACATATTTCTCAAAAGCCTGACAAAAACTCCAGGCTGTGCCTGTAAATAATAAGACTGATTAAATACGTTACTACAGGGTAGTAGCAGGTAGCAAAACTATCCAAGTAAAACAATAGGGCTTACCCGGCCATAAACCCTTTCTGCGCTTTTGACGCGGCAGACTCAAATTAAGTGGGGATATGGGAAACTAACAACATTTTAACATTATGATATTCATGTGCTCTATCCACAGTCGTAAGAAAAAGAAACTAACTTCTTTAAACGTACATCCTACCATGGCTACCATCCTTAAATAACGTGATTTGCTGATTTGGAGGTGAAAGAACGCTCTAATCTCCCCATGAAGTTGTTTTTTATACTAAATACAATTTCGGTTAAAAACCGGTTAGTAATGTAAAAATCCGGTTTTTAACCGAGCTCAAAAAGTTCCGGTTAACCGGTTTTTCGGTTAACCGGTTTGCATTCCCTAATAAGTATCATATTTTACCATGATATAACTATTTTAATTCTCTATTTCAATAAGGCAAATACTGAGAATTCAGAGAACTGAAAGAATAAATGTGACAGTATCGTACAGGTTAAAATGCAATATTAAATATACATGCACTAGCATTACATTAAAAAAAGACGACCTTTGGAATAAAGGAACATTAAACATGTTAGTTCCCTCCATAACACTCTTTCCATTTCGCATCATACTCCATTATAACTCTTAGTTTAAGTGAGCAGCTCATACAATGAGATGTTAAATGAAATGTTAGTGGATCTGCATCAATTTAAAATCTTTAAAAGTTTTGGAGCATGTAGCTACATATGCAAATGCATAATTTATTTTATATGAATAAAGATCATATCGTTAATGTGGCTGAAGTTTAGTTTTTACAACATAGTCACCTGTCAGTCAAAACATCGTGTCTGTCCAAGAACTAGAAGTCCACACTGTTTTCACATCCTGCTGTTCTCGGCAAACTTAATTGTCGAGTTAAGTGCCAATCCAGGGCAGGAAATAGGCCGAGCGCAGAAACACCAGGTGATTCACAATTCCAGAGTTGTTATCCACCCACTAAGAAAATCACTTCACTATTTTGAAGGTGAAGGTGTGTTTACACACATCGTTAAGTATTTCTACCTTCGACCTTAGAACGATACCATTGTGAAGCAATTGCGAATATTAGAAAGTAGCGAAACAGCAATGCAATAATATTTGTAAATAACATAATTTAAATTTAGATAACACTAGTGGCCCTGTGATCTGTAGACCCCGTGAGTGCTTTTTTTATTTCTAAATATTATATTATCGAACTTGCTTACAAAATTTCACGAGAATCGGTTGAGAACCTGTAGAGAAAACCAAACCAATAAAATAGTATACTGTGATGCAAGTGCGACTCGGGACGAGTACAATTTCTATTAATTAGCCGCCTTACCCTTAGCCAATGTTATTAGTTTTCTCAAAGCATAGTAAATATAAGTTCGTGAACATGTAAGTCCGCATAATGTAACGGGTGGACAACTACGGAACCCTAAATTGGCTACATTGCGCAGGGCCCGACACGCACTTGGCCGATTTTTTGCACCTAACGAAGTAATTTGCTATACAGCGGGGAAATGCTGCCAGCATCTTTGGCACTATGCCGCGGGGGGACCCCTTATTTTAGATTAAGTATTTATTTTTAAGTTGTTTAGGAATAATTTTAGTTATATTTAGTTTTAATTACCTATGTTTTATTTATATTCTTATTGTGTGCCTGAATAAATGCTCATTCATTTCAATTTCCAATTCTAAATTCAGTATCAATCAATGCGTCGCTTTCACACACCATTGCATATGCGCTCACGTAAAAGGAAGCACAGGAATCCTAAATGATTCACATTTCACATATCGCTTCTGTGCGCCATTCGGATTTTGGAATAATATCCTATCCTATAGGCTATATAGTAACCGATGCGAGAGAAGAGGGAAATTCGATATTGTTTGGGCAAAAACGGGCTTTCATTTACCGATCGATGCAATGCGAGTCCCACATCCTAGATAATTCGTAGATATACCTCTTTTATTTTAAATACCTACTCGATACAGACAAGTTACATATCTACTGACATACGTAATAATATCGTCTCAAGATTAGGATCAGGATTTTTTTTTACCCACCGACTTTGTTGACACCGAGTTTATAGTAGAACTACCTAAATGGAAGTAATCGAGGCTTGAAACTGTTAGCAGTAACGTATTCGTACTATTTAACTTGTGCACTTCAGAGCGAAACGTGTGAATGGAAAATGTAGGTAGCGTTATTTGTACAAAGGAAGCGCCGGGCAAAATATTTGGCTAACCTTAACCATTTCCCCCATCTTGAACAAAAAATGAATAATTTATCATAGTAGGTTATTTCAACTGTCTACAAGGCGTTTGTAATTATAACATCAACTCAGCAACTAAATTGAAAGGATTGACAGTAACAAATTATACCTACGTTTGTTATTGTAGATAAGTTAGAAGAATTTTGTGCGTTGAGAACAAAATATGCTACTTAATAGAACTTAGTCCACGTAGGTACACTAATTTAAAACCCCTGATTACAGACAAATTTGACACGCGCTATCTTTACATCACCTTTAATTATAGGTGTAGTAATGTTATATTACATTGCACATGAAAAATCATCATCATCATCACACATTACTACAAATAGTGTATTTTACTTTAAATACCAAAAATCTAATATATAGCACAGTGTCCTAATATGACCAAAATTAAATTTACTTGCTTTATCTCAGGTGAGTTTCGAGTTAAGTATAGGATTAGTAAGTTGCATGGATTATGCTGCACCATGTGGCATAGTCGAGTGGAGATTAACTGCTTACTTAGCTGCGCGCCGGAAACTATATTCGGTATTTGTAGGTAAGTACCGATTTAGATTTTGGGAGCTTACTTAACTCACGGTGAATGTCTTCTTCATGTAAACAACAAAATAATATAATGTGAATTGAATTAATGCCAATTTTTGCAAGTATTTTAAGACTGTACGAACAAAAAGTTGGTATTTTAGAAAATATACGGTTTTTTCTAACGTCATATCTTTGTTCAAGTGACTACATTGTTAAAGTAAACTTCTGTTTTGTATAGATAAACTCTTATTCTAGACCATAGCGTTGCTAAACTTTTATTTCTATGTACGATTATTTAAAACAGTTAGGTTTTCGTCGGAGTGTTTTGCAAAAATACGCGTCAGAGCTATCTTTCAGGTACAATATTTCCATTTTAAATTGTCAAAAACGATTGGATGTTTATCTTTTACAATAGGATGTATAGTCTTTTAGTACATAGCGATCGCACTAGTTCTGAAATATTGGTTTTTACTATCTAAAAAAAATACTACAAAATGTCTAAATCGGTTTGTTTAAACATTTTTTTCCTCACATGTTTTATAATATTTTGTAAAAAAAACTTATTATTATAAAACTACAGGTTTTGCTTGATATTTCTTATTTTTTTTAACGCTTATGGATAACCCACTTAATTTAGACGAATTTTTAAAAACCACTATAATTCACAATATAACAGCGCGCGACAACGTTGTTCGATTCATTACGCGCCGGGCCTTCCCAAGGAACGCACGTGTCGCTCTCCTCGGTGCGTTAAGGTCGGTGACCAAGCTCACACCGATACTGCTATTCTGTAGATGTAGCGCGTCCGCTACAGATTAATAATTTGATACTTGGTATTTTATTTCTTCTCAAAGCAATAAAGTAATATGATTTTTTACAGAAATGGGCAATAAACGTAAATTGTTTGGGACGAAAAAATCCAACAGTACTACGGCCACACAAGTTAAAAGGTAAAGGTATGATTCCGCTGCCGACTGCATACAGCAACTGCACGTTCCGCTGCACTCCAAATTGAACCGTAATAGTATGCGTAAAAAGCTCAATTTGAAATGAGCGGAGAAGTGTCGGAACAGCACACGCCGCTCACTCTAAATTGGGACTTTTAGTCTTATGATTACAGTTCAATTTGGAGTGCGGCGGAAGGTGCAGTTGTTGTATGCAGTCGGCAGCGGAATCATACCTTAAGGCACCATGTTACCTATTACCTATTGCTGCTAGTGATATTTCTATGTCTGGATATGTGCTTCTATGTTCTTGACGTTCTGTGAACATTTCGGATCTTTCCTTTAATTGTAAAATTCAAACTAATATTTTTTTATTCTTAACGAGCGCCCGATAATTTATGATTGCGTTGTTTGAACTAGTTATTGAATTATATGTATGTGCAATTTCAAATTTTTAAGCCAAGTAGTTTCTGTGGAAAGTAATTTAAAGTAAAACTAGTCCCCGAAACACGTGGACTCCACGTAATTATCATTCCAAATTTGACTTTTTTCCTGACAAACTTATTCCAATTTTGTTGATTAATTCGTGTTCATGCACCTCTAAAAATAGTTTGTATAGTCTCCCAACATATGTTTACTGGTTGTTATCTTTTGTGTGAATTTACTCTCATATTCATATTCATTTATATTTTTTTATTCTTAACGAGCGCCCGATAATTTATGACTGCATTGTTTGGACTAGTTATCGAATTATATGTATGTGCAATTTCAGATTTTTAGGCCAAGTAGTGTCTGTGGAAAGTAATTTAAAGTAAAACTAGTCCCCGAAACACGTGGACTCCACGTAATTATCATTCCAAATTTGACTTTTTTCCTGACAAACTTATTCCAATTTTGTTGATTATTTCATGTTCATGCACCTCTAAAAATAGTTTGTATAGTCTCCCAACATATGTTTACTGGTTATCTTTTGTGTAAATTTTCTCTCATATTCATATTCATATGCATTTATATTTTTTTATTCTTAACGAGCGCCCGATAATTTATGATTGCGTTGTTTGAACTAGTTATCGAATTATATGTGTATGCAATTTCAGATTTTTAGGCCAAGTAGTTTCTGTGGAAAGTAATTTAAAGTAAAACTAGTCCCCGAAACACGTGGACTCCACGTAATTATCATTCTAAATTTGACTTTTTTCCTGACAAACTTATTCCAATTTTGTTGATTATTTCATGTTCATGCACCTCTAAAAATAGTTTGTATAGTCTCCCAACATATGTTTACTGGTTATCTTTTGTGTAAATTTTCTCTCATATTCATATTCATATGCATGTATATTTTTTTATTCTTAACGAGCGCCCGATAATTTATGATTGCGTTGTTTGAACTAGTTATCGAATTATATGTATGTGCAATTTCAAATTTTTAGGCCAAGTAGTGTCTGTGGAAAGTAATTTAAAGTAAAACTAGTCCCCGAAACACGTGGACTCCACGTAATTATCATTCCAAATTTGACTTTTTTCCTGACAAACTTATTCCAATTTTGTTGATTATTTCATGTTCATGCACCTCTAAAAATAGTTTGTATAGTCTCCCAACATATGTTTACTGGTTATCTTTTGTGTAAATTTTCTCTCATATTCATATTCATATGCATTTATATTTTTTTATTCTTAACGAGCGCCCGATAATTTATGATTGCGTTGTTTGAACTAGTTATCGAATTATATGTGTATGCAATTTCAGATTTTTAGGCCAAGTAGTTTCTGTGGAAAGTAATTTAAAGTAAAACTAGTCCCCGAAACACGTGGACTCCACGTAATTATCATTCTAAATTTGACTTTTTTCCTGACAAACTTATTCCAATTTTGTTGATTATTTCATGTTCATGCACCTCTAAAAATAGTTTGTATAGTCTCCCAACATATGTTTACTGGTTATCTTTTGTGTAAATTTTCTCTCATATTCATATTCATATGCATGTATATTTTTTTATTCTTAACGAGCGCCCGATAATTTATGATTGCGTTGTTTGAACTAGTTATCGAATTATATGTATGTGCAATTTCAAATTTTTAGGCCAAGTAGTTTTTGTGGAAAGTAATTTAAAGTAAAACTAGTCCCCGTAACACGTGGACTCCACGTAATTATCATTCCAAATTTGACTTTTGTCCTGACAAACTTATTCCAATTTTGTTGATTAATTCGTGTTCATGCACCTCTAAAAATCGTTTGTATAGTCTCCCAACATATGTTTACTGGTTGTTATCTTTTGTGTAAATTTACTCTCATATTCATATTCATTTATATTTTTTTATTCTTAACGAGCGCCCGATAATTTATGACTGCGTTGTTTGGACTAGTTACCGAATTATATGTATGTGCAATTTCAGATTTTTAGGCCAAGTGGTTTCTGTGGAAAGTAATTTAAAGTACCAGGCCGAACGTCACAATGTACATGACAGTTATCACGCTCCCAAACGTAAAATTTATAAAAAATTAACGTTGTTTTTTGCGTAATTTCTGTATGAAACACAGGTTTTTTATTAATTTCGCGAAAATGAATAGTCAGAAGTAAATAGATTAACACATATTTAAGTATTAATAATGTGTAATGAGATAATAAATGTCGATCGTTTTTTGTATGAAAATCGAACCACCTTAATAAGTGCGTAGGTACGTAATGTTAATAAAATAAAAACATTTAAAACTCACCACATTTTTTCCTACCTCACTCTAACTCTATAACAATGATCAAGACATGTCAGTTCAACCGGCAGCACTCGAACCGCACGCACACAGTAATCGTTTTAGTGTGTAGCTAAACATGGCCGCTCGCAGGGAGATCGCGGCTAGGATGAGTTGGAGCGAAATGTTCGTACCCTCTTAACGCAACATTCTAAAGTTATTTATAAACGGATCATAATCGCTTATTAAATTACCACTATTTAATCTCGTTTCTTAAACCAATGTGTGAAGAACTTGAAAATTTAAGCCTAAAGTAAAATATATAATAAATATTTTGAAATATTTTAAATAAATATAAATATTTGTGGACAATCTTACACAAATCAACCTAGTCCCAAACTAAGCAAAGCTTGTACTAAGCGACGATATACATACTTATATAGATAAATAAATACTTAAATAACGTAGAAAACATCCAAGACCCAAGAACAAATATTCGTGCTCATCACACAAATAAATGCCCCGGCCGGGATTCGAACCCAGGACCTCCAGCTTCGTAGGCAGGGTCACTACCAACTAAGCTAAAGCGGTCGTCAATAAGGATTGTCATTGCGTAATTCAGGTCAGATCATTAAGGATTGTCATTGCCGAATTTGTCATGGACCACTCAAGGTGTAAGTAAATATTTTGACGTTCGTAACAAGACCATCAATCAGACGCCTCGCTTTATTACAGTGTCTGTGTATTTGTTTACACTCCTTTGAATGTTTTGAGAGTCATGACATGACTCATCTCATGAACCACTTTGGTATCCTAAGTACATTATAATTATGTAGGATACTTATTCGTATTCAAAACCAAAATCTAGTGTTGTGTCAACCACAATTCAACATGAATAAACTTAACTAGAAAATGTTGACTTGTTTTAAATAAATGAAATTGTACTGTCGTGAGTTTGTAACCAGTCCTAGTCATCATTTATAAGACATGAACTTAAAAATTATCGCCATTCAGTTTATGTGATTACTAGCTTTAGCCCGCGACACCGTCCGCGTAGAACTTCTATATTATATCTATGGCGTTTTAGAGTGAGTAAGAAAGATGTCACATGTGTCAGTCAGGGGTCACGTGTAGGGTAGCGTGGGTACACCCTACGGACGTGGTGCAATTTCGGCCCCTTTTTGTCAAGCGAGTGGGCCTGGGCAACTTGACTGTTAGAAGTTATCAAGCCGCCCGAAGGCCTCCAACTTGACTTAACGACTGCTGTCATAATACAGCATTCGGGATCAACAGCTTAACGTGCCTTCCGAAGCACGGGAGCGCTCAGTTAATAACCACTCAAAGCGGGCACCCATTCTAAAACTGACCGCGGCCGACATCGCACGCGGCACGCGGGCGCCGCTGGGCCACGAGCGCTCCAAAGTATTTTATTCTCACGATATATTTTTTTAGCCGTCCTGAATAGAGTATCGGAAAAGAGAAGCTTAATGAGCACAATTAAAACACGAAGAGGAAAAATGATAGGCCACCTACTACGACACGACAACTACATCAGAAACATTATAGAAGGGAAAATAGATGGGAAAAGAGGAAGAGAAAAGCCAAGGAAAAGTTATATCAACCAGATAAAGGAGGATGTGGATGTCGTGTCGTATCAGGACGTCAAGAGGCTGGCCTCGGACCGACAAAGATGGAGAGAACTGCATCAAGCTGCACCGACAAGAGCCCGGCTCTTAAGATGATGATGATTATATTTTATTCCTCTAAAGATTTATACAAAGATTTATCAATTGATACAAGCTATTTCTGCGGCTATGGAAAGGCCAAGAAATGTTATCAGCGACCTAATTCCTTTCAGAGTTCTTAATTAGATTACGGAACAAGTTTAGCGGTTTTACTTCTTGTTTCGTTATTTGTACTCCTGGGATGTTCTCATAACCCCATTTATAAGAAATAAGTGGATCGTTTTTAGTTGTATTCAAGCTGTTCTGTAATATGTTGTGATGAATTGAGAATCTGTGAACAGGAGATTAAGGGCATTTAGGTAATGCAAATTGGGGTTAGTACGATTTTGGAGATATGACGTATTATAGTCGGAACCGTTGTTCGGCGTATCGGCGTTCGGCGACTTATAAGAGATAAGTAATGATACTATTAGAAATACATTTTCCCCATCTTTAAACCTACAGTTGCTAAAAGTGGCATTGGAACTTAATTTCATGTGCTCTGCCTACCCCTTTTGAGAATACAGACGTGAGTTTATATGTGTGTATGTGCATTAGAAATAGGTATCACATTTTACGCATAAAATCACACATAGTGTGGTTTGAAAGCCAGATTTCAAGCCGACCTAAAATAACGTCATACGAAACTAGCACAGCCTTTTGATAATGCACGTGGCGCCCTGCGAATTATTAATGCCTGCGATGCACCGAACGTCGAACGACAAATGGGGGCTTAACACAAACACACATTAACGTCGGCAGAAGATTTTTCTAACATTCGTCATACAGTGCAATGCACGATGCATTCACCAAATCTTAAAAACACACTATTTAATTTCCAACTCAAAAAGAGGCGAACGACCCCGTTTCGATAATTGTACCGCAAGACTGGAAGGATGCCTGCATTACAAAACTCTATAAAGGTAAAGGAGATCTCTCAGATTGTAGCTCCTTTAGAGGCATTACTTTACATTCTGTGGCCGGCAAAATCTTAGCACACATAATTAACAGGCGACTTAACGCGCTCGCTGTAAGTGTCTTCCCTGAGTCGCAGTGTGGATTTCTGCCAAACAGAGGTACTGTTGATGCCATCTTTGTTGTCAAGCAAATGCAAGAAAAAAATCTTGAACAACACCGCGACATCTATTTGTGCTTCGTAGATCTTGAAAAGGCCTTTGACCGTGTCCCCAGGGCTGCTCTATGGTCTGTACTAGAGAAGTGTGGCTGTTCTGTGAAACTTGTTAACCTAGTACGTCAGTTTCACGAGGGAATGAGTGCACGCGTACGTGACGAAAACGCTTTCACAGACCAGTTTCCGGTCACTAGCGGCGTAAAACAGGGATGCATCATGGCTCCGACCCTTTTTGCTATTTACTTTTCCGCGGTTATGAACGATGCACTCCGGAAATGTAATGAGCAAATTATAATTAATTTCCGTACGGACCGAGGTGTGTTTGACCTCTCGCGCGACTAAGAGCTAAGCGAAAGGTTCAATCAGACTCGGTCACAGAAGTACTGTATGCCGATGATGTCTGTCTCATGGCTGACAGCTTGGACGTTCTACAGAGTTATCTAGACAATTTGGACGACTCCTGTCGCAAATTTGGTCTGGGTAATCAGAGCGTCGCAAACTCAGATTCTTAAACAACCCGCAAGGGGAAAATCTGCGAGCGATGCTGATGTTTACTTAAGAGGCAACGCATTGGAAGAGGTAGGGAAGTTCCGTTATCTCGGGAGTCTTTTGCGTAATGACAACCGCCTCGAGTCCGAAATCTCTGCTAGGATTGCAAAAGCCGCTGCAACCTTTGGGGGACTGAACCATCGAGTTTGGAAATCTCACGATCTCAAACTTCAGACTAAACTGGCCGTTTACAGGGCAGGTATCCTTCCTTTATTTTTGTCGATGTTTTGTCGATGTTTTTTAATCTCTGTATTGGCCACTCATACTTGCCCATGCAAATGACGAAAACAGTAGTTGTTCCTATTGTGAAAAATAAAACAGGAGATATATCTGATATGACGAACTATAGGCCTATATCGCTGGCAACAATCGTAGCCAGAGTACTGGATAGTTTACTTAGCATACAATTGGACAAATACTTGCAGCTACATGATGGTCAGTTCGGCTTCCGAGCCGGCCTGTCCACGGAGAGCGCGATTATTTGTCTGAAGAACACAGTTGAGTACTATACCAGGCGTAGGACACCTATATATGCGTGTTTTTTAGACCTTAGTAAGGCCTTTGACCTTGTTAATTATAGCTTACTTTGGAAAAAGCTAAATGAGACACATTTTCCCAGGGAACTAACGCGCATATTTAGGTACTGGTACGCGAGCCAGAAAAATAGCGCGAGCCAGGGAATAGTTTGTCAGACGAATATGGGTTGGGTTGTGGTGTGAGGCAGGGCGGGATTACCTCACCCAAACTGTTCAATCTTTACATGGATGAACTTATCGGTGGGCTCAGCAGCACTCATGTCGGATGCCACATAAACAGAGTTTGTCTCAATAACATAAGTTATGCTGACGACATGGTGCTGTTGAGCCCATCGGTAGGTGGGCTGAGAATCCTTATTGAAAAATGCGAGTCTTACGCTTTAAATCACAACCTTAAGTATAATGTACGTAAGAGTGAATATATGGTGTTTAAGGCGGGAAACAAGTGCCCTTCATATGTTCCTCCCATTACCCTGTATGATGAGCAGTTAAAAAGGGTTCATTTGTTTAAATATCTTGGGCACTTGGTGACCGACGACCTGCGTGATGACGCAGACATAGAAAGGGAGCGGAGGGCATTAGCCGTTCGAGCCAATATGATAGCTCGTAGGTTCAGTCGATGTACAGCTCAAGTCAAAATAACCCTGTTCCGCGCGTACTGTACATCACTGTACACCTGCAGCTTATGGTCGAGGTTCACGCAGCGAGCCATGAATGCGTTGCGTGTACAATACAACGACGCGTTCAGGGTGCTGTTGCGGCTGCCGCGATACTGCGGTGCGTCGGGCATGTTCGCGGACGCGCACGTGGACGGTTTCCATGCGACGTTGCGCAAGCGCTGCGCCTCGACGCTCCGCAGGGTGCGCGGCAGCCGCCACAGTCTCCTGACCGTCGTGGCGGAGAGATGGGACAGTGGCTTACTGAGACACTGGACATCTCATCACTTAAGTTTAAGTAATAACATAGTTATATAAGTTGTCAACACTAACAATCTATGGATACACTTAGTCCGAAATAAATGCATTTTATTTTTATTTTTATTTTATTTATTTATTTATTGCTCTATGCGTCGGAGACATGGTGCCTGTATAAAGGGGACATTAAACGTCTCGACTCCTTTCACCTAAAATGTCTCCGAGCAATTCTTCGGCTGAGGTGGCAGGACCGTGTTCCGAACTCGGAGGTTTTACGTCGGACAAACATGGCCGGAATGGAATGCCTACTCACGAAAGGCCAATTGCGCTGGTCTGGACACCTTGTACGTATGGCACCATCGAGGCTACCCAAAGCTCTATGCTACTCTGAGTTAGCCCAGGGTAAGCGTAAGGCTGGTGGGCAGTACTTACGTTACAAGGATGTCCTAAAACGTCACTTGTCAGCCACCGGCATTCCGTGTGAGTCGTGGTAGGATCTTGCGACTCAAAGATCGGACTGGCGTACTGCTGTCAGTACTGGTATTAAAGACTTTGAACGCGCCCGTCTTGAAGATCTAGACGCCAAACGCCAGTTCCGTAATACTCGGCCTAAACACTCCTACCAATAGTACCAATACACGTATAACAGTGACCTTAAATATTAAAGGTAAATTTTGCCAGGATGTCGCCGTCGACGGACACGTCTTGCAGGACATCATTATCATCATCATAAGGATTAAAAATAAGTTACGTTAAAGTAAATTCATGTAATAAACAATAACCGCACTTAAAATTATTTTCGAGTTTTTTATTGTTATACGTTCGTATGTATATCCGCCGGATCTCTACATAAGTATTTACAAAACCCACCGTATTTCACTCGCGCATGTAAGAATTTTTACGCGCCATTACCTGTAACAAAACGATAAATTACGTTACGTTGAAATGTGAAACAGCAAGCAGTGCCCGATATAGGTAAAGCAAAAGTTTATCTGAATAACGTTAATACAATAAGTACTCGTAGTCAGCAGCGTATACATGCATTCGTCTTCGAGTCAAAGAGTAGGTATGTTTATGTAAAGAATAGCAACTTCGAAAATCACGAAAAATTATTGGCCTCCCAGCCACCAAGCGAAAGATCGGTGTACATACTGTTACATACATACACACTAATACGCCTACATGCACACACGTAATTAAACCTTTTTGTTTTCTGCGTTTACTTTGAAACCTACTATGTGACTGGCCAAGTCATGTTTCTAAAATTTGGGAACTGTGAAATTACTTAATATTTTGTGATTTTTAACATAGTCTGCGCTAGAAAATCTTTAACACGTTAGGTTTCTTGAAAGGAAAATAAAAACTTAATCAACTTTTTTGCTTAATAAAGAAAATGAGATATTTTTTTCCTCGACACGAATAAATTTAACAATTTTCGTCTAGTAGTATACTACTCTTACTTGTAATAAAATTGCAAATATCGTTGTATCATAATTATAATCTATCTAGCGAGATTGTAAACTGTCGAAAGTAACCATAACTGTCGAACTGAGTAACTGACGAAAGTAAATCTACCCAAATCAAATTGTATTACGGCAGGGGCGACTCAAAGCGTTACGTCATCGCGCTGCTACAAGTAAACCGAGAGTCAATAGAATTTGGAAATGATGTAAATAGACCAATTTAACTTCATTACTTCGTAATCACGCACTTTTAAAGAACGAACACGGTCTTACCAACATTTTATAGACATAATCGTTGTATTTGAATTCATTTTAAGGTGTTATATCTTTTAATTATTCATATTTCAATAAACGAAGCTACGGTAGCCCAGTGGTTCAAGCATGCGGCTGTCAAGCGGCGGTCGTGGGTTCGAATCCCAGCTCGTACCAATGAGTTTTTCGGAACTTATGTACGGAATATCATTTGATATTTACCGTTAGCTTTTCGGTTAAGGAAAACATCGTGAGGAAACCTGCATACATCCGCGAAGAAATTCAAAGTTGTATGTGAAGTCCCCAACTCGCTCTGGGCCAGCGTGGGGACTACTGCCCAATCCCTCTCATCTATGAGAGGAGGCCTGTGCCCAGCAGTGGGACATATATAGGCTGATGATGATGATGATGATTTCAATAAACACAATTTTCGTTTACAATGATTATTTAAGTGACAATAGCTTGCCAAATTTTTTTACTCATAAAAATGCTAGGAATCTATATTGTCTTTGAAAAAAAAGTTCGTTTAAGTGATGGGAATATCAGTATATCGAAAAAGTTTAATGTCATTATAGATTCAATTACAAATAACCTCACTTGTTATGAATTTTCATTGCCCATTTATTTTTATTTGCTGCCATGAAATTAAGAGCCACAAATACTCGCAATGAATATTCAATAAAATAATTTCTCGAGTGTCAAGTGGATTGCTTAATTATTGTTATAGACTTTCCTCATCACTATTTTACGACAAATCCATAGACGACAAATGAAAATTTCCAACCATTTGTAGGTACCAGTATGGCGATCCTACAGGGGTCTAAGTACGTAATGACGAAATAGAATTTCCATTCGTAGCGCTGGTACCGACGGCCCAACCGCGTGGGCGTCAATGTTACGGTTAAATTAAAAATGTGTCGGTTAAATTTCGAAAATCAACCGATTTATACCACAAAAATTCTTCTTTTCTCCGATAGGTAGTCGGTAAAAAAATTAAGTAGGCGGTATCGTAATGTCATCCTTCTCCCGTGTGGCTTACAGGCTGCCATATCGACGTGAACACGTCAAAAACATTTTTACCTGGCTAATTTTTGCACAGCTAATAATCGTTGAGTAGTCATTCGAGAAAATCGCCATACTTTACTGATGGGGCTAAATGGCCGACGCAAAGGAGTATTTTTTTTGCTAAACGATTTGTATTAGTATGGCATGTGGATTTTTGGAAAGTACATGATACAATGTGAAATGTGACCGTTATTATGTTTGCCATACTTCTAGTAGGGGGCAAAATTGGTGCCATACTTGAAATTGAAAAACAAGGTTTTTGACACGTTTTCAACCATAGTTAGGTACAGTATAGGATTATTTCTTAGGTGGAATTTTATCCGTACAAACCCAATACAATGATAACATACTGTAGCAAATGATTTTATCTCTTTTAACTTGAAAACGTGTCGAAAAAATTGTGTGTCATCATCTCCCGGCCTATAAAGCCCCGCCCCCGAAAGAGCGCGTTACGTGCGATGGAAAAGATGACCACGTTCAGGCACGTTTGGCATACCTAAACGGGGGATTTGTTAACGGTGGGTCTTCTGTACTTGTACTATTACTTATTCTGAGATCTTAGGGTTCGGTTCTTAGGTCAGGTTAGTTCATTAACTTGAGTGAACGGAAATAGTCTAGCTAGAGGAAAGAACAAAACAATTTTCGGTTCACAATGTTTCGACAGTTACACAGTTACAGACTCGTTAGATAGATCTAACAATTTAACAATTTTTACAAATATATTGACAAATCACATTTTTTGAGTTTGGTTCGGAACCCTAAATGTGCGTAGTCCGACTCGCACTTGGCCGGTTTTTTTGTCCCTGTACATCGGGTCAGCCATATTGATTTTTGTAAGGGGAACAGATATTCCTTTCACATTACTAGTTGTCCCAATATCATATCAGTGCCGCTGGTAAGTTCTTTTAGCGGCGCATAACGCATAAGTCATTCCTTCTAATGTTGCAATTTAATCACACCATTTTGTGCACATCATTCTGGAACTTTTGTGATTCTTGAAAAATATTACATAGTTGGTCATTTTCCCGGAAAAACACAGCCAGGAGGTATTGAATAAGTAAAGCATCGTATTGTGGTGGCCGACGCGTCGTGGCCACACGTTAATGAGCACCAAAGTAGGTCACAGTACCGTCGTTGGCGGAGAGCTGCTACGAGAAATAAAAACATAGGTAACGGGCTGAAAATATGTACAAAACCAAATGTCAGTTTTAAGTTAATAATCACGTAAATTACCAAGAATGTAACACCGTTCAAAAGTTCTTCAGTATTTAGCAAGGCTACAATCCTTACTTACAGAAACCCATTCCTACTGTAGTTGTATCTACATACAGGTTTCTAAAGGATCGGCAACGAGCATGCGAATTCCCTGGTATTGCAGGCGTCCATAGGCTGGGGGTAACAGCTGGCGACCAGGCTGATCGTATGCTTGTCACCGACTTGGTAATAAAAAAAATCTATTTATTATTTATAAACTATTCATTACAGTGTTCTCCTCTTATACGTTACTATTATACATAAGTGCGAATTGATTATGATGTTGTACCGATTCAAATTGTGATCTAAGCTTGAAAACGATTCTCAGTGGCTGTATTTTCTGCAAAACATCATAATCAAAAAAAAACATTGTAGACGCAAAAATCTGATAATGGATACAAACTTCATAAATTCAAATTCAGAAGGTGTCCCAGTATCACACAAGTACAGATGTGCAAGTTGCGGAAAGTTTCCAAAAAGTTGGAAAAGTTCTCGGAAATTTCTTGAGAATTTCATAGATATATAAAAAAAAAACCATTTTACATTTCGGAAAGTTTCAAACCCCATACAAAAATGTGAGAAATTTCAGAAACATACCTTATGTGAAAAAATTCGCAATTTTGGAAAGGTTCCGACGGCACAACAATACACAAGTACGTCTCATAGACATTGCTATTTCAATTTAATCTGTTTTATAAAATAACATAGCAGGTACGTATGTCTGGAACTTTTTTCATCTGGGCATGCCAACATTATAGCCTAACCTCGAACATATGAAAAAAATAAATCTGTTTCAGTTTTGGAAGTAAAAATCAAGATCATTTGTCACTCTCGATAATATAAACAACCTAAAAACAAAATTAAAACAAAAGAACGGCTAAGCACTTAACATATCACTTATTATTCGCTTGGTCAAACATATTTTACATAGGTGTAGGTACTTATGTAAAATATGTTTGACCATTTGCAACATCAATTTAAATAAAACTAAATCCTACATTTGACACTAGAGCTGTAAAACAAGGACATTTAAATAAAATACAAAAAAAAAACTAGTATTATCTGGTAGCCTCTATTACGTCGACTCTCTCAAAGCATCCCTGTTTCGCGAGGAATTCATTACGGCCCGTAAATCAAGGCTTGAAATTCGTACGCCTTAATGTCAGCCGGACTTGAACCTTCTGCCATGTTTAAAAATGTGAAACGATGAAGAAAATCAGGTCGGGTTTGTACTTAAGCCAGATTTATACTAATCTGACGTGATGCTCACATTGGTCACTATTACGCTCTGACCTTACCTAACAGCCTAACCTACTTTCCTGGCAGATCTAATTGGGTTCTAAGTATGTACCTAAAAATTTCCCTTTTCTGAAAAAAATCTATATTAAATAATTCTATTCTATGCATCCAATGCAGTGCAGTGTATGCAATGCATCCTCAAATTTTATAAAGGGTCGGCAACGCGCTCGTGACTCCTTTGTAGTTGCGAGCGTCTATAGACTACGGTGTCCGCTTACTATCAGGTGGACCGTATACTTGTTTGCCACCGTCGTAGTATAAAAAAATGCAACATTTTTCTGCAAAACCAGAGGACACCGTAAAGAGTACATGTATTTTCTAAACATTTCTCATCAACTTCATGTTGTAAGAAGAGTCTCGTAAATTTAGTATCTTCAACAACGCCAGACTCCACTAGTTCGCCCTTAAGTAAAACTAGTGGCTCTGTGAGATTTAGACCTCGTGAGTGTTTTTTTTTAATTTCCAAAACTATGTGACAAAAATATTCTATGTAATCAAAGAACCTGCTCACAATACTTCACGAGAATCGGTTGTGAAATACAACCCTTAGAGGTGAACAAATCGAAATTTGGCAGCAGAAACACAAAATCAATGATAAAAATAGTAGTTTATGCAACTGGTACATAATGAGGGGCATTAAAACACGAGTGTGTTTTATGAAACGAGCCGAAGGCGAGTTTCATAATAAGGTCACACGAGTGTTTTAATGCATAATTATGTACAGTTGCATACATTACTTTATCTACACACATATTATAATTACTCTAAGATGGGTTCAGAAACCGTAGTAAATAAATACAATAATTGTTGTCATACAACCTTTTTTGCACGGTTGCGGAAATATCGAAATCAGAACTGGCAACCGATACCTGAATGTTATTTTAAAAAGTAAAGAGTCCTTATTCTGATGTGATCATGTCGTTCTAGCTCAAATTTCGTGCGATATATACTAAAAAAACATCGAGCTGACATTTCGCATCGACTGAATTTGAATTTTCAGTGATACTAGAATAGGGACATGTCAACTTTGACATTTAAATTTTGACAGTTTTGTTTGACGTAATATTTTAACATCATATATAAGATTAAAATGAAATATTTTATTACTGCTGTAGCCTTAGCCACAGATAAGAAAATTGCCATAAATTCATTGAATGTGAAATGAGAGTCATTTTCTACGGTTTCCGAACGCATATTAGAGGATTTATGATATGTGTGTAGATAAAAATGTTTTTTTAAATTTCCAAAAAGTGACTCGAAAAAAATTTCTATAGAATTACCGAACCTGCTCACAAAAATAGGTTGATAAATGCGACATGTAGAGGAGAACAGAGAGCGACGAAAAAAATTTTTTTTTTTCAAAATTTACAAAAAAATTATATGTAGTCATAGTACCTGCTCACAAAATTTCACGAGAATCGGTTGTGAGCAGTTGTGAGAATCGGTTGTGACCTGTAGAGGAAAAAACGACCGCAGAAAAATACGAAATCATTCATAAAAAGTTTTTTTTTTTAATTTCCAAAAAATGACGACAAAAAATTTTCTTTAAATTTTCGTACTTGCTCATAAAATTACACGAGAATCGGTTAAGAAATGAGACCTGTAGAGGAGAACAGTCGGAAATCCGGACATACGTAAGCATTTTTGCCGAAGCTAAAACAGAGACGAAGGTCTCTGTTTTAGCTTCGGCAAAAAACTCACTCGGTCAGTCAAAGACTAAAAGTTAAACTAGTAGATCCCTCATAGGGATAAGTTCGCCTTTGTACTTTAATCTTATGTGACATGTATATTGTTGTAACCTGTTTTGTGTACAATAAAGTGGTTACATACATACATATACATATACCAGTAACAAATGTTTGATTATAGTGGCCTCGGTAAGAGGACTTATACGGCATTTCGTGAACAAAAGATTTCCTGTATCAGGGTAGGTCCTTTAGGACCCAGAGATGGATTTTCGAAGTAGAGCCCTCGAAATTTTTTATGTCAAATTTTTGAGGGGGGGGTGAGTCCAGGTTAATCTTGATATCTGCGCCAGTTAAGCTACTGGGTCAAGTTGGGTGTCAATTTCGAGTAAATCAAGGATGCTAAATTCATTTCTGGAATTATTTTTGTACCATTCCATACAAAATTTTCGAAACATAACAAAAAATAGGTAATTTTTCATTCATACTGAAAACAGAAAAATGGCCATAACTTTAAAAAACACCTACACATTTTGGAAAAAAAATAGTTCTTCAGAAAACCCTGTTAATATCATATTTAAAAATATATATTTCAAAAATATGCCTACTGTGGAAGTATTAAAAAAATTAAAAATTAAAAGATAGAACAAAAAATCAAATTAATTAAAAAACATAGTTTGTGATCTTGGAATCGTAGTGGTGGGTTTATTAACTCAATAAAAACATATTTCATGCCAATTCACGTCTTAAAATATTAAAAAAACAATGAAATATATCAATTTCGCCCTAAAATTTCACGTAAAAATTTATCAAATTTTAGAGAGCCGCCCTGCTTCGTACGAGTTAACGATTTACAAAAAGTCTTAGCTTATGTTATTAAGGACTAATGTAGGTTTCTATTACAGAAAGAATTTTTAAAATCGTTTGATTACTTCTAAAGACAGGCCCCTACAAACGATAGTACAAATTCGAACTCCATGAATTATATGGATAACGGCTAAATTTAAAAAAAATGCCAAGTAACATTAACGGATCCTGTCCAAAATAATATTGGATCATCCTAAAAGTACAGCCTTATTATTAATAATAAAAAAATATATATTGGTCCACCTTGTAAGTAATAATTAGCATTCATATACCGCGGAGACACCTTTGTAAATTGAAGAGTGTCCATTTTCTCATGGATCCCATTATCAGATCTTGACCAAATTTAAAAGAAAACATCATTGAGGCAGCCCCTTCCAAACCAAAAAAAAACGCGATATCGGTCTTAAACTTGCAAAGATATTTGTGAACATATCTAAAAAATATTGACAGTCGAACACAGGAACTCATCTTTTTTGAAGTTAGTTATGATTTTTTAAACCCAGGACTAGTATAAACTGATAAAGATGTTGTACTCTCCTTCTTCGGCCTCCTCGACGTCATCTTTGCTGAAACCCCTGGTTCACACTGGACACACATTTAAAACCATCAGTAATCGCATTTGCGACTCCCCACAGGTCTTGAAGCAGCGTGCATGGCATTCATTCTCGCTTTCAAGGACAGTGGCCTCTGCAGCTGTTCTTGCAGCTAAATTCTCGTGCCGCATTCCAGATTCTGTGTTGGATTGTCCATACGGGCGGCCACTGTTCCTCCTTTTATCCACTCGTCTGTTAGGGGGGGTATATATTTGTGTGTCATTTAAAGTTTGTCGCCACAAGTGACCTGCTTGATAGGCTGCCCTAAGCGCATGCATACTGAAACTAAAATCCATAAAATATTACAGTGTAATTTTTATCACAGTCATCGTTTTAAAACCTGAAAATAACTTAGAGGAACTATCATTGTTATTAGTCAGACACGTCGGTATAGTCAGGTAAGATTCTCCATTAGTTATTTTTACTCTTAAAAGTGGAAAACATTTCAATTCGGTGACTGTACCCAGTAGCTAGTAACGTATTTCGGTACTTACCGATCCGCCCGCACAGCCGTCTTGCGACCCATGATATTTTTTTCTGTCATAATTTTGTAGGCAGAGCTATATTGATATTTATATATTTAGAATTTGCATAAAACGAACTTTCTTATAGTATTTATTTCATTATTTCAATCAACTTTTTACATCCAATATCAGAGCGCTGAATCAAAAAGTAAAAATAAAAAATGTATAAATTTGCGATTTTAGTCAGAAAATTGTTCCAAAATAGTAAAATGTACGATCAGAATTGATGTCGGTGTATTCCTTTTATACGAAAACGATACCAAACTTGCCTAAGTAGATATAAGAAAGGAGTCAGCTTAGTTTGAAATGTACAGGTCGGCTGCTATGTTTGGACCCCCCCCATTTCTTACCACGTGAAAAATCCGGGGGGCTCTACTTCGTAAATGCATCTTTAGACTATAGATATCAATCCTGCCAAAGGAAATCTTTTGTTCATTAAACGCCGTATTTTCCCTTTTCTTGTTCCGTACAGATGCCACTATTAATGCCATTTGTTAAGGAGTTCGGAACACCCAGGGGTGTTAAGGGCGTGGGCTACGAAGCGGAACAATATCAAATTATTTATCTAGGGATATATACAGTTCTGTGCACATTAATGTGTAGGATGAAACAGAGAATTGAGATAACCTAAATATGATAGAGCCAATTTAATTCCATCCAATACAAGTTTTGACAGATGATTCAGCAGCCTCAATACAAAAGTAATAATCTTGCGATAAATCACTGTCCCGTGTCCAGTGTTGACTTATGCATGCTTTTATTTTTTAGTGTTTAAAAATACTCAGCTTTCATAGTGTTCAGCTTTCATAGTTCAAGATAGGATAAGAATAATCCCTATTAAACTCCGAAGACGTGATAACAAAAATTAACTTCAGCATAAATCGAAATAACAAATTATTTAGGTACAACAGTCAAAAAGACAATTAATGAAGCGCAAAAATATGGGTGCATACAACTTGCTCAAAAAGATGTCCCATAGCTCTTATGTCGGTGAATTAAGGTTTTGGTACATATTTATGAGAGGATTCATTCGATACATATTTTGCACTTGACTGTACCTGTTGGAAAAATCAGCAGTTCGAGATCCCGACCAACATTTTTAAGAAAAAAAGCGGCCAAGTGCTTGTCGGGCCACGCACAATGTAGGGTTCCGTAGTCGTCCACCCGTTACCTACATTACGTGGACTAAAAAGTTTGCGAATTTATATTTACTATGTTTTTGACAGAATTAACAACATTATCTAAGTATCAATGAAAATTGTACGAAAGTTTGCTGTATATTTCTTATGTTTGACTATTACTCGATAACTAGTAATGTCTACTTAGTTTTGAAAGTTTTCTTTTCAAATTCATTATATGGACTACTACTATGATTTTTTCACATGGCTTGTAGCCACCGTTTAGCTGGAAGGGGGGGACACTTGACCATTACAAAAAATATCACTTTAAAGCTTAATATTACGCCAATGGAACCTTGAATTAAAAAATGGTTTAAGAAACCTTAAAATATTTTTGAAAGAGCTATCCAACGACACCCCACACGATGGTTTTTGACAGAAAAAAATTGCACCACCACTTTACGCTAAAAATAGTACATTACTTACCAAGGGCGATAAAACAAAGAATGTCTCAGATCGCAGGTATTTTGATAAATATGCGATCTGAGGCTTTCTTTATTATCGCCCGTGGTAAGTACAACACTTTATGTCACCCCCTGGCCAGGAAGTGGGTTTTTTCGCGCGCGGAGCGTGCGATAATGGCCACTTTATGGCCAGGTGTGGCATAAAACATATTTTTCTAAATTGTATTCTACCGTTTTGGCGGCGTCATTGATATGTAGTATACTTATGCTAAATTACAGGTTTCTAGTACTAACAGTTACTAAGAAAAGCGGGGGACAGACGGACGGATGGCCGGACGGACATAGCGAAACTATAAGGGTTGTTTACTACGGAACCCTAAAAACCGGTCACGTGCGAGTCGGACTCGCACAAAAAAGGTTATATAACATTATCTATAAAAACGAAAAAAAAATTATGTATGTTGTATGGGAGCCCCCTTAAATATTTATTTATTCTGTTTTTTAGTATTTGTTGTTATGGCGGCAACAGAAATACATCATCTGTGAAAATTTTAACTGTTTAACTATCACGGTTCATGAGAGACAGACGGTTCCGTATCAAAAGTGTGAGTAACAAAGAAACCATTTAATAGTGTGACTCCAGATGTGACAAATACCAGGCCCAAGATTATTGGAAAATAAAAATTGCAACATGTAATGTGGGTCACAAATTAGTGTCATATGAAATATACATTTTAAAACAAACTTTACACAATGTATGTAAAAAAAAATACCGTGGTCTTCTGTATGGCGGAGGTACCTAATTCCTTAGTTAGGCTGCTCCTAATTCGAGCGAGAAGAGATTTTGCTGTGTCCTACCTCTTAAAAAATATTTGAATTGATTGTGTAAAATATTCAATTATAATTAAATTGTTGTTCAGTTCGACATGGTCTTGGTAATATTTTATTACAATAGACATTTCATTCACTGAATTGTGAATAAAAGATAACGGTGGCAACAAATCCTATTATTGGTTGGAAACAATGTAATGGACATCCCATTTCACCCTTTTAAAGACACAAAAGCAAAATTATTCGCGCCATCCCATTACTCCACAGGTATTATTTACTTTCAATTCACCGAGTTTGTTTGAAAGACCGATATCGGTATAAATTTCTACATAAAATCGATCCTTGTCTACATTACTCGTACAGCCATGAACGTTAATTAATTACCTAATTAATTTATTGTTTATGAAATAAGCTGACACTTTACAAAACTTGTGTTCGTTCAACCATTTCTTATACAAGTGTAGTTTTTGGTCACGTGCCTATGCCTATGACATCGATCTAGCCCTTTCAGGTAATTCAGAATCCTTTTCTACGTAAGCGACTGGTATAGTAAGGCTTGTTAGCTCGAAGTACGGGCACATCTGGAAGAAAGCACGAAACGTGTAGCTTAAATTTTTGCTTATTGCGTAGATAAATAGTAATCTGCCCTCTAGCACCTTTTCTGCTGTACTTACCCTAATGAATGCTCGTATATTTTGAAAACTATAGGTCCGATCAAAATATATCCAAAGCATGACTTGTAGATAATGTTATAAGGAACATTTTTTTCATTGACGGTTTTCTCCTAGCTTCAGCCGTTTTCAATAAAATTAAAAAAAACTGTAATTCGGCACACAAAAGTAGGGGGGGGAGGAGGGGAAAAAAAGTCTTTCAACGTGTTTCCCTAAAATTTTTGAAACACAAAAATCGTCATACCAGTCGTACCTCAGTCTGCAGCATGACATGGGGATTAGCATCATGTATGGTTTCTTAAGCTGACTGCCAGACGTTATTTCAACAACGCTCCCCCCCCCCCCCCCCATCATAGGAATCCGTTACTTAAGGCGCTACACTGAGAGATTTGGAGACTTTGAAACGCTGTCCTGCCCAGACTAGCAAACAGTAGGGGCTGATTTTCAGATATACCTATGATTCTTGGCTATATGATTGTGGTACTGACAATAGCGAAACATGATTGCTTAAAATTTTCTCGATTCTTGGCTATATGATTGTGGTACTGACAATAGCGAAACATGATTGCTTAAAATTTTCTCGATAGAAAATAAATCCAAATTCCAAAGTCGAGTCTATATTTTCCTTTTTTTCCTCAGCCTACTAAAATAACGCATTATTAAAAGACACGATTAAGTTAATATGATGGTATTTTAGCTCATCTAGGTACTGACAAGAGGAAATTTAATAAACCTGCACACAGTCAGATATTTAACGAGATTTGTCCAAAAAGCCATTCTCGGAGAGGGTTGCATCCCGTTTTGTCGTGAGCGAAAAACAAAGGGTGTCTCTTTCAATCGATATATCGCCTTAAGAGGGCTGTCGACTACGTTCCCATCCCTCCGCCCTCTATCGTAACTAATATTGTATAAAATAACAATGGCCTAATAGACTATTTGACACGTCTTAAAATTTGTAACATGGTGTCACTTTATGGATAGTAAACTTTTAAACTTATAAACTACTAGAAAATTATAAACTTTTACAAACAGAAAAAGATATTTATCATCGAAAATTCGGAAAATTATGTTTTTTTTTGTCATCCAAAAGTCAAACAGATTCAGATTCATTTATTTCATTAATGTAAATTACAATATATTTAAGTTCGCATTGATGTCAAAAATATAAGAATTCACATTATGATCGTCAAGTTAGATTGAACAAAAGGTATCAATAGAATACTTAAGTAAAAATAAATAAATAAATGTACGGCAATTATGTACCTAAACGCATTATTTTACGACCTAAACAGCAAAATACTTATTTTCCTATACAACAGCAGGTTGGTTCGATACCAGGCGGGTGACGTCATCTGCCCGTGCCAATTTGTAGGAGCCGTTTGGGCGGCCGCTAGCGGCGAGCTAGGTTCATCTCTATTTTTTGCCCTTTATTGTGGCCTAATTGTGCGGTCCCATATAGAAATCTGATCGTCTATGAAAACCTACCTGATTCAGGAATCACGACACACGAATACACGACCCAGAAATCACCCTCTAGGTGAATAAAGTTCAAGTTATTCATTGAATTCTATATTAAATTTCTATGAATTAGGATAAATAAGGAAACAAATTTTAATAAAAATATATATTCGGTTAAAATATACAAGTACGAGTACCTAACTGAAAATTTTGTAACATTTACCTGAATTGTCTTAGAGCAGACATAATTTGTTAAAAGGCCATTTAAAATGTTGAAAATATTATATTCTATCACAATTTTATTACTCCCATGGCTTATGGCTAAGAAGCGCGATTTCCTTTCCTGAAATGTATTTATTTTGAAATCTAAAATGGTTTGTTGCGTTCACAATGTGAGACACACTCCGCTTGAGACTCAAATCTGTTTTCGTTGCCTCCGCATCCTGAGTAATACATTGGCATACATTTCCTAGTTACAATATCGTAGAACCATGACTTTAACATCAGACCGCACGGCCCTTTTGATGGCACTTGGTAGCAGAAGTATGGAATATTCATTTGGTTATCTGGGAATGGACCGTCGACATTACCTGAAATTCAAGTAGGGATAGCGGATTATTTACTAACACTTACCAGTGAAAACAAGCCGGGTATAGTGTATACATTTTAGAATTTAATGTTTATAATATCAAGGATTACCCAACTAAGTTAGAATGTCCCTGTGATGTCCTATTTGTGAACAAAATGACTGCGACCAATAAACGATTATGGAATTATAAACTTAATAAAGCACAACATATATGTACATTGTACAATAATTTGCAATCATCAAGATCCTAAATTATTTGTTATATTACATTTTGGAGGACATACAGAGAATAGAATACACATTTAGAATACATTACAATACAAAAAGCCGGAATTTAAACTTAAAATAGCAGTACGACATACAAGACTGTGAAAGTGTGGTGCGCTTAATTCATTTTTGATATAGGTACATATTTCAAGATTACATGTACTAGCATTAATTTATTAGCTTTAATTACACTTCTAAGCAACACGTATATACTCATAGATATATTATATAAATTTTATTTATAGCTAGGAATGCAGATATGTAGGCACATAACGTTTACTTAACCAGGTATGCATACACGTACTATATCAGTGATACTCAAATTAGGCTAGACTCGACCAAACAAGAATTAAGGATGCTATATTTGACTGGACTAATTTAACAATTAAACTTATTTTCGTTTGGTTGAATTGAAATTAAGAATTACTTACGTCCATCTTTGACATAATCATGAACAGCATGTGCAGAAAATGCTACTAATAACAGGCACAAGTAAAACAAAGCCATGGCAGCAAAAAGATTGTTCGCTTATTTATTGCTGCTGGCAAATTGCATTTGCGTAAAATCAATCATTGCCTCTGCGAATTTTATGATCCTACGATATCAAATCTAACTAATTTATTTTGATGGCAGACATAATTGGTAAAGATTATAACAACGACTGCGTACCAAGAAGAGAAAATAACACTACCAGAAGGATTTATACTCATAGTGTTTCTATTACACCTTAAAGTAATTACACGAATTATTTTTTTCGATCCTAACAAAACGGAGAATTATTGACGATTTTACGATTTCAAAGGGCGTTTAATACAGGCGGCATCGACAACAAGGTAACTATGTAACGGATTGGCGTAGGTATTACCTGCTGACAAAATTTTCATATTTCGGATTACCGTACTGACATTTTATATAACCCGAGCCGAGAAAGCACGTACATAACGTGCTTTCTCGGACTTTACACGTATCTTGCTCAGCGCATCAGCATTGCTGATCAGTACAGCAACTCTATTTTTACTTGTAAATATATTTGTTTAGTTTTTATTTAAGTTTATTTTTAGCTTAGGTTATTTTATTATTGTATTACATATATTTTAATTCTTCATCTATGATTATTACTAATCTAGACATATAACTGAACAAATGTTACTATAGATGTCTAGTCTGAAAATAAAATGATATTATTATTATCTCTTTATTTATTTAGAAACTTAGGCTAGGTTGTTATAATATCTTTATAAAAAGTAAAATATAAAAATACACTTACAAAACATAAAAATATTATAAAAACCTAACCTAGGGTGCCGCCGGCAGCGGGGCAGGGCCTAAGCTATCGGTGGTTAGGGCGACAGAGAGAGGAACCTCCTGACAATCCGCGCCGTGTCCAGGAGTACCGCCTTCTGAATCTGACCCTTGACGCAGCCATCTAGCGAGAGTCTCTTGAGGTGTTCGTCGAGACTCTTCGCTAATAAACCGTTCGCAGAAACGAATATCGGGACAATGATCGTTGAACCAACATCATACATGTCGGTTACCTCGAGTGCCAAGTCTAGGTACTTGTTGAGTTTGTCCTTCTCGGCCTTCACGAGGTTCTCGTCATTGGGGATGGTGATGTCAACGAGCACTGCCTGGCGTTTCGATCGATCTGTCAGCACGATATCAGGCTTATTGGCTACAATAGTCCTGTCCGTGATGACAGATCGATCCTAATAGAGCGTTGCACGACCATTTTCTAGAACGGACGTGTGTACTTATAGTACCGCACTTCGAAGTCCACAAGGCCGTATAAAAGAGCAAGTTGCTGGTGAATGATCCTGGCTACTAAGTTATGTCTGTGCAAGTACTCGCCGTTAGAAAGATAACCACAACTAGAAATGATATGCCTGAGCTGTGAGCGCTCGTGGCCCAGCGGCGCCTGCGTACCGCTTGCGGTATCTAAGGTTAAGCAACGTGGGCAGCGGTCAGGACTTGGATGGGTGACCGCTTTGAGTGGTTACTAACTGAGCGCTCCCGTGCTTTGGAAGGCACGTTAAGCCGTTGATCCCGGTTGCTGTCTACGGCAGCAGTCGTTAAGCCAAGTTGGAGGCCTTCTGGCGGCTTGAGAACTTCTAACAGTCAAGTTGCCCACTCACTTGACAAAGCCTAATCCCAATAAGGTCTAGTTTCCCCTCGGGGTTGGAAGGTCAGATGGCAGTCGCTTTCGTAAAAACTAGTGCCTACGCCAAATCTTGGGATTAGGTAGCGGACCCCAGGCATCCTTCAGGATGCAACTGTACTGGGATAACGCTAGGAGGATGATGAGAAATGATATGCCTGAGTGACTCTCCTGCTCCATGCTCTGACAAATGTCGACATTGTCGACCGTACCGTCCTTCAGGATATGCTTCCGGTAGTTGTTTGTCATGATAACTTCGTCCGCAATTGCACAGACAAAACCTTTGGTTTCCCCGAAGAGATCCCCGAAACGTAGCCAGTTCACCGACGCGACCAGGTTTACATTAAGGTTCGTATGATATATAATTTGGCATTGTCGAGCAAGTTGTGTGAAAAATCCAAACCTAAATATCTTTGAATTTGTTGATTTGAATTGATGTTTGAAACACAATTTCTTAACCATTCAACCGCCACTGATATATGAGAGACAATGTGAGAAAGTAAATGACACCTTTTTATGACGGAGTTGTTAGTGGAGTCGAAATTTTTTGACATTCGGTGGTTAGAGGATTAATGAAAAATCAAAAAATACATGTAAAATTTACTTAAGTTATTTTCGGCGATAGTAGTGCTGGCGGGCTGGTACAAGCTACAACTACGACGCGACGCAAGTCGAGATAGATCTCGCCTGCCCTTTCTAATTTACACGGTTCGAGTCGGTTCCATAAATAGTAACAAATAAAGTGTGTTCTACAAGCGTCGTTAGTAACAATGAGAGGATTAAGGGTACAAAAGTAGGCCATATTTTACAGGCACTCATGTAACTTCTGACAGGGGATAGCAAATCAAACTTAATAACGCGCTTACTAACGATCCCTACTCCAGGCTCCCATATATTCCCAAAACACCCAACGTATATTTTGATATCAATAACGATAAAATAGAATGACCAGGGATGAGAAAATTCAGTAAATGTACCAAAAACTTACTGGCAAGACTGTCATAAAAAACCTTTTCATAAAACAAAAGTAACGTTCTAATTCGTTGAATATACAAATCTAACTACCTAAACAATTAATACAAAAACAACATAAATCGCGTAAGTATCATTACATTAGGTGCATGTGCTTAAAGATTTCTAACAACTGTATTGATTCTGAAGCGGACATATTAAATTCACCGATGGAAATGGTAGTGTCTATCTAGTCTGACCAACAATGGCGAGCCAAGTGCGCACGGGAAGGCTTCTGGTATATGGATTTACGCTGACAAACGCTTTACTGTAAAAGCGTGCACGAACGTGCCTTCTTGTTAACAACGCTCATTGACTAATTTTCAAAGGCAATTTTCTAGCCTTTTTAATAAATTATGCCATGAACTGTGTGAACACCAATGAGGTACCAAATTAGAAACCGGGACGTTACAGGTAAAAAAATTAGCTGCGTTGCTGGCCGAAATGCTGATAGGACCATTTTGTTACAGCTTCGACACAAGTATTTATAAATATTATGCGCAGTAATTAGATCAGATTCATGTCAAAAATTTTATGAATTTGCAGCATTCATAACATAATACTGGAAATGTAACAAAACGCGACAATGATGTAATGCCAAGCTAAAGTGTACTTAGTAGTATGTATGAATGGGCGTGTTGACTCAAGAAACACACACTTATATTATATATTATTATCAGACACACAGTACACAAACTACACAGCAGTGCTTGAATCGTCTGTGAATATAGACGTAGGTAAAGTCCTATGATGATGATCACATACATATATGATTTTGGATTACTGCATCTAAAGTGCACAACTATTAAAACATACTCTGCCTGTCACTGTAGGAAGATAAGGGGCTTATATTTTAGTGAGGGTCGCGATTTGGCACGTCTCCACACAAGCACAAGGAGCTTTATGATATCTGGCTACTTCCATCTTTTAAAATTGTAGCCGTTTCTGAAAGGACTGCCAGAATTTCAAATGATGTTATATTCATTCACAGTCACAGAAGATTATTTTTTAATTTGATGGGCTAATAATTTGAATCATATAGGCTTGCTAATTTGTTTAGTTTTCATTTTTATAAAAACCTTCAGTGATGCCCACAATCCCACATACGATTAAGATACACTGGTGATTGAGTGCTTTATTTTAGTAGTTAATACAACCACACAAGTGAGTAAATAACAGCAGATAAGATACATTGGTATTTTATGTGCATAATAAATTGCCCTAAAGTTACTGAATAAAATGCCGGCGACATACGGCAGTTATGGCAACCTGATTCAGGCGCGCGACTTTAAAAAAAAGGGAAAAATTCTGTGCCCAGCGGTGGGAATACGTCCTATTGAGAATCCGATTTATTATACGGGAACGACGATGCGGAATCTTAAAATAGTGTGATGAGCACGCCCCTGACAGACAGTTTAGGGAACATGTAAAAACATCGAAACTCCTGGAATTTTCTATTTAACTGGAATAAAAAAAATCGGCCAAGTGCGAGTCAGACTCGCGCACGACGGGTTCCGTACCATTATCTACAAAAACGGCAAATCATGTTTGTTGTATGGGAGGCCCCTTAAATATTTATTGTATCCTGTTTTTTTAGTATTTGTTGTTATAGCGGTAACCGAAATACATCATCTGTGAAAATTTCAGGTGTCTTAACTATCACGGTTCATGAGATACAGCCCGGTGACAGACGGACGGACAGATGGACAAACGGACAGCGGATGCTTAGTAATAAGGTCCCGTTTTACCCTATGGGTACAGAACCCTAAAAAAGCAGAGTTTCCAACCAGATCTTAATTTCCCACGGGTAAGGCACACGGTGACACAAATTAAATTATCACGACCACACTACAAATAAGTTCACAACGATAAGTTGGATCGGAATCAAAGTTTGTCTTATCACTTAAATTTAAAACAACTCGTGAGTCGTGAAGTTCTTTCTACATTCATTCATGAAAACCCCGTTCTTTTATTCAAGCAATAATACAAATTTTATAAACAAATCGCAATTAAAGTTTAATATTTTATTGACAACATGAGTCGTGACAAAGTTTGCGTGTCCCTATTTTATAAAAAAGTTATTCCGGTTTCCCAAATGGCCTTGTCGTTTATGTGCCTTAAGAAATTCATGAAAACGTTAAGCCATCGTATTTCAGACAGACAAATGGTTTTTTAAGATTACCTATTTGAGTAAATGGGGCGTCCTTTCGATTTTATATATAATTTATCACATTAGGAAAGCGTGGTTGCACGGTCGAATCTTCTTTGTCGAGTTTGTATCGAATGTGGGGTATACAGTAGCAAATATAATTATCAAATGAAATTAAGTCAGACATTATGTACAATCATTGGGCAGCCTCTTAACATACATAAAAGTAAGGTACTAACAGGGAAAAATATTATAAATATAATTTTAGACAAATCTACAACACGAAAAAGACAAGAGCATTCATAAAATAAGTCAGGGTGTAACAGTTTCAAAATGCGGCAGTGTAATTGATTATCACTGATTACCATCGATGACCGCTCTGTTTTATCGAGAAATTCAACAGCGATCCGAATCATTGTTAAGATGCGTCGTTATAATAATGGACTCTTAACGTTAACATACTGTGGCAGGAAATTGCAAGCATCTTTTTAGTTCTTTTCTATCACATTAAGGCTTGCCAAATGCAAAATCACTGCCATTGAAAATGTTTTCCCTATTTGTTGGGGCTGTTACTCTTATAATAAATTAGGAGCAGATGCCGTAACCGCGTGACTTGGCTTCGAAAATCGTTCACGAGTGTATCCCACGTTGCTCCGTCGTCTTGCGTAACCACTGAAGCGTTAGATATTCCAAGCAGTATAGGAGATCCAGAAATGGAAAATCAGGGAAGTCACCAACCATGTTTCTCCAATTCAGGGTCACCTATTCTGCCGAAGGTACTTTGTACATGGCCCTTTGGAAAACAATAAAGAAACTGTTTCAGGGGTTTGGAATTAATCTAACCTGAGAATGAGCTGCGCAATATTCCGGCGTGGGTTGCCTGAAGGGGCTGTGTACGGGGCACGAAGTGGAAGCATGCGACGTATGCGCCGCGTGAGTGTGTTGCGGCAGATGATGTGCGTGCGCATGCGCATGCTGGTGCGCATGCGGGTGGTGGGCGTGGGGCGGGTGGCGGTGCGCGAGCCGCGCGGGCTGCGGAGCATGGCGAGCGCACAGGTGTGTCGCGCTGCCATGGTGCTCGGCAAGCGACAGCGTCGAGCAAGATGGCCGCCAATAGCCGCCTTCCTCCATGTCAGGCCCGAGCCCAGGCCCTGGGGGGCATCGCGCCGCGCCGCAACACGCGCAGCGCCTCGGGCACGTCAGCGCATGACGCCGCGCCTCGTGCGGGCACCAGTCGTCGCGCTCGCGGCCCGACACCCTTTCCGCTCGATGCAACCGCTTCCGCTAGCGTCTCCGCCGCGCGGACAAACGCCAGCCGCGCATCCTCTCATCCGAAACGTTTACACAAATACACTATGCGTTTTATTTATTTTCTTTTACTTGTAAATATAACACCGCTACCCTTTGATTTCACTGCAGTTATTAAAATGTCAATAGGTAGTTCTACTCGCACATTTTATGTATCTGTTACACTGGTAAAGCCACTCGTAAGACTCCATCACTTCTACCTAACTATACAATTTTAATGGACGACCTTTTCGAAAACCATCAACACTAGATCCTGCTCTTAGAAATGTAATACTGGATATACACTAACATAATGATAATATCCCCATACAGCAACGCACGACTCTCTGTTAATAATACAGGTAGCAGTTCTAAATAATATTGGTTAGGATTCTAAATAGGAAACTTTCACAATGGGAGTAAGTTTGCTTCTTGTATAGTAGCCGCGAGACCAGTTACAATTGAACAAATAACAATTTCAGCGACTTGGTCTCGGTGCTCCGATGGTATTTGGATTCGATTCTAGACTATTTGACTTCAGGTTCAACAGAAACGATGCATTGCAAGTTATACGCATTAGCTAGGGAGTGAAATCTGATTTACTGCAGGGGCTAAATTGCGCGCAATTAGAAATTTAATTAAATAGCATAGGTAATCAATACGTCGCAAAACAGCGTTTGAAGTAGAAAATTTCACTTATATTATTTTTATCAAATATGCTCGGAAGTAACCGTATTTTGTTTGAAAAGCGAACAAGCGCAGTGCCTAATTGAAAGTCGCACAAATTTAAAAAGTTAAAACTCTTCCCTGTCTAGGAGTATAATAATCCTACCATAAAGCACTATTTCTCACTGCTTTCAATTTAGAAAATTTGTGATGACGTCATATTAAATCTAAACGACTAAGGGAACATTACTTTTCCAATTTTTTTTTGCTATTCATTGTCTATGAAGAATAATATCTAAAAATACTAAATTACACTTGAACTAATTGGATCACTAATTTATTTATTTTCATAAACTTGTATAACATGTATACGACTGAGGATTGAGAGTAAGAGAGTGATTGGGCGAGAGATGCCTGAAAGTACGATTTCCTGTGTGTAGTGTTCACGCAAATGTTTGTTAAACTTGTAGCTGTAATTCTTATTATTTGTAATGTTGTTATTTGTGCCGCTCTGGCCTTATAGAGGAGGAACAGAATTGGAAAAGGCGTCTCTAAACAATGCAAGCGGCAAGTCATGTAACAGATGGGGTGACAACGTTATCAGAGGGTTTGGACCCTGCAGAATACGGATCTGCCTGTCGCCATCTCGAAATTTGAGCCGGAAGTACGGTATACCGGAAAAGGTGCAGCCCATACAAAAAATTTCGTAGTACATTTAGTAAATTGTTGCTCTGGTACTCTAAAAGAGGTCCGATTGATATGGTTTTTTGGTATGTTGTGAAGGACAATATTAGACATGGTAACCTAAAAATTTCGGCCCTCCAGCTCCATAACTTTGGCCGCCATCTTGGAAATAGTGTCATTTTTTTCAGTTCTTTGCTTTTACTGTCGTCAAAGTTCATTCCAGTGCTAAACATAGTTCTACAATATTGTAGAATACAAAATTTGCTAAAACTTTTGGGTACAAAGATTTTTTCCATGACCCCTAGGGACGAAGATATGACAGGATATATCATTAAAAATTGCCACTTTTTTCTAGTTTTCCGTTCATGTTTACATTTTAAGTGCATTTTAGCACTAACTATAGTTCGGCAATATTGTAGATCACGAAATTTGCTACAACTTTTGTATTGAAATATTTTTTCCACGACCATTAGGAAAGAAGATATGAAGTCATCTATGGAGTAGCGCCGTTGAAATTTGCTACTTACTTTTGCAGTTTTCTTCTCATATTTAGGTTTGAGTGCATTTAATCGCAATCTGTAGGGGATCTATGATGGTCGAGTGATAGCGGGATAGACGACAAGATAAAGCATCTGTCACTTTCCGATCTGTACCACTTCAATCCCTCAGAAGACAAAATCGTCTGTTTCCACGATACCTAGAAGATCGTAGGTACTTTGAATTTGCATATAATTTTGTCTTTTATAATATTGCTGACCGAGAAATACACTAAAACGAAAATATGTGAAGAAAACTGGAAAAGTAGTAAATATCGACGGTAGTACCCCATAGGTGACATCGTATCTTCTTTCCTGATGATCGTGGAAAAAATATTTCAATACAAAAGTTGTAGCCAATTTTGTAATCTACAATATTGCTGAACTATAGTTAACGCTAAAATGCACTTTAAACGTAAACATGAGAGGAAAACTAGAAAAAAGTGGTAATTTATAATTATATCTCCTGTCATATCTTCGTCCCTAGGGGTCATGGAAAAAATCTTTGTACACAAAAGTTTCAGCAAATTTTGTGTTTTACAATATTGCCAAACCATGTTTAGCACTAAAATGAACTATAACGACAGTACAAGCAAAAAACTGAAAAAAGTGACAGATTTTCCAAGATGGCCGAGAAAGACGTGGAGCTGGAGTGTCAAAAATTTCGGGATACGATGACAAATATTGTTATTTACGGCATATCAAAAATCCATAACAATTGGACCATAGTTAGGGTACCGGAACAACGATTTACCAAATGTACAACGAAAAAATTTGTATGGGCTGCACCTTTTCCGATATAACATTCTTCCGGCTCAAATTTGGGGATGGAGACAGGCAGATCCGTATTCTGCAGGGTCTAAACCCTCTGATTACGTTGTCACCCCAACTGTTACACGATTTGCTTCTTGTATTCTACTTCTTCAAAAATGGGCCTACTCTATTAGCTGTTAAGGTGCAAATTGTAATTAGTAAATAAATCAATCAATAAAACTGTGGAAAAAAAAAACGCCATAGAGAAAATGACTTCTGCTACATCACCAATTTGTAAGGTGGCCTACTACCTACGATATAAAAAAAAAGTCGGTCCACCACCTCGTCAGGGAATACCTCCTACTTTCCGAACCTCGGGTTCCGGAAAACGAAAAAAGAAGAAAGAAAATCACAGCCCCAAGATATAAATCCATAAAGAAAAATTGCTTGTTCACAAAGCACACCCAAAAAAGATCCTGCCAAAAGAGTAGGTATAAAATTAGGTAGAGTTTAAAAATTCAGCTCACCTAGGGATAACCCGAGTAGAAAAAAACGATCGTACATAAGTAGAGTCAATAAACAAGGGCCTCACGTACGAAGACAGAGAGATAAAGGAATAATAGGGAACGAAGTTACGGGAGTCCCAGTGGCATTTGTCTAGTCTGTGGCAAGCCGCGTTTGGGGTCTTAGCGGTTAGGCCTGAGTAATTCAATCGCTCATATGTAGAGCTACATAATAATATTGATATCATATATACCACAATACGATATAATTAAATGGAAGTTATGCTAGGCATTTCCACATAAGCTAATAATATATAATTAACTATTTGTACATGTGAATATACGTGGTAAATATCCCGTTATTAATCGTAATTCCAATGTAAATGACCACGTAATAGTATAACTCATTCCATTAAAGCGTCTTTCAACATCAATAGAGATTAAGGCTGGGTTGCACCAAACCGTCTGTAATCGTAAGCGGTGTTCGTCAAATCTGATTGTATGGAAAGTTTGACAAGTTTCTATGGGATGACAGCTACCGGCGTCATATTTGACGATGACCGGCCTGTGTTCGTATGTTGGTGCAACCGACCCTTAGGCTGGGTTGCACGAAACCGTCTGTAATCGTAAGCGGTATTCGTCAAATCTGATAGTATGGGAAGTTTGACAAGTTTCTATGGGATGACAGCTGCCGGCACCATATTTGACGATGACCGGTCTGTGTTCGTAAGTTGGTGCAACTGGCACTAAGTCTTTCTACATTGCGCAAGTCCAATGCGGGTAGTATTTAATTGCCCCAGCTACAGTGTAAAGAAAACTATCAAAAGACTTTAAAATTACCTTTGGTGTACTAGATCTTTGTTATGTAACCGTCGCTACAAAGTCAGGTCAAAGTATTAATATTTCACCGAATATCTTCGAACATCTGTACCTGACATTAAATTCTCAGGTCACTGCAGGCATACAATATTCAAGTGGTGCACTTGCAAAGAATTCTCTAAAGGCGGTACTTTTTTAATTGGCAAAAGAAAATTCAAAGCGTTGCATAGGCAAACTTGGGCTTGAGCTAACGACTAAAGTGCAAGCCTATTAGGGAGATGATTTGGGAGCTTTTATTCGGTTAAGGGTTGCATCAACTTACGATTATAGCCCGAACAACATTAATTATAGGCATCAAAATTAGACCAAACAAGTAGTTATACAGTAACTATACGAGTATTAATAGATCACTCCACAAATACTTAACTGGAAACGGGTTAAGACCTTAATCATACTTGAGCGAATCCCGCTTGATGTGTGTTTTGAACATCGGATCGCAAGGATGGATAATATTATGTCCTCACTGTAGGGATCAGCTTATAACTTACATGTTCCGAATATCCACCTGTGACATTTGGAGTGTTTTCGCAGCAATACCTATCTATTCAATTCAGTTAAGAGTTAAAAAGCCTTGACCTGAATGAGTGGCTCATTAAATTTCACTGCCTCGCTTATGCCAATCGCTGAACGACAAATAAAGGCGAACGTGGGTAAAAGGGAGAATGGCAGTATTTTTTTATGAGGTATTTGTAATTTAGGCATTAAATAATTAATCCAGGATAAAGTTATTGCTTAGTAGGAGAATTATAATTCGATATTGATATAAGCAATAATAATAATAATGCCCAAAATGTCCAGGATTCTAGTAAATTTAACTAATTACGGATTGAAGATGTTTGAATATCATCAAGATCCGTACCTACACTAATCTATTGGCGCTGAGAGAATTATGTTTCAATCCAATATCACGAAGTATTTATGTACCTACGCTAAATCTCCCAATGCAGCTAATATTGAATTTAATTCAGAAAACCCACGCTTTAACTATTTATTTCCCAGTAGACCAATGTAATTTATCCATTTGTATTTATCTTAAAAGGCTGAACCGATTAGGATGATATTTGGTATGGAGATAGTATCTATAAATCCCGGGGAATGACATAGGGTACTTATTATCCCTGATATGAACTCTTAAGGGGGTGGAAGTTTCTAGGGAGAAGCAATAACTAGGTGCGCCTGATATAGAAAAATAATATCAATTAAATTCCACGCGGGCGAAGTCGCGGGCAAAAACTAATAATCCTATATATAATCATATGAAATTAGGCGAGGAAAATGGAGTTTTAAATTAGGCATATATTTATGCATACCTAGGTTATGTGTATAAAACCGATACTCTGCACTGATTTTGAAATCTTTAGTTAAAACAAAGAGCTCAAATCTTTACATCATAACACTTCAGACAAGGCCATTGTGACGGAGGGTTAGATAAAAGCCCATGCGTAAGGTGTTTTATAATAAAATAAGTTTCTCAGCCCAGTTTTAGCTTGGCCGACGTGATTTGTCGCATGATAAACACAAACTGAAATGTTTATTAATACGCGAAATCAGACAATTAGTAACCACTTAGCTTATCATTGAACATACAATTAGCCAGCATAGCACAAATAATATCTTACAAATTTAAATAGTGTGGTGTGGTGGGGAAAATCAGAACTTATCAATGTACCACTGGTGTGTGTATATGTGAATAAGTTGGCTAGGAATCAGTGCCAGAATCCGAAACAAATAAGGCACAAACTGACTGCAGTCGTAAATTGGGTCAGTAGGTCATCAGCCTTTGTCATGCAATGAGATATCTCTGCGGGGCTCAACGGGTTTTGCATCCGCATCGAATTCCCCGAACTAATCGGCAAGAAAAACCATCCCAACTGGTCGTGTTGATGAATATGGAGGCATTCTCTCGTGAGCATATTTTTACGCAGCGGCCACGACATCACTTTATTAATTTTAGGCACGGGCCCTTTTTGCAATCTGGGGCGGTGAAAAATATCGCCGTCGGCACAGCTGTACACGATAATGAAAATAAATCAGCGGAGCGCTGCGTGCCTCTGCATCGTAAAACCTTGAATACGTGCTCCCACCGCTCGCGAAGTCGGGCAAAACCGCAGTCACTGTGCTCTCTTGAAGGGTTAAGTCAACAAGCTCTAATGGAAACATAATACGCCGCTGAGGATGAGAGAAATCTGTTTCTGGGTCACGAAACAGAAAACAATGCGGAGGGTTTTTGCTTTATAACTACATATTTCAATTCAGATATAATTGATCCTTCCTTCAATGGCAGTGGTGGATAGCGGGTATGATTTCTCAATATAGTTAAAACGCCTCATAAGCTATAATTTTTGACTGTTCGCGAGCAGTTTTTGCTATAAAAAAGTAAACATATGGAATCAGTTACCCGAGGCGACCCGAAAATGTTGAAGTACCTACTTTTGAGGATTAGTTAACCGCTCGACAATGAAAATGTACAATCGGCATTCGCATGTACAATCCTGTGTTTTGTGCAATAAAGTTTAAATAATTAAAACATTTAACAAAAATGGTATCTAAAACATGAATTTCATGTGGCATAATTTTATTTAAGTCAAGGAATAAAGGCAGTTAAGGGGAGCGTATATTGCAACGAAACGAATGACAACTCGGGCGTTCCCCGATATGGGTCAGGGTCATGTTAGGTATAAGTCAGCCATTTTTCTCCCCGAGCGACAAACGTAATGAAATTAATGAATCACAATAAACAATAAATATTACGACAAATAATATTATTATAATGAGAGAGTAATTTTAATGAAACCATTGTACAATTAGCAATTTTACAGGTTGAGAAACAATCTAAGCTACCAAAGTTAAGAAACAATTTAAGCCAATAACGTAGACCTTTTTACTGTATAATCAAATATATTTGCCTTTATTAGGGTTCCGTAGCCATAATGGCTAAAACGGACCCCTTATAGTTTCGTCATGTCAGACTATAAGTACCACCATTATGAAATTTGGTAAGAAGATGTATTTTATAAACCGCTACATAAAAGTGATGTGAAATTAGGGAAAAAAATATTGTAGGGGGGGAGTCAATCGTTGGTGAGATGCTGAGCTGAGCTGCCAAAGTCGTACAAAATGTGTCCCACCCCACTGTAATTTACAAACTATGAAGATTAAAATTTAAAAAAAAAAATGAGGTGGTGTACATTAATAAGTATTTTCAACGAATTTTGGTTTGATCAAGATGGGATTAAGAGTTTTTGAGTTATCACTGAAAAACTGTTTTGCCCAAACAAAAGGACGTAACTGCTAGGTGTCGTTACGGAACCCTTCGTTGAGCGTGATCCGACACGCACTTGGCCGGTTTTTTAATTACCTACCACGACTGAGGGAACACAAAATAATCACGATCGCAATAAGTGCAGACAAACACTGACATGCGGATTTTTATATTGTTTTCTTCTAAGTCACGTCAGTAGGCGGCCTAGGACTACGCGTCTTTTTTTTTTGATTGGTGCTGTTAGAAAGTGACGGATAGTCTATCTCGAGCCGACATATTCTCGCGGCCGTCATGTACTAGGCCTACAGGTTCGAGGTTACAATATTTACTTACTTCTCGCTTGACAGCTGTGACAATGTTGTCCATAATGGCCACCTGTCCGTGGCGCTGTCGTTGCGCACGGTCCCATTAGAATTACGATTAATAACGGGATATTTACCATGTATAAATATTTGTATATGAGAGTTTCCGATAGTTCGGCATTGACGTGCTACGAGAAACTATACATAGTAAATTTCCCGTTATTAACCGTAAATCTCTAATATCAGTAATATTTTCGATCACCTTGGTTGGTTATATTGTTTATGAACGTTGCCAACGCTCAGAAGAGCTTTGTTAACGTGTTTGTGTTGGTAGAAGCATTTTTTATCTTGTTGAACTATTTAAGCAATGAAAACTGGCAAGATTTGCAAAGGTTTTGTCTACAAAACAAATATCTGGGAATGATTACCTATGTCTACGCTGGAAAACTGTTACAAAATTTTACATTTCACAAAGATTTTGCTGTTAACGGTTGTAAATCGACATCTGAATAGGAATCTGAATAGATTTCGCAGTTAATTACTTTTGCATCTAATAATATTGATCTCATCATACATACACCTTTAATCTCTTTTACTGATTATTGTAAAAGTTATCCACCTTAATCAAAATTGGGTCAAGGGATCTGCATTCGCAATAGAATTCATTATTTTGAAACGGATACGGAGGAAGAAAGTATTCCATTGGGATATTTAGCGGGCGATCCTTAGATCGTAAACTAAGCTAATTTAATCCGACAATCGAGCCGACTCTTTCAAACTGAATCCTTTTCAATTTCCAGAACGCTTATCGCTATGGTCAGGCACTTAGTTGAGGAAACTGGCACAACCAGAGCTACAATGGAAAATGAGAATTTCAAAACGTACAATTATAAATCAATCCACACCTGCGGTATAAGAACATAAAACGAGAGTTATGCTAAATGTAATAGCGGACTTCTCTACCGTTTTCATAACCCTTTGAATGATGAACGCCATAGGCACAGCAACCGCGATATTTTTTAGGTGTTCGTGGCATTCAAAGGGTTAAAGATGACTTTAATGATACGAGATCCGATTAGATCTTCATAACGGTCTAAATTTGTGAATTTGACAACTTGAAACGGTTCGTCGATTTTCATACCCGATAACGAGCATTTTCATAGTAAGTCTACACAGCGTTATCTCTCTCCCTCTCTCTCTCTTTCAGCATATTTGCACTGCTGGACATATGCCTCTTCCATGCCTTTCCATTTCGTTCTGGACGTAGCGATTCTGGTCCAGGTTGGCCCTGCCGTCTTCCTGATGTCATCCGACCATCTGGCTTGCGGCCTTCCTACGCTACGGATTGCCGCTCGAGGATCGCTCGAGGAAACACAGCGTTATAGTTACTGATTATTATAAATATTAAGCAAAATTGACCATAACAACGTTTGTACAATAATAAAACATCATGGTGATTAAAATGAAGCATTAAATTAGTTTATAAACTAGTTTACAGATACATACACACATCTCAAAGACGCGCTAAGTCGATATCGAAGCAGTTTCCGCTTATACAGACCTGCCCAAATTCTATTGATAAGGGACGGCGACCTCCAAGGGTAAGGATTAATATTATGAACGGGGACCCTACAGCTCAGCTCAGCCTTCATGAAAAAGGTAAGGTTATTAGCTACGTTTAAAATTCGAATTATGTTGGGTGAGGAATTATTAATTCAGAAAAAGCCTTCGTTTTATTGAAATCCTTGGGCCTTGTTCTCACTAATCAGTTAAAATTGTACGGAGATATCAAAAATTCCTTAAAATCCAGACCCATAAGAAAACGTTTAATTATGAAGTAATTAGTAACCAACCAGTTGCTGATAAACATAAACATATAATTAAACAGAACCCAGGTTTCTATAAGATGTCTACTCGGGTCTTATGTGGATTATAAGTAATCACTGACGATTGGCGACTCAACTCCATCTAGACTAGTTTTGTACAAAGACAGTTCCAAATGTCAGGAGCTTGCCAACTGGCAGAATTATCGCAGTGGTGCAGAATAAATTTTGGCTTGGATCCGATGCAGCTATCCTATTTATTTTCAAAAACAAACTTGACAATCTTTCAATTATCAGCCCAACCGAATTTAATTGAAATGAAATGAAATAATTTTATTCCAGCCAAAGACCAAAACAACGATAATATATATATATATATATATATATATATATATATATATATATATATATATATATATATATATATATATATATATACGATGAAAATCAATATAGGTGTCAAAGGCTCTACAAGTGAAGACGAAAGACAAGATAACCACAATATAGATAATATATGTCATGAGTATTTACAGAATATATGAACAATAATCGATCGTTAAAAGTTTTCTAGCGATTGGCATGTTGCAATAAGCAACACTGTAACAAGTTGTCATATCATAAAGGAATCACAATGGCCACGTGATAGCGACACGACAGGCGATCTGGCGGGCTAGCTAGAAGCGCGACCTCCAAACAGCTCAGGTGACTTGACGATACTCTAAGAACGCACATTTCAACGCCCCCCAACACATCTGTAATTGCCCTCAAATGGTGCAAATACGATACAGAGACTAACTGAAAACGGTGGTCTTAATAATTGGTGTTTTCGAAAAGGTCGCCTATATACACGAAGAGCAATTTCGGATCACACGACCGGTTACTTACGACAACAAAGAAGTTTCCACAGGTTAATTGTCACTATTTGGTTAGTTGGGCCGTATTTCGAGCGACCGTAGCGTGGGGGTTCTCGCTCGTCGCGGCGTCAACTGGCAGTCGACCGAGGGCGGGCGCGACGGAGGCTGCGCGGACCCGGCGCCCCCGCCTTCATTCACCCACTCACCACCAGGCAGACCTAGCCCGTACAGCCGAACTTTATTTTACAGCATGTGCTAACAACAAAATATGAATTTAACTCGACTACGAAAGACCAATAATACTCCAGCTCTGAAACTCATCTACTTACGAGTATAATCAGCTGAAAGCAATTTACAAAAGCTTGATACTGTTAAATCTGAAATATAAAAACGATTGACCTTGCATACGAGCACATTTGTAATATCTTGGATGAAATAGGATAAGCTAGGGATACATTTTAAATGTCACCGAAAGTAAAACACGGCATTTACTTAGGATCAAAGGCTTCCGCATGTCGGGAAGCTGTTTTGACGGGAATATTTAACCGTTTATTTATATACAAAGTAGGAGAAAATACATTATTTCGAAGATTCAGCTTCAGAAGACTTTATAGTATAATCAAGGTTTGTTAAGAGGTAGTAACGACATGAAAAAAAAACCGGCCAAGTGCGAGTCGGACTTCGCACATTTAGGGTTCCAAACCGACCGCAAAGTTAAGCAGATTATACAATCCGACTGCGACATATACACTTAAATAGATAAATAATGCAACTACAACACAAACATTGCATAAAGTAAGTACTCAGACAAATTACTATATACAATTTTGGAGATTTAGAATTTAGATTTGATATGCAAATTTTCATCTCACAGAAGGCATTGATATAATATACTACTACTACTACTACTCTTGGAATAAACTCTCTAATGAAAAACTTAGTAAATTTACTGTTGTAATTGTTTCATTTACTGTATTTACACAGATGGTAATAAAGATATCTTGTGCTAAGTTGCTATAGTGCAGTAGCATCGACCTTAAGATTATAACATTAAATACCTACTATATGAATCGATATCATACGCAAGAGAAATGAATCGGGTACAGGGTACGGAGGAATTCGCTCTGCACTGACCTCAACCCAATTCTACAAACTTGCCTGACCAGGCGACCACGTTACTTTCTTTACCGCATCATTAGCTCTAACAGAAAATAAGCCCAGAATTCTAAGGCTGACCGACTAAATATTTACCGAACCATCTATGTTATCTAGCTGTCATAACAACGAATCCTCAAGTCAATAAAGGGCCGGCAACGCGCTTGTGATTATTCTCGAGCATCCAAAGGATTCGGTGTCCACTTACGATCAGGCAAGCTGAAAGCTTGTTTGACATCGTCGTTGTTTCAAATATGCTGCAGCATTACCTAACCTAATTCGCCTACGCCAAAAATGCTAGGATTTTTCACAAATGGTTCCTCCATATTTTTCTCGTAAATAATAAATCGTAGGTACCATTTCTGTCGTTAATGGATTAAAAAAACAGCTGTTTCACGAAAAAACAAGTTTTTCGGTAGGCAAAGTTAGGCATGAAATTTCATGTCGCATTTGATGATATAAAAACAAATTTCTGCCGTTACGCACATTGTTTATCTTTTATTATCTTATCTGACAGTGCCTGTATTTGCCTCTCAGTTCAACATTTTCAATCTTACTTGTGATTAAACTGGCAATAGGTGGTGTTTTTTATAAAGACCACTGAAATATTTGCAATCGTTTTAAAGTGAGTATGAATATACATATAATTGCCCAAAGTAACTTTTTAATAGGCAACAAAGTAATATAACCTTGTTTGTTTTCTTTAAAAACCTATGCATATGCCTATACCTAGCCTAAGTAACTCCTAAAGTGTGTCTGTGTGTTAATGTTATCCAATTTTGCAAGTCGATTTGTACTTTACACTCCCGCCCTTTAGCCTATCGATTTAAAAAGAAAATGGATAGAAAAGCATTACGTCAAAAAGCCACATTGTATAGTACATTACTTAACAAGGGCGGTAAAACAAAGAATGTCTCAGATCGCAGGTACTTGACGCCCGAGCCGAAGGCAAGGGCGATAAATATGCGATCTGAGGCTTTCTTTATTACCGCCCGTGTTAAGTACAAAATTTTATGCCACCCCCTGGCCAGGAAGTGGGATTTCCCGCGCGCGGAGCGTGCGTTAATTGCCGCTTTATGGCCAGGTGTGACATAAAAAAATATTTATCATACAAATAGAAAATTTGAAGCTGTTGCTTTATAGATCGGTTTGCGGTGCTCTCGCTAAGTAACTTGTGTCGGCACATGTATTTGCTACGTACGTATTTGGAATAATGTGACGTGAACGATTTTAGCGCCTATCAGGTTGCTAAGCCAAATGTCTCGCATACAAATTAAACGAGACACGTGTATCTGAAACTATAAATACATCAATGAACCAGACGATTATATTATCTAATATTAACTATGAAATTTAAATAGTGATCAAAGCGATCAAGGCCTTCTTGTCAAGTGAGCCACTAAACTAAATATTTAAGGCGCTACAACGAGAAATTTAGAAACTTTAAAACGCTGTTCTGCCCAGGCGAGGAAACAATAGGGACTGATTTTCAGATATAATATATGATTCTAGACTATATGATTGTGTTTCTGGCAATAGCCAAAAAAACTAAATATAACTAAACTGAGACATAATAAATCTACATAAAATTCTCTACAAAATAAGGTTTTACACACTTTTTCGCTAAGATGAATGATGAAAAAGCGTGTAGAACCTTTTATGTAGAGATTTTTATGAAGATTTCATATACTGTCTAAAACATGTCTTGTTATCCGGACCACCGTTTACGCGTTTTTTTACGAAAAACTAAAAAAAAAACCTTTATGCCCAGGCTACACGAGGCTAGTTTTTTTTTTCAAGCTAGGACAGCAAGCTAGGTATATACTGAACTGTCCTGGCTTGCTGACCTAGCTTGGAGCATGCTAGTTCTGTTTACATGATTCTGGTACTTTTTGAGCTAGTATTTACTGGAGTGATGAGGTGACCACACGCCCAAAATGAACGGCATGCAAAAAAAAAAACACACGACGCGGTAGAAAAACAAACCAAACGCGTGGTTCCTTTTTACTAGCCAACTGAAAACTAGCTTCGCCGGTCACATGAAGCTAGTAAACAAGCCAGGATAGTAAAATCAGTGGTGGGGGGACGCTACTAGCCTGAAAATAGAACTCCATCCTATTAAAAACTGTCCTGGCTTGAAAACTAGCTTACTAGTTTTCTAGCTTAGAAATGAAGATAGTTTTGTCTACATGAAGCCAGAAGCCAACACTAGCTTGCTATCCTAGCTTGAAAAACTAGCCTCGTGTAGCCCGGGCTAATGCCCAGGCCCGGGCTAAACAGGTTTTTCATTCGAGTTCAAATGTCGTGCGATACATACTAAAAAAACATACCGAGCGTTTTTGTTTTTTTTTTTTTTTCAAATATCCGTTAAATAATTTTCGTTTATACAAAAAAACTTGATACATCACAATTTTTGCAAGTAATCGCGCTCGGGCGAGAAGTAGTGTGTGAGATGTGCCACTTCGCCAGATGATTACGATTACGACAGAACAGACGACGAGACTAAGCAAAACGACCCAACATTTAGGGAAATCACGAATTCGCTTATCGACAAACCAAATTGGCGCGTTACATGTCGATACATATATGATAATGGCGGACGTTGGCGTCAGTTAGTATACCGATACAAGCGAATAGGAAGAGACGAGCCAGCAATAATTCAATTTCAGTACCGATCATTTAGACAGGCCGGCTTTATCCGTTACGACCGGTCTAATTTATTTATAAAACAGTTCAAAGGCCGCTGGCTCTTACGATGTTTCACGACCACAGTGACCTTGCGAACAAATAGGGGGATGGAGATTCGACCAAGTCATGGGTGCGGGATCTTATATTAGATAACTGAGTGACATCGGGATTCAGGTGACATCCCTTATTGTCCTCATTGAGCACAGTTGTTAGAGGTAAAGGCAACATGATTATAGTACATTCAAAACTGTAAGGCCAAATCCTGTCAAATTTACGCAAGGAAGAATCTACCTTGCAGCCCGAGCTTGCTTGCTTTTTTTGCTTGCGTTCGTTTGACAAAATTTGACCTTATAGTTTTGTACGAACTATACCAACAGGATTACAGACTGAATGCGCTGGAAACCATAAAAATAAGCAAAAATTACGTTTTATATTATCACAGTAAGTTAGATCAACTGTTTAAGGTGTTAACCTATTAAAACTTATGGCTATAAAAACTATATATGAATTAGTTTGGAACAAAATGAGCGGCTATTGCAAGATCGCGCACGCCAAGTTGGCTCGTAAAAATAACTTCAGACAGTAGTCTGGCTACAGGCTTTGCTGTGGTGAACTTTCTAGAAAATATAGTGAAAGTAAGAATCGAACTATTTGAAAATGAAACTGTGATGAACAGGCACAATCAATAGCAATATTGCATGACTTGCACGTATCATTATCACATAACAGATATGGGTAGGTTTATGGCGATATATCGATTGAAAGAGACGCCCTTTGTTTTTCGCTCACGACAAAACGGGATGCAACCCTCTCCGAGAATGGCTTTTTAGACAAATCTCGTTAAATATCTGACTATGTGCAGGTTTATTAAATTTCCTCTTGTCAGTACCTAGATGAGGTAAAATACCATCATATTAACTTAATCGTGTCTTTTAATAATGCGTTGTTTTAGTAGGCTGAGGAAAAAAAGGAAAATATAGACTCAACTTTGGATTTATTTTCTATCGAGAAAATTTTAAGCAATCATGTTTCGCTATTGTCAGTACCACAATCATATAGTCAAGAATCATATATCTAAAAATCAGCCCCTACTGTTTGCTAGTCTGGGCAGGACAGCGTTTCAAAGTCTCCAAATTTCTCAGTGTAGCGCCTTAAAGTGTTTAAACATTTTTCTTACCTGTACATAAAATATAGGTACCACAATGTTTTTTTTTATTTATTATTATTTATGAGCCTAGAATGTCACACTGCTGGGCAAAGGCTGGAAACAGTGCTCGACCGACGGTCAGCGCGTACCGTCGGTCGGGCGTAGCTATTGCTGTACGAAAGCATACGTGCGTTCAGAGCGATGCTCACCGTCAGCCGACCGACCATACGCGCTGACCGTCGGTCGTGCTCTGTTTCCAGCCATAGACTTGCATAGATATAGCTACGTCGGTCGGCGCCCGACCGACGGTGCGCGCTGACCATCGGTTGAGCACTGTTTCCCAAAGACCTCCCTCTTGCTCTTCCACGAGTCCCGATCCCGACCAGTCTCCCACCAGTCGTTCTCAAAGGCATCGAGTTCACCTCGCTATCGCCGTCGTGGTCTACCGCGACGCCGGATTCGATTCTGCAGAACCCAATTGGTGGTTGTTTTAGTCCCGAAGTCGCGAAAGTCCTTCGGTATGCGGCAGACGTGTCCATCCAGCCCAGTCCCATTTAAGCTTGGCGACTGTTTCAGCTACGTCAGCTATTTTAGTTCTAGAGCGTAGTACTGTATTTCTAAAGTAATTTAATAAGGTAATGACAAATACTTCCTACATGTCAAGTTGTTGCAAATTATTTTTTGTGACCAACAATTGTTCGTTTAGATACTGGTAACGCCATCTGTGATTGGCTAGCGGTACCAAAGTTGCAGAGCCATCTAGCAGAATTCGGCGGCGACGCTTGCAGCGGGTTGTTGCAATGCGTTCATTCATTTGTTTTTTATTACAAATAATCGTCTTCAATGTATTAATAGGTAATTAGTGTTAAAAATTCTTAAAAAAGACATAGATCAACATAAACGCTTCAAGCTAATTATTCGTTTTGAAATATTTTTCTGTACGTCATTCAACCTGTGATGAGGCGTTGAGAACGGACCATATTCGGTGTCATCGACAGGAAGGGGATTGAGCTGTCAAGTCAGTGCGTGGCCATCATGTGAACTTTACACACGCACTCATATCGGATTTATCACTTCGGCCCGAGGCCATTTTGCTTAATTTAGCGTCATGTGAAAATAAAATCACCACAAATCTTAGACATCGCGCCTGCGACAACACATTGGACAATGAGATAGCCAAACAAATAATGATTTAGTTGAAGAATACGCCTGAAGTCTAGTCTCGTATCCAGCCAGCGATCGGAAGCTGGTCGTTGGGATACCCCCTACACTGGCAGTCCGTAGGCTGTCGATCGGACGCCGTGGGAGCCGAAGGGTGAGCTGTCGTGGGTGACAGGAGCGAGGCGCTCCGGAGCTGATACGTACGCGGCCCTCACTTCGTGCACCGCGTTTCTTTATCAGGTGATTCAGTGCCATAACTAAACTTGAAGCTAAAAGCAAAGGACTCATTCTGTGTTGTCGGACGTGCATTTTAAGACTATAAACTATAGCTCATTTCGGGCCTCACACAACCGCACCACATTCATTTTAGACTCAAGATACAACGACTTATCTTGCCAACTTAGATTTAGCAACTAGATTAATCCTAGGTTCCTTAAGAACGGTCAACTGTCAAGACACAAACGTAGTTAAGCAGCGTAGAATAAGATTGTAAGAAAGTGATGTTGTACAAAGGTACTTGTATGAAATACCATAATATAGATGCCACTTGGTTTTCAGTCAAAGTTTTGTTTCTCTATTTGAACCTCGTCTGACATATATATCCTGTATGACTCCTGGCATCCGGAGGATAAATAGAATGCCTGGCGCCCATAGAACTTCCACAGCGTAGAACCCAAACGTCTGCCAATACTTACTCACGGTCAACCCTGTAAATTCTCTCAGCTGACTAGTTCGAGGCATACAAACAAGTGTGGGAAGGTATCGCACCTATCCAAGTCACCATCGCACTCATGTAAGTGAGGCTGTCACAGCGAGCATCAATATCGCAGTTTTCATGTTACATTTCTGTCGGCCCAACGTGTGGCATTTGGGAGAATATTGTGGTTTGTGGAGCTACGCTTTGGAATTTTTTTTTATAGCTTTTTGTTTTATTGGACAAACTTAAATTTATCTTGTTTTGGTGTGTGTGAGGCTTGTGTTTATGTTTAAACAAAACTACTATTTATTCTAAATCATATGTTGATAGGTATTCTTCATTGTGTCAATATATTTCACATGTATTACTGTGTTTAGGAGATGTACAATACATTTTCTTTCTTTTGCTCAAAGGAGTAAAACTATACTATTTCTAATGTTCCAAGTGAACACAAACCTGTATATTGTTATAGTAAATAAGCTAACCCACGATACAACCATTGAATTGTTAACTTTATTTTCTGAATGGCAAAGATAAGTGTAAATAACAGCTATTGTTACCTATCTGTTTTGTTCATTGCACACGGTGTTGTACAATAGTATTCTTATCAAACATGGCATTACAAATAGAAGTCGAGAACCTGACCAGGGACGAACTACTGTTCGAATTGCAAGCGAGAGGCATAGATGTAGATCCTAGCAACACAGTAGATGAGCTCAAACAGCAATTTAAGTCTGCCAAAGGCACTTCCCTTGACAACACAAAAGCGAACACTTTTATCTCAGGCTTGTCTGTTGCCGACGAATTCCAGATCTGCGAGGCGAAGCTGGACTCGGTGCTGCAGGCTGATCACTCATCATCGTCGTGTCGGAGAAGGTGTCTCTCGAAGCTGTCTCATGTCATACTCAGGTTAGAGAAATTGATTTTGGTTGGTTCTGAACAGAGATTGAGAAAGATAGCGCTGGTGGCAAAGGCGTTCAATGCCATAGAAAATTTAAAATGTAATTCGAAGCCTAGCACATCTTCTCAAGGCTCTGCAATGAATATTGTTGACTCTGTTCCTTCGGTGGTCTGTCAAAAGCATACGTCTCAGGTGCTTAAGTGGGGTCTCGTATACGATGGTAGGGATCCGGTCCATGATTTTATCTTCAGATTACAAGAGCTTAAATATTCTTCTGAGGTTTCGGATGAGGAATTGTTGAGGAACGCGGTCCATCTTTTTTCTGGGGAAGCTTTGATGTGGTTTCGCATAAATAAGTCCCATTTCAGTACTTTGGAAGATCTTGTTGAGTCGCTTAAGAATGAATTTCAACCGGTAGAGTACGAACGGTGTCTCTTGAACCAAATTAAGGCGAGGTTGCAAGACAAGAACGAATCGATTAGGTCTTATGTCAACATCATGGAAAACTTGTTTTTGCGTCTGTCAGTACCCATCACGGATGCAGAACAACTCGATATTATTATGACTAACATGAATCCATATTTCATCTCGCGTCTGGCTTTAACGGAGGTGCAAACTGTCAGGGAACTTAGGGATGTTTGTGCGCGCTTAGAAGTATCGAGGTTTAAATGCGAGAACCGTGGATTTTTAAGCACAGGTAGGGAGTCCGTTATACCTAACTTTTGTAATGGGAACTCGAACTCTGCTCCCTCACCGTCTAATGCTAGGCCTCGTAACATTGGCCAAGGACAAACTAGACCTACTGTGAATTGTGGAAAGTGTGGTGGGAACCATCATCACTCTTGCTGTGAGGCATTTCCCACAACCATTTGCTTTAGATGTAAGAGGCCCGGGGTCCTCACAAGAAACTGCCCTTGTGCAAAAAACTAGGTTGCAGGTCAGAGATGTTTCATTCCAATAGCGTCTTAATAGACAAATATCTGTTATTTTGCTAATCGTGTGTTTATGTTTATTCTGTAAACAATTTTTTTACTCAAATATTTTGGTTAAGACCTTAAATAAACTAGCACATTTTGCACTCTGTATGCATTGACATAAGTACCTAAATGAATAAGTAATTTTTTATATATATACCATTTTCCTATGATTGTGACTAACTTTGTTCTAATGTAGGTGGTTATAGGTCACAATGACACGCTCATAATGAATTGAGTCGTAATCAGGGTGATTTAGATTGTCCCAGCTTTATAGGTAGATTCGTGATTTATTTATGAGTAAAAGTATAGGTAATAAAGGAACCTTGATAACTTGACCATGTAGGTAGTATAGGTAATAAAGGAACCTTGATATGCACATTGCGTTAAGTACTGTGATACACCTATAGTGGTAACTTACCATTTTCTTGAGAAGTCGTCATTCGTGGAGTGCAATATAAGGACGTAGCTTTTCCTTGGTTTTGCTGTAACGCAATGACCAGAAGCACCCGCTCAATCGGAAAGATACGCCGGAATGTACAGTCGACCTTGATATCAGGATACACTTTCGATTGGCCATCGTTTGTGTTAGGTAAACGTAGTATATAATGTAGGTAAGTAGTAAGTAGGTAAGGGCAATCGTTAAATGTAGGTAAGTAGGAATCGTATAGGCATGCGAGACAGTTAGATAGGTGTTAGCTAGGTTCGTAGTGTAAGTTGTAGCATAGTAGTGGGGACGCCTGCATATTTAGGTATAAACGTTGTGATAGGATAACCGGTTATAGGTTTAAGCTCATAAGTAGGTAACTGTCGAAATTAGGTTAAGCTACTGGAACTTATGTGTCCATTTGTATCTTCTGCTGTTAAGGGTACTAATTTATTTCCGATCTGGGAACTTTGAGTCTTTTTTCTTCTGCTCTACTCTAGGCATAATGACACGATTTTTTTTTACCTGCTAAGGGAGAATTCCTGTGTAGATAGGGCTGTATTTTCTTTATTGCTGTTGTGATTTCTGCTTGGTGCAACAATGTGAAAATTCATCATAGGTATATGTCTAATTAACATATACATGCGCTGGCTTTAGTCGCAGATAGTATTGTCTACTTCTGTCCTTTAAACTCATGTTGTTTTATCGTAGTAAATGAATTTGAAACAGTGTTTCAAGACTAATATTAATAATTTACATACAGTCGGTGAAAATTATTTCATCGGAAGCTCTAAGACTTAGTTTAAGCTTATACTGAAATGGCGGGACGCTCGTCGGCTCAGCTGTCTTATCTGTTATTGTTTCTATTGTTGATGTACTTGTAAGCTGGTACTCGCATCTGGGTCAAAGGTGGTTGACCTCTACGCAGGGCTGCATGGTAGGATTAGGAATGTAGGCTATGTTGATAGATGATAGGGGTGGTATCGGAAGCAGTGCTGTTTCTCCGCCTGGTCAAGGCAGTTGACATCTTCTTTTTGTTTCAGTTTTCAGGCATTACTTTGCAAAAAAAAAAAAAAATTTTTTTTTTTTGTTCAACTGAAGCGGTAATGTTGCAAATTATTTTTTGTGACCAACAATTGTTCGTTTAGATACTGGTAACGCCATCTGTGATTGGCTAGCGGTACCAAAGTTGCAGAGCCATCTAGCAGAATTCGGCGGCGACGCTTGCAGCGGGTTGTTGCAATGCGTTCATTCATTTGTTTTTTATTACAAATAATCGTCTTCAATGTATTAATAGGTAATTAGTGTTAAAAATTCTTAAAAAAGACATAGATCAACATAAACGCTTCAAGCTAATTATTCGTTTTGAAATATTTTTCTGTACGTCATTCAACCTGTGATGAGGCGTTGAGAACGGACCATATTCGGTGTCATCGACAGGAAGGGGATTGAGCTGTCAAGTCAGTGCGTGGCCATCATGTGAACTTTACACACGCACTCATATCGGATTTATCACTTCGGCCCGAGGCCATTTTGCTTAATTTAGCGTCATGTGAAAATAAAATCACCACAAATCTTAGACATCGCGCCTGCGACAACACATTGGACAATGAGATAGCCAAACAAATAATGATTTAGTTGAAGAATACGCCTGAAGTCTAGTCTCGTATCCAGCCAGCGATCGGAAGCTGGTCGTTGGGATACCCCCTACACTGGCAGTCCGTAGGCTGTCGATCGGACGCCGTGGGAGCCGAAGGGTGAGCTGTCGTGGGTGACAGGAGCGAGGCGCTCCGGAGCTGATACGTACGCGGCCCTCACTTCGTGCACCGCGTTTCTTTATCAGGTGATTCAGTGCCATAACTAAACTTGAAGCTAAAAGCAAAGGACTCATTCTGTGTTGTCGGACGTGCATTTTAAGACTATAAACTATAGCTCATTTCGGGCCTCACACAACCGCACCACATTCATTTTAGACTCAAGATACAACGACTTATCTTGCCAACTTAGATTTAGCAACTAGATTAATCCTAGGTTCCTTAAGAACGGTCAACTGTCAAGACACAAACGTAGTTAAGCAGCGTAGAATAAGATTGTAAGAAAGTGATGTTGTACAAAGGTACTTGTATGAAATACCATAATATAGATGCCACTTGGTTTTCAGTCAAAGTTTTGTTTCTCTATTTGAACCTCGTCTGACATATATATCCTGTATGACTCCTGGCATCCGGAGGATAAATAGAATGCCTGGCGCCCATAGAACTTCCACAGCGTAGAACCCAAACGTCTGCCAATACTTACTCACGGTCAACCCTGTAAATTCTCTCAGCTGACTAGTTCGAGGCATACAAACAAGTGTGGGAAGGTATCGCACCTATCCAAGTCACCATCGCACTCATGTAAGTGAGGCTGTCACAGCGAGCATCAATATCGCAGTTTTCATGTTACAAAGTAATATATAAATAAATTGCCTAGCTAAATACTAGACCGAACTTTTACAAACATGAAAACTCTAAGTTTAGCGAAAGCAACAAGATGTCAAACAAGTTTGCGAAACTGTAGCTAGCTCCAAGCATCGAAATATAATAAGTATGGAAGCATAACTGTCGCTCAAAACTGGTGCCACCAAATCTAGTGCCGAAGGCGGGGCTTATACTGTTAGTGACGTTTCAGTGCCGGATCGCTTCTCAGTCGGCTATCCGACATTGATTCGATCGGTTGATAAGCTGTCAAAAGAAAATAATTCAAATTAAATGGTTAGTGGATACAAATATTCTGGCAATAATGCCGGCCTGCACCGTAAATTGGTGTAGAAGCCACACAGATGGAAAAAGGGATGATATTTCTTTTCAATACTAAGTAAAACTAATTTATTTATTCCCATACTTTACAGCCGTGGTTGATGTTATGCAATATAAGTTTTGTAAAAATTGAGCATATCCACGTACGAACCATGAGGAGGTCCTTTAGGAGTTATTTTGTTAGTTAGGTAGTGACTAAATTTGGAAGTTTTGCTGCAAATGAAGAAAGACGTCGCGCATGGATAAACGCGGTTCGTTTTGAAAGAACGGGATGATACATGGCTGCCCAGCAAGCATTGTAGGATATGCAGCATTCAGTTTAAAAAGTCTATGTGGCGACCAGAACGTTTAGAAAAAACGTTTTAAAATTTGTTCATTTTGTAAATTCTAATTGAATTCGTGTTAGGTACGAAAATAATTATTCTATAATGTAGGTACATATTTTTATTGTGATTTCTTATACCACCTAGAATGCGAAATGTATCCACAGCGGAGTAAATAAAGATATAGGGACAATGTATTATTAGAAAAGTCAGTTGGAGGTAGATAGTAAACTGGTAAACCAATTGTATATAGTACACAGTAGTAGTACCTACCACAAAATCTTGATATTTTTCGTTATTTTCGAAAAAGTGAGGTGAATGTGTACCTATATATCTGTAAAAGGCGCATTTAATAAACATTTAATAACTCTACGTATCTTTCATTTTATTAAATTTTCATGAATTAATTGTTGGTTACGAAATTGCATTATTCTTGAATAAAACCATCCACGTTGAAAGTGGGACGTACTCAAGTCAAGTTCAACTTGAGTGAATATGTCAAACAGTTGACAAATCTGAAACTCGTGTCAAATAGATTTTAACCAGTCACAATGCATAAAACTTTTCTTATTGGTGAAATTAGGTAAAATGGTATAAAACCTTTGCGAAAATTGGGTCTACTCAAACTTCAAGTGAATGTTGATTGGATAACGAATCATAAGACATTTTGGTTTCAAAGACGTCGTAAATAGGTCAAAATTTTACGTCAAGTTTGTTAGGCGTTATGCTTCTATACTTATTATATTTCGATGGCTCCAAGTGACAATAACATGTACAAGAAATTCGCCTCTAAGCAGTGGATCGTATAGCTCATCCGATGCGGTCTAACGTAACGCGTGTATGGCAAAAATACGGCAACGTTTGCGCAATCTTTATATCACGGGACCGACAACGTTAGAGCAACATTTGCGGGACTCCCGACCAAGTAGCCCCATAAAAATGGAATATCAAATGAAAATTTCTTTCCGCTCTTGGGTTTATTGCGGTCAGAGCTGCATATCATACACATTCTGTTGTGGAACCCGCAGATTGTGATTTGTTATGAATAGAAATGAATAGCAGCGTAACCGTGCGGAGCATGCTACAGTATACCTGGTTTTAATAATAGTCCTATCTCCTATCATATATTATCACGTAATTCAAACAAGATTAAAAAATCTAAAAAAGAGAACTACTTTTATTACCAGATATTATTTATGAACAATAATACCAACAGTAGCTTAGGTATTACAGAAAAAGTGTTGGATTTTTGACTTTGAAATTGAAAATTGAGACATAAAGTATAAACTAAGCTAGGCAAGAATCGTCATTTTCTTGTATAATAAGACTAAAAATATAACAAACTAAAGAATTATTAAGTTATTGTACTCATTACACGCAGAACTTCATGTTCTTTAACTTGCTATGTAGGTAACTTTACACTAGGTGCTAGACTGCTGTCACAGAAACTTGTGCAAATCACGACCCTCGCGAGTAGATAATGCATAAAAAACCGGCCAAGTGCGAGTCGGACTCGCGCACGAAGGGTTCCGTACGATTACCTATAGGCAAAAATGGCAAAAAAAATATGTTTGTTGTATGGGAGCCCCCTTAAATATTTATTTTGTTCTGTTTTTTAGTATATTTGTTGTTATAGCGGCAACAGAAATACATCATCTGTGAATATTTCAACTGTCTAACTATCACGGTTCATGAGATACAGCCTGATGACGGACGGACAGACAGACGGGCAGACAGCGGAGTCTTAGTAATAATGATGAAGTAATATGGAGAGTAATTAGTACTATTGATCCATCGAAAGTGCATATTTTGAACCATAATAGTAGTTTATGCAACTGGTAGGTACATAATGAGGGGCATCAAAACAAGAGTGTGTTCGCGCCTGAACGGTGCGACGGTCCATTCATTCATTCACGCATTCGCCCGGCTCATTCCGCTCACTCAACGACGCCAGCGCGGCGTCAGTCTGCGAGCGACACGCATTCGAAGCGGATACGTACCACCTCAAATCAGCTCCCGCGCACGCGATACCATACAAAACTGCAATTCATATTGGCCAATATATAGTTTCGCGAGTGATTCTTACTTTGTGACAATTGGTGAACTATTCTGCCCATATAACGCGAGTGAACATTATCAGCTCTTAAACCCAGTGCTTCACGAAGAAATCATCAGCTCACAGCCGTCGGAGTCGACAGCATCATCCATCAGCTCACACCACCAGCACCCAGACGCAATTTATACCATCTCACCGCTTCACCTTCCATCAAGTAAGCCAGCCCATATATAGTTCGCCCACGTTCAATTCTCGTCTCACCCATATCTCTTCTCATCTCAATCTCCCACTCATCGTTATATGTAATTGCCCCCAGCGATTACAAATTTTTGGTCCTTCGTAGCCTCCTGAACCCCCTTTGGAAAAAGCCCCCTGCTCAAATTTTCTTGCCCCAAAAGTGCCCCCCCATTTTCGAAATATTTTGGTCCTTCGTAACCTCCTGAACCCCCTTTGGAAAAAGCCCCCTGCTCAAATTTTCTTGCCCCAAAAGTGCCCCCCCATTTTCGAAATATTTTGGTCCATCGTAACCTACTTAACCCCTTTGGAAAAGCCCCTTGCTCAAATTTTTCTCGCCCCAAAAGTGCCCCATTTCGATTAAAACCCACCCACATTTACAAAATATTCATCCGCCCACCATTGTTCCATACATTTCTCACATAGGTACAACTATAAAAAGTACCAATCCACATTTATTTAAAAATCCATTCCCATAAACAAACAATTTCGATACGTTCATATTTGATATTAAAAAAGTGTGTAGAATAAGTTTAAATACGTAATAAGCAAGACGTAATCGCTCAAGTAAAAGCAACGTGTGATTGCATCATCCTGCAACATTGTAATAAATACTTACCTACGTAATTTGCGTCGCAACAACGTATTGTTGATAGATAATCCGCTCATTAGGTTACTTATTAAGATAGTTTAGTTAAGTAAACAAACCGCAATCAAGTGGTTAGTTAGAATAAAAAGTATTAGTTTCAGGGATCAGCACGAAAGATATAAAAACCAATTTACAATAACACATTGTTTTAAATCAGCACAAACAGTACAGTATAAGAAGATAGTATAGGTGTATACAGTGTGTTTCAAAATACAGTAATACAGAGTGATTTTTTTTTTAATCTGAAATTAAATACTTCCAAAAAAAAAAAAATTTCTTTGTTTTGTAAATCATAACTTCGCTCCGCACAAACACTTGCACAGGTACAAAGCCTACACGACACATTATACAGGGTGTTCACATTCAGAAATTAAAACCATCTCATTTATTTATTTATTTTTTCACTTCACAAATAAAATTGTAAAATCACTCCTCAGCAATTACACAGAATAGATCACACCGTCCACACTATACAGGGTGTGACATTATCAGCTCAATTTGTAAACATATATTTTTAATTTTTTTTTTTTTTTTGTTTTGAAGTCAATTCCGCTCAACACTTAAACAACAATGCCTACCAAATCACAAGCGGCCATCTTCCGTGAGGCAGCCAAGGCAATCTCACAGCTCAAAGAAATAGGCGACGCCGTATTAAACAAAGACGCAAAGAAATACACAATGACAGACTTCACCGCCAGGTACGCAAAACTGGACGGCCACAAGACGAAACTTGAGGACATTTACCACGAAATACTGGACGACGAGACATTGACTAACGAGACTGAAGACACATACACGACAAATTATGAGGCCGCCATGACCGACTACGAACACATACTGGTGACATTTGAAAAACTCAGCGTGGCATCAGCTCTCCCAGAAACCTCCCACCCCTCAACGTCGGCCACGCCCACAGCCATGCTCCCCAAGATAACCCTGCCCAAGTTCAGCTCAAAGGTCGAGGATTGGCCATCATTCATCGCAATCTTCCGAAGTCTCACGGATGACATGTCCACCATCTCGGATGCCGTGAAACTTCACTATCTGCTCTCATCTCTCACAGGCGAGGCACGCAGTATGGTGTCACACCTTCAGCTCACAAATGAAAACTTCGCCGTGGCTATGAACATCCTCACTCGACGGTATGAAAATCGGCGCGTCCTCATCGATCGATTTGTCGATATTATCCTAGGCCTGCCCAACATCCACGCACGCTCAGACATCCGCACACTATTCCTCACCCCGCTCATTTCAGCGCAGTGCGCGCTCAATAATCTAGATCTGCCCATGCAAGAGAGCGATTACGTTTTCGTATCCATAGTAGTCAGAAAACTACAGGGTGAACTCAGAACCCTCTTCGAACGCAAATATGGCTCACGCCAGACTCTGCCCACCCTCAAAAATTTAATCGCCTTCCTGGAAGAGCATGCACGCTGTGTGGAGACCGAGTGGTCCAGCTCAGGCCCCTCCCCCGCTACTCAGCCCTCCCCCCAACCGGCCCCATACCGCAGACAGTCCCCCATAAACCCTCCACGCGGCCCGCCCCGACAACCCGCTTACCGGGAATTCCGCCCCATAAACCCGGTCAGGCCCCGACTAGACTACCCAGCTCAGCACAGGCCGGTCTATTCAGCTCAACCCACACCACCGCCTCCTAACACCCAAAACAATATGCCCTGCCCATACTGCACCGAAAGAGGCCACAAGCTCATCGCCTGCCCGCGCTACAACGACCAACCCATTCAAGGCCGATGGGACTTCATTCAGGCGCGCAACCGCTGCCGCCGCTGCCTAGGTCCCCATTATGAGAACGAGTGCAAGTCGACCAACGCTTGCAAAGAGTGTGGCAACCCTCGCCACCACACATCACTACACCGCCCCGGGGCTAATTCCCCCACTCACACATCCGCTCATCTCCTACCCCCTCATCTGAGGGATCAGCCCAGAACGCGCCCAGCTCGTGAGCCCCAACATGTATCAGCGCACGCCTCACAACCGAAACCCACGCCGCAGAACGAGCCATCGACTCACTCTCGCTCGCCCAGTAGGACACGACAAGGTGGTCAGCAATGACTATCGACGATAACGGAGCATAACGAAGACGACGACAATCAGCTCACACACTCACCCCCACAACGCTCACACCCACACACACAACACACACGCTCAGCCCAGACTCAGACATCACAAGCCCATTCTGCGAGATCAGCTCCAGTAGCAAATCATTCCACATGCAACTACCCACAGCATGAAGAGCAGGTAGCAAATCAGCCCATATTATTGCCCACCGTCTCGCTAAAAATAGCAGACGTAAATGGTCAGTTTCATTCAGCTCGAGCCCTGCTAGATTGCGGCAGTATGCTCACACTTATAACTCAGCGCATGGCCCAAACTTTAAACTTACCATTAAACTCAACATCACTCAAAATCGCAGGAGTGGGCAATCAACACACACAAGAGTCTAAGGCATCCATCACAATAGTATGTCGACCTACACATCGTGACACACCAACGATCACGGCTACAGCACACATTTTGAATAACGTCACCGGTTACTTACCTTTACAAAAGGTCCCGCACATTGCACCTGTGAGAGGTCAACCGCCGATTCCCTTAGCCGATCAGGAATATAATACTCCAGCTCCAATTGATCTCTTGTTAGGTTCAGACGTTCTCGGCCAAGTTCTGGACGGGACTAAGGTCTCGTTAGGCCGGGGGAAGCCCATAGCCTTCGGCACGATTTTTGACTTCGCATTGATAGGACCTATCGAGGACTTATGTGCGACTCCAACGAAGCAATCCAACTCGGCTCATGTTATCAGCTCACAACCGGAATCTGAGGAATCCACTCATGATATTTGTAAGAGTATTGAGAGGTTCTGGGAAACGGAGGAACCCCAGCCTCACGTACACACCAGCCCATTACACGAACAGTGCGAAGAAATATTCCGCACCACGACTACTCGAGAACCCTCAGGCCGCTACATGGTGACATTGCCCTTTCTCCCAGATGCGCCGACCTTAGGCAACACCCATGCTATAGCACTACGTAGGTTCCTTAACCTCGAGAAGAAGCTTCAGGCAAACCCAATACTCCGCTCAAAATATGTCGAATTCATGACCGACTATCTCAATCTAGGACATATGTCACCCTGTCACCCAAGTACCTTCGCGAATAAGCCCCACTTTTACATCCCACACCATGGTATCTTCAAATCGGGATCCGAAAAGATACGCACGGTATTTGATGGGAGCAGCAAAAGCTCCAACGGCGTCAGCCTAAATGACTGCCTTCACACAGGTCCAGCTCTTCAGCAAGATATTGTTGACATCATCATGTCTTTTAGAACACATCCCGTAGTTTTCAGCACTGACATTAAAAGGATGTTCCGAAACATACTCGTCCATCCCGATCAACGGCAGTATCAGCTCATTCTCTGGCGGTCTTCACCTGACCAGCCTCTGCTCACCTACGCTCTTAACACCGTCACATACGGTTTACGTTCTTCGCCGTTTCATTCAATCCGCACTCTGCTCCAACTGGCTGATGACGAAGGTCATCACTACCCACAGGCTGCTCAGGTCCTACGCCACTCAATCTTCGTAGATGATATCCTCTGTGGTCATGACTCAGTGGAGTCTGCTCAAGCACTTCAAACCGAGCTGATCGACCTACTCGCCCTAGGTGGCTTCCAGCTCAGCAAATGGACCTCCAACTCACCTCAGCTCCTCGATCGGTTCCCAGATGACCAGTGTGACATGCCGAAAGACTTTGACATCAGCCCAGATTCGAATTCCATTAAAGTACTCGGCATACAATGGATCCCTCAAACAGATGAGTTCACATACCGCATCTCTCTCCCCGCACCGACTCAAGTGACAAAACGCTCTATTCTCAGCACAGTAGCCTCTCTTTATGACCCCAACGGTTGGGTAACACCCGTAATATTCCGCGCAAAGCTCCTCTTACAGAAGTTATGGCTCTTGAAACTGGGATGGGACGAACCCACTCCCGATGAAGTCCACACAGAGTGGCAACACATTTCCCAAGACCTTCCTCAACTCTCAAACATACGCTTACCTCGGCACATTTGCAAGTACAAGCCCACGTCCACATACTCGCTCAACGGATTCTCAGATGGCTCAGAGGCGGGTTATGGAGCCGTAGTTTATCTGCGCGAGCTCGATGCAGATGGACATGTCAATGTACACCTGGTCATTGCCAAGTCAAAGGTCGCGCCTCTCAAGAATCGTCTCTCAATCCCCAAGATGGAACTCTCAGCTGCAGCTCTCTTATCACAGCTCATGATTCGAGTGTCAGTCCAACTATCTGCTCACATCAAAATAGACCAACATATCTGCTGGTCCGACAGCACCATAGTGCTCGCATGGCTCAACACAGCTCCTCATCGTCTTCAGACATTTGAAGCCAACCGAGTGGCTAAAATAATGTCTAGTCCAACCAGCTCAACGTGGAGGCATGTTCCCACGAACCTCAACCCTGCAGACTGTGCAAGCAGGGGAATATCAGCTCAATCTCTTTTAACTCATGACCTCTGGTGGTCTCCCAGATGGCTCAAGGAGCCTCCCTCCACCTGGCCACAAATGCCATCCGCTTTGGGTCACCACATTTTACCAGGCCTTAAGCCAAAAAAGGTTTTAGCCCACATAGCAGTCCCTGATGTGGACCACGACCTGCTCACTCGTTTCAGCTCGTTTGACAAACTCATTGGAGTGACGTCATGCCTCAAGCGTTTCATTTTTAATTGCACACACAGCTCAACCGAGCGACGCTCCGGACCGATCACGGCCGGTGAACGCAGGGACGCTCTTTTATTCTGGGTCCGCTCTGTTCAGCAGAATGAGTTCGCAGAAGACATTCATCGTCTGCAAACCAATAAACTTTGCACGAACCGACTCCAACGGCTCTCGCCTTTCATTAAAGACGGTCTCTTGAGAGTCGGCGGTCGGCTCTCTCACGCGTCGATCAGTTACGACGCCCAACACCCGCTCATCTTACCCAGCTCTAGCCCACTCGTAGATCTCATCATTGACTATTACCACAGAGTATATTGCCATCCTGGTGCGGACACACTACACGCCATCTTACGCCAGCAATTCTGGATACTATCCGCTCGTCGCGTGGTTCGCTTCCGGGTATTCAAATGCATTAGATGTTTTAGATGTCGCGCTCAACCTACAGCCCCGTACATGGCTGACCTACCCGCGGACAGGGTTACACCACAACCCGTATTCAGTCAAGTCACGACCGACTTTGCCGGCCCATTTCTCGTTAAATCAAGTACGTTACGAAACGCTAAGCTCCTAAAAGCATACCTATGCATATTCGTATGTCTCTCAACAAAGGCGGTTCATTTGGAGGCCGTCTCCGCACTCACCACAGAAGCCTTTCTCGCGGCATTACAAAGATTCGTCTCACGACGTGGCACACCAGCTCTCATTAGGTCAGATTGCGGCACAAATTATGTAGGCGCTAGAAATCAGCTCATAGAAGTCCAGAACTTTCTTTCAGCCAATAATGACGCAATTACACACAAACTTGCCAACCAGCAGATCACTTGGTTGCTGAACCCACCCAAGGGACCCTGGTTCGGTGCTCTGCACGAGATTAATATTAAATCTACAAAACAACTGCTCTATCGCGTAATCGGTGAACAGCACCTAACTTCTGAAGAATTCTCCACACTTCTCACACGAATCGAGGCTGTTCTTAACTCAAGACCTCTCTGCCCACTCTCTTCCGATCCCTCGGACAGGGAACCATTAACTGCTGCACATTTCATTACGGGCCGTTCTCTCACTGCTCTGCCCGAGCTATCCTTTGCCGATAGACCCCTCTCTGCTCTTAAACGCTTCCAGCTCATACAAGCTCTGGCCCAACGCTTTTGGACTCAGTGGTCCAACTCATACCTCCACACACTTCAAACCCGCTCTAAGTGGCTTTCCTCCTCATCCCCTCCTCAAGTGGGCGAACTTGTACTCATCAAGGAAGATGACCTGCCGCCACTGCAATGGAGACTGGGCCGGATTACCCGCACAATACCCGGCAAGGATGGAGTGATTCGAGTGGTGGATCTGGACACCGCTCATGGACAACTGCGCAGACCTGTGTTCAAGATAGCCAGGCTGCCATTGGACTCAGCTCAGGAAGAGGCTCTCCCCCGGGCCCCCCAGGATGTTCGCGCCTGAACGGTGCGACGGTCCATTCATTCATTCACGCATTCGCCCGGCTCATTCCGCTCACTCAACGACGCCAGCGCGGCGTCAGTCTGCGAGCGACACGCATTCGAAGCGGATACGTACCACCTCAAATCAGCTCCCGCGCACGCGATACCATACAAAACTGCAATTCATATTGGCCAATATATAGTTTCGCGAGTGATTCTTACTTTGTGACAATTGGTGAACTATTCTGCCCATATAACGCGAGTGAACATTATCAGCTCTTAAACCCAGTGCTTCACGAAGAAATCATCAGCTCACAGCCGTCGGAGTCGACAGCATCATCCATCAGCTCACACCACCAGCACCCAGACGCAATTTATACCATCTCACCGCTTCACCTTCCATCAAGTAAGCCAGCCCATATATAGTTCGCCCACGTTCAATTCTCGTCTCACCCATATCTCTTCTCATCTCAATCTCCCACTCATCGTTATATGTAATTGCCCCCAGCGATTACAGAGTGTGTATTATGAAACGAGCCGAAGGCGAGTTTCATAATAAGGTCACACGAGTGTTTTAATGCCTAATTATGTACAGTTGCATACATTACTTTATCTACACACATATTATAACTACTCTAAGATGGGTTCAGAAACCGTAGTAAATAAATACAATAATTGTGTTAATACAACCTTTTTTGCACGGTTGCGGAAATATCGAAATCAGAACTGGCATCCGATACCTGAATGTTATTTTAAAAAGTAAAGAGTCCCTATTCTGATGTGATCATGTCGTTCTAGCTCAAATTTCGTGCGATATATACTAAAAAAACATCGAGCTGGCATTTCGCATCGACTGAATTTGAATTTTCAGTGATACTAGAATAGGGACATGTCAACTTTGACATTTAAATTTTGACAGTTTTGTTTGACGTTTAATATTTTAACATCATATATGAGATTAAAATTAAAATTATATTACTGCTGTAGCCTTAGCCACAGATAAGAAAATTGCCATAAATTCATTGAATGTTGAAATGAGAGTCATTTTCTACGGTTTCCGAACGCTTATTAGAGGATTTATGATATGTGTGTAGATAAATATATTTAATGAATTGGGTATAAATAAAACAGATACAGTGTACGGTTGGCAGCCAAGACATTAAACACTACATAGTATATTCGCAGTATTGTGGGTGTGGGACCCTCGTCAGACATAACGGGAAACGTCAAGAGCTCTCCACCGATAATACAAGTAATAACCGGTGCTATTGGACAGAAGTCGGGGTGATGTGGAGTAGTATCGTGTGGTATTAATATCCTTACCCTAAAATATAATTTTACACCACACCTTGCCAAAAAGCGCGTTTTTCTGCACGCTGCGCGATCAGAAAAACCCACTTTTTGGCCAAGTGGTGACGTAAAATTGTGTACAAAACACGGGTCGTAAAACAGAAAGCCCTCTCTCGCATATTTGAGACCCTCGCCTGCGGCTCGGGCCCCAAACATCTGCGATATCGGCCTTTCTTTGTTTTACAACCCTTGTATCGTAAATAACTATTTATCAACAACTAAAATTAATGAAATATAACTACTAGAGCAGGGGTTCCCAACCTGGGGGTAAAGCATCCATTCTATGGGGGTAATGAGAGGGGTACACAAAATGGATGAATAGATAAAACCTGCATCATAATGTTCATAAAATTTCGCGCTCAAAAAACTGTGAGAAAGAGTGTCGATTTTGCGAATTTTTCGGAGTCTTTTGTTGCAATCTGCGACTACACCTGTTTTTCTCACTTAGCAGCCCACCGACGCGACGACGCTTGGAAAATAAAAATATTTGAACTTACATAATATATGTGACGATAATAATTATAATAGGTTTAAAATATTATTGGTTAATTTTTAGAGTTTATTTTTAGTGTCGGGGGGTTATAAATTTTTTAATTTTACTTTTATTATAATTATTATGCAAGTAAAATGATTAAGAATGTCAATGATTATTATTTCTTCTTCAATGTTTTATTATGTAACAAAGAAACGTAAATTCAAAATGTTCATATCAAATATACTAATGGTACGAGTACTTATGTGAAAAATATTGCGACGCACAAAAAATAAACCGTGAGTAAAAATCGTAAAACTCCTTACCTAATCCTTCATGTTTAACGACCACTTCCTGTAATCGAATACCATTACCGACATTAGATCTGATTGCAGAACTCATCGGTCTTATTTGGAGCCAACTCGGTCGAAATTCATGACTTGCCAATTCTCGATAGTTTTTTTTTCAGTTCGATATAAATTGCATTGCATTAGCAGATGAGGATCAACTCAGATTCTTTTTTTTGATAAGGAAAAAGAGTTTAGAAAAAAAGATAAATCCAAAAGCGACAAATAATCGGTACAAACTTACAGTCGTGTTCACTTAAAGTAAATTTCGCATATTTTGTCGCCGAATGACTAAAATGATGTACATACATATCGTAAATACGTACTGTTACGTACTCAGGTATATGAAATGTATAAGAATGTAAATGATGTTGGCTAAGCTGTCTAATACCCTATACAGGTCCAAATTACCAAGATAAAATAGCCGCTGTTTAGTCACCAAGAGCTATTTAGGAGCATTTGTTTCTACAGGAAATTAAGGAAAGAAAAAATTAATAAACTAATTTATATACAAAGAAGGAGCTGGCTGCCAACGCTTTGGCGATACTGCAGCAGAGCGATTATTCAATATCTGGTTATAATAGTATACCTATAACGGCTTCGCCAGGTGGCTGGCAATGAAATAAAGCTTATACTTCCACGAGTCCATCTGTTCCATCTGTCTAATCCAGGTCGGACCCTGGCAATAACTCATCGAAAATTGCCGGGATAACTCTTTACTCTGTTATATCGAATACTGTATAAGCAATTCCTGGAAATCAGACTCCATTAGTCTTGCATAAGTCAGAGTCTGGCATAAGTCCGTTACAGATCCAAAGGAAAGATGCGCAAAAAATTATGTACCTACATATGTATGTATGTATGTAGGCAGCGTTCGGGAAGCTACGGCCGTCTTCGTCCAATATTCCGTAGCGTCTAAAGCCCTCCCACAAGGTGGATTGCTGAGCGCGAGTACGCTGGATGCGGGAGGTGCAGCGCAGGACCAGCCATTATGTCGCTCTTTGGTGGAGGCCTATGTCCAGCAGTGGACGTCTTTCGGCTGATAGGATGATGATGATGATGTAGCCAGTCTCTTGTCTCCAATATTTAAAAACTCTACCATGCATAAGAATGGCGATCTAAAATATATATTTCACATAGCATTCATTAAATGACCGTGGTAATTAACGATTAACTGGCAAAGTTAGTTGCCAAGTTCACATTTTATTGTTAAATTGATGAAGAATCGCAAATATCGGGAACCTAATGTCTCCGTCGAAATAGCTTTACCGTATCCAAATGAGTGGACTGGACCGAAGCGCATTTGGGATGTAAATAGAAAGGTTTATCTAGAACAACCCATTAAGTAGTGCTGACTAAAATTGAAACGCTTTTGCGTCATGTTACCTATATAAAACCCAGTCAAGCCTCCTGAGACGCCCTGCCTCTGTTACACCCTTGGGGGTAATAGTTATAGTCTCAAATTGCAAGAGTGATAATAAAATATATTTGTGTGTCTACTATCTGATGCCTTTAAACGAGCAATTCTTGTATATACATTTATTTATTTCGGGGATCTCGAAAACGGCTCTAACGATTTTGATGAAATTTGGTATGTGGGGGTTTTCGGGGACGAGCAATTGATCTAGCTAGGTCTCATGCACGGGAAAACGCCGAGCAAAGCTCGGTTGTAAAGATATTTCTAATTTATAAGTTAATTAATGCAAGTTATGATTCAAGAATGAGTAGTTATATACCATATTCATGTACACTCTGTAAATATTTAAAAAAAAATTGTAGTCAACCCCGACTTTCTAATTGGTCTGCAAACCAGAAAGAATGACAAAGTGTTTGGTACCATCGGCTTCATTGGCGTCATTTGTTTATCGATTAAGTTAACACGATAATACGCCTCTTAATCACCAGAAAACCCTTAATTTACATTAATTACACAGGCTTTAACGCACCAGGTTATTTGGGGCATTGTCAGATTTAGGTGCGCGTCTTTTCGGTGGACATGTCAAAAGTTAAGGGCTACAAGCTTAATTTTCGATTGATCTGATAACCCGCATAATCTGTAATTCCGTGTCTATAAATCCATGTAATAAAAACGTAAATTACATGCACACAAGCCGTTAACTATTGACCACCGAATGGACAACTTTTGTTTTTCCGACTGACAATGACCCATTTAGTCATTTCCCGACCAATGTAGACGTTTAATCTGATTATTTACCAGTCACTTTTGCTTTTTCAGTTATAGATTAAAAATAATCATAGAGAATAAAAGAAAAAGATTTAAAATGTTGTTGTAATTTCGGTAATAAGATTGATTGATTTTTGTAATAAAATTTAAAATGTTGTTGTAATATCGGTTTTACAAAATAAATTAGCAAATGCTCTCATCTTAAGTGAACAAAACAACAATCTTTTCAAAATTAACTAAAGGCGGTTCTCGTGGTGTAAACGTTAATTCAGTTTATAAAACAAATTTCAACAAACATCTTTCTTTACTTAACTTCGTTCAGGTTTTATTTCGTAAAAGTATTGGAGTATTTTCAGAGTAACCAGCTCGTGACAGATCAGAAGATAAATAGCATCCCTGTATCTCAGTTTTTCTACTACAATAAATACGATACTATTTAGATACGTAAGTTATCTGTTACACCAGCCACCTATTTGAAATATGTTCTACCAACAGGGACTTGTTTTCAGCAGCAAGCAATCCAATTGATACTTATTAATTAAAATGTAATTTGATTATCTTCACGCTCTCGTTCTCTCTTGGGTCTCCCCCCGCTGTATTCATCTCAATAATATATTGATTTTAAGTATTGCGATGAATACAGGTGTGGAAGGATTGTATTCTATCTTATTATACTGTGAGCTATTTAAGTGATTAATTGTTAAAAATTAGCAATATTTTCGGTATTTCGTGCCTATAGTTTTTTTAATATAAGATATATTCACGATAAAAACCACAATACAACAGAACTATCTTGAGTACCGATTTAATTAACTTATGTCCCAGCAACACTACCTACTCCATACCAAAAAATAATTACGTATTTTCATGCTAGACTAAGATGGATCTGGGATCATCTGGAACGACAGGAAATTACGAAATATTTGGGATATTTAGTAGGTAAATAGTTGCAGCAAACAGACAACGATACGAGTACGAGAGAGACATTTCAAAGCGCAGTACGAGTATTAAATATGGCTGCCAACCCGGACGGTATGATTGTGTTACGATTTTTCAGTAAAAGGATTAGTGGAAATTGTCAGTTAAAATAAACCGAGCGCGTGGTCTAAATAATAACATTAGCATAGCAATAATTAAAAAAGTTTAATTATACTATAGCGACAATCCATATTTCTGTTAACAGAGAATTATTATATTTTATGAGTAAGGATATGATGTTTTACGCAGGTTGTACGTTATAATGTTTGATATTAAATAGACCACAAATCAAGTTACAACCAAAATCCGAGTTTATTTAGCATAAAAACTATCTACAGTACCTACAGCGAATACTGATGTCCACAAAATATCCACGAAAATAAACCCTTGACAAAAAGAGTTCAAGCGTAAGATTTGTTATTCTTAAAGATTCCATTCTTTCCCAAAACGAGCTTCGGTCGGGCCAATGCGTCGCACCACTGAAACTGAAAATCACTGACAGTAAACGTTTTGCCCCGGCCTTGGTCATATTATTTTATTTTCCTCTTATATTAAGCAGTAAACGTCCGGCTCGAAGTGATACTTCTGTTTAAAATGTTATCCAATAGCGTGTGTTGCATCGTTGTCATGTTCTAAGTACAAATAGTTTTCATTGTCAAACTTCAAAATGTAAGTCTCTTTTTGAGTCTTGTGGATCACTATAATATAATTATTTTTAATACAGTTGCTCAAAAAGTGTTACTTTATGTAGCTGTATACCGTGCGCAAACGGATTTCGCGCACTAGTGCTTTTTACTTTTCCAACTTTTTTTTAGTGTTGCTGTTGAGTGTTGACCCAAGCCATACATCCAACCACAGAGTTATAGGTTCAGTCACTTTCCTTTTTATTTAATAAAGCAAAGGCCATTAAAACTAACCTTCTATAATATTTAAAACATTAAAAATGCATACTAGACAAGTTAGGAGAGGTTTTATTTTTAATTAGGTTATTTTAAATAAAACTTAGCGCACTTATCTCTCATCCTACAAAGAAATGCTTTCTGTCCGGATACCTTTCAACCTATTTGTCAACCGATTCTTGTGAAGATTTATGAGTAGGTTCGATAATCACGACAATCCGATTCCTATTTCCATTAATAATGCGTAGTCGGCGCCGTTAAAAAACTTCGTAACAACTTCTGTCAATCGATAAAACTTAAGGTCAGATGAAAAAATATGTAGAAATTACAATAAATATTCAGATACATAAAAGAAGATAGGCATAAACAGTGTCTTTTTTTATTCATAACCACGCGTCTAATTAAAAAAAAAACAACAACGCAGGACATTTTTAAAGATGGCGGTCGCATTGTGGTGCCGGAACAAAGGAGTCATTTCTCGAGGAGCACTGTATCGATATATTTCTAGTCTATGCAGCGAATGCAGTGTTTGCAGTGCCTGAATTGCGACCGCCGCCGGCTACGAGTCGCATACTTACGTGCATGTAAAATGGACGTTTCAATAAATATGCTCTGTTTGGATAAAATATCAAATTGTTCGGCAAATTGTGTCATAATCATCTGATGTGAACATACCAAAACAAAAACTGTTTCATCAGATGGTTTCACTGGTATCACGTTAGGTTGAGGCAGCGTAAACCGTATAAATTAGAAAATTATATAAGTAATACAAAATTGCTCACACGCTCAAGTTCACGCGCATGACAATAACACAGCGCAATTTTAGTATGTAGTAAAATAAAATTACTAAACGGGTGGTCCATGGGGCTCAGAGGCAAAAGTTTTTGTTAGGAAGTTGGGGCAGCTGCTGAGAGAAAGAGGTTGTGATCCTAGGTCACGTTCTTTTCTGGTGCAGCAAATATCGCTCGCAGTACAGCGGGGGAACGCTGCTAGTATATTTGGCACATTTCCCTCGGGTACCTGCCGTACTGGGGATTTGTAGTAGCGCGCCGTTTTTTAGGTGTTATAGACTGACGAAGCATGTTGCGAATTATATACAATTGGAAATTTTGAAGAAGTTTGTTTGCGGATTCTCACAATGTTATGATTCGGACGAAACCTGCGTTGTGGATACATTCTGCATGTATTTAAAATTACCCAAAATAAATGTCAGATCTCAAACTTAATCACCTTTAATACTCAGAATTTTGCCAACCATATCCACAGGGACTAGGGAGACAAAGTAAAGTGACAAGCCAAAATGAACGGTAAAACAGTCCATTAAAATACAATAAGTGGCCCGAATCAATTTTCGATAGCGACCGAACGCACTAATGGAACTCGACGACGAGACGAGTTAGCGTTTATTAATGAAGCCTTTAACGACCAAGAAGGCAAAGATTGCAAAGAAGGAATCAAAAATGTTGGGAGAAAAAGATTTGTTAGGACACAACAAAATTAGGCATATATATTGAGGTTCAAAATGCATTTGCATGGCACACGGAACCGTAGGATCCTAAGGTCGTTTTTAATAATATACTAAAGAAAAATACCTAGTTCAAACGGTAATATTTACTTTTCATTCGACTTTCACGTTGTCTAAAAACCAATTGATAATAAATCTTCCAGTTCACTCGACGTCGTGCACAGTCAGATCAAAAGTTCGTCACATTCCAAATAACATTCCTGAACGCAAATATTGTCCTTACCTTAGTTGTGGATCTTTTATATGGCGAAACTCAAACACAGCTTGTTACCTGTAAAAGAAAATGGGACCATGTTATCTAAAGTCGTAACATCCTTTATTGTAAGTATTTTTCTACACATGTCGTGTTGCTTTGTTCTACTGTCTCAACGAATTATTGCAGTTGTAGTGTTATTTTTAATTAACCTTTTGGTTGAACTCGGTAATAAAGCAGAAAACGACATTAGGTTCAGGTTTGGGATCAGTCGCCTCCAAATATATACTTGTACTCTAACGCCTTGACAATAGTCGTGTTCAGATATTTGTGAGCACCTTGATTGGTCGGATACATCTGATGTTGTACTGTACGTCTATTCATACATGTTTATTTCGACGGGACTTGAGGTCACGCATGACGATTACATGCATGCATTAACATTAATGGGTTAACGAGGTCTTCAATACAGTTCAGCGCAAACGAGATAGCTCCAATTACATTACGCATGTAGCAGCTGAGACGGAAGTACTACACGTGTTTTTCTAAGCCAGCAAAATTAAAATTAAAAGTTTATAGAACTCACTTGTGGATAATAACAATAACATCAACTATCTACCTATTTTAAAAACTCATACAAAACAAGTATGAATAAGATTATACCTATTTATAATACAACACAATGTATTTGACACGATTGTCTGTTTAATCTGGTTTCATTAACATCATGGCAATTTAAAAACGATTGCGCTGCTGCAGCCTCGTGCAACTACTGCAACGTAAATTCATGTTAAATAATGCAATGAAACCAGCGTCGCGAAAGCGCTTGTTGAGTGGCAGACGCTACATGGAACTACATTATGCACATTAAGCCTCAAAATGCCAGTTGCTGTGATTCTGTCTCAAAACATTGACTTCCAAACAGCTACCAAGGCAAACCGCAAACAAGTTCGTTAGGAGGCAGATTCGTGGCAAGGCACCTAGCAGGACAAGTACATAGGAATATATTAAAGCAACGCAACGCTTTGTTGAGCTTAGTTTAGTACAATCAAAACAAAGGCCTTCACAAGCATTAAACAGTTTATCAATTTCAAGAATATTTTTTCATTAGGTACCTTAGCACAATCGTACCAGTTTTCATAAAACATGGATAATTTCTAGAAATATTTCATATTTTGGCAGTAAAAGGACCTAAAAATATCATTTAACGTCAATTTTAAGTTTCAATTTTTTAATCAAAGTAATAATAAGTATAGTTAGTAGTTTAATTTTAAGTTTATAAACAATCATGGTATTTAGAAACCACTAAGCGCCATAAGTGAACTACTAAATATCACAACTCGAGCGAGATCACAACCTAGCATACAGCATACCGCAACTCTTAAAAAATACATTTTAGCGATTACAACAAGCAACATATTATGTAGCCCGCATTACATCGGCGCCAAAACTGCAATAAACCGCTATGGTATTTAGAAAACACTAAGCGCCATAAGTGAACTACTATCACGACAACTCGAGCGAGATCACAACCTAGCATACAGCATAGCGCAACTCTTAAAAAAATACATTTTAGCGATTACAACAAGCAACATATGTAGCCCGCATTACGTCGGCGCCAAAACTGCAATAAACCGCTTAAGTAACATCTAGTAACTAACACCTATTAACTTGAAAAATCGTCTACTTTCCGTAGCTGAAAAGAGTTGCTTCAAAAGAACGACGACTACATTATTGCAAATACCCAAACGTAATGCACGGACTAAACTGCACTCTCTCATTTTGCCGCTTTTTACACTATTTTAGTCGGCGCTGAACACATTTCTGGATGCTTCGCAGGGCTTTTTGAAGAACCCGTTTTGTAAAAGGCCAATTTCCATAGCTAGATGCAATATATGGAGTACCCAGTTTTGCATAATACAGGCCAAGGGTAAAATAAATTTGAATAGAGAGGAGGGAGATACACTCGTATTATTGTTTTAAAATTTACTAACTCTTACTATCATGTTTAATATGAGCTTTGCTTTTGGTGGATTGGGGAACACCTGCTAGAGATTTCTATTTTATACGGATTGTGATACATGTACTGTCACTGTCAGCAACAATAATACCAGCTTCGTGCCAGCTTCAGAAAAACGCGTATAAATGTCTGACGTGTCAAACGTTTATACGCGCCTGGTTGTGACAGATGTTGTTGCTGATACAGTGCGCGCCATCCACGAAGACGCGCCCCTCCACAGTGAATCCCATACTAATCTGTGCGCAGTTATACGGCTTGGGCTGTGGAGGGGCGCGCCTTCGTGGATGGCGCGCCCTATACCCGTTATGAGTAAAATTGGAAGATTTTAATTTAAAATTACTTCTCAATACATTCAGTGCCGAGTCAGCCGAGGACACGATATAGTGCTCTTCGTTCGTAGACAGTTTTCGCTACAAATTAGAAACTATGTTATCGGCTACGAGCGTAGCACTCGTAGGCAATGAATGTTTTAACGTAAATAGTTCCTATACCTCCTACTCGAACAGAAGTTATAAAAAGTCTTTGGTTCCGGGAGGCATTTGGCAAAACAATTCGATTCCGGAAAGAAGCAGCAGCAGTTCTAGGAAACAATATATTTAGTTGAAAGGAAAACAGCAAAGTTCTTCTTGTACGTTACGATTTTCTCTCTTAGTCATTCGACTAGTGTATAATAAAATCGTACAAGTCTTGCGGAAATCTCATTGTATAGGGCCCTATTTCATGTTTAATTGTTATTGAGGCACCACCAACAACAGTAGGGCGGCGCCCTTTGGGCACAGAACCCTAAAAATATTTAAATGTAAACTAATTCAGTGGGCAGCGTGTCGCGTCTCACAACATATATCACATTCAAATGAAATATTGTTCAGCGAGACGAGTAATTTATGTGCTTTTACGATATTAGCTTTCCTTTGACGAGGGATTAGACGCGCAGAAGGCTAATACGAGCGCGATATTGATTCCTGGTAAGAAGCGAGACTGCTGCGATGTAAGTAGGTAGGATTTAATAGTAGATTATACACCAAGGGGATAAAACACTGTTTTATGTCACGGGTGCGATATTGAATCCCGAACGTAACGAAGGACTCCAAATTTTACTCCCGAGCGGAGCGAGGGAGTAATGACTTAATTCCTGAGCGAAGCGAGGGAATTAAGACTGAGTCCTGAGTGTAGTGAGGGATTTAAGCGCTCCCAAGACAAAAACAGCTTTATCCCCGAGGAGTATACTCTACTTTTCTCACCTCTTGCGAGGCAATAAAAATACCAAGGCTACTAAAAACAGAATTAAATCAGTCAATCGCAGCAAATTTTAGTATTTATTTTAATAGAATCTGTTTTACTCCGTATATTATTATTATTATTATTTATTTATTCAGAAATAAAAACAATTACAATTATTACAAAATAAATGCGCCAAACTGTAGTGACCAGTTTGTTGGCGCATCGCGCTCAGTTTAGGTACATAACATTACTAGGTAATTGTTGTTTACAAAAGTGAGTTATCTTAATTTATGACTAATAGTTCTCAAGGCATGCATAGTAATAGTAACACTAAAATGATATTAAGTTAAACGTTTAACTATTGTTGCTTTTATATAAATCCAGTAGAGTATTTTTTAACCTTTTTTTAAAGGCTGTTTTACTTATATTGTCGTTATCAGAGTAATCAGACAGAAAAGGTATGCTATTAAAAATTCGAGGAGTTAAATAGTGCAGTGTTCTTTCACCATAATTGTTACAACTTTTCGGCTCAACATATTTCGGTCTTTTGTCAAATCTCAGTGACCTAGTATTTACGAGTCTAGGTATTTTATAGTCGCTGCAGTCATGTTGATCAGCGGCTATAAGATACCTAAACTTTTCTTGGACTGGGAGGACCCTGCATACTCCATACAGCAGATCGTAATTATTTTTGTGTTAATTCTCGCGTCTAAGCGTCTTGTAACTCACGCGGATCTTGTTTTTGGTATTTAATACCTAGTACATCCACGACTGCTTGCATTCATTTGTGTGGTGAGCACAAGTATTTTGTTCCCTGTATATTTATCTTTATAGGTATATGTATATCGTCGACTAGTACCCATAGTACAAGCTTTGATTAGTTTGGGACTAGGTAGATTTGTGTATCGTAAGACTGTCCACACGTAAGTATGTATTTATTTACATTGCTGCAACTGCTGCGAAGGGAGGAAGGCCAGCCCTAGCTACGTCCGAGGCACGGATATTACATAGTGATTTTAATTAAAAATGTAATTAAATATGAGAATAATGCATAAGAAAACTCCAAAATGTAATTGTACAAATATTCAGTACTATATTAAAACCACGCGCTTGACGCGACGCGCTACAGGCGGCGGCCGACGACGCAGTCTTTTGTTTCGAACACGACGTTCCAAACAAAACACGGAGCTGGTGTGCCGCCTCCTCGCCGCTTAGTGGACTTCACGACATTAGACTTTAATGACAGAACTATAAGAACTATGAAAAGTGAAATCACATTATTACCCGGCGGGTTATAATGAGATTCAGTACGATATTACTACCCGGCTTAAGCCAAGGGTTATAATGATTTGCTTTCGGTAAGGTTTGCATGATATATAATTGGGCATTGACGAGCAGGTGGTGTGAAAAAGACAATTTATAATCACCAAGCTATTCAGCCTTTCTGTTATAGAACTTGTGTTAAACGTGAACTTGTTTTAAGTAAAAAAGGGATGGTACGCCAAGATACGCCACCTATTGAAGTAAAACCTTATACCACAATAGAATACAGGTATTCTTCATTGTTCAGAAAAATAATAACACAACTGCAAAAATAACTTAAGTAGTAAGAACTAGTTCTTCAATAAAGATAACAGTAGAGAATTAATATTAAAATAATACGAAAGAAAACATAACTATTTTCGAGTAATTATAACTAAATGCCCTAAACGGGAGCCAAATTGGAGGTGTATCTGTGTTCCATCTGCCTATTCCTGTTGCAATGTCCAGTGGTTTGATCGTCACTTCAGCTAACTGGGCTACAACAACCTGAAGGTGAACATGTTTATTTTTATACCTTTACGAGTGGTTCAAAAATTTGTTTATTTCACATCACCCCGCACCAGTTTCAGACTAATTACTGGTAGGTTGTGGAAATGTTAGTAGGGAGGCCAAGTGGCTAAAATCAAAATTCCGTTTGTACGAGCAGTCGCCTACCAACGACTGGTATCGTTGGATTCAGTGACGTCTCCCGAGTATGGAACTCGATGTCGTCACTCTCTAAAGTGGTGGAGGGGGTAACTATGACGTCACAAAGATGGCGGTTGGTGGTATCAAGTTTTATCGATTATCTCTTTAACTATTCAACGTATTGCAACAAATGAGGTGTCAAATGAAAGCTCTTTAAATTGCTAATAATTTGTTTTTAGGAATAAAATGTGCAAGTCTAATAATTAAAAAGTTTTTCTTAAAAAATCGTACTTTTGAAAAAGTCATTTTTTTTCAACTGCAAAAAACTCGATGAAAGAGGCCATTTCTTTAAAAAATACTTCAAATGATTGAAAATGATAAATTCATCTTCTATACAATGCTTTTCGAATTATTAGAATCGGTTCATAAATGAGTACGCCAGGGACATTTCGCCACGGGCGGGGCGAACGTCGCGGCGCGCGCGCGTTTGCTGACGAACGCGGCTGTGAAGACATTCTTAAGCGTAGCTCAACAACTACTTAACCGATTTAGACAAATGAGGTATCATATGAAAGTTCTTTATATTGCCATCACTTTGTTTCAAGTAATGAAATATGTAAGTCAAACAATTAAAAAGTTTTTTCAAAAATTTCGTATTTTTGAAAAAGTCATTTTTATTTTAACTTCAAAAAACTCGATGAAAGAGGCTATTTCATTAAAAAATACTTCATATGATTGAAAATGCTACATTCATCCTCTATACAATGCTTTTTGAATTATTAGAATCGGTTCATAAATGAGTACGCCAGAGACATTTCGCCACGGGCGGGGCGAACGTCGCGCCGCGCGCGCGTTTGCTGACGAACGCGGCTGTGAAGACATTCTTAAGTGTAGCTCAACAACTACTTAACCGATTTAGACAAATGAGGTATCATATGAAAGTTCTTTATATTGCCATTAATTTGTTTCAAGTAATGAAATATGTAAGTTAAACAATTCAAATGTTTTTTCAAAAATTTCGTGTTTTTGAAAAAGTCATTTTTATTTTAACTTCAAAAAACTCGATGAAAGAGGCTATTTCATTAAAAAATACTTCATATGATTGAAAATGCTACATTCATCCTCTATCCAATGCTTTTTAAATTATTAGAATCGGTTCATAAATGAGTACGCCAGGGATATTTCGCCGCGGGCGGGCCGAACGACGCGGCGCGCGCGCGTTTGCTGACGAACGCGACTGTGTAGGCTTTCTTAAGTGTAGCTCAACAACTACCTAACCGACCTTTACCAGGTCATCAGTCCACCTTGTGGGGGGTCTACCCACGCTGCGCCATCCGGTCCGTGGTCGCCACTCGAGAACATTTCAGCCCCAATCCAATGGCCATCGGTTCTACGCGCAATGTGCCCCGCCCACTGCCACTTAATTTTAGCGATTCGTAAGGCTATATCGGTTACTTTGGTTCTGCTACGGATGACGTCATTTCTGATGCGTTCACGCAGAAAAACTCCCAGCATAGCCCTCTCTATTGCCCTCTGCTGAGTGACTTTGAGCCCATGGTGAGCGACCACGTTTCCGTACCATATGTCATCACTGGTCAAAGACTCTCGTCTTGAGACACTGCGGAATATTGGACGAAAAGATATGCCGTAGCTTCCCGAACGCTGCCCAGCCGAGTCGGATTCGATGATTAACCTCTTTCTCAAAGTTGGACCTACCTAACTGGACAGTCTGTCCTACCTATGCATAATCGTCTACAACTTCGAGCGTAAAGCGTCCGATTGTAACAGGAGTTGGTGCTACATGGACATTTGACATGAACTTCGTCTTATCCATGTTCATCCTTAGACCAACTCGCTCGGAGGCTTTACTGAGGTCATTGAGCATTGTACTTAAATCCTCCATGGTTTCAGCCAAGACTACTATGTCGTCAGCAAACCGAAAGTGAGTGATGTACTCGCCGTTTATGTTGATGCCTTTGCCTAGCCTTCTCCAGTCCAGATTCTAGAAAACATCCTCCAGTGCAGCGGAGAACAGCTTAGGAAAAATATCTCCTTCCCTGCTGACTCCCCGCTGCAGCGGAATGGGTTTCGAGTTCCGGTCCTGGAGTCGGACTGACATAGTAGCGTTTTGGTACAAACACTTCAGTACTTCGATATAGCGGTAGTCTACTTGGCATCGCTGTAGAGATTGTAGTACCGCCCAAGTTTCGATCGAATCGAAGGCTTTCTCATAGTCCACAAACGCTAAACAGAGGGCCAGGGTACTCTTCAGTCTTCTGTATACAGAGTAACCTGACGAAGCGTATGGATGTGGTCTATGGTACTAAAGCCTCTTCGGAAACCGGCTTGTTCGGCAGGCTAGAAGTCATGTAGCGTGCTGCCAGACGGTTCATAATTACTCTTGAAAACTGCTTGTAGACATGGCTCAAAAGCGTGATGGATCGATAGTTCTTCAGAAGAGTGGTGTCACCTTTCTTGAAGAACAGCACCACCACGCCTGTGTTCCATACCTTTGGCGTTCTCCCTTCCACTAAGACAGAGTCGGACTACTTCTGAAGGGCCTTAAGGACCGGTTTTCCATCCTCCTTCAGGAGTTCGGCTGTAATTCCGTCTTCACCGGGTGCCCTGTTGTTTTTGAGCTGTTAAAGAGCCATTCTAATCTCGTACACGCTGATGTCCGGAATGTCATCGGTATAGTGCCGGGTTAGTCTAGCTCTAGGATCTTCCACTAGACCAACTTCGGGGTCTGCTAGTCGACGTGTATAGCTGTTCATAGAAGCGCTCTATCTCGCTCAGAAGCTCAGGTGTGGATGAGACAATTCTACCATCCTCAGTTTTTAATTTGGCAAGCTGGCTCTGCCCAATAGACAGATCTCTTGCGAAAACTTTTGAGCCCTTATTCCGCTCGATGGCCTCTTCAATACGTTTTGTATTGAATTGGCACAGATCACGAGTCAGGGATTTGGAGATCTATCTATTGAGCTGCCGATATAATGTCGCATCGTCTGAAGACTGTAGAACCATCCTACTCCTTTTCTTGAAGAGCCTCTGAGTGGAGTTAGAAGGCCTATTGGTTCAGTTGGTCCGGTGGGCTTTAAAGAATTTAGACCCTGTGGTATGGACAGCGTCCACAATCCCGTCATTGAATTCATTCACATCGCCACCTAGGCAATCGAGACGGTTCTGGAGTTCCAGCTGAAAGCTCTCGGGGTTTTGGATTTGGGCTGCTGATGGTCGGGGCGTGGACTTCATCAGACGAAAGCGCTCTAGCTTAACACATATATTCAATGTGCCTCTTACCAGACGGCGATCACTTCCGGTTTTAAACGTATTGATCACAGAGACATCATTGAATATATGCTTCTTCATCGACATGATGAAGTCAATCTCGTTTTTAGTTGCACCGTCGGGACTCATCCAGGTCCACTTTCTATGCTCACGTTTCTTGAAGAAGTCATTAATCATGTAGAGATTGTAGAGTCCCTCCTTCTCCAAGAAACCAGCAAGTAGTTGTCCCCGGTGGTTCCGACTTCCAACTCCAAATTCCCCCACTCTCAGCTCTTCACCATCTCTCTTGCCCAGTTTCGCGTTGAAGTCCAGCAGGTTATAACCTAACGAAGCGTATGGATGTGGTCTATGTTACTCTGTATACATAAGTGGTGGTCTGTATACTGAAGACTGAAGAGACAACACACCTACAACAGCCTGCCCCACTGTTTAGCGTCTGTGGACTTTGAGAAAGCCTTCGATTCGATCGAAACCTGGGCGCTACTAGCTACGGCATATCTTTTCGTCCAATATTCCACAGTGTCTCAAGACGAGAGTTTTTGACCAGTGTGTGTTGCCAGTGATGACATATGGTTCGGAAACGTGGTCGCTCACCATAGGGTCAAAGCCACTCAGCAGAGGGCAATGGAGAGGGCTATGCTGGGAGTTTCACTGCGTGATCGCATCAGAAATGACGCCATCCGTAGCAGAACCAAAGTAACCGATATAGCCTTTCGAATCGCTAAACTTAAGTGGCAGTGGGCGGGGCACATTGCGCGTAGAACCGATGGCCGATGGGGCTGAAAGGTTCTCGAGTGGCGACCACGGACCGGAAGGCGCAGCGTGGGTAGACCCCCCACAAGGTGGACTGATGACCTGGTAAAGGTCGCGGAAGTCCGCTGAATGCGGGTGGCGCAGGACCGATCATTGTGGCACTCTTTGGGGGAGGCCTATGTCCAGCAGTGGACGCCTTGCGGCTGATATGATGATGATGATGATGATTTTGTTTTATAACATAAGGCGAAAACACATTTTTTTAGATTTATTTTCATTATTTTTTTTAACCTCTGAGCAAGTGTTCTGGCTATCAACATTTTTTTTATTAAGTAATAAAATACCTTTCATATGACACCTCATTTGTCTAAATCGGTTAGGTATTTCTTGAGCTGCACTTAAGAAAGCCTAACACAGTCGCGTTCGTCAGCAAACACGCGCGCGGCGCGACGTTCGCCCCGTCCGTGGCGAAATATCCCTGGCGTACTCATTTATGAACAGATTCTAATAATTCAAAAAGCATTGTATAGAGGATGAATGTAGCATTTTCAATCATATGAAGTATTTTTTAGAGAAATGGCCTCTTTCATCGAGTTTTTTGAAGTTAAAATAAAAACGACTTTTTCAAAAATAAAATTTTTAGGAAAAACTTTTTAATTGTTCGAATTACACATTTCATTACTTAAAACAAATTAATGACAATATAAAGAACTTTCATATGATACCTCATTTGTCTAAATCGGTTAAGTAGTTGTTGAGCTACACTAAAGAATGTCTACACAGCCACGTTCGTCAGCAAACGCGCGCGCGCCGCGACGTTCGCCCCGCCTGCGGTGAAATGTCCCTGGCGTACTCATTTATGAACCGATTCTAATAATTCAAAAAGAATTGTATAGAGGATAAATTTATCATTTTCAATCATTTGAGGTATTTTTTAAAGAAATGGCCTATTTCATTTAGTTTTTTGCAATTAAAAAAAAATGACTTTTTCAAAAGTACGATTTTTTAAGAAAAACTTTTTAATGATTAGACTTACACATTTTATTCTTAAAAACGATTTATTAGCAATTTAAAGAGCTCTCATTTGACACCTCATTTGTTGCAATATGTTGAATAGTTAAAGAGATAATCGATAAAACTTGATACCACCAACCGCCATCTTTGTGACGTCATAGTTACCCCCTCCACCACTTTAGAGAGTGACGACATCGAGTTTCGTACTCGGGAGACGTCACTGAATCCAACGATACCAGTCGTCGGTAGGCGACTGCTCGTACAAACGAACTTCGTTATTTGACGACTTTTTTCAAATTGGCCTCTCTACTATGTGGACATATGTCTCAAACTGAATCTGCATTGCAATGTATTAAAAGATCAACTTTGGAGTTACAGGCATCCAAAGCCTACGGGACTTCATAACAACATGCGGACTGTACGCTTGTTTGCCACCGACGTGGTATTGAAGGGAAAAAATATTAGGACGCCTAACGCAAACACGTTTGTAGTGTTTAATTAACCAAGAACACCGCGTTTTTTACACGTTCGCAAACCCTTTAATGTTGTGGCTAAAGGCTACTGTCAAAACATTTTCATATTAAATTTTCCTCGTGTCCCGCTCTACTATAGGGTTGCGAAGAATGTTTCATTTTCAATATTAGCGGGCTCCCTCATATCGGGATAGCATAGATAGCAGTGGCGGAGCGTCCATACAACTCGATTCCCACCGGCTTGCCTAATTTTCAGCCAGTCCAATTCTTTTACTACGGCTCATGAAGAATAGGAAAAGCCAAGTATTTCCGGCTTCCCTAAGAATATATTTGACGCGCCGCCACTGATAGATAGTTATATGTAGTTTTAGCGTGATCATTTACTAAATTGTCTATGTATTTAATAACACTTAATCCGTTGGCTCATCAGATCGTTTGCCCATTTAAACGAACTGCAAATTTCACTGGAGCAGTATGGCCCTATTACCCATTCTCAGCAGTGGGAAATATGTCAAGTATGTAGGCTGATAATCATAATAAATCGAATGTTTACGAGTATATAAAACTATATTACAGCATCATTTTAATTCAAGATGGCGTTAATTGTAAACTTCCTTATAATGGGCGAATCAGTCTCTTCAAGATTAAATTGGCTTTCTTTGACAAAGTAGCCATTGTAATAGGAAGCGAAGCAAGTCCTGTACGACACTAATTAATTAGTGGATATAATTACTGAGACCACTTACACCTGCGCATTGCCGAATCACTGGAGTTACGAACAATAGTTATATTTTAATTGAGTTCTATTTGAGTGATGTAAGCCGCGCTCCATGCTTACTGGTCCACACCATATAATCTTTCACGAAGACCACTTCTAAATATCAAAGAAAGAAGTGTATACGAAGTAAATACATGTATATAGGTACTAAAGTTTGAAAGGATCCAGACTAAATTCTAGATGTTAAGTATTCGGAATAGACGTTGTAGCTCAGATAGCGTGTGAATTAATAATGGTGTTGGATCCGAAGTCTTTAAGACAGCCTTAAACAGCTCCACTGACAGCCGCCTGTCAGTTTGCGCGGCAATAGCTCATTGACATTAGAATGACATCTCGATGTAAGTTTGGATAGATGGCTAGGCGCGTTGATTCTTGCTTTCGTATTGATGAATTGTTAATTTAATGTAGATTCCTTGAATTTATGTAAAAACAGCGATTACAGTTTGTCATTCATTGATTTAGGCGTTTCATTGCCAAAATCAGAAGTGAGATACGTTTATCTAACTGCCCACCAAGTCGAGGCCTAGCGTGGCCAAGTGGCCATGTTTTCTTGTTTTTGTAATGGCTTTTATTTGTTTGAAGAATGAATCAATCGTAATCATAATCTAGATGTTTCGGTTCGATACGTAAGCAACAATGACGATATGTAAGAAACGCAGCCGAAACAGATCTTGTAGAATTGCAGGCGCTGTCACTTGCACTGCGCACTCGCCGATGTCATCTTAGCCGGCCGGATCGTGTTTTGTCGGTGTTATCTCAAACACGGCAGAATTGTCATAAAGAAAACGTGTTTGCAATTTTCAGCGGAGTTGCAACACTTCACGATCGAAGTCAATGCTGCATTGACACGAAATGACGTAGTAGCTACAAAGCTTTACAAACTTGTGGAACAGTTTGTTCCATGGTGATTTTTAGTGTTCACAGGTCAGATAATTAGCAGAAAGGTGAAATGGCAGCTGCCTTGCAACTGCACTTACAGCGTGCATCGCCGTATATCATGGGTGTGATTAAGTCATCGCCGTCATCGGGTATCATACATGTGGGAATACGGTGAAATGTTCCTATACAACAAGCAGCAAGTGTAATTGTCTGTAGTTTGTGTGGATACTGCAGGTTTCTATTGTCATACAAGGGGTAATGTACAAGCTGGTAACTATTTGCCTAAAGTCAGTGCTCTACTATACAAACAGGTAACAAATAGACTTTGTAATCAATGAGGAAATAAAGTTTTGCATAACTATGGTAGTTATGATGTGACTGTGTTAGTTTCTAGTAAAGTTGAAGTGCGGTGAAGTCACATTTAGTACTTCTATATTTCCAAATCTTGAACTAGACTGCAATTGTGAGATCTATTAGCAAAACTAAGCTCTTATATACAAAATCACACAAATACCCAGTAGTGTGATGTGTTCTAGCTTATACAAATGTCTTGTTATGAATTTTGATGTCAAGAAGTGTACTAGAAATATACAAAACCGGTGGGTAAACTGGGTAAGGTAACAGTTGTGACTGCGGTCAGCTCTTAGTTGATGGTGATGATCATTGAATGTCATATCTAAGTTGATACTAGCCTAGCCTACAGTTTATTTTAATTCTTTGAGTAGAATGACTTGTTGCACATCAGTAAAAAAAAAAAGGTACTTTTGCAAGTTGTATTTCAAGCAGCTATAGAGTGATACACAATACTAGTAAAGAGTATGTCACATATGACATTTTTTAAGTAAAGATTTAGTGATGTAATTTGGAGTAATGAGTATCGGTCATTAAAATGGTGGTATGGTATTATGGATGAATCCACCACAGTTAGTGGTTGTGGTTATTTTCTAAACACCTTGCACATTGAGTTTGATTTCAGAGACTGAGTTGCACTATAGATACAGCATAGTTAGAATTTATGAGCAATGGTCAGGTGGTCAAAAGAAAGGCTTAAGAAATACATGAAAGTTGCTCCCCCGACAAGAGCTTGGCTCTTAAATTAATGATGATGATGATGATGGTACAAGTCATGGATGCTGTTGGGATTAGTGAGTAAAGGTCCAGAGTGAGTAGTGACTGAATACTAAGTTGGATCAACACATCTCATGTTAAGTTGCAATGTAAATGATAGCGCTGTGCTCTGCAACATTATTTAATTAGTAAGTATGCAAAGTGTATAGCTAAGTGCCACATAGTTTGTGTTGTGCATTGTTGTGATCAGTAGGTACATGTAATTTACCTGGAACTTAATTTTGAATTTCATACTTAGGCAGTGTCTACTATAGGGTAGACAGAAATCCTATTTGGGAACATGCTTGTGCTCATTTATGTATGTGTGTTGATGACATATAGTGTAACCACACTCTAGATGATGGTGGTTTAGATTTGGTTGAAATAAAACTGCTCAACCAAGATCACTGGATCGCAAACTCTTACAGTATTTCAGTGTTTAAACCGGCCGCGTGGTCGTGTCGGAGGTTTCCCCTGGATTTTCCCCAGGCCACCCTCCAACAAGCTGATGACACTGAATGTGAAATTAATACTACTGGTTGAGGCTGAAATTCTTGAGACAAAGTGAGAAGCTTTGACTAATGTTTTTTCATGTCATAAATTACATTGGACTTTACCGATGAAAGATTGTTCTGTTCTTTAGTACTTTATGTGGGAAACTTTTATTACATGCAAGTCTTTATTGTTGATGTGTAATGTTTGTTTACTTATGTGTATGTGTGTTAGCTTGTCTTGAAACAAGTTTGCAGGTCAGGTCTTGCCAGATTCCTGAAAATAAATGAGAAATGAAGTTTTGTGTACCGGTGTTGGTCCGGATGTCATGAAATGCATGGTGTGGTACCATGGGACTGGCCTTATGTTGAATATGGATGGTAGCCATAGTTTAATCGTTTACACATGATGGCCTGGTTGACTTGGAAATTGATGGAGTTACATTGATGAGTAATTGATAGCTGTGTACAGTCGGCAATGTAAGCTCATACAAAAGGTGAAGTTTGGAAACTTATTTTATCTTTGTTCTGTGTATGCCAACTTAGAAGTTTTGACCTCACATATGAATCAAAAGGTGCAGTATAATATTAATGCAATGGACGAGGTAATATTTTGGATTTGTTGAGATGACAAAGCAATGTGTCATGAAAACCACTGTATTGAACTACTTCTTGAATTTCTTTAACTTGGCATTTAGTAATTTGTATTTGTATGTGTCAATTTTAAATGCTATCTGCATAATGCTATTTTGGACAACATGTATGTTAATTATTGAACACTTGTAGCAAAAGCCATGTTGATCTTAACTTGTTAAAGTCAAATGTGATATGGAGTTGTTTTAGTGAACTGAACTCTTTTAGTGTGTTCCTGAGTTGCAAATTGCAGACTGGTGGCCCTGTGATCTGCGACTATAGCTGCGACTTCACATGCTTCAATAGTGTGAATGAATAAAGGTCATCATCAAGGGCTTATTTGTTGACCTGCCTATTTGATGGACTTCTTATGACTCATGGGAAATGATTATTAGGAAGAGATTTATTTGGCTTGATAAAAAGTAGCATTGGTTTAATTACTTGTGTTGTGTTTGTGTCTGTGTGTTACAGTGAAGCTTTTGCCTAGTGGGGGTGCCAGTATGGGCTGAAGGCCTAGAAATGTTTATATGAGTCAGTGAAGGCCGAACGGGGCAAAAATAAGATAAAGCATAGCAGGAATGGTATTGCATTATGGTTTATGATGTACAACTATGTTTTACAAGAATTGTTGGACGGTAAGCGTAGTGTGCTCTTTTGGCTAGGTGGAGCCAAGATTTGTGAAAGGTAACTGATAAAAGCTTGATGGGACAAGCTAAAGGCACGGTGAAATTGGTGCGTATTAGTGAAGGCTTATGTCCAGCAGTGGACTAACTGTTGTTGACGGATGTTGTGACAATGATGCTCACTTTATTTTATGTGAATTGGTTTTAAAAAGGGCCAATAGATGGCGACTCACTGTAATGGTTGTGTTCATGACTGTAATCATGATTTTGATTTGTTTGTGTTTGCTCTGTGCAGTTATGGTTTACTGTGTGAAGAGGACGCTGCGCTGTGAGCTGCGGCTGACATGCGGGTCCTATGGAGAGCCAGACAATCTGCTGTCGTGTGCTGTCGAGTTGCTGCTGCTGCGGCGCAGTGAGAGAAGAGTGGTGCCGGGGGTCATGCACTGCTTTTCTGGACCCTATCCTATGCTGTGAAGACGGAAGCGATGCCTGGAGGCATGCGCTACTTGCTGGAGCGGTCAGACGCTATGAGCTGCGGTTCATGAGCGATTTCCAGTCTATGGTGATGTTGAGAGGATAGTGGTTAGTCATACGCTGCTTTCATTATGGCACCTGAGGGTTGTGATTCAGTTTATCATAAAACTAAATCCCCACTTTCTATCCTTTTGAGTTAAACACATTCTAGTCCCTCTCATAGTTTCTCTTAGGGCCTCCCTGTTATAGGACCATGGAAGTTAGCTCGACATACACTTACCGTTACAGACTGACTTACATTTCTTTTATGGTGAAACGAATCACGGCGGGGCGTAATGATAGTAGATGTGTGTGCAGGTTAGCAAGCTACTGGGATGTCTCTGCTGACGTTTACTTTGAGTACCGAGAATAGATAGCAGGGTGCTGAGGTGCCTTTCTTGACATTTACTTTGAGCAGGTTAGCGGGGTGCTGAGGTGCCTTTGCTAGCGTTTACGTTGAGCTGGTTAGCAGGGTACTGTGGTGCCTCTGTTGACGTTGTACTTTGAAGTGATTGACACGCTACTGATGACGTTTTACTCTTAGCTGATGACTGACATGCATGTGTCTGTCGATGTTTTACTTTGTGCAGGTTGACACGCTAACTTTGGTGCCTCTGTCAACGTTTACATGGTGTGAGTTAACAAACACTTCTCGTGTATGCGGTTTAGCAGGTTGTTGTGACAGCTCTGTTAACGTTTTACATGGTGCTGGTTAACAAGCATTGTTCATGTATGCAGGTTAACATGTGGTTGCGATCCTTGTTAACAGAAGACGGGATGTAGGGACGCCTACTCCGTAGCAGACGGGAATGGAGGACGCTTCTACCCGTAGTGACGAAGTGGGAGCTGCGGTTCTCATCTTTCGTCTGCAGACGGGTTCTGCCCGTGGTTGACCAAGTGGGAACAGGTGGTTCTTATCTTGTGTCTGCAGACGGGTCGTGAGGGTTGGTACCTCTGCCCGTACGCAAGAGTTGTGTATCCTGCTAAGGCCATGGCAATGCAAATGTAAATTTAAAGGTCGAATAGCGCTACTACTTGTATAGGAGCTGATGAATGATCGCATGATGGTTGAGTGAATTATGATGTTACCGATGTATACTGTGGTTGTACTCATTCACGTCACGCCTCATCTTTTATGGATGACTGAGCTATGAAGACGATGGTAATGCGATGTTGAATGGAGACGTTTGATCATTGTGAACGTTTGATTGAACGACGATGGAAAATACGGTTGTATTGAACGAGTGATAGAATGGAGGTACAAAAAAAAGGTTCCTCTTGTGCCTGTGGGTACGGAACCTTAGAAAAAGGTTTCAGATGATTGAGATTGAGAAAGTTGTTGCAGATACGAGACGTGTCTTGCTGCTGGTTCTCAGCAGGTCACCGAGCGCGAGCAACGAGCATCAGGGCTGGTGCCGGAGCTCGAGGGAGCTGTCGACCCTCCCGCGACGCAGCTGTCTTCTGGCGCCGCGTGAGGACGGGCGTTGCTGATGAAGATCGGAAGATGCAGTCGAGGACGATGCAGCGTCAGGAACGGCCGTGTTGGATCCGAAGTCTTTAAGACAGCCTTAAACAGCTCCACTGACAGCCGCCTGTCAGTTTGCGCGGCAATAGCTCATTGACATTAGAATGACATCTCGATGTAAGTTTGGATAGATGGCTAGGCGCGTTGATTCTTGCTTTCGTATTGATGAATTGTTAATTTAATGTAGATTCCTTGAATTTATGTAAAAACAGCGATTACAGTTTGTCATTCATTGATTTAGGCGTTTCATTGCCAAAAATGGTATTTACAACGATTATTCGCATAGTAGACGTTACAATCACGGAGATGATGCATGCAGACGATTTGTGTTTTGTGACGGAATCCCCAGGTGCTTTACAACCGCTTATTTCGAGTCTTCATGAATCGTGTCAGAGGTTTGGCCTAAAGATAAATGCAAAACAGACCGAAGTTATGGCTCTTGAATACTCTTGATCTTGATACATTAGCCAGCCCACAGATTGAAATGAAACTCGGCGGAGATTCACTTAAGCAGGGGACGCGCAGAACTTGACGCTAAGCGCGACGAGCTTAAGGCCAGATCACCTACCGCCATAACTGGCTGGAGGGGTGCTGACATGCAGCAAGTGTAGTCGCACATTCGCTGCAGAAATTGGCTATGTCAGTCACCAGAGAGCGCACCAGCGTCGCTCTCAGCAGTAGGATGTAGTCGCTGTCGCCGAATACGGCTAGGAGATGATGATGATGAGACCCGCTCGGTAATCACGTAACTTTTCGAACGTACGGTAGGCATATTTTAATGTCTTTTTAGTATGGGATTTGACATTTAGATCGTACGTACTACCGTTCGAAACAGTTACGTGATTACCCCGCTGGGATGTTTATGTGACGCAGCAGTGCAGTTCTGACGTGCTGACCGCTCACAGGTAAATGCTAGCCTAGCAGTCAATATCTTTTAGACAATTGAAACGTACACCTCTTTCTGAGCACCTCGATTGTATAGCTACTTCTGCTGCTGACTGTACTACCGTTCGAAACAGTTACGTGATTACCCCGCTGGGATGTTTATGTGACGCAGGAGTGCAGTTCTGACGTGCTGACCGCTCACAGGTAAATGCTAGCCTAACAGTCAATATCTTTTAGACAATTGAAACGTACACCTCTTTCTGAGCACCTCGATTGTATAGCTACTTCTGCTGCTGACTGTACTACCGTTCGAAACAGTTACGTGATTACCCTGCTGGGATGTTTATGTGACGCAGCAGTGCAGTTCTGACGTGCTGACCGCTCACAGGTAAATGCTAGCCTAGCAGTCAATATCTTTTAGACAATTGAAACGTACACCTCTTTCTGAGCACCTCGATTGTATAGCTACTTCTGCTGCTGACTGTACTACCGTTCGAAACAGTTACGTGATTACCCCGCTGGGATGTTTATGTGACGCAACAGTGCAGTATGTTCGTGGCATTGTTACAATGTTGCAAAACTTTGATGAATACAAATTAGGTACCTCTAAGGAACCTGTAATCTTTTGGCATCAGTTTCGTAGTCCACAACTAAGTACGAATGCTGCAACTTCTATTCAGATTTTCAGACGTTAATTTATATTTATTTTACGTATGATGCACATATCATAAATACTGTTCAATGAGTGTGCGGAGCGTGTTATTTCAAATATATTTTATTTTTGTGAATGCCGTTCCTGTAAACGCACCGTAGTTAATTCCATGAAATTTTGATGCATTTGTAGTAGTAAACACTTTATTGCACAAATCAAGTACATACAAGGAGAACAAACTTAATGGTAGACATTCGTAAAAAGGCGAACTTATCCCTTTAAGGGATCTCTTCCAGCTAACCTTTGAGAAAATGAGAGGATATTTTATTTGTCATCGTCCCAAGAACAATATTATTTTTATTATTATTAAAAATGGGATTGCTCTTCGCGAGCATCTAGCCAGGGGGCAAAAATGAGGCCAACGGTGAAGCGAGCTTACGCAGAAGATGCCTATTCACTCGTGCCTTAAATAGGTCCAGGTTATATGAACTCGGAAATACAGCAAACCTTAGCAGTGCTTATTTTGCTATTCCGCTAAAAGAACGCGAGATGTATGTCTATTAGTGAACATGAGATGCGTCCACTATAGCTTATTCTCGCATGCAGGTAATGCTCCCATGCTCCTTAAGCACTCCGTACGCGCAAACATGCAACAACAAGTAAATATACAACAAACCACCACCGATAATAACAAAAACTTCGACACATATTACGCTTCTCTCCTAGGCATCATTAGGACGCGCTGGCTGGAGAATTCGCGTGCGCGAAACATGCGATAGTTGAAACAAAACACTGGAATTCACTCAGTAGCTGTACCTACACGTTTGTACAACTCCGGATAAAATAATGGTATAAGTAATAGGTATTGGATTGGGTAGCAATAAGTTGATTGCAGGAACCCATGCTTTAATTGGTAGGTACTCCAAGTTCCAATTTGTGTTAAGGTCAAAATTGCTAAAGCCAGAACCCTACATCTGCTGTTTATTATCGTTGCGTACGATAACGATAAAATAAATAATTTACTCCTTCTTACCCTGCTGATGTATGATGCTTTCTTTTACCGTTCATCGTATGATAACATAATATTCTGATATTACCAAAAACATCCGCAACGTACTCCGGTGGCTCCAGTATAAATTTTATCGAAACATTAACTCACTCGAACGCGTTTGCGTTTTGTCTCAAAATGTATGAAAGTGGTATGAAAACGTGAACAGCGCCTCTGGTGGTCACTAGTGGAAACTAAAACAGCGAGTATAACATTTGTTGCTAACCGATGAACGCGCGTATTTCAAACTCGGTGAGAGCGTTTTGATACATTTTGAGACGAAACGCAAACGCGTTCGAATTAGTTAATGTTTCGAAAAAACTTATACTAAAGCTACGGGAGATGATAACCATTGTTATGTCAGAGAAGCAAAACAAAATATCTAAAAACAGAAAAAAACTAAAGTCAAAGTAATATTACAATTAAACAATTTATTCAAAATAAATAAATATTATTATTTTAATCACTAATAAATACATAAACTTCAAAATATATATTTATAATAATCTAAAATAAATACTGAAACCTCAAATAAACACCCCAATAACAACTCAACGACACGACACTCGTATTGCTGAACACAACGAATCTAACCCTGAAATTCCGCCACATAAAGGGCACCTTCCTGCCTAGACCGTAAGAGATAGAGATAGAGAGGTTCTGTTTTTTACAAAATGTAGGCCAACTCAATACCCCGAGGGCTTTTTTCATGTTTTCGATTTCGCTTTTCGTTTTTAAGAAATTGCCGATTTAGTACGACAAGACGCCAAAAAAATTAGACTTTGTTCGATATTTTAGCAACTTTTAAAGGAAGTTCTTTTTTTTTCGTTTTTTTTACCATTTTGTAACCCTTGCCAAGGGCCATCTTTTGACACCTCAATCAGCCACGTAGCCCTAAACCTCACGATACCAGGGCAATGTATCACTCTCGCTGAAATTGATGGCCTTACTGAAGCGATCGAAAAAACATTTTCAATATTAAAATGAAGAATTTTATGATATACATATATTGCATTTGCAAATCCGACATGCAGCGTAACAGCGAGGGACCGTAACAAGTGGATTCTACTAACAAGCCTAACTTCGACATGCAGACATGACACGTGATGCTATTGAACGTCAAGCGTAAAGCTTAGATATATTTGAAGATTCGGTACTTTTTTATTAAGGGGAGGTATCCCCAACGCAAATGTCCCGCTCTAACACGCGTGAGTTTACAATTAACCATCCCGCTCTCTACGCAAGCTCTACGCGCAGTTTCGTAAATATTTAGCTATAGTTATTAAGCCAATCATTTTATCAGAGCAAACCCATCGAATTTGTCTAGAACTATTTAGGACCTTTAATTGTGTAAGTACAAAAATTTAATGTTCAATATCAGTAATATAGCCGTAGTATTGAAAAAGCATTCCAAAAAGGGGTAACTTCGCGATTTTTTTCTATCGAGTGTAATTCATCAGGTCATGTAACTGACATTGATTTTGATTTGACTAGACAAGATCCTTATGTAACACATATTTTTTTTTTTAATTTTTAGACACTATATTCTATGTCTCAGATGGTTTTTAAAAACTCAAAAGTGGTAATACCCGGCCTTAATCTTAAAGTGGAATTATTTCTGTTTATTTAACTTAAACTCAGTTTAAGGTGGCTGAGAGATATTGAGCGTTGTGTATGTAATATGAATATCGAGGGATGGCTAGCTGTGCATGTGTTGTGTACTGTACAAGTCGCGGTACGCATGAAAAAGCGAACCCTTAATAAGAGAACAACGGTGGACACTGACTTGGAAAGTCACTATTTGCGACATGTTCCGGACTGCAATTGGAGCCCTAGATCAGATCGAGTGCTTACGAGCTTCGCGCGCCGGCGAACAGTGATGCGCGGTCGAGTAGCGTTGCACCTAACAACCTGACGAAGGACTCCAATTGCAGTCCGAAACATGTGACAAATAGTGACGTTCCAAGTGTCAACCGTTCTTCTCTTATTAAGCGTAATTATGTCTCTCATTAGTGTAAATTTATTTAAGCGAATTCTTTCTTACTCGCACTGTGTAAAATAAAAAAGGACAACGTTAGATTTAGTCGTCTGGAATCGCGCGCTGCTTTAGTTGCTCTAGCATGTATGTATGTATGTAAGCACTTTATTGTACACAAAACAGGTTAAAACAATATACATGTCGCATAAGATTAAAGTACAAAGGCGAACTTATCCCTATGAGGGATCTCTTCCAGCTAACCTTTCAGGTATTGAGTGGTAAGTGAAACATGACCGCGACAACTACTCCTTGAGCAACTTACTCGTATATTGAGAGACATTTTTGCTGACTGTGTCGAAGGACACGACCTATTTCTTATAATGTAAATAAGGATTCAATTGATACCATGATTTGGGTACTTCGGATTGCTTGCTTCAAATAACATTATTTACAAATTACGATTTACGAATTGCACGTAGAACCGATGGCCGTTGGGGCCGAAAGGTTCTCGAGTGGCGACCACGGACCGGAAGGCGCAGCGTGGGTAGACCCCCCACAAGGTGGACTGATGACCTGGTAAAGGTCGCGGGAGTCCGCTGGATGCGGGTGGCGCAAGACCGGTCATTGTGGCACTCTTTGGGGGAGGCCTATGTCCAGCAGTGGACGTCTTTCGGCTGATATGATGATGATGATGATGACAAATTACGAAAGTAAATACATGTTTTGCAAGTATAAATGGTAAATAATAAGGTTAATAGAAAAACGGAGATCAAGAATAAGTAAGTAAAAAAGAGTATTGTACTACTCTTTATGTACTATTGTAATTTATATACTATTGTAATACTCTTTATTGTAAAGAGTATTTGTTGTTGTTGTTGTTGTAAAGACCTAACAATTACAACAGCAACGGTTTTACTGTTTACACCTTTAACCTATAAACAAAGTATAAAACTGGGGATCGCAAGACAGTTCGCAAATATAAGGAAAACTACAAAGGAATAAAACCATAGTAACTCCAAGAAAATGTTCGAGAATAGCAGACAATGTCTGCTTTTATGTTTATACAAGAAGATTTGCCCGCTCAACTTCATCCGCGAAAATAAAAATAATTTGAATAAGTTCATTGAAAATAATGTTCCAGATATTGATAGTATTTTCAGCTTTCGCTCTCAGATCCCAAGCAACAAAAGATTGAAATCTCCGCACTCAACTATGCTATTTCTTCAATGATGCGAGCACAGCGGGTAGTCACCCCGACTACGGTCTGTGCTACGCTACGCCGTAGCGTATCGAAGCGTATAGGAAATCGAAGAGCACGTTTTGCAGTGTTCACCTACGAAATGTTACCATTTAAACATTTCTCTCTTCATTTAATTCAGGTATGCTGCGCGATATCTGTTTAATAATATAGTTATTTTTATGCGGCACGGTGGGTTGGCAATACCAGTAAAGTCAGCTTGCAAGCCTCTAACCTAACCAAACATCACCGACTCCATTAGCAACTTCACATAGATGGTTAGCTCAAAAATTGAATTTGCCGCGACCCAGTTCATATTGTTCGGTTAATCTAAGCTAATCAAGTTTGCAGACGTGTGTCGAGCACATTTATCATGTGGATCCAGTTAGTTTCTCGTCTCGGAACAATACCGTATGTAGATACGATCTTTTCCGTGGCGAAAATACAGGGCTTGATATATCTTATCATATCAAGGGTAGCGAAGTGCGATTTTTGTTATTTATATAAGGTGCTGCTATTACCTACACTCTTTCCGGTACCTTTTATGAAAGGTCTATGAAATAAACGGTCTATATTATTGGCCTCCTGCTAGGTAATCAAACTCTTGTAAAATCGCATATTTACGGCTGTTGTTGTCCTGAATAAATAAAATAAAATAAATAAAATAATAAATATTACCACAAGACAAATATGGCCGTAAGTAAAACGTTGTTATCAAAAACCACTCTTCCAAACGCCGAAACCCAGATCATCGAATTAGCACGCATTTCAAACGCTTTGCATCAATACGAAACCGTTGGATTCCATCTATGGCGGAATTATGGTAGAATTCTTGGAATTGATACGTCCATATCCATAGACATATCGAAGGTACGACTCTTCCCTGAAAATATGTGCCTTATTCGGTCGTGATAAGGTGGTGATTATTTTGTGTCAATTTTCGATAGGATTTGAAATTATATTAGATTCAAATATCTACTTGAATCTATTATGTGAATTCCGATCCGCTTGGCTTTAATGTAGTTAATATTGTGCTTTGCACTATGGCTTTCACCAATTAACTGGGAAAGGCATATTAAATTTCAACAATAAGTTATTTTATGTCACACCTGGCCATAAAGTGGCCATTTATCGCACGCTCCGCGCGCGAAAAAACCCACTTCCTGGCCAGGGGGTGACATAAAATTTTGTACTTACCACGGGCGATAATAAAGAAAGCCTCAGATCGCGTATTTATCGCCCTTGCCTTCGGCTCGGGCGTAAAATACCTGCGATCTGAGACATTCTTGGTTTTATCGCCCTTGGTAAGTAATGTACTATTGTGTAATCAGTTACCTGCATGAACTTCAAGTCACTATTTTGGGAGCTTGATAAACAGAAAATCTTTTCTTAGTGTTATACATATACGTAAGTACCAGTACGCAGGTAAATTCTGTAAATAAATCATGACAACTGACGTTAAATATTTCCGATTATAGCGTTACTCGCCGTTTAAACCTTCATTCTTATATATATCAAATTTCATGTTCGATGGTTTGATATTAGATTTAGTCACAATGTCTCAAAACTACAACCCATTACCTAAATTTCCGATTCGTCGCTGTTCAGAACAAAGCCCAATTGTTACCATCCAATTGAATTAGATCCTAGTTTCGGAGAACAATTAAAATGGGGATATGACACTCAGTTGTAAGACTAAAGCTACGATATCAAAGGAGATACGTATTCATTGAATGTAGGTAACCCTTTAAATAAATAAGGTAGGGCGCTATCAGGGCGTTGTATTGTGTGCTCTCGACTCAAGTGATTGAGCTCCTCGATTAGCAAAATCGAACGTGAGACCCGCACAACTCGAGAGCCAAGTATATACACAAAATAAAAATATTCTTTTAATAAATGGATTTGTGGATAATCTTACACAAATCGACCTACCTATGTAGTCCCAAACTACATAAGCAAAGCTGTTACTATGGGAACTAGGTGACGATATAATATGTATGTAAGTATATAAAAGAAGAAGCCCTGAGTGACTCATCAACGCAAACCAACCGAACTACTAAAGCTAGAGAATTGATTTTTATACAGTGGGTTATTATATTTATAACGTAAGCTAGGGATAAGAAAGGATTTTTCGAAATTCGAACCCTAAGGGTGTGAAAAAGGGGTTTAACCAGGGGGCTTTCACTCCGTCAGTTCGCCGCGCCGCTACAAGTACGAGTACATCCCCAGGTGGTACTCATTCAGTGGCAGCCGCGAATTGCTACCGGACGGTCGCGTCGTCTCGTCATTCGCTTGGTGTGGTTCTCATTTGTTATTTACCTATTATAATTAGGGATTGTAAGTTGGCGATTTAAATATAAATATAAATATTTTCTGGACAATCTTACACAAATCAACCTAGTCCCAAACTAAGCAAAGCTTTTGCATTTGTTAACAGTGCAACTTCTGTACGTAGTACTATTACTTATTCTGTGGTTTAACGTTTACTGTATGAAAAAACGTATTTATTGAAAATGGTTTATATACATTGACAACAAATAAATATATACACAAAATAAAAAATAAAAATTTAATAAATGTATTTGTGGGTAATCTTACACAAATCGACCTATGTAGTCCCAAACTAAGCAGAGCTGTTACTATAGGTACAGTCAGCAGCAATGGTTGCTACGCGGGCGAGGTGCTCACAATGATCTTCACACATCTTTATTATAAGGGAATAGGAGCGTGTGAAGATAATTTTGAACACCTCGCCCGCGTAGCAACCATTGCTGCTGACTGTACTAGGTGACTATGTATACTACCGTAGGGTATATATAGATAGAAAGCATCCAAAACTCAGGAACAAAAATTCATGGCATTTATTTCGAACCGTGAGATCTTCGAGAAGACAGTACGGTTGCCAGTTTTTGTATAATGATACATGATTGATTGATATTTTTGAGTTTATGTTTTGTTTTCTTTTTTCTATTATGATATTATAGTTCGGGTAAAACTCCATCGTTTTAACTTGGCTGATAAACGACATCATGCATTGCTTGAGTAAACAGAAGAAAAAAAGAGTATTAAACACTCTGCTTTGAAATTTTATATCCGTATAAGACGAAATATATCGGACGACACGACAGACTAAGAAAATAGAACTACCTAAGGTTTACGACGTAACTATGAATCCTGGAATTCCGTTTTAGTCGTAACGATAGTAACATTCAGAAGTAAAAGTTCCTGCATCAACACGATAACGGATATCTCCCATCCTCACCTAAAAGCGCCTTCAAGTCATTAGCATTTGATTAATGACCAACACAATGAGGATTAAGCGCAAATTCTGCAAAAAAACACCACGTGCTCAAAAACACTACGTCAGCTCTGTCCAAGCGCATTTTTCGCAACTTTTTAATTTAATACGAAAACCTATGAATTTCGTTTAAATTGGACGGAGTGTTGGTAAAATTTTAAATAGTTGGGATGTAATTTCGGCTAGGGATAATTTATGTATACAGTCAAGGGCACCAATATGTATACACTTTTTCACCCTGCTCAGAGGAGCAAGCAAAAGAATGTTGCTTTTTTAGGGTTCCGTAGTGAACAAGGACCCCTTATAGTTTCGCCATGTCCGTCCGTCCGCCCGTCCGTCTGACCCCCGCTTTTCTCAGTAATCGTTAGTACTAGAAAGCTGTAATTTGGCATGAGTATACATATCAATGACTCCAACAAAACGGTAGAATAAAATCTCGAAATATTTTTTTTAGGGTACCTCCCCTACATATAAAGTGGTGGTGCCTTTTTTTGTTCCAAACCCTATCGTGTGGGATGCATGGTGTAGTTGGATAGCTCATTCAAAAATATTATAAGGTTTCTAAAAGCATTTTTTGATACAAGAATCAGTTGGCGTGATATTAAGCTTTGATATGATAATTTTTGTTATGGTCAAGTGTACCCCACCCCTGCCAGCTAAACAGTGGCTACTAGACATGTGAAAAAAATCATGGTAGTAGTATATATACGATGAATTTAAAAGGAAAACTATCATAGTAAATATAAGTTCGCAAACTTTTAAGTCCACATAATGTAACGGGTGGACAACTACGGAACCCTACATTGTGCGTGGCCTGACAGGCACTTGGCCGGTTTTTTCTATCACTGATCCGTAGTTATTTAGGATAAGATTTCACCATGAAAACAGTTACGTATACTATATTTTTAATCTACTCTAGTGACTAAATCATTCAATGAAATGAATGATTTTATAACCGTAATAAATGCGTGTTATGAAAAAGGAGTATTCCAATAAATTACAAACGAATGAAGTGTTGAATTATCTTTATCGCGTAGTTTGGAAATACAGTATCGATTTTTGAACAGTACAAAATTTACGCTGCATATAAAAATCGTATGACAAAAGTTTCTACTTTAGATTCGTATACAATAATAAAATATATGGGAATATTTAAAAAATGCAATAAAATCGATTCGAATAATCATTCACCGTTCATTATAATCGCGCAAATTTGTAAACTGCTTTACTACGTCAGGTACGTCAGATGCCGTCTGAGATAGTTCATACAAATACCTACGGTCTTTAGAAACAAGAGAGTATAGTATACTTACTCCAAAATTTTTAAGGCAACAAAAATGTTGAACGTGGAATTTTTCCTTCGTAGAATTTCGCTGCACGAAACTACTTCATACTTCCAGCTGAGTGAAGGAATTTCAAAGTTTCTATTTACTCTCGGCTATCTAATGTCGTCGGAGATTTACGACACGCTTAACTATAGTCATTTTTGTACCACTTGAAATGCAAACCAGGAAAATGTGAGCTTTTTATGCAGACGTGATAAATGCATCAGGTTTTGTTACATTTTGTTTTCTCTCTATAGAGTGCTTTTATATACTACAAGGATCACGAAGAGCATAAGTAACATTTTCTTTAGTTTAAAATGCTTTTTGTCGTACCCAGTTCTACTCCAGGATGGTAATGCGTATCAGTCCTTTAGAATAGCAATTTATCATAATAACAAACGGCCCATGTAAACCAACCTACTGGATCCAATTTAATTTATTACTTTACAAAAACGAGAGCGGGATTTTCGTTTAGCTAAGGTATTCTTGTATTACGAGGGACGGGTGACCCTTAACGCTTACCGCAGACAAATATTTGTCTTTTTAATTCATTGTAGAGTGTTTATGTGAGTATTAGCCAGGGCACTATTACGTATTCTGTGAATAAAATTCAAAGGATTTAAGGAACTCTGACGAACCTGCTTAAACCTACTTAGGTACTTGCACTGGATATTTTCCTACGCCATAGATTTGTCCGATAACGGGTAAGGACCAAATTTTTGGATTTTCAGACACGTATCACGAATTTTATGTGACCTTTGATTTAACTTATCGAACGCCAAATTGAAGGTCATTCCGAGGTGAAACCCCTAATATGACTGCAAAACAAGGATTTTATAGGTTTTAATCTGTCACCTACCGATCCCAAAAGATTATTCTCCCTTAAGAGGAGGGGTAGGGCAAGCTCTCTCCATACAAACTTTGTGCAGGATTTACATCGTTTGTGTTTTCATTAAAGTTATGATTTTTGGTCAGTATGCTTATTTTTCTCATAGCTATTTCGTGATGTAAATTTTTTTTTATTAATTTTTTTTTTGAATTTTTAAATTTTGTTTTTTTTTTTGAAATATTTGAAAATTTTCACATCACGATCTTCGCATATCTAATATTTACAACCAAAAAAAAATATGATATTTGTTAGTGCCAAAACCGACGAATAAAACCTGCACAAAGTTTGTATGGGGAAGGCCTTGCCCTACCCTGCGCCTTAAGGCAATGTAATTTTTTTTTGGATGTAAATATGCGAGGAAAGTGATGTGGAAATTTTCAATTAAAAAAATAGAAAAATAATATAAATAAATAAAAATTACATCACGAAATCACTAACAGAAAAATAAGCATACTGACCAAAAATCATAACTTTAATGCACCCTTAAAGAAATTTATGAAATGTTGTTTTATCAAGTGAAGTATATCTGAAGTTGTTTATACAGATCATCACACACCCGGACTTATTATGTTATTGTTTTTTCCAAGTGCCAAATGCGAGTCGGACTTCGTACATTTAGGGTTCCGAAGCAACCGCAAAATTAAGTTGGTTTTTATAAGAAAAATAAAGAAATTCCAAAGAAAAAAATCTGATTTATCAATATATTTGTTTTCCAATATTTTTTTAAACAAACAGTATTTATCTACTCAACGAGTTCTAAACAACGATACCCCACTTGATGGGGTAGCTTATAAAAAAAAATCATGCCCCCCTTTAGCTGTATGGGTGCCCACCTTAAAAATACGTTTTCACTATTTGTATGGCTTTGGGCCAACAAGATGTTTATATTGTGAAAATTTGAAGACTGTAGCTCCAACCGTTTGGCTGTAAACCTGTGTGACAGACGACGGACGGACGGACGGACGGACCGACGCGTGAGTGACAGCATTAGGGTTCCGTTTGGACCCCCCATTTTATGACATCTTCTAAGCGTGTTATAAGTATTTATTATGATTATTATTTCCCAAGAAACCTTGTCACTATTAATATCATGGCTTACCTGGACAGAATAACTGCAAGAAAAATTGATCAACCCTTTTTCACAATCTAACTTTATACCTACGCTAATTTAATCATTCAATTAGAATTTAGATCATCGAAATATAAATTTGTTTGAAAATAGCGAGTCTTCAGCTGATATTATTTAGTGAAATAAAGCTACTAAAAGAAAAGTAAAGTACCTACAGCAATTTTTTTGTGTTGAAATATGCTGTGGTATTTTAGTACTGACTAATCTGAACATGATTCCGTTGTAGGAAATCTAACAGCATACTTATTAAATCTATTTCAAATGAATCGTCGGGTTGACTTTAAGTTAATAGCGCTATACAGGGTGTTTCCTGTAACAGGAACAATAAGTTAAATGGTAGATAATTAACCTTGCCTGTAATTATTTCCACGTGGTTACAGTTGAAAAAAAAAAAAAAAAATTTTTTTTGGCGCTGGTCGTTGTCCTGTATTTTATTACTTTTTCGTAGTGATATTATTAATGATTTTTTTAAAAACACGATATTTTTTTTCCTAAAAAAGCCATAAAATATCCTTTTAAACTAAAAATGCTAATACTACGACTCATTTTTTTTTTAATTAAAAATGGGATCGCTCTTGGCCAGCATCTAGCCAGGGGGCAAAGATGAGGACTCATATTTTGATGCTACCTCTGAATCCGAAGTAACGGATGTGCTATGATCTCGCGGTGTCAAGATCAAGATCCATTACATGAGGGTCCTAACTTTAGATCAAATTTTCTCCAAATTGAAATAATAAATAAAAATTTTGGACACAAGGGGTTAGTACTGCAGATGCTCTAAGGAAGCGTCCTTTTAAATATTTGCTCCTGTTACAGGAAACACCCTGTATAACTTGATGAAACTCTTAGGGGGCAAGGTAAGTAGGAAGGGGAGCGTGAAAAGAATCTAAGCAGTTAAAACTTTACTTATAAATATGAAAACCTGGTTACGTACTAAAAGTGAAGTTGGAATTAGGTAGGCCTGGCTTTAATGGAAGCGGCTCTACGGAATTGTATATCTGGCAATAAATATAAAGTGAAAATTTATTGATATTGAGCTCCTTTGGCGACCTTTGTACCCACTCAAGTATGTACTCGTAAGATAAGAAAATGTTGATACGGAATACATTATTATTACGGACTACAAATACGGGTTATTTACTTACTAGTATTTCTTCATTCATGCATACATTTCAAGTTGCGAATATAAGCCAATGTATTGACCAATACGGGTTATGTTGTTGAATTAAGAGTGTGTTAGACACAAACTTGGGACATGATATATCACTCCCATAAAACTTGATGATACCGCATTATTACATGATGCCCGAAACGCGTCTTTAGGGCCAAACATTTCGCTAACACATTCAAATGTAAGCTAACGGCTGCCAGTTTAAGGGTTGACTCGTTATTAATGAACGCTGCACCCACCGCGATAGCTGCCGACGAACTTCGTCGACTGTCAACCCTATTTAATTCGGGGTAACGGTGCTCATAGATTTAATGTTTAGAGTTTTGGTAGAAAAACGACGAGTTTTTGGCGCCTTACTAGGAATGTGGGGGTTGTTTGTGGGGATGTTCTTTGAGATTTAGTTATACATTAGCTTATTAAAAAGCTTTAGCGTTTTAAAATCTATAATTTGGAGTGTATCCGCGTCTTAATATAGTTTAAGGACTTTCAAGACAAGAAATTCGAAATGCTTAAAATTACAATGCGACAAACAATAGCAACCTAAAATCCTACTCATAACATAAACCCTAAAGCGTATGAGAATGTTTGTGATGATTTAATTCGTTTCAATTTCACGCGATAACTAGCGAATGGATTATGACAAAAGTTATTTAAATAAGTGTCAAGAAGGCGTGAAAAGAAACTAACAGAAAATTACATTTGTTGTCCATGTTTCAAGTCTTGTTATAACATCACAACTTTGATAGTGTTCTCCTAAAGTTATGACTATCATATATCAAATAAATTGATAGCGTCTACTAACTTACTCGACTGTACACAGCTCAAAGACATTCTGCACATTTAGTCGAAAACATACAAGCAAGTTATCGCATTTCATAAGGTGTGTATATAAATTTCATGAATTTTGTAATTACGCTTCACGGATATGACTCTAATATTCTATTTCCTATTTTAAATAAAAAAATATGGATGGAATCTTTTTGTATATGCACATTTCCATTTTCACAATTTTGTTTCGTAATATCAAAGAAAAACCCGATATCACGTATTGAAATAACGTATCACGTATTGAAATAACGTATCACGTATTGAAAAAAACGTATCACGTATTGAAATAACGTATCACATATTGAAATAACGTATCACGTATTGAAATAACGTATCACGTATTGAAATAATGTATCACGTATTGACGTAACATATTATATTTCAATATATCTGAGACTCACGGAAGTTTTCTATTAAAAATTACGATATCACGTAACTAACGCTACATCGACTGTAGGTACCCGAAACATTCATGGACAGAGGACTGCTCAAACTCAGAACTCCGCCCTAAACTAGTTAATATTATCCTACTATAATCCTACTTAATATTATACCTAAATGCGAAAGTTTAGATGTACGGATGTTTAGTTGCTTGGATGTTTGCTATTCAATTCAATCAAGCAAACACGGCTGAACGAATTATAATAAAATTTGGTATACGAGTTTGTGCCTGGATCAACATATATTTTTTTTTAAATATGACGACGGTGACAAACAAGCTTACGGTCCAGCTGATGGTAAGCGGAGGATAATTATTCCATATATATACTATCTCTGCATCACCGTGAATCATTATGCTTAGATACGATTTCCGCTACCCTAAGGTTGTCTGGAAGAGATCGCTTATTAGCGATAAGACCGCCTGTTGTTTGCCTCTACTCATTGTCATTATGTACTGCACTGTGTTATTTTTGTTGAGGTTGTGCAATAAAGAGTATTTGTATTGTATTGTATTTTATTCCAAACATCATCCTTCGAAATAACTGACAGGTCATCTCTTTACTGCTCAAGATTACTAAAATTCTGTTCATTTTCTCCTACAAACAACATATAGATAGGTACTTACGAGTATGTATTAAGAAAAACAAAACCCTATATATGTATAATAATTAATAAAAGATCTTGTTCCTAGAATGTCGGCACGAGTAGGTACATTTTTATTGTATTTGAGTTTACGTAAACAAATTACAGGTAACACAAATGTTCCAAACTCTTTAAACTTTAGGTACAGCGCGAACGTCACCTTTAAAATAAATACATATATAAATAGACGCGGCAAGAGAGGATAACGAACAAAATATGATATTCAGATTCGGGAGCTAGGGTTTGCCTTTATGTTGAATATCAGTCGGTCGTTTGGACATATTTCAGTACCTCGCATTACAATATTTATAAGGATCTTTTATGATTTTTTTATTTTTGCCAGTACAGGCAAGGTTATAAATATGTATACAATTTTGGATCTTATTTCAATGGAATAAGGTGAAAAAGTGTATACATATTGGTGCCCTTGACTGTACCTACTATTTTAGTAAGGGCTTTATAGGACATCAATGTATGGGAACCAATATTTTTTTCATTAAAGCATGAGGCTTGGCACACTTGTTACTTAGGTGGACTAGAGTTGAAAACGCCCGGGAGACAAGGTCGGACGCGATGCTGGTGGGGAGGGGGAGGGGGGGAACTTTCGCTCCGGCCCGCGTTCTTTCAGTCCTCATATTATCTTATTTATAGAGACTAGGGCATGTTTGGTATCATTTTCGGATAAATTGAGGATGGCCGATCGTTTTCTGGGACATAAATAACATATTTTCATAGAAAAAAAATGAAATACAGGCAAAAGTTTTAAAAAGTCAAGTAAAAAAAAATCTTTCTGCACCGATTACGTGAAAACTAGCAACAACTTTGGCATGAAAAAAATACCTTTAAATAGCCACATTTATGTAGATTCTGAAAACATATCATTTGTTAGACCAATATAAAACACAACTTAGTAAAAAAAAAGAAAACAGGTGACCCGTCAAAATTTTACTTCATGTTCGTTCCGATCCCCGTTCTTTCAGTACTCATATTATCTTCTTTATCGAGACTAGGGCATGTTTGGTAACGTTTTCGGATAAATTGAGGATGACCAATCATTTTCTGGGACATAAATAACATATTTTCATAGAAAAAATATGAAATACAGGTAGAAGTTCTAAAAAGTAAAGTTAAAAAAAATCTGTTTACATCGATTACGTGAAAACAGGCAACAATTCGGGCATGAAAAAAATATGTTTAAATAGCCACATTTATGTAGATTCCAAAAATATACCACTTGTTAGACCAATATAAAACACAACTTAGTAAAAAAAAGAAAACAGGTGACCCGTCAAAATTTTACTTCATAACAAAAACGGACCTCTAAAGCAAATTTTATAATTCTTTGAAAATGTAACACAACTATAGCATAATTGTATACTAAGTAGTTTGTAGCTGTGTTTACGTTGGTTAGCATGTAAGTTACACTTTAAATTGTGAATAATCTAACCGTTTGATCATTTCAATAGATTGGTCACTGGTTCAAAATAAAACTAACAAGTTACAGATCTAATCCTTAATGTTACTCGTTATTATTCATAGTACTCGTGAAATACGTATACATATAATATTTTTGTATAACATTTGTCGTCACAAGCACACTTTTATGTACTTCAATTTTTGTTGGAGACACCTGCATCTAGCAGCGCATTTTTTTTTGCATTTGCACCGAATCATTTCCAAGCAGGCTTCGGCAGCTACTGGCAAGCTAGTCCATATAGATTCCCATCTGTGATTTACTTTCGTCCATCCCCAATCAGATGGACTGGGGATATTTAGGATCGGTAACATTTGATCCCATATATGAACTGCTTGCAAAACCGCCCGCAGGAAATGTTGGTGCAGTGCAGCATTGGATAGTGGAATATGTTCTAACTGGCGATCTTTTTTTGTGAACAGCTGCTTACGGCATTCGTTTACTGTCTAAACTGAGCTGGATCTGAAACAATAATCTTAAATATGCACAACCACCCTCTAAATGACTGATGGTTTTATGAAAAAAGTAAATATTACCTATCATAAATGACGACAAAAAACTTTTCCACAGTCGCCATTGCATCTTGTGTCTTGTGTCGTATGCTGCCAGGAAACCTTCTGTGACATTAGGGAACGTATCCAGGCTTACAAGCACTCTTTCTGCTTTTCCGTTGAAAAAAGAAACTGTGTCACGACCTGTGAAGGCATGGAACAGAGGGAGCACTTTTGTTTTTTGAGGCCCTGTGAAAGAAAATATATTTGAATAATTGTAACCAGTCATAACGTACACAATTATGACTGTTTTTTACCGAACGCGTTAGCTATTTCTTGACAGAAAAGGTACTGCTGGTGTTTCCCAGTACCAGTGTGTACCCACAGTACCTCTAGCTCAGGTGTTTGTAGAACACTTGCGACAGCTAAAAGTGCTCCCCTGTCCCTTCACAGGTTGTAACACAGTTTCGTTTTTCAACGGAAAAGGAAAAAAGAGTGCTTTCGAAACCTGGAATACATTCCTTAATGTCACAGAGGTTTCCTGGCAGCATACGATGGCAGAATTAAAGATGCAATGGCGATTGTTGAAAAGTTTGTTGTCGTCATGTATGATAAGTAATATTTACTTTTTTCATAAAACCATGAGTCACTTCGAGGGTGGTTGTGCATATTTAAGATTATTGTTTCAGATCCAGCTAAGTTTCGACAGTAAACGAATACCGTAAGCAGCTGTTCACAAAAAAAGATCGCCAGTTAGAACATATTCCACTATCTAATGCTGCACTGCACCAACATTTCCTGCGGGTGGTTTTGCAAGCAGTTCATATATGGGGTCAAATGTTACCGATCCAAAATATCCCCAGTCCATCTGATTGGGGATGGGCGAAAGTAAATCACAGATGGGAACCTATATGGACTAGCTTGCCAGTAGCTGCCGAAGTCTGCCTGGAAATGATTTGGTGCAAATGCAAAAAAAAATGCGCTGCTAGATGCAGGTGTCTCCAACAAAAATTGAAGTACATAAATGTGTGCTTGTGACGACAAATGTTATACAAAAATATTATATGTATACGTATTTCACGAGTACTATGAATAATAACGAGTAACATTAAGGATTAGATCTGTAACATGTTAGTTTTATTTTGAACCAGTGACCAGTCTATTGAAATGATCAAACGGTTAGATTATTCACAATTTAAAGTGTAACTTACATGCTAACCAACGTAAACACAGCTACAAACTACTTAGTATACAATTATGCTATAGTTGTGTTACATTTTCAAAGAATTATAAAATTTGCTTTAGAGGTCCGTTTTTGTTATGAAGTAAAATTTTGACGGGTCACCTGTTTTCTTTTTTTTACTAAGTTGTGTTTTATATTGGTCTAACAAGTGGTATATTTTTGGAATCTACATAAATGTGGCTATTTAAACATATTTTTTTCATGCCCGAATTGTTGCCTGTTTTCACGTAATCGATGTAGACAGATTTTTTTTAACTTTACTTTTTAGAACTTCTACCTGTATTTCATATTTTTTCTATGAAAATATGTTATTTATGTCCCAGAAAATGATTGGTCATCCTCAATTTATCCGAAAACGTTACCAAACATGCCCTAGTCTCGATAAAGAAGATAATATGAGTACTGAAAGAACGGGGATCGGAACGAACATGAAGTAAAATGTTGACGGGTCACCTGTTTTCTTTTTTTTTACTAAGTTGTGTTTTATATTGGTCTAACAAATGATATGTTCTCAGAATCTACATAAATGTGGCTATTTAAAGGTATTTTTTTCATGCCAAAGTTGTTGCTAGTTTTCACGTAATCGGTGCAGAAAGATTTTTTTTTAACTTGACTTTTTAAAACTTTCGCCTGTATTTCATTTTTTTTTCTATGAAAATATGTTATTTATGTCCCAGAAAACGATCGGCCATCCTCAATTTGTCCGAAAATGATACCAAACATGCCCTAGTCTCTATAAATAAGATAATATGAGGACTGAAAGAACGCGGGCCGGAGCGAAAGTTCCCCCCCTCCCCCTCCCCACCAGCATCGCGTCCGACCTTGTCTCCCGGGCGTTTTCAACTCTACTCCACCTAAGTAACAAGTGTGCCAAGCCTCATGCTTTAATGAAAAAAATATTGGTGTTGTCCTATAAAGCCCTAACTATTTGAAATCACAAAGACTAATCAAAGTGATTTAACAATCGTAAGGCGTGTTTGTTCGAGGGAAAGGTAGGTATGATGGAACTATAAAATACGCGCTCGTATGATACGATAATACCTACATAAAAAGGGCTCGTAATTTTACATGAAACTCTTACACCTCAAGCAAGACTAGCTTGATTTTCATAAGGCCGTGTTTTACGATCGAAAACAACCAACATGTACCGTGAATTCAGAGCATTATTCACTCTATACCCCTTTAAAGAACCCACAGTGATTTCCTGGCTACCTACCGATGTAAATGAAGAAATACGAGCGCATAGTATACTTAAATCTTTTATAGGAGCAACACATGCCACGTAAATAGAATACGTTTAGGAACCGCATTCCTAACTTCCGCAATATAAGATCCTGTTTGCGGCCGTGGCGTGGTAGATTCAGAAATCTCACTTGGTCGTAAGTTAGAGTTATGGACATTTGGTTGTATGCTCTGCAATAAATGGACCAAGTTCTTTTATTGCATGCAGTTATTTACATAACACTTGAAACTTGAAGATTTATGCATGAGTTTACGTAAAACAATTTTTTTAATACAGTTGCTCAAAAAGTGGTACTTTATGTAGCTGTATATCGTGCGCAAAGTTGGATTTCGCGCACTAGTGCTTTTTACTTTTCCAACTTTTTTAAATTTACTGTTGACCCAAGCCAAAGGGTTTTAGGTTCAGTCACTTTACTTATTTATTTAATAAAGCAAAGGCCATTAAAAGTAACCTTCTATAATATTTAAAACATTAAAAATGCATATTAAACAAGTTATAGTTAGTTATGTGGTTATCAAATATTAAAACATCTAAAACTGTATTCAAAAAGTTGACTGATTGAGTAAATTAATGACCGGAAACAGTATTATGCGAGATCTCTAATTAATAGAGTATAATGGAAGACCGTCGCGCCGGATGTGAATGAACGCTTGTCTTTTTTCGCCAAAACATACATTTAGTTACTTAAAAATCAAATATAAATTAATTATAAAATGAAAAATAATGATTTATTAATATTTACATGTAATTAAACTACCATGTGACATAAAATCTCCTCCAAAATAGTATTTGATTTGGCTGAATGCTGACAACCATGGCCTGTTGAAAAAAGTCAACCAATTAAAAGTTAAACCGTCTTTTTAATTCCCGCTTCTTTGTACATGATTTCAAGATTTAATTTTGTAGTGAGTTGTATTGTTTTAATAATATTTTTGTGATATGTTTGATTTATACGATTGTTATATAAAGTGTATGTCTGTATGTAAACTACGCCAGATAGACCAGGTACGTACTTAAAGCCCACAATGGCAAGTAAAAGTATTGTGTTTTGTATCTTTTAATTACTGTTTTATTTTAGTTTCTTTGATATTTTTTCGCAACTGTATTAAAAAACGTCGTTTGATACACGTGCGGAAGTGTCATTTTCACTCGTCCCGAGTCTTGTCCCTCGCCCGTCGGCTCGGGCCAAGACAACTCGGGACTCGTGCAAAATGACATACCTTCCGCACTAGCATCAAAATGTACTATTATCAGGTACTTATACTGATTTTTGTACAATTGTTTCGCACAATAAAGAAGCAATAGCTACGACTAAACTGTATATGTACGTATTAGCAATACAGCTATGTGCGAAGTACAAACCAAAGTGTATAATAAGATTAATAAGTATGGTACAAATAGTAGTTTATGCAACTGGTACATAATGAGGGGCATTAAAACACGAGTGTGTTTTATGAAACGAGCCGAAGGCGAGTTTCATAATAAGGTCACACGAGTGTTTTAATGCCTAATTATGTACAGTTGCATACACTACTTTATCTACATCCATATATTAAATCCTCTTTCATGTGTTTCGTGTGGGCACTTCTCGCCGGCGTGCGCCATGTTTGCGTCGACAGGCCGGCCCGCGCCTCCGCCGCCAGCCCGCAGCTGTGTCTTAATTTTGTACGTGATCTCGTTAAAGTGTTATATTTCGTGATCTAATAGGGGACGCACGCAACAGCCGCACAGTATATTATAAAGCGGGGTCTTATCTACGGTATTCGAACTTATAAAAGAGGATTTACTATATGGGTGTAGATAATAGTAGTTTATGCAACTGGTAAATAATGAGGGGCATTAAAACACGAGTGTGTTTTGTGAAACGAGCCGAAGGCGAGTTTCATATTAAGGTCACAAGAGTGTTTTAATGCCTAATTATGTACAGTTGCATACATTACTTTATCTACACACATATTATAACTACTCTAAGATGGGTTCAGAAACCGTAGTAAATAAATACAATAATTGTGTTAATACAACCTTTTTTGCACGGTTGCGGAAATATCGAAATCAGAACTGGCAACCGATACCTGAATGTTATTTAAAAAAGTAAATAGTCCCTATTCTTATGTCATCATGTCGTTCTAGCTCAAATTTTGTATATATATATAGAGCTGACATTTCGCATCGACTGAATTTGAATTTTCAGTGATACTAGAATAGGGACATGTCAACTTTGACATTTAAATTTTGACAGTTTTGTTTGACGTTTAATATTTTAACATCATATATGAGATTAAAATGAAAATTATATTACTGCTGTAGCCTTAGCCACAGATAAGAAAATTGCCATAAATTCATTGATTGTTGAAACGAGAGTCATTTTCTACGGTTTCCGAACGCATATTAGAGGATTTATGATATGTGTGTAGATAAACTCTCTTTACTTCTCGCGGACCTTTTCGTAGCGCGCGTAATCCATGTCTGCTCTGTACCGTAAACTCGCTACGAGCAAATAACACCGGTATCTGATTATTGGCTAAGGAAAAAAGGTATCCTTTTATTTACTGGTTTGATTCCACGCTCTCTCACAAACTCACAACTTACTTTCACATTGCAGGAATTAATCAACCGGTTAGAGTTAAATCCGGATGTGATCTGGGTGCCAGCAGGTGTCCATAAATAACTTATAAACTTCCCGAGCAATATAAACTATGAAAGACTTTTCTTACGATAAACCAACCCAAGTTTCAATATGTTACATACATTACATATTATAAGGGTGTCCAGAATTTTTCTAAACGATTACAATAAAAGGTCTCTATCTAGAGGGGATCTAACTCAAGTGTTTTTTTTTTACTTTGAAGATAGTAAAATGTGACTGTTTGTTGCGTAAATAAAAATAAAAACCGGCCAAGTGCGAGTCGGACTCGCGCACGAAGGGTTCCGGCCCATTATCTTTAAAAACTGCAAAAAAAATCACGTTTGTTGTATGGGAGCCCCCTTAAATATTTGTTTTATTCTGTTTTTTTTAGTATTTGTTGTTATAGCGGCAACAGAAATACATCTGTGAAAATTTCAACTGTCTAACTATCACGGTTCTCGAGATATAGCCTGGTGACAGACGGACAGACAGACAGACAGACGGACAGCGGAGCCTTAGTAATAGGGTCCCGTTTTAACCTTTGGGTGCGGAAACCTAAAAAAGTACTTATTTCGAAACGAAATGTAAGTAGGTATGGACTACTCGACGGGACTCCTTAGATACCATCGGCCTATATAAAGCTACTTGGCTATTTTCTGTAGTGACCACCACACTTGTTATGGGAAAACAGTTCATGTGATAAAGTGGATAGAATAAGAGAAAAAAAGAGGTTATTTTTTGGCTGTAGGTACATTAAAATAGTAGTTAATCATTATTTCGCCAATTGTGGCCGAGCGTGAGTAGACATCATTAACCTCTAATTCCGTAATAATTGACACGCAGCCTCCCAAATTGCAACAAGTTTATGATATATCCTTACTTTCGCAATTCGACCACGCGCTACTTCGTTGGCCGCAGATAAGTACTTAAACACCAAGAGCTTGATCACTCAATCATTTCCGACCCACGGACCAGTACGTACCATACATACGTCTCTGTTTACACGAGCATCTAATCTCGTATTCTTTGCCCGAATGTCTAATAAAACTTTAGTGAGGCCGAGAATTCAGGGATAAAGCAAACGTGTAGGTACAGGTACGATCAAATGGTGTGTGCTTAGCGTTACGGATTTAGTTACTAGAATTATGTGGAATCATGGATAGAAACCAGCATTTAGTCATGATATGCAAAGAAATAACGTTTTAGCAATGAAAAGTAGCAGGGCTAAGAGTAGGTAAGGTATTACGGAATATGCAGATACTCTCTTAAGAGAAGAGGTAGGTCAAGCTCTCTCCATACAAACTTTGTGCAGGATTTACTTCGTTTGTGTTTGCATTAAAGTTATGATTTTTGGTCAGTAAGCTTATTTTTCTGATAGCTATTTCGTGATGTATTTTTTTTATATATTTTTTTCTTTTTTTTTGAAATATTTGAAAATTTTCACATCACTTTCTTCGCATATCTAATAATTACAACCAAAAAAAATATTATATTCGTTAGTGCCAAATACTACGCATAAGCACAGAGTTTGTATGGAGAATGCCTTGCCCACCCCTGCGCCTTAAATAACATGAAGGTATTATTTTTGTCTTTTTTACAACATTTCGTTCGCTCATTTCGTATTCCTAGCTCTTTCACCGTGAAAGTCAGCTATTGTTACATATTCTCAACTATTAGTTACTGCCACTTTCAGCAAACTGTGCTTCGGTTGTATATTGGCGTTAGTATGGAACTCGAATGGAACACTATGTTTATGTGATTTAAGTTTCACGGTTTTCCGTTCTAAACAGACTTGGGCGAGCACCAAATTTTTGGACCGTAGTTAAATGTAGACGAATTAAATAATTGATTTAGTTCTGACACAAAACTTGCATAATAAATTTAGGGTGCCTTATTTTCGTGTCAATGTAGACGAATTAACAGTCCAAAAAATTGGTCCACACTCCGCACCCACATGAGAAAAGAATGATAATTTTAATTTTGGCAAGCAAATAACAAGCACGAACTACAGAATTAGAGGCATGTTAGATTTCGGGCACTAAAAATGGGTTTTAAAATAATGGTCCCCGCTCACAATCCCTAATTCAACAAACAGATTTTACAGTTATAAAACCTGTTGAATATTTGAATAAGATAAACCCTTTTACAATAAACCTTTACTAACCTTTCACGTCCTAACCTAACCTACCTGTATTTGAGATAGATAGCCATAATGGCGCATGCTGGGAAATGAGCAGTAACCAAGGACAACACTAGATGTCGTGAGCGCTTACGATCAATGGCCCCTTAGTTTCGAAGGAAACCAAACATGGGTATCGTCAGACGCCATCTATCGAGAAAACACGGTACTTGTTGATGGCTGACTTAAAATTTTAGCTTTGCCAAAAAGGTGGACATGTGAAAATGATTTTTTTTTTATTCAGTATAGGTTTGCGCTTGACCACAAATCACCTGATGGTAAGCGATATTGCGGTCTAGGATGGAACGCGCTTACCTAGCAAATACCGATTCACTCTTGCCTTGAAGACCGAAAGGTTGTAGTCTACAGGGAACAAGGAATCCGGCAAGGAGTTCCACAGCTTGGCTGTTCTCACGATAAAAGTGGAAGCAAAACGCTTCGTGCGAGTTTTAGGAACTGCCACCGTAAAACGGTGTTGCCTTGCCGTATCCCTGCTCGTCCGATGGTAGAAAGGGGCGGGAGGAATTAAGTTGTGTAATTCCTCAGCACACTCCCCGAAATGCAACCGGTAGAAAACCGAAAACCCTTACTGTCATTAGGCACAAACGAAAATTGGATCACTGAACTCATGACCATTCTGAAGTTATATCTAGAGGAATAGTATCCAAAGTAAATTTAGTAATTTATTATTGTATATATTTTCTTGGAAATAAATGTTTTCTTATTTAGTCAAAGTGTAATTGACAACATTTAATTTTATCTTAGCTGCTTGAAGCAAAAATCCATTTACAGATATAGACTTGCTGAGCGTATATAAAAAATATTGGATTTTAATATTCGATAGTTCCCGAAAAAACTGCGAAATACTTGTAAGAAGAAATTGCGAGGCTGAATTAGAATATTCCGTGACATGACTTATGTATTCATATTTAAAACAATAATATTGCCTGTGGATGCGACGTTGACAATTTTGACATCGACAGTTGTCAACTGTGGGGGGGGGGGGGCTATCTTGTCAAGTGAAATAACTTCAAATATCTCCGTCTCGTCTCTATCTCATTTGCTTCGAGCGATAGAGAAAGAAACATACGAATTTCGATCTTCGAGTGGTCAGGATAGACCCCTGAAATTTGTCACTTCACTGTCGCAGGTGACACAGATACAGTATACTTTTTAATTATATTTTGACCAGAGTACTACAGAGTGGACAGCTATGAACCTAAACCACACCTAAACCGCTACAACAATATTATAGTTGTAGTGCTATCATCTAATCAGAACACGCCCGCTCTTCATATGCGATATCTGTTCACTGCACGGTCGAGACGTGCAACGCACGCGGTTAGTTGGGATCGAACGAAAGGTATTAGGAAAATCGCTGCCGGTTGAAGTCGAGGCCGGGCCATAAGGAGACGTAAAGCCTAGTTACCTTGATATGCGGCAGCGCCAGCGCCCGGCGGAGGTCGTGGATGGCGGCGGCGGTGGTGACGGAGGCGGCGGCGGGCGCGGCGGGGTTGCGCGGGCGCGCGGCCGCGTCCAGCGCCTGGCGGCAGCGCTGCCGGCCCTCGGGTCGTGGAGCAGTTACCTTGATATGCGGCAGCGCCAGCGCCCGGCGGAGGTCGTGGATGGCGGCGGCGGTGGTGACGGAGGCGGCGGCGGGCGCGGCGGGGTTGCGCGGGCGCGCGGCCGCGTCCAGCGCCTGGCGGCAGCGCTGCCGGCCCTCGGGTCGTGGAGCATAGTTACCTTGATATGCGGCAGCGCCAGCGCCCGGCGGAGGTCGTGGATGGCGGCGGCGGTGGTGACGGAGGCGGCGGCGGGCGCGGCGGGGTTGCGCGGGCGCGCGGCCGCGTCCAGCGCCTGGCGGCAGCGCTGCCGGCCCTCGGGTCGTGGAGCATAGTTACCTTGATATGCGGCAGCGCCAGCGCCCGGCGGAGGTCGTGGATGGCGGCGGCGGTGGTGACGGAGGCGGCGGCGGGCGCGGCGGGGTTGCGCGGGCGCGCGGCCGCGTCCAGCGCCTGGCGGCAGCGCTGCCGGCCCTCGGCCGCCGGCGCGCGCCCGCTCGACACCACCACGGTGCATGCGATGCGGTCGTACACCTGCGCAGTTTATTTAATCGTATGGCATACATTTAAATAGGCAAGCTTTCAGGTTGCTGAGCCATGCAGCTGCGTCGGGTGTTAGGTGTAGCGTAGGTTAGGTCTTTCGTTGGTCCCGGGTATGAGTGCAGGGGCAGCATTAGACGATGTGCTCCATGGTTGGAACCTCTTCTCTGCATTCGCACATGGGCGAGTCCTTCCAACCCCACTTGTGCAGCCTCAGCCACCTGCGCCGTGCCCGACGGTTAGAAAGCGTTGCCACTGATGCGGGACGGAGAGTTGCAGAATTGACCAATCAATATCTATTAAATGGAAGTGGAGAGGAGCGGACAGAAGAGACTGATTCGATTAAGGTTAACACGCCGAAAGCCGCACCTCCAGAAATCACGGTTCACTGTTTTCGTTAATGCAGTTCTTACCGTTAAGAGTTCATGCAATAATGGCAGCGGCGCGCTTTGAAAGAGCCGTTGCGTGAACTAGTCGTAACCAGACCTTTCTTGAACCTTATAGGTGCACTCATAACGACCGATACGTGTGCGCGTTTGCAGGGTAGCCTGGGGAAAATCCAAGAGTTTGCGCTCCAGTAAGGGTTGGTTGAGCGGCTTCAACCGAATCTGAGGTTTGAGTGGAATCGAGCTACTGGTAGTTTTGCCGCTGGTTCATTAAAATAAAAGTCTAGCACTAAACTCAGCCAAGCCCGACCTGGGTCAGGTTGCCGGACTCTAAGTCAACACAACACAAGTACAAATTTAGAAATAAAGGAAAAATTGAAAAACTTAGGCACCGAGCAGGATACGAACCTGCGACCTCCCGGCACTCTCGCGGCTAGTCGCTCTAGCCAACTAAGCTATAGGTGCGATTACTACCCGGCGTGAAATTTGTCAATCCTTCCTCACAATACAACACAAGTACAAGTACCTCGAGCAAGGCCCGCAGCTGCAGGTCATCCAGCATGCTATGGAACAGGTCCGGGTCCACGAACGCGGGCCCGTCCTGCAGCACCGCCACGTCATCCAGCGACTCCACCACGAGATTCACCGCTGAAACAATATACTCGTATAAAATTTTTGTATTCAAGGAAATTAATATATTTTTTACACAACTGCTTCAGGATTTATTTATATTTTATGTTTAATGGACATGTCGATTGAGAGCTGATGGGACTCACCAGCATCTTTTGATACTCCCAAAAAATAATGCCTCACGGTCTGCCCTTTGACACCTTTAAATTGTCGACGGATAACTGTTGAGGCCGGGTATTACCACTTTTGAGTTTTTAAAAACCATCTGAGACATAGAATATAGTGTCTTGAAATCTAAAAAAAATATATGTGTTACATAAGGATCTTGTCTAGTCAAATTCGCTGTCAGTTACATGACCTGATGAATTTCACTCGATAGAAAAAAAATCGTGAAGTGACCCCTTTTTGGAATGTATTTTCAATACTATGGCTATATTACTGATATTTAACATTTAATTTTTGTAATCAATTAAAGATCCTAAATAGTTATAGACAAATTCGCTGGGTTTGCTTTGATAATATGATTGGCTTAATGACTATAGCTAAATATTTACGAAACTGCGCGCAGAGCTTGCGTAGAGAGCGGGATGGTTAATTGCAAGCTCAGGAGTGTTAGAGCGGGAAATTTGCGTTGGGGATACCTCCCCTTAAGAACAGTACTCACTATCAGCTAGCTTTATCAAACGTAGCCTGCTTCTGGCCTAGACTACATAGCCGACGACGTCTGTTGAATTTTTTCAACTCATCACCCATTTGGAGCAGCCTAAAGCCCCATTGACACGACGCAAGAACTTGCATGCGATTTTCATTACATCGCGGGGTTGATCGTCCTCTTCTTACCTCGGTAGTCAGCAGCCCGCAATGTAATCAAAATTGCGTGAAGTTCTTGCACTATATAAATCAGCCTTTAGCTTCCTCGTCTATAGACTGCGCGCGCGCTGCGCTTCGCGTGTGACAGATGTGACTAGAGGTGCTGGACTCACCAGCAGCATTGGCCTCTTCCAGTATAGCCTGCTTCCTGGCGGGCTGCTCCTCCTCCTCCTCGTCGTCGGCCGCGGCGGCCGCCAGCGTGGCAGCTCGCAGCCGCCGACGGCTGTTGAACTTTTTCAACTCTTCCACGGTGCTGGCGAGGTGGATGCGGTTCTGCTTGTCGCGGTCCTACATAAACAGTTATTATAAAGATTTGGCCAAGCGCCTAATAGAGGCTTGTGGTGACCAGAGGGCTGGCTTCTATTTCGCTCAGCGAATAAGTATTGCCGTGCAGCGAGGCAATGCAGCCAGCCTTCTGGGCACCCTTCCCAATGACAGCGATTTGGGCCAAATTTTTTATTTGTAATTTTATTTTTTAAGTAGGTTATTTGATGTATTTTGTAAACTTGTAGTATTTAGTTATTATAAATATAAAGACTTATCTACAGATGTATTCTGTTATCTACGGAATACCATGGCACCCGAACTGTCAATCAATGATTGTACTAAACGAGTGACGTTTCCATGTCCATTATTATGGAACTTTATTGTTTAGTGTCAAATGTCAAAGTGTCAATGTTACCCCTACGGCTGTAAGATGACTGAAGCTAATTGAGAGAGCACGATAAATACGATTTTTTCCGTTAAAGTACGAAGGAAAATAATTTTGCACTACATCTGTAGCATTGTGTAATAAGGAACATTGTATCAATTTATTTACACGGAAACCTCATAATTTGTAATCATAATGTTTAATATGGGTATTCCTTTACTTACTCTTATCCATCTGTGATTGAGGACATCCTGAATGGTTATTCTCTGTGTATGATCCACAGTCAGCATACGTTGGACCAAATCTTTAGCAGCATCGCTAATATCATCCCAAAGAGGTGCGTCGAACTGTTAACAAAATACATTTTTCCTTTTTATTCATACCTTGTTCAAGTTATAATTAATTCAGGTAAGTACATACTAGAAATAATTCATTTGTAAAGCTAGTCAAAAATGAACATCACTTGCTACTAGCATTACACAGCCGCTCAGTGTGGCCAGTGATCGGCAAGTATCCGACCAACAAAAAACAAAGAATGCCGGCGGCCCACACGTCCACCGGCTCGCCATACAACTGGCTCAACACCTCCTCCGGAGTCATATAGTGAGGCGTCATTACTCCCTGTTATTTATTTGCATCTCACCCGCAATCTCCCCCTGCAGATAGCCTCAAACAGCCGCTCCCTCGTGCCAGTGAACGGCAGGTACCCGACCAGCAGCACGTGCAACAGGATGCCAGCGGCCCACACGTCCACCGGCTTGCCATACAACTGGTTCAACACCTCCTCCGGAGTCATATAGTGAGGCGTCATTACTCCCTGTTATTTATTTGCATCTCACCCGCAATCTCCCCCTGCAGATAGCCTCAAACAGCCGCTCCCTCGTGCCAGTGAACGGCAGGTACCCGACCAGCAGCACGTGCAACAGAATGCCGGCGGCCCACACGTCCACCGGCTTGCCATACAACTGGCTCAACACCTCCTCCGGAGTCATATAGTGAGGCGTCATTACTCCCTGTTATTTATTTGCATCTCACCCGCAATCTCCCCCTGCAGATAGCCTCAAACAGCCGCTCCCTCGTGCCAGTGAACGGCAGGTACCCGACCAGCAGCACGTGCAACAGTATGCCAGCGGCCCACACGTCCACCGGCTCGCCATACAACTGGCTCAACACCTCCTCCGGAGTCATATAGTGAGGCGTCATTACTCCCTGTCATTTATTTGCATCTCACCCGCAATCTCCCCCTGCAGATAGCCTCAAACAGCCGCTCCCTCGTGCCAGTGAACGGCAGATACCCGACCAGCAGCACGTGCAACAGGATGCCAGCGGCCCACACGTCCACCGACTCGCCATACAACTGGCTCGACACCACCTCCGGAGCCATATAGTGAGGCGCCATTACTCCCTGTTATTTATTTTCATCTCACCCGCAATCTTCCCCTGCAGATAGCCTCAAACAGCCGCTCCCTCGTGCCAGTGAACGGCAGGTACCCGACCAGCAGCACGTGCAACAGGATGCCAGCGGCCCACACGTCCACCGGCTTGCCATACAACTGGCTCGACACCACCTCCGGAGCCATATAGTGAGGCGTTCCGATGCGACCTGGTGATACCAACAAAATTAACTTAAACTCCAACAATTTTTATAGTAACGAGTTCAATTTCGGTTTATTGTTTATTTTGGTGTGAAACATTGCAGTTAAAAGGTTTAAAAATGGCAAATGGTACAATAACAGGATTTTATTGTGTGTGCACATGAAAACTGGTGTAAATTAGATAAAAAATCTATTTAAATAAGAATATACGTTGTAGTAGATTTAGTTGCCTTGCTTATGTAGGATTAAATTTTGGCACCAGAAATTTCATTTTAAGTTATTTACTTTATACTAAAAACAAAAATATGTCTCCAATCAATGAAACAAACCAAAATGTGAAACTTTTGATATATCTTGTCTGTGTTTCAAAGGGCGGGCGGGTTGCATCAACTAAAGATTACAGACGGTACAATGGCGCCGGCAGCTGTCATCCTATAGAAAATTGGCAAAATTGCCATACAATCAGATTTTAACGAACCGACGGTTTGAAACAACCAACCCTGACTTGTTTAAATTATAGTTAACCTATTTGATCAACTATATTGATTCAGAACTAAATGGTAAATGAAACAAATAACTATTTCAGTAAAGTGAAAGCCAATGATTAAAGGAAAACAAAATTTTGACTAGTTTTAAGAAATTAGGATAAGAATCACAGCTATCACGCAGGGTACAGGGTCCGTGTTATATGTGAGAATGTGCCAATTCAGGTAAAATCTGATCAAGCGATTATAAACTCTGATGTCTGATGCATAAGACACATAGTGTATCGGTGGTATGAGTGAAGACACGGTGTGCTAATGGAGAATGCACTGTATGTCCATGCAGTTACGGCACAGTTTACTTCGCACGGAGTCTTACCATACTCGTCTGATTTGAGATACGCTTGGCCCATGGGGCCCATTAGTGGTCGAGTGTCCCGTACGAGTTCTGAACAAAACAACCCGCTTTTAAATTTACAGGAGGTCTTTTAGTTAAAATTTTCCGTTAAGAGAACTACTAACTTTCGGTAGTATGTATCAGAATGTTATTATTCCCGAAATAACGACTATATCAGTCAATGAAATAAGTGTACTGAACTGATAACCTAAATGATTATATTAATTCCTGACAAAGCACCCGCAGCATTTCTCTGTGTTCAGGTATAAGTCTTGATTAAAGTGTTGTTTAGTTATGAAAATCACCTATATACAGGGTGCCCCATATCTATCTACCACGCCACGGTGACACCGGAGGTAGGTCAACACAAGAGGAAACCATTCGAAAACCGTGCAACTTTTACTGAGGTCATGTTAGGCTGGTTATGTTCCTCTTGAGTTGACCTACCTCCGGTGTCACTGTGGCGTGGTAGATACGGGACACCCTGTATATTTTCAGGCAAAAAATATACTTATCTTAATTAGGATTTCATAATATAGCCGGAGCTGGCTACGGCCAACTATTGACTATTTGTAGAGACATGAAATCCGTCTAGTTAGTGTGCCATACCTGGCCTTACTGTTATTATTAATTGATCAATCATCATCAATTCATCAATGAACAGCCGTCTGGACTTTAAAACGTTATAAAAATAGATATATCATAACGATATAATTCCGTTCGTGATTAACTTATCGATTTTATAAATGAGTAACAATATTCCGCATAACGGTATAAAAATAACAATTTAATATCGTCATGAAAATGAAGCTTTTCCAAGATGTCTTCATGATTAAATATATTAGAAGGAATAACGTTTGTTTTATCGCGTAACTAAACCAGTTTCGCTATATATATTGGTGTTTATTTTACAACGATACAATGAATGTGTCATGCACGAAGGCGCGCCCCTCCACCGCCCATTCCCTACAATTGCGCACAGATTAGTATGAGATTCGCTGTAGAGGGGCGCGTCGTCGTGGATGGCACGCACTATAAATGTGCATCAAGTATCATTTAGAGTTTTATTTTACACTTATCCTGTAGCCGCCCACCATACAAGAAAAAATTTCAGTAAAATTGTAATCGTCTGAAGCATGAAATAGAGTAGAGTTTGTTTTGTTTTAGAATTGACTGAAACAAAGCAAATGCAACTCTGCTCCAAGTTGGATAGATATAAATTAGATTGAAGTGATTATGTCCTAATAAGTATTATCACTTTGAATCTCAGGATTATGGTTAGGGTCTCCCTGCAGCTATCGACGTGGAATCGGCGTTAGCCGATCATAAACTCTTTGTGTCTACGCAATAAGAGCGACAAAGACGTCGGCGGCGATTACGTACTAAATGTGAATAGTGTGGAGTAATGCACCTGGTTTATGCCGTCTCCGCGTTGATAGGTGTGGGGAGACCCTTAGTATGACCGACAGGGATTTATAACATGTATTAGTTAGGATAACTGACCGGGCGGCGCACGGTGGGAGGTAGGCGCCGGCAGCTGCGCAGCCACTCCAAACCCGCCGAGTTTGACCGGTGCGCAGTTATCTCGACCGGCTAATAACACGCAGTGCGGACGTACATCTCGATGGACAATGTCGTTCTCGTGGCAGTAGCGGAGAGCCTCGAGGATTTGGCGCATGTAGTGGCTGTGGATGCGCAAGGAATGTATTGAAAATTTACTAGGTACCCGGTCACAACAGCTCGCCGGGTGAAGTACATTAGTATAGTAGTTTTTCTCAAAAATGGCCCGCAAACTGGACTTTAGTCGCTACATATTGGAAGGTAAAGTGTATAGTTTAAGGTTAGATCCAAATTAAAAAGTAAAAAACATTGCAGGCCACATATATGGCCTGCAATGTCACATATAAATTCCTTTATTTGTCGAGTTATAAACTTTTTAAAATGTAGAAACTGTCATATAAAAGGAGGCACAGGTCGTATTCAGCCAGTTCAGCTCGTATTTTTCTGTTGAAAACGCGACGTTTTTTTATGTGTCTCGAATAATTTGCGTTTTTCGGTGGAAAAATACACTTGCGATTCTGTTAAAAAAAATAAACGGCGGGAAAACATGATGTTTTTGACGTTTTAAGGTTATGTTTATCAAATCTTAATTAATTTTTTGTCGTATGTTCCCCATTTTTGAGAAAAGCACTATATTAGCCTCGGCCGGAATGGCAATTGCAGGCTTCGTATTATAATTAAACGGACTCGCAAGCTCGTCCGTTTAAACAAATACTCAGCCTGCAATTGCTCCCTTCCCGGCCACGGCAATAATGTACTATTATCTCAGGAGCGCGGCTGAGCCATGGTTGTGTGTTGAACTATACAAGAACATTGTCTATGTGTGCGTCAACATAGGAGCTATGAGGTCACGTTGTCTATGTGTTCGTATATGTCACAACTACAACCATGACTAACCCGCGCTAGTCAGACAAAAGTACTCTACCTGTTAAACATACTCTGGGAATACTAGCTATTATAAGTTATGATTAAAATATGTATTTGTGTTTCAAAATAAATTGTCGGCCAGTTGGCTTACCAAAGATTAGCTAATTTATTATTCTACTAGGAAGGGCCGAGAGTATTAGAGTTTGATAATACGAGGCAGGCAATCCCTGAGATAAATGTATTTTTTTTTTAATTCTGTGCACGGCAATTTCAGAGCTCACATATATATTTTTTTATAATAGGATAGAGAAACTTATTATATCTCAATTACTAACCATGCAACGGCCTCGCTGTAGACGAACCCGGCGCTAGCTCTGCGGACAACTTCAAAGCAGAGGTCAGATCCATCCATGCTGAAAAATAAACGATATTTTCACAGTAAGATTGATTATACAAAGGTGATTGATGATGATGAAACTATCTTTTTATCAGGCTAACTTCCATGGATATATAACCAACGCAAAACATCGAATCAAATTAAGCGGGATGCTAAAATGATTATTCTAGCTAATTTACCTTGGCAAGAACATCGAATGCAACAAGTAGGTATACTAAAAAAACACAATGGATAAGTGACGACGCGTTGATGGCACGTTAGTGAAACGCGACGTTTTTATTATATTTATTATACTTCTTTAGACATTTTCTTGTTGTAAATAATAAAGACCTACTTGTACCTACACTACAGCCGCTCGGTTAGTCGGCTTTATTAAACTGTCTAAATTTTTTCTCAGAATGTAAAAGTAAAACGATATATCGGGTTGGGAAAACTGCCTTCTTCATATATCAACGATACCTACTAATCATAATCATCATAACTATAACGAGGTTTATTTGCAGCTCTCGATAAATAATTGTCCATGTTACCTACACCGCGTCTTGTTGCCTGGCGAGTGATATAGACTAGGACCGTTTTTGAAGAAGTATACTTAATGCAATGCAAGTTTGTATTGTTTATATAGAGACGCCTTTTCCAGATCTGTGCTGGGTCCTTGGATTATTAATTCTTCATTTATTTGCCCGTCAACGTACAAGCCTAGGCCGGACAATGATGAAAAATACCGTGCAATATGAATAGTTTCAGTCTGTACAGATTTGTAATGGATAAAGGCGGGCCACACTATCAAATTAACACGCAGACAATGAATGGACCAAGCCTTCGTGAATGAACGATTAGTTTTCATTACTGCTTAATTACAACCAACACTCCTAGGTTTCAAAACGATGACTTAATCGAGAATGCTTATATTTTTATCAAAAAACACCGGATTGCTTTAAACATATTTATGGTGTTTTGAGACAGAGTTGTTGTAATAACATAAGAGGCTAAAATATTATTTAAACATTATTTTCCAATGAATTATTTGTAATGAAACCTAAGCGAATGAACACTTTTATCTCACGAGCGCGGGTTGGCCATGGTTGTAGTTGTGACGAACACATAGACAATGTCAAATCATAGCTCCTACGCGAACGCACACATAGACAATATGCATGTATAGCTCAACACACAACCATGGCTCACCCGCGCTCGTAAGATAAAAGTACTCTAACAATCTATACTTTATTTTCTTGCTGGAACCTATGAGGTGATGCTACCAAGGTTAAGAACTATATACTTACTATTCAAAGACCATGTAGAGCATTCCTTCCGAACTGTAAGTCTCTAGTAGCTCCACGATGTGTGGGTGTTTTAGCATGTGGCATATTGTAGCCTCCCGCTTCAGATCTGTAAACCAGACGTATTTTTCATGAGCAGCAAAAATTACAAATGTTGCATAATAGTAAGGTACACACACCGGTGATAGTTTGAACCGTGTAGACTTGGACTAGAATAGGTCAACGGTCTCCCCCGCCTGCCGTAAAAGGCGACTAAAGGTAGTCACCGGTGTTGCGAGTGATTTAAGGCGCAGGGGTGAGCAAGGCATTCTCCATACAAACTCTGTGCACGTTTTATTCGTAGGTTTGGGCACTAACGAATGTAATTTTATTTTTTGGATGTTAATATTAGATATACGCAGAAAGTGATGTGAAAACTTTCAAATATTTCAAAAAAATGAAAAATGTAAAAATTTCATCACGAAATAGAAATTTTAGAAATAAAGGAAAAATTGAAAAACTTAGGCACCGAGCAGGATTCGAACCTGCGACCTCCCGCGAGCGATTTCTAGTTTGCGTTAGCAGCGTTACTGCTTAATACAAAATTAATCACGAAATAGCTTACAGAAAAATAGGCATACTGACCGAAAATCGTAACTTTAACAAACGAAAAAAATCCTGCACAAAGTTTGTATGGAGAGAGCTTGCCCTACCCCTCCTCTTAAGTGGCGGGGGCCGCAGCACTTGCCTTGCAGCCCAGGGAGGGTGGCTCGAATGGCTTCAATGAGTTCAGTATGAGATCCTGGATTCCCCCGCATGAGAGCGCCGCAGGCGGTCACCGTGAAGTTTTTAGTGGATTGGATAGAAATACCACCCCCGATCTATCATCCCCCGTTGTCTGAGTACCTGGTTCGTAGGTTTTCTCTACGTGTATAAAGAAAGGTGATAGATAGAAAAACAATAACGCTATTAGATTTCTTTTGATATCTCACAATTTGCCTCATATATTTTTTTTTATTAAAAATGGGATCGCTCTTGGCTAGCATCTAGCCAATTTGCCCCATAATTCTGTTAGATAAGGTGCAAACGTGTCCTGATACCTACTCACATCTTTTGCTCGACAGTTAAGTGTGTCAAAAGTAGATACCTATACAGTAATACAAAAACAAATAAGTAAATTAACAGCAAATGAGTGTTCGCACCTCAGCTTAGTAACGTCTACGTTAGTAAGGAATGACGTTTTTGTTATCTTTACAGGTTGCCATCATCATTAGGCGTGTTGAGGAAGTCGGCGCTGAGCGGGCGGGGGGTGCCATACATTGTAGCGAGCGAAATTATAGCGGTCTGGATAAATTATTCACACACTCAGCATCAAAACAATAACACAAATAACAGGCTGGAAGCAGCACTTAGTGAAATAGGTCGCCTGCGTACCTAACAAGCACCTGACGCGTCGCGCCTGATACAGGTCCGGTACCATTGGTCGTCACCCCTCGCGCCTGAGGGTAGACTCTAGCTCGTGTTATACGCTATATTTAGTATGCTCGTGAAGTCGACCGCCCCAAACTTTTTGCCCGCAAATGGCATAACATAACTATATCGTTAGTTGATCGTCAACTTCACGAGCATCGCTATAATAGTGAAAGGGGCGGGACTATACGAATTTACGGTTACGGACGGGTAGTAGTAAAACGGTGCGTCTTGGATGAACCAGTTCCCGGTTCATGAAAGTTTGGTTTAAACGACTTACCAGCAGTGCTGAGTCCAGGACTAGCAGTGAATCGAGCGACGTCCACAATCTTCACCGCAAACTGCTGTCCGGTTTGACGGTGCACGCAGCGGCGGACCAAACTGAAAGGTCCCCTAGAAAAACGTGCTTTGTTAGATATAACATATAATGTGGTATATTTTTTTCCCGTAAGTATTTGACGGTCGAGGCTACAGCATAGACTATTTTGACGATCATAATAAGAATTCGTAAAAAATTATATAGGGTGACACCACCAGTAGGTAATGGACAAGGCCCAATCAATGTACATTAACTCTTATGTAAAAGAAAATAAGCGGCATTGTAGCCACGCAGCGGCTATTCGGTGCTGAATGTTGCAATCTACTATCCCTGAGTTGTACATCATACTACCCAGAATTTTTTATTGATCGCACATTATTATTTTTTATTTAACGCATTCATTGTCGACGAGCGCTACGCGCTAGCCGATAACATGTTTTTTTCTGCTCTGTAGCGAAAACTGTCTACGAACGGAGAACTCAATATCGTGTCCGCGGCGCTGAATGTGTTAAGTATTCCGTAAGTATGTATTTTATAATACTTCGACGCGACGATAGCAAACAGGCATACGGCCTGCCTGATAAATATCAGTAGTAAGCAGACACCGTATAACCCGTGGATGCTCATGTATCCAGAATATCCCAATCCCAAGTTAATTAATTTGAGGCCTCGTTGTGTTGACACTATTGATAGCTAAAGACAGCTACCAACAATGAAATAGATTTCCAATGAAAATGCATATCGACGGGGATAGTGCAATACCGCGTAACTAACAAACGCAGTAAGGTGCAACTGCCCTGTATCTTGTTTGAATTTCGAACTCTTTCGGTTTTGTTAGTTACGCGGTATTGCACTATCCCCGACGATATCTAATACTGATAACATTAACTTACTAACTGATGAGTCATTGAAACAAGATGTGAAAAATCTGTGTCTACTTGTCTAGGCCAATCCCTAAATTTATTGACACAGTGACGAATAAGTTGAACAATTTAGTTAGGAAAAAGTTACAGCTTCTTACATAGTATGTATGCAGCCACTTGCCTACTTTCTAGGACTGCGTTAATTGAAGTATTTCATACTTCAGTCGCTATAAATTATATGGGAGGATGGAGTGACAAGAAGTATTGTCAAGGTCGTACGAGGAGCGTTCAATAAATTCTCGGTATTGATATCTTTTAAACCTTTTTAGTAAACTTTTTAATACTGGCCGGTAAGTGTCATTCATTAACATAAAAAAGGTAAAATTCAAACGGCGATGTTCTTTTGTTTTTCTGCAACTGCCGAACAAACGTGATCACAATGAGCGATTTTTCAATGTTAATTAAATTAGAGCACCGAGCGGTAATAAAATTCTTGACCAAACAAGGAAAAAATCAAAAAGCTATAAAAGAAGAAATGGATTATGTTTACCGAGAGTCTGCTCCTTCTTTATCAACAATTCAAAAGTGGTCAAGTGAATTTAAGTGTGGGAGAGAGAGTATCGAAGACGACCCCAGACCTGGTCGGCCCGTCGAAGCTTCTTCACAAGAAAATATAAAAAAAGTGGAGAAAATTATATTGGAAGATGCTCGAGTGAAGGTGACATCAATAGCTCAAATAACCAAGCTTTCTATTGGTACTATACACAATATAATCCATGACAATCTTAATATGTCAAAAGTCAGTGCGAGATGGGTACCGCGAATGCTGACGCCGCTTCAGAAAAATACGCGCGTTGCTTGTTGTTCCGAATTTATTAAGCTGTGTGGTGAAAATCCTGATGAGATACTGCAAAAGATTGTTACCGGAGATGAAACCTGGTCACACACGTTGCGCGACGCGAGCGGGACGGTTTCATACATTTTGGCGCGCAGCGCAGCGTCCCGCTTGCGTCGCGCAAGCGGTGTGACCAAGCCTTAAGGTGATTAAATATGAATAGATTGTATAGTGTTCCACACCTCAGTCCTATTATATTGCAATGAACAAAACCACTAAGTACTTAGTATCTATGCAATGATATTTTTTAGTATTGTAGACTTAGTTTTGTTTCAGTTAGTCTATAACAGTTGGTTTTAAGTGAAATAGGAACTTTAACTAGTAAAACTATCAAATTTGGATACATAAAAATTGTGTGATAGAAAAAGGAATTGTAAATTTTACATATCCACATGATAGCAATCAACAACCAAAGAGTATAGGTGTGGTAATAATTGATCACATTCGCTACTACACCATTTTGTGACATAAGCATACCTATAGTGAACTTAGTGTATAGGATGGTCTCTTCATTGTAGCAAAAACTACTTACACAAGCTACAAATATAATGTTCCTTTTTAAGTGTAAATTTAATTTATATGTAGAAATTAATGAACGTCTTGCATGCCTTACTTTGCATGACCCCTTTCACACCTGAACAGCTTAAAAAAATACAACTAAAGGTCATCATCATCATTATCGCTCTTTAAAAAAGGCTTTCCATCAAATTTATGATGATTTTGTCAATCAATACTTGTTCAAAGACATTGTTCGGTAACAACGCCATGACAGTACGTAACTGGTTTTGTTTGGTAGTGAATAGGGCTGCCATCTCGAATTTCGCCAAACCTGGACAAAGATTCAAAAAACCCGGACATTTGGCATAAATAGCATTTTTCCCCGGACGAGTCCGAAAATAATATTTAAAAAAAACAAGACCTTTAATATCAATGAGGTGCTTCCTTACATGAAAACTTCTTGACACCCCACCCAGACGGCCCCCAGACGGCCTCCAAACTAAGACAAATCCGGGAAAACCATAGTAGTGAATTTATCCCGTCGTCGCGAAGAGCATGTGTGTTCACCAACTCAGCGACGGGCAAAAAATCAAACTAAAGGTCTATATGTGCATAATTTGACAGAAGCAGAGCAGAGTAAAATGAAGTCAAAATGGTAAATATCATAGTTTTATCCTTTACAGACTAACCCAGCAAATTCTGCTATCAATAACTTTATTTATTAGTAATAATAAAATGTATATCATATAAGAAGAGTAGAACAAGAATGATTTTTAAGCAAATAAATTTAAACATGAAGGTACTGTTTATAGACAGAGATATATTTGAACACTATTCATATTTCATATTGAATAAACGCATCAAGTTATCATTTTTTTTTCTAAGTTGGAAAACAAAATTAAAACAGCTTGTAAAACAATTTGTTAATTATTTTATATACTACTCCATATGAATACTTGAAGGTGTTTTGAAAATGTTGATTTGTTCGTTTCTGCTCTTCGAAACTCGTGATAATTTATTAATTTCTAATAAGATTCCGGATACTTACTTGCCGATAATTTCACAAAGTTCGTATACGTCGTCGAAGAGTACTTCATCTTCAGCCATTTTTCACAAAAACAAGATGCACTACGTTTCAGAAAATGTTAAAAAAATATCATTTTGCACAGCCTTCACCTCGTAACACGACACGACAGGTTACGCCCTGAGACGAGTTGCACTTTACAAGGACTCTAAATATTAGATGAACACAATTTGATATTTCAGTAGGAAGTTGTAAATTTGTTATAGAAGAAATACGACAAAATGTGTATAAGCCATACTTAATTGTGCATGTTAAACCATGAAATTTAAATAAACTCGTGAATATTCGCGCATTTTTCTAGTCATTCGAAACACAACACTACTGCTTACTGCTTCAACGATTAGAAAGGTAAAACTTTAGTAATTTTTTCAACCTATTTATTTGTCACGTTTAGAAATACAGCAAAACTTAGATTTTAAATAAAATAAAACATTTTGCAATATTTTCTTATCGCGATTTTGACAATTCCGAGGGTTGCGAATTATAGGCATGAAGTTAGATGCGTAATCAATGTTGCCAGTTTACACAGAACGCTGTTTCTAGTTCTTTGGGGTGTTTTAAATACAAATAGAAAGTAGAATAGAAAGAGGATCTATAGAAGATGTGTTAGCGTATGACCAAAAGAGTCGGAATTATGTTAACCTGACTAAATTGAGAAGTATCGACGGACTTATACATGATTTAGCACGATTGTGACATTTATTGTCGTGTTACGCAGTGGCATTCATCAATGTGATAAATATTACGACCTAATGGCGGTTGTCACACTGATGCGGTTTCCGGACGGTTTCCGCAGTGCGAGCTTCTGCTCGAATCGAGAATATCGCTATGCAAGTCCCAAGTTCATAGCAGTGTCCCGCTCGCAGTGCTCGCACTGCTGAAACCGTCCGGAAACCGCAGCGGAGTGACAACCACCTAAATATGCATTGAAGCACAGGAAATATGACAGTGTATCTCGCTCCCACGTGTGCCATTGTCTGTGCATACATCTCGTTCACACATCTTTGTATGTGTGTATTGCTATCTCCAGTCTTTTTCTTACTTCATTCAAATTCCTAACAGTGTAATAAATAAGCAAGATATCTGATTTACTGATTTATTCAATTGACGAGATTTAATTTATTCAATTATAATGTCGTATTCGTACTCAAACTAACCAGACTTATCATCAAATAATAATACCGCTACATTCACATAATAACATAATAACATAATACAGTTCACATATGAATGATTCAATTGAAGTACTTCACTTGGTGTCCTTCATTCATTCACTAGTTCAGTTCGGATCTATATACTTCAATAGTTCACTTAGTTCAGTACTTCAGTTCATGTGTCATCGTTTCAATCATCTATCTCATGACGGTTTTTACAAAAAAAATGTTTTTCTTAAAATTCAAAATAAATGTCAAATTTGAAATCCTTATCCCCAAATTAGTCGAAATCGAGTATAATGACAAATTTTTCGTAAAAAGAATATTTTTACTTAAATTATTCAAAATATATATAAAATTTGATATCATTATCCCCGAATTAGCCTTAGAATGAGAGAAACGCGACGCGACGAATGACTGATCAATATGATTAGTTGAATCGGTTGAGCTACTGAACTAGTGAACTAAACTGAACTAGTGAACTAAATGAGTGATATACTTCACAGTGAAGGATTGAAGTATATCACTCTTTTCTTTTTAGTGACACATTTTGCGCATGTCTGCTACATCGTGGTCGAGATGGTCGTGTACAACTTTGTATAATAGCGACAGAGACAGATATATTAGGTAGTTATTCTAATGAGGGCTACCGTTTTTGTGCCTACCACTGCGCTCCACTGCGCACCACTGCGCTCCAAGTTCAGCTGTCAAAGATATTGAACGTTCCGTTTTTGGTAAATGGGCCATTTTACGGAAAGTTGTACACTCGACTTTTTTTTTAAATTTGGATAAAATTGGGTTTTTTCTGCTCAGAATCGAAAGCACTTTCGAACCTAATAGGAGAAAAAAAGTGTCCCAAAATTTTCATACAATTTTCAGTTTTTCCATTCCGTTACCACCATACAAGATTACAAACTTAGTATGAAAACGGTAACGGAATGGAATAAAAAAAATTTGGGACACTTTTTTTCCCCTATATCATTCGAAAGTGCTTTCGATTCTGAGTAGAAAAAACACGATTTTATCCAAATTTAAAAAAAAAGTCGAGTGTACAACTTTCCGTAAAATGGCCCAAATACTACAAATACTGCAATAAATAAAATTCTTTAATCAGACAACAGGGGCCCATAGAATCGTTAGTTTCGTTGTGTATGTACTATTGTACTGAAGTATCCTATGTTAGTTGAATTTAAACTTTCGTGAGACATGTTATAACTTTATTTTACTAAACGGTTAAAACTCACGTATTAATTGTCACTTCGGGCGACATGTTTCGAACTCTTCGGGAGTTCTTCATCAGGATGAGTGCGTCTGCGACCCGCGCCGATTGCACACTGTCGAACTACCCGCCGCCCGCCGCCGCCGAGTTCGAAACATGTCGCCCGAAGTGACAATTAATACGTGAGTTTTAACCGTTTAGTAAAATAAAGTTATCCTATGTTAGATAAATAAATTAAGTTATTAATGTTATTATTAACATATTAAATTAATTAATTTAATTAAATTTAAATAATAAAGCCGTTCAGACTCAGGGTTTAATGATCCCGCCATCCAATGCCTTTGCAAAACACTATCAGCCCGATCCGCTAACACCTTCAGAATGACATGGAACTGGATTCTGCTTCTGATCAATGCCATTATTTAGCGATTTCTTTAGAGAGAAAATTTGTGAGCCGAAAATGATGAATGATTTATAAAACCATGGCCAATAATTAAGCAGCCGCTAACGCATGCGTATACAAACGAAACCATGCACCTAATAATTATGTAAGGTCACGCTCGTTAATTTATGATTATGACTCGTTTCGCATTTTTTTTATTTCTATAAATTTTGACAGGACTTAAAAAGAGGGACTCAAATTTAAATTCGTGACTTTACATAATTCGAAGCATGTCATCTTGGCATCATTGAGTTACGTATTGAAGTTTGTAATGTATCATTATCATTAGGGGTGATGAGACAGACGTCATAAAAAGTTTTCTTTTTTTTATAATGCCTCAAGGACGGGTTTCAGACCACATTTTATCAATATTTTGAAATAAATTATTAAAATTAAAAACACGATTATTTTTCTACAATTTTAATCAAACGCTTAAAAATAAATAAATAACTTAAATTAGGTTTACTTACATATAAAATAAGACCAGGAAAAATGGTACAGTGTCGAAATAAATAAGTTTTAAATTTAATGATGTATAATATTTCAAGTTTCACAATTCAATTTAGTGCCGTTCATTCTTCGTTGAAAATAGTCGCATCCAGGGACAGTGACGATGATTTCTGAGTCAGGTGATAGACTTTTCCGTGATTTATTTACATTCACTTTGTAGGAGCAATGATAATCCAATTCATAAATTTCGAATGTAGTTTGCTGTAAACAAGAAATTAAATATAAATTGCTAAATTACGGGGTGTTTTGACATTTAGGCTGGAAATACTATTTTAGGCTTAATGTCACAGAATCCTGGTCACGAGTAACATTAAAAATATAGGATATTCTTGACCCGCAGCTAACTTCATTGTCATATTTAAAAATCGAAAGGTCGAGGACGGAGGAGTTTTCGCGGGGTTTGCGTGTAGAGGTATCTGTTCATCAGTATGTATAATAAAATTAATAAATAATAATTGTAGTCTTTGCTGTTTATCTGCATCTCTTGCACAGCAACATCACAGTCACAACCAGACGGAGCCGGCTACGAGTAAAAAACTCGCTAAATAAAAAGCACTTATTGTGTGTTCGTAGGTGGTTTGTAAACTTCGTCTAGTAGGTGTATTATAAGTATTTTCACATTTGAAAGATGATTTTAACCTTTCGTAATTGTAGGAACCAACATGTAATTTGTTCATACTATGCAGCTTAAGTCGCCAAACTAAGTACCTACCTACAACTAATTTTTATATTGTGTATGTGTTGTATATAACAAACGTTAAAAGTATTCCTTCGTAAGAAGTCTTCCTATTCAGCATGACAAATCCTTCGATTCCATGTTGTCCAATACTTTTCAAACTTCTATTGCATGTGGGTACCTATATACTTATAATAAAACAATAATAAAGTGATTAATTTACCTCAGTTGTTGCAGAAAGATTTTTATGTTCATTTTGCGGGTTTTTACATTTCTCCGTTCGCCACTGTACAAAATATCTGTAATAAAAAATGCAATTAAAACTGAATTGAACTTATTCTTATTAATTGTTAATTGACGTTTTATTGAAATAAATAGACCAGATGATGTTTGGTTTGTTCTGCATTATTTGACCCTAGTATTTATTTATTTCGGGGATCTCGGAAACGTCTCCTTCTAACGATTATATAGGTATGTGGAGGTTTTCGGGGACGAGCTATCGATCTAGCTAGGTCTCATGCACGGGAAAACGCCGAGCAAAGCTCGGTTGCCCTGATAGTATTAAGTCTAAATGACATAGGTACACGGTAGCTATCATCGTCCTAGTACTTATATAAACTTGAGTGTTGAATTAAGTATTCGATATGTTACTTGCCTTCTTATTTCACTTGTGGAAATCGGATTCCAGGATATTCGTGCCTTCAGTTTTCCATTTTGCCATACAACTTTGTGTAATTTTAAACCCTTCAAAACCTTACTGTCGTGTTTCTGGAGGGATTGTGGTGAATTATCTGGAATAGTTAAATTAAATCAATTAATCTGTCAGGATGGCGTGGCGTATTCTATTTTCAGAAATTTATGAGTTCAAACTGAGTTTTTTTAACTTAATTTTTTTAATCAACTTGAAAATTGAAAAATTCAACACCACAGGCAGGGTTTGAACCCACGACCTCTGGAATCCGTCCATTGCTCTACCAATTGAGCCACCGTGGTAATCCCCCTTGTTGGTGAATTTCTCAATCATAACACTCATCTAATTAAGCCTTTACCGTGAAGCTGTTACAACTTCTGAAACGGCACCAACCTCCCAAGTTGCATTGAGAATCGTTGATAACAATGTGCTTCACCCAAAACTTTAAATGGTTGCTTTAAAAAATGAGATTTTCGCTGGCGGACGCATCCGCTTATAACAACCATTTTAAGTTTTTTTAACTTGCTCATCATCGGTTTCATCACGTAGGTAGGTACTCTACCCTACCTGAAGTCTTCGAAAGGCAAGAAATACTACAATATTGCTTCAAATAAATTCTAGCAATAGCATGATTTCCTAGAATTTCAAAGATATCGTCGTCTTTTTACTTTGAAAAGGTTTTTATTCATAACGGGACATATAGAAGAGTTTTATTTTAACATTCACATAGCATTAAAGCCCGAAACGCACTGACAGCGGTGGCGGCGCGGTGCGGAGGCGGTACCAGTTGTAATATTCGAACTAATATGAAAGGGTCCGCACAGAACGCTTTTTTCCCGGCCGGTTTTCTGTGCGGACCCTTTCATATTAGTTCGAATATTACAACCGGTACCGCCTCCGCACCGCGACGCCCCGCCCCGCTACCGCTGTCAGTGCGTTTCGAGCTTTAGTTTACCATAGTTGATGGTATTCGTAGTATTGTAAAAAACAGCCGCTTTATCGCTGCGAAGCTTGCCGTTGCCAAATTGACTGATCGTTTGTACTTGCAGGAAATACATAGAGTTTGGTTTTAGCTCTCGTATTTCAGCGTAAGTTTTGCCCTGTAAGAAAAGATAAATAAGGAGGTAAAATAAAATAAATACTTCTGGACAATCTTACAAAAATCAACCTAGTCCCAAACTAAGCAAAGCTTGTATTATGGTTACTAAGCGACGATATACCTACATACTTATATAGATACTTAAATACATAGAAAACATCCAAGACCCAAGAATAAATATTCGTGCTCATCACACGAATAAATGCCCCGACCGGGATTCGAACCCGGGACCTTTAGCTTCGTAGGCAGGGTCACTAGCAACTAAGCTAAAGCGGTCTTCAAAAAAGATAAATCTGGCTATTGACAAAGAAGTATAAAATAATAGGCCTACTTTTTTTACGTTCCCACGTCTATATTACGCTGACGTCCGCTGATCTCCACCTATACTACTTTTTTTTTATTCGTCCCGGCCTTGGTCCCTAACCATATTTATGGCAACCCTACGTTATGGCCACCATTCCACCAACTTACCTTCGGAACTGTCTGATGGTTAACTAGAACGGAATCTAGATCGCCCGTCACGCCTCTAACTCGGCGGCTCCAGAACACTTTGTATCTATTCACTGGCAAATCAGAGTTGGGCTCCTTCCATTCAAGTCGAACGGTTACCGTTCCTGAAAATAAATACAATGAAAAAGCTATTTTTTAAAAAAAAACAACGGCTATCTATACGTACTGATGGCTACTTCATCGGTCAATGAAAGGTATGGCCAGCCTTATGGGTACCTACCATCCCCAGGGGGAAGCAACCTTGGTGAATATATTTATTCACATGCCGTTGCGCGTCCGTTGATTTCTTGTACTACAAAACGGGCCGGCCCGGACACGGAACGGTCTAGCGTGTCAGCGTGAATCATCCTTCATTTGTGCTTACCCTCATTAACAATACCAGAGGCTCTATCGGTTCGAATAATGGCTATGGAATAACAGAGGGCCGATTTTTGAGTGTCGAACGCTCGACTTTTCACTCGAGATCTGTCAAAAAACTATGAGGTTTTGACAGATGTCGAGTGAAAAGTCGAGCGTTCGAAACTCAAAAATCGGCCCCCTGGTATAGGTATTTAGTATTCTAGAACGTACCATTTTCGGTCCGCACCGGGCGCACCCTCAACCGTTTCGGAGGGGGAGGTGCTCTGGGTCCTTTCCGGGGGGTGAACGGAGCGCTGGGCGAGGAGAAACCTCTGCTACCATCGAAGCTGACAGCAGCCACTCTAAAGCGGTACCAGCGACCTGGTTTCAGTAAGTTGCGGAGGGAAATCTTTGTTCTGAAAAATAACGCGTACTTTAATAAGCAGTTAACACACACATTCTCTCTTTAACCCTTTAACACATTATACAGTAATAGCAGAGACTAGGGATTATATAGACTGCCAATGCCTATACATTGTGGCGTAATTTTAAAATAATGGGCCTGCTGTAGCTAGTTTCACTATGGAGAGATCAGTTTACCATTTAATTCGTATGCCACTAAGACCTCTGCTTAAAACATAGCGCCATCTATGAACACAACGAAGAAGCTCCCAACAGATGGCGCTATGTTTTAAGCAGAGGTCTTAGTGGCATACGAATTAAATGGTAAACTGATCTCTCCATAGTGAAACTAGCTACAGCAGGCCCATTATTTTAAAATTACGCCACAATGTATAGGCATTGGCAGTCTATATAATTCCTAGTCTCTGGTAATAGTAAAAACACATACATATAATTTCAATATAAACTGGCGAATTTCGCCTTGCATCATGGGACTGTGATTGTTTAATTTTTAGTTTATTTTATAATTTCTATGTCATAACATAATTACCATGTTAGTTTGAATTTATTTTTAACCACATTACATCTGTGTATGAAAGAGCGAATGCCTCCTAACACAAGTGCCATACTTAAAAGGAGGATTCGACACCACTTGTAAACCCGTTAAAAATAAATGATTTTTGATTTTGATTGATTTTGAGTTAAGTAGCTGCATTAGAGCTGTGTCCAGAAAAGTAAACACTCTCATGATGCGGTCTGGGGTCGCGTAATACCTAGCCGCGATTAGAGGTGACAATTTTTCCATATCATCCATTTTCTTTACGTCAAAGTGTATCGCGCGCCCCTCCATAGCCCAAGCCGTACAACTGCGCACAGATTAGTATGAGATTCGCTGTGGAGGGGCGCGTCGTCGTGGATGGCGCGCACTATAACACCTCGTGTAATGTTTTCCTATCGAAACGTAAGCGTTTTTACATACAGGACGATTTCTAAATTGCGATACAAAATCAAATTCTATCCTTGATTCTTAACCACTTTTATTGTGGGACCAAACACCAATCAACGAGCGAAAACAAAACAAAGAGCCTCGAGCAAACAGCTCTTGCGACTCTACTTTGGAGGGCTGGTCAAGGCTAGCCAGAGGAGGGGGGCCTGTCCAGTGTCCACCCATCGGCATAGTCTGACTAGCCTGATCACAGGACACCCCCAATGGGCGATGCGGGTGGCACGCCACGCCACATCTCTACGCCAGTATTAATTTAATGTAATTATTTTTAAATAATAAAATACGAGGGCATATTATACAATACATTTCGATAGGTATAATTAAGTATGAACTTCGCAGCGTCTTGTCGATGCGTTTTTTATCCATACGCAAAAAAAAATACCAATCACGGGTCTTTAACCGACGTATTCCTTGTTTACATCCATCCGATACACGTGGATCTCGAGTTAGCCATCTCCACTCACTCCAAGTAGGGTGTCTTTTATATTATTGTTAAGGCCGATTTAGATACATTGGCAAGAACTTGCATGCAAGTTTCTTTGCATTGCGGGGCTGCGGGGTTACCGAGGTAAGATGAATACTATCAAACGCTGCAATGCAATCAAAATTCATTGAAAATTGCACGCAAGTTCTTGCTGGTCTAAACTAAACTACGCTTTAGCGTGGAAAAGAGTTGGAGAAAGAGGTTCGTTTAGAAACAATAGTTACTCATATATAATTATTAAATACATCCTTAGCTACCAGTATTCGCGATCAAACTATGCTACTGTCTACCTACCCGCTTGACCGTTTAAATCGTTTTATTTAATGATTAAAAATAGCGGAAACCGAAGTCACTAATATATGTTAAACACTTACTCTAACAAGAACTGTAAACTTTTATTTACATTAAAACATCTAAAATACAATAATAAACATTATGACTAATTAAAACCAACTAAAAACTAAAATATTAATAATTACTATCTAAATTAGGCCCCCTTGGTATTGTGCCCATTACGCACTTACTTATTTGTCCTCAATATTAAAGACCATCCCCCAAGCCTGGCCTCCTCATACTTCGGTCCAAGATGGTTTTGTTCCTCGAGAAGATATAGAATTCGACCGGGTACTGCACGGGCTAGGTCACCGACCCCATCGGACCACCTAATGAGAACCGATTTCCGTTTCTCCTTGACTTCCTCTATCACTGGTAACGCCGGTAGACCTGTGAAAGATGATTTTATGTTTCATTATTGAACGTTGTGATGTAAGAGTTAGATCATATTAAGACAATCATCCCTTACGAATGCACTAATCTGTGTTTTCATAATCTCTGGCAGATGTGCAGCCTAAAATTATCTGTTGAATAAGTATACAGAAGTCGATCGCTGAATTGGCTTTACCAGAACATTTGACCGCACATTCATATTTCATTTTTTTTTAGTCTATATTTAAACAACTAAGTTAACCGACATTAAGAGATATCAGAATTTCACACGCATGGCACACTTAATTTTTTTTTGCCTGATTGTTTCACTTTTCTTTAAAACCACGCGCTATAAGATCTAAGGTTTTTCTATGCCATTCCATTAGGCATTCAGGCATGCAAAATATTCAAACCATTGTCAGACGCTACATTGTTTACCTTTCCGTCGAGCATTGCATCTTGTTCTTGTATGTTAGCTGTCGGAAATTCTATTGTCAATCGTCATATGAAGTTCTACGTTGCATTGTTAAGCAAGCATACAACGTTTTTATTTTAAGGCCAATGACATACTATTGATAATCATTTTACACATGGTTTTTTGCTGCAAAACCGTGCCATCAATGTTTTCTAGTTAATGCAGAAGTTTCGTTTTCTAGCAGTGGCGGCGCGTCAAAAATATTCTTAGGGAAGCCGGAAGTAAATCTCCTCATGGCATTAAGTCCGCCTTTTGTACTTGAATTTATTTTTGTGCAATAAAGATTAAATAAATAAATAAATAAATAAGTAATTAGCCTTTCTTAATCATCATGAGCCGTAGTAAAAGAAGTGGATTGGCTGAAAATTAGGCAAGCCGGTGGGAATCGAGTTGTATGGACGCTCCGCCACTGCTAGTTAATACTCTCTATGTTCAGGATGGTTCACTTCGGGTATTAAGGATGATTCACGCTAGACCGTTCCGTGTCCGAGCTGGTCCGTTTTCTAGAACAAGAAATCGACGGCCGTCGCCCGTCCTGTATTAGAAAACGGGCCGGCCCGAACACGGAACGGTCTACTGTGAATTAAACTACTCGTCATGTTAGAAATAAAGTTTGGGTCTCTACTTTGACCTCATCTTAACATCTCCATTCAGCGCAGAGGTACATACCTGGCAACGTGAGCAAGTCTACGGGCTCGCTGCAAGTGGAGCCACATCCATGATGACAGCACCGCTGGGTACCATCGCACTGGGAGTCCAGGTTACAGGCCTGCACACAGGCGGCCGCCCATTGCGGGACGTCGTCACCGGGACACGTGCCTGGCTTTACCTCTTGCAGACGGCATTGTGAACGGCACTGTGATACAATCACGATCGTTTCATTCACTTTTCTTCTTTTCTTCTACCTTTAAGAGTTACTGACAAAACAGTAACTAGTACGCAATACGAATGCGTGGGGTGGGGCGTAAGTAGATTAATTTGACTAGTTACTACCTCTTCAACGTGCAATATTTGTATTTCAAGACGATCTTTCAATTGATAAACTGAAAGATCGTCTTGATATACGTAAGACACAGGCTACCTAATTAATTCTCAGAACTTTAGATAATCTCACTCAAGATGTCACGAGTGAAAACCGAGAACACTTGGTAGGACCTATTTTCCAATTGTGTAGGTGTCATCGTTCACCGAATATTCATGTTATCATGGGTCTAAATCCTATTCTTCAATTCTTGCGTTAAATTCAAAATAACCCATCATTATTTATTACCGTATTTCAAAACAGCGGTTCTCTCACGTAGAGCCATGATTGATTAGATTTCCATAATTCACCCGTCCAGCAGTGGACTGAAACAGGTTGATGATGATGGTGATGATGAATTCACCCGTGTTATAGTAAGTATTTGAGGATTAAGAAACGTCCCTATGTAAACATAGTAATTTAATTACGAGCTTATGTTGTGCTTATGGTGGTATCTAAAAATAGGTGAACGTATTGTCGCGTACGTTGAGTAGGTATCATCATACAATAGGGATGTTGACTCAAAAATTATTATTATTCTATACGAAAGAACACATAAAACTATGCCAAATAGTGAAAATCCTATTCAAATATGTCAAAAAATAACGAAACTACAACCGTTAGAACGTCTTTAGTTCGAGAGAGAAAGCGCTACAGATCAGTGACGTCACTGACCTCGAGCGCCATAGTAAATGACGATCGTTCAATACAGAGGTGCGTTTTGCGGAACAGGGACAGAAAATGCCCCCTCCTAAAACTTTGAAGACTTGTAATTATGTCATTATTTAGTCTTTTGAATTACTTTTTTCGCTATTTGATTGAGAATTTGATCCTTTTTCGAGAAAATTCGGATTAATTGATTTTCTTATTTGGTGTCAACATCCCTATTTATGTTTCGGACAATACATTATACCTGCAATTACCTACGAAATATATTTCGAATTATGGTAGGACTCGTACTAGTTATTGTGGAAGTGCCTTTTCATTACCACCAGCTGAATATTAGACACCAAATACGAGCTTATTTATTATTTAAGTTATTATAATTTTAATTTTGACAAATGTACCTGATACTATGACATTGAAATTTACTTTTATTTTACCGTTTGAATATCAATTAACTAAGTGTTGTGTATAAATTAGGTTAGTATTTTATTTTATTCGTGAACAATACCAACTACTGTGTGTTATTATTTTATTTAAATGTATTTGCATGCATTGTAATGTGTTAAAAGCAAATAAATGAATGATTATGATTATGATTATGATTATGATTATGATTATGATTAAGATTAAGATTATGATTATGATTATATAGGTATGCTTACTTGAGTTCTGTTTTCCTTGGTGACGTCAATGCACATTAAATCACACCTCGTCTTGGACAGCGGGTCTGTTTGTAGTTTAGAGAACCTCCGTGATCGCGAAAGTACGTTAGGTGCCAAGAACACTATAAACAGCAGTCCACAAATCGTGCTTTGCATCGCGAGTCCAGTCCTCATCTTTATTCAGTCAATTTCTCACGGATATCATAGCTCAATCTGGAAAATATAATTAGTCAATAAGAAATAAAGACTAATCACTGCACTAAATAATTGCATATGTCCTGTCCAATATACTATGACTAGGCACGGTAAATTACTTAAGTTTGCCACCGATACGAGTATTATGCTCTTAATTCATTGAATACTTATTCTATTTTTACACTAATGTAATATACAGGTTCTATTACATACACGGTGTTTAAAAATGGCTATGTTTGTAATAGATACCAACTTATTCAATATTGATGTTAAGATAGAATTGTAATTGAAATCACATATTAACGTCAGTTTCATCAATCATATAACACATACCTACATAACACTTTAGGTATGTATTTAAAAATAGGTTGAACTATTGTATACATAACATGCATAATGCAAGAAACCACTTTGGTTTCGAACTATTTTAGATCTAATTTAATTCAGATTATTTTTATAAAGTCCGTTATAAGTATATATATAGCGGAGTAGCATAATATCGTGAGAAAATGTAGCAATAGGAAAAGAATTAATTTTGGTAGCCATTGATTCATTATCATAAAAATGGGCGTGCATTGAACCTAACGTGCAAATTAAATTAACCATGAATTAACCAGTGTAGTATGCGAACCCGAATTAAACAAGTTTCCTTAAATCAATTACGCTGCTAACTGCTCTAATAATGCGTGCATGAATTGAAAAACCTGTTTGTTTGTTTTTGTGTGAAGTGATTTGCACGACATTATACATTAATGTAAAAGTTTTCATGTAACATACTGTAGGTACTCCATTACGCCACGAAGTAGGTATGCTAATCTTTGGCATACTTAAAAAAGTCCCTAAGATAGCTTTGATTAAAATATAGGATAGAATTACACCAAACAATAAATGGGAATTAATAATTTAGAGCCTGTTCGAAAAAAGTCGCTTAGAAAATAGTGCCTTCCTATAATGAAATATTATTTATTATCTAATAACACGTAATAACACCTCAAAGCACCCGTGTTTAACACATCTGTAGAATCACCCACGTTCTAATTATTACCTAGTTAATATACTTACTACACAACAACATACAATTTCCTGCCACAAATAGAACGGAATATCTGCGTAAATAGTTCGCGTGGAGTAAGTTAGCAATAAGTAAACGTTTCCTTAGTTTCTAAAATAACGTGTCATAAATATGTACAGCTATATTTGTTCGCTAAAATGTTTGTTAAACATATTGTTACAACCGCACATACGGTAGGTACTTAAGCTTAGATTGATCAGATTGATCAGAGAAATAATATCTTGTATTAGCAGTGCATCTTTACTTGTCTTAATCATCACTACTATCTAATTAAAATACAAATTGTTGTCGTATTTTCTTCATCCACTGATAACAACGATATGTTGTTCAAAATAACAAACATTTTAAGACAATTAGGTAGCTAGGTAATATTTTAAGACTACTAGGTCTTCTTTCTTTATAAATGTCTTTATTAATCATGAAACTTACAATAGTTACTTATCTAGTGTACCTACATTTAAATCCTAGAAAGTAAAATCATGACTTGAAACAGTTTAGTGAGCTAATGCGCTCATTTTAAACTTTTTAACACGGTCTTTTACATATTTTTTAAACTCAATAATTAATAATTTACACTTAAGGTATATCAACAATTTTCTTTTATATGTTAGCTTAGAAAAAGCCCACATTTCTTGCATGCTTTTAGGTAGTCACAACCTTTTAAAGACTACTAGGTAATAGGCGCAAAATCTCTACTTATAGGGCAACATTGGTTAGTGTTAAATTTTAAATTATTCCGACCTTGAACCGTAGATTTACATAATTAATATTTAGGCATTTTGCCTCAAAGGTAAAATTTGATCTTTATGGTATTTTATTTACAGCTTTTGCCGTTTGTAAATTTGGTATATTCGATTACTAATATGACCTTGTACCAAACAAGGCTTAGTACTTATATTTAAACTATCGTCCGTTCGTCCGCCTGTCTGCCCATCTATGTGTGCCCGAATTATCCAAGATTGCACATAATGTACTAGATAGTGACTGTTACGTTACAACTACCGATTAACTAACACAAAACAGGCAACTGCATCAAGGGACAACGCAACCTACTGATGATTTAACACATTCCTCTATCCAAAATTGGAAGCCCGAATATTCATACAAATAAAAAACAGTTGACCACTATACATATATGTAATCAGTCAGTTGGTATATTTATACCAAGTTTTAGCTTACTACGTCTTCGAGAAAACTGCCTACATACAATCTAACAGAGAGTTGCGTTGGACCATTTTTCGGACAAAATATACATGACTTCTAAAATAGGTACTATTTATAATAACTGCAACTCTTAATCATTCGTAGCATAAGTTGGCTATTTTTATAAGAACAATACTGAGGTAAACAGCACGCACCTCTTGGTTCAATGCGTTTAATGCGTGTTGGTTTATTCTTGCAGACAATAACTACACAACGTAGGTAATATCAATCAGATTAAATCAAATAGGAGAAAGAACGTACCTGAGAATTAAGGATGATTCACGCTAGACCGTTCCGTGTCCGGGCCGGCCCGTTTCCGAGGGCGACCGTCGCCCGGCCGGGCCCGGCCGGGCGACGGTGACGCTCGGGCACGGGCCGGCCCGGACACGGAACGGTCGCTCTATCAACAATGCATCCGTTTGACGGCCGTCAAGCGACGGCCGGCCTCGGAAGCGCGACGGTGGCCCTCGGAAACGGGCCGGCCCGGACACGGAACGTTGACCTAGGACAATGCACCGTCGACGGGCGCGGCGAGGACGGGGCACGGGCATATACGTCAAAAATACGAAGGTTGTAAACCGTCAAATATTAATACGTGAAATATGGAAGACCATTCAACCTTGCATTTAGTCGGTTTATATTAGCTGCTGGATGGCTGCCGGGCTAGGATGATAGTCAAATGACATTATTTATGGTCACGTTTTACCGTCAAATTTGGGTAAAAGATATACGTGAATCTTTTAATATAATACCCAGACATATAAATTGTCGGACATATAAGTTAGTTTTAATTTTATTTAAGTTATTATTGTATTCTTGTATATATTTTCTTGTAAATAAATGATTAATAACTGTCGGACGTTCAATCGTATATTTGTCAAATCAATGCTAAATTATTGACATAAACTTATATGTCACTCGGGACGCCACTTAAAATTGTACACTATACACATTTTCGTGTTATTATTATCAACATCAGCATATACAGGGTGGATTTTCTTTTTGGGTCATTGAGGGCAGCTACCAGATCCCGTGCTGCTACGTGAAAATTGTCTTAGAAGACCTTCCTTTGATTTTGAATTAATGAAAAATGGCGTTTTCAGATTTTGGAAAAAACATACAGGGTGCGAGAAAAAGGTCATTTTTGACCAAAAAAAAATTCCGGCTAGAAAAGCCACAAATCGAGGAAAACTTTTCCCATACATTTACTAAGGAGAAATAGTGAAATTCAAAATTCCCGTTTTGTGACATTTTGAATGCTTTTAATGTTATGTTTTCATACAATATCATGTTCCTTAAGCGTTTTTTTTTTATTATTGCCTATCGATAATCATCAGCCTCAGACCTGGCTGCTGCCCGTTAGCTAGTCGTTGTTCGGTGGGTTTAGGCCTCCGAAAATTATTTAATAGCACGGGAAAAAACTTGACATGTGAAAATAAATAACTGCTTCATTTACCCCATGAGAGCGCCAAAGCGGATGCACACCAAACTATCTCAGAGAACATTTTGCCTCTTCTTCTATCATCTCCACCAGCACCAGATGTTATATTATAATATTAAGTATTCACTTTATCACTGCTTGCTGTTTGACCATTCTTGCGATACGTATGTGACAATCTTGTAATGACATTACATATGCCATGCCTGACACGCCGGCCGCTCGCTAGTTGCTACGCAACTCACAAAACGGCCCGGCCCGGGCACGGGCCGGTCATGCCCGGAGACGCGACGTTAGCATACGGAAGAGCCCGGTGGCCGAGCGACGGGCTCGGCACGGGCCGGCCCGTGCTCGGGCCGGCCCGGACGCGGAACGTGTAGCATATTGACACACAAAAAAGCTCGGCGACGGGCCGGCCCGGGCACGGGCCGGCCCGGACACGGAACGGTCTAGCGTGAATCATCCTTTAGTGACATTGTAATTTAGTGGACAAAACTTCTTAAAGCTCTTTTTTAACCGACTTCAAAAAGGGAGGAGGTTTTCAATTGGGTTGTATGTTCTTTTTTTTTAAATGTGTGTTGCCTCAGAACTCCGTCAGTTACGAACCGATTTGGAAAAATCTTTTTTTGTTTGTAAGCATATACTTCAAGGTTGGTCCACTTGTTACCAGAGTCCGGTTCTGTTGATGGAATCCATGAGGAATTGAGGGAACTCCTCAAACATTCAACACACAACAACAAAACATATAGCAATTTTAGTATATTCAGTAAGTAATCAAGCATTTACATTCAGAAAATAGCATTTGGTGAACAGGAACCGATGAAGAAGACCACGGATGATCATCCAAAACTCCTAGTGTTTCATGGGTGGCACTAAGATACTGAAGCGACTATGCCGAAGCCAATTTGTTGTTAGGTACCATACCACCAATTGTTACCATCAACCTGATCAGGTTATTGAAGCCGGAAGGTAGGCAATGGAACTCCGTAATAAAACAGTGTAGCTTATCTTATCTTATCTTATCTTATTAGTATGAGGGCCCTTGCGGATGCACCTCGACCCAGTGGGATCTTTTATGCAATTGCCCCCTCCTTTATACCTACTCCAAGCTGCTCTCCAACATTTCCACAAACCGGATGATGGAGTTCAGCGGGAGTACTCTGAATTCCTTTGGTTCAGGGTACCCATTTCCAAAGGAATTCATTCTCTGTCTGGCAAGGACAGTGTAGCTTAGCCGTGTTTGAGCTTATTGGAATCGTTATGAGATGCACTCAGCTCTGGTATGACTAACAAAACGATTTGAAATAAATAAACTTTTTAATAAAAAAATAAAACAGACTCCAAAGACACTAAAATTGACACTCAATAGGGATGTTGACTCAAAATTTATTAATACTCCATACGAAAGAATACATATAACTATGCCAAAAAGTGAAAATCCTATTCAAATATCTCAAAAAATAACGAAACTACAACCGTTAGAATGTTTTTAGTTAGAGAGAGAAAACGCTACAGGTCAGTGACGTCACTGACCTCGAGCGCCATAGTAAATGACGATCGTTCAATACAACGGGGCGTTTTGCGGAAAAGGGACAGAAAATGCCCACTCCTAAAACTTTGAAGGCTTATAATTATGTAATTATTTATTCTTTTGGATTACTTTTTTCACTATTTGATAGAGAATTTGATCCTTTTTCGAGAAAATTCGGATTCATTGATTTTCTTATTTGGTGTCAACATCCCTATTCTAATAAACGGAAACCTGAATCGCCGAAGAGAAGGTGAAAATGATGAATGTATACAATCATTACTTGTACCTATGTGAATATTAGTTACACATTAATCCCTTAGTGGGTGATAGGTCGTTAATGTTAAACTAACGTATATCTATTTTTATTTCATACCTATAAATTTTTGAAATAAAGGAAAAATTTAAAAACTTAGGCACCGAGCAGGATTGGAACCTTCGACCTCAGTTGGCTCAGTAGGTCGCAGGTTCGAATCCTGCTCGGTGCCTAAGTTTTTAAACTTTTCCTATATTTCTAAAATTTGTAGTTTGCGTTAGCAGCGTTACTGCTTAATACAAAATTAATTAATTTTTGATAATATCACTAGTTGAAACAGGGTAATACAATCATCATCATCATCATCATCATCAGCCTATATATGTCCCACTGCTGGGCACAGGCCTCCGCTCATAGATGAGAGGGATTGGGCAGTAGTCCCCACGCTGGACCAGAGCGAGTTGGGGACTTCACATACAACTTTGAATTTCTTCGCGGATGTATGCAGGTTTCCTCACGATGTTTTCCTTCACCGAAAAGCTAACGGTAAATATCAAATGATATTCCGTACATAAGTTCCGAAAAACTCATTGGTACGAGCTGGGATTCGAACCCACGACCGCCGCTTGACAGCCGCATGCTTGAACCACTGGGCTACCGTAGCTTTTTTAATGGGGGTAATACATTTTAGTTATTTTTTTATTATGTTTTTTGCACGCTTACTTACGCTTACTTACGCTTTTAATATTTTAATTCACATATTCACAGTTAAGATTTTTCTGCCATTAATGTCAATTTTATATCTTAATAAAAAGACCTACCAGATATCCAGAAACACAAAATCCTCGGTACAAATACACGTAAACCGACAATTACATTTATTGCAAATGGTACTTAAATGTCACTGAACTTTTGACAGTTGACGAGTGGTGTGGTGCGGCAACGGCGCTCGACTAACTTGCGCCCGCGCAGCTAATATTCGATGCGTGCACCAACTTCATTAATACACATCGATGATGCTTTCCTGCCGCTATGACGGAAGGCTTTTACCGACTCGGGCTTCCTAATTAAAAAATAGTGGCAAAGTTAGAGTCTGCAGTTTTCTTGAGGGTTCCGTTCCGGCATATTTTCAATGGTTTTTTGTACTTTGATTGGGTAGAATAAAAGAAGTACACATGCGTGTATGTGTACAGTCAGCGCATCAAAAGTTCCTATTCCCTTGTAATAAAGACTTTTCACGTTTTCATATGCCAAGCTACTTTTGATGCTTTAGTAATAGTACATAGCATAGGGCATAGCATGTTGTTGCGTATGTCACGCGACAAAGATAAGATTATGCATTCACACCGTAACGTGCCGTAAGCACCTACCTTCTTACTTTCGTCGTAGTCCGAAAGAGACGAAACATTAAGCGTGGCAGGAAATATATACATTAGTAAACTTTCTTGGTTTTATGTATGTAAATTCTTTATTGAACATGTATGTACAAGGACAGTTGACATGTCCAATACCTCTAATAAAATTGGATCTGTATCATGGAGTAGCTAGAGCCACCACCACCACTTTTAAGATTAATAAACTTATCAATTAGGGACGTCTGGACAACATGGGGAGAGGCCTTTGCCCAGCAGTGGGACACATAATAGGCTACTAAAAAAAAAAAATAATAATTTCATACTCACCTCAATACACAAAACGATAAAACCCACAAAGAGCAATATCCAATCCATTTCAGCAGGTATGCATTAAGGGACCCTGAAAATTAACAATGTCTTCCTGGCATCACTTTGGAGACTACAGTGTACCTACGTACACTGTCACATGCACGGGGCATAATTAAACACTTAGTCCTGTTTGTGTAAGTATAACGCCTGCAAAGAATAACAAACCAAACCTACGGCTATTGTACCATCTGTACAATAAACTGTATTATGGTGCCAGGTCATTACTCATTAGTACCTTCCTTTATTGGCATATTTTGCTTAATTTCAAGTTGGTAACAATGATGCTGCAAAAAGTGGGTGCTAGAATTTGTCGCATTTTGGGGCGCCACGCCACCGATCAATTGAGTTGAGACAGCCAATGCAAAAATAATCCTAATAAATACCTACTTGATCAATCTATGAATAGGATATAAATGCAAAATAGAGCTGTCCTGTTTGGCTGGCATTAACTCCAAAAATAACGGATTATAAAAGTTTGTATAGTTGAATTTTGTATTATTGAAGTCGGTTTTTGTTTCTTATTATAAAAACTTATTTTTTTTTCATTATATAATGATATATCCGAGCAGGGACAGTATCATGTAATGCTAAACTACTCGTAACTTTATTCAGGTAATTTGTAAAACCCTAGACAGCAATCTCTTTTTAATAATAAGTATAAAAAAGCTTTCATAAATAGAAATTGTATCTTAGTTGACCTCTGGTCTTTTTCAATCCTTCATGATTGTCAAAATGTAAAAAATTAAAATGCGCCCTACGTTTCCACAAATACAGTTTATACTTAGTTAATACTTGTGTTTAGTTTAAGAGTGCATCGTTTAAAAACATTAATTAAGCTGCAGAAGGGCATCCGGTCCAAGCCTGAAGAGCAATCAAGCGGTCGTTCCTCTTCTTTGTGACGATGCAGTCCATCTTGTTTTATTTTTAGACGAGAAAAACATTTAATTATATGATTTAATCGCGATTCGGAGAACGGGACTAACTGATCGCGACTGAGGAAGACACTACTGTACGAGTAGGTATTGCGATTGTGGCTACTAATCCAATACTCAATAATTGAGTTTATAATTCACTGTTATAAAAATAAACTGGGAAGTAAATAATAATAACCGTTTAATAAAAAGAGACTGGGCCATAACATAACCTTGTAACAGCCTATATTTATTGTAAATAGTCATTAAATTTCTTAGAAGGTTCTCTGATCTCGTTCCATAACATATGAATATTTATCAAACAATAATTTGATGAACAATGCATGCAGCCACAGAACACGTACAGACATAATTCCTGACATTTTTGAAATGAAAACAAACACAGGTTTCAAGCTTTACAGTAAAAATGCGAAGATCTGTGACAACAACTGTGTCTGAGCACTTTTCTTAATATAGACTATAAATAATAGGGCACTTATTAACGATTGAATTGATAAGGATTGTTTTTGTTTTCTGTAGACATGGGAAACAAGTTTCGTAAGGGTCAAAGTGTTCCGGGCGGTATTTTTTGTTACAAAATCGTTTCTCCGAACATGGTGATAGATTACCTACTGTCAAGTCCGGTAACGTACCTATCAGAAAGTTACATTGTTGAAATATTGGTTGAAATACAATCAAACGATTGTTTGTCGAATCTGGATTTTAGGGTATCGTATCACAGCACCGCATTCTTTATTATTTAAAAGGTGGATGATACAATGCAAATACTTTGTATTGCACACCTCAAATTAATTATTATTTTATTCAGTCACGTTGTATAGTATATAGGTAAATTCGTTCGAGACGTTTTTTGCATTCGTAAGTAGTTGTGTACGTACAAAATTTATATGTGTGCGAATTATTTTTTAAGTGTGTGTAAATTGAAATGTAGAATCCCTGTAAATATACAAATACTATTACAAATGGAAAAACGTCTCGAAAGTAATTTACTTGTACCTAATTACTAGTGTTCAGAGTTTCGGTGGCAAACACACAGTGGGTAATGGAGTCGTTTTTGTGATTAACTTTTTAAGATTTGATTAAATAAATTATTCATTTACCTGAAGTACTTAGTATGACATTAAATGGCGGAAGGTACAAACATTATAATGTCCCGACTGTTTAGGTGACATGTTTGTACGTATGTAATAAATAAAAATAAATAAATGTATTAAACAATGTTCTACATACTTGTGTTATTAGTAGTCTTGTGTTATCGTGGTAATACTCGCAAGATAATTTATAAGGAGTATTATGCAAAATTAATCATTTAATCGTTATTCGTTTAATCAAAAAAATAGTTAGGCGACTCCATTTACCTCTGTGAAATTTGCCACCGAAACTCCGAACACTACTAATTACCTATAGTTATAATTTGGCGGTTATTTACAAACGTTCGGATCGAAACGGATCTATTCGTATAAATTTATTATACTAGGTTTTGCCTGCGACTTAGTCCGCGTAGAATTTATTTGCTATTCTTTTATTACACACGCTCACCTAGTTATCGCTCTTCCATACAAACTTCCTCCCATTTAAAGGACGATTTCCGGGATGAAACACCCTATGTCCGTCCCTGGGACACAAATAATCTCCATCCCAAATTATTCAACGGTTTAAGCGTGAAGAGGTAAGAGACTGACAGATATACTTTCGTATTTTAGGGAGCGCTCGCAGTAAATATAATAGTACATTACTTACCAAGGGCGATAAAACAAAGAATGTCTTAGATCGCAGGTATTTTACGCCCGAGCCGAAGGCAAGGGCGATAAATATGCGATCTGAGGCTTTCTTTATTATCGCCCATGGTAAGTACAAAATTTTATGTCACCCCCCTGGCCAGGAAGTGGGTTTCTTCGCGCGCGGAGCGTGCGATAATGGCCACTTTATGGCTAGGTGTGACATAAAATCTATTACAATTCAATACGCGGTCTAGAATAGACGCCTAGATTTCAATACTTTGTTCTAAGTGGTTAGATGATTAATTGATACTTACTTTAATTTCAAGTTGCGACTTTGCTTATGCTCTGAGTAGGTGGCATAAACATTTAGTTTTTGGGTTCTATAGCCAAAATAGCGAGAACGGAACCCTTAATAAGTAGTTTCGTCATATCTGTCCGTCCGTGCATAGAGATACACCTTCCTACAAAACTTCATAATTGTAGAGTGCTTAAGTCTCAGAGTAAATCGGCAGTGACATGACGGACGGACGGACGGTCAGACATGACGAAACTATAAGGGTTCTCTTTTCGCCATTTTGGCCACGGAACCCTAAAAAGTGATTCTAAGAGACGTAACCGTGCCAACACAATAATTTTAACAAATAACGTTATGACGTTAACCGCGAATTAACATCACTATCAATTGAGAGAGTGATTTTATGTGTGTTAAGGATTTACATAAAAAGGTCCCTGACGTGTTTCGACAACATTTGAGATTTTTTAAGGGGTGAGTAGGCATGTAATGAGGGGTTAGTTGGGACGACGACAGGGACAGTTGGGTCATGAATGGGGAGATTTGTTGTTACGAGGTTACGAGCTTTAGACTATGAAAGTTTGATTGGTTCTTATTAAAATTTCTGTGTTATAACTTGAATTTCACAACACCCGTGGTTCAATGGTCGAACCAAGCGGAACTTTAAAAATCCTCGTGGTTCGAGGGTCGAACCAAGCGGAACTTTAAAAATCCTCGTGGTTCGAGGGTCGAACCAAGTGGAATTATACAAATCCTCTTTTTCCAATAGTCGAAATAAGTGGAATATAAAATTCCCGATTAAAGGAATTAAAATTCCCCGTCATCAGACAGTCGGCCAACGTTGTCGAACCACGCGGCCGCAGGGCAGCCAATTTTTGGTAACATACTTAAAAGGTTTGTTTTAACGGGTCTAACGCGATATTTATGTAAAAATACACAAATATCGCGTTAGACCCGTTAATACAAACCTTTTAAGTATGTTTACAAAGCGCGAGAGTTTAAAGTGTTATAATTTTTGGTAATAAGGGAAATGTTTGGAATTTTCATTCCGCAATCAGCCTGTAAACCTGAAACTGAAACTCAACTAGACCATCCGACCGGTTTGTCTTCTACAGCCCGTAACGATGTTATCGTATTTCACACATTGTAGTAACTACGTAAATTGTACCCTTCAAAGCACTCTATGTATATATATATATACCTATTTGTTAATGAACTTGCTGAAATTGTTATTCTTATTTTAAAACTATTATTCTTTTATGATGCAGGAAGTAGTTAGTGTAGTGTTGTGTAGACGACGTTAGTGTAAACAAAGTAAATATATATTTTAGTATGTAGTTTATTTTAACAAATTATTGAAACATTTATAGCTTGAGCTAAGTGTTCTAAAATTGTATAATTTCTAAAATTAATCTTAAGATATTTCATTTTAGCGTTAGTATTTTAAAACTGTCCTATGTTTGGAAGAGCGAGACCTCCTGATACAGGTGCGATACACCTAATAGGAGATCTCAACCTTATTGCATTTCTACCAACTAAGTTTAAATGAAATAAACTTTATTCATTATTATTATTTATTTATAATTGAAACTAAGTTCAGTTACCTGAACATTGAATTCTCGGATAAGATTCTACTGCTTTTATAATAATATTAAATCGTCACTTATAAACTATAACTGGCCCACATATCAAACTTATTGGTCTAAACTAAAATATTGGCCATATTTGACCCAAGCATCCAAGTTCCAAGGTTTTACTGTAAGTTTAAAAACAACACATTTTATAGCAATAGCTAAATATATTATTGGAATACCTACCTATATACTGCCAATTATTGTCATTTTCAAAAACTGATTAAATTGCGAAAATTTCTACAAAGCAAAGCATTTATTTATCTCAGTTCTGGAAGTAAATTTAAATAAATAGATGCCAAACTGATTACTAAAGTGCCTTTAAAATATACAATGCAATACAACTTATCTTTATTGCACACTTCTAAAATAACACCGTACCTACAGAATATAGGCTTAGAGTAGAGGTAAAAAACAGGCAGTCTTATCGCTAAAGAGCGATATCTTCCAGATAAGCAGATTTTTTAAAAATCGATTAGCAAAGTAATTTGGTGGCCAGTAGCTCTAGTATAAGTTTTTTCGAAACATTAACTAATTCGAACGCGTTTGCGTTTTGTCTCAAAATGTATGAAAACGCTCTCACCGAGTTTGAAATACGCGCGTTCATCGGTTAGCAATAAATGTTATACTCGCTGTTTTAGTTTCCACTGGTGACCACCAGAGGCGCTGTTCACGTTTTCATACCACTTTCATACATTTTGGGACAAAACGCAAACGCGTTCGAATTAGTTAATGTTTCGAAAAAACTTATACTAGAGCTACGGTACTTAATTAAGTAGTAGTTTCGTAACTGCTTAGTTTTAGGCAATTTATACTAACAACGATACGCTTCGCTTCGTAGTAGTAGTAGTAAACACTTTATTGCACAAATCAAGTACATACAAGGAAAACAAACTTAATGATAGATATTTGTACAAAGGCGAACTTATCCCTTTAAGGGATCTCTTCCAGTTAACCAGTTCCAGTTCCAGTTCGTAGGTATTACGCTTTAGCAGTTGTACTTGGCGCGGCGGTGGTGCTGCCAGCAGCTGTGGTGCCAGCGGCGGTAGTAGCGGGCTTTGCCGTGGTAGCCGGAGGAGCTGTGCTTGCCGGCGGCATGTACGCCCACGGTATGAAGTTCATTAGCCAGGAGTTACCCGTGTTCGTCATGGTTACGTTCATGCCGTTGGCAGGAGCTGCAAGATATGGAATCGAGTTTAAATAATGTTCTGTTAAATTCTAGTGGATTTACGGTGAGGTAAGACTAACATATCTTATTGTAAGGGGGGCAAGAATAACGATAAAGAGTTCACTGAGCGAAAAAAATACTAATTATTAGTAAGTTTTAGTGAATCCCAAGACAAGGAGATTATATACTTAGTACCTAGGGTTACCACTTTTGAGTTTCTAAAAACCATCTGAGACATAGAATAAAGTGTCTTAAAATCTAAAAAAATATATGTGTTACATAAGAATCTTGTCTAGTCAAATTCGCAGTCAGTTACATGACCTGATGAATTTCACTCGATAGAAAAAATTCGCGAATTTACCCCTTTTTGGAATGTATTTTCAATACTACGGCTATATTACTGATATTTAACATTTAATTTTTGTACTCAATTAAAGATCCTAAATAGTTATAGACAAATTCGCAGGGTTTGCTTTGATAAAATGATTGGCTTAATGACTATAGCTAAATATTTACGAAACTGCGCGCAGAGCTTGCGTAGAGAGCGGGATGGTTAATTGTAAACTCAGGCGTGTTAGAGCGGGACATTTGCTTTGGGGATACCGCCCCTTTAGGACGGACAGTGGTAGTTTTGCCCCGATGATAGCCTTTACCCCACCCAACCTTAATAACATTAAATCAGTATGTATAACTTTGCACTATGATTTTGCCCGTCGCCGCGTTGGTGGCTGGATCCACTACCGAACAAAACCAGTTGCCTACTGTCATGGCGTCGTTACCGAATAACGTCTTTGAACAAGTATTGATTGGCGAAATCATCATTTAAAGAGTGAAGTGAACTTTGCACTGGGATATCATATCAATAAAATCCAAATTGCCTAAATTTGACGTAATAAAGTTTAAGGAACTGAAATGCAATTTTACCATTAACGCAGTTAACCGTGTTGTCTTGGAGTGAATTGAATGAAAAGTTAAATATAACTTACGTATAATAAGATTGAAGGGCTCCTGCATTGCTGGTGGAGGTGTGGTCTTTTTATTCTTATCTTGTGATGGTTTTTTAGTCGGACAACCCGCACATGGATCAAAGAAGATGTCGAATATATCGTAGTCCGAATAATCGTCGTCATCGTCGCCACCGCACATCATGTCGCACCACATGGTGCTGCCGAATATAGGCTGTAAAATAAAAGAAAAATAACCAAGAAAGTAAGCATTCTTTGTCTACACCCATATCATAAATCCTCTAAAATGCGTTCAAAAACCGGAGACAATAAGATAGATGTGTTACATAAGGATCTTGTCTAGTCAAAATCGCAACATGACCTGATGAATGTCACTCGATAGAAAAAAATCGCGAAGTTACCCCTTTTTGGAATGTATTTTCAATACTACGGCTATGTGTGCATTGGGATTTATTGAATGATTTTTAATTGATTTTATTTGTATTTAATGTTATTGACGATCACAATAGAGATTCATGTAAATTGACATATGCTGCACCTTAAATTTATAATGTAATCGTTTATTGTGAATAAATAAAAATCTAAATCTATAATACTGATATTTAACATTTAATTTTTGTACTCAATTAAAGATCCTAAATAGTTATAGACAAATTAGCTAGGTTTGCTTTTATAAAATGATTGGCTTAATGACTATAGCTAAATATTTACGAAACTACGCGTAGAGCTTGCGTAGAGAGCGGGATGGTTAATTGTAAACTTACGCGTGTTAGTGCGGGACATTTGCGTTGGGGATACCTCCCCTTATTACTGAGTCCTGAGTATAGTGAGGGATTTAAGCGCGCCCAAGACAAAAACAGTTTTATCCCCGATGAGTATACTCTAACTTTCTCTTGCGAGACAATAAAAAAACCAGGGCTACTAGAAACAGAATTAAATCGGCAGCAATCATAATCAGCATGTGCAGTCAGTCACAGCAAATTTTATTATCTATTTTTATAGAATCTGTGTTTTACTCCGTATAATTAATTAGGCGTCTTATAAGTCACGCGGCTTTTGTTTTTTGTATTTAATAGTACATCGACGACGATGCGATGACTGCTTGCATTCATTTGTGTGGTGAGCACGAGTATTTTGTTCCTGAGTCTTGGATGTTTTCTATGTATATAAGTATAATATATTTATCTATATAAGTAAATATATATATCGTCGACTATTACCCATAGTACAAGCTTTGATTAGTTTGGGACTAGGTAGATTTATGTAAGATTGTCTACAAATATGTATGGATTTATTTACATTGCTGAAACAGATGCGAAGGGACTAAGCATCATTTTGTTAAGCCCCTTGTGAGGTTAACCGTGCCCATGATAAAAGGCAGAGATTCCCTTAGGAGACATACTTCCCATGATTTACAGTAGGTACCCACCTAAACACAAACAGTCCCGTGCACGGCCTGAGTCCGGCTAGCATTTGGTTACCGAGTTTTCCGTAGCTACTCTATACGCCGGCCCGGCCGCCAAACGGTGAAATCCACCAGTCGCCTAGGAAACTCAATAATAGGCGAAATATTAATAGACTGTGTCGAACCGAACATTTCATTTACTCAGCTGAATTACCTACACGTACGCATCTTTGGTGTTATTCTAGTTGTTTGTTATTCTAACCCCTCACCCTTGTTAGGCGAAAAAATGCGGCAGGCAGATGCCTGTCGCATTTTTGTGCCCAGAGGATTACATGATGTTATTAGGAGCGGCACAGAAATATATTTTTGTGGTGGGCGGTGGGCCGGATAGGTACATATGCATCTTCTCGCGAACGTTACGTGGGGGAATAATCTGTATGCTGGTGGCACTGTGTGCATTGGGATCTTCGCAGATCTAAATATAGATAGATACCGGCTTGAAAATACCTTCAATGTTTTTATTCTCAGAAAAACTAGTGAGAGCAGAATTTGACAATGTTTCAACTTTCAAACATAAGTTGCATCGCGATTGATTGCCACGAGCCAGAATACAACTTATGATCTCTTTTGAACCTCTCTGCTTCCGCCGGCTAGAAAACTTAAGCCCTATACCTGTTATAAAAATAGTAAAGGGTAACAAACCTGTGAAGAAATCATTTTCACACTCACTAAAACAGTCAGGAACACACACAGACGCGCCGCACCCATGTTTGAGTCATGAAAAACACCTGAACGCGGTCCGATCTTACTTATAGCCGTGTCTTTGCGCAAGTAGCCTGAAGTATTGACGCGCTGCCAAAGAATAAACTTACAAAGAACGTTCGTTATTAATACATTCGTTCTCAAGTTTTAATACACTTACCCCTTAATTTTAGTGTTATCTCGGTTGCCGGTCCGAACTGATCTGTTAACTTAGCTTATATCACAAAAATTGCTATTAGCGTTCATTTTTAGCGAGGCAGTACCTGATAGTTAAACGCAGATATGTTTTTCTTAGGATTAGGTAGCTTAGATTTTATTGGAATTAGGTTGTAATTGTATTTACTTACTTTGACTTTAATACCGATCTAAAATCATCTGCGATATGGAATCATGAGAAAAGGGATTACCATGATATATCATGCAGTTTTTTACTTTTCGTTGTTACTTACCGCTGTGGCGCAACGACCCGAAGTTGATCTCGGCCTCCAACACCAAGACCGTGAGGTTTTCCTGTCCTTCGCTATCTCCGTTCAGGCGACGACGGTCTGGAGCTCATTTAGGTTTTGTATCTCCCGGAGCTTTGGACCCGGATTTGTATCTTCCTTTGGTTGTTATTTAGTTTAGTATTTTTTATACACGTAGTTGCTATATCATACGTAGTCAAGATGTGTAGATTATTAGTACGGTGCAAAAATTCAATAGAATTTTAAACAAGCTTTATACTGTTTCTGTCGATTGGCGTTAAGTCAATCCCAAGTTATAGTTGTAGTAGACACTGTAGGAAAGCAGGGAAATATCACTTTAATTTCAAAGTAATTTTTCAGGTTCATGATTCTGTTTCTAATTTGCATAAGTATATATTATCCACGTAGAGAACATGGCTGGTACCGAGAGAGGGATGTTTACTTGATGAAATCGAAACATTACATATTGTAATGACAAGACGCTAGTCTAGAACTTTAATTAGAACTTTTCACTAGAAGCAAAGTGTATTAATAATAGATATATTTCAGGACTAGACCTCAGAGTCATTTTTGATGACAACTTCATAAAATCCAGCCTCAGCCAAGTTTTAGCACTTGCTCAGCAAAATCCATGCAAAATCCAATATTTGACATTTGAAAATGTGAAATCGAAATGTGACTTTTTATAGTTTTTATGTTTTTTACCCCGGCACCACACTTCGCTATGCGTGTTCGCGTTTCGTATTCGCCTCCCCTTTTTATATGATATTAAAGAATATGTATGTATGTATGTAAGCACTTTATTGTACACAAAAACATGTTGAAATGATATACATACATGTCACATAAGATTAAAGTACAAAGGCGAACATATCCATATGAGGGATCTCTTCCAGCTAACCTTAAGGTGCTACACTGATAAATTTTGAGACTTTGAAACGCTGTCCTGCCCAGACTAGCAAACAGTAGGGGCTGATTTTCAGATATATGATTCTTGACTATGTGATTGAGGTACTGACAATAGCGAAACATGATTGCTTAAAATTTTCTCGATAGAAAATAAATCCAAAGTCGAGTCTATATTTTCCTTTTTTTGCTCAGCCTACTAAAACAACGCATTATTAAAAGACACGATTAAGTTAATATGATGGTATTTTACCTCATCTAGGTACTGACAAGAGGAAATTTAATAAACCTGCACACAGTCAGATATTTAACGAGATTTGTCTAAAAAGCCATTCTCGGAGAGGGTTGCATCCCGTTTTGTCGTGAGCGAAATACAAAGGGTGTCTCTTTCAATCGATATATCGCCTTAAGAAAGGGATGCAACACGATTATCTGCACAAATACGGCGAAGTGAGGTGCCGGCTTTAGTTTTATTGGTTTTGTGTTGATCTTAGTTTAGCCATAGACACCCTTACCTACACCCTATATAACCTATACGAGATATATAATTTATATGTAAATACGCCTTAAAATACGCACCACCAGTAATTAAAATTGGGCAACACTATTAAAAACATTCTAGCGTCAAAGTTCTTTGACGTTGCCTTCAAGTAAATTGTGAAAATTGTAAATTTATTGACGCGACGCCAAGATATTCCATAAGAGTGACTATTCGATTCTGCTCGCTTATTGTCTCTTGAGTAGTTTGGACACGGTCAAGTTTGAATGTCATAACTATCGTATGTGTACCAGAGAACGTGCCTATACCGATTGTGTTTGCAGACGAATCCTGTATAGCATACTAATTATACTTGGAACAATGTTCGTGCCCTATCGATTCTTCGAAAGCAGTTAAAGCATAAAGGTACAAATATTCTAACTTTATGCCACAGGTCCGACATGCTGGGTACACTTAAACACGACGCATGTTATACTAAAATCATTTAATTTTCCATAGGAGATTGGGCTAATAAGCCCTACCAATAATAACCTTTTGGGCTAATAATACCTTCGCTTCGTACCTAAACTTGAGTTTAAGATAATTAGAATTTGATATAGAGTTTACGTGACACAGCCAAAACATTGGAATATAATTTCGGGTAGATACCTAGGTTTAGGTTAAAATATCTATGAACTTACTTGATTAGGTTGAAAGAAGGCTCGCTCCCATAAACATATATTTAATTATTTATCGTATAGCAATTATTTTGAACCGTGAGACCTTCAAGAGATATTATTAGACAATTAAACTCTTTTTAAGTATTTATTTATTCAATACTATCTTTTGCCCGCGACTTCGTCCGCGTAAACTTCCGCTCCATAGTTCATCCCTTATAAGGGTTTAATCATATATATTCATAATGTTAATCCAGGCTATAAACTCTTGTCCATAATTCGTTCAGCCATTTTTGCGCGATTGAGTACCTAACAAACATCTAAATTATTGTTAAATTTGAGCATTGTACATGCACCTATGGATTGTATCCACGCTGCTGGCCCGGTGCGGCTTGGGAACTTCACAATCTTCACATATTTATGTACCTTTAAATTTTTTCGCGAACGTATTAAATGCTGTTTTTTATCGCCAAAAATGTAATGATTATTATGATATTCCGTACATAAAAACCGAAAAACTCATTGGTATAACCCTGTTGGTTCAGCCGGCAATTCGACCTCAAGACAGCCGTTTGACAGCCCCACTAAGCTACCGTAAGGCGACTTCCTGATTTGTCGGCGCGGAGGCGGTACTATATGAGAAAACTGTCAAATCTCAGTGTCAACTGTCAGTCAACTCAGTACCGCTTTTTACTACGCCCCTACATTTAAATATGTGCTTCCTGACTGGCGTGGGATGCGCGGTAGCGGGACGATACGAACGCAGTACTGGTCCATTTCTGCGCATGATATTACCTACTACCTACTGCGCAAATGTTATTGACAGTAGGTATTCCGTCAAGTTGGAATCTTTGCGACGTCAGTAAGTTTACGTCAAAGAAGAAAATGTCACATATCGATGTGCTATGTGTCTATATGTGCGTGTGATTTAGAACGGCTTTTATCTATGTCTTCGTAAATTACTCATGGCGCCTATGATTATGCTCCAGTTTAAGATATGACCACACATTTTTTTGAAGTGAAAACTTCTTTAGCGGCGCTGAGCACTTTTGTACTGGGGAAAAATGTATAAACTCGCGATAAATTCCAAGACCAGGTTAGTTGACCCCTCCTAGTATCGTGATTGCTATGTAACGAGGGGTCCCCAGCTGGTCTTCTTAGAAAGCCAAGGTTCTAACTGTTTTAAGACAATCCTAAGATTTTCCATAAAGATCATATTTCAAATAAATTCTCATGGAAAGTAGCTCTTATTGTCCCAAAAAAAGCGTTTCTAAAGTCCAATATCGTATAGCCAGACTGACCGATTTCCGTAAAGATCATATTTCAAATAAATTCTCATGGAAAGTAGTTCTTATTGTCCCTAAATACGGTGACAGTTCCCTTCAAAATACCTAGTGGCCAAGAGTGATGGTAGTGCATTTTATAAATGGAGAATTAATGATAAGTTTGGTTTAAATGAATAATAATTTACCAATTATCAGATCCGTAGTGTTTGGGTGTTCAGTGCAAACATGGTGGGGTGTTCAGTGTTGGGCTGTAAAAGCAAACTCGACCGAAAGAAGGCGGATGTTACATTCCATGCGTAATTTGCGTAAGTACATTTTATTTGCATTTTGGACACGTTATTATTTCTAAAATCTCACCGGAACTAAGTTACTGAGCTAAATCATTAGTTATATCATGAGACACTTGATGAAATAGGAAAAATATGTAAATTAATTCAAAAATAACCTCCAAACATTTCACATATAAACCGGTCAAATCGCGTAGTATAAATCTACCATAGAAGCCAGCTTAGAATTGATGTCCCATCATTCAGTCGGTTTATAATTCGATTTCGGGATACCAACAAATAATAAAAAAACCGGCCAAGTGCGTGTCGGGCCACGCGCAAGGTAGGGTTCCGTAGTCGTCCACCCGTTACATTATGTGGACTAAAAAGTACGAAACTTATATTTACTATGTTTTTGACAGAATTAACAACATTATCTAAGGTATCAATGGAAATTGTTCGAAAGTTTGCTTTTGCAAAGTACATTTCTGAAGTTCCACTAAGTATTACTCGTTAACTAGGAATGTCTACATAGCTGTGATAGTTTTCCTTTTAAATTAATCGTATATACTACTACCATGATGTTTTTCTCAGTAACCGTTAGTAGTAGAAAGCTGTAATTTGGCATGAGTATACATATTAATGACGCCGACAAAACGGTAGAATAAAATCTTTTAAAAAAATTTTTTTTAGGTTACCTCCCCATACATGTAAAGTGTTGGTGCAATTTTTTTTGTGCCAAACCCCATCGTGTGGGATATCGTTGGATAGCTCTTTTAAAAATATTATAAGGTTTCTAAAAGCATTTTAGAAATGATATTAAGCTTTGAAGTGATAATTTTTGTTATGGTCAAGTGTCCCCCCCCCCCCCCCCCCCCCCCCTGCTAGCTAAACAGTGGCTACTAGGCATGTGAAAAAAATCATGGTAGTAGTATATACGATTAATTTAAAAGGAAAACTATCACAGCTATGTAGACATTCCTAGTTAACGAGTAATAGTGGAACTTCAGAAATGTACTTTGCAAAAGCAAACTTTCGTACAATTTCCATTGATACCTTAGATAATGTTGTTAATTCTGTCAAAAACATAGTCAATATAAGTTTGCGAACTTTTTAGTCCACATAATGTAACGGGTGGACGACTACGGAACCCTACCTTGCGCGTGGCCCGACACGCACTTGTTCAACAGAGGATGAATACCGAAAAAAATGGATTTGAGGACTGAGGGAACAGGAAAAGAGAATTGGGAAAAACATATCTATAAGTAGGTATTTGTTTATTTATTGTAAATAAAGTTATAAATATATTAAGTAAATTACTTGTTCTAATTTAAAGTTTATCCTTTTATTTCTACAACGACATACCTAATTTATCTATGAAAGACAAAAAGGAGCATGTAAGTAGTAGGCACTTTAAGGTTACTCGTACTTATTACTTATAGTAATTAGTAATTACTTACTAGTTTCATCGTTTAGAGACTAGAGACTTAACATTTAGCATGGTTCTATGGGTGACGTGATGACCAGCAAGTCAAGCGGCGAGCAGCAAGACAAGACCAGCGACCAGCGACGAGCGACAAGAAGAAAATGTATAGTCTTGAATCAGTGAAACCGCCGTTTTACGCAACGGTAATAACTTTATATACCTAGGTAATAATTTATTTATTTATTTTTATTTTATTTAGGTAAGATTATCACAAAAAGAGTGGCCGGTCGGGATCCATTATTTTACGATATCGCCTACGATATTGTGTAAATTTAGTTTGTGAATCAAAATGCCGACTTAGGTACTACGGAATTCGATCACTTGTAACTATGTAGGTATTATCCGACAAAATTTTAGGGTATTTTTTATTTAATATTTTTTAAATTTATATAATTTTATTATTCAGGTTAGGTTTCGATCGAGTCTACCGTACTGCTTGACGAACTTATTAACCCTTTGACCGCCAAAGCGGTAGTGTGTCGTCGTGCCCACCACGCCAAGCACTGTCGAATTGTTGTACTGTCTAAACCAATAAAAACAAATTAAAACAGTTCATAAATGATTTTATTCATGATCAAAGTACACCTTCACTCCGACCTTTCAAGTGGTCTTATTATCTTAAAATCCTATTCTTATTCTTCTTTAAATCGTCTTATTGACAGCTAAGTTAGCATTTAGACATCGGCTTTCAGTACGTCAAAAATTCTTAACGCATTCACTGCCACCCTCTTTTCCTGGACATTCGGCAGATGCCTCACTTTGCTGTGTGCCCCAAAGGCACATGTGAGTTCAACCGACTATTCTAAGTCTAAGGCACTAAGGCACAGGGTGAAAGTCACTAAATATTATGAACGCGTTTGTGCGTTCAAGGCACTGGGTGAAAGTAACGGAAACGCACAGGGCCGTCTTTAACCAATTTGAGGCCCTGGGCACATTAGGGTAATGGGGCCCCTATGACCTTGATAGAGCACGATTTTGTTAGAATAGACAAAGAAAGTAAACGAGTCACATTAAATGAATAGATATTAATAATATAATATTTCCTAAAAAATAAAATTAATTTTCAAAATACACCAAATTTGGGTTCTTCCTTAGAGCAAACAGCTAAATTAAATTTTCTTAAATAAACGCCTAATTCTAACCAGTCATATATATTTTTTTAAATTGAAAATGAGGCCGACGGTTAATGCGAGCTCACCCAGAAGATTCACTCGTACCTTAAAAAGGTCCAGGTTATTTGAACTCGGAAGTACCTACATACGCCATTCGAATACCAAACCAGTAAACATTATAAACAAAAGATGATTTTGACCAGGTAATGAAAGTAGCCAGTCGTACGTCGTCTGAATATCTGATGGAAGAAGGGGGAAGGCGGTATGAGCTCATGGAGTTCCTGAGCACACTCAACGAATCTAAAGAAATAAAAATGGGAAATAGGTAGTATTGCTTACAATTTTTGAAGTGAAAACTTCTTTAGCGGCGCTGAGCACTTTTGTACTGGGGAAAATTTGTTGAACTCGCGACAGATTCTAAGACCAGCTAGTTGACCGCTCCTAGTAATCGTGATTGCGATGTTAGGAAGTGTCAACTCAGATAAACTCAGCTGGCCCCTATACCACAAAACTTTACAAGTCTACAATTTGACAAAATTGTACAATTTTCCATAGAAAAAGTTCACAAATTTGTCGAATTGTACGCTTGTAAAGTATTGTGGTACAGGCCCCTGGTCTTAGATGCATAAGACACAATGATACTCGGCACGTATTATGTATATATGTAAATGGATTATGCGAATATGAATATGAACATGAGTATGAGTACGGATACGGATACCGATACGGATACCGATACCTATACCGATATGAATATCTTTGTTATTTGGGTCATTGTCAGTCGGAAAAACAAAAGTAGTCCATTCGGTGGACAATAGTTAACGGCTTGTGTGCATGTAATTTACGTTTTTATTACATGGATTTATAGACACAGAATTACAGATTATGCGGGTTATCAGATCAATCGAAAATTAAGCTTTGTAGCCCTTAACTTTTGGCATGTCCTGTCCACCGAAAAGACGCGCCCCTAAATCTGACAATCTTTATTGAGTTTTCACTTCTGCCGGCACTCCCGGAGTGCAACCCGTTGTTTTTTTATACAACGACGGTGGCAAACGTACATACTGTGCACCTGATGGTAAGTGGACAACGCAGCATATAGACGCCCGCAACTCCAAAGCACGAGCGCGTTGCCGACCCTTTATAAAATTTGAGGATTCACTGCGTTGCCAGCAGAAGGGACAAATTTAGGTCCCTCGCTCTCAACACAGTGCATCCTCGGGAGCTTTAAATTATTACATACTACGGACTTAAAGATGATACTTTATTTCTTAGATGGATATTTCATATTTAAATCATAATTAATTATGTATGAAATTAAAATTAGAAAAACACCTTTGTTACTTACAATCAATGTATACAATATTTATCCTCGCTACGGTGAATTACATTTATTTTGAAATATCACATACAAATTTAAAAAATACTAATCTGTGCGCAGTTGTACGGCTTGGGCTGTGGAGGGGCGCGCCTTCGTGGATGGCGCGCACTATACCTCTAATATCACAGAGAACTTCTGTTTTGGGATTTTTGGATAGCTCTTGTGTAGTTGTACTGTACCGTGTCCTGTTACGTAAGCGATTATCACGCGACCCATACAGGGCCTGTACTCCGAACATCGAAATCCGAACTTCGTATAGTGCCATCCCTTTCACTCTTATAGTGTATAACACGGGAGCGAAGGGGACGGCACGATACGAATTTCGGATTTTGATGTTCGGAGTAGACCCTCGGGACTTCACTTCACTAACGTAATAGGACATCACAGGACTTTAATAATCCGTAGCTACATTGTAAGCAAGGCCGGGCTTCTGCGGTGTCTTGGAGTCGACGGGTACAAGTACGGGCGAGTAGTCGGCGCGCGCTGGCTTCTCCGCGCAGTTGTCGTGCGGGATCGCGAATACATAGTTCATGTCCACGTCGTATCTGGGGATAGATAATTAAAGTTAGAACTAGGAATTATTATGAATAGCATCTCAGATCGAAAGACCTGATTGAATGAGACAAATTTCTTTGAAATTATAGTACTAAATGTTCTAAGAGACAAGTTGTAGAACAAAATTGTGCGGTTTTACCCAATGCGTATACCTATACCTATTCTTATGAAAACATTCGACAACGACTGCAGACCAAGAAACAAATGTAGACGGGGCATTGCGAACAACCTAGTCAAGCCGTTTTTTAAAACACACGTTCACATACACATAAATATTATAGATATACAAACTAAAGCTTTCCTTTTTTTCTGGGTTTGAAGCAACGACTAGGTCTTGTCTTGTATAGGCCATCTTACAAACACCACAAATACCACATATTTGACGTGGCTACGAACCTTGGCAACTTGTCCCTGAGGTATGCCATCACGTTCTTGGGCAGTGTGGTCTTGCGGGACAGGATGAAGGCGCTCAGGTACCTCGCCTTGTCTGTCGGCTCCGCGCAGTGGAGTAGCAACGACCAGGTCTTATACTCCGTGTCAAGCACGTACGTGTTGTATATGCCGTCATCTGCAAATTATATCACAATGCTATATAGGGAGACTCCCACTTGACCAAGAAGGCCCTGACTTGACAAGCGTAGGAAAAAAGTTCGGCGTTGGCGGCGTTCCGTGGATCAAGAGTTGGGCTCTCTGGGGATGAACTGGGAAGAATAAGTAACCCAAATTTCCCAAGACCGAGGCGAACGGAGAGAGTTGCTTCGGAACAATCGAAACCCACACCCCAGCAGAGAGTAACGGGATAAAGAAGAAGAAGATAGGGAGACAAAAAACAAGTAGTTCATCGTATGTCTCTTTGTAGTCTTGTTGTTCTCAATGTCATTTATAGCATGGAAATTCAGATTAACCGTATAAACGCGCACTTTTGAAAACATTACGTAATCACCCGGCTGGTCGTCGTGCGCGTGATCATTTGTCTTCTACGTTCCAAACTAAGTTTTGGGCAGTTCATAAACACAATTTGCTCAATAGAGTTTTCTGCTAATTTTCCACATTTAGAAGTAGTACAACATTTAGTTCTGTATTGTGTTCTTTTTTTATCTTTTTTTTAACCTGACTGTGGCTTTATAACCCGGGCCCAATACAGCGATAGGAGCGCGCAGTTGGAGATTGGCCTGGAGAAAATCCAAGGCAAACCACCGACATGGGCACGCGGGCGGTTTAAACACTGGAATACTCTAACAGTTTGCTCCAGTGAGATTCGTTGAGCGGCTTCAAATCGAACTACTGGGAATTTTGTCGCTGGTTCACTAAACCTAGCCGCGCTGAGAAGAGTCCTACTAATTCTAATCAATCAATAGAAGTATAGTGCTGTGAATTAACAGTAGATAATATAGGCTAAAACTGTGTGAACAAAGGACATGCGCTGAAACAGAAGGAGGCGCTATCAAAAGTAAAGATGCTGATAGCCAATAATGACCTAATTCAGAGGCAGGAGAATTTTGATAAGAAATATAGAATACACATAGGGGAGAGAGATGAATGGAAGGTTAACGTAGGGCATCCTATGACGATCTGCTTCAAGGACGGATCGAGGAGAAGATCAGCTAAGATAGTGTAGGAGCAGTGCAGGCATAGTGATACCTAAGCTGAGGATTATAAAAGAAGCCGTATCACTGGGTAGTTATTTTGATGTGGAAAGGTCGCCGGGACAGTAACCTTAAGCTCCGACTTCAAGGGAATTGGGCTGAATGATCCTGACCTGAGATCGACAGCCTGCCTGTTTCCGGCCAGGCGTCCCTACACTACATCTACATCTAGGCTAAAACGTGTATCACTTACAGGTGCTCTCAGCATGTGTCCAATGCGCCGGTTGGTTGAGGTCAACACGCCAAGTGATGTTACCGAAAAGGTTCTCCCCCAGAGGGTCATCAGCAAACCGGTACGTGAAATTCATGGTTACACCTGGCGTCCAACCACCATCTGAAAAATATCAAGATTAAGTAATTTCAGGCTATATGTACCTACGTATACTTGAGGTACAATACCATAAATAACTTCATTGTGTCTTTTAATAACGCGTTGTTTTAGTAGGCTGAGTAAAAAAGAAAATAAAGACTCTACTTTGGATTTTTTTTCTATCGGGAAGAACGTTCCGTGATGCGTGTCACGTGACATGTATTAATTATCGTGCCACACATGACACTGTGAAATCTCTTATTTACGAATATCGTCGGACATGTCAACCGAAGTTATGCGATTTGTCCAGCGTCCCCATTTTGTCTCCTAATAAAACCATCGAGCGACCGGGGGGGTAAGAGAAAGAATATTCATATAAAATGTATACTTCGCAATTTGACCGGTTTGCATGACCAATGTACCTAAAAATTGCTTCATTTTTTGCAAAAATGCTCGATCGGTGATAAAGATAAAACATGGCACTCTTTTCTATTTCCTCTTATAACAATCGCAATAAGGCTATCTTTCTCTATCAAAGCGTGTCAGGCCCTTGAATTCTTTTTACCTGCAGCTGGCACATGATCATCCTGCGCGAACACTGACTTCATGCAACTGTACGACAGGGCTTCTTCCGCGCTCGCATAGTACTCCACCACGTACCAGTCACCAAGCATCTGGAAAACGTAATTATAATAATTAATAGGCGCTTAAGAGGAGGGGTAGGGCAAGCTCTCTCCATACAAACTTTGTGCAGGATTTACTTCGTTTGTGTTTGCATTAAAGTTATGATTTTTGGTCAGTTCTATGCTTATTTTTCTGATAGCTATTTCGTGATGTAATTTTTTTTTATTCACATTTTTTAATTTTTTTAATTTTGATTTTTTTTGAAATATTTGAAAATTTTCACATCACGATCTATCTAATATTTACAACCAAAAAAAATATTATATTTGTTAGTACCAAAACCGACGAATAAAACGTGCACAAAGTTTGTATGGGGAAGGCCTTGCCCTACCCTGCGCCTTAAACCGAGTGTCGAGTTCTAAATCGTCTGACAGAAGTAAGTGGTATAATTATAAGTATAACATTTCCATTGAAAGTATGTAGGACTGTAGGTATGTTTAAGAGCCGTTTCCTTAGTCATTACTGTCACTACCTTTTTTAGGGTTCCGTAGTAAACAAGGAACCCTTATAGTTTCGCCATGTCCGTCCGTCCGTCCGTCCGTCCGTCCGTCCGACCCCCGTTTTTCTCAGTAACCGTTAGTACTAGAAAGCTGTAATTTGGCATAAGTATATATATTGATGACGTCGACAAAACGGTAGAATAAAATCTTGAAAAAAAATTTTTTTTAGGGTACCTCCCCTACATGTAAAGTGGTGGTGCAATTTTTTTTTTCCTCTAAACCCCATCGTGTGGGGTATCGTTGGATAGCTCTTTTAAAAATATTATAAGGTTTCAAAGAGTATTTTTTGATTCATCATTCAATCGGTTGGCGTGATATTAAGCTTTGAACTGATAATTTTCGTTATGGTCAAGTGTCCCCCCCTGCCAGCTAAACGGTGGCTCCTAGGCATGTGAAAAAAATCATGGTAGTAGTATATACGATGAATTTAAAAGGAAAACTATCACAGCTAAGTAGACATTACTAATTAACGAGTAATAGTCGAACTTCAGAAATGTACTTTGCAAAAGCAAACTTTCGAACAATTTCCATTGATAATGATTATGATACCATACCTTAGATAATGTTGTTAATTCTGTCAAAAACATAGTAAATATAAGTTTGCGAACTTTTTAGTCCACGTAATGTAACGGGTGGACGACTACGGAACCCTACCTTGCGCGTGGCCCGACACGCACTTGGCCGGTTTTTTTAACATGACTGAGGCTTTAAGGTCCAAACACACTAGACCATTGCGTGTCCGGGCCGGCCCGTTTTCTAATACAGGACGCGCGACGGCCTTCGATTCCTTGTAATAGAAAACGGGCCGGCCCGAACACGGAACGGTCTAGTGTGTTTGTACCTTTATAGGCCGGTCCCAATAAAGCGCTAGGAGTGCGCGGTTGGAGAGTGGCCTGGGGGAAATCCAGGGGAAACCTCCGCAACCAGCACACGGGCGGTTTAAACACTGAAATACTCTAAAAGTTTGCGCTCCAGTAAGATCAAGCAATCGCTTGAGCAGCTTCAAACGAATCTCAGCTGTGTCAGTGGAATCGAGCGACTGGGAGTTTTGTTGCTGGTACACTAAACCTAGCTTAGTTGAGAAGAGTCCAGCAAGAAACTCGGCTAGGTCCGATCTGGATCGGATTGACTCCACCCGGTACCTATGCTAATATGTTTATTTATTTATTTAAACTTATCGCGAATGCCTAATCCCTATGCGAATGTATTAAGGCCGTGTATTACCACTTTTGAGTTTTTAAAAACCATCTGAGACGTAGAATAAAGTGTCTTAAAATCTAAAAAAAATATATGTGTTACATAATGATCTTGTCTATAGTCAAAATCGCAGTCAGTTACATGACCTGATGAATTTCACTCGATAGAAAAAAATCGCGAAGAGACCCCTTTTTGGAATGTATTTTCAATACTACGGCTATATTACTGATATTTAACGTTTTATTTTTGTACTCAATTAAAAATCGTAAATAGTTATAGAGAAATTCGCAGGGTTTGCTTTGATAGAATGATTGACTTAATGACTATAGCTAAATATTTACAAAACTGCGCGCAGAGCTTGCGTAGAGAGCGGGATGGTTAATTATAAACTCACGCGTGTTAGAGCGGGACATTTGCGTTGGGGATACCTCCCCTTAATTAAGTATGTCGTCGTGTCCGAGTTGGACGCTGTAAGCGCACCGTTCCATCTTTCGATGGACGTTGTAATTACGTCGTCCGTCCGTGAGTGGTCACTAGCTAGAGTAGCTAGCCAATATAGGTATCTAAGTTTTTTTTTTATCTGTTCAACTGTTTTAAATTTGTTCGGTAAATAAATTAGAGGAATATGGCATATTGCATTCTATTGCGGTTAGGCTTCAGAAACTAAAAGGTTTATTTATCTGTATCCAAATAAAGCTTTTTTTTAATTTTCTTTATTTGTATTTAAAAACTGAGAGAATTTGGCCTTCTGTAAAGTATTTCATACAAAAATCTAATAACAATTAGGTATACGTACATTAATTTAAGTGTTAGTTCTATTTGAATTGTTAAGAGAGTAATCTCAGATTAATTAATACTTAATGGATATAAAACTTAACTGTTTTTCCGTTTAGTAAAATACCAATCAATACATTCCCCCTATTCATAAAACTTAACATAGGTACCTATCTGTTTCAGGGTGGATTTCAACGAGAAATTTTTCACCATACAAAAAAATATTTTTTATTTTATTTCTTTCAAATGGGACAAAAACTATTCTAAATGATGTAGGAATGTTTTCTGAGTAATTTAATAGTATTTAGCCAAGCATTTAATGCGTATTTTCGAAGTTATAAGATTCGTAACATTGAACCATGAGATGGTGTTGACGAATGTGGTCCGGCGATGATTTTTTAATAGACGGTGATGATATCACTTGTATGGTAATGACTAGTTGCTGGTATAAAGGTAGGTATAAAATAAACCACAGAAAAGCAAATTAACATATTTTTTATTTGATAAATCAATAATAAGTACTAGTGATGCGCCGAATACGTTTTTCACCGAATACGAATACTCGGCCGTTCAAGGTTCAATTTTTCGGTTTTTCATAAAAATCTTGTCAACGGTGGCCCATAGCAAAAAAACTTTCTGAGGCATAAATGATCTACATAAATTTATCTACAAAAAAGGTTCTATACACTTTTCCGTAAGGATTAACATTTAATGAGATAATAAAGGGGGAATGTAAAATTTTATGATAATATAAGTGGCTTCTCATTTCTTTGTTTTTGAATATTTTTAAAAACAAAAAATGCTATATTCTTGCACTCAATGAGCTCTACTCGTCGATATACCCCACTCGGTGAGGATGGCCATTTTTCATATATTCTTGAAACTTGTAACAAATTCCACTCAAAAATATTTGTTAAATATTCGGCAATTAAACCGAATAATTCAGCTGAAAACCGAACATTCCAAAACATGCCGAATCGGTTATTATTCTTTATATGCCGAATACCGAATAACCGAATATTCAGCGTATTTCTAATAGAATATGCCAAATACCGAATAATAACCGAATATTCGGCGCATTTCTAATAGAATACGCCGAATACCGACAAATAACCGAAAATTCGACGTATATCAAATAGAAAATGCTGAAAACCGAGTATTCGGCGCATCTCTTATAAGAACACCACTTCTTAATAATCTTATATTTTTGTAATACTTGACAGCCAAAGTGTGTATGGTTTTTTATCGAGGACGTTAATATTAGTATCATATTTGATTTAATTTTCGCTCCGACGATCTGAAAAGAAGAAAATCTATATTATGAGTCCAAATCTAAAATGCGGCAAAAATATCATTTAAAACGTGAAAATCGTACACACACAACAGGGTAATAACATATTTTTCGAACGCGCGTCACCAAACATAAGCATGGAGTTTATTAATTTGTTAAATATTTACAACTCGTAGTGCATGATACGCAAAACCAAATAAATAAATAAAGGAAATCGTCATCACCATACATATGGAATCATAACCGTCCATTGCTTGAAAACCGGTGATGACGGGTATGGTGTTGACAATTTGCAAACTTTTTGAAGATTATTCTTGAACGCTAAGTATTATTGCTAAGCCACTGTCACGTCATTAATCTTCATTTGGAGTTACGGTTTCTTAGGTAATTTGTTTTAATATCATATAAGTACTTACTTTTAACGGCTCCTGGATGGTTATGACGCGAATCATGGCTAATCATTTCTCCCAAAAACACTTTTTTGATTTTTTCTGTTCGGTGCGCCTATATGTAAACGTCCACTCATTTTCGATGTTCGAATCGAATTCAGGGAGCAGAAGGGGACACCCACGATGTGTTTCACCGCGGATATACAAAACTAGCTCGACTTTGATAATACGCTGACGGTGTTGACGAATTTCGGTACTAAATTTTTAAATAATTTTATTTGTACTTATTTGATGAACGAATTATTTAATATTTTTTTATATGTAAAAAGGCAACATGAAAAAACTGTAACTGACGAAAATTTCGGAATCGTACGTTGCGTACGCGATATTTTTCACTACAAACATAAAGACTTGGATTTTTTCACACGACGGTGATGATTTTGAACATATAAAATATTTTCCTCCAAGAAAACTGTTTAATTATTGGTGGTTTCGATTGAAGCACTATTAATATATAAGTACTAGCCAATGAATAAAAAAGTTTCTATATCTGAAACTTGTTAACTTTTTTTTATAATGACCGAAACATAACTTTTCGCCTGATTTTGAAATCCACCCTTCAACCAAAATGTGTTTTGTCTTTTTCTCACAAACACAAACGCCAATGTGAAAAATAAAAACAAATGCATTTTAATGGTTTTTAGCTTTAGGTTTGATGAATGTTTATAATATGAATACTGGCATGACGAGTTCATTGTTTTTTGACTAGGTTTTTAAGACATTAATTTGCTCTTAGACCCTTTAATAATATTCGAGACTTAATTTCGATTAAACTACTTTGCGCAAAAGTTCTGACAGGCGTTTCTACGTAAAGGGTACGTCTAGAACTCTAGAAGAACATTGATGGATTGCGGTATACGTAGTAATTTTATTAGCAGTCTTAGGCGACTTCCTGACTTGGCGGGGCGGGATCGATATGTGACATTTTCTTCTTTGACGTAAACTTACTGACGTTGCAAAGATTCCCACTTGATATAATACTGTCAGTATTACGTTTGCGCAGTAGTAATATCATGCGCAGAAGCGAAGAAGTACCGCCTTCGCATCGTCCCGCTACCGCGCATCCCGCGCCAGTCAGGAAGCACTCATTTAAATGCAGGGGCGCAGTAAAAAATGGTATCGCGTCGACTGACAGCTGACACTGACATTTGACACTTTTCTCATATCGTACTGCCTCCGCACCGACAAATCAGGAAGTCGCCTTAGGTGTATTGTAACTTCACGTGAACCTTATTTAACAAACTTGCTCATAGATACCTAACGAAATATTTTATTAATGGTATAATTTACCCTTACCAATCATCCTTCTAAGATTTATTTCAATTAAATAGGCATTGTCTTGCCATTCTTGGATTAAACCATAATAATAGATATGTAGGTAATTACAATTAGTAAATTATATAAATATAAAATAAATAAATTATGATAATGATACATTCACCGTTACAATGACGGAAATGTTTAGGTACTTAATGGATGTCAAAGCCAAAACATATCTCTTACAAGCTCGCATCTAACCGAAACTTATAGTAACAATAAGAATCTACGCACGCTGACATAAAGTTGAAATTAAATTAAAAATGCAAATATGATGAGATGACGGAAGAGAATTTCCTCCAGCATTTGTTTGTATATATCTTTGTCGAATATTCTAATGCTATTCACCGTTCGGTTGATGCATAACAAGCATTTCCATACTTATTTCCATACAAAACGCATTCTTATTTGATGGTGACACTGTTTTTTTATGAATGGTGTTGCTAGATCATTTCAGAAATGTGTGCATACCTCTGTACGAAGCTACCCATTTATTTTATGTTTTTAGGGTTCCGTAGTACCTAAACATTGAATCCTTATAGTTTCGCATGTCCATCCGTCCGTTTGTCCGTTGGTCCGCGGCTTAGCTCAGTAACCGTTAGGTACAGTCAAGGGCACCAATATGTATACACTTTTTCACCTTATTCCATTGAAATAAGATCCAAAAATGAATACTTATTTATGCCCTCGACTGTACTACTAGAAAGCTGTATTGGCATGGATATACATACATATCAAACACGCCTACGAAACAATACAATAATATTGAAACAAAAAAATCTTTTGTGTACCTAACCTACGTCTCTCCTACACGTAACCCCAACACAGCTGGAACTACCCTTGGCAATGACGCCGTTACACTATTTATGTAGGTAATCCCGTAACTATGTAATTTGGGATTTAAATTATAGTATCATTATATTAGAAATGAGAGGATTTAAGCAATGAAAGAAATACATCGTGAACTTAACATGTAGGTATTAGCTTGTAGATATTAAACTCCATTTAACGTCCGCATGTTTATCAACAGAGCGTCCGGCGCCAACGCAATTTACAAAATGTACAGTCGACAAAATATGCCTATACTAAATTACTCATGTATGTACAGTAAGCCAATGTAGGCACGTATGTCCCTTTTGAACCTTAATACGCAAGTAATAAAGTCGAAAAGTGGTAAACCAATTGTTTACTGTACTTAGCTACTATGGAAAGATTTATTCAGAAAAACCCATTGTTTCCAATAGCTTTTAACACAGTATTAGGCTTTTAACATTCATTACCCGTAATGTGCAAAGCAGAGGAAGAAAGTAGGTTGCTGGTAAAATATAAAAGTACCTATTGTCATAAATTTTTCACCACACTTTAAATTGAACTCCTATCCCTCTTTTAAATATTGTAATGTACCTAACTTAATAATAAATAACGTCAATAAGAAACATGATATTAAGGTGGCGAGATTGAAATCAAAGAAGATGAGTAGGTAATTTTAACTATCAAGTTTGTGAGATTATTTCTTATGCAGTATGTTACAAAAATCGTGGTGCTTAACTAAAGACTTTTAACAAATATAATTATATTTATATTTTTTAAATTCATTTTACTTTGCAGGGATATGTTTGCCTTCGTACCGATATGACTGAATTTGTATGTATTTTTTGCCTGTGTCTTGTGCAGAATAAAGTATTTACTTATATACATACAATTAGGTGGCATTTCAGTGGATGTATAAGTTAGTAGTAGTTTTTTTTTATATAAACTGGTTTTTTTTTGGGGTACCAATACTGTTGATTTTATGACAACTCTTTAAATGGGTTAACTCTTTTAATGGGTTTCTCTAAAAGGGTTGTTGCTTTTGCATGCTGCAAACTTTTTTAAATTGGACGGTTATTATCCACACATTCTCTTCGGACACTTAAGGGCCTATCGTGCGGGGTAAATTCTCAGCGCCTGTCAAATTTCAATTTTTTTAATAATTTACCCAATTAACCCACACATGCATTATTCACGCACACTACCTCATTTTGCTGGGTCGGGTCATTGACCCATGTTTATGTCAACTTATGACAATATAGATTTTGAATATTTAAAGGTTTCTTGGTGCATAAGAGAAGTGTAACAAAAATCGTCAAGTTCTGATCTGTAACCAAAACTCAAGTATTAGTTGTATCTGAAAATGTCTTGAATTTGGAATTTGTGGTAGTAAAATACTCAGTTCCTTGTTTATAAAATAAAACTTGTCAAACCCCTGTTTTGTAAAATGTATTTTGTTTTGCCCTTTCCTCACAGACTCATTTTTATACATCTTAAAACAGAGAAAGAATTTTCCTAATCGGTTCGTGCATGTTATGACTGTTTTATGTTTATGACTTAGGTACTTATTTTGAGAGTTTACTTGGTGATTTTCATGATACGAGTATATGTTGTACCTTAAATAGGTTATTTTCATAAATTGATTATTTTCTGTTTATCAGTTGGTTAACTCTAAAATGGACACTGATTAAATGCAAGTTTTAAGAGAAGAAGCGGTAGTTTTATTACAATATATATAATAACTACTGAAACTATTTATACGGCACGGGATAACTGCAGCAATATTGTGAATCAACTTTGTATTTGAGGAACCAGTACCTAACCTTATAGGTAGTTCTTGTTATTCACGACCTCCCGTCGTAACCCAATCCGCAGAATTGCGCATAGAATAGTATGACATTCCCTGCGCATCGTCGTTATCGTGAATGACAAGCACTATAAAACCTAATGATATAACAAATATCATCAAGAAAAGTCATTGTAACAGTCTGCAATTGTGGAACTTGGCCGGACCACTACTGTATCAGCTCTGACAAATTAACTTTTATACACTTCTTATAAGGTCCATAATTGAAAGGAATAATTAGCAGGATGCGTTTACATATTCTTCTACTGTGAGCAATCGTGCCGTCGATGACACTTAACTGCACATCCGTGAACCTTATTGCAACGACATAAGGTTCAATAATGGTTAACATTGCGTCTATTTTCGTCAATAATAAATAGCAATTATTATTATTTGCTATTCGTTTACTATAACGACATAAGTACTTACTTGTACAATTTGTACAAAATCAAAGCAACGGGATTTCCAACGCATGAAAGCTTTAGATAGAAACTAGCGCAGTTTAATATTATAAGTAATTACTGCATATTTGTTTGTTAGACATCGTCATTGTCACCACATCCCCAACAACTACTTGGTTTATTATTTATAAATGAAACAAAGGTTTATTATTTTCATTCTAGGTATAATTATATTATGACCAGGCGGCTTAGACACTACACAATTTAAATCCACATCACTCAAACTGGCGAAGAAACTCCGATATTCTTTCTTCTGCTTCCGCTCCAAGAGAGCACTCTAGATCTGTTTCTTGGTATAACGCTGATATTTTATAAACTTCTGTTCAAAGCACCATAATAATTGTGCCTGTTTTTACAGATTCTGGGATATGTTTTGTTTATGCAGATTCTGCGATATATTTAGGTAATCATTGTTTGACGTGAAAGCGCCGTACAGGCGTACATATACACATAAAATATAACATTAGATTCGTTAAATTATTGAAATATAAAAATACAATTTGTTTACAAATTTTAATTTGAAATATGATGAGTGACATAAATGTCATAACGTTCCGTTCTGGGTGGCCAATTTATAAAAAGTAAATTACTTTGAACTGAAATACATCGGTAACCTTTTTACGTTTTAAATGCCTTTTCGTAAAGGAAATCATTATAATTTAGTTGCATTAGTAAACATTGGGGACCAAAGATTGCATTTTTATGTTATAACGAATGGCTAATACTAAAAATTCCATGTTAAAAGAATCTTCAATAGCCACACGTCAACATTTATTTACCCTACTTCAATTAATGCAATCTTTGTGTGTGGTATACATTTTGTATTTGTATACGAGCAAGCTGTCAAAAAGCGTGTTTTTATGTGATGTCAAACTGAGAAAAGCAGCATACGTCTGCTCCCATTGAGGGCCGGAGCCCATCTGCCGGCAAGAAAACTACGGCGGCCGGTCAAATTTTCGGAATTTCCTTTGCATTGTTAAAAAAATCTCCACATTTTGCAAATGTTAAACACATACGACCTAGATAACATGTAGTTTTGTTACTATTCAAAAATTGAAGACCTTTCATAAAGTATTAACGTTGTAGTTTGCGTTTATTTCCTTTAGTAGAGCTAACTTTGGATTGAATTTTTATGAAGAAAACTATAAGTAATTGTGTTTCTGAAACACATGACGTGTAGAGTGTATCCTTAAATATCATATATAGGAATTACAGAATTCAAGCTTTAGTAATAATAATACAGCAAGTGATCCAACCATCGCAATTATTCAGAAATTTGCTCGGTGCAGTCTTAAGTGTTATTTACAATCGAAAACCACCACCACCACCACCAATTAATCCAACCAACCACCAATTAATCGGACTGAATCAAAATTACTATTAATCAATTTCGTTCTATGTAAATATGTATACAACGTTTTTTAATTTAATAATAAAATTTTAATTACCTGTTCCAGATCAAAGTGTGGCACAGCCCTGACTTCAGGACACTTAAATTTGTTTACAATTCGGCCTACACTACCATTGATCAGGACAATCACTGCCACTAAAAACAGTTGTTTAACCATCATGACACTGAAATCACTACAAAAAAACAAGCTACTTTATTTTGTAAATTAGGAAGTGCACTAAAAACGTATCATTTAGTGGACGGCTAATGTTGAACTAACAAAAGGGAATTGTTATCATTTTGTATGGGGCATTTGTTAATGTGGTCGGCCGGGACGCTGGTAGAATGTCATTATCTGACAAGTGACTCATTCTGTAGGCAAGGATTTTTTTAAAGCGATCAAATGGTTGGGTTACTTAAGAATTGTAGTAGATATTTAGTTATGCCATTGATTGATTAGGGTAGATTTGAAAGTGCAGTCTGCAATGGTGCTGGTTTAGATTTATTGTAAATGTTAACTATATTATTGGATTTTGATCGTCGCCGCGTTGGTGAGCACACGTGCCCGGGGCTACGACGGGCAGAATCCATTTACCGTACAAAACCTTATCTACTGTCATGGCGTCGTTACCGAACAACGTCATTGAACACGTGACATGGGCGAAATCATCATAAATTTGATGGAAGCCATTTTTTAAAGAATTGAATTGAATTGAACTATATTATTGCAAACAACATGAGTTTACATAAAATTATGATTTGTCTCCTTTTTTTAACAGTGTGATTAATTCTAAGTAAAATGTTGACGGTTAAAGTATTGGTAATTAGTGCTAATAGATATCAACTTGCGCAATAAGTGAACCACGATTATCTTATCACTAATTAAAACTCAAAATGTGGGTATGCTGTAACATACCCACATTTTTCAATAAATTGTTTTCTGTATATCGAAATATTTGTATTGACTCTGTCATAAATATGGGCCCGTCACGAGCCTTCAGCGTATTAATAAATCCTCCTTTCTTACATCTCTCTAATCTTAATTACGTCCATATCGTGTGTTTGTTCGAACACATAATTAAGCTCGACACATTTCGGTTTTAATATTTAATGCTTGATTTTATCACTGTTCCGAGTAAAACGAGTGTACTGTTCTGAGTAAAATCATAATTATGAACGAACGAAATGATTAGTATCCTTGGGTCCCCATTTTACAAAGTAGGTACCTACCTAATCAGTTGATTATAGGTAACATTTCAATTGAAAAAAAAATCAATTTTCTATGGCTACAATTTTATTACTTCCCCGTATTCTGTTTGAATAAAGGAATACACCAATGGTTTTAATCTTTCATAAGCTTCATATTTAATTTAATATTAATTTATTAGCATTTCAATGACGTAACTTGAGTTCTATGGTAAAATAGACCTGTTTTTTAGTCTTCTCCTGAAAAAAAAAAGCATTTAAGGCACACATTTGCACCACATTTGACACTGGCAATATTAATTTAATAAGCTTTGTCCACACTTGTATCTTTTTACCGTATCGTATCTCCGTCGCGTAGCACCGACGCGTATCATGATCGTTATGCCAGAATTGAGCGTCCATAGTTCTTTACGATACGCATGCTCGATACAATACGCTGATCTCGATACGCTCAAACGATGCATGTGTGGACGTATTTTTTACATGAAAATGTTAATGTTGTTACGTTATGCCCAATGTGAGCGAGCGTCCACACTTAGGGTACTCGTGCTCGATACGATACGCCTGAACTTGATACGCGAACACGTTACAAGTGTGGATAAAGCTTTAGGTCAAATCCAATTATGACAGATTATTTTATTCTCAGCAAAAAGGCAATAGCGTTCCAACTTGTTCTGCCGTAGAACTCGTAAAATCGGAGTCATTGTTATAGGCTCACAATATCTATTAAAATAAGCAATATTATTTGTTTATAAAAAAAGGGGTGTGATCAGGAAGAGAAACCCTTTCGACCCCTATATAAATTTTAGGGAGTTAGCAAAATGAAATGTTGTCAATTGAATCATTTCGGTTTTAATGTTTGATTTTATCACTGTTCCGAGTAAAACGAGTTTACAGGACTGTTATTCACAAACCGACTCGTCCTCATCTGTAACCGCACCCCTCAACTGTTTTTATATGGAAACTGTCAAAAAGTGACAAATGACATTTGACAGTTTCCATATAAAAACGGGTGAGGGGTGCGGTGACGGGTGAGGACAGTCGGTTTGTGAATCGTATAGCTGTTCTGAGTAAAATCATAATAATTAAGGAACGATAGGATTAGGATCCTTGGGGTCTCCATTTTGCAAAGTAAGTACAGTCAAGGGCACCAATATGTACACACTTTTTCACTTTATTCCATTGAAATAAGGTCCAAAAGTGTATACATAGTTATGCCCTTGACTGTACCTACTTAAAAAGCAAGATCAAGCATTTCAATTGAATAGGTACAAACATCGATTGCTACTAATCGTATCCCAAAATGAATGTATGACGAAAACACACAGACTTTACTATATTCCGTAAAAGGAAGAACATAAAAAAGGCGAATCATAATCTTATATCTTTAAACGAGCAATTCTTGTATATTTATTTATTTATATATTTATTTATTTCGGGGATCTCGGAAACGGCTCTAACGATTTTGATGAAATTTGGTATTTGGGGGTTTTCGGGGGCGAGTAATCGATCTAGCTAGGTCTCATGCCCGGGAAAACGCCGAGCAAAGCTCGGCCGCCCAGATATTGATTTCAATATACGTCAAATACGCGTTCTGAAGTGGTTGTCATACACATATTTATGTTGACGACCGCGCCTTTTTTGTGGACACACGTACCTATGTTCATTCATGTTGTTTATTCGTTTGTCACACTGATGCGGTTTCCGGACGGTATCGCACCATCGTGCGGAAATAGCATTCAGTGTGGCAACCACAACAGAATAGTATATTAGTATTACATAGCTCTGAGGGCCGATTTTTGAGTGTCGAACGCTCGAATTTTCACTCGAGATCTGTTAAAAAGCTATGATGTTTTGACAGATGTCGAGTGAAAAGTCGAGCGCTCGACACTCAAAAATCGGTCCCCTGCTCGTAGACGCGTAGCCGATACCATGCGTTTCCCCGTATGAAGAGGAAATTGCGTAGGGCTACGAAAAGTTTGGCAGTGAAAATGATAATGGATCCTACGTTTTGGTTGGTTTCATAAATACAAATACAAAATACAAATGCGTTTATTTTTGTCTTTAAATTTCAATGGTGTATCGGCTAGTAATGCCTCCGCATTGAACGACGTCTATGTTTATATAAATTTATTACATGCATGTAAATCGTTACGCAGCTGTTGACCAGCATAGGAATTTCTACTATTTTTGACCCAGTTATAATATTGTATCGGTGAAATAGCTACAGGAGAAAATAAGGTAAGCCACCAAAAATTCTTTCAAATTAATTCTTGTTGATAAAGTATATCGCTGAAATGAAAGAAAACCAAAAAATATTATAATACATCCGTGTGTTACATTCCCGGCCGTGTGGTAGGGTAGCCATTGTTTAGGTGATTCACTAGTTACTTTCATTCGATTTACTTATACAGAGATGTGAGGTATCGAGAACGTTTCATATGTGAATAGAATCCTAAGAAGCCGCTCTGCTCAATTCAGTGTCACTATCTGAATTCTTATGAAGTTCCTTGTATGTTACTAAGCCGTATCGAATGTAAGGACTGCTTTTGATAAATTTGACCTCGTAACGTACCCTCGTACCTAAGTAAAGAAAAGAAAGAAAATACATTTAGTTATTTAACGAATTTGTTAGTCCGCTCACTTCGCTAAACACACTGTAATTCGAACGCGATACGTAGTAAGTTATGATTCATTGCCAGGAATAAAATAGAATCTCTCTAATCATTTATCTATCAGTTTTCTGCCGAATTAAGCAGCAGAATCGATTAATAGGTACGTCATTTATTTTACTTTGGTAAAAGCAGGCTCTAGTAAAACCCGACGCCATGGTCATAAAAATAAAGGCCTTAAGTAACTTCGTAAAATGTGGTGTGTGACGAAACAATAGGAATTCTGGTTTTGCCACCTTGACTAGGGCACTTTGCCATTATGAATGGATTCATCATTGATGAGAAATGATGTAGTATAAGTACGTATGTAGTTGTAGACTCGCCATTATCCAATAATCGAAAAGGTCAGAGATTAATCCCCCGTATACTGGATGAAGAAGTGAACCACTTTCTAATAAGGATTACACAGATAAATCTTCCGGCGGCGGCGCTAGTAATAAAAGCAAGAGTTGAATTATAGGCGCAATGGTTTTTGATATACGCAGTTACGCATATTAAATAGGTACTTATGTAAAGTGAGAGTGTTTTGGAATAATGACTTTATTTATATAATTATAGTATTGTAAAATAACCATAGAATGACATCCAGAGAGACTGACAGACATGGGAATGTAAACTAATTCTTGTAGGATACTTACAGATACTGTTAACTTCAGACACGGTTGCACCAATGAATGAGAGAGCGCTAAATAATATTTAGATTTACTCTATTGACTTGTAAGGTAATACAGAGAGGGAACTACATACCTATTAAGTTGAGCAAATCAAGTTCATTCAGCATTTAGTAGGAACTAAGGAAGTGAACAGTTAAAATTTACTTCCGATACCCTACAAACGCACTGACACTTTTACTCTTCAATAGGTACACTACTCAAATTGGTCATGTTCATATTAATAAGTCGAGAATGAAACATGAGACTCAATAAAACATGTTAATTATTTATTTGAGCTACATACTACACAGGTGTGACTGCGGACAGGTTTCCGATTGTAGGTATTAGCAAAAATTCGGGCCGTTACTTATAACTAGTTTGATAACCCACTTTTCATAACCCATGCTTGTATATACCTATGCAAAGGGTTTTAGTACTAATAAAAATATACATTGGACAGTAAAAAAAAATTGGGAATGCAGATATCCACGAGAACATCGTTAAATTACTTACCTACTCAATAGTGTAACTATATAGGTAGTGGCTGTGAGACTCTTTTTCTTTTTAGTAGGGATGTATTTTAGTATTCGGGTTCCGGTAGAATAGTTTATTTCGGCATAACACCGTGTCAGAGCAAGCGAGAGAGAGATACATACCCGAATGTTTAATGAGCTATCGGACTGTATACTATTTAGCGTCGCCCTATGGTGAGCATCTGCTATCTCGGGTCTAGCCCTTGTCTCTCTAATCCGGTTTGAAATTAATATATCTAGGCCGTGCTATCTTCTTGGTATTCCTATGCTATGAAGTGATCGTGTACCACGCGGACGATGACAGTCCGTACTTATTTAGCATTTGATCGTGCCCGGGGCGACGACGAGCAGAATCCATTTACCGTACAAAACCTTATCTACTGTCATGGCGTCGTTACCGAACAACGTCATTGAACACGTGACATTGGCGAAATCATCATAAATTTGATGGAAGCCATTTTTTAAAGAATTGAATTGACTACCTTCGTGCATTCGACAGACGTGTACAGCCTGGTCTAATTCAATTTGATAGTCTTCACATCGGCAGTTTGCGGTATTTATGTCTCAGGTCGCTTCCCTAAGTTGACATATTTTTGTCTATGATTGTACACTTCCTCCTCCTCATCTTGTGAGCATTATCCTCGGTTGCATGACTTGATACTTCAAATAGCGGTATTTAAAAGGTCATTGTTGACATTGCCAATTTCCCAAAAACTGGTTAAAAGGTCGCAATAACACAAGCTGTCGTTCTGTAATGAACCCTACAATGTATGCTGGCACAATATTTTTTTGCAGATTTTGATGTTGCTGAGAACCTTCTTGTCTGTTTCAAGAATTAGCTTTAAGGTTCTATTAGAGGTTTAACGTGAACTGTTAATTCTGCATTTTAATGCGGAATGCTAGGAAAGTGCCAGACGTGCTCCGTTTACGGGGCTAGCCACAAAAACGCGGCAATTGTGATTCCTTCCGCGCAAACTAATTTAGATTCGTCGGAGATGTTGCGGGCTAGTGGTACACTTGACTTAGGAATTTGCAGACATGGATGTTCGCTGATTTTGCACACATACCCTCGCCCTTTGTACCTGCGCATACTCAAAATGATATTTATTTATTTACCTTAAACCTGTTAAACACACATCTTTTACCATGGGGATGTTAGAATTACTATGGAGGCAACTAGAGCCCGTTGAAAAGTATGAGGTATTCCTGTATGAGGTATTGTTTTTCTAAATAGTAAAGGACAATTTCACTCGTGGAAACAAAGTAATTTAATATATTTAGGTGCACTTGAACACTACAACTGTGTTCATGCATTACCCCAGAAATTTATTAATTTATAACTTAGGACTTTATTTAGGTCACAAATTGACAACTATCGTACCTATGCACTAAGCCTCGCTGTAAAATAGCGTAGACATGAAATTATTTACACCGAGTACTGTTTTAATGTATTTCAACTTTCAACACAACCATGCGCAAATATTAACGCGCGTTAAGGGTGAGAAATAATCTAACGCCAATCCCTTATTCATCACAAGCCTTGACCTGGGCTGTTATTCACAAACCGAGTCTACCTCACTTGTCACCTCACCCCTCACCCGTTTTTATATGCAAACTGTCAACTGTCATTTGTCACTTTTTGACAGTTTCCATATAAAATAAGGCGAGGACGAGTCGGTTTGTGAATCGTATGCCTAGTAGTACAAATAGACATTCAACCGTACCGCGTAGTGAGTGAACTGTTCATCCTGGTGCCAGTATGTAAGGAAAATGCAAAAAATTGCATTCTAATATTTACTGTCACCTTTCTATACCTTCTTCGGCTCTCTAGTTCCGTCCAGTGCAAAGTACCAAATGTGCAAGTGCATAGCGAGGTGCAAGCGTGCATAACAAAACACGGCCTCGAGATAACCGCTAACAAATCGGAGAAACTTCCCATTAACCGGTAAAAGTAAAAACACATTGCAGAACATATTTAACATTCTACTTGTATACCCGAGATTGAAAACTATTCAAAGTTTGCTTATTGAATAATCATAGTTATATTCCAATAATCGTTTAACTACTTGTAACCAAACTACACCGGTCTTTCGTTTATCATCAATTAGATCAAACTGTTTCTATAAAATAAATTAGAAAATAATGAGAATGCGAACAGGCTGAAGGTACAATAAAAAAATCAGCGTTTTTTGGAAGTTCGGAATTTTTACGACGGTTAACGTAAATCAACTAAACTTCCTCTATAAATACTTGAAGCAATTATTTACCCGTTCGTTCACTTTCTAACATTATCACCCAATTTACTACTAATACCTGACTTAATTCGTGTCAAACAAATAATACGGAAGTGAATTAATTAACATTGGCTTACATTTTCATGATAAAGTAATCGCGCCGTGTATGCGTGAGAGTCTTTTTATTTAATTAACCATGTCAATGAAACCCACAAATGAACATTTGCATTGATTCGTACACGTGCAGCCATTAAAAGCAAAGCACTTAATGTTGGCATTGAAGATTTTGAACGTTAGAGGCATTACAAATTTAAAAAAATGTTTCGTTCAAAAATTTACCAATAAAGTGATTAAAAGATACGATGTTTTTATTAAAGTCTTAGATAGTAACATTGCCCTTTTTTATTGTGTGTACCTAGTAGAATTTAATAGCTATAATAAGCTGTTTTTAGCTCGAAAATTGCTGATTTGGAGTGATGTTTGAATCAATATTTCTTAATGAAAAACCCATAAAATACAATAAAAATGTATGTCATTAGGTCGCAATAGTCGTGTTCTAGGTAGTAACATTGATAAAATGTTAAAATACGTGTTAGTTAAACAGAAAATCGCCTAAATAGATGTAAGAATCCTTTAAGGCTGGGTTTTACCTCTTTGAGTTTTGTTTAAACCATCAGAGACAGAATTATAGAGCCTTAAAAGAAATATATGTGTTACATAAGGATCATGTCTAGTCAAAATCGTAGTCAGTTACAAGATCTGATGAATTTCAATCGATAGAAAAAATTGCAAAGTTACCCCTGTTTGGAATGTTTTTTTCAATATTACGGCTATATTACTGATATTATTACATTTATTATTTTTTACTCAATTAAAGACCCTAAATAGTTATAGGTAGACAAATTCGTAGGATTTGCTTCAATAAAATGATTGACTTAATGACTATGTTTCAATGTTTATGAAAATTACGCGCAGAGCTTCCGGAGAGAGCGGGATGGTTAATTGCAAACTCACGCGTGTTAGAGCGGGACATTTGCAATGGGGATACCTCCCCTTAATCAAGGGCATGATAACCTAAATGATAGGTGAAAAACCTAGAATGTAGATAATTAAGTATTTGAAACAGTATAATTTTCATACTCCATGCACAAATTCTCACGATACGATACGATTCAGAATACGACACCCACAGTAGAAAAGATTATTAGGTAATTTTATAGGATCCTTATGGAATGATTACCCTTTTTAGTGCTTTGATTTATTTATAAATGCGTAGTAATACTTTTCTTTTGTAAATACGTAGTAATTAAAATCTTTAAGGTATGCAATTGACAACATTTAATTTTTCATACCCCTTAATTTTATTTAGGTATTTAATTAATAGTACCTACTCAAAAAGTTAGGAGTATTATTATTTATTTTTATTTTCGGTGTATTTTCATTAAATCCTCATTATTTTAGTAATCGTATGACCCCTTAATTTTATTTAGGTATTTAATTAACTTTCTAAGCCAAATATTTGGATAATTAATCCATCTATTAAGCAAGAGTTACCTGTATTTTTTTTACTTTTTTTACCTCCAACCTAATAAAACTGAACAGCTATAATTTTTACTCAGTTTGTCCACATATAGTTTATTTCCAGCTGGTTGGCAGAAGTTTTATCCAAACACATAAGATGGTGGTAAGAACTTTGTGGCACAGGTAATAAAATCTTATGTTTAACGTCGTTTATTGTCCTGCAGTGTAAACGTAATAAGTAAGTCAGAGTGACACTCAACAGCTCGCCCGCTTGGGCGTTCGATCTTCAAGCCTGAGGTGCGATTCACAACGTTTTCGACTCACCTAAACTTGAGTTTTACCACCATCTTTCTTTTTGACACCATGCCGGTGTCAAACAAACACTCCGAAATAACACTGAAACAAATAAGTGCAATTACTAATTGGAGATCAACATAAACGGGTTCACCAGCTGCAAGTTTTTCGTGAATGCCAGTTCCGTATCTAATTAACAGACTCCGTGAGTGGGCGGTCCCTTCATCTTCTTGGGCATGATTTGACCTCGTTCGATTTTTTTTTAATTCAGCGATGATTTGCGAAAATATTTATTAACCGAGTGACCGTATTGGCATTGACTGGCCTCTTTCGCATGACAGGGGTTGACGGCATCCGTAAGTTGTGTATACCTTTCATTTCATTAAATTATATAATTTAAACGCCCTTTCAAAGTAACTTCCTCTCTTGTAATATAATAATGTTAGTTTAGAACTCTCGTTAAACTAAGGCGACTTCCTTATTTGTCGGTGCGGAGGCGGTACGATATGAGAAAACTGTCAAATGTCAGTGTCAACTGTCAGTCAACTCAGTACTACTTTTTACTGCGCCCCTACATTTAAATGAGTGCTTCCTGACTGGCGCAGGATGCGCGGAAGCGGGACGATGCGAAGGCAGTACTGTTCCGCTTCTGCGCATAATATTACTACTGCGCAAATGTAATACTGACAGTATTCCGTCCAGTTGGAATCTTTGCGACGTCAGTAAGTTTACGTCAAAGAAAAAATGTCACATAAAAAAATGTCACATATATCGATCTCGCCCCGCCAAGTCAGGAAGTCGCCTTATGATGTATTTGCAGACGTAGCAGCAGCAGTCCCGCACCATCAATCTCAATTGACAATCCTCAAAAGGTGATGCCAAAACAAATTGCATGATCTTTTTCTCAGCGTGTTTTAAAAATATAAATAATAATATTTCACTTGCAAAACTAATATTGAATTACGTCTACTCTACTTTTATATTCCCAAATTGCGCGGATGTAGAAAGCTCTCAAGTGATAATAAAAATTAATTTGAATTCGGTCCACATTTCATACATTGTGTGCGAAAAAGTAATGAAAATTTTTGGCAGATATCCGGTGGTAGGATAAATATTGGTCTCACTGGCAGAGGTGAATCTCTCTCCTTGCGTCTGAACTACATTTTTTTTGTGTGTACGGAGCATGTCACCTTTCTTTTCCTTGCGTGTTCTTATTGCCGATTTACACACGGACTGAATTATCTATTAGTCTGATTCTTCTTCTTTGTCGATACACTCTTTACAGAGTGACCATTTAGATTTCTGAGTGACCCGTTTCACGACACGCCGCCATTCTTCCCGTAAAGCCGCTTTCCAAGAATACTCTTGGAATACTCGTTTAGTGTACATTGAAGTATCTGTTGTCTTATAATTGTCCATTTTTTAGTCAATTTAAATATTTACTTCTTGAAAATATGGAGGATTAGATCATAAATTAATACTGTTTTAGAGTTGCCGAACATATCTACCACCAATTACTGCCCCAAGAGATAATAAGAGCTATACCTTCGTTTGCGTTTCGTCCACGTACGTATGTTTTCTAAGCAAACTTTGTTTTGGAGAGTGACAGCCCACTTGATTGTCTTTAGTATTTGTTGTTAGAAATTAAAATAAACGTGGGACTGGACGTAGAAAGTGTTAGTGGGCTACATTTTTAATTACCGGCTAAGTGACTAGACCTATCTGAAACAGAAGCTTTAACATTATTGTAATTGTAAACACGTAGTACCTACTGTCAAGGCCATTTTACATTTTTCCATGTTATTCCATTGAAATAAGGTCCAAAAATATATTCATAAGTATAAATTATGCCTTCCACCTACCTTACTTATTAATTAGCGATACAGCAAATATATCGTATAAGGTAAATTAGTGCTTGGATAAAGTATATGAACTGACAAGCATAATATATAAATTATGGTGATGGAGATTTTTATTTTGATCTCGAAGATTCAGTTTTATGCGACTCTATACTGACTTAGTCTCCAAAATTGTGGCTCTAAAACGAATTCATCTTCTGTTGACTGTTAACATAACCTAAGTATGCTTTTCGGGTATTACGACAGGCTATTATATTCATAATATTTGTGTAGATTTTTAGGTAGGTTATTATAGGTACATTCGATTCCAAAGTGCGAATCAAGGATGACTTTGTATGCTTTGAAAGCAATCCGGTGTCATTAATTAACGATCTATATGTGGGCGACCGAGCTTTGCTCGGCGTTTTCCCGGGCATGAGACCTAGCTAGACCGATTACTCGTCCCCGAAAACCAACAGATACCAAATTTCATCAAAATCGTTAGAACAAGAATTGCTCGCTTAAAGATATGAGATAAATATTAAATAGGTACTGAAAAAGCTTTATTTCTGTGTACAACATAAATATATATTAGCTATTCAACTGTGCTCAACTTGTGCGTTCAATAAATTTAAATAAACATGCGTCCAGTTTTAGAGCAATGTGTACTAAAGAAATTAAGGTGAGATTTTCTAAGAGAAAGTAAATTATTTTATTGCGAATACCCGTAATAAACTGGTTCTATCAAATATAATGGGTTTGCAATTTTTATAGCAGCTACATTTAATGATTTATCGATTACTATCATTTAGTATGAGTCTGCCGCATTTATGGTGATGATGTGAAAGATTTTTGGAGAGTGAACACCATAATCATGTGGATTAGTTACCTATACTTAAGTACTATGTTATGATAGGATTAATTATGTATCCATTAATAGTTTAAAGTACTTTTACTACTTACTTTTCGGTCTAAAGACTTGATTACTACGCCCAGATTAGATTAAATAGGAACGAGGGCTTAATAAACATATAGCTTTGTTCATAACTATTCTTATTAAATAGAATTGACACTAATTATAAATAAAATAAATGAATAAATATTTGTGGACCATCTCACACAAATCGGTCTAGGCCCAAACTAAGAAAAGCTAGTTACTATGGGTACTATACTTATATAAATAAATATATACTTAAATACCTACCTGTTTTTCTTCTTTCTTCTTCTACACAGAAATTATCTAAGACCCAGGAAAAAATATTTGTACTCATCATACAGATAAATGCCCTGACCAGGATTCGAACCCGGGACCTCCAGCTTTGTAGGAAGGGTACCAACTAGCCTTCGTCAAAACTGTTAATACCCTTGCTTATATACTCACTTTGCTATACCTATTGCCTATTTTGGATTATGTAGACACATTCTGTGTGGTCACCAGATTTGACGTGAAACTTGTTCTAAAATAAAAGGACCAAACCCACGACACTAGGCAGACTGCTAATCATCCTCACGACGAGGCACGCATGCGTAACTCGGATAAATAAATAAACCGTATGTATGTCAGTGTGTTGACGTCGTAGCTCGTCGATAGGGACGGAAAATGGTTAAACTTGTTTTAAAAGAAAGGTTTGTTAACTTTAGGGCGTTTTGAAGTTCCGTCTTTGCGATGTCAGTAAAATTTACATTTGAGGTTACTATTTAAAAAGAGGTCAAGTTTTCTTCTTACTTTAAAATTAATCTTTAGTTACGTACGATCGTATTGATTGAGATGTTAGATACTATATAATTTAGTATTTGAAAATAAAAGAAAAACACTCACGAGGTCTACAGCTCCCACTACACACAGAGCCACTAGTATTATTATGTGTTTGTGTCCAATCCGCAATAGTACCTAGTTTATGCAACTGGTACATAATGATAGGCATTAAAACACGAGTGTGTTTATCAAACGACACACACATAATATAAGTACTCTAAGATGGGTTCAGAAGCCGAAGGCAAATGACCTCCATTGCTAACACATTTATAGGTGCAGGTATCATATTTATAGGTGCTAATCTAATATACAAATTGAAATAAGAAATACATCGAAACAAAGAAGAGAACAAATTCATATAATATAATAATTTTTAAATAAATAAAATAATTGTAGCTATCAATTCAACCTTTTGAAAATTGGAAATGGCGAAATCAGGACTAGCAGCCAACAAAACTGAATGTTTTTTAAAAAGCATAGACCAATAGTCCCTATTCTCATGTCGTTCGAACTCAAATGTCGTGCGATATATAAGTACTAAATACTAAAACACATACCGAGCTGACGTTTCGTATCGACTGAATTTGAATTTTCAGTGATACTAGAATAGGGCCCTATTTACATTTTGTTGGGTTTGTATGGTGTTAAAAATTTGTTTTTTTTTATGTTATTAAATACCAAATCATAATAATATTATGTTACTGTTGTAACCTTCTACCACAGAATAGAAAATTTTCATAAATACATTGACTGTTGTAATGCTGGTCATTGCCTACGGTTTCTGAACGCATTTAAGAGGATTTATCATATGTGTGTAGATAAAACGTATTAAGATTTGAGAGGAGCATTTAATGAATTTGTAGTGAGTGCGTTCATTCACATGGCACATGACATGTCTGTCACGTCACTCGGCTCGTATCAAGGGGCTCAAAAATGAATGTTCAAATAAGTAAAACAAACAAAGCGAGCGACGGTCACAGAGAGCGAAAGCTCTTATTGACACGTTGGAAAGTAGCTGCTGTAAGAGTAAGACCTTACATTTTTATAAACATCTCGAAAACACGACTTTGACCCCTATGCTTGTGTTTTTAAAGACTGTCCAGTTTGTAGTCGCGGATTGGTAGCTACGCATCAGAACGTAGGCGGACCTTATCGCCTATTCGACATATTTGGGTTGAGTGTTGGTCAGTAACATTCTTGGGAAATTCTTGCCTTTGACCACACTAGAGTAAGGTATTCATTTGTTGTACATTACACTAATAAATCATACTTAATTTGGTACATTTATTACTCAGTACATTTAATGACGCGATTTTTGTCATCACAACCGACGTTGCTCTTGAATGTGGATGCGTTAGCCCCAGATGGAAATCGATTGGTATACCGTGTTTGAACGGAACCGGTGATTTTAATATTTTTCGGCTCTATTGAGCTGAAGACCATGCCTGCCCCACTTTGAAAAAAAAAATCTAAGACACAGTCGACAAAAAACTACATATAATTATCGAACCTAGACCTATAGATGAGAAAACAGCCGGGCATCCGCCGGATATATAATAGTACATTACTTACCAAGGGCGATAAAACAAAGAATGTCTCAGATCGCAGGTATTTTACGCCCGAGCCGAAGACAAGGGCGATAAATATGCGATCTGAGGCTTTTTTTTATTATCGTGCGTGGTAAGTACAAAATTTTATGTCACCCCCTGACCAGGAAGTGGGTTTTTTCGCGCGCGGAGCGTGCGATAATGGCCACTTTATGGCCAGGTGTGACATAAAAGCATTTTTGCACAAGCTGAAAGGAGACGCTTCGTTCGCTTCGCTCGCTCGGTCAGTAAGATATAAGAACTTTAGTCTGGATGTCCGTGCCTCATTCCACATCATTTAATTAATGTATAAATCAAATTAAATAAATAAAATGTAGGGTCGGCACTCGTCGAGACTACAAGTATTTTTCCGCAATTCAGTCAATGTTGCCCTCAAATCAGGAAATGTAGGATTTGAACTCATTTCTGAATAGCAGGCGTGACGTGAAAAAAAAAATGTTTCCTATCCAATATGGCTCTCGTCCCTAAAATCCTGGATTCTCGCCTAACGCAAAGATGAGCAGTTTTTACAAATAGGTGCTCAAGAGAAATTTCCTTAATTTTCCAATTAGCAGCTTTGCTTCAGGTATTATGAACGAGTTCTATGAATATCCAATACGGAGATGTACAATAACCTCTGCTTATCCATAAACCGGCATAATAAGGTTTACTATCTTGTTTCCTTTCGTAGTAGCCTCAAATAGCCAACCATGTTTATGAATTATAGTAAATTTATCTTTAATATGTACGACTTTTGATTGTATATCGTTTGCACCGTCATTTTACTTACGCCTTTTTATCGCTGCTACGCTTGCAGTATTTTATGCACTTTCATGCGCTTTATGCCAATCCCTCTAAAGTTGAAAATGATTCGTTTCTATGTGGTTCTTGTTCCATTTGAGATAGGTGTGATCATTTTATATCGGCCACGAGGTTCGTACTGAAACAAAAGTTGGTCGAGGCGGCATCATTTAACAAACCGGATCCTATACATAGAGATATTCATTCACGGTTTACCTAGACGAATTAGTTTTAACTATCCTAACTTGACCTGTAGTTCTTTTTCATTATTGTATGTGTTTGAAAAAAAATTCAATTCATGAGGCGAATAACAAGAGGTCTTAAGCTCAATAGAGGGGCGTTTTTAACTGATAAGGCCCCTAAATATTTTTTTTAAAATAATTAATGGGCAATTTTTTTAAACAATTAAGAATTACTGCAGCGGCCAGGTACCCGTAACAAATGATTGGTATTATATTTCAGTAGTTTTTTAATGTCGTGTTTTTTTTTCTACACTACTCTTTTTCTTACCTGTCGCATCTATCGTAGCAGAAATGCGAGAGTAACAAACTGCGACAAGAACAAGAACAAGCCAATGATGATATTGATGTAAAAAAAAGGAGGCAGTACATCTCCTTTACAGCATCGCAGAGACGACCTGAAAACAACAAACTAATCTCCTAAAAAATAATAATTTAGATGTTTGAGCTTGATTGGGAAATTATATTTAAAGTCGAGTGCAAAAATATGGGTGCATCCAACTTCCTCAAAAAGATGTCCCATAGCTCTTATGTCGGTGAATTAAGGTTTTGGTACATATTTATGAGAGGATTAATTCGATACATATTTTTGCACTTGACTGTACTGATTTGCAATTCGATATCAGCGGGTATGTGAAGATGACTCGGACATCATCAATCATTTGATCATATTTTAATTAGCTGACTAAATTTGATAAGTATTGCAGTTGTTATTCAGTACAGTGAAATAGTTCCTGTTCGAAGTGGATTCAAGTACTAACGAGCTCGTTAGCAACTAAACTATTAAACTTCGTTGCAATCTGGCTTAAGGGTGCCTTCAACTTCATACCGGTTGCCATACAAGTTGATCTTTCTATCTACAACCAACTCCATCAACAGTGGCCCCAACCAACCCATTTCAAGCTTCAAGTATACCTACAATTATATAAGTCTCTACAGGCAACATATATCAGATGGCCTGTCACTTGTTTACCGCCTCAATGTTGCTAGTTAAGACTTGAATAATTGTAAATTACAGCTACGTCAAACGGGCCCCTGGCCGGAACAACTATTTTAACGGTTTCGAAGAATTAAAATGAGATCTACGAAATTTCGAACCAAAAACTCACTTATTTTATTACCATTAGTTATTCCAGTTTCTGTTAAAAAAATACATTTTCCTTTTTAATTTGTTAATGTTTGTAAGATATAGCGCCTTCTAGACACTAGGTTCTAAGTCAACTTAGATTGGTCCGCGGCAAAGCGGTTGCATGTCCAATTTGTTCGATCACCACTCGTTTAACGACTGAAGGGAGGCGTTCATATAGGTACGAGTACTAGTACTTATTCATTAGAGTAGGTTAAAATAGCCTAGGTTACTATTTCATAATTATGTTTTTTTTTATACTACGTCGGAGGCAAAAATGTTGATAAGAAGGCAATCACTAATAACTACGTCGTAAAATATGGAAACTTTTTGGGGGTATTTATTATAAACTATTTCTTTATTACTCGTGCTTACAAATCATTATGTACCTAACTAAAATGTTCTGTGCTGTGAAAAAGGGCTTAAAAAAAGAATATTAATGTTACTGATAAAGATAAACAAATTGTAATGATAAACATTTAATTTAAATTGGGGATGTTGGCCGCGTCATACCAGAACAGAAAGTAAATGAAATGGCAGAGGACAAAAACGGCTGGCGATTGCTCTACCGACATGAGTGCTACCTTAAAGGAGAAGGTAGTCGTACCTTCTTCCATATTCCATCCGTCGGTATGGAATATGGACAATTAAATGTTCCCGTCAATCGTAAAATTGGTGATTTATCTACATTGCAAGGTATACGGAAACTAGAGTCAGGATAAATAGTAGAACCTCTTAGAAATACATCCGGGGCGGCGGCACGCGACGACGCTCGCGAGCGGAGGCTTCTCTAAAATACAGTGCTAAACTTTAGCCTTTTGGCAAATACATTAAACATACATAAACTCAGTACTGTATTCCGAAACAGGATAGGCAGAGCACACGTAATTTAATTGAAATTAAATGAAAATAAATGAAAGGTGTTGCATTGATTGATGGATTGCTTACATCACACTTCACCCCGGTTCCCGGAGTCGACTCTAATATCAACCATTGAAAGAAAGGCGATGGTGCTATTCTTACTCGATGCGACGCGGGGAAACATTGATAACATTAACTTCACGAGCCGGACACAAATTATTATATCTATGTGTAGACTGTTTATAAGCATTTGTTAGCAACAACAGTTCCAGTGACTTTATTAAAGTTGATATTAAACAAACGTGGGGGCTATATTAAATTATGTTAGATACTAAAGTTAAACAGTCCCGTCCTGCGATTATATTCGATTATTTATTTATTGAGGAGATAACACGGAAAGCATACATGAAATGAACAAAAAAGAAATAACATAAATTTCCTTGGATACAGATTAGTGGATTAGTGTAAATTCTGTAAATAACTTTGGGTTGCAGCCCGCAGCACTTGCCTAACAGCCCCAAGGAGGGTAGCTTAAGTCAAAAGGTATATAGTACAGCGCGGAGCTCCAGTGCGTTCAGTATGAGATCCTGGAGTTCCCCGCATGAGAGCACAGATGGCGGTCATCATGGAGTTTTTAATTGAAAGAAATACCACATAACCCAGTCATCCCCCACGTCTGGGTACCTGGTTCGCAGCTAGGGACACAAGGAAATGCTTAAGATAGGAGTAGCATAGGCACTTATGTAAACTATCGTTTTATAGTCACGGTGTGGTTGACATGTTGTTGTAAAGTGCCGTGACATCCGCGCACTGAGCTCAAGTGAATGCGTACACGACGCGCGCGCAGTGACAACAGCCCACTTGCGCGCATCCTACTCGCGACCTTGCCGACCGACATCGCCCCAAGTTTTCACTTCCTCTTGGAGAAAAAATAGTTTAGAATTTTGATACGGATGTCGGCCGCTTTGAGGTTACAGTAAATCAGTAATTCGGTACGCGATACAAGCGTCGTTGTCAGATAAGTTTATCTGTCGCTTTTATTTTAGTACTGGACACTTGTTTGAGTCAGTTCAGTAGTTTATTATTGCAGTTTTAGTTATGTTCACGGATTCCGAGTCTACACGTCTTTAAAATATATACTTAGGTACTTTACACATGTTAAAATTTATAACATAGTGTATAAGTACTTACTACTTTTACATCAACGTATCTAAATGGATTGCAAATTAATAAAGTTTATCAAAATCGTAATAAAAAGATATGACTACTAAAATTCCAAATAACATTTTTTTTATCGTCGTAGACACATTAATAGTTAATTACTGCAGACGTCGGGAAAGAAGGACTTGCCGGGTGAGTAGATATAATAGAGCCGGATAGGGATATGAAGCCGGCAACCCCTTTTCACGGCCAGGCATGTATAGTGCTTTTCTCAAACGTATGCAAGGAAATAAGAAAAAAACACATCTCAAAAAATATTGTCTATGATCGCTGGTCACTTACGTGTAGACAATATTTTAAATTTATTCATCATACAGATTTGTATTATTATTAATATCAGTTCGTGTATATTTCGGTCCGATAACCATTCAGCGACTAGAAAAAAATAAAAAATATATAATTCAGCTATTTAGCCTGGAAGTAGGGAAGTATTTTTTTATTATGAGGTAAACATGGCGTCTGTGTTCATGAACAGGGCTGCGGCTGCGAAAGCACTATCGTATTTTTTTCTCTGTCGCTCATGACATTTCTCATTGGAGCGATAGAGAGAGAAAATACGATATTGCTTTCGCGGTCACCCTTTTCACACCTTCAGAGGGCGAATTTTGAAAAACGCTGTAAGCAGTTTTCTTATAATTGAATGATGAATGATATAAACGAAGTTTCAAGTTTCTAGCTTAGAAAAAAAGAGTTAGTTGTACAAACTTTCCTCCTCTTTTTCACCCCTTTAAAGGGCAAATTTTGATAAACGCTGAAATTAGTTTTCTTCCATTTGAATGCTTAGTCTATTAGCGAATTTCCAAGTTTCTATCTTAAGAATATTTTTTTTCCCATACAAACTTTCCACCCCTATATAATTAAAGATGGCCGACGGAGGAGCTGGATGTAGTGACCAGTGATTAAACGGGTTACCAACTGGAGCACGGACGCCCGGGTGGGGAGTGTCACTCGGCATCTGTCACTAGGCCCGGGCGGACGTTACTCCCGTTGGCTATGTCCAAATCCTATATTGTGTTTCTATTGAACTCCTTAGACTTATCCCAAGTGACCTAGACGTCACACTGGTGCCTATCAAAACCGTAAAGATATGGACCTAACTAGACCCTGGTAAAAATTTGGTGCTTTTGTCCAGTATGTCCACATTATCACGTGAAACTCTGCCTCACTAATAACATCATATGAATTTAAATTTTCAAAAATAAAATTCATAGCAAAATCTCCATCAAGTGGTACTATCATGGTACTATGTATAGAAAACTATAAAGGTTCCACACCATGCCGTAGTTTTTTTATGTAGGTACTCGGTATTCTATTATCACTCAGCATGACAAATATAGTAAATTACCGCAACAGCTACAATCTTTAAAACGAGTTGGAAGCAAAAATTTTGTTATAAGGTAGTGTATACATGTTTTTTGTTTAAGTGCTTCGAATAAATTATTCATTCATTCATTCATTCAAAAATATATTAAAGATGTATTTGCTGAGGATAACTATTTATTAAAGAAATAAAAATAGAATCGATTATAAAGAAATAAAGAAGAGTATAAAATGTAATCGTAATTAGTATTAATTGATTGGCGTATTAAAATACCGACACTCCACGATAGAGATTATGGATAAAGAAAACAGTTTAATTTTTTACAAACTAAATATCTACCTCTAACATGAATGGACGCAAAAACATAAAAAACTCTTTAGACACCTATTATATCTTAATGATTAACGAGCTTCACAGCTACCCATTCGGTTATTACTTGGTTTGAATGACTATTTTAGCCCCCGTGACCTACTATCCTCTAAGCCTACCCTTCTTAACCCTTCTTATTCACAACCCCTCCCTTTATTCATGACAAAACCATTAAACCGTGCGTAACTGTAACGTACCACACAGTCCATTGTATACTGAATATTGCTGCCATGAGTGAGTTATTTCGATGTTTTGTACTTGCAGAGAGTTATTAATAAAATGTTCAAACCATCTGCTCGACAGTGCCCACTTTATTTTACTAAACGGTTAAAACTCACGTATTAATTGTCACTTCGGGCGACATGTTTCGAACTCGTCATAGAGTCTGTCACAATATTATTGATAAAGCATGTGACTAGGTACCTTAAGACCTTATGCCTACTTTATCCCTTTTTAAAGATTGCTTACACAACATATTAAGTATAGTTAAGTAGAACTAAGTGCTAAGCTACAAGATGTCAAAACTTCACGTTGTGACAAGATACAAATTTATTGTTACAAGATACAAGTTTTTGAATATGTATATACAAGTCTTTTCTCACGTTGTTCGCTCGAGGACGAGTTTCACCGGACACATTGTTTAACTAAATTTCTTTTCCTTCGTAGTACAAATATATCTAATCTTCAAAGATTCTATTTGAGTAACTTGTCGAAAGTCAAGTTCCGTTTCATTTTGATCACTGCTTAGGTGAAGATTCATTATTATATGACAGAACAAGTCGCTCTTATCTAAGACGACTCTTTTTGCAAAGCTGTTAAAGTGTATTTTGGCCGCTTTGTGGTATCACATATTGTATTTTATGCTAAAATAAGTGTTGTAAATAATTTACGTTATACAAAATAAGGCGAACTGAAAGAGATCCCTTGAAGGTATACATTAGCCTTTGTAGGTACTCCTCTTAAAAAGTGTCAGTACTACGTAGATTAGAGTACTAGATCACACAAACGGAACAACTATACTACTGAGTTCGTTTTTAACATATTATGTGTTATAATCATCGAAATATTATACATAAATATATCATGGATGGACCCCCACAAGGTGGACTGATGACCTGGTAAAGGTCGCAGGAGTCCGCTGGATGCGGGTGGCGCAGGACCGGTCATTGTGGCACTCTTTGGGGGAGGCCTATGTCCAGCAGGATGGAGGATGGAGTGGATGTCTTTCGGCTGATATGATGATGATGATAATGATGTCATGGATAGTTTGAAAGTACAAGTGTACCTTCACAAAGACAGCTACTAAATAGGCCTATCTAAGACTTATATAATAGTATGATTATAGTGATAGTAAACTGTTTCAGTACCTACATACACTATTCGTAGCTACACTCAAACATAGTTTATATTATGGACGTCATTAAACTTTACTTACTGGTAATTGTAACAGACGGCTGCGAGTGGACGCGCCTTCAGTTCGTCTCTTTTTTATCGAGCTCGTTACAATAACAGAAATCCAACGATGTTTCTCTATTTCGTGAGAACTTCGCGTATTTGTTCCTCCAAAAGTCGTAACTAATACCGCTTAGAAGCTTTCTAAGCAAAAGAATTGTTGTTTAGTACCAATTGTTACGTTTTACATGCTTTCTTTCCACTGTTGCTATCTCAGCTAAATTAGCGCAAAATGTTGATTTAACCTGCATTAGATAGCAACATGTGTACTTGGATAACAATGACATATGACTTGATGGCCTTCATCTATACATATAATAAAGCAGAAGAGGGTCGAAAATCTGTACATTGAAGATATTAGAAAAAAAATCGATTGAGGGGTCTAAGAATTGATAACAGAACACGTTTCAACTGTTTTTAGAATTCGTGTCTGTTTGTCTGTTTGTCTGTCTGTTTATATGTCTAACTATCACGCGAAAACTAGCGAATGGATTTTAATACAGCCTTCACTAATATGTTTATTGGATCTTCGGCCAGGTTATAGGCTATAAAAATCATATAGGTTAGGGATGAAAGGGGGTGAAAAGAGGGGTTAAACTTTGTATGAGAAGTCTTTCAGTTCATGATTTACAGGCTTGAAAATTGGTAAGTATATACATGGACGCAAAGTAAATAGAACCCCATTCAAACATTTTATAATAAACAGATAGTATTTGAAAAAATGGGGGGTGAAATAACAATACCTCTGCCTCTCAGGGCTAAAGACAAAAATACAAAAGTCCCTCAAACCTCAAACCATATTAACTGTTTGAAATGAGAGATCTAATTATGTTGGTCAGTCAGTCTCTATCAATATTCACAAACCTTACTACGAAACCTCGGTTTTTTTTTTGTTTTCGATGGAGGGAACCTACGCAGAGCGGCGGGCTCTCGGTTGCATTGCATGGTAGCACTTGCGACATGTACCTATATATTAGGTATGCGCATTTTTGTATAAAATATTGTTTTTTGAGGTGCTCATTACAAGAATGATATCCATTTTCAAATCGAAGATGGCGGACATTTACTTATTTAGTTTTCTTAATAATCGATATGGGTGTCATTGAGGTTCTTCGAGGTGCCGATTAGTTGCGTTTTCCGTCAGCAAAATGTATAAAATATGTTCATCGCGTAACAGACATAAATTTAGGGTATATTGGTATTCGTTAGTAAAATATACCTACGTAACAATAAACATCAAGTATGACCAAATTCGAAAGTTTTAGGTGGATAGGAAGCAAAAAAAAACAATTCTCAGAAAATCACATAACTCTTAGAAGCAACCAGGGTGGGTGCGCTATCAACCAAGGCCTCTACTCCATCTTCGAAAGTGAAAGAACAGACCAAAGAAGGTATTCAGTTATACCTATGTTTTACAATAAAGCACTTTGAACTTTGAAAGGTATTCCACTAATTTATGAACAAATAAATATCTATTCAACCACCTCTTTACAAAGCCATTTGATAGGTCAACAATTTCTTTTTGTTCAGTCATCTACATTGCTTGATGCGTATGAAGTATTTTCCGTACCTGCATCATAATGTTCGAATCATTTCGCACTCGCTTTTTTATCTACATTACTTGACGCGTAGGAATTATTTTCCGCACCTGCATCATAATGTTCAAAACGTTAGCGCGCGCTACGCTCGCTTTTTCATCTAAATTACTTGATGCGTTTGAAGTCTTTTCCGCACCTGCATCATAATGTTTGTAAAAATTTCGCGTTCGCTACGCTCGCGTTTTCATCTGCATGACTTGATGCGTATGAATTATTTTCCGCACCGGCATCATAATGTTCGAAATTTCGCGCTCGCTACGCTCGCGTTTTCATACACATTACTTGATGAGTATGAAGTATTTTCCGCACCTGCATCATAATGTTCGAAAAATTTCGCGCTCGCTGCGCTCGCGTGTTCTTCTACAATACTTGATGAGCATTTTTCGCATCTACATCATAATGTTCGATAATTTTCGCGCGCCCTACACTCGCGTTTTCATCTACATTATAGTTGATGCGTTTTCCGCACCTGCATCATAATGTTCGAAACATTTCGCGCTCACTACGCTCGCGTTTTCATACACATTACTTGATGAGTATGAAGTATTTTCCGCAATTGCATCATAATGTTCGAAAAATTTCGCGCTCGCTGCGTTCGCGTTTTCTTTTACTTGATGAGCATTTTCCGCACCTACATCATAATGTTCAAAACTTTAGCGCACGCTACGCTCGCTTTTTCATCTACATTACTTGATGCGTTTGAAGTCTTTTCCGCACCTGCATCATAATGTTCGTAAAAATTTCGCATTCGCTACGCTCGCGTTTTCATCTGCATGACTTGATGCGTATGAATTATTTTCCGCACCGGCATCATAATGTTAGAAATATTTCGCGCTCGCTACGCTCGCGTTTTCATACACATTACTTGATGAGTATGAAGTATTTCCCGCACCTGCATCATAATGTTCGAAAAATTTCGCGCTCGCTGCGCTTGCGTTTTCTTCTACATTACTTGATTAGCATTTTCCGCACCTACATCATAATGTTCGAAAATTTTCGCGCGCCGTACGCTCGCGTTTTCATCTACATTATAGTTACACATTATTATTGGGGGACGGGACTTAATCGCGTACAATTATAACTAATTTACCTTTTTTAAGGTTTTTGTCCGACGTTTCGAATGTATCTCAACATCCGTGGTCGCGAACTGACTGGCGTGAGCGGGTATCAACATCTTCTAGCCGCACGGGTTTTCCGAACTACCCGCACTTCATTAATTACATTCTCACTAGGGTTGTCACTCGCACGACACACAACACTAACAATGTCCGTTGATGTAATGGACGATGTATTTCCACGCTTGCACTTACTAATAACTGGATTCCACGAAGATGAGATTTTGAAACCGTCGTCCCGGTTGAAATTTCGACAAAAACCTTAAAAAAGGTAAATTAGTTATAATTGTACGCGATTAAGTCCCGTTCCCCAATAATAATGTGTGAAAATCGTGTAAGTTTAAATCAATATACATTATAGTTGATGCGTATGAAGTCTTTCCGGCACCTGCATCAGAATGTTCGAAAAATTTCGCGCTCGCTGCGCTCGCGTTTTCATCTACATTGCTTGATGAGTATTTTCCGCACCTACGTCATAATGTTCGATAATTTTCGCGCGCCCTACGCTCGCGTTTTCATCGACATTATAGTTGATGCGTATGAAGTATTTTCCTCACCTGCATCAAAACATTTCGCGCTCACTACGCTCGCGATTTTCTTCATTTCTTGATGCGTATGAAGTATTTTCCGCACCTGCATATTAATGTTCAAAAATTTCGCGCTCGCTGCGCTCGCGTTTTCAACTACATTACTTGATGAGTATAAAGTATTTTCCGCACCTACATCATAATGTTCGAAAATTTTCGCGCGCCCTACGCTCGCGTTTTCATCTACATTAGTTGATGCGTGTGAAATCTTTTCCGTGCCTGCATCATAATGTTCGAAACATTTCGCACTCACTACGCTTGCGATTTTATCTTCATTACTTGATGCGTATGAAGTATTTTCCGCACCTGCATCACAATGTTCTTTTTTTTCATTTTGCGCTCGCTACGCTCGCGTTTTCATCTACATTACTTGGTGCGTATGAAGTCTTTTGCACACCTGCATCGTAATGTTTGAAAGAATTCGCGCTCGCTGCGCTCGCGTTTTCATCTTCATTACTTAATGCGTATGAAGTATTTTCCACGCCCGTATCAGAATATCCGAAAAATTTCGCGCTCGCTCCGCTCGCGCGCGTTTTCATCTACTTCCTTCTTGATATATATTTTGTCCTCTGTCATGTGTTTCATGTGGGCGCATTGAGCCGGCGTACGCAATGTTTGGCGAGACAGCCGGTGTAGAAGTTGATATGGATATTCACGCGAATGAAGTCGCGGGAAAAAGCTTAGATAAATAAATTTAAATCATAAAAAATCCTCTCCCTGTGATCCTGATCTGTGTCCTTTAATTGAGGTGTGCAATAAAGAGTAGGTATTTGTTGTTGTTTGTTGTTGTTTAAAACTGGACTACCCGTTCGAAACCGGGGCGGGTTATACATGCGAAAGTAACTCTGTCTGCCTGTTTCCCCTTAAAATGCTCAACCGATTTAGATGAAATTTGGTATGGATATAGTATGAGTCCTAGGGAAGGACATAGGATACTTTTATCCCGGAAATCATCCCTTAACGGGGTTTAAGTTAGAATGGAAGAGAGATAACTAGATAAGCGCAAGAAATAGAAGAATTTTTTTTTATTAATAATGGGATTGATCTTGGCCTGCATCTAGCCAGGGAAATAACATTCTAACGTGATGACCGAGTTCTACGCAGACGAAGTCGCGGGCAAAAGCTAGTAGATACATATTTGGAAGTTTTTGTTTCAAAATATCATGAAGTGATTCAGGATTCTGTAATAATTTGTGACAATATAGATTTAAGTTATAAATAGGTTTACGCCGTAGAAAGAGGATCTATAGAAGGAGGGTTAGCGAATCACACACAGGGACGGAGATAATGTGACAGTTTCTTCTGGGGTTACCACAAACAGAATAATCTCCCGATTTTTACTGACAAGTAGGTTTTTAATTATTGAGAATCTTCAAAATAAACTCTTAGTAAATATTAGCGGACAAACACAAAACATCCGATGTCCTCCCAATCACGATATAAAAATGTTTACTAATTTAATACCTACATTATAGTTAACAAAATCACGATTAGATTAAAAAAGGCGAGCGCGCGAAGAAAACTGTTGACTTGCCCCATCGAGTGGGGTATCATTGTTTAGCGCTCATTGAGTGCATGAATATATATTGTATTTTTTGTTTTTTTACAAATATTTGAAAATAATGGAATGAGAACCCACTTATAGTTAACTTTCCCCCTTTAAAATCTCATTAAATATGTATTGTAGAATACTTATGTCTCGGACCATTTTTTGCTATTTTTCTCAGACTCTACTGAATCTTTTTAAAGGTTCCGGGAGTAAGTGTTATAAAATGTATAAAACAGACATTCGTGTTTGTATTTATTGCTGATATCGCTAAAGGTAGTTTTGTTACGTAAATTTAATACCTATTGTACTAAATCTAAATTGATGTATTGATCATGTTTCTTGTAACAGAAGGAGCTTAATGCGATAATAATAACTGATAGGTGTCTTTAGTCACAGATTACATTCACTCAAGCAGCTTGATTGAAAGGAGATACAAGTGGCTCCATTACGTCGGGCAATATTGACAGCATATTTAGGGTTTTGATATATACGTAGTTACGTACAATAAAACTAATAAAAGTTACCGTCGTAAATCAATAAAGTTATTATGTTTCACTTAGTTGGCTTTAAATTCCTTTATTGTAGGCGCCAATGCGATAAGTTATCTCAATTCATCCATTTTCAAAGATAATTTTTGACCATGTTTTGCGATTTAAACTTTTTTAAATAAAAAATTAAATAAAAAAATGATCCTATGAAGAATCGCCGACGGAAGTCTTAAATATTATAATCATGAATATTTTAATGATTCGGGCATTATCGGGGTCGTATGTTGACGTATCTTTCGTTTTTGAAGTACCTATTTTAGGTTTTTATTCCTTATTAATATTGTGAAGTTTTGTGTTACCTTAGCAATGTAAATATATGTAATGAAAAAGCAAAATAACGTATTTTAAAGGTATCATTAAATTGTCCGTTTAGTGAGCAGCAACCTATTTCGAAACTTCAGAAATATGCCGCTTTCCATTGTTGGAACAGGCTCTAAGATGCTGTCATGATTGGATAATAGGTACGAAGAGTTTAGAGGGGAATGTTATTGTTGCACGAAATTATAGTACCTTTACCCGCGGAGGTCATTTACATCGAGCCAGAGTGAGTTCAAAGTATGCACGATAATGTGTGTAGTGTTGTAATTTACGTATACGCGCATGTTGTTTGTTATAATAATGCGAAAAATGTTTGTTGAATGTGATAGTTTACGAAATTGCCGACAATTTCAGGCAACGAGGAAATATCACATTAAGTACAAATATTTATTTTGTAAATCCAACTAATTATTAAGGATCCTCCTAAAAGTACTTCATTGTCATCCATCTAATTATCCATCAGGCACCCTGATTTTGAATGATTATCAATTTTGTAAGTCGCCATAAGTCCTCCCTTATTACTTAAGATGTATACGTTAGAACCAGGTGGAACAGAGGAAGAACAAATATTATACCAATATTGTACTTTTGACGATCGCATGCTCTACTTGAGCTAAGACCGGAAGGGCAAAGTACCGATTCGCTAAGGTTACTTCATTCATCACTATTAAATTCAACTCAATCAGTTCGGAAATTTGGTATGTATGTAGGCAGACTTTCTCCGGGTGAAACGGAGTGGGGGCGACCTTGTTAGAGGGAGGCTGGCGAGCACCTGCGCCGGAGTTTACACTTGTCACTCGCCCGCCGCGTGCAGCCGCCGCGTCAGACATACTAACGTGTGTGCACGCACGTGTTCGCAACTATCTTTTCAGTGGGATTTTTTTGTGACTGTGTGTGTTGGACTGTGTGGTGGTTGCTGTTGAAACTTTGGAAGCTTGAAACGTATGTATTTTGTTTACCAATAGTTCGTAAGTTCATGATATACCTAACCCATACCCTAAACCGTTGATATGTACTTATACAAGACTGAAACACAAAAATGTAATCAAAATCAACGAGTGAAAGAAATCTGCATATGTATGATGACGTTTTTTTTTATGAGAACCAAGGAATCAGGCCGCAACGTGATTTTGCTTTTCACGATCCTCAACATCCGTGACTGGCTAAGCACTTAATTAATGGCAATTTGAAAGGAAAGTGTATAAGGCAGTTTACAGTGCGCGTCGCGCGCCGCCCGCCCTTGCGCCGTGCGCGCGAGTGACGCGTAATTGACACAATACCTACACGATTTCCGGCTATGAATAAGGCGACTTCCTGACTTGGCGGGGCGGGATCGATATGTGACATTTTCTTCTTTGACGTAAACTTACTGACGTCGCAAAGATTCCCACTTGACAGAATACTGTCAGTATTACATTTGCGCAGTAGTAATATTATGCGCAGAAGCGGACCAGGGGGCCGATTTTTGAGTGTCGAACGCTCGACTTTTCTCTCGACATCTGTCAAAAAACTATGAAGTTTTGACAGATGTGGAGTGAAAAGTCGAGCGGTCGACACTCAAAAATCGGCCCCCTGTACTGTCTTCGCATCATCCCGCTTCCGCGCATCCCGCGCCAGTCAGGAAGCACTCATTTAAATGTAGGGGCGCAGTAAAAAGTAGTGCAGAGTTGACTGACAGTTGACACTGACATTTGACAGTTTTTCTCATATCGTACCGCTACCGCACCGACAAATCAGGAAGTCGCCTAAGAATAAAAGTGTTTGTCAGTAAGTTTACCAGATTACCAAAAGATCACCTGATAGTTAATAATAACGTAATCAAAAATAAGGCGACTATATAGTGCCTACATAACTAGCGATCTTATAACTGAAAACCGATTTAGAAAAGCGAATTAATAGATTTACTTTCAAATTACGTTTGAACAATTTGAACATATAAGATAGGATATTGCAGGACTTACGAACCCTCATAATTAGGTATGTACTTTTTCTGAAACATGCTTGTATGATGCTAGAAATATGTTTTTTGTAGGAACTAGTTAGCAGTTTGTAAACCTTTCAACTCCAGTTTTCCTACTGTTTATGGCGCTTGAGTTAGGAGTTAGGGCTTGCCAGTGTGTGGTGCGCTCTGAATGAATTATACAGGGCGTCTTTTATACTTTTATTACTCTTTGTCCAAATATAAGGATTACTTTTACATCTCAATTCAACATATGTAACATTACATTACTAATGCCACAACACACTCTACATAAATATACTCCAATACCTAAAGATGCTCCATAGAATGCTGCGGGTCCACTTCATGTGCTATAGAGTATAAGACGAGAATCACCTAGCTGTCAAGTAAGCATGGTGTCACTTGTTCGAAAAAAAGCTGGCACTTACTCTTAATTTATTTAAATGTAACCCATTGAAGTCAAGTAAGTATTACAAGAAAGTATATATATTCTGTACAAACCTTTTAAGTTACCTACTTACGAAGAGGCTCTCATATGAATAACATGCCTTAAGCTTAGTAATTATCAGTCACGTATATAATAAGACTTACATATACGGGTAAGTCCTGTTGTTACGCACGAGTGCATTTCCGCTCCGTTTTACGGCGTGTAAACAAACTGCGGTGCGAACACGCAACCTTGGCATTGGCCTATTGGCCGAGTGTTCTCATGCGGGTACAATGTCCCACAGATTTACGATAGCAACACGGCACCTACGCCATACCTGCTATTTATAATAAAGTATCGGATGTCACGAGGGATTCTTATTTTTTGTAATTAATAATGAATTAAATTTTGATAAGAATACATTCTTTATATCTCAATACATATAAGAGCGACTTGCTCACATATACAATTATACATTACTTATTGACTACGGGTGGGCTTAAAACCAGCTTATCGCTGTGCTCACACCGATTTTTCCATGTCAATTAGATGTAAGATATTACTAACCGATACACCATTGTAATTTAAAGGAAAAATAAACGCATTTGTATTTGTATTTGTGTATTTGTACATGGCAATGTGATTACCAAAAGGAGACAAAAGAATCAGAGTTATTCACACTAAAAAAAGATTCACATGTTATTTTCATGAAAAAGCTATTGAAAATATGGCATTCAGAAGTTTTTCAGCAGGTCAAAAACTCAACTCCAATAGCATAAAGAGTTCAAACCATGCACAATACCTAACTATAATTGCAATAAATTGAAACTCATACTGACACGAGTGACTAAATAATAAACATTACAACAAGTAACTAGTAATGTGACTAAATATATTTGGTGAATTCAGATGTTTTTGGACTAAATTCCATTGTATTACAAGCACGGTTTTATACGTTTTCGATCGTGTTATACCTACTAGCCACTTTATTTACAAAACGGATTCAATTACAATTACGTTACACGCTAAATTTTCCCGGTAGGCATCACTCGGTTCGTTTGAGCGTTTATATTGAAATTTTCTACTCCACTTACCAATTAACCTTCGGCTTTACAGCTGCTCAGATTACCATGCCATTGTATGGTCCCATCCCACTCGTACTGTCTGGCTAAGTAAAGGATAGCATTACATTTCGTTCGTTTTGATTAGCATCAAACGTTTTTAGGTAAGGTTTATACGGATATTGAATTTAACAATTGATTCTTTAATGGTTATGTAATTAGAGGAATTATCGATTTGTTGAGGATTATTATGGAATCAGAAATGATAGAAAGGGATATTTGCATGTTTTGTTCTTTTGGAAAGTGTGTTGGTGGAGATTTTGACTCGGAATGGGTAATTAAATAAGTTATAGTGACACGACCGTGGGAAAGGTTAACACGGAGGAATTGTTTCGCTTTAAATGTCGTCTTAAAGGTCAATAGAGAGAGAAAATACAAATGTACGGTGTCAATAAAATAACAAAAACATGACACTCGAAGGTTTTGAACGAAAAAAAAAACAGTGTGAGTGTTTATTGATAAGGTCAAGATGTCACAATCCATAGCGCCATTTGTCTGGCTCTAACCCCATTTAAAGGCACTCGATCCTGCTTTACTTTGGTTTGGTCTAGTTTTTTTTGAAATGGGATTGACGAGACAACGCCTACTTTAACTTATCGCCTCCTTTAAAAGGGACCGTAGCTATTACCTAATTTACGTATGCCGTTTAATAAAGGTCGCTTTTGCTTGAGAACGATGCATAATATGTATATTACTTTGAATCTAGTATCATGAATAGCACAGAAAGTGAAACTACCGAGAGATCCCAGATTGGTGGTCAGGCGCGGGGTCAAAGCCAAGCAAGTCAGTTGCACCATGAAACGTTACTGCAACCGAGCGGCGCGGGCGAGAGCATGTATTTATCAAATAATAGGCTTATTGCAGGCACTGCTTCGTATGGAATTGGAAACCAATAAATTTCAATGAATAACTAATGCACCTATCAGGCCGGGTTGCACCAACGTACGATAACAGACCGATCAACGTTGAATATGCCGCCGGCACTGTCCAATAGGCACTTGTCAAACTTTCCATACAGTCAAATTTTAACGAATAGGTACCGCTTACGAAAGGTATATTCACGATGTATGGATGAAATTGCGTCCGGGATGATAGCAAGATTTTGAAGGGTATGTTTACAAAAACAATAAATTTGGTACTTGCGATATATTTGACGAATTTCGTTTCATAGTGAAAAATCTAGTGCTTAGCAAAGTGATAATTACAATTGTACATGCTAATTCGAGCAAATATCTCTGTAAATATATCTTAATAAATTCATTTTTAAAGGTTAGCTGGAAGAGTTCCCTTATAGGGATAAGTTCGCCTTAAATCTTTTGTGACATGTACGTGTTTTAACTTGTTATTGTGTGCAATAAAGTGCTTACATAGTTACATATAAAGTTGCACAAATAAAGTTTTCTGATTTTTTTTGTCATTGAGTTTAAATAAAATTTCACCTCGCCAATGAGTAGTCGTACTGCATCGGAGACGATGCTCGTCATAAAATGGAAACCTACCACCAGTTCACCACCACCTACCTACCTACGCCAGTACCTAGCACCAGTAGCAACTATAGCAAGGAGGTCATTGTAAGCACATGGACTACATTCACACGGCTCCCTACAAATAAGCGGTAAACAGGAAACGTCCGCGCGTCTACGGTTGTCTCGTTGGCATTTATTTAATCGTCATTTAATCGTTAGTTTAATAGGTGAAACTCGTCTCCGGCCGTCTTCAATATCCAGGATTGTCCCTTAGTTTTTGTACACTTTCTCCGATTAGGAAAGATCGATGGTACCAATTACTATGGACTTTTATTAGGCGGCTGATTAAGAAGTTGTCTTCCCTACTTAAATGTAATCGTAGATATCAATTTTAAAACGGTAGCTGTTAATATTTTATAACTTAATGCACTTTAATTGATTACTACTTAACTGTAAGTGATTGAGAGTATAATATATAATTAATTAGTTTTAATAACGTTATACCTACATCATTTTGTCTTGATCAAAAAAATAACGCTCCTTATTATAGTTATAGATATATTGCCATAGTTAAAATTGTACTATGGTGCACGTAAAATATATTACTATGCAGTAAGCTTTTGTTGCTGTAAAAGGCTGTAAAAGTTCTGTAATAATGTCATGCTTTAAATCACTGGAAAAATGAACTTTGTTGAGTCTTACGAAGATTCTCATCCGACTTATATCTGAACCAGGAAACTTTCCCCTGAAAACATCTTACCGTGCCGGCGGTAACAAAGCACGCATGTATTAAGATTTCAGAGGAAGTTAATGATGGCCTTGTCAGTACCGCCCTTTATGAGTTAAGTTTCCAACTTCTTATGTTCGAAAGAACAATGTCGCATGTCACTATAGGTGCTAAAACATTGTTTTCACAAGGGTACAATTTCTTGCCGACTACGATTACAGAGTAAAAGTCCCATCCAAATAGACTATTATGTATAGACATAAGTTTTTGACCCGCCGTGAGAAAACTTTATAAGTAAGTAGGGGCCTAATTAATTTATTAATCTTGGGATCTAGCCTTTGTTCAGCAATGGTCGTCTATAAAAATGAAAGTAGTGTGTGAGGTGTGAGAATGTGGTCTTTTGACAATAACTGCATGGAGATTGATTGGGGTTTGATCATCAATTGCTTATAAAGGTTAGGAAATTTTGTGATATGATATTACGTGCCTATTAATAATTGTATGCGATATTTCAGACAATTTAATAAGGCATACTAATATATTAAAAAATTGACAATGCTTTTTAATTGCGTCTCAAACTTAGTTTGTAAAATCGGCAAGCATTTGCATATAAACAAGAAAACTTTACTTGGTGGCCAGTCAGCACAAGGCTTCGCGTTTTTGTGCAGATGTTCCCGGAGATAACATTAAGTTTATTGCTCAGCCAACCCTCGCTCAGAATGTTACTTCTGTACTTGAGGTAGGCTGAGAGCACATGGCGATAATACTATTTAAGTACCTATTTAAGTAGTTTATTTTATTTTATTTTATTTACACAGACTGGGTCCTGTAACCGGAGCAAATATTTAAAATGACGCTTCCTTACAGCTTTGTATTTATTTCTGCAATCCGGAGAAATGATGATCTATAGTTGTGACCTCCATTTATTTTATTGATCTTGACACCATAGCATGTCAGTAAATGCAGACTTTAAAGTAGCATCAAGTAATAGTTAGCTTTTTGTTTTATAGGATATTTGAGTGATATTTTAATTTTTTATTGACTTTTAAATTTAAAAAAATATTAATATTACACAAAAACAATAAAAAATACACAAAAGCTCTCTCTCGCTCAGAAAGAAACCTTTGTTCATTGTAAATAATTGGAAATAATTGCTAGCTAGCTTAATAATCTACCGTTTCATTATTTGCTCCTGTTCCTGTTAGCCCAACGTGCAGGTCAGGTATCATAAATATTGAAGATAACACGTTTTCTTTCAAAAACAAACGTTGAATTAATATTAACGATACGTGTTAATCGAGTAGACAAATCGATTTTTTACGAGCTCTTTACTTAACTCTTTCAAAAAGATGAGTGACACGGTTCATTCGACTTAATCTTACGTAACCTAAGAACCTAGACTAGGTACAGTCAAGGGCACCAATATGTATACACTTTTTCACCTTATTCCATTGAAATAAGGTGCAAAAATGTATACATATTTATGCCCTCGACTGTACTGTTGTAAACATTCTGACATTCGCTTAGTACCCATAGTACAAGCTTTGCTTAGTTTGGGACTAGGTTGATTTGTATAAGATTGTCCACAAATATTTATTTATTTATTTATTATACAGTCAAGGGCATAAATATGTACACATTTTTGGACCTTATTTCAATGAAATAAGCTGAAAAAATGTATACATATTGGTGCCATTGACTGTACATAGTTTTCATATTAGGCATAAAAATAAATTGCCACTAAGTTTTTATAAATTAAGAAAAAAAAAAAATTACCCTATCCAGCTTTTAAAAATTGGATTAGTACCTAAATCATTGATGTCGAAGGCTTATTACTTATTACATACATGGTAGAGGACTATCCAATAGACATAAATGGCCAAAACCTCAAATAAATATTCATATAGGTATATGTATATTTTCATTGTACCTATCTTAATAGTAGACACAGTTCTTGCAAGAAAACATATCAAACGATTTAATTTATAGTCTAGAGTAATTTCCATTATTTTTATTACATACATATTTTTGGGAAAATATGAATGATCGCCGAGTTTCTTTCGGCGTTTCTTCTCGGCAGTGGTCTTCTTTTGAGAAACGCTACTGGATTTTTTTACTTGTAAAAGTGCCATTGCGGCCTACTACTTGCAAAATAAAGTTCATTTATTAATTTATTTCATTTTATCGATTCGGTACTAAAATTATCTAACCAACCGACCTCTACATGCTAACATACAAACTCGCATTCCAACATATACGAATATGTACATAAATTCGATGTATATGCACATGCCAAAGAGAACCAGTATAGCTCGGTATGGAGAAAGTTCAGGTCTCAGGTCAAATGGCCAGGTACATAAGCCAGCATATATCGGTGTTAATAGATTCATGTTTATAGGTGAATGCCGTGCGCATATTTATACTAATAATACACACATATGGCACGTCAATATCACGATTAATCAGTTATACTACACAAAAGATGCGATACGTCTCCATTCCAAATATACCCTTTTGTCTTGAAGCTAAATTGAATAGGCTGAATAACGATGTTTGTATGTCAATAAAAAATATATACTTACCTGTAACAGAAAATCTAAATGAAAGTAAATTGCGCAAAATAAGTTAACTTTTATCATTCGATTTTGTGTTTGAAAAACAAAAACCCCTTCGGCCGCGTACGATACCGGAGATTCGTAACCAATTGCGATAGAAGAAAGAATCTACTTTTTACGATACTAGTTACTAAGCAATAAGTTTTTTTCCTTACACGTTACTAGTATCGAAGTAGGAATTTCTATTGAAATAATAAATAGCGTACTTTACATTCTTAATACGGAACTAAAATAAACTTTCAAAATGATATCAGAACCTCTTTAAATATTGATAGCATTAAACCCTCTCTAGATTGTTGGCCGGTTATAATGTCAATGTCTTGTTTATTTCTTTATCGATGTCAATTGCCTGTGTTGAATGAGCATTTAGTTTAATTCTGATATTTCATCTACAAAACCTTAAAAAAAGCTGATTACAGTTAAAGTAAAGTGAAGATAAATAAGAGGACGGAACAAACAGAATTAACTGTATAGCCTCATCTTTTCTTTTTTTATTCATAAATTGATATGAAAGAACTCTACATTGTGACGAATTGTTAATTAATAACATGTAAAGACAAATACATAACATTTACCGGGTTTAACGGCATTTTATTTATTAAAAAAAACAACCAAGTTAAATGCACAATACGCCATAGATATTAAGAGACATAGAATATACAATTATACATATTACTATCCCGCGTACCCTCGTTCGAAACTAGTTTCGGAAAAAACATAAAAATTGTCGCTCGAAACTAGTTACGAAAGAATTACGTGGTTTCGTTTGAGTAAAAAAAAGCCTTGAGTTGTAACTAGTATCGTAAAAAGTAGATTCTTTCTTCTGTCGCAATTGGTTACGAATCTTCGGTATCGTACGCGGCCGAAGGGACAAAAACGTATCGTTGATGTCAGTGATTAAATATTATCTTAAGGCGATATATTGATTGAAAGAGACGCGCGTATTATGTTTTTCGTTCACGACCAAACGGGATGCAACACTCTCCGGGAAAGGCTTTTTTAGACAAATCTTGATAAATATCTGACTGTGTGCAGATTTATTAAATTTCCTCTTGTCATTACCTAGACGAGGTAAAATACCAGGGTCATTTTCTAAACTCGATTTTTTTTTTGTGTCCGAGCTGAAAATCGTAGTGTAGCATGAGATAATACGTACCATTTTTTTTTTTCATAAAGAATACATGTTTCCATGTTGAGGTTCACTCAAATTCACTGACATATTTGTTTTTAAAATACATTAAAAAATACCTAAACGCTCAAATTAAGACTCCGTGCCCTGTCCGGCATCGAGTTTTAAATCAATCAAAAATTCCTATCAAAAACTGTACATTAGAATCACTGATTTCGTGTCAATAACTTTAACTCGATTATATTTACTATCACTGAGCACAGACACTATTCACTTCACTGTGGTGAATAACTTGTATTTGATGTTTAAAAATCGTCCGAGCGCGAGAGTTCAATTTTGTCGGCAAAATTCAAAGGTCCCTGGCTGCCATCGTTTACATTTGATCAGCTTCGCATCCTGCTTCACATGTGCTCTCAAATGTCAGCTATTATATATAAAAAAAAAATATATAGCAAACCGCATTAAGTTCGAGTAAACCACCTAAGTACTTCGGTTTCTGGGTGGGCGACAATTTTTTTGCTTTTGCTTGCAATTTCGGTGGCCCTTAGAAATTCAAATTCTTACATAAGTAATCATTAACATATGTATGCATTATAAAGCACTTTGGTGTCTCTATATAAACGATAACTTAAAATATTATTAACATGCGATTTGAATTTTTTATGATTTTTTTATATCGATTTCCAATTCCCGTGTCCTAATTCCCATAGCTTGTTTACCCAAAACAGCTGATTTTGGGGCACGGGAATTGGGAAGGGTCACTTATTTTGTTAATAAACCGCATTTAATAACAATAATTATCGATGAAATGCATAAATAAATATAATTTGTACTAAGTATATCGATTAGAGTTGTAGTTTATGCGTTTATTTAAAAAAAAACAGGCCAACTGCTACAATTAAACTTAGCTTCTTAAATATTTGAAAAGAATCAATGAACAAAGACAATGAACATTATGTACATGAAATCATGTAGGTATATATCGATACATACGCATTTTATATACAACGACGGTGGCAAACAAGTAAAAGCGGACATCTCAAATTTTATAAAAGGTCAGCAACGCACCCGTGACGCTTTTGGAGTTGCGAGCGTCTATATGTGCATCTGCATTTAGTGATAGTTTTACATATTAATACGTGTATGATTTCCTGCAAAGAAGTTGCTATGTGATTGTATAAAGAGAAATTTAACTTAAAATATAGATTTTTGGTTAATATAAATTTCCTCGGTTGAAACTTGAACCCATGATTGGTAAAATTAGGCTAAATAACTTCGATACAATTGAACTTTTAATTCTTGATAAATTAGATGGTAAATAATAATTTTAACACAATTTTTTCTAAGAAAAGGCAATTCCCATGGACAGATAAATTCCCGTGCCCAGGTCAAATTTTCAAATTGCAATAACTTCCGTAATTTTATATATATAAGTACCCCGTAAGAAAATTTGTGTTTATTAATTTTTTATCAAATTATCAGCATACAATTTTCTATATATTATTGGTATTTCAAAATTCCATGGGAATTTGACAAAAATGCCCGTTTGGTGAAATTCAGGTCATCATATTAACATAATCGTGTCTTTTAATAATGCGTTGTTTTAGTAGGCTGAGTAAAAAAAGGAAAATATAAACTCAACTTTGGATTTCTTTTCTATCGAGAAAATTTTAAGCAATTATGTTTCGGCTATTGTCAGTACCGCAATCATATAGTCAAAAATTATATATCTGAAAATCTGTCCTTATTGTTTCCTCGTCTGGGCAGAACAGCGTTTCAAAGTTTCTAAATTTCTCAGTGTAGCGCCTTAAGGCCAAAAGAGCGCATATTTCTGTTTCCGTCCCTGACATTGAAATTAATTAATTCAATCAGATACCTATCCAACCGGTGGCCAACACATAGGTTTAACAAATTACTTTCATCACCAGATTATCTAAAGTGAAAAGTAAAAGTAAATTATTAAACCTCTAAAATTAATAACTGTGTTGTATTACTCTGACAAATCCATCCAGTGATGTGTTGACAAAAGTGAATTGATACTTGTGTGAAGTACCTACGCCCGATTCCATTCTTATTCCTCAAGGCAATTGATTTCTTAGAAAGGCTAATAAAAAACGGACCACAAAAAATGGATAAAGTGGTCGCCGTCACACGACATCAATGGCAATCGTTTTATGTCGTCAATCATGTTAATTGGAATGGAAAAGGTACATCAATCAGTCACACTGATATTTTACGATGTGGTAAAATTTAAACCACTTATTCAAGAAACTTAACAAACCTCTTTTAACTTGAATGTGTTTTCTCCCTTTCTCACTAATATAAATGTTAAAATTATGGTACAAACGACAATTTTTTTAACGTCCTTTTAATTAAAGTAAGTTGTATGAACGTAGAGTTAAAAATTCATTTTCAAATGAACGCTTCTCCCGTACTATAGATAGTTTCAATGTGTGAGTCTCTGTATACCTATTGCGCATAATTATATGTTTACTGGAGGTTTGAAAGGAAACACGCTAACGGGTCGTCTAGTAAATAGTAGTAGTTGCTTAAATAATAGTAGTAGTAAATAGTAAACATATAGTAAAAAATAAATATTAGTAGTTGCGTAAATAATAGTTAGTAGATGCTTTTGTTCGCCTCGGACCTGGAGAGGTTAATTTATTTACAAAGCGGCTTTAGTCCATTAGCTGGATGACCTTTCGACCTCTGGCACGTGAAGCCCATGTTTAATTTGGATGGAAATTAAATTGTTTTAATTTGCCTACTTTAGGCTGTAAATATTATGTCTGTGGAATATTAAAATTACTAAACATATACCTATTGTGTAGAAATTATATAAAAAAGGTATATCGAAGAATTCATAAAGAAAGCATAAATGTAACAGGGCTGTTTTTTTTAGAAATAATAAGTAAAATTAAAATTATCGTCAACTAGTAATAGTACATTACTTACCAAGGGCGGTAAAACAAGGAATGTCTCAGTTCGCAGGTATAGGCAAGGGCGATAAATATGCGATCGGAGGCTTTCTTTATTACCGTCCGTGGTGCGTACAAAATTTTATGTCACCCCCTCGACAGGAAGTGGGATTTACCGCGCGCGGAGCGTGTATAGTAATCGCCACTTTATGGCGAAGTGTGACTTAAAAATTAATAGCGAAACTTGGGTGCAGAGTTCCAAAATATGAAAAGTTAGGTTTATTTTCATTGTTAAATTATTTTCTAATCCACGATAGAAACAGCAATCAGTACTATCCATAATCGGAACTTTAGATTAAGGCGCAGGGTAGGGCAAGGCCTTCCCCAAAGCATACTGACCAAAAATCATAACTTTAAATAGTAAATAGTAAATCCTGCACAAAGTTTGTATGGAGAGAGCTTGCCCTACCCCTCCTCTTAAACAGTGCGTACGAAATAAAAATCTCATTGCATTGTAGAGGTAGAAGTGGTTTAAAGCGGAACCCAGTCGCATTTACTTAGCTGTGTATCTATTAATGCTACGCTGTAATAGTAGATTATACACCAAGGGGATAAAGCACTGTTTTATGTCACGGGCGCGATATTGAATCCTGAACGTAACGAAGGACTCCGGATTTTACTCCTGAGCGGAGCGAGGGAGTAATGAGTTAATTCCCGAGCGAAGCGAGGGAATTAAGACTGAGTCCTGAGTGTAGTGAGGGATTTAAGCGTCCAAGACAAAAACAGTTTTATCCACGAGGAGTATACTCTACTTTTCACACCTCTAGCGAGACAATAAAAAAAACCAAGGCTAATGGAGACAGACTCAAATTAGTACCTAATTCAAAGCCAAATCACGTTCGTCACTCATTTTGTAGATTTTTCTAGGTTTTGCCCGTGACTTTGTCCGCGTAGCACTCGTTCATCGCGTTTGAATTTAATTGCTAGAATTTAATTTCAGACGATTACCTAGTAATCGCTCTTCCATACAAACTTCTACCTACTTAAGGGATGATTTCCGGGATAAAAAGTATCCTGCCCTTCCCCGGTACTCAAACTACTTCCCTACTACATTTCATCTGAATTGATGCAGCGAGTTTAGCGTGAAAAGATAAGAGACACAGAGACAGACACACTTTCGCACTAATAAATCTTATAATAATATTAGTACCAATGGATTTTTATAGAATCTGAAATTTTACTCTGTACCTATACTTTCTTACGCAGCGTTTTGTTAGATTCGCGGGTTTTGTTTTTATTTTCATTTTTTTTTAATTTATTTAAGCTTTGGCAAACAGGGCCATCAGCTTGAAACCAAATTACAGAATCGAATTAGGTAACTTATTTTCATAATGGAACACCATTCAGCTTGTGGTGGCCAGTACGAATACGTTCTATTTTCAAATTTGTTCGGAGCGGCATCCCCGTCCTCGGGCCCGCGCAGTGTTTTGTTTGGAACGCCGCTGTGCGCCTCGCCTCCGCCGTGCGGACTTAACGAAATTAGACTTTAAGGACATAACAATAAGAATTACGAAAAGTGAAATCTCATTATTACCCGGCGGGTTATAATGAGATTCAGTACAATATTACAACCCGGCTTAAGCCAAGGGTTATAATGATTTGCTTTCGGTAAGGTTTGCATGATATATAATTGGGCATTGGCGAGCAGGTGGTGTGAAAAATATTAATACACGTCGTCTATATAACGAAACAAGAGCCAGCAAGGTTTAGTTTTCGCTCTGGGTTGGAAAATCGGATCTCAGTCGTTTTCTTAAAACTAGTGCCTACGTTAATCTTGGGAATAGGTCGCTTAGAGCACAACCGGGAGAAACGCTAAGAGGATGATGATAAATTAAGGCGAGGCCAGTTCATGAATCGACGAAAATATTAAAGTTCGAGGTCAGAGTGTGAAAAAATAATGAAAAATTACTGCAGATTGAAAAAGAAAAAAAGTAACAAATAACCGAACAAAATATTGAAAAATGCTTTGGTAACTCTGTGAAAAAATCCTAAATATCATCGTAAAAATAAACTTTCATGCTATTATTTCGTAATTGTCAACTGCAGTGATATGTTTTTTTTTACAAAAAGGGTAGCTTTTTATTGTTCTAACAAAATAACAGGATAGATTTTTGATAAATGATCCAGTATTCCAAAAATCAATCAAAATTTACTAAATATTTACGAAAACTACGCGCAGAGTTACGTAGAGAGCGGGATGGTTAATTGTAAACTCACGCGTGTTAGAGCGGGACTTTTGCAGTGGGACTGCCTGGCCTTATCAACGAAACTAGTTATCAGTTATCGTGGGCCGCGGTCAGTACATGGATGGGTGACCGCTTTGAGTGGTTACTAACTGAGCGCTCCCGTGCTTTGGAAGGCACGTTAAGCCGTTGATCCCGGCTGCTGTCTATGGCGGCAGTCGTTAAGCCAAGTTGGAGGCCTTCGGGCGGCTTGAAAACTTCTAATAGTCAAGTTGCCCACTCACTTGACAAAGGGGGGTCGAAGTTGCACCACGTCCGTAGGGAAAGTACCCACCGCTACCCTACACGTGACCCCTGGGTGGTTCTAAAAGTGCAACAAAAAAACTGGCAACCGTACTGTCTTCTCGAAGATCTCACGGTTCGAAATAAATGCCATACGATAAATAATAGTTATGAAATTGTATCCCAGTTTTTCTTTTTTACATTTAAACTGTCTTGAATTTAAACTTTCGTGAATCATGTTAAAACTATATATTACACTAAATGGTTAAACTCGCGTATTAATACCCCCGAAGAGTTCGAAACATGTCGCCCGGAGTGACAATTAATACGTGAGTTTAACCGTGTACTGTAATATGGTATAAACTGTCTTTTTACCCAACTGCAAGCCGCGTATTTATGTGTTTCGCGCGTATCTTGTATGTATGTAATATTTTACATGTGCAATTTATCTTAAGGCGCAGGGTAGGGCAAGGCCTTCCCCATACAAACTTTGTGCAGGTTTTATTCGTCGGTTTTGGCATTAAGAAATATAATTTTTTTTTTGGTTGTAAATATTAGATATGCGAAGATCGTGATGTGAAAATTTTCAAATATTTCAAAAAAATTCAAAAAAAACAGAAAAAAAAATTACATCACGAAATAGCTATGAGAAAAATAAGCATACTGACCAAAAATCATAACTTTAATGCAAGCACAAACGAAGTAAATCCTGCACAAAATTTGTATGGAGAGAGCTTGCCCTACCCCTCCTCTTAATTAGGTTTACTAACAAAATTGATCCGAATTCCGAGTTTTAGGCCTTGGTCATTCTGACGCCGTCGCCGGCTGCGCACGCGACGACGTTACGTCTTTTTCGCAATCCATAGATATGCCGCTAAATATATGAAAATACACAGATAAGGAGTGTGATATACTAAATGCGAAATTATTCTGTCTGTTACATTTTCATCATGCTTGTTACCACTGAACCGATTCAGATAAAATATGATAAATTGGTATGGAGATAGTATGGAAGTGGGATGAGGGGCCGGAAGTTTATTATGGATGTCAGAGTTCATCGTGGACGAAGTCGCGGGCAGCAGGTAGTATCCGTATATCCCCGGAAGGAACTTATAACTAGGTAATTTTGTGAACATAGTATGAACATTGTGCCACGTAGTCGGTCAAAGATTTTTAAAACGATAGTCTAGACTCTAGAGCTTTGATTAAGTATTCAAATTTGTAAAGCTTTTCATCACATTATCGGCTAAATTAATACCATAGGCAATAAAAAGCACAAAAAGTCGTCGCAAAGATCCTCCGTCATTCAGTGACGGTTTAAAATCACTAATATGTTTTACACAGAAACGCTAAAAATATTTTGTAATTTTTAGATCCTTAAATAATAATATAAATATGTTTTATCAGTGTTTTTCTTTTTAAGATGTTTTCTAACACCACCGTATCTCATATTAAACGTCTTTGCTTTAAACCTCTGAGTGACAGATCTATACAATTAATTTAAGAGATAACCATCAGCCCAGGGGCGTGGTAAAAAATTATAGCTCTGCATGTCTACGCGTTATGAAGCCCTTTATGAGCAAGTGTGATGAAAAGTAATGTAGGTTTAAAGTCACGATTAACACGTTCATTTACTTAGCCAACAACAAGCTATATTTTTGTAATTTATCGTAGTCCAAAACCGTTACGAGCTTACGAAACGGGTTCCCCGACGTCAAGCGAAAGTGTTTTTAATTTTGCACACGATATGTTGTCGGCTCTTTTGAAGTACAAAATTGGAATGCGGCGATTATGACCGACGTTAAATTTTCGCTGTTAAATGCTTTGCAGAAATGATGTGACAGGTAACGTACTTTAACACCATTCACGTGTTGTATTATCACGTGTTCTACAAACAATACATTATTCATTTATAAAACCAAATAACTTTGACGAATATGAATGTTATAAACACGATAATTATTAATACGTGAATTCTAGATGTTCATTTCATTCATTCATTAAAAGCTCTGTTACAAAAACCCGACTAATTCATAATTTTCACTTGAACACTTTCTGTTTTGTTAACTTCTGAGTAATTCAATTAAATCTCGCTAATCACAATCAAATGCCGATCACATGCCGAAGGGAAAGCGTTTCCAAGTACCGCAGCCGTCTAATTGACATATACAAATGGTCTTTTGTTTGATCGGTTCACACGTGGGGTGTTAGTGAATCTTTGAATATGTTAATTGGTAGTCGATGGAATAGAGAAAAGTTGAGGTGCAATAGTAGATTGTGTCACAAGGGAGCAAAATGACATATTTACGGCGTGGGCGTAAATAGAATCCTGAGCGTAGTGAGGGATTCAAGAAATTAACGCCCAAGGTGGAAATAATTTTGCTTCCATGTGACACATACTGCTTTTCACATCACCTATTGAGGATAATGAAACATCTGAAATAACAACGGTTGTGCATTTATTTTATCAAAATCGATACAATAACTTGTAACATGTTACAGAAAAGTGCCACTTTGATCCCTCCTAGCAGGGAAGAAAAGTACCACTTTGATCCCTCCTAGCAGGGAAGAAAAAGCCCTTATCCGAATAGGTGATGTGAAAAACATATTTTCATGGACCCGACGTAGATACCTTACTTTTACAATATATCGGTTTAACCGCGGGACAGTAGAGAAGGGCCAAAATAATATTATCTTCATCTTCTAAGTACCTAGGTACATATTAATCATGTAAAGACTAACATAGTAGCTATACCCGCAATACGTTACAATAAATCCGTGCGGAGCTTTGGGATAAAATACAGCCTGAATTATACAATTTTATAAGTTACAATCTCACAAATATAAAACCAATGTAAGGAATAGACATGGGGAAAAGCGTTACTTTTCGATCCCCGTTATTGTTATTCCAGTTCCAAAAAAATCACATTGAAAAATCATCGTGACTTTGTCACTTCGGTTATTTCGTGTCACGACATTTGCGTGTCGATCGTTCCCAGCAGTTACTGATAGTTTTGTTACTATGTGACAGTGCACCGCAGTCACAGTCACAGTCAGTACTTAACAGCGGTCACGAGTCACGAGGCACGACGCGACGCGTCGCTTACACACTGTTCTAGTGATATCGATCGACACAAAGTAACAACGTTATTTTGTAACGTTGTTACTTCGTGACAAGTCACACTGTTACTTTTTAACGGCGGATCACCGTGATTTTAAGTAAGGAAATCATTCGTATAAGTACCTACGTTTCTGCAAGCATTGTTACAAAACATTGCTTGATACTCTCATACTCAGTTTTAATGTACAACTGCATTTATTTCGTCAGGTATAATTTATAAATCATTATCATGCGGAATTACATACATTAATCACAGCATGGTAATTATCTCGCAGTTACTCCACATAAACACGTCAGTCGGCTGCCGATAGATTTATAGATCCAGCTCATGTGCTGACTTGCGACTAGAAGTATCGTTAGGGAGCTTTTCTTAGGACTGTCCGCTTTTACAGATAAATTATTAATTCCTAGCCACATTATCTTTTATTTATAGGAAAGTTACAAATACACAGAATTGCATAAACTGACAATTGTGATTCGGAAGAATTTAATAGTTATTAGTATCTCTATTTATGAGTGCAGTTTACCTCTACGGTCTATTTTTGCTTTATTAATACTTAAATATTGTTTAAAGTATTTTCGTTGCCTAAAAAAATTAACGCTCAGTTATTTGTAGAAATTGAATTTTGGAAATTAGAATAGCACCAATTTAAACGAACAATAAAGACAGCGTAAAACTGCTGATTTGCACAGAAAAAATACTATAATTCCAAATAAAAAACCGCAAATAATGCAAATTCGTGCAACTAATGCAAATTCGTTTAAAAGAAAGGATTTTTGTAAGTATAGCGCACTTCACTAGGTACTTGTAACATATAAGTTATTTTCATCTATTACGTGGAGTATTTTTTCCAAATGGCGAATGTAGCAAGTAATTTTTCACGCATCATTATGTTTGAGGGTTTTATTCGCAGACGAAGAGGCACCGCGCTGTTTCATTCAGACGCGACGTTTTTAATAGTATGTAATATTTTTTGAATTATTTGCTCACTATAATAAATTGGACCTTATGTATTTTGGTACGTTGCGTATTTATTGCGTATTTGTATTTTTGGTGAATGTGTAGTTGAGAATCGGGCAGTGGAATGTAAAGTTGATATATTATTTGATTACCAGATTCTCACCTACACGGATATAGTTTTCACTCGATTTAATAATAATTAAAGTAACACTTGCTCAATCTCGGACCGGTCGACATAATAACTCATAAAATCTAATTCGGCATTCCACTCTTATCTGGTTATAGATGGCTAATATATATTGATGTGTCGATATCTGTATATCGATGTGGTGGTCGTGTAAACATCAAGTTGATCGCTAATTAGTCCCTGGTGAAAGTTACCGACCGACTGACCACAATCCCAGTCGATGTTTCGGCGGTGCCGATTTTAGATCGATTCTACTTTCGTTTTTGACTACTCTTATTTACCACTCACTATTGAAACATTGATTTATTTTACGCACGTCATTTGCATCTTGACCACTTTGTATTGAGTATTCTGATTGTGAATTTGAGCGTGACTAAGAGATGCTGTGTTGAGATTAGAATACGATTAGTTTGATGAGTGATGTCTATTTAGAACTTAGATATGCGCGCGTCAAGTTATCTTATCTGTTCATACTTGGTAGTAAAATGTTCGTTTTCATTGAGAGAGATAATAACTCCATAAATCATAAGAAAGATGTGAGCGAAGGTCCAAAGTAAACCGTGGGAAACATTCACTTTCATAACCAAAAATTATGCGTGATTTGTTTTTGTGGTTATTTTATTTCTAGGTTATTCCTTTGATGAAATAAACATTTATTAAAGGAATAACATTCCAACTTTTTTCACATACTAACCTGCTTACTTTTTGCTCGCGCCTTTCCTTTCAAGGGATGATTTCCGAATTTAAAACTATCCAATGTCCTTCTCGGGGTGTCAAAATATATCCATACCAAATTTCATCTAAGTCGACTCAGTTGTTATTTAATTGAAAATTCAAATTGAAAATTCAAATTGCAAATTCAAATTGATAGTTCAAAATGAAAATTCAAATTGATAGTTCAAAATGAAAATTCAAATTAAAAATTGAAAACTTTGCAACATCGCAGTTATATCAAGATATTGTGATATGGCAATACAAAGTTAACCCACAGACTAGTTAAAAGTCCTGAAAGTAGCTCCAGGGATGCATCCCGACCTTCGTACAGACGTCCTTAGGCTGCCAACCTTTAATATCAACAAATGGGTCATACGCTTGTTTGCCACCACCTTGATATAATAAAGCTACATATTTTAAAGCCTGTAACTCACATTATTACGTAGTGTGAGGATCACGATATTCACGATGTGGATTGTTCGACTCAGTTGAAAAATTCCTCGGAGAATAACCTATTATTTTTATTATCTTCTTCGCATTTTATTTAAGCCCTTCGGCTACTTAATAAGTATCAGTTTATACTATCTGGATATCTATCTTTGGATTAAAATTAACATATTTTTTTAATAGGTCCGACAGCTTTTTAGGGTAGCTACGTTATAATAATATTATGTACGTATAATTACTATAGCTAGTAGCTAAGTTTTTTTCTATGATTTCACTTCAAGCTGTTTTCTTTTCAACCATATAAATTGTATATACTTATTTTCGTCTCTCTCTCAACTTTTAACGACACGGGCGTAAGGCTAAGAACATAGTCAATTGTTTTTGTAATACATAAACGCATAGGATACGGCTGGCAGGTGCGTTCTGTCATCCACAAAATTCACCCAATTAAAAGTTGGAGTTTGCGGCGAGGTCGTTTAATGTGTGCCAACGGGTCTGGGTATGTGGGTTTACGGCTCTTCCCAGAGACGTGGGTGCCGCACTATTGTCTACTAGCAATTAACGCGGTAACTGTACGCGATTCCTAGGACTTCATGTGAATGAATGTTGAGGGACTGTTTTTAAGTACATTTTATACATTAAATGATAAGGGTTTCTGTCTCGATTAAATCTCGAAACATGTATAACAAAGTCATATGAAATGGTTATTAAACTAACTTATATCAAATAATACATGCATTACAAATTTAGAAATTAAGGAAAAATTGAAAAACTTAAGCACCGAGCAGGATTCGAACCCGCGACCTCCCGGCACTCGCGGCCAGTCGCTCTAGCCAACTGAGCTATACCTAGCTCAGTTGCCAATTTTTCCTTTATTTCTAAATTTGGAGTTTGCGTTATCAGTGTTACTGCTTAATACAAAATTAATACATACATTTTTAATAATAATTGTTTACGAAGAGAGATCGGATACACTAATGCGCTCAAAGTGATACGCCTATTAAATTAATTAACAATCTTATGAAGCCTTAATATGAACTACGTCTTATAAGATTATATAACCCTACGCATGATAGTGGAATGGAATAGTAAGCTCCCAGTTGTTGAACTCCTGAATCACGAGTAGACCGGTGAAAGTGGACTAAACTACGCGTTTATTTAGCATCAATAACAAATGGTAAGAGCGGTAATAGTATAAATCACTAAAAATAGAACGCAGGAGTAAAAGTTTCAGCGAAAGCAAGAGTAAAGCCTAAAATGTCATTGCCCGCCCGCGGTCTGTCACGTTCCAATCTTGACCGTCAACGACTTGACATTGACGTGACCATATAGATAAGTATATGTAATAACGACGTGACACTCTTGGCTTGTGTACTAATGGTCGTTTTTATATAATTTCTACATAACATACAAATATGCGCGTTAAGTGAAAATCCGATAATATATTTACTTCGCGGTAACCGCAAAAATACTTTGTGCAAAACCACAACCGACTGGTAGGTGTGTAATGATAATAAATTCTTTCGGTTTTATTTACCTACCATGCAAAAAAGTGAAATTTTATAAACAATACCTACATACCTAATTGTACAGATTATTTAAAAATACAATTGTTAATCCACCTCTATTAGAGGCTCCTCCAATAGTTTCGTACAAAAAAGACTTACAGCTGTTAGTCTTAATTATCAAATTTGTAGACACAAATACCAACATGAATGTACCGCCCCAGTAGTGCGGGCGGTACTTTTACGGGGGCCATTTTTTTCAGCTAATTGTGAACCTAGTTCTATAATACTACATCTATGTTCGGAACCCTAAATGTGCGAAGTCTGCTTCGCACTTGGCCGGTTTTTTCATTCAATCGCAAGTACGTTCCAATTATGATGTCGCCAACAGCCAAATGATTAATATGTGTTACAAGATTTGTATCCGGATCCTCACGGGCGTCTGCGTGGGCGCGTCGTAATACCAGTAACAGTAATTGACGCGTTGTCAATCGATCGGAGAAAGTGTAAACAAAGACACGACGCGCACGCTTTCTGACAGTTTGTATTAGCTTACAATAATTCTTATTTAGAAGTAGTTAACAGTATGTAGATGAAGATGGGTTTTTAGTTTTATAATATCATTGTAGTAATACCATTCCATAATTCCGACGTAGCAATTTATATTCTAACATAAGGGCGTACTCATACTCTTATCACAAAAAACAGGTGAAGCCTCTTACAGTTATTTCCTGCTACCCAAAGGTTTTCTGAGAAGAGATCGCTCTACATATATCGATAAGACCACCGGTTGCTACCTATAGTTTTAAGAATGTTTTATGGTAATTTCTGCTTTAGTGCTGTAAGGAATATGACTAACATTATTATACAAATATACATATATCGATAGGTATGTATATCCATATTCTGAGTATAGATAAAAGAAGAATCATTTTTGAGTTTCGCCGTTATCGAAATCGATGAGGAGAGATATAGAGAAAAGATGAATACTATTAATGATTGGGTACCCGTGGCTAGCCGCGATCTTTTGAATTTGACAAAAAACTTAAGTTGATCCGATTCGCACTGCGATCCGATTCGCCTCGGTCTACCCTATATTACCCGTATCAATACGAACTTGCGTACCTCTTTAATAATATAAGTACAGAATAATAAATTCTACTACCTACAACGTAAAAAGTTGACAATTAATTCTATAAGGCTGGTATACTGTACGCCTATCATCATACTTTGTATTGCTTGTGTTGCTGAAAATTCACTTTTTTGCAAAGCCTTTGAGAGGATTCTAAAATTTCTAAATATGCCAAAAGCGACGTGCTTAATTTCATTTATTCATTACAAGAGATCCCTTAGTTTATCGTATTCTGCATGATATATCGATATCATGCAGAATACGATAAACTAAGGGATTAAGCACGTCGCTTTTGGCATATTTAGAAATTTTAGAATCCTCTCAAAGGCTTTGCAAAAAAGTGAACTCAACTTAAGTTGAAATTTGAAATTATGTGTAAAGTACGATTACTTTACACATAATTTCAAATTTAAAAAAAATATACCTCTTATGCCCGAACGAAAGACAGTATGCCTAGTATATGCTAAACGGCAATTTAATTGCCTATTAAAAGAAATAATGATTGAATATGATAAACACTTTTTCTAGGATAGGTACAGATTATTAAATAGAAATTAAATTAACGACAAAACATTACCTGATCATTATAAAATACACTGAGAGAAAAAATATTGTTCCATACAGTAACCCGCTATATAAAAGACGTGTCATACGAGTATTAAATTCTATTTTTTTTCTAGCCGGTAGAAAATAATATAATTTCAAGGAAATTTTATAAATTTCATAGCATAGGAAATGCAAAACGGTTTTATTTCACCGTGAAATTAATATTCTTTGCTTTGAGAGTTGTAAAAATTCTATAAAACTTTCCTTGAGTTTATGAATGGTGTACTAGCACCAGCGACCAGCCTTACAAGATTACTAAACTATACAAAATAATTATATTAAAAAGGATAAATTTTGTAGTGTTAGTAAATGCTATTAGTAAAACTAGTTTGTATCTGTTAGTATAATTTCCTTATCCTAGGATTCACTAAAATTTTACTAATTATTCATATTTTTCATTTGGTTTTATTTTTTTTGCTACCGTGTACAACAAGTCTTAGAGATGTATAACGTTGTTCTGGATTCTTATATAGTACTAAAATTGTACAATTATTAACACAGCCAATCCAAATCTCCAAAATTATGCAAACAATTCCATCCCTTTTACGCATTGTGGACTTTCATTTTCACGCGCACACGCCGGTTCAACGCTCTCGATATAAACCTTTTAACTAACGAAACCAGTTCGGCATTCATTCAATAGATCATTGTGTCTAGACCCATTCATTCGTTCAACCCATTAGATGTTATGCTAATGTGACGAAACAGAAACGATTGTCCATTAATAGCACGCAATGCTAATATCTCGTATTTGTGCATAAAGAATGTTGTCATATTTACTGTTTATATAAAAAAGTCATAAAGCGTTTTATTTAGCTTATAACCTATATTATAAATTCACTAGTTACAGAAGTTAATTCTTTTAGTCGAACTGACGGACCTTATTCAATTGTATTTGAATTCTAGTCTCTTAATTTAATAAAACATTAAGAATAAATAATGGCTAAAAATTGCCCACACAGTAATATTTATATCCGTTTCTGTTGTTTATTCGGCTATAGGTACTTAACCACGTGAGATATGTTAGTAAACAGTTAGGAGCTTACCTAAACATTGGAAAAAGAGCCTTTTTGTCTTGGAAAATGGGTAACAATTTGTTTCTACATAAAACACACCACAAAAAAACTTTACGCTGCGTTGGGTATCAAGCTCTTTTTGCAAAAGATTGGTTACAATCCGATACAGATTCAGTTTTCTGGCATCAAACAACAATAGATCTACTAACAATGAACTTGTGGTAGAATATTGAATAAAAGTTTCTTAATAGGTGTGTTGGAGGTGAATTAGGTAAATGAACTGTAACTAGGTTTAAACGTCGATTATCGGAATCAAATACAGCAACACTCGCGTTTCGCGTACCTAATTGCGGTGAGGATTCCTTCTTTTTAGAGGACAAGAATGGTTTTAAATGGTATACAATATCAGAAAATAATTATTGTTGGGAACCTATTTCGATAAACATATACACGAATGCGGAAAATCTGACGGTGGTCAAGCAATTCTACGACTTTCCGCTTCGTAGTAACTAATGGGCCCATCTACACACGTGACGGAGATAGATTTTATCTGCAAGATTCGCACATGCTATATATTGAACACTTTGTCATCGTAGTCCTCATCTACCCACTCTAAATCCCTAAAATTCGTTGTATCGAAAGGGACATATGAGGGGTGTGCGATAATTATAACCCCTTACTTGCTTTCGGACCTTTAATTTAGATTTACGTAACAAATTAAAACCTTCTATACTTTACTTAGTGACTACGCTACCACAACCTTTTCACTTTTCAATAACGAAACAAAGGTACTTGCTTAATTCTCGTTGGTAGGTAGTCTCATATTGAAGATTTTTACAATAGGTAGTTAAGAGTGTAAAGAGTATTTTTATAAGCCTAGTCCTTTTTAGATCATACTACGATATATTACAAATGCCTATAATAAATCGACATCTCCCTAACTCGATAAAGCATGCATCTTCATATCTCTACAAACAAGTACCATTAATCACCGTGACGTCGCTTCATTATTCAAATTCAATTGTCCATGAATATCACCGTGATGTATGGTCGACAAGTTGTTATTGGACACAGTCAACTGCAAGAGAACAGGCAGGGATAAAGGTCGGACGTCAAATATTTAAACGCAGCTTACCTACATATATACTCGTATATACCAAAGCAGAACCAAAGTAACCGATATAGCCTTTCGAATCGCTAAACTTAAGTGGCAGTGGGCGGGGCACATTGCACGTAGAACCGATGGCCGTTGGGGCCGAAAGGTTCTCGAGTGGCGACCACGGACCGGAAGGCGCAGCGTGGGTAGACCCCCCACAAGGTGGACTGATGACCTGGTAAAGGTCGCGGGAGTCCGCTGGATGCGGGTGGCGCAAGACCGGTCATTGTGGCACTCTTTGGGGGAGGCCTATGTCCAGCAGTGGAAGTCTTTCGGCTGATATGATGATGATGATGATGATATACCAAAGTGAATGAGTTGTGTAATATCGGTCAGTTTTGATGCTGCTGTAAAGTCAGGGGAAGGAATCTACGCTTCCAAGGCTCACTGAAATGCTTGTGCCAAACGTAATCTGACATTAAACCGTATTGCGAAGTGTCAATATTCTTGTAAGCTCTACAGTTCGTCTCCGTGGGCGAGCATTTTGCAATAAACCTCACGCCTCGACCGCACCCTGTAATTACTATGCGCCCGCTGATCTTACCGAAATACGGCAAACTGCCACAAAGAGCTCGTCAATTTCCGGTAGGTGTCCACTTTCTCCCGATGGTCCCACGGCCCAGTCGGCCCAAAATGCAGCTAACCCGTTGGGCAGGAACGCCCACTATTCGGTGATTGAAGCGTGCACAGGCTTTACTTTCGCGGCCAATTAAGCAAGGGTGCGGACGGCGGGAGCCTTTAACATGCTGAATGGCATTTTTTTAAAGCTGTTCTGTTAACGTTTCGGGTTTGGCTCGTTAGCTTTTATGGTTAAGTTTATACAGTTTTTGGTGGTTGTTAGCTAAAGGTATCAAGTAGGTATCTTTGATCATTTATTCGAACAACTCCTGACTATGATTACGAATAATATATTACCTACGTATCAACATAGTTATGTATATGATTTATACTTATTTATTTATTATGCACACGTACTTTATTTTTTGCCTGAAGTGAAGTAATTACAAATGGTGATGTCCCTTGGAAGTCACTTTTCTTTCATTCTGATTTTTAAAGATAGACGTGAAAGGGGATATACAGATACACATACAGTACGAGTATGACATGCCGGTGACAGTATATGATTCTTGATTACACACATATTACACACGTCACATTCGTCATAGACGTCACATTATGAAACACTAATTTGGCCTTAGGTTCTATTGGCATTTAGGCTTCTTCCTGAAGTAGCGAGGCGGAATCTACAATGCAGTATTTTCTACTTTGCCGAGACCTTACCAATGTTGGTTTACAGCCAGTATTTAATTTTCGCAGTATTAATACATATATTGCGCGAAGGCGATGCGGAATAAGTATGGCTGCAATACTTCGTACCGCCGCGCTTCCCGCATCCTGAAGCTCTAGTATAAGTTTTTTCGAAACATTAACTAATTCGAACGCGTTTGCGTTTTGTCTCAAAATGTATGAAAATGCTCTCACCGAGTTTGAAATACGCGAGTTCATCGGTTAGCAACAAATTTTATACTCGCTGTTTTAGTTTCCACTAGTGACCACCAGAGGCGCTGTTCACGTTTTCATACCACTTTCATACATTTTGAGACAAAACGCAAACGCGTTCGAATTAGTTAATGTTTCGAAAAAACTTATACTAGAGCTACTGTGCCAACGGAAAGGGGCGCAGTAAAGGATGAGTAGTGAGTACTGACTCGACTGAAAGTTGTCGCTCACAGCTGACAACTCACTGGCAAATGTAGAAGTACCTGATTAATGAAATAGGTACATGAAATAGAAATCCTTAAGAAACACAAATTGCGCTTATATTATACGGCACTTGCTACATTTAACATAGGTACATGTTTTGTTACAATTTCAGTAAAGAGTACAGTCACTCATTATACCACACGATATAATAAACCCTCCGTCTCTTCATAGCATAGGGTTTTAAGCCATTCTGTTATGTTTTTTTTTACATTTAAATAGTTGCAGGTGATAAATACTTAATATTTTATTTATTTTATTATACAAGTAGGCTGATTGTACTGCACTTGATCCACATCCTATTCATTCATTAAACAAAATCATAAAGATCGGTATTCGATTGGTGCTTGTCAGTTTCAGTCAAGAGGATAATTTAAGCTTATAACTTAGAAAAAAAATTAGAAAAGAAACATTTATTCATGACAAACACAAGACAATTACAAATAGGACATTACAAACCGGATTGTGCCACGAAATGGTCACAACTCTGCGTTATGCTGGCAGTGACCATTTGGTGAATTCACGGCACAGTGACGAAACACACACACAAAACAATAAGAAATAATACAAAAATTTACACGAACAAAACATTAATAAAAAGCTAGGCGCCTTTTATACGTAGGTACGTATGACCTTTCGGTATTCAAGGCGAGAGTGAATCGGTATTTAGGTACTAGGTAAGCGCGTTACATCCTAGACCGCAATATCGCTTACCAATTTTACCATCAGGTGATTCGTGGTCAAGCGCAAACCTATTTTGAATAAAAAAAAGGTACGAGTATTGCGCAAACCGCAGAGGTACTCGTATGTGTGTGAATCAAATACACCTCCAATGGAGTGCGAATGTGCGAATGTGCGAAAAAACAATCTTCTTTAATAATTGCCTATTTGTGAAGAAAAAATTAATGATCTCGCAGGATATATTTTAAGCAGGCAGACGTTATTCGAGACTACTGTGGTAGTTATAAATTTAAGATTATATATCTGAACTTGGCAACATGACCTATTCGCATTGGAACTTTCATTTCTATTGCTGGAAATAATTTATTACTGCGCAAATGTGAAGAAGGTACTGTAATCATGTAGTGCTCTTCATCACGCTGGATTGCTGCTTAAAATATTTAAATACTTAATTCTTCATTCATAGTACAAGCGTTGCTTAGTTAGGGGCTAGGTTGATTCGTGTAAGATTGTCCACAAATATTTATTTATTTATTTTATTTATGTCTATTAGATGAGCCCGTCATTTCATATCTACGAGTGTATATTCCGAAAAAACTAGTAATCTGTAAGGAATCAATAATGGTTAAAATTAAGAAACACATACAAAATACTAGAGCGGCATATATTGCACAAGTAGGTATTTAAAATCTCATTGATTGATTTTTTGTATCCCTTGACCTTTTAAATTTGTACGGTGAACATACGTCTTTCTACAGTTCATTGTAATATTAATTCTCCGTGAGTTAAAAAAAAGAATACACTAGGCATGTCCCCAATTTTGTGAGAATCGTACTAGCGAAGTAGGTAATACATACATTATGTGTGACGCGATGACGGCTCCGATTCACTTTATTGTGCCTTGGTCATGGGAGCTGAATTAAATTACTGCACATTGTATTGTTTTCTTTTTAAACACGTGTGTTAACTTATTATGATAAAAAGTGATACCTAAATACTTGTACAGTCAAGTACAAAAATATGTATCGAATGAATCCTCTCATAAATATGTACCAAAACCTTAATCCACCGACATAAGAGCTATCTATGGGCGATATTTTTGAGCAAGTTGTATGCACCCATATTTTTGCACTTGACTGTACGTGTCTTTACTCGTTTTAATTTCGTTGTATGAAGGCTGGAGTTAAAAATACGAGTATACTACCTATCTACCTATTAGAATATTGGTATAGATAGATTCTATACCTATATCTCTATATTATAAAGAAGATGATTTTTTGACCAAGAATTTTTCAAAATTTGTGCCTCACTTAAGGAAAACGCAAACGATGAAACGCAATTGGAGCTCTCGTGCCCCAATGTATTTGAAAAAGCATCTTGCCTTTCCTGATTTTTTGCCCGCAAAAACCCCGGTACCATGTACAAGTAACTGCGGGAAACAAACCAACATAATTTTGCGGTTATTTCACAAATATTGTTCGTTTCTTCGTATAATTAGGACGAAGAGAATATGAAAAAACACTTGGATTAAGTATAACTTGTTTAAAATGTATATCTCAAACAAACAGTGCCGACACTGCCGACAAGCCGTTACCTACTCGAACACAAAGCGTGTCACTCTGAAGGACTATTGCTAGCATTGACCCGGCATTGTATTGTGTGTACTTTCCCTAGAACTTTCGTTGTAACCCGAGCCGGATGGCAAATAGCGACAACTCATGTTTTTATGTTTTTTGTTGTTTGTTTGCAGTTAACGATGCGGCTGCGACGCGGGCTGGCTATAGGCGTGCTTCTCATATTACACATGGTGAGAATATGTTTAAATATATGTGTGTACCTACTTTAGGCGACTTCCTGATGTGTCGGTGTGGTGGCAGTACGATATGAGAAAACTGTCAAATGTCAGTATCAACTGTCAGTCGAGTCAGTACCGCTTTTTGCTGCGCCCCTACATTTAAATGAGTGCTTCCTGACTGGCGCGGGATGCGCGGTAGCGGGACGATGCGAAGGCAGTAGTACTGGTCCACTTCTGCGCATGATATTACTACTGCGCGAATCTAACACTGACAGTATTCCGTCAAGTGGGAATCTTTGCGACGTCAGTAAGTTTACGTCAAAGAAGAAAATGTCATATATCGATCCCGCACCGCCAAGTCAGGAAGTCGCCTAAACTCTCGGCGAAAGACTTTGCTTGATAATAAACCAACCCAGCTCCTATCGCAACCCACGCCACACGCATTTTTTGACCCCTGTTATTCAACTGTTGCATAATATTATACTATAAAACCGGCCAAGTGCGTGTCGGGCCACGTCCCGTAGTCGTCCACCCGTTACATTATGTGGACTAAAAAGTTCGCAAACTTATATTTACTATGTTTTTGACAGAATGAACAACATTAAAGGTATCTAAGGTACCTAATACCTATCAATGGAAATTGTACGAAAGTTTGCTTTTGCAAAGTACATTTCTGAAGTTCGACTATTACTCGCTAACTAGTAATGTCTACTTATGGCTGTGATAGTTTTCCTTTTAAATTCATCGTATATACTACTACCATGATTTTTTTCACATGCCTAGTACCCACCGTTTAACTGGGGGGGGGGGAATGCTTTTAGAAACGTTATAATGGGGTTTGGCAGAAAAAAAAATTGCACCACCACTTTACATGTAGGGGAGGTACCCTAACAAAAAATTTTTTAATAGATTTTATTCTACCGTTTTGACGGCGTCATTGATATGTATACTCATGCCAAATTACAGCTTTCTAGTACTAACGGTTACTGAGAAAAACGGGGGTCGGACGGACATGGCGAAACTATAAGGGTTCCTTGTTTACTACGGAACCCTAAAAAGCCTATCTTAATAGTCTATTGCCCAAAAACACAGTCCTGGCTCAACTTTAATGAAAAGCTAAAGTCGTGTTGGGTGCCACAGACTACTACTTAAATATCATGTTGTACCTAGTCATTCTTTCCGTAGTCACCGTCACTACTATTGTCCGCCTTCTCACTTGAAACTCGTACACGATCACGACACACCACACTAACAGTATCGACACGCGAGTTCCTTTCGGAAACAGTCTCTTTTTGATTTGCAAACTTACGGATCACTGGACGAATTTTATGTAGAATACTTATGTGTCAGAACATTTTTTTTGCTATGGGCCACCGTTTATGAGTTTTTTACGAAATTATCTTTAATCCACCCCTACACCCTCAGCACACCCCCTACCCTTGAGGACTTTTAGTATGCTCATCTGGATAAAACAAGGTATAACTGTACCAATTTTTAAAATTACACGAATTATTTCCCCTGATGGGAGAGGCCTTTGCCCAGCAGTGGGACGCATAATAGGCTATAATAAAAAAAACCCCTGATCGCCTATATGCGGCGTAATTTTCTAAGATTAAAAGTCAAATCTGGACTTAATCTTGTGGCAGGTCACGTCTACGACATGATTTTAATAAAACCTCATCAAAGCCTTTCACTTGTTCAAATTGTATGGGTACGTGGTAAATAGTCACGACTCATCGTTTTGTATACAGAAATCTGAGAAACTCAAAGCGGTGCTTGAAGTACAAAAGACGGAAGATGAATAGTTGAAAAAAATATATATTAATACCTAATATACCTATGTACATTATGTGTTTAGTTGATTATGCGCTATATCTACATTCATGCGTAAACATTTAATAATGATCCAAATCATTATTATAGGGTAATTGCGCCGGTTACGCAACCGCTTCAGTTACCAACCACCTAATCGTGGCTTCTTCGATGACAGATTGATTGATATGTATTGTAATATCGGCACTCGTTAAATAAATAAGGACTGAATCAAAAACAATCATTCAGAATCAGCCAATAGTATCGAATTTCATTTACATGTAGTTGTCTTGTACTTCATTAAAAGCCATGCAAAAATTGAATCTTTATGATCGGCTATTGTTATTCAAAGTTGTTAAATTCGAAGCAATGATTGGTCGGTCATCATAGTGGAATGTATGTACCTAAACAATAACTGCCAATCAATAGAGGTTGTTATAAGTTTAGTCTGTTCACGTTCGCTAGTCCTTATGAATACGCCAATAGCCAACATCATTATTCATTACATTTTATTTAATTATGGAAAAATTAATTACAGAACGTATTGTGTGGCCCAGCGAGAGCGCTCGTGGCCCAGCGGCGCTTGCGCACCGCTTGCGCTTGCTAAGGTTAAGCAACGTGGGCAGCGGTCAGGACTTGGATGGGTGACCGCTTTGAGTGGTTACTAACTGAGCGCTCCCGTGCTTTGGAAGGCACTTTAAGCCATTGATCCCGGTTGCTGTCTATGGCAGCAGTCGTTAAACCGAGTTGGAGGCCTTCGGGCGGCTAGAGAACTTCTAACAGTCAAGTTGCCCACTCACTTGACAAACCCTAATCCCAATAAGGTCTAGTTTCCCCTTGGGGTTGGAAGGTCAGATGGCAGTCGCTTCCGTAAAAACTAGTGCCTACGCCAAATCTTGGGATTAGGTAGCGGACCCCAGGCATCCTTCAGGATGCAACTGTACTGGGATAACGCTAGGAGGATGATTATGATTGTTTAATAAGTACCTACGTAGGTATAGGAAGGTTCGTCGGTCCCAATTCAACTCGCACTCGCAACTTGCAAGCTCGTCCGTTTAAATAAATACACAGCTTGCAATCGACAACATTTCATTTTTCTAACCTGTTAATTTTATTTAGGTATTTAATAGTACTCAAAAAGTTAGGAGATACGTATTTTTTCTTTTCAGTATATTTTCATTAAATCGCCCTTATTTTATTAATCTAAGACTGCCGCGTTCTAAAAGGGCGTATGTACGTATTTGGGATGAATAAGATTAGCACTCTGGTCAAATATTGAATTATAAGTAAAAAGTATACTGTATCTGTGTCACCTACGACAGTGACAGTGACAAATTTCAGGGGTCTATCCTGACCACCCGAGGATCGAAATTCGTATGTTTCTTTCTCTATCGCTCGAAGCAAATGAGATAGAGACGGAGATATTCGAAAGATTTTAACCCAGTTACTTCACTTGACAAGATACCCCCCACATCTGACAACTGTCGAATGTGTCGATGTCAAAATTGACAATGTCGCATCCACAGACAGTTTTTATTGTTTTTATTACATAAGTCATGTCACGGAATATTCTTATTCAGCCCAGTAATGGCTTCAAGTATTTTCCAGTTTTCTCGAGAACTATCGAATATAACAATCCAATATTTTTTATTTATACTCAGCAAGCTCATATCTCTAAATGGATTTCTGCTTCAAGCCGCTAAGGTAAAATGCAATGTTGTTAATTGCCTCCTTCCCGGCCACGGCAATAATGTACCTACTATTGCACCCCTTATTAACCTGACTTGAATAACCCTTGTCCGCTGACATTACCTAACTTAATTATCTAATCGCTAATTTTGATGAGACTCAACTATTATATTTTCTAACTTTCTAAGCAGATATACCTATGTGTAACACGTGGCCCTGTCTAAAGCGGGTATTACAGGTCGCGTCATGTAAAAAGAACGCTGGCGGCAAGCTGTGTATTAGGCGATTTATCGGTCTATTTGGTTGTACAGGTCGCGTCATGTGAAAAGAACGCTGGAAGAAAGTGGAGGGGGTGTGTTTGCGCATTCGTACACTCTCCTATGAAAGTACTAGCCTTATACAACCAAATAGACCGATATATCGCCTAATTCACAGTTTGCCGCCAGCGTTCTTTTTACATGACGCGACCTATACTGTCCTGAAATCAGAATCCTGAATAGGGGAGGGGAGTTGAAGCATCTCGCTCTAACATATAGGTACCGGTCTAAACGTTCTGAATTCAGGACAGTGTAATACCCGCTTTATATTTAGTTACACACACACACCCTAATTAAAAAAATCAGTATGACATACAACTTTACTCCCCGGACCTACATTAAGGGGAGGTATCCCCAACGCAAATGTCCCGCTCTAACACGCGTGAGTTTACAATTAACCATCCCGCTCTCTACGCAAGCTCTGCGCGCAGTTTTGTAAATATTTAGCTATAGTCATTAAGCCAATCATTTTATCAAAGCAAACCCTGCGAATTTGTCCATAACTATTTACGATCTTTAATTTAGTACAAAAATTAAATGTTAAATATCAGTAATATAGCCGTAGTATTAAAAATACATTCCAAAAAGGGGTAACTTCGCGATTTTTTTCTATCGAGTGAAATTCATCAGGTCATGTAACTGACTGCGATTTTGACTAAACAAGATCCTTATGTAACACATATATTTTTTTAGATTTTAAGACACTATATTCTATGTCTCAGATGGTTTTTAAAAACTCAAAAGTGGTAATACACGACCTTAACATTAATTTCTACACCAGCTTTTGACTGTGACTTTGTCCGCGTAAACTCCCACTCCATATTTCACCCCTTCGAGGAATGATTTTCGGGATAAAATTATCGTATATGTTATTCCAGGCTAGAAAGTCGTTTGTTTACTGTTTTGCGAAAATATGAAAAATACAGTGTCGTTGATAAAGCACTTTTTTAACATACATTTCAATGCAACAAATTTACCAACAAAAACTATATAGGTACACCCAAAAATATATTAACCTTATGTCTACCGGTGACGCGATTACAAGTCAGGTAAACAAAAACATTGTTTTGTTGTGTTTTTTTCGCCGTCAACCCACTGGAAACAAAAAAAAACCGGTCAAGTGCGAGCCCGACTCGCGCACCGAGGGTTCCGTACACAGTTCTTGTATATGTAGTTGTGTACCCGTCCCGACCCCATTAATTCTGGAACAATCTTAAAAAAACATGACAGCACCATCTATCGGCGCATTGTGTTAATATTTGCGCGACTGAATAACTTAGTACGTATGTTGGTTTTTCAAGGATAATTCTTTATCACATCAAATGATTTCAATAATTGTTTTTTTTATTTTAAAAGAAGGTATTTTCAACGTAATTTTGTAAATTTAAATATAAAGCAAAAATATATACAAAGGTGATTAAATTACAAACTTAGTATAGAAGAGTTTTTTGATGATTAAAAAAAAGAAAAACTAGATAGGGCTATGGCTATATTTTTCCTGTAAAATATACATTCATATTAATGTTGTGTAATAATTTCAAATTTTTTTCTTCGTAAACTTCGGTGATAAGGGGGGGGGGGATGGTATTTTTTTTACATTATCCCTCGTAAATCGAAATTTCCCCAATGAAAAAAAAAACTAAAAATTGTTTCAAAATGTACAAGTCAAGCCCTTTCATGTGATACCCTACGTGACATAGTTGCCAGACTTTAAAATTTTGAACCCCCTTTTATCTGTCATTTTTCACAGAAAATAAAATAAAATATTTTAAAAAACCATCTTCCAAGTATTTGGGTTACCCTTATTTATAACTATTCTAAATTTCAAATCGATAGCATAAGTAGTTCTTGAGATATTTAGCGATGTGACAGACAGACAGACAGACAGACAGACAGACAAAGTGAGACCATAAGGGTTCCTTTTTTACCTTTTTGGTACGGAACCCTAAAACACAGGCATAGTATGTTTTGTATGTTAAAAGTAGGTACGTATAATTTGTTATTTTTGTTGCAATAGAAAACACAATATACAGAGTGCCTAATTAAAGGAATTATGTTAAAGTGGTTGCTGTGATAACTAATAAGAATGTTGTTGTTTATCGGTTCGAATAAGAAGGTCTGGTGTAGGAGCCCGGAGGTGTCCTTAGGAATTCTATAAATTATGTATGAATGCAACTTTGTTGCTTTTCTTATTGAATCTCGAACCAAAACCACCACTCGGACACAGCACGCAAGTAGAGCGTACTCACTGCATGAAAGTTAATGATTTTTAATCGAGACACTTACCTACCGCTTATGGTACACTGCCGTCCGCATCGTTTGTGCCGACTATTTTCACAAAATTGCAATAACGATTAACATCAATTTTATTGGACACAGCTTTTCTAACACGCATGTATTAACCTGAGTTTTCTCTGCATGACTAGAAGTTTGTAACATTACATTTATAGAATGTGTTAAAGTTTACTTAATAAGTCGTGTTAAAATTTACGCAAGTTTCTAAATTGTAAAGTAACCACATGTTCATTCAGAGTTTTTTTATTTTATTTTGTTATGTAATAATAAAATACACAGCATATGGTTGAAATATATCTATACAATTCTAACTTTCTGAAAATTTTTGGAACCCCTACCTACTATTACCGTCTATTACCGAAATGAAATGAACTATACTATGTCTTTGGTACAGTTGCCATCAGATACATTTGTACATACTTTAGGTTAGGGTACCTATCCAAAAATATTTGAAGCTGCAGTCTAATAGGTATCTTGACAGTAAAGTCATGTTTACACGGTTGTAAACATCTTTATATTACGTGTTTTCATGTTTCTATAAAATTATTAACAATTATGAATGATATCTACTACCTTCTCTAAATACAACACAACTGTTTCATGTACGTAATAATAACACCGTAAAATTATTTCATTCATCACTCATCACATTTTCAATTCCTCACTAATATAGCAAACGAAATATGAACAAAGGCAAATCTCCAGGATACACTTCCGTCATAAAACTCAAGAATATGCCTGAATTGTGTCAAGAGATCGTCAGTCGGATAAGTGTCTTTTTAGGGCGCCGCAATGAACGCTTTCTTTGGAATAATTTAATTAAAACCTGCGCTTGCTGTGGATGTGCTCCAGTTTTGAAGAAAATTTTATCGAGGTGACTTCTGTTCGTTTGAGGCTCCTTTGTTTTCTACATCGTTGTGTATAGATACTATAAGCGGCATGTTGCAGACATACCTACTCTGTATGCAGACATACTAAAATGTACGTAGTGGCAGACTTTCTCATTGTTAACATATCAACGAGACATGATGTCTACATAAATACGCGTGCAGAGTAACATATTCTCATACTGCAGTCAATGTAGGAAGTCAAAAGCGGAAGGTCAAAATATTCACTTCTCAATCGGTTGGCTGTCGTCTGCAAGCTAACGCGTTAAGCCCATCTAATTGAGGGAAGAAGTATTGAAAAGTAGTATTAATTAATTGCACGCTTATCAGAACTAGGGTAACAAAAAACATAAACAACCTTAGGGTGGAGTCTCAACACATAGAATCTAATACGGTGACCGGGTAAACACACCAAACATGGGCACGAGCGACCCACTGCGCTGACGGACGCCACGGCCAGTTCCGTCTGTGTCCACTTTACCCGCTTGCCCGGTGGAAAGTAAGAAGGCGATTGAACTGTTCCTATTTACTTACTTGGTTGATGCAACTTTTTAATCTTGTTTCTTGTAATGTACTTGTTTCTTATTTCCTCTTCGTACTGATACTAGGAAAAACAACATCAACACTGTTTCGTACTGTTTCATAATTGTGGACTAATCAAATTATTTTCTTGTTATTTTCATCTCCCTTAGTATAAGGTCGTTTTCCGTTATTTTAACTCCAACTTTCCCCGATTTCCTTCGCCTAATTTACGCCAAGGTTACCAAATAAGTTTAGAAGTATATAATTCTGTAGCTCTAGTATAAGTTTTTTGGAAACATTAACTATTTCGAACGCTTTTGCGTTTTTACCCAAAAAAAATCCCAAAAAAAGGAGTGTAATGGTTTTGTCTCAAAATGTATGAAAGTGGTATGAAAACGTGAACAGCGCCTCTGGTGGTCACTAGTGGAAACTAAAACAGTGAGTATAACATTTGTTGCTTACCGATGAACGCGCGTATTTCAAACTCGGTGAGAGCGTTTTCATACATTTTGAGACAAAACGCAAATGCGTTCGAATTAGTTAATGTTTCAAAAAAACTTATAAGTACTAGAGCTACTACTCATGCTTAAGAAGTTTAGACAGGAGCGTAGCAGCTTTCTTCAGTTTTCAGAGAGGCAGGCTGGTAAGTTTCCACCACCGCATGTCCGCGCTACATAGAGATACTTTGACAAAGCGCTAGTAATTTTCCATACATACATGTATTTGTAAAAGAGCCTGCATTATAGAATTAATAATAGAATTTGAAATTCCAAGCCTGTGTAGGTGAAAAACTTAAGTAAATGACCTGTTGTATGTAGTTGTGTACAGTTTTCAAAAAAACGCATAAGCAAATCTCAGTCCAAATAAAAAATATAGACGGAACGTCACGAACAACAAAATGAAGCCACTTTTGTAAAGATGTGTGAATGTGAGTGTCGCCACTGGAAGGAAAAAGTCCCCATAATTGGGGTAATTTTTAACGTTACATCAACCGTGCCCACCTACCAACCGTGTCAGTGGCGGAGTAGCTTTAACAAACATAAAGTCAGTTATTTGCAATTTATTACTGATAAGCAGTCTACTGTTACCAGTAATTACAAGCCATATTAAGTGTAACTTAGTCAATGTTCTATTTTTCATTTAAAATATTCTTATCCGTAGGAATATAAAAAAAAGCAATTTGAAGGTGCTTAACTCACCTTTAACTTAATCTTGGAATAATGGTTATCTCAGTCAAAAAGGTTGGTTTTTGATAGCTTCATTAGGTTGTTTGTCATGCGTCGTCTATAGTTTTAATGAGAAGCAAATAATGAGTTCGCAAACCATACGTTATATTACAAAATTCAAAAATTGAATATCTATTCGCACACGTTACTCACACATACAACAATCATTTACTTAAGTTTTTCACCTATAACGCCTTTAAGCTGTATAGTTAGGTACTCGTACGCTTGGGAGTTGTTACTAAGGCAGGATTTGTAAAGTATTTTCTACTATTTAGCTTTCGAATGATGTAGAATCTACGTAGATGTAGATGTTTCTTTAATGGACTATTTAAAGTAGATATAAGTAAAGAGTACTTCAGAGAACATTGTAAAATGCGTACTTATTTATTCTGGAACCCGTCATAAATTAAATCGATATTGCATTCTGCTAAATAAAACATCATCAGCTAAAGCAAGTCATAGACATAATGATAATGGAAATGCTTGAAATACCTACTTATTTTGAATCCCAATTTTACTTACAGATATATAAAGATACTTATAGATATATAAGGGGGTCAATAATACATCTGGGCCTAAAATGACTTAAATTGTATGCTGGTGCTACACTATCGCTACCTACCAGTGGCGGCGCGTCAAAAATATTCTTAGGGAAGCCGGAAATAATTTGCCTTTCTTATATTCTTCATGAGCCGTAGTAAAAGAACTGGACTTGCTGTTAATTAGGCAAGCCGGTGGGAATCGAGTTGTATGGGCGCTCCGCCACTGCTACCTACTCTACATAGTAAACAAGCTGTTTCAATGCTGTATACACATACTGTAGTTTCCTGCACAATTTAAAGACACAACATTTAGGTATTTGTGTGATGAGCACAAATATTTGTTCCTGAGTCTTGACTGTTTTATGTGTATTATTATATTTATTTTTATATATATGTATATCGTCGTCCAGTACTCATAGTACGTCTCAGCTTTGCTTATTTAGTTTGGGACTAGATCAATTTGTGTAAGATTTTCCCCAAATATATATTTTGTTTATTACTAGGTACCTAAATTGGTGCCCAGTAGTTTTTTTCTATGTATAAGTACTTTTCAGAATATACGATGTTGACTCCCAGTTTTTATTAGAATCTCTAATCAATAGCAGTACTTAGTACTTCCCTAGAAACTGCAGAAACATAGAAATCCTATGCCAACTGTAGTCATTCGCACTGCTCTGTAGTTTAATATTATAATAATTAATCAATATTTAATTGTAAAAAAATACTATCAATTTAAAAACATCAAGCTATTAAATTGAGGCAGTCAAATCCAATCAAAGGAATCTGACGCAAACAGTAAACGGCACGTATAGTAAAATACCTGAATCGATTTACGACAATAGTTGGTGAAGAGTAAAAGCCGGCTTTCCCGGCCGTCGCGTCGCGTCGGTCACCGCGCGACCTACAGCGACGACATACATTGAACTTGAAATCCTGCTCAGCATTGAAGAGGCCGACAAATGGGCAATATACCCTTTATTGTCAAAAACACTTGAAGTTTAAATAATGCTGGAGAAATCGCTGTTGTGGTTGCATAAATTACATAGATAGTTATGGATAAACTAAACTACTAAAAGTAGTCTTTTAGTTATGAGTTCAAATCTATGTACCTAATGGTGTTTGTTTAAATATTGCTGAAAGGTGGAGCGAGAAGTTTATTTCATTTGACATGTTAACTGATACAAACTGATGGGACACTTAATACGGCACGACAGCTTCATCTTAAATATCTTAGAGGGCAAAATTGAAGGCAGAAGAGGAAGACCTAGTCTGACTTACTTTAATCAAGTGAAGGAGGAAGTTGCTGCCAGGTCGTATGAGGAAGTCAAGAAACTGGCAATGAATAGAGAAGAGTGGCAGTTACTCCACCGACAAGAGCGAAGCTCTTAAGTTTTGATGATGATGATGACATATTATTAATAATATATAATTTTGAGATGTGTTTAGCGTTCTTGCTTCCACACGCGCCCACAGTAATGTGTCCGAATTAGAACATGTCGCATATGGTATTAATAAGTCGAACTAAATCGAACCCTGTCTAGTTCATAGGCACAAGGTTCGCAGGCTCATCCAATAGGCTATATTTGGCATCGCGCCACATCCATGCGCTCAATAGAGCAAGAGCGAGGGGTTGCCGTATTATCAGCTGTGCCCTTACCATGAGTTTGCTATGTTTGCATTACCGTACTCGCTAGCGACTGCGTAAACGATTTAGTATGGAAAAATACAGTGCCTCTGGCGGTTGCGCAATGGAACTAAGAATCGGCATACTAAATCGTTTGCACAGTTGCTAGCGAGTAGGTACGGTAAGAGTTTTCGATACAAACTCATGGTAAGGGTACTGTTCGGGCTCGTCAATTATTTTCACTCGAATAGTAAAGGTCGCAGGTTAATCTAAGATAGGTAACCTAAGTTAACGTAAATAATCTCTTCCAATCGTAAACTTAATTTCTCAAGTCTTAATCAAAATATTATGTCCCTTATGTTATCAAGTTATCATACCTACTAAATATTCAAAAATGACAGTAAAGATATTTTTATTACAAGAACAGTGTAATAGGTAGGTGTAATTAAATTATGCTTGATTTAGTAATGTACTGTCAGCAATACATGGCAAGCGATTATAGTACCGATATAAGACTGCGTTCTCATTTTAAAAGATACATAGTCACTCCACGAAGCGGAATTAATGCCTATTAATGACAATCACTGGCACTTTCTCAAATTATAATATGTAAAACTACATTTTCACTATAAAACGTATCCGCTAGCGTAAACTATGGAGGTGACTGGCATATAGCATAGCATGTATCGATAAAGACGCGAGTGTAAATACTTGTTTTATAAAGTGTAACTTGTAATTCAGTGCATCAGCAGAGTACTATATCCCGAGTAATTGAATGAAAGTGAAATTCGCCCGCTAAGATCAACGACCGCGCTGACACACTGCTCTTGAGTACGACTCCCCGAGTAAGTACTTGTGCCAGTACTAGGTAGTAATGAATACGCGGAACTGTGCTCCGGTGTCTAGTCGAATTTCGATATCGATAAGTCAATAACTTGTGCGTAATTTCGTTTCGTTTTAGGGTTCCGTAATAAACAAGGAACCCTTATAGTTTCGCCATGTCCGTCCGCTCGTCCGTCCGTCCGTCCCAGGCTTAGCTCATAGTCGAACTTAAGAAATGTTCTTTGCAAAAGCAAACTGTCTTCAAATTTCCATTGATACCTTAGATAATGTTGTTAATTCTGTCAAAAACATAAGTAAATATAATAAATAAATAAATATTTGTGGACAATCTTACACAAATCAACCTAGTCCCAAACTAAGCGAAGCTTGTACTATGGGTACTAAGCGACGATATACATACTTGTATATAGATACTTAAATACATAGAAAACATCCAAGACCCAAGAACAAATATTCGTGCTCATCACACAAATAAATGCCCCGGCCGGGATTCGAACCCGGGACCTCCAGCTTCGTAGGCAGGGTCACTACCAACTAAGCTAAAGCGGTCGTCACTTAAGTTTGGAATCTTTTAATAAGTTTGCAATCTTTTTAATCCACATACCTACTGTCATTGGGTGGACAACTACGAAACCCTACATTGCGCATGGCCCGACACGCACTTGGCAGGTTTTTAAGTACCTATAATAAACAGCACCTGCCGTTGCCTGGTTGAATGCTTTTTATGTTTTCTGAATAAGCTTTGAATTTAAAAAATAGAACCTATTAATAAAAAAAACAGGTGCTCAAAAGTCTATAAACGTCGAAAATAAGGCTTAACTACAATTAATTAATAACAACGAGACTGAGTAAATTACGTTAAAGCATTTATACCATATCATATCACATTACCTTAATCACGTTTACAACTAAACATGCTTAGAAGATGAATGAATAAGAATTCAGTCAATGTTTTACCTCATTGAACAGGTTTGGAATTAAAGTTATTTCTTATCTCGATGCTCGAGAACAACTTTGTTGTGAGAGAATTAAACTACTAGACTCCACGAGCGGGCTGGTGGACACAGGTTATTCATATCAGATGTATACTAAAAAAGTAAATTACTCAATTCACTGAACACAACACGGCAAACGAAGCATGCAACACCATCTCTACGATCATTTAGATAAACATCGAAGATTAACCTCTGTTCCATTAAACTTTCTCTCTACATTTATTACTTACAATACATAATCCCGTATATTGGTATCCCTGGATCTACTGGATCCCCATCTAAAATAATTGCTGGATTCCACTTTTTGACGGGACCGCGGTACTTTTATAAGGCAACTCGTAAATCTCTATCGAATTAATATAAAAAATCTACACGCTTCTTGCAGCCAATACTTTCTAATGTTGTTCCTCGGGGCGAAACAAATGAGAGTTATAAAAGACCTGACGATTCGTTAATACTAGGTTCGGAAATGACCGTCAACACCCACAATGACTCTAAATTGTAGAGTGCCGCTGATAATTCGGTTTTAGTGGAAAATGTTCATTTTTTATTTATAGCCTGACCACCCAAGCAGGACGAAGTTATTAATTGCGTTCGTATTTCATATTTCGTTTTGATGCTGATCACTAATAATTTTATAGGAAGCAGCCAGTTTTATTGAAGGGGAAATCAAAAAGGATAGATAACTATATACATGTATATCTCCAGTTATCAACATAAAAAAATAATAACTAGATTAGCTTTAAGAGGCCTTACAAGTTTTAAATTTTTTTGATTTCAAATTTTGACAAAAGTATTGCTAATACCAATAAAGTGATTATTGGATAATATGATTTTATTAAAGTTTTAGATAGTAACATTGTCTTTTTTAAATTTTCTTGTGTGTAGTCGAATTTAAGCGGAAAAAAGCAGATTATAGCTCGAAAATGGTCGATTTGGAGTGATGTTTGAAACAAAATATTTTAATGAAAAATGCAATAAATAGATTTAAAATTTATGTCATTAGGTCGCAATAGTCCTGTTCTAGATAGTAACATTGATAAAATATCAATAAACTTGTCTATTTAACAGAAAATGGGCTAAATAGATGAGCATTTTTTACCTTATAAGGACCCTTAAATAAATACCTGTCTTGATTAAACCGGTGTATTGGAAAAATCGAAAAGCGGAGCGGTCCGATGAGCAATGATTTAAGTTATTCGAAACCAGAATCACGGACAACTTTCTCGAGATCATTCCATTCATGCCCCCAGGAGTCCGACCCGGCGACAGACTGGCTGCATTAGTATTAGTGACCTCAATAAGTTGCATTTACGTTCTGTGGTGTCACATAACTTGGTACAGGTGTGTCTCCGGAGATGTATTAAAAACGGTCAGTGTGTCGTATTAAATAACACTTAAAATATCGCCCACGAGTCAGTGAAAGCCAACCGGTGGCTTAAATACTACGAGGGAAAATGTGGTTATTTTTGTGTCAGAACAATAGTTTTTTTTTAAGTTGTACCTTCGAGTTCGAATTAACCGTCGTGTAAATTGTACTGAACGCGTGTATTTAAAATTCCGACCAAGCGGTTATTTTTACTTAATTGCAAACATGAAGCAGTTAGTGAGAATGCTTGTACAGTGTACCACATTTATTTCGATATTCAATTTGTTTTAATGAAACAAGTTTTAGAAAGTCTAATGCCTTTTTTAATTCTCTAGTTATAAAATCATTTTTTTTTTATTTCAGAGCGGAGTTCTCAGCGACCAATCTTCCAACGAGAGCAGCGGGGGCGGCGGGGGCGCTGGTGCAGACTCCAGTAATGCCGTGGAACCATCTGCAGACCAGCTGGCAATGGAATCTTCGGAGCGGGAGACACCGAGCCACGCATACAACGGACCGCCGCCGCCGGCGCCGCCGCCACACAACAGGAGACAGAACCCACCGCACCATCAACAACACCATCCTTTAGGTGAGTTATAAATACATACTTAATAGTCTGAAGTTTGTGGTCTTAAATACCGAAATACTTACCTACATGGTGAAAACAGGTAACACTTTTAGTAGTGAGCAATCTGTGGGATGTGGAGTGCCACAGGGCTCGGGCTGTTCTGTGCTCTAAAGTGGTAGCGGTACAGGCCCAATTTCAATGAAAAACCGCAAATCGATGTACAGTTTAGCCGTTTGGCACACGCATACTAGAGGTCAAAACAAAATTTTTGACTCGCAGTTCCTAAAAAAAAATCCCTTAGGGGGGAGTGCCGAGACATTCTTTTTTTTGTATGGAATTTTTTTTTTTTTTTCAGAAACCTATCGTGTGTGGTATCATATGAAACCGTATCTGCACTAAAGTTCCATAACTCACGTAAAATAGGTATTGAAGTAGAACCGTGTCACTTAGTAATATTGAAAAATTAAAAAAAAAAACTTAATGAAAATCATTTCAAAATTGCTTTTTTGAGGTTGGATATGAGGATATAACGTATCATTTTTGGTATATTGAACAAAATAAAAATCAGCCATATCGTGTCTGGAGGACTTCAAACTTGGTATGTTTCGAAAATTATTTTTGATTTAATTAAAAAAATGGCTGAAATGTAATGATGTGGTATATTTTTAGAATCGCCTCAAAAAACCCTTTTATATGATACCACACACGATAGGTTTCTAAAAAAATATTTTTTTTTCCATACAATAATTAAATTAAAAAACAGAATGTCTCGGCACTTTTTTTAGGATTTTTTTTTAGGAACTGCGGGTCAAAATTTTTGTTTTTACCTCTAGTATGCGTGTGCCAAACGGCTAAACTGTACATCGATTTGCGGTTTTTTTAAACGTACGGCTTACACTACTATCTGATACACGTCAATAGCTTTTGCAGTGTTCTACAGCACTGCTCAGCGTACATGTTCGCCGATGACCTCTGCATCCTACGAGCTGGCACAGACCTCACGGACTTAATAGAACCCCACCAGATTACATAATCTGGTGGGGTTCTATTAAAAGCTGGAAAAATAAATAATGTTTTTTTTTAAATAGTAATTGCAAACAAGGCTACGATTTTTATTTTTCACCATTTCTTAGATTAGATTACTGATAATGATATTTCAAAATTACATATATTTTTTTCCAGATTTTTTTTATCCTGATGATACAAAAATATTTATGTGCCCTGGCCAGGAAGTGGGATTTTCCGCGCGCGGAGCGTGCGGTAATTGTCACTTTATGGCCAGGTGTGACATAAAAATATTTAGAGTATAGGTATATGGACTGAAGTATAGTGTAATAAATTAAGATAGTGGAAACGTCACAAATGGTATTATTAGAAATTAATTCAATATATATTTTTCCATATATATTTGCTCTAAATGCTTAACCGCCCGGTAACTTTTCCTGACAAAAAAGTAAAACGATTGGAATAGATTTTATCGCGTATGTTATGTTTAAAATTTTAACTGGAGATTAACTGGAAGAGATCCCTTACAGGGATAAGTTCGCCTTTGTACATGTATAATCTGTTTTGTCTGTATTGTTTCCTTTGCTTATCTTGTGTACAATAAAGTATTTACATACATACATAAATTTTATCCCGATATGTCGAGTCATTTAGAGCACTAATGTGAGTCTACTAGCATTAACCACTTTAAATCGTGTTATTTAATGAGTAACAATCGCGGAAACCGAAAACAATATTGAAAAATATGTTATCAACTTGTCATTTGCCAAAATGTATTTTATGGTAATAATTGGAAATTAAGGATTGATGAATTTTGAAAGACATAATAATTAAAAAAAAATCGTTTATTTCAGGTATGCCGAGAATCACGAATCACCATCCTATCCATTCAAAACCATTCGCTCTTGGACCTCCAGTCAGTCATCACAAAAACGACATAGGATCTGGGTTTAGAGGACCACAGCCACAGTCCCCTGCTCCTGCGGACGTCCAAACCTCTGCCAGCGACAAAGTATTCAGTGGCGCTGGAGACGTCTGGCCTGCTCCTGCTCCTGATATGCCCAAAATTGTCTCTCTAGACGTAAAATGTGAAAAGAATGCCATGCGGGTCTTCTTGAGTTTTGACAAACCGTTCTTTGGTATAGTCTTCTCGAAAGGACATTATTCGAACCATCAATGCGTACACCTTCCACCCAATCTAGGCAGGACAACAGCGTCATTTGAAATAGGGGCTCACGCTTGTGGAACAGCCGGCAGTGGAGACCCGAGGTACAGGGGAGATGTGACCGCCGCTGGTACATACTTCGAAAATGTAATAGTCATTCAATATGATCCGCAAGTTCAAGAAGTTTGGGATCAAGCTCGGAAGTTACGTTGCACATGGCATGATCAGTACGAAAAAGCCGTCACTTTCCGGCCCTTCCCAGTAGATATGTTGGATGTTGTACGCGCTGATTTTGCTGGTGATAATGTTGGATGCTGGATGCAAATCCAAGTGGGTAAAGGACCATGGGCCTCTGAAGTATCGGGACTGGTGAAAATTGGGCAAACTATGACAATGGTCTTAGCGATCAAGGATGACGATGCGAAGTTCGATATGCTCGTACGAGACTGTGTAGCTCACGACGGTCAACGCGCTCCTATACAACTAGTCGATAGGCGAGGCTGTGTAACACGACCAAAACTGATGTCGAGATTTACAAAGATCAAGAACTTCGGAGCCAGTGCATCAGTCCTTTCATACGCTCACTTCCAGGCTTTTAAGTTCCCCGATTCGATGGAAGTGCACTTCCAATGTACCATACAGATCTGCAGGTATCGATGCCCTGAGCAGTGTTCTGATGGTGGTCACAATGTTATTGCTCCCCATGCGGAATACGGACCTCCGCAGTTGGACGCTTTCCCGGTTGGTGCTGAAGTGAGGAGAGATGAGAGAAGAGTGCGAAGGCAACGTCGTGCTACATCGCCCGAGAAAGAAGTTGGAGTGAATCGAGTAATTCGTGTTGTTTCCGCCGGGGACTTAAACATGGATTCTGCGGAAGAAACTGCTGCCCCTAGAATCGTACCCACGCCTGGTCTAGTTTGCATGACTACACCAGGGTTCGCAGCGACCCTCGGAGCGCTTCTTGCTACATTAGTATGTTCTTGCGCTGTATCAGCAGTGCTATTTTTAAAACTACGACCTATCACGACTTTGAAGAAGAAAACAGCTGCAATTGCGACGATAGCGCGACCACACCCACCTACGGCTCGGTTTTATTCGTAACATTCATTAAAATAATTAAATTTGTAAATATTAGTGTGATGAGACTGAAGTATGTAGACCATTCCAATTTCGTTAACTTGTTGTGTTTAACAGTGTGCTCAATCTACCTATTTACGAACATATTAATTTATATAAATAATTTAAGGAATTAAATATTTAGTAGAGATGCCAATTCGTCGAAACTGCTCGTCGAAATTTATGTTGCTATTCTTCCAATTGGCCACCCTACTAATTGTTCAATAGAGTTTTTATAGAGCCACTGTAGCCGAGCGGTAGGTATAGTCGGCCTCATAAGTAGCTGAACACTTTGGTACTTTGTCGCTTTCGTCCGTTAAGAAATTTAGTGTGACAGTCCAAACATGACGTTAAAGCGACAAGGTGCAAAGGTGTTAAAGCCCCTTGCGAGGCCGACCGTACCTAAGGCACGCGACTTTTGATCAGGAGGTCGCCGGTTCAAACCCCGGCTCGTAACACAGTTTTTCAAAAAACGTATGTACGAATATATCGTTTGATATTTAACGTGGCTTTTCGTTGAAGGAAAACATCGCGAGGAAACCGGTATAAGGCCTTGTTAGGTATAATCCTAAAGGCCTAGTTTTCCCTCTGGGTTGGAGGGTCAGATGGCCGTCACTTTCGTAAAACTAGTTCCTAGATTAAGTGTCAAAGCGGCCCCGGGCTCCTTAGGCCACAACCAGGAAAGGGCTACGAGAATGATGAGAGTTTTTATCGCCCATTTTATTTATTTATAAATACATTACCGTAGAAAAACTTCAGTAACGTCGTCGATTGTTTCCTATCTACAAAATTATGAATTAGTATTTTTTTTTTGATATCCGAAATTTGTTGAAAGGAAAACTGTGTGTTTAACTCTTAATTAGGACAAATTACTATTTTATGTCACAAATGTAGTATTACATAACATAAGTACAATCTTCTGTTACCTCTTTGCAAATAGTTTTATATATTTGCCTTAGGGGCAACGGAAAATACGTGGTATATCAACATTTAGGTGAACCGCTAGAAAATAATTTAAAATAACTTGTCATTAGTATTAACAATTATTTATTCTAGTTAAGTTTATTGCTGTAGCTATATCGCTACACGTAATATATTTATTTTATACCGCCTCAGTACCTCCTCTTCTGTTTTATTTATTTATTGTTATTTTTCTACAGATTTAGTTGTTTTATAAATGTCTATTTTGTTTAGTTGTTTTATTGTGATTGTCTGGATATGCAATATTTAATGCATATTGCAGTGCTTAAATTATATAAAATTTTGTTTTCAGTTATATCTGTGTAAGCATAGAAAATAGTTATAAAAAAATAAACTCAATACGTAAGAAAACTGTGTTGATTTTTTTATTTCCTATCTACTGCCAAAGGAAAGTCTGCAAATATCACGACTAGGAATACCTATTGCATAATCTTACCCGTGTGTCACGACCACATGGGGGTCAAGAAATCGCTCGAGTGGGCTCGGAATAGCCAAAACAATATTTTAATTAGGCGGTATATTTCTAAAATAAAAATTATAGGTAGTAAGTTAAGAGCACTAAAAAATTCAAATTCAGTAATTTCCTCTCGACTGAAAATGGTATCAAATGATAGTTAAAACACTAAGTAATTCGTAATTTGTTTTATGTGAGTTTCGCACGTACCAATTATTCGAGACATACTTTTTTCAAACGAGTACCAAATTCTGTGACATCGATCCATTTATGCACTCTCTTCCTGCATTAAAAGAACAAACGAGATCCAAACTGTTGTTGATAAAATAAATTATCACTATAATTAGTTATTAGTATTATTACTTAGTGTGTTTAACTTATTTTCTATTCGCAAAACGCTTTGGTATCTTTTGATGTTTCATGTTTACATTATGAACCTCCAGGTCTGTTTTTATATATTTTTGTATGCTATATCTATGTTTTTATATATGACTGTATGTGTTCTGAGAAATAAATAAAAAATAATACTAAGTAAGTACCTTAACGAATAAAAATCGTCTGTCGGTTGTAGAGCGGTGGAATACTCGTCAGTCACATGAACATGTAAAAAAAACTGTCATTTCCTCTCGCTTGAAATTTGGTCAGATGACAGTTTATATGAATAAAGAAATTCGTCTGCCGGGCGTATCGCGGTGGAAAACCCGTCAGTCAGGATGACAATAAATATTCAATGCACATAGGCGTGTGAGGTATCTATGGATAGGCCTTTAAAAATGATATAGGGGTTTGTAAAAAACATTTCCATTTAAGTCAACCATTGGTGAGATATTCGCGGGCAAAGGTCGTAAAAATTGTGTCCACCCCTTTAATTTCCAAACTATGGAGTTTAAAATTCCGAAATAAAATGAGAAGGTGTAAATATGGACCTACTTGTAAAGATTTTTGGTTTGAACAAGATAGATCGAACGGTTTTTGAATTAACGTTGAAAAACTGTCTTGTCCAAGCAAAAAGACGTAAGTGTCGTAAGTTTTCTATGGAGATACGACCTTCTTTACGACCTTTTTTGATTAGATAATAGGATAGTGGTTAGTGACTCACTTTAAACGCCTTCGGCCACATTGGAAACCAAAAATTCGAAACCAGTGTCGAAAACAGAATTATTTTTCTTTTTAGGAAACCGGGTTTCCTAAAAATAAATCAATGTCTGTTTTAGAAACTCCTTACGAATACGGAATTTTAAATCTTTTTCGAAACCTCAATAATACCAACATGGTTTATATACATATACAAAGTATAAATAGCAAATGAGTCGGTGTCCTGTCAATATATTATACCTAGAAATACAAACTCCTTGGAAACAATTTCTTGGCCACTTACAACTTACAAGTATTTTATTTACTATGATGTTAAGGTCAGGTAGGTTGTTAGGTTTTTTTTTATGCGCCTTAAAAAGACACGCACCTAAAGGTACAAATTCTTTTTGATAAACGTACTTTGTATTAAAATGTTAGTTAGTTAGTTAGTTAGGCTTTTGAACCTTAAAATTCCGTATTCGTAAGGAGTTTCTAAAACAGACATTGATTTATTTTTAGGAAACCCAGTTTCCTAAAAAGAAAAATAATTCTGTTTTCGACACTGGTTTCGAATCCAATGTGGCCGAAAGGCTTTAAACACACAAACAGGTGACATGGCGCAGCAAACCAGGGGGGCGATTTTTGAGTGTCGAACGCTCGAATTTTTATTCGAGATCTGTCAAAAAACTATGACGTTATGACAGATGTCGAGTGAAAAGTCGAGCGTTCGACACTCAAAAATCGGCCCCCAGGTTTTCTTATAATTTAACTGAAAGTCTACTCACCAACTGTATGAAGTCACTCACTTTAAAAACTCAGGTTGCCCGTACAATGTTTCTTCCCCCTCTTCACCCCTTCAGAGGGTGAATTTCAAAAATCGCTGAAATAAGTTTTCAAAGGATTTAATGCTAGGTCTACAATCGAAGTTTCAAGCTACTCGTTTAAAAAAAAAATGCTAAATTTGCTTCCGATACAAACTTTCAACACTCGTTTCACGCCTTTAGAGGGTGAATTTCGAAAAACGCTGAAAACCTTTTTCTTTTTGCTTTTATGCATTTTAATGCTTAGTCTATTAGGGGAGTTTGAAGTTTCTATCTTTAAAAAAATCATACCTACAAAATTACCACCCTCTTTTAACCCCCTAAGCAGTTGAATTTTGTATGGTTCCCCTTCTTAAATCATTGTTTCAGTCCTAAGGACCAATGCAGCGAAAGGAAATAGCTTAATCATTAATCGCCGTATAATTTATTGTACCGACGCGACTATTACCTAGGTACTACACTAATTAGTCGAGGCCTTTGAGGCGTGAATAAGAGTTAGATGTACGTGTATGAAACAAAACACTGTACAAGTCGTTTCAACACTTTTATTCCATTAAATGAATTTATTAACATTTATTTATGCGTTTAGCACAAACGTTAATCCAAAGAAACTTAATACAAAACATTCGTTACAAATCGCCCCTAAACAGAACATAACATTATATGAAAAGAAAGAAACACAAACCCACAACAGAGGAAACTTATCAGTAGAAAATATTATAATCGTCAAACTTGTACACTAATTGGGTATATAAATAAATTGCACTTAGAGAATTTATTCTCACAAAAAAATTACGTTACTTAAGTATAATAGTTTTGCTACAACATTAAGGTATTAAATGCAAATCTTTTTGGGTGGCATTAAACGTGAACGGCTGGGAATACAACGACATTTTAGCGCCAACGACACACCTAGAAAGGTTTTAATGCGTGAAATGTTAAAGCAACCTACGATGCTGTCAAATAAAGTATATCTTTGCTCCTCCGCAAAACAAAGGCGTGTGTGTGACACGCGCCTTACTGACAGAAGGCGTCCAAATGGTTAATGAATTAGCAAATGACTTGATAACTGATAGCAGTGGCGGCGCGTCAAAAATATTCTTAGGGAAGCCGGAAATACTTGGCTTTTCCTATTCTTCATGAGCCGTAGTAAAAGAACTGGACTGGCTGGAAATTAGGCAAGCCGGTGGGAATCGAGTTGTATGGACGCTCCGCCACTGACTGATTGTAACCAAATGAAAGAGACTGAGATTTATTTTAAACTTTTTAAATGGCAACTATAATATCCACGTCGAATCTGTCAAACCTTTACGAGTCGAAAAGAGGATATAGCAAATCGCATCATAATATCTAATTCCGCTTAATTTATAACTTCCATATTTGATCCTAGATATCCAAATATCATAAACCTTGTTTTGGACAATTTTATTGCATGATATGTACCTACTAATCTCTGAAGCACTAAAAGTTTATTTGGTTGCCCAAGTATCATCATTGTTTTGTCACATTATACACAGTGTTGCAACGCGTAGATTTTTTAAATTTGCCGCCTTTTTCTAGGTTCAGCTTTCATTAGCCAGACTGTAGTTACATATTACTATTCAAACATAAAAGGTTGTAAGTCAAACCAGCTAACATGTCACTCTATCGTTGCCTTTTGAAGTTTAAGGTCAAAACAAGATCAAATAGAGGACTTTCTTTATTAAAAAAAGGTACCGCAGGCACACTAATTGATATTTATTATTTTAATTGTATAGGATTGAGTACCTAATTGTCCACATTACAAAAACCGCGTTCCATAAATACTGCTTACAAAGATATGTCGGTTTTATACCGATGTCGCTTGGCTTCCCATCCCCTCACATCATGAACAATACTAGATTCAATTTATATACTAATCGGATTAATATTAATCTACTCATAGCTAAGTATCCTAGTCGTTAGCACTGATATAAATATACCTATTTTATTAATATTGAGCAAGTTAAGTTATGATTCCATTGGATCATTATAGGTACATTCAAATTATCTGAGTTAAGACTACTAAACAAAAGATGCTATGCTAAATATGCAACATCATTGGTGTTTTTACTACCTATATTATGTTACAATTGCTTAAAAAATTTATAACATAGTTTAAATATAATGATTTAATAAAAATATATTCATAATATTACTATTCAAGAGGTACTAAATCATTTTAAAATATTCTAACGACATGGGAGCATAGTCAACAGTTTCAGTCTATGCGAGGAAGTCGTGAGAACATTTTATTTATTACAAAAATCATGTAAAGTTCGTGCTAAGGAAATATTGTAAGTGGTCTACAAAGATATACCTATAGCTACATGTCTGTCGTCATAGGCAGTTCTTTAATTACAATTATGATTCATAATTAGACAGATTACACATCAACGTACACGAGTAAATAGTTATAGATATTAATTTGGTATTTTTTCAAAATGCTCGAAAAATATGTCAACATTTGTATACCCAGACAAACCAAGAATACAATATTGATTAGCAGAATATGCAAGACGAACATCAAATCAAAATATCTAACACTAAACTTATCCTATTGGCATGACTGGACGATTAACCTTACACGTAAATGATTATAAATTAAGGGGCAAACTCTGTACAAAACTTATTGGTATAAAATGTAAAATATTCACAACAGTGAAAAATGAATACAATCAGGTTTCATAGGACTTCGTCCGTAGCACGACTTAGCTAGCACCATTTAGCACGCGGTGTAATTTGGAACCGTATTATTTATACCTAATCGTAATTCATAAAATAACAAATAAAATCAGATCTTACTCAATAAAATATATAGAAACACAACTGACCTTCGAATAAATGAGAATTACTTTTGAATGAAAGTGTTTATCAATAACATTAAATATAACGTTAAAATAATCTTTAAAGTCTTCGAAGCTAAAGAATCTAACTAAATTTTAGTTGCGACGCAATGCGTCAAAGACTTTAAAATACACTGTGTCGATACATTAAGCAAACACTGAGTAAGTAAGACATAATAAATGCAATGCTGTGATTTATAAAAATAAATATTTGAATAACTAGACTTGAAATTCAAATAGCTTTATAATTATAAAAGAGAGTAAAACCAATTTAAAAATAAAAAGCCCCTACTTGTTACTTACAGATATTGTCTCAGTATGTGATTTTGCGTGTTTTGTGAGATTGGTTTTACTCCACCCGAGATTGGTTTTTATGATAACGGTTATCTTATTAGGTATATTTTTTTCGTCATCCAAAGCAATTTTCGTCCGACATACGCTGTTGTTACTATTATATAAGATTACGACATTTTAATCGGATCATCATCATTTGCCACATCGGTAGTTTCTAGAACTCTGGCAAATATTTGTGAACGATGTCAACTATTATTGTGTCAATGTTTGAATATACTTATATTTGTTTTAAATATTAGCTGTACCACCTAGTGTTTGTGCCATCTTAACAGTCAGTCATAGAAACTGGATCTACGAAAAATAATATAAGTAACAGGGGGCCGATTTTTGGGTTTCGAACGCTCGACTTTTCACTCGAGATCTGTCAAAAAACTGTTATGATTTGACAGATGTCGGATGAAAAGTCGAGCGTGCGACGCTCAAAAATCGGCCCCTGGCTCTTCAACAATTTCTCGGAATGTTGAATAATTAACACAGAATTACAAGCAGTGAGCCAAATATTTAAGGATTTGTGTGTTGTTTTGTTACTAAGCACACACACGTAGTATTTATTTGATACTTCTGAGACAATAAAATATGTAAGAATTGTTAACTTGTTGTACAAAGGCTTCTCCTTCGTTAGGTATTGTAACCATTTTATGCATTAACTATAACGTTATAACTATACGTCGAAAGATGTAAACCGTAACATACAGTTAACAATTTAACGCATTATTTTTCGGTAGATTATAAACTTTTGACAGTTTACAATCTCACGAGATCTCGCTACGTTAGATTATAAAATAACGGTTTTTACAATCTGAATGTGACAGATGCATATCATAACCATGGAAATGTAATAGAACAACGCTGTCGCATGTATCGCTTCGGATGACCCCCACATCACAAAAGATTAGTTAACACAGAACTAAAGCAGCCTTTACACCTGACTAAATTTAGTGCACAAACAGGTGGAAGGGAGTTAAACTATCTCGCTCTAATGATGGGGATGATTCAACTCCCCTCCACTAGTTAGTGCACTAAATTTAGCCAGGTGTAAAGCCTGCTATAGGATAGCAGTCTTAAGAATCACCCGTCGCGGGAGTGGGGCGGGTGGGGCTCGCCCAGCAGGCGCAGCGCCATCCACGCGGCGAGCGAGTGCGAGGCCGGCGCGGGCGCGGCGGCGGCGGCGCGCGCGCGCAACCGCTGCAGGAGGACGGCCGCCGCCAGCGCCGCGCCCGCCGCCGCGCCCGCCGCCGACGCGAACAGCGCGCCGAAGCTGACAGCCCCCATGCACACGCCGTATACAACCTGAAATCCAACAGGTAACATCTGAGTAGGTACCTAGTATAAGTTTATTCGAAACAAAACACGAACGAACGCGTTTGCGTTTAGTCTAAATTTATAAAACAACGCGAGCACCGCCTTAGGTGGTTAGGTGGTAACTATTTTTTGCCATATAATACAAATTAAGACTAAACGAATACGTGTTCGTTTGTTTTTTTTTTTTTCTAAAAAATATATAAAAGATTCTGAAGAGCGATTAGTATCAACGTTAATATTAGATAAAAACCCAAATTGGGTTCGAATGTATAGTCGCAAGAAATACAGTGAAGCTTTACGTGCTGTTATAGGTTAAGTGGTAGGTAGGTTTCGACCGAGTTTCTCTGGCGTCTAGATCTGCAAGACGGACACGTCAGGGACGACATCAGTCTTAAAAATCATTCATTCAATATTAGGTAACAGGCGATTCGGTGATCCTCCTATTCATTCTTCTAGCATTCTCCGGGCTATATCCTATCCTATATTGACCCGGGGTCCGCTTTGACACCTAATCCCGGTGATTCTACTATGTGTCCCCAATACGCCAAGATCAGCGAACCTTTATTCAGCGACCCGTAAGCTTCGTTCAGAGCTGAACGTTCACAGGCCTTCGATGAGCCCAAACGAGATCTACGCCGCCGCCACTACTTGGGATTCTTAAAGTAAGCTAGGATCGGGGCCCAAGCGTCTTCAGGAAACAATCAACTAAAAGTTACTGTAGTAAAAATAACTTACTTCTTCTCTAATTCTTCCGCTGAACACGGTGACAGACTCTCTCGTCGGTCCAAACGCTAAGTCAGCCTCCGAGACCACTTCATATATCCCCGACACGCCAACATCAGCGGATCTTCCCTCGCGCACGGTCCGACGCTTGCGGAGCGACCTGGGGCCGGCCACCGCGGGCCCGCGCGGCTTCGCCGGCACCACGGCTTCAGAGCTCGGCTTGTCCGAGCCGAAGGTTCGCGGCCCGTGGGGGAAGCGTTCGCGCTCGTCGAGGTCGCTGGGACGGTCCTGAAAAGTGAAATTTGAATGAGTTATCCATTAATTTTGTATTAAGCAGTAACGCTGCGAACGCAAACTACAAATTTAGAAATAAAGGAAAACCACCGCACCTATAGCTCAGATGGCTAGAGCGACTGGCTCTGCTACTACTGCTTTGTGCCTATGTTTTTCATTTTTTCCTTTATTTCTAAATTTGCAGTTAACCAATGTTGATTTATAAAATACAAATTTAATATTTATTCTGCAAATTTAATAGTGCCATCGCTTTTTTACATGCCAAACGGTAATTTCAAAATTACTAATTGTTAATTAACAGAACTGAATGTCTCCTGTCAGAATTACCAAAAGTACTTTCTTTGGAGTTAATTTAATATTCAAGCGTCTTAATGTCCGATTAATAATAATTATGTTCTTAGAAATGTATGTAAGTAGAACCTACGGTCTCTAAGCGTCAAAAACAAAAAAAGACGAATATATAATGTCTCATGTCAATCACAAATAAAAAGATAACGCAGTTAGTTACCCTTTATATGAGCATGAACATGGAACATCCACAACCCTAGGAGTATTTTTCTTGAAAGTTGCGGATTAGTTACTGGTTATTTCGATGGCGATTTGGTGGCGCCGGCACCGTGTCTCCCGAAACATCGTCACCGAATGCTCCTTCAAGGGGTAGTCGAGCGTCTTCGATGCTTCTTGACTACGCTAGATAAAGTTACTAGACTCACCGTGAAAGGTCTTGCCAGAGCTTCAACCAACTCCTCGACCGCGGACATGTGGTCAGTCTCTGATTCTACTACGGGCGCGGGTGCCCGCTGCGGTAATGGTGCTGGCGCCGGCACCGCGTCTCCAGAAACTTCGTCGCCGAATGCTTCTTCAAGGGGTAGGCGCGTGTCTTCTATAATGCTTGATTCTGCTACTTCTTCGGCAGATGAGTCGCTGGAAAGTTAGTTAGGAGGATGTTGTAAGTTTATATTTTATTTGACCTTAGATATATCAATCTTTGAACCATATTTTGTTCAAGATTTTAAATTTATGTTCCCCGTGTTTTTCTTTACCGAAAAGCTAAGGGTAACTAATCAGGGAACCTGCCAACATTTGCAAGGAAATTGAACAAAAGTGTTTGTCACGTCTTCTACCACTACCTACTGTTCTCTCTTGTATGAGGCGAGACCTGTGCCCAGCAGTGAGACGCATATAGGCTGATGATGATACTATATATCCTCTAAACATCCAATCCAGAAATGCAAGAACAATAAATCAACCCTTACTTAATCTCATTATGGTCGCGATGCGTCCGATCGTCCTTTCGGTCCAGCGCTCCGTGCCTCTGAGGAGCCACTCCGGCCAACTGGCAGTGGTCCAAGCAGCCGTGCCTGCAAATCTCCACCTTGCATCTTATGTGCACGCTCAGGGCATCAGGGAACTTGAATGCGTGGAAGAAGGCGTAGGTGATCACTGTTGCTCGTTCATCCGCTGCCTTAGCTTTTAGAAATCTGAAATGAGTTTAAGATTCATTCCTTAACCCTACATATTCATCATAATTTTTGAATATTTATACTGGTTGTTAAATAGTGATTATATCAGTAGAATTGGGTATTTGACACATGTTAAAATGTACAACATAGTGTGGCTACATTGATATAAAACCTCTTTTATGCTCTTATTGTAGTTGGCCCATAAACATTTGATCGCCTCTAAAAACTGAATTAGTGAAATAGTGAATTCCTGACGTTAGTATTTTTTATCTCTTCTGATCAGTCTGAAGGCTGTAGGTGTATGTGGGGATGGTCGGGTCATAAGTCATAACGTAATAGCCGTGCCATGGGAAGAGTCTTTATGGCCCCACCTAATGACAATAATTCAGTGGTTGTGGTTCACTTGTTATTTGAACGTGAACGTAGTTCTTTTGTCTTATCGAACACTTAGCCGGCCGTTTATGAATAGGTAGGGTGCATTTATAGTTTTTCTTAGTTTAAGAAGAAGTTAAAGAAATCCAAAAACCGTTTGCAAAAACCGGGATAACGCCATGTAAAAAATAAGGTAGGTAGAACCTAAAAAATAAGGATAAAAAATAAGGTAGGAATAAGGTAGGTAAGGTAGGTAAGGTAGGTAAGGTAGGTAAGGTAGGTAAGGTAAGTACCTGGATATCATCTTCGGACGCAAAACGCAGCCGTATTCATCCGAAAGCTGAATGATGTGCCCGGAGCCATCAGACGCTGCGCAAGATTTTACTCGCATGTCGAATTCACCTGAAAATAATAGATTAGTTTAAAAAGTGGAGCTTTCAAGTAGATTTTAGCTATAAGTATATCTTTCTTATTTTCGACACATAGGTATGTATTTATCTATATATAATATATATATTACAAGTTATCATATAAGTCAACTCGTATATGTACCTAGCTATAGTAACTTTGGTAATGCGTATTGTGCAAACCTACCCATCATTCAATGTAAGGGAGCCCCTCTGCCAACAAACTGTCCTGCAGTTTGGCAGAAGAGAAAAATTGTTAACCTAGGGTTGTTTCGTAAATATATATATATATTTTTTTTATTTTTTTTTATCTAAACATTTATAAAACGCACTGTCTACACCCATGCCATTCAGAACCTAGCGGTATCTAATCTAACAGAGTGCTTCTTAACCAACCCATTCGACCGAGTTAAGTGAAAAGTGATTAAAATGTTTACCGAAACCACAAAAGGCTAAAGTATGACCAAACAAGTAAAGGCGGAAACACGTAAACAAATATACCATTAAACAAAGTAAACACGAAGAAAGCTGTCGCAATACAAAGTTGACACGACGCGGCGTCAACCGGCGTATGCTTTAATGTACAACGGTCAAGCTTAAAACGTAAGTACCTACCAGTGACGGCGCGTCAAAAATATTCTTAGGTAAGCCGGAAATAATTTGCCTCTCTTATTCTTCATGAGCCGTTGTAAAATAACTGCACTGGCCGAAAATTAGGCAAGCCGTTGGGAATCGAGTTGTATGGACGCTCCGCCACTGGTACCCACATACGATTTTGAATCTCATCTCTATTGCGCAGAACATAACAATTTTACTTCCACATAATATTAGACGGCGTGAGCACTGAGCACATGAATGAGATGCTAAAATGGTAAATGGAGGTTATTATATTTTTTTAAAGAATCCGGGCTCCATACCTAACAAAACTTTTACAGTAGGTAAGTTCATGGTGAAATTTTGGAATACAGTTATTTGATTAGATTATTACAATACGTTACCTAGTGGTCATATGCTCTATGGATGGACAAAACATACCTATTAGATAAATCGTTTTTCATAAGCGTATATTGGGATCACAAAGGTTAAATAGTAGAAACAAAAATTTAACAGCAAGGAGTGTCCTCAGTGAGAATTTATTTTATGTAAACCGATGTGGGGCTGGTGTATCTTAAGTACCGCTCTAAAGTTTAGCCCATAACATAGTAACGCGAGGTCATGTAAAAAGGTCACTTTATCTACGTCGCCTACGTGACATAGGTAAGTGTTATAACGGCATTTTCAAACTATCGTCATAAAATATTGAGCAAATAGGTAGGTAGTCGGATGTTTACTTTAGTGATATGACACTTTTTAGTAAGTCCTTTTGGTAGGAATATTCTGCCTACATCACATAGTTCTTTTAAAATCCTCAGATCTTTTTCTACTCCTTGCACTTACATACTTCAATCAATCTAATAAAGTTAATAATCAGAGCAGCTTGCGCCAAGAAACTTGTAACTCTATTTACAGGGAAGTAGGTACACATTTAACTAAGATTGAACTCTCACCACATAATATTGATGTCTAAAGGTTGACAACAGAAGTGAGCCTATGTTCAGCTACTTCACGAATCACGCCCATTGTACAAGCCTACCGACCTACACATTCCTTCGTTCAATACCTCTAGTATTTTTTTCCGAAACATGCGCTCCAGTGAGCTTGGTTGAGCGGTTTCAACCGAACTGAACTGTGTCAGTGGAATCGAGCTACTGGGAGTTTTGTCGCTGGTTCACTAAACCTAGCCTAGCTGAGAAGAGCCCAGCAAGAAACTCTGCTAGGCCCGTTCTGGGTCGGATTGATACCTATGTGACCTATGTCTAGGCTTAACTATATTGTAGGTATGTTGCAGTGCCCTTACAGGGTTTCATAGCTGAACCTACTACTTTGTAAAACCTATAATGTACGTATGAAAGCAATAAATGACTGTATAACTGAAAAACAGAACTAGTTTGACGATAAATAGTAAATTAATGCCATTGACACCATGCTCATTGAAATAGATTCCCAATTGTAAAACGAACAGGATCTGAAAAGTTTTGCTTACCGCACACCAAGCGACAGTAATTATAATTCGCATCTTTATTGCAATAAGTTTAGAGTTCAATCTGGTCTAATATTGCAATACCAGATAACATCAGATTAACAATCGGAGGGTTTGAAGATAATGAGGTGGCCGACGCACGATTGAACATCGTTCCTGCCATCAATTAAATCAAACCATAATTTATCTTAATTAAGATAATAATCTTCTTTATCAAACATCTTGTTCACATCTTTATATCTGATGCGAATGTTCTCACACCAATTTTGCGCCGTATTATTGGCATCAACAGACTATCTCCGTAGAATCGTGTTCATAAGATATCTTTGTGGATTAAATTTTTAAAGTGCATAGGCATAAACGATATCTCCACATTTATATGTCACAGTCAGTCAGTTTTGAAGAATTAACAACAATGAACTGTATCTTTCTTCACTCCGATAACGCCATGGTATTGTCACGCACATTATGGACGGGAACCAAATATATTATAGTTTTTTGAAACTAAATATAGGTACGTATAAATTATCGTAAGTATTCATCCTAACCATCCTTATTGGACAAGATGCAAGGGTCTGTAGCATAATTTTTTTCCGAAATATTTACTCATCCAGATCACTATTATATTTTTTTATTAGCCTGTTTGAGTGTCCCACTGCTGGGCAAAGGCCTCCTCCGCTCTTTTCCTCCATTCGGCCTTGTGTTTGGCCCTATCGAATTATTGTGTACAATTTCTAGCTTACCTATATAAAGTTTATGTATTTATCTTTCATGATTATGTTAACTCGATAGTTTCATGATTATGACTAAGCCCATACTCGCAGCCTAGTAACTCGACCATCATGCCGTTAAACAAACGCAGTCGAACATATTTGTATAGTTTACTTTTTACCATACTCTATACCGTTAACGGAGATATTTGCTCGTCATTATCGCCCTATTAGACTCACGTTATACGTTTACAAGCTTTCTTATAACTTCTTAACTTATTATGTTGTTCATCGCTGCTCTGTGTACTTCGCATTTCTCGCGTCAGTAAGAATACTTGAACGCAGAAAATAATATTTAATGGTTCGTGTAATGTGTAATTTTCACTTTTGACACTTGCAATTTCGCGAATCTTGTAAAACCATCTTCTAAATAATTACTGATACCTGAATTTCATTTGAAAAATTTCAACATTCAGTGACTAATCCATCCTCATTTGCGTGCTAAATCTCTTGCTGTCTTCAAAAACAGCTGAAAGATTACTGTTTGTCTCTCCAATGACACATGTAGACTAGACTCCTTTTGACTATGTGTTTATGTTTATGTATGTTTATTTGTATATTGTATTTACGAGTATGTATGTTGTATAATGTATGTACATATATTATTCTTAATTAGTTAGATTGTTATAATTTTTAGGAGGTTTCATATATTATCTCTGCACCACCTACTATTATCGATAGTTATGATTAGATTTAATTTCCGCTACCCTAAGATTGTTTGGAAGAAATCGCTCTTTAGCGATAAGACCGCCTGTTGTTTGCATGTACTTGTTGTGATTTTGTACTGTACTGTGTCCTTTAATTGAGGTGTGCAATAAAGAGTATTGCAATTGAGGTGTGCAATAAAGAGTCATAAGTAATCATAATTATTTCAAGCGCATCTAACTAGTGACACCGGACATCAAACAACATTACATTCATAACTGTTTACTTATATCTTGAGTTGACATCACACCTCGACTGTCAGAGCTCATGCCATCGGAATCTATCATTGACACATGTGGGTGGTGTTAATACCACTTTCAGACTGGCGTTTCGAGATACCGATTGGGTTAATAATTATGGTGCTTCCCGGTAAATTGTTGATTTATTCATTTAAGGTTTCACAATTAGGATAGATTTTAACTGAAACGTGTAATTATGGAATTCATTTTACGGCAAGCATAATTAATATCCACATTTTCAGAATAGGTCCCGAATCTAAAATAATGAAACCTGAGCCGTTACATTTTCGCCATTTCCGTGGATGTTTAGACTCTTCTCGCAGGCAGTTTACCCTAAATCTACAATAGATGTAGATTGTGGATTCTATAATAGGTTATAGCACATCATTTGATAGGATAGGTCATTAAAAGTAATTTGAAAGTTTCTCATCAAGATTTTTGGTTAAGTTGATCAACAGTTAGCTTCGGTGACTGGTCTCCTACCCCTATAAGAATAAATATTTTAAAAGATAATGGCTGCAATATTTTAAAACTTGTGGTTGAGCCTGATTGAGCCCCATTCCTTCGAGATACTTTACCACCAATTTAGATGGCACCGATGACTGAATGCGGATATAGGTACTCGTTCCTAAAGAAAGCAAGCTGTGACCATAAACCTAAGGTCGTGCCTTTCAATCGGGCTTCAAGATTCGACCGAGTATCAACTGTCTCGATCTGCCGCGGTGCCCTGCCCGGGTGATTCATCATTGCAGTAAACAAGCCTGATTAACGATTATTTTCTTTTTGGCTGTCCGTTGCGCATTTATACATGTGAAGAAACATTTTTAAAGCGTTAACATTGATGAAGAATTGGCCCTCGGGGCTTTTAAGATACCGCTGCGTTAATTTTGGACCATTTAGATTACGGACCGACAAAGTATGCCGTGTCCTGTAAAAGGTTTGTTCGAAACGGATAATTTTGAGTCTTGTTTTCATACATACCTACTTCTCGGCCATGTATAAGCTGTGTACATTAAGTAAATGGTTTCTTACAGTGAAAGTATTGTCTGTTGTTATGCAAATAGGCACTTCTTCCGGTACGTATACAGGTATCAATCAATCTATCAATATGTTTATAATTTTACCTGTTGTCCCAAAAACTGATTACCAAATAGCACGAAGGCATGATTCGTGGAGCGACTAAAATAGCGTAATAACTATTTTGGTGTCAAAATTTTATATTTCGTTTATTGCCGCGGTTCCATGTTTAACGGGTCTTGTAACAATACATTATAATTCACATGGCGATAGACTCCAATCGGCGGAATTGATGTTTTAAATATAAAACGTATTCGTTAATGAATGGGTTATAAACCTTATAAAACTTAACGATCGTTTTATAGCTGAATCCGGTTTTATGGAACGTATTGTGAATCGTCAAGAATTGAAAAATCACACAAACGTATGTCGGGTCAGTGTTGATTGAGAGATATCATAGATTGTCTATAAAATATTCTCAATCAATAAAACAATAGTTGATTGGTTAAGAACCATTAAAGCTAATGAATGTGGGATTGTCGGACTGTTACTTTTCACTAGGACTTATACTCGCATGTTGATGGATGTGAGATGGTAACGAATTGTTTAAATATCTTTGACAAAGTTTTGAATAATGAGTTGAGTTTTTTTTAACTTTTCGAGTGTCCCACTGGAAAGACCGCGCCCCTCTTGATTTCCACTAAGTACAATAGTCGCGGTTGTGAGCAATCTCAGGTCAATCGTCGCGATATAGATACGTTCAGGTTGTCCCGCCATCTCAGTCTCTGCACCGCCGTCGTCGAGAGATAATATAGTGTGTAAAATTATCAAAACGAGGTTATTTATTTACGAGTATTATTATTGTTTTATTGCCTTGATTCTTTTCAGGACACCACTGAGTTACTAACGATTTCTGAATGTAATTTGAGACTTTGATATTATTTTTTGGACCCTGAGGCTTCCACTACATACCTTTCTTACGCGTGATAAGAGGCTATCGGGTTGGAAGTTTTGTTGAATCCGAGAAAAGTTCGGATAGCTCAGTTAGAGCAATTAGCCGCGTAAGTCAGCACGTCGCTGGTTCGAATAAGGCTCGAACAAATATATTTTTCATTACAAGTCCCGACTCTCCTGAAGATGCACTGTGTGAGTGTAGAGAGAGAGAAAGAGACCTGTGTTTGTCAACACAGCAAGCTTTTCATAGGCTATGGTAACGGTATCCACTAAGCAATAATGTACAAGGTATTTTTTTTTGAAATTAAAAAATGTTTATTAACTCCACCATAAAGTATACAATGAGTGTACAAAAATATTCTTAGAGTAATATTAACAATACTTTAGCTATGTAACTTGTGCGGTGGAGACTGGTGCCTGGACTTGATTATGATTCTGTATGATTCTGTACTGATATTACAGAGTTGACTCTCTAATATCAGTACGTATCATTAGTACGTTTGAACGTACTCGTAGTAGTCTGTACTGACAGTCTGACAGTATATACTTTATTATTATTGGGAAAAGCCTGCCCCCTCCGTTTCTAGTCGTCCCAATTAAAAAGTAAATAGGCTTTAAATAGAAAACTCCCGTGAGCCTCATACATGTTGAAATATAATAAACGGGTCACTCACGTCTTTAACGTCGAATATCACTCGACATGTTTCGAAAGCTTTTCAGTGAAGGAAAAACATCGTGAGGAAACCTGCATATATCCGCGAAGAAATTCAAAGTTGTATGTGAAGTCCCCAACTCGCTCTGGGCCAGCGTGGGGACTACTGCCCAATCCTTCTCATCTATGAGAGGAGGCCTGTGCCCAGCAGTGGGACATATATAGGCTATGATGATGTTTCGAAAGACGTGAGTGACCCGTTTATTATATTTCAAACTAGCTTTTGCCCGCGACTTCGTCTGCGTAGAACTCGGTCATCACGTTTGAATGTTATTTCCCTGGCTAGATGCTGGCCAAGAGCAATCCCATTATTAATAAAAAAAAAAATCTTCGATTTCTTGCGCTTACCTAGTTATCTCTCTTCCATTCTAACTTAAACCCCGTTAAAGGGATGATTTCCGGGATAAAAGTATCCTATGTCCTTCCCTAGGACTCATACTATATCCATACCAAATTTCATCTAAATCGGTTGAGCATTTTAAGGGGAAACAGGCAGACAGAGTTACTTTCGCATGTATTTTATCTAAGCTTTTTCCCGCGACTTCATTCGCGTGAATATCCATGTCAACTTCTACACCGGCCGTCTCGCCAAACATTGCGCACGCCGGCTCAATGCGCCCACATGAAACACATGACAGAGGACAAAATATATATTAAGAAGGAAGTAGATGAAAACGCGTGAAATTTTTCGGATATTCTGATACGGGCGTGGAAAATACTTCATACGCATTAAGTAATGAAGATGAAAACGCGAGCGCAGCGAGCGCGAATTCTTTCAAACATTACGATGCAGGTGTGCAAAAGACTTCATACGCACCAAGTAATGTAGATGAAAACGCGAGCGTAGCGAGCGCAAAATGAAAAAAAAGAACATTGTGATGCAGGTGCGGAAAATACTTCATACGCATCAAGTAATGAAGATAAAATCGCAAGTGTAGTGAGTGCGAAATGTTTCGAACATTATGATGCAGGCACGGAAAAGATTTCACACGCATCAACTAATGTAGATGAAAACGCGAGCGTAGGGCGCGCGAAAATTTTCGAACATTATGATGTAGGTGCGGAAAATACTTTATACTCATCAAGTAATGTAGTTGAAAACGCGAGCGCAGCGAGCGCGAAATTTTTGAACATTAATATGCAGGTGCGGAAAATTCTTCATACGCATCAAGAAATGAAGAAAATCGCGAGCGTAGTGAGCGCGAAATGTTTTGATGCAGGTGAGGAAAATACTTCATACGCATCAACTATAATGTCGATGAAAACGCGAGCGTCGGGCGCGCGAAAATTATCGAACATTATGACGTAGGTACGGAAAATACTCTTTAAGTAATGTAGATGAAAACGCGAGCGCAGCGAGCGCGAAATTTTTCGAACATTCTGATGCAGGTGCCGAAAAGACTTCATACGCATCAACTATAATGTAGATGAAAACGCGAGCGTACGGCGCGCGAAAATTTTCGAACATTATGATGTAGGTGCCGAAAATGCTCATGAAGTAATGTAGAAGAAAACGCGAGCGCAGCGAGCGCGAAATTTTTCGAACATTATGATGCAGGTGCGGGAAATACTTCATACTCATCAAGTAATGTGTATGAAAACGCGAGCGTAGCGAGCGCGAAATTTTTCGAACATTCTGATGCAGGTGCCGAAAAGACTTCATACGCATCAACTATAATGTAGATGAAAACGCGAGCGTACGGCGCGCGAAAATTTTCGAACATTATGATGTAGGTGCGGAAAATGCTCATGAAGTAATGTAGAAGAAAACGCGAGCGCAGCGAGCGCGAAATTTTTCGAACATTATGATGCAGGTGCGGGAAATACTTCATACTCATCAAGTAATGTGTATGAAAACGCGAGCGTAGTGAGCGCGAAATGTTTCGAACATTATGATGCAGGTGCGGAAAATATTTCATACGCATCAACTATAATGTAGATGAAAACGCGAGTGTAGGGCACGCGAAAATTATCGAACATTATGATGTAGATGCGAAAAATGCTCATCAAGTAATGTAGAAGAACACGCGAGCGCAGCGAGCGCGAAATTTTTCGAACATTATGATGCAGGTGCGGAAAATACTTCATACTCATCAAGTAATGTGTATGAAAACGCGAGCGTAGCGAGCGCGAAATTTCGAACATTATGATGCCGGTGCGGAAAATAATTCATACGCATCAAGTCATGCAGATGAAAACGCGAGCGTAGCGAACGCGAAATTTTTACAAACATTATGATGCGGGTGCGGAAAAGACTTCAAACGCATCAAGTAATTTAGATGAAAAAGCGAGCGTAGCGCGCGCTAACGTTTTTGAACATTATGATGCAGGTGCGGAAAATAATTCCTACGCGTCAAGCAATGTAGATGACTGAACAAAAAGAAATTGTTGACCTATCAAATGGCTTTGTAAAGAGGTGGTTGAATAGATATTTGTTTGTTCATAAATTAGTGGAATACCTTTCAAAGTTCAAAGTGCTTCATTGTAAAACATAGGTATAACTGAATACCTTCTTTGGTCTGTTCTTTCACTTTCGAAGATGGAGTAGAGGCCTTGGTTGATAGCGCACCCACCCTGGTTGCTTCTAAGAGTTATGTGATTTTCTGAGAATTGTTTTTTTTGCTTCCTATCCGCCTAAAACTTTCGAATTTGTTCATTAATACTTGATGTTTATTGTTACGTAGGTATATTTTACTAACGAATACCAATATACCCTAAATTTATGTCTGTTACGCGATGAACGTATTTTATACATTTTGCTGACGGAAAACGCAACTAATCGGCACCTCGAAGAACCTCAAAGATGACACCCATATCGATTATTAAGAAAAGTAAATAAGTAAATGTCCGCCATCTTCGATTTGAAAATGGATATCATTCTTGTAATTTCGTAGTAAGGTTTGTGAATATTGATAGAGACTGACTGACCAACATAATTAGATCTCTCATTTCAAACAGTTAATATGGTTTGAGGGACTTTTGTATTTTTGTCTTTAGCCCTGAGAGGCAGAGGTATTGTTATTTCACCCCCCATTTTTTCAAATACTATCTGTTTATTATAAAATGTTTGAAAGGGGTTCTATTTACTTTGCGTCCATGTATATACTTACCAATTTTCAAGCCTGTAAATCATGAACTGAAAGACTTCTCATACAAAGTTTAACCCCTCTTTTCACCCCCTTTCATCCCTAACCTATATGATTTTTATAGCCTATAACCTGGACGAAGATCCAATAAACATATTAGTGAAGGCTGTATTAAAATCCATTCGCTAGTTTTCGCGTGATAGTTAGACATATAAACAGACAGACAAACAGACAAACAGACAAACAGACACGAATTCTAAAAACAGTTGAAACGTGTTCTGTTATCGATTCTTAGACCCCTCAATCGAGTTTTTTTCTAATATCTTCAATGTACAGATTTTCGACCCTCTTCTGCTTTATTATATGTATAGATAGAAGGTTTAATATTAGTTTAACTTACCTCGATAATCATTGATAGCGACGACGAGCGTCAGCGTGGAGCCAAGCGGCACGATGCCCGAAACTGGCGGCGCCCACGGCCCCTTACCAGCCTGGATCTCCATCCAGCAGTCCACGTTGTCTCCTATAATATATAAAACAAATGTTTGAGGATATAGTTATTACTTTACAGGGCCTAATATACAACGATCGCGACCCAAAAGTGATTTCGCCTCACAAGTAGACGTCGGTGTCACATTAACTGGACACATTACCTGTTGAATTAACAATCAACATAATAGAATCGTGATGACAAGACAATATCACTATTGAATGTCTCGAAGTGCGGAATATATTAATCAAGTTCATCTTTCCGAGAGTCATTCATTATACCCACTTTAAGATATCAGCGCAATGTGCAATTTGTGTTTGATGTAGCCTATTCTACCTACATTTGAAGTTGTTTTACAGTGATAATTACCATTGTCGATATAGTAACTATCGTAGTAATAGTGTAGTAACTAATAGTATCTAGTAGTTTAGTTTAGCTTGGTATAGCACTTTTATCTCACGAGCACAGGTTGGCCATTGTTGTAGTTGTGACACAAACAAACACATAGACAACGTCAACTCATAGCTCCTACGCTGACGCACACATAGACAATGTGCATCAACACACAACCATGGCTCACCCGCACTCGTGAGATATAAGTACTCTAATATATGTTAACACTACTATAAACTCACCTCTGAAGTCCAGCTGTACTACATCCAAGTCAGCGATGACCATGGGCGGTTTGGACGCGGTCTTCTCATAGTCGTTGAACCACTCGCAGCGCAGCCTCTTGGCTTCGTCCCAAACCTCGAGCAGATCCTTGTCGTATTGGACTACCACCGTGTTCTCGTAGAACTGACCGTGGAGATCTGCAAAACGATTTTCAAGTTTATTATATTTTTTTGTTTTTTCGGACCGTAAGGTGTTCCGAAAAATCCTGGGGCCAGTTAAAAGAGACGATGGGAGTTGGAGGATCCTAAAAAATGCCAAAATAGAAGAGCTGGTAGCCGAACCAAACATTATAGGTGAATACAAAGCACATCGTCTTCGCTGGCTTGGCCTTGGGAGAAGATCGACAGGTGAAGAGAGCATACTTGGGCCGACCGACTGGACGACGTCCTGTGGGTCGCCCCAAGTATCGCTGGAGGGATGTGGTGGAAGCGGATCTGCGTGAGCTCGGAGCTGGTGCAAGCTGGCGAGAAATTGCGCAGGACCGAGCAAAGTGGCGTGCTCTTGTGTCGGAGGCCAAGACTCATTTTGGGTCGTCGTGCCAGCCCAGTCAGTCAGTCAGTCATTATAATATTTTTTACTGAGGTCGTTTGGCAAATTAACTATGTCCCTAAGCGAGGATGCTATTGCTCGCTATCGGAAATTAACTGTAATTAAACAATTTCAAACAAAAACGTTTAATTTTTAGTATTCTAGGGCTGCATGTGGATGAACTCGCGCAAAAAGTTGAAGCCGTCCGAAGAACGCGGATCGAACCAGTACCTTCTTGGTCAAAGTCGCGCAAGCGAAATTAGCCCTTAAAAGCACCGACTAAACTCCCTTTCAGAACCATCAGCCATTAGGGCACTAATATACTAACTTCACTCATGACTGACGCGTTTAGTCTGTATTTTGTAAAGCATAAAAACGATTTTGCATTGTCGGATCAGCGTATAATTTAATGCGTTTCGCTGGTTGCACTTAAAGTTGCAAATAGTTTGTTGTGGTGGGAAGGAAATACGCTAGTATGGATACCAAGTATTGGGTTGAGGGATGGCGACGAGAGGCGAGTTGCCAGTGGAGAATGATCCCTATATAGTCGCTATGCGGTCCGGCGGGTGGCGATTCTGAGAAACAATGCGCATGTTATATATGTTAGAACACATAACCCACAATTTTATTTTGTACTTAAGTATAAGGCATCTATCTTTGTGCACTGGCGTCGAGCCGGCGGCTGCCCAGACGCTACGTTGCGAATTCCTTTTGATAACTCGCCCGGCGAAGGCCCCACTGTACAATTCCTAGACCTAAGTTTTATTCAGTTACTAATACTCACTAAGTCGGTTCGGACACATAACAAATATTGTATTTAAATTACGGTTAAACTTTATTCTACTAGGAACTTTTGGCCGTGAAGCTTATCCTTGAAAGCTTTATATAAATTGACCAAGAACTTTATTAAGAACTTTATTAAATTGGCCGCGAAGTTTATCCTTGAGCTTTATAAAAATTGACTGTGAACTTTAATAAGAACTTTATTAAATCGGCCGTGAAGTTTAACTTTAAAAGCTTTGTGAAAATTGCCAGTGAACTTTGTTGTGTGAACATTTTATGAAGAAATATATACATATACAAGAACTAAGTGATTTTAATTATCTCAAAATATCCGAACCGCATAATTGGCGCAGTCGAGTAGTCGTACTAAACCGGACTCACAAAATCGGTATCCGGTCTCCGTTTTAACGGTTAATTAGTGCTCTTACGAACTCCCGGTGGTGAATTGTTCATACCTAAGGAAGCTGCGACGCCCTGGAAGACTACATCTCTTTCGACGGGACCAGTTAAGAAAATTTAAGAAAATGATAACTCCTGTGATCATCGCGATACTGTGAGTACGTTTGGAAATTTATAGTTTGCAACCAGATAAACTTCCTAAATTCCTCGAATATTGTAAAAGTGTTACATATAAGTTGTTTGGAGTGATTTAGTGTGGAAAGCTAAATTAAATTGTTAGATTAAATAGGTATTATAAAATAAAAGAAAAATGAATCAGTTGCAATTATTTGAGATTGCTCTTAAAGTTGTACCGACTTACGACGGTAAAGTAAATTCTTTGTACAGATTTATCTCAGCTATAGACTCTATAGTGGGACAATATTATGATGTAGCTAATCCAGATAATTTCCAAAATGTTATCGTAACAAATGGTATAATTAGTAAGTTAGAAGGTAAAGCATCTGAAGTGATTGATATAAATGCTGCTAGAAATTGGAATGAAATAAAAACAGCTTTGATTGAAAACTTTGCCGATCAGAGAGATGAAAACTCTTTGAACCGTGATTTAATAAATTTAACTCAAGGTAATGAAACACCTCAACAATTCTACGATCGCTGCATACATTTGCTTAATACTTTAATTAACTATGTGAATATTCACAACAACGACCAAAATGTCAGAGATTGTAAAAGAGATTTTTTTACAACGCAGACCTTGAAAACATTTTTAGCTGGACTAAAGGAACCTTTAGGCCCAACTATTCGAGCCATGCACCCTAGTACTTTACCAGAAGCGCTCCAATTTATAAAAGAAGAGAGTAATATTGTATACTTACAAAAAAGGAACCAAGGTCAGTCTTCTTCCTTTGGTCAAAACAAATTCGGACAACGCCAAAATCAAAACGCGGTCGCAAATGTATACAGACTTCCTGTTTCCGATTGGAATCGTTCTAGACTACAGTTCAATAACCCAATTCTCAACCAAAATCAACCACAAATTAACCAAAATCGTGGCAATGCCACCCAAAACAGACAAAATGCTTTTTACCAAGATCCACGAACTCATAGAGTTCCTAGGCCATCACCCATGAGTGGCATATCTCATGGCGGTGCAACAAATAACTTCCCTCGTCCAACAAATAATAATATTCCTAATACTCAACCAAGATTCGTTCCTTTTCAAAATAACGAGCAGCGACAGCCTAATACAAATAAGCCTAATGCTTTCCAAAATATTGGATACTATCCTGAATATCACTTCGAAGAACTGAACCAACATGAAATGATGAACGAACCCGAACAGTACGATAATAACGTACCTTGTTATTTCGATGATGAAGACAACTCAAAACAAGAAACGTCGGTTGAAAGTGAGAATACAAATTTTCAGTTAGTCCAGGACTTCGACAGCGAAACGTAATACAAATTAACGCTCATCTCAAACGACAGCTTCCGTTTATCCAAATAAACAATCCACCAATGAAACTGTTGATTGATACAGGCTCTAATCAGTCCTTTTTGTCTCCTGAAATTATCAAGCGGTTTTATAGAAACCTTCAAGTCAGTTACGAACCATTTTCTGTAACTAACGTTCATTGTACTACTCACCATAAATATGCAATCCACGTACCGTTGTTTGACGAATTCAAACAAGACGGCTGGTATAAGTTTTACATTTACAAATTCCACAACGCGTTTGATGGATTAATCGGATTGGACCTTCTACAAAAACTTGGTGCAGCTGTGGACCTGTCTAAAAGACAACTTATTACTCAAAAAGCGTCAAACCAAATTCAAATGCTAACGTCGGGAATTCATAATCTGCTTGAAACACTTGTAAAAGCCAACAGTTCAAATGTTTTGAAAGTGCCCGTAGGTATAAAAAACGGGGAAATCTTTATTCCTGAGAAGAAAATTAACCAGTGTGTCTTATCTCCGGTGGTTACAATGGCAAATCAAGGCTATGCTTTCGTTGAAATAAATAACCCAACATGCAATGATATTATCATTAGTCTCACAGCCCCAATACCTTGTGCACGTGTAAAGGGTAACTTTCATTGTTACAATTTTGAAACACCTTTATCAAAAGCTGATGACATTGACGACCTTATAAGAACAGACCACATGAACGCTGAGGAAAAACAAAACATTTTGCAGTTATGCAATAAATACAGTGACATATTTTATCGCGAAGGACAACCTCTCACCTTTACAAACGAAATCAAACATCGAATTCGGACTGCCAATGAAGTACCGGTTTACACAAAATCTTATAAATACCCATACAAACACAAAACTGAAGTTCAATCCCAAATAAAGAAGATGCTCCAACAAAAAATAATCCAGCCCTCGGAATCGCCATGGTCCTCTCCTATATGGTTAGTGCCAAAGAAAAACGACATACACGAAAAACAAAACTGGCGATTAGTTGTGGACTACCGCAAGTTAAATGAAAAGACCATTGGTGACAATTACCCAGTTCCCAATATTAATGACATCCTAGATAAGCTGGGTCGCTGCCAATACTTCACCACTTTATACCTCGCAAGCGGATTTCACCAGATAGAGAATGTCCTAAGAGGCCTTATCAATACAATCTGTGTCGCCTATATGGATGATATCATCATATTTTCAACCTCATTACAGGAACACATTCAGAATGTTCAAGCCGTTTTTCAACGCCTTAGAGAGGCAAACTTTAAAGTCCAACTAGACAAGTCTGAGTTTTTAAAACACGAAACCGCCTATCTAGGTCATATTGTAACCCCTGATGGCGTCAAACCAAATCCGGATCAAATCATGGCTATAAAAAAGTTTCCAATACCCACGACCCCGAAACAAATTCAATCCTTCCTAGGACTTGTAGGATATTACAGGAAATTTATACCGAACTTTTCCAAACTAACAAAGCCCTTAACATCTTGTTTGAAAAAAGGCGCAGAAATCAACACAAATAACTCAAAATTCATAAATGCATTCAGAACGTGTCAGGAAATCCTCTTGAATGACCCCATACTTCAGCAACCTGATTTTGATAAAGAATTTAACCTTACTACTAATGCTTCTAATTTTGCGATCGGTGCAGTTCTTTCACAAGGTCCAATTGGATCAGACAAACCCGTGGCATTTGCTTCTCGAACTTTGAACGACAGCGAGATAAATTACAGTGTCATCGAAAAAGAGCTCCTTGCTATCACTTGGGCCACAAAGTATTTCCGCCCATATCTTTACGGCCGTAAATTCAACATAATCACGGATCACAAGCCGCTGCAGGGGCTGATGTCTCTGGAAGAACTAAATTCACGTCTGACTAGGTGGATACTCAAACTGGAAGAATTCGAGTACACCATTTGCTACAAACAAGGAAAAGCTAACACCAACACTGATGGTTTATCTAGAATGCAAATTAACGTCAACGACACGGCAGGAACTGAAGAACCAAGAAACGAATTGACATTTAGCGATGACAATGTATCCATAATTGTGAAAGCTCCAGAATTTCCTCAAGTAGACAATCTCAACGAACAAAATCAAGCCGAAATTGTACACACAAATTATGAGGATCCTATTCTTAAAACCCCGATTGCAGAAAAACCTGTAGAAGTCATCAATGGGCATCCAGACAACAGTGAGCCTTATAACATACCGGTAGAAAGGATAAATAAATACAAAAAGCGAAATGAATCATTAAAAGACCCGCTGCCACTCAGCATAAACAAAAACCTCGCTACTACGTGCAGGCCGGTACAAACCGAAGAAGCGACACTGTCGCCTTTGAATAAAAATTCCAGCATAGTGCCATTCAAGCAGAACCCGTGTAAAAACTGCCAATCGGATTACACATTTCTACATTACATCGACTTAAACGAAATTAGACAACAAATTCGTACAATAAATGACCAAATTCAATCATTGCAAGCGTTCTGCCATAGTATCAATAGGGCATTCAAGTTTAAGTTAATCTTTTAGTTAAGCACATTAGTAATAAGTTGAGCCAAGCTATAGAGAAATATAACTCATTGGCGAAAAATAGATATAGATATAAACGAGCTCTTATAGACGGTTTGGGATCTATAATTCGAAGCATTAACGGTAACCTTGATCAAACGGATGAAAAATATATGATGAGGCAATATCTATTCTGAAAACTAACCAAGTTGAGCTAGCCAATCACTTCAACAGGGACATTACACTGAATCATTACTTTCTTGATAATTATAACAAAACTATATCAAAATTGTCCAAAAACCAAAACCAAATCTCTTATAAAATAACAGAGATGCTCCGAGAAATTAATGTTACTAGGCAAGAACTGTTCAGTTATTTACAATTAGTCACACTAGACAACTTCTTTCACACTAGTGGAAATTAATTTGCAAATCATTCATGAACCCCTTGATAATATAGAAACAGCTCTTTCATTCTCTGTTAAAGGCATAGCGGATCATAATATAGTCACATTCGGAAATCTACAGTATTTCATTCAATTTCTAAGCACACATTATGATCCCTCACAACTGATAACCTCCGATGTCAAAGAGTCTCGTATATTTTATAACTTCTTAGAATTAGCGTCATATTTTAGTATTAATAGGTTAGTGTTTGTTATTAATGTAGGTACCAATACAGTATAAGCCCGTTTACGAATACTACCACTTGTTCCCAATACCTACCCAAAACTCTAATATCCTCGTGCCTCCTAAACCTTATCTGGTTGCCAACGAAAATGCGTACCAGTATCTGGAAGAAGAGTGCTCAATTTACGGAAATATGCCAGAAGCAAATGAGACTCTACAGTGCAAAGGAACATGATGATTTCCTATATAAATTGATAAAATCACAAATCGTATCAACGTCCTGCAGCTTCCACAATGTTAAAATCATGGAAGAGATCTTTGAAAATTAACGACTATTACTACTTACTTTTCTGTGTGAAACCTACCAAATTTCACATTCGCCGCAAGAATGAAGAATATACTACTATCAACGGCTCCTACCTTCTAAAATTACCAGAAAACTGCAGCGCATGTACTGATACCACTTCATTTACAAATGAGAAAAGTATTTACAGAGGAACTCCCATAAAACTGTACTCTCTGAAGACATCCACGTTAAGAATCCTATAGAACCGCTACAAATTGCCAAGATCTCTATGATCCGCTTATACGAGACAATTGGATATATACAGAAGGAGCAACAGCACGTACAACCAGTACAACTAATGAACTTCGAGCGTCAACAACATATTTATTGGACCACACCACTTTCCGTCATTTTAATCATTACTGCAACATACATGGCATTCATCAAAATTAAGGCACGAAGGCTACGATCCACAGAAATGGCGGAACAGCATCAGACAAACGAGGAACGTGTTCGGTCTTTCTGCAGTTGAAAACTGAAGAAAAGACCTCTGTTTGATAGGGGAGGTGTTATATATGTTAGAACACATAACCCACAATTTTATTTTGTACTTAAGTATAAGGCATCTATCTTTGTGCACTGGCGTCGAGCCGGCGGCTGCCCAGACGCTACGTTGCGAATTCCTTTTGATAACTCGCCCGGCGAAGGCCCCACTGTACAATTCCTAGACCTAAGTTTTATTCAGTTACTAATACTCACTAAGTCGGTTCGGACACATAACAAATATTGTATTTAAATTACGGTTAAACTTTATTCTACTAGGAACTTTTGGCCGTGAAGCTTATCCTTGAAAGCTTTATATAAATTGACCAAGAACTTTATTAAGAACTTTATTAAATTGGCCGCGAAGTTTATCCTTGAGCTTTATAAAAATTGACTGTGAACTTTAATAAGAACTTTATTAAATCGGCCGTGAAGTTTAACTTTAAAAGCTTTGTGAAAATTGCCAGTGAACTTTGTTGTGTGAACATTTTATGAAGAAATATATACATATACAAGAACTAAGTGATTTTAATTATCTCAAAATATCCGAACCGCATAATTCGCACGCAACATTCGCAGAAGAAGCGGGACGCATGCGTCGCCCGTTATACACCACAGTAGCCATAGTGGACACAACTAGGAATCGGAACGAGAAAAACTCTCTTACTTTGTTCAAATGAGACCGGCATGCCGTAAAACTCGGTCTGCAGCGATTTATTGCGAAATTGTTACGAATTACCGCAGTTACCGAGAACTGTAAACATACAGCGCCAGTTGGATATGCACTCAGGTTTGATTCATATCAGACATTTTTTACATTGGTAGCAATTATTATGCGGTAGAATTTTGAACAAGGTTTGATAAGTATGTTAATTGTTGACCACAATTATTATCTGTCGTTGAAAAACTTTACCTTAGTACCTTAATAACTGTCAACGTTTAAAGTAACATAAGGTTTCAGACAAGCAATTACCTTGCAGGCAAAAAAGCGCAAAAAGTACGTAAAAGCACAATATATGCCGCGTCGCATACATCCGTGGACGGAAACGGTGCTCCGAAGAAAACGCCGCTTTGCCTGCTTACTGTGTCTATTCATTTGTCACATAAATTATCCAACGAATGTTGACGGCTGAATGACTCAAATGTTCGGCCCAGAGGCGTTTCTTCATTTCTGCATTTATACTTATGGTGAATTTTTGCTGACATCGCGGTAACGTTTGATAAGTCAGTTGCTACACGTTTTAAAGCCATTTTAGACTAACTATAGCAATGCAATAATTTATACTTGTCTTGAACAAAATCTGTTTTGAACAAATTTTCTTCGGAATACTCGGGTGCGCAGTTCTAAAGTACAGTCAAGGTCATTAATATGTATACACTTTTTTACCTAATCGAATGTGTTTGCTCACAAATTGTAGGCGACCGCATTCAATTAGGTAAAAAAGTGTATACATATTAATGTCCTCGACTGTACCTACCATACTACACATGCTATTATTATTAGGTTACTATATACTTAATTTATGAACTAGAAAACCTGTTAAGAAAGTTTCCTGAAAGTTATCGTAATCCTATATAAGCACAGTGTATACTATTAATGTTCAGTTGTAGTGTGTTATTGTTTAGTATATTACTTATTAGTGTTGCAGTCTATAAATATATGTACTACAACACTAATATAATAATTGAGCAACTCTAAAACGTCTTAAAATTATAAGCCACACGCACGCCCGTACACTGGGATGCAATTATAACTGTTCTGTTTCTGTGCTGACAGTGTCCACTTTCCACATAGGCTAGTACGAGTGAAAAAACCGACCATTCCAAGCAGGGTGGCGTGCCAGAACGTAACTAGTTCTGACGCAGAAACTAAAAGGATGTATGTGTTGAGACATTTTTATCGGAAAACATTTTGCTGTGCATGTCAGTTTGGATTTGGATGATACAGCAGTACTAGGACTATCGACTTTTATCGGCTAGTATTTTTATTAAGGGGAGCTATCCCCATTGCAAATGTCCCGCTCTAATACGCGTGAGTTTGCAATTAACCTTAACCATCCCGCTCTCTACGGAAGAAGCTCTGTGCGTAGTTTTCGTAATTTAAACATAGGCATTAAACGAATCATTTTATCAAAGCAAACCCTACGAATTTGTCTATTTTGTTTATTTGGCATTTATTTGTGTGATGAACACGAATATTTGTTCTTGGGTCTTGGATGTCTTCTATGTATATATGTATTTATTTATCTATATAAGTATGTATATCGTCGCTTAGTACCCATAGTACAAGCTTTGCTTAGTTTGGGACTAGGTTGATTTGTGTAAGATTGTCCACAAATATTTATTTTTATTTATTTATTTATTTATAACTATTTAGACATAGCTCCAGCTCGAGCTTCATATCAAATGTATGAAAACATAGCATAGCATAGCTCTAGTGGTAAACCAGCTTTAAAACACTATATTCTATGTCTCAGATGGTTTTAAAAAACTCAAAAGTGGTAAAACCCAGCCTTAACACCTGACGCAAACGTGGTTATATTATAATACCTATATGTATTATAACACTTGTGAGCAAGTATCGTAGCTACTTCCTTCAAAGTGATCATATTAATAATACATGCCAATAAAAGTAACGAAATCAAGATAACGACAATTAACATTTACTAATATTTATTATAATAACACATAGCTCAAACTATCATTACGAGGGACATTAAAAGGCAACTATATTACGAAAATACTCATTAACATCTAAATCTTGTTTAAACATCTAGTTTTATTTAGTAATAAATAATGGAGAAAATCATGGTTTTCCTCTCCACGGACAATTATTTGAGAGAAAAATAATAATAACGGTCATATACCTAGTTAGTAAAATTTGTCACATCCACCGGAATATTTGTGTCAAGTGCATAATAAAGCCGCTCGAGAACATTAACATTCTCATTGCACCGTGATATAACTTAAAATTATTTGAACTGTCAGAGTTTTATCAAATTAGGCCGTTCAAAAAGCGACTTTACTCTCCAAGCGTGAAGATTCAAAGTCCAATGACAAGTTTTATAAAATGTCGGACATCTTAAATAATTTCTACTATACCAGCGGCACGAAAACAAACATATAAGCAAGAGTTAAACAAAAAAAAAGTAAAAGTAAAAAAAGGGGTAAAAGTTAATAAAGTTAAAGTTAAGTTAGTACTCGTATTATATACGTAGCCATTTCTGGCTATAAATTACCTTTCTTCTTTAAAAATGAGTCTCTGTAAATATGTCTTAATAAATACGTGCACAAATAAAGTTTTCTCAAGTTTTGATGTAGTTGACTTTAAATTTCAACCGGCCTATGCAGTCTTTTTTCACTTTACCTACGAGTAGGTAAATGTAATTGATTAACATATTTCTATGTTACGACCCTGATGCATGTATGTAAAATGATGTGTCATGACCTCTTGGTCGTTTATACTATTCGTGTTGCGATATCAGCGACAGTGGCACCCCTATTATTTTCTACTCTTTTTTGCCAGACTCTAGACTCATAACCCGCACAAACGGCGTCTCCGTTTCTATAAATCTATGCATTAACTTACATGCTCCTGCTCCTACCTTAAGTATTGACCACAGGTGAGACGACTTTTGTTTTTGGTATGTTATTGGTAGATCATTATATAACAACATTTTTTAATACAGTTGCTCAAAAAGTGGTACTTTATGTAGCTGTATATCGTGCGCAAAGTTGGATTTCGCGCACTAGTGCTTTTTACTTTTCCAACTTTTTTAAATTTACTGTTGACCCAAGCCATACATCCAGCCAAAGAGTTAAAGGTTCACTCACTTTACTTATTTATTTAATAAAGCAAAGGCCATTAAAACTATTAAAAGTAAACTTCTATAATATTTAAAACATTAAAAATGCATATTAAACAAGTTAAATGGTTATCAAATATGAAAACATCTAAAACTGTATTCAAAAAGTTGACTGATTGTACAGAGTATTATGAAAGACCGTTGCGCCGGGTGTGACTGAACGCTTGTCTTTTTTCGTCAAAAAATACATTTAGTTACTTAAAAATCAAATAGAAATTAATTATAACATGAAAGATAATGATTTATTAATATTTACATGTAATTAAACTACCATGTGACATAAAATCTCCTCCAAAATAGTATTTGATTCGGCTGGATGCTGACAACCATGGCCTGTTGAAAAAAGTCAATCAATTAAAAGTTAAACCGACTTTTTAATTCCCGCTTCTTTGTACATGATTTCAAGATTTAATTTTGTAGTGAGTCGTATTGTTTTAATAATATTTTTGTGATATGTGTGATTTATACGATTGTTATATATAAAGTGTATGTCTGTATGTAAACTACGCCAGATAGACCAGGTAAGTACTTAAAGCCCACAATGGCAAGTAAATGTATTGTGTATTGTATCTTTTAATTACTGTTTTATTTTAGTTTCTTTGATATTTTTTCGCAACTGTATTAAAAACGTCGTTTGATATACGTGCGGAAGTGTCATTTTCACTCGCCCCGAGTCTTGTCCCTCGCCCGTCGGCTCGGGCCAAGACAACTCTACCTTCCGCAATAGCATCAAAATGTACTATTCTTCTTTTACTCGTACTGCTACTTATTATAATTCATTTGCGATATGACCTGCTATAAAAACGAGTGTCAAAATTTCGGTACTTTTCTTCGGCTGTTTTGAAGTAGTTAGGAATTTACCTAGTAAAACTTTAGATAGGTAGGTACAACATATATTTCATCCAAAAAAAGGCAAGTATTTGTCTTGGGCGACTTCCTGATTTGTCGGTGCGGAGGCAGTTCGATATGAGAAAAGTGTAAAATATTATCAGTGTCAGCTGTCTGTCGACGCGATACCATTTTTTACTACGCCCCTACATTTAAATGAGTGCTTCCTGACTGGCGCGGGATACGCGGTAGCGGGACGATGTGAAGGCGGTACTGCTACGCTTCTGCGCATGATATTACTACTGCGCAAACGTAATACTGACAGTATTATGTCAAGTGAGAATCTTTGCGACGTCAGTAAGTTTACGCCAAAGAAGAAAATGTCACATATCGATCTTCAAATCTTAAAAAATAATAACATAAAACTATAATGACGAAGAGCGTATTATTAAACCAATTTGAATTATTAAATTCCCCTGGCTCACCTGGTTTCGTTCCGCACTTCGCGTAAGCAATCCTAAATGAGAAGTACGTCTGCCCTGTTGACGGCGGCACGTACACGCAGCGTGGATCTCCATGCTGACCTGTTAGCAAATAAAAAGGTGTTATTGATATCACCACATGTGCTCTCCACCGCTTTTGAGAACAAATGCGTGGTTTTTACTCGTATGGACGTGTATAAGTATAAACGAGCGGAGACAACAGCCTCGAGAAACTGGTCATAGTTAGAAACGTGGAAGGTAAAGGAGCCCGTGAAATCTCCAACGCAATGAAGAAGACCAGCAAATTCTACGATGTGGTGCGGTTGTGGTGTCCAATAAGACATCAAGTGATCTACAGTCATCATAAAATATACATCTGGTATCTTGTTCTATCACATCATTACGAGTATTTAAATCCGATGAATGTATCCCAGCCCGTTCTTGCGTTTTCAATAAAATACTTTCGTTCATTAATATTTATAGAGAAATTTTCATTTCACTTGCGCGTTTCGTTCGACAGTCTTCACATTTGCGTGACAAAATTACTTCACGGGATAACACGGGGACTTTTGTTGCGCAGACATGCGTTTACATAATATTTAGCACAAAATACTCTTATGCTACCGTCAAAAAATTAACCAGTATGGAGTTATTGTATAGAGTAAGTAATACATTTGAGCTAGCTTTAAATATATTTATTTTTCCGATATTAGAATTATTGTATTCGAATATTAATCAAATAATTCTTTGATTAAACGTGATTTTAAATATCTCTGTAAGTATCTGTAAAAAATCAAACTTCTCTGTTAACGTAAAAAAAGGTAAGTACGGCCGTTTATACCGCAAAATAGTATTAATACAGTTATTTAAGCAGATAAGAGGGGTCAACCTCGGAATGAGAGATAACCAGGTGTTTTGTATACACCTTCATTTTGGCGTTCTGTAAGCTGCCTTAAAGCTCACCGCAAATCTCATGTCCGCTTCGCAAGGTATTCAAGGTCAAAGGTCACTATTTTCTGTCTATAACTTCGACGATGTTAACGTGTATTAACAAATTGTAGAGCACTAAATTTACAACTGATTTGGTATAGAACATGTTTTCATGCGCTCAACCGTTTTTGAGGTAGAGGCCGGAGAGAAAGAAATTTTGTAAAATAGTGGACTTTAGTGACTGCTCAGTGCTCACGCCTTTGTTTTCAAATCTATTTTTTAAACAAAAAATATAGTATTTATCTACTTAATAAGCTCTAAACAACGATACCCCACTCGATCGGGTGGATAAAAAAAATATGTTTGCGCCCCCCTTCAGCTCTATGGGAGCCCCCCTTAAAACATATTTAAAATAATTTTTAACAATTGGTGTGGCTTTGGGTTAATAAGATGTAAAAATAATAATTTAGTGTTTAGTTTTAAGTGAGAGCGGAGTGACAGCGCACATAATCTCAACCATAGAGATTTTGCAACCTAAATATATTAGTTTATGTAAATTTATTTTTTATGAAATAAACAGATTTAATTTTTTTTTTTTTTTTTTAGATGCTTATACTGTGAAAATTTTAAACCTGTAGCTCAAACCGTTTGGCTGTAAAACCTGTAAAACAGACGACGGACGGACATGACTCACAACAATAGGGTTCCGCTTCGAGCTTTCGGGTCCTAAAAATGAATTCCTGATGTCTGTTTTACACAAAAACGATACCCTGCAAGCCATAGTAGCCTTAACGGATCAATGAGAAAAAAACGAAAAAAGGTGTGCTTGGTCCAATTCACCCCGCTCTCCCCGCGCACAGGGGACGTATCTAACTAATCTCCACATCTGAAAAGAATCATCGCGGTACACTTTATCTATGGTACAAATTTCATGCTTGTAACCCGATGCGTACAAAAATGTTAGTAATCTGCCCTCTAGCACCTCTTCTGCTGTACTTACCCTAATGAATGCTCGTATATTTTGAAAACTATAGGTCCTATCAAAATACATCCAAAAATGACTTGTAGATAATTTTATAAGGGACATTTTTTCCATTGACGGTTTTCTCTTAGCTACAGCCGTTTTCAACAAAATTAAAAAAAAAACTGTAATTCGGCACACAAAAGTTGGGGGAGGGGGGAAAAAGTCTGTCAACGTGTTTCCCTAAAATTTTTAAAGCACAAATATGAAAGCTACATGCATGCCAAGTTTCATGCTTTCTGCCAGATGGAATCGTATTTCGAGAGGAGCCGTACTAGTGAGCTTTTTGAGGCAGCTTATTAGAACGCCAAAATGAAGGTGTATACAAATTTCCAGCTGGTTAACTCTCTATTATCTACTCCCATCATTCATAAGGGCCATATCCCGGTAACTGACACATTTGTTCACTAAAGCCTGAAACTGGGGCATATATTAATAATTCAGCATGTATCCGTCATAATTGTAAGTGAAACTGAGCAATTACAAATAACAATTAGTGGCGGTCTACATACTGTGGGGAGTGTGGGGTATGCGACTTAAATACTAAGTGTGGTTAAAAGGTGCTTCAACTAGAGCATTATCACGGGTTTTGGAACTTTTGGAGTGGGGCTTCTTCCAAAAATTTTTCATTTCCATGTAATTGTATCTACCTATAAAAGATTATAAACGCGTACGAGAGGATCCGCGAGGAAAATGCTCACGTAATTATATATCTATTATACACTAACTTGATTAGACTCTTCGCGGTTATCTAGGTTTAGGTTGCGTAGAAAATAATTGCACTCTGTTATTTTTAAACGACTTCAAAAAAAGGAGGAGGTTCTCAATTCGTCTGTATGTTTTTTATCTATAAAGTTCGATGCAAAAATTGGCAAGAAACAAATGAACGCGTCACACATTGTATTATGTTTATGGCAGTATTTTATAGATAAAAAACCGGCCAAGTGCGTGTCGGGTCACGCACAACGAAGGATTCCGTACCTACACCTACTAGTCCACATTTCAAATCACTATTTAATACCTTGAATCAAGAAAGGTCGTATCTTCATAGGGAAGTCACGGCACTTACGTTCTTTTGTTTGGGCAAGACAGTTTTTCAGTGATAATTCAAAAACCCTTAATCCCACCCTGTTCAAACCAAAAATCGTTGAAAGTATTTATTTATGTACACCGTTTAAATTTTTTTCAGTATTTTAATCTTCATAGTTTGGAAATTAAGGGGGGGATATATCTCACCAACGATTGACTTAAATGGAAAACTTTCTGAGTAATATCTATATAATTTTTAAAGGCCTATCAAAAATATAAATAAATGCATTGAAAAAAAAAATCGTACCCCGGTTACATGTATGGGGTGCCCCCCTAAAATATTTTTTTCCTAATTTCACATGACATTTATATAGCAGTTCATAAAATACATCTTCCTACCAAATTTCATAATTTTATTGCCTATAGTCTTTGAATAAACCGGCTGTGACATACGGACAGACAGACAGACAGACATAGACATGACGAAACTATAAGGGTTCCGTTTTAGCCATTCTGGCTACGGAACCCTAAAAACAGGCTGTAGAAGAAGTAATGGTAAAGGAGATTCAAGAGTATTCGAATGTGTTCGTGTCGGAGATTTCCCGTCGATTTTCCCTGGCTCCTCTCCAACCGTGCACTGCAGACAGAGGACGAGTAGATTAAGAAATACACCTAAAATAAAAATGAATTAGGATATATACCTTTTGACGATACGATTCCTTCGAAAGGATGCGAGAATGTGAGATGTACGTCCATGTGATCCTTGCCGCACATGACTTCTAGCGACTGTATAACTGGCATGCCGTCCGGCCTGTCGACTGGCCATAGCTCGCCCGCCCGGACTCGCGTCTGTCAACAAACAACATACAACATACATATAGCGCAGTTACCATCACATATATCTACATCCTTCAGGATTCTCAAAAATATATGAACACGAGCTTTTTACAATAGTGGAATTCCAAATTGATCTCGCACCCTTATCATGAGTTTGTAATGTTTGCATTACCGTACTTTCTAGCGACTGCGTAAACGATTTAGTATGGCGAGCCTTAGTTCTATTGCGTAACCGCCTGAGGCGCTGTAATTTTGTCCATGGATACTAAATTACGCAGTCGCTAGCGAGTACGGTAATGCAAACATTGCAAACTGATGGTAGGGGTACAGAAATGGAAGGGCTATTTTACGAAAAGTTGTACACTTGACTTTTATAATTTAGCTAAAATCGGCTTTTATAGTTTAGGTACACAATTTTCGGTTTTCCGTTCCGTTACCATCATACAATTTAGTATGGAAGCGGTAACGGAATTGAATCTTGGGGCACTTTTTCCCCCAGTATGATCCGAAAGTAGGTACTTTCGGTTGTGAGTAGAAAAACCCGATTTTATCAAAATTAAAAAAAAGTACCTATTTTTTATCAAAACTAAAAAACCTACAACTTTCTGTAAAATGGTCTGGAAAAGCAACTAGGTGCAGTCAGCAGCAATGGTTGCTACGCGTTCGAGGTGCTCAAAATGATCTTCACACATCTTTATTACAAGGGAATAAGAGCGTGTATAGATCATTTTGAACACCTCGCCCGTGTAGCAACTATTGCTGCTGACTGTACCACAGATATAAGGTATGAAAATGAATAGAATTGGAACTATCGAGTTCAACCAGAATAGACTAATCTCGAGTTACAACTGTAATGAGGAAGTTATCCAGGTAAAATTGATACCTACTTTTGCTATTTAATTTGTAGAAGAAAACCCCTTATCCAATAGAAGTTTTGTATAATTAATGTTAATTCCCGCCGGCATTCCGTTAGTAGAGATTGCAATGTATACATAATGTATAGGTATTTCGTTGAAAATGTTCACCTCGATTTAATCGCTATCTCTTCTTATAAAAACCGGTCAAGTGTAAGCTACACTCGCACGCCGCGGGTTCCGTACTAATTTCGTGTTTACCTAATGGTTTTTTTGATGATTTAAAAACCTAGAGCGATATATATAGTTATTTTTCCCATGCACACATACTTAAAGTTAAGTGTAAAATTTTTGGTTGGCTGTTTTAATTACTTACATGTTTACTATCACTACCATCAGCATACCTAATCAGTTCTTGAGTTGAGATACAAAGACGGATAAACGGAGTCGCACCATACGGGTTCCTGTTTTACCCTTTTTGATACGGAACCCTATAAATGACCTTTAACTTGTGGTGACCATAACATTTTTATTTCAATAACAAGTCAACCTACCTATTCTACGCATCTATCGTAAGATTCCCTACTCTAACGAGCCTTATGTTAGTAAAAGCACAGGCTTTTTAGCTATTACTTCTTAGCTTAACGACTACACAAACAGTGATTTACGTTAAACGGTTATTTCTTCACCAAGGAGGTAAACAACCGGTTTGGCGGACAGTGTAAACTAAACAGGCACTTCATAATTTCGAAAAGAAACTTTTTCATCAAAATTGGATGATTGGTTGAACGATAAGCGGTTTTGTACCACAAAGAATATGTAGTACAGAGCTGTAACGGAAAATATTGGAACCAAGTTCCCAAGATTTGGCGTAGGCACTAGTTTTTACGGAAGCGACTGCCATCTGACCTTCCAACCCGAGAGGAAACTAGACCTAATTGGGATTGACTTGTCAAGTGAGTGGGCAACTTGACTGTTAGAAGTTCTCAAGCCGCCCGAATGGTGGAGACACTGGAGACTGATTAAGATCTATTAAATGTTTTGCTGCCACTATTCTTATGGCGGCGTCGACTATCGAATTCACCTGTGAACTAAATATAGACCAGCACTAAGCGGTCTTAATTGTACCAATTCTACCTAAATGGCATCCTCCTATCTTGGCATTCTTCAATATCACACACTTGAAGGAACTTGCGGTCAAAACCCGCCAATTAAGTGCATATTAATCCACTATTTCCGATTCGATCCACAGCATCTGCATAAGTGATCTTTGCGCGATTTGATGGAACGCCGGGGCACGTTCCAGGAACGTCGCTGGCGCAGTTCCCACGCGCCGACGAGGAATTTGCGAATCGATGTGTGTGTGTACCGTACATTTTTGTGTATGGATGCACCAAAAAACCGCGCAACCGAACACTCCGAACAGGTTTACCACTTAGATAAAGTACTCGAGGCTCCGACATACTAAGGGCTTCAATGCTAAATCTAGGGAAATTTGTGAGCTATTGTCGCAAATAAAAGCTTGTAGTGGCAATAGAGAAGAGTTCTTAACAGTTAAAACGCTAAAAAACAGGTCAACCTCGGAATGCGAGATAATAAGCTGAAAACTTGTATACAGTTATACACACCTTAATTTTGGCGTTCTCTAAGCTGCCTCAAAAATCACAATAAGTCTTATTATCTCTCATTCCGAACTTGAACCCCAAAAATGACTGACTCCTTTAATTAGTGGTGTAATAAAGAACTTTTTTTCACAGCAGAATTACTATATAGGACTATTGCGACCTAATATCATACATTTTAAATGTATATTTTTGATTATCATTAAGAAATATCGTATCAAACATCGACAATTCTCAAGCTAAAAACAGTTTCTTTCCTCTTCAATTCAACCTACTCGTACACACAATAAAATCAAAAAATAGCTCTGTTACTATCTAAAACTTTAATATAATCATCGTATCATTTAAGAACGTTATTGGTAGGTATTGTCAAAACTTTTGTTACCTATAATTTGAAATCAATACATTTTAAAACTTGTAAAGTTTTTAGTGAGAGCACCCGAACCCACAGATTTTTAAACGATTGAGGAACTTCATTAATAATTATCTGTAACTTAACTGTGTGCCTTGGTTATTTTATCACGTGACAATACGAGCCACGGATAGCATTTATGGCATTTATGACTAACGATTTCAGATGGCAGTGAAATATTGCTGAGCGCTTAATCATAATTTTGGTCGCCCGACTCGTGCATAACACTTAAATGTTTTAAATAGGTAAGTAAGTAATAAATTATTATGTTTAAGTTGAAACGAGATTGATGGTTAAGACAATTATTTAATATAATACGTTGTACGGCGCTTCTTTTGGGTTCAAAATTCAACGTTTCGTTAAATCTACACTTCAAATCCAAACTCATAACCATATTTGCATATGCATAGTAGTAGTTTATGAAACACGATTGTATTTTTAAGTTATAATAAGATCACACGAGGGTTTTTAAGGGCTGTTTATGTACAGTTGCATACACTAGTTTATCTACATCCATATATTAAATTCTCTTTCCTTGTATAACCCATGTTACTGCGATTCCATAGAATAAGTAATAGTACAAGCGATACTCCGAGGCCGAGCACGGGCTTGCGCGCGTGCTGTAAAGTCAGAGCACGGGCGCGCGCCTCCGCTGTAAAGTTGTACGTGATCTCATAACCGCATCATCTATGATGCTGTTACGGCCTTCTCCACAGTGGAGGCCGGGGGGCGGCGGGTACGGTGTATTGAAAAGATCGTCCTTACCTACGGTCTTTGAACACTCCACAAGGAATTTAATGATACATATAATATATTCTGTCAAACCTCTTGTATTTATGAAAGAGCGGAATTTCTTGACACAAGCTTACTTTATGCTTAAAAGGGGATTCCAACCTTATGTATCTAAACATGTAAAAGACACAATAAACATTTTTATTTATTTTTTTCATCATTAAACATATTGCATATGTCATATATATATATATATATATAGTACCTAATAGGCATTTTTGACGACCCACGATATAGAGTGTGTGTCATCCACGAAAGCGCGCCCCTAACAGTTTTATTATACTTACAATACGCCAACAAACGAGTCTAATTACAGAACTTAGCACATCAATGTTACATACTAAGTAAAGCATTCAATAAATAACCACTTCCTGATAAAAAAAAACAAAACACTATCTCCTCATTATGCCTAAGGATATAATCATAGCGAGGCATTTTTAACTACATATATGTGGCTCTATCCCTATTATTTCATGTGTGATGCAGTCTGTCCAGATTCTCGGAGCATATTTGAGGAGAAAGTTCGTTTAACACATCCAGTACCTATAGCAAGCATTACATCAAGTTACCTCTGTTCATTCTAAAATTTACCATTATTGAGATTATTTCAACAGTTGAACTTCAATAACAAGCATTTTCATCCATCTACTCTCTTAAAAAAAATGCTTCCATCTACGCATGTAATAGTAGGTACTCGTATGTACCTACTTAAACAAAATGTGTAGGTATCAAAAATCTTTATAAGTACATCTTACGGTAAAAATATTTTTCAATTAAGTTCCGGAATGTGTAGGTAACTTAGGTACCTTATTTTTTTTAACTTAGGTACCTACTACTTAACATCGCCAAACATCATTGTGCTCTATACAGCTGAATAATGTTCAGAGTTTACTAAAATAATTCGTACAACGACTACAATACATGTACAATACTTACTTAGGTATTACCACCCAAACCAAATCGTTATTGTGCTTTATTGGAAACTGATTTTGCTTGTATGTATATGTACTCACCGTTTTAAAAATGATAGCTCACGAATAAAGTACGTGATAAATATCAAGTACAGTCAAGGGCATAATTATGTATACATTTTTGGACCTTATTTCAATGGAGTAAGGTGAAAAAGTGTATACATATTGGTGCCTGTACCTACATATATGATAGAAACAAACAGGTTAATGATACGAACACTTTATTATTCCCACCATAATAATCTTTGAGGCTACAATTTCACACAATACAGATGATATTATATTAGATGTTGCACATATTACATGCTAATAATACAGGTACACTCCTTGATAGCAAATCTGATAATAATCTTAGTCAGTTACGGCAAAGTTAATTACAAAGCTGATCTGCATTATTAATTATGATTGTTAATATTTACAATCATAATTAATAACGATACCTAATAAATACAAGTACGATACTTAGGTTGACACTTTATCCACTTCTTGTCACCTTCACGGCTGCTTGGCAAGAGAGCGCTCCGTGGAAGGTGTCCGGCTATTTATGAACTCTGCTTTGTGACGTCACCGGAAAGACTGGATTGGTTCCGTCAGTGTTGCCAGCGCCACCAAGTGATGGTGTTGCCACCCAAAATTACCCGGGCGACAACATATACAAGTATTAATAATATCATTATGTAATTACGGAGCAGCGACGGCATATTTCTGTATACTTAAGCGAAGAAATTACAGACTGCGATCGAACTAATTGCAAATAATATAGCGACTCTCTAAGAAAATTAAATTCATTTTAATGTGTTCGCTTTACCTCCTTGTTTGGTATGTAGCGTGAATTGCGTAACATAGGTACCTATAATACGTTGAAAACTGTAACGCCAAATGCTGTCAAATGAACGCGAGCAAGAATCTACCCTACAGAGCTCTAAAGCTCTAGTCGTTTTTGCTTGCGTTCGTTTGTCAGAATTTGACCTTAGAGTTTTGTAACGAACGTACTAACACCCGCTGTCAATGCTTGTTATCTTGTTTTACGGGGTTTGCAGGCCTATGTACAAATGCAAGATGTGGAAATGTTCAATCCCACGTATAATTAGTTTGACAAAAAAAACAGCGTCACGTTTAGGTTTAATTGGCAACTACTCGTTCCTATCCCTTTTTAGTGCTGTGTGATTATCTAAAACACAAGCTCTTTCTCGAGGTTTCGAAGCTCTAAGAGAATGACTTGATAGCAAACGCAATAAAATTACTGATAAATCGCTTATTTAGCTATATTAGCACCAACGACTTGGTGCGTGCATACACATCATTAATTTCATGACTAGCTATAGAAAATACCACACCATTCGGGGAATAAGAACTAAAAGCCGTAGAATATGTAGGCTTATGCGTCACTGTTCTTTCAAACCTGCGGTGCACAGCAATCGAGCGATATTTGCGTTTCTACGTCGTTTGTGATCGTGCAAAAGCAACAGGAGATAGTATTGACGTAAGTAGATAATGAGTTGCACATTTTAGTCTAGATGATGGAAATTATAATTATGTGACTGGGTCACTCAAAAGTTACATGGCATTAAAATGAATAATATTTAAATAGAATACGGAACACTAAAAATTGTCATGTCACTATATTTACATACGTACATTGATAAGGTACAAATAAATAAAATCGGTAGCAATTTTCAACAAAAATATTTAGTAAATTCACATTCAATCACTGATTCCCATTTACCATATTTATTCAACGAGTCAAATACTTAAAAATGGAAGTTACATCACCACAAGTTATTCCCCTTCAACACATAATTTATATACAAATCATTATAAAACTTCGTGAGCTTTACGAATTAAGTGGATAGAGTCCACGTTAGCGCCGCTCGTAATTAATGATGAAACTGGAGCGGAGAAATTTATCGATGGGGATTATAACGTTTGCTTTCGATGTTAACGCTCGCGCTATGGAAAATTACGTTTGTTCAGACAATATCAACGGCATTTTCTCTTTAATATCACACAAGCTGTCCCCGTGACTCCATCCGCATATTATAGAAAGCCCGGGAGTTGCCGCGGGATAAAATATAGTGTATGTACATGCTGAAAATCCATTCTATATAGGGTAAAATTGAGGACGTATTTAGAAATCACTTTTGGCAACTCTACATATATACATATATGATCGTCTTTTCAATGAAAATAACCCAGTCGGAATAGTAAAACCTCGAAGTTTGAAAGCGTTGTAATCGTCTGCCGAAAGTCCCCGAGCCAGCACCTTCTAGAGTCGCCGCTATCTTGAAATATGTACTCCATCCGTAAGATATTCACATTTTGTGCGAAATCCACGTAGGTACCTATTCTATGAAAATATGGTCAAGTGCAACATTGAAACCTAATAAATTCCGCACTAATCTGTATACAACTCTGACAAGTTAAGGCGACTTCCTGACTTGGCGGGGCGGGATCGATATGTGAAATTTTCTTCTTTGGCGTAAACTTACTGACGTCGCAAAGATTCCCACTTAACAGAATACTGTCAGTATTACATTTGCGCAGTAGTAATATTATGCGCAGAAGCGGGTCAGTACTGCCTTCGCATCTTCCCGCTTCCGCGCATCCCGCGCCAGTCAGGAAGCACTCATTCAAATGTAGGGGCGCAGTAAAAAGTAGTACTTAGTTGACTGACAGTTGACACTGACATTTGTCAATTTTCTCATATCGTACCGCCCCAGCTCCGACAAATCAGGAAGACGCCTTAACATGTCTTCGAGGAGAAAAATCCATTCGCATGTGTGAGATTTTCCGTTTTTGTCACTCCAAGGGATAATATTTAAACTTGAAGCTTGAAAGATTTATAAATCTATACTTAGATTTACACAATAGGACATGAGTTATTCTATATATTTAACATTTTATCCAACTACGGCTTAGCCAAAAAGAAGGGTAAATAGTTCGTTAAGTCCTAATATTTTGGTGCTACGTGGCCCAGCGGCGCCTGCGTACCGCTTGCGGTATCTAAGGTTAAGCAACGTGGGCAGCGGTCAGGACTTGGATGGGTGACCGCTTTGAGTGGTTACTAACTGAGCGCTCCCGTGCTTTGGAAGGCAAGTTAAGCCCTTGATCCCGGTTGCTGTCTATGGCAGCAGTCGTTAAGCCAAGTTGGAGGCCTTCGGGCGGCTTGAGAACTTCTAACAGTCAAGTTGCCCGCCCACTCACTTGACAAAGCCTAATCCCAATAAGGTCTAGTTTGTAGTTTCCCCTCGGGGTTGGAATGTCAGATGGCAGTCGCTTTCGTAAAAACTAGTACGCCAAATCTTGGGATTAGGTAGCGGACCCCAGGCATCCTTCAGGATGCAACTGTACTGGGATAACGCTAGGAGGATGGCATAATTTTGGTGCGTCGTCCAAGTCAAGCTGCGTGATGGATTCCCACAATAGACGTGGCGTTAGATTTCTACTAATTCTATTTACGTGTTAATTACACATTGAGTTTAAGAAAATTCAACACGGCGGGCGTGAGTGGACGTCAAGTCTGAAATCACAATTTTGCTTTTAGCACTTACATTATCTGGTGGATTTCGCCAGTGCTATAGATGAGGGACGAATTATTAAGACATAATAATTTTATGATATAAATGATTATATCTGATGCACATCCCGCAATAATTAGGGTTCCGTAGTAAACAAGGAACCCTTATAGTTTCGCCACGTCCGTCCGTCTGTCCCCCGTTTTTCTCAGTAACCATTAGTAAGTACTAGAAAGCTGTAATTTGGCATGAATATACACATCAATGACGCCGACAAAACGGTACAATAAAATCTTAAAAAAAAATTTTTTTAGGGTACCTCCCCTACATGTAAAGTGGTGGTGCAATTTTTTTTTTCTCCCAAACCCGATGAATTTAAAAGGAAAACTATCACAGCTAAGTAGACATTACTAGTTAACGAGTAATAGTCGAACTTCAGAAATGTACTTTGCAAAAGCAAACTTTCGTACAATTTCCATTGATACCTTAGATAATGTTGTTACTCGTAATTCTGTCAAAAACATAGTAAATATAAGTTTGCGAACTTTTTAGTCCACATATTAACGGTTGGATGACTACGGAACCCTACCTTGCGCGTGGCCCGACACGCACTTGGCCGGTTTTTTTATGAATTTAGTATGGGGATGTGACCGCAGAGTGGAAGCAAGGACTGCTGAAAAAAGGTTCATGACCCCACATTGGGGGCACCCGGACAGGGAACGTGTGAAAATTTAAACTTTGGGGGTCATGGGGATAAAACGCTACCATGAAATATGTTCTTCATTTATGTATTTTTGGAAACCATATAAAGAAGGAGCTTCATTTCATAATTATTATCTAGAAGATGTAAGTTAAATTCCTCTTAAAGATAAGTAGTCGAGTAGTAATCGATTCGTATAGTTTTTAATAAACAACACTTTCTCCTTTCCGGTCGTAGACGTTATTCATACGTTAGCATCTGGATGGGTGGTCGATTGAATTATGACAAGTGATACGAGCCGTGACCATTATACATTAAACGTTTGTCTTTAGATTTTTATACATTTAAAATATTACTGTTAATTTATCCATGGATTTTTTTTGTAATTTCCCAAAAAAAATGTATATGATTATAATTATCAAAGATCACAATATTTCGTAGTTGAGAAATGCAACCCTCTAGTGGAGAACAACTGGAAATCCGCCGGACATGCGAAAGCATTTTATGGGTTCCGTACCCGAAGGGTCCAAACGGAACCTTATTGCTGTCACTCACGCGTCCGTCCGTCCGTCCGTCGTCTGTCACACAGGTTTACAGCCAAACGGGTAGAGCTACAGTCTTCAAATTTTCACAGTATTAACATCTTGTTGGCCCAAAGCCATACAAATAGTCAAAACTTATTTTCAATTGTTTAAAACCTAATTTTTGTGGTTGGTTCGGAACCCTAAATGTGCAAAATTCGACTCGCACTTGGCCTGTTTGTGTCGATGCTGAAACGGAGACCTTCAAACGAACAGCATATTATTATTATTTATTGCCCGAGTAAAACCACTCGGTCAATAAATAAAAAGAGCGTTTCTTTATATTAATAAGTTACTCATCACATCACAATCCTGTATTGCCGCTGATCACCATTATGTGAGGTACAAGAATGTTATAGGTGCAGCGAAGAAAGTTTCCATGACTCATTCTTTGTCAAAATATTATATTACCTACCTAAACGTGACGAAGCACTTCCTGGTTATCCATATCCTGGTCCTCGCTTCATAGAGCTGGGACAAAAATGCTTTCGTAATGTATGTCCAGCCGATTTCCGGATGCGGAAAACCGGGGCTTTCTTGATATTGAAATTGTACTTATGCAATTGCCATAAGGTGCATAAGAAAAAGACAACCCAATACATTGTATAACCTACTAAATACCATTAATTGACAATTTAAATAACAAACTGAAGCTACGAGTATCAGGTCTAGAAAAACGATGAAACGCTTCTAGAAATACCTTACACAGACAGAGAGATTTCAATGTGAAATTTATGAACAGTCAAGTGCAAAAATATACGTATCGAATGAATCCTCTCATAAATATGTAGGTACCAAAACCTTAATTCACCGACATAAGAGCTATGGGACATCTTTTTGAGCAAGTTGTTATGCACCCATATTTTTGCACTTGACTGTACATAATATAAGCATTTGCAACATGTTTACCCTATTGTGTATCATCTATTAAAGTATTTTATGTCACACCTGGCCATAAAGTGGCCATTATCGCACGCTCCGCGCGCGAAAAAATCCACTTCCTGGCCAGGGGGTGACATAAAATTTTGTACTTACCATGGGCGATAATAGAGAAAGCCTCAGATCGCATATTTATCGCCCTTGCCTTCGGCTCGGGCGTAAAATACCTGCGATCTGAGACATTCTTTGTTTTATCGCCCTTGGTAAGTAATGTACTATTTTTTTACAACTGCCCTGTTTTTACAAAATGGCAAACAGAAGGTGGTATATTGTTTTCAGGTCAATTAATATCGTACGCCACGGAACATTACACATTTTTAGAAAAACCGAAGGAGCTATTTTAATTAAACAACAAATACAGACTGTCCCTAAAACCAACGCTCAAATGAAGAGAGGTAATAGAACAGCTTGTAAGCTTTCAATTTGAGCAAATTTTACCTTATCAGAAAGATCATAGTTTTCAAGATATCGGCATTTTTATAACTCATGCTTTTTGATACCCTGAACCAGTTTTTCGGGAGCTAACATCTGCAAATTTCAGAATTTTGTAGATATTATTTTTGCATAATGTTACGAAGAAACTGGGCTATCGATTATAATCAAATATTTATTACTTGCCATGATGCTGTGGCGGTAAAAAATAAACAAAACCGAATTAGATTTTTTTTAATTTTACCTGCGGAGTTCGAGTTTAATTTTAATAAAATATACTATACTAATAACATGGCACACAACGTAAAATTCACAAAGATGTTTGTTACCTACACTACCACGACAATTTTCGAGTACCTACGAGTTTCGGTAGTGTTATCTGTGCTAGGGCCCACGCCACGGCCGAATCGTAATTAATATCATCCATTTCCTTTTTAACAACGGGATTTACTATCCGAGTTCGTTCAAGTTTAAACATAAAAAGATAAGTATTTATATTAATGGGAAACTTAAAAACATTTTATATTAATCGAGCCCGTGAGGTTGGTACGTTACTGAGGCTTGGCAGTTGGCAGTCTGTTTAGTGTTTACTTCGTTTTGACATGTAGGTACCTAGTATTCATTTTAACAGTATTCTTTTTAGACTGTACTGTAATGCTCCTCGAATTCTGTCCATGGTCTTGGAAGGTAACGAAATGAAACATTGTAGGGACCTGGGGGTCGATTTTTGAGTGTCAACGCTCGACTTTTCACTCGAGATCTGTCAAAAAACTATGCTGTTTTGACAGATGTCGAGTGAAAATTCGAGCGTTCGACACTAAAAAATCGGCCCCATGTATAATACGTATATACTACTAAATAGAATTGAACTAGGTACGCGTACGGTAAAATGGAATTTTCATTATAACAATGACGTAACCCAGTAACATAGCCTCCCACCATTTCAGACCACGCCTCTCCGTCAGTAGCATTATGTAGGTACATACTTCAAGTTTTTTGGCATAGTGTCGTGGTACTAACCGACTTGTGTAGTAGAGTGAAGGTCAATGCCACCTCGCCAGGTGGTGTGAATCGCGGAATTACGAGTGATGGATGTGGCGTGGGTGTACTTCGATGGGCGAGAGTTATCCCATGGTTAAGTTTTTTGTATACTTGTAGATTATAAGTAGGTACGTAAGTATTTATATAAATTCCACCGATATATTAAAAAAAATACCTACACAAAACAACCAACGAACACTTTAGCCTTGTTGGTTGTGGCCCTGCCTACGAAACTGCGCCCGTAGCACATGTTGCGCTCGAGAGTATCTCGACCATCTCGACTTATCTCGAGGTACGCGTCTTTTTCTGATTGGCGCTGTTAGAAAGTGACGGATAGCTCGAGATACGCCGACATACTCTCGAGCGCAACGGTGCGAATCCCGGTCAAGGAAAATATTATTACGATGAGCATGAACTTATGCCCTTATGAGTCTTGGATGTTGGATATTTTCTATGTATTTAAATATTTCTATCTATCAAATATATCGTCATTGCCGTCGTTACTTTTTATACCCGTTGCCTCATCTAGAACATCGCCATCCGCGATCCGATCATAATGGTAATGATAGCTTAGAGCCGCCGACGGCCTCACCCGATAGACATGTCATTTTCTCACCGCGTTAATTGAATACAAGATAGATATTTTACTGTTAAACAACAAAAAAAGCTGTGGTAAATACGTATTAAATACATAAACTGACAATATCGCGCTTGCTTAGAATGATATATATATGAATATTAAACATCAGGTGTTTTCTATTTTTATAAGTTGCAGCTGGTTGCAGAAAGCATTACATTAAGCATGTCTATTCTTTTTGCCAAGTTAGATACCAAAGTTTATTTTGTACTCCGGTTACCTACTGAGCTGCTGCTGCTGCTGCTGCTGCTGCTGGTGTTGTCATTTAAATCATCCCGAAAAAATAATTTATCTGAAATATAAATAAAAAATTGTATCTAGAAGTAAAGTGATAAGAAGCGAATGGCATGTGAAATTGTGAATGTTACCGAGCATGAATGTTTCCAGTTGGATTGGATGGACATTTTATTTATGGGAATGCTTTTGTTTTTTTACCACGATGGTGGCGAACAGCACGAACAGAAGCATACGGTCCACCTGATGGTAAGCGGACACCGCAGGCTATAGACGCTCGCAACTCCAAAAGAGTCACGTGCGCGTTGCCGACCGACCCTTTTTACAATTTGAGGATTCACTGTGTTGATAGCAGAAGGGATAAAAGGTCCCTCGCTCTCAACACAGGGCATCCTCGGGAGCTCTGGCAACCTTACTCACCTCCAGCAACACATCACTACATACTTCAATACTTGTAAAGTAAATAATGCTATTATGGCTGTGGTCTTCTGCAAGGCGGTACTTCCCCAGTTGGGCTGCTCCAAATTCGAGCAAGAGATGACATTTCTATTTTGATGGTATTTCTTCTAATGACAACGCAAAAAGTTAGATTCACGTTGCATTAAATAAATCAACTATATATCCGAATATTTCTGGCAATAAAACTTCAACTTCTGAAAATATAGGCAAGAAAAAGTTCAAACGCAACAAGCAATAAATTGCATTCGTGTAACTCAAATCCCTAAAAATATAGGGATATTATAATAATCTGCACTACACACCGGACGTGTGGAAGATTCTACGCGCATGCTCTAAAACACAAGTATGATTCCACAAAAGACAATAACTGTTTGCTTCGCAATAAACACTGGCATTTTAGCACTAAGGAATAGACTAGTGAAAAACCGCAGAATGTTATGGCTAACCACAGTGAAAAAATAACAAAAAAGGATGGAACTATGTTGGAGGGAGTCCCTTACATTTTATTTAGAGATAACTTAAGCGTTGATTGTTGGTTATTGGGTGAATCCACTTTGATCTGTCACTTATTGCTATGGATATTTTTTTAAGGGGCGCTATTCGTCGATTTTTGACGAGTTTTGAGTTGATATTCCTCTGTCAAAACTATAGATATATTTATGGCTACTTATTGGTTCTTCAATCTTTTATCTACATTTGCAAGAGCCGAATTTTGAAAAGAAAGAATACTTTTTATGATTTATTCAAACATAGTCGAAAAAAACTCTTTTTTCGATATAAGTATGTTGTTGCTGCACTTATTTATATGAAATCTACATGTAACTGTTCCTTATTGACGTCTCTAACAACTCAAGAGAGATTTTTATTTTTAACTCATTATCACAAAAGTTACGTCCAAAAAACTGGTTTTTTGGCCTAAAATTGCCAAACTTTGATGCCATATATCTCGAAGACAGTGAGTTTTAAAGTAAATATGGGATACTATTTCGGTATCATCATCATCATCTTCAGCCTGTAATCGCCCACTGCTGAGCATAGGCTTCTCTTCGAGTACTATTTCGGTATACTTGAAATTATTTCAGTTGAAAGAATTGCACCAAAGCAATTCCTTCAAAAAGCTACTTTACCGTTCAAACAATAAGGTTCAAAATCCAATAACATTTTAATAGAAATACGTTCAACAAAAATAATTTTTACCATAAACCTTGTTGTTATTAATACGATAAGCCATAAAAAATGCGAGAAAACGGAGAGTTACAGATCGAAGGTCATTGGGAGCTAGGATCGAGCCCCTTAAACTGTGATTTTATAGGTTCAAATCTGCCATAGAAGGGTTTTGTTTATAATAATATTGAATATTGCTACAAGGCATTTAAAAAAGACGGGAAGTGTCTTTTGCACATCATAAAATTTGCAATTAATTATTGTACGGTACAATTACGTACAATTCGATGGTTTTAGCTACATTTTAGTATTTATTATTATTATTGGTTTTTGTGGGCCTTCTATGCCGCCTCGACCAGTTATTGATCTATTGTGGCAGCCCTTAAAGTTATTTGCTTAATCCCGTTGCTTCCAGGAATTTCCAGACTCTTTGGGTAGCAATCTGCTGTATCTCCTCTGGATAGTCTGGATACATTTTAGTAACTACAGGTTCATGCGGTACCTACCTCAACAAATTCGTGCCTATATTGTAAATTAAATATTAATTATGTATTAAACTTTGAGTCCTAAATCTCACAACCGCGCCATTACCCTACGAGAACTTGATTGACGTTTGAGTTTAAATTTAATTTATGTCACACCTGGCCATAAAGTGGCCATTATCGCACGCTACGCGCGCGAAAAAACCCACTTCCTGGCGAGGGGGTGACATAAAATTTTGTACTTACCACGGGCGATAATGAAGAAAGCCTCAGATCGCATATTTATCGCCCTTGCCTTCGGCTCGGGCGTAAAATACCTACGATCTGAGACATTCTTTGTTTTATCGCCCTTGGTAAGTAATATACTATTATCCATTGTTAAAGTTTAATAGATGTCACTGACTACTCAAACTCAAAAGCAGCTTGAATTATTGAATTATTGTGAACCGTTATCACAATGATTACCTACACACGATTGTATCTTCTGAGCGCAGCTATTTTCCACATCGTAAATATTATAATTGTAGAGCCTGTGGTTTTTTGCAATGGTTTTGAATTGTAATAAGAAGTTTTACAAAGATTCGTGCTTAATCATTCTGCCGTAAATTTAACTGCAATAAGCTATTTCTTGGAGATGGGTCTAAATAAAATATACTGCATACGTATACTTCACAATTTCATTAATACGAGTATTATAAGGCTTTTCTTGACAATGCGGTTTTTAACATTCTATTATAATTTGTTTATTTAAATACAAGAAACGGGACTGGTTCAGCCCAATCGAGATTTTTTTAACGACGGAGTTTTCGTAATTGAGAACAGTTTGATCTTCTTACAATCTACTGATAGTCGTTCAACAATGACGACTGACCTGCATCATTGAAGTGGCTACATTTTTTTCCGTTGCATCCAATCAAAGAATTGGTCATGATTACGACGCGGAATGTCATAATACGTTTTTGTAGTGCGTCAGACTAAATGCACATTTTCATTAACATGAGTTCCTACCAGTGGCGGAGCGTCCATACAACTCGATTCCCACCGGCTTGCCTTAAGTTTCAGCCACACCAGTTCTTTTAGTACGGCTCATGAAGAATAAGAAAGGCAAACTATTTCCGGCTTCCCTAAGAATATTTTTGACGCGCCGCCACTGGTTCCTACTTATACATTTTTACACACCCGGTATTGCCGGTTGTTGGCGAATATTTTCGTTGAGTACATCATGATCATTCGTTGAATACATCAAGACGACGGTACAATTTATGTCGGTCTTGCCATCAGCATGCCCTTAGCATGTAATTTGGTGATTATCATTATTCTATTTCTCCTATTTATGCCTCTGACACAGTATCCCATCAAATTACACGTTAGCGCGATCTCAACAGCTGTTTATCGTTATATTGGTTTGATAATCACATAGGGTCTCAAGTTAATGTTATGGAGTATTGTTGCTATTTTTTGTACTTTTCAATTATTGAGATATTTATTTTTACTGTTACATACTGAATTACGGATATTGCCTTAATCTTTTTATGGTTGATGTGATATTTCATACAGTTTTACAACTATAATAAAATAAAGTGACATGAACATAATATATGTATTAAATTATTATTTTTACGCTAAATAGATACAATAAAAATAAACGACTAAAACTAGACCTAGAAATAAAACTAAATTAAAATTAAATATCTATATCTAAATAAACTAAACTAAAACATATGTAAAAAATTAGGCATGGTACCGAAGATGCTGGCAGCATTTCCTAAATTAAATTAGTTATTACTTACAGTATGGATTTGGAAAACCAACTCAGGAGCTTAATTATAACCCATCGGAGCCCCAACAAACAAATTTATAACTCGCGGTGGCCCAGTTCAAATGATTTATTAATTAATGAAATGCTTTAATTAAAACGTTATTGCAGAAACAGTTCAAAGAACGAACAAAAAACGTATCATTCAAAAAGAATCAGTGCAACCCACACATTCCCATTAAAACTAATTACACGCTTTAAGAGTACACAATATATAAATTAGAGTCAGAAAATTGAATAAATAAATGTAAGTGCCTAAATCTGAGACTCGCATGTGATTTACACTACATTGCGCGGTTTGATAGATCGATTGAACTACCTCGGTAAACCGCAATGTAATGAAACTCGCATACGAGTCTCGTACGTGTGTAAATAAGGCCTTAGGCTGGGTTGCACCAAACCGTCTGTAATCGTAAGCGGTGTTCGTCAAATCTGATTGTATGGAAAGTTTGACAAGTTCTATGGGACGCCAGCTGCCGGCGCCATATTTGACGATGACCGGCCTGTGTTCGTAAATAGATAGTCAATGATGGCTCGCTATTAGAATAAAAAAAATCGTAACCGCTCTATTAATAATAGAACCAAAACGCATCATACGTGATTTCTAAGTTAATTCACCATATTTTGGGAGCGAATGCGGAAACAAACTACCATTACTGGTGTTACCCAATGTGAATAGTAATGAACTTAACTCGTGTGACCACAAGATAAGAATGTCACTCTATTTTCAAAGTTAAAAAGTATAAGTGGCTAGACTCAAATATAGATTATATTCATATTTTACATAAGGTATATTTTCATTAGCCTGACAAATAATTTTACTAATGTCTACCTATAGCCATAAGTGTGATGTGAGTAAGTAAGTAAAGCTATTTTGATTAGAAAAGCACGAGCAATCAAAAGACAAACGGCCTACCAGTTTTTATGAGCACGAAAAGAGGGTAAGTGAATGGATTTTTAATTTGTTATAGTAGCGCATTATGTAGATAATGTTTTTGGTACATTGAATATTTACGAGTACAATGGAAGTTTCATAGAGGTTGACGAGTTTATGAAAAATAAAAATAAAAATTACTGATTAAATGCGAGGCATACTTACCATTCAAATTACATTCATGTCACATTGGATTTCGTATTCTTAAGTGTTGGGCCGGCCGACTGTACAGTCAGCAGCAATGGTTGCTACGCGGGCGAGGTGCTCACAATGATCTTCACACATCTTTATTATAAGGGAATAAAAGTGTGTGAAGATCATTTTGAACACCTCGCCCGCGTAGCAACCATTGCTGCTGACTGTACATGTACTGTAATTTTTGTTACATTTATAGTAGCGCAGGTACTTATAAATTGATAAATCGCGAAGCGGAACATCTAAGCAATACACCGTATGTACGTAATCGAACGAAGTCTCACAACGAATACCTTCTCTGCATTCTTAAATCGGATTAGTTACCCAAGTAGGTAGTAATTTCAATCCTAGCTATCTGCGTTGTAATTCAATATCATAGATGTATGAACTGCGATCAAGACGCACGCGCAATCCGATAAAATCGTAGTCCATAGGGAAGCATAAATAAGTGAGACGAAACAATAAAATTGAGTTACACACCAATATTGTATTAAGTACCTAAAATTATTTATTTAATATTACTATGTATTGGTCCACATATATTTAACCTATTACGGTTTTCACAGCTCTCGTATTTATTTAAACATTTTCAATTTGACCTTTTTATCAAGAACTTTAAAATTAAAAAAAAAGATACAACCAACATAGCTCTAAGAGAGATGCCTCAGACTGACGTACAGATACACGCAAAACAGGGGTGTTATAAGTTTAACATATAACACCCCCGTTTGCGTTGGGGATTCAACAAAACAAATACATTCCATGTCGGTTTAAGATTCATAATTCATCACAAGTTTAGGATTCACAATGTTAGTTTTACTTATACACAAAAGTGTTTTCTTTTCATTTATTTTAGCTTAGAGACATTAGAGACCACCACCAAACCATATAAGAACAATATAAAAACTTCGGGATATTCAATTAATTTCATACATTATTTGTTTATTCGGACAGAGATATTATCTTGATTCCTATATTTGTAATATCTTGTTTTTTATTTATTTAATTAATTAATGATTTTATTATGCACAGTTTAGAAATCATCTCTTTATTTATTTAAGGAATTATAGTTTAGGTTTTTTGGAGTATTTGTATAAAATTGCATGTATTTTCACTTCAATAAAAATACAATGCAAAATATAAAAACATTGTTAAAAGAGTGAATTTCACCAAACGGGCATTTTTGTCCAATTCCCATGGAATTTAGAAATACCAATAATACATAGAAAATTCTATGCTGATAATTTGATAAAAAAATTAATAAACACAAATTTTCTTACGGGGTACTTATACTTATAAAATTACGGAAGTTATTACAATTTGAAAATTTGACCTGGGCACGGGAATTTATCTGTCCATGGGAATTGCCTTTTCTTAGAAAAAAATGTATTAAAATTATTATTTACCATCTAATTTATCAAGAATTATAAAGTTCAGTTGTATCGAAGTTATTTAGCCTAATTTTACCAATCATGGGTCACTCTTTTCAAATATTTAAGAAGCTAAGTGTAATTGTAGCAGTTGGCCTGTTTTCTTTAAATAAACGCATAAACTATAACTGTAATCAATATACTTAGTACAAATTATATTTATTTATGCATTTCATCCATAATTATTGTTATTAAATTAGGTTTATTAACAAAATAAGTCACCCTTCCCAATTCCCGTGTCCCAAAATCAGCTGTTTTGGGTAAACAAGCTATGGGAATTAGGACACGGGAATTGGAAATCTATATAAAAAAATCATAAAAAATTCAAATCGCATGTTAATAATATTTTAAGTTATCGTTTATATAGAGACACCAAAGTGCTTTATAATGCATACATATGTTAATGATTACTTATGTAAAATTTGAATTTCTAAGGGCCACCGAAATTGCAAGCAAAAGCAAAAAAATTGTCGCCCACCCAGAAACCGAAGTACTTAGGTGGTTTACTCGAACTTAATGCGGTTTGCTATATATACATTTTTTATATATAATAGCTGACATTTGAGAGCACATGTGAAGCAGGACGCGAAGCTGATCAAATGTAAACGATGGCTGCCAGGGACCTTTGAATTTTGCCGACAAAATTTAACTCTCGCGCTCGGACGATTTTTAAACATCAATTACAAGTTATTCACCACAGTGAAGTGAATAGTGTCAGTGCTCAGTGATAGTAAATATAATCGAGTTAAAGTTTTTGACACGAAATCAGTGATTCTAATGTACAGTTTTTGATAGGAATTTTTGATTGATTCAAAACTCGATGCCGGACAGGGCACGGAGTCTTAATTTGAGCGTTTAGGTATTTTTTAATGTATTTTAAAAACAAATTAGTTCGTGAATTTGAGTGGACCTCAACGTGGAAACATGTATTCTTTATGAAAAAAAATAAATGGTACGTATTATCTCATGCTACCATACGATTTTCAGCTCGGACACAAAAAAAATCGAGTATAGAAAATGACCCAAAACTCCAAGCTGCAGCCGGCTACAAATTATTATTATTGAAATATTATTTTTGATTAATTTTACGACCACTTTAGTCTTATTGGTGGTGACCCTGCGTACGAAGCTGGTGGTCCTTGTTTCGAATACCGGTCATCAGGGCTTGTGCGACGAGCACGAATATTTTGTTCCTGAGTCCTGGATGTTTTCTATGCATTTAAAAATCTATTATTTTTATCATTATAAATATGTATGTACATCGTCGCGTAGTATGCAATGTCTTCATTGGTGTCGTAAAAATGAGCCGAGCCCCGCGACTCCAAGCCTCTATTTATTAGATATTAAAATGAACATGTGGTCTTATGCAAATAATTTATACAAACCGGATCGGTATCACTTTCGTTGGCTGAAACCGAACCGATGTATCCAGAGGTTTCATTGTAAATGTAACTACCGTTAACATTCCACGACGAGGCGTCATCCGATGTGCATATTCAAGAGTATCCGTGGATACACGATTTGGTGACCGTTACAGATCCCTCATTCCCCGCACGTAAACAGACACTAGATAGTGCCTGTTGAGATAGTGATTGTTGCTCAGAACAACTTCTTATAAATTATTCATGGGAAATGCACCGCAAATTACCAAGTCCTGTAGCATTTGCAACCTATAAACTAGTGACCTCTCAGCGGAATGTACTAACAATCCCTGTAATTGTAAAGATGTACAGAGCAGTCAGAGAAAGCTTACTGATCGCGTGTCACATGCTAATCGGAGTTTCAAAGGAATAAGGCGAGCCTCTCTAGGAGTTTAGCGTTGCAAATTAATAGTGGACACTGGAGTTCATAGCCTTGTATGTATTCGATAGTTTCTAACAGATAACCACAGTTGGCGCTTAATATTTAAAATAGGAAGGGACAATTTTCTACATATTTATGTATATTGACATCATTGGACGACATTACCAAATTTTTTGCCGCTAAATTGTGATTTCGTGATCATCGACCAGCATCGCGGCACCGTAATTAACGCATTTCTAAAGCGTACCGTGACCGTGTAAAAGATTTGAATACATCATTAATATCACCAAAATTGAACTTCTTTAATAGCTCTCAACACCTTTCGCTGGGAATAATCATAATTCCCATGACCACAATACAAACAGAACATTAACTAGGCAGACCTCGTCAATTTGCCACAATTTGCTGAAGGAAACCGCGAGTAGATCTAATGTAGGTTGGTGGGTAATTAGCCACAGGTAATTGAGTCGATCGTACGTGACAACCACAATGGCTCCCATGCATTTGGGTTCACACGGCTTTCACAACCCATTACATGCAGCAGGACGTGTATTGTCCGACAGGCGGCGTGGCTGACAGTAGCCGCAGGGCTGACAAGCTCGCGGGATTCTTGTTAGGAATCTTGAGCTGTGTCATCGTTGTGCTTTCCTAGTTATTTTATTATTTCACAGGATGCTAAATACCATAGTTACAGGGTGTAATTGCAACTGTTATTTAGAAATTTCACAATAAATGTCAGTTACCACTCGTTACACAAATTCTTAGGGTTCGTAACCTTATTGGTGCAATGTAGACACTGGGGCATTAGGCCATTTTGTCATTTTTATGACCATAATTTACAGATATTGTGGTGAATTATGTTTGGCCATCATATTTGAGTCCTGACCACAAATAAATGCTTATTTGTGTAATGATCACGAATATTTGTTCCTACGTCTTGGATGTTTTTTTATGTGTTTAAGTATAACTATAGGAGAATGTATATCGTGGCCTACTAGTACCCAGAACTAGATAGGTGGATCGTGTAAGCTTGTCCACAATAAACACCTGTTAAAAACTCATATTTATTTCTTTGTATGAATTACCTAGCTTTAATAAGCTCAATAACCTAATAAAATATTATTCACTACATCAGTAGCAGTATTTACCTACCTACATTATATTTTGTTACTACAGTAAAAAGTTATATCTTCATATCCTGCATATTACCTTTACAATGTTCTCAAGGAAGTGAAATTAATAAAACGAAGCAACTAAATCCAAGCAACCCTATGCAAACGAGCATGAGCCAGGTTGCGGACGCAATTTCGCGGTTAGCTCACATCCACAGTCCATTTAGGTGTATCATATCAATTGACTATTCCTTGACGACCGCTTTAGCTTAGTTGGTAGTGACCCTGCTTACGAAGCTGGAGGTACCGGGTTCGAATATCGGCCGGGGCATTTATTTGTGTGATGAGCACGAATATTTGTTTTTGGGTCTTGAATGTCTTCTATGTATTTAAGTATATCTTATATCTTTAAACGAGCAATTCTTGTATATTTATTTATTTATATATTTATTTATATGTTTATTTATTTATTTCGGGGATCTCGGAAACGGCTCTAACGATTTTGATGAAATTTGGTATGTGGGGGTTTTCAGGGACGAGCAATCGATCTAACTAGGTCTCATGCCCGGGAAAACGCCGAGCAAGGCTCGGTCGCCCAGATATTATTTATCTATATGAGTATGTATACTATGTATATCGTCGCTTAGTACCCATAGTACAAGCTTTGCTTAGTTTGGGACTAGGTTGAGTTGTGTAAGATTGTCCACAAATATTTATTTATTTATTATTTATGTTGAGCGTCAGAGATGATAAAATGCCCCGTATTTTGAATCAATTTTTCCGTCTCAATTTAAGGTATATTGCACATTGGAGATTCGATCTACTTTTAGCAAGCAGCCATTCTAGAATTACCTGTGGACAGAAAGCATGACGGTATAAAACTTTTAATGGAGAATAAAGAGAAGATGTTGATACTCGCCAACGCCAGTCAGATCGCGACCAAGGATGTTATGATACATCATTTGAAACGTCGGGCAAACCTCAAAAACACTCTAATCCGTACAATTGCGCATAGATTAGTATGAGATTCGCTGTGGAGGGGCGCGTCGTCGTGGATGACACGCACCATTCAAAACGTGACGTCACCGTTGAGTATACCTACTCAATTGCCCAATAATTGAATTTATTGGGCAATTAGTATGGAGCGTTTTCTGTACGCGGCAACTATGCTGTACGTTGACCCACCCTTATGAGGCTTTTGTGTTGTTCTGGTTGTAGTTGACCAAAGAACTCCTAACATTTGATCCTCCCTAAAAACTGATTCGAATGGCATCGTGAAAAAAATGAGTCACTTAGAATTTAGAATGGCCCAACCTGATTATACTGTCACCTTAGTGTAATGAAAGAAGCTAAAGCTTAGTCGTCCCACTTGAGTTCGCGCACGCGCTAAAACTAAGCAAGTACTTTTCAATAATTCATTGAATTGTACTGTAAAGTCAAGCGGAACCCGTTACGTAACGACAGCAGAGACGATCTGACATCAAGTAATTGGCTGCTTCTTGGCAACCGGAGGGTTAAGTGTCAGTAGTTTAATGGTGCTATAGACGACTTGTTTAGACACTATTCAGTAAATTGAAACATGGCCATGGGCCACTTTGTATCTTACCAAAGTGGCTCTCGTTTCAATTTATTTGACTGTCAGATATTAATGTGCGTCTTAACAATTAGAATTGAATGAAGTTGTGTTATTAGGCCCCGATTTGAACACACTCCGAGAAAACTTGAATCCGACATTATACTTGGAAGTAACGATTAGTATCTTCTTTTAATTTCTCTGTATTTGTCATCCCAAGGATCTTCCTTCAATTGTATATTTAAATCTATTCCCTAACGCAAAACACTCATAAGTAAATGAGAAATGAAGTTATGAAATGCAAAATTTTAATGATACCGTAAAACGAGGGGAGTAGGGATCGCGAAGCAGTAGGGATAACGAATCCTGAATTCCTTTTTTCAGTTTTTCTTCGACTTAAATTTTCAGGCTGGATGCTCTAAAAGTATTTTTTTATTATATTTTTAGGCATATTTTTTCTACGTCAAGCAACTATTTAAAAAAAATGTCTGCAAAGTTGATGTCAAAATATAAATAAATAAAAATAAAATTAAAATAAAAAAGCCTTTATTCCCCATTACCAAAATAAATGATATACATAAAAAAAGTAATATTTAAAAAATTAACAATTTATGAATTACGTATACTAATTATTAATAGGGGCTCTTCCATTTCTGGACGAAGGCCAGAATGATGTCAAAAGCCGCGGATTATTTCTGGACTTTAATTTATTTTTATGTGAGATTCGACAAAGACTTATCCATCAACCTTTCGCACATCGTTTATTATATACTTACGAGGCCTATTTAAATAGAAAAACGTGTTTTAGATATTAACATCAAATTGAGCGTGGTACACGCAGTATTTCAAGAAACGGTCATAACTAAGGCAACTTCCTGATTTGGCGGTGCGGAGGCGGTACGATATGAGAAAAGTGTCAAATGTCAGTGTCATCTGTCAGTCTAGTCAGTACCATTTTTTACTACGCCCCTACATTTAAATGAGTGCTTCCTGACTGACTGGCGCGGGATGCGCGGAAGCGGGACGATGCGAAGGCGGTACTGCTCCGCTTCTGCGCATGATATTACTACTGCGCAAACGTAATACTGACAGTATTATGTCAAGTGAGAATCTTTGCGACGTCAGTAAGTTTACGTCAAAGAAGAAAATGTCACATATCGATCCCGCCCCGCCAAGTCAGGAAGTCGCCGAACACTTTCAATATTAAGTACAGTATTGTTATGTTCATAGCAACATCTCATTGATATAACCCTACTTACCCCAACTAGGGGGTGAGGTGCAGGTAGTTCTTACCATTTTGTGCTTATCGTTAAAATTATTTATGAAATGAAACGATAGATAAACATTAAAAAAACTAAAATTCATACGGTCTGAATATTTTTAATGTATAAAAATCAATTATATGTAAAACTAAACTTTTATCGAGGTTGAAATGTCTGTTTTGTGCTTACACTTTATACTATAACTTTACGGCACTTTCTTTAGGAAAACAACTCAAAATGTTGTTTCCTGTTAAAATATCAGATACGACTGGTAAATAGCACTGCTAACCGTACAGCATCCATCCGTTTGTTTTTTCCCCTCGCGGTCCAGTTGCAAGCGTGCGATATGTACGCTATGTGTGTTAGCGGACGTTCGCAGCCAGCAGCTCAAATGGAACGGACGCTACACTACAACCGACTGAACAAGAAAGATCTCGATGCAAGCGAAACTCGCTTTAAACTAACAGCTTTTCTCCCCAGCCGGGTTGCCAACCCGACCTCCCCAAGGACGGAACGGAGATTCGTTTCTGCTTACTCAACACACTTACACTATTCTAAGACAGGTTTTTGTATGATACGGAGCCTAATGGAATGCAATTTTTAGATTCGGAATTACTGCTTGCAGGGGAATTTGACGTTTTCTAACAAGGATCCGGTTTGTAGTGACCCGCTTGCTTAAATGTTTAGTCGTTGTTTCTGAGTCTTGGATGTTTTCTACGTATTTAAGTACTTATATCTTTTAAATATATCGTTGTCTAGTATGTTACCCATAGCACAAACCTTGATGAGCTTACTATGGGTTACTAGTTCGATTTGTGTAAGATTGTCCCCGTAACATTTGTTTATTTATCGTTTTATGTGGGTTTGATACTTTAGCATTTCTACAGAGGGAATATGTGAAATGAGAAATAAGACCCATTTTAACACAATACCTACTCAGAATGAAAAAGATTGTACAACCTGTAAACTGCGCCGAAAAACTGGACAACACTTTCGATAGAAAGTGAAATCAAATGGCATAAATAAAGGCCATCGGCAATGCAATAAAATTAATGTTTAGACTACAAGACAAGACAAGGTGAGCCAAAGCCAAAGCTTTGTTGTCAATACGATTCGTTTGAATTTTTCATTTCTAAATGATATTGAGTAGGATCATTTTTGAAGAAGAATGCAAGAAGCAAATCATGTAAAAATCATGTAACAGTTGGGGGACAACGTTTTCAGAGTGTTTTGACCCTGATAATAACGGATCTGCCTGTCGCCATTGCGAATTTTGAACCGGACGTACGGTATACTTAGGTACTGGAAAAGATGCCGCCTATAATATAAAATCATTGAAAAGAGGTCCGATTGTTATGTTTTTTTATATGTTATACAGGACTATCGTAATAACAATCTTTAATGCTATAACTTTTGGGTTCAAAGATTTTTTTCCACGACCCCTAGGGACGAAGATATGGAATCGTCTATGGGACACTATAGTCAAAATTGCTACTTTTCCTCCCATATTTATGTTTTATTGACTTTGGAGTTGAAATATTTTTTTCAATCATCAAGCTATTTTAATGCATTTAAAACTGTAGATCTTTCAGAATCTTTTAGAAGACAACATTAATTAAAAATCTTTAAAACATGTCGTTTAAAATTAATACCTACGTGTTATGTGCGGATTTCCTTGTTTGTTCAACTTTAAAGTATGTATTAAATTTATTGATACCTAATTGAAACGGGCATTATCAGGTATGCGTATAGATATTATGTTGGGTGGGGAACTAGTTTTCGCCGTATGCTTAAATATTGTTAAAAATAATTTAATTCCGTCGCATTGTTGGATAAATACAATATAAGTAATTATGATTAGGCGGAATGACCATTCGTGAATTTGTATCTATTGCCAGACTCCGCTTTGCGTCGGCCCTCAAATACTAGTATTACACGAATTGTGTTTTTCTTACCTTTGGAACTATGTACAATATTGTATGTTGCAGTGCCCTTACAGGGTTTCATAGCTGATCCTACTAATGTGTAAAACCTATTGTACCTATGAAAGCAATAAATGACTGAATAACTGAATAATCTAAAAGTTTTCTCAAAACTGACCCGCAAAGTGAAAACTACATATTGGAAGTTAGTATTAGTTAAAGGTAAGATCAAAATCAAAAAATAAAAAACACGCCGCCTTGAAAGCTGCATATATTCCTATGCATTCCTATTCCTTTATTTGTCGACTTCCAAAGGCATATAAAAGACGGCACAGGACCTATTCAGCCAATTGAACTTTTCTGTTGGATATGCGTCGTTTTTGTATGGTTACGATAAAATCATTTGCCGTCGTTTATTTGCAGGCTTCGTATCATACTCAAACGGACTTGCAGGCTAGTTCGTTTAAACAAATACTGCCTCCTTCTCGGCCATGGCAATAATGTACTATTCTCCAAATGTTCTCCAAATAAATAAGCCCAGTCCAAAACCCATCAGGCATGTTATGTTACCACATGTGTACGTACATGGATGATTATTAAATTTCGCGGGGCGATGACCGGTTGATAGTTCAATGATGTTACAATATAATATATCTATTTAGTATCGTTAGTACGTGGCGTACTACAACCTACTTTGTAACCGTGACTTTTGTTTTTGAACGTCTCAATTGGTTATTGATTGAATAATTTTTAAAGTCAGATAAGTGCCGCTTTAATAGAACTTAAACTGTGAAGTAGTTGGTTAAATTTTTATGGTTTCATATCGCAAGTTGAAAACAAGTTCGTTATGTGATCACTTTGTTGTTCGTTTCTGGATGGATGGCGATTTAGTACCATTTAAAAAAATCTGCCATGTATCATTTCATAAAAATACTTACATTAACCAATGTGAAAATTAACCAAACAAATGTCGTCCTTGGTATATGGGACGCTACATCCGATGCCATTTTCGACCTGAAAAGAAAAGAAAATATTTAAATTTCTCTTTATGTACTTTATATCAATAAAAGAACTTTAAACAAAATCAATGATTAACATTATAATACCCTTTAGAGTTCTAATTCTTCTTATATTAACTAACCAAACAGCAAGGTACCGCCAATTTTAAAGTCCTATTCACTTAACAACTTTATTGTTAAACACACAAATTACAGTAGGTAGGTTATTGATATCCTCTATCGACCAAAAAGGTGTCTCCTACTTAACAGAAGTAAAAATAAGCCAAGTTCGCCATCATAATCTCTGAGGTCCAATAATTTGTACCACAAACAATACAAGGTCGCCTAAGATATCTCTTATCATCTAAAAAGCACCCAGTATGGTTTAAACTAGCAGTGTGAGAACTTCGTCCATTTGTTACATGTACCTTTCCTGCAATTTTTATACCTATAAATAACATGATCGCATTTATGCCGGACGAATATAGCATTTTTCCCTCTCGCGCTCTTTAAAGACGAACGAAATGAACGAAAATTTCTTAACATTTCCAGCATAATGTGTGTCGTAATGTAAAATGTAATGTAAGTAAAAAAAATGTAAGTAATCAAGATAGCAAAAATCTATAAAATAATTGAGCATTGCTAACTGAGCAATAGTTCACGGGAGTTGTCAACTAGTAAGATTTACATAAGTGAAAATGTGATATGAATAAATGCAAATAGATTTAGAAGCTAGTTCAAGTAGGCGCCAATATCAATATCGCTTTCACACGAATTATAATATGACCAATGTCAATGTTTTGGGGTTAATTCTAATTTGCAAATATATGGTTTTTAGATGATCTTTTGCGTTGGCCTTCGTAAAAACGTTGCAGTGGACTAATTAACATTAATAAGAATGAAATATGCAGTAGAAAGTAAAGGTAAAAAAATATACCTACGCTTTTTATTCCTGTCTACACACTTCTCCTATTTCCTGTACCCTTACCATTACTCGCTAGCGACTGCGTACACGATTTAGTATGGACAAAAGTACAGCGCCTCTGGCGGTTACGCAATAGAACTAAGAATCGCCATACTAAATCGTTTACGCAGTCGCTAGCGAGTATAGTAAGAGTTTTCGATACAAACTCATGGTAAGGGTACTGTTAAGTATAATAGTATTCTATTGTTATACCTACCTCTTAAATATTTCACGTGCATAACTGCTTAGGCACTTCATTATCGGCTTAGGGCCCGCACTCACGATACTACACAAAGATTAACACCATTAAGTACGAGTATGTGAACTTGTTTTTACGGTTTGTAATAATTTACGATGCAGTGTGTTCCTGATCTTAAGGTAGTTGGCGTGCTTACAGACTTTAATGAAGACACTTTGATGGATTCATTATATAGGCAGTTATTGTTCCTGATTCACATTTAAATTATCAAAATGTTTGTATCTTGTATATTAATAAATGAATTACGGGTTCGGGAATCTCATACGTTGCAGTTCTAAACCTAGACAATTCTTCACGAGTTATTTTATTATTTAAAATATTTAAAGAAATAATTTATTTTCCACGAGGGCGGCGGCCGCAGCAGAGGCGGCCGAACAAGCTAAAATCGGCAAGTACAGCGGTCTCGGCGCCGAATACTTGTTCACCCCTTTCGGCGTCGAGACACTCGGTCCGTGGGGTCCTGGCGCTCTAAGCCTCTTCAAGGGCCTATCGAAGAGGCTTATCGATGCCACAGGTGACCGAAGAGCTGGCAGCTACCTCGGCCAACGAATAAGTTTGGCCATTCAAAGAGGAAATGCTGCCAGTATCTTCGGCACAATGCCGCGGGGGCCTTTTTTAGATTTAATTTAGTTTTATATTTAGATTTTAATTTAGCTGTATTTAGTTTTATTTTTGTTAGGTAATATGTTTTTCTATAGTTTTCATTATTAATAAATTTATTTAAAGTAGTAGGTAGTATTTAATTGCTCATACTTAACGCTTTTTAGAATCCAATTCCTCTTAATACCCATACCTAATATGATCGACACTAAAAAACCACTGAGCTGTCTACATATAAGTAAAAATTACTCCAAAAAAGACTATTGTTTATACATATATACTTTGTTGTATATTCGATGAAGATGCGATTTTAGCATTGAAACCGTAATTCTATCATTATGATATAATATTAGTCAAGTCAAAATTCGAGCACTGGGACATTTGGCATATATGGCGAAAAGTGTGTGGGAAACGACGAAGAACTGGTATGTTACCTAATACGTAGCAACTAGCAGAGCATCAATAGCTTAATCCGAAAAAAAACAAAGAGAAGCGTTTTGTATTCTTTAGTTGATAACGTCTCCACCGATTTCAAGCCGGCCCGGTGGGAAATAACTTTATTTAGAACAATGGCCAAAGGTTTTTAGTGCTCGTTTAAAAAATAATCGTGAAACTGTTCGCAAGTTTATTAGTACTTACCTACCTATATTGTTAATGTTATATTAGGACTTAATGTTTGTAAACGCTAAAGTACTAACTATATAATTTATTGGAAAGAATGTAATAAATTAAAAATGCCTACAGCCTCATAATATGACTTAAGACGACGTGCTAGTATTTTAGACGTTGAAAGATAAATACAATTATGTTTCCCGTAACTGTACGAGCAACATTATTCATGAAAGAAGGCTCTGCAAAGAGCACAAAAATGTAGTCTGATACGATCTAACCTCATTAAAGGATTTGCCAAAAAATAATTAGCATTCTGTCCACAGTTATTGTTGGTTATGTAGGTATATAGTTAAAACCCGAAAGGTCGTCGGGAAGGAAAGGATTGGCAAAAGATGCGCTGCACTGCAGCAGACAATTATCCGAACGCCAAATTATCCACGCCTTCAATATTAAGGCCGTGTATTACCACTTTTGAGTTTTTAAAAACCATCTGAGACATAGAATATAGTGTCTTAAAATCTAAAAAAAATATATGTGTTACATGAGGATCTTGTCTAGTCAAAATCGCAGTCAGTTACATGATCTGATGAATTTCACTCGATAGAAAAAAATCGCGAAGTTACCCCTTTATGGAATGTATTTTCAATACTACGCCTATATTACTGATATTTAACTATTAATTTTTGTTCTCAATTAAAGATCGTAAATAGTTATAGACAAATTCGTAGGGTTTGCTAGGATAAAACGATTGTCTTAATGACTATAGCTAAATATTCACAAAACTGCGCGCAGAGCTTGCGTAGAGAGCGGGATGGTTAATTGTAAACTCACGCGTGTTAGAGCGGGACAGTTGCGTTGGGGATACCTCCCCTTAAGTATAAACTCGCCGGGGGAATGTCCTATACAAATCCCATTACCGATCTGTAAATTCGCGACTCCGCTCACAATGCGTTTCGCTGTCTATTTTCGTTCTACTTTTCCGAGCATATTAAAAAAAAATCAGTCATTCAATTTTCTAAACTTGCAGTGATAATACTGCAAACCGCATAGTGCACAAGTAGAAATATGTTCAGAGAGCAGAGTGTAATGAAGCGCGCCGGAGTGGCGCGTGCGCTGCTGCCGTGCCGACTCAAACACGTACTTTCGTTTCGTGTAAAAACGATGCATTTTTTTCGCTTGAACGCCTAAGGCATTTGGAATCTTGTCAAGATGATAATGTGATGCCATGTTATTTTAATTCAATTAATTTACAAGCTCTAAAGATATGATTTACTATTATAACATAACATAACACTTAATATTAGTTATAATATAATTAGTAACTACCATTAAATAAAAAACGGTAGTATTAGGAAATACCATTTGTTATTTGTATACGCGACTGTTTGTGTTCTTAAATAAATTAAAAAAAAAACCAGTAAATCAGAACTATCAGAAGACTTCGTTCGAGAAATGATTATTTATTAATTTAATAAAGACGTAACACATCAAAGCACGTTAACACCTAATTCATCAACTCCAGATATTGAATACGTAAACGACAAAAAAATTTAATTGCATTTGATAAATTGATATTGATATGTGCATATTAGTCGGAAATATTTGTGAAACTCTATGACCTAGTGTGGAACCGGTAAAGCGTTGCGTGCGGCGATATGCGACACCCGATACTTATGGTAATGGCCTTTACTTATGTCGCGGAAATACTAAGAAAATGGGCATTATTTAGTGGACTCTGGTTACACTGGCACGTATGAGAAATAAGCGACAGAACACATGTGGCAAAACGTAAGATTAATAAATTTTCTCTCCCTTGAGAATATCGATAAGCGCTGTATAGGTACGCGGATAAACATATGGCATTCAGAGACAATAACGGTAATTAAATTTATTTAATTTGATGTGTGATTTCTTATTGATTAATTACTGTCGAAATTCCATGAAGATGCTCCGCATAATAATGACGCCATCCCAATCATATTAATTGGCAGAGGGCATGTCCCTAACAGACTGGACACCAGCTTAAACTTGATCAAGATTCATGATTGAAATCGATCAAAGTCCTTCCCCTGACCGCAGCCTAAGTATACCTAGTATTTGTTTTATATTTCTGTCATCCTGTTTTTGAAAGAGAAAGGCATGAAAGTAGTTACATCCTTATGACATGACGGGGCCTGTCATTATATCGGGCCACAGGTTCTAAGAGTGTTATGATACGATAATATAGTAAGTATTTGTTTCATATCTCTGTCATCCTGATTTAAAAAAACAAAGGCGTGAAAGTAGTTATATCCTTATGACATGACGGGGCTTGACATATAATATAGGGCCCCTTGTTCTAAGAGTGTTATGAATATTATGATAACTTTAAGTAGGTATAGTACTCCAATAGTATATATTTTTTTAATGAAAGATGACGGAAATACTGAAGCAGCATATCGCCTATAATGTGTAGAAAGAAAATTTATTATAAATCAGTTGCACAGCGGTGTGACTGTTAGGAATCCAGCTGTCGCGCGATACACGCTCCACCGCGGAATTCTTCCATAATCACGTATGAAGACATTACTGCAGTGTGTCCGCGGACTGTCATTTCGTTTGAGTATTATTAGTGTCACTCCAAGTCCTAGGCCATTAAAGCCTAGTTAGAAAGCTGGTTAGTTTGTATGTTTGCATGTTTAACTTTATGTCTAACATTGCCGGGTAATAAAACCAATGAATGAAAGTTGGAATATGCGTAATCTTAACATTATTTTTAAGTTGCCTTGCGTTTTTTTTTCATGAACTGCGCTCTGCCGCTACACGGCGAGACCTCCAATATACGTCTCTTCGGGATGTTTCGGCGCCCATGCGGATAGAATGGAGGTTAGGTTAAAAAAAATAGGAAAAAAGCGCGGTGACCCGGTGAAGGTGTTTTGGAGAAGATACTCACACATTTTCTTCTTAAGCGACAGTTTTTTTTTCATGAACTGCGCTCTGCCGCTACACGGCGAGACCTCCAATATACGTCTCTTCGGGATGTTTCGGCGCCCATGCGGATAGAATGGAGGTTAGGTTAAAAATAGGAAAAAAGCGCGGTGACCCGGTGAGGGCGTTTTAGAGAAGATACTTACACATTTTCTTCTTAAGCTACAGTAGCGCGTACAAAGAGCACACGAGCACACCCTTACCATGAGTTTGCAATGTTTGCATTACCGTACTCGCTAGCGACTGCGTAAACGATTTAGTATGGCGATTCTTAGTTATATTGCGTAACCGCCAGAGGCACTGTACTTTTGTCCATACTAAATCGTTCACGCATTCGCTAGCGAGTGCGATAATGCAAACATTGTAAACTCATGGTAAGGGTACTGATCGCGCGTACACGCGGTGGCCACGCGCTGAACTGTGGCGATATGTCGCGTTCGCCGCGGCTACGAAGCGGGCAGGAGCGCCATGTGACGAGGTCGCTTATCTCATATATTCGCTATGGTAAAGTATAGCATACTCGTATACTATCTTGTTTTATTTTGCCTTGTTTGTTTTAATGTCACGAATAAATTGTTTTACATCAATGTTTCGAAATGCGCGAACGACAATATAGAAACCAGACGTCGCAGGCTTAACTACAATTTAATTGAGGTACCTCACGCGAACGTCTTAAGTCTGCTCTGCTCAGTATGTGCTCGTAATTTAATATATAAGAAATAAAGCTAAATTATTTGAACATCACGGTTAACGTTCAGTAGGTATTAGGTATCTTTATGAACGAAACTGATGGATATGAATAAGATTGTTAAAACTGGAATTAATTTTCCATTTCATAACATAGGCCCAGAAATACTTATGTACGTATGTAATTTTCCTCTTATACATAGTTAAATGGTGAATTAATTTCCTATCTCAGTAATGAAACGTTTCTTAAGGCGCTATACTGAGAAATTTGGAGACTTTGAAACGCTGTCCTGCCCAGACTAGCAAACAGTAGGGGCTGATTTTCAGATATATGATTCTTGACTATATGATTGTGGTACTGACAATAGCGAAACATGATTGCTTAAATTTTTCTCGATAGAAAATAAATCCAAAGTTGAGTCTATATTTTCCTTTTTTTCCTCAGTCTACTAAAACAACGCATTATTAAAAGACACGATTAAGTTAATATGATGGTATTTTACCTCATCTAGGTACTAACAAGAGGAAATTTAATAAACCTGCACACAGTCAGATATTTAACGAGATTTGTCTAAAAAGCCATTCTGGGAAAGGGTTGCATCCCGTTTTGTCGTGAGCGAAAAAAAGGGTGTCTCTTTCAATCGATATATCGCCTTAACTACGCTGGTGCTTCTATGGGCAAAAGTTTATTTTACAAACCGGTGTGGTAGTTTATTAACATGATTAAATTAAGGAATAAATAACTAGACTTTGAAAAAAAAACACCGTGTTCCATAAGGTAACTATATTCTTCTGCATTCTCTAAATAAAATAAAGAATCTTTATTTTTATCACACGACACCGAAACTAATTGTGCCGCCGTCGAGGTGATCTGATGATGAAGAAAAAATCCTCATGTTGGATAGTAGGAGTACTAGGAGTAGAGTAGTGATGACTGTGCAAAAACAAAATACTTACTCAGTAAAATCTTTCACCTCACGTTAAAACTTTGGCACAAAGTTATGCAGTTTATAAAGGTGTCGATGAAGTATGAATGAAATCATAATAAATCTTATTTAAATATAGTATTAACTTCAGGCTTATAGTTGGCTGTATGTTAATTGGAGTTCAAGTACCTACGCTTAAACATATAAGATACTAATTGACCTGTCTGTTTCAAATTTATTGGTCATTAATGATTTCATCCTCAGTACTAGGCTACATATGTAGGTACGAGTGGAATCGTCTTGCATTATAATTATAGTTAATTATGACATTAAATTTAATACATTACTTGAGGGCGGGTATGTAAGAGGAGAGGAAGCATACTTATCCATAAAATATATATTCTGTGCCCTTCTGCTGTGCTACGAGTATGTACGTAATACCATTCGAGCTTCAGTCAACACAAATGCCGCACGTTTCTAAAGTGCATTCGGTATATTTATAACAAGTCAGTTCTACATTTATTTAGTTATCGACTGACAATTATTTCAAACCGTGAGATCTTCGCGAAGACAACACGGTTACCAATTTTGTGGCAATTTTAGCACCACTCAGGGGTCACGTGTAGAGTAGCGGTGGGTAATACTCCCTACGAACGTGGTGCAACTAACTTCGACCTCCATAGTTCTACATTAACCATAAAGAAGCACATTATATTGTTTCCTAAGTTTTGTATTTCAAGCCTGCTTACTGTACTGTCGATCACTCTGTAGTGTATGTAGGTATGGAGATATATGTAGACACATTAAATATATCTCGTGTCACAAAATGCTTCACCTAAACTAACCACTTTTTACACTCCTCCTCGAACCACCAAACCACCAACACCATGCATATGTGGGCCGTCCTCATCAATCAAGTGAGCCAGCCTGCCCCTGATTCGCGGTTCACTTTGAACACAGGTTTCGTAAATTGAGGGGCTACACTTAATTGCATTTTCAATTATCATTATTGCTATCAACTTTACGTTGTAAATTTGGCACATTGTGCCCTGAATTTTTAACGGTTGCGTTTCAGTGCTTGTCTAACAGCTAATAACAAAAAAAAAATATCTACTTATAGTCTGAAGTTTCAATAGACTAAGACATCCACTCGCATGGCGGGGGTGTCCACTGCATGTTCGAACAACACAGACACAGTATAATTAGAATTACGATTAATTCCGGGATATTTACCATGTATATTTGTGTTATTGAGCTTCCGATATTTTGCCACTGTTGGAAGCGCCAATCACGGATTAACTCAAAATTTTATATAGCCACATAATTCGAAATACTATTCGTCTTGGAACCGCTGCATACCGAGTGGAGTCAATCCGACCAGCGACAAAACTCCCAGTAGCATTCCACTCACACCTCAGGTTCGGTTGAAGCCGCTCAACCAATCTCACGGGAGCCACGGGGGTGACACGGGAAGGAAAGTAAGCGCTGTGGGTAAGTATGTGTGCGTGCGCTGTCCGTACACGCGTCAATCGTTTGCGCGAGTGCGTAGCGCGTGGTGTGGGCGAATCGCGAGACGCGACGGTAACCCGATCGTAACCCGGCCTGTCATCCTGGGCCTGTCAGGGACGAGGTAGGTAACTGACCTCGGTGCGGGGAGTTCGTGTCCGTTCTGTATGTAATACTATTATACTATTCTGTGCCGGAGCGCAAACTCTTCAAACGGAGTATTTTCTCAAGTTCGTGTATGTCCTATTACATTGACATTAGTTATATTGTATTCAGTTCTTACAGTCTGCAAAGTATTTCATTACTTAATAGTATAAAATTATGTACTCAATGAAAACTTGTCATGAAACGAAAATACCAACGCACGACTATGTAAATGGGTCATTGTCAGTCGGAAAAACAAAAATTGTCCATTCGGTGGTCAATAGTTAACGGCTTGTGTGCGTGTAATTTACGTTTTTATTACATGGATTTATTGACACGGAATTACAGATTATGCGGGTTATCATATCAATCGAAAATTAAGCTTTGTAGCCCTTAACTTTTGACATGTTCACCGAAAAGACGCGCACCTAAATATGACAATGACCCAAATAGGTACATAGTCTTTAAATCTGACCCTAAATCATAAAACACGGTGATTTGACAATACCACTTTGTTCCTAGTTCCTAAAGTACCCCTATGACACGGGCAGGGAAATTGCCACTCCGCTATTTCGTGATAGATAAGTAAGCCTGCAGGCCTCCCGTGGATAGAGATGAGGGAATGACGTCGACGAAGTAGCTTGTCTCTACGCTATCTCGTTCCGTTATACAAGTTTTATTAGCATTTACTTTAAGAAACATTCGACGCGGTAATGTAGTTGAATATAATACATATCTAAAGGGTACTTATAAATTACTTTCCTTAATCTATAGAGTTACCTATTGAATTACAGATATGTTTTTATAGACGATGAGAAACAATGCACATAATGAGGCAGTAAGTAAGTCCTAAATCTATTTCATGTGTGTAGGTAGGTGTTTATTAGTATAACAACCCAGCGATTTACTGGCCAGTCGATAAAGTTTATTTTGACGTTAAACCTCAGATTAAGTCCTTGTTTCAGTTTAATCGGTTACCAAGGGTTAAAGCTAAATATGAACTGGTCATCTGACTTAAGGCGCAGGGTAGGGCAACGCTTTTTCCATACAAACTCTGTATTGGAGAGAGCTTGCTCACCCCTGCGCCTTAAGGCGCTACACTGAGAAATTTGGAGACTTTGAAACGCTGTCCTGCCCAGACTAGCAAACAGTAGGGGCTGATTTTCAGATATATGATTCTTGACTATATGATTGTGGTACTGACAATAGAGAAACATGATTGCTTAAAATTTTCTCGATAGAAAATAAATCCAAAGTCGAGTCTATATTTTCCTTTTTTTCCTCAGCCTACTAAAACAACGCATTATTAAAAGACACGATTAAGTTAATATGATGGTATTTTACCTCATCTAGGTACTGACAAGAGGAAATTTAATAAACCTGCACACAGTCAGATATTTAACGAGATTTGTCTAAAAAGCCATTCTCGGAGAGGGTTGCTTCCCGTTTTGTCGTGAGCGAAAAACAAAGAGTGTCTCTTTCAATCGATATATCGCCTTAATACATTTTGTGATTAGCCGCTTCGCCTCACCGGAGAAAAGCCTCTGTGACTCAGGCTTCGTCTCGTACTAATTCACTGCTCCGCGGTTGTATGTACTCGTAATAACGCATGATGAAGATACATGGGCTACGTCGGTCCGCGCCGATGCCCCGCGGAGCCAGTTACAAGACATAGCTTTGGCGAATACCATCATCATACAAAATAAGAGCCAAACTAATAATGCTAGTCATTACAGATTTTAATCGCGAAATAAATCATGTCATACTACTATCTTATAAATAGGTACTATTTTAAAGCTACGTAAAAAAAACACAAACCCTCGCCGCTGAACATTTCACTTCTCAGCAGTACCCAAGTCTCAAAACCCGCGGGCTCCTCAGAGAGCCACTCGAAAGGTGATCAAACGATATAATCTATTCTTAAGGGGCTGACAAGACCTAAAAAAAGTCCCGCTCTAACACGCGTGAGTTTTCAATTAACCATCCCGCTCTTTACGGAAGCTCTGCGCGTAGAATACCAAATAAATACTATAATAATATTAAAATAAAAAAAAGTGTGGATTATTTGTGAAATATGACTCGTTGGCGGTTTAGGTATGAATATGTTGACTTCATGTTTTTAATTGCAGACCCATACGTAATCAAAATAAAGACATAGAACCGTTTAATGATGATTTTAAGACTAATCTTTGCAATTATTTTCTATCGAGCCGATTTCGTCCAATTATGTATCGAGTCCGTACACGATCTTTGAAATATAATGAATATTAACATATTTTTTTTGATGAGCTAGAACAAATAGTTTTCCTTAAAAAACTGCTTAAATAACATCAATTTCAACAAAATTAGGTCTTGTCAGTCATAAGACAATGACGGTAGACACTCTCTTGGATTGTAATTATGACTGTCTCACGTTTGTGTAAATTTAAGAATCTATTCTTAACATAAAGCAAGGGTTCAAAGTCAAAACATCTTACCAGCCGCTGTTTTTCCGACGACTAGGGTTCTTCGTTCGCCAAACAATCATTGTTCACAACACAACACTGACATGAGCAACACAATTGTCACCTTCTGTTCTTTGTCATAAAAATAGTTTTGGTAATGAACATAATCCCTTGTATCACTACACTGCACTTGTTCGTCTCAATTATACGGATTTATTATCTGTAACAAAATAAATAATACATTATTATTATAATCAATTATTTTTAAGAATATTGAACGTAAACGTTCCAATGCTCGACACCTTAATACCCAATGCAATACATGTCACCTATTCTATTGATCACCTCTGGGACTATGACATAAAATTAAATAAGTGCCACGAATTAGGCCAGTGTCGAGTACCTTACTATCTACAGTACTAAAAATAAACAATATAGGGTGACACCACCAGTAATGGACAAGGTCCAATGATGTACATTAACTCTTGTGTAAAAGAAAATAAGAGTCATTAATTTTTTATAGAACAATCAATTTAAAACCGCATGATCTTTGAATTAAAGGTCTGAAGTGTCCATTATTGGTGCTTGTTCTTAAAGTGTCCATAATTGGTGGTGTCACCCTACTTACATTACATGATGGGAAAAAAATATGGGCCCTGGAGGGAGGGAGACTACCTTAAATCCTTGATATATAGGAAACATTCTTTTATTTTTCAAAAGAAACAAAAATGCATTCATGGATTTTGTAAAAATTTCTAAGATTTTTCTAAGAAACTGCAACTCAATATTCGGTTTTATGGATATTTTGTACGACAGACGAGTGCAAAACCAAGAAGAGTGCAAGAAGAGAGTGTGTTTCTTGAAAAAATATTACATTTAACAGTGACTGTATCGATTAGTGAAATAAAAAAGTTTATGTTTTTTTTTAGCTGGTCTGATTTCCGGGTGAAACAGGCGAAATTTAGAAAATCCTTGAACGCAGCTTCTTTTTAAAAACAAAAGAATGCTTCCTTTATGTAAAACGAGCTAACTTAATGATTTAAGGCTGTTTCCCTCCAGGGCCCATACATTTTTTCCACCCTGTATATATAGGATACCTACAGATATACTTAAAATATTTGTACAGCAGCGCATTGATCCCTTTAAGAGATATCCGAAAGAAAACAACTGTTATCTTACACATAATTAAAGGTAGTACTCTGGTTACTCTTTTTTCTATGTATCAGGCGCTGATTGCACAAGGGCGTATTTCTCTTATAAAATTCGTCCACATCCGAATCATTAACATCCGATAGGAGAACCAGGAGTAATAAGGTCTTATGATCCTCGAATTTAAACTTTCGTGAGACATGTTATAACTTTATTTACATGTCGCCCGAAGTGACAATTACGAGTAATACGTGAGTTTTAACCGTTTAGTAAATAAAGTCTTATGATCCCTTATAAATAAAGAATCAATATACATATAATTTCAATAAAAAAACAGGAATTACTCCTGGGGGGCGATTTTTGAGAGTCGAACGCTCGAATTTTCACTCGAGATCCGTCAAAAAACTATGACGTTTTGACAGATGTCGAGTGTAAAGTCGAGCGTCCGACACTCAAAAATCGGTACAACAAACACAGCACACAAACAAGGCAGCAGGTATTTATCAATTCATAGGAAAAAGAGATACATATAATATCAATTTAATGATCCCTACAAAAGTATAGATAGATGTAAAGTGTTTATACGATTTATAGGTATTTCCAACCTAAACAACTGTATTTAGTTTATATTTACCTACGTCCACAATTGTAAGAAAAATTGCTTCTACTCAACTTATCCTAACCAACGTTTTGTTAATAAATGTCTAATAAAGGTCTGTATTAAACGGAGATCAGACCGGAACGGAGATAAAATATTTCGAGAAAGGCTGCTTGCATATAGTTTCGTTTCGAGGATTGATACAAAAATACTAAGCAAAATTCGAAAATCGAATACCGTTCGTAGTGGAAATGAAAACGAGAGACCGAGTGACCATCAGATGGACGGTACCGCGATAACGGTAAGTGTTACCGAGCTAGCGAGTACGCAGTACGCACCTTACAACTTGATATCGAAAGTATCGAGCTGACGTATACCTTATCGCTTTAATCTTTGACTCTAATTTCAAGTAGATTTTTGTCAAGTTGAGGTTGTAAAATTAGTTAAAGTCTTGTAAATACCATTGGTATGTTTGTAAATAACGAGATTCGGACGTTGTTCTCGCGTAATAATTATTTTTCCGTTTTCGTTTTTAAGCTTAAAGGCTTATTTAAATTACTTTTACTGTTATTTATAACTACCAAGTTGTAGTATGTACAGTCAGCAGCAATGGTTGCTACGCGGGCGAGGTGCTCAAAATGATCTTCACATATCTTTATTATAAGGGAATAAGAGCGTATGAAGATCATTTTGAACCCCTCGCCCGCGTACGAGAAATAACATGCTATAGTTTCCTTATTCGTGAGCGTATATCAAACCTATTATTGTAATAATCGTAGCTGTCACTTTGACATTTGTGTGTTAGAAAGGGACAAATCACATTTTAATTGAATTAGGTAGTAATATTAATGAAGGGGGTTGACATTCATTTCGTACTGCTTTCTTATCTTTAAAAAATAAGTATTATTTGGAAAGCTATTTGTAAGTACATACGAGTATTTAGGCATGTGATAGTGGTACTACCAGCGGGATAATCACGTATCTTTTCGAACGTACGGTAGGCATATTTTAATGTCATTTTAGTATGGGATTTGACATGATGTAGATTTATCGTACTAACGGTCGAAAACGCTACGTGCTTATCCCACTGTTATACAAATATTAAGTACTTTACGCTTTATTAATGCAAAAAGGGAGAGCCATGCTTGAATAACATAAATGAACAAAAATAAGATTGTAAAATTGTAATACAAATTAACTACAACGATTTATTAAACATAATAACAGTGTAAATTTAAGATTAAAACTACTATTAAAATAAAAACAAAAATACAAAAATAATCATTGTTACTGTTCAAGTTATTTGACCGGGTGAAACAAAGGTCTCCGCTTCAGCTTCGACACTAATGCTTTCGTATGTCCGGTGGATTTCCGATTGTTCTCCTCTACAGGGTTGCAGGTTCGATAATTATCTACGTAGGTACCGATTTTTTGGTCGAGTCAGTTTTTGGAAATTTTCAAAAAAATATTTTTATTCAATGATTTCTTATCTTGCAGGCGGGTTTAGGTTTTATTGTCCTCTACAGGTGGAATTTCTCAACCGATTGTTGTGAAAATGTCAGACTTTAAAACTCACACTCACAAAGCAACTACTTAAAATTACCCTTCAGATGTGTTTTATATTTTATCACAAATTAAATGTCATTTTATGGCGGAATGTACTGCAATTTCCCTTTACATCCCTGTCGAATTAAAAAAATACATTTTTAAGTGGGGCTTGTCACGAATATCATCACGGATGAGCCTTTACAAGCTATAATATATCTTGCTTGAGCGTTCCACTTACTGTTTATTCTTTATAATGGCAAAAACAATAAATGCGTCTATAATTACACCAGCCCACTTAAAGCCATATGTCATAAAGTTTGTGCCTCGTCTGGTGTAATATATATCTCACAACTCATACCTAAAAATTGACGCAGGGGATGCATGAAAAACTCAACTATATAGCAGTGGCGGCGCGTCAAAAATATTCTTAGGGAAGCCGGAAATAATTTTGCCTTTCTTATTCTTCATGAGCCGTAGTAAAAGAACTGGACTGCCTGAAAATTAGGTAAGCCGGTGGGAATAGAGTCGTATGGACGCTCCGCCACTGCTAAATAGCACAGTGCCCGACAGGCAGATTTTATGTATTATTTTTGTTTTTTTTTGATGGTCAATGATATAGTCGAGTAAAAGTAAAATAGACACATTATGCTTAATTTATAAATGTATGAAATTAAGATTGTACCCTTTAAATTATCCTGAGTGTACTTAAACTTCATAAGCTCTTCTAATAGTATTTAAGTTAACTAATTATAAAATAATAGTGATGAACATAATGTTCCCAATCCCTCTCATCTATGAGAGGAGGCCTGTGCCCAGCAGGGGGAGGTATATAGGCTGATGATGATGATATTGATGATGAACATAATGTAAACAAAATTCACAGTGTCATTAGATTTTTTATAGATACCTAGGTATTACGTATTATTTGCTAGGCACGTTAATTTAATAGGTAATTTGTTTACAATGATTTGAAGAAATAAATAGCGATTTAGGTAAAAAAAAACTAGTAAAACACCGGCACTATCCCAACGTCATTTTAAAATCGAACTTCTGAACTACTTCGCACAATACACGAATTGTGGCCAGCAACGGTCAGTATAGAGTTTGTACTTATGGCGAAATGCCGCATAACTTATTCTTCCCGGACTTTCGCAGATTTTCTCGAAGAAAACGATGTTGGCATACCTACCTACATTGAACCTGTCATATGACCAATACAAAATTGCTATACTCGTGTTAATAAGACAAAGCGTCAGCGTCAAAACCTCCCATCCGAACGGAATCGCTTCTAAAGAAGGTAATATTCTACTTTCATCGGCTGTTAAATGTCTGCCAGTCATTGTTTGAAATGACGTGGTTGTCGAGTTATGGACGAGGTGTCGGTTACATGGTTCGCAAAGTACGAGTAGGCTAATAGCGTTGGGAACGATTAAATATTCTAAGTAGTCGATGGCGTTCTATATTTTAAAATATAACGGGGAACTTCTCATAAAATTGAAAAAATGGCGTTTATCCGATTATGCAATTTTGTTTATAAAGACATTGGCTATGGAACTAATGAAAAACGAAACATGAAACTTTTTGGTACCTAGGTAACGAAACGACATTTTGAGTTCTGCTCTTAGATCGTATCATAATATCAGTCCAAACAAGCAAAGTGTCGGTCATTCTTTAAATATAAGTAATTAAAAGCAATAAAAGCGTTTAAAAAATATTAGAAAGTGTTGAAATAAAATATACTACTGTTATATTTAATTCTTCCCTCTTTTTGAATCGTGACCATTCATTAGAAAAATATACACATTTCAGATATTTAACGTTTTAGTAAAATTTACAATCAAACCTGTATGCCACTAGACTGGCTTGGCCCTCACAGGTTAATAAGCAGTTGAATAATGTGATATTGCAGCCAAAGGTTGCTAGCTCTTCTGGCAGATCACGTTTTAAATTAACCTAATACTACAAGAGTACCACGTGATAAGTATACGTTAGAACGTAAAACATCAAAACACCTAACACAGAGGATGAGGACGGAATGAGTTAGAAAAGAAAATGCCAATATTCGAACGCAGCCCGGAAATCACTAATCTATTAACATTTGTAATTTGAACCTATGTCATGGAAACGCAAAATATTAAAAAAAAAATGACGCACTTAATAAAAAGTATGACAATAATTTACTTATTTCTGACAATATGTATAATAATAAAGATTATTACCAAATTTCAAGTTAATGGGTCAATGGTTGGTTAAAAAATACTTCGAAACAAAATTTTGTGACTGACGACGGACGGTTGACGGACAGACGGACGGACGCGTGAGTGGCAGCAATAGGGTTCCGTTTGGGTCCTTCGGGTACGGAGCGCTAATAAAGCAGCATTTTATTACTGAACAGCAAGTATTGAAACAGCTTGGTCCGAAATAAAAGAAAATACAATTACGAGTAAGCTAGGAGGAAAGAGCAAAATTATTTAGTTCCTCGTGCTTTTGAGTTCCTCGCTACTATTAAGAAATTATAACTTTTAATTCTCAATTTTAGAATTCTTCACTTCCTCGGGACTTAAAATCAGCATTCGCAGCAATAACAACTTTGCTCTCTTAACAGCACTAATAACTATATGAAGGTAAGGTACGTATTCCCCGACTTTAGTAAAAAGATGGCGAACGTTGGGAATAATGAGGCTAGTATTGAAACGAGCATCTATCGAGCCGAGCCTATCAATAATCTACGACGGCTCGATTCGACTTGAATTCGCATCTTTCGCACGTAATTGGACGCCGTTTCCGGTACTTTAATGCCGCTGAGTCGATAGTATCGATAGACGTTCGATTTTATATTTACATCCCCAATATGAGAAATGATTTATGATATAACTTCGTCTCTTATTTTATTGCATGAATTAATAAATGGCAAGGTTTTACACTTGAAGTTGTAATTTTTACTCAGTATTATTTTACAGTTTATTAACAAAAATGACCTACCTACCCGTGGAAGGAACTATTGTTTATTAAAATCGATTAACAAATTAGGAAATGGAATTGCTCGTTATTCATATCTAATATAATAAGGTTAATTTTACGGTACCTATTATACCTAGCAGAATATAAGGGTGAGGACCAAATTGTTTGCACATCGTTAAGGCATTTAACATAGCTACATATAAATTTCCGTTATGGCACGAACATTTATATGTAGGTAGATAATTAAAATGTGCGCACATTTTAATTTTCCGTTGTGACACGAAAGTTATCCCTATAAATTTTCGTGTCATATACGGTACAGTCGGCTGGCAGTTGTCTGGAAGAGATCGCTCTATAAAGATAATACCGCCTGTTGTTTGCCTCTACCTATTGTGATTATTGTACTGTAATATGTGTTAATAAAAACCGGCCAAGTGCGTGTCCGATCACGCACAACGAATTTCATATTTTTAAAAACACTATCCAATACCTTGAATCAAAAAACCGGCCAAGTGCGTGTCGGGCCACGCGCAAGGTAGGGTTCCGTAGTAGTCCACCCGTTACATTATGTGGACTAAAAAGTTCGCAAACGTATATTTACTATGTTTTTGACAGAATTAACAACATTATCTAAGGTACGAGTATGGAGTCCCCCTAAAATAGTTATTTTTCATAATTTCACGTCATTTTGTAGCGGCTCATAGAATACATCTTTCAACCAAATTTCATGATTATAGTAAGTAGGTATGTACTTTAGTCTCCGAGTAAATCGGCTGTGACATACGGACGGACAGACAGATGACGAATCTATGGGTTCCGTTTTAGCCATTATAGCTACGGCACCCTAAAAAGTGTATTGTATTATCGCCATCAAATATGCCTATGTCTGTAGCTACTTTTCAGAGCGAACAAGTATCAGAGATGTAGAAGTTGCTATATTATTGCAAGCTAAATTTGTACTGTTTTATATTCTATAATAGATTGTTTATATAATATACATGTATGTTTATTGGTAGATGTCATGTACGAGCAAGTATCTTCATTGTTAGTCTCATATAATTGAAAAAAAAAGTGAACAGAGGCTCACTTTTATGTTACCTATTTTTAACTGACTTAAGTTAACATTTAAAAATGTTAAATCAAGTTCTGTATCTGACTTCGTTCTTACAAATATTTGAAAGTTCGATGGATTTACCTTTATTACTAACTAGTTCTTTTTCGCGATCTAGCATGCGTTAGATTTGACTTTTAGTCACTATCTACTTTTAGGTTGCTTTTATGTTACATTAAGCCAATTTTACGGCCCTACCCATATATATCTAATGGCGACTGTATCAGGTTTTTAATTAATAGCTTTGTAGAGTAAGCAACTAATCAAATTAAAGACAAAACACTATAGGTGCTTAATATTATAAATAAAGCAAATTGTAAAACAACAGTTTACCAACAATATCTTAATGTCCAACGAATCCATTCTCAGGCATTTTTACAGTTCGTCATTATTTTTTCTAAACTAATGCCGCTCCCGTGCGTGGGTGTGTTGGATTTAAAACTACTATCCGAACATGTAATCATCTGCTATTACCAGTTAAAATGATCGCTGCCTCTTTGCCTGGTCCGATATATTCACAGGCTAAAGTAGGAAGGTGAGGGCTCTTATTAAGCTGGGCGATATGTTTGAACACCTTAGGGCATCCTTGATGTTACAAGTTGAACCGCGAGCTTGTCTGTTTAAGAGCTAATGGTTTGTAATGGATGAATTATTAATCAGATTGTAACGACGGCATCGAATTGACTACTTCAGCATGTGGTTTGTTCATTTTAATTTCGATTTTTTTAAATTTAATTATCTTATAATAAAGTAGGTAACTGTGTACGGTGTACAAATTTCACTTAAATTGTCGAAAAAGTATATATACATATTATTACATTACTGTTACTGAATTTTTGACAGTCAGTTCTAAATAAAGAAAAACAATCCGTACCCGCTTCTGTAAACCGACTATGCCGTCACAAAGTAGTCAAAACAGAAGCACTTTACATTATTAGTCGCGCCACTGCCTGGATGAATGAATGAAATTTGAATAGCTCGCCTTATACGTGACACAAAGATGAATGTCAACGTTCAGAGTGATGGTGGCATTAGTAATATAAATGACCAATTGAATTCATAAAACTATTGATAAGCTGTCACTATCAATAACAGTTTTTGAATGTAAGCTCTTGTCTTCCTGTCAGTAAAGTAAATTGTATGCTTCTTAATAATCATTATTGTTTCTTATGGCGTCTTCATAAGAATTGTTTTGTAACTTTATAGGATTTACAGAAACAAAGAGATATATGAAAGAAGTTTGTAGCCATTTATAACAAGATTGTAGTGGGTGGCGACCTGGCGGCCCTGTGTAGTATTCGCCTAAGCAGTGAGTTTTGTAAATCCCTTACTGTTAATTTTATCAATGTCATTATTCACTGCCTAGGTACTTCATAAGTAATTCAATACGAATTTATTGTTACTGATAGTGTACCCCTATGGAAGGTCAAAGAGCGAAGCGCGCCTTCGTGAAGCTATTCAACTACTTGTACGTAACGTACGTAATCATACCGTCAATAATTGTAAACCCCAGCCTGGGAATATGGACTGCATTTCCAGCATCTTACCTATACATATAAAAACTGCACGCTGACTGTGCAGTTGACGTGCAGTTTCCGTGCAATGTAAGTTCGGTACCACAGTTACAACGCAGTCCAAATCGCTCAAACCGAATTAGGTCAGTGTCTAGTCTAACTCCTCTATGATTACCGGGTAGTATCTTGTAGTACCTACAATGCTGGAAATATATACAAATAGGGGATAGATAGCTAATTGTATAGATACAAGATACTAGATAGATCCTAAATTAAATGTAAAAGTATTTATTACAACAAAATCAGTTACCATAATATCACCTAAAACTAAATATAACTAAATTAAACTATGAAAAACAATATATAAAAAAAGAAACCTAAACACCTAGGTCGCTAGGTACTTCTAATATTCAAACTCAATGTAGTATGTACTATCGAACCAACTGAATCGTGACCCACCGTAGGACCTTGTCATGTCACAGAAAGAGCCATAATGATTTTCCTTGTCAGGCAGTACGATGTCACTATGACATTTACTGTGACAAGGTTCCACGGTGGGTCACGATTCGGTTGGTTCGATAGTACCTAGTTTTTTTTATTTCAATAAAACCGCCCACCACCCACGCAGTATTGTGGGTTGAAAAAACCGCTCTGAATGTACATCACCTCAGACAGAACCGAGCTCAAGTTAAAAACAGGAGGCACATGATCGCGATCGATCTTCATACCCGTTTTGACCAATAACGTAGTACCTACAGGGTGATCTTGAAATTAACAGATTAATTATTAAGTAAATATTTATTTTAAAAGCTAACTACCTATACTAATATTAGAGGTACAATTTATAACGGATATAATCTCCGAAACTAAATCTGTATTTTTTGTAATACCTACGCAGGAAAACGCTGGCACTGGCAGTGCGGTGCAACTGTTAGAGCCAGTAGACTATAATGCGGGTATGTTTTCAGTTTAAGTACTGATAAGTAGGTAACCTACTCATTAATTTAAATAATTTCTTATAATTACACATACTCGTTAATATCCATTTGATCTCCCGAAGAATTGTCACTTTAGGTACGTTTATATACAAAACTTTTGACTTTGACTATATTTGAAGTAGTAATAAATTTTAACCTAACTATCAAATGTAAATTTTATGTCTTGTCTTTTTGGGTGGTCTTTATATGTAGATTGATCATTTAATTAAATAAATACAGATTGCAAAAGTAAGTTCCTACATACGTTATTGTTTCAAGACTTTATTTACAGCCCCGGTTATAGAGAAAAATCCTTAAGTACCGAGTTAGTGTTAGTTATTTTTTTATACTACGTCGGAGGCAAACAGTTACCTATGCCTGCTTTTAGGATTATACCTATACCTACGTTTGCCCTTAAATTACCCTGCCCATGTCTCCCACAAGGACCGCGTCGCGTTACAATAATTTTACGAAGATGTCGTGAGACGTAAGTACGAAGATTTTTTAATATCATTCTGTACCTGATCATTTTATGTATAAATATGGACAGCGGCTTCCGAAGAGTATTGTCATATTCTTTACAGTTAGCCGTTCGTTGAATTATTCATCTGCTCTCGAAAAACCTCGCTCCGGCGCGCTGGACATGGCGAATTTAAAGTTACTGTCCATCACAGACCCTGAGGATAAACGATTATATGTAGGTACACAACATTGTATATTGAGCCACTTCATCTGTCGAATTTACCATAGTTCTGTTACAACAAAGCAAAATAGAAAATAATCATATTATTTAATTCTATCTAATTTTGTACAAAATGTAAATCAAGTATTTAGTTAATTAAAGATCAGCTACTTATGTAGTCACTTTACATTAGAATAGAAGATTGTACAACTAGTACAAAAAGAAGGAATTTTACCCTGAGACGTTAATATTCGCGAATTTATGTTGCCTACGGTACGCACAACATAAACACGAAGTTTTAGAGCATGAGATAAGTCAAAAATATAATATAAGTATATTCAGTGACCGCAGCGTTTCTACTTTCTAGGTAGAGTACAATAGAGGAAGGTTTATGTGTAAAATTAATTAAGGCGCTACACTGAGAAATTTTGAGACTTTGAAACGCTGTACTGCCCAGACTAGCAAACAGTAGGGGCTGATTTTCAGATATATGATTCTTGACTATATGATTGTGGTACTGACAATAGCGAAACATGATTGCTTAAAATTTTCTCGATAGAAAATAAATCCAAAGTCGAGTATATATTTTCCTTCTTTTCCTCAGCCTACTAAAACAACGCATTATTAAAGGACACGATTAATTTAATATGATGGTATTTTACCTCATCTAGGTACTGACAAGAGGAAATTTAATAAACCTGCACACAGTCAGATATTTAACGAGATTTGTCCAAAAAGCCATTCTCGGATAGGGTTGCATCCCGTTTTGTCGTGAGCGAAAAACAAAGGGTGTCTCTTTCAATCGATATATCGCCTTAAGGAAATTGGCTAAATTATAACGACAAATGTCACCTTTTTAAAGCTTAGTCGCAGTTATAGAATCCAATTCGAGTGCAAAAGCTAGTATTTAAAGTTTACATCATACAGATTAATGTTAGCAATTTATTTTGTGCCCTATCGTTTTTGTTTCATTTTTTTTCTCAACAGCACCATGAAATCGCAGTGCTTGAGAACATAGAATTGCAATACCAGTTTCATACCAGTTAAAAGTTAAAACGTGAGTGTTTAACCTCTTTGAAATAAATTGCAAGATAAATAACCACACAAGTTAACAACATTTCTGTTTTTTAATCAACATGAAAGTTTAGCATCCTTTGAGACTAAGACGTTGCGAACATCTGAGGTCAGGTATTGGCAGAAGATTTCGTCCCGTGAAAGCTTAAAATTAGTGTAAGCTTAAAGCTTAATTAGAAATTAGCTTAAAGAAAGAATTCGCTAAAAGGAAAGCCTAATAATGAGCAAATTAAAACAAAAGTTTTTGTCGCGTAAAATAGAACGAAATATATACCTAATCTTTCAAATTGAATTTATGTAGGCGACAGGAAACTGTCAGTTACTGGGAATACAACACACACACTGGTAACATTCGTCAGGTTAAAAAAATCGTTCCATAACTCTATTATAGGTAAGTATGTGTCAACTACACTATATTTAGGAGTATAGTTCCTTTGTTAGTAAGCAATAGCGTGTTGTCAGGTTACGTGTTTGTGAGTCGTTCATGTTCGAGCACTTATCGTGCATCCTCTACTTGATAATGAGAGCGAAGTTGCATTAATTTCTGAAGAAAATCGGCACAATTGTTTATAAGAGATCGCGCGTCCGTTATATTTTTAATTTCAAATGTCGCGGTCCGCTGCGACTCGCCGCGAAAGTCTCACAGACATGGCATCGTACAAATAATAAGGAAGACTTTTGAGTAAGTACATAACAGTGGCGGCGGGTCAAAACCATTCTTAGGGAAGCCGGAAATAATTTGCCTTTCTTATTCTTCGTAAGCCGTAGTAAAAAAAACTGGACTGACTGCAAATTAGGCAAGCCGGTGGGAATCGAGTTGTATGGACGCTTCGCCACTGGTACATTACATTGTATTTGAAATGTCAATTGTCAATGCTATGTGATAGTGATAAATAATTAAAGATATTATACAAGAACCGTTAATCTTGCATCTTGGTAATGATTAAAAAAAAATCAAAATTTTATGTTACTTCTACAAGGAATTCCCTTCGAATGTTCCAATAATTCAGCTCAATTAAGATCATTTTACCAAAGCAGAAATCTGCAGAATGGAGATTTATCAGATTGGGATTAAACGTTAAAATTGTAAGGGCTAATCTGATTAATAAACTCTATACTCTATGATCGAAACAACTATGATCCACTTTACTAATCAACTATACACGAGAACGCTTCTAAATTAAATCTAAATACGTCGCCTAATGACCTGGCATTAGGGTCGCGGGAGTCCACTAGATATTGACCGTGGGCCAGGCGCTAAAATCGTTAGTCATTTCCTCTCACACGAAAACTTGTACAGTGGTTAAGATAGTTTATTATGAAGTACTGTGGACGTCTGTCGCGATTCCGTTGATGGGTTGAAGAACAGCAGCCTCCCAAACCCGTATTTTTTTTTTTAAATCAGTAATCTCCTCTCGACTGAAACTAGTGTCAAATGATAGATAAGCCAATGCCTTAAGGAACAAAATTCATCTGCCGGTTGTAGAGTGGTGGAATACTCGCCTGCCGAGCACTCGAACATGTGAAAATAATATATTTTAGTCATTTACTCTCGCATGAAATTTTGTTAGATGATAGTTTATATACTCGTACTATTGTGAATAAATAATTTCTTCTTCCGCTTGTATCGCGGTGGAAAACCTGTCTGCCAAGGCCTTTAATTTTTCATAGGAGAGGAACTCGATCATCGAGATCTGTTGTTGGACCAGCCATTGTAGCACTCTTTGGGCACGACGCTATGTACAGCAGTGGACGTCTTTAAACTGATATAATAATATTTTTTCAAAATACAACTAACGTTTTGAAACTTTTTAAAATTCAAGAAATTATTTATAACTCTACCTATTTCAAACATGTGTAGCATACCTTGTATTTGTGGAAACATGCTTGGTCTCGGATCCTGGATACCAGTACTTTGTTCCCCTTCTATTACGGGCATTTTTCTTAAAAATATGCCTTTGGACTTGTGCTGTAACGACGGGTCCTGGTCGTAGTATTTCGTACCTCCTCTATTTACTTCTATTTTCCTTAAAATATGTATTCGGATTCCGTTTGTAACAAGCTGTAACGTGAAACATTGTTGTCAAGTATGAAAATTGTAATATCCTACATTTCTCGGGCTACGGGACGCGTTAAAACGTGTCTCCTACTTACCAATAGTGAATTCAGCTCATGCTCTGTTTATATTTATAGCTTAATTCGCAATTTTCACACTAATTTGATTGTTTGACGTATTTATTTACATGTCAGCAGTGTAACATTGTCATAGAAACGTAACTTGTCAATCGCGTTTTAAGGCGAGGTTTAACTTACTTTCGAGTCAAAATAGGTTGCTGGTAGTTCATAATTTCGAAATTGTAAATTTGGAACTAGATATTCTAGAACAACGGAACGGACGGATATAAAAGACGTACAAAGCCAAACAACGGCAGTTCTCGTCTAGACTTCAACAAGTCAACTACGAAAGTGGTCTGTGCGGGGCCAAGCCAGGCCCCGCACCTCAAGAAGACCTCGCGCAAAGTAATTGGGAGCCTTAAAACCCCTGCTACGCTGTTCCGTGGCCCTGGGCCACCTCTACCACGCTACTTCGAGGCTTTGGGTGACTTTTACCACATCGATCTGAGGCGCTGAGCCATCTTCACTACGCTGCTGAACTGAACCACATCGGCTACGGTGCTCAGAGACCCTGAGCCACTTCTACTACGGTGCTCGCGGCTCCTTGCCGCGTCTGTTGCTCCACGGCCTCTAGCCGCTTCCGCTGTCCTGCTCCGCGGCCCCTAGCCGCCTTTGCTACAGTGCTCCGCGGCCCCTAGCCGCCTCTGCTACAGTACTCCGCGGCCCTTAGCCGCCTCTGCTACAGTATTCGGCGGCCCCGAACGCCGGCCATCACTAACGCCGCTTTTAACCGCCACGTTGTTAACCACCGCCACCGCTAACGTTTACATCATATTCACCGTTCCTTGAAATTGTTCTTTTGTAAGTGTTATGATGATGTTCTAGGTTGTAGTTAGAGACAAATAAATCAACTTACCTCGACCCTGAATTTTCTTCCTTTATCTCTAACCCAAACTACTCGGTAACTTCGCCTCTCAAGCTATTGGGAGGCGACGTTTCGTGACAGTTTTTGGCGCCCAACGGGTTTTGTATTTGTCTCACTTCAAAATTCAAAAAAAAGACAACATAGCAGTCTATAAATAGTTTACTCGATTGGCATCTTACGTATTCGAAACACTACCTACAGTTTTTACTTTAGGAACATCATCATGGCACATCTTTTTATAGCAAATACTTATATATCCTTGTTACACTTATTCTTATATTAATTTTTATACTAGCATATTTTTATATCTAAGCTTACAATATTCTAATCTCGATGGCCGGCGTTCGGGGCCGCCGAATACTGTAGCAGAGGCGGCTAAGGGCCGCGGAGTACTGTAGCGGAGGCGGCTAGGGGCCGCGGAGCACTGTAGCAAAGGCGGCTAGGGGCCGCGGAGCAGGACAGCGGAAGCGGCTAGAGGCCGTGGAGCAACAGACGCGGCAAGGAGCCGCGAGCACCGTAGTAGAAGTGGCTCAGGGTCTCTGAGCACCGTATCCGATGTGGTTCAGTTCAGCAGCGTAGTGAAGATGGCTCAGCGCCTCAGATCGATGTGGTAAAAGTCACCCAAAGCCTCGAAGTAGCGTGGTAGAGGTGGCCCAGGGCCACGGAACAGCGTAGCAGGGGTTTTAAGGCTCCCAATTACTTTGCGCGAGGTCTTCTTGAGGTGCGGGGCCTGGCTTGGCCCCGCACAGACCAATTTCGTAGTTGACTTGTTGAAGTCTAGACGAGAACTGTCGTTGTTTGGCTTTGTACGTCTTTTATATCCGTCCGTTCCGTTGTTCTAGAATATCTAGTTCCAAATTTACAATTTCGAAATTATGAACTACCAGCAACCTATTTTGACTCGAAAGTAAGTTAAAGCTCGCCTTAAAACGCGATTGACAAGTTACGTTTCTATGACAATGTTACACTGCTGACATGTAAATAAATACGTCAAACAATCAAATTAGTGTGAAAATTGCGAATTAAGCTATAAATATAAACAGAGCATGAGCTGAATTCACTATTGGTAAGTAGGAGACACGTTTTAACGCGTCCCGTAGCCCGAGAAATGTAGGAAATTACAATTTTCATACTTGACAACAATGTTTCACGTTACAGCTTGTTACAAACGGAATCCGAATACATATTTTAAGGAAAATAGAAGTAAATAGAGGAGGTACGAAATACTACGACGAGGACCCGTCGTTACAGCACAAGTCCAAAGGCATATTTTTAAGAAAAATGCCCGTAATAGAAGGGGAACAAAGTACTGGTATCCAGGATCCGAGACCAAGCATGTTTCCACAAATACAAGGTATGCTACACATGAACCAAGAATTACAAAATTTTGCGATTAGAGTAAAGTTTTATAATGTACCTACGGACTGTACAGGTAAAATACTAGCAACCGATAGCCCTATAAAAAAAGTCAAGTGCTTCAAAGATCAAACCGTTGAAACAACACTTGAAAAAAGCCGTTCCACAAACCTGACACATCTCGGTTCTCGCTATTAAGACGTAGCAAGCTTCTATATTCGGCGCTAACCAGCGGTGGCAGGTCTGCGCGTTCCCAAGTTACCGCATCGTACGGTACATCGCGTTTGCGTGTGCGCGAAGTTCGCACAGCGCCACACGAAATTCATTTGCCGCAACAATTCTTAGGAAAATAGACATTTCGGTGACATTTATACGAGTATGAAGTGAACACGGACTTTGTCGCATTAGCCTAAAAACTTGTTTGCTGGTTTGAGTTTATGTATTCCATCGATCGATCCAGCGGGTCTATGTTGTAAAGTAAAAAGTCCATTACGACTTTAAACTCGCTAACAGCAAAAAAATTGAAGTGTTTTTTAAGACTAACCCTGGAAATTTTAGTGCTTACGTTCCTCTTCGCTAGGTCGCTTCCATTCCATGCGACCAAATGGAGTGATCTCCAAACAGGGCTATTATAATATTGAAAAAAAAATAGTTAATGATATGATAGACTTGAAGGTCTGTTAGTATGTAAACATGTTTAGTAGAGTTATAAAGTAGAACGCTCGTTCCCGACAATATAGGTTTGAAGACACGCTTGTTTGTCGCGGGAATTAAGTACCACCTTTCTCTGTCTCCGAGTTAGCGTTAAGTGGATGATTTCGCTAACAAATCAAAGCAACCATAAAATGAACGCCACACTTAGTTTGGTCTTCATAATGCGACTATGAGACAAGTAAGACTGATTTGATTGAGTATATAAAAGTACTTCGAATATCATACTTATTACTGCATATTAATATATAATAATTTACCGGATGACATTAAACTTTTGCATAATTTAGAATTTAGGACAAAATTGACAAAATGGCTGCTCTCTATCATTTATTATATACATATATTTCGTAACAAGTAGGTACAAGACATTGAGTGGATTTGAAGCGTACTTTATTTATTTTCAGTGTCCTAATTATTAACGGACCGGTTAACGTGAAATATGGCACGCATGCAGAAATACAATGAAATATAAGAGGCATTAAATTTGAAACAACCGCCTCACTATACCAGGGGGCTGATTTTTGAGTGTCGATCGCTCGAATTTTCACTTTAGATCTGTTAAAAAACTATGGTGTTTTGACAAATGTCGAGTGAAAAGTCGAGCGTTTGACACTCAAAAATCGGCTCCCAGACGCACTACTTACTCTTTGGGGTCTTCCTACCTTTATTAAATTTATTAAAGTAGTAATCGTTGGAATCCAGTAGAAAATTGGATAGATATCCCAGCCAATAAACGGGAGTCAAGTTAATGCGAAGCTACTTGCATCACTTTTTAGCGATATCTGCCTATTCACGAGCATCAGTGGACCGACCTTACCGCCACACCCCGCAATCCAGCGCCGCCGCCGCTTCATCAAAAGGCAATTAAAAATATCACCGCATTAAGGCTGGGTATTACCACTTTCGAGTTTTTTAAAACCATCTGAGATATAGAATGTAGTGTTTTAAATTTAAAAAAAAATATATGTGTTACATAAGAATCTTATGTAGTCAAAATCGCAGTCAGTTACACGACCTGATGAATTACACTCGATAGAAAAAAATCGCAAGGTTACCCCTTTTCGGAATGTTATTTTCAATATTACGGCTATATTACTGATATTTTACATATAATTTTGTACTCAATTAAAGATCCTAAATAGTTATAAACAAATTGGCAGGGTTTGCTTTGATAAAATGATTGGCTTAATGACTATAGCTAAATATTTACAAAGACTACGCGCAGAGCTTCCGTAGAGAGCGGGATGGTTAATTGCAACCTCACGCGTGTTAGAGCGGGACATTTGCTTTGGTGATATCTCCCCTTAACAGGTATTTAACCCTGATTAACAATGTAGATACTAATACGATGACCGCCTCATATATATCGGAATCAAAAGCACGTCTAACCGTAGTTAATCCATCACGTAGTGGCGTTATCCGGCGGGGATGCTGCGCAACCGACCGTGCGGAGAGAGCGTATAAATTAATAAATTAATAATGATTCTATGGAATTCCGCTAACTTGCGGTAGAGTGAGAGTAGGATTAAGGATGTGGGTTTTAGAGGAATCTTTAGGGGTCATGGCAAATCTAACAAAATTTAAGACGATCTATAATTTGTGACCCAATTGATGTATTTCAGTTAAAAACACAAAATTGTTATGTTAGTTGAATTGTACATTGTACAATTAACAACAAACAAAACTATGAGAACGTAAATCCGATACGAACGATATATGATGTGGGTAAGTAAGTCATTTCAACAGTTAACAAAGTTTTAAGTTTTTGTAAGTATTTTGTTAGTCGACTGAATATTAATGACTGGCAACGAATCTGGCAACAATCGCGTTCTTTTTTCATTTTTGTAAATTATCGCTAATTGGACGCCAAGGGTAATAATTTACAAGCTATTCTTTTATTTAACTCCATACATAACATAACATTGGAGCAGCTTCAATACCTACACATTAGCGGTTTTTAATATTGTTAATTTAAGTAATAATCGATCCTAACTGATATATATATGGACATAGGTTCTCATTAGCTCGCACAAATCGCTTCAACCGAAGCCCAAATTGGATACGTTCCATAATTTAATAACGAGTGATTTATAAATGGGAACCGGTGGATATAATAATTCATTTAGATAAGTTTAATTTATTGATGTGCGAGTGTGGGACTAGTTGCATTCCGTGGCGAGTAGGCAGATCGAGCCGGCATATGGCATCGCACCCCGCCGTTAGCCGTGTGATTCTCTAAGTCTAAAAGCCTGTACAGTCGAGGTCATAAATATGTATACACTTTTGTACCTAGGTAATCGAATGCTTTTGCTTACAAATTGTAGACGAACGCATTCGATTTGGTACAAAAGTGTAAGTATATATATATATATTATTGACCTCGACTTGTGGGGCCAAGATGATCGCGTCGCGTATATGTCGGACATACTGCATTCATCCCTCTCGCACATATATAAGCGGTCATTTCAGCCCCTCTGGTCATACAAAGATTTAGGTTCGCAGCTTATCTGTGGATATTTCTAATTTAAGGGCTAAACGACGTCTCCGTTTTTATAAATCTATGTACCTAATAAAAAGATTTACGCCGTTAACTATTGACCACAGGAGTGCGACAACTTCTGTTTTTAGGGTTCCGTATTTCAACTGTTTATGACCCCACTATACTATCCGTAGATCATATACCAGTCCTCACCTCCGCGGAGCGTCGGAGAACCGTGCGGCCCCGCGGCCTTTGTATCTAAGGTCTCCGTTATAGGTCCTCGATTTTGTCAAAAACACCCTCCGCAAAAGAGCTCTTAAGAAATTCTTTTTTTTATAAAAAGTCGATAAATATCTGAATATATGACAGTGTGATGTTTTATTTTATTTTCTCTTGATAAAGTTTAGATGAGGTAAAATACCATCATATTCATTAACTTAATTTTGTCGTATAATAATGCGTTGTCTTAGTAAAAAAAAGAAAAGTACTTAAAGACTAAACTTTAAAAAATCTATCGAGGAGGTTTAAAGCAGTCACGTTTAGGCTATTGTCAGGAAAACAATCATATAATCAAGAATATATCTGAAATCAATCCTTATTGTTTATCGTTTACAAATAACGATGTCGAGATGAAACTCGCGATGGTTATCAACTTAAAATATAATATATATTTATAGTTATTCAATTGGACTTACTGACCGGAGATTATCAGCTATAAAATAATCTATTGACCATTTACTACTTCTTTCATTAATAACTATTCAATGTAATATCAAAATGAGAAAGTTATACAACACTTATCGCTCGCAAAATTACCTCTAGCTTCCACTTTACTGCCCATTACACTTGCTGTTGGTTATAAACAAGACTCATAAAACCGTCCATATCGCAAACTTGAAATTTCCACAAATAATCTAAAAAATAAAGGTATACTTAACATAAGCGAGATAACAATCTAATCTCTCTTAGTAATTAGATCTGACATCCAATCCAAGCACTACTTCTTTGCGTTAATCTTTTATAATGAACAATTATATAATAGGATTTTGAACCACATTGTTTATGAACTAAGGTTGGTTTTGGCGTTGTGGGTGTTAAAAGTGCGTCGCCCGCCGCAGATGTTCAGTCCGCGTGAACGATACATGGAGAAATAAAGTCAATTATATTTTCGCGTACGAGTAACCCAGTTTTACTACGCGAGCACCGACTCCACTTTACTCATTGCCACTTTCTTCTGATTGCCCGTATAACGTGAGTGTTAAAATTATAGGAAAATTAGTGTCGAACCTATTTTCCGATGACTGATGATTGGTATCAGAATAACGTTGTACTTTTGGACCTTACTACAGTTACTACTTTTGGACCAAGTATAGGGATTGTTTTTAAATTGAAAATTTAAATTTGTAATTGGGGCTATACTTGTGGTTCGTTTTATACAGATATTCAAAAAAATAAACGAATGAAGTCTTTTATAATTGTTATTTAATTCTGGCGACGTATAATTCGACGTTAAGTAGTGTACACTGTACATACGAGTTAAGATATATTTTGTACCTTAGCAGTGGCACAGATTATATAATAGTCAGTGGGCTTACTCAATTTTTCAAATTCATTTAGACTTATTTTGAAAGGATTTCTAATACTTACAGTAGTCCGCGTGAAAGTCGTTCATCGCGATATAATTTAATTGCAATTTTTTTTATCAGGCGCTTGCCTACTCCTCGCTCCTCCATAAGGGACGATTTCTTCTATAAAAAGTACCCTTTGTCCCTGGGACTGAAACAATCTCCATACAAAATTTCATCTGAATCGCAATTAGGGATAATAAATCATGATTAATATTCACTGATCGTCGATCCAGCCGGCGATGAGGTGTGGTGACGCACCAACTAGGTGTGGCTTTAGGCATAATTTGAGCAGACTTGACCGAGAAGAAACCACGAGGCATCCGCTCCATTGACATAGGTAATACCAGAGACTACAAATTACGAAAAATGTCTGTACAATGTCAGATGTTTGACGACCGCTTTAGCTTAGTTGGTAGTGACCCTGCCTACGAAGCTGGAGGTCCCGGGTTCGAATCCCGGCCGGGGCATTTATTTGTGTGATGAGCACGAATATTTGTTCTTGTTGATGTTTCCTATGTATTTAAGTATCTATCTATCTATATAAGTATGTATATCGTCGCTTAATACCCATAGTACAAGCTTTGCTTAGTTTGGGAATAGGTTGATTTGTGTAAGATTGTCCACAAATATAAAAAAAAGATAGCGCACGCATGTGCGATTGTCTAAACCCATACGTTGCTGATGACCTGGTAAAGGTCGCGGGAGTCCGCTGGGTGCGGGTGGCGCAAGACCGGTCATTGTGGCACTCTTTGGGGGAGGCCTATGTCCAGCAGTGGACGTCTTTCGGCTGATATGATGATGATGATGATGATGATGATGATGATGATGATGATACGTTGCATTTGTGCGATAAAATTGTCGCACGACAAGAAGTCGTGGTGCTCTCTTGGCCCAAGCCCAACTACTCGTAGAGATACCTACTCTAGTTTCCCCTCGGGGTTGGAAGGTCGGATGGCAGTCGCTTTCGTAAAAACTAGTGCCTACGCCGAATCTTAGGATTAGGTAGCGGACCCCAGGCATCCTTCAGGATGCAACTGTACTGGAATAACGCTAGGAGGATGAGGTCGAGAGATACCTACGCGCGGCGCGGGATGCCACGGAAGCTAAGCGGTAAGGCGCGCGCTGACACTGGATTTTATAATACCTATTTATTTATCGTATGGCATTATTTCGAACCGTGAGGTCTTCGAAAAAACTGTACGGTTGCCAGTTCGTTGCACTTTTAGCACCACCCAGGTGTCACGTGTAAGGTAGCGGTGGTTACTCCCTACAGACTTAGGTATTTCGTCGAAATTATATGGAATTATTTTGTCGCACCAGTTTTATGAAACGTAAAAGACCGGCAAAGTGCGAGTCGGACACGCGCACGAAGGGTTCCGTCCCATTATGTTTAAAAACTGCAAAAAAAATCACGTTTGTTGTACGGGAGCCCCCTTAAATATTTATTTTATTCTGTTTCTTAGTATTTGTTGTTATAGCGGCAACAGAAATATATCATCTGTGAAAATTTCAACTTTCTATTTATCACGGTTTTTGAGATACAGCCCGGTGACAGAACGGGACCCTATTACTAAGGCTCCGCTGTCCGTCTGTCCGGACAGCGGAGCCTTAGTAATAGGGTCCCGTTTTACCCTTTGGATACGGAACCCTAAAAATGCTCGCGAGGTCTACAGCTACTGGCTAGATAGGTACCTATAACTACTCGTATATCCCGTAAGTAAGCCACGGGCCACGATAGCCCAGCGGTACGCGCGGGAAGCCACTGAAGCTAATAAGGGGCTAAAAAAAGTTTGTGCTCTAAGGACCCGCGCACGCACAGTAGTAAGTATAGTAGGTACCTACCAGTGGCGGAGCGTCCATACAACTCGATTCCCACCGGCTTGCCTAATTTTCGGCCAGTGCAGTTATTTTACAACGGCTCATGAAGAATAAGACAGGCAAATTATTTCCGGCTTACCTAAGAATATTTTTGACGCGCCGTCACTGGTACCTACTGATAGTGAAAAAAGAATTGCAGGTACCTAAGTCATATGACATTGAAGATTAAATTTCACTAGAGGGGTGATCGAGCGCTTCAGCTTAGTTGATAGCTACCCTGCCTACGAAGCTAGAGGTCCCGAGTTCGAATCCCGGCCGGGGCATTTATTTGTGTGATGAGCACGAATATTTGTTCTTGGGTCTTGGATGTTTTCTATGTATTAAGTATCTATTTTTCTATATAAGTATGTATATCGTCGCTTAGTACCCATAGTTAGCTGACTAGGTTGATTTGTGTAAGATTGTCCACAAATATTTATTAATTATTATTTATTTATGTCGGACACATAGCATTCGTCCCTCTCGCACTTAGGTACAATGTATACTTGACAGTAAGGGATGAATGCTATACGTCCGACATTATACGCGATCTTCGCCCCTCTAGTCTGCGGAAAAGGTTTTTCACTATATCTGCCTAGTCGTCTACCATCCCTTACTAACAAGTATGTAAGTGCGATAGGGACGAATGCGGATAAACGCGACTATACAGCAGCTAGGCAGAACATAATATCAGAAACGTATCATGATGACATAAAATGTCGAATAAAAGCAGATGGGTTTATGACCACAGCCCGGAATTTTCACGGCAAAACGAAAGTCTGACGCATTCTCGCTAGTTTTAGAAACAGTTTTTTTATCGATATCGAGTATTTATATATTTACATAAATACAAAAATAAACTAAGTTACAAACTAACAATAACTGACAAAGATATAAATTAAATATAAAATTAACTTAAAATATATCTAATTAAAATTAAAGGTAAACTACAAACTAAAATCTAATAATAAAACTAAAAATTAAAACTAAACTAAAATAAACTATACGAAACTAAAACGTATTTAAAAAATTGGGTCCCCGAGGCATAGTCCCTAAGATGCTGGCTATATTTACATTATTTTATAATAATTTGCGACAGTTAATTTAACATATATGCAAAAGAAAATTATATTCAATATTTATCACAAATTAAGGTACTTATTGTTTTATATGTGTGTTACTTCATCTAAATCTTAACTATACTTTATCATATTAGGTAACAAAATAACGTTTCCTTTTGGCTTTGCAAACAAAGAGATAAAATTAATGATTACCATCTATCAAAAACCAAATAAAATAACATGTGCTGCTGTGTGTACTGACGTGGATTTCGAAGAAGAAATTACAGTTGTCTCTATTTAATTTTCTGCAAACCTCACATATTATTTTATATTCAATATTTTTTTATTTGGTTAACACATCGATATCTATTACATGACAAAGGTATCGATATCGATAAAAAAATGTTTCTAACACTAGAGAGACTGCGACAGTTTTTTGTTTTGCCGCGAAAATTCCGGCCTCTGTTTATGACATAAATGTAGTTAGTTTCTCTTGTTCTATACTTCTTGTTTCACTATAGAAGTATGTGTATGTGTGTTGTGTTCCTGGAGGTGGGCAAGGTTGCCAGAGCTCCCGAGGATGCACTGTGTTGAGAGCGAGGGACCTAAATTTGTCCCTTCTGCACAGTTCTGTAGCTCTAGTATAAGTTTTTTCGAAACATTAACTAATTCGAACGCGTTTGCGTTTTGTCTCAAAATGTATGAAAACGCTCTCACCGAGTTTGAAATACGCGCGTTCATCGGTTAGCAACAAATGTTACCCCGGCTCCACACTTCGCTATGCGTGTCGCGTTGCGTATTTTCCGCTCTTTCTTTTGCGATATTAAAGAAAGAGATGCAGCACGAATGTTTGCACGCATACGGCGAAGTGTGGTGGCAGCATTATACTCGCTGTTTTAGTTTCCACTAGTGACCACCAGAGACGCTGTTCACGTTTTCACACCACTTTCATACATTTTGAGACAAAACGCAAACGCGTTCGATTTATATAATGCTTCGAAAAAACTTATACTAGAGCTACTGCTGTCAACACATTGAATCCTCAAATTTTATAAAGGTTCGCCAAGCGCACGTGGCTCCTTTGGTGCGAGCGTCTATAGGCTGCGGTGTCCGCTTCTTACCATCAGGTGGACCGTACACTTGTTTGCCACTGTCGTTAACGGAAAAACACATTAATTAACGGTGCTTTACAGTTTACTTGACTGTCATGAAACACTGAAAAAAATACGTTATAGAAAATAATAAGTTAAGAGAATACGTTATAACCGTGACTTTCTCTTGATTGCTTCGATTAGCAATTATTAAGGAAAAAGCTGCGAGGAATTTGGAATATCAACCATTTCACAAGAGTTATAGATAAATATTGCCAAATTTAGAAGAGTTTAAATTTAATATGTTTGTTAAGCGGATGCGTCCGCTAGCGAAAATCTCAATTTTTTAATCAAAGTGAAAATTGAAAAAATCAACACCACAGGTGGGATTTGAACCCACGACCTCTGGAATCCGTCCATTGCTCTACCAATTGAGCCACCGTGGTATCCCTTGTAATGGTGAATTTTTCAATCTTAACTTTTTAATTTAAATTTAGTTTAGGCCGCAAATTGAGCGTATTTAGATAATAGACAAGTACAGTCAAGGTCATTAATATGTATACATTGTTTTACCTGATCGAATGCGGTCGCCTGCGATTTGTAAGCAAACTCATTCGATTACGTTAAAAGCGTATACATATTAATAACCTCGACTGTACATACACTTGAAAAATATTTTTTATCCATCGTGGGACAGTACAATTGCACTGAAATAGTACATACTTACCAAGGGCGATAAAACAAAGAATGTCTAATTCTTGTCCGAAGGCAAGGGCGATAAATATATATGCGATCTGAGGCTTTCTTTATTATAGCCCGTGGTAAGTACAAAATTTTATGTCACCCCCTGGCCAGGAAGTGGGTTTCTTTCGCGCGCGGAGCGTGCGATAATGGCCACTTTATGGCCAGGTGTGACATAATAGTACATTACTTACCAAGGGCGATAAAACAAAGAATGTCTCAGATCGCAGGTATTTTACGCCCGAGCCGAAGGCAAGGGCGATAAATATGCGATCTGAGGCTTTCTTTATTATCGCCCGTGGTAAGTACAAAATTTTATGTCACCCCCTGGCCAGGAAGTGGGTTTTTTCGCGCGCGGAGCGTGCGATAATGGCCACTTTATGGCCAGGTGTGATATAAAATATGTTTCAAGCGTGTTAGCTAGCCTTTTGGAAATAAATGCGATACTGTATGTGTTGAAAAATAATAACACTTCGTTCTGCGGTGGTCGGATAGAGTGAAATAATTACCCATTATAGCCTAGGGGTACCAGTTGGTACCACTTTTTGTATGGAAAAGTAAAAAATTGATAAAGCCCTAAACAGCCTAAATTGACCTCTAGAATATAATACTTTAATACTAAAATCTTTTCCAATTCTAAGACCTAAATTAATTCGGTCTTTAATGGGTTAACTGAACGCGCCACCACGAGCAATTGTTACTATGATTAATTCATATTAACTAACATTATGTACGTCAGATTTAGTAATCATAACATCTTATTTTGTGAAAAATTAAGTAAGCACATTAGAAGCACGTTCATTTAAGATTGATTTAACTCTAATTAATGAATCACGCTGAATATAACTAGGTACTTACTGATTAATGCCATGTAGAGCAAGTTACCTACTAAAATGCAAACCCTAAAAGTACGTAAGTACTAAAAGTTTTTAGTAACTGTTTTTAGAAACAAGTTTTTTCTTTTATCAGATCACCTATCAAATACAAAGTTTAAAAACCCAACTCGACACGAAAACCCAGCACAGCGCGCGTTGATGTCTTTTGTAAAGAGCTTTTACATTAACGAATAGGTATATCTGTTTGTACAATCGTCGTTATCTGTTGAACACATCTCGGTTCAATAACAAACAAAAACTTATTTCTAAAAGCTTAGAAATCGATTTGTACGACTGGCACACTTAGGAGAGTAGAGCCGAATTCCAGTTTATGACATAAAAAGGACTTACCGTTCAAAAACGTGTCGATAAAAATCCGCGAGCACTGCACTGTTCTGTTTTTGGTGGGATTGTTAAATGGAACGAATAGGGTTGCGCGCACGTGTGTTCCTCAGTTGTCGATGATCGCGACGTGTGGTCGCGGCGACGGGCGCGGGAGACTGGCGCGCCGCCGCGTCTCGAGGCACCTGCCCCGGACCCCGCGGCTAGGGACAGGTGCATGTCGATATATCGATATGTGGATACCTCATCTTGGCCCTAAAGCGGGTATTACACTGTCCTGAATCAGGCGTCCTAACTAGTGGAGGGGAGTTGAAGCATCTCGCTCTGACGTATAGGTCCGAACCCTTCTAAGTGTCCTGAATTCAGGACAGTGTAATACCCATTATTATTGGGGAACGGGACTTAATCGCGTACAATAATAACTAATTTACCTTTTTTAAGGTTTTGCCCGACGTTTCGAATGTATCACAACATCCGTGGTCGCGAGCTGACTGGCGTGAGCGGGTATCAACATCTTCTAGCCGCACGGGTTTTCCGAACTACCCGCACTTGGTCTTTATTAATTACATTCTCACTAGGGTTGTCACTCGCACGACACACAACACTAACAATGTCCGTTGATGTAATGGACGATGTATTTCCACGCTTGCACTTACTAATAACTGGATTCCACGAAGATGAGATTTTGAAACCGTCGTCCCGGTTGAAATTTCGATGTTTTTTAATTTCAACGGCTTCACGTACTTTTCTACTGTAGAAATGGCGTTCTGTAGAAAGGACTTTACTTCACGGATGTTGTGATACATTCGAAACATCGGGCAAAACCTTAAATTTATTAAGATTAAGTCCCGTTCCCCAATAATAATGTGTGAAAATCGTGTAAGTTTAAATCAATATACTAATATAAATACTCATGTATAATGTAAATACTCATGAAAAGAAACTGGCCCCGCAGCGCAGGAGGCGAAACTTATGAACAAGTTTAAAAAAAACATGTTTATGGCATATTTGAGAGATAATATGACTGAAACTTTTCAATGAAGAACTATACAATGCATTTACTCGATTGATTCGATGATGTTAAAAAATGTGTAGAGCTTAATTAAGCACAACGAATTATTTAAGTTAGTAAAAGAAGATACTTAGAATAGAAGAATTACCCAGCAGTATATTTTGTGGTATTGAATATCTTATAATAAAAATACCGGTGTAGAAAAATCTACACGATTTATTTATCAAATAAACCTAAATAACTGTTATACTGTTATAGCGCTCGTGGCCCAGCGGCGCCTGCGTACCGCTTGCGGTCTCTAAGGTTAAGCAACGTGGGCAGCGGTCAGGACTTGGATGGGTGACCGCTTTGAGTGGTTACTAACTGAACGCTCCCGTGCTTTGGAAGGCACGTTAAGCCGTTGATCCCCGTTGCTGTCTATGACAGCAGTCGTAAAGCCAAGTTGGAGGCCTCCGGGCGGCTTGAGAACTTCTAACAGTCAAGTGGCCCACTCACTTGACAAAGCCTAATCCCAATAAGGTCTAGTTTCCCCTCGGGGTTGGAAGGTCAGATGACAGTCGCTTCCGTAAAAACTAGTGCCTACGCCAAATCTTGGGATTAGGTAGCGGACCCCAGGCATCCTTCAGGATGCAACTGTACTGGGATAACGCTAGGAGGATGATGATGAACTGTTATACTGCGGTCAGATACCTACATATTCATTACTTAATTATTTTAAGCAGGCAACAATGGCCCAGATTGACATACAGTACCTTACAGACTTAACAAACATATCAATATATACATATATACATCACTATAAACTGTGATATACTGCGTTATTAGTTCTGGTGGGCTAAAATATAAAACAAATGATTGTTATTTAAAACATACATATACCTATAGGTAAAATAAACTTTTGAATTATGGTGGTAGGGTAACAATTAATGAATATTCTTACAGAAATACCATAATGCATGGCAGAAAGCAGATATTAAGGATAAAAGGTTTATTAGGCCATTTTAGCCATTTGTCAATCTGACATACTTCCTAAAGAACGCAATAATCACGAAACATATAGGTTTGTTCACAGTAGTAGGTATGTAACCGCCTAGCCGGTACTCGTTGGGTTTTTAGACGGTAGTACGGTCCATCCGGATAGTCCGTCATACCCACCCAGGTCTTTCATTGGGTGGGATACGTAAATGTATTTTCCCAACGTAAAAAAAAAAAAAAAAACCGCCGCACCGCCAAATGTGCGCGAGAGCATGATACCGGCGATGAGAGTATGATGATATGATATGTATATAGATGTATATATTATGTATATTGTATATGTGTATCTATTTGTATTTATATATGTTTATGCATTTATATAATTGATACGTATAAGTATGAAAAAGGAGTAAATTTAATTTATATTGAGTTTCTTTTAATTGTTAGTTGCACCGCCAACAATTTTTCTGCTTCGCCTTAAGGTTGACTGGTAGAGAATGCCATATGGCATTAAGTCCGCCTTTTGTACGATAAAGTTTTCTTTTGTGCAATAAAGATTAAATAAATAAATAAAATACCCTAATAGTCAGATGTAATGTAATGTAAAGTAGACACAAATTAGCAAGGCGGCTAAATGCTTTGCAGTAGCTGACACACTTTCAATTTATCGACAAACTGAAATCAGAGCACCGTCCCTCCTTAGCCACACGGTACAACGTACACCGACTGATCAAATTAATTACCGCCTCATCTCAACGCCGAGCCACGCTCGTTGAAAAAACTATCGCCACTATCGGTCCTCCCTTTCTACCGCTTAGTAATAACTCGCACAATCATGTTTCCATCTCGTTTTGGCATCATAAAAAAAAATGCTTGAAATCTTTGGCGGTAGCGCGTGCCGAATGTGAAACGAAGGTTTCACCTGTACAAACGTACCACGTTATTAGTGACATGGATCTAGCAATTATAGTCTGTTTGTCGATGGCGTAAGAGCTTCGACGTGACGTATATAAGTTAGTGGTCTCGGTAGTGTTGTGAATGAGTGGCCGCGGTACCGTTTGATGTCAGAACACCGTTGATGTTTGATAAGGAAATGGGCCGAGGACTTGCATTAGCATCTTTAATAGACTACAATGACGGCATCATTAATTTTGGCAATATATTATCCCACGGGCGACACGGCGATATTTTTAGTATGAGAGGGTTATAATTTTGATTAGATTTTGATAATTGGATGGTTTAATGGCACCCATTCGTTTTAGTTGGTAACTAACGAAAAAGGAATGACATATTAAGGCTGGGTTGCACCAAACCGTCTGTAATCGTAAGCGGTGTTCGTCAAATCTGATTGTATGGAAAGTTTGACAAGTTTCTATGGGATAACAGCTGCCGGCGCCATATTTGACGATGACCGGTCTGTGTTGCAACTGGCACTTAGTGCCAGTTGCACCAACGTACGAACACAGACCGGTCATCGTCAAATATGGCGCGGGCAGCTGTCATCCCATAGAAACTTGTCAAACTTTCCATACAATCAGATTTGACGAACACCGCTTACGATTACAGGCGGTTTGGTGCAACCCAGCCTTAGTCTGATCTAGGCTAAGGCTGCGTTTCCACCAAAGATGTGCGAGGATGTGTTTTCATATATTTGACACCTCGCTCGGCGCGTTGCGAGGTGTCAAATGTATGAAAACGCATCCTCGCACATCTCTGGTGGAAACGCAGCCTTAGGCTAGACCTTATGTCGGTATGAAGTTGTGTCTAAAAATGTACAGAGTTGGTACGTTATTTGAAAAACTCAGTGGCACGAGCCGGGAGTCTAACCTGCGACCTCCAGATTGAATGTCGCGTGTCTTACGGCTCGACACTAGCTGTTATGAAATTACTACGGAACCCTAAAAACCGATCTATCACACAGTGGAAAATAGGGGAATTTTTTCTTCATTACAATTTTGATTGGAAACGCGCAAACTCAATGACTGCTTTTGCCCTCTAAACGTTTAATTTTTCAAAGTCAAAGTCATTTATTTCTTTCAAATAGGCATATAATTCCGCAGCCGACAGCACACAGCAACTGCACGTGCCGCCGCACTCAAAATTGAACCGTATTGGTATTAATAAAAAGCTCAATTTGAAATGAGCGGAGAAGTGTCGCAACAGCACACGCCGCTCACTCTAAATTGGGACTTTTAGTCTTATGTTTACGGTTCAATTTGGAGTGCGGCGGAACGTGCAGTTGCTGTCTGCTGTCGGCTGCGGAATTAAACCTAAAGCGGGTATTACACTGTCCTGAATTCAGGACACTTAGGCTGGGTTGCACCAAACCGTCTGTAATCGTAAGCGGTGTTCGTCAAATCTGATTGTATGGAAAGTTTGACAAGTTTCTATGGGATGACAGCTGCCGGCGCCATATTTGACGATGACCGGCCTGTGTTCGTATGTTGGTGCAACCGACCCTTAGAAGGGTTCCGACCTATACGTTAGAGCGAGGTGCTTCAACTCCCCTCCACTAGTTAGGACGCCTGATTCAGGACAGTGTAATACCCGCTTTAACGATATAAGAATAATATATTAGGGTGGAGCTGGAGAGGATCAGACTAGATGAGGCAATATAAAAACTTATACTTAAATTACAAAAATATCCTATAATATTTAGAACTCAAAATAGCCTTAAAATTAAACAAAGTAAACCCACTGCACGCAGAAGTCTTCTTATGAATTTTCCGTTTCTTTGTACCTGGAACAGAATTACAGTCATTATGAAGCTATTTAATGTAAGGCCTGATTGGACGCTCGGAGTGGAGCGTTCGGCGGGGCGGGCGAGCGTGCATAATATTTGTGCAGCAGCGACTCAGGACACCAGTATGAGTTACCAATTGTATAACATGCACGCCCCGCTGCACGGCCAACTCGAGCGTCCACTCAGGCCTAATGCTTAAACAGAGAGTGTGTTTGCCCTGCTCAATAATCCAAGAGCTTAGAACCTCACATAAATTAATATTCTGTAAGTGCTAACTTCTTAAAATGATGAAACTTAGTGTTATATACAAGGTGGGTTTTCTTTTTGGTTCAGTGAGGGCAGCTACCAGATCCCGCGCTGCTTCGCGAAAATGGTCTTAGAAGACGATCCCTCAATTTTAGATTAATGAAGATTTGCGTTTACAGATTTTGGAAAAAAACATACAGGGTGCGAGAAAAAGGTAATTTTTGACAAACTTTTTTTAATGCCTATCGATCCCGTTCCTGTCCAGGATCAAAAGCTTGTATGGGACCAAAAAAAATCTGGCTAGATAAGCCACAAATCGAGGTAAACTTATTGAGCCTAAAGGCCATGGTCAGATTAAAATATGTTTTAACAATAATAGAATCGAAAAGTGGTACACCATTCTCTTGGCTGACACTACAAATTCATATGGGTGTTTCAACCGCCTAATTTCTTTGGCACCATTTATGGTGAAGTGTCTGTTTAGTTTTATGATATTTCAAGTTACTTAGTAGGAGGCCGGCCGTTCTTTTAAACGGATGTGTATAATACCATCTAAAATATCTAAATGTTCAGAAGCTTCGACAAAAATGATGCCAAAGAAATTAGGCGGTTGAAACGCTCTGATATTGACCCATATGAAAGCCGTGAACTTACTTGCAACTGGTACAAGTGTAGAAGACAGTCTGCCCCTCATCAGCAGATCTCAACTGTAGCGTAGCATATGACATTCTGTCGTTTCCACACTTGGGACATTTCCTCTCTACGACCGGCCCCTCTGGGTTGTCCATGTTCAGAATATTCTCATTGGGCTGAACAGATATTGCGTTGAAATGAATTGTGTAGTTGAATTTAATATTGTTGTAATCTAAAACAGTATAATTAATGCATTGATTGAATTGCTGTAGGGTGGGAGTATAAGATTAAGCTCACATGATCATTTACATTAGGTTCATAAACACTTGCAAAAACAAAAGTCGTCTCTCCTGTGGCGAATAGTTAACGGCTTATGAGCATGTGAGTTATGCTTTTATTACATAGATTTATAGAACCGGAGACGCCATTTAAGCGGGTTACTAGACCCTTAACGTTTGATATGTCCACAGGCAAGATGCGACCCTAAATCTGTGTATGACCCATTAGAATTACGATTAGTAATGGGCTATTTCATATTTCCCATGTATATTTGTATTTGGCAAGGGACCGGGACGGGTGGCGATTACGGGCTGAAGATGATGATGATGTTGATTTGTATTTGTGAGTTATTGATATTGCGGCACTATTGCAAACGCCATTATCAAGGATTAACTGACGTGCGTAATAACCTATTACTAAACCTAATTCTAATTCTTTAGGAGTGTCATGGCTCAGCAAAATTTAAATGGCAGGGGTTGAAGGCCAGACATCAATGTGCATCTAGGTGTAGATGTTTGAATAAAGTTACAAACATGTTTTTTTTTAAATTGCTGTGATTTATCTGTTATGTTGGGGATACTAAAAAATATGTGTTAAAATTACTCACTTTCAGCACCATACACAGATTTGCAGGCATAGCATTTTACAGACCCAAACTCCTCCAACAAAGGAAGGATGGATCCACACCTGGCGCAAAATCCTGTTGTATTCTGGAATGGACCTCGACTTGTCATAGCCTGATGAAAGAAAACATACCAAAGATTTCATATGATTAGGGTAAATACCGGCTATTACACAAAGACTGACACTACCCACTATTCTAAATCAAATACAACGTTATAAGAGAAAGACACCCAAATCCTTTGGAAAGTGCACTGATTGCCGCAGTATTCAGCACGTCTAAAGTTAAACTTACGTTATATTTAATTAAAGGTTGTCCAGCTTAGGTATTTAAAGACAAGCTTTTTTTTATAATATTATTCTGATTTTGATCTTCACAGGTTATTGTAAGCATGTGATGCTGTTGCTGTTTGTTCAGAATTTTAGACAGGGACAGGGACCGGAGACGACCTCATGACGGATTATTTTATTTTGACTGTCATTTAAGTCATTTTTGACAACATATCAAAGGAAGCGTTCGAAACCTTGTGAATGAATTTTATTTATCAACCGTTATCGCATTAAGCGTTCAACAGATTACGATTTTTATCTCAGATTACCTCCTTTTAACTTTGAAATGTAACTCTCAATGGATGAGAAAATTACTGTTTTATAATTCAAATCTACGAACTAAAAAAGAGCTATAGAAAGAAGTGTCCTCAACATAAAGTTATCAGACAGAGTACGAAACACTGAATTAAGAAGAAGAACAAATTTTATAGATGCTAAAAAACACATTCTGAAACAAAAGTTTAAGTGGGCAGGTCACATAGCCAGAATGTCATACCAGAAATGGACAAAAACAATAACAAATTGGAAACCTAGAGTCGGAAAAAGGAAAGTGGGTAAGCCAATTACAAGGTGGGAGAAGGACTTAATAGAAAAAATAGGAAAAGACTGGAGAGAAAAAGCAATGGATAGAAAAACATGGAAGAATATACAAAGCAAATATTTAGAAGAAATTGATAATGGCGATCCGGAAGAGACCTAGGTCAATATGACCTTACGAACATCATATATATCATTTTTATAAAAAAAAGGCAATCATAATCAAATGTAGTTCGTATAATAAAGGTTTAATAATATAATTCAAATCTACACTTTAACCGAGTTTAAAATTTTTGATTGAAAAAGGTACAGATACAAATATAAACGTTTAAATACCTTGGTCATATGTCCTCGTCAGACGAGGAGTATACATACACTATTATCACCACGCTATACGAAGATCCCTATGACACTGACAGTAACTACCATATAGTGATGTGCATGTGTCGATACTTCAATTTTTGTTATCTGTGGCGTCTCTTCTCTCATGTCCTCTAATGTACAATAATTTAAACCTCAAATTCGGTTATCGTATAAAAGACGTTCCTGGCTACTAAACCGCCATTTTTAGGGTTCCGTTCCCGAATGGTCCATATATTACTTAAATTCGTCAATATTCGTCAGATTCTGATTAAATAATAAATAAATATGTAATATAACGTTGCTTTATTTTTACACAGTCCCGTAATAATTAAATTGAAATATAAGACACGTTTTATTATTATCACTTAAATTATCGACATCTGTTACCGACAGCACCGCTTCCTTAGTCGATACAGACCAACGATATAACTTTGCAGTACGTCACCGTGTATATTCCGTTAAGCATATTTCTGGGAAATAAGGGATAATTCAAGTTTGTTTCATATTGTTATTATGTAAATATTACAATCCTACATAATTTAATTAGCTACATTCTCAAAAGATGCTTATTAACATTTCGATGTGACAGCGACGCTGCTGTTCCAAGGTTATATAAATGAACTGTCACTGCAAGTGTCATAGGGATTTTCGTATAGCGAGGTGATAATACGTATTAGTTTACGAGATGGTACTTTGTGCTTTTTGCAAATTTTTTATGTTTTAGTGATATTCATATGATATTACGCTTAGGCATGATTTAAAGCGCGTCCGCTCGTTGCCGTGCACGAAAAAGGAATGAAGACTACGGCGCCACCCCAGCCAAGGTGGCGGCCGCCGGAAGTACTAAGACCTATTTTGAATCAAATGAAATACTCTAAAAGCGTGCAAGTTGCCTGTAGGTTTAAGGGACTACCTGGTTAAAAATTATATCTTCGAATGAAGCGACTCACAAAATAGTGATCGAACTTCACTTCAAGAAGTTCATTTGATCATCTATTTTTATCTCAGGTGATTTGTTCAAGCAAGTGACGGCATGTCATGCTGGATGGTATCCATTCGATGTTCATATCGATTATGCACGTCAAGCATGAAGCTCGACGTATCTTATGAACGTGATGCTGAAAAGAAGTCTAATTGCTTGTTGCTCATCCATCATAATGCTATACACCCCGCGGCAGTACATGAACCATATACGACACTGGCATTGACAGTTTATTTATATAACATTGGAACACAGCGTCGTTATAAAAGCCCCATAATAAGAAAGATGACTTTATTTTTTCTCTTTACTAACTTAATCCTAAGCACAATACATGCGCAGATCAGAGCGGAGCGAGAGCGAGTTGTCACATTGACAGCTGAAGGCATAGACAAGATATAATTCATTCACAATATAGGCGTTTTACCTTACAATAAAACGCTTATTAAATACTTACCTTATTCAAAGCCTACAAACATAATGAGAGAAGCAGTTCCGTTTCCATTTTAGTATCGTGCTTGATTTGACTAGTTTCTGGTACCCCTACCACCGCCCTCCACCGCCATCTTGGCGAGCTAGCGAATTTGGGTCTGGCTGCTCGCCCCTTGCCTCATTGCGGCTCAGTATGCACCAGGCAGGCCTTATTTTGTAGGCTTTGAATAAGGTAAGTATTTAATAAGCGTTTTATTGTAAGGTAAAACGCCTATATTAAATCCTGTACCGTTATTCAAAGCCTACAAACATAATGAGACGTGTTTGTTATCGCCTGGCGGTGGAGGCAAAACGCTAATGTGATGAGATGACATGTTAGCATGGTCATTGGCTCGTGAAGCCAAATATTATACATATATATTTTACATATTGTGAATATGTAATTAGATAATAATCCTTAGTGGTAGGGTCACATAATAATAACAGTATTATGAATCAATACAATATTTATTAATATAGTATGCATCTATATAATCATTAACAGAAACTTCTATCATGAAAAAGAATCATGAAGTTCATGAACAATTAAACAAGTAACTGAGATTACTATTTTCTTCCTGTGATGTTGATGACTGCATTACTTCTCGACGATAAAATAATCTAAATGTGTCTCCTGAGCGCCAATTGCCTTGCTCTAGGATCTTGTCTAATGGAAAATTGTCTATCCAATTTTTGGAAGCCACTGCCGCTCGAACACTTCCTGGTGTAGCCTTAATGCCAGCTTCATATAGTAGGGTTTTCACCACAGAAATATATCAAGATAGAAGGAAAGAGTGTATGTACCTCGCGTGGCGAAATTACGTACCGGAGACACAACTGCTCGCCGCAAACATCAGTGTGCTCCCGATCGCGTTATGCGTGCGACGCCAGGTTTTAAAAACAAAATGGCTCTTTGCGCAATAATTAATTGTTCAAACACTTCCAAGAAAGTTGGAGCTGTTAATCGTGGTATTTCCTTTCATTGGTAAGTACAATTTGTCCTTAAATATCTGTTAATAATTAAAAAACGAAATATTTTATTATTTTCATCATAACGGTAGCGGGCGATTGTGTGTCAACGCTAGCTTTCCATTGCGGCTTTAATTTGACGAGCCAGACTTGGCGTGCGTTCAAAACCAGCAATGTAAAAATAAGCTATTCAAACTGTCGAGTCACGTTCAAGGTCGATAGTCATTTTTTCTGTCAAAACTAAAGAATAGTGCTGTACACTGCGATTTTCTTACACGATTATTAAAATCGATTTTGAAAACGACGAAATGATAATTACGTTCTTATATTATTATGCAGCTATTTAATGTACGTAGTGCAAAACAAATATTATTAATCGCTTTCCTCTTAGCTTCTAATATTTCTTCGCGGGACTTCTTTGATTTTCCATGGTCTGTAACAAAGAATATATAAAAAACCGGCCAAGTGCGGGTCAGACTCGCGCACGAAGGGTTCCGTACCATTATCTATAAAAAGGCAATAAAAATTATATCTTTTGTATGGGAGCCCCCTTAAATATTTATTATATTGTTATGCATATTATATTAATATGCATTTGTTGTTATAGCGGCATCAGAAAAAACATCATCTGTGAAAATTTCAACTGTCTATCACTTTTCATGAGATACAGTCTGGTGACAAACGGACGGACAGCGGAGTCTTAGTAATATGGTCCCGTTTTACCCTTAGGGTACGGAACCCTGAAAATGGTACACGTTTATAGGTACTTAGTTAATAACTGGAGCGGCTAATATGTACAAATTACTAAAATGTAACGCAATTTATTGGTCATTAGGTAGGTACCTACCTACATTTATATTTTTCGATTTAAATTCTTCCTCTGTCAAAACATTTCTTCTGTCGAAAATAATTATCATTTCCTCTGTCGGTTCTTATCGATATTTTAAATCGATGCATAGAATCGGTGCCGAGGTCTAATACTTCTAATCGATCCTTTTGAATCGTTTTCGCGCGGCTTATGTTTCTCATCACTAAATTACGCTCGTGACGTCAAAGTACCTACGCAAAATGTTACACGCTCGGTCTCCCTACAAATTGCTGAACTCTTTCCTTCTATCTTGATATATTTCTGTGGTTTTCACCCACCCGGCTATGGTTGTACGTGAAGCTGCCTTTGGAACATTGGTAACGGTAAGAAATAGACTTAGACTCTTACACTCAAGTCGTCTCTGTTGAGAAAGCTCTACTAACCTCTTTATCCAAAAAACAGGGTCCGCAGCTGAACACTGCTTGTTGGTGAGCAGTTTCCAACCCGACTGCCTATGATCTGACGAGTCGGTTTTGGAACCAAAAAGCGGCCAGAAGGTGATACTATCGTCAGACTCAATCATGTGATCGGAGTCTATACTTAAGAGTGTGAGGTCATGGACCCTTCTACCTGAGCATAGTAATAACAAAGTAGCTGTATGTCTAGACACATCAAATAAATTGTCAGGTCTGATCTGTCTAGATGACATAAAAGAGATTAATCTGGAAACATCCCATATGGGTGGTTTAGGATCTTTAGGCTTTTGTATGGCTATGGCTTTAAGGACATGCTTTACTAATTTGTGTGAACTTAGCACCTCTGACTCATTAGTGTTACAAAGCGATGATACCACTGATTTATGTACCAAGATAGTTCTGTATGAGAGTCCTTCTTTTTGATGTAAATCTGATAAATAGCGGGCTAGCTGTGACGCAGACGGTGTAGAATAATCTATCTTATTATCATGAGCCCAGCGACACCATCTTTTCCATGCTACTGAATATGTTTTTAAAGTAGATGGACGCCAACTTGACAAAAGTAAGGACTTTTGCTCGTTTGACCAATTTTCTAGGTCCCTAGACCACCCCCACACTTCCAAACCTCTAGGATCATTTGATCTACTTTCGGTGGAGGGAGCCCGGTGGCGACGTCGATCAGAACATCTCTCAGATTCCATATTGTATGCGGGGGGCCCAGGGACCGAGTCTTCAAATCTGCGCGCCAAAATACTCTCTCCCACCTGGGAACTACCATTAAGTACACTCCCTTGGCCTGGTTCAGGTGGTGCAGGACTTTGGGGATCAAACATGGGGGCGGAAATACCCATGCCAATTTGAAATTCCACATCTGGCTCAGCGCATCGCAAAATAGTGCCTGGTTGTCGGTTTGATCCAGCGTGCAGTAGGTTGCTATCACATGCGCCGTCCGGGACGCAAACAGGTCGACTTGAGGGATTCCCCATTTGTGAAAGATCAGTGACGTGGCTCTTGGTAGCAAATGCCACTGTGGAATCGCCTGGAGCCTCGAAAGGTGATCGGCTTCGACATTGTATATTCCTGGGAGATGATAGACACGCAGCTGAATCCGAAACAGATCCAGAAGCTGGTATATCTGGTAGGTTATGTTCATGAGCATATCCGAGCGAGTGCCGCCTTCGTTTCTCAGATATGCTACCACAGTCCGGCTGTCGCTCTGAATCAATAAAGAAGCGTTGTAAAGACTGGGACAATGTGCCTGCTGCAAGATTTTCAGAATGGCGAGCATTTCTTTCTGGTTGCAGTGTAATTTCTTTTCGGCTATTGTCCAAGGGCCCGAAAAACAGATATTGTTCAGTTTTCCTCCCCAGGCAATGTCCGATGCGTCGGTTGTTAAATAATGTGTTGGTGGCGGAATCCACATTGGTAATGCAGTCCGACAGTTCTTGATCCACCAATCCATTTCTAATATTATGCCTCTGGGGAGTAAGAAACGTTTCTTTGGATTCTGATGCAGAAGTTGGTTGACTGTCCTCTGAATGTATCGAAAATTTAGGCGACCTCTCGGTATCACGAAACTCGCAAAGTTCAACATGCCGGCTAAAGATTGTAGCTCTCTGAGATTTGCTGACTTCTTGCGAAGAAGTTTTGTTATGCAGGCTAACATCTTGTGTACTTTCTTTTCCGGGAGACTCATTTCGTCTTCCCACGGATCCCATACTATGCCCAAGTATTCCAGGCGAGCCTTGGGAATAAGAATGGATTTTTTCCAATTGATCTGCCATCCCAGCCTCTGTAGCAGCCGAGTCGTCATCTTCACATGGGCTACGAGAACCTGCGAGTCCTGGTGAGCGATCAAATAATCGTCCAAATAGACCACGATTCTCACACCACGTTCTCTCAATACTTGAGCGATCCAGTTCGTAATTGAAGCGAAAACTCGTGGTGCCGAACTCAAGCCAAACGGAAGACACGTCATCTGGAGCAGCTGATTGTTGTAAACAAGGCGCAAGAACCTTCGGTGACTTTTCACAATTGATAGGTCTATCTTTGCCAGCCAGTCCTTGCGTTGCACAAAATCTTGTATTTTGGCAGCATTTATAAGGCGAAACCTTTCTGTTTGGACGTACCAATTCAGAGCTCTTAGGTTGAATATAGGTCTTTTGGAGCCATCCGCCTTTTCCACAAGAAACATTGTTGACAAAAAGCTCGGACTTGTGGCAGCTTCCTCCAAGGTACCCTGATCTCTCAGCGTCTGAAGCACAGCCGTCATAGTTGCTGAAGACGGCGTCCTGTAGCTGTTGTCTTGGAAAGGCATTATGAGAGGTGGTTTTATCAGAAAGGGTATGCGGTACCCTTGAATTATTTTTAAAATGAAAGGCGGCGCTTTCAGATCTTGCCAGTTTTTGTAAAAATCTTTTATCTGGCCCGCTTGAAAAGGCCTCGAGTCAAAATCGCTTCCGCTTATTGGATTTATCCTTGAAAGAAGGGGATGCGCTCCTCTTGTTACCGCGACCCTCAGCTCTATTGGGTCGCCAGTTCCTAGGACGATAAGTAGCATTGTCGTGACGTGGGGGTGCCCTCTGATTTCCGACATTGTTTGGTCCTTGCGCAGGACAGTATTGGCAGTGGCTCGGGCTTGGTCCCTGCGCGGGATAGTGAGCGCGGGTACGTATTGAGGAGGGCCACGCCTCTTACTCTGGTACTGATAGCCTTGCGCAGGCATATTTGAAACAACAGTCCCCTGCGCGGGGCGTTGCATGTTTCCCCCGCTAACTGCTTGCGCAGCAGTAGCACTAGTGGGTGGCTTTGGCTTAGGCCAGAAGACCTTGCGTACTCCACCAGCCTTCTCTAATGCAGCAGTGAAGGCTTGAGGTTCAAACAAATTTGCAGCACTAGGTGGTATCTTTCGCAAATTGGACTTGTCCAACTGATCCCTTACACTCCTCAATATGTGGTCCCGTCTCTGTTGAACAATATCTGCCCTGTGGCCGCACACGAGTTGTAAGGCATCCACTGAAACCTTGTGAAAGTCACCTGTATCAAAAAGACCTTCTAATTTCTCTTTAATTGACACAAACGTCAACTCACTATAGCCTTGAGCCCAATTAAGAAATTCACGAATGTTGTTTTCAATTGTTTCTTTTTGCTTTAACAGTGCATAAGTAAGTGCAGCGTACGATCGCTCTGTATATGATAAAGATTTAGCTGTATCATAAGCTAATACCTCCTCATTCGTTTCCAGCTCCACGAAGCCGGGGGAGTGGGTATATAGCTTCTGTACATCTAAATATCGGACATCACTCCATGTCTTGCTGGTGAATCTATTTAATTTTTGCAATGCCTCTAAATAACTATCCGGTGTCTTCGGTATAGCGGGCTCCTTAAGGCTCGTTTCCAAATTTATTGAAAACGTTGACTGTACGGGTGCCGGAGCATTCGCGGCAACAGGTTGTTCGATAACCACATCATTAATATCAGGCGATACCGCTTCGTATAATTCGCCACTTACATTATGGTCAACATAATTTATATTATCATGTGGCGGGTAGTTTGGCGTACTACCACCATGAAATAATTTTCGTAATTCGCTTACCTCTTTTTTCAGCTTCTTCATACTTCGATTAGACTTACGTTTCTTGTGACGACGTCTTTTCTTTGTCGAGTCACTGCTGGAACTCGATGATGAAGAGGAAGTAGAACTTTCAGAAACCATCCTTTGTCTTAATCGAACCGGTTTATCGGTTCCTTCTCCTGGGAAACTCATTATCGAGCTAAGCTGTAAGCGAGAAAGGATTAAGACAAATGCACAATTTTTATTAACCAGAAACCATAATTTATAAATTTCACAAATATACTGAATATCGAACGGCAATTACCGTTAGTTATTATCACAAATTTGTTCTTTTTACTTAATAGTTGGATAACTAGGTTAAGAACTCACGATACGACGTTAAGAACGGTTGAAATCGATACGACGTTAAGAACGGTTGAAATTCAAAAAGTCTTTGTTCTTGTGTAGACTTCGACGTCTATGTGACTATGACCGTTCACGATGGGAAACAAAACGCCAATGAGGCAAGGGGTGAGCAGCCAGACCCAAATTCGCTAGCTCGCCAAGATGGCGGTGGAGGGCGGTGGTAGGGGTACCAGAAACTAGTCAAATCAAGCACGATACTAAAATGGAAACGGAACTGCTTCTCTCATTATGTTTGTAGGCTTTGAATAACGGTACAGGATTTAATATCACATTCCAATACTTCTAACTACATCTTATAGGTTAGGGAGATTCGTAGTAGCGAAATTTATAGCGAAGTTATTACAATTTCAGAAACGGCACAAACGTCTCTAATTCCAGACATAGGAATCCGCGGGACAAAAATGTTTGACAAGTAGGGAGTTCCTATATCGATAAACTCAACTATCGATGCTAGTTCTCCCCCTCCCTCCTTCCCTTTTCTTTACCTTCCTTTTTTTCCTTTATTTCTAAATTTGTAGTTTGCGTTAGCAGCGTTACTGCTTAGTACAAAATTAATTAAGTATTGGAAGCGCATCGTAATTGACGATTTCTCAATATAATTTGAGACGTTAGTGCCGTTAATGAAGCCTGAGTCTTCCGGTAGATGTCGCTGTAGTCGATGTACGCCTCCCTTAAGGCGTTTGTATAAATGAAGGAAGGATTGAGGAATCTGGAGCGCATCTATAGCTCAGTTGGCTACCTAGATAAGAGTGTAGTGACTGGAAATAGATAGCCAACTTCACGCATATTGTGATCCCGACTAAAGCGCCACCAAGTGCCTAACTGTTTTCTTGGATACACGTGAAAAACCATACAAAAAGTGCACCCGCCGCTGGGGATCGAACCCAGGTACATTAACTCCAAAGGCAGTATGCTTAACTACAGGGCCACGTGTGTGATGCTAGTATACACATTGAGTTTTTGAATACCCTTTTAACAAGCCACATTTAGAAGACAATTCGTGCAAGTTTAATAACTTAAGACTAGGTGGCGCTATTGTTAATTCCGTCAGCTTTCTTCTAAGATGAACAACGGTCCCTATTTCACCACGTCGACAATTGTCAGTGACGTGACATATGTAGAGTAACAATTGTCAAGCGACAGGTGACATGTGACAATTTTGAAAATTATTTTGTTTAAAAATACATATAAATATGTCGGTAAAAACTACAAAGCTTGACACAACTTCAATCTCATGTCAAGATTTACTGACAAATCTACAAATATGTTGACTAGGAAGAATCATTTTGGTTTCACAACGTAATTGTCATACATACATTTGTAACAAAATGCCTGTCATGTTTATATGCATTTCTATAGAAAATTATTTTCAAAATTGTCACATGTCACCTGTCGCTTGACAATTGTCACTCTACATATGTCACTGACAATTGTCGACGTGGTGAAATAGGGGCCAGAGCGACAGGCCGCGAGTGCCGGGAGGTCGCAGGTTCAAATCCTGCTCGGTGCCTAAGTTTTTCAATTTTTCCTTTATTTCTAAATTTGTACTTTGTGTTAGCAGCGTTACTTGTGTTAATATAAAATTAATTATTATTTGTTTTGGAACAGGCAACGGCACTAACCAAATGAGTTGCCAAAAATAAAAAATATTTAAACTTGGCAAACTCTATTTGTCAAATAAACGTCAGTGTCAATGTCAAGTTTGGCGTTGGCTTGGCTTGCCTTGCCGTTCTTCTTCACGTTTTATTTTATTCCATAAATCATAATAGCGTCTGTTGGTATTTTCAAGTTTTATATTTCGAAGTATTTTTATAAATCATTTGAAACAGGTACAAATGAGTCACATGAGAGATTTTCTTCCTCGATTTACACTTATTTTACTACAAGAAAGAAGCTTGTTTACTTTCAGCCATGGAAGAAGCTATCGAGTCACTTTCTGCAAGTAATATGCAGGTTGGAGTTGATTTAAACTTCCAACCTAACCAAGAACCGGTACAATCGATGGGCACAAGCCAAATGTCAGAAATGCCTGCAACACTACCTGGTGTAGTAGGCCCGAGTGGGAAGCACGAAGAGTTTTCAGTTGAGAAAGTTTTGGACCGGCGCGTTAAGAACGGAAAAGTAGAATATCTGCTGAAGTGGAAAGGATACTCTCAGTGAGTGATGACTTGATTCTATGCACAGTTTTAAAGTTTACATCCATACCTACGCATAAAAATGTTCCACTGTGATGCCAATAAATATAAAAATTCATTTCATTGGAGTTGGATGACAAGATTAGATTCAGTTCATATGTGATCATAATACTATTCAGTATGATTAAATCATATTCAATCATAGAATAAATAGAAGTATTTGTATACTGTATACAGAAGTCCCCTGTTAAATTTTATAACCAAAAACCCTTTGCCACATGACCTAAAAATATTCATTTAAATTTGAACCTTGATGTAATGCAATAAGGTCTACAACAATATCTGGCATGTATGGCTTTATATGCGGTAATGGGATAACCTGACATCATGCCGGCCTTTCTTTGTCACATAAGTCCCACTCTTTCAAGCTACTAGGGGTATCAGGATTAAGCGGCCTACACACAATCCTAAAATCAGAGGCGATATCGGGAGAGTGGTGGGGAGCACCCTAGATTGCTCCCTAGATCGCCTCGTGTGTAGGTAAATCGTGTATGATTATCGTATTTATTTTTTATTTATTCTCCCGATATCGCCTCTGATTTTAGGGCTGTGTGTAGGCCGCTTTACATGTCAAAACACACACACCAATCACAAATTAGTAAAGTGGTTGTCAGTACAACCACTGAGTGCACTGTTGTGCGTGTTAAGTAGATCTCTGAGATGACAACTTAACAGTGTTAAGTTGTCATCTCAGAGATCTCCGTCCACATACCAATACAATGTTTCTTTGCCAGTAGACAACAGCTTACAGCAAAGTTAAAACTTGATTGGCGAGTGAGCTTTTGTGATTCCCCCATGTGAACACATTAAAACTACTCTGTATCTGATCTGGGTGCTATCTGTGATTAAACACACTGTCTCCTTGGAGCATTTTTAGAATTGGGTGTACATAAGGTTGAGTATCATGATAAATTTTCAATAAATTTTTAAGTATAAAATAACATTTATAATAACACAAAACACATTTTACATAATATCTTATATCTTTAAACAAGCAATTCTTGTATATATATTTATTTATTTTGGGGATCACGGAAACGGCTCTAACAATTTTGAAATGAAATTTGCTGTGGGGGTTTCGATCTAGCTAGGTCTCATGCCCGAGAAAATGCCGGTCGCCCAGATATTTAAACAAAACACAAACACAACTCATAAATATCCACCCACGCTGGATAACTATGGACAACATCTGCTCCTGGAACAACTCGGAGTGGAGCTCCTCTCTCTGCCTTTGTCTGAGCAGACGGATAACGGCCTAGGTCGCGCGCAAACTGTTTTGCGTCCGCCCCCCCTCCAGTTTCCACCGCTAAGGGGACAAAAATTGATCTTTTATTATTATCAATTGTACTCAGTTTGTATCAAGTCCATCAATTGAACTTAATTTTATTTTAGCTAACCAAATTTTGGATACCAGATACCTTACTATTTAGAAGCGCCATAGAATCTAGCGAAACAATAGCAAATGGTACCTATAATACTATGTTTACAGCTGAAAAAATTATGAAATATATGTACATACAGTCAACCAATTTGATTTCTGGGTCACTTCGTACCTTGTCACAGTGAAAATCAATATGAAAGCCGTAAAGACATCTCATATGAATGTCACAGTGACAAGGTACGAAGTGGCCCAGAAATCAAATTGGTTGACCGTACATTCCATCAGCCAAAGTAAAATCAAATTGTTTGAAAATAGTACATTACTTAACAAGGGCGGTAAAACAAAGAATGTCTCAGATCGCAGGTATTTGACTATGCGATCTGAGGCTTTCTTTATTACCGCCCGTGTTAAGTACAAAATTTTATGTCACCCCCTGGCCAGGAAGTGGGATTTCCCGCGCGCGGAGCGTGCGGTAATTGCCGCTTTATGGCCAGGTGTGACATAATAGTACGTTACTTAACAAGGGCGGTAAAACAAAGAATGTCTCAGATCGCAGGTATTTGATGCCCGAGCCGAAGGCAAGGGCGATAAATATGCGATCTGAGGCTTTCTTTATTACCGCCCGTGTTAAGTACAAAATTTTATGTCGGCCCCTGGCCAGGAAGTGGGATTTCCCGCGCGCGGAGCGTGCGGTAATTGCCGCTTTATGGCCAGGTGTGACATAAACATAATTATGTACATATTTTAATTGCAGTGAGGATGACACATGGGAGCCAGAAGACAATCTTGATTGTCCCGAGCTCATATCAGCTTACGAAGAGGCTCGGCTGAAACGAGAGCGAGAAGCCGCGGAGGGCGAGGCAGCAGCTGCCGAGACGGCAGCCGCAGCTGCCGCGACCGCAGCGGCAGCTGCCGCGTCGGCGGCGGCGGAGGCTGCGGCGGCCGCTGCGGCCGCTGCGGCCGCTACCCCCGCTGCCCCCACCATGCCTCCAACAGAGACGGTTGAAGAGGGGTATACTACTAGGAAACGAGGCCGTAGGGGTGGTGAGAAGAAGAAAAAAATTGAAGTGAGTTTTTTTTTAAGGCGCAGGGGCAATGCATATTCCATACAAACTCTGTGCACGTTTTATTCGTAGGTTTTGGCACTAACGAATGTAATTTTTTTTTGGATGTAAATATTAGATATGCGAAGAAAGTGATGTGGAAATTTTGAAATATTTAAAAAAATGAAAAAATTTAAAAATTATATCAATGAAAAAAAAATTACATCACGAAATAGCTAACAGAAAAATAAGCATACTGACCAAAAATCATAACTTTAATGCAAACACAAACGAAGAAAATCCTGCACAAAGTTTGTATGGAGGGAGCTTGCCCTACCCCTCCTCTTAAGGCGCAGGGTAGGGCAAGGCCTTCCCCATACAAACTTTGTGCACGTTTTATTCGTCGGTTTTGGCACTAACAAATATAATATTTTTTTTGGTTGTAAATATTAGATATGCGAAGATCGTGATGTGAAAAATTTCAAATATTTCAAAAAAAATCATAATAAAAAAATAAAAAAAAATATTTAATAATAAAAAATTTACATCACGAAATAGCTATCAGAAAAATAAGCATACTGACCAAAAATCGTAACTTTAATGCAAACACAAACGAAGAAAATCCTGCACAAAGTTTGTATGGAGAGAGCTTGCCCTACCCCTCCTCTTAATGCGTGATTAAGAAAAAACGTAATTAGTTTGTGCCTTATTCGTAAGTCGGCGCTAGACATAGCTTCAAATGTTTGAACACACGTTTCATGGCTATGTGTTTCTGTGGCAAGGGACTTTTGACTATGTGTTTAAAGTTTGAACTTTGCCATGCGTTGTCGGTTTTTGGACACATCAAAGCATTCAAATGTTTGTCAAGCATGTCTGGTCAGTTGCGTTAATACAATATGTGTTTACAAAGTCTTCAAAGATGTGTGCAAAATCTTCAAAGATGTGTGCAAGTCTTTGAAGCTATGTCTGGCGCTTGGGTTAGTGTAGCAAGATGCAAAGCTGTCCAAGTTTCAATTTTGTTCACTGTATACATTTATGATAGCTCTCAGTTGTCCACATATGTGCTGCTCCCAGGTAAAATATATTACTTTATCAGACATCATTAAATTTCTCTATATGTATGTAGCGCTTTATTGACGACATACAATGCGGTTTCACCAGGGAATGATACATGTTCAGAATAGCTGGTTTTTTCAAGTGATTAAAAATTTCTGTATTGCAGGTAATCGAAAAACCGCGTGGATTGGCTCGAGGTTTGCAGCCAGAGAAGATTCTAGCTGGCCAGTTATACCATGGCACTCTTTATTTTCTTGTAAAATGGTATGTATCATATCATTAGGCTAGGGCATCGATTTGGTTCAATTATTTCTCATTCCTATCACTATAAATATTTGAATCAAAGCACGTCATATAGCTATTAGTTATAAGGTTTTTTAAATGAAATATTCATATTTTTAAAGGAACTCGTTGAAATACCGTCACTAATTATTTGCTCTTGAACGTCATTTTTGAAGCGGAACTTTTTAAAATCCATACTAATATTATAAATGCGTAAGTGTGTGTCTGTTACCTCTTCACGCTAAAACCGCTGAACCGATTTATATGAAATTTGGTATGGATATAGTATGAGTTCCGGGGAAGGACGTAGGATACTTTTTATCCCAGAAATCATCCATTAAGGGGGTGGAAGTTTGTATGGAAGAGCGATAACTCGGTAAGCGCCTGAAACAGAAGAATATCACTGAAATTATAACGCGACGACCGCTTTAGCTCAGTTGTTAGTGACCTTGCCTACAACTGGAGGTCCCGGGAACGCATCCCGGTTAGGGCATTTATTTGTGTGATGAGTAAAAATATTTGTTCCCGAGTCGTCAATGTTTTTTATTTATTTAAGTATCTATTTAACTATATAAGTATGCACACATTACCTAGTACCCACAGTATAAACTTTGCTTAGTTTGGGACTAGGTAGATTTGTGTAAGATTGTCCACAAATATTTACTTATTTATTTATTTCTGCGGGGACGACGTCGCGGGCAAAAGCTGATTGATTATAATTAATGCGAACCTATTTCCGATGCCATTGTAGTACAGTCAGCTGCAGAGAAAAGTTACCCCCACCCTGCATAGAAGTTTGTATGCACGGGGGGGGTCAAGATTCTCTGCAGCTGACCGTACAAGAATGGTAATAGGGATGACGACACTAAAAGAAAATCAATAAATCCAAATTTTCTACATAAAGGCTCAAATTCTCAATCAAATGGCGAAAAGAGTAATTCAAAAAAAGAAATAATTACGTAATTATAAGTCTCCAAAGTTTTAAGAGTGGGTATGTTCTGTCCCTTTTCCGCAAAACGCACCTTTGTATTGAACGATCGTCATTTACTATGGCACGGTTAGGTAGCACTTTCTCTCTCTAACTACGAACTTCTCCGTTGCAGCTTCGTTATTTTTTGAGATATTTGAATAGGATTTTTAGTATTTGGCATAGTTTTATGTCTTCTTTCTATTGAAGTACTAAATTTTTTTGAGTCGACATCCCTATTATGCGCGTACTGATGTGTTACCAGGGAAGGCTGCTTGGAGATGGACGTTGTGCAGGGGCATGAGTTCGGCGAGGCGTATCCCGACTTCATGATCGCGTACTACGAGCGGTGCGCGCCCTTCAGCGTGCGGCACAAGGTCGGCAAAGTGCGCAGGATGGCGCCAATGGTAACAAACAAAATATGTATTACTAGTTTTTTCCCGCGTCTTTGTCCGCGTGGAACTCGTTCATTGCGATAGAATTCATGCTATTAACTTATATCAGGCGCTTCCCTAAGTATCACTATTTCATATAAACTTTCACCCCCTTAAGGGATGATTTCCGGAATAAAAAGTATCCTATGTCCTTCCCCAAGACTCAATCTATATCCATACCAAATTTCATGTAAATCGGTTCAGCGTGATGGGGTGGGTCAATCAACTTTTCCTTGTCGTTATTCTGTCCCGTCACCAGGAGACAACAGTAATCGAGTTTCTTAGAAAAAATGCAGTTGAGCACCGTCAGAATGGGTTTATTTTAATCATATCGCTAAAATCATGTTTAGTATGATGAAAGTCGGTAAAATCACAGTTTTTAAGAGTGACCCAGGAGACGTAACCATGGTAACGAGTGACAAGAAATAGTTGATTGACCCAGGTAACAGACAGACAGTTATCACACTTTCGCATTTATAATATTAGTATGGATGTTAGGCCGGCACTTCACTTCGCCGTATTTATTTGTGCAAATTTTCGTGTTGCATTACTTTCTTTAATATAGCAAAAGAAAGGGATGTGAATACGAAAACGCATAGCGAAGTGTGGTGCCGGGGTTAGAGTCTAAGCGAAGAGAAGAACAGAGAAGAGTAGGATATAAAGGCGCATATATCCTACGCTTCTTCTCATACCGAACAGACTCTAGGTGTTATATTAAAGCCTGACCAGGAATATATGACCATGCGCCATGTTGCGGGATTTCTTTGGAACTAATTTCACTTTCAACACTGGCAATAATTTTAATGATAGGTTTATTTGAGTGTTAAATATTACATGATAAATGACAAAAAAATGGCACGCACGCACGCACGCACGCACGCACGCACGCACGCACGCACGCACGCACGCACGCACGCACGCACGCACGCACGCACGCACGCACGCACGCACGCACGCACGCACGCACGCACGCACGCACACACACACACACACACACACACACACACACACACACACACACACACACACACACACACACACACACACACACACACACACACCCACACAAACACACACGCGCGCAAACAGAAGCTTGTTTAGCTGTAGTGGAGGAAAACCAAGTTGTGGTTTAAAGGCTGTTTAGCCCATTGTAAATGTTCTTGTGTTTTTTACTTATATAAATAAATAGAAGTACCTACAATTTGGTTGCTTTATTTTGCAGTTAACGCCAAGCCCCCAGGCCTCGCCCCCTCGAGAACAAGACAGCATGTCTATGGATACCTCGGCCCCGGCGCTCGACACATCCGCTCTTTCTCAGACTGGTACCTTACATTTTATATGTCCATAAACCTCCTGACCAGCGGGGTAATCACGTAACGATATGTACTACCGTTGGTACGTATTTAATGTCAGTTTTAGTATGGGATTGGAATGGGATTGATGACATTTAAATCTATCGTACTAACGGTCGAAAACGTTACGTGATTACCGCGCTGGGGAAACATAGAATTTTTACATTTCCACGGGCGGTGATAAAGAAAACCTCAAATCGCATAGTTATCGCCCTTGCTTCAGCTCGGGCGCCAAATGCGTGCGTTCTGAGACATTACTTATTTGTTACCACCTTAGTATTATTTTACGCACACTCTTCTTGGAGAGGTATATAATTAATGAAATGTAAATTAACCTATTCACCGCCACAGTAGATTCTGTAAGTTGTGCCTCACATGCCAAAGTCTTCGTAGGAAAAGACTTAAAATGAAAATTACTTGATAGCACGTACTTAGCTTGCCTTTACATCGACTTGATCGACTCGATTATAAAGTAGCTGGCGTGTGGGGCGCCTAATGTCCTGACTTTATATCTATTCAATGGCGGTGAAAAGGTTAATACCATAAAATCAATCAAACTAGCCCTTCGAAACACGCAGTCAATGGTGTAATGCCCCTGCATTAAACTGATCAGTCAGTATTAGCCGATGCATATGGTTTTGGTTTGTTTATATTTAGCTAAATACATATCCAAATTTCTCGATTTCTCGATAATGCACGATTATTCGCCCTGGACTCATACTACCGATCCCTAGTTCTATGAGTGGCCGCCAGAGGCGCTGTACTTTTGTCCATACAAATTGTTAACGCAGTCGCTAGCGAGTATAGTAATAGTTTTCTACAGTCGATAGCTTCTGTCAAATTTGTAACTCATGGTACCGATTTTCTACAGAAACGGCTACTTGACAGTTACAGAACGTTAGTCGCTAGCGTTTAGTTTTCGATAGGTAATTTACCGTAGGACTCATACTACCGATCCTTAGTTCTATGAGTGACCGCCAGAGGCGCTGTACTTTTGCCCATACTAAATCGTTTACTCAGTCGCTAGCGAGTACGGTAAGAGTTTTCGATACAAACTCGTGGTAGAGGTACTGCACATGATCAGTTACATTTTCAACAGAAATTCATATATTTTTTTAAATCGTTCCTTTGTCTGCAGTTTCTGAAGACACTGCTGCTATTGGTGAAGCGCCGCCTGTTCAAATGCCTGAAGAAACTGCGCCCAGTATACAAGTGCCCGTCAATTGATTTCACATCTCAGTCATGCATCGGTTATAAGGAATAGTTATAGTCCATTTATTTATCAGACCACTGAACTGATAATCTTGAAAAAATCGAGTTAGAATTACATATTTTCTTACATTTTTTCGAAGCTATGTATGTTAAGGTGATGTGAATCTACCGCCCGCGTGGTCGTGTCTGAGGTTTCCCTGGACTTTTCCCAGGCCACTCTCCATCCGCGCACTCCTATCGTTTTATTGGGCCCGGCCTGTAAAGCCCCAGCCAGATAAAAAAAAAGAAAGTTACGTGAATCGATGGGAATCTACGCTGACGCCGGATAATCGATTTTGCACGTCTATTAGTTCAGTTGTATGTAGTTTAATATACCAAGTGTAGATAATCAGTAATCATAAAGGACAGTCATATTCTCATATAAAGATAATTAATATAAATCTTGAAGTCTTCAACACAGGAATAGCAATACTGTCTTGATAGTAAGCTGACACTGTTTGTAAATAATTGTTTCGTCACAATCACATAAACATAGTAACCCTGTAGAAATCGACACTAAAAAAGGCTGAAAACGAAAAGCATGGTTTAGTTTAGGTATACCTAGTTTTGTTTTTTTACTATATGTATGCATCAGTTAGAGTAGAGATAATTGCTCGTTGAGAAAAAAAACGGGCCATCTTCGAAGGCCATAATTTGGTCCCTTCAGGGCTTAAAGATGTGCGGTCGGGCTTCAATTGTTACAAATTTAATTGAAATACGACTACTACGGCCAGAGATTAAGTGCCAGTTGCACCAACGTACGAACACAGACCGGTCATCGTCAAATATGGCGCCGGCAGCTGTCATCCCATAGAAACTTGTGAAATTTTCCATACAATCAGAGTTGACGAACACCGCTTACGATTACAGACGGTTTGGTGCAACCCAGCCTAAGTCTGGCCATCCAAAGGGGTAACGCTGCCAGTCTTCTGGGCACCATAACATACGAGGGCGACCTGGGGAGCATTTTCTATTTATGAGTCTATTTTTATTGATGGCGAAACTAGTAAGGGTTCCTTGTTTACTACGGAACCGTAAAAAACCAGAACTACATCATGCTTTGCGATTTTACTGTCGATTTCCATTGGGCTATAGGCTATTTGACTTAATACCACTATAATGCTCGTGTTATGGTTAATAGACGATTTTACAGACATTTTTTTACAGACAATATTATAAATATTTCTCATGAACAAACGTACAGTCAACACCGAAAACGTCAATTGCAGTTTACTAAGTATATATGCAAACATGACTCCTGCCAAGAGCGTTATAGTGTGGTTATCTTCGTTCAGTGAAAGTGATTTCGGCTCTTGCAGGCGTTCACGCTTTCAAGGGTTAAAACGGTATCAAATAATAATAAAAAGTTGCCGTTATTTTTGGACGGCGTCTACGTACAGTCAAGTGCAAAAATATGGGTGCATACAACTTGCTCAAAAATATGTCCCATTGTTTTTATGTCGGCGAATTAAGGTTTCAGTACAATATTTATGAGAGGATTCATTCGATACATATTTTTGCACTCGACACTATGTATCACTGTGCGCCTACGCACGTCGCACGTATTATACATTAATTGTATATAATCTGCGGTGTTAGGAAAATCATATTTCAAAGTCCGGTCTTTGGAATGACGTCCTCTGGGTATGAAGTATTTTTTTAATAGATTTTTTTTAGGTGTATTTTTATCAAAATGACTATGTTATGATATTGAAACCATAGAACTGAGCGTGCTTTATCAGTTTTATGACATTTTTATAAGTCGGTAGTTATAAAATATATTTGATGAAATATAACATGTGTTTATTCCTAAAATAAAATGAAATGAATAAAACTCCGTTTTGATTAAGTACATTTACGTTTTATTATATCCCTGTATAAAATTAAAAATAAGTGTATTAAACGGTAAAAATACTAAAACTAGATTTAATTAAGTACTAATGAGTATACGCTAATACTTTGGCTTTGTTGTTCGTCTTCAAGAATCCTTCATTTACTAATCGAATGCACGAGTGTCACTTTTTAGTCAGTAGCACAATTTTATCTTAGTTCTAAACGGATATAGGTCCGAGTACATACGGTTCAGGTAATACATTTGAATTTTACCTGAACCATGTAATACCTACATTACAATAATGCGTCAAAAATGGCCTAATTACGAAAATTATCTAGTATTGTTTTACTAATAGCTGCCTGGTGCACGTTCATAGTCCCATCATCATCATCATCAGCCGATATACGTCCCACTGCTGGGCACAGGCCTCTCATAGATGAGGGGGATTGGGCAGTAGTCCCCACGCTGGCCCAGAGAGGGTTGGGGACTTCACATACAACTTTGAATTTCTTCGTGGATGTATGCAGGTTTCCTCACGATGTTTTCCTTCACCGAAAAGCTAACGGTTCATAGTCCCATACAAATTAAACTTGGCTGTAGTAGCTGAAAGTATCTAGTAGTAGCTGATGTAGTAGTAGTATGAAAACCACCACACCACCATTAGGTACAGTCAGCGCCATATAGAACGTAGCAGCCAAAGTGGCTAAATAGTTCGGTACACCATATATTTTGTATGGTCTGCCGAAGTATTTGGACATTTTGGCTGCTACGTACTATATGACGCTGACTGTACCAGTTTTTTGATGATGAAAAGATTCAGTTATAGTCGAATGATCACGTTGCTTTCATTGGCTGAACAATACACCTTAAGAAAATAATGGGATAAAGTTAAAAAAGTGACAAAGTTACTTAATAACGTCATTAAACTTATCTCGTCAAAAAGAGATTTAAAGGTCGGCCTTAAATACTCTTGATTTCAGTAATCATCCATTCGGGTGTCATAAATGTTTCGTTTTATTTTGTCGTCCCATTTGTCGTTAGGACCCTACGAGACAAATTTACAGGGATTGCTTATTTTTCTGCGTTAACTCTAATTGGAGTTTTTATCCTCTTGAGCGCGGATTACATTTTGCCGAGAATACTGTTTGCGTCCCTCGTATTTCAATATTTATTTTGTATTATTCCCAAACAATTCAAATGGGTATAGATAGGGACATCGCAAATCAGAAATCTCTGATTTATAGTTTTAGACTGGGCTTTGCCTACTTACATAAAGTAACCCATTTACATATTTTACTTATATAATTACGAGTGAGGTTGAACTTACTTAAGCATTAGGCTTACTTAAGATGTAAGAGAGACCTAATAATACTGATCTAATTGTGGCACTGATAAGGAAATGAAAAACTCAGGAATCATACCTACTCAAGTGCTCATAGGTACCTAGATCTAGTATCATCTCGTCTAAAACGCAACTGGTAGAAATAGCAACTCGTCTAAAACGCAGCTGGTCACTGCATCAAAACGCAGCTAAATACAAGTCGCCTGAACAGCAAAATGGTCTAGCTGCGTTTTAGACGAGTTGCTATTTCTACCAGTTGCGTTTTAGACGAGATGATACTAACCCCCTAGATCCACTGAGCTTAATGTCATGCATTCGACCAAATGACGCTCTCAATCGGGTTAAAACTTGTTGACGATAAACGGTGAGATGGAAGCATAGTTTTCGCAGTCAGGGATGAGTTTGCCCCTGAGTTTTATGCAGGTTTCGGCGCAGAGTGGGCCTTGGAACCAGTCTCCCAGCATCTTCTTGCATTGCGCGCAGTTTTCTATGCAAACCTCCAGGGCGTCGAAACCGGATGCTGTGAAAGTAAATAAAATAATTAATAGTTTTCACGTTATATGGCAGTGGATATTGACATTAATATTGCAAAGCATTTGTAGTTCCGCTTTTTAGGGTTCCGTACCCAAAGGGCAAAACCCTATTACTAAGACCCCGCTGTCCGTCTGTCCGTCTGTCACCAGGCTGTATCTCATGAACCGTAATAGTTAGTTGAAATTTTCACAGATGATGTATTTCTGTTGCCGCTATAACAACAAAAACTACTAATAAACAAAATATCTACCTAATAAATATTTAAGGGGGCTCCCATACAACAGACATGATCGTGCGCGAGTCCGACTCGCACTTGGCCGGTTTTTTAATCTCTTGTACGGATAAGTTAGTGTAAATTTACCAATTTGCAACTTCGAAACGAAAAACCGGAACTCATCGCGCACCACGCGTGAAACTGGGAAATTTTGGGACATTTTTCAGTCCCTGGGATCCAAGGGATTTATAATGGGGGGGGGGGGGGGGCACACGGTGGCGGGGAGGCGGTAGAAAAGACCTTACCATTTAAAATAAAATAAATAAACAAATATTTGTGGACAATCTTACACAAATCAACCTAGTCCCAAACTAAGCAAAGCTTGTACTATGGGTACTAAGCGACGATATACATACTTACTTAATAAATACCGTCAAGTGGGGTATGAATGAATAGAGCTCATTGAGTGCATAATTATAGTATTTTTTGTTTTTAAAAATATTGAAATACAAAGGCATTAATACCTAGCCACTTAAATTTTCATATAATTTTACGTTCCCCCTTTTAAGAGGTTCGAGGTGCTCGTTAAAAATTACTAAGGTAGGTACAGTCAGTGTCAGCATCAAAAGTAGCGCCACATATTAAGACGTCAGAAGTCTTTATTACAAAGGAATAAGAACTTTTGTTTTGACCTCTTCATTTACTACTACGCTACTACGCTACTTTTGATACTGGCTGTACCTTTCATTAGCGAAAGCATTATTTAACGAACTAATTATTTAATTTATATTTAGCATTTGACAAAAAGCGTATTTTGGCGAATCGCGTCTTTGGCAAAGCTCACCTTTGACAAATCACGACTTTGGCAAAGCTCACCTTTGACAAATCGCGACTTTGGCAAACCTCACCTTTGACGAAAACTTTTTGATGAATCGCGACTTTGGCAATCTACATGTTGGACCAAACGAGCCTTTGACAAAAAACGTACTTTGACGAATCGCACCCTTGATCATAGGCGGAAAACCCCCACATAAGTAAAAAAAACATTATGGTACCTATTTCAGTTAACTACATACTGCCCCTAATATCAGTAAAGAAGTCCTAAATTTTCGCAGTTCTTCGCGTGTTGCTCAATGCTCAGGAAGCATCAATGTTTAGATGTTGCAAGTTGCAAATTTGGATACACACTACCAACACAACATATTATATTAAAAAAGATACCTACCTATAGGGCAGACGTTCTCTCTGAATTTAGGGCGCCTAGAATAGGTAATTGCCGCTATGAATTACTATTATTGTAGCTGGTATTTCACGTCCTAATCTTGTTGGGTCACACGTTGAGGTTGTTTCAACTCTACCTAGGCATGTATTAGGTTCATTATTGGTTTTCTAAGGACTAATTGGTATTCTTATGTAATATCCGCTAACGTGTACCTACACTGAACCAATATACTGGCCTGGTATATTGGTTCAGTGTAGGTACACGTATATGCCTGTAAATGTACGATAAAATTACATGACATGGGGGCGTTTCGCTTTAATAAATGTGGACCTTAATGTTTTATGCCGCTGAAAATATTAAAAATACTGAATCACGCATTTTAAGGTATACTCGTGAACAAATACATAGGCAATACTACTTATTGTAATACGCAAGGTTGCTTAAAACACTCGCCACAACGGCCTTTTATATACATAAAAGGCCGGTTCAATATACATTGATCATTACAGCTACTACGTTTCGCTCGACATTCGCATAACCGCCCAGAATTTTCTTAGAGATTCTCTATTAATGTATACCCATTCATAGCGACTTTCTTTTCCAAAGCTATTATTATCTGTAGTGCGGACCCTCCTTCACCCAGCTTTTGTCCAAGGTATTAAACAAAATCACTCCATCCCTCCGAAAAGGACACTTCAGTTTCTATTTAGACGACTGCTGAAAGGTTCATGCAAAACACTACCTATTCTACTCTGGAACTTTAGAACTCTCTAAGCTCTCTTCGTAAACAGCTTTTGCTGGGCTATTGTATATTATTGTGTAAAGAAAACTTTTCAATCCTACCACAATGAGCTAAATATTTAATATAGAGCTCTTCTACGGAAATTTAATTTTATGCTAAAATAACATAGAATACGCTGACGCGATGGCGGGCTAAAATATCAAGCATGTCTAAGCTCATTTTGAGTTTTCTCATAAGGTTACTTAATTATTTGGCCCGGGCACGAGGACGTGTCAGGGCTCACCTTTGCCAGAGTATCTTGAGCCTCGTCGTTTGTTATTCGAACTGTCTTCACGAGGTCAAGTGTAAGCGGCTAAGGTGAAATTGCGTAACAAAACACACGGCGAAAGCAAACCGGTCAAATGTGCCGATTGGGGTCATTGCCTCGGTTCGCATGCGACTCTTCTATGACTGCTTTCCAACTGTTTACATGACATCCTTTAACGACTTTGTGCAATCTCGGACGTCCATTCTGACTTCTAGAGGGCTCTTTCTATATAAACTGATGTCAGGAGTCAGGATGTGACTATTTGTTTCTTGGAATGAGTTCTTACGGGTTTATTTGTGTTGAGGGTTTATTTTTGTTAGTTGGGGGTTTTATCGCGTATTTAAATATTTTAAATCATATCTAAGTACAATAATGTGCAATAATGAGAAAAACTTGTATTATACATGTACCTACATTAGAATCTGTACAAAATTAAAACTATCATTAATTTTACGGAATAGTTTTTACTTAATTACTTAACTATGCTTTCATCAACTTCCCTACATAATATTTTAAGGCCTTTATAGTTATATAGTTAATTGCCTGAAAACTTTTTTGTGTTCATATTAAATTAATAGCTAGCTGAATGCACGAGGCTCAGAACTCTATATCAAACAAGAGAAAATTAAAGAGCTAAATAAAATATCCCATTTCCACTCCATGTGGCCGATTCAGTAAAAACCCTTCTCGTCGGTACTTCATTGGCTGAATGGCGCAATAAGTTTTCTCCTAGCATTTATGTTAGGTGGTTACACTCTCGCAGATTGGATTATTGGCAATATTTTGTCTAACGTTTATGTTAAATTGGTATGAGGTATGACGATGCCGGTATTAAATATTATATCATATTTAGTTCGACGCTCTACTCGTATTTTGGCTATTTGTGGCAACTCACGTGAGAGGCTTGTTATAGTTTGCCAAATAGGGGTGTTTATATCAAAGAAATGAACGTCAATGCTCACTATTGATTTTTTCTGAAAAAAAAAGGCAAACACGTTTATTAATTCGATTATATTTACAATGCGTAAAGAGATGCCGTCAGCTACTGTAAATTACTTGGAGTATTCTAGGTAGGTACTTGAACACTAAATATTTACAGAGTTTCTATTACATACACACTGAGTAAAATGCGTATGTTTGCAATATAAATTCTATTAAATTAGCGTTAAAGTAGAATATACAATGGAATAAGAGCATATGTCAGTGTCAAACTCGATATAATCTAACTATAGTTGCGTAGACCAAAATGTTACCAAAATGTTGCCAAAATGTTACCAAAATGATACCAAAATGTTACCAAAATGTTGGCAATGCATGTGCCAATTGATCGCGACTTATAATGCAACTGAGGTTTACCCGGCTACTTAAAATTTCTATTGTGACATTAGATTTCATCAGATCAGTCACGATACTTATGACTCAGTTGTTAGTAAGTACGTGATTTTTAAAAAGGATGTCACACATTACGTTCAAAATAGGTATACGTAGGTAGATTGCATAATCTGCGATGAGCTGCAATTTTCAAACTTTGTCGTAATTACTGGTCACCTTTTGAACGCCAACAACAGATTAATAATATAAATCCAGTTAGCGTCAGGTTTAAAGGCCTGTTTACGAGTACATGGTGCAAATACTTGCATGCAATTTTCATTACATTGCGGGATCTGATAGAACTGTTCGCATCTCGGTAGATTGCAAGTGTTGCAACCCCGCAACGTCATGAAAATCGCAGGAAAGTTGTTGCGTGGGCCTTGTAATAGTATGTGGCGGATGTATCAAGTCAGCCATTGAAAAATACTGAACATAAAAATATACATTTTGTAATAACGCAATGTTTTGATCCCTCTAGGTGCTCATATCAGAGCACAATATGTATTTTTTTCTTTTCCGCATCTTTAGGTATCCCTCATATTACCCAAAATCCATCTAAGAGTTCGCTCCTTAACGGTATGTTTGGCCTCTATTGGTTTTCTTAAGCATTGTTCTCAGCGTTATGAATAATACTATGTTAGATCCCCAAATTATGAATATGACTCACGAGTTAAATTTGGTTCTGCGCGTTTTTTGTCCACATTTTTGATCCTTCACACTAATTCAAAATGAATGAGCAAACTATTTTTCGATTAATTTTATGGGTGTATTATTAATTAGTACGTGAGTCATCTCCACCCATACCTACGTTACAATAGTAATTAAATGAACATACATAGTATACCTACTGCTGTTTCTACTTTATGATCGTAAAACGGTCAGTATGTAGGTATGTTAGTAATTATGTTGCAATATTTAATAAGATACACCTACTTATTTTTTCCATGCGACTGAGTTCACAGTTGCGGGAAAACTATTAACATGATTGTTATAGCTCCGAAGTAGTATTTTCCGCGACGCCAATGATAGGTATCATTAGGTACTATGTATGTCTGTGTGCAAGCATTTTGTTGTACACTATTACAGGTTAAAACATGTACATGTCGCAAAAGATATAACACAAAGGCGTACACAGAGTAATAGCATGGGATATTAGATGACATCACGTCTCCATTCATAAGTGATTTCCACGTGTATAAGATAGTAATTATCCACATCTTCCATTCATGGTTAGCAAATAGCTCGGCTTATTAACACTTATTACAATTTGCGAAAATACGATGACTGTTAAGTCTACTTAGATACTTATGTAGGTATTGAAATGTTGAGCCTTATTATTCTTGGTGTTCCTAGGCTTTAAGACAGCGATTTCGGCAAAAGACAATAAGAACGAATTTCGGTTGCATCGGAACGCCTGGAGAGCTTGTTGACTACGGGTTTACCGATATTTTTTTGCCCGGGAATAACACATCTATAGTTACTCTGTTTATTTTAATCTACAATACTATACAAGTTCTATGCAATACATTTAACTATGAGCAGTACTTTATAAATAAAATAATTTTGAATTTGAATTAAAAAAAAATACATAATTATAATAGACGTTACTTTAATCTATTGTATAACTTGCTTTAAACAATGAAGTTCTTTGCACTCTGCCAGAAATTAGATTTAGCGACATTTTTTTGCTCCCATCGCCCATCCAACTTGGGAGTAAACTTGTTTAATCAACTTACCAATAGCAGGGCTGCAGTTAATGAGACCCACGCTCACTAGCAGAGCGGCGAAGAGCAGAGCGGCTGACAGCTTCCCAGACATTATCAGGTTGTCTGTAATTAAAAGTTGGAAATAATTTGCATACGCCTATAACGTTCAGTGTACACATACAGTCAGTTCTACCAATTTTGAATGAAAATGTGGTAAATACCACAGTCTACTCCACTTACACACACCACACACACACACACACACACCACACTCCACTCCACATACACTCCTCTTGACATAGGATGCCACATGCGTGGACACCTTAGCGCCGTCCCACTTGGGCACGACTTCGTTGAGGGCCGGTGGAGCGGCCGAATTGTCAGCAAAACGCCGCAAATATGCTACTCTCGGCGATAGTTACATCATCATCATACCCCCACGCCCCATGCCTATATACGTCCCACTGCTGGGCACAGGCCTCCTCTCATAGATGAGAGGGATTGGGCAGTAGTCCCCACGCTGGCCCAGAGCGGGTTGGGGACTTCACATACAACTTTGAATTTCTTCGCGGATGTATGCAGGTTTCCTCACGATGTTTTCCTTCACCGAAAAGCTAACGGTAAATATCAAATGATATTCCGTACATAAGTTCCGAAAAACTCATTGGTACGAGCTGGGATTCGAACCCACGACCGCCGCTTGACAGCCGCATGCTTGAACCACTGGGCTACCGTAGCTTCATAGTTACATATTTGCGGCGTTTGCCGTGGAGACCCTGGGTCCTTAGGGACCGGATGCAATTAAACTTTTCAAAACATTAAGTTATACTCGTATTTGCTTATCCAGTCAGCGAATCGGCATTGCCATTCAGCGAGGCACCACGGCCAGCCTTATGGGAACCCTGCCCAGTAGCAGCGACTTGGGCGAAGTATGCCCTTGCATTTTAGGTATTTATTTTAGGTTAGGTTTAAGTAGCTAGTAAGTTCTTGTTTTGTTTCTTTTTTATATTATGTGCTTTTGTATAATAAAGCTCATTTGTCTTAAATGACCGATTACAAATGATCAATTATAGTTTCTGCACTTCGCATTATAATATGATTTAAATGTTGGTTGGTTGGTTGGTTGTTTTGTTCGTGCGTGGAATGATCGAGGGAAGCGCGAAGTAGATTTGGACTTGTAAATGTACCATTGCGGTGCAATCCACTACAATACTAATATTATTTATTGTTCACCAAAAAAAATATAAAAGAAAAACAAGAATAAAATTAAACAAACGTTGATGGTAGACAACAGGCGGTCTGATAGTTAAAGAGCGATCTCTTCCAGAGAACCTTTGGGTGGTAGAGACAATAGAAAAGTTTAAATAAGTATAGGTATCGTAGCTTTATTTTAACTCCAAGAGTAATAAAAACGTGTCTGATTGAGATTCTCGAAGTAACTAATGAAAACCAAGTCCAATAAATTATCAAGCTTTTTCTGAATCAATAATTCAAGTACGAAGGCGCTGAAAGCTCTATATTGATTAAAATTTCACGATTCCAGTCTCCACGGCCCACGATGCGACAAGTCCATCGAAGCAAATGAACATCTCGTATTTTTTATTGTTTTAATAAAATCTAAAAACCGGCAGTGCGAGTCGGGTCGGCACACGAAGGGTCTCTTTGTAGGTACCATCGCACAAGTACGGTCTGGGCCACTACATATCTGGTCTTGTCACAGTGACTCTAATATGAGATCTCTAGCGGTTTTCATTTGGATTTTCATTGTGACAGGTACCTATAATCCCAGATTTTAAAATGTTTGTACACGCGTACCGAATCTTAATTTTGAAATTAGTTATTTTTATTATTATTTGTTGTTATTATACAACAGGCTACCTACACTCGGTTCATGAGACATAGCCCGCTGACGGACGGTTGGACAGCGGAGGATTATGTAACAGGGTTACGTTGGCAGGTTGGCACCCTTTGAATACGCACCTTAGCAGCAATTATAACGCAAAATGTAAGCGTCACATAGTTCTGGTATTTTGAGCTATATCAGGTATATTGATTGCCCTTAATAAGCCAAGGAGGAAAACACGGGGGAATTCCAGAGCAACGACGTAAGGCCCAAAGAAACACACTATCGGTATTTTCAAAGATATGTTTATATTCTAAGCCTTATCACCAAGAATTAAGGTATAAAATGTAAACATAATATATTTTATTTAAGACCGCACGCAGGACTACATTCCTATACTTACGCATAATTTTCGGTTAGCAAACCAAGAGTTGGTTTGCTCTTTCCAGTTCCACATGACTTTTGTGAAGGGACAATGAGTTCAATGGACGACAATCGTACAATATTCTAGCAACATTTTAGTTTTTTTTATGACATTTTAGTTAACATTTTTTTGAAGTGAAAACTTCTTTAGCGGCGCTGAGCACTTTTGTACTGGGGAAAAATGTATAAACTCGCGATAAATTCTATGACCAGGTTAGTTGACCCCTCCTAGTATCGTGATTGCTATGTTACGAGGGGTCCCCAGCTGGTCTTCTTAGAAAGCCAAGGTTCTAACTGTTCTAAGACAATCCTAAGATTTTCCATAAAGATCATATTTCAAATAAATTCTCATGGAAAGTAGCTCTTATTGTCCCTAAAAAAGCGTTTCCAAAGTCCAATATCGGATAGCCAGACTGACCGATTTCCGTAAAGATCATATTTCAAATAAATTCTCATCGAAAGTAGTTCTTATTGTCCCTAAATACGGTGACAGTTCCCTTCAAAATACCTAATGGCCAAGAGTGATGGATAAAATACCAAGGGCCTGACACGCTTTGTAAGAGAAAGATAGCCTTATTGCGATTCCTATGAGAGGAATTAGAAAATAGTGCGATGTTTTGTCCTTATCACCGACCGAAAAATTATTCACGGTCGGGTAATAAAGGCAATCTTTCATGAAGTGTCAAGAAGATTGCAAAACAAGGCAATATTTGGTAGTGCATTTTATAAATGGAGAATTAATGATAAGTTTGGTTTAAATGAATAATAATTTACCAATTATCAGATCCGTAGTGTTTGGGTGTTCAGTGCAAACATGGTGCGGTGTTCAGTGTTGGGCTGTAAAAGCAAACTCGACCGAAAAAAGGCGGATGTTACATTCCATGCGTAATTTGCGTAAGTACATTTTCTTTGCATTTTGGACCCGTGTTTATTTCTAAAATCTCACCGGAACCAAGTTACTGAGCTAAATCATTAGTTATATCATGAGACACTTGATGAAATAGGAAAAATATGTAAATTCATTCAAAAATAACCTCCAAACATTTCACATATAAACCGGTCAAATCGCGTAGTATAAATCTACCATAGAAGCCAGCTTAGAATTGATGTCCCATCATTCAGTCGGTTTATAATTCGATTTCGGGATACCAACAAATAATAAAAAAATCCCCTGAAGATTACCCCGCGTTTCGGGAAATTCAAGTAATTTGATTTTTTCAGTTTTTCAACAGAGGATGAATTCCGAAAAAAAGGATTTGAGGACTGAGGGAACAGGAAAAGAGAATTGGGAAAAAACTATCTATAAGTGGGTAGGTACCTATTTGTTTATTTATTGTAAATAAAGTTATAAATATATTAAGTAAATTACTTGTTCTAATTTAAAGTTTATCCTTTTATTTCAACAACGACATACCTAATTTATCTATGAAAGACAAAAAGGAGCATGTAATTATTAAGGTTACTTATTTTTACCCGACTGCAAGGCAGGGTTATGTGTTTCGCGCGTATCTTGTATGTATGTATGTATGTATGTAATATTCTTTATTACCTGACATCTTCCAATTCCCTGAACGGATTTTAATGTTTGAGATATCGTTAGATTGGTCTTACCAGCCCGAGTGTTCTTAGAAATGTGACGTCAAAAAAAACAAAGATGGCGGCCACCAGACATCATTTTGTAAACAAATAATAAATAAAGTTGACGAACTATATCATGTGGGGTATCATTGAATAGGTATTTTAAAATCATTATAAGGTTTCTTTAGTCATTAGTTAGTGAAAACAACCGTTTAGGATTTATAACTATTCAAACTTTAATAGTCGGATCCGCTATCCGCTATGCGCAATCACTCATGTTTTCATTGTCATCGTCATTCGAGGTTTGCTTTACACACGTTTAACAATTGCAACAGTGGCGGAGCGCCCATACAACCCGATTCCCACCGGTTTGACTTACAAAATCTTGCTACAAACTACTTGCTGTTAATTTAATAAATCATCAATTTATGTATACAAAATATCCATTACCTAAATACAATTTGATAATACGATTTACTTTAGCGTCATAATAGATTTAAGCTAACCACTACGAAATCTACGCACGCGAATGCCAAACGCAACGCATTTCATAAAGCCAAACAAGCCGGCGGAGTTTAGCATGCCTCCTAGTATCGTGATTGCGATGCTAGGAGGGGTCAACACAGCTGGTCTTCCCATTCTTCCCAATCGTAAGACTTTAAACACCAAACCTGAGGAATGAAGTTTCCTCTTACTGACTTTTCCACTAAGTCCAATATCGGATAGCTAGACTGAAAGTAGTTCTTATTGTCCCTAAATACGGTGACAGTTCACGTCAAAATAGTGGCCAAGCGTGATGGTCAAAGTATGAATAATTTTGAATCTACTTTGTAATCGATGCTTGGTTTCCGATTTCAATTAAAACTTTAACTGTGCAGAAAATTATAATTAAATCCAAAATATACGTGCATGTGAAATGATAATTTATCTTTGTCTTAATTTGATAAATTATAACGTTTTATGCACTCAAAAACAGCACATAAAGGCATTTTGATGGAGCTCTTCACACGCCGGGAACGATTCTGAGACTGAAGTATAATCGATTAATGAAGTAGTTTTTAATAACGTGGCAGATTTTTGTCCTATGCTTTTGGCAGAGGGGTACGTATATCAATGCTGGCTCCCGTCTGAAATGCTTTAAGGTATATGTGTAGATGGATTATTCGAATATGAATATCAATATCTTTGTTATTTATTTTCTTTAAATCATGTCATTGAATTTTCACTTCTAACGGCACTCCCGGAGTGCAACCCGTTGTTTTTTATAATCAAGAACCCGTTCATTTACCCAGACCTACCTCTACTCAATTTGAATTCGTTGTTAGGTATCTACGAGTAAGTAGGCAGCTAGATACAATCGTCACTATCTCTATCATTTTATTGTGATTACCGTTTGTTAACTTATAATAAATGAAAAAAAAACTGGTGCCCTCGTCAACTCTAGGAAAAACCGGCCAAGTGCGAGTCGGGCTCGCGCACGAAGGGTTCCGTACCATTATCTATAAAAGCGGCAAAAATAATGTCTTTTGTATGGGAGCCCCTTCAAATATTTAATATCTGGGCGACCGAGCTATGGTCGGCGTTTTCCCCGGCACGAGACCAAGCTAGATCGATTTCTCGTCCCCAAAAACCCCCACATACCAAATTTCATCAAAATCGTTATAGCCGCTTACGAGATCCCCAATATACATTTAAAATATATACAAGAATTGCTCGTTTAAAGATATTATATTATTTTATTCTGTTTTTTTTAGTATTTGTTGTTATAGCGGCAACAGAAATACATCATGTGCGATAATTTCAACTGTCTAACTATCACGGTTCAAGAGACACAGCCTGGTGACAGACGGACAGACAGACGGACGGACGGCCAGGGGAGTCTTAGTAATTGGGTCCCGTTTTACCCTTTGGGTACGGAACCCTAAAAAAGACTCGTGCCCACGTCAACTCTAGGAATGTACCCCAGGCTTCTCAGGGCACAATCGGAAAAACGCTATAAGGATGATATTGTTTGCTATCATATTATTAACTAATGACGAATCTACTTCTTCATCTTCGTGAAAAACCGATATTATAGGCGCCTGTAGAGTACTCCCCATACAAACTTTGTGCAAGTTTTTCTTTGCTTGTGTTTGCATTACACGTATGATTTTTGGTCAGTATGCTTATTCTTCTGTTAGTCAGAACTTAAAAAAAATATTGTATTTTTTAAATTTTCATTCATAATTTTTTGAATTTTTTTTTCTTGACATTCTTTCTATACTCAATAACAACAAGCAAAAAAATATATATACGCGGGAGTGCCAAAACCGACGAATAAAACTTGCACAGAGTTTGTATGGAGAAGGCCTTGCCTCTACAGGCGCTTTAAAGAAGGATTTTAAAAGTAGGGCTTTTTTCATTAGAACAGACCCGTAAGGTAATTCAATTCAATTGAAACCTTTATGTTAAAACAAGCAATTCCGTCAGGGTTTAACATTCTGTCACAGCTCTATGAATATTTCATTTCGAACGACCTTATTAACAATCTAGGAAAATATACGGATTTTACTTCCCATATTAAAATATCTACTAAACTTAATCCTGGCAACCGACTTTCAATAAAAGTATCCACAATAAGAGTGCAAATGCATTAGTTGCTTTAGAAAAGTAATCAAACTGTTCTGCATTTCTTGTTATATTGGAATAGTTTCGTCGATTTCTCCTGGATTCTGTCAAAAGGATTTCTTAAATTTGAAACACAAACAATGAAAATACCCTGGGGCAACAACAAAGGATTCAATAATGCCTTAGTATGAATTGTGTAAACGGGCTATACGCACTTATTTGATTACATAGGTTAAATAGATGTTTTCTATGGAACTTGGTTGAAATCAAATAAAAAGGTAGAGAATTATCTAAATATAATGACTAGACTAATACTATGTATGACTAATTAGCTGACAAGCATATCGATATTATCGATTGCATAATTGTTCCGCTTACCATCAGGTGGCCCATACGCTTGTTTACCACCGTCGTAGTAGTATTTAATGTCTCGTATGAACGTTAGGTAGTTCTAAATGACATTTTTGTAACTAACAGTTGCAATTACCCCTTTGGAATAGAAATTGATAATCATTAAGGTAAAACATTCAATGGAGTAAGACTTATGGTAATGTAAACCCGACTAAATTCTAGATGAGTATCCTTCGGTTTGAGGAGTAGATTTACCTATGGCTGGTACACTCACAATCATAATAGTTAGTGAAATGAAAACCAAATAAATCGTAAGACATATTACTGTTTTAACACGGGTATAACTATTTGGCTACATTGATTGACGTGATGCTACACACACAAATTAAATTTAACCGTTATTATTACAAACTAACCATTAACGTTTATGTGCTAAGCTACTATTGAGTTACAAAACACAGACATTTCAAGTATTTTTACACTATTCATATACCCAATAAAATATGTACTTTACATTCTATAAAATTAAAAATATAAACTAACACTTACTTCAATGCACATGGAGTTAGATGTTAAAGGTCTCATTCACAAAAACAACCGGCACTATTTCCGAAACTGATTGTGATCACGAATCCACGAGAGAGGTCCGGAGGCTTGACTCATAGTGATACAAGCTGTGAAAATGTTTTATACCTACACCTCTGCTTAGTGGGGGTATTTCTTTCCGCTTGGAAAAAACTAAAAAAAAAACACACAGGGCGCACGTGAAGTACGGTAGTTAAAATTTACCATGTTCACGTTTCAGATGATTTATTTCGTTTAGAGATTAATTCAAATATTTGTGTAAACTAGGTCTTCAAATAACAGTTACATATTTTGCTCTGCCAGAAAATTGTCTACATACAAACTACATACACACTTAATTACCGTTAAGTGCATGGTAGGGGTCCAATTCTGCTTTTTAACCGTGACTAAAGCAACTGTACATGTGAACTAAGAGAATGTTATTATTAAAGTTACTTTAAATGTAAGGAACAAGAAACAATAATTTCCAAAGGTACATTGGAAACTTGAAAAGGCTCTTGATGATGTTAGGAGCGTGGCGTCCTGGACGCAGGATAGAATAACATAAAAATAAATCATCTATCACCATTATACTAATAAAAATCAATAAAAAACCTATTATAAAAAATATACACTATATTAACCCTTTTTATTATTAATTTATGTGTAATCGAAAACGGCTCTAAAATTTTGAATTTAGATGAAGTTGCAGGAATAATGCAGGGGGTTTACGGGAGCGAAATTGGATCAAGCTGGGTCTCATCTTCGGGAACACTCTCCTTGTTGACTGGTAGAGAATGCCTTAAGGCACTAAGTCCGCCATTTGTACTTTCTGGTATTGTGCAATAAAGTTTAAATAAATAAATAAACACTCGTGTTCTCCGGGAAACCACAAAAGATGCCGAGGAAAGTTCGAAAACTCAGGTACAGCATTAAACTTAACTAAAACACAATGTGTTGTAGGTACCTACGCAATACGCCTGCATGTAGTCAGACTGAGATATATACCGAGACTGTCGCATCTTATCATGTACATCTTGAATGACCTACGGCAGCAACATCACTATATCTCAGGAAATGGATCTGCAAATGAACCGTACCGTACAGGCGAAAGTCGAAAATTTCTAAGTAGGAAGCAGTGACTTTTGTACTTGTTCGCTTTGTGTGGATAAGGCAGTACATTTAGTGGTTTTTACCTCGAGTGTCGTCCATAGTTTCGACAGTTTTAAAACCGTAGGCCATAGTGTGTTAAAGAAAAAGATTATGCCAAAATAGTCCTGTAGCTTAGAGGTCTGATCGAAACGGAGCTGCTCAGCTAAAAATCTTTTAAGGCATTCATTGCCGGCAACGCATATTTGTGTTTACGTTCATACAATTTTGTTTCTAGGGGGCGTGGCCTGGCAACAAATATTTCAATAAAGTAATTGAGACAAATATGTATAATGAACTACATTATTACACCCCCGCGTAATCTTTATCAATACTTTTAATACAAACTCGTAGAGTGTTACAGTATATGAGATATAAATTTTCGCATTAATGATATTAGTAGAATTATTGACAAAATCAGATGCCTACTGCACCTTATGACTAATACGGAAACTGAAAATCGGGTAAAAAAATATGATGGACAAACTTCAACAAAAAGTACCTGGTAATTGCAATGTGAGCTGACAACTTTAACGTGAAATGAGTCATCGAGTTTTTTACTAGATTTAATTGAATATTATTTCTGGCTCCCATTCGGAAACTCTTAAAGTCCGTTAATACTTAGAATTACAACAACTATTAAGTAAACTGAAGCCAACTATTAAGAACAGTGGTGGAAAGATTTGTAAATTGCAATTCTGGAAAATAAGTTGCAATAAGTTTTCTGAAGTAAACCACTTGATTAAACCTAATTAAACGTCTAAGATTCCCATTATAGACTGATGACGCGTTGAATAAAAACTGCGTATCGAACATAAACACTAAGCAGATTATTATTTCGATTCAAACAGGTTTTAGGTGGTATATTTAAGTATGATATGATTGTATTAATGGTCGTGAACTTATGTGCCCGATCCGTGTTCATGTAAATTTGTTTTAAATGACACAATATTACGTAGGTATCCTAAAAACGACCACGATATTAATAATATGTGATTGCTATGCTAATCTAATTCTTAGCTCAGATACTACTCAATTATTTTTGAATGAAACAAATGCACTTCGTTATTATCGTTGACGTAGCAACTAATGCTCCTCAAAATGCACATTTTTAAGTGGATTTGATGGTGAGTTAGCTCAGGTATGTATAGGATCCTTGAGGAATTTTTGGAACTCCTCAAAAAGTGGCAAGGATATAGAATAGAATAGAATAGAATAGAAAAACATTTATTGATAAACGTTCATACAAACAAAAAAACTTAAAGTAAAAGAAAAAAATATTTAAAGTAAAACAATATGGAGAAGAAATAACTTAGTACTAGGTGCTGTCATGGTGGCTACAAATGGACACCACTCAGCATATGCTGTGGCATACCTAGATATACCACAGCGCTGGTCTTCCGTGGGGCCCCGAAATATGTGAAAATGTGCATGTGTTTGGCACAGCCAAGTACAAAATTGATGTCGCCTTTGTGCTTATTTAAATTATTATGAAACAAGCTGAGGCTACTGAGGAAGGATAACGTAAAGTGACTGATAAATATAGGTACCTACTAATGACTTTTTGCATGAAATAAAAATAATGCTATGCCGTTACAGTAGCTTTGTTGACGCTAGTTAATAGTTATTAATTATTTAGTAGTACAATTGTTTGACTTGTCCATTCAATACTGTCGTGCTTAAGCCAACCGGCCTTCAATGCCTCGGGCGCCTGAACACTTGTTCGGATGAGACTTCGGGGGCCATTCCATAACATTTATTCCGTCCAATAATCACCACTGTGAATCCAACCAAGAATAATCTACGAAAATTGACGAGGCGATAATTGAGGTACGTATTTCAATATTAGCGAAAGCAATTTTTAGGGCACGCTCCTGGCAGTTTCATTGATATTATAAAGCTGCTTAAGTGTCAAGGAGAGAAATTAATTTCAACTCTGTTTAGCCGTACTGTTATTAGCAGAATAACCCTTCATTCCGAACAGAAGTAATTTAACTTCCGCGTTGACAGACAAAAAGTCAAATGTAAATAACCTGTAGCTACGCGGTAATACAATGAGAGCAACAAACGGTTTTACGTTCATTGCTCTCTGGCTGCTTCCGAGCTATCCATGCTGAAGTAACAACAGCGTTGTATAGAGTAATAGATCGAAATAAACTTGCGTCATTTAGGAAGCGGATCTACTTATCGTACGATCGTTCATATCGAACTGAATACACGATAAGAACACTTCCTAAATTAAAATGATAAATTCGAAATTATGCCGGAATGAACGGCGAGTTATGATTGATTTTTCACACATTTTAGTGGTGTTTCCGCATTAATAGGTTTACGTATATAATTTCTATTTGAATTTCGTCAGGTAATATTTATATTAATATTTATTTCATAGACTGATATAAGATTTTAAGCTCACATGGTCATTTACATTAGAATTACGATTAATAACTCACATATACATGGTAAATATCCCGTTATCTTAATCGTAATTCTAGTAGACTGATGGTTCAGAACATTAATAGATAGCAGGATGGCTCAAGGTTATTGATATTGTCTTGTAGGTAAGTCATGTCGTAGAATTCCCTTTAGGGTTTGATCTTGGCGTCCACGTATTTTAGAATCACACATACTGTACTAGAATTGCACGCAAGTTTCATTACATTGCGGGTTACCGAGGTATGTGTAATACCTACATAATGAGTTATGTGAGTAGTATATATGAGTTATTAAGCTACGTTCGATTCTTGCACGTTTGTAAATGGGACATCTGGTAATATGAAACATTGAAACGATTTTTTTTTTCTATATTTTATGTTGTGCGCCTCTACGTGTGAATCAGTGTGTGCCGGCGACACCAACCCTGCACTTCGCAATTGAGGTATGTGAGCAAGTGACATGACCTAAAGACTATTGTCTAATTCTTTGTGTTAAGGCGCCTGTATACGCTAGCACTCCCCATACAAACTTTGTGTAAGTTTTTCTTGGCTTGTGTTTGCATTACACTTAGGATTTTCGGTCAGTATGCTTATTTTTTAGTTAGCTAGAACCTTAAGCAAAAAAATGTTTTTTATTATTTTTTTCAATTTAAAAAAAAAATTGTGTTAGGAATTACTTGGGTAGGTAAGGACTGTTAGAAAGCAGTCTGTAATAAATAGTAACAAGGTGTCCCTGTAATGAACAATGGGCATAACGGAAATGTTTATAATAATACATACTTCTATTAAGAAATTTCTTCTGCCCGTTCATCAGTTACTAGGTTTCGGTGAAGCTAGGAGGTGGAACAATCATAGCTTAACTATGGAGTGTCCAGTATCATCATCATCATCATCCTCCTAGCGTTATCCCATTACAGTTGCATCCTGAAAGTTGCCTGGGGTCCGCTACCTAATCCCAATAATCCCAAGATTTGGCGTAGGCACTAGTTTTTACGGAACCCACTGCCATCTGACCTTCCAACCCCGAGTTTCCCAGACCTTATTTGGGATTAGGCTTTGTCAAGTGAGTGGGCGACTTGACTGTTAGAAGTTCTCAAGCCGCCCGAAGGCCTCCAACTTGGCTTAACGACTGCTGCCATAGACAGCAACCGGGATCAACGGCTTAACGTGCCTTCCAAAGCACGGGAGCGCTCAGTTAGTAACCACTCAAAGCGGTCACCCATCCAAGTCCTGACCGCTGCCCACGTTGCTTAACCTTAGATACCGCAAGCGGTACGCAGGCGCAAAGTGAGCTCCATGGCTCAACGCCCTCAACGGTTAAAGTCCGTGAGTGTAGGTACTACTAATGTTAGAAGTTTTTATTGGTTTGGAGAGCTGTAGTATTACTTCTCTCGTGGGGGTCGCGACCTCAGCTTTAAGGAACTGACCGATAAGGGGGTTTTATGTATGTGATAGTGGGTATTCTTTGTATTAAAATTATAATAAAGCTACCTATGACTCGATGTTAGCAAAATGCTCGTGATCGATCTGATGGAGTAATGATGGTGAAATCGGAATATTATTATTTTTTCATAAACACACAATTCATTATTTACTAGGTTTTGCCCGCCACTTTCTCCGCGTAGAACTCGTTCATCGCGTTAGAAATTTATTGCTATTATTTTTTTTCAGGCGCTTACTGCCCGGCCACAACTTTGCGCAAATTGTGGCGCGGCAAGCGTTTTATCTGTTCATTGCACGGTCGAGACGCGCAACGTACTGTGGTTAGTTGGGAGCACACGAAATGTATTAGAAAAACCGCTGCCGCTCGTGGCTGGGCCCTTAATCAGTTACCGCTCTTCCATACAAACTTGCACTCCCTTAAGGGATAATCTTCGAGATAAAAAACAGAGATATTTCCTTCCCGAGACTCAAACTATCTCCATAGGTACCAAATTTCATCTAAATCGGTTCAGCGGTTTTAGCGTGAAGATAGGTAACAGACAGACATACTTTTCGCGACATTTAATATACCTATTATAGTGTGGATATTTAAAAATACACACAACCCCATTAACGGCGTCGAATTAACGGCGTCAAATTCAGGTGTATGATAGAATTGCCTCGAACATCAATTCGATGAATATGAAAATAAAGTCGATGATAAAAGCTGGCCTTACAAGTTCACTGTCCCCATACAAAACAATCTGACAATGTCACAAGTCCAACTGACAGTTGGACTGATAGATATAAAAGAGAAATCGCAGCCTCATTTAAGGGCCTTTGCCAATGACACACGAAGGGATAAATTAAGTAAAATTGAGTAAAGAGTCGTATTCAATTTTTTTTTTACATAGTTAAGGGCTTAATTAAAAAGTTAGCCATACAAAATATATGAGTCATCGTTACACAAAGGAATCAATAGTTAATTTTTGTTTTAATGAAAGCCCTTAACTATACAGTACAATTTTTTTGAAAACGACTCCAAAACCACTTAGCAAGAAGAAAAAGATGACGAGAGTCATCTCGCCAAGAAGGCGGCGAAAGTCAGTTGGACTGTGCATTCACTATGGGGATGTGGATGTGACACGACAGGTGGAAGCATGAACTCCTGACAAAGAGGTTCATGGCCCCGCATTGGGCGCACCCGGACAGAGAACGTGTTATGGGATTTTAAACCTTATTGTTTGAACGGTAACGTAGCTTTTTGAAGGAATTGCTTTGGTACAATTCGTTCAACTGAAATGATTTCAAGTATACTGTTACTGCAAATGTTGTACTTACTTATCGGAACTTCAGGGGTAGCGCAGTGTCGAAGACGAAAGCTGAATGTGAAGATGCGTCAATCGTCTCGGATTTTATACTTCTTTTTGCCCCATATTACCAACTAAGCGTGACGAAGCTAAAAGCACCACAGTAGGGCGTAAAGTGCTCAGTTTTCTTTTACAATTACGCAGACACTACTGGCTATGGACAGAAAAGCTAGTTTTATAAGACACATGAATGTGTTGGTTTGTAGATGTACTACTGGATGTTGCTGATTTGTGATTAAATTACATTTGAGTGGATTCACACTAGGTACTAATGATAAGAATAAGATTAGTGTATATGCATTCACTACATACCTAATACAATACAAAGCACGGCTAACACAAATTAGTGATTTGCTCAGCTAGATCTGAAGACATGCGTGATATAATATAGATATATACCTATATTTATATAAATTTAGCCACAAACACAACTTTCCGTGTATCGCGAGGATCCTTTTTTCCCCGGGCATTTGCCATTCGCCATTTCAAAAATATTACTGGCCAATATCGTAAAAATGGCTCTGTAAAATGTGCTAGGGTAGCTCCACAGTAAGCTTAAAGACTACAACCAGTACTTATGCAAGCTTCATTCATCTATTGAATTTACGCACCCGCCCGACGTAACTGTTCTAGGGCTTGTCTAAAATTTTAGGATATTAAAATGGACCTGGATATTTTGAAAGGGACCTTTTTTTGGTGAGGATACGATTAAATTAAAAATCCATACGAGATGCGAGATGAAATTATATGCCTACTGTAATTTATATATTTTTGAGTAAAAAAAAAATCTATTTGTAATAATGAGAACTCGGTACAAAACATAACCTATTATTAATTATTAACCGCCAATTTGACCAAGCGACGTCAATCCGTCAATTTGAAACCATAATTAAGTTTATTTGAAGAGATTTAGATTAAGATTAGAGTAGTTGACGTTGAACCTGGGTAAAGCCCTGTTAAGCCCCTTTCCTGTTCGAACGAATCCAGTCTAAGAAAACTCTACTAACCTATATGAAGAGTAATAAAAAAAAGGAAATCCGTAAAAAATATAACATTTAATCTCTATGCCAAAAAGGCAGGGGCGATTTAGCGACCTAGTTAATTAATATTTAAGGAAAACCCCCTCACCTTTTCTTAAAACGGTATTTGGAAAGTGCTCGAAACTTGATGGAATTTTATGGGGTTAGATATTTGTGGGTACGGTACACTAGGAAGACTACCCTAAGTTTTCCACCTTTTCCACTTTGTGCTAATGGGGGGATGGGGGGGGAAGTGTGATTTTTTTTCAGATATTCGCATATATCTCTGAAACTATGCGCTTTTTGTATACCATATTGTCTGACAGTTAAAGAGTTGTCATACAATATGGTATTGTAAGGGTTGTATACACGCCTTTACAGATCTCCTTACTGTGACGGACTGGCTAGATGGAACATTTTAAATTAGGAATTGTAATGAGTAAGATTATTGAAAGAGTAGGAAACATCATTCAGATCAAAGAGAATATAACCACTACGTTTTTAAGAGTCGGCACTCTCTAAGAAGGCTTGAACCGAATTATAAACGTACTTTGTACTAAACCACCACTAAATGCCAATAAAGCCAACATAAAAAAAGGAGAGCTAGGGCTTGACACTTCCTTTACCTGACATTTACCGATATCGATGAATCGATACGTGCTGCTGTACTGTAGGCACCTACTAAATTTTGAGTATTTCGAGATAAAGTGCGAGTCTTCCACGAAGGTGCGCCCCGCTACAGTCCCATCCGTACAATTAATTGCACATAGATTAATATGGGATTCGCAGTGGATGGGCGCGTTGTCGTGGATGACGCGCTAATCGCTATACTACTATCATAAAATAAAAGTAGGTCAGTTTCATGAATGTAATTCAAAATGATCTCCACAAATGAACTTGTTTTCATTCAGTCTTTGTATAGGTAAATATGCCAGATCCTCATTTCCTGTTAGTTTTACCCATAATCGACATCTGAAATAAGAGGATTATCGATAAGTTTGTTCGCGCACTAGTCCTATTTTAATTTACCCATTTTTTGTCATGAATAACTTTATTTTCAGAATGTTCGTAAAATCCATGATTTTATGTACTTCGAACTAATTACAGTATTAACTGTTAAAATACTAAAAGTCAAGAATTATTGATAAATCCCTTTAAGAAATCAATTTACCGACCTGTCCGGATCAAGTGGAAATCTGGCCAAAAATACATCAGAAGTTAATCTTCTCACACATCTAACACCGCAAACTTCACATTTCCTTAAGAGGAGGGGTAGGGCAAGCTCTCTCCATGTGTATGCATTAAAGTTATGATTTTTGGTCAGTATGCTTATTTTTCTCATAGCTAATTCGTTATGTAATTTTTTTTTTTAATTTTTTTTGAAATATTTGAAAATTTTCACATCACGATCTTCGCATATCTAATATTTACAACCAAAAAAAATATTATATTTGTTAGTGCCAAAACCGACGAATAAAACCTGCACAAAGTTTGTATGGGGAAGGCCTTGCCCTACCCTGCGCCTTAAGGATTCGCCCCCCATTTAAATAACAGCTACGTTATTTTACCAAAAACACAATAAATTACAAATATGCCAGACGACATTTCAAATACCCCCGGGAGACGCCGGCTGACGTTTAATCAATCGTGCCAACCCAAAGAAAAGTATAATACGTCTATATTCGAAAGCAACTATGGTATTTGGTACCAAAATGCAGCAGCAGTCATTTTAATTCGGTAATTATTATTTCTATGCCTCAACGTTGGTATAAAAGTACGTCCAGAATTTATCTTACTATGAAGTGTCGACGGACTGATTCAGATTGTGACGGTGGTCGAGGAAAATTCTTGTGTATTCATCTTAAAAATATATTAACGATTGGTTAAGATAATATAAAACCTGATGGAAAACTCCGAGAGTATCATTCCGAACTCCCTCCTACCCCTACAGTATACAAAAAACGCATAGTTATAGTTATAGATATAAGCGAATATCTGAAAAAGTCACACATTTCCCCCCTCCCCCCTTAGCACAAGGTGGAAAAGGTGGAAAACAGGGTAGTCTTCCTAGTGTACCCCCAAAATTCCTTCAAGTTCCGAGCACATTCCAGGTACAATGTACATATCGACTGGATTGTTAGTTTTTCAGTCAGTATTTACTTAATGTTGGTGTGGTTTTACGTTGGTAGTCAATATACGAACTACGCCTGTCAAGGGAAGCAAGTTACCGTCATTCAGTGTTCTCTATTGAGATTATAAGACACTTCTCATGAGAAATAAAAATATGCAATATCTTTTAACAAACATCTATTTTCTGATTGTAAATTGGAAAACACTAGCAATTTTCACGAAATATTAAGGCGCCTAGATGACAAACGACAAAGTTAAATGGGCAATTTCGTAACTTTTGATAACCCCGAGACATGTTCCAGGCGGTGATCGGGAAAATTGCCCTAGGGCGCGAATCAATGTGAAATGAGTGAAATGACTGCCAAATTATCGCGAGAAAGGGAAAATTTTCTTCAAATGAAATGTTATTTTTCGATGAAGATTGATGGAACAGCTTAAGTCTCCGTTTTGGGTACTTCGTCGGCCATGCTGGCGAGAACTAAGTTCTTGTCGGTGCCAGTTGGTTTCTTGGGTTCCAGGGCCGCCCTCATCTCCAGAGCGCGGGTGTCAGTCTCCAGGGATTGGTTCTTGTCAGCCAAGTCCATGGTTATCTTGATGGAAGTCGCCTCGAGACCGTTGTACGTTGCTCTGAAATTACGATACGAAGTAAGTATTAAGGTATTTACTATTGTTGATGTTACATAACATAAATAATCAAAAATTGTCATATGTTTTATTGTTGAACCATTTAGAGCTGACTTTATACTGGACACTTCATCCCAACTAAGGTAGCTGTATACGTGGCAGTCGTCCTGCCAAATCTTCTTTATGCATCCGAAACGTGGTGCATATATCGCAAGCATATTCGCTCATTAGATAGTTTCCATCTTAGATGCCTCCGCGACATTATGGGGATCCACTGGTCTGATCGTATCAGGAATACCGAAGTCCTCAGACGAGCTAAAGTCGCTGGTATAGAGGCATATCTAATGAGACGACAGCTGCGTTGGTGCGGCCATGTCTCCCGCATGTCCGATGCTAGAGTGGCGAAGCGCATCTTTTACTGCGAACTGCAGAATGGCAAGAGAAAACATGGTGGCCAGTATTTGCGGTATAAAGATGTGCTGAAACGTCACATGAAGAAGACGAACATAGAGCCATCCTCCTGGGAGACATTAGCTGGTGGCCGACCCGAATGGAGGCAAACTGTGTTCACTCGGGTGAATGATTTTGAAGTCAGGCGACGCGCAGAACTTGACGCTAAGCGCGACGAGCTTAAGGCTAGACCACCTGCGGCCATAACATATAACTATATCGGAGGGGTGCTGACATGCAGCGAGTGTAGTCGCACATTCGCTGCAAAGATTGGCTATGTCAGTCACCAGAGAGCGCACCAGCGTCGCTCTCAGCAGTAGAAAGTAGTCGCTGTGGCCGAATACGGCTAGGAGAGATGATAAAAATAACAATATAAGTAAGACACCTAAATGGCTCAGGTAATTAAAGTCCATGAGTGTACCTGTCAAAGTATTCACGAGTTCTTAAGACAAGTATACCTGGATAATACACCAATTCTTAATACTAAATGCAAGACCATTTTTACGATAAGAAACTTGTTCAATCTCCGAATACCATTGCAGACATAAAACCGTATAAAAAAACCCTTATCTGTTGGATGCATGAATTGTGTTCCCTGTGTGGTGAATAAATTATATGACCTCGGACGTTCCCTTGTGACTTTTGAATTTCACTGGTTTATCGCTTGAACTATGTAACTCGCTTTCCGCAGGTCGTTATTTTGAGCTCGAATCTAGTTACAGTTCACACAACTCTAATCTAGTTACACTGCGTCTGGGCAATGCATTTGCAAATCATCAGCAATGTATATCCGACCACAGTCAATAATTATTACACATGGGGCTTGTTTCACATTCTTGTTTCATGTGTAATGCATGCAGTATAATCATATTGGTCGAAAACTAAGCTCCACATGTTCAACTATGTTAATATGATGCAAATGTATTCAATTTCAGCAGTTTAGACTGGTAAATATTTCTAAAAAGCGCTCACCTTTTCGATGTCAACGGCATTTTGTGAGCCATTTTGGCAACATAACTTTTCCGAAGTAAAAAGCCTGCTGAATCCGATTCCGAATGTTGCCAAGCCGAATTTTGACTTCTATTCTATGCTCAATGCAACATTCAGAATCGGATTCAGATGGGTTTCTTAGTTCGGAAAAGACATGTTGACAAAATGGCTGACAAAATGCCGTTCAACTTGAAATAATGTCACTCGTTAACCGGTCTAGTATGATGAATGAGGAATTCAATATTATTCACATACTCCGTTTCAGTAAAATATCTATATATTTACTAAATTGTGACCGCTTTTTTCCCAATTATTTAACGAATTTATAATAACTTACATGCGGAGTCAAAATAATGTGGCAAAAATAAAAATAACTGAACTTAAACATAAATTTACGCAGACGTGGAAAAAGCTAGTATAGTACCGTTAACGAAGGAAAACTTGGCGGAAATAATTCGTGTATTAAACCAATTTTGGCATACATAGTTGTAGGTTATGTCTTTAACAACATACTAAAAGTACCTACTCGTGGATGGAGGTGGAGCTAAAGGGTAGGGGAGGTGTAAAGGTTTTTTTTTTTTTTAGATTTTCATAAAAAAACTCGTAAACAGTGACCCATAGCAAAAAAAATGTTCTTAGACATAAGTAATCTTCATAAAAATCTCTACATAACAGGTTCTACGCACTTTTTTGTTAGGACGAATATTAATTGAGATTTTCAAAGGGGGTAGGTTAATTATAAGTGAAGTGGCCTCATGGGTGGGTCTCATTCCTTTGTTTCTCAATATTCTAGAAACAGGGCTAACAAACTTACTTCCCACAATCGAGTTTTTCTTGCAACTGCCTGATGGTTTCCCTAAGATTGCGCACCTCTTCCTTGAGGCCGATATCGGCCTCGTCCGCGGCCAGTTCGGAGCCTGGCCTGTACCCCCGGGTCTCCAGACGGGTCTCTGCCACTTTCAAAGCATTCATTTTGTCAATGAACTGCTCTCCCATCACTTTTAGTTCAGCGGCTAGTTTGTCCATGTTTTCTTCCATCTGAAAAGTGTGGGATAAAAGTGAGTGATTGATAAGTTGAGTTGATTCCAGAAGTAATTCGTTTCCGAAATTGTATTAAAATAAATCCCGAGCTACATTAGTTTATGATGATATTATAAATCTACGTTGTTTTACGTACATCAAAGAGCCTTTGAACATGAGTGCGTACTGTGTATTCCGAAAATCGTTTTTCCGAAGCGATCTCCTACCATTTGCATAATTTCCCATTATATTTAATTTACAATAGTTTATTCTCCTTTGGAGCCACTTTTGACCCCTACGTAATTCAAAATTTATTATCCTTAAGGCTTATTAGAACCTCTAATTTCAAGAATATATTGTAACTCAATCGGTTATTAAGATAGTGTATCAATAGAAAAACATTGCAAAAAAGTGAACGAATCTATTCAGGTTATTAAAGCAATTATTTTGTTTGCATATTTTCATATCACAATTTGCACCAAAATATCCCTTAGAATTTATCGGAAATTAAGAAATATAGGTTCAATAGAAATTGAAAATGATGTAGGTAAACAAATATGGCTGACTGACAATTTATTGGTCGTCTATAAGGATTTGTTGTAAAATAGCGATGGGAATAGTAGTCATATGGGTTATGATACTTATGATATAATTTAAGTGGCGCCACCTTGCTTCTTAAGGCTAGGTTCACACGGCGATTACTCGATGCGATATTTTCTTCGCATAGGGTTTAACCGTATACGAGACGGCCGTTCACACGGTGCGAGGTCCATTCGGTTTTGTCACGTATGCGGTCTGACGTCACAAACACAACTGCCTGCGCGCGCGCGAGTCGTATACGAGAAAGAAACCACGTCCGTGTGAACGACACAACGTAAACACTAGCGCCACTGAGCATCGCATTCGATAAAATCGATTCGAGATTTCCGCATTCCCGGTGACAAAACTATACGGTATACGGTAAAAACGTTTTCTCGAATACGAATTTTTCCCGCATGGATGCCGTGTGAACGTTTCTATGCAAATTCAGTTGTCACTACGATATTCGATAAAATCTCGTATACGGTATAAGGGAAAAATGGCGCCGTGTGAACCTAGCCTAAGGGTTGAAACTTTAGTTGCCTCGAAAAAAAAAACACTTATTTTGGTTCCTACTTTTACTGTGGAAAGCGGTTTGCTATGTTAAAAACGACTAAAAGTGCGTGATTACGGAGCAATTAAGGTAAATTGGTTTGTTTACATCATTTTCAAATTCTATTGGCCCAAGTTATAAGTAGACTGATGGTGTATTTAAATCAAAAAGGATACATTTTTATCGTAATTCTTACCTTCAATTTCTGCCATTCCAATTCGTTCCTAGCCCTTTGCGTATCGTAGATACGTCTGCGCATCATGTAGTTAGTGGCGTCGGTCTGAGCCCTGAGCAGGTTCCTAGCACGGCCTCTTGCTACAAATAGCGACTCTCGAAGGCTCAGGGTTTCTTGCAGCTCATCTATAGCCATTTTTTTAGTGGCTTCGCATTTATCCAGCCATTGTTCGTAGGTTACCATTCTGAAGTAAATGGAATAAATAATAGCAACTTTGCTACGATAAATTCAGTGCAGTGTGCTTACCGACTATTTCTACACGCTGGCCACGCATTAGATCTGTAACTCAATTTGGTTCGTCTAGTAGGTAGTAGTGCACGTTTAGCGACTGAGATTGGTTTCCCAGAAAATTTCGTTGTGATTCATATAACCGCGCAAAAAACAAGAACAGAAAGAAAATAAACTTATTTTAACATAGTACTAATAGAATGTCCGACATAAATTGCAGGAATATTTCTTTTTGCTCTCCAATGTGCCAGCGGAGACAAAACTTTTAAATGAATGTAAAAATCAGTGAAGTGATTTTAATAGTTTTGCGTAGCACAACCATTGCTAGAGGTAAATATATAATATTTCGAAACTCACATCCAGTTACCGAATAAAGCTTAAAGGCGCCTGTATATGCAAGCACTCTCCATACAAACTTTGTGCAAGTTTTTCTTTGCTTGAGTTTGCATTACACTTATGATTTTTGGTCAGTATGCTTATTTTTGTTAGCCAGAACCTCGAGGATTTTTTTTGAGTATTTTATAATTTGTGTATTTTTTTTTGAAATTATCGAATCTTTTTGCTTGACATTCTTCATACATCCAATATTAACAGCAAAAAAAAATTATATGCGGGAGTGCCAAAACCTACGAATAAAACTTGCACAGTTTGTATGGAGAAGGCCTTGCTTCTACAGGCGCCTTAAATAGTGATAATATATAATATTACCTATTTTGTGTTTTATTGAGTTGTTCGATCCTTTAACGCGAACGTAAAATAACATAGTTACTTAGTTACCTCTGGGGCGTTTTTAGCGAATCCGTTTTGTACGTGATATTTGCGCAATCTTTGTCTAAACTAAGCATGTCCTTGTCGACTTGGAGGGTCTCGTTCTTATCGTTCAGGTCAAGTTGCAGCTTAAACTTAACAACTTCAAGTTTGTTGATCTTCTCCCAAGCTGATTGGCAACGATCGATCAGCATCTTCTTATTGCTCTCCGTTACACACAGTTCCTGTAAATTACGATTCATTGAATTGTAAAGAGGTAGGGACACAGGGGCATATCTCTCACCGCACTAGCTCTTACTTAGGGCAGCCCACCGGGGCAATTGCTTCAAAATTACAGGAGCCCTCAGTCATAATATCACCATTAGGGCATGCAATAGCGGACGGTTCTCAATCCCGGGATTGAAATTTGGTATTCGGATTTCGATATTTCGGGACTCGGTATTTTTGTATAAGTAGAAAAATAATGTAGGACAGAGAATTATAACAAATAATAACGAAATAATTATAAATATCCAACTCTATTATTGTTGCCTTCTTATAAATTTTACGAATACACAAGACTTTCATATTTTTCTATAAAAATTTAATGCAATATCTTCAGTACCGGTATTCCGATATTTCGGTATGGTCTGTTCCAATTCCGGTATTGAAATACAGTAAAAATCGGTCAGAGATCCCGGTATTGCGGAATGCCGGGAGCCAGGGTTTGCATGCCCTAATCTAATCACCATTACTTGCCCTGCGAAGTTATACCAAATGCGATGTTGAGCTGGTGGTGGATGGTGGCTGGAAAGTGAGGGATCTGCATTTGTTTCAGCTGCAGCTGTCGACACTACCATCCCTAAATCAATAAAAAGTCTGCAACAGGCTTGATCTCCACTGGAGTTGTAAGCGTTTAATAGGCGGTATATGACTGGCCGTATGCTAGTTTCCCGCTACCATGGTATTTAAAAAAATTAGCAATGGTGCTGACAAGTATAATAGACAGTAGTCGCAGGTTCAGGCCTAAATCAAATAACATTTAAGGGGAGGTATCCCCAACGCAACTGTCCAGCTCTAACATGCGTGAGTTTACAATTAACCATCCCGCTCTCTACGGAAGCTCTGCGCGCAGTTTTGTAAATATTTAGCTATAGTCATCAAGCCAGTCATTTTATCAAAGCAAACCCTGCGAAAATGTCTATAACTATTTACGATCTTTAATTGAGTACAAAAATTAAATGTTAAATATCAGTAATATAGCCGTAGTATTGAAAATACATTCCAAAAAGGGGTAACTTCGCGAATTTTTTTGTATCGAGTGAAATTCATCAGATCATGTAACTGACTGCGATTCGAATGCGAAGATCCTCATGTGACACATATATTTTTTTTAGATTTTAAGACACTATATTCTATGTCTCAGATGGTTTTTAAAAACTCAAAAGTGGTAATACCCGGAATTAAGGAACTTTGACGTTTTGTTATAACGGAAAACCCCCGTAAAATTTCTATCGCAAAAAACCCCAACAGTAGGTATGATATCACGACACACTTTTGGAAAACTAGTTTATAGTAGATTTGCTCGCGTCTTAGTAATGTAGGTAGATACTGACTGCAATAATAATATAGAAGTTATCTCTCTCTTAAGTCATAACTTTATAACAGAGGTTATTAAGTGTCTGGGATAAAAATATTCGGTATCTTGTAATGTGTCATTGATTAACAAACATCTAAACATAGGAACTTTTAAAATATTTCTAGAATTCTATACTGATTAATAGTACATTATTTACCAAGGGCGATAAAACAAAGAATGTCTCAGATCGCAGGTATTTTACGCCCGAGCCGAAGGCAAGGGCGATAAATATGCGATCTGAGGCTTTCTTTATTATCGCCCGTGGTAAGTACAAAATTTTATGTCACCCCCTGGCCAGGAAGTGGGTTTTTTCGCGCACGGAGCGTGCGATAATGGCCACCTTATGGCCAGGTGTGACATAAAATCTGTTTATATATAGTTAAGTATGGGCTAATAATATAGGTGGTACCTTTTTCAATTCGGTATCAGCAAGGTCATAAGTTAGCTCCGTGCTACGTCTTCCATCTCTGTTGGAGAGGCATTCAGAACACACCAGAAGAGGCAAGTTCAGCTGTTCTAACTCTCTTTCTGTGGATGCTTTTTCATCCTTTAGTGCACTCATTTCTCTGTCTAGACGATCTAAGAGTTCTTGAAGGGTTGACCGCCATTGTTCTATCTCGTATACCCTAAGAAAAGAAAATGTTTATTGACGTATCCAGTGAAATAAACGACTCTTTATACTTTTCATGAATACTAGTAGGTACCATAATTTACAAGAACAGAGTTAAGCATACACATGACCGAAGTTAACATATTGATGTCGTATTTCGTGTCGCAGATCTAATCTATCCATTAATTTGAACAAAGCCGTACTACACATGTGTTGGTATTTTCAACTCGTCTGATTTTCGTCTAAAATAATGATGTGGTGTAGAAATAAATGTCACACACGTAACCAGAGAGGGTCCTCAGTTATCTTTATGAGTTAAAAAACGCTTATCTATTTAGGCCATTTTCTGTTTAATAAATATTTTTAAATAAATATTTGTGGACAATCTTACACAAATCAACCTAGTCCCAAACTAAGCAAAGCTTGTACTATGGGTACTAAGCGACGATATACATACTTATATAGATAAATAAATACTTAAATACTTAGAAGACATCCAAGACCCAAGAACAAATATTCGTGTTCATCACACAGATAAATGCCCCGGCCGGGATTCGAACCCGGGACCTCCAGCTTCGTAGGCAGGGTCACTACCAACTAAGCTAAAGCAGTCGTCGAATTAATTAACTGTCATGACATTTTCTTAATGTTACTATCTAGAACAGGACTATTGCGGCCTAATAACATAAATTTATATTTTTTTTTTGTTATTTATTAAGAAGTATTATTTCAAACATCACTCCAAATCGACCATTTTCGAGCTAAGACCTGCTTTATTACTTACCGCTTCAATTCTACTAAAAACAATAAAATCAACAAAGGGCTATAGGCATGAGGGTTACTTTCTAAAACGTTAATAAAATCATCGCAACTATGTTTTATTATCAATACTTTTGACATAAAATAAAAATATTGTAAAACTCGAAGGCCTCTTAAACTCATTTTTGGGTAGTCGTATAAAAACGCAAACATTTAAATTTAAAATTAAGGAAACCAAAAATTCGTAAAACGTCACGTACAGTCGAGGGCATAAAAATGTATACATTTTTGGAACTTATTTCAATTGTATAAGGTGAAAAAGTGTATGTATATTGGTCCCCTTGACTGTACCTACTTACTTATTAATTTCTCAAACGTATACATTGTCATTTCCGTTCATGGACCAAATCTAAGCAATGAAATGGCCGTGATATCATAGCGCACACAAGTTGAAGAGCGTCGTTTGAGAATGTGAGTTATGTAAATTGTCTACAGGCACGTCGGCGGTACATAACCGTTCCACGATGCCAACGAAAGGGTGCCTAGGGTATTCACTATGCTTTTAGAAAATAATATGATGTTATATTTGATCCATGACCTGACTACAGTGCTGGAGGAAAGTTCGCGTGAGGAGATTTTTTTCAGGTTAGTTTAGTAGGAATAGGAATCTTAGTACGAACGAATCGTAAACGAAAGTTTTTAATCAGTGCGTCCTGCCTGTGATGACATACGGAGCCGAAACGTGGCCACTCACTGTGCGTCTTGTCCACCAATTCAAAGTCGCTCAGCGAGCTATGGAGAGAGCTATGCTCGGAGTTTCTCTTAGGGATCGTATCCGGAACGAAGTTATTCGTCAGAGAACCAAAGTTACCGACATAGCTCAGCGAATTAGTAAGCTGAAATGGCAGTGGGCAGGTCACATATGCCGAAGAACCGATGGCCGTTGGGGCAGACTGGTTCTTGAGTGGAGACCGCGTGTCGGCAAACGTAGTGTAGGACGCCCTGTAACTAGGTGGGGCGATGATATACGCAAGGCAGTGGGCAGGGATTGGAGGAGAAGAGCTGAAGACCGAGCTCAGTGGCGTGCCATGGGAGAGGCCTATGTCCAGCAGTGGACTGAAACAGGCTGATGATGATGATGATGATGAATCTTAGTATTTTAGATTGGGTGGATATCCGTCACCTGGTACGTTTTCTAGTTATGATATCATTTTATTACGTTTTCTAGTTATGATACGTTATTTTTTTTGAAAATAATACTTTTTTTTTCAATTCCGTAAAAACTAGTGCCTACGCTAAATATTGAGATTAGGTAACGGACCCCGTGCAACTGAACTGGGGTAACGCTAGGAAGATGATGGTTTCGTAAAAAATAAAAATAAAAATCATTTTCAAAACACAAAATTTGGCCTCTTAGTCCCTTCTACTACCGTGGCCGTAGATGCCTATTATATTTATAAAAAAAAACTAGCATTTTACGGATCTGACTGCAGTCCTGTGCAATTTGTGGGTGACCACAGCACATCGGGCTTACACTTGTGAGCGAGCAAGACAAAATGTTGGCGAAGCTCGAGCCTTAACTCGTTCTTTAGGTACTCGCATGAAATAATGTTTATGTCACACCTGGCCATAAAGTGGCCATTATCGCACGCTCCGCTCGCGAAAAAACCCACTTCCTGGCCAGGGGGTGACATAAAATTTTGTACTTACCACGGGCGATAATAAAGAAAGCCTCAGATCGCATATTTATCGCCCTTGCCTTCGGCTCGGGCGTAAAATACCTGCGATCTGAGACATTCTTTGTTTTATCGCCCTTGGTAAGTAATGTACTATTTACCTGGCTCTAAGACGGTTGTTGTTATGGTAGCTGTCCCAATCAGTCTTGATTTTAGTCTCATTCCTAAGTTGGTGAGCGCTGTGGCGAAAATCAAACGCGTCAGCTCTTCTAGTATCCGCTGTTACCTGAAAATATTGTCGAAATCTCTTTTAAACGGAACAAAACGTCAAAGATATTTTTTTTGGACAGATTGTTATGCTAGTTATAGACTTATATATATTTTTAATTTATTTGATACATTAATAAATATTTAAACAACATATGTAATATTTGCCAAACTGCATAACAGTTTGTCGGCAGAAAAACAAGTTACCCACCACTTAAAAATATTGAATACATCACATCTGATGGTATTTACTTGTTGTTGTTGCGCTTATATTTGAATAGCTATTTCAAATATAAACACAAAAACATGATATACTTATAGTCCTTACTTACATTTTTTTTTAGGATCACGGTGCAAGTGCTAAAGTGTCCTACATTACAATACCTCTAAAAGCGCGTGAGTGGCACTAAAAATTCTAAAAAAATATGTAAATATATATATTTATATGCATATATACATATACACATACATACACCTACCTACTCACACACATACACATAAGCATGTACGTACATACACCGGAAAATAGAACTTTAATGTTAGTTACAAATTTAGACCTAATGCCATTTTAAATATAGGGTTTAGTTTAGTGCTACCGCTGCTGCACAGTTTCGATCAGTTATTCCTTTCGAATCTGTCCAGCAGCGCTCCTTTTAGTATTTTTTGTACACAATTTTTGACACATCCTGGCAGGATCTTATTTGGACTGGTACACCGTTTAACATACTAGGTATTAAATATCTTCTGGTACGCTTTCCGTAAAAGTTATACTAGGCACATATAAGGATATATATAGAAAAAGCATAAGCCGGGTAAAACTGGACAGAATAGGACCCACAATAAAGATAAAAAGAGGTGTAAAACAGGGAGACCCACTTTCCCCAAAGCTTTTTATAGCGGTGTTACAACAAGTATTTAAAGGGTTAAATTGGGCACGGAGAGGACTCTACATAAATGGTAAATATATATCCAACCTTAGATTTGCTGATGACATTATATTGTTTTCGAAAACAGCAACACAGCTAGAGACAATGCTAAACGAAATATGTACAGCAAGTGAAAATACTGGACTGCAGCTAAACACTTCTAAAACAAAAGTCGCATCTAACAGATCCCCAATTCCTATATTAGTTAATCAGACTCAACTGGAGTATGTAGATCACTACGTATACCTAGGCAAAGAAATATCGTTTAAAAACTCCAGACACATAGATGAAGTGGAAAGGCGAAATTCTGGAGTCACAAGGAAATTCTCAAATCTAAGTTAACTTTAAAACTAAAGAAAAAAGTGATGGACTCCTGCATACTGCCCAGTTTATCATACGGCTCACAGACTTGGATCTATAACAACAAAATAAAAACATGTCAACGTTCGATGGAAAGGAGCATTCTTAATATAAAAATTAGTAACAGGAAAAAATTTACCGATATCAGAAATAAGACAAAGGTTATAGACGCTCTCCATCACTCTCAACACCTAAAGTGGAAGTGGGCAGGCCATATCGCACGTGCGCCAGACGAGAGATGGACAAAAAGAGTCACCACATGGCCAGGACCCAACAGTCATAGAAGTAGAGGGCGCCCCCGAGAGCGGTGGGTCGACGATATAAAAAACGTCGCTGGAAATAGCTGGAAAAGGAAAGCATAAGACAGAAAGCAATGGAGATTAACTGGAGGAGGCCTACACCCAGAAAGGGGCCTTAACTTATTATGTAAGATATATTTTAATTTAATTTAGATCAAAATTGTAAAGTTAAGGAAATAAAAAGGCTTATTATTTATTATTGTTATTATACTAGGCACATTAGTCACTTAGTCACTAGAACAACATATTCGACCGTGGAGCTCTGCTATGTTCATTTTTGATGACGGGAATCTCACATATTTGCTCGCTCAAGCTACCAAGATGCTGTTGGCGCTGCCTCGCCAGTGGTGTAGTAGTGATTATTACTTATCTGACGTGATGCTCTCTGATGCGCTCTGACTACTGACAAACCGATGTATTTATGCCGTATACATGATACGTAACGTCAGATAAATATGGATCCGGCTTTAAACTGCGTAGGGCCTCCATAGGTAAGTATTGTAAACATTCCTATGCAGTCCAATGCACAGAATAAATTATTATTTTTCAACTTAATTTCAGGACCATTTACTTAAATTACATTATTTTGTTCATTAACGGTGTATTTTCTAACATTATCTGTAGTTACGCACACAAGCGCGCGTGACCATGCCATACCCGTCACAACTATAATCATGGCTCACCCGCGCTCGTGATATAAAAGTATGTAGGTATTACTGTAGTCGCAGCGCAGAGTAACTTCGTATGACACAAAAATACACAGAGATATCCGGTACCTATCCGAGCTGAGTGAATCCATGAATCCGCATGTTTGCATCTCTATCACCTATGTTCGCATACATAGGAGGGACGGCGCGTCAAAAATATTCTTAGGGTAGCCGGATTAATTTGCCTTTCTTATTCTTCATGAGCCATATAGTCAAAGAACTGGACTGGCTGAAAATTAGGCAAGCTGATGGGAATCGACTTGCATGGACGCTCCGCCACTGATACATAGCAACATAGTAAAATGCAATGTAATAAAAATTTATCCCTAAAATCCAGAAGCGTCCAAATGTGCACTTCAAAACCTTATTCAATTTCACGGCATTTGAATCTCCGATCTTTGTCGTCTATTTCGCCCAAAACAATTTAATACAAACCTCGACTCGAATAAACCTTTATTGTGGAAAGACTGTTTGTATATAATTATTTACAAGGACCATCTGAATCTAGATATGTATGGCCGAAGTAGACGCCATAATTGAGTTATTATTTATTAAACATTTATATGTAAGGCGCTGGGTTTTTGTTCACGAGAGTCCTAATTGACAACATAAAATTTTTTTGAGTGCCACTTTATTGTCTGGCTTATAATTTAAGGCACCCGTATTTTATATTTACGAAAATCTTTTGTTTCAGTGGAAATATCTATTAATATCATTAATTCATTAGTCGGGCAGAAAGGGCGTATGTAACAAACGTCAAAGTATCATCCAAATGACGTCACTTGTTGTGTTTCATACACTTAAAAAACGTTGAAATAATTAAAACAAATTAACATTTACGTAAAAAACATAGTATGCTTAAACAGTTTGACAGTAACAGTAGTTATAACCGAGGCTTAAAGGAGGATTGCAAGCAAATATTCGAAACGAATGAACTGTCAAGTGTCAACTGTCATTGAAAAAATGTCAGACGTAAAACCGGAAAATAACGTTTTTTAGGGTTCCGTACCCGAAGGGTCAAAACGGGACCCTATTGGTGACGCCCAGACGTCCGTCCGTCCGTCCGTCCGTCCGTCCGCCCGTCGTCTGTCACACAGGTTTTACACCGAAACGGTTATTTGACAAAGGGGGGTCGAAGTTGCACCACGTCCGTAGGGAATGTACCCACCGCTACCCTACACGTGACCCCTGGGTGGTTCTAAAAAGTGCAACAAAAACTGGCAACCGTACTGTCTTCTTAAAGAGTTCACGGTTCGAAATAAATGCCATACGATTAAGTAATGAATTGAAAGAATACCTATTTAGAAGATCTGAAACTGTAAAAATGTTTGGCTACATCACTTTAGTATTTGCGCCCGGAGTTAGCACACGTACAGCCTTGGCCAAAAGTGTTGAGCACTCACACGTTTTCCATATAAAAGTTAAACTTTGAATCAAGCATTTCATATCCTTTTATTAAAGAAAATTAAATATCTTTCAAAAACTAGCTACTTTGGTTGACGTTAAAGATAATTGCACGGATAAAAATGCAATTTGTCCTTTAATTGCAAACCAGTCTATTTTTAGTCTTCAGTTAGCAATAGCTACTTCGTAATGATATTATCTAAAGTTCTCGAGATGTTCTTTAGTATATACCTTTTCATATTTTACGTCAATGTGCATTTTTGTAATTAAAAAATAATAGTTTTTTTATAAGTTACAAAGGAAAATAAGGGGTGCTCAACACTTTTGGCCAAGGCTGTATGCTCACGTTTTAAGAAATACTGAATAATTAATAATCATTTACGAACGCTTACGCCTACGAAGCTGGAGGCATCAAGTGCGAATATTTGTTCTGAGTCTTGAATGTTTTCTACATATAAGTATTGAAGTATCTATCCTACTAATATCATAAATGTGAAAGTTGTTTGGATGTTTGGATGGATGTTTGTGACTTAATCACGCCTAAACGGCTGAACGGATTATGATGAAACTTGGTATACAAAGAGTTTATAGCCTGGATTAACATATAGGATACTTTTTATCCCTGAAATCATCCCTCAAATACAAGATCACGCGGACGAAGTCGCGGGCAAAAGCTAGTTTATCTATATGCCTCTAAGTACGTATATCGCGTACAGTCCCTGGCTAAGGTCCTGTAGGGAAGTCCAAATATGGTGATTTTTTTCGGGAAAGGTGTGTATAGGAGTCTTATTATTATTAAGTATTTTAGACTCAGGTGGACGGACAACCGTAATAATATTAATGCCTCCTTATTTTTAAAGAGGCAAGAAAGCAAGACAGGTGACTTCATAACTGGAAATTTCACCAGGTGACGGATATCCACCCAATCACTCAGATTCGGTTGAAGCCGCTGCTCAACCAATATCACTGGAGTGCAAACTCTTAGATTATTCCAGTGTTTAAACCGCCCGCCTGATCGTGTCGGAAGTTTTCCCTGGATTTTCCCCCGGCCACCCTCCAACCGCGTACTCCTCTCGTTTTATTGGCCCCAGCCTTTAAAGCCACAACACAAAAAAAAGCTTTGCTTAGTTTGGTAGAGTTTTTAAGATTGTCCATAAATATTTATTTATTAATTTGTATGGCTAGGCACTTGTCGGTGTATCTTTCTTCGTGTATTTCTTTCTTGAGCCTTTCCTTTGACACGACATGATCACGATGTTTACTTTTTCCTTAACTTGATCCATGGATGTGATTGAGGCGAACGAGGTGTTTATAAGGCCCGTAGTATTTGGCGTTCTTTAATCTCCCCGTCCCAATGGAATGGGATACGGGGGTGAATATACGCCTATCGCTTTATTGGGCCCAGCCTATAAAGCCAGTCAGGTCCAAAAAAATCCTTGATTACGTTCCATATACCTATAGATATTCTCCATATCCCTCTTTTCCGCCTTCCTTCTACTTTCCCATTCACAACTATAAATGGTAAGTATTCGTCAACTATAAATGGTATGTATTCGTCGTGTCGTAAAAGGTGTCTCAACATCTTTCCTCTTCCTAGGGCCTACCGCGATCCGAAAACGATCCCCATCTGACGCTCGTATTAGTAAGATTCTTTTTTGGCACCTGATCTAAGCAGTAGTAATGTAGGCAATTAATTTATAATGACTATGAATATTACGAGTAATGATGAAATCGTGATATATATTTATACAGGGAGAACTTTTATTGTGAACGGTCAATAAAATTTCAGCCTGTATATATATATTTTAATTAAATATCTGATTCTGTACCTATATCACTATTTCAATTCAAATAAATATGACACTATCGATCCTTAGATCGGTTTTCAAGGCAATTTCACCGACATGGTTTGGGACAAGCAAAACTTTTCTAATTTGTCGCCGAAATCAAGACGACATCAAGACGATTGGGACGGCGTGCCTATCGGGCAAGCCAATGATTTATCATTTGCAAATAATTTTCTAGGTCGTCGGGGAAAATATCAGTAAATAGGTGAATCAGTGAGTCCATCAGAGTAATTGATTATCATACTCATACTCTTTATTTATAATATTGTTAAATATTACATGTCACACTAAAATTCTGCATAACACATAAGAATATTTCTAAAGAAGAGTATAAAGTGTGATTTTTAACACGTATACATAGTTAGATGATTCAGATTAGAGTGTTTAGACCGTAAAGCCACACCCAACAGCAACCTATACATTATTATTCCCCCATCCCATTGGGTCAGACAGAAATCAAAGAATACCAAATACTATTACGGTCCTTACAAACTTCTTTCGCTTCGTTCAACAGACTTCTCTGTTGCGAATGCTTCTGACAGTTCTGACCTGGCCTATTTTAACCCTTTTCCAGGCATAGTGACCACATGCATGTATTTAAAATTTTCAACGTTAAAACCCAAAGTTAAGATTTCAATCGAATTGAATTTCGGCGAAAAGTTACTTGCGCTTAAATTAATTTCTAATACATAACTATTTTGAATATATATTTTGTTTTCGCAAAACGACGTAGGTTGGTGCGGCCTGGAAAAGGGTTAAGTACTTAAGGCAGAAATTTGGGTAATATTTATACCCTGGCCTTGGTCGCCCCCTTCCGACTTTCCCATCCATTCATCCATTCATCTCCTGGAGGTAAATCTTTTGAATCAGTGGTCAGTCTACTTTCAACCCACCCAACTCACCGAAGCATACCTTTTTCAATCCTAGCTATGCTAAATATATGGATGTAATGGAAAAACGGAGCTTTTTCGGGACTGAGACAGATAGATCGAATTGTCGCCCCATAAACCCCCATATCGTAGACTAGCTTTTGCCCGCGACTTCGTCTGCGTAGAACTCGGTCCATGTCAACTTCTATACCGTATTTCGCCGTCGCTGGGTACTGCGGGCCGGGCAATCTCACTAAACATTGCGCACGCCGGCTCAACGCGTCCGCATGAAACACATGACAGAGGATTTAATATATGGATGTAGATCATATGTAGATCAAGTAACGTAGATAAACATTAATATGATGCAGGTGCGGAAAAAACTTCATACGCATTAAGTATGGAAACGAAAACGCGAGTGTAGCGAGCGCGAAATGTTTCGAAAATTATGATGCAGGTGCGGAAGAAACTTCATACGCCTCAAGTAATGTAGGTAGATGAAACCGCGAGCGTAGCGAGCACGAAATATTTCGAACATTACGATGAAGGTGTGGAAAATACTTCATTGATACGTAGTGTAGATGATATAATTTCGAACGTTATGACGCAAGTGCGGAAAAGACTTCATACGCATTAAGTTAAAGATGAAAATAAAGACGAAGACGCGAGCATAGCTAGCGTGAAATGTTTCGAAAATTATCATGCAGGTACGGAAAATTCCATCAAGTAATGTAGCACGCATGTAAATCATTCGCAAGCGCTTACAGGTTAGGTAGACTGTAGTACCATATCTAGGAGTTTTTAAGTAACAACCTTGAAAACTATCTTAGCAAATAAATATTTCTAAGTGCCAAAGTATTTCAATTTTATTTTATTTTATACGCAATTAATAGTACCTACTAATTGCTCTAAGAGTAACAGACATCCGAACTAAATCTGTCGTAATAAAGGTTGTTACACACATAGTTAAAGCTCGGCACCAGACCGGCGCGGCCTCACCTCACCTTAAACCCAACGCAAGCACGGAACTGCATCGTGCCTCAGCAGCGCCGAGGTGGCCGCGTGGCGGTGCCGCGCTTGCCGCGAGGTGTCCACTGGTTGAAGGCTTTTTACGTTTGAAGTAGGCCGTTTCGCCTGCGCCTGTTCACCATGGCTGGTGGTCCTGTCCCGAGCTGGGGCGATGCCGTTACGTAGTGGATAATGGCTGGAGCACTCTGCTGCATCCGCACTCATCTGGTTTGCCAAAACCTTAACTGTGCGTTGCAGTATGAATTTTCTAACAAAGAATTGGGGCGGCGCCGGTCTGGTGCCGAGCCTTTATGTGTGCTACAACCTTAATTTTTATATTATATTGAGCCTTAAATGTCCCACTGCTGGGCAAAGGCCTCCCCCCTCTTTTTTCATTCCTCGCGGTCTTGTGCAATATCTGGCCAGTCTTTTAAAAAGGAGTCCAAATTATCACGCCACCGCAGGCGTGGTCTACCGCGTCTCCGTTTTAAGTCGTGGGGCATCCACTCTGTGGTCTTTTTGGCCCACAGCTCATTCGGCATCCGGTAGACGTGTCCAGTCCAGTCCTGCTTTAATTGGGTTGTTTTCCGAGCTACGTCAACTATTTGAGTTTTGGAGCGTAGTGTGGTGTTCCGGATTCGATCCACCAATTTTACACCTAATATGCTAGGCTCCATGGCTCGCTGGCAAACCCCGAGTATGGATTTCTGGGCTTCTGTCAAAGACCAAGTTTGTGCACCGTAGGTGAGAACTGGAAGTATGCACATGTCCATGAGCCTACGTTTAAGTGACAAAGGTAGGTCGCCTTTCATTAGGTGTTTCATGGACCAATAGCGTCCAGGCGTTTTCTTGTCTTTGTCGACAATCTTAATAGCTCATCATAATCAAGTGGTGGCGAAATTACTCAGTTTATAACTAAGGTGGAAAGCTACCTACTTTATCTTGCCACTTTAAGACTCAAATTAGTAAATTGTGCAAGTGTTGTTCTTCATTAGCTTTCTTCAACTTTAACGAATGGGATCTGTATAGGTACTGACCAAGGGGCTGACACGCTTTGCTAGAGAAAGATAGTCTTATTGCGATTCCTATAAGAGGAAATAGAAATGAGTGGCATGTTTTGTCCCTATCACCGACCGAACATTTTTTCATGGTCGGGTTATAGGCAAAATGCAACCTTCCCTTAGCAATACATTGGACATGCAAACCGGCCAAATTGCGTAGTACAAATTTTGTATGAAAATTAGCAAGTATGAGAAAGACATAGCCCCGGTCGCTCGTTGGTGTATCTATAACTAAAGAGTTTATATTATATCTATGATCTGTATATTGACACACGTCTCTGACTTGTCAAACGTCAAATAATATCGTAACATTTACAACTATCTAGACTCACCTCACCATACGTACCAATTGTATCTTGAACCTGAGATTCGTGAAAACGTGGTGAAAACTATGACCATGTTCGGAGGTCAGGCTTACACTGGTTAAGCAGAGACGAATTTTCGTGGGCATTTTAAATATCTAACATGGATCCGGTTCATAGATTCAACTTCCACCCCCGAATTTATCAGTTTGAGGGATCATTTCCAGGATAAAAAGTATCCTATGTCCTTCCCCGGGTCTCAAACTATCTCCATACCAAATTTCATCTAAATCTGTTCAGCGGTTTAAGCGTGAAGAGGTAACAGACAGACAGACAGACAGACAGACAGACAGACAGACAGACAGACACAGACAGACAGACAGACAGACACACTTTCGCATTTATAATATTAGTATGGATTTCATTAAAATCATTCGAGCTGTTTTCGAGAACTCAATTACAGATAAAACAAATATTTATCGTCTATAGTATAAGATAAAAATTAACGAGAGTTAGAATTTGTCCCCGAGGAAGAAGGAGAAGCTTATACATGTAAGTTTTATTGAGACCTGTTGTTGGAAATTAAAGATTGCCTACAAATTTCAATGAACCAACTTCAAACAACAACGACGTACCTTCAACCCGTAAAGCCGAGCATCCCAGTCCGGCAAACTTAGATGCGGTAATGGTTTCTCAAACGTCACAACTGACTGCATGGTTTAGATATTATTTGAATTTACAACAAAAGCAAAATTATTATCCACTAATAAATTATATATGAAATCGTTACACAATACGTTTATCTGTCAATATTATTGTGTTTTTTGTACAAGATGCTTTTTTATCAACGGCCAGTACCACAAATAAACACAAAAAGGTTTGTTAATACCAAAACCACCACCAAACCATGCTTAACACCTCTGTAACCCATAACCAGACAATAAATGATTTGTATTTTGTATTTGTAAAAACTTCTTCACAAATAAAATTTAATCGTCATTCATTAAAGTGTATTCAAAGAGTAGAATCGTAGTGATTATACTCTCTTTGGTAGGTAGAATCCAGAGTTCTGGTTGATATATACTATTATACTCTTTGATGTTACTATAATCACTATTATTCTGAGACGGTAGTGATTATATTCTCTTTCAAAGAGCTACGTTTTTATTCTCTTTGTCATTCTGTGTGAAAAATGGTTGCATCAAGTGTCGTTCATAACGAAATTCAGTGAAAAATAAATTAATTGTACCTACAATATGAATATGATACAAGTGAGGTACGTGGATTATTACACTAGAGACGACATTGTTCGCGCGAGCCGCACGTCGAGCGCGATAGGAGAGCCGAGAGTATAATGATACAATGATCAAGTACTTCACGTGTATTATACGACGTTTTTCAACACATTTGGGAGGACAAAACAATAGGGTATTAAACTAAGGTAAAAATAAATTACTTTTTACTTGACTAATAAAAGATCTAACGAAAATACTCGAAAAACATGAATTATTAATTTATTTTAGCTAAAAAGATTTTATAAGCATAAAGATTTAAAAAGGACGCTGATTTGAACAAACCTACTTACACTGTCTTAGTGACGTCACTAAGACAGTATTTCCCTACAAACTTCATATTAACAAATCGTTTTTGACATTTAATAAAAAGTTGCTGATTTGACTAGGGGTTTAATACCGTGTGCGTAACTTTAGCCAGTTGGGTACCTGTGAAATAACTTTACTGAATTAGTGACATATACGAAACTTATTATAACAACATACGACTTTTGACGAGAGAGTGTGTACTCGTATGTAGATGAAATAAGAGCATATGGAATTTGTGGACGTTGGTTATGGAGGCCTGCTAGTGACTCGTCTCTTATGCTGATATTATCAATGACAAATTTACAAAATCCGGATCAGTATCAAACAGAGCATATATATATCAGTGGTAAAACTGGTAAGTAATAATTTACCTAAGTACCTGCATTTTTGAAAAATAAATTAACAGAGGAAAAAAATCAGAAAACTTTGAAACTACGGCAATATTCACAAGTACCTAATATATAGGCTAATAAATGACAAATTACGTAAAATACACAGGGAATTTTCAGTTTATTTACAAATTCGAAGTCCTACTGGGACAAACTATAAGGGAAAGTAAGTCCGACTGCCACTTACCGCGACGATAAATTTCCCTGCTAATGCGTTTTGGAATGATGCCATTTTCACAACTTATTTTATACGTTTGGAACTTCCAGTAAACTCAACATTTTAAGATACGTAACTCACCATGACGATATCTTTCTATGTACTCAGACATCTCTGGTAAAATCTAAAGTAATTATCCAGACGGTTTCAACGGTTATATCTTTTATGTCTGCATCATACTTACACAAATCTGAGAACGAATGCTAAAATAATTTATAATGGTCAAAGAGCGTTCGGAAAAATGGGTTTAGGTACATTTATACGAAAAAAAATACCTCCTCAGGGGAGTCAAGAAAAAATAACAAGATTTCAATATTTCAGTGTATATGTAAAACAGACACGTCCTTTATCAGTACGCACCCGCATTCGATACAATGCTAATCTATGAATGTTTTCCACTGCTGTAGCACCTTTCATCTCTCTTCAAAGAGGAATAAATAACCCGAGTTGGCATTTCATTACATCCCGTATGTCTGAGTAGCGAATATGCTTTTGTTGGCATAAAACTCTTGACGAAAGAAACGAGTTGTGAGTTGTTATCTGGTTAGGAATGTAGTGTGGGACAATTTTCAATGATCATTGATTTCATTGAATTTTGATTGATGTTTGAGGAGACAATAGTGGCAAAGTTTCTTATAAAACATTTTTAGGGTTCCGTACCCGAAAGTTTCAAACGCAACCCTATTGCTGTCACTCACGCGTTCATCCGTCCGTCCGTCCGTCGCCTGTCACACAGGTTTTACAGCCAAACGGTTATAGTCTTCAAATTTTCACAGTATAAGCATCTAGTTGACCCAAAGACATACAAATTGTCAAAACTTATTTTTAAATGTTTTTAAGGGGGGCTGCCATACAGCTAAAGGGGGTGCGATTTTTTTTTTTTTCACCTAGCCCATCGACTGGGGTTTCGAACTCATTGAGTAGATAAATACACAATTTATTTATGGTTTAAAAATATATCGGAAAGCAAAGCAATGAGATTGAGAAGCTATCAAAGTCAACATTTTTTACAAAATTTTGTTCCTAAGATTTTTTCGATTTCTCATTGACCTATAAACTTGAAATTTGGTGATAATGTTTATCTATATTTCACCAACAAATACTAAAATATTAATAAGTCAGTTTTTTTTAGTTCTCCGTTTAATCCGCACAGCAAATTAAATGGACTGTTGTCTTGATCAAGAAGGAATGTCATGGAAACCCTCTGGCTGGCCGTTCGGGCACTTGCACAAACGACATACAACTCGTCAGTCCGTAACATTAGGTATTTGTCAATGATCTTCTGCCACGGCCCTTTTATAGCAGAATAAAATGTTGAAGGCCTGCATATGAGTTCTAAATTATCATTCGAGGGGAACTTGCCTACTTCAGGTATATTGAATGCCTCGGAGCGTCTTGTGAGTTGAAACTAAGAATGTTTTAAAATTCGTGAATGAGATAATTCTATTTCATATGCACCTATTCTCGGGTCAGGAGCTAGAGCGTCCGGAATACATTGATTAGTTATTACATGATCTTTAACATATAAGAAGTATTCTCATAGAGAACCCTAGTTTTTGTACTGTTAAGAGTGCTTTCGTTGCCGGGCACAAGTCAAATCTAGGTATTTTTTGACGTTTTCCGCTGCACACAAACGAGCACTGTACACGGTGCGTTCGCATGTGTTCGTAACAACACTAACGCACATAACTTTTCATTTAAATTTAAACCCTGATATAGTGCAATAAGGTATACAATGATATCTGTCATGTATCTTCGTATGCTGTAACAAGTTGCCGTATAGTGTGTGTATGAGCCTTGATACTTTTGCAGCGAAAATATTGTGTTTAGGGATATACAACTACATTCATATTATTATCTTTTTTGTATTAGACTTACTATTGAATGTGAAAATATAATCAGTTGAAGATAAATTAGTGGGAAAATCATCCACATGCGTTTTGTAATATTGAAGGAAAATACAAGTCAATGAAATAAGTATATACTCGTACCTACCTACTTATACCTATGATTCATCAATACTTCGTATTTGACCAGCTATCTAACGAGAGTGTCTTGAGGCGTCTTGATCGAATCTTTTCAAGAGACAACGTGAAGAACATGGCGGCGGCTTTCAAGTTTTAGGGTGCCTTTCCATCAAAGTTGTGTCATTGCTATGAATGCGTTGATATCCACCAATCATATGTTCACATAACATAGCACTGGTTTAAACGGAAAACTATAACATCCTCGCAGCATAGCTGCATAGCATAGCTCTGGTGGAAAGGCTATCTTAGTCTTGCTAACTATGTCCTTCTCGGCCTTTTACAAGGTTCTCGCCATTGGGGACAATGATGTCATCGAGCGTTTTGATCGATCTGTCTGTAGTGGTAGGTGAGTAACCCTGGCTACCAAGTTATGCCTACGCGAGTGCATGCTTGCCGTTAGCAAGAGAACTGCAATCGGAAATGATATTCAAGGTGTAGCCAGTAACAGGAGCAAATATATAAAAGGACGCTTCCTTAGAGCATCCGCAGGAGCCCCTTGTGTGTGTATTTCCATTCGGCTTTATAATTTCAAGCAATTTATTAGTTCAAGTTACGGTAGCCCAGTGGTTCAAGCATGCGGCTGTCAAGCGGCGGTCATGGGTTCGAATCCCAGCTCGTACCAATGAGATTTTCGGAACTTATGCACGGAATATCATTTGATATTTACCGTTAGCTTTTCGGTGAAGGAAAACATCGTGAGGAAACCTGCATACATCCGCGAAGAAATTCAAAGTTGTATTTGAAGTCCCCAACCCGCTCTGGGCCAGCGTGGGGACTACTGCCCAATCCCTCTCATCTATGAAAGGTGGCCAGTGCCCAGCTGTGAGACGTAGATAGGCTGATGATGATGATGATTTCAATTCGGAGAAACTTTAATCTAAACATAAGACCCTCGACTAAAGTGCCGTGAAAGTCCACGGTAAAGGATAAAACTACCGTTAATGTGTAGATAAACATCGTATATTAAAATAAAATAAGTATAGGAAGAATAGGAAGTTAAAAATTACATCAAAGGAAAAAAGGTGATTTTTGTGGACATAAATCACATATATGAACCTGAAATTTGGCGATGAAATGTTTACTTTTTTTTCCTAAGCCTATAAAGGTGTCCTACTACTGGGCAAAGGCCTCCCCCCTCGACTTCCACTCGTTCCGGCTTTGAGCTGTTTCGGGCCAGTCGTTTAGAAATGTGTCTAGGTTATCCCGCCACCTCCGCCTCGGCTTGCCACGTCGTCTCCGAGCATATTGCGAAACCCACTCTGTTGCTAATTTTGCCCACCTCCGTGGATACATACGGCAGACGTGGCCGGCCCAGTTCCATTGCAGCCTGGCAGTCTTGCTCCAACATCCTCCAGCTCTAACATCTGCAATACCAGTTTTGAAGCGCAGCACAGAGTTCCGAACACGGTCGATCAGTTTGACTTCCAGCATGCTGCGCTCTATTGCCCGTTGGTAAACCTTCAATTTGGTCTCGGTGAGTGACCATGTTTGTGCACCGTAGGTTAGAACAGGCAGAATGCACATGTCGACGAGCCTCCGCTTCAGAGCTACCGGAAGGCCTCCCTTCAGTAAATCTTTCAAAGCCCAATAGCTCTTCCAAGCATTTTGGATCCGTCTTTCAACTTCCTTGTCCTGTCTTTGGCTGAAAGAAGCTTATTGGCCCAAGTACGGATACTCGTCGACATATTTTATCTGAATTTTCTAATTCGTGATTGCGTGGTCCTAAATGTGCGTATTCCGACAATGACTTGGCCGGTTCTTTAACTATCTGTATTTGTAATGGTAACTCATTCCCGGTCTACACTATGTTTCTCCAAGCCACACTTCAGATTCGGTTGAAACCGCTCAACCAAGCTCACTGGAGCGCAAACTCTCAGAGTATTTCTATGTTTAAGCCGTCCGCGTGGTAGTATCGGAGTAGTATTTCCTCTGCTCTTTTCCCAGGACACCCTCAAACAGCGCACTCCTATCGCTTTAATGGGCACAGCCAGGTTAAAAAAGAATTTCCAAGCACATATTTCAATTTCAAGCTAGCATTGTTCATTTGCGCCAGATTTGCTATTAATACCATGTATTAAAAGGGATATTTAGGCTGCTTTTTCACTAGAGATGTTTATGCTACGTTACTATACATATTTGATAGCTATCAATTATATACATTTGTTCATATAGCATAGCACTGGTGGAAGCGGAACCTATCACACTGCACACAGCGTGTGGAAATGCAGTCTTACCATGAATATTTGTTTTTCGTAGAAAGAGAATCGCATAGAAGAAGTTTTAAGATCAAACGTCATCATCGAAAAAGATGGAATTATAGTAACCTGACTAAATTGAAAAGGATCAGATGACATATCCCTTGGCACGATAGTGACATCTCATCATTAGCCGTGTTATAAATGATATAGCGAAACCAATTGATGGCAGTACATCCATGACAAAAATAAATGATGAGAAACTATAACTAGTGGCTCTGTGAGCTGTAGACCTCGTGAGTGTTTTTTTTATTTCCAAAACTATGTTAGATTATATCGAACCTGTAGAGCAGGGGTCGGCAACCTTTTAGCACCCACGGGCCACGTAGTAGCTAAAAAAATCTTCGCGGGCCGCAGATGATAAAACTCGTAATGATCACTGTCTGTTGATATCAACTCGAAACAAATTGGTACGCCGTACACGACAGTAACGTAGTAAAAATTCGCACCCCTTTTTACGTGAAAAACGAGAAAGACGAAAAAACCGACTTTTCACCCAAACCCAGATAATTCGCATTTCAACCGCATCGTAATTTCGCGAATCATTCGATCAATGCAAGCATATAGAATAGCAGATATAGAAACTTTAAGGGGGGGACGGGTCATAAAGTCATGTCATAACACACCTAGATGAAAACGCGAGCGCGAAATTTTTCAAACACTGATGCAAATGCGGCAAATACTTCATACGCATCGAGTCATAACACATCTAGATGAAAATGCGAGCGTAGCGAGCGCGAAATTTTTCGAACATTATGATGCAGGTGCGGAAAATACTTTATACGCATACGCATCAAGTTATGTAGATGTAAACGCGAGCGCGTAATTTTTCGAACACTGATTCAAATGCGGCAAATACTTCATACGCATCAAGTCATAACAAATCTCGTTGGAAACGCGAGCGTAGCGAGCGCGAAATTTTGCGAATATTATTATGCAGGTCTGGAAAAAACTTCATACGCAGTCATGTAGACGCAAACGCGAGCGTAGCGAGCGCGAATTTTTTTGAATATTAAGATGCAGGTGTGGAAAATACTTCATACTGTCTAACGCAAACGCGGCGAGCGCGAAATTTTTGAAAATAGATTTAATTGTAAAATATACTTACAAACACATATCTCGTCCTGACCAACTGTGAAAATATTCGTGGTTGGCGATACAGACGCTTTCACGATGTTAAAAGAATTTCAAATTTTACCTTTACAAACAATAAAGCCAGGGAGGCTCGCGGGCCGCACGGAAGGGGCTCGCGGGCCGCATGCGGCCCGCGGGCCGCCTGTTGCCGACCGCTGCTGTAGAGGAGGACAAACCATAGAATTTTTTTTAGATTACTCGACAATAATATTCGATGTAATCAAAGAACGTGCTCACAATACTTCACGAGAATCTGTTGTGAAATGCTACCCTTAGAGGTGAACAAATCGAAATTCGGCCGCAGAAACACAAAATACTTGATAAAAAAATTGTTTTTTTAAATTTTGAAAAAGTGACTCGATAAAAAAATTCTATAGAATTACCGCACCTGCTCACAAAATTTCACGAAAATCGGTTGATAAATGCGACCTGTAGAGGAGAACAAACCAATGAATAAAATAAATAAAATAAAAATTTACAAAAATTTACTTGCCTAAAAAATTCTATGTAATCATAAAACCTGCTCACAAAACTTCACGAGAATCGGTTGAGAAATGCGACCTGTAGAGGAAAAAACGGCCGCAGAAAAATACGAAATCATTGATACAAAGTTTGTTTTTTCGAATTTCAAAAAAGTGACTCGACAAAAAATTTCTATATAGTTACCAAACCTGCTCGCAAAATTTCACAAAAATCGGTTGATAAATGCGACCTGTAGAGGAGATCAGCCAACGACGTAAAAAAAATTTTTTTTTAATTTACAAAAATTTACTCTACAAATAAACTATATGTAGTAATGGAACCTGCTCACAAAATTTCACGAGAATCGGTTGAGAAATGCGACCTGTAGAGGAAAAAACGGCCGCAGAAAAACACGAAATCATTGTTACAATGTTTGTTTTTTTGAATTTCCAAAAAGTGACTCGACAAAAAAATTCTATATAGTTACCGAACCTGCTCACAAAATTTCACGAAAATCGGTTGATAAATGCGACCTGTAGAGGAGGACATACAAAAATCCGGCCGGACATACGAAAGCATTTTTGTCGAAGCTAAAACAGAGACCTCGTTTTACACTCGGTCAACTAATAACTCACTCATTATAACTAATAACTCCCACGTGTATATGATTAGGTAAATTTTTTCACTGGCAACTCACAAAAACAAATATAAATCGTAAATATCCCATTTTTAATATCACAATAATATACCATGTTTATAAAAACATTGTTTCATATGTATGAAAATTAAACGCATTTGTATTTGTACTTTGTATTTGTATTTACCATGAGTCACATATTATAGTTCATCATCATCATCATCATCATATCAGCCGAAAGACGTCCACTGCTGGACATAGGCCTCCCCCAAAGAGTGCCACAATGACCGGTCGGATATTATAGTTATTATACTTTTATTAACTTCTAGTTGCTATTGCTACTTTCCAGGTTGTAGGTACCACTAGTTCTGGTAGCTGGCTATATTCATACATAATTGCTTATCAAAATAAAGCATTATAGTTCAAAAAACTCAAGTCCAAATACAATAATAAATATATGAAATCAACCAAGTATCAAAGTCGTAAGTTGACAATCAATTGACGGTTGCGTACCATTCATAACTTGTCTCAATTTAGATCACGATTAGTCCCCAGTATAATCTGACTGTGTCGTTCTTAATAAATACGCCTAATCGGAGGTCACATGTTTTATTGGTTTCCTGAGAGTAATTACGGTAGCTTTGTGAAGAGCCACAAAAAAACGATATATACGTCCTCCTCCGATGGCCGCTGGGCCGGTACTGAGTCACAGCAAGCGAGTCTATGAGAAAAAGGTCTGTTTTAAATCGATTAAAATTAATATTTTTATATCCTATTTGATACTTTTTATTATTTAATATCGTAGAATAGAAGTTATTTTACCCTAATAGCATAGTTAAAACCCTTTTTATTAGCTTTAAAGTGACAATATGATGCAGCGAAGTTTGCCAAAAATATGGAGTTTTCCGTGGCTCTTTTAGTTAAACCAAATTTTAAATTGTGTATTTTCAGACAGTAGGCGAAAGAGACCGTCTTTCGGTGCATCTAACTGTATGTATTACATATTTTAGTTTCAATCGGTTACAGAATAAACAGGTTTGAATGACGACATGTTTTCGAATATTTCGAAATCGAGTGTGAGAAAAGTGCTCGAGTTTCTTCAATAAATGTTTGTAAAAAATGTTTTGACTGTAGCTCCCGGAGTCCATAAGTTGTTCTTCACGGGACTGTAAACAGTGTTACAAAAAACTATACCGTTTTTGAGATTATCTGTTATGAATACGTGGTAAAACGCGGAAACAGGGCGTTTCCAGCGAATACGCTCTTAACTGAACCAAAATACAAGCAGGATTTCAAAAACAACGATTTATTCTACGCTTTCAATAAGTCGCTTGTAAAGAGCTTCATATAATTAAAATAAACAAAAGTCCCACTAGTATAACAAGTGCATGCAAAAGTGACAGCTCTAGCACTATTGAAACGAGTTTTGCATGTTGTATGGAAAAGCGCAAAAGTGCTATATAATATTGCCCGTGTACCTGCAAGAATTTACAAGATCGAAAGGTTCTATCGTATTTAGAAAAACCGGTCAAGTGCGTGTCGGTCCACGCGCAAGGTAGGGTTCCGTTAGTCGTCCACCCGTTACATTATGTGGACTAAAAAGTTCGCAAACTTATATTTTTTATGTTTTTGACAGAATTAACAACATTATCTAAGGTATCAATGGAAATTGTACGAAAGTTTGCTTTTGCAAAGTACATTTCTGAAGTTCCACTATTACTCGTTAACTAGTAATGTCTACTTAGCTGTGACAGTTTTCCTTTTCAATTCATCGTATACACTATACTACTATGATTTTTTTCACATGCCTAGTGTAGTGTATGTCTATCTGTTTTATACTTAACCGCTATCTCGAGCACACGGATGAGGGTAGTTAGTCAAGTTATGGCCACGGTCGAGAGTGGACGTCTGCCCGACATTGGTGTGGTATCGAGCCAGTGAGTACGCTATTTAGGTGTCTAGGCTGTGCTTAGGGGAGCACTACAAATGGCGACGAGGATAAAGTAAGTGTAAATCAACTTAGTTTTGAGTATTTTTACTAATGTCCTACTTTCTGCTTGAAAAATAAAAACGTAAGGAAAGTGGGTAGTAGTTAAAGTTCTTGTAAATTGTATTATGAACCAAACATCTAAAACAGGCAAGGACTTATAAGTAATTGCTATGCGGAATGAAGTATTGTTTTGATCGCAATAAACAATGTACACTAAAAACCGAGGAACACTTCATATCGGGTTTGTTTTTGTAATATTCTCACGTGAATAGGTATGATGATACCTATATAAGGTAAAGATACATATTACCTAACCATTCATAAAATTAAATACCGACCTTATCAGAACAAAACTACAATTATACTAGTAGGTATTACACAGAATGGCAGTAGTGCGGTCAGGGTGATAAGGTGTTTCTCGCGTTTTGTGAACAATAACTGGATTCGAAAATTACCTAAACAACGAAATTGAAAATGGATGGATGGATTGAATGGAAGGTTGTCTGGAAGAGATCGCTTGTTAGCGATAAGACCGACTGTTGTCTACCATTGTGCAATTCGCTTCTGTTATTTCTTTTAGTGTACCTTATTTGGTGAACAATAAAGAATATTGTATTGTATTGTATTGAAAATGGAAAATTTATTCAGAACAGAAGTTACAAGTCAAAATACATGTTGATTAGTTGATAAATTAGGTATAATGTGATATTTATTAAATAACAAAATCATTTATTTACTTGCTTATTTGTTAAGAATACAGTAATTTAAAGGATACTTAATTAAAGGTCTTAACATGATCTTCCCTGAAGCAGGCGACATACCGCTTTAAGCGGAGCGTTTAGCGTGTAGGGATATAAAACAAACAAATGAAGAGTGTGCTACGCTACAATGGCTAAAAGCGGCATAAGTATGAATTGGAGTTCATGTGATCTGCCTACTCCTTTGGGGAACATTTACTACATTTGTACTATGTTGGCTTGGCTACTTAGGTATTAGAATTGCTGTCATAAATACTGAATAATTTCATTATTTTATAAATTTGGCTAAGCCATAAAATTTGCTAGTCGCAACCATTGTTTAAGCCATTATTGAATAATTGGGAGGAAGGTGCATATTGTCAGGTATCCGATCGTATAGTGTCACTAGGCCAGTTACGCGGCCTGCGTCGGTTTGCGGCCGCCTGAAGAACAAAGTTTTCCAATTTAAAATATTTCCAGTTTTACATGCCTTAAACTTTAGGGCCTAAAGAAACAGTGAGTCGTATGAGTTTCAATTAGTACTTAGCTATTGAAAAAGAAAAACAAGAAAATATTCCTTCCGAGAACGTCTGACTGTTTAGTTTTTATTAGTCTGTGGGGTACGGGGGCGAAACGTCCCGCATTCCTATTGCTATGTGGATAATATTTTGTATCAGTTTGTTCTGTCGCTAAATCTTTGCTATATGCGAGTGTGAATATTGCTACATACTTGCAGGATTAGTAAACATGGAAGTAGTGTATCTTATACGGTCTGAAGTACTATGAAAGACAACTATTATGAAGCAAATAAAAAGGAATGAATAATGAAAAGGTTAGATTTCTAAAATTGTAATAAGTCTACGATGTACTCAGTGGCTACTGTATTCTTACAAATAAATAAGTGTGAATGTGTTACGGCTGTATGGGCCTTCATGAAATTGTAAACCATGCGTCAATGTGTTACGGCTGTATGGGCCTACATGAAATTGTAAACCATGCGTCAATGTGTTACGGCTGTATGGGCCTACATGAAATTGTAAACCATGCGTCAGTGTGTTACGGCTGTATGGGCCTACATGAAATTGTAAACCATGCGTCAATGTGTTACGGCTGTATGGGCCTACATGAAATTGTAAACCATGCGTCAGTGTGTTACGGCTGTATGGGCCTTCATGAAATTGTAAACCATGCGTCAATGTGTTACGGCTGTATGGGCCTACATGAAATTGTAAACCATGCGTCAGTGTGTTACGGCTGTATGGGCCTTCATGAAATTGTAAACCATGCGTCAATGTGTTACGGCTGTATGGGCCTACATGAAATTGTAAACCATGCGTCAGTGTGTTACGGCTGTATGGGCCTACATGAAATTGTAAACTATGCGTGATTGAGTTACAGCTGTATGGGCCTACATGTAAATGTGAACCATGCTTGGATGTGTTACGGCTGTATAGACCTGCATGTAAATGTACATCATACGTGAATGTGTTACGGCTGTATATGCCCACATGTAAATGTAAACTATACGTGAATGCGTTACGGCTGTATAGGCCTACATATAAATGTAAACTATACGTGAATGTGTTACGGCTGTATAAGCCCACATGTAAATGTATACTATGCGTTAATTAGTTACGGTTACGGTTACGGCTAGGCCCATACCTACATATAAATGTGAACCATGCTTGAATGCAGCATCAGTCGGGAGACGGGCGATCTTCACAGCGGGCCGCCGTAGAGAGCCACTCGCGGTGCGCATGTTGGCAACTCGAACTCCTTGCCTAAAATGCCTTTCGGCCAGGTGTGCAGGGTAACCTAGGGTCGATGATGACGACATTGACGACCGCCTTCTTTCAGGTCTGATCTTTCTAAAACATGTGCTCTGGCCAGCAGTACAGGCAACTATTCATGGGCCCATTTATTCCAAAAAAATGCCACATAGCCTTTGTGCTTTGTGCCACTGCTTTCTTGTGATCATGTCATTCTCAGTGAACGTTCCCAAATGTGGCATTTTACTTATTTCCGCAAGAAGTAAATGATTAGGCGTTATTGCTTCGTGGTCATCTGGATGCACTGACACAGGCGTCAGAGGACGCGAGTCCAGTGTAGATTCCGCTCCTGTCGGAACAGTTCTTAGAATTTCTTCGGTCGGAAATCGTTCCTTGATTCGCTGCTGTTCTATTCCCTTAACAGATCTTTTTAGTTCAGTGTTAGCGCCTTGGAAATTCATTTCATTTTCGAGGAAAAAGACTAGGTGGTCCTCTGCGAGCTATCATTCTGCGTAGAGCAAGTATTACAGAGTCTGCAGATAGCGATGCTGCGAGTTCGACGTGCACGGCTCTACTCGTCATACATGTACCGATTATCACCATCATTGTTCCAATATAATCTAAGCCGCAATGGCTATAGAGCCGTAGATGATGAGCAACTGATTGCAGTTGGCAAGTCTCCATGAGGATTGAGATAAATTCGTTGGCTGTGCTTTACGTAAACGACGGGTTTTGCTCCTGTTCTGCCAGTCATATCATATGTTAAGGATCCAATATTTCTGACGCAAGGAGTTAACTACTGATTCGTTATTTTCATGGTTAGCTTGTTCGTGGTGATATAGGTAAGGTAAGCAATTTTGTGTACAGATGTTTTTCATCTTTTACAATGGCGTGGGTGAGATTCCTGTCTCAGCACACCATGGTCATCAATGAACGAGCACAGATTCCAAACCTGACCGTTCATGTCAAAGGGCTTGTTATTTCTTAGATTGTCTAATTCGAGTAGGAAACTTGACTTTGGCAGTGCTTAATCCATGACTCTTCAGCGCGCTGGAGTTGTTCAGGTTTAAGGCTATTAGTTGTTTCTCTTTCCGAGTATTTTCAATGAATGCTTAAATGTACTCCGTACTTCTGATGAGTATCAGCCATATGGAAAATCGGGTAATATCAGGAAAGATGGTACATATGCATGCACTGGTAAGATGCTGTGCGACGGTTTTTTCATTCCCAACAGATCGGTCGATATTGGTTTCGTGTTATTATCCTGTGCCGGCCATGTCTTAGGGTCTTGGTAGAGAAACAAAGGGCCTTTAAACCACCGATGTTCTGGGTTTAAATCATCAAGGTCCCTGACGGCGCCATCTGATACATTTAGCGACGTAGGCAACTAAACAACCACTTCTAGTCTTTGGTTTGCGTGTGCTCTGCTATTTCTCCCAAGCGATTGGAAACAATGATTTTATAATTGCGTGAATAGCCCTTGATCCATACTATTACCGCTGAGGAATTGGTCCAGAAAATCTTGTTCGCTGGTTAAATAGTGTTGTGATATTTTTCTATCGTGCAAGCAAGTCGCACTCCGAGTAAGGCTGCCTGAAAATTCATATCTTGCCATCTTCTCGAACATGCATACATCGAATCTGCTTTCCTGGCGCTGGATCCAGTGTTTCCACATGAAATATTCAGTTTCTTTGAACGACTTGGTCCTAACCAGTTCTTGAACGCCAAATTCGCTGGAGGAGAATCTTTCCTTCTATGATGATAGGCGTCAAAAGACCGGGAGGATGGAACACATAACGATTTTGAGGGTTTCTCGTTTCGTTGGGTTTCTTGAATGGTAATAATGTTAGTCAGCTGATTTTGGAAGGTTTAAATTGAAATTCAATATGTCTTCTGCCGGGTTCCTTCTGATTCCAAGTATCTTGACGCGGATGATAAAGTCGAGGTTCACTCCCCCTGGTCTTCTTCTGGCCTCTTCAATTTCTCGAATGACGTTTTCACGGTTGGACATCCGCTGGGTGAGAGTAAGGGGTGCACAGAAGGGGGGTTGTTGAAGAAGGGTAAGTTGAAGAAGGAGATAAGTTATAAACCTTATCTCCCTTTTATAGAAATAAAAGAGATGGAAAAAGGGAACAAACTGACTCCTCATTGATGATGACACACTGAGAGATGATGAGTCACTGATTTCAAACCCACACCTCATGTTGTGATGGACAGTTTAAGAAGATGGGAAAGATCAAGATGCAAGTGTGGGTGCACAAAGTGATTGAACCGAGTGTTGATTCATGATCAGATTAATTGAAATAAATAAATCATACTAAGGAAGGGATGTAGTGTATGTCTATCTGTTTTATACTTAACCGCTATCTCGAGCACACGGATGAGGGTAGTTAGTCAAGTTATGGCCACGGTCGAGAGTGGACGTCTGCCCGACATTGGTGTGGTATCGAGCCAGTGAGTACGCTATTTAGGTGTCTAGGCTGTGCTTAGGGGAGCACTACACCTAGTATCCACCGTTTAACTGGCAAGGGGGGGGGGACACTTGACCCTAACAAAAATTATCACTTCAAAGCTTAATATCACGCTAACCAAGTCTTTATCCAATTTACTTTATGTTTTAGAGACCTTATAATATTTTTAAAAGAGCTATCCAACGATACCCCACACGATGGGGTTTATCAGAAAAAAATTGCACCACCACTTTTCATGTAAAAAAATTTTTTTTAAAGATTAAATTCTACCGTTTTTTCGGCGTCATTCATTTCATATGTATACTCATGCCAAATTACAGCTTTCTAGTACTAACAGTTACTGAGAAAAACGGGGGTCGGACGGACGGACGGACGGACATGGGGAACCTATAAGGGTTCCTTGTTTACTACGGAACCCTAAAAAAGGGAAATTCACGTTTGGAAAAAGCGGACAAAGGCCTATTTACTTGGATACTTTACACACATGAACAGGATATTGTTATTTAGATTCGAGTTTTAAATGCTTAAACCGTAAACTCTTCTTATAAATCAACATAATTGTGCTTCGCATTGATGTACTTTAAAGAAAGAATGAGAATAAATCTTAACTTTACTTTCCTGTTCAGCACCGACATCGCGAAATTGACATGATTCTATATCTTAATTTGTTTAATTTGCGTCAGGCAAAAAGGCTCATTACATAATAATATTTGCTATATAACCAACGGACCCGTCAGACGTCGTCCTCCCCGGTGAAGCTGCGCCATCAACCGGGTCCAATTGTATTTCAAGCCTTCCAGGGACCAACTCAAAGATACACACAAAATTTCATCCAAAGCGGTCCATTATTACCGGCACCGGCACCCACTGAAAATCAGCGTCACGGTCTCCGTGACAACATGCTGAGTGGGTGTCCTATTTAGCACATAAGATGCTCAAGTTGTTTCTCCATTTAATTGTCTACTGTGTTGTAATGCGTGCTAAATAAATGCCTTTGTTCTTCTTCTTATTATTGGAAAACCGGACTTAATCGCGTACACTTGTCAGCTGGCGACTACGAATGTTGCGATACATTCGAAACGTCGGGCAAAACCTTACAAAAGGTAAATAAATTATAAGTGTACGCGATAAAATCCCGTTTTCCAATGTGTGAAAATCGTGTAAGTGTAAATAAGTTAGGTGACAAACACACGTACTTACAGAAGAATTATATAATAAAGAAGATAAGCCGGCGAATTGTGTTATCTAAGTAATGAATGGACATTGTACAAAAGTTAGCTTTTCCAAGTACATTTTTATTGAGTTCGGTTATTACGCGTTAACCATGCAGTAATGTTGACTTAATAGGTCAGATGGCATCATAATATTGACTGTACACTGATTTTGTAAAACTGGTGCCTACCTCAAATCTTGGTATTATGTGCCAAAGCGGGACCCGGCCTCATTGAGATACAACTGGGTGATGATGATACAATACAAAACACAAACACACCGCGCCCAAGCTGAATAAATTCTCCCGTATTGTCTAATCTGCAGACTTTCGTACAATGATACAGAAATAATTGATCCCTCTCTTAATATCTTTGGGGCCGTCTGGCGCTTTGTTAGGGAATTAAGTTGCTTTCACTTTCTTAGACAGCTGCAAATTACTACAGCTCTTGTGTTTTATAACTAAATGATAATGATCAATCACAAGTCCGGGAGGCATTTAGGTTTCACCGTCCTAATGTTAGGTTCTTTTTTAACATTTTTGTTTTGCCGCCTGCTGATTAGAGTCTGGGAAACTTGGGAAAGTAGCATTGAGGCTCGGTTACATGAGAAAAGCGTGTCAGGCCACAATGCAATGTAGGGTTACGTAGTTGCCGACCCGTCAGATAATGCGAAATTATAAGGGTTCCTTGTTTACTACGGAATCCTAAAACGCTTCGTATGCTGCATTTTAAAACTAACTCATTAACATCAATGTGCAATACGTCACCGGAATTGCATTTGTAAAATTTCAACTACCTATTTGTTTACACAGGTTACAGTTTTACGTGAAAGTAAACGAAAACTAGCAATGCGTCTATTAGTTTCTGACTTTTGAATTGTCAGAGGGACAATAAACCCGTTAAGACTAGGTATTAAACTAGGTATAAGACTAGGTATTTATTTCAAGAAATTCGTTTATAGAATAATCGAATTGCGAGAAGCCTCGGCATTGTAGACGACATGCTAATATCCCCTTCATATATTGTTCTTCCTTTAGCCTTTGACGTTTCTAGACCAGCCAGTAAACCGCTTCATTGTGCTTACTTATGTTGTAAATAATGATGTGCTAGTATTGTGTGTATCCGAAATACTCTTTTTATTTTGAATTTTTTTTTGTGGACAATCTTACACAAATCAACCTAGTCCCAAACTAAGCAAAGCTTGTATTATGGGTACTAAGCGACGATATACATACTTATATAGAAAAATAAATACTAAATACATAGAAAACATCCAAGACCCAAGAACAAATATTCTAACCCAATAGACAAAAAATATATATGGTATGTTAAGTTGTTAAGTCATGGCATTCATGGGGTGCACACAAAAAAAATCTACTACTACCTAGGTCCTATTTTAGTCCAGGACCTGACTACCTAATAAGAATTTCGAGATAACTGTTTTAGAAATAATTTAATTCAGAAACAATTATTAATTCAGAAACAATACTATAATTTCGAATTTCAAAACTATGTCGGTAGTTTTGAAATTCGAAATTACCTACTTAGTATTTAAATGCCAAAGAAAAGATGAATGTTATGGTATGGTACTCGCAGATTCTCGTTGCCATGTCGTTATGTTGTATGAATATTATCTCAATAATTGGGTATTTGACAAGTGATAAAAGTCACACAAAAAGTCACTTTATGGATAGTAAACCATCAAAATATCACGATAAATTGTAAATTATTCAATTTTACCAAGATCATAAAAATATATGTATATATACATCACCCATCAAAAAATTCGGAAAAAAAAATTTTGTAGTTCAAAAGTCAAATAAAAGGGATCAGAATGCTTAATGTCAAAATAAATAATAAATTGTACAGCAACTACGTACTACGTAAACTGATTATTTCACGACTAAGATAGCAGTATACTTAATTTCCCATACAACGGTTGGTTCAATACTGTACTCGTGACGTCATTAGCCAGTGCCAATTTGTAGGAGCCTTTTTGAGGGCCGCAAGCGTCGAGCTAGGTTTGTCCCTAATTTTGGCCCTTTATTTTGCTGCAATTGTAGTTGGTCCCATATAGACATTTGATCGTCGCTAAAAACTGATTCGATTGGCACCATAAAAAAATAATCAAATAACAGATTGTACGTACGTGCTTTGATATTGTTTCTGTACGTTGTGCCAGTTTGTTTGAAAGGCTAACATACACCCAAATGAAGCACTGCTGGTGCTGGCTAGGTTCGGCCACAAGTTTATAAACTTTCCTTTGAGGACCTACCATACAAACATATGGCCGTCGCATAGTAATTGGTAGTAGCTAACCTATTCTAGTAAGTGAGCGCCGCTTTGCTCCAGTTTGCTTTTAATGTAATGGTAGATCAGACATAGATCAGAATTATGAGTGGCTCCTTTGAGAGTTTTGGAGGTTACCGGTGCTAAAAATATCTTTTCACGTCTCTTGCTCGTAAAGTTTAATTTTATGCTTCGTAGGCAGTGCCTAAAATACAGTTTTATGCTCTAGAACATTTTTAAGTAAAATCTTCGTCGAAGAACTCGAAGACCAAGGCAATCGGTCCAACAGCCACACGATCAACCCCGTGCGCTGCGCCCGCAGCCTGCCAGTGCGACCTCATGAGTGTAAATGTGATGACCACGTGATGACATAACCTTAATTAAATTATTGTTTCATTTCCTCGCAACCGACGTGAAAAGTAGAGTGTATAACTCGTCCATAAAACCCATTTTACACTCGATTTTATATCCACCCTCGCTCGCAAGCTCGCTCGGATGGATCGTGTAAAATGGTGCATTTGAAGCACTTGTTGTACAATCTACTATTTCATGCTCGTAAAGTGGTTCTTTAGGCATGTCGTGAGAATGCTGCATAAAGTGTTTTTTTTTGCTCTTGTGCATAAAATAAAATCGGACGTAGCCCTGCGCCACCACCCGAGGTCAACGACCACGTAATTATAAACATGATGACATAACCTTGATTACATTAATTGTTAGATTAATGTTTTCGCAATCGCAGTGAAAAACAGCGAGCGTGTAGAACTCGAGCATAAAACCCATTTTACCCTCGACGTGGCTGAGAGGTCTCGGGTAAAATTGCTCATTTTATGTTCTTGTTGTACAATCTACTATATATGTTTTTCTATCTACTTATACTATTGATTTAGTCAGAGAAAAAGCCATCTGATTACTAAAAAAAAATCCCAATAAAAATATTATTTTATCTCGAGGCTGTGAACCATTTCAATAACAGCAAGTCCTTGACGGTGCTGGTTTTGGCACAGACACCTATTTATTTTAGTCTACCTACGAGTAAGTTGATCATAGTGGAATATATATTATAAGTAATAAATTTTATATATATTTCAAAATACCTTTATTTTTATACGTACGGATAATACCCAAATCTTGGGATTAGTTAGCGGTCCCCAGGCGTCCTTCAGGATGCAACTCTATTAAGATAACGCTAGGAGGATAATGATGATCTCTTTATTCGCACCTTTAACTGGTAATACATTTTCTGAAATGGTTATATGAGACAAAAATAGGTTAATGTTGAAAAAAATACTAAGTAACCCCTGTTTAATTTTCCTTTATATTGAAACCTCATCTCAGAAATAACGCAAAAATAATATCTTGCACATGAACATGATGCTTGTTCCATAGCACCAGCTGAATACTTTATTAAGTTGGCGCGACTAATTACGTAAACTTACTGTACCCTTACCATGAGTTTGCAATGTTTGCATTACCGTGCTCGCTAGCGACTGCGTAAACGATTTAGTATGGCGATTCTTAGTTATATTGCGTAACCGCCAGAGGCGCTGTACTTTTGCCCATACTAAATCGTTTACGCAGTCGCTAGCGAGTACGGTAATGCAAACATTGCAAACTCATGGTACCTTTACTGAAGTAGGTAAGTACTCCTATATATTATATCAGTTGGTAGCAATCCATAAGATCACATGTAAGTATACTTAAATAGTATGATTCAAATTATACGAGTAATAATAAATTAGATATTCTATTTGAGTTGCGTGTGATCTTAGAGATGTCTTGCAGCCAGCTTGCAGCATAGTGTGCGATTAACATTGACACAAACGTAATTATGATTTATCTAAGTTTAATATGTAAAGTACCTACACAAGTACACAGACATGAAATATATGTATAATAAAAAAGTATTAACCGTATTAGGTCCGAATATTAGTAAACTAATTTATCCCCAACGCAACTCACAAATATAAATACCTATGTGCCTAATAGTAGGTAATTTACAACCAACTTCCTGTAAACTTAAATGTGCTGCAGGGTAGTGCTTTCAAGCGTAACCTTACAAACTATTAGACCGTTGTTTTTATAGCGTCAAAGCTTATATTGACCATAATTTTTTTTCTTATTTATGTGCGTCTAGTCTATACTTAATTATATTATTGTAAATTATGTTTGAGTTATTCGATTATATTGACACTAGCGACCCGCCCCGGCTTCGCACGGGTGCAAATTAATCACTCTTGAATCACTCTATCTATATATTACAAAAATCCGCATCAAAATCCGTTGCGTAGTTTTAAGGCGCTACACTGAGAAATTTGGAGACTTTGAAACGCTGTCCTGCCCAGACTAGCAAACAGTAGGAGCTGATTTTCAGATATATGATTCTTGACTATATGATTGTGGTACTGACAATAGCGAAACATGATTGCTTAAAATTTTCTCGGTAGAAAATAAATCCAAAGTAGAGTCTATATTTTCCTTTTTTTACAAGAGGAAATTTAATAAACCTGCACACAGTCAGATATTTAATGAGATTTGTCTAAAAAGCCTTTCTCGGAGAGGGTTGCATCCCGTTTTGTCGTGAGCGAAAAACAAAGGGTGTCTCTTTCAATCGATACATCGCCTTAAAGATCTAAGCATACAACGGGACAGACAGCAGGAAGCGACTTTGTTTTATACTATGTAGTGATTTTTCTTGATAGATACCACCTGTTATTCTAATTTCCAGTTTCTAGCTACATTTTATTACCTACACGACTGCCCAAAAAAGGAGTGTAATGTTTTCAGGTTTTATCCTTAAAAATCACACATTTCCCATGTGAACATTCAACCCTCGCTTAAACGCTTTAGGGGATGAATTAAAAAATAATGTCATAATCAATGTTTTTCACTATACATTAGGAGCTTGTGACTGAAGTTTTAAACTTCTTACTTTAAAAACTACATTTTTCTCATACAAAATTTCATCCCTTTTTTAAACCCTTTAGGGGATGAATTTTTATATAAACCCAATATCAGTTATCTTGTTATTTAATAAGAAACCTTTGTACAAAGTTTCAAGTCCAGACCTTTCCATCATCATCATCCTCCTAGCGTTATCCCAGTAGTCCAGACCTTTCCAAATGAACGATTTCCATACAACGGTTCAACCCCTGTTTCACCCCCTTAGGGGTTGAATTTCAAAAAATCCTTTTTTAGTACACGTCTACGTACTCTAAAGAATATATGTTCCAAATTTCATGGTTATATCTTCAGCGGTTTAGGCTGTGCGCTGTCTGTTAATAGTTGTCTAAGTATCGCAAGAGTTTTATAATATGTATAGATTATTGCCTATACTACCATTTAAAATGTTTGACATAATGTTTGTTTGTATGTTGTGTATGTAAAACTAAATATCTTAACAATATGCACGCCTGCTCGGAGGCTAGATACATAGTAACTACCATAAAACTTGACAACTTTGTAACTGTATCTTAGCAAATAAACATTTCTGAATTTGATTTCCCGATTATTTTAGCTGAGCTCGTCTATTATTTAACCTTTTCGACGCCAACGACATATATATGCACACCATCGGATCCACGCCAACGACTCATATATCCGTCACGGCAATGCGATGACAACCTACATGCATTTCTATAGGCTTCAACTTTGCGTTTGACATTCCCATGTCATGGCGTCTGAGTGACAGCGTTTGTATTTGACAGAGCGCTAAAAAGGTTAATATAGTTATCTAATATAGACACACGCAGTCAAAGATTTGATGTATAATAGTATAATGAAATAAAACTGCTCCGTTTAGGAGCACATCGTATTTAGTGCTTAACTTTTATGATTTACCTAACACTTTATGACGTCAGTACTTTCCCAACTAGTTGAAACTTTAATTACCTATAAACTGCAATGCGCTGAAGTTTTTATGAAAATAATCGAGTTTTACTTAACACCATTAAATAAGTACTAGTTTAATTAGGTTTTTTTTAGATAAAATTAGACGACCAGCAAAAGAAATTTTGAAGAATACTTAACAGCCTTTTAATTAATTTAGAAATAAAGAAAAAAATTAAAAGCAGGATAAAAATTTGTAAAATTTTCCTTTATTTCTAAATTTGTAGTTTGCGTTAGCAGCGTTACTGCCTAATACAAAATTAAGCCTTTTAATTAAGTTTTGGTGTTAAAAATTATAGAAGGAGCTTGGCTTTAGCTGAGTGCGCTCATTATACACTCGATTTGCTTTTGATTAGAAATTGCGCAATTAAAAACCGGTTCATTTAGGCGACTTCCTGATTTGTTTTTTGACTTATTTTCTATAAACGTTCATTAATTTTGTTTAATTCTACTTCGAGTTTCAGACGGATAGCATCATACGTAATTCCCAAGATATTTTGCGTTGTGATAGACAGAAAGACCTTCAGACATGTAGAGTTCCACCATAGGCGCTCCTTTTGTAACTTTTTGGTATGGTAATCCTAAAAACGATTATTGATGTTTTTTTTTGGCGTGGCCTAACCCTAACCTAACCTAACCAAACACTGCCCATTTTATTGTGACACCCTTGAGGGCGCTGCTCAATACTGTCACTAGTGTAGTGACACGGTATTTAGAGTAGGCCCATTTTTGAAGAAGTAGAATACAAGAAGCAAATCGTGTAACAGTTGGGGTGACAACGTAATCAGAGGGTTTAGACCCTGCAGAATACGGATCTGCCTGTCTCCATCCCCAAATTTGAGCCGGAAGAATGTTATATCGGAAAAGGTGCAGCCCATACAAATTTTTTCGTTGTACATTTGGTAAATCGTTGTTCCGGTACCCTAACTATGGTCCAATTGTTATGGATTTTTGATATGCCGTAAATAACAATATTTGTCATCGTATCCCGAAATTTTTGACACTCCAGCTCCACGTCTTTCTCGGCCATCTTGGAAAATCTGTCACTTTTTTCAGTTTTTTGCTTGTACTGTCGTTATAGTTCATTTTAGTGCTAAACATGGTTTGGCAATATTGTAAAAAACAAAATTTGCTGAAACTTTTGGGTACAAAGATTTTTTCCATGACCCCTAGGGACGAAGATATGACAGGAGATATCATTATAAATTACCACTTTTTTCTAGTTTTCCTCTCACGTTTACGTTCAAAGTGCATTTTAGCGTTAACTATAGTTCAGCAATATTGTAGATTACAAAATTGGCTACAACTTTTGTATTGAAATATTTTTTCCACGATCATCAGGAAAGAAGATACGATGTCACCTATGGGGTACTACCGTCGATATTTACTACTTTTCCAGTTTTCTTCACATATTTTCGTTTTAGTGCATTTCTCGGTCAGCAATATTATAGAAGACAAAATTATATGCAAATTCAAAGTACCTACGATCTTCTAGGTATCGTGGAAACAGAGGATTTTGTCTTCTGAGGGATTGAAGTGGTATAGATCGGAAAGTGACAGATGCTTTATCTTGTCGTCTATCCCGCTATCACTCGACCATCATAGATCCCCTACAGATTGCGATTAAATGCACTCAACCCTAAATATGAGAAGAAAACTGCACAAGTAGCAAATTTCAACGGTGCTACTCCATAGATGACTTCATATCTTCTTTCCTAATGGTCGTGGAAAAAATATTTCAATACAAAAGTTGTAGCAAATTTCGTGATCTACAATATTGCCGAACTATAGTTAGTGCTAAAATGCACTTAAAATGTAAACATGAACGGAAAACTAGAAAAAAGTGGCAATTTTTAATGATATATCCTGTCATATCTTCGTCCCTAGGGGCCATGGAAAAAATCTTTGTACCCAAAAGCTTTAGCAAATTTTGTATTCTACAATATTGTAGAACTATGTTTAGCACTGGAATGAACTTTGACGACAGTAAAAGCAAAGAACTGAAAAAAATGACACTATTTCCAAGATGGCGGCCAAAGTTATGGAGCTGGAGGGCCGAAATTTTTAGGTTACCATGGCTAATATTGTCCTTCACAACATACCAAAAAACCATATCAATCGGACCTCTTTTAGAGTACCAGAGCAACAATTTACTAAATGTACTACGAAATTTTTTGTATGGGCTGCACCTTTTCAGGTATACCGTACTTCCGGCTCAAATTTCGAGATGGCGACAGGCAGATCCGTATTCTGCAGGGTCCAAACCCTCTGATAACGTTGTCACCCCAACTGTTACATGACTTGCCGCTTGCATTGTTTAGAGACGCCTTTTCCAATTCTGTTCCTCCTCTAATTTACGAGTATATGTAATGCAATTCGCGAACTATGGTCATATTCATGCATGGATAAAATAGTTCATAATGGAACATAGGGGGCGCATTTTCAAGAAATGACTTCTATTTCTATTATCTATTGATATTAGGAAGTTGATCTCACTATAATTAGTTGCTTTAGACTCTAAGGTTTTATAAATCATAGATAATTCTATATACAGTAGGTAGTTATAGATACGCCACCGAGCGACCGGAGGTAAGAGAGACATATAAAATTAATACTTCGCAATTTGACCGGTTTGCATGTTCAACCGACCATGCAAACCGGCCAAATTCGGTGCCAAGGTCGGTGATAGAGACAAAACATCATCATCAGCCTATATACGTCCCACTGCTGGGCACAGGCCTCCTCTCATAGATGAGAGGGATTGGGCAGTAGTCCCCACGCTGGCCCAGAGCGGGTTGGGGACTTCACATACAACTTTGAATTTCTTCTGAGACAAAACATGGCACTCTTTTATTTTTCCTCTTATATAGGAATCGCAATAAGGCTATCTTTCTCTATCAAAGCGTGTCAGGCCCTTGCTTTAGACCTTTAGAGCAAGCGTTTTCGTAAAGAGGACCGAGACAGCCCAATTGGCTATTGTCTGTTACAGGACGTGATGGATTACTTATTACGTTCGTCATGTTCATCGTTCATCTGTGGGTAAATGGGTGCTATTATTACCACTCGCCTTTTACTGTTATTATGAACAGGGTGCAGGGTACAATACAATACAAATACCTACTATTTATTGCATACCTCAGCATACATATGACATGACAATTTAATGTTCAATACAGAACATGATAATTTTAAAGTAGGGTTAACACGGGCTATTCCGTGATAAAACTGTAGTTGAAAGAAAAAGTCGACTTTATATTCGTTTATTTATTTCATATTTTATAAGAACACAAATTAATCCTGTGTTCACAGTATTCAGTAGCTCTAGTATAAGTTTTTTCGAAACATTAACTAATTCGAACGCGTTTGCGTTTTGTCTCAAAATGTATGAAAACGCTCTCACCGAGTTTGAAATACGCGCGTTCATCGGTTAGCAACAAATGTTATACTCGCTGTTTTAGTTTCCACTAGTGACCACCAGAGGCGCTGTTCACGTTTTCATACCACTTCATTTTATTTAGTTTTCATACTACTATTACTTATTCTGTGCTACAGATATTTATTTGAAGTAGGCATCATCAAAATTGAAATCACAACTTCTATCGACTAAATCACAAGTTTATGGAATCTGCAAACATCGACGAGTAGAGGGCATTTTTTTACATAAGTGTAGAAGCGCCGAACTACCAGGGGCTGCAAATTGGGTCGCGACAAGAATAAATTGTCGTAATCCGCGGAAACTCCTAACAAGAACTTGCGATACCTACATAATTAGCTTGGTTGAACTTATTTTTCTCGGGGGATGCGTTACGTGAAGTAACGACTTTGTGTTATGCTCCACATTATGAAATGGCTCGTTTCCGCCTAAGTGTACTGCACAATCAGGAGCGGATTTACGACCTCTCCGGACGGCGATTAGTTGGTTTTGATGCGACGCGCGCGTCGCCATTTATTTCGTATATAAAAACAAAAATTAATTGCCTAGATTAAACGAAATAGTTTAATAATAAATGATGTCGCAATGCTTGTATAAATGAAAAAGTATAATGTAGAACAATCTTATTCAAATCGAACTAAACGTAGTGCAAGAACGGGTAGTTTATTAGGAGTGCTTATGTATGTATATGACATAATAAAAATAATCTGTATACATGTCATGTCACGGATTTACAAACACGTCGTAATACCTAATTATGTGTCTAAGTTTCAGAAAAATAATTTACTTACATATGTGTAATTTTTTTAGAACCTTTTATTAATAAAATCGTAACGTTTTCCAATCAACGTAGGAAGATTTTTATTGATCCAGATGACAAAGGGTATTCAATTTTATTTTAAGGGTAGGTATCAAAATAAAATGCAACCAGATCGTAACCGTAAAAACTTTATTTCAATTAGGTATTTTCTTATAATTCACAAACGACGCTTGATCAATAAGTAGTAAGAGACCTCGATTGATTTTGTCACTTTCTATTCTACTCGTATTCGTATTAAAAAAATTACGGGTTAGTTCATTGCGCTTAAAAACAAGCGTGCGCAACACAGTGATATGTGAATATGTAGTGAATATGTAGTGACGAAGGAAAATACTCCCAGGCAGGCACATAAAGCATTGAAACTCCCTCGGAACTGTTCGTGGAGTGCCAGAAATTTAAGTACCTACCTATGTCATGTTGACTCCAAATAATAGAATCAATGGTTAAATTTTCTCAAAAAAAAGAATTATTTTCTCAATCCAATGACGAAACAAAGTAACTGAAAAAAATGAATAATTACATTTCCGCAAAACGCACCATTATATTGAACGATCGTCATTTACCTACTATGGCGTTCAGTCAGTGACGTCACTGATCTGTGGCGCTTTCCCTTTCTTACTAAAATCATTCTTACGGATATAGCTTCGTTATTTTTTGAGATATTTAAATAGGATTTTAACATTTGGCATAGTTTTATGTACCTATTTTTTCCTTTTGGAGTAACAATACATTTGAGTCAACATCCCTAATGCAAATTCATTGTTTTGTGAGGGTTTAACACCGATAATTACTGAAACTGTGAAGCTCTTATCTAGAGCTGGTATACTTTGCTCTTTTCAACTGGCATATGATATTGTTTTGACGTGGATGCTTTATTTTATATATGAAATAACGAAAACAAACGAAATCAATTTATTTGATACTTAATATACCTACATCAAGTAAATGACATTAAAAGCTGAAAACACAATCAATCCTTTTAGCACATACTTAAAAGGTGAATTAAAGAGATGGCGAAAATAATTATTTGAACAAATTGAGTTGAGTTGAAGAAGACAACATGAGCTTTCTTAACCCAGTCAGCCAGTCAGTTTCTTAGCCAGTTGAGATTTCAGACGGAGAAGACTAGAGAAGTCTAAAAACGATAATAAAATCAAATTCTTGGAATTTCTGTCTTTTTACCTCCGAAACAAACAGGCATGAACAACGAAAAGTATAGGCTCAGGTATATAAAAAGCTATTTTGAACACTACTACTTGTACTATTACTTATTCTGTGACACTACTTTGTTTTGTTTTACGCCCTGTTGTACAGTCTATCCACTTACCTTGTAGAATATGAACAGATTGGTGCTGTAATGAAATACCGTCGGGCTTTTTTGGCAGGCACAGTTAGCAACTTTTTTTAATACCAACTTTTGTGGAAACGTGATATGAACACTGATCTTCAATAACCAACTTACCGATATCAATTTGAGATATATTAGTTGTACGGAAAAGTGAAAAGTAAAATGAACCTCACTATGAAAATGAAGACGCTAAAAATAGCTCTGTACGAAAATTTATTAGATATTTATTAGACTTGCACAAATGGAAATCTTATAGGTACCAAACTGTGGAATGCATAAGTGGTTTGAATTTTATTTGTTACTAGTTAATTATTTTGTCATATTACTTGTTGAATATTACATGATACTAATGAATCACACTTCAAAAGGAAATTTTGACCAGGTAAGTAATACTAACTGTTCCAAATTCTAACTTCAAAAGGGAACGGAATTCGACTCTAATTGAATTTCCTCCTATTTCCAATATTGATTGACGTTTCATAGTTGATAGTTGTACCTAGTTGGCAATTCGTTGTTAGCAAGCCGTACCTATATAGAGCTTAGTTACGACGTAGTTATAGATATCTGAAAATATTCAACTGGGGTAAATGAACAGGTACTTTTTATACTACATACACATCACAAAAGAGAGAGAAAGAGATCCTGTTGATAGATTCGACACCTATAATACGCATTCCAATTAATATAGGTTCAATTCTAGTACACTTTGTATCAATCTAATCTGTCAAATGAGTTTCCAAAAAAATAATCACATTACTCAAAATACTAAAGCTAACATGCAGCTTATTCGAACAATTATTATACCTACGCTTCTGAATCTACTAAGGTCAGATAGGTATATTTAATAAGATAGTGCTAATGGCCTTACCACGGGCGTTCGTCCAATCTGATTACTGTATTTTGCGCTAAGAATAGTCTGATTGTACTTAATTATTATTAACTCGTTCATTGCGAACACTATAAAATAGTAGTACCTACATTACTTTACAAAGGCCGGCAAGCAACGGATTGCCTACCGGGTGTGTTATTGACGGCCGAGCGTACCTATCCAAAGTACAGTGATTTTCTTAATAAATACGAAATTAGAAAATTATAACAACAACCCAAATGCAATTCTAAAGATTCATTAATTTAAATACGGCGTGGTGGGTGCGGCGGTGCGTATATTAATCCCATTACCGATCTATTAATTTAGCACACAATTTTTGCATCTAAACTGAAAAAATAACCTTACAATATATCCTAGATAGATAATTGAATCGAACTGTTTTATCAAGCAAAAGATATTATTTCTGTATAAAATAGGCGGGAAAAATAAATCTCATAATGTATGTTGTAGCTGATCATTGAATTTCTTATCAAAAACACAATGTTGTTTATCAATTTTATCATTATCAGCCTGGACGAGAGTGACGGGCTAGTCTATGATGGTCGCGTGATAGAGTGTTAAATGACAGCTTAAAGCATCAGTCTGTCACTTTCTGATACCACTCGAAAGGAAGTGACAGATGCTTTATCTTGTCGTTTATCACGCGACCATAATACGAGTACGTTGCCAGCTCTGGACGACAGTGACGGAATGTGCTTCCTACTCAATCTAATCTTACGTATGTAGGCTATGCAATGCGGGTTCATTGATGTTTTCATTCATTGATTAGCTCTGCTATTAGGGATCAAAATATATTTTGTACATGAATTTCGATTTCTCATTGATATGAACTAGGATTCGAATTCACCGCCTTTGTTCGAAAGTTGCATGCTGGAACCACCGAAATGAAATACCATCGACAAAATGTTTCCCTATTTAACGAATCCATTCTGGTCATATATATTAGCTAGGGCAAAATAATAGGAGGTTGAAAATGGCCTGAATGACTTCGAGAAAAGGATGGCACGGCCTTGCCACTTTTGTTTTGCTCGACTTGGCGGGGGCACTGCCGTGCCCCCAGATTACCTACCTTTGATTATATGTTTAAAAAGGAATCGCACAGGATGAAATTAAACTGTCATTACTAATAATTAGTGAAGTACCGTTAATAAATGAGTTGCGTTTTTATTGACATTTTTTTAATGGATAGGTATACCTTTATTCTTTGCTTTGAATTGTGGTTCAACATTTGACTATTTGATAAGATGAATCAAATACTGAATGTGTGCAATGTGTATACGAGGATCTGTCTGACAATCTAAATAGAGACAAATAAAGCAAACCTATTAAATCTTTAGGTAACTAACTAACCTAACTCATATTTTACGGGTTTTTAAACGTCACAAGCTCCTTGAACTTAAGTACGTACGTTTTACAAAATAACGTGAGATAACAAAACCTTTGTAGGCTGGGCTGTCTTGTTCTACCTACGTCAGTCGCGTAAAATAAATCAAAGCAAAAATAAAACGCAAATGAAGCGATTCCGCTACGCCAGCAGAAGTTAACGGCATTATAAAGTTTCCTTATGAGCTTTTAACGGACCACGGGCGGTTTAATTACTCTTACATTTTTGCAGGATTTTCCACCAGTACTTGACGCACATTAAACACATTTTCGGGATTGTTGTGGAATAAATTGATTGATTGATTGCATGTCAATTTATTACGTTGCACTTATTCTAAGGTTAGAACTTAATAACGTGACAGTGTGTTTCATTAGATATTAGGACGTTTGTTTTTTAATCACTTGTAAAGGCTTACTTATAGGATTTCAAATAATAACGATAACTACTAATACTAAAAATATAATTGTTACTGGCGAGTGACGGGCTAGTCGATAACTACTAATACTAAAAATATAAAAATAACGGGTAGGTATGGAAGTTCCATAGAAAGTGTACCCTTTATTTTTGCTCGTCAGTATATTTTCAAATTAGTACACGCAGTAGTTACAATACCCTGAAAATACTAATCTTGATTTCCGATAAACAATGCTTTCGTTTCCGCTCGTAACTGCGGCCCTACTACTACTAACGGCCCGTAACTAACGGCTCATAATAAAAATACCTTAAAGACTAACATACATATCATTATATATGCCGATGTTCGAAGTAACGTGGGCTAGCACAACTTGCTGTCAAGTCGTATCGTGTCGTGTTTCTCGCGCGACATAGCGGCGATTCCTATCTCGCTCGAACTGTGTGAATTATAAAGAGCACCGGATTATAAAGAGCAGCGGGGCTAGCACAACTGCCGATGCGACGCGAAGCGAGTAGAGAAAAATCTACCCTCCTCTTTCTACTTCGCACAGTTCGAACGAAACAGGAATCGCCGATTCGCACGAGATACGACTTGCCAGCAAGTTGTGCTAGCCCACCAGGGTACATTTTTCTCTACTCGCATCGCGTCGAAGCTGCAATTGTGCTAGCCCCCAAGGTAAACGTCCCAGCGCTCGACATCTTACTGCCCAATAGATAACACCTATTAATCACCTTTGTCATTATGCCATAAGAAGTGCCACATATTGGCAGGCCTGTTCTTTTTGCCGCTTAGACTGTACTCGGCTCTGACACACCTCCGCACCGTGGAGTCCAGATACCATATCGCGCTAGGAGCGAAAGAGCACGTGCCATGCGATGAGAGCGTGCGAGCGAGATGCCATGATTAGCTGTCAAACATCGGCTTTATTAGGGTTTCCCCAAACCTATCGACGCCGAGTCAAAACAAAAAAAAATGTCCACGCAATACGAGCGAAATACACGTTGATCGGCTCTGCCGACGATAAGTGACTACTATCGGCGGCGATTCGGTTTAGTGCAAATATTGTAGGGTAAAGCATTTGGCTACCCGACTACACGTCCATAGGTTTGGGGAGACCCTTAGGCAGAAATCATCTGTACGTAAGTATTTATTAGAATAGAATAGAATATTTATTCAAATTTTATTGGGTCAGCATCGAGCACAGGGACGTTTAAGTACCTTATAGTCAGCAGAATTAATATCATAAGATATCTGATGACATTAATCTGACATGACCTATCAACAGAAATACCCTCATGTGTCAGATATTTACGCGCGCCTTTTTGTGGCAGGTATTGCTGCTGGTGACTGTACAATTTGAACCTGCTGACCCTACACGAGGGCTCAATCGAATCCCTATAAAAATGTATGGCTTGACTTAATTCACTCGATAACGACGGGGGCTGCCCGAAACACAGTTATAAATTTACGGAAGATCTCCGACCCTTGTACATCGGTTCGTAGAATGACGGAGTTGAAGATTGGTACCTACTGACCCGAATCTTGGGGCTGTTCCTTAACCGACAGTTATACCCGTGACGCCGTTACAATTTCAGTAGTTCAGTACAGCCAGTCAAAGCCTAGGTATGGGGCTTGCAGACCGCCGCTCTCACCGTTGCGTAAAAATGCTGCCCTGCGATTTTTAACAACATAATTCGGCAAGGACACGATATTAGATCAGGCGCCAAGGGGTTGTTCGTTTGCAAAAACCGCGAAATGTTTTGTGATTTGTCTACCCGAGACCCTCGACTTTATAAAACAGCGCAGCGTGACTCATGTTCGAAGTCATCAATTTTACATATGAAAAAAAAAATTTTTCGAAAACCCATCGAGTGGGGTATGAGTTGATTCCAAAAATATATCTCATATTTTACTTTCCATGCAGTGGTTTCAGAAAAAATACCTAAAATTCATTTTCGAAACACACCAAGTTTGGGCTCTTCCTGATAGCATACGACGTCGAATGACTCCTTCTATCCTCAATATCTAAACGCAACTGACAGGATTTCGGCAAATATTGATGGCTAATATTTTTTGTCTATTTTTATTATATAATTTGCAGAATAAATCTTACTCTCTACAGATCACGTTCTGTAAGCTGGCCGGCTGTTACAATGAAAAGTTACATAGGATATAGAATTCAAAACTACATCATGAAAATCATGATTTCGTTTCTTTATGATTCATTTTGCTCGTTTTCTTATTACCCAACAAATATATAAGTTACTTAAATAAAATAGCAGACAGCTGAAGCAGTACTGTTTCCCATTATCCTAGTAATGTATTATAATGAAATACCTAGAGGGAAATAAATAGCCTGCACTAACCGCGTTTATCTGCATTTGGTAGCATGAGATAATAACTACTGTATAATGTTCTCGTATTATGAGTATCATGAATATATGGCATGTGTTTCTGGTGATTTGCTATAGAAAGCATTAAATATGCCAAACCAGAGTAGGTACCTGATTTCACGTTTTAAAAGTGCGTAATCTCCTTTTATGATAAATAGATGAAAAAATACTTCGCCATAACACGGTGATATTTTAGTTCGCAGCCAAGAAACGGTCAAAGACCTCGAATACAATTTCATGGGCAACACAAGATTTTACTTGAAAGTTAGTATAAAGTACCTATCGTGCAATATACTCGTAATTTAACGAAATCACCAACGAAGCGATGCATTAAGTATAAAATAATAACAATAATTTATATTTTAGCGATTTTAGGAGTCTAAATCCCACTGGCTTGCCTATTTTCAGAGGACTAAGGTATTTTATATTACAGCTCTAGAAGTAAATAAGAGTAAAGAAAGATAGCTCTGGCTTTGTGGATATATTATACAGCTAGGGATAGGTTCCATATTGTTGTGATAAGATGTAAACCTTGAAATCTGGGGGGTATTATGACACATAGGTGGCTAAACTACTTGGAATTGCTAACTTGTATACATTTCTAGAATCCAAATAAAGATAGACGCCCATACAGCTCACGTACAACTTCGATGAAATACCAGTACCTGAGTAAGTTACAGATCCTGCACTCCCTAGAAAAGTGACGGCGCGGCGTCTTCACTGAATTTGGTTATTTGTACCTATGGATTCTTGGTAACTTGTACCGCATCTTCGTAGTCGCTTTGACACGTGCATTTCTTTAAGTCAAGCGTAGTTAACTTACCTGTATGTAGTGGCATCACGTTTCACTCGGTACCTTATATACGAAAGGAAGAAAATAATCTATGTACAGTCAGTTGTCAGTATGCACGGAGGGTCTGGCTGGTTTCTCTGCAGTTGACCGTACATGGCTCTCTTGCGTAGGTACGTATCGTGTGCCATGGTTAGTCTTGACGCTTTGTACGCTACGAACAGCTAAGCTGTTGAAAATAATTGAGCAAATATTTTGTCAATATTATAACAAGGCGGAAAAACAAGGGAAATATTTTTCCCTTTACTGCGTCACTTGACCGTGTAAAGCCTATATGAAGGGCCCCAATATAAATCGTCTTTTAGTACTGACCCTTGGAATAAATTGAATGTTAACAGATCTATTTGTTGCAGAGACTTTTTACCCCCTTATTCATAAACGTCCATCAAACCTCTATTAGTTAACAAGCCTCTATAAAGTTCGTTTGTCCTTATCGGTCACTCCGACATTTACGTTTGTGAGAAAGGGACAAACAACTTTTAGTTAGCAGAGGTTTGTTAAGTTTTGTGAATAAGGTGGTTAGACTATTAGGAGATATCTTAACTCTTACAATTTATTTTACTAGTATCCTAAAATTGCTACCCAATCATTGATGTAGGTGGTAGGTAATAAATAAGTTTTTTAGCAAAACCAAGATATTTTTGTAATAAGCTAATGCAGAGTATGTTTTTTGACTGGTAAAATTACAGGGTTAATAATCAGGAAATGTAACTCTTAGGGTGAGCTGTACCAAACCAATTGTATCATCATCATTATATAAGCCGAAAGACGTCCACTGCTGGACATGGCCTCCCACACAGAGTGCCACAATGGCCGGTCCTGCGCCACCCGCATCCAGCGCACTCCCGCGACCTTTACCAGGTCATCAGTCCTACTTGTGGGGGGGCTAGCCCCGCTGCGCCTTTCGGTCCATGGTCGCCACTCGAGAACCTTTCGGCCCCACCGGCCATCAGTTCTACGTGCAATGTGCACCGCCCACTAGCATAATAATATGATCGTATTATTAACGTGCTCATTAATTGCATTATGATATGGTTATTTGGTTATATGCACTTATGAGTAGTTTGGGTCCGGCTAGCTCATATTTCACTTAATAACAAAGTTATTGCGTATATTGTATTCTACTCGTAAGTTTCAATAGTTTCCTAACTTGATGTTCGATAACTTCTCCTTAAGCTCAGCTATATTGCCGCTGCAGATTACAAGATAGTTTATATGTTAAGATCGTCATAGTTCGTAATTACAATATGCATTAGGTACTTTACTTACCAATTTAAGAGATTAACTGCCTACGTTAATAAAACTCAAGGGATTATAAGGGTGGTATTCAGGTTATCTTCATTAATGAAAGTATGATAATTATCCCCCTTTGTTGATTAAATAATAATTAACGGTTCATCAAATTACATTTTCTTACCGTTTAAAAAATATAAACGTTCTTTATTCGGTATACTTCAAGTATGAATGAATTCAGGAATGATTTCCGGGATGAAATGTTTCATTTGGTATGTTCATGTATCTAATTTATAAATTTCATCCCAATACGCTGAGTCGTAAACTCATTGCAAACGCCTATCACTATAATCCCTTTTTTAAAGCTATACCTAGTACTTAAACAGAAAAAGGCCTCAACCAAGAACCACAGAGACCATTAGGTATATACATTTCAATCCCTCTTCATATAAAGTAACGTTTTTACTGTGTACGATTCAATCACAAATAACTGGGCGTCAACAAAAATTTTGTAATTCAGGAAAATAATTGTGAATTCAGGAAAACTGGACGGACTTCACGGAAAAAAGGAATTTTAAATTCGATACAGGTTCTAACTTCGATATTTCGACATTATAATATATATTTAGACTGCCAACGAAGTGATTGACTGATCTAAATAATAAACTCGCTTAATACCTTAGCGAACGGAGGCAATAAAATGTAGCCATAAAAAACATTGTTATAAATATTGTAATGAAAAATCGATTGTATTGTTTTTATAATGGCAATGTAAACCTAACGCGACATTTCACGTTCAAATATCTGAACGTTATGATTGTGACGTCGTTTCAATTAGTACGAGCCGATTCTTCTTTAGTCGAGCTGAACTTCTTTAGTCCCTTATTTTTGAATTTTGTTGTGCTCTAATTGTATTGGGTCCTCCATCCTCTAAAAACTGGTTCGAAGGGCATAACCATGTCAAGTAGCTAATTGTATTACTTGCCTAGTAAACTTAAAGCCGTCCTCTCCCGGCGAAAAACATATACAATGCCATTCTTTTGTTATCTGCCCTGGTATACCAGGGACTGGTAGACGACGGGTTAAAATGGATACAGTCCGTGTCTGTTCCAAAATAATGTAACAAATGTGTTGTAGGTATCCGCCGAACTTTGGCTCCGTGTCCACAACTCAATTTATAATAACCGTACACAAATCCCTCTAAGTCAAAAGCTAATGAGGATAGGTTGTCAGCTATCCACGTACATGTTGTTAACTAACTCGCAGTCGAGTGATTGTGGGTACACTATTTTTCAATAATGACGAGCCTGGTGGAATTCTTCTCATTAGGGACAGATTTTGAAGACTTTTGTTTAGCAGTAATTAGGATCAGAATTCGTAGAAAAATATGACTTTTTGTTACAACCTATTAAGTTATTCAGTCATTTTATTGCTTTTATAGGTACAATATAGGTTTGACAAAGTTCTGCTATGAAACCTTGTAAGGGACTTCAACATACAAGATAGTTAAGATTTCAATTTAAATAACATTATCTGGGCGGCCGAGCTTTGCTCGATCGATTTCTCGTTAGAGCCGTTTCCGAGATCCCCGAAATAAATAAATAAATAAGTAAATAAATAAATATAAATGTATGAACACTAAGATGTCCTTCAGACGATCTTTATAATAGTCACGACGAAACTAGGTAAAACACCTATTAGAATAGTAAAGCTAAGCTAAGATTTAAGATACGACTTAAGGTTTTTTTTATAATTATTATTTACCTACCTAACCTATATTATTATATTGATTAAAAAATATTATTGCGGTACAATGCCTCCGATGTGTGAAAAATAAAATGTTTTCTATTTCATGCGGTTACAAACACAGTTTTATAAAATACTGTAACGTTTTTCTCATAAGCTGATCAATTTCGACGCCACAGCTCGCCTGTTGTTTTTATTAAATTTGCATTTAAATTGTTTCTCCAGTTACAGTGTAATGGCTGCCACCTACATTGACAAGCGTAAGCATAAGTTCATACTTACAGTGCCGACTTATGTATATGAATTTTATAATAGAAAACCCCCGTGAGAATTAGACATAATTAAATAAGTATAATTAACGGGTTACTTACGTCTTTAAGGCAGAAAGCCACTCGACATGTTACGGAGCATGCACTGGACTCGAAAAGTGACGAAAACAACGCTTTCAATTTTATAAAAGTAGATGGGATAAAGCACTGTTTTATGTGATGGACGCGATATTGAATCCTGAACGTATCGAAGGACTCCAGATTTTACTCCCGAGAGGAGCGAGGGTGAGACTGAGTCCTGAGTGCAGTGAGGGATTTAAACGCGCCCAAGACAAAAACAGCTTTATCCGCGAGGAGTGTACTCTACTTTTCTCACCTCTAGCGAGACAACCAAGAAAACCAAGGCTATATTAGAAACATAATCAAATCAGTCACTCAGAGCCAACTCACTTTTATTAAAATTGTATCTTCTACCTAGCTTTTGCCTACGACTTTGTTCGCGTAGAAATCGTTCTTTGCGTTAGAATTTAATTGCTATTCTTTTATTTCAGGCGCTTACCTAGTTCATATTCTTCTATACAAACATCCACCTCCTCAAGGGATGATTTCTGGGATTAAAATTATCCTATGACCTTCTCCGGAGCTCAACTATGTCCATGTAAATCGGTTTAGCGGTAGTAGTAACAGACAGACACATTTTTGCATTGATAATATTAGTACCTATTCATATTTTACTGGGATCACTATCTTTCTAATGCTTTTAAGTAAATTGACGTCAGTGCCGGCGAGGCGACTTTTATCTTGCCGAGGAAGACTCCTACCGTAGTAAAATACAGATACGTCTCAAATCATTCAAAGAAATTACTACTACATGGGCATTTTTTATAGCAGATTTTTGAAATGCATGTTACGAGTACCTACCTGACACTTATTTGAAGCGGGGTTAAGTTTAAAGAATTGCTTCGTAGCAGTGTAAGTGTGATATTATATTAAGTTTGCCAGTGTGAAATGACATTATTTTGAGTTGGGAGTTAAGCTAAGCAGTTGAGTGTTGACTTTTAATATAAACACTTCACGGTAACTTGTCCACCTTTTGTCTACCATCAACATGTATAATTTAAAGCTGGATTTCTATGTAATTTTTGGTGAACAATAATAGTACATTTCTTACCAAGGGCGATAAAACAAAGAATGTCTCAGATCGCAGGTATTTTACGCCCGAGCCGAAGGCAAGGGCGATAAATATGCGATCTGAGGGTTTCTTTATTATCGCCCGTGGTAAGTACAAAATTTTATGTGACCCCCTGGCCAGGAAGTAGGTTTTTTCGCGCGCGGAGCGTGCGATAATGACCACTTTATGGCCAGGTGTGACATAAATAATATTTGTATTGTATTGTATTGTAACTTGGTGAGCTGACGGGGAGACAGTTGTTTACAGTAATCGGTTTAATTTCAAAGCACCCAAGAAAATCTTAAGTTTATGTTTCACAGTACTAAAAAATTTGAGGAAATTAAAGGGATGGCACTTTTAGTGGCAAGTCATCTTTAAAGCGGTCGCCGGGATTTTTATAAAATTATCTTAATTATAAAAACCGCCCAAGTGCGTGTCGGACCAAGCACAATAAAGGGTTCCGTAACGACTAATAGTCCATATTTCAAACCACTTATCCAATACATTGAATCAAAAAGGGTCGTATCCCATAGGGCACTTACGTCTATTCGTCGTCGTTGTTAACTCAAAAACCGTTAGACCTATCTTGTTCAAAACATTTTTTCTAAAAGTACACTAGTGAGACTAGGCAAGATTAGTGTTTTTACCTATTAACAAATTTTCTTTATTTTTTCAGACATGGATCAATTTAACGATCTGTACTTTTTACCCAGGTATTAATTTAACTTTAAAAAATACATAATAGCACCACTGCAATAACTGATATATTATATTAACAAATCAAAAAATATAATTATTTTTTCAATTGCAATACCTTCTTTATTTCTCAGCGTATTTCCATCGGTTGGAAAGATTTGATTAACGACCCACCACTTGAGCGGACTTGATACCGCCGGATCCAGCTTAATTACGTAGCGTTAAGTTCCTCATTTGTTAGCACTTTTTTTGAAAAAAAAAATCCTTTGCTTGAAACGAGGTCGTTAAAGGGTAGTTAATGATAAAAAGGAAGGGTTGATGTCTTTTGAATTGGAGTAGGTATATTTGATATGATCAGATGGTTACTAAAATACGTGAGCTTTTTGGATCAGAATGTAATAGCTATTTTGCAGTTTCGAGAAACGATGAAAAGTATCTTAGGTCAGGGCAAAATTTTGCGGTGCGCTTATACTGATCTAAGAGGGAAACGTAGTGCCAGTTACCGTCAAAGTTGCATGCCCTACGGAAGTTACGTAAGTTACGTGCGTCGTTACGTCGACTGGCACTACTTTCCCCCCAACCAAAATGACTGGCAATAGTATATTCACATTCAATTCATAATTAGGTACCTATCATATCACACCAATTCTAGAGCTCTATAACGCCCTTTCACGCTCTTAATTCAATTAATAAAATTAAATTAAAATAACCCACCGCCGCTGAAAATTTGCCGGTCACCCGCAACAACGCTATTAATTAAAAAAAAAAAAAACAACTGATTAGGATAAAAGTATTCACTCTAACATGCTAATCCAAAGTATTTCAGCAATAGCCAGGCAGAAGCCTGCAAAGTTTTTCTTAATATTATTTTTAAAATAGTGATTTTAAAGGCATCGACAAAGGCAAAAGTATTATAATAATAATAAATAATAGGCGTAGGGATGTGACGACCCCATCGCCCACTGGATCTCCAGTGCAATCAGTCATTGTAAGGCAGCTTGTGGCGGGCCTTTAGGGAGTAGCGACCCTACGTACCTGAGTGCTCCTGGGGGTGAGCCAGGGGTCAGAATGTACTGATCGGTTGGTTGGTTGGACGCCCCTCCCTCCCCACCTCTGGCTTACCTTAACCGGCTGCCCGGTTGGCGAGTTGGCTATATGTCGAAAGTCCAGTGCCACCTCTTTGACCGGTGTTGCCCCTAGGCCATTTTTAATGTCGCTGATTAATAGGGGCCCATCTAGTAGGGAGCAAGTCACCGTCTGCCGGAATTAAAATGTGAGACTGTTTTATAGGCGTCCGATGTCTCACCAAATAGCCCAGACATTAGTCCATCATCTTCACCTAATAACCCGGTTCATTTAGATTCCATCAACCAACAATAGTCCCTATACACCCTGACGGGTGCTGTCCCTGTGTACGTCCCATGACACGGGCAGGGACAGCATCCGCTCGGTGTATCCCTTGCATTTTATTAAATTGTCAAAAGGGCCTCTACGTGTTGGCTATGTGGTACTCGATGGTACTTCGGTACCTCGGTACTTCGGCTCCGCGCACGCCTCCCAAAGGTCCGGGACACCACTGCCCCGTGAACGGGAAAGACATATAAATAATAATAATAAATAATAAATCATTTATTCACAGGTGACAAACAACCCACATTTACATTTTTATGTCCATGTATAATATTATGTCCATGTCTGTCATGTAAGAATACTAGCCTAGCCTGTGTCCAATATATAATCAATCGTCTTTATAGGCCACCCTGGGCTTGCAAAATGCGACAGTTAGGTATAGTTAATTGAAATGGTGCAAGCTAGAACGAACCAATCCATAGGTATGTTTTTAATGTAATCTTAATTTGTCAGCAGCAGTACAAATTCCCAAATTGTCGCTTCTGTTCTGATTCTTGAGATCAAAGGCATTAATTTTGTTTATTTAGGGAGCCTATGGTGTCATCGTGGGCTGAGCAAAGTACGACTAGAGATTGTTCTTGCGTCAATTCATATTTGGCCGTTTAACTTATTCGCAATCGATTTTGGCATTCTTGCACAAAATATTACTTTTTTTATCCTTTTCTTTCTGGCATTGTTGATAATATTTTTAGAGATCAACTGTTACTTATGGGTGGATTTCAAAAAAGTTGTACGTAACACAACGGAATATTCACAAAAATGTTATAAAAATGTCATACAAAGGAATTAATTTGTATGGAAAAAGATTTTTGTGTAACGTCAAAACGTCACACAAAAGTCGCAAAAATGTCACACAAAGCATGCAAATCTGGGTTAGAAATGTGAATTAAAAAAAAAACTTTACGAAATTCTAGCATTTGAATATGCAAAGCAGTTTACCCACTAACTCCACCATCCAATTATGTAAAAACAGCAGTAAAAAATAATTAAATTACCTATTTTAGGCATAACACAAAGTAGAATTAAAAGTGGGGAAAAACGGTCTGTCACACTTTATCGTACTACTACGCAAAAACTAATAGAGCTATCGATACATTCGCTTGTGTTGGTAGTAGACTACTTGTAGCCCGACATAAAACTGTTATGGATACATTACATTATCTATAAACACAAAATGATAAACACAAAATTCAGCGTTACACAGCTGACGTAACACAAAGGAACGAAATCTTTCCCCGAACTTTGCAAAAATATTTTGATATAATATGTTAGTTTTAAAAACCTAACAAACCATTTTCTAGATATTTCATTATGTACTTTAATAGACCCTAATAAATTTTTTTGGCCCGAGCTGTTTTAAACAAAGTTATGATTTTTTAAACCTCTGTTAGACACAGGACATGAACGCAATTTGTATGGGAGCAAAAATACGATTTTTCCGAAAATGAGGTTTTCTTTTGAAAACTATCAGTTACAAACTTTAAAGCTTTACGAATACTTTACAACAATTACAACAATGAGTTAGACGAAGTGAAAATATATTTGGAAAACATTCTACTCATACTTATTTTTTTATAGAATTTTGAAGTAGGAGGACAATTCCATTTGTTGGAATGTACAATTTTTTTGAAATTCACCCTTATGTGATTATTTTTAATGATGTACGGGTAGGGTAGGTAGGTAGGTAGGATCTGTACACGAATTATTTCCACCAAGTTTTCCTTAATTACTTGAACTAACAGAAGACTTTAATAATTACTTTTTGACAAAGAAACACCATGACAACATCAAAGTCAGTCAGGTCAGACAACATCAAAAGTTACAGTTAATTAAACTCAGTAAGGATTTCTCAAGAAAAAATACCCGTCTCGGTAGGACAACTGTTAGCACTTTGTCGCCAGACATAGCTGGGGTAATTAAAAATACTTACGTGATAAAGCATCCTCCGTACTTAGGCACTTTATAATGGACCTAAGTACCACCTGGGGTGACGTTAGGTCGTTTTGTCAAAGGTGAAGAAAAGTCATTGCGTCAGTTAGCGGCCTCTTATAATTATGAGGTGGTGTGTAAGGCCGCGTACCCAAGCGCGATTCAGGCAGCGAAATTACAATTCCTAAGGAAGAAAAGTGTCTTCGTCGTAGAAAATCAAATTAAATAACAGTTATCAAATTAATTAAGTAAAATTGCCAGCCAAAGTAAGAAAGTAAATCATTCTTACCCAAACGAGCGAATGAAGGGTTAAATTAATTCCCATAGTCCTAAACCAATAACTGCAAACGCTTACAGTAAGCTTACCTTTACGGACCCTATTAATCTTTCGTTATGGTAATCAAGTTCATTAAATGTACCCATCCAATAACCGGGGTATCGTACTATTCAAACATTGTTTAAAACAGCTCGCGGCAGTAATGATTCATTGGTGGCATCTTTAACAATAGAGTCAATTAAAAGCAATTAAGTATAGGTAATTATGCATTTTGACATTCGAGTGGGTATTGGTTACTTTATCATGTCCTTTCAAAGGAAAGTGAATTGCAGTTGCTGTTTGATTATTATCGCACGAGCGTAGTTGTGGTTCACCACATTGTTTTTATTGCAACGTCACATGTCACTCGGATGACGTAAAGTGCTAAGGGACGCTTTCCATACAAAACGTATTTTGACATTCGCAGGCTAACGGCATGATGTTTTAAGAAAATTATGTAACAGGCTTTCATAAATTGGCTTTCCATTGGCGCGACATGCCCCCTTTCCTAGAATAAACTTGTATAAACTAGAATAATTTGAGAAATTAGTTTGTCACGAGAGTATCACGTGATAAAAATTTTTTCAAATTATTTTAGTTTATATTCTTCTTCTTCTTCATATATATTCTTATACATAAAAAAACGTCCCAAGCGTTTCTTACGTTCTGCATTAAAAAACAATAAGATTATATTATAATTATAATCGGAATATCATTTGATATTTACCGTTAGCTTTTCGGTGAAGGAAACCATCGTGTGGACACCTGCATACATCCGCGAAGAAAGTCAAATTTTCATGTGAAGTCCCCAACCCGCTCTGGGCCAGCGTGGGGACTACTGCCCAATCCCTCTCATCTACGAGAGGAGGCGTGTGCCCAGCAGTGGGACGTATATAGGCTGATGATGATGACTTTCATTGTGCCACTACATTTTTAAAAACCTATTTTCGACAAATATTCTACAAAGGAGGCTATAAGAAAGTATGCTAGTATATGTAGGTACATTTCTTTGTCATGCATACCATATCGCCAAACCTACTTGGCACAAATCCAATGTTCGGCCATTGCGCTCCCAAACAGCTAGTTGTGACAAGTCCACCCCTACTTTTGTTTTTGTAGCCGTAAATTTTCACAGTAATTCAGGTGAGTTCACTTTTATAGGTGAATCGTAAATCTAAAATGCCTCCCAGGGCACGTTCTTGGTATTATAACTTGGTAATAATACAGTACTTAACACTATGTTTAACGGATAAAAGAAAAGTGATCCTATATTATGTTTTAAACATTTATTATTTCCTTCTCACATCATATTATATCAAACAACGAACAAACGTATAGAAACTTTTTAACTAAAATATTTAGCATTGCATAATAACAAAGAATAGTACATTACTTACCAAGGGCGATAAAACAAAGAATGTCTCAGATCGCACGTATTTTACGCCCGAGCCGAAGGCAAGGGCGATAAATATGCGATCTGAGGCTTTCTTTATTATCGCCCGTGGTAAGTACAAAATTTTATGTCATCCCCTGGCCAGGAAGTGGGTTTTTTCGCGCGCGGAGCGTGCAATAATGGCCACTTTATGGCCAGGTGTGACATAAAATAATATTGATTTAAACTTACACGACTTTCACACATTATTATTGGGGGACGGGACAATCGCGTACAAATATAACTAATTTACCTGGATGTTGTGATACATTCGAAACGTCGGGCAAAACCTTAAAAAAGGTAAATTAGTTATAATTGTACGCGATTAAGTCCCGTTCCCCAATAATAACAAAGAAAATATTGGTAATCCAGAAAAATTAAAATACAAATAAATATTTAATGTCTGTTGTATCGTAGAATAATAATTACTTATTATGTAAATTTCTGCTTACTTTCTGCATGAATGTGTAAAACTGATTTAAATAATCATACATTATCGGTGAACACTTTCTGCGTTCCTTAATAGTTTCCAAAAACATGTATTTTTACTACAAATTGGTCTGACATGATTTTTTTTAGTCACCGAAAGTTCATAAAATATCAACCCGAAGGCAATTATTACAAATTTGTTTTCCATCGTACCTATATATTAAATGTTATATACTACACAGAGTACTCATTACAAATTGAGACGCTTAAGGCACAGCGAAATTACACTTAACTAACTATAATATACAAATTATTATATACACTCTTGGTAACATTTAGACTATTTTTGCAAAATGTGATATGTACAAAAATATTATCTTCATTTTTGTAACTAGACACCTTAATATTACATATATTTATTACATTTATTTCACAGAAGAGTAAGTATAGATAAATATCAAATTGAAATATCTGAATTATGTAAGTCCAAGAAATAAATAATATATTAATGATAATAACGGTTCTCTTCTGACTATTATCTCGCACAAAGAATAATTATATAAATTAGGTAATTTGTCATATGGTAGAAGATAGGTACGTAGATTGCAATTCATGCTGGAACCTAATATACCCTGAGACATGCACAATGAATACAATAGAATGTTGTTAAGATAATTGGATGCATTTAGTATACATACTCGTAACTTATTCTACACCATGTTTTCATGGTAATTCATAAAACTACAGAAACATATCGAAAAACAACATTATGACGAAGAATTATAGTTTAACAGCACCCTAGAATGTTAGTTGAATCGCCAACATTATCGTTGATATACAATCGATGTGAACACAACGCAAGTAATCTAATTACTAAAGCAGAATAAAAACATTTTGACGGACAATTAAACTCTTCACCAACACTCACTAGAATCGCATTGGCACAAATTCTTGAAGTTACGTAGTACCTAGTGTCATATCGGTTCTCAATCTAGAACCGATACTCCTCAAATCAAGCATGCGAGTTTTCTCTTCTTTGTCTATCTAGCTGTTTACGGTGATTTTGCCGTTTTCTTGCAATTATTGCTATTAGTAATACTATTATGGCTACTGCAACAGCTATTCCAATCCACCAGTACATATTGTACGAAGCTTCCTTTACATTAGTGTCTTTTTGCTCTTGGTCCCCAGTCGCCACAGGATTTTTAATTTCTAGTACACCTACAGTAGACGTCTCGGCGCCTAACTTTATATTATTTTCTTCGCCTGTATCTATTTCGTTATTTTTAATATCCTCATGAGTCTCAACATTATTTTCGGGCGCTGCAAATTGGGTAGGAATTTCATTTTCTATTACTTCTGGTTCAACGGCCTCTACGTAATCATCCGATTCATAGCCTTCCTGAGGATCTAGTTGACTATCTAAATATTCGTCTAGCAGCCTGTAGTAATCCGTAAGCCCTGTGTACTCGAGCGCATTCTCTCGTTTGGCTAATAGATCGCTTACCATTTCGGGCCATTTAACTCCCAGGCCCTGTGCCATGGTGACCCTATAAAAAAATATTATTATACAGTATTCTAGCATACACAACAGTAAATGATAATTATGAATGATACATTTGTTACTTACACCAAACGATCGTTGTTCTCAGATATATGTTTAATAAGATCAGACTCATCCGAAATGAGTTCTTCGGCAAACGATTGATAAATTTGATATTTGAGAATAACACCCATAAATTTTCTGCAACAAAAGAAATTGTTTTTAGAAAGACAAAGAGAAAGAGTTTTGAAAAGTATTTTTCTCAAATATGCAATGAAACATTGACGTCATGTTAGTTAAAATAAGCTGCAAAGCATCACGTTCCGGGTGCGGCGAAACGAGCCCATAATGGATTTTCATATAACATTAAATGCCTGGGCCAGCAAAGTGACCGTCTTTCGTTTTCTGGGAGCGCTCCGAAAACAAAAACCTGCGCCAGCCGCCGGCTGCTGCAGCAGTTTTTATTACTGTTACATTAGAATTTCATTACTTTTCTTATAATTTTCATATTTCATTGCATTTTTGAGAAAAGCACACATACATGCCTCGGCCAGAACGGGGATTGCCTATGCCTACCCTCGTATTACTAGACGGCCGAGCGTTCGCGGCGTTTGCAGTTTGTACTATTATTTTAGTGGAAACTTACCCAATAAAAGGCTTATTGTGGAGAACGTGAGAGTTCCCCAGAATGTCTACATCAGAAGTTTCCAACCAAGAAAAATCTTTTCTAAATTCGGTCCAGCTCTGCGTCTTATTCGATGAAGCTATTGTTTCTTTAAGGTATTGCAGTCTCCATTCATCAGCGGCGATAAAGAAATTCAATCTAAAATGAAACAAAATAAATAGAGTCTGAATAATATAGCGAGGAGAGATGCTAATATTACCATGTGCAGTGTTCATAAAATTCATAAGTGAACTGTAGTTTGACTGGGAGAGCAGGTGTTATACTGTGTGCGGTGTGCTCACTAAAACGGGGTTTCACTTAAGTCGTGACATATTAAAGCGATGTTTTGTTTACTCGGTATTCGTTTGAAATATCGGAGCTAAAACTCTTAAATTCTTCGAAAAGAAAGCAAGAAACAACGTATTTTGGCAGCTTCCACTATCGTTTTATTTTCTTGCACTTTTATTCTAAAGGAGCTCGGAGTCCAATTTAGCACATAATCACCCTCCTAAAGTTTTCTCGGTTGTGAACACGGAACACGGGATCTGCTTACAAGCGTAACCTCAAAATTGACAACATTTCAAAATTTATAATGATGCCTAAGTAAATAGAAAACAATTTCAGTAAATATGCTACCTGAACGTAATCAAAGTAGTTTTTAGATTTTCTCTACGCTAGATTTGAAGAAAATCGCCAATATGTATAAAACGGAAAATCATGGAATGAGACGTCATTGGCGCACGGCAAAACGGGATACAACACTCTTCGGGAATGACCTTTTTAGACAAATCTCGATAAATATCTGACTGTGTGCAGTTTTATGAAATTTCCTCTTGACAGGGTTTAGATGTGGTGAAACGCCATCATATTAACTTATTTGTGCCGTTTATTAATGTGTCGTTTTAGTAGGGTGATTACAAAAAGGAAAATAAAGACTCAACTTTGGTTTTTTTTTCTATCGAAAAATTTTTAGCAATCATGTTTCGGCTGTTGTCAAAAACACAATCATATAGTCAAGAATCATATATCTGAAAAACAATTCCTATTCTTTCCTCGTCTGGGCAGAACAACGTTTCAAAAAACGCGATATTTCTCGTTTTGACGACCGCTTTAGCCTATTTGGTAGTGAAATAGTGACCCTGCCTACGAAGCTGTAAGTCCCGGGTTCGAATCCCGGTCTGGGCATTATTGGTGTGATGAGCATGAATATTTGTCTCCAAGTCCTACATGTTTTATATGTATTTAAGTATCTATTTATCTATAAATGTATGTATATCGTCGTCTAGTATCCATAGTACAAGCTTTGCTTAGTTTAGGTCTATGTATATTTGTGTAAGATAGTCAACAAATGTTTATTTATATTTATTTAATACTAGTTTTTTCCCGCGATTTCGTCCGCGTGGAACTCGTTTATCGCTATAGAATTTAATTGCGTGGTACTTTTTAATCAAGCGCTTAGGTACCTAGTTATCGCTGTTCCATACAAACGTCCACTCCTTTTAAGGATGATTTCCGGGATAAAAAGTATCCTACGTCCTTCCCCGGGACTCAAACTATCTCTATGCCAAATTTCATTTAAATCGGTTCAGCGGTTTAAGCGTGAAGAGGTAACAGACAGACAGACACACTTTCGCATTTATAATATTAGTATAGTATGGATTAGTATGGATAGTTTGGATAGTATGGATTATTAATATCAAATGATATTTCGTTCATAAGTTTTTGAAAACCCAGTGATACGTGCCGGGGTTCTAACCTGCCATGCACCTTCGGATTGACAGTCCGCGTGCCGTACTGACTTCTAGCACCTACCCTTACCATGAGTTTGCAATGTTTGCATTACCGTACCTACTCGCTAGCGACTGCGTAATAGAGGTGGGTGATAAATAACTTCACAATGAAAAAATCACGGTGATCCGCCCTTAAAAAGTAACAGTGTGACTTGTCACGAAGTAACAACGTTACAAAATAACGTTGTTACTTAGCGACGATATCACTGGAACAGTGTGTAAGTGACGCGTCGCATCGTGCCTCGTGACCGATGTTACTAACTGTGACTGTGACTGCGGTGCGCTGTCACAGAGTAACATCAGTTGTTACAAAAATATCAGTAACTGCCGGGAACGATCGACACGCAAATGTCGTGACACGAAATAACCGAAGTGACAAAGTCACGGTGATTTTTCAATGTGTTTTTTTTTGGAACGGGAATAACAATAATGGTGATCGAAAATTAACGCTTTTCCCCATGTCTACTGCGTAAGATTTAGTATGCCGATTCTTAGTTCTATTGCGTAACCATAAAAGGCTGGCCATATTTCCACTAATTCATAATAACTCACCTTGGCAGATCTCGCAAAGCCGTTATTAGTTGCAAAACCAGACGATGATAGTTTGGATTGTAATTAAACCTCTCTATTGGGTATAATCCGGCCCTACTCAAAGCATGGGGATTTAGCGACAAGAGCGATGCAAATTCAGGTATGGCTTCATAAATTGCTGCAATAAAACATAATCAATTTACTTTCTTGTACATATTAGTGTCGAATTAATAAACACAGGTCATAATTGAAAGCTAGTTGCATACAGGATATCAGTTTTTTAAAAGTAGGCTTGTGCTTAACCCTTTGAACGCCAAAGTGGTCGTGTGTCGTCGTGCCCACCACGCCAAGCACTGTTGAATTGATGTAACGTTTAAACCAATAAAAACAATTCATAATAGATTTTATTCATGATCAAAGTACACCTTCTCTCCGACATTTTTAGTGGTTGTTGGCGTGGTGGGCACACACACACACACACACACACACATGACCACTTTATAGGTTAATCAATCAATCTTGGCGTTCAAAGGGGTAATCAAGTTACTAGTATCAACAAAATTTATTTTATTGATACTCATTAAGATTATATCGAAAATGTTACTAGTCAAGTATGAGGTAAATCTATATCTAATATTAAAGATACAGGAATATTATTATTACCTGAATAGCGGTTAGCGTTTCTCAGCGTGTAGGTATTATTGCTATGCAAAGCGACAGTGTCCTTATATAATACTCTCATAGCAGCCTCGTGTGCGTCCATGTAATTTCCTATCGACACGTCCTTACAAGAGATTACCCTCAGCTTATTAGGCTTACACCAATCTACTAGCACGGGCGGACAGCTGCTGTTGAATATCGATTTGTCCCAAGTGTATGGCTCAATTTGGGGCATATTTAACTCGGTTAGTAGTTTAGATGCTGCCTGAAAGGCACTTAAACCTCCTAGATTCTGAAAAGACACAATAATTGTTTAACCTGAGGTCTCCCGGCGTAAAAACAAACAAAAGTTTGTTTTTGTTATGATCCCGTACATCGACGATACCGGGAGGCATAATTTAGCACTTAATTCAATTATACATATCAAATTGGCAATGGATTTCGAACCTTTAGTTGTAGATTAGCGTACACTTTTTGATAAATATCCGCATGTTTTGGTATCAGGCTTTCTATAACATTAGACCAGTCGTCTCCTGCAAGTGACCCTGAAACAGAAAATTCCATTATTAAGCCTGTGACAGACGGGATTATCATTTTACATTAATGTGCTCTGTACTCGCGTTCATGCAAAAATTTTCGTATTATCTATTAAATATATCGTTGATAAATATCTTTATTATTAGGTATGAATGGCTTTATTATTATAAATATATTTCGGTATGTTAATTATACAATTATACATGACGGGCTTTATTGTCATCCCGATTAATAATCCGAGTATTTTGGCATGAACGAGAGTGCAGAGTAACAATTTGGAAGTGATTTTTTTGGTTTTGGCATTTTGCCTCTTTGTTACACAATGTACCAAAAGCTCAGGAAGCCTCTAAATCTCAGTTACCTATATTTATGTGTTAATCCATTTCAGTGTTCTTTTTAACTTGGACTTTTTTGATTAGTTACCTAGGTAAGTATGCCCAAGCATTATTTTTCAAGTATCTATTCTACTACCTACTTCCAAAAACAGGAAAGAAATACACTTGGGTAGAAATTTCGAGGAGGAATTAACTCAACCCAAACATAGTTCATGTCCTTAGTATAAATATTTCCCGGTTCGGTAATTCGTACTTTAAACTAAATAATTAATCGGACGTGGACGTTATATTTATCTACTACAACATTTGTACTCACTTAGCAAATAAACCGGTAGTGGCTTCCCCACTGCCTCGGTGCCTTTCAGCCTGAGAGCGACATATTTGTGCAGTTTCTCGTAGAGTGGTCTAATGCGATCCCACAATTCTCGGGCCTTCAGAATTGCGCCCTCGTATTCGGCGAGCGAGTTCCAGTACTCTTCCACGGTATCATATTCTGTGAAAGGTACACATTTAATGATATCGCATGAAAGCCACATGCCGGTTAGCACTATGTACATTATACATATACAAGTTGGGTTGGACATCACTGTAGCCGAGCGGTAAGACACGCGACTGGGGTCGTGGGACTTGCGGGTTTGAACCCCAGCCCGTTTTGCAAAAAACTTATGTACGAAATATCATTTGATATTTAAGGTGCTACAACGAGAAATTTAGAAACTTTGAAACGCCGTTCTGCCCAGAGGAGGAAACAATAGGGACTAATTTTCAGATATATGATTCTTGACTATATGATTGTGGTACTGACAATAGCCGAAATATGATTGCTTAAAATTTTCTCGATAGAAAAGAAATCCAAAGTTGAGTCTATATTTTCCTTTTTTTACCCAGCTTACTAAAACAACGCATTATTAAAAGACACGATTAAGTTAATATGATGGTATTTTACCTCGTCTAAACCTTGACAAGAGGAAATGTAATAAACCTGCACAGAGTCGGATATTTATCGAGATTTGTCTACAAAAAAAGCCATTCCCGGAGAGTGTTGCATCCAGTTTTGTCGTGAACGAAAAACATACGCGCGTCTCTTTCAATCAATATATCGCCTTAACAGCTGTTTTTCGATGAAAGAAAACATCGTGAGGAAACCGGCATAATACCGTGACAGATGGCAGTAGCTTTCGTAAACCTAGTTGCTACGCCATGCATCTTGGGGTTAGGTGTCAAAGCGGACCCTGAGGGCCTACCGCGAACCGAAAACGAAATATCTGCTTCTCTGTCGCACTTGCATATTGGAGCAACAAAGAGGAAGATACTTCGTTTTCGGTTCCCGGTAGGCCCCCAGGTCTCTTTAGGGCACAGCCGGGATGATAACGAACTGGATTGGAAAAGCAGGCTTTTTACCTCTAGTTGTATCTTTTACGACATATATTGGTAAGATAATTTAATGAAGAGTTGAAAGGAAGGGCATAGCAAAATGGGGAAGTACCTCCGCCTTGCAGAAGACCACAGCCATAATAACATTATATTTGCTAGGAATAAAGACAGGCATTTAACTAACAATGTTTAGATACTTTGATGTAAATAAGTAGGTACCAAGAGAGTGTAACTGGACATTTTTTTACAACAAGCTTGGATGCGTGATTATATTACGAAATTTTGTTGTTGATCACAACTCACCATTTTCCTTAGAAGTGTTTTTTAGTAGCGGCAGTATCTTGTCAAGGTATTCGTCTAGGTCCGGAAGCTTCGTCTCCCACTTCTCTTTCATGCGCCGGAATGTCTCCTCATCGTGCTGTTTCGCCAAGCTGCTGTGCAGTTCTGTCGATAAATATGATTATATGAGCTTTGAGCAGAAGAATTGTCCACCATCACTTATTTAACCCTTTGACCGCCAAGAACCTATTAAGTGGTTGTGTGTCGTCGTGCCCACCACGCCAACAACCACTTAAAAGGTCGGAGTGAAAGTGTACTTTGATCACGAATAAAATCATTTATGAACCTGTTTTAATTTGTTTTTATTGGTTTAGACATTACACCAATTCAACAGTGCTTGGCGTGGTGGGCACGACGACACACTGCCGCTTTGGCGGTCAAAGGGTTAAAAATACGAACACTCACCCTAGTAATTGTTTGTATAATGTTTGTATAATATTTTCGTATTTTTATGAAATTATAATATTTACTTTAATAATAATAATAATTGGGCAATGGTTAGGAGTAATAAGTACCTACATAAATAGAAAATATTAATTTAATTTATTGCGTATCAAACAATGATGGGAAAAAATATGGCTAAACTGTTGGCGGGCCGCAGATGAAATATCCGCGGGTTGAAGACCTTTGCTCAGTGGCATTAGATGAGAATCCTTATTTAATGATACAAAAATAATACTATAAATTTGCATACGTGTCAAAAATTATAAGAATAACTAGGGATTGAGTTGTAGTGCGTTGTGGGCGGTTTATAAGCAACCTATCAATGCAATATCAGGAATTTCCAGCTTTACACCTACAATCGCTAAAAGTAGGTACTGAAATTAAATTTCATTTGCTATGGCTAATTGGCTTTACAGGTGTGAGTTTATATATGTATGTGCGAACGAATGACGAAAACCAGCATTCATAATTTAGTGGGCTCCAATTTACTAACAGATAATATCCATAAAGCGAATATTAAATAAACTCGTCAATGACTTTATGGATTTGCTGAAGGGTTTCATGTCAGCTTTTAATTAAGCTTCTTTCTGATTGCAACGAACTATTTAAATACAAATTATGACTATTCATGATTATTTATGTACTGTGTGAATACTACATAATGTAGCTTTTACTGCTTGTCGCATGAACGTCATGAGCATGCTATTAGCGGGAGTAAACAGGCTGCCACCTAAATGGAGCGTTTGCTTAGTTCATAACCATAACACAAGGTGTGTAGGTAATATCCCAACGAATGCCACTGAATGCGTTTATGAGCTCACAAATCATACTAACAAGGATAATAAAAACAAAAGGAAGAGTTGCTTCCACAAAGTTGGAGTGGATTGCTGTTTTGTTTTATACAGGTTGGAAGGGAAGAACGCAGCGTCCGCAATCCTTTGTCACGCTGCAGAGATTATATCTAGCTTATATTGCCACTTTGAGGAGACACCAGCCATATTTCTTTTCTATTTATTTACTTGAACAAGCCGCTACTGGCTTTTGGAGCTACTGTTTTGGTACGGAGGTAGTTGGACTCGCCGGGAACCCCGTGATATTGCAGTGATAGGTTGCTAGCGCACTGCCCACATGATGCTTTAACCCTATTTCCATCGACTACATAAAAATACATGTAACCGGTTATCTAAGGGTAACTTTCATTCATAATAAATAAAATAATGTACTTTATGTCACACCTGGCCATAAAGTGGACATTATCGCACGCTCCGCGCGCGAAAAAACCCACTTCCTGGCCAGGGGGGTGACATAAAATTTTGTACTTACCACGGGCGATAATAAAGAAAGCCTCAGATCGCATATTTATCGCCCTTGCCTTCGGCTCGGGCGTAAAATACCTGCGATCTGAGACATTCTTTGTTTTATCGCCCTTGGTAATTAATGTACTATTAACGATTATGGAATAATCACTTCGGATGTGCGCCCGTAAACGTCAGTTTATGGACTTCAATTAACACAAAGAGTTTAGGTAATAGGTATTCTGTGTCCAAAAAGCTGTTTCTATCTCCTGAATTCGGTACAGTTATTGCTAACTTTCCCGTAATGTTAACAGCTTTTTAAGTTGTTCTGCTTGTTGTAATCGGTTGTAAGAGCGGGCGTCGAAAATAAGAGTAGCGCAATATCGTTCATGAAAGATCCGACCCGCATTATGCCTTGGCTTATTTTGGCAGATGGATTAGGATCTCTTGAGAATTACGTTGCCTTCGAATTGCGGCTTGATGTTATTAAAAAAGGGATAATATAGGTACTTTATACATCTAAGTTTTGCTTTCAATATCTTTATGTCACACCTGGCCATAAAGCGGCAATTAGCGCACGCTCCGCACGCGGGAAATCCCACTTCTTGGCCAGGGGGTGACATAAAATTTTGTACTTAACGCGGGCGGTAATAAAGGAAGCCTCCGATCGCATATTTATCGCCCTTGCCTTCGGCTCGGGCGTCAAATACCTGCGATCTGAGACATTCTTTGTTTTACCGCCCTTGTTAAGTAATGTACTATTAATATTTTACGTGAATATAAACTATGGCATGTAAATATCTAAACGGTAGCGAAATGAAATCCTAAATTAAGAAATTATTATAATGCACAACATAATCAATTGATCATACTCCTACCAAGAATTTGTTTTGTCTAAACGGCGGAGTTCACGTTTTCTCGATCACCTTTGATTTTCTATTTGCATATGCAATATCATTATTTATTGCCGACACCTGTTTATACGTCTATAACTATTTGCAACTCAAATCGCGGCTCAATTAAATTTAACTAAAGAGAATTGGATTTAACAAGAGAAACTTGGATACTTGCAAGGACTAAGAGAAAATAAACTAGAATTTACAAAGACTAACAAGGTTCAACAAGCCATCGCTGATATCCTGACAATTTTTCTAAAAGCGATAAAACATCTGGCGACATTTTGTTGAAGACTTCGGCCATTGAAAAGTTATCTTAAACGAGTAAGAACACTTACATCGTGAAGCCTTTTTCATTTTTTACGGCCGGCATAAATCTTCGCTCGGTGTTTTTTTAAAGAATAAAATTGCTCTTACGTGGGATGAGGAATTAACTTTTTACGCGGCCATTCATCTCGAGCACGGAGCTGTTAAAAGTTTTGTGGAATTTCAAATTTGAAGCAATGCAGCGTTAGAGGATTCATTAGCCTTTATAATTGTCTGGCCGTTTGCGACAAGGTTGAATTAATAGCAAAGTAAACTTAGGGCGGGTTGCACCGACTTACAAAATATACTGATAGATCAACGTTAACTATGGCACTGGCAGTTATCATCCCATAGAAACTTGTGAAACTTCCTATACAATCTGATTTTTGTAAAAACAAGGGCTTGCGGTTAAATCTGGGTAAAGGTAAAGTACCGGGAATATAGGAAGAGAGACACTTTCGCATTTATAATTACATTAGTATGGAATATGGATACATACTAATATTATAAATGCGAAAGTGTCTCTCTGTCTGTTACGTCTTCACGCATAAACCGCTGAACCGATTCAGATGAAATTTGGAATGGAGATACTTTGAGTCTCGGAAAAGGACAAAAGACATTTTTAATCCTGGAATTCATCCCTGAATGTGGTGGAAATTTGTATGGCAGAGCGATAACCATCATGACTATATTAATACGTCATGGTAATGTTGGTTAGGTACTCACAGGTAAAGTAAGCATCAAACAAAACGTTTAAAAAAAAATCGTTAGACACCGCCACTAATATAGCCGGGATGACTAGCTTTCCGAATTTTTATCGTAAATAAACTATTACCACATATTTTATTAAAAGGACGTTAATGTACCTATGGGAAAAATGGCTGTAGCCGCGGACTGTCTCTTTGCAATCGGATTTGGCATTTTAATAAATTTCTCTCATCTTAGCGTTGATCCCAGTTGAACGCCCAGTTCTTTGCTTAGAAGCCGATTTTTACATTTCTATATTTACTCTATTTGGAAATTTATTAAAAATCCTTTGTAAAACGCGAAAGTTTCCTACCTCGCAGCGTGCAATTTGTTGTTGTTCCGCAATCATAGTCTGTTGCAAAGCGTAGTGTGTTTTCCGCAGTATCTGCAAATGTGACCAACTGAAAAAAAAACATACCTCATTTTAACTGGGAATCAATTAAATTACACAGCCTCGTCTGATTGAACCACCAGGAATACCAGGAATTGGTATACTGTGTTATTCTCTGATAACCTCTACCTCTGAGTCAAAACGCAAGCTAAATTTTATATCGTTTTTTATTTCTAGCAGTCAAACGTTGTTTTATTAAACAGAGAACCTTCTGTATGTAAGAACTACTATTTTTTCTATAAAAACATTTGAAATCTAAAAATAAACAACCACCTTCGGCAAAATAATTTAAAATAGATCCTAAAGCCTCAAAAAGGTACTTATCCCGCCCGTTAAATATTAACTGAGCAAAATGTTTTAAAATCTTCATTAATTACAAAGTAGCTTGAATGAAACTCTGCGGTTTTGATTATTGTGCTAGGTAATGTAAGTTTAGTGAACGTATAAAAATTATAAAATTTATCTCAAATCATCTATGTATTTTTAGAATTTTAGCGTCCATCCTTCGTACAGCATTCACCCTTGATTTGCACGAGTGCTTTTTCAACTGGCGTTGAAAAGAAAGATGCAAACGCAGCTATATTTTGAAGTGACAAAGGCATCTCAGTCTGCGATATCGGCGTCTCTCTTCTAAGCGAGTTGGAAAAACGGTCATGCGGATAAGGCCTTTCGGATGCCTATAAATGTCACCGTACCTCTCTAATTGTAAGGCAGTTTATTGAAAAAAGTTTTTAACATAAACTTTGTTGTGTGGGGGTTTTCGGGGGCGAACAATCGATCTAAAGTCCACGTTCCACCCACTAACTATCTATTCACAATTTAGAAAAAGATCAAGTGCTATTCTAACTCGCGCACCAAGGGAGAGGAAAATTTTACCACTGTAATAAAAGTGTATTTCTATGATATTGAGTAGATGAGATTGCGAATTTGGGACAAATTAAAATGACGGCCTATTTTCTTAAATTCATACAAATCGTTTTCTTACTCACCCGGATCCACTGTTCGGTGGGCAGCAGCAAGTCGCCAGGCTGCAGCAGGAGCTGCACCTTGCGCCGGAGCACCTCCTCGTCGCTCAGCGCATGCGCCTTGAGCGCGATGCGCACGTCTGTCGTTTGAGAGCGAGCGAAGATGCCGAAGCTTTTGTCGCGTCCCAACTAGAAAAAAGTAAATGTTCATTAAAAAATGTCCCCCTCTAACACGCGTGATTTTGCAATTAACCATCCCGCTCTCTATGGAAGCTTCGAATATTTAAACATAGTTAGTCATTAATAGTCATAGCAAATCACATTATCAAAGCAAAGCATACGAATTTATTACCATACGTAATATTGAAAAAAAAATCATTCCAAAAAGGCGTAACTTTGCGACAGGATAACTCTATCCAGTGAAATTCATCAGGTCTTGTAACTGAATGGCACTTTTACTAGACAAGATCCTTATCTAATACATAAACTTTATTTAAGAACTTAAAACACTATATTGTATGTCTGAAATTCTTAAAAAAAGAACTCAAAAGTGCAAGAACCCAGCCTTAAAGAAGGAAATCATTTATTTCCTGCACGAAAGACACCTAGATACAATACAAAAGGAATAAACGCACTATAAATACATTAAACAAATAGGTAAATAACGTGTCTTCGCGGGAGTGAATCGGTTGCTGTCTCAGCATTTATGCCGAGGTGTTAAACACCAGCAGCACTGGTTTTCGGAGAGCACCGTGTGTGACCCACGGAACGCAACACAACATACATTATTCATTCATCATCCGTTAAAACTTAGTAAGAAAATATAACGACTAAATAATAACATGATTACATAATCGCCACATTTGTTTATTATTATTAATCGTTTATTTCGAATACCAGGATTCATATTTTTACATTTTACAAACACCTCGATTATATTAATAAATTGTCATAAATTGTATTTGATCTTAGTGCTCGCACACACACACACACTCATTCACACACTAACGCACACACACAGGAGAGGTAGGGCAAGCTCTCTCCATACAAACTTTGTGCAGGATTTACTTCGTTTGTGTTTGCATTAAAGTTATGATTTTTGGTCAGTATGCTTATTTTTCTGATAGCTATTTCGTGATGTAAGTTTTTTTTATAATTTTTTTTTAATTTTGAGTAATTTTGAAATATTGGAAAATTTTCACATCACGATCTTCGCATATCTAATATTTACAACCACAAAAAATATTATATTTGTTAGTGCCAAAACCGACGAATAAAACCTGCACAAAGTTTGTATGGGGAAGGCCTTGCCCTACCCTGCGCCTTAAGATACTTCTCTGTATAACTTGTAAATGTGTGATTTAGGATACCTACTTCTCTGTATAACTGGTATAATTAAGTGCAACAATAATGGATACGTAACTGTGTCCTGTAACACAGGGCTTCCTAGCTCAGGACACAGAGCCGTGATGTTAATGTACAAGTAACTTAGAACAATAAACTTTTTTCATTTTCATTTTTTTTCAATTAAATAATAAGATAAATTGATAAAACGGAAAACGGAAATTTAAAACGGAATACGTGGAAATGTTCTTTATACCTATTGTATTAAAAAGCATAGAGGTTATTCGCGTGAGCGTAAGAGCTTACTTAAGCACCAGCACCACTGCAATAAAATACAAAATAGAAAGAATAAAAAACTAATAACTGCATTGTAACCTCCTTTGGCTGAGGTCCTGTAGGGAAGTCCACGTGTCGGAGTTAGGCTGGCTAGACCCTAGCGACCCTAGATCTATAGCGAACAAACTACGCACAATGGTCCGACATACACGGACTAAGGGTCAGTTGCACCAACATACGAACACAGGCCGGTCATCGTCAAATATGGCGCCGGCAGCTGTCATCCCATAGAAACTTGTCAAACTTTCCATACAATCAGATTTGACGAACACCGCTTACGATTACAGACGGTTTGGTGCAACCCAGCCTAAGTGCGGAAAAAGGGGTCCATAACCATAATCATAAGTATTTTAGACTCGGGTCGGTCGGGGACGAATGTCCACCACATTTTCCGCCTATGATTACATCATTTTTTGTATGAAAAATAAAGACTGGACTTCACTGGACAAACTAATCAAATATATTCACTCCCTGTGCTAGGAAACTTAAATGTTTAAAACATAGAAAGTCCAGTACATACTCGTAAACCGCACCATTAACTACTTTCGCTAACACCTTTTCTAACATTGTGTAGGTACCTACCTACCTACGCGTCATGTCATTAAAACTTTCAGCCCGATGCTTTCACAGTACCTGCAGTGTTTAATATTTTGCGTGTTCAAAAATTTGTTATCATCGAATAATCATTTTATCGCCAAAATTAAAAAATAATTATGACAAAAATGTTTCATCACAATCATCACAAGTAATAAACTTCTATTTCTGTATTATAATCGTCTTTGTATTAATATCATCATCATCAGCCTATATACGTCCCACTGCTGGGCACAGGCCTCCTCTCATAGATGAGAGGGATTGGGCAGTAGTATTAATATATACAACCTCAAATGTGTAGTATAAGAAATGTAGCTTCCACAAGTGCAATGAGATGATAAAAAATGCCCTTTCAAGTGAAAGTGAACAATACATATCTTTTCTCCAATATGCTCAGAAATGTTCGCCTTACTGTCGCAAAAATAGTCCGTGAAGTTTCTCGTTATCGACTATGGTAAAGTAAACAGACAAATAAGTAAACTGACAAATAAAATGTTGCCAGGAGTAGAAAAAATAAATAGTGACGGTATCTATCGATACGATAAGTACAACGTTGTACTACCAAACTTAATCCAATGTAGTAATCTATGAGCTTTCAAGTTTCTAGCCACTAAAGCCTCATCAAGCGGGACAAAAGTAGTATTTAAATATGAAAATAAATCGTAATATATAAAAATAATTTAAATTTGTCAAATTCAGAGCATTAGATTGAGAAAACCCGAAAATAGGGGTACCCGATAAACTTTGCTATAATATCGGTATGCCTAGTGAGGCCTTAAATAATATCGATATGAACAACACTGGCAACTGTGGCAACATTTGTGCATTTTGACTTGTCAAACCACTTCGCCTAATTGTAGTGTAGCTCAGATTTAAAAAGTTAAAAGTCATTATTGATTTTTCGCAGCGGCCGGCAAGCGGTACAAAATTTCAATATTGTCTTGTCTTTTACCTTTTAAAGTGGTGTTCTGACTAAGAAATTAATTGTAAACAGCCAAATGCTTGCTTCGATATTAATTCCAAAATTAACTAAATCGCGTTACTTATTTAAACTCCTGGGGGGCGATTTTTGAGTGTCGAACCCTCGACTTTTTACTCGACATCTGTCAAACCATCATAGTTTTTTGACAGATTTCGAGTGAAAAGTCCAGCGTTCGACTCTCAAAAATCGGCCCCCTGATTTTGTTTAAATTTGTTAGATTTTCAATATAATATGATAAAATATGTCATATGTCATGTGTGTGTATGTGTATATAATATAATATGTCATCTATTTATAATATAATAATTTATGTCGTCTCAAAACTGTGTCGCGCTGTTAAATTTTGTATTTTACGGTTAAAATGAGTGCAAGTGACGATGAAATGTTAGACGGTACGCCTCCGGAATTGGCAGCACAAGCAAAGTTGTTGATGGCTAACTTGCTACTCTTGAAGTTGTAAGTATAGGTACATTTTGTTTTATTTCTTCGCGTTGTCAGAGAAAAGCACTATAATATTATATGCCTCGGCGGGATTGGCAATTCGTGAATTCGTATCTAAAATCTACTTAATACGAATCGCTATTTCTCGGCCTGTGCAATAAATATTGGGTAATAAAGCATCTCTATACAGTGCGTTACCGGTACGCGGGAATTTATTGGAACTGATAATAATATTATGTTCCGGGAATTTATTGGAACTGATAATAATATGTTCCATTAGCAATTATTTCCATGCATTAGCAAATTATAACTATGTTAATTACTTGCAAAATTATTTTCCTAATTCCGCACCTACAATGTGCACTGGCTTAAGATAACGTCGTAGTAAATAGAACAATTAAAGGCTGTCATTTTTACTGCGTTGTGAATTTACTTTGCTGTAAGTACATGGCTGGCTATTTTTAGAAATTAAGTGAAGTCCATATTTTGATTTTATAATGAAATGACGCGCACGGTTAGGGTAAGAAACTACGTTTAAATACCCTACTTAAAGAAAAGCCCGCATGCCGATAACACACTACTGTGTGACATCTTGTTGTTCGCCATTATAACCTCGATAAACAATATCAATTAGGAAACGAAGTTTTCCTGCCTTAACCGGAAAAATAGACCGATGAGTTCTCATCATTATACTATATCTCGATAAGCTTCCTCAATTCTAATTATTTGTCAAGGGTATAGCAATTATTAGCTTGCCTTTACACAAGGGTTAAAGTATTCAGCACCACGGAACCTGTCTCAGGAAAAAGAATATTCTTTTATAAGAAGTGTTTCCTTCGTTACTTAATTTGTATGGGTTGCTACTGCTACACTTCTCTTGCAGACTCTGCAGGACGCTCCAGGACGCTGACGCTCCCAATAATATTATAAAGATAATAGAAAACTACATAGAAGACCGAACACTAATAGGGAAATTTAGTACGACGAAAGGAGAAATAAAGAAGCTACCACACGGCGTACCCCAGGGATCAATTCTCGGTCGCGTCATCTGTAATTTATACGTCTACGAAATATGGAATAGTCACGACAGGATTAAAGGTTTGTAATTATCTCAGTACGCGGATGACTTATCTTATATCTTTAAACGAGCAATTTTCTATATTTATTTATTTATTTATTTCGGGGATCTCGGAAACGGCTCTAACGATATTGATGAAATTTGGTATGTGGGGGTTTTCGGGGACGAGCAATCAATCTAGCTAGGTCTCATACCCGGGAAAACGCCGAGCAAAGCTCGGCCGCCCAGATATTGCATCCTAAACAGAGCCACGAACCCCGATCACGCTACCATAAGAGCGGAGTGGGCGGCTGAAACCATAGTAAACTACTATGACAGATGGGGCCTGAAATGCAACGTAGACAAAACGGAGTGTCTCTTATTCATAAAGAAGAAGAAATATAAACCGACGGTTAAAATAAAGGGCCAGACGTTCACTTACAAAAAAAGACAAAGTATGTGGGAGTAATTTTGGACAAGACCCTCAAAATGAACCCACATGCCGACATTGAGGCGTGGCACCTTCGAGCCGCTGACCTAAATCGAGAAATGCTGGACAAAATCGCAACTCTGGGTATAGAAGACCTCGACATACCTGGGGACGCTTACCCAGCCCACGGCGAATTCAACCCGCTATTACAAAATAGCCGAATAGGCGACATCATCTATACGCTAAATAAAGACATGAGACGCTGGCCCCGCGGGGCGGCAGCTCCCCGTCCACTTACAATTAAATATATTAACAAACCTTCAGCTTACACAGATCTTTACTAGACATAAGTTAGCTGACACAATCCTACGGGAACAAAAAGATGTAACACTTAATAGGCAATAAACGAATTCTCATTCTCATTCATTCTCTTGCAAGACTTCTTTCTGTCTTAACAGGCCTCAATTTTGTAGGTATAATAATGACTTAAAAATAATGCTAAATGCACTACTTAGAATATCACAACTGATCAATATTTTGTGCCGTGATATTAATAACTGAAAACCCAAATCTACGAGACACGTTTGTTATACCTATGTTTTACGAAAATGAAAAAACGAGATATCCTTACCTTTTGTAGACAGATTTTTTGTACAGATGATGATAGATATTCATATTTCCTCCTAACTATAAAACTTTGGTTAAAGTATACCATAATTTTATCCCAATGGTGCCGTTTAACGTACTGTTTGAGTATGCCGAAGTTTTTCTATCGAGAACATTTTAATCGCTTATGTTTCACCTACAATCAGGGAACCAATCACACAGTTAAGAATTATCATACATTTAAAAATGAGTCCCAATTCTGTCTTAAGTCGTCATCTACTGATGTCGCAGGCCTCCGTCCACATGGCATATGCCGAGACGCCCGTGGTGGCATGCGCAAGCGAATCCTGCGGCGTCTCACAAAGGCGATGAGGGAAAGCCGCTGGTTTTTAGTGGGTAGCCTGACGCAGGAGTCCCACATCACCGCGCCTAAAACCCCCAGGAAGGCCGGTATGCATTAAGCATTTTCCAGCGTAAAAAAAAAGGCCTCCGTCCACATAACATTCAATGTTTTTTTTTGCCGGTAGACAACAGGTCTGCTCAGGACAGCGGTTCAAAGCACGTGTAATTTTCCAAGGCACCGTCTTAAGCGTATAATACCTACAGACAACACGGAGATAGTGCAACCACAATGTTGGGTTCTTACTTTTTGAGCGAGTCCTTTGGGAGAGCCAGTGAGCTCGCTCCAGGAAGCTGTGGCTCTCTGGTCGCAGTGGTCTTCATAATCCAGCTCGACCAGCGCGATGAGCGAGGACAGCCAGAGACGGTCTTCGTCGTCTGAAGTGTAGCCACTTGTGAGGAGTGCGTAGAAGTAAACGCAGAGGAGAGTAAAAGTCGCCCTCATTTTTCTGTTGACAAAGAGAAATAACTGTTAGTTTTTAAATAGAACCCATGACCTCCAAAGGGCGTAACGTTTTCGATTTAAATGTCACTTTCTAGTCCACCGTCTACCTTGCGGAAGTTTGGAAAGTTACATAATCAACTCTATAGCAGTATTCTGTAATAGTATAGTGTCGGTACACTCCTGGAATAAATTTATAGGTAGGTATGTACCAGTGGCGGCGCGTCCATACAACTCGATTCCCACCGGCTTGCCTAATTTTCTGCCAGTCCAGTTTTTTTACTACGGCTCATGAAGAATAGGATAAGGCAAATTATATCCGGCTTCCCTTAGAATATTGTTGACGCCCCGCCACTGGTATGTACCTGAATTCCGTAAATCCGAACATCTATTACCTGTTTGTGTATTATTAAACTTCATAAGAAGGGATTAACTTTTTGAAATTATAGGTACTCTTACATTATTCGATTTATTAGTGTTTATTTTAATTACCTAGGTACTTATGAATAAATAATCGCGTTAACATGGATGTATTTCGGATTCTAATGAATATTTATAGGTATTAATTATAGGCATCATGAAATCGTTGGAAGTAGTCAGTACTGTATTCAATAATTCAATGCCTATTATGAGAAACAATGATTCAGCTCTTGATAAATCTAGTTGCTCGTTTATCCGTCTTAAAAATGACCCTTACTTCAATCTACACGGCGGGTCTGCGTGGGTGACTACGTATATTCGTATCCACCTGCGCAAGTGCGCAAGGGGATTAATAGAACAAAGTTAAGGTCAAGGCATCTTTGCGCCCGCCCCGCCTATTAACCGGGGTGTACTCTACGCCTTTCTCCCTGTTTTAATTATCTGTAAACCGCTGCGTTTTCCATTTACTCCCATTCTTTATTCGGGATTTGGGTACTCCGTTAAAATACTACAATAAACTTAATTGAATTCGAACTCCAAATTTTATCAATTCTAAGCATATTTCCCAGTTATATTATTCCGGTTACAATTATCTTTATAAATAACAAGGGACCCCGACTAGGACTGCGTAAATTACCGAATCAACCGCGAAATGAAAGATATTCACTGGATTTTTATTACAACTGGGCATTCAGTATTTGAACAACGGAGAATAATAAAAAAGAAAATTAAAGAAACATTCATAGCCGTTTGTTGCTTTTATCACTTGTGCGAGATGCTGGCGGATCTTTCACTGGTGAAATTAAAAATAGTTCAAGTGGAAGACCTAAAGCGACTTTTGAACCAATATGCAACATTCAAAGTGAAGTGGTTTCTTACCCGACCAACATCCGAAGTTGTACCTATCTATGAATGACTATTTCTTAACAGCTCTTCTGTTACCTCGGCTTGGTGTATTTTAACATTGGGCAGTATAGAATCATTGTGAGTACACACACGCAAGTTTAGGATTCCATGTTAGAACCTCCGCTACCTTTACTACGGAATCTCATCTCATTGATTTTCTAGATTTAGTAAAGTTTTGGGCAGAATCGCATTTGGTAGTACCTAGCAAAATATTCAATAGAGGCTCGACCCAAGTCTACAACTACGCAAATATGGCACGTTTAGGGTAGGTAATATTGATATAGGTTTGGATTTGTCGCTTTACGCGCAATAAAGGCACGTGGAATTGAAAACTGATACCATTTAAATACGTAAAAGTCAATATAATCTATATCAAAATCAACCGGTGCACGATAGTTACTTTATCATCATCATCATCATCAATCATATCAGCCGAAAGACGTCCACTGCTGGACATAGGCCTCCTCCAAAGAGTGCCACAATGACCGGTCTTGCGCCACCCGCATCCAGCGGACTCCCGCGACCTTTACCAGGTCATCAGTCCACCTTGTGGGGGGGGGGGGGGGGGGGGGTTACTTTATGCCTGCAATTAAATACCTATATGGTTACCATACCAAACACCACTATAAATAAATGCGTTTCGAACTAGTACGCTAGCCAAAATGATACCACAAACTAGCTGCGACAAACATAATAAATTATTAGTGTTTTCAGGCCTAGTAATTATGTACAGTTGCATACATAATTGTAAGCAGTGTGTAGGTACGCTAAGCGCACCTTACCAGTGGGCTGCACTCTTGTCATCGTTCAAAGTCACACACAAAATCAAAGGTACAAATTCTTGTAATCTCGTTCGAGATCTCAAAAATATTAGTCGAGATCTCGATCGAGATTATGGAAATCGAGATTTCTCGTCAACGAGATTGAATCTCGAAAATCAGCTCGAGGACTCGCGAGATCGAGATTGCATTCCCTAGTAGCAACTCTCACCGAAGCACTACTTTGAAAAGCTATGTATATTTATATAAACGTAATTGTTGACAACTTCAATCCAGTTTAGTTTTTAAATAATTATCATAAAGATTTTCGACAAAGCGGTAACTAAATATGTGTCTGCAAAAGACATACAAAAATATTTTTTCTTCTAGGCCATGTATTTATGTACTGAATATGCGGTATAAGGAATAAGGATTTCTTTTTAAGATACCAAATCTTAAACAGAAATTGCCGTACCGCGTGTTCTGTCGACATATACAATGAATTATATAATTATGTCACAAGAGCACCTACAACATAAACTTTTCAAAGGAAAAATCCAGCAAGCCAATCACGTCGCTAGTTTAATAACTTCTTCACGAACAACTAAGCACGGCTCAGTAACTAGCGGAGAACTAAGCGCCAATAACGCAAACATAATTAGTGTCGATACATGTAACTTAGCCATATTATTACGAGTATGAGTCAGTAGTACGAACAGCTTTGGTCCATTTATCATAGGTTGTGGGTTTGGGAGACTTAGTGCCAGTTGCGCCAACGTACGAATACAGACCGGTCATCGTCAAATATGGCGCCGGCAGCTGTCATCCCATAGAAACTTGTCAAACTTTCCATACAATCAGATTTGACGAACACCGCTTACGATTACAGACGGTTTGGTGCAACCCATCCTTAGAGGTTCAATAGTCTTTATGATAACAACCTTGCCAGCGCCGCCCGTAGCACATGTTGCGCTCGAGAGTATCTCGACTTATCTCGAGCTACGCGTCTTTTTCAGATTGGCGCTGGTGACGGATAGCTCGAGATACGCCGACATACTCTCGAGTGCAACACGTGCTAGGCCTACAGATGGCTGTCATCGACCTTTTACTATAACTAGGCCGTGATTCCATCTTCATTGACAAAAAGTAGAAAATAATTCAAGTTTGAATGACAGAGATGTCACTACGGATATCCGTATGACATGCCGGGACAAATAACCTGGAGTTACGCTATTTAAAAAGGTTTTAAAAATCACGTCCTTACACAATTTTAGGTGAATTGACAATCAGTGTACCTAATTGCCATCACTATTTACTATGTAAAAAAACAGACGTAATAAGTCCCGCATAGCTAATACCTAAGCTTAATTGGTCGATGTAGTACAGTCAGCAGCAGTGGTTGCTACGCGGGCGAGGTGTTCAAAATGATCTTCACACGCTCTTATTCCCTTATAATAAAGATGTGTGAAGATGATTGTGAGCACCTCGCCACCGTAGCAACCATTGCTGCTGACTGTACGTCGTACGCCCTGACCTTACCCTCCAATATTAGTCTACTCTCCCTATTATTATTTTACAATACTACAATTATACTGCTTCTGTGTCATAGGAAATGAAAGGTACAGATACTTCTCCATGGGGAAACTAGCTACTGTAGGCTCATTATTTTAATAAATATTTGTGGACAATTTTACACAAATCAACCTAGTCCCAATCTAAGCAAAGCTTGTACTATGGGTACTAAGTGACGATATACATACTTATATAGATAAATAGATACTTAAATACATAGAAAACATCCAAGACCCAAGAACAAATATTCGTGCTCATCACACAAATAAATGCCCCGGCCGGGATTCGAACCCGGGAAGCTGGAGGCAGCTTCGTAGGCAGGGTCACTACCAACTAGGCTAAAGCGGTCGTTAATATTTATATAATTATATATAGTGTCTACTAATACGAAGCATGTAGTACCTAGAGCATGCAGTTTTGAAATGCGTAAAATCACGCCAGTCCTTAATTAAGACCGTCTAACTCCTATTCCCGACAGAGCCAGAGTGGAAACGTGAAATTTCCTAACATTCAGACGCCACTATTATTAAATTCATACCTACAGCAGCTTGTTAACAAGGCCTGTGAGAATACGCCCTTTAGGCACCGCGTAAACATAATATGGTTGCCTCGCGCAGTCAATGATCAGGCCCAGGCCACTAGAATGGTTGATTAACATTGTGATAAGATTACAAGCCTATGCCTTATCCAGTAGCTCTAGTATAAGTTTTTTCGAAACATTAACTAATTCGAACGCGTTTGCGTTTTGTCTCAAAATGTATGAAAGTGGTGTGAAAACGTGAACAGCGCCCCTAGTGGTCACTAGTGGAAACTAAAACAGGGAGTATAACATTTGTTGCTAACCGATGAACGCGCGTATTTCAAACTCGGTGAGAGCGTTTTCATACATTTTGAGACAAAACGCAAACGCGTTCGAATTTGTTAATATTTCGAAAAAACTTATACTAGAAGCGCTTTCAAGCCATTACCGCTTAGCACATTAGCGCTTTTCAAGTCATTACCGAACAGTGAATTTAAATCGAATCAGTAGCTCTAGTATAAGTTTTTTCGAAACATTAACTAATTCGAACGCGTTTGCGTTTTGTCTCAAAATGTATGAAAACGCTCTCACCGAGTTCGAAATACGCGCGTTCATCGGTTAGCAACAAATGTTATACTCGCTGTTTTAGTTTCCACTAGTGACCATCAGAGGCGCTGTTCACGTTTTTATACCACTTTCATACATTTTGAGACAAAACGCAAACGCGTTCGAATTAGTTAATGTTTCGAAAAAAACTTATACTAGAGCTACTGAACAAACTGCTGATAGAAAAATGTTTTTATAGCATAGATGAATTTTTGATGTATTTGAATGTTATTATTTATTAAGTAGTGATATATGGGTCATAAACAGATTTAGGTTCGCGTCTTTCCTGTGGACATATCAAAAGTTAAGGGCTACACAGCTTAATTTTGGATTGGTACGGACGCATAAACGGCGTCTCCGGTTCTATAAATCCATGTAATAAAATAATAACTCACATGCTCGTAAGCCGTTAACTATTGACCACAGAACAGACAACTTGTTTTTGCAAGTGTTTATGACCCATATTCTATGAATTGATTGACATTGTTTTATAGGTATAAAAAGGAATTATTGGAACATATATGTGGAAATTTTATTTTAATTTGAATATTATAGTTATAATTTGATTGAATGAATGCACTCTTTTAGTTTTAATTCTGACTTTATTATTCAGACAATGACATTATAAATTACAATTAATCGAACGCATTACATTCAGTTTTCTACTTAAATATCTCGTCTTACTATTTCGATCGTAATTTGTTTACCATATATGAATTGCTTAATACGCTTCAACATACTTATGTGATGGCAAGGAATTAGAGCCGCTCCCTTCCGACACCGGCTTACTGAGTAGCTACGGACCTCCCGGAATTTGATATGTTGTAGTTATTTATTTCTTTTAATTTTTATTTATTTCATTAATTTATTTTGACATTTTAGTCACTGTATAATTAACTTGGGTAATTCAATTTTCACATGCCTATCTTGGCTCAACATATTAGGGAAACTTATAAAATGACCTCAACACCCTGTCACCTAATTGTAACCAAATATGTTTTATGTGGATAAACGAATCATTCATTTATTCATTCTCCTTGGTGATCTCACGTCTATTGTTTTGAATTATATTTCACAATTAAAATTTTAAAGTAATAATTGATGACTTAAAAATCTGGCAAACTTACTCGCAATGCCAAAACGTTTGATTATGCAATAGATAGAGAACAAAGTTTTTCATAGTCATAGTACTTTATTGTACCACATTATAAAAGAAGTCTGGAATATAATGGAATTAAAATTTATAATTTCTTAAATGATGACATAAAACAATCTAATAATGAACGAATTTTGTAAAAAATTAAAATCATATTTGCTTACTAGACCATTTTATAATATAAATGAATATTTTGATAATTTGACATTTTAAACCAGCGTATTATTGTTATTTTTGCATGCCATATTGTGGCGGATCATACATTCATGACAAATATTTATATATCTCGCTGACATGTAATCTTAACACCCGTGTATGTTCTTGCAAAATAAATAATTTCAATTTCAAATAGTTTTGTAGAGATCTTAATAACTAGGTACATTAAGTCTTATATGGGCCCCGGTAAGGCATAGCAGATTTTTCATTCTGAGATGTCAAACTGAGCTCGTGCGCAACGAGAAATGTAAATTTAACTTCATATTTAAGTTGAGTCCTACTCCAAATTGTTGCAAAAAAGTGCAGTCGGCAGTAGGTAAAAATTTATAAGTAATAAAGTAGAACATGTGACACACAACTTTTGAATATATTTTGCTACAATGGTGTGGGCTCGATAAAATTATTTATGATGTTAAATTTTATGTAAATGAAGATTGCATTTATTGAATCGTCAAAGCGGAAAATCGGGCTGAAACGAAATGGAAACAAATGACGCATTTTTGTAGCCTGTACAAAAAGGCTTTCATAGACACCTATAAGTTTTTATTAATATGAATATAATGAATTTATCACGTACTGATCATTGAGATAATTAAAATAAAAGACACATCAATTAATATATAATTTGAGGACTCGGTAGTCGGGATCTCCGTTCGTCGAAAGTTTTCGCTGTAAAGCGGGAATATAATGATATCGGCTACGAGCGTAGCGCGTAGCACTCGTCGCCAATGAATGTGTTAATTATTTTAATTAAACAGAACATTAACAGTTGTGACCCTAAAAAACGCGCCATTTTTGGGATTCCGTAGCCGAAATGGCTGAAACGGAACCCTTATAGTTCCGTCATGTCTGTCTGTGTGTACGTATGTCACAGCCGATTTACTCGGAAACTATAAGTACTACAATTATGAAATTTGGTCGAAAGGTGTATTATTCTATGAACCGCTATATAAAAGTGATTTGAAATTACGAAAAAAAAATAGATTTGGGGGAGGGGGTGAAAAAAATTCAATGCACATATATTATAGTTAGTTGTTTGGGGTATTTATGGATAGGCCTCTAAATATGATAGGTTACAAAAGTTTTCCATTTAAGTCAATCGTTGGTGAAATATTAGCTGTCAAATTCGTAAAAATTGTTTCCCCCCCTTTTATTCTCTTCAAAAAATTGAGGCAGTGTACGTTAATTAATACCTACTAAAACTGTCTTGTTATTTGAATAATAAAATATATGCTAAGCGTTTGGGTTACCCTTGTTCATAATTAGGTACTTATTCCAAATTTCAAATCGATAGCATAAGTAGTTCTTGAGATATTTAGCACTGTGACAGACAGGCAGACAAATTGAAACTAAAATAAAATTTATTTAGGTGATCCCAAGTTACAACAGTATTTAATATTATTGTAACTGTCATACAGCTTGTAACACTTTACACGGTTGACCCACTCATATTTTATGAACAAAGTTATAAGATAAAATGAAGTACGTAGCAATATATTTGGTGTCGTAGATTTCCTAAATCAAACGCGACTGCGTCACATAATGTGACAGGAAAAGTCCCGTGTTCCTTTGTACTGAATTATAAATTAAAAACAAAAGAAATGTGAAGAGGATTAAATACATTGGAATATATTTTCAAAGAGATCCAGCAAGGACGCGGTTCCGATGAAGGAATTATTTATTTTTGCAATAGGTAAACCTTCCGCTCGCTCGTTTCGTGTCGAAAATGCACAAATTGAATACATTTTGGCTAAAATAATCCAACGTACAGGAAATTTAAATTTAATTTTTAAAGGCTTAATTGCAAATTCGAGGTTGCTGGGATAAAGAAGTTCGCTGTCGTTATGAATAAAGCAGTTCGTACACCTATCGCTCTATTGGGCGTATAAAGCCACAGCCACGTTAAAAAGAAAAACAATTTTCTAGTTATATTAAAGTTGGTACCGAAACACAGTACAGGGCTGTCAAATTTGGTAAATCGGTCATTAATTAATTGGCGAGACCTCTAAATTTATTCAGAATTATCTATGTTTAGCTTTAGTAGATACCTAATCCCGGCATTACACTTCGCTATGCGCTATTCGTTATGTGACTGCGCCGTATTTGCTAAAATATATGTTATATGCGCGATCCCCATCCACACTTCATGCTGGTATGTCGAATATGCCAAATACCTGTGTTATATGTGTAATCACAAGTCATATTATTTTTAACATTTTTATCTATAATAATTTAAATGCAAGTCATCAATACCTGCTTTATAAGTACAAAGTTACTCAAAGACCGAAAAATAGGTGCTGGCAGGGGCGGCTCACTCCTTGATTTCGTCGCGCCGCTAAAAGTACACCCGCGTGGTGCCTTTTCAATGCGATAGAAAGTAATGTAGCGAGTGATGCGAGTGCGATAGAAGGAGATGGCAACGCGTAGGCACGTTTGGTTTGCCTCGCGCGGATTTGTTACCAGTGAGGCTTCTGTAAGTAGTAGGTATTCTATGTCGATATTACTTATTCTGTGGCGCTGGTGAGTAACGAAACGAACGAAGTGCAGGCTTAAGAATGATTCACGCTAGACCGTTCCGTGTCCGGGCCGGCCCATTTTGTAGTACAAGAAATCGACGGAAATGCGTGGCCTTTCAAGTCGACGTATAAGCGTATTCGCTATTCGCGCTTGTGAAGTGTGGTACCGGCATAAGAAGGATTTTTCGTCTTAAAAAAAGGGCGAAACCGTTTTGATGAAGCCATCAGTAATCAGTATAGGAAAAGGATAACCTCGTTATTCACAAAATTTTGCGATAAGATCAATTCAAATTATAGGTACCAGTGGCGGCGCGTCAAAAATATTCTCAGGAAAGCCGAAAATAATTTTCCTCTCTCATTCTTCATGTACCGTAGTAAAAGAACCGGTCTGGTTAAATACTAGGCAAGCCGGTGGGAATTTAAATGAGATCACTGCTTTTTTAACCTATCAATTAGCATTACCGTAGTTTTGGGAAAAATGTTATATTTTAGTCAACTGGGCGTGCACTGCGGCATGGACACCAGCAGATATGCGAACATAAATCTTGATTCTGAGCGGTGTGGCCACCTCCGTTCAATAAATTCCGGACATTTACTATCATGTCCTACGGTGTTCAGCTGCATGCATAAACCAATTTTCTTCACTTTTGAGCTTTGACTACTTTTTTGGGTCCTTCGACATTTTCATAAAATAGGTACTATCTATGAGAGGAGGTCTGTCCCCAGCAGTGCATTATATTACAATGGCTAAAATACGATTTTACGACTGTAGGTACTAAAATAAGTTGATCGACACCAAACTAAAGGAAGGAAATAGTAGATTGTACAATAAGTGCATAAAACGCACCATTTTACACGAGACGTTTATCTATCCGAGCGAGCTTGCGAGCGAGGGTGGATATAAAATTGAGTGTAAAATGGGTTTTATGGACGAGTTATACACTCTACTTTTCACGTCGGTTGCGAGGAAATGAAACAATAATTTAATTTAGGTTATGTCATCACGTGGTCATCACATTTACACTCATGAGGTCGTTGACCTCGTTCGATGGAGCGCGGGCTGCCGCGCGCGTACTGGCAGGCTGCGGGCGCAGCGCAAGGTGTTGATCGTGTGGCTGTTGGACCGATTGCCTTGGTCTTCGAGTTCTTCGACGAAGATTTTACTTTATGCACTAGAGCTTAAAAAGCGATTTTATGTCGTCTACGCACGACTTAAAGTCGAACTTTACGAGCATGAGAAGTGAAAATATTTTTAATTATTCTTAGCAGTAAAATTAGTCACCCTCGCCATATAATGCTTCTCTGAACTCAAAGGAACGATGTTGAACGAAATTTACAGTCCGCGGCGTCCCAAGTTATATCAGATGCACCAATCGTGAATGGAAATAGGTGCACCGCATCGGGTAATGCCATGCATATTTCATAGCGACACAAACTGCCCCGGACGTAGGTCCGGTCGTAACCGTAGGGTTACGATTCCAGGTAAGCAGGATTACATCATCGGTAATTTAAATTTATATAAAATTTATCAATTTCTTAAAATTACAGCCTCAAAAATTTTGTATATGTTGCTACACCCTACTAGGGTCCATGTTTGTACTATCTAGTTTGTAAGAACACCTTGTATAATTGTATAAATATCTGGGCGGCAGAGCTCGGCGTTTTCCCGGGCGTGAGACCTAGCTAGATTGATTCCTCGTCCCCGAAAACCCCCACATACCAAATTTCATCAAAATCGTTAGAGCCGTTTCCGAGATCCCCGAAATAAATAAATATACAAGAATTGCTCGTTTAAAGATATAAGATTATAGTTATATAATTAGAAGTATAATTATTAGTATATTATTAGTAGTATAATTATAGTTGTATATAATAGGTACCATGGTTTGCAAAAAATAAATGAAAAAATTAAAAAATAATTTCTATTTAAACTTCACTTTTTGCTTAGTTTGGGACTAGGTTGATTTGTGTAAGATTGTCTACAAATATTTATTTATTTTATTTTTTTCACTGTCACATGAATTTCATCAAAATATAAAACATTATAACTTACTGTATTTTACTCGGTAAATGAGTAACTTATAAAGAAGACAATATAATAAATAAATATGATATAAATATTTGTGGAAAATGTTACACAACACCTGTCATTGACATTTACCCCGTATATTTCGATGTCTGGTAAATAACTTTACGCCAGAAAAAAAAGTCGTATGTCCATGATAATTAATTTAATACCATTGTAATCATATTATTGCGAATAAACTGTAGGCCTAGCATATGTTGCGCTCGAGAGTATGTCGGCTTATCTCGAGTTACGAGTCTATTTTTGATTGGTGCTGTTAGAAAGTGACGGATAGCTCCAGATAAGCCGACATACTCGTACGCTCGAGCGCAACATGTGCTAGGCCTAATGTTTGTATCTAAAAAAAAAAAAAAGGCGACTTCTTTTTTTATATAACGACGGTGGCAAACAAGCCTAAGTGGACACCGCAGCCTATAGATGCCCGCAACTCCAAAGGAGTTACGTTTGCGTTGCCGACCCTTTATAAAATTTGAGGATTCGCTGTGTTGACAGCAGAAGGGACAAATTTTGGTCCTTCGCTCTCAACACAGTGCATCTTCGCGAGCTCTGGCAACCTTGCTCACCTCCAGGAACACAACACTACGTATATGTAACTATGTTATGTTATTAAATAAGTACTTTGTCAAGCCACAAGCATGAACATTTCCACATGTCCCTTCTACTTTACAGAAAGTACTCAAACCGTTACCACTAATATTTCAGGAGTTCCGTCAATACCTCAAGGAACCCGAAATTATATTTGGTACAGTCAGCGTCATATACTTAGTACGTAGCAGCCAAAGTGTCCCAATACTTCAGCACAACATACAAAATATATGGTGTACCGAACTATTTGGCCACGCGAACTGTACTTCATTAGATGCTACTTATCTATCTGAAATCTGAAACTCATGGAAGTTTTCATAAAGGACACCTCCATTATTTAACGTTGATTAAAATTCGAGGTTAAACGTATCACACATATGGTATATAAACCAAGTTGTTGCACGTTTGCACATTTATTTACATTTTTAAAGTACCAATGAACAATAATAAAAGCACATTACTTTACATATACATGTTTATTTTACTTACTCCTGAAAAAAACTCGTACTTATCATTATAAGTGTCCCCAAGTCATCACATTACCAAAACAAGACAAATAAAATTATTCGTCAACCCTATTCTGCGTGTGTTCGTGATCAGATTACAAAGAGCACCGTTTAATTATGTCACCCTTTTCTTACATAATAAAATGGAGCCATTTTCCAAGAGTAATCTAATACCCGGCTTTTCTGAAAACAAAGCCATATTATTACGGATAAGACTTAAGTTCCTATAAAACAAATTAAATTAATAATAATTTTAATTAAAAATTGTTCCATGGTTAGGCCGATACACTAAAACGCAAATATGGGAAGAAAACTGGAAAAAGAAGCAAATATCAACGGTAGTACTCCATAGATGACTTCGTATCTTACCTGATGATTGTGGAAAAAATATTTCAATAGAAAAGTTGTAGCACATTTTGTGAACTACAATATTGCAGAATATAGTTGGCGCTAAAATGCGCTTAAAACGCAGATATGGGAGGAATACTAGAAAAAAATGCAGTTTTAAAGATATCTACTATCATACCTTCGTCTCCAGGGGTCTTAGAAAAAAACTTTTAGCAAATTTTGTGTTCTACAATATTGCCGAACCATGTTTAGCACTATAATGAGTCAGCTCGCGACCACTGATGTTGTGATACATTTGAAACGTCGGGAAAAACCTTAAAAAAGATAAAGTTATAATTGTACGCGATTAAGTCCCGTTCCCCAATAATAATGAGTGAAAATCGTGTAAGTTTAAATTAATATAATAAATAAATATTAATAATACTATAAATTTGCCAAAAAATTGTACGATCTGTACAAGTCAACGAAGTATTACATACTGTAAAAGATATTAGAAGAATGCCCGCACCAAATTGTCCAGCTCACGTTGTGATAAGTACCTACCTACTTCATTGTACCTACGTTGTTTACACCCAAAGCTAATACCCCTTGATACTGTTTATGCTTTCATCGCACGCGACTAACTCACGTGGGTGTTTAGGGTTTGTTCCATTAGACGATGTATTAGTCGGGATCCAAAATAGCGCCAGGTCACGTAAAACTATGATGGAAAGTGACCTATAATAAGTTTGTTCTTTTTTTGCTGGTTTTCATGCTCATCCATCAACCGTTGAAGGACGTGGGACACGCTTTGTGGTTATTGCATCGTCCTTATTATTAGGACAAACACTCTCACGATGCGCAATTTTATCTCTAGCTACGAAAATCTCTTGTAAACTTATTGTCATGACTATATTTTTAAATCTATCATTATTTCATACACATGAATAGAATTGTTCTGCTATGATATTTATCATGACTCACATTAATAATCACTGGCGAGATTATTATATTTTTATTTTTGTATGTCTTTTCCATTTCACGAGACCATGGGGTCCCGGACCTTTGGAAGGCATGCGTGGGGCCGCAGCCAACAGCGCAGAGGCCCCTTTAAGACAATAATAATCTAAAGGCAAGGGATACACAAATACACATGGCGGATACCGTCTCCGAACGCGCAAGCTTATTATATAGCTTTTAATTCCTAACTTTACATATTTTTGTCATTATGTTTTCTTGTGTATTGGGGGAGGCTCTTACCCAAAAGGGATCCAGTTCCAACCAATACATCTATTGGTTGGAACTGGATCCCTTTTGGGTAAGAGCCTCCCCCATCTTTTTCCATTTTTCTCTTTCTTTGCCGTGATTCCACCAGTTCTTTCCCGCAACTTCTACAATGTCATCTGCCCATCGTTTTTAGGGTTCCGTACCCGAAGGGTCAAAACGGAACCCTATTGGTGTCGCCCTGACGTCCGTCCGTCCGTCTGTCCGTCCGTCCGTCCGTCCGTCCGTTCTTCCGTCCGTCCGTCCGTCGTCTGTCACACAGGTTTTACAGTCAAACGGTTGTAGCTACAGGCTTCAAATTTACACAGTATAAGCATCCTGATGGCCCAAAGCCATACAAATGGTCAAAACTTATTTTTAATTGTTTTAAGGGTGGCTCCCACACAGCTAAAGGGGGGCGCGAATTTTTTTTTATCCTATCCTATCGAGTGGGGTATCGTTGTTTAGAGCTCATTGAGTAGATACTTACTATATTTTTAATTGAAAATAATATTGGAAAAAAAAGGAATGAGAAGCCACCAAAATCAGCTTTTTTACGAAATTTTGTTACGAAGAATTTTTTAACTTTCCAAATACCTATAAACTTCAAATTTGGTAGTAATGTTTGTTACTTATTACCAATATTTTACCAAAAAATACGTGTGCTGCTCTACGGCGGCGCCACCATAATGAAAATCAATTAATTATATGGTGAAATTATGTACGTTGAACGTACATCATGTACATATAATGTTTATGGCTGTACCTGTAGCGGAAAACGAAAATAATGGGCATTTATTGTGGCGCCGCTGGGGAGCATACTCTGCAGCGGCGCCACTTTGAACTCATACATAGAAATGATATCAGCTGTTTTTTTCTTATTGATATTGATGTACGTATGCTGTTTATTGTGTACATATTGAAAAAAATCATTTATATTTAATGATCTTATGTACTTTAATTAATTCCGCGTTCTAACCTAAAAAGTGCACATGAGCGCGGGGGAGCGAGATGGAGATACCCCGCTTCCCGCGCTCCTGTCCACTTTTTAGGTTAGAATGCAGAATTAATTAAAGTACGTAAAATCATTTAGTAATAATGATTTTTTTCAATACGTACACAATAAAAAGCATACGTACATCAATTTCAATTAGAAAAAAACAGCTAATATAATTTCTAAGTATGCGTTCTAAGTGGCGCCGCTGCAGAGTATGCTCCCCAGCGGCGCCACAATAAAATGCACTTTATTTCATTCCCCGATACAGGTACAGCGATAAACATTATATGTACATGATGTACGTTCAACGTACATCATTTCGCCATATAATTAATTGATTTTTATTATGGTGGCGCCGCCGCAGAGCAGCACACAAAAATAGTGTGCTGCTCTACGGCGGCGCCACCATAATGAAAATCAATTAATTATATGGTGAAATTATGTACGTTGAACGTACATCATGTACATATAATGTTTATGGCTGTACCTGTAGCGGAAAACGAAAATAATGGGCATTTATTGTGGCGCCGCTGGGGAGCATACTCTGCAGCGGCGCCACTTTGAACTCATACATAGAAATGATATCAGCTGTTTTTTTCTTATTGATATTGATGTACGTATGCTGTTTATTGTGTACATATTGAAAAAAATCATTTATATTTAATGATCTTATGTACTTTAATTAATTCCGCGTTCTAACCTAAAAAGTGCACATGAGCGCGGGGGAGCGAGATGGAGATACCCCGCTTCCCGCGCTCCTGTCCACTTTTTAGGTTAGAATGCAGAATTAATTAAAGTACGTAAAATCATTTAGTAATAATGATTTTTTTCAATACGTACACAATAAAAAGCATACGTACATCAATTTCAATTAGAAAAAAACAGCTAATATAATTTCTAAGTATGCGTTCTAAGTGGCGCCGCTGCAGAGTATGCTCCCCAGCGGCGCCACAATAAAATGCACTTTATTTCATTCCCCGATACAGGTACAGCGATAAACATTATATGTACATGATGTACGTTCAACGTACATCATTTCGCCATATAATTAATTGATTTTTATTATGGTGGCGCCGCCGCAGAGCAGCACACAAAAATAGTGTGCTGCTCTACGGCGGCGCCACCATAATGAAAATCAATTAATTATATGGTGAAATTATGTACGTTGAACGTACATCATGTACATATAATGTTTATGGCTGTACCTGTAGCGGAAAACGAAAATAATGGGCATTTATTGTGGCGCCGCTGGGGAGCATACTCTGCAGCGGCGCCACTTTGAACTCATACATAGAAATGATATCAGCTGTTTTTTTCTTATTGATATTGATGTACGTATGCTGTTTATTGTGTACATATTGAAAAAAATCATTTATATTTAATGATCTTATGTACTTTAATTAATTCCGCGTTCTAACCTAAAAAGTGCACATGAGCGCGGGGGAGCGAGATGGAGATACCCCGCTTCCCGCGCTCCTGTCCACTTTTTAGGTTAGAATGCAGAATTAATTAAAGTACGTAAAATCATTTAGTAATAATGATTTTTTTCAATACGTACACAATAAAAAGCATACGTACATCAATTTCAATTAGAAAAAAACAGCTAATATAATTTCTAAGTATGCGTTCTAAGTGGCGCCGCTGCAGAGTATGCTCCCCAGCGGCGCCACAATAAAATGCACTTTATTTCATTCCCCGATACAGGTACAGCGATAAACATTATATGTACATGATGTACGTTCAACGTACATCATTTCGCCATATAATTAATTGATTTTTATTATGGTGGCGCCGCCGCAGAGCAGCACACAAAAATAGTGTGCTGCTCTACGGCGGCGCCACCATAATGAAAATCAATTAATTATATGGTGAAATTATGTACGTTGAACGTACATCATGTACATATAATGTTTATGGCTGTACCTGTAGCGGAAAACGAAAATAATGGGCATTTATTGTGGCGCCGCTGGGGAGCATACTCTGCAGCGGCGCCACTTTGAACTCATACATAGAAATGATATCAGCTGTTTTTTTCTTATTGATATTGATGTACGTATGCTGTTTATTGTGTACATATTGAAAAAAATCATTTATATTTAATGATCTTATGTACTTTAATTAATTCCGCGTTCTAACCTAAAAAGTGCACATGAGCGCGGGGGAGCGAGATGGAGATACCCCGCTTCCCGCGCTCCTGTCCACTTTTTAGGTTAGAATGCAGAATTAATTAAAGTACGTAAAATCATTTAGTAATAATGATTTTTTTCAATACGTACACAATAAAAAGCATACGTACATCAATTTCAATTAGAAAAAAACAGCTAATATAATTTCTAAGTATGCGTTCTAAGTGGCGCCGCTGCAGAGTATGCTCCCCAGCGGCGCCACAATAAAATGCACTTTATTTCATTCCCCGATACAGGTACAGCGATAAACATTATATGTACATGATGTACGTTCAACGTACATCATTTCGCCATATAATTAATTGATTTTTATTATGGTGGCGCCGCCGCAGAGCAGCACACAAAAATAGTGTGCTGCTCTACGGCGGCGCCACCATAATGAAAATCAATTAATTATATGGTGAAATTATGTACGTTGAACGTACATCATGTACATATAATGTTTATGGCTGTACCTGTAGCGGAAAACGAAAATAATGGGCATTTATTGTGGCGCCGCTGGGGAGCATACTCTGCAGCGGCGCCACTTTGAACTCATACATAGAAATGATATCAGCTGTTTTTTTCTTATTGATATTGATGTACGTATGCTGTTTATTGTGTACATATTGAAAAAAATCATTTATATTTAATGATCTTATGTACTTTAATTAATTCCGCGTTCTAACCTAAAAAGTGCACATGAGCGCGGGGGAGCGAGATGGAGATACCCCGCTTCCCGCGCTCCTGTCCACTTTTTAGGTTAGAATGCAGAATTAATTAAAGTACGTAAAATCATTTAGTAATAATGATTTTTTTCAATACGTACACAATAAAAAGCATACGTACATCAATTTCAATTAGAAAAAAACAGCTAATATAATTTCTAAGTATGCGTTCTAAGTGGCGCCGCTGCAGAGTATGCTCCCCAGCGGCGCCACAATAAAATGCACTTTATTTCATTCCCCGATACAGGTACAGCGATAAACATTATATGTACATGATGTACGTTCAACGTACATCATTTCGCCATATAATTAATTGATTTTTATTATGGTGGCGCCGCCGCAGAGCAGCACACAAAAATACTATTTAATTTTTTTTTTCTTAAACCGGCACACAAGATAAATAAAATGGGTATTTGCGTTGTTTTCTTACTAAGTTTAAGAAAATCACTTTCTTTTATATGCCTCTGTAGAAACAGCGACTAGAATTCCTATTCATAACGCCGTAAGATTCAATTTACTAGTAACTATAACAGATTATTTGTCTACCTATTCACATCACTTTCATTCACGATGTTTAATATATCTGGGTACGACCTATAGAAAAGAAAATGTGTCTGAAAATGTCAGCTACTCGTATTAGTAAAAGGAATGTCTCCATCGCAATAAAGGTTGCGCGATGTTTACCTTGCTTCGATGTCCTGCAAATATCATATCCTTGCTATATGTAGAATCAAGGGGTGGTGCTCTCAGCAATTATTGATGGTGTGATATAATATATCACAAAAGAATATTATTGTTTTGTGGCACGTGCTACACAGTATAATTTTTTAAACGATCAGGGGCATCAGGTATATTTACCACACAGTGCAACCGAACATTTAAATCCAAATTCGTCGGATACGGGAGGACTACATAAATATATTATTTTTTAAACTAAGACTAACGAAGATATGTACTGTTAATCTATTGTGATTATTATAAAGGTAGACTAGTAGAGGTAGATAGATAGGCACTGTATGTAATTTTGTGTCTTTTTAATATAAAGAAGAATCTATAAAAATCGATGCAATCAACTATTCGTTAATAATCGCTAGATTTGACAAACGATACGTCTTAGCCTGAACACTACAAATATCAATACATAAATGTCAAATGTTGGAACTAAGAAATTACAAAGTATACGGAGCAAGTACTAGTGTTATTATAGCGGCGACTCATGAGCAGACCTAGGAATCCGCGGGCCAAAATTGTTTGACAAAGTAGGGAGTTCCTATATCGATAAACTCAACTATCGATGCTAGGTCTATATACTAGTGATCACTAAAGCGTTTGCTTGTAAAAATATGTTTATATTAAAAGTAAAAAAAAATATTAAATAATAACTCAAAATACTTCCTTCGTTTTTAAAGACAATTTTATAGTTTTACTCGTCCCAATTTTTTTCTTCGTGAATGTCCCATCTACTATTGTTAAAGTAAACGACGACATTGACAAGTACCTATTGTTTTATAGTGAGTGTCTAAGGTAATTTACTCCTAAAAAGGTAGATAACATTAACTATTTTGTAGTGCAATAGGTAATACGCCCTACCTTTATATAACCTAGCGATTATTTAAAATATGCTATGTTGAACAATAGAACAAAAAACACACAATGCTGGGGGCGATCACTAGTGTATAGAACTAGCATCGATAGTTGAGTTTATCGATATAGGAACTCCCTACTTGTCAAACAATTTTGCCCCGCCAATTCCTACGTCTGCTCATGAGCAAGAAGGCATGCGGAGCCTGGACTTCATACCGTCTAACAATCGTACTATTTAATGTAATACAGAACTTCATAATTACTATTATGTCACACCTGGCCATAAAGTGGCCATTATCGCACGCTCCGCGCGCGAAAAAACCCACTTCCTGGCCAGGGGGTGACATAAAATTTTGTACTTACCACGGGCGATAATAAAGAAAGCCTCAGATCGCATATTTATCGCCCTTGCCTTCGGCTCGGGCGTAAAATACCTGCGATCTGAGACATTCTTTGTTTTATCGCCCTTGGTAAGTAATGTACTATTTCCCATGTACACGCCACAGACACGCAGTAATTGACTAAGTATATTGCTGATAACAACACGACTTCCACGAACTAAGTTCAGGAGCATGTATATTTGCGAAGTTACCTTATTATGCGTATATTTATTATTCATCCTATAAAAGCCACGTACCACGCATTCGATTCATAGCAAAACTTTTCTATGAAACTCAGCCACAGAATTTCATAAGTCCCGTCCCGTTATCTTCTGACAAAGCTTCACTTTTTATTGAAATAATAAAAACAGAAACTTAAACTTGCACAATTTTCACATAAAGTATACGTCAAATGTTCACTGAGTAAACAAAAAACTTAAAGGAGTACCTAGTACACTTTGCTTCACATTAATGAAAGTCACGTAGTGATGTCAAAATACTATATGTATGTTGTTTGTTGTACGGTCAACCAATTTGATTTCTGGGCCACTTCGTACCGTGTCACAGTGACATTGACAAGATTAGAGATCTCTAGCGGTTTCCATATTGATTTTCACTGTGACAAGGTACGAAGTGGCCCAGATATCAAATTTGTTGACTGTACCTAGTGAGTTATTTGTTATTGTCATGAATATTACTGTGACCTCAAGTTATTTTATGAGAACTATTAAGTTTTCGTGTTTAACATAAATGTAAGATATTTAGTGTGCTTGTAAGTGGTGTACCTACCTATTACTTAACCGTGATTATCTTAATATTCTCCTGATTCGAATAAAATTCTTACTCATTAGCCTACTTCTAGTTAAGAAGTCATGAATACTCCTTAACAATGTATCTAAAATTAAAAAGTTTGCTAATATGTCTGTTGGCTATGGTCTGGCTATTCAATCGGCAAAAAAAAAAAGAAATTCGCGACTTATAATCTTCTTCTTCTTCTTCTCGTGTCGATGGTTTCAGATTGTGCGGGACCAGAAGGTAGCGACGCTTATTGCCCCGTCTGTCGCGTCTTGGAGGTCTTGCTCGGAGCAGGCGTGCGGGCAGCCTGGGCAGGACAACATGTGCCTCATCGTTTGGGGAGCCGTCCCACGATAATTACCCTATATCTATATTATCTATATATGGAAAAGACCGTAACGGCAAACAATCGAATCGATCTAGCTACATTTCATTCGCGGGAAAACGCCGAGGAAACCTTTTACCGTTTGCCACTAACATGATTTATACCAAGACGAACTTTGATTTTATTAATGTCATAAAATAGCATCTCGTATACCTTCGAAAGGAAAACCTTTGTTTTGGAAGTAAATTAAAAATATATCCAAGCTGTCTGCAATACTTATAAGGAAAAAATAAGTTTACAGCTTAGAAAGGAACGGAACTTGGAAAGGAAAGGAAGGATTATTTAGCGTTAGAATGTATTTTTTTCTAAAAAAAACTAAGTTTTCTACATAAAATCCACCAGCTAAACGCAGACGCATGGAATTCCGATACGGTTTCAGAGAGAGGGGAGTTGAAGCCTCTCGCTTATAGGCAAATAATGCCCTACACTTTTTAAAGTTCGTTTGAGAACACTATACCAAAACGAGTTTGCACGTCCATCCATTGTAGCACACTATGCAATGTAAACTGAATCCCGATATTTTAAAGATGTAATTTCCAGACCGTCCTTTGAGCGTATACAGAGCTACTTCAAAAGTCTACTCTTTCATACAACCGGTAAAGGCTAGTTATAGGATTGTACCAGTAGGAGTATTGTGTTCAGATCTAAAATGACATTAGCCATTGTATAACGGCGCATTGTCGATATAATGGCATGTCAATCATGATGACATCTCAGTTACAAAAACGTCTTGTTTACTGGGAAAAATGTAATAAGTAGCTTTTAAGCTCACATGGTCATTTACATTAGAATTACGTTACGTAACGTTTACATTATAGTTACGTTAATATCGGAAACTCACATATACAAATATACATGGTAAATATCCCGTTATTAATCGTAATTCTAATAAGTATCTTGATACAAAGTTCGATACAATACAAGCATTCCCTTACAAGACATCGGCTGCTCAGAGTCAAAAACAAGTACCTAACAGGTTTCAGCATACTAGAAATCGATCGACTTATCCCTAAAAACTAGGTATACAATGGATATGAATTTTTATTTGTATAAAAATATTTATATTGGTATAAACGCATTTATAACGTTATCTATTTGATCACCTGTAACTGAACCACTTTTTTCTTGGTAATCAGACAAAAAATGCATTTTCAGCGTATTGTACTTTTTGGATTTTTAATTAAATATTATGGATTCCAATCCAACATCACTCTAAATCGACAAATTAAAACTGGTTTATTATGCTTAAATTCCACTGCACACAATAAAAGGAAACATACCTGAACTACAAATAAACTTTTGTTACATTGATAATTGACAGTTATGAAATATCGAAAAACAAAGCAAAGTAAGGAAATCACTAGCATTTCCTTGTCCGTGACAGCAAAATATCTATTCATGATAACTCAAAATTATTTAATAGGTAATTAAACAAACTTTGTTCTGTCTGTCGTAATACCTGTGAAATATATATGACGTAAACAGCTGCTCCTGTAGCTCTAGTATAAGTTTTTTCGAAACATTAACTAATCCTGTAGCTCTAGTATAAGTTTTTTCGAAACATTAACTAATTCGAACGCGTTTGCGTTTTGTCTCAAAATGTATGAAAACGCTCTCACCGAGTTTGAAATACGCTCGTTCATCGGTTAGCAACAAATGTTATACTCGCTGTTTTAGTTTCCACTAGTGATCATCAGAGGCGCTGTTAACGATTTCATACCACTTTCATACATTTTGAGACAAAACGCAAACGCGTTCGAATTAGTTAATGTTTCAAAAAAACTTATACTAGAGCTACTGAGATACCCCCTTATGAACTTGATCTGAATCTGATTTTCAAAGTAAAATATCAAATATCAATTATTGTAACAGGTTTCGAAACTTTTGTCTTAACTTATCTTGGTAGATGTTTTAACTCTGACTTGCACTTTCTCGTCATTATTATAGTTCAAAAGAGCCATGTAACCTTTTGTTCTTGCTAAGATCATATTACGGGACGAACGCCCTCGCTCGCCACAAAGGAAAATATTATTGAGATGTATTTTGCGGAAATTGCTGTTCACGAGAGGTTTCACTTAACAAATGAGTGTCTTAGTTATTAAATCTTCGTAATACTTTATGCTATGTTCTAAAATTAATACATAAAAAGTCCCCAATAAATAACAGTACAGTGTATGGTATATTATTAACAACTGGCAAAGATGTACATATACATACCCATTTAGGTAATCAGATAATAAGCAATAACACATTCGGACTGCAATATTTCATAGTTACGTAATTGGCACTCACATAAATCTATATTACTCCTTCTGCGCGATGCAATACCACAGAATTAGTACTACGTACAGAAGATCCCGCGCTTAGGTATGCCAAACGTGCCTAAACGTGGCCATCTCTGTCCGTCGCACGTCGCACGCAATTTTAGGCCTTAGCGCTAGGGTTACCACCAGTGAGAACCTATTACATTATACGTTACGTTAGTATAGTAGTGACAACAACTAGATAAATCTTTTCGCTGCTAATGTACTTTGTTGCCAGCCCGCTTGACCTTGAGTGTAACGGCACCGGGCCGACCGGCGGTAAGAATAGGTATATATATATTATATTCGTATGTATAATGCCATTTTTTGCAATTAAGGCTTTTAATTAATTGACAAAATGGTTAAATTGAGTTTGAGTGATGCGTAATTTTTAAATTCATACAAAATGGATAGGTAGGTATACGAAAATAAACTCTTACTTCAATGTACATTCACGATTAATTCGATAGGTAATGTAATTAAGTAAGGAAATAAAAAAGTAAATTTAAAATGCTCGCTGCGATACAATATTTGTGTGCTTTTGACTTTCTTATTAGGTACGTTACAGAATAAGAAATACATGCGAAATTGTAAGCGATGACGTAGGGGTAATAGATCGCGCGATCGGTAACGTTGCACCGCAACCATTGAATAGGCCCGAGAGACAGGTCGCTGCCGGCCACATGTACTTGTAGCGGCACGATGATGTCACGCGGTGAGTCGCCCCTGGCAATTAAATACCAAGCTACGCACAACACACATGCTTACACCAAACGCAGAAGAAAATCTGTCGTAGTACAGTACATTGGCGGTACGTTAAGAGTTATGGAGGTAGGTATAATAAGACAGTCATAAAAGAGTAACACTTCCCTAAGAAAAGAATAAAAATGCTGACGGCATGGTTCGCATTTCGAGCATTTTTTTCGTTTGCAAATAATCTAATTTTCTTGTAGCATTTTTTCCAACATCAGCCACTCAATTCGCCTTAATTCTGGTCACGTGTCTGGTAATAATTGGGGACAGAAAAACCGTTGCTGTAATTAAAACATTTGGATAAAAAAATCATTAGCCTGCTGACTAGGCTTGCTTAATCGCGATTTCGGCTTATGTATTCCATATAATACCTGTACGAGTATAAGTACGGGAATTTAGTGGTAATAATAATAATTTCATTTTTTCTAATGTTATTTTATAGGAACTGTTGTTACTTTTTATACAAACGTTACACAAACCTATCCTAAGAAGGTCTTTATTAATTACTTGTGGTGCACTAGGGTTGTCACTCAATTGTACGCGATAAGTCCCGTTTACCAATAGATAAATGTTATATGAAAACTTTATATACCTATATGTATATATATATATAGGTACTGGCCTTTCCATCTCATTCTAATCAATAGATCTAACAAATGTTTACTTGGCTCTATGAAATGTGTTCCTTCAATGACCCTAGTTTCATGTTTTTGTCTCGTGTCATACTCGTATTAAAATAAAGGACATGTATAAGGCAACACTGTAAATCGAATACCGTACGTGGAATACATTGTGGCAACATCATGTAACACGGTGAATGAAAATATGCAAAACATTTCTGAATCATTTTGTTACGTAATAATGAATTTATAACATGACAAGTCATGCCTGAGAGCTTGATTGTATACTTCGATCTATTGCCCCTTCTTTGGACTATGGAGTCGCCATTTTGAAGATCGGATTTCTATGACATTTACAATTTTGGTAGGCCGTTGGTGATCTGTTAGACTTTGGTCCTCTCTCTCAAACCACTTTATGACTAGGATTTGATTTAATAGTTAACTGTACACTGGTTAGGCTTTTCTCGAGATTGCAGTTTCCTTAATGAAATAGGTATTTTCGCAGCTTGTTTTCAAGGACTCCCAGATTTCATTTAGCAGTCAACGTAATCCTTAAGATCATTACAGATCAAGGCTCTTAATGCTACGTTGAGATATTAGATAAATTGCCATGATACGGCATTCAGGATTCGGATTGAAAATGAAAACTGAGCGGCATCGAGTCATTAGGGGTAATAACATTACATTACTTACGTGCTCAGAAAATTGAGTACGAAATATACGTAGTATGTCTACAAATGATAAATCGTGTGTGTTTGCACTAGGTTAAACAGATTTCCTTGACTTTTTGTGTAAAGGAAGATTATGATCTTGGTCAAATAACGTATAATAGAGTCGGAAAGTTAGTAAGCCACTTTTTTGGCCAACTGTTGTTAGTGTAACACTTTGTACCAAAACAAGGAAAATAAGAAGTCGACGATTGTTTATTTTATCTATCGATAATACATGTATATAGTCATGTTTCGGCTCTAATTGGTAAATGAGTCCTTATTGTTTCCTCACTTTCCTTGAGTCTGAACGGTATTTCAAAGAACGCTTTGTTAGGGTTCCGTACCCGAAGGGTCAAAACGGAACCCGTTGTGTGGAAACCCCATCAGTGTAATAACCGCCTAAGGTACAGCCAGTTCCGATGAAAATATGCAGGTATTCTCACCAAGGGTTGGGTAAAAATGCCTACATATTTTCATTCTAGATGATTTCCTTAATTAGATGGTAGATTAGGTATCAATGAAATAAATAATTACCTTTCGTTGACAAAATACGGTAAGGCCTTCTCCATTCAATCTTTGGGCACGATAAGTCGTCGGTTTTGGCACTCCCGAATATATTTTTTTTTGTTTGTAAATATTGGATATACGAAGAACTTCAAGAAAAAAAAAACAGAAAATTTAAAAAAATTAAAAATAAAAATGTTTTTTTTTCTCCAGGTTCTGGCTAACAGAAAAATAAGCACACTGACCAAAAATCAAATTGTAATGCAAACACAAGCGAAGAAAAACTTGCCAAAAGTTTGTATGGAGAGAGCTTGCTCACCCCTGCGCCTTAAAGCGTTGAATTCGAACACAGAAAACAAGATTCAATTATTAACGGCGAATATTGAATCATCCTCTTAGTCTCAAATTATAAATTTAATTAATAGAAATCTAAAACAATCTTCGAAAATGTAGCTACATACAAATTTAATGAACGGAGCTACGATACTTTTGACGTCTTTTGAAGTAACGTCTTTATGTGTCGTTCTCAGGGTAATACGGCCTTAGTGGGGTGATGACTTCCGTCATTAAAGACGATCGTTCGATATTATTGCGATGCTTTTCAATGTAAGCGCTCCATACTAGTATAATCCCATTTAAAAAACTTTTCATCAACGTCTAATAACTAATGGAACAACAAAAGATTACCCCCAAGCAAATAAATTTATTATGCTGCATATGGATGTGGTGGCTGTGTGTGTCTTTGCATATTTAAATATTCGAACGAGCTTTAGGACAAACCAACTATAATTTTCATGTTCAAGAAGGCAGGCTGACCGTTATATGTCTTGATGGAGTTAGGTAACAAGTTTGTGCACATAAATTAATTTGAAAATGAAAAATCACTTGAAGGTCTCGCCTATAATCATGGAAAAAAGTTGTTTATATATCACCATAATATATATCATCAATAATTTAATATCGAAAAAAGTAATAATGCTAATTTAGTATGCAAATGCAATTTAAATTCAGAAGTAGACAAGATAAAGTCTTGTAATTGTAATGTAAAACAGCAAGTGGAGATTAAATCTATCCGTTAATTCTAACCAACTGTGGAGAAACATCGATGTTAATTTATCCGGTTGTGAACTGAGCTATGTCGAGGTTTTCCCGAAGGACTATAATATAGGGTTCTCCAAGAAAGGAGTGTATAAATTTTAAAGGGTCGACAAAGTGCATGAGACTCCCATGGCGTTGAAGGACATCATGCGGGTCGTACCGCGTACGTGGTAAAAAAAGGAATTAAATCATGCCAAGACATTTCCATACTGAACGTAACCACTTAACCTTCTTTATAGGTAAGTGCAAGTGTATCCCCTCTTTCAATACATCCGTAGTTTGAGCCTTCCGTTTCGTCCCCCGAGCAAAGCCTCGCGTTAGGAGATCTACCGGATTTTCCCAGCTCGAAAACTAGCTAAGTTTAGACTGGGCATACACATACGGGGCACTTTGCAACTAGAAGGTAGGAAGTTTTACAGGGGACATCAAAAAGATATACGAGTACTAGTATAGCGTACATTGCTACTTGAAACATAATTTTTACTTGCAACTTTATTACATATAGGTACGAATAAAGAATGGTCGCCATTATCATAAACTTTTAACAAACGTTAAAAATGAAATTAAGCTCCAAATCTACCATATGAAGTGTCCTTACAAGTACTTAAATACCTTGCGTGATAGGTAGCTATCGCTTGTATGATATGAAAATTTAGTACGCAAAATCATCCTCACATAATTTATCTTTGTCCGAGTTTTTACTATTCCTCGAGCTACGATCACAGTAAACTAACGACATTTATAATCGAGATATAAAAAAGACATTACTAACCATAATGCAGATACCTAAAGCAAACAAGAGACAATCTCTTTGTAAAAGGTAAAATAACCACCAAGCGGTATTATATTTCATGTAAGTCGATATTATCTTGTTGAAAATTATTTTGCGGCTTCGTCACGAGAGGGGTTTAACAGTGGCTCAGTCAGGGAAAGGGTTACCAGGGATCGGATACCGGTATTATTTTCAAACCGGTTTCGGCCATTGACCCCAAACCGAAATGAATAGCGTTTGTGGTTTCGTTCTTGTTTCTGGTTTTCGGCACTCAAAACCGGTTAGTGAAGGAACTGTTCTGGGCCCAATTTCGTTTCCGTGGAACGAAATTAACCGGTTTTCGACGGAGACAACCAGTCTTAACTCGAATTTTTGACAGAGGCCGCCAAGGGTTACTATTATCCGCAGCGGGAGTGCGCTTACAATTTATTTAAAAGCTAATTTATAATTTGATATTAAATTTTACCACTATACCTGATGTCGAGGGTCTGATGATGCAGCCGGAAGAGAGCCACTGGAACTGCCTAACGGAAAGTGATAAAGTAGTCGAGTTTGGGCTTGTTTGTTTTGTTGTCTTGAGTACTTACCACTGGACCTGATGTCGAGGGTCTGATGATGCAGTCGGAAGAGAGGTACTGGAACTGCCTAACGGAAAGTGCTACGATAGTCGAATTTGGGCTTGTTTGTTTTGTTGTCTTGAGTACTTACCACTAGACCTGATATCGAGGGTCTGATGATGCAGCCGGAAGAGAGGCACTGGAACTGTGTAACGGAAAGTGATAAAGTAGTCGAGTTTGGGCTTGTTTGTTTTGTTGTCTTGAGTACTTACTAATGGCCCTGATGTCGAGGGTCTGATGATGCAGCCAGAAGAGAGCTACTGGAACTGCCTAACGGAAAGTGATAAAGTAGTCGAGTTAGGGCTTGTTTGTTTTGTTGTCTTGAGTACTTACCACTGGACCTGATGTCGAGGGTCTGATGATGCAGCCGGAAGAGAGGCACTGGAACTGCCTAACGGAAAGTGATAAAGTAGTCGAGTTTGGGCTTGTTTGTTTTGTTGTCTTGAGTACTTACCCCTGGACCTGATGTCGAGGGTCTGATGATGCAGCCGGAAGAGAGGCACTGGAACTGCCTAACGGAAAGAGATAAAGTAATCGAGTTTGGGCTTGTTTGTTTTGTTGTCTTGAGTACTTACCCCTGGACCTGATGTCGAGGGTCTGATGATGCAGCCGGAAGAGAGGCACTGGAACTGCCTAACGGAAAGAGATAAAGTAATCGAGTTTGGGCTTGTTTGTTTTGTTGTCTTGGGTACATACCACTGGACCTAATGTCGAGGGTCTGATGATGCTGTCGGAAGAGAGCCACTGGAACTGCCTAAAGGACAGTGCTACGGTAGTCGAGTTTGGGCTTGTTTGTTTTGTTGTCTTGAGTACTTACCACTGGACCTGATGTCGAGGGTCTGATGATGCAATCGGAAGAGAGGTACTGGAACTGCCTAACGGAAAGTGATAAAGTAGTCGAGTTTGGGCTTGTTTGTTTTGTTGTTTTGAGTACTTACCAATGGACCTAATTTCGAGGGTCTGATGATGCAGCCAGAAGAGAGCCACTGGAACTGCCTAACGGAAAGTGATAAAGTAGTCTAGTTTGGGCTTGTTTGTTTTGTTGTCTTGAGTACTTACCCCTGGACCTGATGTCGAGGGTCTGATGATGCAGCCGGAAGAGAGGCATTGGAACTGCCTAACGGAAAGTGATAAAGTAATCGAGTTTGGGCTTGTTTGTTTTGTTCTCTTGGGTACATACCACTGGACCTAATGTCGAGGGTCTGATGATGCTGCCGGAAGAGAGCCACTGGAACTGCCTAAAGGACAGTGCTACGGTAGTCGAGTTTGGGCTTGTTTGTTTTGTTGTCTTGAGTACTTACCACTGGACCTGATGTCGAGGGTCTGATGATGCAGTCGGAAGAGAGGCACTGGAACTGTCTAACGAAAAGTGATAAAGTAGTCGAGTTTGGGCTTGTTTGTTTTGTTGTCTTGAGTACTTAGCACTGGACCTGATGTCGAGGGTCTGATGATGCAGTCGGAAGAAAGGCACTGGAACTGCCTGACGGTAAGTGCTACGATAGTCGAGTTTGGGCTTGTTTGTTTTGTTGTCTTGAGTACTTACCACTAGACCTGATATCGAGGGTCTGATGATGCAGCCGGAAGAGAGGCACTCGAACTGTCTAACGGAAAGTGATAAAGTAGTCGAGTTTGGGCTTGTTTGTTTTGTTGTCTTAAGTACTTACCACTGGACCTGATGTCGAGGGTCTGATGATGCAGCCGGAAGAGAGGCACTGGAACTGTCTAAAGGAAAGTGATAAAGTAGTCGAGTTTGGGTTTGTTGGTCATGTTGTCTTGAGTACTTACCACTAGACCTGATGTTGAGTGTCTGATGATGCAGCCGGAAGAGAGGCACTGGAACTGTCTAACAGAAAGTGATAATCTAGTCGAGATTGGGCTTGTTTGTTTTGTTGTCTTGAGTACTTACCACTAGACCTGATATCGAGGGTCTGATGATGCAGCCGGAAAAGAGGCACTGGAACTGTCTAACGGAAAGTGATAAAGTAGTCGAGTTAGGGCTTGTTTGTTTTGTTGTCTTGAGTACTTACCACTGGACCTGATGTCGAGGGTCTGATGATGCAGCGGGAAGAGAGGCACTGGAACTGCCTAACGGAAAGTGATAAAGAAGTCGAGTTTGGGCTTGTTTGTTTTGTTGTCTTGAGTACTTACCACTGGACCTGATGTCGAGGGTCTGATGATGCAGCCGGAAGAGAGCCACCGGAACTGCCAAACGGACGGAACGGACTACTTTTTCCCTTACCGTTAGGCAGTTCCAGTGGCTCTCTTCCGGCTGCATCATCAGACCCTCAACATCAGGTCCAGTGGTAAGTGCTCAAGATAACAAAACAAACAAGCCTAAACACGACTACCGTAGCACTTTCCGTTTGGCAGTTCCGGTGGCTCTCTTCCGGCTGCATCATCAGACCCTCGACATCAGGTCCAGTGTAGATATGAGCGCCGATGGGCAATTGGCCGGCGGCGGCGCGCCGATCAAAATTGATCGGCGGCGGCGGCGTCGGCGGCGTGACCTTGTAAAAACCTCAGGTTCAATACAAAAATACGTTTTTTTCCTTATTTGATGCCGTACACGCCTATCAACGTCATTTTTACTGTCAGGATGACAAACACGCCTATTGATATCGATGTTCTACGTTTTATTCCGTCCTAGTCGATTACGCATGGTGGGTTACATATTGTGTATAAAGACTAGGTATGCTCTGCTGTATATGTAGGTAACATCTAAGTGGCAATGAAAACAGCAAGTCTATTGCTGCCTGCGGGAAACTTCGCGTCAAGGTGGTCCAGTCACATGACAAAGCTTTAAAATATGATATTTGTATGTAAACATGACAATTCTGCTCAAACTCTTGGATGCCTCCGAAACGTGGTGTTTCTAACGCAAACACACTCGTATATTATATACTTCTAGGATTTATCACAAATACTAGGAGCGGCATTATGCCCATCTTTTGGTGAACCACGAATACATCGAACCGTGTCAGAAACAAGCAAGTTCTTGAATACATATAAACTTTCGTGAGACATGATATAATTTTATTTTACTAAACGACAATTAATACCGTTTTAACCGTTTAGTAAAGTAAAAGCATGTTCTTCACTAAACCAAACTAATTTCAACGGCATTGAAGATTATTTAATATGCAGTAGTCGCGTGGACTCTGCTAACTACGGGCCCATTTCGGTCACATCCATTCACTGCAAGATTATGGAGTGTTCTGACTAAACAGCAGGCTCTTTGGCGTATCTAGAATCAAATGATCTCCTCAGTGACCGACAATACGGCTTTCGTCACAATCGGTCCACTGGGGATCTTCTAGCGTACAACACACACACCTGGAATAAGGCCATAGAGATAAAATACGAAGAAGGCCTAGCGGTTTCTCTCGATTTCACAATGGCCTCACTCCAGGTGTGTTATTGCTTTGACATGGTCTGGCACAACGGTCTCTAATCAAACTTTCTTCGTATAGTCTGCCGTCTGGTTGTTGTGCTTGGATTGGATATCGGATTTCCTGAGGTATAGAATCTATTGGAGTGGTAATTGATGGCTGCTCGTCTGATCCGATGGCTATTAATGACGTTGTCCCCCATGGGTCAGTGGGTCTCTGCGACTCTTTCTGCTGTGCGCCCGGTATCTTTGGGTATGCAGACTTCAGTACTGTTGTAGAGAACTAGATGTCCACTGCACGAACCAGTATGACCAGAATTCGGACTAATGGGAAGTTATGATTATGCCTGTGAACCTTTCTCTCTTCGATTAGAGCGATGCCAGTCCAGTCTGGTTAGGTTCAATGCCACAAAAACTCAGACGTGTCTAATTTCCGCGAAAAAGAGGCAAAAGAGACCCCTACTTTCCGAGATGTAATCGTGCCTATTACCGGCTTTTCGGCATAACATTGTTTTTGACTCTCAGCTTTGACAAATATATAAGTAAAGTAAAGTAAGTAAGTAATCTAGAACATCGGCACAAAGTTGCCAGTCTGTCGGATTTTGTTTAGAATCGCTCATTAAGGATCCCTTTTGTGCATTTTTGGTACTGAATACTAAAATAAATAACGCTATATAACCGTAAAATATCAAATTCCAAACTAGTTTGCCGATCGATGATATAAGTGTGTAAAAGATAAGCTACACAGTATCTGAAACGCGCGCGAAACAGAGACCGGCGCGCCGATCGCCATGTGTCGGCGGCGGCGGCGTGGGTTTTTGGCCGGCGGCGGCGGCGCGGCGGCGCGGCGCTCGTATCTAGTCCAGTGGTAAGTATACTCAAGACAACAAAACAAACAAGCCCAAACTCGACTACTTTATTACTTTCCGTTAGGCAGTTCCAGTGCCTCTCTTCCGGCTGCATCATCAGACCCTCGACATCGGTCCAGTGGTAAGTACTCAAGAGAACAAAACAAACAAGCCCAAACTCGACTACTTTATTACTTTCCGTTAGGCAGTTCCAGTGCCTCTCTTCCGGCTGCATCATCAGACCCTCGACATCAGGGCCAGTGGTAAGTACTCAAGACAACAAAACAAACAAGCCCATACTCGACTACTTTATCACTTTCCGTTAGGCAGTTCCAGTGGCTCACTTCCGGCTGCATCATCAGACCCTCAACATCAGGTCCAGTGATAAGTACTCAATATAACAAATCAAACAAGCCCAAACTCGACTACTTTATTACTTTCCGTTAGGCAGTTCCAGTGCCTCTCTTCCGGCTGCATCATCAGACCCTCGACATCGGTCCAGTGGTAAGTACTCAAGAGAACAAAACAAACAAGCCCAAACTCGACTATTACTTTCCGTTAGGCAGTTCCAGTGCCTCTCTTCCGGCTGCATCATCAGACCCTCGACATCAGGTCCAGTGGTAAGTACTCAAGACAACAAAACAAACAAGCCCAAACTCGACTACTTTATCACTTTCCGTTTGGCAGTTCCAGTGGCTCTCTTCCGGCTGCATCATAAGACCCTCGACATCAGGTCCAGTGGTAAGTACTCAAGACAACAAAACAAACAAGCCCAAACTCGATTACTTTATCACTTTCCGTTTGGCAGTTCCATTGCCTCTCTTCCGGCTGCATCATCAGACCCTCGACATCGGTCCAGTGGTAAGTACTCAAGACAATAAAACAAACAAGCCCAAACTCGACTACTTTATCACTTTCCGTTAGGCAGTTCCAGTGACTCGCTTCCGGCTGCATCATCAGACCCTCGACATCAGGTCCAGTGGTAAGTACTCAAGACAACAAAACAAACAAGCCCAAACTCGACTACTTTATCACTTTCCGTTAGGCAGTTCCAGTGACTCTCTTCCGGCTGCATCATCAGACCCTCGAAATCAGGTCCAGTGGTAAGTACTCGAGACAACAAAACAAACAAGCCCAAACTCGACTACTTTATCACTTTCCGTTAGGCAGTTCCAGTGACTCTCTTCCAGCTGCATCATCAGACCCTCGACGTGGCTGTCTTCCGTTCCGGCGGCATCATATAAATTAGCTTCTAATCTAAATATTATAAGAGCACACGCGCCGCGGGGCCCGCGGGTGATGGTATTACCTGACGACAACGCCTTCAAAAGTGACAGCCGTGACATTTTAAACCGGTTTAATAAAGTTCCACGGAACGTTAAAATTCCGTTCTCCTAGAATACTGATAACCGAAATAATTCGTTCTTTCACTAACAGGTATTTTGATAAACCGGTATTATGTAAGAACGAAATCAAACCGGTTTAGGAACAAAATAATACCGGTATTTGGAAACCGGTTCCGATCCCTGGGTTACTGCGCATAGGAAAACGGACTATTGGGGATGGAATTGGGCGGTACAGTCACAATTTTGAAATAATGTACTACGTTGCAGATTTTAAAAAAAACAACGGGTGTCGCTCCGGGAGTGCCGGCAGAAGTGAAAACTCAATAAAGAAAGTAAATAACAAAGATATTCATATCCGTATCGGTATCGGTATCCGTATCCATAGCCATATTCATATTCATACTAATATTCATACTCATGTTCATATTCATATTTGCATAATCCATTTACATATATACATAATATGTCCCGAGTATCATTGTGTCTTACGCATCGTAAGACCAGGTGAGTTTAGCTGAGTTGACCCCTCCTAACATCGCAATTACGATACTAGGAGGGGTCAACTACCTGGTCTTACGAATCGTCGCGAGTTTAACAATTTTCCCATCACAAAAAGTGCTCAGCGCAGCTAAAGAAGTTTTCACTTAAAAAAATGTGAGTACCTAGATAGGTAATATAGATATATTGAAATTTGAGTCAATTAACGTTTAGTCCGTTAGAGTATTTTTATCTCACGAGCGCGGGTTGGCCATGGTTGTAGTTATGACACATACGAACACAAAGACACATATGTATATGTATGTAGTACTCAACACACAACCATGTCTCATCCGCGTTCGTGAGATGAAAGTACTGTAACGGTATGTTTACTGAATCGACAAAAAATATATACAAAAGAACATACAACCGAATTGAGAACCTCCTCTTTGTTGACTTTGTTTTGAAGGCGGTTAAAAATTCATAAAAATAAATACATATTAATTCATTTTGTTGGTACACATTATTTATTTTATTATAAAAATGCTACTACTGTCTAGTACAGGACAATTGCGACCTCGTGGCATAGATTTTACATGTACTTATTTAATTTCTCATTTACAAAAAACAATTATAATATAAAAAGTACAAAGGCGAAATTATCCCCCTAAGCGATCTCTTCCAGCTAACCTTCGAGAAAATGAGTAAAGTGAATGTACTTAACGCACGAAGGCGACAGACAAAATTACTATGCACAAACACGGATACTTAAACGAAGCAATACCCGATTTAAAATATACATAATCTAATAAATTGTGCATACAATTACACAAACATGAATATGATTGTCATGTGGTTCCTTAACTCTTTACATCCAGGTTTTGTAGCCAATGCACGGCGTCGGATGTTGCCTTATAAATTTTACAATAATTATTGTAAGTATTTTCCTATTGTAGACTATCGCCATACGATTAAATAAATAATTCTTTAAATGACACCTGCATATTTAAAAAGCATTCATGCCACACACACACGCATTAGGTACTAAGTTTACTTTTCCGTACAATTTGGTTTTGAATACAAAATGAAGTGTCTTTGATCCCCGCGGCTTAAATTATAATGCCGGTATGACATGTCATCACGACACACAACTGGAGCAAACAATACACGAAATTTGCATTAAACTTTCAATATTACGGCAGTTATACGTGCGCTAAATACGTCTCGAGTATTGTTCTGCTCTTTCAAGATTGTGTTGCTCATGATAAAATGGTTCCAAAAAGTGACAGTTGCAGTTCACTTTTATATTAAGACCGCCTGTTGTTACCACTATTAATTTTACCAAATTTTAATATTGTATTCCTTTATGATTGGTGCAATAAAGAATATTATTATTATTTTTATGCTCTTTATTTACTTTTGCTCTTATAATAGTTTTATAAAAAGTAAAATATAAAAATACATATTATAAAAACTATAAAAACTTTTTTTTCGAAACCTATAATCTGTCCCACTGCTGGGCAAAGGCCTCCCCCGCTGACTTCCACTCGTCCCTTTGAGCTGTTTCGGGCCGACCGTTTAGAAATGTGTCCAGGTCATCCCGTCATCTCCGCCTCGGCCTACCACGTCGTCTCCGAGCTGGCAGCGAGGCGGGGCCAAAGCTGCCGGAAAGGAACCTCCTGCACCGCTAGCACAAGATGGCGCGCGAGCTATCTCTCTGCGAGATAACTCGCGCGCCATCTTGTGAGCTGTGCTGTCTATCCGCGCCGTGTCCAGGAGTACCGCCTTCTGTATCTGATTCTTGACCCAGCCATCTAGCGAGAGTCTCTTCAGGTGTTGGTCGAGACTCTTTGCTATTGGACCCGTGGACCGTTCGCAGAAAAGACTATCCGCAACGTAGTACTGGGACAATGGTCGTCGAATCAACATCCCACATGGCGTTCACCTCGTGTGCCAGGTCTAGGTACTTGCTGAGTTTGTCCTTCTCGACCTTCACGAGGTTCTCGTCATGGGGAATAGTGATGGCAACAAGCATTGCCTGGCAATTCGATTTGCCAGCACGATATCAGACTTATTCGCTACAATTATAGTCCTGTCCGTGATTACAGATCGATCCCAATAGAGCGTGGCACAACCATTTCAAAAACTGGCGCAGATGCCCCCTTAGTAAGGTACTTGAGCAAGAACAAGTTGTTGGTGAATGATCCTGGCTAAACTAAGTTATGTCTGCGACAGTACTTGCCGTTAGCAAGGTGATCACAACTGGAATGAATATGCCTGAGTGTCTTTCCGGGGCAATTATTATAAAGTATAACCTATTGTTTTCCTGTGCGATACAATAAAGGAGTATACAATACCATATTGTTGTCAGACGTTTGAGACTGAAGAATATAGTATGAGACGACCACTTCCAATATAACTGCGACGAAAAGCCGTATAATAGCTCCAGAACTAACGCAATTAGAGCGAAAAGCTTAAGCCGAATTGACTCTGACCAATGCTTTCAAGATTTATCTGTATTACCTGGTAGGAGCCGATCCTGGACCTGGGAAATTCATGAATCCGCCACTGGTCCCAATATTTGGGCGATATCTTACAATGCTGTCACCGTTGCTGGCAAACATCACGCTCCTGCGCACTCAAGATCATGCCAAGATGTTTGCCGGCGACGGCTTTGGGTCTGAAGTTTTTTTGAACAGATGTATAGTGACGTCGTAGTAAGTTCAAAATTTGACTTCTGGCACCGAAAACTCAGTTGAGAAAGCAACTGGGACTTAGGGCTTAGACGAGGGAGAGACAGAAGATAAGGTTTGACTATTTACCACTCAAAATTAACTTTAGACATTTAATGCACTTGGCCGGTTTTTTTTAACCCAACGCGTAATATTATGTTGTGTTTATACCATATAAACACAACATAATATTAATGCCTGCTTGTATTAAAATAGACGGGTGTTTTAGTTTTGATTTTATTGCCTCTATCTAGTGGCGAACAAACCGATAAAACAAAATTTGGCAACACGCCATCGAATAAAAACAAAGTTTATGCCGTGAAACAAATTAAAATGGAAGTTGTTTTTCTTCCTTAGTTACCTAAAAGAGGCTAGTGTAAATAATCCACTTGGCTGGCCAGGTACATTAAAAAATGCTACACCCAGTTTTTTTGTTTAATTGTAGTTTTGAACTATAATAATCATTAAAAATTAGACGGATTTTGATATAAGCATTACGATACGCCAAATAGTGTTACTAAAACAATGTAACAACCTGTTTTATTTAGGTTATTTGTGTAGGCATCTCACATTAGTATGTTGCCACCGTTTTCACTGGTTACATGACTCTTGAAGCACTAATAATTTTAATAAAAATTGAATACAGAAATACACTACGATCTTTTGCATTCACTTTATTCTTCCGATCCAAAACTTCCGATACATGAAATTTAATTCAAGCTCAACCAAGATCTATGATATTACAAAACTTGCAACGGCAGCAAGCAAACTAGATTATTTAAGTCGTTCAAAAGTGCAATTCGATACTTCAACACTGGGCGCGTATTTTGTTTGAAGCTAAGTTATATATTTAAAATAATACCAATTTAAATAAACTTTAAAAACCCATCGATATAATTTAATATCTAAACACACAAGGTTAATTCAGCATTTTCCTGAATGACAAGATTGCTAGAGTTTAATATTAAATTAGTGTGTTAAATAAAAACCTATGTTCTTAAGCTATCAGCCAAAGTAAGGGCAAATCTGAGTTTGAATGAAATCGTGTAACGGGCGGATACGTATTTGAAACACGTGGCAGGCCATAATAATACCAATTATTCGAAAAATATCGTTCAATGCGATTTAATTGGGGTAGGAATTCCTCTTGTGACCAGTTTCCAATATAAGAATCCTGTGAAAAATCTATCGCTCCGCACCTTGTATATTCCTATTATACATTTAATCATGTCATTATCCTCAATAAAGGTTTATCCCTATAGTAACTCCGAAGCAAATTGTACAATGTCGACGATTCCAAATTTCAACTGACCAAATTAATACGGCACTCAAACTTTGTCCGGGTGCCTAGTAAACGCAGCATACTCAAACGGCACTTAAGATTGTTCCAAGCAATACTGCAGTTGCTCGTTTGGAAAGCCAGAGCAGTTGTAGTTGTAGCTACAAGCTACAACCTCGGATTTGCATTGCCTATCTAGCAATGTTCTTGCTGGTCCCGAACCGAACATCGACTGACACGGTCTAGCGAATAACACTAAATCAGATGCACCGGTAAAATATCGAAAATTCAACAGTTAAAAGTTGAATACGAGATTATAGTAATGCGTGATGTTAGAATTCTAGTTACATAATATAGTTATATATATATATAAAGGATGTCCCAAAATTTACGCATGATTTGAATGAAATAGAAATTTTTGTTTTTTTGTTTTTACTGTATTTTTTATTAAAACATAAGACAGGGTTACACATCGGGCAAATGTCCACCATGGCTTTGCTGGCACATACGAATTCTTATAATGAAATTTTCCATTACCATTTTGCACAAATGTGGCTAAATTTTGTGTATGCTCCTTATTTAATGCGTTAGTGATTGCGGGCTTATTGGCATAGACCGTTGACTTCAAGTAGCCCCATAAAAAGAAATCTAATGGTGTTAAATCACATGACCTAGGGGGCTAATTCTGATCACCGAACGAGACAATAAACGAAATTTGCGAACTGTCGCAGGCGTACTATCATTATTTTTCGTTGAACAATAAAAACCCTAAACTGTCATCTGTCTAATTTGTTGTATGTACTTTTCCGTACAAAAGGAGTCCAATTCAAATCTTGCGTAAATTTTGAGACTCCCGTTACTATGTATGATAAATATTACTTTGAATGGTAATTTTCATATTGTATATATTTGCTCTTATTAAAATTACCTCAGGGGCAGCGGGATCAAATCTTTAGCCATAGGCTGCGTTTCCACCAGAGATGTGCGAGGATGTGTTTTCATATATTTGACACCTCGCTCGGCGCGTTGCGAGGTGTCAAAAGTATAAAAACGCATCCTCGCACATCTCTGGTGGAAACGCAGCCATAGTCACGTAATTTTCCAATATGTTTGGTCAGAAACCAGATTGAAGGTTTCAACGTTATTTATTTAAGGCTCGACTTACTTAAGTCAACGACTACACTACTGTTGTGCTGTTCTCCCTCAGATCACTACATTATGCCAATTGGAATACTGCCAAATGTCGTTCCACGGATATAAAATATAAAGACGGCCGGGTTAGGAAGGCAAGTTATATTAAAACTATTTTTTGACAGAGCAGCTTTTGTTGATATTAAACCAAGGTCTTACGTACGAATGTCGTGTCATAAATATTTACTGTCTACATTTGTTAATATTTTTTTATTAATTTCACGGAAATGCGTATCAACATGTTATATATATCTACGCATGGTAATAATCAATATTTAGTCTTATTTAGGGTTCTGTACCTGAAAAGAAAGAAAAAACGGAACCCTTATAGGATCACTTTGTTGCCTGTCTGTATGTCTCTCAAGAATCTTTATCTCGGGAACGTGTGGAGGGATCGAGATGAAATTAAAAACAATATACACAGGTCCCCGATGCTGTGAAAAATCATACTTCCCAGTTAACGTAAAAAAGATACTGCCGCTTATACCGCAAAAAATGTGTATTTCTACAATCTCTAGGGAATCAAAATTTGTAGGGTACTTTCCGTTGACCTAGAACTATTAAATTTGGCCAGTAATATCGTCTTGTAGCTATCCTCGTCCTACTCGCACTTGTCCGGCTTTTTTAAATTACATATTGTAAAGCACTGCTTATGTAAAACTATGTAATAAACCGGCCAAGTGCGTGTCGGGCCACGCGCAAGGTAGGGTTCCGTCCACCCGTTACATAATGTGGACTAAAAAGTTCGCAAACTTATATTTACTATGTTTTTGACAGAATTACCAACATTATCTAAGGCATCAATGGAAATTGTACGAAAGTTTGCTTTTGCAAAGTACATTTCTGAAGTTCGACTATTACTCGTTAACTAGTAATGTCTACTTAGCTGTGATAGTTTTCATTTTAAATTCATCGTATATACTACTACCATGATTTTTTTCACATGCCTAGTAGCCACCGTTTAACTGGCAGGGGGGGGGGGGGGGGGGGGACACACACACTTGACCATAACAAAAATTATCACTTCAAAGCTTAATATCACGCTAACCAATTCTTTAATCAAAAAATGCTTTTAGAAACCTTATAATATTTTTAAAAGAGCTATCCAACGATACCCCACACGATGGGGTTTGGCAGAAAAAAAATTTCACCACCACTTTAAATGTACGGGAGGTACCCTAAATTTTTTTTTTTAAGATTTTATTCTACCGTTTTGTCGGCGTGATTGATATGTATACTCATGCCAAATTACAGCTTTCTAGTACTAACGGTTACTGAGAAAAACGGGGGTCGGACGGACGGACGGACGGACGGACGGACATGGCGTAACTATAAGGGTTCCTTGTTTACTACGGAAGCCTAAAAAAGCACCGAAAATATTTGAACTAAAAATGTAACAATCAGCTGCTCACAAAAGAGCGAGCTAATAAGAATCCCATGTACCTATTGTTCACGCAGCATTGTAGTCCACTTGCTGGGATTACTGCGTCAGCTCTTAATTAGAAGTTTAATTAGTAGGAAAGGTGGAATACAATACGATAGATGTATACACGCCATTCAGTTAAGGGTCGGATTGAGTTACATGGGTGTGGTCATGGAAAGTGAAAGAGAGCGGTTTTTTTAGATTTACATATCAAAAGCATTTTTTTACAATAGGCCGCTGATCGATTACCTATGCGTAACTAGCTTTTGCCTGCGACATCGTCTGCGTAAATTTCCATTCCCTATTTCACTCCTTTGAGAGATAAAACGTATCAATCAATCAATCAATATTTATTTTAAATAGGTAAAAACATGGTGTACAAAAGAAGGTATAACAGTAATTGGTCTCACAATATTAATATGGTCTCATATCCTATATGATAAACTCTTAGTATACTCATAATCCGTTCAGCCGTTTTTGCGTGATTGACTAATCATCTATACTTTCGCATTTATAATACCTATTTATATTAAGACTGCGTCGTGCAGGGTAAATTATCAGCGCCTGTCAAATTTCTATTTTTTTAAATTATTTTCCCCAGTAACTCACACATACATATTTCACACACACTACTTCATTTTGTTGGCCCGGGTCATTGACTTACATTTTTTTAATAGGTATTTTCAGTTGTGTATTGCCACCAGTTAATCAGAGTTAAAAACTCCTTAGAGAAATCGAAATTGTCATAACTTGTCACTGTACAATGACAATGCTCTGTCAATTTCTGTAAGGAATACAAAGTTTTGATTTACAATATTTGATGATTTATTAACGCATTACAAAAATGTAAAAATAAAAGTCAAGTTCTGACCTGTCAACCTTACTTCTGAAAATTGGGATTTGATTTTAGTAAAACGCTCCTAATTATTCATATACAAATAGATTAAAATACCTATATTTAAGTGTATCAATGCCATGGCTTAAGCTGTTATGTTGTTAAATTATATTTAATTGAATAAATGGTGAATAAAACTTAAGAATGTGTAATCCTTTTGCAGGCAGGGTCACTACCAACTAAGCTAAAGCGGCTTTTATAGGTAATGCGAGTTTTAAGCGAAGATGCGGTTGTTTTATTTCGATATATATTATGTAATGAAACTTAATGAAAATTAAGGCAGTATTTTGAAATAAGTTTGTTAAGTATTCTTAAAACCTAATGATAATGAAATAAGTAGGACAAATATGATCAAGTAGGATTTAGTAAATCATTGTCACTATCTGTAATTGGAACTTGGCCGGCCGGACGCGCTATCGTGTGCATGGTTGAATGTACGAGTCCATAGTTATGTTATGACAAATTAGCTCTCATGTTCCTTCTTATAAGAACGATAATTGAATAGAATAATTAGTGGAGTAAATTTTACTGAACTTTTAACACTACTTGGACAATGGTTGCGTATAGCTAAATCCATGTACATGCTGCATACATGCTGTAATGTAACAGTTATAATACTTGTAATATACGCAATTGAAATTGCAATCTTACTATTATTTACTACGTTTACGTAACGTCCAAACAATTATTGCGACGTACTTTTTTTTGTTTTTTCAACCTGATTGTGGCCTTATAGGTCGGGCCCAATAAATCGATAGGAGTGCGCGGTTGGAAAGTGGCCTGGGGAAAATCGAGGGGAAACCTCCGACATGACCACGCGGGAGGTTTAAACACTGGGATACTCTAAGAGTTTGCGCTCCAGTGAGATTGGTTACGCGGCTTCTACCGAATCTGAGTTGTTAGTGGGATCGAGCTACTTACTGGGAGTTTTGTCGCTGGTTCACTAAACTCTACTAGGCCCGACCTGGGTCGGACTGACTCTACCCGGTGTGACGTATTTACGTATATCCAAAGACTACAATGTATATACTAAAGTACGTATATCCGTATATCCAAAATCAAAGCAGTGAACCAAATAATTTCAAACCATAAAAAACAATCAAATAGAAATTAGAAACCGTACTTACAGACCTGCAGAAAAAAGTAGGACTACATACATATATTTTATATAAGACTCAGATTATACGTCGTCGTTAGAGATATAACTAAGATAAAAAAAACACATTTATATTTTCATTCTATAATTAGTATGACCATGCGGCTTCGACAGTACAATCTTCTGCTGCTTATTACTTTCTTTGTTGTGTGACACTGCAGATTGATAATCCACGATTCCTGAAGTTATATCACGACATCTGAGATATTATATTTAGCCATTAAATGTATTCCTATTTGACGAGAAAGCGTGAATATCCACACAAATTTCAATAAGTATTCCAATCCAATCAATCCAATCAGTGGGTTCTTCAATGCTGAGGATCGTGACCGCTATGTCTCTGGCGGGGAGTGCAGATGGCTCGCCAGTGGTTCCGATGATGCGCTGCATGCAGCGCCTGGTGTTCTCGGAGTTTCTCGGCGAATTCGGAGATTTTTTCAATCCACCTGGCTGGCCCGAGCTCGTCTATCCTCCACCTTTCCCGTCATCATGATGTACTCGAGGATAATAGGGACGACGCGCGATATGTCCAAAAAATGCCAGTAGATAAGTATGCGTTGTTGGCAAACTGTCGAGAGGCGTGTGTGTATGCGTATTTGGTGTTCGATATCAACATTAGATACGTAAAATTATTGAAATATAAAGAAAGAAAAATGTACACAAATTTTCATTTGAAGTAAGTGACAAATGTCATTACGTTATAAAGATGTTCCGTCAGGGTGACCATTCATTGAAATTAATTTCCATTGTAATGAAACGCATCGGCAACCTTTTTGCGTCTAGAATGAGTTTTCGGGAAGGAAAACATTATAATTTGAACGCATAAGTAAACTTTCGGGACCAAACACTGTATGTTCTCTAAAAAGTAAAAGGCTAATACCAAAAATTCCATGTTAAAAGGTTCTTAAAACGCCACACGTCAATATTTATTCACCCTACTTCAATTAATACAATCTTTGTGTGTGGTATACATATTGTATTCGTATACGGGCAAAATGTCAAAAACAGAGCTGTCAAAGCGAAAAAAGGAGCATGCGTCTGCTCTCACCGAGGGCCAATGCCCATCTGTCGATTTTTCCAAAGTATGGTGGCAGGGAAAATGTATGGAAAAGTCACTAAAGTTTAGATTTACGTTTGAAATTCTCATTGGTCTTTGCGAGGAAAAATGTGAAAAGTGTGATAACTTATGGTGAATACTTTTGAGATTTGTTTGAGTGTGATTTTGAAACGAAACAATAGATTTTTCAATTCAATTTTGCCTAAACGCCGACACGCGTTCTTCTCATTTTTAGTGCAACTTTACGGTATTGTATTTATTAAAGTGTAATTTATTATAGATTACTAATAGTGATAACTTGTAAACACATTCTTTGTGATAATAATTACATATATTTTATATATTTTTGTAGAGAATCGTGACCTCCACAGATTGAGAGGTGAAGGCTGTTTTTGCTAAATATGCTCGGCGCCCTCTTAATAGGATTTGTTGGTATCCCTTACGAATTTAAATTTTTAACGATCTGATGATTTGATAAAATTCAACTTCAATGCTTCAAGAAATCTAGGAAAAAGTCTATAAGGTGCAGCGGGGCAATCTAGACTGCGGGAAATTAAAACTAATCGAAATATTTTCGGTGTTTTACAACATTTCCTAGAGTGCCGTCTTGGTGAAACTGTACAAGGGCTTTTTCACTATCCGGGCATGGATAGCACTCTAGTAAATGATGTTAAACACGGGAGATATTTTCGATTAGTTTTAATTTCCCGCAGTCTAGATTGCCCCGCTGCACCTTAGCGATGAAGTTGGTAACCGATAGCATCATAACATGTATACCACTCTTAAAGCCGACTTTTATGTTATAGGGGGGCAAACGAGCACACGGATTGCCTGATAGTAAGCGATTGCCGTCGCCCATAGACACCCGCAACTCCAGAGGAGTCACAAGCGCGTTGCCGGCCTCTCAGATGGCAGTACGCTCTTTTCTTGAAGGTTTGCAGGTCATATCGGTCCGGAAATACCGCAGGTGTTTATGACAGTTCATTCCACAGTTTGGTTGTGCGAGGCAGGAAATTTCTCGAAAGACGCACAGTTGTGGACTTACAACCATTCATTACTCTCTTATCTAGGCTGCCAGGCCAGGCTAGTGAGGATGAAAAAGCCGTCGCGTAGAGCGATGGCGAAAATAACTCCTGCCATTTCGTGTGTAATGATACTCAAAACACATTGCACACTGAGTCGAAGCGTGCGCTGTGTGGGGAACGTGTGCAGCCATGACACACCAACCGCGTGTTTGTCAAACAACATCGGCTTGCTGCACGCGACGCCGACTCTGCAAACTGTTTGACTAATCTTTCCGATTTACTAGTTCCAGCTAACTAATATACAGGATGAAACAGAACAAGGGACTTTCCTGCAAACAGGGAATTGGTCAGCCTTTAGTAGTAGGTATTAAAGTATCAAAAAAGGGCTATTTTACTATATAAAACTTCAATAAATTAATCATGTCAGGTAATCACTTTATTGGTATTATCAATACTTTTGTAATCATTTGAAATCAAAACGTTTTTAAACTTTAAGGCCTCTTAAACGTTACTAATAAAAGCATGTTACAACTCTATTTTTATGAATGCTAATCGTCACATGGTATCGCTTAAAAAATTACCTAAATTACGAGCAATGGGGTTGTGATAGTGACTAAGATTAAAAGATTTATTTTAATGATTACCTTTTCTTTTTAACACAAGCTTCTGATTACAATTCGATTGTACATGATTTAAATGACAACATACTTTTAGAAAGTCCGTGGTATCAATCCTCCCTGTATACTTATACACATATGATGTGTTTAACCCTTTTTCAATAAGAAACAGCCAAGCGGGCGCTGCCTATCTTTTTTCGGACTTTTCTCTAGCGCCATCTAGGCGGGCTGTCGCTGTTTGTCGCTACTTCGGTTTATGGGGTACATTAAAGCCGGTGATTCACTAGGGGACAAATGTCCCACGACATGTGTCGGCGACATGTCAAGCGAAGCCGGCCGATTTCACCTGACATATCTGGCGACATTGCACGACTTATATGTCCGTAGCGACGTCAGGCGAAGTCGTGCGACTTCGCGAAACTTCGCCTGATATATCTGGCGACATCACGCGACTTATTTCCGTAGCGACGTCATGTCGCGCAATGTTGCCAGACATGTCGAGCAAAGTCCGGCAACGTCGCGCTACTTCACTGGCGACACGTGTCGCGCGATGTTGCCAGACATGTTGAGCGAAGTCCGGCAACGTCGCGCTACTTCACCCGAAGTCGCTGGCGACACATGTCGCAGGACATTTGTCCCCTAGTGAATCTCCGGCTTTAGAGTCGGGCAATAATGTTAACACTGAGCGAAAAAATACTAATTATTAGTAAGTTTTAGTGAATCCCAAGACAAGGAGATTATATACTAACGGTTACAAACCAGTTTTTAATATAATACAAATGAGTTTATAATAACAAGGACAATTTTTTTGGTATTTGTAAATAACTACTATTATTAAAAACTGGTATATAATCTCCTTGTCCTGGGATTCACTAACTGTGCTAAAACTTACTAATACTTAGTATTTTTTTTTCGCTCAGTAAAAGTCATTGACATTGGACCTTGGTCAATTTATGATGCGTTTTCGGTCTGGGGAGCTAGATTCCACAATGGTAACCTTGGCATGACGTGGCTGTTATATCGACTAGACACATTAACTGGTTCGTTAAGCATCTGATAGCACAACAACTGAATAATTAATTGTTCATGCTGCCCGTGCTACAATTAATGTACGTAGTAGGTAATTTGTTTTTATTAAATACCAAAATTTTATTTTGTTAGGTAATTTGTGAGAAAAGCAACTCATTATCCTCCTAATACGCTTATAAGTCATACACTTCAATAACACATAAATTTATCTTACAATTATTAAAGCATTAAGTACGCCTTATGAACTTACTCATTAAATATTTGCATTATAGCATAAAAAACTCATTATTTTACTGTAAAATGCCACATAGGATCCAATTACTTATTTTTGTCACAACAGGAACATTTGCAAATATGCGTACCTGTTTTATTTATTTAATGTATCATTATATGTACCAACATATTAGTAGATCCGTAGCGTAGAATTAATCAACAGTCACACGTTTATAGTAGGTACTATAATAGGGATTCGACGTAGAGGTACGGTACGTATAGGAGGAAGATTTAGCTGCAAGAAAGGAAATGCTGCATCCACACAATAATGATAATGTATTCATTTTATAACCGAATACATTCACATGCAATTAGTTATTGCACAATTAAAATGACACATCAGCTGTGACTCCGAGCGAGTCCCAAACAAGAGTCCCAGGAAAACCACTTGTTTCAAACAGAATGCCGCGTTTACAGGCATTCTAGAATATATTCAAATTTAAATATCTTACGTTATGATTCTAGACCGAGCATGGCCAGCGTCACACCGTAACAACCTCCACAGTACTTATGCTACCTCCATCATTATCACGTTTACTGAAACGTATTATCGAATCAATCCAGAAATTGCATAAACCAACGTATAACATTAGTTTGAACACTACCTAAAATGCACTAGTTATACGTCATAGATTATGATTATTAACATATCTGTAAACAATAATAGATTCCTGTTAAGTCAACAGACTGAATTAACAATTGCATTGGTTAGTCAACGTGGTGAACTAGTGAAAGCAAAACAATAGCAATCGCGACGCATAACGTAACGACATAATTAATCTGAGCAAACTTAAAACTGTAAGAAGTATCTAATTCTTATTACTTTACATATTTATAAGATGTGACTATGAACTCGCCTATTATGAATAAGAAGTCTAGTATTACTCTACAAAGCTACTGACATCTATGTAATTGTAGAATGTAGATGATGGTCGCGTAATAACGTGATAAAAGACAAGATGAAGCATTTCTGATACCACTCGCAAGAAAGTGGCAGATGATTTATCTTCTCGCTTATCACGCAACTATAATTAGGGGGTTTGGTGTGCACTTGCCCGCGTTCGGATTGCACAGGCGACAAGTGTACAGATTCTATGTATACGTCCTGTTTAAGCCTCTTAACCTATAGATTCAAAGTAAATGCAAAATGCTGGGTAAGAATAAAAAAACAGCCAAATTGAGTGTTTGAAAGGGACAAGAAAAGTTCTATCCAAGCGGTACCTAGGTACCTATTGCATGCCTAATTTTAAGCAAATCCTCTAAAGCTTGTCTTTGGCAAACAAGACAATTAATTTATCTGTATACATAGAACCGGAATGAGCATCTGAAAATTAAACTTTGCGGGTATAATTATCTCACCGTTTAATGAACGAGCACGCTCGCTTTAGGTATGATCTCTAATTAAAACTTCGGCTTGTTGGAAATAACAAGTAATTTTACACAACACGTTAAAAATACAGTGCATGATAAAATTGATAAAACGTCTGATCGTTAAGCTAAATACCGAAATGAAAGGCTCGTTTTGGTATCAATAAAACACTCGATTTCGTTTGAGAAGTGATTCCGTTTGGTTTATGGCTCAATTAATCAGGGAAGCTGCCCGAACTGCCTTCGCACGTGGTAAATTACACAAAAATCTTGACGATTCGAACATTGAAGACGTGGGCGGAAATGTTTACTTTTTCAGTGCTAACTTATAATTATCTTCATTCATTGTTATTCGTTCACATTTTGAACGGGTATGGTTTCAATATAAATAATACATCCGATAGATATATATAAAATGATCGTTAATTTTTTTTGTCAATCGAATAAATACCTAACGTAACCTGATCCTGATGGATCGAATTTAAGGTGTGTTAGGGCCATAAAGACTTAAAAAAACAAAAGTAGTCCCTTCTGTGGTCGATAGTTAACGGCTTATGTGCATGTAAGTTATGCTTTTATCGCGTGGATTATTAGAAACGGAGACGCTGTTGATGCGGGTTACTAGTCCAATATAAAATTAAGCTTTGCCCTTAACTTTTAATATGTCCACAGGAACGACGCGAACCTAAATCTCTTTATGACCCGTTAGTAGGTTACATGTCTTGAGAATGTTGCGCAAACTGGTGTGATTATGAGTCAGTACAAAAATCAAGATAACTGACATAATTAGGTCAATGATATCGGATTTGACTTCGAGCTTCCCGATGTTCTAATTTCATATACCTAGTATTGCGTCTTATCGACAGTATTATCCAGACATGATCTCATTAAACGTCACGCGATAGCTGCTCTCTATAGTGGTATTGATGCTGCTACTCGTACTATTGGAATATGGATTAAGTTAAGAGTTCATAGCGATTTTAATGACTATATACAAGGTGTTCGGCATATGGGACTAATCTTGAAAAAAGCGAAAAAAGCAACTGTTTCATAGGAAATCGACTAACTGAAATGTATGCACAAGCAGATTTTTCCTTGGCACGGACAGAGTTGGTCCCAGCGTAAAAATTATTCCGAATCATGGACAGAATTCTATTTTGTTATTTTGTATCACGCTTTTGGAGTCACCCTGTATTCCAGAAAAAAGTTTTCGTTTTATATTATGATTAAGGTTTCAGTAGGTTATTAGATTTTTGTAATAATATCTAGATTTGTTAATAAAATATCTTAATTTTTGTGTTTTTAAAATTCAAACCATTTTTGACATTAATACGTCATATTTGTTGTATGATTTAATTACTTTCTTTATTAATTATACCTATAGGTGCTTGCCAAATTAAGAAATATAAAAGTTGTAAATGGGTATACAATCATAATGATGACGCTTACAGCCTCATGCCAAGTTGCTATAATGGACAAAATAAAAGATATTTCAAAGCCTTGACCGTCTAAAGCCAAGATTGTATTGTGAATTGTGAAGTAGTAAGTCCTTTAACATTAAAAATAATTGCCCGTCGGACTGTTAGTCGCAACGAGTTTCATTCTTAAAAACTGTCTTGAAATGCTTTTTTTACTGCCAATTTCGTATGTCAGTAATTGCTTTTTCACCAGCAGACGCAGTCAGCGGTTGTTAGAAATGTAGCTATACTAATGTCGTAATTGCCTACTGTATCTTATCTTATCTTATATCTTTAAACGAGCAATTCTTGTATATATCTATATATATTTATTTCGGGGATCTCGGAAACGGCTCTAACGATTTTGATGAAATTTGGTATGTAGGGGTTTTTGGGGACGAGCAATCGATCTAGCTATTAGGTCTCATGCCCGGGAAAACGCCCAGATATTTTACCTAATGTGGTATAAACTTAAGGGGGATTTACATTACGAAACTAGTTTCATTCATTTTTGATTACATTGCGGGCTGCGGACTGCCGAGGTAAGACGAGTGCGATCAAAGCCCGCAATGTAATCAAACATGCATGAAACTAGTTTCGTAATGTAAATCCCGCATTAGGGGTAATAATAGCACTATACAAGTGTCTATTTATGCCAATCATCTCCTCAATGTGCATGTGCACCTGCAATATACAAAACATCATTTGTTGAGCGATTGCAAATTACCATATATATATATATATATATATATATATATATATATATATATATATATATATATACTATGATTGCGTAGTAGTAATACGGTATTAAACTCATAGTCAAATCAGCAACTTTTTATTAAATGTCAAAAACGATTTGTTAATATGAAGTTTGTAGGGAAATACTGTCTTAGTGACGTCACTAAGACAGTGTGAATTGGTATGTTCAAATCAGCGTCCTTTTTAAATCTTTATGCTTATAAAATCTTTCAATTAACTAAAATAAATTAATAACTGATGTTTTTCGAGTATTTTCTTTAGATCTTTTATTAGTCAAGTAAAAAATAATTTATTTTTATCTTAGTTTAATACCCTATTCCGGACTACGGACACGGAGAATTTATCAAATGTACGAGTACATACACACTTTGTTTTGTTAAATATTCAATAAGTTTTGTTAAATGTTAAAAAGAACACAGTTAGAACATTAGGCTTAAAGTAGACGTAAACAACAGGTCTTATCGCTAAAGAGCGATCTCTTTCAGACAACCTTTGGGTAGCGGCGATAATTCAACTTTATATATCTGAGTAGGTGGCAAACCGGTATATGGATTTTAAGTAAATATCATATGGGTACTAATCAAAAATAAATAATAATAAACATAAATTTAAATTAAAATCATTACCATTACAATTTCGTTTTTAATTTGTCTGTTTATCAACATAAAAATGGCACATTTTCCAAATTACATTTACCGGGAGAAAAAGCATTTCACTTTACTTTTGCTTACGTAGGTACATTTTAAGAATCCTTTTTTTGTGCATAAAGGAAATGCCAATCTTCATTTAAATGATAAACCTTTGTATTATCCTCGTTCACCAAATTTCGTTAAAAGCAGCACATTATCTCCGAAGACATTCGTAAAATATTTTATACAAAAATAAAATCAAACAGCGAGTCGCGTTTTTCTTCACTTATTACGTGTTTGAGTGTCTGCCAAATGGGTCAATGGCACGGTTAAACTAGTTACACACTAGACTATTAGACGTCTGCGTTCCAATTTCCTCAATAGCTGACAGAATACGTCGTAAATCCGAACAGCAGTAGACATCAAGGGTAAAGCTGTTTGTACGAGCAACGCAAGTTTTTCGCAGACCAGGCAAAGACCAGGAAAAGAAATCTCAAGAAGGGAAGTAAAGTGGAGGCATTTTTTCATTCTTATCACGTCACCAGCTACTTAATGGCAAGTGGAGTTAAATTAAAAACATTAATATTAGCAGTCTCCTAAATTGTGTGTGTGAGGAACACATTTTATAGTTAGCAGAGGTTTGTTAATTTTAAATAAATAATTAAACACATACATATCGCATTAAAATTTGATATAAATGTGTATCTTGTGCTCGTTCTCACAAGTTAGCTCGGATACGTATGAGGCGATCGCAAAATCCTTGGCGAAAATCGTGATCGTATCTACTTGAAACATTTGATATTATAGGGTTCGAGTGTTCGCTCCTTTCATTTATCATCCAGATTTGCAACTGACGTATTCATATATTTTATAGAAATACCTGCTTATAAATATTGGTAAGCACTTGTACGCATGGAGCAGAAGTAAAAGGCAAGTAGGTAGTGCTGCGCGGTAATCACGTGACGTTTTCGACCGTTGTTAGTACGATAGATTTAAATGTCAAATCCCATACTAAAACTGACATTAAATACGTACCAACGGTAGTACATATCGTTACGTGATTACCCCGCAGGTATCAAAAGTTACCCTAACGTCGCGTCCAGAACGTCAGTTTGCTTGTAATACATGCTCGCTCATAAAATCTAAGTTTTCCACTCAAGAATCAGCACTACATATTTTACCGATGCGCAGCATCAAGTGCTGTTTGTTCAGTTTACCTTCGAATGTAGTTTCTTAAAGTCAAAGGTTGAATAAGCGCTAAGAACTATATAAAGTGCAGTTCTCGTTAGAATTTATTTAAAGTTTCAGTATTTCAATTTGTACTAGTAGGTTAGCAGAACTTTGTAACAAGTTAAAAAGTGCTAAAAAATATGAATTTCTAATTTATTTTGCGATGCTCGTAACGTAAACGTTTCGAATCAAAAATAACACTGAACTTAATAATAAACAATTGAATCGAAATATACCTAATTGAATTATTGTCAATACTAATCCAGTCGATATGTACATTGTAAGTACCTGGAAAGTGCTCGGAAGTTGATGGAATGTTATGGGGTTATTTGGGGGTACACTAGGAAGACTACCCTAAGTTTTCCACCTCGAGGACCTTGTGCTAAGGGGTAATTAATTACTATTGGCTACCATGAACCGCGCACTTCTATCGCTTATAATGAGTCCGAGCTAGTTTAGATGTTTCCGAGCACTTTCCAGGTACCCCCCCTTGTTAGGACGTATCGACTGGATTATACGTAATTCAAATTCATATATGCTGTCGATGCCGTTTCTAACAGGCATTTGAATATGCGGTAGAGCAATCCAGATAACACATTACAAATTCAATGCAAACTCCAAACGCCAGTACCATATTTTGGAATAAGTACGTAGAAGTATTTTATCCAAGATAAATCCAAAATTGTTATAGTGCAATTAATTATTGAGGACTTTCCGTCTCTTACCGATTAACAATGTTTGATGTTTGCCATTGTTAATAAAGCTCATGTTTAACGCGCAATCATAATCTAAATAAGGATACAATAACAAACCCTTCAAGCAGATTGAAAGCACTAACATGGCTTCCCCAGGCGTCAGGCGCAGAATTTCATATAACCACGAAGGAAAGGGGGCGGTAATGAGACACCCATTTGTCTTCTTTAAGGCTTCACCCAAATATTCCTGAACTAACGACGTCTTTTCTCATAGCTGACGCGATTTAAAAGCTACCATGAAAATATCAACCTGTTTAACGTCATTCGACTTAACTTCCGAGGCCGTTTCGATAAGGTTTCTGTCGCCTTGCTGGAAATTTTCAAGGATTTTCTAAGTATCTCAAATGGAGAAGTTAGTTTCTTGTTCAGGAATGTGTACGACTGGGAACAAAACGTAGAGAAACTAAACAAGCTTAATTATTTCAAAATAACGTACAGTGAAATGATCATTCGATTTTGTTATTATATGCAACTATGAGATGAGATGTAGTAATAATATTTTCGAATTTCATAAAAAAGAAAGTAGGTAACAGACGGTCTTACCACTTACAAGTGATCTTATACCAGGCTAACATTTTTTATGTAATGGATTGCTGCAAATAGATTAAAAAGTGAATATTTCATTTCAGAAGAGAAAAAAATATGAAATACGCAACTAAAAAGAAGGGGGAAAATAGAGCGTAAGCAAAAAAAATGTGGCTGTCGTACATATTTTCTGAGTATTTTTGGTGAGCAATAAAGAATATGAAATTGTAAATTACGCACGCTTAATAGGGACTTCTATAATCCAAATTTCAGAATACTTGACGAGATAATACGTCCAAAAATTTCAAACAAGACAAAAAAATAAATAAATATACTTACAACAATTTAATACAATACTTTAATAATTTAATACAATACTAATAATTTCTGACACCAGCGAACAGAAGCCTACCCCAATAGGTGTTGTCATACTCGTAGTTCAGTACCCACATTTGTCAAATCAATTTTAAATTTTACGTCCCCACCTCCGTAGATTAAAATCTTTAATAATTCCCCATAAATTTCGGTCCGTAAGTACCTATCGACTTCGATAGCGAATAGCGCTATAAGGAAACCTCAATCTCTATTATTTATAACCAGGAGGAAACATAAAACTGAATGTTTACATTGTACCGATATGAGCATAGAGGGGCGTCCTAGAAAAACTATCATAAAAGACATTGCCCTCCTTCTGGAAACACCGTGATGGGATAATCGACTCGTGTTGAAAGGGACGAGCCTCTTAAATGTTAACGGCCTACAGATAAATAAACAAATTGTTTCTAGATATATTATAAGTACTCTAAGATGCTGGTCATCGCCTCCGGTTTCTGAACGCATTTTAGAGGATTTATAATATGTGAAAATGAAAATAAAAAAATATTTATGAGGCTAAACTTGAGGTTTACACATAGGTACAAGACGGACCCTCCTAGTAAGTAAACATATATTATACCTGTGACAGGAGGGTCCGCTCTTCCACCATAACAAGGTTAGGTACTAAATTCAACCTAAATTGAACATAAATTAAATTTAAATTTTTCTGTTGCAACTATAACAACAAATATTTAAAAAACGGAATAGAATAAATATTTAAGGGGGCTCCCATACAACAGGCGATAATGGTACGCGAGACCCTTCGTGCGCGAGTCCGACTCGCACTTGGCCGGGTTTTTTTTTTAAATTGTAATAGGTAAAACTTTGAATTTCTCGCAGTTAATATATTGAACCCAAAGTGCATCCTCGTTCAAGCGTCGCTTCGACGTCAAAATCGTATATCACTATATATTATTTACACTGGAACTTAAAAGCTCACTGTAAGCTTCTTACACCTTACGAGAGCGCATGAAGTTCTAAGGCGTAGATATTTACATAATCTTTTTAAACAATCAGGTAGACAATTTGCTTGCAATATTTTCATGGGTGAGGAGTCTTAGTATTCTGAATTCTGAAGGGTTGTCTTCTCTATCTTTCTGTACGCGCAGAAAACTGGACCATAAAAGCTCGCACTCGCCGCAGGATAGATGCATTTGAGATGAGGTGCCTCATCTTCTGGTGGTGTTCTCATTACTTTATCTACACACATATTATAACTACTCTAAGATGGGTTCAGAAACCGTAGTAAATAAATACAATAATTGTGTTAATACAACCTTTTTTGCACGGCTGCGGAAATATCGAAATCAGAACTGGCAACCGATACCTGAATGTTATTTTAAAAAGTAAAGAGTCCCTATTCTGATGTGATCATGTCATTCTAGCTCAAATTTCGTGCGATATATACTAAAAAAACATAGAGATACTAGAATAGGGACATGTCAACTTTGACAATTAAATTTTGACAGTTTTGTTTGACGTTTAATATTTTAAATCATATATGAGATTAAAATGAAAATTATATTACTGCTGTAGCCTTAGCCACAGATAAGAAAATTGCCATAAATTAATTGAATGTTGAAATGAGAGTCATTTTCTACGGTTTCCGAACGCATATTAGAGGATTTATGATATGTGTGTAGATAAAATAATTTTGCCAAAGACTAACTGTTCAACATACCTACCTAAGCGACTGTTTAAATAGCCTAGAAAAATCTGTTAAATATCTTAACCTAATCGATTACTATAAATTAATTTAATGTTATGTTAAACCTAAAGTGGTTGCTAATGACCTTAGCTATTTCAGCGACCTTAAATAAATAAAATAAAAAAGAGATAGGTAGCGAAATTATTTGTTTTCTAAAACACATTTGTTTTTCTGTAGGTCTACTGACATTAATAAAAGATGAGATTAAAATTATTTTTTTATACAATATACTTGTATCGATCGTAATTCATAACGATAATATTTATTTTCCTTTGTTCCAGAAATTATGTTTACTTCAAATTTAACTAAACCATGAAACAAAACTCAAGCCACAAAAAAGTTACAAAGATGCCAGTAAAATGATAAGGATGCAAATTACTTTACTCCTTCCAACTTTTTCAAAAAGGGATTGTTTTGTTTGGTGTCTACCAACTCCCACTTGTGCAAAAAATAGAATTATATTTCCGGCCCAAATTCTGATGATGAAGTTCAGTTCTGCTCACCAAATAAAGCCGACCAGTGCGCAAGATATTTGTAAAAGTGGAGCGATATTACGAATTTAAGGAAAATTAACCCATAAACTCGATGCAATAAAGAATATATCAGGCTGCCAGAAAGTTTTATATAGTATTCGTGTACTTACTTGCACAATCCGCTTTGTGTGTCGTATCTGCAAACAAATAAAGCGTAGTTTGAAAAAAAAGGGATTTAATGTCAACAATGTGGAAATTGAGGAAACTGTAGTATGTGTGGATATTATTAGATACACAGTAACAATAAATATTATGTAGGAAAATGTCAATATAAATAGTTTGTACGTAAATATTAAGTAAAGCAGAGCGAACAGCAATTCGGAGAGGATTATAAATACCTGTGTAATAATATGTTGTATAATTTATACTACCCATAAAGTACGAGTTTGTAATGAATTATTTGAATTCAATCTGCGTTATCCATTTATGAAAATGAGATTATTGTAGCAAACAACAACTTTAAGTTAAAGCGTCTACAATTTCGGCGATAATCCGTATCATTAAAACTTTCCCAATAAAGCTTTAAACCTAATGTACATTTAAGCAGTGGCGGCGCGCCTATATAACTCGATTGCCTAAACTTTGCCCTAAACTTTTTACTTCATAAATCAAACTCGTAAATTATGAATAAAAGTACAAAATATCCTTTACGGAAACACGTGCACCTGCACCCAGCACTTGATTAGATGATTGACTATAGCTTCACACAGTGGATTTCAGCCAGACAGCTCAACACAACATTCACTGCGCCTCACATTACGCATAGCCACCGAGCGCGCTAAAAGCCGACGTGAACCAGCCTAGTTTTTTTTTTATACCATTTCGGTGGCAAACAAGCGTGCGGCCCGCCTGATGGTAAGCGGTCACCGCAGCCTATGGACGCTTGCAACCCCAAGGGAGTCACACGCGCGTTGCCGACCCTTTTAAAAATGTATACACTCCTTTCTTGAAGACCCCCATAGTTGACTAGTATTCTAAATACTACCTATGTCCGATCCAAACATTGTTTCTGACTTTTATATGTACCTATGTTAAAGCTATCCGACTTGTTCGTAAAATTCTCGAGATGGTTCCCATATAAATTTGAACCTTAAATAGTTGGCATATACGAATATGTGTTTTGATACAAAAAAGTACCTACCTATTTTATTAATCGCGTAATTAATTTCCAATTCCAGTTACCAGTCCCTAAATTTTTCACAATGCAAAACAGTTTTACCGACATGGTCGTCAGAATGATAGGCACGTATTCAATTTTGCCTTTGTTTTAAAAACTGATACAATTTTTTTAGGTGCAGTTTACTCGAACATTTGCCAACAAAAATGGTCGGTGGATGTCGATCAATTAACGGACAAACGTTCTAGCCGTTCGTTTTAAGATTACACACACATACTACCCGATTTAATGCTTAAATAAAAAATATAATGAATGAATGAATGAATGAAAATATTTATTTCAGACGCATGTCCATAATGGTTAGTAACATTGTTTAGCTTATACTAGTGTTAAAATATACATTACAAAATTTAAAATTTAAAAATTATCAAAAATTACAGTTAACATTGAATTAAAATGGTAATGCACTGCTGCCATTAAATCAAAGAAAAGGAACCATAAAAACATTACAATCTATTGATTAAGTTCAGTTTTTATGTAGGTAGGTATATAGAAGAAAAGATTTTTATACAAAACTCTTTGGTAATTCGGTACTGGGCTTATTTTAGAGTAGAACATGTCACACAAAAAATTAACAAAATTATGGAAGTAACGCAAGAAATGTTTCATATATAGCTCTAAATGGCTGAATATTCTAAGCTCCTAACTTGAAATCACGGACTATCAGTCGGGTCTCACAACTTCGTTACAAAGTCATTACGTTGATTAAATCCTACCTTATTAATTACCCATTAAGAAAGATATTTAGGGTGATACAAGGGACCGATCCGGTAACGGACCTCCAACTTAATTGTACGATTACCTAATACTGTTACGATTTGCAGTATTATCCGTATTAGTAAATAGTAGTCAAATTAAGAGTAACTTAATTATTACGCAGTCTTTTCTTATTAAAGTATATGTTCTTTAGTACAGGGTTAAAGGTAAATATGTATTGCAAATATTTATATTAGCTGAAGAGCGAGTCAGCCGATCGGTAAGTAACGCGACTTTCAATCAAAAGACAATAAATATGACATGACAATAATTATGACATGTAAACTTGTTTATATAATATCATGTAAAACTATGAACTTTATCAATAAATAATGTGAATCTGAAAGGTCGCGGCCCAACTCGTACCACTGGGTTATTGAAAAAAAGTTATGTATGAAATACCAATTAGAGAATGTGCATGCGGAATGAATAGTAAAAAGATGTCACTATATGTATAGTAAACCATCCAATATCTGATCACAAAAATAAATAAATTAATAAACATGCTCAAAATCTTAAGAAGATATGATATGACACTTGAAATTTTCGATATAGTATGAAATGTTTTAACTCACTCCTAAATTAAAAGCCTCCATCGGATTTCTTATGTTTTAATAAACAAAAAACTGTAAGACACATTATGTAGGTACTTAAACGCAATATTTCTCGACCAAACTGCAAATAAGTCGTTTTTCCTCCCAGTAGTAGTACGGGGTACATAGCATGTGACGTCACATAACACGTTCAGTTCAATTAGTATGGGATGTTTTCAGGGCTGGGCCGTTATGCTGTACTTTGAAACAATTTTTTAATTTTTGTCTTCTATGTTGTTTAACTTGTAATTTTTCCATATTAACATTTGTTCCCCTCTAAAAACTGGTTCGAATGCATCATGAAAAAATGCATATTCTCAAGTGTTATTAAAGACTAGCTTTTCGGTAAAGAAACTTATCTTGAGGAAACCGGGATAGCCCCGACAAGGTCCAGTTTTTCGTCTGGGTTGAAAGGTCAGTCACTTTACCCACGCTAAGGCTAGGACTATAGGTGCCAAACCGGACTCCGGACTCCGGGAAACGGGGAAAACTTTGCGAGGATAATGATGAGGATTTGCAGCCTAAATTTTTTTAAATGTTGTAAGTAAAAAAAAGTTAGATTTTACGTGAAATACTAGCAAAACATAAGCTTGCCAAACAAAACTATTGTATACTACCCTTCCAACCGGATGTGCATCATACGATAAACTGATATTTCTAGCAAATCATCATCATTTATCATTCGTAAACAAATCAACTCAACTCAAAATATTGTTTATTCAAATAGGCATAGCAACAAGCACTTTTAAATCGTCAGTTTTATATTACATAGTCTCTAGCTACCCAATCACTTGGCAAAGCCTAATAGTTGCTATATATAGTTTTATGTCACACCTGGCCATAAAGTGGCCATTATCGCACGCTCCGCGCGCGAAAAAAACCACTTCCTGGCCAGGGGGTGAAATAAAATTTTGTACTAACCTCGGGCGATAATAAAGAAAGCCTCAGATCGCATATTTATCGCCCTTGCCTTCGGCTCGGGCGTAAAATACCTGCGATCTGAGACATTCTTTGTTTTATCGCCCTTGGTAAGTAATGTACTATTCAAGTTGAATTGCTGTAATCTATGTCAAACAGAATATAACAAATTCACAAAAAGATCGTCAATAAGTAAAATAAAAACTTATAAAAAATAGAATAATCTAAACAGTTTCTAGAATTTATTCTCTCTGATCTGAATGTCAAGAGGAAAATCTAAAATCATTAAGATGTAACGTCATAATTATTAAAATATTATTAGTATTTCAACCACAATTACCCACGGTGTTTTATCATTCATGTAGTCTTTTGTGCTATAATATGCTTTCGATATGAGTTAACGCTTTACATAATTATTGAATTTATTAATAGATAAATCAGTTACGTTACTTGGTAGTTTATTGTAAAACTTTACACAATTACCCATGAATGATTTTCTCAAAATACATGTTATAAGTTTAAGGAATGTAAGCCTATCATTTACATTCTGATCGATTTTAATGGCTCTTCAAGGTAAGGAGCTGTTTGAAGTACTAATTGAAAGCAAATCATCCTTCACCGGAGTTCCTGTTGTTTGTCATCGTTCTCAATGACAGGTTACATGATACACCACCTTGATCTACTATTGCTGAACAGAGTAATAGGAGCATCAATTAAACGATAAAGGGCAAAGTAATCATGAACGGTAGTGGTTATTTCGGTGTCTCATTTCCTGGCTTCATAACTCAAGCCATAACGAGCATTGAGTGATTGTTTGGAGATAAAATCTGCAAACTTGGTACCTACCAAACTTCCGGGCGAGTTCTGGGTTATAGCCCGGCGGCTGTAGTAAGCACTTTTAGTGCAAAAGAACGCGTGAGTTCGAAATACGCGATACGTATCTCAACTTGGCATATTTTACAATCTGAACTGATTTTATTTGGGCAAATGGTAATCGAAAATACGAGTACTTACATATACTTCATTGTCATGATTCCAACTCTGTCAGTACAATTTGACGCCCATAACGACATAACATTGTAACATCAAAATTGCGGTAATAACACACGACCGTGTCCGGAATCTGATATATTTTTGCGTCGCTCTCCACCAAAATACTAAAACGCAAGTAGGTATAATGAAGGTGCCTCGAGTGAAATTTTTACAGCAAAATCATTAATAGTAATATTTTATTTCTAACAAGACAGACATTTGATAGCTATATTTTAGGGTTCCGTACCCAAAGGGTAAAACGGGACCCTATTACTAAGGCTCCGCTGTCCGTCTGTCACCAGGCTATATCCGTGATAGTTAGACAGTTGAAATTTTCACAGATGATGTATTTCTGTTGCCGCTATAACAACAAATACTAAAAAACAGAATAGAATAAATATTTAAGGGGGCTCCCATACAACAAACATGATTTTTTTGCCGTTTTATATATAATGGTACGGAACCCTTCGTGCGCGAGTCCGACTCGCACTTGCCCGTTTTTTTTTTAACCTGATTGTGGCTTTATAGTCCAGGCACAATAAAGCTATAGGAGTGCGCGGTTGGAGAGTGGCCTTTTGTTCTTTTTTTTTGACGCAGAGTAAATGCCTGGGAAAATCCAGGGGAAACTAACACGACCACGCGAGCGGTTTAAACACAGGAATCCTCCAAGAATTTGCGCTCCAGTGAGATTGGTTGAGCGGCTTCAACCGAACCTGCGGTGTCAGTGGAATCGAGCTGCTGGGAGTTTTCTCGCTGGTTCACTAAACCTAGCCCAGCTGAGAAGAGTCCCGCAAGAAACTCAGCTAGGCCCAAAAATTAATATGATCGCGTGCTCGCTCGCCGCATAGTTACCTATCACTTATCACGCTCTTATACGTTCCTAATGCAATCGTCTAATAGGTATATCTACACCCCGGCGGTGTGCGATAGCTGAGTTTAGCTAAAATGTCAAGAGAAACAGCCCTGCCTTCACAACATCTCACCGCTTTTAGAATTTCTCAGTATTGTAATATTATTAAATATCACATAGTATATTATGGTATAGGAGGCTTGAGCAGGAAATACGAACGGGAACTCATTAAAAATACCTACCCACCTGAGAGTTAAATTAGCACGTTAACTGCTGAGTAAAGGGGATATTCCATATATAATTAGGAAGCAAAATGTAGCTTCCACTTCTGGTTAAATGTTTAATTTATATGTGTATTAAACTGATACCTACTGTAGATATACGAGTAGATACATTCAGTTGGTGTAATAAATTCTTAGAAAAGCACAGCTGTATTTTGCCTGAAAACAGTGAAACGTCTGAAATACTCTGATAATATTTAATAATAGTCGGCTTTATTCAATTAAACTATTTAAAGGCTAAGCCAAGAGGCATGTGTATTTTGTTTGAACAAAAAGTATGGGAAATGCCTAAACTTTTATCCGCCTACATTTAAAAAGTTAAAGGTCTTCCCTGCCTGTGTAGGTGTAAACCCATTATTTCATGCTGGGTTAAACTTCTAAAAATACTGACTGCTCCATATTAAATCAGGATGACTACGGGAAATTGACATTAAGCCAAAGAAAACCGTCAAATAACTGCGCGTTTGACAGTAAATGCGCACCTTTGTGTCTATAATTAGAAGAAACAGAAATAAAAAGTTTAAATGAATAAAATCATTATTTTTGTCAACAAAAGCCTTAAAAAATTTAATAACAATTAAGTCTTAAATCTCATAGTAAGAATAGATTTCCGTTTCATTAACAAATTTATATAAACAAATCAGTAATATGAACTTAATTTCATATTTTTACAGTGAAAAAAAGAAAAGGTGATGATGATGAGATTTGGATGTAAAGATTGATGTTTAAAAAAATGAATAAAAAAACTTTTATTTTAGTACTACATAAATTGGGAACTCGGCGAAGCCCCCCCCCCCCCCCCCCCCCCCCACCTCTTCAGGCAACCTCTTACTTTCCGTGCCTCGGCAATAACGTACCATTTCCAAAACAACGGCATCGTTGTCTTTTCAAGCAAATCTCAGATGGTGATTAGATAACATGGACAAAACGTAAACATTGTTATTGTTCGACATAACTCATGGTTACGGTATCGTATCGTAAAATTATGGCAGAAGCTCACTGAACCCGTATTCCTGGCTGAATTCCAAAGATTACGTACTAGTATTGAAAGCGTGGCTTTGCGTAACTTTAATATTTTTTCTTGAACAACAGAAGACTAAAATATAATAATCATGGAAGTAATTTTCAATTGAACGAAAATGCACTTTAATAATGTTACGATATTTTTTTATGTATGTAAAGGATATAAAACAATATTTTGTCATGTTCATTAAAACCAAGACCATAATAAATGTTATGTACAATTTTAAAATAGCACTACCTACATTGCAAAGGCTGAGAATTCAAAGATTAATATTTTAAAGAGAAGTGTAATCCTTTATCGTATAAGAAGTCAAGGATTATTAATTAATAAAAGAGAAGCAATTGTCAACCAAGGTCTTGGGAATATGCCAGTCCTTGTTTCCATGGATATGAATTATTACAAACTAGCTTTTGCCCGCGACTTCGTCTGCGTAGAACTCGGTCATCACGTTAGAATGTTATTTCCCTGGCTAGATGCTGGCCAAGAGCAATCCCATTATTAATAATAAAAAAAAAATCTTCTATTTCTTGCGCTTACCTAGTTATCTCTCTTCCATTCTAACTTAAACCCCGTTAAGGGACGATTTCCGGGATAAAAGTATCCTATGTCCTTCCCTAGGACTCATACTATATCCATACCAAATTTCATCTAAATCAGTTGAGCATTTTAATGGGAAACAGGCAGACAGAGTTACTTTCGCATGTATAACCCGCCCCGGTTTCGCACGGGTAGTCCAGTTTTAAGCAACAACAAACAACAACAAATACCTACTCTTTATTGCACACCTCAATTAAAGGACACAGATCAGGATCACAGGGAGAGGATTTTTTATGAATTAAATTTATTTACTTTTCTTAATAATCAAGCAATGTAGATGAAAACGCGAGCGCAGCGAGCGCGAAATTTTTCGAACATTCTTATGCAGGTGCCGAAAAGACTTCATACGCATCAACTACGAGTATAATGTAGATGAAAACGCGAGCGTATGGCCCGCGAAAATTTTCGAACATTATGATGTAGGTGCGGAAAATGCTCATCAAGTATTGTAGAAGAAAACGCGAGCGCAGCGAGCGCGAAATTTTTCGAACATTATGATGCAGGTGCGGGAAATACTTCATACTCATCAAGTAATGTGTATGAAAACGCGAGCGTAGCGAGCGCGAAATATTTCGAACATTATGATGCCGGTGCGGAAAATAATTCATACGCATCAAGTCATGCAGATGAAAACGCGAGCGAAGCGAACGCGAAATTTTTACGAACATTATGATGCAGGTGCGGAAAAGACTTCAAACGCATCAAGTAATGTAGATGAAAAAGCGAGCGTAGCGCGCGCTAAAGTTTTTGAACATTATGATGTAGGTGCGGAAAATGCTCATCAAGTAATGTAGAAGAAAACGCGAACGCAGCGAGCGCGAAATTTTTCGAACATTCTTATGCAGGTGCCGAAAAGACTTCAAACGCATCAACTATAATGTAGATGAAAACGCGAGCGTACGGCGCGCGAAAATTTTCGAACATTATGATGTAGGTGCGGAAAATGCTCATCAAGTAATGTAGAAGAAAACGCGAGCGCAGCGAGCGCGAAATTTTTCGAACATTATGATGCAGGTGCGGGAAATACTTCATACTCATCAAGTAATGTGTCTGAAAACGCGAGCGTAGCGAGCGCGAAATATTTCGAACATTATGATGCCGGTGCGGAAAATAATTCATACGCATCAAGTCATGCAGATGAAAACGCGAGCGAAGCGAACGCGAAATTTTTACGAACATTATGATGCAGGTGCGGAAAAGACTTCAAACGCATCAAGTAATGTAGATGAAAAAGCGAGCGTAGCGCGCGCTAAAGTTTTTGAACATTATGATGTAGGTGCGGAAAATGCTCATCAAGTAATGTAGAAGAAAACGCGAACGCATCGAGCGCGAAATTTTTCGAACATTATGATGCAATTGCGGAAAATACTTCATACTCATCAAGTAATGTGTATGAAAACGCGAGCGTAGTGAGCGCGAAATGTTTCGAACATTATGATGCAGGTGCGGAAAATATTTCATACGCATCAACTATAATGTAGATGAAAACGCGAGTGTAGGGCGCGCGAAAATTATCGAACATTACGATGTAGATGCGAAAAATGCTCATCAAGTAATGTAGAAGAACACGCGAGCGCAGCGAGCGCGAAATTTTTAGAACATTATGATGCAGGTGCGGAAAATACTTCATACTCATCAAGTAATGTGTATGAAAACGCGAGCGTAGCGAGCGCAAAATTTCGAACATTATGATGCCGGTGCGGAAAATAATTCATACGCATCAAGTCATGCAGATGAAAACGCGAGCGTAGCGAACGCGAAATTTTTACAAACATTATGATGCAGGTGCGGAAAAGACTTCAAACGCATCAAGTAATGTAGATGAAAAAGCGAGCGTAGCGCGCGCTAACGTTTTTGAACATTATGATGCAGGTGCGGAAAATAATTCCTACGCGTCAAGTAATGTAGATAAAAAAGCGAGTGCGAAATGATTCGAACATTATGATGCAGGTACGGAAAATACTTCATACGCATCAAGCAATGTAGATGATTGAACAAAAAGAAATTGTTGACCTATCAAATGGCTTTGTAAAGAGGTGGTTGAATAGATATTTTTTTGTTCATAAATTAGTGGAATACCTTTCAAAGTTCAAAGTGCTTTATTGTAAAACATAGGTATAACTGAATACCTACTTTGGTCTGTTCTTTCACTTTCGAAGATGGAGTAGAGGCCTTGGTTGATAGCGCACCCACCCTGGTTGCTTCTAAGAGGTATGTGATTTTCTGAGAGTTTTTTTTGCTTCCTATCCGCCTATAACTTTCGAATTTGGTCATACTTGATGTTTATTGTTACGTAGGTATATTTTACTAACGAATACCAATATACCCTAAATTTATGTCTGTTACGCGCTGAACGTATTTTATACATTTTGCTGACGGAAAACGCAACTAATCGGCACCTCGAAGAACCTCAATGACACCCATTATCGATTATTAAGAAAAGTAAATAAGTAAATGTCCGCCATCTTCGATTTGAAAATGGATATCATTCTTGTAATGAGCACCTCCAAAAACAATATTTTGTACAAAAATGCGCATACCTAATATATAGGTACATGTCGCAAGTGCTACCATGCAACCGAGAGCCCGCCGCTCTGCGTAGGTAGGTACCCTCCATTGAAAACAAAAAAAAACCGAGGTTTCGTAGTAAGGTTTGTGAATATTGATAGAGACTGACTGACCAACATAATTAGATCTCTCATTTCAAACAGTTAATATGGTTTGAGGGACTTTTGTATTTTTGTCTTTAGCCCTGAGAGGCAGAGGTATTGTTATTTCACCCCCCATTTTTTCAAATACTATCTGTTTATTATAAAATGTTTGAATGGGGTTCTATTTACTTTGCGTCCATGTATATACTTACCAATTTTCAAGCCTGTAAATCATGAACTGAAAGACTTCTCATACAAAGTTTGACCCCTCTTTTCACCCCCTTTCATCCCTTACCTGTATGATTTTTATAGCCTATAACCTGGCCGAAGATCCAATAAACATATTAGTGAAGGCTGTATTAAAATCCAATCGCTAGTTTTCGCGTGATAGTTAGACATATAAACAGACAGACAAACAGACAAACAGACACAAATTCTAAAAACAGTTGAAACGTGTTCTGTTATCGATTCTTAGACCCCTCTATCGATTTTTTTACTAATATCTTCCATGTACAGATTTTCGACCCTCTTCTGCTTTATTATATGTATAGATAGTTTCATTCCCTGTATTCAGCTAAATGAAGTATGAATTCAGATAAGTAAAAAAACCCTCAACAAATTAAACTAGAGATTAAAAAGAGGAATGGAAGTCAAACTTAAATACAATCTTACACAAATTAACCTAGTCCCCAAGCTATGGGTACTAGGCGACGATATATATAATATGGATAAATAGATACTTAAATACATAGAAAACATCCAAGACCCAGGAACAAATATTCGGTTCATCATAAAAATAAATGCCCTGACCGGGATTCGAACCCGGGACTTCCAGCTTCGTAGACCAACTAAGCTTAAGCGGTCGTCACGTAAAATTTGCGCAATGGAAGTAAAATTTGCAAAAAAAATTACTTTCTTTTGACTGATGGTCATTTTCCGGACGGCACGTCGTTAGCCATATATTTATCTAATAAAGGGTTGGCTAACAAAAAGTACTAAAGGACAGTCTACATCCTAAGAACTGATTTTTCAAAACATGCACGTACTTACGAACTAGATATTTTGTCTGCTCATAGAGATCTCACATTACAAGACGCGATATTCAAATGACCTCTTACTCGTAGTTATATTCTATTTTGGAGCTACGAATATGCGTAAATATATCCGCGACTTTTTGGCAGTCTCTGTCTGTATTGACGCGTTAGCTTTCCAACATTGAACTAAATGAACATACAAATTCATATTGATGCCGACATGCCATTACGTGTACACTCATCAACATAGGTAGTAAATTAATGTTATTTCATACTATGTAACTATTTTATACAGTCTTTCAATCGGGGGAAACATAATAATTATGTAACATTAAAGATGTCTGTTCATCCACATTGTATCTCTGACTTACTTTAACTGGCTACCAAAGATTTCATTATTTGTGTGCAGTTGTTCGTACTAAAAAAAACTAACAAATCATTGACATGGGTCTAGTTGCATAAAATAGTAAATGGAAGAATTCTCTGATATTGCCCTAAGAAATACAAATTTTTTATGAGCTCTTTCAGGGAAACAGAGAGTATGCTACATAGGTAAGACGTATAATTCGCGTGTCAATCATCTACGAAGGATTAACGCCCAAGTATAATAATGATACGGGCAATTCGTGCGTTAACATAATTACAAGGTTTAAGTCATCTCAGCGGATCAATGCTAAGATTGCTAAAATTATGCGGGCCTGATGATACCACTTTAATAAAGTACTTTTTTTATAAACGACGGTGGCATACATGCGGTCCACCTGAATAAACACCATAGCCTAAAGACGCCCGCGACTCCAAAGCAGTCAACCTTGCTCACCTCCAGGAACGCAACATTGATTGATCTCAATTGTTAACACTGTGATTTGTTATCCATTATATTTTAGTTTTATTTTCCCTGTGTAAAAATATGAAACATTATGTCACTTAACTTGACAGTAGGTATAGCCACGTTCACTAAGTTTAAATTAAAATATTCTGTATACTACGTAAATTTGATTAAAGATATTAATCAGAACTCAAGTGCAAAAATAGTGCATACAATTTGCTCAAAAATATGCCCCATAGGTCTTATGTCGGTGAATTATGGTTTCGGTATTTATTTATGAGAGGATCCATTTGATACCTTTTTTTGCACTTGACTGTAACAGACGAGTCTAATAGGTTTAATTGTTCTCGATTAATTGCTTGCGATACTCGTTAGCCGGCCAGGCATAACGTTGTTATCAGTTTCTAGCTTAGAGCTTTTATTAAGCACAAATGCGGCGATATTGGAAGATGATTGTAGGTACCAGGGGGTCGATCGTTAGTTAGTTAAACGTTTCGTATTTCAGTTTAATTTAAATTTTCCAGGAGTATTTTACGTGCTCGATGCGCGTGACAGCAAGGGTTTTTAAACACATTTGAAGGGTACCTACACAGTAAATACAAATGTCAATTTCAAAACAAAAAGCAGGATTTCGCCCGTCGCCGGGTTGGTCGTGCTCTTCACGACGACGGGCTGAATCCACTATCGTACAAAACCAGTTGCCTACTGTCATGGCGTCGTTACTGAACAACGTCTAATGTACACGTGGTTGGCGAAATCATCATAAAGATGGAAAGCCATTTAAAAAAAAAAGTGAAATTGAAAACAAAAAGCAATCTAACTTATTATTTGTTTTAAAAGAATAGATATGTCATATTCGTGTACCTTTTATCTTTCTAATTTGCTCCACTTCCAAGCATGCAAGTGAAATAATGTAGTTAGTGACTGTAAGTGAAATTCTATCACTATGATAATGACCGTCTTCCTTCGTCAGTCAGTGAGAGAAATCACAATTTTTAGGTGCTTGGATCTTAATAACCGATTGAGCTATTAGCTATATTCAGGCAGGTATAGCTATAAATTTGGGGTTCTAGTTTAGTTAGCCTTAAGGGTCTTAAAAACCGGCCAAGTGCGAGTCGGACTTCGCACATTTAGGGTTCCGAACCGACCGCAAAGTTAAGTTGGTTTTTATAGGAACAATAAGGAAATTTCAAAGAAAAGATCTAATTTATCAAAATATTAGTATTTGTTGGTAAAATATACACATTATTACCAAATTTTAAGTTTATAGGTATTTGGGAAGTTAAAAAATTCTTCGGAACAAAATTTCGTAAAAAAAGCTGACTTTGGTGGCTTCTCATTCCTTTGTTTTCCAATATTTTTTAAATTAAACATATAGTAAGTATCTACTCAATGAGCTCAAAACAATATATATTTATATAACGTAATGGCACCAATTATGGACGGCTTAAGAACTCTGTCGACATCTTTTGGCTATAACTCTCTTATTTTATAAGTTTGATGTTAGTTATTTCAAAGAAAATGTAGCTTAATAATCACTTATTATAATAAACATACAAAAGTTTTGGATAAACTTGTAAGTTCCGAGAAAATTGCTCCAAATCTGAAAAAGTCGAAAATCTTCGAAAATCCTATGATGGACAGACAAAATCCAATTATGGACACCTTAAGGTTTAAAACATTGTAGACCGCCTGCAATTTCACATATAAATTCCTTTAGTTGTTGAATTCCAAACTTTAAAAAAAAGTAGAAACTGTCATATAAAAGGAGGCACAGGTCGTATTCAGCCAATTCAGTTCGTATTTTTCTGTTGGAGACGCGACTTCTTTTTAAGTCTTGAATAATTTGCGTTTTTCGGTAAAAAAAATACACTTGCGATTCTGTTAAAAAAAATAAACATCCCGCTGTTAATTTTTTATTGGGCATGATGTTTTTGACGTTTTAAGGTTATGTTTATCAAATATTTATCCCATTATACTCGATTTCGACTAATTCGGGGATGAGAATTTCAAATATTATATTAATTTTGAATTCCAAGTTAAAAAAAAAAAAATTTTTTCGAAATATCGTCATTATACTCGATTCCGACTAATTCGGGGATAAGGATTTCAAATTTTACATTTATTTTGAACTTTAAATTAAAAAAAAAAAATTACGAAAAATCGTCATTATACTCGACTTCGACTAATTCGGGGTTAAGGATTTCAAATTTTACATTAATGTTGAATTTTAAGTAAAAAATGTTTTTTTTTCCAAATATCGTCAATTTACTCGATTTCGACTAATTCAGGGATAAGGATTTCAAACTTTACATTTATTTTGAATTTTAAGTAAAACAATTTTTTTTTTTCAAATATGCTCAATTTACTCGATTTCGATTTCGACTAATTCAGGGATAAGGAGTTCAAATTTGATATCTATTTAGAGCATCTATAAATATGTTACCGGTAGCACTGGTAAGCAATGCAGGTCGTTTGCCTTCGGCTTCTGAACACATCTTAGAGTACTTATAATATGTGTGTAGATAAAGTAATGTATGCAACTGTACATAATTAGGCATTAAAACACGAGTGTGACCCTATTATGAAACTCGCCTTCGGCTCGTTTCATAAAACACACTCGTGTTATAATGCCCCTCATGATGTACCAGTTGCATAATAGTAGTTTATGCTATTCATAATAAGGTCACACGAGTGTTTTAATGCCTAATTATGTACAGTTGCATACATTACTTTATGTCACACCTGGCCATAAAGCGGCAATTACAGCACGCACCGCGCGCGGGAAATCCCACTTCCTGGCCAGGGGGTGAGATAAAATTTTGTACAACTCAACACGGGCGGTAACAAAGAAAGCCTCAGATCGCATATTTATCGCCCTTGCCTTCGGCTCGGGCGTCAAATACCTGCGATCTGAGACATTCTTTGTTTTACCGCCCTTGTTAAGTAATGTACTATTATCTACACACATATTATAAGTACTCTAAGATGGGTTATAGTAACCGGTATTATATAACATTTGAAATCCTTATCCCCGAAATAGTCGAAATCAAGTAGGTATAAAGACGATTTTTCGAAAAAAAAAATTTTTTTTTCTTAAAATTCAAAATTAATATAAAATTTGAAATCCTTATCCCCGAATTAGTCGAAAACGAGCATAATGACGATTTTTCGCAAAAAAAATTTTCTTTCACTGTAAATTCAAAATTGATAAAAAATTTGAAATCCTCATCCCCGAATCAGTCGAAATCAAGTATAATGACGATTTTTCGAAAAAAAAATTTTTTTTCTTAAAATTTAAAATAAATGTAAAATTTGAAATCTTTCTCCCTGAATTCTTATCCCAAAAAAAATAACCTATATCGAGCTGACCTTTCGTATCGACTGAATTTTAATTTTCCTGTTCCAAATAAAAAAAAAAACTATAGTACTAAATAGGACATTATAATGAATATTATATTACTGCTGGTAAACTTCACCACAGGTAAGAAAATTTTCATAAGTACATTGATGTTAAAATGAAGGTCATTTGCCTACGGTTTCTGAACGCATTTTAGAGGATTATGATATTTGTGTAGATAAACTACTATTATAATAAAACTGGGTGGCATTTTTCAAACATTTACCTCGCCAATAAATCCGTCCAACATTGGGTGTCCATAATTGGGTAACCAGAATTCAGTATGAAAACCAATCATGGAGAAATTGTCCATAATTGGAGATTAACAAAAAAACAGGAACCAGTAATGTACATCCTCTCTAAAACATTCAAATTAGATTCTAATGCAATAAACACTTTAAAAAAAGTATTGTTAAATATGTAACGCTTCTCACGAAATCATATCAAAATAATATTGTTTAGAGAAAATGAAGTTTACAATCAAAAACGTAAACCTACTTCCTTAGTTATTTCTTTAAGAAACTTAGGTTATTCGTGAAAAATGCCGGAGCACACTTTTTGCCGCCGCGCCATTTTTAAACAAAATGACCGTGGTGTATGTCATTTGTCAATGTGATACATAGAAGCCTATTCTTTATGCTTAAAGTGTTGCTATGACTATAATACGTTTCCGTTGCTTAATTTCGACCGTGAAAGATTTTTGCGTCCATTACTGGAGCCAGGTCCATTACTGGTGCCACTACGTTAATAGATAATTATTTTTTTATATAGTGAAAATCGAAGTGTACGCGCCCTAATATAACCCACGCTTCGTCACCAGTTCTCTTAGCTTGGCATGCTACTGCGTGTCTAGGTAGTGGTATTTAACAGTAAAAGCCACTCTCCACAATTTTCAGAATACCTAAGTTGTTCTGTGGCTGTAGACAAAGAGATCATTAAAGAAATTTATGAAGCGACACGAACATTGTAACGAATAAAACCAGTCAAGTGTGAGTCGGCCTAGTACACAAGGGTTTCCCTACCGTATTCGCATGATTTGTACATTTTGTACCCAATTAAACTACCTATGACATACCCCATGTCTAGATTAGCGTGAGCTCTCGTCACGAAGTTTATTTAGTCTGGGTGTCCCTTGACGCTGGCAGGTTCAATATGCATGCAGCAAATTTAACATTATTGGGGGGTCCGCGGTTCAACCTTCCGCGGTCCGGATGAAGACCGACGGACTTTTTGCCGACCCTTGTACTAGCTTTTGCCTGCGACTTCGTCCGCGTAAACATCCACTACCGGTTTCATGCCTTCGAGGGATGATTTTCGGGATAAAAAGTATCCTTTATGTAATCCAGGCTATAAGCTCGTTTTGTATACCAAGTTGCATCATAATCCGTTGAGCCTTTTTTGCGTCATTGCGTAACAAACATCTAAATTATTCCTTTTATATTATTAGTTGGATTTAATGACTCTGGGTCAACGGGAAGTCATCATCATCATCATCATCATATCAGCCGAAAGACGTCCACTGCTGGACATAGGCCTCCCCCAAAGAGTGCCACAATGACCGGTCCTGCGCTACCCGCATCCAGCGGACTCCCGCGACCTTTACCAGGTCATCAGTCCACCTTGTGGGGGGTCTACCCACGCTGCGCCTTCCGGTCCGTGGTCGCCACTCGAGAACCTTTCGGCCCCAACGGCCATCGGTTCTACGTGCAATGTGCCCCGCCCACTGCCACTTAAGTTTAGCGATTCGAAAGGCTATATCGGTTACTTTGGTTCTGCTACGGATGGCCTCATTTCTGATGCGATCACGCAGAGAAACTCCCAACGGGAAGTATCTTACAGTTTTATTAAATTATTGATTCCCTTTTAAGCATCACATTACGTGGCCGTTTATAGGCCGTGCCTATCTTTTGATTGGGTTGTTAACTTATTTATAAGTTTTTTCACAACTTCAAGGCAGGCCTGAATAGTTCTGTTATATATTCAAAAGAAGTGATACTATAAAGGTTCCTTTTGATGTACCTACGGAACCGTAAAAAGCGGAAATATTTTTTTGGTGCTTCGGATTGAAAGGTTTCAAAGTCCTAGGACTTATTAAAAAAAAACAACTATATTTCAGGTCTTCTACATTTCTCTCCTTCCAGGGTCCATTCAGGAGACGTAATACGGTATCAGTTTTTCGCCATTTCAATGTACTTAAGTATAATTATGAGTAACATTTTTTCGTTTACAATAGTCAAGAAAAATAAACAATCATTTCTTATAGCGTTACGTCTCCTGGGTTACTTTTTAAGCTGTTATTTTTTACCAATTGCGTCCTTCAAAATATCTCCACAATTCACCCTTGATCTACCTATACCGTCTTGAGTGTAGTCGGTTATCCAGATGTTAATGTTAGGGTTTGTTGACAGCTCGCTATAGCTTGATATAAAATGGTATTGAATAACTATTTATCAATTCGAACTTTGACCTAGTTCAGAAGTTTGTTTTGTCTGTTGATGTCCTATCAGATCGTTGGAACAAATGTGATAAAATGTAGATTTAATAATCATTAATTAAGGCGATATATCGATTGAAAGAGACACCCTTTGTTTTTCGCTCACGACAAAACGGGATGCAACCCTCTCCGAGAATGGCTTTTTAAACAAATCTCGTTAAATATCTGACTGTGTGCAGGTTTATTAAATTTCCTCTTGTCAGTACCTAGATGAGGTAAAATACATCATATTAACTTAATCGTGTCTTTTAATAATGCGTTGTTTTAGTAGGCTGAGGAAAAAAAGGAAAATGTAGACTCGACTGGATTTATTTTCTATCGAGAAAATTTTAAGCAATCATGTTTCGCTATTGTCAGCCACCAACCACACCAAACCAAACCAACTTCTGATGATGCTCGGGAACTACTAAGAATTTATTTTACATCAATAGGAAATAGTAGTTAGTAAGTTTGTTTATATATGATCATTAATGTATTACGGGGGTGGCGTAGCATTTGCTAAAACCCCCAGGAAAAAAAAAATGGAAAAAAAAAAAAAATGTTTCGCTATTGCCAGTACCACAATTATATAGTCAAGAATCATACATCTGAAAATCAGCCCCAACTGTTTGCTAGTCTGGGCAGGGCAGCGTTTCAAAGTCTTCAAATTTGTCAGTGTAGCGCCTTAATACCTAGTTTGTTTTAACGTAGTTCTAATTATATTGATTTGTAACTATAAAACCTTCTTCCATCGGACTTCCAGACGTACGGCAGGTTACCGTTGCGATTCCCCTTACTCCAACCAAGCACTTTCCATCATCTTTCTTAATGCGCATGGCTAAGGTTTGGAATTCCCTGCCGGCATCTGTATTTCCGAATTCATATACTCGTAAGTACCTATTTAAGGCGATATATTGATTGAAAGAGACGCTCTTATGTTTTTCGCTCACGACAAAACGGGATGGAACCCTCTCCGAGAATGGCTTTTTTAGACAAATCTCGTTAAATATCTGACTGTGTGCAGACGTTTATTAAATTTCCTCTTGACAGAGTTTAGATAAAATACCATCATAATATATTAACTTAATCGTGTCTTTTAATAATGCGTTGTTTTAGTAGGCTGAGTAAAAAAATGAAAATATAGACTCAACTTTGGATTTTTTTTTATCGAGAACATTTTAAGCAATCATGTTTCGGCTATTGTCAGCACCACAACCATATAGTCAAAAATCATTTATATGAAAATCAGCCCCTACTGTTTGCTAGTCTGGGCAGGACAGCGTTGCAAAGTTTCTAAATTTCTCGTTATAGCGCCTTAAGGCAAGAGTGATTAGGCATTTTCTGGGTGAGCTCGCTTCATCGTCGGCCTCATCTTTGCCCCCTGGCTAGATGCTGGCCAAGAGCAATCCCATTAATAATAATAAAAAAAACTAATTTTATACCAAGTTTAATCATAAAAATCTGTAAGCTGTTGTTGCGTGATTTAGTAAGACATCCAAAAATCTTTTGTATTGAGAACTATGTACACACAATACATTACAGTGAAGGTGTCGCTACCGACTCTAAATAAATTATAAACTATTTGCTTTCACGAGTATAAAGACTATGAATGTTTGTAGGTAAACACAATGAGAAAGCAATAAGAATTATTTTAGTCTGGTACGACAAATTTTTATTTATAGTAAGTAATAATTAGACAGCGCTTATTTCTAGTTTCTCACTTAAAACGTCACCATATTTGTGTTTGCGGTGTTATCACGGCCTTAGGTTAGATACCTCGTAATATAGGTTACCAACGCCAGAACAACACTTGCAATCAATCTAATTCCAACTACTAAGAAAACGTTGGCATCTGTAAATCATTATGTACACCTAATAAAAGGGCTTCAAAGAGCGCCGCTAAATGCGGAGATCATTCGAATTATAAATAGTGAACCACTGTTACGCTTAAATATGGAATGAAACTGCTGGGCATCTGACGTAGGTATAACTTAATTTTGTTAATTCCCGTTTGGCGGGACGTTGTTAATTGCCTTCATAATTGTTATGCATTGGTTGACTTTACAGCTTACATGAGGCGCAATAATTTTATTAAATGTATTACTAAACAGTCCAACGATTCGAAGGCAAATAATGCCTAACGGGACTAGAGTCCGCGTTTTGTACTGATCTCGCGTTTAAAACAGTCCATAATTACTCACTAAATTCTTAAATGATGCACTTCTAAAATTGTGTTTAAAAACAAAACAATGGCTAACGTGTTTGTAGAGGAAAAGAAATCCAAGCCAAGAGAAGAGCTTTGATTTATCTACATATAGTTTGGAACTTACTACCGCCCGTGGTACAAGCATTAACATCATCTGATTTTAGAGGAAATTGTAAAATGTTGCGCTTGCTGGAAAAATGATGTGTCTTTTTTGTAGAGGGATGACCAACATAAGTACTTTCATAGAATTCCACTCGTTTTTTCGCTCAAGCGAGTAGAATTAATATGAGAGACTCGCTACTCGCCGCCGGTGGAACCAGTACTAGAGCCATTACATTAACAGAAGTAAGTTAGCTCACTAGGTAGAGAGATTGTTAACTGACGGTTAAGTCAGGTAAGGTTATAGACTTACGCTCAGTATTTGGCAACTTTGGGTTTCTTCCTCCGAATCATGAGCACTCTTTGATCTGATACAGAAAAAGTTATTTTATCAAACTGTACGTGAGCTTGTACCACCACTACAAGCTCTTCGCTGGCCACTGGCCCCCAGTTCTGCTGCCACCTCTGCGGGCGACCCGCTTTACATAGCCACACCAGAAAGTGTTCGCAGGTCGCTGCATAAATCGTAAATCGTCTGATAAAGACGCAAAGGCCAGTGATGATGACGTGGGCATTCATATCGTAGAAAATCGGAAACATTTTTTTTTCTGATTAGCTAACCAAGAAAAACCATCAATTTCCAAATATGTACTGAGGAAAAAGTAAAGGGTACACTTTTGAGTGTAACTCCCAAAACGATAATATAGGTGTTATGAAACTGTCTTGTAGAATACGCAAAATGTTTATTATCTACGGCTGCGTGGAAAGTGCGTCAAAACGTGCCACTCCGGATGCTTATCTCTTCTTCTCATTTACTAGAGCCATTACATAGGCATTTCCAACTAGGTACATTACAGATCCTCAGCCGACAAGGAGCGGGAACAAATTATGCTGCGGAGGTATCTTGAGCCAACATCACTTGACCGGTTATTTAATTAAGTTATCTTAAGCCATCTTAATCTGGGGCCCGACAGCGTACTTAAACATCTTAGCAGTTATATAAAAGATGTTGTCACCCTTCGTTTTATTTTCGCGTTGAGTGTTTTATGGTTACTGTAAAATTACCCCAGTGTCATCCACACTAAATGTTCCACTGCTGGACATAAAAGAGAGGGAATCAGGTGTCAATTCAATAAATGCTTTTAATAGGTATTTAAATTATTGTAAGTAGTATGACGATAATATTAAATAATATATAACGCACAACGCACCTATGCTTTTTACCGCAGTTCTGTTAATCCAGTTTTTTATATAAGTAGTACCGGCATTATAATATAATGGATAAATATTATTTATACATCTAATCGCTTTCTTAAAAAATAGTGCCTACGCCATGCTCTGAAGTATGCAGTCAGAAGTAAACGGGATACTACCAGGATGCCATTGGGATAATGTCAAGATGAAAATAATAAAAACGTAGAAAGAGGATATATAGAAGGAGGGTTAGCAAATCACACACAAGGACGGAGATATTGTGACAGTTTTTTCTGGGGTTACCACAAAAAGAATAATCTCCCCATTTTTACTGACAAGTAGGTTTTTAATTATTGGGAATCTTCAAAATAAACTCTTAGTAAATATTAGCGGGCAAACACAAAACATCCGATGTCCTCCCAATTACGATATAAATGTGTACTAATTTAATACCTACATTAAAGTTAACAAAATCACGATTAGATTAAAACGTCTTAGTTATTCAGCCATTATAATAATGAAATTCACAATAGTATTCTAATCACGTCACAATTAAATTTTTTATCTGTTATTTTTAACATTAGAGCCGGTTTAGTTTACCCAACATTATGGGTAACATATTTTTTTATTTATACTCTGGCCACTGGTTCATCGATGACATTTCGGTGACAACGGCCGGTGACAAATAATCGGTTCCTTATACGCGATGAGGGACAGAAGATATGTCATTTTTTCTCGCTCCCACGTGTGTTATTGTCTATGCTTACATCTCCTTCACACACCTTTGTATGTGTGTATCACCAGTTCCATCTTATACTTGTTCCATGAATAAAAAGTAATATGTATTTGTTATGAAGGGCGGAATACCCGTTGTATACTGGGGGTCCTATTATTTTTATAGGTCATGTGTCGCGTTCGGACTGGTCCCGAGATAACTGCCTTGGCTTCGCCTACTGTTTGGATTTAGGCGATATTTGATTAAAAAGGGCAATATAAATATAAAGGGCATGCCACGATTCGTGTAAACTACGCCCCCGTGTAAGAGACACGTTTACACGTGCACCGCTCACGAAAAAAATAATATGGAATTCTCTTCGGAAATGGCTTTAATGGACACAATATCTAACTTTGCGAATTTAACTCCAAAGTAAAATACCCATCATTTTTATTTGATGTCTCGTTTAATAATGTTTTCTTTGGGTCGCTGAAGTAAAAAGGAAAATAAAGAGCATTGGATTTTTGTTCAATAGAGATTTGGAGCATTCGTGTTTTAGTACTGAAAAACAAAGAATATGTATTAGTATAATGTACTCCAAAAAGAATAAATAGGTATTGTTGCCTAGTTCAGGCAGTGTACTCGACTTTTCAAAAATACTTTTTGGTCCTGTATAAAAGAAAGCAAAATCAAAATCTATGATACGTTTCAGGGTTAAAGCGCATTAAAATTTCTTTAAATTTAAGCTTCCAAATCCTTTCGGAGTTAACCGTGATTTCCCGGTGGAATCCAATTTAAACTTTCTGGCACACAAATATCATGTTGTTTAGCGCGTGACCTTTTTTTTACGGAAATACAGGAAATCGACTTTCGAACTACAACAAGTTAAAGGGTCATAAACACTTGCAAAAACAAAAGTCGTCTCTCCTGTGGTCAATAGTTAACGGCTTATGAGCATGTGAGTTATGATTTTATTACATGGATGTATAGAACCGGAGACGCCGTTTATGCGAGTTACTAGACCAATCCAAAATTAAGCTTTGTAGCCCTTAACTTTTGATATGTCCACAGAAAAGACGCGAACCTAAATCCAATTCCAAAGAAAGATAGGTACCACACAGTGTCAGTTTTATCTAAGTACCTACATAACATAAAATATTGAAGATCGATCGATCGATAGAACTTGTTATTTATCGTCCTTAAGAAAGTTAAATACACTTATTTTTAAGCTATTTACAGTCAAGTGCAAAAATATGGGTGCATACCAAGGGCCTGACACGCTTTGTAAGAGAAAGATAGCCTTATTGCGATTCCTATGAGAGGAAGTAGAAAATAGTGCGATGTTTTGTCCTTATCACCGACCGGACATTTTTTCATGGTCGGGTAAAGGTAATCTGTCATTAGTGTCAAGAAGATTGCAAAACAAAGTGGCAATATTTTGCAGTGCAATTTATAAGTGGAAAATTAATGATAAATTTGGTTCAAATGAATAATAATTTACCAATTATCACATCCGTAGTGTGTTTGGGTGTTCAGTGCAAACATGGTGGGGTGTTCAGTGTTTGGCTGTAAAAGCAATTTCGACCGAAAAAAGGCGGATGTTACATTCCATGCGTAAGTACATTTTCTTTGAATTTTGGACCCGTGTTTATTTCTTAAATCTCACCGAAACCAAATTACTAAGCTAAATCATTAGTTATATCATGAGACACTTGATGAAATAGGAAAAATATGTGAATTTATTAAAAAATAACCTCCAAACATTTGACATACAAACCGGTCAAATCGCGTAGTATAAATCTACCATAGAAGCCAGCTTAGCATTGATGTCCCATCATTCAGTCGGTTTATAATTCGATTTCGGGATACCAACAAATAATAAAAAAATCCCCTAAAGATTACCCCACGTTTCGGGAATTTCAAGTAATTTGATTTTTTCAGTTTTTCAACAGAGGATGAATCCTGAAAAAATGGATTTGAGGACTGAGGGAACAGGAAAGAAAATTGGGTAAAATAATCTATAACTGCTTATTATATTTTTGTTTATTTATTGAAAAATACGTAAAGTTATAAATATAATATATTATTGTAAATAAATTACCTGTTCTAATTTGAAGTTTATCCTTTTATTCCAACAACTACATAATTTATCTGTGAACGACAAAAAGGGGCATGGAAGTAGTAAGCACTATCTGGTTACATTACTTACTACTTTCATCGTCTAGAGACTTAAAGATTTAGCATGGTTCTTTCAATTCTTTAAATAAAAAATGGCTTCCATCAAATTTATGATGATTTCGCCAATGTCACGTGTTTAATGACGTTGTTCGGTAACGACGCCATGACAGTAGATAAGGTTTTGTACGGTAAATGGATTCTGCTCGTCGTCGCCCCGGGCACGTGTGCTCACCAACGCGGCGACGATCAAAATCCATGGTTCTTTGGGTGACGTGATGACCAGCAAGTCAAGCGGCGAGCAGGAAGGCCAGCGGCGAGCGGCGAGAACAAAATGTATAGATTTGGATCAGTGAAATCGCCGTTTGATGCAACGGTGATTACCATGACTATATACTTATAGGTAAGATTATCACAAAAAGAGTGGCCGGTCGGGATCACTTATTTTACGATATCGCCTACGATGTTGTGTTAATTTAGTTAGTGAGTCAAAATGGCGACTTAGTCACTACGGAATTTGATCACTTGTAACTAAGTACTATCCGACTAAATTTTTGGGGTAATTTTTTGCAACCATGGTATCCCCATATTTTGACGTCATAATATGAGAAAGACATAGCCCCGGTCGCTTGTTGGCGCATCTATAACTACAGAGTATATACTATATCTATGGTGCATACAACTTGCTCAAAAATATGTTCCATAGCTCTTATGTCGGTGAATTAAGGTTTTAGTACCATATTTATGAGAGGATAAACTCGATACATATTTTTGCACTTGACTGTACCTGATCTTCAAAACATTTATAAGTAGCATCGAATTATGTTGTCTAGTTAGTAGTTTGAAATAGGAGCCCCTTATCACATTAAAATACCCCCTCGTCACCTCGTACTCGTAGTTCAATAAGCGGTGAGTGTTGCTTGGTGAAACTTTCAAGTGAGTATTATTGATGGAACCTACATAATACTCTAATACCCTTGAGCCACACGCCACTTAACGTAAGCTAGGTACTGAGTTAAATGGCCTTTTCATGACCACACTTCGTCTAAAACATTTTAATAGTACGTTCGTATTATATTTTGCTTACTAATGTTATTGGATGTCATTGATGATAAATTTATTCGAATGCTATTCATAAAATGAAAGGAGGCTTGTGATCTGTTTTTCTTGTTTGTCTTGGTTTGATGTTTTCATTCATCCTACAAAATTTACGTCATTCTATTAGGTTTGGTTTTAACATTTAAGACCTAAATCTAAGCCAACCCTAGAGAACATATACTTATATCATTTTAGGCTGCGCATGATTAATTTATATGTTGATGAAAGCGATATAAATGTTCTTTACAACGGAATTAATAATAATGAAGGAGTCTGTCTGTTTTATTTTGAGGGATTTGGCAAATAGTTTGTTTACAATACTAAAGGTGTATTTCCGTGTATCGCGGGCTGCGGCCGATAGCAGCAGCCGCGCGCGATCGATTGCGTGCCACTCATGGTTGTTTATCTTAGAAGAAAACTGACGGAATTAATAATAGCGCCGCGCCACCTAGTCTTAAGGTTATTAAACTTGCAGGAATTGTCTTCTAAATGTGGCTTGTTAAAAAGGTATACAAAAATTCGATGCGCATCAGCATTACACACGTGCCCTGTGGTAAAGTATACTGCCTTTAGAGTCAATGTACCCGGGTTCCATCCCCAGCGGCGGGTGCACTTTTAAGGGTTCCGTAGTAAACAAGGAACCCTTATAGTTTCGCCATGTCCGTCCGTCCGTCCGTCCGTCCGACCCCCGTTTTTCTCAGTAACCGTTAGTGCTAGAAAGCTGTAATTTGGCATGAGTATACATATCAATGACGCCGACAAAACGGTAGAATAAAATCTTTAAAAAAAAATTTTTTTTAGGGTACCTCCCCTACATGTAAAGTGGTGGTTCAATTTTTTTTTCTGCCAAACCCCATCGTGTGGGGTATCGTTGGATAGCTCTTTTAAAAATATTATAAGGTTTCTAAAAGCATTTTTTGATTAAAGAATTGGTTAGCGTGATATTAAGCTTTGAAGTGATAATTTTTGCTATGGTCAAGTGTCCCCCCCCCCCTGCCAGCTAAACGGTGGCTACTAGGCATGTGAAAAAAATCATGGTAGTAGTATATACGATGAATTTAAAAGGAAAACTATCACAGCTAAGTAGACAATACTAGTTAACGAGTGATAGTCGAACTTCAGAAATGAACTTTGCAAAAGCAAACTTTCGTACAGTTTCCATTGATACCTTAGATAATGTTGTTAATTCTTTCAAAAACATAGTAAATATAAGTTTTCGAACTTTTTAGTCCATATAATGTAACGGGTGGACGACTACGGAACCCTACCTTGCGCGTGGCCCGACACGCACTTGGCCGGTTTTGTATGTTTTTTCACGTATATCCAAGATAATAGTTAATTAGTTTGGCGCTTGGTGGCGCTTTTACAATATGCGTGAAGTTGGCTATCTATTTTCAGTCATTACACTCTTAGGGCCGACGCTAGCTTACGCGGGTGCACGGAGCGGGTCATACTAAACTGCGCCCGCGGCGGGCGGCTACAAAATAGTATAGTGCCGATTTCGAAATGTACGACGGACTCGTGCGGCCTATGACAGACGTCGTTGTCTTGTCTACTGTTAGTGTAAGGCCTGAGTGGACGCTCGGAGCGGGGCGTTCGGCGTCGCGTCCAGCGGGGCGGGCGAGCGTGCATACTAATTGTGCGGCGGCGACTCAGGACACCAGTATGAGTTTCAATCGTTTGACATGTGCACGCCCCGCTGGACGCCACGCTGGACGCCCGACTCGAGCTTCCACTCAGGTTTTACACTTACACCGTCCACTCAGGCCTTACGCTAACAAACACGGTAACAGATGGGATTTATTAGATCAATTGACAGTTGAATTCCTGGCTCCGCGCGTTTTGCAGGAAAACCGGGACAGACTAAGTTCATTACGATTTGACGACCGATGGTTTATCTAGAACGTGACTTTAGGTAGAAATTTGAAAATGGCAGCTCAGTCGTAACCTACCTGTAGTTACGGCAGCTGTTGGAATTAATATTTCATATCAAATTTTACGACGAAATCAAACTTGAGCTGTATATACCAACGTCAACATGAGGTAAACACCCTTCATGGCCCTCATGTCTCTGGAGACTACGTAACGTTTTCGAGAGAGCGTAAAGTTAATCTAAATGTCATCTTCCAAACTAATGACAATTACCTAGAGACCCACCAAATAGATATGTTCATTTTTATATATTTTTCTTTTAAAATCTAAATGCCAATGTCAAATACGATATCCAATATAAACGTTCTCTTCTACAAGATAACATCCAGCCTTGACAGTTCTAAACGCTATGTGTGTGTGCGCTACACTGAGAAATTTGGAGACTTTGAAACGCTGTCCTGCCCAGACTAGCAAACAGTAGGGGCTGATTTTCAGATATATGATTCTTGACTATATGATTGTGGTACTGACAATATCGAAACATGATTGCTTAAAATTTTCTCGATAGAAAATAAATCCAAAGCCGAGTCTATATTTTCCTTTTTTTTCCTCAGCCTACTAAAACAACGCATTATTAAAAGACACGATTAAGTTAATATGATGGTATTTTACCTCATCTAGGTACTGACAAGAGGAAATTTAATAAACCTGCACACAGTCAGATATTTAACGAGTTTTGTCTAAAAAGCCATTCTCGGAGAGGGTTGCATCCCGTTTTGTCGTGAGCGAAAAACAAAGGGTGTCTCTTTCAATCGATATATCGCCTTAATATAACGAGTTACTCGTAGCGATTACAATTGCTACTTAATTACAATTGTTAAAAACAAGTAAGTACGTTTTAGTAAAGTTAACAGGAGAGAAAAACGCGATTATTAACTAACGCCAAATTCTAAAAATGTAAACAACATATCGGAGTAATTTATTTAAACTTTTGTGTAACATGGCGTTTTAATAAACTGACTTATTTAATCACCTGTAATTGAAGCCATCACGACCATGCGAAACCAACCAAGGTGAAAATAGTTTTAGATTTAAAATATATATACTTAAAATCTACGCTAGAAACAAGTAAGTCGACATACTTGTATTGACCGAAGGGTTTTGTGGCTATTTTAATAAACAGTGGACATGATGACAAGATAAAAACAAGTATCTATCGAGTTACTTTATTTTACCTTCGGACTTTATTTGGAGATAGTAACTACGACACGACGTATAGACATGTAACTAATTTGATTTGCTTGTTTTTTGATTATTAGTGAATATATATACTAGGGTTGAATTTGGGTTACTTACTTATTTTGAGTTACTTGAAATAGTTTTTGACAAATAACTAAAAATAGTATAGACAATCAAGAAGTTCAGATATTGGAGGTGCGTGCTGAACATTCGTTTGAAGCTAGAAAATATGGCCTTGAATGTCGTCAACCTTATATTGCATCTCTTTTATTAGAACCATCCTATATTAGAATGAAAGAGATGCAATATAACGTCACGTCATTCAAGGTCATATCTTCTAGGTTCAAACGAATGTTCGGCACGCAACCTCCAGTATGTATCTAAACTTCCTGTAGACAATTCGAAAAAAACATAAGTGTAGTGTTGTGCGTCAAGCATTCAAAGAAGCCAAAAACTATTTTTTTTAAATGAACTTTCTTTTTAATTTGGAATAGAATAAATATATTTGACAACTTTGCTTTATCTCCAATCAGTTATTTTACAGCCAATTCTTATGGGAAAAGTTTCCCAAAGTATGTATAAGGTTGACCTTACAAAGGGTCAATAATGTCTATATTTTGCGCTGCTAGCTGTTCTGTAGATATGTTTTTTGCGTAGTGTAGATACTACTTGGATTATTGCCAATAACTTGAGGATGAGAAGATTACAACAGACAATGGAACTGTTTGGCACCAAGATAACTACTTAGTTTATAAATCACGTTTTATCAACAGTTGCCGACTGAAGTGAAGAAGAAGAACACGGGCTTTATTCGGATCAGTTCAACCAGTTGACACGTTTTCGATTCTCTTCTTGTTCATCACTTACACATTTTTTTTGTGCTATCGTTCACATATTATCGTCAGTATATTGAGTTGTATTATTGAGGTGTGGCGAGTTTAAATGAATTAAATACAATCAACGGACACGAATAAAATCGTTTTATTATATTACGTAAATGTAACTGTAACAGTTTATCTTTCGTTTAAAATAGGAAAACACTTTTTGTTTATGGTTTGTTTTGTTATCAATTTACTACACTTGGCAAAAGAACCAAACCGATACCGAAACCGAACAGTTTTTTTTATAAATATTACAATAACTAAATAAGTAAATAAAACTAAATCTAACACTAAATAGATGATTATATAATTGTGTAGGAATGTAAAATGAAAAGTTTTATATTTATTGAATATTAACGAGGACTGAAGCCTAGGATGAAATATTATATCATATTGAACTGTGCTTCCATCTAAATGCAGCTTAAACTGGAGGTTTGTAATTAGTATTTTATGTCACACCTGGCCATAAAGTGGTGTAGTTAAAATAACATAGGTACAGATTGAGAGTTGAGTACTAAATAAACCAATTACCTAACAACATTAATACAATAACGAAATGCAGTCATCAACGAATAAAAGTACTTTGTACCTATTCATACTATCTAAAAAGTATTATCCTATTAACGATCTAAAAAGTGTAAAAAGTAAATGTGCCGCTAAAACGAAGGTTCCTCATCTTGGAAAACCTTCTGTATCTTTCTCCAGTCATAGAATTGTTCGATAGTGGAAAGACGTCGATAAAGGGAGTCGTGAGGCCGTTAAGCTCAAAGTTACAACGTACCCGCTTTGTTTTCGTTGACTTAACGGTCTATTTCCTGGAGATATCTGGAACTATTAAAATGAGAGTATAACAAGGAAACGGACGTGTTTGGGTCAACATCGGTCAGATGTCAGTTGACCCTCTGCGGAGTTATATAGCAAGGTGATTTATTAGAAGCTTTTTTGTTTTTAACTTTAATTATAGATATGGTAGATCCGATGAAATTGCAAAAAATATATACCGTTAAAAAGTAAGTGGTATTAGCATTCGAACCAACTTAAATTATTGTCCAATGATGTAACACAAACGATAAGATTTAGTTTCGTTATTTTGATAATGAATCAGCAAGTTTAAGCACGATGTAGTCTTTTTTCTTGGTGTTGACAAATGTATCAGATAGTTGAAATAGTAGAATGTCCCTAATTCCTAAAACGAAATGAAAACAAAGCAGTTAAGAAAACTTTTGAAGGAAGAAATATGATGAACTACAAACGACGTATGTAATAATTTTCCAAAGAGTGTTGCATTTCAAATTTAAAATCGATATCACGTGGCACCGTTATGACATCGTCTCTTATGGGCGCTGGCGACCTTGTACTTTCATTGTATCGAATATTTTATCTTCATATAGGTACTTATATATTTTAGGTGCGATGCTCTTTATTGGAGAAACATTTTTTCGTTCCGTTTTCTACTATACTAAATATCCCCACAGCTCCACCCGCGTTGTATAAGTTAAGTGGTTATGATTATGATTAACTTGCAACATTACCAGAATTAATATTTTAGGATGCGAAATAACGTAGCTTCTATTTGGTTCTGTGCGATAAAAACATATCTAGGAAATGCAGCGTCCAGCAAAATTTGCCACCAAATACATTGAATGTTTTTTTAGGGCGTAAAAGAAAAGCAATGATCAATTCAATCAACTTGAATACTTATTTCCTGTTGTAGATACACTCCCAGTCACGAAACGTATTCATTGGCCGGTATCATAAGAACCTTGGAGATTTTTTACAGGGCAGAATAATATCAGAGTTTTTTGGCTGTTGTTTCCTTAATCACGTTATGCGATTCTTGTTAATGGATCTTTTGTGAACGAGCCAATTTTAGGCAAATTGAACCAATCGGCCTTTTATGATATAATTTATATCTATAACACTGAAAATTATTTTATGTTTTGCTCTCACAATTCTGGAAAAAAATAACATACCGGAAATAGCCACGAATAATACTTTTTAATAGCATTTCCATTTTGTATGATAAAATAGGTAATTAATTGCTTAAGTGAAGTGTACTTTAGTGTAAGTAATTAAATTCGTGTCTTAAGTAAAATGTAATATAATTCGTGTTTATTTTATGGATTTTATTAATATTGCGGGAATTATGTGATATTGTTCAGAAAGGATATTGTATTTATTACATAGTTTTATCATAGAGAACGTTTGTAGTGTATGGTAAGGAGAAAAAAAAGTTTGATAGTAATGGACACAGTTGATTTTAAGATGTGAAATTGTTATTTAAATAAATAATCTGTGAAGATAAAAGTGGATTCGCTATTTGACTAATTCACTTTTCTATCTAGTTTTCTAGGTCTAGTTTTTAGAGACGATCAAATGTGCAACACAATACAATACAATACAAATACTCTTTATTGCACACCTCACATAAGCACACATACAAAAGAAAAACAAAGAAACAGGGATACAGACATACAGAGGTAGAACAAAAGGCGATCTTATCGCTTAAGAGCGATCTCTTCCAGACAACCTTTAACGAATAACAATAGACGAAATCGAGAGGAAAAATTTTCGAGCACTGAAATAGACGTGTGCGCCGATTTAAAAATGATCGGCGGCGGCGTTTGCCAAAAAATCGGCGGCGGCGGCGTACTTTCGGCGTGAAATCGGCGTGAAGGTCACGTAAATAAAAATGCGAAATAATTCGTATTCTTTTTTTAAATCGAGATCAATGCAATAAATCTGTATTCATACAAGTAAACCACATCCCTATATAACAAAAATGCGGTAGAAACATTGACAATACTGGTTAGGAAGCGACAAAGAATAGACGCATTCGATATGCGGTACTGGAGGCGAATGCTCAGGATACCCTGGACAGCCAAACGGACCAATGACCCAGCTCGGTATCAAGACACAGTTATCCACTGTTTGTCGGCAGTGGCTGCTGTCATACTTTGGACAAGTAATGCGCAGTGGTGCTGATAGTCTGGAGAAACTGGTCGTGGTTGGTGGAATGGAAGGCAAGAGGGCTAGGGGACGCTCATCAACTACACATTATTATTGGAAAACGGGACTTAATCGCGTACACTTATGATTTATTTCATCAACTACATGGACAGATCAGGTTAAGGAAGCCACATCCTCAAGCAAATTTCACCAAGCGATGAGGGCTACGTTGGATCGAGAGCGATGGAGACATTGGAGATAAGTCCTCAGGGCGGCGAAATCCAGAAGTGATCACGATCCTCAGGAATGAGAGACCGACTCAAGAGAGACAGATATAGCTAAGAAAAATATCCAGTCTAAAATCTCCGCCTGGGACATGGTCCCCATAACGCTAGCCGCGTTACCCCTCTGTATTGCCAGAGAAATTCTCTGTGAAAGGAAAGTGTCAGGTCCCCCGAGGTACCGACCAGTCGCCACAACAAAGCTCCCATGAATGTCTTCATGTCAGCCGGCCAGGGTCCAGAGTCCACTGCAAGCATTGCAAACTCGTAGAGCTACACAATAAAGACGAGTGTTTGCGGTGCTTGAGAGCTTCGTCAGCTCCAGCACTGGTCTGGGAGCGAGTTGCGTGGAAGTGGGATTGCGCACATGCGGTGTTTCACACCAGAGCCCTCCCTAGTTTCGACGGCTCCAACGTGACTCCATTAGGATGCTTGCCATCGTCTCATGCCATACCCACCAGTTCTGTTGTCTCAGCACGAAACACGCGCACAGGCACGCCATATCGTTGTCAGGAAATTTCCGAATGAGACAACTACTAGAGGTGGGGGAGGGGGACATATTAGATTTATGAATCGATTATTCCCAAAGTAAAAAAATGTCACATTATTATTGGGGAACGGGACTTAATCGCGTACAATTATAACTAATTTACCTTTTTTAAGGTTTTTGTCCGACGTTTCGAATGTATCACAACATCCGTGGTCGCGAACTGACTGGCGTGAGCGGGTATCAACATCTTCTAGCCGCACGGGTTTTCCGAACTACCCGCACTTGGTCTTCATTAATTACATTCTCACTAGGGTTGTCACTCGCACGACACACAACACTAACAATGTCCGTTGATGTAATGGACGATGTATTTCCACGCTTGCACTTACTAATAACCCCCCCGGGTCCCGTTCCCCAATAATAATGTGTGAAAATCGTGTAAGTTTAAATCAATATAAAAAAATGTCTTTGAAAAATTCTTAATCGTTTCTGAATGAAAGTTTTTCAAAATGAAAAGAATTGTGACATTACAGGACATACGTACAGACAGACAGACGGATATGACGAAGCTATAAGAGTTTGTTTTTGCTATTGTTATTTGCCTATAGATGCCTACCAAAACGATTTTCTCATTCGGATTTCCATACTCAGGCGCTCAATGTAGTTCAGACTGCTCTGATAGTATATATAAACTAAGAAAAATATTTATTGTCACACAACAAATTTAATATAACAAGTGTACCACTGTACATACATTAAAACAATAACAAAGCAATAAAAAAGTTAAACAAAAATGTTAATTATACTCTTTTATCTAATAAAGAGACTCTTTGGCATTCAGTCAAGGTTACGCCGATTTCACGCCGATCATTTTGTCGGCGGCGGCGGCGTGGCAAAAAGGCCGGCGGCGGCGGCGCGCCGGCGCGGCGCACACGTCTACACTGAAAACGCATTAATGTGACGTAACATTTCAATGTCAATGAGTATCGTTGTATAGAAAAAAGAATAGTTTGCCGGTTTTCTCGTGAAATACTCTATATAATGATTTACATTTTGGACTAGGAAAAATATCAACATTTTTGGATCCTATATATCTTTTTATAATTTTGATTAATTTGTCTATTTGCTGTGATAATTTGATGGTTTCCTATGCATATAGCCACACTATGTGTTACGAACGTATTGCATTGTTTGTAAAAGATTGTATTGATGCTTGACCAAATAAAATAATAAAAACATAAAGACGTTTTGTAATTAGTAGTCCAAAAAACGTTTAATATATGGTAAGTTCGAGCTGTCAACAGTAAAAGTTGATCATTTTAGTAATCTGTAATTTTTACTACTTTGACTCATCCCAACTGTCGCAGTATGGTTACATTAGTGCGACAAAGTACTAAAGTGATTATCTACATTTGCTGTTGACTGTGAAAAGGATATAACAAATAACTATTTCAGAATAAAATGTACCTATGTTTCTTTTGCGGACTATTAATCTTGTGGCGTGCGTCGCTAGGCAACAGTCAAATCTGACATGTTCTGCAACGCGCTATCGAAGTTTCTTAGTTCAGTTGCGTATATATTACTTCCAACCAACTCTCATTGGATTTCGGTCCCTGAGAGATCTCTCTATGGTCGTTTCTTCCTGTGTCTCCTATCTTTTGTATATTTGTATATAGTTTGTAGATATCCCTTTTCCTGTATATATTTAACCCTGTACATCTTATATCTTTAAACGAGCAATTCTTGTATATTTATTTATTTATATATTTATTTCGAGGATCTCGGAAACGGCTCTAACGATTTGGATGAAATTTGGTATGTAGGGATTTTCGGGCACGAGCAATCGATCTAGCTAGGTCTCATGCCCGGGAAAACGCCGAGCAAAGCTCGGCCGCCCAGATATTTATCCTTATAGGAGCATTATTTCTATTCTACAATGTCATGAGACTAGGATAAAATTTATGGTTGCGAAATTAGTTATGTATTAGTCTTGCATATTCTTGAAACGATCACACTGTGTATTGGAAAGACGATTAATACGAACTTTTATTACCTGACTATTTAGTTATTACTACGTTAGACCTCTATAAAGAATTTAAAAACTCTCAATGAAGAAAATGCGATATGTCGCATTTTAAAATAAACTAATTTTACCTAGTGTTTCGTTGCCAAAATATCAAAGACTTTATAATTTTGTCATCGTCATTTGAGTTATCGCTGAAAAATGCTTACCCCAAACAAAATGACTTGAGTCACTTGAGTATCATTCGATTCCTATGAAAATACGAGTTCTAGACTTGTAATTCCGAACTCTTCATTGTGCGTAAAAAATGTGCATAAAAATCGGCCAAGTATACGAGAAGAACTTGGCCGATTTTTTATTAGCTCCGTATTATCGCTCCCAATTATATTTAGTTAAACTTTCTTAATCCCTCCCAAGTATAAAGAGCGTAATTAAGGAATCGACTTACCTACCCCTGCTTAATTGGATCACCACCTCTTGGATTAACACAAAATTACGATCGAGTGTTTGGGCTCGTAAAAACGTATTTTATTACGACAGTCTTATAGTTCAGAATTAATCGTCCGATGTGCACCTGATGGTTTGCTTGGAGCAACAATTTGCTTACAAAGCTTCTTGTAATCCGTATAAGGATCCCGTTTATAACACGGACGGGAAGCCCGCTCAACTCAAACAATCTTCATAAAATAGTAGGGTAGTAAAGCTCCCGCAGTATACTCCGACAGTTCATGAAATTCTTATATAGGAACTTGCGAATCTCGGTAATCGGTGTGGTACACTTTAAGCGACTTCCTGATTTGTCGGTGCGGAGGCAGTACGATATGAGAAAAGTGTCAAATGTCAGTCGACTCGGTACTATTTTTTACTACGCCCCTACATTTAAATGAGTGCTTCCTGACTGGCGCGGGATGCGCGGTATAGCGGGACGATGCGAAGGCGGTACTGCTCCACTTCTGCGCATGATATCACTACTGCGCAAACGTAATACTGACAGTATTATGTCAAGTGAGAATCTTTACGACGTCAGTAAGTTTACGTCAAAGAAGAAAATGTCACATATCGATCCCGCCCCGCCAAGTTAGGAAGTCGCCTTACTCGTCATTACATTATCCTTTAATCTTGCCTAAGATGTATTAAACTGTTTTATGTTAGTAGGAATTTACGTTAGTGTAGATTATGGTATCTACTCGTATTATTTGTTACATAAACATGTAAAATGTAATTTTTACCAGTAGGTAAACTATGTGCAAAAATTTATAGGTAAGTAATCCGTTGTTACAGGATTTAATTTAATTGCTGTATGATAAATTATGTCGTGTTAGTTTATGTCACAGAACCGGTAAGGGCCTTACCACACTTGCGATTTGCGCGCGAGTTGAAAGCGAGGCGAACTCGCTGCGCGCTCGCCTCGCTTTCAACTCGCCCGCAAATCGCAAGTGTACGTAATAAGGCCCTAAGCGAGTTGCCGACTTCCCGAGACTTTTAAATTACTAATTCATTGCCCCGCTGAAAATTGAGACGCCAAGATCCATTTTCGCCTAGTCGGTAACTCAAACAACAAGATGAGTATCGGAAACATCAAACAGTATTGATTCGGCTGTATACTATTATACAATTCTGTTCTGTTCTGTTCATGAATGAAAGTACCTTAATTCATATCATTTCGAGGGGACACACACGGTTACTATATGGACAGATATCTACAATAGGTTTATCTTAGCAACTGCAGCGATACGGTCGCGCATTCGATACGGGCGAAGTCGAAGTGTGTAACCGCCATAATAGTGGTATATTATTTACATGAGCAATGACAAAAGATAACATTGCTAAGATGTTACGGAGCACAGGTGTACTTTGGGGCTTGGTATCACTTTCAAGTAAAGTAAGTACCTACTTATAATTATTATTATGTTTATAGGAGCGCTCGTGGCCCAGCGGCGCCTGCGTGCCGCAAGCGTTATTCAAAGTTAAGCAACGTGGGCCGCGGTCAGTACATGGATGGGTGACCGCTTTGAGTGGTTACTAACTGAGCGCTCCCGTGCTTTGGAAGGCACGTTAAGCCGTTGATCCCGGCTGCTATCCATGGCAGCAGTCGTTAAGCCAAGTTGGAGGCCTTCGGGCGGCTTGAAAACTTCTAATAGTCAAGTTGCCCACTCACTTGACAAAGGGGGGTCGAAGTTGCACCACGTCCGTAGGGAAAGTACCCACCGCTACCCTACACGTGACCCCTGGGTGGTTCTAAAAGTGCAACAAAAACGCAACCGTATTGTCTTCTCGAAGATCTCACGGTTCGAAATAAATGCCATACGATAAATAAATAAATTATGTTTATAGATGTTCGATTTCGATGAAGTTCGTTTATGGTTATCTCAAACTTTAGTTAGGTAAGGTAAGAGAAGTTTCATGAATAGGTATGGGGGTGAGTGACGCGTGGTGTCACGTTTTAACTTTAACGACAATAATCTGAGAAATAATGATTTTCATGATCGTGACTATATTGTACTTATATTGTTTAACTTAAATATATTTTACTCGCATACCGTATACGCAGGCCGCCACGCAGGGCCCTGTACGTATTCTAGACACTCCCGTCCACGAAGATAATAAGATATACAACAGAGCCCGCAATGCACTTCTATTTACCTGCAAACTTAATTATCTTTGAGTGGTTTAAGCACGATGTAACACTATCCTGCCACTCAAGCTCCCGCTTAAGAGCAAAATCGATGGAACACTGTAGTGTATAGGTACTACTACATATTACCTTACACTTTAGTTACTTAATGTAAGTAAGCGAATACCTATTCATTTAAACTATAAATGTTCAGAACGAAGTTCAAGGACGCAATACCAAAATGTAGTCTAGCATTTTTTTTGTTGTATGGTCTCAATTGTGTGTATTTGACGGGCTTCGACCACTGCCACAGTAGCTCTAGTATAAGTTTTTTCGAAACATTAACTAATTCGAACGCGTTTGCGTTTTGTCTCAAAATGTATGAAAGTGGTATGAAAACGTGAACAGCGCCTCTGGTGGTCACTAGTGGAAACTAAAACAGCGAGTATAACATTTGTTGCTAACCGATGAACGCGCGTATTTCAAACTCGGTGAGAGCGTTTTCATACATTTTGAGACAAAACGCAAACGCGTTCGAATTAGTTAATGTTTCGAAAAAACTTATACTAGAGCTACAGAAGTAGGTAAGTAAGAATACAAGTTACTTCGTTGCATATTGCACTCTAGGGACGTAGCATGATACAATGATACAATTATGGAGGATGGATGGCTGCACGAGGTACGGTATTCCGGTAGTTCGGTTAGTAGTGTGGGTGACACAACCTACGTCATCACTGCTATCGAGCCTATCGATGGTATGCGGTCGGCAGACCTTGTTTTCTTAGACCATGGGACGTGACGTATCGGCGGTGATACATCTGTCCCCCTCTAACGCCTTCGACAGAAAGACGTCTTAGTCGACGCTGTTCTAAAGCAGTGATGCGCCCGTATAAATTAAACGCTCGTAGGACTTAATTACGAGGCGGGCGAAGGTCCGAACGTTCGTACAGGTAGCCTGCCACTAGGGATTTAGCGTATCGAAACTTTCTAAATTATTCTTATTTGAAGACATAGTCACTCGTTATGAATGACCTACGAAATTCATTGAAGCATTCAGATTTTTTCGCACAATTCAATAGGCCTCGAAAAGTCTAAAGTATTTGCCATTTTTATATGGAATAGGTATTACCTATTGTTATTGTTTCCTTCAAAAATAAGCAAGGCCGCAATATCTGTGCACTGAACTGACACAAGGAGATATCGCTATGGCATAAGTCACATTTAGAATCTCGAATATCATAAAATCATACAAGTCGTAAAATACACAAACATTGTACCTATAATTGGGCTACTGTGGAAGAGAGGGAAGTGCTATTACAAGAACAGAGTAAACGTTATAACATGTACCTAGAGATGTAAATAAAATGCCATCATTAAAATTTATCTGTTCTGTAATACGTTTTACGACTGTTTTTGACAAGCAATATAAGCCACGTGCTGCTTCATAACGATTTAAAATGGCGGCTTGTTACGATGGGCTTCCATCTGGATTATACAGACATTAAAGCATTTGTACAAATATAAGGTAATGTTTTATATAAGAAGACTCTCTCAAAGAATTGTTGAAATATTCAAAGAAAAATGATGTGTATTTTTGATAAATGTCGTGAATTAAACTTAAAATGACTTTGGTACCATTAACAATTTGTCAAAATTTCATGTTTTTTTATATAAAAAAATATTATGTAAGTAGGCCGCAATGGCACTTTTACAAGTCAAAATATACTAGCGTTTCTCAAAAGACGCCTGCCAAGAAGAAACGCTAAAAGAAACATGACAGTCATTCATTTTTTCCCAAAAATATGCTCATGAAATTTTGCATGCCCAGAATATAAACGAGAAAATGGGTAGTTCCACAAGAAAACATGACAAAACTGTACGTATTACCAAACTCGATATAAGAAAAAAAAAACCTCCTTCCTCTTGACTATTTATAAATTAAATTTAATTGGTTTTATTAGGAAAAATAAGGATGATGATGACATACGAAATAATAATCATTATCAACACATTTCAAATTCATAGGTCGAAGGGAAGTAAAAAAATCTTCAAAAAATATTTTGTAAAAAAAGCTGACTTAGGTTGCTTTTCATTACTCCGTTTTACAATATTTTTAAAACCAAAAATACAGTATTAATCTACTTACCGAGCTATAAACAACGATACCACTCGATGGCAGAGAAGATTGACGAAGTAGGTCAAAAACATTTTTTTCTCGCCCCCCTTTAGGTATGGTATGAGAACGAGAGCCCCGCTTAAAATCATTTAAAAATAACTTTTGACAATGTGTATGGCTTTGGGTCAACAAGATGTTTATATTCTGTGATAATTTGAAGAGCTGCAACAGTTTGGCTAAAAGACTTTTATATGTGACAGACGACGATCGGACGGACGCGTGAGTGGCAGCAATAGAGTTCCGTGTGGACGCTTTGGGTACGGAACCCTAAAAAGGGGCTTTGTCACACAGTGACTATGTCACCCCCATTGAGGTCATTATACGTTGGGGTTTATTAAATGAAATCACACCGAATTTCATTCATAGCATCGAACAATGCATCCACTGTTAAAATCCGATCTTGGAATTCGACATACGATACGAGTAGAGTATAAATAAGTACATACTCGGAGTGAGATTGGACGGCGGCGAGCGAACGTGATTACCAGTGAATAAAGTCAATAGCTCAGTGTTGTAATCCATGGAATTTTTTTTTCAGACCGCAACAATGTGAAACACATGTTGGAAAACCGCTGTTTACTGGTAAACGTACATTTTACATCCCTGCTTATCGGAACATGTTACGCGATAGTTGATAGAGATAACTAGCTGAGCGCTCCCGTGATTTGGAAGAATTGGAAGGTACGTTAAGCCGTTGATCCAAGTTACCACCACCGATGTCTAAAATAAGCGGTCGGCAACGCCCTTGACTGTTTTTGAATCATGAGCATCCATAGACTTGGTGTTCGCTTACGCCATCGTCATTGCCGTGTCCTTTTAATAATAATATCTAGTTTATTTATTGCACATAACCAAAAAAATAATCATAAATAAATAAGTAAACAAATAAATAAATGAGTAAACAAATAAATAAATAGGTAAACAAATAAATAAATGAGTAAACAAATAAATAAATGAGTAAACAAATAAATAAATGAGTAAACAAATAAATAAATCAGTAAACAAATAAATAAATGAGTAAACAAATAAATAAATGAGTAAACAAATAAATAAGTAAAAAATAAATAAGTAAACAAACAAATAAATATGTAAACAAATAAATAAATATTAAACAAATAAATAAATAACGCCATTGTCACGAGACAGAAATATTTACCAGAAATACTTACAGTAATAATGCAAATACTTTCTAGCATATTAAATTATATGTTTAATTTTACAGTCAGCATAAAAATAGCCTGGCATATATGAAAACATCAAAAGTCTTTATTACAAGGGAATAGGAACTTTTGGCCTCTTTCATATGCCAAGCTAGTTTTGATGCTGACTGTAGTACAGTCATGAATCACGGCTCTTCAATGAAATATCACGAGCCAAGACAAATATGCCTCTCGCATACAAATTGCTTCTAAATATTGAATACGCAACCATTCGTTTATTCTGCTAGCGTTCTTAATAGATTTGTTTAAACGGGTCTAACGCGATATTTATGTAGGTATTTACCTTTTTACCGACGTTTCGATAGGGGTTACTACACCCGTTTAAACAAATATTTTAAGTCTGCTAGCGTTTACTGTATATTAAAGCTAGCTAATCGATGTGACAACGCACACACATACATAAAATGATGCCGTCAAATAACGGTATAATCTGGGATGAGAAGAATCATTTCAGATGGATTTTACGTAATGAAATAATGTAGTTCTTAAATGACAGTCTTTTTTTGTTTAATCTTTATTGCACAACAGGAACCTTATATTGTTTGTTATTAATGCCCTATGGCGCTCTCTACCTTTTCAACCTCTGAAGTCTTTCTCTTATTGTAGTTTGGAGCGTATAGTATGGAGCGTTTTCAGTGCTCGTCCGCTACACTGTACTTTGCCTCTAATATCGCTGCTATATTTATCGCCAGGAAAATCCATTGATAGTGAGACTTTTTCCAAAAACCAGCTTTCACTACGGTTGTTTGTAAGCTCAGTATATTTTTTTATTCTTAGAGACTGCTATCATAAAAAATTAAATACAGACAAACCATTAATTCGTGAGAAAAACGACCCACAGATTGCTTATGAGCAACTAAATTAAATTACGACTTATATCTGAATTTGATCTCATCACTCGTCTACCTCTTCTTAGTCATAGTGTTGTTAAAACATAAAAGTTATCTTGAAAATGTTTACAAATAGATACAAATAGAAGAAAAATATCTCGAATCGTTTCAATTATATCAAATCAACAAAGCCTAATATCGATTTCAAATCTCATACTCTGTGCTCAACGCCAAATGCACAAACCGAATGCTGCATTTGTTTTCGATGACTCCATGGCGGTCGTTATTAGTGCACTGAGCTAAATTGTGATGATATTTTCGTCCAGAATGCGGCAGTTTAAAGCATTTACCCGCTATTGAGTACTAGAATTAGATCATTAATCACAGTTTCCAAGAATGAGGAAGAAGAGAATTTTGGTAATGGATGTAAGTCATGAGTAGTAGTTATTTGATACGTATCTATGGGGTACACGTCATTTCCTCAAATCTTCACAATTATGCTGTGAATTATTATTTGTCAGAGCCTGTGGGCTAGTTTTTAAAAGCAGTGTTATTTACAAACATAAAAAGTTTCAAGATAAGGTTACTTAATTGTAAGTCAGGCCGTTGCCACTTGAGCGCTTTGGCGGACGATTGGCTGTTAGCCTTGTAAAATGCGTGCATGAAATGCTGCGCGTTGTCCACGACGTTGTACATAATAAAAACTAAATCAGCTATAAATTAGAGTTGTCTCATGTCATCTATTTAACCAAGAAGCGATTACCTACAATCGATTCCAGCTACATCGTGCTAAGCCCGACTATCCCGACACTTCGCCGGAGCGATCTTGGTGAGATACTTCGCTAATTTCCCTTCAAGCGGTGATCGGGAAACGATGATACCCATCGAATAGAAGAATAGGTACTTCCCCAGTTGGGCTGCTCCAAATTCGAGCAAGATGACAATTTGCTGTGCCCTACATCTCTTAAAACTTACGGTACTTCCGATATTCCGTCTACACGACTTATAACTATCCTCTCTTAAGTAATTTCATTAATGGTTTTGCAATACAGACATGTTTCACAAAAACTCATTAAGAAACACCTACAAGATGTCATTAAACAAGACTGGATGGATGAGATTATACAACTTTGAGAAGTTACAAACAAAACTTAGTTGAACGGAATATAATACCACATAATACAGTACTCGGTTTCTCGGTTACACGAGAGAATTGCTACGCAGAATTTAGACATCTCGAATTACCGTGAACGTCAATCAAATCATTTGAATACGGTCATTATTTCTCCACGGTATGTAGCTGAAATCATGGATGGAAGTAGACGCTGTGTACACCGACATAAGCAAGGCTTTCGATCGAGTTAACCATGACTTACTAATAAGCCAATTATGTAATATTGGAATACATGGTAAATTACTTAACTGGTTCTCCTCCTATCTTACTAATAGATCGCAGAAAGTTTTGATATGCGGATATGAGTCAGAAAGTTTTAATGCAACTTCAGGAGTGCCCCAGGATCCCACCTGGGTCCTACACTTTTCTTATTTATTAACGACATGGCTAAAGCGATCAAACGCTGCTAAACAAAATCGTTTCGGGGACGGTTGACTGTCCAGAGCTTCTACAAATGATCAGCTGGAATGTTCCGCGTCAACATACTCGATTAGCCAATTTTCGACCTTTCTCAACCAAAACATATATAACCAATACTGGATCTCATAGCGTTATACCTAGAATTTGTGAGGAGCATAATTTGTTATTAAACAGAACAAGATCGATATCCATAACATGTCAAAAATTAAATTTAAAAAAATACCTCCCCGCATTCAAAGGTAATGTATAGTTTTAAATTGTTGCTTTACCTATTGTCATTGTTGTTCCCTTTTGATTTTCTAGTGAAGGATGTACTAGGTCTATATTCAGCTCGAATTACATCTTAGTGCAAGTGTAAACTGTATTTATAGCTTGTGTTAATTATATTTTAAGCGTTAAATTTTAAATGCGTGTTGTGTTTGCCTATAATTGGGTGAATACTCAAGCAAGCCTATTATTGACTGTAAATTTTTGTAACTTCCAGTATTACACCTTAATAAATAAATAAAACCTTATAATAAATAAATTAATGAATTTTTGTCTGAAACAAATGCCATTAATCAGCGTTATCTCTTATCTCTTTGGCAAGTAGGTGGCCGTCAATGTGGTGGGCCGATAAATTCGATACAGTCAGCACAGTAGTATGGCATGCACTCCTTCATGGTAATTACATGCATATGCGAACCACACTATTTCACTTATGGTGTCCCCTTGTTTTACAGAAAAATGTTTCGTAGAATGTATTGTTTCGCATAAACTTCTTTTCAGAAACCGATAACTTTTTAGGTACAGTTAAAATGTGTAGAACCCAATTAGACCAACCAGAAAAGTAGGTTAGCTTAGATAGTTAGGCTGCGACCCTTTGAAAAAAAAATGTTTAATATGTTTGATAAGCGGATGCGTCCGCTAGCACTTTGATTAAAAAATTGAAAAAAATGTTTTCTATGAAATGAAAATTCTGCGAAACTCGTCTCTGTGAAACAAAGTAGGTACAACCCACCGACTATACGTTACAGGATGATTGAAATGCACTATTCATTAAGTCTTCGTTTTGTGTATTCTTCAGTATTCCACGCAGTTTTATCAAATCACTTATTATTTTTTCAATTTCCATTAAAAAAATTGGAAATTATGTTCATTTATGTACCTATGTATATCCATACTGACTGATATTATGAATGCGACAATGTGTCTGTTTGTGTGTCTATCTGTCACCTCTTCATGCTGAAACCGCTGAACGAATTTAGGTGAAATTTGGTATGGAGATAGTCTGAGTCCCGGGAAGGGACATACGAGTAGGTAACTTTTATCCCGGATTCATCCCTTAAGAGGGTGGAACATTGTTAAACCCACTTTAAACATAGTTGTATAGAACAGCAATCACTACCTACTTAGGTAAGCGCCTGATATTTTATAAAAGAATAGCAATGAAATTCTAACGTGATGAACTAGTCCTGCGCGGACGAAGTCGCGGGCATAAGCTAGTGCATGTATAATTTGTTCAGTTTGACGGAGCCCCCAGTTAGTTGATTGCCGTACACGAGCGATTACTGCACGGTTATTAGGTCCCGACTAAGCAAGAAGAATCGGTCGGCTACATCTAAGCCATTGACCCCATGAACTTTTGAATTAACCAGACACTTGTTCTTATGGTGTGTCTATTGTGACTTCTGGTCTATTGTAACATCATTCAATCATCATTATTTCAAACATTTCATATCTCACGTAGGTACAGTGGGCCAACGAAAATGTTGAGCACTTTAGTACTTTGTCAAATTAAAGAGGTTTCAAATTTTATGACGTTTCAGTCTAAATATTTCTTAGATTTCGGTGTGACAAGGTTCTAAGTATGCTCAACATTTTCATGGGCTGACTGTACATTAGCTGGGCAAGAAAAAGGATTGATTGAAAAAAGAACAATGATAAATAATGTCATAGGTACATACGTGTATAGTTCGTACAAAACTGTAAGGCCAAAGTGTTGTCAAATTAACGCAAGCAAAAATCTACCTAACAGTCAGAGCTCTAAGTCTAGTTTTGCTTGCGTTCGTTTGACAGAATTTAGCCTTGGAGTTGTGTCCGAACTATACCTATGACATTATTTTTATCATTGTTCTTTTAACAGCTGTCATCCCAGTACAATTTATGTCATACTAGCTTTTGCCCACTACTTCGTCCGCGTGGAACTCATTCATCTCGATGGAATTTAATTGCTATTTTTTTATATCAGGCGCTTACTGAGCCATCACTCTTCCATACAAACTTCCACCCCTAGATGAATGACCCTCCCCTTTCCCCTATTTTCATACCAAATTTCATCTAAATCGGTGAAAAGGTAACAGACAGACAGAATTTCGCATTTACAATATTAATGTGGATTATGTCATATTTGACGTTTCTGGTAGGTACTTGATACGTGTCAAAAGAACTGTGGTACTTTCCAAAATTTCTCGTTAACTGTGCTTCAACCGTATAAATATGCAAAATGTCGTCCACATGCCATGTGAATATAGCACAGCGATGTGTTGTTTGATGAAATGCCACACGTACAACAAGGCGGCAGTATAAATTGTCCGAATTGCATCAAGTAAGTAAATTTGTTAATTGTTACCTACGCTCTTCAGTCACATAATAGTTATTTGTTATACAAGGGTGCAAAGTTGTATTTTAACCGCGAGTGTGGAATTGGAACACGAGCTAGCGAATGGATTCTAGGGTTGAACCACGAGCTAGCGAATGGATTCTATGGTTGAACCACGAGCGAAGCGAGTGGTTCGAAAATAGAATCCTGAGCGAAGCGAGTGGTTCAAAATTAGAATCCTGAGCATAGCGAGTGTTGCAACACACGAGACGTAAAATAACTTTGCAGCCGTGTGTAACACAAATCTTTTCACCTCACTAAAGCGAGGAAATAGAAAAAGGAAAAAACAAAAGTAAAACAATAAAAAATAGGGTTTCTTCTAATTTTTCATTTCATTAAAATAGAAAATAAAAACTAAATTAGAACAAAAAAAAACGCAAAAAAAAAATTTAAGCAAAATTCAAAAACAAATACTAAAGTAAATAAATAAAGCAAAATTGCGTGAAAAATGTATTACTTTAAATTCAAATAAAAATATACATAATTTGAAATCTCTATTAGTCGAAATCGAGTATAATCACGATTTATTGCAAAAAATGTTTTTTCCAACTTAAAATTCAAAATAAATGTTAAATTTGAAATCCCAATCCCTAAATTAGTTGAAAATGAGTATAATGACGATTTTTTGAAAAAAAACATATTTTCTGCAAAATAGTTATAAAATTTGAAATCCTTATCCTTGAATTAGTCGAAATCGAGTATAATGACGATTTTTTGCAAAAAAAAATTTTTTTTTGCTTAAATTTAAAAATAAATGTAAAATTTGAAATCCTTATCCTCGAATTAGTCGAAATCGAGTATAATGACGATTTTTTGAAAAAAAACATATTTTTTTGCTTAAAATTCAAAATAGTTATAAAATTTGAAATCCTTATCCTTCAATTAGTCGAAATCGAGTATAATGACGTTTTTTTGCAAAAAAAAATTTTTTTTTGCCTGGGGTCCGCTACCTAATCCCAAGATTTGGCGTAGGCACTAGTTTTTACGAAAGCGACTGCCATCTGACCTTCCAACCCTGAGGGGAAACTAGACCTTATTGGGATTAGGCTTTGTCAAGTGAGTGGGCAACTTGACTGCTAGAAGTTCTCAAGCCGCCCGAAGGCCTCCAACTTGGCTTAACGACTGCTGCCATAGACAGCAACCGGGATCAACGGCTTAACGTACCTTCCAAAGCACGGGAGCGCTCAGTTAGTAACCACTCAAAGCGGTCACCCATCCAAGTCCTGACCGCTGCCCACGTTGCTTAACCTTAGATACCGCAAGCGGTACGCAGGCGCCGCTGGGCCACGAGCGAGTCAAATAAAACATGAGTGACATAATGAAAATCGTGAAGGTTTTAATTAATACAAGGAAAAAAATATTTTTATTCATTCATGGAACTTATTCTCCATTCAATATTTAATAGCCATGACACATTATTAACCACAGACCAATTACAAGGACACGCTGTATATAGGTATTTTCAGTTCATTATATTAAAATTAAAGGGAACCCATGAACATCATAATTGCACAAAATGAGTGATGTAATTTTCGAGAAACAATATGTGTTGTCTTTATTTAGATTTTATTGAACATGACGATATACCAATGGCGGAGCGTCCATACAACTCGATTCCCACCGGCTTGCCTAATTTTCAGCCAGTCCAGTTCTTTTACTACGGCTCATGAAGAATAAGAAAGGCAGATTACTTCCGGCTTCCCTAAGAATATTTTTATACTCGTCGACTACAATATTACAATTAGAACTTCATAGACCATTGCACAATATTATACATTTTAAGCTGAACTAAAAGTCTATGCTCTATGGAGTAATATAATATTTTATTGTACAACTGCGCGGAGAATCGAAATATCATTCAAAAATAGAACGCCGTAATTTGATGAAAAAAATTAAGTTTAAGGAGACTCATTTTATGAATATCTCAACATTGATAGTGCTTCCGCGCTTCTGAACGTAAAACCGTCAATGCACTTGTCAAATTGTCTACCTACTTAAACGGTCGTCTGGATACTGGCCATAATCATTAGAAAAAAAACTTAAATTCTCATGCGTCGTGATTGGTCGAAATTTGACATGATGCCAAAGGCGGGCATGGACTGATAATTTTTTTTTCAATCTTAACAGGGCATCGGCCCCGTGGGAATTGTTATTACAAATTTATACTTATAATACTTGTGATATTATCGTAAATTTCATAATTATTTAGACTTGTTTTCAATATTCATCAATATCCACGTGATACGTATTGTGATATGTGCAGACCACGTGCTATTAATCACCGTGTAACCTACATTCACAAATGAGATCGTTTCAGCGGCAACTTTCTGTTATTTTGTTATTTTCGTGGACTCGTAGAAAAAGTATTGTATACAATAGTTATATAATTAGCTTTTTGAGTCTCGAACCTTACTAAGACCACTCGGCAAGCCTCGTGGTCTAAACGCGGTTCTCGACTAAAAAAGCATTCATTATATAACGATTGTATAAAATACTATTTTGACGCGCCGCCACTGCGATATACTTAAACAAAGTGAATTTTACAAGCTGAGGCTGTCGTCACAAATACATTTAAATGGCAAGTAACATGGTTAGAAAACCGGCCAAGTGCGTGTGATGTGTGACGGTAGCGACCCCTTAAACTCGACTTAAAAACTGATATAAATAGAGTAGCGTTTTCTCAAGTCACTTAACGAAAAAACGTCAGAATAAGGACCCTAACGTTTACAATAGCGATGGCGCGTTCAAAAACACGCACGTTCCAGTGACCCTTAAATAGTAGATATTTGTCATATAGACAGTTACCTATAATGTAGGTAAAGCTGCCTAGACTTAGGATGCCATTCGGATAGGAAAGCGGTATTGAAATAGCAGTCCCACAATTTCCAGCAGCCCGCCTTTCATAAATACCAACACGTCCCCTCTTAATGACGCCTTGAGCTCTAGTGGTATGTCGAACATTCCTTCTCAAGAATGATTTAAGGTAAGTACGAGGTTTATTATAAAGCAGAGAGCTGTTAGTTGATAGGTATGTTAGGTATTTAGACTTGACTCAAAAATGGCCGGAAAAGTGAACGGTACTCGCTACATATTGGAAGGTAAAGTATGTGAATAGTATTCTTAAGAGTTTAGAAAAATACGATTTGATTTAAAAAAAAAGTATTGTTAATACCAATAAAATGATTATAAGATACGATGATTATATTAAAGTTTTAGATGTTTGAAACAAAATATCTTAATGAGAATGCAAGAAATACATTTAAAAGTTATGTCATTAGGTCACAATAGTCCTGTTCTAGATAGTAACATTGATAAAATGTCAAGAAACTTATCAGTTAAACTGAAAATGGGCTAAATAGATGAGCATTTTTTACCAATAAAGGTCAAAAAAAAATACATTGCGGGCTCGCTCCACGCACCTGAAATGTCACAAACTTTTTAAAAAGGTAAAACGGCCGTATAAAATGAGGGCAAAGGTCGTTTACAGTCAATTCAAATTTCATAATCGGTAGAATATCCATCAATGGTATATTGTCGTTTTAACTTTTAAAAATTGTTAACAAAGGATTTGTATTTTGCAACAAAATATGGCGTTTGTTTCATTCGTCGTTTCTAAAACAAAAGTGCGCGAAATTGCGTGTTAAATCAAATAGAAACTACCTACAGTTAACTTACCTAATGGATGTAATACTATTATACTATTCTGTGCTAATGGTAAGTTACTAATGGCAAGAATTGAATAATAAACGGTTTATAGGTAAGTTACAAAATGAAGTTTGGTTGTATTCTAATGAATATTCCACTTTCACTAATGTAATGGAGTTCATATTACATAATTATATATACTGTGTAAAATTCCTATGACTTTTAATTTTATTTATTAATTATGTAGCAGCGTTAGTAAATTTTAATTTGACATTTTATTGTAGTTATGAATTTTTATTATTGAATTTTATTATTTCTGTATCTGTTCTAATTGTAATTATTTTGTATCACTGTTATTTAAAAAACTTTATTATAACGATGTTAAGGTAAAATATCGATGAGATTAACATCAGCTATTAGTGCCAAAGTTTCAGTAATCCTACTATAGTAACTACAAATTACAATATGTGATAGAATGAAACTATTAGCTTAGAAAATGTTTAAATGAAATAGGTGTACTTACTCTAGTCTTCTAGGGCCAGATTATTTACGCTTTAACCATAGGAACCCTTACTAAAAAAAAACTCTCAGCCTAATGAACAAAATCATGGACCGTGACTTTCCTTTTGTAAATATAAACAGGGTTCGAATTCAAATGGCCTCTTAATAAATGACGCAAACAAGCAAGGGTTTACCTTGTTTAAATCGCAATGGAACCAGTTTCAGAAAATGAGGTCCTGGTTTGCATAAGCCATTGTGGCACAATGTTTCGTTTAAAATCCATTACATAGTATTAGGCTGGGTTGTACCAAACCGTCTGTAATCTTAAGTGGTGTTCGTCAAATCTGATTGTATGGAAAGTTTGACAAGTTTCTATGGGATGACAGCTGCCGGCGCCATATTTGACGATGACCGGTCTGTGTTCGTACGTTGGTGCAACTGGCACTTAGGCTGGGTTGCACCAAACCGTCTGTAATCGTAAGTTCACTTCTTTTAAAATAAATGGCATTCCATCAAATTTATGATGATTTCGCCAACCACGTGTTCAAAGACGTTGTTCGGTAACGACGCCATGACAGTAGGCAACAAAGACAGTGTACGGTAGAGGATTCCGCTCGTCGTCGCTCCGGGCGCGTGCGCTCACCAACGCGGCGACGAGCCAAATCCAATCGTAAGTGGTGTTCGTCAAATCTGATTGTATGGAAAGTTTGACAAGTTTCTATGGGATGACAGCTGCCGGCGCCATATTTGACGATGACCGGTCTGTGTTCGTACGTTGGTGCAACTGGCACTTAGTCTGCTCTAAAATCTCTGAACTATAAAATAATCAGAACTTATGCTGGTTTCAAACAAAACTGTAAATAAAGGGACGTATGCACACGCGTTTGATACTTTGATTATACTATTACGAAGAATTTAATTTAGGATTATATTTTATGTTTACAAATTGGTTCATTGTTTACTCGTAGGAAAAGTGCCTAATTAATATTTCGCACATAAAAAAAAATAACTTACACAAAATTACTTGCTATATGTGGAAAGATTCATAAGATCCGTTAACCAGCGCTCATCTGAAACAAAAGAAAAGTTCGTATTAGTGTATGTTTACCTATACCCGCTGCACTCACGCTCATACTTAATTATTATACTTACATTTGTACAATCTTCCGGCACAATTGACTATAGCCCATTTTTCAATCACCAAATAAAAGTGACAGCGATAATTTTAACTGACGGACAATTTTATCTGGCGATTGAAAAATCCCCAAGACTCTTTTGTGACATAAATATCTGTCTGTATGTATTTCAATAAATAAATGTGTTGAGTGTTAAAAAAACAGCATTATAAAGCATGCCTAATAAAACGTGCCACACATACATGACGTTCGTTTGTATACGTACTTGCGCATACCTATTGAATAACATCGAACACAGTTTAACACCTTCATTGTCAGAAACTCGGTTAGTCATGAATAGGTAGCCAGTTTCCACTAATAAATAAAACTAGAGTCTGACAAAAAAAGGAAGTTTGAAAAAATCAATCTGGTAATACGGAATGCATAGCGAAGTGATAAGTACTCATAGTAAATTTTATTGCATTTCCATTGCATTAGTAATAATATTAGTGGATTAATCTAGATATTATATTAACAATCTAGATATAGATATTCTAACAGTATAATTCCGTACAACATATTACAGTTTACACAAGTGCTATTTAATAACAATGAATCAATTAGTATTTTTTTTCTAAACCAATCCCGTTAACATCACTATTTTCCAATGAAAATGTTACAAAATTTATAAATAGGCAGTAATGCGTAAGCCATTAAAGTTTAGAACATTATGGATGTTGAAACTGCCCTGGCACTTAACAGATTAGTAAACATTCATATATGAGACCACCAGAGTGTACACATATTTTTATTAACACTATACTAAGATGTAAACATTACGCCCCGAATTATAATGCTTTTATGAATCTTCGTAGAGTTCGTAGGAAATAAAAAAAATCTTTATGATTAGGTAAACAGGATTATGAAATCGCAGACTTAATGATGAACGATGAGAGTGTTTAATAGTTAAACTGACACCAGGCCTCTTTTTCACCAACTTGACAATTGTCACCTGACAATGACAATTCGGTTTACATTGCCGGGTCGGTAAGTATGGATGCTATCCAACGACCATCTTTAGGTGACGACTCAGAAGTGTACTTGGGGTTGTCATTGTCAGATGACAATTGACGAGTTGGTGAAATAGGGGCCGGGCCTATTCAAGTCGGTGCGATGGCAGTAAGATGTCAACAGAATTGTCAGTGTCAATTGTCAGTTAAGTCAGTACAAATTTAAATAAGGGTACTTATTTCAGAACATTGTGTTTGGGCGGATTTTGCCCGTCGCCGCGTTGGTGAACACACGTACTCCCATATTATACAGAATAAGTAGTAGTACAAAATATGTAGGTACGGTAAAATATTAACAGATATTCAGAGTTGGGTACAACTAGAATGTGTAAATAAATGAATAAAAACCAATTTTTTGTACATATATAAAGAATTAATCATTCCTCCGTTTTAATTTTTACTATTTCGTTACGACAATTTAACCATATAAATAAATAAATGTCGTAACGAAATTTACACAACACACAATTAAGTCTTTGGTTTTTACCCAAATAAAATAGTTTTTTTTTTGTATATCCAGATCGGCGGTAGACGTCAGTCAATAAAGTTGTTATAGGTATACTTTCAATATATTGCAATAGAATTTAAAAAGATTTATATCTTTCTGCGACCCCCTTGCTACAGTACAATACAATGCTTGCAATGTCTGATAATTGCGGCGGTAGGTACTTCGTGTTAAATATATGTATAATAATGGCACAGTCGCCATCAAATATATCTGTAGGTATTTTGTATTCTTCAGTGCTCAAAAATATCGGAATATGGACAGAATTTAAGGATTTGACTCTAAAACTGACTACTTCTTTGGTCGCGCATTTGTAACTTTTACCTTTGTACTGTACAACCTCCCATTCCCTCATATCTTAACCAAAGGGGGATCTTATCGGTATAAGTTACTTACATGTGCTCGTTCAGGACTATGGCGACGTATAACTTCGTTATACATACTACGTTATACATCTCAAACTCAAAACGTTTATTCGTTTTACGTACAAAACAACAATACATAAAAATAAGACACAAAAAGAAATGGTGTAAGCCGTGTAACGAAAAGGACCCAGCTCAGCATGATGCTGGCTATTAACTTACAGCCAGCGCTGGTCTTCCGCAAGATCCATTAAGTGAAGACACGGGAGGCAACACGCAACAAATGTACGATAAACATGAATGAACAGAAATGACATAATTGAAACAAATAGAAGAATATATATACACACCGCGTCAAATGAATAGGACCACCATATTTTCCTTTGCTATCTAAGATATGATACCAAATAAATATATAATAATGGTACGTATAAACATCTTAAGGCATGTGAAGTTTAACTATAAACATTGGAACTTTTTAAGACTCGCGCGAGGCTTTGTGACAATGCTGGTAGGTAATTATGGCGCGTCACTTGAATACGACCATTAAATAAAACACAAAATAAATTGTTATTGAATAATAGTTATTTGAAGAAATATTGAATAATAATTAAGGCTTTTTCCCTTCTTTCGAATTAAATCAATAAACCGAGGTGGCATTGAATCATAAAGGCTTCTTATTTATTTAATCGGCAGCTTGCTCCAACACTTTTATATACCCCTCTCGTGTTCTTGCTTGTTGTTGTATTGTTTACGTTTCTTATAAAGTTGACGTAACAAACATCCCCATACATTTTCTACCATATTTAAGTCAGGGGACAGTGATGGCCAGTCGAGAACATCGATATTATTTTGTTGAAACCATTGACGGGCATCATGTGCTTAATGAATGCTGGCGTTATCATGTTAGAAAATGAAACTTTCATCATCTGTGATACTGCTAAACTAACATACTTCATGTTTTAGAAGATTAGTGAAGCTTTAAGTTTTTTGTTTATCTTGTATCACCACTTAATCAAACAGTCCGTTGTATGATGTCGCATCCCAGACCATTACTGAGGCTGCATCTATTTTTTCGTACTTAAAACATGAAAATAGTAAGAGTACATAATAAAATGAATATAATGGTTTATTTTGTTGATGAAAATAATAATAATTTGGATGGCCCCGACGGGTATGACGGGATGAAGGCTCAGTTATGGTCTAGGCTGCGACATCGTACAAAGGATCGATTGATTTAGTGATGATACAAGGTTAACAAAATTCTTGAAGCTACCAATAATCTTCTAAAAAATGAAATATGTAAGTTTAGCAGTATCACAGATGATGAAAGTTTCATTTTCTAACATGATAACGCCAGCATTCATTAAGCACATGATGCCCGTCAATGGTTTCAACAAAATAATATCGATGTTCTCGACTGGCCATCACTGTCCCCTGACTTAAATATGGTAGAAAATGTATGGGGATGTTTGTTACGTCAACTTTATAAGAAACGTAAACAATACAACAACAACCAAGAACACGAGAGGGGTATATAAAAGTGTTGGAGCAAGCTGCCGATTAAATACATAAGAAGCCTTTATGATTCAATGCCACCTCGGTTTATTGATTTAATTCGAAAGAAGGGAAAAAGCCTTAATTATTATTCAATATTTCTTCAAATAACTATTATTCAATAACAATTTATTTTCTGTTTTATTTAATGGTCGTATTCAAGTGGCGCGCCATAATTACCTACCAGCATTGTCAAAAAGCCTCGCGCGAGTCTTAAAAAGTTCCATTGTTTATAGTTAAACTTCACATGCCTTAAGATGTTTATACGTACCATTATTATATATTTATTTGGTATCACATCTTAGATAGCAAAGAAAAATATGGTGGTCCTATTCATGTGACGCGGTGTGTATAATAAATCTCTTCATATATACATAATAATATTTGAAGAGATTTGGATAGGTACAATAATAAGATGAGATAATATAAATTACCTACATACAAAAAACTAATATGTATGTAGAAGTGTCTAAAATAAAACATCTCAGTAACCATTCCGTAGTAGTTTCACTTGTTTGGCGTTTCAACTACGCCAAGACACAACGTAATGGTTATATGATTACATAAAGTTAGCGATAGTACTTGTAAGTACTTGTAGTATCTCAATATAAAAATTAGCATAGCTAGTTGCGGTACTCCACTCCTAAAGTAATAATTAGAAGATTTATTATTCCGCAGTTTGTTTCTATACCTACTCTTCGTTCCCAGACAGGTATACCCACTTTTTTGATCAATGCAGAAAGGAGCAAAATTGTAAACATATCGTCATACCTATGCTTTTAGTGTGGCATATTTAATGTGGCTGGCCTACGAGTCTCGTGGTAGTTGCCATTTAACTTTAAAATGTTTCCAATGTCTGTTTTGATATAAAAACAACAACTCAATACACCATAGTGACAAACATGTGAAACCAAGCGGGATGAAGAGTTTGATGGAGGTTAAAAAGGAGTGACAAGCTCTTTGTAACAAAACTAACCAAGAATTCTCTTGGGCCAAAGAAGTTTACGTAGGTATACTCGAAGGCACGTAACTTAGTCACACTCTGTCAGGCGTCTGTCACTTCGCTTTTCCTAGCTTAAAATAAATGAAAAACAACAAAATTAAAGGAAAAAATATGAGGATGATGAGCTTGATCCCTAGAGGGCTTGCAGAGCTATAGTTTGGCTTAAAATTGTTGCAAAATATATTTACTTTAAAAATGTACTACATTTTGCTGTCGAAAAACTCAAAGTTTGTGACTTTTAGGACATTTAGTGAAGAGTTCCAAAACTGTGCAGTTTTTCGCGTGGTGCGCATCAAGGTCAAGTTTTTCGATGTTGATTTAAGGATTATTCACACTAGACGGTTTCCGTGTCCGGACGCGGGACGGCCGTCGATTTCTTGTACTAGAAAACGGGTCGGCCCGGATACGGTCCGGTACGGTCTATAGCGTGAATCATCCTTTAACCCTCCCCTGACTGATCCATGCAACATACTAAAAACTAGAACTACATCGTGTCAAAGTTCATGATCAATATTCATGATCTTTTCATCCCTAAATTATAACGCCAATATGTGTGCTTTAATTATTCATATCGTTGTATTTTATTTTACTTTTACTTACTCCGCGTCCGCCCTTTTAATCACCAGTATACGAGTATATCCTTCCCGAAGGACAATTTGTACATAGAGTACATACTGATATTTACTGATGAATAGTTTTCAAATTGAATGAGCAGCATTTCGGTACGGGTAATCCTTTTGATACAATAACACAAACTTTTCTCTATAATTTAGTATGTCCACTGGAAATAATTGAATATGAATAGAATAGTGAATAGTGTGGTAGTAAAAGTAGTCTGTTGTAGTTTACTGAATTCCATATCTAAAATGGCTGATATAAACTCCCTACTTCCCAGGGCACATCGGTACTAAACGTGGGTAAGGTTGACGGCAATGTTTCTCTATTACTTCCAGTCTAAACCACCTGGTGCATTTTGATTAAAAAACGTAACAGCCCACCGTTTATCATTTTTATTTACATCGTACAACGGTACCTGAATAGGCATATTTTATAATTAAAATAACTAACATGGAAGTGACATATACGTGCGCTAATCATTTTCGTTACCCTTGCTATGGCATTTTATGTTGGATTTAATTTTACGGCTCGTTTCCAGGCTATCATTTTACCTAATCACACATGGAAATGACGACATTATTGTGCGAAGATAAGCCAGCATTCAAGCATGCGAGGTGCCAAATATTGTTATATGAACATTGGGAGTTGTTAAGAAGCGAATTTTGTGCAAGTTTAACTATACCGCACTCGTTAAAGGTATCAAAAACAAAAAACAATATCATTAGAATTGTATTAGTTTATGCAGTTATCTGCAATATATGGCGATTTGATTATTGTGCTTCGAAGGCCGAGAATAATTGGCGGGAATAGAGTTATTTCTATATCCAAATCCATAAAGAAGATAAAATTTTGTAACTTTACAAACAAAAATCATTAGTCTAGGTTAGGTACAATACAATACAATACAAATACTCATTATTGCATGCTTTTTTAATTAAATGACACAGCCGCCTAAAACTATATATTTTATGTCACACCTGGCCATAAAGCGGCCATTATCGCACGCTCCGCGCGCGAAAAAACCCACTTCCTGACCAGTGGGTGACATAAAATTTTGTACTCACCACGGGCGATAATAAAGAAAGCCTCAGATCGCATATTAATCGCCCTTGCCTTCGGCTCGGGCGTAAAATACCTGCGATCTGAGACATTCTTTGTTTTATCGCCCTTGGTAAGTAATGTACTATTAAGTTGCGATGTTTGAAACGCAAGAGTTGATATTTTTATTATTTAACTGTATTTAAAGTTCGAGATAAGTAATTACGTATAACGGTGTAGCAAATAGTAATGAGTAGATAGTGATAGGTACTAAATCAGTCTAACGTCAATTGTCTTAGAGAAATATTATCGATTTGAAAGTATCTTCGTTAAGAAAAAATAATTCTAAAAAATACTGTATTTTTATGAACAACTCATCAACCGAAATAAAACATAATAAATAAAGTTTACGGTTTGGCTGTTAAAGTTATCTCGAGCAACATCGTCAATATTAAAGCGCACACACAATCTTACATGTCAGCAGATTCCATTGTTTTTAACTTGATATTTAGCTCATTCGTGACAGTTTTTCTATAGGAAGTGATATTTCGAACAAAAAATATATTAACGAATAAAATTAATAGCTTCATACTGGCAAATATATATAAAAATAAAATAACTAATTTACAGCCAAAAAGAGATCAAAAGGCTGACCACTGGTGTCTTACCCTATATGGAACTCGGAAACTAAATTCCCTCAAATGATACCTTTTACTGAATATTTCCACACTGATTACTGACTGCTCTCTAAGGTTTAATATGAACAACAAACCAAATACTGTCCACCTTTTCTTGCGTAAAGTCATTAAAGCACGTTTTATTGCGAATACCAACTGTACCACAATTATATTGTGCTCAGTATACTACAAATGGAAATGCGGATTCCGCAATAAATTTAAAGCGTGATATGAATCCGACAATCCTTCGCTTTCAAGGATTTTCCATAATATATGAATGGCCGACCCTTCCGAAATAGACATTTTAATTCCGGAAATCTTGTTAACGCGAATATCGTTGGAGATCTTCATCTTAAAAGGTACCCTTATAAATCGTATAATGAGCACCTAACACAATATCATATACCATCCACACATTATTAAAAAAAATGATATTTTAGGCGACTTCCTGACTTGGCGGGGCGGGATCGATATGTGACATTTTCTTCTTTGACGTAAACTTACTGACGTCGCAAAGATTCCCACTTGACAGAATACTGTCAGTATTACATTTGCGCAGTAGTAATATTATGCGCAGAAGTGGACCAGCACTGCCTACACATCGTCCCGCTTCCGCGCGTCCCGCGCCAGTCAGGAAGCACTCATTTAAATGTAGGGGCGGAGTAAAAAGTAGTACTGAGTTGACTGACAGTTGACACTGACATTTGACAGTTTTCTCATATCGTACCGCCTCCGCACCGACAAATCAGGAAGTCGCCTTATACGTAATAAAATTGCACAGAATTCCTAAATCACGGCAATGTCTAATTTCTAAATATATTTGTGAATGAATAGGAACTCAAATTCATTGAATAGTGGCTACTAGTGTATCAATGAGCTGTAGACCTCGCGACCATTTTTTAGCGTTTTCAAACCCCCATTTTGAAAGAAAATTCAAAAACCGACTTGACAAAAGAAACCGAGAGACTCGGTTAAGAACTGCGACCTGTAGAGGAAAACAGCCTACGTAGGCATTTTGTCCAAGCTGAAACAGAGACATTCGATCGCTTCGCTCACTCCGTCAAATAACAATCAGGCAATATCATTCAGTTGCAAATGCAGTTATTGACAGTCATCATCTGCAATTGCCAGGATGTTATTAAGCACCAGATTGTATTTTTTTAGTGGTAAGTGTTCTGCGTATGTACATTGAATACGAAACACCTAGTTGGGTCAACTTACGGAGCTAACTTTTCTAATATTGTCCCGGACAAACCTTTAGAACGAGTTTAGTTGTTATTTGAAACAGTTTGCTTGCATACGAAAATGAATAACTGGATACAACCATATAATATTGTATTTAAACTTTATTTTTAGTCCTCATCCTTTGTCTAGTCTAGCTAGTGCAAGTTTTCTAACCTCACCCACCACATTCGATAAACGATACATAAAGCCACTGTCTCGTTTCTTGGAACATTACTGTAGAGCTCTAGTATAAGTTTTTTTCGAAACATTAACTAATATTCGAACGCGTTTGCGTTTTGTCTCAAAATGTAAGAAAGTGGTATGAAGACGTGAACAGCGCCTCTGGTGGTCACTAGTGGAAACTAAAACAGCGATTTCAAACTCGGTGAGAGCGTTTTCATACATTTTGAGACAAAACGCAAACGCGTTCAAATTAGTTAATGTTTCGAAAAGCAAAAAAAATCAAACAATTAAAAAAAAACCAAAAAGTTACAAAAAAAAAACTTGAGGTTCTAGATAACTAAAAAATAAGCGTACTGACCAAAAATCATAAGTGTAATGCAAACACAAGCCAAGAAAAAATTGCACAAAGTTTGTATGGGGAGTGCTTGCGAATAGAGGCGCCTTAAATCTTAAGGGCGTAGTAGTTAACTTTCATATCCAATCGTTGACATCGTAAACGTGTGTTTGTTTCAGTTGCAATGTTTAATGGAGTTTACGTAATAGTTTTCAGTTCTCCTAAAATTACCGTTTCATCACTAACGAATCAAACACACAGATACAAAATTTGTAATGCCTGCAAATCACATTATCACTGTCTATATCCACAGTAAATAATAACATAGAAAACTATATAATAGGATAAAAATACGAGTATATATTCTTTATTGCTCATCAGAAATAGTGCACAAAATAATAACAAGATTAAATTAAACATGTACAGTCAGCCCATGAAAATGTTGAGCATACTTAACTTAGAACCTTGTCACATCGAAATCTAAGAAATATTTAGACTGAAACATCATAAAATTTTAAACCTCTTTAATTTGACAAAGTACTAAAGTGCTCAACATTTTCGTTGGCCCACTGTACAACAGGCGGTCTAACAATTTTACATTTTTAGACAACCTAATTTATTTTTATTTTCCATTGATAATGTTTGCGCATAAAATGGCTCAGTGCTCTTCCCCGTACGACTCCGGTAAAATAGTACCTATTGGTTTTTTGTTTTCCATGTATACCTTCGGGGAATAGAAACGTTTCAAGATTTTGCGTAAAATAGTTTCGTGTTAGATGTTCGCCGCAAAATGCAATGTTCCCGCGGGGGAACGGATAAATTATCGAGTCTGCCCCAGGCGGGCTGTACCGGGAACAAAGACTAGCTTCAAGTTCGTTACGGGTATTATATTTATTTTAGCCTTTAAAAGATAAAAACTAAAAATTTTGTTAAAATTTGTGAACTCCAATTTTTGCAAATTTTATTTTTTAAAGTTTTATTGTCACTTTATGGGCAATGCCTGAAATAAATGTATTGAATTGAATTGAATTGAATTATTAAAATTAGTAGTTGCTTTAAAGGTACATATTGTATTTAGATCACCGCAACGGCTAAAATGACATGCATAGGCCTAAAATCTAGCGTAAATTATTAATTAGGTATGTTACAAGTGCAAAAGGAAGCCGGCAAGCTCTGCAAATACCTGCCTGACAAATAGTCTTTAGAAAGCTGTAAAAGAATTACAAGTACGGACTGTAGTGCTGATTAATGCCTCGGTAGGTATCGCTGTCCAGGGGGCCGATTTTTGAGTTTCGAACGCTCGACTTTACACTCGACATCTGTCAAAACGTCATAGTTTTTTGACAGATCTCGAGTGAAAATTCGAGCGTTCGACACTCAAAAATCGGCCCCCAGCAAAGAAATGTGGCCAGCACCATCTCCAGGGGCATCGACCTTGAGGAATGTATATTAGTTAAGTTAATATCGTCTGTTTTACTAAATAAATTTGTTTGTTTTAATGAATAAACAGTAAACACGCGAGTTTAAAAAAAAGTGCAAAATAATTGAAACGCAATAAAAACAAGCTCTTTTTGTTACTTAGACAATATTGAATTAAATATCGTGCTTTATTTATGGCGCCATGTTTCATTAGGTAAACATTGTCCGGAACTCACGGGATTAAATAAATCAACAAGATATCGTGGGATGTTAAACGAATTACAATCGACAAAACAAGCCTTCCTGAAACAAATCTCATAATTTCTTTCGACTTTGATTTATGTAGGGCATTATTGGATTTGTTTAGGTTATGTTCAAATTCTGTAAGTAGGTATCATGCAAGAGTGGGTGCTCTCGTTAAAAGGTAATATTTGGATTGACATCTATTTTTTGAAATGGTATTTATTAATCAATTCAGTAAAGTCAAAATTATTGATAATAATAAAGGTCGCGGGGGTCCGCTGGATGCGGGCAGCCCATGACCGATCGTTGTGGCGTTCTATGGGGGCAGCAGTGGACGTCTTTCGGCTCATGATTTATTATTATTTATTAATGTTCGCCAACAGGTAGGTACAATACCTACTATTAAACTTAAATAGAAAACATACAGGGTGGATTTTCTTTTTGGGTCAGTGAGGGCAGCTACCAGATCCCGCGCTGCTACATGAAAATTGTCTTAGAAGACCTTCTTCTGATTTTAAATTAACGAAAAATGGCTTTTTCAAATTTTGGGAAAAACATACAGGGTGCGAGAAAAAGGCCATTTTTGACAAACATTTTTTTTGATGCCAATCACCGCAACGGGCACGGTACAAGCTTTGCTTTTTTAATTTAATTAATTTATTCCAAAAAAGTAATGGTACATTTGTTTGTTTTATAATCAGTTTCGCCAAACAAAATGTTTATTGGCGAGTTATTGCACTCACTTTAATAGCACTATTGTACCTTAATAACAGTGAGATTATAGGTATTATACTTATTTCTAATCTATATTGTACTAAGAACTTACATATTTCGAATCTATTTATGTTAATATAGCATCTACTAGCAACTTTTTTAACCTCTTTCTAAACACGTAGTTAGCTTAGTTTGGTTTGTTTGATTTGTGTAAGATTGTCCACAAATATTTATTTATTTTTATTTTTATTAGTCAACATCCCGAATGTAGATCCCGAATCTTAACTTTCCAGATTAAGAGGAGGGGTAGGGCAAGCTCTCTCCATACAAACTTTGTGCAGGATTTACTTCGTATGTGTTTGCATTAAAGTTATGATTTTTGGTCAGTATGCTTATTTTTCTGATAGCTATTTCGTGATGTAATTTTTTTTTTATTAAATATTTTTTTAAATTTTTTAATTTAGATTTTTTTTGAAATATTTGAAAATTTTCACATCACGATCTTCGCATATCTAATATTTACAACCAAAAAAAAAATTATATTTGTTAGTGCCAAATCCGACGAATAAAACGTGCACAAAGTTTGTATGGGGAAGGCCTTGCCCTACCCTGCGCCTTAAGTTGGCATGTCATAATGTTGATTCTGGAGTGTAGCAAGATGTTTACAGCACTTATCTAACCGTGTTAAATGTAACACGGTATTACAGACAAGTGATTACAGCGTCAAGCCATACTTCGTAAAATTACTTCATCGTACATTAACGTGTCAACAAAGGGAAGTAACGTGGCTTACTGCGTTTTTATGTTACTCCATGATAACGTTGATACTACATTTTTAAGAAGGTACTTACTGATTAGATTTTTAAATGACTCTCACCCACACAATAAATGTCAGGAAAAGCTTACTTCACAAATGCCTTATTTTTATAATTACGAGGAACTATCGCGGCCTATACCAAACATCCAATTTCAACATTATTTTGCTTTATAGCCCCAGAAATGTAAGATGTTATTTTCTACCCGAATGAAATAATAGATTGTTAAGGAAGAACGCATAATTTTTGACAAAATACCTACTTATTCCTGTTACATTTGATTGCTTCTTAACTACTTGTAATCTTTTGCCTTATTCATAAGTGTTTATCAAAAATATTTGAGCTAAAACAGCGTTAATATTTTTTTGTTTTTATCTGTCACATTGACATTGTGTTTGTGTGAAAAGGACATAACACATTTTAGTCAACCATAGGGTTGTAAAGTTTTATGACCAAGGGGTTAACCTTAAAAAAGGAAGGATTACCAGATTTTTATTTATAGGTACCTAACGAGATTTAAAAAACTAGGTACCTAAACAATAGGGTGGTGGATCAAAAAAATTTTTTTTGGAATTTTGTTTTTGGCTGTACCGAGAAAATTGTCACCCACTAACATCATAAATATTAGATGAGTAAAAATAAAAATATTTATTCTAATGTTTAATACTGCCAAGGCTGCCAAAGTTTTCAAAAACTGTCCACAAGTAAACTGAACTTGTAGGTAAATAAAAAGAGAGAATCACTTTTTATTATGCTTAAATATTTGTTGAGGATTACAAAAAATATATGAAATAAGAAAAACACTTAACAAGTCGTATAAAAAATACAACATAAAACGTTAGGTTTTCTCTGTAGGTACTAGGTATTTTAAAATCTTACTTGTAGTTGAAAAATGCCATATTTCGAGATTCCAACATCATTTTAATGAATTCATCCCTTCTAAATGGGCCACTAATTGCAACTAACTAAAAATTTAATTTCTAAACCACGAGAATTCGGGGTGACTTTGTAACCAAATCTTGTGTTTTAGTACCTGCCAACTGCTTTAGTAATATTTGGTAAGGTGAACCTCTCACTTGCTCTCTTTCATCAGCTTAAATGGGCAATAAAATATTTTGGGGTGCTCAAAATATCCATTTCGTTGGCTAACACGGACCACGGACCACAATGACTCTTATCTGCTGGGGAAGGCATCGCGCTAGAATCATAGTGTTATGTAAATAAATCAGAACAATAATTATATTATGGCGCAACTAATGGTGCAACACGGGTGAGAAAAGAGGTTCGTAGTGATGCACCACGATATAATAAAACGATTTTATGAATAAATAACCGAATTGTATTACCTAATTAAATAGTGGGGTAGCAATAATCATGCCAAATAAGACTATTTTGTAAAAGTTCCGTCAGCTTGGGGCAGTACTATATATTAATGAATCTCTTGAATGTTAGGATTTATTTGACAAGGGTCTAAAGTAAGCCGTATTACCACGAGATGGTTATTTTCCCGAACGTAGTGAGGGGAAATTGTTCGAGTAGTAATATGGCTTTTAGACCCAAGTTTTCACTTCGATTGCGAGAAAACACTTAAACACATTAAATTAACTCTTGGCGGGCGTATGTCTAATTTGACACCATGTTTTTTTTTCTAAGGCCAGCACCATGCCTCGCTATGCGTATGCGTATGCTATATTAAAAAGAAAAAGATGCAACATGCGCTTTTTTCTTTTAAGAGGCGCAATTGCTTTTACCCAGCTTTGACCATAGACACCGCTTAATATTTAGAGAACTGAAAAACGTCTTTCCTGATTGGTCGATTTTAGTACCTACAGCTGTATTCTGGTCGGTTGATATTTATACTAAAAAAAATTTATCTGTCAGATTACTGTTCTGTGATTGGTGGATTTAATAGGTGAAGTATTTTGATTGGTCAAATTAAAATGTTTTGTAAATCATAAATATGTGTACATATTTTCCCTAGGGCTTAAATGTACTACTTTAGCCCCGCTTCACAAGTCTAATATGACACACTTTTCGAGCATGAGATGTTTGTGAAAAAAATTTTTTTTATACATTGAGTGATCCACCCTAAACAACTAGCACTAGCTTTGGGTAGTAGCGCTTTTGCACAGCCCAAACAGCCCGACATAGACATACTCGTATCTACTAGCTTAGTATTTCAACACCCTAGATAAACTGGCCATCTTATTGCACGATCCGGATAACGTAATGTGCTGGCAAACGACTTAACTATTCACTTTTATTAAACGACAATCAAGAAATAAATATACAGACCAATCAGGTTTTAAGATTAATATCAATACAGGACAAATTCAAATAAGTCTCTTGATGATGGTAATTTTTATCAATTCAAATAACCCCATAAAATTCCATCAACTTCCGAGCACTTTCCAGGTACAATGTACATATCGACTGGATTATTAATCGATATTTCCAAAATCTCTCGCGAATAGTTTATAGTCCAACAGTTGGTAAGGGGGGACTAGAATTAATTATGTTACTTATAACTTTGGTGACTGGCTGCTCATCATGAGTTATTAATTCCATAATTAATGAGCAGTAATCATAATTTAAGGGTATATTTAACAGCAACCAAACGAATTTTATGGGCACACATATTCTCTAGCCTCGACCTGTTTTAAACGTTCAAAAAGAACTGCATAGAATGGTCATAAATAAAAGAGTCACGTGTCTACTGCAATTCAGTGATTCCCAGCGGAAAACAAAAACAAAACTGCGCGAGAACTACGTATCGGTATCAAATACGAGTATTTGATAGTCTTTCACGAAGGCACAAAGGGCTCATTAGTCTTCTAGCTTACACACAAGGATTGGGAGACATAATTTGTTACGTAAGTTAGACATTACAACGTATTAATTTTTAGCACCCACTCAAAAGTCAAAATTGGTCCACGTAAAACAGTCCATGACAAATATAATATGCAATTGGTAGTTACCAGTGATAATTTACCGTGCATCGGACACTGTAACTGTATCCGTATCAATCTGCAACTATCTCGGCTATAAGGAAGCGATCGGGTGTCACTTTATCTGTGGTATACTCAGATATTCGCCGCCATTGCGTAGTCTCCCACGTACGACATATATATATATATATATATATATATATATATATATATTTATATAAGCCGTCGTACACGATGACCTTGATACGCGAACGCCCTACTAAGTATATACTACAGTAGAATCCGGATACAGCGACCGTCTAGGGACCGGCAATATTACGTCGCACTAACAGGACGTCGTACAAAACGGACTGATTTTCATTGAAAATGTTTGGTATGAATCCTAACGTCGGTCGGTGATTTTGCAGTCGTTAAAAGCGGTCAAATGTTATAAGCGGAGTCATAAGCGGATTCTACTGTACTACTGCCACTTTAGGGCGTTTGTCGGTTTTGCTACCAGCGACGGAAGCGATTGTAGTGATAGCAATCGCATGTGTCGTTTCATTATCAAATCTTCAAAAATTCTACCATAAATATAAAATATCTGGGCGACCGAGCTTTGCTCGGCGTTCTCCCGTGCATGAGATCTAGCTAGATCGATTATCGATTTTTATTATTGTTTATTATTTATATACACTCTGACGATCTTTTTGTGAATTTGCTATTTTAATTTTGTAAAATGACATGTTAATTTTCAATAAGAAATAAATAAATCTAATCTAATCTAAAAAAATCTAATCTACTCGACCCCGAAAATCCCCAGATACCAAATTTCATCAAAATTGTTAGAGCCGTTACCGAGATACCCGAAATAATAAATATACAAGAATTGCTCGTTTAAAGATATAAGATTCCGAACGCTTGTTCGTTTGCATGTTCAACCCGTTGGACTATCTGAATTCGGATACGGATACAAGACAAAATCTTATTGTAATTAAGTCCAAAGGTTAAGCCAGACATTGAAAGTGCCGTATATTCGTATGTCATACGAGCGCATTGACCAGTAGCACTACCATGAGTTTACAGTGACCGTACTCGCTAGCTACTGCGTTTTGTATGAACTGGGTGTGAAAAATGAGTCACCTCATAGTACTAAAGATCGATAGTATGAGTCCAGTCCACCCGCAGCATAAACAATCGCTGGGTCGCATGTTAGTCGTTGTGCGGTCGTTGTTACACCGCACACGACACGAGTAATAGTAATTGGACCTAACTCGGGATCATTAATATGGTAATGTACTGTACTCTATCTCAGAATGTGTACTTACTTAAGTTTACGACGCTGGAAGGAAATAAATTCGCCAGAGGAGGTTGTATTTTGATTCAAAAATCCCTTGTGAGAACTTTTATTATACCTACTCGGCGAGTCATCAAATATTCAAGCACGAGCTTCGAGGAAAATGAACAAGAGATGCTCCCTCAATATGTTTTACTCGTATTTTATCATCATCAATTTTTTATAAACAATCGACGTCTTTACTGACCCACTGCTGTGAAATTATAAATACTTCATTGTACATTACAAATAATTCGATATTTTTATTTATCATTTTCAATACTTCAACTTTCAAATTATAATTAAACAATATCGATAAGGCTCATAACTAAAGTAATGATTAATTAAAGCACACCTATTGGCGTTATAATTTAGGGATGAAAAGATCATGAATATTGATTAAATTCATGAATACGAACTTTGACACGATGTAGCTCAGGTTTTTAGTATGTTGCATGGATCAGTCAGGGGAGGGTTAAAGGATGATTCACGCTATAGACCGTTCCGTATCCGGGCCGACCCGTTTTCTAGTACAAGAAATGTACTAGAAAACGGGCCGGCCCGGACACGGAACGGTCCAGTGTGAATCATCCTTAAACGGTGCATGTACTCAAATGCGAAACGATTTTGCTAGTTAAGCAACGTTGGCCACTGGTAACTGAGGGCTTCCGTGCTTCGAAAACACGTTAAGCCAAGCCATTAATCCCTGTTGTTGTAGTTAAGCCGTTTTCGATGCTTGAGGCTCGAGAAATTCTAAGTCACGCTACCCAATCACTTGGCAAAGCCTAATAGTTGCTATATATAGTTTTATGTTACACCTGGCCATAAAGCGGCAATTACCGCACGTTCCGCGCGCGGGAAATCCCACTTCCTGGCCAGGGGGTGACATAAAATTTTGTACTTAACACGGGCGGTAATAAAGAAAGCCGCAGATCGCATATTTATCGCCCTTGCCTTCGGCTCGGGCGTCAAATACCTGCGATCTGAGACATTCTTTGTTTTACCGCCCTTGTTAAGTAATGTACTATTAAATGCCCCTTCGGGTTGTGAGCTTGCGAGGAATTTTATGATACTAACTTATTAATCGATTATTATAGGTATGTAACGATAGAAATTTAAGATGAGATTCGAAGTCGCATTAACTTCTGAGATGTTAAGACGATATCATCAAACTAAATGTAAAAATCGATTGTTCATCACTTCTTATGGCAACGACATTAGTAAAGTACAGAGCCTATTGCTTAGTATTGGGTAATCGTAAGCTCAAAATGATCACAATGTGCATCGAAATAAATTCATATTGCTGATGTCACCGAAAACCGTTTTATATTTACGTAAATAGTGCAAGGGATTAGTGCCGTTTGATAACTCGTAACAATACACGCTGAATAACACTTTACAAATATAAAGAAACCACAAAATGTGAGCTCGAAGCGCGTTTTCACCAAACGTATTCTTTCACACTCGAACCAATTTGACTAAAACAACAAAGTTCAACAGTAGCATAGTCCTCTAAAAAGATTGGATAGCATGTTATCAGCCACCATTCGTCATAAAAATAAAGGTTGTAAAAACAGAGAACTAGCCCTATCAAAACTGTGTTATGGTTTATTTTCGTATTTCAAGCTCAGATCAAAACGTTACGAAGCATTCATGATGTGTGTATGTATGTAAGTAAGAAGAACAAAGTAGCGAATCACTGGAACCTTCCACAATTTGCTCGTAGGATGACGTCAAGTATTGTAAGTCTTCCACGGAATACGTAACTTCTTTAGTAGGGTATTGATAAAGACTTTTCAATACCGGTAACGATTCTTGCTAAAAAAACAGTGATGCGGTAAGTTATCAAAGGAGCATATCTTTAAAACTTAAGAAGTCCTTCAGCTCTAAGATGACAAGTGCATGGCCATTGCCGTTATTATTCTTAAAAGACAAACATGAGAATTTCGCTATTATCTTTTTTAAAATCGGAAATGGATAAAATAATTTAATTTAATACACCAGTCTTAAATAAACAGGGCAAACAAACGCACCCTATATTTCCGAAAATCCCCAGGTAATTTATGAAGTGCCAATTATAAACAATTAAACCGAATTTATATTTGATCGCAACAGCTCGGTTCGCTGCCTGTACTTAAGGCGATATATCGATTGAAAGAGACACCCATTGTTTTTCGCTCACGACAAAACGGGATGCAACCCTCTCCGAGAATGGCTTTTTAGACAAATCTCGTTAAATATCTGACTGTGTGCAGGTTTATTAAATTTCCTCTTGTCAGTACCTAGATGAGGTAAAATAGCATCATATTAACTTAATCGTGTCTTTTAATAATGTGTCGTTTTAGTAGGCTGAGGAAAAAAAGGAAAATATAGACTCGACTTTGGATTTATTTTCTATCGAGAAAATTTTAAGCAATCATGTTTCGCTATTGTCAGTACCACAATCATATAGTCAAGACTCATATATCTGAAAATCAGCCCCTACTGTTTGCTGGTCTGGGCAGGACAGCGTTTCAAAGTCTCCAAATTTCTCAGTGTAGCGCCTTAATAACGGACTTACAATTTCTCCTTGAATGCTTTGAGTAATTTGACGAAGCATTGTAAACAACAAAATCAACTGATTCCCTGACTGTAGTCACCATAATTAAATATAATCAATCATTATATCAACACCGGCATCAATAAAATTACCCTTTGTTTACAGTTTACAAAGCGATCAACTTTTTTCAATTACCAATCAAAACAACAACACAGTATATTTATTAATAATGGAACCGAAGCCGTTTTAAAAATCCTTTATCCGGCTACTGGGCCGCTTTTGCTAAGTTTCGTGGAAAAGTCTTTGCATCCAAAGTAGGTTAATCGATATTATGGTAAATAAATTTAGGACTCATCATTATTATCATCATCATCATTATGGCATACATACTTAGGACTAATATGCTTTAGGATAAATAATACGTTATGGAAAATGAATGTTAGGGCAATTAAACGTTATTACAAAGACTTTAGGACAATCGTTAGTAGGAATTTAGACGGTCCCCCGGTTGGCAGTTCACAACTGTGCGTTTTTTAAGAAATTTCCTGCCTCGCACAACCAAACTATGGACTGAACTGTCGCCTGCGGTATTTCCGGACCGATGTGACCTTCAAACCTTCGAATTGAAATTAAATTTACGCAATGTTTTTCCCTGTCCTGTCTGCAAATAAATTAATCACGAGACGTGCAACTTACAATCGACTTACTCACACACACTCGCTTCACTCGCTTTTAAGTCATAACTACAACAGTGAATAATAAACTAGTGAATTATAATATGATACTAAAAACGAAACACAATATCAATTCTGAAATATGAACATTTTTTTGCGCCTAGTTATTACACGTAGGTGTTACATAAGTGCAACTCGCTGTCATGCAAAATCATAAGTGCAAGACCGGGGCATATCCTAATGCTAATAATATAATAATTCTAATTCTAATATCCTAATCCTAATAATATTATAAACGTGAAAGTTAGTGCGGATGGATGTATGGAGTACGTTCCACTTAATCTCAAAAACTACTGGACGGATCTCTATGAAACATTCCAGTGCCAAAAAAGTTCCCACGTGTATGAAAAGTTCCAGTTGTAGGTTAGACATCAGAATAGGACATAATTTATTTCATTTTGTATGGAGAACCAAATTATCTTTATGATAGAAACTTAAAACTTCCCGAATATAGTAAGCATTAAAATGGAAGGAAACAGTTTTCAGCGTTTTTCGAAATTCGCCCTCTGAAAGGGTGAAAATAGGGTTGAAAGTTTGTATGGGGAGCACATTTTTTTTAAACGAGCAAATTTTATTTTGAACGTGTTATTTGAAACTTATTTTATGTCCCAGCATGAAATAATAAGAAAATTGATTTCAGCGTTTTTGATTTTTCACCCTTTTAAGGGGTGAAAAGGGGGTTGAAAATTATTATGGGCAAACTGTTTCCTTTTAAGTGAGTGATTTCATTCTCAGTTAAAATATAACAAAAGTAATTGCAGCGTTTTTGAAAATTCTTCCCTTATTACTTTCGTTGACAGTAAGTACTGTTAAGCCTACATATGGCCCGCCTGTCAGACTGTCAGCGAACGAGTTAAGGGTGTAAAAAAGGGGTTGAATGTTAGTATGGAAAATTAGTAAGTAAATACATTCGAAGTGAGCGACTAGAAATTTCGGTTTTAGTAAAGTAATATAGTTATACCTATAGCTCTAGTATAAGTTTTTTCGAAACATTAACTAATTCGAACGCGTTTGCGTTTTGTCTCTCAACCGCTCAAAACGCTCTCACCGAGTTTGAAATACGCGCGTTCATCGGTTAGCAACAAATGTTATACTCGCTGTTTTAGTTTCCACTAGTGACCACCAGAGGCGCTGTTCACGTTTTCATACCACTTTCATACATTTTGAGACAAACCGCAAACGCGTTCGAATTAGTTAATGTTTCGGAAAAACTTATACTAGAGCTACTAGTCAATAGTGATTACCCCGCAGTCGTACTTTATTCTCTCATATGAGGGCAACAAAGACTCTTGTATGTATGTATGTAAGCACTTTATTGTACAGTCAAGTGCAAAAATATGTATCGAATGAATCCTCTCATATGTACCAAAACCTTATTTCACCGACATAAGAGATATGGGACATCTTTTTGAACAAGTTGTATGCAACCATATTTTTGCACTTGACTGTACACAAAACAGGTTAAAACAATATACATGTCACATAAGATGACTCTTTTTCATAAAGAAGGTGTGAAAAGCAGTATGTGTCACACGGTAGCAAAATTATTTCCTTCTTGGGCGTAAACATTTGAATCCTGGGCGTAGCGAGGGATTTATTAAATCCCTCTCGCCGTAAATATATAATTTTGATCCCTTGCGACACAATTTATTATTTTACCATGACATTCAACAACATTCGTTTGTTAAGTGGAATGAAATGATTTGACAATTACGGTCATGGTTTACTCTTAATGGACCATCAACATCATTCTGACTTTCAAGGTTTTAATTAACAGAGTTCCAGTAAAGAGATTTCTGACGGCCTACCGCGAAGCGTTCGAGTGCTGTATCTCCCTCTCTGCCGTTCGAATTAGCAAGTGCGACAGAGATAAATATATATTTTTTTTAGTTCTAGGTAGGTCCTCTATGTCAATATATGTAGAACACCATGCATCGTTTGTTAAGCATTTCATTTAACATTTTCTCGTACCTACATCGGTGTTATTATATTCAGCCTATTAGATAATAGTAGTTTATGCAACTGATACATAATATACCACTGTTTAGCAGTATCAACGTTATAAGAGACATTATCACGAAGTTAATTATGCAGGTCCTTTTATAGGTGATCATGAATGTAATAAATAAACCAGCGGTCGGCAACAAGCGGCCAGCGAGCCGCATGCGGCCCGTCAGCCCCTTAAGCCCGAAACGCACTGACAGAGGTAGCGGGGCGGGGCGTCGCGGTGCGGAGGCGGTACCGGTTGTAATATTCGAACTAATATGAAAGGATCCGCACAGAAAACCGGCCAGGGAAAAAGGGTTATGTGCGGACCCTTTCATATTAGTTCGAATATTACAAACGGTACCGCCTCCGCACCGCGCCGCCACCGCTGTCAGTGCGTTTGCAGCTTTACTTGCGGCCCGCGAGCCTCCTTCCTTATTGACAACGGACAATATGGAACCTTTTGTGTGATAGAGTCACAAATTACTAACACATGCGGCCCGCGACAATCTGTTTTTTTATATAGCGACGGCAAAAAAGCGTACGGTCAACCTGATAGTAAGCGGTCATCGCAGCCTATAGACGCTCGCAAATCCAAAGGAGCCACGTGCGCGTTGCCGACCCTTTATAAAATTTGAGGATTCACTGTGTTGACAGCAGAAGGGACAAATTTAGGTTAGCCAGTATTTAGCCCTTCGCGCTTCGCTGCTAAAAGGTTGCCGACCCCTGTAATAAACAATAAGAGTTAAAAGTACCAAAGACGAATATTTTTCACATATTTCGAATGCGATAGGCACCTAGGTACTTAACGGAATTTATAAACGCGTCTTATCGTGTAATGACATCGAACATAAAAGACGTGTCAATGAATACATAATTGCGTAACATCCATTGAATACGTTGTAAAAATACTACATCAAGATAGTATACGCGTGGCATCGCGGCGCGTGGTAAACAATCGTTGGTAAACCATAACGAATTTACTTAACGTCAAGGAGTACTAATTTCCGTGAAGAGTTAGGCCGTTCCGGCCAAGTGTTACATATTTTAGTTAATATTCTACTAACAACAAAAACATAATTAAATTCGGTACAAAATCAAATAGGTGCTAAGCGTAAACTGGTAGTACGTGTAAAAATTGTTAGTGCAATTTAAATTTAATGGAATTAAAATTGAGCTGGAAATGGGAACGAATACGCCCTTGTGTCATATTCATATAGCTGTAACAGACGATCGAATATGGTGCGCTCCGCACCGCGACCTTGGTCCGCTCCGCACCATATTCGATGGTCTGTTACAGCTAATAAAGGTGACAATGTTTGGTTCGTAAATAATCGAGAGCAAAAGTGTAATATGCAATTGCGCAACATCGGACTCTGAGATGATTTTCGGATACTAAATATCGGTACTTTAATCAAATTTAAAAAAATATACCGTTTATTCATTATATAAACGTATTTAAAAGATCGTACAATAACTTATAGAAGAGTACTGTGATCATATAGTGTGATGACGACATTGTTAAATAAGATATTCGTTTTTTGTCGGCGCGTAGACAGAGTCAAGGTAAGACATAGCGGGATGAATGACATTGAACAACATTTCCGTCAACTGAATAGATCAATAGACAATGTCACTAAGTGATCGACATAGGCACGTGGCTTGAACGGAGGGTCAATCTGTACATACATATGTATTTGCACTCCAAATGTGTTTCGCGTGCTCGCTTTGTCACGTCAACGATAAATTGGAATGCCAAATGTATGACTTACTTATTGACTTACGAAATGGCAGTCCGGCCTGTTAAAAATTGTTCTTTGTGCTGTCGATGCTACACAGCTGCCATTTGAACCTTAATGTTGCAAGGAAATTAAGATCTAATTGCGGCATCACACCTTTGTCGCACGGTTAGGGTTGCGGGTGCGGCTGCGGAGGCGGCGGCTTTGAGGAAGCGGGACAAATACGCCGCTCTCACAAATTACTTGTTTGTCCCTCTTGCGGTCGAGACAACCGGTTGTTGGAGCTCAGAGGCCAAGGTGTTCATCAGGGAGGTGGGGCAGCGTCTTAGGGAGAGGGGTCATGACCCTCGCTCTGGCTCCTTCCTGGTGCAGAGGCTGTCCATTGCGATTCAACGTGGGAACGCGGCGAGCGTAATGGGCACCTTTGCACCGGGAATGGCACGGGGAGGGTTATTTGACTAGAATAAGTATTATTATTTGGTTTTGATTAAACGTGTAATTGATGTTATGAATTTGTATTTTTTATCTGTGCTATGTTGACATTGTAATTTCTTAAATTTAATAAATACTATTTTCTCCATCAAAAAAAAAAATGCTATGAACATAATGTGTTTTGTTGGACTGAAAATATTCATAAACTTATTATCGCATTACCCACGGAATTATTATTCCGTGGCATTACCTATTACGGTATCAACTATACGCCTCTAATTTAACCTTGAACGCTTTGTCAATTAGAAATAACACCGTTCAGTCACAATTAGTAAGGAATAAAGGCCACGGAACCCTTTGTGATGGGTGGTTTGATGCTACTAACTAACGAACCCAATGACCAGGAGCCTCATTTAAAGTTGTTCCACGAAAGTCGGACCAACTTTTTTGTGACTGCAGTAAGTTTTTGTCACTGTTAGACAGTCGCCTGATTTGATTAGCACCATAGAACATCATTATTGGTAAATGAGTTTATTATGCCCACTTTTATGAATGCTGCTTTACATCTTATATTGCTTTATAAACTTGCTGTGCGTCGCTTGCGAATTGCCAAAGCACGGAAATCATTTATTGGACAGCCGGTACATTTCTATAACAAGACTCCTAAGCAAGGAACCCTAAAAAGTTTCGCCAAGTCCGTCCGGTCGTTCTTCCGCGACTTAGCTCAGTAACCGTTAATATAGTAGAAATTATTTAAAATGTCCGACATTTTATAAAACTTGTCATTGGACTTTGAATCTTCACGCTTGGACAGTAAAGTCGCTTTTTGAACGGCCTAATTTGATACAACTCGGACAGTTCAAATAATTTAAAGTATAATAGAAAGGTGTAATTTAGCATGAGTATACATATTGATCACGCCAACAAAACGCTAAAACAAAATCTTGAAAGAAAAAAAATCCTTAGAGTATCTCCCCTACACGTACATTGGATTGCAATTCTTTTTTCTTTCAAACCTCATCGTATTGGATAATTAGATAGCTAATTTAAAAATAGGTTTTTATAGCTATTTTTGATGCAGTAATCCGTTTGAGTGATATTACATATTAAGCTTTAAAGCGATAATTTTTGTTATGGTCAAGTGTTCCTTCTCCCCCACTGCCAGCTAAACGGTGGCTACTAGGCATGTGTAAAAATCATGGTAGTATAGTAAATTATAATGAAATTAAAAGGAAAACTACTAGTATCACAGCTACTAGCTAATGGATAGGGCAAGGCCTTCTCCATACAAAATCTGTGTACGTTTTATTTGTCGGTTTTGGCACGCGGGCGTTTTTCAAAAAAAGTGTACACGTGACGAACCGGAGAACGACTTTTTTTCTTAACACCAATTTTGAAATTTCTTTGCTTATTCGATTCCACATAAGTTATAGTGTATTATTTGCGAAAATGGCATGAAAATATTAATAAATATAGAAAATATCGGCATTTTAACTTCAGATTACGGTGGAACTAGTTCCGGATAGTCACAATTATAAAATTCATTATAAATTGATTGTAGTGTTTTTTGGACCAGTTTCAGTTTACACATTTGAAATAAAGACAATAAACCATTTAAAACGGGCTTAATTTATAGAATTAATGGAAAAAATAAGCTTGGAGGATAAAATGAAAGTCCAGTTCGTCACAATCGCATGTAAATGACTGCTAAAACATGTATTTATTGGTGTTAAAATAGTACTAATCAATAAAAAGAAAAATTTAATACATTAAGGAATATTCATTTAGTAATGTAAACGCTTAAAAATACGAATTGTTGCAGTACAGCAGCCAGAAATAATTATTTTAAACACTCCAAATCTTGTGACAGTGACTAAGCGGAATCTCATGTGACTAACTGGAAATTGTAAGGAATAGTGTACTGTAAAGGTTGTATACACGCCTTTACAGATCTCCTTACTGTGACGGACTGGCTAGATGGAACATTTTAAATTAGGAATGGTAACGAATAAGAATATTGAAGTAGTAGAAAACATCATTCGGATTGTGGCCGCGGTCGGGGGAAATTCTTGTGTATTCATTCATCTTAAAAATATATTAAAGATTGGTTAAGAGAATATAAAACCTGATGAAGAACTCCGAGAGTATCATTCCGAACCCCCTCCTACCCCTACATGGTGGAGGTGCGGGGTAAGGAAGCAATCCAGCCCTGGAACTTTAACATCACGTATTGTAAGGGTAAAGATAATATTCATGCGGATTTCCTTAGTCGCAACCCACTGTACTTTGAAGATAAAGACGAAAATCGAAGCCAGCAAGTTCAAGAAGACATATGTTTATATAGCATTGAAAAGTGTGATCTCGTGAGGCATCAGCAAGAGGACGAGTTCTGCAATGACATAAGAAACAAATTGAAAAATACACACCAATATAAAGGCTACCACATGAAAGAGTGTATGCAGGACTTACACGATAATGCCTGGGGAGGCGCTCATTTCGGTTTATTTAAAACACTCCGAAAATTCAAACAGCGATATTATTTGAAGAATGCAGAGAAGAAAGTTGAAGATTATGTAAAATCATGCATGAAATGTCAAGAAAGAAACGTAAAGACCGCTCGAGCACCACTGATGTCTATCAACGTAAAGAATTTTGGTCAACGCATAGGGATTGACGTTCTGGGACCGTTCTGCAAATCAATAGACGGGCACCGATATGTCATTGGAGCAATGGAATATCTAAGCAAATATGCTATATGCAAAGCCGTGCCTCGAGTTACAGCCGAAACCATTGCGCAGTTCATGGTGGAAAATATATTTTGTACCTTAGGAGGTGTTAAATCTATTATTACAGATCGTGGATCAGTTTTCACATCGAAAATAGTACATGAGATAGTAGAAGAGTATGGAGCTAAACTGCACCACACGACGGCATACGGAGCGCAAGGGAATGGCTTGATAGAGAGATTCTTTAAATCGATAAATATGGCTATATCAAAATATGTTCGAGAAGATCAAAAGGACTGGTCGTCATTTTTACCTAAAATTGTATTCTCTTACAATACGTCAGTACAGTCGTCGACTGGCCTTTCACCATTCAACGTAGTTTATGGAAGAGAGCCGTGTTTGAGCGCAGACGTGAAGCTTGGAGTTAAAGAAGTGCAAGAGGACACCTTAGCAGAGAAGGTTAATCGCATTGAAAAGTTGTCACGATTAGCAGCCTCAAGAATTGAAAAAGCACAGAAAATACAGAAGGCATATTATGATAAGAAAACGAAAGTAATGATTTATATGTCTGGTGACTTGGTGATGATTTATAAGCCTAAAAGACTTACTGGTCGAAGTTTGAAACTTTGTAGATTCTATAAAGGACCATACAAAGTGCTGCAGCAATTATCGAACACCACGTATGTTGTCCAGCGTCTATCGGCAAAAGGATATGGGAAGAAGGACGTGGTTCATGTGAATAAATTAAAAAAATACTTCCCGAGACCTATAAAATGGTGACTAGATTAATGTTATTAAAGAATTAGATATTAGTCATATAAAATAGTATAGTATGATATTATATAGTGTAGGTATTCGTGTAAATAACATTTATATGCGTTTCAGCAAATATTCATACCAATAGTATGAAGTAATTAGCATAAATTTAATTACCTATTTACACAGCACAAATCGTAGATTAACCAATTAACCTTTTAAACGCCTAATGCCAAAATAATAAGTCGCAATTTTCAACTTTGTCAAGAAATACGAAGCTGTCATTTACAGTGGCGGTTACAAGGTTAACAAACATAAGTGATAAGCCTAATTCAATTCAATTTAAAATTCACTTTAACTTAACCAACTGTATTATTGATATGTTAACTTTACTAGCTGCAGCATTGATGTCCTAACTAGGAATGAAAACAACAATGTTAAGAAATAAAACAATTTTTGTAATAGTATAAAAATAATATTTCTTGTTCCATGTGGTCGGCGAGTGCTGGTACATACAATCTTCCAGCGGCAACCCCAGAATGTTTTGAAACACCACCAGTAATATCAAGCTGCACCTGTAACCAGCTTCATATTAGTCTCGGTGAAAGAAGCCAACCCAGATCCTGATAGTGCTGCGTCAAGCTGCCCAGCATATACGGGACGGCGGGAAGGTGATGACTTCGCGTTATGCCGACATCATCTCTACGTCAAAGCGGCAGCATTATTTTAATCACTGTTGTAATTCTTTCCAAAACGGCAGCATTATTTTAATCACTGTTGTATTTTTTGGCAATAAATATCATCCGGGTTGGTGTTTTTATTTAGAGGTGTCAAGGATATTGACACAAGAATAGGTAGGGTTGTCTATGGTTGTCATATTTTTAGCTTCTTGGTAAAATTGCCGAAGTTAGGGTTAGTTAACACATGAGCTTTATAAACCATAGAAGTTAAACGGATCTTGTGTGTAACTGTTTATTTATGTATTTATTTGTAATTAAAATGCTTAAGTATTTTAATAAGCTTGTTTATTTTCAGTCACCATTTTCTCTGACAACCACAGACTAACTTAAATCAAAGACAATGTAGAGTACAGTTTATAAACTTCTATAAACATCCCCCCTCTTTTACTAACATAAATCCCCTTTCAATTATAATAAAGTAACATCATAAATCTAACCTATCAGGCACTTTAACTGTTCTGCCACTCCTAGTTATGACTGGTTGTGGTAAATTTATTATATTATTATTTGTGACATTTTCATCATTACCAGCCATCCCAGCATTACTAGGCATGTCAGTAGTAACAGGCAAATCCACATTACTAGAAGTATCAGCGGGAGTTATGGGATCATACATAATATCACAGTCTCCATACACATTTCCATTTTCATGTTGAATTTTAGGTTTATCATTAACATATTTTCTATTTCTACGATAGACCCTACCACTATCATCTGCCAACAAGTACGAGCGAGGCTGGTCACAGCTCTTTAAAACTCTACCTGGAACCCATGGCGTGTCCAAATTCTTCTTAAACATAACACTTTGATTCGGACTAAGCCCTGTCAAAGGTTTCGCATTCTTATCGTAATATCTTTTCACAGAGTCACAGTAATTTTCATGTTTTTCTTTGTCTGTATTTACCACTTTTGGTCTCAGAGATTTCAGAGGTACTGGTATAAGAGAGTTAAGATTTCTGGAGTACATTAATTGAGCAGGTGACGGTAAGTATGGTTTTGGTGTATTTCTATAATTAAGAAGGCCCAGATAAGGGTCAGAACCATCTTCCTTGCATTTTTTAATAATGGACTTAAATATTTTAACTGCGGCTTCACTCATGCCGTTTGACTGAGAGTGTTTGGGACTTGTTTCAATATGAGTGAATTTATAATTGATAGCAAATCGTTTGAATTTGTCGGATGTGAACTGGGTTCCACAATCAGTCACAACATATGATGGAATACCATGCCTCGAAAATATTGACTTACAATGATTAATCACACAATCACTGGATAAATTATCTAATTTACAGACCTCTATGAATTTAGAAAAATAATCAATCATTACTAAATAGTCTTTTTCGTCAAACGTACAAATATCCATACCTATTTTATACCACGGCAAAGGTTCAATGTCCTGAGTCAACAAAGGTTCTTTCTGAATATTTGGCATGAACTTTGCACATGGTATGCAGCTGGTTACATAATTATCCAGGTCTTTATTTATTTCTGGCCAAAAAACACAGGAACGAGCCCTAGTTTTACATGTGCTGAGACCAACATGTCCTTCGTGTATTTTTTGCATCATGTAATTTTTTAGAGATCTAGGTATGACCACAAGATTGCTTTTTAAGATTATCCCATCCAAAATAGCCAGTTCGTCCCTAAACGTCCAGTACTGTCTTACACTTGAATCCAACTGATTACAATTTTCTGGCCATCCCTTCTCTATGTATGACTTTACTACACGTAGTACACTATCATCTTTCGTCTCGTCCTGTATCTTTTTTAACCAGGCATCTGAGATTGGCAAACTTTCACGAAGTAATTTCACATGCATTATGATGTTTTCAGTTAGTTCCTTGAGTTTATTTTCAGTATCATTTGTATTACAACTTCGGGAAAGCGTGTCAGCAATATACATTTCACGACCTGGTTTGTATTTCACATCTAAACTATAACCCTGAACTGCTAACATCATTCGCTGCAATCTAGCCGGCACCTTGTATAAAGGTTTTTTAAAAAGTGTTTCCAGAGGTTTGTGATCAGTTTCAACAAACACTTTACGACCATAAACATACTGGTGCATTTTGTCACACCCATAAACTATCGCTAGCATTTCCTTTTCCAGTTGACAGTAATTTTGCTCAGTCAAAGTGAGGCTTCGTGAACCAAAAGCAATAGGTTTTCCTTTTTGCAATATAACAGCGCCAAGCGCTGTGGACGAACTGTCAACTGACAAAGTTATGTCTTGGTTCGTGTCAAAATATGTCAGACAAGGGCTGCTGCACAATGCACTTTTCAATTTATTAAAAGAATCTTCTTGGTTGCTTTCCCAACGGAACAAAATGTCATTCTTCGTCAATTCTCGTAGAGGTTGATTTATGTCAGAGTACCTCGGAATATATCTTGACAAGTAGTTACACATGCCAAGAAATCGTTCCAGGTCTTTTTTGCATTTTGGAGTTTCCATTTTCATAATTGCCTCTACTTTAGCTGGGTCTGGAGTCACGCCTTCAGATGTAAATTTATGTCCTATGTACAATAGCTCGTTAACAAAAAATTTGCATTTACTTTCGTTGAATTTGATGCCATTTTTAGATGCAGTTTTAAGAACTTTAATTAACCTATCATTCAATTCTTCAACGCTAGAACCCCATACGCAAATGTCATCCATATAGGTACAAACTCCCTCTATATTCTCGAATATTTGTGCAATAATTCTAGCAAACTCCTCAGGGGCTGAAGAAATTCCAAAAGGCATCCTTAAATACTTATACCTGCCGAATGGAGTCTGAAATGTACACAGTTCCGAGCTAGGCTCATCCAATTTTTGCATCCAAAACCCGTTTGCTGCATCTAATAGAGCGAACACTTTTGCATTTTGCATTCTGGATTTTACCTCGTCCGAGGTGTGCATTTGAAATTTTGGCTGAATAATGTATTTATTTAATGCTCTTGGATCGAGGCAAATACGGATTTTACCATTTGGCTTTCTTACTATAACTAAGCTATTGACCCACTTGGTTGGTTTAGTTACCTTCTCTATGACCCCTAGCTTTTCCATTTTGTCAAGCTCCTCACGCAGTTCGGGCAGTAATGAAAATGGAACTCGCCGTGCAGCCTGCACAACAGGTGCTGCATCCTCCCGCAGTTGTATGTTGACCGTGTTGGGAAGGCATCCAAGACCACCATCGAACAGCTCACTGAAATTATTTTTTAGATTATTTATTAAATCAGGTACGTTATTTTTCTCAATTTCAATGCTATGAACATTTACTAGCTGTTGATTAGCAGTTATAAAACCATGTTCCATACATGTTTTACATCCCAGTAATGTGGGCACTGATCCGTCAATAATTATAAATTCTACACTGTAAGTCTTTCCATTTGGATGTCTGATCAATAAGCGGCAAACACCGTGTACGTTAATACTTTTCCCATCTAATTGCACAACTTTTTTGTTACATCGCTGAATTTCTTCTTTAGGAATTGCCAATTTTTTACATACCTCGGTACTGATGATATCACAACCAGCTCCCGTGTCCATTTTGACAAGAATTGGTTGATCATTTACATAGAATGTTTGAGTAATTTCATTACCCGAAGTCTTCACACTAGCCATTCCAACAAAGAAGTGATCACCCACCGATTCTCCGACCTCGTCGGACTGATTGGACTCTTCTTGTATCATATGCACTTTTTTCTTCATACACATGCTGGAAAAATGATTGTTTCTGTTGCAGTTGTAGCATGTTTTTCCATATGCCGGACACTTATTTATTGCATGTGTTTTTCCGCAATTCCTGCAGTTTTTTATAGTTTTTAGGCTGTTAGAGGCATATTGATTAGTTTTTCGCGCGATTAGAACTTCCGCCTCCGACTCCTTGTTTTGCTGCACGTGTAATCTCGAAGCTTCGGCATTTTTGAGGTAAGTCATTACATATTCCAAAGTCAGCGTCTTATCTTCTTCCGAAATTAATTTGGTTTTTAAGTCGTCATATTGCCGATCCAATCCGGATATGATTTTACTAGCTGTGAGTTTTTCTCGAAGGTCTCCCAACTCACACTGTCGTCCCAAATTTATAATTTTCGTGAAATAATCTTCTAATCGTTCGCCGACATTTTGTTTCGTTAGAAAAAAATCATGCCGCAGAATAGTCAAGTTCTTTCTCGGAGAGAAATGCTTCTCGAAACTCTCTAGGACTTGCTCAAAGGTTTCGTCCTTGACCTTTGTAAATGTATTGTATATTGATATTCCTTTAGTTCCTATCAGGTTCAGTAATATTGCAATCTTCCGTGCGTCTGTAGCTTTGTCAAACTCATTTGCTACCATATAAATTTTTAGCCTTTGGCTCCATACCTTAAAATTTTCCGCTAAATTGCCTTCGTAGGACATGGGTGGCACCCCGCCTGACCCCACGACTGACACCATGTTTATTTATGTATTTATTTGTAATTAAAATGCTTAAGTATTTTAATAAGCTTGTTTATTTTCAGTCACCATTTTCTCTGACAACCACAGACTAACTTAAATCAAAGACAATGTAGAGTACAGTTTATAAACTTCTATAAACAGTAACTGACCTTATCTGAAGGGCAGATGTTGTGATACTTTATGTTCGATAAGGGGTTGTTGCCTAGGTAGGATGTAGTTAAGGGTAGGTTATATTATAGCGAGAACAAATGAAAATTGTATTAGATAATTATATTATTAGATGTAGTACCATCACTACACCGGAGCGGCGGGATATGTAAAGGTTGTATACACGCCTTTACAGATCTCCTTACTGTGACGGACTGGCTAGATGGAACATTTTAAATTAGGAATGGTAACGAATAAGAATATTGAAGTAGTACAAAACATCATTCGGATTGTGGCCGCGGTCGGGGGAAATTCTTGTGTATTCATTCATCTTAAAAATATATTAAAGATTGGTTAAAAGAATATAAAACCTGATGAAGAACTCCGAGAGTATCATTCCGAACCCCCTCCTACCCCTACAGTACACATATTGAATATATTGAAAGAAAATACCAAAAAGAACGTATTGTGTGACTAACATCGTTTATTAGGTATTAAATCAATGTATAATAATCTTTTTTACACGGTTGCGGAAATGTCGAAATTAGAACTGGCAACCGATACCTGAATATTGTTATTGTTATTGATATTAGGATTATATAACCGAAACACCTTGAATTAAATGCAGCCCTAATAATATAAATAATATTTGTAAATGCTAGGTATAATGTTGTACCTATTATAATTAATAATTATATTCCCTTAAGTAGGTACCATAACCGTTTTGTACTTCTGTATTCTGTACTCTGTGTCTGTGGTGTTAAAGTGGCGTACGTATAATAATAAAAAAATAAGTAAAAAAGAACCGCCTCGTGTTAGAATTTTCAGTATATTATTAATGGTGGTTCTTTTTTATAAAATCGTAATTATTATTTACTTTTTAGTTATTGAAATATGATTGTCGTTTACCGAGACCTTCTCCAGTCTGTAACAAATACTTTCCTGAAAACCGCATCAAAATCGGTTCAGCCAAATGCGAGATAATCGATGACAAACATACATGTATACAAACATACGGGTCAAACTAAGAACCTCCTTTTATTTTGCAGTCGGTTTAAAACACCGGTCACATTTCGTTTGTGTACTAAGCTTTATGACTCCAGTTAGTCACAAAATCGTTCCGGTAGGTATGTCACGTTACTATCCGGATGTGACGGATTCTACCGCAACGATTTAAAATCATGATTTCAACTTGTTTTGAACCTATTCAATGTGGTTTTTGTTTCGTTTCGGATACTATGATAGTCTATTAAATGTCTAATTGCGTTTACAAAAGTTAATTATAATCTACTTACAGAAAATACTGTGACTGAGTCCGAATACTTTTTTTGTGCACCAACACTGCGGCCGCCTTTTGTCACCGTTTTGAAGGAGCTGACGTTAAATACGTATTGGCGGTCAATGTTTATAGCATTCTAATGTTGCCAGGATTACAAAATAAATGCGTTTTGGGGAATATCGATTCCACAAGTATTGTTAAAATCGCTGTGACAATAACCGGAGGTTCCGGTATGGTCGATTTCTCCCAAGAAATTCCAACAGTGGAAAAAGTAGTTTTTTGGCATTAAATACCGTATTCTTTAATAAATAAAGCACATTTTAATATCTTGACTCATTACTTTACCTGTGTGACCACATTGAATATTCACTCGATTTTTTTTCGAGTTTCTGCAAGCCTCTAAACATGACTGAGTCGACGTGTGACATACACATTTTAGCACTTTTAGTATCTTTATTTTGTTATAAATCTAGCAATAAATATAATATTAATCGTTTTATAAATATAACATAATTGCTATAATCTACAAAATCAAAATATACCACTCATATACCCAAATACGAAAGGGAATATTTTTAAAATCACGTTTAAAGTTTGTGACACGCAAATTTTGCCATGTACACTTTTTTTGAAAAATGCCCCTCGAATATATTTTTTTTTTGCTTGGTAATTGGATTTACGAAGAATGTCAAGAAAAAAAATTAAAAATACAAATAAAAATTAAAATATTTCTCCAGGTTATGGCTAACAGAAAAATAAGCATACTCGTACTGACCAAAAATCATAAGTGCAAACACAAGCGAAGAAAAACTTGCACAAAGTTTGTATGGAGAGAGCTTGCCCACCCCTACCCCTTAAGAAATGTACTGATTGACATCTGATGATTTCTCTTGATTCCTCCTTAATTTCATAAGCAAATTTAGGTATATGGAACGAAGAAAAAAAGAATTCATAAATATCGGACATGTTCCAACAAAATAGTAACAAACTTTAAAAAATAAATCTTTGATATTGAAAGATATATTGTAATGTTAAATGAATACGGGATCGCTGTAATCACAACATCTCTCATGTCAACTCGCTGTTCATTTTCACCGCACTGGTTTTCTCTCAAATTCCTTCGCTGTTCAGTAGCTCTAGTATAAGTTTTTTCGAAACATTAACTAATTCGAACGCGTTTGCGTTTTGTCTCAAAATGTATGAAAACGCTCTCACCGAGTTTGAAATACGCGCGTTCATCGGTTAGCAACAAATGTTATACTCGCTGTTTTAGTTTCCACTAGTGACCACCAGAGGCGCTGTTCACGTTTTCATACCACTTTCATACATTTTGAGACAAAACGCAAACGCGTTTGAATTAGTTAATGTTTCGAAAAAACTTATACTAGAGCTACAGGCAATTCGACTCTGGAACGATCTCCCTCTTACTATTTAGGCAAGCTCAAAGCAAATTCTCCTTTAAACGCAATTTGCGGAAGCATCTCTCTCTAAGACGTCAAGATTGATGATCCTCGTGTTAAGTTTGTATGGGTACATGTAAAGTATGTATTATAAGTATATTTATGTATGTGTATGTATTTTATTCATTATTTGTGTATGTATATTGATCGTATACGTAAAAATTATAATGATTTGTGTCTATAGTTTCGCGTCTCGTCGTTTATGATCCTGCACCACTATAGTTTCTGTTTGGCCTAATGGATGACTGGTAGAGAATGTCTTAAGGCATTAAGTCCCCCAATTGTACTTTTATATTTATATCAGTGCAATAAAGTTTAAATAAATAAATAAAACACCCTACACAAGGCTCCCGTGCTATTGAACGCGAGACCAAAACGGTCGACGTACACGTATTTCACTAATTGAGATGAAGAAGCGCAATATCGAAATAGGTTTTTTGTGATTGCTAAGCGAAAATTGACCGAGGTGTGATTAGGGTCACACTTGTGAAAAGGGGTTATTTGAAGTAATTGGTTTGGGTTAAATTAATATACCCATTTTTTTAAATTCCCGTACAAATTGCAGGAACAGATACTCGTAACAACTGTTTTTTGTATGCAATGCTGTTTATTGAATTGAATTGAACTGAATTATACATTGTTTGCGAATGACAAAACCCCTGGATGATGTATTATGTTACACGTCTTTGTATTTTTGAAAAATGTCGTCTTATAACTTGCGCAATATACCTACTTAGTCGAGCAACCTCGTCACTCTTAGCATCCGGATCAATTATCATGTTATCTGCCTTATCATGCGCGTAAAAATAGATGCTAGCGCAAACTGGACGTCTGATGTAACTTGTAAAATATTTATCAGTTATCCTTGAGGGTTTATAATCCTGCGAAGGTCAAATTTGGGGCCTCAGAACATGCGGTTGGTAGCCTTTACCTTCAGTGAGTTACCTAAAGGGTAAGTGTGAATTATTGAGTAAGATTGAAGGGGTTGTTTAAAACTCGGCTAGGAGAAGTAAGAATAGGTGGTAAACTTTGTTGTGACTTGTTTTTTTGTAGCTAAGGAACGAGTTGTCCAAACTTTTTGCTGTTTCCTTTAAAGTTTTTTCAGAGAAGTTAAAAGCTGAAAACAAAAACACCGAAACCAAATAAGTTATTTACGTAAATAAAGTTGTTCAAATACGTTTAATGGGTTAATATTAGATATTTAAATTACCCCTGATTATAACAACAACGTGCCTGGCCAACAAAAATGGAATTTCACTATGATAAAAACTTGATTATTGTATTTACCTATTTATCTTCAATGCTTCTGCCAAAACTCTCTGTTAACTAATAATTTAAACAATAAAGGCCGGTTCACATTGGTTGCGTGCGCAGCACGTAAGCGTCGACGTGCACGTGCACGTACGCGTTGTAATGTATGAACCTCCATAGTAGATGTCACACCGCTTGCGTGACGTGTGCGTGCGCGTGCACGTCACCCGCAACGCACGCATTGCAGCTCCCTCGAGACAAACAGGCTGCGTACTGCGTGCACGCACACGCAGAGCTGAGCGGCCACGTCGCGTCGCTGCGTGCATTGATGACGTTGTATTTCACGGCGTTCCATAGGAGACGGCAAACTGAATATTATGTTCGGACACGCACAGCTCCAACCTGTGCGGACCACTTTGTTTTGTTTGTTTGTTGCGTGAAATGGTGTGATAACAATTGGGATTTTAATCATCGCATCTCTGCAGCACGCGTGGCGTCGACGTACGCGTAGACGTGCGCGTAACCCGGTGTGACAGGGGTGCTGTGCACGTGCACGTGCACGTCGACGCTTACGTGCTGCGCACGCAACCAATGTGAACCGGCCTTAAAAGTGAAGGAAAACATTGCTAACAAACCGGTTTAATTCAAACAAGCACTAGTTTTCTCGTGGTTGAAAGGTCATATCAGTCGCTTTCGTAAAACTAGTAGATACCTACGCCAAATCTTGGGATTTAGTTGCCAAAGCAGATTCCGGGCTTCTTTTGGATAGTCGAGAAAACGCTAAGAGGATTATGAAATAAAACCTATCAATGCCTTTAACCTACCTTAGTATTTTTATACCCGCTGAACACCTCGCTGTGCACAGAAGGGGGATCGCCGGCCAGGGCCGTCTTTCCCAGTGGGCACTCTGGGCACGTGCCCAGGGCCCCGCGATCGATAGGGGCCCCGAGGGCCCCCCTAGTTGCTAGATCAATGTGCTGTATCAAGGCCATAGGGGCCCCATTATCCTAATATGCCCAGGGCCTCAAATTGGTTAAAGATGGCCCTGTCGCCGGCGAGATTTGGGCGAGACCTCTCCGTACCCGTACACGTACAACGGGTATAACGTATGCAAAATTAACCACAAGATTTTTTTTTCACGCTAATCAAGTATTCCTGGGACCGGAATGTCATTCTTCAATCAAACATCATTCTTAAATCTTGTTATAACTTATAATAAATATTCCTAAAACGTAACAATTTAAGTCAACAATTACCATTGCCCAAGTTCTCTTGTCATCGATAGGTTTAGCTGGGATTGGGGGATATAATAACAATGCCGACACGCAAGATTCCGCTAGGTACTCCAGTTAGCTGTGTTATGTAACATTGTAACTGTTACATAATGAGGGTTCTTAGACCTAATTATGTACACAGTTGCATACACTACTTTATCTACATGCATGCATATCCATAAATCTTCTATCATGTGTTCAGGAACCATTGCGTTTCAATTTCAGGGCTTTCGTTTCAACTTCGTGAGCTCGTTGCAGTATTTTGTGAGCACAAGCCTGTATCTTAATGTTATACAGGTAGTTTCATTATGACATCCCATTATGAAATTATGTATTTACTATTAGTGTTTTAATGGTGGTCATTTGCTAATCGTATCTCAACACATTATAGAATATTTGATATGGATGTACATAAAACTGAAATGCTTACATTACATCCTTGTATAGGTACACACGTACAAGAATTTTGTGCGGTTTGATAGATCGATTGCACTCGTTATACCTCGGTAACCCTCAATATAATTAAACTCGCATCCGAGTCTCTTACGTGTGCGATATAACGCACATGAAAATTTTAATTTTGGCCTTTCCCCAGCCAGCCTTTTAGCACCTCCTAATGATCTTGTAACAAGGTAACAATTATAACAATAAATAATTGAGTTTGAATGTAATTGTCGGGTGTGAGTATTTAATAAGCAGTTTGTACGCATACTCGTACATTTAAGTAACGTAAAACGTAAAAAAATCTTTGTCCATCAAGACGGTCTGAAGACACATGACTAAGTCTGAGCAAACCGTATTCCCGATCCTTTATCTATGCCCAAAGTAATGACCGCCCATTACGTACACATTACGCAATAACTATACCTACAATGGACCAACTGCCAATTGAGTAAATTGAACAGGCTTCCAATCGAACATCAATCGTCACGGCCCACACTTGAAATTCTAGCTAGTTATTGCACGCGAATCAACCAACTGCATTGATACTGTCTGCGTAATAGTTTGCACATGAGTTGTTTTTCAGCGAGCAAGGGTGGAAAAGCCTGTTAAAACTGCGTCACTTCGGTTGAAATGTGTAGGAAATTTTCGTGCGCATCAATAGAGTTCGTTGTATTGAACTATTGTTTCTACTCGATGTGCTTACTACATTATCGTAGTTGCACGCGAATCAACCAACTGCATTGATACTGTCTGCGTAATAGTTTGCACATGAGTTGTTTTTCAGCGAGCAAGGGTGGAAAAGCCTGTTAAAACTGCGTCACTTCGGTTGAAATGTGTAGGAAATTTTCGTGCGCATCAATAGAGTTCGTTGTATTGAACTATTGTTTCTACTCGATGTGCTTACTACATTATCGTAGTTGCACGCGAATCAACCAACTGCAATGATACTGTCTGCGTAATAGTTTGCACATGAGTTGTTTTTCAGCGAGCAAGGGTGGAAAAGCCTGTTAAAACTGCGTCACTTCGGTTGAAATGTGTAGGAAATTTTCGTGCGCATCAATAGAGTTCGTTGTATTGAACTATTGTTTCTACTCGATGTGCTTACTACATTATCGTAGTTGCACGCGAATCAACCAACTGCATTGATACTGTCTGCGTAATAGTTTGCACATGAGTTGTTTTTCAGCGAGCAAGGGTGGAAAAGCCTGTTAAAACTGCGTCACTTCGGTTGAAATGTGTAGGAAATTTTCGTGCGCATCAATAGAGTTCGTTGTATTGAACTATTGTTTCTACTCGATGTGCTTACTACATTATCGTAGTTGCACGCGAATCAACCAACTGCAATGATACTGTCTGCGTAATAGTTTGCACATGAGTTGTTTTTCAGCGAGCAAGGGTGGAAAAGCCTGTTAAAACTGCGTCACTTCGGTTGAAATGTGTAGGAAATTTTCGTGCGCATCAGTAGAGTTCGTTGTATTGAACTATTGTTTCTACTCGATGTGCTTACTACATTATCGTAGTTGCACGCGAATCAACCAACTGCAATGATACTGTCTGCGTAATAGTTTGCACATGAGTTGTTTTTCAGCGAGCAAGGGTGGAAAAGCCTGTTAAAACTGCGTCACTTCGGTTGAAATGTGTAGGAAATTTTCGTGCGCATCAATAGAGTTCGTTGTATTGAACTATTGTTTCTACTCGATGTGCTTACTACATTATCGTAGTTGCACGCGAATCAACCAACTGCAATGATACTGTCTGCGTAATAGTTTGCACATGAGTTGTTTTTCAGCGAGCAAGGGTGGAAAAGCCTGTTAAAACTGCGTCACTTCGGTTGAAATGTGTAGGAAATTTTCGTGCGCATCAATAGAGTTCGTTATATTGAACTATTGTTTCTACTCGATGTGCTTACTACATTATCGTAGTTTACAATGTACAATATGTACGTACACACTTTAAATTGCTCTAATATCTGCCACGTTTTAACGACTCTATTTACACATATGGTTGTGTTGTGTCAGATACTATTGACCGCCTATAATATATTATTGCAGGGCACTGTACACTAGAACTCTTGCACTACAACTGCCAGAAATGCTGTAACGTTAGTTGAGCCCTATTTAGATTGTAAACGGCAAGATGAATTCAAGCAAATTTGCGTTCGCGACTACAGTACTCGTATAAGGAAGTTACAAATCAAATCATATCACGTTGTCTGTTGAATAATGCTCTCTCTAGTTTAGTACCTCACCTAGACTATTGGTGGAATATACAAACAGTCGTTGGTAGATATCGGTATCGGTGCAAATTAGGTTCTCACAAATATCTATATTATTCATTAAATGACGGTACGAATATTGTTTTATTTCCCACAAGTATTTTTAACAAGTACTAGACAACTATACTACACATTACGAAACTACGGCGCTGTTCGGCTCTATGCATTGTACGACACAATAATTCAACAATCCAAACGCAAAATCTAGTCAACACTGTGACTGTGACCTATTATTTTAATCTAAACTAGTTATTCTGTTAAATTTTATTTAGGTTATAGTAATATTCCTAACGCAGATCAATTCGGATCAATACGGTGCAATGTATCAATAATTACTATAATTGGATCTATTAGCCCACTGACCTAGCAGAGGCTGATATAGTTTCACACCGATAAGCTAATAGTCAAGACATTTGTAGAAGACATGATAATGCACTGGGTACTGTACTGCTCATGTCTTGCTTAACCGACTTAGATAATGATAGACGGCGGATTGTTCTTATAATCAGCCTTTTAAGTACCTATGCTATACCTGTAATGACAAAAACATATTAAGGAACATATAACAAACTCTTTAAATACCTAGTAAGCCTATTTAATGACCATCACATACAAAATGACGTTTTTAGGAGAGATTTTCATTCGATACGGAATAAATCTAAGGTCGCCCGGAATGTGCGGAGGCGAATGGCAAGTACTATTGGTACTTGTCCATATCCATTGACAACATTTTCTTAAGACGACTTTTGTAATAATACTTAACCCTTTGACCGCCAAAGCGATAGTGTGTCGTCGTGCCCAGTACGCCAAGCACTGTTTTTTTGGTGTAATGTCTAAACCAATAAAAACAAATTGAAACAGTTCATAAATGATTTTTTTCATGATCAAAGCACACCTTCACTCCGACCTTTTAAGTGGTTGTTGGTGTGGTGGGCACGAAGACACACAACCACTTTATAGGCTCTTGGCGGTCAAAGGGTTAAAGATATCTTTACTTAGGTACCGCGATATTTATGGCTCCATTTTACTACGAATTAAAATGAATATAGATTTTGGAAAACAATGTGAACCGTTGTTGCGGATTGATAATTTTACTAATAAACTTGTCCCAAGGCTTACGCAATCTGAATTAATTATAGTCATTAAACCATGTCAGGCCGGTCACGCAGATAAAACGATCTGATAACATTAAGATGTCAGTGCTTTCTCATTTACATAAGCTGGATAAAAGAGGAACTACTTATTCGGAGGGTCTAACTAAAGCATGGCATTGTTTTGTTTCGTTTTCTATTACAGCTACTGGTATAATCTATTATCTTAAGTTTTGAACATTTTTCTGTGGATCCATATGCAAAGATACTAATCGTTGCAGTGCGATGCCCCTCTGAGGCCCTCGACTACTTAATTACCCTGACTAAGAAGTGTTTAAAGTAAATAATACTAATTTCTTAGGAGTGACAATAGATAGCTACTTTAACTGGAAGTCACACATCGATAAAATAAATAAAAAACTGGCCAAAGCCTGTTATGCACTATCTATCCTTACTAACGTAGCGTCAAACGAAATTGCAAAGAAGGCGTACTATGGAAATGTATATCCCCTCCTTACGTATGGCCTAATATTTTGGGGTAATTCCGTTAACATTGAATCTACATTTATCCTTAAAAAAAATGTCTGCGGATTATATTTAAGCTTAGAAATATGGAATCCTTAAGAGATGTATTCAAAGATAATAAAATATTAACTCTGACATGTATATATATATTTCAAATTTGTTTATTTATTAAGGATCGAAATGACATCTTTATTAGAAAAAGTGACTCTAAAAGTAACATCCGGTCACAATACAAATATGATGTATGTACGGTAAGACCTTTTAGCTTTATACTCAGCAAGAGCTCATATGTGTATGGAATTAAAATATTTAATCATTTGCCTGAACATATTAAGTCACAGGATGGGATTAGGTTTAAAACAAAGCTCAAGGAGTGGCTGTTAATGAAATGTTTTTATAATTTTAATGAATATTTTAGATGTTTTGATGTATAAGATTTTATTTAATGTGTTAATATTGTACGCCCGAAATGGGCAAACTGTTGGACTATTATACCTTATTACATTCGACCTAATTGTACACAGTTTCTGACAATAAAATTATCTTTATCTTTATCAACGTTCTACTTTTGTCTACTTTACTACTGTCGCGCTATTTATTTTATCTGCAATATTTCACAGAAAGAAATCTCTACTTTGATGTGTTTTGTCATGTGAAAGAACATGATGAAAGATGAAAGTGGAAATGCATTCTGTTAAATACCGGCTCTTTTAACCAAAGCTCAAAGTGCGTGTGTGTGTATGTCGCAAACAAATAAACGTTTTATCTATCTATCTATCTATCAAAAACTCCTCATTCCCTGTCCATACGTAGTCGTGGCTTGACACGACATTCTTTGTTTGATCTTTTAAGCCACTAGCTACCTCTGCTCATTATCTCAAAGCAAACAACGTTGCGAAGACAACGCTAATATTAGTTCAGCAAGCACAGCCAGCGGCACCACCTTTTGTGTTTTAAAAGTATAATTAAGCGTTCATTGTGTAGTCAAATTTCTTCGGCCACAGTAATAGTGTCGCACGGTGTCGCGGAGAACTAAAATATTAAAGTATTTGGATATACTTACTAAAAGTTACAATGCATTATGTATTTATTCATTGCTAAAGGCAACATCTGAAAGGAAAATTTTCGAATATAAATTTCCCATTCGTGTAAATTTATACTGCCGTCTACCTTGAATTAGGTTTCTAAAATAAAAATCCAGCTCTTTCCAGTTTATCAATTTGTGCATAGACATTGTGTAAATTAATTATGGAAATATTTTTATGTGAACAAACAGAGTTTCATCATAAATTCATAACAAAATCAGTAATTGAATGAACACCCACACTGCGAAAATTAAGACACCCTTAATTAGCTGGTTGCTAAATAGTTCAAAGGTTAAGCTAACTCAAACTAACAACAGCGCAGCGTTGCCGCTTGTAAGACTGGCTATTTACCCACAATACATTAAATTTTATATATTAAAATATTTAGCCGCCTTACATAAAATGCGGGTATTATAATATCTACATTAAACATTTTATTTTATCATTCCAATATACGTCAACAGAATGTCAATATCAAGTATTACACGTCCTGGCAAACATCTTGAACGTGTCGAAATTTTCCCTCTCTGTCGCACATGCAAGTTTGCACATAAGTGCGACCGACAGAGAGGGAAGGTTTCGATGGGTTCAAGATGTTTGCCGGGAATTATACCTTCGTCTTAGCACTGAAGCAATTTATCCTCTGTTGAGATTTTAATTTGATAAATTCTAGACTTGTCTATTTTGTTATGTTTCTCTAAACTTACAAACAAACTATCCAGGAATCCAATTAAATTTGTTTCTATAGAGAAATTTATGAAATGGAGCAAAGCACAAGGAAATTAAAATTTAACTGGAAATCTCTATTTGGATAATTGGTAAAATAGGTGTGTTTCAGTATTAGGCTCAAAGTAATTTCACGTAGGATTAATTTACTGAATATATTTTCAATTTGATTTTATTTCCACGCAATATTGGATTAGGTAAAGTAAAATTGCTCCAGCAAACGGGGTAATTACTTATTATACCGGCCTTTAAAAAAATGTTAATTTGGCCAGAAGCGGTCCCAAAGTTCTTAATTAATTCTCAGTTACTTATATCATAAACCAACAAAGTTGCTACAACTTAATACACAGGTAGGCTAGACAGAATACGGAATAGAATAATAATACAGCAGGATGGTTCAAATAGAAATGCTAGTTTCGTTTAGCGCTGGTGGCGACTGGCGACTAGGAATGATTACGCGCAGTCATAACCGCTAGATGGTTCAAATAGAAATGCTAGTTTCGTTTAGCGCTGGTGGCGACTGGCGACTAGGAATGATTACGCGCAGTCATAACCGCTCACTCAACCAATCTCACTGGAGCGCAAACTCTTAGAGTATTACAGTGTTTATACCGCCAACCGCCCACGTGGTCGTGTGAGAGATTTTCTTCATACCAATCTCCAACTTCGCACTCCAATTGCTTTATTGGGATATTTGGGATTTGGGCCCGGCCAATCGAGTTAAAAAAAAGTTCCACCGCCATTATATAGAAAAACATAAGCCACACAAAAATAAGTCTTTTCTGAGAATTAATTAGGCAGGCAGTGAGGTACTATTGTCGTTAATCGTTATAAATAAAATATAAGCACCAAAACAATTATTTTTCTGTAAATTTATTCTATAACAAGTTTAATTTGAACAAGCTTTGATTTCATTTAAATATACAACAAGTTTTTAACAAGCTTTGATTTCATTTAAATATACTCATCATCCTTGAATAATGTTAAAGTTCACACTCAAAACAGCGTGGAAGTAGAGAAAACTTTTATTGGCGAAGTAAAAAATCTGTGTTGGCATGATTTCGGATACTTTTTGTAGTGATATTACTGTATACCTAATCACGGAATATGTTGTTATAGGCATTAAAACCATTGAATCTGACTGGGAGACTGAGATTTATTTAAAACTCTTTAAATGGCAACTATAATGTAGACTCACTGATATACTGATCTACGAAGCACGAAAAGTTTATTTTGGTGTCCAAGTATCGTCATTGTTGTGTCATATTGTACACAGCGTTGCAACACGTAGACTTTTAAATTTGCCGCCTTGTTCTAGTCTCGACTTTCATTAGCCAGACTATGTAGACAATATCAATATGGTGACGATCAAAAACAAAACCAATTAAAAAAAAGTTGTGCTGATTAACGTTTTTATCAACAAAATTTCATAAAAATGAAACCGTATATATGGCCAAAATCTACTTGTTTTTCCGTATGCATTCAGCACGGTGCTGCGCCTGAATAACTTCACAAAGGTATATTAATTCACGAGAGTGCTCTCCGGGAACAGTTGACTATGACTTTTATTTCAGACTGTACCAATAGTAAACCTCTAACATTTTGTTCATAGCAAGAATAAGATAGAAATTCGGTTTGTAAATCGTTCAACCCACCAAAAAGTGCCCCACTCGTACCTATTTACGCAATAGACAAAATTTACTACCTAGTACCAGCAGTACGAGTATAGGTCGCATCTTATTGAATTAAGTAGTAGGTCCCATCTTCTTGGATTAAACATAGAGTATATAAAAAAGTCAGTGTCACATAAACATTGCATAAACACAACCTGAGCTTGGATTGTAGCAAAGAGGACAAAAAAGGCGGCATTAAATCGGCGTGCAAACTAAAACGGATGAGCACTTACACTTAAGCCTCCTTCAACTTGAGACCTCGTAGAGGTTTCCATAGCGATGACTTAGATCCTTTTCATGTTGCTTAAATATGTATACAGCTTATACTCACTTTAGAGTATAATTACCATAATTTATTTTGTCCCGGGAAGGCTGACTCCGACCTCCTTAGGGATACAGCCAGTATAACGGTGAGGAGGATTCCATCCCAGGTAAAATATGCTTGAACTGCACAAAAGGATGTTGTATAGAAATTCTTTCCGCTAGCACATCGATAATATCAATTTTTAAAAGCATTACAACGATAATAGGTATTAATTTTTAAAAGAGTCAATTTTTCTTTGATATACTGTTTTTTTAGGAAACTGTAAGTCTAAAATTTAAGCAAAATCGTTATAATATTACATACAACTATATAAGACTGTTTGTTTCTATTAATAAATAAATAAAAAATAAAATTACAACACATTGGAATGTGAGCTTAAATACTATGATAAACTGATAAATGCTTGATAAATATATATTACCTATTTGAAACAACCACAAAAGATGTTAGTTTTAATATTACATACTTCATTATACGAACACATAAGTTAATTTCAGCATTGACAATACGCAAGTAATATTAGTTTATGCAACTGGTACATAATGAGAGGCATTAAACACGAGTGTTTTAAAGCCTAATTATGTACAGTTGCATACATTACTTTATGTCACACCTGGCCATAAAGTGGCAATTACCGCACGTTCCATTGAAATAATAAATATATCAAACCAAAGATAGAACATGTTTATTTATAATAATAATCGAAAATAAATAAAATAATTTGGTACAACAACTTTTGCACAATAACCAAAAAATGAATGAAGACACGGCTCAATTTACGTTTCTAAGGTCAAACATTGCTCACCATATTTCAAGCAGGCATGATTATTTACAAACAACAAACACGTCTTTGATTTCCCTATTTTGCCATTACCAGGAAAGACAAAAATGATAAAAAACACGCTTAGTTAGTACTTAATTAGGCATTTTTTGTTTGTTTGAAAAGCCAAATTCTTTATTAAGTTACAATTTCCTGACCTTTTCGCTGACTTATCCCCAACACTAAGAGCCGTCAACACAACCCTTCAGCTATAAAACGCAATCACAGAACACACCGGATTTAACTGGAATACGACTGTACCGCGTTTGCTAAGTGAGTTAATGTAGAGAAGCGGACGTCGCTCGCCATACAAACGAGCGTTTTTTTGCGGTAAACAGTTAACAGACACGCGTGCGTCTTGGTGGCGTTTAAACTAACCAGATTATTGTCGCCCCATTGGGAGACAAGACTTAAGCTTGAGTATACGCTCTACCACTGTCTCTCTCTAACATCGATTTTCTGGGTGAGCTCGCTTCACCGTTGGCCTCATCTTTGCCCCCTGGCTAGATGCTGGGCAAGAGCAATCCCATTATTAATAAAAAAACGATCAGTTTGAAGTTACGTGTGCATACAGCAGCAGCAGACATCTAGTGGGCATCACACAAATAAATGCCCTTACCGGGATTCGACCCCGGGACCTCCAGCTTCGTAGGCAGGGTCACTACCAACTAAGCTAAAGCGGTCGTCAAGTCGATTAGCTGTCAAACATCGGTTTTGTAGGACAGAAAACCTTCTGTACGTAAGGAGTATTAATTACTCTGTGTCCGGGTGCCACCCATACATCACCGCTGTCACCAGCTTCTTAAAAGTAAAATCATATAATAAGTTGCTGAAATAATTATTTTTGTAGTTGACTGTACGATTCAGGCGACTTCCTGACTTGGCGAGGCGGGATCGATATGTGACATTTTCTTCTTTGACGTAAAATTACTGACCTCGCAAAGATTTTCACCTGACGGTATACTGTCAGTATTACATTTGCGCAGTAGGTAGTAATATCATGCGCAGAAGCGAACCAGTACAGCCCTCGCATCGTCTCGCTACCGCGCATCCTGCGCCAGTCAGGAAGCACTCATTTAAATGTAAGGGCGCAGTAAAAAGCCGTACTGCCTCGACTGACATGACAGTTGACACTGACATTTGACAGCTTGCTCATATCGTACCGCCTCCGCACCGACAAATCAGGAAGTCGCCTAAGCTTACTTAATCATACTTCTTCTGCGACGCATACTAAGGCGACTTCCTGATTGTCGGTGCGGAGGCAGTACGATATGAGAAAAGTGTCAAATGTCAGTGTCAGCTGTCAGTCGACGCGGTACCATTTTTTACTACGCCCCTACATTTAAATGAGTGCTTCCTGACTGGCGCGGGATGCGCGGTAGCGGGACGATGCGAAGGCGGTACTGCTACGCTTCTGCGCATGATATTACTACTGCGCAAACGTAATACTGACAGTATTATGTGAAGTGAGAATCTTTGCGACCTCAGTAAGTTTACGTCAAAGAAGAAAATGTCACATATCGATCCCGCCCCGCCAAGTCAGGAAGTCGCCTTAGGCGACTTCCTGACTGCGGGATCGGTATGTGATCGCGGGGCGGGATCGGTATGTGACATTTTCTTCCTTGACGTAAATTTACTGACGGCGCAAAGATTCTCACTTGACGGAACACGCACTGTCTTACTTTTAGGACTGACGACACTTCGAGTTTTAAATTGCGTCTTAATGTACGTAAATTTTAATTTCTTAAAATATTTCGCAAAAAAGAATTATAATAGTACGAGTAAATCTTCCACTAATACCTATCAATGTAATTTCTATTGCCATTTAATTGCCAGTTTATTTCGTATTAAATAGGTTGCTAGTATAATTTTCAACCATTCTAAATTTATTTTGACCATAATGAAAGAAATAACAGTTGCCGTTACTTGGTTAGATATTCTGTTTACTTATACGAATGACATGTATTTTTTTATATTTTACAATTAGTATGTAGTGATGGATAATAAATGTTGAACTTTATCTAAAGATCTTGCTTGTACTCACACAAGGAATTCATTAATAGAGTTCGATTAAATATACTGTATTATTTTAATACCAATTTATGATGCAGCTGCAGCTCTATAAATATATTAAGATGATGTTTTTATATTGATTTATGATTTACGTTGTCAATTATTGAGATGTTACATAGTTGCCGTTTGTGTGGCGACCGCGTCGCATATCCCCAAGTGAGCGAATTCATTCATTAAAAGGCGCCACGCTTTCAAGGCCCAAATTGCACATTCCATACGGAGCCCGCGTCGTGCTACGTTTATTATTTATTTATAAACTTCGCAATGTTATTTACGCTTTTCATTAAGTACCTACAAGTCGTGAATAATTTCAGCATTTGCAGAGCAACAACTGAGCAGAGATCTTCATTTCAATTTGCGAAAAAATGATATCATAAAATGTTCACCAACTGCGAGCATTTATTGGACAAAATGTTTTTACGCTTCTGCCTATATGGTTGAGACTGTTTTCGAATTGAAGTTGAGTGCCCTAAAGTTCGAATAAACATCTTTATTAACGCGACATATAGTACATTACTGCAGAGGCCGTGAAGTAAGGGATTGCTGGGCGGGTGTGGTGTAGAATAAAACGAGTCCTGCAATCCCTGTTCCGGCCGAGGCGTGTATAGTGCTTTTCTCAAAAAATGTAAGGAAATATTAAAAATTAAATAACTATCAGGTAATCAGGTAAATAATAGTTTAATAGGAAGATTTTTTTTTGCGAAAACCGTCATTCGGCAACCGCGAAAACTCGCAAGCTCGTCCCGGTCACGACAATAATGGTAGTACCGTTGTCACAGTCAAGTAAGGTACTTACGTTGATCATTAGTGTCTATCATTACACTCGTGGCGATTAGAGAGTCGGAAGTGTAAAGATCAAAATCTCAAGTCATTTATTTGATGTTTTTTAACATATCTGCGAGTAAAATAGAGTACCTAGAGTTTTTATAATATAAATTTAATTTCGTCGACAATCGATACCCATCCACGAAGTGTCAGTCTATTAGTGCTATTATGTACGTATTTAAAGTGAATAAAATCAAAAATAGGATGGTTATGGTTATAAAACAGATCTCTCGGAGTTCCGGTCGCTCTTGACCGTTTTTATCCTGACGAAAGATTGAAACACGTCAGGGGAATATATCGATTAAGCTGATAGAAAACAGAATCTACACCTACTTAGGTACTAGCTGCTATAGTAGCCCTCTGCTTTGGGAACTTGATTAGTGCATGTGAACTTAGCATATCAAATTCCAGCATCTCACTAAATGATGGGAGTTCTAGTAGCATCCCAAATAGTTCTACAGTTCTAGATAGTTTTTTTTTATAGTTCAGCCCATTTTCGCGAAAAAAATGAAAATTTGAAAATGAGATGCTAACTTCGCAAATTGACTTCCAGCATCTCACCCGTTGACTATACCTTACCACACTTGATTATACCTAATATTTCAATACACTGATAACTAGACAAAACCCAGTCAAGTGCGAGCCTGACTGGTGTGCCGAGGGTTACGTTCATATTTAGATTTATGATGTTTTAATAAACTAAATAGAGATAGAGAAATAATGCTTATTTTTTTCTGTAACATTCACATCAATATTAAACATTAATTCATTGTTCATGTATAATAAAATTTTAATTTTTAACCTCACCACCCCGACACTGATACGGTTTAAGGTTTGCTTGGAAATATACTATATTTGTTCGAAGCGGTACTTCACCGGGACAGAGACTTCTATTATATAAGTCACAAGTCCGTCCCCACATGGAGTATTGCTGTCACATCTGGGCAGGAGCACCTGGATACCCTCGATTGGGATACCCTGGATTGACTCGCTTCAGAGACGTGCTGTGCGGATTGTAGACGATCCCAAACTCACAAGCGATATTGAACCGTTAAGTTTAAGGAGAAACTTCGCCTCGTTGGGCGTGTTCTATCGCTTGTATCCGTTGTGTGTTGTGTTGTTGTATTGGTTGTGCTCCGAAGAACTGTTCGACATGAGGCCCACGGCCGCTTTCTACCATCGCACCGCTCGCCGTCGGCAGGGCAATCATCGTCACACCTTAGAACCTAAATGGTCGCGGACGGTACGGTTTAAGAGGAATTTCCTCACTCGCACGCTCCGGTTGTGGAATGGACTACAATATGGGGGGTCTTCATGAAAGGAGTGTATACATTTTTAAAAGGGTCAGCAACGGGCACGTAACTCCCTTGGGGTTGCAAGCGTCCATAGGCTGCGGTGACCGCTTACCATCAGGCGGGCCGCACTCTTGTTTGCCAACGACGTGGCATAAAAAAATAATTGTAACTAACGGGCAGCCGGAGTCACACACACACCATAACCATAAGTGTTCCTTTTATACCTGTTTGTTTCTGTTCGAAACCCTAAAAATATGGTTCTGTTTTAATAGATATTTATTAAATGATAATACAGAAATTACGACCACACCGTGTCACGTTTGCTGTTTACTGACTTATCTAATCAACTTACTAAACACATTCTTATCAAGTCGATAACAATAACCGTTCACGCATTCGTATTCTTCAGAAACGCATATCGACAATAGTTCTTGCAACTTCATCGAACATTCCGTTGGTTTATTCATTGCGATAAAATATACATGAGCAACGTTTTGCCGTGAATTGAGATAGATTTTGACTGGGATTATGCAAGTTGTCAGCCCTCACCTTTTATGTTGGCGCATACGTCTTGAACCTCTGTCGCGGGTAATAATAAATGTTCCGCACTTTTATTCTCTACGGTAAAGAACATTGGCAAAAGAAGAAAATATACCTATAATAGGGCTTGATGTCTTGATACAAACAATTGAAGCTAAATAACTTAGGTTAATGTTTACGAGCCTTGACGTGGGTAGTTATTTCGGGTTGCGTTGACGTTAACATTTTAATATTTATCCCAGAAAAAAGGGCACGGCAGTAGTTGCCTCTGGCCCCGAAACCTATTAAAATGTTCAGTAATATTATACTTAAGACTATATTTAAGTGGCAGACTTGTGTCAAAGAAATCCATACAAATGACGACTTCATTTTTCATGCCAGAAGATTGAGAATCCAATGAACGCTGTAAAAATTATGGACCAGGTAAATAAAAGTCAACTACCTACATAATACTCGTACGTGCCCAAGCCGTACAACTGCGCACAGATTAGTATGAGATTCGCTGTGGAGGGGCGCGTCGTCGTGGATGGCGCGCACTATACCTACTATAATACCTTTTAAGACACAAAACGCCAAACATAATCTATACATATAATAAAGCAGAAGAGGGTCGAAAATCTGTACATTGAAGATATTAGTAAAAAAATCGATGGAGGGGTCTAAGAATTGATAACAGAACACGTTTCAACTGTTTTTAGAATTCGTGTCTGTTTGTCTGTTTGTCTGTCTGTTTATTTGTCTAACTATCACGCGAAAACTAGCGAATGGATTTTAATACAGCCTTCACTAATATGTTTATTGGATCTTCGGCCAGGTTATAGGCTATAAAAATCATATAGGTTAGGGATGAAAGGGGGTGAAAAGAGGGGTTAAACTTTGTATGAGAAGTCTTTCAGTTCATGATTTACAGGCTTGAAAATTGGTAAGTATATACATGGACGCAAAGTAAATAGAACCCCATTCAAACATTTTATAATAAACAGATAGTATTTGAAAAAATGGGGGGTGAAATAACAATACCTCTGCCTCTCAGGGCTAAAGACAAAAATACAAAAGTCCCTCAAACCATATTAACTGTTTGAAATGAGAGATCTAATTATGTTGGTCAGTCAGTCTATCAATATTCACAAACCTTACTACGAAACCTCGGATTTTTTTGTTTTCGATGGAGGGTACCTACGCAGAGCGGCGGGCTCTCGGTTGCATGGTAGCACTTGCGACATGTACCTATATATTGGGTATGCGCATTTTTGTATGAAATATTGTTTTTTGAGGTGCTCATTACAAGAATGATATTCATTTTCAAATCGAAGATGGCGGACATTAACTTATTTACTTTTCTTAACAATCGATATGGGTGTCATTGAGGTTCTTCGAGGTGCCGATTAGTTGCGTTTTCCGTCAGCAAAATGTATAAAATACGTTCAGCGCGTAACAGACATAAATTTAGGGTATATTGGTATTCGTTAGTAAAATATACAAACAATACAATAACAATAAACATCAAGTATGACCAAATTCGAAAGTTATAGGCGGATAGGAAGCAAAAAAATCAATTCTCAGAAAATCACATAACTTTGAGAAGCAACCAGGGTGGGTGCGCTATCAACCTAGGCCTCTACTCCATCTTCGAAAGTGAAAGAACAGACCAAAGTAGGTATTCAGTTATACCTATGTTTTTCAATAAAGCACTTTGAACTTTGAAAGGTATTCCACTAATTTATGAACAAAAAAATATCTATTCAACCACCTCTTTACAAAGCCATTTGATAGGTCAACAATTTCTTTTTGTTCAATCATCTACATTGCTTGATGCGTATGAAATATTTTCCGTACCTGCATCATAATGTTCGAATCATTTCGCACTCGCTTTTTTATCTACATTACTTGACGTGTAGGAATTATTTTCCGCACCTGCATCATAATGTTCAAAAACGTTAACGCGAGCTACGCTCGCTTTTTCATATACATTACTTGATGCGTATGAATTATTTTCCGCACCGGCATCATAATGTTCAAAAACTTTAGCGTGCGCTACGCTCGCTTTTTCATCTACATTACTTGATGCGTTTGAAGTCTTTTCCGCACCTGCATCATAATGTTCGTAAAAATTTCGCGTTCGCTACGCTCGCGTTTTCATCTGCATGACTTGATGCGTATGAATTATTTTCCGCACCGGCATCATAATGTTCGAATTATTTCGCGCTCGCTACGCTCACGTTTAAATACTCATTACTTGATGAGTATGAAGTATTTTCCGCACCTGCATCATAATATTCGAAAAATTTCGCGCTCGCTGCGCTCGCGTTTTCTTCTACATTACTTGATGAGCAATTTCCGCACCTACATCATAATGTTCGAAAATATTCGCGCGCCGTACGCTCGCGTTTTCATCTACATTATAGTTGATGCGTATGAAGTCTTTTCGGCACCTGCATCAGAATGTTCGAAAAATTTCGGGCTCGCTGCGCTCGCGTTTTCATCTACATTACTTGATGAGTATTTTCCGCACCTACGTCATAATGTTCGATGATTTTCGCGCGCCCTACGCTCGCGTTTTCATCGACATTATAGTTGATGCGTATGAAGTATTTTCCTCACCTGCATTAAAACATTTCGCGCTCACTACGCTCGCGATTTTCTTCATTTCTTGACGCGTATGAAGTATTTTCCGCACCTGCATATTAATGTTCAAAAATTTCGCGCTCGCTACGCTCGCGTTTTCAACTACATTACTTGATGAGTATAAAGTATTTCCCCCACCTACATCATAATGTTCGAAAATTTTCGCGCGCCCTACGCTCGCGTTTTCATCTACATTAGTTGATGCGTGTGAAATCTTTTCCGTGCCTGCATCATAATGTTCGAAACATTTCGCACTCACTACGCTCGCGTTTTTATCTTCATTACTTGATGCGTATGAAGTATTTTCCGCACCTGCATCACAATGTTCTTTTTTTTCATTTTGCGCTCGCTACGCTCGCGTTTTCATCTACATTACTTGGTGCGTATGAAGTCTTTTGCACACCTGCATCGTAATGTTTGAAAGAATTCGCGCTCGCTGCGCTCGCGTTTTCATCTTCATTACTTGATGCGTATGAAGTATTTTCCACACCCGTATCAGAGTATCCGAAAAATTTCGCATATATTTTGTCCTCTGTCATGTGTTTCATGTGGGCGCATTGAGCCGGCGTGCGCAATGTTTGGCGAGACAGCCGGTGTAGAAGTTGATATGGATATTCACGCGAATGAAGTCGCGGGAAAAAGCTTAGATAAATAAATTTAAATCATAAAAAATCCTCTCCCTGTGATCCTGATCTGTGTCCTTTAATTGAGGTGTGAAATAAAGAGTAGGTATTTGTTGTTGTTTGTTGTTGTTTAAAACTGGACTACCCGTGCGAAACCGGGGCGGGTTATACATGCGAAAGTAAATCTGTCTGCCTGTTTCCCCTTAAAATGCTCAACCGATTTAGATGAAATTTGGTATGGATATAGTTTGAGTCCTAGGGAAGGACATAGGATACTTTTATTCCGGAAATCATCCCTTAACGGGGTTTAAGTTAGAATGGAAGAGAGATAACTAGGTAAGCGCAAGAAATAGAAGAATGAAATAACATTCTAACGTGATGACCGAGTTCTACGCAGACGAAGTCGCGGGCAAAAGCTAGTTTTAAATATAGTTATACCAAGTTAGGCTACAATACGCAATAGAATAGCTACTACTGTCGTTGTCGTGATCGTAAACTATAATTGTAGGTAGTGACAAAATATCTACGCTATACGGGGAGAGTAATGTGTAATCTGATCCCAAAAGCGTGTACTTATTTTAGGCCTACTTGAATATTCCGCGGTGCGCCTACGTTCGGAAGTCAGATTACATTGAGTTGGGATGTAGGCACAAAGACTTCATATTACACGCGTGACCTCACGTTACCTGGGAGCGAGGACCCGCCCTTCGACCACAATAATATGCTATTGGGAGCTTGATCTGCATAACCCTTGATGTCAGCCGCACGGATTACTTCGTAAAATTGTGCGTAAGTTTACCAAAAAAATGAGGAACGCGGTTAATTTAAAATTTGATCTTCTCCACGTTATAAAAACCCTATTTGCCACGATTTGCAGAAAATTAATAAAGATTAATATAGGGTTATAACGTACGTTTCAAAATGTCAGGTACATCTATCACCCCGCTGATGCTGGTAATTTTACGCCTTTTATTTCGACCGAATATCCGACTATAGCGAGTCAGGGACAATCGCATACGAGCATTTAGTTTGTGCGCCTAACAGTCATAATCATAATAATCATAATCATAATAATTATAATCATAATCATAGCGTGTCAACTACATAAGGATGTCGGTTACTTTTCGAGCACTGTTTCTGTCGTTCCCATTCCAAAAAAATCACAGTGAAAAATCATTGTTGCTTGGTCACTCTTAGATACTTCGCTGATATATAAGAACAAACCCTTATTAAACTGTTCTGTGAGGAAAGAAAGTACATCCGACTTTTGACAAATGATAAACTTTGATATTTTTAACAGTGCAATAATCCCATCAGAGTTAGTTAGTCAGTAGGGGGCCATACCTGTGAAGGCCAATATGGGAACACAATTATGCCATTAGCTTCGTCGCCAACGATCTAAAAGCATATTTTAATTGCCTCAAAATAAAAATAAAAAAGTATATTTTAAAGGTATCACTATTGTCGATACCTTATCAAATAAGCATCCATTTAGACTTTATTGTCAACCGAATAATTAGGTATTAATTTTATTTTTCTATGTTATATCCGACTATCGAAATGCAAGTTTTGTACCATGTACTCATAATCAGAATCAGAATATTTATTTTGTTAAACATAGGTTACAGTGAAAGATGGTACATTTGAGCACTATGTTTTACCCGCAATGCAGGTGTACAAAATTTGTTTCATGCAGTTAAGTATAATATAATAAACATGTCATTCACATAGTCGTGTTGTAATTTATTCAACTTCAATTCGTGTTGTATTATATATCATAAGTTTATTACTTGTCATTTTTTTCAAGATATTGACATTTTAAAAACAGCAACCGGCAGAACATAAAATTTGCAGTCGAACTGTGCATGTAAATAACTCAATTTCTTCATTTTGGCTGTTACAGGTGACGATACGTTTAAACCGTCCCGGGCGCTATAACTAATAGTTCTTTTACTTTGTGACAGCTATTCCTAAAATGTCACGGTATAATATTGCGGGCGCTCGCCAATCGCGATCAGATGAACATTCACCTCTAATGCCTTGACAACAAAGGCGTGCTTCGTGACAAGTCACTGTGATACATTTTGAAGGCGGATCACTGTGATTTTTCATCGTTAGGTACGTTATTTATCACCCATCTCTAGTGTCAACCCATTTAATAAAAGTTTTTTTGGTTTATCTACGTCGAGACGCTCCCGACAGATACACGTGCCTGCGCCTAAATAAAGCCAATCTTTTTTATACTCTGTATGTGACTTTACCGCGTTTCATAGTATCACATCTGACTATACAATCAACAGTAACCGCTTCAATGTTGATATTTGTCAGGAAAGCCTTAGAAGAAAGATCTGCTTTTTACGATCTCATAATAGTAGTTTATGCAAGTGGTGCACAATAGGGTTTGTTCCGGGAAATACCGGAACCGAAAATACCGGGAATTCCCGGTTTTTTGAACCAAGGTAAGAACCGGTACTACGAAATCGAAATCCCGGTATTTTCGGGATTTCCGGGAAATGTAATTTGCGGCTTAAATTTAATCCGCTAATCTAGAAATGATAAAAGTAATATCGATAAAATAACGCAAGTGATGTTTATAAATGGAAACTCCGCTCTATGCAGCCAATTCATGACCACGGGTGGCCATTACTCCGTCCCGCATACAAATCCATCAGCGCCATCACCTAGCCAGTCCTCCACCCGCACATTTACCACAATGAGCGTGTTCATTGTTCTACCAGCTACACTATCAGAAGGTAGTCGCCCAACTAGCACCCAACCAAAACGCTAAGCGTTAAGAATTCCTGTATATCATTCTTATATCGGTTCCATATGAGTATTAAAGTGTTTACACATGCCTGTATAAAGCTGTTAGAGCATGCTATAACACCGATATAATCGCAAAAGAGGCCCACGATATAACAGGTAAAGGTTACAGAAGGCCTAGCAGTTTTATCTTTATACCCATAAGTAGTGTTAACCAACCCTCGACAATCACAGTAATACCGGTTGAAGTGTTAGCTGAAAGTGAATTAACACTCTTGTACAGGCAACTGATTACTGTGGTTGTAGAGGGTTGGTTAACGCTATGGATTACAGAAGCGCTTCGGCTGAGATCGATTTTCCACTTTAGACTTTATTACACCTATTAAAATATTTTAAGTGAGAAACTTACTTCTTTCTTATTATCCTGCACGGTTACAATAAAATTATGTGACAAACATACACTCCACGGTAGCAATGATTATGACAGACTCTGGTTCAATTGAAGTTAAAATACTAATGAACATATTGTAAGCATTTAGTAAACTCTTTGATTGATTATGAGTCCTTTTTATAAACGGCTAAGATAAAAAATAAGCAAATTAATTGTGATTTAAAGAATTAATAATGTGTATTTTGATAACAAAACACTTGTATTTTCTTTTTGCATCCCTGATATTATTACCATATTGCCCAAAAAAGGTATTAGGCTAAAACTACTCACGTCTCAAAACCACCACAAGTAATTTCCCGAAAGTACCGAAAATACCGGGAAATCCCGGTTCCTCTTCCGGCTAGTACCGAAAATCCCGGGACTGACAAATGGTACCGGTTCTGCATTCCCTAGTACACAATGAGGAGCAGTAAAACACGTGTGTTTTACTATGAAACGAGCCAAAGGCGACCACACGAGTGTTTTAATCGATATTTTTAATAATACTAAGGCTGGGTTGCACCAAACCGTCTGTAATCGTAAGCGGTGTTCGTCAAATCTGAACATTATTTAAAAAAAAATGTACATGTCAAATTTGTCAATAATAATTATTAAATTATAATAAAAATAAATAAATTAGAATGTCAATCATTAATAATGAGGAATAATATTATATTAATTTAACAAACATTTTAGCGACAGATAATAAATTAATATACATTTTAGGGACGAAACATACATCGGAAATTACATACCTAACTATAATCAAGTGTGTCCTAACTCTAAGTAAGCTTTTACGCTGTAAAAACAGCGGTCCAGGAGCCAGTTTGTGAGGTTACGTTTAAATACGTTACCCTCGAGAATTTTTAATGTTTCTGGAAGTCGGTTGTAAATGACAACACACATATTAAATACATTCTTCCTATAAATCATTTTACGACCTCGAGGCTGGTATAACTGGTTCATAATGTTTGCTCTTGTCTGTCTGGGGATGACTTCTCCTCGCGTTTTAAAGTGTGACTGATGAGCTTTCACAAAAGTACATATTTCTCTAATATATAAACAGATTGTATGGAATGTTTGACAAGTTTCTATGGGATGACGGCTGCCGGCGCCATATTTGACGATGACCGGTCTGTGTTCGTACGTTGGTGCAACTGGCACTTAGAGCATGCTTCGATGTTTTGTTCTATAGATGATCTTGTGTACGTATGTAAATTATTCTGTGCTATGACCTACTTAGGTTGTAGTTGGCCATGTACAAGACTACAAAGACAATTGTTTCTCAGTATAGGATGGAATAACATTTGTGACTGTTGAAGTAATATCAAGCGCTTGTAAACAATTATATTTTTTGTAGACTAATATTTACATTTTAATTCCTACCTATATTCATTCCGTACCTTCCGATAACTCTCCATAACAATAAACCTGTCTTAATCCAAGGCCAAACGAATGGAAGTAGATCTCTTTTCCTTCCCCACACAATTTACTTTGACTTTGTTTGTCTTCATTTGCCCGACCTTTACTAATTTATTACATCTATAAGGCTCAAGAATGATCAGCAACTTCACAAGAAGTAATCCGAGATATTTGTTATAGTTAGACTTCATTGAATCCGACAATAATTACTCATAATTTTAAGCTAGATTTGTGCTGACCCACTTCACGGTCACAATCACAACCCACCAGCCGCCCATCTCAAGAGCCGCAACAGCTTTATGCGGAGCACTCGTCCCCTGACTGATGCCCCCTCCGATGCTCGCTGCCGATTGTGGCAGACTCAACGCCCTCCGCCTAACGTCTATGTGCTTGTTTCGGAGCAATTACCACCAGGCTACAAGCAACCATGGCCAACCTGGAGGGCCCTAAACAGGCTCAGATCGCAAGTTGGCCGCTGCAAGGAGAACATGGCCAAATGGGGACTGCACCGGGGACACACTACCCAATGTGTGTGCGATACACAAACCATGGCACACCTGCTGTCGTGCCCCGCATGCCCACTCTCCTGCTCAGAATATGGCCTGAGAGACGCGACGGTCAAGGCTGTCTCCATCGCTGCTCATTGGGCATACCTTGTTCGAGGAAACTCGGCACGAAAGAAGAAGAAGAAGCTAGATTTAAAAAAAATACTTAGTTTGAGTCCGGAGGAAGGACATAGGATACTTTTTATCCCGGAAATCATTCCTTAAGGGGTTGGAACGTTGGAAGTTTGAATGGATGCGCTGACTAGGTAAGTGCGTGATATAAAAATGATGAACGAATTCCACGCGGACGAAATCGCGGGCAAAAACTAATTACTATTAATTTTAGGCTAGATTTTCAAAAATTAGAACTAAATTCTGTTTAGGTAGGCGGTGTTACTACACTCAAGAGCTAAAATAACGGGTACACTTTCTATGGAAGTTCAATACAAAGTGCATTATATGCATTGTTTTTAATATGCGACATGCAATTTATTAAAATCGAACTTCAACTACTTTTTCACACTAGCCAGTGGCTAATTGGCGCAATAAAGTAAGTAGCAAATGCTAATAAATTGTAATATTTTCGGTTGGAACTTGGAATTGATATTAGGTATATCATGTTCAATGATACTGATGAATACCAACAAATATTATTGTTCGGTCACGGACTTTAATTGTTGAGCCATTTAGAGTTCAGTTTATAGCGGACCATTCATAGTTAAGCTACGTAAGTATCCAGTATAAAGTACGCCCGAAATGACTCAACAATTAAAGTCCGCGATTGTACATATTTCGATGCGAGAACCACCACAGATAGCCAATATTAACGTGATGAACTAGCTAGGCTATACTTTACAAATCTACATCACTTTATTTTACTAAACGGATAAAACTCACGTATTATTGGGTAGTTCAACAGTGTGCAATCGGCGCGGGTCGCAGACGCACTCATCCTGAGGAAGAACTCCCGAAGTGTTCGAAACATGTCGCCCGAAGTGACAATTAATACGTGAGTTTTAACCGTTTAGTAATATAAAGTTATAACATGTCTCACGAAAGTTTAAATTCAAATCTACATCAATTTCTGGATGGGTGTGGCAACGTCAATACTTGGCGCTAATGGCTAGAGTACCACAAGTTCGTTTAGGATGCAGCTGGGATAACGTTAGGATGAGATGCCTAAAACTTTTAATTAACCTATGTAATATGTAGGTCGAACCTGCTATTAATAATTGTCGCTAAGTATTTAATTTAGCGATACCTAAGCGAGTTATCTTATCAACTAAATCTAAACCCTCACTCATCGACTCCTTATCACTGTGTAGTACCGTGATTAAATATATGCAAAATGCAAAACGCGATAATCCAATGGCTTTAGAACCGGATCTGTCAATGTTCATACTTAATGTGAAAGTAATTACTAATTATTGTGTTTTATTGGCGGACAGTATTACTTACCAAGGGTGGTAAAACAAATAATATCTATCGCAGGTATTTGACGCCCGAGAGAGCAAGATGTGTGAAGGGGAGCTCCCGTGTCTGCTAACCTTTGACTTTGTGAATGAGAAAAAAAACGCTGAAATTGCAATAATTGCGGTAAACTTGCTTTTTTGGTATGTTGTCTGGGTCCACCTAGATAGTATTTAAGCGGGTATTACACTGTCCTGAATTCAGGACCTATTTCATAGGTTCGGACCTATACGTTAGAGCGAGATGCTCCAACTCCCCTCCAATAGTCAGGATTCTGAATTCAGGTAAAAGTAATAGTGACCAAGTGAACTTTCTCGTCAGAACCTTTTTTGCACAAAAATGCAAGTTTACCGCAATTATTGCCATTCCGAATGTAACATATGACTGGCCTATAACGTCCTTTGAATTTTTCTCTTTGACCTACACTACCTTTGTTAAATTCTTCCGGTATTCGTCCCCATATTTATGGCAACCCTAGCCTGGTGGCCTTTGGTGGTAACTATTTTTTGCCATACAAACAGAGAATAATCGCAAACGCGTTCGTTTGCCTTTCGTTTGAAAAAAAAAATTACTAGAGGTACACATCATTCTATGATCTGACGTTAGCTTTATGTCGGTACGTTACGTATATTTAACTCATAGGGATAAGTTCGCCTTTATACTTTAATCTTTTGTGACATGTATATTGTTTCAACATGTTTTTGTGTGTAATAAAGTGCTTAAGTGCCTACGCCAAATCTTGGGATTAGGTAGCGGACCCCAGGCATCCTTCAGGATGCAACTGTACTGGGATAACGCTAGGAGGATGATGAAAGTGCTTAAGTGCATACATAGGCACATACATATTTAAAAAAAATCAGATCTTTCTAAAACCTGCGGGGTAATCAAGTAACTTTTCGAACTTAGGGTAGGCATATTTTAATGTCATTTTTAGTATGGGAGTTGACGTTTAGTTAGATCTAGGTAGCAGTGGCGGAGCGTCCATACAACTCGATTCCCACCGGCTTGCCTAATTTTCAGCCAGTCCAGATCTTTTACTACGACTCATGAAGAATAAGAAAGGCAAATTATTTCTGGTTTCCCTAAGAATATTTTTGACGCGCCGCCACTGCTAGGTAGGTAACTTACGAACGGTTAAAAAGGTTCCGTAATCGCACGGCAGGTGTAAATATAGTTAGGTATGAACACTTTAATATAGTTATCTATTAGTCTGCTAGGGCAGAGCCGTGAGTGGCTGTGACGTCAAGCGTTAATTTAGTTTACTTTTCTCCGGATTTGTTGGATAAAATGCTGTAGTCTTAAAATAGGCAAGCCGGTCGGATACTGGGGACCGACGTCTATGGAAGCCTAGCCAGTCTAGCCACTCGTACAGTCAAGTGCAAAAATATGTATCGAATAAATCCTCTCATAAATATGTACCAAAACCTTAATTCACCGACATAAGATAAGAGCTATGGGACATCTTTTTGAGCAAGTTGTATGCACCCATATTTTTGCACTTGACAGTACCTAAATGTTTGCTGCATTCAAAGACCATCAATCCAAATACTACGGAGGCAGTTCAAATTATTATTTATAACGAGTGAATAGGGGCGCGCTAACCCTACTCGAGTAAAGTTACGGTTTAGTGTTAATTTCATTTCAAAGCGTTAAGGCGATATATCGATTGAAAGAGACACCCTTATGTTTTTCGCTCACGACAAAACGGGATGCAACACTCTTCGACAATGGCTTTTTTAGACAAATCTCGTTAAATATCTGATTGTGTGCATGTTTATTAAATTTCCTTTTGACAGAGTTTAAATGAGGTAAAATACCATCATATTAACTTAATCGTGTCCTTTAATAATGCGTTGTATTAGTAAGCTGAGTAAAAAAAGGAAAATATAGACTCAATTTTGGATTTTTTTCCATCGAGAAAATTTTAAGCAATCATGTTTCGGCTATTGTCGGAAACACTATCATATGTATAGTCAAGAAACATATAACAGAAAATCAGTCCCTATTGTTTTCTCGTATGGGCAGAACAGCGTTTCAAAGTTTCTTAATTTCTAGTTGTAGTGTAGCGCCTTAAGTCGCTTATTACGGCCGTTGTTTCAACGGACAACGGACCGTGTTTTTGCGTTCTATGTTTATTTCCCTACGCAATTACTCAAACTATTATATAATGGTTACAACGGAAAAATCTTCTATTATTATTATTCCGAAACATTAATATTTCCAAATACTAATAAAAATAAAATATCTGGACTACTCGTAGTCCAATAAATCCAAATAATATTTTGACGCATGCGAAAATAGACCTCCAAACCAAACCCCCTCCAGATGCTGCTGTATCCAGGTTCCTGTAACCACTAGGTAATTATCCCACCCTGTTGATTAATTTGGATTGCAAAGACATTTTAGTAGGTAGGTAAGTCATGTCAAGACTCGATAAAATGGGTACTACCTACCTACAAGAACACATCCGATCAGGGACATTCTCAAGCTATATACAGGGTGGAAAAAAAAGATGGGCCCTGGAGAAGAACTACCCTAAATCCTAAAGTTAGATCATTTTACTTAAAGGAAACATTCTTTAATTTTTTAAGAGATACGTAACTGCATTCATATATTTCCCATTTTTTCTAACATTTTCTAAGAATTCGTGTACTTAATTAGATTTTATGGTTATATCTTGAACGACAAAAAAGTGTAAGACCCAATGTTTCGCAGAGATTTTTTCCCGATTCGATTCCCGAGTGGGACAAACGAATTAAAAAAAATCTTTGAATGCAGTTTTATTTCTTTTTATAAATAAAACTATGTTTTTTTTTTAAGAAAAACACAAGAGCTAACTTAAAGCTTTAAGGCAGTTTCCCTCCAGCGCCCATAATTTTTTCCATCCTGTATAGTTATTTGCAGTTCCCCAACTACATTAAATATCTATGTTATAAAACGTGTTAATTTTATACCTTCGCACCTTATCTAAATACGTAGGTACATACATGCCCAAAATCGGTGCCTATAAAAAACAACTGACATAAGACGGATTCTGATTTTGATTACTAATAACATAGTGATTGTTTAGTTCCGTGTCTTACCAATTTTATTGGTACGCCAGTACACTTTTTTGGAGCATGGAGCTCGACATGATCAATTAGCGATACACGCAGAAAATAAAATGTGGCTGTGATTACCTACTGAACTGATTAGGTACAGGACGCAAGACATTCAATAGTCGTATAATACCTAGTAGGTATTATGTTTAGTAAGTATCTGCGTCTTAACACTTCGCGGAAATGTACCAATCTTCAACGCCTAAAAAATATTTAAGTTTTAAGTCCTTCACAAGCCCGATTCAAGGCCTTTTGGCTACAACCTAATCCCGTCGCTCAAGTTGTCTCTCTAAGAAATCATACCTAAGTACCTGTAATATACCGTACTATAATATGCTATTCTGTTTTTTTTTATCTATTAAGCAGGTTAGGTACTAGGTATCCTATACAAATTCTTTGCAAGAATTGGCAAGAGATAAATGAACGCGCCATACATTTTACTAAAAAAAACCGGCCAAGTGCGTGTCGGATCACGCACAACGAGGGTTCCGTACCGACACCTACTAGTCCACATTTCAAAACACTATTTAATACCTTGAATCAAAAAAAGGTCGTATCTTCATAGGGAAGTCACGGCACTTACGTCCTTTTATTTGGGCAAGACAGTTTTTCAGTGATAACTCAAAAACCCTTAATCCCATCTTGTTCAAACAAATTTTCGTTGAAAGTATTTATTATTGCACACCACCTCAATTTTTATCAGAATTTTAATCTTCATAGTTTGGAAATTAGAGGAGGGGGGGGGGGGGGCACATTTAGTACAATTTGTACGACTTTGGGAGCGAATATCTCACCAACGATTGACTTAAATGGAAAACTTTCTTAGTAACCTCTATATTATTTTTAAAGGCCTATCCAAAAATACCCCACACATCTACTTGCATTGAAAATAAATTTTTCGTCCCCCGGTTACATGTATGGGGAGCCCCCCCCCTAAAATATTTTTTTTCCTTATTTCACATCACATTTATATAGCGGTTCATAGAATACATCTTACCAAATTTCATAATTGTAGTACTTATAGTATCCGAGTAAACCGGCTGTGACATACGGACTGACAGACAGACAGACAGACATGGCGAAACTATAAGGGTTCCGTTTTTACCATTCTGGCTACGGAACCCTAAAAACAGGCTATACACACTACAAGCTCCTCATTAAGTCTAGGTTTTAAAAATACGGGTTCAAACCATTGGCACAACTGGAAGGATCGTAGGGTCTGTAGGTATGTATTTAAGCACCTACACTGAGCGAAAAAAATACTAATTATTAGTAAGTTTTAGTAAATCCCAAGACAAGGAGATTATATATACTAACGGTTACAAAACAGTTTAGTAGTAATTAGTAGTTACAAGGACAATTTTTTTTGGTATTAGTAAATAATTACTATTATCAAAAACTGTTTGGTAACCGTTAGTATCTCCTTGTCCTGGGATTCACTAAGACTTACTAATAATTAGTTTTTTTTTTTTCGCTCAGTGTATGCTGTATGCGCAGCGCAACCGGGTACCCACTTGTTATAAATCTTAAACTTATAGAACTAGCTGCACAAATAACAGATTCGTAGTTAATAAATTCAACATTCAATTTAAGTAGTTCAAACCATAGGTTAACAACCTATTTAATAATAATGAGCAGGCACGACAGGCACATAAGAAGTTAACATCTAATGTTTTTACAATACTCACAACAAAAAGCCGGCCAAGTTCAAAATCCACTCTCCACTTGCACAATATAGGGTTCAAACTAGAGGAAACTCATTTAAACATCATGAGGAGTTCACACAAAACTGTAATGTCACACACAACACATCACTATTACGGGAAAGTTTCAAGAATTTTCAACAGCCGCGATGTATCAGCAGTTACGTAACGCATATACAACACGACCTCCGCGCTCGGCAGCCGCGGCCTGACTGGCTGGGCTGGTGTGGTAGTAATGAAAATCGCGTGGCAAGAATGATCGGAGTCGGTTGATCGGATCAGATCGGAACTCGATTCCAGGAGTCGACGGTCAAAGGTTGTAATGATACCGCCAACGCAAGGGCCCAGTTTTGTTAGTAAAGGTCAGCGCGGAAAAGAATTGACCTGTAATTAATTAGTACTTTAGTTAGTTCCGTATAGGGTCACCAGATTCGAATTTCTAATTTTCGGGACAACAGCGTTAAATTAAAACATGGGACAAGTCATTAATATTATATTTTCTTAATATCAACATAAGTACCTAGTTTTACTCTATGTCGGTCTATATCAAACATTGTTAGTTTGGTTTGATTGTATAGTGAAATTTTATTACTAACAGTGCCGATAAGGCATTTACATTGGTTTTTGGTACTGATTGCTGAATAAACGGGACAATGTGCTGTCCCGTATTGGATTCACCCAATTGCGGGACATGACATTGCGCTAAAAATCTGGACTTACCGAAAAGTACGTAACATCTGGTAACCCTAACGCCGCAGTAAAAAAAAGGCCAAGTTTAATGCGTGTCGAACTTCGCATATTTAGGATTCCGTACCAACCATAAATTAAAAGTTGGTTATAAGTAATAGGAAAAATGAGGGGTTTAAAATAACGATATATCAATATACCTATTGGTTTTGTTGCCAAAATATAAGTAAGTAATAATAAACATCACCACCAAAATTCAAGTTCACAGCCTTCACAGGTCAAAGGGAATTTAAAAAATGCAAATGAGCAACATGACGTGCCGCTACACTGAGCGAAAAAAAAAATCTAATTATTAGTAAGTTTTAGTGACTCCTAGGACAAGGACATTATATACTGACGGTTACAAAACAGTTTTTGATAATAGTAGTTATTTACTAATACCAAAAAAATTGTCCTTGTAACTACTAAACTGTTTTGAAACCGTTAGTATATAATCTCCTTGTCTTGGGATTCACTGAAACTTACTAATAATTAGTATTTTTTTCGCTCAGTGTATGCCCCACTAACCTCTTCAGTTATCAGGTACCTGAATTAGGTATTAAATTAACGTCTCGGGAATTGCAGAGACTGGTCTTTAGTGTAGTAAAAAGTAAACCTTCCTCTGGCTCATTATAAAGGCTATCTCCTACCTTAGACGGGTAACACGGACGGGTCTAAAAAGAAGACTTAAATTTACGACTTTTCGCATGACATTAATTAAAGGTTTTTTCATGATCATCTGGAAAGTAAATACCTAGGCTGAAGGTTTTTCGTTGAGGCTAGTTTCAGAACGCTTTGTCGTTCGGGTTTGTGCCTGAGAGCGGGTTATTAAAAATCTGTGAGAACCAAAAGCATAAATGTAAATAAAAATATATTCTTAGGGTTCCGTACCCAAAGGATAAAACGGGACTCTATTACTAAGACTCCGCTGTCCGTCTGTCACCAGGCTGTATATCTCAAAAACCGTGATAGACAGTTGAAATTTTCACAGATGATGTATTTCTGTTGCCGCTATAACAACAAATACTAAATAACAGAATAAAATAAATATTTAAGGGGGCTCCCATACAACAAACGTGATTATTTTTTTGTCGTTTTTAAAGATAATGGGACGGAACATTTCGTGCGCGAGTCCGACTCGCACTTGGCCGGTTTAAAGACACTAAAAACGTACCTTTTATTTTACAGTTCTTGAGTCCATTAAAACATGATATTTCTCTGTTCATCATTTTCATCCAAGTGGTCGCAAACCGGAATAGTAAATTAGTTGGTCGCTAACCGAAATTACTCTACCCGACCTTCAATTAAATTGTGTAAGATTTTTCCAATATATTTGTATGTATGTATGTAAGCACTTTATTGCGCACAATAATTTGTTAAAACACTTAGGTACATGTCACAAAACATTGAAGCACAAAGGCGAACTTATCCCTATAAAAGGTCTCTTCTTCTTCGTTGTTTTATTATTTTTGATTGAATTTAAACAAATACAATAATTTACGTAGACGGTATAGAGGCAATATAGAGTGAAATGCTTTTAAGGGTTTGCTCGTGGTTTACTCTTGTAAACATTTTAGCATCAGGATATCGTGGGACTTCCATTTTGTGCCATAAATATTTCCTACGCCTTATAAAAAATATAGAAACGTTTCCACGGCGAAATTGATAGACCGTAAGGCTTCGCTGTTTCAAATTCAAATGGATAAAACGTGACCTTGAATCTAAACTATAAATTATTTCGTGGCCTTTACATACTATACCCAATTTCGAAGACTATAGTCTTGTGAAGCTATAGTTTCACAATTTGTATGGTTTTGTTTGCTGTGATGCAGTGATGGGGCGAATTTATATACTGAAGGAAGGTCTTATACATTTTATATGCTATGCTAACACCAACCGCTTGAGGTACTTATACAATATTATATATACGAACACAGGACCTCCTCTTTTTTGAAGTTAGTTATGTTTTTTAAACCCAGGACCAGTATAAACTGATAACGATGCTGTACTCTCCTTCTTCAGCCTCCTCGACGTCATCTTTGCTGAAACCCCTGGTCCACACTGGCCACACTTTTAAAGCTATCAGTAATCGCTTTTGCGACTACCCATAGGTCTTGAAGCATGGCATCCATTCTCGCTTTCAAGGACAGTGGCCTCTGCAGCTGTTCTTGCAGCTATGTTCTCGTGCCGCATTCCAGATTCTGTGTTGGATTGTCCATACGAGCTGCCACTATTCCTCCTTCTCAACCTCTCCACTCGTCTGTTAGGGAGGGTATATATTGTGTGTCATTTAAAGTTGGTCCCCACAAGTGACCTGCTTGATAGGCTGCCCTACGCGCATGCATACTGAAACTAAAATCCATAAAATATTACAGTGTAATTTTTATCACAGTAATCGGTTTCAAACCTGAAAATAACATAGAGGAACAATCATTGTTATTAGTCAGACACATCGGTATAGTCAGGTAAGATTCTTTATTAGTTATTTTTACTCTAGAAAGTGGAAAACATTTCAATTCGGTGACTGTACGTGTACGCAGCAGCTAGTAACGTATTTCGGTACTTACTGATCCGCCCGCGCAGCCGTCTTGCGACCCATGATATTTTTTTCTGTCATAATGTTGTAGGCAGAGCTATATTGATATTTATATATTTAGAATCTGCATAAAACTAGCCTTCTTATAGTATTTATTTCATTATTTAAGTTAACTTTTTACTTTCAATATCAGAGCGCAGAATCAAAAAGTAAAAATTAAAAATGTATAAATTTGCGATTTTAGTCAGAAAATTATTCCAAAATAGTAAAAGTCTTTCTAGAGTAAAAATCTTTGTTATTTGCTTTCTTTATGATGTCATTGAATTTTCACTTCTGACGCCATTCCCGGAATGCAACCCGTTTTTTTTTGTCTAAGACTCGTAAGTAATTCATATTTTAACAGGCCAAGACGCAAGAATACGATTTCATTATTAAATCTCACCTGTACGAGGATAAAATATTAAATAGAGGCAGCTAACTACCTACGTACGGTATATACGAGCCTGTATTTTGTTTTCACTCAGGTCTATTGTATTACGATTCGATATAATAGGATTATCTGGTTATATATCTCCCATTTGACCCGTCTCGTAAATAAGAGGGAACATTTCCCCAGAGCTATTAGCTGTAACCTATTTATTGGTTTTTATATATCATACGGTCCCGTACGATTTAACCAGAGAAAGAAACCATCGATATGAGAAGAAGAAGACCACAAATCTTGCTTTAGGTAAAGCCTTTCATTTGATTCATGTCACGAGATGTGGTTGTATTACTAGAATATACACGATGATTTTTAATCGGCGATTAGGAACCAATGAAAGTAACTAATTTAGTAATCGATGGAAATCATGATTAGCTAGTAGTTACTTATAACAAACCTTTTTTTATGAATAAAATTTTATCTGAAATCAGCATTCAATTAAAAATAATGGTCACCCTACCCATGGTTCATAATAGTTGTAATCAATGCCTACCCCATCGAGTGGGGTGTCGTTATTTAGAGCTCATTGAGTGCATAAATTGCTGTAGTTTTTGTTTTAAAAATGTTGAAGAATAAAGGAACTGAATTTTATAATAACTATTAGTCAGTATCAATAGATATAGTCAATAGCTATTTATTAGAACCTCAGAATATATACTACCAGACTAGATAAATAAACTATCCAAAGAATGTAAGAGTAGCATGGTGGGCCGCTTTCCATACAAAACGTATTTTGATATTCGCAGGCTAACGGCGTGATATTTTAAGAAACTTATGTAACAAACTTTCATAAATTGGCATTCCATTTGCGCGAAATGCCCCCATTCCTAGAATAAAGTTGTATAAACTAGAATAATTTGAGAAATTAGTTTGTCACGTGAGTATCACGTGACATCAGTTTTTGAGAAGAGATGTTAAACTTATTAAAAGACTAATAATTTAGATAATATATAATTTAAGGAGAAATGTAAAGATAGTGATTACTTATTAAAGTAGCATAAGCCTGCATCGAGACAAACCTCTTATGGTTTCACGATGCAGTTTAAATTGTGATGTACAACAAAATTGTAATAAACCCTAATAAATAAATAATAAAAATAAAAAATACCGTTACCGTTATATAATTAGGTATAATGACTATTAGATATAGCATTGTGTTCTTTTGCGAGGTGTGCTCTAGTTAGTGTATTTTAATTGTATTGTATTTAATTGAAAGAACTTTCCAGTCAAGAGCCTTTCATTAAAATTGTTTATGAATTATTACTACTTAGTTCATAAGTCCGTTGGGGTGCGTAATCGCCAAGTCACACAAACCCGAAAACAAACACAAACCAGCTTCTTGTTAACGAGGATTATTAGACGACAAACCTTGAAGCGTTGGGTTAGAGTTGAAAATAGCATGAAAGTGCTTATTTACAAACTGTTTCGTTGTTTTGTTTGTTTGAAAATGTCAACTTATAAGGCTAATTAAGGAGAGCATTTTGGGAATTAGTTTCTACACAATATAACATTATAACATTAAATCATTCGTTATAACACTGAATTTACAGTCGAAGAAACTGACGAATTATACATGATATTAATGAGAACATTTCTTCGCGTAAGTAAGAATGTTGCAATGCGTTGACGGGAACGTTACTTTTCGATCACCGCTATTGTTATTCCCGTTCCAAAAAAAATCACAGTGAAAAATCACCGTGACTTTGTCACTTCGGTTATTTCGTGTCACGACATTTACGGGTCGATCGTTTCCGGCAGTAACTGATATTTTTGTAACAACTGATGTTACTCTGTGACTAGTGTGACTGCTACTTGTACAAACCACGTATGGTTTTACGATGCAGTGCAAATTTTGATGTACGAATATATTGTAATTGGCCTTAATAAAAAAAAAATACTTTCCGTTTCGGGCGTTACAAGACTGTCGCGAATTATTCGAACCTTGATACGTTGTAATAAGGTCTAAAAAATTCCGTCTCCGTTGCTACACGGGAAACCGGTCGTGGTGGGGGGCCGGCTTAAGCCTCAACCATCTGAATAATATATGTCCCCTTGTATAAGTCGTCATGTATGGGTTTAATATACATAAATAAATAAAATTAAAAACATGATTGCACTAAAAATGTATAACAAATTTCATAATAAAGAATTCAAGGAAATCTATTTCGTTTGTAGCCGGGGACCTACTACATACAAAACCAAAATATTAGATAGGTAACTCACATACATACATACATGAAACCTGAAAACACTACACTCCTTTTTTTGGGCAGTCGTGTAAAAAGAACACGGTCTAACTTGTAACACAAAAACACAATAACTCTTAATACATGGCAAACAATAAGCGGTCTTATCGAGATATCTCTTCCAGCCAACCTTACACTTTTCGAACGGTTTTTGAACAAAGCTTCCTCTTAATGAAACTTTATTTTATAACACAATCATCTCTCTCATTTTCTTTTCTCAGCAATGGCATCACAGTACTAATGTGTTAATCAATATCTTTCACGGAGGCCAAAAGAATTCTCACCCATTCAGAAACATAGAAACTCATATACGTACAGTCGCCATCAGATATATGTCGAAGCGAACAAGGTGCCCATAAATATCTGAACACGTCTCTATTACAAAGGCGTTAGAGTGCACTCTGATATTTTTACACGACTGCCCAAAAAAAGGAGTGTAATGTTTTTGATCACCCTGAAGAGTACAGAATGTATTTGATGGGGACTGTTAGTAGAGAGGCCAAGTTGAAAAAACGCAATTTCCGTAGGACTGAAAAGGTTTATACCGGCATGTGGTATCGTTGGAATCAGCATGCTCTACTGATCATCAAAACGCATGTTGTCGCTTTCTAAAGTGGTGGAGTGAGTTTTTATGACGTCATAAGTTTTATGTATGAAATTTAAACATTTTGTCTTCAAAAACCTATCAAGTGGGGTATCAAACGAAAGGGCTCCATGAGCTAATTCTAAAAATATACCACACCTTTACATTTCGGCCACCGGTATCGTAAAAAATAAAATTCATTTTCAAAACACACCAAATTTGGGCTCTTCCCAATAAAATCCTTGAATGAATTTTTCTTAAATTTATGCTGAACGACTCACTGTATCCTTAATCATTATTCATATCATTATTTATTTCTTTTTTTTTTTTTTTTTTAAAGTAGCAAAACTAGCATTTTGTAGACCTGACTACAGTTCACGTATGGATTTTTTTTTCGGAACTCCTTTCATTACGTTACGAGTAAGTAAGTCGTTCAGCGTATATGAAAAAAAAACATTCAACCGTTTCCTGTCAGGAAGAGACCAAACTTGGTGTGTTTTGAAAATGAAATATATTTTTTTCGTCACCACTGGCCGAAATCTAATGGTGTGGTATATTTTTGGAATCAGCTCATGGAGCCCTTTCGTTTGATACCCCACTCGATAGGTTTATGAACAAAAATGTATTATTTTTCATACATAAAATTTATGATGCCATAAAAACTCATTCCTGGTGGAAGCCTTTAGGAAGCGACAACATGCATTTTGATAATCAGTAAACGATGCTGATTCCAACGATATCACTTGTCGGTATAAACCTTTTCAGCCCTACGAAAATCGTAAATAAGGCACTTTCGACGAATTGGCCTCTCTACTATGTAGCTAGAGGTATATTTTACATTACTTTTTCCACATATAAGTATAGGTACTAATGGCTGACTCGGCTACTTGGTCTGGAACAGATATTTTTATTGAAATGAGAACGATTAATCTTCCTTTTATGGTCAGTGGCACTGACCACTGACTCAGTGCTCTCCAAATACCAAATAGAAATAAAATATAGGTACAGTCGAGGGTATAATATGTATACATTTTTAAGCCTTATTTCAATGGAATATGGTGAAAAAACCGTCCAAGTGGGAGTCGGACTCGCGCATGAAGGGTCCCGTAGGTATCATTATCTAACAAAACGGCAAAAAAATCATGTCTGTTGTATGGGATACTACTCAATACAGGAATATTTAATTGACATTGGCATATAATTGTTTTGTATTGTAATACTAATAATGACTTAAATACGTAATTGGACATAAGCAATTAAGCACGATGCATGATTATTTATAAATTTTGGATAGCATAATTTTTTGTGTCATACTTTATGACTATTCGTATGCCTTATGGCGAAGACATAGTGAATCTCATAAATGATTATAACACCTCTGTAGGTATGTACCTATGTTTTTACGAATAAATGATTTGATTGATTGATTGATGGGAGCCCCCTTAAATATATATTTTACCTATTGTGTATTTAGTATTTGTTGTTACAGCAGCAAATACATCATCTGTGAAAATTTCAACTGTCTAACTATCGCGGTTCATGAGATACTCGTATAGCCTTAATTAAATTAAAGTGCACAAAACAAAAGCAAAATACGGGTGTAAACTATTATAAAAGCATCGTGTAAATCAAAAGCATCGTACTCGTAATTAACATTTTAACCAGATCTTTCTTCTTCTATTAATAAAAGAAGAAGTCCGGTACCCTTACCATCAACCCAAAACCATGAGTTTACCATGATGAGTTTGCAATATTTGCATTACCGTACTCGCTAGCGACTGCGTAAAAGATTTAGCATGGCGATATTTAGTTCTATTGCGTAACCGCCAGAGGCGCTGTACTTTTGTCCATACTAAATTCTTTACGCATTCGCTAGCGAGTACGGTAATGCAAACATTGCAAACTCATGGTAAGGGTACTTTTTCGAAATTCATCCCCTAAGGGGGGGGGGGGGGTAAAACAAGGGATGTTACAAACTAAGGGAAACGTTAAACTTTTGGACTTTGGAACTTGAAATATCGTATACATATATATAGACTCTCTGTTTAAACATCTCAATAGCATATTTCAGAATTTTTTGACATGGTTTCCCTAAAGGGGTGGAAAGGGTGTTCAAGTTTTGTACGGGGAGCAAATCTTTTTTGAAGTAAGAAATTTGAAACTTCGTATGTAGATACTCTGTTTAAGTACAATAATAGTAGATTGTTTGACAAGGGTCTAAAGTAAGCCATATTAGCACGAGATGTTTATTTTCCCGAACGAAGTGAGGGAAAATTGTTCGAGTGGTAATATGGCTTTTAGGCCCGAGTTATACACTCTAGTTTTCACTTCGATTGTGAGAAAACACATAAACACAAATTATCCACCTTAAATGAATAATTTAACTCTTGGCGGGCGTATGTCTAATTTGACAGCTTGTTTTTTTTCGAAGGCTAGCACCATGCCTCGCTATGCGTGTTCGCTTTGCGTATTCGCCTCCCTTTCTTTTGCTGTATTAAAGAAAGAGAAGCAACATGCGCTTTTTTTTCTTTTAAGAGGAGTAATTGCTTTGACCATAAACACCGCTTAATCTTTAGACAACTGAAAAACGTCTTTCCTGATTGGTCGATTTTAGTACAGCTGTGTTCTGGTTGGTTGATATTTTTACAAAATTTTTAATCTGTCAAAGTACTGTCCTGGTATTGGTGGATTTAATAGGTGAAGTATTTTGATTGCTCAAATTAAAATGTTTTGTAAATCATAAATATGTATACATATTTTCCCTAGGGCTTAAATGTACTACTTTAGCCCCGCTTCACAAGTCTAATATGACACACTTTTCGAGCATGAGAAGTGAAAAACAAATTGCAGCGTTTTTCGAAATTCCTCCCCTAAAGGGATTAAAAGGTTGTTCGGGGAGCAAATCTTTTTCGAGGTGAGATATTTGAAACTTTGTATATAGACTCTATCTCAATCTAACAAATTTAAATAAAACAAAAACGTATTTCAGAGTTTTCCGAAATACCTCCCTTAAAGGGGTAAAAACGGTTTAAAAACGTGTTTTGCAGCGCGAGATTTAAATCTTAGTTTGTGAGTTGTGACTAGGTTGATTTGTGTAAGATTGGCCACAAATATACTCACCGGCAGAAAATTTAGCCCAAATTAGAAAAATGCACTTTTATATATTAAACATTATTTAATTTATTCAATTTATAATTTGAAACCACAAAAAGTTTTTGGGTCAAATTCTATTTTTATTTTGTATTTAATGAAATACGCGACGACCGCTTTAGCTTAGATGGTAGTGAACCTGCCTACGAAGCGGGAGGTCCCGGGTTCGAATCCCGGCCGGGGCATTTATTTGTGTGATGAGCACGAATATTTGTTCTTGGGTCTTGGATGACTTCTATGTATGACTTCTGTGTAAATATTTGTGGACAATCTTACACAAATCAACCTAGTCCCAAACTAAGCAAAGCTTGTACTATGGGTACTAAGCGACGATATATATACTTATATAGAGAAATAGTTTGGGACTAGGTTGATTTGTGTAAGATTGTCCACAAATATTTATTTATTTTTATTTATTTAATAAAACAAAAACACAATTGAGAGTTTTTAGGGGTTAAACGTTTCTTCAGGGAGCAAATCCTTTTTAAAGCGATTGAGACTTCGTATATATATAATCAATCTTCGTTTACTCATTTTCTCGCAATCGAAAGTAAAAAGTAGAGTATATAACTCTGGTCTAAAAGTAACAATAATCATCTCGTTGTAATATGGCTCATACAATCTTCTATTGAATTTTGTGAAACCTCTTGAAGTTCGCAAACATTTAATAAACTAATTATGCAAATAACTACACCAATATACCTTGTCATCAACTAATCTGATCCAGAGAACTCATTTTGAAATCCATCGCAATGCGACATTATGGGAGGAAGTTTCATTGTTTATGAGTTTGTTTGTTGGTAGAAACGTGACGCCGTCCCGCAATTTCTCGAGCACTTCCCTATTTTTTCTTACTAAAAGAAAAAAAAGATAATAAAAGATTAAATATCGTAATCTTCTTATTAACGGTATATGGCAGCGAATATCGAAACTGCAATGTTGATAGACTCACAGTCTACGTTGCTCAAAAGAATCGCTAATGACGTATCTCAGTTACGTATTACAGACACATATAGTCCCTATTCGTCCCACTACCGCCGCATACCGGGTAGAGTCAGTCCGACCCAGGTCGGGCCTAGCTGAGTTTCTTGTTGGACTCTTCTCAGTTAGGCTAGGTTTAGTGAACCAGCGACAAAACTCTTAGTAGCGAGCTCGATTCCACTGACACACCTCAGACTCGGTTGAAACTGCTCTACCAATCTCATCATCATCATCATCATATCAGCCGAAAGACGTCCACTGCTGGACATAGGCCTCCCCCAAAAAGTGCCACAATGACCGGTCCTGCGCCACCCGCATCCAGCGGACTCCCGCGACCTTTACTAGGTCATCAGTCCACCTTGTGCGTCTACCCACGCTGCGCCTTCCGGCCCGTGGTCGCCACTCGAGAACCTTTCGGCCCCAACGGTCATCGGTTCTACGTGCAATGTGCCCAATCTCACTGGAACGCTAATTCTTAGAGTATTCCAGTGTTTAACTCGTTGGCTACCGGTGTCGCTGATGTACGATTTCATAACAAAATATTGTTTTGTTTTTTCGCCGTCAACCCAAGGGTTGCAAGCAGCGTGGTCGTGTCGGAGGTTGTCCCTGGTTTTTCCCCAGGCCACTCTCCAACCGCGCACTCCTATCGCTTTATTGGACCCGGCCTATAAAGTCACAGTCAGGTTTAAAAAGAAAAATAAAACTTAGTTACTTAATTCTAGTAAAAATGTTTGATTTCCCTTGTCAGAACATCAAAAAAGGAACCCCCATTGATGCTTGTCTGTCTGATACGACATGATTGTTCAATATGAAGGTAGATTGCAAAGCCTCGGTTATCGGCGAACTTTCGGGTAGCCGCGGAAAAATGACTTCTTGACTCTTAACTCTCGGTACGCCACGTTCGGTCGCAGCGGTCGGTGCTCTGTAGCTCTAGTATAAGTTTTTTCGAAACATTAACTAATTCGAACGCGTTTGCGTTTTGTCCCAAAATGTATGAAAGTGGTATGAAAACGTGAACAGCGCCTCTGGTGGTCACTAGTGGAAACTAAAACAACGAGTATAACATTTGTTGCTAACCGATGAACGCGCGTATTTCAAACTCAGTGAGAGGAGCGTTTTCATACATTTTGAGACAAAACGCAAACGTGTTCGAATTAGTTAATGTTTCGAAAAAACTTATACTAAAGCTACTGGATGAATATCCTCTTACCAGTTGATTAAATCGGTGTGATTTATGTGTGTGGACAATTTATATAATATAGACTCAGTACGGAGAAAGTGGAGACGGTGCTGGCCAGCCTGTAGTAGCAGCTCAGCAGGGACACCCAGGTTAGTGGTCTGCCCCATATTGTTGGAATGCAATGCCTGTTAAGCGTAGCTTCTAGATTACCAGGACCAGCTATCGAAGGTTTGTTCTTTACGCGAACAATGATAATATATGGTTTTTTGGGTTACAGTCGAAAAACTACTACACTCCGCTTGACGGATCCGCTTAGAAACGAAGTATAGAAGTATCAAAGGGTGTACCGGTGATGGATTCGTTCGTGTTTACGAGTGACCGCGATGTTGTTGTAACCAAAGTTTGTGCGCCCCACTCATACCCGATAAGGTAAATGTTTACAGTTTTGTTAAAGCAAGTTACGGACACGTGCCGAATACTAAATACTCAATGGGCTTACTTATTTGCTTTTAGGACAACGAGGGTGTATTTAATCTCTGCAAAGGCATAGTTATAGGTATTTTTAACCCATTATTGGATGGATAGTGGCGCAGATTCCTGGAACAAATTGTCGTTAATGTGGACACACTGGACAAAAGCACCAATTTTTTTCCAGGGTCCAGTTAGGTACATATAGCTTCATGTTTTGATAGGAACCAAACTTTCAACCCCGCTTCACCCCTTCAAACAGCAAATTTTGATAAATGCTGCAACAGTTTTCCTCCATTTGAAAGCTTATTCTGAATTAGAATTATTAAGTAAAAAAAATCCCCATACAAACTTTCAAACCCTATAAAATTTAAGATGGGCGACGGCGGAGTTGGTTTCCATCAAAAACATGAAGCTATGTACCCTGCTAAACCCTGGAAAAAAATTGGTGCTTTTGTCCAGCGTGAAATCACAGAATAAGTAATGAAACTGCCTAACTACGATCAACTGGAAAGGTAAATGTCCTCCATAATTCTGGTTTCACTACACATGCTCGAAAAGTGTGTCATATTTAAGGCTTATACGACTTGAGTAGTAAATTTAGTCCATAAGAAAAGTAAACTTAGAGTATTCCAGTGCTTAAACCGCCTGCGTGGTCGTGTCGGAGGTTTCCCTGGATTTTGTCCAGGTCACTCTCCAATTGCGCACTCCTATCGCTTTTGCCGTGATTTACAAAGCATTTAAATTTGACCACTACAAATGTTATAAGTAGAATATCCAATGTAACACGAGCATATTTTATTATGTCAGTGTCAAACTAATGTTACATGTACAACAACGTTAGTTAAAGCCACATGCCCAGCACATTGCAGATTAAATATGTCCTACTTTAACTATTTTCTGTCGGAACGGAACCCTAATCCGCCTCAATTTTTCCGGGGAAATACTTTTAGCAGTCCATTAAGTCTATTTTATATTCACACAATGAACACATGAATTCAAATTATGAATTAAGATTAGAATTCAGTCTGTGTGAGCCCAGCCACTTTTTAATAACATGTTCTGTTTAACCCATGTTTTAACATGGCCCCACTTTTCATGGGATAGCATTTTAACGTTTCATTTTGTTAGTATTTTAGTAAGGTAGGGTGTTAAATGTCACCCGGCATGGAGAGATTGTTATGACAAATGGGCTTCAGGAAACTGCGCTGCACACGTGGACACGAGGGGAGCTACGAAATAAAAAAAAATAACTAAGGTTAAGGTAAAGTAAGGTTCTAAATGCATTAAAGCCAACACTTAATTTTTTTTTACCGTTAATAGAAATTAGACCAAAAAATATCTTTAAGTCAGAAAATATAATCAAAATACCTACGCAAGCTATCCCAAAAAAAATCTTTTTTTTTGTAGCGTGCTCAGAGAATAACTACGTGCATGTGACGTCACAATGTCAGTAAACGCCGTAACAGTAACTAACATTAGTTCCATGCTAAAGTATTAATCATATTTTGCTGCATATTTTGTTAGAGCCAGAAAGTGACACCTCTCACGAAAAAACCCGAGTCATGATTTCAAATGTTTAGTATGTTTCTTTGGTAAGCGTCACCGTAGAGCCCTACAACGCAACTCGTTTTCTTATGCTAGTTTCATGCATTTTTTATTACATTGCGGGCCGCGGACTGCCGAGGTAAGACGAGGGCGATCAAAGCCCGCAATGGAATCAAAATGCATGAAACTAGTACCCCTGAGCGCGCGATGTTCATAAAAAATATCAACTTGCTTGGTTAACATGACGTCTGAGATTCATTTAGGGTTTATTCAGTCACGTCTGGTCTGAAATTTATCCCAAGTTTATGGATACTTTATCTGAATTATCGTATTAACAGTACGTAGCGCCGTTTTAAAACCCGAGTAAAGTACTAGTTAACGGGTTGGGAGTGGAGAAATCTTCAGCTCTGGCTGTTATTAAACCCGTTAAAACGTGTTTAAGTGAAATTTTATGATCCATGACAATTTTGTCATTCAGTTGACTCAGGGACCGGAAAACCCCTCTTCAGGCTTAAGCCTATCCATTCGGTAACCCAATCATTTTGGTTACCGTATGATAGGGTTAACCCTATCATGAGGTTACACTTACGAGTATTATAAAGTTAAGCCTATCGATGCGGTAACCTAACCCTCAATAGGGTTAAGCTAAACAGCGTATTATTGGCTGGAACAAACACGTTAAAGAGGCCCATGGGAGGGCCAGGCAGTCATTTATAGACTGGGTATATGCCGGGAAACCGCCAGTAGGTATTCAGTTTGACAATATGTGTGAAAATAGACGTATATTTAAATCTAAATTAAAGTGGTGCCAAGATCATCAAAACCAAATTAGAATGGATATATTGACTACACATCATTCAAAAAAAGACTTTTCTGCCTTTTGGAAGTCGACCAATAAATTAAATGTCAGGCCTGGCCTTCCCGTGAGTGTAGCTGGTGTAAATGACCCTAGAGAAATTGCCAACGTTTTTAGGGAGCACTTTATTGTGAAGCCTTACTTAAACTCTGGTGGGGGGGTCGCCGACACTGGGGCTGTGAATAACAGAAAGGTGATGACAATATCGGCCCGTGAAGTGGCAAATGCCATTAAGTCAATATCAGGGGGCAAATCACCGGGTCATGATGGCCTCAGTGTCGAGCATCTGCGCTATGCTGGTCAACATATAGCGAGAGTGCTGGCGATGTTCTTTTCGCTCTGTGTTGCTCATGCTTATCTGCCCCCAGACTTAATTAAAACGATAGTGGTACCAGTTGTAAAAAATAAAACTGGGGACTTATCGGATAAGTGCAACTATAGGCCGATATCACTTGCGACTATTGTTGCTAAAGTGCTCGACAGTGTGCTTAATGCTCAACTAAACAAAGTACTCTTAGTGCACGATAACCAGTTCGGGTTTAGACCTGGACTTTCAACTGAAAGTGCCATTTTGAGCCTTAAGCACACTGTTGCGTACTATGTGACTAGAAACACGCCGGTCTATGCATGCTACCTAGACCTGTCGAAAGCATTTGATCTGGTTTCCTACGATCTACTATGGAAAAAATTGGAGTTAATACACTTGCCTCAGGAACTCATATTTTTATTCAGATATTGGTATGGAAACCAGATCAACTATGTTCGATGGGCAGGTACGTTGTCTGAGGCATACAGCATGAAATGCGGTGTGAGGCAGGGCGGATTGAACTCGCCTGCGCTGTTTAACCTTTACATAAATGAGCTGGTTGTCGCGCTCAGCAGTATGCATATAGGCTGTCACGTAGATGGCGTTAACGTAAACAACCTGAGCTATGCCGACGACATGGTGCTGCTGAGCGCGTCAGTCTGCGGTATAAGAAAACTGTTGCAGGTTTGTGAGAGTTATGCGCAAGCTCACGGGCTGAGATATAATGTCAGCAAAAGCCAGTATATGGTTTTTGGGGACGGTGCTACGTTACCATCCGAGGTACCACCCATCTATTTGAACTCGGTAAACCTCGAAAGAGTGTTCAAGTATAAATACCTAGGTCATATACTTACTGCCGACCTCAAGGACAATGCTGACATTGAACGCGAACGTAGGGCCTTGTCGATAAGAGCAAATATGATTGCCCGCAGGTTTGCTCACTGCTCATATGAAAGTAAAGCAACCCTATTCAGGGCTTTTTGTACAAATTTTTACACATGCAGCCTGTGGAGCAAATTGACTAATAAGTCGTACAAGGCCCTACAAGTTCAATATAACAATGCGTTCCGGGCGTTGATGGGGCTGCCGCGTTATTGCAGTGCTTCACAGATGTTCGCTGAGGCGCGCATATCTTGTTTCAAAGCTACAATGCGCCTGCGAGCCGCGTCGCTGGTGCGGCGCGTGCGCGCCAGCCCCAACACCATCCTAACTATGATTGCGGACAGGATTGACTGTCCGTACATTATTCACTGTTGTGGACTTCACAAGCCCAGTAACGGTGAATCGCTACATGTGTGGCGTCGCTAGGCAACCGTCAAATCTGACATGTTCTGCAACGCGCTATTGAAGTTTCTTAAGTCAGTTGCATATATAGAACTTACAACCAACTCTCATTGGACTTCGGTCCCTGAGAGATCTCTCTATTGTCGTCTCTTCCTGTGTCTCCTATCTATTGTATATTTGTATATAGTTTGTAGATATCCCTTTTCCTGTATATATTTAACCCTGTATATTATTCCTATATAGGAGATACCATTTCTATTCTACATTGGTGACCTCCGACAATGGACATAAGCGCAACCCGAAGATCCTGACGCCGCCCCGCAGCTAGCCCGACTTCCTCCCCTCTCTCTCTCTCTCCCTCTCTCTGAGTGTGCCTGGTACCTCTACTCCAAGCGATTCGACTCCGCTCCTGACCTGCTGCTCGTCACCCTGGCTCTGAGCCCTCGCTCGCCACGCTGACTCTGAGCACTCTCTCAATACGTCGTCGCTGACTCCTCCGTCTCAAAGGGGGGCTGATGTGGCGTCGCTAGGCAACCGTCAAATCTGACATGTTCTGCAACGCGCTATTGAAGTTTCTTAAGTCAGTTGCATATATAGAACTTACAACCAACTCTCATTGGACTTCGGTCCCTGAGAGATCTCTCTATTGTCGTCTCTTCCTGTGTCTCCTATCTATTGTATATTTGTATATAGTTTGTAGATATCCCTTTTCCTGTATATATTTAACCCTGTATATTAATCCTATATAGGAGATACCATTTCTATTCTACACATGTATAACTTGTATTTTTCGTGGAATTGAAATTGTCACTAACATAGTTTATAAGTTTTACTGTAACTAACTTTTTATGGGCCATGAGCCTGAAATAAACGTTAATTTAATTTAATTTAATTTAATTTTAAGCTAAAAACCCTATCGGATAGGGCTTTTGGATAGGGTTTTTATAGGGTTTTGGTTAACCTAACCCTAATAACCCTAAAAACCCTATCGCCAGATGCTGATGCTTTGGGTTACTGCGTGGAGCTGAACATGAATAAAATAGCTATTTATGCATTCGTCTGTGATTTCACGGTACAACTCACAAATCAATCATAATGAAGACCTTGGGTGGCTGTGACTTCGCAAGTCATGTTTCAAGATCTAAATTGTCAATATTTATTTTATTTAGTTTATTTTGGGTTTTTTTTGCCTAATGTTCTGGACTGTCTTCTTTTTGAGGCGTTGAATAATAGTAGTTTATGTAACTGGTACATAATGAGGGGCATTAAAACACGAGTGTTTTAATGCCTAATTATGTACAGTTGCATACATTACTTTATCTACACACATATTATAATTACTCTAAGATGGGTTCAGAAACCGTAGTAAATAAATACAATAATTGTGTTAATACAACCTTTTTTGCACGGTTGCGGAAATATCGAAATCAGAACTGACAACAGATACCTGAATGTTATTTAAAAAAGTAAAGAGTCCTTATTCTGATGTGATCATGTCGTTCTAGCTCAAATTTCGTGCGATATATACTAAAAAAACATCGAGCTGACATTTCGCATCGACTGAATTTGAATTTTCAGTGATACTAGAATAGGGACATGTCAACTTTGACATTTAAATTTTGACAGTTTTGTTTGACGTAATATTTTAACATCATATTATGAGATTAAAATGAAATATTTTATTACTGCTGTAGCCTTATCCACAGATAAGAAAATTGCCATAAATTCATTGAATATTGAAATGAGAGTCATTTTCTACGGTTTCCGAACGCATATTAGAGGATTTATGATATGTGTGTAGACAAAGGGTATTAATGTATTGTATTTATGTCGCACTCCATTTACAGGTCTCCCTATACTGTCCTCTCTAGTTACGTATATAGTTTTAATCACTTACTAGGTTTCTTAGGGAGACGCTTCATGCTTACACATGTAACCGAATAACAAAAACATGTTTACATACCTTAGTCAACATTGGCACATCAATCGAATGTAAGGTTTCTCATAAACATATAATCGACCATCTTCGAAGGACCATAGTTGCATTCGAAGTCGCGGGCAAAAGCTATACAAAAAGGTTCGCATTCAACAACTGCGGTTTTATAGCTCTCGGGTCTGTTGAATCTAGCTGGATGTCAAGTCAGTACTTGATGCAAACAAATTACTTTTCCGCGTTGATACCTTCTGGCTAAAAGATTTCAGTGACGCAAAATTTGATTTGATTAACATACTTATAGCTTAATGTCACGCCAAACTAAATAGAAGATAGGTATTTTAATACCTATAGTATTTTATATTTCCCACGTGCTTCAGCGAGTTTATACCATGGCAATGTATTAGGAATATTTCGGCCCATGCTCATTCTATAAAAATAAGTAAAATAGTTGAATCGAAAACAGTAAGATAAGCCCGTTTTGCTTTTAGAGGTACAATTCTTCTTTAGAAACAGTCTTCAAGCGTAAATTATTTCAGCTTTACTTCTCAGCGCACTAGACTGGAAGTAAATTAGAATCTTTGGAATTAAGATTAAAAGTTGAACTACGTTTTTATCAAACTCAGTATACAATTATTATTTTTAAACGGGATTTAATCGCTTACAATAAAATTGATTCACCTTTACGACAACATCAGTACAAAATGTATAATTGAACAAGGTCCTTGAGTTTTGTGGGAATGGTGAATGGTGAAAAAAATAGGAAACAATGTTTATGTTGGAGAGAGTTAGAAGAAAACTAGAAAGTTTTCTTGTTTTTAATATATTTTTTAAGTTAAATATTCGTGAAGACGCTAGCGCACCGTCTCCGATGGCTCAGCCACGTCGACAGGGTGGGAGAGGATCGGGGCGCCAAACTATCTATGTCTTCCAGACGGGAGCCGACCGTGGTGGCGCAAGATCGGGTTAAGCGGCGACAAATCGTGTCGGAGGCCAAGGCTCACTTTGGGTCGGTGGGCCATTGTAGTGGACCGAGTGAAACGAAGGTCTGCGCTTCAGCTTCGACAAAAATATTTTCGCGAGTCCGGATGTCAGGCGAATTTCCGGTTGTTCTCCTGTTCATGTCGCATTTCTCGACCGATTCTTGTTAAACTTTGTGAGCAGGTTTGATAATTATATAGATTTCTTTTTTGGCCAGTCAGTAGAGGAACAACGCCAAGGGCTATGATGCAAAAGGTGGTGTAGAAGATTTTTTTTTAATTGTTCACCCCGAAAACCACCTTTGGAAGGGATGAAATAAGGAGTGGAAGTTAACGCAGACAAAGTCGCGGGAAACAGCTACTCGAACATTATAATGCTGATGTAACTATGTAATCTGTAAATTCTTAGTATAGAGCGTTATATGCCAGGATAAATAAAAAAAAGCAGATACTTAAAAATCACTATACTGAAGTTTAGTCAAAGTTCGGAAAATTTCCGTTTCTTGACATAGGTTTTCTACTATATCGCTTGATCGATTCATTACGTGTTTATACTCATTAGATGCATAATTTAATGTTCTTTAACTTGCTAGTAAATAACTATGGATGCTTTGTATAGAATATATAGGCGATAAACCGAAAAAAAGCCCGGTTAAGTAGCTGCTAGCTGCTGGCTGGTCAGTAGCATCCATATGCACAATTAAAATAAATTAAATCTTCTACACCACCTCTTGCAAGAGCATATCACTAGACTGACTGGCCTATTTGTCATGTCAGATTTTGTAACAAAAAATACAATCTGGAGGTCTACAGCTCACAGACCCACTAGTTAGTTTAACACTATCAACGCCATCTGTCAGTCAACCGTGTATCAAAGACATAAGGTTGACTGGCAGTGTAGTTTACGTTAGTTATTATTATATCTTCTTTGGCGTCGTTAAAAGAGTTAATATTCGTGCTAGTTTCCGGTTCATCAGTCCCAAAGTTACCAGCAATATTATTTATACACGGACAATACCTACACGACAACAATAATACCAACAGAGTAATTTGTATTCAATTTGTGTTGCGTGAACGGGCGTGATGTTATTTCCGTTATAGTAATTATTTTTTCAAATTTTATCGGTTCAGGAATAAAGGAAAATGGATTTGCACATTACCTGTCATTCCGCCCACCATTTAAAAAGTCTGTAACCTCACAGTAGCTAACGTCTGTAACTTTGTTTTCAACCAATTTATAAAAGTTTCATTGCGGAATTTATTGTAGCTTTATCGAACCTAATTTTGTTAGAAATTAAGAATAAAATGAGTAAGTTCACAAACTTTTTATTAAGCAAAGGCAAAAGAAAACATTTCAGGCATTTTGCAATGTGTCCGCATACAATTCATATTTGATAGGAGTGGGAATATAAATATTGGCAAAGGATTATTTTTAGGTATTCACACTTGAACAGAAGATCCGTGTATATGCGTGTCATATCATCGTATAATTAAGCCATTTGCGTTTTGTTGTGCTACGTAACTGTAATTTGAGTTTCCAGAGCCTTACGTGGAAATTGTTTTATTCCGGGTTAAAGCTTCGTCACACAGCCGTTGCGCGATGTCCGCGCGACGCGACCGCTGCTCGCCGGAACGTATGCTAACAGACAGGTTAGCGACGCCACACAGGCTGCGCGACGCGAGCGGGACGGTTTTATAACTACATCACCTACATTTTAGCGCGCAGCGCAGCGTCCCGCTTGCGTCGCGCAAGCGGTGTGACCAAGCCTTAATATAAGTATTTTAATCCTTTCATCTAGCTCTTGTAACAAAATTTTTGATTAGGTACGACGATTTTATAAAGCAAAACAGTATTTAAGACACTGGCAGTTCAGTTAAAAATTGCGTCGTAATAATGCGAAAACAAACCATGGATAATTCTCAAGTTATCTTCAAAATGAAGTCAGTCATGCTTCCATGACTTAACGATACTACAACCACAACCGTGCCTCCAAGTATCATTGGGGCAAGTAAAATGTAGGGCAAATGGCTCATAATTGGCCGGAGATTGCTTCGAAACTTAGTCCAAATAATCTTTGAAAGGTACATAATTCGAAATATTAAATTGTGTTTTACTCCTCAATCACCGTTATTTCAATTTGGCTAATAGGGATTCGGCTTGGCTGGGTTTGGTGGAACAGTGTTGTCTGTTTCAGTGTAATATTGTAACATACCTGCATCAAACTGCAGGATTATTGTATTGTCAATATTTTTCGGTATCAGAATTCGACTTTTTATTCCGATCCTCGCTGCCACACGGCTAGGAATGTAATACTGTTTTAGTATTTCTGTGAAACGGGTGACCCTACATCGCTTTGGGATAGCATAATAATATTAAAATCTGTTTCAGTTAATTAATTGGTTTACAAATTTCGACTATAGTCTATATTTATGTGTATAAAGTACTGGGATGACGTTCTGGATTCTTATTAATTACAAGCCGGCGTTCATATTAAAACATATAACGTTTTAATTGACAATGTATGAATAAATTTATAGCTCCTACTCGTACATACATTATTATAACTAGCTTTTGCCCGCGACTTCGTCTGCGTAGAACTCGGTCATCACGTTAGCATGTTATTTCCCTGGCTAGATGCTGGCCAAGAGCAATCCCATTATTAATTAAAAAAAAATCGTCTATTTCTTGCGCTTACCTAGTTATCTCTCTTCCATTCTAACTTAAACCCCGTTAAGGGATGATTTCCGAGATAAAAGTATCCTATGTCCTTCCCTAGGACTCATACTATATCCATACCAAATTTCATCTAAATCGGTTGAGCATTTTAAGGGGAAACAGGCAGACAGAGTTACTTTCGCATGTATAACCCGCCCCGGTTTCGCACGGGTAGTCCAGTTTTAAACAACAACAAACAACAACAAATACCTACTCTTTATTGCACACCTCAATTAAAGGACACAGATCAGGATCACAGGGAGAGGATTTTTTATGATTTAAATTTATTTATCTAAGCTTTTTCCCGCGACTTCATTCGCGTGAATATCCATATTAACTTCTACACCGGCTGTCTCGCCAAACATTGCGCACGCCGACTCAATGCGCCCACATGAAACACATGACAGAGGACAAAATATATATTAAGAAGGAAGTAGATGAAAACGCGCGCGAGCGGAGCGAGCGTGAAATTTTTCGGATATTCTGATACGGGCGTGGAAAATACTTCATACGCATTAAGTAATGAAGATGAAAACGCGAGCGCAGCGAGCGCGAATTCTTTCAAACATTACGATGCAGGTGTGCAAAAGACTTCATACGCACCAAGTAATGTAGATGAAAACGCGAGCGTAGCGAGCGCAAAATGAAAAAAAAAGGACATTGTGATGCAGGTGCGGAAAATACTTCATACGCATCAAGTAATGAAGATAAAATCGCAAGCGTAGTGAGTGCGAAATGTTTGGAACATTATGATGCAGGCACGGAAAAGATTTCACACGCATCAACTAATGTAGATGAAAACGCGAGCGTAGGGCGCGCGAAAATTTTCGAACATTATGATGTAGGTGCGGAAAATACTTTATACTCATCAAGTAATGTAGTTGAAAACGCGAGCGCAGCGAGCGCGAAATTTTTGAACATTAATATGCAGGTGCGGAAAATACTTCATACGCATCAAGAAATGAAAAAAATCGCGAGCGTAGTGAGCGCGAAATGTTTTGATGCAGGTGAGGAAAATACTTCATACGCATCAACTATAATGTCCATGAAAACGCGAGCGTAGGGCGCGCGAAAATTATCGAACATTATGACGTAGGTGCGGAAAATACTCATCAAGTAATGTAGATGAAAACGCGAGCGCAGCAAGCGCGAAATTTTTCGAACATTCTGATGCATTTGCCGAAAAGACTTTATACGCATCAACTATAATGTAGATGAAAACGCGAGCGTACGGCGCGCGAAAATTTTCGAACATTATGATGTAGGTGCGGAAAATGCTCATCAAGTAATGTAGAAGAAAACGCGAGCGCAGCGAGCGCGAAATTTTTCGAACATTATGATGCAGGTGCGGGAAATACTTCATACTCATCAAGTAATGTGTATGAAAACGCGAGCGTAGCGAGCGCGAAATATTTCGAACATTATGATGCCGGTGCGGAAAATAATTCATACGCATCAAGTCATGCAGATGAAAACGTGAGCGTAGCGAACGCGAAATTTTTACGAACATTATGATGCAGGTGCGGAAAAGACTTCAAACGCATCAAGTAATGTAGATGAAAAAGCGAGCGTAGCGTGCGCTAAAGTTTTGAACATTATGATGTAGGTGCGGAAAATGCTCATCAAGTAATGTAGAAGAAAACGCAAACGCAGCGAGCGCGAAATTTTTCGAACATTATGATGCAATTGCGGAAAATACTTCATACTCATCAAGTAATGTGTATGAAAACGCGAGCGTAGTGAGCGCGAAATGTTTCGAACATTATGATGCAGGTGCGGAAAATATTTCATACGCATCAACTATAATGTAGATGAAAACGCGAGTGTAGGGCGCGCGAAAATTATCGAACATTATGATGTAGATGCGAAAAATGCTCATCAAGTAATGTAGAAGAACACGCGAGCGCAGCGAGCGCGAAATTTTTCGAACATTATGATGCAGGTGCGGAAAATACTTCATACTCATCAAGTAATATGTATGAAAACGCGAGCGTAGCGAGCGCGAAATTTCGAACATTATGATGCCGGTGCGGAAAATAATTCATACGCATCAAGTCATGCAGATGAAAACGCGAGCGTAGCGAACGCGAAATTTTTACAAACATTATGATGCAGGTGCGGAAAAGACTTCAAACGCATCAAGTAATTTAGATGAAAAAGCGAGCGTAGCGCGCGCTAACGTTTTTGAACATTATGATGCAGGTGCGGAAAATAATACCTACGCGTCAAGTAATGTAGATAAAAAAGCGAGTGCGAAATGATTCGAACATTATGATGCAGGTACGGAAAATACTTCATACGCATCAAGCAATGTAGATGACTGAACAAAAAGAAATTGTTGACCTATCAAATGGCTTTGTAAAGAGGTGGTTGAATAGATATTTTTTTGTGCATAAATTAGTGGAATACCTTTCAAAGTTCAAAGTGCTTTATTGTAAAACATAGGTATAACTGAATACCTTCTTTGGTCTGTTCTTTCACTTTCGAAGATGGAGTAGAGGCCTTGGTTGATAGCGCACCCACCCTGGTTGCTTCTAAGAGTTATGTGATTTTCTGAGAATTGTTTTTTTTGCTTCCTATGCGACTAAAACTTTCGAATTTGGTCATACTTGATGTTTATTGTTACGTAGGTATATTTTACTAACGAATACCAATATACCCTAAATTTATGTCTGTTACGCGATGAACGTATTTTATACATTTTGCTGACGGAAAACGCAACTAATCGGCACCTCGAAGAACCTCAAAGATGACACCCATATCGATTATTAAGAAAAGTAAATAAGTAAATGTCCGCCATCTTCGATTTGAAAATGGATATCATTCTTGTAATGAGCACCTCAAAAAACAATATTTTATACAAAAATGCGCATACCTAATATATAGAGACATGTCGCAAGTGCTACCATGCAATGCAACCGAGAGCCCGCCGCTCTGCGTAGGTTCCCTCCATCGGAAACAAAAAAAAACCGAGGTTTCGTAGTAAGGTTTGTGAATATTGATAGAGACTGACTGACCAACATAATTAGATCTCTCATTTCAAACAGTTAATATGGTTTGAGGGACTTTTGTATTTTTGTCTTTAGCCCTGAGAGGCAGAGGTATTGTTATTTCACCCCCCATTTTTTCAAATACTATCTGTTTATTATAAAATGTTTGAATGGGGTTCTATTTACTTTGCGTCCATGTATATACTTACCAATTTTCAAGCCTGTAAATCATGAACTGAAAGACTTCTCACACAAAGTTTAACCCCTCTTTTCACCCCCTTTCATCCCTAACCTATATGATTTTTATAGCCTATAACCTGGCCGAAGATCCAATAAACATATTAGTGAAGGCTGTATTAAAATCCATTCGCTAGTTTTCGCGTGATAGTTAGACATATAAACAGACAGACAAACAGACAAACAGACACGAATTCTAAAAACAGTTGAAACGTGTTCTGTTATCGATTCTTAGACCCCTCAATCGATTTTTTTTCTAATATCTTCAATGTACAGATTTTCGAACCTCTTCTGCTTTATTATATGTATAGATGTACAGATTTTCGAACCTCTTCTGCTTTATTATATGTATAGATAGATTATCATGTTCGGTATTATGCTCATATTCATTCCTCTGCTCCAACAAAATATAATAGTAAAGCGATTTCATTAATTTATGACATTGACAACATCATGACCCATAATTCAGGGAGATTCGTAATCCAAGTCTCACGTCACGAAACCTAAGAAGTTATTATGTTTTACTTATTTCCATAGCAAAAATATTACTAATAGTTTTCACAAAAATATATAGGTAATTACAATATTTAGACATAAAACACAATACAATACAATATTTAATATTTGGACATTAGAATATTTACTTATAATAATATAAAGATGCCTGCAATTTTCTTTATGTAAGTACCTAGTTTTCCACGCCGTTAAAACCGCCTTACATCATTTGCATGAACTATAAATGTGCTTATCGTATTCAGCCTCAGTACTTTATAGACAAAAATTGACTATAGTTAGTACCTACCTACTTAACTACCTCTATTTCTCAGTCTTCGAGCGGCGATATGCATCTTACTTATGTAATATTATAAATGCAAAAATTATAATGTTTGGATGTTTAGACGTTTAGACGTTTGCATTGTTTGTTACTCAATCACGAAAAAATGGCTGATCGGATTATGATGAAACTTGGCATACGAGTCTGAATTAATTAATAGGATATAGGATCTATATATAGGATATATATATATAGAATATAGGATATATATATATATATATATATAAAAAAGTAACCTATATATATATATAAGTATCCTATATATATATATATATATATATATAGGATACTTTTTTATCCCGAAACTCATCCATCGAAGGGATGAAATTGGGAGTGAAAATTTATGTCCGCATTTATTTTTATAACAAAATATTTAAAAAAAGCGTGTCATTTAATTATCGTAACAGTTACAACGCTGGTTACGTTTCAAATTATTAGCCCCGAACAACCGCAGGTAGTCAAAGTTGAGAAAAGTAATAAAAGGCAAGGGAGGGTTTCAACACTCGACTCGCGCCAGTACAACCTACTTCATAATTTCTATTTTTCAGACGGGTTAGTATCATTTCGTCTAAAACGCAACTGGTAGAAATAGCAACTCGTCTAAAACGCAACTGGTCACTGCATCAAAACGCAGCTAAATACAAGTCACCTGAAAAACAAATGGTCTAAAATACATTTATTTTAGACCTACATGTATTTTAGACCATTTGATTTTCAGGCGACTTGTATATGGCTCCGTTTTGATGCAGTGACCAGTTGCGTTTTAGACGAGTTGCTATTTCTACCAGTTGCATTTTAGACGAGCTGATACTAACCCTTTCAGACTGATGACACAATTGTCTATGATCATTTCCCTCTGTAAGAATTACGGTATCTCTCAACTTTTCATAATAAATCTAAAACAGGCGCAAAAAAATGTTTGTATAGTTATTGATATCCATAACAAGTTTGTTTCATTTATAACCATTTATGTGTATCCATAACAAGTTTGTTTCATTGAAAAAGAGGACTTATTTTTTTGCGAAATATTTAAATTTTATTTGCTAGCCTAATGGTATGTATATTTGGAAGAAGCACTCGCATAACGAGCTAAACGGGGCATCGGCCACGGGACTTGTACGCGGACTGCTCCTTTCACGAAGAAAGGCAGGATTATGCCATTGTCGCTGTTACACCACCTGGAAAATTGCACTTACACTGTTATTAAGAAAATGCCCCGGCCCAGTTTTGTACAATGTATAGGGTTTTTAGCCGTTCGGTGGCACGTTTTCGCGGTAATACGGGTTGGTTTGGCCTCTTAATGCGGCTTTTAAGTTATTAAATATTAATTTGTTCGCTTTAGAACAGTTTTTAATTTTGATATGCATTTAGCATATAAAATAAATTTAAAGTGGAATAATTCTTATGGTAATGTCTAATATTTTTTTTAATAGGGATCTGTTCCTATTACTCAGGTATACATGTATACTTCTATTTATTCATTTACAATCGCTTGGTGCATATCTCTTGCTAATATTGTATGAGTTTAGACGGCATGTTTAAGGGGAGGTACCCCCAACGCAAATGTCCCGCTCTAATACGCGTGAGTTTATAATTAACCATCCCGCTCTCTAGGCAAGCTCTGCGCGCAGTTTTGTAAATATTTAGCTATAGTCATTAAGCCAATCATTCTATCAAAGCAAACCCTGTGAATTTGTCTATAACTATTTACGATCTTTAATTGAGTACAAAAATAAAACGTTAAATATCAGTAATATACCCGTAGTATTGAAAATACATTCCAAAAAGGGGTAACTTCGCGATTTTTTTCTATCGAGTGAAATTCATCAGGTCATGTAACTGACTGCGATTTTGACTAGATAAGATCCTTATGTAACACATATATTTTATTTTTATTTTAAGACAGTATATTCTATGTCTCAGATGGTTTTTAAAAACTCAAAAGTGGTAATACACGGCCTTAACGCATTCACTGCTACCCTCTTTTGCTGGACATTCGGCAGGTGCCGCACTTTGCTGTGTGCCCCAAACGCACATGTGAGTTCAAAAGACTTTTCTAAGTCTAAGGCACTAAGGCACAGGGTGAAAGTCACTAAATATTATGAACGCGTCTGTGCGTTCAAGGCACTGGGTGAAAGTAACGGAAACGCATATTATGCATTGATGGCAGTGAATGCGTTAATATATTATAATAGCATATAATATTTAATATGTTTTATTTAGACGTATCTGGTTTGTAGGGGATCTTCTATATAAAGAGATTAGGGAGAAAATCATTGAAAATAAGTATTCGTAAGTACTCTCCTAAAATATAAATTTTGGAAGTGGAATTAGGCCGCTTAGTGTTGGTAACTTTGCAGCAAAAATCCTGCATACGGTGCTCGGATTTCGTATTCTATTACAAAGTTTGTTGACTAAGTTCAAGAAAAATCCATTTGGTTGGAATTTTTCCCGTTTTCATCTTATAAATATTTACATCATATTTTACCTGAAGGCAGGCACTTCGCGGCGGAGTGTTCAGGACTTCAACGCACCTGCTACAACTATTTATTAAGAGGATTTGTGATTTTTGTCGCCTCCGAGGGGACTTGAGAAATGTATTTTTATGAAATATTAAAACATGCAACATAATTTTAAGTGGCTTTGCATAATTATTATTCTTTACGGGACGACGTCGGGAGAGCAAAATTGATGCCAAGTAGTGAAAGCTTTTTATATAATGAGATGAGATAAGATTGTATATTTACTTAACAGCAATAGGTACTAAATAAAACAATCACTTTGAAATGCAAAATCAACTGTTCCACTTTCATTTTTCTAACAATGAAAAAAGACTAGGTAGAAAATAGTAGATTGTTAGATAAGGTATGAAAGGCACCGAAATACTTGAGATATTCGAGAGTGAAATTGGTGCCTTTTACACTTGAACACTCTACTTTTCATTTCGAATATGACGAAATTAAAAAAAGGTATTATGACAAAACTAATTTATTTTAAAATAAAACATTACTTAAAATTTGTCTTGTGTTTAAAGTAGTCTTCAGCATCGAATATTTTCTCCACAGCGTAGAAGGTTGTAGTTTTTTTTCGACAGCTCATTGAAGTATATAATAAATACGTTTTCCGATAAAGATTTAATAGTAGTTTTTGCAACTGCAATAACGAGGGGCTGATAATGAGGGGCATTAAAACTCGAGTGTGTTTTATGAAACGAGCCGAAGGCGAGTTTCATAATAAGGTCACACGAGTGTTTTAATGCCTAATTATGTACAGTTGCATACATTACTTTATCTACACACATATTATAAGTACTCTAAGATGGGTTTAGAAACCGAAGTAAATAAATACAATAATTGTATTAATACAACCTTTTTTGCACGGTTGCGGAAATGTCGAAATCAGAACATTCAGAACTGGCAACCGATACCTGAATGTTATTTTAAAAAGTAAAGAGTCCCTATTCTGATTATCATGTCATTCTGGCTCAAATTTCTTGCGATATATACTAAAAAAACATCGAGCTGACATTTCGCATCGACTGAATTTGAATTTTCACTGATACTAGAATAGGGGCATACTTATTAACTTTGTAATTTGACAGATTTGTATGACGTTTAATATTATAACATTATATAGGAAATTATAATGACAATTATATTACTGCTGTAGCCAGCCACAGATAAGAAAATTGTCATAAATACATTGAATGTTGAAATGTGACTCATTTTCTATGGTTTCTGAACGCATATTAGAGGATTTATGATATGTGTATAGATAAAATCTTTGGTTCATTCCACCACTTCATAAAGTCGTCATACGATTTTATGTATCTTTTATTGGAAGCTGTGGGCAAAAGGGCTTCATATGCGGTGTGAAAAGCGGTATGGGTCACACTCCAGCGAAATGATTTTCGTATTGGGCGTAAACACTTGAACCCCTCGCTACGCTCAAGATTCTACTTTACAATCCCTAGCTACGCTCAGGATTCCGCTCGTCCATGGCCGGGGGCATGGGAGTTATTTGAATTAGAAACAAGTAGTTTGGAGATTATCGCTGGACAAGTGACTAACGATACGAAATTTGGAATGTAAGGTATAAAGTACTGAAGTTTTCTCCGACTGACATTTTACAATTATATTCTGACATGTAAATAAAATTATAATTCTATTTGAACGAAGTTCCAAAATAATTCTTTCACAAATAAGTATGATGAACTAAAGAGAGGTAGATTTTCTTTTATTAGGTTTGTGAAAGCAATCATAACCAGAGTTACCAGAGAGGAGATTAATGAATGCAATCACTTGCAGACTAACGCATTTACTGACATTCTTCGCTCTAGACTCTCTTGAACAATACCTAATTCTGAATAATTTTATGTAGGTATATATGAGAGTTCATGCTTGCAAGGACATAGTAACTACTTTAATACTAGTGTCTTCTCTTGGAGATTGACGAGAGACATCACCCTGTTATGGATTAGTTTTTGTTGACATTGACTCTGAGAGACACATCTATATTAAATTGTTTTTTTTTTCTTTTATATTAAAATCTTATTATTTTTATTTTGACGCTTTGAGACCATGTACATCTCTAAGCACGTTAGAATAGTCATTATTAAGAATATTTTGACGCTCAGAGACCATTTACATCTTTGAGATATTATATTAAATTTTGTTATTCAGACTGAGACTTTACTATTATTGTAATAGATAATTAATATTTTGACATGAAAAATGTATTAAATTCTTATTGATATATTTCTTAAATTGTAAATTAATATTTTCTCATGAAAAATCTATCATATGCTTATATTGTCAGACTTTTTTAAATTGTACATTAACATTATGACATGTGAAAGTGCCCTTGTGGCCTATTTGCAGAATAAATGTTTGAATTTTGAATATTGAATTTTTTGAAAAAAGTAATTGTAATAATATAATGCACGTGGTATAGGTTAAATTTGAACTTAATGTGTACAGGTGGTACACGTTACGTTAGTTTAAAGTAGGTAAATCCTCCCGGATCCTTTCAAGCCGCGTAGCAATCGCACCTATAGCTCAGTTGGCTAGAGCGACTGGCCGGGAGTGCCGGGAGGCCGGGAGGTCGCAGGTTCGAATCCTGCTCGGTGCCTAAGTTTTTCAATTTTTCCTTTATTTCTAAAAATTTTCTAGGTAAATCCTCTTTAATGTGTTCAAAAACCGTAGGTATTTAAGAACCAGCTTTTCAATATACCACGCCGCACTTTCCAATAAATTCACGTAGCATATCTGTATAACTGGGGCCTTATAAAGAGTTAATGTGTTAGCCCGAAGGGCGTACCTATGTAATATATTCATATTTCAAATTTTATTTATTGCATCATGTACGTCATACGTTATATATTTAAGCCGTTCGTTCGTTGCGATGTTTTTGGCTTACATTTTCACGTGTTCTGCAATTCATTTGGACATGTGTGGTATGTGGTCACTAACACTCGCATTTTCCCGTAAACCTTTTTTTGCGTTCCTATTTTCTGGTCGCCGTGTGTAAACCGTTTGAAATTCGAGTTTTGTGTGTGACGACCACATATTACGTTTCAAGTTAATGTATGTATAATATAATTTATGTAGTATGAAACTTTTTACTGATTTTATGAAGACATAGGCCTCCCCCACAGCCAGAGTGCCACAATGACCTGTCCTACGTCACCCAGCGGACTCCCGCGACCTTTACCAGGTCATCAGTCCACCTTGTGGGCGGTCTACCCACGCTGCGCCTTCCGGTCCGTGGTCGCCACTCGAGAACCTTTCGGCCCCAACGCCCATCGGTTCTACGCGCATTGTGCCCCGCCCACTGCCACTTAAGGCGCAGGGTAGGGCAAGGCCTTCCCCATACAAACTTTGTGCACGTTTTATTCGTCGGTTTTGGCACTAACAAATATAATATATTTTTTGGTTGTAAATATTAGATATGCGAAGATCGTGATGTGAAAATTTTCAAATATTTCAAAAATATTCAAAATTAAAAAATTAAAAAAAAAGCAATAAAAAAAAATTTACTTCACGAAATAGCTATTAGAAAAATAAGCATACTGACCAAAAATCATAACTTTAATGCAAACACAAACGAAGTAAATCCTGCACAAAGTTTGTATGGAGAGAGCTTGCCCTACCCCTCCTCTTAAGTTTAGCGAAGCGAGTTACTCTACCATAATTTTACAATTATAAATAAATATTGTCCACTCGATCTGTTAGAAGTATGATGGAAATATATCAGTGACGCAAGTGACTTTGCACGTCTTAATGAGCACCGTCCGTCAAATCAGCAGATCCGTTTTTTAACGAAAACACGATAACGACACCACCTACCGGGTCCAATTGTATTTTCAAACCTTCCCAGGACCAATACACACAAAAATTCATCCCAATAGGTGCAGCCGTTTAGGAGGAGATAGGAACCAAACACACGAGTTATATAAATAAAAACAAAAGAATTATATAAATAAATATTGTAATTATTAAGGTTGTTCTGACTGTGGCATTGTCCAATTGTCCATCCGTTGACAAAACTATGTATTTTTAGAACCTTATAAATTTAGGCATCACTGGCGGAACGTCCATACAACTCGATTCCCACCGGCTTGCCTAAATTTCAGCCAGTCCAGTTCTATTACTACCGCTCATGAAGAATAAGAAAGCCAAATTATTTCCGGTTTCCCTTAAGAATATTTTGGTCGCGCCGCCACTTTTAGGCATATTCTTAAAATTTCCAGTAGTGACACTGCCTGTCTACGAAACCGGTGGTCCCGGCTTTGCATCCTGGTATACTACTGGTACTTACTTATGTGACGAGCATGAATATTAAAAAACATGTTGCTTTCTACTGGTTATGTTTTTTTTTATTTCTGGAAATAATAAAGACATTCAACTTCCACCGCGAGCAACAACTTAGTGACGGTTCATTTAATAAAGTCATTAAAAAGGACTTTAAGAAGCACTCCATCTTAAACAGTGAAATATTAAGTCGGTAGAGTTTTACTGCCAACTTTATAGATTTCAAAAAATCCAATTAGTGGAAATGTGCGGGAAAGGCCCAGTAGGATTTTTCATTTTAAATACATGGGTAATACCTATGACTTAGGTATTTCAAAACCGTTTATTTTTAGCTTTCAGTTTACTATTTTCATTCGAAATAATATGTACTATATTTTCTTGATGTTTATTTATGTACCTTCTGAAACCCTTAAGGTAAGACCGCACTAGGCGTAACTACGCGACGCTATACAACAGCGGAGCGACGCGACAAAATATTATTTGTATGTAATTGTATGAGATAAACCGCATTACGCGGCACGCCGTACATTGTACATGTATGAACCTTTATATTTTTTACCCAATTTACTCTGAGACTATAAAGACTACAATTATGAAATTTGGTAGGAAGGTGGATAAAAATAAGCGGGCACGGTGTATTGAAAAGCTGGAGGCCGATTTTTGAGTGTTGAACGCTCGACTTTTTACTCGAGATCTGTCAAAAAACTATGATGTTTTGACAGATGTCGAGTGAAAATTCGAGCGTTCGACACTCAAAAATCGGTCCCCTGGCCCTTACCTACGATTTTTGAACATGTTAAAGAGGATTTACTATATGGGTGTAGATTAATAGTACATTAATGTCGAGGCTGAAGATAACATAGTGTTTTCCTCAAAAATAGGAGCAAAAAGGCGAAATGAGAATAAGGTTTGATAAACATTATACCTTAAATAAAACGTCAAAACTAAATGCTTTCCCACCGTTTCCGTGTTCAGTCTATTTGCTACCGACTTTAAATCGATTCTATATGATTTGTGCCTTATCCCTTTATATGACCACTTTACCATTTTAAAAAGTTTAGAATTAACATTTATTTGTACCTAACATTTACGGCGCGTGGGTTTAATTATTTCCTCTTTATCTACACTTTACTCGTATCTTCGAATATGAAGTATTAGTAGTACCTTAAATAACCTGTCAATGAGTTTGACCGTTTGCAGTTGTCGATGTCGCTAGCAAGGTCTAAACTTGACTATTGTCGCTTTATATGAGTGATGAGTATGAGTATGAGTACGAGTATGAGTATGCCTCAGCTGGTCGCATTATACACATTTGATGCTATCTATAAAGTGAAAAAAAAAGAACGAGTCTTAAAGAAACGTAAACGTAAATTTACCTAATGATCATACAAAAGCAATCCACCATATTGTTTGATAAGTCCCTCAGGAATATTGAACGCCTAAGTAAAGAAAACAATTGGATTGTGTGGTAAAGTAAGTCCTTTCTTTGTTTCACAGAGTATTACATTTCGTCTTATGAAACTTCGTGGGTATTATTTATTACACGAAGGTATGTAGGGAGAAATTATTGATATGAAATACTTTCTATAGAACCTGTATGAAATAGGACCGTTATATTAAAAATTAACTCCGAGTTAAAGAAGTAAATCTATTTTATCTCGGTTGGAAGGTTGGTTTTATCTTTATATCTACCAAGTAAGAGTATAATAATTAATATGTACCTACATGAAACAATATTCACTATACTTTCGTCTAAATGATCTTCACAGCAATAAACTTAGCTTTAATCTCCAAAGGGATCTAACCTCTTCGTTTTCATAGCTTGTAACCACTTCTTACGTATTTTCGCATGCATTGGAAAGAGAGAAAATATTGTTTTCGGGTCACTGATGGTTGTATTTAATACATTTTGGTCAAACACACAATTTTATAGTATTTGGATTGGACATTAAAAAAAAAAAAATTCTAGTGAAACGCAAGGTAGCAGTACGGAAGCGCACGAACGAACGGATCGAACGCGAGCCGGTCGTCGCGCGCTCACTTTAAAATTAAATATCTTGGAAACTAATTGACGTATCCAAATAATTCTTTCGCCGTTATTTTTTATATTTAACAGAGAAAACTGAGAGCTTAAATTCAAAATTGGTTGGTATTCTCAATTAAACGTGAAAAGGTGACAGACAAGACAGATAAAAATACACCAATCCACTTCTTCCACAAGACTTCCACATTTATAATATCAAAAGTTTGAATAAGTCTTCTAAGTAAGAAGAAAGTATTAAGAATAAGATGAATAAAAATCGAGGTAAGAGAGATAGATACATCGAATCCTGAGAAGGGGACAATGTCAATACAAACAACATGAATTACGTGCATAGAATCACGGCGTGTTTTGTCAACAGCGAAAAAAGTAGGGGGAATCACACGGGCGTGTTTTATGGCCGGTGCCTCTGCGTCACAATCAATGCCTTTGGCCACGACTCATGGCTTTTAATCCTAGTCAGGATCACAACAAAATATCTAAAATGTTTCAAAATATTTTTTTACATTTTTTACTGTCCGTACTGTCTTCTCGAAGATCTCACGGTTCGAAAATAAATGCCATACGACAAATAAATATTTACATTTTTATTTAATAAATTATATACAACGTAATTGTGTTGTGCTTATGGCACGCCGTGGCGTGTACTGTTTTCTCATTAAGTAGAAGAAAACTTCACCTATTTGTACTTGTTTCACTTCTCTACCACCCAGAGACCATTTAGATTTGTAGCGCCACCGTATTCAAAGTTTTTTGTTTTCGTTATAGAATAGAATAGAATAGAATATTTATTTAAAATTCTTATAACTAACGTTTACATTGTACTTACTACATATACATTAGATAAATTGTTATAATTTGTACTTAATTAAATCATAATTCATAATTTATATTCCTAGGCTACTAACGTCGGTTTCTTTATCGGAGTACAACAAGATAGCAAAACATTACTCGCTTCGATACGTTGCATCAGCTTAGGAGATTTTTCTTGAAACAAACTGCGACTATCTGTCAAATCTAGTTTCCTACCACTTTTCCAGTTTTATATCTAGCAGGAACCAAAATATTGGTACTTTAAAATTCAATACAAGTTTACATCGCCCTAGTCTTGTAGCGTCTGAGTAGAACCTTCTTTAAAAACAATACATGCAGTGAGCGATCAAAGAATACTGTGTGTTTCCATATAAAACGATATTTTCACCTGTGCCAGGCATCCGTGACCGCGGTACCAAGCCGTGCTCATATGTTGCCCATTCTCTTTTGATACGTGAGAAAAATACATTTGCTACAGTTCAATTTCCCTTTAGGAATATCTTAGGTCAATATTAAGAATATTATACTAAAAATTGTAAATGATTTTTCAAAGCAAATTGATGGTGAAGATCAATAGAAATAGGTATACATATTTTAGTTATTTTCCCTAGACGCTAATGTGAGTGTGTGTTTGTTTACTTATTGTTGTTCACATTTTTTTACTTCAAATAATTTCCTCGAATCATATTAATGAACTCATTTCATTACTAGACTGAAATTTATAACACGGCGAATAATTTACTAACTTAACTAAAGTTAATTAAGTACGAGCAAAATACATCTCTGGTGTTTTTTTTAATGTATTTATTTAAGGTCGCTGTTTAACAGCAAAGGTCATTAGCGACCACAAGATATATTTTTTTATATATGTCGATTAATTTTATAAATCATACATGTACTTAGTAAATATCCACCATTCAAACAATCATCTGAGGTGTCAGGCAACTTGAAAAAAAATCTTTCTTATAGACCAATTATACACTAAACATGGTAGATAGTACGACGAATTAAAATGGTTTGGAATAAATACTGGGCTCCTAAACACATATTCAAAAGCATACTGCCTTTACACTTCAAAAAGAAAATATTTGACAACACTATACTGTCTATAGTTACATATAATAATATGGATGCCAGATGAGAGCTAAGCTTTTACCAAAGAGATGGTTCGCAAACTCCAAGTCTTCCAAAGATCCATAGAAAGAAGTATGCTGGGTTTAAGACTCAAAGACAGAATAAGGAGCAGCGAGATTAAGGCAGAGAACGAAATTGAAATGTGAGACAGAGGTAACCTGCAGGACAAAGTGGAGATGGGCAGGACACGTGGCTCGAGCACAAGACGCCCGATGGAGCGAACGGGTGCCCCGCTGGTGGCCACGTGAGGATAAAGTGCCAACGGGGCCGCCCGCGTCGCTCATGGTGTGATGATATCATCAAAATAGGAGGACCCACATGGACCACAATAGCGGCTGTTGACAGAATAATTTTAAGAGGCCGGTGAAAGATTATTATACCTACTTAGATGGTGCACTCTTATGAGACCCCAAGCTAGAGAGGATAATGCTTTAATTATGTTAAATCGGTTTATACACTCTTTCTGGTGTTTTATTGTTATAGTTCGCAACAAAACACCACAGGTGGTATGTATTATTTGCAATTAATATTGAACTAAAATAGCTCCTACTTAGAGTTCATTTGCCAAGGAAGGGCGACGGCAAAAATGAAATACCTACTCTTAACTGACTGAATTCGGCGATTTGGCAAACAACCATAAATCATCCTTATCGCTTTTCCGGTGAAATCGATTTTTTCCTTTTATCGAAGGTAACCTTTCAGGAAAACTGAACACTCCGTTTATTTATTTTTATCTAGAACAAACAATGAACAGTCGATCAAAAGATAAGTTTATAAAGGTCAAGAGGTTATTATTCTGATTTATATGGCAATAGCCTATGACATTTTGACTTGTTTGCATGTCAACTCCGATGTTTAGTAATTTAGAAATAGTTTCATTTCCTCAGCGTTTTCTTTTCAGCAGTTTATTATACACATTATTAATAATGTTCCGCTATTCACTATGAATCGTTTTGGAAAGTTTTTGTCATTTACCATTTAATATTCAACATATTACTATTTTTCAAATAACCGCAACAGTGAAACTGACGTAGGTATGGACGCATTTCAAGTACATTACCGAAAGTGGACCCCTAAGAAACTATTGATACTGGATAGGAATGGAATCGATTGGCATAAAAAATAGCATGCAAAAAAATTTAAGTTTTAATTTTCATACAAATTGTATAGGAAAAGTTTTCCTCGATTTGTGACTTTTATAGCCGGATTTTTTTTTGGTCTGAAACAAACTTTTGATCCTGTATACAAATGGGATCGATTGGCATAAAAAAAAGTTTGTCAAATATGACCTTTTCCTAGCATCCTTTATATTTTTCCAAAATCTGATAACGCCAAGTTTGTAACCCCTTAAAAGAGATTACTCACCGACTATCCAGTTCGGTTGGCATGAAACTATTAATTGATTAAAAAATACTAAACCTCAGGGCGCCTTACTGCTGGGGAGTTATTTCAAATGAAAATATGTATGTGACAGTGCAACTTATTTATTTCTAATATTACAATAGAAAACACAATATGGAGGTCCTTTAAAGAGTAGTACACTAAGGGATGTTTTTAAGCTTGAGAGGATTAAATAATAAAGTTCGGTGACATTGACCTGTTTTCTAGTTCTTACACTTTTAACACAAACACTGGTAGTCTTTGGCGGTGCAGCAAGGAAACAGGTTCATATTCGCTGCATCCAAGTGTGAGTCACCCCTAGCACACGCGGCACATGTCCGTAAAGGTGATCCCTTCCATCACTCCACCGAAGACCAGCTCTTGCAAGGTTTGTAGAAAAGAATTCGACTGAAGACTAAGGACTACGGACCCCTAAGACAAAAGTAGAACTTGGTTAAAAGCGATTCTGATCACGAATTCTAAGGTTAACGAAGAGGTATTTGTAAAATACTTACATATTTGGGATTTAAACACTGCTTAATGTTGTTACACTGCCGTTTTTATATATATTAAGGGAAACGGCGGGCTTCATGACCTCAACTTAAAGTACCAAGTCCAAGTCAAGAATAAGTAAATATTTGTTACAAGTTTCATTAATTTGAAATCGAGGGAAGATATTCTAAGCCCATTTTCGCGTAGCTACAAGGGATCTGGTAGCTGCCCTCACTGACCCAAAAAGAAAATCCATCCTGTATTAACTCACAAGACATTGGAAAGCCACAACTTTGTCAACTTATTACTTCAGATTAACCTACTGTTTGGAAAATTTCGTATGTAATAAAAACCTCGCTGATTGTCTGTTCCGAGTTTATTTGCCCGGAATTTAGTTACAGCCCGGACAAAAGGACTCAATAAAATCATATTGTTGGTCGTCCGCATAACTTTATGTTCGCGACGAAGGTGAGTTTCGGTTAACGTTACGAAATATTTTTCTCTACTGGTGTGTTTTACGTTTGGTCAAATTATGAGCTGCTGGACCAGTTTTCGCTCCTTGACATGAAATGTAATATTATTAATTTCATTAATAAAGTCGCTTTGGGCTGGGATAGATTAAAATCAGCTTTTTAAATTGTATTTTATACATCCGCGGATATTTTTTTTTATACTACGTCGGAGGCAAACAATCTGACAGCCCACCTGATGGTAAGTGGTTACTGCTGCCTATAGACGCTTGCAACACCAGAGGCGTCACTCACGCGTTGCCGACCCATAAGAACCCTTTTCATGCCTTTTTTGAAGAGCCCCATGCTGTAGCCCACTGGGAATACCTCCACAACCAGAATACATTAAATTTTGATTAGCAAACCCTGCAGGCAATGAAAGACCTGTACACAAAAATGGAAGATCAACCTCCTTAATGAGTCCTCGCCTGTGACGGGACAGGGGTAAGAGGGGAGACGTTAAAGGGTAAGCGGGCGGGGGCCCCTGCCTCCCGCCACCCGCTACCCATTCGCGAGGTCTCAGTCACAAAAATATTTCTGTGGTCTCAGTTAAGCGCTCGACCTATAGATACCTACATTAAGCTGGCTAGTTCGATATCTATTAAGTACTACACATTTGTATAGGCTTCAAAGTTATTTAAAGTACGGGACAGGGGTAAGAGGGAAGACAACAAAGGGTAGCAGATGGGTAGCGGGCGGCGAGGCCAATTAATTTATGACTCTATGTCAATTTGACAGAGTATACATTGTTCTGGCAAATTTAGATACCAGGTCGTCAGGAGGTTATAAATTAATGACTTTTTCAGATTTACAATCAAGATATATAAATAACAAATAAAAATATAAATAAATAAATAAATAAATATTTGTAGACAATTTTACACAAATCAACCTAGTCCCAAACTAAGCAAAGCTTGTACTATGGGTACTAAGCGACGATATACATACTTATATATAGATAAATACAACAAGAACAAGAGGTTTGTTTTTAATTTTGGTTTAAGTTATTCCTATTTGGGGCATCAGTATTACGAAATAAACTAGCAAATCGCATGGGTATTAGCAATTACTGAGCCCATTAGTACGACATTGTACCATTAACTGAATACTATTACTGAAAGTAAAACGAATTAGTGTTTGAAACGGTCGAGAGGAATGGTATTAAATTAAACCAGCACTGGATTCTAATTCTGTTTTATGAACTTTTACTAGCACACAACATTCTTTTTAATACGTTCGCGTGTAAAAAGTATAATTCTAATATCCTAATAATATTATAAACGTGAAAGTTTGTGCGGATGGATGGATGGATGTATGGATGTACGTTCCGCTTAATCTCAAAAACTACTGAACGGATCTCTATGAAACTTTCCAGTATTATAGCAGAGACATCAGAATAGGACATAGGCTATAATTTATTTCAAAATTCATCCCCTGATGGGGTAAAAAGGGAGTGGCCATATTGTATGGAAAATGCAATTTTCTTTGAGGTTTTTGAAAATTCAACCCTAAGGGTATGAAAAAGGGGGTTGAATTTTTGTATGCAAAACGTGTAATATTCGAAGTGAGCGACTAAAAATTTCGTTTATAGTAGGTAATTTAATAGTATATTAGGTAACAGGTAAGTTGACCAAACATTAAAATACTGGACTACCCGTGCGAAGCCGGGGCGGGCCGCTAGTGTATGTATATACGTAAGCACTTTATTGTATTAAGCACTTTATTCCCGGTACAGACTTTCCCATAAATAAAGAAAATCAAAAATTGTCGGATTAGCCGATAAGCTCAAGAGTACACATCCACCTTACAGACACATGTTCCAATCCGAGAGACAAGGCCAGGCTATTAGCGGTTTCCGCGCGTGAGTCCGGATACTGGCTCCATGCACTCCCATCTGTTAATTTCGGCACTCTTTTGGACGACAATTCTTTCAGGGTGGCTGCCGGCCTTCGTCTAGGCCTAGACATCGTCGTTCCTCACCAATGTCGCTGCGGATCACAGGTGGACAGTTTAGGACACCACGGTCTTAGCTGCCCCAAAAGTGCCGGCAGACTCTCCCGCCACGCTTGCCTTAACGACATCATGCGCCGGGCTCTTGTCAGCGTCCACGTGCCTGCGGTACTTGAACCAAATGGCCTCGCACGGGACGATGGCAAGAGACCCGACGGCATGATTTATGCCGTGGCGATTGGGGCGGCCCTTAGTGTGGGACTCCACCTGTGTGGACACTTTGGCATCATCGCTTTTAGCATCTACGTGTCAAACACCAGGTGGAGCAGCCAGAAACGCCACCGCGATATAATTTTTAATATTATTACAATGGAATCAGTTGCAATATAGAACCTAAATAGTAATAAATAAAAAAGTATAAATTGCAGTAAGCACGAGTTTCCTATAAAAGTCCATTTCGTCTTTTTCACATTCCCATGAGACTACCTCCAATAAATTCAGTATTTTTTAAAAAGGAGAGTGCCATTGGCAAGCCAAAGTGTCTCACAAGGCCATCAGCAAACCTAACTTAACTAAACTGTCATCAATCAAAGTCGCATCCACATCAGGATACTGGGATCCTCGTCTTAATCCCGTTCCTCTCGCGATTTGCTACGATTCAAAGACTTTGTATGCTACAAAGTGATCTTAAGAATAAAGAATATAAATATGATGGCGGAAGTCGATCGTCAAACGTCATTTCAATATAAATAATTATTGTTGTAAAAATGTATGTTTGAAAATAATATAAGATTTTGCCCGTCGCCGCGTTGGTGAACACACGTGCTCTTCGCGACGACGGGCTGAATTCACTACCGAACAAAACCAGTTGCCTACTGTCATTGTCATAGCGTCGTTACCGAACAACGTCTTTGTACAAGTACTCGTATTGATTGGCGAAATCATCATAAATTTGATGGAAAGCCTTTTTTAAAGAGTGAAAGTGTGAAGTGAAAATACTATATTTTTACGAGTATTTCATCTAAATAATTTTTTCATCGTACGTTAGACCTAAGTTTATACTTACCGTTTCCACGTATTATACTCTTAGTTATCGCGTGATAAACGACAAAATAAAGCATCCGTCACATTTTATCGAGTCGTAACAGAATGTGATAGATGCTTTATCTTGTCGGACCCCAGTAGTTTTAGCTAAAACCAGTTTGATGTTTTCAAAAGCTGTTTAAATACAAATAGCAGAGTACCAGAGTACCATTCTCCTTTTTAAAATGAATCTATCGTTAAATTTAAATAATCACAATTACTCACGAATGGCGCTAGTGGACCCGTTTGCACGCTCTAAAGAATATGTAGTACGTGGTGTTGAGATACAGTAGTACAATATTCAATATTATTATATTCCTTGGATCTGCGCTGCGTATATTCGCTTAAAACTGTCTGAAAATTATTGTTGCTATGCAACGTATAAGTAAATTCTCTACTTATAATCTTGTTTACGGAAACTAGCATCATATTTCCCATTGAAGTGCCCCTTTATTTTGAATAAGACACGAGATTTATGATAGAAAAGGAAGTTCCGACTTTTGACTGCTTTCGATCATTTGTAATGTTATATGTGCTAGTCTGTTCAATAGGGAACATGCATTAAGATTATATCGAGAAATTATATTAGTAATCCAATAATTATAGCAATTACTGGAAGATTTATTCTGAGATTGTAATTTTTATGCGAAATATTATTATGATTAAAAGTTACGTAAATTGAAACGTAATTTTGAACGCGCAGTGACGTCACTCGAGTTTGTCTCTTCAGTAAAATCAATTAAAAACATTAAAAAATATGTAAAGAAAGGAAAATTATTTATAACTAGCGGCCCGCCCCGGCTTCGCACGGATAGTCTAGTTTTGCTACCTAATGTTTTGATCTTCTTACCTGCTATATTACTACAGACGACATTTCTCTTGGAATATTGCTCGTTTTCCATACAAACATTCAACCCCCTTTTTAACACCCTTAAGGGTTGAATTTTCAAAAACGCTCAAATCACTTTTCTTATATTTTAACTGAGAGTCTCCACAAGTGCCTATGAAGTCACTCACTTTAAAAATTCAGGTTTCCCAAACAATGTTTTAATCCCCTTTTGGGGTGAAAAGGGTGAATTTCAAAAAACGCTGAAATCAGTTTTCTTTGCATACAATTCTAGGTCTACAAACGAAGTTTCAAGCTCCTCGTTTAATAAAAAAAATGCTCCCCATACAAACTTTCAACCCCCGTTTCACCCCTATAAAGGGCGAATTTCGAAAAACGCTGAAAATAATTTTCTTCCATTTTAATGCTTAGTCTTTTAGAGAAGTTTTAAGTTTCTATCTTAAAAATAATTTTGTTTCCCATACAAAATGACCACCCCCGTTTTAACCCCCTTTAGGAATGAATTTTGAAATAAATTATAGCCTATGTCCTATTCTGATGTCTTAAGCTACAACACTGGAAAGTTTCATAGAGATCCGTTCAGTAGTTTTTGAGATTAAGTGGAACGTACATACATAGGGGAGAGGGGGGCAGCTATCACTGGAGGCAGCTTAGAACAAATGCGTTTAAAGACGTATTTTTAGTGCGATTATGGTCCAAATCCATTTTTTGGGCTCGCAACACTGACCCCCACAACTGTCACTTGACAGATTTGACGTTTGCCAGAAAATGAACGAACCAGTAACATATTTTGATTTCGATGTCATCCGTTAGCGATTTTGCTCCCCGTGTCTAAGGATTTTCAGGCTGTATTTGAAGGAAGCGGTAATTGAAACTTAATTAATTCGATAGTACAATCTATTCGCTTTAGTGACGAAGAATAAATAATGAGAATTTGCAATTGTTTTGGAAGATATCGATGTTTAGTTTTTTAAATTGGTGTTGGGGTAGTTTTGATAAAAAAATAGGAGGCAGTTTTGATTAGCAGTCTGTTCAAAACTACCCCGGCCATAAGGAATGTTCATATCTGCCCCGATATAAACTGACATGTAGTTAGGTACGTAAACTAAAATAATATCTTAGTTATTTTAGTAAACGCTCATTTACCTGAATTAATTAGTTTTGTACTGATTACGTTTAGTCTTGTTTTGTTTGGTATAATATTTATTAGAATTCTTTATATACAATATTACTATCTATAAAGGGTAAGGAAGGACGTTTGGCCCCTGTGAGGAATAGTGGAATTGGTAAATGTGAATTGTTTGTCGCCTCATAACTAGTAATCACTCCAACTTTCAGTAGTAGTTTTTTAGTAGGGTAGTTTTGAACAATAGTGTGTGCAAAACTACCTCAAGGGGGCAGCTTTAGTAGGATTTCAATACTTTTCAAAGGTACCCCTCCTGAGGCACCTTTGAACACTAAAAAAAACATTTCTGTACAAAACTACCCCCTCTTAGTTATAACTGCAAATTATACGTGTAAAATGTTAATACGACTATTTCTAGTGACTAACTGTACAAGTACAGGTAAAAAAAACACGTATATCTCAACATTGTTGCCTTATAACTCAATATTTCAAATCTGCCCCAAGTAAATTCAAAGCTGGGGCAGTATTGAACATTATTCCTTGAGTTGCATAATTCTGAATTGTACCTTTGTCTTTAGCTTTGTACATGTGCAAATGCATTAATTACATAGGTTAATAACATACGTTTTTGTGTAGAGGCTTAAAACTGGTTTTTATGGGTAATATTTTGAAATACGTCAATGAGTGTAAAAAATGTACCAGGCTGCCCCCCTCTCCCCTACATTCATACATCCGCACAAACTTTCACGTTTATAATATCATTAGGATTAGGATTAGGATGAGTGATTTATTATAATCAATGAAACTGAAAACATAATTATTATTTCTGTGATTCAAATAATATTAATGCGCTATGAAAAGTTTCACGTTTGAACCAGTCATGTCACGTCAAGCCAGTGAGCGTTTACGCAAGAAATTTGAAATGTCGGTTTTTGATTTGTATCAAATAAATTATTTGTGCTTATTTTAACTTTTTCGTGGGTGGTATCTTTACGTAATCCCTAAATCTTTAAGATAGACTAATCCGATTAAATACTGCATGTTCCCTATTTTGTAAACAACTGACAGTGGGCTCGCCAATGTTAGCTCGATACAGTGCTCATGGCCCACTTGCGGAAACTTGCGAATCGGCATGGAAATAAGTTTTTCGTCTAAAGGGATCATTCTTTCAAAAAAGTGAACAGCGAAGTTTTACATGAATGATTTGAAGTATTATTCCGAAACAGTGGTAAAATAAGCTACACTGCAGCGTCTTGTAACACTGGCGGCTTTTGTTTTTAAAATGAGTTCCGTTCAGCTTACCTATACATAGTGGCCAGTACGAAAACGATCGATTTTTAAATCTGTTCGGCGCGGCGGCACTGGCTCGCGTGCCCAGCCCCGCGACACCTCGCGAAATTGGACGTTACGAAGATAACAATAAGAGCTAAAAGAGAAATTTCATTACTACCCCGCGGGTTATAATTTAGTATTCTTTTTGGGTGGATAATTATTGTTTATTTGTTTACTCGCAACCGAAGTGAAAAGTAGAGTGTATAACTCGTGTTTAAAAGCCATAATTTACCCCTCGAACAATTTCCCGTCACTTCGTTCGGGAAAATAACCATCTCCTGGTCATAAGTATGGCTTACTTTAGACCCTTGTCATACAATCTACTATTAAAACTAAACTCATATAACTCCCGTGGGAGGTACTTAAATTAGCTGTATTACTGCTCTGTACACCTGCGTGCAATGACACTATTTTCGAGAAAGTGTGATGAAAATAATATTCCATTCGCAAGCAGACCATCGTTCCATTTCACAACACATAAATATTATAATATGTATTGTGTTCTTTAATATTATGGAGTTGTGATATATGTACCGTTGGCATAAATGAAATACCTGTATATAAAGTTTAAGAAATACCTGTTAGCCTCAGGAATGCGACAACCCTGTAGTACGTTAATAATAACGGACCTGAATAGTTTCTATTGTACAAGTTCTCTCCGCCGTAGTTTCGGGACGCGCACTTGTGTTTACTTCTGAAATTACTAATAAATTGACTTGTAAGTTAGTTTGTTATGTTATCGGATGAAAGGATTAAGTTTTTTCATTGTCTGTGATTTGTAAAAGTGTTTTTTTTTTGTTTAGTGATAGATAAAAGACGTATTGTAAGGGCCGTAGTTCTTGGCATTCTTTGGTCTCTGCCTACCCCAGTAGGATACGGGCTTCAGTATACAGGCTGATTCAGGAGACGTGAGCAGGACTAACACTACATATACCTACAGTAAATATTAGTGGATCGTTTACCATCGTAGGTAATTAAATTAAAAGACCACACCTTTTTATTTTATTTTTACTTTCTGTTAAGTAAAAGCTTAAGTCTCTAAAATCATGGTCACCCTACACTGACTAATTGATAAAGATACCCAACCTCTTTAACTGTAATGACAGCACTTAATAAAGAAACTAAAGAATAGGCGGCTTACAACACGTAAAGTCAATTTCCTTATTTCACTTGCAAGAAGTTTGTTTTTTTTTTCAACGTTGTATTTAGTTTTTTTTTTATTGCACAAATGTTTACCATGCGATTTTCATACGTTTTATTTATTTTAAGTAATGTTGCACTAGGTAATAATTGCATACTTGAGGGTGATACGATATGTTCCAAAAGTAAGTAGACTGTCATCAGATGACATACGACATTTCAAAAGTAACCTGCCCGACGTGTTGTCTGCTGGCTCACAATCAATTTGAATATTTTGAATTTGATTTGACGTTGACTAGATAAAGCGATGAGAATCGGTACTGGACAGAAGTATTTTAATTGTAGAGTGACCATGTAAAATTAAAAGATCTAGTTACCTATTTTATTTACACTTAAAAAAAACGTTAATCACACCAATACTAGTATGATTGACTAAAAATGAGGAGTAGCTTATAGTTAATTGAATCCATAGGGTTGATCCTGCTCACGCCTCCTGAATCAACCTGTATCTATGTACATGTGTATAAGGGGTTTTCTATATATTTCTGAGTTTTGACAAGTTTTTTCAGGAAGCTGAGCGTTAAGTAATAAAATTACGTTTCTAGCAAAATTTGAGAGCCAGAGCAATACGATAAAGGTTTCTTTCTTATTCGTAACTACGTAAGTAAGTAGTTTAGCTGATTAAGTAGATATTACCTCTAGTGGAATAAAATTTGTCATCATAATTTCTATTGTCATAACTCATTGCGCATAAAGTTTTTGCATGGCGAAATCATCGATAAACCTATGGGGCCGTAAACCACAAAATATTGATTGATTGAAAGTTGTTGCACATAAAGATCTTTTGCAATTAATAATCCAGCGCATAATACTTTCATTGTCATAATAATACAATGTCATAATTTTTTTAAACCATAATGTTGAATATCATAATATTATTAGTCAATCATAAATTTAATCAAGATCATAATTATTTATAGTCATAGAAATTTCAAAGCATACATTTTGACAATAAACATTTAGATAGTTGAGAAGTTGTTAAGAGTGACGACGATAGAAATTCTCGACTTCTATATATTCTACTCTGAGACAGGTCGGTTTAGATACGACGACGAGCGAAGCGAGGAGGAGGGTTAGGTGGGACTGCGATTCTTTCGGGTTTATTCAATCAAAACTAAACCACAAAACCATCATATTTATCAAAACCATCAAAGAAAACCCAAATTTAAAGAAAAACGTTCATGTCCAACCTACTTATAAATTTTAAGTGTTATGGATTGCGCTTCATTTCTTCGTTAAATTTGGTAGGTAGTATTTTACTCTAAGTACTGATATATAAGCATTGTCTTTGTCTTGAGAGCACAATTTATTTATGTTATTTGCACAACACGTCGCGTTTATTTGATTTCATGATTTAGAGGAAGCTTTGTGATGTTCAAACAGTGTAATCGGATGAACGACTAGTGTCCTACACGCGCTCACCGAGTTTGTTCAGTTGGAACGAGCAATTTCCAACTTCATTGTAGAAAGTTTTTCACTATGCCACCATCAACGAGCATTATTATTTTGACCAAATATTCTGTGCCAACTTTTGTAATTATATTCAAAATGCATATAAGAACTAAGTAAAATTTACTATTGGAAAAGTATGTGTTGAAATAGTCACGTCGTCATGATTGTAACTACTAATTAAATGAAAAAATAATACAGACTACTAAGACCAATTCAAATAATTCAGCCTTTTTTCTGAAGCATATATTTCATCATTCGTTATTGGTAAAATCGGGTCTGATTCTCTTAGGAGCATGGATTAGTACATTACTTAACAAGGGCGGTAAAACAAAGAATGTCTCAGATCGCAGGTATTTGACGATAAATATGCGATCTGAGGCTTTCTTTATTACCGCCCGTGTTAAGTATAAAATTTTATGTCACCCCCTGGCCAGGAAGTGGGATTTCCCGCGCGCGGAGCGTGCGGTAATTGCCGCTTTATGTAGGTACGTATACTTAGGTAGGTACGTCTAACGAATCGCATCAGATTTAAACTTTCAACCAACGTACAACGAACTCAATATTATAAAAGCGTATATCACGTATCTTTCTACAAACAGTAACTTATAATATGAAACTTAATTTCATATTTTAAGTGACTAGGTAGAGGTCGTTGATATGAAAAATGTTTCGTAAAGTCTAGACCATACAAATTTAGGTACTGTACTTGGAGTAAAGTTTTGCACTAAATTTTGTAAACGTTGATAGGGGAGTGATACAGCGATCAATTTGTAAGCTGTTTGAAAGATATTAAAGACAGATAAGGACTGTAGTTAGGAATTTCGACGTGTGGTGAGAATGTAAAGGTTGCATCCAGTAATATTGGGTCCTGTGGCCCGTTTCAATACGTTACATGGCGTTTTTACGGTTTTTGATGAATGTGGGAGGCGCAGGACCGGTCATTGTAGCATTTTTTGGGGGATGCCTATGTCCAGCAGTGTCATGTGTACCATACAAAGTACATAATACATAAAAATATGAGAAAAGGAACGTTTTTGTTTTTTTAATGTGAGTTGGTAGACTTGGTAGTAATGACCGGATGGCGGCCATTGCTCACTTCCTCTTGATGTGAGGCTATGTAGGCACACAATATAACATGTACCTTGTGCATTTTAAATATAATTCTTTATGTTGAACAGTTTATGACTTTAATTCCAACATCATGAAATCATTAATTATTAAAATTATATACTAAAAGTAGGTAACAAAATTAATAAAATACTTTAAATTAATTTGTCCGTCTTTAGTCGTATAAGAATACACCATACACATAAATAGGTACGAAACGGGGGTTGAAAGTTTGTATCCGGTCCGGAGCATATTTAGCATTTTTTTTTAAATGAGGAGCTTCGTTTTGTGGACAATAAATACTAATCACTCACCAATGTATCAAAAAGAAATAGCTTAATCATTTATCGCCATATAATTTAGTGTACCGACGCGACTATTGACCGAAGTGACACAAATAATACGTGAGATTTAACTGTTTAGTAGAATATTGTCATTAAAATTGTATAAAAGTAACCGAGCTTATGTGGGGGGAAAATAACTATTTCAAAAATGTAGGAGATACAGGCGTTTCAAGTTATAGACTTGACATGTGAACGACATAATAAAGCAAGTTAACGACAATTGGCGCAGCTTAGCTATAATAGTAGAAGAGCCGACGACACTGAACCTAGTACGATAAGATTCCCAGATCGTCATTAGTCGGGGAACACGAAATGGCGATGCTGCAATGCGAAAAACCTGGCGAAGCTATTGAAAACGAAAATTGAAAAAATATGAAAAATCCGCTTTCTAGTATAGTATTTCGTTTGTTCCTCGAAACAGGAGAGGGGTAGGACTATACGATAGTGCAGTGCTGCAAGCCCCCCTGACTGGCCTTGTTAGTGGCAGCAGCATGATAAGCGACCACTTTACTGAGGTGTCTAGTACGATCGACCTCCTGAAAAAACCAGGGCTCATCTGAAAGATCACCACTTTGTGTGTAAGAATAACCAGATTAGATTTAGATTAGATTAGATTTATTTTATAAATGACGTTTTTTTTTGTTTTTGCTCTGATATTAAATCTGGTCCTAGGTATTACAGGTATGCATGGACGCTTATAGTTATTTCTTAAATTAAATAAGAATTCAGTTATACAGAAGTAGAAAGAAAGAAGTAGAAGAAGAAGAAGAGGTAGTAGAAGTAGTAAGAAGTAGTTTCATGCAGAAGTCATTATAAAAATTCAATAGTGCATTATTTTACGAGAGTTTGCTTAAAATTTGTCTCACCTTTATATAATTTTACCAAAAAATTATCAGCGACAAGAAAATGTATGTTTAATAAATGTGTTTTAAAATAATTGTCGTTCACCTGCCGTAAGTGTATTTAACCTGTTTCCTGTATGTACACATTTATTTATTTAGAGCAGAAATGGACCACTTTCAGCACGCCACATCAGACGAGCAACCTATTTTCAACCTATGAGAAATGAAAAATAACTTTCCGTTATTCATAGGTTTTGAAACAAACTGGTGGAATTTATTGAATGTTTTTTTACCACTTCAAAAAATATCTACTTGATAGTCCGGAAAACATGCCCAAACAACCATTTCAGTTCGAAATAAATCCTGTCGTAGGTGTCGTAGAAATGTAGACGTAACTAGGATAGACTTTAAACATATTTTTTAAAATCAGTCAAGTTGTCGGAGTTATAAGCTCAAACCGGGCGGTTGCTGCTAAATTACTCTGACTCTGTCTAAGAGGATTTGCACTTATAATCAAAATTGTACACAATGTTAACCACACACAATTTTCAACCCTTTCGTCATTCCATAAGGTTCTCTTTAACTATGTAGTAGCAATATCTTCAAGTAAACACAATTTCAGTTTGTGTAAGTAAGCACATGTATGCAGAGCACGGCGGGGTGTTAATTTTAAAAGTTTAAAACAATGTCGCCCGAAGGAAGCGTTGCGGTAAAAAAGCTACCGAGTAAATGTGAGGCGGTGATTAAAGTTTGGATATTACGGTTAATCTTGGATTATGTTAAGCTTTTGTTTAATATAATGTTTTATATTGTAACGTTGTATGTTACATGTCTTATAATTTATCAAAATAAACATATAAAACTATCTAAATTAAGTAATTACTTACAATAACACTTAAACTATTTACAAATAATGAAATAAATAACAAGAATATTACTTTAGGTATTCTTAACACTTGTGAGCGCGATGGTATCGCATGGGTGGCGTGATGTTCTTTCCGCGCGCCGATTGGTCGCGCGGCGATAAAGGAACATCTTGATGCGCCTGCGACGCCCGCGCCTTCACCCATTCCAAAGAGTATAATAAGTATATTTATGTAAAGAGTGGCAACACCGAGAAAAAACTGACCCCCCCAAGCCCCTAGCGAAAGGTGGATGCAAACTCATCGATACACACATACACAACTCACGCACACATGCAAATGCGTACATACACATACACACACATTCATACATCCACACACGTACATAACATAACCTTTTTGTTCTGTGTTTACTTTGAAACCTACAATGTGATTAGCAAAGTAAGGACGAAAACGTGTCTAACTAATTCTAATATACATTTTAATTACGCTTTCTTCCATACTTTGCTAGCCACATTGTAGGTTTTCAAGTAAACACCAAAACACTTACTAGGGTAACACATCTCAAGTAAAATACGCAATATTGCTAGAAGTATTTATTTAAACTACACAATTAACAAAAGTAAACAAGTCACAATTCATATACACTAACTTAACACATAAACACTGATATTAGTTACAACGAATACCTATTTTACGATTTCGGAATCAAGGCACAACATACACCAAATAAACTTTCCTATCGAAGATTATTTTTCAACGCACAGCCCTCTTTGAAATATTTCGCGTTTTGAAATGTTCACACACAATTATCACAACGATGAAACCTCGATGAAACTATGATTTTATTTTATTTTTTTTGAAAACTTGTTTGTATACGACTCACTGAAACCACCATAGAGTTGTTTTTTTTTCTAGACTAATGGATAGTATAGAAATCTCTATGGTTTTGAACCATTGACAAAACAAAAGACCGAATTTCAAGATTTTATTCATTTCAATTACGTAAGACTCTTTAAATTAAATCCTAAGGACGAATATGTATAATTTACTTTTAAATCCTAAAAGTAATTCACGTGGTGGGTCAAATAATTACTATTAAAAGCGCATCCTAACGCTCCAGCGGCATGGACAACACTATCCTGCCAGTCTGGTGCGCTGGTACGTCAAGGACGCGCCTTAGTATCTTTGGTATCTTCTAAGTAGTCTGCGGTGCTTGTCAAAAAACGTGCAAAAAAAGCATCCAACGGACCAGAGATGTCGCCACCTTCTATTCATTTTTTCTCGACGGGCGGCCTCTAAGAAAGTTTCCAGTCCCTGACCCATTCCACCACCGAGGCTCCTAGAGGCTGGACACTGTCCGGTGCGCTCGCGGTATCGTACTATACCGCGTCATCATGCGTACCGGACGTGTCAAACGTTTCTTTTTCCCAACGTATTTGGGAGGGCCTATTTTTATATAAATAATATCACAATGTATTAAGTGTCTTCTCGCACCCCAATTGGGTAAGTTTTGAACAAGTGTTATAATCCAACAGTGCTTAGCTTTAAGTTAGTGCTCATTTTAAACCCTAGTGTACCTAAGTGCTAAAATAGCTTCAGTCATAGCCTGTGCTTAATTTAAATTAGTGTTTTGCACCTACGTTTGCATTCTCAATCATTGTTTGGTGATTATTACCATAAATAGTTATCGGAACATTATAGTTTTATTTCGACGCTTGTCAGTGCTTTGTTCCGGCCATTTTGTAACAACCTAATTATTAGATTTCACCGCTTGGCAAACCATTTTATACAATTACCTTCTTTTATTTTTTAAAAAACTGCAAGTAATTTACTGCACTGCTAAAATCCTTTGTTCTTCCACTCTTATATTTAAACTCCGTTCTGATAGTGAACACTTGCACCAACTGCTTACGGCTTCTCCTCATACCTAGGCGCAAATCTACAGAGGGTTCACTATCAGCGGAGGAGTCTGGATGAATTTTAACTGTGGACATTTATACACAGGGTGCGACTTTTAGGCTAAGAAGCCGCCCGCGCTTAAGCGCGCGCATTCCTGCAACTTATTTGTGGAACAGCACCACACCAGCTGCCTCGGCGCTCCCGAGCCCTTCCATCAGCTCCACTGACCGCTGCCCTAGTACCGAAGACCTAGCAGCCGCCGTCGCCCTAGGGGAGTACCGAACTGCGGCGTAAAACCAGACGGGCTTAACCCACCGACCTTTACCTAATCTATCTATACATATAATAAAGCAGAAGAGGGTCAAAAATCTGTACATTGAAGATATAAGAAAAAAAATCGATTGAGGGGTCTTAGAATCGATAACAGAACACATTTCAACGGTTTTTAGAATTCATGTCTGTTTGTCTGTTTGTCTGTCTGTTTATTTGTCTAACTATCACGTGAAAACTAGCGAATGGATTTTAATACAGCCTTCAATAATATGTTTATTGGATCTTCGGCGAGGTTATAGGGTATAAAAATCATACAGATTGGGGATTAAAAGGGGTGAAAACAGGGGTTGAACTTTGTATGGGAAGTCCTTCAATTCGTGATTTAAAGGCTTGAAAATTGGTAAGCATCTACTTGGAAGCAAAGGAAAAAGAACCCCATTCAAACATAGTGCAATAAACAGATAGTATTTGAAAAAACGGGGGACGAAATATACTTGAGAGGCCAAAGACAAAAAAACAAAAGTCCCTCAAACCATATTAACTGTTTGATATGAGAGATCTAATTATGTTGGACAGTCGGTCGCTATCAATATTCACAAACCTAGGTACATACCAGTCTTACTAAGCAAGCTCGGTGTTTTTTATTGTTTTCGATGAAGGGTACCTCTACCTACCTACGCAGAGCAGCGGGCTCTCGGTTGCATGGTAAGACTTGCGGCATGTATATGTATGCGCATGATTGAAATAATTTGAGTTGGCCGAGTTGCATCAACTTTATTTGTTTAAAAAGCCATTTTACTGTTCAAATAATAAGGTTCAAAATGTATAAATTTAAATATTAATATTTTTGTATAAAATCTTTTTTTTGGGGTGCTGATTACAACAATGATATCCATTTTCAAATGCAAGATGGCGGACATTTATCTCAAAGCCAGAAAATAAACGAAATCGCAGTTCGCATCGAAGTAAAGTTTGTCAAAGTTGCAAATTTGTATGAACTAACTGATCCATACAACATACCGAAGACCGGCCGGGTCAGACTTTCCACATTTAGGGTATATAGGTATTTGTTAGTAAAATATAGGTATTCGAATTCGAAATTCATAGGCCGATAGAAAACAAAAACTCAATCTCAGAAAATCACACATCTCCCAGGAACAACCAGGGTGGGTGCGCTATCAACCTGCGCCTCTACTCCACCTTTGAATGTGAAAGAACAAACAAAGGTAGTAAGGTTCTTCAATAATTTTTAAACCAAAAAAATATGTATTCAACCACCGACAACTATTTTTTTTTCTTTAAAATTTTGCTCCTCTCCTTAATGCGTAAGAAGTCTTTTCCGCACCATGCATCACAATGTTCTAAAAGTTTCAAGCTCGCTTCGCTCGAGTTTTCATCTACATGACTTGATGCGTATAAAGTCCTTTCCACACATGCATTACAATGTTCGAAAAAATTTGCGCGCGCGTTTTCATCTATATTACTCGATGAATATGGAGTATTTTCCGCACATGCATCATAATGTTCGAAAATTTTCGCGCGCGCTACGCTCCCTACATTACTTAATGCGTGTGAAAAATATTCCGCACCTTTTTTTTCTTTTTATTTTCCTCACCTGTATCATAATGTTTCAAATAATTCGCGCTCGCTTCGCTCGCCTTTTTAACTACATTACTTGATGCGTATGAAGTCTTTTCCGCTCCTGCGTCATAATTTTCGAAACATTTCACGCTCGCTGCGCTCGCGTTTTCATCTACATTACTTATACTTAATGCGTATGAAGTCTTTTCCGCTCCTGCATCATTATGTCCGAAAATTTTGCGCTCGCTTCGCTCGCGTTTTCATTAACATAACTTGATACGTGTAAAGTATTTTCCGCACCTACCTACATCGTATTGATCGAAAATTTTCGCGCGCGCTACGCTCTCTACAATACTTATCTACTGTATCATAATGTTTGAAAGATTTCGCGCTCGCTACGCTCGCGTTCTCATTTAAATGACTTTATGCGTATGAAGTATTTTCCGCACATGTATCATATGTTCGAAACATTTCACACTCGCTGCACTCGCGTTTCCATCTACATTACTTGATGCGTGTGAAGTATATTCCGCACCTGCATTATAATGTTCGAAACATTTCGCGCTCGCGATTGCATCTACATGACTTAATGCGTATATTGCGTATGAAGCAAAGCGTAAGAAGAATTATCCTCGCCTGTATCATAATGTTGCAAATATTTCGCGCTCGCTTCGCTCGCCTTTTTAACTACATTGCTTGATACGTATGAAGTCTTTTCCGCACCTGCATCATTATGTCCCAAAATTTTCGCGCTCGCTACGCTCACGTTTTCATCTACATGACTTAATGCGTATGAAGTATTTTCCACACCTGTATCATAATGTTACAAATAATTCGCGCTCGCTTCGCTCGCCTTTTTAACTACATTACTTGATGCGTATGAAGTCTTTTCCGCGCCTGCATCATAATGTTAGAAACATTTCACGCTCGCTGCGCTCGCGTTTTCATTTGCATGATTTAATGCGTATTAATATTTTCCGCACCTGTATCATAATGTTTGAAATATTTCGCGCCCGCTGCGCTCGCGCTTTCATCTACGTTACTTCATGCGTTTGTAGTATATTCCGCACCTGCATCATAATGTTCGAAACATAGGGAAGGACATGGGACACCGCAAGGGGGTGGAAGAGAGATAACTAGCTTAGCGCCTAAAATAAAAGAATAGCAAAAACATTCTAATACGATGACCGAGTTCTACGCAGACGAAGTCGCGGGCAAAAGCTAGTTTTAAAATAAATTATATATTTTTTTGTAGACGTTCAGTTGTTTTTTTTTATATTAAACCACATCCTGGGATGAACGCTTCAATATTTCTGGAGCTGGTAACAGGGATTAGCAGGATATTTAATTCAAATTAAAATCTCGCCGTTAGTAATGTATCCTGATAGCATACTTATTTTGCAGTCTATCGCATAAATCTATTATTAAATTCAACTGCAAGTAAAAAAAATTAAGCATTTCAAATTTACCGAAGTAAAACTGTTTCAAACTTAAATAATCTTAATTAGAAATGTAAATTTAGCATGAAATTATTTTACAGGAAAAATACTACCTAAATTTACTTAAAGGTAGGTACTCATAAGATTAACGAACAGTGATTATTTCCGATACTCAATCAGGCAACAGCCTAACTTGAGTGTGGTATACATGTAACTTAAGTGTCGTTCATTAAGAGCCTCCGGCCATGTTTATAATTAAACTTAATCGGATTATCAGTGTATCGCGTCCTCGCATTTACGCTAGCTCAGTCACAATTTATTGAAAATGGGATTAGAATGTGTAAGGATTTTAGGTACAATATGCCAAATACGTCATAATTTCATTCGCTCATACGAATGTGGGATTTTGCCTTTCAGTTGATGTGTTATTTGTCACATGACGTGATATTATGAAAATTTAGATTAAGTACCTACTCGTTTATTGATCTATAGATTGAAATAACATGTGAAAAAAATTGACAAAAGGTATGCTTCAGTGATTTATGATCAGGAGATTGAAGGAAGGCTCGGAGGGGGCGACCAAGGCGAGGGTATCCTGATATTTCTGCGATACTGAAAGAAGGCCAGGTCAGAAGTTCCCGCAACCGATGAGCTTGTATGAGTAGATGTATGGATATCATTGAAGCAAAAGACGTATGTAAGGACCGTAGTACTTGGCGTTCTTTGGTCTCTGCCTACACATATATTTCATTGTTTGTTTCTATATTTCATTATGTCTTTGGGATGGCTTAAAAACATTTGAATGTTTCCATTACGTAGCCTTCACAGAAAACTCCTTTGAGTTTCAGACATGCCAACCTACCTATTAAAATTTAATAAAACGGTAAGCATTTTTTTTAGTTTTTGCGCAGTATTACAAAACGGGTCATTTACGTGTTAAATACTTATCGCTTACCATGGTTCAAACGCGGTTATTATTAATTGCACTGCGCGTCCGTGTCTTGCCTACTCTCCTGTTCGGTGCGGGCGAATTTCCCTAATTTTCTTCACCAATGTTCAATTTCATGTTACCTACACATAACTGACATAACACGCCCAACGCCGAAGTCTCAAGCCAACGCTAGCGCTACGGCGCCGTAGCTTTTTATTCGGATACTAAATTGTCTTCAATTGTTTCCATTTACAACACGTCAAGTATCCGACCCCTGACATAGACTGACGCCAATTTATCTGCACAAAACAATGAAGTCATGAAAAAATGACTTTAAATTTGTGTAATAAAATTTACGAGGACCCATTTGCAAGTATAAATGATGTGTTACTCGTTGACTGCCGGTCATTATTTTTAATTGGACCCGCGTTTATTTCACTGTTTTCTTAAATGTTATTTCGAAATTGGGTAATTGAATATGGTTAATCACCCTGACCAAAACGTTTATATCGACTACAACTTGCAGTATTTTTTTTTCATTGACAAATTTATATGTTATGTATAATTTACCGAATGTCTAAATTCATAAAGTATATAATACGGGTACACTTTCTGTGGAACTTCCATACAAAGTGTACCCGTTATTTTTACTCGTCAGTATATTTTATTGAACCCACTATGGTAGTGTGCTCCTTGCGGCGCCTTTTCTATCTAAATATCATTTTTTACGAAGCAGTTATTGAGCTTAGATATAGAATAGAGACATCGAGCTGCACGTGCAGAATAAATAATACCTATTCGAATTAAAATTGTGTCATTGTGATAAGGTGCATCTATACATATGTACCTCCACAACAGTCCAAGTTTTGAAACAAAAAAAAATGGTATGAAGTTGAAAACTCAGTGATGGTCACTTGTACTCCGAATTTCCTAGTAGTTACATTTAAAAATAAGTTTTGACTATTTGTATAGTTTTATGTCACCAAGATGATTATGCTGTGAAAAATTTAAGACTGCAGCTCCAACCGTTTTGTTTGTTAAACCTGTGTGACAGACGACGGACGGACGGACGGACAGACGGACGGACGGACGCGTGAGTGACAGTAATAAATACGGTTCCATTTGGACCTATCGGGTACGGAACCCTAAAAATATTAACATAGTGAAGTGAACTCACGTACCTACTCTTACATAATTACAAAATATATATATTGGAAGACAAAGTTGAAATGATAAAAGTTCCACTTGTTTGAATTGCTAGCATTTTTAATGTATGGAACAAACTTTCGAAATCAAACTGAAACAAAGATATTATTGGAAAAACTTCACTGTAATTTTAATATATAACTGCTTTTAATCCAACTTCTGGTTTCAATATAAGGTTAGAGGCAGTTTGGGGTGTTCGAGTCCGACATTAATAATGTATTTTATTTACCTAACGGTCACTAACAATCGAAAACGAGCATGCAATAGTTATAGATCAATAGATAACAGCAGAAAAAATAAGTGAATTTATAACATTTGGAATTGGTACAGTTGTGTTAAGGCTTGTCTCTGGACTATAAATATGCCAGTCTGGCTACTGAGAGTCGTTGTGATTGAAAGGGGTGGGGGTTGAAAGTTAGTGAAAATTCAACAATATTAAGTAATACTAGGTACAACAAGTATTGAGTAATACTAGTTGTTCTTTTTATTTTCCATGAATTATTAACATAAATAATCTTATATTAGTGTTTCCAGACTATTTACTGCTTGCTAAAACACTGCCAGACTGATTTTAAAAGTTGCTGAAACCAGCAGAAAATTCAAGTAATTTTATAAAAGTTGAATTAAACTAATTTATTATTTTCATTTCTCCCGATCGGGAACTTTGATTTTTATGTTTAGCTAGCCAGGTTGAAGATCGCTTTTTATAGAGAGATAGGAGGATGATGACCTGAAGTTGTAACTATATGTATTAATATATACAGATACCATCAACTTCGCCTAACGTTCTTATAGGCTTCAGTAATTGCTCTGGGTCTCATCTAAGCGGGCAATCTAACTCGTGTCCAATACTGAGTACAAACTTACAAGGCGTAGTTTCAAGCCTTCCGCACCGTGCAAAGACATCAACGTCAGAGGCGGTTACATTGCAGTGCTCTAATAAAATTGTAGACGTATCCAGCAGACCTTTGAGAGTTGAGACGATTCCAGTGCTTGCACTAACAAGATTTTACACAGATATACAAATTTGCAATAACCAACTACTATACTACTACTTATTCTGGGCAACTGGTAACGATTAGTCTCAAAATAACTGCTACACAAAGGCCGCTTTCGACATCGTTTCGTTTATGATTGACGTTCAAAGTGAATAAACTTTATGCCAGAATACTTAATTTGTGGAATGAGCTTCCTGCCGAGGTATTAGTAGTAGTAGTAGTAAAACTCTTTATTGTACACAATAAAGCACATGAAAAATACAAAAGGAAATAGTATGTACAAAGGCGAACTTATCCTTTTAAGGGATCTCTTCCAGTTAACCTTTGAGCAAATGAGAGAAGACATGAACATAGGTAGACAAATACAGCAACAAGTACAACAAATACAAAAAAAAGGACAACAACGGTATTCCCAACGGGCTCCAGCGTGGGACTCAAAAACGGCGTAAAAAGGTTTCTTACGCGTCGGCAACGCGTGAGTGAATTGCAAGCGTCTACAGGCGACGGTGACCATTTACCATCAGATGGGATGTTACCTTGTTTCCCTCCGACGTAGTATAAAAAATAAAAAAAATATTACAGTCGGTTTTCGCTCACCCGGTAGCCAAGTTTGTAGTACTTGTTTCAGACAAATGCAAGCACTTAAACTTTCAATAAAGTATGTAAATTATATGGAATTTAAGCATCACAAAATTCCTATTAACTAGTTACTGCCGCCGTGTCGCCAATGGACACGATATTACAATACGATACAAATACTCTTTATGTCACACCTGGCCATAAAGCGGCAATTACCGCACGCTTCGCGCGCGGGAAATCCCACTTCCTGGCCAGGGAGTGACATAAAATTTTGTACTTAACACGGGCGGTAAAAAAGAAAGCCTCAGATCGCATATTTATCGCCCTTGCCTTCGGCTCGGGCGTCAAATATCTGCGATCTGAGACATTCTTTGTTTTACCGCCCTTGTTAAGTAATGTACTATTATTGAACACCTCACATAAGCACACATACCTACAAAAGAAAAACAAAGAATCAGGGATACAGTGGTAGAACAAAAGGCGATCTTATCGCTAAAGAGCGATCTCTTCCAGACAACCTACCGATATTGTTAGGTTCGGAAGACTTCTGGTGTTTTTTTTAAGCAACGAAACATCATGGTTGCTTGCTTGTTTCCATGCATGGGCGTTTGCTTTGCATGCATGTATGCTTGCTTCCTTGCTTTTTATATAGTAGTAAATTTTAGGAACATCATAGTTATTCGAACCTGAATACATTATTACTTATCTGTTTGGAATTTGCCCCCAGTGGAAAATACACCCTTGTACTATAAATGATGATTTACGCTAGACCGTTCCGTACCCGGGCCGGCCCGTTTTGTAGTACAAGAAATCGACGGACACCCGATGTCTAGCGTGAATCATCCTTTACATCTTCAAAATTAGATCTTATGCTGGAAATAGCTGCATTTTCAAAGTCTAATAGTCATTTATGATTTACCCCCTACCCACATAACAAAACACATTGCAATTATTTTTTTATCTATTGCATCTTTTATTTTGAGTGTGATATATGCTTTGTATATTTTATAAAATAAACACTAATTAATTGCAATCGAAAACGATACCTAGTATGCCCAAACTTAATTATACTTTGTAAAAATATACATTTTGATATCAGAACGTTACGAGCTGGTTTTAAAAAGTGTTTTAAAAAACTTTTGCATTGAAGTCAACCGTTGCTGAGATAATAATATTAATCTGTTAAAGTCGTAAACAGTATGCCCCACCCCCTCTAATTTCTTAACTATAAAATACAAAATTCTTAAAAAATTGAGAAGATTAATAAAGCTTTCAACGAAAATTGTTTTGAAGAAGATAGGTATTACGGTTTTTGAGACATCGCTGAAAAACTGTCTTGCCCAAACAAAAGGACGTAAGTGCAGTGAGTTCCCTATGAGGAGACGACTTTTTAAAATAATGTATTGGATAATGAATGAATGAAATGTTTATTCACAGAAAATATGCTAGTTATACAATAGATCTTATACTCGTATACATCAATTTCACCCTTGATATAATAGAGGTTGGTATATGAGAGTGGTTTTAAATGTGGACTAGTAGGTGTCGGTACGGAACCCTTCAACCCTTCATTGTGTGATCCGACACGCACTTGGCCGGTTTTTTCATACAGTATTTAACACTATGTGCTATGTCGGCACAAAACCTAGCTTACCAACGTTTTCGGTACATAGCGACTAAAGGTCCAAACTTAGGTATGTAGTACAAAAAAATTACCATAAACAATAAAAAATATTTATGCGTTAGAATAACATGATCCTTTTACACAAAACTCGTCAACACAAGCCGCCAAGACCATAAATAGGGTATTAAAAACAAACACGTAAACCACTTTCCCTCATTTAAAAACAAACCGCATTTCCGCAAAGGAAATTGTTTCAGCAGACCCCAAAAAGGATATATCATAATTCTGCACAAAAATAAGACAAGCCCCTCTATAAATCTTTGTTAAGCGTTGATAAGTGAGCTTTAGGCCCCCGCCTCATGACAATGGATACCATAACTTACAACTTACCGCCTTGACAAATTTCAACCATTCAGAACACTTAACGTAGGTAGCTTCAGGTTTTTATTGGGACAGTTTTGTTAAAGTCAAGAGGCGGTTGAGCCGCCGGAGCTATGAAGTCAGTAGGTAGTACATAGTTACATTGTATCTGTAGGTTGGCTTTTCCACTCTCAGGTCTACGTACCTGATATAACCAATAGTTGTGTACGTAATTCGTCTTCAACACTTACTTCACTTAATTATATTCGGCTTGAAGGTTTGTTGGAAACAAAATCATGAAATATTAAACATGAGCGAGATACAGTAAATTTTCTAATTTCTATGGCATAATTAAGTTAGCTCTCGCTGAACGGAGTTAACTTTTAATGGGATGCCTAACATTGCTAACTCAAGGTATCAATCTTACAGAATAACTCAGAATTAAGTGCGCCGGATCCATGTCAGCAATTTACGGCATATACATTTACCAAGAAAATGTACTTAATAAAGTAACGTTTTGATGAATAAAGATTGGAAATGAGTTATAGGCACGTAGTCGAGGTCCCCTATCGGGGACCAACTATTATTAGTCAGGCATTAAAAAAAAGCGCGGGAGCGCTCATGGCCCAGCGGCGCCTGCATAACGCATGCAAAGTTAAGTAACGTGGGCCGCGGTCAGTACATGGATGGGTGACCGCTTTGAGTGGTTACTTACTGAGCGCTCCCGTGCTTTGGAAGGCACGTTAAGCCGTTGATCCCGGTTGCTGTCTATGGCAGCAGTCGTTAAGCCAAGTTGGATGCCTTCGGGCGGCTTGAAAACTTCTAATAGTCAAGTTGCCCACTCACTTGACAAAGGGGGGTCGAAGTTGCACCACGTTCGTAGGGAAAGTACCCACCGCTACCCTACACGTGACCCCTGGGTGGTTCTAAAAGTGCAACAAAAACTGGCAACCGTACTTACTGTCTTCTCGAAGATCTCACGGTTCGAAAATAAATGCCATACGATAAATAAATAAATAATTAAAAAAAAAGGATTGGAAATATCGGTCAAGTACGAGTCTCCCACACCGTGGGATCATAATTATATTTATCGGATTTATTATTACTTCTACGTACATTATTTTCTTAGTCTGTCAAACTCGACTGTTCAAAGTTCAAAGTGCTTTATTATAAAACATAGGTATAACTGAATACAGGGATGTCAAAATACATATAGCGTATCACTATGTTTTGCCAGTTGGCATACAAAAACATTGAGCAAGTAGCACTACTAAGGTCAAGTCCATAATTCGGCGGAGTAAACTGACAGATGAGATGTTGCCAGGAGTAGAAAAAAATAAATAGTGACGGTATATATCGATAAAAATATATCGATAAGTATATAAGGTAACTAACTATACCCTCTTATTCGGAAACAAAAAAGTGCCAGCATTTTTCGGAATATTAAAATCGATATACTATTCGATAGGAAGTTTCTTCGATCAAGTTTTAAGTCCTACTACTTTACTACCTAATTTAATAAATGTAAAAGTTTCTACTTTTCGGCAATTAAAGGCTCATTAAGCGGGACAAAATATGAAGAAATATGAAAAAAAAGCATAAAATTTACAAATCATTTTAATTTGTGTAATTGAGAGTATTTTAGATTGTGAGAAAAACTACTAATTTCGATTTTCGATGATCTCGGCGAGCACCAAGGGGTACCCGATAAATTGGTCCGTGAGATCCGTACGTCTAGTGAGGCCTTAAATAATATCGATATGAACAGCACTGGCCGTACTGTGGCAACATTTGTGTATTTTGACTTGTCAAACAACTCCGCCAAATGGTGGACCAGAGTTTACACTATTCCATTACATTATGATTTTAATAACATTACATTATATTCTTATTACATTACATTATATTATAAAAATTCCATGTCATAATAATATGTTTCAAAATAAAATAAAATGTATGGACTAATTATAATAAATTGTATTCCTTGTCGTTCGTGTGACATAAGGTATCACTAATCTTTCTGTTTCCAAATTCTCTCGAGTATGTTTTCTAATTCCTCTTGAAATTAAAAGAGCGCTAAAAACATGACATTTTTCAATCATTTACCTTATAGAGACTCGTCACGAACTGTGGTTATAAAATTCCAGGCAGTGCTTTTTTGGTTTTTTTTGTGACGTGAAAATTCCATGAGGAGCGATCTTGCGGTGAAATTGGATTTGACTGATCTCCAAACCTCTTGCAGCAATAAAATACGGTTATAGTACTCTTTACCATTTCATCTGGGAATCATAAAAACTATAATATCGTGTGAAATTTATTGCCTTAGTATCTTGGTAAAAATAAGATAAACTATTGGCTATAAATCTGAGTTAGGTGTCACGTAAGGTAGGTAGATCTAATAAAGTACGTATAAGCAAGGGGTCTTATAATGTGTAGAGCAATACCGTACAGTTCTTGATACCTTCTTGATTAAACTAAATCTGAGCAGCGGGGTAATATGTATGTATGTATGTAAGCAATTTATTGTACACAAAAACAGGTTAACAATATACATGCCACAAGATTAAAGTACAAAGGCGAAGAGGGGAAAGGTGGTAATTCCGTAACTGACAGCGATGGTGACCCGGTCAATCCGGTCATGGCCATTGGTTCGATTTGTATTCGAAGTGCAATTGATAAAAAATACGTAATTTCCATCCAGTTCATAGAGTATTGTAAGCAAACTTCCTACTGAGCGTTGAATAGTCATATATGTATCGTTTCGTCATAATTTGAATGCAATTCATAGATGGTGAATATGGCAATTGACAGCTTCACAACCTCCCTGCATGCAGAAAATTAACTTTTTAGCGGAGCGCGAGTTTTAGCGTAGGCTTTTAGTAGAGTCAAACTTGACTTGATTATGACATTTGTAAATAAATACTTAGACCAGTTGAATTATTTGTCTGAACATTTAATGATTAGACAAACTAACTACTTTGACCTATTTTATAGTTTGACATTAATTCGAGTTATCCGAGTACGACGTTATACTGCCAAGGTTCACCAAGGGCGCCGCGGCAACTTGTCAATGTCAAAATAGTCTCGCTCGCTTGGCGATCCTCCTCTTTCGAACAATATGCCACTTTGGTTAGCTCTTGAGTGGGGTTAGATCGAAATAACAAATTAATAGTTAAGGTGAAGCGATGAAAATATTTCTATTAGGCTAAGTTCAGATGATCGCGCGCCGACGCGCGGGTTAAGATTGTAACAAATCAATGTTGTTGTGTACATGACCGCGCGTTACCGCGTGTGACCGCGCGCACCGCCATGCATCCTTTATCGATCTGTTCATTGACCCGCGCGGTTTGAGCGCGGTACGAAAACGGAGGACGAGATATCTATTGGTGATATGCAATATCTTACAGCACCATCTGTAGGTTGCAAATCCTTTTCAACGCAATCATACAGAAAGTCAAAGGGTGCAATCGACATCCTTAAATAGTTGAAAAATCGATCTTCGTGTAGTCTTAGTGTGGGATATTAACTTTAAGTTAAAATATTAAAATTAATTTTAAGTTATTTGATCCCTTCACACGAAAAGAAGAAGAAGAAGTGTGGGATATAAAGTCACAAGCAGGCTTATAGAAAGTCTATGACTTAAAATAGGGTGCACCCAGTATCGTCTTTGCTTTCGACGACGACGTCTCAGTTTGCGGTATAAAACCCACAAGCAATTTGCCTCCTCCACGTCCATTCTCACTGAATGTTTACTTAACTTAGCCTTACAGTTAAAGTTTCTATGTTATATCCTGTATGTTTCAAGATCAGCGGGATAATCAGGTAACGATATGTACTACTAGGCCAGTGAAATCTTACAAATAAAAAAGCTAAAATCGCAAAGCGAGATGTAAAGCTGCATTTTTGGTATGTTATTCGCACCCCTTAGGAGTATGTGTGACTACATTTTGCAAGCAAAAAAAAGTTGTGCTACCTGTATGATACGTGAAAAACTGCAAAATTTTCGGACGTTTTTCAGGTATTGTAGTTCAATTCAAAAACTATGGGTTTTTGACATTACTTGTCTATGGTATTTTTAAAGTACATTAAATTTGCAACAATTTGAGCCTACCTACAGCTCCGTATGTCTTATAGTTTTTGAGACATGATGTTTCAAAAATACTGCTTTATTGAGTTTTGCCTATAGTGCGTGTTGTTATGGGTTTCCGTCGAACCAACACTTCACCACCGGCCACCAGCGCCGGCTTTTAGTATGTTATCAGGCATATCTCCTGGACCCCGAAACTGCCGGGAGACAATCTCTCCAAGGTCGCTCTCCCGAGTAATGATGTCATGAAAATTGCCGCCGAAACGTTTGGAAAAGTGGCAATCACACCCAACCTATGCAACATACATACACGTGTATGGTATCAAATGAAAGCTGAATAAATATGCCATAACGTATACCTAAATTAAGTTTCAATACATTGAGACAATTCAAAACTATAAACAAAATAATAAAAAAGTAAGGAAAACATTTTCGGGTTTCCAGATTTTGCATAATAACTAGAACAGGTACCCGAAAATTATGTTCCCCATAAATAATAATTACTATTTCAGCTTTACATAACTATTTATTGTTTCTGGATATGACCAAAACTGTGAGAGAAATGCTGAAAACCCAACAGCGCGGAGCCATTTTTCCATATAAGATAAAAAAAATGATGAAACGCCTATTTTCCATGAACCAGCTCAAGCGTTTTAGTATATTGTTAGACATGATATGTGAACCGTAAAACTGCAAAGAGACTGAGAATTAAGTTTCAATACATTGAGACAATTCAAAACTATAAGCAAAATAATAAAAAAGTAAGGAAAACATTTCCGGGTTTCCAGATTTAACAGAATAACTAGAACAGGTACCCGAGAATTATGTTGCACATAAATAGTAATTAGTATGTCAGCTTTACATAACTATTTATTGTTTCTGGATATGACCAAAACTGTGAGAGAAATGCTGAAAACCCCAACAGCGCGACGCCGTTTTTCCATATAAGATAAAAAATGATGAAACGCCTATTTTCCATGAACCAGCTCAAGCGTTTTACGTAAAACTGCAAAGAGACTGTCTCTGGCCTGCCATAACCGTTCCAGATTTTTGAGAAATGCAAATTACACATAAATTATGCTACATATATAAAAATCTATTATGTCACGCGAAAGCTAATTAAATTTGCTATAATTTGTGTGTAATTTGCTTTTCTCAAAAATCGGGGGCGATTTGGAATTGTCTCAATGTATTGAAACTTAATTTAGGTATACGTTATGGCATATTTATTCAGCTTTCATTTGATACCATACACGTGTATGTATGTTGCATAGGTTGGGTGTGATTGCCACTTTTCCAAACGTTTCGGCGGCAATTTTCTTGACATCATTACTCGGGAGAGCGACCTTGGAGAGATTGTCTCCCGGCAGTTTCGGGGTCCAGGAGATATGCCTGATAACATACTAAAAGCCGGCGCTGGTGGCCGGTGGTGAAGTGTTGGTTCGACGGAAACCCATAACAACACGCACTATAGGCAAAACTCAATAAAGCAGTATTTTTGAAACATCATGTCTCAAAAACTATAAGACATACGGAGCTGTAGGTAGGCTCAAATTGTTGCAAATTTAATGTACTTTGAAAATGCCATAGACAAGTAATGTCAAAAACCCATAGTTTTTGAATTGAACTACAATACCTGAAAAAAGTCCGAAAATTTTGCAGTTTTTCACGTATCATACAGGTAGCACAACTTTTTTTTGCTTGCAAAATGTAGTCACGCATACTCCTAAGGCGACTTCCTGATTTGTCGGTGCGGAGGCAGTACGATATGAGAAAAGTGTCAAATGTCAGCGTCAACTGTCAGTCGACGCGATACCATTTTTACTACGCCCCTACATTTAAATGAGTGCTTCCTGACTGGCGCGGGATGCGCGGTAGCGGGACGATGCGAAGGCGGTACTGCTTCGCTTCTGCGCATGATATTACTACTGCGCAAACGTAATACTGACAGTATTATATCAAGTGGGAATCTTTGCGACGTCAGTAAGTTTACGTCAAAGAAGAAAATGTCACATATCGATCCCGCCCCGCCAAGTCAGGAAGTCGCCTAAGGGGTGCGAATAACATACCAAAAATGCAGCTTTACATCTCGCTTTGCGATTTTAATGTACAATTTCACTGCTGTATACCGTTGGTACGTATTTGTCAGTTTTAGTATGGGATTTGACATTTAAATATATCGTACTAACGGTCGAAAACGTTACGTGATTACCGCGCGGGTTACCATATTTAACAAAAAAAAAATGACAAATTATCACTTCACAAACAATTTTACGCATAATTTAATTTGGCAAAGTGTTAATGTGACAAATAAACTCTTTACAAATAATAAATATAACAAGCAAGCATGATTTTTCAAGGCGCATAAAAAACCTAACACAAGAAGAATAAGGCTTCTGAACCTAACCTATTAGAGTCGGTTTTGCTCGCTCGCTTCGCTCGCTCGCCCGGTAGCCAAGTTTGTATGTGTTTGAAAAATCCTACTTTTGTCTTTATATTTTTTTGTCATAACAATTCCTTTGAGTAAATGTTTATTGTCTAAATATTTTTTGCTTGAATAAAGTATTTGATAAAAGGCCAAATGCCTGAACGTTATTTTCCGTAGTAATATTATGGCGACTGAAAATTTGACGATATGAGAATGTGCCTAGTAAAATTATTCCAAAGATTGAATTGCCAAAATTTGTGTGTGGATAGAATTTTACCAAAATAACTTTGGCAAAGCGGCAGGATCCCTTCAAGATTAAAAAATGCGCTTTACGCCAACAATAAAAGGTCTATTAATAAAGCTATTTGAAAAGCACGGCTCATTCTTAGTCTTTGCATAATGGATAAAGTTTTGTCAAACTCAGGGAAGTTAGTTAAATAAGGTTTAAAAACGGTGACACGGCATAAAATAATACGCCGAGAAATCGCGTGATTCGCTAATATTATTAGGGAGCACTCTGAATAGCTGAGAAAGAGAATTGATCCGGATTGATTGATGTGGGCCTCTCAGATTCTTAATAATGTTATTTAATAATCTTTTGTAAAACAAATTTACGGTGAAAAGTGCACATGTTCGTATAAAATACAATTCAACTCACTTGACAAATAAAATTGCATTTAATTTTTTCTTTCCTTTTATTTTTTCTTCAAGTATAGTAAATAATTTATATCAGAAAAAACCGGCTTCTTTTTTTACTTCGCCATAGCACCATGACACAGATGCACTTTTCCATTTCCCTTCGACACATTAACTGCTTTCCGAGAGCAAATACGTCGGTTACTACACTTACTACAGAAAATATACAAATTGATATAAACCTATAATTTTTAGGAGGTATTTTTAGTATTTTATCATCAACGCGACATGAAAATGTGTAATTTGATTAGTATTTGTTGCTACATCAACAAAATCTCATTATACCTAATCTGTGAAGCCCCTACATAACTGAAGAGTGGCATAAGTCACCTGTGGTTATCATCTTTTGTACATCTCCATAAGTGATTCATCTGACCATCAACAAATTAAATTGGACAGGTGTTTGGCCATAGAAAAGTCGTGTTGTCCCTTATTATTGTTTTTCTCTATTGCAATTTCCATGCAAAATTCATACTAACCGAACATTATTGACATTTAATAAAAGTTACTGATTTGACCAGTCAGATCAGTCTACTTTATTCGTATTCCAACTTGTCAAGGCATGTTTGTAGCAAGGTGGGCCAATTTCTCGGATCAATTGGCACACCACATCTCGTCGTTAGTACGAGTAGGTACCATCAGTGGTCTGAAATCACACAGAAACCAATCTTTAAAAGTGAAGTGTTGTACAATGAACAATTGATTAATGAACAATTAATTAACGGTACCGCTTATACTTTCATTTGTGGTACATACCTTGTACTTTTAAACTGCACTGACTTGTGATTTTTTAGTAAGTAAGTATTTAGTTTAGTTAATTAAGTAAAAACTGCTCAGTGATTCTAAGAAAATTAACATGTGAATATTAACACCTATTACTCGTAAAAAAACATTACATAATAGAAATAATATAGATAGATAGATAGATATACTCTTTATTGCGCACTACAAAGTGGAAATATTACAAACAAAAAACTTATAACTAATAATAAGGCAACAACAGGCGGTCTTATCGCTAAAAGCGATCTCTTCCAGACAACAATATAACCATATAGCTCCGCAAAGTTCATCAAATCTATCTATAATTAGTCTGTCTTTCTGCCTAGGTAGGCGTATAGGTACCTATATGTAATTGTTATGATTTCGGGGTTGACTAAAATATTGTATAGAATTGCTACTCTACTCCACGAATCAACAAATTATTTATTCTGTTTGTAATTTTGTGTAATCATATATTTGTCTACAAATTGAAAGAGAGTTTGTTTTTGAGAATCCTCTCTGAATTTTTGCAGTAATAAAACGTGTAATTGAGAAATATAAACAGGTAATATTATTTCAAGACCCATAGGTATATATAGACTGTAAGAAATCGGAAAATAACTCAATTTAGTATATGATGGAGTCCGTCAATTTACAAATAACGCTGCTTCTTTTCTGTTTCTATTTATGGGTAATTTTAACCAAAATAGTAGTGAATACCTAGCTGATAGTTATAAACAATTAAATTTCTAAGAGGTAGGTTATGAAGAGGGTTTGACGGCCATAGGATAGGGTCGTCCACCTAGATTCGGTCTTCAGCTTTCCGCTGGTATTATCTGGCTTAGTTTCGAAATTCTTGGAATTGGGAGGTGCATTTTTTTATGTGCATGGGAGATATGAAGGGATTTTAGGTTCATAGATAAGAAAAAAAACACAAAAACGTAAGTATAGACGCCATCAACATCGAAGTACTTACAAGATCAAGCGCACGAAGACGCGGGCAAAAACTAGTCTATTTAATAATTGGATATCACTAAAGTATCTAAAGCTACTTATATATTATATAAAAATACTACAGGGATTGGCATAGTAGATAGCTCCAGTGTCTTGTTGTGTTACTTTTCAAACTGGGAGATCTCGTTCGGATTGTTATGAAAATACCCTTCTGGATATAATCACTCGTCAAAAGTAGTTTCTTTTTCTCGTGTATCTCTCATCAACCTTTCACAAATTCAAAAGAGTGAACTGAAAAGGGGCTCCCTCCGATAATTCACGCACAGGATGCGAGTAGACGTTGATGGATGGAGGACAGCAAAATATTAAGTGGTCCTATTTATTTGTGTTTTGCTACAGATGAACACGTGTCAAAAGGGTTGTTTGTAAATTGTTTGTAAACAAATATAGCCTCATGGGTGCCCGAGGCTTCCGATCTGGGGGATCTAATTTAGTCGCTCTATATATTGCATTGTTTTCCTTTTCCAAAATAATTTTAGTACTGGATATTAATGTAACTCCAATAGTATAAAGTTTGATTTTATTGAAGTAATGCTAGGCAAATAGTAAATCAAAGGTTGGAAGTTCCTAAAAAGGGATGAACCCACAAAGCAGTTTCGATTGCCCCAAATTCCAAAGGGTTATTTTCTATTTGCTTTAAAAGCGACCTGCCCTATCAAACGCTGTGACTTCTCCAGCCGTAAAATTGAAGACGCGTGACCAGAATCGCCAATAAGACCTTTGAAATACCGGTACCTGTCTTTAAATAAGTTCAACGTTCACAAATTCTAGATTTGATTTGCCCAAGTTAAAATTAGTTCGCCCGTAGTTTAAATAACGCTATTCGCTTCCCTCGCACTTTGAAATACTACATCTATTATATATTACATTAATGTATAATAATGTGTTTAATTTAATGTATAATATTTGATTAATATCAAAGTTAAGTATTTTTTGTTCCATAACATGAACTAAAAATTAATGAAGAGGAACATTGCCAAGTCGAATGCCGCTATTTCAAATAATTCAGAGTGTGTATATCAGAGGATATATTATATACCTATTCATAACATGAATTATAAGAGATGAGTATTAGCGAAACATTTTCTCAATCCCAGACGCTTAAAGCGAGTATATAATAAAATATGGTTCAAGCAGTCATCCCCGAGCTGACTTAATTTATATTAAACGAGAGACTGATATTGTGTTCAAAAATTCATACTTTAATCTCGTCTTTCACAATAAGACTTAAGCAGAATTTAGCACAGCTTTTGAAACAAAGATTATGTGTAGATAATTATTATTTAAGAGATTCGACTATACTTTAATAATAAATCACGTAAGGGTGTTTTCTAAGCACAAGTTCATAGGTATAAGACATAGTGGATTATTATTATTTTCAGTTGAGTTTACAATGATCATCAGGAACGTGATTTCTAATGAAGATCCCCATGAAAAAGACCAATAAACCTATAGGAACTAATGGTGAAAACTCACCCAACTTTCCTATCCATGAAGGTTTCTTATTAAACGTACAAAAAACATAAACATGGTTCAGAAATTAACGCACTTGTAAATAACATTCACTGCATAATATTTTGGTAATTTTAGATCCTTAGCCGAGTGTTGGTGGAACTCGCAACAACAATCCCAATATCTGCTTTTGACAGCGACTTTCTACAACAGACGAAGGAAACCGTTATGTATATTTTTTTGATGCTATTAAGTTTATCTAATCACTTTTATTTATTTAAATTTTATTGCACAAAAAATATTCAACACATCATTAACATTCACTAACAACACTATTAGTCAACCATAGGGCCAAATCTCAGAGATTTGATATATTTCTAAAAGTATATAATATATATACATTTCTAAAAGATGGGTTAACATTATTCCGTTATGAATTACGTGTTAGGTTTGTTTACTTAACCGAATTATATATAACTCCAAGTCACTCAATCGATTTTAACGATTTAGGCTGGGTTGCACGAAACCGTCTGTAATCGTAAGCGGTGTTCGTCAAATCTGATTGTATGGAAAGTTTGACAAGTTTCTATGGGATGACAGCTGCCGGCGCCATATTTGACGATGACCGGTCTGTGTTCGTACGTTGGTGCAACTGACCATTAGAATTTGGAAGCTTCGGTATTGCATTAGAGTACGGAGCTCGAATTTGAATTAATACTTATAGATATAGGCGAGGATTTACCAGGTTATAACTTTAAACACGTCATATCAGTGGATAACACGTTTTCTCCTCCAAACAATTATCTACAAATTGTGAAAAATAAATGTGGTAAACTTGCCAAACGTGAACGTCTTATCCCTCAAAATGAGAATGTATCGTCTTGGTTACCAATTTTATTATCACATTTGGAAATTGGAAGACACGTTTTCATAATTTGGAAATTTTATGGTGGGGAGTTAGTAAAACTGACGATAATTTTATGCCTTATATAACTTCGGATGTTGCGTTATATTTTAGTTATGACGAGTGGAAGAGAGGCATTCTTTTTTGTTTTACACAGTAATAAGACCCAAAAAGAGCCAGGTAAGGAAGAATTACCTGGCTCTTTTGTGGATATATGATACCTTTTCATAGTCTTCAACCATTTTAATCCTCTTATTTTGATTAATCAAAATATATCTTTTTATTCTATAAAATATATTTTGATAAGCTAAAACGTGTTTAATAAAATTTTATCAATATCCTTCAGTGATGTAGATTTCTGCGTGAAAATTCAACATGATTATGGCTCACAAAATTACTCGCGGATCAGAGAGTTCAGAAATGCGATTTGAAAATACCGAATAAATTAATTAATTCTATGTAATTATCGAATCTGCTCACAAAATTTCTTAACCGATTAGAAATCCGACCTGTAGAGGAGAACAACCGGAAATCTGGAAATCCGGAAATCTGAACATACTCGTACGAAAGCATTTTTTTGAAGCTGAAGCGGCGACCTTCGTTTCTTCGGGAAGTAATTAAATAAATATTAGACGATAGTTTCACACAAATTGAACTAGCCCTACTACTACTAGGTACTATATAAAAAAACATCTAAAACAGAAACAAATATTCGTGCTCATCAAACAAATATTTACCCTGACCGGGATTCGAACAGTTAACTTATAGTAATTTCCATAATACTTCCACGACCTTTATGCCACCTTAATGTTGCTAATCATTATTTGAATTTAAAGACGTTAGACACATAAATCATAACTTGATAAACTTTCAAGTTCTTGAGACTCTGACTATACAAGTATTTCTCACGTACCTGTACCGCGAAAGAGTAGTCTTTCTGTTACTTATTAAGGGACACTTTGACTAACTTTTGTTGTAAGTTAGTTTCAGTTGCGAAACTTATGTTAGTGTCAACGACGCTGAGAGCCCCGGGAGATGTTCCCACAAATTTAATTATGGTTATAGCAAAATGTAAGTAACTTGTGTCAACGAGCTTTCATAATGAGCATTAATTTCCAAGATGCCGTTGAGATTATCTTGGACGTAATCTTGTTTAGTTTATATGTCCGCTATAAATTGTCACAATAAAACAGCCTTGGATTATTATTATTGGCTACTAAAATAAGATTAAAAGTATTTGAAATCGCCTGTAACGTCATAAGTACACAACAACACAAAATTTCACATAAAATATTTCATCACAATTTTTCCGGGTGATAGAACAAATCATGCTATACGTGTTACATAATAATTATATTCCGGATTCAATAATTCGTTAGTTTGAATCAATATTAAAAGTAATGGAGTCTACAATGTGCCAACTTTAATCCAGTGGGTACCTACCTATGTCGTAACAAGGCGGGCGTCAGCGCAGAGTTCTCGAGGTCGATAAAGCTAGGATAATCTTCCTAGTATACCCCCAAATAACCCTGTAAATTTCCATTAAGTTCCGACCACTTTCCAGGTATAAAGTAAGTAGCAGCTGGATTAACTAGTGTTTTAGCTGGAATCAAGAAAATAATTAGGACTTGAAAAAATAAGTGCTTCAAAATTATTTCTAATTCTTCCATGGTACTTACCTTTTTTTTAAAACACGTTTTAATTACGCTATACTCACATGTACTCCTGAAATTTTGTGCCTCTAAATTACATACAGAATAAACCTTATTGCCACAGTGAAAAGCATTGGGGTGTGACTTAAAAGGCAGAGTTTCATTAACTGAAATACTGTGACCTACAAAGCATCGTCTCTAAAAGGATTCCTTTTTTTTCAATCAACAACAATGACTTTGAAGAGGGAACATCCATAGCTTTGTAAAAAGAGAACTTTTAAACAACTCACATGACTGTGGAATAAGATAAAAGCTTCTTATAAACCTAATCTGCTTTATTTTTAGTAAATCTAAAAACTATTGTGAATTTAGATAAAAAAAAAAACAGAAAATTGTTAATAAAAACCCGGCTATTTTTAAATTTTCATGATTTTTTCCGCAAGTTGGTAGTTCTTTTTTATTGGAACATGTGAATTTTATTGGTAACTTTCAATTTACATTTGGGCTATAAAAAACAAACCAACATTGTTGCGAATCCTTATAGTCCCATAACTTTTTACTTTTATTTTGATAATATGACGGTTTTCTACCCATATAACCACACTATGTTATAATTTTACTCAATTTCTTTCAAATAAGAAGTCCAGAATGTTTTGAATGCTGATTGCCTTCTAATAATAAATACATATCATATTTTAGTGATAGAGATACTGAAGGGAACCCGAGGAAAGCAGACCTCACACTCAGAGGGGAATAATGATTGCCAAGGAGAGCAAAAGGAGAGAGAGAGAGCGAGAGAGAGAGTCGCGGACATGCACAAAAATATATAACTACATAGGTAGATAATACTCAACAAATAAGTATGCCACTATCAGTTGATTAGGTACATTTCTCTTAATAAACAATTCTGAGAAGTTCATCGGAAACCCAACTCCGCAGACTTAATTCTACTCCATTAAGGAAGTAAATCTCTAGCCAAGCTCTTGAGATAAATACTGATGCCAGTGGCTGACAGTGCAAATTGCCAAGTTCAACCTATAAAAAGAATATGAAAGATAAAAGGTTGCGGCTACCTACATTAATTGCTGTTTCAAAGTCTCGTGCAAGTCACAGATGGAGTTACAGCTATATCATTATTATTATGTGCTAAAAAGTAGTAATACTAGCAGTAAGTAGTCTTTAACAAATAATGTACAAGATCGAGCTAAGCTTCTTTCCACACCAAACTAGGTACACGTTTTAGCGTTAACAAAAAATCACAGATTAAGTAGTGTTAGGCGGTTGTCACACTGATGCGTTTTTCGCACGGCGATGCGGTGTGCGACCCCCTCGCACACAGCACCGTCGTCGTGCGGAAACCGCTTCAGTATACCGCCGCCAATACACCAACCGCCATAAAACATGTTTTGGGACCTTAATTCAATGGGATAAGGTGAAAAAGTGTAAGTGTAAGTGTGTGTGTGTGTGATATTGGTGCCCTTGACTGTACACTATGTTTACATGTTTAGAACATATACCGTATAACAACAAGTACAAATTGTTACAGTTACAAATTGCATTAAAATCAGTCCATAATATTCATAGTAGTAGTAGTAGTAGTAGTAAAACTCTTTATTGTACACAATAACAATTATGAAAAATACAAAAGGAAATAGTATGTACAAAGGCGAACTTATCCCTTTAAGGGATCTTTTTCGGTTCCAATATAAGCATGTAGACAAAATAGCATGTTAAACATCATTAAGAATAACTTACCGACTACTGACATGATCCGTAAAGAAGTAACGATAAAAATGCCTCCGTAAACTGTAAGCAGCTATTTGTTCTGAAAATTAACAAAGAAACAAAAAACAAATTAGATCATTTTTGGACTAGTGTCCCCATCAATGTTGCCCAAGTGGCCAGATATACAGGGGAAACGTCCTAATTGTTTGATATCCTCCTTGTACGATTGGCCTCACAAGGGGCTTAACACCATTGTACCGTGTGGCTGTAACGTCATGTTTAAGCTATCATGCTAAATTTCCAACGAGTTAAAGCGACAAAGTACCAAAGTGTCCAGCGAAGTACTGATGAGTTCGACTGTACCTACCATTATCATCTAATTAGGTATGTGATATAAGTTACTTTGATTGTGAACACTAGTTTACGAGTATACAGTAGAGCAGCTGGTCTGTGATTGCGTGCTGGCTTATCTCAACAAAGAAGTTGGTTATTTGTCTGTAAACAGTAGAGTGTATGCCGTCGTACAACCGTATAACATATTGCATGTTTATTCGTATATACATACGTTGACGTAACGCTGAATGAAAAATAAAATATGCCAATGTTTATTATTATTATAAGGACCCTTAAGCCTAGTTTCTTTTCGAAGGTCGCTGTAATGAATACTTCACTTCACTTCGTTTCTTTTAAAAAAAAAATGGCTTTCCATCAAATTTATGATGATTTCGCCAACCACGTGTTTAAAGACGTTGTTCGGTAACGACGCCATGACAGTAGGCAACAAAGACAGTGTACGGTAGTGGATTCCGCTCGTCGTCGCTCCGGGCATGTGCGCTCACCAACGCGGCGACGAGCCAAATCCGTAATGAATACTTATCGCCGGGTACTGTTCTTGGGACTCACCCATTGCTTGAAACTTTCAAACATGTTATAATAATAAAGATGAAAAGTAGGTAGGTACTAAAGTACCTTATTAATATGCCAACCCCATAACATAATCAAACAAAAAAAACCGGCCAAGTGCGTGTCGGATCACGTACAACGAAGGGTTCCGTACCGACACCTATTAGTCCACATTTAAAACCACTTTTATTGGGATTAGTTCAGAAGTAAAACTCCACCAGGTTCATTTTAACAATCCTAGAGTTTATTCAACAAATTAACAGCCTTAGCCTTAGCTAATTGTAAAATGGAGGCACAGGTATTAATTAAATAAAATATAACCTAAAGGTTAAGAGAAGTTACTTGTGGCCTGTCCTTTACAGTAACAAACATTTGTTACGGTCAATTTTCTGTGTAGAGTGCAGAAATGCCTACGTACATTACTAATATTTTCATCTGCCAGTAGAATTGAACATAAAATATTAATGAAAGGACGATCAGATTTCAAGATCAGACGGAAATAGCTCGTTAAGAGACGTGCAACAGACGTAGTATACACCGAACCAACAGATTGTTAAGCGTATCATATGGTTCCCCGTACGTGCCTAACAGGCGGCGTTGAAAAACCCCTAAGTGCTGGTTTCGCGCAACCGTGAGTCGTTAGCCGAAATACCAATACCGAATTTAAGGATATTTGTAGGAAACATGGGACAGTCAACTTATTTTCGTAGCAGCCGCTAGCTGCTAATGACTTGTTGGTGAGCATATGAAATAACTTTTATGTAAACTGACAGTGGCCAATTTTTGCTATTGAAAAAAAGTTATACAGATTTTAAGTGTAAGTTTTTTAGGGTTCCGTAGTATCACCATGTCCGTCCGTCCGTCTGCGGCTTAGGTCAGTAACCGTTAATATTAGAAAAGCTGTAACTTGGCCTGAGTATACATATTGATCACGCCGAAAAAAAGGTTGAATAATATGTAGAAAAAAAATTTTTTTTAGGGGACGTCTCATACCCGTAATGTGGGAGTGGATTTTTTTTTTCCGAACCTCATTGTGTAGAGTGTCGTTGGATAGCTTGTTTAAAAATATTGAAGGGTTTCTTAAACCATTTTTTGATTCAGTATTCTTTTTCGGTGATATTAAGCTTCAAAGTGATAATTTTTGTTATGGTCAAGTGTGGTTAAGTACTAGGCACGTGAAAAAAAATCATGATAGTAGTATTTTTATTTAAGTAATGAATTTAAAATGAAAACTATCACAACTACGGAGACATTACTCGCCGAATAGCCGAACTTAATAAATATACCTACTTTGAAAAGGAATCTTACGTACAATTTTCATTTCCATGTAGTTGTATCAAAAACACAGTAAATACGTATAAGTAATTAAGTTTCCGAACTTTTAAGCCCACAATAACGAAACGGGTCGACAGCTACGGAAGCCTACATTTCGCGTGGCCCGACACGCACTTGGTCGATTATTACATTTTCCTTCAGCTAGTACTAATGTGGTAAGACCTAAAACGTTTACTTCTCGAAAACAACGTTTTGTTTGACAATGACGTTCCTGCATGTATATATAAGGAGGACTGTCGCTCGAGGGCGTAATTTAATCTACCCTGCGCGGGACGTGCGTGTAATGGAACGCGACCGTCCTTTGTACTGCCAGTAAATAGCTGAAAATCGACTAAGTTAACTGGAAAATTGCCATTTTGACCACGGAACCCTAAATATATTATTTTCATAGTTACACAAGGTGTGGCCTGTAACAGGAGCAAAATTTAAAAGGGCGCTTCCTTAGAGCATCTGCAGCTGATCTGCAGTAACCCCTTGTGTCCAAATATTTTATTTATTTCAATTCGGAGAAACTTTGATCTAAAGTTAGGATCCTCAATTAATGGATCTTGACACCACGAGATCATAGCACATCCGTCAATGCGGATTCAGAGGTAGCATCAAGATATTAAGTCGTCGTAGTTTTAGCATTTTTGGTTTGACCGTATAATATTTTTAGCCTTTTTATGTTTTTTGTTTATTGTGTTTTGTAATAAAATAGTTATTAATATTACTCCAAAAGAGTAACAAAATACAGGACAACTGTCTGTGCAGAAAAAAAAAATTCAACTGTAACCATGTGGAAATAATAGCAAGCAAGGTTAATAAATAATCTACCGTTTCATTTTTTGCTTCTATTACAGGCCACACCCTGTATAAATTTAAGATGGCTAACAAACTAAAATTACTTACCTAATATAAAATTATGGATGGAAATAAAACGATAAAAAAATGGATTATTTAAGTGACATTAACAGTCTGGCTGTTTTCGAAAACTGCTCATAAATCGGTACAAATACACTATGTAACTCTATGTACTCTGATGTACACTAATTAATGTTTAAAACCGGCCAAGTACGAGTCGGACTTCGCACATTTAGGGTTCCGAACCGACCGCAAAGTTAAGTTGGTTTTTATAGGAAAATGTAAAAAAAAAGTCGCGCCCCCTTAAGCTGTATAGGTATCCCATAAAGCTAAAGGGGGCGCGAAAAAACATTTAATAATAAGTTTTGACTATAATTTGTATGGCTTTGGGTAAACAAGATGCTTATACTGTGTAAATTTGAAGCCTGTAGCTCCAACCATTTGGCTGCAAAACCTGTGTGACAGACGACGGACGGACGAACGGCCTGACGGACGGACGAACGGACGGACGCGTGAGTGACAGCAATAGGGTTCCGTTTAGACCCTTCGGGTACGGAACCCTCAAAATGGGTTATTTAAGTGACCACATTCTGGCTGCTTTCGAAAACTGCTCATAAATCGGTACAAAATAAGTTTCAAATAGTGATTTCATGGACAATCAAAGCGCTTCACTCTATTGGTTCTGAGGAGATCAATTTTGAAATCTCAGTCCGCGCGTCAAGTCGCGTCTAGTTTTATGCCATTTACGGTTTTGTGTTATCCGCTATATGTGCCCCGCTGGGAAATCATAAAGTTTCCTTCGTTCCCGACTAACCTATTGAGATATAAAATCAACGGAACTGTGTGACAATATTCACAATATTATATACCTATCTTTATCCGTAGATTGTTTGACAAGGGGCTAATAGGATTTTTTCAGACTAGGATGGATGGTAGAATAATCAAAAACCTAACCCACTTTCAGGTGACCTAGCAAGTTGAAATTTGACATCGAGCTGGGTACCTAAATGTATGATTACGAACCTGAAAAACATAAACAGTGTTTTTTTTACGATTTGTAATATTTTCCAAATATTTTTTTTATTTACACACTAAGCGCCTATTGATTTTGTACTGGCAAAAATGTAAAAATCAAACAATGTAAGCGCACCTTAACTATTTTGCGTTCGTCTTGCGTCACTCTGCGCGACCGACTCGTAGAATATTTTGCGCGACCGTTGCGCTTTTGTGGTGGCTACGGCCTGACCCAAATATCTCAAACCAAAGTTTGAGATCTTGGTAACAATTTCATTGTTTGAAATTGTCATAGAACAATATATACTGTTCATGTCCAAATAATATTCAAAATGATGTACGACTTCGTGCCAGTAGCGGTGGAGACTGCGGGACCATGGGGCGCGGAGGCCAGGGACTTTGTGAGGGATTTGGGTCGACGACTGAGGGAAAGGGGGTGCGATCCTCGGTCCGGGTCGTTTGTGGCTCAACAGATTTCGCTGGCCATCCAGCGCGGCAACGCCGCCAGTATTATGGGAACTTTTGATCCATCTACGATCCGGGGCGGTCCTTTATGTTAAGTCTATTTGACGAAGCCTGTGGCGGATTTCATCTCTGGTGTCCCTGTCTTGTGATTGTTTGTTTATGTACGCACCTGACGAAGCCTGTGTTGTGGATTAGAATTTGTGGACTGTTTGTTTATGCTTAGTTTGTTATATGTATATTCAAATGAGGTTGTTATATGTACTTACTTAAAAGTCGCTACTGCTTCTAAACTGTGAGGGAATATTATTATTGACTTATTTTCATGCAAATATCCGAGCGCAGGCGACAACCACCATACATCGAGATAAAATATTCATTCGGTCTTCTGGTGGCCGTAGGGCTGGCCCGTTCCCCGCTCAACGTATTGGCATTGCCATTCAACGAGGGAATGCAGACAGCCTTATAAATAGGTACCCTTCCAAATTCAACTGATTTAGGGGATATTTTTGATTATAGATTAGATCACATACATTAAGGTAGGTTTAGTTTAGGTTTAGTCGTTTATATTTGCATTTTATCTTAATGTATTATATGTAATAAAAAGTAAAATATTGACGACATTTTGCCTTATTATCTACATATTTCCAAAACCATCATTTTTACATGATCCTATAATTTAACATTATTTAAATAATTGTCTTCCGAATACTTCCGATTTCAACACGAATTTAATTCAACGAAGCTAATCCAGAATGATACTTTTGTAGTTCAGCTCCCAATCAATAAATTTTCGCACAGAAAAATAAGTATATACCGAATAAAATATTCGTTATAAAGTTTATTATTTGGTTTATTTTGTTAAAAAGGTGCAATAATGTAGGTAATGAAATTCTGTCTTTAAAATATTCAAGTTCCAGTTGAACTTAATATCTTAAATTGATTTAAAAAATGTATTAAGTAGTATAACTCCAAAAGCAAGTTACTAGTGAACGGGCGCTGAGCGAAGATAATGTAATCTAACTGTACGCAAAAGTAAATTTATCATTTTACTAGCACCGTCAAGGCTTTATTCATAAATCTTTTTCAAACCAATATTTGCTAATAATGTTAAAAATCGTTTATCTTTTTCTGTTACTTTAACAGTTGTGTTTGTAGAAAAGGATCAAAACACAGTTTACAGAGCTTTGTTTAGATCAAAACACAGTTTACAGAGCTTTGTTTAGATCAAAACACAGTTTACAGAGCCTTGTTTAGTTTTTGTATTACTTAGTGCATAGAAATGAGATAATATACGTAAAACACATTAAAAAGATCTGCATTTATTTATTTGTTATTGATCTTGATTGTTCATCATACAAACACAAAGACTAGTTTTGTTGTGAAAATATTTAATTTTATTACAACCATATCGAATTTTATGTTGCATTTATCGTATAAGATTGATTTTTGACACTGACGATGTGATTATCATCATTTTAATATTATTTCCATGATTCTCATTATATATCCATTGTAGATCTATAACTCGTACTACATTACATTCATTTTAGTATTTGTCGAGGGACGCCATTCCATTCATAGTGTTATCTGCTAATTAACTTTGTAGTGTAACAATACCCGTAAAATTGCATCTGTATCCCAGTCGAATATTGAACCTGATATTTTGTTGTACATAGTTCATTCACGTTTTTTAAACAATCCTTTTCAAATTCAGAAGCCTAAGAAGTACTGGGTAAAAGAGTGATCGGTTCTAACTCCCGATTATCGATACATCTCGATTTCGTGATTGTAGATAAAATCTTTCACAAAAACCAGAGTTAAAAAGTCAACCCTTCACTTTTTAGGGTTCCCTAGTAAACAAGGAACCCTTATAGTTTCTCCATGTCCGCCACGGCTTAGCTCATTAACCCTTGGTACTAGAAAGCTGCAGTTTGGCATTAGTAGGTATACATTTTGATCACGCCGACAAAACGCTACTATAAAATATTGAACAAAAAAGAATTTTATGTCACACCTTGTCACGAAACGTCGCCTCCCAATTGCTTGAGAGGCGAAGTTACCGAGTAGTTTGGGTTAGAGTTAAAAGGAAGAAAATTCAGGGTCGAGGTAAGTTGATTTATTTGTCTCTAACTAGAACCTAGAACATCATCATAACACTTACAAAAGGAAATTTAAAAGAACGGCGAGTATGAAGTAAACGTTAGCGGTGGCGGAGGTTAACAAAGGTGTTAACGTGGCGGTTAAAAGTGGCGTTAGTGATGGCCGGCGTTCGGGGCCGCAGAACACTGTAGCAGAGGCGGCTAGGGGCCGCGGAGCACCGTAGCGGAGGCGGCTAGGGACCGCGGAGCACTGTAGCAAAGGCGGCTAGGGGCCGCGGAGCAGGACAGCAGAGGCGGCTAGAGGCCGTGGAGCATCAGACGCGGCAAGGAGCCGCGAGCCCGTAGTAGAAGAGGCTCAGGGTCTCTGAGCACCGTAGCCGTAGTGGTTCAGTTCAGCAGCGTAGTGAAGATGGCTCAGCGCCTCAGAACGATGTGGTAAAGTCACCCAATACAAAGCCTCGAGGTAGCGTGGTAAAGGTGGCCCAGGGCCACGGAACAGCGTAGCAGGGGTTTTAAGGCTCCCAATTACTTTGCGCGAGGTCTTCTTGAGGTGCGGGGCCTGGCTTGGCCCCGCACAGACCAATTTCGTAGTCGACTTGTTGAAGTCTAGACGAGAACTGCCGTTGTTTGGCTTTGTACGTCTTTTATATCCGTCCGTTCCGTTGTTCTAGAATATCCAGTTCCAAATTTACAATTTCGAAATTATGAACTACCAGCAACCTATTTTGCCTCGAAAGTAAGTTAAACCTCGCCTTAAAACGCGATTGACAAGTTACGTTTCTATGACAATGTTACACTGCTGGAATGTAAATAAATATGTCAAACAATCAGATTAGTAAGAAATTGCGAATTAAGCTATAAATATAAACAGAAAATGAGCTGAATTAACTATTGCTAAGTAGGAGACACGTTTTAACGCGTCCCGTAGCCCGAGAAATGTAGGAAATTACAATTTTCATACTTGACAACAATGTTTCACGTTACAGCTTGTTACAAACGGAATCCGAATGCATATTCTTAAGGAAAACGGAAGTAATAGAGGAGGTACGAAATACTACGACCAGGACCCGTCGTTACAGCACAAGTCCATAGGCATATTTTTAAGGAAAATGCCCGTAATAGAAGGGGAACGAAGTACTGGAATCCAGGATTCGAGACCAAGCATGTTTCCACAAATACAAGGTATGCTACAACCTGGCCATAAAGTGGCCATTATCGCACGCTCCGCGCGCGAAAAAACCCACTTCCTGGCCAGGGGGTGACATAAAATTTTGTACTTACCACGGGCGATAATAAAGAAAGCCTCAGATCGCATATTTATCGCCCTTGCCTTCGGCTCGGGCGTAAAATACCTGCGATCTGAGACATTCTTTGTTTTATCGCCCTTGGTAAGTAATGTACTATTTTTTGGGTACTCTCCTAATGTAAATTGGGGGTGCATTTTTTTTCTTCCATATCCCATTGTGCGGGGTATCGTGGATAGCTCGTTTAAAAATGCACATTTTAGGGCTCCTAGAACCAGTTTCGATCCAGTAGGTAATCTGCTAAAGCTTTCAAATGGTAACTTTTGTTATGGTCAAGTGTCAATACCTCTACTCTGTTCACTATAACAGTACAATTTATAAGCAAAGCAATATTTTTTAAGTAAGCAAATCACATTTGAGTACTTTAAAGGGACAACATCAAGTTTATTTTATTAAATCGAAGTTGTCCCTTTCATGTAGGTACTTACTGAAAAGTGGTTTGTTTGCATAAATTGTACTGTTATAGTGAACAGAGTTAATGCATATTACATCGGAGTTAGAATGTCATCAAAGTACCTAATAAACTTTATTTTTATATAAATGAAAACAAACATCTATTCGTAAACATGAAAAACTTCTTATATTTTGCTTTTTTTTGATTAATGAGTTTGAAGGCTAAGTTTTTATTGTTTATCTCATTATATTTAAATCTAGTATTTTTTAACTCGAAAACAGTAGTTAGTTACTATATTGAAAAATAAAAATTTGAGGAAACAACTTAGTTTACCTACTTAAATATGTGAATCATCATCCTCCTAGCGTTATCCCAGTACAGTTGCATCCTGAAGGATGCATCCTGGAACCTACTTATAACTCTTCTGACTTTTATTAAAATTGCTGAAAGGAACTTTTATTCTTTTACAGGTAACAAAACATGGCGGTATAGCACAATAAAACACACAAAATAGCCCGCGCTTCATAAAAATATCCGTTTAATTCTGCAACCGGCGTCGTTCCCGACGAAGGAAGCCACTGTCCTCCGACGAGCCATTTTACTACAGTTAGGCGACTTCCTGACTTGGCGGGGCGGGATCCTTATGTGACATTTTCTTCTGTGACGTGAACTTACCGACGTCGCAAAGATTCTCACTTGACATAATACTGTCAGTATTACGTTTGCGCAGTAGTAATATTAGGCGACTTGCTGATTTGTCGGTGCGGAGGCGGTACGATATGAGAAAACTGTCAAATGTCAGTGTCAACTGTCAGTCAACTCAGTATCGCTTTTTACTACGCCCCTACATTTAACGTCGTCAGCGTCACATATCGATCCCGCCCCGCCAAGTCAGGAAGTCGCCATATGCGCAGAAGCGGAGCAGTACCGCCTTCGCATCGGCCCGCTACCGCGCATCCCGCGCCAGTCAGGAAGCACTCATTTAAATGTAGGGGCGCAGTAAAAACCGGTACTGAGTCGACTGACAGCTCACACTTACATTTGACACTTTTCTCATATCGTACTGCCTCCGCACCGACAAATCAGGAAGTCGCCTTAGGGTTGTAACGCCGGATTTTTTACCTTTACCCTAAACAGTTTGGTTTCTATATTAGCAACATTTGTCTCATAGTTGTTCTTTTTGATGTAGCAACACTCACCGGTTTGCGTTCCGTTATAGCAAGTTTAGACTACGTTTTGTTACATAAAATTAATCATCGGTTTTCTAAATTTGGAAATCATTATTTTGTTTTGATGTCAGGCATAGTTTTTCTCGTTCAGATTAATTTTTGTTTCTTTTTAGTCTACAATTCAGTATTTACTTCGAGATCAGAATTTTCAGGTCAACGAGTCGAAATTACCATAGACAGTTTTTTTTTCCTTGTTAATCTGAGCTGTCAACTGAATGAGGATGCAATTTCGATCACGGCGAGAGAAGAGGTTATTCTTCTCCATGAGGCTCGGTGGAAGTATAAGAGATATGGGCCAGTAAGCCTGATTGTCATCGTTTTGTGGAAAGATTTGTTCGCCCCGCCGGCACGCGAAGTAGCAATTTCGTCTATCGCGTTTATACACGAAATTGCTACTTCGCGTATGAATGTTGGCGGCTAACTCGGAGATTTCGGACGCCCTCTCATGTAAGTTGTTTCTCATTGAATACCATCAGCTTTTGGTTGTTACGACGCAAACCATGAAGCTCGGCGTGAGCATTGAATCTATCGTCTTTGTTGCAGATTTATGAAATTCCAGGCATCGGCCACCCTTCCGGCCCGTTGTTCAGCGATGCCATCAACTCCGCTAGTCATGCCCGAGTATAAAGCGACTACTCGCTTGATCTCAAGCCCTTAATGGTAAGTTCGGTATGCGGAATTACTCTATAGGCAGTAATATTTGACCGTTCTGTCTCCATACAAAGTGCGGTTAGGTGTAGCATGTGCTAGTGTATTAATGATAATCTTGTTTGGTTTCCAGGGCTCCTAGGCACGGGCACAGTGCCTAAGTTCAGGAACCAGTCCCGAATGGAGTGCGGTTTCCTGCGAGGCTCTTTGGATTTTCCCCGGGAGACGGGAAAGACGACGGTTCCTTTTTAGAGCAAGCGGTTAGGCAGGCATTGCAAATGTGAGTCCGTTCCATACTGCTTTAGTCAGCTTCAAAGACATTTACACAGAGGTACACACACACACCCGTAGGTTTTAGTTGAATTCCGTCCTCCATAAATATCGTTTTATAGTTGTTTTCTTTAACATTTTAGTATAAATTGCGACATTGGCAAATTAGATATATATTTAGATAAGCATTAGTGCTATTTGGTTTTGATACTTGTAACCTGGGGACGCCTGGGTGTAAAATCCTTTCAAATAAATGTGTAAATAAACATTCAAACTGGTTTGTTTTTGTGGACTCCATACACCACTAGGGCATCGTTTGTGCGGGGCCTGTGTCATAAGTTTAATAAAAATTTCAAGGCGCCCAACATTTTCTCTACCCCTTTTGTTCCACATATGACCCAGGTCTGGCCACGGGTACCCCTCATCCCACGCCCTTAGTCTCATGCCCGGAGCAAAAGCTGTTACAGGGTAACCTCATTTGCATATTGTAAACGGATGGAGAGCATTATTTTTAAATAGAGTCGTAAATATTTACTCCCGTGCTTTAGAAGGCACGTTAAGCCATTGATCCCGGTTGCTGTCTATGGCAGCAGTCGTTAAGCCGAGTTGGAGGCCTTCGGGCGGCTTGAGAACTTCTAACAGTCAAGTTGCCCACTCACTTGACAAAGCCTAATCCCAATAAGGTCTAGTTTCCCCTTGGGGTTGGAAGGTCAGATGGCAGTCGCTTTCGTAAAAACTAGTGCCTACGCCAAAATCTTGGGATTAGGTAGCGGACCCCAGGCATCCTTCAGGATGCAACTGTACTGGGATAACGCTTGGACGATGATGAGGATGAGAGTCGTAAATATTTACTCTTATTACGGCATCCTGAGGGCATTTGCAGCAAGGTTTGACTGTCAGTACCTGAACCATTGCCACATGGTTCATGTACTGACAGGCAAGCCATACAGGTTCTGTCCGTAATCAATGTTGTGATTGTTTTATTTTGTGTATCCCTAACCTTAGATTTAAGAATGATTATTATGATAATTTTGAGTAATGAAATGTAATTTTAATGTTAACTTTGTAACTGTGTTGTATTCATATGGACTTGGTCTGAAATAAAGAATTATGGTTATGATTATGATTACATTACCTTCTGTGTAGAGTACACCTATCCAATAAGTAATACGTGTTGGAAACTGTTCCTAGACATCCAGTTGAACGAATATGTACATGTAAACAGGTACCGTCTAAAAACTAATAAATAATAGCCTTAATACATAATCAGTAAGTAATATCCTCTTACTATCCACAATTACAGAAAACAACATTAAATATGGAATTGGTTTTTTTACTCGCAAATGTGTTGAAAAACGTCGTATGATACACGATACACGTGACTATTGATCATTACACTCTGGGCTCTCTTATCAGGGCAGACAACAGGCGATCTTATCGCTGTAGAGCGATCTCTTCCAGACAATCTTTAGGTGGGAGCGTAGATTTGTACTTTTTTGTACAGTGCAATAATTTCCTCCCTCGGACGCTCTGGTTGTGGAACGAGCTCCCCTTCCGACGTTTTCCCGAGAGACTACAGTATAGGGTTTTACAAATGTTTTTGTAAAGGAATTTATTATTGAAATAAACAGTTTTTTTTAAAGAGAGGAGTTTATAACTTTTTAAGGGGTCGGCAACCAGCATGTGACGCTCCTGGATTTGCAAGCGTACATAGTAGAGCAGGAACAGAATTGGAAAAGGCGTCTCTAAACAATGCAAGCGGCAAATCATGTAACAGTTGGGGTGACAACGTTATCAGAGGGTTTGGACCCTGCAGAATATGGATCTGCCTGTCGCCATCTCGAAATTTGAGCCGGAAGTACGGTATACCGGAAAAGGTGCAGCCCATACAAAAAAAATTCGTAGTACATTTAGTAAATTGTTGCTCTGGTACTCTAAAAGAGGTCCGATTGATATGATTTTTTGGTATGTTGTGAAGGACAATATTAGCCATGGTAACCTAAAAATTTCGGCCCTCCAGCTCCATAACTTTGGCCGCCATCTTGGAAATAGTGTCACTTTTTTCAGTTCTTTGCTTTTACTGTCGTCAAAGTTCATTCCAGTGCTAAACATAGTTCTGCAATATTGTAGAATACAAAATTTGCTAAAACTATTGGGTACCAAGATTTTTTCCATGACCCCTAGGGACGAAGATATGACAGGATATATCATTAAAAATTGCCACTTTTTTCTAGTTTTCCGTTCATGTTTACATTTTAAGTGCATTTTAGCACTAACTATAGTTCGGCAATATTGTAGATCACGAAATTTGCTACAACTTTTGTATTGAAATATTTTTTCCACGAACATTAGGAAAGAAGATATGAAGTCATCTATGGAGTAGCACCGTCGAAATTTGCTACTTTTGCAGTTTTCTTCTCATATTTAGGTTTGAGTGCATTTAATCGCAATCTGTAGGGGATCTATGATGGTCGAGTGATAGCGGGATAGACGACAAGATAAAGCATCTGTCACTTTCCGATCTATACCACTTCAATCCCTCAAAAGACAAAATCGTCTGTTTCCACGATACCTAGTAAGATCGCAGGTACTTTGAATTTGCATATAATTTTGTCTTCTGTAATATTACAGACCTAGAACTTGAGCTAAAATACACTAAAACGCAAATATGGGAAGAAAACTGGATAAAGAAGCAAATATCGATGGTAGTACTCCATAGATGACTTCGTATCTTCTTTCCTGATGATCGTGGAAAAAATATTTCAATAGAAGAGTTGTAGCACATTTTATGATCTACAATATTGCAGAACTATACTTAGCGCTAAAATGCACTTAAAACGCAAAAATGGGAGGAATACTAAAAAAAATTGCAGTTTTAAAGATATCTCCTGTCATACCTTCGTCCTTAGGGGTCATACAAAAAATCTTTGTAGCCAAAAGTTTTAGCAAATTTTGTCTTCTACAATATTGCCGAACCATGTTTAGCACTAAAATGAACTTTAGCGACAGTACAAGGAAAAAACTGAAAAAGTGACAGATTTTCCAAGATGGCGGAGAAAGATATGGAGCTGGAAAGTCGAAAATTTCGGGATACTAAGACAAATATTGTCCTTTACGGCATATCAAAAACCTATAACAATCGGACCATAGTTAGGGTACCGGAACCACGATTTACCAAATGTACAACGAAAAAATTTGTATGGGCTGCACATTATCCGGTATAAAATACTTCCGGCTCAAATTTGGGGATGGAGACAGGCAGAACCGTATTCTGCAGGGTCTAAGCCCTCTGATAACGTTGTCACCCCAACTGTTACATGACTTGCTTCTTGCATGCTACTTCTTCAAAAATGGGCCTACTCTATAGGCTGCGGTGACCGCTTACAATCAGGCAGGCCGTACGGTTGTTTGCCACCGACGTGGTATAAAAAAATTGAGATTTCACAAATAAATAGGTACTCACTTAATTTTCGAAAAATCATTAAATCAAATCAATTTAATATTTATTTTGCATATAGGCCACAGGGCATTGACCAAACTAGCGTCTCGAATATATTCAGCAGCCATAATTGCCCCGTAGGCTCTGGCGCTGGCATCAATCGAGATCGTGGCATCTACCTAAAGTGGGTCCATCTATTCACTGAGGCTATAAATAAATCAGGAAACCTCTCGTTTGTTGAGTTTTAGTGAGTCGAGGCCAATAATCTGTGGCAACCAGGTCTAGCCAATTTAATGAAAATATCAATTTAGCACATGATTAAGTGATTAAGGCCGTGTATTACCACTTTTGAGTTTTTTAAAACCATCTGAGACATAGAATATAGTGTCTTAAAATCTAAAAAAATATATATGTGTTACATAAGGATATTGTCTAGTCAAAATCGCAGTCAGTTACATGACCTGATGAATTTCACTCGATAGAAAAAAATCGCGAAGTTACCCCTTTTTGGAATGTTTTTTCAATACTACGGCTATATTACTGATATATAACATTTAATTTTTGTACTCAATTAAAGATCGTAAATAGTTATAGACATTTTCGCAGGGTTTGCTTTGATAAAATGACTGGCTTGATGACTATAGCTAAATATTTACAAAACTGCGCGCAGAGCTTGCGTAGAGAGCGGGATGGTTAATTGTAAACTCACGCATGTTAGAGCGGGACAGTTGCGTTGGGGATACCTCCCCTTAAGATTACTTTTTATACTTTTATCTATAAAATTCTTATACGTAGTAAACACAGCAATTCTACTCTTACATAAAAGGTAACCAACCAAGTTCCATAAAACTTCTGACATGCTAGTTGGTTACGGAACGTGTCCAACTTGCTCTAGATAGACCTGTCATTTTTTGTATATCAAATGACATTAAGATCGATCTTAGGCGCTCGTTTGTTTTATGCGTCAGACGCGAAAAAAATATTCAAAATAATAAATAATTACGTAATTATAAGTCTTTCAAGTTTTAAGAGTGGGTATTTTCTGTCGCTTTTCCGCAAAACGCACCTTTGTATTGAACGATCGTCATTTACTATGCTACTCAACGGTAACATCACTGTTGAGTAGCACTTTCTCTAACTACGAACATTCTAACCGTTGTAGCTTCGTTATTTTTTGAGATATTTGAATAGGATTTTCACTATTTGGCATAGTTTTATATGTTCTTTCCATTGAAGTAATTTTTTTTTTTGAGTCAACATCCCTATTGTGCATAGATTAGTATGAGATTCACTGTGGAGGGGCGCGTCGTTGTGAATAACACGCACTATAGCAGTCGTGCCTTCGCTCGCCGGCAGTTCGACAGTCCGCCTGGGTACGACTGTATTATTATCGTATCTTATTTGTGACGCCTATACACCACACACATACATAAACTAACGCCTGTATTCCCAAAAGGGGTAGGCAGAGCACATGAAATTAAATTCCAGTGCCACTTTTAGCAACTGTAGGTAGATGGAGAAAATGTAATATTGTAGTGATAGGTTGCCCATCGCCCACAAACACTCTTCAACCCAGTTTCACACACACCAAGAATACACCACAGTCTCTGTTTTTCATAATTAGAATTACAGAACTACTAAAGTGAGAATATAATCTGTCAAAATATCAAGGTTGGATTACTTGCACGTGTCTACGCTCGGCTTGTGTACTCTAGCGTCGTAATCATCATCATCAGCCTATATATACCTCCCACTGCTGGGCACAGGCCTGCCTCTCATAGATGAGTGGGATTGGGCAGTAGTCCCCAGTGTCCCCACGCTGGCCCAGAGCGTTTTGCGGACTTCACATACCTACAACTTTGAATTTCTTCTCGGATATAATATGCAGGTTTCCTCACGATGTTTTCCTTCACCGAAAAGCTAACGGTAAATATCAAATGATATTCTGTACATATACGTTCCGAAAAACTCATTGGTACGAGCCGGGATTCGAACCCACGACCGACACTAGGCTACCGTAGCTCCTGCGTTGTAAGTTGTAATCACTTCGGTCTTAATAACGAGCACTATAAGAGCTAACTATAAAGAGCCTTGGTTTAAAAATGGGAAAGGGAAACTCATTAACCTGACCGCAATTATTCGCAGAAGGGCTAAAAGGTTTCTCCGAAGATTTAAGTCCAGCCATAAATCTACCGGACATACTTTTTTGGAATGACTGGATTTCGTGTTTTCTTATATCATTTCGCGTTCTGGTTGTAAACCGTTAAGAAAGAAGACAGATAATACATATTTTAAAATAAAAATAATTTGCTACTGCGGGTACCGCGAGATCGGGCCCGTATTACCAATTGCCAATTTAAATCTGACTATAAAACCAACCATAACAAAAGAAGTGATTCTAATTAAGAGCGGCGTGTAGGTACCTACCTATACCAACATCGGCATCAGTTACCATTCCCATTAATCTCGGTAAAAAATGTATAAATAAGATTAGTTTAGTGTACAAACTGTAACAAAAGCGTTAGTAGTTTGTGATCACAAATAAGTAGGTCATACTTTAAATTTATGTCAGAGGATTTAAAACAACAATGCGATACTAATTAGTAATTAGAATGACCCATTATTGTTACGCATTGTATTAATATTCTAGGTAATTAAAACAATATTCCAGAAAATCGAAAACCATTAGGTATTAAAATGCTGCTTGTTCATGACGAGGTTATCTTAAAGATAAGATAGCGACGTTTATTTCTACATGGATATCCGCAACATGGCACCCCAATAGGACTGGACGACTTATGTCAATGCAGTTGCTCAACGTTAATAAAGTACGGTATATATCAGAAATTTAATAATTTTATTTATTTCTAAATAATCCGACATCGCATTCTCTCTGTTTTTGCTTTTAAAATCCAAAACAAATCATGTTACTTCTTACATGCTTATTTTATAGGCATTTTTCAGGCCCAATTTACGTTGACATTTTATATTGCCTTTGACAAATAAAAGGAAAAAATCCAGATCCCCTTCTTATCCTTCTTTATGTCGAAATGTTTTCCTAAACAAGGCCGTTAAATTAAACGGTACATTTACTCTCGTGTACACTGAAAATATTCAGCAGTTTCATTCCCGAGACCTTTTCTTAATGTTTCCGTTTGGTAAACAAGCGTGGAAATAGAAATAATAACCAAGTTAATAAATTGTTTTTGCCGATCCTTCGATTAATAGGTATTTTGCACTAGTAACATAGCCAGTATAATAGAAAAAGGTAGCTAAACTATTATTTTTACTCCTTCTATTTAAGCGTTACCTACGCAATCAACTCTTACAACATCCAAAAGCGAAAAATAAATAAATAGTGAAAACCAATCTATACATATAATAAAGCAGAAGAGGGTCGAAAATCTGTACATTGAAGATATTAGTAAAAAAATCGATGGAGGGGTCTAAGAATCGATAACAGAACACGTTTCAACTGTTTTTAGAATTCGTGTCTGTTTGTCTGTTTGTCTGTTTGTCTGTTTGTCTGTTTGTCTGTCTGTTTATATGTCTAACTATCACGCGAAAACTAGCGAATGGATTTTAATACAGCCTTCACTAATATGTTTATTGGATCTTCGGCCAGGTTATAGGCTATAAAAATCATACAGGTTAGGGATGAAAGGGGGTGAAAAGAGGGGTTAAACTTTGTATGAGAAGTCTTTCAGTTCATGATTTACAGGCTTGAAAGTTGGTAAGTATATACATGGACGCAAAGTAAATAGAACCTCATTCAAACATTGTATAATAAACAGATAGTATTTGAAAAAATGGGGGGTGAAATAACAATACCTCTGCCTCTCAAGGCTATAGACAAAAATACAAAAGTCCCTCAAACCATATTAACTGTTTGAAATGAGAGATCTAATTATGTTTGTCAGTCAGTCGCTATCAATATTCACAAACCTTGCTACGCAACCTCGGTTTTTTTTTTGTTTGCGATGGAGGGTACCTTACCTACGCAGAGCGGCGGGCTCTCGGTTGCATGGTAGCACTTGCGACATGTACTAACCTAACTATATATTAAGTATGCGCATTTTTGTATAAAATATTGCTTTTTGAGGTGCTCATTACAAGAATGATACTTATCCATTTTCAAATCGAAGATGGCGGACATTTACTTATTTACTTTTCTTAATAATCGATATGGGTGTCATCTTTGAGGTTCTTCGAGGTGCCGATTAGTTGCGTTTTCCGTCAGCAAAATGTATAAAATACGTTCAGCGCGTAACAGCACAAAGTAAATAGCGGCGGCGCGCGGTAACAGACATAAATTTAGGGTATATTGGTATTCGTTATTAAAACATACATACCTACGTAACAATAAACATCAAGTATGACCAAATTCGAACAGGCGGATTGGAAAGCAAAAAAAACCGGCCAAGTGCGAGTCGGACTAAGTTGGTTTTTATGGGAAAAATAAGGAAATTTCAAAGAAAAACATCTAATTTATCAATATATTAGTATTTGTTGGTAAAAAATACGTAATAACAATCATTATTACCAAATTTTAAGTTTATAGGTGTTTGGAAAGTTAAAAAATTCATCGGAACAAAATTTCGTAAATTCCAATAATTTATGAACAAAAAAAATATCTATTCAACTACCTCTTTACAAAGCCACTTGATAGGTCAACAAATTTTTTTTGTTCAATATTTCGCGCTCGCTGCTCTCGCGTTTTCATCTACATTGCTTGATGCGTATGAAGTATTTTCCGTACCTGCATCATAATGTTCGAATCATTTCGCACTAGCTTTTTTATCTACATTACTTGACGCGTAGGAATTATTTTCCGTAACTGCATCATAATGTTCGAAAAATTTCGAGCTCGCTGCGCTCGCGTTTTCATGTGCATAACTTTCATGAGAATGAAGTATTTCCCGCACCTGCATCATGATGTTCGAAAATTTTCGCGCGCCGTACGCTCGCGTTTTCATCTACATTGTAGTTAATGCGAATGATGTCTTTTCCGCACCTGCATCAGAATGTTCGAATCATTTCGCGCTCGCGTTTCATATACATTACTTAATGAGTGTGAAGTATTTTCCGCACCGGCATCATAATGTTTGAAAAATTTCGCGCTCGCTGCGCTCGCGTTTTCATCTACATTAATTGATGAGTATTTTCCGCACCTACATCATAATGTTCGATAATTCTCGCGTGCCCTACGCTCGCGTTTTCATCTGCATTATAGTTGATGCTTATGAAGTCTTTTCCGCACCTGCATCATAATGTTCGATACATTTCGCGCTCACTACGCTCACGATCTCATCTTCATTTCTTGATGCGTATGAAGTATTCTCCGCACCTGCATAATAATGTTCGAAAAATTTCGCGCTCGCTGCGCTCGCCTTTTCATCTACATAACTTCATGAGTATGAACTATTTTCCGCACCTGCATCATAATGTTCAAAATCTTTAGCGCCCGCTACGATCGCTTTTTCATCTAAATTACAGATGCGTTTGAAGTCTTTTCCGCACCTGCATCATAATGTTCGTAAAAATTTCGCGTTCGCTATGCTTGCGTTTTCATCTGCATGACTTGATGCGTATGAATTATTTACCGCACCGGCATCACAATGTCCGAAATATTTCGCGCTCGCTGCGCTCGCGTTTTCATACACATTACTCGATGAGTGTGAAGTATTTTCCGCACCTGCATCATAATGTTCGAAAAATTTCGCGCTCGCTGCGTTCGCGTTTTCTTCTACATTACTTGATGTGCATTTTCCGCACAACCTACATCATAATGTTCGAAAATTTTCGCGCGTCGTACGCTCGCGTTTTCATCTACATTATAGTTGATACGTATGAAGTCTTTTCCGCGCCTGCATCAGAATGTTCGAAAATTTTCGCGCTCGCTGCGCTCGCGTTTTCATCTACATTACTTGATGAGTATTTTCCGCACCTGCATCATAATGTTCGAAACATTACGCACTCACTACGCTCGCGTTTTTATCTTCATTACTTGGTGCGTATAAAGTCTTTTCCACACCTGCATCAATGTTCGAAACATTTCGCGCTCGCTGCGTTCGCGTTTTCATCTACACTATTTGATGCGTATGAAGTATTTTCCGCACCTACATCCTAATGTTTGAAAGAATTCGCGCTCGCTGCGCTCGCGTTTTCATCTTCATTACTTGATGCGTATGAAGTATTTTCCACACCCGTATCAGAATATCCGAAAAGTTTCGCGCTCGCTTCGCTCGCGAGCGTTTTCATCTACATCTATAATAAGTTTATAACATATATTTAGTCCTCTGTAATGTTTCATGTGGGCGCATTGAGCCGGCGTGCGCAATGTTTGGCGAGACAACCCGGCGAAATACGGTATAGAAGTTGATATGGATAATTTATATTCACGCGAATGAAGTCGCGGGCAAAAGCTTAGATAAATAAATTTAAAACTGGACTACCCGTGCGAAACTGGGGCGGGTTATAAATGCGAAAGTAACTCTGTCTGCCTGTTTCCTCTTAAAATGCTCAACCGATTTAGATGAAATTTGTTATGGATATAGTTTGAGTCCTAGGGAAGGACATAGGATACTTTTATCCCGGAAATCATCCCTTAATGGGGTTTAAGTTAGAATGGAAGAGAGATAACTAGGTAAGCGCATGAAATAGAAGAATGAAATAACATTCTAACGCGATGACGCGAGTTCTACGCAGACGAAGTCGCGGGCCAAAAGCTAGTCTACAATATGTCAGGTAATGGCCTAGCTAGAATACATAGGTACGTAAAAAAATCAACTATGCAGCGATAATACTGGCGGAAAATTGCATTCGCGTCGTTGTAGCATAACTACTGAGTCTACTGACAGTCGTTACGCTACAATGCAATGGCGCAATGTTATGTTAGAGGTAATTATATCACAATAATAATAACTACTGAATATAATATCTTCTTATTTATATTTCTTCGTTTAAAAACTGATAAGTGTTTGTTGTGTGTCCGGTGATATGCGTTTCGCTCTTCTTTATTATGCTTATGAACAAAGTGTTTTTGTCATAAATACTTAAATTAAATTCGTGTGGGATCATTTTATAATTCTGCATAAAGTCAATAGGGCTGTTGACTCAAGAAAAAATATTACTTCAATAGAAAGAAGACATAAAACTATGCCAAATAGTGAAAATTCTATTCAAATATCTCAAAAAATAACGAAGCTACAACGGTTAGAATGTTCGTCGTTAGAGAGAGAAAGTGCTACTTAACATTGACGTCACTTTTGAGTAGCGCCGTAGTAAATAACGATCGTTCAATACAAAGGTGCGTTTTGCGGAAAAGCGACAGAGAATTAACTTAAAACTTATAATTACGTTATTATTTATTTTTTTGAATTACTTTTTTCGCCATTTGATTGAGAATTTGAGCCTTTATGTAGAAAATTTGGATTTATTGATTTTCTTTTACAGTGTCATCAATGTCATCATCCCTATTGTTTGAAATAAAATTACGAGAAAATGCAATAGAAATGGGGGGGATACGGGTAAACCGTCTTCTAACCTTAAATACTACATACTGATCAACCTGGAATTTGTCCAAGGTACCGCAGAGCGCGGGTGTTGGCACGATCGCTTCGGGTACGGATACGTTCTTCGTTAAGTGTTCTCTGCAATGGAACATTGCAACTTTACAGGTTTACTTTTATTTGCTGGACCTGAAACCATTTTATTGAGTAGAAAGTTTGTCATGAACTGTAAATCGGGTTTGTGCTGGAGTAAAAGAATTCTTAAACTGAACGCTCTTCTATACCTTGCTTTTTAAGATTAGAAATTAGGGAAACAAAGAAGCAGTGGTCGTAAACACACACACACATTGTAATAACCTTATTTTCATGTCAGATCAGAATAAGTGACAGTTAGTTACTTTTTTTAAACCCGAACCGGCTTCTTGCAATCTCTGCTTCTTTGGGTTTTTTATTGTTCAACTTTGAGATGAATTAAACGAAACGTTATTAAAAAAATAATTGAAGTTTTATCTTATATCTTTAAATGAGCAATTCTTGTACTATATGTATAATATCTGGGCGGCCGGCATTTTCTCGGGCATGAGACCTAGCTAGATCGATTGCTCGTCCCCGAAAACCCCCACATACCAAATTTCATCAAAATCCTTAGGGCCGTTTCCGAGATCCCCGAAATAAATTTTCATGAAACGTGGCTAAGAACACTCGGAATAAAATTACCTATGACACAAAAAAACTAAACGAAAATCGGTTCATCCGTTTGGGAGCTACGATACTACAGATACACACACAGACGTTAAACTTATAACACCCCTCTTTTTGCGTCGGGGGTTAAAAATTATATTACTTAAAGATATTGAAGAAAGTTTTTTTTACTTGTAATAAGTTCAAACAAAACTGTCAGGTTACCGTGGGAATATCGCCAAATGCCAGCGCTCTGGTAACCGCATTTAGAGGGACATGAGATTCGCTGACTGAATGAAAATAAAATGGCGCCGAAACCGACCACACACACAGGAACCCTAATAAACATTGGCGCCTACTTACTGCAATTCTTTAGTAACATGTTCGAGCGTTTGCGAGGCTCAGTATAAATTGGTGGAATCACAAACTTCGCTGCAGTCTATTAATTTTGTTGCAGTTTTCTGGCTAACGAATTTTTTAAATGTTTGCAAAAACGAGGCGGATTTAATTTTATAAAACGTTGATATTTTACAAGACATGATTTAAAATAATATATAGGTATAGGGTATATTCTAAGTTGTATATAAAGTCCCCAACCCGCTCTGGGCGAGCGTGGGGACTACTGCCCAGTCCCTCTCATCTATGAGAGGAGGCCTGTGCCCAGCAGTGGGACATATATAGGCTGATGAAGGGGTATATTATCGAAGGCTTTTATTTTATTTACCTAACAGATTATGATAAATCTAAAACTTTTCGTGGATGCATAGACCAGGTAGATAGAGTTGTTTTCAATTCGCTCTTTAATAATGGTTAAAAAACAATTTAATTTAAAAAAATGTCGATATTGCATAGGTAATGTTTTAACGTTGTTATTACAAAACAGGAATTCGACCTCCAGAAAGTCAAAAGAACTTTGGTGAAGAAAATTTGTGTTATTTTCACTGTTCAAAGACGATTGACTATCTGAGTTGAGAATCTAATAAAACCAGAAATTGGAACTTTCCATTGTTATCGCGTATTCCTGCAAATCTCATTTGTTTGAAAAACAAATGAAATATCTTAACGGTAAAGTGAAATGTAACTGTCTAGATTTATAAACGTAAAAGTCCTGACTGACTCACTTAAATCAACGCCCAGCCCAAACCGTTTGGACCTAGAGAGCTGATTAAGAAGGGGTTTTTCAAAATTCATCCCCTAAGGGGATGAAATGAGGGTCCAAAGTTTGTATGGGGAATCCGGGTCAGTTTCGACAATTTAATTCTAAACTTCACACGAGTATTTCTAACAATAAATACCTAAGTAAATACGTGTTTCAGGGTTTTTGAAAATGCAACCGTTAAAAGAGGGAAATGTGGGTAAAAGTCAAAAATCGGCATGGGTATTGTTTCTTTGGTTTATCCGGTCGCTGATTACGAAAACATTGTTGAGAAGATTTTAAAATTCAACGTAGCAGACGTGAAATACCATCTTGCCTGTTGGAGCGCATATCAATATGTTTGTCGTTTTTATGGTTTTTTGGGACGTTAATTAGAAAAATGGATCGATTTAGATAGGTTACGCCAGTTTGAGTCCCAGGTCCCAGAAAAGGACATAGGATACTTTTCATCCAGGAAATCATCCCTTAAGGGGCTGGAAGTTTGTATGGAAGAGCCATAACTAGGTAAGCGCCTGAGATGAACGAGTTCTACGCGAACAAAGTCGCGGGCAAATAATTATATTATGTTACTGCTGTAACCTTCTACCACAGATAAGAAAAAAATCATAAAGACATTGTCTGTCATAATGCCGGTCATTGCCTACGGTTTCTGAACGCATTTTAGAAGATTTATGATATTGCGTGGGTAAAATACCGAATACATTATTATCCGGCAGCAAATATTTAAGAGCAGATTTTCATTTCCAGGTAAATCGCAAATGATTTCTGCTCACCACAGACATGTCACTTTGACAGCATAAAGGCAACATACTCGATCGAAAAGGTAAGATGTGTGAATTCGCTTCACAACTACCAAACTAGAACCATCTAACAAGGCATGGAAAATATATTGTGGAGATCGGCAATTACGGAACATTTGAAACGGACGTCAGTTAACCGGATTATCAGTTTGGGTCAGAGTCGGGTACATAAATAATGAAGCGATTTATACTTCAAAATTGACATTAAATATGTTCCAACTGTAGGAGTTGGCCCGCACAAACTACTAAGGAGATACTAATTGGTGAGCGCACGCGCCCGGAGCGACAACGAGCGGAATCCACTACCGTACACTGTCTTTGTTGCCTACTGTCATGGCGTCGTTACCGAACAACGTCTTTGAACACGTGGTTGGCGAAACCATCATAAATTTGATGGATAGCCATTTTTTTTAAAAGAAGTGAAGAAGTATGTTCCTACGGTAGTTCATAAAGTTACGTGATTACCCCGCTGCTGTAGTGAGTATTATAATGTTTAAATGGAACAGTGAAAAAAGTCAACGTTGAAAGTGACAAGCTGACACTTTCGGTCCTATTATCATATCATAACAAAATGTTTCATTTCAATAAATTCTCGTCATCTTGGCGAGAGCCATGTCTATTTCTTTTTGTTAAATGGTGTAATTCTTCATTTCGTAGTTAATATCCCTTCACTGACTCAGGAAAAGGCCCTCGAGGCTGCCACTTCTCTTTTATAATAATTATTCATTTCAATATCATTGGGTATCCGAGTTATTTATTATGTAGGTAGTTTAAAAAAAGACGCCAGAAAAAACTTTTTCAGAAAGCCTGCAGTTTTCTATTGGACATCATATAGTTATAAGCACTCGTGAGAAGCGAAAGCACTTTCACATTACATTGGTTAGGTACAGCAAAGTTTATATTATACAACAAAAGCCTAAAATTACAACTTGCATTGCATAGGTTTTTCGGACTTACTAACATTATGTTGGAGTGGAATTTAAACTTTACCTATTTTGAAGTTTAAAGCGGTATATAGACTCATTTTAAGGGGGTCCTGCACGAATTTCTGCCGAAACTGTAATTCTTCATTTTTCCGCGGTGTTTTTGTCTCAGTGTATTATCAAAGGCCGACAATATACATATACCATCTCACTTTACCTCAACTAGTCACTGAAACAAGTTATATAATTCTATGTATAATCAATATTAGAAGGGGGTGTCCTGCGGAATATCAACACAAACATTTTCATTTAACCCTTTACGACCGGTTCGATATAATCCTGCAAATTACTTTGAAAAAATCCTGTCCGCAAGTAAGTTGTCTTTTCGGGCTCAAACCTATACCGATCGAATCTGCATGCACTAGCGCTACGTTTGAGTAGTAAAATACCGGCGGCCGGTCGAATCAGTCGGTCGCGAGGCAGCGTTGAAGATGGCGACTTATTTTGATGGGAGTAGTGGCACACGTAAGATCATAATTTCGTAAATTTTTGGTATATAAGTTGTAATTTTACGCTTGATTATTACAGTAAAAGAGTTAAATGTGTTTATTTATCACTAATTACACTAAAACCAAGTAATTTAGTGCTAATTACATGCCCGTAATAACGAAGTGCACAAATTTGGGGGTTCGGCCGTAGCCCGTAAATCGATTTTGCAAGTTAGTGCTTATTCGGCCTTTGCGCGAAAAATGAAATCAAAAGAGATAGTCATATATTTTGGCGATTTTATAACACATTTCATGTAGTAATGCTGGGTTTATATTTTTTAGGGCGTCCATTAAAAGATGCACCAATTCTTTTCAATTTTGAGCAATGGTGATATATCAGATATTGAATAATTTGATGATGAACTCGAAGAATCCCCTTATTCGCTTTTTGAATGGCTTGATAACGACAGCCAAGAATCAGATAATATTTCAGAGCAGTTGGAGGTGGGTCAGCTGTTTTTCGAACAGGCGGGCAGGAGGCATCAACATAAATGGCGAGTATACCATTCACCCTTCGGTTTGCCGACGATATAGTGGTTATGGCTGAGACGATGGAGAACCTAAGTACTATGCTTGATGATCTGAGTAGCCTTTGAATAAGTTGGTCTTATAAGATGACATGGACAAAACAAAAATCACGTTGAACGTAGTAATTCCAGTTAAAATCAGAGGCACTATGCTCGATGTTGTCGACGAATATGTTTAGCTGGGACAAACGGTTTAATTCCGCAGTTCCAACATCGAGAAGATCCATTGTCGAATCTGTCTTGGCTGGGCGAGGTTTTGGGAGATTACGCAACATCATCTCATCCAATGTCCCGCTGCGTGTGTTGCCTACGGCTTTGAAATGTGGTCGCTCACTATGGGTGTCATAAGGAGGCTCAAAGTCACTCAAAGAGCAATGGACGGGGCTAAGCTTGGAGTTACTCTGCGAGATCGAATCAGAAATGATGAAATAATCCGCAGAAGAACCAAAGTAACCGACATAGCCCGAAGAATTACCAAACTTAAGTGATGTAGGCACAGGCAGGCCACATTGTCTGGAGAACCTATGGCCGGTGGGGCCAATGAGTTCTCGAGTGCCGACCACCATGTACCGGACGACGCAGCGTTAGAAAGCCCACGTTGGAAACGAGGTGAGCTGATGACCTGGTTAAGATCGCGGGGGTCCGCTGGATGCGGGCAGCCCATGACCGATCGCTGTGGCACTCTTTGGGGGAGGCCACAGGGGAGGCCTATGTCCAGCAGTGGACGTCTTTCGGCTGATTATGATGATGATGATGAACGTATGGAGGGATTTACTCGATTTTCGCTTGGAAATCTTTGAAACGCTGGTTAAAGCACCAAGAAAACGGCGTAGTAAAGCATTCCTGAGTGACGTTTCAAACGATGAAACACCTGTGAGGCCAAGAAAGTACCAAAGCGTTCGGAAGCCCCCTGTGTTCATTATATCTGATAGCTATGATAATTTTCAAGCATGAAAATTGTGATAAATATGTAATATTGAAGACTAATTATTAGAGATAGTTTAATAATGTCAAATTTTGCGTTTTATTCATATTCTTCGTCTATTCTAAACGAATTTGCACGTTCGTGCATTTACGAATAGTTCCTGAACGTCACTTTTGTGCATGCGATTTTTTTAATGATAAAGGACAAAAAGACTTTTTTTATTATTTTTAAAATGTATTTTACAACAAATTAGAACGATCCACATGCATTTTTCATGAGTTTTTGCAAAATCACTTTCCCGGCCGCAAAGGGTTAAGAATTATTGTTTCATGCGTAAAATTTACAATGTAGGTATTCGAAAAACTAGAGGCTTAGATGTCATTAACGTTATGCATTGTTTAATAATTATAAATGTATTTATTTAAATTGATGACCTTGTGTAAGGATCAGGCTAACCTACATAAGTTCTTTTATTGTATTTAACTAATTCAGCGCATAGCACTAGTGATTTAAAAGTACGCCAATTTTCAGAATTTCGTACAGGACCCCCTTAAATACTCCAACAACCGTGAAAGTAATAAGTGAACATTGAAGCGGAAAATTACCGTCTTATGAGCTTCATATAAACATTTTGTCTTAACCTTTGTAATATCAATCTTTGCGAAATAATTTGACCAGGCTATCTGACTAAAGTTGGGTTGATATAAAATTGATATTTGCTTCTTGTATTTCTAATAAGTGTAATGTGTATTTTTTCATGTTACTTCTTAAATCGTATAAATAAGGAAATAAAGAAATGGTAGCACTTATCCATCGATCATATGTATTACTAGCTTCTGCCCGCGATTTTGTCATTCATTACTTCAATTATTCGGTCGTACTCATCAAATCTCGGTAGCTCGTAGCCGCGCAATAGTTGCAATTGCAATGTAATAAAACTTACACGTTGTTGCAAATATAAGGCCTTAAGGCGAGGTTCTTCCATTGCAAATGACCCGCTCTAACACACGTGAGTTTGCAATTGACCATCCCACTCTCTACGGAACTGTGCGCGTAATTTTCGTAAATTTTTAGTACATTTTTGGGTGAGAAAAATACATGGCTTACTATATTAACAATATTAATCCCGACATCCCTCATACCATCAAATACGTTTATTTTAGTATTATTTTCTACTCATCATGTTACCTAAGATTGAAATAAAATGAGTTTTAAGATATAAAATAGAGGTATGTTTGGATTTTTTTTCTATCGAACAAAGTTTTGCAAATTGTGTAACGGACATCCGACGGCACTAGATAAAGGTCTCAAATATAACATCGTATTTTTTTTACATTTTTAATATGTAGTATTTCGAAATAAAACCGTTTACCAAATCAGATTTTTACTATAACCCGGCCTTAAGAAATTGTATGAAAGTGATAGTTTTCAAAGCTACAAATATTGACTTACACAACTTATGCTATAGCAGAAGCAGAACCTTATTTATTTAACCTTGGTCATATAAGGACCGCATTGTAATTTACACCTATTTTGCTGTCCACTTTAGCCTAGTTGGTGGTGAATCTGGCTAATTATCTGGTGGCCCGGGGTCAGGTCATTTATTTGTGTGAAGAGCATTCCTTTGTCTTGGATGTTTTCTATGTATTTAGCTATTTATAGATGCGATATACTCGTACTACTTTGGGATTAGATTGATTTGTGTAGTAAGACTTGTCTTTAGGTCATTTTAGACGTGACATAAAGACATGAAGCTTACTTTGGCAGCGTAAGTCGGTTTTTAGGGTTCCGTAACCAAAGGGTAAAACGAGACCCTATTAACTAAGACTCCGCTGTCCGTCTGTCCGTCTGCCCGTCTGTCACCAGGCTGCTCATGAACCGTGATAGTTAGACTGTTGAAATTTTCACAGATGAGATATTTCTGTTGCCGCTAACAACAAATACTAAAAAACAGAATAGAATAAATATTTAAGGGGGCTCCCATACAACAGACACGATTTTTTTTGCCGTTTTTATAGATAATGGTACCAAACCCTTCGTGCGCGAGTCCGACTCGCACTCGGCTGGTTTTTTATTTACGCTGGGCCCAATAAAGCGATAGGAGTGCGCGGGTGGAGAGTGGCCTGCGGAAAATCCAGGAGAAACCTCCGACACGACCACGCGGGCGGTTTAGCGTAAGTCGTTAACCAGTATATATATTGTAGTCTTTGGTCGTAACACCCATCATTCATAGAGCACTCTGTGTGAATGGTAGGTACTGGTAGGTACGAGTAGCGTAACACTTTTCGTTCGTACTGTTGAAATAATAAGAGCGGTGAGTTTCCTGTTTGCCCATATTGTTTGTATAGTATTTTATCCTGGAAGGCAGAAAACGTGTGTTGATTCTACAGTACAGACAAATGTCTTTAAACATATTGAAACTATAGTTTCAGAGTTTGCAGATATCAAACATGGATCTTAATCGGGAAGTAGGTACCCTAGGTGAGGATGCATGAGAATCAATGGTGGTTGATAGGATTGACATCATGTATGCCCATTGTTTTAGTTTTTGGGTAAATTAAGAAGTTAGAACCTTGCCACCTTTTTCTTATACTATCACTCAGGCGGTTGTCAGCACAACGCTATAGGCATGCATAGTTCTATCTCGCTCGCACACTGCACCTTCGTGCGCAAACCGCATCAGCGTCTGCCTCAGGTATTGTTTTTGTAATGGGTCATACAGAGATTTAGGTTCGCGTCTTTCCTGTCGACATATTAAAAGTTAATGGCTACAAAACTTAATTTTGGATTAGACTAGTAATAGTAACCCGCATAAACAGCGTCTCCGTTTCTATTAATACACGTGATACAAGCATAACTTACATGCACATACCTAAGCCTTCTAACTATTGACCAATGACCACACTTCTGTGCCCCTGCCCCTTCGGACGACTTTTGTTTTTTCAAGTCTTTTATGACCCTAATACCAATACATCTGCGAACTCAGCCCAAAACATACTTCCACGTGGGTATCAATAAATGGTTAAAAAGTGACGTATTTTTCTCAATTGCGTTTTTTTTTACCAAATAATGAAGTTATAATCGAAACTACGACAAGGGATTCCCCTCAAAATTACTTTCTAAACGCCTGAACAAACATGACAATCTAGTGTCCTACAGAATAGAATAGGTAACGAGGTGAATGATCAACGATAAATCACTTGTCAATAAGCATGGCCTCGTACATCAAATAGATACTGAAGACGGATGCTCGAGCACGCCTCGAGCGCGGCACTGTTACGTGACGTGACGTATTTCCAGTCTAAGATATACTCTAGCTTATTATATTTACCGAGGGTCTTACTAGGACAGGCTTTGATTTTTAGGGTTCCGTAGTTAACAAGTAACCCTTATAGTTTCGCCATGTCCGTCCGTCCGTCCTTCTGTCCCCGGCTTAGCTCAGTAACTGTTAGTACTAGAAAGCTCATAATTGTCGTGAGTATAAATAGGGTGTATTGTAAATACAACAGTCACTGTGGCCGAAAACGGCTAGGGGATGATGATGATTGTAAATAGGGTGCGCTAAAGTTCATATAACTAAAGTTGCAAATTCGATTATTAAATCTCCGAAAATGTATTTCATACAATTTTATTTCAAAATGATCGTTATTCATAATTATTTTTGGTTCATAACTATCGGAACTCCGAATTATCCATATTCATAATGTCACTAAACATAAGTATTTATATTGCTACATCTATCTTTATATTCTTTTCTAACAACGATTTTTAGCTAATATATATATGTAGTTCAGTATCATAAACCTCTATTCCCGACTCAAAGCGGAATAGGAATGTCGACAGCACCCCGCTCACGCGGGACATGCTGGCGTGTCATCAACCTGTCAAATTTGCCACGTGTGTCAGATAGGTATTGTCAAAGTTCGATTAGGTTAGGGTTCACTAAGTTCACTTGCATCCCACAGAGCGAGATTCAAGAATCCATTGGCGTGATGCTAAACGACGACGAAACGCTGACGAAACGGTGACGTGAAGCTTTAAAGTGATGCTAAACGTGAGCTAAGTGCTAAGAGCGAGCTAAACGGTAGCTACTAGGCATGTGAAAAAAATCATGGATTGGTTTTGGCATTGGTACATAATAATGAATTTAAAAGGAAAATTATCACAGCTAAGTAGACATTACTAGTTAACGAGTAATAGTCGAACATAAGAAATGCACATAATATATGCGATGCCGGTAGTAAATGCCTTAAGCTCTTGTGACTCTCTTTCGTTTTAAACGAGACTTGCACTCAGCAATCGTTTCCTTAGGCTAACGACAATGATAATAATACCTGAACGTATTTCCAGCATTATTTAACTGACTGAAAAATACACTGGCACACACTATTATACCACTATCGTAAGTTTCAGTGTCTAAACATAATGCTTCGGTTTCCCAGCATAAGACGAAATTTATTCTAGCTACCCACTTCTTTAGCACATAATTTTGAGTCTAACTTGCCATGGGAGGGGTTCGCCGGCCTTTCAAGTATTTTATAAGCTCTGAGAAACCGGCACGTTTGAAACTAGCATTTATTTGAATATATATACGTAGGCTAGTCTCGACTTATATGAACGTCCTTTGTCTCCTTTAAAAAGGTCTCTTTATTTCATCGTGTTTATACTACAATTTTTATATGTTATATAAGTCCGATACAATGTGTCCGTATAAAACATTGAGTTGCTCTTGTTATTATATTTTAAATCCGTCATTTGGGCCATTCCACGGGCGTTTCAACTGCCGTCAAATCCAATTTTTAAATATTGAAGAAATACGCTATATTCTCGCTATATCTAGCTCGATTATTTCTGACAACAACGAGCGAAGTACTTATATCAAAAATATCAAAACGGTAGGTAATTTCTCCAATATTTATCAATATCATCAAAAGGTACATACATCTTTTTCCGATGGGTCGATTTCAGTAAAAAAAACTGTTTTTAAGGATTAAATTAGTTTATTGTGATTGGTGGATTTAATATGGTGAATTATTTTGATTAGTCATATTATTTAAAATATATTTATTCACATCATATTAAATTAAAATGTTTCAGATGGTTTAAAACATTATACAAATTATACCTACCTACAAAAATTTAAAGCGCGGCTAAACTACTACTACCTGCGTACTTTGGATTGTGTAGCATTTTTTTTCCATACAAAAACGTGCTTCGGGCGCCAACGTTTTCCACCCTCTAAACCTAAACCGATTTGCATGATTTTTGGAAATGATAAAAGTATCATTAAATACTGGGTTTATACGTTTTGATTTTTTGGAAATATTGCATACAATTGAAAACATGAACCCTTAAAGTTTCGATTTTTTGACACGAAAACTTCGTCCTGGGTTTTAGTTATTATTTCATAAACTAGAAAGAATTACGAAAAAAGTAAAACGTATTAAACCTAGTTAAGGATATGAGGAATCGATCAAGGCCAAAGTTGTCTCATTTAAAGGTTTAAGGGGTGGAAAACGTTTGCGCCCGAAGCACTAATTCTGCTTAAAATTACTACTGTCTCTATCGCACGCAATAATATTCCCGAATGCCTGTCCTCGCTCGCACGTTAGGTACACAATAGTCTTAAGTACATTTAGTACCTTAGCCGACACTGAAATTGTTGAATGGTGAACTGTAATCCTTGGTAGCTATTTACAATACTTAGGTCCTGACCTAACCCTAAATACCTACAATTAATCTCAGCAATTCCTTAGTAATTCAAATCATCAATCTGGCATCAACAACATTAATCAAATCCATGTGATGGCGTTATTCAACACAGTGAGAGCCGTCTATCTGCGCTGCGACATATCAGTGCGCGGCAGGGCACACGAAACATCGCCACTACGGCAATTTGCTAGAGGTGGTCGTTGATAAAACGAATAGGGATGTCGACTCAAAAAAAAATAATACTTCAATAGAAAGAAGACATAAAACTATGCCAAATAGTGAAAATCCTATTCAAATATCTCAAAAAATAACGAAACGTTAGAAATGTTAGAATGTTCGTAGTTAAGAGAGAGAAAGTGCTACCTAACCGTGACGTCACCGTTAAGTAGCGCCATAGTAAATGACGATCGTTCCATACAAAGGTGCGTTTTGAGGAAAAGGGACAGAACATACCTACTCTTAAAACGTTGAAGACTTATAATTACGTAATTATTTATTTTTTGAATTACTTTTTTCGTCATTTGATTGAGAATTTGAGCCTTTATGTAGAAAATTTGGATTTATTGATTTTCTTTTATAGTGTCGTCATCCCTATTACATAGTTGGTCCAACTGTAAATCGATTCTAAATTAACAAAACGTTTTTAGCGACAGTGTCTAGAATTTGCATTTTCGTGGATTTGTTCAAATGTACTATGTGAAGCGTGTCTTAGTTGATAGGCAGTTGCGTTGCGCAATACGATGCACAACCAGTCTTAGATTGAACTTTCGCCTTCCATATTGAAGGTATACATTATAGTACATTACTTACCAAGGGCGATAAAACAAAGAATGTCTCAGATCGCTGGTATTTTACGCCCGAGCCGAAGGCAAGGGCGATTAATATGCGTGGTAAGTACAAAATTTTATGTTACCCCCCTGGCCAGGAAGTGGGTTTTTTCGCGCGCGGAGCGTGCGATAATGACCACTTTATGGCCAGGTGTGACATAAAGTTACTTTTTACATATTATTAGTCCGCGAAAAGAAGTGGTTATCGTACAAACAATAAAAGTTGGACAGGCTTCCCAGCAAAAATTTTAAGTGAATATTACTATAAATGCACCTACTCGTATTTAAGGTTACAAATTGTACGTAGGTAACCCAAAATGAGTTACGTCGAATGCCCGATTTTCATTTGCCCGAATGTTTCATTTACTGAATATTACATGCTTAATGATACGAATGCCAATACGTATTGTATTCCATATTATTAAGTGCGATAATATTATTATTTATTATTATTGTGAGCTGTATTGTCCCACTGCTGAGCAAAGGCCTCCCCCCTCCTTTTCCATTGTTGACGATCCTGCGCCTTCTCTGACCATATATTATTTAATAGACGATAATATTGTTTAATAGAATATTTAAATGCCATACAAAAATCTCTTTCGTTCAAATACATGTTTAGACATTAGAATAGAATAGAATTTATAGAATATTTTATTGTTCACTGTGTACATGATAGATGGTAAATAAGGATAAGGTATCAACAGCTACCCTGTGCGGGCATACAATAGTTACAATTATCAAATCTACAATAGGTCATAATGTTACTAATAAATAATAATTAAATTTAAATATTTTTAACACATGCACTATGAAAGAATTCATTGATGTCATAGAAGACCTTTTCAATTAACCAGTTCTTTATATCGTTAGGTACCTAGTTATTGCCGTGATAAATGTACATTTATTTATTTATTTATTTACTTTCGGTCGCAGCAGGCTGTATTTATATTGCTGTCTTAAATTTGCCCTTATTGTATTATTTTTGGCAAAATAGTCTTGGTGACTTTTTACAAATAGACACAATGGAGAATGTTGACTAATTTAGAATACCATTTTTCTGTATTCTCTGCTGAAAATATCAAAAAATATATGAGAAAGAATTATTTCGATACGTCCATTAGTTTCTAAGATATTGAATTTTAAAGTGACGCGCGACGACCCGCCCTAACAGAAACATGTGCCTTAAGGTACACACACTGTACCAATGTAACATTACATTGGTACAATGAAATATTACATTGGTACAATGTAACATTACATTGGTACAATGTAACATTATATTGGTACAATGTAACATTACATTGGTACAATGTAACATTACATATATACAATGTAACATTACATTTGTACAATGTAACATTACATTGGTACAGTGTAACATTGCATTGGTACAATGTAACATTATATTGGTACAATGTAACATGACATTTGTACAATGTAACATTACATTTGTACAATGTAACATTACATTGGTACAATGAAATATTACATTGGTACAATGAAACATTACATATATACAATGTAACATTACATTTGTAGAATGTAACATTACATTGGTACAATGTAACATTACATTGGTACAATGTAACATTATATTGGTACAATGTAACATTACATTTGTACAATGTAACATTACATTAGTACAATGTAACATTACATTGGTATAATGTTACATTACATTAGTACAATGTAACATTACATTGGTAAAATGTAACATTACATATATACATATAATGTGTTGGTTGTAATTATTTCTCCCAAAAGCCGGAGCGGTGAAATAAAAAACTGAATTGTGTTGCTCTGTAAAGAGAATGTTTTTATTATTAGTCGCGTATCCATAACCGCGTAACGACACTATCTAATCTTATAGAATAAAACAAGTACAATTCTTACCTGTAAAGAGAAACAACATTTGAAGCTATTATTTCACAATCTTCTATTATTAATCCACTTAAATAAAATACCGTTGTTCACTCTCAATACCATTACTCGCAAATTTTAACAATACCGACATAACCTATTCTCTTACAACTGTCACTCAGATGTCAATGTCCAGCACAGATTAAATCGGTCCAAATTGTACCTTAAAACTACTACGCAGAAAACTTAGTGAAGTAAGACCAACTTCACTTACATCTCCCCCTCCCCATTATTAGATATATACTTATTTGTTACTATGTATTAATTTTCCTTTTATCATTCTTCTTCAAGTACTGGAATCAATTTTGTTATGTGGAACAGGTTTGATTCACATTTTTTATGCCCTGTGTTAATTCTATAAACTGATTTTGATAATTTTTCAACTACCTTATACGGACCAATTTTTAATTCGTCTATTTTTTTTCTGTTTAACCGATTTCCGTTTTCCACAAATACTAAATCTCCTACTTTCAGTTCGCAAAAACTTCTATTTTTATCGAATTGTCGTTTATTATAATTGTGTGATTTTACTGTGTTATCTAGTGCTGTTTTTCTATCTTGTAATAAATCGTTTAATGTTCTATTTTGTTTTATTTCCTCCGGTAGAATATGATCATTTACTCCTTCTAACAGATATTTTGGCGAAAATCCTGTCACCGTATGTTCTGTCTCATTATATCTTTTAGTACACTCATGAGCTTTAGTAGTCCAGGCTAATTGATCTTTCCTTTCATTTAACCTACACCTAATTTTATTTACTAATGTTTGGTTTAATCTCTCATTCAATCCATTTGAAAATGGTGCATTTACCGCAGTAAAAATGAGGTGTATATTTTCTTTTTCCAAAAACATTTTAAATTCCTTGGAATTTATGCCCGGATATTGATCTGATAAGACCATACCGATTTTATTTCCTTGTGGTACTTTTTGTATAAGCTTTACAAAATCATTGGAATTTTGAGTTTTTGAAGTTAAAATGAAAGCATATCTTGTAAAGTGGTCTACCAGCAAGTGTAAGTATGTTTTTGTCGAGCGTGAGCCACCAAACCCACCAATAGTGTCTATTGATACTATTTCGAATGGGTACGAAGCTGGACCCAAGTGAGACATTAAGCCAAATTTAAATTTATGTCTAGATTTGTTTTTTATACATATTTCACAGTTTTGGCAAGTTTTTCTGATATTATTTGTCAAGTTTTTCGCTGTATAGAATGGTTTTATCTTGTTTTCCATTTGTTGTATTCCTATATGACAATAATAGTAATGTGTTTTTTCAATAAGTTTTTTACTAAAGTCTTCAGTCAGTACAATTTTCGTAACAGATACTGTAATGTACGTATGCATCTACAGGGCACGTATGTGTGCAACTGTAATGTACATCTGTATCTACATGGCTGTTGTGTGCGTTACTGTAATGTACGTATGCATTTAGACGGCACGTACGTGCGCTACTGTAATGTACATCTGTATCTCCATGGCAGTTGTATGCGTTACTGTAATGTACATCTGTATCTACATGGCAGTTTTATGCGTTACTGTAATGACATGGCAGTGATGTGCGTAAGTGTAATCATCATCAGCCTGTTTCAGTCCACTGCTGGACATAGGCCTCTCCCATGGCACGCCACTGAGCTCGGTCTTCAGCTCTTCTCCTCCAATCCCTGCCCACTGCCTTGCGTATATCATCGCCCCACCTAGTTACAGGGCGTCCTACACTACGTTTGCCGACATGCGGTCTCCACTCAAGAACCAGTCTGCCCCAACGGCCATCGGTTCTTCGGCATATGTGACCTGCCCACTGCCATTTCAGCTTACTAATTTGCTGAGCTATGTCGGTAACTTTGGTTCTCTGACGAATAACTTCGTTCCGGATACGATCCCTAAGAGAAACTCCGAGCATAGCTCTCTCCATAGCTCGCTGAGCGACTTTGAACTGGTGGACAAGACGCACAGTGAGTGGCCACGTTTCGGCTCCGTATGTCATCACAGGCAGGACGCACTGATTGAAAACTTTCGTTTTTAGGCTTTGTGGTATCGGCGATGCGAAGACTCGACGAAGTTTCCCAAACGCTGCCCAGCCCAGCTGTATCCGTCTCCTAACTTCCTTGTCGAAGCTGTTCCTACCTAGTTGGAGCAACTGCCCTAGGTATATGTACTCGGGAACAACTTCGAGGCGGACTTCGTTTACGAAGATCGGTCCCGGGTCGACGTGCTCGTTGATCATAACTTTGGTTTTTTCCAAGTTCATCCGGAGACCGATTCGCCGAGACGAATTTGCTAGGCCGTCCAACATCTGTTGTAGATCCTGCAGCGTTTCAGCCATAATCACAATGTCGTCCGCGAATCGTAGGTGAGAGATGTGTCCAGCGTCTTAAACATATCCTCCAGTGCGTTGGTGAACAGTTTTGGTGATATAACGTCACCTTGTCGCACTCCACGGCGTAAGTGGATATGTTCAGTCTGCTGGTCCTGTACTTGGACGGTCATCGTTGCGGCTTCATAAAGGCACCTCATCACCTCGATGTATCGCCAATCGACTTGGCATCGCTGCAAGGAGTCTAGAACAGACCAGGTCTCGACAGTGTCAAAGGCCTTCTCATAGTCCACAAAGGCTAGACACAGGGGCCGATTATACTCACCAGTCTTCTGTATGATCTTCCTCACTGTGTGGATGTGGTCTATGGTACCATAACCACTTCGAAACCCCGCCTGTTCTGGGGGTTGAAACTCGTCGAATCTCTGTGCAAGACGGTTCGTGATGACCCTTGAAAACAGCTTGTATACATGGCTCAGAAGCGATATAGGTCGATAGTTCTTCAAAAGGGTTTTATCACCCTTCTTGAAGAACAGTATCACCATTGCTCCGCTCCATGCATGCGGAGTTCTCCCAGTAGAGAGGACAGCACTGAACAACCCCTGAAGCTCCTTCAGTACGGGGATTCCACCCGCCTTCAGCAGCTCAGTCGTGATGCCGTCCTCACCCGGGGCTTTTCCATTTTTAAGCTGTTTAAGGGCCAACTCGATCTCATCCAGGCTGATCTCGGGCAAGTCCTCTGTGAAGTGGCGTGTAAGGATGGCTCTGGGATCTTCTCTAAGAGATTCGGGTCGAGGTGCGTGTGAGGCATAAAGCTGGCTATAGAAATCCTTAACTTCCGAGAGGATCTCCGGCCTAGAAGCAACCACTGTACCCGCTTGTGTAGTCAACCTTGTCAGGTGGCTTCTTCCGAGTGGCTGAACAAACACTTTCGACCCCCGGTTCTGCTCGATGGCTTTCTCAATCTGAAGAGTATTGGAAGCTCGGAGGTCGCGTCTGGTCAGCTTCGAGATCTTCTTATTTAAGGCCCGGTGTTCTGACAAGGTTGAGCCGAGTTTTTCGCGACGTTCACTCATAAGCTCCAGGGTCTCTTTCGAAAGCTTGGACTTCCTGCCTGTGCGCCTCGTTTCGCAAAATTTTGTGCCCTCTTCTCTGAGAGTCTTCACCACTTGGTCGAGTTTTTGGTGTATCTACATGGCTGTTGTGTGCGTTACTGTAATGTACGTATGCATCTACAGGGCTTGTATGTGCGTTACTGTAATGTACATCTGTATCTACATGGCAGTTGTGTGCATTAATGTAATGTACATCTGTATCAACAGTGCAAGTATGTGCGTTAATGTAATGAACGTATGCATCTACAGGGCACGTATGTGCGTTAATGTTATGTACATCTGTATCTACATGGCAGTGATGTGCGTAAATGTAATGTACGTCTGTATCTACATGGTAGTTGTGTGCGTTAATGTAATGTACATCTGTACCAACAGTGCAGGTATGTGCGTTAATGTAATGTACGTATGCATCTACAGGGCACGTATGTGCGTTGATGTAATGTACATCTGTATCTACATGGCAGTGATGTGCGTTAGTGTAATGTACGTATGCAACAACAGGGCACGTATGTGCGCTACTGTAATGTACATCTGTATCTACATGGCAGTTGTGTGCGTTAATGTAATGTACGTATGCATCTACAGGATACGTATGTGCGCTACTGTAATGTACATCTGTATCTACATGGCTGTTGTGTGCGTTACTGTAATGTACGTATGCATCTACAGGGCACGTACGTGCGCTACTGTAATGTACATCTGTATCTCCATGGCAGTTGTATGCGTTACTGTAATGTACATATGCATCTACAGGGCACGTATGTGCGCTACTGTAATGTACATCTGTATCTACCTGGCTGTTGTGTGCGTTACTGTAATGTACGTATGCATCTACAGGGCACGTATGTGCGCTACTGTAATGTACATCTGTATCTACATGGCAGTTGTGTTCGTTAATGTAATGTACATCTGTACCAACAGTGCAGGTATGTGCGTTAATGTAATGTACGTATGCATCTACAGGGCACGTATGTGCGTTGATGTAATGTACATATGTATCTACATGGCAGTGATGTGCGTTAGTGTAATGTACGTATGCAACTACAGGGCACGTATGTGCGCTACTGTAATGTACATCTGTATCTACATGGCAGTTGTGTGCGTTAATGTAATGTACATATGCATCTACAGGGCACGTATGTGCGCTACTGTAATGTACATCTGTATCTACATGGCAGTTGTGTTCGTTAATGTAATGTACATCTGTACCAACAGTGCAGGTATGTGCGTTAATGTAATGTACGTATGCATCTACAGGGCACGTATGTGCGTTGATGTAATGTACATATGTATCTACATGGCAGTGATGTGCGTTAGTGTAATGTACGTATGCAACTACAGGGCACGTATGTGCGCTACTGTAATGTACATCTGTATCTACATGGCTGTTGTGTGCGTTACTGTAATGTACGTATGCATCTACAGGATACGTATTTGCGCTACTGTAATGTACATCTGTATTTTCATGGCTGTTGTGTGCGTTACTGTAATGTACGTATGCATCTACAGGGCACGTATGTGCGCTACTGTAATGTACATCTGTATCTACATGGCAGTTGTGTTCGTTAATGTAATGTACATCTGTACCAACAGTGCAGGTATGTGCGTTAATGTAATGTACGTATGCATCTACAGGGCACGTATGTGCGTTGATGTAATGTACATATGTATCTACATGGCTGTGATGTGCGTTAGTGTAATGTACGTATGCAACTACAGGGCACGTATGTGCGCTACTGTAATGTACATCTGTATCTACATGGCAGTTGTGTGCGTTAATGTAATGTACATATGCATCTACAGGGCACGTATGTGCGCTACTGTAATGTACATCTGTATCTACATGGCAGTTGTGTTCGTTAATGTAATGTACATCTGTACCAACAGTGCAGGTATGTGCGTTAATGTAATGTACGTATGCATCTACAGGGCACGTATGTGCGTTGATGTAATGTACATATGTATCTACATGGCAGTGATGTGCGTTAGTGTAATGTACGTATGCAACTACAGGGCACGTATGTGCGCTACTGTAATGTACATCTGTATCTACATGGCAGTTGTGTGCGTTAATGTAATGTACGTATGCATCTACAGGATACGTATTTGCGCTACTGTAATGTACATCTGTATCTCCATGGCAGTTGTATGCGTTACTGTAATGTACATCTGTATCTACATGGCAGTTTTATGCGTTACTGTAATGTATGTATGCATCTACAGGGCACGTATGTGCGCAACTGTAATGTACGTCTGTATCTACATGGTAGTTTTGTGCGTTAATGTAATGTACATCTGTACCAACAGTGCAGGTATGTGCGTTAATGTAATGTACGTATGCAACTACAGGGCACGTATGTGCGTTGATGTAATGTACATTTGTATCTACATGGCAGTTATGTGCGTTAGTGTAATGTACGTATGCAACTACAGGGCACGTATGTGCGCTACTGTAATGTACATCTGTATCTCCATGGCTGTTGTGTGCGTTACTGTAATGTACGTATGCATCTACAGGGCACGTATCTGCGCTACTGTAATGTACATCTGTATCTCCATGGAAGTTGTATGCGTTACTGTAATGTACATATGCATCTACAGGGCACGTATGTGCGCTACTGTAATGTACATCTGTATCTACATGGCTGTTGTGTGCGTTACTGTAATGTACGTATGCATTTAGACGGCACGTACGTGCGCTACTGTAATGTACATCTGTATCTCCATGGCAGTTGTATGCGTTACTGTAATGTAAATCTGTATCTACATGGCAGTTTTATGCGTTACTGTAATGTACGTATGCATCTACAGGGCACGTATGTGCGCAACTGTAATGTACGTCTGTATCTACATGGTAGTTTAGTGCGTTAATGTAATGTACATCTGTACCAACAGTGCAGGTATGTGCGCTAATGTAATGTACGTATGCAACTACAGGGCACGTATGTGCGTTGATGTAATGTACATCTGTATCTACATGGCAGTGATGTGCGTAAGTGTAATGTACGTATGCAACTACAGGGCACGTATGTGCGCTACTGTAATGTACATCTGTATCTACATGGCTGTTGTGTGCGTTACTGTAATGTACGTATGCATCTACAGGGCACGTACGTGCGCTACTGTAATGTACATCTGTATCTCCATGGCAGTTGTATTCGTTACTGTAATGTACATATGCATCTACAGGGCACGTATGTGCGCTACTGTAATGTACATCTGTATCTTAATGGCTGTTGTGTGCGTTACTGTAATGTACGTATGCATCTACAGGGCACGTACGTGCGCAACTGTAATATACATCTGTATCTCCATGGCAGTTGTATGCGTTACTGTAATGTACGTATGCATCTACAGGGCACGTATGTGCGCTACTGTAATGTACATCTGTATCTACATGGCTGTTGTGTGCGTTACTGTAATGTACGTATGCATCTACAGGGCTTGTATGTGCGTTACTGTAATGTACATCTGTATCTACATGGCAGTTGTGTGCGTTAATGTAATGTACATCTGTATCAACAGTGCAAGTATGTGCGTTAATGTAATGAACGTATGCATCTACAGGGCACGTATGTGCGTTAATGTTATGTACATCTGTATCTACATGGCAGTGATGTGCGTTAATGTAATGTACGTCTGTATCTACATGGTAGTTGTGTGCGTTAATGTAATGTACATCTGTACCAACAGTGCAGGTATGTGCGTTAATGTAATGTACGTATGCATCTACAGGGCACGTATGTGCGTTGATGTAATGTACATCTGTATCTACATGGCAGTGATGTGCGTTAGTGTAATGTACGTATGCAACAACAGGGCACGTATGTGCGCTACTGTAATGTACATCTGTATCTACATGGCAGTTGTGTGCGTTAATGTAATGTACGTATGCATCTACAGGATACGTATGTGCGCTACTGTAATGTACATCTGTATCTACATGGCTGTTGTGTGCGTTACTGTAATGTACGTATGCATCTACAGGGCACGTACGTGCGCTACTGTAATGTACATCTGTATCTCCATGGCAGTTGTATGCGTTACTGTAATGTACATATGCATCTACAGGGCACGTATGTGCGCTACTGTAATGTACATCTGTATCTACATGGCTGTTGTGTGCGTTACTGTAATGTACGTATGCATCTACAGGGCACGTATGTGCGCTACTGTAATGTACATCTGTATCTACATGGCAGTTGTGTTTATTTATTTATTTATTTTATTTATTGGAGAAACAACAGAAATAGGTACATAATATTTCATGTAAGTGAGTATGTAGGATATTAGGTGTATACCTACTTCCTTAAACGCTCTCACTAAGAGTTACACAAAATGATGCAACATAGGTAAGCTAAACAAAATATAAACATGACGCAATCTAAACACTAGTGATAGGTACAAACATTAATAGGAATAAAAACATATTAGGTTGTCTCAGCTAACATATCGAGTATCTGTTTTTGGAAACGTGGTCTGCTTGAATTGAATATGTCTAATGATGTAAATGATTTGTTAAATGAATTGCAGAGGCGGCGCAAAGGTGCGCGTTTACCAGCGTTAGTCGAGCTGGTCGGGACGGCGAACAGGGCGGTTGAGCGCGAGGTACAACGGGAGGGGACTCTAAAGCGAATACTCTCGAGCAGCTCTTTGCAGTTATAATTATCTCTGCATATATTGTAGAGGATCATCATGTCAGATAACTTTCGTCTTGATTCAAGAGAAGTTAGTTTGTAATGTTTTAATAAATTGGAATAGGACATATATTTGCCAGTTAAGCGCCAGTGTGTCGCCCGCAAAAATTTTTTTTGTATCATTTCGATACAAAAATGTGTTCGTTAATGTAATGTACATCTGTACCAACAGTGCAGGTATGTGCGTTAATGTAATGTACGTATGCATCTACAGGGCACGTATGTGCGTTGATGTAATGTACATATGTATCTACATGGCAGTGATGTGCGTTAGTGTAATGTACGTATGCAACTACAGGGCACGTATGTGCGCTACTGTAATGTACATCTGTATCTACATGGCAGTTGTGTGCGTTAATGTAATGTACATATGCATCTACAGGGCACGTATGTGCGCTACTGTAATGTACATCTGTATCTACATGGCAGTTGTGTTCGTTAATGTAATGTACATCTGTACCAACAGTGCAGGTATGTGCGTTAATGTAATGTACGTATGCATCTACAGGGCACGTATGTGCGTTGATGTAATGTACATATGTATCTACATGGCAGTGATGTGCGTTAGTGTAATGTACGTATGCAACTACAGGGCACGTATGTGCGCTACTGTAATGTACATCTGTATCTACATGGCAGTTGTGTGCGTTAATGTAATGTACGTATGCATCTACAGGATACGTATTTGCGCTACTGTAATGTACATCTGTATTTTCATGGCTGTTGTGTGCGTTACTGTAATGTACGTATGCATCTACAGGGCACGTATGTGCGCTACTGTAATGTACATCTGTATCTACATGGCAGTTTTATGCGTTACTGTAATGTACGTATACTGTACCTACAGCGCACATTATACCAATGTAATGTTACATTGTACAAATGTAATGTTACATTGTACCAATGTAATGTTACATTATACCAATGTAATGTTACATTGTACCAATGTAATATTACATTATACCAATGTAATGTTACATTGTACCAATGTATTGTTACACTGTGCCAATGCAATGTTACACTGTACCAATGCAATGTTACATTGTACCAATATAATGTTACATTATACCAATGTAATGTTACATTGTTCCAATGTAATGTTAACCTGTACCAATGTAATGTTACATGGTACCGATGCAATATTTCATTGTACCAATGTAATGTTACATTGTACCAATATAATGTTACATTGTACAAATGTAATGTTACATTGTACCAATATAATGTTACATTGTACAAATGTAATGTTACATTGTACAAATGTAATGTTACATTGTACCAATGTAATGTTACATTATACCAATGTAATGTTACATTGTACAAATGTAATGTTACATTGTACAAATGTAATGTTACATTGTACAAATGTAATGTTACATTGTACCAATGTAATGTTACATTGTACCAATGTATTGTTACACTGTGCCAATGCAATGTTACACTGTACCAATGCAATGTTACATTGTACCAATATAATGTTACATTATACCAATGTAATGTTACATTGTTCCAATGTAATGTTAACCTGTACCAATGTAATGTTACATGGTACCGATGCAATATTTCATTGTACCAATGTAATGTTACATTGTACCAATATAATGTTACATTGTACAAATGTAATGTTACATTGTACCAATATAATGTTACATTGTACAAATGTAATGTTACATTGTACAAATGTAATGTTACATTGTACCAATGTAATGTTACATTATACCAATGTAATGTTACATTGTACAAATGTAATGTTACATTGTACAAATGTAATGTTACATTGTACAAATGTAATGTTACATTGTACCAATGTAATGTTACATTGTACCAATGTAATGTTACATTGTACCAATGTAATGTTACATTGTACCAATGTAATGAAACATTGTACAAATGTAATGTTACATTGTACCAATGTAATGTTACATTGTACCAATGTAATGTTACACTGTACCAATGTAATGTTACATTGTACCAATGTAATGTACATCTGTATCTACATGGCAGTTTTATGCGTTACTGTAATGTACGTATGCATCTACAGGGCACGTATGTGCGCAACTGTAATGTACGTCTGTATCTACATGGTAGTTTTGTGCGTTAATGTAATGTACATCTGTACCAACAGTGCAGGTATGTGCGTTAATGTAATGTACGTATGCAACTACAGGGCACGTATGTGCGTTGATGTAATGTACATCTGTATCTACATGGCAGTTATGTGCGTTAGTGTAATGTACGTATGCAACTACAGGGCACGTATGTGCGCTACTGTAATGTACATCTGTATCTACATGGCTGTTGTGTGCGTTACTGTAATGTACGTATGCATCTACAGGGCACGTACCTGCGCTACTGTAATGTACATCTGTATCTCCATGGCAGTTGTATGCGTTACTGTAATGTACATATGCATCTACAGGGCACGTATGTGCGCTACTGTAATGTACATCTGTATCTACATGGCTGTTGTGTGCGTTACTGTAATGTACGTATGCATTTAGACGGCACGTACGTGCGCTACTGTAATGTACATCTGTATCACCATGGCAGTTGTATGCGTTACTGTAATGTACATCTGTATCTACATGGCAGTTTTATGCGTTACTGTAATGTACGTTTGCATCTACAGGGCACGTATGTGCGCAACTGTAATGTACGTCTGTATCTACATGGTAGTTTTGTGCGTTAATGTAATGTGCATCTGTACCAACAGTGCAGGTATGTGCGTTAATGTAATGTACGTATGCAACTACAGGGCACGTATGTGCGTTGATGTAATGTACATCTGTATCTACATGGCAGTTATGTGCGTTAGTGTAATGTACGTATGCAACTACAGGGCACGTATGTGCGCTACTGTAATGTACATCTGTATCTACATGGCTGTTGTGTGCGTTACTGTAATGTACGTATGCATCTACAGGGCACGTACCTGCGCTACTGTAATGTACATCTGTATCTCCATGGAAGTTGTATGCGTTACTGTAATGTACATATGCATCTACAGGGCACGTATGTGCGCTACTGTAATGTACATCTGTATCTACATGGCTGTTGTGTGCGTTACTGTAATGTACGTATGCATTTAGACGGCACGTACGTGCGCTACTGTAATGTACATCTGTATCTCCATGGCAGTTGTATGCGTTACTGTAATGTACATCTGTATCTACATGGCAGTTTTATGCGTTACTGTAATGTACGTATGCATCTACAGGGCACGTATGTGCGCAACTGTAATGTACGTCTGTATCTACATGGTAGTTTTGTGCGTTAATGTAATGTACATCTGTACCAACAGTGCAGGTATGTGCGTTAATGTAATGTACGTATGCAACTACAGGGCACGTATGTGCGTTGATGTAATGTACATCTGTATCTACATGGCAGTTATGTGCGTTAGTGTAATGTACGTATGCAACTACAGGGCACGTATGTGCGCTACTGTAATGTACATCTGTATCTCCATGGCTGTTGTGTGCGTTACTGTAATGTACGTATGCATCTACAGGGCACGTACCTGCGCTACTGTAATGTACATCTGTATCTCCATGGAAGTTGTATGCGTTACTGTAATGTACATATGCATCTACAGGGCACGTATGTGCGCTACTGTAATGTACATCTGTATCTACATGGCTGTTGTGTGCGTTACTGTAATGTACGTATGCATTTAGACGGCACGTACGTGCGCTACTGTAATGTACATCTGTATCTCCATGGCAGTTGTATGCGTTACTGTAATGTAAATCTGTATCTACATGGCAGTTTTATGCGTTACTGTAATGTACGTATGCATCTACAGGGCACGTATGTGCGCAACTGTAATGTACGTCTGTATCTACATGGTAGTTTTGTGCGTTAATGTAATGTACATCTGTACCAACAGTGCAGGTATGTGCGTTAATGTAATGTACGTATGCAACTACAGGGCACGTATGTGCGTTGATGTAATGTACATCTGTATCTACATGGCAGTGATGTGCGTAAGTGTAATGTACGTATGCAACTACAGGGCACGTATGTGCGCTACTGTAATGTACATCTGTATCTACATGGCTGTTGTGTGCGTTACTGTAATGTACGTATGCATCTACAGGGCACGTACGTGCGCTACTGTAATGTACATCTGTATCTCCATGGCAGTTGTATTCGTTACTGTAATGTACATATGCATCTACAGGGCACGTATGTGCGCTACTGTAATGTACATTATCTCCATGGAAGTTGTATGCGTTACTGTAATGTACATATGCATCTACAGGGCACGTATGTGCGCTACTGTAATGTACATCTGTATCTACATGGCTGTTGTGTGCGTTACTGTAATGTACGTATGCATTTAGACGGCACGTACGTGCGCTACTGTAATGTACATCTGTATCTCCATGGCAGTTGTATGCGTTACTGTAATGTACATCTGTATCTACATGGCAGTTTTATGCGTTACTGTAATGTACATATGCATCTACAGGGCACGTATGTGCGCTACTGTAATGTACATCTGTATCTACATGGCTGTTGTGTGCGTTACTGTAATGTACGTATGCATCTACAGGGCACGTACCTGCGCTACTGTAATGTACATCTGTATCTCCATGGCAGTTTTATGCGTTACTGTAATGTACATATGCATCTACAGGGCACGTATGTGCGCTACTGTAATGTACATCTGTATCTACATGGCTGTTGTGTGCGTTACTGTAATGTACGTATGCATTTAGACGGCACGTACGTGCGCTACTGTAATGTACATCTGTATCTCCATGGCAGTTGTATGCGTTACTGTAATGTACATCTGTATCTACATGGCAGTTTTATGCGTTACTGTAATGTACGTATGCATCTACAGGGCACGTATGTGCGCAACTGTAATGTACGTCTGTATCTACATGGTAGTTTTGTGCGTTAATGTAATGTACATCTGTACCAACAGTGCAGGTATGTGCGTTAATGTAATGTACGTATGCAACTACAGGGCACGTATGTGCGTTGATGTAATGTACATCTGTATCTACATGGCAGTTATGTGCGTTAGTGTTATGTACGTATGCAACTACAGGGCACGTATGTGCGCTACTGTAATGTACATCTGTATCTACATGGCTGTTGTGTGCGTTACTGTAATGTACGTATGCATCTACAGGGCACGTACGTGCGCTACTGTAATGTACATCTGTATCTCCATGGAAGTTGTATGCGTTACTGTAATGTACATATGCATCTACAGGGCACGTATGTGCGCTACTGTAATGTACATCTGTATCTACATGGCTGTTGTGTGCGTTACTGTAATGTACGTATGCATTTAGACGGCACGTACGTGCGCTACTGTAATGTACATCTGTATCTCCATGGCAGTTGTATGCGTTACTGTAATGTACATATGCATCTACAGGGCACGTATGTGCGCTACTGTAATGTACATCTGTATCTCCATGGCAGTTGTATGCGTTACTGTAATGTACATCTGTATCTACATGGCAGTTGTGTTCGTTAATGTAATGTACATCTGTACCAACAGTGCAGGTATGTGCGTTAATGTAATGTACGTATGCATCTATAGGGCACGTATGTGCGTTGATGTAATGTACATATGTATCTACATGGCAGTGATGTGCGTTAGTGTAATGTACGTATGCAACTACAGGGCACGTATGTGCGCTACTGTAATGTACATCTGTATTTTCATGGCTGTTGTGTGCGTTACTGTAATGTACGTATGCATCTACAGGGCACGTATGTGCGCTACTGTAATGTACATCTGTATCTACATGGCAGTTTTATGCGTTACTGTAATGTACGTATACTGTACCTACAGCGCACATTATACCAATGTAATGTTACATTGTACAAATGTAATGTTACATTGTACCAATGTAATGTTACATTATACCAATGTAATGTTACACTGTACCAATGTAATGTACATCTGTATCTACATGGCAGTTTTATGCGTTACTGTAATGTACGTATGCATATACAGGGCACGTATGTGCGCAACTGTAATGTACGTCTGTATCTACATGGTAGTTTTGTGCGTTAATGTAATGTACATCTGTACCAACAGTGCAGGTATGTGCGTTAATGTAATGTACGTATGCAACTACAGGGCACGTATGTGCGTTGATGTAATGTACATCTGTATCTACATGGCAGTTATGTGCGTTAGTGTAATGTACGTATGCAACTACAGGGCACGTATGTGCGCTACTGTAATGTACATCTGTATCTACATGGCTGTTGTGTGCGTTACTGTAATGTACGTTTGCATCTACAGGGCACGTACCTGCGCAACTGTAATGTACATCTGTATCTCCATGGCAGTTGTATGCGTTACTGTAATGTACATATGCATCTACAGGGCACGTATGTGCGCTACTGTAATGTACATCTGTATCTACATGGCTGTTGTGTGCGTTACTGTAATGTACGTATGCATTTAGACGGCACGTACGTGCGCTACTGTAATGTACATCTGTATCTCCATGGCAGTTGTATGCGTTACTGTAATGTACATCTGTATCTACATGGCAGTTTTATGCGTTACTGTAATGTACGTATGCATCTACAGGGCACGTATGTGCGCAACTGTAATGTGCGTCTGTATCTACATGGTAGTTTTGTGCTTTAATGTAATGTACATCTGTACCAACAGTGCAGGTATGTGCGTTTATGTAATGTACGTATGCAACTACAGGGCACGTATGTGCGTTGATGTAATGTACATCTGTATCTACATGGCAGTGATGTGCGTAAGTGTAATATACGTATGCAACTACAGGGCACGTATGTGCGCTACTGTAATGTACATCTGTATCTACATGGCTGTTGTGTGCGTTACTGTAATGTACGTATGCATCTACAGGGCACGTATGTGCGCTACTGTAATGTACATCTGTATCTCCATAGCAGTTGTATTCGTTACTGTAATGTACATATGCATCTACAGGGCACGTATGTGCGCTACTGTAATGTACATCTGTATCTAAATGGCTGTTGTGTGCGTTACTGTAATGTACGTATGCATCTACAGGGCACGTACGTGCGCTACTGTAATATACATCTGTATCTCCATGGCAGTTGTATGCGTTACTGTAATGTACGTATGCATCTACAGGGCACGTATGTGCGCTACTGTAATGTACATCTGTATCTACATGGCTGTTGTGTGCGTTACTGTTATGTACGTATGCATCTACAGGGCACGTACCTGCGCTACTGTAATGTACATCTGTATCTCCATGGCAGTTTTATGCGTTACTGTAATGTACATATGCATCTACAGGGCACGTATGTGCGCTACTGTAATGTACATCTGTATCTACATGGCTGTTGTGTGCGTTACTGTAATGTACGTATGCATTTAGACGGCACGTACGTGCGCTACTGTAATGTACATCTGTATCTCCATGGCAGTTGTATGCGTTACTGTAATGTACATCTGTATCTACATGGCAGTTTTATGCGTTACTGTAATGTACGTATGCATCTACAGGGCACGTATGTGCGCAACTGTAATGTACGTCTGTATCTACATGGTAGTTTTGTGCGTTAATGTAATGTACATCTGTACCAACAGTGCAGGTATGTGCGTTAATGTAATGTACGTATGCAACTACAGGGCACGTATGTGCGTTGATGTAATGTACATCTGTATCTACATGGCAGTTATGTGCGTTAGTGTTATGTACGTATGCAACTACAGGGCACGTATGTGCGCTACTGTAATGTACATCTGTATCTACATGGCTGTTGTGTGCGTTACTGTAATGTACGTATGCATCTACAGGGCACGTACGTGCGCTACTGTAATGTACATCTGTATCTCCATGGAAGTTGTATGCGTTACTGTAATGTACATATGCATCTACAGGGCACGTATGTGCGCTACTGTAATGTACATCTGTATCTACATGGCTGTTGTGTGCGTTACTGTAATGTACGTATGCATTTAGACGGCACGTACGTGCGCTACTGTAATGTACATCTGTATCTCCATGGCAGTTGTATGCGTTACTGTAATGTACATATGCATCTACAGGGCACGTATGTGCGCTACTGTAATGTACATCTGTATCTCCATGGCAGTTGTATGCGTTACTGTAATGTACATCTGTATCTACATGGCAGTTGTGTTCGTTAATGTAATGTACATCTGTACCAACAGTGCAGGTATGTGCGTTAATGTAATGTACGTATGCATCTATAGGGCACGTATGTGCGTTGATGTAATGTACATATGTATCTACATGGCAGTGATGTGCGTTAGTGTAATGTACGTATGCAACTACAGGGCACGTATGTGCGCTACTGTAATGTACATCTGTATTTTCATGGCTGTTGTGTGCGTTACTGTAATGTACGTATGCATCTACAGGGCACGTATGTGCGCTACTGTAATGTACATCTGTATCTACATGGCAGTTTTATGCGTTACTGTAATGTACGTATACTGTACCTACAGCGCACATTATACCAATGTAATGTTACATTGTACAAATGTAATGTTACATTGTACCAATGTAATGTTACATTATACCAATGTAATGTTACACTGTACCAATGTAATGTACATCTGTATCTACATGGCAGTTTTATGCGTTACTGTAATGTACGTATGCATATACAGGGCACGTATGTGCGCAACTGTAATGTACGTCTGTATCTACATGGTAGTTTTGTGCGTTAATGTAATGTACATCTGTACCAACAGTGCAGGTATGTGCGTTAATGTAATGTACGTATGCAACTACAGGGCACGTATGTGCGTTGATGTAATGTACATCTGTATCTACATGGCAGTTATGTGCGTTAGTGTAATGTACGTATGCAACTACAGGGCACGTATGTGCGCTACTGTAATGTACATCTGTATCTACATGGCTGTTGTGTGCGTTACTGTAATGTACGTTTGCATCTACAGGGCACGTACCTGCGCAACTGTAATGTACATCTGTATCTCCATGGCAGTTGTATGCGTTACTGTAATGTACATATGCATCTACAGGGCACGTATGTGCGCTACTGTAATGTACATCTGTATCTACATGGCTGTTGTGTGCGTTACTGTAATGTACGTATGCATTTAGACGGCACGTACGTGCGCTACTGTAATGTACATCTGTATCTCCATGGCAGTTGTATGCGTTACTGTAATGTACATCTGTATCTACATGGCAGTTTTATGCGTTACTGTAATGTACGTATGCATCTACAGGGCACGTATGTGCGCAACTGTAATGTACGTCTGTATCTACATGGTAGTTTTGTGCTTTAATGTAATGTACATCTGTACCAACAGTGCAGGTATGTGCGTTTATGTAATGTACGTATGCAACTACAGGGCACGTATGTGCGTTGATGTAATGTACATCTGTATCTACATGGCAGTGATGTGCGTAAGTGTAATATACGTATGCAACTACAGGGCACGTATGTGCGCTACTGTAATGTACATCTGTATCTACATGGCTGTTGTGTGCGTTACTGTAATGTACGTATGCATCTACAGGGCACGTATGTGCGCTACTGTAATGTACATCTGTATCTCCATAGCAGTTGTATTCGTTACTGTAATGTACATATGCATCTACAGGGCACGTATGTGCGCTACTGTAATGTACATCTGTATCTAAATGGCTGTTGTGTGCGTTACTGTAATGTACGTATGCATCTACAGGGCACGTACGTGCGCTACTGTAATATACATCTGTATCTCCATGGCAGTTGTATGCGTTACTGTAATGTACGTATGCATCTACAGGGCACGTATGTGCGCTACTGTAATGTACATCTGTATCTACATGGCTGTTGTGTGCGTTACTGTTATGTACGTATGCATCTACAGGGCACGTACCTGCGCTACTGTAATGTACATCTGTATCTCAATGGCAGTTTTATGCGTTACTGTAATGTACATATGCATCTACAGGGCACGTATGTGCGCTACTGTAATGTACATCTGTATCTACATGGCTGTTGTGTGCGTTACTGTAATGTACGTATGCATTTAGACGGCACGTACGTGCGCTACTGTAATGTACATCTGTATCTCCATGGCAGTTGTATGCGTTACTGTAATGTACATCTGTATCTACATGGCAGTTTTATGCGTTACTGTAATGTACGTATGCATCTACAGGGCACGTATGTGCGCAACTGTAATGTACGTCTGTATCTACATGGTAGTTTTGTGCGTTAATGTAATGTACATCTGTACCAACAGTGCAGGTATGTGCGTTAATGTAATGTACGTCTGCAACTACAGGGCACGTATGTGCGTTGATGTAATGTACATCTGTATCTACATGGCAGTGATGTGCGTAAGTGTAATATACGTATGCAACTACAGGGCACGTATGTGCGCTACTGTAATGTACATCTGTATCTACATGGCTGTTGTGTGCGTTACTGTAATGTACGTATGCATCTACAGGGCACTTACGTGCGCTACTGTAATGTACATCTGTATCTCCATGGCAGTTGTATTCGTTACTGTAATGTACATATGCATCTACAGGGCACGTATGTGCGCTACTGTAATGTACATCTGTATCTAAATGGCTGTTGTGTGCGTTACTGTAATGTACGTATGCATCTACAGGGCACGTACGTGCGCTACTGTAATATACATCTGTATCTCCATGGCAGTTGTATGCGTTACTGTAATGTACGTATGCATCTACAGGGCACGTATGTGCGCTACTGTAATGTACATCTGTATCTACATGGCTGTTGTGTGCGTTACTGTAATGTACGTATGCATCTACAGGGCACGTATGTGCGCTACTGTAATGTACATCTGTATCTACATGGCAGTTGTGTTCGTTAATGTAATGTACATCTGTACCAACAGTGCAGGTATGTGCGTTAATGTAATGTACGTATGCATTTTCAGGGCACGTATGTGCGTTGATGTAATGTACATATGTATCTACATGGCAGTGATGTGCGTTAGTGTAATGTACGTATGCATCTACAGGGCACGTATGTGCGCAACTGTAATGTACGTCTGTATCTACATGGTAGTTTTGTGCGTTAATGTAATGTACATCTGTACCAACAGTGCAGGTATGTGCGTTAATGTAATGTACGTATGCAACTACAGGGCACGTATGTGCGTTGATGTAATGTACATCTGTATTTACATGGCAGTTATGTGCGTTAGTGTTATGTACGTATGCAACTACAGGGCACGTATGTGCGCTACTGTAATGTACATCTGTATCTACATGGCTGTTGTGTGCGTTACTGTAATGTACGTATGCATCTACAGGGCACGTACGTGCGCTACTGTAATGTACATCTGTATCTCCATAAAAGTTGTATGCGTTACTGTAATGTACATATGCATCTACAGGGCACGTATGTGCGCTACTGTAATGTACATCTGTATCTACATGGCTGTTGTGTGCGTTACTGTAATGTACGTATGCATCTACAGGGCACGTACCTGCGCTACTGTAATGTACATCTGTATCTCCATGGCAGTTTTATGCGTTACTGTAATGTACATATGCATCTACAGGGCACGTATGTGCGCTACTGTAATGTACATCTGTATCTACATGGCTGTTGTGTGCGTTACTGTAATGTACGTATGCATTTAGACGGCACGTACGTGCGCTACTGTAATGTACATCTGTATCTCCATGGCAGTTGTATGCGTTACTGTAATGTACATCTGTATCTACATGGCTGTTGTGTGCGTTACTGTAATGTACGTATGCATCTACAGGGCACGTACGTGCGCTACTGTAATGTACATCTGTATCTCCATGGCAGTTGTATTCGTTACTGTTATGTACATATGCATCTACAGGGCACGTATGTGCGCTACTGTAATGTACATCTGTATCTAAATGGCTGTTGTGTGCGTTACTGTAATGTACGTATGCATCTACAGGGCACGTACGTGCGCTACTGTAATATACATCTGTATCTCCATGGCAGTTGTATGCGTTACTGTAATGTACGTATGCATCTACAGGGCACGTATGTGCGCTACTGTAATGTACATCTGTATCTACATGGCTGATGTGTGCGTTACTGTAATGTACGTATGCATCTACAGGGCACGTATGTGCGCTACTGTAATGTACATCTGTATCTACATGGCTGTTGTGTGCGTTACTGTAATGTACGTATGCATCTACAGGGCACGTACCTGCGCTACTGTAATGTACATCTGTATCTCCATGGCAGTTTTATGCGTTACTGTAATGTACATATGCATCTACAGGGCAAGTATGTGCGCTACTGTAATGTACATCTGTATCTACATGGCTGTTGTGTGCGTTACTGTAATGTACGTATGCATTTAGACGGCACGTACGTGCGCTACTGTAATGTACATCTGTATCTCCATGGCAGTTGTATGCGTTACTGTAATGTACATCTGTATCTACATGGCAGTTTTATGCGTTACTGTAATGTACGTATGCATCTACAGGGCACGTATGTGCGCAACTGTAATGTACGTCTGTATCTACATGGTAGTTTTGTGCGTTAATGTAATGTACATCTGTACCAACAGTGCAGGTATGTGCGTTAATGTAATGTACGTATGCATCTACAGGGCACGTATGTGCGTTGATGTAATGTACATATGTATCTACATGGCAGTGATGTGCGTTAGTGTAATGTACGTATGCAACTACAGGGCACGTATGTGCGCTACTGTAATGTACACCTGTATCTACATGGCAGTTGTGTGCGTTAATGTAATGTACGTATGCATCTACAGGATACGTATTTGCGCTACTGTAATGTACATCTGTATTTTCATGGCTGTTGTGTGCGTTACTGTAATGTACGTATGCATCTACAGGGCACGTATATGCGCTACTGTAATGTACATCTGTATCTACATGGCAGTTTTATGCGTTACTGTAATGTACGTATACTGTACCTACAGCGCACATTATACCAATGTAATGTTACATTGTACAAATGTAATGTTACATTGTACCAATGTAATGTTACATTATACCAATGTAATGTTACACTGTACCAATGTAATGTACATCTGTATCTACATGGCAGTTTTATGCGTTACTGTAATGTACGTATGCATCTACAGGGCACGTACGTGCGCTACTGTGATGTACATCTGTATCTCCATGGCAGTTGTATTCGTTACTGTAATGTACATATGCATCTACAGGGCACGTATGTGCGCTACTGTAATGTACATCTGTATCTAAATGGCTGTTGTGTGCGTTACTGTAATGTACGTATGCATCTACAGGGCACGTACGTGCGCTACTGTAATATACATCTGTATCTCCATGGCAGTTGTATGCGTTACTGTAATGTACGTATGCATCTACAGGGCACGTATGTGCGCTACTGTAATGTACATCTGTATCTACATGGCTGTTGTGTGCGTTACTGTAATGTACGTATGCATCTACAGGGCACGTACCTGCGCTACTGTAATGTACATCTGTATCTCCATGGCAGTTTTATGCGTTACTGTAATGTACATATGCATCTACAGGGCACGTATGTGCGCTACTGTAATGTACATCTGTATCTACATGGCTGTTGTGTGCGTTACTGTAATGTACATATGCATCTACAGGGCACGTATGTGCGCTACTGTAATGTACATCTGTATCTAAATGGCTGTTGTGTGCGTTACTGTAATGTACGTATGCATCTACAGGGCACGTACGTGCGCTACTGTAATATACATCTGTATCTCCATGGCAGTTGTATGCGTTACTGTAATGTACGTATGCATCTACAGGGCACGTATGTGCGCTACTGTAATGTACATCTGTATCTACATGGCTGTTGTGTGCGTTACTGTAATGTACGTATGCATCTACAGGGCACGTACCTGCGCTACTGTAATGTACATCTGTATCTCCATGGCAGTTTTATGCGTTACTGTAATGTACATATGCATCTACAGGGCACGTATGTGCGCTACTGTAATGTACATCTGTATCTACATGGCTGTTGTGTGCGTTACTGTAATGTACGTATGCATTTAGACGGCACGTACGTGCGCTACTGTAATGTACATCTGTATCTCCATGGCAGTTGTATGCGTTACTGTAATGTACATCTGTATCTACATGGCAGTTTTATGCGTTACTGTAATGTACGTATGCATCTACAGGGCACGTATGTGCGCAACTGTAATGTACGTCTGTATCTACATGGTAGTTTTGTGCGTTAATGTAATGTACATCTGTACCAACAGTGCAGGTATGTGCGTTAATGTAATGTACGTATGCAACTACAGGGCACGTATGTGCGTTGATGTAATGTACATCTGTATCTACATGGCAGTGATGTGCGTAAGTGTAATATACGTATGCAACTACAGGGCACGTATGTGCGCTACTGTAATGTACATCTGTATCTACATGGATGTTGTGTGCGTTACTGTAATGTACGTATGCATCTACAGGGCACGTACGTGCGCTACTGTAATGTACATCTGTATCTCCATGGCAGTTGTATTCGTTACTGTAATGTACATATGCATCTACAGGGCACGTATGTGCGCTACTGTAATGTACATCTGTATCTAAATGGCTGTTGTGTGCGTTACTGTAATGTACGTATGCATCTACAGGGCACGTACGTGCGCTACTGTAATATACATCTGTATCTCCATGGCAGTTGTATGCGTTACTGTAATGTACGTATGCATCTACAGGGCACGTATGTGCGCTACTGTAATGTACATCTGTATCTACATGGCTGATGTGTGCGTTACTGTAATGTACGTATGCATCTACAGGGCACGTATGTGCGCTACTGTAATGTACATCTGTATCTACATGGCTGTTGTGTGCGTTACTGTAATGTACGTATGCATCTACAGGGCACGTACCTGCGCTACTGTAATGTACATCTGTATCTCCATGGCAGTTTTATGCGTTACTGTAATGTACATATGCATCTACAGGGCAAGTATGTGCGCTACTGTAATGTACATCTGTATCTACATGGCTGCTGTGTGCGTTACTGTAATGTACGTATGCATTTAGACGGCACGTACGTGCGCTACTGTAATGTACATCTGTATCTCCATGGCAGTTGTATGCGTTACTGTAATGTACATCTGTATCTACATGGCAGTTTTATGCGTTACTGTAATGTACGTATGCATCTACAGGGCACGTATGTGCGCAACTGTAATGTACGTCTGTATCTACATGGTAGTTTTGTGCTTTAATGTAATGTACATCTGTACCAACAGTGCAGGTATGTGCGTTAATGTAATGTACGTATGCAACTACAGGGCACGTATGTGCGTTGATGTAATGTACATCTGTATCTACATGGCAGTGATGTGCGTAAGTGTAATATACGTATGCAACTACAGGGCACGTATGTGCGCTACTGTAATGTACATCTGTATCTACATGGCTGTTGTGTGCGTTACTGTAATGTACGTATGCATCTACAGGGCACGTATGTGCGCTACTGTAATGTACATCTGTATCTCCATGGCAGTTGTATTCGTTACTGTAATGTACATATGCATCTACAGGGCACGTATGTGCGCTACTGTAATGTACATCTGTATCTAAATGGCTGTTGTGTGCGTTACTGTAATGTACGTATGCATCTACAGGGCACGTACGTGCGCTACTGTAATATACATCTGTATCTCCATGGCAGTTGTATGCGTTACTGTAATGTACGTATGCATCTACAGGGCACGTATGTGCGCTACTGTAATGTACATCTGTATCTACATGGCTGTTTTGTGCGTTACTGTAATGTACGTATGCATCTACAGGGCACGTACCTGCGCTACTGTAATGTACATCTGTATCTCCATGGCAGTTTTATGCGTTACTGTAATGTACATATGCATCTACAGGGCACGTATGTGCGCTACTGTAATGTACATCTGTATCTACATGGCTGTTGTGTGCGTTACTGTAATGTACGTATGCATTTAGACGGCACGTACGTGCGCTACTGTAATGTACATCTGTATCTCCATGGCAGTTGTATGCGTTACTGTAATGTACATCTGTATCTACATGGCAGTTTTATGCGTTACTGTAATGTACGTATGCATCTACAGGGCACGTATGTGCGCAACTGTAATGTACGTCTGTATCTACATGGTAGTTTTGTGCGTTAATGTAATGTACATCTGTACCAACAGTGCAGGTATGTGCGTTAATGTAATGTACGTCTGCAACTACAGGGCACGTATGTGCGTTGATGTAATGTACATCTGTATCTACATGGCAGTGATGTGCGTAAGTGTAATATACGTATGCAACTACAGGGCACGTATGTGCGCTACTGTAATGTACATCTGTATCTACATGGCTGTTGTGTGCGTTACTGTAATGTACGTATGCATCTACAGGGCACTTACGTGCGCTACTGTAATGTACATCTGTATCTCCATGGCAGTTGTATTCGTTACTGTAATGTACATATGCATCTACAGGGCACGTATGTGCGCTACTGTAATGTACATCTGTATCTAAATGGCTGTTGTGTGCGTTACTGTAATGTACGTATGCATCTACAGGGCACGTACGTGCGCTACTGTAATATACATCTGTATCTCCATGGCAGTTGTATGCGTTACTGTTATGTACGTATGCATCTACAGGGCACGTATGTGCGCTACTGTAATGTACATCTGTATCTACATGGCTGTTGTGTGCGTTACTGTAATGTACGTATGCATCTACAGGGCACGTATGTGCGCTACTGTAATGTACATCTGTATCTACATGGCAGTTGTGTTCGTTAATGTAATGTACATCTGTACCAACAGTGCAGGTATGTGCGTTAATGTAATGTACGTATGCATTTTCAGGGCACGTATGTGCGTTGATGTAATGTACATATGTATCTACATGGCAGTGATGTGCGTTAGTGTAATGTACGTATGCATCTACAGGGCACGTATGTGCGCAACTGTAATGTACGTCTGTATCTACATGGTAGTTTTGTGCGTTAATGTAATGTACATCTGTACCAACAGTGCAGGTATGTGCGTTAATGTAATGTACGTATGCAACTACAGGGCACGTATGTGCGTTGATGTAATGTACATCTGTATCTACATGGCAGTTATGTGCGTTAGTGTTATGTACGTATGCAACTACAGGGCACGTATGTGCGCTACTGTAATGTACATCTGTATCTACATGGCTGTTGTGTGCGTTACTGTAATATACGTATGCATCTACAGGGCACGTACGTGCGCTACTGTAATGTACATCTGTATCTCCATGGAAGTTGTATGCGTTACTGTAATGTACATATGCATCTACAGGGCACGTATGTGCGCTACTGTAATGTACATCTGTATCTACATGGCTGTTGTGTGCGTTACTGTAATGTACGTATGCATTTAGACGGCACGTACGTGCGCTACTGTAATGTACATCTGTATCTCCATGGCAGTTGTATGCGTTACTGTAATGTACATATGCATCTACAGGGCACGTATGTGCGCTACTGTAATGTACATCTGTATCTACATGGCTGTTGTGTGCGTTACTGTAATGTACGTATGCATTTAGACGGCACGTACGTGCGCTACTGTAATGTACATCTGTATCTCCATGGCAGTTGTATGCGTTACTGTAATGTACATCTGTATCTACATGGCAGTTTTATGCGTTACTGTAATGTACGTATGCATCTACAGGGCACGTATGTGCGCAACTGTAATGTACGTCTGTATCTACATGGTAGTTTTGTGCGTTAATGTAATGTACATCTGTACCAACAGTGCAGGTATGTGCGTTAATGTAATGTACGTCTGCAACTACAGGGCACGTATGTGCGTTGATGTAATGTACATCTGTATCTACATGGCAGTGATGTGCGTAAGTGTAATATACGTATGCAACTACAGGGCACGTATGTGCGCTACTGTAATGTACATCTGTATCTACATGGCTGTTGTGTGCGTTACTGCAATGTACGTATGCATCTACAGGGCACTTACGTGCGCTACTGTAATGTACATCTGTATCTCCATGGCAGTTGTATTCGTTACTGTAATGTACATATGCATCTACAGGGCACGTATGTGCGCTACTGTAATGTACATCTGTATCTAAATGGCTGTTGTGTGCGTTACTGTAATGTACGTATGCATCTACAGGGCACGTACGTGCGCTACTGTAATATACATCTGTATCTCCATGGCAGTTGTATGCGTTACTGTTATGTACGTATGCATCTACAGGGCACGTATGTGCGCTACTGTAATGTACATCTGTATCTACATGGCTGTTGTGTGCGTTACTGTAATGTACGTATGCATCTACAGGGCACGTATGTGCGCTACTGTAATGTACATCTGTATCTACATGGCAGTTGTGTTCGTTAATGTAATGTACATCTGTACCAACAGTGCAGGTATGTGCGTTAATGTAATGTACGTATGCATTTTCAGGGCACGTATGTGCGTTGATGTAATGTACATATGTATCTACATGGCAGTGATGTGCGTTAGTGTAATGTACGTATGCATCTACAGGGCACGTATGTGCGCAACTGTAATGTACGTCTGTATCTACATGGTAGTTTTGTGCGTTAATGTAATGTACATCTGTACCAACAGTGCAGGTATGTGCGTTAATGTAATGTACGTATGCAACTACAGGGCACGTATGTGCGTTGATGTAATGTACATCTGTATCTACATGGCAGTTATGTGCGTTAGTGTTATGTACGTATGCAACTACAGGGCACGTATGTGCGCTACTGTAATGTACATCTGTATCTACATGGCTGTTGTGTGCGTTACTGTAATGTACGTATGCATCTACAGGGCACGTACGTGCGCTACTGTAATGTACATCTGTATCTCCATGGAAGTTGTATGCGTTACTGTAATGTACATATGCATCTACAGGGCACGTATGTGCGCTACTGTAATGTACATCTGTATCTACATGGCTGTTGTGTGCGTTACTGTAATGTACGTATGCATTTAGACGGCACGTACGTGCGCTACTGTAATGTACATCTGTATCTCCATGGCAGTTGTATGCGTTACTGTAATGTACATATGCATCTACAGGGCACGTATGTGCGCTACTGTAATGTACATCTGTATCTCCATGGCAGTTGTATGCGTTACTGTAATGTACATCTGTATCTACATGGCAGTTGTGTTCGTTAATGTAATGTACATCTGTACCAACAGTGCAGGTATGTGCGTTAATGTAATGTACGTATGCATCTACAGGGCACGTATGTGCGTTGATGTAATGTACATATGTATCTACATGGCAGTGATGTGCGTTAGTGTAATGTACGTATGCAACTACAGGGCACGTATGTGCGCTACTGTAATGTACACCTGTATCTACATGGCAGTTGTGTGCGTTAATGTAATGTACGTATGCATCTACAGGATACGTTTTTGCGCTACTGTAATGTACATCTGTATTTTCATGGCTGTTGTGTGCGTTACTGTAATGTACGTATGCATCTACAGGGCACGTATATGCGCTACTGTAATGTACATCTGTATCTACATGGCAGTTTTATGCGTTACTGTAATGTACGTATACTGTACCTACAGCGCACATTATACCAATGTAATGTTACATTGTACAAATGTAATGTTACATTGTACCAATGTAATGTTACATTATACCAATGTAATGTTACACTGTACCAATGTAATGTACATCTGTATCTACATGGCAGTTTTATGCGTTACTTTAATGTACGTATGCATCTACAGGGCACGTACGTGCGCTACTGTGATGTACATCTGTATCTCCATGGCAGTTGTATTCGTTACTGTAATGTACATATGCATCTACAGGGCACGTATGTGCGCTACTGTAATGTACATCTGTATCTAAATGGCTGTTGTGTGCGTTACTGTAATGTACGTATGCATCTACAGGGCACGTACGTGCGCTACTGTAATATACATCTGTATCTCCATGGCAGTTGTATGCGTTACTGTAATGTACGTATGCATCTACAGGGCACGTATGTGCGCTACTGTAATGTACATCTGTATCTACATGGCTGTTGTGTGCGTTACTGTAATGTACGTATGCATCTACAGGGCACGTACCTGCGCTACTGTAATGTACATCTGTATCTCCATGGCAGTTTTATGCGTTACTGTAATGTACATATGCATCTACAGGGCACGTATGTGCGCTACTGTAATGTGCATCTGTATCTACATGGCTGTTGTGTGCGTTACTGTAATGTACGTATGCATTTAGACGGCACGTACGTGCGCTACTGTAATGTACATCTGTATCTCCATGGCAGTTGTATGCGTTACTGTAATGTACATCTGTATCTACATGGCAGTTTTATGCGTTACTGTAATGTACGTATGCATCTACAGGGCACGTATGTGCGCAACTGTAATGTACGTCTGTATCTACATGGTAGTTTTGTGCGTTAATGTAATGTACATCTGTACCAACAGTGCAGGTATGTGCGTTAATGTTATGTACGTATGCAACTACAGGGCACGTATGTGCGTTGATGTAATGTACATCTGTATCTACATGGCAGTGATGTGCGTAAGTGTAATATACGTATGCAACTACAGGGCACGTATGTGCGCTACTGTAATGTACATCTGTATCTACATGGCTGTTGTGTGCGTTACTGTTATGTACGTATGCATCTACAGGGCATGTACGTGCGCTACTGTAATGTACATCTGTATCTCCATGGCAGTTGTATTCGTTACTGTAATGTACATATGCATCTACAGGGCACGTATGTGCGCTACTGTAATGTACATCTGTATCTAAATGGCTGTTGTGTGCGTTACTGTAATGTACGTATGCATCTACAGGGCACGTACGTGCGCTACTGTAATATACATCTGTATCTCCATGGCAGTTGTATGCGTTACTGTAATGTACGTATGCATCTACAGGGCACGTATGTGCGCTACTGTAATGTACATCTGTATCTACATGGCTGATGTGTGCGTTACTGTAATGTACGTATGCATCTACAGGGCACGTATGTGCGCTACTGTAATGTACATCTGTATCTACATGGCTGTTGTGTGCGTTACTGTAATGTACATCTGTATCTACATGGCAGTTTTATGCGTTACTGTAATGTACGTATGCATCTACAGGGCACGTATGTGCGCAACTGTAATGTACGTCTGTATCTACATGGTAGTTTTGTGCGTTAATGTAATGTACATCTGTACCAACAGTGCAGGTATGTGCGTTAATGTAATGTACGTATGCATCTACAGGGCACGTATGTGCGTTGATGTAATGTACATATGTATCTACATGGCAGTGATGTGCGTTAGTGTAATGTACGTATGCAACAACAGGGCACGTATGTGCGCTACTGTAATGTACATCTGTATCTACATGGCAGTTGTGTGCGTTAATGTAATGTACGTATGCATCTACAGGATACGTATGTGCGCTACTGTAATGTACATCTGTATCTACATGGCTGTTGTGTGCGTTACTGTAATGTACGTATGCATCTACAGGGCACGTACGTGCGCTACTGTAATGTACATCTGTATCTCCATGGCAGTTGTATGCGTTACTGTAATGTACATATGCATCTACAGGGCACGTATGTGCGCTACTGTAATGTACATCTGTATCTACATGGCTGTTGTGTGCGTTACTGTAATGTACGTATGCATTTAGACGGCACGTACGTGCGCTACTGTAATGTACATTGTAACAAATATTTTCTTCCTATTCAATAATTGTTTCATATCGTGTCTCGTAGCGACATCTAGTGGGAGCCTCGAATATGTCTTCGCCATTGAAGTGGCAAATTAGCTTAATGCATCGATTAGGATCGCTCGGATTAGTTCCCGATTTCGCCACGCCTGATGGACAGACGGGTAGCGCTAGGTTGTCTTTCTGTCGGCGGCTCCGATAACGAGCGGACGCAACCAAAATTATTCAGATTTAGAAAAAGAAGCCGTGATTCCAACAATGGCGAAGCTCGCCACGTGGATTTGGTACTTTAAGTTGAGGCCATGAAACCCGCCGTTTACCTTAATATATAAAAACGGCAGTGTAACAACATTAAGCAATGTTTAAATCCCAAATATGTAAGTACTTTACAAATACCTCTTCGTAGTCTAACCTTAGAATTCGTGGTCAGAACCGCTTTTAACCAAGTTCTACTTTTGTCTTAGGGGTCCGTAGTCCTTAGTCCTTAGTCTTCAGTCGAATTCTTTTCTACAAACCTTGCAAGAGCCGGTCTTCGGTGGAGTGATGGAAAGGATCACCTTTACGGACATGTGCCGCGTGTGCTAGGGGTGACTCACACTTGGATGGAGCGAATATGAACCTGCTTCCTTGCTGCACCGCTGAAGACTACCAGTGTTTGTGTTAAAAGTGTAAGAACTAGAAAACAGGTCAGTGTCACCGAACTTTATTATTTAATCCTCTCAAGTTTAAAAACATCCCTTAGTGTACTACTCTTTAAAGGACCTCCATATTGTGTTTTCTATTGTAATTATTAGAAATAAATAAGTTGCACTGTCACATACATATTTTCATTTGAAATAACTCCCCAGCAGTAAGGCGCCCTGAGGTTTATTATTTTTTAATCAATTAATAGTTTCATGCCAACCGAACTGGATAGTCGGTGAGTAATCTCTTTTAAGGGGTTACAAAGTGTCTCCCAACGTTTGGCCTCGATTGCTGCTGGCTTATTTCAAATGAAATTAATATATCTTAACCATTAATGTTAAAACTCTTAGCTTAAACTTGATAATAGTGAACTTAACTGCTTGTGTAAAAAATAAAAGGGTAGATTTAAGTTAAACTCCGGACAAAGAACATTCCGGAACTCGTAACGTTACTTTGTTGAAAGCACGTGTTCTAATGTTCCCTTGAATAAATTTAAGGTTAACTTAATTTGATTTGTACTTAATTAAGCTTTATAAAGCGCCAGTGATTTTAAACTGCTTAAACTTAAAATATAGACTTTTAAAAATGTCGATCCAAAAATACTTGGACTCTTTACATAAAGATGAAATCATTTATGAACTCAATGTACTTGGTATCTCCACAGATGAAAATGCCACTACGGATGCAGTAAGGAAGCAGATTCGTCAGGTTTTCAAACTGGTACGCCGGGGAAGCATCAAGTGTGAGCCACTCAAAGCGCCCGTGACCACGTCAGAGATAGACATTTGCACTCCGAAAATTGAACACCTGGAATCCCAGCTGCGTTCGGGTAATGTAGATGACCCTAATCTTGTTAAAAAAGTTACTCGTCGTGCTAACTATTTGATCGATAGGCTTGCTCGTATTTCTGAGACGAACGTACAGGTTTCAGACCTGCGTAGTCGGTTAATTAAGATTTTGAGTGAAATTGATAAGGGAGATAGTGACACAAGTAGTGAATACGAGGAGTCCCAGGCATCACGACATGTCGAGAAAGAAGAGAGTAAAGTGGTGTACATCAAAGACAAACCAGTTAACTTAAACTCCTTGAATTTAAAATTTGATGGTACTACATGTGTTCGCGTTTTTATCGAACGACTTGAGGAGCTCAGGCAGGCGCGAAACATCTCGGAAGACCACATACTCTCAGCTTTTTCGGATTTACTTGAAAATTCTGCATTACATTGGTTTAGATCCAATAAGAATAGTATTTTTACCTACAAGCAGTTAATAAAAAACTTAAAAAATGATTTTGACATTCCGGACTTGGATTATAAACTTCTTGGCGAGATAAGACAACGGACCCAAGCTAAAAACGAAACCATTGTTGTATATTTATCAACCATGCAGGGAATGTTTTCTCGTCTCACCAATCTACTATCTGAAAAAGAACAATTAGAGATATTGATGCATAATATTCGCCCAGAGTACATGAAAGAATTAGCGCTCCATGATATACCAACAATAGACAAACTTAAGTTTTATTGTAAACAACTTGAACTTGCCCGATCTCGCTCCGATCAATTTAATGAACCTAACTTTAACAACTTTAAAATTACCTCTGACTTACATAGCAAGTCGCTTTCCAAATCAGTAGGTAAACAAATTTCGGCACTGAACGAGCCTAGCTCTTCGAGATGCGTAGATAAGAAATGCTTTAGGTGTAATAAAAACACATTTTATCAATACTGGGGATAGTAAACCTATTAAACAGAGATATTACCCATTATCACCGATTAAACAACAGGCACTCGAAAAAGAATTAGACAGAATGCTTAGTTTAGGTGTAGTTTCACCGTCGCATTCCGCTTGGAACTCACCGGTTGTAATGGTGGAAAAACCAAATGGAGACTTAAGATTGTGTTTAGATTCTAGAAAATTAAATTCGGTTACCAAACCAGACGCTTACCCTCTTCCATATATAAGTAACATACTGGATCAGTTGCGCGACGCTAAATACCTATCATCCATAGATCTATCAGCTGCGTATTGGCAGATACCCTTTGATAGCTTAGAATCGGCTGAAAAAAGTGCTTTTACAGTAAATCGAAGAGGATTATTTCATTTTAATGTAATGAGTTTCGGTTTGGTAGGAGCTTCCGCTACCATGCAAAGATTGATGGACAAGTTATTTGGTGCCGAATTTGACAACAAAGTGTTTTGCTTCCAAGACGACATAATAATTATTTCAAGTACTTTTGATGAACACGTAGAACTTCTCAAAAAAGTGTATGATAAACTGAAAGGTGCAAATTTGACAATCAACATGGAAAAGTCGGCATTTTGCCGCAAAGAACTCAAGTATCTTGGCTACTTAGTAGATAAACACGGCCTTAGGACAGATCCTGCCAAGGTCGAGACTATTCTCAACTATCCAACTCCTACTTGTGCTAAAGAAGTTAAAAGATTCTTAGGTACTTGTGGATGGTATAGAAGATTTATTCGAGATTTTTCTACGATTAGTAAACCTTTGTGTAAATTAACTAGCAAAAAGGTTAACTTTATATGGACTCAGGAGGCGGAGGAGTCGTTTAACCATTTAAAAACAGCTTTGGTGTCTGCACCCATTCTTAAATGCCCTAACTTTGACCTTCAGTTTACCATTCACTCAGACGCGTCTTCCGTGGCGATAGGGGGAGTCTTAACTCAAACGTATGATGGTATTGAGCACCCAATCGCTTTCTGCAGCCGCACATTAAATAAGTGCGAAGTCAATTATTCCACCACGGAACGTGAACTTCTAGGACTTATTTATGCCCTTGAGCAATTTAGAGCCTATGTGGAAGGCCAAAAATGTAAAATAGTTACTGACCACGCGTCTTTACAATGGTTTTACAAACTTAACAACCCTTCAGGACGTCTAGCTAGATGGAGTATGAGATTAAGCCAATTTAATTTCGAAATTGAACATCGTAAGGGGACAAACCATGTCATACCTGATGCCCTCAGTCGCATTAAAATAGACGCCATATCTGCCATAACCACAAATGACCCTTGGTATAAAAATATTTATGATAACTGCATCTCAAATCCGCGACGGTACCCTAACTACGTGATAAAAGAGGGAAAACTGTTTAGGTACTCACGCAATAAATATCAATTAACCAGCGAGTTCGATTGGAAATTGGTCGTGCCTAAAGAAGACAGGTTAAGTATTTTGCAAAAAAGTCATGACGATCCTACCAGTGCACACTTAGGTATATTTAAAACACACAAGCGCATTAGCTGTCATTACTTCTGGCCGAACCAATATAACGATGTAAAGAACTATATAAAACAGTGTGAAGTATGTAAACAATACAAACCCGTCAATAGGGCAAGACCCGGATTAATGGGCAATCCCAAGGAAGTCAGTAAACCATGGTCGGCGATTTGTTGTGATTTATTAGGCCCATTTCCAGCTTCTAGAAATAGGAATGTTTACTTAATAGTATGTACTGACTATTTTAGCAAGTACGTCGTGTTGCATCCTATAAGGATCGCTACAGGCGCAGCGGTAGCCAAGTTCATAGAAGAAAAAATATTCCTAGTTCACGGAGTATGCAAGTATATATATGTTGATAATGGGGCGCAATTCATAAGTGGTCAATTTAAGCAACTAATGCATAAATATAATGTTCCCAATATATACTACAATCCACGTTACCATCCACAGGTTAACGCTGCTGAAAGAGCTATTAAAAATGTAGTGTACGCTATAGCTTGCTATGTAGGTTCAGAACATAAAAAATGGGATGAAAACATTATAAAGTTACAATGTGCACTTAATTCTGCCGTAAATGAGACTACGAAATTTAGCCCATATTTCCTTGTGCACGGCCGTGAATTCATAATAGACGGAATGTTACACAGCTTAGTCTCAGATCAGCCAGTTCAAAGATCCCAAGTTACAACTGGTGATCCACAGACATATAGTAACAAGATACTTGAACTTAATACAATATTTAAGAAAGTGCAGAAGCACATTAAAAGTGCTCACGATAGGAACGTGAAGTACTATAACTTGAGAAAAAGAAATATGGAACTTAAAGTAGGACAAATAGTTTATAAGCGCACGCATTACTTATCTAATGCTGCAAAGAAATTTACTTCAAAGTTAGCCCCAAAGTTTCAGAAATGTGTAATTACAGCAAAGTTATCACCCTTAGTATATACCTTAGCAAATATGGACGGGAAAATATTAGGTAACTTTCATATCAAAGATATTCTAAAACAGGATGATTAGTAGGTAATTATGAGTGTATGAGAAGTATGAAAGGAGTATGAATGCAGTTAGTAGTAATTATTTTTCAAAATTTTGTGCACACTTGATCTTTCTGTTACAAATAAGCTATGTATGAAAGCGAGGAATGCAAGGCATGTTTACCTATAAGTCCAGCCTATTGGAATATGCGCGCACATCTGGGCGCATTAGATAACAGACGTGTTTACTATTTTATACGGTACTGCTCATTAAGGAATAAACGACCTTATATTTATTAGAGTAAGAACCTACCTCACTTAACCAGCTTAATTGGTTCCAATGTTGTTTACTTAAAAGCCTTGACCTTGATGCAACCAAATAGAAATCTATTGTGGTTAATACTTAATACTTAACTAACTTAACGACATGTTGTTTGATTCGCAAATCATAAAATAACAAATGGCCAATAGGTATTTGTTATCCAGGTTAATAACCTGACTTAACGTTTTAATTACGTAATGCCTCTTAGTGCAGGCTTAAAACGCACTTCATATTTAAATTTGTACCTCAAGTATGGTGTATAAATATTTTGTGGTTACTGTTATTGTTGTTATCGTAAATAATAGATAGCACCAGTTAATACTCACTGTTAGGTATAGTTATTTATGTTCCGTAAATAAACCCATATGTTTAGTTTAAATTATAGTTTTCAAGGTTAGTATTAAGTACCTACGGAGTATGGATAGATAAGCTGTTGTTTTTGTTAGAACCTTGTAGATATACAAAAATAAGTAGGTTAGGGAATGCGCATTTCACTCATTTCACTAATTCCACATTCATGAATCCTAAGTTATTCATCACTTATTGTTAGGTATAATTTTGTGTACAAATAACTTATTATTTAGTAGTAGGCCAACATAGACATTAGGTATTTATGCATGATATCCTGATGCCTGAGATTACACGTAAACGCTATTGTGTCGTGTGTCACTTCTAGATTTTTAGGGTTTTATAGATGTATTTATAATCTTTAATTAAAATAACTTGGTAGTCTAAAGGTTTAAAAAAAAAGTATCTTCAGTATGAAGAACTTTTTAATCCAAGGAAGGGAAATGTGTAACAAATATTTTCTTCCTATTCAATAATTGTTTCATATCGTGTCTCGTAGCGACATCTAGTGGGAGCCTCGAATATGTCTTCGCCATTGAAGTGGCAAATTAGCTTAATGCATCGATTAGGATCGCTCGGATTAGTTCCCGATTTCGCCACGCCTGATGGACAGACGGGTAGCGCTAGGTTGTCTTTCTGTCGGCGGCTCCGATAACGAGCGGACGCAACCAAAATTATTCAGATTTAGAAAAAGAAGCCGTGATTCCAACAATGGCGAAGCTCGCCACGTGGATTTGGTACTTTAAGTTGAGGCCATGAAACCCGCCGTTTACCTTAATATATAAAAACGGCAGTGTAACAACATTAAGCAATGTTTAAATCCCAAATATGTAAGTACTTTACAAATACCTCTTCGTAGTCTAACCTTAGAATTCGTGGTCAGAACCGCTTTTAACCAAGTTCTACTTTTGTCTTAGGGGTCCGTAGTCCTTAGTCCTTAGTCTTCAGTCGAATTCATTTCTACAAACCTTGCAAGAGCCGGTCTTCGGTGGAGTGATGGAAAGGATCACCTTTACGGACATGTGCCGCGTGTGCTAGGGGTGACTCACACTTGGATGGAGCGAATATGAACCTGCTTCCTTGCTGCACCAGCCACTACCAGTGTTTGTGTTAAAAGTGTAAGAACTAGAAAACAGGTCAGTGTCACCGAACTTTATTATTTAATCCTCTCAAGTTTAAAAACATCCCTTAGTGTACTACTCTTTAAAGGACCTCCATATTGTGTTTTCTATTGTAATTATTAGAAATAAATAAGTTGCACTGTCACATACATATTTTCATTTGAAATAACTCCCCAGCAGTAAGGCGCCCTGAGCTTTATTATTTTTTAATCAATTAATAGTTTCATGCCAACCGAACTGGATAGTCGGTGAGTAATCTCTTTTAAGGGGTTACAACATCTGTATCTCCATGGCAGTTGTATGCGTTACTGTAATGTACATCTGTATCTACATGGCAGTTTTATGCGTTACTGTAATGTACATATGCATCTACAGGGCACGTATGTGCGCTACTGTAATGTACATCTGTATCTACATGGCTGTTGTGTGCGTTACTGTAATGTACGTATGCATTTAGACGGCACGTATGTGCGCTACTGTAATGTACATCTGTATCTACATGGCTGTTGTGTGCGTTACTGTAATGTACGTATGCATCTACAGGGCACGTACGTGCGCTACTGTAATGTACATCTGTATCTCCATGGCAGTTGTATTCGTTACTGTAATGTACATATGCATCTACAGGGCACGTATGTGCGCTACTGTAATGTACATCTGTATCTTAATGGCTGTTGTGTGCGTTACTGTAATGTACATATGCATCTACAGGGCACGTATGTGCGCTACTGTAATGTACATCTGTATCTACATGGCTGTTGTGTGCGTTACTGTAATGTACGTATGCATTTAGACGGCACGTACGTGCGCTACTGTAATGTACATCTGTATCTCCATGGCAGTTGTATGCGTTACTGTAATGTACATCTGTATCTACATGGCAGTTTTATGCGTTACTGTAATGTACGTATGCATCTACAGGGCACGTATGTGCGCAACTGTAATGTACGTCTGTATCTACATGGTAGTTTTGTGCTTTAATGTAATGTACATCTGTACCAACAGTGCAGGTATGTGCGTTAATGTAATGTACGTATGCATTTAGACGGCACGTACGTGCGCTACTGTAATGTACATCTGTATCTCCATGGCAGTTGTATGCGTTACTGTAATGTACATCTGTATCTACATGGCAGTTTTATGCGTTACTGTAATGTACGTATGCATCTACAGGGCACGTATGTGCGCAACTGTAATGTACGTCTGTATCTACATGGTAGTTTTGTGCTTTAATGTAATGTACATCTGTACCAACAGTGCAGGTATGTGCGTTAATGTAATGTACGTATGCAACTACAGGGCACGTATGTGCGTTGATGTAATGTACATCTGTATCTACATGGCAGTGATGTGCGTAAGTGTAATATATGTATGCAACTACAGGGCACGTATGTGCGCAAATGTAATGTACATCTGTATCTACATGGCTGTTGTGTGCGTTACTGTAATGTACGTATGCATCTACAGGGCACGTATGTGCGCTACTGTAATGTACATCTGTATCTCCATGGCAGTTGTATTCGTTACTGTAATGTACATATGCATCTACAGGGCACGTATGTGCGCTACTGTAATGTACATCTGTATCTAAATGGCTGTTGTGTGCGTTACTGTAATGTACGTATGCATCTACAGGGCACGTACGTGCGCTACTGTAATATACATCTGTATCTCCATGGCAGTTGTATGCGTTACTGTAATGTACGTATGCATCTACAGGGCACGTATGTGCGCTACTGTAATGTACATCTGTATCTACATGGCTGTTGTGTGCGTTACTGTAATGTACGTATGCATCTACAGGGCACGTACCTGCGCTACTGTAATGTACATCTGTATCTCCATGGCAGTTTTATGCGTTACTGTAATGTACATATGCATCTACAGGGCACGTATGTGCGCTACTGTAATGTACATCTGTATCTACATGGCTGTTGTGTGCGTTACTGTAATGTACGTATGCATTTAGACGGCACGTACGTGCGCTACTGTAATGTACATCTGTATCTCCATGGCAGTTGTATGCGTTACTGTAATGTACATCTGTATCTACATGGCAGTTTTATGCGTTACTGTAATGTACGTATGCATCTACAGGGCACGTATGTGCGCAACTGTAATGTACGTCTGTATCTACATGGTAGTTTTGTGCGTTAATGTAATGTACATCTGTACCAACAGTGCAGGTATGTGCGTTAATGTAATGTACGTATGCAACTACAGGGCACGTATGTGCGTTGATGTAATGTACACCTGTATCTACATGGCAGTGATGTGCGTTAATGTAATGTACGTATGCATCTACAGGATACGTATTTGCGCTACTGTAATGTACATCTGTATTTTCATGGCTGTTGTGTGCGTTACTGTAATGTACGTATGCATCTACAGGGCACGTATATGCGCTACTGTAATGTACATCTGTATCTACATGGCAGTTTTATGCGTTACTGTAATGTACGTATACTGTACCTACAGCGCACATTATACCAATGTAATGTTACATTGTACAAATGTAATGTTACATTGTACCAATGTAATGTTACATTATACCAATGTAATGTTACACTGTACCAATGTAATGTACATCTGTATCTACATGGCAGTTTTATGCGTTACTGTAATGTACGTATGCATCTACAGGGCACGTACGTGCGCTACTGTGATGTACATCTGTATCTCCATGGCAGTTGTATTCGTTACTGTAATGTACATATGCATCTTCAGGGCACGTATGTGCGCTACTGTAATGTACATCTGTATCTAAATGGCTGTTGTGTGCGTTACTGTAATGTACGTATGCATCTACAGGGCACGTACGTGCGCTACTGTAATATACATCTGTATCTCCATGGCAGTTGTATGCGTTACTGTAATGTACGTATGCATCTACAGGGCACGTATGTGCGCTACTGTAATGTACATCTGTATCTACATGGCTGTTGTGTGCGTTACTGTAATGTACGTATGCATCTACAGGGCACGTACCTGCGCTACTGTAATGTACATCTGTATCTCCATGGCAGTTTTATGCGTTACTGTAATGTACATATGCATCTACAGGGCACGTATGTGCGCTACTGTAATGTACATCTGTATCTACATGGCTGTTGTGTGCGTTACTGTAATGTACGTATGCATTTAGACGGCACGTACGTGCGCTACTGTAATGTACATCTGTATCTCCATGGCAGTTGTATGCGTTACTGTAATGTACATCTGTATCTACATGGCAGTTTTACGCGTTACTGTAATGTACGTATGCATCTACAGGGCACGTATGTGCGCAACTGTAATGTACGTCTGTATCTACATGGTAGTTTTGTGCGTTAATGTAATGTACATCTGTACCAACAGTGCAGGTATGTGCGTTAATGTAATGTACGTATGCAACTACAGGGCACGTATGTGCGTTGATGTAATGTACATCTGTATCTACATGGCAGTGATGTGCGTAAGTGTAATATACGAATGCAACTACAGGGCACGTATGTGCGCTACTGTAATGTACATCTGTATCTACATGGCTGTTGTGTGCGTTACTGTAATGTACGTATGCATCTACAGGGCACGTACGTGCGCTACTGTAATGTACATCTGTATCTCCATGGCAGTTGTATTCGTTACTGTAATGTACATATGCATCTACAGGGCACGTATGTGCGCTACTGTAATGTACATCTGTATCTAAATGGCTGTTGTGTGCGTTACTGTAATGTACGTATGCATCTACAGGCCACGTACGTGCGCTACTGTAATATACATCTGTATCTCCATGGCAGTTGTATGCGTTACTGTAATGTACGTATGCATCTACAGGGCACGTATGTGCGCTACTGTAATGTACATCTGTATCTACATGGCTGTTGTGTGCGTTACTGTAATGTACGTATGCATCTACAGGGCACGTATGTGCGCTACTGTAATGTACATCTGTATCTACATGGCAGTTGTGTTCGTTAATGTAATGTACATCTGTACCAACAGTGCAGGTATGTGCGTTAATGTAATGTACGTATGCAACTACAGGGCACGTATGTGCGTTGATGTAATGTACATCTGTATCTACATGGCAGTGATGTGCGTAAGTGTAATATACGAATGCAACTACAGGGCACGTATGTGCGCTACTGTAATGTACATCTGTATCTACATGGCTGTTGTGTGCGTTACTGTAATGTACGTATGCATCTACAGGGCACGTACGTGCGCTACTGTAATGTACATCTGTATCTCCATGGCAGTTGTATTCGTTACTGTAATGTACATATGCATCTACAGGGCACGTATGTGCGCTACTGTAATGTACATCTGTATCTAAATGGCTGTTGTGTGCGTTACTGTAATGTACGTATGCATCTACAGGCCACGTACGTGCGCTACTGTAATATACATCTGTATCTCCATGGCAGTTGTATGCGTTACTGTAATGTACGTATGCATCTACAGGGCACGTATGTGCGCTACTGTAATGTACATCTGTATCTAAATGGCTGTTGTGTGCGTTACTGTAATGTACGTATGCATCTACAGGCCACGTACGTGCGCTACTGTAATATACATCTGTATCTCCATGGCAGTTGTATGCGTTACTGTAATGTACGTATGCATCTACAGGGCACGTATGTGCGCTACTGTAATGTACATCTGTATCTACATGGCTGTTGTGTGCGTTACTGTAATGTACGTATGCATCTACAGGGCACGTATGTGCGCTACTGTAATGTACATCTGTATCTACATGGCAGTTGTGTTCGTTAATGTAATGTACATCTGTACCAACAGTGCAGGTATGTGCGTTAATGTAATGTACGTATGCATTTTCAGGGCACGTATGTGCGTTGATGTAATGTACATATGTATCTACATGGCAGTGATGTGCGTTAGTGTAATGTACGTATGCATCTACAGGGCACGTATGTGCGCAACTGTAATGTACGTCTGTATCTACATGGTAGTTTTGTGCGTTAATGTAATGTACATCTGTACCAACAGTGCAGGTATGTGCGTTAATGTAATGTACGTATGCAACTACAGGGCACGTATGTGCGTTGATGTAATGTACATCTGTATCTACATGGCAGTTATGTGCGTTAGTGTTATGTACGTATGCAACTACAGGGCACGTATGTGCGCTACTGTAATGTACATCTGTATCTACATGGCTGTTGTGTGCGTTACTGTAATGTACGTATGCATCTACAGGGCACGTACGTGCGCTACTGTAATGTACATCTGTATCTCCATGGAAGTTGTATGCGTTACTGTAATGTACATATGCATCTACAGGGCACGTATGTGCGCTACTGTAATGTACATCTGTATCTACATGGCTGTTGTGTGCGTTACTGTAATGTACGTATGCATTTAGACGGCACGTACGTGCGCTACTGTAATGTACATCTGTATCTCCATGGCAGTTGTATGCGTTACTGTAATGTACATATGCATCTACAGGGCACGTATGTGCGCTACTGTAATGTACATCTGTATCTCCATGGCAGTTGTATGCGTTACTGTAATGTACATCTGTATCTACATGGCAGTTGTGTTCGTTAATGTAATGTACATCTGTACCAACAGTGCAGGTATGTGCGTTAATGTAATGTACGTATGCATCTACAGGGCACGTATGTGCGTTGATGTAATGTACATATGTATCTACATGGCAGTGATGTGCGTTAGTGTAATGTACGTATGCAACTACAGGGCACGTATGTGCGCTACTGTAATGTACATCTGTATTTTCATGGCTGTTGTGTGCGTTACTGTAATGTACGTATGCATCTACAGGGCACGTATGTGCGCTACTGTAATGTACATCTGTATCTACATGGCAGTTTTATGCGTTACTGTAATGTACGTATACTGTACCTACAGCGCACATTATACCAATGTAATGTTACATTGTACAAATGTAATGTTACATTGTACCAATGTAATGTTACATTATACCAATGTAATGTTACACTGTACCAATGTAATGTACATCTGTATCTACATGGCAGTTTTATGCGTTACTGTAATGTACGTATGCATATACAGGGCACGCATGTGCGCAACTGTAATGTACGTCTGTATCTACATGGTAGTTTTGTGCGTTAATGTAATGTACATCTGTACCAACAGTGCAGGTATGTGCGTTAATGTAATGTACGTATGCAACTACAGGGCACGTATGTGCGTTGATGTAATGTACATCTGTATCTACATGGCAGTGATGTGCGTAAGTGTAATATACGTATGCAACTACAGGGCACGTATGTGCGCTACTGTAATGTACATCTGTATCTACATGGCTGTTGTGTGCGTTACTGTAATGTACGTATGCATCTACAGGGCTTGTATGTGCGTTACTGTAATGTACATCTGTATCTACAGGGCTTGTATGTGCGTTACTGTAATGTACATCTGTATCTACATGGCAGTTGTATGCGTTACTGTAATGTACATATGCATCTACAGGGCACATATGTGCGCTACTGTAATGTACATCTGTATCTACATGGCTGTTGTGTGCGTTACTGTAATGTACGTATGCATCTACAGGGCACGTATGTGCGCTACTGTAATGTACATCTGTATCTACATGGCAGTTGTGTTCGTTAATGTAATGTAAATCTGTACCAACAGTGCAGGTATGTGCGTTAATGTAATGTACGTATGCATCTACAGGGCACGTATGTGCGTTGATGTAATGTACATCTGTATCTACATGGCAGTGATGTGCGTTAGTGTAATGTACGTATGCAACTACAGGGCACGTATGTGCGCTACTGTAATGTACATCTGTATCTACATGGCAGTTGTGTGCGTTAATGTAATGTACGTATGCATCTACAGGATACGTATTTGCGCTACTGTAATGTACATCTGTATTTTCATGGCTGTTGTGTGCGTTACTGTAATGTACGTATGCATCTACAGGGCACGTACGTGCGCTACTGTAATGTACATCTGTATCTCCATGGCAGTTGTATTCGTTACTGTAATGTACATATGCATCTACAGGGCACGTATGTGCGCTACTGTAACGTACATCTGTATCTACATGGCTGTTGTGTGCGTTACTGTAATGTACGTATGCATTTAGACGGCACGTACGTGCGCTACTGTAATGTACATCTGTATCTCCATGGCAGTTGTATGCGTTACTGTAATGTACATCTGTATCTACATGGCAGTTTTATGCGTTACTGTAATGTACATATGCATCTACAGGGCACGTATGTGCGCTACTGTAATGTACATCTGTATCTACATGGCTGTTGTGTGCGTTACTGTAATGTACGTATGCATTTAGACGGCACGTACGTGCGCTACTGTAATGTACATCTGTATCTCCATGGCAGTTGTATGCGTTACTGTAATGTACATCTGTATCTACATGGCAGTTTTATGCGTTACTGTAATGTACGTATGCATCTACAGGGCACGTATGTGCGCAACTGTAATGTACGTCTGTATCTACATGGTAGTTTTGTGCGTTAATGTAATGTACATCTGTACCAACAGTGCAGGTATGTGCGTTAATGTAATGTACGTATGCAACTACAGGGCACGTATGTGCGTTGATGTAATGTACATCTGTATCTACATGGCAGTGATGTGCGTAAGTGTAATATACGTATGCAACTACAGGGCACGTATGCGCGCTACTGTAATGTACATCTGTATCTACATGGCTGTTGTGTGCGTTACTGTAATGTACATCTGTATCTACATGGCAGTTGTATGCGTTACTGTAATGTACATATGCATCTACAGGGCACATATGTGCGCTACTGTAATGTACATCTGTATCTACATGGCTGTTGTGTGCGTTACTGTAATGTACGTATGCATCTACAGGGCACGTATGTGCGCTACTGTAATGTACATCTGTATCTACATGGCAGTTGTGTTCGTTAATGTAATGTACATCTGTACCAACAGTGCAGGTATGTGCGTTAATGTAATGTACGTATGCATCTACAGGGCACGTATGTGCGTTGATGTAATGTACATCTGTATCTACATGGCAGTGATGTGCGTTAGTGTAATGTACGTATGCAACTACAGGGCACGTATGTGCGCTACTGTAATGTACATCTGTATCTACATGGCAGTTGTGTGCGTTAATGTAATGTACGTATGCATCTACAGGATACGTATTTGCGCTACTGTAATGTACATCTGTATTTTCATGGCTGTTGTGTGCGTTACTGTAATGTACGTATACATCAACAGGGCACGTATGTGCGCTACTGTAATGTACATCTGTATCTACATGGCAGTTTTATGCGTTACTGTAATGTACGTATACTGTACCTACAGCGCACATTATACCAATGTAATGTTACATTGTACAAATGTAATGTTACATTGTACCAATGTAATGTTACATTATACCAATGTAATGTTACACTGTACCAATGTAATGTACATCTGTATCTACATGGCAGTTTTATGCGTTACTGTAATGTACATATGCATCTACAGGGCACATCTGTGCGCTACTGTAATGTACATCTGTATCTACATGGCTGTTGTGTGCGTTACTGTAATGTACGTATGCATCTACATGGCACGTATGTGCGCTACTGTAATGTACATCTGTATCTACATGGCAGTTGTGTTCGTTAATGTAATGTACATCTGTACCAACAGTGCAGGTATGTGCGTTAATGTAATGTACGTATGCATCTACAGGGCACGTATGTGCGTTGATGTAATGTACATCTGTATCTACATGGCAGTTTTATGCGTTACTGTAATGTACATATGCATCTACAGGGCACGTATGTGCGCTACTGTAATGTACATCTGTATCTACATGGCTGTTGTGTGCGTTACTGTAATGTACGTATGCATCTACAGGGCACGTACGTGCGCTACTGTAATGTACATCTGTATCTCCATGGCAGTTGTATTCGTTACTGTAATGTACATATGCATCTACAGGGCACGTATGTGCGCTACTGTAATGTACATCTGTATCTTAATGGCTGTTGTGTGCGTTACTGTAATGTACGTATGCATCTACAGGGCACGTACCTGCGCTACTGTAATGTACATCTGTATCTCCATGGCAGTTGTATGCGTTACTGTAATGTACATCTGTATCTACATGGCAGTTTTATGCGTTACTGTAATGTACATATGCATCTACAGGGCACGTACGTGCGCTACTGTAATGTACATCTGTATCTCCATGGCAGTTGTATTCGTTACTGTAATGTACATATGCATCTACAGGGCACGTATGTGCGCTACTGTAATGTACATCTGTATCTTAATGGCTGTTGTGTGCGTTACTGTAATGTACGTATGCATCTACAGGGCACGTACCTGCGCTACTGTAATGTACATCTGTATCTCCATGGAAGTTGTATGCGTTACTGTAATGTACATCTGTATCTACATGGCAGTTTTATGCGTTACTGTAATGTACGTATGCATCTACAGGGCACGTATGTGCGCTACTGTAATGTACATCTGTATCTACATGGCAGTTTTATGCGTTACTGTAATGTACGTATGCATCTACAGGACACGTATGTGCGCAACTGTAATGTACATCTGTATCTCCATGGCAGTTGTATGCGTTACTTTAATGTACATCTGTATCTACATGGCAGTTTTATGCGTTACTGTAATGTACGTATGCATCTACAGGGCACGTATGTGCGCAACTGTAATGTACGTCTGTATCTACATGGTAGTTTTGTGCGTTAATGTAATGTACATCTGTACCAACAGTGCAGGTATGTGCGTTAATGTAATGTACGTATGCAACTACAGGGCACGTATGTGCGTTGATGTAATGTACATCTGTATCTACATGGCAGTGATGTGCGTAAGTGTAATATACGTATGCAACTACAGGGCACGTATGTGCGCTACTGTAATGTACATCTGTATCTACATGGCTGTTGTGTGCGTTACTGTAATGTACGTATGCATCTACAGGGCACGTACGTGCGCTACTGTAATGTACATCTGTATCTCCATGGCAGTTGTATTCGTTACTGTAATGTACATATGCATCTACAGGGCACGTATGTGCGCTACTGTAATGTACATCTGTATCTTAATGGCTGTTGTGTGCGTTACTGTAATGTACGTATGCATCTACAGGGCACGTACCTGCGCTACTGTAATGTACATCTGTATCTCCATGGCAGTTTTATGCGTTACTGTAATGTACATATGCATCTACAGGGCACGTATGTGCGCTACTGTAATGTACATCTGTATCTACATGGCAGTTTTATGCGTAACTGTAATGTAACGTATGCATCTACAGGGCACGTATGTGCGCAACTGTAATGTACATCTGTATCTCCATGGCAGTTGTATGCGTTACTGTAATGTACATCTGTATCTACATGGCAGTTTTATGCGTTACTGTAATGTACGTATGCATCTACAGGGCACGTATGTGCGCAACTGTAATGTACGTCTGTATCTACATGGTAGTTTTGTGCGTTAATGTAATGTACATCTGTACCAACAGTGCAGGTATGTGCGTTAATGTAATGTACGTATGCAACTACAGGGCACGTATGTGCGTTGATGTAATGTACATCTGTATCTACATGGCAGTTATGTGCGTTAGTGTAATGTACGTATGCAACACAGGGCACGTATGTGCGCTACTGTAATGTACATCTGTATCTACATGGCTGTTGTGTGCGTTACTGTAATGTACGTATGCATTTAGACGGCACGTACGTGCGCTACTGTAATGTACATCTGTATCTCCATGGCAGTTGTATGCGTTACTGTAATGTACATCTGTATCTACATGGCAGTTTTATGCGTTACTGTAATGTACGTATGCATCTACAGGGCACGTATGTGCGCAACTGTAATGTACGTCTGTATCTACATGGTAGTTTTGTGCGTTAATGTAATGTACATCTGTACCAACAGTGCAGGTATGTGCGTTAATGTAATGTACGTATGCAACTACAGGGCACGTATGTGCGTTGATGTAATGTACATCTGTATCTACATGGCAGTGATGTGCGTAAGTGTAATATACGTATGCAACTACAGGGCACGTATGCGCGCTACTGTAATGTACATCTGTATCTACATGGCTGTTGTGTGCGTTACTGTAATGTACATCTGTATCTACATGGCAGTTGTATGCGTTACTGTAATGTACATATGCATCTACAGGGCACATATGTGCGCTACTGTAATGTACATCTGTATCTACATGGCTGTTGTGTGCGTTACTGTAATGTACGTATGCATCTACAGGGCACGTATGTGCGCTACTGTAATGTACATCTGTATCTACATGGCAGTTGTGTTCGTTAATGTAATGTACATCTGTACCAACAGTGCAGGTATGTGCGTTAATGTAATGTACGTATGCATCTACAGGGCACGTATGTGCGTTGATGTAATGTACATCTGTATCTACATGGCAGTGATGTGCGTTAGTGTAATGTACGTATGCAACTACAGGGCACGTATGTGCGCTACTGTAATGTACATCTGTATCTACATGGCAGTTGTGTGCGTTAATGTAATGTACGTATGCATCTACAGGATACGTATTTGCGCTACTGTAATGTACATCTGTATTTTCATGGCTGTTGTGTGCGTTACTGTAATGTACGTATACATCAACAGGGCACGTATGTGCGCTACTGTAATGTACATCTGTATCTACATGGCAGTTTTATGCGTTACTGTAATGTACGTATACTGTACCTACAGCGCACATTATACCAATGTAATGTTACATTGTACAAATGTAATGTTACATTGTACCAATGTAATGTTACATTATACCAATGTAATGTTACACTGTACCAATGTAATGTACATCTGTATCTACATGGCAGTTTTATGCGTTACTGTAATGTACATATGCATCTACAGGGCACATCTGTGCGCTACTGTAATGTACATCTGTATCTACATGGCTGTTGTGTGCGTTACTGTAATGTACGTATGCATCTACATGGCACGTATGTGCGCTACTGTAATGTACATCTGTATCTACATGGCAGTTGTGTTCGTTAATGTAATGTACATCTGTACCAACAGTGCAGGTATGTGCGTTAATGTAATGTACGTATGCATCTACAGGGCACGTATGTGCGTTGATGTAATGTACATCTGTATCTACATGGCAGTTTTATGCGTTACTGTAATGTACATATGCATCTACAGGGCACGTATGTGCGCTACTGTAATGTACATCTGTATCTACATGGCTGTTGTGTGCGTTACTGTAATGTACGTATGCATCTACAGGGCACGTACGTGCGCTACTGTAATGTACATCTGTATCTCCATGGCAGTTGTATTCGTTACTGTAATGTACATATGCATCTACAGGGCACGTATGTGCGCTACTGTAATGTACATCTGTATCTTAATGGCTGTTGTGTGCGTTACTGTAATGTACGTATGCATCTACAGGGCACGTACCTGCGCTACTGTAATGTACATCTGTATCTCCATGGCAGTTGTATGCGTTACTGTAATGTACATCTGTATCTACATGGCAGTTTTATGCGTTACTGTAATGTACATATGCATCTACAGGGCACGTACGTGCGCTACTGTAATGTACATCTGTATCTCCATGGCAGTTGTATTCGTTACTGTAATGTACATATGCATCTACAGGGCACGTATGTGCGCTACTGTAATGTACATCTGTATCTTAATGGCTGTTGTGTGCGTTACTGTAATGTACGTATGCATCTACAGGGCACGTACCTGCGCTACTGTAATGTACATCTGTATCTCCATGGAAGTTGTATGCGTTACTGTAATGTACATCTGTATCTACATGGCAGTTTTATGCGTTACTGTAATGTACGTATGCATCTACAGGGCACGTATGTGCGCTACTGTAATGTACATCTGTATCTACATGGCAGTTTTATGCGTTACTGTAATGTACGTATGCATCTACAGGACACGTATGTGCGCAACTGTAATGTACATCTGTATCTCCATGGCAGTTGTATGCGTTACTGTAATGTACATCTGTATCTACATGGCAGTTTTATGCGTTACTGTAATGTACGTATGCATCTACAGGGCACGTATGTGCGCAACTGTAATGTACGTCTGTATCTACATGGTAGTTTTGTGCGTTAATGTAATGTACATCTGTACCAACAGTGCAGGTATGTGCGTTAATGTAATGTACGTATGCAACTACAGGGCACGTATGTGCGTTGATGTAATGTACATCTGTATCTACATGGCAGTGATGTGCGTAAGTGTAATATACGTATGCAACTACAGGGCACGTATGTGCGCTACTGTAATGTACATCTGTATCTACATGGCTGTTGTGTGCGTTACTGTAATGTACGTATGCATCTACAGGGCACGTACGTGCGCTACTGTAATGTACATCTGTATCTCCATGGCAGTTGTATTCGTTACTGTAATGTACATATGCATCTACAGGGCACGTATGTGCGCTACTGTAATGTACATCTGTATCTTAATGGCTGTTGTGTGCGTTACTGTAATGTACGTATGCATCTACAGGGCACGTACCTGCGCTACTGTAATGTACATCTGTATCTCCATGGCAGTTTTATGCGTTACTGTAATGTACATATGCATCTACAGGGCACGTATGTGCGCTACTGTAATGTACATCTGTATCTACATGGCAGTTTTATGCGTAACTGTAATGTAACGTATGCATCTACAGGGCACGTATGTGCGCAACTGTAATGTACATCTGTATCTCCATGGCAGTTGTATGCGTTACTGTAATGTACATCTGTATCTACATGGCAGTTTTATGCGTTACTGTAATGTACGTATGCATCTACAGGGCACGTATGTGCGCAACTGTAATGTACGTCTGTATCTACATGGTAGTTTTGTGCGTTAATGTAATGTACATCTGTACCAACAGTGCAGGTATGTGCGTTAATGTAATGTACGTATGCAACTACAGGGCACGTATGTGCGTTGATGTAATGTACATCTGTATCTACATGGCAGTTATGTGCGTTAGTGTAATGTACGTATGCAACACAGGGCACGTATGTGCGCTACTGTAATGTACATCTGTATCTACATGGCTGTTGTGTGCGTTACTGTAATGTACGTCTGCATCTACAGGGCACGTACGTGCGCTACTGTAATGTACATCTGTATCTCCATGGCAGTTGTATTCGTTACTGTAATGTACATATGCATCTTAAGGGCACGTATGTGCGCTACTGTAATGTACATCTGTATCTTAATGGCTGTTGTGTGCGTTACTGTAATGTACGTATGCATCTACAGGGCACGTACCTGCGCTACTGTAATGTACATCTGTATCTCCATGGAAGTTGTATGCGTTACTGTAATGTAAATATTCATCTACAGGGCACGTATGTGGGTTGATGTAATGTACATATGTATCTACATGGCAGTGATGTGCGTTACTGTAATGTACGTATGCAACTACAGGGCACGTATGTGCGCTACTGTAATGTACACCTGTATCTACATGGCAGTTGTGTGCGTTACTGTAATGTACGTATGCATTTAGACGGCACGTACGTGCGCTACTGTAATGTACATCTGTATCTCCATGGCAGTTGTATGCGTTACTGTAATGTACATCTGTATCTACATGGCAGTTTTATGCGTTACTGTAATGTACGTATGCATCTACAGGACACGTATGTGCGCAACTGTAATGTACGTCTGTATCTACATGGTAGTTTTGTGCGTTAATGTAATGTACATCTGTACCAACAGTGCAGGTATGTGCGTTAATGTAATGTACGTATGCAACTACAGGGCACGTATGTGCGTTGATGTAATGTACATCTGTATCTACATGGCAGTGATGTGCGTAAGTGTTATATACGTATGCAACTACAGGGCACGTATGTGCGCTACTGTAATGTACATCTGTATCTACATGGCTGTTGTGTGCGTTACTGATTACAGTAACGTACATTAGTACGTATGCATCTACAGGGCACGTACGTGCGCTACTGTAATGTACATCTGTATCTAAATGGCTGTTGTATGCGTTACTGTAATGTACGTATGCATCTACAGGGCTTGTATGTGCGTTACTGTAATGTACATCTGTATCTACAGGGCTTGTATGTGCGTTACTGTAATGTACATCTGTATCTACATGGCAGTTGTATGCGTTACTGTAATGTACATATGCATCTACAGGGCACATATGTGCGCTACTGTAATGTACATCTGTATCTACATGGCTGTTGTGTGCGTTACTGTAATGTACGTATGCATCTACAGGGCACGTATGTGCGCTACTGTAATGTACATCTGTATCTACATGGCAGTTGTGTTCGTTAATGTAATGTACATATGTACCAACAGTGCAGGTATGTGCGTTAATGTAATGTACGTATGCATCTACAGGGCACGTATGTGCGTTGATGTAATGTACATCTGTATCTACATGGCAGTGATGTGCGTTAGTGTAATGTACGTATGCAACTACAGGGCACGTATGTGCGCTACTGTAATGTACATCTGTATCTACATGGCAGTTGTGTGCGTTAATGTAATGTACGTATGCATCTACAGGATACGTATTTGCGCTACTGTAATGTACATCTGTATTTTCATGGCTGTTGTGTGCGTTACTGTAATGTACGTATACATCAACAGGGCACGTATGTGCGCTACTGTAATGTACATCTGTATCTACATGGCAGTTTTATGCGTTACTGTAATGTACGTATACTGTACCTACAGCGCACATTATACCAATGTAATGTTACATTGTACAAATGTAATGTTACATTGTACCAATGTAATGTTACATTATACCAATGTAATGTTACACTGTACCAATGTAATGTACATCTGTATCTACATGGCAGTTTTATGCGTTACTGTAATGTACATATGCATCTACAGGGCACATCTGTGCGCTACTGTAATGTACATCTGTATCTACATGGCTGTTGTGTGCGTTACTGTAATGTACGTATGCATCTACATGGCACGTATGTGCGCTACTGTAATGTACATCTGTATCTACATGGCAGTTGTGTTCGTTAATGTAATGTACATCTGTACCAACAGTGCAGGTATGTGCGTTAATGTAATGTACGTATGCATCTACAGGGCACGTATGTGCGTTGATGTAATGTACATCTGTATCTACATGGCAGTTTTATGCGTTACTGTAATGTACATATGCATCTACAGGGCACGTATGTGCGCTACTGTAATGTACATCTGTATCTACATGGCTGTTGTGTGCGTTACTGTAATGTACGTATGCATCTACAGGGCACGTACGTGCGCTACTGTAATGTACATCTGTATCTCCATGGCAGTTGTATTCGTTACTGTAATGTACATATGCATCTACAGGGCACGTATGTGCGCTACTGTAATGTACATCTGTATCTACATGGCTGTTGTGTGCGTTACTGTAATGTACGTATGCATTTAGACGGCACGTACGTGCGCTACTGTAATGTACATCTGTATCTCCATGGCAGTTGTATGCGTTACTGTAATGTACATCTGTATCTACATGGCAGTTTTATGCGTTACTGTAATGTACATATGCATCTACAGGGCACGTACGTGCGCTACTGTAATGTACATCTGTATCTCCATGGCAGTTGTATTCGTTACTGTAATGTACATATGCATCTACAGGGCACGTATGTGCGCTACTGTAATGTACATCTGTATCTTAATGGCTGTTGTGTGCGTTACTGTAATGTACGTATGCATCTACAGGGCACGTACCTGCGCTACTGTAATGTACATCTGTATCTCCATGGAAGTTGTATGCGTTACTGTAATGTACATCTGTATCTACATGGCAGTTTTATGCGTTACTGTAATGTACGTATGCATCTACAGGGCACGTATGTGCGCTACTGTAATGTACATCTGTATCTACATGGCAGTTTTATGCGTTACTGTAATGTACGTATGCATCTACAGGACACGTATGTGCGCAACTGTAATGTACATCTGTATCTCCATGGCAGTTGTATGCGTTACTGTAATGTACATCTGTATCTACATGGCAGTTTTATGCGTTACTGTAATGTACGTATGCATCTACAGGGCACGTATGTGCGCAACTGTAATGTACGTCTGTATCTACATGGTAGTTTTGTGCGTTAATGTAATGTACATCTGTACCAACAGTGCAGGTATGTGCGTTAATGTAATGTACGTATGCAACTACAGGGCACGTATGTGCGTTGATGTAATGTACATCTGTATCTACATGGCAGTGATGTGCGTAAGTGTAATATACGTATGCAACTACAGGGCACGTATGTGCGCTACTGTAATGTACATCTGTATCTACATGGCTGTTGTGTGCGTTACTGTAATGTACGTATGCATCTACAGGGCACGTACGTGCGCTACTGTAATGTACATCTGTATCTCCATGGCAGTTGTATTCGTTACTGTAATGTACATATGCATCTACAGGGCACGTATGTGCGCTACTGTAATGTACATCTGTATCTTAATGGCTGTTGTGTGCGTTACTGTAATGTACGTATGCATCTACAGGGCACGTACCTGCGCTACTGTAATGTACATCTGTATCTCCATGGCAGTTTTATGCGTTACTGTAATGTACATATGCATCTACAGGGCACGTATGTGCGCTACTGTAATGTACATCTGTATCTACATGGCAGTTTTATGCGTAACTGTAATGTAACGTATGCATCTACAGGGCACGTATGTGCGCAACTGTAATGTACATCTGTATCTCCATGGCAGTTGTATGCGTTACTGTAATGTACATCTGTATCTACATGGCAGTTTTATGCGTTACTGTAATGTACGTATGCATCTACAGGGCACGTATGTGCGCAACTGTAATGTACGTCTGTATCTACATGGTAGTTTTGTGCGTTAATGTAATGTACATCTGTACCAACAGTGCAGGTATGTGCGTTAATGTAATGTACGTATGCAACTACAGGGCACGTATGTGCGTTGATGTAATGTACATCTGTATCTACATGGCAGTTATGTGCGTTAGTGTAATGTACGTATGCAACACAGGGCACGTATGTGCGCTACTGTAATGTACATCTGTATCTACATGGCTGTTGTGTGCGTTACTGTAATGTACGTCTGCATCTACAGGGCACGTACGTGCGCTACTGTAATGTACATCTGTATCTCCATGGCAGTTGTATTCGTTACTGTAATGTACATATGCATCTACAGGGCACGTATGTGCGCTACTGTAATGTACATCTGTATCTTAATGGCTGTTGTGTGCGTTACTGTAATGTACGTATGCATCTACAGGGCACGTACCTGCGCTACTGTAATGTACATCTGTATCTCCATGGAAGTTGTATGCGTTACTGTAATGTAAATATTCATCTACAGGGCACGTATGTGGGTTGATGTAATGTACATATGTATCTACATGGCAGTGATGTGCGTTACTGTAATGTACGTATGCAACTACAGGGCACGTATGTGCGCTACTGTAATGTACACCTGTATCTACATGGCAGTTGTGTGCGTTACTGTAATGTACGTATGCATTTAGACGGCACGTACGTGCGCTACTGTAATGTACATCTGTATCTCCATGGCAGTTGTATGCGTTACTGTAATGTACATCTGTATCTACATGGCAGTTTTATGCCCTACTGTAATGTACATATGTATCTACAGGGCACGTATGTGCGCTACTGTAATGTACATCTGTATCTACATGGCTGTTGTGTGCGTTACTGTAATGTACGTATGCATTTAGACGGCACGTACGTGCGCTACTGTAATGTACATCTGTATCTCCATGGCAGTTGTATGCGTTACTGTAATGTACATCTGTATCTACATGGCAGTTGTGTTCGTTAATGTAATGTACATCTGTACCAACAGTGCAGGTATGTGCGTTAATGTAATGTACGTATGCATCTACAGGGCACGTATGTGCGTTGATGTAATGTACATATGTATCTACATGGCAGTGATGTGCGTTACTGTAATGTACGTATGCAACTACAGGGCACGTATGTGCGCTACTGTAATGTACACCTGTATCTACATGGCAGTTGTGTGCGTTAATGTAATGTACGTATGCATCTACAGGATACGTATTTGCGCTACTGTAATGTACATCTGTATCTACATGGCTGTTGTGTGCGTTACTGTAATGTACGTATGCATCTACAGGGCACGTACGTGCGCTACTGTAATATACATCTGTATCTCCATGGCAGTTGTATGCGTTACTGTAATGTACGTATGCATCTACAGGGCACGTATGTGCGCTACTGTAATGTACATCTGTATCTACATGGCTGTTGTGTGCGTTACTGTAATGTACGTATGCATCTACAGGGCACGTACCTGCGCTACTGTAATGTACATCTGTATCTCCATGGCAGTTTTATGCGTTACTGTAATGTACATATGCATCTACAGGGCACGTATGTGCGCTACTGTAATGTACATCTGTATCTACATGGCTGTTGTGTGCGTTACTGTAATGTACGTATGCATTTAGACGGCACGTACGTGCGCTACTGTAATGTACATCTGTATCTCCATGGCAGTTGTATGCGTTACTGTAATGTACATCTGTATCTACATGGCAGTTTTATGCGTTACTGTAATGTACGTATGCATCTACAGGGCACGTATGTGCGCAACTGTAATGTACGTCTGTATCTACATGGTAGTTTTGTGCGTTAATGTAATGTACATCTGTACCAACAGTGCAGGTATGTGCGTTAATGTAATGTACGTATGCAACTACAGGGCACGTATGTGCGTTGATGTAATGTACATCTGTATCTACATGGCAGTGATGTGCGTAAGTGTAATATACGTATGCAACTACAGGGCACGTATGTGCGCTACTGTAATGTACATCTGTATCTACATGGCTGTTGTGTGCGTTACTGTAATGTACGTATGCATCTACAGGGCACGTACGTGCGCTACTGTAATGTACATCTGTATCTCCATGGCAGTTGTATGCGTTACTGTAATGTACGTATGCATCTACAGGGCACGTATGTGCGCTACTGTAATGTACATCTGTATCTACATGGCTGTTGTGTGCGTTACTGTAATGTACGTATGCATCTACAGGGCACGTATGTGCGCTACTGTAATGTACATCTGTATCTACATGGCAGTTGTGTTCGTTAATGTAATGTACATCTGTACCAACAGTGCAGGTATGTGCGTTAATGTAATGTACGTATGCAACTACAGGGCACGTATGTGCGTTGATGTAATGTACATCTGTATCTACATGGCAGTGATGTGCGTAAGTGTAATATACGAATGCAACTACAGGGCACGTATGTGCGCTACTGTAATGTACATCTGTATCTACATGGCTGTTGTGTGCGTTACTGTAATGTACGTATGCATCTACAGGGCACGTACGTGCGCTACTGTAATGTACATCTGTATCTCCATGGCAGTTGTATTCGTTACTGTAATGTACATATGCATCTACAGGGCACGTATGTGCGCTACTGTAATGTACATCTGTATCTAAATGGCTGTTGTGTGCGTTACTGTAATGTACGTATGCATCTACAGGCCACGTACGTGCGCTACTGTAATATACATCTGTATCTCCATGGCAGTTGTATGCGTTACTGTAATGTACGTATGCATCTACAGGGCACGTATGTGCGCTACTGTAATGTACATCTGTATCTAAATGGCTGTTGTGTGCGTTACTGTAATGTACGTATGCATCTACAGGCCACGTACGTGCGCTACTGTAATATACATCTGTATCTCCATGGCAGTTGTATGCGTTACTGTAATGTACGTATGCATCTACAGGGCACGTATGTGCGCTACTGTAATGTACATCTGTATCTACATGGCTGTTGTGTGCGTTACTGTAATGTACGTATGCATCTACAGGGCACGTATGTGCGCTACTGTAATGTACATCTGTATCTACATGGCAGTTGTGTTCGTTAATGTAATGTACATCTGTACCAACAGTGCAGGTATGTGCGTTAATGTAATGTACGTATGCATTTTCAGGGCACGTATGTGCGTTGATGTAATGTACATATGTATCTACATGGCAGTGATGTGCGTTAGTGTAATGTACGTATGCATCTACAGGGCACGTATGTGCGCAACTGTAATGTACCTCTGTATCTACATGGTAGTTTTGTGCGTTAATGTAATGTACATCTGTACCAACAGTGCAGGTATGTGCGTTAATGTAATGTACGTATGCAACTACAGGGCACGTATGTGCGTTGATGTAATGTACATCTGTATCTACATGGCAGTTATGTGCGTTAGTGTTATGTACGTATGCAACTACAGGGCACGTATGTGCGCTACTGTAATGTACATCTGTATCTACATGGCTGTTGTGTGCGTTACTGTAATGTACGTATGCATCTACAGGGCACGTACGTGCGCTACTGTAATGTACATCTGTATCTCCATGGAAGTTGTATGCGTTACTGTAATGTACATATGCATCTACAGGGCACGTATGTGCGCTACTGTAATGTACATCTGTATCTACATGGCTGTTGTGTGCGTTACTGTAATGTACGTATGCATTTAGACGGCACGTACGTGCGCTACTGTAATGTACATCTGTATCTCCATGGCAGTTGTATGCGTTACTGTAATGTACATAAGCATCTACAGGGCACGTATGTGCGCTACTGTAATGTACATCTGTATCTCCATGGCAGTTGTATGCGTTACTGTAATGTACATCTGTATCTACATGGCAGTTGTGTTCGTTAATGTAATGTACATCTGTACCAACAGTGCAGGTATGTGCGTTAATGTAATGTACGTATGCATCTACAGGGCACGTATGTGCGTTGATGTAATGTACATATGTATCTACATGGCAGTGATGTGCGTTAGTGTAATGTACGTATGCAACTACAGGGCACGTATGTGCGCTACTGTAATGTACATCTGTATTTTCATGGCTGTTGTGTGCGTTACTGTAATGTACGTATGCATCTACAGGGCACGTATGTGCGCTACTGTAATGTACATCTGTATCTACATGGCAGTTTTATGCGTTACTGTAATGTACGTATACTGTACCTACAGCGCACATTATACCAATGTAATGTTACATTGTACAAATGTAATGTTACATTGTACCAATGTAATGTTACATTATACCAATGTAATGTTACACTGTACCAATGTAATGTACATCTGTATCTACATGGCAGTTTTATGCGTTACTGTAATGTACGTATGCATATACAGGGCACGCATGTGCGCAACTGTAATGTACGTCTGTATCTACATGGTAGTTTTGTGCGTTAATGTAATGTACATCTGTACCAACAGTGCAGGTATGTGCGTTAATGTAATGTACGTATGCAACTACAGGGCACGTATGTGCGTTGATGTAATGTACATCTGTATCTACATGGCAGTGATGTGCGTAAGTGTAATATACGTATGCAACTACAGGGCACGTATGTGCGCTACTGTAATGTACATCTGTATCTACATGGCTGTTGTGTGCGTTACTGTAATGTACGTATGCATCTACAGGGCTTGTATGTGCGTTACTGTAATGTACATCTGTATCTACAGGGCTTGTATGTGCGTTACTGTAATGTACATCTGTATCTACATGGCAGTTGTATGCGTTACTGTAATGTACATATGCATCTACAGGGCACATATGTGCGCTACTGTAATGTACATCTGTATCTACATGGCTGTTGTGTGCGTTACTGTAATGTACGTATGCATCTACAGGGCACGTATGTGCGCTACTGTAATGTACATCTGTATCTACATGGCAGTTGTGTTCGTTAATGTAATGTACATCTGTACCAACAGTGCAGGTATGTGCGTTAATGTAATGTACGTATGCATCTACAGGGCACGTATGTGCGTTGATGTAATGTACATCTGTATCTACATGGCAGTGATGTGCGTTAGTGTAATGTACGTATGCAACTACAGGGCACGTATGTGCGCTACTGTAATGTACATCTGTATCTACATGGCAGTTGTGTGCGTTAATGTAATGTACGTATGCATCTACAGGATACGTATTTGCGCTACTGTAATGTACATCTGTATTTTCATGGCTGTTGTGTGCGTTACTGTAATGTACGTATGCATCTACAGGGCACGTACGTGCGCTACTGTAATGTACATCTGTATCTCCATGGCAGTTGTATTCGTTACTGTAATGTACATATGCATCTACAGGGCACGTATGTGCGCTACTGTAATGTACATCTGTATCTACATGGCTGTTGTGTGCGTTACTGTAATGTACGTATGCATTTAGACGGCACGTACGTGCGCTACTGTAATGTACATCTGTATCTCCATGGCAGTTGTATGCGTTACTGTAATGTACATCTGTATCTACATGGCAGTTTTATGCGTTACTGTAATGTACATATGCATCTACAGGGCACGTATGTGCGCTACTGTAATGTACATCTGTATCTACATGGCTGTTGTGTGCGTTACTGTAATGTACGTATGCATTTAGACGGCACGTACGTGCGCTACTGTAATGTACATCTGTATCTCCATGGCAGTTGTATGCGTTACTGTAATGTACATCTGTATCTACATGGCAGTTTTATGCGTTACTGTAATGTACGTATGCATCTACAGGGCACGTATGTGCGCAACTGTAATGTACGTCTGTATCTACATGGTAGTTTTGTGCGTTAATGTAATGTACATCTGTACCAACAGTGCAGGTATGTGCGTTAATGTAATGTACGTATGCAACTACAGGGCACGTATGTGCGTTGATGTAATGTACATCTGTATCTACATGGCAGTGATGTGCGTAAGTGTAATATACGTATGCAACTACAGGGCACGTATGCGCGCTACTGTAATGTACATCTGTATCTACATGGCTGTTGTGTGCGTTACTGTAATGTACGTATGCATCTACAGGGCACGTACGTGCGCTACTGTAATGTACATCTGTATCTAAATGGCTGTTGTATGCGTTACTGTAATGTACGTATGCATCTACAGGGCTTGTATGTGCGTTACTGTAATGTACATCTGTATCTACAGGGCTTGTATGTGCGTTACTGTAATGTACATCTGTATCTACATGGCAGTTGTATGCGTTACTGTAATGTACATATGCATCTACAGGGCACATATGTGCGCTACTGTAATGTACATCTGTATCTACATGGCTGTTGTGTGCGTTACTGTAATGTACGTATGCATCTACAGGGCACGTATGTGCGCTACTGTAATGTACATCTGTATCTACATGGCAGTTGTGTTCGTTAATGTAATGTACATCTGTACCAACAGTGCAGGTATGTGCGTTAATGTAATGTACGTATGCATCTACAGGGCACGTATGTGCGTTGATGTAATGTACATCTGTATCTACATGGCAGTGATGTGCGTTAGTGTAATGTACGTATGCAACTACAGGGCACGTATGTGCGCTACTGTAATGTACATCTGTATCTACATGGCAGTTGTGTGCGTTAATGTAATGTACGTATGCATCTACAGGATACGTATTTGCGCTACTGTAATGTACATCTGTATTTTCATGGCTGTTGTGTGCGTTACTGTAATGTACGTATACATCAACAGGGCACGTATGTGCGCTACTGTAATGTACATCTGTATCTACATGGCAGTTTTATGCGTTACTGTAATGTACGTATACTGTACCTACAGCGCACATTATACCAATGTAATGTTACATTGTACAAATGTAATGTTACATTGTACCAATGTAATGTTACATTATACCAATGTAATGTTACACTGTACCAATGTAATGTACATCTGTATCTACATGGCAGTTTTATGCGTTACTGTAATGTACATATGCATCTACAGGGCACATCTGTGCGCTACTGTAATGTACATCTGTATCTACATGGCTGTTGTGTGCGTTACTGTAATGTACGTATGCATCTACATGGCACGTATGTGCGCTACTGTAATGTACATCTGTATCTACATGGCAGTTGTGTTCGTTAATGTAATGTACATCTGTACCAACAGTGCAGGTATGTGCGTTAATGTAATGTACGTATGCATCTACAGGGCACGTATGTGCGTTGATGTAATGTACATCTGTATCTACATGGCAGTTTTATGCGTTACTGTAATGTACATATGCATCTACAGGGCACGTATGTGCGCTACTGTAATGTACATCTGTATCTACATGGCTGTTGTGTGCGTTACTGTAATGTACGTATGCATCTACAGGGCACGTACGTGCGCTACTGTAATGTACATCTGTATCTCCATGGCAGTTGTATTCGTTACTGTAATGTACATATGCATCTACAGGGCACGTATGTGCGCTACTGTAATGTACATCTGTATCTTAATGGCTGTTGTGTGCGTTACTGTAATGTACGTATGCATCTACAGGGCACGTACCTGCGCTACTGTAATGTACATCTGTATCTCCATGGCAGTTGTATGCGTTACTGTAATGTACATCTGTATCTACATGGCAGTTTTATGCGTTACTGTAATGTACATATGCATCTACAGGGCACGTACGTGCGCTACTGTAATGTACATCTGTATCTCCATGGCAGTTGTATTCGTTACTGTAATGTACATATGCATCTACAGGGCACGTATGTGCGCTACTGTAATGTACATCTGTATCTTAATGGCTGTTGTGTGCGTTACTGTAATGTACGTATGCATCTACAGGGCACGTACCTGCGCTACTGTAATGTACATCTGTATCTCCATGGAAGTTGTATGCGTTACTGTAATGTACATCTGTATCTACATGGCAGTTTTATGCGTTACTGTAATGTACGTATGCATCTACAGGGCACGTATGTGCGCTACTGTAATGTACATCTGTATCTACATGGCAGTTTTATGCGTTACTGTAATGTACGTATGCATCTACAGGACACGTATGTGCGCAACTGTAATGTACATCTGTATCTCCATGGCAGTTGTATGCGTTACTGTAATGTACATCTGTATCTACATGGCAGTTTTATGCGTTACTGTAATGTACGTATGCATCTACAGGGCACGTATGTGCGCAACTGTAATGTACGTCTGTATCTACATGGTAGTTTTGTGCGTTAATGTAATGTACATCTGTACCAACAGTGCAGGTATGTGCGTTAATGTAATGTACGTATGCAACTACAGGGCACGTATGTGCGTTGATGTAATGTACATCTGTATCTACATGGCAGTGATGTGCGTAAGTGTAATATACGTATGCAACTACAGGGCACGTATGTGCGCTACTGTAATGTACATCTGTATCTACATGGCTGTTGTGTGCGTTACTGTAATGTACGTATGCATCTACAGGGCACGTACGTGCGCTACTGTAATGTACATCTGTATCTCCATGGCAGTTGTATTCGTTACTGTAATGTACATATGCATCTACAGGGCACGTATGTGCGCTACTGTAATGTACATCTGTATCTTAATGGCTGTTGTGTGCGTTACTGTAATGTACGTATGCATCTACAGGGCACGTACCTGCGCTACTGTAATGTACATCTGTATCTCCATGGCAGTTTTATGCGTTACTGTAATGTACATATGCATCTACAGGGCACGTATGTGCGCTACTGTAATGTACATCTGTATCTACATGGCAGTTTTATGCGTAACTGTAATGTAACGTATGCATCTACAGGGCACGTATGTGCGCAACTGTAATGTACATCTGTATCTCCATGGCAGTTGTATGCGTTACTGTAATGTACATCTGTATCTACATGGCAGTTTTATGCGTTACTGTAATGTACGTATGCATCTACAGGGCACGTATGTGCGCAACTGTAATGTACGTCTGTATCTACATGGTAGTTTTGTGCGTTAATGTAATGTACATCTGTACCAACAGTGCAGGTATGTGCGTTAATGTAATGTACGTATGCAACTACAGGGCACGTATGTGCGTTGATGTAATGTACATCTGTATCTACATGGCAGTTATGTGCGTTAGTGTAATGTACGTATGCAACACAGGGCACGTATGTGCGCTACTGTAATGTACATCTGTATCTACATGGCTGTTGTGTGCGTTACTGTAATGTACGTCTGCATCTACAGGGCACGTACGTGCGCTACTGTAATGTACATCTGTATCTCCATGGCAGTTGTATTCGTTACTGTAATGTACATATGCATCTTAAGGGCACGTATGTGCGCTACTGTAATGTACATCTGTATCTTAATGGCTGTTGTGTGCGTTACTGTAATGTACGTATGCATCTACAGGGCACGTACCTGCGCTACTGTAATGTACATCTGTATCTCCATGGAAGTTGTATGCGTTACTGTAATGTAAATATTCATCTACAGGGCACGTATGTGGGTTGATGTAATGTACATATGTATCTACATGGCAGTGATGTGCGTTACTGTAATGTACGTATGCAACTACAGGGCACGTATGTGCGCTACTGTAATGTACACCTGTATCTACATGGCAGTTGTGTGCGTTACTGTAATGTACGTATGCATTTAGACGGCACGTACGTGCGCTACTGTAATGTACATCTGTATCTCCATGGCAGTTGTATGCGTTACTGTAATGTACATCTGTATCTACATGGCAGTTTTATGCGTTACTGTAATGTACGTATGCATCTACAGGGCACGTATGTGCGCAACTGTAATGTACGTCTGTATCTACATGGTAGTTTTGTGCGTTAATGTAATGTACATCTGTACCAACAGTGCAGGTATGTGCGTTAATGTAATGTACGTATGCAACTACAGGGCACGTATGTGCGTTGATGTAATGTACATCTGTATCTACATGGCAGTGATGTGCGTAAGTGTTATATACGTATGCAACTACAGGGCACGTATGTGCGCTACTGTAATGTACATCTGTATCTACATGGCTGTTGTGTGCGTTACTGTAATGTACGTATGCATCTACAGGGCACGTACGTGCGCTACTGTAATGTACATCTGTATCTAAATGGCTGTTGTATGCGTTACTGTAATGTACGTATGCATCTACAGGGCTTGTATGTGCGTTACTGTAATGTACATCTGTATCTACAGGGCTTGTATGTGCGTTACTGTAATGTACATCTGTATCTACATGGCAGTTGTATGCGTTACTGTAATGTACATATGCATCTACAGGGCACATATGTGCGCTACTGTAATGTACATCTGTATCTACATGGCTGTTGTGTGCGTTACTGTAATGTACGTATGCATCTACAGGGCACGTATGTGCGCTACTGTAATGTACATCTGTATCTACATGGCAGTTGTGTTCGTTAATGTAATGTACATATGTACCAACAGTGCAGGTATGTGCGTTAATGTAATGTACGTATGCATCTACAGGGCACGTATGTGCGTTGATGTAATGTACATCTGTATCTACATGGCAGTGATGTGCGTTAGTGTAATGTACGTATGCAACTACAGGGCACGTATGTGCGCTACTGTAATGTACATCTGTATCTACATGGCAGTTGTGTGCGTTAATGTAATGTACGTATGCATCTACAGGATACGTATTTGCGCTACTGTAATGTACATCTGTATTTTCATGGCTGTTGTGTGCGTTACTGTAATGTACGTATACATCAACAGGGCACGTATGTGCGCTACTGTAATGTACATCTGTATCTACATGGCAGTTTTATGCGTTACTGTAATGTACGTATACTGTACCTACAGCGCACATTATACCAATGTAATGTTACATTGTACAAATGTAATGTTACATTGTACCAATGTAATGTTACATTATACCAATGTAATGTTACACTGTACCAATGTAATGTACATCTGTATCTACATGGCAGTTTTATGCGTTACTGTAATGTACATATGCATCTACAGGGCACATCTGTGCGCTACTGTAATGTACATCTGTATCTACATGGCTGTTGTGTGCGTTACTGTAATGTACGTATGCATCTACATGGCACGTATGTGCGCTACTGTAATGTACATCTGTATCTACATGGCAGTTGTGTTCGTTAATGTAATGTACATCTGTACCAACAGTGCAGGTATGTGCGTTAATGTAATGTACGTATGCATCTACAGGGCACGTATGTGCGTTGATGTAATGTACATCTGTATCTACATGGCAGTTTTATGCGTTACTGTAATGTACATATGCATCTACAGGGCACGTATGTGCGCTACTGTAATGTACATCTGTATCTACATGGCTGTTGTGTGCGTTACTGTAATGTACGTATGCATCTACAGGGCACGTACGTGCGCTACTGTAATGTACATCTGTATCTCCATGGCAGTTGTATTCGTTACTGTAATGTACATATGCATCTACAGGGCACGTATGTGCGCTACTGTAATGTACATCTGTATCTACATGGCTGTTGTGTGCGTTACTGTAATGTACGTATGCATTTAGACGGCACGTACGTGCGCTACTGTAATGTACATCTGTATCTCCATGGCAGTTGTATGCGTTACTGTAATGTACATCTGTATCTACATGGCAGTTTTATGCGTTACTGTAATGTACATATGCATCTACAGGGCACGTACGTGCGCTACTGTAATGTACATCTGTATCTCCATGGCAGTTGTATTCGTTACTGTAATGTACATATGCATCTACAGGGCACGTATGTGCGCTACTGTAATGTACATCTGTATCTTAATGGCTGTTGTGTGCGTTACTGTAATGTACGTATGCATCTACAGGGCACGTACCTGCGCTACTGTAATGTACATCTGTATCTCCATGGAAGTTGTATGCGTTACTGTAATGTACATCTGTATCTACATGGCAGTTTTATGCGTTACTGTAATGTACGTATGCATCTACAGGGCACGTATGTGCGCTACTGTAATGTACATCTGTATCTACATGGCAGTTTTATGCGTTACTGTAATGTACGTATGCATCTACAGGACACGTATGTGCGCAACTGTAATGTACATCTGTATCTCCATGGCAGTTGTATGCGTTACTGTAATGTACATCTGTATCTACATGGCAGTTTTATGCGTTACTGTAATGTACGTATGCATCTACAGGGCACGTATGTGCGCAACTGTAATGTACGTCTGTATCTACATGGTAGTTTTGTGCGTTAATGTAATGTACATCTGTACCAACAGTGCAGGTATGTGCGTTAATGTAATGTACGTATGCAACTACAGGGCACGTATGTGCGTTGATGTAATGTACATCTGTATCTACATGGCAGTGATGTGCGTAAGTGTAATATACGTATGCAACTACAGGGCACGTATGTGCGCTACTGTAATGTACATCTGTATCTACATGGCTGTTGTGTGCGTTACTGTAATGTACGTATGCATCTACAGGGCACGTACGTGCGCTACTGTAATGTACATCTGTATCTCCATGGCAGTTGTATTCGTTACTGTAATGTACATATGCATCTACAGGGCACGTATGTGCGCTACTGTAATGTACATCTGTATCTTAATGGCTGTTGTGTGCGTTACTGTAATGTACGTATGCATCTACAGGGCACGTACCTGCGCTACTGTAATGTACATCTGTATCTCCATGGCAGTTTTATGCGTTACTGTAATGTACATATGCATCTACAGGGCACGTATGTGCGCTACTGTAATGTACATCTGTATCTACATGGCAGTTTTATGCGTAACTGTAATGTAACGTATGCATCTACAGGGCACGTATGTGCGCAACTGTAATGTACATCTGTATCTCCATGGCAGTTGTATGCGTTACTGTAATGTACATCTGTATCTACATGGCAGTTTTATGCGTTACTGTAATGTACGTATGCATCTACAGGGCACGTATGTGCGCAACTGTAATGTACGTCTGTATCTACATGGTAGTTTTGTGCGTTAATGTAATGTACATCTGTACCAACAGTGCAGGTATGTGCGTTAATGTAATGTACGTATGCAACTACAGGGCACGTATGTGCGTTGATGTAATGTACATCTGTATCTACATGGCAGTTATGTGCGTTAGTGTAATGTACGTATGCAACACAGGGCACGTATGTGCGCTACTGTAATGTACATCTGTATCTACATGGCTGTTGTGTGCGTTACTGTAATGTACGTCTGCATCTACAGGGCACGTACGTGCGCTACTGTAATGTACATCTGTATCTCCATGGCAGTTGTATTCGTTACTGTAATGTACATATGCATCTACAGGGCACGTATGTGCGCTACTGTAATGTACATCTGTATCTTAATGGCTGTTGTGTGCGTTACTGTAATGTACGTATGCATCTACAGGGCACGTACCTGCGCTACTGTAATGTACATCTGTATCTCCATGGAAGTTGTATGCGTTACTGTAATGTAAATATTCATCTACAGGGCACGTATTTGGGTTGATGTAATGTACATATGTATCTACATGGCAGTGATGTGCGTTACTGTAATGTACGTATGCAACTACAGGGCACGTATGTGCGCTACTGTAATGTACACCTGTATCTACATGGCAGTTGTGTGCGTTACTGTAATGTACGTATGCATTTAGACGGCACGTACGTGCGCTACTGTAATGTACATCTGTATCTCCATGGCAGTTGTATGCGTTACTGTAATGTACATCTGTATCTACATGGCAGTTTTATGCCCTACTGTAATGTACATATGCATCTACAGGGCACGTATGTGCGCTACTGTAATGTACATCTGTATCTACATGGCTGTTGTGTGCGTTACTGTAATGTACGTATGCATTTAGACGGCACGTACGTGCGCTACTGTAATGTACATCTGTATCTCCATGGCAGTTGTATGCGTTACTGTAATGTACATCTGTATCTACATGGCAGTTGTGTTCGTTAATGTAATGTACATCTGTACCAACAGTGCAGGTATGTGCGTTAATGTAATGTACGTATGCATCTACAGGGCACGTATGTGCGTTGATGTAATGTACATATGTATCTACATGGCAGTGATGTGCGTTACTGTAATGTACGTATGCAACTACAGGGCACGTATGTGCGCTACTGTAATGTACACCTGTATCTACATGGCAGTTGTGTGCGTTAATGTAATGTACGTATGCATCTACAGGATACGTATTTGCGCTACTGTAATGTACATCTGTATCTACATGGCTGTTGTGTGCGTTACTGTAATGTACGTATGCATCTACAGGGCACGTACGTGCGCTACTGTAATATACATCTGTATCTCCATGGCAGTTGTATGCGTTACTGTAATGTACGTATGCATCTACAGGGCACGTATGTGCGCTACTGTAATGTACATCTGTATCTACATGGCTGTTGTGTGCGTTACTGTAATGTACGTATGCATCTACAGGGCACGTACCTGCGCTACTGTAATGTACATCTGTATCTCCATGGCAGTTTTATGCGTTACTGTAATGTACATATGCATCTACAGGGCACGTATGTGCGCTACTGTAATGTACATCTGTATCTACATGGCTGTTGTGTGCGTTACTGTAATGTACGTATGCATTTAGACGGCACGTACGTGCGCTACTGTAATGTACATCTGTATCTCCATGGCAGTTGTATGCGTTACTGTAATGTACATCTGTATCTACATGGCAGTTTTATGCGTTACTGTAATGTACGTATGCATCTACAGGGCACGTATGTGCGCAACTGTAATGTACGTCTGTATCTACATGGTAGTTTTGTGCGTTAATGTAATGTACATCTGTACCAACAGTGCAGGTATGTGCGTTAATGTAATGTACGTATGCAACTACAGGGCACGTATGTGCGTTGATGTAATGTACATCTGTATCTACATGGCAGTGATGTGCGTAAGTGTAATATACGTATGCAACTACAGGGCACGTATGTGCGCTACTGTAATGTACATCTGTATCTACATGGCTGTTGTGTGCGTTACTGTAATGTACGTATGCATCTACAGGGCACGTACGTGCGCTACTGTAATGTACATCTGTATCTCCATGGCAGTTGTGTGCGTTAATGTAATGTACGTATGCATCTACAGGATACGTATTTGCGCTACTGTAATGTACATCTGTATCTACATGGCTGTTGTGTGCGTTACTGTAATGTACGTATGCATCTACAGGGCACGTACGTGCGCTACTGTAATATACATCTGTATCTCCATGGCAGTTGTATGCGTTACTGTAATGTACGTATGCATCTACAGGGCACGTATGTGCGCTACTGTAATGTACATCTGTATCTACATGGCTGTTGTGTGCGTTACTGTAATGTACGTATGCATCTACAGGGCACGTACCTGCGCTACTGTAATGTACATCTGTATCTCCATGGCAGTTTTATGCGTTACTGTAATGTACATATGCATCTACAGGGCACGTATGTGCGCTACTGTAATGTACATCTGTATCTACATGGCTGTTGTGTGCGTTACTGTAATGTACGTATGCATTTAGACGGCACGTACGTGCGCTACTGTAATGTACATCTGTATCTCCATGGCAGTTGTATGCGTTACTGTAATGTACATCTGTATCTACATGGCAGTTTTATGCGTTACTGTAATGTACGTATGCATCTACAGGGCACGTATGTGCGCAACTGTAATGTACGTCTGTATCTACATGGTAGTTTTGTGCGTTAATGTAATGTACATCTGTACCAACAGTGCAGGTATGTGCGTTAATGTAATGTACGTATGCAACTACAGGGCACGTATGTGCGTTGATGTAATGTACATCTGTATCTACATGGCAGTGATGTGCGTAAGTGTAATATACGTATGCAACTACAGGGCACGTATGTGCGCTACTGTAATGTACATCTGTATCTACATGGCTGTTGTGTGCGTTACTGTAATGTACGTATGCATCTACAGGGCACGTACGTGCGCTACTGTAATGTACATCTGTATCTCCATGGCAGTTGTATTCGTTACTGTAATGTACATATGCATCTACAGGGCACGTATGTGCGCTACTGTAATGTACATCTGTATCTAAATGGCTGTTGTGTGCGTTACTGTAATGTACGTATGCATCTACAGGGCACGTACGTGCGCTACTGTAATATACATCTGTATCTCCATGGCAGTTGTATGCGTTACTGTAATGTACGTATGCATCTACAGGGCACGTATGTGCGCTACTGTAATGTACATCTGTATCTACATGGCTGTTGTGTGCGTTACTGTAATGTACGTATGCATCTACAGGGCACGTATGTGCGCTACTGTAATGTACATCTGTATCTCCATGGCAGTTGTATGCGTTACTGTAATGTACATCTGTATCTACATGGCAGTTTTATGCGTTACTGTAATGTACGTATGCATCTACAGGGCACGTATGTGCGCAACTGTAATGTACGTCTGTATCGACATGGTAGTTTTGTGCGTTAATGTAATGTACATCTGTACCAACAGTGCAGGTATGTGCGTTAATGTAATGTACGTATGCAACTACAGGGCACGTATGTGCGTTGATGTAATGTACATCTGTATCTACATGGCAGTTATGTGCGTTAGTGTTATGTACGTATGCAACTACAGGGCACGTATGTGCGCTACTGTAATGTATATCTGTATCTACATGGCTGTTGTGTGCGTTACTGTAATGTACGTATGCATCTACAGGGCACGTATGTGCGCTACTGTAATGTACATCTGTATCTACATGGCAGTTGTGTTCGTTAATGTAATGTACATCTGTACCAACAGTGCAGGTATGTGCGTTAATGTAATGTACGTATGCATCTACAGGGCACGTATGTGCGTTGATGTAATGTACATCTGTATCTACATGGCAGTGATGTGCGTTAGTGTAATGTACGTATGCAACTACAGGGCACGTATGTGCGCTACTGTAATGTACATCTGTATCTACATGGCAGTTGTGTGCGTTAATGTAATGTACGTATGCATCTACAGGATACGTATTTGCGCTACTGTAATGTACATCTGTATTTTCATGGCTGTTGTGTGCGTTACTGTAATGTACGTATGCATCTACAGGGCACGTACGTGCGCTACTGTAATGTACATCTGTATCTCCATGGCAGTTGTATTCGTTACTGTAATGTACATATGCATCTACAGGGCACGTATGTGCGCTACTGTAATGTACATCTGTATCTACATGGCTGTTGTGTGCGTTACTGTAATGTACGTATGCATTTAGACGGCACGTACGTGCGCTACTGTAATGTACATCTGTATCTCCATGGCAGTTGTATGCGTTACTGTAATGTACATCTGTATCTACATGGCAGTTTTATGCGTTACTGTAATGTACATATGCATCTACAGGGCACGTATGTGCGCTACTGTAATGTACATCTGTATCTACATGGCTGTTGTGTGCGTTACTGTAATGTACGTATGCATTTAGACGGCACGTACGTGCGCTACTGTAATGTACATCTGTATCTCCATGGCAGTTGTATGCGTTACTGTAATGTACATCTGTATCTACATGGCAGTTTTATGCGTTACTGTAATGTACGTATGCATCTACAGGGCACGTATGTGCGCAACTGTAATGTACGTCTGTATCTACATGGTAGTTTTGTGCGTTAATGTAATGTACATCTGTACCAACAGTGCAGGTATGTGCGTTAATGTAATGTACGTATGCAACTACAGGGCACGTATGTGCGTTGATGTAATGTACATCTGTATCTACATGGCAGTGATGTGCGTAAGTGTAATATACGTATGCAACTACAGGGCACGTATGTGCGCTACTGTAATGTACATCTGTATCTACATGGCTGTTGTGTGCGTTACTGTAATGTACGTATGCATCTACAGGGCACGTACGTGCGCTACTGTAATGTACATCTGTATCTAAATGGCTGTTGTATGCGTTACTGTAATGTACGTATGCATCTACAGGGCTTGTATGTGCGTTACTGTAATGTACATCTGTATCTACAGGGCTTGTATGTGCGTTACTGTAATGTACATCTGTATCTACATGGCAGTTGTATGCGTTACTGTAATGTACATATGCATCTACAGGGCACATATGTGCGCTACTGTAATGTACATCTGTATCTACATGGCTGTTGTGTGCGTTACTGTAATGTACGTATGCATTTAGACGGCACGTACGTGCGCTACTGTAATGTACATCTGTATCTACATGGCAGTTGTGTTCGTTAATGTAATGTACATCTGTACCAACAGTGCAGGTATGTGCGTTAATGTAATGTACGTATGCATCTACAGGGCACGTATGTGCGCAACTGTAATGTACGTCTGTATCGACATGGTAGTTTTGTGCGTTAATGTAATGTACATCTGTACCAACAGTGCAGGTATGTGCGTTAATGTAATGTACGTATGCAACTACAGGGCACGTATGTGCGTTGATGTAATGTACATCTGTATTTTCATGGCTGTTGTGTGCGTTACTGTAATGTACGTATACATCAACAGGGCACGTATGTGCGCTACTGTAATGTACATCTGTATCTACATGGCAGTTTTATGCGTTACTGTAATGTACGTATACTGTATGGCAGTGATGTGCGTTAGTGTAATGTACGTATGCATCTACAGGGCACGTATGTGCGCAACTGTAATGTACGTCTGTATCTACATGGTAGTTTTGTGCGTTAATGTAATGTACATCTGTACCAACAGTGCAGGTATGTGCGTTAATGTAATGTACGTATGCAACTACAGGGCACGTATGTGCGTTGATGTAATGTACATCTGTATCTACATGGCAGTTATGTGCGTTAGTGTTATGTACGTATGCAACTACAGGGCACGTATGTGCGCTACTGTAATGTATATCTGTATCTACATGGCTGTTGTGTGCGTTACTGTAATGTACGTATGCATCTACAGGGCACGTACGTGCGCTACTGTAATGTACATCTGTATCTCCATGGAAGTTGTATGCGTTACTGTAATGTACATATGCATCTACAGGGCACGTATGTGCGCTACTGTAATGTACATCTGTATCTACATGGCTGTTGTGTGCGTTACTGTAATGTACGTATGCATTTAGACGGCACGTACGTGCGCTACTGTAATGTACATCTGTATCTCCATGGCAGTTGTATGCGTTACTGTAATGTACATATGCATCTACAGGGCACGTATGTGCGCTACTGTAATGTACATCTGTATCTCCATGGCAGTTGTATGCGTTACTGTAATGTACATCTGTATCTACATGGCAGTTGTGTTCGTTAATGTAATGTACATCTGTACCAACAGTGCAGGTATGTGCGTTAATGTAATGTACGTATGCATCTACAGGGCACGTATGTGCGTTGATGTAATGTACATCTGTATCTACATGGCAGTTATGTGCGTTAGTGTTATGTACGTATGCAACTACAGGGCACGTATGTGCGCTACTGTAATGTACATCTGTATCTACATGGCTGTTGTGTGCGTTACTGTAATGTACGTATGCATCTACAGGATACGTATTTGCGCTACTGTAATGTACATCTGTATTTTCATGGCTGTTGTGTGCGTTACTGTAATGTACGTATGCATCTACAGGGCACGTATATGCGCTACTGTAATGTACATCTGTATCTACATGGCAGTTTTATGCGTTACTGTAATGTACGTATACTGTACCTACAGCGCACATTATACCAATGTAATGTTACATTGTACAAATGTAATGTTACATTGTACCAATGTAATGTTACATTATACCAATGTAATGTTACACTGTACCAATGTAATGTACATCTGTATCTACATGGCAGTTTTATTCGTTACTGTAATGTACGTATGCATCTACAGGGCACGTATGTGCGCAACTGTAATGTACGTCTGTATCTACATGGTAGTTTTGTGCGTTAATGTAATGTACATCTGTACCAACAGTGCAGGTATGTGCGTTAACGTAATGTACGTATGCAACTACAGGGCACGTATGTGCGTTGATGTAATGTACATCTGTATCTACATGGCAGTTATGTGCGTTAGTGTAATGTACGTATGCAACTACAGGGCACATATGTGCGCTACTGTAATGTACATCTGTATCTACATGGCTGTTGTGTGCGTTACTGTAATGTACGTATGCATCTACAGGGCACGTATGTGCGCTACTGTAATGTACATCTGTATCTACATGGCAGTTGTGTTCGTTAATGTAATGTACATCTGTACCAACAGTGCAGGTATGTGCGTTAATGTAATGTACGTATGCATCTACAGGGCACGTATGTGCGTTGATGTAATGTACATCTGTATCTACATGGCAGTGATGTGCGTTAGTGTAATGTACGTATGCAACTACAGGGCACGTATGTGCGCTACTGTAATGTACATCTGTATTTTCATGGCTGTTGTGTGCGTTACTGTTATGTACGTATGCATCTACAGGGCACGTATATGCGCTACTGTAATGTACATCTGTATCTACATGGCAGTTTTATGCGTTACTGTAATGTACGTATACTGTACCTACAGCGCACATTATACCAATGTAATGTTACATTGTACAAATGTAATGTTACATTGTACCAATGTAATGTTACATTATACCAATGTAATGTTACACTGTACCAATGTAATGTACATCTGTATCTACATGGCAGTTTTATGCGTTACTGTAATGTACGTATGCATCTACAGGGCACGTATGTGCGCAACTGTAATGTACGTCTGTATCTACATGGTAGTTTTGTGCGTTAATGTAATGTACATCTGTACCAACAGTGCAGGTATGTGCGTTAATGTAATGTACGTATGCAACTACAGGGCACGTATGTGCGTTGATGTAATGTACATCTGTATCTACATGGCAGTTATGTGCGTTAGTGTAATGTACGTATGCAACTACAGGGCACGTATGTGCGCTACTGTAATGTACATCTGTATCTACATGGCTGTTGTGTGCGTTACTGTAATGTACGTATGCATCTACAGGGCACGTACCTGCGCTACTGTAATGTACATCTGTATCTCCATGGAAGTTGTATGCGTTACTGTAATGTACATCTGTATCTACATGGCAGTTTTATGCGTTACTGTAATGTACGTATGCATCTACAGGGCACGTATGTGCGCTACTGTAATGTACATCTGTATCTACATGGCAGTTTTATGCGTTACTGTAATGTACGTATGCATCTACAGGACACGTATGTGCGCAACTGTAATGTACATCTGTATCTCCATGGCAGTTGTATGCGTTACTGTAATGTACATCTGTATCTACATGGCAGTTTTATGCTTTACTGTAATGTACGTATGCATCTACAGGGCACGTATGTGCGCAACTGTAATGTACGTCTGTATCTACATGGTAGTTTTGTGCGTTAATGTAATGTACATCTGTACCAACAGTGCAGGTATGTGCGTTAATGTAATGTACGTATGCAACTACAGGGCACGTATGTGCGTTGATGTAATGTACATCTGTATCTACATGGCAGTGATGTGCGTAAGTGTAATATACGTATGCAACTACAGGGCACGTATGTGCGCTACTGTAATGTACATCTGTATCTACATGGCTGTTGTGTGCGTTACTGTAATGTACGTATGCATCTACAGGGCACGTACGTGCGCTACTGTAATGTACATCTGTATCTCCATGGCAGTTGTATTCGTTACTGTAATGTACATATGCATCTACAGGGCACGTATGTGCGCTACTGTAATGTACATCTGTATCTTAATGGCTGTTGTGTGCGTTACTGTAATGTACGTATGCATCTACAGGGCACGTACCTGCGCTACTGTAATGTACATCTGTATCTCCATGGCAGTTTTATGCGTTACTGTAATGTACATATGCATCTACAGGGCACGTATGTGCGCTACTGTAATGTACATCTGTATCTACATGGCAGTTTTATGCGTAACTGTAATGTAACGTATGCATCTACAGGGCACGTATGTGCGCAACTGTAATGTACATCTGTATCTCCATGGCAGTTGTATGCGTTACTGTAATGTACATCTGTATCTACATGGCAGTTTTATGCGTTACTGTAATGTACGTATGCATCTACAGGGCACGTATGTGCGCAACTGTAATGTACGTCTGTATCTACATGGTAGTTTTGTGCGTTAATGTAATGTACATCTGTACCAACAGTGCAGGTATGTGCGTTAATGTAATGTACGTATGCAACTACAGGGCACGTATGTGCGTTGATGTAATGTACATCTGTATCTACATGGCAGTTATGTGCGTTAGTGTAATGTACGTATGCAACACAGGGCACGTATGTGCGCTACTGTAATGTACATCTGTATCTACATGGCTGTTGTGTGCGTTACTGTAATGTACGTCTGCATCTACAGGGCACGTACGTGCGCTACTGTAATGTACATCTGTATCTCCATGGCAGTTGTATTCGTTACTGTAATGTACATATGCATCTACAGGGCACGTATGTGCGCTACTGTAATGTACATCTGTATCTTAATGGCTGTTGTGTGCGTTACTGTAATGTACGTATGCATATACGTGCCCTGTAGATGCATACGTACATTACAGTAACGCATAAAACTGCCATGTAGATACAGATGTACATTACAGTAGCGCACATACGTGCCCTGTAGATGCATATGTACATTACAGTAACGCATAAAACTGCCATGGAGATACAGATGTACATTACAGTAGCGCAGGTACGTGCCCTGTAGATGCATACGTACATTACAGTAACGCACACAACAGCCATGTAGATACAGATGTACATTACAGTAGCGCACATACGTGCCCTGTAGTTGCATACGTACATTACACTAACGCACATAACTGCCATGTAGATACAGATGTACATTACATCAACGCACATACGTGCCCTGTAGTTGCATACGTACATTACATTAACGCACATACCTGCACTGTTGGTACAGATGTACATTACATTAACGCACAAAACTACCATGTAGATACAGACGTACATTACAGTTGCGCACATACGTGCCCTGTAGATGCATACGTACATTACAGTAACGCATAAAACTGCCATGTAGATACAGATGTACATTACATTGGTACAGTGTAACATTACATTGGTATAATGTAACATTACATTGGTACAATGTAACATTACATTTGTACAATATAACATTACATTGGTATAATGTGCGCTGTAGGTACAGTATACGTACATTACAGTAACGCATAAAACTGCCATGTAGATACAGATGTACATTACATCAACGCACATACGTGCCCTGTAGATGCATACGTACATTACATTAACGCACATACCTGCACTGTTGGTACAGATGTACATTACATTAACGAACACAACTGCCATGTAGATACAGATGTACATTACAGTAGCGCACATACGTGCCCTGTAGATGCATACGTACATTACAGTAACGCACACAACAGCCATGTAGATACAGATGTACATTACAGTAGCGCACATATGTGCCCTGTAGATGCATATGTACATTACAGTAACGCATACAACTGCCATGTAGATACAGATGTACATTACAGTAACGCACATACAAGCCCTGTAGATACAGATGTACATTACAGTAACGCACATACAAGCCCTGTAGATGCATACGTACATTACAGTAACGCACACAACAGCCATGTAGATACAGATGTACATTACAGTAGCGCACATACGTGCCCTGTAGATGCATACGTACATTACAGTAACGCATACAACTGCCATGGAGATACAGATGTACATTACAGCAGCGCAGGTACGTGCCCTGTAGATGCATACGTACATTACAGTAACGCACACAACAGCCATGTAGATACAGATGTACATTACAGTAGCGCACATACGTGCCCTGTAGTTGCATACGTACATTACACTAACGCACATAACTGCCATGTAGATACAGATGTACATTACATCAACGCACATACGTGCCCTGTAGTTGCATACGTACATTACGTTAACGCACATACCTGCACTGTTGGTACAGATGTACATTACATTAACGCACAAAACTACCATGTAGATACAGACGTACATTACAGTTGCGCACATACGTGCCCTGTAGATGCATACGTACATTACAGTAACGCATAAAACTGCCATGTAGATACAGATGTACATTACATTGGTACAGTGTAACATTACATTGGTATAATGTAACATTACATTGGTACAATGTAACATTACATTTGTACAATGTAACATTACATTGGTATAATGTGCGCTGTAGGTACAGTATACGTACATTACAGTAACGCATAAAACTGCCATGTAGATACAGATGTACATTACAGTAGCGCATATACGTGCCCTGTAGATGCATACGTACATTACAGTAACGCACACAACAGCCATGAAAATACAGATGTACATTACAGTAGCGCACATACGTGTCCTGTAGTTGCATACGTACATTACAGTAACGCACATCACTGCCATGTAGATACATATGTACATTACATCAACGCACATACGTGCCCTGTAGATGCATACGTACATTACATTAACGCACATACCTGCACTGTTGGTACAGATGTACATTACATTAACGAACACAACTGCCATGTAGATACAGATGTACATTACAGTAACGCATACAACTGCCATGGAGATACAGATGTACATTACAGTAGCGCACGTACGTGCCGTCTAAATGCATACGTACATTACAGTAACGCACACAACAGCCATGTAGATACAGATGTACATTACAGTAGCGCACATACGTGCCCTGTAGATGCATATGTACATTACAGTAACGCATAAAACTGCCATGTAGATACAGATGTACATTACAGTAACGCATACAACTGCCATGGAGATACAGATGTACATTACAGTAGCGCACGTACGTGCCGTCTAAATGCATACGTACATTACAGTAACGCACACAACTGCCATGTAGATACAGGTGTACATTACAGTAGCGCACATACGTGCCCTGTAGTTGCATACGTACATTACAGTAACGCACATCACTGCCATGTAGATACATATGTACATTACATCAACCCACATACGTGCCCTGTAGATGAATATTTACATTACAGTAACGCATACAACTTCCATGGAGATACAGATGTACATTACAGTAGCGCAGGTACGTGCCCTGTAGATGCATACGTACATTACAGTAACGCACACAACAGCCATTAAGATACAGATGTACATTACAGTAGCGCACATACGTGCCCTGTAGATGCATATGTACATTACAGTAACGAATACAACTGCCATGGAGATACAGATGTACATTACAGTAGCGCACGTACGTGCCCTGTAGATGCAGACGTACATTACAGTAACGCACACAACAGCCATGTAGATACAGATGTACATTACAGTAGCGCACATACGTGCCCTGTAGTTGCATACGTACATTACACTAACGCACATAACTGCCATGTAGATACAGATGTGCATTACATCAACGCACATACGTGCCCTGTAGTTGCATACGTACATTACATTAACGCACATACCTGCACTGTTGGTACAGATGTACATTACATTAACGCACAAAACTACCATGTAGATACAGACGTACATTACAGTTGCGCACATACGTGCCCTGTAGATGCATACGTACATTACAGTAACGCATAAAACGGCCATGTAGATACAGATGTACATTACATTGGTACAGTGTTACATTACATTGGTATAATGTAACATTACATTGGTACAATGTAACATTACATTTGTACAATATAACATTACATTGGTATAATGTGCGCTGTAGGTACAGTATACGTACATTACAGTAACGCATAAAACTGCCATGTAGATACAGATGTACATTACATCAACGCACATACGTGCCCTGTAGATGCATACGTACATTACATTAACGCACATACCTGCACTGTTGGTACAGATGTACATTACATTAACGAACACAACTGCCATGTAGATACAGATGTACATTACAGTAGCGCACATACGTGCCCTGTAGATGCATACGTACATTACAGTAACGCACACAACAGCCATGTAGATACAGATGTACATTACACTAGCGCACAGATGTGCCCTGTAGATGCATATGTACATTACAGTAACGCATAAAACTGCCATGTAGATACAGATGTACATTACAATGGTACAGTGTAACATTACATTGGTATAATGTAACATTACATTGGTATAATGTGCGCTGTAGGTACAGTATACGTACATTACAGTAACGCATAAAACTGCCATGTAGATACAGATGTACATTACAGTAGCGCACATACGTGCCCTGTTGATGCATACGTACATTACAGTAACGCACACAACTGCCATGTAGATACAGATGTACATTACAGTAGCGCACATACGTGCCCTGCAGTTGCATACGTACATTACACTAACGCACATCACTGCCATGTAGATACAGATGTACATTACATCAACGCACATACGTGCCCTGTAGATACAGATGTACATTACAGTAGCGCACGTACGTGCCGTCTAAATGCATACGTACATTACAGTAACGCACACAACAGCCATGTAGATACAGATGTACATTACAGTAGCGCACATACGTGCCCTGTAGATGCATATGTACATTACAGTAACGCATACAACTTCCATGGAGATACAGATGTACATGACAGTAGCGCAGGTACGTGCCCTGTAGATGCATACGTACATTACAGTAACGCACACAACAGCCATTAAGATACAGATGTACATTACAGTAGCGCACATACGTGCCCTGTAGATGCATATGTACATTACAGTAACGCATAAAACTGCCATGTAGATACAGATGTACATTACAGCAGGCATTACATTACAGGCAGTGATGTGCGTTAGTGTAATGTACGTATGCAACTACAGGGCACGTATGTGCGCTACTGTAATGTACACCTGTATCTACATGGCAGTTGTGTGCGTTAATGTAATGTACGTATGCATCTACAGGATACGTATTTGCGCTACTGTAATGTACATCTGTATTTTCATGGCTGTTGTGTGCGTTACTGTAATGTACGTATGCATCTACAGGGCACGTATATGCGCTACTGTAATGTACATCTGTATCTACATGGCAGTTTTATGCGTTACTGTAATGTACGTATACTGTACCTACAGCGCACATTATACCAATGTAATGTTACATTGTACAAATGTAATGTTACATTGTACCAATGTAATGTTACATTATACCAATGTAATGTTACACTGTACCAATGTAATGTACATCTGTATCTACATGGCAGTTTTATGCGTTACTGTAATGTACGTATGCATCTACAGGGCATGTACGTGCGCTACTGTAATGTACATCTGTATCTCCATGGCAGTTGTATTCGTTACTGTAATGTACATATGCATCTACAGGGCACGTATGTGCGCTACTGTAATGTGCATCTGTATCTAAATGGCTGTTGTGTGCGTTACTGTAATGTACGTATGCATCTACAGGGCACGTACGTGCGCTACTGTAATATACATCTGTATCTCCATGGCAGTTGTATGCGTTACTGTAATGTACGTATGCATCTACAGGGCACGTATGTGCGCTACTGTAATGTACATCTGTATCTACATGGCTGTTGTGTGCGTTACTGTAATGTACGTATGCATCTACAGGTCACGTACCTGCGCTACTGTAATGTACATCTGTATCTCCATGGCAGTTTTATGCGTTACTGTAATGTACATATGCATCTACAGGGCAAGTATGTGCGCTACTGTAATGTACATCTGTATCTACATGGCTGTTGTGTGCGTTACTGTAATGTACGTATGCATTTAGACGGCACGTACGTGCGCTACTGTAATGTACATCTGTATCTCCATGGCAGTTGTATGCGTTACTGTAATGTACATCTGTATCTACATGGCAGTTGTGTTCGTTAATGTAATGTACATCTGTACCAACAGTGCAGGTATGTGCGTTAATGTAATGTACGTATGCATCTACAGGGCACGTATGTGCGTTGATGTAATGTACATATGTATCTACATGGCAGTGATGTGCGTTACTGTAATGTACGTATGCAACTACAGGGCACGTATGTGCGCTACTGTAATGTACACCTGTATCTACATGGCAGTTGTGTGCGTTAATGTAATGTACGTATGCATCTACAGGATACGTATTTGCGCTACTGTAATGTACATCTGTATTTTCATGGCTGTTGTGTGCGTTACTGTAATGTACGTATGCATCTACAGGGCACGTATATGCGCTACTGTAATGTACATCTGTATCTACATGGCAGTTTTATGCGTTACTGTAATGTACGTATACTGTACCTACAGCGCACATTATACCAATGTAATGTTACATTGTACAAATGTAATGTTACATTGTACCAATGTAATGTTACATTATACCAATGTAATGTTACACTGTACCAATGTAATGTACATCTGTATCTACATGGCAGTTTTATGCGTTACTGTAATGTACGTATGCATCTACAGGGCACGTATGTGCGCAACTGTAATGTACGTCTGTATCTACATGGTAGTTTTGTGCGTTAATGTAATGTACATCTGTACCAACAGTGCAGGTATGTGCGTTAACGTAATGTACGTATGCAACTACAGGGCACGTATGTGCGTTGATGTAATGTACATCTGTATCTACATGGCAGTTATGTGCGTTAGTGTAATGTACGTATGCAACTACAGGGCACGTATGTGCGCTACTGTAATGTACATCTGTATCTACATGGCTGTTGTGTGCGTTACTGTAATGTACGTATGCATCTACAGGGCACGTACCTGCGCTACTGTAATGTACATCTGTATCGCCATGGCAGTTGTATGCGTTACTGTAATGTACGTATGCATCTACAGGGCACGTATGTGCGCTACTGTAATGTACATCTGTATCTACATGGCTGTTGTGTGCGTTACTGTAATGTACGTATGCATCTACAGGGCTTGTATGTGCGTTACTGTAATGTACATCTGTATCTACAGGGCTTGTATGTGCGTTACTGTAATGTACATCTGTATCTACATGGCAGTTGTATGCGTTACTGTAATGTACATATGCATCTACAGGGCACATATGTGCGCTACTGTAATGTACATCTGTATCTACATGGCTGTTGTGTGCGTTACTGTAATGTACGTATGCATCTACAGGGCACGTATGTGCGCTACTGTAATGTACATCTGTATCTACATGGCAGTTGTGTTCGTTAATGTAATGTACATCTGTACCAACAGTGCAGGTATGTGCGTTAATGTAATGTACGTATGCATCTACAGGGCACGTATGTGCGTTGATGTAATGTACATCTGTATCTACATGGCAGTGATGTGCGTTAGTGTAATGTACGTATGCAACTACAGGGCACGTATGTGCGCTACTGTAATGTACATCTGTATCTACATGGCAGTTGTGTGCGTTAATGTAATGTACGTATGCATCTACAGTATACGTATTTGCGCTACTGTAATGTACATCTGTATTTTCATGGCTGTTGTGTGCGTTACTGTAATGTACGTATGCATCTACAGGGCACGTACGTGCGCTACTGTAATGTACATCTGTATCTCCATGGCAGTTGTATTCGTTACTGTAATGTACATATGCATCTACAGGGCACGTATGTGCGCTACTGTAATGTACATCTGTATCTACATGGCTGTTGTGTGCGTTACTGTAATGTACGTATGCATTTAGACGGCACGTACGTGCGCTACTGTAATGTACATCTGTATCTCCATGGCAGTTGTATGCGTTACTGTAATGTACATCTGTATCTACATGGCAGTTTTATGCGTTACTGTAATGTACATATGCATCTACAGGGCACGTATGTGCGCTACTGTAATGTACATCTGTATCTACATGGCTGTTGTGTGCGTTACTGTAATGTACGTATGCATTTAGACGGCACGTACGTGCGCTACTGTAATGTACATCTGTATCTCCATGGCAGTTGTATGCGTTACTGTAATGTACATCTGTATCTACATGGCAGTTTTATGCGTTACTGTAATGTACGTATGCATCTACAGGGCACGTATGTGCGCAACTGTAATGTACGTCTGTATCTACATGGTAGTTTTGTGCGTTAATGTAATGTACATCTGTACCAACAGTGCAGGTATGTGCGTTAATGTAATGTACGTATGCAACTACAGGGCACGTATGTGCGTTGATGTAATGTACATCTGTATCTACATGGCAGTGATGTGCGTAAGTGTAATATACGTATGCAACTACAGGGCACGTATGTGCGCTACTGTAATGTACATCTGTATCTACATGGCTGTTGTGTGCGTTACTGTAATGTACGTATGCATCTACAGGGCACGTACGTGCGCTACTGTAATGTACATCTGTATCTCCATGGCAGTTGTATTCGTTACTGTAATGTACATATGCATCTACAGGGCACGTATGTGCGCTACTGTAATGTACATCTGTATCTAAATGGCTGTTGTGTGCGTTACTGTAATGTACGTATGCATCTACAGGGCACGTACGTGCGCTACTGTAATATACATCTGTATCTCCATGGCAGTTGTATGCGTTACTGTAATGTACGTATGCATCTACAGGGCACGTATGTGCGCTACTGTAATGTACATCTGTATCTACATGGCTGTTGTGTGCGTTACTGTAATGTACGTATGCATCTACAGGGCACGTATGTGCGCTACTGTAATGTACATCTGTATCTACATGGCAGTTGTGTTCGTTAATGTAATGTACATCTGTACCAACAGTGCAGGTATGTGCGTTAATGTAATGTACGTATGCATTTTCAGGGCACGTATGTGCGTTGATGTAATGTACATATGTATCTACATGGCAGTGATGTGCGTTAGTGTAATGTACGTATGCATCTACAGGGCACGTATGTGCGCAACTGTAATGTACGTCTGTATCTACATGGTAGTTTTGTGCGTTAATGTAATGTACATCTGTATCTACATGGCAGTTATGTGCGTTAGTGTTATGTACGTATGCAACTACAGGGCACGTATGTGCGCTACTGTAATGTATATCTGTATCTACATGGCTGTTGTGTGCGTAACTGTAATGTACGTATGCATCTACAGGGCACGTACGTGCGCTACTGTAATGTACATCTGTATCTCCATGGAAGTTGTATGCGTTACTGTAATGTACATATGCATCTACAGGGCACGTATGTGCGCTACTGTAATGTACATCTGTATCTACATGGCTGTTGTGTGCGTTACTGTAATGTACGTATGCATTTAGACGGCACGTACGTGCGCTACTGTAATGTACATCTGTATCTCCATGGCAGTTGTATGCGTTACTGTAATGTACATATGCATCTACAGGGCACGTATGTGCGCTACTGTAATGTACATCTGTATCTCCATGGCAGTTGTATGCGTTACTGTAATGTACATCTGTATCTACATGGCAGTTGTGTTCGTTAATGTAATGTACATCTGTATCTCCATGGCAGTTGTATGCGTTACTGTAATGTACATATGCATCTACAGGGCACGTATGTGCGCTACTGTAATGTACATCTGTATCTACATGGCTGTTGTGTGCGTTACTGTAATGTACGTATGCATTTAGACGGCACGTACGTGCGCTACTGTAATGTACATCTGTATCTCCATGGCAGTTGTATGCGTTACTGTAATGTACATATGCATCTACAGGGCACGTATGTGCGCTACTGTAATGTACATCTGTATCTCCATGGCAGTTGTATGCGTTACTGTAATGTACATCTGTATCTACATGGCAGTTGTGTTCGTTAATGTAATGTACATCTGTACCAACAGTGCAGGTATGTGCGCTACTGTAATGTACATCTGTATCTACATGGCTGTTGTGTGCGTTACTGTAATGTACGTATGCATTTAGACGGCACGTACGTGCGCTACTGTAATGTACATCTGTATCTCCATGGCAGTTGTATGCGTTACTGTAATGTACATATGCATCTACAGGGCACGTATGTGCGCTACTGTAATGTACATCTGTATCTCCATGGCAGTTGTATGCGTTACTGTAATGTACATCTGTATCTACATGGCAGTTGTGTTCGTTAATGTAATGTACATCTGTACCAACAGTGCAGGTATGTGCGTTAATGTAATGTACGTATGCATCTACAGGGCACGTATGTGCGTTGATGTAATGTACATATGTATCTACATGGCAGTGATGTGCGTTACTGTAATGTACGTATGCAACTACAGGGCACGTATGTGCGCAACTGTAATGTACGTCTGTATCTACATGGTAGTTTTGTGCGTTAATGTAATGTACATCTGTACCAACAGTGCAGGTATGTGCGTTAACGTAATGTACGTATGCAACTACAGGGCACGTATGTGCGTTGATGTAATGTACATCTGTATCTACATGGCAGTTATGTGCGTTAGTGTAATGTACGTATGCAACTACAGGGCACGTATGTGCGCTACTGTAATGTACATCTGTATCTACATGGCTGTTGTGTGCGTTACTGTAATGTACGTATGCATCTACAGGGCACGTACCTGCGCTGCTGTAATGTACATCTGTATCTCCATGGCAGTTGTATGCGTTACTGTAATGTACGTATGCATCTACAGGGCACGTATGTGCGCTACTGTAATGTACATCTGTATCTACATGGCTGTTGTGTGCGTTACTGTAATGTACGTATGCATTTAGACGGCACGTACGTGCGCTACTGTAATGTACATCTGTATCTCTATGGCAGTTGTATGCGTTACTGTAATGTACATCTGTATCTACATGGCAGTTTTATGCGTTACTGTAATGTACGTATGCATCTACAGGGCACGTATGTGCGCAACTGTAATGTACGTCTGTATCTACATGGTAGTTTTGTGCGTTAATGTAATGTACATCTGTACCAACAGTGCAGGTATGTGCGTTAATGTAATGTACGTATGCAACTACAGGGCACGTATGTGCGTTGATGTAATGTACATCTGTATCTACATGGCAGTGATGTGCGTAAGTGTAATATACGTATGCAACTACAGGGCACGTATGTGCGCTACTGTAATGTACATCTGTATCTAAATGGCTGTTGTGTGCGTTACTGTAATGTACGTATGCATCTACAGGGCACGTACGTGCGCTACTGTAATATACATCTGTATCTCCATGGCAGTTGTATGCGTTACTGTAATGTACGTATGCATCTACAGGGCACGTATGTGCGCCACTGTAATGTACATCTGTATCTACATGGCTGTTGTGTGCGTTACTGTAATGTACGTATGCATCTACAGGGCACGTATGTGCGCTACTGTAATGTACATCTGTATCTACATGGCAGTTGTGTTCGTTAATGTAATGTACATCTGTACCAACAGTGCAGGTATGTGCGTTAATGTAATGTACGTATGCATTTTCAGGGCACGTATGTGCGTTGATGTAATGTACATATGTATCTACATGGCAGTGATGTGCGTTAGTGTAATGTACGTATGCATCTACAGGGCACGTATGTGCGCAACTGTAATGTACGTCTGTATCTACATGGTAGTTTTGTGCGTTAATGTAATGTACATCTGTACCAACAGTGCAGGTATGTGCGTTAATGTAATGTACGTATGCAACTACAGGGCACGTATGTGCGTTGATGTAATGTACATCTGTATCTACATGGCAGTTATGTGCGTTAGTGTTATGTACGTATGCAACTACAGGGCACGTATGTGCGCTACTGTAATGTATATCTGTATCTACATGGCTGTTGTGTGCGTTACTGTAATGTACGTATGCATCTACAGGGCACGTACGTGCGCTACTGTAATGTACATCTGTATCTCCATGGCAGTTGTATTCGTTACTGTAATGTACATATGCATCTACAGGGCACGTATGTGCGCTACTGTAATGTACATCTGTATCTAAATGGCTGTTGTGTGCGTTACTGTAATGTACGTATGCATCTACAGGGCACGTACGTGCGCTACTGTAATATACATCTGTATCTCCATGGCAGTTGTATGCGTTACTGTAATGTACGTATGCATCTACAGGGCACGTATGTGCGCTACTGTAATGTACATCTGTATCTACATGGCTGTTGTGTGCGTTACTGTAATGTACGTATGCATCTACAGGGCACGTATGTGCGCTACTGTAATGTACATCTGTATCTACATGGCAGTTGTGTTCGTTAATGTAATGTACATCTGTACCAACAGTGCAGGTATGTGCGTTAATGTAATGTACGTATGCATTTTCAGGGCACGTATGTGCGTTGATGTAATGTACATATGTATCTACATGGCAGTGATGTGCGTTAGTGTAATGTACGTATGCATCTACAGGGCACGTATGTGCGCAACTGTAATGTACGTCTGTATCTACATGGTAGTTTTGTGCGTTAATGTAATGTACATCTGTATCTACATGGCAGTTATGTGCGTTAGTGTTATGTACGTATGCAACTACAGGGCACGTATGTGCGCAACTGTAATGTACGTCTGTATCTACATGGTAGTTTTGTGCGTTAATGTAATGTACATCTGTACCAACAGTGCAGGTATGTGCGTTAATGTAATGTACGTATGCAACTACAGGGCACGTATGTGCGTTGATGTAATGTACATCTGTATCTACATGACAGTTATGTGCGTTAGTGTAATGTACGTATGCAACTACAGGGCACGTATGTGCGCTACTGTAATGTACATCTGTATCTACATGGCTGTTGTGTGCGTTACTGTAATGTACGTATGCATCTACAGGGCACGTACGTGCGCTACTGTAATGTACATCTGTATCTACATGGCAGTTTTATGCGTTACTGTAATGTACGTATACTGTACCTACAGCGCACATTATACCAATGTAATGTTACATTGTACAAATGTAATGTTACATTGTACCAATGTAATGTTACATTGTACCAATGTAATGTTACATTATACCAATGTTATGTTACATTGTACCAATGTATTGTTACACTGTGCCAATGTAATGTTACACTGTACCAATGCAATGTTACATTGTACCAATGCAATATTTCATTGTACCAATGTAATGTTACACTGTGCCAATGTAATGTTACACTGTACCAATGCAACGTTACATTGTATTTATGTAATATTTCATCGTACCAATGTATTGTTACACTGTACCAATGTAATATTACATTGTACCAATGTAATGTTACATTGTACAAATGTAATGTTACACTGTTCCAATGTAATGTTACATTGTATATATGTAATGTTACATTATACCAATGTAATGTTACATTGTACCAATGTTATGTTACATTGTACAAATGTAATGTTACATTGTACCAATGTAATGTTACATTGTACCAATGTAATGTTACACTGTACCAATGTAATGTACATCTGTATCTACATAGCAGTTTTATGCGTTACTGTAATGTACGTATGCATCTACAGGGCACGTATGTGCGCAACTGTAATGTACGTCTGTATCTACATGGTAGTTTTGTGCGTTAATGTAATGTACATCTGTACCAACAGTGCAGGTATGTGCGTTAATGTAATGTACGTATGCAACTACAGGGCACGTATGTGCGTTGATGTAATGTACATCTGTATCTACATGGCAGTTATGTGCGTTAGTGTAATGTACGTATGCAACTACAGGGCACGTATGTGCGCTACTGTAATGTACATCTGTATCTACATGGCTGTTGTGTGCGTTACTGTAATGTACGTATGCATCTACAGGGCACGTACGTGCGCTACTGTAATGTACATCTGTATCTCCATGGCAGTTGTATGCGTTACTGTAATGTACATATGCATCTACAGGGCACGTATGTGCGCTACTGTAATGTACATCTGTATCTACATGGCTGTTGTGTGCGTTACTGTAATGTACGTATGCATTTAGACGGCACGTACGTGCGCTACTGTAATGTACATCTGTATCTCCATGGCAGTTGTATGCGTTACTGTAATGTACATATGCATCTACAGTGCACGTATGTGCGGTACTGTAATGTACATCTGTATCTACATGGCAGTTGTGTTCGTTAATGTAATGTACATCTGTACCAACAGTGCAGGTATGTGCGTTAATGTAATGTACGTATGCAACTACAGGGCACGTATGTGCGTTGATGTAATGTACATCTGTATCTACATGGCAGTTATGTGCGTTAGTGTTATGTACGTATGCAACTACAGGGCACGTATGTGCGCTACTGTAATGTACATCTGTATCTACATGGCTGTTGTGTGCGTTACTGTAATGTACGTATGCATCTACAGGGCACGTACGTGCGCTACTGTAATGTACATCTGTATCTCCATGGAAGTTGTATGCGTTACTGTAATGTACATATGCATCTACAGGGCACGTATGTGCGCTACTGTAATGTACATCTGTATCTACATGGCTGTTGTGTGCGTTACTGTAATGTACGTATGCATTTAGACGGCACGTACGTGCGCTACTGTAATGTACATCTGTATCTCCATGGCAGTTGTATGCGTTACTGTAATGTACATATGCATCTACAGGGCACGTATGTGCGCTACTGTAATGTACATCTGTATCTCCATGGCAGTTGTATGCGTTACTGTAATGTACATCTGTATCTACATGGCAGTTGTGTTCGTTAATGTAATGTACATCTGTACCAACAGTGCAGGTATGTGCGTTAATGTAATGTACGTATGCAACTACAGGGCACGTATGTGCGTTGATGTAATGTACATCTGTATCTACATGGCAGTTATGTGCGTTAGTGTAATGTACGTATGCAACTACAGGGCACGTATGTGCGCTACTGTAATGTACATCTGTATCTACATGGCTGTTGTGTGCGTTACTGTAATGTACGTATGCATCTACAGGGCACGTACGTGCGCTACTGTAATGTACATCTGTATCTCTCTTTGGTTGAGTGGCTTCAGAGCGGCTTCAACGCTCCAGTCTCTTTGATTGAGTGGCTTCACCGTTCCAGGCTCTTTGGTTGAGTGGCTTCAGAGCGGCTTCACCGTTCCAGTCTCTTTGATTGAGTGGTTTCAGAGCGGTTTCAACGCTCGTCTCTTTACATATACATACATACATACATACATACATACATACATACATACATACATACATACATGAGACTGTTACTCAAATCATAATCCATGAGTTGGATATATTAAAGAATACATACATACATACATACATGGTCTGGTCACGGTCTGTCATGGTCAGGCCCAGGACTGCAATGGTCCGGACATGGTCTGTCATGGTCCGGACATGGTCCGTCATGGGCAGGCCCATTTCCAGACATACGTACGTACGTACATGTCTGTATGTATGTAGTTCACATACATACATACAGACATACATACATACATACATACATGGTCTGGTCACGGTGTCATGGTCAGGCCCAGGACTGCAATGGTCCGGACATGGTCTGTCATGGTCCGGACATGGTCTGTCATGGTCCGGACATGGTCTGTCATGGTCCGGACATGGTCTGTCATAGTCCGGACATGGTCTGTCATGGTCAGGCCCATGTCCAGACACGTACGTACATACATACATACATACATACATACATACATACATACATACATACATACATACATACATACATACATACATACATACATACATACATACATTTTACCAATGTAATGTTACATTATACCAATGTAATGTTACACTGTACCAATGTAATGTACATCTGTATCTACATGGCAGTTTTATGCGTTACTGTAATTTTATTTTATTTTATTTTATTTATTGGAGAAACAACAGAAATAGGTACCATAATATTTCATGTAAGTGAGTATGTAGGATATTAGGTGTATACCTACTCCCTTAAACGCTCTCACTAAGAGTTATACAAAATGATGCAACATAGGTAAGCTAAACAAAATATAAACATGACGCAATCTAAACACTAGTGATAGGTACAAACATTAATAGGAATAAAAACATATTAGGTTGTCTCAGCTAACATATCGAGTATCTGTTTTTGGAAACGTGGTCTGCTTGAATTGAATATGTCTAATGATGTAAATGATTTATTAAACGAATTGCAGAGGCGGCGCAAAGGTGCGCGTTTACCAGCGTTAGTCGAGCTGGTCGGGACGGCGAACAGGGCGGTTGAGCGCGAGGTACAACGGGAGGGGACTCTAAAGCGAATACTCTCGAGCAGCTCTTTGCAGTTATAATTATCTCTGCATATATTGTAGAGGATCATCATGTCAGATAATTTTCGTCTTGATTCAAGAGAAGTTAGTTTGTAATGTTTTAATAAATTGGAATAGGACATATATTTGCCAGTTAAGCGCCAGTGTGTCGCCCGCAAAAATTTTTTTTGTATCATTTCGATACCACTTGAGTATTTGGAGTAAAATGGATTCCAAACAATAGAAACATAGTCCAGATGTGGCCGAACAAGAGCTTTGTATAATATGATGTAAGTGGATGATTTTTTGAAAACTTTTGCGGTTCTTAATACAAAGCCTAGCATTTGGTATGCTTTAGAGACGATTCGCTCAACATGACAGCTAAAATCTAGTTTATTATCAAATAGTATACCTAAGTCCCGCACCGAGGCCACTTTTGTAATAGCCGTATTGCCAATCATAAATTCAGTCTCAATTACCCTGTTTTTATTTTTAGTAAAACACATATGCAGGCATTTATCGCCTGCCAACTGAAGTTTATTGTTGTGGCAGTATGCAGTGAAATTGTTGATGTCGTCTTGAATTAAGGTAATATCATCACTAGATTTCACAGCTTTAAATATTTTTAAATCGTCTGCAAACATTAGAAAGCTACAGTTTTTAAAGCACTCTTTTATATCATTGATAAATACAATGTACAGTAGAGGGCCCAAGATAGAACCTTGAATTACACCAGACGACACATTTGTGAAGTCTGACTTAAACCCATTCACGGCTATAACCTGAGTTCTGTTCGAGAGATAGGAGATAAACCATCTTAGAAGGTTTCCCCGAATACCATTGTAGGCTAGTTTTTTTAAGAGCAGTAAATGGTCGACTTTGTCGAAGGCTTTTCTAAAATCCGTGAATATTACATCAACTTGTTCTCTTCTGTCCAAGCATTCAAATAAGTAGTTAGTATAGAGTGTAAGATTCGTGGTTGTGGATTTGCCTTTTAAGAAACCGTGCTGTTCGGGTATTATAGTGTTGACAAGCGAGGGATACAATAAGTCATGTACTAAACTTTCGAATATTTTAGGTATGCACGATTGCACAGATATAGGTCGATAATTTGTAATGTCGGCTCGTGAGCCAGATTTATGAATCGGTGTTACATGGGAAACTTTCCACAGCTCAGGGAAAACACCTAAACTGAGGCATTTATTGAAAATAATATGCAATGGACAAGTAAGAGCCTTAGCAGTGTTTTTGATAAATATAGGACTTATATTGTCGGGCCCAGTCCCTTTATTTGTATCGATTTTAGTGAGTTTTTTAGTAAGATCCGATTTTTTTATAAATAGATTAGATAAGTTAGGTGCACCTTCATGCTGTGGTAGGTCTGTAAGATCGGCATAGTTTATATTACTTTTTTTTTTTTTAATGTACATATACAGGGCACGTATGTGCGCAACTGTAATGTACGTCTGTATCTACATGGTAGTTTTGTGCGTTAATGTAATGTACATCTGTACCAACAGTGCAGGTATGTGCGTTAATGTAATGTACATCTGTACCAACAGTGCAGGTATGTGCGTTAATGTAATGTACGTATGCAACTACAGGGCACGTATGTGCGTTGATGTACATCTGTATCTACATGGCATTTATGTGCGTTAGTGTAATGTACGTATGCAACTACAGGGCACGTATGTGCGCTACTGTAATGTACATCTGTATCTACATGGCAGTTTTATGCGTTACTGTAATGTACGTATGCATCTACAGGGCACGTATGTGCGCAACTGTAATGTACATCTGTATCTCCATGGCAGTTGTATGCGTTACTGTAATGTACATCTGTATCTACATGGCAGTTTTATGCGTTACTGTAATGTACGTATGCATCTACAGGGCACGTATGTGCGTTGATGTAATGTACATCTGTATCTACATGGCAGTTATGTGCGTTAGTGTAATGTACGTATGCAACTACAGGGCACGTATGTGCGCTACTGTAATGTACATCTGTATCTACATGGCTGTTGTGTGCGTTACTGTAATGTACGTTTGCATCTACAGGGCACGTATGTGCGCAACTGTAATGTACGTCTGTATCTACATGGTAGTTTTGTGCGTTAATGTAATGTACATCTGTACCAACAGTGCAGGTATGTGCGTTAATGTAATGTACGTATGCAACTACAGGGCACGTATGTGCATTGATGTAATGTACATCTGTATCTACATGGCAGTTATGTGCGTTAGTGTAATGTACGTATGCAACTACCTGGCACGTATGTGCGCTACTGTAATGTACATCTGTATCTACATGGCTGTTGTGTGCGTTACTGTAATGTACGTATGCATCTACAGGGCACGTACCTGCGCTACTGTAATGTACATCTGTATCTCCATGGAAGTTGTATGCGTTACTGTAATGTACATATGCATCTACAGGGCACGTATGTGCGCTACTGTAATGTACATCTGTATCTACATGGCTGTTGTGTGCGTTACTGTAATGTACGTATGCATTTAGACGGCACGTACGTGCGCTACTGTAATGTACATCTGTATCTCCATGGCAGTTGTATGCGTTACTGTAATGTACATCTGTATCTACATGGCAGTTTTATGCGTTACTGTAATGTACGTATGCATCTACAGGGCACGTATGTGCGCAACTGTAATGTACGTCTGTATCTACATGGTAGTTTTGTGCGTTAATGTAATGTACATCTGTACCAACAGTGCAGGTATGTGCGTTAATGTAATGTACCTATGCAACTACAGGGCACGTATGTGCGTTGATGTAATGTACATCTGTATCTACATGGCAGTGATGTGCGTTAGTGTAATGTACGTATGCAACTACAGGGCACGTATGTGCGCTACTGTAATGTACACCTGTATCTACATGGCAGTTGTGTGCGTTAATGTAATGTACGTATGCATCTACAGGATACGTATTTGCGCTACTGTAATGTACATCTGTATTTTCATGGCTGTTGTGTGCGTTACTGTAATGTACGTATGCATCTACAGGGCACGTATATGCGCTACTGTAATGTACATCTGTATCTACATGGCAGTTTTATGCGTTACTGTAATGTACGTATACTGTACCTACAGCGCACATTATACCAATGTAATGTTACATTGTACAAATGTAATGTTACATTGTACCAATTTAATGTTACATTATACCAATGTAATGTTACACTGTACCAATGTAATGTACATCTGTATCTACATGGCAGTTTTATGCGTTACTGTAATGTACGTATGCATCTACAGGGCACGTATGTGCGCAACTGTAATGTACGTCTGTATCTACATGGTAGTTTTGTGCGTTAATGTAATGTACATCTGTACCAACAGTGCAGGTATGTGCGTTAATGTAATGTACGTATGCAACTACAGGGCACGTATGTGCGTTGATGTAATGTACATCTGTATCTACATGGCAGTTATGTGCGTTAGTGTAATGTACGTATGCATCTACAGGGCACGTATGTGCGCTACTGTAATGTACATCTGTATCTCCATGACAGACCATGACAGACCATGTCCGGACCATGACAGACCATGTCCGGACCATAACGGACCATGACAGACCATGTCCGGACCATTGCAGTCCTGGGCCTGACCATGACAGACCGTGACCAGACCATGTATGTATGTATGTATGTATGTATGTATGTATGTATGTATGTATGTATGTATGTATGTATGTATGTATGTATGTATGTATGTATGTATGTATGTATGTATGTATGTATGTATGTGGACCATGACGGATGTATTCTTTAATATATCGGATTATGATTTGAGTAACAGTCTCATGTATGTATGTATGTATGTACGTACGTATGTCTGGACATGGGCCTAACCATGACAGACCATGTCCGGACCATGAAAGACCATGTCCGGACCATGACAGACCATGTCCAGACCATGACAGACCATGTCCGGACCATGACGGACATGGTCCGTCATGTCCGGACCATGACAGATCATGTCCGGACCATGACAGACCATGTCCGGACCATTGCAGACCATGTCCGGACCATGAAAGACCATGTCCGGACCATGACATGGACATGGTCTGTCATGTATGTATGTATGTATGTATGTATCTATGTATGTATGTATGTATGTATGTATGTAGGTATGTATGTATGTATGTATGTATGTATGTATGTATGTATGTATGTATGTATGTATGTACGTACGTGTCTGGACATGGGCCTGACCATGACAGACCATGTCCGGACTATGACAGACCATGTCCGGACCATGACAGACCATGTCCGGACCATGACAGACCATGTCCGGACCATGACAGACCATGTCCGGACCATTGCAGTCCTGGGCCTGACCATGACACCGTGACCAGACCATGTATGTATGTATGTATGTATGTCTGTATGTATGTATGTGAACTACATACATACAGACATGTACGTACGTACGTATGTCTGGAAATGGGCCTGCCCATGACGGACCATGTCCGGACCATGACAGACCATGTCCGGACCATTGCAGTCCTGGGCCTGACCATGACAGACCGTGACCAGACCATGTATGTATGTATGTATGTATTCTTTAATATATCCAACTCATGGATTATGATTTGAGTAACAGTCTCATGTATGTATGTATGTATGTATGTATGTATGTATGTATGTATGTATGTATGTATGTATGTATGTATATGTAAAGAGACGAGCGTTGAAACCGCTCTGAAACCACTCAATCAAAGAGACTGGAACGGTGAAGCCGCTCTGAAGCCACTCAACCAAAGAGCCTGGAACGGTGAAGCCACTCAATCGAAGAGACTGGAGCGTTGAAGCCGCTCTGAAGCCACTCAACCAAAGAGACTGGAGCGTTGAAGCCGCTCTGAAGCCACTCAACCAAAAGAGACTGGAGCGTTGAAGCCGCTCTGAAGCCGGACACGTCCGGACCATGACAGACCATGTCCGGACCATGACAGACCATGTCCGGACCATGACAGACCATGTCCGGACCATTGCAGTCCTGGGCCTGACCATGACACCGTGACCAGACCATGTATGTATGTATGTATGTATGTCTGTATGTATGTATGTGAACTACATACATACAGACATGTACGTACGTACGTATGTCTGGAAATGGGCCTGCCCATGACGGACCATGTCCGGACCATGACAGACCATGTCCGGACCATTGCAGTCCTGGGCCTGACCATGACAGACCGTGACCAGACCATGTATGTATGTATGTATGTATTCTTTAATATATCCAACTCATGGATTATGATTTGAGTAACAGTCTCATGTATGTATGTATGTATGTATGTATGTATGTAATACATACATACATACATACATACATACATACATACATACATACATACATACATACATACATACATACATACATACATGAGACTGTTACTCAAATCATCAACGCTCGTCTCTTTACATATACATACATACATACATACATACATACATACAATGTAAAGAGACGAGCGTTGAAACCGCTCTGAAACCACTCAATCAAAGAGACTGGAACGGTGAAGCCGCTCTGAAGCCACTCAACCAAAGAGCCTGGAACGGTGAAGCCACTCAATCAAAGAGACTGGAGCGTTGAAGCCACTCTGAAGCCACTCAACCAAAGAGACTGGAGCGTTGAAGCCGCTCTGAAGCCACTCAACCAAAAGAGACTGGAGCGTTGAAGCCGCTCTGAAGCCGGACACGTCCGGACCATGACAGACCATGTCCGGACCATGACAGACCATGTCCGGACCATGGCAGACCATGTCCGGGCCATGTCCGGACCATGACAGACATGGTCTGTATGGTCCAGTCTCGAGCGTTGAAGCCGCTCTGAAGCCACTCAACCAAAGAGACGAGAGTCTCTTTGAGTGGCTTCACCGTTCACTCATGGCCACTCAACCAGAGTTGTATGTATGTATGTATGTATGTATGTATGTATGTATGTAGGTATGTATGTATGTATGTATGTATGTATATGTATATGTATGTATGTATGTATGTATGTATGTATGTATGTATGTATGTATGTATGTATGTATGTATGTATGTATGTATGCATGTATGTATGTATGTATGTATGTATGTATGTATGTATGTATGTTGTATGTACAGAGACCATGTCCGGACCATGAAAGACCATGTCCGGACCATGACAGACCATGTCCGGACCATTGTAGCCATGTCCGGCCGGCATGTATGTATGTATGTATGTATGTATGTATGTATGTATGTATGTATGTAGGTATGTATGTATGTATGTATGTATGTTGTATGTACAGAGACCATGTCCGGACCATGAAAAACCAGTCTCTTTGATTGGCTTCAGTTCATCTGATCGCGTACGCAGACGACGTGACGGTGGTGATCGAGGCGTCTTCGCGCGCGGACATTGAACGGAAGTCGGACGTCATGCTCAGGGAAATTTCCGGTTGGGGGTCTCGTAACCGTCTTGGATTCTCTTCCGCGAAGTCCCTCGCCATGACGTACAAGGGTAAGTTCAAGCGTCCGCCCACGATCAAACTCGAAGGCGCTTCGATTAGGAGTGTGTCCTCGGCTACGCTGCTCGGTGTAACTCTGGATGATGCTAGGTCCTACTTGCCGCATGCGATTTCTATTGGGGAAAAGGCCTCCGCTTGCTTCGGTAAGATGTCGCGGGTCTCCGCGATCAGATGGGGTGTCAAGTACCGGGCTCTCCGGGTCTTGTACTCGGGGACATTCGTGGCTGTGGTCACGTACGCTGCCGCAGTATGGTGCCGACGCTCATCTAACTTCGTGGTCAAACGAGCGTTGCTTCGCACGCAGAGACCGGCGCTGATTTTACTTACGAAGGCTTACAGGTCGTGCAGCACCGCAGCGTTGCCTGTGCTGGCGGGGGTTCTACCTGCCGACCTGGAAGTCTGTCGTGCAGGACGTATCGCTCAGGAGGGACACCAGTTGGCCCCCAAGGAGCACCGGAGACTCAAGAAAACGGTTAGGGAGGATATCGTGGCTCTTTGGCAGGAGCGATGGCAGGGCAGTATGGATGGACGCGATTTATACAGATTCTTCCCAGACGTGGCTGTGCGGCTAAGTTCAGAGTGGATAGAACCGGATTTTGTGGTTTCCCAGGTACTCACCGGGCACGGATGCTTCAGGCAGCGCCTACACCTGCACTGTTGGTACAGATGTACATTACATTAACGCACAAAACTACCATGTAGATACAGACGTACATTACAGTTGCGCACATACGTGCCCTGTAGATGCATGCGTACATTACAGTAACGCATAAAACTGCCATGTAGATACAGATGTACATTACATTGGTACAGTGTAACATTACATTGGTATAATGTAACATTACATTGGTACAATGTAACATTACATTTGTACAATGTAACAATACATTTCTATAATGTGCGCTGTAGGTACAGTATACGTACATTACAGTAACGCATAAAACTGCCATGTAGATACAGATGTACATTACAGTAGCGCACATACGTGCCCTGTAGTTGCATACGTTCATTACACTAACGCACATCACTGCCATGTAGATACATTTGTACATTACATCAACGCACATACGTGCCCTGTAGATGCATACGTACATTACATTAACGCACATACCTGCACTGTTGGTACAGATGTACATTACATTAACGAACACAACTGCCATGTAGATACAGATGTACATTACAGTACCGCACATACGTGCACTGTAGATGCATATGTACATTACAGTAACGCATACAACTGCCATGGAGATACAGATGTACATTACAGTAGCGCACGTACGTGCCGTCTAAATGCATACGTACATTACAGTAACGCACACAACAGCCATGTAGATACAGATGTACATTACAGTAGCGCACATACGTGCCCTGTAGATGCATATGTACATTACAGTAACGCATACAACTGCCATGGAGATACAGATGTACATTACAGTAGCGCACGTACGTGCCCTGTAGATGCATACGTACATTACAGTAACGCACACAACAGCCATGTAGATACAGATGTACATTACAGTAGCGCACATACGTGCCCTGTAGTTGCATACGTACATTACACTAACGCACATAACTGCCATGTAGATACAGATGTACATTACATCAACGCACATACGTGCCCTGTAGTTGCATACGTACATTACATTAACGCACATACCTGCACTGTTGGTACAGATGTACATTACATTAACGCACAAAACTACCATGTAGATACAGACGTACATTACAGTTGCGCACATACGTGCCCTGTAGATGCATACGTACATTACAGTAACGCATAAAACTGCTATGTAGATACAGATGTACATTACATTGGTACAGTGTAACATTACATTGGTACAATGTAACATTACATTGGTACAATGTAACATTACATTTGTACAATGTAACATAACATTGGTACAATGTAACATTACATTGGTATAATGTAACATTACATATATACAATGTAACATTACATTGGAACAGTGTAACATTACATTTGTACAATGTAACATTACATTGGTACAATGTAATATTACATTGGTACAGTGTAACAATACATTGGTACGATGAAATATTACATAAATACAATGTAACGTTGCATTGGTACAGTGTAACATTACATTGGCACAGTGTAACATTACATTGGTACAATGAAATATTACATTGGTACAATGTAACATTGCATTGGTACAATGTAACATTGCATTGGTACAGTGTAACATTACATTGGCACAGTGTAACAATACATTGGTACAATGTAACATAACATTGGTATAATGTAACATTACATTGGTACAATGTAACATTACATTGGTACAATGTAACATTACATTTGTACAATGTAACATTACATTGGTATAATGTGCGCTGTAGGTACAGTATACGTACATTACAGTAACGCATAAAACTGCCATGTAGATACAGATGTACATTACAGTAGCGCACGTACGTGCCCTGTAGATGCATACGTACATTACAGTAACGCACACAACAGCCATGTAGATACAGATGTACATTACAGTAGCGCACATACGTGCCCTGTAGTTGCATACGTACATTACACTAACGCACATAACTGTCATGTAGATACAGATGTACATTACATCAACGCACATACGTGCCCTGTAGTTGCATACGTACATTACATTAACGCACATACCTGCACTGTTGGTACAGATGTACATTACATTAACGCACAAAACTACCATGTAGATACAGACGTACATTACAGTTGCGCACATACGTGCCCTGTAGATGCATACGTACATTACAGTAACGCATAAAACTGCTATGTAGATACAGATGTACATTACATTGGTACAGTGTAACATTACATTGGTACAATGTAATGTTACATTGGTACAGTGTAACATTACATTGGTACAATGTAACATTACATTGGTACAATGTAACATAACATTTGTACAATGTAACATTACATTGGTACAATGTAACATTACATTGGTATAATGTAACATTACATATATACAATGTAACATTACATCGGTACAATGTAACATTACATTGGAACAGTGTAACATTACATTTGTACAATGTAACATTACATTAGTACAATGTAACATTACATTGGTAATATGTTACATTACATTGGTACAATGTAACATTACATTGGTATAATGTAACATTACATTAGTACAATGTAACATTACATTGGTACAATGTAACATTACATTGGTACAATGTAACATTACATTGGTATAATGTAACATTACATTAGTACAATGTAACATTACATTGGTAATATGTAACATTACATTGGTACAATGTAACATTACATTGGTACAATGTAACATGACATTTGTACAATGTAACATTACATTTGTACAATGTAACATTACATTGGTACAATGAAATATTACATTGGTGCAATGAAATATTGCATCGGTACAATGTAACATTACATTGGTACAGTGTAACATTACATTGGTACAATGTAACATTATATTGGTACAATGTAACATTACATTTGTACAATGTAACATTACATTGGTACAATGAAATATTACATTAATACAATGTAACATTGCATTGGTACAGTGTAACATTACATTGGCACAGTGTAACATTACATTGGTACAATGAAATATTACATTGGTACAATGTAACATTGCATTGGTACAGTGTAACATTACATTGGCACAGTGTAACAATACATTGGTACAATGTAACATTACATTGGTATAATGTAACATTACATTGGTACAATGTAACATTACATCGGTATAATGTAACATTACATTGGTACAATGTAACATTACATTTGTACAATGTAACATTACATTGGTATAATGTGCGCTGTAGGTACAGTATACGTACATTACAGTAACGCATAAAACTGCCATGTAGATACAGATGTACATTACAGTAGCGCACATACGTACCCTGTAGATGCATATGTACATTACAGTAACGCATACAACTGCCATGGAGATACAGATGTACATTACAGTAGCGCACATACGTGCCCTGTAGATGCATATGTACATTACAGTAACGCATACAACTGCCATGGAGATACAGATGTACATTACATTAGCGCACGTACGTGCCGTGTAAATGCATACGTACATTACAGTTACGCACACAACAGCCATGTAGATACAGATGTACATTACAGTAGCGCACATACGTGCCCTGTAGATGCATATGTACATTACAGTAACGCATACAACTGCCATGGAGATACAGATGTACATTACAGTAGCGCACGTACGTGCCCTGTAGATGCATACGTACATTACAGTAACGCACATCACTGCCATGTAGATACATATGTACATTACATCAACGCACATACGTGCCCTGTAGATGCATACGTACATTACATTAACGCACATACCTGCACTGTTGGTACAGATGTACATTACATTAACGAACACAACTGCCATGTAGATACAGATGTACATTACAGTAGCGCACATACGTACCCTGTAGATGCATATGTACATTACAGTAACGCATACAACTGCCATGGAGATACAGATGTACATTACAGTAGCGCACATACGTGCCCTGTAGATGCATATGTACATTACAGTAACGCATACAACTGCCATGGAGATACAGATGTACATTACATTAGCGCACGTACGTGCCGTCTAAATGCATACGTACATTACAGTTACGCACACAACAGCCATGTAGATACAGATGTACATTACAGTAGCGCACATACGTGCTCTGTAGATGCATATGTACATTACAGTAACGCATACAACTGCCATGGAGATACAGATGTACATTACAGTAGCGCACGTACGTGCCCTGTAGATGCATACGTACATTACAGTAACGCACACAACAGCCATGTAGATACAGATGTACATTACAGTAGCGCACATACGTGCCCTGTAGTTGCATACGTACATTACACTAACGCACATCACTGCCATGTAGATACATATGTACATTACATCAACGCACATACGTGCCCTGTAGATGCATACGTACATTACATTAACGCACATACCTGCACTGTTGGTACAGATGTACATTACATTAACGAACACAACTGCCATGTAGATACAGATGTACATTACAGTAGCGCACGTACGTGCCCTGGAGATGCATACGTACATTACAGTAACGCACACAACAGCCATGTAGATACAGATGTACATTACAGTAGCGCACATACGTGCCCTGTAGATGCATATGTACATTACAGTAACGCATACAACTGCCATGGAGATACAGATGTACATTACAGTAGCGCACGTACGTGCCCTGTAGATGCATACGTACATTACAGTAACGCACACAACAGCCATGTAGATACAGATGTACATTACAGTAGCGCACATACGTGCCCTGTAGATGCATACGTACATTACAGTAACGCATACAACTGCCATGGAGATACAGATGTATATTACAGTAGCGCACGTACGTGCCCTGTAGATGCATACGTACATTACAGTAACGCACACAACAGCCATTTAGATACAGATGTACATTACAGTAGCGCACATACGTGCCCTGTAGATGCATATGTACATTACAGTAACGAATACAACTGCCATAGAGATACTGATGTACATTACAGTAGCGCACGTACGTGTCCTGTAGATGCATACGTACATTACAGTAACGCACACAACAGCCATGTAGATACAGATGTACATTACAGTAGCGCACATACGTGCCCTGTAGTTGCATACGTACATTACACTTACGCACATCACTGCCATGTAGATACAGATGTACATTACATCAACGCACATACGTGCCCTGTAGTGGCATACGTACATTACATTAACGCACATACCTGCACTGTTGGTACAGATGTACATTACATTAACGCACAAAACTACCATGTAGATACAGACGTACATTACAGTTGCGCACATACGTGCCCTGTAGATGCATACGTACATTACAGTAACGCATAAAACTGCCATGTAGATACAGATGTACATTACAGTAGCGCACGTACGTGCCGTCTAAATGCATACGTACATTACAGTAACGCACACAACAGCCATGTAGATACAGATGTACATTACAGTAGCGCACATACGTGCCCTGTAGATGCATATGTACATTACAGTAACGCATACAACTGCCATGGAGATACAGATTTACATTACAGTAGCGCAGGTACGTGCCCTGTAGATGCATACGTACATTACAGTAACGCACACAACAGCCATGTAGATACAGATGTACATTACAGTAGCGCACATACGTGCCCTGTAGTTGCATACGTACATTACACTAACGCACATAACTGCCATGTAGATACAGATGTACATTACATCAACGCACATACGTGCCCTGTAGTTGCATACGTACATTACATTAACGCACATACCTGCACTGTTGGTACAGATGTACATTACATTAACGCACAAAACTACCATGTAGATACAGACGTACATTACAGTTGCGCACATACGTGCCCTGTAGATGCATACGTACATTACAGTAACGCATAAAACTGCCATGTAGATACAGATGTACATTACATTGGTACAGTGTAACATTATATTGGTATAATGTAACATTACATTGGTACAATGTAACATTACATTTGTACAATGTAACATTACATTTGTACAATGTAACAATACATTGGTATAATGTGCGCTGTAGGTACAGTATACGTACATTACAGTAACGCATAAAACTGCCATGTAGATACAGATGTACATTACAGTAGCGCACATACGTGCCCTGTAGATGCATACGTACATTACAGTAACGCACACAACAGCCATGAAAAAACAGATGTACATTACAGTAGCGCAAATACGTATCCTGTAGATGCATACGTACATTACATTAACGCACACAACTGCCATGTAGATACAGATGTACATTACAGTAGCGCACATACGTGCCCTGTAGTTGCATACGTACATTACACTAACGCACATCACTGCCATGTAGATACATATGTACATTACATCAACGCACATACGTGCCCTGTAGATGCATACGTACATTACATTAACGCACATACCTGCACTGTTGGTACAGATGTACATTACATTAACGAACACAACTGCCATGTAGATACAGATGTACATTACAGTAGCGCACATACGTGCCCTGTAGATGCATACGTACATTACAGTAACGCACACAACAGCCATGTAGATACAGATGTACATTACAGTAGCGCACATACGTGCCCTGTAGATGCATATGTACATTACAGTAACGCATACAACTGCCATGGAGATACAGATGTACATTACAGTTGCGCACATACGTGCCCTGTAGTTGCATACGTACATTACACTAACGCACATCACTGCCATGTAGATACATATGTACATTACATCAACGCACATACGTGCCCTGTAGATGCATACGTACATTACATTTACGCACATACCTGCACTGTTGGTACAGATGTACATTACATTAACGAACACAACTGCAATGTAGATACAGATGTACATTACAGTAGCGCACATACGTACCCTGTAGATGCATATGTACATTACAGTAACGCATACAACTGCCATGGAGATACAGATGTACATTACATTAGCGCACGTACGTGCCGTCTAAATGCATACGTACATTACAGTAACGCATACAACTGCCATGGAGATACAGATGTACATTACAGTAGCGCACGTACGTGCCGTCTAAATGCATACGTACATTACAGTAACGCATAAAACTGCCATGTAGATACAGATGTACATTACAGTAGCGCACATACGTGCCCTGTAGATGCATACGTACATTACAGTAACGCACACAACAGCCATGAAAATACAGATGTACATTACAGTAGCGCAAATACGTATCCTGTAGATGCATACGTACATTACATTAACGCACATACCTGCACTGTTGGTACAGATGTACATTACATTAACGCACACAACTGCCATGTAGATACAGATGTACATTACAGTAGCGCACATACGTGCCCTGTAGTTGCATACGTACATTACACTAACGCACATCACTGCCATGTAGATACATTTGTACATTACATCAACGCACATACGTGCCCTGTAGATGCATACGTACATTACATTAACGCACATACCTGCACTGTTGGTACAGATGTACATTACATTAACGAACACAACTGCCATGTAGATACAGATGTACATTACAGTACCGCACATACGTGCACTGTAGATGCATATGTACATTACAGTAACGCATACAACTGCCATGGAGATACAGATGTACATTACAGTAGCGCACGTACGTGCCGTCTAAATGCATACGTACATTACAGTAACGCACACAACAGCCATGTAGATACAGATGTACATTACAGTAGCGCACATACGTGCCCTGTAGATGCATATGTACATTACAGTAACGCATACAACTGCCATGGAGATACAGATGTACATTACAGTAGCGCACGTACGTGCCCTGTAGATGCATACGTACATTACAGTAACGCACACAACAGCCATGTAGATACAGATGTACATTACAGTAGCGCACATACGTGCCCTGTAGTTGCATACGTACATTACACTAACGCACATAACTGCCATGTAGATACAGATGTACATTACATCAACGCACATACGTGCCCTGTAGTTGCATACGTACATTACATTAACGCACATACCTGCACTGTTGGTACAGATGTACATTACATTAACGCACAAAACTACCATGTAGATACAGACGTACATTACAGTTGCGCACATACGTGCCCTGTAGATGCATACGTACATTACAGTAACGCATAAAACTGCTATGTAGATACAGATGTACATTACATTGGTACAGTGTAACATTACATTGGTACAATGTAACATTACATTGGTACAATGTAACATTACATTTGTACAATGTAACATAACATTGGTACAATGGAAACATTACATTGGTATAATGTAACATTACATATATACAATGTAACATTACATTGGAACAGTGTAACATTACATTTGTACAATGTAACATTACATTGGTACAATGTAATATTACATTGGTACAGTGTAACAATACATTGGTACGATGAAATATTACATAAATACAATGTAACGTTGCATTGGTACAGTGTAACATTACATTGGCACAGTGTAACATTACATTGGTACAATGAAATATTACATTGGTACAATGTAACATTGCATTGGTACAATGTAACATTGCATTGGTACAGTGTAACATTACATTGGCACAGTGTAACAATACATTGGTACAATGTAACATAACATTGGTATAATGTAACATTACATTGGTACAATGTAACATTACATTGGTACAATGTAACATTACATTTGTACAATGTAACATTACATTGGTATAATGTGCGCTGTAGGTACAGTATACGTACATTACAGTAACGCATAAAACTGCCATGTAGATACAGATGTACATTACAGTAGCGCACGTACGTGCCCTGTAGATGCATACGTACATTACAGTAACGCACACAACAGCCATGTAGATACAGATGTACATTACAGTAGCGCACATACGTGCCCTGTAGTTGCATACGTACATTACACTAACGCACATAACTGTCATGTAGATACAGATGTACATTACATCAACGCACATACGTGCCCTGTAGTTGCATACGTACATTACATTAACGCACATACCTGCACTGTTGGTACAGATGTACATTACATTAACGCACAAAACTACCATGTAGATACAGACGTACATTACAGTTGCGCACATACGTGCCCTGTAGATGCATACGTACATTACAGTAACGCATAAAACTGCTATGTAGATACAGATGTACATTACATTGGTACAGTGTAACATTACATTGGTACAATGTAACATTACATTGGTACAATGTAACATAACATTTGTACAATGTAACATTACATTGGTACAATGTAACATTACATTGGTATAATGTAACATTACATATATACAATGTAACATTACATCGGTACAATGTAACATTACATTGGAACAGTGTAACATTACATTTGTACAATGTAACATTACATTAGTACAATGTAACATTACATTGGTAATATGTTACATTACATTGGTACAATGTAACATTACATTGGTATAATGTAACATTACATTAGTACAATGTAACATTACATTGGTACAATGTAACATTACATTGGTACAATGTAACATTACATTGGTATAATGTAACATTACATTAGTACAATGTAACATTACATTGGTAATATGTAACATTACATTGGTACAATGTAACATTACATTGGTACAATGTAACATGACATTTGTACAATGTAACATTACATTTGTACAATGTAACATTACATTGGTACAATGAAATATTACATTGGTGCAATGAAATATTGCATCGGTACAATGTAACATTACATTGGTACAGTGTAACATTACATTGGTACAATGTAACATTATATTGGTACAATGTAACATTACATTTGTACAATGTAACATTACATTGGTACAATGAAATATTACATTAATACAATGTAACATTGCATTGGTACAGTGTAACATTACATTGGCACAGTGTAACATTACATTGGTACAATGAAATATTACATTGGTACAATGTAACATTGCATTGGTACAGTGTAACATTACATTGGCACAGTGTAACAATACATTGGTACAATGTAACATTACATTGGTATAATGTAACATTACATTGGTACAATGTAACATTACATCGGTATAATGTAACATTACATTGGTACAATGTAACATTACATTTGTACAATGTAACATTACATTGGTATAATGTGCGCTGTAGGTACAGTATACGTACATTACAGTAACGCATAAAACTGCCATGTAGATACAGATGTACATTACAGTAGCGCACATACGTACCCTGTAGATGCATATGTACATTACAGTAACGCATACAACTGCCATGGAGATACAGATGTACATTACAGTAGCGCACATACGTGCCCTGTAGATGCATATGTACATTACAGTAACGCATACAACTGCCATGGAGATACAGATGTACATTACATTAGCGCACGTACGTGCCGTGTAAATGCATACGTACATTACAGTTACGCACACAACAGCCATGTAGATACAGATGTACATTACAGTAGCGCACATACGTGCCCTGTAGATGCATATGTACATTACAGTAACGCATACAACTGCCATGGAGATACAGATGTACATTACAGTAGCGCACGTACGTGCCCTGTAGATGCATACGTACATTACAGTAACGCACATCACTGCCATGTAGATACATATGTACATTACATCAACGCACATACGTGCCCTGTAGATGCATACGTACATTACATTAACGCACATACCTGCACTGTTGGTACAGATGTACATTACATTAACGAACACAACTGCCATGTAGATACAGATGTACATTACAGTAGCGCACATACGTACCCTGTAGATGCATATGTACATTACAGTAACGCATACAACTGCCATGGAGATACAGATGTACATTACAGTAGCGCACATACGTGCCCTGTAGATGCATATGTACATTACAGTAACGCATACAACTGCCATGGAGATACAGATGTACATTACATTAGCGCACGTACGTGCCGTCTAAATGCATACGTACATTACAGTTACGCACACAACAGCCATGTAGATACAGATGTACATTACAGTAGCGCACATACGTGCTCTGTAGATGCATATGTACATTACAGTAACGCATACAACTGCCATGGAGATACAGATGTACATTACAGTAGCGCACGTACGTGCCCTGTAGATGCATACGTACATTACAGTAACGCACACAACAGCCATGTAGATACAGATGTACATTACAGTAGCGCACATACGTGCCCTGTAGTTGCATACGTACATTACACTAACGCACATCACTGCCATGTAGATACATATGTACATTACATCAACGCACATACGTGCCCTGTAGATGCATACGTACATTACATTAACGCACATACCTGCACTGTTGGTACAGATGTACATTACATTAACGAACACAACTGCCATGTAGATACAGATGTACATTACAGTAGCGCACGTACGTGCCCTGGAGATGCATACGTACATTACAGTAACGCACACAACAGCCATGTAGATACAGATGTACATTACAGTAGCGCACATACGTGCCCTGTAGATGCATATGTACATTACAGTAACGCATACAACTGCCATGGAGATACAGATGTACATTACAGTAGCGCACGTACGTGCCCTGTAGATGCATACGTACATTACAGTAACGCACACAACAGCCATGTAGATACAGATGTACATTACAGTAGCGCACATACGTGCCCTGTAGATGCATACGTACATTACAGTAACGCATACAACTGCCATGGAGATACAGATGTATATTACAGTAGCGCACGTACGTGCCCTGTAGATGCATACGTACATTACAGTAACGCACACAACAGCCATTTAGATACAGATGTACATTACAGTAGCGCACATACGTGCCCTGTAGATGCATATGTACATTACAGTAACGAATACAACTGCCATAGAGATACTGATGTACATTACAGTAGCGCACGTACGTGTCCTGTAGATGCATACGTACATTACAGTAACGCACACAACAGCCATGTAGATACAGATGTACATTACAGTAGCGCACATACGTGCCCTGTAGTTGCATACGTACATTACACTTACGCACATCACTGCCATGTAGATACAGATGTACATTTCATCAACGCACATACGTGCCCTGTAGTGGCATACGTACATTACATTAACGCACATACCTGCACTGTTGGTACAGATGTACATTACATTAACGCAAAAAACTACCATGTAGATACAGACGTACATTACAGTTGCGCACATACGTGCCCTGTAGATGCATACGTACATTACAGTAACGCATAAAACTGCCATGTAGATACAGATGTACATTACAGTAGCGCACGTACGTGCCGTCTAAATGCATACGTACATTACAGTAACGCACACAACAGCCATGTAGATACAGATGTACATTACAGTAGCGCACATACGTGCCCTGTAGATGCATATGTACATTACAGTAACGCATACAACTGCCATGGAGATACAGATTTACATTACAGTAGCGCAGGTACGTGCCCTGTAGATGCATACGTACATTACAGTAACGCACACAACAGCCATGTAGATACAGATGTACATTACAGTAGCGCACATACGTGCCCTGTAGTTGCATACGTACATTACACTAACGCACATAACTGCCATGTAGATACAGATGTACATTACATCAACGCACATACGTGCCCTGTAGTTGCATACGTACATTACATTAACGCACATACCTGCACTGTTGGTACAGATGTACATTACATTAACGCACAAAACTACCATGTAGATACAGACGTACATTACAGTTGCGCACATACGTGCCCTGTAGATGCATACGTACATTACAGTAACGCATAAAACTGCCATGTAGATACAGATGTACATTACATTGGTACAGTGTAACATTATATTGGTATAATGTAACATTACATTGGTACAATGTAACATTACATTTGTACAATGTAACATTACATTTGTACAATGTAACAATACATTGGTATAATGTGCGCTGTAGGTACAGTATACGTACATTACAGTAACGCATAAAACTGCCATGTAGATACAGATGTACATTACAGTAGCGCACATACGTGCCCTGTAGATGCATACGTACATTACAGTAACGCACACAACAGCCATGAAAAAACAGATGTACATTACAGTAGCGCAAATACGTATCCTGTAGATGCATACGTACATTACATTAACGCACACAACTGCCATGTAGATACAGATGTACATTACAGTAGCGCACATACGTGCCCTGTAGTTGCATACGTACATTACACTAACGCACATCACTGCCATGTAGATACATATGTACATTACATCAACGCACATACGTGCCCTGTAGATGCATACGTACATTACATTAACGCACATACCTGCACTGTTGGTACAGATGTACATTACATTAACGAACACAACTGCCATGTAGATACAGATGTACATTACAGTAGCGCACATACGTGCCCTGTAGATGCATACGTACATTACAGTAACGCACACAACAGCCATGTAGATACAGATGTACATTACAGTAGCGCACATACGTGCCCTGTAGATGCATATGTACATTACAGTAACGCATACAACTGCCATGGAGATACAGATGTACATTACAGTTGCGCACATACGTGCCCTGTAGTTGCATACGTACATTACACTAACGCACATCACTGCCATGTAGATACATATGTACATTACATCAACGCACATACGTGCCCTGTAGATGCATACGTACATTACATTTACGCACATACCTGCACTGTTGGTACAGATGTACATTACATTAACGAACACAACTGCAATGTAGATACAGATGTACATTACAGTAGCGCACATACGTACCCTGTAGATGCATATGTACATTACAGTAACGCATACAACTGCCATGGAGATACAGATGTACATTACATTAGCGCACGTACGTGCCGTCTAAATGCATACGTACATTACAGTAACGCATACAACTGCCATGGAGATACAGATGTACATTACAGTAGCGCACGTACGTGCCGTCTAAATGCATACGTACATTACAGTAACGCTTAAAACTGCCATGTAGATACAGATGTACATTACAGTAGCGCACATACGTGCCCTGTAGATGCATACGTACATTACAGTAACGCACACAACAGCCATGAAAATACAGATGTACATTACAGTAGCGCAAATACGTATCCTGTAGATGCATACGTACATTACATTAACGCACATACCTGCACTGTTGGTACAGATGTACATTACATTAACGCACACAACTGCCATGTAGATACAGATGTACATTACAGTAGCGCACATACGTGCCCTGTAGTTGCATACGTACATTACACTAACGCACATCACTGCCATGTAGATACATATGTACATTACATCAACGCACATACGTGCCCTGTAGTTGCATACGTACATTACATTAACGCACATACCTGCACTGTTGGTACAGATGTACATTACATTAACGCACAAAACTACCATGTAGATACAGACGTACATTACAGTTGCGCACATACGTGCCCTGTAGATGCATACGTACATTACAGTAACGCATAAAACTGCTATGTAGATACAGATGTACATTACATTGGTACAGTGTAACATTACATTGGTACAATGTAACATTACATTGGTACAATGTAACATAACATTTGTACAATGTAACATTACATTGGTACAATGTAACATTACATTGGTATAATGTAACATTACATATATACAATGTAACATTACATCGGTACAATGTAACATTACATTGGAACAGTGTAACATTACATTTGTACAATGTAACATTACATTAGTACAATGTAACATTACATTGGTAATATGTTACATTACATTGGTACAATGTAACATTACATTGGTATAATGTAACATTACATTAGTACAATGTAACATTACATTGGTACAATGTAACATTACATTGGTACAATGTAACATTACATTGGTATAATGTAACATTACATTAGTACAATGTAACATTACATTGGTAATATGTAACATTACATTGGTACAATGTAACATTACATTGGTACAATGTAACATGACATTTGTACAATGTAACATTACATTTGTACAATGTAACATTACATTGGTACAATGAAATATTACATTGGTGCAATGAAATATTGCATCGGTACAATGTAACATTACATTGGTACAGTGTAACATTACATTGGTACAATGTAACATTATATTGGTACAATGTAACATTACATTTGTACAATGTAACATTACATTGGTACAATGAAATATTACATTAATACAATGTAACATTGCATTGGTACAGTGTAACATTACATTGGCACAGTGTAACATTACATTGGTACAATGAAATATTACATTGGTACAATGTAACATTGCATTGGTACAGTGTAACATTACATTGGCACAGTGTAACAATACATTGGTACAATGTAACATTACATTGGTATAATGTAACATTACATTGGTACAATGTAACATTACATCGGTATAATGTAACATTACATTGGTACAATGTAACATTACATTTGTACAATGTAACATTACATTGGTATAATGTGCGCTGTAGGTACAGTATACGTACATTACAGTAACGCATAAAACTGCCATGTAGATACAGATGTACATTACAGTAGCGCATCCTGTAGATGCATACGTACATTACAGTAACGCACACAACAGCCATGTAGATACAGATGTACATTACAGTAGCGCACATACGTGCCCTGTAGATGCATACGTACATTACAGTAACGCATACAACTGCCATGGAGATACAGATGTATATTACAGTAGCGCACGTACGTGCCCTGTAGATGCATACGTACATTACAGTAACGCACACAACAGCCATTTAGATACAGATGTACATTACAGTAGCGCACATACGTGCCCTGTAGATGCATATGTACATTACAGTAACGAATACAACTGCCATAGAGATACTGATGTACATTACAGTAGCGCACGTACGTGTCCTGTAGATGCATACGTACATTACAGTAACGCACACAACAGCCATGTAGATACAGATGTACATTACAGTAGCGCACATACGTGCCCTGTAGTTGCATACGTACATTACACTTACGCACATCACTGCCATGTAGATACAGATGTACATTACATCAACGCACATACGTGCCCTGTAGTGGCATACGTACATTACATTAACGCACATACCTGCACTGTTGGTACAGATGTACATTACATTAACGCACAAAACTACCATGTAGATACAGACGTACATTACAGTTGCGCACATACGTGCCCTGTAGATGCATACGTACATTACAGTAACGCATAAAACTGCCATGTAGATACAGATGTACATTACAGTAGCGCACGTACGTGCCGTCTAAATGCATACGTACATTACAGTAACGCACACAACAGCCATGTAGATACAGATGTACATTACAGTAGCGCACATACGTGCCCTGTAGATGCATATGTACATTACAGTAACGCATACAACTGCCATGGAGATACAGATTTACATTACAGTAGCGCAGGTACGTGCCCTGTAGATGCATACGTACATTACAGTAACGCACACAACAGCCATGTAGATACAGATGTACATTACAGTAGCGCACATACGTGCCCTGTAGTTGCATACGTACATTACACTAACGCACATAACTGCCATGTAGATACAGATGTACATTACATCAACGCACATACGTGCCCTGTAGTTGCATACGTACATTACATTAACGCACATACCTGCACTGTTGGTACAGATGTACATTACATTAACGCACAAAACTACCATGTAGATACAGACGTACATTACAGTTGCGCACATACGTGCCCTGTAGATGCATACGTACATTACAGTAACGCATAAAACTGCCATGTAGATACAGATGTACATTACATTGGTACAGTGTAACATTATATTGGTATAATGTAACATTACATTGGTACAATGTAACATTACATTTGTACAATGTAACATTACATTTGTACAATGTAACAATACATTGGTATAATGTGCGCTGTAGGTACAGTATACGTACATTACAGTAACGCATAAAACTGCCATGTAGATACAGATGTACATTACAGTAGCGCACATACGTGCCCTGTAGATGCATACGTACATTACAGTAACGCACACAACAGCCATGAAAAAACAGATGTACATTACAGTAGGGCAAATACGTATCCTGTAGATGCATACGTACATTACATTAACGCACACAACTGCCATGTAGATACAGATGTACATTACAGTAGCGCACATACGTGCCCTGTAGTTGCATACGTACATTACACTAACGCACATCACTGCCATGTAGATACATATGTACATTACATCAACGCACATACGTGCCCTGTAGATGCATACGTACATTACATTAACGCACATACCTGCACTGTTGGTACAGATGTACATTACATTAACGAACACAACTGCCATGTAGATACAGATGTACATTACAGTAGCGCACATACGTGCCCTGTAGATGCATACGTACATTACAGTAACGCACACAACAGCCATGTAGATACAGATGTACATTACAGTAGCGCACATACGTGCCCTGTAGATGCATATGTACATTACAGTAACGCATACAACTGCCATGGAGATACAGATGTACATTACAGTTGCGCACATACGTGCCCTGTAGTTGCATACGTACATTACACTAACGCACATCACTGCCATGTAGATACATATGTACATTACATCAACGCACATACGTGCCCTGTAGATGCATACGTACATTACATTTACGCACATACCTGCACTGTTGGTACAGATGTACATTACATTAACGAACACAACTGCAATGTAGATACAGATGTACATTACAGTAGCGCACATACGTACCCTGTAGATGCATATGTACATTACAGTAACGCATACAACTGCCATGGAGATACAGATGTACATTACATTAGCGCACGTACGTGCCGTCTAAATGCATACGTACATTACAGTAACGCATACAACTGCCATGGAGATACAGATGTACATTACAGTAGCGCACGTACGTGCCGTCTAAATGCATACGTACATTACAGTAACGCTTAAAACTGCCATGTAGATACAGATGTACATTACAGTAGCGCACATACGTGCCCTGTAGATGCATACGTACATTACAGTAACGCACACAACAGCCATGAAAATACAGATGTACATTACAGTAGCGCAAATACGTATCCTGTAGATGCATACGTACATTACATTAACGCACATACCTGCACTGTTGGTACAGATGTACATTACATTAACGCACACAACTGCCATGTAGATACAGATGTACATTACAGTAGCGCACATACGTGCCCTGTAGTTGCATACGTACATTACACTAACGCACATCACTGCCATGTAGATACATATGTACATTACATCAACGCACATACGTGCCCTGTAGATGCATACGTACATTACATTAACGCACATACCTGCACTGTTGGTACAGATGTACATTACATTAACGAACACAACTGCCATGTAGATACAGATGTACATTACAGTAGCGCACATACGTGCCCTGGAGATGCATACGTACATTACAGGTACGCACACAACAGCCATGTAGATACAGATGTACATTACAGTAGCGCACATATGTGCCCTGTAGATGCATATGTACATTACAGTAACGCATACAACTGCCATGGAGATACAGATGTACATTACAGTAGCGCACGTACGTGCCATGTAGATGCATACGTACATTACAGTAACGCACACAACAGCCATGTAGATACAGATGTACATTACATTAGCGCACGTACGTGCCCTGTAGATGCATACGTACATTACAGTAACGCATAAAACTGCCATGTAGATACAGATGTACATTACATTGGTACAGTGTAACATTACATTGGTATAATGTAACATTAAATTTGTACAATGTAACATTACATTGGTACAATGTAACATTACATTTGTACAATGTAACATTACATTGGTACAATGTAACATTACATTGGTACAGTGTAACATTACATTGGTACAATGTAACATTACATTGGTACAATGTAACATTACATTGGTATAATGTAACATTACATATATGCAATGTAACATTACATTTGTACAATGTAACATTACATTGGTACAATGTAACATTACATTGGTACAGTGTAACATTACATTGGTACAATGTAACATTACATTGGTACAATGTAACATTACATTGGTATAATGTAACATTACATATATGCAATGTAACATTACATTGGTACAATGTAACATAATATTTGTACAATGTAACATTACATTTGTACAATGTAACATTATATTGGTACAATGTAACAATTCATTTGTACAATGTAACATTATATTGGTACAATGTAACATTACATTGGTACAATGAAATATTGCATCGGTACAATGTAACATTACATTGGTACAATGAAATATTGCATCGGTACAATGTAACATTACATTGGTACAGTGTAACATTACATTGGTACAATGTAACATTACATTGGTATAATGTAACATTATATTGGTACAATGTAACATTACATTTGTACAATGTAACATTACATTGGTACGATGAAATATTACATTAATACAATGTAACATTGCATTGGTACAGTGTAACATTACATTGGCACAGTGTAACATTACATTGGTACAATGAAATATTACAATGGTACAATGTAACATTGCATTGGTACAGTGTAACATTACATTGGCACAGTGTAACAATACATTGGTACAATGTTACATTACATTGGTATAATGTAACATTACATTGGTACAATGTAACATTACATTTGTACAATGTAACATTACATTGGTATAATGTGCGCTGTAGGTACAGTATACGTACATTACAGTAACGCATAAAACTGCCATGTAGATACAGATGTACATTACAGTAGCGCACATACGTGCCCTGTAGATGCATACGTACATTACAGTAACGCACACAACAGCCATGAAAATACAGATGTTTATTACAGTAGCGCAAATACGTATCCTGTAGATGCATACGTAAATTACATTAACGCACACAACTGCCATGTAGATACAGATGTACATTACAGTAGCGCACATACGTGCCCTGTAGTTGCATACGTACATTACACTAACGCACATCACTGCCATGTAGATACATATGTACATTACATCAACGCACATACGTGCCCTGTAGATGCATATTACATTAACGCACAAAACTACCATGTAGATACAGACGTACATTACAGTTGCGCACATACGTGCCCTGTAGATGCATACGTACATTACAGTAACGCATAAAACTGCCATGTAGATACAGATGTACATTACAGTAACGCACACAACAGCCATGTAGATACAGATGTACATTACAGTAGCGCACATACGTGCCCTGTAGATGCATATGTACATTACAGTTACGCATACAACTGCCATGGAGATACAGATGTACATTACAGTAGCGCAGGTACGTGCCCTGTAGATGCATACGTACATTACAGTAACGCACACAACAGCCATGTAGATACAAATGTACATTACAGTAGCGCACATACGTGCCCTGTAGTTGTACACGTACATTACACTAACGCACATAACTGCCATGTAGATACAGATGTACATTACATCAACGCACATACGTGCCCTGTAGATGCATACGTACATTACATTAACGCACATACCTGCACTGTTGGTACAGATGTACATTACATTAATACATTGGTATAATGTGCGCTGTAGGTACAGTATACGTACATTACAGTAACGCATAAAACTGCCATGTAGATACAGATGTACATTACAGTAGCGCACATACGTGCCCTGTAGATGCATACGTACATTACAGTAACGCACACAACAGCCATGAAAATACAGATGTACATTACAGTAGCGCAAATACGTATCCTGTAGATGCATACGTACATTACATTAACGCACACAACTGCCATGTAGATACAGATGTACATTACAGTAGTGCACATACGTGCCCTGTAGTTGCATACGTACATTACACTAACGCACATCACTGCCATGTAGATACATATGTACATTACATCAACGCACATACGTGCCCTGTAGATGCATACGTACATTACATTAACGCACATACCTGCACTGTTGGTACAGATGTACATTACATTAACGAACACAACTGCCATGTAGATACAGATGTACATTACAGTAGCGCACATACGTACCCTGTAGATGCATATGTACATTACAGTAACGCATACAACTGCCATGGAGATACAGATGTACATTACAGTAGCGCACATACGTGCCCTGTAGATGCATATGTACATTACAGTAACGCATACAACTGCCATGGAGATACAGATGTACATTACATTAGCGCACGTACGTGCCGTCTAAATGCATACGTACATTACAGTTACGCACACAACAGCCATGTAGATACAGATGTACATTACAGTAGCGCACATACGTGCCCTGTAGATGCATATGTACATTACACTAACGCATACAACTGCCATGGAGATACAGATGTACATTACAGTAGCGCACGTACGTGCCCTGTAGATGCATACGTACATTACAGTAACGCACACAACTGCGACGCCACTTACTCAAATAGACTAGAGCGTTGAAGCCGCTTTGAATCCACCCACTCAAATAGACTGGAGCGTTGAAGCCGCCTTGAAGCCACTCACCCAAATAGTCTGAAGCGTTGAAGCCGCTTTGAAGCCACTCACCCAAATAGTCTGAAGCGTTGAAGCCGCTTTGAAGCCACTCACCCAAATAGTCTGGAGCGTTGAAGCCGCATTGAAGCCAATCAATCAAAGAGACTGGAGCGTTGAAGCCGCTCTGAAGCCACTCACCCAAATAGTCTGAAGCGTTGAAGCCGCTTTGAAGCCACTCACCCAAATAGTCTGGAGCGTTGAAGCCGCATTGAAGCCAATCAATCAAAGAGACTGGAGCGTTGAAGCCGCTCTGAAGCCAATCAATCAAAGAGACTGGAGAGTTGAAGCCGCATTGAAGCCAATGAATCAAAGAGACTGGAGCGTTGAAGCCGTTCTGAAGCCAATCAATCAAAGAGACTGGAGAGTTGAAGCCGCTCTGAAGCCATTCAACCAAAGAGACTGGAGCGTTGACGCCGCTCTGAAGCCAATCAATCAAAGAGACTGGAGAGTTGAAGCCGCTCTGAAGCCATTCAACCAAAGAGACTGGAGCGTTGACGCCGCTCTGAAGCCAATCAATCAAAGAGACTGGAGAGTTGAAGCCGCTCTGAAGCCATTCAACCAAAGAGACTGGAGCGTTGAAGCCGCTCTGAAGCCAATCAATCAAAGAGACTGGAGCGTTGAAGCCGCTTTGAAGCCACTCAACCAAATAGTCTGGAACGTTGAAGCCGCTTTGAAGCCACTCACCCAAATAGCCTGGAGCGCTGAAGCCGCTTTGAAGCCACACCCAAATAGTCTAGTGCGTTGAAGCCGCTCTGAAGCCAATCAATCAAAGAGACTGGAGAGTTGAAGCCGCTCTGAAGCCATTCAACCAAAGAGACTGGAGCGTTGAAGCCGCTCTGAAGCCAATCAATCAAAGAGACTGGAGCGTTGAAGCCGCTCTGAAGCCAATCAATCAAAGAGACAGGAGCGTTGAAGCCGCTCTGAAGCCAATCAATCAAAGAGACTGGAGCGTTGAAGCCGCTCTGAAGCCAATCAATCAAAGAGACTGGAGCGTTGAAGCCGCATTGAAGCCAATCAATCAAAGAGACTGGAGCGTTGAAGCCGCTCTGAAGCCAATCAATCAAAGAGAGTGGAGAGTTGCAGCCGCTCTGAAGCCATTCAACCAAAGAGACTGGAGCGTTGAAGCCGTTCTGAAGCCAATCAATCAAAGAGACTGGAGCGTTGAAGCCGCTCTGAAGCCAATCAATCAAAGAGACTGGAGCGTTGAAGCCGCATTGAAGCCAATCAATCAAAGAGACTGGAGCGTTGAAGCCGCTCTGAAGCCAATCAATCAAAGAGACTGGAGAGTTGAAGCCGCTCTGAAGCCATTCAACCAAAGAGACTGGAGCGTTGAAGCCGTTCTGAAGCCAATCAATCAAAACGACTGGAGCGTTGAAGCCGCTCTGAAGCCAATCAATCAAAGAGACTGGAGAGTTGAAGCCGCATTGAAGCCAATCAATCAAAGAGACTGGAGCGTTGAAGCCGCTCTGAAGCCAATCAATCAAAGAGACTGGAGCGTTGAAGCCGCTTTGAAGCCACTCACCCAAATAGCCTGGAGCGCTGAAGGCGCTTTGAAGCCACTCACCCAAATAGTCTGGTGCGTTGAAGCCGCTCTGAAGCCACTCAATCAAATAGCCTGGAGCGTTGAAGCCGCTTTGAAGCCACTCAACCAAATAGTCTGGAGCGTTGAAGCCGCTTTGAAGCCACTCACCCAAATAGCCTGGAGCGCTGAAGCCGCTTTGAAGCCATTTACTCAAATAGACTAGAGCGTTGAAGCCGCTTTGAATCCACTCTGTTCGAGTTAGTGCATCTAGTTAATATTCCGTAACACCTTTTACATATATCTACGTTATGAAGGTTTAAATTTTGCATGTTTCCCTCATAATGTAGCTCTAATTCAAAAGTGCATCAACAGATGGCGTTACGCGTCCTAAAACTGTCACAATTAGTTGTTTATTTCAATAAAGTCGTCTTGCATTAGCTATCAGAAAGAACGGTTGTTTTTAATTCTCCCACACCTCAAGAGCGCCCGGTACAAAGTGGTCCTTACCGAACGGATAATAAGAACTATATTAGTGCAACGAGATTTTTAACCTCAAATGTTATTTACTACATTACGAAAAATATCAAAATTAAGTGAATATTAAGGTGAAAAGACTACATAATTAGTGATAAATAGACGTTATAAGTGTATACAAACATTGGTGTGTGTATATAAACATTTAATCATGGATAATTACATAAAAGAACAAGAAAATTTATACGTGTTGTTGGTGAAAACAATTACTAATTACAAGAAATCTCCCAAACAACGGCTAACGAGAGGTTATGTACAACTACGAATGGAAACACTTACGGATTATTGGAGTAAATTCCACAACAATCATTTGGAAATGTTGAAGTTAGTACCAAAACAAGAACGCGCACAGTTGGAGTACTTCACAAAAGATTACTTTTCGGAAATGGAAGAACAATACATTGATTTACGGTCTGATATGATGGATTTGTTATCTACTATGAATGTACGAAGCGGAGAAAGTGCATCCAACTCGTCTAACCCTCCAACTGCCACAAGTGTTTGTAATGAAGTCCGTTTGCCTAAAATTAACATCCCTCAGTATTCAGGCAGCTATCACGAGTGGACTTCCTTTCATGACCTATATACGTCGTTAATCCACAACAAAACAACACTCACCAAAGTACAGAAAATGCATTATTTGAAAAGTTGTTTATCAGGTGAGGCTGAACTATTGTTAAAACATGTTCCCGTCACCGAGAGTAATTATGATATTGCCTGGAATATTTTAACCCAAAGATATAACAACAAACGAATAATAGTAAACACGATTTTGACTCGATTAGTAAATCAAAGAAAATTAACTACGGGAACAGCCAAAGGGTTACGAGACTTACTGGACACGACGAGTGAATGTTTGAATAAGTTGAAAAATCAAGATATTAAAGTTGATACTTGGGACGTACTAGTGGTTCATATAATTGTCAACAAACTGGATCCAGAATCACATAAAGAGTGGGAAAGCGAGCTGGGGTCCCTAGATATCAGCGAATTACCAACAATAAACATGTTTACAAAGTAGTAGTAGTAGTAGTAGTAGTAAAACTCTTTATTGTACATAAAACAATTATGAAAAATACAAAAGGAAATAGTATGTACAAAGGCGAACTTATCCCTTTAAGGGATCTCTTCCAGTTAACCTTTTGTACCCAAAGTTCCTAGAAAAAAGATTTCGTGTTATGGAAATGATACAAACCCCTTCAACGTGCACACCTGTAAATAAAAGAAGTTTCCATGTGAATAAAGTAGAACAGAAATGCATTTTCTGTAATCAAGACCACATGCTATACACTTGTAAAGAATTTTCAAAACTTGCTGTAGATAAGAGAGTGGAATATGTGCAAGGCTGGCGGCTTTGTTTTAACTGTTTAATGCCGGGACACTCAGTTAAAATATGTAGATACCGATCTTCTTGCCGCCGATGTGGGAGAAAGCATCACTCTCTACTGCACAGCACGTGGAGCCCACAGCCGCAGACCGCTGAAAGGGCTCTGGAGACATCGTCGCCGCTTTTAGAGAGTAAAGAAGATATCCAGGAAGAAAAAGAAGATAAAAATAAAAAGAGTATTCTATCTCACCTCACTATGGGGACCCACGCGGTGATGATGCCAACTGCGTTAGTGCAAGTAAACGCTGCAAATGGAGAAAAACACTTGATGAGGGCATTATTGGACCCTTGCTCACAAGAATCCTTTATAACGGAGTCTGCAGCACAAAAGCTTCGTGTCCAGCGTACGTCGATTAGCGGGCACGTCACAGGAGTTGGTCAAATGAAGACTCCACTCAAGTATGCTGCGGAAATACAGTTCTCATCAAGAATCGAGCCTGAAATGAATATGAAAGTTACTGCGTATGTTGTACGCCATATCACCGACCTTATGCCTTCAAAAGAAGTGAAAGTTGAAGACTGGAAACACATCGAGAAGCTGTGTCTCGCAGACCCCACATGTCACACACCGGGCCACATCGACTTGCTTTTAGGAGTCGAAGTTTTTAGCGAAGTTATTAAACCTGGTGTGATCAAGGGCCCCTCAGGATCACCTATAGCGCAAGATAGTCACCTGGGGTGGATAATTTCTGGGAATGCGAGGACAGAACACACTGCCACTAAAAACATCGTCAGCATGCATCTGAATGTTGATTTAAACAACATGCTGAAGAAGTTCTGGGAGTTAGAAACCATAGAAGAAGAAGACCATACACTAACTTCAGACGAAAAGAAGGCAGAAGATATTTATGAGAAGACACACAAACGAAAAGAAGATGGCCGTTACGTGGTGCGACTGCCATTTAAAGAAGAGCCGCCTGTCTTACCAAGTGACTCAAGAGATATAGCAGTGAAAAGGTGGACATCTTTAGAAAAAAGATTAGATAAAAATCCACAGTTGAAAAGTGATTACAACAACGTCTTACAAGAGTACTTAGACCTGCAACATATGGAGAAGGTTGACCATGAAGAAATACCTGAGAATTGCGTGTACCTTCCTCACCTCTCAGTGGTAAGACAGGATAAGGAAACAACGAGGGTTAGAGTTGTTTTCCATGCATCATGCGCCGGTACTAATGGGGTAACACTAAATGACAGCTTACTCGTAGGCCCTACTCTTCAAGAGAATCTACGCGATATTCTGGTTAGGTGGAGAACTCACAAAATTGCATATGTTGCCGACATCATAAAAATGTACCGGCAGATTGAAGTAAATGAAGAAGACCGAGATTACCAACGAATTGTCTGGCGACCAGATGCTCAGAAGCCAATAGAAGACTACCGACTGCGCACGGTTACCTTCGGAACTGCCTGTGCACCCCATTTGGCTGTAAAAACCTTACGTCAAGTGGCTTTAGATGAGGGTCGAGAAAGCCTGGAAGCACAACGTATAATTTTAGAAGATTTCTACATGGACGACCTCTTGTCCGGCCATGAAAACGAAGATAAAGCTAAAAGAAACCAGAAGGAAATTACAACAATTTTAAAGAAGGGAGGATTTGAGCTTCAGAAGTGGAGCTCCAATAATGAAAACTTCATGGAGGAAATCGAACCTGTCAAAAGATCAAAAAATACCCAACGGGAAGTCGACGGCAAAGACAGTATTAAGACACTGGGTATTTTATGGAACACAAAAAAAGATACATTACAAATAACGAATAATATGAAAGACTTACCTTCACCAACTATCACCAAGAGAAACGTTTTGGCAGATATAGCATCCCTGTTTGATCCGATGGGTTGGCTGGCTCCTTCTGTGGTTATTGCTAAAACATTTATGCAGAAGTTATGGACACTTGGGGTTGGTTGGGATGAAGAGCTGTCAAGCGAATTGAAAGAAGAGTGGCTAAAATTTAGAAAAGAGATTCCTGCATTGTCAGAGGTACAGATAAACCGCTGGATACATACCACGTCAGACAGAAGCTCTATAGAAGTTCACGGATTCGCTGATGCGTCAATGAGTGCTTATGCCGGGGTAATATACATCCGAGTTATTGACGACAATGGACAAATAAAAGTATCACTACTTACAGCTAAAACGAAGGCAGCCCCCTTGAAGCAAGTATCCATACCAAGGTTAGAGTTGTGCGGTGCGGTTCTCCTGTGTAGACTTCTAAAACACATCGTGAACTTATTAAAACTACAAAAACATCAAGTGTTTGCATGGTCAGATTCACAAGCTGTACTTGCATGGATAAGAGGTGATCCAGGGAGATGGACTCCTTTTGTAAAAAATCGGGTTACTGAAATAAAGAAGATGAATGAGATAAACGGGTGGTACTATGTCAATACTAAGCACAATCCAGCAGATCCTGCGTCACGAGGAGTAATGCCGAAGAAGCTATTAACTAACGCATTGTGGTGGAATGGACCGGCATTTCTTGTTGAACCAGTCATAGAACTGCCGGGGACTGACGTACCTGAAACAGACCTTGAATGTCGTAAAGTTATAAAATCATTTGTAACTACTACTAATATAAATGATGATGAAGAAGATTTAATACTTACCTTGATACGTAGATACTCGTCGCTCGGGAAACTGGTGAGAATAATCGCATACTGTCGTAGATGGATGCTGCACCTGCAAAGAAAAAAAACCAATAAAGAACGCTTACCAACTTACCTGACGACTGAAGAGAGGGACGTAGCACTTACCATTTGCTTGAGACGATCCCAGGAAGTTGAGTTTCCAGAGGAGATACATGATTTAAAGAGTAATAGACAGCTGAAAAGAAAAAGTCGTTTGTTGTCACTCGCCCCCTTTTTAGATCCAAAGGGTGTGTTGAGAGTAGGCGGCCGACTACGCCATGCTGACATAGGAGCCCAACAGAAGCATCCCATCATAATAACGAAGGACAATGCTCTGTTACCTCTTCTTTTAGCAGAAGCACACAGCAGCACTCTTCATGGTGGTCCACAGCTGATGGTGATTTATCTACGGTCAAAGTATTGGCTGCTCAACGCGACTAATAAAGTTAAAAAATATGTACGCAATTGCATCGTATGCATCCGACAGAGAGATGAGACAAGCAGTCAGCTCATGGGTGATTTACCAGCTGTAAGAGTAAAACCCGCTAAACCTTTTTTGATCAGCGGGGTAGATTTTGCTGGACCGATCAACGTGCGTATGAGCAAAGGACGTGGAGCAAAGTCAACGAAAGCATATATATCTCTATTTGTCTGTATGGTCACCCGAGCCTTCCATATTGAACTCGTCAGCAGTTTAACCACACAAGCTTTTCTAGCCGCACTGAGGAGGTTTGTAGCTAGACGAGGACGGTGCGCCGAGATGTGGAGTGACCACGGTACGAATTTTGTAGGTGCCAAGAGAGAATTGATGACCATGTGGAGGCAAGGTCAAAAGAGAATCCCTGAGGAGTTCGCAGCCCAGTTGTAGGACATGAGGATTAAATGGAAGTTTATACCTCCAGCGGCTCCCAATTTTGGTGGCTTGTGGGAAGCCGGCGTGAAGTCCATCAAATATCACATGAAAAGAGTCATAGGCAACTCCACCCTGACATTTGAAGAAATGGCCACTTTACTCACCCAGATCGAAGCTTGCCTCAATTCACGCCCCTTATACCCACTCAATGATGATGCTGACTCGTTACAACCATTGACTCCTGGACATTTTCTTACCAGCGAACAAATAGTTAGCATCCCTGATGATGATTATACAGAATTCAAGATTCATCAACTGTCCAGATGGCAATTAACTCAAAAGTTATTACAAGATTTCTGGTCACAGTGGCAAAAGGAGTATTTACCACGCCTTCAGCAACGCATGAAATGGAACAGAGTAACACAAGAGTTGGACATAGGAGATCTGGTGCTGGTTAAAGATCAAAGACTCCCACCAGGTAACTGGCCGATGGGCCGTATTGTTGGAAAGCATCCAGGCCCTGATGGTTTGACTCGGACTTATAACATAAAAACCATATCTGGTGTTACGCAAAGGCCTATAACCAAGCTCTGCATCTTACCTGTTTCAAAGGACTCCGTCCTTTCAGGGGGAGTATGTTCGAGTTAGTGCATCTAGTTAATATTCCGTAACACCTTTTACATATATCTACGTTATGAAGATTTAAATTTTGCATGTTTCCCTCATAATGTAGCTCTAATTCAAAAGTGCATCAACAGATGGCGTTACGCGTCCTAAAACTGTCACAATTAGTTGTTTATTTCAATAAAGTCGTCTTGCATTAGCTATCAGAAAGAACGGTTGTTTTTAATTCTCCCACACCTCAAGAGCGCCCGGTACACACTCACTCAAATAGTCTGGGTGAGCGGCTTCAACTCTCCAGTCTCTTTGATTGATTGGCTTCAGAGCGGCTTCAACGCTCCAGTCTCTTTGATTCATTGGCTTCAATGCGGCTTCAACTCTCCAGTCTCTTTGATTGATTGGCTTCAGAGCGGCTTCAACGCTCCAGTCTCTTTGATTGATTGGCTTCTATGCGGCTTCAACGCTCCAGACTATTTGGGTGAGTGGCTTCAAAGCGGCTTCAACGCTTCAAATAGTCTGGAGCGTTGAAGCCGCATTGAAGCCAATCAATCAAAGAGACTGGAGCGTTGAAGCCGCTCTGAAGCCAATCAATCAAAGAGACTGGAGAGTTGAAGCCGCATTGAAGCCAATGAATCAAAGAGACTGGAGCGTTGAAGCCGCTCTGAAGCCAATCAATCAAAGAGACTGGAGAGTTGAAGCCGCATTGAAGCCAATGAATCAAAGAGACTGGAGCGTTGAAGCCGCTCTGAAGCCAATCAATCAAAGAGACTGGAGAGTTGAAGCCGCTCTGAAGCCAATCAATCAAAGAGACTGGAGCGTTGAAGCCGCTCTGAAGCCAATCAATCACAGAGACTGGAGCGTTGAAGCCGCTCTGAAGCCATTCCACCAAAGAGACTGGAGAGTTGAAGCCGCTCTGAAGCCATTCAACCAAAGAGACTGGAGAGTTGAAGCCGCATTGAAGCCAATCAATCAAAGAGACTGGAGCGTTGAAGCCGCTCTGAAGCCACTGACCCAAATATTCTAAAGCGTTGAAGCCGCTTTGAAGCCAATCAATCAAATACACTGGAGCTTTGAAGCCACTCTGAAGCCAATTACCCAAATAGACTGGAGCGTTGAAGCTGCTCTGAAGCCACTCACCCAAATAGCCTGGAGCGCCGAAGCCGCTTTGAAGCCACTCACCCAAATAGCCTGGAGCGCTGAAGCCGCTTTGAAGCCACTTACTCAAATAGACTGGAGCGTTGAAGCCGCTCTGAAGCCAATCAATCAAAGAGACTGGAGCGTTGAAGCCGCTCTGAAGCCAATCAACCAAAGAGACTGGAGCGTTGAAGCCGCTCTGAAGCCAATCACCCAAATAGACTGGAGCGTTGAAGCCGCTCTGAAGCCACTCACCCAAATAGTCTGGAGCGTTGAAGCCGCTCTGAAGCCACTCACCCAAATAGTCTGAAGCGTTGAAGCATACTGACTGTATGTACTGTCTATATATGCTACACATGCATACAAATAAATATATATATATATAGGTATATATTATATATATATATATATATATATATATATATATATATATATATATGTATGTATGTATATGTACACTAATATACATATATACTTTGTTTATCAGTGTATAGTGTATATACATACATACGCTACACTGGAGCTTTGAAGCCGCTCTGTAGCCAATCAATCAGACTGGAGACTTGAAGCCGCTCTGAAGCCAATCAATCAAAAAGACGAGCGTTGAAGCCGCTCTGAAGCCATTCAATCAAAGAGACTGGAGCGTTGAAGCCGCTCTGAAGCCATTCAACCAAGGAGACTGGAGCGTTGACGCCGCTCTGAAGCCAATCAATCAAAGAGACTGGAGCGTTGAAGCCGCTCTGAAGCCACACCCAAATAGTCTGAAGCGTTGAAGCAGCTTTGAAGTCACTCACCCAAATAGTCTGGAGCGTTGAAGCCGCATTGAAGCCAATCAATCAAAGAGACTGGAGCGTACATTAACGCACATACCTGCACTGTTGGTACAGATGTACATTACATTAACGCACAAAACTACCATGTAGATACAGACGTACATTACAGTTGCGCACATACGTGCCCTGTAGATGCATGCGTACATTACAGTAACGCATAAAACTGCCATGTAGATACAGATGTACATTACATTGGTACAGTGTAACATTACATTGGTATAATGTAACATTACATTGGTACAATGTAACATTACATTTGTACAATGTAACAATACATTTCTATAATGTGCGCTGTAGGTACAGTATACGTACATTACAGTAACGCATAAAACTGCCATGTAGATACAGATGTACATTACAGTAGCGCACATACGTGCCCTGTAGATGCATACGTACATTACAGTAACGCACACAACAGCCATGAAAATACAGATGTACATTACAGTAGCGCAAATACGTATCCTGTAGATGCATACGTACATTACATTAACGCACACAACTGCCATGTAGATACAGATGTACATTACAGTAGCGCACATACGTGCCCTGTAGTTGCATACGTACATTACACTAACGCACATCACTGCCATGTAGATACATTTGTACATTACATCAACGCACATACGTGCCCTGTAGATGCATACGTACATTACATTAACGCACATACCTGCACTGTTGGTACAGATGTACATTACATTAACGAACACAACTGCCATGTAGATACAGATGTACATTACAGTACCGCACATACGTGCACTGTAGATGCATATGTACATTACAGTAACGCATACAACTGCCATGGAGATACAGATGTACATTACAGTAGCGCACGTACGTGCCGTCTAAATGCATACGTACATTACAGTAACGCACACAACAGCCATGTAGATACAGATGTACATTACAGTAGCGCACATACGTGCCCTGTAGATGCATATGTACATTACAGTAACGCATACAACTGCCATGGAGATACAGATGTACATTACAGTAGCGCACGTACGTGCCCTGTAGATGCATACGTACATTACAGTAACGCACACAACAGCCATGTAGATACAGATGTACATTACAGTAGCGCACATACGTGCCCTGTAGATGCATACGTACATTACAGTAACGCACACAACAGCCATGAAAATACAGATGTACATTACAGTAGCGCAAATACGTATCCTGTAGATGCATACGTAAATTACATTAACGCACACAACTGCCATGTAGATACAGATGTACATTACAGTAGCGCACATACGTGCCCTGTAGTTGCATACGTACATTACACTAACGCACATCACTGCCATGTAGATACATATGTACATTACATCAACGCACATACGTGCCCTGTAGATGCATACGTACATTACATTAACGCACATACCTGCACTGTTGGTACAGATGTACATTACATTAACGAACACAACTGCTATGTAGATACAGATGTACATTACAGTAGCGCACATACGTGCCCTGTGGATGCATATGTACATTACAGTAACGCATACAACTGCCATGGAGATACAGATGTACATTACAGTAGCGCAGGTACGTGCCCTGTAGATGCATACGTACATTACAGTAACGCACACAACAGCCATGTAGATACAGATGTACATTACAGAAGCGCACATACGTGCCCTGTAGTTGCATACGTACATTACACTATCGCACATAACTGCCATGTAGATACAGATGTACATTACATCAACGCACATACGTGCCCTGTAGTTGCATACGTACATTACATTAACGCACATACCTGCACTGTTGGTACAGATGTACATTACATTAACGCACAAAACTACCATGTAGATACAGACGTACATTACAGTTGCGCACATACGTGCCCTGTAGATGCATACGTACATTACAGTAACGCATAAAACTGCCATGTAGATACAGATGTACATTACATTGGTACAGTGTAACATTACATTGGTATAATGTAACATTACATTGGTACAATGTAACATTACATTTGTACAATGTAACATTACATTGGTATAATGTGCGCTGTAGGTACAGTATACGTACATTACAGTAACGCATAAAACTGCCATGTAGATACAGATGTACATTACAGTAGCGCACATACGTGCCCTGTAGATGCATACGTACATTACAGTAACGCACACAACAGCCATGAAAATACAGATGTACATTACAGTAGCGCAAATACGTATCCTGTAGATGCATATGTACATTACAGTAACGAATACAACAGCCATAGAGATACAGATGTACATTACAGTAGCGCACGTACGTGTCCTGTAGATGCATACGTACATTACAGTAACGCACACAACAGCCATGTAGATACAGATGTACATGACAGTAGCGCACATACGTGCCCTGTAGTTGCATACGTACATTACACTTACGCACATCACTGCCATGTAGATACAGATGTACATTACATCAACGCACATACGTGCCCTGTAGTGGCATACGTACATTACTTTAACGCACATACCTGCACTGTTGGTACAGATGTACATTACATTAACGCACAAAACTACCATGTAGATACAGACGTACATTACAGTAGTGCACATACGTGCCCTGTAGTTGCATACGTACATTACACTAACGCACATCACTGCCATGTAGATACATATGTACATTACATCAACGCACATACGTGCCCTGTAGATGCATACGTACATTACATTAACGCACATACCTGCACTGTTGGTACAGATGTACATTACATTAACGAACACAACTGCCATGTAGATACAGATGTACATTACAGTAGCGCACATACGTACCCTGTAGATGCATATGTACATTACAGTAACGCATACAACTGCCATGGAGATACAGATGTACATTACATTAGCGCACGTACGTGCCGTCTAAATGCATACGTACATTACAGTAACGCATACAACTGCCATGGAGATACAGATGTACATTACAGTAGCGCACGTACGTGCCCTGTAGATGCATACGTACATTACAGTAACGCATAAAACTGCCATGTAGATACAGATGTACATTACAGTAGCGCACATACGTGCCCTGTAGATGCATACGTACATTACAGTAACGCACACAACAGCCATGAAAATACAGATGTACATTACAGTAGCGCAAATACGTATCCTGTAGATGCATACGTACATTACATTAACGCACATACCTGCACTGTTGGTACAGATGTACATTACATTAACGCACACAACTGCCATGTAGATACAGATGTACATTACAGTACCGCACATACGTGCCCTGTAGTTGCATACGTACATTACACTAACGCACATCACTGCCATGTAGATACATATGTACATTACATCAACGCACATACGTGCCCTGTAGATGCATACGTACATTACATTAACGCACATACCTGCACTGTTGGTACAGATGTACATTACATTAACGAACACAACTGCCATGTAGATACAGATGTACATTACAGTAGCGCACATACGTGCCCTGGAGATGCATACGTACATTACAGTAACGCACACAACAGCCATGTAGATACAGATGTAGATTACAGTAGCGCACATACGTGCCCTGTAGATGCATATGTACATTACAGTAACGCATACAACTGCCATGGAGATACAGATGTACATTACAGTAGCGCACGTACGTGCCCTGTAGATGCATACGTACATTACAGTAACGCACACAACAGCCATGTAGATACAGATGTACATTACAGTAGCGCACATACGTGCCCTGTAGATGCATACGTACATTACAGTAACGCATACAACTGCCATGGAGATACAGATGTATATTACAGTAGCGCACGTACGTGCCCTGTAGATGCATACGTACATTACAGTAACGCACACAACAGCCATTTAGATACAGATGTACATTACAGTAGCGCACATACGTGCCCTGTAGATGCATATGTACATTACAGTAACGAATACAACTGCCATAGAGATACAGATGTACATTACAGTAGCGCACGTACGTGTCCTGTAGATGCATACGTACATTACAGTAACGCACACAACAGCCATGTAGATACAGATGTACATTACAGTAGCGCACATACGTGCCCTGTAGTTGCATACGTACATTACACTTACGCACATCACTGCCATGTAGATACAGATGTACATTACATCAACGCACATACGTGCCCTGTAGTGGCATACGTACATTACATTAACGCACATACCTGCACTGTTGGTACAGATGTACATTACATTAACGCACAAAACTACCATGTAGATACAGACGTACATTACAGTTGCGCACATACGTGCCCTGTAGATGCATACGTACATTACAGTAACGCATAAAACTGCCATGTAGATACAGATGTACATTACAGTAACGCATACAACTGCCATGGAGATACAGATGTACATTACAGTAGCGCACGTACGTGCCGTCTAAATGCATACGTACATTACAGTAACGCACACAACAGCCATGTAGATACAGATGTACATTACAGTAGCGCACATACGTGCCCTGTAGATGCATATGTACATTACAGTAACGCATACAACTGCCATGGAGATACAGATTTACATTACAGTAGCGCAGGTACGTGCCCTGTAGATGCATACGTACATTACAGTAACGCACACAACAGCCATGTAGATACAGATGTACATTACAGTAGCGCACATACGTGCCCTGTAGTTGCATACGTACATTACACTAACGCACATAACTGCCATGTAGATACAGATGTACATTACATCAACACACATACGTGCCCTGTAGTTGCATACGTACATTACATTAATGCACATACCTGCACTGTTGGTACAGATGTACATTACATTAACGCACAAAACTACCATGTAGATACAGACGTACATTACAGTTGCGCACATACGTGCCCTGTAGATGCATACGTACATTACAGTAACGCACACAACAGCCATGAAAATACAGATGTTTATTACAGTAGCGCAAATACGTATCCTGTAGATGCATACGTAAATTACATTAACGCACCCAACTGCCATGTAGATACAGATGTACATTACAGTAGCGCACATACGTGCCCTGTAGTTGCATACGTACATTACACTAACGCACATCACTGCCATGTAGATACATATGTACATTACATCAACGCACATACGTGCCCTGTAGATGCATATTACATTAACGCACAAAACTACCATGTAGATACAGACGTACATTACAGTTGCGCACATACGTGCCCTGTAGATGCATACGTACATTACAGTAACGCATAAAACTGCCATGTAGATACAGATGTACATTACAGTAACGCATACAACTGCCATGGAGATACAGATGTACACTACAGTAGCGCACGTACGTGCCGTCTAAATGCATACGTACATTACAGTAACGCACACAACAGCCATGTAGATACAGATGTACATTACAGTAGCGCACATACGTGCCCTGTAGATGCATATGTACATTACAGTTACGCATACAACTGCCATGGAGATACAGATGTACATTACAGTAGCGCAGGTACGTGCCCTGTAGATGCATACGTACATTACAGTAACGCACACAACAGCCATGTAGATACAGATGTACATTACAGTAGCGCACATACGTGCCCTGTAGTTGCATACGTACATTACACTAACGCACATAACTGCCATGTAGATACAGATGTACATTACATCAACGCACATACGTGCCCTGTAGATGCATACGTACATTACATTAACGCACATACCTGCACTGTTGGTACAGATGTACATTACATTAATACATTGGTATAATGTGCGCTGTAGGTACAGTATACGTACATTACAGTAACGCATAAAACTGCCATGTAGATACAGATGTACATTACAGTAGCGCACATACGTGCCCTGTAGATGCATACGTACATTACAGTAACGCACACAACAGCCATGAAAATACAGATGTACATTACAGTAGCGCAAATACGTATCCTGTAGATGCATACGTACATTACATTAACGCACACAACTGCCATGTAGATACAGATGTACATTACAGTAGTGCACATACGTGCCCTGTAGTTGCATACGTACATTACACTAACGCACATCACTGCCATGTAGATACATATGTACATTACATCAACGCACATACGTGCCCTGTAGATGCATACGTACATTACATTAACGCACATACCTGCACTGTTGGTACAGATGTACATTACATTAACGAACACAACTGCCATGTAGATACAGATGTACATTACAGTAGCGCACATACGTACCCTGTAGATGCATATGTACATTACAGTAACGCATACAACTGCCATGGAGATACAGATGTACATTACAGTAGCGCACATACGTGCCCTGTAGATGCATATGTACATTACAGTAACGCATACAACTGCCATGGAGATACAGATGTACATTACATTAGCGCACGTACGTGCCGTCTAAATGCATACGTACATTACAGTTACGCACACAACAGCCATGTAGATACAGATGTACATTACAGTAGCGCACATACGTGCCCTGTAGATGCATATGTACATTACACTAACGCATACAACTGCCATGGAGATACAGATGTACATTACAGTAGCGCACGTACGTGCCCTGTAGATGCATACGTACATTACAGTAACGCAAATCACTGCCATGTAGATACATATGTACATTACATCAACGCACATACGTGCCCTGTAGATGCATACGTACATTACATTAACGCACATACCTGCACTGTTGGTACAGATGTACATTACATTAACGAACACAACTGCCATGTAGATACAGATGTACATTACAGTAGCGCACATACGTACCCTGTAGATGCATATGTACATTACAGTAACGCATACAACTGCCATGGAGATACAGATGTACATTACAGTAGCGCACGTACGTGCCCTGTAGATGCATACGTACATTACAGTAACGCAAATCACTGCCATGTAGATACATATGTACATTACATCAACGCACATACGTGCCCTGTAGATGCATACGTACATTACATTAACGCACATACCTGCACTGTTGGTACAGATGTACATTACATTAACGAACACAACTGCCATGTAGATACAGATGTACATTACAGTAGCGCACATACGTACCCTGTAGATGCATATGTACATTACAGTAACGCATACAACTGCCATGGAGATACAGATGTACATTACAGTAGCGCACATACGTGCCCTGTAGATGCATATGTACATTACAGTAACGCATACAACTGCCATGGAGATACAGATGTACATTACATTAGCGCACGTTCGTGCCGTCTAAATGCATACGTACATTACAGTTACGCACACAACAGCCATGTAGATACAGATGTACATTACAGTAGCGCACATACGTGCCCTGTAGATGCATATGTACATTACACTAACGCATACAACTGCCATGGAGATACAGATGTACATTACAGTAGCGCACGTACGTGCCCTGTAGATGCATACGTACATTACAGTAACGCACACAACTGGAGCGTTGAAGCCGCTCTGAAGCCAATCAATCAAAGAGACTGGAGCGTTGAAGCCGCATTGAAGCCAATCAATCAAAGAGACTGGAGCGTTGAAGCCGCTCTGAAGCCAATCAATCAAAGAGACTGGAGAGTTGAAGCCGCTCTGAAGCCATTCAACCAAAGAGACTGGAGCGTTGAAGCCGTTCTGAAGCCAATCAATCAAAACGACTGGAGCGTTGAAGCCGCTCTGAAGCCAATCAATCAAAGAGACTGGAGAGTTGAAGCCGCTCTGAAGCCACTCACCCAAATAGTCTGGAGCGTTGAAGCCGCTCTAAAGCCACTCACCCAAATAGTCTGAAGCGTTGAAGCATACTGACTGTATGTACTGTCTATATATGCTACACATGCATACAAATAAATATATATATATATAGGTATATATTATATATATATATATATATATATATATATATATGTATGTATGTATATGTACACTAATATACATATATACTTTGTTTATCAGTGTATAGTGTATATACATACATACGCTACACTGGAGCTTTGAAGCCGCTCTGTAGCCAATCAATCAGACTGGAGACTTGAAGCCGCTCTGAAGCCAATCAATCAAAAAGACGAGCGTTGAAGCCGCTCTGAAGCCATTCAATCAAAGAGACTGGAGCGTTGAAGCCGCTCTGAAGCCATTCAACCAAGGAGACTGGAGCGTTGACGCCGCTCTGAAGCCAATCAATCAAAAAGACGAGCGTTGAAGCCGCTCTGAAGCCATTCAATCAAAGAGACTGGAGCGTTGAAGCCGCTCTGAAGCCACTGACCCAAATATCCTAAAGCGTTGAAGCCGCTTTGAAGCCAATCAATCAAATACACTGGAGCTTTGAAGCCACTCTGAAGCCAATTACCCAAATAGACTGGAGCGTTGAAGCTGCTCTGAAGCCACTCACCCAAATAGCCTGGAGCGCCGAAGCCGCTTTGAAGCCACTCACCCAAATAGCCTGGAGCGCTGAAGCCGCTTTGAAGCCACTTACTCAAATAGACTGGAGCGTTGAAGCCGCTCTGAAGCCAATCAATCAAAGAGACTGGAGCGTTGAAGCCGCTCTGAAGCCAATCAACCAAAGAGACTGGAGCGTTGAAGCCGCTCTGAAGCCAATCACCCAAATAGACTGGAGCGTTGAAGCCGCTCTGAAGCCACTCACCCAAATAGTCTGGAGCGTTGAAGCCGCTCTAAAGCCACTCACCCAAATAGTCTGAAGCGTTGAAGCATACTGACTGTATGTACTGTCTATATATGCTACACATGCATACAAATAAATATATATATATATAGGTATATATTATATATATATATATATATATATATATATATATATATATATATATATATATATATATATGTATGTATGTATATGTACACTAATATACATATATACTTTGTTTATCAGTGTATAGTGTATATACATACATACGCTACACTGGAGCTTTGAAGCCGCTCTGTAGCCAATCAATCAGACTGGAGACTTGAAGCCGCTCTGAAGCCAATCAATCAAAAAGACGAGCGTTGAAGCCGCTCTGAAGCCATTCAATCAAAGAGACTGGAGCGTTGAAGCCGCTCTGAAGCCATTCAACCAAGGAGACTGGAGCGTTGACGCCGCTCTGAAGCCAATCAATCAAAAAGACGAGCGTTGAAGCCGCTCTGAAGCCATTCAATCAAAGAGACTGGAGCGTTGAAGCCGCTCTGAAGCCATTCAACCAAGGAGACTGGAGCGTTGACGCCGCTCTGAAGCCAATCAATCAAAGAGACTGGAGCGTTGAAGCCGCTCTGAAGCCACACCCAAATAGTCTGAAGCGTTGAAGCAGCTTTGAAGTCACTCACCCAAATAGTCTGGAGCGTTGAAGCCGCTCTGAAGCCACTGACCCAAATATCCTAAAGCGTTGAAGCCGCTTTGAAGCCAATCAATCAAATACACTGGAGCTTTGAAGCCACTCTGAAGCCAATTACCCAAATAGACTGGAGCGTTGAAGCTGCTCTGAAGCCACTCACCCAAATAGCCTGGAGCGCCGAAGCCGCTTTGAAGCCACTCACCCAAATAGCCTGGAGCGCTGAAGCCGCTTTGAAGCCACTTACTCAAATAGACTGGAGCGTTGAAGCCGCTCTGAAGCCAATCAATCAAAGAGACTGGAGCGTTGAAGCCGCTCTGAAGCCAATCAACCAAAGAGACTGGAGCGTTGAAGCCGCTCTGAAGCCAATCACCCAAATAGACTGGAGCGTTGAAGCCGCTCTGAAGCCACTCACCCAAATAGTCTGGAGCGTTGAAGCCGCTCTAAAGCCACTCACCCAAATAGTCTGAAGCGTTGAAGCATACTGACTGTATGTACTGTCTATATATGCTACACATGCATACAAATAAATATATATATATATAGGTATATATTATATATATATATATATATGTATGTATGTATATGTACACTAATATACATATATACTTTGTTTATCAGTGTATAGTGTATATACATACATACGCTACACTGGAGCTTTGAAGCCGCTCTGTAGCCAATCAATCAGACTGGAGACTTGAAGCCGCTCTGAAGCCAATCAATCAAAAAGACGAGCGTTGAAGCCGCTCTGAAGCCATTCAATCAAAGAGACTGGAGCGTTGAAGCCGCTCTGAAGCCATTCAACCAAGGAGACTGGAGCGTTGACGCCGCTCTGAAGCCAATCAATCAAAGAGACTGGAGCGTTGAAGCCGCTCTGAAGCCACACCCAAATAGTCTGAAGCGTTGAAGCAGCTTTGAAGTCACTCACCCAAATAGTCTGGAGCGTTGAAGCCGCATTGAAGCCAATCAATCAAAGAGACTGGAGCGTTGAATCCGCTCTGAAGCCAATCAATCAAAGAGACTGGAGAGTTGAAGCCGCTCTGAAGCCACTCACCCAAATAGCCTGGAGCGTTGAAGCCGCTTTGAAGCCACTCAACCAAATAGTCTGGAGCGTTGAAGCCGCTTTGAAGCCACTCAACCAAATAGTCTGAAGCGTTGAAGCCGCTTTGAAGCCACTCACCCAAATAGCCTGGAGCGCTGAAGCCGCTTTGAAGCCACTCACCCAAATAGCCTGGAGCGCTGAAGCCGCTTTGAAGCCACTTACTCAAATAGTCTGGAGCGTTGAAGCCGCATTGAAGCCAATCAATCAAAGAGACTGGAGCGTTGAAGCCGCTCTGAAGCCAATCAATCAAAGAGACTGGAGAGTTGAAGCCGCTCTGAAGCCACTCACCCAAATAGCCTGGAGCGTTGAAGCCGCTTTGAAGCCACTCAACCAAATAGTCTGGAGCGTTGAAGCCGCTTTGAAGCCACTCAACCAAATAGTCTGGAGCGTTGAAGCCGCTTTGAAGCCACTCACCCAAATAGCCTGGAGCGCTGAACCCGCTTTGAAGCCACTCACCCAAATAGCCTGGAGCGCTGAAGCCGCTTTGAAGCCACTTACTCAAATAGTCTGGAGCGTTGAAGCCGCATTGAAGCCAATCAATCAAAGAGACTGGAGCGTTGAAGCCGCTCTGAAGCCAATCAATCAAAGAAACTGGAGCGTTGAAGCCGCTCTGAAGCCAATCAATCAAAGAGACTGGAGCGTTGAAGCCGCTCTGAAGCCATTCAACCAGAGACTGGAGCGTTGACGCCGCTCTGAAGCCAATCAATCAAAGAGACTGGAGCGTTGATGCCGCTCTGAAGCCACTTACCCAAATAGTCTAAAGCGTTGAAGCCGCATTGAAGCCAATCAATCAAAGAGACTGGAGAGTTGAAGCCGCTGTGAAGCCAATCAATCAAAGAGACTGGAGAGTTGAAGCCGCTCTGAAGCCACTCACCCAAATAGCCTGGAGCGTTGAAGCCGCTTTGAAGCCACTCAACCAAATAGTCTGGAGCGTTGAAGCCGCTTTGAAGCCACTCAACCAAATAGTCTGGAGCGTTGAAGCCGCTTTTAAGCCACTCACCCAAATAGCCTGGAGCGCTGAAGCCGCTTTGAAGCCACTCACCCAAATAGCCTGGAGCGCTGAAGCCGCTTTGAAGCCACTTACTCAAATAGACTAGAGCGTTGAAGCCGCTTTGAATCCACCCACTCAAATAGACTGGAGCGTTGAAGCCGCCTTGAAGCCACTCACCCAAATAGTCTGAAGCGTTGAAGCCGCTTTGAAGCCACTCACCCAAATAGTCTGGAGCGTTGAAGCCGCATTGAAGCCAATCAATCAAAGAGACTGGAGCGTTGAAGCCGCTCTGAAGCCATTCACCCAAATAGTCTGAAGCGTTGAAGCCGCTTTGAAGCCACTCACCCAAATAGTCTGGAGCGTTGAGACGCATTGAAGCCAATCAATCAAAGAGACTGGAGCGTTGAAGCCGCTCTGAAGCCAATCAATCAAAGAGACTGGAGAGTTGAAGCCGCATTGAAGCCAATGAATCAAAGAGACTGGAGCGTTGAAGCCGCTCTGAAGCCAATCAATCAAAGAGACTGGAGAGTTGAAGCCGCTCTGAAGCCAATCAATCAAAGAGACTGGAGCGTTGAAGCCGCTCTGAAGCCAATCAATCACAGAGACTGGAGCGTTGAAGCCGCTCTGAAGCCATTCCACCAAAGAGACTGGAGAGTTGAAGCCGCTCTGAAGCCATTCAACCAAAGAGACTGGAGAGTTGAAGCCGCATTGAAGCCAATCAATCAAATAGCCTGGAGCGCTGAAGCCGCTTTGAAGCCACTGACCCAAATAGCCTGGAGCGCTGAAGCCGCTTTGAAGCCACTTACTCAAATAGTCTGGAGCGTTGAAGCCGCATTGAAGCCAATCAATCAAAGAGACTGGAGCGTTGAAGCCGCTCTGAAGCCAATCAATCAAAGAAACTGGAGCGTTGAAGCCGCTTTGAATCCACCCACTCAAATAGACTGGAGCGTTGAAGCCGCCTTGAAGCCACTCACCCAAATAGTCTAAAGCGTTGAAGCCGCATTGAAGCCAATCAATCAAAGAGACTGGAGAGTTGAAGCCGCTCTGAAGCCAATCAATCAAAGAGACTGGAGAGTTGAAGCCGCTCTGAAGCCACTCACCCAAATAGCCTGGAGCGCTGAAGCCGCTTTGAAGCCACTCAACCAAATAGTCTGGAGCGTTGAACCCGCTTTGAAGCCACTCACCCAAATAGCCTGGAGCGCTGAAGCCGCTTTGAAGCCACTCACCCAAATAGCCTGGAGCGCTGAAGCCGCTTTGACGCCACTTACTCAAATAGACTAGAGCGTTGAAGCCGCTTTGAATCCACCCACTCAAATAGACTGGAGCGTTGAAGCCGCCTTGAAGCCACTCACCCAAATAGTCTGAAGCGTTGAAGCCGCTTTGAAGCCACTCACCCAAATAGTCTGGAGCGTTGAAGCCGCATTGAAGCCAATCAATCAAAGAGACTGGAGCGTTGAAGCCGCTCTGAAGCCACTCACCCAAATAGTCTGAAGCGTTGAAGCCGCTTTGAAGCCACTCACCCAAATAGTCTGGAGCGTTGAAGCCGCATTGAAGCCAATCAATCAAAGAGACTGGAGCGTTGAAGCCGCTCTGAAGCCAATCAATCAAAGAGACTGGAGAGTTGAAGCCGCATTGAAGCCAATGAATCAAAGAGACGAGCGTTGAAGCCGTTCTGAAGCCAATCAATCAAAGAGACTGGAGAGTTGAAGCCGCTCTGAAGCCATTCATTTCATTTCATTTCATTTATTTACCATAAACACAATTAAATTTGGTTTACACTGAATTACAATTTCTTAACATGCAATGTTATAAAACAGTTTTCAGAGGATATCCGTCGGCCCCAAACTAGGCACAGCCTGTATCTTGGGAACCGAAAAAACAGATTTTACAGGTAGACTTTACAAATAACAGAGTAAGATGACCGTGCAGAGAAAAAATGTAATAAAATTTATAGAACTAGTAATTATACAAATAAATACCTATGACTAATAAGATTCGTCGATTCAACCAAAGAGACTGGAGCGTTGACACCGCTCTGAAGCCAATCAATCAAAGAGACTGGAGAGTTGAAGCCGCTCTGAAGCCATTCAACCAAAGAGACTGGAGCGTTGACGCCGCTCTGAAGCCAATCAATCAAAGAGACTGGAGAGTTGAAGCCGCTCTGAAGCCATTCAACCAAAGAGACTGGAGCGTTGAAGCCGCTCTGAAGCCAATCAATCAAAGAGACTGGAGCGTTGAAGCCGCTTTGAAGCCACTCAACCAAATAGTCTGGAACGTTGAAGCCGCTTTGAAGCCACTCACCCAAATAGCCTGGAGCGCTGAAGCCGCTTTGAAGCCACTCACCCAAATAGTCTAGTGCGTTGAAGCCGCTCTGAAGCCAATCAATCAAAGAGACTGGAGAGTTGAAGCCGCTCTGAAGCCATTCAACCAAAGAGACTGGAGCGTTGAAGCCGCTCTGAAGCCAATCAATCAAAGAGACTGGAGCGTTGAAGCCGCTCTGAAGCCAATCAATCAAAGAGACAGGAGCGTTGAAGCCGCTCTGAAGCCAATCAATCAAAGAGACTGGAGCGTTGAAGCCGCTCTGAAGCCAATCAATCAAAGAGACTGGAGCGTTGAAGCCGCATTGAAGCCAATCAATCAAAGAGACTGGAGCGTTGAAGCCGCTCTGAAGCCAATCAATCAAAGAGACTGGAGAGTTGAAGCCGCTCTGAAGCCATTCAACCAAAGAGACTGGAGCGTTGAAGCCGTTCTGAAGCCAATCAATCAAAACGACTGGAGCGTTGAAGCCGCTCTGAAGCCAATCAATCAAAGAGACTGGAGCGTTGAAGCCGCATTGAAGCCAATCAATCAAAGAGACTGGAGCGTTGAAGCCGCTCTGAAGCCAATCAATCAAAGAGACTGGAGAGTTGAAGCCGCTCTGAAGCCACTCACCCAAATAGCCTGGAGCGTCGAAGCCGCTTTGAAGCCACTCAACCAAATAGTCTGGAGCGTTGAAGCCGCTTTGAAGCCACTCAACCAAATAGTCTGGAGCGTTGAAGCCGCTTTGAAGCCACTCAACCAAATAGTCTGGAGCGTTGAAGCCGCTTTGAAGCCACTCACCCAAATAGCCTGGAGCGCTGAAGCCGCTTTGAAGCCCCTCACCCAAATAGTCTGGTGCGTTGAAGCCGCTCTGAAGCCAATCAATCAAAGAGACTGGAGAGTTGAAGCCGCTCTGAAGCCAATCAATCAAAGAGACTGGAGCGTTGAAGCCGCTCTGAAGCCAATCAATCAAAGAGACTGGAGCGTTGAAGCCGCTCTGAAGCCATTCAACCAGAGACTGGAGCGTTGACGCCGCTCTGAAGCCAATCAATCAAAGAGACTGGAGCGTTGATGCCGCTCTGAAGCCACTTACCCAAATAGTCTAAAGCGTTGAAGCCGCATTGAAGCCACTCAATCAAAGAGACTGGAGAGTTGAAGCCGCTCTGAAGCCAATCAATCAAAGAGACTGGAGAGTTGAAGCCGCTCTGAAGCCACTCACCCAAATAGCCTGGAGCGTTGAAGCCGCTTTGCAGCTACTCAACCAAATAGTCTGGAGCGTTGAAGCCGCTTTGAAGCCACTCAACCAAATAGTCTGGAGCGTTGAAGCCGCTTTGAAGCCACTCACCCAAATAGCCTGGAGCGCTGAAGCCGCTTTGAAGCCACTCACCCAAATAGCCTGGAGCGCTGAAGCCGCTTTGACGCCACTTACTCAAATAGACTAGAGCGTTGAAGCCGCTTTGAATCCACCCACTCAAATAGACTGGAGCGTTGAAGCCGCCTTGAAGCCACTCACCCAAATAGTCTGAAGCGTTGAAGCCGCTTTGAAGCCACTCACCCAAATAGTCTGGAGCGTTGAAGCCGCATTGAAGCCAATCAATCAAAGAGACTGGAGCGTTGAAGCCGCTCTGAAGCCACTCACCCAAATAGTCTGAAGCGTTGAAGCCGCTTTGAAGCCACTCACCCAAATAGTCTGGAGCGTTGAAGCCGCATTGAAAACTGCCATGTAGATACAGATGTACATTACAGTAGCGCACATACGTGCCCTGTAGATGCATACGTACATTACAGTAACGCACACAACAGCCATGAAAATACAGATGTACATTACAGTAGCGCAAATACGTATCCTGTAGATGCATACGTACATTACATTAACGCACACAACTGCCATGTAGATACAGATGTACATTACAGTAGTGCACATACGTGCCCTGTAGTTGCATACGTACATTACACTAACGCACATCACTGCCATGTAGATACATATGTACATTACATCAACGCACATACGTGCCCTGTAGATGCATACGTACATTACATTAACGCACATACCTGCACTGTTGGTACAGATGTACATTACATTAACGAACACAACTGCCATGTAGATACAGATGTACATTACAGTAGCGCACATACGTACCCTGTAGATGCATATGTACATTACAGTAACGCATACAACTGCCATGGAGATACAGATGTACATTACAGTAGCGCACATACGTGCCCTGTAGATGCATATGTACATTACAGTAACGCATACAACTGCCATGGAGATACAGATGTACATTACATTAGCGCACGTACGTGCCGTCTAAATGCATACGTACATTACAGTTACGCACACAACAGCCATGTAGATACAGATGTACATTACAGTAGCGCACATACGTGCCCTGTAGATGCATATGTACATTACACTAACGCATACAACTGCCATGGAGATACAGATGTACATTACAGTAGCGCACGTACGTGCCCTGTAGATGCATACGTACATTACAGTAACGCAAATCACTGCCATGTAGATACATATGTACATTACATCAACGCACATACGTGCCCTGTAGATGCATACGTACATTACATTAACGCACATACCTGCACTGTTGGTACAGATGTACATTACATCGCTCGTAGCATCGCTCAAGACCAAGTTGAAAGAATTTTGGCTATCCAATAACTTGTGAATTATATGGATACAATATTTATAGGTATATTTATGTATTTAATTTTGGGTAGGTATATTTATATTTATATATATATATATATTTATTTGTTTATTTATGTGTAGTATAAATATATATTTGTACACGTGTTGGTTTGTCTATCGTTTGGTTCCTATTCTCCACTCAATTGCTCAAAGGTTAACTGGAAGAGATCCCTTACAGGGATAAGTTCGCCTTTGTACATGTATAATCTATTTTGTCTGTATTGTTTCTTTCTCTTGTCTTGTGTACAATAAAGTATTTACATACATACATACATTACATTAACGAACACAACTGCCATGTAGGACCGCAGCGCAGAGCCGTAGCACCGCCGCTCCCAATTCACCCTCCGTTACCTCCGGTGCCTCGCTCGTCTCCGCCTCTCTCCCCCTGGGAGGTATCATGGGTGGAGGTATGTGCTCCTCTCTTGTCGGGAACAGGCCATCAACCACCTGTTCGAGGAGCTGCGGCTGGAGACTTTGCGTGAGTGGGGGTGCCCAGGGGCGAAGCTTGCGCCTCACCATTTTGTACGGCCTTCCCCACGGATCGCTATTCAGAGTCTCCAGCATCTCCTGCTCGGCTAGGTCCTTCGCCCTGGCGATTGCCCCCTGTAGCAACTTGACGGCCTCCGAGTATGCGGCATACAGACGCTCCTCCCTTGGCACGTCTCGTATCCGCCGCCTCCGGCCTACCTTACACCGGACGGACATGGTCTGTCATGGTCCGGACATGGTCCGTCATGGTCCGGACATGGTCTGTCATGGTCCGGACATTGTCATATGTATGTATTTATGTATGTGTATTTATGTATGTATTTATGTATGTATGTATGTATGTATGTATGTATGTATGTATGTATGTATGTATGTATGTATGTATGTATGTACGTGTCTGGAAATGGGCCTGACCATGACAGACCATGTCCGGACCATGAAAGACCATGTCCGGACCATGACAGACCATGTATGTATGTATGTATACATACATATACATACATATACATACATACATACATACATACATACAAACATTCATACATACACCATGTACGTATGTACGTATGTATGTATGTATGTATGTATGTATGTATGTATGTATGTATGTATGTATGTATGTATGTATGTATGTATATGTATGTATACATACATACATACATGGTCTGTCATGGTCCGGACATGGTCTGTCATGGTCCGGACATTGTCTGTCATGGTCCGGACATGGTCTGTCATGGTCAGGCCCATTCCCAGACGTAACATATACATACATACATACATACATACATACATACATACATACATACATACATACATACATACATACATACATACATACATACATACATACATACATACATACATACATACATACATACATACATACATACATACATACATACATACATACATACACATACATACATACATACATAAATACATACATATGACAATGTCCGGACCATGACAGACCATGTATACATACATATACATACATATACATACATACATACATACATACTAGACGTGTGCGCCGATTTTAAAATGATCGGCGGCGGCGTTTGCCAAAAAATGCGGCGGCGGCGTTTTACAAAGAATTCGATATGCGGTACTGGAGGCGAATGCTGAGGATACCCTGGACAGCCAAACGGACCAATGACCCAGCTCAGTATCAAGACACGGTTATCCACTGTTTGTCGGCAGTGGCTGCTTTCATACTTTGGACAAGTAATGCGCAGTGGTGCTGATAGTCTGGAGAAACTGGTCGTGGTTGGTGGAATGGAAGGCAAGAGGGCTAGGGGACGCTCATCAACTACATGGACAGATCAGGTTAAGGAAGCGACATCTTCAAGCAAATTTCACCAAGCGATGAGGGCTACGTTGGATCGAGACCGATGAAGACATTGGAGACAAGTCCTCAGGGCGGCGAAATCCAGAAGTGATCACGATCCTCAGGAATGAGGGACCGACAAGAGAGACAGATATAGCTAACAAAAATATCCAGTCTAAAAGCTCCGCCTGGGCCATGGTCCCCGTAAAGCTTAAGCCACACAGAGAGCGGGAGGGCGCTAGCGGCGCGGGAGCGGGACGTGAGCGAGACGGGGACATTAAATTAGATTTATTAATCGATTATTCCCAAAGTAAAAAAATGTCTGAAAAATTCTTAAGAAGGCTTAAAGAAGTTTAGGCCTTATTTAATAGGGCTTACCTTTAAAATTGTTACAGACTGTCAAGCACTCGAGTTGACCCTGAGCAAGAAGGATTTGTCGACGCGCGTGGCGAGATGGGCCCTAGATTTACAGGAATACACCTACAAGGTAGAACATCGATCCGGCTCACTTATGAGACACGTGGACGCACTGAGCAGGGCACCGTATGTTGGACTAGTCACGAGAGAGCTTCATGAGAGCATTAGGAACGCCCAAGAGCATGACGGCGGCTTGATGGCGATAAGAGAGATTTTGAGAGCAAGGCCCTACCTAGATTATGTAATGGAAAACGACGTACTCTATAAAGGAACAAAATTGGTAGTGCCTAGTTCGGCGCAACAAGCATTTCAAGAAATGAAGAAAAGAATATGTGAGGCACCGATATTGACATACTTCTCAACAGATGAAGATGTAACCACAAGATTATTTATTGATGCATCAGATCGAGCGCTGGGAGCCTGTATCATGCAAGGGAAAACAGAGATGAAACCTGTGGGGTTCGCATCAAGAAAATTGAGTGAGGCAGAGCAGAAATATGCCATATCTGAAAAAGAATGTCTAGGACTAATATGGGCACTTGCATACTTTAAACAATACTTATGGGGCTTAGAGTTTGAAGTGGTGACAGATCACAAATCATTAATTTGGTTGCGAGCAAGAAGAGACATGAATGGTCGATTAGCAAGATGGGCGTTAGCAATCCAGCCCTGGAACTTTAACATCACGTATTGTAAGGGTAAAGATAATATTCATGCGGATTTCCTTAGTCGCAACCCACTGTACTTTGAAGATAAAGACGAAAATCGAAGCCAGCAAGTTCAAGAAGACATATGTTTATATAGCATTGAAAAGTGTGATCTCGTGAGGCATCAGCAAGAGGACGAGTTCTGCAATGACATAAGAAACAAATTGAAAAATACACACCAATATAAAGGCTACCACATGAAAGGTAACATATTGTGTACCCCACACAAACTTGGTGAAAGCGTCTACTACCACCAGTAGATAGTTGTACTGCTTCTTCGTTTCCGTCAGCGGGCCAATATGGTCGCAGTGTAGTGTATCCAGTGGTACACTCCCTTTGTCGATGCAGTGCAGGAATCCTTCCTGTTTTCCTGCTTTCTTTGTAGCTAGCAGACAGGGTATGCAGGTAACCATGAATTCATCTATCCTTCTGGATAAATCCTTAATGTGGTAATCATTGTTAATCATTTCTATCATCTTCTTCTTCGCGAAATGCCCTGTTTCATGCACTTTCCTTATTATTTCAATTTCCATACCACTAGGCACTACCAATTTTGTTCCTTTATAGAGTACGTCGTTTTCCATTACATAATCTAGGTAGGGCCTTGCTCTCAAAATCTCTCTTATCGCCATCAAGCCGCCGTCATGCTCTTGGGCGTTCCTAATGCTCTCATGAAGCTCTCTCGTGACTAGTCCAACATACGGTGCCCTGCTCAGTGCGTCCACGTGTCTCATAAGTGAGCCGGATCGATGTTCTACCTTGTAGGTGTATTCCTGTAAATCTAGGGCCCATCTCGCCACGCGCGTCGACAAATCCTTCTTGCTCAGGGTCAACTCGAGTGCTTGACAGTCTGTAACAATTTTAAAGGTAAGCCCTATTAAATAAGGCCTAAACTTCTTTAAGCCTTCTTAAGAATTTTTCAGACATTTTTTTACTTTGGGAATAATCGATTAATAAATCTAATTTAATGTCCCCGTCTCGCTCACGTCCCGCTCCCGCGCCGCTAGCGCCCTCCCGCTCTCTGTGTGGCTTAAGCTTTACGGGGACCATGGCCCAGGCGGAGCTTTTAGACTGGATATTTTTGTTAGCTATATCTGTCTCTCTTGTCGGTCCCTCATTCCTGAGGATCGTGATCACTTCTGGATTTCGCCGCCCTGAGGACTTGTCTCCAATGTCTTCATCGGTCTCGATCCAACGTAGCCCTCATCGCTTGGTGAAATTTGCTTGAAGATGTCGCTTCCTTAACCTGATCTGTCCATGTAGTTGATGAGCGTCCCCTAGCCCTCTTGCCTTCCATTCCACCAACCACGACCAGTTTCTCCAGACTATCAGCACCACTGCGCATTACTTGTCCAAAGTATGAAAGCAGCCACTGCCGACAAACAGTGGATAACCGTGTCTTGATACTAAGCTGGGTCATTCATGGTATAAATAAAATTCAGACGAAAGTGTGCTCGTACCTTCTCTAATAAGATTGGGTACGTAAGCCACACAAGAGCGCACTTAAGAGCGGAGCTACGAAACCACCCACCATGAATATCACTATTAAAGATGCCAGAATATACAGTCGCTGTGGCCGAGATCGGTCAAGACTAGACTATAAAATTCAGACATTGGCTGTCCAGGGTATCCTCAGCATTCGCCTCCAGTACCGCATATCGAATTCTTTGTAGCTCCCTAACCAGTATTGTCCATGTTTCTACCGCATTTTTGTTATATAGGGATGTGGTTTACTTGTCTGAATACAGATTTATTGCATTGATCTCGATTTAAACAAAAAAAGACGAATTATTTCGCATTTTTATTTACGTGACCTTCACGCCGATTTCACGCCGAAAGTACGCCGCCGCCGCCGATTTTTTGTCAAACGCCGCCGCCGATCATTTTAAAATCGGCGCACACGTCTAGTATGTATGTATGTATGTATGTATATGTATGTATATGTATGTATGTATACATGGTCTGTCATGGTCCGGACATTGTCATATGTATGTATTTATGTATGTATGTATGTATGTATTGTATTGTATGTATGTATGTATGTATGTATGTATGTATGTATGTATGTATGTATGTATGTATGTATGTATGTATGTATGTATGTATGTTTGTATGTATGTATGTATGTATGTATGTATGTATGTATGTATGTATGTGTGTTACGTACGTGTCTGACCATGACAGACCATGTCCGGACCATGAAAGACCATGTCCGGACCATGACAGACCATGTCCGGACCATGACAGACAATTTCCGGACCATGACAGACCATGTCCGGACCATGACGGACAATGTCCGGACCATGTCCGGACCATGACGGACCATGTCCGGACCATGACAGACCATGTATGTATGTATGTATACATACATATACATACATACATAAATACATACATATGACAATGTCCGGACCATGACAGACCATGTCCGGGACGGGAGCGGGCGGTAACGGCGCGGGAGTGGGCGGGAGCGCCTACCTATCTCGCGCCGCTACCGCCCGCTCCCGTCCCGCTCACGTCCCGCTCCCGCGCTGCTAGCGCCCTCCCGCTCTCTGTGTGGCTTAAGCTTTACGGGGACCATGGCCCAGGCGGAGCTTTTAGACTGGATATTTTTGTTAGCTATATCTGTCTCTTGTCGGTCCCTCATTCCTGAGGATCGTGATCACTTCTGGATTTCGCCGCCCTGAGGACTTGTCTCCAATGTCTTCATCGGTCTCGATCCAACGTAGCCCTCATCGCTTGGTGAAATTTGCTTGAAGATGTCGCTTCCTTAACCTGATCTGTCCATGTAGTTGATGAGCGTCCCCTAGCCCTCTTGCCTTCCATTCCACCAACCACGACCAGTTTCTCCAGACTATCAGCACCACTGCGCATTACTTGTCTAAAGTATGAAAGCAGCCACTGCCGACAAACAGTGGATAACCGTGTCTTGATACTGAGCTGGGTCATTGGTCCGTTTGGCTGTCCAGGGTATCCTCAGCATTCGCCTCCAGTACCGCATATCGAATTCTTTGTAAAACGCCGCCGCCGCATTTTTTGGCAAACGCCGCCGCCGATCATTTTAAAATCGGCGCACACGTCTAGTATGTATGTATGTATGTATGTATATGTATGTATATGTATGTATACATGGTCTGTCATGGTCCGGACATTGTCATATGTATGTATTTATGTATGTATGTATGTATGTGTATGTATGTATGTATGTATGTATGTATGTATGTATGTATGTATGTATGTATGTATGTATGTGTGTATGTATGTATGTATGTATGTATGTATGTATGTATGTATGTATGTATGTATGTATGTATGTATGTATGTATGTATGTATATGTTACGTCTGGGAATGGGCCTGACCATGACAGACCATGTCCGGACCATGACAGACAATGTCCGGACCATGACAGACCATGTCCGGACCATGACAGACCATGTATGTATGTATGTATACATACATATACATACATACATACATACATACATACATACATACGTACATGGTGTATGTATGAATGTTTGTATGTATGTATGTATGTATGTATGTATATGTATGTATATGTATGTATACATACATACATACATGGTCTGTCATGGTCCGGACATGGTCTGTCATGGTCAGGCCCATTTCCAGACACGTACATACATACATACATACATACATACATACATACATACATACATACATACATACATACATACATACATACATACATACATACATACATACATACATACATACATACATACATACATACATACATACATACATACATACATACATACATAAATACATACATAAATACACATACATAAATACATACATATGACAATGTCCGGACCATGACAGACCATGTCCGGACCATGACGGACCATGTCCGGACCATGACAGACCATGTCCGTCCGGTGTAAGGTAGGCCGGAGGCGGCGGATACGAGACGTGCCAAGGGAGGAGCGTCTGTATGCCGCATACTCGGAGGCCGTCAAGTTGCTACAGGGGGCAATCGCCAGGGCGAAGGACCTAGCCGAGCAGGAGATGCTGGAGACTCTGAATAGCGATCCGTGGGGAAGGCCGTACAAAATGGTGAGGCGCAAGCTTCGCCCCTGGGCACCCCCACTCACGCAAAGTCTCCAGCCGCAGCTCCTCGAACAGGTGGTTGATGGCCTGTTCCCGACAAGAGAGGAGCACATACCTCCACCCATGATACCTCCCAGGGGGAGAGAGGCGGAGACGAGCGAGGCACCGGAGGTAACGGAGGGTGAATTGGGAGCGGCGGTGCTACGGCTCCGCACCAAAAATACTGCTCCCGGTCCCGACGGAGTTCCCGGAAGGGCTTGGGTTCTGGCCCTGGGCCCGCTAAATACGCGCTTGAGGGCGCTATTCAGCGCTTGCCTTGCGCAGGGCCGGTTTCCGCGCCCGTGGAAAGCCGGCAAACTGGTCCTTCTGCGAAAGGAGGGGCGACCGGCAGACTCGCCTTCGGCCTACAGGCCGATAGTGTTGCTGGATGAGGCCAGCAAATTGTTGGAGCGAGTTGTGGCTGCTCGTCTCAACCGGCATCTGGAGGGGGTAGGTCCGGACCTCAGCGAACACCAGTTCGGATTCCGCCGGGGCAGGTCCACCATTGACGCGATTGCGCGTGTGAGGGCCCTGGCGGACGAAGCAGTGGCCCGGGGAGAGGTGGTATTGGCGGTGTCCCTCGACATCGCCAACGCGTTCAACTCCCTGCCCTGGGCCTGCATCACGGCGGCACTGAGGCGCCATGCCGTGCCTGAGTACCTGAGGAAGACGGTTGAGGACTATCTCACCGATAGAGCCGTCAGGTATCCAACGCGCGAGGAGTGGCAGGAGAAGGGGTTATCGTGCGGTGTTCCGCAGGGGTCGGTTCTTGGCCCACTCCTGTGGAACATCGGGTACGACTGGGTGCTGAGGGGAGGAAATTTGCCGGGGGTCAAGGTGACGTGCTACGCCGACGACACCCTGGTGACAGCACGTGGAAGCACGTTCCGGGAGGCGGCGATGCGGGCCACGGCAGGCGTCGCAACGGTGGTGACCCGTATTAGAAGGTTGGGGCTAGAGGTTGCCCTAAATAAATCCGAGGCCCTGTGTTTTCATGGGCCCCGAAGGGCTCCTCCGGCGGGTTCCAGCCTGGTAGTGGGAGGAGCGTCCATCGCTGTCAAGTCGACAATGCGGTACCTAGGCATAGTCCTTGACAGTCGTTGGACGTTCACGGAGCACTTTAGATGCCTTGCTCCGAAGCTTATTGGGACGGCGTCGGCACTCAGTCGGCTGTTACCCAATGTGAACGGGCCAAACGCGAGCTGCCGAAGACTGTACGCAGGAGTGGTGAGGTCGATGGCTCTGTACGGGGCGCCCATTTGGGCCGGATCCTTGAACACGAAGAACCAAGCCCAACTGCGAAGGCCACAGAGGGTCATGGCGGTCAGGATGGCGAGGGCATACCGCACCGTCTCCCATGAGGCGGCCTGTGTGTTGGCGGGGACCCCGCCCTGGGATCTTGACGGCGGTGGCCTCCTTCTGTGAGGACGTGATGGCGCAGAAGGAGGCGGCGGAGCGCGGAAGGGAGGAAGACCCGGCCTCCCAACCAATGCGCCGCAAACGCGTGGGGCGACGGCGGTTGGCCTACGACCGCCGAATTCCCCCTTAAGGGTACCTGTGGGCGGCAGGCACGGGGACGTCTGTCGCCTACATAAAGGCTCCCCGAGTGGCGGGCATGCCGCTAGACAGGCAGGCCCTTTGAGAAGAAGCCGGGGGAATATTTCTCCCTGGAGACGAGTCCGGAGCTCCGGACAGCCGCTGGCGAGGTTGTGGTAGAGTACAAGTTAGTTCCCAGGACCTCGCCCTATAGCACGGAGGCGGCAGATAGAGGGGTTTTTAGTGGGTATACCATTATGTGGAACTCCCATGTCGGCTAATGAGACCTATGGTCCACCAGGGTCCGTCCCCGCACCCTGGTGGTATGCGTAACGCATTTTCCCCTCTTAAAAAAAAAAAAAAAAAAAAAAAAAAAAAAAAAAAAAAAAAAAAAAAAAAAAAGGTTAGGTTAGGTTAGGTTAGGTTAGGTTAGGTTTAAGCTGGCCTCCGAACTATTCACGCAAATGGAGGACAGCACTGCGGTAATAAGGACTGTCGTAGCCAAGGCCGGAAACCTTAAGGGCACCCACCAGCGCAAGCTAAAAGAGGCGGCGGCGGCGTATATGGACGCTGCCCGGGTGCTGATGGAGCGCACCTCCTCCGAAGAGGTCAAAAAGCTGCAGGTGGCAAATGAGCGCCTAGAAGCCCAAATAACGGAGCTCCGAAGAGAGCTTGGGGAGATGAGGGATGAACTCCGGCAGACTAGGTCCGTTCCGCCTCCGCCGCCTCCGCCAGCCTCTCTGCAAGACGAAGCTGAAAGGGACATCATGGTCAAGGTGGGGGCCATGATGAACGCCCGACTGCAAGCGCTGGAAGACAGGCTCCTTCCCGAAAAGGTCTTGCGGCCACCGCTCGCCGCAGATAGAAGCGCGGTACTGGCCGCCAGACGGGCGGGCACAAATGAGCAAAATACCTCACCCGCCCCCGCCTCAGCCGCGGCAGGCCAAAGTCTTGCTGCTCCTACCGGGCAAAATACGGCAGAGCCTAATGTGCCGCCAAAGGCTACCCAAGCCGACAATAGGGGAAAAAAGAAAAAAGCGACGAAAAAGGGCAAAAGGAACACCCTACCGGCTCAACCCAGCGAGCCGCAGCCCGAACCTCGCCCGATCCCACCCGCGCCGTCTTCAACGAAAGAGTCGTGGACAAAGGTCGTCAGCAGGGGAAAGAGGAGGGCCGCGGCGCAGGCCAAAACAGCTAACGAAACTGGTGCACAACCAGTTGCGCAGTCGCAACCTAAATCGGGCGGTCGTAAACTCCGCCCCCCACGGTCTGCAGCAGTGGTGCTGACCCGCCCGCCCAAAGCAAAAAATGATGAGAATGAATGCCGAGTGGCTTCAAAGCGGCTTCAACGCTCCAGACTATTTGAGTAAGTGGCTTCAAAGCGGCTTCAGGGCTCCAGGCTATTTGGTTGAGTGGCTTCAAAGCGGCTTCAACGCTCCAGACTATTTGGTTGAGTGGCTTCAACGCTCCAGACTATTTGGGTGAGTGGCTTCAAAGAAGCTTCAGCGCTCCAGGCTATTTGGGTGAGTGGCTTCAAAGCGGCTTCAACGCTCCAGACTATTTGGTTGAGTGGCTTCAAAGCGGCTTCAACGCTCCAGACTATTTGGGTGAGTGGCTTCAAAGAAGCTTCAGCGCTCCAGGCTATTTGGGTGAGTGGCTTCAAAGCGGCTTCAACGCTCCAGACTATTTGGTTGAGTGGCTTCAAAGCGGCTTCAACGCTCCAGACTATTTGGTTGAGTGGCTTCAAAGCGGCTTCAACGCTCCAGGCTATTTGATTGAGTGGCTTCAGAGCGGCTTCAACGCACCAGACTATTTGGGTGAGTGGCTTCAAAGCGCCTTCAGCGCTCCAGGCTATTTGGGTGAGTGGCTTCAGAGCGGCGTCAACGCTCCAGTCTCTTTGGTTGAATGGCTTCAGAGCGGCTTCAACTCTCCAGTCTCTTTGATTGATTGGCTTCAGAGCGGCTTCAACGATCCAGTCTCTTTGATTGATTGGCTTCAGAGCGGCTTCAACTCTCCAGTCTCTTTGATTGATTGGTTTCAGAGCGGCTTCAACGCACCAGACTATTTGGGTGAGTGGCTTCAAAGAAGCTTCAGCGCTCCAGGCTATTTGGGTGAGTGGCTTCAAAGCGGCTTCAACGCTCCTGTCTCTTTGATTGATTGGCTTCAGAGCGGCTTCAACGCTCCAGTCTCTTTGATTGATTGGCTTCAGAGCGGCTTCAACGCTCCAGTCTCTTTGATTGATTGGCTTCAGAGCGGCTTCAACGCTCCAGTCTCTTTGATTGATTGGCTTCAGAGCGGCTTCAACTCTCCAGTCTCTTTGATTGATTGGCTTCAGAGCGGCTTCAACGCACCAGACTATTTGGGTGAGGGGCTTCAAAGCGGCTTCAGCGCTCCAGGCTATTTGGGTGAGAGGCTTCAAAGCGGCTTCAACGCTCCAGACTATTTGGTTGAGTGGCTTCAAAGCGGCTTCAACGCTCCAGACTATTTGGTTGAGTGGCTTCAGAGCGGCTTCAACTCTCCAGTCTCTTTGATTGATTGGCTTCAGAGCGGCTTCAACGCTCCAGTCTCTTTGATTGATTGGCTTCAGAGCGGCTTCAACTCTCCAGTCTCTTTGATTGATTGGCTTCAGAGCGGCTTCAACGCACCAGACTATTTGGGTGAGGGGCTTCAAAGCGGCTTCAGCGCTCCAGGCTATTTGGGTGAGTGGCTTCAAAGCGGCTTCAACGCTCCAGACTATTTGGTTGAGTGGCTTCAAAGCGGCTTCAACGCTCCAGACTATTTGGTTGAGTGGCTTCAAAGCGGCTTCAACGCTCCAGACTATTTGGTTGAGTGGGTTCAAAGCGGCTTCGACGCTCCAGGCTATTTGGGTGAGTGGCTTCAGAGCGGCTTCGACGCTCCAGGCTATTTGGGTGAGTGGCTTCAGAGCGGCTTCAACTCTCCAGTCTCTTTGATTGATTGGCTTCAGAGCGGCTTCAACGCTCCAGTCTCTTTGATTGATTGGCTTCAATGCGGCTTCAACGCTCCAGTCTCTTTGATTGATTGGCTTCAGAGCGGCTTCAACGCTCCAGTCGTTTTGATTGATTGGCTTCAGAACGGCTTCAACGCTCCAGTCTCTTTGGTTGAATGGCTTCAGAGCGGCTTCAACTCTCCAGTCTCTTTGATTGATTGGCTTCAGAGCGGCTTCAACGCTCCAGTCTCTGATTGATTGGCTTCAATGCGGCTTCAACGCTCCAGTCTCTTTGATTGATTGGCTTCAGAGCGGCTTCAACGCTCCAGTCTCTTTGATTGATTGGCTTCAGAGCGGCTTCAACGCTCCTGTCTCTTTGATTGATTGGCTTCAGAGCGGCTTCAACGCTCCAGTCTCTGATTGATTGGCTTCAGAGCGGCTTCAACGCTCCAGTCTCTTTGGTTGAATGGCTTCAGAGCGGCTTCAACTCTCCAGTCTCTTTGATTGATTGGCTTCAGAGCGGCTTCAACGCACTAGACTATTTGGGTGAGTGGCTTCAAAGCGGCTTCAGCGCTCCAGGCTATTTGGGTGAGTGGCTTCAAAGCGGCTTCAACGTTCCAGACTATTTGGTTGAGTGGCTTCAAAGCGGCTTCAATGCTCCAGTGTCTTTGATTGATTGGCTTCAGAGCGGCTTCAACGCTCCAGTCTCTTTGGTTGAATGGCTTCAGAGCGGCTTCAACTCTCCAGACTATTTGGTTGAGTGGCTTCAAAGCGGATTCAACGCTCCAGGCTATTTGGGTGAGTGGCTTCAGAGCGGCTTCATTGATTGGCTTCAGAGCGGCTTCAACGCTCCAGTCTCTTTGATTGATTGGCTTCAATGCGGCTTCAACGCTCCAGACTATATGGGTGAGTGACTTCAAAGCTGCTTCAACGCTTCAGACTATTTGGGTGTGGCTTCAGAGCGGCTTCAACGCTCCAGTCTCTTTGATTGATTGGCTTCAGAGCGGCGTCAACGCTCCAGTCTCCTTGGTTGAATGGCTTCAGAGCGGCTTCAACGCTCCACTCTTTGATTGAATGGCTTCAGAGCGGCTTCAACGCTCGTCTTTTTGATTGATTGGCTTCAGAGCGGCTTCAAGTCTCCAGTCTGATTGGCTACAGAGCGGCTTCAAAGCTCCAGTGTAGCGTATGTATGTATATACACTATACACTGATAAACAAAGTATATATGTATATTAGTGTACATATACATACATACATATATATATATATATATATATATATATATATATAATATATACCTATATATATATATATTTATTTGTATGCATGTGTAGCATATATAGACAGTACATACAGTCAGACTATTTGGTTGAGTGGCTTCAAAGCGGCGTCAACGCTCCAGTCTCTTTGGTTGAATGGCTTCAGAGCGGCTTCAACTCTCCAGTCTCTTTGATTGATTGGCTTCAGAGCGGCTTCAACGCTCCAGTCTCTTTGATTGATTGGCTTCAGAGCGGCTTCAACGCTCCAGTCTCTTTGATTGATTGGCTTCAGAGCGGCTTCAACGCTCCAGTCTCTTTGATTGATTGGCTTCAGAGCGGCTTCAACGCTCCTGTCTCTTTGATTGATTGGCTTCAGAGCGGCTTCAACGCTCCAGTCTCTTTGATTGATTGGCTTCAGAGCGGCTTCAACGCTCCAGTCTCTTTGATTGATTGGCTTCAGAGCGGCTTCAACGCTCCAGTCTCTTTGGTTGAATGGCTTCAGAGCGGCTTCAACTCTCCAGTCTCTTTGATTGATTGGCTTCAGAGCGGCGTCAACGCTCCAGTCTCTTTGGTTGAATGGCTTCAGAGCGGCTTCAACTCTCCAGTCTCTTTGATTGATTGGCTTCAGAGCGGCTTCAACGCTCCAGTCTCTTTGATTGATTGGCTTCAGAGCGGCTTCAACTCTCCAGTCTCTTTGATTGATTGGCTTCAGAGCGGCTTCAACGCACCAGACTATTTGGGTGAGTGGCTTCAAAGAAGCTTCAGCGCTCCAGGCTATTTGGGTGAGTGGCTTCAAAGCGGCTTCAACGCTCCAGACTATTTGAGTAAGTGGCTTCAAAGCGGCTTCAGGGCTCCAGGCTATTTGGGTGAGTGGCTTCAAAGCGGCTTCAGCGCTCCAGGCTATTTGGGTGAGTGGCTTCAAAGCGGCTTCAACGCTCCAGACTATTTGGTTGAGTGGCTTCAAAGCGGCTTCAACGCTCCAGACTATTTGGTTGAGTGGCTTCAGAGCGGCTTCAACGCTCCAGTCTCTTTGATTGATTGGCTTCAGAGCGGCTTCAACTCTCCATTCTCTTTGATTGATTGGCTTCAGAGCGGCTTCAACGCACCAGACTATTTGGGTGAGTGGCTTCAAAGCGGCTTCAACGCTCCAGTCTCTTTGATTGATTGGCTTCAATGCGGCTTCAACTCTCCAGTCTCTTTGGTTGAATGGCTTCAGAGCGGCTTCAACTCTCCAGTCTCTTTGGTGGAATGGCTTCAGAGCGGCTTCAACGCTCCAGTCTCTGTGATTGATTGGCTTCAGAGCGGCTTCAACGCTCCAGTCTCTTTGATTGATTGGCTTCAGAGCGGCTTCAACTCTCCAGTCTCTTTGATTGATTGGCTTCAGAGCGGCTTCAACGCTCCAGTCTCTTTGATTCATTGGCTTCAATGCGGCTTCAACTCTCCAGTCTCTTTGATTGATTGGCTTCAGAGCGGCTTCAACGCTCCAGTCTCTTTGATTGATTGGCTTCAATGCGGCTTCAACGCTCCAGTCTCTTTGATTGATTGGCTTCAGAGCGGCTTCAACGCTCCAGTCGTTTTGATTGATTGGCTTCAGAACGGCTTCAACGCTCCAGTCTCTTTGGTTGAATGGCTTCAGAGCGGCTTCAACTCTCCAGTCTCTTTGATTGATTGGCTTCAGAGCGGCTTCAACGCTCCAGTCTCTTTGATTGATTGGCTTCAATGCGGCTTCAACGCTCCAGTCTCTTTGATTGATTGGCTTCAGAGCGGCTTCAACGCTCCAGTCTCTTTGATTGATTGGCTTCAGAGCGGCTTCAACGCTCCTGTCTCTTTGATTGATTGGCTTCAGAGCGGCTTCAACGCTCCAGTCTCTGATTGATTGGCTTCAGAGCGGCTTCAACGCTCCAGTCTCTTTGGTTGAATGGCTTCAGAGCGGCTTCAACTCTCCAGTCTCTTTGATTGATTGGCTTCAGAGCGGCTTCAACGCACTAGACTATTTGGGTGAGTGGCTTCAAAGCGGCTTCAGCGCTCCAGGCTATTTGGGTGAGTGGCTTCAAAGCGGCTTCAGCGCTCCAGGCTATTTGGGTGAGTGGCTTCAAAGCGGCTTCAACGCTCCAGACTATTTGGTTGAGTGGCTTCAAAGCGGCTTCAACGCTCCAGACTATTTGGTTGAGTGGCTTCAAAGCGGCTTCAACGCTCCAGGCTATTTGATTGAGTGGCTTCAGAGCGGCTTCAACGCACCAGACTATTTGGGTGAGTGGCTTCAAAGCGCCTTCAGCGCTCCAGGCTATTTGGGTGAGTGGCTTCAAAGCGGCTTCAACGCTCCAGTCTCTTTGATTGATTGGCTTCAGAGCGGCTTCAACGCTCCAGTCTCTTTGATTGATTGGCTTCAATGCGGCTTCAACTCTCCAGTCTCTTTGATTGATTGGCTTCAGAGCGGCTTCAACGCTCCAGTCTCTTTGATTGATTGGCTTCAGAGCGGCTTCAACGCTCCAGTTTCTTTGATTGATTGGCTTCAGAACGGCTTCAACGCTCCAGTCTCTTTGATTGATTGGCTTCAATGCGGCTTCAACGCTCCAGACTATTTGAGTAAGTGGCTTCAAAGCGGCTTCAGCGCTCCAGGCTATTTGGGTGAGTGGCTTCAAAGCGGCTTCAGTGCTCCAGGCTATTTGGGTAAGTGGCTTCAAAGCGGCTTCAACGCTCCAGACTATTTGGTTGAGTGGCTTCAAAGCGGCTTCAACGCTCCAGACTATTTGGTTGAGTGGCTTCAGAGCGGCTTCAACGCTCCAGTCTCTTTGATTGATTGGCTTCAGAGCGGCTTCAACTCTCCATTCTCTTTGATTGATTGGCTTCAGAGCGGCTTCAACGCACCAGACTATTTGGGTGAGTGGCTTCAAAGCGGCTTCAACGCTCCAGTCTCTTTGATTGATTGGCTTCAATGCGGCTTCAACTCTCCAGTCTCTTTGGTTGAATGGCTTCAGAGCGGCTTCAACTCTCCAGTCTCTTTGGTGGAATGGCTTCAGAGCGGCTTCAACGCTCCAGTCTCTGTGATTGATTGGCTTCAGAGCGGCTTCAACGCTCCAGTCTCTTTGATTGATTGGCTTCAGAGCGGCTTCAACTCTCCAGTCTCTTTGATTGATTGGCTTCAGAGCGGCTTCAACGCTCCAGTCTCTTTGATTCATTGGCTTCAATGCGGCTTCAACTCTCCAGTCTCTTTGATTGATTGGCTTCAGAGCGGCTTCAACGCTCCAGTCTCTTTGATTGATTGGCTTCAATGCGGCTTCAACGCTCCAGACTATTTTGGTGAGTGGCTTCTGAGCGGCTTCAACGCTTCAGACTATTTGGGTGAGTGGCTTCAGAGCGGCTTCAACGCTCCAGTCTATTTGGGTGATTGGCTTCAGAGCGGCTTCAACGCTCCAGTCTCTTTGGTTGATTGGCTTCAGAGCGGCTTCAACGCTCCAGTCTCTTTGATTGATTGGCTTCAGAGCGGCTTCAACGCTCCAGTCTATTCGAGTAAGTGGCTTCAAAGCGGCTTCAGCGCTCCAGGCTATTTGGGTGAGTGGCTTCAAAGCGGCTTCAACGCTCCAGTCTATTTGATTGATTGGCGTCAGAGCGGCTTCAACTCTCGTCTCTTTGATTCATTGGCTTCAGAGCGGCTTTAACGCTCCAGTCTCTTTGGTTGATTGGCTTCAGAGCGGCTTCAACGCTCCAGTCTCTTTGATTGATTGGCTTCAGAGCGGCTTCAACGCTCCAGTCTATTTGAGTAAGTGGCTTCAAAGCGGCTTCAGCGCTCCAGGCTATTTGGGTGAGTGGCTTCAAAGCGGCTTCAACGCTTCAGACTATTTGAGTGAGTGGATTCAAAGCGGCTTCAACGCTCTAGTCTATTTGAGTAAATGGCTTCAAAGCGGCTTCAGCGCTCCAGGCTATTTAGGTGAGTGGCTTCAAAGCGGCTTCAGCGCTCCAGGCTATTTGGGTGAGTGGCTTCAAAGCGGCTTCAACGCTCCAGACTATTTGGTTGAGTGGCTTCAAAGCGGCTTCAACGCTCCAGACTATTTGGTTGAGTGGCTTCAAAGCGGCTTCAACGCTCCAGGCTATTTGATTGATTGGCTTCAATGCGGCTTCAACGCTCCAGACTATTTGAGTAAGTGGCTTCAAAGCGGCTTCAGCGCTCCAGGCTATTTGGGTGAGTGGCTTCAAAGCGGCTTCAGCGCTCCAGGCTATTTGGGTGAGTGGCTTCAAAGCGGCTTCAACGCTCCAGACTATTTGGTTGAGTGGCTTCAAAGCGGCTTCAACGCTCCAGACTATTTGGTTGAGTGGCTTCAGAGCGGCTTCAACGCTCCAGTCTCTTTGATTGATTGGCTTCAGAGCGGCTTCAACTCTCCATTCTCTTTGATTGATTGGCTTCAGAGCGGCTTCAACGCACCAGACTATTTGGGTGAGTGGCTTCAAAGCGGCTTCAACGCTCCAGTCTCTTTGATTGATTGGCTTCAGAGCGGCTTCAACTCTCCAGTCTCTTTGATTGATTGGCTTCAGAGCGGCTTCAACGCACCAGACTATTTGGGTGAATGGCTTCAAAGAAGCTTCAGCGCTCCAGGCTATTTGGGTGAGTGGCTTCAAAGCGGCTTCAACGCTCCAGACTATTTGGTTGAGTGGCTTCAAAGCGGCTTCAACGCTCCAGACTATTTGGGTGAGTGGCTTCAAAGAAGCTTCAGCGCTCCAGGCTATTTGGGTGAGTGGCTTCAAAGCGGCTTCAACGCTCCAGACTATTTGGGTGAGTGGCTTCAAAGAAGCTTCAGCGCTCCAGGCTATTTGGGTGAGTGGCTTCAAAGCGGCTTCAACGCTCCAGACTATTTGGTTGAGTGGCTTCAAAGCGGCTTCAACGCTCCAGACTATTTGGTTGAGTGGCTTCAAAGCGGCTTCAACGCTCCAGACTATTTGGTTGAGTGGCTTCAAAGCGGCGTCAACGCTCCAGTCTCTTTGGTTGAATGGCTTCAGAGCGGCTTCAACTCTCCAGTCTCTTTGATTGATTGGCTTCAGAGCGGCTTCAACGCTCCAGTCTCTTTGATTGATTGGCATCAGAGCGGCTTCAACTCTCCAGTCTCTTTGATTGATTGGCTTCAGAGCGGCTTCAACGCACCAGACTATTTGGGTGAGGGGCTTCAAAGCGGCTTCAGCGCTCCAGGCTATTTGGGTGAGTGGCTTCAAAGCGGCTTCAACGCTCCAGACTATTTGGTTGAGTGGCTTCAAAGCGGCTTCAACGCTCCAGACTATTTGGTTGAGTGGCTTCAAAGCGGCTTCAACGCTCCAGACTATTTGGTTGAGTGGCTTCAAAGCGGCTTCGACGCTCCAGGCTATTTGGGTGAGTGGCTTCAGAGCGGCTTCGACGCTCCAGGCTATTTGGGTGAGTGGCTTCAGAGCGGCTTCAACTCTCCAGTCTCTTTGATTGATTGGCTTCAGAGCGGCTTCAACGCTCCAGTCTCTTTGATTGATTGGCTTCAATGCGGCTTCAACGCTCCAGTCTCTTTGATTGATTGGCTTCAGAGCGGCTTCAACGCTCCAGTCGTTTTGATTGATTGGCTTCAGAACGGCTTCAACGCTCCAGTCTCTTTGGTTGAATGGCTTCAGAGCGGCTTCAACTCTCCAGTCTCTTTGATTGATTGGCTTCAGAGCGGCTTCAACGCTCCAGTCTCTTTGATTGATTGGCTTCAATGCGGCTTCAACGCTCCAGTCTCTTTGATTGATTGGCTTCAGAGCGGCTTCAACGCTCCAGTCTCTTTGATTGATTGGCTTCAGAGCGGCTTCAACGCTCCTGTCTCTTTGATTGATTGGCTTCAGAGCGGCTTCAACGCTCCAGTCTCTTTGATTGATTGGCTTCAGAGCGGCTTCAACGCTCCAGTCTCTTTGATTGATTGGCTTCAGAGCGGCTTCAACGCTCCAGTCTCTTTGGTTGAATGGCTTCAGAGCGGCTTCAACTCTCCAGTCTCTTTGATTGATTGGCTTCAGAGCGGCGTCAACGCTCCAGTCTCTTTGGTTGAATGGCTTCAGAGCGGCTTCAACTCTCCAGTCTCTTTGATTGATTGGCTTCAGAGCGGCTTCAACGCTCCAGTCTCTTTGATTGATTGGCTTCAGAGCGGCTTCAACTCTCCAGTCTCTTTGATTGATTGGCTTCAGAGCGGCTTCAACGCACCAGACTATTTGGGTGAGTGGCTTCAAAGAAGCTTCAGCGCTCCAGGCTATTTGGGTGAGTGGCTTCAAAGCGGCTTCAACGCTCCAGTCTCTTTGATTGATTGGCTTCAATGCGGCTTCAACTCTCCAGTCTCTTTGGTTGAATGGCTTCAGAGCGGCTTCAACTCTCCAGTCTCTTTGGTGGAATGGCTTCAGAGCGGCTTCAACGCTCCAGTCTCTGTGATTGATTGGCTTCAGAGCGGCTTCAACGCTCCAGTCTCTTTGATTGATTGGCTTCAGAGCGGCTTCAACTCTCCAGTCTCTTTGATTGATTGGCTTCAGAGCGGCTTCAACGCTCCAGTCTCTTTGATTGATTGGCTTCAGAGCGGCTTCAACGCTCCAGTCTCTTTGATTGATTGGCTTCAGAGCGGCTTCAACGCTCCAGTCTCTTTGATTGATTGGCTTCAGAGCGGCTTCAACGCTCCTGTCTCTTTGATTGATTGGCTTCAGAGCGGCTTCAACGCTCCAGTCTCTTTGATTGATTGGCTTCAGAGCGGCTTCAACGCTCCAGTCTCTTTGATTGATTGGCTTCAGAGCGGCTTCAACGCTCCAGTCTCTTTGGTTGAATGGCTTCAGAGCGGCTTCAACTCTCCAGTCTCTTTGATTGATTGGCTTCAGAGCGGCGTCAACGCTCCAGTCTCTTTGGTTGAATGGCTTCAGAGCGGCTTCAACTCTCCAGTCTCTTTGATTGATTGGCTTCAGAGCGGCTTCAACGCTCCAGTCTCTTTGATTGATTGGCTTCAGAGCGGCTTCAACTCTCCAGTCTCTTTGATTGATTGGCTTCAGAGCGGCTTCAACGCACCAGACTATTTGGGTGAGTGGCTTCAAAGAAGCTTCAGCGCTCCAGGCTATTTGGGTGAGTGGCTTTTTGGGTGGAACCATTTTCTGTATTATTTATTTGCCTTTTCTGTTTACTGGATATTTGGGTGAGTGGCTTCAAAGCGGCTTCAGCGCTCCAGGCTATTTGGGTGAGTGGCTTCAAAGCGGCTTCAACGCTCCAGACTATTTGGTTGAGTGGCTTCAAAGCGGCTTCAACGCTCCAGACTATTTGGTTGAGTGGCTTCAGAGCGGCTTCAACGCTCCAGTCTCTTTGATTGATTGGCTTCAGAGCGGCTTCAACTCTCCATTCTCTTTGATTGATTGGCTTCAGAGCGGCTTCAACGCACCAGACTATTTGGGTGAGTGGCTTCAAAGCGGCTTCAACGCTCCAGTCTCTTTGATTGATTGGCTTCAATGCGGCTTCAACTCTCCAGTCTCTTTGGTTGAATGGCTTCAGAGCGGCTTCAACTCTCCAGTCTCTTTGGTGGAATGGCTTCAGAGCGGCTTCAACGCTCCAGTCTCTGTGATTGATTGGCTTCAGAGCGGCTTCAACGCTCCAGTCTCTTTGATTGATTGGCTTCAGAGCGGCTTCAACTCTCCAGTCTCTTTGATTGATTGGCTTCAGAGCGGCTTCAACGCTCCAGTCTCTTTGATTCATTGGCTTCAATGCGGCTTCAACTCTCCAGTCTCTTTGATTGATTGGCTTCAGAGCGGCTTCAACGCTCCAGTCTCTTTGATTGATTGGCTTCAATGCGGCTTCAACGCTCCAGACTATTTTGGTGAGTGGCTTCTGAGCGGCTTCAACGCTTCATAGACCAGTCAAATTAGCTTAACCTGGACATAATTCATAAACTCGTTATTTTTGTTATGTAATCGTTTATTGATATTGAGTATCAAATATTAATTCGATATATTAATAAAAAAATCCGGGGTCTTACCCGTATTTGATAAAAATCTTGAGATATTGTACACTACCTAACTTTTTGCTACAACCAAAAACGATAACTAAATACCATGTTAGTATAATTTTGAGATGCATTCCAATGCGATCTCTTAATAACAAACTTAAACGGAAACCAAATTTGCATGTACGTTTTTTTTCACAGTTTTTATCTGATCTCAATATCTAGACAAGCCAAAATGGTAACTATGATGTGTTTATCTGTTTAAGCTATATTGTGTCTTCTTAGACACTTAGGACCAAAATTAATCATTAATTGTTAACGTTTTAATAATAATCTATTTCTCATTCATTAAAAACCATAACTGTGATTTTATTGTTTAAGGATAGCTTTTTTCTTTGCTATAATCATGTTTTTATCAAAATTAAACAAGTAAATGTCACGCTTAAAAAATTGAAAATCCAATTCAAAATACGTGCAAAGTCACGACGAAGCGGGATGTGTGCGGTGGGGTGCGGGGTGGAGAGAGCGAGGCGTCAGGTGGCGAGCAAGCGGCGGGCGGCGCGGCGGACATGTCATAACGAGTTTATTACTATGCACATGGTTTTACCGTCGCGCGTGCAAATTATGCGGATATCAATATTATCAATATGGAATTTCCTAATTGTAGGATATGTATGTGTGCAATGAACTTTGATGTGGTGTCTGTAGGTCGAAAAGGACAGAATACTTTGATTGCAGCAAGTAAAAGGCGAGATGATAAAAAGTTTGTGACAATTTCAAAGGAAAATATGAGACCGTCCATAACAAAAGGGCCCTTATGGCACTTTCTAGTTTCGTAGATATCAGCGTTTTAGTAAAATACGGTAAAAACACATATTTTTTGTTTTTTGCATATTGATAAAGTATAAGACTAGATGTGTATTTCTAGCTTGGTTTCACACGTATAAGTTAAGTATTACAATTAGTTGTAAAGTTTAGTAAAAAAGGGCCCTTATGGCAGAGCGCAGATAATAATGATATAAAATAGGTTAATAACTTATTCTAATTACTTCTAACCATTTTCTGTATTATTTATTTGCCTTTTCTGTTTACTGGATTAGGTGGTACACGTTACAAATACCTATTTCTAGTCTCAAGTCAAGGAAGTCCTAGTCGTGCATGACCGTTGCAAAAATTTTTGTTTCTTATTACATTTCCTATTGAATTGTATTTTTAGAGTTCCGTAGCCAAAATGGTGAAAACGGAACCCTTATAGTTTCATCATGTCTGCCCGTCCGTCCGTCCGTACGTCCGTCCGTCCGTCCGTGCGTCAGTCCGCCCGTCCGTCCGTACGTCCGTCCGTCCGTCCGTCCGTGCTTCCGTCCGTCCGTATGTCACAACATATAGTAGGAAAGTAGTATTCTATGAATTGCTACACAATATAATAGTAACGTAAACTTTAAAAAAAATAGGTAGTGCCCCCCTCCCACCCTCTAATTTCCATATGTATGAAATTTCTGAAAAATAAATGAGGTGGTGTACAGTCACCAGCATTAATATCTGCTAAAACAATGGTGGCATTTAAATATCCGACACAGCTCCATTTGTAGAGCCGTAAAGATATTTATGCCGCCTTTGTTATAGCAGATATTGATGCTGGTGACTGTACATTAATAAATACTTACGAGGATTTTTGGTTTGATAAAAATACGGCTACTGGTTTTTGAGTAATTGCTGAAAAACTGTTTTGCCCAAACAAAAGGGCGTAAGTGCAGTGAGTTTACTATGAAGATACGACCTTTTTCGATTCGACGTATCAGATAGTGGGTTTAAATATGGACTAGTAGGTGTCGGTACTGTACGGAACTCTTTATTGTGCGTGGTCCGACACGTACTTGGTCGGTTTTTTTGTTAATAGAGTTAAAAAATAATTATTACTATGCGTAATTGCTTTTTCGTATAATTTAAAAACTACGCAAAATTCAAAAGATAAAGATAAGATAAAGATAAAGATATTTATTGCAAGAACAGTGTACAGCCAAATAGTCTGGAGCGTTGAAGCCGCTTTGAAGCCACTCACCCAAATAGCCTGGAGCGCTGAAGCTTCTTTGAAGCCACTCACCCAATAGCCACTTACTCAAATAGACTGGAGCGTTGAAGCCGCTCTGAAGCCAATCAATCAAAGAGACTGGAGCGTTGAAGCCGCTCTGAAGCCAATCAACCAAAGAGACTGGAGCGTTAAAGCCGCTCTGAAGCCAATCAACCAAAGAGACTGGAGCGTTAAAGCCGCTCTGAAGCCAATGAATCAAAGAGACGAGAGTTGAAGCCGCTCTGACGCCAATCAATCAAATAGACTGGAGCGTTGAAGCCGCTTTGAAGCCACTCACCCAAATAGCCTGGAGCGCTGAAGCCGCTTTGAAGCCACTTACTCAAATAGACTGGAGCGTTGAAGCCGCTCTGAAGCCAATCAATCAAAGAGACTGGAGCGTTGAAGCCGCTCTGAAGCCAATCAACCAAAGAGACTGGAGCGTTGAAGCCGCTCTGAAGCCAATCACCCAAATAGACTGGAGCGTTGAAGCCGCTCTGAAGCCACTCACCCAAATAGTCTGAAGCGTTGAAGCCGCTCAGAAGCCACTCACCAAAATAGTCTGGAGCGTTGAAGCCGTATTGAAGCCAATCAATCAAAGAGACTGGAGCGTTGAAGCCGCTCTGAAGCCAATCAATCAAAGAGACTGGAGAGTTGAAGCCGCATTGAAGCCAATGAATCAAAGAGACTGGAGCGTTGAAGCCGCTCTGAAGCCAATCAATCAAAGAGACTGGAGAGTTGAAGCCGCTCTGAAGCCAATCAATCAAAGAGACTGGAGCGTTGAAGCCGCTCTGAAGCCAATCAATCACAGAGACTGGAGCGTTGAAGCCGCTCTGAAGCCATTCCACCAAAGAGACTGGAGAGTTGAAGCCGCTCTGAAGCCATTCAACCAAAGAGACTGGAGAGTTGAAGCCGCATTGAAGCCAATCAATCAAAGAGACTGGAGCGTTGAAGCCGCTTTGAAGCCACTCACCCAAATAGTCTGGTGCGTTGAAGCCGCTCTGAAGCCAATCAATCAAAGAGAATGGAGAGTTGAAGCCGCTCTGAAGCCAATCAATCAAAGAGACTGGAGCGTTGAAGCCGCTCTGAAGCCACTCAACCAAATAGTCTGGAGCGTTGAAGCCGCTTTGAAGCCACTCAACCAAATAGTCTGGAGCGTTGAAGCCGCTTTGAAGCCACTCACCCAAATAGCCTGGAGCACTGAAGCCGCTTTGAAGCCACTCACCCAAATAGCCTGGAGCGCTGAAGCCGCTTTGAAGCCACTTACTCAAATAGTCTGGAGCGTTGAAGCCGCATTGAAGCCAATCAATCAAAGAGACTGGAGCGTTGAAGCCGTTCTGAAGCCAATCAATCAAAGAAACTGGAGCGTTGAAGCCGCTCTGAAGCCAATCAATCAAAGAGACTGGAGCGTTGAAGCCGCTCTGAAGCCAATCAATCAAAGAGACTGGAGAGTTGAAGCCGCTCTGAAGCCATTCAACCAAAGAGACTGGAGCGTTGAAGCCGTTCTGAAGCCAATCAATCAAAACGACTGGAGCGTTGAAGCCGCTCTGAAGCCAATCAATCAAAGAGACTGGAGAGTTGAAGCCGCATTGAAGCCAATCAATCAAAGAGACTGGAGCGTTGAAGCCGCTCTGAAGCCAATCAATCAAAGAGACTGGAGCGTTGAAGCCGCTTTGAAGCCACTCACCCAAATAGCCTGGAGCGCTGAAGGCGCTTTGAAGCCACTCACCCAAATAGTCTGGTGCGTTGAAGCCGCTCTGAAGCCACTCAATCAAATAGCCTGGAGCGTTGAAGCCGCTTTGAAGCCACTCAACCAAATAGTCTGGAGCGTTGAAGCCGCTTTGAAGCCACTCAACCAAATAGTCTGGAGCGTTGAAGCCGCTTTGAAGCCACTCACCCAAATAGCCTGGAGCGCTGAAGCCGCTTTGAAGCCACTCACCCAAATAGCCTGGAGCGCTGAAGCCGCTTTGAAGCCATTTACTCAAATAGACTAGAGCGTTGAAGCCGCTTTGAATCCACACTCAAATAGTCTGGGTGAGCGGCTTCAACTCTCCAGTCTCTTTGATTGATTGGCTTCAGAGCGGCTTCAACGCTCCAGTCTCTTTGATTCATTGGCTTCAATGCGGCTTCAACTCTCCAGTCTCTTTGATTGATTGGCTTCAGAGCGGCTTCAACGCTCCAGTCTCTTTGATTGATTGGCTTCTATGCGGCTTCAACGCTCCAGACTATTTGGGTGAGTGGCTTCAAAGCGGCTTCAACGCTTCAAATAGTCTGGAGCGTTGAAGCCGCATTGAAGCCAATCAATCAAAGTGACTGGAGCGTTGAAGCCGCTCTGAAGCCAATCAATCAAAGAGACTGGAGAGTTGAAGCCGCATTGAAGCCAATGAATCAAAGAGACTGGAGCGTTGAAGCCGCTCTGAAGCCAATCAATCAAAGAGACTGGAGAGTTGAAGCCGCTCTGAAGCCAATCAATCAAAGAGACTGGAGCGTTGAAGCCGCTCTGAAGCCAATCAATCACAGAGACTGGAGCGTTGAAGCCGCTCTGAAGCCATTCCACCAAAGAGACTGGAGAGTTGAAGCCGCTCTGAAGCCATTCAACCAAAGAGACTGGAGAGTTGAAGCCGCATTGAAGCCAATCAATCAAAGAGACTGGAGCGTTGAAGCCGCTCTGAAGCCACTGACCCAAATATTCTAAAGCGTTGAAGCCGCTTTGAAGCCAATCAATCAAATACACTGGAGCTTTGAAGCCACTCTGAAGCCAATTACCCAAATAGACTGGAGCGTTGAAGCTGCTCTGAAGCCACTCACCCAAATAGCCTGGAGCGCCGAAGCCGCTTTGAAGCCACTCACCCAAATAGCCTGGAGCGCTGAAGCCGCTTTGAAGCCACTTACTCAAATAGACTGGAGTTGAAGTATGCTACACATGCATACAAATAAATATATATATATATAGGTATATATTATATATATATATATATATATATGTATATATATATATATATATATATATGTATGTATGTATATGTACACTAATATACATATATACTTTGTTTATCAGTGTATAGTGTATATACATACATACGCTACACTGGAGCTTTGAAGCCGCTCTGTAGCCAATCAGACTGGAGACTTGAAGCCGCTCTGAAGCCAATCAATCAAAAAGACGAGCGTTGAAGCCGCTCTGAAGCCATTCAATCAAAGAGACTGGAGCGTTGAAGCCGCTCTGAAGCCATTCAACCAAGGAGACTGGAGCGTTGACGCCGCTCTGAAGCCAATCAATCAAAGAGACTGGAGCGTTGAAGCCGCTCTGAAGCCACACCCAAATAGTCTGAAGCGTTGAAGCAGCTTTGAAGTCACTCACCCAAATAGTCTGGAGCGTTGAAGCCGCATTGAAGCCAATCAATCAAAGAGACTGGAGCGTTGAAGCCGCTCTGAAGCCAATCAATCAAAGAGACTGGAGAGTTGAAGCCGCTCTGAAGCCACTCACCCAAATAGCCTGGAGCGTCGAAGCCGCTCTGAAGCCACTCACCCAAATAGCCTGGAGCGTCGAAGCCGCTTTGAAGCCACTCAACCAAATAGTCTGGAGCGTTGAAGCCGCTTTGAAGCCACTCAACCAAATAGTCTGGAGCGTTGAAGCCGCTTTGAAGCCACTCAACCAAATAGTCTGGAGCGTTGAAGCCGCTTTGAAGCCACTCACCCAAATAGCCTGGAGCGCTGAAGCCGCTTTGAAGCCCCTCACCCAAATAGTCTGGTGCGTTGAAGCCGCTCTGAAGCCAATCAATCAAAGAGACTGGAGAGTTGAAGCCGCTCTGAAGCCAATCAATCAAAGAGACTGGAGCGTTGAAGCCGCTCTGAAGCCAATCAATCAAAGAGACTGGAGCGTTGAAGCCGCTCTGAAGCCAATCAATCAAAGAGACTGGAGAGTTGAAGCCGCTCACCCAGACTATTTGAGTGTGGATTCAAAGCGGCTTCAACGCTCTAGTCTATTTGAGTAAATGGCTTCAAAGCGGCTTCAGCGCTCCAGGCTATTTGGGTGAGTGGCTTCAAAGCGGCTTCAGCGCTCCAGGCTATTTGGGTGAGTGGCTTCAAAGCGGCTTCAACGCTCCAGACTATTTGGTTGAGTGGCTTCAAAGCGGCTTCAACGCTCCAGACTATTTGGTTGAGTGGCTTCAAAGCGGCTTCAACGCTCCAGGCTATTTGATTGAGTGGCTTCAGAGCGGCTTCAACGCACCAGACTATTTGGGTGAGTGGCTTCAAAGCGCCTTCAGCGCTCCAGGCTATTTGGGTGAGTGGCTTCAAAGCGGCTTCAACGCTCCAGTCTCTTTGATTGATTGGCTTCAGAGCGGCTTCAACGCTCCAGTCTCTTTGATTGATTGGCTTCAATGCGGCTTCAACTCTCCAGTCTCTTTGATTGATTGGCTTCAGAGCGGCTTCAACGCTCCAGTCGTTTTGATTGATTGGCTTCAGAACGGCTTCAACGCTCCAGTCTCTTTGGTTGAATGGCTTCAGAGCGGCTTCAACTCTCCAGTCTCTTTGATTGATTGGCTTCAGAGCGGCTTCAACGCTCCAGTCTCTTTGATTGATTGGCTTCAGAGCGGCTTCAACGCTCCAGTTTCTTTGATTGATTGGCTTCAGAACGGCTTCAACGCTCCAGTCTCTTTGATTGATTGGCTTCAATGCGGCTTCAACGCTCCAGACTATTTGAGTAAGTGGCTTCAAAGCGGCTTCAGCGCTCCAGGCTATTTGGGTGAGTGGCTTCAAAGCGGCTTCAGTGCTCCAGGCTATTTGGGTGAGTGGCTTCAAAGCGGCTTCAACGCTCCAGACTATTTGGTTGAGTGGCTTCAAAGCGGCTTCAACGCTCCAGACTATTTGGTTGAGTGGCTTCAGAGCGGCTTCAACGCTCCAGTCTCTTTGATTGATTGGCTTCAGAGCGGCTTCAACTCTCCATTCTCTTTGATTGATTGGCTTCAGAGCGGCTTCAACGCACCAGACTATTTGGGTGAGTGGCTTCAAAGCGGCTTCAACGCTCCAGTCTCTTTGATTGATTGGCTTCAATGCGGCTTCAACTCTCCAGTCTCTTTGGTTGAATGGCTTCAGAGCGGCTTCAACTCTCCAGTCTCTTTGGTGGAATGGCTTCAGAGCGGCTTCAACGCTCCAGTCTCTGTGATTGATTGGCTTCAGAGCGGCTTCAACGCTCCAGTCTCTTTGATTGATTGGCTTCAGAGCGGCTTCAACTCTCCAGTCTCTTTGATTGATTGGCTTCAGAGCGGCTTCAACGCTCCAGTCTCTTTGATTCATTGGCTTCAATGCGGCTTCAACTCTCCAGTCTCTTTGATTGATTGGCTTCAGAGCGGCTTCAACGCTCCAGTCTCTTTGATTGATTGGCTTCAATACGGCTTCAACGCTCCAGACTATTTTGGTGAGTGGCTTCTGAGCGGCTTCAACGCTTCAGACTATTTGGGTGAGTGGCTTCAGAGCGGCTTCAACGCTCCAGTCTATTTGGGTGATTGGCTTCAGAGCGGCTTCAACGCTCCAGTCTCTTTGGTTGATTGGCTTCAGAGCGGCTTCAACGCTCCAGTCTCTTTGATTGATTGGCTTCAGAGCGGCTTCAACGCTCCAGTCTATTTGAGTAAGTGGCTTCAAAGCGGCTTCAGCGCTCCAGGCTATTTGGGTGAGTGGCTTCAAAGCGGCTTCAACGCTCCAGTCTATTTGATTGATTGGCGTCAGAGCGGCTTCAACTCTCGTCTCTTTGATTCATTGGCTTCAGAGCGGCTTTAACGCTCCAGTCTCTTTGGTTGATTGGCTTCAGAGCGGCTTTAACGCTCCAGTCTCTTTGGTTGATTGGCTTCAGAGCGGCTTCAACGCTCCAGTCTCTTTGATTGATTGGCTTCAGAGCGGCTTCAACGCTCCAGTCTATTTGAGTAAGTGGCTATTGGGTGAGTGGCTTCAAAGAAGCTTCAGCGCTCCAGGCTATTTGGGTGAGTGGCTTCAAAGCGGCTTCAACGCTCCAGACTATTTGGGTGAGTGGCTTCAAAGAAGCTTCAGCGCTCCAGGCTATTTGGGTGAGTGGCTTCAAAGCGGCTTCAACGCTCCAGACTATTTGGTTGAGTGGCTTCAAAGCGGCTTCAACGCTCCAGACTATTTGGTTGAGTGGCTTCAAAGCGGCTTCAACGCTCCAGACTATTTGGTTGAGTGGCTTCAAAGCGGCGTCAACGCTCCAGTCTCTTTGGTTGAATGGCTTCAGAGCGGCTTCAACTCTCCAGTCTCTTTGATTGATTGGCTTCAGAGCGGCTTCAACGCTCCAGTCTCTTTGATTGATTGGCATCAGAGCGGCTTCAACTCTCCAGTCTCTTTGATTGATTGGCTTCAGAGCGGCTTCAACGCACCAGACTATTTGGGTGAGGGGCTTCAAAGCGGCTTCAGCGCTCCAGGCTATTTGGGTGAGTGGCTTCAAAGCGGCTTCAACGCTCCAGACTATTTGGTTGAGTGGCTTCAAAGCGGCTTCAACGCTCCAGACTATTTGGTTGAGTGGCTTCAAAGCGGCTTCAACGCTCCAGACTATTTGGTTGAGTGGCTTCAAAGCGGCGTCAACGCTCCAGTCTCTTTGGTTGAATGGCTTCAGAGCGGCTTCAACTCTCCAGTCTCTTTGATTGATTGGCTTCAGAGCGGCTTCAACGCTCCAGTCTCTTTGATTGATTGGCTTCAGAGCGGCTTCAACTCTCCAGTCTCTTTGATTGATTGGCTTCAGAGCGGCTTCAACGCACCAGACTATTTGGGTGAGGGGCTTCAAAGCGGCTTCAGCGCTCCAGGCTATTTGGGTGAGTGGCTTCAAAGCGGCTTCAACGCTCCAGACTATTTGGTTGAGTGGCTTCAAAGCGGCTTCAACGCTCCAGACTATTTGGTTGAGTGGCTTCAAAGCGGCTTCAACGCTCCAGACTATTTGGTTGAGTGGCTTCAAAGCGGCTTCGACGCTCCAGGCTATTTGGGTGAGTGGCTTCAGAGCGGCTTCGACGCTCCAGGCTATTTGGGTGAGTGGCTTCAGAGCGGCTTCAACTCTCCAGTCTCTTTGATTGATTGGCTTCAGAGCGGCTTCAACGCTCCAGTCTCTTTGATTGATTGGCTTCAATGCGGCTTCAACGCTCCAGTCTCTTTGATTGATTGGCTTCAGAGCGGCTTCAACGCTCCAGTCGTTTTGATTGATTGGCTTCAGAACGGCTTCAACGCTCCAGTCTCTTTGGTTGAATGGCTTCAGAGCGGCTTCAACTCTCCAGTCTCTTTGATTGATTGGCTTCAGAGCGGCTTCAACGCTCCAGTCTCTTTGATTGATTGGCTTCAATGCGGCTTCAACGCTCCAGTCTCTTTGATTGATTGGCTTCAGAGCGGCTTCAACGCTCCAAATAGTCTGGAGCGTTGAAGCCGCTTTGAAGCCACTCAACCAAATAGTCTGGAGCGTTGAAGCCGCTTTGAAGCCACTCACCCAAATAGCCTGGAGCGCTGAAGCCGCTTTGAAGCCCCTCACCCAAATAGTCTGGTGCGTTGAAGCCGCTCTGAAGCCAATCAATCAAAGAGACTGGAGAGTTGAAGCCGCTCTGAAGCCAATCAATCAAAGAGACTGGAGCGTTGAAGCCGCTCTGAAGCCAATCAATCAAAGAGACTGGAGAGTTGAAGCCGCTCTGAAGCCATTCAACCAAAGAGACTGGAGCGTTGACGCCGCTTTGAAGCCACTCAACCAAATAGTCTGGAGCGTTGAAGCCGCTTTGAAGCCACTCAACCAAATAGTCTGGAGCGTTGAAGCCGCTTTGAAGCCACTCAACCAAATAGTCTGGAGCGTTGAAGCCGCTTTGAAGCCACTCACCCAAATAGCCTGGAGCGCTGAAGCCGCTTTGAAGCCCCTCACCCAAATAGTCTGGTGCGTTGAAGCCGCTCTGAAGCCAATCAATCAAAGAGACTGGAGAGTTGAAGCCGCTCTGAAGCCAATCAATCAAAGAGACTGGAGCGTTGAAGCCGCTCTGAAGCCAATCAATCAAAGAGACTGGAGAGTTGAAGCCGCTCTGAAGCCATTCAACCAAAGAGACTGGAGCGTTGACGCCGCTTTGAAGCCACTCAACCAAATAGTCTGGAGCGTTGAAGCCGCTTTGAAGCCACTCAACCAAATAGTCTGGAGCGTTGAAGCCGCTTTGAAGCCACTCAACCAAATAGTCTGGAGCGTTGAAGCCGCTTTGAAGCCACTCACCCAAATAGCCTGGAACGCTGAAGCTTCTTTGAAGCCACTCACCCAAATAGTCTGGAGCGTTGAAGCCGCTTTGAAGCCACTCACCCAAATAGCCTGGAGCGCTGAAGCTTCTTTGAAGCCACTCACCCAAATAGTCTGGAGCGTTGAAGCCGCTTTGAAGCCACTCAACCAAATAGTCTGGAGCGTTGAAGCCGCTTTGAAGCCACTCACCCAAATAGCCTGGAGCGCTGAAGCTTCTTTGAAGCCACTCACCCAAATAGTCTGGTGCGTTGAAGCCGCTCTGAAGCCAATCAATCAAAGAGACTGGAGAGTTGAAGCCGCTCTGAAGCCAATCAATCAAAGAGACTGGAGCGTTGAAGCCGCTTTGAAGCCACTCACCCAAATAGTCTGGTGCGTTGAAGCCGCTCTGAAGCCAATCAATCAAAGAGAATGGAGAGTTGAAGCCGCTCTGAAGCCAATCAATCAAAGAGACTGGAGCGTTGAAGCCGCTCTGAAGCCACTCAACCAAATAGTCTGGAGCGTTGAAGCCGCTTTGAAGCCACTCAACCAAATAGTCTGGAGCGTTGAAGCCGCTTTGAAGCCACTCACCCAAATAGCCTGGAGCGCTGAAGCCGCTTTGAAGCCACTCACCCAAATAGCCTGGAGCGCTGAAGCCGCTTTGAAGCCACTTACTCAAATAGTCTGGAGCGTTGAAGCCGCATTGAAGCCAATCAATCAAATAGCCTGGAGCGTTGAAGCCGCTTTGAAGCCACTCAACCAAATAGTCTGGAGCGTTGAAGCCGCTTTGAAGCCACTCAACCAAATAGTCTGGAGCGTTGAAGCCGCTTTGAAGCCACTCACCCAAATAGCCTGGAGCGCTGAAGCCGCTTTGAAGCCACTCACCTAAATAGCCTGGAGCGCTGAAGCCGCTTTGAAGCCATTTACTCAAATAGACTAGAGCGTTGAAGCCGCTTTGAATCCACTCACTCAAATAGTAGTGTCTGTGAGAACACCTTCTTTGTTTCGTCCGAGGTCTTCAGCTCCGAACCTGTTTCGGGGTAGAAAATAACAGTGGGGCCCTGCTGTTGAACCGGCATCGGTGGCTTGCCCTTGGGCATTTTTAGCGCGTTGGCGTACGGGGCCGAAACGGTCTGCTGCTGGGGGGGGCGGGCACCGAGGATGACCCTGCAACGGCCGCGCGCTGGAGCTGGATTCTCAGCACCGCCGCTTCGTGCTCTGCTTCGCTCAGCCTGAGCGTCAGCATTGCGACCATGGCGATGATGTCCTGCCCGTGGCCTGCTACTGTTGTTTTGTCGGCAACGTTGAGCTTATTGGTGGCGTTGGCGATTGCACCAATCCCCTTCACGGACGCGTGTACGCAGCCAACAATGTCCGCCAAGGCCGGAGCCACGTAAGACTGGGACGCATTGGTGGTGGAGGCGGCGACATTGGCGGTTGGCGGGCATTCTTGGGCGACAGCAGCTGGGGCGACGGGAGCGGCAGCAGCAGGAGCAACGGCAACAGGAACAGCAGCAGGGACGGGATCTACAGGGATGGATATGAGTTCGGCCAACGGGATGGTGGTGCTGCGCGAGGATCGTGGGGCCACCGTTAGTATACCGCCAATCGGCGGAGCTGTAGACGACATACCCTCTCCTACCCTCCTGCGGATCGCGTCCTGGACCTCCTCGGGCGACGTCAGCAGTCGCTTATGGGAACCCGTGCCTGCAGTGCCCGCTAAGGGGCTGCCCGAAGGCGGTGAGCGGGCCAACGAATAACGGGGCTTCATGAGATGGGCCTCTTGCTCCAGTAGCTCCTCCAGTGCTTCCATCTCTTTCTCCTTGCGGGCCCGTTCGGCTTCTAAAAGCTGCCGCTGCTGCCGCCGCAGCAGCCGCGCCGTGTCGTCGTCCGTGCCGTCATCCGACATCGTCCAACTCCCAGTGTCCGGTTCTCGTATATGATATACGTGAAACGGAACGCTGTCACTGGTGACAGCTGTCAATCACACGTCAAACGTCAAACGTCAGACGTCAGACGTCACTCCACCGCGTGCCTAACCTCAAAGCGCACGCGGTCCCAACCTCAAAACACGTGTTTTTAATTCCGAGATTTTTGATTAAAAAACTACGTAGGGAGGTTAAGGACCACATGCACAGTGAGGATAAGCAAAAATAAAAATGTCTTTACTGACCTCAGTACACGGGGTTTGACGATTAAACGTCCCCCGCGCTGCTCGCCTTGCTGCAGCCAGCAAACACTTAAAATCCTTTAGCGTGGCCTAGGAACACTGTATACACAATACACAATATTTATAACCACAAAGGAACAAATTTCAAAACGAAAAACCCACGAATTTAAAAATATACGATTTTTAAATACAGAGCGCACTCAGAGCACGTCCGACCGCTGTGACGCGTCGACGTAGAGTAGCCAGGACAGGTACATCGTAACAACACCGGGCAGAACTTACCAATCACGAAAATACATCCCAGATACGACTCAGCGACCTGTTGCTGGAAGTGCGGCAGGCCAGGCCATAATACTCGCGAGTGCAGATCCCAGGGCCGACTGTTCTGCAGCGGATGTGGGAAACTAGGAGTGCTAAGCAGAAACTGTTGCAGGGCGAGGACAGGACAACAAGGAGGATCACTGGGAGCCGCCGGAGAACCCCGTGGGAAGGACAATAGAATGTATGAAGACATCACCATAGCAGGCAATATATATCCGTGCCTAATAGATACAGGATCTACAAGCACTTACATTAATAAGCAAACATATGAAGCGTGTAGGGAAGCGGGCGCTCTCACGAAACCAACACAGATAGGAGTTGTGTTAGCCGACGGAACAAAGACAGAAATCAATACATGTATATTACTGGAACTAAACATAAAAGGGACAACAATAAAGCACTGGGTCCGAGTGCTCCCATCAGCAGGCTGCACCATAATAGGTATGGACGTCCTGAACAGGATAGGGGTAGCCCTGAAATGGCCTGAAAACATTAACACACCGTCACAAGCCGGTACTAGTGAGCGGGAACCCCATCAAATACTCGGAGAGACAGCCATAGTACCGGATAATGAACAGCATACCCAGGAGCAACCCTCCCAAACAAACCACACTCTAACACAGGAACAGGAAAAGACATTACAAACCCTGCTGCAACAAGAATTCAAACTGTGCGAAGAGAGCCCCAAAGGGAACACATGGGTCGAACACCGCATAAAATTAAAACATAACGAACCCATTAAACAGAAATATTATCCCCGTAACCCGAAACAACAGGAAATAATTGACACTCACGTCAAAGAAATGTTACAGCAGGGAGTGATCGAGAAGTCTCACAGCCCCTACAGCTCACCGGTGGTACTGGTGAAAAAGGACAACGGGCAATACCGATTCTGTATTGACTTCAGAAAGGTAAACGAAGCATCAGAAAAGGACGCGTATCCTTTACCTCAAATAGATGATACCCTAGAGAAGCTCCGCCAGGCACAGTACTTCTCCAAACTGGACTTGAAGAACGGATACTGGAACGTGCCGTTAGAAAAGGCCAGCAGACCAGTAACGGCGTTCACGGTACCAGGCCGGGGGCTTTTCCAGTTCAAGGTCATGCCATTCGGACTTCATTCCAGTGGGGCCACGTTCCAGAGACTGCTGGACAGGGTGATAGGACCAGAACTCGAACCACACGCATACGTATACCTAGATGACATAATAGTATGCAGCCCAACATTCGAACAGCATACGGTACACCTAAAAGAGATATTCCGAAGGATACGCCAGGCGGGATTACAAATTAACACGGCGAAATGTGAGTTCGCGAAGTCCGAAGTGGAATACCTAGGACACACCGTTACCAGAGAAGGAATTAAAATGAACGAAGCAAAGATAAGGGCGATAAATCAATTGGAATCACCAAAAGACTTAAAGTCCCTCAGGCGACTCATCGGGATGACATCCTGGTACAGAAAGTTTATCCCTAATTACGCAGAAATAACCGCACCATTACTAAAGCTATTAAAGAAAAACGAAAAATACGTCTGGGCCAACGAACAGGAACAAGCCGTAAATAAAATAAAAGAAATATTAACGTCCGACCCCATACTGGCCCGAGCAGATTTCACCAAACACTTCACGTTACACACAGACGCAAGCGACGTTGGTTTAGGGGCGTTTCTCACACAAGAACAAGACGGAATACCACGCGTAATTATGTACGTAAGCAGGAGACTGACACCGGCCGAAACGCGCTACACAGTGACAGAAAAAGAGTGCCTTGCGATTGTATGGGGAAACAGGAAAATGAGAGCATTTCTAGAAGGGTACAACTTCACGATCGTCACCGATCATCAAGCACTCAAATGGCTAAATACATTAAAAAACCCCTCCGGACGGCTAGCCAGATGGGCACTGGAGTTACAGCAGTATCAATATAACATTAAGTATCGCAGCGGCAAACAAAACCAAGTTGCCGACGAATTATCACGTAACCCCATATGTACAACAACCGAACAAGACTGGTACGAAAAGAAATACGAACAGGTCCATAGCGGCGCGATAGCATCCCAGGAGTATCGTATACAAGACAACCACCTGTACAGAAAACTCACCAACGACGTAGACAACGAATGTATGGACCCCGGCTCACAATGGAAAAAATGCGTACCCAAACAAGACCGCCTTCAGATAATACAACAAAACCACGACTCACCGAGCGCCGGACACTTAGGTTTATCAAAAACATATCAGAGGATCGCACAAAGATACTACTGGCCGGGATTACAGGACGACGTAAAAAAGTACGTAAATAAATGCAGCGCCTGCCAAAAGTATAAACCACCGCAACACAAGCAAAACGGACTCATGCACATAAATAACGCAAACACGGCATGGGAAATAATAACTTCAGATCTCATCGGACCTTTGCCAAGGTCATCCAAGGGCTATAGGTGGATCATAGTGTTCCATGATAAATTCACAAAATGGACCGAAATAGCACCGCTGCGCACGGCAACGGCGAACACGGTTTCGAGGGCATTCGAACAATGCGTAGCGTTGCGTCACGGCGCCCCGCGGGCGCTATTAACAGATAACGGCACCCAATACACATCGAAACTATTCAAAGATACGCTAAAGAAATACGGCACTGAACACAGGCTTACCCCCCCCCCCCCCCCCCTACACCCCCCACTGCAACGCCACGGAACGGCAAAATAGAACACTAGAAGGAATGATAGCTACGTTCATAGGGGAAAACCATAAACAATGGGATAAGTACCTAAACGAATTCAACTTCGCCATCAACACCGCAGTACAGGACTCAACGAAATACACCCCGGCATTCCTACTATATGGCAGAGAATTACGGAACCCAGGAGATCAAAACCCATTACCTACACCACGCCTGAAGGATTTAGCAGCATTACAGGACATATACCAAAACGTCCGGCAAAACCAAAATAAAGCGTCCGCCACACAGAAATACTACTACGATAAACAGCGGCGCTATTGGACACCCGCCACGGGAGAACTAGTACTCAAACGTAATTACGTATTATCCAGCGCAGAGAAGAATATATGCGCAAAACTTATGCCTAAGTATGTAGGACCCTACGAGATTATAAGGAAAACCTCACCAGTAATATATATATTGAAAAACCCAAGCGAACCCAGAAAGACAATAACAACACATATTAAGGATTTAAAACCATTTAAACACTAATTACCGAACGAGCAAAATGAATACGTATGGTAAAAACATCGACAACACGTCGCCGCACAAAACCAAAACAGCCCAACAAAGAGACGCGTACCTAACAAGACCCAAGCAAGGGCGCACACGAAAATACACCGTACGTTCAAAGATATAAAACCGTAATCACATCACATCGGCAGGTACCGACAAAACATTGCGGACAAAATTATACAGTAATGGCGGCAAACAACCGTTCGGCCCACAGTATGGTAAGCGGACACCGCAACCCATGGACGCACGAAACTCCGATTGCTGAAGCCATACTCTGTAATTCAAAATTGACGTCAAAACACAAACAGAAACAAGACGATGACCATGCCGTCCGAATAATGCTACAAGGAAAAATCAGGCAAGCAAATAGATGGATAACAGAGAGATCTGGGGGAGGTATAATGGACCCAAATGAGAAAATAGGAGATAAAACAGTACATCAAATATTCAAAGAAAAACATCCCAACCAAGCAACCCCCCAACTAAACTATTTTCTAGACAATCCTGAATTACCTATAATGGTGAATGTTGATATTACTTCAAATCATATAGAAAAAGTTGCTAGAAAACTATCCGGTGGAGCTGGCCCAAGTGGTACAGATTCGGAACAATGGAAGTCACTCCTCCTTCGGTTTGGAAATCATAGCTCCAAATTAAGGGAATCAATCGCAGCACTAACCAGAAAACTTAGCAGTGAAATTGTCGAATGGGATTGCATTAGAACTTTACTAGCAAGAAGAGGGATAGCACTGAATAAATGCCCTGGTGTTCGCCCAATCGGCATCGGCGAAATATTACAACGCATCATTGCTAAAGCCATGGCCACCGCAACAGGGCTAGACGTTCAACAAGCGTGCGGATCCGATCAGCTCTGTGCGGGAATAAAATCAGGCATTGAGGGAGGAATCCATGCTATGACCAAATGTTTTAACGAAGGTGAAGATGATGAAGGCCTCCTTTTAATAGATGCAGCAAACGCCTTCAATGCACTGAGCCGTCCTATCGCTCTTTGGAATGCTAGAATATACTGGCCACGTTGTGCAATATTTCTTTTCAACACTTACAGAGGATATGCAGTCATTTGTTTATCGGGCTCCAATGATTTCATCTTAAGCAAGGAAGGAACCACACAAGGTGACCCATTGGCAATGTTAATGTATGCAGTTGGGATTTTACCACTAATTCAAAGTTGCAAAGACCCTGGAAAATACATACAAAATTGGTACGCCGATGACTCAGCTTGTTTTGGTAAACTAACTAATATAAAGGGCTGGTTAAAGAAACTGATAGAACAAGGGCCAAAATATGGCTACTTCCCGGAACCTTCAAAAAGCTATATTATAGTTAAAAATAATTCGAGTGAAGAGGCTAAGAGACTCTTTGGGGATCTAGGCGTGAAGACTGTACTCTCTCGCCGATTTCTGGGTGGTGTCATAGGCGATGAGGATGGGAAAATGGAATACATCAAAGGAAAAGTTAATGAATGGACAAACTGTATTACACATTTATCAAAAGCCAGCAAAAAGCATCCACAACTTGTACATACAGCCTTTACAAAGTCACTACAATGTGAGTGGAGATACTTACAAACAGTAATGGATAAAGCTCATGAAGAATTCTACTCCTTAAAACAAACAATCATAACATCACTAACACCATATATTTTAGACAGAGAAATAACCTCACTTGAGCATGAACTGTTCTTTCTACCAGTGAAACTCGGCGGCCTCGGCATTAATGATCCAGATAAAAATAAAGAATGCTACAAAACATCATTAGAATCAAACAGGTTACTAATTAACGCTATCAAAAATGCTGAAAACCTAGACCTACTGGCACACCAAATTCATACTACAGAAACTATAAAAAAAGAAAAATTGGCAAGACAAATAAGAGACATCGAAACCAGCAAAGACATAATATCTAAACTACCAGATAAAATGAAAAGATGTGTTCAAAGAGTCATTGAGACGAATTCGTCACAATGGCTGACAATTATCCCTACTACCGCCAATAATACCGATCTCACAGCCACTCAGTTTAAGGATGCCCTAGCCATTCGATATGCTCATGAACCTACCAGCCTCCCTCAAGCCTGCGATGGTTGCGGAGAGAATAACTTCGATCTAAACCACGCACTAAATTGCAAAAAAGGTGGTCTAATAAAACAAGGTCATGATCAACATAGAGATGACTGTAAACAATGGGCTGAACTAGCCTGGGGAACAGGTACAACAGAACCCATAATGCGTGACACAAGTAATACTCAACCGGCCCTCATAGGAGACTTGTTACTAAACAGTGTTTGGGAACCTGCAAGGAAAGCGTTCTTCGATGTTCGCATAATAAATGCCGACGCTTCTTCTTACAGCAACCTCACATGGCAACAAACAGCACAGAGACATAGCCGAGAGAAACACACCAAATATGACCGAGCAGCAGAAGATTTAAGAGCCTCCTTTACTCCACTTGTCATCTCATGCGATGGAGCATTAGGGACAGAATATAACAACTTTATAAAAAAAACCGCATAAATGATTCTTATGTATGTATGTATGTATGTATGTATGTATGTATGTATGTATGTATGTATGTATGTATGTTACGCCTGGAAATGGGCCTGACCATGACAGACCATGTCCGGACCATGACAGACCATGTCCGGACCATGACAGATAATGTCCGGACCATGACAGACCACGTCCGGACCATGACAGACCATGTCCGGACCATGACGGACAATATCCGGACCATGTCCGGACCATGTCCGGACCATGACAGACCATGTATGTATGTATACATACATATACATACATACATACATACATACATACATACATACATACATACATACATACATACATACATACATACATACATACATACATGGTACATAGCAAATGGTCCGGACATGGTCCGTCATGGTCCGGACATGGTCTGTCATGGTCCGGACATGGTCCGTCATGGTCCGGACATGGTCTGTCATGGTCCGGACATTGTCTGTCATGGTCCGGACATGGTCTGTCATGGTCCGGACATGGTCTGTCATGGTCAGGCCCATTTCCAGACGTAACACATACATACATACATACATACATACATAAATACATACATATGACAATGTCCGGACCATGACAGACCATGTCCGGACCATGACAGACCATGACAGACCATGTATGTATGTATGTATGTATGTATGTATGTATGTATGTATGTATGTATATATGTATATGTATGTATATGTATGTATATGTATGTATGCATACATACATAAATACATACATACATACATACATACATACATACATACATACATACATACATACATACATAAATACATACATATGACAATGTCCGGACCATGACAGACCATGTATGTATGTATGTATGTATGTATGTATGTATGTATGTATGTATGTATGTATATGTATGTATATGTATGTATAAATACATACATACATACATACATACATACATACATACATACATACTTTCCTTAGCTATATGTACCATTACAGTACTGCCAAATATCCTTATGTGGCTCACGTCCGGCTTGACCCCAGTCCACATTTCATAGGGTGTCTTGTTGTTCAGTCCAGCCGCGACAGTACGATTCTGTAGGTAAACAGCTGTGTGGGAACTCTCTGCCCAGAACTCTTTTCCAAGTTTAGCCTCAAACAGCATGCATCTTGCCTTCTCTACAATTGAACGATTTCTTCTCTCACAAAATCCATTCTGTTCAGGAGAATATGCATTTGTTGTTTGACGAAGGATACCATTATTCTTCAAATAAGAGTCAAATTCTCTATTACAAAATTCCTTGCCTTGATCACTCTGAATACACTTGATCTTCTTATTTGTTTGGTTCTCGGCCATAGCTTTGAATTCCTTGAACTTATCCAATGCCTCACTCTTGCGCTTGAGAAAATAAATGAATGTCAGCTTACTACAATCATCTATGAACAGTAGAAAATAGCGGGAACCTCCAATGGACAGGGTTTCCTGAGGCCCACAAATATCCATGTGTACTAATTGCAAGACTTCTTCACATCTTGTACTTGTATGACTGAAGGGTAGCCTGCTCTGCTTGCCTTCACAACAAACTGTACATGAAGCTTTCTTTATATCTGCTTTCTCATCAAGTTGCGATCCTTCAACTGCACTAGACATCTTGTTAAGATAATTGCTGTTCAAGTGTCCTAACCTGCGATGCCAAATGTCCTTGGACACCGTTACTGCAGCCGCCAACACGCTTTCTGGCATTTCTGTAGTTTTCAACTTGTAAACACCGTTATACAACGTAGCCTCTGCCACAATCTCGTCGCTTTTGTTGACGATATTACATCCACTCGATGTAAACATAACCTTGTTGCCGTTTTTTATAAGTTCGCTGACTGACAACAAATTCGTGGTCAACTCGGGAACACAACAAACGTTTTTGATCTTCACTTCAAACTCTGACACGGCAGTTTTCGTAATGATATTGCAATCGCCAGAACACAAAACTTTCAGTTTATGATTGTTTGCAACAATAATCTCCTTTTCCGAATCATATACCGGGTTTTCAATCCATTTTTCATTACAAATAAGGTGAACAGACGACCCACTATCGATATAAAAGTCATTTCTGTTAAAATTTCCACTAAGGAAAACAGCACTAAACGCAACGTTTGTTTTCGCGTATTTTTAGCATTATTTTCACTAAAAGTGCATTGATTTTTATAATGACCGGTCTGCTTGCATTTGTAACACTTGACATGAGACTTCGTGCCGCCATCTTTTTTCACCGCGCCGCTGCCGCTGGCCATAGACTGTGTTTTGTTTTTATGTTGCCATTTCTGCGCACTAGCGAATGCGCCCGAAACTTCACGATTGTCAATGACTTCCGTTTCCATGTCTAATAATTTTGATTTAATGGAGTCTGTCGTTATAGGTATGCCGGAATGCTCAATAGCCATTATCATCGGAGAGTATTTTTCTGTTAATCCTGCTAACAATAAGCATGCGATCAATTCATCACTGATACTGAATCCAGTCCCACTCAATTTCTGTCCCATCTCTACCAATTGAGTTACGTATGAAGTCATGGAATTGCTGTTCTGAGGACTTGTCTCCAATGTCTTCATCGGTCTCGATACAACGTAGCCCTCATCGCTTGGTGAAATTTGCTTGAAGATGTCGCTTCCTTAACCTGATCTGTCCATGTAGTTGATGAGCGTCCCGTAGCCCTCTTGCCTTCCATTCCACCAACCACGACCAGTTTCTCCAGACTATCAGCACCACTGCGCATTACTTGTCCAAAGTATGAAAGCAGCCACTGCCGACAAACAGTGGATAACCGTGTCTTGATACTGAGCTGGGTCATTCATGGTATAAATAAAATTCAGACATTGGCTGTCCAGGGTATCCTCAGCATTCGCCTCCAGTACCGCATATCGAATTCTTTGTAGCTCCCTAACCAGTATTGTCCATGTTTCTACCGCATTTTTGTTATATAGGGATGTGGTTTACTTGTATGAATACAGATTTATTGCATTGATCTCGATTTAAACAAAAAAATACGAATTATTTCGCATTTTTATTTACGTGACCTTCACGCCGATTTCACGCCGAAAGTACGCCGCCGCCGCCGATTTTTTGGCAAACGCCGCCGCCGATCATTTTAAAATCGGCGCACACGTCTAGTATGTATGTATGTATGTATGTATATGTATGTATATGTATGTATAAATACATACATACATATAGACCATGTATGTATGTATGTATGTATGTATGTATGTATGTCTGTCATGGTCCGGTCATGGTCCGTCATGGTCCGGACATGGTCTGTCATGGTCCGGACATTGTCTGTCATGGTCCGGACATGGTCTGTCATGGTCCGGACATTGTCTGTCATGGTCAGGCCCATGTCCAGACACGTACATACAAACATATATACATACATACATACATCATACATACATACATATACATACATACATACATACATACATGGTCTGTCATGGTCCGGACATGGTCTGTCATGGTCCGGACATGGCCCATACATATGTATGTATGTATGTATGTATGTATTAGACGACAAAATGATCGGCGTGAAATCGGCGTAACCTTGACTGAATGCCAAAGAGTCTTTTTATTAAATTGTCGTCTAATACATGCATACCACACAGACAGCGTATAACTCACATACAGACACACAGCGTACAGAGTATAACTAACATTTTTGTTTAACTTTTTTATTGCTTTGTTATTGTTTTAATGTATGTACAGTGGGTACACTTCTTATATTAAATTTGTTGTGTGACAATAAATATTTTCTTAGTTTATATATACTATCAGAGCAGTCTGAACTACATTGAGCGCCTGAGTATGGAAATCCGGCTGAGAAAATCGTATAAGTAGGCATGTATAGCCAAATAATAATAGCAAAAACAAACTCTTATAGCTTCGTCATATCCGTCTGTCTGTACGTATGTCCTGTAATGGCACAATCCTTTTACTCAGAAACGATTAAGAATTTTTCAGACATTTTTTTACTTTGGGAATAATCGATTAATAAATCTAATATAATGTCCCCCCCCTCCTCTAGTAGTTGTCTCATTCGAAAACTGACGCGATATGCCGTGCCTGAAGGAGGCCCGGTAAGCTTGGTGTGTTTCGTGCTGGGTGTGTGGGTATGGCATAAGACGATGGTAACCATCCTGATGGAGTCACGTTGGAGCCGTGGAAACTAGGGAGGGCTCTGGTGTGAATCATCGCATGTACGCAATCTTACTTCCACGCAACTCGCTCCCAGGCCAGTGCTGGAGCTGACGAAGCTCTCAAGCACCGCAAACACTCGTCTTTATTGTGTAAGTAACTATGAGAGTTTGCAATGCTTGCAGTGGACTCTGGACCCTGGCCGGCTGACATGAGTAAAGACATTTTTATTTTTGCTTATCCTCACTGTGCATGTGGTCCTTAACCTCCCTACGTAGTTTTTTAATCAAAAATCTCGGAATTAAAAACACGTGTTTTGAGGTTGGGACCGCGTGCGCTTTGAGGTTAGGCACGCGGTGGAGTGACGTCTGACGTCTGACGTTTGACGTTTGACGTGTGATTGACAGCTGTCACCAGTGACAGCGTTCCGTTTCACGTATATCATATACGAGAACCGGACACTGGGAGTTGGACGATGTCGGATGACGGCACGGACGACGACACGGCGCGGCTGCTGCGGCGGCAGCAGCGGCAGCTTTTAGAAGCCGAACGGGCCCGCAAGGAGAAAGAGATGGAAGCACTGGAGGAGCTACTGGAGCAAGAGGCCCATCTCATGAAGCCCCGTTATTCGTTGGCCCGCTCACCGCCTTCGGGCAGCCCCTTAGCGGGCACTGCAGGCACGGGTTCCCATAAGCGACTGCTGACGTCGCCCGAGGAGGTCCAGGACGCGATCCGCAGGAGGGTAGGAGAGGGTATGTCGTCTACAGCTCCGCCGATTGGCGGTATACTAACGGTGGCCCCACGATCCTCGCGCAGCACCACCATCCCGTTGGCCGAACTCATATCCATCCCTGTAGATCCCGTCCCTGCTGCTGTTCCTGTTGCCGTTGCTCCTGCTGCTGCCGCTCCCGTCGCCCCAGCTGCTGTCGCCCAAGAATGCCCGCCAACCGCCAATGTCGCCGCCTCCACCACCAATGCGTCCCAGTCTTACGTGGCTCCGGCCTTGGCGGACATTGTTGGCTGCGTACACGCGTCCGTGAAGGGGATTGGTGCAATCGCCAACGCCACCAATAAGCTCAACGTTGCCGACAAAACAACAGTAGCAGGCCACGGGCAGGACATCATCGCCATGGTCGCAATGCTGACGCTCAGGCTGAGCGAAGCAGAGCACGAAGCGGCGGTGCTGAGAATCCAGCTCCAGCGCGCGGCCGTTGCAGGGTCATCCTCGGTGCCCGCCCCCCCCAGCAGCAGACCGTTTCGGCCCCGTACGCCAACGCGCTAAAAATGCCCAAGGGCAAGCCACCGATGCCGGTTCAACAGCAGGGCCCCACTGTTATTTTCTACCCCGAAACAGGTTCGGAGCTGAAGACCTCGGACGAAACAAAGAAGGTGTTGCAGTCCGCCATAAACCCGGCCGAAGCGGGGATCAAGGTCACCCAGGTGCGCAGAGTCGGGAACTCGGGTGTCGTAGTAAGGACAGCATGTGAGGAGTCTGCCAAGAGGCTCCGGGACGCCGTGCCAACGGGACTGCGAGTGGCGGTACCACAGATGCGTATGCCAAGGGTGGCCCTCAGGTACATTAGGGCACAGCTAACCGGGGAGCAAGTCCTTGACGAACTCCATCGTATCAACTTGGCCGACGACCCCGACTGGCCCTCCTCTCGGTTCCGGGAGGAGTGCAAGTTCGCGGTGTCCAAGCAACTGGGCCCCAAATACTTGACCATCTTGGAGTGCTCCCCGGCGTTGAGAGACAGGCTCGTGGGACTGGGACGAGTTTACATAGGATGGGACGAGGCGGAAGTGTGCGACCACGTTCGGTCGACGTGCTGCTCTAGGTGCCAGCAATACGGGCACCCGGAGAAGTATTGTCGGTCGAAGGACGTGACGTGCGGGAAGTGCGGCGAGGTCGGACACCGGCACACGGAGTGTACGACGGAGTCCAAGTGCTGCGCGACCTGCAAGCGCTTCAAGCGCGCGGAGGCGGCGACTCATTCCACCGCGGCTGCTAACTGCCCTGCCCGGCTTCATGCCGAGCAGCAGGAAGCAGCAAAGACAATGTATCGATAGCAGATAAGGGCGTCAAATGCATTTCGTTCGGGCAACTTAACTTACAGGGTTCCGAGGCAGCCACCGCTGAACTTCCAGTGATTGCGAGCTCGCACCGACTCGATTTGGTACTTGTTCAGGAACAGTACAACAGTCGGCCTGGAATTCTGCAGTGTGGCACTAACCCAAAGGCTGGCGTCTTAGTACTGAACCGGACGATGGCAGTCACGCTTCTAGATCATCTAAGTAACGAGCACTGTACGGTAGCCCATATTGCACACGGAGACACCAGCCTACACGTAGTATCAGCGTACTTCCAGTACAGTCATGATATCGGTCGTCACATAGCACATCTAGAGACGGTACTTCAACGGCTTCAAGGCAAACCTATTCTCATAGGAGTTGATAGCAACGCTCACTCGCCTATGTGGCACTGCGATAGGAGACAGTATACTGGACGCGGACCGGATACGGAGTATAGGAGGAACCAGATGGAGGGATTCATCCTCGGCAAAGATCTTTTTCTGCACAACGTTTCGGGACAGCCGCCGACCTTTTGTGGGGCTAACGGTTCGTCAAATATTGATGTGACCATTTCAACCAGAGGAGTTAACGTGTGTGACTGGACAGTACATGAAGGCGCCAGCCTCAGCGATCACCAGCTTATCACCTTCAAGACAGTTTTCGGCAGGTTAGATTCGACAGCCAGTGAGTTTTCAGGACTTCTTCTGCCGCCGTTCCGGACGCGGGGAGTCAACTGGGCCAACTTTAGTTCGACACTTCATTCTCGAATGGATAGGATTCACCCAGGTCTTCCCGCCAACAGATACTGCGAACGATATTCGGATATCTTGCTGCAAACTGCCCGCGAGACCCTAGGGCGCTGCGGCAAAGGAAACGATGGTAGGTACGAATGGTGGACCCCTGAGTTGGATGCCTTTCGACCGATGATCAACCGAGCTCGGCGCGCGTGGCAGCAGTCACGCCGCGTTGGAGGGACGACTGAGGAGCGGCTTCATGATGAACTTCGTGCTCTTAGGGGTAGATACAAGAACGCTATGAAGCAAGCAGAGTTGGGTTTCTTCCGCCAAATAGCCGAGTCAGGTAATGACGATCCATGGGGACTAGCCTACCGGGAGGCTTGCGGGCGCTTGCACCCCCCGCCGAACATCATCAACGGCACCAAGCTTTTCGAAGGCTACACGGAATCCACCGGGGACACCATGTCGTGCCTCCTTCAGACGCTGTATCCAGATGACCAGCCACAGGTAGATTCCATTTACCACCAGACTGTTCGTGTAGCAGCCGCCTTCGCGCCATCGGGCCGCGACATGGCGGCTCCCGAAAAGGAGACGGTTGAGCGTATCATACGATCCCTTCCTAACACGGCCCCAGGTATAGATGGTATCACGGCAGCGATAGTCAAGTGGGCGTGGAAGGCCACGTCGGACGAGATGATGCTTATGCTGAAGTGTATCGCCGAGGGAGTGTTTCCCGATCTCTGGATGTTTCCACGAGGCCCTGTTGGGCCGACTCGTCGTTCTGCCAAAGGGTAACGGTAAGCCGCTCAGTGATCCGAAAGCGTATAGACCAATTACTTTACTTCCCATCTTAGGCAAGTTATTGGAACGCGTAATAGTCTCTTGTGCTCCCTGTTTGTACCGTAATATCTCAGATGCTCAACACGGTTTTACACGCGGTCGTTCTACAGTATCGGCGCTTTGCCGATTAAACGAAATTGCCAGCACCAGTACAGCACCCTACGTACAGCTGATCCTTCTGGACATCTCTGGCGCTTTTGACAACGCGTGGTGGCCAATGATTTTACTAAAGGTAAAGCAAGGAGGAGCAAGCCCGAACCTTTACCGCATCTTGGTCAGCTACTTCAATAATCGTTGTGTCAGTTTTTATGTGGGTAACCAGGTAATCTCAAAGGTAAGCACTATGGGATGTCCACAAGGGTCAGTGCTGGGGCCTACTCTATGGAATATCCTCCTCAACGATCTCCTGCTGCCTCTTCTGCTTGGACATACAACTCTGGTTGAGTGGCCATGAGTGAACGGTGAAGCCACTCAAAGAGACTGGAGCGTTGAAGCCGCTCTGAAGCCACTCAACCAAAGAGACTGGACCATACAGACCATGTCTGTCATGGTCCGGACATGGCCCGGACATGGTCTGCCATGGTCCGGACATGGTCTGTCATGGTCCGGACATGGTCTGTCATGGTCCGGACGTGTCCGGCTTCAGAGCGGCTTCAACGCTCCAGTCTCTTTTGGTTGAGTGGCTTCAGAGCGGCTTCAACGCTCCAGTCTCTTTGGTTGAGTGGCTTCAGAGCGGCTTCAACGCTCCAGTCTCTTTGATTGAGTGGCTTCACCGTTCCAGGCTCTTTGGTTGAGTGGCTTCAGAGCGGCTTCACCGTTCCAGTCTCTTTGATTGAGTGGTTTCAGAGCGGTTTCAACGCTCGTCTCTTTACATATACATACATACATACATACATACATACATACATACATACATACATACATACATGAGACTGTTACTCAAATCATAATCCATGAGTTGGATATATTAAAGAATACATACATACATACATACATGGTCTGGTCACGGTCTGTCATGGTCAGGCCCAGGACTGCAATGGTCCGGACATGGTCTGTCATGGTCTGGACATGGTCCGTCATGGGCAGGCCCATTTCCAGACATACGTACGTACGTACATGTCTGTATGTATGTAGTTCACATACATACATACAGACATACATACATACATACATACATGGTCTGGTCACGGTGTCATGGTCAGGCCCAGGACTGCAATGGTCCGGACATGGTCTGTCATGGTCCGGACATGGTCTGTCATGGTCCGGACATGGTCTGTCATGGTCCGGACATGGTCTGTCATAGTCCGGACATGGTCTGTCATGGTCAGGCCCATGTCCAGACACGTACGTACATACATACATACATACATACATACATACATACATACATACATACATACCTACATACATACATACATACATACATAGATACATACATACATACATACATACATGACAGACCATGTCCATGTCATGGTCCGGACATGGTCTTTCATGGTCCGGACATGGTCTGCAATGGTCCGGACATGGTCTGTCATGGTCCGGACATGATCTGTCATGGTCCGGACATGACGGACCATGTCCGTCATGGTCCGGACATGGTCTGTCATGGTCTGGACATGGTCTGTCATGGTCCGGACATGGTCTTTCATGGTCCGGACATGGTCTGTCATGGTCAGGCCCATGTCCAGACATACGTACGTACATACATACATACATACATGAGACTGTTACTCAAATCATAATCCGATATATTAAAGAATACATCCGTCATGGTCCACATACATACATACATACATACATACATACATACATACATACATACATACATACATACATACATACATACATACATACATACATACATACATACATACATACATACATACAAATATACATACATACATATACATACATACATGGTCTGGTCACGGTCTGTCATGGTCAGGCCCAGGACTGCAATGGTCCGGACATGGTCTGTCATGGTCCGTCATGGTCCGGACATGGTCTGTCATGGTCCGGACATGGTCTGTCATGGTCTGTCATGGTCCGGACATGGTCTGTCATGGTCCGGACATGGTCTGCAATGGTCCGGACATGGTCTGTCATGGTCCGGACATGGTCTGTCATGGTCCGGACATGGTCTGTCATGGTCCGGACATGGCCCGGACATGGTCTGAAATGGTCCGGACATGGTCTGTCATGGTCCGGACATGGTCCGGACATGTCATGGTCAGGCCCAGGACTACAATGGTCCGGACATGGTCTGTCATGGTCCGGACATGGTCTTTCATGGTCCGGTCATGGTCTCTGTACATACAACATACATACATACATACATACCTACATACATACATACATACATACATACATACATACATGCCGGCCGGACATGGCTACAATGGTCCGGACATGGTCTGTCATGGTCCGGACATGGTCTTTCATGGTCCGGACATGGTCTCTGTACATACAACATACATACATACATACATACATACATACATACATACATACATACATACATACATACATACATACATGAGACTGTTACTTAAATCATAATCCATGAGTTGGATATATTAAAGAATACATACATACATACATACATGGTCTGGTCACGGTCTGTCATGGTCAGGCCCAGGACTGCAATGGTCCGGACATGGTCTGTCATGGTCCGGACATGGTCCGTCATGGGCAGGCCCATTTCCAGACATACGTACGTACGTACATGTCTGTATGTATGTAGTTCACATACATACATACAGACATACATACATACATACATACATGGTCTGGTCACGGTGTCATGGTCAGGCCCAGGACTGCAATGGTCCGGACATGGTCTGTCATGGTCCGGACATGGTCTGTCATGGTCCGGACATGGTCTGTCATGGTCCGGACATGGTCTGTCATAGTCCGGACATGGTCTGTCATGGTCAGGCCCATGTCCAGACACGTACGTACATACATACATACATACATACATACATACATACATACATACATACATACATACATACATACATACATTTTACCAATGTAATGTTACATTATACCAATGTAATGTTACACTGTACCAAAGTAATGTACATCTGTATCTACATGGCAGTTTTATGCGTTACTGTAATGTACATATACAGGGCACGTATGTGCGCAACTGTAATGTACGTCTGTATCTACATGGTAGTTTTGTGCGTTAATGTAATGTACATCTGTACCAACAGTGCAGGTATGTGCGTTAATGTAATGTACGTATGCAACTACAGGGCACGTATGTGCGTTGATGTAATGTACATCTGTATCTACATGGCAGTTATGTGCGTTAGTGTAATGTACGTATGCAACTACAGGGCACGTATGTGCGCTACTGTAATGTACATCTGTATCTACATGGCAGTTTTATGCGTTACTGTAATGTACGTATGCATCTACAGGGCACGTATGTGCGCAACTGTAATGTACATCTGTATCTCCATGGCAGTTGTATGCGTTACTGTAATGTACATCTGTATCTACATGGCAGTTTTATGCGTTACTGTAATGTACGTATGCATCTACAAGGCACGTATGTGCGTTGATGTAATGTACATCTGTATCTACATGGCAGTTATGTGCGTTAGTGTAATGTACGTATGCAACTACAGGGCACGTATGTGCGCTACTGTAATGTACATCTGTATCTACATGGCTGTTGTGTGCGTTACTGTAATGTACGTATGCATCTACAGGGCACGTACGTGCGCTACTGTAATGTACATCTGTATCTCCATGGCAGTTGTATTCGTTACTGTAATGTACATATGCATCTACAGGGCACGTATGTGCGCTACTGTAATGTACATCTGTATCTTAATGGCTGTTGTGTGCGTTACTGTAATGTACGTATGCATCTACAGGGCACGTACCTGCGCTACTGTAATGTACATCTGTATCTCCATGGCAGTTGTATTCGTTACTGTAATGTACATATGCATCTACAGGGCACGTATGTGCGCTACTGTAATGTACATCTGTATCTTAATGGCTGTTGTGTGCGTTACTGTAATGTACGTATGCATCTACAGGGCACGTACCTGCGCTACTGTAATGTACATCTGTATCTCCATGGAAGTTGTATGCGTTACTGTAATGTACATATGCATCTACAGGGCACGTATGTGCGCTACTGTAATGTACATCTGTATCTACATGGCTGTTGTGTGCGTTACTGTAATGTACGTATGCATTTAGACGGCACGTACGTGCGCTACTGTAATGTACATCTGTATCTCCATGGCAGTTGTATGCGTTACTGTAATGTACATCTGTATCTACATGGCAGTTTTATGCGTTACTGTAATGTACATATGCATCTACAGGGCACGTATGTGCGCTACTGTAATGTACATCTGTATCTACATGGCTGTTGTGTGCGTTACTGTAATGTACGTATGCATTTAGACGGCACGTACGTGCGCTACTGTAATGTACATCTGTATCTCCATGGCAGTTGTATGCGTTACTGTAATGTACATCTGTATCTACATGGCAGTTTTATGCGTTACTGTAATGTACGTATGCATCTACAGGGCACGTATGTGCGCAACTGTAATGTACGTCTGTATCTACATGGTAGTTTTGTGCGTTAATGTAATGTACATCTGTACCAACAGTGCAGGTATGTGCGTTAATGTAATGTACGTATGCAACTACAGGGCACGTATGTGCGTTGATGTAATGTACATCTGTATCTACATGGCAGTTATGTGCGTTAGTGTTATGTACGTATGCAACTACAGGGCACGTATGTGCGCTACTGTAATGTATATCTGTATCTACATGGCTGTTGTGTGCGTTACTGTAATGTACGTATGCATCTACAGGGCACGTACGTGCGCTACTGTAATGTACATCTGTATCTCCATGGCTGTTGTATTCGTTTCTGTAATGTTTATATGCATCTACAGGGCACGTATGTGCGCTACTGTAATGTACATCTGTATCTAAATGGCTGTTGTGTGCGTTACTGTAATGTACGTATGCATCTACAGGGCACGTACGTGCGCTACTGTAATATACATCTGTATCTCCATGGCAGTTGTATGCGTTACTGTAATGTACGTATGCAACTACAGGGCACGTATGTGCGCTACTGTAATGTACATCTGTATCTACATGGCTGTTGTGTGCGTTACTGTAATGTACGTATGCATCTACAGGGCACGTACCTGCGCTACTGTAATGTACATCTGTATCTCCATGGCAGTTTTATGCGTTACTGTAATGTACATATGCATCTACAGGGCACGTATGTGCGCTACTGTAATGTACATCTGTATCTACATGGCAGTTTTATGCGTTACTGTAATGTACGTATGCATCTACAGGGCACGTATGTGCGCAACTGTAATGTACATCTGTATCTCCATGGCAGTTGTATGCGTTACTGTAATGTACATCTGTATCTACATGGCAGTTTTATGCGTTACTGTAATGTACGTATGCATCTACAGGGCACGTATGTGCGCAACTGTAATGTACGTCTGTATCTACATGGTAGTTTTGTGCGTTAATGTAATGTACATCTGTACCAACAGTGCAGGTATGTGCGTTAATGTAATGTACGTATGCAACTACAGGGCACGTATGTGCGTTGATGTAATGTACATCTGTATCTACATGGCAGTGATGTGCGTAAGTGTAATATACGTATGCAACTACAGGGCACGTATGTGCGCTACTGTAATGTACATCTGTATCTACATGGCTGTTGTGTGCGTTACTGTAATGTACGTATGCATCTACAGGGCACGTACGTGCGCTACTGTAATGTACATCTGTATCTCCATGGCAGTTGTATTCGTTACTGTAATGTACATATGCATCTACAGGGCACGTATGTGCGCTACTGTAATGTACATCTGTATCTTAATGGCTGTTGTGTGCGTTACTGTAATGTACGTATGCATCTACAGGGCACGTACCTGCGCTACTGTAATGTACATCTGTATCTCCATGGAAGTTGTATGCGTTACTGTAATGTACATATGCATCTAAAGGGCACGTATGTGCGCTACTGTAATGTACATCTGTATCTACATGGCTGTTGTGTGCCTTACTGTAATGTACGTATGCATTTAGACGGCACGTACGTGCGCTACTGTAATGTACATCTGTATCTCCATAACAGTTGTATGCGTTACTGTAATGTACATCTGTATCTACATGGCAGTTTTTTGCGTTACTGTAATGTACATATGCATCTACAGGGCACGTATGTTCGCTACTGTAATGTACATCTGTATCTACATGGCTGTTGTGTGCGTTACTGTAATGTACGTATGCATTTAGACGGCACGTACGTGCGCTACTGTAATGTACATCTGTATCTCCATGGCAGTTGTATGCGTTACTGTAATGTACATCTGTATCTACATGGCAGTTTTATGCGTTACTGTAATGTACGTATGCATCTACAGGGCACGTATGTGCGCAACTGTAATGTACGTCTGTATCTACATGGTAGTTTTGTGCGTTAATGTAATGTACATCTGTACCAACAGTGCAGGTATGTGCGTTAATGTAATGTACGTATGCAACTACAGGGCACGTATGTGCGTTGATGTTATGTACATCTGTATCTACATGGCAGTGATGTGCGTAAGTGTAATATACGTATGCAACTACAGGGCACGTATGTGCGCTACTGTAATGTACATCTGTATCTACATGACTGTTGTGTGCGTTACTGTAATGTACGTATGCATCTACAGGGCACGTACGTGCGCTACTGTAATGTACATCTGTATCTCCATGGCAGTTGTATTCGTTACTGTAATGTACATATGCATCTACAGGGCACGTATGTGCGCTACTGTAATGTACATCTGTATCTAAATGGCTGTTGTGTGCGTTACTGTAATGTAAGTATGCATCTACAGGGCACGTACGTGCGCTACTGTAATATACATCTGTATCTCCATGGCAGTTGTATGCGTTACTGTAATGTACGTATGCATCTACAGGGCACGTATGTGCGCTACTGTAATGTACATCTGTATCTACATGGCTGTTGTGTGCGTTACTGTAATGTACGTATGCATCTACAGGGCACGTATGTGCGCTACTGTAATGTACATCTGTATCTACATGGCAGTTGTGTTCGTTAATGTAATGTACATCTGTACCAACAGTGCAGGTATGTGCGTTAATGTAATGTACGTATGCATTTTCAGGGCACGTATGTGCGTTGATGTAATGTACATATGTATCTACATGGCAGTGATGTGCGTTAGTGTAATGTACGTATGCATCTACAGGGCACGTATGTGCGCAACTGTAATGTACGTCTGTATCTACATGGTAGTTTTGTGCGTTAATGTAATGTACATCTGTACCAACAGTGCAGGTATGTGCGTTAATGTAATGTACGTATGCAACTACAGGGCACGTATGTGCGTTGATGTAATGTACATCTGTATCTACATGGCAGTTATGTGCGTTAGTGTTATGTACGTATGCAACTACAGGGCACGTATGTGCGCTACTGTAATGTATATCTGTATCTACATGGCTGTTGTGTGCGTTACTGTAATGTACGTATGCATCTACAGGGCACGTACGTGCGCTACTGTAATGTACATCTGTATCTCCATGGAAGTTGTATGCGTTACTGTAATGTACATATGCATCTACAGGGCACGTATGTGCGCTACTGTAATGTACATCTGTATCTACATGGCTGTTGTGTGCGTTACTGTAATGTACGTATGCATTTAGACGGCACGTACGTGCGCTACTGTAATGTACATCTGTATCTCCATGGCAGTTGTATGCGTTACTGTAATGTACATATGCATCTACAGGGCACGTATGTGCGCTACTGTAATGTACATCTGTATCTCCATGGCAGTTGTATGCGTTACTGTAATGTACATCTGTATCTACATGGCAGTTGTGTTCGTTAATGTAATGTACATCTGTACCAACAGTGCAGGTATGTGCGTTAATGTAATGTACGTATGCATCTACAGGGCACGTATGTGCGTTGATGTAATGTACATATGTATCTACATGGCAGTGATGTGCGTTAGTGTAATGTACGTATGCAACTACAGGGCACGTATGTGCGCTACTGTAATGTACACCTGTATCTACATGGCAGTTGTGTGCGTTAATGTAATGTACGTATGCATCTACAGGATACGTATTTGCGCTACTGTAATGTACATCTGTATTTTCATGGCTGTTGTGTGCGTTACTGTAATGTACGTATGCATCTACAGGGCACGTATATGCGCTACTGTAATGTACATCTGTATCTACATGGCAGTTTTATGCGTTACTGTAATGTACGTATACTGTACCTACAGCGCACATTATACCAATGTAATGTTACATTGTACCAATGTAATGTTACATTATACCAATGTAATGTTACACTGTACCAATGTAATGTACATCTGTATCTACATGGCAGTTTTATGCGTTACTGTAATGTACGTATGCATCTACAGGGCACGTATGTGCGCAACTGTAATGTACGTCTGTATCTACATGGTAGTTTTGTGCGTTAATGTAATGTACATCTGTACCAACAGTGCAGGTATGTGCGTTAATGTAATGTACGTATGCAACTACAGGGCACGTATGTGCGTTGATGTAATGTACATCTGTATCTACATGGCAGTTTTATGCGTTACTGTAATGTACGTATACTGTTCCTACAGCGCACATTATACCAATGTAATGTTACATTGTACAAATGTAATGTTACATTGTACCAATGTAATGTTACATTATACCAATGTAATGTTACATTGTACCAATGTATTGTTACACTGTGCCAATGTAATGTTACACTGTACCAATGCAATGTTACATTGTACCAATATAATGTTACATTATACCAATGTAATGTTACATTGTACCAATGTAATGTTACACTGTACCAATGTAATGTTACATTGTACAAATGTAATGTTACATTGTATATATGTAATGTTACATATTACCAATGTAATGTTACATTGTACCAATGTAATGTTACACTGTACCAATGTGATGTTACATTGTACAAATGTAATGTTACATTGTATATATGTAATGTTACATATTACCAATGTAATTTTACATTGTACTAATGTAATGATACATTATACCAATGTAATGTTACATTGTACTAATGTAAGCTTACATTGTACAAATGTAATGTTACATTGTATATATGTAATGTTACACTGTACCAATGTAATATTACATTGTACCAATGTAATGTTACACTGTACCAATGTAATGTTACACTGTACCAATGTAATATTACATTTTACCAATGTAATGTTACATTATACCAATGTAATGTTACATTGTACTAATGTAATGTTACATTGTACAAATGTAATGTTACATTGTATATATGTAATGTTACATATTACTAATGTAATGTTACATTGTACTAATGTAATGTTACATTGTATATATGTAATGTTACACTGTACCAATGTAATATTACATTGTACCAATGTAATGTTACATTGTACCAATGTAATGTTACATTATACCAATGTAATGTTACATTGTACCAATGTAATGTTACATTGTACAAATGTAATGTTACATTGTACCAATGTAATGTTACATTGTACAAATGTAATGTTACATTGTATATATGTAATGTTACATATTACCAATGTAATGTTACATTGTACTAATGTAATGTTACATTATACCAATGTAATATTACATTGTACCAATGTAATGTTACATTGTACAAATGTAATGTTACATTGTAAATATGTAATGTTACATTATACCAATGTAATGTTACATTGTATATATGTAATGTTACACTGTACCAATGTAATATTACATTGTACCAATGTAATGTTACATTGTACAAATGTAATGTTACACTGTTCCAATGTAATGTTACATTGTATATATGTAATGTTACACTGTACCAATGTAATATTACATTGTACCAATGTAATGTTTCATTGCACTAATTTAATGTTACATTATACCAATGTAATGTTACATTGTACTAATGTAATGTTACATTGTATATATGTAATGTTACACTGTACCAATGTAATATTACATTGTACCAATGTAATGTTACCTTGTACAAATGTAATGTTACACTGTTCCAATGTAATGTTACATTGTACCAATGTAATGTTACATTGTATATATGTAATGTTACATTATACCAATGTAATGTTACATTGTACCAATGTAATGTTACATTGTACAAATGTAATGTTACATTGTACCAATGTAATGTTACACTGTACCAATGTAATGTTACATTGTACCAATGTAATGTTACATTGTACCAATGTAATGTTACATTGTACTTATGTAATGTTACATTGTACAAATGTAATGTTACATTGTATATATGTAATGTTACACTGTACCAATGTAATATTACATTGTACCAATGTAATGTTACATTGTACAAATGTAATGTTACATTGTAAATATGCAGAGATGTACAAAATGGTTTTAAAAAAGCATTTAAATACAAAATGCAAAATACTTTTCAGATTTACTATTTCAAATGCAAAATACCAAATAGTTTTGCGTTTTGTTTTTCAAATGCTAAATGCAAAATAGGTATTTTCAAAATACTTTTTCAAAATAAAATACCTTTTGACCAAATCGAATGATATCTTTATTTATTTTAGATATTTATCATGAGAAATAGAATAGAGATACAATGCCGAGCCAAATGGCACCTCATGCATATCATTTTGGTCATATGTATCAGTACGCGTATCAATAAATTCTGTTGTTATTAATAATAATAATACTCACTTAATAGTACATTACTTACCAAGGGCGATAAAACAAAGAATGTCTCAGATCGCAGGTATTTTACGCCCGAGCCGAAGGTAAGGGCGATAAATATGCGATCTGAGGCTTTCTTTATTATCGCCCGTTGTAAGTACAATCGAATCGTCGGCGTCAGCGTCGTGTTCGTCATTTTCGTTTGACATTGACACTAGTCAGACATAAGGCGCGCACTCTGACCACAGAAGAAAAAAAAAGGGCACGCATGGCTAGCAGGCGCCTCTATCGGTCAAATTCGGCAATACAAGCGTCATTCGTTCATTTCATTTTGTTTGACTGGTAATGTTGGCTAAACTTAATCACAAAGTATTTTGCATCTTGAACTTAATATTAAAAATGCAAAATACATCTCGAAAGGTATTTCAAATAAAATACAAAATGTTTTTCACTAAAAGGCATTTAAATGCAAAATACAAAATAGGTATTTTGCATTTTGTATTTGCATTTTAAATAGAAGTATTTCAAATAAATCGCATCTCTGTAAATATGTAATGTTACATTGTACCAATGTAATGTTACATTATACCAATGTAATGTTACATTGTACCAATGTAATGTTACATTGTACTAATGTAATGTTACATTATACCAATGTAATGTTACATTGTACTAATGTAATGTTACATTATACCAATGTAATGTTACATTGTACTAATATACATCTGTATCTCCATGGAAGTTGTATGCGTTACTGTAATGTACATATGCATCTACAGGGCACGTATGTGCGCTACTGTAATGTACATCTGTATCTACATGGCTGTTGTGTGCGTTACTGTAATGTACGTATGCATTTAGACGGCACGTACGTGCGCTACTGTAATGTACATCTGTATCTCCATGGCAGTTGTATGCGTAACTGTAATGTACATATGCATCTACAGGGCACGTATGTGCGCTACTGTAATGTACATCTGTATCTCCATGGCAGTTGTATGCGTTACTGTAATGTACATCTGTATCTACATGGCAGTTGTGTTCGTTAATGTAATGTACATCTGTACCAACAGTGCAGGTATGTGCGTTAATGTAATGTACGTATGCATCTACAGGGCACGTATGTGCGTTGATGTAATGTACATATGTATCTACATGGCAGTGATGTGCGTTACTGTAATGTACGTATGCAACTACAGGGCACGTATGTGCGCTACTGTAATGTACACCTGTATCTACATGGCAGTTGTGTGCGTTAATGTAATGTACGTATGCATCTACAGGATAAGTATTTGCGCTACTGTAATGTACATCTGTATTTTCATGGCTGTTGTGTGCGTTACTGTAATGTACGTATGCATCTACAGGGCACGTATATGCGCTACTGTAATGTACATCTGTATCTACATGGCAGTTTTATGCGTTACTGTAATGTACGTATACTGTACCTACAGCGCACATTATACCAATGTAATGTTACATTGTACAAATGTAATGTTACATTGTACCAATGTAATGTTACATTATACCAATGTAATGTTACACTGTACCAATGTAATGTACATCTGTATCTACATGGCAGTTTTATGCGTTACTGTAATGTACGTATGCATCTACAGGGCACGTATGTGCGCAACTGTAATGTACGTCTGTATCTACATGGTAGTTTTGTGCGTTAATGTAATGTACATCTGTACCAACAGTGCAGGTATGTGCGTTAACGTAATGTACGTATGCAACTACAGGGCACGTATGTGCGTTGATGTAATGTACATCTGTATCTACATGGCAGTTATGTGCGTTAGTGTAATGTACGTATGCAACTACAGGGCACGTATGTGCGCTACTGTAATGTACATCTGTATCTACATGGCTGTTGTGTGCGTTACTGTAATGTACGTATGCATCTACAGGGCACGTACGTGCGCTACTGTAATGTACATCTGTATCTCCATGGCAGTTGTATTCGTTACTGTAATGTTTATATGCATCTACAGGGCACGTATGTGCGCTACTGTAATGTACATCTGTATCTAAATGGCTGTTGTGTGCGTTACTGTAATGTACGTATGCATCTACAGGGCACGTACGTGCGCTACTGTAATATACATCTGTATCTCCATGGCAGTTGTATGCGTTACTGTAATGTACGTATGCATCTACAGGGCACGTATGTGCGCTACTGTAATGTACATCTGTATCTACATGGCTGTTGTGTGCGTTACTGTAATGTACGTATGCATCTACAGGGCACGTATGTGCGCTACTGTAATGTACATCTGTATCTCCATGGCAGTTGTATGCGTTACTGTAATGTACATCTGTATCTACATGGCAGTTTTATGCGTTACTGTAATGTACGTATGCATCTACAGGGCACGTATGTGCGCAACTGTAATGTACGTCTGTATCTACATGGTAGTTTTGTGCGTTAATGTAATGTACATCTGTACCAACAGTGCAGGTATGTGCGTTAATGTAATGTACGTATGCAACTACAGGGCACGTATGTGCGTTGATGTAATGTACATCTGTATCTACATGGCAGTTATGTGCGTTAGTGTTATGTACGTATGCAACTACAGGGCACGTATGTGCGCTACTGTAATGTATATCTGTATCTACATGGCTGTTGTGTGCGTTACTGTAATGTACGTATGCATCTACAGGGCACGTACGTGCGCTACTGTAATGTACATCTGTATCTCCATGGAAGTTGTATGCGTTACTGTAATGTACATATGCATCTACAGGGCACGTATGTGCGCTACTGTAATGTACATCTGTATCTACATGGCTGTTGTGTGCGTTACTGTAATGTACGTATGCATTTAGACGGCACGTACGTGCGCTACTGTAATGTACATCTGTATCTCCATGGCAGTTGTATGCGTTACTGTAATGTACATATGCATCTACAGGGCACGTATGTGCGCTACTGTAATGTACATCTGTATCTCCATGGCAGTTGTATGCGTTACTGTAATGTACATCTGTATCTACATGGCAGTTGTGTTCGTTAATGTAATGTACATCTGTACCAACAGTGCAGGTATGTGCGTTAATGTAATGTACGTATGCATCTACAGGGCACGTATGTGCGTTGATGTAATGTACATCTGTATCTATATGGCAGTGATGTGCGTTAGTGTAATGTACGTATGCAACTACAGGGCACGTATGTGCGCTACTGTAATGTACACCTGTATCTACATGGCAGTTGTGTGCGTTAATGTAATGTACGTATGCATCTACAGGATACGTATTTGCGCTACTGTAATGTACATCTGTATTTTCATGGCTGTTGTGTGCGTTACTGTAATGTACGTATGCATCTACAGGGCACGTATATGCGCTACTGTAATGTACATCTGTATCTACATGGCAGTTTTATGCGTTACTGTAATGTACGTATACTGTACCTACAGCGCACATTATACCAATGTAATGTTACATTGTACAATTGTAATGTTACATTGTACCAATGTAATGTTACATTATACCAATGTAATGTTACACTGTACCAATGTAATGTACATCTGTATCTACATGGCAGTTTTATGCGTTACTGTAATGTACGTATGCATCTACAGGGCACGTACGTGCGCTACTGTAATGTACATCTGTATCTCCATGGCAGTTGTATTCGTTACTGTAATGTACATATGCATCTACAGGGCACGTATGTGCGCTACTGTAATGTGCATCTGTATCTAAATGGCTGTTGTGTGCGTTACTGTAATGTACGTATGCATCTACAGGGCACGTACGTGCGCTACTGTAATATACATCTGTATCTCCATGGCAGTTGTATGCGTTACTGTAATGTACGTATGCATCTACAGGGCACGTATGTGCGCTACTGTAATGTACATCTGTATCTACATGGCTGTTGTGTGCGTTACTGTAATGTACGTATGCATCTACAGGGCACGTACCTGCGCTACTGTAATGTACATCTGTATCTCCATGGCAGTTTTATGCGTTACTGTAATGTACATACGCATCTACAGGGCAAGTATGTGCGCTACTGTAATGTACATCTGTATCTACATGGCTGTTGTGTGCGTTACTGTAATGTACGTATGCATTTAGACGGCACGTACGTGCGCTACTGTAATGTACATCTGTATCTCCATGGCAGTTGTATGCGTTACTGTAATGTACATCTGTATCTACATGGCAGTTTTATGCGTTACTGTAATGTACGTATGCATCTACAGGGCACGTATGTGCGCAACTGTAATGTACGTCTGTATCTACATGGTAGTTTTGTGCGTTAATGTAATGTACATCTGTACCAACAGTGCAGGTATGTGCGTTAATGTAATGTACGTATGCAACTACAGGGCACGTATGTGCGTTGATGTAATGTACATCTGTATCTACATGGCAGTGATGTGCGTAAGTGTTATATACGTATGCAACTACAGGGCACGTATGTGCGCTACTGTAATGTACATCTGTATCTACATGGCTGTTGTGTGCGTTACTGTAATGTACGTATGCATCTACAGGGCACGTACGTGCGCTACTGTAATGTACATCTGTATCTCCATGGCAGTTGTATTCGTTACTGTAATGTACATATGCATCTACAGGGCACGTATGTGCGCTATTGTAATGTACATCTGTATCTAAATGGCTGTTGTGTGCGTTACTGTAATGTACGTATGCATCTACAGGGCACGTACGTGCGCTACTGTAATATACATCTGTATCTCCATGGCAGTTGTATGCGTTACTGTAATGTACGTATGCATCTACAGGGCACGTTTGTGCGCTACTGTAATGTACATCTGTATCTACATGGCTGTTGTGTGCGTTACTGTAATGTACGTATGCATCTACAGGGCACGTATGTGCGCTACTGTAATGTACATCTGTATCTACATGGCAGTTGTGTTCGTTAATGTAATGTACATCTGTACCAACAGTGCAGGTATGTGCGTTAATGTAATGTACGTATGCATTTTCAGGGCACGTATGTGCGTTGATGTAATGTACATATGTATCTACATGGCAGTGATGTGCGTTAGTGTAATGTACGTATGCATCTACAGGGCACGTATGTGCGCAACTGTAATGTACGTCTGTATCTACATGGTAGTTTTGTGCGTTAATGTAATGTACATCTGTACCAACAGTGCAGGTATGTGCGTTAATGTAATGTACGTATGCATCTACAGGGCACGTACGTGCGCTACTGTAATGTACATCTGTATCTCCATGGAAGTTGTATGCGTTACTGTAATGTACATATGCATCTACAGGGCACGTATGTGCGCTACTGTAATGTACATCTGTATCTACATGGCTGTTGTGTGCGTTACTGTAATGTACGTATGCATTTAGACGGCACGTACGTGCGCTACTGTAATGTACATCTGTATCTCCATGGCAGTTGTATGCGTTACTGTAATGTACATATGCATCTACAGGGCACGTATGTGCGCTACTGTAATGTACATCTGTATGTCCATGGCAGTTGTATGCGTTACTGTAATGTACATCTGTATCTACATGGCAGTTGTGTTCGTTAATGTAATGTACATCTGTACCAACAGTGCAGGTATGTGCGTTAATGTAATGTACGTATGCATCTACAGGGCACGTATGTGCGTTGATGTAATGTACATCTGTATCTACATGGCAGTTATGTGCGTTAGTGTTATGTACGTATGCAACTACAGGGCACGTATGTGCGCTACTGTAATGTACATCTGTATCTACATGGCTGTTGTGTGCGTTACTGTAATGTACGTATGCATCTACAGGGCACGTACGTGCGCTACTGTAATGTACATCTGTATCTCCATGGAAGTTGTATGCGTTACTGTAATGTACATCTGTACCAACAGTGCAGGTATGTGCGTTAATGTAATGTACGTATGCATTTTCAGGGCACGTATGTGCGTTGATGTAATGTACATATGTATCTACATGGCAGTGATGTGCGTTAGTGTAATGTACGTATGCATCTACAGGGCACGTATGTGCGCAACTGTAATGTACGTCTGTATCTACATGGTAGTTTTGTGCGTTAATGTAATGTACATCTGTACCAACAGTGCAGGTATGTGCGTTAATGTAATGTACGTATGCATCTACAGGGCACGTACGTGCGCTACTGTAATGTACATCTGTATCTCCATGGAAGTTGTATGCGTTACTGTAATGTACATATGCATCTACAGGGCACGTATGTGCGCTACTGTAATGTACATCTGTATCTACATGGCTGTTGTGTGCGTTACTGTAATGTACGTATGCATTTAGACGGCACGTACGTGCGCTACTGTAATGTACATCTGTATCTCCATGGCAGTTGTATGCGTTACTGTAATGTACATATGCATCTACAGGGCACGTATGTGCGCTACTGTAATGTACATCTGTATCTCCATGGCAGTTGTATGCGTTACTGTAATGTACATCTGTATCTACATGGCAGTTGTGTTCGTTAATGTAATGTACATCTGTACCAACAGTGCAGGTATGTGCGTTAATGTTATGTACGTATGCATCTACAGGGCACGTATGTGCGTTGATGTAATGTACATCTGTATCTACATGGCAGTTATGTGCGTTAGTGTTATGTACGTATGCAACTACAGGGCACGTATGTGCGCTACTGTAATGTACATCTGTATCTACATGGCTGTTGTGTGCGTTACTGTAATGTACGTATGCATCTACAGGGCACGTACGTGCGCTACTGTAATGTACATCTGTATCTCCATGGAAGTTGTATGCGTTACTGTAATGTACATATGCATCTACAGGGCACGTATGTGCGCTACTGTAATGTAAATCTGTATCTACATGGCTGTTGTGTGCGTTACTGTAATGTACGTATGCATTTAGACGGCACGTACGTGCGCTACTGTAATGTACATTCTGTATCTCCATGGCAGTTGTATGCGTTACTGTAATGTACATATGCATCTACAGGGCACGTATGTGCGCTACTGTAATGTACATCTGTATCTCCATGGCAGTTGTATGCGTTACTGTAATGTACATCTGTATCTACATGGCAGTTGTGTTCGTTAATGTAATGTACATCTGTACCAACAGTGCAGGTATGTGCGTTAATGTAATGTACGTATGCATCTACAGGGCACGTATGTGCGTTGATGTAATGTACATATGTATCTACATGGCAGTGATGTGCGTTACTGTAATGTACGTATGCAACTACAGGGCACGTATGTGCGCTACTGTAATGTACACCTGTATCTACATGGCAGTTGTGTGCGTTAATGTAATGTACGTATGCATCTACAGGATACGTATTTGCGCTACTGTAATGTACATCTGTATTTTCATGGCTGTGGTGTGCGTTACTGTAATGTACGTATGCATCTACAGGGCACGTATATGCGCTACTGTAATGTACATCTGTATCTACATGGCAGTTTTATGCGTTACTGTAATGTACGTATACTGTACCTACAGCGCACATTATACCAATGTAATGTTACATTGTACAAATGTAATGTTACATTGTACAAATGTAATGTTACATTATACCAATGTAATGTTACACTGTACCAATGTAATGTACATCTGTATCTACATGGCAGTTTTATGCGTTACTGTAATGTACGTATGCATCTACAGGGCACGTATGTGCGCAACTGCAATGTACGTCTGTATCTACATGGTAGTTTTGTGCGTTAATGTAATGTACATCTGTACCAACAGTGCAGGTATGTGCGTTAACGTAATGTACGTATGCAACTACAGGGCACGTATGTGCGTTGATGTAATGTACATCTGTATCTACATGGCAGTTATGTGCGTTAGTGTAATGTACGTATGCAACTACAGGGCACGTATGTGCGCTACTGTAATGTACATCTGTATCTACATGGCTGTTGTGTGCGTTACTGTAATGTACGTATGCATCTACAGGGCACGTACCTGCGCTGCTGTAATGTACATCTGTATCTCCATGGCAGTTGTATGCGTTACTGTAATGTACGTATGCATCTACAGGGCACGTATGTGCGCTACTGTAATGTACATCTGTATCTACATGGCTGTTGTGTGCGTTACTGTAATGTACGTATGCATCTACAGGGCTTGTATGTGCGTTACTGTAATGTACATCTGTATCTACAGGGCTTGTATGTGCGTTACTGTAATGTACATCTGTATCTACATGGCAGTTGTATGCGTTACTGTAATGTACATATGCATCTACAGGGCACATATGTGCGCTACTGTAATGTACATCTGTATCTACATGGCTGTTGTGTGCGTTACTGTAATGTACGTATGCATCTACAGGGCACGTATGTGCGCTACTGTAATGTACATCTGTATCTACATGGCAGTTGTGTTCGTTAATGTAATGTACATCTGTACCAACAGTGCAGGTATGTGCGTTAATGTAATGTACGTATGCATCTACAGGGCACGTATGTGCGTTGATGTAATGTACATCTGTATCTACATGGCAGTGATGTGCGTTAGTGTAATGTACGTATGCAACTACAGGGCACGTATGTGCGCTACTGTAATGTACATCTGTATCTACATGGCAGTTGTGTGCGTTAATGTAATGTACGTATGCATCTACAGGATACGTATTTGCGCTACTGTAATGTACATCTGTATTTTCATGGCTGTTGTGTGCGTTACTGTAATGTACGTATGCATCAACAGGGCACGTATGTGCGCTACTGTAATGAACATCTGTATCTACATGGCAGTTTTATGCGTTACTGTAATGTACGTATACTGTACCTACAGCGCACATTATACCAATGTAATGTTACATTGTACTGTAGTGTGCAACGCTACACGCACACACTCCTATGTAGCCTTAGTATATAAGCTGATGTTTAACCATATTTAGAGAGAATATATCGTAATCCCAACAAGAACAGTTGTATCACTACACCCATCCCTACATGGCGATCCTGCCAGTGCGGCCTTGTGCCGTGCTGGCGGCGCGCCGCGCCAGCCAGAGACGAACGGTGACCTTCGTGAATATTTTGTGAAAAAAAAATCAGAACTGTGAATATTTAAGAACAATACGTGTGCGAGAAACTGACAGTGAAATAACTAAAAGTGCTACAAATTATATACCTGAGTGACCTTGTTGCTAAATGTGTGGAACATTTTATTTTATTACATAATCAAGACTGCTAAATATTTGCTAAGCAAAATGTGTTACGTACAGTTATTGTGCAACATGGACACAAACTTCTCCCTGTGCTTGTACGGGCGCACATAACCAAGGACGTTAAAAAAAATATTGTGGCATTAAAAAAAAAGGTGGCATGATACTTTCGCGGATAACATCGAGTATCGAGTGTTAATCATAGGTAATATTCAAAAACTTTTACCCACGTGTAAAAATAAAATAAATGGAATTGGATTGAAATAAATGGAATTGGAGCCGGGAGTCGTTCGTGACAAGGAAGGATGGCGATGGCGATGATGGTGTCGTATGAAGGTTAAAGAGAGAAAATAGCAAGGATTCTAAAAGGTGTCATAGTGAATTTAGGGGAAAAATATTTGGTTCCGTGATTTTAATTTTCATTTTTTAATGTGTAATTTACTATATGAAACTACGTTGGAAGGTTTTATTTCGAATAATGGAGTAAAATAGAAAAATAGAAATAGAATATTATAATAGTATATAATGTATCAAACAATAGTTTAAAAATAAGCCGCTTGATGACGAGATACGTATGGTATGGTTAAAAGGATGGTCCCATACATTCCTCAGTCCCATTACTTTTTATTTCATCTGTATTCAGTCGAAAACTTAGTCACTTATAATAAGCTTTACTCAATCATAACTTACAAATTAGAAGCGAAGCGGCGCGCGTGTCAACCAAATAAGGATTGGCATGCGACGGCTGTGATTACAGCTCGGATTTCAATCTCAAAAGGAATGCATTGTTTTAGATATGTACTTTTAAATATATCGTTTAATTATTTTTATTTGATTAACAGTTATAATATTTCATTTACAGATTTCATTGAATACAAAGCCGACTTTTAACCATAAAATTTAATCTAGGATTTACTTAATTAGTATTAAGTGACTTATTTGTAAAAGATTTATATTGATGTTAATTTACATGTGTGTACCGGACATAACTTATTTTCCTTGGACATTACTATTATACGATATTTATGATGAAAAGAAATGAGATTATTTAACACTTGTAGAAATGTAAACGTGTGTTTAGGATAGACTAATGTTGTGTTTTAATGGTTTGTTTGTAGTATCGTAATTATGGTTGCAACAGAGTGTAAGTAGTGAAAGGTTTAAGGTTTTTGAAGTAGGTATACAAATATTGCTTGGCTTGGATTAGAGATAGAACATGTTTTTTTTTCATTTGAAATAATGTTTAGATAGGTTAGAAAAGTGCTAAAAGCATTGTGCTTGGGAAAGCTGATACAGACAAGTTTTTCACGGAGCGATTAGCCTGATCAACTAAGAGCTGTTGAAATTCTTGTATGTTGAGGTTTTCACGATGTATGCGGAATACGAAAGAAAATGTGAATGTTTAATTTTTGAGAAAAGCTGTAGGAAAGTTAATTCAGTAGGTACGAGCTTATAAGGAAAAGTATGCCACCGTTATCTTCGGTAGCCCGAGAGGCGCCGTTGAGCGAGTAGGTGTATAATTGAATATTACAAGGTACACCAGGATACAAGGCAGGCACGGAATCCTTGGTGTCTGATCATGATTTGGTCGAGTTACCAATCGTGAAGAGCCTTGGACACATGGAATGTTTAAAAAAGTAGGAAAGTGTTAAATGAACTGCCTGAAAAAATAATAATAATATGAGCGCGTTAAAAATAAATAAACTCCTTGTATCCTGAACAAATAAATAAATGTATATTTTAAGGTCGGCCGACCACATAAAATTGTGCTGTGAACCTTGTCACAAGAGTAATTAATTATAAGTGAAACAATAAAATGAAATGTGAAAAAAAAGACGTCATGAAACTAAATATATATTTAAAAAAAAGATTGAAGAAAAGACTTGCAAGTCACTTACTCGGATTATGACAAACTTAAGTAAGGCATAGGAACTAACCAAGTGTCGGAATAGAAGTATAATTATGATGATGATGATTATTGTATCAGTGTAAGTTTTAGATAGATAGAGTTAGTTACTGTTAAATAAAAAATATAGCACTAGGTATATAATTATATTTACTCGTCATCAAAGCGGGCATGTATTGTTTTATTTTAAAATGTATTAATTAGATTATTATAAAAAAAGTTATTGGGGCCCTAATTTTAATTAAAAAATAACAATAATAATGATTTAGTTATAGTTGTTTTAGATTAAGTCCTTCTGTTATTTCATACATTTTATTATTGTATTTTACTGCTAATTAGGATTTATGGTAATTATATTGTACTATTAAAATGTGGCCAGCATTTAATATCCAGGTTAACAACTCTTGAATTATACAATTAAAAATTATATTTGGTACTCAAATTATTGTGTTAATTTAGATACATTGCATTTCGCATATATAATATTGTTACCGATCATAGATATTTTACTTTTTTCCTTTTTCAATTTTTTTTTACAAGACAAGTGTTTTCCTTTTATTTTTGTACAACTAATTTTATTGGCACATTCTTCATCTTCAATTATTTGATAAATCATGTAAAATTTATATCAATAATACTAATATCTATAATTAATAACCGTTAAAACACTGTATTCTCACAAAAAAAAATAGATTAATTCAGTATACCAGTAATCTATTTTTTTTTTAAATAAGAAGGGAGGTGTAGTGTGCAACGCTACACGCACACACTCCTATGTAGCCTTAGTATATAAGCTGATGTTTAACCATATTTAGAGAGAATATATCGTAATCCCAACAAGAACAGTTGTATCACTACACCCATCCCTACAGTACAAATGTAATGTTACATTGTACCAATGTAATGTTACATTATACCAATGTAATGTTACACTGTACCAATGTAATGTACATCTGTATCTACATGGCAGTTTTATGCGTTACTGTAATGTACGTATGCATCTACAGGGCACGTACGTGCGCTACTGTAATGTACATCTGTATCTCCATGGCAGTTGTATTCGTTACTGTAATGTACATATGCATCTACAGGGCACGTATGTGCGCTACTGTAATGTACATCTGTATCTAAATGGCTGTTGTGTGCGTTACTGTAATGTACGTATGCATCTACAGGGCACGTACGTGCGCTACTGTAATATACATCTGTATCTCCATGGCAGTTGTATGCGTTACTGTAATGTACGTATGCATCTACAGGGCACGTATGTGCGCTACTGTAATGTACATCTGTATCTACATGGCTGTTGTGTGCGTTACTGTAATGTACGTATGCATCTACAGGGCACGTATCTGCGCTACTGTAATGTACATCTGTATCTCCATGGCAGTTTTATGCGTTACTGTAATGTACATATGCATCTACAGGGCAAGTATGTGCGCTACTGTAATGTACATCTGTATCTACATGGCTGTTGTGTGCGTTACTGTAATGTACGTATGCATTTAGACGGCACGTACGTGCGCTACTGTAATGTACATCTGTATCTCCATGGCAGTTGTATGCGTTACTGTAATGTACATCTGTATCTACATGGCAGTTTTATGCGTTACTGTAATGTACGTATGCATCTACAGGGCACGTATGTGCGCAACTGTAATGTACGTCTGTATCTACATGGTAGTTTTGTGCGTTAATGTAATGTACATCTGTACCAACAGTGCAGGTATGTGCGTTAATGTAATGTACGTATGCAACTACAGTGCACGTATGTGCGTTGATGTAATGTACATCTGTATCTACATGGCAGTGATGTGCGTAAGTGTAATATACGTATGCAACTACAGGGCACGTATGTGCGCTACTGTAATGTACATCTGTATCTACATGGCTGTTGTGTGCGTTACTGTAATGTACGTATGCATCTACAGGGCACGTACGTGCGCTACTGTAATGTACATCTGTATCTCCATGGCAGTTGTATTCGTTACTGTAATGTACATATGCATCTACAGGGCACGTATGTGCGCTACTGTAATGTACATCTGTATCTAAATGGCTGTTGTGTGCGTTACTGTAATGTACGTATGCATCTACAGGGCACGTACGTGCGCTACTGTAATATACATCTGTATCTCCATGGCAGTTGTATGCGTTACTGTAATGTACGTATGCATCTACAGGGCACGTATGTGCGCTACTGTAATGTACATCTGTATCTACATGGCTGTTGTGTGCGTTACTGTAATGTACGTATGCATCTACAGGGCACGTATGTGCGCTACTGTAATGTACATCTGTATCTACATGGCAGTTGTGTTCGTTAATGTAATGTACATCTGTACCAACAGTGCAGGTATGTGCGTTAATGTAATGTACGTATGCATTTTCAGGGCACGTATGTGCGTTGATGTAATGTACATATGTATCTACATGGCAGTGATGTGCGTTAGTGTAATGTACGTATGCATCTACAGGGCACGTATGTGCGCAACTGTAATGTACGTCTGTATCTACATGGTAGTTTTGTGCGTTAATGTAATGTACATCTGTACCAACAGTGCAGGTATGTGCGTTAATGTAATGTACGTAAGCAACTACAGGGCACGTATGTGCGTTGATGTAATGTACATCTGTATCTACATGGCAGTTATGTGCGTTAGTGTTATGTACGTATGCAACTACAGGGCACGTATGTGCGCTACTGAAATGTATATCTGTATCTACATGGCTGTTGTGTGCGTTACTGTAATGTACGTATGCATCTACAGGGCACGTACGTGCGCTACTGTAATGTACATCTGTATCTCCATGGAAGTTGTATGCGTTACTGTAATGTACATATGCATCTACAGGGCACGTATGTGCGCTACTGTAATGTACATCTGTATCTACATGGCTGTTGTGTGCGTTACTGTAATGTACGTATGCATTTAGACGGCACGTACGTGCGCTACTGTAATGTACATCTGTATCTCCATGGCAGTTGTATGCGTTACTGTAATGTACATATGCATCTACAGGGCACGTATGTGCGCTACTGTAATGTACATCTGTATCTCCATGGCAGTTGTATGCGTTACTGTAATGTACATCTGTATCTACATGGCAGTTGTGTTCGTTAATGTAATGTACATCTGTACCAACAGTGCAGGTATGTGCGTTAATGTAATGTACGTATGCATCTACAGGGCACGTATGTGCGTTGATGTAATGTACATCTGTATCTACATGGCAGTTATGTGCGTTAGTGTTATGTACGTATGCAACTACAGGGCACGTATGTGCGCTACTGTAATGTACATCTGTATCTACATGGCTGTTGTGTGCGTTACTGTAATGTACGTATGCATCTACAGGGCACGTACGTGCGCTACTGTAATGTACATCTGTATCTCCATGGAAGTTGTATGCGTTACTGTAATGTACATATGCATCTACAGGGCACGTATGTGCGCTACTGTAATGTACATCTGTATCTACATGGCTGTTGTGTGCGTTAATGTAATGTACGTATGCATTTAGACGGCACGTACGTGCGCTACTGTAATGTACATCTGTATCTCCATGGCAGTTGTATGCGTTACTGTAATGTACATATGCATCTACAGGGCACGTATGTGCGCTACTGTAATGTACATCTGTATCTCCATGGCAGTTGTATGCGTTACTGTAATGTACATCTGTATCTACATGGCAGTTGTGTTCGTTAATGTAATGTACATCTGTACCAACAGTGCAGGTATGTGCGTTAATGTAATGTACGTATGCATCTACAGGGCACGTATGTGCGTTGATGTAATGTACATATGTATCTACATGGCAGTGATGTGCGTTACTGTAATGTACGTATGCAACTACAGGGCACGTATGTGCGCTACTGTAATGTACACCTGTATCTACATGGCAGTTGTGTGCGTTAATGTAATGTACGTATGCATCTACAGGATACGTATTTGCGCTACTGTAATGTACATCTGTATTTTCATGGCTGTTGTGTGCGTTACTGTAATGTACGTATGCATCTACAGGGCACGTATATGCGCTACTGTAATGTACATCTGTATCTACATGGCAGTTTTATGCGTTACTGTAATGTACGTATACTGTACCTACAGCGCACATTATACCAATGTAATGTTACATTGTACAAGTGTAATGTTACATTGTACCAATGTAATGTTACATTATACCAATGTAATGTTACACTGTACCAATGTAATGTACATCTGTATCTACATGGCAGTTTTATGCGTTACTGTAATGTACGTATGCATCTACAGGGCACGTATGTGCGCAACTGTAATGTACGTCTGTATCTACATGGTAGTTTTGTGCGTTAATGTAATGTACATCTGTACCAACAGTGCAGGTATGTGCGTTAACGTAATGTACGTATGCAACTACAGGGCACGTATGTGCGTTGATGTAATGTACATCTGTATCTACATGGCAGTTATGTGCGTTAGTGTAATGTACGTATGCAACTACAGGGCACGTATGTGCGCTACTGTAATGTACATCTGTATCTACATGGCTGTTGTGTGCGTTACTGTAATGTACGTATGCATCTACAGGGCACGTACCTGCGCTGCTGTAATGTACATCTGTATCTCCATGGCAGTTGTATGCGTTACTGTAATGTACGTATGCATCTACAGGGCACGTATGTGCGCTACTGTAATGTACATCTGTATCTACATGGCTGTTGTGTGCGTTACTGTAATGTACGTATGCATCTACAGGGCTTGTATGTGCGTTACTGTAATGTACATCTGTATCTACAGGGCTTGTATGTGCGTTACTGTAATGTACATCTGTATCTACATGGCAGTTGTATGCGTTTACTGTAATGTACATATGCATCTACAGGGCACATATGTGCGCTACTGTAATGTACATCTGTATCTACATGGCTGTTGTGTGCGTTACTGTAATGTACGTATGCATCTACAGGGCACGTATGTGCGCTACTGTAATGTACATCTGTATCTACATGGCAGTTGTGTTCGTTAATGTAATGTACATCTGTACCAACAGTGCAGGTATGTGCGTTAATGTAATGTACGTATGCATCTACAGGGCACGTATGTGCGTTGATGTAATGTACATCTGTATCTACATGGCAGTGATGTGCGTTAGTGTAATGTACGTATGCAACTACAGGGCACGTATGTGCGCTACTGTAATGTACATCTGTATCTACATGGCAGTTGTGTGCGTTAATGTAATGTACGTATGCATCTACAGGATACGTATTTGCGCTACTGTAATGTACATCTGTATTTTCATGGCTGTTGTGTGCGTTACTGTAATGTACGTATGCATCAACAGGGCACGTATGTGCGCTACTGTAATGAACATCTGTATCTACATGGCAGTTTTATGCGTTACTGTAATGTACGTATACTGTACCTACAGCGCACATTATACCAATGTAATGTTACATTGTACAAATGTAATGTTACATTGTACCAATGTAATGTTACATTATACCAATGTAATGTTACACTGTACCAATGTAATGTACATCTGTATCTACATGGCAGTTTTATGCGTTACTGTAATGTACATATGCATCTACAGGGCACATCTGTGCGCTACTGTAATGTACATCTGTATCTACATGGCTGTTGTGTGCGTTACTGTAATGTACGTATGCATCTACAGGGCACGTATGTGCGCTACTGTAATGTACATCTGTATCTACATGGCAGTTGTGTTCGTTAATGTAATGTACATCTGTACCAACAGTGCAGGTATGTGCGTTAATGTAATGTACGTATGCATCTACAGGGCACGTATGTGCGTTGATGTAATGTACATCTGTATCTACATGGCAGTTTTATGCGTTACTGTAATGTACGTATACTGTACCTACAGCGCACATTATACCAATGTAATGTTATATTGTACAAATGTAATGTTACATTGTACCAATGTAATGTTACATTATACCAATGTAATGTTACACTGTACCAATGTAATGTACATCTGTATCTACATGGCAGTTTTATGCGTTACTGTAATGTACGTATGCATCTACAGGGCACGTATGTGCGCAACTGTAATGTACGTCTGTATCTACATGGTAGTTTTGTGCGTTAATGTAATGTACATCTGTACCAACAGTGCAGGTATGTGCGTTAATGTAATGTACGTATGCAACTACAGGGCACGTATGTGCGTTGATGTAATGTACATCTGTATCTACATGGCAGTTATGTGCGTTAGTTACATTATACCAATGTAATGTTACATTGTACCAATGTAATGTTACATTGTACCAATGTAATGTTACATTGTACTAATGTAATGTTACATTATACCAATGTAATGTTACATTGAACTAATGTACTGTTACATTGTACAAATGTAATGTTACATTGTATATATGTAATGTTACACTGTACCAATGTAATATTACATTGTACCAATGTAATGTTACATTGTACAAATGTAATGTTACACTGTTCCAATGTAATGTTACATTGTATATATGTAATGTTACACTGTACCAATGTAATATTACATTGTACCAATGTAATGTTTCATTGCACTAATTTAATGTTACATTATACCAATGTAATGTTACATTGTACTAATGTAATGTTACATTGTATATATGTAATGTTACACTGTACCAATGTAATATTACATTGTACCAATGTAATGTTACATTGTACAAATGTAATGTTACACTGTTCCAATGTAATGTTACATTGTACCAATGTAATGTTACATTGTATATATGTAATGTTACATTATACCAATGTAATGTTACATTGTACCAATGTAATGTTACATTGTACAAATATAATGTTACATTGTACCAATGTAATGTTACACTGTACCAATGTAATGTTACATTGTACCAATGTTATGTTACATTGTACCAATGTAATGTTACATTGTACTTATGTAATGTTACATTGTACAAATGTAATGTTACATTGTATATATGTAATGTTACACTGTACCAATGTAATATTACATTGTACCAATGTAATGTTACATTGTACAAATGTAATGTTACATTGTAAATATGCAGAGATGTACAAAATGGTTTTAAAAAAGCATTTAAATACAAAATGCAAAATACTTTTCAGATTTACTATTTCAAATGCAAAATACCAAATAGTTTTGCGTTTTGTTTTTCAAATGCTAAATGCAAAATAGGTATTTTCAAAATACTTTTTCAAAATAAAATACCTTCTGACCAAATCGAATGATATCTTTATTTATTTTAGATATTTATCATGAGAAATAGAATAGAGATACAATGCCGAGCCAAATGGCACCTCATGCATATCATTTTGGTCATATGTATCAGTACGCGTATCAATAAATTCTGTTGTTATTAATAATAATAATACTCACTTAATAGTACATTACTTACCAAGGGCGATAAAACAAAGAATGTCTCAGATCGCAGGTATTTTACGCCCGAGCCGAAGGTAAGGGCGATAAATATGCGATCTGAGGCTTTCTTTATTATCGCCCGTTGTAAGTACAATCGAATCGTCGGCGTCAGCGTCGTGTTCGTCATTTTCGTTTGACATTGACACTAGTCAGACATAAGGCGCGCACTCTGACCACAGAAGAAAAAAAAAGGGCACGCATGGCTAGCAGGCGCCTCTATCGGTCAAATTCGGCAATACAAGCGTCATTCGTTCATTTCATTTTGTTTGACTGGTAATGTTGGCTAAACTTAATCACAAAGTATTTTGCATCTTGAACTTAATATTAAAAATGCAAAATACATCTCGAAAGGTATTTCAAATAAAATACAAAATGTTTTTCACTAAAAGGCATTTAAATGCAAAATACAAAATAGGTATTTTGCATTTTGTATTTGCATTTTAAATAGAAGTATTTCAAATAAATCGCATCTCTGTAAATATGTAATGTTACATTGTACCAATGTAATGTTACATTATACCAATGTAATGTTACATTGTACCAATGTAATGTTACATTGTACTAATGTAATGTTACATTATACCAATGTAATGTTACATTGTACTAACGTAATGTTACATTATACCAATGTAATGTTACATTGTACTAATGTAAGCTTACATTGTACAAATGTAATGTTACATTGTATATATGTAACGTTACACTGTACCAATGTAATATTACATTGTACCAATGTAATGTTACATTGTACAAATGTAATGTTACATTGTAAATATGTAATGTTACATTGTACCAATGTAATGTTACATTATACCAATGTAATGTTACATTGTACCAATGTAATGTTACATTGTACTAATGTTATGTTACATTATACCAATGTAATGTTACATTGTATATATGTAATGTTACACTGTACCAATGTAATATTACATTGTACCAATGTAATGTTACATTGTACCAATGTAATGTTACATTGTACAAATGTAATGTTACACTGTTCCAATGTAATGTTACATTGTATATATGTAATGTTACACTGTACCAATGTAATATTACATTGTACCAATGTAATGTTACATTGCACTAATGTAATGTTACATTATACCAATGTAATGTTACATTGTACTAATGAAATGTTACATTGTACAAATGTAATGTTACATTGTATATATGTAATGTTACACTGTACCAATGTAATATTACATTGTACCAATGTAATGTTACATTGTACAAATGTAATGTTACACTGTTCCAATGTAATGTTACATTGTACCAATGTAATGTTACATTGTATATATGTAATGTTACATTATACCAATGTAATGTTACATTGTACAAATGTAATGTTACATTGTACCAATGTAATGTTACATTGTACCAATGTAATGTTACACTGTACCAATGTAATGTACATCTGTATCTACATAGCAGTTTTATGCGTTACTGTAATGTACGTATGCATCTACAGGGCACGTATGTGCGTTGATGTAATGTACATCTGTATCTACATGGCAGTTATGTGCGTTAGTGTAATGTACGTATGCAACTACAGGGCACGTATGTGCGCTACTGTAATGTACATCTGTATCTACATGGCTGTTGTGTGCGTTACTGTAATGTACGTATGCATCTACAGGGCACGTACGTGCGCTACTGTAATGTACATCTGTATCTCCATGGCAGTTGTATGCGTTACTGTAATGTACATATGCATCTACAGGGCACGTATGTGCGCTACTGTAATGTACATCTGTATCTACATGGCTGTTGTGTGCGTTACTGTAATGTACGTATGCATTTAGACGGCACGTACGTGCGCTACTGTAATGTACATCTGTATCTCCATGGCAGTTGTATGCGTTACTGTAATGTACATATGCATCTACAGGGCACGTATGTGCGCTACTGTAATGTACATCTGTATCTCCATGGCAGTTGTATGCGTTACTGTAATGTACATCTGTATCTACATGGCAGTTGTGTTCGTTAATGTAATGTACATCTGTACCAACAGTGCAGGTATGTGCGTTAATGAAATGTACGTATGCAACTACAGGGCACGTATGTGCGTTGATGTAATGTACATCTGTATCTACATGGCAGTTATGTGCGTTAGTGTAATGTACGTATGCAACTACAGGGCACGTATGTGCGCTACTGTAATGTACATCTGTATCTACATGGCTGTTGTGTGCGTTACTGTAATGTACGTATGCATTTAGACGGCACGTACGTGCGCTACTGTAATGTACATCTGTATCTCCATGGCAGTTGTATGCGTTACTGTAATGTACATATGCATCTACAGGGCACGTATGTGCGCTACTGTAATGTACATCTGTATCTCCATGGCAGTTGTATGCGTTACTGTAATGTACATCTGTATCTACATGGCAGTTGTGTTCGTTAATGTAATGTACATCTGTACCAACAGTGCAGGTATGTGCGTTAATGTAATGTACGTATGCATCTACAGGGCACGTATGTGCGTTGATGTAATGTACATCTGTATCGCCATGGCAGTTGTATGCGTTACTGTAATGTACATCTGTATCTACATGGCAGTTGTGTTCGTTAATGTAATGTACATCTGTACCAACAGTGCAGGTATGTGCGTTAATGTAATGTACGTATGCATCTACAGGGCACGTATGTGCGTTGATGTACTGTACATATGTATCTACATGGCAGTGATGTGCGTTAGTGTAATGTACGTATGCAACTACAGGGCACGTATGTGCGCTACTGTAATGTACATCTGTATTTTCATGGCTGTTGTGTGCGTTACTGTAATGTACGTATGCATCTACAGGGCACGTATGTGCGCTACTGTAATGTACATCTGTATCTACATGGCAGTTTTATGCGTTACTGTAATGTACGTATACTGTACCTACAGCGCACATTATACCAATGTAATGTTACATTGTACAAATGTAATGTTACATTGTACCAATGTAATGTTACATTATACCAATGTAATGTTACACTGTACCCATGTAATGTACATCTGTATCTACATGGCAGTTTTATGCGTTACTGTAATGTACGTATGCATATACAGGGCACGTATGTGCGCAACTGTAATGTACGTCTGTATCTACATGGTAGTTTTGTGCGTTAATGTAATGTACATCTGTACCAACAGTGCAGGTATGTGCGTCAATGTAATGTACGTATGCAACTACAGGGCACGTATGTGCGTTGATGTAATGTACATCTGTATCTACATGGCAGTTATGTGCGTTAGTGTAATGTACGTATGCAACTACAGGGCACGTATGTGCGCAACTGTAATATACATCTGTATCTACATGGCTGTTGTGTGCGTTACTGTTATGTACGTTTGCATCTACAGGGCACTTACCTGCGCTACTGTAACGTACATCTGTATCTCCATGGCAGTTGTATGCGTTACTGTAATGTACATATGCATCTACAGGGCACGTATGTGCGCTACTGTAATGTACATCTGTATCTTCATGGCTGTTGTGTGCGTTACTGTAATGTACGTATGCATTTAGACGGCACGTACGTGCGCTACTGTAATGTACATCTGTATCTCCATGGCAGTTGTATGCGTTACTGTAATGTACATCTGTATCTACATGGCAGTTTTATGCGTTACTGTAATGTACGTATGCATCTACAGGGCACGTATGTGCGCAACTGTAATGTACGTCTGTATCTACATGGTAGTTTTGTGCTTTAATGTAATGTACATCTGTACCAACAGTGCAGGTATGTGCGTTAATGTAATAAACGTATGCAACTACAGGGCACGTATGTGCGTTGATGTAATGTACATCTGTATCTACATGGCAGTGATGTGCGTAAGTGTAATATACGTATGCAACTACAGGGCACGTATGTGCGCTACTGTAATGTACATCTGTATCTACATGGCTGTTGTGTGCGTTACTGTAATGTACGTATGCATCTACAGGGCACGTACGTGCGCTACTGTAATGTACATCTGTATCTCCATGGCAGTTGTATTCGTTACTGTAATGCACATATGCATCTACAGGGCACGTATGTGCGCTACTGTTATGTACATCTGTATCTAAATGGCTGTTGTGTGCGTTACTGTAATGTACGTATGCATCTACAGGGCACGTACGTGCGCTACTGTAATATACATCTGTATCTCCATGGCAGTTGTATGCGTTACTGTAATGTACGTATGCATCTACAGGGCACGTATGTGCGCTACTGTAATGTACATCTGTATCTACATGGCTGTTGTGTGCGTTACTGTAATGTACGTATGCATCTACAGGGCACGTACCTGCGCTACTGTAATGTACATCTGTATCTCCATGGCAGTTTTATGCGTTACTGTAATGTACATATGCATCTACAGGGCACGTATGTGCGCTACTGTAATGTACATCTGTATCTACATGGCTGTTGTGTGCGTTACTGTAATGTACGTATGCATTTAGACGGCACGTACGTGCGCTACTGTAATGTACATCTGTATCTCCATGGCAGTTGTATGCGTTACTGTAATGTACATCTGTATCTACATGGCAGTTTTATGCGTTACTGTAATGTACGTATGCATCTACAGGGCACGTATGTGCGCAACTGTAATGTACGTCTGTATCTACATGGTAGTTTTGTGCGTTAATGTAATGTACATCTGTACCAACAGTGCAGGTATGTGCGTTAATGTAATGTTTGTATGCAACTACAGGGCACGTATGTGCGTTGATGTAATGTACATCTGTATCTACATGGCAGTTATGTGCGTTAGTGTTATGTACGTATGCAACTACAGGGCACGTATGTGCGCTACTGTAATGTATATCTGTATCTACATGGCTGTTGTGTGCGTTACTGTAATGTACGTATGCATCTACAGGGCACGTACGTGCGCTACTGTAATGTACATCTGTATCTCCATGGAAGTTGTATGCGTTACTGTAATGTACATATGCATCTACAGGGCACGTATGTGCGCTACTGTAATGTACATCTGTATCTACATGGCTGTTGTGTGCGTTACTGTAATGTACGTATGCATTTAGACGGCACGTACGTGCGCTACTGTAATGTACATCTGTATCTCCATGGCAGTTGTATGCGTTACTGTAATGTACATATGCATCTACAGGGCACGTATGTGCGCTACTGTAATGTACATCTGTATCTCCATGGCAGTTGTATGCGTTACTGTAATGTACATCTGTATCTACATGGCAGTTGTGTTCGTTAATGTAATGTACATCTGTACCAACAGTGCAGGTATGTGCGTTAATGTAATGTACGTATGCATCTACAGGGCACGTATGTGCGTTGATGTAATGTACATATGTATCTACATGGCAGTGATGTGCGTTAGTGTAATGTACGTATGCAACTACAGGGCACGTATGTGCGCTACTGTAATGTACACCTGTATCTACATGGCAGTTGTGTGCGTTAATGTAATGTACGTATGCATCTACAGGATACGTATTTGCGCTACTGTAATGTACATCTGTATTTTCATGGCTGTTGTGTGCGTTACTGTAATGTACGTATGCATCAACAGGGCACGTATATGCGCTACTGTAATGTACATCTGTATCTACATGGCAGTTTTATGCGTTACTGTAATGTACGTATACTGTACCTACAGCGCACATTATACCAATGTAATGTTACATTGTACAAATGTAATGTTACATTGTACCAATGTAATGTTACATTATACCAATGTAATGTTACACTGTACCAATGTAATGTACATCTGTATCTACATGGCAGTTTTATGCGTTACTGTAATGTACGTATGCATCTACAGGGCACGTACGTGCGCTACTGTAATGTACATCTGTATCTCCATGGCAGTTGTATTCGTTACTGTAATGTACATATGCATCTACAGGGCACGTATGTGCGCTACTGTAATGTACATCTGTATCTAAATGGCTGTTGTGTGCGTTACTGTAATGTACGTATGCATCTACAGGGCACGTACGTGCGCTACTGTAATATACATCTGTATCTCCATGGCAGTTGTATGCGTTACTGTAATGTACGTATGCATCTACAGGGCACGTATGTGCGCTACTGTAATGTACATCTGTATCTACATGGCTGTTGTGTGCGTTACTGTAATGTACGTATGCATCTACAGGGCACGTACCTGCGCTACTGTAATGTACATCTGTATCTCCATGGCAGTTTTATGCGTTACTGTAATGTACATATGCAGCTACAGGGCACGTATGTGCGCTACTGTAATGTACATCTGTATCTACATGGCTGTTGTGTGCGTTACTGTAATGTACGTATGCATTTAGACGGCACGTACGTGCGCTACTGTAATGTACATCTGTATCTCCATGGCAGTTGTATGCGTTACTGTAATGTACATCTGTATCTACATGGCAGTTTTATGCGTTACTGTAATGTACGTATGCATCTACAGGGCACGTATGTGCGCAACTGTAATGTACGTCTGTATCTACATGGTAGTTTTGTGCGTTAATGTAATGTACATCTGTACCAACAGTGCAGGTATGTGCGTTAATGTAATGTACGTATGCAACTACAGGGCACGTATGTGCGTTGATGTAATGTACATCTGTATCTACATGGCAGTGATGTGCGTAAGTGTAATATACGTATGCAACTACAGGGCACGTATGTGCGCTACTGTAATGTACATCTGTATCTACATGGCTGTTGTGTGCGTTACTGTAATGTACGTATGCATCTACAGGGCACGTACGTGCGCTACTGTAATGTACATCTGTATCTCCATGGCAGTTGTATTCGTTACTGTAATGTACATATGCATCTACAGGGCACGTATGTGCGCTACTGTAATGTACATCTGTATCTAAATGGCTGTTGTGTGCGTTACTGTAATGTACGTATGCATCTACAGGGCACGTACGTGCGCTACTGTAATATACATCTGTATCTCCATGGCAGTTGTATGCGTTACTGTAATGTACGTATGCATCTACAGGGCACGTATGTGCGCTACTGTAATGTACATCTGTATCTACATGGCTGTTGTGTGCGTTACTGTAATGTACGTATGCATCTACAGGGCACGTATGTGCGCTACTGTAATGTACATCTGTATCTACATGGCAGTTGTGTTCGTTAATGTAATGTACATCTGTACCAACAGTGCAGGTATGTGCGTTAATGTAATGTACGTATGCATTTTCAGGGCACGTATGTGCGTTGATGTAATGTACATATGTATCTACATGGCAGTGATGTGCGTTAGTGTAATGTACGTATGCATCTACAGGGCACGTATGTGCGCAACTGTAATGTACGTCTGTATCTACATGGTAGTTTTGTGCGTTAATGTAATGTACATCTGTACCAACAGTGCAGGTATGTGCGTTAATGTAATGTACGTATGCAACTACAGGGCACGTATGTGCGTTGATGTAATGTACATCTGTATCTACATGGCAGTTATGTGCGTTAGTGTAATGTACGTATTGTCCCGTCTTGAGCGTTCTGCCCTCCTAATGGTCCCTAGCAGTGGGAAGGTTCAAAATGAGGAGGCAGAAATACGGTCAAAAAAATATATATTCGGTAGCTCAATCGGTTCACGTTAAAAAAATGTAAATTCGTGGGTTCGGGCGAATACACTTAGGATCGGATTCCGTTAATTTCCCTGTAGCCGAAGTACTCCCCTGAGAGCGCCAGGTAGGTTGGCGGCGGAATTTCTTATTTGCGCTGAGTTCAGCGCCACTCAGAAAAGCTGCTCCGCTGTCGTCTCTACTCCGTGGAAGCAAATCGCAAGCAGGCGGCAAGCCATCAGCCAGTAAAAATGGTCAGTCTAGACCTTGGACCCTGGAACGCGCCATCAAACAAGGCGTTAGAAATGGTCCGCCAGTCTTGGTGAACGCCAACGGCATACGGGAAGCACTTTGGTAGTTGTGATGCCGTGGATGTTCACAATTCAGATACGGAGATTACAATGAAATGAAGTTGATTTAATCTATTACGAAATTAAATGAATTTATAACGAAAATAAATGAATTTATATTTTTAATTCTAATTTGAGGGTGGCTTTGAAAATGACAATAATGGTTAGCAACTTATAGTAAGTGCCCGTTATTAGCAAAGATATTATGTAGAAGTGAGATTTATATTCTGAGGCCGAAATGAGTATAAAACAGCAGTGATATCGATTGGCAAGATAAAATAATTAGCACTAAATATTTCTAAGCGATTGCGCAAACAAATATAACCACTTACCCAGTTTGGGGTACACTAAAAGCACTTATAAATCACCACAGTGATTTTATTTTGTTGAGGAACACGTAGGGACGAACACAAGAAGATCGATTACGGTTCCAAGCCGTGGACCGTAGCAGAGATCGACTTCAAGCGACGTGCGTTCTTCTCAATTTCTTTTGGCTAATGAGTGAGTGGCCGCGCGCGATGACAAGCGCTTGCGCCGGTCACGTATGTCACTCATGCATTCATTCGTATGCGAATGAAGTAAACTTGAATGTTATAAAGATGCCGCGATACATTCAAAACAATCAGCGTGTTGATGATTTTATATATGTAATTTATTGTATTTAGGATAGTTTAATTGTTTTGTAGTGTGTAGTGTAGTAGTAAGTTGTATATATTATTTTTTTAATTAGGTAAGTAGCAAGAAATGCGTTTTATTTATGTAAATATGTACCTGTAACGGTACAGTATGCAACTACAGGGCACGTATGTGCGCTACTGTAATGTACATCTGTATCTACATGGCTGTTGTGTGCGTTACTGTAATGTACGTATGCATCTACAGGGCACGTACCTGCGCTACTGTAATGTACATCTGTATCTCCATGGCAGTTGTATGCGTTACTGTAATGTACGTATGCATCTACAGGGCACGTATGTGCGCTACTGTAATGTACATCTGTATCTACATGGCTGTTGTGTGCGTTACTGTAATGTACGTATGCATCTACAGGGCTTGTATGTGCGTTACTGTAATGTACATCTGTATCTACAGGGCTTGTATGTGCGTTACTGTAATGTACATCTGTATCTACATGGCAGTTGTATGCGTTACTGTAATGTACATATGCATCTACAGGGCACATATGTGCGCTACTGTAATGTACATCTGTATCTACATGGCTGTTGTGTGCGTTACTGTAATGTACGTATGCATCTACAGGGCACGTGTGTGCGCTACTGTAATGTACATCTGTATCTACATGGCAGTTGTGTTCGTTAATGTAATGTACATCTGTACCAACAGTGCAGGTATGTGCGTTAATGTAATGTACGTATGCATTTTCAGGGCACGTATGTGCGTTGATGTAATGTACATATGTATCTACATGGCAGTGATGTGCGTTAGTGTAATGTACGTATGCATCTACAGGGCACGTATGTGCGCAACTGTAATGTACGTCTGTATCTACATGGTAGTTTTGTGCGTTAATGTAATGTACATCTGTACCAACAGTGCAGGTATGTGCGTTAATGTAATGTACGTATGCAACTACAGGGCACGTATGTGCGTTGATGTAATGTACATCTGTATCTACATGGCAGTTATGTGCGTTAGTGTAATGTACGTATTGTCCCGTCTTGAGCGTTCTGCCCTCCTAATGGTCCCTAGCAGTGGGAAGGTTCAAAATGAGGAGGCAGAAATACGGTCAAAAAAATATATATTCGGTAGCTCAATCGGTTCACGTTAAAAAAATGTAAATTCGTGGGTTCGGGCGAATACACTTAGGATCGGATTCCGTTAATTTCCCTGTAGCCGAAGTACTCCCCTGAGAGCGCCAGGTAGGTTGGCGGCGGAATTTCTTATTTGCGCTGAGTTCAGCGCCACTCAGAAAAGCTGCTCCGCTGTCGTCTCTACTCCGTGGAAGCAAATCGCAAGCAGGCGGCAAGCCATCAGCCAGTAAAAATGGTCAGTCTAGACCTTGGACCCTGGAACGCGCCATCAAACAAGGCGTTAGAAATGGTCCGCCAGTCTTGGTGAACGCCAACGGCATACGGGAAGCACTTTGGTAGTTGTGATGCCGTGGATGTTCACAATTCAGATACGGAGATTACAATGAAATGAAGTTGATTTAATCTATTACGAAATTAAATGAATTTATAACGAAAATAAATGAATTTATATTTTTAATTCTAATTTGAGGGTGGCTTTGAAAATGACAATAATGGTTAGCAACTTATAGTAAGTGCCCGTTATTAGCAAAGATATTATGTAGAAGTGAGATTTATATTCTGAGGCCGAAATGAGTATAAAACAGCAGTGATATCGATTGGCAAGATAAAATAATTAGCACTAAATATTTCTAAGCGATTGCGCAAACAAATATAACCACTTACCCAGTTTGGGGTACACTAAAAGCACTTATAAATCACCACAGTGATTTTATTTTGTTGAGGAACACGTAGGGACGAACACAAGAAGATCGATTACGGTTCCAAGCCGTGGACCGTAGCAGAGATCGACTTCAAGCGACGTGCGTTCTTCTCAATTTCTTTTGGCTAATGAGTGAGTGGCCGCGCGCGATGACAAGCGCTTGCGCCGGTCACGTATGTCACTCATGCATTCATTCGTATGCGAATGAAGTAAACTTGAATGTTATAAAGATGCCGCGATACATTCAAAACAATCAGCGTGTTGATGATTTTATATATGTAATTTATTGTATTTAGGATAGTTTAATTGTTTTGTAGTGTGTAGTGTAGTAGTAAGTTGTATATATTATTTTTTTAATTAGGTAAGTAGCAAGAAATGCGTTTTATTTATGTAAATATGTACCTGTAACGGTACAGTATGCAACTACAGGGCACGTATGTGCGCTACTGTAATGTACATCTGTATCTACATGGCTGTTGTGTGCGTTACTGTAATGTACGTATGCATCTACAGGGCACGTACCTGCGCTACTGTAATGTACATCTGTATCTCCATGGCAGTTGTATGCGTTACTGTAATGTACGTATGCATCTACAGGGCACGTATGTGCGCTACTGTAATGTACATCTGTATCTACATGGCTGTTGTGTGCGTTACTGTAATGTACGTATGCATCTACAGGGCTTGTATGTGCGTTACTGTAATGTACATCTGTATCTACAGGGCTTGTATGTGCGTTACTGTAATGTACATCTGTATCTACATGGCAGTTGTATGCGTTACTGTAATGTACATATGCATCTACAGGGCACATATGTGCGCTACTGTAATGTACATCTGTATCTACATGGCTGTTGTGTGCGTTACTGTAATGTACGTATGCATCTACAGGGCACGTGTGTGCGCTACTGTAATGTACATCTGTATCTACATGGCAGTTGTGTTCGTTAATGTAATGTACATCTGTACCAACAGTGCAGGTATGTGCGTTAATGTAATGTACGTATGCATCTACAGGGCACGTATGTGCGTTGATGTAATGTACATCTGTATCTACATGGCAGTGATGTGCGTTAGTGTAATGTACGTATGCAACTACAGGGCACGTATGTGCGCTACTGTAATGTACATCTGTATCTACATGGCAGTTGTGTGCGTTAATGTAATGTACGTATGCATCTACAGGATACGTATTTGCGCTACTGTAATGTACATCTGTATTTTCATGGCTGTTGTGTGCGTTACTGTAATGTACGTATGCATCAACAGGGCACGTATGTGCGCTACTGTAATGTACATCTGTATCTACATGGCAGTTTTATGCGTTACTGTAATGTACGTATACTGTACCTACAGCGCACATTATACCAATGTAATGTTACATTGTACAAATGTAATGTTACATTGTACCAATGTAATGTTACATTATACCAATGTAATGTTACACTGTACCAATGTAATGTACATCTGTATCTACATGGCAGTTTTATGCGTTACTGTAATGTACATATGCATCTACAGGGCACATCTGTGCGCTACTGTAATGTACATCTGTATCTACATGGCTGTTGTGTGCGTTACTGTAATGTACGTATGCATCTACAGGGCACGTATGTGCGCTACTGTAATGTACATCTGTATCTACATGGCAGTTGTGTTCGTTAATGTAATGTACATCTGTACCAACAGTGCAGGTATGTGCGTTAATGTAATGTACGTATGCATCTACAGGGCACGTATGTGCGTTGATGTAATGTACATATGTATCTACATGGCAGTGATGTGCGTTAGTGTAATGTACGTATGCAACTACAGGACACGTATGTGCGCTACTGTAATGTACATCTGTATCTACATGGCTGTTGTGTGCGTTACTGTAATGTACGTATGCATTTAGACGGCACGTACGTGCGCTACTGTAATGTACATCTGTATCTCCATGGCAGTTGTATGCGTTACTGTAATGTACATCTGTATCTACATGGCAGTTTTATGCGTTACTGTAATGTACGTATGCATCTACAGGGCACGTATGTGCGCAACTGTAATGTACGTCTGTATCTACATGGTAGTTTTGTGCGTTAATGTAATGTACATCTGTACCAACAGTGCAGGTATGTGCGTTAATGTAATGGACGTATGCAACTACAGGGCACGTATGTGCGTTGATGTAATGTACATCTGTATCTACATGGCAGTTATGTGCGTTAGTGTAATGTACGTATGCAACTACAGGGCACGTATGTGCGCTACTGTAATGTACATCTGTATCTACATGGCTGTTGTGTGCGTTACTGTAATGTACGTATGCATCTACAGGGCACGTACCTGCGCTACTGTAATGTACATCTGTATCTCCATGGAAGTTGTATGCGTTATTGTAATGTACATATGCATCTACAGGGCACGTATGTGCGCTACTGTAATGTACATCTGTATCTACATGGCTGTTGTGTGCGTTACTGTAATGTACGTATGCATTTAGACGGCACGTACGTGCGCTACTGTAATGTACATCTGTATCTCCATGGCAGTTGTATGCGTTACTGTAATGTACATCTGTATCTACATGGCAGTTTTATGCGTTACTGTAATGTACGTATGCATCTACAGGGCACGTATGTGCGCAACTGTAATGTACGTCTGTATCTACATAGTAGTTTTGTGCGTTAATGTAATGTACATCTGTACCAACAGTGCAGGTATGTGCGTTAATGTAATGTACGTATGCAACTACAGGGCACGTATGTGCGTTGATGTAATGTACATCTGTATCTACATGGCAGTGATGTGCGTAAGTGTAATGTACGTATGCAACTACAGGGCACGTATGTGCGCTACTGTAATGTACATCTGTATCTAAATGGCTGTTGTGTGCGTTACTGTAATGTACGTATGCATCTACAGGGCACGTACGTGCGCTACTGTAATATACATCTGTATCTCCATGGCAGTTGTATGCGTTACTGTAATGTACGTATGCATCTACAGGGCACGTATGTGCGCTACTGTAATGTACATCTGTATCTACATGGCTGTTGTGTGCGTTACTGTAATGTACGTATGCATCTACAGGGCTTGTATGTGCGTTACTGTAATGTACATCTGTATCTACATGGCAGTTGTGTGCGTTAATGTAATGTACATCTGTATCAACAGTGCAAGTATGTGCGTTAATGTAATGAACGTATGCATCTACAGGGCACGTATGTGCGTTAATGTTATGTACATCTGTATCTACATGGCAGTGATGTGCGTTAATGTAATGTACGTCTGTATCTACATGGTAGTTGTGTGCGTTAATGTAATGTACATCTGTACCAACAGTGCAGGTATGTGCGTTAATGTAATGTACGTATGCATCTACAGGGCACGTATGTGCGTTGATGTAATGTACATCTGTATCTACATGGCAGTGATGTGCGTTAGTGTAATGTACGTATGCAACAACAGGGCACGTATGTGCGCTACTGTAATGTACATCTGTATCTACATGGCAGTTGTGTGCGTTAATGTAATGTACGTATGCATCTACAGGATACGTATGTGCGCTACTGTAATGTACATCTGTATCTACATGGCTGTTGTGTGCGTTACTGTAATGTACGTAGGCATCTACAGGGCACGTACGTGCGCTACTGTAATGTACATCTGTATCTCCATGGCAGTTGTATGCGTTACTGTAATGTACATATGCATCTACAGGGCACATATGTGCGCTACTGTAATGTACATCTGTATGTACATGGCTGTTGTGTGCGTTACTGTAATGTACGTATGCATCTACAGGGCACGTATGTGCGCTACTGTAATGTACATCTGTATCTACATGGCAGTTGTGTTCGTTAATGTAATGTACATCTGTACCAACAGTGCAGGTATGTGCGTTAATGTAATGTACGTATGCATCTACAGGGCACGTATTTGCGTTGATGTAATGTACATATGTATCTACATGGCAGTGATGTGCGTTAGTGTAATGTACGTATGCAACTACAGTGCACGTATGTGCGCTACTGTAATGTACATCTGTATCTACATGGCAGTTGTGTGCGTTAATGTAATGTACGTATGCATCTACAGGATACGTATTTGTGCTACTGTAATGTACATCTGTATTTTCATGGCTGTTGTGTGCGTTACTGTAATGTACGTATGCATCTACAGGGCACGTATGTGCGCTACTGTAATGTACATCTGTATCTCCATGGCAGTTGTATTCGTTACTGTAATGTACATATGCATCTACAGGGCACGTATGTGCGCTACTGTAATGTACATCTGTATCTAAATGGCTGTTGTGTGCGTTACTGTAATGTACGTATGCATCTACAGGGCACGTACGTGCGCTACTGTAATATACATCTGTATCTCCATGGCAGTTGTATGCGTTACTGTAATGTACGTATGCATCTACAGGGCACGTATGTGCGCTACTGTAATGTACATCTGTATCTACATGGCTGTTGTGTGCGTTACTGTAATGTACGTATGCATCTACAGGGCACGTATGTGCGCTACTGTAATGTACATCTGTATCTACATGGCAGTTGTGTTCGTTAATGTAATGTACATCTGTACCAACAGTGCAGGTATGTGCGTTAATGTAATGTACGTATGCATTTTCAGGGCACGTATGTGCGTTGATGTAATGTACATATGTATCTACATGGCAGTGATGTGCGTTAGTGTAATGTACGTATGCATCTACAGGGCACGTATGTGCGCAACTGTAATGTACGTCTGTATCTACATGGTAGTTTTGTGCGTTAATGTAATGTACATCTGTACCAACAGTGCAGGTATGTGCGTTAATGTAATGTACGTAAGCAACTACAGGGCACGTATGTGCGTTGATGTAATGTACATCTGTATCTACATGGCAGTTATGTGCGTTAGTGTTATGTACGTATGCAACTACAGGGCACGTATGTGCGCTACTGAAATGTATATCTGTATCTACATGGCTGTTGTGTGCGTTACTGTAATGTACGTATGCATCTACAGGGCACGTACGTGCGCTACTGTAATGTACATCTGTATCTCCATGGAAGTTGTATGCGTTACTGTAATGTACATATGCATCTACAGGGCACGTATGTGCGCTACTGTAATGTACATCTGTATCTACATGGCTGTTGTGTGCGTTACTGTAATGTACGTATGCATTTAGACGGCACGTACGTGCGCTACTGTAATGTACATCTGTATCTCCATGGCAGTTGTATGCGTTACTGTAATGTACATATGCATCTACAGGGCACGTATGTGCGCTACTGTAATGTACATCTGTATCTCCATGGCAGTTGTATGCGTTACTGTAATGTACATCTGTATCTACATGGCAGTTGTGTTCGTTAATGTAATGTACATCTGTACCAACAGTGCAGGTATGTGCGTTAATGTAATGTACGTATGCATCTACAGGGCACGTATGTGCGTTGATGTAATGTACATCTGTATCTACATGGCAGTTATGTGCGTTAGTGTTATGTACGTATGCAACTACAGGGCACGTATGTGCGCTACTGTAATGTACATCTGTATCTACATGGCTGTTGTGTGCGTTACTGTAATGTACGTATGCATCTACAGGGCACGTACGTGCGCTACTGTAATGTACATCTGTATCTCCATGGAAGTTGTATGCGTTACTGTAATGTACATATGCATCTACAGGGCACGTATGTGCGCTACTGTAATGTACATCTGTATCTACATGGCTGTTGTGTGCGTTAATGTAATGTACGTATGCATTTAGACGGCACGTACGTGCGCTACTGTAATGTACATCTGTATCTCCATGGCAGTTGTATGCGTTACTGTAATGTACATATGCATCTACAGGGCACGTATGTGCGCTACTGTAATGTACATCTGTATCTCCATGGCAGTTGTATGCGTTACTGTAATGTACATCTGTATCTACATGGCAGTTGTGTTCGTTAATGTAATGTACATCTGTACCAACAGTGCAGGTATGTGCGTTAATGTAATGTACGTATGCATCTACAGGGCACGTATGTGCGTTGATGTAATGTACATATGTATCTACATGGCAGTGATGTGCGTTACTGTAATGTACGTATGCAACTACAGGGCACGTATGTGCGCTACTGTAATGTACATCTGTATCTACATGGCAGTTATGTGCGTTAGTGTAATGTACGTATGCAACTACAGGGCACGTATGTGCGCTACTGTAATGTACATCTGTATCTACATGGCTGTTGTGTGCGTTACTGTAATGTACGTATGCATCTACAGGGCACGTACCTGCGCTGCTGTAATGTACATCTGTATCTCCATGGCAGTTGTATGCGTTACTGTAATGTACGTATGCATCTACAGGGCACGTATGTGCGCTACTGTAATGTACATCTGTATCTACATGGCTGTTGTGTGCGTTACTGTAATGTACGTATGCATCTACAGGGCTTGTATGTGCGTTACTGTAATGTACATCTGTATCTACAGGGCTTGTATGTGCGTTACTGTAATGTACATCTGTATCTACATGGCAGTTGTATGCGTTTACTGTAATGTACATATGCATCTACAGGGCACATATGTGCGCTACTGTAATGTACATCTGTATCTACATGGCTGTTGTGTGCGTTACTGTAATGTACGTATGCATCTACAGGGCACGTATGTGCGCTACTGTAATGTACATCTGTATCTACATGGCAGTTGTGTTCGTTAATGTAATGTACATCTGTACCAACAGTGCAGGTATGTGCGTTAATGTAATGTACGTATGCATCTACAGGGCACGTATGTGCGTTGATGTAATGTACATCTGTATCTACATGGCAGTGATGTGCGTTAGTGTAATGTACGTATGCAACTACAGGGCACGTATGTGCGCTACTGTAATGTACATCTGTATCTACATGGCAGTTGTGTGCGTTAATGTAATGTACGTATGCATCTACAGGATACGTATTTGCGCTACTGTAATGTACATCTGTATTTTCATGGCTGTTGTGTGCGTTACTGTAATGTACGTATGCATCAACAGGGCACGTATGTGCGCTACTGTAATGAACATCTGTATCTACATGGCAGTTTTATGCGTTACTGTAATGTACGTATACTGTACCTACAGCGCACATTATACCAATGTAATGTTACATTGTACAAATGTAATGTTACATTGTACCAATGTAATGTTACATTATACCAATGTAATGTTACACTGTACCAATGTAATGTACATCTGTATCTACATGGCAGTTTTATGCGTTACTGTAATGTACATATGCATCTACAGGGCACATCTGTGCGCTACTGTAATGTACATCTGTATCTACATGGCTGTTGTGTGCGTTACTGTAATGTACGTATGCATCTACAGGGCACGTATGTGCGCTACTGTAATGTACATCTGTATCTACATGGCAGTTGTGTTCGTTAATGTAATGTACATCTGTACCAACAGTGCAGGTATGTGCGTTAATGTAATGTACGTATGCATCTACAGGGCACGTATGTGCGTTGATGTAATGTACATCTGTATCTACATGGCAGTTTTATGCGTTACTGTAATGTACGTATACTGTACCTACAGCGCACATTATACCAATGTAATGTTATATTGTACAAATGTAATGTTACATTGTACCAATGTAATGTTACATTATACCAATGTAATGTTACACTGTACCAATGTAATGTACATCTGTATCTACATGGCAGTTTTATGCGTTACTGTAATGTACGTATGCATCTACAGGGCACGTATGTGCGCAACTGTAATGTACGTCTGTATCTACATGGTAGTTTTGTGCGTTAATGTAATGTACATCTGTACCAACAGTGCAGGTATGTGCGTTAATGTAATGTACGTATGCAACTACAGGGCACGTATGTGCGTTGATGTAATGTACATCTGTATCTACATGGCAGTTATGTGCGTTAGTTACATTATACCAATGTAATGTTACATTGTACCAATGTAATGTTACATTGTACCAATGTAATGTTACATTGTACTAATGTAATGTTACATTATACCAATGTAATGTTACATTGAACTAATGTACTGTTACATTGTACAAATGTAATGTTACATTGTATATATGTAATGTTACACTGTACCAATGTAATATTACATTGTACCAATGTAATGTTACATTGTACAAATGTAATGTTACACTGTTCCAATGTAATGTTACATTGTATATATGTAATGTTACACTGTACCAATGTAATATTACATTGTACCAATGTAATGTTTCATTGCACTAATTTAATGTTACATTATACCAATGTAATGTTACATTGTACTAATGTAATGTTACATTGTATATATGTAATGTTACACTGTACCAATGTAATATTACATTGTACCAATGTAATGTTACATTGTACAAATGTAATGTTACACTGTTCCAATGTAATGTTACATTGTACCAATGTAATGTTACATTGTATATATGTAATGTTACATTATACCAATGTAATGTTACATTGTACCAATGTAATGTTACATTGTACAAATATAATGTTACATTGTACCAATGTAATGTTACACTGTACCAATGTAATGTTACATTGTACCAATGTTATGTTACATTGTACCAATGTAATGTTACATTGTACTTATGTAATGTTACATTGTACAAATGTAATGTTACATTGTATATATGTAATGTTACACTGTACCAATGTAATATTACATTGTACCAATGTAATGTTACATTGTACAAATGTAATGTTACATTGTAAATATGCAGAGATGTACAAAATGGTTTTAAAAAAGCATTTAAATACAAAATGCAAAATACTTTTCAGATTTACTATTTCAAATGCAAAATACCAAATAGTTTTGCGTTTTGTTTTTCAAATGCTAAATGCAAAATAGGTATTTTCAAAATACTTTTTCAAAATAAAATACCTTCTGACCAAATCGAATGATATCTTTATTTATTTTAGATATTTATCATGAGAAATAGAATAGAGATACAATGCCGAGCCAAATGGCACCTCATGCATATCATTTTGGTCATATGTATCAGTACGCGTATCAATAAATTCTGTTGTTATTAATAATAATAATACTCACTTAATAGTACATTACTTACCAAGGGCGATAAAACAAAGAATGTCTCAGATCGCAGGTATTTTACGCCCGAGCCGAAGGTAAGGGCGATAAATATGCGATCTGAGGCTTTCTTTATTATCGCCCGTTGTAAGTACAATCGAATCGTCGGCGTCAGCGTCGTGTTCGTCATTTTCGTTTGACATTGACACTAGTCAGACATAAGGCGCGCACTCTGACCACAGAAGAAAAAAAAAGGGCACGCATGGCTAGCAGGCGCCTCTATCGGTCAAATTCGGCAATACAAGCGTCATTCGTTCATTTCATTTTGTTTGACTGGTAATGTTGGCTAAACTTAATCACAAAGTATTTTGCATCTTGAACTTAATATTAAAAATGCAAAATACATCTCGAAAGGTATTTCAAATAAAATACAAAATGTTTTTCACTAAAAGGCATTTAAATGCAAAATACAAAATAGGTATTTTGCATTTTGTATTTGCATTTTAAATAGAAGTATTTCAAATAAATCGCATCTCTGTAAATATGTAATGTTACATTGTACCAATGTAATGTTACATTATACCAATGTAATGTTACATTGTACCAATGTAATGTTACATTGTACTAATGTAATGTTACATTATACCAATGTAATGTTACATTGTACTAACGTAATGTTACATTATACCAATGTAATGTTACATTGTACTAATGTAAGCTTACATTGTACAAATGTAATGTTACATTGTATATATGTAACGTTACACTGTACCAATGTAATATTACATTGTACCAATGTAATGTTACATTGTACAAATGTAATGTTACATTGTAAATATGTAATGTTACATTGTACCAATGTAATGTTACATTATACCAATGTAATGTTACATTGTACCAATGTAATGTTACATTGTACTAATGTTATGTTACATTATACCAATGTAATGTTACATTGTATATATGTAATGTTACACTGTACCAATGTAATATTACATTGTACCAATGTAATGTTACATTGTACCAATGTAATGTTACATTGTACAAATGTAATGTTACACTGTTCCAATGTAATGTTACATTGTATATATGTAATGTTACACTGTACCAATGTAATATTACATTGTACCAATGTAATGTTACATTGCACTAATGTAATGTTACATTATACCAATGTAATGTTACATTGTACTAATGAAATGTTACATTGTACAAATGTAATGTTACATTGTATATATGTAATGTTACACTGTACCAATGTAATATTACATTGTACCAATGTAATGTTACATTGTACAAATGTAATGTTACACTGTTCCAATGTAATGTTACATTGTACCAATGTAATGTTACATTGTATATATGTAATGTTACATTATACCAATGTAATGTTACATTGTACAAATGTAATGTTACATTGTACCAATGTAATGTTACATTGTACCAATGTAATGTTACACTGTACCAATGTAATGTACATCTGTATCTACATAGCAGTTTTATGCGTTACTGTAATGTACGTATGCATCTACAGGGCACGTATGTGCGTTGATGTAATGTACATCTGTATCTACATGGCAGTTATGTGCGTTAGTGTAATGTACGTATGCAACTACAGGGCACGTATGTGCGCTACTGTAATGTACATCTGTATCTACATGGCTGTTGTGTGCGTTACTGTAATGTACGTATGCATCTACAGGGCACGTACGTGCGCTACTGTAATGTACATCTGTATCTCCATGGCAGTTGTATGCGTTACTGTAATGTACATATGCATCTACAGGGCACGTATGTGCGCTACTGTAATGTACATCTGTATCTACATGGCTGTTGTGTGCGTTACTGTAATGTACGTATGCATTTAGACGGCACGTACGTGCGCTACTGTAATGTACATCTGTATCTCCATGGCAGTTGTATGCGTTACTGTAATGTACATATGCATCTACAGGGCACGTATGTGCGCTACTGTAATGTACATCTGTATCTCCATGGCAGTTGTATGCGTTACTGTAATGTACATCTGTATCTACATGGCAGTTGTGTTCGTTAATGTAATGTACATCTGTACCAACAGTGCAGGTATGTGCGTTAATGAAATGTACGTATGCAACTACAGGGCACGTATGTGCGTTGATGTAATGTACATCTGTATCTACATGGCAGTTATGTGCGTTAGTGTAATGTACGTATGCAACTACAGGGCACGTATGTGCGCTACTGTAATGTACATCTGTATCTACATGGCTGTTGTGTGCGTTACTGTAATGTACGTATGCATTTAGACGGCACGTACGTGCGCTACTGTAATGTACATCTGTATCTCCATGGCAGTTGTATGCGTTACTGTAATGTACATATGCATCTACAGGGCACGTATGTGCGCTACTGTAATGTACATCTGTATCTCCATGGCAGTTGTATGCGTTACTGTAATGTACATCTGTATCTACATGGCAGTTGTGTTCGTTAATGTAATGTACATCTGTACCAACAGTGCAGGTATGTGCGTTAATGTAATGTACGTATGCATCTACAGGGCACGTATGTGCGTTGATGTAATGTACATCTGTATCGCCATGGCAGTTGTATGCGTTACTGTAATGTACATCTGTATCTACATGGCAGTTGTGTTCGTTAATGTAATGTACATCTGTACCAACAGTGCAGGTATGTGCGTTAATGTAATGTACGTATGCATCTACAGGGCACGTATGTGCGTTGATGTACTGTACATATGTATCTACATGGCAGTGATGTGCGTTAGTGTAATGTACGTATGCAACTACAGGGCACGTATGTGCGCTACTGTAATGTACATCTGTATTTTCATGGCTGTTGTGTGCGTTACTGTAATGTACGTATGCATCTACAGGGCACGTATGTGCGCTACTGTAATGTACATCTGTATCTACATGGCAGTTTTATGCGTTACTGTAATGTACGTATACTGTACCTACAGCGCACATTATACCAATGTAATGTTACATTGTACAAATGTAATGTTACATTGTACCAATGTAATGTTACATTATACCAATGTAATGTTACACTGTACCCATGTAATGTACATCTGTATCTACATGGCAGTTTTATGCGTTACTGTAATGTACGTATGCATATACAGGGCACGTATGTGCGCAACTGTAATGTACGTCTGTATCTACATGGTAGTTTTGTGCGTTAATGTAATGTACATCTGTACCAACAGTGCAGGTATGTGCGTCAATGTAATGTACGTATGCAACTACAGGGCACGTATGTGCGTTGATGTAATGTACATCTGTATCTACATGGCAGTTATGTGCGTTAGTGTAATGTACGTATGCAACTACAGGGCACGTATGTGCGCAACTGTAATATACATCTGTATCTACATGGCTGTTGTGTGCGTTACTGTAATGTACGTTTGCATCTACAGGGCACTTACCTGCGCTACTGTAACGTACATCTGTATCTCCATGGCAGTTGTATGCGTTACTGTAATGTACATATGCATCTACAGGGCACGTATGTGCGCTACTGTAATGTACATCTGTATCTTCATGGCTGTTGTGTGCGTTACTGTAATGTACGTATGCATTTAGACGGCACGTACGTGCGCTACTGTAATGTACATCTGTATCTCCATGGCAGTTGTATGCGTTACTGTAATGTACATCTGTATCTACATGGCAGTTTTATGCGTTACTGTAATGTACGTATGCATCTACAGGGCACGTATGTGCGCAACTGTAATGTACGTCTGTATCTACATGGTAGTTTTGTGCTTTAATGTAATGTACATCTGTACCAACAGTGCAGGTATGTGCGTTAATGTAATAAACGTATGCAACTACAGGGCACGTATGTGCGTTGATGTAATGTACATCTGTATCTACATGGCAGTGATGTGCGTAAGTGTAATATACGTATGCAACTACAGGGCACGTATGTGCGCTACTGTAATGTACATCTGTATCTACATGGCTGTTGTGTGCGTTACTGTAATGTACGTATGCATCTACAGGGCACGTACGTGCGCTACTGTAATGTACATCTGTATCTCCATGGCAGTTGTATTCGTTACTGTAATGCACATATGCATCTACAGGGCACGTATGTGCGCTACTGTTATGTACATCTGTATCTAAATGGCTGTTGTGTGCGTTACTGTAATGTACGTATGCATCTACAGGGCACGTACGTGCGCTACTGTAATATACATCTGTATCTCCATGGCAGTTGTATGCGTTACTGTAATGTACGTATGCATCTACAGGGCACGTATGTGCGCTACTGTAATGTACATCTGTATCTACATGGCTGTTGTGTGCGTTACTGTAATGTACGTATGCATCTACAGGGCACGTACCTGCGCTACTGTAATGTACATCTGTATCTCCATGGCAGTTTTATGCGTTACTGTAATGTACATATGCATCTACAGGGCACGTATGTGCGCTACTGTAATGTACATCTGTATCTACATGGCTGTTGTGTGCGTTACTGTAATGTACGTATGCATTTAGACGGCACGTACGTGCGCTACTGTAATGTACATCTGTATCTCCATGGCAGTTGTATGCGTTACTGTAATGTACATCTGTATCTACATGGCAGTTTTATGCGTTACTGTAATGTACGTATGCATCTACAGGGCACGTATGTGCGCAACTGTAATGTACGTCTGTATCTACATGGTAGTTTTGTGCGTTAATGTAATGTACATCTGTACCAACAGTGCAGGTATGTGCGTTAATGTAATGTTTGTATGCAACTACAGGGCACGTATGTGCGTTGATGTAATGTACATCTGTATCTACATGGCAGTTATGTGCGTTAGTGTTATGTACGTATGCAACTACAGGGCACGTATGTGCGCTACTGTAATGTATATCTGTATCTACATGGCTGTTGTGTGCGTTACTGTAATGTACGTATGCATCTACAGGGCACGTACGTGCGCTACTGTAATGTACATCTGTATCTCCATGGAAGTTGTATGCGTTACTGTAATGTACATATGCATCTACAGGGCACGTATGTGCGCTACTGTAATGTACATCTGTATCTACATGGCTGTTGTGTGCGTTACTGTAATGTACGTATGCATTTAGACGGCACGTACGTGCGCTACTGTAATGTACATCTGTATCTCCATGGCAGTTGTATGCGTTACTGTAATGTACATATGCATCTACAGGGCACGTATGTGCGCTACTGTAATGTACATCTGTATCTCCATGGCAGTTGTATGCGTTACTGTAATGTACATCTGTATCTACATGGCAGTTGTGTTCGTTAATGTAATGTACATCTGTACCAACAGTGCAGGTATGTGCGTTAATGTAATGTACGTATGCATCTACAGGGCACGTATGTGCGTTGATGTAATGTACATATGTATCTACATGGCAGTGATGTGCGTTAGTGTAATGTACGTATGCAACTACAGGGCACGTATGTGCGCTACTGTAATGTACACCTGTATCTACATGGCAGTTGTGTGCGTTAATGTAATGTACGTATGCATCTACAGGATACGTATTTGCGCTACTGTAATGTACATCTGTATTTTCATGGCTGTTGTGTGCGTTACTGTAATGTACGTATGCATCAACAGGGCACGTATATGCGCTACTGTAATGTACATCTGTATCTACATGGCAGTTTTATGCGTTACTGTAATGTACGTATACTGTACCTACAGCGCACATTATACCAATGTAATGTTACATTGTACAAATGTAATGTTACATTGTACCAATGTAATGTTACATTATACCAATGTAATGTTACACTGTACCAATGTAATGTACATCTGTATCTACATGGCAGTTTTATGCGTTACTGTAATGTACGTATGCATCTACAGGGCACGTACGTGCGCTACTGTAATGTACATCTGTATCTCCATGGCAGTTGTATTCGTTACTGTAATGTACATATGCATCTACAGGGCACGTATGTGCGCTACTGTAATGTACATCTGTATCTAAATGGCTGTTGTGTGCGTTACTGTAATGTACGTATGCATCTACAGGGCACGTACGTGCGCTACTGTAATATACATCTGTATCTCCATGGCAGTTGTATGCGTTACTGTAATGTACGTATGCATCTACAGGGCACGTATGTGCGCTACTGTAATGTACATCTGTATCTACATGGCTGTTGTGTGCGTTACTGTAATGTACGTATGCATCTACAGGGCACGTACCTGCGCTACTGTAATGTACATCTGTATCTCCATGGCAGTTTTATGCGTTACTGTAATGTACATATGCAGCTACAGGGCACGTATGTGCGCTACTGTAATGTACATCTGTATCTACATGGCTGTTGTGTGCGTTACTGTAATGTACGTATGCATTTAGACGGCACGTACGTGCGCTACTGTAATGTACATCTGTATCTCCATGGCAGTTGTATGCGTTACTGTAATGTACATCTGTATCTACATGGCAGTTTTATGCGTTACTGTAATGTACGTATGCATCTACAGGGCACGTATGTGCGCAACTGTAATGTACGTCTGTATCTACATGGTAGTTTTGTGCGTTAATGTAATGTACATCTGTACCAACAGTGCAGGTATGTGCGTTAATGTAATGTACGTATGCAACTACAGGGCACGTATGTGCGTTGATGTAATGTACATCTGTATCTACATGGCAGTGATGTGCGTAAGTGTAATATACGTATGCAACTACAGGGCACGTATGTGCGCTACTGTAATGTACATCTGTATCTACATGGCTGTTGTGTGCGTTACTGTAATGTACGTATGCATCTACAGGGCACGTACGTGCGCTACTGTAATGTACATCTGTATCTCCATGGCAGTTGTATTCGTTACTGTAATGTACATATGCATCTACAGGGCACGTATGTGCGCTACTGTAATGTACATCTGTATCTAAATGGCTGTTGTGTGCGTTACTGTAATGTACGTATGCATCTACAGGGCACGTACGTGCGCTACTGTAATATACATCTGTATCTCCATGGCAGTTGTATGCGTTACTGTAATGTACGTATGCATCTACAGGGCACGTATGTGCGCTACTGTAATGTACATCTGTATCTACATGGCTGTTGTGTGCGTTACTGTAATGTACGTATGCATCTACAGGGCACGTATGTGCGCTACTGTAATGTACATCTGTATCTACATGGCAGTTGTGTTCGTTAATGTAATGTACATCTGTACCAACAGTGCAGGTATGTGCGTTAATGTAATGTACGTATGCATTTTCAGGGCACGTATGTGCGTTGATGTAATGTACATATGTATCTACATGGCAGTGATGTGCGTTAGTGTAATGTACGTATGCATCTACAGGGCACGTATGTGCGCAACTGTAATGTACGTCTGTATCTACATGGTAGTTTTGTGCGTTAATGTAATGTACATCTGTACCAACAGTGCAGGTATGTGCGTTAATGTAATGTACGTATGCAACTACAGGGCACGTATGTGCGTTGATGTAATGTACATCTGTATCTACATGGCAGTTATGTGCGTTAGTGTAATGTACGTATTGTCCCGTCTTGAGCGTTCTGCCCTCCTAATGGTCCCTAGCAGTGGGAAGGTTCAAAATGAGGAGGCAGAAATACGGTCAAAAAAATATATATTCGGTAGCTCAATCGGTTCACGTTAAAAAAATGTAAATTCGTGGGTTCGGGCGAATACACTTAGGATCGGATTCCGTTAATTTCCCTGTAGCCGAAGTACTCCCCTGAGAGCGCCAGGTAGGTTGGCGGCGGAATTTCTTATTTGCGCTGAGTTCAGCGCCACTCAGAAAAGCTGCTCCGCTGTCGTCTCTACTCCGTGGAAGCAAATCGCAAGCAGGCGGCAAGCCATCAGCCAGTAAAAATGGTCAGTCTAGACCTTGGACCCTGGAACGCGCCATCAAACAAGGCGTTAGAAATGGTCCGCCAGTCTTGGTGAACGCCAACGGCATACGGGAAGCACTTTGGTAGTTGTGATGCCGTGGATGTTCACAATTCAGATACGGAGATTACAATGAAATGAAGTTGATTTAATCTATTACGAAATTAAATGAATTTATAACGAAAATAAATGAATTTATATTTTTAATTCTAATTTGAGGGTGGCTTTGAAAATGACAATAATGGTTAGCAACTTATAGTAAGTGCCCGTTATTAGCAAAGATATTATGTAGAAGTGAGATTTATATTCTGAGGCCGAAATGAGTATAAAACAGCAGTGATATCGATTGGCAAGATAAAATAATTAGCACTAAATATTTCTAAGCGATTGCGCAAACAAATATAACCACTTACCCAGTTTGGGGTACACTAAAAGCACTTATAAATCACCACAGTGATTTTATTTTGTTGAGGAACACGTAGGGACGAACACAAGAAGATCGATTACGGTTCCAAGCCGTGGACCGTAGCAGAGATCGACTTCAAGCGACGTGCGTTCTTCTCAATTTCTTTTGGCTAATGAGTGAGTGGCCGCGCGCGATGACAAGCGCTTGCGCCGGTCACGTATGTCACTCATGCATTCATTCATATGCGAATGAAGTAAACTTGAATGTTATAAAGATGCCGCGATACATTCAAAACAATCAGCGTGTTGATGATTTTATATATGTAATTTATTGTATTTAGGATAGTTTAATTGTTTTGTAGTGTGTAGTGTAGTAGTAAGTTGTATATATTATTTTTTTAATTAGGTAAGTAGCAAGAAATGCGTTTTATTTATGTAAATATGTACCTGTAACGGTACAGTATGCAACTACAGGGCACGTATGTGCGCTACTGTAATGTACATCTGTATCTACATGGCTGTTGTGTGCGTTACTGTAATGTACGTATGCATCTACAGGGCACGTACCTGCGCTACTGTAATGTACATCTGTATCTCCATGGCAGTTGTATGCGTTACTGTAATGTACGTATGCATCTACAGGGCACGTATGTGCGCTACTGTAATGTACATCTGTATCTACATGGCTGTTGTGTGCGTTACTGTAATGTACGTATGCATCTACAGGGCTTGTATGTGCGTTACTGTAATGTACATCTGTATCTACAGGGCTTGTATGTGCGTTACTGTAATGTACATCTGTATCTACATGGCAGTTGTATGCGTTACTGTAATGTACATATGCATCTACAGGGCACATATGTGCGCTACTGTAATGTACATCTGTATCTACATGGCTGTTGTGTGCGTTACTGTAATGTACGTATGCATCTACAGGGCACGTGTGTGCGCTACTGTAATGTACATCTGTATCTACATGGCAGTTGTGTTCGTTAATGTAATGTACATCTGTACCAACAGTGCAGGTATGTGCGTTAATGTAATGTACGTATGCATTTTCAGGGCACGTATGTGCGTTGATGTAATGTACATATGTATCTACATGGCAGTGATGTGCGTTAGTGTAATGTACGTATGCATCTACAGGGCACGTATGTGCGCAACTGTAATGTACGTCTGTATCTACATGGTAGTTTTGTGCGTTAATGTAATGTACATCTGTACCAACAGTGCAGGTATGTGCGTTAATGTAATGTACGTATGCAACTACAGGGCACGTATGTGCGTTGATGTAATGTACATCTGTATCTACATGGCAGTTATGTGCGTTAGTGTAATGTACGTATTGTCCCGTCTTGAGCGTTCTGCCCTCCTAATGGTCCCTAGCAGTGGGAAGGTTCAAAATGAGGAGGCAGAAATACGGTCAAAAAAATATATATTCGGTAGCTCAATCGGTTCACGTTAAAAAAATGTAAATTCGTGGGTTCGGGCGAATACACTTAGGATCGGATTCCGTTAATTTCCCTGTAGCCGAAGTACTCCCCTGAGAGCGCCAGGTAGGTTGGCGGCGGAATTTCTTATTTGCGCTGAGTTCAGCGCCACTCAGAAAAGCTGCTCCGCTGTCGTCTCTACTCCGTGGAAGCAAATCGCAAGCAGGCGGCAAGCCATCAGCCAGTAAAAATGGTCAGTCTAGACCTTGGACCCTGGAACGCGCCATCAAACAAGGCGTTAGAAATGGTCCGCCAGTCTTGGTGAACGCCAACGGCATACGGGAAGCACTTTGGTAGTTGTGATGCCGTGGATGTTCACAATTCAGATACGGAGATTACAATGAAATGAAGTTGATTTAATCTATTACGAAATTAAATGAATTTATAACGAAAATAAATGAATTTATATTTTTAATTCTAATTTGAGGGTGGCTTTGAAAATGACAATAATGGTTAGCAACTTATAGTAAGTGCCCGTTATTAGCAAAGATATTATGTAGAAGTGAGATTTATATTCTGAGGCCGAAATGAGTATAAAACAGCAGTGATATCGATTGGCAAGATAAAATAATTAGCACTAAATATTTCTAAGCGATTGCGCAAACAAATATAACCACTTACCCAGTTTGGGGTACACTAAAAGCACTTATAAATCACCACAGTGATTTTATTTTGTTGAGGAACACGTAGGGACGAACACAAGAAGATCGATTACGGTTCCAAGCCGTGGACCGTAGCAGAGATCGACTTCAAGCGACGTGCGTTCTTCTCAATTTCTTTTGGCTAATGAGTGAGTGGCCGCGCGCGATGACAAGCGCTTGCGCCGGTCACGTATGTCACTCATGCATTCATTCGTATGCGAATGAAGTAAACTTGAATGTTATAAAGATGCCGCGATACATTCAAAACAATCAGCGTGTTGATGATTTTATATATGTAATTTATTGTATTTAGGATAGTTTAATTGTTTTGTAGTGTGTAGTGTAGTAGTAAGTTGTATATATTATTTTTTTAATTAGGTAAGTAGCAAGAAATGCGTTTTATTTATGTAAATATGTACCTGTAACGGTACAGTATGCAACTACAGGGCACGTATGTGCGCTACTGTAATGTACATCTGTATCTACATGGCTGTTGTGTGCGTTACTGTAATGTACGTATGCATCTACAGGGCACGTACCTGCGCTACTGTAATGTACATCTGTATCTCCATGGCAGTTGTATGCGTTACTGTAATGTACGTATGCATCTACAGGGCACGTATGTGCGCTACTGTAATGTACATCTGTATCTACATGGCTGTTGTGTGCGTTACTGTAATGTACGTATGCATCTACAGGGCTTGTATGTGCGTTACTGTAATGTACATCTGTATCTACAGGGCTTGTATGTGCGTTACTGTAATGTACATCTGTATCTACATGGCAGTTGTATGCGTTACTGTAATGTACATATGCATCTACAGGGCACATATGTGCGCTACTGTAATGTACATCTGTATCTACATGGCTGTTGTGTGCGTTACTGTAATGTACGTATGCATCTACAGGGCACGTGTGTGCGCTACTGTAATGTACATCTGTATCTACATGGCAGTTGTGTTCGTTAATGTAATGTACATCTGTACCAACAGTGCAGGTATGTGCGTTAATGTAATGTACGTATGCATCTACAGGGCACGTATGTGCGTTGATGTAATGTACATCTGTATCTACATGGCAGTGATGTGCGTTAGTGTAATGTACGTATGCAACTACAGGGCACGTATGTGCGCTACTGTAATGTACATCTGTATCTACATGGCAGTTGTGTGCGTTAATGTAATGTACGTATGCATCTACAGGATACGTATTTGCGCTACTGTAATGTACATCTGTATTTTCATGGCTGTTGTGTGCGTTACTGTAATGTACGTATGCATCAACAGGGCACGTATGTGCGCTACTGTAATGTACATCTGTATCTACATGGCAGTTTTATGCGTTACTGTAATGTACGTATACTGTACCTACAGCGCACATTATACCAATGTAATGTTACATTGTACAAATGTAATGTTACATTGTACCAATGTAATGTTACATTATACCAATGTAATGTTACACTGTACCAATGTAATGTACATCTGTATCTACATGGCAGTTTTATGCGTTACTGTAATGTACATATGCATCTACAGGGCACATCTGTGCGCTACTGTAATGTACATCTGTATCTACATGGCTGTTGTGTGCGTTACTGTAATGTACGTATGCATCTACAGGGCACGTATGTGCGCTACTGTAATGTACATCTGTATCTACATGGCAGTTGTGTTCGTTAATGTAATGTACATCTGTACCAACAGTGCAGGTATGTGCGTTAATGTAATGTACGTATGCATCTACAGGGCACGTATGTGCGTTGATGTAATGTACATATGTATCTACATGGCAGTGATGTGCGTTAGTGTAATGTACGTATGCAACTACAGGACACGTATGTGCGCTACTGTAATGTACATCTGTATCTACATGGCTGTTGTGTGCGTTACTGTAATGTACGTATGCATTTAGACGGCACGTACGTGCGCTACTGTAATGTACATCTGTATCTCCATGGCAGTTGTATGCGTTACTGTAATGTACATCTGTATCTACATGGCAGTTTTATGCGTTACTGTAATGTACGTATGCATCTACAGGGCACGTATGTGCGCAACTGTAATGTACGTCTGTATCTACATGGTAGTTTTGTGCGTTAATGTAATGTACATCTGTACCAACAGTGCAGGTATGTGCGTTAATGTAATGGACGTATGCAACTACAGGGCACGTATGTGCGTTGATGTAATGTACATCTGTATCTACATGGCAGTTATGTGCGTTAGTGTAATGTACGTATGCAACTACAGGGCACGTATGTGCGCTACTGTAATGTACATCTGTATCTACATGGCTGTTGTGTGCGTTACTGTAATGTACGTATGCATCTACAGGGCACGTACCTGCGCTACTGTAATGTACATCTGTATCTCCATGGAAGTTGTATGCGTTATTGTAATGTACATATGCATCTACAGGGCACGTATGTGCGCTACTGTAATGTACATCTGTATCTACATGGCTGTTGTGTGCGTTACTGTAATGTACGTATGCATTTAGACGGCACGTACGTGCGCTACTGTAATGTACATCTGTATCTCCATGGCAGTTGTATGCGTTACTGTAATGTACATCTGTATCTACATGGCAGTTTTATGCGTTACTGTAATGTACGTATGCATCTACAGGGCACGTATGTGCGCAACTGTAATGTACGTCTGTATCTACATAGTAGTTTTGTGCGTTAATGTAATGTACATCTGTACCAACAGTGCAGGTATGTGCGTTAATGTAATGTACGTATGCAACTACAGGGCACGTATGTGCGTTGATGTAATGTACATCTGTATCTACATGGCAGTGATGTGCGTAAGTGTAATGTACGTATGCAACTACAGGGCACGTATGTGCGCTACTGTAATGTACATCTGTATCTAAATGGCTGTTGTGTGCGTTACTGTAATGTACGTATGCATCTACAGGGCACGTACGTGCGCTACTGTAATATACATCTGTATCTCCATGGCAGTTGTATGCGTTACTGTAATGTACGTATGCATCTACAGGGCACGTATGTGCGCTACTGTAATGTACATCTGTATCTACATGGCTGTTGTGTGCGTTACTGTAATGTACGTATGCATCTACAGGGCTTGTATGTGCGTTACTGTAATGTACATCTGTATCTACATGGCAGTTGTGTGCGTTAATGTAATGTACATCTGTATCAACAGTGCAAGTATGTGCGTTAATGTAATGAACGTATGCATCTACAGGGCACGTATGTGCGTTAATGTTATGTACATCTGTATCTACATGGCAGTGATGTGCGTTAATGTAATGTACGTCTGTATCTACATGGTAGTTGTGTGCGTTAATGTAATGTACATCTGTACCAACAGTGCAGGTATGTGCGTTAATGTAATGTACGTATGCATCTACAGGGCACGTATGTGCGTTGATGTAATGTACATCTGTATCTACATGGCAGTGATGTGCGTTAGTGTAATGTACGTATGCAACAACAGGGCACGTATGTGCGCTACTGTAATGTACATCTGTATCTACATGGCAGTTGTGTGCGTTAATGTAATGTACGTATGCATCTACAGGATACGTATGTGCGCTACTGTAATGTACATCTGTATCTACATGGCTGTTGTGTGCGTTACTGTAATGTACGTAGGCATCTACAGGGCACGTACGTGCGCTACTGTAATGTACATCTGTATCTCCATGGCAGTTGTATGCGTTACTGTAATGTACATATGCATCTACAGGGCACATATGTGCGCTACTGTAATGTACATCTGTATGTACATGGCTGTTGTGTGCGTTACTGTAATGTACGTATGCATCTACAGGGCACGTATGTGCGCTACTGTAATGTACATCTGTATCTACATGGCAGTTGTGTTCGTTAATGTAATGTACATCTGTACCAACAGTGCAGGTATGTGCGTTAATGTAATGTACGTATGCATCTACAGGGCACGTATTTGCGTTGATGTAATGTACATATGTATCTACATGGCAGTGATGTGCGTTAGTGTAATGTACGTATGCAACTACAGTGCACGTATGTGCGCTACTGTAATGTACATCTGTATCTACATGGCAGTTGTGTGCGTTAATGTAATGTACGTATGCATCTACAGGATACGTATTTGTGCTACTGTAATGTACATCTGTATTTTCATGGCTGTTGTGTGCGTTACTGTAATGTACGTATGCATCTACAGGGCACGTATGTGCGCTACTGTAATGTACATCTGTATCTACATGGCAGTTTTATGCGTTACTGTAATGTACGTATACTGTACCTACAGCGCACATTATACCAATGTAATGTTACATTGTACAAATGTAATGTTACATTGTACCAATGTAATGTTACATTATACCAATGTAATGTTACACTGTACCAATGTAATGTACATCTGTATCTACATGGCAGTTTTATGCGTTACTGTAATGTACGTATGCATCTACAGGGCACGTATGTGCGCAACTGTAATGTACGTCTGTATCTACATGGTAGTTTTGTGCGTTAATGTAATGTACATCTGTACCAACAGTGCAGGTATGTGCGTTAATGTAATGTACGTATGCAACAACATGGCAGTTATGTGCGTTAGTGTAATGTACGTATGCAACTACAGGGCACGTATGTGCGTTACTGTAGTGTACATCTGTATCTACATGGCAGTGATGTGCGTAAGTGTAATGTACGTATGCAACTACAGGGCACGTATGTGCGCTACTGTAATGTACATCTGTATCTACATGGCTGTTGTGTGCGTTACTGTAATGTACGTATGCATCTACAGGGCACGTACGTGCGCTACTGTAATATACATCTGTATCTCCATGGCAGTTGTATGCGTTACTGTAATGTACGTATGCATCTACAGGGCACGTATGTGCGCTACTGTAATGTACATCTGTATCTACATGGCTGTTGTGTGCGTTACTGTAATGTACGTATGCATCTACAGGGCTTGTATGTGCGTTACTGTAATGTACATCTGTATCTACATGGCAGTTGTGTGCGTTAATGTAATGTACATCTGTATCAACAGTGCAAGTATGTGCGTTAATGTAATGAACGTATGCATCTACAGGGCACGTATGTGCGTTAATGTTATGTACATCTGTATCTACATGGCAGTGATGTGCGTTAATGTAATGTACGTCTGTATCTACATGGTAGTTGTGTGCGTTAATGTAATGTACATCTGTACCAACAGTGCAGGTATGTGCGTTAATGTAATGTACGTATGCATCTACAGGGCACGTATGTGCGTTGATGTAATGTACATCTGTATCTACATGGCAGTGATGTGCGTTAGTGTAATGTACGTATGCAACAACAGGGCACGTATGTGCGCTACTGTAATGTACATCTGTATCTACATGGCAGTTGTGTGCGTTAATGTAATGTACGTATGCATCTACAGGATACGTATGTGCGCTACTGTAATGTACATCTGTATCTACATGGCTGTTGTGTGCGTTACTGTAATGTACGTATGCATCTACAGGGCACGTACGTGCGCTACTGTAATGTACATCTGTATCTCCATGGCAGTTGTATGCGTTACTGTAATGTACATATGCATCTACAGGGCACGTATGTGCGCTACAGTAATGTACATCTGTATCTACATGGCTGTTGTGTGCGTTACTGTAATGTACGTATGCATCTACAGGGCACGTATGTGCGCTACTGTAATGTACATCTGTATCTACATGGCAGTTGTGTTCGTTAATGTAATGTACATCTGTACCAACAGTGCAGGTATGTGCGTTAATGTAATGTACGTATGCATCTACAGGGCACGTATGTGCGTTGATGTAATGTACATATGTATCTACATGGCAGTGATGTGCGTTAGTGTAATGTACGTATGCAACTACAGGGCACGTATGTGCGTTACTGTAGTGTACATCTGTATCTACATGGCTGTTGTGTGCGTTACTGTAATGTACGTATGCATCTACAGGGCTTGTATGTGCGTTACTGTAATGTACATCTGTATCTACATGGCAGTTGTGTGCGTTAATGTAATGTACATCTGTATCAACAGTGCAAGTATGTGCGTTAATGTAATGAACGTATGCATCTACAGGGCACGTATGTGCGTTAATGTTATGTACATCTGTAAAAAATGTGGAAAGTAAAATTGTGGAAAGGTCAGGTATTAGATTTAAATTAGGGTGAGGGATATATACCGATATGAAATTTATTCCCATGACATTAGCCGCGACTGCGTTAATTTCATGGGAGTGAGGGGGAAGAGGAATTTCAGAAAACGAATATCGTCTGCTGATCAATAAAGCGCAGCCTGCACGGCCATCGTCACGGTCATCCCGGAGGCACGAGAAACCGGGGATCCTGAAACGGGAACCCGGTCTCAGCCATGTCTCCGAAATGGCCGCCACAGAAATAGAGTGGTTATTGATCAGACTGATCAAGTCAGATTTTTTAGGGTTAATGCTGCGACTATTCCATAGTAAAAATTTGGCCAGGGGAGCCATTGGAGAAAGAAAGTTTCTCAGCGAGTGTCGTCATTAGGGGGGCAACGTCGGGCGGTAAGCAATCGCTCCATTTGGCGATTATATTGGTCAGTAACTTGAATAAGAGTTCCATCATGTCGTCGTTGGGGGTCTCCCTTTCTAAGCGCTGAGACAGCGCGTATCCATTTGGGACCTGAGAGTTGGGCCTTGCGACAATATTTTGGTGAGCCTGTCGGTCGTAGCTAGGAGATAGGGGAGATCTAGCACGTGGTTTACGGGTCACTGTCTGTCGGTATGATGTAACAGAAGGCTGAGAGGGGGGTGAGGAAGGGGGGAGCGTTTGGGAAGCTTGCCATGGAGACTCTGGGACAGGGGCAAATACTATTTGGGCAACATCAGCATAGGGTCTTCGAACAGCAGGATGCCGAGTTAGTGCCTCTTGGTAGGAGATGTTGAGCTCAGACATGGTTTTCTTAATTGCTTTTTGTCTACAGAATTCAGGGCAGCGTTGGTCTGTGGCGAAGTGACGGCCAGTGCAATACAGGCATGTGACATGTTCTGGGGCTATGTTGCAGGTTTCACCGGGATGCTTGCGGGCACATTTGAAGCAGCGGGCATCGGATCTACATTGGGACTGAATATGGCCAAATCTCAGACACTTTCTGCATTGAATAGTGGGCATTATGTATACCTCAACATTGAGAGACGTGTAGAAAGCATACACCTTTGGAGGGAGCACTTGGCCTTCAAATGTGACCACTACGGACTGAGTCGGAACCCAAGAAGGAGGACTGTTTTCTTTCAAAACCTTCCGTTGAAGGCGGCGAGCTTTAAGAATTCTACCATTGCCAACTTTGAGTTCAGTCGCAGTAACAAACTCTTCCATTGACCAATCAACTGGAACTCCTCGGACCAGGCCCATGCGGGACACCTGATAGGAGGGGATCGAACCGACCAACTTGTTGCGAGCAAGACACGGATTATCTACAAAACAGTTTGCAGCGGAGGCCGACTTAAACTCTACCGAGACGCAGTTTCTACCCAGAGATCTAATACCGTCTTTCTTTATGTAAGAAACACACTCTTTGTTCATAATCTGTCCAACTTTTATTGGTTGAAGTGAGATTCCTGAGTTGGGAGACTCTGCGGTTCGTGATACGTGTACAATAAACGGACCAATGTCATCATTTCCGTATTTGCGGGTCTTGTCCAAATCGGGGTGCTTGTATAGTGCATCATTGTTAGCCATAGCGTCCTGCATCACCCTTTTTTCTTTTGGCTCTAAAACCTTATCAGTCGGCGACAATTCCAATGATTTAAGGGAACGTTTTCTGTTTTTGTCCTGGGATTCCTGTGAACTATCAATGTTCATCTCATTCGAATTGTCGCCGCCCGGGTCAGGCGGTTTTTCCTTCTCATTCCCCTCCATATCTTTCAACTAACCGGGCTAGTACTAAGTATTACTAGCTAAAATGTCTAATTATATTGTTAATAAGATAAACCACCACCTAATACCTAAAGGAGTTGTTATTTAGGAAGGAGATAACCTAAAAATCGACCAGACTCACTCAACGCGCTTCTGTCAATCCGGATAAATAATTGTTGACATAAAGACAAATTAGCTGTCAAACCCCAATGTGCGTTTCGTCACTTCATTATGTAATCTTAATGTCACGGAGGACATCTAAATTTTCATTAGTTAAAACCACGTTAACTTTTAATTTTTAATGACATCAAACCAATATAATATCCAACAAGAGATAGTATTACCTTTTATATACCTTTTTTTATATTTTTACCTTGCTAAAAACATTCAGAATCAGATATGTAGTTAAGTCAAAGGTTCGCACTATTTGAACGAAACGCAAACCGCGTTTAAGTCATGTTTTAATACTCCTTAGTGATTATAAAATATCCATTTCTTTTTTATGAAAATTGCATTGTTTATTAGAAATGACTTTCTAAAAATAGTGTTATTATGATGGTATTTAGCACTTTCGCTGTAAAGGCTCCTTTCTAGTTTTAATTGAGAAATAATTGTCGTCAAGTCGCAACACTGGTAAATGTCAGAGTTGCTAGCTGTAAAAATTTGTTTACGTGGTCTAGAATGTGAATGGTTTTTTTTTGTCTCGATTCCTCGGAGATAGCCGGCATGATTTGAGATCTTCAAGTAAATCTTCGGTGTCCAGAAGTAGCCCCGGGTGAGTTTTGTCTTCAACAAATACCAGTTCCGTGTCTCAGTGGTGCATTCAACTAATTCGTGTTGTATAATTGCAGCGCAATAACTCAAGATGCGTTTGTAACAACTTGTCGAAGGGATGCCGGTCCCTACTTTCTTCTTGTGTGATTGGTGAGTTTTATAGTTCTCGAAAGATCTTTTCTTTTTCAATTCGTTTCATACTGGTTGCCGTTCACTTAAGAGATGTGTATCTCCTTTCAGTTTCCCACTAACTCCATTGTGACGGAAACAATCGCCATGTGCCTCGTGGCACTTTATAGCTCAAAACCCAGTTAAACCTGGTAAGTTCTATACGTGTAATACTAAAAGTCTATTGGTGATAAAGCTAGAGAACGATTTAAATAAAAAGTAAATTCCAAAGTCACTAATTTAGGGTTTCAGGGTTTTTTATTTTAGCTTAAGATCAAATCCAACCTTAACCTAATAATGAGAACATAAAGCTTCTCCTAATAACCTCAGCGGGTGTTAACGCCGAGGTCTACACTCCAGCCCGTGGAGGCATTACTGAGCATGCTGTACAAGTAACGGGCCCTGTTCTCATCGGGTTCCCTTACACCTATGGAGGTGCCCACAAACAACTGTATGTAACTTTAATTTTTTTTATGGCCTCAGGCTTCCAAGTGATAAAAACAAACTAAGACTTCAGAACTGTGTCAAGTGAATACAAAACCAGAACTATTGAATTTTGGTGATCAACTCCTTGGTGATGTGTAGTGTTTATTTGCACAGTGTATCTAACTTACTATACCGGTAAGAAACAAACTATGTATATTAAATGGTCCGGTACCTGTGAAAACTATTAATAGAACTTTTTCCAAACCTGCTCTCGGAAAGTCTATTCCACGATTTAGTTGTATTTAACTAGAAACAATACTAGAATAAGTTAAGCTTATTATTTAAGGTATATTACATACTAATAGACGTAGATAAAAAGTGCCCTCCAAAAGTCTATTCATGTACTTTCGTGTATCTCGAACATGAAGTGTGTAACGGTGCCTTGTAACTCCAACCTTAGGTAAAAGCCTTAATAAATAATTCTTGAATAATTCATACTTGTTTCCTTTTAAATATATCATTCGTTTGTGGGAGAACCACCTGGCGCCCTCTTAAATAAATACCGGTGTTTCTCCACTCCAAGGGTGGCCTAACCACACCTGAGAATCATTGCTCTCTCTCTGCCCTAGCCCAGCCCAAAGTATTACAACGTGCCCTGTAGATGCATAGGTACATTACAGTAACGCACACAACAGCCATGTAGATACAGATGTACATTACAGTAGCGCACATACGTGCCCTGTAGATGCATACGTACATTACAGTAACGCACACAACAGCCATGTAGATACAGATGTACATTACAGTAGCGCACATACGTATCCTGTAGATGCATACGTACATTACATTACCGCACACAACTGCCATGTAGATACAGATGTACATTACAGTAGCGCACATACGTGCCCTGTAGTTGCATACGTACATTACACTAACGCACATCACTGCCATGTAGATACAGATGTACAACGCACATACGTGCCCTGTAGATGCATACGTACATTACATTTACGCACATACCTGCACTGTTGGTACAGATGTACATTACATTAACGCACAAAACTACCATGTAGAATGTAGATACAGACGTACATTACAGTTGCGCACATACGTGCCCTGTAGATGCATACGTACATTACAGTAACGCATAAAACTGCCATGTAGATACAGATGTACATTACAGTAGCGCACATACGTGTCCTGTAGATGCATACGTACATTATATTAACGCACACAACTGCCATGTAGATACAGATGTAACATTACAGTAGCGCACATACGTGCCCTGTAGATGCATACGTACATTACATTAACGCACATACCTGCACTGTTGATACAGATGTACATTACAGTAACGCACATACAAGCCCTAAAGATGCATACGTACATTACATTAACGCACATACCTGCACTGTTGGTACAGATGTACATTACATTAACGCACACAACTGCCATGTAGATACAGATGTACATTACAGTAGCGCACATACGTGCCCTGTAGATGCATACGTACATTACAGTAACGCACACAACAGCCATGTAGATACAGATGTACATTACAGTAGCGCACATACGTGCCCTGTAGATGCATACGTACATTACAGTAACGCACACAACAGCCATGTAGATACAGATGTACATTACAGAAGCGCACATACGTGCCCTGTAGATGCATACGTACATTACATAAACGCACATCACTGCCATGTAGATACAGATGTACATTACATTAACGCACATACGTGCCCTGTAGATGCATATGTTCATTACATTAACGCACATACCTGCCCTGTTGGTACAGATGTACATTACATCAACGCACATACGTGCCCTGTAGATGCATACGTACATTACAGTAGCGCACATACGTGCCCTGTAGATGCATACGTACATTACATTAACGCACATACCTGCACTGTTGGTGCAGATGTACATTACATTAACGCACACAACTGCCATGTAGATACAGATGTACATTACAGTAGCGCACATACGTGCATTGTAGATGCAAACGTACATTACATTAACGCACATACGTGCCTTGTAGATGCATATGTACAATACAGTAACGCATACAACTGCCATGGAGATACAGATGTACATTACAGTAGCGCACGTACGTGCCCTGTAGATGCATACGTACATTACAGTAACGCACACAACAGCCATGTAGATACAGATGTACATTACAGTAGCGCAAATATGTGCCCTGTAGATGCATACGTACATTACATAAACTCACATCACTGCCATGTAGATACAGATGTACATTACATTAACGCACATACGTGCCCTGTAGATGCATACGTAGATTACATTAACGCACATCACTGCCATGTAGATACAGATGTACATAACATTAACGCACATACGTGCCCTGTAGATGCATACGTTCATTACATTAACGCACATACCTGCACTGTTGATACAGATGTACATTACATTAACGCACACAACTGCCATGTAGATACAGATGTACATTACAGTAACGCACATACAAGCCCTGTAGATGCATACGTACATTACACTTACGCACATACCTGCACTGTTGGTACAGATGTACATTACATTAACGAACACAACTGCCATGTAGATACAGATGTTCATTACAGTAGCGCACATACGTGCCCTGTAGATGCATATGTACATTACAGTAACGACGTCACGTCAATAACGACATCGTACAACAGTACGATGAAAAAATTTCGAACGATCTTTGCTTCAGTTTGGATACAAAATGTAGCTCTGTGATTGTGCATTACAAAAAACGACATTCCCTAGCTGTTTTATTGATAACTAGCTTTTGCCCGCGACTTCGTCTGCGTAGAACTCGGTCATCACGTTAGAATGTTATTTCATTCTTCTATTTCTTGCGCTTACCTAGTTATCTCTCTTCCATTCTAACTTAAACCCCGTTAAGGGATGATTTCCGGGATGAATGTATCCTATGTCCTTCCCTAGGACTCAAACTATATCCATACCAAATTTCATCGAAATCGGTTGAGCATTTTAAGGGGAAACCGGCAGACAGAGTTACTTTCGCATGTATAACCCGCCCCGGTTTCGCACGGGTAGTCCAGTTTTAAACAACAACAAAATAAATACTCTTTATTGCACACCTCAATCCTCAATTGAAGGACACAGATCAGGATCACAGGGAGAGGATTTTTTATGATTTAAATTTATTTATCTAAGCTTTTGCCCGCGACTTTATTCGCGTGAATATCCATATCAACTTCTACACCGTATTTACGCCGGACTGTCTTGCCAAACAAAACACATGACAGAGGACAAAATATATATTAAGAAGGAAGTACTTAGATGAAATTTTTCGGATATTCTGATACGGGTGTGGAAAATACTTCATACGCATCAAGTAATGAAGATGAAAACGCGAGCGCAGCGAGCGCGAATTCTTTCAAACATTACGATGCAGGTAAGGAAAATGCTTCATACGCATCAAATAGTGTAGATGAAAACGCGAGCGCAGCGAGCGCGAAATGTTTCGAACATGAACATTATGATGCAGGTGTGCAAAAGACTTCATACGCACCAAGTAATGTAGATGAAAACGCGAGCGTAGCGAGCGCAAAATTAAAAAAAAAGAACATTGTGATGCATGCTTCATACGCATCAAGTAATGAAGATAAAAACGCGAGCGTAGTGAGTGCGAAATGTTTCGAACATTATGATGCAGGCACGGAAAAGATTTCACACGCATCAACTAATGTAGCTGAAAACGCGAGCGTAGGGCGCGCGAAAATTTTCGAACATTATGATGTATTGTAGGTGCGGAAAATACTTTATACTCATCAAGTAATGTAGTTGAAAACGTGAGCGCAGCTAGCGCGAAATTTTTGAACATTCTGATGCAGGTGCCGAAAAGACTTCATACGCATCAACTATAATGTAGATGAAAACGCGAGCGTACGTCGCGCGAAAATTTTCGAATATTATGATGTAGGTGCGGAAAATGCTCATCAAGTAATGTAGAAGAAAACGCGAGCGCAGCGAGCGAGAAATTTTTCGAACATTATGATGCAGGTGCGGAAAATACTTCATACTCATCAAGTAATGTGTATGAAAACGCGAGCGTAGCGAGCGCGAAATATTTCAAACATTATGATGTCGGTGCGGAAAATAATTCATACGCATCAAGTCATACAGATGAAAACGCGAGCGTAGCGAACGCGAAATTTTTACGAACATTATGATGCAGGTGCGGAAAAGACTTCAAACGCATCAAGTAATGTAGATGAAAAAGCGAGCGTAGCGCGCGCTAAAGTTTTTGAACATTATGATGTAGGTGCGGAAAATGCTCATCAAATAATGTAGAAGAAAACGCAAACGCAGCGAGCGCGAAATTTTTCGAACATTATGATGCAGGTGCGGAAAAGACTTCAAACGCATCAAGTATTGTAGATGAAAAAGCGAGCGTAGCGCGCGCTAACGTTTTTGTAATTTATGATGCAGGTGCGGAAAATAATTCATACTCATCAAGTAATGTGTATGAAAACGCGAGCGTAGCGAGCACGAAATATTTCGAACATTATGATGCCGGTGTGGAAAATAATTCATACGCATCTAGTCATGCAGATGAAAACGCGAGCGTAGAGAACGCGAAATTTTTACAAATTATTATGATGCAGGTGCGGAAAAGACTTCATACGCATCATGTAATGTAGATGAAAAAGCGAGCCTAGCGCGCGCTAACGTTTTTGAACATTATGATGCAGGTGCGGAAAATAATTCCTACGCGTCAAGTAATGTAGATAAAAAAGCGAGTTCGAAATGATTCGAACATTATGATGCAGGTACGGAAAATACTTCATACGCATCAAGCAATGTAGATGATTGAACAAAAAGAAATTGTTGACCTATCAAATGGCTTTGTAAAGAGGTGGTTGAATAGATATTTTTTTGTTCATAAATTAGTGGAATACCTTTCAAAGTTCAAAGTGCTTTCTTGTAAAACATAGGTATAACTGAATACCTACTTTGGTCTGTTCTTTCACTTTCGAAGATGGAGTAGAGGCCTAGGTTGATAGCGCACCCACCCTGGTTGCTTCTAAGAGGTATGTGATTTTCTGAGAATTGTTTTTTTTTTTTTGCTTCCTATCCGCCTATAACTTTCGAATTTGGTCATACTTGATGTTTATTGTTACGTAGGTATATTTTACTAACGAATACTAATATACCCTAAATTTATGTCTGTTACGCGCTGAACGTATTTTATACATTTTGCTGACGGAAAACGCAACTAATCGGCACCTCGAAGAACCTCAATGACACCCATATCGATTATTAAGAAAAGTAAATAAGTAAATGTCCGCCATCTTCGATTTGAAAATGGATATCATTGGATTGTAATGAGCACCTCAAAAAACAATATTTTATATAAAAATGCGCATACCTAATATATAGGTACATGTCGCAAGTGCTACCATGCAACCGAGAGCCCGCCGCTCTGCGTAGGTACCCTCCATCGAAAACAAAAAAAAACCGAGGTTTCGTAGTAAGGTTTGTGAATATTGATAGAGACTGACTGACCAACATAATTAGATCTCTCATTTCAAACAGTTAATATGGTTTGAGGGACTTTTATATTTTTGTCTTTAGCCCTGAGAGGCAGAGGTATTGTTATTTCACCCCCCATTTTTTCAAATACTATCTGTTTATTATGAAATGTTTGAATGGGGTTCTATTTACTTTGCGTCCAAGTATATACTTACCAATTTTCAAGCCTGTAAATCATGAACTGAAAGACTTCTCATACAAAGTTTAACCTCTCTTTTCACCCCCTTTCATCCCTAACCTATATGATTTTTATAGCCTATAACCTGGCCGAAGATCCAATAAACATATTTGTGAAGGCTGTATTAAAATCCATTCGCTAGTTTTCGCGTGATAGTTAGACAAATAAACAGACAGACAAACAGACAAACAGACATGAATTCTAAAAACAGTTGAAACGTGTTCTGTTATCGATTCTTAGACCCCTCCATCGATTTTCTTACTAATATCTTCAATGTACAGATTTTCGACCCTCTTCTGCTTTATTATATGTATAGATAGATTGAGATAAGAAAATACGGTTATAGTTTGATAAATTTATACAGATGATATGCTAACTTCACATGTGATCTGCTGATAGTTTTTGAAGAGTTCCGGGCTTGCTTTCGTACGTCGTAATTTTCGTACGTCAGCGGACATTGTAAATATCTAACATGATTCCGGTTCATAGATTTAACCTCCACGCCGAATTTATCAATTTGAGGGATGATTTAAGAGATATAAAGTATCCTAAATCAATATGTTAATCCAGGCTATAAACGCGATGTATACCAAGTTTTATCATAATCCGTTTGAGTAACAAACATCTTAACTTTCACATTTATAATATTAGCAGGATAACACTGCTCTTCGGAATATATAGAACTAACTTTTGCCTGCGACTTCGTCCGCGTAAACTTAATAATTTATATTTTATCCACACGGATAGGAATGATTTTCGGGACAAAAAGTTTTCTATAAGTTTAATCTCAATCCGTTCAGCCGTTTTTTTCCGTGATTGAGTAACAAACATTCAAATGTCTAAATTTTCGCATTTATAATATTCTTATGATATTAAGTAAATTAGGAGTCTCCAATGACTATGGAAGAGTTTATAAGTAAAATATTTGACTTTATCATTTCTCAAAAATGAACGTAACGCATTGGCAAAGGTTTTTTTTAATTACCATTATTTTCATTAGATACAAATATTTACGAGGTCTAACGTGCAATGGTCAGAATTTAAAATTACATTAAATTGCAGTAATTATTAGATATTAATAAAAACGAAAATTGATTCTTTAGAGAGAAAGTAAAAATATCCTCCTACAAAATGAACTCGGCTGTGGTAAGCTGTGAGGCAGCTTTGTACTAAATCATTGCTCTGATCCTCGTTGCCCCATATATCAACAGCAATAAGGATAGTAATGAAAATAAGATAAATGAAATCTTCAGCCCGTCGTCGACAGATTTTACACTTTCTTTTGTTTATTTCTTTCCTTAAAAAATGCATTGGATGTTCATGCTTAATTTATAAAAACAGAATGAATTAGTATTGTGACATGTATAGTATCCCTGCCCTGTTACCCTGACATTTAAGAAAAACACCAATTTGAACTCAGTAATTGTGATACTAAATTCGAAAAAAGAATGCGTGAAAATCGAGCAAAAGTTTTAGCAATATATTATCTACGATGTGGTTCTTTAGAGTATTCCTTTTTTTCAGTTTCAACTTGATGTACTTAACGTCTGGGTTTGTGTCATTTTAGTACTAACTTACTTAGTTTGTAAGATTCTCTTACTTTAACTAAATTTAGGTAGGTATGCGACGTATTTGGTCGACAGCCTTATTAAGAAATCGTTTAATCCGGGAGCAACTCTAAGTCTTAACCGACGCTTCACTGAGTACGAGGGGTGTTCATTAAGTAATGAGAATGACATACGAGTATAATGTCACTAAGGAGTTTACTAACAGTTTACACACTAAAGAGTTTATATATAAACTTTTTAGTAAGGAAATAAAAAGTACTGGCCGGCATAGCCTTTTTTTTATTGTTATGATAAATAGAAAATAATAATTTGACAGTCGTTTGTTTTTTAAAAATATAACATTAATTTCGTTGTGTCGGGACCAAATGGCAAAAATTGAGAAACTTGAAGTTCGTGACATTTGACACCTCGCAACGCGCCGAGCGAGGTGTCAAATATATGAAGACACATCCTCGCACATCTCTGGTGGAAACGTAGCCTAAGCGTAGGATGATTTGTCGTGAAATGAACAATGTAGAAAAAAATATATCTATAGGTAACTAAGTAGTATTTAAAGATATTTGGATTGGGAAATATTACTCAATATTCATTTGCGCCTATTCGACCGGCAAAACGCAATTATGCAAAAATCCACCGTTATCCAAAAAAAACTCATTAAAATAATTTATTCTATTCGCATGAGATATTAATGAGTCCAAAAAGTTTATTAATGGGTATTCCGAAGGTACGGTTATTGCTGTCCTGGAAAACGTGGATTGAATCTATCTATCTATACATATAATAAAGCAGAAGAGGGTCGAAAATCTGTACATGGTAGATATTAGTAAAAAAATCGATGGAGGGGTCTAAGAATCGATAACAGAACACGTTTCAACTGTTTTTAGAATTCGTGTCTGTTTGTCTGTTTGTCTGTTTGTCTGTCTGTTTATATGTCTAACTATCACGCGAAAACTAGCGATTGGATTTTAATACAGCCTTCACTAATATGTTTATTGGATCTTCGGCCAGGTTATAGGCTATAAAAATCATACAGGTTAGGGATGAAAGGGGGTGAAAAGAGGGGTCAAACTTTGTATGAGAAGTCTTTCAGTTCATGATTTACAGGCTTGAAAATTGGTAAGTATATACATGGACGCAAAGTAAATAGAACCCCATTCAAACATTTTATAATAAACAGATAGTATTTGAAAAAATGGGGGGTGAAATAACAATACCTCTGCCTCTCAGGGCTAAAGACAAAAATACAAAAGTCCCTCAAACCATATTAACTGTTTGAAATGAGAGATCTAATTATATTGGTCAGTCAGTCTCTATCAATATTCACAAACCTTACTACGAAACCTCGGTTTTTTTTTTGTTTTCGATGGAGGGTACCTACCTACGCAGAGCGGCGGGCTCTCGGTTGCATGGTAGCACTTGCGACATGTACCTATATATTAGGTATGCGCATTTTTGTACAAAATATTGTTTTTGGAGGTGCTCATTACAAGAATGATATCCATTTTCAAATCGAAGATGGCGGACATTTACTTATTAACTTTTCTTAATAATCGATAATGGGTGTCATTGAGGTTCTTCGAGGTGCCGATTAGTTGCGTTTTCCGTCAGCAAAATGTATAAAATACGTTCAGCGCGTAACAGACATAAATTTAGGGTATATTGGTATTCGTTAGTAAAATATACCTACGTAACAATAAACATCAAGTATGACCAAATTCGAAAGTTATAGGCGGATAGGAAGCAAAAAAAACAATTCTCAGAAAATCACATACCTCTTAGAAGCAACCAGGGTGGGTGCGCTATCAACCAAGGCCTCTACTCCATCTTCGAAAGTGAAAGAACAGACCAAAGTAGGTATTCAGTTATACCTATGTTTTACAATAAAGCACTTTGAACTTTGAAAGGTATTCCACTAATTTATGAACAAAAAAATATCTATTCAACCACCTCTTTACAAAGCCATTTGATAGGTCAACAATTTATTTTTGTTCAATCATCTACATTGCTTGATGCGCATGAAGTATTTTCCGTACCTGCATCATAATGTTCGAATCATTTCGCACTCGCTTTTTTATCTACATTACTTGACGCGTATGAAATATTTTCCGCACCTGCATCATAATGTTCGAAACATTTCGCGCTCACTACGCTCGCGTTTTCATACACATTACTTGATGAGTATGAAGTATTTTCCGCAATTGCATCATAATGTTCGAAAAATTTCGCGCTCGCTGCGTTCGCGTTTTCTTCTACATTACTTGATGAGCATTTTCCGCACCTACATCATAATGTTCAAAAACTTTAGCGCGCGCTACGCTCGCTTTTTCATCTACATTTCTTGATGCGTATGAAGTATTTTCCGCACCTGCATATTAATGTTCAAAAATTTCGCGCTCGCTGCGCTCGCGTTTTCAACTACATTACTTGATGAGTATAAAGTTTTTTCCGCACCTACATCATAATGTTCCAAAATTTTCGCGCGCCCTACGCTCGCTATTTCATCTACATTAGTTGATGCGTGTGAAATCTTTTCCGTGCCTGCATCATAATGTTCGAAACATTTCGCACTCACGACGCTTGCGTTTTTATCTTCATTACTTGATGCGTATGAAGTATTTTCCGCACCTACATCATAATGTTCAAAAACTTTAGCGCGCGCTACGCTCGCTTTTTCATCTACATTACTTGATGCGTTTGAAGTCTTTTCCGCACCTGCATCATAATGTTCGTAAAAATTTCACGTTCGCTTCGCTCGCGTTTTCATCTGCATGACTTGATGCGTATGAATTATTTTCCGCACCGGCATCATAATGTTCGAAATATTTCGCGCTCGCTACGCTCGCGTTTTCAGACACATTACTTGATGAGTATGAAGTATTTCCTGCACCTGCATCATAATGTTAGAAAAATTTCGCGCTCGCTGCGCTCGCGTTTTCTTCTACATTACTTGATGAGCATTTTCCGCACCTACATCATAATGTTCGAAAATTTTCGCGCGCCGTACGCTCGCGTTTTCATCTACATTATAGTTGATGCGTATGAAGTCTTTTCGGCACCTGCATAAGAATGTTCGAAAAATTTCGCGCTCGCTGCGTTCGCGTTTTCTTCTACATTACTTGATGAGCATTTTCCGCACCTACATCATAATGTTCAAAAACTTTAGCGCGCGCTACGCTCGCTTTTTCATCTACATTACTTGATGCGTTTGAAGTCTTTTCCGCACCTGCATCATAATGTTCGTAAAAATTTCGCGTTCGCTTCGCTCGCGTTTTCATCTGCATGACTTGATGCGTATGAATTATTTTCCGCACCGGCATCATAATGTTCGAAATATTTCGCGCTCGCTACGCTAGCGTTTTCATACACATTACTTGATGAGTATGAAGTATTTCCCGCACCTGCATCATAATGTTCGAAAAATTTCGCGCTCGCTGCGCTCGTTTTCTTCTACATTACTTGATGAGCATTTTCCGCACCTACATCATAATGTTCGAAAATTTTCGCGGGCCATACGCTCGCGTTTTCATCTACATTATAGTTGATGCGTATGAAGTCTTTTCGGCACCTGCATAAGAATGTTCGAAAAATTTCGCGCTCGCTGCGCTCGCGTTTTCATCTACATTGCTTGATGAGTATTTTCCGCACCTACGTCATAATGTTCGATAATTTTCGTGCGCCCTACGCTCGCGTTTTCATCGACATTATAGTTGATGCGTATGAAGTATTTTCCGCACCTGCATCACAATGTTCTTTTTTTTTCATTTTGCGCTCGCTACGCTCGCGTTTTCATCTACATTACTTGGTGCGTATGAAGTCTTTTGCACACCTGCATCGTAATGTTTGAAAGAATTCGCGCTCGCTGCGCTCGCGTTTTCATCTTCATTACTTGATGCGTATGAAGTATTTTCCACACCCGTATCAGAATATCCGAAAAATTTCGCGCTCGCTCCGCTCGCGCGCGTTTTCATCTACTTCCTCCTTAATATATATTTTGTCCTCTGTCATGTGTTTCATGTGGGCGCATTGAGCCGGCGTGCGCAATGTTTGGCGAGGCAGCCGGTGTAGAAGTTGATATCGATATTCACGCGAATGAAGTCGCGGGAAAAAGCTTAGATAAATAAATTTAATTCATAAAAAATCCTCTCCCTGTGATCCTGATCTGTGTCCTTTAATTGAGGTGTGCAATAAAGAGTAGGTATTTGTTGTTGTTTGTTGTTGCTTAAAACTGGACTACCCGTGCGAAACCGGGGCGGGTTATACATGCGAAAGTAACTCTGTCTGCCTGTTTCCCATTAAAATGCTCAACCGATTTAGATGAAATTTGGTATGGATATAGTATGAGTCCTAGGGAAGAACATAGGATACTTTTATCCCGGAAATCATCCCTTAACGAGGTTTAAGTTAGAATGGAAGAGAGATAACTAGGTAAGCGCAAGAAATAGAAGGTTTTTTATTATTATTAATAATGGTATTGCTCTTACCCAGCATCTAGCCAGGGAAATAACATTCTAACGTGATGACCGAGTTCTACGCAGACGAAGTCGCGGGCAAAAGCTAGTTTCTAATAAAAGTTAAAATGATTCCCCTTTGCAGCATTTGGTCGTGGAGGTTTGCATGAAATTATATTAATGTTTTACAATGAGCATATTTTTTTAATAAGTACTTACCGTAAATAAACCTACAAATTTAGTAATATAACTTCTCATTTGTTGCATTTAGTTGCATGATTAAACTGTTTGTAATGGAAGAGCGCTTTTACTAATCAGCGTTAGGTAATTGATGTATTAGGTAGGTATACATACACTGTCATTCACTTGATAGTTGTTTTCATCATCATAATATCAGCCGAAAGACGACCACTGCTGGACGTAGGCCTCCATCAAAGAGTGCCACAATGAACGGTTCTGCGCCACCCGCATCCAGCGAACTCCGGCGACCTTTACCAGGCCATCAGTCAACCTTGCGGGGGTCTAGCCATGCCCACGCTGTGCCTTTCGGTCCGTGGTCGCCACTCGACCTATCGGTCCCATCGGCCATCTGTTCTACGTGCGTGCGTGGTATAATTATAGTTGTTTTAATTGGTTTAATTTACTTTGTGACAGTAGGTAATAAATTATAAAGGTAAGCATTATATGTGTCGAAAAAAATATTTTAAGAGAAATATTTAAGTCGGGTAGGGCACAGCATAATGTCATCTATTGCTCGAATTTGCAGAAGACCACAGCCATAATAGCAGTATTTACTATACAAGTATGTAGTGTTGTGTTGCTTGAGGTGAGTAAGGTTGCCAGAGCTCCCGAGGATGCACTGTGGCAACTTTTCCTATAAAACGGTGATAAACTTAGAATACATCGGACATTGCTCCTACTACGAACTAATGCTACGAATTACGACGTTTATTGAACAGGTGACTTGGACTCGAAATACTTTAAAGGAGTTCGCATTTTTTATTTATTCGTCATGAGTATTAGGTACATATTATTATTATATAACTGGATTTTTGAAGAGAAATGGTAAAATGGAATTAATTATAATACGAGTATATATCCCTTAGCGATTTGATCAAATCTCACTTTAGATCATATGGGTCATAAACAGATTTAGGTTCGCGTCCGCCAACCAACCAACCACCAACCACCGCCACCACCGGCACCGGCCAAGGACTAAGGTTGATTGTTTGGCAATTCCACGTCGAGTTCAGTGGTGACCAAAATCTGCCGTATTATAATATAATCACAAATATTAAATTGGGCCTCAATAGAGTAATCAATTGGGTGTATAATGGTCTTAATCAGTCCTTTAAGACTACTCTACTAATAGGCTGTTGAGCCACAAACTGATTTTCACTTTGGACTTAACAGTTTGAAGGGTGTGGGATAATCCCTAAGCGCCTATGGATTACTGTCAAAATACTTGGATAGAATGTAAAATATAGATACTTACTCATGGCTTCAATGTGACTGTTAATTGAAATACTTTGGTGTTTTAAAGGTACGATTTTTAAAACGATGAAATATAGAAATAAAAATCCAGCCAAGTGCGTGTCAGACTTCGCATATGTAGGGTTCCGTACCAAGAGCAAAATTAAGTTGATAGTATAATAAATGAGGAAATTTGAAAAAAAAAAAAAAGTAATTTATAAGTAGCTATTTCTTATTAAAATATACGCAATAATAGACATGACCACCGTCTAGTTCATGGAAAGTTTAGAATATTTTTTTATAAAAGAGCTGACTTTTGTGGCAACTCTTTTTTTTGCTTTCCAATATGTTTAAAACACAAACAGATGTGTTGCACGAACTGAAATAGGTTATTTTCATCTTTGATGCACCCTCAAATATTTTATTTTATACATGCTTGAAAAAACGTTCACGCCAAGCAAGACCTGTAGTAATCCCTACAACACAGTTCGATCCAAGTTGTTGAAAGTGGTTGTACAACGCGTGGATGTGACAGTTTCGTTTTCCAACGTTGGAAGTGGAAAAACATTCATTCAAGAAAATAACGGTGATCAGAAACTCTTTACAAATAGCTGTTTATATGTTTGTACACAATGTTTTTCATCACATTTGCGAGGAAATTAACATACATTGCTGTACAAAAATATTACACTCCTTTTTTTGGGCAGTCGTGTAAAAAGGAAAAAAAATTGCATTACTAAAATCGACATTACATTTATCTACTAATACTATCTCAATCTCAATATTCTCAATATCAACTCAATATATGCGAGCAATCCACGATTGGCCCCAGCGGTGTTACATGTGTATTTACCCGAGCAGCCCCCGATGAGCCCCATCGGTGATGTACGTACATGCATATTTACCCGAGCAGCCTCCGATTGGCCCCACCAGAATCAGAATCAGAATCAGAATTTATTTATTTGTTTAACATAGGTACAATGTAAAGATCTTAAGACTTAAGCATGCAGCGCACTCTATGTTATGCCAGGTGGCGTACAAATATTTTTATGTCACACCTGGCCATAAAGCGGCAATTACCGCACGCTCCGCGCGCGGGAAATCCCACTTCCTGGCCAGGGGATGACATAAAATTTTGTACTTAACACGGGCGGTAATAAAGAAAGCGTCAGATCGCATATTTATCGCCCTTGCCTTCGGCTCGGGCGTCAAATACCTGCGATCTGAGACATTCTTTGTTTTACCGCCCTTGTTAAGTAATGTACTATTATGGCACACCTGGCCATAAAGTGGCCATTATCGAACGCTCCGCGCGCGAAAAAACCCACTTCCTGGCCAGGGGGTGACATAAAATTTTGTACTTACCACGGGCGATAATAAAGAAAGCCTCAGATCGCATATTTATCGCCCTTGCCTTCCGCTCGGGCGTAAAATACCTGCGATCTGAGACATTCTGCGTTCTGAATCTGAATCATTCTTCGTTTTATCGCCCTTGGTAAGTAATGTACTATTATTTGGTAATATAGATTTTCATTTTCATGCATAGATACTAATACGATTTATATAATTTTAAAACAACGTTAACAGAGATATAATGTCAATAGTTATTAATAGATAATACGATCAATATAATTTTAAAATAATGTCAACAGAGATATAATTTCAATAGTTATAATATTAATGTCAAAACTAAATAAGAGTAGGTACAACAATTTCAATTAAAAAAATATTTTTATTACATCAGTGTCATTTAAAAATTGTGGAATATTATAATAGCATTTGTCAATTAAAAATAATGTTAACTTCTTCGGAAATAATCCAATTGGTAAGTTCTTTATGGAGGTTGGAATTTTATTACATATTTGTGGTGCCATCCCCAGTGATGTATGTACATACATGTATATCCGAGCAGATATATATGCATGGACGTACATCATCGGTGGGGCCAATCGGGGGCTATTCGGGTAAATATGCATGTACGTACATAACCGATGGGAACAATCGGGGGCTGCTCGGGTAAATATGCATGTACGTACGTACATCACTGGTGGGGCCAATCGGGGGCTGCTCGGGTAAATATGTATGTACGTACATAACCGGTGGGGCCAATCGGGGGCTGCTCGGATATATATGCATGTACGTACATCACCGGTGGGGCCAATTGTGAATTGCTCATATATGCGGCGTGCCACGCATGACGCCTTCATCTACGAAGGAACTACCTAATTTAATTCAGGCAAACTCTAATTCACGATCCATTCATGCCTAATCGTCAACGTAGGTTGACTAGGAGACTTACATATAGAAAATATTTCCCGATATAATCACACTTGACGGTTATATAGTTAATAGTCTCAAAAGTGCAAATCGCACCACTTAACGGTAATTGCTTTATCTTCACCGTTCTACCCGCAATAAGTGTTTTTTCGCCATTCAATAATAGCTAAGTGCTGTCAGTACCCAACAGGGTACGAGTCAAATGGACCGTTGAAAATTTCTTATGTAAATCCTTTCACAATCTTATCGAAGGATTGTACTTTTGATATTTCTCCATCGAGGGCTTTACTGAGAAAATCCGTATAAAAGATCTATACATATATTCGTTATATTCTTTTTACAAGCTTTTATTTACCGGCACTGTTCGTATAAGTCCCATATTTGCAATCCTTTTTTCAGCCACTTGCCGATATCCGATTGATACGAGTATTATGAAAGTTCGGTGACTATGTGATATTATGGTTCCACCGAACTGATCTGATGAGTGATGATACAGACACAAGGTAGCCATAGCAATACTCCTTAACTACACAAAGATAATAACCCGTCGTGTTAGGGATATTGAAGGCTGTTTCTATGACTAATTGATGATTGTGGAAAAAGGTACAGTCGGAAAAAAATCTAGGCTCATTGAGTATATATTGTAAATCTCTCCCTACTTTTTTTCGGATCTAGGTAATTTTGGTCACGAGTATTAATATTATCCATTTCCACGAAGAAAAAAAGTGCCCGTTTTGTTGTGAGCGAAAATCATAAGGGCGTGTTTTTCAATCGATATATAACTTAAACTTAGGAATCAAATTTAAAAACTAAGATTTAGACAGTAAGTACAGACAACAGTGAGTGTGGTGCATTTTTTTTGGGCATGGCTTTCCTGGCAAAATCATTAAACGGGTCTCTTTATCAAACCGGAGATGTTTTTTGTATAAACTGTTCAGACTATTTACAATGTCAATTACATCTACAGCCCTAAATCTCTTTGAATGTGACAACAAGATGTGCCCAGTTTTTCCTATGGTCTTTTTACTTATGTTTTTCATACATTCTACATTCGGTCCAAGTAACACCATCTGTTGAAGTACGGCGGTACTAATTCAAGCCACGTTTATATATTTAACCCCCGTGCATTGGTTCGCTCTTCCTTGAATATCCACAAGATGGCACTGTTCACTGAAGCACTTTCCAGCTTTTAGATGACGTTTGCTTCAGTAATTTGTGCTGTTTTCTATAGATGGCGATGGTTTTTCTTGTTAAAATAGTGGTAATTTTGGTTTTTTTAGTTATAGTATAATTTGAATATTTGTTTGTAGTTACTTATTTTATTTAATCTCTCTAATTCTCAAAATCTTCTTGTGCCCCCAGGTTGTCTAGTAAATTCTATAACAAATCCTGTAGCTCTAGTATAAGTTTTTTCGAAACATTAACTAATTGGTCTCAAAATGTATGAAAACGCTCTTACAGAGTTTGAAATACGCGCGTTCATCGGTTAGCAACAAATGTTATACTCGCTGTTTTAGTTTCCACTAGTGACCACCAGAGGCGCTGTTCACATTTTCATACCACTTTCAAACATTTTGAGACAAAACGCAAACGCGTTCGAATTAGTTAATGTTTCGAAAAAACTTCTACTAGAGCTACTGTAGTTTTCAGTCTGTTCGAATGTGGAATGCTTTGCCCATTGATATAAGGCGTGCGGACATGGGCAAAATAACCACAGCGAACATAACAAGGAAAAATCAACCGAATATTTTTCCTGTCCTGTAATCCAAGTTCAGTTTAAAATTAGCGACAATGCGGTTACCACTTATGTCCGGCAGAGTTATCATTTTAGTTATAGTGTGCTTCCTCCATGTAAACAAGAGTGAATGTAAGTAATGCTATAGTATAATAAATATTTTTTGCAATGCATGTGCTTGAAAAGTGCATTTTCTAAGTAGTCAACTGTGCGGAAAGTACCAATTTACCGCACTGAGTGCTTGTTACTTTTTAATTTGAAAAAATAATTTAACTCCGTCGTCTGCCCGACGCAAGGAGTTTATTATTTGCGAAAAGTTTTACAAATTAGTTACTTACATATAGATTAAAAATACGATTAATATTAATATGCTTGAGAATTATTTAAATCAAAGGTCTTTTTACAATCTCAATGAATTTATAGGAAAATTGTTCGATTGATTTTATTATTACAACAATGCACAATTTATTTATATTTGATATTATGTCTTTTGACATGTTTTGAATACCTTCTTATTATAGGTATTTATTTGTATTGGATCTTTATTTATTTGTATTAGATCTTTATTGTATTGGAACTTGACTGGCTTATATTATATATGATTATGACCTTTTTTATTAATTACCTATTATATTGTAATAGTACATTACTTAACAAGGGCGGTAAAACAAAGAATGTCTCAGATCGCAGATATTTGACGCCCGAGCCGAAGGCAAGGGCGATAAATATGCGATCTGAGGCTTTCTTTATTACCGCCCGTGTTAAGTACAAAGTTTTATGTCACCCCCTGGCTAGGAAGTGGGATTTTCCGCGCGCGGAGCGTGCGGTAATTGCCGCTTTATGGCCAGGTGTGACATAAATTGACTTTATGACTAAGTATGAGTGTAATATTACTAGTGTGAAGCTATTGAATTTTTTTAAGTACACTTATTGTTAATTTTGTTGTAACTACTGTAATAGACATATTTTGCATGCAATTTTCTGTGAGCAAAAAAAAGTGGACTACTAGGTGTCAGTACGGTAGCTCTAGTATAAGTTTTTTCGAAACATTAACTAATTCGAACGCGTTTGCGTTTTGTTTCAAAATGTATGAAAGTGGTATAAAAACGTGAACAGCGCCTCTGGTGGTCACTAGTGGAAACTAAAACAGCGAGTACGAGTATAACATTTGTTGCTAACCGATGAACGCGCGTATTTCAAACTCGGTGAGAGCGTTTTCATACATTTAAGGACAAAACGCAAACGCGTTCGAATTAGTTAATGTTTCGAAAAAAAATATACTAGAGCTATGGAACCCTTCATTGTGCGTGATTCGACAAGCGCTTTTTCATATTAAGTTAATAAGTATAATACACTACACTATGTTTCAAACAGTTAGGTACCTATATTAAGTCGTTAATTACAGTATTTTATTTTATTTTCTAGTTGCATCAGCGTTAAGGGAAGATGAGGTAGGTATTATATTATATTCAAATATGGAAACTTTTTTATTTGTTGTTTACAAACAACAGACGAAAATCTGTTCATCAACTTTTTAAGATTTTACATTTTTGACCCTTTGTTTATAACAATTTAGCCTATTCTATTAATAAAATAAGGCAAATTTAATCTGCTGCGACTTACCAACAAGTGTCACAAACTTGTAGATGTCCGTGCTTGAAGGACATAGGTCAATATACTTTTATAACTCAAGAAAAAATCTAATTTACAGTTAACACCAGGCGGGCAATGCGAAGCAAAGATAAGTATGTGTCTATGATTACTTTTACATACCTACCCCTACTCGTTACTAATCATTCTAATCAAATGTCGTTTTTTTACAGGACAGTGTAAAGTAAAATCGGTGAGTGAATTTATTTTTATTAATTATTATTAATTACTAAGCAGCTGCCTGAAAGTTTATACGCGTGTTATGTAAGCTTATGTCCTACTACTGATGTCTAAAGTACATTTACTAGAAAATTCAGTAGGTAGTTTGTGAGATTAAGAGGGACCGACGTGGGCACTAACTTTAATGCTCGATGTATACCGTTTCTTGCTATTGCACTATTTGATACTTGGCGTGTCCTTCTCTCGCTTAAGTAAATTAATCGCCTGTCTTAGTACCTACAGTCAACCAATTTCTAAGAAACTTCTTACAATGTCACAGTATTAATATTATGATCTCTAGCGGCTTTCATATAGATTTTCACAGTGACAAGGTACGAAGTGGCCCAGAAATGAAATACACACTACATATCACATATAAGTACTGAAAGAACAGATATTTAATCCCTATACATGCTGAAATCTATGTCGATAAACTTTGGCCATAATTATGTGGGCTCTTACGATTTTCTATTTGACAACATTAAACATTTTCCAAATTGGAATATCATACAAAACCAACAAAATTGAAATTCAGTCGATACGAAACGTCAGCTACCGCCGAGCTGGCTATATACCTATATGTAGCCTAGCCAGCCAATCAGTACTGAGTTCGCCATGTTCGCCATTTTGTTTATTGTGCAAAAGTTATTGTCTTTATACAATTAAGTATTTTATTTATTTACCATTACTATAATAAGTAAATATGTTTTATATTGTTCTTTGTTTTGTTGTTGTGTTTTATTTGCTTAACTTATTTCAATTTGAATATTAATATAAGATTAGTATCTATGAATATGTTGCCGGTAGAACCAGGTAGCAATGCAGGTCATCTGCCTTCGGCTTCTGAACCCATATTAGAGTATTTATAATATGTGTGTAGATAAAGTTATGTATGCAACTGTAGGTACATAATTAGGCATTAAAACTCCCCTGAGATCTTATTATGAAACTCGCCTTCGGCTTGTTTCATAAAACACATTCGTGTTTTAATGCCTCTCATTATACAACAGGTACATACCTGTTGCATTTAATTCATTTCTAAATGAATGAAATCGGAAATAAAATGTGAAAATACCGATTTTATTCGTTTTTCACAGGGTCTAACGGTTGTAAGAGGCAATAAAGGGGAAACAGGACCAGAGGTATGATTTTATTGAATGCTTGTTAGTAACACTTAACACAACATACTTACAACAATAAAGTTGTCATGGGAAATCAGAAATTAAAAGCGATACGAAACGACTAGAAATCAAACCCGATCAAGTAAGTGTTAAAACTGGAAGTTACTCATATTACAGGTTTTATTAAAGGAAATCGGTAGCAGTGGCGGAGCGTCCATACAACTCGATTCCCACCGGCTTACCTAATTTTCAGCCACACCAGTACTTTTAGTACGGTTCATGAAGAATATACAGGGAAACTATTTCCGGCTTCAATAAGAATATTTTTGACGCGCCGCCACTGATCGGTAAGTAAATTAATTTTGTAATGAGCAGTAACGCTGCTAACGCAAACTATCTACTCTACATTGGGGGCCGGGTGTGGGTTGCACCTATAGCTCAGTTGGCTAGAGCGACTGGCCGCGCATGCCAGGAGGTTCGAAGGTTCGAACCCTCCTCGGTGCCTAAACTTTTCAATTTTTCCTTTATTTCTCAGTTCAGTTTCATGGGCCTGATTATCTACCTGATGCCTTATGCACGACCCAGAAATCACCCTGTATAAGTAGTAACTTCGATAACTGGACCTCATAAACTAGTACCTCATGGGTGCAATTCAGGAAAGTAATTCGTTATAGTTTCACGATCACCTACCTAGACTTACAATAAAGACACATCGTTAACAAGTACAGACCCCTTGAACTCGGATCCAAACCAAAATTTAATCTGCATTAATTCTCAGCGTCTATTTTGCCCTGTAAACGTCTGGTTGATTGATAAAAGTACGCTTCGTAAGACAGTCAAGGGCATAATATATTTATGTATACATTTTTAGACCTTAATTCAATGGCATATGGTGAAAAAGTGTATACATATTGGTGCCCTTGACTGTACTCTTCCGGCTTAGCACGGGTGTACCTTAAAGCATTTTTATGGTCCCTTTTTGGTTTGACAGCTTGTTTATAATATTATTTAGTTTAGTGCAACAAGTAAACAAAATAATACATAAACATGTATATCTACATATAATTTATGTTAACAGGGTCCACCAGGAGCATCGGGGTTCCCGGGAAAAGATGGCGCTAAAGGCGAAACGGTAAGTTTTTAATTGTTGTTAGGTTTCGTTTATGGACCGGCGACGCGTGAAGCGGCACGACACGTTCTTTCATTAAGACTATTGACATCGCTGACAACTTTTCTAGAACGAGTAATTCTCAAGAAGTTATGCAAACGTTCCAAATTTGATTAAAATATTACGAACATCAAAATCCATACTAGGGTGGTCCAAGATTGTATGGGGGAAAAAAAATGTCGTTTTATTCTTGCTCCACAAGTCTTATCCTGTTCCTGTATTAGCAAAGAGAACATATACCAAAATTTTGCTTTCTAGAGCAACGTTTAGAGGTCGCGACAATTTGCAAGTTAAATGTATATGAACTCGCCAAGCACCTACATTGGTAAATTTTTAAAACTATCTCAAATGTGATTTTTCCTGTTACTTTGTATCTTATTTATTATAACTGCTTGTGTAGGTCTAGGTAGATTTTTTTTTGTTTCAATTGGCGTAAAAATGTAGCTATTCGGTAGTCATAGTCTTAATGACACATCGACAGCATAGGCGCACGTAAATAATAGGACGCTAGGATATTTAAAAAATAGTTTAAAAATGCATCGACTTAACTTCCGTGTTTATGAATGCTTAAAGAGTATACTGAAATCGAAAAACAACAGCCATAAAATAAATATGGCGGAATAATCTTACATAAATCGACTCAGTTGCAAACTAAGCTAAAACTGTGTCGTGGGTACTAGATGACGTTATATTATTGGATTCCAAGTTTTAAAGAACGCCTGAAATAGCCCCGCTGACAGCCGTCACCTGTCAGTGTCAGTTTTAGGCGCGAAATGAGTAGAGTTGACGTCTCGATGTAAGCTTGGTTAGATAGTTAGGCGCGTTGATTCTTGTTGCTTTTGTATCGATGAATTGTTAATTTAATGTAGATTCCTTGAATTTATGTAAAAACAGCGATTACAGTTTGTTATTCATTGATTTAGGCGTTTCATTGCCAAAATCAGAAGTGAGATACGTTTATCTAACTGCCCACAAAGTTGAGGTCAAACATGGCTACTCGCTTGTTTTTTGTAATGGCTGTTAATTGATTCAAGTAATGAATCAATCGTATTCATAATCAGTAGAAAATTGATATTTCGATACGTAAGCAACATTGACGATATGCATGCAACCGAATCAGATCTCGTCACTGTCACTGCGCAGTCGCCGGTACTACGTAGCCGGTCGGATCGTATTTTGTTTATTCGTGTTTTCTCCACGGCAGAATTAAAATCATCTCATAAAGAAAACATGTTTGTAACTATAAGCGGTGTTGCAACACTTCACGATCGAAGTCAAAGCTGCATTGATACGAAATGACGCAGTAGCTACAAAGCTCTAAACACTTGTGGAACAATTGGTTCCATGGTGATGTTTAGTGTTCACAGGTCAGATATTCATCGGAAAGGTGAAGTAAGAGCTGCCTTGCAACGGTGCGGTACACAAGCCCTACAGTATGCAGTTCCAAGTTTTAAATGCATGACATGTCATCGGGTATATAAAGGTGGGAATCAGTGAAATGTTCATGTACAGCGAGCGGCAAGTGTCATTGTCTGTAGCTTGTGTGGATACTGCAGGTTTCTATTGTCATACAAGGGGTAATGTACAAGCTGGTAACTATTTACTCAAAGTCAGTGCTCTACTATACAAACAGGTAACAAATAGACTTTGTAATCAATGAGGAAATAAAGTTTTGCATAACTATGGTAGTTATGATGTGACTGTTAGTTTCTAGTAAAGTTGAAGTGCGGGGGAAGTCACATTTAGTACTTCTATATTTCCAAATCTTGAACTAGACTGCTATTGTGAGATCTATTGCAGCAAAACTAAGCTCTTATATACAAAATCACACAAATACCCAGTAGTGTGATGTGTTCTAGCTTATACAAATGTCTTGTTATGAATTTTGATGTCAAGAAGTGTACTAGAAATAAACAAAACCGGTGGGTAAACTGGGTAAGGTAACAGTTGTGACTGCGGTCAGCTCTTAGTTGATGGTGATGATCATTGAATGTCATATCTAAGTTGATACTAGCTTACAGTTTATTTTAATTCTTTGAGTAGAATGACTTGTTGCACATCAGTAACAAAAAAAGGTACTTTTGCAAGTTGTATTTCAAGCAGCTATAGAGTGATACACAATACTAGTAAAGAGTATGTCACATATGACATTTTTTAAGTAAAGATTTAGTGATGTAATTTTGAGTAATGAGTATCAGTCATTAAAATTGTGGTATGGAATTATGGATGAATCCACCACAGTTAGTGGTTGTGGCTATTTCCTAAACATTTTGCACATTGAGTTTGATTTCAGAGACTGTGAGTTGCACTATAGATACAGCATAGTTAGAATTATGAGCAACGGTCAGGTGGACGAAAGAAAGGCTTAAGAAATTCATGAAAGTTGCTCCACCAACAAGAGCTTGGCTCTTAATTTAATGATGATGATGATGATGGTACAAGTCATGGATGCTGTTGGGATAAGTGAGTAAAGGTCCAGAGTGAGTAGTGACTGAATACTAAGTTGGATCAACACATCTCATGTTAAGTTGCAATGTAAATGATAGCGCTGTGCTCTGCAACATTATTTAATTAGTAAGTAAGCAAAGTGTATAGCTAAGTGCCACATAGTATGTGTTGTGCACTGTTGTGACTAGTAGGTACATGTAATTTACCTAGAACTTAATTTTGAATTTCATACTTAGGCAGTGTCTGCTATAGGGTAGACAGAGATCCTATTTGGGAACATGCTTGTGATCATTTATGTATGTGTACATGGGATGCATTGATGACATATAGTGTAACCACACTCTAGATGATGGTAGTTCAAATTGGGTTGAAATAAAACTGCTCAACCAAGATCACTAGATCGCAAACTCTTAGGGTATTTCAGTGTTTAAACTGCCCGCGTGGTGGTTTCCCCTGGATTTTCTCCAGGCCACCCTCCAACAAGCTGATGACACTGAATGTGAAATTAATGACTGGTTGAGGCTGAAATTCTTGAGACAAAGTGAGAAGCTTTGACTAATGTTTTTTCATGTCATAAATTACATTGGACTTTACCGATGAAAGATTGTTCTGTTCTTTAGTACTTTATGTGGGAAACTTTTATTACATGCAAGTCTTTATTGTTGATGTGTAATGTTTGTTTACTTATGTGTATGTGTGTTAGCTTGTCTTGAAACAAGTTTGCAGGTCAGGTCTTGCCAGATTCCTGAAAATAAATGAGAAATGAAGTTTTGTGTACCGGTGTTGGTCCGGATGTCATGAAATGCATGGTGTGGTACCATGGGACTGGCCTTATGTTGAATGTGGATGGTAGCCATAGTTTAAACGTTTACGCATGATGGCCGGGTTGACTTGGAAATTGATGGAGTTACATTGAAGAGTAATTGATAGCTGTGTACAGTCGGCAATGTAAGCTCATACAAAAGGTGAAGTTTAGAAACTTATTTTATTTTTGTTCTGTGTATGTCAACTTAGAAGTTTTGACCTCACATATGAATCAAAAGGTGCAGTATAATGTTAATGCAATGGATGAGGTAATATTTTGGATTTGTTGAGATGACAAAGCAATGTGTCATGAAAACCACTGTATTTAACATTCCTGAAAATACCTACCCTGTATTTAACTACATCTTGAAATTCCTGAAGTTGACATTTAGTAATTTGTATTTGTATGTGTCAATTTTAGATGCTATCTGCATAATGCTATTTTGGACAACATGTATGTTAATGATTGAACACTTGTAGCAAAAGCCATGTTGATCTTAACTTGTTAAAGTCAAATGTGATATGGAGTTGTTTTAGTGAACTGAACACTTAGTGTGTTCCTGAGTTGTAAATTGCAGACTGGTGGCGTGGTGGCCCTGTGATCTGCGACTATAGCTGCGACTTCACATGCTTCAATAGTGTGAATGAATAAAGGTCATCATCAAGGGCTTATTTGTTGATCTGCCTATTTGATGGACTTCTTATGACTCATGAGAAATGATTATTAGGAAGAGATTTATTTGGCTTGATAAAAAGTAGCATTGGTTTAATTACTTGTGTTGTGTTTGTATCTGTGTGTTACAGTGAAGCTTTTGCCTAGTGGAGGTGCCAGTATGAGCTGGAGGCCTAGAAATGTTTATATGAGTCAGTGAAGGCCGAACGGGGCAAAAATAAGATAAAGCATAGCAGCATGGCATTGCATTATGGACAATGATGTACAACTGTATGTTTCGCTAGAATTGTTGGATGGTAAGCGTAGTATGCTCTTTTGGCTAGGTGGAGCCAAGATTGGTGAAAGGTCTCTGTTGAAAGCTGACTGCGACAAGCTAAAGGCACAGTGAAAATGGTGCGTATTGGGGAAGACTTATATCTGTTAGTGGATTAATACAGTGATGTTCACTTTATTTTATGTGAATGGGTTGAATGAACTACATTCGATTGTGACTAACTGTAATTGTCGTGTTCATGAATGTAATCATAATTGGATCTGATTGTGTTTGCTTTTTGCAGTGATGGTTTACTGTGTGAAGAGGACGCTGTGAGCTGCGGCTGACATGCGAGTCCTCTGGAGCCAGACATTTGCTTTCGAGTGGATGCTAGTCATATACCTCTTTTCTGGACCCTATCCTGTTAATGCTGTAAAGAAGAGAGCGATGCCTGGAGGCATGCGCTACTCACTGGAGCGGTTGGACTCAATGAACTACAGTTTATGAGCGTGTTCCAGTATGTGGTAATGTTTAGAGGATAGTGGTTAATCATACGCTGCTTTCATTATTGCACCTGAGGATTGTGATTCTGTTTATCATAAAACTAAACCTCCGTCCTTCTATTGTTTTGAGTCAAAACACATTCTAGCCACTCTCATAGTTTCTCTTAAAGCCTCCCTATGATAGAATAGGACATCCATCTACCGTTACATCTCTGACTGACTACATCTCTTTTATGATGAAACGAATCACAGCAGAGTGTTAATGATACAAGCAAGCTACCAGTGGCGGCACGTCAAAAATATTCTTAGGGAAGGGAATAATTTGCCTTTCTTATTCCTTATGAGCCATAGTAAAAGAACTGGACTGGCTGGAAAATAGGCAATTGAGTTATATGGACGCTCCGCCACTGCAGGCTAATGGGATGCTCTGCTGACGTTTTACTTTGAACAGATTGACAAGTTAATGATGACGTTTTACTTTGACCTGACTGACATGCATGTCTCTGTCGATGTTTACTGTGAGCACTGTGAGCAGGTTGACACGCTAACTATGGTGCCTCTGTCGACGTTTACATGGTGCGGGTTAACAAGCACTTCACGTGTATGCGGATTAACGGGTTGTTGTGACGGCTCCGTTAACGTTTTACATAGTGCGGGTTAGCAAGCATTTTACATGTATGCCGGTTAACAAGTGGTTACGATCCTTGTTAACGGAAGACGGGATCTAGGGACGCCTATCCCGTAGCAGGCGGGAATGGAGGACGCTTCTACCCGTAGTGACGAAGTGGGAGCTGCGGTTCTCATCTTGCGTCTGCAGACGGGTCGTGAGGGTTACCTCTGTCCGTACGCAGGAATTGTGTATCCTGCTAAGGCCATGGCAATGTAAATTTAAAGGTTTGAATATAAGCTGATGTATGATCGCATGATGATTGAGTGAATTATGATGAGGCTGATGTACATTATACTGTGGGTCTCATTCACGTCACGCCTCATCATTTATGGATGACTGAGCTATGAAGACGGTGGTAATGCGATGTTGAATGGAGACGTTTGATTGAACGATGATGGAACATATGGTTGTATTGAATGAGTGATAGAATGGTGGTACAAAAAAAGGTTCCTCTTGTGCCTGTGGGTACGGAACCTTAGAAAAAGATTTCAGATGATTGAGATTGAGAAAGTTGTTGCAGATACGAGACGTGTCCTGTTGCTGGTTCTGGGCAGGTCACCGAGCAACGAGCATTAAAGCGGGTGCCGGAGCTGTCGGTGTCGATCCTCCCGCGACGCGGCTATCTTCCGGCGCCGCGTGAGGACGGGCGTTGGTGATGAAGATCGGAAGACGCAGTCGAGGCCGATGCAGCGTCAGGAACGGCCGTATTGGATTCCAAGTTTTAAAGAACGCCTGAAATAGCCCCGCTGACAGCCGTCACCTGTCAGTGTCAGTTTTAGGCGCGAAATGAGTAGAGTTGACGTCTCGATGTAAGCTTGGTTAGATAGTTAGGCGCGTTGATTCTTGTTGCTTTTGTATCGATGAATTGTTAATTTAATGTAGATTCCTTGAATTTATGTAAAAACAGCGATTACAGTTTGTTATTCATTGATTTAGGCGTTTCATTGCCAAAAATATATATACATAAAGATATGTCTAAAAAAAATAATAAACAAATATATACAATACAACCTTGACCCAGGAAGGAATATTAGTGCCTAACATACAAAATAGAAATAGATATCTGTCTTTATCAGAATGTGAATCCAAAAACATCGGCTGCGTAGGCAGGGAGGCCGTAAAATTAACAACTTTTCTTGAAGTGCATATTAAAGTACGAAATTTAAACCTGTCAATGACTGCTCAGATAGAGATATATACTGCCTTGTTAAAAAATACAATTATAATAAAAAGCAAAGAACAAAAGCGATATCTCACCTGAGCCGACGACTTACATAGAAAGATGCAAATAGTGACTTCTTTCTAATTATAACATTCCGTAAATTAAATAAGAAGATAAAGAAGGAAGTTTAATAATAAATAACAATAATGATTAGCATAATTTAATATCAGTTCATGTTCAATTTACTCATAATTTCCGTATAAAACTGCCGACGAAGAATGAGAGTTTTCTCTGAATATTTAAAAAATGTTAAAACAGTCGCGACCTCTAAATATTATCCGATTTGTCTCAAAATTGGCAGAGAAGAGTTTGAAGTGCAATGGAATAAAGGGAACCTTGTGGAGAAAACAAATTCAAAAAAAGTTATTTTTGGACCACCCTAATCCATACTAATATTATAAATGCGAAAGTGTTTCTGTCTGTTACTTCTTCACGCTTAAACCGCTGAACTGATTTACACGAAATTTGGTATGGAGATAGATTGAGTCCCGGGGAAGGACATCTACTTTTTATCCCGGAATTAATCCCTTAAGGGCGTGGAGCGATTAGTAGATAAACGCCTGATATAAGTAAATAGCAATTACTTCAATTCTAACGCGATAAACGAGCTCCACGCAGACGAAGACGCGGCAATAACTAGGATTATAAAGATTAAGAAGATATTGTTCAAAAAGAAGCATAAAGTCTAAGGCGACTTCCTGATTTGTCGGCGCGGAGGCAGTACGATATGAGAAAAGTGTCAAATGTCAGGGTCAGCTGTCAGTCGACTCGGTACCATTTTTTACTGCGCCCCTACATTTAAATGAGTGCTTCCTGACTGGCGCGGGATGCGCGGAAGCGGGACGATGCGAAGGCGGTACTGCTCCGCTTCTGCGCATGATATAACTACAAGCGGGAATCTTTGCGACGTCAGTAAGTTTAGGTCAAAGAAGAAAATGTCACATATCGATCCCGCCCCGCCAAGTCAGGAAGTCGCCTTAGTTAACCATTTCTTTTTGGAGTTGGTTGTTAATTTATATATATATATTTTTGTTTCACTTTTTAGTGAATCATTACCAAAGTCTGTCTCATGAGCATGACGGTTCCGATAAGCTCAAACACGGCCAAGCTACACTGATTTCCTTCTGTCACAGAGTTCCGTTGCCTACCTTCCGGCTTCAATTAACATATCAGGTTGATGGTTACATTAGCTGATCTAATTTAAATTGGCGTCGTCATAACCGCTTGAGTATCTTGAACGAAATATCTTAGCGATACCCATGAAAAAGTAGGAGTTTTGAATGACCATTCGTGGTCTTCTTCATCAGTTCTCGTTCACCAAAATGCTACTTTCTGATTGCAAATACAAGATTTGTTACCGAAAATACTTAAATCGTTATACAGATAGGTAGGTATTATATTTACCCATCATCAAAACTGAAATCTGGTAATAATGGGACCATGGACCAACATGAAACAAAAAAATCCAAATCGGTTCATAAACGGCGGAGTTCTGAGGTAACATTAATTAATAAATAATATAAGTACAACCGAATTGAGAACATCAAAAATACAGAGAAATGGAAAAAAGATACACATTTTGAGATTTGTAGGAGCATTCTTCATCTAACTATATTTCAAAGAACAATCTAACTAACCGAAACTTATGTTTTGTGGTAGGATAAGCGCTGACGGAGCCCCAGCGCTGCGGGCTCCGTCAGCGCTTATCCTATTCCTCCTTATCCTCTTCCTTCAGAACCTTTAAAACTGAAACTAGTGCCGGTCCGAACCACCAGTGCAGCGCTATGTCGAATATACTTGGCATTAAACACGCTTTAGGCCACGAGAGAAATAGGAATGTTAACTAAAAATATGTATTTAGTCCGTCAGTTAGGTTATCGAAAACTATTGGGCACGTATTTTTTTGTTTGTAAGGCGACTTCCTGATTTGTCGGTGCGGAGGCAGAACGATAATGAGAAAAGTGTCAAATGTCAGTGTCGGCTGTCAGTTGACTGGGTACCATTTTTTACTGCGCCCCTACATTTAAATGAGTGCTTCCTGACTGGCGCGGGATGCGCGGTAGCGGGACGATGCGAACTTCTGCGCATTATATTACTACTGCGCAAACGTAATACTGACAGTATTATGTCAAGTGAGAATCTTTGCGACGTCAGTAAGTTTACGTCAAAGAAGAAAATGTCGCATATCGATCCCGCCCCGCCAAGTCAAGAAGTCGCCTATATCAGTCACTAAAGTTCCAGGTGACGTCACATTGCTCTAAACAGTGTTCAAAGTGAAAGAATGTGACGTCACGCGGACTAAATACATTTATTTAGTAACATTTCTAATTCATGTGGTCCATTAATTATGTATATTTTATGATAATAGGGCCCACCGGGAATAGCAGGAATACCGGGGATAAATGGCGCTGATGGCAAAACGGTGAGTTTAAATTGGCGTTATTGTTTTATTATGATCAGATAACACCTTTCTAGTCGGGTTATAATAAAATTATACACAAAATTGTACCTAATTTTTTTTTTGAAAACAGGGTCCACCAGACCTCCCGAGATTGTTAATCGGTGTACTAATTCATATTTATATCTAATTCCCAGTACTTATATACAACTACTGTTGTAGTTAGGATTGCCCATGAAGTAAATGAATATCCCAGCAATTTATATTCATTGAGACTTTATATTTTAAAAAATGTGCGTCAGCGTAGGGGCTATGAGTTCGCGTTGTCTGTGTTCGTGTGTGCCACAACAACAACAATGGCCAACCCGCAGAGCGATCACGCATTTTAACAGGCCTCTGGTCGCGCCTAAGGACAGTTACCATAGACAATGGTGTCGAAAGTATGTAGGAAAGGCTTCTAATACGGTATTAAACCCATAGTCAAATCAGCAACTTTTTATTAAATGTCAAAAACGATTTGTTAATATGAAGTTTGTAGGGAAATACTGTCTTAGTGACGTCACTAAGACAGTGTGAGTAGGTTTGTCAAATCAGCGTCCTTTTTAATCTTTATGCTTATGAAATCTTTCAATAAGCTAAAATAAATTAATAATTGATGTTTTTCGAGTATTTTCGTTAGATCTTTTATAAGTCAAGTAAAAAATAGTTTATTTTTACCTTAGTTTAATACCCTATTATAGATTCTCTGCAAACCCACTGGCAAGTACGGAACTATAAAACTCCCTTTCTATTTACAGGGCTCACCGGGACCAGTTGGACAGCCGGGGAAAGATGGTGCTACTGGTGAAAGGGCAAGTTTTCAAGATTTTTATCTTATTATGCATTATAACTTAAAACATGATTATGATTAAGACAAAATATTTAACAGTGGATCGTTGAAAGAAAAAGAAACAATAATAAAGCATATTCTCTGAATATTATTCAAAAGAAAAGAGTTAAAAAAAATCATTTTTCGAAGCAATGATAAACAAGGACGCTGTCGCATTTGATCAGACACGGATCTTCGGTAAAGCTGGAAAGTAAAGCATGACCATTACTTAATGGCATGACATATTTTTTTGATAACAGGGCCCTCCAGGGGAAAACGGGATTCCGGGGAAAGATGGTGCTACAGGAAAAATGGTGAGTTTTCCATTACAGTTCATAATTCGAATTTACAAAAGAATTAATATGTGCCAAAATAGGTGTATAGTAATGTTTTATTCATTATCAATATAAATTACAAAATTTTGTTAACTTTAACACTTACGTAAAAGATTAAGATTTGCGGCGAAAGTAGGTACATTGCGATACCTAGTATATACCTACTGGTGGTTGCTTAAGACTATTAGGTACGTAACAATTTTAAGTAACATTTATTATGCTTTAAAATAAGTATTGATTTTTAGAACCCTAAATACCTATTTAAACCAATATAATATGGTTGAATTTAATAACAGGGCCCACAAGGAGAACCAGGGGAGCCGGGAAAAGATGGTGCTGAAGGTAAAAGAGTAAGTTTTCAATCTTAATTACAATGTAGGATACTATAGGATACACCTATTTGATAGATCTTTATTAAGTATACCATACTTTCATATTGTGTAAAAAAAAGTACAATTGAAAAGATTTGGCCTCGTAAACGCAGAGAATAGACAGACAGAAGGACGGTCAGCTGCTATATATAAGCTTTATAATAAGTTCTCGTAGGCGGGTACAAAACTAAAACAACCTGATTTAGAACCAACTTAATTTGAAGCCGAATCAGCGCAGCGGGGCTAGTACATCTTTCCGCGACTTAGGCGCGAATAGACAAAAAGCGCGACATGGAGTTATGTAGCATGACATGCGCGAGAAGAGTGACAGAACTCGAATTCAAACGTCACTGCGAGTAAAAAACAGCGGCTTGCGACTTTTAACTGCAATTCGTAGCACAACTGCCATTTTCGCGACAAATTATCTCTTGTCGTTACGTCAAACCCCGAGATAGTCTTCAAGTAATCAATGATTAGCAATCAAACCTATTGGCCAATACTCCAATCCAACCAATCACAAACACAAACAACAAACACTACACAAATCACGCATTACAAATCACGTAAATAATACGAACAACGAAGTCACGACAGTTGAAACGCTCTGATAAATGCATGATAAATGCCCTATTATTGTAATTGGTATGTACCTACATTATAAAGGATGATTCACGCTAGACCGTTCCGTGTCCGGGCCGGCCCGTTTTGTAGTACCTACAAGAAATCGGCGGACGCGCGACGGCGCGTAAAACGTAGATAAACGCGCCTTATATATTTTGTTTTTGTTATGAATGCTAGGGCCCAAAAGGAGAACAAGGGGAAAAAGGAGAAGATGGACTCTCAGGCAAAGACGTAAGTATCCCGTAAAATTTTCGTTTTAATATTATCAACGTACCTATCGAAATATTTAGGTCTGTACCCTTACCATGAGCTTGCAATGTTTGCATTACTGTACTCGCTAGCAAATGCGTAAGCGATTTAGTATGGACAAAAGATATTTGTTGGCACTCATAGCAGTAGTTGATATGTATATAGTTACCTGCAATCTCTGTCCCGTTTACTATAAGTCATACATAAGGCCTCCCTCTGAAGATGCCCGGATAAACATAAACAAAAGATGTATAGAGGTTATGTTTTAAACCATGTCCTGTCATGTGTTATATTTGTGGCAACAACTTGGAACCTGTAGATAAAATGCAATTATTAGTTAATAATAATGTATTATAATATAAATATAGGATATAGGAACCTTTAATAGTAGTAAAATTAGTCTTACCGAATTTTTCTGTCCCCATTGTATGAAATGTCATGCGATGTGATATTGGCAATTGTTTTCCATTAAGTATAACTTTTGTCTTGTTTTGTGTTCTACTTTTTCATCTTTTAAATATGTTAGAATTAATCATAAATGATAAACTGTGTCTCTTTTGTTATATTGTTGTGTGTAATCACTGAGGTAATACTAATAGAGCAGACATCTCAACTTAATTTCTTGTCGCATGAGTTAGGGTCAAGTGACACAAGTGCACTCAGTCTGTGCCAGACGGCTGTGATAGTTGGACGGATGACGTTAAAAAAGTGTGCGGGTAAATATGCCTACCTGTGTACTGGAGCACAGCACAAACCATTCAGGAAAATCAAATAAAAGTCAAGGAGTGACTTCTCAGTAGTAATATTACTGGATTTTCGTTAAATTCGCCTATAATAATATTTGTTGTATCAATTTTAAGTCATGCCGACGCGTCATGTGGCCGCCATGAAATCATAGAGTAACGAAAGAACGATTACGCAGACGGGACAGTAGAGACAATATTTGATTTCATTATCTCTATTAACATTGCACGTCTCTACTCATCATCATGAAAAGCATTTAAAACAGCAGCGTGGATTTTACAATAAGAGCATATTTTTTTACGCCAAATTATGTGCATTTCATACTTTTACACCACTATTAATCCTAAACTTTTTTCAAAATCATTATAGAGGTTTTATGGCATTGGTGTAGATATAATAATATAAAATATTTTAAACTGTAGCACAATATTTGATTTCATTATCTCTATTAACATTGCACGTGCTACAGTTTAAAATATTTTATATTATTATATCTACACCAATGCCATAAAACCTCTATAATGATTTTGAAAAAAGTTTAGGATTAATAGTGGTGTAAAAGTATGAAATGCACATAATTTGGCGTAAAAAAATATGCTCTTATTGTAAAATCCACGCTGCTGTTTTAAATGCTTTTCATGATGCACCATTACAAAAATAACTATTAATTTCCCCATTGTACATATGTCGTGAATCACTATAAGGTAGGTAGGATAAACTGTATGTCGCATCTGTTGCGCGCTCATTCTTTAATCAAGTCTGACAACGTCTTGTGTTTGAAATGTCTGTTCTAGTGTAACATATATTTCAATGTGTGTAATTTGTGTAAAGGTTTTCGCCATGTCGTCCGCACGGCCACGAGTAAATGGCTTGTTCGCTGCCAGATGGCGCTAACCGATGCAGACGCATCGGCTGCGTTCACTTTTATTTATTAGGGCCGTGACAGACGACATGTTACGTAACGTGGCCTACAAATGGTCTCGCCGGAAGACCAGCGCTGACTCTTGAGTCAGCATTATGCTGAGGCGGGACCATTCGTGACAAACGAACTGCCTGTTGTTATAGTTTTAAGTCTTGCTCAATTTTTAATTTTAATTATAGTCTTAAGTTCTTGTAAAACACTGTTTGTCACGAATAAATTATTTTCAATTTCAATTTCAATTTTCAATTTCAATTTCAAAAAAAAAAAGTACAGCGCCTCTGGCGGTTACGCAATCGAACTAAGAATCGCCATACTAAATCGTTTAGGTACACAGTCGCTAGCGACTACGGTACTTAATGCAAACATTGCAAACTCATGGTAAGGGTACTGTTTTATAAAATTGTGTTTGGTATTTAGTTTTGTAGTAACTGACAGTTCGTATATCACGGTGGAAAAACATTGATGTACAATCGCTCTAAAATCGCGCCTAAATAACTTAACTATTTTCACTGTCACAGGGCACACGAGGCGAAAAAGGCGAAAAAGGAGAGACAGGTTCTAAGGTCAGTTTTGAAACAGCAAATTCGTTGCAAATGCGTTTTTATGAATGTTTTCTAGTCAATTGTGTATGTGTACTACTGGCGAGTGTAAAATTTGTTATGGTTAAATGTTGCACTAGGCCAACATAGTTTTCAAACAAAACGCAAACTTCTTACACTACATTTTCCAAGATGGCGGCCGTTCGGCAAGTTTCTGGTGCGTACTTTAAGGAAATGAAAACAGAGCTTCAAATGAACAATCGCACCTCGTGATTGTATTAAGGCTGATGTCCACTAGGCTTGCCGAGGCGACTCGAATCGAATCGAAAATAATTCGCCTCCATACATTAACTATGAAAGTGCGTCGATTGACGCAGAGCCGAATCGAATCGACCGAATTCAGATATTTTTATACTGAATTAAATTGTACGAGTATATACTTAGAATGGAAATGACGGCGCAATATAGCGTGGCTAGCGTGGAGACCTACCTACTCGTTCTCTCGCATTTATGAAAGGAGACCTGTGCCCAAAAGTGGAACGTATAAAGGCTGATGATGATGATGATGGCGGCATACCGAAGATGTACCTATAGCACAGAATAGTATTACATACAGAACGGACACGAACCCCCCGCACCGAGGTCAGTTACCTCGTCCCTGACAGGCCCAGGATGGCAGGCCTGGTTACGATCGGGTACCGTCGCATCTCGCGATTCGCCTACACCACGCGCTACGCACTCGCGCAAACAATTGACGCGTGTACCGACAGCGCACGCACACATACTTACCCACGCGCTTACTTTCCATCCCGTGTCACCCTCGCCTATAGGTAACATTTTTAGAAATAATGATGCTTCAGAAAGCTTCAGTTTGTTTATTATGAAGAATAATATTTTAGAACAGGTTTTTTTAACAATTTCAGGGTGAGCCTGGCGTGTGCATACCCTGCAACTGTACCTGCGAAGCCAGGCCAACCACTGAATCGTTCGGTATGTCTGATCCAGGGCCAACAATTTAATCGTTCGTTATGTGAGATCCATCTAGTAATATATAAGTATTCACAGCATATCCAATTCGACCGTTATGGTCCGATCAAATACAGACCGCAGTGGCTGCCCATGGTCACACATTTACCAACATAGCGTTGTGCTGTAGCTGTCGTGTAAATGCTGCATCTTATCCCACAGTAGGTCAAAAAAGGCACTCGGGCAGGGCTGTTGGTTCGACTACTCGACAAGTGAGGTGACGGCGGAGGCGGGATTCTACTTTTGTTTTATTCACCATTTTTCAATGTCGGGTTACTGTGTACTCACAACGGCACATGCTATAATATGTAGCCTCGTTCACATTCGAGTGTAGACGTTACATAATTGCTAGGCTAGTAAGCCAATTTTGCAAAAATTACACTTAGGCAACTTCCTGACTTGGCGGGGCGGGATCGATATGTGAAATTCTTTTCTTGGACGTAAACTTACTGACGTCGCAAAGATTTCTATTTGACAGAATACTGTCAGTATTACATTTGACGACCAGTACTGCCTTCGCATCGTCCCGCTTCCGCGCATCCCGCGCCAGTCAGGAAGCACTCATTTAAATGTAGGGGCGCAGTAAAAAGTAGAACTGAGTTGACTGACAGTTGACACTGACATTTGACAGTTTTCTCATATCGTACCGCCTCCGCACTGACAAATCAGGAAGTCACCTTACGGTTTTTCTCCATGAGGCAGCAGTACAATGTCATAAATATTAGATAAAAACTGGTGTAGAGTTCAAAGAGATCTTCGTCGAGTGAGTTTTTAAAAGGAATGTTTTTTTTCAGGTGACATTGGCAGCGAGGGAGAAAAAGATCCATGATTTTCAATTACTTATATAAATGTGTGAATATCATTCCAAATACAAATCGTTCATTGCTTTCATGTTAGTATACAGTTCTTCTATTAAAGATTACAGTTCAACATGAACCCTGTAAGGGCACAGCAATGTAAAAATAAAGTTAATACTTATGATTTAAATACAAAAATAATAATTGTAACATTTTCATTTTCATATTTCCAACGCACGTTCATTTATATGTTAGGGGTAAAATTGATAATTGATAAACTATATAAAAATTCAAAAATTATTAAAAGGAAGTAAAGGTTTTTACTAAATTTGAAAATGAAATCAAAAATGTCACAATTAATAATTAATAATAATAATCTACAATATTCATTCACATATGTCACATTAATTAACAGATAATAAAAATAATTTACAATATTTATTTGTTACTATCACAGTTATGATTCGGAAAGAAAGAAACATTATGTCCACGCTTCATTTTCATCATTGAAAAATTCATCTAATGTATGATAAGCTTTCTTGGTAAGGTATAATTTTATTGTAGTTTTAAATCGTTTGTAATTGTTAATGTCTTTAATATTATTAGGGATTAGGTACAAGTTTATTAAATTCTGTAATTATGATGCTTTTTTTTTAATAAAAATGGGATCGCTCTTGGCCATGCTGCGGCCTTTTATTATATATTTTTTATGAGTAGGTACCTCAAGTATAAATAAATTGAGCTTGAGTATAGATTAGATGAGCTTTTAATTGTAGGTAAATGATAACAATTCACTGTTAACAAACCCCAGGCTCCCATCGGGATGCAACAGGTTCAAAAAACAGTAATACCTCTATTTATTCACAAGCGCTTTACGCCCTTACATAAAAATTTAGTTTATCCTCAACGACTCATGTTATTTGTATACCGATATATTATTTCATATATGATATTAATCTATACAAGAAACCCGCACGAAAAAAAAACATTCAACGAAGCAAAACGTCATTTCCACCTTATTGGTATTTTTACACATCATTGTCGCCATGTGACGCTTCACCGCGTGATATTGCGCAGTGTGTCAATACGGAACTACCAATTTACGCTCGCAACTACACAGGTAACATAAGTGGGACAAGGAGAAACAGGACCCAGTAGTCTAATTCTCGATATTGGTGAGAATACTGATTTAAACTTCCTTGATTTTCACACACTATTGTGATATATTTTTGATTTGTACTAGTTAGGTACGAAAATGCAAATGAGTAGTAGTAGTAGTATTAGTAGTAATATTCATTATTGCACCACTAATAAAGGAATACGTTATTAAGATTTGTCAAAATTAATAATGGTAACAACAGGCGGTCTTATCGCTTTAAAGACAGCAGATGAGTTCAGTAACGCTGTATATATTTGCATATTTGAATGTAGATGACACGCAAAGAAAACAAACCTAAGGCGTATTGAATGGACAAAGCAAATCGATACAAAGCTATTGGCTATCCATTTTAACACGCTCTAAAGGGCTGGTGCTGTCAGATAAGACTAGAGTAACAATATGTACTTAGATGTTTGGATTTCGCTGTGATTGAGTCTAATATTTATGACTGTTGAGTGAGGGAATTGGAAGGCAAGCCGAACTTAGCGATTTTCCAATTCGTTTGCAACTCAGGTTGTTGGTCTGTCGATTACCATACAGGTTACACAGGTTAGTACAGGTTTGCTGCATCAATTTAGAAATATTTTCGTAATGGGCCTTTATCGACTAAAATCTATACCTATTAGTTGATTGCTTAACCCTTAATTGGGCGTGACGTGAGCATTTATATCTATAAGGATGTTAAAAAGGTACCTATGCATATTTTTTATGAGGGTAAAGTATTAAAACACCATACTTAGATTTTATATATTTGTTTATTTTTATTACCGACGACCGCTTTAGCTTAGTTGGTAGTGACCCTGCCTACGAAGCTGGAGGTCCCGGGTTCGAATCCCCGACAGGGCATTTATTTGTGTGATGAGCACGAATATTTGTTCTTGGGTCTTGGATGTTTTCTATGTATTTAAGTATCTATTTATCTATATAAGTATGTATATCGTGTAAGTAAAACCTTCAAATTTGAGAAGCATTATTTCCTCTGGATTCACAGAAATACCACCTTTTTTACACGACTGCCCAAAAAAAGGAGTGTAATGTTTACATTTGAAAATAGGTGTGTGTCTTTCTCGGCTACTAAAATTATAAACCAAGCTATTAATGTAAACAAATATGTGTATTGCTGTGGCTTGAATGTCCTGGACCAAATACATACAAGAATTAAAATACACTAACACCTCTTTAGCTTAGTTGGTAGTGACCCTGCCTATGGAGATGGATGTCCCGGGTTTGAATCCCGGTTAGGCCATTTATTTGTGTGAATCACAAAGATTGTCTACAAATATTTATTTATGCATTTATTGTAAAATATCATACAACCATAATGTCATATTAAATTCATACACATTGTTTTTCACGAAAACCCAGAGGGTAAGTAGATCTGTTACAATGTTGATAAATTCTCTAGTTCATTTTCATATTTTTCGCAAATAATAACAAAAACTTTAAGTATATGTTTGTATAGTGTGAATAAAATAGTACCTCGCTACTACTTTCGTTATACCAGATTTTTTTATATAATAGAGTAATGGGTTTGACATAATTTTCACGAAAAAAATTATCAATACCTTTGATAAATATATATTTTATTACCAAAAAAACAGAAGTTAGCCACATAGCGACTTAAATTCGGCCTATTTTAAGTCGTCATGGAACGTCGTCGTGATGGAGTCGTCAATCCTTTGGAAAAATCGCTGTGTCAAGTATACTACACATAGCGATTTTTTCAAAGGATTACAACATGGAAGGCGAAACATAGCTGGTTTTTAAATAAACTAACGCTGATAAAATAATCAAGTTATATTCAAGATTATCGTAGAAGTAATGATACGAGTAATCTCTGTACGTGTACGAGTAGGTATGGTCATGTTTGTTTGTACATGTATGTATACTTTGAAAGAATGCAAGCTACTATATTTCGCTGAATCAATTTTTGAACGGCTATCATATAATAGTATACCAGAGGCTTTTTATATCGGTTACTATAAGGGTCACCAGACCGTTTACCAGGCCTAATAAGTTTACAAAATTGCCCGGCATCTTTATTTAGTTTTCAAAGAATGAATGGTCTAAAAAATATGATACAAGGTTTGCCGGTATCAAAATACTAAATGTCAATGATCAAGCATTTAAACTTCAATTTACGAACACATAATTAGAAATATTCGCTATGTGCATCAAATTGTGACTGACTTTGATGGGAAACCAGTGGAAAACTATTCGCAAAATATCGCTGTGTGCTAAAACACATCACATAACGATTTTTTCGTCCAAAGTTTGTTCCGCGTGCACATAGCGGAATTAGTTATTTTCAAAACCAATAAAGATCGAAAAAATATTTTGTGGGTTAACGTAAGACATTAAAAGGAACCAAAATATCAAATAATCGAAAAATAAAAAAAAACTGCGATTTTTTTATTCCCACCGACGATTTGCAAAATCACAATATAATACATTACCTTCTAGATCGAATTGATAATAGTCCTATGGCATGGTGCAGTGTCTACCTACCCTCCCACTTCCATAATATAAAAGTCCTTTAATGCAAATAATACTTACCAGAGAAAAAGGAGTTCTGTTAAAAATGCATGAACAAACATCAACCTTCGTGAATTGCTTTACGCTGTGAAACAAGTAGGTACACTATCTTCTCCGAATATTCACGCCATTCCGTTCACGTACGAAATTCTGTTTGGCAGAAGTGAACTGGTAATGTTTCCTTCCTCGGCATGTTCCGGCGTACCCGCCCGTGAGATCTTACGACTTCACATTGTACCAGAATCCCAACGTATTCTGATCTAGAAAAGCGTACATTATTTGTTCAAGGTTCAAATAAACTGGGTAAACCTTATCAATATCCATTATAGACTCTGGGTAGTGCTTCCTTAGTAGGCTCTCGAACGTATTACTCGTAATATGTTATAATATTAAATTTAAAATAAACTAAAGTGTAACCAAGAGACTGCCGATCCCACAGTCAAACTGTAACCACAGTTTTGTGGGGCGATGTATTATGTTTTCACGTTCTTAACATGTGTTTGATAAATAAATAAATAAAAAAAAAACCATATTGCCGAACAATAAATTTAATAAAGACTGTTTAATACTAATAACTATTGTTTTCAAACCGAAAACAGCCTTTGAGTAGGTACCCACCTGTACTTGTAATAAGCATCGTTGCATATAAATTTTGCATTAATAAAAAATATATTTTTTAATCGTAACTTTCTATGCATCTTGAAAAAATATTAGTACCTATGCCATAATACTAATATTGTGAATGCGAAAGTATAGCTGCTGTCTGTTTGTCTATATGTTACTTTGTCACGTTTAATCGCCGAATAGATTCATATAAAATTCGGCATCCAAATAGTCTGAAATCGCGGGAAGGACTTAGAATAGTTTTGTCCCGGAAGTCCGGACATCCCTTAAGTGGCTGAAAAGGAAGGTTTTTGTATATAAGAGAGCAGTAGTTAAACCCGCGCTTAAAATAATTTGATCTCAAATAATTTCTGTGAGGCGATAACGAGCTCTACATGGACCAAGTTTAAAAAGACAGAGTTCGATGGTCAAAAGATAGTTCATTTATATTTGACGGAATTAGGTACTGTGTAATATTTAAATATTTGCTATCCATAAAGTATTAATAAATAGAACCAGTAGGAACAAACCTATACCTGTGCACTAGGCGTAATGTTTTGTGATTAGGCCAGTCATGCTTAGTCATGCTTTCAGTAACTGACTCATTACTCCTGTGACGCAAAATGTTAATAACATAAGTATTATTAATTGGAGCACAGTTTTTTTTGCCGTTTCAGTTAAACAAAAGAGATCTACGATGAAAACGGTGCGCGTTCATCTGTTTTCATTAACTCTGCAGGAGATTAATCGCATATTAAGCTTTTGTTTACTGGAGTCATTATTCAATTAAATTTTACATCACCATTGTCCCGGTTAACTGGTAATCATCGCACGTTCAGTTCTAAATCTAGTTTTATATTTTACGGGATGCTTTAAGTATAAGTTTTTTTTAATACAAAGACGGTGGCAAACAACCGTACGGTCCACCCGATGTAAGTGGACACCGTAGCCTATAGACGCCCGCAACTCCAAAGCAGTTACGTGCGCATTGCCGACCCTTTATTAAATTTCAGGACTCACTGTGTTGCCAGCAGATGGGACCAAGTTAGGTCCCTCGCTCTCGACACAGTGCATTCCTAGGGAGTTCTGACAAGCTTGCTCGCCTCCAAGAAGGTTATGAAGTTGTTTTGTTTACCTTTGCAACAGTAACTAAAGTATTATGTAACAGCATATCGATTCCGAACTCATGGTTAATTTTGCTTCGTGTTTAGAAATGAAAAAAAAAACTGTTTATGCCATCTTTAAAATGTTGGAAAGGTTAGGTTGTAAATGCATATTTTGCAACTACGCAAAGAAACATTAACAATTTACGATATCACGAGGGTATCAAAAAAGTTTCTTCACTGATATTGATAGGTGGATACGCTTGTCTAAAAGGTATGTTAATAACCATATCTAATATGCAAATAACCATTAGTTAAGGCAATCAAAAGTAACAAAATAAAATTAACATACTTCACGCTCGTTTAAAGGATGATTCACGCTAGACCGTTCCGTGTCCGGGCCGGCCGGTTTTGTAGTACGGACGCGCGACGGCCGCCGATTTCTTGTACTTACTAGAAAACGGGCCGGCCCGGACACGGTACGGTCTAGCGTGAATCATCCTTAAATCACTTCGTGTCTAATTTGTATCAAAGTCTTTGTCAGTTATTATCATATCAAAACCAAGCACGACAGCTCAGGGCACAAAGCATTACAAATTATTATAATTCATCGTTATAATAGCTCGTCCCTTTTCTCTCTGTGAGAAAAATTGCAACAATCTCTCACAGACCGCGTTAGCGAACCTTTATTATTATTATAATACATATAATAATAAATGTATTAAGGCGATAATATATATCGATTGAAAGAGACGCCCTTTATATGTTTTTCGCTCACGACAAAACGGGATGGAACCCTCTCCGAGAATGGCTTTTTTAGACAAATCTCGTTAAATATCTGACTGTGTGCAGGTTTATTGAATTTCCTCTTGACAGAGTTTAGATGAGATAAAATACCATTGTATTAACTTAATCGTGTTATTAATAATGCGTTGTTTTAGTAGGCTGAATGAAAAAACGAAAATATAGACTCAACTTTGTATTTTTTTTTCTTTCGAGAAAATTTTAAGTAATCATGTTTCGGCTATTGTCAGTACCACAATCATATAGTCAAGAACCATATTTCTAAAAACCAGCCCCTACTGTTTGCTAGTCTGGGCAGGACAGCGTTTCAAAGTTTCTAAATTTCTCGTTGTAACGCCTTAAAAGCTCTGCTGGTGTTAGTGGACAGAGCCAGAGAGCCCAGGGAGAGAGAGGAAGGAAGAGGGTGTTGTCAGCTTTTAATAATTATTATACATATAATGTAAATAATTAATAAGTACTTAATTATTAAGGAACTATTTTTACGACAAAAACAATAAAATTACTTGCAAAAATATATTATAGAACAAGTACGGTAAAATAATTTTGATAGCGAAAAAAAAAGATATTTCAGTTATTTTTCAAATGTTAGTTATTGGTGTTATTGTTTAGATTTAGTTGGTTTAGTATGTTATTTACACATTTAATTCAGACTACATATTTAATCAAACTTTAATTTTATACAAAAATATGCTTTACAATAATTAAGTGCATACCTATGTCACTCGAAATCTTGCAAGCGTACCTATACAACTACGTACCGAGAAACACACGATTCTTGTTACTTTATATGTTTATATCAGTGGCGGCGCGTCGGCGCGTCAAAAATATTCTTAGGGAAGCCGGAAATACTTGGCTTTTCCTATTCTTCATGAGCCGTAGTAAAAGAACTGGACTGGCTCAAAATTAGGCAAGCCGGTGGGAATCGAGTTGTATGGACGCTCTGCCACTGGTATATAGTAACAAATATCGATATAATAACAAATATCGCTATGATAACAAATATCGCTTTAATAACAAATTAATTAATAATATTATATGAAAAATTCAGCCTTCTACCTAATTACGGTTCTTGAGATACAGTCCCCTGATAGACGGACGAACAAACAGCTAAGGCTTCCGTTGGTACACTTTTGGTAGGTGCGAAACCCTAAATTAGTTTTAACATCTTGAAGTTCTATTTACGTAAAGACAAAACTAGTAAATCACAAATGTCTTCGTAATTGCAATCGTAATAACCAGTCTAATGATCTATGTTGGAACTGCGATAGTCTGTAAATTATGGGCACAGTAAGGTAACGATTTATAGCCGCAATATTCTCTTACAATCCCGCCTGGAGACTCTAACAATGTGGAATTACAATCTGGGCCTCAATTTGGTTCAACTGTTTTACAACTCAATTGCATTTTGATATTCATGTTCAGCACGCCTCTTCGAAAGACATATTTAAAAAAAATACTTTTTTTTACATGTAACAGCCTTATTAAATTTTCGCAGCCGGTTGCGTCGCTCAAGGGGCTGAATTTGTCTGTCTCTGTTCATTTCTTCTCTCATTTAATCAAAGGTTAACTGGAAGAGATCCCTTAAAGGGATAAGTTCGCCTTTGTACATACTATTTCCTTTTGTATTTTCCATAATTGTTTTGTGTACAATAAAGAGTTTTACTACTACTTCTACTACTACCAAATTTTACAATAAAATATAATTAGGTTCCCACTTATTAAATTTACACGGATCTAACCCAATTCTTATTTTTTTATTTCTGACGAATCCGACGTGGGTTTCATTGCACCGGTCGTTGGTAAATAAATAATCTAAAACCATTTGGGATCGGATGCGTCTGATATAAATATACCTCTTGGATATAATTTAAGACTAGCCGCTATTAAGTATGATTATTATTTTAAATTAGTGGACATGGGCACTGCAATGTCTTTCAACATAGATGGGGTTGAAAGGACTCTCCAATCTGTGAGTGCACTACTGGAAGGAGGAAGATCAAACCACCGAGCACATTTTCCAGCGCTGCCCCCTCCACTCGTACCCTGGACCTGCTGAGGACTTGGACGTCTTAAGGGGAGGTATCCCCAACGCAAATGTCCCGCTCTAACACGCGTGAGTTTACAATTAACCATCCCGCTCTCTACGCAAGCTCTGCGCGCAGTTTTGTAAATATTTAGCTAATGATTAAGCCAATCATTTTATCAAAGCAAACCCTGCGAATTTGTCTATAACTATTTACGATCTTTAATTGAGTACAAAAATTAAATGTTAAATATCAGTAATGTAGCCGTAGTATTGAAAAAACATTCCAAAAAGAGGTAACTTCACGATTTTTTTCTATCGAGTGAAATTCATCAGGTCATGTAACTGACTGCGATTTTGCCTAGAAAAGATCCTTATGTAACTCATATATTTTTTTTAGATTTTAAGACACTATATTCTATGTCTCAGATGGTATTTAAAAACTCAAAAGTGGTAATACACGGCCTTAACACCTGACATAACTGCCTGGCTTAACAACCTCAAAGCTGTACTCTGATTACCCTCTATAATTTTGTATTGCCATACGATTAAATACATTGTAAATTAGTCTTGATTGCGATGGATTAGCTTTTAAATTAGGATGATGAACCTACAGGTATATTATAGCCGATGAAGTCATGTATAGGTACCTAATAAGAAAATACAACCAAGTTATTTTTTTTTAAATACCATACAAATTAGCTTAAAATGATATTTAAATGTCAAGTTAGTCAATTTAATCCGTTGTGACAATACGGTACAAAACACGAGTAATTTTTTTGATGGAATCGTTTATTTATTTATAGTAACTTTTATAGTTTACTTTAGTATTATTTTAGTTTTTTGGTTTGGGTAGAAATACCTAACTGGTGGTAGGTTTTAGGTAACTCGGTATAATGTTAAGTACTGTTAACCGTAGTCATTAGAGTGCCATCACGGCAACATGTCGCTACCTGTCCGGTGTGATATATCGCAACCCTCGCCTAATTGCTTGTCTTTTTGAACAGTGTATCTACAGAAAGCAGATCAAACCATTTAAGCTTGCAGTAGTAAATAATAAATATTCTATGGTCGCTTTGTATCGCCATCGCCATCGAATCCTAATCCTAAGCCTAATATCCTAATAATATTATCCTAATCCTAATCCTAATCCTAATCCTAATTTTAATCCTAATCCTAATCCTAATCCTAATCCTAATCCTAATCCTAATCCTAATCCTAATCCTATCCTAATCCTAATCCTAATATAATATTATAAACGTGAAAGTTTGTGCGGATGTATGGATGTACGTTCCGTTTAATCTCAAAAACTACTGAACGGATCTCTATGAAACTTTCCAGTGTTGTAGCTTAGACATCAGAAAAGGACATAGGCTATAACTTATTTCAAAACTCAAAAAATTAGGTAGCAACACTAGACTATCCGTGCGAAGCCGGGGCGGGCCGCTAGTATTGTATAAATTTAGCTTCAAAGAATATATCGTCAATGTTCACTAACTGCATGTTTAGTTACATGTATTTCACGCCCAAAATAATTATTTGATTTAGTGCATTAATCAAATCAAGATTTTTTCTACTAGTTCCAGTTAGTCATAGGTATAAGTGCCTAATAGGAACTAGATAGTCACGTAGATACGTATGGTAGGTGCATTGAAAAACAGGAACATGAAAGCATAATCGAATAGACTATTTATTTACTAAATTAGCAGAATGATATAACTTAAGTATATAAACAGTACTTAGTATTGGGCTAGTATTAGGTTAGTCTGACTTTGAGGTTGATTTTTGACTTTTACAGTGCCTTTTGTTTTGTTGGGCTTGGGTCTTAATGTCAGGGTATCAGGGCTAAGACGCAGAAGTGGAGATACAATACTGCAATTAATTTCTTAAAAGAATGACATAAGGTTTGCGATCTCGCACTTTTGTCCGTCTAGCTATCTTCTAACAAGCAGGTTATGTCAGGTAGGTAGACTAGACAAGGTTGTCTAGGTACCTACTACCTATCTGATGCAATGTTGGACACCACAATTCAAGTATATATCTAGAAACTCCACAAAGGAAGAGGAAACGTGGCCGTGTAGAAAAAACGATACAATTATAGGATGATTCACGCTAGACCGTTCCGTGTCCGGGCCGGCCCGTTGATTGGCACTAAAGACAGGACTGGTCTGGTGCTTTTGCTCCCCTTAGAGAACAGACAAATAAATCAACTCAATTCAATTACTGTGATAATGAGAAATATGCTCCCGTTGTATCTGAACGTTTGTGGTGGTCTATGCCAACACCCCCTGTTTAAGGGTCTGTACATATGGAATTGAATCGGACCGCGCGCCCGTTAGCGAACCTTAATGACACAAATGGTTTGTTGGCGTATGACCGCATTATTACATACCACGCTTATTAATTTGTGATACGATGTTAACTTGGTAATTTATAGTTAGGTAATTAAATAAAGTATTATTTTTCAACAACGATACTGAAAAAAGGCCGGGTCAGAAGTTCCTGCAACCGACGAGCTTGTATGAGGAGATGTATGGATATGATTGAAGCAAAAGACGTGTGTAACGACCGTAGTACTTGGCGTTCTTTGGTCTCTGCCTACGCCAATAGGATACGGGCGTGAGTATATGTATGTATGTATAAAATCCTAAAGCCGCTTTAGGCCCGGTTCCGACAGACACCCTCAAAATATCGATAGTGGAGTCTCAAATAACAATCTGACAATAGAAAAGGGATCTAAGGCTTTACCTACTCTTTATTTCAATTTAAAATTTTAAATATATAAACGTAAACAAATTAATGAGAAGGGCTGCCGTAATCGAGGTTTTTTATGCTGAACCACTATTATTTTGGGTTAAAAAACAAAAACGTAGCCATGGCTTAACCGTAACCATTATAAATTCGCCATAATCCTGTTGTTAAGTACAAGGCATAAATGTCCTTAGTTTAAGAAATAGAAGCGGAAATCTGAAAAATGTCACACAAGATGGGATTAAGGGTTTTTGAGTTATCGCTGAAAAACTGTATTGTCCAACCAAAAACATGTAAGTGCCGTGACTTCCCTATGAACATACGACCCTTTTTTCATTCAAGGTATATGGATAGTGTTTTTAAATGTGGACTAGTATGTGTTGGTACGGAACGTTGTGCGTGATCCAACACGCACTTGGCCGGTTTTTTTTTCAGTTAGGTATGTAACATGTCTCGGAATGATATTCTGATTTATTCCACCTTCGTGCAATGGCTTTCTTTTTCGAACATTCAAACGTACCTACCGTAAATATTCACTAACACTAGATTTAAGTATATACCTTTGCAACCTTGATGGTCCAGAAATTAATCAATGGGCCCTTGTTTATAAGAGCGGAAAAATGTCCCAAAACTTTATCGATATTTCGCTCGGAAAGTTGGTGAGACTGACAAATATCGTGCCAACTAGCCACGCGTGTCCCAAGCCGTGGATTTGCATCTTTGCGAGATTGGTTACCCTTTAGGGAATAAAGAGCCTTGGAGTTTGCCTCGCAGTCCTCTTGTTTGGTTTTATCTTGGGTACTGTAGAGTGGGTCAATTCTAAACGGGAGTTAGAGACAAGTCTTGTAACATTTTCCCAGTATCTACTTGACATTTACAACCTTAATTTAATACATGATATTATTTATTATAATCACATTAGGTCCTGAGTTTTAAGGCGTTATTCACCTACTGCTAAACTAGGAGTAAATATTGATCCCAAAACCGCATCAATGTCGGTTAAGCCAAACGCGAGATATTCGCGGACAACCATACAACATACATATAATAAAAAACCGGCCAAGTGCGTGTCGGACTCGCGCACGAAGGATTCCGTACCATTCTATAAAAACGGCAAAAAATCATGTCTGTTGTATGTGATCCCCTTAAATATTGATTTTATTCTGTTAAGCGGCAACAGAAATACATCATCTGTGAAAATTTCAACTGTCTACTCGTAACTATCACGGTTCATGAGATACAGCCTGGTGACAGACGGATAGCGGAGTCTTAGTAATAGGATCCCGTTTTACCCTTTGGGTACGGAACCCTAAAAACATACGGGGTCAAACTCAGAATCTCCTTTCTTAAGTCGGTTAAAAAGGAAGATCAGCGACAGATTTTATTTCTTCTTACAACGATGGTGGAAAACAAGCGTACGGTCCATCTGATAGTAAGTGGCCACCGAAGCATTTAGACGCCCTAAACTCCAAAGGAGTCACGGGAAATTTCGGGTTATAAGCGAAAAAATAAAAAATGCAGTAGAAAATGGATGAAATAAAACTGTATTTTATCGTCTTGGAAAATAATTTAGGATGTGAAATTGATTAAAAATAAATAAATATTTGTGGACAAAACACAAATCAACCTAGTCCCAAACTAAGCAAAGCTTGTACTATGGGTATGGGTATGGGTATTTCACTTTATAAGACCTTTTTGTACTTCAAAAAATGATAATGTATCCCGTTCAGATCTTCAGATGCATCCTTGAACGAATATTACCGCATCATGTATGAAGATGGTGACATGCCGTTACAAATGTTCTACCAACGCAAGAATGCGAGTGAAAATGTGACAACAATAAGTACCTCCTACGCTCGCCCATGACAGACGGCTGACAGATAATGTAAACATAATTGTTAGAAAACAATACACATTGTAAGAAAAACCGATATTTGCAAAATATGGAAATATTAATATGTTGGCAGTGTTATTGTTTTGTTTGAAATCCCAAAAGGAAATTGTTTTTCATAGTGAATTAGGGCGACTCTTATTCGCTATAAAATCATCTTCTAAGATTCCATACCGGGTGGGCTGTAACAGGAGCAAATATTTAAAAGGACGCTTCCTTAGAGCATTTGCAGTAACCCCCTTGTGTCAGAATATTTCATTTATTATTTCAATTCGGAGAAACTTTGATCTAAAGTTAGGACCTCAAGTAATGAATCTTGATACCACGAGATCATAGCACATCCGTAAATGCTGGTTCAGAGGTAGCATCAAGATATGAGTCGTCATAGTTTTACCATTTTTGGTTTAAAAGGATATTCACAGTGAATCCTCAAATTGTATAAAGCGTCGGCAAAGCGCACGTGACTCTTTTGGAGTTGCGTGCGTCTATAGGCTGCGGCGTCCGCTTACCATCAGGTGGACCGTACGCTTGTTTGCCACCGTCGTCGTATATATAAAAAAAAAATGATTTTTTATGACAAGTTTTTTATATTGTGTTAAAAAAATCGTATTGTCTGCCTGTGCCAAAAAACATTTTTTTTTTCAATTGTAACCACGTGGATGTAAGTACAGCCAAGGTTAATAATCTACCGCTTAGTTTTTTGCTCCTATTACAGGCCACACCCTGTACTCGTAAAAAGACAAATAATTATGAAGATCGGGAAAAAGTGAACCCTGATAAGATGTAAACAAAGAGAATAATTATAATCACTGACGTTTTAAGAGACGAGACTTTCATACCAGAAGAACGTGAATTGACAGCAATTACCATGTAAATCCAATACTGCCGCCATTATCCGCCTCGAATATTCCATACTATCCTCGGAATTTTTTGTACTGAGTTGCGGGAGCCTGAGATGTACAGTCAGCATAAAAAGTAGTATTCATTTGTAATAAAGACTTTTGACGCCTTCATATGTCAAGCTACTTTTGACGCTGACTGTACATTAATTTTTTGGGTAATACATGGCCCGGGCCGCTTTGAAACCTTCCCAAGATTAGACATAGGAACTAGTTTTAAGAAAGCGATTGCCATCTTACTGTCCAACCCTGAGAAAAAGTAGACTCACGATGTTTCCTTTCACCGAAAAATCACTGTTCACATCAAACTATATTTGGTACATGGTTTATGAAAAACCCAGTTCGAGCCGTGGTTTGAACCCGCGATTGAAAGTACTCGTAGCTACTGTAGGTTATGTTAATCATTTACATGAATTACGTCTAACAGCGACAGAACGACGTCTTATAGTTTCGCAATTACTGCAAACAATGACTTTAATTTAATACCTACAAACATAATTCGTAATCTTACAATGGCTATTAATTTTAGTAATCCGCCCATTAAACCCTCATCACTGATAAAACATCCTAACCAAACCACACACACGCATAGTAACATGATGTTAACCCGTCGATGCCCAAATTGCAGGCTTGCGGTGTTGCGGCGGAACACACCGTCAATATTCGCCACGGATACCTTAGTAAACTAATCTGCTGCTGCGGTACAGGCAGGTACCGTAAGATAACGGATTTAATTATCAACCAACATTGTGTACAATTTTGTTGAATAAGTAAGCTACTTATTTGAATGAATGGCCGAAGGCTTACGATAATTATCGTTTAAGAATAGTTTTGAAGTCCAAACATTATCCAATAAATACATATTCCCTTTTTTTGAGTCCCTTTTTGCTATCAAGCCCTCAGCGATGTCAAATGTTACGTTTAGAATGTTTTTGTGGCACGGCGTGTCCGCTTAGAATTGTAAATAGTAAGCTTAAAAATACACAACAGTACAAAAACAACTGGAAAGTTGCCCGCCCGAGTGCAAAAAAACACGAAAATTCTCATTCTCGTTGCACGCAAGTTGTAAAAATACAAATGCAAATGGATCCTTATAACAGGGTGTCCAAGTAAATACGTATTACGGCGTAAGATAATACATTATTCTGTAAGTACTCCACACAAGGGAATACAGAAGTTGAGCGCGACAGGACCTCGGCAGTGGGTCGTGTTATGAATAATTTAGACGACTGAGCAATGTTCACGAAAATTCTGTCGGCATATGGTACACTACGCTTGGCTATGATACGGATTCCAATAGATTTTATTTTATTTTGCATACAAACGATGTTGACACTATCAATGAATACTAATAATACGAGTAGGTAATGATTACTCTCTCGCATCTGACCGTTAATCACGGCAGCACCCGAAGCTTGTGCCAGCTTTCCGGCTGTTTCTTCTCCACTCCAGACGATCACACTGTTATGAGAACGTTTGCATTAATGATGACCTTGGTGACGCTGACGGCATGCTAACATTTCTTGAGTTTAAGCTTTGTACCGTGATCTAGCGGACGCGGCATACATAGTCAGATATTTGTTGTCCAATGTCCACAATACATCTCTCATTACAATGTTCATTAGAATAAAACAAAATGGTAGAATACTAAACTCGTGTTCACACTTTGACAATGGGAAAGTTAGCTTTCAAGTTCTTTATAACAAGCCCACATGATATGAGGTATGCGACGATCGTGTGTAATTAGGAATCCAGAAACGTGTTTAATGCTTTAATATATACAGAGAGCCGGCTCACGAGTTCTATTCTATTTGGCTTGTAGGTCTTCTCGGCAAGTAAGTATAGCCTGGACACAGCAATTGATTACTGCACAGGGGGCCGATTTTTGAGTGTCGAACGCTCGAATTTTCACTCGAGATCTGTCAAAAAACTATGGTGTTTTGACAGATGTCGAGTGAAAATTCGAGCGTTCGACACTCAAAAATCGGCCCCCAGGCGTGCAAATGTAATCCTCCACTTTTTACCTAGTGATTAATATTACTGCTGACCACCACCTAATCAATCACACAAAAACATTGATTTTGAATATTTTATTAATTCATTGTTAGTTTGAGGCATCAAGTTGACGATCGATAGTATTATAGTCTAACTAATTAAATTTATTTACAATATATCATTGAAATTGCTCAGCTTTGTCAATACAATCATCAAGCAAGCCTTATAGCTAAGAAGCAGAGGTTTTTCAAATCCAGTAACTGTCACTTTAACTTTATTGATGATATATAACCCCTTACACCGTTACAATAAAAGTAAGACAATGAGAATATATTTTTACGGTACCCCAAGTTAATTATACATACAGGTACCTACGTAAGAATACTCGTAACCTGGCAACCAATTTATGATAATGTTACTCAATATGAGACAATAAATAATGCAGTTGGCCTTATTTTCGCAAACATTTGTAGGAGTTCGGTACGCGGACTGCTTCTATCTCTAATAGCCATTGCCTGAATTACATTGAGTATATCTTGATGTAGACGAGTTCTGTTTCCTCCTCCCAGATATTGGTGTCGGAAACAGTGCAGCCTGAGTATTTGAATTTATCTACGCTTTTTGTAACTGATATTCCCTACATGAAGGGCTTCCCTTTTAGCGCGTATGTTTTTAAGCGTTTCATGTAAACATACTTGTTGCTTATACGTACTTAGGCCCACCTTGTTAGCTTCCAAGCGTGGACGCTAACACCTAAAGAGGAACATAAGCGAACTAATATTGTAATTTACATTAATTAAATAAATGAATCTGAATCTGAATCTAAGCTACTGGTGGCGGAAGAAAAATCTCTGGAAAATACTAGGTCCCGGGCGAAGGGATGAATGGAGCTACAGACAGAGAACGCAGAAATTTAGTTTCTTGTGGCAGCACCCAATATCATCAGAGAGACACAAGCGCACCGTCCCCGATGGCTCGGCCCCGTTGAAAGGATGGGAGCTGGTGAATTATATTATATTATACTATAGATGGGTGAATTAAAAAGAAACAAGTCATAGGAATTAACATTATTTTATTTTCCTTCCTGTTTAGTTTACCCAAAACTGTAGTCAAGCTGATTTTGTTTTCAATTTAGAAATCTGTGACGGGTCCTGTTGAATTTCAACCGGAATACCATGAACTTTGTTTCGCCATTAAAATCCACAAAAATACTTTCCCGGCTTGTGCAGTAATATACTATCATTCTCTCCATTTAATAATGATTAAGAATTCCGGGGAAGGCGAATGGTTCTGGCTCGAAGACTTGCAAAGACAAAGGAGTTCTCAGGAAATTAAGCTTTACATGTGAACGGTTAGCGCTGAATAGATTTTATTTAAATTCCACGCTGGTCCCCTGCGGGAGACTTTAATAAAAGATTTACCTACGGGCTCGCTTAACTTTACAGTCTTTGTACCTACATACAAAAGCTAATTCAAAAAAGAAACCGATTACCTGTATGTCATGTACTTTCATCATCGTTCTTCTAACGTTATCAGTCGTATCGTTCGTTTCAGTACAGTTGCATCATGAAGGATGCTTGGGGTTCGCTACCTAATCCCAAGATTTGGCGTAGGCACTAGTTTTTACGGAAGCGACTGCCTCTGACCTTCCAACCCGGGGGGAAACTTGACCTTATAGGGATTATGCTTGTCAAGTGAGTGGGAAACTTGACTGTTAGAAGTTTTCAAGCAGCCCGAAGGCCTCTAACTTGGCTTAACGACTGCTATCATAGACAACATCCCGGATCAACGGCTTTACGTGCCTTTAAAAGCACGGGTGTGGCATCATATCCACTGTGGCAACTAGGTATGCATTCCATAAAACCATGGCAAAAGAAAAAATACGAAAAGTTTATAGGACCTCAATTAATAAAGTGCCCGTTTTGATTTATAGGTAGTTGGATTCCCTTTTGGCCCTAACCCAAGTGAAGCTGTAATAGAAAAAATATTTGTCTTCCGTGGATTCTCTTTTGTTTTCCTAGCCCCTTGTTCTTATATCAACCTTATTTCCAAGGGTCATATTAGTGTTAAAAGGGTGGTAATGTGTTCTTATTTGCAGAACAAAACTGTCACCCATACTTTTCACAGATACAGTGAGAAGTGTTGCATGTCAGTCGTTATGACTTTGACATAAGATAGAATCTCACCTGGCCGGTTTTTTCACTATAACTACCTGTAGAGAAAATAGTGCGCGACATGTGCGCAACGGGTACAGTATCGCTCACAATAATTACCTTGAAGTTGGTAATATGCACTAGGCAGGTTAATTCAAGAGTCTGGATAAAGAAGGTGATAGACTGAGAATTTGTATATAATAGTTGCATTTGGTATGTATCTTAAGTACTTATTTCAATTAATTTTATCAGGCGATCGACTAGCTACTATCTAGTTTTTTACTCTGTTTAAGCCATCAATGCCTTTAAATATCAAAATATTTTTAATTATAGAACTTGTAAACTTGTAAAATATGCAAGTGACCTCATTACATATTATATTTAGCAATGTATCACACAACAGTCACCTTAATTTAGTCCCTCTGTAATTTTTGTAAAAGAATTTTTAATTTGCAAAATGTACCGCACTCCCATGGCGCTCGCATAACTGAAATTTAATTTGATAATGTCGTACCTACGGGTCTTAATCACACTGATGCTTAGGTCTCGTGTTCACTGTTGTGCAGCTATTTATGATTTTTATTTACTTTGATGTACCTACGTTATACCTATGAGGTAAGATATTTTTTGGAGTTTTGAAAGGGAATAATATCGGAATTATTTTGACGCATGGAATGCCAAGTCTGTGTGAGTATGAGTACAATTCAGTGATATTGAGATGCCTTAGAAGGATATACAAATCAGTTATTCATTATTTATGAAATCAGCAGTAAAACCTATCAAAGACTGGATATTGATATCTAGAACTTTGTTGACTTGGCAGGTAGCAGCTAAGCAAAGTACTATGATAGGTACCATCTATACAAATCGGCGCACGTGGATATAAGCGACAAAATGTGACGAACGGAAAGGACAGAAAAAAGTAGATAACTAGCACATCAAAGATAAAATGACTCGACTGATTAGACTGACTGGTAGACTAAAGAATTCTTGTACACCCACTAACAGGTAACCACCATTTAGGTAACACATTTTGTATTCAGAAAGTTTCTTGAACGTTTATAATATAGTAAGAAAGTTTCTTATACGCTTACACGTAACCAAATGTATAAGAGCAGACTACAAATAGGCTAGAAATGAAAATAAGCATTGCAAGCAAAGCATATATTATTATGGCAGGCCTAAATCATAAGGATCAACTTAAACGCTATTTTTGTATACCTACCAATTATTACGCCTCCATTTGAGCATTACTACATGTTATTATCCCATTTCAAGCCGATAAATATATCACTCCCCTTATTCTTGGCTCGTAAGAATATCAATCAATCTCTTGTTGATGCGAAATTTACCGTCGCTCCATTTTTGGCGGTCCCCAGGGTGTTAGCTGTCCTTGTATTATTTTGTCGTCACATGCTACGGTTTACATTATTTATACTGTCTAAACGGGCATCATGATGGAAAACGAAGATGTTAATGTTTTCCTTTTGTGTCTACTACGTTTACCTAATAATAGAGGTAAGAGTAACATAAATAGTACTAAGTAATAGTAACATAAATAGTAGACTAAGTAACAATAATTTGTTTTATAATATGAAGCAAAATAAAATTCTATTTAAAGCATTTTTGGAGATATAATTAGGTATTTAGTTTCTGAAGGAACTTTGACATTCGAAATTTATAGGTATGTAGGTACAATCCAGCACTAGACTGTAGGGAGCTTTTTTCCGGGAATGTGTGTAGCCATTTTTCACAGGCGGCGCTTCTTCACAGGGAACGGCTCAATATTTTTTCTGAAATACAGAATTATATCCTAATATCTAATGAAATTAAATGGAAAATGTTAATGCTTACTATTTTTTTTCTTTTTTGTATAAAGAGCAAATTATTATCCTGCAGATTGTAGCAAAAAATAATAGTGATAGATAGTGATAATTCCTCAGCATAATGCCCTGAGCAAGTGTCCGCTTCACTACCGCGGGGCCACACATATAATTTGTGTGTATTATGTTTTTCTTCTGTTGTCTTATTGTAATATATGTGTGTCTTTTGCGTCTGTGAATAAATATTTATATCTTTCTATACGAGTTTTAAGTTATGTCAGAATTAAAAAAATAATAATAATAAAGCCTTTTTTATTTCCTTAATTTGTTACATGCACATATTATTCAAATCAATTTTCCATACCTACAGTAACTTAAAGATTAATAATTGAAGCCTGACGAAGCCTGTGTTGTGGATTAGATTTTGTGGACTGTTTGTGCCTAGGTAAGTTATTTTATGAATAAATGGATCGGCGGGTATAATTGAAATAAATTACAAGTTTTGCAATTTAAACTGAATTCCATTTTGACTAGTATACAATAAAAAACTTAAAATGTCATGCTGCGTTCAATAATTTGCTAAGATTCATCAAAAAAATTTAAAAAATAATAATACTTCAATAATTTAAATTCTATCATAATAATTAAAAATTCGTTATAACAATTAAAAATATCAATAGTAAGAAATTTAAAATACTTTATACTCAAATTTAAAGAATGAATAATTATATAAAAAATAACATAGGTACGGGATTCGTTTTAAGGACCTCTTAGCGAGTAAAGGCCTCCTCCATATTTCTCCAACTTTCTCTATCCTTTGCCTTTGCCATCCAGTCTGAGCCAGCTACTTTTCGGATCTCATCGCTCCAGCGTTGTTTTGGTCGACCTCTGGTTCTTTTACCAAAAGGACCTTTCCAAGTGGTAATTTTTTGAGTCCATTTTGTTTTATCCATGCGGGAAATGTGACCGGCCCATTTCCATTTCAGTCTTTTGCAATGTTCTAGAGCGTCTATCACATTTGTTGATTTTCTTATATCTATAGATATGTCAGAATTATGCTTTGTAAAATTTATTTGTAATAAGCTTCGTACGGCGCGAGGCATGAAATTATTCAAAAAAAATATTATGACGACAAGGTGAGGTAAATATCCCAATACTTGCCATTTCCAATATTACGTCATATTAACACACTACATTTTTAATAAATAGATACTTAATACATATTCCTGTAATGGATTTAAATATAAAGATGCTGAGGATCTTCGCATTCTTGCTGACCAGACTCCTGCATTGGCTCCTGTCTATATAAAGATAAGCTATAAATAATGTATCTGACTTAAAACCTCCTTGCATTACATCAAATCAATAATCTGCGTAGTTCAACAGGATAAAAATGAATATCATAACTTTATTATTAGTGGTCATTAATGAAGCATTATGTCCCGACTTGCAAATTTTATTATAATAACATTTAACGGAACGGGTGCTTTTACGTTTATTTATTTATCGTATGGCATTTATTTCGAACCGTGAGATCGTTCGTTGGTTTTGATTCGACTAATGCCTCATTGAAGGCAGCGTGGCTTTCCATGTCTAATATACTTATAATATTATAAAACTAAAGCAGCGTTTTAATATTAGCATGATAGGCAAGTAATATTGCTATCACATTAATAATTAGTGACATTTATATCGTTTTCAAAGTCAGAAATTTTCCAAGAGGAGCAACTAATTCGTGTCAATCTTAGATATATGTCCATAATTGTATTTCAATCTGATTTCGCACGCTCCTTACGATAATACCTATATATGTTAGCGTAGCACATGCAATGTGGAAGTGATATAAATAATATGAAATCTACTATCAATAAACCATACCTACTAATTGGAATAACGCTTACGCTCAAACCGTTTCTAACATTGGCCTGCTAATGCCAATGAAACTTGATTAATTTATCTGAATTTTTACTTACGAAATGTAAGAAAGGTAGAAAACTCTGAAATTAATTCAGCTGGAAAATGAGAATCGGCCCGGCCTGTATTTTATTTCAGAAGGACCTAGTAATTCGGTGCCATGCGAAATACACAAGTCGATTGCTTTGAAAATACTATCCCTTTCTTTCCAATGAACTTTAAGAAGACGCTGTATTTGTCTCGAAAGAGGTTAACGTCTAATGATTTGAGATTGGTCATGCCAGCGTTCACCTTTGTTAAATGAAGCAAATAAAATACTGACTGAGGGATTTTCTGTTGTTTCTCGTATTGCTGCTTATGGGGCAGATACATCGAGATCTTTAAAGGAAAACGGCTAGTCTGTTGTTCTTTTAACTTACGTATCCTAATATCTTCATCTTCAATTGAAGGGTTTATGGCCTAACGGCGCGCGGCGCTCGCGGATCGGTGATAAACATATAAGGTAAGATATATGTTAAAGGTAAGTACCGAGCGCTTCCATGCATTGGAAGAAACTTAACCTGTAGGTCCTTAGTTATTGTCTACAACAGCAGGTGTCAGGCCGAGTTAGAAGCTGTCGGGTTGTTTGAGATCTTATATCAGATAAATTGACCGTTTACTTCACAATAGCCTACTTTCTAATAATTGTTTCTGTCAATCTAGCTACCCACCCACATGAATTTCGCTTTCTACTTTTAGATACCTATTATGTTTTCAACTTAGATTTATAATTTAAGTAGGTTGTTTAACTATTTTGAAAACCATTTCATTTCAGGCGCCCAAAATACTTCATGTGAAGTCGTAGACTTTCATCCCGTGCCTTCAAAATATTCTTGTTGGTATTTTGCACATTTTACGTAACTAAACGACCTCAATACCAACAGAGTGCTTACCAAACAGATTGGAACACGAGTGTCTATCGATAGACGACACGGTGGGTGCTCCATGTGGAGTATTGTGCACATATCGAACAGCAATCGATCTGTATCGAGTGGCGGATTTCGAGCTCAATAGAACACAGAGAATGTAGACTGAACGTCTTTTACCTTGATGGATAACACAACATCATCAGTAAAGTTAGACTTGAGAACAACCTTTATTTTTATATATTATCGTCAAACCGTTAAATTATTATCGTTTCGTCGTCTGAAACTGCAATGTAAAATATTTATTGCATACTGTATATTCTGGTGGATAAATCATTCATTCATTCAGTTTTAACGTCGTGGTAACGAATCTTCTAGTCAAATAAAGTCGAAGTATTATGGCTGCCCATCAGGCTTCGCATGTTTGTGTGCCACCGTCATTGTATAAAAAAGGTGGCGAAGCAGCTTCTTTGTAGATGTATGCGGGATACCTAATCATGCAATTTTTCTTCACAGAAAAGCTATTGGTATTCCGTATGTTATATAACAAGTAGAAAATGCAAAGAAATTAGGAATCGAACCACATTCAAACTCTCGTTATGTTTTGAAAGTAGACCCGTGCCGCTGGGAGTATAGTTGGCATCTCGTCTTTTTATTAATACCTAGAAATCATAAAGTCCTGCATAATGTGCATAATAATGTATAAATAAATAAACACGTTCATAACCATTTATTTGACTGGGCCGGCTGCTAACGATCAGCTTTAAATATAGACTGAGTGAATCCTATCTCACCGTGATACAGTTCATACTAGTACGGGGGACAGTGGACGCTTACCTATCTATTTCTTACTTGGTATGTAAGTAGCTCTAAAACATATATGTAAGCATAACTATGTACAATTTATTTACTGAATAATCGTATTGAGTATTGAGACTGCTGTCAGGCATTATGAACAGGGTTCTAACTTTATTGTAAAATACGCTGCGAAAAACTTTAAATACCTACACAAAACTTCTGCTGTTCAGGCCAAAAAGCAAAATGGAAGAAACCCAAGATTCATAAGGTATATTTTTGATCGCAATTGTTTTGCATTTATTGAAATTTGCAATATTATAACATACTTATGTTTTATGATTCACTGTTAAAATTCGACATAGGTGCCAATAGTGGTTTTAAATGAATTTCACCGGAGTTACATAGCTCAGTGAAAAGTAAATCTTCACATCATAATTCATCTTAAATTTTGTTACGATGAACTTTTCGGCTAAAAAGCACTTGTTATGGAATTTATTGCTATTGAAGTGTCTGATATTAGTTAGGCAAAATTATTAAACGTCTTTTTCCATTATCTTTTGTATTATTAAAAAAGAATTCAAATGAAGCACGAAATTACAGTCCGCAAAAGAGCCCTTGAAGATGATTTCACCATCCGTTAGCTCTTTGTTTAATCAGACAAGTAAACAATATGAGGGAACCTTTTTCTCTTTGGGACCAACAAATATTTACTAACGTCCTACCGTGGGAGCACGGAAATAGATAGGGCTCTTTAGCATACTTGAGGCCACACGAAGTTAAAAGAAGGTGTGGCGACAGCTTTTTATTACTTATTTTTGTTAAATATATAATATAAAAAGTATACATCGTATGCTCAGCTGTGTCGACAGCGCGCGCGCAAGGTCAAGGTACCCTTACCGCTCGGGCCGTCCCGCGTAGATCGGCGGGCGATCGGCAATGTTCGTGAGGAGCGTGAGCGTTCGGAAATCCTGCTCAGTCGGCCCTAAACCTTTCTCGAGGCCGGACGCTGCGCTCGCGCCGTCTTGAGCTAACGGTACTCGCTTTCGCACCGACGCAATTTATTATTCGGTTTGCGCTATATTAATCCCCTGTGCTATTTCTGACTTTCTTCTAAACGATCTGTGCTTACCTTCAATTGTTATTTCTTCTCTTTGTGCTTGTGACTCTTGTGTGAACTATGTTTCTTTTCTGTGCTGTGTTTGACTCTATTAATAAATAGTTTAATGTGGAACTAGCTTGTTTAAGTTATCGCCTCAGGCTAGTCACCCACATAATTGGTGACCCCTGTTGAAACGGACGGTTGTGTAACGGACATTTTTGAATTTTAAGTGTTTACGGACGTTCATTTTAAATTTTAACAGTTGATTTGGACTTTTAACAGATTTTAAGACTTTTTAGCACAGTTTTAAGGGGCATTTTATATTATTGACAATGGCGAATGGTGATGAATTGCAGTCTAACACCTCGGGGACCCCGGCTGTTGTCCCGGATCCTGGAGCGAGTGCGAGTGACTCGGCCGTTAGTCACATTAGTGTGAAGGTACCACCATTTTGGGCGGATAAGCCGTCATTGTGGTTCTCACAGCTAGATGGACAGTTTTTACTGGGCAGAGTGACGAGTGACACTACAAAGTTTTATCACGCCATAGCGGTGTTGGATTATAAATACGCGGTCGAGGTAGAGGACATTATAACGAAGCCGCCGGATGTAGATAAATATGGAACACTAAAGCGGGAGCTTATATCGCGGTTGTCCATTTCCAAACAAGAACGTTTGAAGCAATTGATGATGAAAGAAGAGCTAGGTGATAAGAAGCCGAGCCAGTTTTTAAGGCACATCCGGAGTTTAGCGGGAGCAGATTACCCGGATGAATTTATTCGCCATTTATGGTCGAGCCGGCTACCTACCATGCTGCAGAGCATTGTGGCCTTCCAGGATAATTTGCCTCTGGACGCGGTAGCGCAGATGGCTGACAAGGTACATGAGGTCACGCCACCGGTACCTGGTTATCAGGTAGCCGCAGCATCATCATCGGGAGCTTCTACTTCGATGCTGGACCAGTTGCATCGAAAAATCGATGCTCTCACGCAGAGGCTTGACGCGATGTCCACCTCCCGGGGCCGTCAGGGTAAGCCCCGGTCGAGGGCCCGCGGCAAGCCGCGGAACCGTTCCAGTTCCAAGAGCCACTCGCGGGCTGCCGAGCCCAGCGGCGACGGCCAGCGGTTGTGCTGGTACCACTTCAAGTATGCGGATAAGGCAGATAAGTGCATTTCTCCTTGTGCGTACCAAAAAAACTAGTTGACCGGTCGCTCGTAGCGACCAGTGAAAGTGCTTCGGTGTCTAACCGTTTATTTGTTACGGATGCTAACACAAAGGTACAATTTTTAGTGGACACTGGGTCGGATTTGTGTGTTTACCCGGTTAGTTTTTTGCGTGCGCAACGGCGTCATAAAACTACTTATGAACTTTATGCCGCAAATAACACTGTTATAAGTACCTATGGCTGGTTTAGCTTATCGCTAGATTTTAACCTACGCCGTATGTTTTCTTGGCGCTTTGTTATAGCTGATGTGAGCAAACCTATTATAGGAGTGGATTTCCTCTCATTTTATAGTTTGCTTGTCGATGTTCGTAATGCTCGCTTAATCGACAACATTACTTTGCTCTCATCAGCTGCTACAGTGGCTTCAGCTAGTGTGTGTCCGCAAATCAAGGTCATTTCAGGGGACTCGCCGTACCATGATTTGCTCGAGGAATACCCTGACATAATAAGACCTGCGGGTGATCCGGTTGAGCGCAAATGTAAACACCAGACCCAGCATTTTATTAAAACTACACCTGGCCCGCCTGTGTTTGCGAGGCCGAGGCGTTTAGCGCCGGATCGCCTTAAAATAGCGAAGCGGGAATTTGAGGATATGGTGCGCACGGGTGTTGCGAGACGATCCGAAAGTCCTTGGTCGTCACCGCTGCACTTGGTACCTAAAAAGGATAATAGCTGGCGCCCTTGTGGCGATTACCGCGCACTTAACGCACGCACTGTTCCCGATAGGTACCCAGTGCGGCATATTGCTGACTTCTCGCACAACCTTCATAATTGTAAGGTCTTCAGCAAATTAGATTTAGTACGCGCCTATAATCAAATTCCCGTTGCGCCCGAGGACGTGCCGAAAACAGCAATCACGACACCCTTTGGACTTTTTGACTTTCCATTTATGAGTTTTGGCTTACGTAACGCTGCGCAAACTTTCCAGCGGTTTATGGATGAAGTCCTTAGGGGTCAGGATTTCTGTTTTCCATTTATCGATGACGTTTTAGTAGCCTCTGCCAACGACTCGGAACACAAAGCGCATTTGCGCGCAGTTTTCGAGCGTTTTAACGACCACGGCATTTTGCTTAACGCTAGCAAATGCGTTTTTGCTGTTCCCGAGATCGAGTTCTTGGGTTATCTGGTCTCTTCAGAGGGTACTAAGCCACTGACCGACAGGGTTAAGGCTATACAGAATTTTTCAAGACCTAAAACTATTAAGGAACTGAGGCGTTTCCTAGGGGCACTTAATTTTTATAGGCGGTTTATTACTGGGGCTGCAAAATTGCAGGCTCCTCTCCATGCACTACTCGCTGGTCCAAAGGTGAAGAGCAGCAGCCCAGTAGTCTGGACCCCAGCTTTAGAAGAAGCTTTTAATGCTTGCAAGTCAAGTATCGCAAATGCCGCTCTTCTAGCGCATCCTGACTCTTCCGCTCCCCTAGCCATAGTAACAGATGCTTCAGATTTCGCGATTGGTTCTGCAATACAGCAGCAGGTCGGGGGACATTGGGAACCACTGGGATTTTTCTCCCGTAAGTTGAACCCTGCCCAGACTAAGTATAGCGCTTACGATCGCGAACTCTTGGCCATTTATGAATCAGTGAAGTATTTTAGATACATGATTGAGTTAAAGCCATTTTTTGTACTCACTGACCATAAACCCATCGTCTCAGCTTTTAAAAAGTCCCTGGATTCGTGTTCTCCTCGACAGTTCCGGTACCTGGATTTTATTTCCCAGTTTACCACGGATATCCGGTATATATCTGGCGAGGAGAACGTAGTCGCGGATTCCTTATCTAGGATTGACGCTATTACCGACGGACTTGACTTACACGCTTTAGCATTCTCACAGGCTACGGACACCGAACTGCGAAATTTGGTAAAAACCGGTTCATCCCTAGTTTTACAGAAAATTCCCTTCGGTGCAACTAAGTTATTTTGCGATGTGTCCGGGTCGGTCCAACGTCCCTTTATAACTTCCGAATTCCGGAAAGCAGTTTTTAATTCCCTTCATGGACTTAGCCACCCTAGTGCTAGAAACACGATTAAGTTAGTGACTGAGCGGTACGTGTGGCCGGGAATTAAAAGAGATTGTAGGGAATGGGCGCGTACGTGTATCCCGTGTCAACGATCAAAGGTGTCGAGACACGTACATGCGCCAGTCCATAATTTCAAACCCCCTACAGCTAGGTTCTCACACGTCCATGTCGACCTAATTGGTCCCTTGCCCTTCTCTAATGGTTATAGGTACTGTCTCACGGCTGTAGATAGGTTTACGCGTTGGCCAGAGGCAGTACCCTTACACGACATTACGGCAGAGAGTGTTGGCAAGGCTTTCATTTCGATGTGGATCGCGCGTTTCGGTTGTCCTCAGAATATTACCACTGATCGAGGTAAACAATTCGACTCGAATCTATTTCGCCAAATTGCGGCGATTACGGGTGCACGTCACTTGCTAACAACTGCGTATCATCCAGCTTCGAATGGATTGGTGGAACGTTTCCACCGCCAGCTCAAGGCTGCCATAATGTGCCACGCAGATGAGCGCTGGACTGAAACTCTTCCACTAGTACTTTTAGGAATACGTAGTGCATGGAAGGAGGACTTGTCTGCTTCGACCGCCGAGTTAGTATACGGCGAGCCGTTAAGACTCCCCAGCGATTTGTTGCAACCGACTGCTGACCGACTGACAGACTACACTGACTTCCTGTCACGTTTGCGTCTTCATATGAAGAACCTGCAACCTGCGGCGGTAACGCGGCATGGACCCGCTAAAGTTTTTGTGTATAAGGATTTGGCCACTGTTACGCACGTTTTTGTGCGACAAGATCTAGTTCGGAGGTCACTTCAGCCGCCTTACGCCGGTCCCTATAGGATACTGGAGAGGTCAGATAAATATTTTAGAGTAGACGTTGCCGGGAGAGAAGTTTCGATCTCTATTGATAGGCTGAAACCAGCCTACATACTGACTGAAGAACCTGGCACTGCTAAAACGTCATTGACCATTCTGCCTACTCGTCCTGTTCCAGTCCCCTCGGTACCTAAACCGGTTAAAGCTCCTTCGGAGCCTATAAAAATTACACGTTCTGGTCGCCATATACGCTTTCCTGATTATTATCGACCCTAAAGGTCTCCAGGGGGGCTGATGTGGCGACAGCTTTTTATTACTTATTTTTGTTAAATATATAATATAAAAAGTATACATCGTATGCTCAGCTGTGTCGACAGCGCGCGCGCAAGGTCAAGGTACCCTTACCGCTCGGGCCGTCCCGCGTAGATCGGCGGGCGATCGGCAATGTTCGTGAGGAGCGTGAGCGTTCGGAAATCCTGCTCAGTCGGCCCTAAACCTTTCTCGAGGCCGGACGCTGCGCTCGCGCCGTCTTGAGCTAACGGTACTCGCTTTCGCACCGACGCAATTTATTATTCGGTTTGCGCTATATTAATCCCCTGTGCTATTTCTGACTTTCTTCTAAACGATCTGTGCTTACCTTCAATTGTTATTTCTTCTCTTTGTGCTTGTGACTCTTGTGTGAACTATGTTTCTTTTCTGTGCTGTGTTTGACTCTATTAATAAATAGTTTAATGTGGAACTAGCTTGTTTAAGTTATCGCCTCAGGCTAGTCACCCACAAAGGTAAAGGCCCCTTTAGAACAAAACAACAAAGAATATATTTAATGTTTATTCAAGTTTTAAATTGAAAAGGAATTCTCTTAAATAATGTGTCCCTAATAGAATTTTATCAATTTTGTGTCATTACCTATTCTCAGGAGATCTTAAGAAACTGTTTCCCGGTAATTAATGAATTAGTAGTTTTGGAGTCCACATGCAAAATTTTAGACATCATTTTACAAGACAGATATATTTCGTCGTGTTACATCTCAAACTACCGCACTTAGAAAGAAAAAAAGAAAACATTTATTTACTGCACAAAAGACACACAGATACAAAAAATAATAGACTCAAAACATAAAATTTCATTTCGCATCTGTATTTGTATTTGTATTTGTATAAAATAATGTGTGTCTTCGCGGCAGCAAATCGGTTGTTGTCTCAGCATTATGCCGAGGTGTTAAACACCCGCAGCGCTGGTTTTCAGACAGCACCGTGCGTGACCCACTTGTATGTAAGACTTATAACTTACCCTACTCTTTCAACTTTTCCAGCCTTAAGGTTTACTCCGTCTAAGAACCAACTAAAAAGAGCACTCAGATATCGACTCACGTGCGGTGAGCCTGACTCTTGTGCACTTTATAACCCTGCAATAAGGGCTATATTAGCACTAATTGGTGTTATAAGGGTAGGTTTTAAGTTAAAGCGGAAATTTAAGGAATACAATTTAATTTCGGTGTTTGCCTCATCATTTTAAGTACCTGGGAGACTGAGTTTTGCTTGATGTTATTGGAGCCGAGAAACAGGCTTTCTGGAAATGAGATCTGACTAGATCGATTTTTTGATCTCATACATCCTGAAAACTTTTCGAAATTGATAGAACCGGTTTAATAACTTATTTGAAAATTAATAGATATGCAAATTGATCGTCGATTTTTCAATACCGTCGGTTATAAACTTACTTTAAAATAGAAATAGAAATCCGCTTGCGGTTGTACTCCATCTTAACATGTAGAAGGTACTTTCTAGCGTTCTAATGACGATGCTAAGTGAATATGCTTGTACGTACTTAAGTACTGTGAAACCATTAGACTTGGTGCAGCTTACCGTGCGGTAACTTTCCAGGTTCATGCTTTTAAACGGTTCTGCCTGTGCAAATGTAGCGTGGAAGCGCTAATCTCACGATACCTTCTGAAAACTCTGCGCAATTAGCTATAAAGTGCTTTTATACCTTTTATACTGTGTGATTGTATATCACTTTTAGTAATCAATTGAACCAGATCTACCTGCTCGTATAACACTATGTAGTTTACTATTTTTTTTATCTAGCCTATAGGGGTGTCCCACTGCTGGGCAAAGGCCTCTCCCCACGAATTCCACGACTCCCGTGTCTGTGCTTCGTCCGGCCTGACGAAGCACAGTTTACTATTACTATGTTTTTTTATACCAGACGATTATTTTGTATAGGATTTGCTACACAGGAACTTGAATCTTGAACCTTGACTCTACCCGGTATGCGGCGATACCGCGGTAGTTGTCACGATCGTGCGATGGACGTTCCCTTCGGCGGGAATACAGTTGAACCTATTTATGAGTATCTATCATAGTCTAAGAAAAGTTCTGACATTCCGGATCGTGTCAGAAATGGCGTCACTGTTGACGACACACTCACACTTACGTATACTTAAAATTATTTGAACTGTCCGAGTTGTATCAAATTAGGCCGTTCAAAAAGCGACTTTACTGTCCAAGCGTGAAGATTCAAAGTCCAATGACAAGTTTTGTAAAATGTCGGACATTTTAAATAATTTCTAGTACGTCCGCATATCATCGATAGGCTGAAGCCGTAGTCAGCCTATCGATGGTACCCACCAGTGGCGGAGCGTTCATACAACTCGATTCCCACCGGCTTGCCTAATTTTCAGCCACACCAGTTCTTTTAGTACGGCTCATGAAGAATAAGAAAGGCAAACTATTTCCGGCTTCCCTAAGAATATTTTTGACGCGCCGCCACTGGTACCCACACTGCTAACCGATGTACCGGATTGCCATATTTGGCGCAGTATATTATTGTATCATTAGTAGGTATATATTAGGGATTAAGGGAGTCCGACGGCTATGCTCACCTTGGCTAAGGGAAAATATCTACCTTTTATTATTAGCAAGGCGGCATTATAAAATTTAATGTACTACTTTGCCTTTATGTCGCATAGTCTTGGAGCAGCCTGTAAATAAGTATTAGTACTTTGCGTTAACAATGATGAAATGAAATGAAAATTTGACGTAATAAAAAGTCGTATTACTTAAATCATCTTTCCGTTTTAATACGAGTCCTTAAGCCTTAGGCAATTCCGCTTATTAAAAAAAACAAAATTAATCGCAATTTATTAGAGTATAAAATTGAAAAACAGAGGAAAGAAAATTGCGTTAGCAAACGATAGTGAAATAAATCTCGCAAAAACGATAAAATCTGAGAAATAAATCCGATTTGGGCCTTAATTAGTTTACATTGGATATTCTGAGGTGCTTTTATTAGCGTCATGTTACGCAAAAATACTCGCTGTTCGTAAATATTTTGAGTCAAATTAAAGTCAGATTAAGTTATTCAACCATGACATACTTATTTATGCTTCTGCGAATGCCAATTTTTGCATGACACGGACTTCGAAGTACTTAACTATTCATAATAACTAAATATATATTACGTACACTGCCCTCTGGTACAGTTAGCATTTGACAACAGCTAAAGCAGCCGAATACGACTATCGTAACATATCCTTACTCCCACGGTAATAAACAATATCCTCACAACAATAGCCTCCCTTAAATTAAATGTACGGGAACAGTACAAATATAATATTTATCTACCGAGGGCAAGGAACGATATATACAAAAAAAGCACCTTTATAATGGCAATTCGTGTATACAACCATCTTCCGCCAGATTTAAAGTGTCTGGAAGGCACAATTTTTAAGAGGAGGCTAAAAAGCTGGCTCATCAATAAAGTGTTTTACAATCTAAATGAATACTTTGCATGCTAGCATCTAAGAAAATTTGTTATTTAAATAGTTAAACACAACCTACCACTAAGTAATCAATATATTGTACGCCCGCAAAGGGTAACTGTTGGAACTATTGTTTATCATGATCATCTTTGTACCGACACAGTTAAACAATAAATTATTCGTATTCGTATTCGTAAAAATGTGTTATGTTTACCTTTTGCGAATGCCAATTTTTGCATGACTCGGATAATCAATTGATATGTAAAAACCAATTCAAAGTAACTATTTATAGTAACTAAATATACTACGTACACTGCCCTGGTATAGCCAGCAATTGAGAACCGCTAAAGCAGCCAAATACTTATATCGTCACAATATATACTTACTCCTATGGTAATAGGTACTTTCCTTACCTGCCCCTCTAGCACAACATGCATTTCGTATCTACTCGCGCGCGAGATAAGCTACCTGTCACTTTTTGACAGCATTAATCAGACAGTGACAGGTAGCCTATCTCGCGCGCGAGTAGAGACGAGATGCATGTTATGCTAGCCCCTCTGGTTGAAATTCCTCTTACTCGAACCAAGCGCTTTTTCTTATCTTTTATAATGCGCACGGCTAAGGTTTGGAATTCCCTGCCGGCATCTGTATTTCCGAGTTCATATAGGACCTATTTTTTAAGGCAATAGTGAATAGGCATTTTCTGGGTGAGCTCGCTTCACTTAGCTGGTCTGACGATCTGACGGTCAGGTGACCCTGACGCGAGTTTAAACATTTTTCCCCATCACAAAAAGTGCTCAGCGCCGCTAAAGAAGTTTTCACTTCAAAAAAATTAAGATGTGTTATATTTTTAGCTAAGTTAGCTACTACTTACTACATGTTGCTGACTGACCTACACGTTACTTTCCTTATTTATTTCATCTTCACCAATTAACCCCACCTGCAACCTTGACGAGGGGTTGACATGACCCAGTATCTATAGTACATATTTTATCGAATCACTCCTTTGCGTTTAGTCTCGATTCGAAAAAATATATAGACTAGAGGTACAGAACTCATACACTATCTCTGCGTTAAGCACTACATGCGAGAAACAGTAAGCGGAAATTACACTTCGTCGTTTACCTAATTCAAGATTTCGGTTCGGTCGCCGAATTGATTTTAAACTACTTAGGCCAACGAACGTCGCCTTTACACTAGTCTGTCCGCCCACTACGGCCTCTTAGCAGCTGTCGATCGCCGAATGCGGCCGATAACGTGTTCTTTACACTTCGTCGTTCGCCGCATGCAGCATGCGGCGAACGACGAAGTGTAAATGCCGCTGTATGTTGAAAAAAGCGCCCGCCTTGTAGGTTCCTTGCACTGAAAGTGTTAACGTTGGCTCACACCCTCGCACTTTCAACCAAACCTGCTTATAACCTTACCTCACTAGCAAACCTAAATCGGGTACATAAGCAACCAATTTGTCACCAGGTAGGTTAGCACAACTTGCAAGTCGTATCTCGCGCGACTAAGCAATTCCTGTCTCACTCGAACTGTGCGAATTAGATAGAGGAGGGTAGATGTTTCTCTACTCGCGTCGCGTCGCAGCGGCAATTGGCTAGCCCCGCAGTTTGGCGTAAATCAGCTTTATGGTGCCTTATGGCGGTTGTAATCAACAGCTCGTGTTTGTTCTCATTACGCTGGCAATGTGTTTCGGGTTATATGTTTAGAGGTAGGTAGGTATAGTCGTAATGTTTGACCACGTTTGAAACTGTAATTATGAGTGGACTAGCTTTTGCCAGCGACTTTATCCGCGTAGAACTCATTAATCGCGTTAGAATTTAATTGCTATTATTTTATTTCAGGCGCTTGGCGAAATTGTCCTATCTCCTTCCCCGGGACTGAACTATTTCCATACCAAATTTCATCTCAATCGGTTCCGCGGTTTGAGCGTGAAGAGGTAACAGCGGCAATGAATGTGTTACACAAAAAAAAAACAAATACAAAAGCGTTAATAAAAACCAATAATAACTAATAATAACTACTAATTGGCAATCGATTCCAAAATAATAACAATTAATTCTCAATTGACCACGATAGTTACGTATACGTTTCTAACTAAGTAAAACCAATTTTAGTAGTGGCATTGCGCAAAACAGGTCATTATTCACCTATTATCCATCAGTGACGCGTATTATTAAATACTAATAATAAAGGCTAAGTAAATCAATTGAGAATTAAAGTATTAATTTATGTATGTCAGTTTAATTAAAACCGGCCTTGTTAGGTTTGCCGCAGATCCGTTCCATGAAATACGTTCTATCACCAAAGACAATTGTGGTTTGCGATTTCAAACATGACATAAATCAGTATCAAAGTTTCCGACGGAAGAGCATTTTCCTGTTTGGTAGAGTTTGTGGTCGCCAAATAGTTGGGGCGTCCTCTTAACTAAATTAACCACATAAATGTCAGTTGTCACCCGCATCATGGAGCGGAGTTAAGAGGAATGCCTAGCTGACCAACTTTTCAAATCTTGAATTTTTGACATAATGTTTCTGTCGCGCTGCTGGGAGCGGGAGCGGGCGCTGTCTATGTGTGAGCGCACGCACACAGGCGCGAGACGCGAGCCCGCGAATTTACTTACTGACCCAGCATACGATAAATTAGGCTGTAGGTACAGATCGCACCATAGAAAAAGTCCCCCCTTGAGCACTTTATGAAAACTGTACAATAATTTCGTCATTTAAAATGAATCCACTTTAGCTCAGACGTTAACATGGTTGACACGCAATCAAGAGGGGTTCAAATCCAGAGATTGACAGAACTTTTTGCTTTTTATTTTTCTTACCAAGTAAATTAATGTAATGCTTTTATAATAAATGTTTATTTACGTCAATATATTAATAGGAAAATGAAATAAAATAACGCCTAAACTTTTTTTTACTTTATTAACTTGAAATACTTTGCAATATCATATTGAAAATAACAGCGTTTTATCTTGGCATAAAAATATGTATATCTCTCTTTATTTTACACATCTAAACAAAATAATAAACAGAAATAAGAACAAATAACAATATTGTTTTTTTTTTGGTTAGCTAAAATAATTGACCGAGTAAAACGAGGTCTCTGTTTTAGCTTCGACAAAAATGTTTTCGTATGTCCGGCCGGATTTTTGTATGTCCTCCTCTACAGGTCGCATTTATCAACCGATTTTCGTGAAATTTTGTGAGCAGGTTCGGTAACTATATAGATTTTTTTTGTCGAGTCACTTTTTGGAAATTCAAAAAAACAAATATTGTATCAATGATTTCGTGTTTTTCTGCGGCCGTTTTTTCCTCTACACGTCGCATTTCTCAACCGATTCTAGTGAAATTTTGTGAGCAGGTTCCATGGCTACATATAATTTATTTGTAGAGTAAATTTTTGTAAATTTTTAAAAAAATTTTTTTACGTCGTTGGCTGATCTCTTCTACAGGTCGCATTTATCAACCGATTTTCGTGAAATTTTGCAAGCAGGTTTGGTAACTATATAGAATTTTTTTGTCGAGTCACTTTTTTGAAATTCGAAAAAACAAACTTTGTATCAATGATTTCGTATTTTTCTGCGGTCGTTTTTTCCTCTACACGTCGCATTTCTCAACCGATTCTAGTGAAATTTTGTGAGCAGGTTCCATGGCTACATATAATTTATTTGTAGAGTAAATTTTTGTAAATTTTTAAAAAAATTTTTTACGTCGTTGGCTGATCTCTTCTACAGGTCGCATTTATCAACCGATTTTCGTGAAATTTTGCAAGCAGGTTTGGTAACTATATAGATTTTTTTTGTCGAGTCACTTTTTTGAAATTCGAAAAAACAAACTTTGTATCAATGATTTCGTATTTTTCTGCGGTCGTTTTTTCCTCTACACGTCGCATTTCTCAACCGATTCTCGTGAAGTTTTGTGAGCAGGTTTTATGATTACATAGAATTTTTTAGGCAAGTAAATTTTTGTAATTTTTTTTATTTTTTATTTTATTCATTGGTTTGTTCTCCTCTACAGGTCGCATTTATTAACCGATTTTCGTGAAATTTAGTGAGCAGGTGCGGTAATTCTATAGAATTTTTTTATCGAGTCACTTTTTCAAAATTTAAGAAAACAATTTTTTTATCAATTATTTTGTGTTTCTGCGGCCGAATTTCGATTTGTTCACCGCTCGCGTTTGCGTCTAAATGACTTGATGCGTATGAAATATTTTCCAGACCTGCATAATAATGTTCGTGTGTGCGTTTTGCGAATTATCTGGGTTTGGTAAGGAAACTAGCTGGTTTATCTGTGAAAAGTCAGTTTTTTCGTCTTTCTCGTTTTTACGTAAAAATGGGTGCGAATTTTTACTACGTTACTGTCGCGTACGGCGTACCAATTTGTTTCGAGTTGATATCAACAGACAGTGATCATTATTATCATCTGCAGCCCGCGAAGATTTTTTTAGCTACTATGTGGCCCGTGGGTGCTAAAAGGTTACCGACCCCTGCTCTACAGGTTCGATATCTAACATAGTTTTGGCAATAAAAAAACACTCACGAGGTCTACAGCTCACAGAGCCACTATAGTTATATAATATGCAGATCTATAAAAAAAAATAGGTTTATTTCTATTACATGACATTTTTCTTACTCTTAATCGCCACGAGTTCTACGCGGACGAAGTCGCGGGCAAAAGCTAGTGGGTTATAAAAACCTATGATTCGTTAATAACTTTACCACTAACTAAGTAGCATTTATTCCTATATCAAAGACAAGGGTTCCCAGGTCACCTTTCTATTCAATATTCTTCCATTGTGACTCAGGGTTTTTCTTGTGATTAATAACTTTTGTGGTAATAATGATTTATCGATAATTTTTCACCACTAGCGTATCGACAATATATGTCAACGACTGTTGCCCATCCCTATTCCTTCTGTGTACGTATATTTAGAAACTGACTCCGCCACGAATTCGTGCGATAAGGACAACTGCAGCTCGGACTAAAATTCCCTTGCAAAAAACTGAAAAATCGAGGTTTCGTTCTCGACTGTTTCCTCGTCCAAAACGCAACCAATCATTATAAAATTTTGGAAACTGCAAGAGCAAGAACTAATCTATGCCGCTACGTTTTGATTTTTTGGATATTTGTTGTCATATTTGTATACTGCGCCTTTTTATGGAGCCAATTCAACTAAGCCGTTTTTGCGATTTTTGGAGGGCTGTAACTTTCTTTAAAATATAAATATCCAAAAACACAAAACGTAGCGGCATAGATATTGATGATATTGATCTTATTTGAAAAAATCATTGCTCTAGGTTCAAAAACCAGGGAGGAAACAGTCGAGAACGTTTGTATGGGAAAATCGCAGCTAGGCATTCCTCTTAAGGCTAGTTTGTTAGTGTTTTGTTTTACTTTGTTTCAAATTGCTTGTTAAACTTAATGAAAACCAGTGTTTTGTTAAGTTCACAGAAGCAGTTGTTTTATGATGCTGCGTTATAAACAAAGACTTATCATCTGATACGCTCCAGAGCAGAATAAATAGGAGCAGTCAAACCGGAGTTGATTGAAGATTGCAACCATATTCTACCAGTTTTTGTATTCATTGGCCGAGTGAGCGAAGGTCGAAGTCGAAGGTCCGGTTATTAAAAGATATTAAGGGACACCTTTTACTAAAGAATTTTCGGCACCTAAAGAAATGTGAACATACGTGTTTTGTCTATGAGATATCCACAATACGATTTTTTATCAATTAAGGCGTCACCCTATAACGGTACTACGGTACTCGTACGGTAGAGCTGTTTATTAGGGTGACATATCGCTTAAATACTAATCCTTCCATTGTGGGTCTATACCCAGCACTGAGCACTGGCACTGGCAGACTGGCACTATTGCCACAGTTTTGCTCTCAGCGGTTCTTATATAGACAGAAACTACTCGGTAAACAATTTCGAAACAGCTGAATTACTGTATTCTATACCGGTACCTACGTATAAATAAAATCGTTGCCCATAAAAAGTAGTGCCAAATGAACCTATTTCACAAATTGCATATAAATCAGGACCTGTTTTTGCAGGACCCTCCGGCGATTCATAATTTCGCGGACCCAAACCCGGGCAAAAAAGTATTTTCAATTTATGCCAGTTCCAGGTAAGTTGGCGGACATTCCGCAAAACCTTGTTTCAAATGGCGTGTAGACTCATATTTTTAAAAAATCTGTAAAATTGGACATTAAGCGCCATTTAGGAGTGGGCGCCATGTCGTAAACTGCCATAAAATTTTTTGAAGTAGACCTCGTAACCAAACAGTGGTATATATTTGTCTAACCTAGTCAGGGAAAGGTCTAGTTTACTTTTCATCATAAATTATTTTACCGCTATGCGATAAACATTAGTTTCATGTACAGGTATAAACAGTAACAAATAGCAAAACTCTTAAGGAATTCTAAGAGCGTTTGCACGCAAACTTCTATACGAAATGGTCTTCAGGATTTAAAGGTTTTGCCATCCATTCTGGGATCCGTATATATCACTGGAAAAACGTTCTTAGGAAATGTCGACTTTGGTACGATTTCCTCACTCCGTCATATTGGTTTGCATTTGCAGAGTAGGTATTTTATTTAAATATATGGAAGTTTAAACCTTATCATTTTAAATACCTACCTACTTATTAATATTTGGTACTTTCTGTTGGCTGCTGGCTGCTTGATGATGAATAAGGAACGTTTGAATGGAATTTGAATCGTTTTGGAATGGCCAATGAGTTGACGTATGTATGCAAGACGACGGTAGAGTAAAGATTTCATTAAAGTTAAATAAAACGAAGATTTTCTAAAGAGAAGTTTTATTATTTCCACATTGACCCAGCCCGAGTCCTACAATTGGGGGAACGACTGGGATATGAAGAAGGAAAAATAAAAACATTGTCTTTCAAAATCAAGATGACATCAAAGTGGGAGATGGAATAGCGATAGCGATCCTGAAATAACGTTTTCATAGTTTTTGCTTAAATACTTATCAATTCGGATTCATATATGAGTATGAGTAATAACACTGATATTTATTTGAGATTATGCTGTCGTCTGGATTTTTTTGATATGATGATAGCAAAAAAAATTATAAACGCCCTTTTTAAGTATTCATTGGCTTCACTATCATTAGTGAGAGAAAAATCTTTGTTCAAATAAGGCGGAAAGGTTCACGGCGCCTTCCTCACCGATGCCTGTTTTGCAGACGTTGACTACTATGTACCTATACAAATAATCTACACTTTAACATTTTATTTACTAAAGTAAACCGTTAATTTTCTTAATGCATGTTTTATTATTCTGCATAAATGAACAAACAAATAGCTGCATTAAAACATTAGTCGATATTTTGCACTCTATTTTCTATGTTATGTACACATTTTGTCAGTTGAATACCGGGGCTAAGTTTTAAATTATGATAATTTAATTTTTTTTTCATCTCACCCGCTCGGAAAGGCTTTCTTTATCCTTTCAAATCTGCGTGCAAAAGTCCACTTTCCACGCTAGCGTGGAAAGTGATTTTGAAGTTCGAACGTTACGCAGTTCCATGAGTTCCAACTTTTTTCTATAAAGTGAAACGACAGGTCATTCCTAAGCGTTTAGAAGTATACATATCATGTACCTAATGGTGCAGTTTATTATTGTTTTGTTTTTTATAATGATATTAATAATACTTTTTCCAGCTTAATTTGATGAGATTCAATAATAATTTAGTTTTATTTATAAAGAAATAACACGAAGAAACATATTTGAAATGTTTATATGTTTCAACATTTTACGCTCAGTGCAATTTCGGAACGCACCGTTTAAAAAGTTAGTTTTTAAGAAAAAACTCGATGCGAGAGATTAAGATATTTGAATATTGTTTTGTTTTGTTGTTGAGTTAGAATAATATCAAAATAATGAATTTAATTAATTGATTTCAGTGCAGAAGATACTTATATTACAATTTTAACTCCTGATAAGTTTAGAAATGAGTGAAATATATTTGTTTTAGCCGTTAGCCGTGAGTATTTCGTACCACAGTACTCAACAATAATAATTAGGCTCTTTGATGCATTTAAATGTTAATAATCCACGAAATGCTTTGTAACGGGTGAAATTTAAACAACCCTTTATAGAACACGAGTACATCTTGAATTATACATGAAAGTATTTCCTCGCTATGGTGAGATGAAAAGTTGTGTGTTGCGCTCGGCAGCAAAGTTGTTCGGCGTCTCGTGCCTTGAGAGCCTCGCTACGCTCAGGATTGTATTTTTGAACCACTCGCTTCGCTCGTGGTTCAATCTTACAATCCTTCGCTAGCTCGGCTCTCAATACAAACACTCGCGCCAAAAATCAACTTTGCAGCCTTGCATAACAAATAACTATTTAAACATTGTAAATTAGACAAGTTACTGTTACATCTTTTTGCTGTTAATGCTTTTTTCTCAAATATGCCGGGACCCATAACCGCCTATTCTGTGATCAAATACTCGGATTTAGCTTGGGACTCGAAAATGTGAAGTTTCAAATTCGATTTGGATCTCTAACTCGTCGTGACTCGAGTGCTAACGGAATTGTAATGGGTTGTTACTATAAGTACACGTATGCCGAATTCGCACTATAGTCACTCTCTGACTGTCTTGAATGCTTCTCAATTTTATTAAATTTCTATTTTAGCAACGTTTATTACGCTTTCATATTGGTAAAGAATATCCAAATATGAATTGTGTGAATATTTGAATAATACAAAATAGTGTATTTGATAAGGACGTGTTATTCATATATTATGTCACAACATGACTACAATCTCTGTATTTATTTCTGTTTCGCAATATTCTACCGTCCATAAATGAGAACCGTCAGTTTTGCAAGGAGTGATTAAAAAAGAGCTAGCATCAATAAATAAATATATGTATAGGTATTAAATGTACGAGTACATAAGTTGCAACGTTCCATATTGCCTAATAGGGTGGAGCGATTTCACATCAGATTATTCACGAATTTCGGCGTATCCTAATGTAATAGGGCTCAAAAGTTGCGTATTTTTTTAGATTACGAGAAAACAATTTAAAATCCTGACATGACGCGCACAGCAGTTCATTATTTGATTTTTTTTACATTTACTCTTCATATTAAGTATCTCATTCCAAACGCTTTAGTTCATTAAATGAGACTATTTTCTTATTAAAGTGTATTTATTCATTTTTAGTATTTTTTACCCATGGATCATCTATTCAGACTAGAGAATTGTCCTTTTTAGAAAATGCATTTTTAAGTACTTAAAGTAGTAAAATTCTGATTTAAAGCTATTTTTTGTGGAATTTCGGTGATCTAAACACAGACAATAGTAACAAAAATATACTTATCAAAGCAAAACGAGGTGAGAAACGATGCCTGAAAAACACAATATTGAGGCTATTTGGTACAATTGGTTACTATATATCAAAAAGATACAAATAGGTATTGAATTTTTTTTAAGAAAACAAAAATATTTGGAATATTTAGGTAGCTGAAATCATTCAAGCTTGTATTTAAAAAAATAGTTATTCGAATTTATATTAATATAGCATTTTGCTTTTTTTGTGCCATAATATTTAAGCTGTCAAACTTCAAAATGCTAATAATATGTCGACTATAGATTTTGCTCGTCGCTGCGTTGGTGAACACACGAGCTCGGCGCGACGACGAGCAGAATCCACTACCGAACAAAACCAGTTGTCATGGCGTCGTTACCGAACAACGTCATTGAACAAGTATTGATTATATTGATTTATATTGATTTAAACTTACACGAAGAAGATAGAAGATAGAAAGAAGCGCTAAAGGATAGGAAGAAGCTAGAAGATGTTGATACCCGCTCACGCCAGTCAGTTCGCGACCACGGATGTTGTGATACATTCGAAACGTCGGACAAAAACCTTAAAAAAGGTAAATTAGTTATAATTGTACGCGATTAAGTCCCGTTCCCCAATAATAACAAGTATTGATTGGCGAAATATATAGCTTTAGAGAACTTCCTCTATTGGCTAATAAATTGACCCGGGGCACAAGAAACAGGGATAAGTTAGTGCCTGCCACCATAAGTGGTAGGTCTTTGCCTCGTAAGAGTGTGTGTAGGTAGTCAGATGGTAAAGGTCTGCGTGTGAAAAGGAGTGAAAGGTAGTCTGTCTGTAAGTATTTCGTGCATTTGAGCAAGGGGTGGGAACAAATGCTGGCAGGTGATACAGAAAAAGTATAGTAAATAAAATTCCCTCTTCTGAGGGAGGAACAGGGGTTGATACGACCTGGAGAGAGATCAGGGCGGCCTATCCAACCTCACACTCCGCCTTACCCGGCGGAGGCTGCGTGGGAGATGTGGGCTAGGCCTGGCGACGACCATGCTGTGTAATTGATCTATAATATTGTTAATTTGATCTTGATCCCTGATGTTTGTAACGACAACTTTATGAGAGAGCGTGAGCGCTGGAGCGCCATAGTAAATGACGATCGTTCAATACAGAGATGCGTTTTGCGGAAATGGGACAGATAATGCCCCCTCTCGGAACTTTGAAGACTTATAATTATGTAATTATTTATTCTTTTGAGTTACTTTTTTCGCCATTTGATTGAGAATTTGATCCTTTTTCGAGAAAATTTGGACTTATTGATTTTCTTATTTAGCGTCAATATCCCTGTTGTCGGTTCTTTTCACTTCCTTTTTTTGCAAACTTCCAACTAAACCACTAACTGGTACTTTATTTGATGCTACTTAAAGCATGTCATAGATGGCGAGGGTCATTAATTTTAATGACATCATTAGTTATAAGGAAGGTTCCAAACGTAAATGGGCGCATGGCTGAACAGTTCGGGGAATAGCTTTTTATGTGATCTGTTTGATGTTATGGACATAAATTACTGTGAAGTGCGTGGTTACCAAATGGTTACGAGGAGGTTACGAACTTATTATTTATTTTACCGATTCTTTAATTTACTTTAACGTAAAAAATAAAATGACTAAGTAAACCTTTTGTTGTATTAAATCGACACTTTTAATAGCTAGGTAGTTGTCCTTTTTGTCAAGCAAATATACCTTATATTTGAACATGAATCTTTATTTTCCGTCGGGACTTTCCGCACTGTATTAGCACCACCCGGGGCATTTTATATCCGTGACGGATTTAACGTCATCATCATCATCATCATCAGCCTATCTACGTCCCACTGTGCTGGGCACAGGCCTCCTCTCATAGATGAGAGGGATTGGGCAGTAGTCCCCACGCTGGCCCGGAGCGGGTTGGGGACTAACGTAACCTTCAATAATGATAGTACTTCCAAACCTTAGGAAAGTTATGTGATAGATGGTTGAAATGTGCAATAGTTATGTTGCTTTGCATATGTCGTCGATTCTGATCTCTATCTGACTAAACTAATTGCATCAATATATATCACTCATTACATCAATTGGCCGACGGGGCAGACGAGTTCTGGAGTGGACCCCCCGCCAGGTGGACCGACGACCTGAAGAGAGTGGCGGGAAGCGGTTGGATGCGGAGAGCTGAGGACCGGGTGTGGTGGCGCGAATTGGGGAATGCCTATGTCCAGCAGTGGACAACTACAGGCTGAGGATGATGATGATGATGATTACAGCAATTTAAAAAAAATCCGCTCCAACTTAGCTAAAAATGTTCAGCTAATGTATAATGTACCTATAGCAACAGTTATTTATAATTATACCTACCCACTGTATTACCTCTACGTAAAGTCTGCTGTTATATTGTTAACGGTATACGTAAATGTATTTTTTAGGGTTCCGTACCCAAAGGGATAAACAGGACCCTATTACTAAGACTCCGCTGTCCGTCCGTCTGTCACCAGGCTATATACAGATCATAATGTACACAGCTATGCAATAAAGTTTTTTCCTATTTTTGTTTCATACCTCAATAAAACACCCAAACAACAACAAAATATTTATTTCATTCGCTTCACATTAAAATGTTAACATTTTGGAAGGTACGTATATTCTCGGATAACATCAAACGTAACTATCAGGAATATCAGGTGTGATGTGTGAGACGAACCTGAAACAATGTGTAAGATTACGTGATCATTTGATGCGAAATCTATTGTAACTATTGGGTTTCGAATGACGACGAATTAGTTTATATTACTATTCCGTCGGATTTAGGTTTACCACACCACGATCCTTTCTCGAGAAGGAATATATTTGGAAATGACAAACTACCCAATAATGTTTATTGAGATAAAATATCAGTTACACAAAAACAAATAACATTGCATTTATTAATATAATTTTGATTGATGCATGAATTGAATATCGAAAATGTAGTAATATTTTACTATCACCAAAATTGCATCTACACCCAAAGATAAGTCAGCAAAAACACTACTACGAGTACTCCTACTTACACTACTACTTACTTTTCGTATTTGTGTGCTTATAGGAATTTTGTGCCTTTATAAATTTTTACAATTATTCGAAGTATTTATGTTGTCAACGTTGTTACGCATACAACTTTATGGTCTCTAATCAATACTTCCTAATATGAAATAATATTTATTTACCAAGGCTCTATCTAACTCTCTATTTAGTTAAGATCTCCAGGGTATTTTCATCGTCATCATCAGCCTATATACGCTCCACTACCGAGCTCAGGACTCCTCTTATAGATAAGGGGGTACGGGCAGTAGTCACTACGCTGGCCCAATTCGACTTGGGGAGTTCACATACACCTTTGAATTTCTTCGCAGATGTATGCAGGTTTCCTCACGATATTTTCTTTGCCGAATAAGTAACAGTAAATAGTAAATTATATTCAGTATATAATTTCAAAAACTCACTGTAACGAAGTGGGATTCGAAATGACGATCGCCGCTTGACAGCCACATGCTTGGAGCACTAGGCTACCCTAGCTTAGCTTAGCGTAACAGAGTAGTATATATGTAGATTAATACAAATTTACCTCTATTGTCAGCATCCGGCATAGTTATACTATGCATCACCGAATCTCTTAGGAAGATATAATCTGCTTTAAAACCAGTTCCATCGAGTCTGTCATTCGAGCGAAAGGTGACCCTTAAGAAGTTTCTCTCTGACGTGAACTGTAGTTCCTGTAACTGCCCGCAGTACCTATGACCTTCTGTGTCAACTATTTTGTTGGAAATTTGTACATAGTCACTGGCAGATACTGCTTCGCACCTGAAAAAAATACAAATTTATTTTATTACGGCTTTTTCGAATGCAAACGAAATCTGTGCCTATATTCGGTTAGTTAGCAACGGCTAATGTGTGACAGTTTTTGAGTACCTAGAGTGGGAGACCATTTTAAAATGGTAACACGATTATTTAACATCGGTCCGTTTTTTTAGTAAGAGAAATTCAATAATAACATTCTACCATGGTAAGCTAAGTGGTTGGGATATTTATATGTACCTATCTAACGATTTACAGATGTTCAGTATATTTTAGTATAGTATTTACAAAATTAGGTATAGTAAATAAGTAACTAGACGCTTTGGTACCATGTTTACTTTATTCACACAAATTTTGAACTGAAATTTCTGCGTATGACCCTTAAATGTTCAACATTTATAGTGTAATTTCACGAAGCCTCAGAATCATGAATATGTAGAAGCAATATAAATTCACTGAATCGGCTGCCAACATTCCTAAATCGCGTCAACGACATTCCAAGCGAGGAGCATGTTGCGAGTTATATGTATATTAGGAAGGCAAACAATTTAGGAATAACGGTTACAAATTTAATTATATCTTGGTCAATTTATGGTGTTTGCGAGTTTGATATACTTTAAGGGATTCAGTGATATACCTACCTTGGCATCTCTCCTAACAATGGTTAATCAGTCGGTGTGAAAACCTCTTCATGGAAAAATTACCTATCTGTTAAACCTAGCAATGTGCCCCATGGCAAATATTCAGCGTTTTTAAGGCTATTACTTTGTTATTTTCGTCTAATTGAATTTAAAAAAAATTAAAAACACGACTGCACTAAAAATATAAAAACAAGTTTCCAAATAAAGAACTCAAGGAAATATATTTTGTTTGCAGTCGTGGGACGAAAATTTTGGTTTTATTTTGTTAGTTTATTTCCTTGAGTTCTTTATTAGGAAACTTGTTTTTATCTTTTTAGTGCAGTCGTGTTTTTAATTTTTATAATAATTATTTTATTTCGAACTTTTTTTGCTTGAAACACATACATTATATATATATATATATACCTGACATGCTAGGATAGAAAAAAAAATACGGAACACTCAAAATGGAGTCTACAGTCCGCCATATTGTTTTTATTGCAACGTCATACAACGACACCTCACACATCTAAATCGGTTATGGCGTTGAGAGTTCTCGGGGAACAAAAAAATTCACATACATACATACATGAAACCTGAAAACATTACACTCCTTTTTTGGGCAGTCGTGTAAAAAAAAGCGGTAAAGTGCTAGTCGTATTTCGCACATTTAGGGTTCTGAACTAATCGCAATATTAAGTTGGTTTTCATAGGAAAATTGAGGAAAATTAAAAAAAAAACGAACATGAATATAATATTACCTATTATTTGTTGTTAACCCGGGTTAATACACGTAATAGGAACATAGGTCAATGAGAAGTAAAAAAAATATTTTGTGCCAGACGACGGACAGACGGACGCGTGAGTGACAGCAATAGGGCTCCGTTTGGACACTTCGGGTACAGGACCCTAAATAAATAGATGATAATCAGAGTAAACTTTTGTTACAGAAGTATAAAATATAAGAAAAAAGCGCTTAAAATACCATTATTTATCTCTTTCTTAGTCTTCCTCAATTCTTATAAACTCCCTTTTTATTTGCGCTACTTTGTCGTTGTTTTCTCTTTTATATATAAATTTATGTAGTTTATGTAGTGTATATTTTAATATGTATATATTTAGTGTATGTTACACTGTATGTAACATCTTTGCAATAATATTCTCTGTATCTTTTGTTGATATGCACTGCCCCAATAACTTATTTCTATTCGCCATATCGCTATCTGAAGGTTGTCTGGAAGAGATCGCTTTTAGCGATAAGACCGCCTGTTGTCACCTACTTACTTTAAGTTCTGATCATATTGTATTACTGTATTATTTGCCTGTAGTGCACTATAAAGCATTTTATTATACCAAAATATCGGTTCAATCGAGTCTTATTTGATTAAAAGTTCCTGCGCTTTGTCCTCGTCTTTCAAGATTAGGTACTTACGCCAAATTACTGACGCTAGAATAAATTACTGAGAGAAACACTACAACAATGTAAATTTCAATATTTCTGAAGAAAAAGGCTTTTTTATAAAAATGCGTCAGATGATGCCAGATCAATTATTATACTTAAATCGCTCGCTACAATATTTGAAGTTTTGGGGTGGAAACGCGCTTACATAGTTCATTCTTTGTCACTGCATAACGACGTAATATTGCTAACCTGGCCAAAGTAGGATTCTAGTCGATACCTACAATTCGAATTCGGCTAAATACGTGACCGTTTTTTTTCTGTTTAGTATGTAGGAATAAATTCAATATACGCGGCACCATTGTGTGTGACTAGACGTTCGACTCAAGGGACGTGGAATAAAATCCCACTGCTCGATGTTCGTCAGGCGCATACCGCGCTATGTATACTCCGCGGCATGGAGTTCCGTATCAATATAGTTTTTGATAAAACATTTAGTGTACACCCTCGGCTAGTGGATGCTTCGCTATGAGCGAGGCGTGCAGCGTCCGTATATATAAAACAAATGCGATACATGTATATTGGACGCTGCACGCCCCGCTCACAGAGTACTGAGGCCATACACTTATACCTAACATAGGCGGCGTTAAAAAGTTCTAGCGTTTTCTTGCTAAAAGTACGAAAGAGTTGCGATCTATTGATAATGGACATTCTTTGTAAAATTCATGGAGACCTGGCAAGATATTAACCAACGATCCAGAAACTTCTCGTGTTGATATAATTATGGTGATTATATAATCCATTTTGGATTATCATCATGATCCGCCTAGCGTTTTCCCGATTTAATCCTAGAGGAGTCCAAGGTCTCATCATCATCATCATATCAGCCGCAAGACGTCCACTGCTGGACATAGGCCTCCCCCAAAGAGTGCCACAATGACCTGTCCCACTCCACCCGCATCCAGCGGACTCCTGCGACCTTTACCAGGTCATCAGTTCACCTTGTGGGGGTCTACCCATGCTGCGCCTTCCGGTCCGTGGTCGCCACTCGAGAACCTTTCGGTCCCAACGGCCATCGGTTCTACGCGCAATGTGCCCCGCTCATTGCCACTTAAGTTTAGCGATTCGAAAGGCTATATCGGTTACTTTGGTTCTGCTACGGATGGCCTCATTTCATTGCCCTCTGAGTGACTATGAGCCTTCTTATGAGGCCCATGGTGAGCGACCACGTTTCCGTACCATATATCACTGGCAGCACACACTGGTCAAAGACTCTCGTCCGAGGTTTGCTTGCGTCGTACTAGTTTCACGAGAGCGACTGCCATCTGACCTTCCAACCCAAAGGGAAAATTATACCTTGGTGGGCGTACAACGGTTTCCTCTTCCTTCACTACTTGTCGGCCTACTACTACTTTTACTATGTCGGCCTTCGCTTCTGTTAAATATCAAATCATATTTCGTACATAAGTTTTTTTTTATAGAAAGGCGCGCGTGCCTTACCGCTCGGCATCTAGCTTCATATCCGTTCCGTCCATCCATTTAAGATTATATTTCGATAAAATATTATAAATAGGAAACTAAGTCAGTGAAGAGAATATTCAAATTACTTTGACTTAACGAGATTCTCGTGTCTCCGAGAAAATATAATATATTTTGTTCTAATTTAAATGTCATTGAGTTATGTTATAGTATTTCATGAAATGGTTTGAGTTAAAGTAATCATCACATCACATTAGTAATAAAAGCACACGTTTGTAATAATGGCATACTATGACAATACAAAATTAAAAGTCAAAATAAAAACAAAATAAATGATACTCACGGCACCACCCCTTCCACATCGAAGTACGTAAAATGTAAATGTACTTTTTCGTTTTCGTTTCCATAGAAAAAGTAATTGCATTCTGTGTCCCGTGGATAAAGGCCAGGATAGTTTGGTGACGTCACGGCTCCCCGCCCCCACTCGCTGCTATTAAATACGAAGGCACATGGAAATTCCAAAAGTTGCGTTCCCGTCGCTATTCCATAATCTGAAATATTTTATGTATTTGATAACAATTTATGTATTTTACTAAGCTATGGTAACAAACGGATATTAAATATGACTAAGTACCAGTGGCGGCGCGTCAAAAATATTCTAAGGGAAGCCGGAAATAATTTGCCTATCTTATTCTTCATGAGCCGTAGTAAAAGAACTGGACTGGCTGAAATAAGGCAAGCCGGTGGGAATCGAGTTGTATGGACGCTCCGCCACTGCTAAGTACTCTAAGTTAAGTAGTATGTGATTTTAGATAATTTAGTAAAAAGGCATTCTACCTACTTAGATATTTTTGACGCGTTTTGTTTTGCCAGATAATAACTATACTTTTTTGAAAATGACCTGCAAAATTAACACTTGGAAAAGAACTCCCAATGTGGTAATGTACTGATTATTTTTTAAATAGGTTATAATTTAGTGTAAAAAACGTTTAAAAAGGTGACTGTTTGTCACTTTTAGACTCTATTTCTATTGGATTAGAGCACATTCAGTGCCACACATTCCTCGACCGTACAATAAATTATTTACTACTAATATTGTTACACTCATTCGTTCCTGCACTAGGCACGACTATATCTTACAGAGACAGGAACTCTGTGACTGACAGATAGACAAACGAATGAGCGGACAAGACAAAACTACAACGGTTCCGTTTTTGTTGCATTAGGTATCGTAAAAAACAAATACTTTGCACTGCTTTACCAACAGTGTTTACCAACCACTAAATCCAACGACGGCTACTTGAAGCTTACAACACTCACCTTCTACAAAATAATACGATATCTTAAACCCCCTACTATGTCTCGACGAGTATATCCCTCTGAACTCAATAGACATTTTCGGTCCATTCGACATTATTGGCTTTGGTACATCGTTCCCACAAAAGGAAGCCATCTTTTCAAGCCGACCGTCTACATACAAAAACACGTCCAGAGAATCCATGCTCTCACAGCTGTAACAGAAAGATTCAATGAATAGTATTTACAAGGATTTTAGGTATTTTACGTTTCGAAGATTGAACTAGCTTATTTTAAAGAATGGGGATTGTGTGCGAGCGCTCGGTCTGTTTCCGAGCTGAATTTAAACACGAATACATTCCATTCTTAGTAGAAAAGACTTTAACCTTATTTGGGTTACAGTTTTTTATAACTCTACTTCTACATATACAATATAATGTATGATCACTTGGTTAGAAACACAGACAAGACAGGGCCCTACGAAGCTAGAGGTCCCGGGTTCGAATCCCAGTCAAGGCATTTATTTGTGTGATGAACACGAATATTTGATACTGAGTCTTCGATGTTTCTATGTAACTATTTAAGTATCTATTTGTGTTTGTACGTAAGTCGCTAAGTACTTATAGGGATAAGCTTTGCTTAGCTTGGGGCTAAGTAGGCCGTTTTGTGTAAGATTGCCAAAAATGTTTACAAAATATTAGTCAACTTAAATTGGGTTACCAGTTACCACCGAAAAATATTTATTTCATCTACCTAGGTATGGTTGAAATTCTTTTTGTTGAACGTATTTCTATTAAAATGTTATTGGATTTTGAACCTTATAGTTTGAACGGTAAAGTAGCTTTTTGAAAAAATTGCTTTGGTGCAATTCGTTCAACTGAAATGCTTTCAAGTATACTATATACATTCAGCATCAAGAGTATCTAGCATGGCATATTAAAGAGGTCAAAATTTCCTATTCCCTTGTCATCATCATCATCATCAGCCTATATACGTCCCACTGCTGGGCACAGGCCTCCTCTCATACATGAGAGAGATTGGGCAGTAGTCCCCACGCTGGCCCAGAGCGGGTTGGGGACTTCACATACAACTTTGAATTTCTTCGCGGATGTATGCAGGTTTCCTATTCCCTTATAATAAAGACTTTTGTCGTTTTCATATACAAGAGTAACATCCCAAGACCGCGTTCACTAGGACGTGTAAACGCGCGAGACGTAAGCGCGCTTGTCTAAATATATATGGAAATCAAATGTGTTTGACAAGCGCGAAAACGTGTCTACGTGTACGGGTGCTACCGTTTGAATAGAACCTTTTCTATTCAGACGGTTTCTAACTTAAAACATACTGCTTAACCCAAAATAATTAAATAGTACATACATACATATCTAACAAAAGTAGTCTAGCTCCCCCTTATTCATAAAACTTAACAAACCTCTGCTAACAAAATGTGTTTTTTCATTGTCTCACAAGCACATATGTCAGAATGACAGATAAGGACAAACAAATTTTAGCGGCTAGTCGATTGATGGATACATCATTTATTACTACATTCGTATTAGAATAACGAAGTCGTAAGTATATTTCACTGAATAAATTTCGCTTAACTAAGCTGTATAAGCAAATTGTTATTATCTGCATGAACACATTATGATAAAATATTTTTCATCACACTTGCTCGTAAATGGTCTTATTGCACGAAGACACAATGAAGCACATTGACCAAAATTAATCACGCGGGAGTAAGTAATGGTAAATTATATACAGTAAAATAACTAAATAAATACAATGCTAAAACTCACTCTATCATGCTAGCAGTGACTCTCTGAAGGCCAAAGTCTTCAAAAACTAGCCGAATACGCTCTCGTCCTCTGGCCTGGAAGTCGTAATGGCACTTGGTTTTCTGAGGATACGGCGCCGGGTGGAGTGGCGACGTGAGCTTGCCACTCTTGCTTTTATCACTACTGAATACTTGGTCACATGAGGAGGCTGAAATAAAATTATGCTTATATTTTATATATTAGTACATTACTTACCAAGGGCGATAAAACAAAAAATTGTCTCAGATCGCAGGCATTTTACGCCCGAGCCGAAGGCAAGGGCGATAAATATGCGATCTCAGGCTTTCTTTATTATCGCCCGTGGTAAGCACAAAATTTTATGTCACCCCCTGGCCAGAAAGTGGGTTTTTTCTCCGCGCGGAGCGTGCGGTAATAGCCACTTTATGGCCAGGTGTGACATAAAGTATATAATAGTAAGTATATCGTAACTAAACTGTATCACATATATTTAATTGAATACTGTAAAGGAAAATAAAAGGCTTATTATTGTTATATTATTATGTAATAGTATGGTTTTCGTCCAATAAAATAGTTCCTCTGCGGATTGTTAACATTTTAGGACATAAAATTGATCATTGGACCTAGATGAGAGAGATGAGAGTTTATCAGATGATTATATAATGGGTCCTAATCCTAACGGTTATATTCAATCAAAAGTATAAGGCCACTCCCCAAATATTTATTTGAAGCAAATAATTCCATATTCTTAGAAATAAATAATTGTTGAATTTAAACTTTCGTGTGCAATCGTCGCGGGTCGCAGACGCACTCATCCTGAGGAAGAACTCCCGAAGAGTTCGAAACATGTCGCCCGAAGTGACAATTAATACGTGAGTTTTAACCGTTTAGTTCAATAAAGTAATAAATAATTCATTGATTGATTGATTGGCCTGTCTAGCTAGTCTATATATATTCCAGACAGGCTAATGAGCCTTATTGTATCTTTTTTAAAGTGTAAACTGGAACAAGATTGTCGTCCAGCCCAGCCTTAATGTCGGTTAGCTGCTACACAAGGATCCCTATTTTATTTAGGTACGTAATTTTCCATACTATCACATTCTGCCGTATTGTATCCAGTTATAAAACAACATGTATATCCAACGGTAAACAAATTATGCTTGCAAACACCGCAATGATCTTGACTACTTTAAAGTTTTAAGTGTTAGCATTAATCATCATCATCAGCCTATATACGTCCCACTGCTGGGCACAGGCCTCCTCTCATAGATGAGAGGGATTGGGCAGTAGTCCCCACGCTGGCCCAGAGCGGGTTGGGGACTTCACATACAACTTTGAATTTCTTCGCGAATGTATGCAGGTTTCCTCACGATGTTTTCCTTCACCGAAAAGCTAACGGTAAATATCAAATGATATTCTGTACATAAGTTCCGAAAAACTCATTGGTACGAGCTGGGATTCGAACCCACGACCGCCGCTTGACAGCCGCATGCTTGAACCACTGGGCTACCGTAGCTTCTTTAGTTAGCATTAATGAAGTTGGTAAAATGACAAAAAATTCAGTTCCTAGTTTAAACTACATAAATAATGACCTCAAACATTAAACAATAATAATTATAGTATTTGTATAATATGTAATAATTATATTAATATAGATACTTAATGATTTGTGTTTAGTTTTCTCTTTTATCAAGATATTGTACACTATGATATTGAAATATTTTGATTGGAATTTCGTAATGCCCTTGTTCTATCGTAATCGACTCACTTGCGGCACTCACAGCCGGTCCCAGTCCGGATATTGTCTCGCTTGTGCTTGACTTTTTATTGACATCACCATCTGTGAAATAAAGTTATAAATTGTGTCAATAATTGTTTCATTGTCTCAACATTATAGTGAGATGCTAAGAATGCAAAATCTTGTTTATTTAATAAAATAATAGTACTTGTAACATTGGCGGTGGCATTGGCTCTCTCAGTCAAAACGTGGAAATGCAACTACCTAACATGGATTTGATGAATTTTCCATTAGCAGGTATAATTCAGAATATTAAACAGCCTGGAATGCGCCATGGGCCAAATGTACTAAAGCGTCACATACAACGTGGCATTAATTTATACGCGGTACACGAACAAATGTGGATGTGGTGTTGGAGGAGAATGGAAAGGATTAGTTGGACGGAGCGAAAAACGAATGAAGAGGTTTTAAGTATTGTGAAAGAGAAGAGGACTATGCTTAAAACCATACAGAACAGGAGAGGACGAATGTTTGGACACCTGATACGGCACGACACCTTTTTTGTGAACACTTTGGAAGGGAAAATTTAAGGAAGAAGGGGAAGAGGTAGACCCAGATTGACGTACTTCAATCAAGTGAAGGAGAAAATTGGTGCCGCGTCGTATCAGGACGCTAAAAGACTGGCAGAGAACCGAGAAGACTGGCGATCTCTCCACCGACAAGAGCGTAGCTCTTAAGTTTGATGATGATGACACGAACAAAACCTCGTCAAGAATATATAATGTTTGACGTTGAAATACGTCGCCCTACGCTGTATTTTGTGCATGGTATGTGTTCGATAAACTATCATCAACTTTTAATTAGATTGCATACTCAACCTGTGTTAGTGTCGTCCATTTGGAACTGGTAGCTCGCCTTGAAACCCTGCCCGGGAACGTTCGAGTTAGCTGTGAATTGCACCAACAGATCCGGCCCAGTTGATAGAATTTCATAACCTAAAAAAAATATTATTTAGAGGGTACTTGTAAATTTTCAAATGCACTTACTAATATGACTTGGCTGACAAAGTATATGTTTAACTGCCTATCTGGCCTTTTGAGTTTATGTCCAGTAGCGTTCTGTCCGATTGTGTATCAGTACCAGGTGAAATGATTTCCTGGCTAAATGCGAATCTGGTTAGTTAAAAATCTATCCAAATCCGATTAAACCACCACATTCAAAAGAAGGCCCGTATTCCAAATGTAATATTCGGCAGAAGGGATACCTATGTTCACTTTCATGTCTGTGTCTTTCAAAATCAGATTTTTTCTTCTCATGGTTATCTTTGTCTGTCCCCTAAGGGGACCTCTACAAATTAGCCTGCGAAACTGAGGGCTATAAATAGCCCTCAACAAAGATATCTAACAACTACCTGGAACATGTTCTGTCAAATATATAGCAGATGGAAAACTGACATTTTTAAGGTTGAAGTGACGGTTCACATGCACCAATTCTCTTTCGAAAAGTTATGCAATTCCTTGTTGCTGGACAAAGTTCGAAAATAAAATGGTCGCACACACGAAATTTTCTTTACTGTTATATGGAAAAGTTATTACGTTTATGTTTCAGGAGATGGATAAGGGTTACCCGTACCCTTGTCTTTTGGAAACGCAACTTAACTTACCTACTATTTCATTGCAAAGCATAGCCAACACTGGGGCTGTAGCCGACCGCCCGTCGAAAACTTTTATAATATCAGCTCGATTGAGACAGCTGCAACAGAAACATAAAATAAGTAAGTTAGAAAAATAAATTGATACAAACAAAACATTTCTCCGTATGTACCTCTCATCTCCTTTCTGTAGGAACGATTCTTCTAAAACTAACTTGATTCGCTCATGTTGTCTGAAAACATAAACAAAATAAATAAGTAGGTTTAAAGATATCGTCTTTCCTCGTAGGTACTGTGGCTTGGCTTCTTGAGCGCTTAAGGATTCCTTTTGTGAATATTTTGACAATGTTTACTTTTAATATCTATCTCTTTTTTTATACTTACTACGACGGTGGCAAACAAGCATACGGTCCACATGATGGTAAGCGGACACCGCAGCTTTATTGTTTTTACATGACCAATCATGATTCACTAACTAATTAATTAATTATAATTATATTGTTAGGTATTTTATATACTGTCTGGCTAAATGTCCGTGATTGCATAAATGGCAAATGTTCACTAATAACATGTTGGCCGTTATTAATCTAATCTAAGCACAATATTACAACTTTGTCACTCTATAATGGGTAAGCTATGCGCTTGACCTCATTCCAACCGGACTACAACAACAAGTAGGTAGTCTCTGATTAGCGAGAGAGATGGCGTGGGTTCGATTCCTTTTTCTTTGTCCCGGTTCCAACCGTGTACGAAAGACAATCACTAACTATGTCTTAGCGTGTCCCTCTCTCTCCGCTCTCTTTTGGCCACCATCAATCAATAATCGTTAATTTGATGTCAGTTAGGCACGACTGTATGGAGATATCTTAAAAATCAGTTTTAACATTGTGTCAGGAGTAGCGCATTAAATCGTATGATTTTTTTTAAACAACAAAAACCTGTTGACGAGTCTGCTTGTTGTAAAGGACTCGAAACGTCGGGATGTATTTAATATAACAACATAGAAGAAGAAACAAGTGCGTATTTGTATGAATATCTTCTGTCAATATGAAAGGTCCAACATACCTGGCATGAAAGTGATAAGTACACCGCACGTTGCTCGGGTAACTCGAGGGGTACCTCGGGCTGTACAGCCGCCCGTACATAGGCCGGTTTGATTGCGAACTAAACACGTAATCGCACCGAGAGTCGGGAACACGTACGCCATCTGTCTCAAAATTACCTGAAGGCAGACGTTTTTAGTTTAGGCATTTTGTTTCTGAAACTTAGGCGACTTCCTGACTTGGCGGGGCGGGATCGATATGTGGCATTTTCTTTCACGTAAACTTACTGAAGTCGCAAAGATTCCCACTTGATATAATACTGTCAGTATTACGTTTGCGCAGTAGTAATATCATGCGCAGAAGCGAAGCAGTACCGCCTTCCCATCGTCCCGCTACCGCGCATCACGCGCCAGTCAGGAAGCACTCATTTAACTAAATGTAGGGGCGTAGTAAAAAAATGGTATCGCGTCGACTGACATCTGACACTGACATTTGACACTTTTCTCATATCGTACTGCCTCCGCACCGACAAATCAGGAAGTCGCCTTAGTTTTGGAAGTTTAATTTGAATAGATAATATTAATTCAACACATGTTTCGAATTTTAAGGGTAGAGACCTGAAAGCTTGGGAACAGTTTAGCGGTTTGTGTGAGTTTGTGATAAATAGTGATGTTTGTGTTAAGTATTACGCTACTTTGTTTGTAGTAAGTTAGAACTTAAAGCTTACTCCAATTAGTGTTAACTGCTCGAATCTGCTTCTGCTTGTAAAAGTGAATTAATGGCAAAGGTTATTAATAATTATGACGTGATGCTGAACGATTAAATGCATTTAATGAAAAAAATATTTTTTTCTGCTTTGTGCAATAAAGAATAAATAAATACATAATGGAAATTAAATGCATTTAAATCAATACAATACAGTATGTTAACAACTACAGACATTTTTTTTCATTCATAGCCGTGTGCGAGGAAATATCGTCATATTAAAACAAAACATAACATATTGTATTCACAAACAAATCTGTTTGCAGGACCTTATGATCAGGTTACTGTTTAATACTGATGTTTCTTTACAAGATAAAGGTCATTTCATTGTTACTCACACACCTATATTTAATGACTTTATTACTGTCTATGTTTAATGTCTTTGTTACTTGTTATTGTGTGCAGTAAAGTGCTTACATACTTACATCATCATCGGGCCTATTACATCTTGACAGATGATTTAAACAGCGTCTGCACGCGAGAGACAACTCCTCTCGTGACTATATACTCGTATTTCAATACGGGATCGACAAATGCGTCCACAATTCCGGCACGTGAACTGAGGATCCGTATCACAAGCACCCTCTTCCCGGTTATGTCTTTTTGTGCGCTTCTGGGTCAGATCTTGGAACCAGGTGCTATCGTGGATTACACGGCCTTTTGCGATGGTGTTTCTCCACTCATCACGATTTCCAGCAAGATAAATATAATACATATATACATACTATTTGTTGCAATCATCAAGTAAATTCTAAATAATACTCACGTCTATCAATAAATCTATAAGTTCCGACAAAACCGGTGGCATTGGTGGCTTTGTCCCTCGTATGTAATTCAAGGACCAAGAGCGGCCCATGTGAGTAAAGGACTGGAGGGGTATCAGCCCTGCTGCCGCAGAGGGCTCGCCAGGCCGAGTACTCGTTCACTCCGGGAGGGCCTGGCCCGTGGGTACCCCCTTCCGAGTACACCTTCAGATAGTCGCCTTGGATGCAGCTGGGGGCAATAAGTATGATTATTTAATATTATTAATAATGTGCGAGAACTTTTGAACTACAATTTTTTTGTTTGCTCTATTAGTAAGTATACAAATTAAAGCACTAGGAATAGTGGTAATAAAACTCTGAATCTGACCCATGATGCCTGATGCTTTGACCCAATAGAAACCAGTATAGGAAACAATATATTTGTTAAAATTCTTCTGGAATTGATACCTTCTAGGCGATAGGTAAAGTAAAACCAAGATTAAAATGAACGTAATATTAGTAATATTCTAGTAAACATAGTTTCAATGTGTGAATTTCTGCGTAGCCTATGCTCGCTCACGTACGTCAGATTATGAGCATAAGTACACTAAAGGGACGTTAAGATTAATATAGGTTTTATTAGAACATTTATTTGCTTACAAATTTCATAACCGGTCGTGTTGATACGAGCGTGAGATACGAGTACGTTTCCATATCAGTTGATGTTTTTGCTCATGCGTTAGTTTCGGTGGAACGGCTAAAGTTTTAATCAACGCGCCCCACATCGGCTATAGAAGGGATGTAGGTAGTTACAAAAACCGTGTTAGCGGAAGGTTTAATTTGAGTTTCTTTATTTTATTTTGCACGAATGTTATGTTAAAAATAATTAAATTTTGTAGAATGTTACACGGGAAAAATATGCATATTTTTATTTTTATGTTATTATGTTATTAAATGGGTCGTTCCAAATAGTTCTAACGATTTCGATTAGATACAAGAAATTTGAAAATACCTCATTTTATAAATAGGGTTCGTAGGCGAAAGATGAGATGAGTGAAAGATAGCGAAGTCATTTTATCACAGCTATCAAAAGAATAGTGCGCTAATTTTACTAAAGCTTGTGTTGGAATAAATATGTTTTTTAAGTAACATCATAATTTTCTACACAACTAGCGCCATCTTTTCATACTGTAGTACCGTCTCTTTAAAAAAACTTTAAAATAGCAATATTAAATTATGCTTTATATATCAAGTTTGTTGGTAATGTAAATATAGGTAATCAATTATAATTGTCAAATGCCGTATTGTTAATTATTTCTATAAAATCTACTGCTGTAATTGAACCACTCATATTCCTTGGAATTGATGCACATACAGTTCAGATTATACCGAAAACAATAAAACAGAACGGCAAACATTTTTAAAGGTTGCTTGTTACGAAGTGAAGCCCAATACGGCGAACGCATTGCGGCTGAACAAGTTGAAGTTAATTAGAAACAACATACGTGACCGTAGCAAACGTGCAAAGGTAACGCTGAGTTACAGTGCGTTCACTTAAATGAAAAAAAAAAGTTATGTGTAGTCATGAGTATTGTTTATTGTAACAAAATACATAAGTAGGTATTTTATATGTGGCAACATTTGTACCTATCTACCCGTTTCTTTAAAAATAAATTCAGTCGATAACGGAAAGTCACTGTGTTTTATTAATGAGACCCCCCCTCATTTAGCGAGTGGTATAAAAAACTATACTTAAAACTATGCATATCACCGAAGTCTGGTATTCTTAGCTTCAATATTGATTGAGAAGCTGTCACCAGTTTCAAAGAAAGCTGAAAATATTTGTTTTATGTAACCGCATTCAAATTAATTCATCATTCGATGCCAAAAACAGATACTACACAGATGTTAAACTTATAACCCCGCTCTTCAAGTTTTTTATACACACTGAAATTAGCTTTTTACTAATAACCGATAGGCGCTACACTGAGAAATTTGGAGACTTTGAAACGCTGTCCTGCCCAGACTAGCAAAAACAGTTAGATATATGATTCTTGACTATATGATTGTGGTACTGACAATAGTGAAACATGATTGCATAAAAAATTTCTCGATAGAAAATAAATCCAAAGTCGAGTCTATATTTTCCTTTTTTCCTCAGCCTACTAAAACAACGCATTATTAAAAGACACGATTAAGTTAATAATTATGATGGTATTTTACCTCATCTAGGTACTGACAAGACGAAATTTAATAAACCTGCACACAGTCAGATATTTAACGAGATTTGTCTAAAAAGCCATTCTCGGAGAGGGTTGCATCCCGTTTTGTCGTGAGCGAAAAACAAAGGGTGTCTCTTTCAATCGATATATCGCCTTAAATTTTATAGCTCTTTTACCTAATTAAAATGGTGTCAGGAAGAAAAGATTTTTTTATTTGTTTACCTATTGTAGGATTAAATATTATTGTAGGATGGAGTAGCATTAAATGAGACTTTTCGGCCAAATCTATGCCTCCGACTGCTTTTTATCCTTAACTAGTATTGAGCTGAAATTAGGAATACACTTTTAGTTCAGATGACAATGCAATATTGACAAAAACTTTTTATTGCTTGTTTTGGTATTTTTAGTGCAGGCGGGTTTTTTGTTTCTTAATTAATTATTTTTTTATTTAAGACTTTTTAGTTTCATCTATGGTTCTTGCAATTCAGTGGCGGCGCGTGAGATTTTTATAGGGTAACCCGGAGCGAAAATTAGAAATTGAAGATTCAACAACTAGGTACCTACCTATACTCTTTGGGAAAATTGTAATGAACCCAAACACGATAGTTATATCTAGTGAAGTTTATGAATTGCTATGACCACCTTCTGACTTTCTCATCAGAACGGCTTTATGGCCACATAATATTGCAATGAAACTTTATTTACACATATATAAAATTTCAACTCAATTGGACTACGAGAAGTTTGTCAAATTTAGTTTGTAAAGTTTGACGCAAGGAGATAATTTTAACTGAACCTACTTATTTATTACTTACTTTACGAGGTAAATAACACCCTGCAAAAATATCTAAACGTGACTCATTTCAGCAAAAAACAAGTGAGTGTCGGATCACACACAAAGACGGGATCCGGGGTACCGACACCTAGCAGTCCACTTTTAAAAACACTATTTAATACCTTAATCAAAAAAGTTCGTATCTTCATAGGGAAGTCACGGCACTTACGTCCTTTTGTTTGGGCAAGACAGTTTTTCAGTGATGACTCAAAAACCCTAAATCCCGTCTTGTTCAACCCAAAAATCGTTGAAAGTGTTTATTAATTTTTACCACCTCAATTTTAATCTTCATAGTTTGGAAATTAGAGGGACACATTTTGTACGACTTTGGAAGCTAATATCTCTCCAACGATTGACTTAAATGGAAAACTTTTTCACTAACCTCTACGTTATTTTTAAAGGCCTATCCAAAAATACACATCACAATAACTTGCATTGAAAAAAAAATCATCCCCCGGTTACATGTATGGGGAGCCCCCCCTAAAATATATTTTTTTCCTAATTTCACATCACTTTTATGTAGCGGTTTATAGAATACATCTTTCTACCAAATTTCATAATTGTAGTACTTATAGTCTCCGAGTAAATCGGCTGTGACATACGGACAGACAGACAGACAGACAGACCGAAACTATAAGGGTTCCGTTTTAGCCATAAGTACTGGCTACGGAACCCTAAAAACAACGGGTTGCACTCCGGGAGTGACGTTAGAAGTGAAAATTCAATGACATGATTTAAAGAAAGTAAATAACAAAGATATTGATATGTTCATACGAGTATTCGAATAATCCATCTACACATATACCTTAAAGCATTTAAGACGGGAGCCGCCAGTGATATACTTACCCCTCTAGTCTGCCAAAAGCATAGGAGAAAAATCTGCCACGTTACTACTTTCAGTCTGGCTCTCCGATATTGGACTTAGTGGAAAAGCCAGTAAGACGAAACTTCATTACTCAAGTTTGGTGTTTAAAGTCTTACGATTGGGAAGACCAGCTGAGTTGATCCCTCCTAACATCGCAATCACGATACTAGAAGGGGTCAACTAGCTGGTCTTATATTACAACCTACGTGACAAGCTGAGTTGACCCCTCCTAACATCGCAATCACGATACTGGGAGGCATGCTAAACTCCGCCGGCTTGTTTGGCTTTATGAAATGCGTTGCGTTTGGCGTTCGCGTGCGTAGATTTCGTAGTGGTTAGCTTAAATCTATTATGACGCTAAAGTAAATCGTATTATCAAATTGTATTTAGGTAATGGATATTTTGTATTCATAAATTGATGATTTATTAAATTAACAGCAAGTAGTTTGTAGCAAGATTATGTAAGGCAAGCCGGTGGGAATCGGGTTGTATGGGCGCTCCGCCACTGTTGCAATTGTTAAACGTGTGTAAAGCAAACCTCGAATGACGATGAAAATGAAAACATGAGTGACTGCGCATAGCGGATAGCGGATTCGACTATTAAACTTTGAATAGCTATAAATCCTAAACGGTTGTTTTCACTAACTAATGACTAAAGAAACCTTATAATGATTTTAAAATACCTATTCAATGATACCCCACATGATATAGTTCGTCAACTTTAATTTTTATTTGTTTTACAAAATGGTGTCTGGCGGCCGCCATCTTTGTTTTTTTTTTGACGTCACATTTCTTAGAACACTCGGGCTGGTAAGACAAATCTAACGATATCTCACACATTAAAATCCGTTCAGGGAATTGGAAGATGTCAGGTAATAAAGAATATTACATACATACATACAAGATACGCGCGAAACACATAACCCTGCCTTGCAGTCGGGTAAAAAGATATATAATTAAGATTATAATAATATAAGAATGTTTATTTTGTCTCAATTTCACGATGAACTGTCTGTCTGAACCATCGCTGGAACTCTGTGTAGGTAGGTATGTTCAAACGCGCTTTAAATACTGGGGAGAGTATCAAATAATTAAAATGTTTTTGTATTCGCGCTTTAGGTTACCCGTGTGACAAGTCCTAACGGGAACCGCATGAATTTTGAAGAGGCTTGTACGGACGGAGTGTCAATGGTGTAAACAAAACACCCACCGGCTTAAATAAATAATGTAAGCGTAGGTAGAAAGTTAAATAATACACTTACAAAAAACACACTTGAATATGAAAATCCACCTCATAGTCATAGGGGGTTATGATCATTTTTTAGCCAAAACGCTGCACTTTTTGATGAAAGCAATCCGCTTTGCATAGTTCCAAATTAAGTGGTTTTTTATCGAGGCAACCGAAGTTTCACCCCTTAGGCGACTTCCTGATTTGTCGGTGCGGAGGCGGTACGATATAAGAAAACTGTCAACTGTCAGTAAGTTAACGTCAAAGAAAAAATGTCACATATCGATCCCGCCCCGCCAAGTCAGGAAGTCGCCTTAGGCGGTGAGATAGCGCCACTTCAAAAATCAAAATTTAAAAAATTCTGTAAGCTCAATGGGTACACCAAGCACGAAGATATAGAAACTCTAAGGGGGGTCATAATTCATAACACATGTACATGAAACCGCGAATTTTTTCGAACATTATGATGCAGGTGCGGAAAATACTTCATACGCATCAAGTCTTGTAGATGTAAATGGGAGCGCAGATAGCGCAAAATTTTGAACAAAAAAATACAATTGACTTATCGAGTGGGGTACCTATTATATGGGGTAACTATGATCTACGAATTTTGTCAGACTTAATGTTTATTATTATTATTTATAGTTTACTAACAAATACCAATATACCCTGAATGTGGAAAGTCCGACTTGCACTGCCTTGCCGGTTTTTCGGTATGTTGTATGAATCAGTTAGGGTAGTGTTCATCCATTGAAACTTTGAAAAACTTGACTTCGGTACGAACCACGAGAACATTAATGGGACCATTTTTGAAGGGCCATAGTATAGAGCTGCGGTTATGCTTAATTTGTTTCATATTTAGTACATTAAAAAACGTATTTTATACATTTTGTTGACGGAAAACGCAAAGCTTATGACTTGTAGAACAGTTGCTGTTGATACTGGCCACGTATACGTATATGCACATAGCTACTTTCTTGTTACGGGGAAAAAATTGAACCCACTAACCCTTGGGTACACCGATTTGGACGATTGATATGTCTTGATGATACTCTACTCGTACTTAGTACACTTGACTACGCAACCGAGTCAAGGATACGGCTGGTTTTCGACAAGAGCTATGCTACGCAGCTATGCGACCTTTTCCACTAGAGCTACGCTATGTAGCTGTGCGAGGAAGATGCGCTACGTAGCTGTGCGAGGATGCGCTATGAATCCTCTTCCTCCATGATTCTTTTTCGCACATTGCGAGATATAAAATAACTTTTTGCTTCCACGATGGCATGTCTACTTTCGTTGACAAACACGCGTCTACTGAATACACTCGCGACCATTCATAGCACGCAAACGCATCCACAGCACGCATCCGCAGCACGCATCCACAGCTCACATCCGTAGCGCGCATCCGTAGCGCGCATCCGTAGCACGCATCCATAGCACGCATCCGCAGCTCGCATCTTTCCATATAAAAAACATAGCATAGCTGAACCCTTTTCCACTAGAGCTATGCTATGTGAATCAAGGCATGTGATTGGTGGATTTCAAACGCATCCATAGCAACGTAGCGTAGCATAGCTCTAGTGGAAAACCAGCCTACTGAACCAATGTGTAAGTACCGTGATTTTGTATGTTACTCAACGACCACATGTAGGTACGCTACACCACAACAATATATAGAATTACTTGTTCTCTCTGATGCTTTTGACGCTTGAAACCGTTAAATTGTATCAAATAAGAAACATGTCAACTTATTCACACATTGTGTCACGAACGCTATTTAGGTAAAGACCGGGTCTTTTTCCAAAGAAAATCTCAAATCACAACGCGTCACGTAAGACTCTCTTTCTGACGACGCATAATTATAATTAAAATTTATATTAATTAGAACGCTTGCTTGTATCTTCGGTAAGTATTAGGAGACGATACGAGGCCAAGCGGACATTTTGTCCTTTTATGGGCGGAATGAGATACCCCGCGGTGTATGATGTTACGCTAGAATCACGTCTATTAAATTACCGCGATATTATATGACAAAAATAATTGAGTAGTCTATTTGGGAAACATAATTATACTGTACAACATACTAATATATTATAACAAAATGTGTTTCGTAATATTCAGTATCATAATTAACAATTAGCTATGCCTTGGAAATTAACGACGTACCGAACCTACAGGCAGTCTGACATATAAAGCGTAATTTTTGGATGTTGGCAAATAAAAGCAATCTAGAACATGATACGTATGAATAGAACTCGCATGTCGATAAGAGGATGTAAATGGTTTTTGTAATGGGAAATACAATTCGGCTACCGAAACGGCCTGGTTATTTAGGCGTGTCCGAACTTCGGACAACTTATAGGAAGTATAATTATAGTAATATTATGTAAGTAGTGGGAAATGGGTTCATATGTAGGTATATTATGTAAACTTTACATATTTGTACTAAGTAGTGTACGGTCACCAGCACCAATATCTGCCATAACAAAGGCGGCATAAATAGAGTCGTGTCTGATATTTATGCCGCCTTTGTTTTGCAATATTACTAATTAGTAAGTAAAATCAGTAAATTAGGATTAAACGTAATATAATTCAAGTAGGTAAGCTATTGCTTTCTCAGAAAAAGCTGTTAAATTCAGATCCCATTTATCAATATGACGAAGATTGGATAAGGCGCATTATCCTTAAATAAATCCTCCGATAATTTTTCATGTTCGTTTCGTGCTTTCTCAAGTTAGGTCATTAAGTGTAAGTCATAAAGTAAACTACATTGGCGGATAAATCATTTTTATTAATATTTAGTATAGTTGCAAAACTATTATAGTAAGCTATTATTTATATTATTAGGGTTTAATAAGTTTAAGTTTAAAAGTTTGTTCAAAGGTAAGCTGGAAGATATCCCTTAAAGGTATAAGCTCGCCTTTGTACTTCATATTTTTTTTGTACTTTTTCTCTTTGTTGTGTTTTATGTACAACAAAATACATACATAAGTTAAATGGAATGCGTAGAACTTTTTACGCTAGTGAAATCGTTTAAAACGTTATTGTTTGAGTACCTAATGTACCTGGCTAACTTTTTGTTACGTTACGACTACAATATTGCGTTTCGGCGGCTATATTGGTTTTAAAAGCTACGTCATGTTTTATTTCTGGCTTTGCCTGATGGGTTTGAATGGTTATTCTTGATACAAAAGCTTTAAAATGCTTTGATGTATTAGGTACAATAGGTACTAATAAATGAGATAAAATTCGTTTGCAATAAATATATATTTATGTGTATAAATAGTAAGGAAGTTGATATACTATTATTAGGTACCTTAAATTCACACTTGATTACGTGTCCTCGAACACAGAAGTAATTCCAAACTTTTTACGCCTCACATTTATAGCTCTGCCAGAACATAAACCTGGTAGTGATACTAGTGATAAAGTGACTCGTTACTCCGTACGAGTCATTATTTTGTTATGAGAAGAATTTTCGTTGAAGAGGCCCCGGGGTGGAGCGCGAGTAATCGCGTGAGATGGTGATGGTCGGCTTATACGAGTATGCGTGTGTGGGACACAAGGGCACAACAGATAGTAAGTAATGGGAATGTACCTACAATCTTGGGCGCCCTTGTATTTTTAGGGTTCCGTACCTCAAATAAAAAAAAACAACGGGTTGCACTCCGGGAGTGCCGGCAGAAGTGAAAACTCAATAAAGATAGTAAATGGGTCATTGTCAGATTTAGGTGCGCGTCTTTTCGGTGGACAGGACATGCCAAAAGTTAAGGGCTACAAAGCTTAATTTTCGATTGATCTGATAACCCGCATAATCTGTAATTCCGTGTTTATAAATCCATATAATAAAAACGTAAATTACATGCACACAAGCCGTTAACTATTGTCCACCGAATGGACAACTTTTGTTTTTCCGACTGACAATGACCCAAATAACAAAGATATTATATATATCGGTATCGGTATCCGTATCGGTATCCGTATCTGTACTGTACTCATACTCATGTTCATATACGCATAATCCATTTACATAATATGTCCCGAGTATCATTGTGTCTTACGCATCTAAGACCAGGAACCTGTACCACAATACTTTACAAGCGTACAATTCGACAAATTTGTGAACTTTTTCTATGGAAAATTGTGAAATTTTGTCAAATTGTAGACTTGTAAAGTTTTGTGGTATATGGGCCAGCTGAGTTTAGCTGAGTTGACACCTCCTAACATCGCAATCACGATTACTAGGAGCGGTCAACTAGCTGGTCTTAGAATCTTAGAATCTGTCGCGAGTTCAACAAATTTTCCCCAGTACAAAAGTGCTCAGAGCCGCTAAAGAAGTTTTCACTTCAAAAATTGTAAGCAATACCAGTGGTATGTATCTGCGCCGTGGGCACCGAGAAGTATGCCTACTCCTCGGCATCCGCGCGTGTAATGCTCAGTCAGTTGGTTGCCACACGCGCTCACGGCCGGACGCTGCCACGAATAAAGTTGTACCGAAGCAAAAATTACTTCGTTGCAAAATAATTAGCAAGTTTACTCCGCAACTGCCATTATATCCGAATAATTTAGTTGTTTGTAATGATTTTATGTTCATATTTATCCCTGGGTAGTAATTGGTATTAAGTATAGTTTATTTACTATGATTTCCGAATCAAGTTTTGCGGTGGCATTGTACGGCCTAAGAAAGGGCCGTAAACATTGCCGTTACTATAGGGACTTGTGACCTTTTGGAAGGGCAGGAATTCACCCTCAAAAGTGAGACACGTAATCAGCAAATATCTTTGCCTAGTGACTAATTCAAGTTTGGAGTGCTACTTTTACACTGTTAACAATAATAATATACTTTATTGTGCACCACAAAGTATAGTATTATTACGTTATTTATACACGTTACAAATAAATAACGAAGACAGGTGCCTACTTTAGTGCTTTCGTTGGAATATAGGTAGTTAGGTACTTATCTAAACGAAGTGTTTCGTTTTGTAGTATGTTCGTGGTAAATTAATTTAATTTAGTACTTTCTGTCGTAAGTATATCGTAACGTAACCATAGACAGGGTGAGAGATATACTTCGCATTGAATTTTGGAAAGCTTTTATTTAACTTGCTGCGTTGATATGCCTGTACCTATGTATGTATGTAAATGTAGATCGGATACTGGAAGGATCTCGGAAAATCCCAGAGAACCAACAGAAATTTTTATTTCTAATTAAGTGTCAACCCTAGCGTCGCTCGGCCGGCGCGTGAAGCCAATGACCGGAGTGTTCAAGGTCGCTCCATTGTTTAATTTCGTAGGCATTTAAAACGGTAGGTATGAGCTTCTTTATTAGAACATACGTATCTGTTCGAAGAACTATTATATAATCTGTGCCATTACCCTAATGTGCCCAGGGCCTCAAATTGGTTAAAGACGGCCCGGCCCTGTGCGTTTCCGTTACTGTCACCCGGGGAGGTACCCTAAAAAAAAATTTTTTAAAAGATTTTATTCTACCGTTTTCTCCGCGTCATCGATATGTATACTCATGTCAAATTACAGCTTTCTAGTACTAACGGTTACTGAGAAAAACGGGGGTCGGACGGACGGACGGACGGACATGGCGAAACTATAAGGGTTCCTTGTTTACTACGGAACCCTAAAAACTGAAAAAATCAAATTACTTGAATTTCCCGAAACGTGGGGTAATCTTCAGGGGATTTTTTTATTATTTGTTGGTATCCCGAAATCGAATTATAAACCGACTGAATGATGGGACATCAATACTAAGCTGGCTTCTATGGTAGATTTATACTACGCGATTTGATCGGTTTATATGTGAAATGTTTGGAGGTTATTTTTGAATTAATTTACATATTTTTCCTATTTCATCAAGTGTCTCATGATATAACTTATGATTTAGCTCAGTAACTTGGTACCGGTGAGATTTTAGAAATAAACACGGGTCCAAAATGCAAAGAAAATGTACTTACGCAAATTACGCATGGAATGTAACATCCGCCTTTTTTCGGTCGAGTTTGCTTTTACAGCCCAACACTGAACACCCCACCATGTTTGCACTGAACACTCAAACACTACGGATCTGATAATTGGTAAATTATTATTCATTTAAACCAAACTTATCATTAATTCTCCATTTATAAAATGCACTACCAAATATTGCCAATTTGTTTTGCAATCTTCTTGACACAAATACAAAATTTTTCGATCGGTGATAAGGACAAAACATCGCACTATTTTCTACTTCCTCTCATAGGAATCGCAATAAGGCTATCTTTCTCTTACAAAGCGTGTCAGGCCCTTGGTATTTTATCCATCACTCTTGGCCACTAGGTATTTTGAAGGGAACTGTCACCGTATTTAGGGACAATAAGAACTACTTTCCATGAGAATTTATTTGAAATATGATCTTTACGGAAATCGGTCAGTCTGGCTATCCGATATTGGACTTTGGAAACGCTTTTTTAGGGACAATAAGAGCTACTTTCCATGAGAATTTATTTGAAATATGATCTTTATGGAAAATCTTAGGATTGTCTTAAAACAGTTAGAACCTTGGCTTTCTAAGAAGACCAGCTGGGGACCCCTCGTAACATAGCAATCACGATACTAGGAGGGGTCAACTAACCTGGTCTTGGAATTTATCGCGAGTTTATACATTTTTCCCCAGTACAAAAGTGCTCAGCGCCGCTAAAGAAGTTTTCACTTCAAAAATCAAAACCCTTATTGGATCACTTTGTTGTCCATCTGTCCGTCTGTCAAGGATTTATCTCGGGAACGCGTGGAAGTATCGAGTTTAAATTAAACAGTTCCTCGATGCTGTGAAAAAATTACATTTTCTCAGTTAAATAAAAAAAACCGTTTATGCCCGTATATTTCCCACTTCCAAGGGAATTAAAATGTATGTATAGGGTATTTATCGTTCACCTAGAACTATAAAATTAGGCAAGTTATATTCTTATACTACAAGCACAGGGGAAAATCTGAAAACTGAACATTTTGAATTAAATCATGAAAAATATTTAAAGTTCGTAATCAATCATCGAGGTCATAATTGTATGGGTGACCAAATCTTTATGTAGAACTAATTTAGGTATGAACTAACAGTAAAGGTAAAACCACAATTTCACTATTAAAACACATTTAGGTAATTTGGAAACTGAATTTCGGAAATAGCTTGTAAAAATACTGCAAGACGGGTTTATAATATATTATATCCCTCATAGGGATAAGTTCGCCTTTGTACTTTAATCTTATGTGACATGTATATTGTTTTAACCTGTTTTGTGTACAATAAAGTGCTTACATACATGCTTACATATATACCTGCTTTGTACGGTTCCCTCGGTAGGCGAGTCCGACATGCACTTGTCTGGTTTTCTTTTATATAACGACTATGACAAACAAGCTTATCGCCTGTCAGGTGGTAAATACACATACGAAGAAATTGCCAAGATCTCTCTAAATATTTATGTGTGCGTATGAGTAAGTAACTTTTTTAATTATACTTCAGACTTAAGTTTACCGATCAAGTATGTATTCCTTTAGCTACATTAGATCTATGCCAGACCTTGAGCCAATTTCTATTTATTTTTCCGATTAAAAATACAAATTTAAATAATTTCTTGAAACAATAAAACTACTTTATAGAATCACTAATAATATGAAATCGCATCAAATGCTCGAAGCGAAAATAAAGGTCTGCTTGTTGAACCTTACATCGGTATGTAACATTCCTTTGATGCGTTCTTCTCAGATTACTTTAGATACACAACGTAAGGCAATGTCGTCTCTACAAATTAAGTATAGCTATCTTGGGAGTGGAAACTGACAAATCGTTCTCATATTACTGAATCAGAGCTGTTATGATTATATATGTATGTCTGGTTTAACGGCAATCACAGTGTAGGTACTTATTTAAAAACCTATTTTAATTATACCAATAGGTATTATAATATGTTTTAGTCTCCTTTAGCCCAGTTGGTAGGCATTTTCAACGGTTATTTTAATTGCAAACAATATTTTTTTATACTACAAAATGAAATAGGGGCTGGAAGTTTACGCGGACGAAGTCGGTGGCATAAAAAAATTATCAGTCGATTTTTTCTTGGTCTGTGTTGACATATTTTTTGATACCTTATTTTGTTACCTAAGAAGAACGTTTAAAAATGTAGTTCGTAAATATCTGATTCAAAGCTTTTAACTGGAGCTGTAAGAAAATGGCATCTCCAAGAAAATCTTTTTAATGAAAAGTTATTTAGTTTCGTTGAACGGTCTGTGGAAAATGTTTTTAAATATCTTGATTGGTTTTTTTCGTCACTCCATTAAATGGACAGCATTGAAAAAAAAACCACGACACAAAAATTTAAACGATGGCAGCGTTCTGCAGTATTCCTTATATTATAACAAAATAATTATTCAAGTATATATAAGAGCAATGTAATAAATTACGAAAACGAGCTTGCGCCAATAAAAACAACTGTAAACATTTAAAATACAAACGAATAAAATAACAAGAATCTCCGCACATATTTTGAAAACAATCCCAAGCACAGGTTTCGCGTGCACCGCAAAGAAAGAGCAATAAAAGTAGTGAAATCCCGTGAACACAAAGCGGCTCTCGTCCGACAATAATTTGTCGAAACGGGCAGTACGACGCATCGGAGACCTATTCGGGACGACGGCCTGGCGATTGCGTTTAGGTAAATGTGGATTCCGGTGGTGTTTTAGGCGTTATCGTCTGTGTGATAAAGGTTATGTATTGTCGGGAAATTTATATGTACGTGAATATTTAACTTGATCTTGAATTAAACACAAACTTAGAAGGAAATAGTTTAGGGAATAGGATTCGGCCAACGAAAAATAACTGATTGATTACATTAACGAAAAGAAAAACTATCAGGATCACCTCAATGTGGATTAAAATATCCGATTTAGGAGAAGGAAAAAAATAAAGATTTTTTTACGTTCTGGGTGTCTATAAGACAACGCATACAATACAATAAAATGAAGTTAAACCACCGAACAGTTTTTAGTTACTGCTTAACATTCACGAAATCCTACATTATGCTCGTATTATATTATTGATATTTAATAAATCAGTAATAACCTTCCGTACAACTTCAATTTAGTCAGCACACAGTTGTTAGGCGTTGACTTGCCTGACTATCCGGTCCAATAACTAGCGTGTTATTGGACCGGATAGTCCATCCACATTTTTGTCCAGTATTACAACTACCGATCAGAATAAAGCCGCAGTTTACGCTTTTGTTAGCTATCCGAGGCTGTACCGAGCTGGTTTTTGTTTTATTCCCTGGCAATTCAAAAGCAATCCAGTAAAGATATTATTGTATTAAGATAATGTAAGCATTTCGTTTCGCACACAGCTCGAGTTTAAACAAAGCAAAACCAGTGCAGTGGAGCGATAAAGTTATTTTGACTGAGTGGTCGTGTTTTATAAATATATTTACTGTTCATGCCTTTGAGTTGCCTCAATTGTAGTAAGTTCTTTAGGTCGCTACCAGAATAGTACATTGTGCATTTAGGGAGGTAAGCAGGTTATTACTAACGAAAGTCATAGAAGCCCGACTCCGAAGGCGGAGGGCTTTTATTGACTTGAGTTTGTAATAACCGTTACCTCCCGTGATACACACTATGTTTTTCATCACATTTGCGAGGAAACAAATAACTACAAAAGGCAGAAAAATCCATGTTTTATACAACCACACCAATCAAAAATTGACGAACTTGACAACTTGACCTCCAGTATCACCGCGAGAGGAGCGCAACGCGCAACCAATCAGAGCAATATTCTTGCGGCGCGCGGCCATCTAGATTTTTTTCAACCAATCACAGAGCCAGTATTCTTGCGGCGCGCGGCCAACTAGATTTTTTTAAACCAATCAGATCGTACACAAACTCATAACTCCCACGGGAGTTATAAAATTCCATAACTCCCGCGGGAGGTAAATTTGCTATAATTGCTTTATACGCACACGCGCAATAACACACTTTACGAGCAAGTGTGATGAAAATTATAATCGTTAAAATAATGCTTTGTTATCGCCATCTCTGGTCACGACAACTGTATTTAAATTAATCCTTGTGTTTAAAAACTTAAATGTTCCTATACTTCATCAAACTATGTTAACCAATGTAACTATGTAACATCATCATCTTGTCCCTTTGCAAAAACGTCGTGACATATCTGATATTACCTATTTTTAAACATCACCAGTGGCGTAACGGATAGTCCCGAGCTACTTAGTACCTAAACTTTACTTCAATACCCATACTCGTTTATAAAATTATAAATTTCTAGTTAAAAAAAGCTTACTCAATAGTCAATAAGGGAATATTTGACGCATGAAGAATTGTAATCAATGAAGATCTGACCAAGTCGTCTTTTTGAGAGAGGACGATAACATTATAAACCTAGAAAATAATATTACCCGTACAGTTAGAATACGTTTCTTCTCTCATTACATCAGCTGTAATCCAGGTCATCCGTAAAACCGCTCATGACGAAATGGACTGCTGCAAATTGGCCTCAATGATAGACTGTAGAAATAGTAATGAATGCTCAAATAGGGTTGAAATGGCGCCTGGTACCGTTTTGTCACCTATTAGGCGACTTCCTGATTTGTCGGTGCGGAGGCAGTACGATATGAGAAAAGTGTCAAATGTCAGTGTCAGCTGTCAGTCGACTCGGTACCATTTTTTACTACGCCCTTATATGAGTGCTTCCTGACTGGCGCGGGATGCGCGGTAGCGGGACGATGCGAAGCCGATACTGCTCCGCTTCTGCGCATGATATTAGTACTGCACAAACGTAATACTGACAGTATTATGTCAAGTGAGAATCTTTGCGACGTCAGTAAGTTTACGTCAAAGAAGAAAATGTCACATATCGATCCCGCCCCGCCAAGTCAGGAAGTCGCCTTAGTCACCGAGCTATTACGTACGAACTGTTACCATTCCCTACAGCACTATCTACTGGCTTACGATGGTACTCTAGTCCGAGCTTACTCTGACTTTAGAAATATTGGGCATTTACATTTTAAGACATAATATATTATATTAATAAGGTAAATACTGCTGATTTGTTGTTGTGTGTAGTTTAGTTGCGAATGTTTTAATTTGATGAAAAAATAATTTCCATTTTTTATTTATAAGCTAAATTTTATTATGTTAACTAGTGAGTTGTTTATTTGAAGTCGCAATCCATGACGAGAATTGCGTAACTTGTCCTTCATTTGAGAAAACGTGTTTTACATTTTAAAACCATCTGCGTTGACTTGGTAGTTGGTACTTAAGCAGTTCCCTTTTACGCTTTAATTTAACATGTACCTACGTATCTAATTGACTAAAAAAGGACATTCAAACACTTTTCTTGCCTTAAAATTCTCACAGAATCCATTTGTAGCTACATATTAACTTCATTTTTTGTCAACAATTTAAGGACATGGGAGTACTCAGAGTAGGCACGTGTAGCTTGTGAACCAAGTGTACGCATAGATCTCTCAATGCCTTACGCGTCCAGTACAGTAATGGTTTCAGGATCTTGTTGGGGCTGCCTCGATTTTGCAGTGTGTCAGGTCAGGTATGTTTGCAGACGCGAGAGTGGATTACTTTCATTTCAGGCTATAATTAGCAAACGAGTTGCCTCCCTGATGTGCCGCGTGCGAGACAGTACCGACAGCCTCTTGAACACCATCGTTGATAGATTGAAGTGCCCAGTTGTGAAGCACCGGAACTCCGTACATGTTGAAGCACAAAAGAGTATCATGTTAATTAGTTTAAAGGAGTCAAATTCAATTTTAAATTTATAAAAGAATTGTTATCATAATTTAATTGAAACAGAGTTAAGTTTTAAAAATATTTGTTTGTATTCTAATTTAATTTCATTGATCAATTTCTATTTATATTCTTCTATAGGGTAGTGCATAAATAGTGTAAATTGTATGTCTTAGTGAGAGCTGTGGAGGAGTTAGAGCATGTATAACATACCTAACTAAATTAAGCTACTGTAAAGTGTACATCTATCTCTGTTTGCGTCTCTAAATAAGTAAATAAAAATATACTTATAGTACCAGGAAAAAGAGTGACGACTTTTATTTTTCCTTGTCTGTCCCATTCACGTCCACCGCTTATTTACAACGGCAACCCTTGTTATGTGACATCGGATACAGTTTGTTAGTTCCGTACGATTAGTCGCGACTATGTCACCACAACGCGCCGCGTGATCTATAACCGGAGATACGGGCTTTCATGCGGTGGCGAGCTACTAATATTTGGATGCGTAACCGGAGCCTAATATAGATAACCCCAGCCCCAAAGGAGTCACATGCGCGTTGCCGACCCGTTATAAGATTTAAGGATGCACTGAGTTGACAGCAGAAGAGAAAAATATTCAACACAGTGCATTCTCGGGAGCTCTGGCAACCTTGCTCACCTCCAGGAACACAACACTACATACTTGTGTATAGTTACCTATATTTAATGGAAGCTTTTTTTTGTAGCAAACTATCAGCCTCCTAGCGTTATCTGTTATATCCTAAAGGAGCCCGTGGTCTGCTTTGCTATTTAATCGTAAGATTTGCCGTAGGCTATAGTTTTAATAAAGCATCTGCTATCTGACATTCCAACTTGAGGTGGGACGCTTTCTATACAAAACGTATTTTGACATTCGCAGGCGAAAGGGGGCATTTCGCGCAAATGGAAAGCCAATCTATGAAAGTTTGTTACATAAGTTCCTTAAAATAGCACGCCGTTAGCCTGCGAATGTCAAAATACGTTTTGTATGGAAAGCGTCCCACTTTATATGGAAAATTGGACCTTGTTGGAATGAGACTGGTTTTGTTTGGGATCAGAGGGTCGCACTTGCATATTGGAGCAACAGAGAGGGAGATACTTCGTTTTCGGTTCCCGGTAGGCCCCCAGACCTTGTTATAGGAAAGTGATATACCTAATAAATAATATTATCGTACGTATTATAGACCTAGTATAAACGTATAAGCTTTATTTGATGAAAGATGACAGAAGATATAGCAATAATTTTATTGAAGGAGATAGCAAAATACAAGTTATTCAGGAAAAACTTGCGCGTATACGGCTGCCAAATATTCTTTCTGTTACCAAGGCAAAGTTCCGTTGTTTAAGGTAAGTACGTTTTTATTTCAACAAGAATTGTATTGGCATCGGGTTCTCCCAATGCACTTTACCGTCGCTAACGTCGTACATTTTGTATGATCTCATAAAATCGCACCTGGCTGGAAATATCAAGGGATTGACCTGAGCTGCTGTTGTTTGATTGGCTGTGCATTTTACATTACAAAAATAGAGAATCAAATTCAGTTGCCGAATACACATAAAGGATGATTCACGCTAGACCGTTCCGTGTCCGGGCCGGCCCGTTTTCTAGTACGGCCGTCACGCTTCCGTCGATTTCTTGTACTACAAAACGGGCCGATCCGGACACGGAACGGTCTAGCGTGAATCATACGGCCTTTACTGTATAGAAATATGTCTTGCCATTGGACGGTAGCTAAAGTAACTTTTGTTAACACTGAAATAAATGGCCTACTAAATATTATATCACGTCCATTATTGCATTACCGGCAACTCGGTCTGCAAACTCGTTACAGTAATATTTATGGGCCTCAGCGCACCACAATTGCGGTGGTGCGACGGAGACAAACGAGGCCCAACAAAAGATAGTTCGTAAGTTCCGCCACGCTACCCTTTCCCGGCTTGGTTTGCCTTCTAACCAATTTAAATATTTCAAAGTAATTAATATTCAATTAACGATTTCGCTTATGGTCGGGGACTGCGTAGTAACGAAGTTGAAGTGCTGCCGTGGGAAATAATTTCAATAAGTGCAGCATAAAATGGTTATGTTACTACTTTTAATCCATGTCGGGTCATAAAGAGATTTAGGTTCGCGTCTTTCCTGTGGACATATTTAAAGTTAAGGGCTACAAAGCCTAATTTTAGATTGGACTAGTAACCCATATCAACAGCGTCTCCGTTTCTATTAATCCACGTGATAAAAGCATAGCTTACATGCACATAAGCCGTTAACCTATTGACCACAGAAAGGACAACTTTTGTTTTTTCAAGTCTTTATGACCCATCATATTTTGTGACTACTCATTAAAAATCGGCCAAGCGTGTGTCGGACTTCGCACATTTAGTGTTCCGTACCAACTACGAAATTAAGTTGTTTGTAATAATAAAAACCGGCCAAGTGTGTGTCGGGACACGCGCAATGTAGGGTTTCGTAGCTGTCCACCCGTTAAATTATGTGAACTAAAAAGTTTGCAAACTTATATGTTTACTATTTTTTTGACACAATTAACAACATTATCAATGGAAATTGAACGAAAGTTTGTAAAGTCTTAAGTTCTACTATTACTCGTTAACTAAGTAGTAATGTCTACTTAGCTGTGACAATTTTCCTTTTAAATTCATTATATACGCTACTACCATGTTTTTTTTCACAAACAGTACTTAGCCACAGTAGCCGCCGTCCGGGGACGGACGGAGAGGGCGAAACTATAAGGGTTCCTTGTTTACTACGGAACCCTAAAAATGAGTGAATTTTAAGTAAAAAATCTGATCATCAATGTGTTGGTATTTGTTTGTAATATACGCAATAATACACATTATCACCAAACTTATATAGTTCATAGGTCAATGGAAAGTTAAGTTTTTTCGCAACAAATTTTTGTTAAACTTGATTTTGGTGGCTTCCCATTCCATTGTTCTCTAATAGGTATTTATTAAAACAATAAATACAGTATTTATCTACAACGAACTCTAAACAACGACACCCCTCTCGTGATGCTTAATACTGTGAAAATTTTATGACTGAGCTCCATCCGCTTCACTGTAAAACCTGTCAGACAGACAATGGACAGACGGACGCGACAGCAATTAGGGTTTCTTTTTTTATCTGATTGTGGCTTTATACTCGTAGGCTGGGCCCAATAAAGCGATAGGAGTGCGCGGTCGGAGAGTGGCCTGGGGAAAATCCAGAGGAAACCTCCGACACGCACGACCACGCGGATGGTTTGAACACTCAAATACTCTAAGAGTTTTCGCTCCAGTCAGATTAGGTGAGCGGCTTCAACCGAATCTGAGGTGTCAGTGGATTGGAGCTCCTGCGAGTTTTGTCGCTGGTTAACTAAACCTAGCGTAGCTGATAAGAGTCCAGCAAGAAACCGAATCAGGCAGTGTACCGTACGGCGTAGTAGAACTTGCTGCCCAGAGCGGTGCGAATTTGATCGGTTTAACGGATCGGGCGCAGCCTATTGGTAAATAGAATATTAGATATTATTATTTATGTTTTGTAATAGGATACAGATAAACGCATTAAGATTTCACATGACTGCCCATCAAAGTGTACTTAACCTTAACAATCGATCACTCCGACCTTACCAACGCACATGGTGCAAAATAAACGACACTTTAACTCTTGTTCAACTCCCGGCATATTGCCGAGATATTGTACGGCGACTTAGAAACTATGACGCTTGTAGCAAACTGTTAAGGTACAAGCTTGTATTTACACGAACTTTAGAGCGGAGGAAATTGTTCATAGATTTTCAATAAACCTCGCAGTTTTAAATTTAAAATCCACTCGCAAAGGTGTTTAGAAAAAAGTTTATCATCTAAAATACCGAATTTAAAAAAGTTTATCATATCAAATTTAATAAACTTTGAACATTTTAGTCGAATAAAAAATCTAAATCGAACAATATGACTCGGAGAAAGAATAAATTAAATATATACTGACGAGCAAAAAAAACGGGTGCCTACACCTAAGAGCGGACGCTATTCTTGTTTTGAATTGTAAAACATATCGACTCGCTCAATCGAAATAGCTGTATAAATTCCAATTAGCAATCAATTAATAACAATAAGTAATTGCTTTGCATAATCGATATAATTATTAAAACCCAGGCGATAAATTGTGTAACAAGTTCAGTTTATAATGTTGTCGTCTGTTAACGTCTTGGCACAAATAATGTTAATAGTAATGGATGTACTATTTATGCGCTACCCAATTAGTAGGTACGCTTACTGAAAATGAACTTTTTGATTTAATGTAATCACCAATTAAAGTTTGCTTATTTGCGGTATTCCAACTAACTGCAGAGTTTAATAAACTTCATGAAAACTGCTAAAATTTTCTTTCATACACCTACTAAGCCAAAGTAGTATAGTTTATTACAAATGTAATCAAGTCAATTAGGTACTTACTTACTAGTAAAAATATAAAATAAGTACACAAAATCTTCGAAAACTATGTTGTTATTTAATTATGTTGTGAATATTTAAAATCATCTTGCTATTTTTTAATTTTTATACCGTATATCCGTAAATAGGGGCAAAATTTATATTCCGTTTGCCCTATTTACGTATAATCGTTGCATCGATTTTATAGCATGTAATGAAGAAATAATGGCACATTTAACTAATTAATCCTTGACTTCGAAGTTATGATTATTTATTTCATCTTCTTGAGTTACTCCTCCGATTGAAATTATTTTGATGAAATGATGAAAGTGAAAATGAAAGTGTATCCAGTATTTCAGAAATGGCCATTTACTCCGCAATGAAAATCGTACTCAACTCAACCTCTCTAAATTTTATTATTCTAGTTAGCCGAAATGATTAGTTGAAGCAACTGAGGATCATGCATCAATTTAGAATATTCAGCCAAATCTAATAAACTTATCAACCACTAGCTGCTTTTCTAGTAGCATTTCAGTTCAATAAGGGGCGCAGTTCTAGCTTAACCTATTACGTTTCTGGTAGCAGTAGCTCTAGTATGTTTTTCGAAACATTAACTAATTCGAACGCGTTTGCGTTTTGTCTCAAAATGTATGAAAATGCTCTCACCGAGTTTGAAATACGCGCGTTCATCGGTTAGCAACAAATGTTATACTCGCTGTTTTAGTTTCCACTAGTGACCACCAGAGGCGCTTGTCACGTTTTCATACCACTGTCATACATTTTGAGACAAAACGCAAACGCGTTCGAATTAATGTTCCGAAAAAACTTATACTAGAGCTACAGGTAGTTTCTGCTGACCAATTGCGAAATCGTGCTATGATTTTGCAGCTTTTCCTCTTAGGACCTAAACTGTTTAAATTGTTGATCGTTTGTAACATTTTCTATGCAGATCTGCTTAAATTCCGATTTTATTTATTCCAAATTAAACTTGTATGTTGTTGACATTATTTAATGGCCTTTTTTTGTTGAGAAATAATTTTAATAACGGCAAATCAATACAAAACATCATCAATACTACTTAAAAACAACACAATAATACTATAAAACGATTCATTGTATTATTTAATATTGTGATTGTGACCACTCGAAATTTTCCCGAAGCCTATTGTCATGTAACTCGTCAAAATAAACGCAAAAATAGGGTTAATACATTTTCACCGACATTTTCCTTCCATTGTTATCTGAAAGCGTTGGTAAGTCCTTTCGCTTCCTTTGTATTGACGAAGGCTTTTATATTGATTGGTACTAATTTGTTGCCTGGATGTTAACACAACACAAATAAATTAATGTTAGATCGAGAGTGCTTTCAATTCTGGCAACAGCGTTTCATGCAAATTAGTATATTGTTTTGCGAGAGACAAGCGACACGTTTTTCGTTGGAAGAAAAAGTTTGTATCGATGAAGTTGATTGTACGGAATATTTTTACATATATTTTTTGTTTGTCGAAAAAATACTGCGTTCCACCCACTCGTTTTAAACATTATGTTAATAACTTTTGGACCCTATCTTGCAACCCCCTACAACTCGGAACTCTTTGACTAATCTGTATCGTGTTCGAATTTAATTTAAAGATAAAGATAAAATCATTTATTTGTCCAAGATAGGTTAAAAGTTGTTACAGGTAATGGTCAATTTCTCTATGTGGCGCCTTACGGCTAACAAATTGTTGAGCATGCATACTATGTCAAATTCATTATCATTTACAAATTATTTTATTGTGTAATATAGCTTTTATGAGCAAGAATATTTTTTAAAACTGTTTTAAACTTATGTAATGTATTGATTGAATCGAATCTACTCAGTAATCTACTCGACTCGAGTTATGACAACGAAAATTATATTTTGATACTCTTGTGGCGTCGCTAGGCAACCGTCAAATCTGACATGTTCTGCAACGCGCTATAGAAGATTCTTAAGTCAGTTGCGTAAGTATATAGAACTTCCAACCAACTCTCATTGGACTTCGGTCCCTGAGATCTCTCTCTTGTTGTTTCTTCCTGTGTCTCCTATCTATTGTGTATTTGTATATAGTTTGTGTAGATATCCCATTTCCTGTATATATCAACCCTGTATATTATTCTATATTAGGAGCACATTTCTCTTCTACATTGGAGACCTCCGACAATGGACATAAGCGCAACCTGAAGATGCTGACGCTGCCCCGCAGCTAGCCCGACTTCCTCCCCCCTCTCTCTCTCCCTCTCTCTGAGTGTGCCACCAAGCATGTCTCCCCCATATGCCTGGTACCTCTACTCCCAGCGATTCGACTCCGATCCTGACCTGCTCGTCACCCTGGCTCTGAGCCCTCGCTCACCACGCTGACTCTGAGCACTCTCTTAATACGTCGTCGCTGACTCCTCCTTCTCAAAGGGGGGCTGATGTGGCGTCGCTAGGCAACCGTCAAATTTGACATGTTCTGCAACGCGCTATCGAAGTTACTTAAGTCAGTTGCGTATATAGAACTTCCAACCAACTCTCATTGGACTTCGGCCCCTGAGAGATCTCTCTACTGCCGTTTCTTCCTGTGTCTCCTATCTATTGTATATTTGTATATGGTTTGTGTAGATATCCCATTTCCTGTATATATCAACCCTGTATATTATTCTATATTAGGAGCACATTTATCTTCTACACTCTGTTCATACACTAAACTTCTATCTTCAAACAAACACCTATAAATAAACAGTTATATGAATAAACGAGACTTGTTCTTGTACAATTAAGTAATTGAGTCAGCTTAGCGATCCAAGATGTAGCTACATATTCGAAAAGTCGGGTCACGTCAAGTAAAAATTGTGTGAAAATCGTTCAAGTTTAATTCAGTATATTTTATATATTATTATGCCCACGCAATTTAAATTCAAATAGATAAGTAGTAAGTCTTGCACAAATCCATTCAAATTTATTATAACTACTTCTTTTTTAATATTTCTTTCAGACAGGATGACCATGGAATTCATGTGTTGAAGTCAAGTTTGTAAAATATATTCTTTAGATTATACTCGAAGTTTCTTAAAACCCGAGTTTATGCTCGTTTTCAAGTGTTCCCCCTAATTAGCTACTTCGAGCTGTAATTACCACGCAAAACGATTATTTCTTAAAAAAAAGCCCCGACGCGGACGCGGGTTTGGGCGGAGGTTACCAAGTTCACAATAGGTTAAAAAAAAGTTTCTGTATATGTCTCTTATATTCATAAAAAAAAATATTTAGTCTGTCAAATTCTCAGTAGGTTAGGAAGTTTTTTCGTAGTAGGTCAGATTGGAACAAGGACAAATTCAATTCAGGAACGTTTCTTTAGAAACCAAATTCTATCCAAGTATATTTCTTTATTATGACTGAATCTAAGTAGAAGGTATTCGTAATAAGTATGTATCTTAATTAGTTAGTTTCTACTTTAGCCGGCTCCTGTTAAGGTCAAGTACAGTTGGCTATAGAAATTAAGATAAAACTTGATATCAATACTATTTATTCATGACTTAATCGTAAGTGTTCTGGCCACTTCTAAACAAATCTATGATAAAACAATATTTCTCTGCCTCTGTCAATGTCATATCAGGAATTCATTTTTAGGGTTCCGTACCCGAAAGCTCTAAGCGTAACCCTATTTAGTCAGTTCGTCGTCTGTTTTACAGGTTATACAGTCAAACGGTTGGAGCTAGAGGCTTCAAATTTTCACAGTAAGTATCTGGTTGACCCAAAGCCACACCATTTGTCAAAACTTATTTATTTAATAACTAAATGTATCGCAGTTATTGCATTTCTCGTTGAAATCTTGTATGTTGAAAAAGGCTACAAATAATTGTGGTTGACTGTGTATTCGCATGACGTAACTATGAAATTGACTTACACTAGAAATGTCACTTACGAGAGTCTATCTTTATCAAAATCTGTCTAAATTAGAAATAGACTACTCGTACCTACCAATAAATTAAACGTATGCAGAATCTGACCTCATCAGAAAAGTGTTCATTATTGAGTTTGAAGCAGTTAGAATTTGCTTTCGTTATAATTGAAATTATTTAGAATCTGACTTTCTCAGAATTTAATCTTTAGCGGATTAGACATACTTAGTATTAAACTTATTTCAAATACGACCTCACCAGAGTGGGGCGATTTTAGAAGCTGACTAATTAATGAGAAAATGTAAAAGTAGAATTGAACCTGTTCCGAATTTGGTAATCTCCGCCCAAACCCGGACGAGGACTAATTAATAAGTTTAATATGTCGATAAATGTGTGTCTATGTGTATCTCTGGCATCGTTGCGTTGCTGCGTTTTTAATCGAAAGTTTTATTGTCAGTAGAGATGATTCAACTACGTCAGTTGTGTCGAGTGTTTTTAATTAGTTTTAACTTAGTATTTTTTTAAAGTATGACTACAGTTTTATGAATTCCAGTTATTCCAGTCAACTTACACTCAATACGTCTACAGGGCAAGTCTTGGTGAAAGCATAATTATTTTTTTTTTGATAAGTACCTAAAGGCTGCCATAAAACTAAAGGGGGGCGCGAAAGAAATTTTTGTCCTGCCCCATCGAGTGGTATAGCGTTATTTAGAACTCATTAAGTAGATACAACACAACTACAACTACAACAAATACAACAACTTTTCAAAAAATATTGGAAAACAAAGGAACGAAAAGTCACCAAAGTCAGCTTTTTTTACAACATTTTGTTCCGAAGGTTTTTTTAACTTTCCATTGCCCCTATAAAGTAGAAATTTGGTGATAATATTTATAATTACGTATATTTTACTAACAAATACTAATATCACATTATATCATTCATCCTTCCATTTTTTTCCTATTAAAACCAACTTAAGTTTGCGGTTGGTTCGGAACCCTAAAGCTTAAGCCACACAGAGAGCAGTGGCGGCTGCCGCCAAAGGCGGCTCCCGCGCCGCTGCCGCCCGCGCCCGCGCCGCCGCCGCCCGCGCCCGCTCTCTGTGTGGCTTAAGCTTAAATGTACGGAGTTCAACACGCACTTTGTCGGTTTTTGATTGACATCATGTGCGCTTCGCACGAAATCGTAAAATAATCGACTCGAAAATTTAAAACGATCTCCTTAAAAAAAACTGTATTTCAGGGATTCTACAATACTTGTTTATTGCTACTGGAATGGCTGTCTTTAGTCGTTCCACATCGACGGTTTTACTGCTTGCGATGTGACAAAAATGTAAATTGATCCTTTTAGCAGTTTTATATTAACGTTAAAAGAAGACGTCGAGATTTATCCAGCTTTTGCCGGATTTTTATATTCCGTACGATATTGGTTTATTCTGATTTACGTTCACACAGTTACTACGGTGGATCACCGCTCCCATGAATGCAATGAAAGCCTGAACATAACTGTGTGAGGGTCGGCAATATTGAAAAAATCATTGAAACTTCCTACAAAGTTGTTTTAACTGCATTGATTGATAGTTGGCGAAACCCATTCTTATAGTAGTCATTTATAAGAGTGCAAACGCTTTATTATGGACAACGTCTTATAAATGAACAAATAATCAAATAAAAACTTAAACTAGGCATAAACAATAAAACTTAAAGAAAAAATAAAATTACCCAAGACGCCGTCAGCAGGTAGGGTGCCCAGAAGGCTAGCCGCATTACCACGCTGAATGGTAATACTAATCTTTGCGCGAAATATTGGCCAGCCTTCTGCTCACCAGTAGTTTCTATTAGGCGCGTTGACAGCTCTTTATAGAGTCGGCGCGCACTTGGTCCCCATGGTCCCAGTGTTTCGACCCCAAACGCTTCAAATAAATATCCACCACTCCGTAGGGAGGAATACTTGCGGCGTTTGAGGTCTTCGGCAAAGAATGCAGCAGAGCCGGCATTTATAAGTGGATTTCACCAACTTACAATTACAGGCTGGCTTACATAGATGTACTATAAAAGAACTAGATACACAGTCAGGCGAAAAAAATGGCTCAAATGTACCGCGTTGCGGTACTTTCGTGTTGACGGCAGACAGTGACAGTGACAAAGCGTGTATGCAACTGACAGTGTCAATCAGTGCCACATTTTCCGTCATTTTTGTTCGGCATTGTGTGTCTATTTCTATATTATAAGTCAATGCTGGCTTATCAATGTTAAACAAGGCGCCGGCAGCTGTCATCCCAAAGAAACTTGTCAAACTTCCCTTATTACAATCAGATTTTAACAAAAATGGCTAACGATTACAGACGGTTTGTTGCATCCCACCCTTAATCGCAAAATAGCACCCTATAAGCCAACACCCCTGATATATTTATGATTGAGCTGTTATGTAACAGAAAGAATCTATCAAATTATAATTTTAGATCTACATCTTTATTTTACTAAACGGTTAAAACTCACTCACTCACTCACGTAACATGTCGCCCAAAGTGACAATTAATACGTGAGTTTTAACCGTTTAGTAAAATAAAGTTATAACATGTCTCACGAAAGTTTAAACCAAGTAGGTATAGATCTACATTAAAATATTAGCGTATGTACGAACGCGTAAGCGTATTTACGGATACAGTAAAATAACATTCGTGACCACTACTACAAAGATGTCGAATCTAAATTCTCTCTGCGGCATTGCACTCTCCTTCGCCGTCCCTACGTGCGAATAAAGACATCTATCTATGTGTAGAGGTAAGTAGAATAAGCTAAGCGGGTAGTCGGGGCTGCGAAATACTCACTCAAGATGCTCCTTGTAGATGTCGAAGTCAGTGAAGACAAGCTCGACGATCTCGTGCGGCGCGGCGAGGAAGGTGTAGAGCAGGCAGTCGATGCGCGGCGGGTAGGCGCGCGGGTAGTCCGGGCTGCTGAACGTGCCGCGCTCCTTGCCCAGCGTCGACGTGAAGCGGACGCAGGCGCAGCCTGATGACAATATGTTATACTTACTTATTACACGCGTTTCTTTAATTATTCAAGTAGTAACTACTGTTAACTAACTCCACATTATAAATCAAAGTAATGAAAAAATACATTTAATAATATGATGAACAGCGCGGTAATCACGTAACGTTTTCGACCGTTAGTACGATAGATTTAAATGTCAAATCCCATACTAAAACTGACATTAAATACGTGCCAACGGTAGTACATATCATTACGTGATTACCCCGCAGGTATGTGTAAAAGAAGAAAGCGATAGGTCTACTCGATTGACAGGACCAATAAATGGCAGATTCTGAAGAGGTTTTAGAGGGATCGGGACGAGTGGCGTACAAGAAGAGAGGCCTATGCTCACGCTCAGCAGTGGGCGATTACGGGCTGAAGATGATGATGATGATGAAGAGGTTTTCTTCGATGGGCCAAACCTTTCAATAAAGTGATCAATCCTAGTCATCCCCTTTGAAACAGTTCAATAATGGAAAATCATGAGTATTAGCTCGATATAGAGACATGGTGTCTGTGCAGACTAGAGAAGACATAAAGCGTCTTGAAGCATTCCACTTAGTGTCCCCAGGCAATTTTTGGGCTTAAATGGTAGGACAGTCCTGATGGGTATGAATGTTTAAAGACTTCAACGTATGGACATTGCTGGACACTTCTCAGCTAGACTAGGTGTAACGGCTAGTGAACCAGCGACAAAACTCCCATTAGCATGATTCCATTGACACCTCAGATTCGGTTGAAGCCGCTCAACCAATCTCACTGGAGCCCAAACTCGTAGGGACCCCTATCTCTCTCGTTAGAGCTCTACTCCACTCTACGAGTCAACCTAGCGGGTCCATCGAATCGTAATACCAGCTGAGTTAACCCCTCCTAGTATCGTGATTGCGATGTTAGGAGGGGTCAACTCAGCTGGTCTTACGAATCGTCGCGAGTATAACAAATTTCCCCCATCACAAAAAGTGCTCAGCGCCGCTAAAGAAGTTTTCACTTAAAAAAGTATTCGAGCTAACTTTGAGCTGGCGGAATCATATGCGGTATGTACAACAAGGTTGTCCTGAGCAGTCACTTATCTGCTACTGGCAGTCGTGGAAGAAACTTGTTATGTGGAGACAGCCTGCCATATGGCGGTCAATATGGGTCTAAATACAGAGGGTGAGTCAAAAGTTCTTGCAGTTTTCACCACATAATATAAAGAAAGCCTGTCATATTGAAACATTCAGTTTAATATTCAAAATATAAACCATTGTGTTCAATAGTCAATACCCAACGCGCAGCCAGTTCTTTTATCCCTTGACGATACCAGTCTTTTGTTTTAGACGCGAAGAAATCTCGGATGCCGTTTTCAACATCTTGCAGATTGTTGAATTGCCGTTTTCGTAAGAAGTGAGCTAATGCTCGAAAAATATAATAATCAGACGGCGCGAGATCAGGGCTGTATGCTGGGTGAGGCAACAGCTCGATTGCTTCCAGTTCCGCAATTTTTTTCTTAGTCAAACTTCCAGTATGAGGAGGAGCGTTATCCATCTGTAACAGCGCTCGTTGTCGGTTAACCAAAGCTGGATATTTTTCACTTAAAGCAGCATACATACGTTCCAACTGGGCTGCAAAAAGTTCTGCTGTAATTCCATGGCCATCTGGAATCAACTCCCAATAGACTGGTCCCTCAAAATTCCACCATAAACACAACATTACCTTTTTTTCAAAGCGATCTCGTTTGACAACTGGTTTCGGCACCTGGCCGCGCGATAACCACTGTTTTTTCATATCTGGATTTCTAAAATACACCCACTTTTCATCACATGTGACGATTCTTTTGAAAAAACGATCGTCAAGTGGATTCTCCAGCAAATGTCTGCACACATCTACCCGACGTTGAGCCTGGTCAGGGGTTAACTCGTGCGGAACAACTCGGCAGCTCTTATAACTCTTCCCAAGCTTGTGTAAATGGCGAACGACACTGGATTGAGATATGTTAAGTTCGCCAGATAAGGCACGAGTACTTTTGCTAGGTCCCGCTTCTACAGCTTGATGTAATGATTCGATATCCGTTGATATAGGCCTTCCAGCTCGTGGTTTATCTTGAAGGCTCAAATCTCCCGATCGAAAACGCTGGAACCAAAATTGCGCTGTCCGTTCTGTAACAGAGTTTTCACCTTCCACACTACAAATTTCTTTAGCAGCAGTTACAGCTGAGACACCTTTTTTAAAGAAAAAACGAAGAAGTCCTCGAATAACTAGCTTCTCTTCCATTTTATTTATTTCGCACATTTTTATTTAGGAATTCAAAAGAAATGTGCGCAGTGTATTTCAATACTACAAGAAATAACCTGCCCATCGGTGTTCCCTGTTTATGCTTTCTTTAGTTATTAAACGTGTTCAAACTTGTTCAAGTGACCAGTGCGTAACCGCAAGAACTTATGACTCACCCTCTGTAGATAGACAGAAGATATTGACGTCAGGCGCCAGGCCCCGTAAGAGTATGGAAGAATGTTTTATATCGGACGTCAACGCAATCATGCTACAAGCGAAGGTAAAAGTATAATACCTACGTAGCTAAATTGAAAGAAAATATGAAAACGTTTTGATAAACCAAATCCAAAGGACCGAAGAAAGATAATACATTACATTTTGTAGAGAATGTTACTTACCTTCTATAATTTAATATCTGAAGAAATATAAGTACGGAGGTATGCTTCTAAAAGAGACAAAGTAATACTTGCCTATATAATTTAGAAAATATGTTAAGGACGGCGTGACTATGTATTTTTCCATTTTCTTGCCTTTTTTTAAGTAATCATTAGCGCTATTTCTGTACAACGCTATCCAATTCTGGACGACATATCTAGTCCAGATCCTCCAGGTGCGAAAACTGGCCCGTACCATTGGAGATTTCAAATTTATATTTACTTTTATTTATTTATTTGTATGAGGCAACAATTTTCATATTTACCTATATCTTACAGACTTTCCTTCTGGGTTAGAAAGTCTTTCTTGAGTTTAGGTGCCAAATCAGAGCCTGGGCTCCCTTATGATACAATCGGAAAAAATCTAGCAGGGTGATGATTTGTTGCCGGTGGTGTGGAACTTGAACAGGGACAAACTTGAGACTGTTCTATATACAGGGAGTTCGGCACATGGACCGTCAAAATTTTTTGGGGTGCTGGTTGGGTCATTTGCCACCTTTCCACCCTTGGACCCTGGGTCCTAAGAGTGACGGTCATGGAGGTACGATTTTTTAAAGCTTTTTCCTAAATTACCCAAAATCTGGCATTCAAAGACACATAACTTTTTTGTGTATGCTTTTAAATACGTAATTTATTTAAATATTTTTCGTATACGTACGTGTGCCTAAAAAATACTAATTTCTTGATACAAATAATACGATACTATTCACATTATACGATTTTATTCACCCTTCTGACTAAAAACTTATTTGTAGTGTTTTATTTTTAATTAATTGAATATTGTAGCATACCGTTAGAAGCGTCTTAAACAAAAAAACTTTTTAATATGCTACTTTTTTTTAAATTGAATTTAGACGTCGATATTTTTTCGAAAATTTAAAAAGGCCCATGTGTTCATTTTGTGGTATTACTGGTATCAAGAAATTAGTATTTTTTAAGCACACGTACGTAGACGAAACATATTTAAATAAATTATTTATTTAAAAGCATACACAAAAAAGTTATGTGTCTTCGAATGCCAGATTTTGGCTAATTTAGGAAAAAACTTTAAAAAATCGTACCTCCATGACCGTCACTTTTAGGACCCAGGGTCCAAGGGTGGAAAGGTAGCAAATGACCCAAACAGCACCCCAAAAAATTTTGACGGTCTATGTGCCGAACACCCTGTATAATTCTGGCAAACAAAATAGTTACTTACTTAGTATAAGGTAATTATTATTCAGTCTAAGTCTGTCGAAACCTGGTGCTTTTGTAAAACATTTTAATCTAGTAGGACATGGATGTAGAGATTTGTCACTCTTTCCTGCGTCCCTAATGCCTAAAATATCACAGCGTGCCTAATGTATAAATCACGAGATATCTAACTTCATAGCCAATTTGCATAAAAACACAGCCTTGTACATCTCTGGTGGATAAGCAGCCTAAGACAATAGCTTCGAAGAACACCTCTATAAATAACGCCCATTTGGTTTTTCATAACTTTATTATTATAAAATGTGTTATGGCGCTAAAGGGAAAACACAGGCCTAACGAATATGTAGATGAATACACTGGCCAAGTTCCAGTATGCGGTGTACGTACAGACAATGGTTCCGCTTATAATTTTCGGTTATTATTTAATACGCTATAAATGCAAAATTGCATACCATGGCCATTCCACAAAGTGTGTTGTAATGCAAATCAATAGCAACATAAAGTTTCGTTTTCAAAGTATCAGAAATAGCAGCGTATAGGTATAAAAGATTTTGTATGTTATAAAAGACTTTTATACATTTACATACTTATTGATACTTAACTTACATTCATATTATTGTGTAATTCATTCTTTACATTTCCTTTTTTATGTCTTTTGCTTTATAAGTGGCAGTATGTACGAGCTAGCAGCTTACATCGCATATCGCATAGCATTTAGTATGAAGTATGAATTATTTATTTAAAAATTATGTTGACGCGACAGAGTAGACGCGTGTAACCTAATTTATTGAATGACAAGTCAGTGCATTAAAGACGCTCATTAACATCAAACGTATGTTAGTTATTTTGACATTGTGACATCTAATCCTCCATCCTTTGACATATATTTGACATCTTGACAGTACGGGATTAAGGACCCGTACATGTCCATTAGATAAAAATAAACATTACTTATTCCACGCCGATCTCTAAAAGGTGGCAGATATTGCGCTCATGCCGAAAGTGACTTTGTGCCGATGAATATTTAAGACTAAATCTCGTATATGAACTTTGTTTTACCTCATGTAATCTCGCACGGTATGAAAATGAGAAATCCAAGATGTTTTAGCAAAATTGAAAATAAACGTACGCAACGTTATTGCTGGGTGTTTTGGAGCAAGAGACATAAATATAATAATATAACCTTTCGGTTGTTTAAGCGAATATTTGGAATAACATTTTAAACTAACGTGAGATGAGACATAGTTACTTTTAATAAGACTAACTTTTTTCAAGTGAGTGTCAACCGTTATTCTCTTATTAAATACCTATTTGGAATGACTTTTGCCTGAATAATTTAGCCTCATAGTGAGATTAAATAAACTAAACAGTGCATGAAAATATATTTTTGAATTAATGGCAGCTACAAAGTCTTAATAAAATATTTTAGGCCATTTGCGCGCAGGTATTCAGGTGAAATCTAGTGCGGTGAAAATTTTTCCGTGTATTATGTTAGGATAACGATGGAAACTACCGAATACCGATGGGCCTTTGAAATATACAAGATTTAAATTTTTTTGAAAATATTAAATGCATAAAAGTGTTTGAGTCGTGTGTCATAATTGAGCTATAGTGTATGAAAACGGAGTAATTTGATAAAAAATATAATTTTATTTCGTATGGCAGCAAATGTAAGTAGTAAAAGTGTACAATAAGTGAATAAATGTGTGGCGCAGAACGTAATTTTTAATTAAATTGGTAATATTTTCGTTAGCCTTAGGAAAAATCACTTAAAATGTTTGCTGGGTTAGGACTACCAGGATGTTTCCCAAAAACGTTTATCCTTGTAGTGTTACTTTTTTAAACTCTTACTTATATACCTAATTTCATATCAAAAATTCTAAATTCATAGTCCATCTATGGCGGTTTGGGCTAATTGAATTAGTGTTTTCATACTTACCTACCTAAGTTACCTACCCATTTACGTAGTGACGTTGATATTAATTGGTCTCATTAGGTAGTGTTAAACCACTATATTTCCTTTTAACAAAGTCATGCTTTAAACGCCTCGACCGGAACGTTTCTAAGATCAAGCGAAGTAAGGCTTATTAAAACCTCAACATCTTCCATTAACGAGGCAGACTATATAACCCAATTAATCAACAGACTAAATCTAATAAGGCACCACATTTCTCGTTTCCGGTATCCTGTCTTTGTCAATTTGTTAGTTAAAACTGCCAGAGAAAATCGGGGAAATTCAATTATATCCCGCCCGTGTCGCTTTTAAATTATTTATCGGCATATTTATCTTTCTTCGGTTCGATGTTTCTAATAAATGGGAATTGGTTTGGGGTGTCACGGGTGAGCGATGGGTGCTCTGCATGGCCAAATGCATTGGTATCGAGTTAGGACGCGGTTGACGGATTAGTGATTAATGTAATGCAATCGCTGTATAACGGCTTCCGGTACAATTCCGCCTTTATTGATGATATCGATTTGTATACGTAATACGATTCTATTGAATTTAATAAGAAAAACTCACTTGGACAGAAACCGTAAACTTTTTAGATACAGCTAAAATGTCATTGTGTAGAACCTAACCTAATAAGATCTACCAGAAAAGTAGGTTAGCTTAGGTCAGAACTGCGACCATTTGTAAAAAAATATTTTCTATGAAATGATAATTTTGCGAAACAATACATCTATGAAACTTCTGTCTGCGAAACAAAGTACAACCTTATAATCTACTTAAGCGACTTCCTGACTTGGCGGGGCGGGATCGATATGTGACATTTTCTTCTTTGACGTAAACTTACTGACGTCGCAAAGATTCTCACTTGACAAAATACTGTCAGTATTACGTTTGCGCAGTAGTAATATCATGCGCAGAAACTGAGCAGTACCGCCTTCACATCGTCCCGCTTTATTTAAATGCGCACTCATTTAAATGTAGGGGTCAGTAAAAAATGGTGCCGTGCGAAAGTAAAGGATCATGGACAATTATTTGAAGTAGATCTCCAGGAATTCGCATCTAGCAAATAAATATAAAAACCCACGAATCGTGTCATGTTATTTGAATTCAGAATATTTTAAAAATTACTTTCTGTGGCAATATATGGAATAACTAAAAATATATGCACTTTCAAGGTTCTTTTAGAAGTACATATTTTTGTAACTTAAGTCAAACATTTTGAAATTTAGTCCATATTAATTTAGTATAATTTCTATTCAGATTTGTTGCTTATTTAGAAAAAAACTCCAAACTCTATTTAGGCATACTAACTAGACCAATGGTTTCGTAGATTTCTAGTTAAACATTTTAATTTTAATAAACAGTAGAACGTAAAATGTGAAATAGGTTGAGGCTTTATAACACATGAAAAACCCAGAACCTATTTCACAAAAACGTCATCAACAGGTAAGTAAAAAATACTAACATTATTTTTACGCGCACTGAATAAAATGGAGTAAGTGCTAATAAACTAAGGGAATTTTACACCCACCGGGATTTATGGCGAGTCCTTCATCCACCGTGTGCAGAGATAAGTGGATGAGCAGAATGAGCGCTGTTGACGTCTGGAAGAGAAAGAAGATTTATTTTTATTTAAAATTCTATTATTATCACAGGCGTGTTCAGGTATTGTAATCTTGTCACCCTCATCTCCATATATGCCTAAGAGTTATGGTAAGTATGCCCGGAGGGTCACATACAACAGGTCAGATTTCTATTGTAAAAAGGTAAAAAATAAAACAGCTTAGTCCACTTGGTAGAACATTTATTGTTTCTCCTTTCCCTGACCTAAATATACCTTTCTCTGCTAGCCTAGAGCAATAGGTTCGAATTATTTTATCTTTCGTGTACAGGCAATCTCCCAGCTATGTAACAGACTATCCAAAAGCTTATACTATATTCATAAAATCTAGAATAAACCACCAACCTTACGGTTTATATTTGAAGTTAAAGTAAAAGCTATTTATTTAGGCAAAAGGTAAACTAGCAAGCATAACTGTCCGGATTTGACACACCATGTCCTTTGATTGTAATATTATTATGTAACTAAAGGTTTATGGAAAGTTAACAGATCATGGTTATTTAACCGGTGCTTTAGGGTCAACACATACCTGGTCTCGCCGCGATCAAGCTATAACATCCGCAGCATCTTCCGGCAGAGTGCCGACTGCAGACTAAAGATCCACAGCGGTCAGCGCAGGCAACTTAACTAAACTCCGCCCCTTGGGCCTCCCTGACACCATCTGAAAATAGGTCAATCTCTATGTTAGAGGCAGCGATTTCTAAGGAATACCTGTGACACCACAAGGTTGGCCGTTCTCAACTTACCAGAGAATCATCCCACCTCCTGCGTCCTCGTCCAGAGCCTGGTGGCTCATTTCCACTCGCTGTTACACTCCGACAGGAGTCACTCTTTCAGACAAAAAGGATCTTGCCCTGTAATTAAGCTACAATTTAATCTACAAGTCCAAGGCATGCCGCCGACATTTAAGCAGACATTTACCGTTTCCTCTACTATTTACCTTTGCAGATCGTGAAAACGACGAACAATTTGTTCGCTCTTTGAACAGAGCCTCTAAATTCCTTTTGCGCAGCAGGTTGTTTCGATATTTCTATTTTTTATTTCAGAAGACCAGCTCTCGGTCCCGTTAGTCAATCGCCACGTCCTCTCCTCGCTCAATGTTGCCCTCTCCATCCTTCCTTCCTTCTACCAACCGAGATATCCCATGGAAAATTTAAATCTACGTCTTGTTTTGTATATTCCTATTTCTTATGCCATTTTATTTATTTCACTTTCATTAATTTTATATTGTATTTTATTTAATAAACTAGGGATATTCTCTCATTAACTAAACTGCCTAGACAAACCCTGGCAACACCACGAACAGATACAACGCAGTTCCCTATGGCCCTGCTAGATGGCGCTGCTTAACGTAGTTCCACGCTGCTTCGCTGGATGGCGCTACGTGACAATACCCCCCTTCCAACAAGAAAGTTCACCAATATAAAGGATCACTTTATATTTGTGAACTTGTCTGTCCTCAGACTTTGTAAGATTTCTTACTATCTATCTATATTTTATATTTATCTACTTATATCAGTCTTGGTTTCAACGTGAAACACGCACACATCAATTTTATTTTTATTTCTTTACTACCAACTACCATGCCTTATCTAGCGAGCCTTAGTTAGTATTTTATTACTCTACCAAACTATCAACTAAATTTAGTTTTATCTTATTGTTTCATGTAGGTACCTACCAAGTGGTTTTTTTTTTTTTTTATATATATATATATATAAGTTTCATGTACTATCAGGAGGGGCTTACTACCGTGACGTCATCGCGCCGCGCAAAGTACATGCGGCCGCCGGCTCACACATTGTGTGACTATTCAATGGCTGCGGAGCAGCGTTACGGATCGCACGCGCACGCGCTTGTACGATCATAAAAAATAATTATTTTCGTGTAGTTTCGTGTTAAATAATAATGTCAAAACCACAGCATTATTGTATTGCAGCAGGTTGCACCAATAATAATAAGAACGTAGACGTAAGAACGGTCATTGAGTTTGGTATTCACCAACGGTTGACATAAAAGAAAACGAAAATGAAAACGTTGGTTCTAAGAAACCTCTTTTATTTTTTAAAGTGATGCCTTTAAAAATTATATAAAACTTTGTATCCCCTGGTTACATGTATGGAGTGCCCCCTCCCCCTACTTTAATATTTTTTCGTCATTTCACATCACTTTTACGTAGCGGTTCATACGAGTAGAACACACCTTCCTGCTAAATGTTTTAATTGTATTTGTAGTGCTTATAGTCTCCGAGTACATCGGCTGTCACATACAGACGAAAAGACGGACGGACGGGTTCCGTTTTCACCATTTTGGCTACGGAACCTTAAAAGTACTATTCGTAATCGTATTGTAAACAATACTACTAATAATAAAGTACATATATTAAAATAGGTTCTCGCTGGTGGTAACCCTAGCGCTGAGGGCGGGGCCTCGAAAGAGCGCGTTGCGTGCGATAGAAAGAGATGGCCACGTTTAGGCACGTTTGGCATACCTAAACGGGGAATTTGTTAGCAGAGAAACTTCTGTACTTGTACTATTACTTATTCTGTGGTACTATCTAATTTAAAGTATCAGATATCCTGTTGTGTCATTGTCGTTCAAGCTAACCAGTTGCAGTGTTTAATTCTTTTTAACTTTAATCTTTTATGTATTGTTATTATTATTTATGTTGTTTTCTATAGTTTACACCTTGTATAGTTTAATTTTAGTGACAAATTCCTTGTGCTTTTAGTTTTAATTTGTTTACTTTGCTTGTAAGATGTGTTGTAAATTGTATGATGTTTATCTTTTCTGTTTTTATATTTTTTGTCTCTATATGTTTTGTGATTTAGACAATAAACTGATTCTTTTCTTTAACTTTTTGTTTTCCTTTTACTTTTGCTTCTTTTATTTTAAACCCAATGACTGACTTCCTGAAACTTGTAGCTCGAACACAATCTCCTAAACAACAACAAAATACTATGACATAATACTTCCCAACTGGGAACTAACAAGTTTATAACACTAACCACCAACTTCTAGTAAGTTCACCGGAATTTCACCCAAAACTCTTACCAGAGTGGTAACCCGTTCTCGTTACCCAACTAGTACATTTAACTATTTATATTTACCTTAACCTAACTTAACTATATTGGGATTTTGGGGAAGGATCAGTAGGTAGGGTTGATAGGATTTAGGGACCAAGGATACAAGTTCTCTGGTAGGACAAGGAAAAGGAACCAGATTACCTGTAGCTCGAGCAGCTCGGGGACGCATACCCGTATCTCCCAAATCAGTAACCGACGTTTACTGAGTTAGAAGACCTCTGAGCGATTTCCACTCACACTCCGTGTGTAAGTGGAAATATCTGTTATTATTTTTAAATTATATTCCGTATTCTAAGTTTTACTAACTATAAAACCTAAATACAATTTTATAACAATAATTTTCATGCATTTGTAGCGGACCCCAGGCATCCCTCAGGATGCAACCGCACTGGGATAACGCTAGAAAAATGATAAATTCCTGCATTTTTCATGTCATCTTTACGTAATAAAGGTGACATTAACTTGCAATTTCCCATTTATAAATTAATATTATATAATACTTTTATTTATTCCTGACCACTTGGTCAAAATTTATTATACTTCTCTTTTTTTTCTGGCTATCCCAAGGCCTGACTGTCACTATGCACTTTTGTTACAAATTCTGCCATTTCATACATCCTTTCATACATCAACTTATTTACCACACACATATTATATTAGTAATATTGTTTGTCAATATTACTATGATTCCTTTCACTTTTGTGTTTAAATTTGTGCATTATTTAAACGCAAAGAGAGAATTTGTTTGTTGTTGTTGACCTCAAGCCTTGAAGTCCTTAACATGCCATGAACCCAGTGGATGACCGTCTAATGTTTCCAAGTCGTAAACCAATGGTGACAAAACTTTAGCAATTCGGCATTTTATAAACTTTGGAGCTAATTTTGCCATTTTGAATTTTTGAGCATCACTTTGTGTGTAATTGGTTTTCCAGACAATGTCACCCACCTTAAAACTAGCATGTCTTCGCCTTAAATTGTAATGCGTGGCATTCTTTGCATGCGCATTTAATAAATGTTTTCTCACTTCCTCAAACACCTTTCTCAAACATCCAAATTCTCCTGCATACTCTTCTCGCGGCATGTCAAGAGAATACTCTCCTTGAGTGTCCTTGTAGAAGTTCCCGTTTATGACCGGCTCTCTCGCATAAACTAAGAAGAAAGGTGTGAAACCTGTTGACTCGTTCACAGCACTGTTTATTGCGAATTGAATTTCTAACAGGTGCTTATCCCATGAACGATGGTTATCTTGTACATACATTGCCACTGCCGTCATTATTGTTTTATTATATCTTTCAACAAGGTTCACCTGTGCTGTGTACCTAGGAGTGTAATGGTGTTTCGGAACATTATACCGCTCTAGCAATTTCCGGAACTCTGATCCCGTAAATTGTGTGCCATTATCCACAATTACGGTTTCAGGTACTCCGTGAGCTAATATGACATAGTTCTCGAAGTTCTTTGCGACATTTGCACTCGTAGCACGTCTTAAAGGAAATAATAGGGTATACTTTGAGAAGCAGCATGTAACAACCAATAAAAACGTATAACCTGATTGTGATCTTGGTAATGGTCCTACCAGATCCACCGAAACTACCTGGAAGGGTCTACTACAAACTTTTGGTTTTCCCATTAATCCCAGAGTTCGTTTAGTAGAGTGCTTGTAGGCTGAGCAAATTTCACAATTTTTGATGTAATTCTGGATTTCCACAAACATTCCAGGCCAATAATAACGTAAGCATATTCTCCTGTGAGTTTTGAATACACCCAAGTGTCCTGCCGTTGGCCTTAAATGGTATTCCTTGATGATGTTTAACCTGTGCTCTTTCCTTACCACTTCTTTCCAATCAAACTCTGAGGTTAGGCTATATTTACTTTTACTGTAACGGTAAAGCTTCTGATCCCTAATCTGATAGTTTGGTACATTGTTGGGATGTTCTTGACATGTCTTAAATACTCTATCATACCATTTGTCTTCAACTGTCTCTAGTGCCGTAGTGTTAACAGCATCAACTGGAAGAAGTCTTGACAACGCATCAGGGACTACATTGTCAGTACCCCTCCGATGTTCTATATCAAAGCTGTATTGAGACAGCCTACAACCCCAACGTGCTAGTCTGCCAGTTGGATTTTCTAACTTTAAAAACCATTTTAATGAAGCGTGATCCGTGACCACTTTAAATTTCCTACTGCCGAGATACGCCTGAAATTTTTCTACGGCAAAAATCACGGCTAACGCCTCCCTCTCCGTCGCACTATAGTTTCTTTCTGCCTTATTTAGTGTCCTACTAGCATACGCAATAGGATGGTCTTGTCCATCTATTTCTTGTGAAATCATTCCTCCTAGGCCATACGCTGAAGCGTCACAATGTACTACGAAAGGCTTTTCGAAATCTGGCACAGCTAATATTGGAGCTGATACAAGGGCTTCCTTCAACCTATTGAATGATTGTTCTGCTTCATCGCTCCAACTAAACTTAGGCTCATGTTTTCCCCTTTTCATAGTTAATTTATTTAAGGGTGCGGCGATTGTTGAAAAGTTTCGGATAAATCGCCTATACCACGAGCAGGTGCCGAGAAAAACTTTTACGTCATGTGCTGATGTTGGAGTTCGAAAATTCAATATTGATGCCACCTTATCAGGATCAGTTCGTAATCCAAGTTCATCCACTACATAACCCAGATACTTCAATGATTTTCGGAAGAATTTACATTTGTCACTATTTATTGTTAAATTTGCTGTTCTTAATTTTTCTAGGACTCTATTTAAAAGTAATAAGTGAGTATTGAAGTCAGAAGAGCAAATCACTATATCATCTATGTAACAAAATACTCTGCCATTTTCTACGTCGGAACAGAAATTTTGATTGAATAGCATATCCATAAGTCTTTGTTGTCTCGCCGGCGAGCCACAGAGACCAAACGGCATAACTTTAAATTTGTAGGCTCCTCTTCCAATTATATTGAACGTAGTTTTATTTTGAGAGTCTAATTTTTCACTAAGTGGTATTTGCCAAAAGCTCGCGGACAGATCTATAGACGATAAAAACCTTGTCTCCTTCAAGCTATCTAAAATTTGAGGTATATGTGGAATAGCATACGAATCGGCCTTAGTTACTGAATTTATCTTACGACAATCCAAGCAGAATCTCCATTCGTTGTTTGGTTTTTTTATTAAAATCACTGGGTTGTTCCAAGGGCTTTCGCTGGGTGTTACCACGTCAAGTTCAAGCATTCTGTCAAGTTCCTTATTTAATGCAATTTTCTTTTCTGGTGACAAAGGATACTGCTTGACCTTGATTGGCAACGCATCCCCAGTGTCAATCACATGTTCAATTAAAGTTGTCCTACCTAAACCCTTTTTCTCAGTGGAGATCTCTTGAAACCTGTCAGTCACCGACGTCGCTAATTCTCGTTGTTCCTGTGTTAAATTGTCAAACGCTGTAAGTGTATGAATTTGATTTGCATTTATTTGATAACTGTGTAGTGTTTTTGGAGCTTTACTGTAATTTATATTATTGAAAATTTCTGGTGCTAATCTGAACCTATTCCAAAAATCACAACCGAAAATCACTTCTGTTACTATGGACGGAATGACATGAAATTTAATTACATGGGTCTCTCCTTTGAAGGTGATCGGTAAAAACATTACCCCTATCATCTCCAATTGAAATCCATTTGCCACGGAGCAAGAAATTTGTTTTTCCTTAATCAAGGTGTATCCAAGTTTTTCAAAGTAGATGTGAGAAGAATTTCCTAACAAGCACACAGATGCCCCGGAATCTAGAAGACCCGTAACCTGAAATTCACCCACCTCCACCTGAAGGTAAGGCCTAATGTCATCTTCCTTGGTAGCAAATAAGACTGTGGCAATCGAGTCGTAACTGTAAAACTTTTTTATCGAGTTCAAAACCTCCCTGCGGTTTGTGTTGATGTCACAGTCTGTAACTAGTTTTTTTGATGTTTAATTTTCATGTCCGGGCACTCCTTTTTGAAATGACTGATTGTGATGTGTCATTATTTGACAGTCGTTTTTGTGTATAATTAGTATTATATTTATTACTATTGCCATTACTATTTGTTGATGATGCATGGTATGATGAAATAGCGGATACCCCCGGTACCGTTTTCTTTTGTGGTTTGTATAAAAATTCCGGCGACAATACCGAATAATTATGTTTATTTGGTTCTGTGAAATTCAAACAACGCTGTCTAGTCACTTCTATAATCCTACATTTCTGTTCCAAATCCTCTATGGATTTGATATCAACCAAAGCCAATTGTTGTGTATAGAATGGACGAATGTTTCTTTGTAAAATCGTTAATTTCTCCCTTTCAGACAAAGGTGTACTTAATCTAGTAAACATTCCGGACATAATTGCAAAATGAATGTGCAATGGCTCATCGGCCCCTTGAGAACGAAGACGAATTTCCCCTAAGAGCTTGTAATCATAATCCGGGTCCTGGAAATCCTTTATCAACAAAGAAACCAGTTCCTGCCACGATGAGACCTTGTTCCTGATTGATCGGAACCATACAAGAGCTTGATCTGAAAATAATCTTGCCGCAGAGTTCAACAGTTTGCTATCTGAAACCCCATCCGCTCGCTGCAAATCATCCACTAGTTCTAAGAATGACTTTGGATCCGAGTGACCATCAAACCTGAGATTCCATTTTAAAATGCTTTTGTCTCCCCGCTGCGTGCCAGACAAGACCTGTTCCTCAACAGTCCCCGATGAGGGACCATCCGTGGCTGTTAACGATGAAGATTTCTCATCTATACTTTCAATCTTTGCTAACAAAGTGTCGAGTGTTTGTTGACTTACCTTTAATTCAAACTGTGTTGTGGTATCTTCTGGCCTAACTCTGGAAATTCTGTGGAATAAGTGATATGCTAATGCTCTTGCCTTAATAAAACTATAATTTTCATTTGTTTGTTCATATTTTTTCCATAATTTTTCTAACTCTGTTAACTTCCCACTAATTGTTTTTGTTTCACTCGCAGGATCTAATTCTGTTTCTACTATTGTATGTGATGGACATTCTTGTAATAAGCGCTTTAGTTGTTTTCTCAATAAATCCACTGTTGTTTTTGGTATTTCAGACCTAATTTCTACCTCATAAATGAGTTCCTCTTTTGACAATGGATTTACTGGAATTTCCCTTTTTTCCATGATATAACCTTTGTTACACCTGTTGTTGACTAATTTGTTAAGTTGTTATAGAAAGAAAAGTAGTTGTTCTTGCCTAAATATGCTTATTTTCCTGTGTAAATATGATAATGAAAGAAATAAATGACTATGACACTGTATGACTTGCAATGAAATTATGTTTGTTCTTACTCTGTTTTATGTGTACTTTGGTGGTTTAAACTTTACAATTTAATCTTGTTTTTACTAAATACTCCTTGAAACATATGTAAGATAAGTAATAGATATGTATTTTCACTGCTTTCACTCTGTATTTGACTATTTGACAGATGTTATACCAAGAGTTTACAGTTTACTTATTATTGTAAATATTAATTTTTATCACTATGTTATTTTACCAGCACAACAATGTGCAGTTGTTTTTCTTAATTATATTCCAATATTGTTAGTCCATTCAAGAAATATAGTTTTTCATTTCACAACAATTGTTCTTCACTTGACATTCACAGACACAATACTAATTTACCAGTGTTGACCCTAATTTCGTCTGCCTGCTAGTTTAATGCCTAAGTTGGTGGTCTAACAGCTGGATAAATTGCCTGTAACACCTAAAAATTCCCTTGCGGCGCCATTTATGTCACCCTCATCTCCATATATGCCTAAGAGTTATGGTAAGTATGCCCGGAGGGTCACATACAACAGGTCAGATTTCTATTGTAAAAAGGTAAAAAATAAAACAGCTTAGTCCACTTGGTAGAACATTTATTGTTTCTCCTTTCCCTGACCTAAATATACCTTTCTCTGCTAGCCTAGAGCAATAGGTTCGAATTATTTTATCTTTCGTGTACAGGCAATCTCCCAGCTATGTAACAGACTATCCAAAAGCTTATACTATATTCATAAAATCTAGAATAAACCACCAACCTTACGGTTTATATTTGAAGTTAAAGTAAAAGCTATTTATTTAGGCAAAAGGTAAACTAGCAAGCATAACTGTCCGGATTTGACACACCATGTCCTTTGATTGTAATATTATTATGTAACTAAAGGTTTATGAAAAGTTAACAGATCATGGTTATTTAACCGGTGCTTTAGGGTCAACACATACCTGGTCTCGCCGCGATCAAGCTATAACATCCGCAGCATCTTCCGGCAGAGTGCCGACTGCAGACTAAAGATCCACAGCGGTCAGCGCAGGCAACTTAACTAAACTCCGCCCCTTGGGCCTCCCTGACACCATCTGAAAATAGGTCAATCTCTATGTTAGAGGCAGCGATTTCTAAGGAATACCTGTGACACCACAAGGTTGGCCGTTCTCAACTTACCAGAGAATCATCCCACCTCCTGCGTCCTCGTCCAGAGCCTGGTGGCTCATTTCCACTCGCTGTTACACTCCGACAGGAGTCACTCTTTCAGACAAAAAGGATCTTGCCCTGTAATTAAGCTACAATTTAATCTACAAGTCCAAGGCATGCCGCCGACATTTAAGCAGACATTTACCGTTTCCTCTACTATTTACCTTTGCAGATCGTGAAAACGACGAACAATTTGTTCGCTCTTTGAACAGAGCCTCTAAATTCCTTTTGCGCAGCAGGTTGTTTCGATATTTCTATTTTTTATTTCAGAAGACCAGCTCTCGGTCCCGTTAGTCAATCGCCACGTCCTCTCCTCGCTCAATGTTGCCCTCTCCATCCTTCCTTCCTTCTACCAACCGAGATATCCCATGGAAAATTTAAATCTACGTCTTGTTTTGTATATTCCTATTTCTTATGCCATTTTATTTATTTCACTTTCATTAATTTTATATTGTATTTTATTTAATAAACTAGGGATATTCTCTCATTAACTAAACTGCCTAGACAAACCCTGGCAACACCACGAACAGATACAACGCAGTTCCCTATGGCCCTGCTAGATGGCGCTGCTTAACGTAGTTCCACGCTGCTTCGCTGGATGGCGCTACGTGACAATCTTTCAATATGAAGGTAGATTTCGAAGCCTCGGCTATTGGCGGATTTTACGGGTAGACGCGGAAAAAGCAGTCTTGTCGCTAGGAGCGAGCGCCACGTTCGGAGGCCCGTCTGTGCTCTGACTGAATATCCTGTTCAAGTCCGTTTAATCGATGTGATACCTAGTTTTATGTGTGTGAACAATGTAATGTATATAGGTACCAATGTGACTCAAAACTGGAAGTGTGGAATACGGTGCTGGGCAGCCCGCAAAAGCAGCAGGGACATCAGTGTTGTCGCCATTGATTTGCTAAAGTAGGTAACACACAACACGAGAAAGAAGCATTGCTCTAATGAAATTTGCTGTAAGAATATCCTGACAAGTGATCATTTGACTAAATTAGGATTTGGCAAGTAAATCTATTGGAAAAAAATATTGGAAACTAATTTATAACAAACTATTTTATTTATATTTTTTAAAATAAAGTTATAACATGTCTCACGAAAGTGTAAATTCAAGTATTGGAAACTAATTGTTATAATATCGTACTTAAGCTGTGCGATGCCGTGCAACTGATAGTATTAACGACAAGAATTTAAGATTGATGATTCCCTCTTAAAATTTACTAAGAAATTTCTGAAGTAACTTACTGTGTGCGAGTTTTCATACACACGTGTAATATATTTACCTTTCAGACAATTGTTTCGTATCTTATTAGTAGTTTGTAAATAAAATATCTGGGCGGCATGAGACCTAGCTAGATCGATTGCTCGTCCCCGAAAACCCCCACATACCAAATTTCATCAAAATCGTTAGAGCCGTTTTCGAAATCCCCGAAATAAATAAATAAATATACAAGAATTGCTCGTTTAAAGATATAAATATCTGGGCGGCCGAGCTTTGCTCGGCGTTTTCTTCGGCGATTGCTCGTCCCCGAAAACCAGCACATACCAAATTTCATCAAAATCGTTAGAGCCGTTTCCGAGATCCCCGAAATAAACAAATAAATATACAAGAATTGCTCGTTTAAAGATATAATATAAGATAAGATACATAAGAATACGCTACAGAGCAGTTTGAACGAGAAAGTTTACCTTTTTTACAAGACTTTATTTAACTTGTAATCTATGTAAGTTACTGTTCTGGTAGAATCCTGCAAATCAAATTTCAACCACTTAACGGTATCCGATTGAAATTTGGCATAATGTAAGTTAAACCATGCAATATTAAATATGGTACCAATCGAGCTGATCGAATGATGGAGATAGAAGGTGGCTATAGCAATTCCTAAACTACACATACACAAAATAAACCCCTCGTGTTTGGGCTCATTGGAATCGTCTCCACGCATTGATGACTGTCAAAAAAAATACCTACAGTCGGCAATAAACGCTTGTATCAAAAATGATTTTTTTATTAGAAACTAATTAAAGCATAGATAAAATAAACAAGCATTAAAGGGATAAGTTCGCCTTTCTACAAATGTCTACTAATAATTATTTTTTTATTGTATGTTATAAATAGTAGGAGCTTTGTTTGTATTTTCACAGTTAAATATTCATTCACCTCAGGGTTTTGTTCACAAAATGACTGATATATTTTCAGTTCTTTTATTGAAAATATTGTCCTCAGCAGGTACGCAAAGCTTTCAAACTTGTACCATTCTAAAACTACTCATCGCAGAGCTCTAATATCTGATTGGAGACATAACCTCTGTACCTTTTACAGTCAAATAAAACCAAAATCATAATGTTGTTTGTGTCATTTGCCATTTTACGACGTATACGTAGCAATTCTATTAGGTACTCAACTAGGTAGACCGAGTCTCACTGATGTTAAAGTTAGTAATACAAATATTGTGGCCTACTCCACACATTTTGATTGACATTGATGGACTATGAAGACCCCCTTTTCAACGCGAAATAACAGAGGCATAGAAGAACTCGTGATATCTCTAATTCGGTGACATCTGGGTCATATTACAACCTTCACGGTTAGTAATCTAAGTATATTGAACTTAATCTCTAGTAAAACTAATTACGGACAGTATTTTTATCTATCGATTCGAGACGTGGTCATATCATATTATAGAATACCGTTTTACCAATCTAATCACATGACTTGCTATCTCACAAACTGTCACCAAAACAAATGGATTTTCGCTTTTTCGTAGAAGTAAAACGTGCTGAATATGAAATATGAAATCTTTTTGTGCTAGAAAGCGCTCTCTTAGTGATCGTCATTAGACTAAAAAGTAGCAAAATTGGCGGGCTGGATTTCATTATCTACTAAGTAGCATTCTACACCACAGCCATAAGTTACACGCTAATTTGAATTGAATACACAAAGTTGGGGAACTTTACTTACGAGACCTCGAGAGTACCTATTAAGCCATTGAGCCGAAACTCTTCATGCAAAGTCCCGCTAAGTTTTAAGCCTTGCTAAAATACGTGAAATGTGGATGACATTTGGCTGACCAACTAAGAAAGTCACTAACTTGGCTAACTCGTTATAATATCAACAACTTGGCAAACTGGATTATTGTATGTATGTAAGGCTGTAAGCACTTTCTTGTACAATAACAAGTTAAAACATATACATACATGTCACAAATGTCACATTGCTCCAAATATGTCCGATAAGGATCCTTTAAGCCTTAAGGGATCTCCTCCAACTAACTTCACTGACTGACCTCAGCTTTTACTATATGACATATTATGTAGCTTTTACTCAGTATTCCTCGTGAAATTAAATTAAAATGTAATACATTACATATACAATACATTACAATACAATACAATACAGTACAATACAATACATTACATTTAAACCTACTTGATATTCGAAACTTGCGGGTAAAATTGAGACCGCTTATTCTCATATATTAAAAGCGTTTACGTGGTAGTAAGGTGGTTTTGCTACATAACCTAGTTCTGATATTCGAGATCTCTTCAATTAGGAACACGATCACGGATGGATTACATTCATGAAAGCTTGATCACTGCGTCAGGAGGTCAATCCGGCACTTATGATTCTCATTTAAGTTTGATATGTATTTATGTACATGTACATTGGTAATAGTTAAATTGGAGCAGCCGGGTAATCACGTAACTTTTCGAACATTTTAGTGTCATTGTAGTATGGGATTTGACATGACGGAGGCAGTACGATATGAGTAAAGTGTCAACGTCGGTAAAATAAATGAAATTTCGCACCCGATTACACGTCACACGCGATAAATAAACGACAAACAAGTGCTCGCACTTTTATAACAGCATGTGTTCTAAATTTGGTATACATAATTTAAAAAGCTATGGGTAATCTGTCTGAAATGTATTTGAAAGGCACTCAGCTAATAACATAGGTACTTATATAGTAAATTTCATGTTACGTGGCTCAATGTCAAGCAAGAGACATGTTTATTATTCATCGTTTCAAAATAGGCCGTCAGTTCAAACAGACAAAGCTCCGTACTCGGTAATAAACGTCGTAACTAACCATTAATAACATTGTGTAGGCATGTAAATTTAATACCCAACAAGACGTGTATGTTAATTTGTGAATCGAAATATTCAAAATTTAAATTTCCGCTTACTTACTGGTGTGTAAATTCGTGATTGAAATTGTTATCAATTAAAAACGTGGTTTATGATGTTTTAACAACATTAGCAAGCAAGTTAGCAACCGAATTAGCAAGTTAGCAACTGAATAAGCAGAGGCTTTTACATGTAAAAATGAATTTTGGATTTCGAATTAATGACAGTGGCATGACAAGAATAAGACCAATTTTGTGAAGAGTTGCCGCTCGTATAAAAGATAACTATGAGTTTTAAAATAGATATTAACACTTGAAAACAAGTCTGAATACAAGGCTAATGATGACTTATCGACTGGTTGAATTGACAATATTCCAGATATCACGATGATTTCAAAATAGGAAACATAAGAATCGCTTTCATCCCAATTCCAGTGACGCCTAAAATAAAACATTACACACTAACATCCGTATTAAACTAATAATGAACCCTAATATGTTTTGTACAAAGCTAGGGTATATAACGTCCAAATGGCCAGTACTAAAAGCCAAGAAGCTGTACAGATAAGTGGAAGGAATAAATAAAGCGAATGGTATCATTTACTAAATATACGTGCAATTAAACCTTTCACGCTTCGTTTCTTCACAAACAAAAAGAGCGTTTTTACAAGAATAGTCAAACGAAAGTGGTAACAATATTTTATATTTTTAGTTACTTTTCTACAATTGGCAACCGACTAACAAAATGGGAACAAAATTATACGTATGTACATTGTAACCATCATATCTATCTATTTATTTGAGCGATGTTCCGATTGCCAAAACAAGGACTGGCTCTGGTAACTACGAGTATTCTACTTCGATAAGTAATTACATAATACAGTGACCAATTCTGCTTGTTGATCCAACAGTGTACGTTGAATTGCCATTGTCAGCTTGCTGAATAAGGGGCCTGGGGTTTGCTTGCAACCAAAAACAAATAAAATTGGTGTGGTTCTCTTTTTGTGTCACAATAATGCTTTTTTATGGGACTGAATCTGATCCTCCAACCCAGACGGAAAAAAGCCTTCAATTGAAAAAATAAGACCTCCTCGAGCCAGATAAATGTCTCGGATCGGTCTAACTTCGCTTGTCTTCCTGCTGCTATCAAAGCAGCAAACTGCAGTTTGGCGAAATAAATATATTATGCCTACTGTATGTTTATGTATTTTGGAGTTAAATAAATAAAATAAAAAGTAATTTCATTTTTATTGTTTGTTTGACCGTTTCTGCTTGCGAAGAGTGACCATGATTTAATAATTAAAAAAATTACATTTGGTTACTGTCTTAGCATAACAAAGCAATATCTTTAGTATGAGTCGTTTTTAAAGAAAAAACACTCCAAAAACTTGTGTTCTATAAAAGCTGTCAAAATATTATAATATGTAAATGAACGTATATGGCCAATCAATAACAGTAGCTCTAGTATAAGTTTTTTCGAAACATAATTCGAACGCGTTTGCGTTTTGTCTCAAAATGTATGAGAACGCTCTCACCGAGTTAGAAATACGCGCGTTCATCGGTTAGCAACAACTGTTATTATACTCGCTGTTTTAGTTTCCACTAGTGGCCATCAGAGGCGCTGTTCACGTTTTCATACATTTTGAGACAAAACGCAAACGCGTTCGAATTAGTTAATGTTTCGAAAAAACTTATACTAGAGCTACAGGGCACAAATATTTCGATCTGAGAATGACATCTAAGTCTTTTGTTGCCAAAGACGACTTACAGTTTCTGGCCTCGCTGTTGTTGTTGATCGGAACTTGTTTGTGAAAGCCGTCTCGTATAATAATAGATCCAAGAGGCGTTTTAATTATTTCAAAATTCTTAATGGCTTCTAGTATTTCATCCCCGTTTGAATTTCTCCTTACAACACAGCTTTCAGCGGATATTTATAGGTACTCATCGAGTGCAATGATATTTGCTCAGCATAATAGTAAATATAAATTCAAAGTAGGTAACTTTATGTAGGTACCTAATTAGTTCATACTTGAAGAACTAGCCAGTAAGTCCTTAAGACCCTCATTATATCGGTAACTGTATATAAACTCCTCTAAGGTCTTCGTGGTTGATGTGGTAAATATAAGTAAGAAAAACATATTATTTATATCTGTTATTTGGCCTTCCCAATAATAACCTCCGACCAGTATTTCGTGAGCGGACAATCCAGTCGCTCAGCCAGCTCCCTCAGAAGGCTATTATTGCTGCCTCGTACTCACCCTAGTAGTGACGCTATTCTTTTTTGCCATAAAGTATCCTTTCATATCTTGATGCTACCTCTGAATCCGCATTAACGGATGAGCTATGATCTCACGGTGTCAAGAGGAGTCCTAACTTTAGATCAAAGTTTCTCCCAATTGAAATAATAAATAAAATATTTGTACACAAGGGGTTCCTGCCGATGCTCTAAGGAAGCGTCCTTTTCACTTCACTCTTTAAAAATGGCTTTCCATCAAATTTATGCTGATTTCGCCAATCAACACTTGTTAAAAGACGTTGTTCAGTAACCACGCCATGACAGTAGGCAACTGGTATTGTACGGTAGTGGATTCAGCCCGTCGTCGCGTAGAGCACGTGTGTTCACCAACGCGGCGACGGGCAAAATCCAAGCGTCCTTTTAAAATATATTTGCTCTTGTTACAGACCACACCTTAATATGTTTATACCTACAGAAACTGCAGAGGTTAAATACTAGTTGTGTATCAACACCGAGTTTTGATGCACAATTAGTATTTGAGCTGTGCAAATCTGTATTTTTTTGATACGCAGTCAGTATTTTTTGATATGCAATCAAATATATCCTTTTAGAAACGGGCGAGTATTTCTTACTATGTATTTCGTAGCTGAACAACATTTGTGCGATTTCCGATACTACCTACTAATATATTACGAGCATGAATGCATTTATTACTCCAGCTACCTACCATTCAAATGTATTTTTATTTTATTTTTTTCATTTTTTTTCAAAAAAGGTACACAATTATTAACAATTTAAATTTCTCGCCAAACTGACGAAGCAGTATGAAAACCTTATTTGAAACTCCGTATCTTGAGAGTAACTTTCATAATAATCAGTCTTCAATTCACTTAATTGCAATTTGTCACATCAATGCTCCAAAGTTCATGACATGACATGACAAACAAAGATAAAATATTCACGCTTGGGATTACACAATCGAATGGGTTTCAAAATCTAACTCGGTAATAAACAACTCGAAAATCTTCCTCAACTTCGTACAATTTGAAGTAAATAGATACTCGTTCCCGCAACCGACGAGCATGAAAAATGAAAATGAAAATGAAAAATGTTTATTTTCCTGTTATAAGTTATACAATTGCCATCAGTGGGTGGGACTTCCTTTTAGGTAAGTGAACCTGTGTTAGGATGTCCCGCTCTTCCATAGCTAAATATCTATTTAGGAATTGTTACATGTAACAGTTGAGTTTAACAATATTTTTAGATGCTTGCGCTATTAGTTATATTATTGTAATGTATTATATCTAATTAATTAAATACTATATGTTAAATACTACTGTGTGTGTGTGTGTGTGTGTGTGTGTGTGTGTGTGTGTGTGTGTGTGTGTGTGTGTGTGTGTGTGTGTGTGTGTGTGTGTGTGTGTGTGTGTGTGTGTGTGTGTGTGTGTGTGTGTGTGTGTGTGTGTGTGTGGGTGTGTGTGTGAGTGTGTGTGTGTGTGTGTGTGTGTGTGTGTGTGTGTGTGTGTGTGTGTGTGTGTGTGTGTGTGTGTGTGTGTGTGTGTGTGTGTGTGTGTGTGTGTGTGTGTGTGTGTGTGTGGGTGTGTGTGTGAGTAATAATTTGCACGGTACAATAATGACTCCGTTGTGTCATAGCTTAGATGTTTCAGCCAGTTAATTAGTTCGATCTTACAACTATACAGCAGTAATTGATGGATATTAATTATTCTGTTTACATTGTTGTAAATATATGCCGATTGCGCTTTATACTGCCTTTTGGCAAACATGGATTTACAGGTAGATAGGGGGGCCACATTTTTTTTGCGTCGACGTGTTTCTACTGGTGGGTCGAAATCTAGGGTTTTGTGTAGCCTGAGTGTTGTACTCAAAACATACAGCTTCCTCATAGTTAGTTGGTCACTGATTTCATAAAGTTCTTTTGTAGGAAACCTGTATGGTTTTGAGTACATCACCTTGAGCAAGCAGCGTTGCCCTCTCTCAACCTCCAAAAATTTTGTTTTACCAGCGCCACCCCAGACAGTAATACAGTAGCTCATGACAGGTTGTGCTAATGTTATATAAAGTTGATTCAAAAGTTCCTTTGTGGTAATATGTCTAAATATCTTAAAGATCCAATTAAGTTTTCTTATTCTATTGTTTACATTTTCAAGTTGCATGTGCCATGAGAGGCGTTGATCCAATAGTACACCTAGGTATTTAATACACTTAACCTTAACAAGTTCCATACATTTACATAGGCGAAAGTCCTCTTGGTTACAAGTATGAATTTTTAGTTTAAGGTTAACATTTGGTTGCGTACTATCGTACTTAAAAAAGCATATATAATTCGTTTTGCTGGCATTAAGCGTAAGGAGGTTACTTCTAAGCCATGTAGTCACTCTACAAAGGCCAGATTCTGCACTCCTGTACACCGACTCCCAGGATTCTCCTTCGAACACTATGGCAGTGTCATCAGCATAAGAGCCGATGTGCCCACGTTGTAGTTTGAGATTCGTCAAGTCATTGATATAAATAAGAAACAACGTGGGCCCTAGAACGCTTCCCTGGGGGACACCATAAGTTGTATCCGATTCGTTACTTATGTAGTCTCCTATTTTTACTCTTTGTGTTCGCCCCCGTAAGTAATCACTCAGCAATTGGAGAGGTAAACCCCGTATGCCAACACGTTCCATTTTTTGCGTAAGAGTGGAGAGAGAGACCGTATCGAAAGCCTTTTTTAGATCTAAAAATATGGCAAGGCATTTCTTACCGTTATCAATTTTGTCAGTAATTAAAGACGTTAAGGATAATATTGCATCTTCAGTGGATCTGGATTGCCGAAAGCCAAACTGTTTGTCAGATAGTATATTAAATGTATTAAGGTAAGCTACAAGTCGATTATTTATTATTTTTTCTAAAACTTTGGAGATAGCAGTCAGCACAGAAATAGGTCGATAGTTATTAACGTCATCTCTCTCTCCACTCTTAAACACTGGTGTCACAATCGATTGTTTAAGTGGGGCGGGGAATACTCCCCTTGCAAAGCAAAGATTAGTTAGGTGGCTTATTATAGGGGCTACAACAAAACAGGCGTGCTTCAAGAATTTGGTGGGTATGTTATCCCATCCAGGTGCGCTATCGGCTCTCAAACCCATGACAATACAGTGCACTTCCTGGGGGTGGTCGGTGTCCAGAAGAACAAATGAGGAGGTATTATAATCTGGCAAGTTATTTCCGGGAGGGACATCATGATTATTTGAAGTGATTAAGATTTCTTCAGCTAGTGTTTTGCCAATGCCAGCAAAATAATTATTTACATGATCGACAGAGGCCGATGGAGATTGTTTAGTGTTTAAAAGTTCAGTGTTATTTGTTCTATCAGATTTATAATGAGTTATCCTTTTTATTGTCTTCCAGAGCATTTTGGAATTCTTAGATGATTTTTCCAGCTGTTCTTTTTCATATTTACGCCTGATTTTTTTAATTAAATCATTGCAGAAATTGCGGTATCTTTTGTAGGTGATTTTAAGTACTTCATTATGTGGTTCCAGTCGTGATTTGAGTTGTAGTTTGTTACGATTTCTAATGCAGCGCAGCATACCAGGGGTCATCCACGGTTTTATTATACGTTGATTTCCGGGTATGGATCTAATACATCTACTTTCGTCCAGAGATTGTCTTATTTTGTTTATGAGTTGAGTTGTAATAAAGTATGGGTCATTGGATAGTAGAAGAATTTCAATATTTTTTTCCATAAGTTTTTTTAATGCGTTATCATAATTAAAGGTTACTATTTTTTAAGAGAAGTTCGTTCATTAGGTTTGTTATGCATTAATGTTAGATGCAGAGTTAAATGGTCAGTGACAGAGGTGTTAAGAATAGCGGCAAAGGCGGTAATTTTTTGGGATTCTATTTTCAGCATGAAATGGTCTAGGCAATTGGTTTGTCTGGTGGGTAAGGTGTGCCCAGGTAAAATACCATGGGATGACAGCATATTTAGATAGCTAGTTCTATTGGCTTTTTCATAGGTTGACTCTTGCTCACGAGGGATGAGGTTAATGTTTATATCACCCGTAATAATGATGTTGTTAAATGTTGTTAATTTTTCTAGGTGATTATTCAGCGAATTGATAAAGTCTGTTGCGTTGCAGTTTGAGGGGCTACGATATATGCCTAGTATGACAGTGTTATTAAATTTTAGTTGTATGCAGGTACAATGTTCAATTTTTATTTCAATTGCGTGGGCGTTAAGTTGAGTTTTCATGTAGGCTACTACTCCATCACATTGATTTAAATTATTTACTGTGGATAGGGCAGAGTATGACTCGATTTGGGGAATTGGTTTAGATTGGTTTAGGTGGCATTCTGAGAGAATAATAATGTCGACCGTGTGGTTTAGTTCAGATAAGTTTAAAATAAAGTCATCCAGATTACTATACACACTCCTAATATTTTGTGAGCAGATAGTTAAGTTAGAGCTCGCAGTGGGGACGTGTTTATGCAGGTCCTGGATGTCACACTGAATAGATACCGCAATTTCCACTTCGTCAATTTCATTTAAAATATTTGTGTTGCAGGTCATGTTTTGACTGGACTAGATATGTAAGTCACCATAAAAGGTAAAGATAGGCGTATTACGCAATTATTGTTGCAAAAACTAATATATTGATAGATCAGTATGGCATTTTCAAGATGTATGTATGTGCTTGTTTTTTTGAGATGTATAAGAAGTGTGTGTACGTTTGAGCATGTATGAGTAGAGTAAAAGACGTATGTAAGGACCGTAGTACTTGGCGTTCTTTGGTCTCTGCCTACCCCAATGGGATACAGGCGTGAGTATATAATATGTGTGTGTATGTAGATACTCGTCTAATAAAGAAACCGGCATGCGAAAGTTACTGAACATTTAAGTTCAGAGCGCGCAAAAGTTTTTCAACCAATTTTCGCGGGTTGAAAACAGCACGTAAATATGTTAATATGTGTAATTAAATTGTGAAGTGAGATAACCCAGTGAATTAGGTAAAGACACGTTGACAGCTTTAGGGGGAACGTTGGATTACAGCAATGTATGGTTTCGGGATTACGGCCCTGTATATCACGAAGGAAACTTTATATGCGTATTAGCTATTATTAGCGACGTAATATTTGAGTGAATGGTGTTCTACTAAAAGGATTAAAGTAGTTAAATTATTTCCAGAGAACAATATCACAATACGAACAGAACTCGTTTTTACTACCTTATGCTAAATCTGGACATCGGCGCCTTTGTCACAAAATCATTAGATAACGCGGAGAGGTGTCTGTTCACAGAACAAGGGTAACCGGTTTAAATTACACCACGACAGGTGTTTTACAACTGGGACATATTGAGCGAGGTTTAAGCTAGGTGTTCACGACACTACGGACAAGTGAAAATGCTCCTGTCTACTCTGAACCCTCGTCGTGACGAGACTACTTCTAAGATTTATCCTTCCACAATGGCTGCCATTCATGATATTTTAATGGCCATCGGTGTCGTTGTAAGGTAAGGTGGCCATGTTAATTTTTGTGCATTAGCTTAAGATTCTACTACTAGATATGTAATAAATACCTATAATATCTATATAATGTAGATATATATAGTACCTAGAGAAACTGCATAGGTATAAACTTCTATGCATGGGGATCACGCGTCGTATTATTTACCATTAGGTTATTACTTCTACATTAATTACTACGCAGGCAAACTCAAATACCTATAGCGCTAACAGAATATCTCCCCAACATTTTGTCAACCAATTTGTATTTTACGGATGTCCGTTGAATACAATGGATGTCTATGAAAATGAAGTCGGTCCCATTCTATTGTCATCGAGTAGGTACAATAAGTCTGTCGAGTTCTAATAATTCAAATTATTCAAATATAGATACCAAACCAAACAGTTTTTCGATCAGGTCACGTGTCCGTCTTACTAATTTTCAATCTGTCGATTCTGTCGGTCACGTGACCTGTCGCGAGTTTAACATTTTTTCCCCATCACAAAAAGTGCACAGCGCCGCTGAAAAGTTTTCACTTCAAAAATTCTAAAAAATATTTCTTGAGGTTCTGGCTAACAGAAAAATATGCATCCCAAATATCATAAGTGTAATGCAAACACAAGCCAAGAAAAACTTGCACAAAGTTTGTATGGGGAGTGCTTGCGTATACAGGCGCCTTAAGTAGATACTTAAGTACTTAAATTTTTATATATAAAAAAAAATGTTTACAGATGTAAACATTTTTTTTTATCGTAAATTGTGTTTTAGCACAGTCGTAAAGTTATTAATTAAGGTTCTAACCTGCGAGTAGCTATCTTGATCATCTTCTGGCATCTGGCTTAAACATGTGTACAAGGTCCATTTGATTGGCCTTAGAGAAGTCGGTCCATTTAATTTGCAAGTTTACCATTAACATGGAAATAACATCTTTTAAACTGTGTACCAGATGTTACACCAATAAATTATTAAAGGCGTAGGTACTTTCTCATTTTCATGAAGCTAATGTATCAAACCCTTTATTATCCTTTTAAGTGCTCAACTGCCATCTTTCACCTTATATCGAGATTAAAGTCACGAAAAGTATAAGTAAGCCATTATTCTCACCTCCAAAGTTGCCTTAAGAAGATTAATTTACCAAGTGTTGCATAAACAGTTTCGAGAAGCGCAGGTGTGTTAAACATGGTCGGAATCTTCTAACGAACATGTGTTGAAAAGGGGTGTTTCCTGTTTTTCGCATCAGAATTTCACCGAGTAGGATATTAATATCAATTGGCGCTCTACAAAGAACTAGCGGAGCGCCTCGTTGAAATGTCGGGTGACCATAAGGGCTGGCAGCTTCTTTGGCCAAAGTAAGTAACGCTGCCAGCCTTTTGGGCACTATAGCCAGTGATGGAGACTTGGGGGACATTTACTTTTTATAGAGGTAGGTTATAGGTAGATTTATATAGTTTATTAATAGTTTAGTTATCATAAGTAGTTTTAATGTTTTTTTTTGTAATATTCATAAACGTTTAATTATTATGTTACTTCATTCTAATAATATTAGGTGAGTATTATATATGTATCTACCATACATTTGGAGGCTTCGTTTATTAATGAAAACGAGTCGTGAGAAAATAATTGTATAGAAAACGAATAGCAAAGCACCTACAGGAAGCCAACTAAATGTTTCCTCTCAACCTACACACTGCGGCCTGTCGTTAGGTAACTGTGCTGAAATAAGCCATACTCGACCTTATTTGTTCGCCTGTAGCATACCAGAGCCTACAAACTAGCCGTTGTTAAATGGAATTATCTGGTCGATGCATTAATTCAATGAAGGATACTATTAGAGAGGCGACAATGCTTTTAAAATAGGTTAGCTCCCAGGGAAATGGTATTAAAAATGACATATTTTTAGTCATCCATAAATTAAATATATATAAAAGTATTTATATTATAGTTCGTACACAACTGTAAGGCCAAGTGCTGTCAAATTAACGCAAGCAAAAATCTACCTAACAGTCAGAGCTCTAAGTCGAGTTTTGCTTGCGTTCGTTTGACAGAATTTGGCCTTAGAGTTTTGTACTAACTATATGTAGATTGGAATGTTTCCGTGAAATGAATCGAACGTAGCTCAATAATTCAATTTCTAATTGCCAATTTTAGCAAATGTAGGTTAAAATTTTTATAAAATATTAAACTGCAGTGATAGGTTACTAGCCCAAGGCCCACCACAACCCACCACAACCCACTTCAACTAGGTTCCTATAATAGATTCTTCCTCATACCAGTCTACCAAGTAATATTTCCATATTTAGTCAATTCAAAGGAGATTTTCAGATATATCGATATATCGACATTTGACAGTTTTCTCATCATCCGCCTCCGCAACGCCAAGTCAGGAAGTCGCCTAAAGCTGAATAAAAAGGAACTGTGGCACTACTTGAATGCTACCCAGAGAAATTATCTACTAATACGTAGTACGGGTAGTACCTAGTGCACTAATTTAGTGCTAGTTATATTACATCTGTGCCTATGAATTCATCCGTTACCAAAATTTGCACCTCCCATACATTGGCTGACACTACTTCCCATACTTTAACTAGACACAGTAGACAGTACCTCTACTTCTGACATCTTTAGTATCCGTGCTAACATTTCTTGTATTACCGTCACGTACGTCCGTCAGTAAAATATTACATTTTCTTTAAAAAATGTGCAAGTAAAGCATAAAGAAGGCTTTCGCGGCGTGAGGGTATAAGAGGATTAGATTGCTAGCGCGGGGTCTCCCGAATAGCTTGATTTTGGGATCTTGTGGGATTTCATTGGCCCTTTATACTAGATCAGAATATTGCCTGACATCGGGTTATTCTCTCGAGCGCCAATCTTAGATACTTCTATACAAAATACAGATAAAAAGTTCAAATTCATATAACATCGATTACACGTCTAATCAACATCAAATAATAATACTTATTCTAGTCAAATAACCCTCCCCGTGACATTCCCAGTGCAAAGGTGCCCATTACGCTCGCCGCGTTCCCACGTTGAATCGCAATGGACAGCCTCTGCACCTGGAAGGAGCCAGAGCGAGGGTCATGAGTTCATGTTCATGACCCCTCTCCCTAAGACGCTGCCCCACCTCCCTGATGAATACTTCTATACATAAAACACAAAAAGCATCCTCCTACTCCGCCTTATCTTCCCTTTTCCCTGCTAGAGGACCCCATTTACAGAACATTAATTTGTGTAGTAGGGATTAGGCCTTGTATAATTGGATCAAGCACTAGTTTTTGCCATATTAATTTGTAAGCCTGTAAGGAAATTAGACCTTATTGAAATTAGGCCTTGCGTCGCGTCGACGGCACTGCTAGGCAATGAGTGTTTCAATAAACGAGCCTCGCTCAATTAATAATGATTATTGATTACCTATGGCCACTTTCCATTTTGTCTCATATTGGTTTAACAAAATCTGGGCGACTGGTTTTCCCGGGCATGAGACCTAGCTAGATCGATTGCTCGTCCCCGAAAACCCCCACATACCAAATATCATCAAAATCGTTAGAGCCGTTTCCGAGATCCCCGAAATAAATAAATAAATATACAAGAATTGTTCGTTTAAAGATATAAGATACAAAAGCAATTTGTTTATTATTATTTTTTCTGAAAGTAATGAATCTAATGGCAATGAAAGGAAGAAGACAGAAAGAAAGAAAACATTTATTTACTGCACAAAAGACACACAGATACAAAAAATAATAGAGAGAAATGAGTACAGTTAAATTGGAGATAAAGCTAACACTACTTAATACGTATTTTAAATTAATTAAATGTTTTTTGAACCTTATTGTTTGAACGGTAAAGTAGCTTTTTGAAGGAATTGCTTTGGAGCAATTCGTTCAACTGAAATGATTTTAAGTATACACAGAAAACATTAAACGGGGGTTCATTTTATTCAAACGCCATTAACAATACCATCCATCATTCAAAAAGGTATCACAGTCCATTAACAAGCTATATTAGGGAAATTATAGTACCAGTATCCATTACCCGTTGTTGCCGCTTACCCTTACCACTCTGGTCGAGTTTCCAGTGTAATTGTCTACCTTAACAAGTTAACAAAGGGTCACTTTCGGTAGGTAGCAATTTACGAGTAGGTAGGTACAATAATATTTCCTGTCGAATGTCGACATTAGCTCCTATGGTAAAATTAAGGTTCAAACTATTGTTTACGTATGAAATATTAAAGCATAGTTTTACATTGAAGAGAGTGCATTGTTCAGGGAGGAAGAGAACTACAACAGCTCATTTTACTCAAAGGAAACTTTATTTTATTTTAAAAAAAACGAGTTAATTAAATTAAAAAATATATATAAATTCCGACACATAACATAGCTAAGAACCATCTCGGCCATCAACTTTCGATTTAAGAAAACCGCACTCAAATTAATATTGAAAATATTACACTTTTTTGCGCAGACGTGTAAAATGGACGCATTTTGAAGAATAATAATCGTGACGTCACTTTTTGTATTTCCCTAGAAACTTCATAGTAACATCCCGATTTCCCGCGGTGTATTGTGATTTTCGTAGCAATTATCTGCACGAGAAAGCTGCGTGCGCGAGGGTTTCTTGTTGTGTCTCTTAAGCGCCGTGTGGAGCCACTGTGTCGTGACATCGAATACGATAAATTCGTATCCTAGACAGTTGTATTTCACCGCTTTGAGGTTCTCCCCGGCGTCTGCCGCCGTGCCGCCACCGCGGCGGATCTGCTAGTGGCTGGCACTCTGGCAGTTAGCACGCCGCTAACGTGTCGGCGTGTAACCGACGCACTGCCTAATCCCCATGGGATCGATAGGATAGGATACGCGTCTAGCCAGTGCCCGGATTCAGGTATGGACACGACAATAAGCCTAGCCCGATCCCTAACTGACGAGCTGTCAATGAAAGAACTTAAAATCTAGGCAGAAGCTATGCATTTGGTTTATGAAAATTTGAAAATTGTCTGTTATGATATTCGGGCGTAAGCCACTTGAAAAGATGAATTGTTTTTAGTACAGGAAATCGACGGCCGTCGCGCGTCCTGTACGAAAACGGGCCGGCCCGGACAGGGAACGGTCTACTGTGAATCATCCTTAACTGAACGGCACCCATTGCATACACCACCGACATTGATTGTTCTACAAATTTCGTTAATTTACGCGGTATATTAGATGTTGCTGGGATTCGAGGGGCGAATAATTTAGCTACATCTTAAGGGTTTAAGTAGCCTCTTTGATCTCTAAAATTTCCATTACAAAGTGAAAGAGATAATTTCTTGTTTATGAAGTATAGGTAGAATCTACAAAGCTTTGGCTTGCGTGTTAGGTTTAGGGCTATAGAAATGCGTTCTCATGCGTACTAAATAAAAATAATCTAAAATCAAAGAGGCTTTAACGTCTACTTTTTGAAACAAAGTACAAAGAGGATCGATCTACAACAATGTTAAGATAAAGTTTTACTACGAAAAGATAAAACGAAGGAGGATACATCGACTCCCATTGATGCCATACTTTTTAAATGGAACTATTGAACTAAAAACTCACGTTGGTCTTATCACAGAAAGAATTTGCATAACAAGAGACCTGGATTTAGCATGGGTTTCCCCATCATTTAACTCCGACGAATGCCCATTTGTTAGTTCCCAACTCCTATTGTTACAGTTCCTCTGCGATAAAGTGGTTGAAAGTTTGTGAGGAAGTTAACGGAGGATCAAAGTTTAATGTGTACTTGATTCTAAAGAGATTTGTTGCTATCAGGACGCAGCCACTTTAAATGGCATTAAAACCCAGCAAGTCGGTTAATTATTTATTGGTACTTGCTTTGACATAAAAATTAAGAAAAGTAAAGTATCATGACGAATAAAATAAATAAATAAATATTTGTGGACAATCTTACACAAATCAAACTAGCAAAGTTTGTACAATGGGTACTAAGTGACGATATACATACTTATATAGATAAACTTAAATACCTACATAGAAAACATCCAAGACCCAAGAACAAATATTTGTACTCATCACACAAATAGGTAAATGCCCTGGCCGGGATACGAACCGATGACTTAATAACTATTCAAAACGATGACTTAATAACTATTCGAAAAAATGACGTTTTATGTTGGTATTTTACAAAATCGTTAGAAATTTGTGCCTCCTAAATGAGATCGGATTTTTAACTACTAAATTCAATTTATTTTTAAAATTCATGTGCTTGCACATCAAAATACTGTATTGATTTGCAATCAGTATTTTGCTGTGCAAATCAGTATTTTTTTATGCGCAGTCAGTATTTTTTTATATGCATTTATAGTATTTTATGCAACTGGTGTATTATAAGGGTTTTTAAATGCAAGTGGCGTGGGTTGCGATGTGAGCCTTGGCGAACATCGCAATTAAAGACGCCACGAGCATTTTTAGACCAGTTATACACCGCTGACTCTGCCGCCAAGCCTGCACTTTGCGAGGTCTGCCTCAAGTGGGATAAAGCAAATTTGCTGACGCACATCCCACAAGAGCCAGTGTCCCCTCCGCCATATAATCAGCGTGAGTCCGTCCGACCGGTCTCTTGCCGTCAGACCGACTCAGTCCGGGTGGCTCCAGTACCTACGTATTGTATTTGTTTTTTCTTTATTTATTTAGTTATTTGGTATTTTAGTAATAAAATAACGAACCATCTTGCCATTTAATCAGCCAACTCCCATCTTGAATGCACTTTCATTATAATTAATAAACGCCCGTTGAAGGAAATGAAACTAATAGCATCACTTTAATTATTGTATTGAATAGTAGCGACCCGCCGTGGATTCGCACGGGTGCAATTATACATATAAACCTTCCTCTTGAATCACTCTATCTATAAAAAAAAATGTATTTAAATCCGTTACGTAGTTTTAAAGATCTTAAGGAAGCGACTTTGTTTTATACTATGTATCTAGTGATGATTGAAAACTTGATTAGTTAGTCGACTTGTTAATTTCTAATCATAATTTAATCAGTCAACCCGTACCTTGAATTCGAAGGCCCGAAAGCAAGTTTATGGGTACTCGGTGATATTTAATTAAATGTCAGTCTAAGTATTTATATTCATTATTACTAAAATTTTATAGCGATGCTTTGTAGGCTGTCAGCCTACGCTATTTCTAATTAGAATTGTATTAAGTTAAATATTCGGAATTCTGAAGTTCGCAGTTTATGAAAATGATATTACAATTTGAGAAGATGGTTTGGAGCTCAGAGGATGATTCACGCTAGACCGTTCCGTGTTCAGGCCTGCCCGTTTTCTGGTATAAGAAATCAACGGCCGTTGCGCGTCCTGTATTAGAAAACGGGCCGGCACGGAACGGTCTAGCATGAATTATCCTTGAATAACTTCTTTACTTTTTCAGTAAGCAATTAGTACATAAAAAACTAAAGAAACCTAAAGCTGTATAAGGTTTGCTACCTACTTTAGGGTGGTGTGACTGACCTACTGCCTGATAGGTGCTGAAGATTCGTGCGCAGATAGGTTTATAGAGGTAATATATGGGAAAAACTTTTCCTAAAGTATCACACCCCGCTCTATCTTAGTCAAATTTTTGTTTAACTTATTGTTACTTGATCATGTTTTCATTTTACCAAGTAATATTTAGTGAAATTTACTCAGATTATCGTTTGCCATACTCTTCCCAAAATATTTACCATATTGTCGAATTTTATTATTTGTACCTATGTTAGTTCCATCTACCTGAGGACACAGCAGTGCCCCCGCCAAGTCGAGCAAAACAAAAGAGGCACGGCCGTACCATCCTTTTCTCGAAACCATTCAGGCCGTTTTCAACATCATGTAATTTTGTCCTAGCTAAAGCTAGAACCCTGAATTTTCAGTAACATGTTGGGCATAATATGGGTTAGATATATTCTCAATACCATTCTGATTCTGATTCAATTTGGATCTGATTTATTTTGTCACTGACACACTGAATAACTGACAGATCATCACAATTCTAAGGTACTTCTAGCAGACCCACAAACTCACCCACCCCAAACCCAAATTACCACCCACCCACCCACTCCAAATTTTTAACATTATTAGTTTTTAACCTATTTACTCCTAGAAAACCTAAAAATATTGTGTCACGTATCAGAGAACAAACTGCATAAGTAAGTTTGTCCAACGATGGGATCCATGAGGAATCGAGGGAACTCCTCAAATGTGAAAGGCACTCATATAGTGATTTAAGTATTTTCATCAACTAATCAAGCATTTTCATTCAAAAAGTGACATTTGATGAAGTGGAACTGCTGATGATGATCAGAATGGAACTCTTCAACGACGCATAGTTCACGATTGGCGATTTGTTCTCTTCGTTATGTTTGTCAAGCAAAATAGGTTTTCAAGAAACATTTTTGTCAAGCTTGAGTTCTGATGGTGGATTTCATGAGGAATTGAGGGTACTTACCTACTCTACCATTATAAACTTACTTATAGCCATTTTTATTTCATTGTATGGAATCTAAGAGTGCACCATCTAAGTATTCATATTTAATCTTTCACCGGCCTCCCCCATTGAAGTCGATTTTTTTTTCTTAAAAATTATTAAATACAATGTTTCTGATGGGATACTACATATTAATCCACTGGAATCCCTTGTACGGTCAGCTGCAGAAAACCCTGACCCCCCGTGCATACAAACTTCTAATGCAGCTAATAATAATGTAAGTTGAATTAGTAATAAAATGTAACGGCGTGCAAACAATTATGATTAATGATATCAAAGTTAAAAAAATATGGCATGGAATATTATTTGCACAATCATTTTTTATAATAATATATGTATAATCTTAGCCAAAATAATCCATTAGCTTAATTTAATAAAAGTTTGTCGTAGTAAAATGATGCCAAATGATAGTTTAACCAAATTAATAATGTGCTAAAGATTAGCTTGGGAAATTAAACTACTGCGATAAGTTTTTTGGGAAGTGAAATTGGGCCAAAAATATTTTCCAATGCAGCCGTACACCGTTTAGATCATTGAGCTGGAATTATAATGGATAAAATCTACATAAGATTCGTTGACCATATTTTTAATTGAAAACTATTGCAGTCCATTCATATGATAAAAGCCATAATAATTCGTTAAAATCCTTTAATTTCAATTCCGCCATGCGGCTATTCATTTCTTCAATGATTTTGATTAGAAATCATTGCTTTTATTACGAGCACCAAAATTCCGTAAAATATGTAACAATTATTACAAACTTTAACAATATTAACGAAGCATATATTTCAAGTTATTACCGAATATACCCCAAAGGCAATTATCTCAGTTTTAAAATTAAGCCAAAAGTTAATTATTCTTGACGTTTTCATTTTTATAAAAAATATCTTTGCTAGAGAACTAATCACTTGAAATTTATCTCCCTTAATCGAGGTACTAAGTTATTCCAATTCATAATAACGTTTAACAGACAACGGTTTATCCTTGTCAGTTCTTTTATTCTGAATATCTGGGGTTTGATTTAACACAGTTAACTACTGGCGATTAGCTGAAATCATTATCCCGTTGTCTTATGGATTTTGCTTTAAAGACAAGACCATTTCGCCAACGTACATTAGTACGACATTACCGTGAAGACTATCAATCAATACAATGAGTAAATCTCTCTAATTAGTCTAACATTAATAACAGCGTGTTTTTGTTTTGCAACAAAAATCTGTGTATATAAAAAGCAGCAATTACCTTATTTAATGCTTTTATTTTTAGCTATGTCCTAAATATAAAGGCTGACCGGGAAAGAGCACTGTTAAGTGATTATACTACCTGACCTGTTTGGCGTGAACAAGCTGTCAACGCTTAGCATTAAAGTGAATTCATACCTACTCACAGCCTTTAATTGGCGTGTCTACTTTGTTTCAAACAATGTTTCGACGATTTCCCAAAATATTTGCCAATAAAATCATATCGAAGTTGTAATTTTTTTTAATGAATGACTGAACAGCGATTAGCGTTAGTCTCACCAGATGGAAAGCGATGACAACTCCTCAGGATGTAGCTCGCTGGTTCAGTAATAGCCTATACAACTTGCCTTGAAGAGGCTTTGATTATAATTGCCCGGAAATACAGAAGACGGGAGCAAGTTCCATTTCTTTGCTGTTCGCATTAATAATTTAAAAAAAAACCGACAAAAAAACACTAAAAAGTAAAAAATAATTTCCTAACTTGTATAATCTCAATATGAGACTTAAACGCTTCTTATTGAACACTGTAGATGTATTGCAATTTTTGAAGTCTGTGCCATCCAAAGAAATTCTCTAAAATTGAGGAAATGGCACCGACTTTTTTGGTGTTTTTTTGGAGCCGGTTTTATTTTTTTATATATTTTTTTATTTTTTTCAATCTTTTTAGTAAATCATTACCAGAGTGCATCTCATAATGATTCTAATGAGCTCAAACACTGCTAAGCTACACACTCACTCACTGTAGCAGTGTTTGAGAACATGAGGACCGTTTAAATTGGCTTCATCATAGTCACTTCAATCATCATCATCATCATAATCAGCCGAACTACGTCCACTGCTGGACATAGGCACTGGTCACTTCAATATCTTGATCGAAATATCTTAGTGCCACCCTTGAAACATGTGTTGCATGATCATCCGTGGTCTTCTATTCTTACTGGAAATACTAAAATCGCCATGTTTCCCCTTGTATTTTTGAGGAGTTCCCTCCATTTCTCATGGATGCCATCATCAGGACCGGATTCTGGTAACAACGGGACCAACCTTGAAGAAATATATTTCATGCTCACGTTATTTTTATGTAGCTAACGCCAGAGACTAGGAATTATATAGACTGCCAATGCCTATACATTGTGGCGTAATTTTAAAATAATGGGCCTGCTGTAGCTAGTTTCACTATGGAGAGATCACTTTACCATTTAATTCGGATGCAACTAAGACCTCTGCTTAAAACATAGCGCCATCTATGAACACAACGAAGAAGGTCCCAACAGAGAAGTTAATTACGTGGCGCCTGCATGTCCATGTTACTCGTATCACACCGAGTGGTCGGCTGATCCATTGTTTCCATTTTTGGTTTCCAATTGGCTAGACTCGAGTTTGAAGCCGTATTTCATTTTCCATAAAGTAGTTAATCATGAAAATAGTGTTTGTGATCCCTTTCTTTGCCTTGAATAACAATAGGCTTAGGTGCTTAACAAATATTTTAAGAAATGTTGTCATAGAATACTCAATCTTACCTTCATATTTTTGTTACAATTCATTTCTGGAATCTGGGATCTGTGAACAAAAGCAATTTGTTAGAGACAATGAATCATATTATATCTAAATAACTTTGGCCAGCGTAGAAACTATACAAAGCACGTTGATCTTTTGTGTAGTAGAGTATATATTGGGGAAAAAAATTATCGAGCGCAATAGATTTTCAGAGAGGAGCTGCCGCCCGCTACCGGTGACTGGAATCCCCGGCCGGGTAACAAAATAATGTTTTGTTTTGTTCTTTCGCTAGAAGAGGTCAGGTCCCGTCTCTAAATAAGCTCCCTTATTATATTAAACTGACGATTTGGCCGTGACACAAGCTTGTGGCGGCATCTTATTAAAATGTAATAAAAATGAAACGTATTTATTGTACGTTTGATTTTTATTACCTTTAAAAAGATGCCGCCACAAGCTTGTGTCACGCCTTATAAATGGTGGAACTCAGCAGAGTGCAAGGCAAACCGTATACGGGGTTCAATATTTTAATCCGACGACTCGAGTAAATCCCAAAATCCCCTCTTGGGCTCCCGTACCATTTGAGAATTATTTTATTACTAGCGGCCCGCCCCGGCTTCGCACGGATAGTCTAGTTTTGCTACCTAATTTTTTGAATTTTGAACTAAATTATAGCCTATGTCCTATTCTGATGTCTAAGCTACAACACTGGAAAGTTTCATAGAGATCCGTTCAGTAGTTTTTGAGATTAAACGGAACGTACATCCATACATCCGCACAAACTTTCACGTTTATAATATTATTAGGAATAGGAATAGGAATTAGGAATTAGGATTAGGATTAGGATTAGGATTAGGATAAGGATACAATCTGCATGTGAATCTTTTTGTTTAATCTTGTCTATACAGTCTATTCATCCTTGAAGAGATTAATCATTATCACACTTTTCTCTAGAAATGCACAACAACTCATCACTTAAAATGTTGTTGTTTACTTGAAGAAGCTAACAAAGTATTGTACGCCTAAAGACAAATGACAAATGATTAATGTCTTCAAAAAGAGCTTCGTTAAAATGGTAGGACACGTAAGGATGAACAACTTTATATATGAAATAGGTAGGCGAAGTCCGACATGCATTTGTCCGGTTTACGAGTATTAAGATAATAAATGTACCTAACATGTCATGCAAGTATTTTTTGTCACCTTAAATGGCTTATTATAAGGTTAGACATAACATTTGCGTAAGACTAATGCGACTTTCTGACTTCGCAGGGCGGCATCGATTTCGATATCCGGTGTTTTGTTCTTTGCCTTGAGTGTACATCTCGCAGAGATCTCTCCACTTGACGGGATAGCTGTCAGTAGGTATTTTCGTAGTTCTGTCGTCTGTTGTGTCGTTTGGAACAACACTATAAGTTCATTTTAGGTTACAACTTAGTATTTTTTTATGTTATAGAGGGTATATATATAGTCCTCCTCATCGATTTCGATGACGGCGACCCTGACAAACTATGTATTTGCCCTATCGTGAGCTCTGATATGGCTGGCTAGGCCAAACTTGCTCTTGAATAGAGGGTAACAAGCAGACGGATTGCCTGATGTTAAGCGATTGCCATCGCCCATATGATAGACACCCGCAACTCCAGAGGAGTCACAAGTATGTGTAAGGTAAGTAGTACGAGTATGTGTTAAGGCGCTACACTGAGAAATTTGGAGACTTTGAAACGCTGTCCTGCTCAGACTAGCAAAGAGTAGGGGCTGATTTTCAGATATATGATTCTTGACTATATGGTTGGTACTGACAATAGCGAAACATGATTGTTTAAAATTTTCTCGATAGAAAATAAATCCAAAGTCGAGTCTATATTTTCCTTTTTTTCCTCAGCCTACTAAAACAACGCATTATTAAAAGACACGATTAAGTTAATATGATGGTATTTTACCTCATGTAGGTACTGACAAGAGGAAATTTAATAAATCTGCACACAGTCAGATATTTAACGAGATTTGTCTAAAAAGCCATTCTCGGAGAGGGTTGCATCCCGTTTTGTCGTGAGCGAAAAACAAAGGGTGTCTCTTTCAATCGATATATCGCCTTAAATATACGAGTTGGTAAAGGATAGTCCCCTCACGTGTTGTCATAGCGGCTTTTACAAGAATGTAACAGGGAAACAGAAGTAGAAAGCAGTTCCGTGACAAATGGCCGGGTCTGCGCAACTTACATAGTTACAGACAAACTGCCCCGTTTATTCTTACTTTGCACTTGGGATGTGCTGTGAGTATATTTGTGTACAGTATTTCCACGAGTACTTTTAGAACCTACATTTTATTCGTTCAAACTTTGTTGAGTGTAAGCAAATTTGTACCTACGTTGTAAGATTTACAGGAGCAAAAGAGTAAGCAGTTAAAATTAAAAAATAATGTAATTGCATGCAATGTAATGCAATTTATAATGTAATTTTTTATCATGAAATAAATAATCTAATCTAATCTAATCTATTACATAAGCCGTTAAATCAAGGTATATGTGTGCCGACTAAGAAATGTACAAACTCAAAAAGTACTTATATTCTCCAGATTATTTTTAAGTGTGAATTCATTAAGAGAAGAGGTGATTTTTCAATCGCCGTATAAAATTATCCGTCAGGTAAAATTATTGCTGTCACTTTTTCATTCCATATGAAAGAAAAATTCAGAGCTAACATTTATCTGACAGATAATTTTACCTGCGGTGTTCTTTGTGGTTTTTTATACTTATTTTATATTACTATCCCACATAAATAATCAAGAAATGCAGTAACCAGGCGACAGTAACCACTTATCATCAAGTGGGCTGTCAGCTTGTTTGCCACCGACGTGGTATAAAAAAAACCATTTAATCATACCTATGTTAAACTTAGGTCAAAAATAGCATCATTGAAAAACTTAAACATAGTATAATTATGGTCTTATAATAAAAACACACAACGACAATATTAGAAACAGGAAGTGTACTCGAAAATACGGTAGCTATAAAGAGGCTCCCATCATCCCATGAGACTATGTTTACGCCCGTTGAGTCCAAGGCAAGATTAACTTACTAACTGAAGTTACGGTTTAAGACTTACTACTTAGGCTCCGGCTCCGGGCACTAAAAAGCTTGCTCTTTTGATAAAAATGTAGTTTTTACACACAGGTCAGGTTCAATAGATATGTAGTGGAGGTGAAGCGAGGTAGCCATAAGACGATGCACTATGTTGAGAGGGAGGGACCTAACCTTGTCCCGTCTGCTGTCAATACAGTGAAACCTTAAAAAAGGTGTCACAAACTTTTTGTACATCATATATGATAAAATTGTTATTGGTGGTCCACATACTTATTAAGGCCGCAAACTTTCGACGTTTCATGCGTGACTCAACTCAAATAAGTTAAGTGATCCCGCAAACTTTTACGTGAACCAATTCCCATGTTTCGATGATATGACTCATACGAACGTTTAAAAGTTTTAAATATGTTTTTATAATGAAATAGATGACGTCATATCAGTTGACTTAAGTGTTGTTGTAGACAATTGCAACACAATAAGTACAATGAAAAGCATTTCGATAAGTTGTTAATTGCAAGTAATTTACATACTATCTACATATACCTAAATATTTAGCGATAAGACCGCCTTTTGTTTACCTCTACTTTAAGCCTAATGTTTCTGTACAATGACCTTTTTGAGGTGTGCAATAAAGAGTATTTGTATTGTATTGTAAATAATTTATATTGAAGTAGAATACTGAATCTTATCAGTATCTTATTATTTCGTGGTGGTATATTATATTTACCTATGTATGTACGTGTGATTTACTCAGTTTGGGATCTTTAGGTACAGTCAACCAATTTGATTATTGGGCCATTTCGTACCTTGTCTCAGTGACATAAATATGAGATCAAGAGATCGGCATTCATATTAATTTTCACTGGCCAAGTACGAAGAGGCCTAGGATATCAATTTGGTTGACTGTACATCCTGTATTTGACATTATGTAAAGTAAACCTATTTTGAAATCAACGACCCTCTCCTACTAGATTGTTTCAATGCGTGAGTCACTCTTCAAAGTCCAGACTTTTGCAAATTCTTAACCCCCTTTGAATTAATGAGTTACAAATGTTCATTTATTGTTACTTTAAAAAGTTTCCAATCTGCCGGGTATCATAAGCTCAAGGAAATTCACATTGAATCGTTTTAAGATGAATTGCGGTTACCCACTATACGAATTACGTTCCTTGCATAACTTATTACCTACCTAACCTCGCAAGGATTAATAAAGAAGTTACGATCGAACATACATTGATGTTACAAGGTATTTCGTAAAGGCGTGATTTCTGGAACCTAGTCCGGATATTATACCAAGAGGCGGAGGCGTGTCTTATGCTGAAGTGATATGTATAGTAATTTTATTATGCAAAGTTCTGCAGACAAATTAATCCAATATTGAAAACTCATTGTCAAATTACCATAACTACATATACATGTATTTAAATAGACAAACATAATCCAAGCCCAAATTTCACTTAACATGTACGCAAAGTTCTAATCCTTTAAATTTCAATAAGTTTAAGTTATTCCAAAGACAGTAAATGGTTAATATATTGCATATACCTATATTGAAAATGGGAACAAATAAAATGATCACCTAAATAACTTTTGATATCATCAAATTTTCAAACCCTAAAATAAGGTTGAACACTCAAAAAAATTTATCGATCAGCAATTCCGAGTCACCAAAAAAATTCTACCTATTTTTGCAGCACTTGCACCTATTTTACTTATTGCGTTCCTATAAATTTATAATCGCATCAAAAAAATTGTCAAGTACCACCAAAAACACTAAACTACCACCTAATCTCATGCACCTTTTTTCATTAGAATTACATCCAAATATTATATACATCGCATGCTACATTTTAATAAACAGTTACAAATTAATTGTTTTTAGCACTATAAATATTTCAGTTATTTCCAAAATGTTATAAATTAGAAAGTAAAATTTAAAATTTATTTAAAAAGGAACGCGCAATGTGGCTGTGTGAAATAATAACACGTATACTGCTATCTCACTCAATCAAATACAAAGAATTGTCTGAAGCATAAAACCTATTGATATGTCGTTAGAGTGAAAGGTACCTATTGCTGTTTCATTCTAACTACCTATTGCTGATGGTTTACAAACTGCAAGAAGTTTTTTTTTTTTTTTAATGCGTTGACGTGAGCGCGTTTGATTGAAACCTTTTATTTGAAAATGAGTTTTGTTGATTTATTAAATTGTTAGTTTGTTATGAAAATGGATAAAGGTCCTCAAATGAGTTTACTTTATTAATATAGATAGACTTTCATGGAAAAATTAAAGGAAGTTAATAGGTAGAAATAGGTATAGGTAGGTTTAGGTTATGTTAGTTTTGCATCGGCCCGAAGGGCCAAAACAACTCAAAATAGGAGCTCCGCGCCAGCGGAGATCCGTCAATACTGTTCCAATCTCCACTAGTTTGAAATTAAAATAGCTATTTTTATTTCAAACTTCAACTTCTTAAAATCATTTAGCGCTGTCTTGCTCGCACGCGGTGCGAGGTGCGAGCGAGACGGACCGTATGGAAAACCGCATCAGTGTGCTAGCAATGAGGTTAGACTAGATTGGAACTGCTTTGCACGTCGGACATTAAAAAACAATTGCCGCGTGAAATTTGGTGATCATGTAGTATTTCTGGGTATCGAAAGAATTATTTGGGTGTAAATAATTTTAATAGGATTACGAGCCCTGTAATATTTGGATGTAAATTATATGAAATTTGGTGTTTGAAATTAGGTGATCATTAAGTATTTTTGGGTAGTGACTAATTTATTTGGTAACAATTTAATTTATTAGGTTATCGACATGTTACTTCTTTGAGTTGCACTTTATATTTAAAAGTAGTTGAAAATTTGGTGCGAATCTAGTATTTTTGGTAATCAATGTAATTTTTTAGAGCATCATTCGGCAACTAATTTGGTGGTTCGTTAAATGCTACCCATTGAAAATCACTCAGCCTAAAAAAATTAACTGCGCCCCGAGATACGATCGTTCCCAAAATTCTGGAGTGGGGATATTAAATTCGTAGGAAGCAATATCGGAAATTCATTAATAATGTTGCAGCCTTCGTCTAATTCCATGACTCGTTTATATTCCGAGAGAAATCCGCTGTTATATGAAAATAATTTGAATACGATATGAAAAATGCTTATCATGCTGTCAACATTAACGGGTTGTGAGTTTGAATGGCCCATTTTATGAATTCGGCTTCTGACTTTTCTACCAAATATAATTGGGCGTTTTGTTTAGGAACGGATTGGCAATTCATGTAGATGACAAGTACTTATAAAGATTAATTGCTTATAAAGATTAGTTGTTATGGCCGAGTTTTTCAAATTGCGTCAGTTAATTATGCCAAAATGTAATGAGATCGAACATTGTGGTCTAGCGGATCTTCATTAAATTCAGCCTAAGTCAATCTAACACTAAGTTTTAATCAAAATTCAATATTTCGACTGTTTGATGGGGGTTTATTTTTATTATATTAATTTTAAAATTATTCTTAGCTTGTAAGCGATGCCGACTGAAATTGTGATTTCAGGAAGCTTGCCTATCATGAAAGAAACGACACCGAATTCAATTTATCACCAACCGATATTGGACTGGATGATATCCAGTAGTCCCTCATGGCTCGATTTGGATATGCACTTTGCATTTCTTTGCATCTGCAGGTTTTCTCACCGTATTTTTTGTCTACTGAAAAGTTAGTGGATATTTTCAATTACCAAACAAATTCATCAATTTGGTATCAATTATTTGGTGTGTCCGCCATATTTCGTTTGTTTAAACATCTTATAACTAACTGTGTCCGCATCTTTTGTCCTATGAAATTAATAAATAATTTCTTTGAGTTTCTTTCCATATATGTATTTTGTGTCTGTAACTCTGTTGTGATTCGTTTATACGATTTTTACTAATAAAAAGCAAACTGTGCCCAGATGCCAAATATCAATGAAACCAGCTAGTTATGTAATTACGTAACCCTAACGTGTCAAACTTGCGTATACCTAGTTTTGATATGATTGGGATATTTGTAAGTACTGACTGATATTTTATAAAATTGTTATTGGATTCTGAATCTTGTAGCATAACAAAATTAAGTCGCTCTTTGTACGGATTACTTTTACAAGACTCGGTCAAGTCAAGTCGTTTTAAGTGTATATCTGTCATTTTTATTATGGAAAATGACATTTGGATCAACCCTAGGCGCGCTTGAAAACGTAGATAATAGCCTCAGAAATGAAACAAACCTACGGGCAGACATGACAAAACTATAAAGGTTCCGTTTTAGCCATTCTGGCTACGGACCCCTAAAAAACTAATGAAATATGGGAAGACCAAATTAAGATGGTAACTAAGTAATGCGAATGGCCCAAGTAAGTTGGGGCTTAAGGTTGGACCTCCTAAGAGGATTAGTCTCACGTACCAATTTAATGCTTAAATACTAATGAATAATCTATTATCTCAAGTGTTAGGGATAGTTAAATCTAGGCATATACTTCACTGGGTATTACATACATATATCTAACTAGTAACCGTAATTACATTGTTAATATTGGTTTAACGTGTACTTACATAATATATTATAGATATGTAAGTAAGTAAGCACTTTATTGTACACAAAAACATGATAAAACAATATACAGTCATACAAATATATGCATATTAAGAATGTATGCATAATGTTAAAACAATATATAGGTATGCATTTTAAGAATACTTGTATTAGTGATCATTTTAAGAGGTCTTACAAGTTTTAAAATATTTTGAATTCAATTTTGGCAAAAGTATTTATAATACCAATATAAAGTGATGGAAGATGGAAGGATGCGTTGTTTTTTTTTCAAGTTTTAGATAGTAACAGCCCTTTCTTATGCTATTGTGCGAAGTAAAAAAAAAACAGTTTTTAGTTCGAAAAGGGTCGATTTTGAGTGACGTTTGAAACAATATTTCTTAATAAAAAAACAAAAAATAGATTAAAAAATTATGTCATTAGGTTGCAATAGTCCTTTTAAGATAGTTACATTAATAAAATGTTAAGATAAGCCTTAAGCCTTAAGCCTATAGTACAGTCAAGGGCAAAAATATGTATACACTTTTGGACCTTATTTCAATGGAATAAGGTGAAAAAGTGTATGTACATATTGGTGCCCTTGACTGTACCACACATACGTCTCGCTATTGGGAAAAGGTTAGGCAACGATTTGTCTTAATTGACGGAAGCGTAGGTATAGCCCATCCACATTTTCTCATCTCTATCGGGCCTTCTCTTTTGGATGAGAGAGAATTTACTGGCTTACCGACGATTTAGACTAGTGATTATAGAGTGACCCTGCCTAAGAAGCTGCCGGTCCTGCCGCCCTTACCATGAGTTTGCAATGTTTGCGTTACAGTACTCGCTAGCAACTGCGTAAACGATTTAGTATGGACAAAAGTACAGCGCCTCTGGCGGTCACGCAATAGAACTAAGAATCGGCATACTAAATCGTTTACGCAGTCGCTAGGAGTACGGTAAGAGTTTTCGATAAAAACTCACGGTAAGGGTTCTGGGATCGAGTCTCGGTCAAGGTATCTGTGTGATAGTCATGAATATTTTTTTTGAGTCTGGGATGTCTTCTATGAACTTATCTAATTACGAGTATATCTATGTACTAAATATATTTTCGTTATTAGTATTAAGTACCCACCATATCACAAGCCTTATTTCGCTTACTATGGGGCTAGTCCAATTTGTGTAAGATGGTCCGATAATATTTATTTATTTGACGACCGCTTTAGCTTAGTTGGTAGTGACCCTGCCTACGAAGCTGGAGGTCCCGGGTTCGAATCCCGGCCGGGGCATTTATTTGTGTGATGAGCACGAATATTTGTTCTTGGGTCTTGGATGTTTTCTATGTATTTAAGTATTTATTTATGTCTATATAAGTATGTATGTCGTCGCTAAGTACCCATAGTACAAGCTTTGCTTAGTTTGGGACTAGGTTGATTTGTGTAAGATTGTCCACAAATATTTATTTATTTATTTATTATATTTATATTAATTTGAAATGAAAATATAGCGTCTGATTGACGTAACTGGTGACCGAAGAGCTGGCGACTTTCTCGCACAACGGACTTATCAGCATTTCGATACAGCGAGGAAATGCCGCCAGCATCCTCGGTACAGCGCCTCGAGAGCTGTTTTAAATTTAAATTAGCTTTAACATTATTGAAATCTAATAAACGTCGTCGAATATCGCTCGACATGTTTCGGGCCACTACGTGGTCCTTAATCATGAGTGGTCGCGGCGGCCTCGCGTTTAACACCACAAATAATAACATAATTTAAATAGCATAACTAATTTAATTTAAATAGTAATAATAACCTATTTTTTCTATGTTAATAGCTTTAACATTATTTAAGTTGTCGTTGTATTCTTGTATATATTTTGTTGTAAATAAATGATTTTACCAAAGGCTACGAAAAAAAATATCCCTAGTCATTCATCACTTATTAATTTCGCGAACTAAAAACACAGATAGCGTAATATAGTAAGAAAGTTGAAATCTTTTCGTAAACAACTTTCTTCAATTATTCAATGTTGGTTGACTTGGCACAGACTAAAGTAGACACAAGGTAATAAAAAGTTACGTATATTACTATTAGAGTTTGGAGACAAAAAGTTTTCTGACGTGTGTAATCTGCGGGCACAGAAATACCACCGCCGAGTCAGCAGGCTGTAACATTATATTCTGTCTAAGGGTAAGTTTATCTAAGGTCCAATTAAAAGTTGGACTGAAATTACTATATAAAGCAATTAAATTGATCCTGTGAATAACAATTTGCTATTTGAAGTAGTCTAGAGAATATCAGTGGAAAGTATAAAACTAGATTAGATAATTTTTCAGTCCTAAGAAAGCCAAAAAAAAGTTACCAAAAATAGGTAATCTAACTTATTAATAAGTTCATGATTGATGCTCATATTCGTAATAAAACTATTATCTTACCTACGCGCAACTTGCGCAATCACACTTTTCTTAAATTTTCATAGTTGGCAAGTACTTATTTTGGCATATTGTATTTACAGGAGATCTTCTTGCTTTATAGGTAAGACAGGTAAGAAAAAGCTTGGCATGTTTTTACAAGAAATGTTTTGATGGGGTTTGTTGTTTTCGTACCCGCTTATCATAAAATTGGTTTTCCAAAGTAGTTATCGCATATTGCTTTGCTTCTTCCTTCAAGCAAACAAATATATATATTTATTATACTTACTAACTTTTGTCCGCGACTATGTCCGAGTATAACTTTTTCATCGCGTTAGCATTTCATTCCAATTATTTTATTCCAGGCGCTTACCTAGTTATCACTCTTCCATACAAATTTCCACGCGTAGGTAAGGTATGATTTCCGGGATAAAATGTATCCTAAGTTATACCCGGGAACTCAAACTATCTCCGTACAAAATTTCATTAAAAAAATGAAATTAAAAAAGCTGTTTATTTTAGTAAAATTTTACATAGTTTCATAATCACTTACTTCTAATAATCTTAAATAACAAAAGAATTTTTAAGTTAAGAAAAATACAGTTCTATTATTCAATATACATTGTTGTTTTATTTAAATTATGACTTAACTAAAAATATTTTAACAGGTTGATTTATTTAACAAATATATTTTAATAAAAAACAAATTATACATATAAACCTTCCTCTTGAATCACTCTATCTATTACAATCCGCATCAAAATCCGTTGCTAAGTTTTAAAGATCTATAACATACAACGGGACAGACAGCAGGAAGCGACTTTGTGTAAAATACTATGTAGTGATGATGCGAAAGTTGTAACACGGAAAAACCTCCGTGGTACGGTCGCTGGCGCACTGGCCGGTAGTAAAAAAATATAAGTTTTTCACGCGCGTCTTTTGTTTTTTTTTCTTGCTCAGACTTGCTGAAGATTGTTATGTTCGCAGTTGAATTCTATTTTATTTCACTGAAACTAAACTAATTACTTGATATTTCAACCTACTGATATAGTTATTATCATTGTTACGAATGTACAGTTCGAGTCGCTGTACATATCCTTAAAGATAATCCTGTAAATATTGTGTATAAATAGTTTCATACAAGGGCTGCCTCTTACGCAGGTAATTGTTATGTAAAAACTTATCTAATATTGTACATATTTCTTGTTATTTGTTAAACCCAATCCAAGCCTCATTTAGCCGTCACTGGTCTGACTACATGAGGCTCGGATGGGTTTGAATCTGTGCTAAGAAGTGGACTTGATTGCAGCCCTTTTTGCCTGACTACTTTTCTACGGATTCGCTGCTGCTGTAAATATTGACGTCTGAGCTGATCCCGGTTTGGAGACCAATCGTGAATTAAAACGAACGGAATCGCCGAGCCTATCACGTCTTACAGCCTCTCACCTGGATTGCAGATCACCACTCAGGCCAGTGACTTAACTTTTCGTACCAGCTCCGTACTGACTGTTCAAGTTGAACCCATCTCTTTGTACATAGTTTTATTTTTTATATTATATTGTATTTTACTTGTAAAAACTTAGTTTTATTTCTTACCCGCCGGCTAGCCGGGCGACAAAGTTTAGATAATACATATTAAAATGTTAGTTCCTGAAGCACGCAAAAATGGCTGAACGGACGATGATGAAACTTATACATAATACAGACTGACTGTAGCCTCGATAAACATAATATAATACTTTTTATTAAATCAGTCCTCGGAAACATGAAATAGGGAGACATGTTAGTTTACGCAAGCGAAGTCGCGTGCTTAATCTAGTTTTCTTAAAATTTCATTTATAAAAAAAACGTTAATCTAGTTACCTACTTAGTAGTTTTTAATTCCAAGCTTTACGAGTACACATCAGATTACAAAAACGTTTTCGTGAAGTTATGTACGTTTTAAATACTTGCGAATAAATTAACTAAATAAATACCATTGAAATTATGATACGCGATAAACTACAAAATATTTTGTAAGTTATTTCAATTTAATTCAACGCGAATATACACATTGGATTGGATTGGTTTCATTTCGTTCTAGCCTCGAGAACTAAACAGAATGAATATTTTACATTTAAAAATTATCATAATAACTTTCAAAACAATACAACAAAAGTTCACTTACCATTTTTTGCACGTCATTTCTTTCAACGTTAGTAAACGTCCAGTCAACAATTAAAAATGAGATCCACAAAACGTCATCAAAATTCGCATGGAAGAATAAAATCTAGTCCACTGAGCTCAATCACGGCGGCTGCCGTCGCGAGTTTTAAATTCAATTGTCAAGTGCATTTACGTATCTCGGGTCTACGGCGTAGACCGTTTACTTCGTGATATCGTAGGCGTCCGTCCGCGGAGGCTCCTGCGATAGACTGCCTGTCACTTCAGCCGCCCGCCTAGGACTGGCTGGATGTTTGTACGGAATTGAGGGAAGGTTTTCGCTTTGCATTTTTTTTTCGGATCAAGTGAGATGTAAAGGGACTATGAAAGAAGGGTGATTGATTTATCCTGTATGACGACTATCGATTTCACAGCTATATTAATTAGGGTATAGGGTATCAGTTGGGTGTTACGTTTGTAATATAATTTGCCTCCACCGTAATTGTAGATAATTACGGTGGAGGCATGGTGGTGTTTTGGGATTCTGCATTATGTAAAATGCTGTTGTACCTATGTATTGTTTTGGAATTAAAATAATTTCTACGATTTTTCGATTTGTTTTCCATGCTTCATAATTCCGGTATCATAAGTATTTATTTTATAAAGTTATCGACAAAAAACCGTCAAAAAACCTAGCCGAGCACAACATGAATGAACTCTTTTAATCTGTTTAAAAATTTGTATGCCTGACGGCCCAGCATAGTGACACAAATATAAATCATAAGACCTGTATAAACCTACCTATGTTGAACAAATAAATGATTACTTACTTATTTAGATTATTTATGTATTTCAGTGATTGTCAGTTGGAATCAAGTCATTCCGGTTCCAAGGACTCCTTTTAGCAATAAAATATTCAAATAAATAAATATTCGCAGTTTGGCGAAATTGTTGTATATTATAATAGGACTTTTTTATATTGAGCGATAAATTAAAAAAAAATGTCGGTTCGTATCCGTTTACTCTCGGATTCACTTATTACACTTATTCCAACACGGTTTTATTTTTGAAAGCAGAAACTGACAGGTACAGGTAAGGGTAAGGGTAGTTTCAAATTAAGGTACTTCAAAAAATCGAGTTTTAATGCGGTTTTTTAGTTTATATCTGGTTAACCTGGGCTCAGTGGTATACCTTCGTTTTCCTAAGTACTTACTGAACTGAATCGAACTACACATAGTTATAAGTTTTTTTTTTTGTTATAGGGGGCAAACGAGCAGACGGATCACCCCATATAGTAAGCGATCACCATCGTCCATAGACAACCGCAACACCGAGGAGTCACAATTTCGTTGCCGGCCTTTCAGTAATAAGATTTCAGTAATAATAGATTGAAGGTTTGAAGGTCATATCGGTCCGGAAATACCGCAGACGATAGTTCATTCCACAGCGGTTGTGCGAGGCAGGATTGTGGATTATATAAGGGTTCTAAATCTTTCAAGTAGCCCCATTTTTTCTAAAGTAACCCCGGATTACGGTACTCTTTTGAGAGAAAGAGCATTTTGGACACACACATTTATTTTAAATGGCGCTTTCTCTTATCCTGGCATAAACATCGGGTGCATTCGTGCCTAGATATAAGTTGAGCAGGTTGCAAGCTACACATTTCATATTCTTAAAATAAAAATGTATCAGGTAAATAGATATACGCGGGCTAGTTTTTCGCAACTCTACGTCAAATGCGCCAATTATGCGTGGTGGGTTGTCAACGTTACTCGTGCCAACCTAATTCTACCAGTAAGCCTAGCAGACCCTTGTCGTTGCCGACGATTTTTGTTATTGACCTCGGTGATCCGAGATGTTTTGCCCGGTATGCTGCCACCCTAGGGCATGTCAGGATGACGTGCGCGGCTGTCTCTTCATTCTCCATACACGCTCTGCAGAGAGGGCTATCTGTAACACCTAAAGTTAAGAGGTGCTTGTTTAGTAAGGCATGACCAGTGATAGCCCCCGTTAGGAGACGGTGTGCTGGCCTCTTCAGCTGCATCAGCTTCCTTGCCAATCCGGGGTTGATCGTCGGGAGGGGTTGACCTCTTTGGTTGGCCTGCAGGCTGCAGGTTATGCCAATATTTTTGGTGTTCTACCTTAGTGTTTTGTCGCAGTGTACTACGCAGCCATGCAGGAGGTAGAGGTATTATATATATGTATCTACTTACAAGCGATAGTGTAATCTTAACAGCCCGGCCACAACTTGGCAAGCAGGCCGCAAATTGCGGCGCGGCAAGCGTTTTATCTGTTCATTGCACGTTCGAGACGCGCAACGTACTGCTGTTAGTTTCGATCACACGCCATGTATTTGTAAAACCGCTGCCGTCGCTGCTCGAAGTCGTAGCCGGGCCGTAATACCTAGGTACTAGGGGTATACCGGGAACAGAAAACGGAGTATCTCCCGCTCTGTTGCTCCAATATGCAAGTCCGACAGAGAGGCAGATATTTCGTTTTCGGTTCGCGGTAGGCCCTCAGCAATTTAGTGTTCCGCCCACACTCTACAGGCACAAATTCCAGATGCGACAAGCAAATGAAAATACATCGTACCGTAGGGGAATCGTTCGTACACCAAACTTTATTAATTGATTTGCTTTCGGTCCGCCGAGAGCTGCACACTGAATATTTTAGTTTACTATAATGTAATAGGAAACGTCGGTTGTTAGAGTGTCTGTAATTTTTAAATATACTCGTAGGCTATGCACTATATACTCCACTTTTGTTACTTGTCTTAGGTTAAGGCGACTTCCTGACTTGGCGGGGCGGGATCGACGGGTCGACGCGATACCATTTTTTACTACGCCCCTACATTTAAATGAGTGCTTCCTGACTGGCGCGGGATACGCGGTAGCGGGGACGATTCGAAGGCGGTACTGCTCCGCATGATATTACTACTGCGCAAACGTAATACTGACAGTATTATGTCAAGTGAGAATCTTTGCGACGTCAGTAAGTTTACGTCAAAGAAGAAAATGTCACATATCGATCCCGCCCCGCCAAGTCAGGAAGTCACCTCAGGAAGTCGCCTTACTTGTGTAAGATAAAAGTTAAGTAGGTATTCACCCAAACTGGATCAATGTCGTAATAATGTAATGTAATGTTTACCAAAAAGTTTGGTATTGACAAGTATTATTTTTTACCTCCGATCTCTCAGTATAACATTTTGCGACTCATAAGAAAAATATAAGGATGTTAATATTTTGATAGTCAATGTTTTTCAGGTACATGTCATGTATTGTATATTATTATTATGCTTATTCTCAAAATTAAAAATGTTTTCAATAATTCACCGCGAAGTCTGCTTAAGTTTATTATAGCCGGCGCATATTTGAGTGAGTGCGTCAAATTTGGATGTTTGAACGTATTTGGTTTACTGTTTAAGCTATTAACTTAATCTAGTGTAATTTAACTTCCTTTTTAAACGACTGCCCAAAAAAAGGAGTGTAATGTTTTCAGGTTTCATGTATGTATGTTTGTATATATGTATGTATGTGATTTTTGTTTGTTCCCCAGAACTTCTCAACGCCTTAACCGATTTAGAAGTGTGAGGTATCGTTGTTGGAATCCTTACGTCATCCCGGGTAACATAGGATATGTGACGTTGCAATAAAAACAATATGGCGGACTGTAGACACCATTTTGAGTGTTCCGTAATTAATTTAAGTATCCATTCCTGAAAAGTTCAACCAACTAAGTTAGAGTCTGTGTGATCTTAGAATGACGTTCGGGTTTCAGAAAAACACTTAGGGTCTCGGCGTTGACACGGGAATTTGCTACCGCTGTTCTGCTTTCTTATAAAATACAAAAAAAATAAACTTACCTACTAATGTGAATAAAATATAACTAACAATGTAATAATAAACTCTAACATAATGGTATTATGCTTAATACGTACTTACTCGTAGTTTATAACTACATTGCAATTTGACTGTTTGTCAAATTCTTATTAAAATGCAATTACATTTTTTTAATCAATTACAAATTCTAATATACTCTGGTATTCAATAAGATTTATTCAAAAGTAATCAAATAAACAAAATATAACATTAAAATTAAACTATAACTAAATTAAATCGAATATAAATCCCCCAAATCTGTCCCCTGTGGAAGGCTTCCCACAAGGCTGGTTAGATTCCCCCGCTGAATGGCTATGGCTACATCTAGAGGAATGAAATCTAGCCTCCCTCAATCTTCTTTTAATTATTCCGGTATTTATTGTTGTATTAAATTATAGTGTAAAATACAGAATTATCACTTCAGACCATAGAGCTGACAAATCAAAATTACCTTGTCATTTTCTTTTATCTACAATTCTACACGTTTACGTCCGATTGTTCCCGAAACCTAATGTCATTCTAAGAACTCACGGACTGTATGTACTTCGTTGATTTTAGTTCGGTAGGTATTTAATCACACGCACGCATACACATTTTTAATTAAAAATCTCACATTGTAATTGACCTGCAATTGATTGATGATGTCTCTGTGATAAATTACTGTATTCGACGACCTCTTTAGTTTAGTTGGTAGTGACCCTGCCTACGAAGCTGGAGGTCCCGGGTTCGAATCCCGGCCGGGGCATTTATTTGTGTGATGAGTACGAATATTTGTTCTTGGGTCTTGGATGTTTTCTATGTATTTAAGTATTTATTTATCTATATAAGTATGTATATCGTCGCTTAGTACCCATAGTACAAGCTTTGATTAGTTTGGGACTAGGTTGATTTGTGTAAGATTGTCCACAAATATTTATTATTTATTTATTTAATTTGTTAAATCTCAGTATGCGTGACAATTGTGTGCATTGTCAGAATAGTCAATTCTCCTCTAGAAGTCACTTATGAAGTTCTTATAAAGCTTGCAACGCAAAATGTGTAGTGACAGTGCAGTATCAATACACAAAACTAATGTATCATTTAACTACTCGTAGTTCCGTTTCTCCAAATGTCGACCTCGTAAATTAAGGGCAGTGTACAACGCCATATATTTCTGCAAACATTCACATAAATTTGAAAACATCACGCGTTGTACGTCAACGAGTCGGCACAACATTGGGCAATATGAAAGTACAGTCGGCGACAAAAGCCACGCCATGGATAAATAAATACTATATAGGCACTGCGATGTAAAATTCTAGCTTTAACTAAGCTCTGAAAAAGATTTGTGTACATTTATAAGTAATTAAATTTATTGTTAACGAACATTTACTGGTTATTTAAGGGTACCGAATTTACAGGGAACATAATGCTATCATTTTGGCATGAAAATTTGACAATTAAGTGAGTCAACTTTTAAAATGAGGGCAAATAATGAGATTTATAATATAACGTTACGTCATTAATAATTTAAGATGATAATTTTGACTAAAACCTCAATTAAAACTACGGCCAAGCACCTCAATTAAAACTACGGCCAAGCGCGTGTCGGATAATGCACAATGAAGGGTTCCGTACTGCCACCAACTAGTCCACATTTAAAACCACTATGCAATACATTGAATCACAAAACGTTGTATCTCACGTCACTCACGTTGAAACTAGCGGCACTCGCGTCATTTTCTTAGGACCAGACAGTTTTTCAGCGATAACACAAAAACCGTTAAATCTATCTGGTTTCAATCCAAAATCGTTGAAAGTATGTTATTAAAAAAATTACACCAACTCATCTTATTCAGAATTTTAAACTTCATACACTGGCGGTCAAAAATTTCGGGTCACCCTAGTTTAAATAGCCTCAATAGGTTTTGTGAAATATTCTACACTCGTTTTTAGGGTTCCGTACCCATAGGGTAAAACGGGACCCTATTACTAAGACTTCGCTGTCCGTCTGTCCGTCCGTCTGTCACAGGGCTGTATCTCATGAACCGTGATAGACAGCTGAAATTTTCACAGAAAACAGGATACAATAAATATGGGGGCTCCCATACAACATATATAATGGTACGGAAGCCCTTCGTTCGCGACTCTGACTCGCACTTGGACGGTTTTATTTACATATTATACTATATTCTTCGTATTGCCCAACTGTATTAAGAATTTCGATATCTCGCTCCGTTAACGTTGTTTTACTCTTGGGTTTTTACGAGTCCGATTTAAACTTGGAAACGTTACTTTTTTTGGCTGTTTCTTTTACAGTATAGATCTGATGTAAAATTAAATAAAGATAATCACATGCTTACAAAAACTGACAACCTCGCTGTATTTTTGGAAATATGATGGTTTTTTTACCGACCCGTATTCTTTGTCCGCGAGTGTAGTATGGAAATTGGTGGACTCACTTTTTACGACATTGACATCATCTTATTAACGGTTAAGTGGAAAAGTTTTTTAGAAACCTCTATATCATTTTTAAAGGCATATCCGTCTCCATTGAATTTTTATATTCATACCCACGTTACGTGTAATATAATATACCCCCCCCCCCCTCTAATTTATTATTTTTCGTAATCTCACATCATTTTTATGTAGAGGTTCATAGAGTACACCTTCCTACCAAATTTCATAATTGTAGTGCTTATCCTATAGTTTCGGAGCCCTAAAAACGAAGTATACCTACCTACGTTACTTGTACATTGTAAAATAACCCCTCAGCACTTAAAAGTGTGCGCTGAGGTCTCTCCTCCTATATAAGAGCTCTCGGAATAATATTGCTCTTGACAACATATTACCGTAATTGCTTCGCAGGCAGGACATTGTCTCCCGGGCAATCGGCTCATAAGTGCAGGTAGCGGTGCACTCAGTTCATGACAACCTTATTGAGTGCTTGTCTTTGTTTGCGACTAGGTATCTCAACTGAGATGCCACAAAGTGCTTTATTTTCGAACTGCTTTCGGAGAATTGAAATGTGACTGACCAAAAATAAACTTTATTGCTATTTCATGAAATAATAAGGCAAACCGGATATTTTCGTTTTAATCTGAAAAGGTGGCACCTTACTTGGAACTTCGAAACTTTAGTAGGTAAACTAAAAAGTAGGTTCAATGTGTTTATAAGATATGGAATTAAGTCAATACATTAAACCAAGGCACCTTCCACAGTGAATGACATTGGAGCTTACGTATCATCTATTTTCCTTAACAAAATTATTTTTAAAGTTTTTATTTAACTTTCAATGTTTGTATGGACGTATGTAGGTATCTTGTGTGTGCGAAAAAAATCTCGCAGTGCACAATATAACTTCAATCGATTGAGCTGAAAGACATAAGTTATGTTAGTTCGATGACAATGCAATGTTATGGTGCAACCGAGCTGATCTGATGATGGAGACGGAAGGAGCCATCATAGCAACTCCTTAATTACACAAGATAAACCCGTCGTGTTTGGGCATATAAGAATCGTCTCACCGAGTTGATGAGTTCGTAATTTTGTACCTAAAATTAATTCTACGTCAGAATCTTATTTTGTAAAATCAGACTCGTAAATGGCCTGTATTCGCTTCATTCTTGGTCAATCGGGTCTCTTCATGGGTCAATAGAATGAGTTTATATTCTTTAGTATTAGATGTCGGAGGAAATCAACTGTAGGAGGATACCAATTCAAACACACGTCTCCTTCAGATACCCGTAAGAAAATCTCAGGCCTTAACCTCTCAATTAGTATGTAGGCATACACTGCCTCTTTGGTAGGAGCAGGTATATTCACGCATCTGCAAATCATAATGGACGATATGATATTACCTTTTTACTGCGCATGACGCAGTCGGGGGCAAAATTCTACACGAAAATTTTGTTATAAATCAGACAATAACTGCTACCCGTAGCGCTAAAAGTAAATCCGTGCAGCGAAAGTATTAAACATCGGCAAACCTTTGTTATTCTGCGAACAAGAGGCACAACTGAACAAGTTAACTTTTGAATCAGATAATCGATCAACTAACCAAACACGACTTGTAATTACCGGTATCACAAGACGAACGTCAATAGCTTGTCAATGAAGTTCAGCTACAGAACATGACATGCAGAGTAGTTACGTAACATTGGAAGGATACGTCGGTTGGTTTAGATGGCGATAGAATTGATGAAATCGACCATTGTTTGGTTTTGCAATTATCTCGGAGAGCGTTAATATTTTTGTTCAATAAAATAACTTGTAATTACTACATGTTATAAGTTAAGCTTAAGGAAAAATTTTGTACTGAAGTATTAATAGTAGATATTGAATCCCGAACGTAACGAAGGGCGCCAAATTTAACTCTCAAGCGGAGTGAGGAGAATTAAAACGAGTTCTGAGTGTAGTGAGGAATGTAATCGCACCCAAGACAAACACAGCTCAATCCCCGAGTAGTATACTCTACTTTTCCAATTACTTATTCTGTGACTTTTCTCACCTCTTGCGAGACAATAAAAAAACCAAGGAACGCTGTGCTGCCCAGACGAGGAAACAAGAGGGATTGTTTTTCAGATATATGATTCTTGACTATAATATATGATTGCGTGTTTGATAATAGCCGAAACATGATTGCTTAAAATTTTATATAAAAAAATCCAAAGTTTAGTCTTTATTTTCCTTTTTTTACTCAGCCTAATAAAACAACGCATCCTCACGTCTACCGAGAATAAAAAATAACAATAGATAACAATAACATGTGGCCGCGAATTCGCGGGCTCGGTAGAAGACGGATTAAACGACACAATTTAATATGGTGGCATTTTACCATACCTAAACTCTGTCAAAAGGAAATTTCATAAAACTGCACACAGGCGGACAATTATCGAGATTTGTCTAAAAAAGTCATTCCTGAAGCGTGTTGTATCCCATTTTGCCGTAGGCAAAAGACATAAGCGTCTCTTTTTTTTTAATTTATTTGATACATTAATAAATATTTAAACAACATATCTAATATCTGCCAAACTGTATAACAGTTTGTCGGCAGAAAAACAAGTTACCCTCCACCACTTAAAAATATTGAGTACATCACATCTGACATTTTCACTGGGGGCGTGGTTTACCAAATCGATGTATCCCCTTAACAGCTATTTACGAACTCCTGCTTACAACATTTGTTGGACTTGCATGTACTAAAATTATTTCTGAGACAATAAAACCCATCACAAATATCTCTCAAAAAGTTTAGTGGTATTTTAGTTTTTTGGGCGTGTAAGCGTTTGCAATATTCATTTTTCAGTTTAGATTATTAACAGAACTAGCAATTCATTATTTTAAAGTTAAGCGTTTGCACTTTCATTATCATGACTTGCTATCTCAATGTTAAACATGGCAACAATAATATAGTTTATTTATTCGAATAAAACCATACCCAAAAGTGTGTCATAAATCTGATTGTACCGCAGATACTGAATAATAAATGACAGTCGTAAATCTCGTATGAAAACCCTATAAATCTAAACGGGTAGTTCTGTACAGGTTTACCACAAACGGACGGAGTGGCAGAAAATGTAACCATACCCTGCCATCGGTACGAGCAGGTAATGTAGATTTTTCATTACCTCAATATATTATTCATCGCCGGATAGTGGGATGATAGATGGGTCTCAATCGGGTTGAGGTAACTTTATTGGTGTAATGTGTTTCTTAAAATGATCACTTTTTATTTATTTTATTACATTTGTCATCTGGCATTAAGTACTGATCTCTGATTATATAATATTGATAATAGAAGGGATCGTCCTAATAAAAATGCGACTACGCGATTATAGACCTGAGCCTGCCAGGCCTGTCAGGCTACTAAGAACCTATTTAAATTTTTCCTGTGCCCCGAAATGGGGGACCGAGATGGTGTCTCCGTTTTTCGAGGACGGTGGTGTCTGGTGGCCGCCATCTTTGTTTTTTTTTTGACGTCATATTTCTAAGAACACTCGGGCTGGTAAGACAAATCTAACGATATCTCAAACATTAAAATCCGTTCAGGGAATTGGAAGATGGCAGGTAATAAAGAATATTACATACATACAAGATACGCGCGAAACACATAACCCTGCCTTGCAGTCGGGTAATAAATTACCAGTAACATAAATTTTCCTTACCATGAGTAAAGCCTTTGACTATGTAAACCACTCAAAGATTCTCTCCAAGCTCGAACTCTACGGTATCAGAGGTGTTGTTCTTGATTGGATGAGAAGCTATTTAGCTAACCGAGAATAGTCTTATAAAAGAGAAGTACAGGTCACAGTATCGTATCAATGGATCAGGGGTGCCACAAGGAAGTAATTTAGGACCTTTGTTGTTCCTCCTATACATAAATGACCCCCCCCCCCCCCCCTAGCAACATCACAAAGGTGCATACTATTTGCAGACGATACAACCTTAATAGTAAAGGGGACTGATAAAAATAAGTACGAATCAGACATAAATAAAGCATTGGCAGATATTAATTCATGGATAGATTGCAATAATCTTAATATCAATATTAATAAAACTTCTTACATACAATTTCAATCTTACAAAGCAAATCCAATAGCTCTGAATATTAATCTTAATAATGCTCTAATTGATGAGACCAACAATGCGAAATTTTTGGGGTTATTTATTGACAAACATTTAAACTGGACACAACATATAGACGCGGTATGCTCTAAATTAGCGAGGTTTGTATTCGCCTTAAGAAGAATTAAAGATTCAGTTTCCATCCAGGCCGCATTAACTGCTAACCACGGGTATGTGTCGTCTACCCTTAATTACGGACTCTTACTGTGGGGGAATTCTGTAGACGTTCAAAGGGCATTTGTAATGCAGAAAAAGTTTTGATGATAGCTGTAGACCACTTTTCCATAAGTTCAAAATTCTTCCCTTAGCTTCCATGTACATTTTAAAGGCATGCGTATTTACCAAAAGCCATCCACAATATTTTAAGGAACTTGACGAAATGTTCACAAAAGAACTGCGAACGCAGTATAAAAATCGGTTATATCAGCCAGCATGTAGATATGATATATATAGGAAAAATTCGTTTAATATGTGTATTGTTTTATTCAATAAGCTCCCAAATGAGTTGAGAATGTTGCATGGCAAAGTATTCAAGACAAAGCTATTGAAGTGGCTTCAGGGCAATTGTTTTTACAGTGTGAAGGACTTTTTAAATTTTAATGGATAGGATGGACTTGCTACTGTTACTGAATGGCTCAATTATTTTTCTATTTTTTATAATATTATATTTTTGACATGTTAATTATTTATATTTTTATGATTCGAATTCTATAATTTAATGTGAAACAATAATTTGCATGTTGACATATAAGTCGACTGAATACTGATACTTTAATTATTTTAAGACCTTATATGTAACGTATTCTAGCAAATAAATATTTCTATTTCTGTTAAATGTTATTCTTCTGCATAATATATAGAATAATTGCGTAGGTGATTTTTTTCCACATTTATTAAAAAATATCTCGTAGCCCCTTAACTTCAAAACGCTAAATTGACGTGTTTTAATTACATACCTACATACATTTTATTGCATATTATTCACTAGTACTCTAGCACCCATGCAATAGACAACGCATTATCCAATAAATTCTACTAAAATTGAGCAGTTTTACATTCTAAATGGAGCGTAAGATAAACAGACGTGTGTTATTTTGTCATCAGATGGTTATCGTTTAAAAAAGTTGTCGCAACAATTAGCCGTGTATTTATTAACTTACATCAAGGCATTTAATTAAATTCTGTGAGGAAATGGCACAGTTACATTACTTGCGTAGGCAGAACAAAGGCTTTATCATGTCTTCACACCGAAAATTACATTACTCGCGGAGTAAATGGTTTTTCGGCAAAGCAAACGGTAATCGAAAATTTTATAACTTAGGTAAAATATTAAATTTCATTTAATTCCAAATCAATTCCCCCAAGGTGACTGATTTTATAATCTCTGCATCAAATTTATTTCATAAAATATATTTCACATTTTCAACAAATATACTTGTAGAAGAGGCCCTTTTAAGAAAAGTCCGACTCCCAACGAATTAATACATTTTCCGAAGCGTAACTTCAAACTGAACCATTGTGAAAGTTAAATTTCAACAAATGTAATGAAAAGAGATGTTTCAGAGTGCCCGATGGTGTCTCTTTTGAATCACCAATTAGTCCGAGCGAAAATTGAAAAGTACCTACCTACACTTTTCAATTCGATTTGAGAGGACAGTTTTCAACAGTTTTTGTACTTAACGTTTTATTAAAATTAGCTTTTGCTTTACGTTGTTTTTTCCGTTAGCGTTAATGAGACTATTGGAAGCTTTTATTGCGGATTATTTTTCCGATTCTCTAATAGGATGAAAGTTCAATGTCTTATTGGAATACTTACTACGGGTTATGACATTTTCTTTGTTAAGATTGAAGCTTGCCAAGTCATTCTTCATTAACTCAGCATGGGTTGTAGGCCGAATAAAAAATGTATTTGGTGAAAATGTTCTGTATGAAAACATAATAACCTATATAAGATATCTCTGAACTAAGAAATGAATGACGATAGACGACTAAACTTGGTAATTGTGTGGAACTTTGCGAAGGAAATTTGTCGCGTATTATTCCAACTTTCACACCATTTCGACTAGCAAGGAGCAATCGTCATGCTACAGCGGACAGTTTTCTAATAATTTTCTGGCCAATCTTTAAAAATCTCGCACCACTAGGAGATGATGATACCTGCCTTATCAGTCCATATACCTACATTGACCCTACATTATTTTATTAGTTTTAGAACTTAACTTAATGATTAATTTTAACTTATATATATAATTTTAATTCACATAATTTTTTTGACATGTAAAATGACATTTTATCAATATTTCTGATTCCTCAAGTGCCACACTGCACTGCTGGGAATAGGCCTCCATCTTTTTCTTCCACTCATCAATGTCTTTGGCAGCGTCCCACCAGTCTACCGCGACGCCTTGCTTGGTTTTGTGGGACCCACTTGGTGGTCATTTTAGCCCACAAGTCTATCTGCATCCGGTAGACGTGCCCAGCCCAGTCCCACTTGAGTTTGGCGGCGGTGTGAGCTACGTCAGCTATATGGGTTTTCGAACGCAGTATTGTATTGTTAATGCGAACTGATAATTTCACGCTCAAAATACTGCGTTCCATGGCTCTTTGGCAAATTTGGCAGATTCCTGAACTTTTGTTAAAAACCAAGTCCTTGCTCCGTAGGTAAGGATTGGAAGAATAAAACATATCTGTTTGACGCGTTTTGCGTGGCATCTACACTGTCCATTCCAGTGTATCCATTAGATATAGTCTGTGCCCAGCAAAGGGATACTTTTACCAGTAGGTACCTATATTATAGTCATCAGTGTTAACATCAGATGATTAATGATATCTTAGCATCAGATGATGCGTCAAAGCGCACCTGGAAATCACTGATTGTCAGGTTTGTGTTGCTAATCGCAGTCATTCAAAATTATGCGTTTTATTGTCTAATGTTACATACTTGTACTTACCTAACTATTTATCATAAGCATCCCAGCGCTTTTCCAGTTTTATCATAAGAATGGTCGGGGTCCACTTTGGTACCTCCCAAGATTTGTCGTAGGTGGATTTAAGGAAGGCTGCTCTCTCGGCGCAGTCTCTGTTCAGTTAAGTGGTCGACCTACAGTTTTACATAGTAGCATTTTCTGTACCATTTAATGGGGGTTCATTACTTACTAGCTACTTCAACATTATTTATCCCTTGTCAAAAGTAGTAATGTTATGTACCTAGTACATAAATTGGATTCCTTACGATCCGTTGTATCACCCTTGTGCCTTGCCACCTTGCACCACACCACAAGCGTGTGCTCGCCTCCGCTCAACCGTTAGATGCATGCAACGCTTCTCCCCTGAGAAAATCGAACAAACTTGGGCATGTGCATGAAAATAATCTTTTATACAGCATATACTTTGCCTCAACTTCTATTGTTAAGTGCACTATTCCTGCACACCAAGTTCCGGGGCGTAACAATAGTGGCGCAAAATTTCCGTTGTAAATACATTATTAAACGTGGTGGAACGCGTTTTCTTTGTGAAATACTTTACTCGTGTTAGTAAAAGTGTGTTTGAGTCAAAAATATTGTACGAGCGGATATAAACATAACAAATGTGTCCTTTTTACGATATACATACTTATTTTCAACATTAATTTTGGTAAAGGTTAACGTTAGGTGGCTTTAGAATTGTAGGTACTTTCCTTCACAGAAGTAGGGATGCATAATGAGTGATTATTTTCATTTTGTGAAAACGATTCTGAGTAAAAAGAAATACTTTTGTGGTTTCATTATTTTGTTTTCTAATATTTCAAAAAGCACAGTTTTTTATCAACTCAACGAATTCTACAACGATAGATGGGGTATGTTAATTTTTTTTAGCGCCCCCTTGTATGGCTTCGGGTGAACAAAATACTTATACTGTGAAAATTGGAGACTGCATGCAGTTCAGACAACGGACGGACGGAAGGACGGGAGGTGTGAGTGACAGCTTAGGGTTCCGTTTAAACCGTTTGGGTTTAAACGGAACCCTAGAAAACACTAGGCATCGCAAATAAAATAAAATAAATTGTATTAAGCAGTAACGCTGTTAACGCAAATTACAAATCATAATTACAACAAAATTACAATCAAAATTTGTAAAAAAGAGTCTGTTTATCACTGAAATGCAAAATTGAAACATATTGAAATATTGCTCTATAAATTCATTCCGTTTTTCATACGGTAATATTAACTCATTTACTCGGTTATGATCTGATCCAGCCGTCTAGTTTGTTTGCTAATTGCCAAGTTTATTCCAGCCAGAGCTCGAATTAATCGAACGAAGTTTGTTTAATAAGTCCTCAGCAATTACACAACACAATTCACAGAGTAGAAGAGCTTATATTTCGGGGAGTGGTTTAAAAAGTAAACAAGAACTAGGGAATCTAAAAATAGAAATTAACTTTTCATTATAAGCAGGAGGAATAGTACATAAACTCGTAATGAGCTGAACATACTTATATTAAGAGTATTGTGTACCTATCGTGCGAGCGAGAACAGGCATTACGGAATATTATTGCGTGCGATAGAGACAGTAGTAATTTCAAGCAGAATTTGTGCTTCGGGCGCCAACGTTTTCCACCCCTGAGACAATTTTGGCCTTGATCGCTTACTAGGTTTATACGTTTTGCTTTTTCCGTAATTCTTTCTAGTTTATGAAATAATAACAAAAACGCAGGAGGAAGATTTCGTGTCAAAAAATCGAAACTTTAAGGGTTCATGTTTCCAATTGTATGCAATATTTCCAAAAAATCAAAACTTACAAACCTATTATTTTATGATACTTACATCATTTCCAAAAATCACGCAAATCGGTTCAGGTTTAGGGGGTGGAAAACGTTGGCGCCCGAAGCACGTTTTTGTATGGAAAAAATTTGCTACACAGTCCTCTTAATTTTACCTTCAATTTCTGTTGAAGTTGAATGTTTTGGGTTGGAAGGCCCGGTGGCAGTCGGTTCAGCAGACACGCCGAAGCTAATTCGTGTATTGGTGTTAATTCTTAGTATCTACTTTTGCTATTATTCAAGCAAAGTCGAAGAAATGAGATACTTAGATCAGATACAGTCGTTTTCATTTCCTGAATTGTTTTCACGCTAATTTATACAAAACTCTTTTGTCCTTCGCAGAGGCAGATAAATTATTGGCAAACGCGAACTTTTTCTTAGGGCATTCATTCCCTATCCAAATTTATACCCAGCCTGGGGAGAAGGGAATGCGCACTTAACTGATTTTATTAAAAAAGTTTCAACGTCCTTTGCACTCGGTCACCTCTAATGATCCCTGATCATGAGGAGTCCAAAGGATTTTTAATTCTGGAAACCTTCTTTAACTTCATTTACATCTAATACGAGCTACGCCTGAAAGATTAGGACAATAAATGGAACACTGAATATAAATTCGTCGCTTAATGAGTTCATTAACCTTGCCAGTTGGTCATTAAATTGACATCCTGGAAGATTTTATTGCGTTTCCTCTTTCATTTTACTCACATTTACATGATCTCTTTTGAACTTGTAAGAACCTTTGGTTTTCTTTGAATAATTTAAAACCGATATAATATAATTAATTATTTATACCTACATTTCAAAGTGCCGAACGATGGGCGACGACGACGTGGCAGGCCAAGACGGAGATGGCGGGACGACCTAGACGCATTTCATAACGATTGGCCAGAGATTGCTCAAGATCGTGACGAGTGGAGATTAAGAGGGGAGGCCTTTGCCCAGCAGTGGGACACTATATAGGCTCTAAAAAAAAACATTTCAAACTTAAACGTACGAATAACTTATTACTTTTACACATGAATTGTTTGAGACGCACAGAATATTTAGTTTTGTTTTGAAGTTTGTAACTCATAGCAGGGTGTTAATAAAATATACTCGTGTCAAATAAAAGTCAAAATATTATTTAGTCAAATAGGCCTAAGTAGGTAGTTAGTTTCTACGCATAGTTTCTGTGTCGGAGAGGTAACCGGATGGCTCGCTTTTATTTTACGCACTTTATTTTTATTTAACGTGGAATTTAACATTTCATGAGGGGGATATGGACCTTAAGCCCATCACGCTGGTCCAGTGCGGGTTGGTGGGTCGTCAGAGCCTCGTTTGCTATTTGGCAGGGTGTACCAAGTGCAGGTGAGGTTGGCTTGGGGCCCGCGAGATGTTGTATGGGCCCCGTTACATCCCTGCAGCGGCGTGCAGGCCAAGGCGGAGATGGCGGGACGAACTGGACGCATATTGGAACGATTGGCTGGAGATTGTCCACAACCGCAACAAGTGGAAAGAAAGAGGGGAGGCCTTTGCCCAGCAGAAAAAAAAACACATTAGCGGCCAGGCCACGCCCTCTAGGAACAAAATTTTATGGACGTGAACGCACATATACGATGCCAGCAGTGAATGACTTAATTTTTTTTAGGTATAATACCTACATGGAAAAAGCCAAAGTAGGCTCAGTTCGGGTTGCAAAGGGCGGCTTCACAACACTTCGGGAGCTCAAATACCTACCGCAAACATTATCTTTCCGACACTGAAACTAAGCGTCTTTGCTCTGAGTCTCTGCAACAAGCTCCTATTTTAGCTACAATTCATTCATACGTCAATTTTACGTGTGGGTTTCAAAGAAGTAAAATCTATTATTTTGATAAGAGGTTTTGTGGAGAAGTCTAAATCTTTTCCCTAAACCATGACGTACAAGACAAGCAAAATTCAGCTTTTTAATTCTCTCACAGATCTTGTACCACCTTTTCAATAGGTACGTATAGTATATTATTTCTAAGTTTTGAACTTTAACGTTCCCTTAAAAACATCTCACTCGGAATACGGCATACAGTTGCATACAGAGACTCCATGTATATATTTATACGTTTCTGAATAAAATACCTTCAGCGAAATTATTTATTACGACGCTTCGATTATTATTGCGTACGCAATCTGTTTTACAACCTTTGCATTTGTGCTGTGGATTTGTTTCTCTGTGATACTAAGTATTTACCATAACGCCTTAAACACTGTAATAAACCATAACGACATATTTATTTGACTGATGGCTATCAATTTGTAGTGCTGACGCCAGAAACCTCTGCGCTTATTATGTTTATAGTTTTTCATTTCCGTTGCTCACAAAACAAATAAGGGTCTTGGTTTAGTGGTGTACTCAGTTGACGTCCAAGTTCGTCTTCATTTTTTTTTATCGATGGATTTGTGATGGGATGTTAATTAATTAAAATTAAACGGATGAGCTCAGTAGTGAATTATTTTTTCAAATTCAATGAAGAATTACACCAAAGCAAGAGAGTAAGAATATGGTACAGTTAACATATTAGCACCTCAATAGAGGGATTTCGATAATGATTCTTTAATAAGTCCTTATTTAAGGTACATGGTTTTTCTACTGCTCCAAGATATTTTGAAACAGATAACTTAATAATCTTTTCAGTGAATAATTCATCCATTCTTGATTTATTTAGGTTACATACTCCAAAAATTCCAACATTCCTACGACTTTTATCTGGCCATACAAACACTTGAATACGAGTAGACAATAAAAGTTGCATTTTGCCCTATAAAACCCATTGCGAGGCCTGTGCGGAATTTTATGGCAGCCCTTGGACTGGAAATGGGTTTATATCGTGTTTGATTGAGATCTGTTCATTATTTGAGCCTTATTATCTGGGTTGTAGAGCCATGTATCACTGTTCTGTTTTGAATTAAAATGATTATCACCCCCATCCACCAGTACTTTTAGTGTGCTGTTTTGTTTATCTTTGTCTACAGCTGTGCCAAAATTCGCTTATACGCGAATTATTTCCGCCAATTTTATTGTCAGTACCTAACTGGTCTTCGTGGGGTACAGAAAAAAACTGAAATCAATGCATTTGTAATCTAGTCATAAAAAATATAGTCTTTATTTAAAATACGGAATCATCAATCATCGAGGTTAATCAAACGGCAGGCAGGTTTGTATCTACAATTTGTTCGGAACCCTCGGTGGGCGAGTCCGACTCGCACTTGTCCGGTATTTTTAGTATGGGATTTGACATTCAAGCGACTTCCTGATTTGTCGGTGCGGAGGCAGTACGATATGAGAAAAGTGTCAATTGTCAGTGTCAGCTGTCAGTCGACGCGGTACCATTTTTTACTACGCCCCTACATTTAAATGAGTGCTTCCTGACTGGCGCGGGATGCGCGGTAGCGGGACGATGCGAAGGCGGTACTGCTCCGCTTCTGCGCATGATATTACTACTGCGCAAACCTAATACTGACAGTATTATATCAAGTGAGAATCTTTGCAACGTCAGTAAGTTTACGTCAAAGAAGAAAATGTCACATATCGATCCCGCCCCGCCAAGTCAGGAAGTCGCCTAGATCTACCTTGCGAACGCTAAATTACGTAAGGATTGTCATGGAGATATTGAAGATGCTGTTTTGTGATTAACTATTTTGAGAAGAGTCAATGTCAGTCAGTATAATTTAGTATGTCCCAACTCAACACTAGGACCTACATTTTATACTAATGTGAGACATAGTTACCTACACTTAATAAGAGAATAACGGTTGACACTCCATTGGAAAGTCACTATTTGCGACATGTTTCGGACTGCAATTGGAGGACCTAGTAATGTATGACTTAAATCTGCTAATGAAATCTTCAAATATCAACATTGCTATAAGCAGTAGGTAGGTATTTGACACTTGCAATTGCACAAAATTATACGAGTTTTGAGCTTGGAACTTGCGTTGCAACTCGAGAATGTTTGTACGAATTCGTCTTTGGAAATGCACCTCAGACTTTGAGAAGTTCCTAGTACCGTACCGTGTCAAGTCTTAGGTATAACGTGTTTAGTAAACGTTGTACAGTCAACAAATCTAGTTGAAGAAAATGGTTAACAATTAATTATTATTATCAATATGAATGTTTGATACCCAAGCACGCAAGAACACCCACCTACCTAAGTAAGGCGACATGCTTTCTTTATGGTGATAAATATTAGGATGTTAAAGCTGTATGAGTTTTGGCGTTATGAGCTCGAATGGTTATGATTAAAAAAGTTATGGTGATAAAGCTGTATGCGTTTTGGCGTTATGAGTTCGAATGGTTATGAGTTATGATAGTTAGCAATACGACCATTTATGAAGAATGATTATTATGGAGTAAAACTGTATGAGAAACATTTTCGGACTTCGAAAGATAGGACGTCAAAAATTATGTGAGCAGAAGCGCACCCTGCACAGATATCCTCACTTGACGGGATACTGACAATAATATCACATTTTTGCAGTAGTTATATATATTTGCAATATCGTGCGCGGATGCCGGATAGTGAATTGCCGCTTCTGATGTCGCTGCGATAGTAGGTTAAAGATGCGATACTGACTCGATTGACAGTTAACACTGACTGCTGACGGCTTTCTTATATCTAATCGTACCGCCTCCTCATCAAAGAATATAATACTAACTAAAATCGACTAGTCAGGAAGTCGTCTAAATTGATTTAGATAATATTCTGGCATAGTTAAGTACCTATAGGGCAGAGCCAATTACAATTTTAATGCCAATCACGCCTCTCTGTGAGCCCTTAAGGATGATTCGCCAGTTCTCTAGTACAGTCAAGGGCATAAATATGTATACACTTTTGGACCGGGGATTGGTGAAAAAGTGTATACATATTGGTGCCCTTGACTGTAGAAGAAATCGACGGCCGTCGCGCGTCCGTCGATTTCTTGTACTACAAAACGGGCCGGCCCGGACACGGAACGGTCTAGCGTGAATCATCCTTTAACCGTGAGTTTCCGCACATCTGATAATCGTAATAGATAAGCATTGTAGGTGTAATACTTATTTGAACGCTATGACATAATATCCAGAAACACTTATCGTAAATCTTTATCCAGATAAAACTGCAAGCACACTATTCCTTTTATTCAAACTCCCGGTCCGCCAGAGCGGCGATCATCCTGTAACTGGTAAGCCGCTTAACCTAGTACAGATAGCATTTTAAAGTTACTTTTCGCTTATTTTACTGTCTCCTTCAGTACAAACCGGATAATACTTACCTAGTGTTTCATTTTCATTAACACAATACTACCAACTTTTTCAAACGAAAGTTTGCTTTTGCAAAGTACATTTCTTAAGCTCGACTATTACTCGTTAACTAGTAATGTCTACTTATCTGTGATAGTTTTCCTTTTAAATTCATCGTATATACTACTACCATGTTTTTTTTTCACATGCCTAGTAGCCACCGTTTAGCTAGCAGGCGGGGACACTTGACCATAACAAAAATTATCACTTCAAAGATTAATATCACGCCAACCGATTCTTGAATCAAAAAATGCTCTTAGAAACCTTATAATATTTTAAAAATAGCTATCCAACGTTACACCATACGATGGGGTTTAGAAGAAAAAAAATTTCACCACCACTTTAAATGTAGGGGAGGTACCCTAAAAAAAATTTTTTTTTCTAGATTTTATTCTACCGTTTTGTCGGCGTTATCAATATCTATACTCATGCCAAATTACAGATTTCTAGTACTAACGGTTACTGAGATAAACGGGGGACAGACGGACGGACGGACGGACGGACATGGCGAAACTATAAGGGTTCCTTGTTACTACGGAACCCTAAAAAACCGATCAAGTATGACAGTTATTATTTACAAAAAAATAAACACTCGTATATTTTCTAATTAAAAATAGTAAAGTGAAGTCTAGGTGTTTGAGATTTACTGTCATTACCTACTTCATTCATTATACGCTATGAGTAACTTTTTGTTTATTATTGTAAACAATAATAAACAAAAAGGTAGGGTAGGGGGGGGGGGGGGCTAGGGTGTAGGTTAAAACCTCAAATCATCATCATCCTAGTGTTATCCCAGTTAAGGCCGTGTATTACCACTTTTGAGTTTTTAAAAACCATCTGAGACATATATAGTGTCTTAAAATCTAAAAAAAATATATGTGTTACATGAGGATCTTGTCTAGTCAAAATCGCAGTCAGTTACATGACCTGATGAATTTCACTTGATATAAAAAAATCGCGAAGTTACCCCTTTTTGGAATGTATTTTCAATACTACGGCTATATTACTGATATTTAACATTTAATTTTTGTACTCAATTAAAGATCGTAAATAGTTATAGACAAATTCGCAGGGTTTGCTTTGATAAAATGATTGGCTTAATGACTATAGCTAAATACTCACAAAACTGCGCGCAGAGCTTGCGTAGAGAGCGGGATGGTTAATTGTAAACTCACGCGTGTTAGAGCGGGACAGTTGCGTTGGGGATACCTCCCCTTAAGTTAAACAGCATCCTGAAGGATGCTTGCGGTCCGCTACCTAATTCCAAAACTCATTATCCGTATGAAACTCGTACCGCTGAGTTTCGTCTTCAACTGTTTTCTGCAACATTGCTACACGGATGGTAGAATGCTTGTTTTCTTTATACTACGACGATTTCAAATAAGCACAGGGCTTGCCTGGTGGTAAGCAGGCACCAGAGCCTATGAACCTTTGCCTTTTTATTTTATTTGACAATAATTCGTTGTAAGTTACGCCCCTTAGTTACGCTTCATTTGTACAAAAAATGTAAACGAAGCTGTGTGATGACGCGTTGTAATCGATTGACGAGTTCTTTCAGTGTTCACTTTCAACGCCGTAACGTAATATATATATATTTTAAATATTATATATAATTTATATTCATTGTCAAGTTAGGCTTGAACTCGTTAGATGGCGTCAAAATAAAATAAACATAATGGAGCGGCTAACGGCTGCAGTATTAAGGATGATTCACGCTAGACCGTTCCGTGTCCGGGCCGGCCCGGACACGGAACGGTCTAGCGTGAATCATCCTTTAAGCTGCAATAGCTGTGGTCCTAGTGGAGGTACTTCATCAATTCGGCTGTTCCAAATATGATCGAGATGATATTTTGCTGTGCACACACATAACTTGAGTACCTAAGTTTGTTTACATATACATAACAAGAGCTCCATCTCATACCTATTCTAGTATAATATTAGCCTATTTAATTCAGCCTCAGTCACAGACTCTGTTAAATTCTTACGAGGGTAATATTTTAGGAATAAATACAAGAGGGATCAAAATAAATTATAATTTGAATTTTAATCAGCATGCGATGTTTACGAGAATCAGTTATTGTTAATGAACTATTATCAGTATTATTACATAATTACAATAACCAAGTTCGAATGTAAAAACAGGGCAAATTGATAGCGCTCTGGCATTAATAACTAATTGGATGCACGATTGTGGAAAATCGGTTCGATCGATAATAATGATAATTTATTTTGGTTGTTCGCTTACAAAAGTTTGAATTATATTATGATTTTTATTTTCGCGTCAGTAATGAATAGTATGTGGTGTTAACTGATAATTGAGCTCGTGGTTCTATAATGTAGGTATAACTATGTAGCCTATTTCCACTCAATTTGAAAATCTTATTATACATTCTGTCACACGGTGGATAAATCGGAGGATATTCCAAGAATTTGCTACTACATAGAGTACGGAATAAGCCGGATAAGTCACTCAACATGTCTACAGAACAATTTATTGTTGTTGTGTGTGTAACCAAAAGTTGAATAAATTCGAATACAAAAGGTAAAAAGCGCAGCCAAAATTTTGTTCGCTATTTTATGTTTAACATAGGGTCACGCATGTGACTTCTCTGTTATTACGAGCGTTTATAGGCTCCGGTGACTGCTTACTATCAGGCGGGGCATACACTTTTTTTGTATAAAGTAACAATGTAAGTTACAACAAGATTCAAACCTCTCTCAGGTTGAGGTTGAGACTGAGCTCTCATTTGCTCGGGCCATTCTTTTTTTATTCGCCGGATCTCGGAGCAATTTCTTTTTCAATTTTCCCTTTTATTTAAATGTATAATATTTGTTAGTTAGTCGATCTTGAAAGTTGGGCATGAATATTACTCCCCAGGTGATTTTTTTTCGCCTGTTGAACTCGTTGAGAGTTGAGACTATTTACCTACCAGTAAAGTACAGCTAGCGTCAAATTCAATGATTGGAGCCCTAAATTCCGCATCGATAAACGGGTAAAAGAGAGAGACGCGCTACAAAAAATTCTCCAAGCATTGAAGTTGGACTCAAAATGAACAGAATAAAGACCCAGTTAATGACTAGGGTAAAGTTAGATGGGCAGGATATTCACTCATTTGACGAGTACATTTACTTGGCCCAGATAGCATCCATCGATAACAGGCAGTCTAAAGAAATCGATCGACGTATCGAAAACGCCTGAAAGAGCTTCTGATCTATGAAGGCGATAATGAAGGACATCCTTCCTCTGACACTGAAGCGCAAGCTCCTCGATATGTGCATTCTGCTTATCCTAACCAATGGCGTCCAAACTTGCTCACTAACCGAAGCCCAAAAGTCTCGACTCAAAGTTTGCCAACAGTTTATGGAACGCAGCATAATTGGAGTCCGGAGAATCGACCGAATCGGGAACTCCGATCTGCGTTCCAAACCTGGTATCGTGGAGGTGTTAAGTGGGATACATTTGGTGCCTCTGCTTCGATAACCATATCGAAGCAGAGGCAGACCGAAAAGGAGATATTTGCGGAACGACCTTGGCACACGATCGAGACGAATGGTGAAAACGAGAGGAGACCTTTACCCAGCAGTGGGACTAAATATGGGCTACAAAAATATCATCGTACTTACAGTAACATAAGAATTACTTAGCATGTTAATCGAATGGGCACCTCTTTCGGCTCATTTGCGACAAAACTATACCACTTAAAATTTTAACTGACAGGGGAATAAGAAAAAACGGCAACGGAATGAATAAAAATATTTTATTTTTCATATTATTCCACGATTTTACGTGTCTTGTTTAGCAAAAAGTCTTCAGATATATTATTTATTATTCATTACTAAATTATAATATTTTTTAAATCGTTAGTATTTGTGAAAACCGAATAAATATAAAGTATGAAGGTTCGCCTTTGTACTTAACTTCTTTTTCGGTTAATTGTGTCTGTTTTTTGAACAATTAAGGTAACTACTTGCATAAAATGCTTTATTTTAGTCCTACTTTCGATAGAATGAAATTTGAAATAACTACGTAATTTATTAGAATTAATTGCGAATCAAAGGAAAACAACTTATTTTTGGAAGAAATATGTAATTACCCTGTACAAAAAGCCAAAAACTTCATTCTACGGGTACGTTTTTCCTGTAAACGGTGAAAATTGTCAATTTGAAGAATTACCCTAGTAGCAGACGTTACAACTAAATACAAATTAAAAAAAAATTGTGGATTTTTAATTATCGTATTAAGTATTTTCAAAGTATATATTGCTAACTATTAGCGTACAACCCATTAGCTATTCATATCATACAAACAATATAACCCGCAATTATAATTCAATTAAATGCCTATGCATATAAAACTCATATCCGCAATACGCATTGCGCACACGTGGCTAGTATTTTCAAATTACCCGCTAGATGTTTCACGGACGTGTTTCGTTAACGAATCGCCTAATACTTACATGAAACGAATACATGCAAGTTACGTTGGATTACAGTTACTATACTAATTAAAATAATTAAACAAATTTAGAGTTGGATAATTGCAACCGTTAGATTTAAGTCTCTGATTGGGGTGGTTGTTGGCCTTCGCCAAGTTTGGAAAATTACAGATAACGGTGTAGGTACCTAAGTAGGTACATTTCTGTATTTTAAAGTCTAGGCTTTTATAAAGCAATGAAACCTATCAAATAATTTTCCATCCTTTTTTATGCCCGGATAGAGATTTTGACACATACAATCAATCAATTTGATTTCTGGGCCACTTCGTACCTTGTCAGATTTTTAGCAACTTTCTTTTTGATCTTCACTGTGATAAGTCACGAAGTGGCCTAGAAATCAAATTTGTGGACTGTTCCTCTACTGGAGGTGAAATTAAGTCATAAGTACTTCATTCTCTAGTTTAAATTTTTACGGAAGAAAACTGTAGAAAATATCATAAGTATACTGTGCCGAAATGATTTTACAAAGATAAATCTAATATAAACGAGCAAAAATTATTTTCAGAGCTCTTGTTTAAGGAGCCAAATTAAAATCCGATCCCAAGATTGGGCAGTCGTTGACACAAGTCTTTAATAAAACTGTCATTGCCCCCAAAGTGCAGACACCCACATCGTGCCCCGCAATTATGTTGACTCAGGTCAATTTATCCGGGCACCCTTATATTGATAACCTTAAAATTGTCTTCCAATGTCTACGAGGCCTTTTGTTACTTTAAGACTTATAACTTTACTATTATTTGCTTCGAACAAGTAAACCAAAATTGTACATCTGTACAATATTGGTTTACTACTTTTGAGTTTTTTAAACGAGTACGTCAAAGTCAAAAATAAGTATTTTTTACTGATGACTTTGACTTACTGATTTAGCAGTGTATATGCGTGATGGTTGGATAAATTGTGTACTTAAAGAGTGGCTTAAATGCTCGGGCGGTTACAGACCGAGAAAAATCATATGTGTTGTGTATGAACATTGTGGACAAATGTCTATATTATGCTAATATTTATGCTCGTATTTTTTAGCAGTTTGAAAGTTGAGTTCACACAAGAAACACGTCATTAGGTCTGTATTCTGCATACAATATGTCATGTGACGTGTCCACTTGTCATACACTTATAATAGCATATATCTTCTTTGCCTAATGGTACTCTCATAACTAATGGTTCTCTCATATCTAGGTCTATCAAAATCAAAATGGCAGTCTCGTGAAACAAAAACAAAAGCTTAAGAATATCCCCTTCTTTCAATTAAGGCTGCGTTTCCACCAGAGATGTCCGAGGATGCGTTTTCATACATTTGACACCTCGCAACGCGCCGAGCGAGGGGTCAAATATATGAAAACACATCCTCGCACATCGCTGGTGAATACGCAGCCTAATAGTACCCTCAACGAAGGAAAATAGGCGGAAATAATTCGTGTATAAGCGAAGGTAAAGATGTCCTAAACAATACCGTGTTTTTTGTTTTAAAAAATATTGGAAAACAAAGGAATGAGAAGCCACTTATAATTAACTTCCCCTTTTTATTATCTCTATAAATATTGATCCCAGTATGAACATTTTTTGGTACGATCCACCGTTTACGAGCCTTTTCAAAAATCTAAAAAAAAGAGACCTTTACAACCCCCTACCTGTTAGTTCCACCCCCATCCACCATTACTTTCAGTGTGTCGTTTTGGACATCTTTACCTTCAACAGCTGTGCCAAAATTCGATTAGACACGAATTCAAAAATTGAAACGAAAGGTTGAAATGCACAATTACTTATATTAATTTAAAATCAGTCCAGTTTCGAAAGCAATGATCGTGTCTTTACTCAGTAACCTATGTATACTTAATAGATTATCTGATATCTGATGGCTTTTAATATCAATCTTAAACCCACGCATTTGCCTGTCCTGCGCATTAAATTTAGAATTTATTTTTATTTAATGCTTACATGGTAAAAATCCATGATTCATAGTTGGGGCCTGAATTGTGTTACCCTTTCTTAATACGAGTAGATACCTAAATATCTAAGTAATAGGTAAACAATCAAAATTGGTCTTGCCTAAAACTAAGTTTCATTTACTTTGACACTACATAGACAACGGCAAACGTATTCTATATATGTACGGTGTACACACAAAGCCCTCTAAACCCTGACATGTTCATGTTGTTCATCACACAAATATTTACCCTTTCAGCATATTTACCCTTTCAGATTTAGAACCACTGACATTGTGGCGAGGGTAACTAACCGTTTAAATCTTGATTGGTTGACATAACAGTGCTGAGTTTAAATATTGATAGAAAAAGTTAAGACAAAGAAGGTGGTTTATTATGTCGCATCTGCCAAAATTTCAGCCAGAAGAATTTCCGTCGGAGGGTTCATGCCTCGATTGTGAATCTCGGTCTTGAAACATATCACCCAAGATAACACTGCCAGGCAATTGTCCCCTTGGTGTGGGAGATTCTGCCCACACTCGTGAATAAGTGTTACCAGTTCTCTCGCTAGAGCCTCATCTGAAAAGGTCGGTAGTTAAATGAACAACGGTGCAGAGCAAAGGATGATTCACGCTAGACCGTTCCGTGTCCGGGCCGGTCCGTTTTGTAGTACAAGAAATCGACGGACGCGCGACGGTCGTCGATTTCTTGCACTAGAAAACGGGCCAGCCCGGACACGGAACGGTCTAGCGTGAATCATCCTTTATTCTGTACGGTCGAGCGATAGTACATATGAGGTGTCATTATGTTGATATTATGTCCTAATGCTTAATTCTAAAAGTTACGCCTTACCCAGATACTTTTCCGATACACCATTGTAATTTAAAGTGAAAAATAAACGCATTTGTATTTTGTATTTGTACTTTTCCAACCCGACAAAAACACTTTTCATGCAGTACAGCAACGTAAGAGAGATACATGTGGCATGTCTTAGGATTAGTTACAGCCAGAATGCTCGTTTGTTAAGGGTTCCGTAGTGAATTGAATAGGTAAGGCACCCGTATAGTTTCGCCATGTCCGTCTGTCTCTTTGTTCGCGGCTGTTAGTAGTAAAAAACTGTAATAACTTGAAACTCGAGAACAATCACAAGCGCGTTGCGGAGCTTTTTTTGATTCAAGTAAGGTTTAATTTATATACAACTAGCTTTTTCCCGTGACTTTGTCCGCGTAAAACTCGTCCATCGCGTTATAATTTAATTGCTATCCTATCTATTATTTCAGGCGCTGCGCTTACCCAGTTATCGCTATTCTATAGAAACTTAAACATACAAATGTATTCTATGTCATTCCCCGGGACTAAGACTTACATATAAATCGGTTCAGAGGTTTAACCGTGAAGAGGTCAAGAGACAGACAGACTTTCGGGTCATAAACAGATTTAGTTTCGCGTCTTTCCTGTAGACAAATCAAAAGTTAAGGGCTACAAAGCTTAATTTTGGATAGGTCTCGTAACCCGCATAAACGGCATCTCTGTTTCTATAAATCCATGTTATAAAATCATAACTTTAAGCCGTTAACTATTGACCACAGGAGGGACGACTTTTATTTTTTCAAGTGTTTATGACCCTTTCACATTTTTATTATTAAGTATGGATTTTTAACTAACCAGCTCCTGCTTTTTTCGTTATGAAGTCGAAAGCATTTCCATGATGAAGGGCTAAATCAGTATCTACCATTTCTATCTTAAAAGCGATGCACATGACAGCACAGCCCGTATCTCTATTTTTGGGCTCGAATCCTTCATCCCAGAAGTGGTCAAAATCATAGTAGATAACATCTGAGAGATCCAGCTTAAACAAGAGGTTAAAATTAGTAAAGAATTACTAATTTTAAAATTAGAAAATATGACGAAAAGCGCTTGCTTCGCATTCGAGTAAGGGGAATCTCAACCAGGTTAGGATGGTAACCTGCCGTACGTCTGGATGTCCGATGGAAGAAGGGGGATGGCGGTATGAGCTCATGGAGCTCCTGAGCACACTCACCAAAGTAGAATTTGTAGAAGACGCATAGACATAGACACGCTATTTTACGTCTATGTGCAAGGCTCTGCAGCTTAGATCCTACTTCCGTATTGTCGCCAATGAACCTCCTGGCTCTGCGATCCACCGAGTCGAGTGCGGCATGTTGGTACTTAGCCGAGCCATCCCAAAGGTGACTACAATATTCCATGCAGGTTCGGACATACATACACAACACATACATAATACTATAATATAGTTATTATTATAATAACTATGTGCCATTTGATTAGCTATCTTCTGAGGGATATAATATATCTAACATAATAATCACTGTTATAACTATTTCAATGCGACAAGAATATAATTAAATGTCGGTACACACCTCCTTTCTACAATCATCCAACACTTTCCGGAAGAGTATCGAAAAATCTTTTAAGACTTCTTTTGAGCATTCCACCGCTGTACCTAAACATACACATACCGCCGCTAATAGTAGGTACTTTGTTTTCTCACGCATCTCCAACACGTTCACTTTATTCTGAAACAAAAAAGAAAGTAAAAAAAACGCAATCCTAAGTTGAATTATTAATTTTAACTCTACTATTTGGGGTTCTTCAAGAAACACAATTAACAACATTATCAAAGTGAACAATGGGGGGAATTTATAAAATTGTAAGTACAAAAGTTTCCTTTTACAGAGTCCTATTCTTAAGTTTGGCTATTCTGTTACTCGTTAACCCGTAGTCTAAAGTCAACTTTGTTTTGTTTGTTTTGGTTTCTGTTTGGTTGGTTTGGCAATGCTGGCAGGTGGTGGGATACAATACAACTGACTATTACAAAAATTATTACTTTAAAGCTTAATATCACGCAAACGGATTGTTGAATCAAAAAATGGTTTTGGAAATCTCAAAATATTACACGGGTTAGAAAGAAAACGGGATGTACGTCCTGAGAAAAAAATTGAGCCGCCGATGGATAGACTGACATGGCATAAAGGTCCTTGTTTACTACGGAACACAAAAACACTCCCCATCATCCTCCTAGCGTTATCCAAGTACAGTTGCATAATGCATTTCAGCACAAAAACACTAAAACTACGTTAAATTTTTTTTAATCAAATAGAAACGTGTCGTACTTACTCGACTTACCTTCTCTCACCTTCTTGGCCTACACAACACTTACAAGACATGCAGCAAATATAGTACTGAAAAAATAAACATCTGTCTGTTTATATAGGTAACATTACAGAAATCTGAGCAAGTTTAATCAACGGTTAACTAATGTACCTAATTGTTGAGTGATTTATCTGTTAAAGGACGCAATCTTGTCTGTCATCGTCTTAGTTGTTATTACTTAATTACAACATAAACTAGTTGTTTGTTTTCTAACATCAATTAAATAATAATATCGTATGCAATTTTTCACATGTATAAATAAGGGATAGGAGTTAAAATAGAACAGGCTTTTTTCAGAATCCCTTATGTACCTACTCATACTAGACGAGATAAGAGTAGTGCATTACGGTAGGTATTTAATTAGGTCAAATGTACAGGAAACCTTCATCATGATCATCATCATATCGGCCGAAAGACGTCCACTGCTGGACATAGGCCTTCCCCAAAGATTGCAACAATGACCTGTCTAGCGCCACCCGCATCCAGCGGACTCCCGCGACCGTTACTAGGTCATGAGCCCACCTTGTGGGGGGTCTACCCACATTGCGCCGTCCGGTCCGTGGTCGCCACTCGAGAACCTTTCGGCCCCAACGGCCATCGGTTCTACGCGCGCGCAGGAAACCTTGGTAAAAGTTAATCCTTTGATTTTTTTTTACCTATTATGTGTCATATATAGTTTAAAAATAAACGAGCATTTTCATTCCTTTTATCTAATTCTATCACAAGTCTGTGGCAATTTTAGTCAATAACTACTTACTTATAACTTATCACTTCAGGCAAGGAACATAGTGAAACAATACGAGTTGGCTTATTTTGCATGCGGAACCCTAAACATATAACTGCTTATTATCGCTTCTAAATTAATCTACCATTAACTCGTTTCACTGAGTTTTAATCATTGCTAATTAGTATTCTAGGTATTCTACCACTAGGCATTACACGGATTTAATACTTCTAATTAGTACTGTCTTATGCATGCATCCCATCCCACTTCTAATGCTAATTAGACATTCGTAAGTGTTTATTGATACAACAACAATTATATATACAAGAAAAACCTAAACGAAATAAAAAATAACTAAAATATATCTAAATAAATTAAAGGTAACCTAACCTACAAACTTAATTTCTAATTATAAAACTAAATAATAATAATAAACTAAAAATAAATAAACTATCCTAAACTAAAACATATTCCATGCTAATTTAAATATTGAATATGAGGTTACACTTGATTTGAAGAAATGCAATAATTTCTACACGTTTAGTCACAGACGAGATTGCTGCGGAAACGTGTCTAGGCCACTTCCTGACTTGGCGGGGCGGGATCGATATATGACATTTTCTTCATTGACGTAAACTTACTGACGTCGCAAAGATTCCCACTTGACGGAATACTGTCAGTATTACATTTGCGCAGCAGTAATATTATGCGCAGAAGCGGACCAGTACTGCCTTCGCATCGTCCCGCTACCGCGCATCCCGCGCTAGTCAGGAAGCACTCATTTAAATGTAGGGGTGCAGTAAAAAATGGTATCGCGTCGACTGACAGTTGACACTGACATTTGACAGTTTTCTCATATCGTACCGCCTCCGCACCGACAAATCAGGAAGTCGCCTTAGGGAGAGATTCTCACTCCAACGTATTGATTCGTCCCTCTCTTCGGTGTCTACGAACACGGCACTGTTTTTATTAATATTAGATTTCTAGCGGCTTTCATATTGATTCTAACTGCGACAAGTTAGGAAGTGGCCCAGAAATCAAATTGGTTGACTGTATGTCTGTACTTAAATCTTTGTCTCTTACAAAAATACGAATCAAATGGCTAAGTACCACTGCAATGAACGCGTAGGTAACTTAAGAATATGGCTATCACTCTTATACCAGAATTCAGAAATTTTATATCTTTTGCTGTGGGGGTTTTCGGGGACGAGAGATCGATCTAGCTAGGTCTCATGCCAGGGAAAACGCCGCCCAGATATTAATATTTAGATGGCACTCAGAATTCAAACTGTCGGTAAAGGTAGGTAATAAAACTAGTATTCGGTATGAATTTCCCGGGCTATATTTCAAAGGTTCCAAATTATCTCCTAAAGAAGTACCATTTTGGCCACATTTCCGACCTTTGGCCGCCATTTGTTACCCGCAAACTGTTATAAAGACGAGACTCCGTCCTATGCCGAGGTCGCTTAATTGATTCTTTCTTCAGTACGCATCGGAGAAAGAAAACTTTACAGAACTTCCTTATGAAGTTATAGCTTCAACTCCGTCTTTGTATTTTCAGAAACAATTGTAGTACCACTTTAAGACCGATTTAGTTATAAACAAAATCGAATAAGTATTTATTGGGGGCATTTCATTCATTCATTTATTAACGAATTTCATACATCTTGTAAGGTTGTTAACTTATTATTATGATTTTTGGACGTAGATAACGAGTGTGATTAAAATGTTCATTCATCTGTATATTTGCACCAATAATTAAATTGCTGTTGTCTGTGAATTTTCCCAAAACACGAGAGAACCCCATTGATAAGAGTAAATTAAAATACACTTTTTAACACATAATTTTTATGCGAGTCTTGGAGTCTGAGCCTATGTCATTTAAAAGTTGTGATAATTTCATGGTGGTTATAAATAATAATGCTTCCGCAACGGTGAACTAGGTACCCAATTTTGAATATGCGTGTCAATGTTCTCAGAAAATGTTTAATATGAAAACTTTTCCATTTAAGTCAACCGTTGGTGAGACATATTTACATACAAACATACAATTACATTACATTACATATTTTATTGTAACACTTTTTATGACTTTGGCAGCTCTCACCAATAATGGTTGACTTAAATGGAAAAGTTTTTAAAATCTCCATATTAATATAAAAGGCCTATCTATAGAGACATTAGAGACAAATTACATGCCTATTTGCATAGAAAAAAAATTGTTCATCATTGGGTACATGTACGGGGTGCCCCCCTTTATCTTGTATTTTTTCCTAATTTCGGCTTTAGAAAACTTTATTTTCTTGTGAGAATTAATTAACTTATAATTAGTAATAAATAATTTTGCCCATGCGCTTTAATGTAGCAGTTCATAGAATACAAGGTGTATTATATTTATATATCCTATGAAATACTTATAGTCTCCGAGTAAACCGACTGTGACATACGGACGGACAGACATGACGAAACTATAAGGGGCCCGTTTCGCCATTTTGGCTACGGAACCCTAAAAAATAGCAAACCACAGTCAACAGGAGAGACTAACATCAGCAGCAATGATTTTCATTTCACTTATTTTATTGCAGAACTCACTGGCTGTTCGTGTTTTTATTTTATTTGCTAATTTCATTTATGTTAAAACCCTATAAATGTTTTACATTTCAGGCAACAAAATAAACACTTTTCCATTTCTTTGAAACAGTTTATAACGCTTTACAGACAATAATACAAGTTTACTACTGGCAGTAAAAGTTATTTCAAATTGCTCCACTCAATACAATTTTCAGCAAGTCGTTACAATTCACCTCATTTTCTAATATTTTTATGCCTTTAGGTTAGGTTAGGTTAGGTTACTTTGTGTCATAGTATTTAATCCGGGTTAAAAATAGTGATTTTTATTTTTATACTTATACTAAACACCAGCTCAGTATGAAGGAAATATTTTGCTTGAAATTACATAAGCATTTCCTTTTTTCCTTATGTCATGTCATATTATATCTTTTCGTGACAACGTTGAAATCCAGTTTTCAGCATCCGTAAATGTATACCGTCGGCTCACATCGCAATGTTGACGTAAACAAATGCAACGCTCCTGGTGCGATGACAACGAACAGACTTCATTTCCACTAGCAAACATAAGAGTATTGCCAGGCTCTGAAGTGTTGTGTGACAACACATACCACTTATGTAAAAAATCACATACCTATCTACGCGCCTATATTCCCAAAAAGGACGCAAAGCATGTGAAGCTTCAGCGTCACTTCTAGCAATATTGGATTAAAATAAAATGGTGAACGTTTGTAATTTCAGTGATAGGTTCTAGAAACATCATCGTCCACAATACACAACACACTTGAACCCACGAGAAACAAGGGGAGGTGTTTCCAATACGACACATTACATATACATTTATAAGTCGAAAGTTTATGATTGTAATAAAAATCGTTTTGTTAATAAAAGTAGTTTAGCTCTGGAGAAATTAAAGTATAACTTGTTAACTTCGTTAATTAACTTAACTAACCCGCCATTTAAACAAATGAGCTGCCTTGATTCTGACTCGTGTCAAAAGCAGACCTAACAACCACCTGCGAAGCCACACCCAAAAACTAACTCTAGACCCGAATAATAGCTTCGTACAGCAAGCGCCGAAGCTTGTGCCACTATTACTAAGTCTGTACTGTAACGTATGGAGTTAGGGAACATGTTTATAGCACAACATAAGCTGTGCGGTATGTTGTACGTACAAGCATTGTTCCCTTATTTCACCTTTGTCTATCTAAATGAGCTTGAGCACACTGAAGTCGCTCGCTCAACAATGGGCCTAGTGAAGATTTAAATGTTAACAAACTTGTTGTTCCTTGCCTTGGCCGTATTCCGGTGCGGCTATTAATTGGCAATTGTATTTAAAATGTCAATTAATTGCAATCACAACATACCCAACATTCGGTATATTATTTACTAAGGGTTGCCAAGTAGGTATAGTTTGTGTAGTAGGTAAAAATCATGCTAACATGCAAGAATAATGAAGAATTACTTCAGCGTATACTTGCAAAACTATTGTGCTTTATATATTTATTTTTATTTTTAGATTGGTTCAAGAATGGCGCCTAATGTATTTATTGAAAATATTGAAATGGATATTCGTCACTAATTCGTCATTAATTTTAGATTAAGAACAAACTTTAAAAATTATAAGCGTTGTAAAAATATTATGACACTGCTGCTGATTATCAGGTGCCAAAATTTTGAAACAAACATAGAATAGGTGCCTCGCACAAACGTTCTCTGTATTCATGAAGCAATTAAAATAGCTCGTCGTGACAGCACTAACTTTATGAAATTCTCCAAATATTCAAAAGGTCCACGCATGAGAGAGAAATTGTAGGTAATTTCAAAAATGGAAACGAAATTAACTGCTTATATCTCGGTCGATAAATATTTTATTTTTATTCAACCGATTCTACATTTAGTTCTCTTCATCCGATCTGAATCCGAACGTAATTGGTGCATAGCAAAATCATGCTCGTATATAATATGATGTAGGTATGTTTTCGACAAATAATACCCCCCAAATGAAGTAAAATGACAATACTAATAATACAAAGGTATAATAAATTACAAGGAAAACCAAGCTTATGAGTATATTAGGAAGTAAGAAGGAATATCAAGTAATCCTCGTCCTTTTTGGAGAATGTGCCGCCATCACAAAGAGCTGATATTGAATATTCGGTGCAATATGTCAAAGCAGAAAATCGCAAGCATTTTCAAATGTTAAATGAAATTCGAAATAGTTTATAGGCTTTTATTATTAAAAAATGAACATAAAGTTGTGACTAATAATTTATAACTATGATACAAAATACGTTACCAATTTTATTATGAATTCATCAGTTTTCTATACGCTGGCTGTAGTAACTTTTGACTGCGTTAAAGATGGTCGCAATTTCCTATATAAATTCTAACTGTACTCGAATTTCTGAAACAAACACAGAAATCAAATTATTCATCAAACTCCTCAACCGTTCCTTCTTACAACGCCTTAAGGGGCGAGCTCCTCGTTTTCCATAATTTTATTTGTAATTATTTTCATATGCCATAATGTTAAAACTAATAATTTTATTTGCCATAATATCACATGCCAAAATGCTACATTAGTAATTTTTCGTAATATCAAATGCAACAATATCGTTTGTCATAAAATTCATTAGTCCTAATCAATACAATCCATAAACACTCAAACTGTCAAATTTGACACATTTTTCACATAGGTACTGTCAAATTTCGCTTAGGTTAAGGTTCACTTGCGCACCTCAGAGCGGAATAGGCACCCCAAGAAAGCGTGGTGACGTCTACACGCTCTGGCGCGTCATAAAGCTGTCAAATTTGACGTTTGTCAGATAGTTCTGTCAAATTTTAGCATTGCCATCCAACGTAGCAATGCGGCCAGCATTTTGGGAACGTTACCCACTGTAAGCGGTTTTTTAGATTAGGGTTTTTGTTAGGTATATTTAGGTTATTTTTAGTTTAGTTTTATTTTAATTTGTTATTTTATAATTTCGGTTAGGTTAGGGTTCACTTATGTCCCTCAGAGCGAACCAAATGAACCATTGTGTGTTAAATCATTGAAATTATAATACTTTTATCGAAGTTGTAATTAGGAAAAACAAGTTTTATGTCATATAAGTACTTAAGGAACATAAAATTATAAAAAATGATGATTGTCGATGTTAAATTGTTATGGCATGTAAAAGTTATGGCATATGACATTATGGCACATCAGATTATTGCAAACGAAATTATGGAAATCATTAGGAACCCCTAAGGGGGGCGTACAGTGACAATCCTGCTCAGACCCTACATTTTAAAATTTTTCTTTGAAGTTTGCGTTAGCATATTACTACTAAACACAAAATGAATTTAGCATGGGATGGCGCAGCATTACTGACTATTTCAATGTAATTTGACAAGGACACAAGTACCTACAAGGAAGCCTGAGTCTTCTAGGTAGATGCAGCTGTAAGCCTCCCTAAGGCGACTTCCTGACTTGGCGGGGCGGGATCGATATGTGACATTTGCTTCTTTGACGTAAACTTACTGAAACGCAAAGATTCTCACTTGACATAATACTGTCAGTATTACATTTGCGCAGTAAGTAGTAATATCATGCGCAGAAGCGGAGCAGTACCGCCTTCGCATCGTCCCGCTACCGCGCATCCCGCGCCAGTCAGGAAGCACTCATTTAAATGTAGGGGCGTAGTTAAAAATGGTATCGCGTCGACTGACAGCTGACATTTGACACTTTTCTCATATCGTGCTGCGTCCGCACCGACAAATCAGGAAGTCGCCTAAGGTGTTATAAGCAGGAAAAATTGAGGAATTTGGAGGCCGAGCAAGGTTGCAGCATATGCCAGAAAGTCCCAGGTTTGAATCCTGCTTGGAGCATACATTTTTCAATATTTCTTCTTCTCAATACAAAATTAAGAACTGAAATGCCAAGTGCAAGATCTGTCCAGTCAGAAGTTTACAAATTCATAAACTTACAGCACTGCGCAAGTGGAATGCACTGCCCACCCTTCTTCCTAACTAATCCTTCGCGACACTTGCAGCCAGGGAGACAAATTGCAGCGCAGATACGGTTGTCGCTGTGCTCCTCACAAGTGGGCTCACAGTGGGCGCTGCACGCGTCGTGAACTTCGTCAGCGGAGCATGGCCCGTTGGATGCTGTCATAAAAAATAATAAAGTAGAAAAATAAAAAAAATATCTAATAGGGTTCCGTACCCAAAGGGTGAAACGGGACCCTATTACTAAGACTCCGCTGTCCGTCCGTCTGTCCGTCTGTCACCGGGCTGTATCTCATGAACCGCGATATTGCCACTGGGGCTCCCATACAACGGACATGATTTTTTTGCTGTTTTTACAGATAATGGTACCGGTCAAGTGCGAGTTGGACTCGCGCACGAAGGGTTCCGTACCATTATCTATAAAAACGGCATAATAATCATGTCTGTTGTATGGGAGCCCCCTTAAATATTGATTTTATTTTGTTTTTTAGTATTTGTTGTTACAGCGGCAACAGAAATAAATCATCTGTGAAAATTTCAACTGTCTATCACGGTTCATGGAATACAGCCTGGTGACAGACGGACAGAGAGACCAATTACTAATTACCCTATTACCAAGACACAGTAGAGTCTTGGTAATAGGGTCCCGTTTCACCCTTTGGCTACGGATCCCTAAAAAGCAGACGTACCTAATTCTACAGACAGGCTATTTACCTTTACTTGTGTTATTAGGGATTTGTTACCAGATCCAGTTGTATGTCATTAAGGCGACTTCCCGACTTGTCGATGTGGGCGGTACGATATGAGAAATCTGTCAGTTGTCAATGTCAACTGTCAGTCGAGTCAGTGTCTCTTCTCAATACTCAATACTTTATTGCACATAATGGTTACACATAGTTGGAATTACATATGCTCTTATCATAAGTCTCACATTATGTACCCTGTTGGGCGCAGCAATTTTTAATACCTAATTAGAGTAATTACACTATGCTATGTAATAACATTTTTGTAATAATAATCGTTTTAATTTGTTCTTGAAATGTAACGTCAATTAGTGTTTCCCAATTGGCGCCGCAAGCGCGGAAGCGGAGCGATACGAATGCGCGCATGATATTACTACTGCGCAAATATAATACTGACAGTATTCTGTAAAGTTAGGAAACCAGTGTGACATCAATAAGCTCACGTCAAAGAAGAAAATGTCACATATTATTTTAGGTAGGTATTTAAAAACGCCTATTAGACTATAAATATAGTCTGTCATAACGAAGGCCATAGATATGTCCATATCCAACAATGAAGACTGCAACACAACTAAAGCGTAGACTTTGCGGACGTGAAATTAAAACAGAATTAATAAAAACAATTGAACTATAAAAAAACTTATTTGGGTTAAATCGCAATTTTTTGTATATAGTTAAGGACTTAATTATGACAAAATTTTAATTGAGTCAAGTGTGTAACGAAAATTACCTGTATAAAGTGTATGACTAATTTTCGTTACACACTTGTCTCAATTAAAATTTAGTCATAATTAAGTCATAATTATGTACAAAAAATGAAGATTTAACCCATTTGTATTCACCTGCTCCAAGCTTCAACGAAATTATTGCGAAGAATGCAAATAACGAAATAATTTTTGCAGACACCATTATTGTTATTGCTTGCACCAGCTTCAATTATGAATACCGGAGACTTCCTTAAACACGTCTTATATAAACCTATATCTGTTTATTCACCTATACAAAAATGAAGTATATGCAACAAGAATACATAATTATATGCAAAAGTAAACGCTAGAACTAGACGTTCCAAGTAACCGTACGTATGCTTGAGCAAAGTATTTATTATCTGGACATAAATATTGTTACGTTAGTAGACTTTACATGTTTGTTCCGAATGATAACATTACATCATGCCTAAGTAAACGTCATAAAATTCGAAGACGTGGTTTCCACTTGCCGCTGAGTTGTATACAATTCTTTATAGGTAGCCATTAGTTGACACAAAGTTTAATTCGTGTGTTTTAAATTAAACGATATGTAGTTATTGGTTATAGAAGTAGGTATACAAGAATCATAAAACTTGACACCCCCGGCAAACACGTAGTATAAATATAACTTCAATGAGAGACCAAGCAGCCTCGACAAGAACAAAGGAAATGTCGCTGTTAAGGTTATTATGAATATTGTTTAATCCCGACCTAAATTATTATAATATTAGTCCCGACTACTCCCGACGGTCGGAGATGCATTTTTCTTCTGTGTTAATTAAGTTTTATCCAAGTTTATTATCATGCTACTTATATAAGCCTTTAAAATTTGTATATTATTTAATCCATTTTAGTACGATAACATAGCAGGGTTTAATAGCAAATTTAATATATTTTTTAGATTTAATATAAATGGATTCTGCAGAGTTAATGGAAAAACGGTAAGATGTAAGTAATAGTACATTACTGCAGAGGCCGTGAAGTAAGGACTTGCTGGACGAGTTTGGGAAAGACGGCCGAGTCGTAGGCGAGGCCGGATATATGTAATCTCGGCGCACTTTTTTCAGACGAATCTCTAGGTTTTATAACAATATTTTATCTTATAGATATGGATCCGTTTCGTAGTTCACTTTCTGGTCTTAATTATTTTAATTTTTTTAAAGCAAATTATTTTAGTTCACCTATGCTATATAATTTATTAAAGTAGGTATATTAATAACTTCACGTCACAATTTTTCTAAATAATGTAACCAAATTGGATTTAAAGTGTGTTCCGGTCCTCGACTCGTCCAACAATTGGCATTGGCATTGCTATGATTTTTAGTTCCCTTTTATCTTGTTTATTTTAAAACTTGCTTGTGCCAGGTTGCATCGAGGACCGGTTCTACTTAGTTTAGTTTTTAGAAGAAATACGTTTTGTTAACAACTTATATGGAATAATGAACCTCCAGGTCTTTGTGTTAATGTTACTTAGTACACTACGTGTACAACATTTATAATTTGATATGATAGTGAAATTCGTCTCGCAATACAGCCGCCTGGTGACCACATGTTCACGTAGCTCTGAAATTGTGACAAAGGCTTTGCTTAATACCTGTATAGTAAAATGTACCCTATGCCAAGTGTGGCGAAAGTTCTTTACTTGGTTGTTGAACAACAGGAGGTTTATAATATAGAAATGTTCTTCGAAATGCCATACTTAAGTTTTACTAAGTGTTCAAACCCCTTTTTTAAGCGCCTTTTGTTTCCACTTAATCATGCTGTCTAATAAATAAAAGCAATTTAAGTCACGGAAATAAATTTGTAGTTGTTTATTTAGGGCCAGATCTCCTTTTCGTTGAAACTTGTGAGTATTAAAAGAAATTCTTAAATAAATTACTTCCTTGTCAACCTACTTTAGCCGTGTTGAGTTTTTGTCCATTATTATAAATACTCACGCATATAACATGAATATATTGCCATTACAGTACTAATTAGCGTATCAGACTCCTAATGATAATTTAAATTAGATTTTTTGGCCTAAATGACAGTCTTGGTTAAAATCAGGAACGTAAAATGGTGTATCGTACAGTAAGTGAGAGTTAGGTCAAAATGTACTGCAGAAATTTCTTATTTTAGTGGATACAGCAAAAAGCACTGTAAAATTGGGTTTATTAAGCATATTTTTTAGGTCGTAAAGGACATTATTTTTCAAGCTATCAGGACGTTCTCTACACCAATCGACGCAAAAAACTGAGTATGACTGTGTACGGATAGTACACCTGAGATGATTAGTTGATAGTTGAAACACTGATTAACTTTTATGATTTTATTGATAACCAAGGTAATAATAAGGTGCTAGCTATGAGCACGTATTAACGTAGACTGGCTCATAAGTGGCGTAATTGCTGATACATCGATGTATTATTTTTTTTTTTTTTTAAGAGCCTATATGGTGTCCCACTGCTGGGCAAAGGCCTCCCCTCTTAATCTCCACTCGTTACGATCTTGAGTAATCTCTGGCCAATCGTTATGAAATGCGTCTAGGTCGTCCCACCATCTCCGTCTTGGCCTGCCACGTCGTCGTCGCCCATCGTTCGGTACCCACTCCGTGGCCAGTTTGGCCCACCTTTGTGGATGCATGCGGTAGACGTGGCCTGCCCAGTCCCACTTGAGCTTGGCGGTCTTAACTCCTACGTCAGCGATGCCAGTCTTTGAGCGCAGCGTAGAGTTTCGGACACGATCGATCCGTTTCACTCCAAGTATGCTACGCTCCATAACTCGTTGGCAAACCTTCAATCTGGTCTTTTGTGCCTCAGTGAGTGACCAAGTTTGGGCACCGTAGGTTAGGACAGGCAGAATACACATATCGACGAGTCTTCTCTTTAGGGTTAAGGGAAGGTCTTAGGTCGTTGTATTATAACATATTATATTTAATGCTGACGCGCGAGATGTGCGATACTTGGATCGTACAGACTGCATGCAGTCATAACTCATTTTCGCCATTTTGTCCCTTACGCCAATTGAGATTCATCATCATCATCTTCAGCCCGTAATCGCCAACTGTTGAGCATGTCCTCTCATCTTGTACGCCACCCATCCCGGTCCCTACCCATTACCCATTACGGTAGTCGAATTATAATATTTCCATGAAAGTTATCTCATGCCATTCACACGGGCCGCGCTACGATTCGTCGCCGGGTGAACATATTAAAGGGAATATCATTCCACTAATGGAGCTCTGTGCGTGGTTATTCCGAGTTCAGCCAACGATAAACTTTCAGTCGTTTACGGAGCGACTAATACGAGTAGGTATTAGTTAATCTGTAACGTGGTGGTCCACTATGATAATTTGAAAGTCACTATGTACCTAATTGGCGAAACTTCGGAGCTGATGCTTTTGAACCGCCCTTGTAACCATTATTAAACTGGACCCATGCACACTTGCAAATAATATAGGAATTCTACGTGCATTAAAGCATTAGGTATTCAATATTGGACCACTATCTGCACTATACACTAGTTTTCAGAACTTTAAGATGTTTTAGTCCCTAATTTTACAATAACTACGCGCAACGCTTTGAAGCACTCAATGCAATGGAAGGTCAGTCTCTATATTTCATGTGTCTGTTCTTCTTGCCCTTCCGGCGCTGGCATACTTCCGTGGTTTCCAGATACCCTAACGTGCTATTGACGAAAGAGAAAGTGCTAAGTATAGACAGAAAACCTTCTGTAGGTGCGTAAGTACTATAATGATTCATTGCCGCCGACTTATACATAATCATGTTGATAATACGAGTATGTTCGCAGTGGAATTCATTTTGGATGGATAATCTTCGTTTATATTTATTTTCTCGCCACTGAAGCGAAGTGAAAAGTAGAGTGTATTTATAATATATACCCAACAGGAGGAGGAGGAAGAGGAGAAGTGTACACCGTTACGTCACCTAAATGAACTCTTTTTTCTTTATATTGATATGTATGTTAGTCTGTTATATGGGTTAATTATGTAAATATGTGCCTTGGTGTCTGATGCAAAAATAAATAACTCTGATCTAAAAGCCGTTACCTCGACTTACCTTAATTTCGTTCTGAAAAATAACCATCTCGTGGTAATATGGCTTATTTTAGACCCTAGTTTATACTGTCTAGTATTTTAATTTAATTCCGAAAGTGGAACAGTGCCGTACCGTATCACGAAAAAGTTAAATAGAACAAAAGAAATAGTTATCTCTCGCTTACTGTGAAGCCCTTAAACTGTAACTTTACGTTTTTACATCACTCTAATTAAGACTGTCTTAAAACCCTAGCGTTTTTTAATTAACTTTTTATTTTTATTCCAATGACTCGACACAGTTTACGGGCGCGGGTCGTGAAATAATAAGCATGAACGCTGCGGGCCGGATAAAGCACGTAGAAACTCACAATTTGCTTTTTATTGAGAAACGTAAAGTTAGATCTTAATATAAAAGTAATTTGATATAGGATTATGTTTATATAACCTACATAATATTGAATAACTTTTAAATACCTACCTAATTGCCCCGGGCTGCTATTTTATCGTAAATCAAGCAATACAGAGAGAATTATAAAATTATACAGAGTTTTAAAGGTGTCGGTAATAAAAAGAAATTCTTGCGAAAAAAAGCTTTCTTGGCCACTTGACTTGACTCAAGAAACTATTTTTTTCTCGACCAATCGTCAAAAGAAAAAGTATCATGGGTAAAGTTTCTAAAACTGACGACAGCCCGTCAGTTTTAGAAACTTTACCCCTGCTAGCCCCTGCTAGTTTCGACGAAAGTTTTTAATAAATTTTCAAGAGAATACTTGAAGCTAGTTTACCTTGGACTTTGACACACACCAAAGATAAACGGTTCGAACCATGGTTCATTAGTGACTACGCTGAAGCAAGAGAACAGAAAGTGTTTTAATGATTCTTTGAAAACTAGAAACTTTATCAATTATATTTTAAATGACAACTCGTTATGGTGGCAACTCAAAAGCTGGCACGTGTTACTTTATACCTATTTTTTATGTACTAGACTAGTATATGGCGCTTCAATTTCACTTTTATAATAATATCAGATTTTTTAAGAAACCTAATTGTAGGTTTAGTTATATAATATTAATATCACGTACTGCTAAAACAGTACGAAACAAAAATAGGTACTAAAAACGTGTCTTGACCCTCGTGTAGTAACTCCAAACGTGAAAAATAATTTTATGAATAATTAGAATAGCCTCGGAAACATTGTGTTAAACTTTTACAAGCCACGGAACAAAAACGTGCTCCGCCTGGCGTTATCTCCAATTATCTGATCTATGCGGCCATATATTTACCTAATCTTACATCAAATCAAACCACAATGCTCTCAGCCTTGCTAGTTAATCAAAGGACTTGGCTACAGTCTTTATTGTACACTGTATTTCGTAAGCTATAGAGTTCAAATCACAATGTTCGCGCACTTATTTTTTCCTTGTGAATTATTAATGGTAATTTTCGTAAACAAATGACTTGATAGAGAAGATGTTCTTATTGAGAAGATTGTTTACCACCTTCTAGTAACTTGTATCTTGCGGTTTGTACAGAAACCGTGTTTGTAAACTTTGTAATGGTGTAATTACAACCAAAATAACGTATTAATGATGTAAGTATTAACATAAACAAGTAGCCTTAAGTAAAGAATTTATATCTTTCAAGAAGCAATTGTCTCGATTTATCGGGGTTTACCACACAACCCTCGAATTGTTCATGTTAATATATCTACATTATTTTTTAAATTCAGAACTTATTGACTTAGGCGCTTTCGTGTAGGTATCAGGGCTGTTATTCACAAACAGACTTGTCCTCATCTGTTTTTATGGAAACTGTCAAAAAGTGATAAACGACATTTGACAGTTTCCATATAAAAACCGGCCAAGTGCGTGTCGGGCCACGCGCAAGGTAGTGTTCCGTAGTCGTCTACCCGTTACTGTATACTTAGCTGTGATAGTTTTCCTTTTAAATTCATCGTATATACTACTACCATGATTTTTTTCACATGCCTAGTAGCCACCGTTTAGCTGGCAGGGGGGGGGACACTTGACCATAACAAAAATTATCACTTCAAAGCTTAATATCACGCCAACCAATTCTTTAATCAAAAAATGATTCTAGAAACCTTATAATATTTTTGAAAGAGCTATCCAATACCCCACACGATGGGTTTTGGCAGAAAAAAAAATTGCACCACCACTTGACATGTCCAGGTACCCATAAAAAAAAAAAAAAAAAGTTTTTTTTCTACCGTTTTTTTACAGCTTTCTAGTACTAACGGTTACTGAGAAAAACGGGGGACAGACGGACGGACATGGCGAAACTATAAGGGTTCCTTGTTTACTACGGAACCCTAAAAACCGGTGAGGTGAGAGGTGACAGGTGAGGACGAGGCGCTTAGTAAATCGCATAACAGTAAAAAATGTGTATGAGGTATCTACTGAAAGCGTGTTAAGTCAAGTTCTCTTTACATTTACAAGTAAATTTCAGGGATTATAAAATTAATAAAATATGAAAAAAATTATAAGTATAGTCTCCTATACTGGAGACCGATTTTTGAGTGTCGAACGCTCGACTTTTCACTCGACATCTGTCAAATCATCATAGTTTTTTGACAGTTGTCTGATCTCGAGTGAAAATCCCAAGTAGCATTCAAGCTGTACACGGGCTGTAATTCAGTTCACTTTTATACTAAAAGCTGTATACTTAGGCTGTATAAAGTCTGTATAAGCACTTATACAGCCCTTATAAGTGCAAAATGGGCACAAATTGTACAGCTTTATGCGTTATAGGAGCTGTACAATAGCTGTAGAAGCAACAGAGAAGCTGTATATTGGCTGTATTAGAGGGTTAATTCGGTAGCATAGGAAACCATAACACTACAGATATCCTCTTATAAATATTTTGTAAGAATAAAAGTTCTAAACAGGTTTTTGAAGAGAGTTACAAGAGAATTAAAAAATTATTTTGTATTCATTCAATAATGGCGTTTTATAATTTAATACATTTTGATTTGAAGTGAAACTTAATAGCACAATCTGAACTCGGATATATTTGTTGTCATCGGTGCAAACAAAGTGCCAATTAAAATTTGGTGGGTAATATATGTGAGTTTGTGGCATATTATTCACGCGCCAGTACATATTTAACAATTTACGAAGAACATACCAAATAAAGGTAAGTAACTTGTTTATATTTTAAGGTTAGAGTAAAAAAATATATATATCAAATAATAAATATAAAGATGCAGTGATCATTATTATAGCTGTCCATCATAATACGGCTTCAGTTATTGTCAAATATTATCAAGTAGGCTTCATTATATATTCTAAATTTTGTATTATTTCATTCGAAAATGGCGACAATTCTTAAACAGCTTAAAAAATATTTTAAGAGTATTATAGTCTTAATAGCTGTACTACGTCATTTATGGGAGATCTTGTACAGCTATTGGCTGTTAATCAGCTGTATAATAGAATATTCTTATTAGTTAGACTGTATATCGTTCTCCATACATACCTTAATAATTCTATTTAGGGATAAGTGTAATAAGCTGTCAGTAATGCAGACTAAGTCTGTACTGTAGCTGTAATTTATTCGTTTAGTTTTACAACAACCCCATAGACAGAAGTTATACAGCTATTGTATCTACAAGAGTGTTACAAAACGCCATAAGAATTCGTTTTAGAGTGGTGTTACCAGATACCATTGTTCAGAAATAAGTATCAAATAGGTACTGCTCACAAAATTTCACGAGAATAGGTTGAGAAATGCAACCTGCAGCGAAGAAGGGCCATAGATAGATAGATAGATAGATAGATATACACTTTATTGTGCACTACAAAGTGGAACGGATATCCGCGTTATAAGAATAACGTTCAAAATAAATGCCATACGATAAATAATAAAGCAAGTATCTGGTATAGACGCTTTTTTTAATAAAAATAAAACGAGCCGTCCCTAAAATATTCATCTGTGTCTGATTTACGTAGAATACTGCACTGCATTTGACAACAAAACATGAATATAATTGCATGCTGAAATAACTTAACTGCAGCTACGTTCTACAATAAAGAGTCCCCAAAATAGCTTTACAGGCATTTCATGAAATACGTCATCCCATTAGTGCAGTCGAGTCCTCGGTAATTACACGATGAGGCAATTAGGCGACTTCCTGACTTGGCGGGGTGAGATCGACATGTGACATTTTCTTCTTTGACGTAAATTTACTGACGGCGCAAAGATTCTCACTTGACGGAACACTGTCAGTATTACTTTTGCGCATTAGTAATATCATGCGCAGAAGCGGAGCAGTACAGCCTTCGCATCGTCCCGCTACCGCGCAACCCGCGCCAGTCAGGAAGCACTCATTTAAATATAGGGGCGCAGTAAAAATGGTACCGAGCCGACTGACAGCTGACACCTGACACTGACATTTGACACTTTTCTCATATCGCACTGTCTCCGCACTTGGCGGGGCGGGATCGATATGTGACATTTTCTTCTTGACGTAAACTTACTGACGTCGCAAAGATTCTCACTTGACATAATACTGTCAGTATTACGTTTGCGCAGTAGTAATATCATGCGCAGAAGCGAAGCAGTGCCGCCTTCGCATCGTCCCGCTACCGCGCATTCCGCGCCAGTCAGGAAGAACTCATTTAAATGTAGGGGCGTAGTAAAAAATGGTATCGCGTCGACTGACAGCTGACACTGACATTTGACACTTTTCTAATATCGTACTGTCTCCGCACCGACAAATCAGGAAGTCGCCTTACTCGTATAAATTTGACCCGCATTCGAGCTCATTTCGCCGCGTTATGAAGTCCTCTTAATGATTATAGGTATGTACGGATTTCAATACATGATATAAAATATTAATTTTATATCAGTTTACTGAATTGCTAAGGAATCTACTTATACGCTTTATATGTGTCAATATTTTTTTTTATATTCCTACTTAATTATTAACTTATTATATTCTATGTAATCATAGTATATATAGATATATATATGTAATGATAAATTAAGCAATTAAGTTCAAATCAAACCGCGACCAAAATGAGTATAGCTATAATCTAAATCCGAAACAAAATAACAAATTCATTTCAATTTTGATTTATTTGACTAGAAAAATAAAGTGAATGATTTTGACCCGTAGGTATAAGATTCAACACTCCGTGTCGTTTTCTCCTTCGCTTATCTATTCTGGCGGCTTTGCATGAGCGGTTGTAAACTAAATTTAAGTAATTAGTGTTTTAACTTGCCACCAATTTGTAGCTGTAATTAGCTGAGTGGTAACTGGCCAGCTTACTAAGATATCCCATTAACGTGTAGATATTAAAGTTTTAGAGTTGTCATGAAGAGGCGAAGTGAAACTTCGGAACTATGGTAACGAGTGCTATTAAATAGCAGGACCGCTCTAGATGAAGTCCGTCATTCAGCATAACTTTTGTACAGTTCTGCTTATACACACTAGCTGATTTATCGCAGCGTTTTATTTCACATTAGGTCACAGTTATTTATAAATTGATTTATAATCAACATTTTAAAGATGTAAACGTACAAGAAGACGTCGTGATTATGGAAACCCAAAGTCCACTATCTGGACGCCAGCGGGCAGCATGCCGACGTAAAACGATGTTTATAGTATCAAATAAAACTATCTCCTTCTTTCTTGCACTTGCAAATTCGAGCAATAAAGATGGAGATACTCCGTTTTAGTTTCGGGGTAGAGCCTCAGGACAGGGTCGAAGAAAATCACTGGGATCCGATGAAGTGCTAGTGATTCGATATCGATAAATAAATAACTTTTTATACATGAGCAAGCTGTTCAAATTCAGATCTTAGGCACTGGTGTCACTTAAGAAGCGATTAGCTATCGGCGATTTTCTCGTTCAAGAAACGAACAAAAGATGTAGATCCCGTGGCAGTAAAAGTGACAGATATATTTAAAGTTGATCGCTGGCTGTTCACACTGCCGGCGAGAACTCTCTTCACTAGTTGATCGCAGCGATAAAAGCGAGCATCGCTTAGCGGTACTCGCTCAGCTATTCTCACTTGGTGATCAGAGACTAAACAGCGGTCATTTTTCGAGTAATCGCCCGTCGCATTCGAACACTCGCTTATAGCCGAGCGACAAAGCTATCGGAACTACCACTCGCTTCTCGCTGCTCGCCAACTCGTTTCTAGCTCTAATCGCTTCGGCGGTGGGACCAGTGCCTAAAGCTACCTATTTACTTTTATGGATTTAACTTAAACGAAAAAATATAACATCTTGAATCCGTGGCAATTATAAATAGGTTTGGGTCAGGGTCAAATCACAAAAAGACATTTTTATTCCCCGCCGCGTAAACAATGTGTTTGAACTTTTTTCTCAAAAATGGCCCGCAAACTGGTCTTTAGTCCCTACATATTGGAAGGTAAAGTGTATAGTTTGACCTTTAACTTGACTTTGATCCAAACTAAAACGTAAAAACATTGCAGGCCCGCCTGCACGCCTGCAATGTCACATATAAATTCCTTTATTTGTCGAGTTATAAACTTTTTAAAAAGGAGGCACAGGTCGTATTTTTCTGTTGGAATCGCGACGTTTTTTTATGTGTCTCGAATAATTTGCGTTTTTCAATGGAAAAATACACTTGCGATTGTGTTAAAAATAAATAAACGGCGGGAAACTTTTTGACTTTTTAAGGTTATGTTTATCAAATCTTGTTCAAATTTTGTATTATTTTCCCCATTTTTGAGAAAAGCACTATATTAGCCTCGGCCGGAATGGCAATTGCAGGCTTCGTATTATAATTAAACGGACTCGCAAGCTCGTCCGTTTAAACAAATACTCTGCCTGCAATTGCTTTCTTCCCGGCCACGGCAATAATGTACTATTATTCACTTGCTGCATCAAGAATCGGACTGCCAATGTAAAGTCAATTAAGTTATAAGTAAGTTTTTTTTTATATTGACACAGTTGAATACAGAGAATCATGTAGTGTGGGTTACGGCGCTACCCTGTGGAGTCGCCTCTTGTCGCGAGAGATTATTAAAACTTTTCATTCCGTAATAAAGTTTCATATTGGAAGGGCTTCCGCGTCGATTTTTGCAGGCTTTCACTGCATTGGCTAATGCATCTGAATTGAATTATAAAAAGGACTAGAAAGATATTCTATTCTATTGAGCACTATAAAATAAAATACTATCTTAACAGGCATCTTTTTTATTTTAGGTATGTCTGTTTTACATTATTTATTTATTTTATCGAAAGAATCAAGCGCTGAAGGTACCCGTGAAAAGATTTGAATTTCAGTAAAGCGGATGTGGAACTTCTGGGTTTACAATTGTCCGTAACGCGTAACCGCTCGCTATCCGGGTGGCCGACCGCTTATACCTACTTGTCACCGACGTGGTATAACAAAAAACAAAATCATTGTCGTTGTTCTCAATATGTTGCCAGACAATGTAGGTGTTGCCACGGTAAACATGTGATATATATATAATATGGCAAGGTAAAGCATCCGTCACTTTCTATGAAGCGGCAAAATTCGGATATCTGAAATGCTAGTACCTCATCGTTGTCAACTTGCCATAGGCCCGTTAGTAACTTAATTAGGTACATACATACTTTTTTCCACTCCCTGTACTCCCTCCGGCGCAGCTGGACAGATTCTCAAGTGGACAGATTCGCAAATGGACAGATTCTCAAGTGGACAGATTAGCAACTGGACAGATTCTCAAGTGGACAGATTCTTTTATCTGTCATTTAAATTAGTCGCTAACTCGTGTACAATGACACCGATAATAAGTCGATGCAAACTCTAAGCTCTCTATGGTCCGTAAAAGCAGTGTTAAGCGTGCTTTTATTGTTCATAAATTTTTCATAAACGCACTCTTGTTTCTTTTATATCGCAAAAGGAAGAGAGGGCAATACGCAACGCGAAGTAAGGTCTTAAATAATATCGATATGGACAGCACTGGCCATACTGTGGCAACATTTTTGCATTTTGATTTATCAAATAACTTCCCATGGTCGAATGGTGGACCAGACGAGTTTAGTATATATTTTTTTGAAACAAAACACAAACGAACGCGTTGCGTTTATTCTCAATATGTATGACGAAAAATTGTTACCACCAAAGGCCTCTTGGCGCTGTTCGCGTTACCATACGTATTGAGACAAAACGTAGACGCATTAGGCGACTTCCTGATTTGTCGGTGCGGAGGCAGTACCATATGAGAAAAGTGTCAAATGTCAGCTGTCAGTCGACGCGATACCATTTTTTACTACGCCCCTATATTTAAATAAGTGCTTCCTGACTGGCGCGGGATGCGCGGTAGCGGGACGATGCGAAGGCGGTACTGCTTCGCTTCTGCGCATGATATTACTACTGCGCAAACGTAATACTGACTTATGTCAAGTGAGATTCTTTGCGACGTCAGTAAGTTTACGTCAAAGAAGAAAATTTCATATTTCGATCCCGCCCCGCCAAGTCAGGAAGTCGCCTTAGTTTGTGTTTTGTTTCAAAAATATATATATACTAGAGGTACCGTTTGGTGTTGATAGTGTTACTCAAGTCATCGTCGTTTGGCCGGCCTCGTGTCGCGAAGATGACGCGGAAACAAAACTTATCCTAACGGGATGGCATGATATGAGTATTCTGGTTTTGTTAGATAGTGAATCTTCCTACGTAAGTTATAATATTCTGTGTTTGCTCCCTAATTTTATTATGTTTTTATGAATAAATCACAGTATTTTCATTATAGCAACTTTGCAATTTATTCCGCACTTGTGGGTGACAGCTGTCACAATCACATACTAGGAAGGCGTAGGTACGTGTCGAAATTTGAGTCGATAAAACTAAAAAAAAGATCGGTGATTAGGAACATACGTACATTGACAATTAAACTATGTTCCTAATCACCGATCTTTTTTTAGTTTTATCGACTCAAATTTCGACACGTACGCCTTCCTAGTATGTGATTGTGACAGCTGTCACCCGCACTTTGCTATAATGAAAATACTGTAAGGCGACTTCCTGATTTGTCGGTGCGGAGGCAGTACGATATGAGAAAAGTGTCAAATGTCAGTGTCAGCTGTCAGTCGACTCAGTACGATTTTTTACTGCGCCCGTACATTTAAATGAGTGCTTCCTGACTGGCGCGGGATGCGCGGTAGCGGGACGATGCGAAGGAGGTACTGCTCCGCTTCTGCGCATGATATTACTACTGCGCAAACGTAATACTGACAGTATTATTTATTTATTTATTTATTTATTTATTTATTTATTTATTTATTTATTTATTTATTTATTTATTTATTTATTTATTTATTTAATACCAATAACATTTATACCTTGACAGCAGAGCCAAAGTGGTACAAACTTATATACTACTAATAGACAAATACATGAAAAACTTATGCTATTGTGCTCGCAGGCATCTCACGTTCCGCTACCTTCTTGCACTCTATCATCAGTCGACCAATCGGACATTATGACAAGTGAGAATCTTTGCGACGTCAGTAATTTAACGTCAAAGAAGAAAATGTCACATATCAATCCCGCCCCGCCAAGTCAGGAAGTCGCCTAAATGCCATGGTTAGGATTTTGATCGTCGCCGTGTTGGGTGTTGGTGAGCACACGTGCCCGGTGCGACGACGAGCAGAATCCATTTAACGTACAAAACTTTATCTACTGTCATGGCGTCGTTACCGAACAACGTCATTGAACACGTGCCATTGGCGAAATCATCATAAATTTGATGGAAGCCATTTTTTAAAGAATTCAATTGAAGAGTTCGAAACATGTCGCCCGAAGTGACAATTAATACGTGAGTTTTAACCGTTTAGTAAAATAAAGAATTCAATTGAATTAGATAAAATGAAGGTTATTTGGCGAGTTTCGTATTGATTATAGTATGTAAATAAGTATAAGGTTTTTCTTCAGTTAACATGGCTCTTGTCGACGGTAAACACTACATAGCCCAAAATTAACCGCGGTGTGTTTGCGTTGTGCTTCACCCTACCTCTCCCGCTACGAGGGTGTAAATAACTTTTAACCGGTTTTGAAATTAAATGTTTGTTTTAGAGGGATTACATGAAAATACGACCTAAATTCCCATACTCCGTTCACTCTCAACACAGCTCATCTTCATGAGTATATGATGATTTGGCTCGCGTCTGCAAGGATCTTGATGATTATGTTTCCAAAATCTCTCAATTCAAAAAATATGTATACTTAGCCACAAATAATTAGACTACTTCAATAATGTTCAGTGCGCTAGTGTTTGTCTGCCTTTTGCTATCACTTTCTTTGTAATTCAAACAGTTTTCTTTTCTTTTTTCTCTAAATTATAACTCATAGCCATAATGTGTACATATATTCTTGGACTGCAATCTGTTCATGTGTGTCTCTTCTATGTATTTTTCTGTACATTTTGATGGCTGTCTGTTTTATGTACCTTTTGAAATAACAAAAAAAAAAAACTAATTCTAGGCCCATCATTTCAAGTAAAATAAAGTTGTTTTAAGTTTGCACCTCAACTGCAATGCTTTATTTTCCCTGGCGTTTTTGTAATTCGACTGGATATAATCCTCACGAGGGTCCGTGGTACAAAGAGATATTAAATTTAAAAATGCAGACCGCGAGATTGCTGCCAGGCCAAATGCCTGAACCACACAGAATATAGAAGCAATCATGTTAAAACTTAAAACACAATTTTATCACGGTTCATATTCGCAGGTTGGTACTCGCTTAATCATATTTGGTAGCGTTAGGCTTTGTTTTTGAAACTCCAAACTTAACCCATTAACGGCCAGCGTTACCATTAAGTACCTATGCCAAATCACTTCATAAAAATATAAAAAAGGATATCCGAGATTGAAAAAAACTCGAATATAAGGACCGCTATTGTTGATTGGTCAAATAACTCAACTCAACTATTTTGGAAGATGCCAGAATAGGATAAAAAGCTTAACTTTTACAATCCGCTGGAGGTGGGACGAATACTGAGACAAGTACAGGAAATTGGACGAAAAGCTGTCGACAACTCGGGGTTTATCGTCCGCTACAAACACCTTTTTCGTCGGATTTTCCACAAAGTCAAATTGACAATTTGGATGATCGACCAAAATCTAATAATCTCAAATAGCGCCTTTTGACAACTGTTCGTCTGGGAAACGGAAAACAGGATACTTTAATTCCGCAGGCGCCGAATTTTTGGAAATTAAATTTCAACTCAGTTACCGTACCGGTGCTTTCATGTTTGTTGGTTTGTTGACATGAGATCCTTCGAGTTAAGGGTCTTCTGATTCGCCCAAAATCATTTTAATGCATGTACGCTACAGATTTAGATGTAGAATTAAATTATCCTAAATAAATTTTCTAGCAATCGCAAAACCATTTCCTAACAATTTTGCGTGTTAATGTTACCTTAATGGTTCTCCATGGAAATATATTTGCATTTAATGTTGTTACTATTGGGTTAAATTTTACGTCAGGGAGTAACAATTATTTTGTCATTAGGTAATATGTAAATATGAATGCAGACGTTAATAAATGCATTCTATCTCTCTTTTTTTCTAACCACGTTATTGTATGAGGTAATTATTGGTATCATCATAACGTATGTATGAATATAGCACACTGTAAAATATTGTGGTCATCGTCTACTTACCATTCTTATGTTTCTTAATTAAATTTATATTATAAGGCGTTCGACCTAAATAGCAACATTTAGGCCAGACTTAGAAGTTAGTATGGCAAAATGACTTTAAAAGTGGTTTTTCATAGAAAATATTGAGTTCACAGGGTTTAGTAGAAATTAACCTGTACTGTATGATGCTAATCACTGTATCGTTGTTTTTTACTCGTATAATCATAGTGTTCTTAAGCTAAATATTATGAAAACTAGTATTTTTATCACAAGCCGAAGAGAACCGACGCTGTCAATTTGACTCTCTTTTGTTTTTGGGCGCGTCCCTAGTGATGCGCTAATTTCGCCATAGAGCTGACGAATCGGTAAATTCCGGCGTTAGTAATACTAAGGCGGCGTAAGTATACTAGAATTTTCTCTTCTCAAACAGTCACTGTGGCTGAAGACGGCTAGGGGATGATGAGATAATAGATATTGGTGCTTTTTAGAGGCCTGAAAATTCAAACAACCATCAATTTTAAAATATTATGAAATCAATTATTAATGGAAACGCACTAATAATTCAATTTCATAATATTTTAAAATTGCAAAATAGTAGTTTATGCAACTGGTACATAATGAGGGGCATTAAAACACGAGTGTGTTTTATGAAACGAGCCGAAGGCGAGTTTCATAATAAGGTCACACGAGTGTTTTAATGCCTAATTATGTACAGTTGCATACATTACTTTATCTACACACATATTATAATTACTCTAAGATGGGTTCAGAAACCGTAGTAAATAAATACAATAATTGTGTTAATACAACCTTTTTTGCACGGTTGCGGAAATATCTAAATCAGAACTGGCAACAGATACCTGAATGTTATTTTAAAAAGTAAAGAGTCCTTATTCTGATGTGATCATGTCGTTCTAGCTCAAATTTCGTGCGATATATACTAAAAAAACATCGAGCTGACATTTCGCATCGACTGAATTTGAATTTTCAGTGATACTAGAATAGGGACATGTCAACTTTGACATTTAAATTTTGACAGTTTTGTTTGACGTAATATTTTAACATCATATATGAGATTAAAATGAAATATTTTATTACTGCTGTAGCCTTAGCCACAGATAAGAAAATTGCCATAAATTCATTGAATGTTGAAATGAGAGTCATTTTCTACGGTTTCCGAACGCATATTAGAGGATTTATGATATGTGTGTAGATAAAAAATATTACCCTACAGAAAAACAGGTACATTTTAATGTTATTCGATTCAATCATTCCTAAGTGCATAATATTGTACCTATTCGTCGTTCGTCGTTAGGAAGTTCCTTAGACAATTATATTTTTGCCACTTAAATTATAAACTTATTGAAAAAAATAAAACTAGCCGAACAGTAAATTTTTATTTCGGTGTATTTTTAGGGTTCCGTAGTAAACAAGGAACCCTTATAGTTTCGCCATGTCCGTCCGTCCGTCCGTCCGTCCGACCCCCGTTTTTCTCAGTAACCGTTAGTACTAGAAAGCTGTAATTTGGCATGAGTATACATATCAATGACGCCGACAAAACGGTAGAATAAAATCTTATAAAAAAAATTTTTTTAGGGTACCTCCCCTACATGTAAAGTGGTGGTGCAAATTTTTTTTCTGCCAAACCCCATTGTGTGGGGTATCGTTGGATAGCTCTTTTAAAAATATTATTAGGTTTCTAAAAGCATTTTTTGATTAAAGAATTGGTTAGCGTGATATTAAGCTTTGAAATGATATTTTTAGCTATGGTCAAGTGTCCCCCCCCCCTGCCAGCTAAACGGTGGCTACTAGGCATGTGAAAAAAATCATGGTAGTAGTAAATACGATGAATTTAAAAGGAAAACTATCACAGCTAAGTAGACATTACTAGTTAACGAGTAATAGTCGAACTTCAGAAATGTACTTTGCAAAAGCAAACTTTCGTACAATTTCCATTGATACCTTAGATAATGTTGTTAATTCTGTCAAAAACATAGTAAATATAAGTTTGCGAACTTTTTAGTCCATATAATGTAACGGGTAGACGACTACGGAACCCTACCTTGCGCGTGGCCCGACACGCACTTGGCCGGTTTTTTTATACTACGAAGGTGGCAAACAAGCGTAGGTACGGTCCACCTGATGGTAAGCGGACACCGCAGCCTACCTCGCAACTACAAAAGAGTCACGTGCGCGTTGCCGACGATTCACTGTGTTGACAGCAGCATTGACAAAAGGTCCCTCGCTCTCAACACAGTGCATCCTCGTGAGCTCTGGCAACCTTGCTCACCTCCAGGAACACAACACTGCATACTTGTATAGTAAATAATGACTGTGGTTTACGAATACGATATACGATCCAAATACGAGCAAGAGATGACATTTCGTGTGTGCCCTACCTGTTTAAAAAAAATCCTATTATACACAAACTTGTTTTTTAGGGTTCCGTACCCAAAGGGTAAAACGGTACCCTATTACTAAGACTCTGCTGTCCGTCCAGCTGTCTGTCTGTCCGTCTGTAACCAGTGTGTATCTCATGAACCGTGATAGTTAGACAGTTGAAATTTTCACAGATGATGTATTTCTGTTGCCGCTATAACAGCAAATACTAAAATCTGTGCATTCAACAAACGTGATTTTTTTGCCGTGAGCGTGAGACTCGCACTTGTCCGGTTTTTTACTAAAGTGGTCGTAGTTGAGATATATCCATTGATTTTTATATTATTGTCAATAGCTACATAATTTCCTATATAAGCCAACTCAGAAATCAATAGAAGTTCAACAAGGCGCGTGTGACTCCTATTGAGTCACAGTAAACATCCCTAGTACAGTCAGCGTCAAAAGTAACTACGCATATAAAGACGTCAAAAGTCCTTATTGTAAAGGAATAAAAACTTTTGTCAGGAAGACTGCAAGTACAATGCAAGTCCACGCTTGTTTGCCGCCATCACGAAATATTAAAATCTAAGTTATATAATTGAACAAAGTCTGTAAAATACATGTAGATAGGTATCTGTTATATTAAAGGTTCATCATTATAATTATCTTCGAATCCATCCGATGTCATTGTCAGGTGATTTACTTTGAGGATACTTTACGAGGAAAACCAGATTAAATAATGAATCAAAGCAATGAATTGAGGAAAAGTTAAGTGGAGAATTACATGCAGCGAATTTTTAAATAGGCTTTTGCGTCACGTCATTTGATTGTAGTTTAGCTGTGTTTGCGAAACAAAGAGGTCGGTTTTGTTAATACTTAGTACTAATTATTGTAAGCATGGAAAAAATATTAGCTATGTTGCATATTTTAAGTGTTGTTTGGTTTTATTCAAGCTGCGGTTTATGTGAGTATACGAAGTGTCATCTTCATCGTTAGCCTATCGTGACACTGCGCACACGCGGTTTTAGTTTTATATTTTTTCTGTTGGTGTATTTGTCACCTAAACGGCTGGACCGATTTGGATGATTTTTTTAAAATGTTTCGATGGGTTCCTGGATGGTTTGAAAACATATTTGGACCCGGTAGGTAGCGCTGCTTTTCCGGGCAGGTATGGTTTTCACTAATGGACTTTTTCACTGTGTACAAATGCATTGTATTTTTTTTGGAAATTAGCTTAAATATAACTCCTTAGAAACTGAATTATCAAGCATACGAAGGTGCGGTCAGATGCTAGTATAACTTAAATATTATAATAAGTTTATAATAATATTAAATATTATAATAATGTTATAGCATATAATACCACACACACAACACACACATATTTCCAATACAAAGTTTTTGTGTAGCACTAAGCAATATTGAGTTCTAAAAAAAATACCTATAAGTTTTCTCGAAACAAAACACGAACGCGTTTGCGTTTAGATACTCTGTAGCTCTAGTATAAGTTTTTTCGAAACATTAACTAATTCGAACGCGTTTGCGTTTTGTCTCAAAATGTATGAAAGTGGTATGAAAACGTGAACAGCGCCTCCGGTGGTCACTAGTAGAAACTAAAACAGCGAGTACCTATAACATTTGTTGCTAACCGATGAACGCGCGTATTTCAAACTCGGTGAGAGCGTTTCCATACATTTTGAGACAAAACGCAAACGCGTTCGAATTAGTTAATGTTTCGAAAAAACTTATACAGATTTAAAAATTTAAAATAAGTACCTACATCTTTTCAGCCATAAAACGTTCAGCATGCAGAGAAGACGAGACGTTCGTGGAATGTGCGCATTGCGGGCCGGGGACCTGCGCGGAGCTAGGCCGGCCTAAACCGTGCACGGGCAGCACGGGAATATGCAGGCCGGAATGCGTGTGCACGGACGGCCACGTGAGGGACGCTAACGGCATTTGCATAGCGAAGAACCTGTGCCGTAAGTTGCTGATATTTGTATTATTCATTTTAATCCCGCGCTTTGTAAACATAGTTAAAGTTTTTGTTTCAACTGGTCTCGGGAAAGGTGAAACCTGTGTCGAAACGTCGGTAAAAAGGTAAATTCATAAAATATCGCGTTAGACATGCGTAAGATCCGTTAAAACAAATAATTTAAGTATATTTATAGTATTCATTCTTAAGAATAAGAAATTTTCTGATTGGACTTTATTTCATCAAAAATGGTATTGTTCTTGGCCAGCATCTAGCCAGGGGGCAGAGATGAAGCTGACGGTGAACCCAGAAAATGCCTATTCACTTGTGCCATTACTTCACTTAGTTGGGTCTATAGAGTTGTTGGACACACTAGAAATTGACTGAAATCGACTAGAAATCGCGCTAATAACTAATGGAAATCATCGATGAAAATGTACAAAGATGACTTGTGGATAATACTTCAGTAAAGCTATATATTGCAGGCAAACATCTTGAACCTCGTGCGTGTAGTAGCCGATTTACGTACAAATCACGTTACTGCGCAGGTCAATCAGGTTCAAGATGTTTGCCGGCAACTGTGCTGGAATTGGATATTTACCATGTATATTAGTTTTCATTGAAGTCCAAAAGCACAAGAATTCTAACCGGAGAACAGTGTTTTAACTGTCGAGTGTTGGGAGTCCGCTGATCCGAAAGTTCACAAAAAAAGAAAAGCGCGGAAAGAACGCGCAAGTACTGTTCACAGTGTGGTGTGTCGTGAATGTCGTGATCTTGACCCAAGTTTCAAGTGAGAATGCGGACGGAGGCAGTGACGGTGTCACTGTGCCACCAGCGAACCAGGTAGAGAGTAGAGTAGAGTGTTGGTAGACACCAACGATGGCTCGCAGCACGTCAGTTAATCCTTGATAATGACGCTTGTAACAGTGCCAAAATATCGGGAACTCACTAAAACAAATATGTAGAAATATCCCGTCATTAATAGTAATTCTATGTAGTGTAGTTAAATGACCAGGTTAGCTTCAAATCGTACATACAATATAATACAAATAGTCTTTATACATACGACTTTTGGCCAAGGCTGTACATTGCTGCAATGAAACATAAAGTTTCCAAAAGTATCTTCTACCTACTATTAATTAGAGATAGTATACGATTTATTAATATTATTATTAAATACTTTCCTTATATTTCACGTGTCTGTTTATAAAGATCTATCATATTAGATGCAAAGCATCAATTGGCTAAATTAATCATGAGACATGAACACATACGCTTGTTCCATGCCGGTCCGCAACTTCTTTTAGCTTCAGTTCGAGAACAGTTTTGGCCAATAGGAGGTAGGGACCTGGCTCGCGGCATAACTAGGAAATGTAGTATTTGTGTCCGACTTAGAGGTAAACCCGTTCAACCAATTATGGGTAATGTGCCTACGGAACGAACAAGCTCTCCATACGCGTTTTATACTTGCGGTGTCGATATGGCAGGTCCATTCATGATCTCTAGTAAAAAGGGAAAGGGAAGCCGCATTTCCAAATGTTACTTATGCCTGTTTGTATGTCTCGCCACCAAAGCGGTTCACCTTGAACTGGTTAGTGACCTCAGTACAGAAGCATTCATTCTTGCCCTGCGACGGTTTGTGTCTCGTAGAGGTAGACCTTCTGCAATTTTTTGTGACAATGGTTCAAACTTTAAAGGTGCAAACAATGAACTGGGTAAATTAATTAAGTCCAGTCGTCAGTCTATAACTAACTTTGCTAATGAGGAAGAAATCAAATTCATGTTTAGTCCAGCCTTACACATTAACACATCCTTACACAAACAATGCAAATGGGGTATTCAACATTTGTCATGATACATATCTATTGACCAAGTAGTTGTGTTGATGTTTACATTTCGGTCGTGCAATGATACAAACAACCTCCTTTAATGCTTATAAAAGGAATTGCTCAGACAATAAAATGTAACAAGTCTCTTAGTACCTTTTAAATAATGCTGTTTTTGGTTTAAAATATGAATTTAATTTGGATTTTCTAATTACTTGACCCATCAGTATTTTCTCTAAAGCCACCTCAATCCTCATTAGGGCTCGTACCGAAAAGGTATAAAAGAAACCGTTATTCACTCTGAATTCACTCTGTTTGATATTTCTAAACTAAGTTTGTAATAATCACCTCTGCATTAAAAACCTCTGCTGTAAAATATTAAATAATAAAAAATAATGGCGCTTTACCCATGACGTTCTATTTCTCGCGCTGTAAAGATTTCTCCTGAATAAATGGGGTGGGATAAAGTACTTGAACTTTTTTAAACTCACACTTGACCGGTTTTTTTATTGCAGCTGATTGCGGAGGAGACAGAAACGCGACGTCTGGTTGCGGCGACCACTGCGGCCGATCCTGTTCGGACTACAACGACTCCAACAAGACTTGTTTCAGCAGCTGTCAATACAACCGATGTGATTGCAAGGATGGCTATGTGTTTCATGATTCGTTGAGAGTGTGTGTTTTGCCAGAAGATTGTTGAATGAAAAGCAGTTGCTTAGTGGTAAATAGGATATATACTTTTGAGAAGAGACATAATTACTGACGTACGTAATTGAGTAATATTTGTAATTGTTCTGTTTTGTAGCCAAAATTGGCAACTCTATTATACACTCACCGGCAGAAAATTTGGCCCAAAACTTTTTGTGATTTCAAACTATAAATTGAATAAATTAAATAATGTTTGATATACAATAAAAATGCATTTTTCTAATTTGGGCCAAACTTTCTGCCGATGAGTATATTTATGACCAACAGAAGATTCTCTCGCCTTCTTTGTAGTCTTCTTTGTAGAGTGGCCATGGTCGTTACATCAGGAGCGCTGGCAAGCTTCACAATCCATCATTTTTATATTGACTGCAGTTTAGAATTGCTCGTTCCAAAGCATTGGCGACTTGCCGCGCGCCCTGGTGCCTTCAATTTTTTTCTGCACGAAACATGAAACAGAAAATATCGAATGGAATAGTTGTTGTAACTTTTTCTCAACCACTTATCACATCATTAAAATGCATGTCTTCTTGCAAAAATCTCAAATTTTATGTTGAAATAAATCCCTGTTGTTCGTTTTTAAATATATCTACTCAAATGCATTTTATTATCATACATGATTAATTGATTATCCATTCATTCATCATCCAACATTTTAGCCTAAATTGATTAAAACCCGAAAGTTAAAAGTTACTGAGTAAAATATCTAATGTTCTAACTATTCATTTATTTCATAAAAAACAACATAAACAAAAACCATAGGATATTTCAACTTCAAAAATATTATCATCGAGTCCATTTGACGCCAAGAATCCTGTGCAAAAAGCTGCAAAGCAGCTCTTAAGCAACAGAAAAGAGCACTTCATGCCGTTTTTAGCATTTTCACAAAATGATTACTGCATTTTGAGCTCTTGTTCGAATTTCCCGTGTTTGTATTGCAACCTTATCTGCATTTAAAAGCGCTTCTATCGCTTTGTCCGTAGCTTTTGCGTTGGAAGTGCTTGATTAAAGTGTTTCTGGCATTGTTTTTTAACTGCTCAAATGTCAATGTTGCCATCTATTGTACCACATTTTATGCAGAATAAATATATTTGTATTTGTATTTAATGCTTGTGGTTGGCCAGGCCATGGCCGTGTTAGTGTAGTATACTTTAATATTTTGACCAGAGTGCTAATCTTCTTCATCCTAACGTGCATGCCCTTGCGTACATATGCCCTTTTAAAACGCGGCAGTTTAAGATTACTAAAATAACCCCTTATTTTATTTAATGAAAATATACTGAAAAGAAAAAATACATGTCTCCTAACTTTTTGGGTACTATTAAATAGGTATGGTCACCCAATTTGATTTCTGGGTCACTTCGTACCGTGTCACAGTGACATTGATATGAGATCTCTAGCGGCTTTCATATTGATTTTCACTGTGACAAGGTATGAAGTGGCCTAGAAACCAAATTGGTTGACTGTACCTAAATAAAATTAAAAAATAAATGTTGTCAATTAGGAGGTCATAATATTATACTTTAGTACCATTTGCATGACTCTTTTCCTACATTTTTATATGGTGAATCAAACGTATGCTACCACTACATATTTGTTTTATTTTACTATTGCGAAATAAATGACTAAATAAACTGAATTACATATCCATAATGAATTACACACCTCGCGTTACACAGTAGTAGTAGTACCTTCGTGTATCGAATCGGACAAGATGCTTATAAATATCTGAACACGACTCTGTTGTCAAGACGTTAAAATGCATGTTCAGATATTATTGATGAATGATGATCCCGAAGTATATAAATATATTTTATGGCAAATTAATATATACGCTGAAAGGATAATTCGAACTGTACAACATTGTCGAAAAACTAGATCCATATAATTTATACTAAATTTAATTACTTTTGCATATTTGACTGAAAATATTCAATCGTTTTAAAGTTTAGACATCATTATATTTTTAGCAAAAAATCTGATGAAATAGGTACCTACGTAGGTAAATTCTAGTAAATTCTTAAAACTTATTTATATATAATAGGTAGTCAAGAGATCATAAGCGATCTCATTTTTATCAAGAACATAAACAAGCATGACGTGGATGAGAGTGAAACACTGAAACTAGTATAATCAACGTACGAACTTAAGCCAATAATTAATAGACATAACATCGGCAAAGGACTAATCTCACAAACACAGCTGCTAGGATAATTTTGTTACACAGTCTAACTTATAAACTATATAATATACTTTATCTTAACGAACAATCAGCAGAGGAAAGAGACATGTACAAGAAAAGTTACTGTGAACACGCAAACCATTAGCCCAGAGTAAGTAAAGAACAGTAGCTCTAGTTTAAGTTTTTTCGAAACATTAACTAATTCGAACGCGTTTGCGTTTTGTCTCAAAATGTATGAAAGTGGTATGAAAACGTGAACAGCGCCTCTGGTGGTCACTAGTGGAAACTAAAACAGCGAGTATAACATTTGTTGCTAACCGATGAACGCGCGTATTTCAAACTCGGTGAGAGCGTTTTCATACGCAAACGACAACATAAGACAAAACGCAAACGGGTTCGAATTAGTTAATGTTTCGAAAAAAACTGATACTAGAGCTACAGTACAAAACGCTACTAGTTATTTTTTGTCGACACTGAAGGGACAGTAATTATAATTATATTTATGACAATTCTGAGCAATTAAAAAAAAAAAAAACAAAATTGTGCGTCAAATATTAATCGTTTCTTTATAATGAAATAATGATTATATCTGTGTTTTAATGAAAAAAATAGGAAATCTGTAAAAAAATTAATTAAAAACATTATATGCCCAAAACAAAAATTACGTTTCCACTCAAACGTTCACAGTTGACTAAATAAATTAGCTCCTCCGCTCCGCGCTATCCTCTTCCATTTGACTTCATTAGTATTTTTTGGAAACACCCTAAGAGCCTAATAAAACATTACTTGTTACCTCTTCGATGCAGTATTGTTACACAAAGCAGAGTTTAAGAATGAAACCGTTAATCAAGGGAAATACTGGGTCTTCCCCTTTTTGTAACAAAATCCATTCGATCATTATACTTGACTCACGCTCGTGCAGGATTTTCTTTGACTAACCTACTGATTGTTTATTTATTCAACGCGAAACCGCAAACACGAATAGCCAAAGTCAATTAGAGGGAGAAGAATAACATTTTCCTTTACCAATTATCTTGTTGGGAAGTACGGTTCGATCGACAGTCAATAGCGAGGGAGAAACTAATAAGACAAATTAATCGGATGTTTCGATGCTGACGGAGCCAAATGCACAGATTCGTGAATCTAGAAACTACTATCAATATCGTATAGAAGAATAAAAGAGAATGTGTACTCGCGATAATGCGATATGTTGTAATTGGATGCTAGTAATCGGGCGAATTGGATGGTAATCTTATCATACATAAGAATGCTACGTTATTAACGAATGGCGTATTTACCTCCTAACTATTAAGTATTACATTTTCTTCCTTATGAAATTCCTGGAAGTGGTATTTCGATAATGGTGAAATTAGGTGTATAGCTAAATAGGTATAAGCAATTGAGTAACTAGGTAGGTACCTAATTGTATTTAGAAATACATTTCCATTTTAATCTGTAGTATGTAAGTATTCCAAAAAAGCAGCGTACTTTAACGAGTAACATTTTTTTAAAATAAATCACGCACAATGTAATTCCCTTTTTAAATTCATATTTCAGACTTCCAATACAATTTTCTAAAATCTTTTATAAAATAAAAGTAGGAGTAGACCAACAAAAACTCGTGAATCTTCGGAGAGGCGTTCCTGTGTCAGGATTGATTTATGTTCTACAAAAAGTTCTGCTAGACATTCCTCACCGATGCTGAACTAGTTAGGGAACCATTTCACTTACAATGCAAGAAATTGGCTGTTTTCTTAGTTTGGTGGGCAGGTACGTCCAATTACAAGATCATTTGATAAAGGTACAAACGCAAATTAGAACAATATTTTACTCACTTCACATTAATTCTGATTTATTGAATAAAGGCTATAGTCGGGTTTCCATAGTAAGTCGGCCCTTAAATCAATTTGACTCGGGGATTTTTTTGTGAGTACCTCTTAATGGTGAATAATATTTTATGCTGAGCCTCATTAATTATGGAGACAGGCAGAACCTAGTCTGCCTATGGTTGACATGCGTATTCTTTTTTATTATTACAATATACTAAGGCCGGTCGCACATTGGACACGTTTTCGTACGAAATTACTCGTCCGAACACGCACGAAGCCGCGCGAACGATCCCGACCTTGAAAGTACTATGGGCGCGCTCACTGGATGCGAATACGATCAATTCGTATCCAGTGAGCGCGCTCCCGTAGTACTTTCAAGGTCGGGAACGTTCGCGCGGCTTCGTGCGAGTTCGGATGAGTAATTTCATACGAAAACGTGTCCAATGTGCGACCGGCCTAAAACTAAACTTACGGCATGTTGAAGCTAATATACATCTATCGTCACTTTCCTCCTACCGTTATTTCGCCAGTAAAATGCATCCAACATGGTTTTAAGGCGACTTCCTGATTTGTCGGTGCGGAGGCGGTACGATATGAGAAAACTGTCAAATGGCAGTGTCAACTGTCAGTCAACTCAGTATTACTTTTTACTGTGGCGTACATTTAAGTGAGTGCTTCCTGACTGGCGCGGGATGCGCGGTAGCGGGACGATGTGAAGGCGGTACTGCTCCGCTTCTGCGCATGATATTACTACTGCGCAAACGTAATACTGACAGTATTATGTCAAGTGAGAATCTTTGCGACGTCAGTAAGTTTACGTCAAAGAAGAAAATGTCACATATCGATCCCGCCCCGCCACGCAAAGTCGGGAAGTCGCCTTAGGGCCGACGCTATCTGACTCGGTTTGCACGAAGCGGATCATACCGTACTAAATATCACTCCTTAAAACCCGCTTCGTGCATCCGCAGCCGCTCCACCTTCCTCCTACCGGTATTTTTATTTGCGCCAGTAAAATGCATCCATCATGGTTTTAAGTAACATTTTTGCTAAACTTTGCCTGCAGCTGCACGTGAGAGCTGTCAAGATGAAGAGGGTTCCGTATGCGTGGAGCTGACTTTACACTAGGAATAAATTACTAAGTTCACCAAACTCTAAATAAGCGAGCAGGCGAATTCCCTCTTTAGGAAATGGTGATAGAGTTTTATATAGACTACATATTTCACCGTATAATTTTCATACCCTTAATGCCGTATTCGTAAGGATGTCCTTATAAGTAAGTGGGAGCGATTATGATCCGTTTGATAAGGGTTCACAAATTGTCGCAGATATATCGTATTTGTATCATTAGCTATTGAAATATGATAATGATTACTATGATTAAGTACCAAGGAACGTTCTAAATTGTACGAGTATCAAAGTGCTTGGTAAAGACTAACCGGACAGTTTTTCTTTAGTAGAAAAATAATTCCAGCACGCTCGAACAAGTTTAGTATTTCGCAGCCTGGCGGCAACGTGGGAGAACAAAAGGCATTGTGTTGTCTTGTGCCGTTCTCTTCATCAGCTCTGGAGCTCCAAGAGATGTTCCAAGACCTTTAGTCTGGCAAGTCTTCAAGTTCTTGCCTGTGGCTCTGAAGCGGAGACTCGTCGACATGTGCATTCTGCCTGTTCTAACCTACGGTGCACAAACATGGTCACTCACCGAGGCAAAAAAACCAGATTGAATGTTTGCCAACGAGCAATGGAGCGCGAGACTAATCGACCGTGTTCGGAACTCTGCGCTCAAAAACCGGTACTGCAGACGTTGGAGCTAAGACCGACAGGCTGAAATGGGACTGGGCCGGCCACGTCTGCCGTATGCATCCACAGAGGTGGCAAAATTAGCAACGGAGTGGATGCCGCAAGATGCTCGGCGACGACGTGGCAGGTCGAGGCGGAGATGGCGGGATGACCTGGACACATTTCTAAACGACTAGCCCGAAACAGCTCAAAGCCGGGACGAGTGGAAGTCAACGGGGAAGGCCATTGCCCAACAGTGGGACATCATATAAGGCTTATAATAAAAGGGAAATAATTAATAAGTATAGGTTTATACCTATATAGGCTTTGATGACTATTTATAAGAAAATTCCTGAAACTGTTGAATTTTAAAAGTAATGCCTAACATGTATACGTGAATACAACAACTTACTTTCAAAGTCTTAAAAAATAAATACGGTCTACGGACGCCTTTATTATACTTCGTAGACTGAAAGGAAAGTTAAATAATACCAAGATTACTTTTAAATTTGATTCGGAGTGTCAACGAGGGCTGTTATTATATAAATATCGAGTCACCGAAGTTTCCGTTGTTTTGTTCAAATTTGTCGATTCAGGCATTGATGTACAAAACTGGTATGATTGATATCTTTGAGAGGGAAAAGAAAACAAGATTAATTATTATACTTGGAAGTTAACTAGAAGTTACCCTGCGATAGGCGCCATTGAGATCTAATTTTTGTGTTTGTATCATCGTAATAAATTCACCCTCTTGTTTATTCTTATTGTGTATTTAATAATTCAGCGTTGTTAGCTAAAGATTTAAACGAGGCAAGGTAATCAATATTTTAAGAAAGTAAGAGAGACACTAAAATATCTTCATTCTTCATGCTTCAACGGGCATTATACCAAATCTATGTTGATTAAAATATCCTTTATATTTTCATAAGCAAACATATTTCAACGGCTTTGTTTATTCTTACAGTTTTGCAGTAAAGTCCATTTAAACCCAATATTGTAGCGATTATTATTTGGCCCCGTCGTTTGGCCAAAGCCATATTGTTCCGATCAAAGGTCCTTAGCTAAATGACCTGCAGACGCAGAGACAGTAATAAATCATTAAACCGCCATAAGTTATTGTATTCATTTTCACATTAAGACTACCTAGGTTGTGTCAATGTGAAAATGAATACGGCCTCTAAAATTACGGGGTCAGAAAAATGAAATGTTGTCAATTGGTACACGTAGACGTCACTAAAAATCTTATACCTATTTTTGCAATAATTGTAGCTATTTTACGATTTTATTACTTTTATTTTATTGTTTAATCGCACCTAACGTACTAAATCAGCACCAATATTCAACAAGCAAATATAATACCTACTATTTTCGTAATAGTATTAAAGATTACCCAAATCCATTTCTCCTAAATTTCAAACAGTTCAAAAGTGCTAAAACTGCGTTCCCAACAAAGAAAATTGAGAGCAGAGCAGAAAAGCAGTATTAGATTCAGATTGGATCTGAGGTGAAGCCTGAACAAAAATAATTTTTCACTTCTCATGCTCGAAAAGTGTGTCATATTAGACTTGTGTAGCGGGGCTAAAGTAGTAAATTTAAGCCCTAGGGAAAATATGTAAACATATTTATGATTTACAAAACATTTTAATTTGACCAATCAAAATACTTCACCGATTAAATCCACCAATCACAGAAAAGTAATTTGACAGATTAAAACATATTTGGTAAAAATATCAACCAACCAGAACACAGCTGTACTAAAATCGACCAATCAGGAAAGACGTTTTTCAGTTCTTTAAAGATTAAGCGGTGTCTATGGTCAAAGCAAATACTCCTCTTAAAAGAAAAAAAAAAGCACATGATGCATCTCTTTCTTTGATATAGCAAAAGAAAGGGAGGCGAATACGCCAAGCGAACACGCATAGGGAGGCATATGGTGCTGGCCTTAGAAAAAAAAACATGCTGTCAAATTAGACATACAACCGCCAAGAGTTAAATTATTCATTTAAGATGGATAACTTATGTTTATGTGTTTTCTCGCAATCGAAGTGAAAAGTAGAGTGTATAACTCGGGCCTAAAAGCCATATTACCACTCGAACAATTTTCCCTCTCTACGTTCGGGAAAATAACCATCTCGTGGTAATATGGCTTACTTTAGACCCTTGTCAAACAATCTACTATATGACACATTTAAAGTTGTTCAAAGTGTACATATAAAAATTTAAAAAAATACAATTATTAATTGAAATGTGGTGCTATTTTAGTATTTTTGGGTTGAGAAGGAAATATTTGGGAGTACTTTTTTTTTATTACGATTTTTGTACGTAATATTATAGTTTGCGAACAATGTTATTTAATAGCCCAACGAGGTTTTATATATGTAGGTATACATACCAATTATTAAATTTAACTCTACTGTCTTAACGATTGACAGACAGCGCACAGCCTAAACCGCTGAAGATATATAAGCATGAAATTTGAAAGATATATTAAGTTCTCTAAAGTACGTAGACGTGTCTTAAGGCGATATATCGATTGAAAGAGACACCCTTTGTTTTTCGCTCACGACAAAACGGGATGCAAACCTCTCCGAGAATGGCTTTTTAGACAAATATCGTTAAATATCTGACTGTGTGCATCATATTAACTTAATCGTGTCTTTTAATAATGCGTTGTTTTAGTAGGCTGAGGAAAAAAAGGAAAATATAGACTCGACTTTGAATTTATTTTCTATCGAGAAAATTTTAAGCAATCATGTTTCGCTATTGTCAGTATATACCACAATCATATAGTCAAGAATCATATATCTGAAAATCAGCCCCTACTGTTTGCTAGTCTGGGCACGACAGCATTTCAAAGTCTCCAAATTTCTCAGTGTAGCGCCTTATTCAACCCTTAAGGGGATAAAATATGGGTTGGACCGTTGCATGGAAATCGTTCATTTGGAAAGTTATAGACTTGAACCTTTGTATAAAGTTTTCTTAGTCAAAAACAAACTAAATGATAAAAGTTGTTGCAAAGATTCATTCCCTGAGGGGGTAAAAAAGGAGTTGAAAGTTTGAATAGGAAACTCCCGTCAGTCTCAGACATATTGAAGTTTAATAAACGGGTTGAATAATGTTGACGAAAATGAGGGTGGATTCTCGCCACCGCCGCCGACCGGCCGCGCGTGCCGCGCGCTCTCGCGCAGTGTGACATGCGAGGTTGCGAGGCCGTCGCGATAATACCTCATGATTAAGGACCACGTATTGGTCCGAAACATGTCGAGCGATACTCGACGTGAAAGACGTGAGTAACCCGTTTATTATATTTCAATATTAAAATAGTTGAAATTTTGTTTGGGAAATGTGTCGTTTTTAAAATAATAAGTTTAAAACTTCATTAACAACCTCCTAATACATAGTGAAAAATGTTGATTATGACAATAATTATGAGAGATGAGGATATAGCGAGTCATTGGATGTATATTTAAGAAAAGTCCATTCAGCTGTTTATTGTCAAGAAGAGCCCAAAAAATAAAGATCATTTTCAAAACACACCATTTTTTACAAATTTAATTTAGTTTGCACTGGCGGAAATCTAATGGTGTGGTACTTATATTTTTGGAATCAGCTCATAAAGCCCTTTTGTTTGATACCCCACTTGAGGACATCATAGCTAAAAAATGTACCAGTTGAAGGTTGTCCACCCGAGTCTAAAATACTTACTAAGTCTCATACTCATCTTTTCCGAAAAAAAAGTCCATATGCGGACTTCCCTACAGAACTATAGCCTATCCAAAGACTAATATATAACAAGAGTTCTACGCGGACGAAGTCGCGGGCAAAAGCTAGTGTTACATAAAAGTTCAGTTGGATTACATTTCTCATTTGTTAGCACCTAATGACCAAACACCATACAGTCTTTATAAAACGGACCCTAAATTACTTTATTAGGTAGCTTCTTAAGCTGTTGTAATCTAATTAGGGATGCACTATGAATTTCATAGTAGATTATACACCAAGGGGATATAGCACTGTTTTATTTCACGGACGCAATATTGAATCCTGAACGTAATGTTGTAAGAAATGGTTATACTGTTCTCACTGTCTTAAAACAAATATTTTACTTTAATAAAGGTCTAATTGAAATTCGTTCCTTGGGGATACGGAATGTTTAGAAGCCTTATAAACGTACCTTTTAATTACGACTATTGCTTTCAAAGTAATAGTAGCTGTAGTAATACTAGTATAGCGCTGGGAGGCGCCAGACGCCTGTATCTCTCACATAGAAGATCTAATCATTGCATACTTTCGTCAAATCCAACTAAAAATTACAGTTTCAAATTCAATTAGCAGTCTACATTTATAATATTTATATAATGTAAACTTTGTTTTAATTCGCCCCATAAACGTATGAATTGCAGCACAAGTGTTGCAATGACTTATTTAAACAGATTTTCCTATGTCTGCTTCTCAAGGGATACCTTAAACAGTTGGTTGCGGTATCCCATGACAACCTGCCGTTCGCCACTCTACTCGCTAACTCATTTAGCGTGTTAGCTCTCGTCTCCCAGTTTACATGACACTGTAACAACGCCTGCGCCCCATAGATATAGTATAAACAAGTACTGCGAAGAAATAATTGATTGACCCATATGTATGGTTGGTATATAGTTTTGGTTTTTAGATCTAAATTTAAAACATTGTTGTACACGCTGTAAGTTTGTCTATTTAATTTTCTCACTTTCCACTCAATCCCTCAAAGGTTAGCTGGAAGAGATCCCTCGTAGGGATAAGTTCGCCTTTGTACTTTAATCTTATGTGACATGTATATTGTTTTAACCTGTTTTGTGTACAATAAAGTGCTTAAATACATACATACATACATACTGCGTCCAGCGATTTTTTACTGAACAGCGGCGAAATTGTGTCAATCATTGTCAGGGTATTTATTTAGTTACAGAATATTTATTGCTTGTGGAAAATTTTCGGGCCTTAAAAATGGAATGAACTTTTATATTGTTTTCTAGCGGACTTCAATGGGGGAGGCCGATGAAAGATTATTATTTATTATACTTAGATGGCGCACTCTTATATTCCATACAATGAAATAAAAATGGCTATAAGTATGTTTATAATGGTAGAAGAGTAAGCACCCCCAATCCCTCATGGAATCCACCATCAGAATTCAAGCTTGACAAAAATGTGTCTTGAAAACCTAGCTTGCTTGACAAACATAACGAAGAGAACAAATCGCCAAAAGTGAATTATGCGTCGTTGAAGAATTCCATTCTGATCATCATCAGCAGTTCCACTTCATCAAATGTCACTTATTTAAATGTCACTTATTTAAATGTCACTTATTTAAATGTAATTGCTTGATTAGTTGATGAAAAATATGAAAATAATAATGTGTGTGCCTTTCACATTTTGAGGAGTTCCCTCGATTCCTCATGGATCCCATAATCAGCATGACAAAAATTAGTCGTGAAAATAGAACTTGCTTAACAAACACAGCTAGGAGGACAAACCGCCAAACGTGAACTTTTCGTCGTTGAAGAGTTCTGTTCTGATCATCATCAGCAGTTCCATTTCATCAAATGTCACATTTTTATATAAAATGCTTGATTTGTTGATAAAAACACAAAAATCACTATATTTTTGCCTTTAAGATTTGAGGAGTTCCCTCGATCATCATGGATTCCATCATGAGAACTGCGTTTTGACAAAAATGGGACCAAATTGGATATATATACTTACAATCAAAAAAATAATTTTTATTAATCGGTTCAGACATGACGGAGTTCTGGAGTAACAAACATGCAACCGAATTGAGAACCTCCTCTTTTGAAATCTTGAAGTCGGTTAAAAGATTCTAATTTTAGGTATAGTGAGTTACAATTTTATTTTACTAAACGGTTAAAACGGTCTTAATTGTCACTTCGGGTGACATGTTTCGAACTGATTCAGATTTATTTATTCACAATATACGATTATAATTATAAATTACTAACCTCGGTTGAACTATTAGATTGTCCTATCTGTGGTGATAACGAACAGTTCAAAGGACGGCGGAGTCTCGCAATCCATACCACTCGTAGGGTTGTCGATCCAACTCTGCCCAGCGCCTCTCAACCTGCGTCCACGCCTCTCGCCACATCACCACTCTCCAATAGTTCCACCTCACTTATTCAAAAATTGGGGTTACAGTCGTCGCATAAAACTCCCTAGCAGCATGGGAACGTTTATTCAGATTCTCCTACACTATTCTCCATATTGTATCCAAAAATATCAAAGAACCTCTTACGAATCAGACCGAAAGTAAAACTATATGCCCGCCTGAACCTCACGCTATCTTAATTTTAACACGGACATAGACGACATAACATAGGCAAATAGGCATTGGTTGGCTGGTAGAGAATGCCATTTAGCATTAAGCCCGCCATTTGTACAATTCTGTGTTTTTGTGCAAAGATGAAATAAATAAATAAATAACGCTCAATAATTTAGTAAAATAAAAACTACAGAAAATAAACTTTCAGAAAGTAACGTGAGTAGTGCGGCCCGGCTTTTATTTTGCAACGAAGACCTGTCATCACACTCTGCTGAGACCTATGCGGCATTGAGAGAAAAACAACCTGTCCCCCCGGCATCCCCTCTATTACTAGATCCTCCTGGACCACATTATCTGTACTTCTGTGTCCGTAGATGCCGTATATCAAGCGATAATGTCATTCCCAATCGGGTCTACCGGTGGTATACATGGATCATGTCCGCAACACCTTAAAGACCTGAATGGCTCTCGTTATCCAGATAACAGCTCTTATCAATTTAATGCTCTCAGGTCGTGTTAACTCCGAAATCGTGTCTCTCCTTTATGGCACCAACTTTATTGCTCTTGCGAAGATGTTTGTTGAGGGGTTTCAAGGTTGTATCTATAATTAAATCCATGGTTTCTAACAAATCGAACGATTCAAAGAATTATCCCTAATAGAGTAGGCCCATTTTTGAAGAAGTAGCATACAAGAAGCAAGTCATGTAACAGTTGGGGTGACAACGTTATCAGAGGGCTTAGACCCTGTAGAATACGGTTCTGCCTGTCTCCATACCCAAATTTGAGCCGGAAGTCTGTTATACCGGATAATGTGCAGCCCATACAAATTTTTTCGTTGTACATTTGGTAAATCGTGGTTTCGGTACCCTAACTATGGTCCGATTGTTATAGGTTTTTGATATGCCATAAAGGACAATATTTGTCAATGTATCCCGAAATTTTCGACCCTCCAGCTCCATATCTTTCTCCGCTATCTTGGAAAATCTGTCACTTTTTCAGTGTTTTCCTTGTACTGTCGCTAAAGTTCATTTTAGTGCTAAACATGGTTCGGCAATATTGTAGAAGACAAAATTTGCTAAAACTTTTGGCTACAAAGATTTTTTGTATGACCCCTAAGGACGAAGGTATGACAGGAGATATTTTTAAAACTGCAAATTTTTTTTAGTATTCCTCCCATATTTGCGTTTTAAGTGCATTTTAGCGCTAACTATAGTTCTGCAATATTGTAGATCACAAAATGTGCTACAACTCTTCTATTGAAATATTTTTTCCTCGATCATCAGGAAAGAAGATACGAAGTCATCTATGGAGTACTACCGTCAATATTTGCTTCTTTTTCCAGTTTTCTTCCCATATTTGCGTTTTAGTGTATTTTAGCTCAAGTTCTAGGTCTGTAATATTACAGAAGACAAAATTATATGCAAATTCACAGTACCTACGATCTTACTAGGTATCGTGGAAACAGACGATTTTGTCTTTTGAGGAATTGAAGTGGTATAGATCGGAAAGTGACAGATGCTTTATCTTGTCGTCTATTCCGCTATCACTCGACCATCATAGATCCTCAACAGATTGCGATTAATTGCACTCAAACCTAAATATGAGAAGAAAACTGCAAAAGTATCTAATTTCGACGGTGCTACTCCATAGATGACTTCATATCTTCTTTCCTAATGGTCGTGAAAAAAATATTTCAATACAAAAGTTGTAGCAAATTTCGTGATCTACAATATTGCCGAACTATAGTTAGCGCTAAAATGCACTTAAAATGTAAACATGAACGGAAAACCAGAAAAAAGTGGCAATTTTTAATGATATATCCTGTCATATCTTTGTCCCTAGGGGTCATGGAAAAAATCTTTGTACCCAAAAGTTTTAGCAAATTTTGTATTCTACAATATTACAGAACTATGTTTAGCACTGGAATGAACTTTGACGACAGTTAAAGCAAAGAACTGAAAAAAGTGACACTATTTTCAAGATGGCGGCCAAAGTTATGGAGCTGGAGGGCCGAAATTTTTAGGTTACCATGGCTAATATTGTCCTTCACAACATACCAAAAAACCATGTCAATTGGACCTCTTTTAGAGTACCAGAGCAACAATTATATTGATTTAAACTTACACGATTTTCACACATTATTATTGGGGAACGAAACGTCGGACAAAAACCTTAAAAAAGGTAAATTACGAGTAGTTATAATTGTTCAGAGCAACAATTTACTAAATGTACTACGAAATTTTTAGTATGGGCTGCACCTTTTCCGGTATACCGTACTTCCGGCTCAAATTTCGAGATGGCGACAGACAGATCCGTATTCTGCAGGGTCCAAACCCTCTGATAACGTTGTCACCCCAACTGTTACATGATTTGCCGCTTGCATTGTTTAGAGACGCCTTTTCCAATTCTGTTCTTGCTCTATAAATTAACTCTTCTTTTTATTTTTATAGATGGGTAAGGCCAATAATATGCTCGTATTTGGTAATACATAATATATCACCGATATTAACTAACAGAAAAAATATTTCAATAGAAGAGTTGTAGCACATTTTGTGATCTACAATATTGCAGAACTATAGTTAGCGCTAAAATGCACTTAAAACGCAAATATGGGAGGAATACTAAAAAAAATTTGCAGTTTTAAAAATATCTCCTGTCATACCTTCGTCCTTAGGGGTCATACAAAAAATCTTTGTAGCCAAAAGTTTTAGCAAATTTTGTCTTCTACAATATTACAGAACTATGTTTAGCACTGGAATGAACTTTGACGACAGTTAAAGCAAAGAACTGAAAAAAGTGACACTATTTTCAAGATGGCGGCCAAAGTTATGGAGCTGGAGGGCCGAAATTTTTAGGTTACCATGGCTAATATTATCCTTCACAACATACCAAAAAACCATGTCAATTGGACCTCTTTTAGAGTACCAGAGCAACAATTTACTAAATGTACTACGAAATTTTTAGTATGGGCTGCACCTTTTCCGGTATACCGTACTTCCGGCTCAAATTTCGAGATGGCGACAGACAGATCCGTATTCTGCAGGGTCCAAACCCTCTGATAACGTTGTCACCCCAACTGTTACATGATTTGCCGCTTGCATTGTTTAGAGACGCCTTTTCCAATTCTGTTCTTGCTCTATAAATTAACTCTTCTTTTTATTTTTATAGATGGGTAAGGCCAATAATATGCTCGTATTTGGTAATACATAATATATCACCGATATTAACTAACAGAAACCGGTCAGTTTGCAAATTTATTAAAAGCAGACTTTTATTATCTTTTACGGAAAGTCTCAGGACTCGAAAAGGGGACGCACATATCACTTTGGTAATGGTGGGATGAGTCGGACCAATTTATAAAAAGTATAGCCAATAAAAGTAGAATTCAGAGCAGTGGGTGAATAATATGTACGTATATATATAAATATATCTTATATCTTTAAACGAGCAATTCTTGTATATTTATTTATTTACTTATTTATTTATTTCGGGGATCTCGGAAACGGCTCTAACGATTTTGATGAAATTTGATGTGGGGGTTTTCGGGGACGAGCAATCAATCTAGCTAGGTCTCATGCCCGGGAAAACGCCGAGCAAAGCTCGGCCGCCCAGATATTATACATTTATATTATGAGCGGTTTAGCCTAGTAGAGCAAGAACAGAATTGGAAAAGGCGTCTCTCAACAATGCAAGCGGCAAATCATGTAACAGTTGGGGTGACAACGTTATCAGAGGGTTTGGACCCTGCAGAATACGGATCTGTCTGTCGCCATCTCGAAATTTGAGCCGGAAGTACGGTATACCGGAAAAGGTGCAGCCCATACTAAAAATTTCGTAGTACATTTAGTAAATTGTTGCTCTGGTACTCTAAAAGAGGTCCAATTGACATGGTTTTTTGGTATGTTGTGAAGGATAATATTAGCCATGGTAACCTAAAAATTTCGGCCCTCCAGCTCCATAACTTTGGCCGCCATCTTGAAAATAGTGTCACTTTTTTCAGTTCTTTGCTTTAACTGTCGTCAAAGTTCATTCCAGTGCTAAACATAGTTCTGTAATATTGTAGAATACAAAATTTGCTAAAACTTTTGGGTACAAAGATTTTTTCCATGACCCCTAGGGACAAAGATATGACAGGATATATCATTAAAAATTGCCACTTTTTTCTGGTTTTCCGTTCATGTTTACATTTTAAGTGCATTTTAGCGCTAACTATAGTTCGGCAATATTGTAGATCACGAAATTTGCTACAACTTTTGTATTGAAATATTTTTTTCACGACCATTAGGAAAGAAGATATGAAGTCATCTATGGAGTAGCACCGTCGAAATTAGATACTTTTGCAGTTTTCTTCTCATATTTAGGTTTGAGTGCAATTAATCGCAATCTGTTGAGGATCTATGATGGTCGAGTGATAGCGGAATAGACGACAAGATAAAGCATCTGTCACTTTCCGATCTATACCACTTCAATTCCTCAAAAGACAAAATCGTCTGTTTCCACGATACCTAGTAAGATCGTAGGTACTGTGAATTTGCATATAATTTTGTCTTCTGTAATATTACAGACCTAGAACTTGAGCTAAAATACACTAAAACGCAAATATGGGAAGAAAACTGGAAAAAGAAGCAAATATTGACGGTAGTACTCCATAGATGACTTCGTATCTTCTTTCCTGATGATCGTGGAAAAAATATTTCAATAGAAGAGTTGTAGCACATTTTGTGATCTACAATATTGCAGAACTATAGTTAGCGCTAAAATGCACTTAAAACGCAAATATGGGAGGAATACGAAAAAAAATTTGCAGTTTTAAAAATATCTCCTGTCATACCTTCGTCCTTAGGGGTCATACAAAAAATCTTTGTAGCCAAAAGTTTTAGCAAATTTTGTCTTCTACAATATTGCCGAACCATGTTTAGCACTAAAATGAACTTTAGCGACAGTACAAGGAAAACACTGAAAAAGTGACAGATTTTCCAAGATGGCGGAGAAAGATATGGAGCTGGAGGGTCGAAAATTTCGGGATACAATGACAAATATTGTCCTTTATGGCATATCAAAAACCTATAACAATCGGACCATAGTTAGGGTACCGAAACCACGATTTACCAAATGTACAACGAAAAAATTTGTATGGGCTGCACATTATCCGGTATAACAGACTTCCGGCTCAAATTTGGGTATGGAGACAGGCAGAACCGTATTCTACAGGGTCTAAGCCCTCTGATAACGTTGTCACCCCAACTGTTACATGACTTGCTTCTTGTATGCTACTTCTTCAAAAATGGGCCTACTCTATAGTGGGTAGTTACCCTGCCTATAAAGCTGACGGTATCGGTCTTGGGTTCGAAGAAATATTTATGTGATAGGCATGAATAATATTTAATCTATTAAATATATCATCGTGTAGTCTTCGAGCCCAACGGTCTGACAAGGGATGACGGCAGGAGGCCAGACGGAATGACGTTCGTGCCTTGGAGTATAGGTCGGCCTCTTATCTGGGACGCTACTTGTGTAGCTACTAGATACTCTGGCGCCGTTCCATATTTGAGGCACCAAAGCGCAGCTGCATCCTCATCGGAAAACCTCAAGCTAATAGCGTCGCAAGTATGCTACAGTCGGCAGTAACTATTTGTTTGCGGTGTTTGGTGTAGAAACTTGGGTTCAAGTGCTCGGCGCCTCTATAAAGGACATCTCAACGCGCCACGCAACGCAACGCAACACGTCTGGTGACTAGAGGGCTGGCCACTATTTCGCCCAGCGGATCAGACAAACTGACAAACTGTTATGCAGTTTGGCAGATATTAGATATGTTGTTGAAATATTTATGAACTAGCTTTTGGCCCGCGACTTCGTCTGCGTAGAACTCGCGTCATCGCGTTAGAATGTTATTTAATTCTTCTATTTCATGCGCTTACCTAGTTATCTCTCTTCCATTCTAACTTAAACCCCATTAAGGGATGATTTCCGGAATAAAAGTATCTGTTTGAACTATGACTAACTATTGGGCTAAGAAAAACTGTTTCCCACTCACATCCATAGGCTTGAGGTTCATTGCAGTGTCCAGGTTACTCAGCATCACTATTCACACGCGTTTTACAGTAATTAAAAGCTTTTTAGGATTTTTATTATGTGCCGTGTCGGCCGACAATTGCGAAAGTGTCAAAAAGTATGTTTCTTCGATGACAGTATCATAGAGTTTTGCACTATGAAGTTCGGTAGCCAGTCGGTGAAGGTTGATGCGCGCTACTATGAGACGCACATTTAGAGAGAGGGATATGTTCCAAGCCCAATATCGTACATAAACCCCCCACCGGGAATCTACCCCAGATTCCCCAGTTTATGAACCAGGGATGGTTGAAATTGAGACAAATCTGATATATAATAGTGGACTGTAAAATGAAATAATTACTTGAATAAAATATATTGAAATCAAAATATAACGTGTAAGATGTGTAACCTAAGTGGGTACTTACTTACAAACTAAAACATCATAAACTTGACACCTTCTATGCGTCAAATTTATGTAACAAATTGGTTAACATAACATTACTATAAAACTAGTCAGCTTCCATCTCCATTGGAAGTGGACTGAGCTTAACAACAGGCCGAGTATACTCTCCATGCTGAGTGCGTACTTTGACTACACGGACTACACCGTCTGCGCCAGGGTGAAGTTCCGTCACACGTCCAAGGGACCATTGAAGTGGAGGTGCATCAGAATGTATTAAAACTAGTTCACCTACATTAAGGTTTCGACAATTGCTAAACCACTTCTGTCGCTGCTGGAGCGTATGAAGGTAATTATTTTTCCACAATTTCCAAAATCGTTGTGACGCCTGCTGTACCAATTGCCAGCGCGTTAGTCCGTGAACCGATTCGTCAGAAAGGTCGTACTCAGGGACAGCCAAAAGCTCGCGATTTACGAGAAAATGTGCAGGACTAAGTGCCATATACTCCGACGGTTCACTAGAGATACTCGTCAGAGGACGGGAATTTAACACTGCCTCTACACGAGTGAAGAGAGTGCTAAGTTCCTCGAACGTCAATGGCCTATTGCCTACTACACGCTTCAACAGTAGCTTTGAAGACTTGATGGCACTTTCGTACATCCCACCAAAATGACTACCTGTGGGTGGATTGTACGTCCAATTAACGCTACGATTATTGAAACCGATTGTAAGACCATTCGTATTTTGTTTATAAAATTGATTTATTTCAGCAAGTTGTTTGCCGGCAGATACAAAGTTTTTGCCGTTGTCCGACACAATCGTGTGACACCGGTCGAATGCTGCGAAAAAACATTCAGTTGTGAGCGCACTTAGAACCTCAGCGTGCACTGCACGGGTTGAAAAACAGACGAAAAGCAGCAAATACGATTTTGAAGTCTTTGCATTACGCCTGTTACTCTCTTTCGTGTAGAAAGGACCTCCCGCGTCTACACCTACCGTGTGAAAGCTACTTATATCTTGCATACGAAATTTCGGCAAATTGCCCATAATGGGCTGCAAAGAAGTCGGAGAGACCTTGAAACATTGAAGGCATTTGGAAAATCGCGATCTTATAACTCGCCTTGCTGAAATAATCCAATATTTTTGACTTAATAGACTATGAAGCGTACGCGGACCTGCGTGTAGATACACTTTATGATAATAGTCTATTAGAATTTTAGTGAAATTTCCGTTTTTAGGAAGCAACAATGGGTGCTTAACTTGATATGGAAGATCCGAGAGCGACAGCCTACCCCCCACCCTGAGGAAACCTAGGGGGTCCAGAAAGGGTGTCAACTTTTTGAATGACAAGCTACAAGTTTTACCCTTCGACAGTGCGTCGATGTCAGCTGAGAAAAATTGATGTTGAACTGACTTGACAATAACATCGTGCGCTTTCTTTAGATCAGACAGACGCGGCGGGCCTGTGTTGCGTTTAGATCGAATAGATTGACAATTATTGATAAATTGAAAGCGTCGCCCTACAACGTTTTGTAGCTTAGCAAAACTTGAAAACTTCTCAGTTAATTCGATAATGAAATTTGATTCAGTGTTATCATTGTTACACACGAGTGTCTGAACAGTCTGAGCCAATAAGCTATTATTGACCTTTAATTCTGGCACACTATCTGCTTTGAATTGGTCGATTGATCGAATAGGCCAGTTCTCTTGTGGCATGTACAACCAGTTCGGGCCTGCTAGCCATTCTGGCATAGACAGCAGAACGGAGGGCAGCACACCGCGAGAGCACACATCCGCGGGATTGAACTCACCGCTTACATGGTACCAATGCTCGCTAGGAACGGTTTCTAGTATTTTAGAAACACGCGTAGCCACAAATGTTTTCAGGGTGTAGCTGGGTGTGTTCAGCCAGTTCAGCACGACTGAAGAGTCCGTGAACAGGAAAATTTCGTTAATCGATATTCGCTGAAGTATTACAGACTTAGCGTACTTGACAAGCTTGGCTAATAAATGTGCCGACATAAGCTCGAGACGAGGTATAGACACAGTTTTCAAGGGCGCAACCTTGGACTTAGCAATGACAAGGCTGACCTTCATTTGACCTTCATTGTTGAAACTACGCAAGTAAACAACTGCGGATATTCCTTTGGTAGAGGCATCACAGAAGCATAAGAGCTGATAGTAGTTGTGATGTTTGACAGTGACCTGACGATCATGCCTCAAGTTTGACAACAATGGAATTTCAGACACGTAGTCAAGCCATTCCTTCTCCAGCTGCTGGGGAAGCCTCTCGTCCCAGCCGAGCTGTTGAAGCCAAAGCCTCTGCATAAAGCATTTCGCGTAGAAGATGCAAGGGGCTGCGAAACCTAGAGGATCGAACTGACGACCTAACTGAGACAGGACACTGCGCTTCGTGATAGCATGTGAAGGTGGGAGGACATTGGTCGCAAATGAAAATGCATCCTCCGCCGGGCGCCACTGAAGACCTAGAACTTTCAAAGATAGGTCCTTTTCATCTGCGAATGCAACAGGCGTTTCGCGATGGTCAGCTGGCACACGTTCCAACAGCTGGGGACAATTGCTTGCCCATTTACGCAGAATGAATCCTCCTCCTTCTAATAATGCTAACAACTCATCTTGAAGCTGAGCTGCCTCCTCGAAAGTACCTACAGACCACAGAAGATCGTCGACAAAGAATCCCTTTTTTAGAACCTTGCTCGCTAAAGGGTACTTCTCAGCGTCATCGTCTGCCAGCTGGTGCAGAACCCTAATTGCTAGGTAAGGGCTCGTGGCGACTCCATAAGTTATGGTATTAAGTGCATAGACTTTTATCGGTTGATCTTGAGAAAACCGCCACAAAATGTGTTGATATTTGCGCTGAGCTTCAGCAATCATAGTCATTCGAAACATTTTGCAAATGTCACTTGACATACAAATTTCATGAAGACGAAAGTTGGTCAAAATTTCTTTTATGTCCGCTTGCAATTTAGGACCCGCGTAAACAACCGAATTTAATGAATTGCCGTTTGACGTCTGACAGGAGCCGTCAAATACCACGCGTAGTTTGGTTGTTGAACTTGAAGGTCGCAGCACACAGAAATGAGGAATTATATACTTAGAATCGACTGACCCTAGATCACCTACACAAGTCATATGACCTAGATCCTCATATTCGGACAAAAATTTGCCGTATTCAGCCTTTAGTTCTGGCATGCGGTTTAACTTCGTTTCCAAATTATTAAAACGTCGTAACGCTTGTTGACTTGAATCACCCAACTCAAAGTTGGGTTTGAATGGGTACGTCACTGTATAACGACCCGTGCTATCGCGACTATGTTCTTTTTGAAACAGCTGTTCGACATATAAGTCTTCTGAATTTTTAGGTACGTCACACGGTACGTTTTCAATCTCCCAAAACGAGTTCATAATTTTATCGATACTACTAGTAGCTGAGAACAAGCCATGAGAAGGTTTGTTCGATTCGCGATCGCTATCTAATATTGTTTGACCAGCTATGACATATCCGAAAATCGAATGCATCGCGACGGGCAAACCCGGTTCACGCGGTAGTATATTTTGTCCGTCATAAATGTACGGGAATAAATCACCCGCTAATAACAATTCGACAGGAGCAGCCGAGAAATAATTCGGATCTGCTAACTCGAGATCTTTGAAATTGTCGACTATCTTGTTTGAAAGCGTCATTGTAGGTAAATTGCCGGTAATATTGCCTACCACTACAGTCTCGGTAGTCAAGACTGGACCAGATGAGTTTCGTGGTTTAATTGAGCATGTAACCAAACCGAAATCTTGCACTGGTGCACCTCCGAGACCCGTGGGCTCAAACGGACACTTGCGTCGCGTTAGACCTAGGCGTTGAGCGCACTCATTAGTGAGATAGCCAGACATTGCCCCACTGTCAACGACTGCACGTACGGCGTGGTAAGTTCCCCAACGATCTGCGACGTGCACCATTGCAGTGCCTAACAGTACAGTTGAATGTGATGAACAAGTCAAACCGACATTATGACCTTGACCTTTGACCTGACCTTGGTTGCCAGGACTTTGAGCACTAGCGCCTTGAACACTTGAAACTGCATCTAAATGCAAGGTATGGTGGTGCAGTTGTTTGCACAATACACAACGAATCTTTGAAGTACACTCTGACAGCGGATGCTGACGCAAGCAATTTTCGCACAATTGAAGTTGATTTACTTTGTCAAGACGCTGCGAGGGTGTAAGATCCAAATATTCGTAACACCGGTAAGTTGAATGCGGTTTATCACAAAATAAACACTTATTTGATTGCTCATTAACCGTCTTACTAACAGCTGACAGACACGGCTTCGGCGACTGTTTATTTGCGCCGGTGTAATAGTTATTATTATTCGGTCGCGATACATACGGTTTTGATACTACATTAGTAACAGGCCTTGGTGCAAACTGATACTTTTGAGCGCTGCTTTTGACTTCTGACATTTCCAAAACACGCGCTTGTTTCTCAACAAAGGCTATCAGCTGATCGTAAGTAGGTATTTGCGTTTGTTCGACGGTTTGTTCGAACTCGCGCCGAGTAACCGCGTCTAAGTTACGAAGTCCCATATAGAACAGTATGAAACTAGATAAATTCTCGATATTTAAAAGTTTCAACGCTTTGGCGCACTCTTGATACGTTTGTAAGAAGCTATTTAATCCCGAGGCAGATTCCACCAACAACGGTTTAAATTGAAATAGCCGATCCAAATAACTGGTTGCTAGGGCTCGTTTGTTTTCGAACTTCTTGACTAGCAACGCCCAGACTATCGGATAGTTATCGGATGTAACTGGCATGCCCTTCACGACAGTGAGCGCTGAACCGCTGACGGCAGTGAGAAGGTAATAAAACTTTTCAACGTTACTAATGCTGTCATTTTTATGTATTAGACTTGTGAACGTGTCATGAAAAGTTTGCCAGTTTTCCAATTTGCTGTCAAAATGGAATAACTCAAGTTTCGGTAACCGCGGTCGAACTGATCGTGCATCATTATGAATGTTGCCTGGACCACAAGAGCTACCATCGGTCGGAGGCAAGCTGCCGCTCTCGCACGACTGCCACGATTCATTTGATACGGCCGCTACACTCAGGATTCGATAATACAAATCGTCAAAAGATTGAATTTCTTGATAATTGGGTTCAAGTTTTGGAGTCTCCTTTTTCCGTAAACTATGTATTTCGAAAACAGTTTTCTCGAAAAGTTCTCGCATCGAATGAATATCCTTGAGACGTAAATTGAATTCCGTTAAACGAGTTGAATCTGTCACAACAACTTTGGATAATTCGAATAGTGTTTGAACACGTAAAAAACACATTTCTTTTTTACTCAAAAGTTGATTTAGCAATTCCGCGTCGGCCATTATGGCTCAGTTGACTTGAAACAAAACTGCAACGGCGCGAATGAAAAATTGAAAAATGAAATTGAAATTCGCAATTGTTACACAATCTTTAGATTAGAAATAAAGCTTTGTGTATGAAAAAACTATTTAAAAACTGTGTTATTGTGTATATGTTGTTTTGTGGATGAGTATCTGGTTCACAAACTGGGATATGCGGCTCGAAAGTGACCAAAATGTTTGAACTATGACTAACTATTGGGCTAAGAAAAACTGTTTCCCACTCACATCCATAGGCTTGAGGTTCATTGCAGTGTCCAGGTTACTCAGCATCACTATTCACACGCGTTTTACAGTAATTAAAAGCTTTTTAGGATTTTTATTATGTGCCGTGTCGGCCGACAATTGCGAAAGTGTCAAAAAGTATGTTTCTTCGATGACAGTATCATAGAGTTTTGCACTATGAAGTTCGGTAGCCAGTCGGTGAAGGTTGATGCGCGCTACTATGAGACGCACATTTAGAGAGAGGGATATGTTCCAAGCCCAATATCGTACAGTATCCTATGTCCTTCCTAGGACTCAAACTATATCCATAACAAATTTCATCTAAATCGGTTGAGCATTTTAAGAGGAAACAGGCAGACAGAGTTACTTTCGCATTTATAACCCGCCCCAGTTTCGCACGGGTAGTCCAGTTTTAAATTTATTTATCTAAGCTTTTGCCCGCGACTTCATTCGCGTGAATATCCATTATCCATATCAACTTCTATACCGTATTTCGCCGGGTTGTCTCGCCAAACATTGCGCACGCCGGCTCAATGCGCCCACATGAAACATGACAGAGGACTAAATATATGTTATTAAACTTATTATAGATGTAGATGAAAACGCTCGCGAGCGAAGCGAGCGCGAAACTTTTCGGATATTCTGATACGGGTGTGGAAAATACTTCATACGCATCAAGTAATGAAGATGAAAACGCGAGCGCAGCGAGCGCGAATTCTTTCAAACATTAGGATGTAGGTGCGGAAAATACTTCATACGCATCAAATAGTGTAGATGAAAACGCGAACGCAGCGAGCGCGAAATGTTTCGAACATTGATGCAGGTGTGGAAAAGACTTCATACGCACCAAGTAATGAAGATAAAAACGCGAGCGTAGTGAGTGCATAATGTTTCGAACATTATGATGCAGGTGCGGAAAATAGTCATCAAGTAATGTAGATGAAAACGCGAGCGCAGCGAGCGCGAAATTTTTCGAACATTCTGATGCAGGCGCGGAAAAGACTTCATACGCATCAACTATAATGTAGATGAAAACGCGAGCGTACGGCGCGCGAAAATTTTTTGAACATTATGATGTAAGTGCGGAAAATGCTCATCAAGTAATGTAGAAGAAAACGCGAACGCAGCGAGCGCGAAAAGTTTGGAAAATTATGATGCAGGTGCGGAAAATACTTTACACTCATCAAGTAATGTGTATGAAAACGCGAGCGCAGCGAGCGCGAAATATTTCGAACCTTATGATGCCGGTGCGGAAAATAATTCATACGCATCAAGTCATGCAGATGAAAACGCGAGCGTAGCGAACGCGAAATTTTTACGAACATTATGATGCCGGTGCGGAAAATAATTCATACGCATCAAGTCATGCAGATGAAAACGCGAGCGTAGCGAACGCGAAATTTTTACGAACATTATGATGTAGGTGCGGAAAATACTCATCAAGTAATGTAGATGAAAACGCGAGCGCAGCGAGCGCGAAATTTTTCGAACATTCTGATGCAGGCGCGGAAAAGACTTCATACGTATCAACTATAATGTAGATGAAAACGCGAGCGTACGACGCGCGAAAATTTTCGAACATTATGATGTAGGTTGTGCGGAAAATGCTCATCAAGTAATGTAGAAGAAAACGCAAACGCAGCGAGCGCGAAATTTTTAGAACATTATGATGCAGGTGCGGAAAATACTTCACACTCATCGAGTAATGTGTATGAAAACGCGAGCGCAGCGAGCGCAAAATATTTCGGACATTGTGATGCCGGTGCGGTAAATAATTCATACGCATCAAGTCATGCAGATGAAAACGCAAGCATAGCGAACGCGAAATTTTTACGAACATTATGATGCAGGTGCGGAAAAGACTTCAAACGCATCTGTAATTTAGATGAAAAAGCGATCGTAGCGGGCGCTAAAGTTTTTGAACATTATGATGCAGGTGCGGAAAATAGTTCATACTCATGAAGTTATGTAGATGAAAAGGCGAGCGCAGCGAGCGCGAAATTTTTCGAACATTATTATGCAGGTGCGGAGAATACTTCATACGCATCAAGAAATGAAGATGAGATCGTGAGCGTAGTGAGCGCGAAATGTTTCGAACATTATGATGCAGGTGCGGAAAAGACTTCATAAGCATCAACTATAATGCAGATGAAAACGCGAGCGTAGGGCACGCGAGAATTATCGAACATTATGATGTAGGTGCGGAAAATACTCATCAAGTAATGTAGATGAAAACGCGAGCGCAGCGAGCGCGAAATTTTTCAAACATTATGATGCCGGTGCGGAAAATACTTCACACTCATTAAGTAATGTATATGAAACGCGAGCGCAGCGAGCGCGAAATGATTCGAACATTCTGATGCAGGTGCGGAAAAGACATCATTCGCATTAACTATAATGTAGATGAAAACGCGAGCGTACGGCGCGCGAAAATTTTCGAACATTATGATGCAGGTGCGGGAAATACTTCATTCTCATGAAGTTATGCACATGAAAACGCGAGCGCAGCGAGCTCGAAATTTTTCGAACATTATGATGCAGTTACGGAAAATAATTCCTACGCGTCAAGTAATGTAGATAAAAAAGCTAGTGCGAAATGATTCGAACATTATGATGCAGGTACGGAAAATACTTCATACGCATCAAGCAATGTAGATGAAAACGCGAGAGCAGCGAGCGCGAAATATTGAACAAAAAAAATTTGTTGACCTATCAAGTGGCTTTGTAAAGAGGTAGTTGAATAGATATTTTTTTTGTTCATAAATTATTGGAATTTACGAAATTTTGTTCCGATGAATTTTTTAACTTTCCAAACACCTATAAACTTAAAATTTGGTAATAATGATTGTTATTACGTATTTTTTACCAACAAATACTAATATATTGATAAATTAGATTTTTTTCTTTGAAATTTCCTTATTTTTCCTATAAAAACCAACTTAACTTTGCGGTCGGTTCGGAACCCTAAATGTGTGAAGTCCGACTCGCACTTGGCCGGTTTTTTTTGCTTTCCAATCCGCCTGTTCGAATTTGGTCATACTTGATGTTTATTGTTACGTAGGTATGTATGTTTTAATAACGAATACCAATATACCCTAAATTTATGTCTGTTACGCGCTGAACGTATTTTATACATTTTGCTGACGGAAAACGCAACTAACCGGCACCTCGAAGAACCTCAAAGATGACACCCATATCGATTATTAAGAAAAGTAAATAAGTAAATGTCCGCCATCTTCGATTTGAAAATGGATAAGTATCATTCTTGTAATGAGCACCTCAAAAAACAATATTTTATACAAAAATGCGCATACTTAATATATAGGTTAGTACATGTCGCAACTGTCGCAAGTGCTACCATGCAACCGAGAGCCCGCCGCTCTGCGTAGGTAAGGTACCCTCCATCCCAAACAAAAAAAAAATCGAGGTTGCGTAGTAAGGTTTGTGAATATTGATAGCGACTGACTGACAAACATAATTAGATCTCTCATTTCAAACAGTTAATATGGTTTGAGGGACTTTTGTATTTTTGTCTATAGCCTTGAGAGGCAGAGGTATTGTTATTTCACCCCCCATTTTTTCAAATACTATCTGTTTATTATACAATGTTTGAATGAGGTTCTATTTACTTTGCGTCCATGTATATACTTACCAACTTTCAAGCCTGTAAATCATGAACTGAAAGACTTCTCATACAAAGTTTAACCCCTCTTTTCACCCCCTTTCATCCCTAACCTGTATGATTTTTATAGCCTATAACCTGGCCGAAGATCCAATAAACATATTAGCGAAGGCTGTATTAAAATCCATTCGCTAGTTTTCGCGTGATAGTTAGACATATAAACAGACAGACAAACAGACAAACAGACAAACAGACGAACAGACAAACAGACAAACAGACAAACAGACAAACAGACACGAATTCTAAAAACAGTTGAAACGTGTTCTGTTATCGATTCTTAGACCCCTCCATCGATTTTTTTACTAATATCTTCAATGTACAGATTTTCCACCCTCTTCTGCTTTATTATATGTATAGATGTATCAAATAAATTAAAAAAAAAAGCATTGCCATCCAGCGTGAGCTACTTACGGTGGCCAGCCTTCTGGGAACCCTACCGAGCATCGAGGACTTAGAGTATTTTTATTTATTTATACCTAGGTTTTTATTTTATTGTTTTCCTTGCCTGTTTTTTTTTAACTAATAAAGGTACTAGGTAGTAAATAAATAAAGTCGAAGTTCCAGTTTCAAAGAAACATTTCATAAATATGCGAAGTATTATATTGTATGCCCGCAACAACCGAAACCAAACAAATTACGTTGTTTTAGTATTTGTTGTTATAGCGGCAACAGAAATACATCATCTGTGAAAATTTCAACTGTCTAACTATCACGGTTCATGAGATACAGCGTGGTGACAGACGGATAGACGTACGGACAGCGGAGTCTTAGTAATAGGGTCCCGTTTTACCCTTTGGGTACGGAACCCTAAAAAGTACCTAAATACTTATTCCACTTATTTAGGGCAGGTAAGTAACCTCGACAAAAACTATTTAAAAAAACTTTTTTTGCGAACTAGACATGAGTAGTTCACGAATGAATGATTCAAATGAAGTACTTCACCTCGACTCGAGTAACTCTTTCATTCACTAGTTCAGTTCGGATTCATATACTTCAATACTTCATTTCGTTCAGTTAATGATTCATATATTTTACCTACTCATTCGCTCTGAGAGTGACACAGACGCCATGATTGAATGAATGATTGATAGTTTTACCCAATCTACATCGTAGATGGATCTGTTGAGCTACTGAACGAAACTGAACTAGTGAACTAAATGAGTGATATACTTCACAGTGAAGGAATGAAGTATATCACTCTTTTCTTTTTAGTGACACATTTTGCGCATGTCTATTGCGAACGCTACATCTCACTACACAAATTGCAAAGCCGATTTCTCGGTAATTTATCTATAGGTACATGTATTCTTCAGGTACTTATCGTATCTACTCTTATGCTGAATATCTACAGAATTAACATATACATTAGTATTGAGGTGTCTTTTAATGTAAAGTTGTTGATATAACAGCTCTATATGAAACTATCTTTATATGAACAACTGTCCTGGTAGATTATTACTCACTAATTGTTTTTCTTTTCAAATACTGCTGAAACTAAGGAAGCCTTGGTCACACACAAGTGTTGTTTGCGCATTGCACGCTGAAAGAGAAACAAGAGGCACATTGTTTTTTTTTATTAATGTCTGTTTTATCTTTATGTGGCATTTATTCATGAAAAACAGCAAGGTTATAAATTGGCTTCCATTACAAGGAGGCGCAGTCATCGCGATTACGCGATGATGTTCATGTTAATTATATTAGTTGTCGGTGCTGGAGTATCGGCTTCGACATCGGGGGTTACAGAAGGTACGAATCACTTCTATTTACTTTCGCAAGTCATCCATTCTAGTCCGTTTAGTTTTCTAAGTGATGCATTACTACTTATTTTGTTTTACAAAAGCAGACCACTGGAAGACCCAGACAAATGCGTCTAGTTAATTATTTAGATGGGTCATAAACAGATTTAGGTTCGCGTCTTTCCTGTGGACATATCAAAAGTTAAGGGCTACAAAGCTTAATTTTGGATTGGTCTAGTAATCCGCATAAACGGCGTCTTTGGTTCTATAAATCCATGTAATAAAATCATAACTCACATGCTCATAAGCCGTTAACTATTGACCACAGCCACAGGAGAGACGACTTTTGTTTTTGCAAGTGTTTATGACCCAGATTGATTATTTAAATAACGATTTTGTGTACCAATAAAAGATCATAATATAACTATAAAACGTCTACAGTAACTTGTTATTGGAAAACGGGACTTAATTGCGTACACATCCAATAATAATGTGTGAAAATCGTGTAAGTTTAAATCGATATAATGTCTACAGTAACTGTTACTCTTTTATTTATTTTCCTTAAGTATCACGAAATATAACACAGAAACACTTTATTACTCGTTCCACCAGTAAACAAGTTTTATTTTCAGAGCGGGACGTATGTAACGAGCCGCAGTGCGGTCCTAACTCACACTTCGAACGATGCTCAAAAATATGCCCACCCCAAAACTGCTCCACGCTCTTAGATACATCATGGCTATGCGAGAACCCACGCTGCAAACCCGAATGCAGGTGCAACGACGGCTATGTTCGTGACGACCGAACCGGGCTTTGCATCAGCCGGGAAGAGTGCCGTAAGATCTCACGATTTTAAATCACGATATTCGTTAAGGCGCTACACAGCACTGAGAAATTTGGAGACTTTGAAACGCTGTCCTGCCCAGACTAGCAAACAGTAGGAGTAGGGGCTAATTTTCAGATAAATGATTTCAGATTTATGGCCAGGTGTGACATAAAATACATTACAATAACTAATAGCGCAAGCATCTAAAAATATTGTTAAACTCAACTGTTACATGTAACAATTCCTAAATAGATATTTAGCTATGGAAGAGCGGGACATCCTAACACAGGTTCACTTACCTAAAAGGAAGTCCCACCCACTGATGGCAATTGTATAACTTATACAGGAAAATAAACATTTTTCATTTTCATTTTCATTTTCATGATTCTTGACTATATGATTGTGGTACTGACGATAGCGAAACATGATTGCTTAAAAATTTCTCGATAGAAAATAAATCCAAAGTCGAGTCTATAATTTCCTTTTTTTCCTCAGCCTACTAAAACAACGCATTATTAAAAGACACGATTAAGTTAATATGATGGTATTTTACCTCATCTAGGTACTGACAAGAGGAAATTTAATAAACCTGAACACAGTCAGATATTTAACGAGATTTGTCTAAAAAGCCATTCTCGGAGAGGGTTGCATTCCGTTTTGTCGTGAGCGAAAAACAAAGCGTGTCTCTTTCAATCGATATATCGCCTTAATAGTATTTATTTTTATCTGTGCACATTCAGGCACTGGTTCCACTGCTGGCGAGCAACATGTACTCTTATTAGTATTACTATGATCTAGAGCACTGCTACTCGCCGGCGGTGGAAGTAGTGCCTTATGCGAAGATTATAAAATCAAAATATTTAACGACGATTATATGAAACCACTTACAATAAAAGTCATTAAAAATGTTGAAATTAAGCAAAAAAACTATTTTTGGCAAACATCTAGTTTTTATACCAACCGACTTAGGACTTCCTTTTTCACGAAATTCATAGATGTTTATGCTTTCCATAGTACAGAGTGATCTGTGATCGAATTTCTTAGAATTTATTAGGTACAGGGTTCGATACCCGGTCTGTTCTCCTAGATAACCCGTTAAATACCGGCCAAGTGCGAGTCGGACTGGCGCACGAAGAGTTCACCATTAACTATAAACACGGCAAAAAAATCATGTTTGTTGTATGGGAGCTCCCTTAAATATTTACTGTATCCCGTTTTTTAGTATTTGTTGTTATAGCGGCAACCGAAATACATCATCTGTGAAAATTTCAGCTCTCTAACTATTACGGTTCACGAGATACAGCCTGGTGACAGACGGACGGACAGCGAAGTCTTAGTAATAGGGTCCCGCTTTACCCTTTGGGTACGGAACCCTAAAAATTTTCATTACGCTTTGTTCTTCGTATAGTTACTCCAATGGAACTGTGTAAAACTTCATTCTTTACTTACCTTGCAGTCGCTCAATGTGGTCCATTGGAGTGTTTTGTGAAAGACAGCACAGAGTGCCAGCGGACCTGTGCCAACTACAAGGTCACTGGTCCACGGAGCCTCTGCAAGCCGTTCACGGGGTGCGTCTGTGGAGAGGGACGGGTGAGGCTAAATGATAATGCCACTGGAGCCTGCGTTCTTCCAAAGGATTGCCGTGAGTAGTTCAATATAATAACTAATAGTATTATTGAAATATAATAAACGGGTTGCTCACGTCTTTGACGTCGAAAATCGCACTAAAAACTTTTCCATCGCTAGTACGGTTACTTTGTGAAATCGAATATAATAATAATAATAGGGGAAACTGGCCGCAACATTTCCACTGTGGCTTCCGAGCACATACGTAGTATGAAAAAACGTGATATCCGAGGTTCTGCAGTTACGGAAAATTTCCCTGGATTCGGGTTCGCACTATATTCGATTTAACAAAGCAGCGAGGGAAAATTTCTTTATGCCGCGAAAAGTACGGGAGGCCATTGAAATTAGTCGCCATTCGAATTTCAATCGGGATAGTGGATAGTCAGTACCGCCCAGCTGGAGAACTGTTTTGAATACTACGCCTGTGGCAAGTGTAAACGAGACTTTGTCTTGTGGTATTGTGAGTGTTGTGTGTAACCCGACATTGAACAATAGTGACGAAAATGAGGGTGGATTCTCGCCACCGCCGCCGCCGCCCACCAGTCGCGCGTGCCGCGCGCTCGCGCGCCGTGAGAGACGCAAGACCGTCGCGATTACACCTCATGATTATTGGTCCGAAACAAGTTGAGCGATTTTCGACTTTAAAGACGTGAGTGGCCCGTTTATTATATTTCAATATGTCTGAGACTCACGGGAGTTTTCTATTTAAAACTAATATTAATAATCAATAACTTTTTAATTTTTTGAATAGCAGCCCTATAACCCGCTAGCACGATAAGTTACCTATACCGTTATATATTATTGCCCAACCTTACATAAAACAGGACTGTGTAATCTAATCTAATCATATAGTGCTAGCTGGGCCACTGTGAAAAGCAGTAGGTACTTATGGTGTCACTCGATAGCAAAATTATTTCCGTTTGCATAAATAAGATTATACTTTAGGATCGTTCACTTCACTATTCATAAACCGACTCGTCCTCACCTGTCACCTCTCACCTCACCCATTTTTATATGGAAACTGTCAAAAGCTGACCAATGACATTTGACAGTTTCCATATACCTAAAAACGGGTGAGGTGAGAGATGACAGGTGAGGACGAGTCGCTTAGTAAATCGCATAGAAGGATTCAATATAACGCCGGCGCCGTAAATACATAATTTTGCTCCCTTGAGACACAATTTACTATTTCAATATACTTACCTGTTACGACTGTGCTGTAATTTATTGACATTAATTATATGAAACAGCGTACCGCCAATGTCCTCTCCACGAGCACTGGGAAGACTGTCCAAGCATATGCGCCAAGGAAACATGCATTTCCAAAAACCCGGACTACAAATGCCTGCTGCCAGCTATTCCACTGCCATGCAAGCCACGGTGCATTTGCGATAAAGGATATTTGCGCAACCATCTTGGACTCTGCATACCAGAGAATCATTGCCGTGAGTTTTTTTTACTGCTTTCGACATCCTGATGCTCTTATTTGCAGAATAAATATAAAGAAACTTTGTTTTATATACCTCGACGGAACGGAACCCTTATAGTTTCGGTATGTCTGTCTGTCTGTCCGTATGTCACAGCTCGATTTACTCGGAGACTATAAGTACCTACTACAATTATGAAATGTGGCAGGAAGATGTATACCGCTACATAAAAGTGATGTGAAATTAGGGAAAAAAAAATTTAGGGGGGCGGCCATAAATGTAACCGGGGGATGAAAATTTTTTTTTCAATGCATGTAGTTATAGGGTATTTTTGGATAGGGCTTTAAGAATAATATAGAGGTTACGAGAAAAAAAACCATTTAAGTTAATCGTTGGAGAGATATTGGCTGTCAAAGTCGTACAAAATGTGTCCCCCCCTCCCCTAATTACCAAACTATAAACATTAAAATTCTGAAAAAAAAAATACTTTCAACGATTTTTGGTTTGAACAAGGTGGGATTACGGGTTTTTGAGTTATCAGGTTATCACTGAAAAACAGTTTTGCTTAAACAAAAGGACGTAAGTGTCGTGACTTCCCTATGAAGATACGATCTTTTTTGATTCAATGTATTCAATAGTGTTTTAAATTTGGACTAGTAGGTGTCGGTACGGAGCCCTTCGTTGTGCGTGATCCGAGACGCACTTGGCCAGTTTTTATTTATTTTCAGGCAGGGCATTAAAACATTATTATTGATTATATTAATCAAACAAGAAATTAAAATATCGTTTTAATAATAAACACTAATCACAAAGACTAAGCTTGAAACCTGTATGTTGGAACTTGGAATGCGTCGTATGTTATGCGTAACAACATGTTGTTGCACAAAGGTAGCGCCAACGTACTTTAGGCTTGAGGTTAGTCCTTCTTTAAAAATTATATAATATCATGTAATTTTCCTTAGCAATTAAAAAATGTCCAATCAACGAGGTATGGCGCTGCGCCTCGATGTGCCCGCGGGATTCCTGCAAGCGCCTAGAACCGGGCTACAAATGCCCGCCGGGCATCATATCAGTATGCATACCCGCCTGCGCTTGCAAGGACGGATATCTGAGGAATGACCGCGGAGTTTGCATACCGAGGGAAGAATGTCGTAAGTTTCTGTGTTTTAATTAAAATTTACATATTTTTTTATGTTTATTTATTACACGTACAAAACCCCAAACAATAAGGGCCTAGAGCCCAAAAAAACGGCTTAGACCGTGTACCTAACGAAAAGTTTACCTAATAGTTCTTTAGAATACGCTGTTAAATGTCTTATCTTCATGCTTTTGTAACAAACCAAAACGTAATAAGATGCCTGACATTTTTCACCCACAACATTTAACTTTCCAAATGCCACTTACACAATTCGAGTAACTTTGAAATGAAGGATGGGATGAATACGAATATATAAATTTTGTTTTGATCAGTGCGGCATTTTCATTTCACCCCATTTATATATCGCTTAATATAATGTAAGGTTTTATATTGCAATTGATAACGGTAAAAATATATAGGCAATCTCTTCACTAAAATGCTATTCCATACAGAAAACAGATTAAAATTTATCCATAATTTTATCTATTGGTCTTTAAGAGGAAAAAAATACAAAAAAGTGGCCATATGGTTGTAATTTTTTTCTCAAGATTTTGGTGATGTCAATTAAATGGTTAAATTCTTGATTATCTTTACAGCGGCATCTCTCCGTTGTGGTATAAACGAGGTGGCAGTGGAATGTCAAGCATCCCTACCACAAACCTGCGAGTCAGTATACACTCTGTATAAGCCCATTAAGAACCCACCATGCATCCCGGGCTGTGACTGCAGACCTGGTTACTTGAGGAACAGGCGCAATATTTGCGTCCCAAGCGAGTTCTGCCCTACAGGTAACAATATGCTTGTACTATAAACTGACAACATGACGGAACATTAATGTAGACGTTATAAATGCCTTTTCTTTCTTTCTTTCCAACTCCTAAGAGTTAGATCTCGGTCTAAATAGAGATAGTAAAAAACTACACTGCACTGCTACTAACTGGCACTTTAATACTTGAATACGACGTGTAAATGTTTTTATGACTAAATTGATTATGATTATGAGTAAATTACTCATGTCAGAAACTAAAAAGAATTATAATATAAATTGTATAGTTTAGTCAGTAATGTCAGTATCCATTGTAAACAGTAACAAGATCTGTCTCTCTTGTGGAGCTCGAACCTCTAACCTCCATGCAATTCATCACGTCTCCTATAAATATAACTTTTAGTGCCACAAAACAAATGCGGGCCCAACCAAGAGTACAAGAAATGCGGAACCAGCTGCGAACCAAGTTGCGCTTACCTAGACAATCCGCCTCAAGTGTGCCCAGATGTATGCATCAAAGGTTGCTTCTGCAAAGAAGGGTACCTAAAGGACGGTAATGGAAACTGTATACCCAGAAGCCAATGTCGTAAGTGTTATATTTTGAAACCTTTCAAAGATTCAAAGATTCAAAGCGTTTATTGCCAGAACATAGTAAAAAAACAGATTTTAGTGTACAATAATGTGCTTATGTTCTACCAATCTTGGCATGCAATATTACAAATTCATTGTCATTTATTAAAATTTGTTTAACATACATTATTATTAATACGAGTCATTTATACTGTCATCGATTTTAATTATTATTATTTCTTATGGTTCCTAATTGTAGTAATTTATGTCAAAAATATGTTAACTAATTATATTTCATTATTCTATAGATTTGTTTAAAAAGTCCTTTACAGAGTAAAAACATTCTTCCAGTAGGTAGTCAGTGACTTTCTTTTTAAATTGGCTAGGTGGACAATTTTTGATGTCACTTGGTAACTTATTATAAATTTGTATAGCCATGCAAAACGCATTATTCCTATAAATTTGCGTTTTAGCAAGAGGCAAATGAAGTTTATGTCGATATCGAGTAGACCTTGGAAAAATCTCAGCATGGGTCGGGAAAAAATTCGGATGCTTATGTACAAACAGTGATATCTCTTTAATATACATGCAAGGTAATGGCAATACTCTAGTAGATTGGAACAAGGGTTTACATGGTTCCAGGTAGTGGCTGTTACACACCGCCCTTATACATTTTTTTGGACCAAAAATGCCCTAATCATATCTACGGAGTTGCCCCAGATTAGTAACCCATATCTTAGAATAGAGGATACGTAGCCGTGGTATGCTACGAGTGCGACATCTTTCGAGCACGTGCTACTTAGCCTTCTTAGGGCGTAGACGTACTTTTGCAGTTTGTCGCATATTTCTGAAATATGAGCTTTCCAATCGCAGAATTGGTCTATACAAAAGCCGAGAAACTTTGTAGTTTCGACTTCAGCAACTGTGTCCTTATCGCAATTCACATTTAGGTTTATTGCTCGGCTTCTATGGGTCTTAAATTGTATCACATGAGTCTTATTTACATTTATTCTTAAATTATTTTTTATCAGCCAATTTAGTACATTTTCCAAAGCAATATTTATGTCATTATTAAAACTATCTATATCATCACCCTTTACTATTAATGTAGTGTCGTCGGCAAACATGATACAATTGATATTACTATGTCCAAGATGATTTGGCAAGTCATTTATATACAACAGGAAAAGTAGTGGGCCGAGAATACTCCCCTGCGGTACTCCATTTCGGTTAAAACTAAATTTAGATCGTATTTCTATCTGTTCTCCTCTAACAGTATCCATATATTGTAGTTCCGTACACTGTTGCCTATCAGATAAATAACTTGTAATCCAATCGTTGGCTTTGCCTCTGATTCCATAACCATCCAATTTGCGTAGCAGAATGGAATGGTTTACGAAATCAAAAGCCTTGCTTAGGTCTAAAAATATTGCTGCTACTGGTACTTTTTGGTTTAAGGATTCTGTCACTAACTTCACCAGGTTAAAACACGCCAAAGTAGTCGAACTACCCTTCCGGAAACCATATTGGTTATTTGTTAATATATCGTTGCAATTCAGAAAAGACAACAAGCGATTTTGCATTGCTTTTTCTAAAATTTTTTACTGCTCATTCCGCAAATACTAAGAACAGTAAGCTACAGTAAGCCCTTTTACTGCTCATTCCGCAATTACTAAGAACAGTAAGCTACTCATTAATATCAATATTGCTACAATATTTGTAATACTTTTCTCTTCAGCTCCGCCGGTATGTAACAAGCCTCACGAAGTAGCAACGGATTGCGGGTCATATTGCGATATAAGAACTTGTGAAAACTACAACAGGACTGACATAGTGTGCCCCGCTGTGTGCGTCCGCGGATGCTTCTGTCGCAAAGGTTATGTTAGGAATGCGTATGGCGTCTGTATACGTCCAGAAAAATGTCGTAAGTAATCAGTATTAATTCTTACATAGAATTTGGTTCCGATGATGGTCGCCTCGAGATAGACTATCCGTCTTTATATAATTAGGTAGTACGAAACAGACGGGTAGTTTATCTCGCCGCTAGGTAGCTCGCGCGCCATCATGTGTGCTAGCCGTGCTGTGCTATATGAGCATGTAAAGTCATGAAAATTAGCTTGAGATTGGTCGAATCAGTGGCAGAAACTATATTTAGTATATATTATGCATCTCAAAATGGTTAATATGTTTCAATAGAAAACTCCCGTGAGTCTCAGACATATTGAAATATAATAAACGGGTCACTCACGTCTTTAACGTCGAACATCGCTTGTCATGTTTCGGACTAATACGTGGTCCTTAATCATGAGGTGTAATCGCGACGGCCTCGCGTCTCACTTTGGCTGGTCGGTGGCGGCGGCGGTGGCGAGAATCCTTATGACCCGTTTACCTATTATATTTCAATATAGGTACATGTTTATTATTTTTTCCTTATACACCATGTTTTGTGAATATATTAGTCAAATTACGAGGGGTCCCGACTTTGGGACAAGCAATTTATTTGTGATATAATGACATAACATTGTCATTAGATACGTGTATTACACGATCTGCTGAATTGACGCAGTTGACGTGTCTACACATTGGCTAATTAATAACTTTAATTTACTTCAGCGTCTAAACCAGTATGCCTTCAAAAACACGAGGAATACCAATCCTGCGGGTCCAGCTGTCCAGATAATTGTGACAACTACAAGAATCCCGATCGTATCTGCACTAAGAACTGCGTCGCCGGGTGTAACTGCAAGAAGGGATACGTCAGGAACCTCAAGGACAACACCTGTGTAAAGCCTGAACAATGTCGTAAGTTCATAATAAAGATAACAAGTCTAATAACAAAGGATAATATCAACGTCGCATTCAATAACGCCTAGGTAGTGTTAAAGAGTAAACAACTTCTGGTGTTTATTGCCTTACTATTATTAAGTAAATTAGTCTGGCGCAATTCAATGTACAAGGGTCGATCCTCGATTTATCATTTATTTGTTTTTACAATATTTTTAAAGGTAAACGTCCTAGTGCTCGACACCTTAGTTCCCAATGAATGACGACCTTTTGGTCACCTGTGTCATCATAAGATTGATAGTGCCATGTATTGATTTTAGGTCAGTGTCGAGTACAGGAACGTTTACCTTGTATTTAGTTCAAAACATCCTTCTCTTCCCATTTTTGACCAACTTCCCGGTTGAGATTTTCACACAAATATAAGACGGAGTTCTTCCGATACCATAATTTGAAACATCAATGAAACCCGTGTGTTAGCGACAGTGTTTCCTTACAAACAATTCGACCGCTTTGCTTATTTTCTAACGTAGTAGTGTAAAATAAAAAGATGTTGAAGAATTTACATAGTTTAATTAAAAATCTTATTATGTTGCAGCTTCTAAGAAATGCACAGGCAAGAACGAAGAGCTAAACTATTGCGCGTCCTACTGCCCTGTGACATGTGCTAACCGCTTCACGCAAGGAGACTGGGCCTGCATCACGCTCTGTCGAAAAGCTTGTGACTGTATCCATGGTACACTAAGGAACGACAACGGGACTTGCGTGCCTGTCGAACAGTGCAGTAAGTGTAGTCCTATAGTATGTTATATTACTAGTGGCTCTGTGAGCTGTAGACCTCGTGAGTGTTTTTTTTATTTCCAAAACTATGTTAGATATCGAACCTGTAGAGCAGGGGTCGGCAACCTTTTAGCACCCACGGGCCACATAGTAGCTAAAAAAATCTTCGCGGGCCGCAGATGATAATAATGATCACTGTCTGTTGATATCAACTCGAAACAAATTGGTACGCCGTACGCGACAGTAACGTAGTAAAAATTCGCACCCCTTTTTACGTGAAAAACGAGAAAGACGAAAAAACCGACTTTTCACAGATAAACCAGCTAGTTTCCTTACCAAACCCAGATAATTCGCATTTCAACCGCATCGTAATTTCGCGATTCATTCGATCAATGCAAGCATATAGAATAGCAGATATAGAAACTTTAAGGGGGGGACGGGTCATAAAGTCATAACACACCAAGATGAAAACGCGAGCGCGAAATTTTTCGAACACTGATGCAAATGCGGCAAATACTTCATACGCATCAAGTCATAACACATCTAGATGAAAATGCGAGCGTAGCGAGCGCGAAATTTTTCGAACATTATGATGCAGGTGCGGAAAATACTTCATACGCATACGCATCAAGTTATGTAGATGTAAACGCGAGCGCGAAACTTTTCGAACACTGATTCAAATGCGGCAAATAGGCTTCATACGCATCAAGTCATAACAAATCTCGTTGAAAACGCGAGCGTAGCGAGCGCGAAATTTTGCGAACATTATTATGCAGGTCTGGAAAATACTTCATACGCACCAAGTCATGTAGACGCAAACGCGAGCGCAGCGAGCGCGAAATTTTTTGAACATTAAGATGCAGGTGTGGAAAATACTTCATACTGTCTAACGCAAACGCGGTGAGCGCGAAATTTTTGAAAAAAAATTTAGATAGATTTAATTGTAAAATATACTTACAAACACATATCTCGTCCTGACCAACTGTGAAAATATTCGTGGTTGGCGATACAGACGCTTTCACGATGTTAAGAATTTCAAATTTTACCTTTACAAACAATAAAGCCAGGAAGGCTCGCGGGCCGCATGCGGCCCGCGGGCCGCCTGTTGCCGACCGCTGCTGTAGAGGAGGACAAACCATAGAATTTTTTTTAGATTACTCGACAAAAATATTCGATGTAATCAAAGAACGTGCTCACAATACTTCACGAGAATCTGTTGTGAAATGCGACCCTTAGAGGTGAACAAATCGAAATTCGGCCGCAGAAACACAAAATAATTGATAAAAAAAATGTTTTTTTAAATTTTGAAAAAGTGACTCGATAAAAAAATTCTATAGAATTACCGCACCTGCTCACAAAATTTCACAAAAATCGGTTGATAAATGCGACCTGTAGAGGAGAACAAACCAATGAATAAAATAAAAAAAAATTAAATTTACAAAAAATTACTTGCCTAAGAAACTCTATATAATCATAAAACCTGCTCACAAAACTTCACGAGAATCGGTTGAGAAATGCGACCTGTAGAGGAAAAAACGGCCGCAGAAAAATACGAAATCATTGATACAAAGTTTGTTTTTTCGAATTTCAAAAAAGTGACTCGACAAAAAAAATCTATATAGTTACCAAACCTGCTCGCAAAATTTCACGAAAATCGGTTGATAAATGCGACCTGTAGAGGAGATCAGCCAACGAAGTAAAAACAATTTTTTTTTAATTTACAAAAATTTACTCTACAAATAAATTATATGTAGTCATGGAACCTGCTCACAAAATTTCACGAGAATCGGTTGAGAAATGCGACCTGTAGAGGAAAAAACGGCCGCAGAAAAACACGAAATCATTGATACAATGTTTGTTTTTTTGAATTTCCAAAAAGTGACTCGACAAAAAAATTCTATATAGTTACCGAACCTGCTCACAAAATTTCACGAAAATCGGTTGATAAATGCGACCTGTAGAGGAGGACATACAAAAATCCGGCCGGACATACGAAAGCATTTTTGTCGAAGCTAAAACAGAGACCTCGTTTTACTCGGTCAATAATGTAACATCAGTAAAGTTTGGAAATTTTATACAGTACGAGTACAACATGTTCCTTAATTTCACTCGTTAATCTTCGTTTTTGGCAACAAATATAGTGTCAGCTGCAAGAGTCAATGTGATAGCCATAAAAATATGTATACTGTTAAGAAGTTGGTTTTACTGTAGGTACAACATTTTAGTATTATTTTTATTTTTAGCGCCTCCAGTTTGCAGACAAAACGAAAAATACATGAAATGCGGCACAGCTTGTCCATTAACCTGCGATAATTACAAGAAACCTCCTCCATGCACCCGTCAGTGCGTCGAGGACTGTTTCTGCGAAGATGGTTATGTCAGGGACCGCTTCATGCGTTGCGTCAAACCCGAAAATTGTGGTACGTGCTCCATAACTAACCACCCACTGCTGAGTAGGTATATAGATACTTCTTCATTATACCGACAATCTCCTCGGTTTGTTTGGTTTGTGGCAATCTCATCTACTACTTACTTGCCGTTCGGTTTGTATGCTCCCGCGAGTCGATGATCAGCATGATAATTTAGTTTAGACGATCTTTATCACTACATATACCTAAGTATATCCCATCATTCCCATCAAAAATATATGTTCACCTCACAAAAATAAGAGTTCCTAATATATAACCAATCACCTTGAATAACTCACCAATCTTTTATTTCGCACGCATCACAGCCGCAGCATACGTATCTCAATCGCCAGATTAGCTTCTGCTATAATCATGAAAGGTTGGACGTTTTTTCAGAACCTATTTGTCCGGCTGGAGAAAAGTTTAACGAATGCTCAGCACACTGTCAAGATACCTGTGAAAACTACAACGTGACCAACAGAATTTGTACTTACCAGTGTCAATCTGGATGCGTGTGCGCGGAAGGTACAGTCAGAAGAAAGGGCGGCAAATGCGTGCCACCCAGCAAATGTAGTAAGTTCCATATATACCCACTTGTCACACACTTGAAATTCATATTGACCTTGATTTAACCTAGTGTTAGAGTTTGAGTGACTTTGGGTATTTCGCCCATCGCCGCGTTGGTGAACACACGTGCTCTTCGTGACGACGGGCTGAATCCACTACCGAACAAAACCAGTTGCCTACTGTCAGGGCGTCGGTACCGAACAACTTCTAATGTACACGTGGTCGGCGAAATCATCATAAATTTGATGGAAAGCAATTTTTTTTTTTAAAGTGAAGTGAGTGACTTTGGAATTCTAATTCAAATATCGTTCACAACAGCCGAGACGGAGATTTGTCCTGCTGACGAAATCTACGATCCTTGTTCGGCTCACTGCGAACCGACGTGCGAACACCACGGGCCTAATCGAGCGTGTACCGACATTTGTAAACCTGGATGCAGATGTCCCAAAGGACGTGTCAGACGTAAAGATGGAAAATGCGTAAAACTGGAAGAGTGCCGTAAGTACACTATGCAGTGTTAAATTGCATTAAAACACCCTTGTTTTAAGACTCGCATAAGTTACAATAAATATTTTCCACGCTTCTGAATAAAACCACAATACCGGTATTAGAAAAAGGTTTAGATCTAAATATTACTTATCTATATACACATTGCTTAACCTTAGATACCGCAAGCTGGGCCGCTGGGCCACGAGCGCTCCATGCAGAGTCGCTCTCTGTCATGTCTCCAACAATTGAGCCATTTAGATCAGTGGTAGGGCCCCCAGTCCCTACCAGTGGATCACGGGGTCGGAGGAAGAAGTCGCCTAGTCGATAGTCGCCTTCTCTCTCCAACCCTTCGTCTTCGAAGCGGATTCGCGAGGGGATCATCTTCACGTGTCCGCTCCGCTGCCTCCTTCTGCGTGATAACGTCCTCCTAGAAGGTGGATATTGTCTCCCAGCATCTCTCGCTGTGGAGCATCACATTTACGATGCTCAACAGCGAAAGGTCTCCCCCTACTCCAGCTGTTAGAGCGTGCCGCTGAGGGCCCCAAGCTGTAGACTCCACAGAGTGTAAATAATATATCAAACGTACGTAACATTTTAAATTCAGCGCCTCCGTGTCCGCCATCCGAGCACTATGACGAATGTAACGCGCACTGTGAAGACACCTGTGAATTGCATGGAACCAACGTCACTTGCTTGCCTTATTGTAACGCCGGGTGCAGGTGCAATGACGGTCTAGTGCGCAGGAAGGATGGCCAATGTGTGCCGCTGCAAGATTGTTGTAAGTGTTATTCGATAATAAGTAAAGGCTTAAAGTATGTAATAATATTATATTATTTTATGCTTAAATCCGGCTAATACAGTATAATACGAATATTCTTTACTGCACACGTCACACAAATGAAAAAGTTACGTACAGAATCAAAACAGCAACATGTAATGAAATTTGTGACTAGAAATAGGTATACTCATCAAATTCAAAAGTGTATACGTGTTGCAACATTGTATATAATGGGAGATAACAATAATGATACAAAAAAACGCATGCTCGACAAAATTTACATATTATATTAGGCTTATCAAGCGGGGCTACATTTAGAGTTTAGACCAGTGATTTTCAAAGTGGTCTATGTGGACCACCAGAGGTCCATGAGAGATTCCGTGGGGGTCCACGTTGGCGTGAGGAAAAAATGGAACGTGGTAGAAATGTAGCAGAAGGGGGTCCACCGAAACCAGCAAAATTTTGAAAAGGGTCCACAAGAAAAAAAAGTATGGCAACCTCTGGTTTAGACCCTAGTACAGTACATATAACCGTAAGGCTGTCTATGGCATCGTACCTGCCAACGAAAGTCTTATCTATGTTCTATAGATGGAAATAAAAGCAATCGGCTCCCAGATATTCAGGTCTCATTGAAACTAATAACATGATCTGAAGCCAACACTGAAGCTAAGGAACCTATATTTTGGTTATATAACATTAGTTTGAGTAGCAATACTACTCACTAAATCAAGGTCTGCTAGTGACTAGCTACTTGTGTTGGTTTTTTTATTTATTTTACCGTACAAAGGACTGTGTCCATATGATTACAGCTGCTCCTCTCTGTTCCACGGGTGAAGTGTACGATCCATGTCCACCCATCAACTGTCGTCCGGGATATGCTTGCGCCCAGGTCTGCCGGCCCGCCTGCAGATGCGCGGATGGACTGGTCAGATGTAAGGACGGACGATGTGCGAAACTCGAAGACTGTAAGACTAGTAAGTTGAGCAATTAAGTGGAAGCTTTCACTTAAATTATTTTTATGTCACACCTGGCCATAAAGTGGCCATTATCGCACGCTCCGCGCGCGAAAAAACCCACTTCCTGGCCAGGGGGTGACATAAAATTATGTACTTACCTACCACGGGCGATAATAAAGAAAGCCTTAGATCGCATATCGCCTTCGGCTCGAGCGTAAAATACCTGAGACATTCTTTGTTTTATCGCCCTTGGTAAGTAAATGTACTATTTTACTCTTTTAGAATTGGGAAAACTGGGAATCACGATCCCGATAAAGAAAAAACTCCTCAATTTTTTATTCCATAGATACCTCTGTTGTTAAAAAGATATTGGAAATTGGGGACAAATTTTTAATGACAAGGGAAAGTAAAAGGTAGCATTATCATTTTTACCAAGACCCGAAATGGAAATCAAACAGTTTAATATAATTTTCATCACACTTGCTCGTAAAGCGTGTTATTGCACACATGCGTATAAAGCAGACCCCACAACCTTGCAAATATAATGGATGTGACTGCAAAAAAGGATATGTTTATGATATCGTAACAGAGCGATGCGTAGCTCCAGTTGACTGCCGTGAGTTGTTATTATCTTAAGTCGTACTCATATGATAATTCGCTAGTTTTTACGTGATAGTTAGACAAATAAACAGACAGACAAACAGATAAACCGTTGAAATGTGTTCTGTTATCGATTCTTAGACCCCTCCATCGATTTTTTTACTAATATCTTCAATGTACAGATTTTCCACCCTCTTCTGCTTTATTATACCTATGTATAGATGGATCGCTACCAGCATTTTCATAATATCTTACGAGTGAAATGCGCGTTTTTTGGTCTAAATATTGTGTTTGTCTAATCCGATCAGATTACACTTACCATCATAATTTATTTTTGTTTGGTTACTAATGGTAATAAGTTAATAACATTTACAAATAGTACAGACGCATACTTACTTAGGCGACTTCCTGGCTTGAGATTTTCTTCTTTGACGTAAACTTACTGACGTCGCAAAGATTCTCGCTTGATATATTGCGCAGTAGTAAATATCACGCGCAGAAGCGGAGCAGTCGCCTTCACTCCCTTGACGCGCTACCGCGCATCCCGCGCCAGTCAGGAAGCACTTATTAAAATGTAGGGGCGCAGTAAAAAATGGTACTGAGTCGACTGACAGCTGACACTGACATTTGACACTTTTCTCATATCGTACCTACTGCCTCCGCACCGACAATTCAGGAAGTCGCCTTATAATGAAAATCCATGACGCGACGCGCGTTTGTAACTTATTTGATGTTGCCGAAGTTGAAACTCTGCTTCTTATGGTTTATTGTTTGCATACTAATCGAATATGTCATATGATGTTTCAGCGATTCCTTGCAATGGAGATTTGTATGCGGAAGAGGTAAGATGCCCTAATCCGTGTCCCGCCACTTGCGCCAAGCCAACTACCACGGTATGCCCGAGAGCTTGCCTTACCAAAGGCTGCCAATGCAGAACAGGATTCGTATTGAATCCGGATGGAAAATGCGTTAGACCGGAACATTGTCCAGGTAACAAAAAAAAGTCTCAACATGAGTTGCCATGTCTCGTGCACGAATAGCCTTGTAAGAAAAAAATATCTTTAATTTTCACAGCAAAAACAAACAACACAAACATAAAACTTAACTAGTTAATTTATAAATTTCCAAAGTCGCTGCCCCTGGGGATGGTGCCCATAAGGCTGGCCACATTTCCTCGCTGGCCAGCGATGCCTATCCATTGACAGAGGAAGTAGCCAGCCATATGGTCCGCAGTATTACCTACCTAAAATTCTAAATTTACTAGATATTTAAAGAGCACCTGCTTCCGGAGTCCACGGCCCGAGAGTTTCGACCGTGAAGGCCACAAATACGTGGTTGTTTATCAGGCCAGTGTATTTACGACGCTTCGCTGCTTCTGCCGCAATTGCCGTTCCGCCTGCTCTGAAGTACGTAGAGGCTAAATGGGCCATCGCCAGGGTATCCAGGTGGCATCCCAGATAAGCGGCCGTCCTATCTGGTACGAAATGAGCGTCATTCCATCGGGTCTCTTGCCGTCGACGCGGAGTCGCGGACCTGGAGGTTGCAGGGACAGGTGGCACATTGACGCTTACAAGAACTCGACGGATAACGTCATGGAGGCAGGCGTGACGGGATGCGCGGCCGGCACTCTTTGTGCAAGATAAGCCATGGTGACACAAACGATCCACCTTGGCTTCACAGGGACAGGGACAGCGATGGGGTACTACAACCTCACCGCGCACAAATTTAATAACTTCTATAAATTGCATATTATTTTCTTTTAGATGGCCTCGGATGCAACGGGGACCCGAACGCTCGAATCAGTAGTTGCGTCTCACTATGTGAACCTACCTGTGGAAAAAACTTTACATTTTGCCCAGCCTCCTGTCACCTGGGTTGTGCGTGCAAGAGCGGTTATTTGCTTTCAAAGTCTAACGGCATATGCATAAAACCTGAGCAATGTGGTAAGGAATAGAATAAACTGTAATTTCTGTATTATATCAACATTTTTAATGAAATTATACTGTTAATGAAATTGATACACACAACGGTCTTGTTACAATAACAGCTTGTAAGCCAAAAACCAGACTTATTTTGTTACTCTTCTTTCCATTTCATGACATAAATTGATTCCGAAAGTAAATGCTGGTTTAGATCTAAATATATCTATGTACGGTACTTTAGACAGGACGGTAATTCTAATGCGATCAGTCTAACATTTTAACATGAAATGAGTTTTTATATCCTACCGTACAGGTACTGCCAATAAGATAATGAAATAATCATAAGTATTAATCTTGTATATTATTTTACCTTTTTGTTACGGGAGTACTACCCTACCTGCTACCCTGCTACCCCGGAGTACTAATGGGGGCAAATGTTATCATAAAATGTGTTTGAGTGTGTAGGTTGGGTTAGTAAGTCTATACGATATGGATTTGTGAGGAATTGATTTTATCATTAAACTTTATAATTATAAAGCACACCATTAATTTTTGTTTTTAACAACAAATATATTGTCAGGTGCTAGAGCGAACGTGATAGCGACAGAAAGCCGATTACTGTCAAGAAGCAGAGCTGGTTTTACTGTACAACATTTTAATATTAGTAATATTTTTAGCGCCTCCAGTTTGCGGTAAAAACGAAAAATACTCGGAATGCGGCACTGCTTGTCCACTAACCTGCGAAAATTACAAGAAACCTCCTCCATGCACTCAGCAGTGTGTCGAGGGCTGTTTCTGCGAAGATGGTTATGTCAGGGATCGCACCATGCGTTGCGTGAAACCAGAAAGTTGTGGTATGTCCTATAATCTAATCACACTTACCTACCTCGTCTGTTCATATGTTTTGAGACGACAGAACATTTTGTAAAAGTAACGAAAGTCTATGAAATAGTTTTCGAAGTGTGTCATATTGTTAGTAAGTATTTAACTTTAATCAACGTTCGTGAGTTATAAACATACTTAAATGTAATTGATTCCTAGGTTTTGAAAAAATATATTTTTTTAAATAGGAAAACGAAAGTTCGACTGGGAAAATTTTTTTTTCGAGTAGTTATACCTGATCAAGTTGAGAAAAAAAAAGTATTTACAGGCTGATTCTATGTTAGATAAGGATTTTAAAACTACTTACAAATATTCGGTCCCACAGTTTTACACTATAAATTTGGCACTTTTCCTTCAAAAGTAAGGAAAAAGTGGGAAAAATACTATCTTGTTATGAACATATCCTCCCCGTCACAATAAAGACAAAATAATTAAATATTGCTTATTCAGCATAAGCAGTTTCTCAATATTTTGGCGTATAATTTGATATTTCATCTATTACAGTCTTATTCAGTAGTAACCATCTGGATTTGAACGCAAAAATCTTTCGTCAAGAGTTTCCAGTATCTTGCATATCAGCAACAGATCTGGGAGCTGGGCCATTTTACGGAAAGTTGTACACTCGAGTTTTTTTTTTTAATTTGGATAAAATCGGGTTTTTTCTACTCAAAATCGAAAGTACTTTCGAACCTAATAGGAGAAAAAAAGTGTCCCATATTTTTCATACATTTTCCAGATTTTCCATTCCGTTACCACCATACAAGCATTACAAGCTTATCTTGGGACACTTTTTTTCCCCTATATCATTCGAAAGTGCTTTCGATTCTGAGTAGAAAAAACTCGATTTTATCAAAATTAAAAAAAAAGTCGAGTGTACAACTTTCCGTAAAATGACCCGGCTGTCCTTTTCCATCTAATGTAGCTTCGTAATCTCAACATTTAAATAATTTCATATGTTATTCAGTTTATACATATATTATGTGAAGAAACATCATCTGATGGGTTTCGCTTAAAGTTAAATAACTCCATGCAAAGGTGGTACGACCTATCCTCAGTCTGACCGTCGAAAAGACGATGTAATATTATCTTATACTAATTTCAATTTCATTTATTTAGAGACCAACTTGGATCAATCATTGTTAGTATCACTTATAATAAAATTAACCTAAGATTAGTAGTAAATAAATTACAATCAATACAAATACTACTAAGACAGAATGTATTTTCGAATAGGGTTACGGAAATCCAGAAAATGATATGAAACCTCTTATTTTTAGTTTTCAATTGATATAGTTGTGAACATATAAATATGATAACATTTTATTTAATTTCCAGCTAAAGTCATTTTATGCCCCAATGATAAAATCTGGATTGACTGCAAAGCTGGTTATTGCAAACCACAATACTGCAGAGACTTGAACGTAGACCTCGCTTGCCCACAAGTTGCAAAACCGTGTCCGGGAGGGTGCATTTGTAGGGATGGACTACTCAGGAATGAAGATGGAGTTTGCATTTCAAAAGATCAATGTCGTAAGTATAATACTGTGTGGGGCTGCAGAAATACGTAACCAATATGTCCCTAAGATTGCGCTTAGTAGGTAATTAATATACACATATATGTATATTGGGTATATTTACAATATCTAATATATCTGCGCTCGAAATAATCAGTTAAGTCCTATGTCATATTTTGTGCGCAAATCATAAATCATTAACCTTTAAGTTGTATAACAAAACCTACTGCAGAATGTTATAAATAATGTAAAACTTTCATTCAAACAAGTTCAGCCTACAGACATACCAAACAAACTGTGTGTATACAAAAATATCGGGTTTACATCAGTGGGTATAATAATGTTTGTATAACATTTTTTTGAAGAGATTCATTTCACCTAAGTTTTATTTCCCATTTATACAGGGTGGGCAAATAACATGTAAACATTTTACTTTTGAATTTTTATTCTATAAAATAATATTAAAATTATTAAGTATTTTTTTTAATATATTATTTAGGGCCGGCAATTTTATATGGCAAATAATGTAAGACATATATCTACCTCTAGCAGCATGGAATATTCAGGAGCTGTTAAATCAGGGGATCTTGGGGGCCAATCAATATCACCGTTAATCGAAACTAAAGGCTGACGTCCACTAGGCTCGCCGAGGCGAGTCCAATCGAATTGAAAATAATTCGCCTCCATACATTAACTATGAAAGTACGTCGATTGACGCAGAGCCGAATTGAATCGACCGAATGGACGCACTTTCATAGTTAATGTATGAAGGCGAATTATTTCGATTCGATTCGACTCGGCTCGGCGAGCCTAGTGGACGCCAGCCTTAAGCGACCGGGAAACGTTTTTTTTAATGTTTCTATTGTGACTCGTACCGTATCACACGTCGTGTCCCCGTCTTGTTGAACGTAAAACGCTCCACAACTGCCGAATCTACACAAAGTAATTTTCATGAAATAACTGTCATATTTGCCGCCAAAAAAAATGGCCCTGTATTTTTTTCTGTAACCATCTTTCACGATTTTTATAAAATAAACCTAACTTAACTTCTTGGGGCCCGCCCACGTTTTTGTAAAAGTCTTGAAAAGTTAACGGTCTTAGCATTTAAGATGTGAATGCAAAAAAATTGTTTGCCCATATAAAGTGTTCCCATAACTAAACCAATAAATAACATATTGATATAACTGGAATCATTTTTCAGCTATCAGTAAATCTTGTCCAGACCCAAACGCAATCAGGAAAAAATGTGCTTCGCATGAATCTTGCAGAGCCACTTGCGCTGTTCCAGACTCGAGAGTATGCCCCAAAATCTGCATTATAAACGGGTGTGAATGTAAAAAAGGATACGTTTTGTTGACGAAAGGAGGAAAATGTGTCAGAATCGAAGACTGTCCAAGTAAGTATTTGATGTTCAGCCTCGATTCGACTATGCGATTGGGGACCTAGACACATTGGGTATGTGACTGGGGACGTAATTTATGCACTGATCAGTTATGAACAGAAGATCGAATCTAAACGTACTTTACGCATTCCAATTTCATTACAATTGTGAAAAGAACTTTTTGTTTTAAAATGTTAGGTCGACGCGCATGAAAGCGAGCACGTGAAATGTACTTACTTATTACTTAACAACAGAACAAAGCAAATTAATTTCACATAAAAATAATATAAATGCCAAAGTTATGTCCGATTGATTGGCAAAGTGGTTCTAATATAATAAGACTAATAAGAAAATTTGTAGCAAAATAAATACTACGAATAAAGCTTGAAAATCAAGTTATGTACACATAAATATTGACTTTTGTTTGTTTACCATTTTTTTATTATAGCAGGTAACGTCAGTTGTAATGGGGACCCAAATGCAGTGATCAAGGCCTTCCCACAGGCTTGTCCCGCGACTTGCGAGTTGCCGAACGGGATTCCAGGATGTCTGAAGCTGGGACCCGATGTCGGCTGTGAATGTAAACCAGGCTATTTGAAGGCAAATGATAACGGCAATTGCATTCTACCTGATGAGTGCAAAGGTATTATTTTTTTGACATATCTGCCTCACGCTGGGCTATAATATCTATTTGTGTAGCTCGAATAATTTTAAAATGTAAACATCAATAATTTTAAAAAGTTTTAATGACCTTTATTTTTTGTTTGAGAATAAGGTGATTTGACTAAACTGGAATAAGGACGGTTACAGACTGTACCTAATTGTTGAGCGATTTAGAGCCCACTTTATACTGGACACTCAAAGCTTAATGCTAGGTTCTTGTCCTCTCTTTTTCTCAAACGTTAGCTGCACTGAGCAAAAAAAATACTAATTATTAGACAAGGAGATTATATACTAACGGTTACAAAACAGTTTAGTAGTAATTAGTAGTTACAAGGTAAATTTTTTGGTATTAGTAAATAACTACTATTATCAAAAACTGTTTTGTAACCGTTAGTATATAATCTCCTTGTCCTGGGATTCACTAAAACTTACTAATAATTAGTATTTTTTTTCGCTGTGTGGAAGAGATCCCAGGAATAAGTTCACCTTTGTACAAATGTCTACTATTATGTTTGTTTTTTCTTGTATGTACTTACTTGATTTGTGCAATAAAGTGTTTACTACTACTATTTAAAGTCATATTTATGCTTGAAGAATGACGTTTGAAACGTCATACTACTTAACATAAAAAATACAATTATCGATTAATATTAACCGATCAAATACAGTTACTTTTATTTCGATATAAAAGATGCACCCTGTAACGGAGACAGCAACGCTGTTATAAAGGTCAAACCGATACCTTGTCCGTCGACGTGCAATTCGCCTAATGCTAATCCGTGGTGCAAGAGATACGCCCCGCCGGTCGGATGCGAATGCAAACCCGGCTACCTGCTGCTTGAAGACGGTGGCAAGTGCATTAAACCAGAGAAATGTCCAGGTATTGTTACATTTGAAACCTTTATTACCTATAACACAAGATAGCGGTAAATATTTCGACATTAATATGATCTCGATTGGACCGTCGATTCCATTTACATTTTTTTATTTTTAATCATGTGAATTGCCATTTTATTGACAATAATTGTAATCAAATTTTGATTGATTATCTGTTTGTAGGTGGAAATCCTTGTGGCGTAAACGGTACGTTTGTATGGTGCAGAGCTGGCTGCCCCACTGATTATTGTCCAGAGGACGACAGTCGAGCTATAATTGCTTGCGACCCACCTCACCCATGTCCCAACGGTTGTGTTTGCAAGCTCAACTACAGGAAAAAAAGCACCAGTGATGAAAGATGTATATTAGCTTCATCATGTCGTAAGTTTATAAAGTATATCTACTTTAGTACAAAATCATAGTAGTACCTACCTAATCCACGATTTTCTACATATTTTTATAGCTCCCGTAAAATGTACTCGTCCTCATGAAATTTGGGATCCCTGCCCATCTGAATGTCGCAGAGAGCGATGTGAAGATGTCAACAATCAACCAACCACGTGTAATACTTTAGTTCTGAATTGTCAGCCACAATGCGTTTGCAAAAAGGGATTCTTCAGAAACGACACGGACATATGCATCCCAGGGAAAGATTGTAGTAAGTTGCGAATTGCTGTTGATGATGTTGTTTGTTTGTATTATAAGTACATAATATTATATTATTACAAACTAAAAATACTTTGTAGCAAAGAACTTGCCCTGCGATGATCCCAACGCAGAGAGGTTGGAATGCGCACCGGCTCCAGTATGCCGCGCAACATGCGCGAAACCCAGCCCATCCCCTTGTATACCTAAGTGCTCCCTTAACGAATGTGTTTGCAAAAAAGGTTATATTTTATCAGCAAAGGGTGGAAAGTGCATACCAGCGAATGAATGTCCAAGTAAGTGATGAAACCTTTTAAGTGGCTGTATAAATAAACATACCCTTTAAAAATATTAGTGTACTTAGTGCAGTAACACATCACATCAAAAGCTAATCATAGTCATTATTGCATTTTTACGGTTATTTTGATGGTTGCACGGATATAAGTTTTATTTTTGTTGCGATACAGAAGATGCACCCTGTAACGGAGACATCAACGCCGTTATAAAAGTTAACCCTATACCTTGTCCATCGTCCTGTCATGCACCCAACGCTAATCCATATTGCGAGCGATACTCGCCCCCTATAGGCTGTGAATGCAGACCAGGATACCTCCGCGCAGATAATGACGGAACATGTATTAAACCAGATGAATGTCCAGGTAACTCTCGATTACATTCTTACTGATACTGATGGGCCTTATCAAATATTGCTCAATTTTGGTCTTTAACTACAACATCCTAACTCATCCGTCATCCATCTAACTCTTATTGTTTTGTTATAAGGTACTGTATACATGATTTTAAGTGCTTCGAATAAATGTTTATTCTTTTCTATTCTATCCTCCTAGCCTTATCCCAATACAGTTGCATCCTAAACGATGCCTTTGTTTGGGGTCCGCTATCTAATACTAAGATTTGGCGTATGCACTAGTTTTTACGGATGGTCCTTAACTACATTACATTACCTACTTAAATAAATATTATTATACTTCAAATTCAATATTTTGAATAACCATAACATCGCAGCAGTGGCACATTTAACATGAACCATCACCTCAAAAACCTTCTTATAAAACGGAGTGATCGATTAATCACACTCTAACCGCTATGTCCACTATCACTATTTGTCTCTACTTTCATGACACGGCAGAGCTTCAAAATGTCACCAAACTCTCATCGGTACTTAATCGATGTTTTCGCATTTTCTAGTTTTTCTCACTAACATCTAAAACAAAACATGAATTTCAGGTGGTAACCCGTGTGGAAGAAATGGCACATTTGTAGATTGCGTTTACGACTGCTCTAGCAACTATTGCCCAGAGGTCACCAACAGTGGAGCGAAAATCGCCTGCCATCCGCCTCCAGGCCTGTGTCCCAGCGGATGCGCTTGCAAAAAAGATTATAAAAGAAAGAGCAAGTCTGATAACACGTGTATATTGGCTTCGGATTGTCGTAAGTAACGTCCCTAAGGGCATTTTTCCACTCAACGAACACTTGGTTACTTATAAAGGGACGGTGTTTACTCTGTCCCTCATATTAATTAAATTTAAACTTCTTCAACCCTTTAAAACATAGTCGAAATTTTGTATCGAAGCATTTATAATGAGAATATGGGAAATTTGATATGGATACTCATTGCTAATTGAATTTGGCCCGGTTAATTTAAACATTTTTACTAATTTTAGTAATATTTATATACAGAATGACATCAGAAACGTGATCAGAAATCATTTGACAGTCCATCATGTCGTGTGTTGAAAGTTGGTTGAAAGACACAGTTTCTACTCGCAATAATTACCTATTGCATGTTATTTTGCAAAATTATTAACAGATTTTTTTTTCATACAACTTTCAAATACCGGGAGACGTTTTGTCATCTTCCTTATTACGTGTGTGAAAAGTGATAGGGTCGCCATGATTTCGATGAGAATATTTCTATAGTAAAAGTTTGAGAAAGTAATCTTGGCTTTTCTTCGATGCTATTTGAAATATTGCATTAAAAAGGCGATCATTTTTACAGTCGGAAAAATTTACTTCATAATTCACGTTTTCAATTTTAACCTGTCTAAATAAACAATGAATAATTAAGAAATTAAAATTAGAATATTCATAAAAGTATTTATGTTATACTACAAACATTTTGCAGCCAAAAACAAGCCATGCGATGATCCCAACGCAGAGAGGTTGGAATGCGCCCCGGCTCCGTCCTGTAGGTCCACGTGCGCGGTGCCCAACCCTTCACCTTGCATACTGAGCTGCGCAGTTAATGAATGTGTCTGCAAGAAAGGATATGTTCTATCGGCGAAGGGTGGAAAATGCATACCTGTTGACCAGTGTCCGAGTAAGTGCTAAAGTTAGGCAAACCAGTAATATATATGATCATTGTCAAGAGGGCGCTATTATTCTGATTTATATGGCAACAGCCTATAATGACATTTTGACTTATTTGCTGACAGAAATGTTTTGCAGCGAAATAGTTTCATTTCCCGAGCGTTTTCTTTTCGGCAATTTATTATCACATACACATTATTAATAATGTTCCGCTCTTGACTGTGAATTGTTTTGGGCGTTGTTTGTCATTTATCATTTAATATTCAATTAAAACGCAACGGTGACACTGACGTTCTGAAACCTATCATTAATATTATTGCCAGTGTAAGAAATTAGTTTCAATGAAATTCCGCAACATTTTATACAAGAATATACATAGACCACATAGTATTACCAAATAAAAGCTATTAAATATACAATTTTTAACTTTAATTTGTAATTGTAACCTATAATATGTGTTTATTGTGTTGACACAGAAGATGTACCATGTAACGGAGACAGCAACGCTGTAATAAAGGCGAATCCGATACCTTGCCCGTCGACCTGCAATTCACCTAACGCTAGTCCGTGGTGCAAGAGATACGCCCCGCCGGTCGGATGCGAATGCAAACCTGGCTACCTGCTGCTTGAAGATGGTGGCAAGTGCATTAAACCAGAGGAATGTCCAGGTACAATTTAATGAAAATGTATTTTAACATACGTTGCCTAGGAACGTCCATTTTACATTTATACTCTCATACAATTTGACACATTTTATTTAAAAAAAGAGTTTATTTCCATTTAATTAACTTTATATACACAATTAACGAATTTACTTTTAGGTGGAAATCCCTGTGGGCCAAACGGGACGTTTGTATGGTGCAAAGTTCCTTGCCCCACCGATTATTGTCCAGTGGACGACAGACGGGCGATCGTTGCTTGCTCCCCACCTTATCCATGCCCAAGTGGTTGTGTTTGCAAGATAAACTACAGAAGAAAGAGCACCAGTGACGATAGATGTATATTAGCTTCAACATGCCGTAAGTTTAGTTTTAGGCCGGTCGCACATTGGACACGTTTTCGTACGAAATTACCTACTCGTCCGAACACGCACGAAGCCACGCGAACGATCCCGACATTGAAAGTACTACGGGAGCGCGCTCACTGGATACGAATTGGTCGTATTCGCATTCAGTGAGCGCACTCCCGTAGTACTTTCAAGGTCGGGATCGTTCGCACGGCTTCGTGCGTATTTGGACGAGTAATTTCGTACGAAAACGTGTCCAATGTGCCACCGGCCTTATGGGTACTAGAATACAAGAACTTAGATAAAATTGGTATAATACACAACTGTTCTACGTATTCCTTGCAGCTCGCGTAAATTGTACTCGCCCTAATGAAATTTGGGATCCCTGTACATCCGCATGTCACCGAGAAAGATGTCCAGACGTCAACAATCAACCCACCACTTGCAACACGTTGGTAATGAGTTGCAAGCCACAATGCGTTTGCAAAAAAGGATTTTTCAGAAACGACACAGACATTTGCATCCCAGAAAAAGACTGCCGTAAGTTAGAAAATTTCATATTCTTGCTTTTATGTACTTCCAAACTCTCCGACTAGTTAAGTAGATAATTTGTGCTAGGCAGTTAGGCACCTACTAAACTCTTTTATAATTCCAACCAATTTACATTTACAGCATATTGTCAAACATGAAAGTTATAGGTTATTAGTAACATAATTAAACGAATTTCACAGTTATAATTGAATAATATTTCAGCTAAAAACCAGACATGCAGTGATCCAAACGCAGAGCGGGTCCACTGCGCACCAGCCGTCCAGTGCAGACCTACCTGCGCCGTACGAGACCCTGGCTCCTGCATAGAGATCTGCGTGATCGATGACTGCGTCTGTAAAAAAGGCTTCATTTTGTCTGAAAAGGGTGGCAAGTGTATACCGGAAAAGCAATGTCCCGGTAAGTAAAACCCAAACACTCCCTTTAATATTGTATCACGTGATACAGTATCAAGGTTAAACATATTTGATTACTAACTACTCGTCTTCCTATATGATAAAACAGGTACCAAAACTTGCATGAAACTTGCCAACGTTACTTAAATCTCCAATCAGGATCTAATAATATGACTCAAGTACTTTACTGCGGAAGTGCGTAACAAAAAAACATTTTTGTTAAAATTTGAACCTTGACCCATGTCAATAAAGTCATAAATTATATCTGCCATATACGGTTTCGTATGAAATAACTGTTTAATTACAGTCTGGCAAAAAAGAGTAGAAAATAATAGGGGCGCCACTGTCACAGCAAGGACATCGCAGACATAACCATTATAAATATCGTTTATCGAAGTTGCATGGGTCGAAAAAAAAATAGTTCGTTTCTGTCCTCTTATGCCAAGCTGTAACGTACTAAACTTCATTTTTCTTACAATATTTTTTAAATTTAAAAATGTATATCATAAACTGTCAATTTGCCCATCTCTAGCGTAGCTTTTTAATCAAACTTATTTTATTTTCAGCCAACAACCAATGTAGTGATCCTAATGCAGAAAGAGTAAAGTGCGCTCTGGCCACGGCATGCCGACCATCTTGCGCTGTGCCAAACCCTGCACCCTGTACTTCACAAATTTGCATAAAAAATGAATGCATCTGCAAAAAAGGATACATTTTGTCGGAAAAGGGTGGAAAGTGTGTAACTGCGGACCAATGTCCCAGTAAGTAAATAGGAAACTAAATTATAATTATTTACTGTTTTTTTATCAATATTTTTAATTAACCATCAAATAAGAGCGACATAACGTAAAGGACTATGGGTCCTAAAATTCCTAAGTAGGTATCTAATGATGTAGATTCGGTAACAGATTTTTGTATAACTTCTATTTTAGTTCTAACAATATCTGTCGTTCGTAGTTCAAAAGTCCTGTAACGGCGATCCTAACGCCCAAATCAAGGAATGCCCGTTGGCTTGTCCGGCTACATGTGACGTACCCAACGCAATACCCTGTCGGAAGGCCTGCGTGTCCATAGGCTGCGAATGCAAGGACGGCTACATACTCTCTGAAAGCAACGGAAAATGTATTCTTCCAGAAAAATGCAAAGGTAAATATGCTCCGAGAAAATATGTTTGTGTCAACATTCCCTTGGCAGAAATTCAAAGCTTGGGGACTACGATAAGTGGCTAAAGCTGTGTGTTTAGGACCACACTGACCTATTGTCATAAAGTGCTTACGAAGCTAGAGAAATGTGGGTCGGTATAAATTTCTTTTCAAATGGCTTCGTTCTGGGATCGATATTTCAGGGATATAATACGCAATAAATTATCTATCCAGATTTTGTGGGCTGATTTATTGGCTTAAATGTGATATGGGCTATGTACTATGGACATATTTGAAACTTCCTTTTGTAAACAGGAAAATATTTTGATTCAAGTTTTCACTTGTAAGAAAAAGAAAGAAAAGAAACATTTATTCGTGACAATCAAAACACTTACAAATAGGACATTACAAAACAGAATTTTGCGACGAAATGGTCACAACTGACAATGGTTAATGGTCACTTGTAGGTATTTAAGTTTCAATATGTCCTAAGTAATTCGTACTAGTTAAGCTAGGTATGCATAAATTAACAAAACGTTTAACTATAGAACAGACGTACATCAATTTATAATGACCATGACGATAATCCAGTAAATTATAATGAATGTGCGTTAAAGTTATAATTTAAGCCATTTTTCCATGTTTCCACTTATCAACCGCATACATTATTATCAACTCAGTATTTATTTTTTCTTATTCTAGGTGGAAATCCTTGTGGCAGGAACGAAACTTTTGTCTCCTGCAAAGTTCCCTGCCCGAGTGACTATTGCCCCGTCGGTAACAGTCCAAATACAGTAATCTGTGAGACGCCCAATCCTTGCTACCCTGGATGTGTGTGCAGGTTCAACTACAGGCGAAAAAGTGTGGACGACAGACGCTGCATTTACGCTTCCGAATGCCGTGAGATATATTATCTATCAGTTACATAATCGATTTTCAAGTATCATGAGAAACCTTTGAATTATTTAAATGTTTGTTAAGCGGATGCGTCCGCTAGCGAAAATCAATTTTTTTTTTTTTTTTTTTATTCTTTGAATTATTGGTTGAATTTGGCCCATTTTTGTGTAAGCCGTAAGACTTTATGGTCAGAATCAACTATTAGTAGAGTAGGTACTTTCATTTCACGAGTGCGGGTGAGCCATGGTTGTTGTGTTGGGCTTTAGGTGCAAATTGTCTAGCGTCTATGTCTATGTACAGTCAGCGTCATATATATAGTGTGTAGCAGCCAAAGTGAACAAATAGTTCGGAACACCATACAAAATATATGGTGTACCGAACTATTTGGCTACTTTGGCTGCTACATACTAGATATATGACGCTGACTGTACAGTACCCGGCAATACAAATATTGCACATCGGACTTTGGAAAGAGACAGTCAGCTTAAAATAAAATGATTGTCACTTTCGTCCACGTACAAACATCGTAGTCTAGTCTATCAATCTGGGTACGTATGTACATATTAAATTACCCTCTAAAAATTTCAATTGTTTCACAGCCCCACAAAAGTGTAATAAAAATGAAGAATGGTCGCGCTGCCCTTCAGAATGCCTTCAAGAAGATTGCTCAAATAAAAACGATCCACCAGTCATTTGTAATACCCTCTTATTGAACTGTCAACCTAAATGTATTTGCAAGAAAGGCTATTATCGCGATAGCAATCGCAACTGCGTTCCAGCCTCGCAATGTCGTAAGTTTCTTTGAGTTTTTCTTAATGTAGGTACTGACTGGCGTGATTGTGTACACATAAGTTATTAATTTTCTGTAACTCTTTGACCGTAGTAAGTGTTATACCAAACCGTACCGTATAATGTTGTTGCTTTACTTATAATATGTGAAGGATTTGAAATATTTAAACACTTGCCAATTGTGCGGGTACAAAAACAATGTACCTAAGTATTATATAGTACTTCGAAATGTGTTTTAATAACCTATACTTATTCGAGACTCATGGTACCTTCTATTGGTTATCGCTTTACTTCTCTACAACGTAAATGACGTTCTTAGCTTGGTAACAAAACAATGTATAATTTTTTTTACTTTAGTTGACTTGAAATTCCTCTAACTTAAGAACCTATAGAGCTTATAGAATGTGCCTCTGCTGGACAAGGCCTCCCCTCTCAATTTCCATTCGTCCCGGTTCTGAACAATGGTTGCGAAGCGTTAAGGCCCCTATTTCACCAACTCGACAATTGTCATCTGACAATGACAATTCCAAGTACACTTCTGAGTCGTCAAGTAAAGATGGTCGTTAGACAGCATCCATACTTACCGACCCGGCAATGTAAACCGAATTGTCATTGTCAGGTGACAATTGTCAAGTTCACAGGTCAAGTTGGTGAAACAGGGTCCAAGTCGTCTCCGTCTAGGCCTGTCATGTCGTCGCCGGCCACCGTTTGGAATTCACTCCGCAGCTAGTTTAGACCATCAGATGTGGTCAGCCCATTCTCATTTCAGCTTGACAGTCTTGGCTGCGACGTCAGCAATGTTGGTTACTGAGCGAATCGTAGATTTCTGGATCGAATTTGGAAATAATTATGGTTAATAATCACACAATTATTAATATTATGTGTGCCTCATTTTTATATTAGTTAATTTGACAAATCCAAAATAATAAGACTATTTATTTATGTTTCTACAGCCAAACCTATAAAATGCAAAACCAACGAGGTATACCACACATGTCGTATAATATGTCCCCCGCAAACGTGCGCGTCGATTTACACGGACTACGATTGCCGCGACGCCAACAAACGGTGTGAGCCCGGCTGCGACTGCATCTCCGAGTATTTGAGGAACGGCACCGCGAACGATCCTTGTATACCTAGCAGCCAGTGCCCCACCAGTAAGACCAAGAAAATATTCCTTTATTTGAAACTCATTAGATTATTATCATTAGTGTTTCGGTAAATGATGAAAGCAAACCTGCCTACATATGCGAAAAAATTTGGATGTATATCTGAGGAAGAAACTAAGTACTTTGCTTACATACATATTTACATCCATGAGAAGAGACCAGTGCCAAGCAGTGAAACGTATATAGGCTGATGACGATGCAATCATCGTCATCAGCCTATGTACCTTTCACTGGCACCTTCTGCCTGGCACAATTGCCATCCGGGTGCAATAATCACATCGGGATTACCATTGTAAAAGTAGTTTTGCTTAGTTGTAAAATAAGCCACGAAACTGTGTCATGTCAGTTCAATTAGATAATCTAAATTGAACATTTTCAGCCTAATATGGTAGGCTAATTATTTTTTATTTCTCATCAGCACCACCAGTTACACCGGAGTGCGGCGTCAACGAACATTACGAAACGAATAGAAAGAAATGTGACCTGACCTGCAAAAACTACGAAAAAGAATCTATACTGGGTCCTTGCCAAACAACCAGCGGGTGTTTTTGTGATACAGATTATGTCAGGAACAGTAATGGACTCTGCATTTCTAAGAAACAATGTCGTAAGTAACTTTATACGCTAGGGCAAGGATATCGTGGTGAATATGATATGGTCTGTTTTAAAGAAAAATTTAACATAAAATGTATAAGCATGTTTTTTATGTATAATTTTTTGCAGCTAAGAATATAGTCTGTCCGCCTAATGAGGTGGTGTCCGAATGCTACAACAGCTGCCACAAGACCTGCAAAACCAGATTGAGAAGCGACGGTAGACAGTGCCAGCTCGCCTGCATCCAGACCGGCTGCCTTTGCAAGGAGGGCTACTTGAGACACGATAACGGAACGTGTGTACCCGTCAACGAATGCTGTAAGAATATTTAACTTATTTAATTAACCAGTTAACCGGGGGACGCGTGCACTGCCGAGATTTTCGGGCACGATTCCAAATGATAGACTGTGTCGTTCACTTGCCATGCACACGTCGGACCATATGGCAAGATTAACAAGTGAAATTGAAGAGTGTTTAGAGAATAACATTATACGGGTTGGAAAAAAGCTATGGATGGGCCCTATAGGGAAACTGCCTTAAATCGTTAAGTTAGCTCGTTTTACTTAAAGGAAACTTTTCTTTTGTTTTAAAAAGAAACAAAACAGCAGGATTTTCTATAATTCGCCTGTTTCGCCCGGTAATCGAACCAGCTAAAATTAAAAAAAAATACAATGCTTTTTTATTTCCCTAGTTGATACAGTCACTGTTAAAGATAATATTCCTCCAAGAAACATTAGGTCTTGACACTTGTCTATGGTACAAGATATCCATATACCGAATATTGAGTTGCACTTTCTTAGAAAATCTTAGGAAATTTATGAAAATCTTTATTAATTTCTTTGTTAATGTAAATGCGATTCTACTACTTTTAGTAAGACTTGGTAATTTAACAACAGCTCCGCCCCGCTGCAATGAAAACGAGACCTATTCGTGTTGCGGTACAGCGTGTCCCCCGACTTGTCAGAACAGGGGAGACAACTGCACCGCCTGCACTAAACAGTGCGTCGAGGATTGCTTCTGCAACAAGGGACTGGTGCGTGCTGAAGACGGTTGCTGTATTAAGCCTGAATATTGTCGTAAGTAACTAAAACATTTCGAAGCGTTAGATATAACTAGCCTCTTATATGATAACTTCATCTTTCAAACAGCAGTGAGAGGGGTAGAATAAAATAGATACACAGTATTTTAAATATGGATTCCTTCTTTCTACAGTGCGATTGTGAAAACCGATTATTTATACCTACCTAAACTGCCAAATTTTAAAACTCATTACTTAAAAACAACAAGTCTTTTTGAGACACTCAATTACATTTACTTTAACTACAGCTTCAAATTTCCCCAGTACCATTGGAAAAAGGCTTGGCTGGGCAGACCATGCAATAACGAAAATATCTGATATTGTAATGGGACACCAGGTGGGCTAGCATAACTTGCTGCCAAGTCGTATCTCGCGCGACTCAGCGATTGCTGTCTCGCTCGAATTGTGGAATTTAGAAAGAGGAGGGTAGCTTTTTCTCTACTTCCGTCGCGTCGCAGTGGAAGTTGTGCTAGGCCCGCTGTATCGTTCAACATGTACATTTTGAATGGTATGCAATTAAATAGTTCTTGTTGCACTTTTAGCACCACCCACGTGTAGGGTTAGGGTAGCGGTGGGTACGAGTATGTACTTTCCCTACGGATGTGGTGCAACTTTGACCCCCCTTTGTCAAGTGAGTGGGCAACTTGACTGTTAGAAGTTCTCAAGCGGCCCGAAGGCCTCCAACTTGGCTTAACGACTGCTGCCATAGACAGCAGCCGGGATCAACGGCTTAACGTGCCTTCCAAAGCACGGGAGCGCTCAGTTAGTAACCACTCAAAGCGGTCACCGCTGCTCACGCTGCTTAACCTTAAGTACCGCACGCGGCACACAGGCGCCGTTGGGCCACGAGCGCTCACATGTGTCCATTGCTGTGCAGCGTGGAAATGCCGCTAGCATTTTACCTTTGACGCACGTCGCAAAGCGGGTTGTAGTTAATTTCTTCTACAAAATTGTTGTAATTTCTTCTACAGTTTATTTAGGTTTAGTCACTTTTCTGTCTGTTTTTTATTTATTTCATTGTTGTTCTTAATAAAATATAGTGTGTCATTTAAAAAATATGTTTGTTTTTCTATTACTTTAATCACCTCATTTAATTTCAGCCAAACGCACCTGCAAGGATCCCAACGAAGTGTTCGATGAATGCCCCCCAACCTGTCCTCCCACAGACGGTTGCTCCAACATCTGGTCCAAGTTCAACTGTACCAACGCGGTCAAGTGTTGCAAGCCTCAATGCCGTTGCAGACCTGGATACTACAGAAAAGACGTTTGCGTTCCTGTTAACCAATGTTGAGCTTCAGCAGTAACTAATGTTTTTGGTTACTTACGTGAACATAGTATAATGTTAAAATCATACATTTCATTAAGTTTTAATAGAATTAAAAAAAACTGGCATCATCGTGTGAATATCGTGGAAACTGAAGTAACTTAAATTTAATACACAATAATAAACTTTCATCAATCACAATAATTTGGCAATAGATTAAGAGCTGACAGTAAATTGATTAATCTCACGGTTCGACGTAATTGCCATACGAATAAATAAATAATAAGTGATTTTATTACATTTGGAATTGGTATAGTTGTGTTAAGGCTTGTCTCTGGGCTATAAATATGCCAGTCTGGCTACTGAGAGCCGTTGCCATTGGAAGAGGTGGGGGTTGAAAGATAGTGAAAAATCAACAAAATTAAGTAATATTGTTAAGGTTGTACTACTTTTCATTTTCCATGAATTAGTAGCATAAGTAATCATGTATTAGTGTTGCCAAACTATTTACTGCTTTCTAAGACAATGCCAGACTGGCTTAAACTTGCGGAAACCAACAAGAAACAGATTCTCACGCCAACAGATTTTTGAACCAAAAATGGTTATAGAAACCTTACAATATTTTTGAAAAAGCTATCTAACAACACCCGACACGATGGGGTTTATTCATGGAAAATGAAAAGTACAACCTTAACAATATTACTTAATTTTGTTGATTTTTCACTATTTTTCAACCCCCACCCCTTCCAATGGCAACGGCTCTCCGTAGCCAGACTGGCATATATTTATAGTCCAGAGACAAGCCTTAACACAACTATACCAATTCCAAATGTAATAAAATCACTTATTATTTTTGCTGTCATCTCTTGATGATGTGTTTATAAGAGCTCTGTTTATTTCTTTAGAGCTTTATTCAAATCAAAAATTAAAAGTTTTAGTAAAAATATAAAGTCTTCTTATTATTCTGAGACATTAACCTCTCATCACCATCATCATCCTCCTGGCGTTATTCAAGTACAGCTGCATCCCGAAATTCCCGAAGGATGCCTGGGGTCCGCTACCTTAATCCTTAGAATCCAAAGATTTAGCTTAGGCACCAGTTTCTAAGGAAGCGACTGCTGCCCTTCCAACCCAAGAGGAAGAGGAAACTAGACTGTTAGAGAAGTTCTCAAGCCGCTCGAACTTGTCTTAACGACTGCTAAAAAGGCTACATAAATAGCACACGGGATTAACGGCTTAGCATGCCTTATTCTCTGTATCAAAGCCGAACACATCGGAATTCATGGTTCACTCCTTCGTTGGCTAAAATGTTATCTTAAAAACCGATCACAACTTGTAAATGTTCGAGGTTACTACTCACTCCCTTTTTCAGCTAGTTCTGGTGTTCCTCAGGGATCCAATTTAGGACCACTTCTGTTTTTAATATTCATTAATGATTTACTACATTCCATCAAAAGTAATACATTGGCATACGCCGATGATTTAAAGATATTTAGTAAGGTACAGAGTATTGATGATTGTTATAATCTTCAAAACGATCTTTGTTTATTGAACGAATGGTGCAGCGAAAATAACATGACACTAAATGTAAAAAAGTGCAATATTATTACATTTACCAAAAATAAAAACCCTATATTATTTGATTACAGCATTAATAGAAGTTCTTTACATCGTGTATCTGTTATAAGGGACCTCGGTATCTGGTTTGACTCAAGGCTCACATTCATTGCACATTATGATCATGTAGTCGAAAAAACTTACAGATTATTAGGATTCATTTACAGAACTATAATACCTTTTAAAAATATCAATTGCTTATTAACCATATATTTTGCATTAATTAGAAGCTCTCTAGAATATTGTTCCACTGTCTGGTCACCCTACTATAACACTCATATAGACCGTATAGAAGCTGTTCAGAGGAAATTTCTGCGACATTTAGTGTACAAATTGCGACTTAAACGAAAACTACCATCGTACCAAGATAGATTACGCCATTTTAAAATGGATAGTTTGCAAAACAGAAGAAGCGTAAACGAATTACCTAGTTACACTATATAAAATTATTAACAATATGATAGACTCCGATCTCGTCAGTAACATACAGTTCCGGGTGTATCCTAAACCAAGTCGCAGTCCTGATCAGTTTCTAGTACCTGTAGCCTCCAACAATGTCACTCAACATAGTACACTCGCACGTATGTGCACATCTTACAATAATATTTGTAAGGACGTTGATATTTTTTGTTTAAGTCTCAATTCATTCAAAAGTAGTGTTACAAAATTGTCTCATAGTTAAGTTTATAATAACCATGATCTCATACGATCTCATTAATTTTAATTTATGTAATTAAGAAAGTTAGTCTCACATTTATGTTTAGTTTTGTAATTTATTATTTAACATGTTGTGCTTGGTTGTCATTGAAATGTAAATTTAATTCTGTTTTCATTAAGCTATTTTAAATAGGTTAAAAATAATTTACATTTTGTTACCTTGCCTAAGTAAAATAAAAAAAAAAAAAAATAAAAAAAAAAAAAGCACGGGAGCGCTCAGTTAATAACCACTCAAAGCAGTCACCCATCCAAGAGTTGACGTGGGCCGACGTTTCTTAACCTCGCACACCTCACACTCGGTACGCGGTAACGCGGGCGCCGCTGGGCCACAAAAAAATATATGCCATCAAAAACATAACTTGTACAAAAAAACTAAGGGTTCCGTACTATCTATAAAAACGGCAAAAAAATCATGTCTGTTGTATGGGAGCCCCCTTAAATATTTATTTTATTCTGTTTTTTAGTACGAGTACCTACTTGTTGTTACCTATAGTGTAACTAGACGCTTACAATGAACGCCTGTCCTTTACCGAATGCTAAACAAAGATCGGTAATTTTATCTTAAGTAGGTATTTCATTAAAAACTAATCAAAGTTATATACACAATTAAATAAACGCTTTACAAATTACGACGCAAAATCTATTAATAATCACAAAAATGGTCGGCGCCGGCGCGGCTACAACATATTTCAATAAGAGCCTATGTCGTGAGAGCGTAATAGATTGCGACCGTAAACGTAAGCGCGCGCGGAGTGGTTTCGTTTGGAGTGATGCATGCGATATAGGCAATGGTTGCGATGCGGAGGATTTTTGCGATATAGGTGATGCAGGCGATGTTATTTTTAGTTATAAATAGCCGGGCGCGCAGAGCGGACGGGGGATTATTGTCCGACTGTTTGCGACTCTGGTTCTATAGATTATTTTTGGTGGGTTTCTCGTCATTTTTGTTTGAGATTCCGTTGTTATGTGGAAATGTTCCGCATAGTGAGGGAATCTTCTTTACTATCAATTTCATTATTTTTCGGGGTTAAAATTTATTGCTATTTATTTTTAGAGAGCCAGATCACATTCCAGGCATACAGTTTAGCCTGACGAGATACATTTAACCTAGCGGTTGGTAAGCAAATTTATCTCGGTGTCTATTAGTTTACCAAGTTATATGGAGGACTTGGCACCAGCTTTTATATCAACATAAGCGGTGAACTTACTCCTAGCGTCTCTCAATGTCCAGCTGGCGACGTAATCATGGCCTATTCTGTTCAATTCAGACCTTGGCAAAGGAGTGTATACTCCGCTTGATGAAATTGTCCAGTATTTGGGAGCCGGTCTTTATTATGTATATTTATATAATCTATTATATGCTAGGGCGTTTCGTATCACAGATCCCTTTAGACTTCGGTCAGTTGTGATATGACACAATACACAGGCTTTAGGTTGATTTTCTCAAGCTAGCCACTTGAACGTTCTAGTAGGGAACTGTTTAGGTATATAGGTAAAAGTAGGGCCTCACTACATAACACTATGGTAAATACCTCACGGTTGAGGTTTGCATACACTAGAGTAGGAATTAGAGCTATATGGGGATGTAAGTAGATTAGGATTAAAGTCATGTGTAGGATTAGGACGTTAGGAAAGAGGGTTTAGGGATTTAGGTTTAGGTATTAGGTATTCACGCGATTATTGGTGTATTGTGTAAAAAAAAAATAAGAGGTATCTAATAATTTCTTTAAATAGGTACTAAAAATACTGGGTTTCATAGATTTTTATCGGTATTATGTGTTGTAAAGGTCCAATTCTTCCAATCATGATTAGGATAGCAGGGCTGGTTCAGAAAGATGGAACCAACTCTGAAAGTAGCAGGCGGAGCAGTCTACTAGTATTATTTTCCAATATCATGAGTGAAAGAATACTCATTGCTGGAAAAGAGTAGAGATATACTTTTGTAAATGGTTAGGAAACATTGGGAAGTGTTTAGGGTAGAGGGAACTGGTAGTTAAAGATGCTTCTCATCTAAAGATTTATTAATGAATTTATTTTCATTAGTATGGATTTATATTCATTAATATGTCTAGTTCTGGTATAGAATAGGTTCAATCTCCATCTTGGCGTGTTAACAGCATTGTATGAGATATGAAAGACATACCATACAACAGTCAAAATTATCATTTTTAGCTGTAGCTTAAAATTGGGTATCAACGATTCTATTTTCTACTGCATATTTATGGTAGCAGGATGATTTTGACTTAGGGGAAAAAAGTAAGGCTTTCAAGGGTATTTGCCGCCCATTGGAAACCTCCAGCTGTTAATAACGTAACTGAACACGTAGATCTTGTTGGAGATAGATTACCAATAATAATATTATTATTATGTATGTAAAATCTAAATATTGAGTAGGTAAAATATGTTAGGAAAGCTATTGTAAATGTATAAAAATTTGGTAGAAATAATTCTACTTAGTAGAAAAATACGTGGTAGATTTGGTAGGAAAAATTAGTAGGTATTTTAGGGTCTTAGGTCAAATAGCGAAGAGTTCAAGTCTGATTCGATTCACATAAAAGAGTCGGGGTTATTCGGTACACAACGTAGTTTATCACTAGACGATCACATGGCCAAATCAAATCAAATCAATTTATTTTCACGGGTTTTCTTTAAACTATATGGAGTGTATATATGTATATAGGGGAGAGAGGGGGGGAGTTACATTTTGGCAAGCCGTGACAAGGATGGGAGCCCTAGGGCTCTGTATGTTTTAAAATAGGTTATGGTTGCCTTTTGGCAACATTTTGTTGTCGTGAAACGGTGTGTGATCGAATTTGGATTTGGACCCTTCGCTTATAAAATTGTACACGAAAAATATTATAGTTTATTGTTACAATCAAGTCAAATAACAATTATGTCGTTAAAGTAAGTAAAGTAGGTAGTAGTGGACGTCCGTAGGCTGCGGTGATGATTTATCGTTGGGTGGTTTATAAAATAACAAGTATTGTAAGTATGTGGAAGTTCGTAGTATCTTGCGTCTGTAGGCTGCGGAGGTCGCTGTCGGGCGGGCCGTGTGTTCTTTGTCGCAGAGGCAGCGAAGGATCGAATTGAAGACTGCTGTATGTTATAAACAGCATCTGGAACAGAAAAGTAAATGCGTTAACATTAGTGACAGTTTTACATACTGCTAGATTACATTTTCATGGGTAAAAGACTGATTAAAGTTATCACAGTTTACTGCATTAGGGGGCGATCATTCGATCGATTGTGTATCATAGTCTATAGATACAGGGGGCGTTCCGTTATAATATGATCATCATCATTTTTGGTTTGTATCATGAGAGTCTAGTGATACAGGGGGCGTAGTTGTTATAGCATGATCAGCGTCATCATCATTATCATAATAGACGATCTGTAAGATTATGAGTAATGACTTGGTGCAAGACATTTGCATATAGTAACTAATGGTAGCATGTTTTCATTATAAATAAATAAATAAACATCATATCATACTTCAGTCATAAAGTAAAGACCACTATTGAAAGCATTAAAGAGATATTCATGTATGGACATTATCAGCTAGGCTGGCTGTGCGTTTGTTTGCCACTGACGTAATATAAAAGAAATCATCATCATAATAATCATAGCGTAGTACTAATGCGTTTGCATACTTAGGAAGGCTGGGGTTTGCTATTTGATTCCGTGACTTGGCGTAGGCACTAGTTTTATAAGTTATATGAACATCATCATCATAATTTTAGTATGGTTTCAGTACTTATAAACGCGTACTAGGATACCCTGGGTTCATTATCTGGTTCCGAGGTTTGACGTAGGCACTAGTTTTAAGCAATATGGACATCTTTAAAGAGTACTACATACAGAATGAAAATAATTACCTTAGGAAGTACTGCAGTAGATTGCCGCTCATCATCTGGCAGTTACCGACCCGAGTGGTTCACCGCTGCCTTCTGAAAATTGAAAAGTAGAGAAATTAACATCAAATAAGAATAATAATTATTGTTTGCATTTTTACATTACATACAGAATTAATACAAACATTCTAGATAGGAAAAAAATTAATAAAATGCCATAGTTTTTGAAATTTCAAACTGCCGAGGGAATGCTTACATTGAAATTTGTTTTCATCAAAAATATACTACTATACATCTGTATGTTATGAAATTTAGTCAATATATAGGTTAATTTTATATACTTACATTAGGAGTTACCCATGTTGATTGAAGGTAGGAAATGAGAAGTTTTGCTATTCTTCCGGCAGTTGATGACTCCTGTTCATCGCTTTCAACTGAAAATTGAAAAGTTAAGATATTAGCATTATAAGAGTATAACATTATTATCTGTATTTATTAGAACATATAGAAACATTCTAGACTATAAAAATTAAGAAAATAGCATAAATAGGTATATTTCGGAATTTCATCGAAGGAACCCGACGGAGAGCGATCAAACTAAAATTGAAATTTCACTAAAATCGGAATTGGGTACAGTTGTTTGATCAAAAATTTATTATGAGGACATCTGATTGATTAGTTTAAGTACTTACATATTGGGTCACTCATATTTTGTGATCAAACAGGTAGCTGTTATATTTTTGTAGTCGAGTCAGCGGACCAAGTCAGGTTTTTCTCAGCATGTTGTTAGCAGATTATCATGTTATTGGTTTAATGAGTAGATCATTACTATATGCAGATTTTATCACCATGGTCCTGAAATAAAAACAATAGAACTTATATGTTATGATGTGGAATAGTACATTTATTTATTCTGAAGAATAGAGGTATAAAGATATTGAGTAAATTTATAGTAATGAACTATTGACATTATGCAATGATATCAATAACTAGTCATAATCTAGAAATAAAATAGGACATGGTTAGGGAAAAATTTCATCATCTTGTGGTTTCATACAGTTTGACAGATGAGGGAAAGCATATATTCATTTATAAATTTTACTAGAATTAGCATACAGTCATTAAGACTGAAATTAGCCAGGGCCTCATCATCATGTGGTAATTTGTATGTATACATTTTCTAAAGGAAACAAAGAAAAGGAGTTGGCTTTTTCCGCAAACAAGAAATCCTTTTCATGACATTGTCAGTACAACTACGTAGTATTATTTACATTGAATTGTATTTCGTAGCGATGATTTATTCTAATGAAATGGTATTTTTCATTGTACATAGGTACATCAACTTTTTTTACATAAAAGTTTCGACTTTTCAAGTAGGCTCGTATAGACTAAGTATAGAAATTGTTCATCAAAGTATGAATGTGTGTTTTTGTTTTAATCAATAGAAGAGACAGAAAATATAAAAATAACTTACCAGTTAAAAATCGGGTTCAAGTTTTATCAAAATCGTTCGCTTCAAAGAAACACGAAGCACTTACTTTCGTTGTTTGGCAACAAAGAAACGAGTCAGACACAAACTAGGTTTCTTTAATTTCACACGGTGGTAATTTATACTTCACTTAGTTTTTGCATTTAAAATTATTGTTCATACTACGAAAATAGTTATGTCACTAGGTATATTAAAATATTGTATAATATACAACAACAAATGAAGAATTGTCATCCATCTTTGATTTAACAATTTAAGGATAGAGTATCGGTTGGTAGATTCCCTTTGTAGTGGTAGGTTTGAAGTTAAGATCAGTGTTGCCAGTAAAAAAAGGACAGGAGGCACTGTCCACATTATCGGATATCATTGCAAGTTCCTATGAGTCAATTGCTAGACGGAAACCACTTATGATTGTTAGTGTCATTTAAAATTTGACAGTTTGGTTATACATTTTTGTCTGCTAAAATTTATTGCGTTTCATTTTGCTATATTGAATAATATTTTCCTCACAAGAGAAAGAATATGTAATGTGATCGCACAATATCAAGGATGCTGAAAACAATTATAATGTAGATCATCCAATATTTTCTCAATGAATAGGTTTGCTTCTCCTTAAGTATAATAAATATATTCGGTTGTAGTTATTGCTGTTATGTGTTAGCATTAAGGCTGAAATTATAGATGTATAAGACAGCGACGTCGCGATATCGGGTCAATGACGTAACGAATAGTGTAAAAAAAATCGGAGTATATGTGGTCTCTCGTATGGGTATCGTATCGGATGTTATGGATACGACCTGAAATAGTTGAGTTGATAACAAAATATACGTATACTGGTTTCCTTAACGATTTGAAATAAATTATTTTGTGTAGTTAATGTTAATTATTATGATATATTTCTTTAGAAATATGATTTGTCGTCACAATTATTTAAAACGACGTGTGGAAACGTTTAAGTGAAATAGTAGATGACGTTTGACGTTTGTAGGAGGCTTAATGAATTCATAATGTAGACAATAGAAAAAAAAACTGAACGCAGTAGGCAAACAGTCGTTAGATTTTGACATTTGTTTTTGATTTAGTTTGTGTTGCAAATAATCTTTTTACATTCATGGCTTTAAAAATAATTAAATATGATACGGTTTTCAAGTGGATTAATAATCGAACATTATAGTATAGTTAAAGTGTGCGTTGACGCCAAAGATAGTGCATTCATTAGTAAAAGTCGAAAGCTAGATAAACACCATGTCTGAACTAAAAGTTAAAGCGTAGTTTGTTATAATTAATCAGGACGTCTAGGTAATGAGTGATTGAAGATTAAGTGCAGTGCAGGTAGAATGTGCGTAGTATTTTATATTGGAGTCAGCGTTAGTTTAAAACAAGTAAGTGGGTTTGAACATAACTATAGTATACTGAACAGTGAAAATCTTGGGAAGAAAATAGTATTTATTTTCTCAGTTCTCTTGTAAGTGATATTTAGGTAATTTTCGGGTTGAGAGCACGGAGCCCTTATAAGGTCAAATTGTCTGTCTGCATGTTGGAATAATTTGTAGAGTTGTCATTTGTAGAATATTTTCCGTTGACCGGCGGCTGTAAGACTGACATGTAAAATTGTTATATACTACAAGTACATAGAGGGCTATCGATGCTTTACATTAGAAATAAAGTCGTAGAAAGAATGTTATTTTTATTTAGATTCATGTTTTGAAGTTAGTTAACCGAGTTGTGTATCAAGTCTTTGTTGGCACAGGTTAGTTATTTATTTATTTTAAGCTTTATTGCATGAAATGCGCAGGATATACATGATTTTAAATTGATTTTATGCTTTATAGTATTCAATTTATTTTGGGGTACAATCAATAGTAACTAAAATTTTGGGCAAGTCTTCGGTCTGTCGGGTGGGATTCCGGACTCATTTGTAGTATTTGCTTGTAAAGTTGTGTGGAGCATTCAGTAGGTGGATCTAGATTGTACTTGTCTGGGTTTAATAAAATATAGTGGTAGAAGTATTTAGAAGTGGTTGGGATTAGAAATTTAGAATTTGGTTTAGCGGTGAAAATTTAGCGGTGAAGAAATTTTTAAGGCAGTATATATATTCAAAGGGTTATGTATTTTGCTAGTATAATTTATACTAAAGCTTCTATCAAATCAAATTATAATAGTAGAACGATTTTCAGTTTTCAATATAGAAAAGAAAAATTTAGTAATGCATGATTATCCATCACTACCCGGAAAAGAAAAGTTTAAAATTTGGTTCTTTTATTGAAACAGGCCATGTATTTTTATATTTACATTCTATTTTAATTACAAATTAGGCTTCAACTTATACATTCTTCTTAGTATTATAGTGCATGCAATGTGAAGGGTTTTAATATAAGTGATGTATCGGTTCTTTAAATGGTTTTTCTTCAAAAAGAAAATAAATTGTGTAAAAAATAGTTAGATTCAGAGATATGACTTTAATATTATTATCAACATTTTTCAATAGATTTCATAAAATAAAAATATATTTTTATATTACAAATAAATAAGGACTGATTGCTTATAGTAAATTGTTTGTTGAAATGGAACTTTATTGCACATAGATAAGGGGTATAAATGGGGGAAATATTTAAAATAAATATGTATAAATATGTGTATATAATTATGAAATTTTAATCTTGGTTGCATTGTTTGGCATTCATTTTTACAGAAAAAGGTAAAAATTATTAATACATAGTTATTATTTTTATTTTTATTTCAACAATTAGAAGAATATTGTAATGATTGCATATCAAAGACTTTGGCTATCTGTAAATTTAACCGTGTGTAAGTATGAACGATGAGTGTATTTGTAGATTGAGCGACAGAGTTACTAAGGTTTATTGAAACTGATGGATGATGGTGATGTGTGGAAACAGGGGGGTGGGGGAAAATTTTGTGAAAATGGGTTATTGCAGGTAGACAAATGTTAAGATTGTAATCAACCTGGATTTGTTGGTATTTTGAGGGGTCTAAACACACAACTAGTCAGCAAGGATTTATCAGTAGGTTAAAATCGTATTACGATTCGACCCATTTAATAAGGGTAATCCTTATTGACTAGTACTAAACAGAAGCTAGGACTAAAAGTCTATTAGCTGAGGTTTTATCAAGGTTTTGTACACACACCACGATTTGATGAAGGATCATTCGAAAACAGAAATATCCGACTGCTTAGTAGGATATGATATAAAAATGATATGGCGAAATGCAATCATTTTTGAATAATGTTTATAAATTATATGTTATCTTTTCATTGCTTTTGGTAAATGATATTTGATATTCTTATTATTATTTATTTGATATTTGATGATATTTGACATGTCTGATAGAAAGACAATTTATTTATTGGTATTAAAGTAAGGCTCATTTATCACGCTAGAGGTGAAATGTTTATTATATTAGTAGTATCTACATGAATAAATTTGTGAGAAATTAATTTAAAGGCTAATTTTGAATGGGGAATTGGTTATTTTGATAACAGGGTGTTATGGATATTGACATATCCATATAGTTAAGCGCATTTTGAGTTTTAATGTTTTGTAGCCATTTAAATGACGAATGGGAATGCAGGAGCATTGAGGTGACGAATGTCGTTTAACTAAGTTCATAAATGGACATTTCATAAATTGGTGTGAAAATGAGTCTGAAATCGAATATCTGATTCAAGTTTGTGACATGTTCCAAGAAAACTTGATTGAAAATGGTGACAGAGTATTGAGATTTGGTTAGAGTTTTGGTCTAATGGCGATTGAATGTCTTAGTACTTACATAGAGGGTCTTTCTTTTTGCGTGGGGAGCTTTTGGGATATCAGATCGGATCCGGGCAATGTGGATTTTGAATGGATGAGTGCCTGGACAGACTCTGAAATTCAGTTTGATATTGCAAATGCGGACTATTCGGGTCTTCTAGCCTCACAAACTAGAACCTTGGGCAAATGGGAAGATTTCGAGGAAAGGATAGTCATGGTTCATTATCAAAATTCATAAGACTAAGTTTTATACCGAGTCACTAACAATCAATGAGTACTGGTTTAAATACTCATACACGTTTAAAAATATAGGGGTGGGGGGAAGGGGAGGGGAGAATAGGTTCACTAACAAATCTATGGTATGTTATATAACATTTTAGTAGTTCAAGGATCCGTCATGAATCGCTCATTACATTAGCAATTACATGGCACATCCTTGAGGGGGCGAATATGTAACTAGACGCTTACAATGAACGCCTGTCCTTTACCGAATGCTAAACAAAGATCGGTAATTTTATCTTAAGTAGGTATTTCATTAAAAACTAATCAAAGTTATATACACAATTAAATAAACGCTTTACAAATTACGACGCAAAATCTATTAATAATCACAAAAATGGTCGGCGCCGGCGCGGCTACAACATATTTCAATAAGAGCCTATGTCGTGAGAGCGTAATAGATTGCGACCGTAAACGTAAGCGCGCGCGGAGTGGTTTCGTTTGGAGTGATGCATGCGATATAGGCAATGGTTGCGATGCGGAGGATTTTTGCGATATAGGTGATGCAGGCGATGTTATTTTTAGTTATAAATAGCCGGGCGCGCAGAGCGGACGGGGGATTATTGTCCGACTGTTTGCGACTCTGGTTCTATAGATTATTTTTGGTGGGTTTCTCGTCATTTTTGTTTGAGATTCCGTTGTTATGTGGAAATGTTCCGCATAGTGAGGGAATCTTCTTTACTATCAATTTCATTATTTTTCGGGGTTAAAATTTATTGCTATTTATTTTTAGAGAGCCAGATCACATTCCAGGCATACAGTTTAGCCTGACGAGATACATTTAACCTAGCGGTTGGTAAGCAAATTTATCTCGGTGTCTATTAGTTTACCAAGTTATATGGAGGACTTGGCACCAGCTTTTATATCAACATAAGCGGTGAACTTACTCCTAGCGTCTCTCAATGTCCAGCTGGCGACGTAATCATGGCCTATTCTGTTCAATTCAGACCTTGGCAAAGGAGTGTATACTCCGCTTGATGAAATTGTCCAGTATTTGGGAGCCGGTCTTTATTATGTATATTTATATAATCTATTATATGCTAGGGCGTTTCGTATCACAGATCCCTTTAGACTTCGGTCAGTTGTGATATGACACAATACACAGGCTTTAGGTTGATTTTCTCAAGCTAGCCACTTGAACGTTCTAGTAGGGAACTGTTTAGGTATATAGGTAAAAGTAGGGCCTCACTACATAACACTATGGTAAATACCTCACGGTTGAGGTTTGCATACACTAGAGTAGGAATTAGAGCTATATGGGGATGTAAGTAGATTAGGATTAAAGTCATGTGTAGGATTAGGACGTTAGGAAAGAGGGTTTAGGGATTTAGGTTTAGGTATTAGGTATTCACGCGATTATTGGTGTATTGTGTAAAAAAAAAATAAGAGGTATCTAATAATTTCTTTAAATAGGTACTAAAAATACTGGGTTTCATAGATTTTTATCGGTATTATGTGTTGTAAAGGTCCAATTCTTCCAATCATGATTAGGATAGCAGGGCTGGTTCAGAAAGATGGAACCAACTCTGAAAGTAGCAGGCGGAGCAGTCTACTAGTATTATTTTCCAATATCATGAGTGAAAGAATACTCATTGCTGGAAAAGAGTAGAGATATACTTTTGTAAATGGTTAGGAAACATTGGGAAGTGTTTAGGGTAGAGGGAACTGGTAGTTAAAGATGCTTCTCATCTAAAGATTTATTAATGAATTTATTTTCATTAGTATGGATTTATATTCATTAATATGTCTAGTTCTGGTATAGAATAGGTTCAATCTCCATCTTGGCGTGTTAACAGCATTGTATGAGATATGAAAGACATACCATACAACAGTCAAAATTATCCTTTTTAGCTGTAGCTTAAAATTGGGTATCAACGATTCTATTTTCTACTGCATATTTATGGTAGCAGGATGATTTTGACTTAGGGGAAAAAAGTAAGGCTTTCAAGGGTATTTGCCGCCCATTGGAAACCTCCAGCTGTTAATAACGTAACTGAACACGTAGATCTTGTTGGAGATAGATTACCAATAATAATATTATTATTATGTATGTAAAATCTAAATATTGAGTAGGTAAAATATGTTAGGAAAGCTATTGTAAATGTATAAAAATTTGGTAGAAATAATTCTACTTAGTAGAAAAATACGTGGTAGATTTGGTAGGAAAAATTAGTAGGTATTTTAGGGTCTTAGGTCAAATAGCGAAGAGTTCAAGTCTGATTCGATTCACATAAAAGAGTCGGGGTTATTCGGTACACAACGTAGTTTATCACTAGACGATCACATGGCCAAATCAAATCAAATCAATTTATTTTCACGGGTTTTCTTTAAACTATATGGAGTGTATATATGTATATAGGGGAGAGAGGGGGGGAGTTACAATAGCGGCAACAGAAATACATCATCTGTGAAAATTTAAACTGTCTACAGATGTGCAAGATGCGGAAAATTTCCAAAAAGTTGGAAAAGTTCTCGGAAATTTCTTGAGAATTTCATAGAAATATAATAAATTTCCATTTTACATTTCGGAAAGTTTCAAACCCCATACAAAAATTAAAGAAATTTCAAACTTCAGAAACTTACCCACGTGGAAAAATTCGCAATTTTGGTAAGTTTCCGACGACACATCAGTAAAACTGTCTAACTATCACGTTTCATGAGATATAGCCTGGTGACAGACGGGCGGACGGACGGGCGGACGGACGAGCGGACCGGCGGACAGCGGAGTCTCAGTAATAGGGTCCCGTTTTTCCCTTTGGGTACGGAACCCTAAAAAACCAAGTCTCGCAAATCAGTTCTTCTACAGTAAAAATGATACGCACGCGTAAAGATGATTTTCGACTCGTGTATAAGAAAGACACTCGTCGAAAATCACTCGCTTTCCGCACTTGTATCATAAATATTAACATAATAATATAAAATTAAGCATGCATGTTTTAATGCCATAAATCTTATTATATCTAGGTACTAGGTATGTAAGATAAATTTCGTTAGGTAATTAATTACTTAAGGCGCGAGGTAGGCCAAGGCCTTCTCCATACAAACTCTGTGCAAGTTTTATTCGTCGGTTTAGGCACTCCCGAATATATATATATATATTTGCTTGTTAATATTGGATATACGAAGAATGTCAAGAAAAAAAAACAAAAATGAAAAAAATAATATTATAAATAAATACAAAAAAAAATCTCCATGTTCTGGCTAACAGAAAAATTAGCATACCAACACACGCGAAAAAAAACTTGCAAAAAGTTTGTATAGAGATCTTGCCCACCCATGCGCCTTAAATTGCTGTGCCCTAGCAGGGTTCGTTTATTTATTTATTTAAACTTTATTGCACAGATACAAAAATAAAAGTAGGTGAAATTGGCGGACTTAATGCCTTAATGCATAGGTTATTCATGTGAACTATTATCATATTCGAAGGCCTTTTTTATCAAATGATTTTATAAAATAAATAAATATGAAATATGGATTGTTGGCATTCAATTAGTTTAGTACCTACATAGGACACTCGAGTCAGTTAAAAAACCAACACCTGAATTCGTGACTTGCAGCCCATTGATTTTTAGGGTTCCGTAGTAAACAAGAAGAACAATATAGAATTAGACCTAAAATAGAAACACTCCTAGGAGAAGACCAGTATGGATTTAGACAGAATAAAAGTACTAGAGAAGCCATTTTAGCACTTAGGATGATTATAGGCAGGCGATTAGATATTGGACTAAATACACACAGCTTTTGTAGACTTAGAAAAAGCGTTTGACACAGTTAACTGGAAAAAAAATGATGAAAGCCTTAAAGGACGCAGGACTTGATTATAGAGACAGGAGAATAATATACGAACTTTATCATAATCAAGAAACAATCATTCAAATAGGGGACGAGAAAGGAAAGGCTAAGATCCGACAAGGAGTAAGATAGGGGTGTTCACTCTCGCCACTCATATTCAACTTATTCATCGAAAGTGCAATAAACCATATTCTAGAAAGCACAACGGAAGGAATTACATTTAACGCAAATAGAATAGGGATGTTGACACCAAATAAGAAAATCAATGAATCCGAATTTTTTCTCTATCAAATAGTGAAAGAAGTAATCCAAAAGAATAAATAATTACATAATTATAAGTCTTCAAAGTTTTAGGAGGGGGCATTTTCTGTCCCTTTTCCGCAAAACGCCCCGTTGTATTGAACGATCGTCATTTACTATGGCGCTCGAGGTCAGTGATGTCACTGACCTGTAGCGTTTTCTCTCTCTAACTAAAAACATTCTAACGGTTGTAGTTTCGTTATTTTTTGAGATATTTGAATAGGATTTTCACTTTTTGGCATAGTTATATGTATTCTTTCGTATGGAGTATTAATACATTTTGAGTCAACATCCCTATTACGTTTATTAGCTTTGCTGATGATATAGCAGTTTTAGCAGAAGACAGCAAACAGTTAGAAACACTTTTAAACGTAATGGACACTATTTTTCAAGACTTCGACTTAAAGATAAATTTAAATAAAACTAAGACACTAATAGCATCTAAACATAGAGAAATTCATGAAATTCAAATAAATAACACAGTATTACAGCAAGTTCAACAATTTAAGTATTTAGGCAGTATACTAACAGAAGACTCGAGATGCACTACAGATATTAAAACTAGAATAGCAATAGGTAAAAACGCCTTTCACAATAAGAAACATATTTTTAAATCAAAAATGGTTAAATCTGTAAGAAAACGTTTCATTAAAACATATATTTGGAGTATTGCACTTTATGCCTGCGAGACGTGGACCATGACGCAACGGGATAGAGAAAGGATTGAGGCGTTCGAGATGTGGTGCTGGAGAAGGATGGAGGGAATAAGCTGGACGGAAAAGGTCACCAATGAGGAAGTATTGGAAAGAGTAAAGGAAAAGAGACAATTGCTACGTACAATAGAAACTCGAAGAGGGAAAATGATAGGTCATTTGATACGACACGACGATCTAATACGAAAGATAATGGAGAGTAAAATTGAGGGAAGAAGAGGAAGAGGAAGGCCGAGGATTAATACGGTATTTGACACCTGTTAAAATTTATAACACAGTGTCACTTTTTGGATAGTTAGCCATCAAAATATCACAATAAATCGTGAATTATAAAATTTTACTAAAATCATAAAAAGATATGAATCATCAAATGATGATATTAAATGATATTAAATGTGATAGCAAAATTGTTGAAAACATCACCGTAACCAGATTTTTAGGCATAAACATAGACAACCATACCAACTGGAAACCACACACTGAATCATTATGCAAACGCATTAATAGTTTCGTATTTGTGCTTTATAAAATATCGAAAATAGCAGATCGCAAAACTACCTTACTTGCATACCATGGGTAATATCGAATCGATTTTAAGGTATGGTATTATTGTTTGGGGTAACTCGACTAACAAACAACAAGTATTCCGAGCGCAAAAAAAATGTATTCGAGCTGTGTGCGGGCTTAAACAAATTGAGAGTTGCAAACCTCATTTTATAGAATTAAAGGTACTAACTCTAACAAGCTTGTACATCTATGAGGTTGCAGTTTTCGTTAAATCTAATCCTGCTTTGTTTCCCCAAAGGCTAGTAGGGCAGTGAAATTGTACATTAAAATCGCAAAGCGAGATGTAAAGCTGCATTTTTGGTATGTTATTCGCACCCCTTAGGAGTATGTGTGACTACATTTTGCAAGCAAAAAAAAGTTGTGCTACCTGTATGATACGTGAAAAACTGCAAAATTTTCGGACTTTTTTCAGGTATTGTAGTTCAATTCAAAAACTATGGGTTTTTGACATTACTTGTCTATGGCATTTTTAAAGTACATTAAATTTGCAACAATTTGAGCCTACCTACAGCTCCGTATGTCTTATAGTTTTTGAGACATGATATTTCAAAAATACTGCTTTATTGAGTTTTGCCTATAGTGCGTGTTGTTACGGGTTTCCGTCGAACAAACACTTCACCACCGGCCACCAGCGCCGGCTTTTAGTATGTTATCAGGCATATCTCCTGGACCCCGAAACTGCCGGGAGACAATCTATCCAAGGTCGCTCTCCCGAGTAATGACGTCATGAAAATTGCCGCCGAAACGTTTGGAAAAGTGGCAATCACACCCAACCTATGCAACATACATACACGTGTATGGTATCAAATGAAAGCTGAATAAATATGCCATAACGTATAACTAAATTGACGTATAAAAAAAGCTGGTTCATGGAAAATAGGCGTTTCATCATTTTTAATCTTATATGGAAAAACGGCTTCGCGCTGTTGGGTTTTTCAGCATTTCTCTCACAGTTTTGGTCATATCCAGAAACAATAAATAGTTATGTAAAGCTGACATACTAATTACTATTTATGTGCAACAGAATTCTCGGGTACCTGTTCTAGTTATTCTGTTAAATCTGGAAACCCGGAAATGTTTTCCTTGCTTTTTTATTATTTTGCTTATAGGTAGTTTTGAATTGTCTCAATGTATTGAAACTTAATTTAGGTATACGTTATGGCATATTTATTCAGCTTTCATTTGATACCATACACGTGTATGTATGTTGCATAGGTTGGGTGTGATTGCCACTTTTCCAAACGTTTCGGCGGCAATTTTCATGACGTCATTACTCGGGAGAGTGACCTTGGAGAGATTGTCTCCCGGCAGTTTCGGGGTCCAGGAGATATGCCTGATAACATACTAAAAGCCGGCGCTGGTGGACGGTGGTGAAGTGTTTGTTCGACGGAAACCCATAACAACACGCACTATAGGCAAAACTCAATAAAGCAGTATTTTTGAAACATCATGTCTCAAAAACTATAAGACATACGGAGCTGTAGGTAGGCTCAAATTGTTGCAAATTTAATGTACTTTAAAAATGCCATAGACAAGTAATGTCAAAAACCCATAGTTTTTGAATTGAACTACAATACCTGAAAAAAGTCCGAAAATTTTGCAGTTTTTCGCGTATCATACAGGAAGCACAACTTTTTTTTGCTTGCAAAATGTAGTCACACATACTCCTAAGGGGTGCGAATAACATACCAAAAATGCAGCTTTACATCTCGCTTTGCGATTTTAGCTTTTTTATTTGTAAGATTTCACTGGCCTATAGGCAATAACTCGAGAAGTGTTCGCTATAAGCAGGCAATACAAACTGTGAGTGGTAAAACAACTCTTTTAAGAAAAAGTATTTTAGGCATGGCATCAAAAATATACAATTTCCTACCGGAGAGCATTAAAGCATTAGATTTGTGCATGTTTAAAAGAAAATTAAAATTAATACTTGTACAGGGAGCCTACTACACTATCGATGATTTCTTCCATGACAAAATCAGCTTAATATAACTAAAAGTAAATTTGAAATTGTATTCTTAGTTTTAAAGTAAATTTGGATTCATAAATGTGTAAATGTTAGCAATGTAAAACCAATTATATGTAATGTTTAATTTTAAGGCCAAATATTTGTACACCCTTATGGGTAGATCACAGAGCACTGTATTATCCATTTTACTGTCATCCTATTATGTACCTGTGTATCACAAATAAAATACTTGTGATTCGAGCAGATTCATTTGTTACGATCAGACGTGTTTAATTGTTTTACAAAATTAATCGTGCGCAAAAACATTGACCTCGATTTTGCCGCGACACCACTAACTGTGTCACGCGTTGTACTGTGAAGTAAACTATGTCGTCTTAGTGATTTGTTCATTTTTTCTATTATGGGTGACCGTAGCCCATTTATCCGGAGTGAGAAAATTGTGCGCAGCCCTCCGCCGACGCCCTCGCCTCGGCCAACTGAGAATGAAAATGCCCAACCGCCGACCGCAGCAGGAGCTGCACAAACGCCGGAAACTGTTTCGTCGAATGACCTTATGATTTGGCTGAACTCCATCGAACACTGCCTCAATGAAATATGCTCCATCTCAACAGAAGGGAAACTAAACTCTGAACAGAAGCTAAAAATTAGCAATCTATGCCGCAAAGTTTCAAATGGCTCTGCCAATTTAGCTCTGCACTACCAGTCATTAAAGAAAAATGCCCTTGTAAATCATTGCATGGTGCAAGCCCTTCAAGAAAAACAGGACCTGTCAAGCCGTCTTCAAGCCCTCAAACAGACAATAGATAGTTCGTCTAAACCGTCCACAACACTATCCTTTGCTGATATGGTGAAAATTAGTGACAAAAACATGATTAAACCAAACAATCTGAGCTCGGTGGCTATTTATCCGACAGACAAAATGAAAACCAGCGAAGACACTAAAAACCTAGTGCAAAAAATTATTAAGCCAGAGGAAATGAAGCTACATGTTAGGGCAGTGCGCAAGGTTAAAAATGGAGGAGTCATTATAAGTACAGAGTCTAAGGATGATATAGAGAAATTGAAAAAGACGTTTCAGAAAACGTCCCCGGACCTAACTATCGATGAGCCGCACAAACGCAGACCTAGAATAGTAATAATCGGAGTGCCTTCGTCCTTACAGGAACAAGAGGTCTACAAGTGCATATACGAGCAAAACCTTGCCGACAATCTAAAAGACTCTTCGCGCCAAAGTTTTTTGTCCTCGATCAAACTAAGCCACAAATCGGGAAGAAAAGACGCTGACACGTGCAATTACGTTATTGAAGTACCAGCCCTTGTACGTAAAGCCCTTATATCGCAACACCGAGTTTTCGTCAACTGGTCTTCGTGCCCAGTAAGAGACTTCACATTCGTCACCAGATGTTACAAGTGCCAACAATTTGGACATACCGCTAAGACTTGCAAACAGGCAGAATATACGTGTGGGCACTGCGGCGATATGGGACATGTGGATAAAGAGTGCGCAAAAAAAGCTGAACCCCCAAAATGTGCGACATGCAGACTTTTTAAGAAGCCCAATAACCATAGGACAGGTGATTCTGAATGCCCTGCTAAAAAAATGGCAGAACAACGGTACATAAATTCCATTGATTATGAGGGCGCCTAAAGTCTAGTCAATCGTCTCGCCAATCGACCTCAATAAGTGTACTTATAATATTTTTACTAGTTCATGTTTAATGTTTATGTATAGGTATCTGTCGTCAATGTTTTAATTACTAACTCGTCATATTTAATTTTGCCCTACTAACCCTAAAAATAGGTTCTACACTGTGAATGTGATGTGTACAATTAATTGCAAACTCGATTGACCTAGTTTATTGGTGTCGTACGCTGACACGTTAAAATAATGTACGCAATAATTGTCTTTCTTGTGTATGATTTAATTTGATATTCTTATGTATAAGTAATTAGTTCTATATTTGCCTAAGATACAGGAATAATCCTAGTTTAGGCACATGCAACAATTTATCTAATGTATATGTAGTAAGCACAATGTAAACGTTAGTTATAAGAATTTTAAATAAATATTCTATTCTATTCTATTCTACTTACTTACTTACTTACAAAAACTCGGTAAATTATGTAATTTTTTTTACCGTCCAAAATTCAAGTAAAAGGTATCAATAGAATGCTTATGTAAAAATAAAAAATAAATTGTACGGCAACTATGTACCTAAACGCATTATTTTACGACTAAAACAGCAGAATACTAATTTTCCCATACAATGGTTGGTCGAATGCTGTGCAAGTGACGTCATTTGCCAGGGCCAATTTGTAGGAGCCTTTTTGAAGGGCGCTAGCGTCGAGATAGGTTTGTCCCTAATTTTAGCCCTTTATTGTGCTCTAACAGTTGTTGGTCCCATATAGACATTTGATCGTCTCTAAAAACTGGTTCGACTGGCATATTAAAAAAAATTTAGTCAAATAGCGTATTACATGGACCAAATAAAGAAAAAGATAGACGTCGTGTCGTATAGAGAAGTCAAAGAACTGGCGTTAAGTACAACGGACTGGAGAGAACTGCACCGACAAGAGTGAAACTCCTAAATAATGATGAATATGTGAGTAAACAAGGAGCCCTTATAGTTTCGCCATGTCCGTCCGTCCGTCCATCCCCCGTTTTTCACAGTAACCGTTAGTACTAGAAAGCTGTAATTTGGCATGAGTATACATATCAATGACGCCGACAAAACGCCAGAATAAAATCTTTAAAAAAATTTTTTTTTAGGTACATGTAAAGTAGTGGTGCAATTTGTTTTTCTTCCAAACTCCATTGCGTATGATATTTCAAATAGCTCGTTGGATAGCTCTTTCAAAAATTGGTTGGCATGATATTAAGCTTTGAAGTGATAATTTTTGTTATGGTCAAGTGTCGTTGTCCCCCCCCCCCCCTGCCAGCTAAACGGTGGCTACTAGGCATGTGAAAAAAATCATGGTAGTAGTATATACGATGAATTAAAAGAAAAACTATCACAGCTAAGTAGACATTACTAGTTAACGAGTAATAAGTAATAGTCGAACTTCAGAAATGTACTTTGCAAAAGCAAACAATCGTACAATTTCCATTGATACCTTAGATAATGTTGTTAATTCTGTCAAAAACATAGTAAATATAAGTTTGCGAACTTTTTAGTCCACCGTATGTCACGGTTGGATGAGTACCCTACCTTGCGCGTGGCCCGACACGCACTTGGGCAGTTTTTTTTAATTGCCAACTTCTCGCTCGTTAAGAGTGAGTTGGAGCTACAATGTTAATAATTAAGCAAAAAAACTTGTTGCTCAGTTAGTATATAAACGTATCCAAGGCCAGGAGGTATATTAGACTTGACTTATTATGATTGGTGTGACATTTGTGATTTGCGCCTTCATCCATGATACCACGCATTCCAAATTGATATAAATAAAATCACCATCACATACAAATCACAACACAGCACATACAACGCTGTCGAGGCCCAAGCAAGAACAGGATCGGACCTTGAACACTGAGGCTGATAACGTGCCAATACGGGTAAGACATGTAAATATCATACATATATCACTTCAATAATTTGAGTCGAATAGACCATCGCAAGGTTGAGATCATGGTCATGAGTCATAAGTAAATAATACGCGTATCATATATAAACCCAGCGACATATAGATATACCACGCAGACGTGCCATTGCCATCACCATGATGTCTAAGAGGTGTATCTGTTTATTATTTGTGTTGTTCACTCTAACATCCACGATACATGGAGCCGGTGAGAAAAACAAATCTATTACAATTGACTATTTCAAAAATCTTTTTAGGGCCTATAAGTGTAAATCCGATGAATAGCTGATGCAGAGTTAAAAGAAAACAAGAGCCATTTTTTCTGAGGCCATTAACTAATACACATGCAATTTGGTTGAATGATTTAAAGTCAACGATGTCTTGTATGAGGATTATGAGTACAAGTAACCTTTAAGCCGTGAAAACGATGGCATATCATATAGGTACCGAAAGTAACCGGAGAGAAGTAACTGCAACTATTCATATTTAAAAGATCATTCATTTTATGAAAAAAAAAACCATTTGATAAAAAGTAGAGAACATTCATAACGCTTTTATATCAAAAATCAATTCCTTAAGATACATTCAGCGTCATACACCTAGTATGTAGCAGGCAAAGTGGCCAAATAGTTCGGTACATCATTCAAAATATATGGTTTACCGAACTGTTTGGCCACTTTGGCTGCTACATAATACTACCTGTGTTTATGACGCTGACTGTACAACCCGTTGAGTGTCCTATGGCTTAATAAGTCGATTTTTTTTAAATGTACCCAACATACGTAAACATAGAGTTTCATTTGCAATGCACATCTCTGAAGTCAAAACATCCCACGGTGATAGATTTCCCCAATCCAATGGTACGTTTGCAAAACGTATCATTTTGTGTTCTCGGATGAATACCGACGTGTTTTGTTCATAAAATGACTACATGGTTCATATTTTTTTATAAACTTTCAGAAAACTGTCCAACTGGCGAAGTCTATTACAGGTGTTCGCTTGAAAAATGCTATAAGACTTGTAAAGACCTGAAGACTCCCCCTCCATGCCCTGGAATAGCTGAAGGGTGTTACTTGCCTTCTTGTGAGTGTGGTGAAGGTCAATTAAGGAACGACCAGGGAACCTGTGTGGATTACGAAAAGTGCTGTCAGTATTGAACATGATTTTAACCTTTTTACAATAAAGTTTCGTATATAGATAACAATACGGGACAATTCATAGGAATTAAATCGTTTTTGGATTCTTTATTCAACAAACATATATTTATCTACACACATATCATAAATCCTCTAATATGCGTTCGGAAACCGTAGAAAATGACTCTCATTTCAACATTCAATGAATTTATGGCAATTTTCTTATCTGTGGCTAAGGCTACAGCAGTAATAAAATATTTCATTTTAATCTCATATATGATGTTAAAATATTACGTCAAACAAAACTGTCAAAATTTAAATGTCAAAGTTGACATGTCCCTATTCTAGTATCACTGAAAATTCAAATTCAGTCGATGCGAAATGTCAGCTCGATGTTTTTTTAGTATATAATATCGCACGAAATTTGAGCTAGAACGACATGATCACATCAGAATAAGGACTCTTTACTTTTTAAAATAACATTCAGGTATCGGTTGCCAGTTCTGATTTCGATATTTCCGCAACCGTGCAAAAAAGGTTGTATTAACACAATTATTGTATTTATTTACTACGGTTTCTGAACCCATCTTAGAGTAATTATAATATATGTGTAGATAAAGTAATGTATGCAACTGTACATAATTAGGCATTAAAACACTCGTGTGACCTTATTATTAAACTCGCCTTCGGCTCGTTTCATAAAACACACTCGTGTTTTAATGCCCCTCATTATGTACCAGTTGCATAAACTACTATTATGTATCATCCCGTATGGGATTTTTAAATACGTCATTAAAAATTGAAAAGTATACCAATATCTACTGTAAAGTACTTACAACGAAACGGTTCGAAAAATGTGTAAATTAATTTAATTTATTTATTTTTCTTTTCAGAATATTTAATATTTGGTCTAGCGACTGAGTAATTGAGTATATGCTGTATGGTAATAATTATATATTATTATCAGCCGTCACTATCTAGCACGACTTCAAACATTGCGATAATCATTCAACACAAATATTGGACACGGATGCAGTGGTTATTCATTGATGATAATTATTTCTCTCATCTTAATATCTCAAAATTATATGGTCTACCTTTAAATAAGTACACATATAATATACTTCGTAAATAATAAAACAAATGTGAAAATATACATAGTTAAACAGCATATTATTGCACTTAACCAATTTCCATTTCCAAGTCCTCAGCAAATACCTATTGCAAGGGAATTTTGTGTTAATTTTTACGTTGTAATGGTACATAGTATTAGTTATCAACTGACATGTAAAATTTATATTTTATGAATAAATGAGTATCATGAGTATTGTGACTTCATAATTGGAAGCGCCTATTATCACATACCTACTCGTATATCTGTATATCGCGCACCAAAACCCGGCAAGTATTATTGCTTGCTTACGGCTCATCATGCTGCGTCACGAAAACATGCTAGGTGTTTGCATCTCGTTACATTTACACGTACGTGGCTAGAACAAATAATCAGACTACAAACAGTGTTCGTTGCAGTTGCAGACTACGTACAAACAGTCACACACACTTTAATTATAGACACTGATTCTTACGCGATTCTGATGGGGGCGTCACCTCCCAACTAACATTTAAGCGTGAGATATAGGTTATACACATACCTCCTAAATGTATAATCCTCTAAAATGCGTTCAGAAACCGTAGGTAATGTAATGACCAGCATTATGACAATCAATGTATTTATGAAAAAAATCTTATCATTCTGTGGTAGAAAGTTACAGCAGTAACAAAATATAATTATGATTTCCTATTTGATAACATAAATAAAAAAACAATTAGGAACACATACAAAACTTTTTCTAGTATCGTATCACTGAAAATTCAAAATGCAGTCGATACGAAACGTCAGCTCGGTATGTTTTTGTTATTACCACTTTTGAGTTTTTAAAAACCATCTGAGACATAGAATATAGTGTCTTAAAATCTAAAAAAAATATATGTGTTACATGAGGATCTTGTCTAGTCAAAATCGCAGTCAGATATATGATCTGATGAATTTCACTCGATAGAAAAAAATCGCGAAGTTACCCCTTTTTGGAATGTATTTTCAATACTACGGCTATATTACTGATATCTAACATTTAATTTTTGTATTCAATTAAAGATCGTAAATAGTTATAGACAAATTCGCAGGGTTTGCTTTGATAAAATGATTGGCTTAATGACTATAGCTAAATATTTACAAAACTGCGCGCAGAGCTTGTGTAGAGAGCGGGATGGTTAATTGTAAATTCACGCGTGTTAGAGCGGGACAGTTGCGTTGGGGATACCTCCCCTTAATAGCTGCCAGTAATTTCACTATTTCCGCCATTTTCTGCCAGTAATTTCACTATTTCTCGGCTGAAAACCGAGCACGCTTCCCCTGGCAGGGTCATTCAACCCAAAGGCCCAAGACCTGTTCATGGCCTTAAGTACCAAAAACTTAAGACTTCAGTTGTAGTCGAACGATAATCTCATCAAGCATTTTACATAAAATAACTTTATCAATTTAACTGTCCCCAAAATTCATATTAATTTGTAGACCAGATTTTTTTACCTGGCTGTGGCCTTATAAGCTGGACCCGATAAAGCGATAGGAGTGCGCAGTTAGTGACTAGCCTGGGTAAAATCCAGGGGAAACCTCCGACACGACCATGCGGGCAGTTTAAAAATTAGAATACTCCAAGAGTATGCGCATTTGGCTTTATCGAATCTGTATGCCTAGCATATGACGGCCGCGAGTGTAATCGGCTCCAGATAGACTATCTGTCACTTTCTAACAGCAGCAATGAAAAAAAGACGCTTAGCCTATCTCAAGCCGACATACCCTCGCGGCCGTCATGTGCTAGGCCTACTGAGGTGTGACTGGAATCGAGTTACTTGTAATTTTGTCGCTGGTTCACTAAACCTAGCCTAGCTGAGAAGAGTCCGAGCAAGAAACTCAGCTAGGCCTCACCTGGGTCGGACTGATTCTACCCGGAAGGGGTACTGGGACGAATAAGGGACTATAATTTGTGTCTGTGTTGTCTCGATCGTACGGTGGACGTCCCCGCCGGCGGGAATGTGTCCAACTTGAACGCCGTAAGCGCAGCTTTCCATCTTTCGATGGACGCTGTGATTACGTCGTCCAGGTCCGAGAGGGTCTGCCTTGGACGTCTGACCTTGCGGCCCCCAAACACTGATCACCGACAGCAGAGGGGTAGGAATGGCCATTTTTGCACATGACAAATGGTTGGCAATCGCGGCTGATACAGATAAGGTAAACAGACAACACCTTATAGGTAAATTCGTGACTTGCAGCCCATTGATTGCATTTTTTATTGCCAACGTTTCTCTCATAAAGAGTGACTTGGAGCTACAATATTAGTAGGTAATTAAGCAAATAACGTGGTGATCAGGGTGAGGTGTATTAGACCAGACTTATTTGATATATGATTGGTGTGACATTTGTTATTTACGCTTGCATCCTTGCTTCCAAGCACTCCGAGTAGATTTAAAGTATTCTGAAATAAGAGAGTACTGAAATTAAACTACTATTATATACAACTGTGGATACAAATCACAACACAACACATACTCGTACAATTCCCTCGAGGTCCACCCGATCAGTTCCCGAGGTTTGATTATTTTACCGGCGGAGTACGGGAGCTGGACCTTGAACACTCTGCTGATGCTGCTAACGTATCATAACTAGTGTGGGAAATAAATATCATACCAATATCACATCAATAAGTTTAGTGAAATAGACCTCAATCGCAAGGTTGTGGTCATGGGTATAACACACGTATATTATATATAAGCTCCAAAGGGGCTGCGATATTTACAGATTTACCACGCAGACGTGCAATTATCATAATGGCTATGAAGTTTATTTGTTTATTATTGGTATTGTTCACTCTAACCTCCACGATACACGGACAAGGTGAGAAAAACTATTTTGTACATCACCTATTCGGATAAGGGCTTTTTCTTCCCTGCTAGGAGGGATCAAAATGGCACTTTTCTTCTCTGCTAGGAGGGATCAAAGTGGCACTTTTCTGTAACGAGTAATATGTTATTGTTTATTATATTTTATATAAGTTATAAAGGAGTTTTATAAAACTACTATGAAAACCTGATCTAATTCCGTGACAGGTATGACTTGGTCGTTTTTTTTTAAATCGTTATTTTATTATGTTTCTTAAATAACACACACACATTACACGTACTAATTACAATTTGATGCCATTATTACTTTCTATGGCAATGTTTTATGTGAAAACTGCAATTGAACCTGGCCGCTTTCACTGATCACCCACGCACCGCCGAAATGATGCTTCTAGTGACAAATATGCGAAATGTTACTTTTCCGCTTGCCCGAATCCTGTAAGACTTTTCTAAAAGAAACAGGACTTGTTTCCTCGTCAGATGATATGATTTTAATGAATAAAATTTTGTCGAGTAACTCCAAAAAAAAACATGAAAGTGAGTATCTCGGAATTGTGTGTATCACGTGAAAGTCCGAGTTTATCCTATAGGTATATCAAAAATGGTAGCACGAGATATTTATCTCGGGACAACTTTTAGCAGATATCTAACCTGTTTTTTTCGGTTTATCGCTCATTTATGTCATAAACGAAGCATCGTATCGTAAAATTATCTACTAGCAATTTAAAGAACATTAAATTCTGCGTCTAATATGTACAAATACGTAATAATTTGGTCAAGCGATATAGTAAAAAACCTTTGTCAAAAAACGAAGTTTTCCCGAACTTGGACAAAACTTCAATACTTATAGTTAGTTTAAGCATCTATCCGCGTTTGAATTTTGAATTTATCATGGCGTTGGTACGTAAGTACCCAATTAGTTAGCCCCTTTAATAATAATATAATAAAAGACTTAGTCAAAGAATTTTTTAAAGAAAAAACCATTAGATAAAATAGTGCATTAATTTCCCCAATCGTAGTTTTACAAAGGATGAATTACACACTTGTTTTTTCTAAAATAGCTTTTTGGTTCAAATCGATATTTTATTTCAGGGAACTGTCCAAGTGGCGAAGTCTATTACAGGTGTCATTTAGAAAAATGCTTCAAGACTTGTCAAGACGCGGCGAATCCCCCTCCCTGCCAGGAATATGAGAGAATTATTCTTAGTGAAGGCGGGTGTAACTTGCCTTCTTGTGAGTGCCCAGAAGATCAACTAAGGAACGACCTGGGAAAATGTGTGGACTATGAAAATTGCAATGCCTACAGCGTTTCCGGGCCCCCCATCCCACAACTCTCCGGGTGATCTGGGTGGGTTTTTTTCATAATTGAAACCCCCCACCCCTCTCTATACCTTAAACATACATACATAACGCTCCCTCTATACTTTAAAGAAAATAACCGTGAAAATAAATTGATTTGGCCATGTGATCGTCTAGTGATAAACTACGTTGTGTACCGAATAACCCCGATTCTTTTATGTGAAACGAATCAGACTTGAACCCTTCCCTACTTGACCGAAACCCTAGAATGCCTACTTAATTATTAATTCCTACTACCTACCTAATTTTTCCTACCAAACCTTCTATGTATTTTTCTACCAAATAGAATTATTTCTACTAAATTTCCATAACAATTACAGTAGCTTTCCTAACATATTTTACCTACTCAATATTTAGATTTTAAAAACATAATAATAAATTATTTTTATTTATTTATTTTTATCCTAGGTATTTCCATAATAAAATATTTTCATATATAATAATTGAACCCATTATTAAGCTACAGCTAAAAGGAATAATTTTGACTGTTGTATGGTATGTCTTTCATATCTCATACAATGCTGTTGACACGCCAAGACGGAGTCTGATCGTAACCTATACCAGAACTAGACATATTAATGAAGATAAATCCATACTAATGAAAATAAATTCATTAATAAGTCTTTAGATGAGAAGCATCTTTAACTACCAGTTCCCTCTATCCTAAACACATCCCAATGTTTCCTAATCATTTACAAAAGTATATCTTAACACTTTCCCAGCAATGAGCATTCTTTCACTCATGATATAGGAAAATCATACTCGTAGACTGCTTCGCCTGCTACTTTCAGAGTTAGTTCCATCTTTCTGAACCAGCCCTGCTATCCTAATCATGATTGGAAGAATAGGACCTTGGTGCGTTCCCATTGAGGACCCACGTTGGAATTTCGAGCTTTTGAATGTGTCAGTCTATAGTAAAAGTTCTCAAACGATTCTAAATTAAACCTCTAATTTGTAAAAGTCGGCACTCAAAAGAGTGCCATCGGCTTGCCTTATTTTCAGCCAGTCCAGTTCTTTTACTACGGCTCATGGGGAATAAGAAAGACTATAATATTTTTGACGCGCCGCCACTGGAAGATACTTATATTACAATTTTAACTCCTGATAAGTTTGGAAATGAGTGAAATATATTTGTTTTTAGCCGTTAGCCGTGAGTATTTCGTAACACAGTACTCAACAATAATAATTAGGCTCTTTGATGAATTTAAATGTTAATAATCCACGAAATGCTTTGTAACGGGTAAAATTTAAACAACCCTTTATAGACATGAGTACATCTTGAATTATACATTTACACTTTCGTATTTCCTCGCTATGGTGAGATAAAAAGCTCTGCAGCAAAGTTGTTCGGCGTCTCGTGCCTTGAGAGCCTCGCTACGCTCAGGATTGTATCTTACAATCCTTCGTTAGCTCGGCTCTCAATACAAACGCGCCAAAAATCAACTTTGCAGCCTTGCATAACAAATAACTATTTTTTTCGCTCAGTGTAAAGACACTTTTTTCTTCGTCTGAATCTAAAGTATCTATTACTCATGATTCGTAGTAAGGAAGAATACGAAAGCCATTCAACTAGGTACTTAGGCCTTGTAATTATTATTTCAAATAAAATAGTCTAACAAGTTTTTCCACACTTCCTAAATAGGTACACATTTCTATAAAAGTTACCTAGTGATTGCGCATTAATAAAAAAACGCCGTCGAAAAATAATATACTGTGATTACTGTGCCACTTTTGAAACAAACAGCAATGAGTGTTTTTTATTGACCGTCTTATTTAAATAGTATCTAAGAGTACTTTATTCTACTTACAACAATGACACTACACATAATAAACAATGAGTATGCATAAAAGCGTAGAAGGCTGCAACCACGCTACACTAGAGAGTAACTGGTGGAGTAGAGAACGCGTCAGGGTCATGCACTGGAGTACATTCGTATTGTTGTTGGGAGCTGTGGCGGGCACTCATGCGCAGCTGTCAGACTCGACTGTTGATACAGCACGCCGTAAGTTTTTTGATTTTGTTTTTCCTCTAGTACTTCTCGTCTACGGACTAAAAAAAACGAACAGTACATACCTAACAATAACATTTGTGGGTGGTAGCTAATTACCAGGCTTGGTAGGTGACGTATTAACTGCGTATACGGATGGACGTTGCTGGTCTGACATAAAACAGTCCAAGGAACCAATTTAAGTACCTAGTTCTAGTCCTAAACTGATTCTTGACGTCAACCCATAGCACACAGGCCACGCTGGTGCCGTTTTGGTCGCAAAACTTTATTTCAGGAGTCAAAACTCAATGTAAGTATTGACTTTTAAGGCGATATTATCCAGGCTTCTTGTAAAATATGTGATACCTAGGTACTAGTTTTATTTCGAAATACTACATATTAAAAATGCAAAAAAATATAGGCCAATACTGAGCTTTCAACTTTCCTTCTTCCTTCTACTCTTCGTTTTTTTTGCCTGCGTGCCCATTACATAGAATGCGAATGCAAGGACGGCCACATACTCCATGTAAGCAACGGAAAATTTTACTGGCGTTGTAGTTTTTTTTTCTTTAGAATTGAATGAAATCGGGTAGGTTGGAAGAGCTCCTGATTTTGTACAAGTAAAAAAAAACTTACAGCATGGCGCCGATAAAAAAAAATCCCATACATTTTCTTCACTGACTTACGAAAATCTTATACGTTTTGTCACTCAATGGAAAAAAATTGTGGGACACTGTAGGAAATCGTGCCTATATTGTTCAGAATCAGGAGCTCTTCCAACCTACCAATTTTCATGCAATTCTAAAAAAAAACTACAACGCCAAAAAAATTGGCCCAAATATGCCCAGAGAAAATATGTGTGTGTCAACATTCCCTTGGGAGAAATGAACAGCTTGGGAACTACGATAAGTGTAAAGCTGTGTTTTTAGGACCACAGTGACCTATTGTCATAAAGTGCTTATGAAGCTGGAAAGACGTGGGTCGGAATAAATTTCTTTTCAAATTTCTGGATCGATTTTGGAAATAATTATGATTAATAATCACATAATTTTTATGTTATGTGTGGCTCATTTTTATATTATTTAATTTGACAAATCCAAAATAATAAGTCTATTTATTTATGTTTCTATAGCCAAACCTATAAAATGCAAAAACAACGAGGTATACCACACATGTCGTATAATATGTCCCCCGCAAACGTGCGCGTCGATTTACACGGACTACGATTGCCGCAACGCCAACAAACGGTGTGAGCCCGGCTGCGACTGCATCTCCGAGTATTTGAGGAACGGCACCGAGAACGATCCTTGTATACCTAGCAGCCAGTGCCCCACCAGTAAGACCAAGAAAATATTCCTTTATTTGAAACTCATTAGATTATTATCATTAGTTTTTCGCTAAATAATGAAAGTAAACCTGCCTACATATGCGAAGAAATTTGGATGTATATCTGAGGAAGAAACTAAGTACTTTTTTTACATATTCAGAGAAAATGCTCATTCTTCGTCGGCAGTTCTATACGGAACTTATGAGTAAATTGAACATGAAGTGATATTAAATTATGCTAATCATTATTGTTATTTATTATTAAACTTCCTTCTTTATCTCCCTATTTCATTTACGGAATGTTATAATTAGAAAGAAGTCACTATTTGCATCTTTCTATGTAAGTCGTCGGCTCTGGTGAGATATCGCTTTTGTTCTTCGTTTTTTGTTATAATTGTATTTTTTAGCAAGGCATTATATATCTCTATCTGAGCAGTCATTGACAGCTTTAAATTTCGCACTTTAATCTGCACTTCAAGAAAAGTTGTAAATTTTACGGCCTCCCTGCCTACGCAGCCGATATTTTTGGATTCACATTCTGATAAAGACATTTATTTTGTATGATAGGCACTAATATTCCTTCCTGGGTCAAGGTTGTATTCTATATTTTTGTTTATTTATTTTTTTAGACATATCTTTATGTATATATAACGTCATTTAGTACCCACGACACAATTTTAGCTTAGTTTGCAACTGAGTCGATTTATGTAAGATTATTCCGCCATATTTCTTTAAGGCTGTTGTTTTTCGATTTTACTATACTCTTTAAGCCTTCATAAACACGGAACTTAAGTCGATGCATTTTTAAACTATTTTTTAAATATTCTAGCGTCCTATTATTTACGTGCGCCTATGCTGTCGATGTGTCAATAAGACTATGACTACCGAATAGCTATACATTTTTAAGCTAATTGAAACAAAAAAATGCTACCTAGACCTACACAAGCAGTTATAATAAATAAGACACATAGTAACAGGAAAGATCGCATTTGAGATAGTTATAAAAATTTACCAATGTAGGTGCTCGGCGAGTTCATATATTATTTAACTTGCAAATTGTCGCGACCTCTAAACGTTGCTCTAGAAAGCAAAATTTTGGTATATGTTCTTTTTGCTCATACAGGAACAGGATAAGTGTGACTTGTGGAGCAAGAATAAAACGACATTTTTTTCCCCCATACAATCTTGGACCACCCTATTACATACATATTTACATCCATGAGAAGAAACCACTGCCAAGCAGTGAAACGTAAATAGGCTGATGACGATGCAATCATCGTCATCAGCCTTATACCTTCCACTGGCACCTTCTGCCTGGCACAATTGCCATCCGGGTGCAATGATCACATCGGGATCGCCATTGTAAAAGTAGTTTCGCTTAGTTGTAAAATAAGCCACGAAATTGTCCCATGTCAGTTCAAATAGATAATTTAAATTGAACATTTTTAGCCTAATATGGTAGGCTGATTTTTTTTTCTCATCAGCACCACCAGTTACACCGGAGTGCGGCATCAACGAACATTACGAAACGAATAGAAAGAAATGTGAGCTGACCTGCAAAAACTACGAAAAAGAATCTATACTGGGTCCTTGCCAAACAACCAGCGGGTGTTTCTGTGATACAGGTTATGTCAGGAACAGTAATGGACTCTGCATTTCTAAGAAACAATGTCGTAAGTAACTTTATACGCTAGGGCAGGGATAACGTGGTGAATATGATATGTTCTGTTTTAAAGAAAATTTTAACATTATGTATAAGCATGTTTTTTTATGTATAATTTCTTGCAGCTAAGAATATAGTCTGTCCGCCTAATGAGGTGGTGTCCGAATGCTACAACAGCTGCCACAAGACCTGCAAAACCAGATTGAGAAGCGACGGTAGACAGTGCCAGCTCGCCTGCATCCAGACCGGCTGCCTTTGCAAGGAGGGCTACTTGAGACACGATAACGGAACGTGTGTACCCGTCAATGAATGCTGTAAGAATATTTAACTTATTTAATTAACCAGTTAACCGGGGGACGCATGCACTGCCGAGATTTTCGGGCACGAATCCAAATGATAGACCGTGTCGTTCACTTGCCATACACACGTCGGACCATATGGCAAGATTAACAAGTGAAATTGAAGAGTGTTTAGAGAATAACATTATACGGGTTGGAAAAAAGCTATGGATGGGCCCTATAGGGAAACTGCCTTAAATCGTTAAGTTAGCTCGTTTTACTTAAAGGAAACTTTTCTTTTGTTTTAAAAAGAAACAAAACAGCAGGATTTTCTATAATTCGCCTGTTTCGCCCGGTAATCGAACCAGCTAAAATTTAAAAAAAAATACAATGCTTTTTTATTTCCCTAGTTGATACAGTCACTGTTAAAGATAATATTCCTCCAAAAAACATTAGGTCTTGACACTTGTCTATGGTACAAGATATCCATATACCGAATATTGAGTTGCACTTTCTTAGAAAATCTTAGGAAATTTATGAAAATCTTTATTAATTTCTTTGTTAATGTAAATGCGATTCTACTACTTTTAGTAAGACTTGGTAATTTAACAACAGCTCCGCCCCGCTGCAATGAAAACGAGACCTATTCGTGTTGCGGTACAGCGTGTCCCCCGACTTGTCAGAACAGGGGAGACAACTGCACCGCCTGCACTGACCAGTGCGTCGAGGATTGCTTCTGCAACAAGGGACTAGTGCGTGCTGAAGACGGAACCTGTGTTAAGCCTAAAGATTGTCGTAAGTAACTAAAACATTTCGATGCGTTCGATAACTTCATCTTTCAAACAGAAGTGAGAGGGGTAGAATAAAATAGATACACGGTATTTCAAAATATGGATTCCTTCTTTCTACAGTGCGATAGTCAATATATGCATAGACATTGAATGCTCTTTCTAATTATCGTGCAATGGAGACCGATTAATTACGTATACCTAAACTGCCAATGTTTCAAACTCACATAAAAACGACATTTTTATCAAACTCTTTTCGAGACACTCGTTCCCATTTACTTAAACTACGGTGTCAAATTTTCCCGGTACTATTGGCAAGCTTTAGGCTGGCTAGATCATGTAATAACTTAAATACCTAACATTGTACGGGACACACGTATCGTTTAACTTGTAAATTTTAAATGGTGTGCAATTAAAATGTTATTTGCTTATCTGTTACTTTAACCACCTCCTTAATTTCAGCCAAACGCACCTGCAAGGATCCGAACGAAGTGTTCGTCGAATGCCCCCGGACCTGTCCCCCAACAGACGGTTGCTCCAACATCTGGTCCAAGTTCAACTGCACCAACGCGGTCAAGTGTTGCAAGCCTCAATGCCGTTGCAGACCTGGATACTACAGAAAAGACGTTTGCGTCCCAGTTAGCCAATGTTGAGCTTCAGCAGTAACTAGATAATATTTCTGGTTATTTACGTGAACATGTAGTATAATGTTAAAATCATATATTGCATTACGTTTCAATAGAAATAAAAAAAAAACTTTCTAGCATCATCGTGAGAATATCGTGGAAACTGAACTAACTTAAATTTAATACACAATCACAGGAATAATCAACTTTCATCAATCACGGTAGAAATTATTTAAAATGTCCGACATTTTATAAAACTTGTCATTGGACTTTGAATCTTCACGCTTGGACAGTAAAGTCGCTTTTTGAACGGCCTAATTTGACAATACAACTCGGACAGTTCAAATAATTTTAAGTTATAATTTGGTAATGTGTTTGGTCCTGCTTATAAGAGCTTTGTTTATTTCTTTAGAGCTTTATTCAAATCAAAAATTAAAAGTTTATAAAGTCTTCTTATTATTCTGAGACATTAACCTCTCATCGCCATCATCATCCTCCTTGCGTTATTCCAGTACAGCTGCATCCCGAAGGATGCCTGGGGTCCGCTACCTTCTAAGGAAGCGACTGCTGACGGCCCTTCCAACCCAAGGGGAAACTAGACCTTATTAGGATTAAGCTTGTCATGTGAGTGGGCAACTTGACTGTTAGAAGTTCTCAAGCCGCTCGAACTTGTCTTAACGACTGCTACAAGATCTACCCCTTAATACCCCCCTTAATAACCCTTATAGTTTCGCCATGTCCGTCCGTCCGTCTGTCCCCCGTTTTGCTCAGTAACCGTTAGTCCTAGAAAGTAATTTGCATGCGTATACATATCGATAACGCTGTCAAAACGGTAGAATAAAATTAAAAAATAATAATTTAAGAGTACCTCCCCTACATGTTAAGTGGTGGTGCAATTGCTTTGAAGTGATAATTTTTGTTATGGTCAAGTGTCCCCCCCCCCCCCCCCCCCCACCTGAGTTTGAGTGATGTGGATTTAAATTGTGAAGTGTCTAAGCCGCCTGGTCCTTATATTAATTATACCTAGAATGAAAATAATAAACGTATGTTTCATTTATAAATAAAAATAAAAAACCCATACAAAATAATTATTTTATTCTGTTTTTTACCCACGACGGAACGGAGAAGGTATACATATTTAGGGTGAGAGATTGTTTGTTTGTTTGTTTGTGTGTGCACACCAATATCTCCAAAACTGCTTGACTGATTTAGATACGGTTTTCTGCAATAGGTTTGTAGTTCAGTCGGGAAGAATTATAGATAGATTTTACAAAGACATCTCGCCAGGGGGCGCTGCAGTAAACATTTTTCACTTGCTAAATAGTGCGTTTAAGCGCGTTTTCTCCGTAAATACTCAGCCAGTGCTTATGATTTCGATACGACTTGATGAGTACTTCATGCATTTGAAGTCTGAGGATCTGATGATGAAGCAGAAAACCTAGTAGAGTACTAAGCAGAGGTAGATATCCCTCCCTTCGTTTGTTTTTGGTCTCTTTTGTTTATGTTGTATTAACACACGTTGTACATGACATTCAGAAGGTCTGATGATGGAGTAGAAACATACCGCAGATAACTTTGCGACGGCATATAGCATCTTGATCGTGATTGGGTTCTTTAGATTGTGTTTGCTGAGCAGCTTCTGTACATGATCTGCTAAGGGTCTAATGATGGATCAAAACAATATTTGAGGGTATATAAAGGTAGGTATTTAACTTTATTTTACTAAACGGTTAAAACTCACGTATTAATTGTCACCCGAAAGTCGACCAAACACACACATGACATGTCGCCCGAAGTGACAATTAATACGTGAGTTTTAACCGTTTAGTAAAATAAAGTTATAACATGTCTCACGAAAGTTTAAATTCAGGTAGGTATTTAGTTAGTGGATCGTGTTAGGACTGTTTTGATTGTATTTATTGAGAAGCCTCTGTATATAAACAATAGAAGACCTGATGATGAACCAAAATAGTATCATAGGGAAATTTGCCAGGGCACATAGGTGGATCACCGTGTTTCGACTGCTTTAAATATTTTGCGATTAAGTAGTTGGATTGGAGAAGCCTAAAATCCGTGGCCCATGTAACTGAAAATGTCATTTGCTATTACTGTAATTTATTCACGTATGGCATTTATTTCGAACCGTGAGATTTTCGAGAAGACAGTACGGTTGCCAGTTTTTGTTGCACTTTTACAACCACCGTAGGTCACGTGTAGGGTAGCGGTGGGTACTTTCTCTACGGACGTGGTGCAACTTCGACCCCCCTTTGTCAAGTGAGTGGGCAACTTGACTGTTAGAAGTTCTCAAGCCGCCCGAAGGCCTCCAACTTGGCTTAACGACTGCTGTCATACACAACAGCCGGGATCAAGGGCTTAACGTGCCTTCCAAAGCACGGGAGCGCTCAGTTAGTAACCACTCAAAGCGGTCACCCATACATGTACTGACCCCGCCCGACATTGCTTAACCTTGCATATCGGTTGCGGCACGCAGGCGCCGCTGGGCCACGAGCGCTCCAACATATATGGTAAATATGTAAGCGAATTTCATGTATTTTTTTTTGAGAATAAATATGTATGTATGTATCTAATAACTTCTAATAAATTAGGACATTTAAAAGAATAAAGTACTTTAAATCTCTTGAAAGAGGGGTAAATGTGCGTTAGGGAGAAAGTTATCCACGTGAGGTTGCCCGTCGGGTCTTCGGCCCTTAGGTTGGCTTGTAAGACATTCGGGGCTCGAAAGTGTTAAATTAGCTCGCCCTTCGGGCCTTTCGGCTATTGGGTTCGCATAGCGAGCGCGCTCCAAGAAGAAGCTTCGGGCCTTCGGCCTTACAAGGTACGCCTTCCGACCTCGTATGCCTCGCTCCTTACCTTTGGGATTTAGGCCCTCAAGTTGACTTGGGCTCGACCCTTCGGACCTTCAGCCCTCGGGCTCCTATAGTGAATACGCTCCAATAAGAAGCTACGAGCCTTTGGCCTTACGTGGGACGGCTTCTGTGCTTGACTCGCCTCTTAGCTCTTACCTTCGGGCTTTTGGCCCTCAAGTTCGCTTATAAGACACTCGGGGCTAGTAAATCCCTCGCCCTTCGGACCTTCCACCCTCAGGCTCGAACAGCGAGCGCGCTCCAAGGACAAGCTTTGTGCCTTCGGCCCTACGCGATAAGCGTTCTGACCTCGTATGCCTTTAGGGGTCACCATCGGAGCTTCGGCCCTAAGGTTCGATTGTAAGACACTCGGGGATAGAAAGTGGCCACTTTGGCACCTATTTTTGTAGTTCCTTAGGAAAACTTCAAGCAAAAATCAAGAAGCTTAGGTAGGAAGCTGATTCTACAACCGGCGCTTTCGAGGGTTCATAAATACTTAGACGGCTCTCTCTAAAAACTAGAATAAAATAAAAACAAAATTAAAAATTTTGAAAATACCCCCGACGGATGTAGCTAATTGAAAAATAATTAAATAAATTAATTATTTAGTTATTTTTCAATTAACTACATCCGTCGCGGGTATTTTCAAAATTTTTAATTTTGTTTTTTTAGTACTTGTTGTTATAGCGGCAACAGAAATACATCATCTGTGAAAATTTCAACTGTCTAACTATCACGTTTCATGAGATACAGCCTGGTGACAGACGGACGGACGGGCGGGCGGACGGGCGGACAGCGGAGTTTCAGTAAACCAACTCTCGCAAATCAGTTCTTCTACAGTAAAAAGTTGTGAGATCCATGTAATACCAAGTTGGTTAATTTATTCAGTCCCTACTTAGGGGTCCTCTTTTTCTTCTGTCTTAAGTTAATACGTAATAATAATAAGCTAACCTAAGAACATCTTATAGTGACCAAATCAATATTAGAAATCTATTGTTTTAAATAAATAGATTGACTTGTACATCGCATGAAAACACAATGTATCTCACAAGTAATACATATTCTATTAAATTATATTATTTAGTGCGATTGCCAAGTCAATCAATTTATTTAAAACTTAAAAGATTTTTAATATTGATATATGGTCACAATAAGATGTTGTTGCAGAAGGACCCTTAAGTAGAGATTTTAATAAATTAACCAACTTGGTATTACATAAATTATTACTATTTTCTTTATTCATTTAAGGGCTTAGGTTGGGTTATTACAATATTTTTATAAAAAGTAAAATATAAAATACACTTACAAAACATAAAAACATTATAAAACCTAACCTAGGGTTCCGCCTCAGCGAGGCAGGGCCTAAGGTACCGGTGGTTAGGGCGACAGAGAGAGGAACCTCCTGACTATCCTCGCCGTGTCCAGGAGTACCGCCTTCTGTATCTGACCCTTGACCCAGCCATCTAGCAAGAGTCTCTTGAGGTGTTGGTCGAGACTCTTCGCTATTAAACCGTTCGCAGAAACGACTATCGGTATTATTATTATTGTTACATAAACATAAATTCCTGACATTTTATTGTTTTTGTGCTCATGTTTTAGCATTTTACGACGCTAACAAAATAATACTCGTTTTAAAGATATTTAAAGGATAATAGCACACGTTTGAAGCTGAAACGTGACTAAGTAAAGTATTTGTAGCCCATGAATAATATTTCCAACGTTGATCGTAATAATTAAAACCACGTGCAGGTATAGGTAATATTTGATGATATCTTACTCATCACCAACCACGCAAAATGATGTACCTATCTACTATACAGCGCGTTACCGGCAAGCGGGCATTAATTGAAACTGATATTATTCTAGTAGCAATTCTATTAGCAAATATTTCCATGTTAGCGAATCATAATTATATGAATTAACCGCAAAATTAAATTTCCCTAATTCCGCACCGCCAATGTAGGTACTACGTGCACTGCTTAACGTAACTTTAAGTGAACAAAACACTAAGGGCTGTTGTACCGAGTTGTCAATTTACTTTGCAGTACATTGCGGGCAATTAAAATTTTGTTAGAAAATAAGTGAAGTCAAAATTTTGGTTTAATAATAAAATTTAGTGCATGGTTAGGTTAAGAAACTACCCAACTTGAATAAAAGCCCGCTTGCCGGTAACACACTGTATTGTATACTTGTCATCCTTTTTGTAGAACGAATTATCCTTCTCTTTGTGCCTTCTAAACGAAAGCCCTGTCTTTCATTGTTAAGCGTAACCACTAATTGATACTGTAAACTAAACGAAGTAAACGTTAACACTTTCAGCCAAAAGTCGGCTTTACGTACAAGGAAAGAAGGTTCACTTTTAAAATATTCGACTTTATCAGTGTTGACCTTTTGTATTTAAAACAGCAGTATTGTCCGTAGAGCAGCATTTTCATTTCGAAGCATTTATGGCACGTGGCTAAACAACGGCATTGTTGGACCGATGGATCCTTAAGATAAGACCCGTTCTACAAAAAGGATTACAAGTATACCTAGACTTAGCATGTAGGTAGCACCTACTCATACTGTCTGATTAACTGGTAAATTATTGGAGCAAATTTTAAACCGACACTCAAGTGTCCCTAACTAATCGTTTTTTTTTATAGAACCTACCATAAAAACGGCATCATAATCCCGCCAATACCTTAAATTCGGAAATGCTATAGTTATATGCATTATCCAATTCCAAACAATCAGCAAATAAGATTAATTAATACTTGATAAAACGTATCTTTGATCATTTTTAACCGTCTCCAAAAAAAGGAGGAGGTTCTCAATTCGCCTGTATGTTGGTTTTTTTTTGTTGTATGTTTGTTACGCGATTACTCCGCCATTTATGAACAGATTTGGAAAATTATTGATTGGTCCCGTTGTTCTCAAAGTTCACTTCTGATGATGGAATCTATGAGGAATTGAGGGAACTCTTCAAAAGTTCAAGGGAAACATATAACGATTTTAGTATTTCCGGTTGCAAATCGGACATTTGCATTCAGAAAGTAGCATTTGGTGAGTTGGAACTGATGAAGAAGACCACAGATGATCATCCAAAACTCCAACTGTTTCATGGGTGGCGCTAAGATATTTGGATCAAGATAATGAAGCGACTATGACGAAGCCAATCTAGATTGTCATGATGTAATGTTATACCATCTAACTGAGCTGGTAATTAAAGCCGGAAGGTTGGCAACGGAACCCTAACTAAGAACGGACTAACTAACTAACTAACTTAACTAACGGAACTAAGAAATAACAGAAATAAAGCCACCATCACATACAAATCACAACACAGCACATACAACGCTGTCAAGGCCCAAGCAAGAACAGGATCGGAGCTTGAACACTCTGCTGATAACGTTGCCGATACGGTTGAGAAGTAAATATCATACAAATATCAATTCAATAACTTGAGTCAAATAGACCATCGCAAGGTTGAGATCGTGTCATGAGTCACGAGTATAATAAAACACGTATCATATATAAACCCAGCGACATATAGATATACCATGCAGACGTGCCATTGCCATCACCATGATGTCTAAGAAGTATATCTGTTTATTATTTGTGTTGTTCACTCTAACATCCACGATACATGGAACAGGTGAGAAAAACAAATCTATTACCTATTGACTATTGTAAAAATCTTTTTAGGACCTATAAGTGTAGATCCGAAGAGCTGTTTTCCTGAGGCCATTAGCTTAAGCACATGCAATTTGGTTTAATGTTTTAAATTTACAAAAGTCAACGATGTCTTGTATGAGGATTATGAGTACAAGTAACCTTTAAGCCGTGAAAAGCATGGCATATCATATAGCGACAGCAACCGGAGAGAAGTTACTGCAACTATTCATATTTATAATATGATTCATTTTATGGAAAAAAAACAATTCCATTCCATTTGATAAATGTAGAGAACATTCATAATGCTTTTATATCAAAAATCAATTCCTTGGGTACAGTCAGCGTTATATACCTAGTATGTAGCTAGCAGGCAAAGTGGCCAAATAGTTCGCTACCCCATACAAAATATATGGTGTACCGAACTATTTGGCCACTTTGGCTGCTACATACTATATGACGCTTACTGTACAACCCGTCGAGTGTCCTATGGTTTAATTACTCCATTTTTGTAAAGTTTGTTCATAATGTAAACATAGAGTTTCATTTGCAATGCACAAATCTCTGAAGTCAAAACATCCCACGAGTTTAAGGGTCCTTATTAGTTAAAAAAAGGCTCATCTATTTAGGCGATTTTCTGTTTAAATAAGAAGTATTTTGACATTTTGTCAATGTTACTATCTAGAATAGGACTATTGCGACCTATTGACATACATTTTAAATGTATTTTTTGGGTTTTTCATTAAGAAATATTGATTCAAACATCACTCCAAATCGACCATTTTCGAGCTAAAAACAGCTTTTTGCGCTTAAATTCTACTACACACAATAAAATCAAAAAAGGGCAATGTTACTATCTAAAACTTTAATAAAATCATCGTATCGTTTAACCACTGTATTGTTATTATAAATCAATACTTTTGTCAAAATGTTTGATCAAAAATTTTTAAAACTAGATTTCCCCAATGGTACGTTTGCAAAACGTATCATTTTGTGTTCTTGAATGAATACCGACGTGTTTTGTTCATAAAATGACTAGGTACAAAGTTCATTTTATATATAAATTTTCAGGACACTGTCCAGCTGGCGAAGTCTATTTCAAGTGTTCATATGAAAAATGCTATAAGACTTGTAAAGACCTGAAGACTCCTCCTCCATGCCCTGGAATAGCTGAAGGGTGTTACAAGCCTTCTTGTGAGTGCGGTGAAGGTCAATTAAGGAACGACCAGGGAACCTGTGTGGATTCTCGAGATTGCTGTCAGTATTGAACATGATTTTAATATATATGATACTAGCGACCCGCCCCGGCTTCGCACGGGTGCAAATTAATCACTCTTGAATCATTCTATCTAGATATATTACAAAAAACCGCATCAAAATCCGTTGCGTAGTTTTAAAGGTCTAAGCATACAATGGGACAGACAGCAGGAAGCGACTTTGTTTTATACTATGTAGTGATTTTTCTTGATAGATCTACATAATATTATAAAAGAAACCTATTATTCTAATTTCCAGTTTCTAGCTACATTTTTCCTTAAAAATCACACATTGCCCATGGTGAACTTTCAACCCTCGCTTAAACGCTTTAGGGGATGAATTAAAAGAAAATGCCATAATCAATGTTTTTCACTATGCATTAGGAGCTTGTGACCGAAGTTTTAAACTTCTTACTTCAAAAACTACATTTTTCTCATACAAAATTTCATCCCTTTTCAACCCCTTAAGGGATGAATTTTTATATCAACCCAATATCATTTATCTTATTATTTAATAAGAAACCTTACAAAGTTTCAAGTCCAGAACTTTCCAAATGAATGATTTCCATACAACGGTTCAACCCCTGTTTCACCCCCTTAGGGGTTGAATTTCGAAAAATCCTTTCTTAGTACACGTCTACGTAGTCTAAAGAATATATGTTCCAAATTACATGGTTATATATTCAGCGGTTTAGGCTGTGCGCTGTCTGTCAATAGTTGTCTAAGTAACGCAAGAGTTTTATAATATGTATAGATAATGCTTCACTAATGTATCGGCGAAAAATGAATAGCAAATTATCATGTTGACGACCGCTTTAGCTTAGTTGGTAGTGACCCTGCCTACGAAGCTGGAGGTCCCGGGTTCGAATCCCGGCCAGGGCATTTATTTGTGTGATGAGCACGAATATTTGTTCTTGGGTCTTGGATGTTTTCTATGTATTTAAGTATCTATTTATGTATATAAGTATGTATATCGTCGCTTAGTACCCATAGTACAAGCTTTGCTTAGTTTGGGACTAGGTTGATTTGTGTAAGATTGTCCACAAATATTTATTATTTATTTATTTATTTATTTATTATGTCCCAAACTATATGTTCCAAAAATTCATTTTGGCGAATGATCAAGTGGCAAAACTACATTTGGCACATTTCTGTTTTCGCAAATGTATGGTTTAGCAAATTCTTGTTTACCAAATAATTACTTAGCAACGTTTTAAAACGCCACTTTTTATATTTTCGAATGTGCCTATTGGCATAATATACTGGTCCCAAAATATTCTTGTTAAGCAAATAATGCATTAGGTATGATGTTGATTCATAGTAGGGTAAACCAGGGTGTGATTGCCCACCGTCAGTGATTGCCCGCCCGCCTTAAACAAAACATGTCGAATGTTGGCTTATGCCATCATTGTTTTATGGTACCTAGATGATTCTGACTCTGGTGGTTCTGACTCATCATCATCAGCGAAAGAATTATTTGGTGCTCTTATGAAAGCTAAACGCAATCCTTTTTATTACGTACAACCCCCTAATCTCGCCTGGTATACCTAATTTCGCCTGTTTTTATGAAAGTTGAAATTCCCGCCATGATTTGTTTTTAATGTTAATTTACTTTATAAGTCAATTCAGGCGACTGACATCAGACAAAGACTTTCGTTTATGATTTTAAGGTATTGGGCAATCACTGTGCCGTGAAGTTGGCAATTTCTGTAGGCTATGGGCAATAACTGTACTTTTTAGAATATTTTAATTTCGTTGAATTATTTCCTATGTTACGTTAGTTTCAATTAAAAACTGTTCATACTCCATAGGGTAGTTTATTAGGTCATAAGAAAATAGTAATAAAAAGTTGGTACCTATCATATAATTTCTTTTTTATTGCGTGTCAGTGTTTGACATCCTTACGTAAGTGGGCAATAGCTATATGGTTTACCTACGAGTGCTTTAAAGTACATTCGCGATTGATTCGATAGGTAATATATCATCATCATCATCATATCAGCCGAAAGACGTCCACTGCTGGACATAGGCCTCCCCCAAAGAGTGCCACAATAAGAGGTAATATATAATTGAGTATATATAATAATAGCAAATAATAGCAAAATTAAATATTTGTAGTGAGTTACGTACGCCAAATTGAATATTAATAATTTAACACACACTTCCTTACCTTTCAGTCTCCTCTTCCGAACAACCCGATGGAAGCGCAAAAAACGAGAGGAAAGAATCTTGTCTCGCTTGAGTTTGACATATTTCACATATAGGTACGTAATACACTTTGACCGCGCCGAGCTAATGACGCGCGACATCGGTATGAATCGTGGCAGAGGCGTGACAGCCACTGAATGGACATCCTAAGGCTGCGTTTCCACCAGAGATGTGCGAGGATGTGTTTTTATAGATTTGATGACACCTCGCTCGGCGCGTAGCGATGTGTTAAATTTATGAAAACGCATCCTCGCACATCTCTGGTGGAAACGCAGCCTAAGGCTTCACTTGCTCCGCGCGCGGCGCACTGACAGAGTGACACCCTGCCCGAACGTCTATTTGAGGTACGGCTTTTTAAATTAACACGGCAGATTTCGTTTGATCTTACACCCCATAAATTTCATACATTGGCTTATAAGTACAGTCAGCCAAGAAAGTGGTCTACCAGTTTTGACAAAAGTTTCTGTGAGATCTAATTATCGCTAGGGTTGACTTTTCTAACGGAGTGTAAGCACCGGTTCGCACGAGCGCTTTTTCAACGCGCGTTAAAAAAACGTTAAAATGACGTAAACTGATAACCATGTATTAATTCACATGAAGGCGGTTTTAAAGCGCGGCGTTTTTTTATCGACCACTATTCGATTTTCGACGTTGGGCGCCAACGCCCAAACGTCCAAACGTTAAATCGAATTAAGTTTACGGAACCGCCAACATCGGGTTTTAACGCGCGTTGGAAAAGCGCTCGTGCGAACCGGGGCTAAGAGTTACACAAATTGACGTACGTCTATTATCTGAGATGCCTGACATATAAAATCATGGGTTATTTTATTTTGACCTTTGTTATCAATGCAATAGGCTAATATTTTGCAATAATGTTATATATTCTTCTCTTCAATTAAAACCATTACGATCTTTTTCAAGAAAATCTTTTTGCAACTGAAAAAGAAAGTATCACTGACAAATAGTGTCAAGTATTATTGTCAACGTAATATTCAACAATCGTGTTATTATATAATATTCCAATTTCTTGATTTACTACTGCTGTAATGCCTCGTAATTTAACAAGAGCCGAACGAGCTAATAATAAAGCACTTCATAACGAGGGTTTAAATAATAGTGAGATTTCTAGACATCTAAACTTGCACATGACATTTTTTGCCGACTGTACATTGAGAAAAAATTGGCCCCACAAAGCACAATAATTATTAGCGTTGTACATATATAAAAATCGATTCTTAAGGCCGGGTATTACTAGTTTTGAGTTTTAAAAAACCATTTGAGACATAGAATATAGGTACTTAGTGTTTTAAAATCTAAAAAAAATGTGTTACATAAGGATCTAGTCTAGTCAAATTCGCAGTCAGTTACATGCCCTAATGAATTTCACTCGATAGAAAAAAATCGCGAAGTTACCTACCCCTTTTTGGAATGTATTTTCAATACTACGGCTACATTACTGATATTTAACATTTAATTTTTATACTCAATTAAAGATCCTAAATAGTTATAGACCAATTCGCTGGGTTTGCGTACGTTACGGCTTATATACTACTATTTACCTAAACAATTGCTGTAAGTAGTATTAATGAGATTCTAACCCTGTTACACAATTAAGATTCGTATAGATATTTATAGGAGAATTCATAAGAATTATATCATTATAGTTACAACAAAGCTAAGTTAATCTTAATGCACCATTAAAAACCCAATAGTATACCAATACCTACTTTAATAGTAGTTTATGCAACTGGTACATAATGAGGGGCATTAAAACACGAGTGTTCATAATAAGGTCACACGAGTGTTTTAATGCCTAATTATGTACAGTTGCATACATTACTTTATCTACACACATATTATAACTACTCTAAGATGGGTTCAGAAACCGTTGTAAATAAATACAATAATTGTGTTAATACAACCTTTTTGCACGGTTGCGGAAATATCGAAATCAGAACTGGCAACCGATACCTGAATGTTATTTTAAAAAGTAAAGAGTCCCTATTCTGATGTGATCATGTCGTTCTAGCTCAAATTTCGTGCGATATAATATATACTAAAAAAACATCGAGCTGACATTTCGCATCGACTGAATTTGAATTTTCAGTGATACTAGAATAGGGACATGTCAACTTTGACATTAAAATTTTGACAGTTTTGTTTGACGTTTTTATATTTTAACATCATATATGAGATTAAAATTAAAAATTATATTACTGCTGTAGCCTTAGCCACAGATAAGAAAATTGCCATAAATTCATTGAATGTTGAAATGAGAGTCATTTTCTACGGTTTCCGAACGCATATTAGAGGATTTATGATATGTGTGTAGATAAAGTGCAATGCGCCTGAAGTGCAATGCTCCTGGCGAAAAAAATATATAATGCCATTCTTTTGTTATCTGCCCTGGGATCCCAGGGACTGGTAGACGACGGGTTAAACTATAAGAAACAAGGTGTTATACTTGTAAAATAATCTATTTATTTGTGTGGTTTTTTTTTTTCAGAAAATGAAAATTCCATCAATCACCTGAATAATTCAGTATGTCTGATATTATTATTCTTATCAACAGGCCCAATCCAACACGATTACAAACATTGCAATAATCATTCGACATTTAAATGTCTCAAAATTACATGTCTATATTTTAAATAACTACGCATACAATATGATTATGTAAATAATAAAGTTCATGTGAAAATAAACATTATACATCATTAAAACCGCATATCTTTTGCACTTTATCAACTATACCTTACCTACCTTCCTACGTACAGTCACTCTGAAATATCCTATCTATTGCAAGGGCATATATATATACATATATATACTAGCTGACCCGGCGAACATTACGAATCCGAAAAAAGAAAAATGTTTGTAGAAAATAAGATTTTTACTGTTGTGTCCATCTATCTCTACCGAATTTGCATGTATGTTCATAAAAATATTGATCGTTTTCCTAAAGCTAGAAATTGTACTAATCGAAATTTAAGAAATATGAGTAATTTAGCTGTATGTAGGCCTCAATTTAGACATTTTGATAATAGTATTAATAACAATGCAATTAAAATTTATAATCACTTAAGCAATGACATTAAAGATTGTAATGACATAAACACTTTTGAAAGACAACTGAATTTTTTTTTCCTAAGTAGACCATTTTATTCCATCAATGAATATTTTGCTAATGCACTAGAATAAGGCAAGAATGTACCCTAATTTTTAGTATAAAATTTCAATGATTTTATTATGTATTTGCATGTATATTTATATACTTATAGCAAATAAAATAATTTTGACTTTGACTTTGACTTTTATCACAAACTTATAGTTAAGGTTAAATTTGCTATAATAAAACGGTATTTTTTGTTTTTTATAAAATGAAATAAATACCCATGTAGTATAATGTTAAAATCATATATTGCATTACGTTTCAACAGAAACTAAAAAAAAAACTTTCTAGCATCATCGTGAGAATATCGTGGAAACTGAACTAACTTAAATTTAATACACAATCACAGCAATAATCAACTTTCATCAATCACGGTAGAAATTATTTAAAATGTCCGACATTTTATAAAACTTGTCATTGGACTTTGAATCTTCACGCTTGGACAGTAAAGTCGCTTTTTGAACGGCCTAATTTGACAATACAACTCTTACACTTCAAATAATTTTAAGTTATAATTTGGTAATGTGTTTGGTCCTGCTTATAAGAGCTTTGTTTATTTCTTTAGTCCTTTATTCAAATCAAAAATTAAACGTTTTAGTAAAAATATAAAGTCTTCTTATTATTCTGAGACATTAACCTCTCATCACCATCATCATCCTCCTGGCGTTATTCCAGTACAGCTGCATCCCGACCCGAAGGATGCCTGGGGTCCGCTACCTTAATCCTTAGAATCCAAAGATTTAGCTTAGGCACTAGTTTCTAAGGAAGCGACTGCTGACTGCCCTTCCAACCCAAGGAGAAACTAGACCTTATTAGGATTAAGCTTGTCATGTGAGTGGGCAACTTGACTGTTAGAGAAGTTCTCAAGCTGCTCGAACTTGTCTTAACGACTGCTACAAGAGCTACATAAACAGCACACGGGATTAACGGCTTACCATGCCTTCCAAAGCACGGGAGCGCTCAGTTAATAACCACTCAAAGCGGTCACCCATCCAAGAGTTGACCTGGGCCGACGTTTCTTAACCTCGCACACCTCGCACTCGGTACGCGGTAACGCGGGCGCCGTTGGGCCACGAAATAATAAATACCATCAAAATCATAACTCGTAAAAATAAAACGGGCCAAGTGCGAGTCGGACTCGCGCACGAAGGGTTCCGTACTATTATTTATAAAAACGGCAAAAAAACCATATCTATCGTATGGGAGCCCCCTTAAAAAAAAATATTCTGTTGAGTCTATTTTATTCTGTACTTGTTGTTATAGCGGCAACACTACTTTTTATAAATTGGCCACCCAGAACGGAACGTTATGACATCTATGTCACTCATCATATTTCATATTAAAATTTGTAAACAAATTGTATTTTTATATTTCAATAATTTAACGAATCTAATGTTATATTTTATGTGTATATGTACGGCGCTTTCACGTCAAACAATGATTACCTAAATATATTCCAGAATCTGCATAAACAAAACATATCCCAGAATCTGTACAAACAGGTACAATTATTATTGTGCTTTGAACAGAAGTTTATAAAATATCAGAGTTATGCCAAGAAAAACAGATCTAGAGTGCTCTCTTGCAGCAGAAGCAGAAGAAAAAAGAATATCGGAGTTTCTTCGCCGTTTGAGTGATGTGGATTTAAATTGTGTAGTGTCTAAGCCGCCCGGTCCTTATATAATTATACCTAGAATGAAAATAATAAACCTGTTTTATTTATAAATATAAATAAAAAACCCATACAAAATAATTATTTTATTCTGTTTTTTACCCACGACGGAACGGAGAAGGTATATTTAGGGTGAGAGATTGTTTGTTTGTTTGTTTGTGTGCACACCAATATCTCCAAAACTGCTTGACCGATTTAGATACGGTATTCTGCAATATGTTTGTAGTTCAGCCGGGAAGAATTATAGATAGATTTTACAAAGACATCTCGCCAGGGGGCGCTGCAGTAAACATTTTTCACTTGCTAAAGTGCGTTTAAGCGCGTTTTCTCCGTAAATACTCAGCCAGTGCTTATGATTTCGATACGACTTGAAGAGTACTGCATGCATTTGAAGTCTTAGGATCTGATGATGAAGCAGAAAAACATAGTAGAGTACTAAGCAGAGGTAGATATCCCTCCCTTCGTTTGTTTTTGGTCTCTTTTGTATATGTTGTATTAACACACGTTGTACATGACATTCAGAAGGTCTGATGATGGAGTAGAAACATACCGCAGAGAACTTTGCGACGGCATATAGCGTCTTGATCGTGATTGGGTTCTTTAAATTGTGTTTGCTGAGCAGCTTCTGTACATGATCTGCTAAGGGTCTAATGATGGATCAAAACAATACAACTTCTCTGTTCCCATTTGCATTTAAATAGTAATATAAGTAATTCGAGGTTACTTAAACGAAGGTATAGGATAAACTGCAACACACTACAACATGCTACGTAATTTCAAGGCAGGCAATGGCAGCCCCCGACGGATTTTTCTGGGCTTGTAAATAAACTCTCAACCAATTAACCGTATTGAAATAAAGGATGTTTTTATGTACTTATTTCCTATACAGTCGGGGGATTTCCGAATTAATTATTCAGTTATTTTTCAATTCACTACATCCGTCGGGGGTATTTTCAAAATTTTTAATTTTGTTTTTTTAGTACTTGTTGTTATAGCGGCAACAGAAATACATCATCTGTGAAAATTTCAACTGTCTAACTATCACGTTTCATGAGATAAAGCCTGGTAACAGACGGACGGACGGGCGGGCGGACGGGCGGACAGCGGAGTTTCAGTAAACCAACTCTCGCAAATCAGTTCTTCTACAGTAAAAAGTTGTGAGATCCATGTAATACCAAGTTGGTTAATTTATTCAGTCCCTACTTAGGGGTCCTCTTTTTCTTCTGACTTAAGTTAATACGTAATAATAATAAGCTAACCTAAGAACATCTTATAGTGACCAAATCAATATTAGAAATCTATTGTTTTAAATAAATAGATTGACTTGTACATCGCATGAAAACACAATGTATCTCACAAGTAATACATATTATATTAAATTATATTATTTAATGCGATTGCCAAGTCAATCAATTTATTTAAAACTTAAAAGATTTTTAATATTGATATATGGTCACAATAAGATGTTGTTGCAGAAGGACCCTTAAGTAGAGATTGAATAAATTAACCAACTTGGTATTACATAAATTATTACTATTTTCTTTATTCATTTAAAGGCTTAGGTTGGGTTATTACAATATTTTTATAAAAAGTAAAATATAAAAATACACTTACAAAACAAAAAAACATTATAAAACCTAACCTACGGTTCCGCCTCAGCGAGGCAGGGCCTAAGCTACCGGTGGTTAGGGCGACAGAGAGAGGAACCTCCTGACTATCCTCGCCGTGTCCAGGAGTACCGCCTTCTGTATCTGACCCTTGACCCAGCCATCTAGCGAGAGTCTCTTGAGGTGTTGGTCGAGACTCTTCGCTATTAAACCGTTCACAGAAACGACTATCGGTATTATTATTACATAAACATAAAGTCCTGACATTTTATAGTTTTTGTGCTCATGTGTTAGCATTTTACGACGCTAACAAAATAATACTCGTTTTAAAGATATTTAAAAGATAATAGCACACGTTTGAAGCTGAAACGTGACTAAGTAAAGTATTTGTAGCCCATGAATAATATTTCCAACGTTGATCGTAATAATTAAAACCACGTGCAGGTATAGGTAATATTTGATGATATCTTACTCATCACCAACCACGCAAAATGATGTACCTATCTACTATACAGCGCGTTACCGGCAAGCGGGCATTAATTGAAACTGATATTATTCTATTAGCAAATATTTCCATGTTAGCGAATCATAATTATATGAATTAACCGCAAAATTAAATTTCCCTAATTCCGCACCGCCAATGTACTACGTGTAGGGCATGCAACCGGGATCCCGGGATCCCGAAATCCCGGTAATACCGACATGATTTTCTCGGTATTTCAATACCGGTATTCCAAGGACTAATACCAAAATACCGAATTCAGTTATTTTTGTTCTTTTAAAATTCATAAAATTGAAACACGTCGTTTATTTTCGATAAAATGAACAATCGCAGTTAATATCAAGTGAAATTACTTGTTTAATATTGTATTTCGCCATTTTAAGGCTATTTGTAGTGCTAGTTCGACATGGATCGAATGCGCATCAGGCGGCTGCAGTGCTGACGCTGACTCATGCATCTGACAGATTAAGATTATACGTAAACATCATAAACTACGCAAATAAACAAAATTTCCTACGCCGCAAACAAATTTTACATAGTTACTCAAACTCAATATCATTTTAAAGGTAATGAATGAGTAGGTAAATAATAATAAAATGTCGCACTGTGCGGCTAGCATAACATGCATCTCGCCCGCGCGAGATAGGCTACCTGTCACTGTCTGATTAATGCTGTCAAAATGTGACAGGTAGCTTATCTCGCGCGCGAGTAGATACGGAATACATGTTGTGCTAGAGGGGCTGGGCCGAGCGGCGGCCTCAAGCACGCGTGTTTTAAGTTTGAACCTGCCTACTCAATCCCTACATTCTCATCTGAAATAATCCTTAACAGTAAGTCAATAAAGTCCAAATCCGATTGCAAACGTTTGCTGTACATTAATGAATATAAATAAAATTCGCTTTATTCCTATTTCGTTGATATTCTGAGCTTTAAAGCCAACGGGAAAATTGCAATCACGGACTTTGTATTTGTATTTGGGCACCGTCATCAATGCATTCGTTATTCATATCAGAGTCATAGTAAGTAATAATAATAAACAGACATCGGAGCTAGGCGGCGGGGGCCGCACGCGCCGCGCGCTTGAGTATCGACATGCCTACTTCCATCTCGTTGTGCGTTCTAAAATAATCCCTGATAGTAAGGCAATAAAGTCCAAATCAGATTGCACGTGTGTGCTGTAATTAAGCAAATCAACGAAAACAAATAACATGGGGTTCATTCCTATTCCATTGACATTCTCAGGGCTTAAATTAAAAGTCCACGGAAAAATTGGAACTGATATATTTTTTCTACTAATGTTAAATAGGCGATTTGTAAAAAACTATTTACCAAATATTTAAATAGTTTCATTTTCAATGATAATTCTGAGAAACAGTCCTTGTTTTTCATGTGTTGCTATAAAAAGCTTATATATAATTTTCTTTTTAATAAATTTGAGAAAAACTGAAAATACCTGTTTGATTAAATTTCTCTTATTTCCCGTTGCATATATGTTTCGATTCGGGTCGTCAGCATCAAAACAGACCTAAAGATAGAAGCAATCTCAATAAAACTACTTATACCATATTTGCTGTGAAAAATCAACAGTTTTTGGGCACCATTTTTTCTATCCAACTTCCGGTGGTAGATTCGCAAATTTAAAAAATATTGATTCTTAAAATCACTTAAAAGAACCGTATAAAAAAAATTAGCCTGTTAGAGAATTTTTTCCAAAAAAAACGTATCTTTCTTAGGCTAAATGGTACGTTTGCAAAACGTATCATTTTGTGTTCTTGGATGAATACAGACGTGTTTTGTTCATAATCAATTCAATTCAATCAATTTATTTTATTTACCAAAAAATACAGTTTAACAGAAATTACAAACAATGACTTCCACACTAGGCACAGCCTGTATCGTGGGAGTCGGATCAAACACGAGAAATACTAGTTTCATGCGGCTCTTAACAATATTTAGGGAAACTTAACAAAATCTAACACTATGTTCAAACACTAAACATTCTATTAGAGGGGTGTAGGTTTATGTGAGTGAATGTAGTTGGGTGTTTGTAGTGAAAGTATGAGATAATATGTGGGTGAGGGTCTTTACTTCACGGCTTCTTCAGCCTGCTCGTAGGTCCAAGACATCAGGAGCTCTCGTACTCGTATTTTAGCTGCGGCAACTCGGCAAAGTTTTAAATCGCAGACTTTTGCTATGTAATTATAAACACGAGGAAGAGCACAGGCTTTAAAACGTTTTGCAAATGCTATTTTTGCAAATACGCTACGCGTCTAATACGCTATTTGACTAAAATTTTTTTATAATGCCAATCGAACCAGTTTTTAGAGACGATCAAATGTCTATATGGAACCAACAACAATAAGAGCACAATAAAGGGCTAAAATTAGGGACAAACCTAGCTCGACGCTAGCGGCCGTCAAAAAGGCTCCTACAAATTTGCCCTGGCAAATGACGTCACTTGCACAGCATTCGACCAACCATTGTATGGGAAAATTTGTATTTTGCTGTTTTATTCGTAAAATAATGCGTTTAGGTACATAGTTGTCATACAATTTATTTTTTATTTTTACATAAGCATTCTATTGATACCTTTTATTTGAATTTTGGACGGTAAAAAAAATTACATAATTTTCTGAGTTTTTGATGATTCATATCTTTTTATGATTTTGGTAAAATTTTATAATTTACGATTTATTGTGATATTTTGATGGCTGACTGTCCAAAAAGTGACACTGTGTTATAAATTTTAACATGTGTCAAATACCGTATTTTAAATACTCTTTTCTTTAGCAAGTCAGGATAGGATGGGAGTAATAGGGTTTTCTTATTAGTGAAAATAGAGGCTCGGTACAAAAATAATTTACGGACGCTCAAAACTTCAGCTTCCTTATAAAGATCCACAGTAGGAAAACGCCGAGGTCTACGAAGGACCACTTTTAAAACTGCCCTTTGCGCTCTCTCTAGTATGATCAAAAAAGATTTACAGCATCCACCCCAAGCTAAAATACAGTAATCTAGGATAGATTGACACAGAGCCAGGGAGATCATTCTAAGCAACTTCTTATCTGCACAGTTTCTTAAAAATGTCATAGTATATAATATGAATTTACGTACTCTTCCAGATGTAACTGCGATATGCTTCTTAAAGTTAAGGTTCTCGTCCAAAATAACACCGAGGTACTTTAGGGAACTAACTCGATTAATATGTGCGCAGTTACAATATGTCGAGTCATCTGCCAGAGACGGAGCAACACAGTTTGGCGAGTGTATTTTCAAATTAGGGATCATAGGCCGAGACGAAGTTGTCTTATGGAAACATAAAAATTGTGACTTTGTGACGTTCATAGTTAAGAGATTGTGATTTAACCAGCGTACAACTTTTTTTAAACCTTCAGTAGCCGCATTCCGAGCCTCCTGCCAAGAGCTACCGTAAAATAACAATGCAGTGTCATCGGCGTATCACAGGATTTCGGCCTTATCAATTTCGAGGGTCAAAACGTCATTTATATAAGCTATAAAAAGCGTAGGGCCTAAAATACTTCCCTGTGGTACGCCGAACGACACAGGCTTTAGGTCGCTCTTTTTTTCACCGATTTTCACCAACTGGCTTCTATCGGACAGGTAGCTAGCAAACCAATCTAAGGCGATTCCGCGAATGCCATAGGACCCCAGCTTTTTTAGTAGCATGGGAATCGACACCGTGTCGAAAGCTTTAGCGAGATCAAGATAGACTCCGACACAGTGTCGATCCCCATCGAGATGAGAAACAGCGGCATCTATAAACATAGTTACCGCGTCTTCTGTAGACTTCCCTTGGCGGAATCCAAACTGGCGGTCGGATAAGAGTTTGTTTTGCTCCAGGTAATTAGTCAGTCTTTTATTTACGACGCGCTCGAGAAGTTTAAAGAAGGCTACCAGGAGAGAGATGGGCCGGAAATTGTGTGGGGTGTGCGAGGGACCCCCCTTATGTACTGGGATGACTCTGGCAGTCTTCCAATTTTGTGGGAAGTAGCCAGACGCAATGCTCTGCTTAAAAATTGCTGCTAATGGCTCAGCAATTTCGTTTCCTATCTCCCTTATAAGCCGTCAGAACCAGCGGCACTGTGAGGGTGCTTTTATAAGACTAAGTATTTCCTGTGGGGTAGTGGGCTGAAGAAAGAAAGAACTAGGGGATGCGTTGTTACAGCGAAGTTTCCCAGCTAGTGACTCCTGGCCTTCGTTTAAATTCGACAGAATAGAGCTAGCCAAGTTTTTGCCAACCGACGAGAAATATTCATTGCAGGTATTAAGAGCCTCTACGGGTGAGCGTTCAGCACTGACTAGATCCCCTGAGCAATTCACTCTAGGATTTTTATGTGTTATTCGATTTATTGACTTCCAGAGCTTACGCGGCGCATTTTTATTCTAGATCAAGTCCTTACCATCAAATTCTGCCTTTAATTTTCTTAATAGAGAGATATAAAAATTCCTATACCGAGTATAAACCAATTTTTTGGTACTGTCATTAGGATCATTTCGAGATTCTTGATGAAGCTTATCTTTATGTCTCGAACATCTTATTAAGCCGGGGGTCATCCAAGGCTGAATGGTGAACTTTGAACGGCTAAGTTTTACAATTTTGGAGTTTTTAGTAACAGCGTCACTGATCACTACGGAGAATAAATCTGTAGCAGCATCTACGTTAGAACTGTAAAGTATTTGCGTCCAATCTGTAGACTTCAATTCCGCTCTCAAAGAATCGTAATCTATAACGGTTTTTAAGCGATCAGGTTTAGTTGGTTTATCAAGAAGAAGCGAGATTCCCACCATAGTGAGATCATGATCCGTTACATCGGAGGAACACACTATTGACTCAGCTTGACACTGAACTGGTATGAAAATGTGATCCAGACAAGACTTGTGGTGAGTAACTGTATTAATGCAGGATATCAGACCGTGTTCAGCCAGTGAACAAAGATATTCTGAAGCTTGAGCGTGAATAGGGAAAGCTATAATATCTATGTTGCGCCTGTTGTTTGCCTCTACTTACGGTGATTTTGTATTGTACTGTATCCTTTAATTGAGGGTTCCTCCTCCTCCAATAAAGAGTATTTGTATTGTATTGTATTGTATGTTGAGATCTACAGCGAGGACAAGACATGGGGAAGGATCGATGGATTGTAAGGCCGATTCAAGTGAGAGTAAAAGCGTCCACGTCATGAAAACTAGGCGATCTGTATATAGCCACACTTGAGAAGGCATTCGGTACTTTTGCGAGCACACAGTTTGCTTCGTCTACATTCGATTCCGAAAATATTGGAGACCACTTGTTGTGTATGTAAACAGTCACCCCGCCCGACTTATTTATAAACTTTTTTGGCGGCGGCGGCAGCGGCAGCGGCGGCGGCGGTGGACGCAGCCTCAGTGTCGGCGGACGCAGCCGGGGCGGCGGGGGACGCCACTGGGGCGGCGGGCGACGCCACTGGGGCGGCGGGCGACGCCACTGGGGCGGCGGCGGGCGCAGTCTTAGCGGCGGCGGACGCAGCCGGGGTGGCGGGGGCCGCAACCGGGGCGGCGGCGGGGTCGCAACTGGGGCGGCAAAAATGACTAGGTACAAAGTTCATTTAATATATAAATTTTCAGGACACTGTCCAGCTGGCGAAGTCTATTTCAAGTGTTCATATGAAAAATGTGAAAAGACTTGTAAAGACCTGAAGAATCCTCCTCCATGCCCTGGAATAGCTGAAGGGTGTTACGCGCCTTCTTGTGAGTGCGGTGGAGGTCAATTAAGGAACGACCAGGGAACCTGTGTGGATTCCGAAAATTGCTGTCAGTATTAAACATGATTTTAATATATATGATATAATGGTTCACTAATGTATCGGCGAAAAATGAATAGCAAATTATCATGTCCCAAACTATATGTCCCAAATATTCATTTTGGCGAATGATCAAGTGGCAAAACTACATTACATACTCCATAGGGTAGTTTATTAGGTCATAAGAAAATAGTAATAAAAAGTTGGTACCTAGGTATAATATAATTTCTTTTTTATTGCGTGTCAGTGTTTGACATCCTTAAGTGGGCAATAGCTATATGGTTTACCTACGAGTGCTTTAAAGTACATTCGCGATTGATTCGATAGGTAATATAATTGAGTATATATAATAATAGCAAATAATAGGAAAATTAAATATTTGTAGTGAGTTACGTACGCCAAATTGAATATTAATAATTTAACACACACTTCCTTACCTTTCAGTCTCCTCTTCCGAACAACCCGATGGAAGCGCAAAAAACGAGAGGGAAGAATCTTGTCTCGCTTGAGTTTGACATATTTCACATATAGGTACGTAATACACTTTGACCGCGCCGAGCTAATGACGCGCGACATCGGTATGAATCGTGGCAGAGGCGTGACAGCCACTGAATAGACATCCTAAGGCTGCGTTTCCACCAGAGATGTGCGAGGATGTGTTTTTATATATTTGATGACACCTCGCTCGGCGCGTAGCGATGTGTCAAATGTATGAAAACGCATCCTCGCACATCTCTGGTGGAAACGCAGCCTAAGGCTTCACTTGCTCCGCGCGCGGCGCACTGACAGAGTGACACCCTCCTGCCCGAACGTCTATTTGAGGTACGGCTTTTTAAATTAACACGGCAGATTTCGTTTGATCTTACACATTGGCTTATAAGTACAGTCAGCCAAGAAAGTGGTCTACCAGTTTTGACAAAAGTTTCTGTGAGATCTAATTATCGCCAGGGTTGACTTTTCTAACGGAGTGTCAAGCCCCGGTTCGCACGAGCGCTTTTTCAACGCGCGTTAAAAAACGTTGAAATGACGTAAACTGATAACCGGGTCTACCTTATTTCCTATAAAATCAATAGTTATAAAATCATGATCTATAACTACGAATTCTATAAAATCATTTAGTATACTGATTCATTTACTATAAATGTCATTTTGTATAACATTCAAATGGTATAATTCCAAAATCTTTAAAACCCATTAAATATAATATTCAAAATCTAGAAATTCAGTTGATATATTATTCATTGCCTATAATCATCATTGTGTATAACATTCAAAATCTAGAAAATCGGTTGATATATTATTTATTGTCTATAATCATCATTGTATATAACATTCAAAATCAAGAAACTCAGTTGATATATCATTCATTGTCTATAATCATCATTGTATATAACATTCAGAATCTAGAAAGTCTGTTGATATATTGTTTATTATAACTATAAATAATATTTGTTTGACCTCAATATAATATAGGTAGAACAGTTACAAGTTATAATGATTATTAGTCCTATTTAACAGACGTGTCAAATTTTAAAGTCTGATGACGCGCCAGCCCGTCGACGGCACCCCGCTCACGCGGGGTGCCTATTCCGCTCTGACTCTCTGAGGGATGCAAGTGAACCCTAACCTAACCGAACCGTAACAGTACCTATTTAACAGATGTGTACACATTTGAAATCAGATGACGCGCCAGCGTGTCGACGGCACCCCGCTCACGCGGGGTGTCTATTCCGCTCTGAGGGATGCAAGTGAACCCTAACCTAACCGAACTTTAACAGTACCTATTAAACAGATGTGTACACATTTGAAAGTCAGATGACGCGCCAGCGTATCGACGGCACCCCGCTCACGCGGGGTGCCTTTTCCGCTCTGAGGGATGCAAGTGAACCCTAACCTAACCGAACCGTAACAGCACCTATTTAACAGACGTGTACACATTTGACAGTCTGATGACGCGCCAGCGTGTCGACGGCACTCCGCTCATGCGGGGTGCCTATTCTACTCTGAAGGATGCAAGTGAACCCTAACCACAGATAACCCCCACTAGATAGAGCTTCTAGGGCGACGCGCTCGCGCCACAGCTGGGCGAAGTTGCGCTTATAATACTGCCCCGCCTTACGCCGCTCAGTCAGTCTCGTCCAGGTTCATGACCTATACGTACGTGGCACAAAAAATACTTAAAGTTGGTTTCGACTAACCGTAAGCATGGGTTTTTGTTCGGTAAAGTGGTGTGGGAACGATTCCCGAACTACAAATCTAAAGAAAGGCGGAATTACATATCATAGGTAAGTTAAATTAATACAAATACACATTTTATTCTGCCCGGCGGAGATCATTTTACACTGGCCGGGCCGGCTTATAAGGCGTAGTGAAGTGTGCTTGTTCCTTTCCAACCAACTCAAAGGCCAATATACTTTCTCTTTCTAACAGCACGTGCGCGGGCTAGTGCTGTGCCAGTGATGTTCGGTTCCGATTTCATTTAATTATCAGTTCATCCGTATTTAATATATCACATGATTTTAATAAATATTAAAATTTTATTGGTAAACATTATTGATTAGTTTTATTTTTTGATATTGAATGTCAGTATTTACGTAGACAATATTATTTTACTATATGAATCATTGTAGAGGTTCGTATAAGGAGGTGGCAGATGGTAATAGTGTAGTGTTTTTTATCTCGTTTTACTTTATACGCTAAACAAATCAGTGTGGTTGTATGGGATAGAATATTTAGTTAGTTTGTTCTCATTGTAGTTTTGTTGTTGTCTTATTTTATTATGAAGTTTATATAGTAGTAACATAATAAGTGCTGGTGGATTTCTTTCAGCAATTAGGACTAGTGACACGAGAAGGCCCCAATACTGAATTTAGAAGAAGTGTAAGGGATTTAGAGATAAACCCATTGCAATTAGGTTTTTTTTGTATTGTCTTGGTGGGCAATCAGCACTAGTGACACGTTGTTGACCCTCTGTTAGACTTCGAATAAGTATAAGGGATCTCGGAGCGGAGTTGGTTAGACATGGAGTAACTGCAATTGGGTTTTTTCGAATCGTCTTGGAGGGCAATCAGGGCTAGTGACACGTAGTTGACGCACTGCTGGACTTCAATGAAGTATAAGGGATCTCGGAGTCGGTTTGGGATGGAGTAACTGCAATTGGGTTTTTTCGTATCGTCTTGGTGGGCAATTAGGACTAGTGACACGTAGTTGACCCACTGCCGTACTTCGAAGAAGTATAAGGGATCTCGGAGTTGGTTAGAGATGGAGTAACTGGAATTGGGTTTTTTCGAATCGTCTTGTGGGCAATTAGGACTAGTGACACGTAGTTGACCCACTGCTGGACTTCGAAGAAGTATAAGGGATCTCGGAGTTGGTTAGAGATGGAGTAACTGCAATTGGGTTTTTTTGAATAATATGTATGGATCAACATTTGATCTGAAATAAACGATTTTTATTTATTTAAATACAGCGCATATACATGAATCAAAATGAAATTGTTTCAAATCTAAATTATATACAATAGTAAAGGTTGTAAACATGCCTAGAAGATATTATTATAGTCAATTCAATAGATAAAGTATACACGCCATGTAAAATAATTTACCAAGAATAAATTGGGGTGCTAGTAAAAACCGGTAGTCAACAACCGTGTCTCATCACTAGCCCGCGCGCCATTTTGCGGCGAAGGCGCGCCACAGCCGCGCGCATTTTGAAACGGCCAATCGCAGCGCTGTTGCCGACCTCCCCGCAGCCCGCACCTACCGCTAACTTTGGTGACTTTTGAATCGAACTAAATCGTTCATATGCGGTATCTAGTGTGGGGTTATCTGTGACCCTAACCTAACCGAACTTTAAAAGTACCTATTTAACAGATGTGTACACATTTGAAAGTCAGATGACGCGCCAGCGTGTCGACGGCACCCCGCTCACGCGGGGTGCCTATTCCGCTCTGAGGGATGCAAGTGAACCCTAACCTAACCAAACTTTAACAGCGCCTATTTAACAGACGTGTACACATTTGACAGTCTGATGACGCGCCAGCGTGTCGACGGTACCCCCCGTGAAGTTTAGACTATCTAACATTTATAACAAATTAACATTATAGCAAGCAATTATTATAGAATTTGAATTTATAACAGGTGAATATTAGAGTAAAAGATAATTATAGAATATGAAATTTATATATAATGAGTTTAGACTATTTAACATTTATAACAAATTAACATTATAGCAAGCAACTATTATAGAATTTGAATTTATAACAGGTGAATATTAGAGTAAAAGATAATTATAGAATATGAAATTTATGTATAATCAGTTTAGACTATTTAACATTTATAGTAAATGAACATTATAACAAGCAACTAATATAGAATTTGAATTTATAGCTGGTGAATGAATATAGCAAATGAATTTAGAGTATGTGTAGTTATACCCATTAATTTTATAGGAAATGAGGAGATACCCTGATAACCATGTATTAATTCACATGAAGGCGGTTTTAAAGCGCGGCGTTTTTTTATCGACCACTATTCGATTTTCGACGTTGGGCGCCAACGCCCAAACGTCCAAACGTTAAATCGAATTAAGTTTACGGAACCGCCAACATCGGGTTTTAACGCGCGTTGGAAAAGCGCTCGTGCGAACCGGGGCTAAGAGTTACACAAATTGACGTACGTCTATTATCTGAGATGCCTGACATATAAAATCATGGGTTATTTTATTTTGAGCTTTGTTATCAATACAATAGGCTAATATTTTGCAATAATGTTATATATTCTTCTCTTCAATTAAAACCATTACGATCTTTTTCAAGAAAATCTTTTTGCAACTGAAAAAGAAAGTATCACTGACAAATAGTGTCAAGTATTATTGTCAACGTAATATTCAACAATCGTGTTATTATATAATATTCCAATTTCTTGATTTACTACTGCTGTAATGCCTCGTAATTTAACAAGAGCCGAACGAGCTAATAATAAAGCACTTCATAACGAGGGCTTCAATAATAGTGAGATTTCTAGACATCTAAACTTGCACATAACATTTTTTGCCGACTGTACATTGAGAAAAAATTGGCCCCACAAAGCACAATAATTATTAGCGTTGTACACATATAAAAATCGGCCGGGTATTACTAGTTTTGAGTTTTTAAAAACCATCTGAGACATAGAATATAGGTACTTAGTGTTTTAAAATCTAAAAAAAAATGTGTTACATAAGGATCTAGTCTAGTCAAATTCGCAGTCAGTTACATGACCTGATGAATTTCACTCGATAGAAAAAAATCGCGAAGTTACCTACCCCTTTTTGGAATGTATTTTCAATACTACGGCTATATTACTGATATTTAACATTTAATTTTTATACTCAATTAAAGATCCTAAATAGTTATAGACAAATTCGCTGGGTTTGCGTACGTTACGGCTTATATACTACTATTTACCTAAACAATTGCTGTAAGTAGTATTAATGAGATTCTAACCCTGTTACACAATTAAGATTCGTATAGATATTTATAGGAGAATTCATAAGAATTATATCATTATAGTTACAACAAAGCTAAGTTAATCTTAATGCACCATTAAAAACCCAATAGTATACCAATACCTACTTTAAAGTGCAATGCGCCTGAAGTGCAATGCTCCTGGCGAAAAAAATATATAATGCCATTCTTTTGTTATCTGCCCTGGGATCCCAGGGACTGGTAGACGACGGGTTAAACTTTAAGACACAAGGTGTTATACTTGTAGTATAATCTATTTATTTGTGTTTTTTTTTTCAGAAAATGAAAATTCCATCAATCACCTGAATAATTCAGTATGTCTGATATTATTATTCTTATCAACAGGCCCAATCCAACACGATTACAAACATTGCAATAATCATTCGACATTTAAATGTTTCAAAATTACATGTCTATATTTTAAATAACTACGCATACAATATGATTATGTAAATAATAAAGTTCATGTGAAAATAAACATTATACATCATTAAAACCGCATATTTTTTGCACTTTATCAACTATACCTTACCTACCTTCCTACGCACAGTCACTCTGAAATATCCTATCTATTGCAAGAGCATATATATATACATATATATACTAGCTGACCCGGCGAACCTCGAAATAGTCTAGGCCCAGAACTAGAAAACACGTCTCTAAACAGTGCAAGCGGCAAATCATGTAACAGTTGGGATGACAACGTTATCAGAGGGTTTAGACCCTGCAAAATACGGATCTGTCTGTCTCCATCCCCTAATTTCAGCCGGAAGTATGTTATAGCTGAAAAGGTGCAGCCCATACAATTTTTTTCGTTATACATTTTGTAAATCGTTGTTCCGGTACCTTAACTATGGTCCGATTGTTATGTGTTTTTGATATGCCGTAAAGCACAATATTTGTCATCGTATCCCGAAATTTTTGACCCTCCAGCTCCATATCTTTCTCCGCCATCTTGAAAAATCTGTCACTTTTTTCAGTTTTTTGCTCGTAATGTCATTAAAGATCATTTTAGTGCTAAACATGGATTGGCAATATTGTAGAACACAAAATTTGCTAAAACTTTTGCATACTAACATTTTTTCCATGACCCCTATGTACGAAGATATACGACATAGACGATTCGTACATAGACGAAGATATGACAGGAGATATCTTTAAATTGCCACTTTTTCTATATTATTTCAAATAAATTATGGCCTAACAAGTTTTTCCAGACTTCCTAAATATTACATTTCCATAAAAGTTACCTTAGTAATTGCGCATTAATAAAAAACACCGTCGGAAAATAAAATACTGTGCCACTTTTGAAACAAACAGCAATGAGTGTTTTTTATTGTCCGTCTTATTTAAATAGTTAAGAGTACTTTATTCTACTTACAATAATGACACCACACATAATAAACAATGAGTATGCATAAAAGAGTAGAAGGCTGCAACCACGCTACACTAGTGAGTAACTGGTGGAGTAGAGAACGCGTCAGGGTCATGCACTGGAGTACATTCGTATTGTTGTTGGGAGCTGTGGCGGGCACTCATGCGCAGCTGTCAGACTCGGCTGTTGATACAGCACGCCGTAAGTTTTTTTTATTTTGTTTTTCCTCTAGTACTGGACCAAAAAAATGAACATTTACATAACTAACAATAACATGTGGACGGTACCTAATTACCGGGCTTGCTCGGTGACGGATTAACTGCGTATACGGATGGACGTTGCTGGTCTGAAATTAAACAACCCAAGGAAACAATAAGTAGTTATAGTTCTAAACTGACTCTTGACGTCAACCCATCGCAAGCATGCCACGCTTTATTTCATGAGTCAAAACTCAATGTACCTACCTTAGTATTGACTATTAAATTGGAATCTAATAATTTCGTTTAATTTTGTCTCTCTCTAGTCTCTGGTTTGACTAACACTACCTGTAATGTAACGTAACAGAGACCACACAAACGTTAGTTATCGCTGGAAAATGTCATAACGCCGGCGGCCTGCTGAACGGATTACCGAAATCTGGCTTCCGCAGATCCTACTCTCAAGAACCTCACAGGTGCTCAGAGAAATGTTGCCCCATAGTTGCTCTTACGACACAGGTTCACGCCTAGTTTAGGGGTTGGAAGTTTTAATCATATAATGCCGACATATTTGTACAAACCCGACATGTTTGTGTTATTTGTTTGTACATCACTATAATTTTAGAAGTAGGTACTGTTATCTTACGAGCGCGGGTGAGACGTGGTTGTGTGTTGAGCCATACATTCACATTGTGTATGTGTGCGTCAGCAGCGTAGGAGCTATGAGTTGACGTTGTCTCTGTTTTCGTATGTGTCACAACCACAACATTACAATGGCCAACACACGCTCTTGAGGTCGTGAGATAAAAGTACTAGGTATAATGTACCATAATAATTTTTATCACTATTATTATTGTCGCACTGTGCGACTGTGCGTGCGACTCTTTTGTCTCACCTGCCTTTACTTTTCTAAGACTGATCTTCCATATAGGTGCTCGTTAGTCTCCTCATTCAGCCCATTACTTAGATCAGCCAAGATTCAACTCAATGTCTTTGTCTTTGGCGGGTCCATCTACGGACATACATACTATGCGCTCGGAGATCGTAGATTAATTCAGCGTACAGGGCTTCCAAGATTCCGATACCCCATGGTCCCAAGATATGGAAAAGTAATACCTAAATAACTTTAACTTTTACAGGAACATACAGTACCTACTTAATGCTTAAACATTGATAAAATTATCGCTTTTTCAAGATAAATAAGGAAAATCTTGAAAAGAAAGTCACAGTCCCTGTTTTTCTTCATGTTTCTTTAAATTGACATCATTTTCATTATTTAACTATGAAACAAGTATAAAAAAATAAACAGGATTAAATTTTTTTTCTTCTCGATATCATAAGAATGCAGTTTTTAAACATAAATACAAATTAGTAAATCAACATTAGTCATCTATAAAACTAGTGCCAATAAAACAATATTAAAAAGTACAGATATAATTATAGGTATTTGTTTTTATCTCAGATTTCCTTGGCCGGTAGCTACCCCTAATACTTGAATAAAAATTCTAAAATAAATACGGTTAGTGTGTTTTTAAGGCACTCAACGCAAGAAACAGATGCACCGGGAAAACAAAAAAAAAGTTGTAAAATAAGGACCCTACTGAGAAAGATTTAATTTCTTAGTTGTATAGTAAATAATTTGAGTCTTATTTATAAAAAAATGTTGTAGATCCGAACTAACACTTTGTAATTAATTAATACACGGTTTTCTATCGGATCAAAAGCCTTTTATTTTCAACGCCATTATGACAACCAAATACATCAACAAAAACAAAACATAAACTATGTCCTCACATAGACAATGAACCTGGAAAAAGGTAAAACAAAAATACACAGATTTCGCAGTCCCGCAAGAATCGGAGCATTGAAAATTAATACAAAAAAATATTTTTATCTAGAATTTACAAGCTGAATAATAAGGAATTTATATTTTAAGTAGAATTTTCAAAATTCCTAGTCAAATGCACTTCTCGTCTACTTCCAAATATTTTAACACCATTACCATGATGATCGGTCAATAATCACTCCAGCTTTTGATGATTCTTAAAAAAATAAAAATCTCTTCTTTAAAAATGTTCACTACACTCAGGAGTCAGTGTTAATCTTAACACTTTAGCGGTAATGTCTGGAGTCCGTCGTTCCGTTCAGGATTCAATATCGCGCCCGTGACATAAAACAGTGTTTTATCCCCTTGGTGTGCCGACCGATTTTCAAAATTCCAACTCGAATGCACTTCACGCCTGCATCCGTATCTTTTAATACCATCACCATGACAATCGGTCAATAATCATAGAAGCTACATCACTTTTTATATACGGAAATACTCGTTTTCCTACTATACCAAATCTAAAGGCCCTAAAGGGACCACCTACACAACTATATACAGGTCACAATTATAAACCGATTTTTTATTATTTTGTAGCTAAACTAATACCCTAGGACCCTTTTTTTAATTTTTTCTTAAGTCGGTTCTTTTTTCGATATATTTACAATTTAAACACCCCTCAAAAACCCGACTTTTTTTACATTTCTCAAAATTCCAAAAAAAGTTACCTTTCGATTTTCAAAATTCAAACGCTCACAAGTGTCTCGATAAATTCCTCAACTCATGGTATTATTCCCATCTCGATCTTCCCAAAATCCTCAAAGCTATGGCCAAAAATACGACTCAGGCGATTTGCATCTGATAACCATTTTCAATGGTAAAAATATTCCTAAGATAATGAGATGGAACTTCTCCGTATATTTCTACTCGGTGATGAAAAAGTATTATACGGTATTATATCTCGGTACCAGCAGGTAGGCGGGCTTAATATTTTTAAACCTATTGTTGTACATATTGTTCGTATTTAAGTACTTGGTAAAAACAAGTGTACAATAACAACTATTTCAGCTGAACCAACAAATGTATTGACAGAAGTTCAGTGTAAGAATATATTTCCGTGCCTCGCGTGAAGAACTTGATAACTCGACCTAAACGATTTTTTTTACCGTCGGAATGGATTCCTACGGCTTTTATTTTGTAGGAAAAAAATTTACAACTCGATATCTACGTTACTTTTAGAGATATTGCCTGTGGCAGTATATTATTATTATGAATCCTAATCCTAATATCCTAATAATCATAATAATAACTCGTTAACATCACCATCCCCCATGACGAGAACCTCGTGAAGGCCGAGAAGGACAAACTCAGCAAGTACCTAGACTTGGCCCACGAGGTAACCGCCATGTGGGATGTTGATTCAACGACCATTGTCCCGATAGTCGTTTCTGCGAACGGTCTAATAGCGAAGAGTCTCGACCAACACCTCAAGAGACTCTCGCTAGATGGCTGGGTCAAGGGTCAGATTCAGAAGGCGGTACTCCTGGACACGGCGCGGATAGTCAGGAGGTTCCTCTCTCTGTCGCCCTGACTACCGGTAGCTTAGGCCCTGCGGTAATGGTATGCGTAAAAACTTAATTTGAAATGAGCGGACAAGTGTCGCAACAGCACATGCTGCTCACTCTAAATTGGGACTTTTAGTCTCATTATTACGGACTTCAGAAACGGACGGAAGGATTCCATAGGTCGTGGGTTCAAATCCCACATTCCGCGTTTAATTTTTAAATTTTTCACTTTGATTGAAAATTATAATTTCGTTAGCGGACGCATCCGCTTGACAACATTTAAACTGAGTATGGGGTAGCATATTGTTACTGACGATTCTCAATACAATTTTAGACGTTAGTGCCGCTCCTGAAGTTGTAATAACAACTACAAGCCTCCTCACAGATCCAAGGTAAGTATGTTCGATGGTTCACTGAATAAGGAAATATTTATCGATATCGACTACCAGCCGTGTATAGCTGTTCGGTGCAATAAAAATATCTTGAGAAAACCTGCTGAACTGAGGTCAACAACTCGCGCACTGCTATGCTAAGTAGGTAATTAATGTGGTGTTTAATCTGTGAGTTACATTTCGGGATCCATTCTGATGTCAAAATGCTTCGTTTGGAAGGTTCCACGCGTGCTGAGCTGGGTCATTCATTATTCGAGCGTTTCAACCGCTTTACTTTCGTGGACACGTTTTTGACGAATTAGCTGTACCTAGATTTTGGTGGCATTTCTAAATTAGTTTTTTTATTATTAAAAATGGGATTGCTCTTGGCCAGCACCTAGCCAGGGGCATCTAGTTAGTAGCGGTCGCGTACTTCTCGTAACCCCTAACTGATTTCATGATCGTAATTTGCAGTGCCTCCGCCACCGCCACGATGTGGTATAAACGAGCACTTTGAATCCAACAGCAATAGATGTCAAATCACATGTGACAACATGCGATATGAGGCCGTAATGGGCGCATGTGCACCCACTAGTGACTGCTTCTGCAATAAAGGATACGTTAGGAACGAGGAAGGAACCTGCATTATAAGAGAAGATTGTCGTAAGTTAACGTATAAACTAGATAAGATAAGATAAGATAAGAAAGAATTTATTGCCAAACAAAGAACAAAAATACAATTATACAATTCATGACAATGTGAAAAACCAGACCATTAATAAACAGAATGTAAGTATAATAACTAAAATTAAAAAGCGAAGGCAAAAAGAGCACATTCAGCGATTGCTGGTGGCCCATAAATGTGCCACCAGCGCTGATTTTCAATGTGCCCCTGGACTCGGGCCAGGGACTAGTTCATTACCAACTTTTTAATGGAGAGCAAAACATATATATATATATATATATATATATATACATACATATATGTTTTGAATAAATAAATAAAATTTGTTTTGCTCTCCATTGCTGAATGTGCTCTTTTTTATATATATATATATATATATATAATCACATTGCAGATACACCTGATTATTGCTATAGTCTACAAATGAATGTTGACACAAACTGGTTCTCGTTGCCGCAGCCCCACCGCGGTGCCCCAAGGGTGAGACGTGGAACGACTGCGGCTCAGCGTGCCCGCCGACGTGTGCCAACAGGGACAACACGTGCCTGGTGTGTACGCTACAGTGCGTGAGCGGCTGCTTCTGCGCAGAGGGCACCGTCAGAGCGCCGGATGGTTCTTGCGTCAAAGCGAAAAATTGCCGTAAGTTATAAAAGAGTGCTTACTTTTTATAAAAGGAAGGTGAATGTTGAGGTGTGTTTGAGAAACATTGCCTATTACAGAACACGTATACACAATGATGATGCAATTATTGCCTGCATTGAAGTACAATTAAGTTAGTAAGGGACATATTTACTATGCCTTTCTTGTTTGATGCATTATTGTTTGCATAAACATGTACTGTAGTGGTAATGTCTAAAACCAACTGGACGGGCAGACCCTTAACTATTTTTATCTACACACATATCATAAATCCTCTAATATGCGTTCGGAAACCGTAGAAAATGACTCTCATTTCAACATTCAATGAATTTATAGCAATTTTCTTATCTGTGGCTAAGGCTACAGAGTGAATTTCACCAAACGGGCATTTTTGTCCAATTCCCATGGAATTTAGAAATACCAATAATACATAGAAAATTCTATGCTGATAATTTGATAAAAAAATTAATAAACACAAATTTTCTTACGGGGTACTTATACTTATAAAATTACGGAAGTTATTACAATTTGAAAATTTGACCTGGGCACGGGAATTTATCTGTCCATGGGAATTGCCTTTTCTTAGAAAAAATTGTATTAAAATTATTATTTACCATCTAATTTATCAAGAATTATAAAGTTCAGTTGTATCGAAGTTATTTAGCCTAATTTTACCAATCATGGGTCACTCTTTTCAAATATTTAAGAAGCTAAGTGTAATTGTAGCATTTGGCCTGTTTTCTTTAAATAAACTCATAAACTATAACTCTAATCGATATACTTAGTACAAATTATATTTATTTATGCATTTCATCCATAATTATTGTTATTAAATGAGGTTTATTAACAAAATAAGTCACCCTTCCCAATTCCCGTGACTCAAAATCAGCTGTTTTGGGTAAACAAGCTATGGGAATTAGGACACGGGAATTGGAAATCTATATAAAAAAATCATAAAAAATTCAAATCGCATGTTAATAATATTTTAAGTTATCGTTTATATAGAGACACCAAAGTGCTTTATAATGCATACATATGTGACCGTCCATCACACAGAGGCCCTTATGGTCGGTATTGAGTTACGCACGGATCTATAATCTGCAATACATAAGCCACCAAAAACAATTAAAACCATGACCCTAGGTGCCATACTTTTTTTTTTTAAATCATCAAAGTTGCGCTACCCAAAAATGCACTTTAGAGAAATAACTAAGAGAAGTTCAAAACTCATTTAAAGTATGTTCCCGTGGGAAGTTACATAGATGATGGTAGATTCTGAATCCTGAGGTTCTCTTCTATAGGAAACAATCAAAGATTTTTCAATTCCACTACCCCGTTGAGAGAAAATGGCCTCTGATCAGTGCAAGGCGCCGATCGTAAAAAAATAAGGAAATTTGTAATATGTGAATTATTATTTCGTATTTTGTGATCTTTGTCATAGTGTATGCTAGAAAATAGTTTTCTTTACACCTCGAATGGAAAATAAAAACGAAAAACTAACGCGATATTTTTTTTTTTATAAATATAAAAAAAAAAAATTTTTCTATCTCGTCACGAATAAATTTAACAATTTCCGTGTAGTACACCATACTTACCTGTAATAAGTCTAGACAAGCATTACACAGGTTTTAATTTTTTTTCATGTCAATTAGTTTCAGTTTTATGACCGATTAAAGTTACATGAAAATCAAGGTTTACTTCCATACATTTGAGAAAAGGGCCCTTATGCACGAATGTAACCAAAAATGTAAGTAAATAATAATATTTACATTATCTAAGTAGCAATCTTGTATTAGAACGTAATTCTGAATAAATCTTTTCATTACAAGTTTTTTGAATTTAGCGTAATTTTTAAATTATAAGAAAAAGCAATTTCGCATAGTAATAATTATTTTTTAACTAACAACCGACCAAGTACGTGTCGGACCACGCACAATAAAGAGTTCCGTACCGACACCTACTAGTCCATATTTAAACCCACTATCTGATACGTCGAATCGAAAAAGGTCGTATCTTCATAGTAAACTCACTGCGCTTACGCTTTTTTGTTTGGGCAAAACTATTTTTCAGCAATTACTCAAAAACCAGTAGCCGTATTTTTATCAAACCAAAAATCGTCGTAAGTATTTATTAATGTACAGTCACCAGCATCAATATCTGCTATAACAAAGGCGGCATAAATATCTGACCCGTCCTTACGGCCCTACAAATGGAGCTGTGTCGGATATTAAAAATGCCACCATTGTTTTGGCAGATATTAATGCTGGTGACTGTACACCACCTCATTTATTTTTCAGAATTTTCATACATATGGAAATTAGAGGGTGGGAGGGGGGGGCACTACCTATTTTTTTTTAAAGTTTACGTTACTATTATATTATGTAGCAATTCATAGAATAATACTTTCCTACCATATGTTGTGACATACGGACGGACGGAAGCACGGACGGACGGACGGACGGACGGACGCACGGACAGACTGACGCACGGACGGACGGGCGGAATGTCGCACGGACGGACGGACGGACGGACGCACGGACGGACGGACGGGCAGACATGATGAAACTATAAGGGTTCCGTTTTCACCATTTTGGCTACGGAACTCTAAAAATACAATTCAATAGGAAATGTAATAAGAAACAAAAATTTTTGCAACGGTCATGCACGACTAGAACTTCCTTGACTTGAGACTAGAAATAGGTATTTGTAACGTGTACCACCTAATCCAGTAAACAGAAAAGGCAAGTAAATAATACAGAAAATGGTTAGAAGTAATTAGAATAAGTTATTAACCTATTTTATATCATTATTATCTGCGCTCTGCCATAAGGGCCCTTTTTTACTAAACTTTACAACTAATTTTAAGGTAGAAATACTTAACTTATACGTGTGAAACCAAGCTAGAAATACACATCTAGTCTTATACTTTATCAATATGCAAAAAACAAAAAATATGTGATTTTACCGTATTTTACTAAAACGCTGATATCTACGAAACTAGAAAGTGCCATAAGGGCCCTTTTGTTATGGACGGTCTCATATGTTAATGATTACTTATGTAAAATTTGAATTTCTAAGGGCCACCGAAATTGCAAGCAAAAGCAAAAAATTTGTCGCCCACCCAGAAACCGAAGTACTTAGGTGGTTTACTCGAACTTAATGCGGTTTGCTATATATAGATTTTTTATATATAATAGCTGACATTTGAGAGCACATGTGAAGCAGGACGCGAAGCTGATCAAATGTAAACGATGGCTGCCAGGGACCTTTGAATTTTGCCGACAAAATTTAACTCTCGCGCTCGGACGATTTTTAAACATCAATTACAAGTTATTCACCACAGTGAAATGAATAGTGTCTGTGCTCAGTGATAGTAAATATAAACGAGTTAAAGTTTTTGTCACGAAATCAGTGATTCTAATGTACAGTTTTTGATAGGAATTTTTGATTGATTCAAAACTCGATGCCGGACAGGGCACGGAGTCTTAATTTGAGCGTTTAGGTATTTTTTAATGTATTTTAAAAACAAATTAGTCCGTGAATTTGAGTGGACCTCAACGTGGAAACATGTATTCTTTATGAAAAAAAATAAATGGTATGTATTATCTCATGCTACCATACGATTTTCAGCTCGGACACAAAAAAAATCGAGTATAGAAAATGACCCTACAGCAGTAATAAAATATTTCATTTTAATCTCATATATGATGTTAAAATATTACGTCAAACAAAACTGTCAAAATTTAAATGTCAAAGTTGACATGTCCCTATTCTAGTATCACTGAAAATTCAAATTCAGTCGATGCGAAATGTCAGCTCGATGTTTTTTTAGTATATATCGCACGAAATTTGAGCTAGAACGACATGATCACATCAGAATAAGGACTCTTTACTTTTTAAAATAACATTCAGGTATCTGTTGCCAGTTCTGATTTCGATATTTCCGCAACCGTGCAAAAAAGGTTGTATTAACACAATTATTGTATTTATTTACTACGGTTTCTGAACCCATCTTAGAGTAATTATAATATGTGTGTAGATAAAGTAATGTATGCAACTGTACATAATTAGGCATTAAAACACTCGTGTGACCTTATTATGAAACTCGCCTTCGGCTCGTTTCATAAAACACACTCGTGTTTTAATGCCCCTCATTATGTACCAGTTGCATAAACTACTATTATGACAAAGCTTATCGATTTTAAACTTTTTTTTCAGCTCCGCGCACGTGCACCGGACCTAACGAAGTATTCGTTAAATGTCCACCGACATGTCCACGGACCGAAAAATGTGAAAACTTGTGGTCTAAAAAACCATGTACACCTATAGACTGTTGCGATCCTAAGTGCCGATGCAAGCCTGGATATTACAGAAACGACAAAAATATCTGTGTTAGCGCTAAACAATGCAGTACGTATATTGTTAGATTATTATACGTGGGGTAGGTACCCCTATCAGTATGCAGTTAAACCGTGATGTGTCACGTTTGGGGGTCACGGTCACCGATGATACCTGTAGGTATTTTTTTTTACTTGTCATTTTCTGCTTCAGCCAAGCCAAATCAATGTGGCCCGAACGAGGTCTCTACGGATTGTTACAATGACTGCCAAAAGACTTGCAAGAACAGATTCCAACGCAATCCCAAAGTGTGTCCCCTCGTATGTAACCGAACTGGGTGTATCTGCAAAGAAGGCTACTTGAGACATGACAATGGTACATGTGTACCGGAATATCAATGCTGTAAGTTTTATTATACATTTGCATGTTAGTTTTTATACGTTTTGTGAGATCATTTACGTAGATTAAAAACAAAAGTCCCAGAAGTATGCTCAGGAAGGATTTGCTCCCTTCGTCCAAGTGGCAGAATTACCACGGGGTTAGTTAGAAAGTAGTAGGACCCAAGTTAATAAACTGCTACCACACTGATCAGTAACCAAGGGGTTTTCTTGCTGCCAGTGAAATCGATTTAATTTGATATTTATTTCGTGCTCTTTAAATAAGCAAGCTACACGTCCGTTGAATTCGTAAATACCAAATCGATTCAAATTCAATGAGATTTGCAAATATAGCCTCAAGCCTGGGCTCTTTTTAATTACGAGTATACTAAGCTATCAGATCAGAACGGCTTGTCTCACCGTTCTCACTAGTGCCTAGTAGTGTTTCTTGTAGGTCTATGCTTATCATTTTATGCTTTAGATCCCCCCTTTCTCTTCAAATCTAGACTTTTACTATAGAGGCAAGGCCCACAGGGTTTTAAATCTGAAATAAATATTTGTTAACGGAATATGTAAATAATAACCACAATTTGCGCTTCATTATGTATTAACAAGCGCGATGGAAATGTGACCGTCAGAATGCTTGGACCACGCGAGAATTTGAAAGTTTGAAGTATTTTTTTGCTCGGGATTTTTGAGACAAGCTGGTACCGGTTCTGGCGGAAAAAAATCCCGGTTCTTCGGTTAATTGAATTATCCTAACTAGTTCCTTTTTCCGCAGCCCCGGCTGAATGCGGCGAGGGTGAGGAGTACAGCGACTGCAACTCGTCGTGTTCGGAATTGTGCGAAGACATAGGAAATACGTGCCTCGCGTGCGTGGCGATGTGTATACCCGGCTGCTACTGCGCAAAAAATACATTCAGAGCGCCAGACGGCTCGTGTGTCAAGCCAGAAAATTGTCGTAAGTACCGGACCTCGGCTGAGTCAGGTCGAAGGGGTCTCACGGCTAAACGCATTGGTCTGATTTTTGCAATGTTTGTGTCAATGCGATGCCATTCACACTCGGTTCCACGTAGTAGGTATCAAAACATGAGAACGAAATGTTACTAATGTGATTAGGATGTGATAGAAATTTTAACCGAATTCAGACTGAGCGCGTGACGCTCGTAACGCTCGGGCCGCCACCTCGGCTAAACTCGGCTCTGACACACCTCCGAGGTGCAATTGGCTTGCATCGAGACCCACGCCACGTGCAATAAAGTAAATCTCACCCAAATGCATCTAAGCAGATTCTAACTTGGTCATGGTTTTTAGCTCCCCGCATATGCGGACGGAACGAAGTGTTCGACAAATGCCCGCCGACTTGCCCAAGGACCGAGGAGTGCAAGAACCTCTGGTCTAAAGAGCCCTGCACGCCGATCGACTGCTGCCATCCGTCATGTCGCTGCAAGCCTGGCTACTACAGGAATGAGCTAAAATCTTGCGTTAGCGCTCGTGAATGCAGTAAGTAACATGTGAAGAAAGGTGACGGTTTTTCGTAGATATAACGGTGATACTTCCTGACTCTAATAGTAGTACTCAACTACGGTTTCAAAATTAACCTTAAAATTTCAATTATTATATACCTAACCTAGGTTACAATGTCACTGACATAACATATGGATCGATAAAGACCTAAAATAAAAGTTTTAATTTAATTTCATTTCATTTTAATTCAGGAAAACTAAGTTGTATTTTGCCTTAGTAAATAAAACGTCTTTGTACAAAGCAAAGTAAGTCAGACGACATGTTTGCCATACACATAAATCTAAACTAATTAACAACCCCGAGTCCTTGCAAACTGAACCCATGTATTATTTTTAACCAGCACAATTTTTCGTCTAGCAGGTGGCAAACCATGCGGTCGGAACTGAAGAAATCCATAAGCAGAGTAACAGTAAAGTACCTACCTACTAGAAGGCCTATTGTGAGAAAAGAAATAACGGGTTCATAAATAAATAAATCACGTTCGGATTACTTCAGATTAAACAGTCTTCAGTAGCATTCAGTTGTTTTATTACCTACTTTGGCAAATCTACTTTCTATATCCATTTTGGTGTTCGATTCCTACCTCCAACCATATAATACTCGACAGCTCGTGTAATAGGGATTAGTAGCAATGAGGATAATAATAGCGACATCTGCTAGATGCTGGCCAAGAGCAATTCCATTATTAATAAAAAAAAACTTACTTTACAGGAATATTATTTGACCTTACTTATATATTACCTGGAATCTGATTGATAGAAAATTGCGCCTACATAGATATACAAGATGATGCAATATATATGCCCTATGGCTGTGATATTGTATGCCTTATGGCTGGCCATAGAACATTTGTATACAACGCAACGATTTTCACGAATACGAAAAGAAACTTGCAACCAGTAGTAAAGCTTCACGGCCCATGGCCCATACGAGTCATGATTATTCTAAGAGTGATTTCTACTGCGGAAAAATGCAGTTGCTTCTGGCCTCGAATGGGTGAATTCTGTGTACTTAGATAAACTAAAATAACAAAAAGCATTGAAAATAAAATTAATTTATTTAAAGAATTATATTAACAATTTATTCCACAATAGTAGTATCATACAATCTTTCAATTATTCATGACAAACTTACATTAATACATTTACAAATCTATACAAAGGAATTCATAGGTAACATTTTACAATCCTAGCCAATATAATAATAATAATAAATAGGTGTTAAAATCGTATTAATTTTCGTAATTTTTTTTGGCACAGAGCACTATTATTCAGAGCCATGTTTATAGGTGCAGGCTGTGAGTTTTTAAAATGAACTTCGTAAAGAAAATACTTATTTTGATCCAAATAGTGTAAGGTAAACGTCCCAATTATTGAAACCTTAATACCTAATAACTGACACCTGTTTTTTCTCCTCTGATGACATATAAGACTGAGAATGTATTGGGTCAGTGTCGAATACTGGGGAGTTTACCTTAAATTGCTCCAAGATGCTTGTCACTAAAGACAGCATTCTGTTATCGTGTTAAGAAAAGACATCCACAACAACACTTCACTCAGATGCGCCTAGACTGCGATGTAAATTAAGCGTTTTTTATGGAAATTCAATTTCATTTTAAAATCTCACGGCACGAGTAAAAACTGAACATTGTTTCATCCATTACACTAAAATTGTATTCTCTCTGAACTAAAATCTATATTGTTTAAAAATAACTGGCACAAAATTCATACAAAATAAAAATCATAAGTTCTGGATGTTTTACAAATATCATATTACATTTATTCAAATATGACAATAGTGGATAATTTCCCAGATAAAAAATGGACGGAGATGTTACCATATCACCAGATGGCACAAGCCAATTAAGATTGAGGCACGCAAAACGAACAAAATTTCAATGTCTGCACCTGCCCTTTCTTTCAGCTACCCTAATTTAATATACACATTATCAAAATAATGCCTCTATTTACAATTACAAAATACCTATTATGCACAGTTTATTCACGAATACAAAAGACTAGCCTTTGCTAAGTAAGTACACTTATTACGTAAGTAACTATAAAGATATCTAAAAATTCGTTATTCACATTAATTTCTAGCTTGAAGCATATTCAGTCGTATTCTGTATCTTATCTCACATATTAATAATTAACATTCGTTGAACACATCTAATAAAATGCTACGTATAATTTCTTGTTCTAGTTATTATGGACGGCCATTCACTTTGTCTCTAACACAGTTTGAGATTCACTATAAGTCACTAAAAGTCCACGGGTCTTCAGTGTGTTGGGCTGTTTGCAGGTCAAACAGTCGTATTATAGCTCGGTTGTTGTCTCCACTGGCGAATCATAAGAGTACCCAGTGATATTCCTCTTTCCAAACGTTACGTTGTCGTTATCAGAAGCTCTGCGAACAATAACCGCACTAATTTTAAACCGAAATATTGTAATCTAAACTTGGTTGTTATAATTTAGACCACTACAATGTTATAATGTAGGCTCTGAGAGTAAAATAAAGGTACTAAAACCAAACAAATATAGTTTAGAGCAGAAACCGACCCAAGTAAATACAGAACAAAGTAACATTTACCTTTTCAGGTTCATGTTTCAAACGCAAATGTTAAGTACACAGTTGAAAGGTAAATCCATGTTAGGACAAAATAGCAGGTTCCTGCAGTTACATTTTTGTTCGTCTCTGTCAATCCCAATCATATTTTAATCTGTTTCGCGCTAATTTCCACGCGTGCGGAGCTTACGTGTCAGAACAAACACTTGACAAGGCTGTTTGGTAGCCACCAAATTCATAATATAAAGATTTAAAGGAATAAGAGAGGAGTACGTGTGAGCTAAATCAACCACACTTAGGTACTATAAGGGTCGGTTGCACCAACGTACGAACACAGACCGGTCATCGTCAAATATGGAGCCGGCAGCTGTCATCCCATAGAAACTTGTCAAACTTTCCATACAATCAGATTTGACGAACACCGCTTACGATTACAGACGGTTTGGTGCAACCCAGCCTAAGTCTTCTGGTTTCAAAGATAGGTGTATGGTGTATACTGCGTAGGAGCTAAAGTTACGTCACCTGCGTTAAGTTAGTTAGTGCTATAGTTTCGTCAAAAATCAATATGGGCAAAGTTGACAAAAGTCTAAATAACTCGATAAATGTGTCGATTTTATTTGAAATTTCGTACTTTTTCCTTTCGACCGCCTAATGAAATATTTTTTTTTATGTTTACCCTTATCTGGGTTATCGTAATTTTACAGTAGCGGCAGGAATCAAAGAACTTCTGAAAGTGTGGACTAAAATAACCTCCACTATCATCCCTGAAAGTCTATATTTGAAAGTTTTTATATAGCTACCAAACACTCTGTACATACATGGTGGATTTTCTTTTTGGGTCAGTGAGGGCAGCTAATCTCGCACCCTGTATGTTTTCCCAAAATCTGTAAACGCCAATTTTCATTAATTCAAAATCGAGAAGACCTTCCGTCTTCTAAGACCATTTTCACGTAGCAGGACGAGATCTGGTAGCTGCCCTCACTGACCCAAAAAGAAAATTCATCATGTATATACAAATGTAATTGTGATGTGGAACAGATTAGATACAGGCCCTGAATTGTATGTCTAATTCTTTATTGTACATGAGTAAACATAGAATAAAAATACAAGAACAGTTGACATGCATGTACAAAGGCGAGCTTATCCCTATAAGGAATTCATACTATACCTTACCTACCGCTTAACTCAGACGGCGTTCGAGGGTAGCGGACGGGTAAGTGGTGGCAGGGACACACTTCAACGTCCCATACCTTTTAAGGCGCAGGGGTGGGCAAGGCATTCTCCATACAAACTCTGTGCACGTTTTATACGTAGATTTTGGCACTAACGAATGTAATTTTTTTAATGTAAATATTAGATATGCGAAGAAAGTGATGTGAAAATTTTCAAATATATCAAAAAAATGAATAATTAAAAATTTATAAAAAGAATCAATAAAAAAAATTACATCACAAAATAGCTATCAGAAAAATAAGCATACTGACCAAAAATAGTAACTTTAATGCAAAGACAAACGAAGAAAATCCTGAACAAAGTTTGTATGGAGAGAGCTTGCCCTACCCCTCCTCTTAAGGAAGATGTTAAACTCTCTGCCTGGGACTTATAATAGTGTATAGACAAAAACAACAAACTCACCTCTGCAAGCCGGGTATATCGTCGTACGCCATAATAGGCGAGCTTTTCTTCTTATGATTATTGCCGCCGTTTATCTTCCGGCCCAGGGTGGTGGCGAGGAGTCCACCCCCCACGTTGTTATTGTTCACTCTTGGCAGCGTTCCTAGCGCGTTGTTGAGCGCGTGGTTGTTCGGCGCCCGCCTGTTGAGGGTCTGCGTGTTGTGTTGCGGCCGTGAGAAAGTGTTGTTGGCCATGGTGTCGAACTGGTGATTGTTGAGTGTACCGTTTTCGTTAACGCTGGACGCTCGCGCTGTTGTCGCTGTTTCGGACAGCGTTGGACTGCGTTCACCTAAAATAGTATAAGAGTTGATTAGACTGTTAGCACGCCTGTGACACGCCAAGGAACGTAAGCGCTGTGGGTAAGTATATGTGCATGCGCTGTCGGTACACGCGTCAATTGTTTGCGCGGGTGCGTAGCGCGTGGCGCGCCGGCACCCGATCGACACCTGGCGGGTCTGTTAGAGACGAGGTAACTGACCTCGGTGCGGGGGGTTCGTGTCCGTTCTGTAATACTATTATACTATTCTGTGCTTTTAGTGTTAGTGTAATTATTTACAATCATTTCAAAGCATAATCAAGTGCGGAATAATCGTTATTAATGAAATTGTAGGTGCAGGTGTTGCTGCATTACTACCTCGTCATGCATAAATTAAGCTCTATGCAATGCGCTAACGTAAATCGGATAATAATCATTATCACATTATTTCGGAAATGTGAGTTTATCATTTCAGGGATTTATGCTATGGATTCCCACACTTTCTGGCAAACTTGCTTATACGACAAGCAACAAAAAATGTAGGTCGCTTTATCACACATGTGAAAATACACACTGCATTTCTAAAGCATTTTTTAGGATTAGTGTGTATTCAAATGTCTCTTACCATTGTCTTTTGACAAGTATTGAACGTTGTGAATGTTAAATGCATGATTGTTGGGACTGAAGTCGAGCTGTAGATCCGCGTCATCCACTGCCATGTTCAAAACCTGGAATATAATTATAATGGTGTAATCGCCATGTCCGGTGGCCAATCGAAATTTTCTTATCAAGACATTAAAATGTTCAGTTATCTATTACTTTTCCTACCTACTACACATATCCTCATATATCCTTGACATATTATCATTGTTTCTGACGTGTAATGTATATGATCCATTGCAAATAAATGAGTATGAGTATGAGTATGAGTATGAGTACTCCTTTACGAGATACGAGAGTTCCATTGCGAATGTTATAGCTAAGTCTAGACTATACGTCTAGGATTAGGAACCTTTTTTTAGGATTATGAACCTCTTTTTTCTAGGAGTAGGAACCTTTTTTCTAGGATTAAGAACCTTTTTTCTAGGATTATGAACCTTTTTTCTAGGATTAGGAACCTTTTTACTAGGTTTAAGAACTTTTTTTCTAGGATTAGAAACCTTATTTCTAGGATTAGGAACCTTTTTTTCTAGGATTAGGAACTTTTTTAGGATTAGGAATCGTTTTTTCTAGGATTAGGAACCTTTTTTCTAGGATTAGGAACCATTTTTTAGGATTAGGAACCTACCTGCGTCTCATATCTGGGCGCGGGGTCGTCGTCGCTGGACGCATAGCCCGACGCTGGACGCGGTGGCGGCATCGACAAGCTAAGCGTGCCGTACTGCTGCATCGTTTGCTCCTTGTGTTTCTTATACCTAGAGAAAATCTTTCATTATGTTTTTGCGTTTAGCGGGCAAATTGTACAATGTTTCGCTGAAATTACGAATTGATTGATTAGAACTACAAAGTTTAAAAAATATAATAAATTATTATTATAAAAATTAAAAACACGACTGCACTAAAAAGAGCTGAGGTGTCTCACCTGTTCCACGACGCACAGATGTAGACGGTGGCGGCGGTGGCGGCGACGAGCACGAGCGCGGCGAGCGCGAGCAGCGCGGCCGGCAGCGCGGTGGTGAGCGGCGCGGCGGCCAGCTGCGGCCGGCGCGGCGGCGCGGCCGGCGACAGCGGCGCGTGCTGAGGTGTCTCACCTGTTCCACGACGCACAGATGTAGACGGTGGCGGCGGTGGCGGCGACGAGCACGAGCGCGGCGAGCGCGAGCAGCGCGGCCGGCAGCGCGGTGGTGAGCGGCGCGGCGGCCAGCTGCGGCCGGCGCGGCGGCGCGGCCGGCGACAGCGGCGCGTGCTGAGGTGTCTCACCTGTTCCACGACGCACAGATGTAGACGGTGGCGGCGGTGGCGGCGACGAGCACGAGCGCGGCGAGCGCGAGCAGCGCGGCCGGCAGCGCGGTGGTGAGCGGCGCGGCGGCCAGCTGCGGCCGGCGCGGCGGCGCGGCCGGCGACAGCGGCGCGTGCGCCTGCGACGTGGCCGCCGACAGACGCGCCGACACCGCCGTGCTCAGCCCGCCATCTATAGCTCTGGGGGAAAGACACGCTCGGATTAAGGCGACTTCCTGATCTATAGTTTCTACGGTGGTCTATGGCAATCAGCCATAAAACTTGAAGCACTAAAACTAATTGTGCAACAATAGCACTTTTTATTTCGAATGGTCACAAGTCGTAATCACGATCTTTTGAATTGCAACCTAAGACTAGCTTCTTTTGTGTGTTCCGTAAACAGTGTTATCTCAACAACTACCGTCAGAAATTTGTTGTCGCTTTACAATTTTTGTTGGTGTCATTTGATATTGAATTTCAGTGCAAACTATTACGTTAGCTTTTGCTATGTGTGAGAAATTACTTACGGTCTTTTGCAATACATTAACTAATTAGCTTATCTATATGGCTTTATACCATTTGCTGGCTTTCAAAAACTTACTTGACAACGCTCTTGGAGTCCCTCGAGAGTATTTTCCCAGTGCTGGGATCCAGCAGATACAGCCAGATGTCGGTGCCGTGCGTATCGCTCTCAAGTGTGCCGTTCTCGCCTAAATAATGCCGTGCTGTCAGCTTCTCCAGACCCGCGACTAGTCCACTCCGCTCTTCTACAGCGGCCAGTACGGCGCGCGCGCGACGACGCAGCGCTTCGGAGTCCATCGAGGCTACTTCTATCACTAATTGGTTATCTTTTTGGAGGAGATTTATCTGAAAAATGTTATCGTATTAAAATATCTTATTATATGTATAACTTCCCCACAGCAGACTCAAGATGACAATCTGCATGTCAGTAATGTTCATCAAGTACTTTTTTTAAAAGGGAACCGACTTTAAATTGTATCCCAAAACCTTCTCCGGAATGTAACAAAAGCTTTTCTCAAAACCGCATAAAAATCGGTTCGGCCAAATGCGGAATAATCGCGGACAAACATACAGGTCAAACTGAAAACCTCCGCTTTTTTGAAGTCTGTTAAAAACACGTAACTTCTTGTTTCCCTGTCAAAATGTTGCAAGTCATATTTTCAGTCGTATTTTTCTGTCTCATATTTATGTCTGTAGTTGTTGACTTGAACTTTAATGTTTGTGTACAAAGACATAGAAAGTCAAATAAAAAAAGTCAAAAAAACTATCCCCTTTATTCATAAACGACCATCAAGCCTCTATTAGTTATAAGCGCTAATAGTCGTTTGTCCCTATTAGACAGTTTGACATATATGTTTGTGAAAAAGGAACAAAACATATTTTAGTTAGCAGTTTGTTAAGTTTTATGAACAAGGGGGTAAATTATTACTTATTTTACTAACCACAACAGAAGCTCTGGCAATATTATAATCCTGCGAAGAGCTAGGGTTGTCCCTTGCTGTCACACTGAACTTGAACGGCAGGACGTCCTCTGGTACATGCTCGAAGGTCTTTATGTTACTGATGACCCCCGTGTCTGAGTCGAGGCTGAAGTATTCTTCGGCGGCCTTTGTCCATGAATTCTTTTGGTATTCTAGCTTCCCGAAAGCTCCACTGTCTGGGTCTTTGGCCTGGATAAAAGAACAATACTATTAATACAACTATTGACAAGGTAGCGCAACACTTACAAGCAGTACTTAATGTCATATTTTAGAAAGGGCATAAATAAATATTTTGGACTATCTTGTAAGTTTGTTATGAGTAGCTAGTAAGTAAAAAAAAAATATTCGTGTTCATCACAATCATCACACAAATAAATGCCCTAACCGGGATTCGAACCCGGGACCTCCAGCTTCGTAGGCAGGGTCACTACCAACTGAGCTAAAGCGGTCGTCAACATAACTTTTGTATTAGATTTTTTCGGATAATTCTAACAAACTATGGTACAAAGACGATGATCCAAAGGATGGACATGAGTAACTGGCATAGGGTTGACAAATAATTTGGGATTTTTGGGACTGCGGCATAATACACCAACATACCTACTAGCAGATGCAGAGCTGGGCCTACCTAAAAATTACCGGAAACTTGGCTGGAATTTACCTTAACTTGCACAACACTGGTGCCCAAAAGCATGTCCTTAGTGACGATAGCGTAGTATTTCCCCTTAGCGGCCGGTATTGTCGAGTGGTCGGTGCCGACGAACGCAGGCGAGTTGTCGTTCACATCCGTCACGTGAACCTTCACGTTGGCCTTGCTGCTCTCGGGGTTGATGAGACCCTGGATGGATTCCAACTGGACTTCGAGGGCGTACTCGGAGAGGGTTTCATAGTCCAGTGAACTCGTGTTGAGGTAGATCGCACAGTCTCGGTCTTCCGTCAGTTTTACGTAAAATACACCTGGCGGGAAGAGGAAATTGGTTCATTCATTATAAACTGGTGGGTTTCTTTCCTCGGATGCTCCGGTTGTAGAATGGGCTTTCCCGAAGGACTACAAGCTCTTCAAGAAGGGAGTGTATACATTTGACGCCCCTGGAGTTGTAAGCGTCTATAGGCTGCGGTGACCGCTTACCATCAGGCGGGCCCGACGCCTGTTTGTCACCGACGTGGTATAAAAAAAGCTACAACGATGAAAACAGTTATTACGAATTACTGGACCCTACCATTTTTAAGACCTTGTAATAAAGAAGTTATCTCAAAAGCGCAAATACAGTACAGGTCATTCTTTATGAAAGTAAACAACGAATTTAATGTTTTTTTTTATAATAGCGATACCTGTTTGATTTTGGAGGCAAAAACACTCACGATTATTCACTATTTTTTGCAGAAAATAGTATAGGAGTACCTTTCTGTGATGTATCTGTCAGTTTACACTTGAGCGGAGTATCAGGAGAATGTTCTCTCTTGTTCAGGAGCGGCAAGATTCTGACTAGTGTGCCGTTGGGAGAGTTCTCGGCTACGTGCTCCGTATATAGCGTGTCAGCGAATCCAAGACCAACCTGCGAATAAAACGCATAATTTATACGACCTTTTCAAAACATTCTAGTACCAAAGGTCTAGTACTCATGGATGTCCGATATAAGAGTTTATATCGGCGTAAAAGTATAAGAAAAAAGTTGCTAAACAAAACAGCATCTGGTACGCAAGTGGGTGATTTTCTTCAATCAATAATCATCATCATATGAGCCGAAAGACGTCCACAGCTGAACATAGGCCTCCCCAAAAGCGTGTCACAATGACCGGTCCTGCGTCAAACGCATCCACCGTACTCCCGCGACTTTTACCAGGTCATCAGTCCACCTTTTGGGGGGTCTAGCCACGCTGCGCATTCCGGTCCGTACACGTGTCAATCAATAATACCTAGAGGATAAAAAGAGGAAACTTACGTCTGGAGGCACGGTGGCGGAATGGCTCACGTAAACTGTGAGGCTAGTGACGGATGAAAGCATTGGATCGCCTTGGTCATACGCTTGAACGTCCACCTAAAATATTAAAAAACTTAATATTCGCAGCAACATATTAGGGAAACTTTCATTCATTCAATGCTTGTTCAAATCACAATCACTGATGAATAGACAGAATGAAACACTTTTGACACTCATGCCATGTATAAATAATTAAAAGATAAGCGAGTAAAGGTCGACCATTACATTACAGCAACCCACACAAACAGTAAGGTGTAAACGTTTTGAATATAATTCCTCGAAATCTCTATAAGACTAATAAGGCCAATGACCAAAAAAACAAGCTGCCTGGCTATAGCTATACGTCTAGTATAAGTTTTTTCGAAACAAAACACTAACGCGTTTGCATTTAGAAATTGAGACTAAACGCAAACGCGTTCGTTTGTGTTTTGTTTCAAACAAACTAATACTAGAGGTACTGTACTACTTGCGCACATGTACAGTTAAGGGTATAAATATGTATACACTTTTGGACGTTATTTCAATGGAATAAAAAAAGTAAAATGTAATAAGTAAAGTATAATGGAAGTGTATACATATTGGTGCCCTTGACTGTACTTATGGTGTAACAAATTCGAATAAATAAAGGAAACTCACTGTGTATTCGCTGTCGGTTTCCTTCCTCAAATCGTCGCGGACACGGACGACGCCAGTGTCTGGCTCCACATGGAAATACTTCGAGGCTTTGCCTCTGCCGACGAGCTTGTACCGCACCCTGCCAAAAGAGATTTTAAAGCGGCTACCAACAATACTGTGACTTAAAAATAGAACCTTTAAAGACAGGATTAACGAATATAAACAACACAAACTTGTACTAGGTGCCTTCTTTCAAGGAGAAGGTTCTCAATTCGACACGTTCGATATTATTTGTTCGATTCTGATATCATTTTTATAAGAGGTTGGGATGTCTTTTTACATGGATCCATCATAAGACATCCCAACCTCTTATAAAAATGATATCAGAATCAAGCAAATAATATCAAACGTGACGAATTGTGAACGAATTCATTTCCTTAATCCAATTTTACTAGAACTAGGAATGTTCGGTATTTTTAGTAAATGAAAAAGTTAAAAAAATCGAATTAAGTAAGAAATACAGACAGAGTTTTCAAACAACAAGCCAAGTTCTGATTTCTGACATACCTGTTATTAGGAGCCGTTGCATCTTCGTCTATAGCCGTGACCGTTAGTACCAAAGTACCAATCGCAGAAGAATCCTCTATTGTGACCGGTCGGACCACAGACGTGAAGATTGGCGGATTGTCGTTTTTATCCTAGAAGAGATATTGAAATTAAACTTGCTGTAGTACATAATAATATAATAGTATAATATTTGTGGACAATCTTACACAAATCAACCTAGTCCCAAACTAACAAATGAACACACCGCAGTAAGATTTTGTTAAGGATTTGCAGACGCTGAAATTAGTTAAAATCAAGGAAATCACCATCATTCCCATATATGTATGTTTGCTGTCGGTATACTATTAAGTTTGACTGATAGTTTCTTCCCTATCAGAAGACATCTCCATCTAAGGAACACCTAGTAGGGCCATTTTACGGAAAGTTGTACACTCGACTTTTTTTTTTAATTTGGATAAAATTGGGTTTTTTCTACTCAGAATCGAAAGCACTTTCGAATGATATAGGGGAAAAAAAGTGTCCCAAATTTTTTTTATTCCATTCTGTTACCGTTTTCATACTAAGTTTGTAATGCTTGTATGGTGGTAACGGAATGGAAAAACTGAAAATTGTATGAAAAATTTGGGACACTTTTTTTCTCCTATTAGGTTCGAAAGTGCTTTCGATTCTGAGTAGAAAAAACCCGATTTTATCCAAATTTTAAAAAAAAGTCGAGTGTACAACTTTCCGTAAAATGGCCCAGTGAGGACTTGCGCCAGTATATGGCATACCTACTTGAATGAATGGACCGACCGGACGTTTTGGACCGATGTGTTTTTGACGCTGCCGCGGCGCGGCCACGACTTCTATCGGCAGCGGTTATCCTAATACATTGCGTGTCATCTCAACTAGCCGCAGTGCGTTGCGCATCTCGACCATGCAATGAACAGATAAAACGCTAGCCGCGCCGCAATTCGCGCAGTCATGGCCGGGCTGTAATGGAGAAGTTTTACGGGCCAGAGGTGTGTGTACGAGTGGCATGGAGTACTAACATCGACCATGACCTCTACGGTGGCGGTGGCGGGCGAGCCGGTGCCGGGGTTCTCCTCGGTGCCGACGAGCAGCTCGTGCCGCGCGGCCAACTCGCGGTCCAGCGGCCGTAATGTGCGTATTACGCCCGTCTTGCGCTCGATCGAGAACAGCTCCGTGTCGCCGCGGACGATCGTGTACGTTATCTCGGGAGTCGTGTCTGGATCCTCCGCCTGGAAACAATCATTATAGGTAACGGACGGCCAACTCATATTTCCTCTAGGAAGTGGTTCAACAAGGTATGGTTTATTATACCTTGTTACTATCAGGTCACAAAATCTGTGCATCTCGGCGCTTAACGTCATTACAGAGCTTTCGTTATGTCGCATTTCGGGGAGGTGCATTAGATATTGTGATCGGATACTAATTTCACCAACTCAACATTAAAAATATTTGTACTCTTCAGGTTATACAAAAACATCTGAACACTCTAAACATACTTAAAAGATTTGTTTAAACGGGTCTAACATTCGCGCGGGAGTATGCACTCTAAATACTTGACAATATAGTCGTGTTCAGATATTTTGAGCACCTTGTTCGCTCTGTTAAACCTACCTGTACGGTATATGAGGACTATACACAATATGAACATTTGATCCAGAGGGGTGATTAGATAACGTTTGCGAACGTGCGTAAAGCGTATAATACTATATGTCATTTTCCATAGTAATAGCGAGATATACCTAGTTTATTTTATTTACACGGTGCGAGTGAGACAGGAGTCATTGAGGCCTCCCTTCTTACCCCTGTCCCATTACAGGCCTCACCACCAGCCTGTCCTCTACCGAGATAAAAAACAAACAATATTTTATTTACATGACGGGGATACCCGTCACCGCTAGACAACGGCTTAAGAGGGTCGGTCTATAGAAGGATGTATCAATCTTGGCACTATCCTATTCGTGTTCTACTTAGCTAAAGCCAGCTGCGCGCGTACCTGGACCTTGACGACGGCGTAGTTGTGCGCGTTCTCCGGCACGTGCGCGGAGTAGAGCGCGCGCGGGAACACGGGCGCCTCGTCGGGCGCGTCCAGCACCGCCACCGTCACCGACGCCGTGCCCAGCCGCCGGTCCAGCGCGCCGTCCGTCGCCGTCACCACGAACGAATACTCCTGTAACACCACAACATGATATAAACCTTAAAGCTGAGTTTTACCACTTTTGAGTTTTTAAAACCATCTGAGACACAGAATATAAAAAAATATATGTGTTACATAAGGTTCTTCACTAGTCAAAATCGTAGTCAGTTACAAGACCTGATGAATTTCACTTGATAGAAAAAAATCGCAGTTACCCCTTTTTGGAATGTTTTGCGCCGAAAATGTTCTACCTTTAGAACGAATTAATATTTAAAGCATTGGTATTGCAGTCATTACTACCATAAGTCGTCCATAGTTAGCTGTAAAAATGTCTGACAGTTTCAGAAAGATGTACCGTACCCTAAGATCTCTACAACAATCTGGTGTGAAAATGCAATGTATGCAATAGCACCAATAAACTTCGATCAATTTTGTATGAAACTTGTTCTATACAATCAGGTTTTAACGAACACAGCTTACGTTTACAGACAGTTTCTTGTAATCTATCCTTAATAGTCCTGGCGGCACGCCAAAAGATGCTGCAAATGGTGTTAAAAGCATGAAAATCGGTACGATTGATCTTTAGGACATATGAATCAATTTAACCCGTTGGACGAAAAAAAAAACGAAAAGGAGCGGAGTTATGACGACATGTTTCTTTAGTATGGAATTTAAAAAAAAAGTTCTAAATCCTATTGTGTGTGGTATCAAACGAAAGGGCTTTCTAAGCCAAAATTCGCTTATTCACGAATTATTTCCGCCAATTTTCCTTCATTAATGTTGCTAAGCAAATAATGAAAAATTATAAAAAAATACTAAATGTAAATATTTTCAAAATTGCTTCCTTGAGGTTAGATATGAGGATATTAGGTACCATACCAGGTATATTTTACAAAAAAAAATCCAACTTGTGACTAAAATGTAATGGTGTGATGTATTTTTAGAACCGCCTTAGAAAGCTCTTTCGTTTGATACCACACACGATAGGATTCAGAACATTTTTTTAAATTTCCATACAAAAGAAACATGTCTAAATTCCATACAAAAGATTCACATGTCCTAAAGATCAATCGTACCGATTTTCATGCTTTAAACACCATTTGCAGCATTTTCCATATGAAGCCCTTGTGTGCCGCGAGGCCTATAATAGCGTATATAACCAACCTTGGTCTGTTCATAGTCGAGCTCTGTCTTAGTGCTGATCATGCCAGTGCCGTTGTCAATATTGAATGGCAAGTGCGGCGGCAGACTGTAGCTGAGCATGGCGTTCACGCCTTCGTCGCTGTCCGTCGCGTGCACGTAGCCTACTAACTCGCCCGCCAGACCTGACAAACAAAAAATAATATTACAACATGAAATTGTTATATATTCTGCAAGACGGAGGTACTTGCCCAGTTGGGCTGCTCGAAATTCGAGCGAGATGACATTTTGCTGTGCCCTACCTCTCTCAAAATCTTCTATTTATTTATCGTATGGCATTTATTTCGAACCGTGAGATCTTCGAGAAGACAGTACGGTTGCCAGTTTTTGTTGCACTTTTTAGAACCACCCAGGGGTCACGTGTAGGGTAGCGGTGGGTACTTTCCCTACGGACGTGGTGCAACTTCGACCCCCCTTTGTCAAGTGAGTGGGCAACTTGAATGTTAGAAGTTTTCAAGCCGCCCGAAGGCCTCCAACTTGGCTTAACGACTGCTGCCATAGACAGCAACCGGGATCAACGAACGTGCCTTCCAAAGCACGGGAGCGCTCAGTTAGTGGGTAACCACTCAAAGCGGTCACCCATCCATATACTGACCGCGGCCCACGTTGCTTAACTTTGCATAACGCTTGCGGCACGCAGGCGCCGCTGGGCCACGAGTGCTCCGTATCTTCTTGCTTAAAATCTTCTTGTCTTCCTTCTTGATCGAGTCTACATAATTCTACAGTTTCGTGTAAAGCTTGGAATGTCGACTCACCTTCTTTAACCTGGAAATTGTAGGAGTCCTCATCAAACTCCGGGTTATTATCGTTGATGTCGGTCACCTTGATGTTGACTGTGGACGTGCTGGACAGCTTCCCGGGGTCTTCTGCTTTGATCATCTGAAATTAAGGCCATAGTTCAGAATTTATTGTATTTTACTCTGGCTGGAGTTACATGGCTAGCTGTATGCTTTGAAAATACATAGGTACATAGGCGATGATTGGCTTCGTGCGCACGTATAATTTATTAATTAAGCTTAACGGGTCTACTGCATAAAATTCATCAAAATAGCTTAAGGTGCGGCGACACTGTGTTGCGACGTCGCATCACAAAAACGACGTATTTCGAAGCATGCGACGCGTTGCGACGACGCAGCGCAGTATTGTGGCCGCGCCTTTACTTCATTGGGTAGAGTGGGAGTAGTAGTTTGAAATTGTTTCGAATTTGAAATTCACGAACCAGTTGATACCAGCTTTCTCCACTGAGTACCTAGAATGGGAGTAGTAATTTGAAATTGTTTCAAATTTAAATTTCACGAACCAGTTGATATCGCGTGAGAACTTCTCTGTCGAGCCTCCTGATGACCGTGATGATGCCAGTCGTTGAGCCGATAGCAAATTGCCGCAAGTCATTTCCGGACACTATGGAGTATGTCACCGGCTCGTTTTCTGGATCCTTGGCCTGAAAATATAATTTGTTCATCCTTTAACTTTGTGTCATCATCTGATTATATGCTGTTCAGTTTTTATTCAGAACTGATGAGCGAATAACCAACACAAAAGTTTAAGATTAACCGCTATGTTCCACTCTTATCCTTATTTCGCAGTTCGATGGCTCCGGGCCATGTTGGCCACAGCTCCACGATGCCCTGCGAGCTCAGGCCGCGCGCATCATGCTGTAGGTAACTTACAGTGACAGTAAGCACTGTGGAGTTAATAGCGGCCCCCTCGGAGACGGGCGCCTGGTAGTCCCGGGCGGAGAAGACGGGCGGGCGCGTGTTGGGCCCCGGCGCCACGGACAGCTCCACGATGCCCTGCGAGCTCAGGCCGCGCGCGTCCGTCGCGCGCACCGTCACGCTGTACTGCTCGCCCGCCTGCAGGTGCCCGGTGCTCGCTGGAACATGCAAGTATTCCTGTCTAGTGTTCCTGTGTGTGTCTAGTGTTATCCCAGTACAGTTTCATCCTGGAAAAAGAAGCATGTCTGTGGGGTCCGAAATCCCAAGATTTGGCCTAGGCAATAGTTTTTACCGGTGCGACTGCAATCTGACCTTCCAACCCGAGGGGAAAGTTGACCTTATTTGGATTAGGCTTGTCAAGTGAGTCGGCAACTTGACTGTTAGAAGTTCTCAAGCCACCCGAAGGCCTCCAACTTGGCTAGACGACTGCTATCATCGACAGCAGCCGGGATCAACGACTTAACGTGCCTTCTAAAGTACGGGGAGCGCACAGTTAATAAACACTCAAAGCGCTCACCCATCTATGAACTGACCTGGGCCGGCATTGCTTAACCACGCATACCGCATGCGGCACGCCATGGCACGCTCGGCCACGAGCGCTCTTCTGACTTATACCTATTTATTGATGCTATAATTAGAAACAGATAATGCCCAGCTCATTAATATGCGTCCGAAAAATTGGCATCGCATTATTGGCTCCCCTCATACATAATATTGTGATGTGTAGTGTACCTATGGCATGCCCGCTCATCGCGGACGCAGGACGCACCCCGAGCCAGTACGACCTCGGCTTTACGTTTACATATTCAAATCAATCAAATCTAAATCATTAAATGTTTGTGTGTACAATTACCTACAAAATTTACTGTATACTTTTATTGCAATTTTATTATTGAAAATTTATTATGTATTTAATTTTAATTTTTATAATTTAATTATGACATATATTTTTATAACTTTTGACATGTAATACGAATTATTATGAATAAATAAAATAAATAAATAAATAAATAAAAATAAATAAATAAATAAAACAGACATATGAGCATTCAAATATTGTCTGCCATTATTCTGTGAAAATAATCTGGGTAACTTACAGATGACTCCGGTTTCGGGATCGATGGTAAATTTGTTGCCACCGTTGTTAGAAATATGGTAGATGCTGTAGGATATACGCGCGTTTTCGCCTTCGTCAATATCTGTCGCTTCAACCTGAAAATGATGACATTAATGTTAATCTCAAACATACAGAGGCTAAATAGGTGTGGTTATAACAATATTCTTTAAAAAAATATTAAAAGATAAATTACCTTATAGACGGCTGTAGGTTCCAAGCTAGCTGGTACAATAATGGGCTGCGTTTTAGGTATTACTGGGGCGTTATCGTTTTGGTCTAATAATTGTACGGCTAACGAAAGTGGAGCCGAAGCCGCACCCCCATTCGCTTCTCGTGCCACAACCTGAAAAAAAAATAGAAATGAGTTTGTTTAAAAAAAAACTGGGTTCCTGTCATAATAAAATTATAGTTGGGATACTTACTTGGAACCTAAATTTGCCAGGATTCGGTGGATCTCTGTCTAATCTGTCGTCATTAACGACAAGGTAGCCATCCTTGGCGATGTCGAAGAAATTGGTCGTCAGTTCGAACGTATATTTTGGTACTGGATCGCCAGGACCCTAGAACAGATGGTAGGCATTGTCGATTAAATAGGTAATGAGTGGAAACTGAGAATTGCAATGTAGGTATTTCAAGTGTCGATAGTGCCCAGACCAAACTTGGTGTGTTTTGAAAATGAACTTTGTGTTTTACGTCACCACTGGCCGGAATCTAATTGTGTGGTATATTTTTGGAATCAGCTCATGGAGCCCTTTCGTTTGATACCCCACTCGATAGGTTTTTGAACAAAAACTTATTATTTTTCATACATAAAAATTATGACGTCATAAAAACTCATTCCACCACTTTAGGAAGCGACAACATGCATTTTGATAATCAGTAAACGATGCTGATTCTAACGATACCCCTTGTCGGTATAAACCTTTTCAGTCCTACGAAAATCGTAAATAAGGCACTTTCGACGAATTGGCCTCTCTACTATACGGAGAGGATAAGTTTGCGTTGCAGTATAAAGTTGAACAAGGTATACTGAACGGCGGCGCCAATCTGGTGTCGAGCGGTTACGTGTGCGACAACCTTTGAGTGTTACAAGTCAGTACCGGTTCGCGCGCTCCTCTTCTTCATCGTCCTCGCCTTTTCCCGTTATACGGGGTCGGATTTCCTTTTGCCGAGTCTCCAGGCAGTCTTATATTGAGCATCTTCTGAAGTCAAATTCAGATTTTTGATGTCCTTCTGGACAGTCGTCATCCATGTGGTTAACGGTCTTCCACGTCCTCTTCTTTCGTACCGTTTCTACCAGTTCGCGCGCAATAATGATATTTTGAAACCATGACCTAGGGATGGAACATAAATGAGCACGGAGCTCAAAATGAGCTTCGTCGCGTAACGATCATCTTGTAGTACAAAAAGGACATTCACCAGGTCGGGATCAGAGACACGCAGCTGTATAGGCTCGCCGCGCGCGTCCAGCACTCTGGTCCCGCGCGGCGAGTTCTCCTCGACGCGCCCTTCGTCCGAAGACGCGCTCACGACAGGCGGGCTCGCGTCCACAGGCCGGACTGTGATGGTCAGCTTGGCCGTAGTGTAGCGTTTCGCTTCTGACACTTCTTCGGCCTGGAATATTAGTTTCATAGTTACTAGAACGCTCAACCATTAATGAACATGCGTAGGAATGCAAAGAACAAATAGTACATTACTGCAGAGGCCGCGAAATAGGGGATTGCCGGCCGAGTAGTTATAGAAGGCCGAGTGTTAACGAGGCCATCTAGAGATACGAGGCCGACAATCCCAGTTCGCGCCGAGGCTTGTATAGTGCTTTTCTCAAATAAATCCAAGGAAATAATAATGACGATTTTTCGAAAAAAAAATTTTTTTCTTTAAAATTCAAAATAAATATCAAATTTGAAATCCTCATCCCTGAATTACTCGAAATCGAGTACAATGACGATTTCTCAAATTAAAAAAAAATTGACTTCTAATTAAATATAAAATTTGAAATCCTTATCCCTGAATTAGTTAAATGAGAAATTAAATCGATGTATTTTTTTTATTGACAGATGGCAGTATGCCATAGATTAGACAATGAAAAAAAAAACCTACTGAAACAAAAGACAGTCTCTTTGCTGGCCATGGCCTTCAAAGTTGTATGAAACGGCCGCTAATTTGAATTGAGAACGAATCTTCAGTAAGTGTAAAGCAAAGACGTACTTTGCGTTCTATTATCACGAAGATAAGGACGACATTTCCTTGGATGTTTGAGAAAAAATAATAACCTTATGAATCTTATGATTGCACGATTATCTCGGTTACAATATAGAAAGACAAATATCCTGTACAGTTAAGGCATTTGCACAAGGCAAGTAGACAGTTCGCGCGGAACCAGAGCTGTACGTAATATTTGCTAATTACTAAAACACTTTGCAAAGTCTAAATAGTACTACCTATGCCCCAGATAAGATGACGAAAGGGGCACATAACGACCATATAGAGGGCAAGTTAATAATCACCATCCATCACATATCACAAACTTGTAAGATGAGCTTTTGTAAAGGGCAGTATAGTCGCCTTAAATCCGATAACCTGCTTTGCTTTGCGACTGGAACCGACGATATGTATAGCAAAGAAATCAAGAAATGCAGCACTTTGTTCTCATGTCTATAGACAGATCTCGGTAGGTAGATTATATTATAATCTTACGATTTTCGCAATTTTATTTTTCGGTAGTTTATAATCTTGCGACAGTTTACAATCTCGCTAGTTAGATTATAATCTAACTAATGGTTCATATAATCTGACGGTGACATATACATACATACACTCGCAGTCATATAATCACCTTAATGACAAGCTGAAACTTCTTAGCGACGCTGGTATCGGCTGGTTTGAGCTGTCTCACGGCGCCAGTATTCTGGTCTATGGTGAAGTACTCCGACCAGGAGTCTGGCTCGCCTGAGGTAATGGTGTACCGGATCCGGGCGTCTAAGGTGTCCATGTCGACCGCCTGGATTCTCTCAGGCTCGATGGTTAATATACCAGCTAATACGCCGCTATTTACCTGCAGGAGAGGTTAGGGGTTGTTGGAGTTGTATCAAGAAATAAAAAGAATGTGTGGAACGATAAAGAACTTTTTTCTCATGTTATTTGAAGACAGAATCTGTCTTCAAATAACATGAGGGGGTGCCTCAGTAACAGACTCGACATTGTACATCGTAATAGGTGAGACATAAGCCGCACAAGGTATGTGTATATCTTGTTAAAGATTGCAGATTGCTATTCATGGCTTTGGCAGTTAAGCAATTTCAAACTCTTGGATAATTTCTTTGTAACTTTAATAAATGAATAAAAAAAATAGACCGCAGCCCGCAGCGACTGTTGAAAAATACCCGAGTCCGAGGCATTTGAGCAGGCACGTCCATCATGGCATGGGAAGGCTTAGCTCCACGGATGTACCTACTTCGAACATTCTTAAATATTGAGTAACGTCAGGGGTCGCTCACTCAGTCAGTTCGCCGCGCTGCTGCAAGTACCTACATCCGTAGGTAGCGTATTTAAGGGCTGCCGCGCATTACTACCGGACGCGTCGTTCGCTTGGTGTGGTCAAAGTTGTTATTTACCTCGTATAATTTGGGGTTGTAAATTGGGGATTTGTTAACAGTGGGACTTCTGTACGTAGCACTATTATTTATTCTGTGGTTACGTACGTAGCTGGAATATTCCGGGTTGATACAAGCGCCAGCGTGCAGCGAGCAGCCCTTGTAGATGAAAGATGGATCCTGGTCATCATCATCCAACACGTTCACAGTCAGAGTGGCTGTGCTGGACATCCGTTTCTTGTTGTCGCGCGCACGATCCTGGAAACAAGAACCAACAATGGCGAATTATTATCAAAAGCTTTTTTTTAACCTGACTGGCTTTATAGGCCGGGCCCAATAAAGCGATAGGAGTACGCAGTTGGAGAGTGGCCTGGAAAAAATCCAGGGGAAACCTCCGACACCACCACGCGCGCGGCTTAAACACTGGAATACTCTAAGAGTTTGCGCTCCAGTGCGATTAGTTGAGCGGTTTCAACCGAATTTGAGGTGTGTAAGTGGAAAAGAAAAGTTTGTTGGCTAGTCTTGGTATACCCTATTTTTGATTAGTCAGATAAACACTTAACGTGATTCCAGAAAATGAACACAAATACATGGCAACAGCAGCCTAGTAATACTTTGCCACTTTTGGTCGAGAATCAAAGGGACTATGCGACCAACTACAGACAGGTAGGCAGGAACACTGGTTCCTCCTTAAGAGGAGGGGTAGGGCAAGCTCTCTTCATACTTACTAACTTTGTGCAGGATTTTCTTCGTTTGTGTTTGCATTACAGTTATGATTTTTGGTCAGTATGCTTATTTTTCTGTTAGCTATTTCGTGATGTATTTTTTTTGCATTGATATTATTTTTTAATTTTTTAATTTTTTTGAAATATTTGAAAATTTCCACATCATTTTCTTCGCATATCTAATATTTACATCCAAAAAAGATATTACATTCGTTAGCGCCATAACCTACGAATAAAACGTGCACCGAGTTTGTATGGAAAATGCCTTGCCCACCCCTGCGCCTTAATACAAAGCATGAAAAAATACTCACAGAAGCTACAATAGTGACTAGATACTGCTGCGTGCGCTCATAATCCAAACTTCGGTTGACGGTGACCACGCCCTGATGCGGCAGCGGTATGGAGAAGTAGCCGTAGCCATCAACCGCGCCGGTTTGCTCCAACGTTTCATTGTCCCCTGGTACAACGAAGTACTCTGCCAGACCGTTGACGCCCGCGTCCAAGTCCACGGCCCGTATTTTGTCGAACACCGTGGTGCCTATTGGTACGAGCTGGAAACATACGTAAAAGATTACAGACGTTTAGAAAGAAGCAGTTTTTTCATAATGCTTGCTCGTTAACGGTTTCATAAATGCAACGATCGTTATGACAGCTATGGCACAATAGTTAGTGTCATAGTAAGCTAAAGAGATATTCAGGTCTGCCGTCAGCTAATTGGATATATCTTTATTTTTTAATTATCGCCTGGCAAGGATGGGCCTTCGCATTTCACGATGAACAAACCGTTTCGATAGCGAAACTACGTAATCGTTATATAGCAAAATTGAACCGAAAATTCCACTAATCCGTCTGGGTCTCCTCGCCTTTAATACACACCTGTCCTTTTATCAATTTAATCTTGATCAGGTAAGGCAAGGCGCACAACCAGAAATTCTATATAGGTACCAAAATGTGTCATAATAGTACATTACTTAACAAGGGCGGTAAAACAAAGAATGTCTCAGATCGCAGGCATTTGACGCCCGAGCCGAAGGCAAGGGCGATAAATATGCGATCTGAGGCTTTCTTTATTACCGCCCGTGTTTAGTACAAAATTTTATGTCACCCCCTGGCCAGGAAGTGGGATTTCCCGCGCGCGGAGCGTGCGGTAATTGCCGCTTTATGGCCAGGTGTGACATAAAATTTTATTAACGCAATATGTTTACTCTATTGTACATCTATGGAGACTGTGAATTATTGATAAACACGCGCTGTATAGTATACGTGTGCGGTAATTGACACTTAAACCCATAAGAAGGCCAATCTGAAAAGCCCTTCTAAGTACGCATAGGTACGCCACCAGTTGTTTCAGAGAAGCTAAATACATACACATACATACATTATTGTCTTTGGAGTAGGTACCAGTGGCGGAGCGTCCATACAACTCGATTCCCACCGGCTTGCCTTATTTTCAGCCAGTCCAGTTTTTTTACTACGGCTCATTAAGATTAAGATTAGAAGGCAAATTATTTCCGGCTTCCCTTAGAATATTTTTGACGCGCCGCCACTGGTAGGTACCTAATAGTACTAGCATACGACAGATATAGTAATATTATGTGACTTTCCAGTAATAGCACGGCCACGACTTTGAGCGAATTGCCGTGCGGCCGGCGTTTTATCTGTCCATTGCTCGATCGAGGCGCGGAACGCACTGCGATTAGTTGCAATTACACGCAATGGATTAGAAAAACCGCGAAGTCGTGGCCAGGGCGTAATAGGAATGGTCGGCCAGAATATATATATTGTTGTCGGTAGTCCTCACCTCTGACACGTTGGTCTCGTACGGCACTCCCTGGAAGGCCGGCGCGTTGTCATTGATGTCGGACACTCGGACTATCACCGTGGTTGTGCGCCGCCGGTTCGTAGCTTTCACTTGGCAAACCAGCTGCAAAGATTAGACGGGTGAAGAGCGCTCACTAGGTAATAAACACCGCTTTTAATCATTGGCTCTGGTATAATCTATCGTTCGAATCAATTTCAAATCTTAAAGTCGACGATTAAATACAAGCATTTAGCTGCGACTTCGCCCGCATAAAACTAGCTAATAATTGTGCTACCACCCACCCTCCATTTCTCCCAGTTAGGAGTAATTTTCGGTATAAAAGGTATTTTATGTCCTTGTTTAGGAATTAGCATTTAACATACAGGGTAACTTTTGAGTTTAATAGCAAAGACACTAGCTAGCGGTCACAACAGAGAATACACTCTAGATCAAAAATGTTGGGTCACCCTAAATTGAATATTATTCATACATTAACACCTCTTATATGCCTAAATCGAAGAACAAATTATTCTTGGTAATACTACCTACTTCATAAAAACATCAATATCCAAAAATGCCGGCTTTTGAGCGATATCTCGCGCCGTTAAAGTTCACGTTCACGAGTCCAATTCAAAACTAGAAACATTATACTACTTTTTAGCTGTTATTTTTTCACTTTAGATGTAAAGTGAAATAAAGATCATGACAGGATTAAAAAAACAGTACATCCTTTCACTATTTTAGGAAATATGATGGTATTTTACCAACCCGTATTCTATTTCCGCGAGTGTACAACGTTGTTTACTAACACCGTGTGATCTTTCTTTATCTTCGCTAAGCTATACGCAAAAGCTGTGGGCGAGGATCATTAATTTACATGTTAACGGGTTATATTGACATCAATATGCAGATTCACCTCCACGTTTCTCTATCGGAAAGAATATTTTTAACCCAATTAAGCTATTGTGTAGGTGATGAAACATTATATGTATGGTGGTACGGACCTCATTCAAGATGAATATCTTTTCAAGTTAATTAAGTTTACATTCACAAACGTTGTGTTTAAATTTGATTTGTATAAACAATGTAGTAGAGTCGGATATAACGGGTTGTGGTTCATGACACGAAGCTTTAGGCCTTATTTACACACGTACGAGATTTGTATGCGAGTTTCATTTCATTGCGGGTTACCGAGGTATAAATAATTCAATCGATCTATCAAACCGCGCAATGTAGCCAAAATCGCATGCGAGTCTCGTACGTGTGTAATTAAGGCCTTACCGAGTTATCACCAGAGATAAATTATACAGACTGCCAATCTCTTTACATTGTGGTTGCGCGTACCTTTAAAATAATGAGGGGAAAGACGGCGCCAATGAGTTGATAAGTAGAGGTCTAAGTGTCATACGAAATGAACGATAGACAGACCTCTGCATAGTGAAATTAGCTACAGAAAGCTCATTATTGTAAAGGCACGTCACAAGGTACACATTGGCAGTCTGTATAATTTACTAGTCTCTGGTCTCTCAAACCTCTGTCTGTCACAGCCCTTTTTCAGACAAAACATCGGCAAAATATTTGTGCATCTCTCTGTTCTGTGATAATAGGGTTTTTTTTATACCACGTCGGTGGCAAGCAAGCGTGCGGCCCGCCTGATGGTAAGCGTTCACCGCAGCCTATGGACGCTTGCAACCCCAAGGGAGTCACGTGCGCGTTGCCGACCCTTTTAAAAATTTATACACTTCTTTCTTGAAGTACCTACTGGTATAATGGCGTTAAGAAATGAGTCGCACAAATATTGACTAATACATTTACTATAGGTACAGAACAATCTGAACAATCCGTAATAATACTAATAATAATGTTTTTATGTTTTGTAAATGTATTTTTTATTTTACTTTTTATAGAAATATTATAAAATCTAACCTGAGAAAGAAAATGATTAAAGAGCTAATAATAATAACCCATTTCTTGTTTTGTACATCAAGTATAAGTTTTTCCAAACAAAACACAATCTAACGCGTTTTCGTTTAGTCTCATTAATGCAACGCGAACAGCACCTCTGGTGGTCTTAGGTGGTAACTATATTTGCCATATAAATTAAGACTAAATGCAACGTATTCGTGTGTTTTGTTTCGAAAAACTTATACTAGGGGTACTGAAAAACATCAAGAAAGGAACAAAGTAGGGTTGTACCTGGAAGACCATGTGAGAAAGATTATCAGCATCCCTATCAAGCGGCTGCAGCAGCTGCAGTCGCTTGCCATCGAGCTGGAACAACGTGGGTCCCTTGGGGAACACCGTCGACAACACCACGTCCACGCCCGGTTCGCCTACTATCGGTAACTCAGCCGGTACCGTGCTTTGGTTCACTTCTGTAAATTGTGAAACATACATTAATAACACAATGGTGACAATAGTACATTACTTAACAATGGCGGTAAAACAAAGAATGTCTCAGATCGCAGGTATTTGACGCCCGAGCCGAAGGCAATGGCGATAAATATGCGATCTGAGGCTTTCTTTATTACAGCCCGTGTTAAGTACAACATTTTATGTCACCCCCTGGCCAAGAAGTGGGATTTCCCGCGCGCGAAGCCCTTGTTAAGTAATGTACTATTACGGTACGCATGATGATAAGCGGATAAGGCCTTGGTCTCCTATAAATGCCATCGACCGCTTACAGCGTCACGCCGTACGCTGCGTCACAATGCTTAGGTACTAGAGATGTACTGTTAGGCCCTGACAGACCTGTGAGAACATAACAGTACATCTCTATAGTAATGTGACGCAGCGTACGGCGTGACGCTGTAAGCGGCCGATGGCGTTTATAGGAGACCAGGGCCTAACTATAGCTACGCTAGCAAATGCAAAAGTTCCACGTCTATTTAGGTATCTCAGGAGCCCTGACCATCTCTACCACACCTGACAACTCAATTTGTTTAAGCACGAAAGTTCTTAAGAAATAATTATTCACTGTAAATAAATGTTTTGAAACCACTAGAAAGTGGAGCATTTATTGTAGGCCTAGTCTGGTATAAATAATTCAACACTTACGATTTCCCCTGCTCTCCTCTATATCGACGATGATGCTGGCCTGGCCGGTTTCCACGTCACATGGTCCTGTAGAAAAAACATTGAATAAAACATTATAATATGAACTGTATACTTGCGGCATTTAAGCAGGAAGTAAACTTGACTGTTAGTTTTTTTTAGGGTTCCGTTCCCCAAAAGGAAGGTGTCCGTTTTTCCCGAGGATCACTCGTTAGTTTGTCTTTCTGTCTGAATCAATTTGCTTCGAAACTAGGTACTAAATAGACCAACTGAGTTGAAATTTGGTCGAAATCAATTGAGTTGAAAGCTCTAGACCAATTGAGATAAAATTTGGTGCACATTTTTAAATACGTGACCCAAAGACATGTTACGTAATTAAATGATTTTTAAAACATGGCGGCCACTTTTTTGGGTAAATTTGAAATCTAAAAAAATATCCTATCGATTCTTGTGGCAAAACTGGCAAATCAAATAATAGGGGTCTTTGTAGAATTTGTTTTTTGTTTTTATTTGTAACTAGTTAATTGAGTTATTTAAGAAAATATGTAGTTGTAATTTGACCATCCACACACGCACTTGGTCGGTTTTATTACTTATATGTATATATCATGACAAATAGCCCCTAAACTCATTAAATAAAGTTTTGACAACCATAACTTCCAATATTATTCGAGATAAACTAAGAAAATAATTTCAATCCTAATCCATAATTGTAATCTGCATAAGGATAAATCGAGCACGATCCGATGCTCCTTGGGTAAATGCTTGAGTAATCTAAGTTACATGCAATATCCTCTAGCAATCATCAACAGAAGTACCAAGTACCTAATGGAACATAATTCAAAGAGCACTAATTACTTTACAATACTAAAGCAATACGGAAGAACGAGACAACTAGAAATGCATGGTTTGGTAGGTTTCATTAAAATAACAAACGATCATAAATAAGGCTATCGACAGGCAAGTTGTAGGAATATTCTAGATGCCGAGCGATTTCAAAGCTAGACTACGTTTCAAACTTTTATTGAATTAATCATTGTAACAAATTAACTATTAAGACTGCTTGTTGAAACAAAGATATAAAATAAGTTATAACATACAAACATTTATCAAATTAGCAGTTTTTGCGAATATATTAAGATATTCGCTTTATAATAAACTACTGAGCAAATACAATCCAATGGGTACTAACTCTGATCTCGAATATCGTACACAACTTCTATGGTTAAATACGAGATAGATAGAAACAGAATAGGCCTAGTGTGAATTTCGTAGTAACGTTCATTAGAACACAGCTCTAATTAAGGCTTTACTGCATCTGGACTGGATTGCCCTTTAAGAGAAACTAGCTTTATCCGGCGACGCTGCCTGTGTGGACAACTTGTCTTTTATTTCCGGATAAAAACGTTAACGACTACGTAAATGATAAGGCGCATAATTTGCAATCAAATAAGGGCATAATGTCCACTCCCACCCACACACACACATACATTCAATCTCTAATTGGGTTTAAATACGGTAAGTTGTAAGTAACATCCTTGATTAAAATAAATATGTAAATAACAAAAACTCAATTCCTGTTACAATAAATTAATGACAATTTTAAACATTTTAATATTTTGACGTTTAGGCAGATTACTTGACTACTCGTAGGTAGTAGGTATGTACATGTACTTACTTATTACATCAGGATGGAGAGTTGTAGAATATATACTGACGAGCAAAAATAACGGGTACACTTTGTATGGAAGTTCCATAGAAAGTGTACCCGTTATTTTTGCTCGTCAGTATATTTTGCAGATAATATTAGCATTAGGTAATTTTAAAGTTTTTTGATGAATCTAATGTTTGTTTGTTGTATTTAGATTGATTCCATCAGTTTTTCGATTCGGGATCTCACTCTAATTATTCCACAAGCAAATTCTATAGTTTAGTTTTAGGTATAGGTATCACGTTAATAAAAATGTATTTTTTGTAATCTATTACATTTTACACGTTTCTTAGACATACACAATTCTATGTTATTTCATAAAAACAGTTGTAAATAACAAACATAGATATATACAGGGTGGATTTTCTTTATGGGTCAGTGAGGGCAACTACTAGATCCCGTGTTGCTACGTGAAAATTGTCTTAGAAGACCTTCCCTCGATTTCAAATTAATGAAGATTGGCGTTTTTAGATTTTAGAAAAAACATACAGGGTGCGAGAAAAAGGTCATTTTTAATAACTTTTTTTTTTGACGCCAATCGATCCCATTTCTATCCAGAATCAATAGCATGTATGGGACCATAGATGTACTATAAAAGAACTAGATACACAGTCAGGCGAAAAAAATGGCACCCTCAAATGTACCGCGTTGCGGTACTTTCGTGTTGACGGCAGACAGTGACAGTGACAAAGCGTGTATGCAACTGACAGTGTCAATCAGTGCCACATTTTCCGTAATTTTTGTTCGGCATTGTGTGTCTATTTCTATATTATAAGTCAATGTATGGGACTAAAAAAAATCCGGCTAGAAAAGCCACAAATCGAGGAAAACTTTTCCATTAGCTGTTTCTGGTAGCTGCTCTCACTGACCCAAAAAGAGAATCCACCCTGTATAAACATAGATAAGGACTTGATTCCTATGGCTTCTCAAATGATCTTCCCTATTTTCTTTGGCTTATAATTTCGCAGAATTAAGAGCCCTTTTAATGATGTTTTTATAATTAAAAATTATGCCCAAAATTACCGTACTGAAAAGGCACTCTCATCTCTGAAAATTCTTTTTTGCATTAAAATAAAAGAAATATTTAGGGAGAGAGGCGTCCAGGATATGCGATAAAGAGAGGAGTCATAATGTAATTTTTAACGGAGTAGGTAATTTGCTGTAACTCACATAAAGATTATGAAACCATAGGTAGGACAAGTCACATCGTAACTTATTGAACAGATTCCGAGCACGTTCTCTTGATTCTAGTTATTGGTTAAACAGTAGGTACACACAAATATTTTATGAAACTACCTACATACACGTGGCGACACTTCAGTACTTACCATACCTACTGAAGTGGTTTCTTCTATCTTCGTAGCATCATGTATGAACAGAGGAGTACGAAACAAGATATTCATTCAAACTTAACCAAATTAAATTATCATTCTCGATATGGCGAGACTAAGAAATAACAAAACTCAGATTTTTCCTGAGGTTCAGTTGATAATCAACGTATTCATAATTTAATTAGCTGGCTGGCGTAAAGGTATCTATTTTATTCATAAGGATTTATAATGTTGGTTAACAAAACGCATTCCGAGGCATGTCTGGGAATCTAATTATATGAGGTTGTTTGTTAGCTCAGCGGGCGTGCTATACGTCAAAAATAAACAGTTCATACCATAAAAGACAGTGTTAATTAGTACCTATACATATGTACCTCATAAACATGGATTTAAGTCTATCGAACTCCTTGAATGGTGGCATGTGGCTTACAGATCGCCCTTATAAGTATTTGTTCCAATTAGAAAGCATTGCTGTTTTCTACTTTTGATGGCTATATGGAATGTTATAAATAGTTAGCGAAGTTTTAATCTTTAGTTGGTATTTCTTAATTAATATTTGTATCGTTATATTGCAACTAATACTAATGGGCCGGCAGGTGGCGGTATCTTTACGAGCTAATGCAATACATGCCAACTGTAGGTACCTACCATGAAAATATTAAATAACTCAAAGGTATTCCAGAAAAACGCACAGTAGGTATAACCGATCACAACTCGTATAGTTTGTTTTCATTTTCATGTTACTTTCCTAGAGTAACAAAATGGTTTAGGCGGGCCAGGCCAGATTCGAATTCAGCCAGTTGGGCTGTAGGTCATAATCTCATCATCATCATCATAATCAGCCGAACGACGTCCACTGCTGGACATAGGCCTCCCCCAGATAGGTCATAATCTGATTTATTACTATTCTGATCAGATCGGATTTGTCATAGGTTCGTTTCTGAATGAGACAGTTTCAGGATACAACTTATGAAGTGGAAGTTCTTTTTCTATTGAAGTCAATTTCTGAGTAGATCAGATTCGTGTTAAGTCGAAGTAGATCTAATAGAAACCGGCTGTTCATACAATGGAGAATGATGTGATGCCGCCTAAACCCAAATTAAACGCTACATCCTAATGCACATTCCGCGTCAAACCTCTTCTACGCTACATCTTGTCTTGATGCACATAGCGCGTCATCTCTTCTGCGCTAAATCGTGATGCACAAACACGTAATCTCTGATACGCTACATCTGCATCCTGACGCACATAGCGCTTCATCTCTTCTACGCTAGGTCAAACCCCGATGTGGCACGTACATACTTAAAACGAATTAGGCTTACCGGGTGTCGCTTCGGCCAAATGGAATAAGCAGAAGATGAGAAGCCAAATCGGTGATTGCCCATGCCGGAGCAGCGCGATCCACCGCGCCATCTCACTGAAACAACGATAAGTAGGTAGGTAATACTTTAAAATTACTATGTACTCAATATTTAATCATTTATTGCAATTTCACAAAAGTAGGTACAGATGTGTGTCATGTATTATGCCATCGTAAAAAAAACTAGAAGGAACTTAAAATTGCCCTAGCACGAGTTTATAATATACAAATTGTAGGTACTTCAAATCATAATGATTCCACGAGTACGAACCTCGTGATTACGTCAATCCGTACTAATGCAATAGGTATGGATTTCTTACTAACAAGATTACAACTACAAATAGATTACAGAAAGTGCGCGACAACATTCGTTTCCACTAATTCCTATTACAGTCGAAATAACCTTGAAGCAATCCGATTGTCGTCAAATCCATTTTATTTGTTGATGCCAAACAGGTCAACTTGAAAGTTTCGTTATACCTACATAGATCGATGTTATTTTGGTGGTGCGTTAAAAATTAAGTCCTCGCACCATTTACTCTAGATGTATTCTTTTAACAACATCGTTTACTAACTAGCAGAAAACTCGTCATATTTTATGATGATAGAGTACAACCACGGTGAATCACTCAGTGTTTCACTCGACGTAATATATGTATAATAGATAATTAAATAAGCCTGCCTGTCAGTCTAAGACTATTTTAATTTAGATACTAGGTAAACCTAGTAACAGAAGAAAAGGTTACTAATTTGGAACATAGTGTGTTTTTAAACTAAGATTGACTTCTCCTAGACACCCTTACGGAGTTCTGTGATTTACAGCTGTCGACCAAAAATATCACCAGGTCACGAAGACTAACATTAATTCAAATTGCAGAATACTTAGCTCGGTAAACGTCGCAATCAACTTTTTCACTATTTTGTATCTGGGTTGTCGCAAGTATTTGGAATCGAGTAAAGTCTAACCAAACTGACCGGTTAAGGCAAGGCACTCCCACTGCAAACGTCCCGTTCTAACACACGTGAGTTTACAATTAAATTAACCATGCCGCTCTCTACGGAACTCTGCGCGTAGTTTTCGTGAATATAGTACATTTTGATTGATTTTTGTAATACTGGATCATTTATCAAAAATCTATCCAGTTATTTTGTTAGAACAATAAAATAGCTACCCTTTTTGACAATTACGAAATAATCAGCATGAAAGTTAATGTTTACGATTTTTTCACAGAGTAACCAAAGCATTTTTCAACATTTTGTTCGGTTATTTTGTTATTTTCTTTCTTTTTCAACGTACAGTAATTTTTGTGCAGCGTAATCCTACATTATTTCTTCACAATCTATCCTCGAACTTTAATATTTTCGTCGATACATGAACTGGCTTCGCCTTAAAAGTCGCCCAAGTGGTTCTTAGCAAAAAGTTGTCCTAGTTGAATTACTTAGCGATAATAACTAGAAACTAAGTATAAATAAACTACGAGCATTGAAAGTAACTTCAATGGTGTTAAATAAGCAGGAGTGAATGAGATACAGAAATAAATTGTTGTAAATTGTCACGGACTTTATGATTTTACGATTTTTTCTTAATAAATAAATATACATAAATATTCGTAATTAATTAAAGACAGAATTCAAATGAAACTCATAAAATATTAAAGACGGTATGAAGAGATCTCTCAAGTCGACTTCCTGGTAGAAGAGTTATTTTGAAAGACACCGAAATTGCATCAAATGAGCTCGAATATTTGAGAACCCTAATGATTACGAAGTTATGAATTAATACTCATAACATAACCGATGCATTTTATTTCTTTCTTACTTACTCATAACCATACGACCAAAATGGTAGGTATTTTTGGATCATCTAAGAACTCTTGTACCAAGTCCTTAGTTAATCATGAAGGATCGTGTCTTAGCAACTATGTAGCCTGCAGATATATACAACGTCAACATCGAGTGGGAGGGGTCGCCAATAAATCCATACTAATAGTTACGTGAAATAGTGCCTGTAGGTTTGTTGCTTAATCGCGGGAAAACTCGTTCACTGGTTGTATATCTTTTTATTGAGCTATACCTATCCAACCTCTTAAAGATTGATCTAGGAAGAACTAAATCATTTCTCTATGTAACTAATGATACTTAATAACACATATGTAGTTAGGTAGATTGCAGAAAGAAGTACTCACTTAACTAGTTTGTTTCATCTACGAACAAAAAACTTTCATTTTAAGATCATTATTATAGGGTCAAGTCACCTTATCTTATACCATAATGATGGTTGGCTTATACCTGCCCCTTGAACATGAGATTAGGCTTTAGAATTATGCTGAGTAATGGCGGGGCACCATGTAGCATTAATATGTCACGCTTCGCATTAGCATTCGAAAGGGTTTAGTGTGTGTATGTTAAACGCAAGTGTAGGGCGTCAGCGACGATAATCAAACAAACGATTACTGGTTTTCGGAATGTCAGAGACCAGGGGCCTATTGCATATAATACCCCCCTTTCAACTCCTTTTACTGCAAGATTTCTACTTGTAATAATAAGTTACATCAGGACAATTAGCAAACTGAATACCTCCTCATTATAGCTTTTACCCCCGGAATGGTTCTAGTTATTCAAAAAATCCATCTATCTGGTTTTTTGATGACATATGCATATGCAGACGCAGTATGTGAATTTAATATAATAACCTAATAGTTACTGATACTATTCATATACGTTTTAAAACTATGATTGGAGCTTTTTGTGGATTAATATAGACTCATTTAGATACTAACTTGGGGAAATGTATGTAAAGAGTAACATCAGAAAGTAAATTGAATTTATGAAAAAAAAAACAGATATCAGATTTTCTTCGAGAGATATCAGATAATCTTAACTGGAACACGTTAAGTATAATCTCAACATACCGTATTAGGCAATTAGCACCTAGCGGGTAGCTATATATGCCCCATAATCGCTGCCGCTTTTGGCCCAACCATCGCTTCCCACAAACACTTGCACCATATTGCTAATCCGACAACTTTGCGGACCCCCTAGCGATAGTACGACATAAAAGTTAACGCGTTTTATGAATAAAGGTAAGTCTATCCACGCCCAAGGGATGTATAGGACGTAAAAGGCATTCTGATTACTTTTGGAACGGAGTTCTATTACACTATTTCATATCCAGTTAGTAAAACATGAAGGAGAATTAATTAAGTTTTGATCAATTTATTGAATGGATTATTTGCAAGTTGTCCAATTAAAATATTTGTAAAACATTTTAGAAATCGCAAGGCTTGTTTTTACTGGCATATTTCACAAAGTCTAGCCAAAAGAAAACGAATTACTTATGCAAGTCTAAAAGAGAAATCAATGTCAGTTACCGGTACAGGGCCTTGTTTATGAAAATTATCCGCTAACAATGTTAGAATTACGAAGTAGGACATCTTAACCAGTTAACAGGTGTATATGGTAATCGTACTCGTAAGATTCCTAGGAAAGATGCAGTTTGACATAGTAATTGTTTATAGAAAATATTATCAAGATATATATTGCACACTTAGGCCGGGTTTTATGAAAATCCGTTAGACAAAATTTCAGAACAAACGGCATCATATTGTTGTCACTCACGCGTCCATCCGTCCGACCATCCCCTCCGTCGTCCGGCAGTAAAGAATTGTTTGACCTAAACCATCGAGTGGGGTATTTTTGTTAAGTAGACATTATGTTCTTTTTATGTATTTTTTTTATCGGAAAACAATGGAATGTGAAGCCACCAAAGACAGCATCTTTAAAAAAAATTGTACCGAAGAATTTTTAACTTCCTATTGACCTATAAACTTGAAATTTGGTGATATTGTTTATGGTTACGTATATTTTAACAACTAATATTAAAAAAATGATAAATCAGATTTTTTCATGGAATTTGCGTTATATATCGTTTTAAATCCAACTTAATTTTACAGTTGGTTCGGAGCCCTAAAATAATGTGCGGAGTTCGAAACGCACTTGGCCGGTTTTTTTACATATGTAACCGACATTCGGTGTAACGGATCCTTAGAAAATCGATCCTTATATAGTGATGTACTGCATAGATTCATTTCTTCTTCTTCTTCTTTATCCCGTTACCCTCTGCTGGGGTGTAGGGCTCGAATCAATTCTCTCCATTTGCTTCGGTCTTGGGCATAGATTCATTTAAATTGTTAAATTTACTTCAGTAACAGATATTCATTATGTGACTTATATAGAAACGAGGCGGAGCTTGAGGCCTGATGGAACACACATAATGTGCGAATTTTCAAATAACAGCTCCCAATACCTAGTTATAAATTTTATTTTCATTTAATGTGTAGAAATGTATAACACGAACCCACACGCTTGAACGATATGTAGTAGTAGCTTCTTATTCTCGAGTTATACGGAATATCATCGTAATATACATAATTCCGTGCCGCACGAGTCGTATTTCTACTACGCGTAAGTCCCGTTGGTCTTAGATTACCTCTGTCAAGTGTCAAATGATGCCTTCCCTGATACCTACATCTATCTATTATATCTATAGACAGTCTAGATAAGATATGTTTCCCCGTCACGCCACTCCGTCCCCTCTGGATAGTTACAAGTAACATCCTGCTAACTGAGAATAAATTGGCCTGTTAATATTAAATATCATGTTAATAAAATATACATATTATTACGACACTAATTAGCTGTGGCAGTAAGCAGCTCCTTTAACACTGACAAGTATCTTTAAAGAGATGTATGAAGAAATGCCAGCTACATACATAACATGCATAACGGGTTTCGCATGAGTAACAATCGAACGTGTTTAAGATTCTTAATATGTCAATTCACGCATTACAATAACAAATACAAGTTAAGATAACGGTTCAACATATAGGATTTTTTTTAATTCCTTAGGCTAACACTTACAGTCTTAGTCTAGGCCCAGAACTAGAAAACGCGTCTCTAAACAGTGCAAGCGGCAAATCATGTAACAGTTGGGGTGACAACGTTATCAGAGGGTACTTAGAGGGGATCTGCCTGTCTCCATCCCCAAATTTGAGGCGGAAGTATGTTATACCGGAAAAGGTGCAGCCCATACAAATTTTTTCGTTGTACATTTGGTAAATCGTTGTTCCGGTACCCTAACTACAAAAAAAAAAAAAAAAACATTTATTTCGGAGTTATCATCCATAATTGGTTAGTACAAATAAACTTAAAAAAATACGACTACTACGGTCCGGTACTACTCTTACTATGGTCCGATTGTTATGGGTTTATGATATGCCGTAAAGGACAATATTTGTCATCGTATGCTACTCCTTCAAAAACGGTCCCTATACATACATATGAACAGAATAGCGATTCCAGGTTCATTGTAGCTTTAATCTACATGGATGGAGCTTGGAGTGGCAATAGACTCCAGCCACCGGCTGCGGAGCGTGAGGGAACTGGAAACTGATTACCACGGAGTGAATAAACAGAAAAATCACAGAGTTTAGAAAAAAAGTGAGTGTCTACATAGTAGTGACCCTGCCTCCGAAGCTATCTCGGATTCGAACGGTCAGGGCATTTATTTGTGTGATGAACACGAATACTTATTTGTTCCTGATTCCTAGATTTTTTCTATGTATTTAAGTATCTACTACGTCAATCAAATCATTTATTAACAGAATGAGCAGAAAAAAGTATTAAGAAATTCAAATCCGCTACGCAGGCTTTGTCAGGTGGGTACAATTATGAATCAGCAACAGGCGTCGTCACCTATAGCTACTATAAGACATTCACACAACAATAAAGCAATCCGCAACAGGCTTCGTCAGTTAACCTTATTACATATACTAAATAGGATCGCCCTGATTCGCAGCCGGCTCAAAAAAGTACTTATCCTATATAAGTATGTATATGGTCACTTAGTACCCATAAAATAAAATAAAATAAAATTCATTTATTCTTAAATTTAGGCATATAACATGCATCTATGAATGTCATAAAACTACCACCGGTTTATAAAATAAACCTCTGCCTCGTGGAGAACCGGCGTAACAAACTCGGCGAGGTGTCATTTTTTCAAAACAGTATACATATTTAGCACAAGCTTTGCTTAATTTGGGACTAGGACGATTTGTGTATGGGATTTCTTCGCCCGTCGCCGCGTTGGTGAACACACATGCTCTTCACGACGACGGGGTGAATCCACTACCGTACAAAACCAGTTGCCTACTGTCATGGCCTCGTTACCGAACAACGTCTAATGTACACGTGGTTGGCAAAATCATGATAAATTTGATGGAAAGCCATTTTTTAAAAGGTGTGAATGTGATTTGTGTATTATTGTCCACATTTTTTTAAATAGATGACTGGCTAAACGAACAACATTGAAGCATCGAAACACAGTATAAAGTTCGCAAACACGAGTAATTAACTATTTACTTACAAGTCACCTGCGGTTATTAGCTGCGTGGTAAAGAAATATAAAATAAAACACGAGGTCGTTTAAGATCGCCAAGAGGAAATATAAATTGTTTACGACTTACTTGTGTGTAATGTTGTGAGGCATATTGAACAGATACAGTGAAAATTAACTTGGTTTGCTGTAAAATATAATTAAAGAAAAAAATCGGATAGTGTCTATTACAATCTTATGTTTGCTGTGTAACCAAATATTGTTACTAGTCATGGCTTTAACTTTCTTCTTATTTACAATTTAAAAACGATTTTTTTTAAACTTCAACACACTTTCTTAACCTATTCTCGTGAAATTTTGTGAACCACAAACGAAGTTTTCTCTCTGTCGCACTTATGTGCATACTTGCAAGTGCAACAGAGAGAGAAAATTTCGAATGCCGTTCGCGGTAGCAGGGCCGGTTCGATAATATCTAACAATATCTAACATAGTTTATGGAAATTAAAAAAACCACTCATGAGGTCTACAGCTCACAAGAGCCACTAGTTTTAAGTATCGATATACCTGTGTCAAGACACGCCGCTCTTCCATTATCTTTGTAGCTTTAATGGAACCTACAATGTGAGTTGTACCTAGTGTATGTAAATAATTTCCATATATATTTATTTATAGCGTATTTACGAGAGTGCTTAGTGGTGAACACGGGACCATATTTTAATACATCGTTTAATAGTTTATCGCCAGGGCCGGCCCGCGTTTTTACATATTTAACGAGCGGTGCTGCACTGAACCTGCCATTGAAAGCGTTTAGTTCTTTACGAGATACCCCCAGGACTAGGCTTAAAGAAGTAATCTATGCGAACAAGTTAAAGACAGCCACAGCAATTATGGCTTTACATGTTATCATTACATCTTGCCAATATGAAATCGTATTTCCTTTAAGCCCTTATACCTTGCCGCCTAATTTGTTTGTTCAAGTATTTGCTGTAAACATATGAATGACTATTATATTATTCGATGTGCAATTCTATGTATGTACTTAGCTACATAAAAAGGCGCACTAAAAAAACAACTGAAACGGGAAATTCAATATTTTTTAGGGAACAAATAAAATGATCACCTAAATAACTTTTGATATCATCAAATTTTCGAACCCTAAAATAAGGTTGAACACTCAAAAATATTTATCGATCAGCAATTCCGAGTCACCAAAAATATTCTACCTATTTTTGCAGCACTTGCACCTATTTTACTTATTGCGTTCCTATAAATTTATAATCGCATCAAGAAAATTGTCAAGTACCACCAAAAACACTAAACTACCACCTAATCTCATGCACCTTTTTTCATTAGAATTACATCCAAATATTATACACATCGCATGCTACATTTTAGTAAACAGTTACAAATTAATTGTTTTTAGCACTATAAATATTTTAGTCATTTCCAAAATGTTATAAATTAGAAAGTAAAATTCTAAATTAATTTAAAAAACAACGCGCAATGTGGCTGTATGAAATAATAACACGTATACTGCTATCTCACTCAATCAAATACAAATTGTCGTTAGAGTGAAAGGTGCCTATTGCTGTTTCATTCTAACTACCTATTGCTGATGGTTTACAAACTGCAAAAAGTTTTATTATTAATTTTTTAATGCGTTGACGTGAGCGCGTTTGATTGAAAACTTTTATTTGAAATTTGTTGATTTATTAAATTGTTAGTTTGTTATGAAAATGGATAAAGGTCCTCAAATGAGTTTACTTTATTAATTTAGATAGACTTTCATGGAAAAATTAAAGGTAGTTAATAGGTATAGGTAGGTTTAGGTTATGTTAGTTTTGCATCGGCCCGAAGGGCCAAAATAACTCAAAATAGGAGCTCCGCGCCAGCGGAGATCCGTCAATACTGTTCCAATGTCCACTAGTTTGAAATAAAAATAGATGTCATAGAAAAATACTACTACCTAGGCAAATTGACGATTATCAGCGAATAGAGTAGAGGCAAAAACATCTGAGAACAAATAGCTGTATGCGACCAGTACGGAAAGCACTGTTGAAAAAATATTAAATTAAATTATGTTATGTACGTGTCTCATTAAAATTACAGAAATTTTGAAGCTTCTATAAAATAAAATCATTTAGCGCTGTCTTGCTCGCACGCGGTGCGACGTGCGAGCGAGACGGACCGTATGGAAAACCGCATCAGTGTGCTAGCAATGAGGTTAGACTAGATTGGAAACTGCTTTGCGCGTGGGGCGTTAAAAAACAATTGCCTCGTGAAATTTGGTGATCATGTAGTATTTCTGGGTATCGAAATAATTATTAGGGTGTAAATAATTTAAATAGGATTACGAGCCCTGTAATATTTGGATGTAAATTATATGAAATTTGGTGTTTGAAATTAGGTGATCATTAAGTATTTTTGGGTAGTGACTAATTTATTTGGTAACAATTTAATTTAATAGGTTATCGACATGTTACTTCTTTGAGTTGCACTTTATATTTAAAAGGAGTTGAAAATTTGGTGCGAATCTAGTATTTTTGGTAATCAATGTAATTTTTTAGAGCATCATTCGGCAACTAATTTGGTGGTTCGTTAAATGCTACCCTATTTTTTATGTTTCGCAAAATGTGGCATTCCCGTGGTGTGGTATTCCAGTGAGCCTAACTTTGGCAGTAGGTATTGCAGTGCAGGCGTATCAGCAGGCTAGGCGTCATCCATTTATTACGTAAGAAGACAAAATAAGAATCAGCCGACTCCCTTCCCTCCTGATAAATATGTATTACGTAAGAATGTAGAGGGAAAAAATCAGCCGACTTCTTCCCCCGTGATAAATACTTAATACTTAAGAGAATGTAGAGGAAAAAAACACGGTTGACACGGTTGGTTTGTTTCAATTTTTTTTTTCATAGAAATATTTTCTAAGACATAGGAATGTTAATATGTATTATTTTTAATTTTACGTAAAAATCAACTTTGGTTTTTCCGTGCGCTTTTTTTTAATATTACCAACGTATGAATTATCAAGACTCCCTCCCACCCCCGTGTAGAAAAAAATAAGACATGGTCGACCCCCCTTCTCCCTAAAGTTTAGGGACTAAACCGTCTTACGTAATAAATAGATGGCGCACTAGCTTTTAAATTTAAAGTATGGGGCGATTATGTAATACATGATAATTAAAATTCTATAAACTATTTTTAAATTTTTTATCCCATCACATAATAAATAAATCAAAAACGCCTAGACGCAATTTGAGGAACCTAATTAATTACACTATCGGCAACGGCTATAAAATTTGTTCAAGAATGCAACTATCGACAGAATAAATGTAAAAGATCGTAAAAGTCATAACAGTTTATGAGAACAATTAACACAGCTATTCAGGAGATTGCCTTTTACAGCAATAGTAAACCTTACACTCAAGTTTAGCCTCAACAATGCGTTTAACAAATTAACATACAGTCCAATATCCTGAACAAATGCGGTCTGTAATTTGCATAGCGCAATGAAAAAGGACCATTATACACATAAAGGTGTGGAAAACTATAGGTTTTCGTTAGGAATTTGTATTGTATTACATTGGTTCGCTATTACCCATTGTTTAGTGGATCCTCGATTGTGCACTTCTGCACGATTCATTCCAACACAATGCTGAGGAGTTAACAAATGTGGTCGCCTAATGAAATTGTTGCTTATTGAGATATTTAATATTACTAACATATTTATTAAAAAAAATGTTTAAGCCGGTCCAAAGTCGCAGACACTAAAGCGGAGCTTTTTTTAATATGTTGTTACATATCGGTACGAAGTTGATGACTATGAATCTTACGAATAAGAATAATTCGAAATAAACAATTTAAATAAAATTTTGCTTCTAAACCAATAAATGTAGCAACTAGAATATAATACTACTCCATATTCTGAGTTACACCGTACGTTGTTCGTTCTCATTCCTCGTTTATAAAACTGGCTCTAGTATGGTGTGATATAGTCATAAGCTTAATCAAACACCAATATACGACTCTGTTTACAAATTGTTATAGAGCTTTATTACCTCCAGTCCACTAGATCTATGTTATCACATTTCCGTATCCACCCCTCGATTTGCTTAGCTAACGGCGGCGATGAAGCACACGCGCACCAATATGATCGATGTTTTATTACAATAGCCCACACGCATATATTGGGTACAGTACTGTACGTGTACGTGAGTCTGAATTAATAGAATACCTGCCCCGGAGCTAAATATAGTTTTCGCGCTTGTTATATTATGCTGAAGCACATTGGATTACAATTTGTAATTCCAAATGAGACGTACCCACAACAACGGAACTGCATCACAACTAACAAAAGGAAACAAAAACCGCGAACCTACCAATATCATTTGATATTATTTATTACTGCGATTTAAAAAACATGCCAACGTTATTATGCATACGAACATTTTTCTCAAATCTCAACACAGCGTCAAGTCTCCACAGAACAAGTGTCCAACTCAGCCATGAGGAACACAACACAACACCGAGCAAGTAGTTGTGATTTTTATGGTCTCGGGTGCCTGTAATACGGAATAAGTCATATTTATGATGCTATGGCACTTAACACCCAGCAGATTTTAAACCGTAATGAAAAGCGGATTGATGGTAATTTCAGAAAGAACACGTTTTATATAAAAAAACATGCAATCCAGTAAATCTTATTGGATGTGGATTGTGGAAATACGGGTCTCAAGCGCGGCATTTAGTTTTATCTTAACGATCTAATTAAATTATCGGAATAACAGAGTATGTAGGCCAAACGTTGATGTAACATAGGCTCTTTTCGCAGTAACTGCAAAGTCTTGAGCCAGATTAAAGTTTCTTGATCCTTTGAGAGAGACAGGTGTAAAGCAACGCAGACCGCAGCAAGGAAAATTAGACCCTTTAAATTGAAGCACAAAGCACACTTTCATATGAATAAGTACGCGATGTCATGATTCAAGTTTTTGAGTAGTTAACTGTCTATAATTTCGACACATACTTTAGCAAATTACGACACGAGTGCATTTTTTATATCTGCAACTACATATGTTATTGGATTAGTTTAAGGAAAGTAGATTTTTTAAAAGATTTGGTTGAATTTTTTTACTGTAAGGCGACTTCCTGACTTGGCGGGGCGGGAGCGATATGTGACATTTTCTTCTTTGACGTAAACTTACTGATGTCGCATAGATTCTCACATGACATAATAGGTACTGTCAGTAATTACGTTTGCGCAGTAGTAATATCATGCGCAGAAGCGGAGCAGTACCGCCTTCGCATCGTCCCGCTACCGCGCATCCCGCGCCAGTCAGGAAGCACTCATTTAAATGTATGGGCGCAGTAAAAAATGGTACCGCGTCGACTGACAGCTGACACTGACATCTGACACTTTTCTCATATCGTACTGCCTCCGCACCGACAAATCAGGAAGTCGCCTAATACCGCAACACCTTCACGGCGCTATTTGGTATTGCTTTTTGTTTTACGGTCCAGCAGGTGTTTGTTTCATGAGACATTTGTGGATTTAAGTAAAGAACTTTTTATCAGTTCTTTTTCTCGATGTAGCATTATTTTGAAATTTCATTTAAAACACTATCTTATGTATAATATGATGTATCTTAGGTATTTTCTTTATAGTCAAATCTTATTTCAATAGATTCCTGATTGATTTTGACCATTTTGAATTCTAAATGGTCAGTCAGAATCAATGCAAAAAGAGAGTCATTTAAAATATTCCCACAATCCCTGATAAATGTATAAACACTTCTATTTTAAATGTATGAATACTGCCAAAACACAGAACCATAACTTGTATCACACAGTCAATAGTTTGCACACGTAATTTATAAAGCAAAATAGAATTTGCATTTCTCTCATGCATCTTTGTAGGAAAGCAATACAAGCCTTCATATTCCTGATAAAAGTACTTGATACCGGGCCACCCAATAAGAGAGGATACCAATAAATATCTGGAGCCCAGACGCGGGTTATCTAATGCTTGTAGCGTTCTATCCAACGATCTTCTGAGTTGACTTTGCTGATATTACAGATCCAAAAGTCCAGCTATTTTACTAGAGGACAGTTAACTTTATCGGGCCCGTCCGTTTGATTCAAACAACACGAGCGTAAAATTATAAATCCATTTATCGCTTACAAACAATAACATTGTAAAAAAAGAATATATACAACTCCAGATTTTAGTGTGGGGAACATGTATTACTTGTAATTTTTGAAGTGAAAACTTCTTTAGTGGCGCTGAGCACTTTTGTACTGGGGGAAAATTGTTAAACTCGCGACAGATTCTAAGATTATAAGACCAGCTAGTTGACCCCTCCTAGTATCGTGATTGCGATGTTAGGAGGGGTCAACTCAGCTAAACTCAGCTGGTCTTAGATGCGTAATATATGATATTCGGGACATATTATTTGTATATATGTAAATGGATTATGCGAATATGAATATGAACATGAATATGAATACGGATGCCGATACCGATACGGATGCGGATATGAATATCTTTGTTATTTACTTTCTTTATTGAGTTTTCACTTCTGCCGGCACTCCCGGAGTGCAACCCGTTGTTTTTTTTGTTCTCCTTGGTTTTTCTGCGATCTAATTAAAACACTTAAATATGTACAGAATTAATCAGACAAAGATGTGAGAAAGTTCACGTTGAGAACCCGAATATGCTATGGGGAAAAGTACAAATGAGTCGTATTACACTTAATGTTACTGAACATATTTCCTTCATCTTGCTTGCAGTGTGGTTGCTGTTCTATGCAAGTTATGTCACCAACAATCTCATAGCTTGACTGCGAATGAGATGCTATCGTCACTGCGTCAACCTGGATAGATACTTGACATGCGCATGTTTAAGCCCTTTTAGAGTAAGTACTCTGTATTGAACAGTGATTGTGTCTTCATTACATGACGCGAAGACTGTTTCTAAGATTGATACTTAAGGCGCAGGGGTGGGCAAGGCATTCTACATACAAAGTCTGTGCACGTTTTATTCGTAGGTTTTGGCACTAAACAATTTTTTTTTTTTTGGTTGTAAATATTAGATATGCGAAGAAAGTGATGTGGAAATATTCAAATATTTCAAAAAAAATAAAAATTAAAAAAAAATTCAATAAAAAAAATTTACATCAGTAAATAGCTATCAAAAAAATAAGCATACTGACCAAAAATCATAACTTTAACACAAACGAAGAAAATCCTGCACAAAGTTTGTATGGAGAGAGCTTGCCCTACCCCTCCTCTTAATAGGCGGCACAAGGGTTGCTTTGGTTTAGTTCGGTTTGGTTCTTGATCATAATTTGGTGACTTTTTTGTTCTTTTATATGGGGCTGTGACATAATCTTTGATTCCGTAATTGTTTCTATCAACATTTTTATTGCATCGCAAGCTTCTCAATTTCTGGTTGTTATTGCATACTCGTATTTACGGTTTCAGTTTTGCTTGTTTGTAACTACAAGCAAAACTTAAACCCTAAATAATATGCAACCGTAAATAGGTATACAAACCTAGAAGCAAAACTTTAACCGTAAATATGCGAATTGATAGGTATTTGTACTATTAACCTGATGAAAAGTACTTATAAAATAACAGTTTTTACAAGCCATTCCCGTACATTAGCTCACGAGCAAGTGCAGACGACCTATTGAACTTTAAAAGATGAAGTTGTTACGCAAACTTATGCAAATGGAGGATGCGCCGACCAGGGTCCGCCGGCAGACTCCGCGCTTTCACGTCTAAATCAAACTAATAGACACTCCTTTTAATGTTGTGTTAATAAATTAACATGAGCAGTATTAGTGTCACAATACTAATTAAAGATTGAAATACTATACGACCGTTATGTTTGATTTAAAATGAAAGAATGATGTAGATTTACATACTGTTTAAGCCATCTCACTCCATGGAAATATTGGAAATACGTCTACCAATTATTGAGTTTTAAGTACCTCAGAACAGTGATGATGCCAAAATTGCAGTTTTATTTCGTTTGCCCCAATCAAAATATAAAGTACGGAAATACTAACAACCGTAGGAAGAATATACTCCCACACTGGAAATATTGTGAGGCAAGAATGCCTCATTACAAGTCTTCTAAGATGCGATCGGCACGCGAGGCAGATCCGATCTAGATTCTATCTTGCGACATCGCCACCGAAACCCTTTCTGATAAACGTAATCTTTTCTTTTATTGTACTATTTAACATGAATTTAAATTTGACGTAGGACTGGGTTGTGAAATGAATTAATTTACACTGTATAAGTAGTTTGACCTGCACAAGGTGCCAGACCTCAGATCAGAGATATTCTGTACCTAAACGATGTACTTGCTTAGCAGTCATATATGATGAGAGATACAATAGAATGCATGCAATTATAAGTAAATAGTAAAACGATGTAGGTACGACATAAAACAATACTGCAAAGAACACTTCAGTGAGTTTCCAGGGTGTTTATGTACGTCTTCTTATGGACACGAGATAATCATCTGTCGCACACGTTTACTTCATAGAAGCTAGATTATCCAAGCGATACTCTTACTAAAACTTTATATGGACATTAAGAGCGGACTTTAATAGCTTCAAAATAGGCCTCAAAATAGCGAAACTTTTGCAAAGATTACCTAGCATCGCGAGCGTGTTAAGCGATGGCAAATGTCAGAGAGGCATTTAAATAATGAACTACCATCGTAAATAGGTAATAATAGGGCCCTTACGAGCAAACAGGATAATCTAGAATTTATCGTCTAGAAACTATTGTGACGTAAGGATTTAATAATAACAGCTATTTTAGCGAATAATTTTGTAATACTAATTGGCGTAGCACATATACTAATTGGTGTAACACATACCCACATACTTCGACACGAATGGTTAAACGTTACCATCCTGGAAGGAAAGAGAGGGAACAAGAGAAAGAGGAAGGCCCAGAATACCATATATGGCACAGATGAAAGAATGGTGCTGTAGCCACACATACCAAGAAGTGAAGATGAAGGCCCAGAATGGAAAGGATTGGAAGGTGGTACAACGACAGAGGGCAAGGCCCTCTTAATGATGATGATGATGATGATGAATTGGTGTTGACTAGCAAAACTTAAGTCATATTACGTAACGAACTTCACATAAATACATACTTATACGAACACTCTATACATATGCTATGAACTTCCATTACCCCAATTTAAAGGTTTGACTACAAATGGATTAGATAACTGCAGTACAGTCAAGCTTCCGCAAGAAAGGTATACTCAGCAGAACGTATGTGTACATTTTTCGGTCGTTTAAAAGTACCATCACCCTAAGGGCACGAATATGGTGATTTCCCGTGGTGTAAGAAAGCAAGGCGCCATTTATGGAAATAATCCATTAACATTTTACTTGTTCAACGCACAAGCGGACTAAATGTAAGGCAATTCAGATGCGATTAAACAACCAACATTCCGAACCAGCGCGCTGGATTTAATTTTATGGAGTATTCAGCGTTTCCTAGTTACTGTTGTAGAGAGAGCAAAGGAAGTTGACGATTTCGTTGTGTACAGTTATTGGTGAGTAAAAGTCATTTCCTATATGCACAATCTTTTACAATAAAACTTACTGTCTGACTCTACTCGAGGGAAGCATGGAACACTCTATCTTCAATACCTATTACTAAGAGTATACATATTACATGGTGACACAATGCTAACAAATTGGATTGGTTCCTATTGTTCCTAATAAGAATAACATTATTAACAAACATTCAACATTTCACTTCACTAGAAACACTAACTGACAACACAATACTTAATAATAACTAACAAAGTCAATACTAACATATCAACTAAGGGTAGCGTGCGAATAAACGCAACAACTAAAGACATGACGGTAGCGGCACTAGCGGCCGTACATGACCACTTTAAAAATTGCCTTGGAGTTGGTTACCGAACACCGCGAGATCAGTGTCCTCTCGCAACACCGTGTAAATGCATTCCTAAGCACAAAGCCCCAGTTAGTACTCATTATTCCCCTGGAACTGGTAGCTCCGTGCAGATACGCCATTATTGCCAGCCACTAGAGCGTCGTGCAATTTTGTGCAGCACTTAGAATGTGGCTCCATTGACTTTCGATAATGTCAGGCTAAGCTAAAGGAATGAGGGAAGCGGGTTTTATATGATATGGGAGATGCTTCTATAAAAACATTTTGCAAATTAAAATTGAATGTATTTTATTCATTCATGGACTATTATTAATTTGATTTTTTATTTATAGTCAACACTGTGCACAATCATTGTTTATGTAGGTACATCTGTTTAATAACAATACTCGAAAACACAACACGTATCTTCATATACATTTCAATGTGGTGGGTAAAGCAAGCAATGTTTTGAACAATAACATGACTAATATAAGCATGTATAGGATAGTGGAAACGCGCTTACACTATCCAGTACTAACCCCAGGGTTTAGAAAGCATTACGTTATAAATTATTGAGAAGAAGACCCTGCGCCTGCGACGCATAATTTGCTAAAACCAGTTCTAGATCGCGATACCGGACTATCATACGAATGGATTATGTTCGTTTCGGTTTAATATACTATGGTTAATGCAGATACGATTGCGGAAGATGGTATCTTAAATTCAATATTGAATGCGAATTTAATTTAAATTCATAAGTCAAGAATGGTTTCGATTTTGATTTGAAATAATAGTACATAAGAAAATGTCAAGCTTGAGAAAAATAAGACACACAACGTAGCACACTACTACTACGAACGTTCACGTTGCAAATATAAGATTGGTATGCAATAACCTTTCAAAAGTCAGTCTTTAGATTACTTATTTGATTTTCGTATTTACGAAATTAAATTTTATGAACAGACAGCTTACGATTTTAGAAATCAATATGGAGATGGCTAGGTAGGTAAAAGATAAGATTCGTAACGTAGTACGTGCTCTTATTGACACCGTAATCTTAAAATGCGATATATTTATTTAGTCTCAGCACAAAGCTGCCAGTGACTAAATAACTCTACTTGACCACATGATCAGATAACTATCCTAACGCATGAGACAGGAGAAATTATGCGCGGTCATCGTAATCTCAAATATTGTGTATTTCTTGTCCGTTTGTTATTAAAACACAATTGATTCTGATATTGGTTTCAATAACCAGACATCGGAAATGTTGTATTTGTACGGCATATTATATTTTGTATGTCATAGAACATTTTATTTGTCCTATGGCAATTATTTCGAACCGTGAGATCTTCGAGAAGACAGAACAGATAGAATTTAAAAAGAGTTAAATAATGAATCGTAATATTATTAATGGAACTTTATGTAGATTTCAGTTATAAAAAATATATTAAATATCTATATCGTTAATATGAATTTAAAATAAAACTTTTCAACGAATTCTCCATGTCATGACGATTACATTGACACCACTATGCTACACTCCCATTAGACTTACGATATGTGCCGAACATTTTCAGTGTACCTACAATGTGTGTATTGATATGAATTGCTTTGCCGAACATTTTCAGTGTACCTACAATGTCCAAAGCAATTCATATCAATAATTTAAGAAGAGAATAATGAGAAAGACAATTTGAACAGTCCTAACGTAGAATACTTTCTCGTTAAAAGTATGAAGAAAGCATAGTCACAACACAACCTCAAAACAATAAATCGATTATTGTTTGTAATCGTACGACCGCCTATTTCGATGAGGTTATTAGCAGAACAACGACTTTATTGTGGCAGGTAATGATGCAAGCTATTTAAATCAAAATCGATCGTATTGCAATCGATACAGAGATAATCATGACGTTAACTAATTACCTATACATTCATTAGCTTGAAGAAAAATTAATTAGTATCCGCTTGCTCTTGCTAGGACAATTTTAACGTTTGTTTGACAATTGTCGAAAAGATACTCTCATCAACAGAAAAGCCAGTTTTATTTTTGCTTTCATAATGAATGAGGTAGGACGGTCAGTTTATATATATATATATATATATATATTACCTACGTTACATGAATTCGAAGGCCTTGCTTATTTAACACCATTTGAATGCGAATAACCTCGACGGTACAACGATAATCGAACATTAATTTTAAATCAATTAATCAGTTTTGCAGTATTACGTTCAATTACTGAAATTGCAGCTTCGGACCACTTTGGTTCGTTTTCTGTTTCTGGTCATGGTCTTAACTTGCGCAAGAGTAGACGCAAGTCGATCAATTGGATCGCTAGCGCCTACGCTTAGTAAATTATTAAAAACTATTCGGACAGCTGATTGAGAGATGTTTATCGATTATTTGAACTGGACATGGTTATCTGTTATGTTGTTATGTATGTCTATTCGTTTAGAGGCGGTTAACCTTTGTATTTTCAACTGACATGGCGTCTCGTTGTCAAAGTTAATAAAAATGTAATTAGAATGATAATAGGTACCTAATATTTTACTGAAATTGAACTGTCCTAGTCACTTTGAAATTGATTTGTAAATGGTGGTAGTATTCGATAAAATAAAGAACCAACGGTTTTATTATTGAGTCATTACATCACTGTCCCAGCTTGCCACTGCAAAAACATGGAACGTTATCAGAGTTAATGTAATTAATTGTACACAAGATCATTAGCGTCTGTTATTTACATGTGCGATGTTTATCTAAGCTTTCCACAGGAAGCGATGGGTGTGTAACAGTAATAAGTGCTAACACATTCGACCCCGTTAACGATACTTTTAGAAATTGGACAACGCTTTTATCATAATGTTTGAACAGCAAATTGACCCAGATTTATTTTGAAAAACATAATTAGTAACATTTTAAGACAAGTGTTTTGCAATTAGAATACTTAATATTTTATGCATCCTGAGTGTGATAACGATAGGTTTTTGAGCGTGCGTAAGGTTCATTTCCAAATCCGAACTGAAAATTACTGAAAATTACAGTTAAATATTACCTTACGAAAATTGGACACGTTACTGAACCAATTAGCAGGACTGGATTGCTTGCAATTACCAATTTATTGTTATTAATATTTAAGAGCCTTAAATTTCCCACAGTTGGGCGAAGACCTCTATCTTATTCTTCCGATTATTAACAATAATTTTACAAAGTACGTTAAATAACAAATAGAGCTTATTAAATTACGAAAATAGTGATACGTGACGCTAATATTAAGAAGCCCAACTCAAATATAATAGTTAAAAGATTCACTACACTTTTACTGAGCATAGGTCCGTGAGAACAGTGAGATTGCGCGAGCTCGCAGCACGCAAGCAGCTAACGAGCGAGCTTTTTTATCTGCACCCACTTCAGCTACTTATTTGAATGAGCTTATTTATGAGATATTATTGTCTGTGTGCATAAAATAAAATGACAATTAAAATGCCTGCTTCAGAAATTTAATTATTTGAACGACATGAAAGATACCTAAAAAACATTACCGAATCTGTGAAGTAAGTAAAATTTAAGTTGAGACACTCTCTTTTAAACTTAAACTATTTCGTGATACTTATAAATCCAATCAGCAACATTTAGAGGCGTTATTTGACAATTTGAAATCTGTGTGGTACCTAGACACGGACACTCCCTCGTTTATCTCACCTGTATCGGCACTAAAATCCGCTGAAGAGAAGAAAAAAATACTCGAACGCTTGTGAGAAGCGTCATGCATCTTTCACTCTTCACGTCAAATCTGTCATTGGAGTCATCGCTCCATAAATGTGCACCTACATAATTTCATTTCGTTTATTCAATAACAATGTCAATCACAAATCCATCATCTAGGTGGAGCTGTCGCTGACCTGGCTGCTTAAGATCTTAAATCATAATTTCCATAATCTGAGCCACATGTATTGTGTATCGACAGGACACGGCATAGTTTCAGACCGACGAAACATTTCTTTGGCTTCAATGACGGAACAGCTCTACCCAACACATAGAATCCATGTAGTTATAGCTCAATATTTCTTATAACTTTGCATTAACGATGATATAATCATATTCAATTAAATTTGCAATGTATATTTTACGTTTAAAATGAATAAAACATAGGTTAGGAAAAAGGATAAGTTTAGGAAGAAAGATAGTATAAGTTTTGGTTATAGTCATGTAGATAGATAAATAGAAAGATATTTATTCGGATAATACACAATTATAGGTATAGCATACACCTTAAAAATTAACAAACATAAATGTGCTACACCGAAAAGGTCAACACTCACAAATGTAGTTGGCACAGCAGTGCTAACTTTACACGTCAATAGAAATGGCATACTTGTTATAGTCAGAACATCTTTGTGAAGAATTGTAATAAGCATGACCATTTCGCAAAAAGCTTTTTAAAATAAACTCAAACGACTGAATATATTTTTAGAGAAAACGGCGAAAAGCATTTAAAATACCTACCTCGCTCAGTTTTAAGGTCATTATCGTTACGTGGTTAACCGCATGCCCAAATCGCTTTCGTCTCAAGTCTCAACTGATTTGGATGCTAAATAGAGCAAGTGCGAGTGTGACTTCTCAAAGACGTGACCGTAAAACTGTTGTAATTGGCGGAATTTCACACTTCTACACGGTGAAAAATCGCCGTCAATTTAGGAATATCAAAGCAAAATTTGCGGCTTATGTTTAAATATAAATTAACTACACTATATTGAAAAACCGGCCAAGTGCGTGTCGGGCCACGCGCAAGGTAGGGTTCCGTAGTCGTCTACCCGTTACATTATATGGACTAAAAAGTTCGCAAACTTATTATTTACTATGTTTTTGACAGAATTAACAACATTATCTAAGGTATCAATGGAAATTGTACGAAAATTTGCTTTTGCAAAGTACATTTCTGAAGTTCGACTATTACTCGTTAACTAGTAATGTTTACTTAGCGGTGATAGTTTTCCTTTTAAATTCATCGTATATACTACTACCATGATTTTTTTCACATGCCTAGTAGCCACCGTTTAGCTGGCAGGGGGGGGGGGGGGGGGGGGGACACTTGACCATAGCTAAAATTATCACTTCAAAGCTTAATATCACGCTAACCAATTGTTTAATCAAAAAATGCTTTTAGAAACCTAATATTTAAGCCTTAACCTAATATTTTTAAAAGAGCTATCCAACGATACCTCACACGATGGGGTTTGGCAGAAACAAAAATTGCACCACCACTTTACATGTAGGGGAGGTACCCTAAACTTTCTAGTACTAACGGTTACTGAGAAAAACGGGGGTCGGACGGACGGACGGACGGACGGACGGACATGGCGAAACTATAAGGGTTCCTTGTTTACTACGGAACCCTAAAAATGGGTACTTACACTTAGTATTGCGTATATTTTATTTATAATTAACTACTGTTAGTAGTAGAATTTTCAATGTCAAGTTTTTTTTTGCTCACGAGTGTTGGTATTTGGTACCTGTTTCCGCAATTTCAACCTTTATAAAAGTAAGATATATATTATTTATTTAATATAAGAATTCTACGCAACTATATATACGTTAATCATCAATATTTTAAATTATATATAATTAATTACATTTTCTTTCTTTTTTTTTTCAATTTAAAATCAAGCAACTTTCTTTGTTGACACGAATTCTTGATCCTTTGCCAAGCATGAACTGATCGGATCAAAACTTAGTATTAAAGGTAAACAAACCTACAAACCAACGGATAACCAAAAGTGGTTTTCCACGTGATTATACAGTCTACACTCAAGACCATAAAAATGGGTACACTTTATATTACATTTCCATAAAAAGGGTACCTATTATTTTTGCTCCTTATCTCTATTATTATGATTCCGTTTTATAAATGCCACTGAAAAAACTGACGCTATCTTCTCTTCACTAACGTGGCCTATAGAGGTGAATGCTAGCTTCTTATGTCGTCTGATAAAACTGTATTCATCATACAGAAACCCAGCGACGTAATATAATAATAGTGAAGTAAGACAAGTTGACGCCGACATCGGAATACAAACTTTGGAATGTGGCCCCACTCTGCGTGACGAAACGTAAGGCCGTCAGCCCTGGTCCTGCAGTGCAGTAGAGGTGCTCAAATCATTACTATTTACAGATAAGCATCTTATCTGTATATCGATTAGATTACTGACGTTATTATAATTTGTGCGTTACTAATCCGTTTTGAATTAAACAGGGCGATAAAGACCTAAAACGATAAAGTCCAATATTTTTTGAAAGATGCCCTTCACACCATATAAAATGCTGACATTCACACTGACATAGTTCAGCTACCTACTACTCTTATTATACGCTTAAATAACAAGGTCAGATACTCGCAATGTGAATGTAGTAATATTTTTTGCACCCAAGATCACGACTTAAAACATTGCAATATCGCGACTTATCATAGGTATCTAAATTGTATAGTTATATTTAAGGAGTACATGAGTAAATTTCGTTCATAACGAAATACGGTAGTCAAATCAACGAACCATACTAGATTGAGGACAGATTAAAATCTAATTAACCACTGTTTATACCTTACAACTATTAAAATAATTATAAAATATTTACTTTATACATTACCTATCTGCACTAAAACTATAAGTAATTAATAAAGAGTAAGCTTTAACTATATTGCTCCAGATTTAACTTTCACGACATGATGAATATTTAACAAAAGTTTGTTAAACAAATTGATTCTTGTTCGAATACCTAGTTAACGTTAATTGCAATATTGCGATACGATTTGTAATTTTGATACAGTGTTGGTGGGCGTCAGAGTTCAATCGATTTCATTACCTACTCGACCACATTTGATTCAGTTTTCGATCGCTACCTGCCCATATCATTATGGCCTCGTAATGTATAACACCCATACATGTGGAGATAGCGATCTGCCAAAGCGCCTGTCAGTTTCATAATAAAAGTCGCGAGCGCCCGGTATTATGGTCGCAGTTATCGCGTGATAAACTACAAGATGAAGCTTTTGTCACTTTCTGATTCCACTCGATAGAAAGTGACAGATTCTTTATCTAATCGTTTATCACACGATAAATTGTGACCATCATCGACCCCCAGAGATATGTATATGATCATGAAACGACAACGTTGTTTATATATGTAGGTAAAGGCAAATTTCACCACTACGTTAGTATCAAAAATTTTATAAATTCTAATGGCGTTTTATAATAACGATGGTCTGCTAATACTATTATAAACAAAGAGCGTATTAAAAAGCTTCTTTTATTTATTATTATTGTATCTGCCACATTACCTCGCCTATAAACTCGTTCAACTATAAAATTCCAATAAAGACATACTCCTTCGAAATGTCACGTCATCAGATAAAGACCTTTTTTTAATTCTCATCGAAGCAGGCTGTGCTTGACACGTTTCATTTTATTATCAGTTATCAGCTCGACATTGGAAACGTATAGGTACCTAATGCTGCGTTTATATGATGGTCAAGGCTCGGCATACCTGCCAGACGGGAGGTAGTCCAAAACCGAGTTTAGAGGTAAAACCGGGATTAGGTATTGTGGCCACTTGGACAGTTTGGAATATACACGCGGTTTGGATACTGCTGTCAGGTTAGTTTGTCAACAAAAGTTGAATAGCGTGCGTGCCGGCTTATATAAAATACTTAGGAAAAAAAGTTTTTAGCGGTGTTTGATATAATATTCCACGGAATTCATAATAATAACAATCTTTCCTACGTTAGTAAATTTTGTAATTTATAAGCGATTATTAAGTAAGTATTAAGGTTTATCAGGTTTACTTGATTCTCGTAGGAGCGAGCGTTGGTCCGTTGATCCAGGCTAAATTAGCTTAGCTTTACCTTTCATACATCTGTGTTAAGTGAATTCATCCGATACCGAAATTTGCACCTTATGACATTACTTCCCGTACTACTACGGACGTGGAACAATTATGTTTTTTCATGGTGAGAGGGAGGTGAACAAGAACAGTGATTTCCTGGACTATGTCAAGAGTTACTCAAACATCTTCAAGAGAGTGTGTTTTGCTGCTAAAGCAAATTATATTAGTTCTAAACTTAAAGTATCTGACAACAAGGTGAAAACTGTTTGGAATATTATAAATAGAGAATCTGGTAAATTTAAAACTCGCGATTATCAAGTCAACATTCTCACGGAAGACCAACAGGTCATGTCAAATAACGATGTTGCCTTGGCATTCGAGAACTATTTTTCAAATATAGCAAGTAGTACTACAAAATGTCTGCAGTCATCTAAAACCCAAGCTAAAGCTTTGCTTTGTGCTAACATTAGTAAATGTGATGTAACGTTTAATTTTAGTCAAGTAGATTCAATCAAGGTTGTTAAAACATTTAAATCGCTCAATTTAAAGAAAACCGAGGATTTATGGGGAACATCAGTAAAAGTTATTAATCATATCATAGATGTCATTGCGCCCCAATTAGCTTTGATTTACAATAACTGCATATCAGAGGGTATTTTTCCTGATCTTATGAAGTTTAGTAAAGTCATACCTCTATTTAAATCGGGTGATTTAAACGACCTAACCAACTTCCGTCCCATATCGATACTACCTGTATTAAGTAAGGTTTTTGAAAAATTAATGTTAAACGATATGCTAATGCACTTTAATAGAAATAAACTGCTTACAAGTAAACAGTTCGGTTTCACAAGAGGGCGCTCCACGACTGACGCTGCATCTGTGCTTATTAAACATATTTACGATATTTGGGAGAATTCCTGTGATGCGATAGGTATTTTTTGTGACCTTTCTAAAGCTTTCGATTGCGTGGATCATGGGACGCTCGTTTTGAAACTTAAACATTATGGTTTGTCTGCTAATGCGTTAAGTCTTATGTCTTCATATCTCAGCAATAGAACTCAAGCAGTTGTTGTAAATGGAACCCAGTCTAGTGGGGCAATAGTAACGTTAGGAGTGCCTCAGGGCTCTATCTTAGGTCCATTTTTATTTTTGGTTTATATAAATGACTTGCCGTCTATAGTAAGTAATCTTTGTGATATAGTTTTATTCGCGGATGATACATCTTTAATCTTTAAGGTTAACCGAAAATCAGTTGACTATAGTAGAGTTAATGGCACACTGGACAAAGTACTTGACTGGTTTACCGTTAACAATCTGTTACTTAATGCTAAGAAAACTAAATGTGTCAGATTTTCTTTGCCTAATGTTAGACCGGTGGAAACTAGTATACTCTTAAATAACGAGTGCTTAGAAATAGTAGATAAAGCAATATTCTTAGGTATAACATTAGACAAAAATCTACAATGGAGTCCCCACATAGCCGTTATGGCGCGTAAATTAAGTTCAGCCGCATATGCTATCAGAAAAATCAGGCAACTTACCAATGTAGAAACAGCTCGCCTAGTTTATCATAGCTATTTTCATAGTGTTATGTCGTATGGTATCCTGGTTTGGGGTAAAGCAGCTGACATACAGACAATTTTTGTGTTACAAAAAAGAGCCATTCGCTCCATATATAACCTAGGCTCACGTGAATCTTTAAGAGAACTCTTTAAAGAAATCAACATTTTAACTGTAGCGTCCCAGTACATCTATGAGAATATTGTTTATGTCCTTAAGAACATAGACTCCTTCTGTAAAAATTCTGATATACATAATTTTAATACTAGAAATAAAAATAAAATTGCCACTAAAAAATTTCGTGTCCGTAAAGTATACAAATCTTTTGTAGGTCAATGTGTCCGTTTTTATAATAAGTTACCTGATGAAGTTTTGAATTTACCTTTTCCAGCTCTTAAAAAGTACTTGAAAAAATCATTGATGTCGAAGGCTTATTACAAGGTTGAGGACTATCTAACAGACAGAAAAGCATGGCCCAAACCAGATACTTAAATAGAGTAAAGATTCATATATTGTGTATTTTTTAATTTTATCTAGTTGACGCAGTTCTTGCAAGAAAACATATCAAAAGATTTATAACTAAATTTATAGTCTAAAGGATTCAATTTTTTTTTTCCTAAATAGAATTTGATAATGCTAAGGTATACAGTTTCGAAATGTTTTCTTGCAGAATTACACACTGTCATAACTGGTTTTTTTCCTCATTTTATTCTTTGTTTTTGTGTTGCTTTATATAGATACTTAGATTTCTTGATCTTAAGTAGGTTAAGTATTATCATTTATCATTGTAATAAGCATATTTTTGTGAGAAAATGGCTGACTGTCGAGTTTCTTTCGGCGTTTCTTCTCGGCAGTGGCCTCTGTGAAACGCTAGTAGGGTTTGACTTGTAAAAGTGCCATTGCGGCCTACTTACAGAATAAAGTTCATTTTATTCATTTTTATTCAAGTAAATAATTTATGCAATGTACTATTTATAAAACTTGTTTTTAAACAACTAATTTTATTTGTTAATCTTAATTTGCCAAAAAGGTTTTTAAAATAAATATTTATGAAACAATATTTATGAAACATTTTTTTATGAAATGATTGGAAACCATCCATTTTATTATACCGTATAACTGCATCCTGAAGGCTTGCCCGTGTTGGCCGAACATGTAAACGCAGCATAATGTTGGGGGCAATGATAATGGTTTCTCTCGGACAGGGTAATGGGGTATTAACACAATGGCAGTTTTATGGTTTGAGATTAAACAGCTTCAATTTAATTCCATTAAGGGTATTGAATTAATATTGGTACATTATTTTAATCTTTCAAGTGAGAGGCTGTGGGAGGTTAATAAGGTACATGATAACTAAAACCACCTGTTGTAATGTGCAGCAGTGAACGGATAATGATAACAATAACAATTTTAGATAAGAAATTTAAAACTGAAATCCAAAGGAAAACCGATAATAATTACAATGCCGGTATATTATTTACAAAAATAGAGAACGACTGACTGCCAATAGTCTTGACCAGCATATTGCGAAGAACTTGCTTCAGAGATTCGTAATAAATGCAAAGTTAAATCAGACACTATCCAAGAAATCATCATCATCATCATCATCTTCAGCCCGTAATCGCCCACTGCTGAGCATAGGCCTCTCTTCTTGTACGCCACCCGTCCCGGTCCCTTGCCAATCTCATCCAGGAGTGACCGGCGATCTTTTTAGTATCGTCAACCCATCGTGCCGGCGTATCGTCAATCCAAGAAATAGTCGACTGAAATTGCCAACAAGTAAGTAATCAAAAATGAAGCAATCAATTTTAAGTCAAGTAAACCAGTCCCTCTACACAACCGTGCAACACCAAAAAGGCATGACACCGTTTTAAATTACCCGGACATACGCTGTTTTAAACTGGTGTCTGGCATCTAATTGAGTTGTGCGTATGTTCGTTTAATAACGTTTAAGTTAATATATTAGACGCGATATAAATGTTTCGTGCGTCAACAGCAAAGCTACGAGGCAATAAATTAAGTGTCTTCAAGGTTTTTTGCTTTTCGTAACTTTTTTTTTTTTTTTTTTATTTAATCTGTTTATTTCATAAGTATTTCATAAGTTACATAATAAAATCTTAACTACTAATCTTAACATTAAAGATTATTTGAGTTAAGGAGCCGCTAAATTAATAATTATTAATTACACAATAAAATATTTACTTAATTACATTTAGGTTTAGGTACGAGTACATGCAACTTTTTTTTTTTAACATTTCTCTCTTAAGGATATTGCGAATTTGTTTGCTACTTTTATTATTACTAATATCTGCTAGGAGTTCAGTCGGAAACCTATTCAATATACTTGGGAGAATACTAGACCAGACCCTTTGTCCGTAATCATTATTATTCCTTGGAATTTCATAGACAGGTAGATTTGCTAAGTTACGTAAGGTGTTCGATCTTATTTTCCTTTTTAGTTTAGATATATCGTTGCTATATTGGGTCACAATAGCTAAATCTCTGTTATCCAATACAGACAATACCCTGCAGTAATTGAATAAGTTTTCGTAGTTATTTCTGTATTTATACCTAATTTTTAAGGGAACAATAGTTTTAAGTAGACGTAGCTGTAGGAAATAGATTTTGTTTAGGTATGTCTTATATGTTCTTCCATAACTGGATAGGCCATAATTAATTACAGAATCGGCTAATGACATATATAGGAGCCTCAATGTATTATATGGAACTTTATGCTTCAGTACACATAATTTTGACAGTATAGATCTCAGTTTTTTACAGACATATTCAACGTGCGGACCCCAGTTAAACTTATGGTCTATTTTTAGTCCAAGGTAAGTATGTTCATTGACAATGTCAAGATGTGTACAGTCACAAGGGAGACTAGGAGAGTGCAAACAGCTGTGCTTATGGGCTATGATCTTAGGTGTAAAGTTGTCAATTTTTTTGTATGGCGAGTGTATATGCATTAGTTTAGTTTTAGTGTAGTTTATTGATAGTCCTAGGTCATGAGCCCATTTGCACAGCAGGTCGAAGTCCTTTTGCATCATATTCTGAGCTGTTTCCAGATCTTTATGTGCTGTTATTAAACATGTGTCATCAGCAAACTGATACACGGAGCCGTGCTGGAATATTTTACACATGTCATTGACGTATAATAAGTACTCGGTCGGGCCGATTATTGAACCCTGTGCTGTGCCATATAGGGTCGGAATTAGGTCACTATGTTCGCCAGCTATGCAAACCGCGTTATGTCTATTCATGTGATAGTTTTTTAGAAGTTCCAGCACGGGTCCCTGTATACCATTCTGATCCAGCTTCTCGTAGAGTATGTTATAATTCAAGGTATCAAAAGCTTTACTGAAGTCAATCATGACTGTCAGTACATGGTATCTTTTTTCTAGGTAGCCGTTAATTTCATCAGTAAATAGAGAAAGCAGTTGAGACGTGCTCTTATTTCTCTGGAAGCCAAATTGTTTTTCGTGTATGATGCCATTATTTGACAAAAAGTTGGTAATTGAATTGCCGAGATATTTTTCTATAATTTTATCTATGCATGACAATATAGTTATTGGTCTGTAGTTATTCGTATCGGTATATGAGCCTTTTTTATGAATAGGTCGAATGAGCCCTATTTTCAGCTTATCTGGATATAACGAGCGTGAGATACATAAGTTGATTAGATGCACCAGGACTGGTGCTATATGCTTTGAAATGTGTTTTATATCTTTGGCCCTTATCTTGTCGTGTCCTGGGCTCTTTTTGTCGTCTATTTTAGATAAAATTTTGAGTAGCACCTCTTCATTAATTTTGTTTAGACGCATTGATATATTCGGAGTATTTATATAAGTATTTTCGTCAAGTAATGGCACCCCACAGTTATTTATAATTTTTTTAACATTATTGTCAAAGTCAAATGCAAACTTGTTACAAAGTTGTTTTGATTTTAAAGCGAAGGATTTTAGTAACACGTCATCAATAGCTTTTATGATCCTACCGGTTACTTTATTTACTAGTTCCCACATTTTTTTTGGATTCTTAAAATTATGACAGATTTCCCTTTTGATATAACAATTTTTGGCATTGCTTATCTTTTTATTTGTTGTTGTTAACTGTAATGTCTTACATTACAGATACTGACTTAAATTAATTACCCTTTGCTAAATGCCGAAGCGAATCAAGAAAATATAAAACACAAACTATTTACGTAACAAGTTCCACATCAAGTGTAACACTGCCCTGAACTACAACAAAGGTAAAAAATATTTTTTTTTTTACATTCAGGAATAAAAATTGACGGAAATACCTACTCGGAAAACATCAATCAATTATAAGCATAAAAATTTAAAAAAGACGATGTAACTGAGACATTATTTCCCTACAAACTTTATTACACACTGCAGAAAAACTTACATAATTGACAACATTTCATATTTTTAAGTACTTTATTTTATGAACTAGTTAGAAAATAGGTAAAAATTTAAGCCACCCGTATTTTTTCTTTTTCAATTTAACTCATTATTTCATACAAAAAAAACACGTTGAAAAGTAGGTCATTCCAAAAGGCCGTAAGTAAAATATGACGTCATCTTCCCAACAAGAATCCAGAGCCACTCCAGAGCAGCGATTACAGGCAATCGCTGCTCTGAATCACAAAGTAAATAGCGGCGGCGCGCGCCGGAGCAGAGAGTCCGCTCAGTACAAAGTGCCATTTTCGCCGCACGCACACAGACGTAACATTTACAGGCATTCTCGGTTGATCTCGGCAATGCTTAGTCGCGACTGTCGCGAGTGCTAGTTGTGCGCGCGTTGATCACTTGACGTCCCCGCCGCTACGTAGGTACTTTGTGTCACGTACATCAAAATGAATAACCAATATTATTACAGTTGGAATGTATTTTATTGTTTAAATACAACAAAAAACTGTGCCTAAACTTTCTTCAAATTTTCAAACGATATTGAATGGTAAATAAATTTTTTGAGGTTGATTCGTAACCCCAAATGTGCGAAGTCCGACTCGCACCTGGCCGGTTCTTTACCAAGATACGCTGGTTCATATTGAAATGTCATGTTGAAGAATTTTTAATATACCTGCTCCTTTTTAAAATTCAGAATCAATACAGAAGCAACCCTGTGAGTCGGGCAAGTTTAGATACGTATTTTCAAGAACGGCGGGAAAGGACCTTCTGTATATTTTTTATTTTGTGCCTGAATACAGCGAGGAAGATGACGTCAACTTTCGGTTTACAGTAATTTGCGATTTTTTCCAAAATTAACGGAGAAAAAATAAAAAAATAAATGTTTTTTGTGTACTTCACACGTTTTTACCGAAATGGTTTTCGAATTAAGACTTTTGGAAATTATGAAATATTGTCAACATAGTTTGTGTTATTTATGAAAGACAACTTACCCAGCAAATTTTACTCCGGTGTAATGGCATTCCTTATATTATTTACTCCAGCTCCATCTGAAACAATTATTAAAATAACATATTATAATCCAATTGAATAATGATAATATTTCGCACAATTTTCTCCAATTAGTAACTATTGCGAAATTGTTTCTTATTAAGTAAATCTTAAAAGATCAGATCACTTCCTGAAAGAGCAAAAAGGCGTTTCATCACGGACCAGTGAGGTCAACTCCCAACATTGTCCAACCACAATGGCAATTGTGTGAAAGAATCTAACAGAACAAAACAATGGACCGCACTCAGCAATTAGCAATACCAATTAAATATTTGTGTGCGATCGATAAATACATTGTTACATACGGTCATGTTTTTATTGATACTAGCTTGCACTGGAACTAATATCTACAAACATGTTTTACAATCATCCAAATAACAATAAATGGTATATCATTAACAATTTGTATACCTTCCTTAATTTTTTGTACTCAAAAGCACTTTTGGCGGGGCGCAATGCAAGAATCGCCAGCAGTTTCTGTTCTCTGCCATTTCTTATACTTTCTGTTATGCCGTATTCTTTCATATTATATTAATATCATTCTTATTGTAGGTACGCAGGCACACTGTTTATTGTACGCAGGCATACTGTAACACTAAATCCTGTGGGAGTAGGTAATTGCTTTGTATTATTCCCAAGGGAGTAACAATATACTGGTAATATATAAGTAAATAGGTTAACAATATACTGATTCATAGTTTAATCGCGTACTATAAATAAATAAATAATACTGACTGGAACATATTTAAAAATCGCATAGGTACCCCGTTTACCGTAGGTAGATGATGCTTGGGCCGCTGTAAGATACTAATCGCAAGATTACATGGAAGAAAGCGACCCGTCAAATCCAATCCTAAGGTTGACTCATAAATAGGACATGAGATAAGATGAATAAGGAAATGTCATAGAAAGCCTTTTGTTGATAAGGCATTGCCAGAGTATCCTTAGCCTGCCGGAGAGGTCAACTAGTCACCTTAAGTACCTAATTCACTCGTATCTGTTATCACATCACAACGCAGTCTGCATCGCAAATTGTACATAATTATTTGTGCGTAACAATTATAAAAAAGCAAATACAGTGACATGAAAATCCAAAAAAATCTATGTCGCCGAAGTTTTATGGTTACTGGTCCTACTAATATCGTAAAGATCAGCTAGCAATCTTCACAGGTAAATGCAGTGACCAGAGCGATCTGAAAGCGCGTGGGCGCAACTAGGTGTGGGAACCGGTCGCTTACGTGACTCACTTCATCGGTGCTATAATTTTGGTAGCCCACCTGTTGCGTTACGTATCTGCTCCATATTTTTTCAAAGGCCAAGACAAACACACATTGATGACGTAGGTCCTATTTTCTTGCAGGTTTGTCTATTGATTATACCTAACTTCAAAAAAGATGTTCAATTTAAATCGCCTGTTTTGTGTGTTTCGATTTCGAGACACGAACTCATGAGCATTAAGGTTCTATGATTTTCATTATTGATGTATTAGGGTTGTGGTTTGCAAAAGACAACAAAAATATATTTTCTATAACCAATGACTATATGCGTACGGAATCCCAATTTAACTTAAGTACTACGAAATTTTGTGTTTATTCAATGTATGTAATATAAAATTGTTCCACTGGAACGTAACATCAACAATGTCATAACAACAACGGTCACCTCATGATTCTGCGAATACAATAGCTTAACATAAGATTTTGACACCAAATAAGAGACCGGACGGGTCTTTCAAGTACCTATAGTATAGTAGTGGACAAATAGAACATGGACAACATGAACATAAAAAATCCACTTCGTAACTCTACTTTCGCCGCGGATGCGTGGGCAGATGGGAGTCACCCAGGCTCAAATCAGACGTACAAACACGGAACAGGTTGAAATGAATCAGTAATCGTCCCGGTTTGCCAGATACCTATTATTCATACAATTCTATTGTTGGTTCATGCATAAGTATTATTTTTATTAATATTTGTGCTTTATCGTTTCACTTTTACGAGACCCCCCAAGAAAAACTAACGAAAGATGACCCAGCCGTGTACCCAAAGGATTAAAAGCAGAACTAAGAAAGAAAGATTAAAATGCTCTGAAATTTTATTCTTATTGCAGGTGTACTTCAAGTAGGTACGGTATTACCTAACTAAAAATACCTTATAATTAATTTCTGTGGACAATAAGGAAAACACACATTGACAATGACAACTCAACAAGGAGCAGGCGATAATGTGACATGAATCTAGTTATCACTGGCATTGTCTGTGAAATTGCTGTCGCGTCGTTGCTAAATGACCTACTTAGCGCATAAAACCACGAACCTTAGTATACTGAACCTTAGTGACCTTAGTATGCATGGATTTGTGAAAGGTAGGAAGCAAATTGAAGAAGTAAGACCGCAAAAGTGCGTTAAAATGTAATTTTACTGTATCATTTAGATAAGGGTGGCATTTATTACAATTTTAAATTTAGAATGTAATCATTAATCCGATCGCAGATGTTAATAAGCTAGTGGCTTATGTTTCTACTTGTAACCATAAGTATTAAACATAACTTGACAATTATTATATGCTTCTATAATCAAGATAAACTCTGTTATGGACTGGACATGGTTGGCTTTAAGCATGACTTATGTTCAGCTTACACGCAACTTGTCATTAACTAGTAACTACCTTTAAGTAAGTAATTAACAACTATATGTCGAGCTCACAGAGCTCAATAAAAAAAAAACATTTTGAAAGAAAGCTCTCCCAAAATAATAAAAGTAATGCACTTTTATTATTTTTTGGAGATGCTTACATATACCTACCAACACATGTGCCAATAGCACCTGTTGTTGTTGTATTTAAGAAATCCTGGTGCAATATCAATAAAGTAGTGAAACTGACGGTTCATTTATCCATTTCTATTTCTTAACAATTTATTACCATTATCAATATTTAACTCTTTGCCATGCCTGCTAGCCGTTCGTTTATGTAGTTCACCAGGCATCGCGTGTCTACTACGAACTGATTTTCTTATAAAAGCTGTGTCCAAGTGCTTTACGTGTAAATAGCATCAGGTGAAATCGTATATTTCAATAAAGACGGAATCATTCCTGCCTCCTAGATATTTACTGGTTTTGAGACGGGCACTGATTTACATCCAGAACAAAATACTGTATAAATTATAAAACACGCTATGTGATGACGAAATTCAATCCAACATTTGCAATTTAATACGCCTGCCGATGCCGTGCCGTTCTAATATTCTTTATTGTGAAAACTTTAGCCCCAAAAATTAGTGCGAAATTACAACAGGTACCCATAGATCTACTGCACTCTTTCATAATAACATATAACCTTTATAAAATGTGCCTATATTTTCAATTTTATTACTCAATATCAGAATAAAATTTACAGTCCATACCGCAGGCAGAACTTGTGGACGGAGCATTATTTTTGTAATTCTGTTTTTTTATCCTACTATCCAACTAATGATCTTTCTAGCGTTATCTCAGCACGGTTGCATCTTGAAGGATGCCTGCGGTCCTACTATCCTACTAATATTATACCTACATAATCGCGTAAGTTTAGATGTTTGTTGCTCAATTACGCAAAAACGGCTGAACGGATTATGAATATTATGATGAAACTTGGTATACATACAACGACTTTATAGCCTGGATTAACATAATAGGGATGATGACACTATAAAAGAAAATCAATAAATAAAAATTTTCTACATAAAGGCTCAAATTCTAAATCAAATGGCGAAAAAAGTAATTCAAAAAAATAAATAATTACGTAATTATAAGTCTTCAAAGTTTTAAGAGTGTTTATTTTCAGTCGCTTTTCCGCAAAACGCACCTTTGTATTGAACGATCGTCATTTACTATGGCGCTACTCAACAGTGACGTCACTGTTGAGTAGCACTTTCTCTCTCTAACTACGAACATTCTAACCGTTGTAGCTTCGTTATTTTTTGAGATATTTGAATAGGATTTTCACTATTTGGCATAGTTTTGTCTTCTTTCTATTGAAGTAATATTTTTTTTTGAGTCAACATCCCTATTAGGATACTGTTTAATGTTTATCCCGAAAATAATCGCTCGAAGGGATGACATAGGGAGTGGAAGTATCAGCGGGCGAAAGCTAGTGTGAGTATTCATAGTTTTAAATCTTTTCGTGTTTCTTTTCTTATTGTTTTTCTGAATTAACTTATGATATTAGTATTTACTCTAAAATAACTTACCTAGGCACAAACAGTCCACAAAATCTAATCCACAACACAGGCTTCGTCAGGTGCGTACAAAAACAAACAATCACAACACAGAGACACCAGAGATGAAATCCGCCACAGGCTTCGTCAAATGGACTTAACATAAAGGACCGGCCCGGATCGAAGATGGCTCAAAAGTTCCCATAATACTGGCGGCGTTGCCGCGCTGGATGGCCAGGGAGATCTGTTGAGCCACAAACGACCCGGACCGAGGATCGCACCCCCTTTCCCTCAGTCGTCGACCCAAATCCCTAACAAAGTCCCTGGCCTCCGCGCCCCATGGTCCCGCAGTCTCCACCGCTACTGGCACGAAGTCGTATTTACTCTCTAAGTCTATCTTAGCATCACCCCAGTTGCTTTCTTGTCTAAGACAGCCCAGGGTCATCTATCGTTTCTAACCATTCATTTCTTCTAATTCATACACCTATGTCCATACTAATATAATCAATGCGAAAGTGTCTGTCTGTTTGTCTGTTACCTCTTCACGCTTAAACCGCTGAACCGATTTACATGAAATTTGGTATGGAGATAGATTGAGTCCTGGGGAAGGGCATAGGATACTTTTTATCCCGGAAATCACCCCTTAAGGGGGTAGAAGTTTTTATGAAAGAGCATTGAGTAGTGATGTAGACTAAGGGGTTCAGTGAGGAAGGAAACCAGCCAAGATCTTGAATACTCATTGTATTAGACACAGTAAAATAATATATACAACTAGGTTACAAGTAGGTAAGCGCCTGATATAAGTAAATAGCAATTACTTCAATTCTATCGCGATAAACGAGTTCCACGCGGACGAAGTCGCGGGCAATAACTAGTAATGTATATTTTACAGCGAAGTTTATATTTTCAGTGCGTGGATGTCGACATAAATTTATTTTAAGGGACGTAATAACAGCGGTGTCCACTTTGAATTGCGCAAATTTAAAAGTTCTGTAAGACAAAAAATATAATAGGTACATGAATATTGGAGTGAGAAACCTGATCTGTTGTAACTCGGGTTTTTGCTCATACCACGTGCTCCGTTCCGTTCACTTCTGATTTGGACGCCTTTTGTAACTGTTAAATGATTATAATTTTACAGTTTTAAAAGGACATTTTGATGACCACTTTAATAACCTACCTGGTAGTTGGTATAGGAATTAGTATACCCCTTGAATGCAGTTTTGTTTCTTTTGTTCCGCCCCGTGGTTCCGTCTACACAAAATTAGTCGCCGTTGAAATTCATTTCTTGTAGCCTTCATCAAAGTGTTGTGGTGTATGCCCCTAATAACATTTTCTACCGCAACCCTTAGCTCTTGAACGGTTTCATAGCAAGTTTCTTCAAATTAGCAAGCGTGTACTTCATACGAAGTCTTTGAATGTTAAAGAGATAACAGAATTGTTACGTGTCTTTTACTTGTTAAAAGTGAACAGTAACCAAATGTTTGTTAGAGAAATTTTATCCTGAGTATTAATACTATCGATTAGTATAATAAAATAGAGAGTGTGCTTTTTTTAATTTTAGTTGGTTCGAGTCCCGGGCGAGGCAAGCGAGTTTTAGAAAATCTTTGAATGCAGTTTTGTTTCTTTTTCAAAATAAAGGAATGTCTCCTTTAAGTAAAATAAGCTAGCTCAAGGATTTAAGGTAGTTTCCCTCCAGGGCCCGAGTTAACTTTCCACACTGTATATAGGGACTAGTGACCCTGCCAACGAAGCTGGAGGTCCCGGGTTCGAATCCCGGTCAAGGCAGTTATTTGTGTGATAAGCACGAATGCTTGTTCCTGAGTCTTGGATCTTTAACTACGTATATCGTCGCGCAGTACAGTAAGTAGTGTATAGTACGTGCATTTCTGTAAGATAGTACAGAAATACTTTTAAAAATGTACATTCATACTTACATCTATTACCTAAAGTCTGCAATTTGCTATTAGTAAATCATCATCATCATCATCTTAAGAGCCGAGCTCTTTTCGGTGCAGCTTGATGCAGTTCTCTCCATCTTTGTCGGTCCGAGGCCAGCCTCTTGACGTCCTGATACGACACGACATCCACATCCTTCTTTATCTGGTTCATATAACTTTTCCTTGGTCTTCCTCTTCCTCTTTATTAATAAATATCCAATTAAAAATCCATTGTGAGATTTTATTTTGTAACTCAACTTGAGATGTATTTATTGAAAAACACGCTAAAGGCTAAAAGGGCAAGACAAGGGAAACTACAATAATTTAGTTTCACTGAGGCATTAACTTTGCAATAAACGTGATTGGAGGTAAAATGCGAATCTCCCACGTCGCCTCGACCTGCCGGTGTGACATTTGAAAGCCCAAGACAATTGTCTTGGCATTCTCGCCATTTTGCGCGAACTGCAGCAGACACAATAATAGATGTGCTTCTGCTGACGTGTGTATGGGCAAAATATATCAACTATTAAACACAGATTACGGGATTACTCAGGATCTAATTAAAATAATTGGCGATCCACAAATTCAGGCTAAATATTCCTAATGGCGTTTGTGTCCAGCAACGTGTAATAACTTAATACTTACTTACTTACTACGCTGGCTAGACGACCCAAAGAGGATCTTGGCCTCTGACACAGGAGAACGCCACTCTTCCCTGTTGTGCGCCACCACACACCAGTTGGGTATACCGAGGTTGGCTAGGTCTTTGGGGGCTTCGTCATTCCAGCGGTATCTGGGACGACCAACCGGACGTTTTCCACTGGGCCGCCCCATATACGCCTTCTTCACTGCACGATCGTCCCCCATCCTCCCCAGGTGGCCAAGCCAGCGCAGTCGCGTCGCCTTGACTTCGCCAATTATGTTCGGCATGGCCATCAGTTCTTCAAGTTCTCTATTCTTCCTCCGCCTCCAGTTCCCGTCCTCACTCCTGGTTGGTCCCAGAATCTTCCGCCAGATTTTCCGCTCTGCCACTAAGAGCTTGCTCTCTTCTTTCTGCGTGAGTGTCCAGGCCTCACACCCTCACATCAAGATTGGCCTACTAACAGTTCCTAATTAATGTGATAATAAATCCTGGCAGATCGTTTCTCGCAACGCGCATGATTCACCCACCGAAAGTTCAAACCACTAGTCAAGGTCTCGATGATTCCGTTATCGGAGCAGCGACGTCACGAGACGAGCGTTCTGTCTGCAGTTGCCTTTTGTGGCACGGTTCGGTGGGTTTCCATTGTAACGTCAAGTTGTTCATATAAGTTAGGTTCGATTGAAGCTCTACTATGTTGCTTGAATAACCTCGTCTATTAAATGTTGTGCATTTAAATTAACCGTCGTTTCATTTTATGGGCCGTGTCTAACATTAATCGGATGTATCAAGCCAGGTTACATTTTATAAATCTGATATAAAGCTAGCATTTTCGTGTTCATTATTGAATTTGGATGAATGTTTATAAATTATTTTCTAAACATGTCACAAAACCAAAGATTTGGAATACGTCCGATTATTAGAAGATGCATTAGATTTTTTTCTGTGTTGATCACTTGGTTCGTATTACATTTAGTGATAAATTTATGCCTTTAAGGCGAATTGCCAATAAGTCTTATTGGTAATTTGTCTTGAAGTCTCATTAAGCTATGCTTCACCGTCCTTTGTTATCCAAATGGCAGGCTACTTATATTTTGTCGATACTAGTCGTTTCAATTTTCAATTGCACCAAACGGGTGTTTAAATAGAATGTTGACCTATGACCAGGTTTTGTGTTGTTAACTAATAGTAAGCCATTTGAAGACGATATTATAACGTAACGGCTCATTAAGCATAAAATCTTATTAATGGCAGACTTACAGTTACAACGTATATAAACGCAACCAATACTATGTGAATAGTTTTCTTCTTACTATATAGTTCATTAGTATTACTACCTACATAACTTTCCAAAATTGGAGTTGAATGCTTAGGGGCATCGTCTGAAGCATTTTTGTTAAAGGTGATAATATTTATTTAATTTTGTTATATAATAAAGAGATAGTTCAGATAGTCAACTCGTGCGATAACAGATTTCAAAATAATCGTGATCATTTATTTAGTATAAAGCAAACCTTCATGTGCACGATCTGATCTTCATATGCAATCTCTCATTGCGTTAAGATGATGGATGCAATTGGACGCAGACGAAGAAAAGCCACGAAACTCGCAAATCTCGCAATAAAGTTTTCATCGGGCAATTGCGTTACCTATCTAGGCTGTCAAGGGTACAATGGCTCGTGCACAAATGGAAATGAACGCCAGCAACTCACGAACCGCACTTTACTTATTATCCCCAAGCGAGTCAAAGAGTCCGTAACTGTCTCATGATTCTCGTGACTAGGGTAGCTAGACAAGCAAATGATTTGGGACAACTTCTTGAAGTCAATTTGGATTTAATTTGATAAGGTCAAATAGGCTGTCACGGAAGAGCTTTAAAGGGTGAAAACTATTGAACGGGGCTAAAAATTCAGTTAATTTTTAGAATGCATATATACTCGTAAGTAAGAAATATCGATGTAGGTACACGTAATTTAAACCAAGCTACTAAAGATTAAAAATATCAATAAGTTAATAAGTATGTCCTGAAATTAATACTTGCAAACGCATGGAAGCCTTAGTGCTGCGTCGGTTTCGATTTTACTAACCAAATAAAGACTGTTTAGATCTGATAGCCTTCTGTGAACGAATACAGACGATAATAGCTTGAGATTAAAATCTTTTCCAAATGAAATCAAAGTGGTGGTGAGATTGGTTGTAACCATTTCAGGCTCTTGACGATTAGACTTTTGTCAGCTGTCTTGTAAGTGATTTTATTAGATAGCCTAAATATTTAGCCTGAGATATTTTACCTATTCGGCAAAATTTTAACTAATAGGTACTTTAATAAATAGTTAACTGTCCAATAATTTAACAGAACAAGTGTTCAGGTGTTACAGTAAATATGCACATGATACGAATAACACGGTGTAATTCCGATTCCATTCAAGAGTGCAAAATTGCCTTCAGAGTAGGGTCAAACAGTTTTCGTTTCTACCAGACACGAAACGATAATGTCACAGATTGCGAAAGTCACGCGCCTTGTTCTAAATCACATTTGAGTGCAAAAACGTCGAAAATTTGCCGGTAAACTTGGCCCGCCACAATCCACAAGATGACGAAACGGTGGAGAGAATCAGCGAGTTTTTACTTTTGTTTTTTGTTACAATTTCGCTATCGTGTTCGTGTTGTTGGTTTGAGGTCGGAGTGCGTATAACTTACCGCTTTGGTAATAACGATTATTGAAAAAGTGAAAGGTCGGACGGCCTTGATCCTTCGTGTCAGAGGGCAAATTAGAGTAAGCGATAATAAAGGTTTAAGATATTACAAACCTACCTCGCATCTGACATTCCGCTATTATGTTACCCACAAATCATGCGTCTCTTGTTTTAAGATGTTTGATGGAATTATAGACTAAGTGAAGTATGTGGGGCTCTCCGTTTAGAAAGCCTCACACAAACTATTGACGAGTAGTAATTGGATGTCACTATAAGTAATTACTCGATTGAAGAGAGCGTCAGCTTTCGAGTTCACGCTTTCATGGTCAATATCGACATAACAGTTGTGTTATTAGTAGTAAGTGATTTATTTTGGAGTTATTAACGAGATTTAAAATGAAGTTTTTTAAGTTTGCAGTCTTACCTTACCCAAGTCGGATGACAACGCAATATTATTGTGCCACAAAGCAGTTTTGATCATTGTAAATATCAAATACTGTCATATAAACTAGATGCAAGAAACAGAACTTCGATTCCATTCGTTCGTCATGGATATTTGATGATGAAATGTTATATAATTCTATATAATAATGTTAATAATGGTAATGTTATATAATAATGTTTTCAATTATAATAATGACATGTAATTTTTTATATTTTTACGAATAAATGAGCAGGAGTATGAGCATAATACTATACTATGTCAAGCCAGGACTTAAAAGCTTGTTTTTAAAATAATATGCTATTACATTTTAGTCTACTAAATCAGAGTCGTAATATTAAAAAAACGAATTTAAATAAATTTAAAACTACCAGGTGCCGATGACGAAATGTGTAAAACTGACTCTTAGCATTAGTGCTTGACTTTTAAAATTCAAAACAGCAACGGGATTGACGCCTAAAAATAAATACTCATTAAAATATATACCTGTGCACGCTGTCCACACTAAACAACTGAGACAAAAATTTCGGTTTCTATTGCATTAATCCAATATCGGTATTTTTAGTAACTTAAGTTAACACTGATGCTTTTAGTGGCCATTCCCTTTCGCCGCCCGCTGCGTTACCTGCGACTTCGCTCCATTACCCACCAACCAACGCCTGCTTCCTACTACTTATCAAATGTAGAACAAAGTTAAGGGGAGGTATCCCCAACGCAAATGACCCGCTCTAACACGCGTGAGTTTATAATTAACCATCCCGCTCTCTACGCAAGCTCTGCGCGCAGTTTTGTAAATATTTAGCTATTGTCATTAAACCAATCATTCTATCAAAGCAAACCCTGCGAATTTGTCTATAATTATTTACGATCTTTACTTGAGTACAAAAATAAAACGTTAAATATCAGTAATATAGCCGTAGTATTGAAAATACATTCCAAAAAGGGGTAACTTCGCGATTTTTTTCTATCGAGTGAAATTCATCAGGGCATGTAACTGACTGCGATTTTGACTAGACAAGATCCTTATGTAACACATATATTTTTTTAGATTTTAAGACACTATATTCTATGTCTCAGATGGTTTTTAAAAACTCAAAAGTGGTAATACACGGCCTTAAATGGATACTTTACTGTTTTGATTGCGATCTCGAAGGGAAGCAGTGGAATTCATATTATTTTGATTAATATTGGTAATTTTCTATCGGTCTGTGATTGTGTAAGGGGGCTTGTTTAAGAAAGAGCTCAATGATAGTGGTTACTACTGTGCCAACTTTATTTATTTGCCCACAGTGATGTCAGGGAATTACTATTTGCAGTTACGACGACAAATGGAAATAATTCGTTTCCAAGTGAAGTGATATAGTCGGCACAAAATCACTTACGCACCTAAGGAGAGATTTGATATTACTTTATTTACTGAGATTATGAGTTCAATGCTTATCATAATCAAATCATCATAAGAGTTATCCTCTTGTCGGTGGAGTATTTTCCATTTTTCCCTCTCGTACGCCAGCCCTTTGACTTCTTGATACGACACGTCACCAACTGTTTCTTTTATTTGGTCCATGTAACTGCGCCTTGGTCTTCCCCTGCCTCGCCTTCCTTCTATCTTTCTTTCCAAAATGGTATTGAAAAAGTTATCGTGCCGTATCAAATGTCTAATCATTTTCCCTCTTCTATTGTTTATGGTGTTTAACGACGTTCTCTTCTCTTTCACTCTACGTAATACCTCCTCATTTGTTACTCTCTCGGTCCAACTGATTCTTTCCATTCGTCTCCAGCACCACATTTCAAACGCTTTCAGTCTCTCTCGATCTCTTTCTGTTATTATCCACGTTTCATTGCCATAGAGAGCAACACTCCAGATAAGCACTTTAATTAGCAACTTTTTGCTCTTTCGTGACAAACTAGATTTCAGGAGTTGCTTCTTTTGGTTGAAAGCTTATTACTAAACTTTATTTGATTCTTACACACTATTAGGAAGAATAGAATTCATTTACGATGCTAATCCAGATAAGAATAACAAATGGCTGTGTTACAAATAGCCGAAGAATAAACTCTTACTTCTAATAGCGTAGTCGCAGAGCAATCTATGTTGCTATTCGAATTCTAAAGCGATATAGTTAACAAAAAATAGGTTTTCATTGGGCGCTATGTTTTGTTGGTCCAGTGTTGCACGAAATGAAAGTGTTCAAATTAGACTTGGTCCAGTTCTCTAACGTTTATCGATCACGATTAAGTCGATTAACTTGCATGCGTACTAGGAGCATTTTCATTCTAACAAAGTGGGCATTGAAATGTGCGTACCTACTTAATGCAATCTGATAATGTTGGCTGAAAAGGGCAAGAAACTCTTATCAAAGCTGTTGCAGCACAAGAATTATACGGGTGCCAAAGCAACGCAATCGCTTTTATACACGCTGTAAGTATTTGGGATATTATGGTAAGTCATAAAACAATATTCAAAACAAAATAAGTATTATATGAAACGATTTAGAGGGATTTAGTCACGATAATATGTAGGTATAATAAATTCATCCCAAATAACGTTTCGTGCCCTACGGCCCCTATGTAGAGATATACAGCCTTGGCCAAAAGTGTTGAGCACTCACACATTTTCCATATAAAAGTTAAACTTTCAATCAACATTTCATATCCTTTTATTAAAGAAAATTAAATATCTTTCAAAAACTATAGCTATTTTCGTTGACGTTAAAGATAATTGCACGGATAAAAATGCAATTTGTCCTTTTATTGCAAACCCGTCTATTTTTTAGTCTTCTGTTAGCAATAGCTACTTCGAAATGATAATATTATCTAAAGTTCTCTAGATGTTCTTTAGTATACACATTTTCATATTTTACGTCAATGTGCATTTTTATAATTAAAAAATAATAGTTTTTTTTAAGTTACAGAGGAAAATAAGGGGTGCTCAACACTTTTGGCCAAGGCTGTATCTTACACCTACATAATATTCTTTCATTTGACAATTAATAATCTCTGAGACTGAAGACAATATTGCAAAATAAGTAAACACTAAAGCAGAGCGCAGCTTACAATTAAATGTCTCTTAATTCAGCAGTCTCGCTTTATACTCATGGGTGTCTCTAAACTATGTACAAGTTACTCGTAACCATTGTTTAGAAGAGTCTATGATAATGAAGAAACAGTCCTACAATAGCACTAAATCAAAGACTATTTGAAATCGATAACGAAATCCAAACAAGGTATTGGACACAACATAAATCTTAATACTGGCTTGGAAGCAACGTGCATAAATGCATACTAGATGAAACTTGGCACCTTTGAAATTATGAGAAAAGTTTAAATTGAGAAGTCGCACAACTGACTTAATGGTAGATGAAAAATGGTGCCGAATGAACGGATGTTTTCCGCAATTCGGTTAGGTACCTACTTGAGGCCACGATTTAATGCCAATTAACCAATTAACAATACTGGCAATAACTGTCTCCATCGTTTTCCATCAATTCCATACCTACTTAGCATTTCTCTATTGAAATACCAAGCTGCCCAAAAACTAAATCACACTACGAGAATTTTGAATTTTTAGGGGAACAACGTTATAACTTATAAAAGAGCAGGAGAAAAACTTCTCTTTAATGTACTTGTAATATTTATGATTATGATAATATTTTAATCTATCGCTGAGCGAATTACTGTTCGCGCAGAAAGTGATGTGGACGAAGAAGTCATTAAATAACAATGAATGCCAAATCCGGATGCAATATTACACATCACAATCGCCCTGAGTCTTAGTGGTTGCGCCCACGGCCTATCACAAACACAAGAATAAATACGCAATAAATAAGCTACGTTATTTCGCTCAGGTCTATGGATGACTATGGTACAGTTAGTGCGGCGTAGACCCGCTCTCGTTGGTCAAGACAAACGGCGTCGTAAATTCGTCTGATTGCCTTAGAAACATTAATAAATATTGACCAGGAGAAACAGAGATAAGTTGACAACTACTCAATAATCGTTTCATAATCTTTACAGAAGATGAACATTTAATTATTGTACTTTGGCAGCAAAGATAATATTATTATACATAATAGGGTATTAAACTAAGGTAAAAATAAATTATTTTTTACTTGACTAATAAAAGATCTAACGAAAATACTCGAAAAACATCAATTATTAATTTATTTTAGCTAATTGAAAGATTTTATACGCATAAAGATTTAAAAAGGACGCTGATTTGAACAAACCTACTCACACTGCCTTAGTGACGTCACTAAGACAGTATTTCCCTACAAACTTCATATTAACAAATCGTTTTTGACATTTAATAAAAAGTTGCTGATTTGACTAGGGGTTTAATACCGTATTGTATTGTATTGTATTAAATATAATCAGGTGTAGGTTAGGTACCTATTAATTAAATGAATTAAAGGTTTACATACATTTTCTCTTGTTGTTTACAAGTTTACATACATTTCGTCTTGATTATTATTTATTATTATTTTAGTTAATAGCTTAGAATATAATACGGCATGATATATTACTAATTTTATATTAGTACTAAATCTCATGATACAGCTTTTGAGTATAAGTACGTAAGTCGTTACAAACTGCCACAATAATAAAAATAATTATCTCCCAAAAAGATTTCAATAAAAAAAACCACTTTAACGTCAATACCCGGAGTAATAGTCATCCATGGCAGTGTTGGGGCAGTTAGAAACATGTGCGATTACCTTAAGACATATTAAGACATAGCTGCTTTGAACATAGGAGAATATTTCAAGAATAGCTGCCTAACTTAGCATGCACTTAATAAACTACAGGAAAGAAAAAAAAAACTAAATAATAAATCCTCGGATTCTTTGTAAGTCAAAAACAAATATTACCACCTATCGTAATAAAATTATTGCTACAATTAATACAGAGATCACAAAGAGATACATTTTACAAAGCACAGACAGCAGCAAGCTAGATAAGGTTACCAAGTGACGCAACCCTTAAAATATCAAGTATCTTAATAAGTACTAAGTAGAACGGCGTTGTTTGCACTGCGCACGTTTCTCTGCAGAAATAATATTCAAGTGGGGTCACCTTTCAAATTATTTAATAGTAAGACCGAACGACTAATTAAAAGCGAAAGATAATGTGGTGTGCATGATAGCATTGCCATCGATAGATGACAGTTAACCAACATCTGAAAAAGCAAGAATTGGAATTGAACCAGACATTTGAATTTTAACTTTGATTCATAAATAATCCTGGGGTATCAGGGGGCCGATTTTTGAGTGTCGAACGCTCGACTTTTCACTCGACATCTGTCAAAACGTCATAGTTTTTTGACAGATCTCGAATGAAAATTCGAGCGTTCGACACTCAAAAATCGGCCCCCAGGCATAACCTACCTAGTACCTATTAAATCGAGACTTGCTTCGATGAAGCCAAAAGGCTATTTTGATGACAATTAAAATCCATGAGCAACCAATCCATGAGTTGTTTGGAGTTTTGAATAAAATTCATATACCTATTGTTAGTGTAGCAAGTTAAACTGTCAAAGTAGATTTTTTTTTACTATTAATATAACAAAAAGTACTTATTTACTACTACCGCCCGTAGCATCACAAAATTCTTTACGTATTTATTTGGACTCTATTGCACAACAAGACATATGTATAAATGGCGGACTTATAATGCCATAAAACATTATCTACCATTGGGCTAAACTGAAACATTTACATTTACTTACGTTAGTTGAAAGATAAAATCTTATTTATGTTGAAAAAACAAATAAAAGTGTGGCCAAAACACCAGCTGTCGAACACAAAACGGGCTTCATAACAGGAAAGCGTCTCAAAGTTGAAGGGCCACCTGCCGACTCTGTCGAGTCTTTGCATAACGAAGCACAATTTATAGAGCGGTACTACGTAGGCGTACCGCAGTCGTCCAGACATCGCAATGTTATCTCCTTTGGATAGAATGTGAAGGCACAGCGGTACCTTATTATGAGTGAAGTCAACGTTGGACAAAACGTTGGATATGATTATATTTAATTTAATAACATATTTTTCTTGGTTACAGAATTTTGCTACTACCTAATGTGCTCACGAGACGTACATACTCATACTTATACAATTTCCCAGTGCGATTTTATACGCAAAGATTAAGCGCTGATTCTTTTCCCTGCATTGTTCTTTAAACTGTGTCAATCTCAACCTTTCTATTACTTGGAACCAATGAGATATTGATATACTGAATGAATATTGCAATCTGGCAGATTTATTTTTATTATTAAAACGTGAGCTTTATGTAAAGGAAATATATAAAAGTTAAAAGCCGAAGATCTAGCGAACAAGAGAATAAATTTTTGTTACGAACTACTTCACTGGTACACAAAAATACACCCTAGCAACAATAACATCCACGATACAAAATATACATAATGTAGTGCTGACTGCACTGAGCGAAAAAAATACTAATTATTAGTAAGTTTTAGTGAATCCCAAGACAAGGAGATTATATACTAACGGTTACAAAACAGTTTAGTTGTTACAAGGGCAGATTTTTTGGTATTAGTAAATAACTACTATGATCAAAAACTGGTTTGTAACCGTTAGTATATAATCTCCTTGTCCTGGGATTCACTAAAACTTACTAATAATTAGTATATTTTTTTCACTCATTGTGCTGAAGCGCTTTTGCACAACAGCAAAGAAATTATTATAGTTTTATTCGTGACAGAATCTTTATCTGCAACTCGACTCTACCAACGCAACTGTCCACTGTCAGCTCCGTCGTGGATTGCGAGAAAATTTTAAATGAGAACTAGTTTGAAATGTGGTTGTTGATTGTGTATTTAAAGCTAAGTTTCTACGGCGACGTCTGCAGTCGACAATCATCTGAGATGTCTGGCAAGTTGCTATTTATGAGAAGAATACGGCATTTGTTATGATATGTTTGCGATGAGTCATCGATGTTCAAGTAAACTAGGAAATAGTAGAACATAAATTAAACTTAAGTTCAATAAATTAATACAGCTAGGGTTTTCAAGGGTCTCTAACTTATGACGATTGTTGAAGTGGTTTAACATACAATAGATTATACTTAATTTTATATATTTCCTGTTTATCGTCGCACTTGAGATTTAGAAGTAAAATATTATTTGTTCCTTAACTAACAGGAAAGAAAGATAACAAAATACCGCTTTAATTTGCAACTTAAAAAAAAACAGTAAAATTGGATCCAAGCAGTGGCGTTTGACTAATAAGTACTTACTATTATATCAGTGGATACGTGCGTGGATTGACAGTCGTGACATCTTCAATAATGTCTATTCAATAAAATTAACAGCCACTCCCGCTTAGATATTTCTGACGCTCACTGTACTAACTAAGCACCCATGAAGGAGGATATATCCACCTCATGCTCCTATACATATAATGAACCAATATATTAAACATATTTACAATACATTAGAGGTCTAAATCTGCATGAGAAATTTCTCTCATAGAATAATCTTGGATTAGTTCACAAAAGGGCACACTCAGATTGAATTGATTCATTAGATATTTGATTAACCTATAGATATAGCCCCAAGATATGCAAAACAGGACACGGTATCTTTGAGCGGATAAGTCGACTATTTTACATTTACACGCTCACATAGCGTGTGTTGGCCACAGAGGCACGCTCCCGTACTAGAGTAGAGAAGGTTCCTTCCTACTAAGAGTAAGCGGTTCCAAAAGCGAAGATGCCTCACTTGCCATCGCCGATGCAGACAATACCGCGATTAATTTACTATAATACAACTCAATATACATTAAAACAATATCAGTAAAGTAGGTTAGATTAGTAACCGAGTTAGATGGTGATGCATAAAGTAACGTTTAGGTACAATCCAGTGAAGCGTGTCTGCTAATTGGAACTAAATAATAAATTATTTTATAACACCCACTGGTTTGCAACGATGGAGACATCGATATTTCTGTTGTATAATATCCAAAAAAATATTTTGTTACAGTAATGGAAACATACCCAGTTGCAAACTGTGTTAGATAATCTCAGCTAGACGTTTTTGACAGACATAATCCAGCTTTTTGTCAGAAGTCGGTTACTTTTAGACAGACACGCTTATGTACATAGCAAAAATATAATTAATATCAGACGTACGAGAAATCATGTACCATACCAGTTCATTATGTTAATGAAAGAAAACGTTTATATTATCTTTAGTAAAATGAAAGAACCAAGTTCATAATCACATTCCGTTAAATAAATATTTGTTGTCAATCTCCAAAAAACGACCTAGTGAACAATATAATTCATCATTTCATCAAGCAATATTGACCTAGCCCCATGTGACTTAAAGGAAACAAGAATTTAAAATGAACTAAACGGAATTTGTTGAAATAGAAATGACGACTATCATGATGGAAAGAAACAGAAAAACAATGCAGACTTGCAAGTCTTATAGCAAGTGGTGGCACGTGAGATTTAGAAAATAGAGAGGAGATCGGGCTAATCCTTTTGACGTTTAAGTGAGAGACTACATGCTACCACGTAAGCTCTCACTTAACGCCAGTCACGTTCCCGATAGTGTGACGATGGCTCTTGCTCAAAACATCGTAATTTTGAGCAATACCGTAATACTAGGGCGCCAGCTCGGTAGCGAAACGTGAGCGATAATTTAACGAGAACGGTACTCGAATATCAAGATCGTTTATGTATCGCTTATCAGGGATCGCCGGTTGGAATTTAAGGTCGTATCTTCGGCGACTCAGCCGCAATCTATGCAGCGCATCAACGGTCCTGATAGAGATATTTGCTTGGCAAATAAGAATAGAATTAGGTACCTACCTATAGTTTTGTCGGTTCTATCCTATATATAACGTTCTATATAAAACGGCGGACTATGCAATCCGGCAAGTGCAATCCAGCTAAACGTGAGCCGCCATATTGTAGAACGTATTGCAATGACGATCCGGCTAATCGTTAACCCGCCGTATTACAAAACGGCTCTGATTTGTAAAACGGCTAGCCGTAATGTAAAACGGCGGATAATACAATCCGGCTGCGACATATATATTATATTGAACCATGTACGCCAGGTATACCGTCACTATATCGACCCAAAAAAGTATATTTAAATAGGTATAACATCGACCTCTATTAAACAAGAGCCGTCGGTCTTAAATACACTGGGCGAAAAAAAATACTAATTATTAGTAAGTTTTAGTGAATCCCAGGACAAGGAGATTATATACTAACGGTTACAAAACAGTTTTTGATAATAGTAGTTATTTACTAATACCAAAAAAATTGTCCTTGTAACTACTAATTACTACTAAACTGTTTTGTAACCGTTAGTATATAATCTCCTTGTCTTTGGATTCACTAAAACTTACTAATATTTAGTATTTTTTTACGCTCAGTGTAAAAACATAAACCAGCTTGGGCTTCTCAGAAAAGTCGCAGCGGTATGAAATTAATTTGCACCCAAATTTGATCACGGTTCAATAACACGACACTGGACTGGACACAGTTACAGCTAAAATTAAATGCAAAGAAAAAAGTTAATTACCATGAAGCCAAACAAACCAAAAGCATTGGACGTGGTGCAAGTAAGGGGATACCTGCGGAAGCAGTTAGCGGTTGAGAATCACACGTAATGCCAAATTTGGGAGCACCAAGGTACTGAAGCAAAAAGTTGACAGACTATTTTGCGATGTTTTAATTATTACAATAAACTGGCTTTCTCCTTGAGTAAAGACAAACTCATAAAAAATAAAGGTCTACTTATTAAAACATATTGAAATGGGTCACTCCACTCACGCTTTAATTTCAGTGAGGGAAAAACGTAAGGTCTCACGATTAAGAACCGCGTACCGGTTTGAACAAATCGAGCTACATTCGACCTTAAAGTTGCGAGTGACCCGTTTCATAAATGATTAATACATATGTCTGAAACTCACAGGAGTTATCAATTATTTTATTATCAATATAAAATAAAGAGTGTAAATTTCAGCATGCCTAATAAAATTATTCATGACACCGTAAGTGTCATCGTAAGTGCTACCTAAGACTAAATAGTGACAAGGTTTTAGATAATAGATGAAGACGTGGGACGTGGATGACTTATTAGTTTCTAGTGACAGATTATTCTTTCATTAGTTGCATTTCAAACTAAAGCTAAGCAAGACTTCAAAATTGAATACTTACAAATTTTAAGCTTACGAAACCGACTACTTAGAAGCAAACCTGTCTAACAAAGAAACTGTAAGTATTTAAGATACGTTTCATATTAACTGTTACGTTACGTCAAACTCTAATTTTGACTAGCAAATTAAACAGTATGCACAGTACGCCGTTGCATTATTCTTCCAAATACAATTTAGATTGATATCCGCGAAGAAAGTTGTGTAACGCGACTCCATTGATGGCTATTACGTCGAATTTTCACGTCAATTACACGAGCCATGCAATTATTGATGTGTATCGATAAATCATTGTAGCATTAGGCGATGATTTTAATTTGAGATTTCAGGGCCTGAGGCGTTCCTCGTCACCGATTTCGGTGGCATTTTTTAAAAACTTTTAATTCCATCGTGATACAACATTGTTTTAGTGAAATTGTTTCACATTTTTCAAAGACTATTAAAGTGATTCATAGTGAGATTGAAAAAGACTTTATTGTCATGATGAGTGATTTAAAAGAATCGTACCTATGTTCGATGATAGATAAAAGTTACATCCCATTTTTTAACGATGGGGAGTCATAAGGTCGAACGATACCGTAAATCGATTAAAGCGGCACAGATTCTACTCAAAACTAACAACGTAAAGAATTTCAAACACGCCAATTACTTTAATAACCGGAACGTTACAACGACAAACAAGGAAACATCGGATCAGGCATTTAAAACACGAACGCATGATACTTTTAAATCAGGACCAAAAGCAGATAAATGTGAATATGTGAACCGTTAGTTGGTACGGAGGCAGGATATAGAGCGGCCGGCATCGGATTGATGACGCCGCTGCTGACAGAGACAAAAGGACGGTAGTACTAACAAATATATGCCCCATGTCTAGTGCCTGTTACATCAGAATGTGGATGCGGGGTACAAGAAATAACCGTTACCGTTTGTGATAGAATGCAAGGAAGTATTAATATAAGTTGAAAATAAAGTTGTCATTTTATAAATGTTTTAAAATTTTGGAAAATACACTCAGTTTAAATTAAGTTCTAGTAAGCTGAGCAATTCATTACAAAAATAAGAGGTTACTCCAGTTTCATTATTTATTCCCCGTGGCAGAATCATTTACGAGTATCTGACGTAGAAGCATTATCACTCCGCAACGAGGGCAGGTAACCGTTATTCCTAGGGAGGCTCTTGCGCATGTAGACGCAAAGATACCAATTGTCACTGCGCAGTAAACTGGATCTATGTATAGTGGAAATTATTGAGGTTTTTTTCTGGCAGTCGTTATAAGAATGACACTGTAAGACTAGTTTTCAGATTTAAATACCTAATCCACTGCCTGAAGATTGCATTGCTAGATTTGTCAGCGGTCACTAAAACTGAACTGACTCGTCAGATGCTACTCGTAGCATCAATAATGAAACCTATCCGTACGCTTATCGTTGCGTTGGGCGCCAGCCGGCTAAATTTGTCTAGCATTAACTGGGTAAGAGGTCCCTTAAAGGAATACGTTCGCCTAGATGTGATTTTTTTTCTATTCTTTTCTTTTGTTCTTGTATGCAATTTAGAGTTTTTCTACTGCTACTACTACTAAATCTAGCCACAAATTGATTTTTAGAGGCGCTTTTAGAGTGACCCAGAATAAATCGCTCCTCCCTGAGATTAAGTCTGGAACTTCGCCCTTTTAGCGCCTTCTTAGGTGGTGGCGGTAGGGTTGAAGGGGATTCCTCGATTCAGCTTTCAATTTCTTCCTCGATTTTGTGAAAGAGACAAGCTTAGCTTATGTAATTCGCTCACGATAAAACGGGATGCACTCTTCGGGAATAGCCCTTTTAGACATATTTTGATAAATATCCAACAGTGTAAAGTTTCACTAAATGTCCTCCTGACAGTGTTTAGATGAGGTAAAATACCATCATAACTTGATTGTGTCGTTTAATATTGCGTTGTTTTAGTCGCCTGAGGCAAAAAGAACTTTGAATATTTTATTTTCAATCAAGAAAATTTTGAGCGAGCTTGTTCCGGCCATTGCCAGACTGACAATATTATATACTGACTTATTCAACTTATATAGTTCCGTATCATATATCTGAATACTGAAAATCAATCCTTATTGTTTTCGTGTCTGGGCAGAACAGCGTTTCAAAGAACGCGATATTTTTGGTTGCACGTTCTTAAGGAAGACCTTTTCTTACTCCGCTCCGAAACCTTTTCTTAACGCAAATTAGGTCATTAACTTTTCACGCCTCACACCTAGCTCTTTAGTTCTAAAAAGTGTAAATACTATGCTTCTGTAATGGCAATTGTATATAATAATTAATAACCTCAAATTATTCTAACTAGGCCTAGGATAGGTTCCAAGTATGATTAATCGAACACGTTAAAATTCCAAAGCGTTTAATACTTTTTTTGTTTCTTTTTACATACTTGTACACGCTTATAAATTACCACATTTACTTACGCGGCACTCGGTCAATCAAGTTTGTTGCGCAATGTGTACTTACAGCTTATATTAAGCAAATGGTTTAAAAGTAAAACGTGGACGGGCCTGTAGTGCACGACCCAGTTTTAAAGTTTTTAATGTCTATAAGCTGAACTGTGATCCCCCGACTTATTGTATGTAATAATTCAAAGACATCTTCGTTAACATATAGTAATTTAGATATTAGGACATCGTTGTTTAATGATTGGGTATGTAATAAAATAAATGCCATGAGAATGTTATTCTCGTGCCTATGTATATAATTTATATAATGAACACGTGGTTACATTAATATGTAAAAGTGAAACGATAAAACTGACGTGAAACCAGGTAAGTAAGAAAACATTAGCATTTAAGCACAACTCCACAGATCTTACTGCCGTGTCTGCATACATTTGTATCTCCTTATACGTAAACAAACTAACAGAAGCAATGACTGGTAGTTTACAGTTACATTCAGATCAGCGGTATTTGTGAATTCCGCAACTGCACATTGACGCCACTTTGTATTAGAAATTCCGCCGACGTAACTATATGCTGCCGTAACCAATTGATCCACTATATCCAGTCCACTTTGTAGACTTTGAAACAAAACGTATCGTTAACAAAGCCTAGGGGTACAATTTGTAACACCTTCTGTAACTGGGGAGAAACGGCGACTTTATAACTCGAATTAGCTACTTGTTTGTATGCATTTCCAATTGAATTTTATACTTACTGTGTTATTGCACAATCACGACATTGTAAATGTAAAGTTGGTCGGTGTCAATACTTACATGACCACTAGCACCAACTTACTTATAAAATAAATAATATTTGGGACGAGGTTATTTTATCCTATGATGGTACTTATTGTTTCCTTTATGATATTTCGCATCTATAGGTATATTTTATAATATACCTATATTATAAAATATACCTATAGGTATATTTTATAATATAGCATGATAAGTTGTGTAGAAACAACATGGATTCGCGACGTAAGCAGTATTTGGCATTCCAATCTATCGATGTAAACTTACGATCGGCGTACGTCAACAACCGACTACGCTAGACCATAAAGCAGCTTGGAACTCGTTGAATAACTTATGCAGAGCCTTATGTGGTAGCGGGGTTTACTTTAAATCATCGTCATTGCAGTGTCAAACCGCGACGAAATAATTTAATGACTTTATTTTGTCACCCAAGCGAAGCGTAGGTAGTCCAATTCCTTATGCTTTCGTCTCAGTGCCGCACCCGTCGCTTAAGAAACTGTGCATTCATCTATTTAGGTCTATCGGATTAAATACCAGCATGAACCCATTCTTAGATATGATAAAGACATGTCCCGTTACAAAGTACATTTCAAACTTAAACTCACCTAAGTGTGCCGCCGAGTCTCATAATCGTACCACCATCTTAGAATCTGTAAAGAAATCAGTCATCAACGTTAGAACATCCATTGATACCAACACTTGTACTTAGTCAAATTAACAAAATATACGAGTATATAGTGAAAAAACGTTTGCAATATATAGATAGTATGCTTTGGGTGCACTTCCAATGTCGTAAAACAGAAATAGAAAAATGACGATGTTAAGGGACAGTATATCACGTCTTATTGTGAATGGTAGAAAAAATTAATCGATCAGCGGGGTAATTGCACAAGTTGGTCTGTATCTGATGATGACACGGATGCACTTAAAACATACCCAAAATGGAATTTACTAGCAGGCATTAGTAAAAACATGCGATCACAAATCACCTCCTACAATTTTATATTTATATCCCTATGTGGTCATAATTACCTATTCACCTATTTTGCAACTGGGAAACAGAAAAGGTATAAATAATCGCTAGCAAATGGCTTGGAGTGGCACAAAGCTATTACATAGACTGAAGTGGAAGGAGTTAGAGATTTATTACTTGAAACCCCATCCCCCAAGAGCGATCCCATTTTTAATAAAAAAAACTTCTATATATACCTACCTACTTAGAAGAAGCCCTTTCGCGAAACGAAGGTTTTTTTTTTTTTTCCTGCGCGCACTCGAAAATATCCAACTTTTTAGGGTTCGGTAGCCAAAATAATGAAAACGGAACCCTTATAGTTTCGTCATGTCTGTCCGTCCGTCTGATTGACACAGCCGATTTACTCGGAGACTATAAGCACATTAATTATATAATAAATTAGGAGGGATAGCCGTTACAGAGCTCATCCAGAAGTCATGTGATCGTTCATGGGGGGAGAGGGTCGGAAAAATATCACGAATGAACACGATTGGGGAGGAGAGGATTTGAGAGGACATCACGTGTAATTTTTTACACAGCGCGATAGGTAATAGGCATCGGTACGGAATCCTTCTTTAAGCGTGACCGATTTTTTTAAAAAAATACGAATTTTCGTTATATTGTACAAATCGTACACTGTAACGAATATTTGAGGCCGCAGCGCACAAAAATAATATATTCCGGTTGTGAAAAAAGAACCACTGGATTTCCTTAAAACATAAAAGTTTAAGAGATCAAACTTACGACTCCGCTCCGCGCGCTCTTTAGAAACCTTTAGTTAGTAATATTTTAATAAATATATCAGTGCAACTTTTAACTATACTAAACACGAAATTAGGAATTGAATTAAGTTTATTCAAATAAAGAAACAAAAACACGAAAGGAGCCTTAAGTCAATCAAATCGTATAATATTGGATCGTGAATTCGTGATGTCTTTATAAAATAAAATAAACTAATTTTTCATTCAATGTATGTGATATTGATATCTACAACGTCGTTGAAATATAATTTATTGAAAATTCACATCATGATAAACATTACTTTTAAATACTGAATAACACAATAACGTCATTCAATCGATGAACGGATAAATAAACGAAAAATTAAGCAAGCTTTCATAATAAATATAAATGACGTGAGCAGGCTTCGTGCTTCCTTTATTGTCCTAAGTGAACGCTGCTATGATAATAATAGCTAAGTCATGACAATTCCGTGCTTTGCGTAAAATGTACAATTAGGCATTCGTGGGAACTGGTATTAGCAATTATTCTTACTTACGACGGACTAATGGCAACGAGGTCGTAAACCCGCAGATAGGCAACAGTAGCGCAAAAAACATAAGTGTTGGATTATAAGATTCTAAACGCCAAAAGAACCTTATCTGAAACAGGGGGCATTTATCGTGACTAAATAATCACAGCTGACCCGAAAATAAACGAAAGCGATATGTTAAAAGACTTGAACGTGGATGTTTATCACAGTCGCAAGCCAAACATTTCGACAACCGCTCATCATATTTTATACTGAGATTGACTACTCACTTGCATAAGGAACAGAGGTCGAGAAGGCCAACGGAAAACGTTACACATGTAATGAAAATGAAGTGCAGTTTATGTTTAATTTATTTATTATTGCTTTATACTGCTAATTCAGAACTAGAAACTTTTTTCATAGAAATAATTATAAATTGATGTTTAATATTCCGACCCAGTTCGGGCCTAGTTGAGTTTCTTGCTGGACTCTTCTCAGCTAGGCTAGGTTTAGTGAACCAGCGACAAAACTCCCAGTAGCTCGATTCCACTGACACCACAGATTCAGTTGAAGCCGCTCAACAAATCTCACTGGAGCGCAAATTCTTAGAGTATTCCAGTCTTTAAACCGCCCGCGTGGTCGTGTCGGAGGTTCCCCCTGGATTTTCCCCAGGCCACTCTCCAACCACGCACTCCTATCGCTTTCTTGGGCCTATAGAGCCACAGGTTGAAAATATGTTTAGTAAGAAAATTACAACAATGATGAATCCGAAAAATCTAAATAAAATATGTTTCGCCTCATGAGTTTGTAAAGTTAATTGATTGCTTGATTGAAAAGTTGTTTAAAAATATTTCAATGATAATCCTAATACTAGAGAACAAACTCAAACTCGTTTATTGGTAATAATGAACAGTAATCATAACGCAACATTGGGAATCATAGTTACATTATATCCATTCTTGCTATGCAATAATTAGAAGAACACAGTATAAATCCTACTAATATTATAAAGGTATGATTCCGCTGCCGACTGCATACAACAACTGCACCTTCCGCCGCACTCCAAATTGAACTGTATTCATAATACTAAAAGTCCCAATTTAGAGTGAGCGGCGTGGCCGGCGTGTGCTGTTCCGACACTTGTCCGCTCATTTCAAATTGAGCTTTTTACGCATACCATTACAGTTCAATTTGGAGTGCGGCGCGGCGGTGCAGTTGCTGTATGCAGTCGGCAGCGGAATCATACCTTAAATGCGAAAGTTAGTGTGCTTGGATGTTTGTGACTCAATCACGCAAAAACGGCTGAACGGATTATGATGAAACTTGGTATATAACGGGATTATAGCCTGGATTAACATATAGGATACATTTTATCCCGAAAATCATCCCTTTTACGCGGACGAAGTCGCTGGCAAAAGCTAGTGTTATATAAACAAAAAAAAATACTAACAAGAAAGCGAATTACGTACAAAGATTCTTCCAGGCAAACTGATACCATGAATAGCCAATTCCACAAATACCCCTAATCTAATCGATCGTAACAATACTATTTCTCATAGGTTTTAATTTTCATACAATGACCCAGACTAAGCAGCAGGCCCGCATTGCTGAACTTTTTATTATATTGCTCTATAGGTACTCCATACGATTGTGGACAACAAACCGCAGTTTTCAGAGCGTCTCGTTCTCACAGTTTATCGCTACTTGTTGTTCGACATTAATGAAAAATAAACCGTATTCTGTATACTCAACCATCCTTTTCGAATGATTTAATGCATGGATGCTGCTAAATTAAATTTAAACTGTAACAAAAGGCTCTAAAGTTAATTATTGCATGATTCTAATATAGTAAATAAGATGCTTTGTTTAGATACCGGCGCTATTGCCTGGCGTGGTCAGGTTTCCTCCGAGCAATAGATCTTACATTTCACATAATTAGTGAAATGTTGCGACAATGGTAAGATTCGTATTAAATGTCGTAAGGAAATAATGGAATAAGTTTCAAATTACAGACACGAATAAAAATCAATTTTACTTCATAATTACTAATAATACAATATGTACATGTGTAATGTAATGGCCTACATTTGTGCATTTAAATAGTTCATCGGTCGTAAGTACCTAACTAGAGATATGAATCACTCAATAATCTCCACCAATTGAACGAATGGTAATAACCGTAACTGTACCACAAAACTCCTATATTATGCCTCCAAATTACCACAAATTATTAGTTTCATCGGTCAAACGCATAATTAAATCCGAAAACGACAGTCGACCGATTGGAGTAGGAAATGGCCAATCTTCCAACGCTGATATGGAAATAGTTCGAGTCAGTGACCGCAGGACACACCGTGATGACGATAAAACAGTGTATTATTGTGCTGTGTACAAATCACCTATGACTATGACTAATGACTTCTGCAATTTCAACAAACAGTCGGTTAGTCGGTATAGATCTTATAACTGAGTTGGATTAATTCCAATACGAAATCTTTAACCAAGGATAACTACATTAACTACATATATTTAGATTTATGCTATGTAAAACTACAGTACAATAGACAAGACGATGCTTAAGACGATTTTAAGCAGGTACCTAATACAAATTCAGTTCCTTTACTGGATGGGAATTTAATTACTTACTAGCAAGTGTGTGTCAAAATCATACGGACATTGGTACGTGATGGTGTCAGGCTCATACAAATCGATAGTTGAAAATCATTAGGTCCAGTATCAATAAAACATCAAGTGTGCCATTCCGTTATCCGCACAAAAACCTGCAGTGGGTCAATGGCACAAGACAAGCCGCGAGACGTGTCCCCGCTTATTGGGACAAAGCTCGCCTCTTCTTTTTAGGGTTCCACAGAAATGCCCTTTCTTTATTTATAATGTCGCATTGAGTGTTGTTTCTGTTGGATAAATTAATATCCTACAACAACAGTGGGAGGGCTGGACCAACAGCTCTATAACAGCCATATTCCATAAGGATCGATTGCCATGCCTTATTACATGCTTATTACTTTTATGATGACTGAAGCGGTACCAGCTTTGAAGAATATTTATTGTAGTAAATGTTGATTTAAAATCCATGTGATGAATTTCAAAATAAACACCACGAACCAGTTAATATATAAGTGGGTACAGAAACCATTGTCAGAACAGTAATTTCACGGAACACGTTTTTACTATTTACAGTTTACCGCTACATCATAGGGAATGTACGGAACCAATGAAGAAAATACAGATACAAAAGATGAATATGTTTTTTTTTACAATAAGTACACGACGAGACACTAAAATTTACAAATTACAAATCCAATATCAGGAGTGATATGAAACTTGCAACAACATTATTCAAATTAACCTTAAATAAGCAATAAAGCTATAAAGTCAGGTTGACGGTAATAAATATTGAATTTGTTCCCAACAAATCCGTCACAGTGTTTTGTTCCCGCTCACGCTTTCTGTGAAATGGAACCGGGCCATACCAGGTTATACCGGTCCTTAGGACTTCGCGCAACTGTAACTGGGTGGTGTAAGTATGAAACTGTCTACGTGTTAAAGGTTACTTTAAAGTTTAAAGCATAGGGATGCAAAATAAGTTTTTTTTTTAAAGTCAACCTTGTGTTTTCTTTGGACAAAGTTCCATATCTATTATAGTTTCATATTTTCACTCTACCCCTGTATCAGTCATATCCTGTATCAGTTTTGGCAAATCAAATGATGACGTGGCCTTTGAAAACCATAACAGAATTACACTCTTTATTATATTAAATGTATGACCTATTGACGTTCCATTGTTTTTCGTTATTCAAACGAAGCGAAGGCGAAGTTATTATTGCCTTGACGAGTTCACAACCGTCTGGACTCCGGATGCATCACAATATTCTCAATAATAAAACCAAATGTTATAAATACAGCAGCACACCACAAAGTATTGTTTGGGCCCACAAGTAAGAGATGTGAAAGAAATTAATGTGGGGAACGAAGATAACACGGTATGCAAGTGTAAATTACTTGTACCAACTGAACACAGTGATACTGTTATGCGCTGACGCCGCTGCCGGTTGGGTGGGCTCACGACGTCATCCGAACGAGTCACGGAGATTGACGACTACCTGCCGGACATTGCAGACTGCCTGTTTGACGAGAATTTCCGTCAAGGGGATGTTGGATCGTCTAATGATAATTGTTCTGCCGGTGACTTAAGATTTTAACGGGAAAGCGATAATTATTTAATTATGAATGTACGAATTAATGATGTGATCGTAAAGATAAAGCGTATGGGGAGAAAAGACGTGGCGTGGATGCAATTATTACTACGAAGCTCTAACCTTATCTAAAGAGGTGGTAACTAAGTAATACGGTTCCTGACAGGGTAGGTATGGTGCAGTTTGTGTTTGCTCAACTAAGCTAAAGGACTGAGATGGAAACAGCCGGACTCCTAAGCAATGAGCCAACCGGGTTGGTTATGGTTATGGACTCCTTTTTCCGCACTTAGTCCGTGTATGTCGGACCATCGTGCGTGGTTTGTTTGCTGGCTAGGGGTCTTGCCAGCCTAACTCCGACCAGAAGCGCAGGATCCTCCTGGTGTCACCACAGGCTTCGCGGAGTGACCTCGGTGCGTTGAGGGGTTGGCGCCGAACTGTCCTCGAATTGCTGACTGCTGGGAACATTATCATGGCGAATGACGGAAAAGAAGGAAGTGTTTACTCAGTTCTGGAACTCAAGACGATATCGATATACCAATCTATTTTCGAGTAGGTTAGAAAAATAAAATGTTTTACTGTAAGGTAAACTCCATAATTCGGCGAAGTAAACTGACAGATAAGATGTTGCCAGGAGTAGAAATAATAATAATAGTGACGGTACATATCGATAAGTGTAACGTTGTACTGCCAAACTTAGTCCAATGTTGTAATCTATGAGCTTTCAAGTTTCTGGCCACTGAAGCCTCATTAAGCGGGACAAAATTAGTATTTAAATATGAAAAGAAATTATTTGTCAAATTCAGAGCATAAGATTGAGAGAATAATTTCGATATTCAATGTTCTCCGCAAGCACCTAGGGGTCCTAGGGGTATCCCAATTTATCGGATAAGAATCGGCTGTAAGATCGGTACGTCTAGTGAGGCCTTAAATAATATCGATATGTACAGCACTGGCCAAACTGTGGCAACATTTGAGAATTTTGGCTTGTCAAACAACTTCGCCGAATGGTGGACCAGAGAGTAGTCTTTATACCTACGTATTTCACTTATTGCGAACGGCATTAAGTAGAAATACAATTTTAATTTAGTTTTTTATTTAATTTGTAAATTTTTCATTGTATATATAATATAATGTAATATAAAGAAAAATAAATTATTTCCTAAACGTCATTGAATTTAAACAAGTCACAAAGCATTTCTTACGTAAACTAGGACTGGGACGTCAACTTTGCAAACAATATTTCTCATTTGTTTAGAACGAACGAGACAGCGAAATACTCAGTTTATGGTTGTGTTGTCCTCTTTCAGGTCTTATTCCACGTTTTAACTTTAACCGCATTAGTTGGTAGTTTAAGGAAAGACCTAACGTAAACGACTTTTTCTGCAACGTTTAATTACTCGAATTCCATGGGTAGATTTATAACTTTCTAGAAAACAAGTAATTAGTTCTGAATATATACGAATGTAAGCTATTTAGGTACGTATGTTAGTATTTACTTGATGTTATTGCACGTGAATTTACTTCATGTTACTGCACTACCTAAGGCGACTACCTGACTTGGCGGGGCGGGATCGATATGTGACATTTTCTTCTTTGACGTAAACTTACAGACGTCGCAAAGATTCCCACTTGACAGAATACTGTCAGTATTACATTTGCGCAGTAGTAATATTATGCGCAGAAGCGGACCAGTACTGCCTTCGCATCGTCCCGCTTCCGCGCATCGCGCGCCAGTCAGGAAGCACTCATTTAAATGTAGGGGCGCAGTAAAAAGTAGTACTGAGTTGACTGACAGTTGACAGTTGACACTGACATTTGACAGTTTTCTCATATCGTACCGCCTCCGCACCGACAAATCAGGAAGTCGCCTAAGTAGTAAGTTTAAGTAGTTTTTTATAGGTTAAAAAACATACCACCTTTTTCTCTTCATAACGGAGTCATTGGCAAAAATAAATCAAAGTAAAATAGTATCCCGAACTTGAATACATGGCTGTTTAGAGCACAATACAAAACTATTTAAAGCTAAGCACGATCTAGGAAATTCGTCCAACAATCGTATAGCGGGTTTTGTGGTCGGATTGTCGGGTGACTAGCAATACAATAACAGCTAATCGAATTACGCACGAAAGCTTGAATGAAAGTGAAACTAACTTGAACAGAATGTCAAACCAATTGAAATCTCTAACTAGACTATATTGTGTAGGAGCTGTTGCACTATATATTTTGTTGTTAAGGTATACTGTAGCATATATACAGTGGGTACTATCGAACCAACTGAATCGTGACCCACCGTGGAACCTTGTCACAGAAAGTGTCATAATGATTTTCCTTTTCAGGCAATACGATGTCGCTATGACATTTTCTGTGACAAGGTTCCACGGTGGGTCACGATTCAGTTGGTTCGATAGTACATTGTGTCTGAATTATGAATTACGAATAACCTCAAAACAATGTGTTTTATTACGACTTGTACGCAACGTCAAAAGAATAAACTCCCACGAAAAACCTACACACATACCTACATACATATACTCACGCCCGTATCCATTGGGGTAGGCAGAGACCAAAGAACGCCAAGCATTACGGTCTTTACATACGTATTTTGCTTCAATCACATCCAAACATGTCCTCATACAAGCTCGTCGGTTGCGGGAACTTCTGACCTGGCCATTTTTCAGAACGAAAAACCTGATCCCAGATTACCATTTAAAACACCAAACCAAAACAAAGTGGGTTATACGAGTACTATTCTTACGAGATCTACATTCTACATAAGTGTGAATCACAATGTAACACACTATCTGTTACGCTACAATCAATCAAACTTACAATAAGTCTTAACAAAACCGCGAAATGTAATGTTACGTCACCGAATAGCGTCATTGTGTGGCCGTGATCGATTTCATGCGTCGATGTGAGATCTTGATGAACGACAATAATTTGTAGCGATCCATTAAGATGTCTCACGTTTGAATCGGTAGCTGGTCTTCACAATAGCGCGCTTTGTGTAATTTAATGAATTTCTTTGAGTGCTTGGAGCCGATCATTATCACGTCCAATTTGGCAACGAGCAACCAATTTGAAGGTGTAACTTCTTGAAAGCTAATCACAGTACATGGTTTCATGTTGAAACTCATGAGTGTGTTCGCACTATATATATATAGTTAAGCTTCATGTTATTAAAAGGTCAATTGTTTTTTTCCTAGCAATAGGGCATAAATAAAGGTGGATAAACACAGGCAACACATTTACATAGGTAATACATATGTCACCTTCTTGCAAGTCATACAAGCGGACGATAACCGTAAAAGCAAATGCATTTTCGATTCCGTTCATGGTTTGAAACATCTTATTTGAGAGAACGACCTAACAGCACTTAACCCCGGTGTCGAGGATTCTATACGGAAGGGTTCTAATAGATTTCCGTTATCTAAGGTTTCGAGTCCACCCACATTCCCGCTCGCAGTATGATCAGCGGATCAAATATTACCATAGCTTGCTAGATATGAAGCAGAAATGTATTTGAGACAAAGTTTTCATTGAAATAAACTTAATTATGATCAGGGCGGTCCTTTATGTTAAGTCCATTTGACGAAGCCAGTTGCGAATTTCATCTCTGGTGTCTCTGTGTTGTGTTGTGATTATTTGTTTGTGTACTTACGCGCCTGACGAAGCCTATGTTGCGGTTTTCAATTTGTGGACTGTTTATACTTGTTTGTTTTATAAATATCTAACGCCTTTTTCATTGAGACTGTCGTTTACTTAGGGTGGTACAGTCAAGTGCTAAAATATGTGTGCATACAACTTGCTCAAAAGTATGTCCCATAGCTCTTATGTCGGTGAATTAAGGCTTTGGTACATATTTATGAGAGGATTCATTCGATACATATTTTTGCACTTGACTGTACGGGGTAGGAAACAACATAATCGGCAATCACAAACAGACAACAAAAGAAGTTTAAATTTTAGATGGAAAACGTATAAATTCTTGATACGACTTAATCAGGACGAGCGAGAAACGAAAATTAGCCAATGACTATATCAGTGAACTTTAATAAATGCTAGCCGCGGTTAACCATTTGCATAACTAGAGAAGCGCGGGCGCAGGTGAGCGGCTAACGGAACCGCGTATGCACCTATCGACGACACATCTTCAATTGCGAGACATTCCAAACATCGACTTTACTACTATTCGTTTAGAATTCAATTTAGATAAACGCGACACTCGCTTATGTCGTTGCAGTAATTTATTCGTAGTTTCGTTTGCGTGGCTGAGACAGCACGCCGCTGTGTGTCAAACAGATTAAAGCATCACTATAAATTGTTTGTTTATTGCGTTCTCATATCTTGTAGAACAAGAAGTTTCATCGGGTTTCCAGCGAGAGCATTAAATTGTTTTATTTTATGGGTATTGCGACAGCGACGGCTACTCTTGGTCTTAATTTTGTGATAAAAATAAAAACGATAAAATCGTGGTATTTCGATCAATAATTTATTTATACCACTATTTTATGATTGTGATTAAATTATTTAGCGTTAATAAAATTGGAATTTAAGTGGGTATTGCAAATTCAATAGCGTTTAGATTATTTAAAAGAAACTATTTCAATGTTGATAAAATAACGGAATCACGGCCGCTCTTAAATTGAGTAGTTAAGCACATAAATTACCTACATTATTGTATTATTACTACCTACACCAATGTAATCAAGTCATAACATAGCATGATAGCAGTTACTTTTTCTATCGCGTTATATGATGGCTGCTATAAATGTAAAGTATGTGCAATTTCACGCAAGTTGGGTATGCAAGTGTTAACAAAAGATTAAGATATCTGGGTAAGTAGGTATGTACCTACACAGCACTGTGTGCAGTTCTGAAAGGAAAACACGTGATGTCGAAAGTGAGCGTTGCAGCAGTAATATATTGTTATGCCATGTACGTCACCGTGACTGTAGAGATCGTTCAGACTCAGAGTTTTGTTATTATCACAATGAGTTATATATTAAAGGTATAAAAACCTACCTGAAACTATATGTACGCTATGTAAATCGACCATTTTGGCCTTGTTGGTAGCCGTATGTATTATCAATATAAGTAAGCATGTATATTGTACTCTAGTACCGATACCTAGTATTTTACAAGCTTTGTTTATTTTGGGACTAGGTCGATTGGTGTAAGATTGCCCACAAATATATATTTATGGATATACAGGAAATATTATATTTTTAATGCTACCTGGAGGGAAAGTTTTCTAAACAATGGAAACAGCAAATTTCACTCAAAGTAAACATTACTCTAATGTTTGAAAAAACGCAAAACAGCATTTTTCAAACCTTTTGTGTTTTTTTCGTAAATTACTTAACGAAATTTTTAAACTCTGATAGTATAATAACACAAATTGACACTACAACATCAAATTTTTTTTATGTTCATCAGAAACCGTTCCAGTTGCAAGGCGTTGTGGGGCTTAATACAAAGCTAACCCCAAAGTTCCTTTAAATGTCACTAAAATTCCACGGGGCTTCCTCCTTCGTTGTGTAGGCGCATGCGCATTCTGTTAGCAACCGAAAGGTCACAGTGTACTGTGTTCATTTCGAACATGAAGTGCATCTGCAACGTTCACAAGTCTCGTAACATAATTGTGCTATAATGCTGAGAAATACGAACCGAGAAATCATATATCATCAGGGCCGGATTGAGCCCCGAATCATAGGTAGGCAAGAAACAAGGTACTCGAGTTACATAATGTAGATATTAGAGCGGACAAAAGCAAGACACATCTACCAAAATTTTAGGTGTAGACATCTTTATGCCTTCAAGGAACAGTTACACCGGTTTAATTAATAGTGTGCAGTGCAGCAAGTACACATATAGACTGACTTTTTAGTACGTTTTATTCTGTTTATTTAGGAGTTAATTATATAAGACTGACTTAGAGCATGCTGATGCAAACAGAAAAAAAACCTTGTCAAACATCTGCGTCTCACACACGTCGTCTCTTTAAAACCCCGCCTTTGCTGATCTCGCTCCTTGTTCGATTACTGTCTCCTTTACCACCTTTTCTTGGTGATTTTGAACTCGTCAAAATCCCTTCCTGCGTGTCACGAACTGGTGATTCCGAAAGGCCGACAGATATTAGTAAATCAAATCACAATGTGCGAACGAAATTGCTGGGTACCTATTGAATACGTTCAGAAGTTTACGTCTCGATGTGTCTTGTGATCTAACACAAGTATTTACAATGTATGATAGCATACATCATCTCCATATGGAGCAACCATCAATTTCACCAGCACCGACTACCACAAAGCTAGCAGAATAGATGTAAGTAAGCTTGATTTCAACACCTGGCTTTATCCAAAAATAAAACTAGCATGGAGGCATGTATGTTTGACGACCGCTTTAGCTTAGTTGGTAGTGACCCTGCCTACGAAGCTGGAGGTACCGGGTTCGAATCCCGGCCGGGGCATTTATTTGTGTGGTGAGTAGGGCTTTCAATACCGGGATCCCGGTATTTCGGGATCCCGGGATACCGCCTTTTTCAGAGCAGATTTCAATACCGGTATTTAATTTCAAATACCGAGATCACGGTATTTTTTGGAATATAAATCTAAATTCACCGGATAGCTTCAATAGAAGCTATCCGGTGAATTTAGCATAGAAACTTGCTCAATAAAGCGTACTAAAGATGTACACATTTTACGTGTGGTTATATGTCAACCTATCAAAACGCGATTATCATATTTATAATAATCTTTTTGCACGCGTTTTTCAAACACAAAACCATTAATTTCATTTACAGAGTGATAATTAAGTCAGTCGTAATAAAACATAAGTGGTTTGATTGAATACAAAATTACATATAATAAAATCTTAACTATCAACTAGACACTTCCTCCTTGTTGATTACAGCCTAGTTGAAGTTTTTCTTAATGCGCAAGTCTTCCTCACTGTAACCAGTTCAGAGATTCGCAAACCTTTTGCTGTGTAGCGCCTGACAGCGAATGGGCGTGAAAAGGTTGTATGGCTGCGAATGCTGCGATTTAAGTCAGAAGATCTGCGCGTAGCGTGGACAATAAATTCAATGAGACGTATCAATTTATGACATGAAGAATGACAACCGTTGACACATTACAGACAACATTCAGAAATATTAGACATCGGCGACGAATTACTAAGGCGACTTCCTGACTTGACGGGGCGGGATCGATATGTGACATTTTCTTGTTTGACGTAAACTTACTGACGTCGCAAAGATTCCCACTTGATAAAATACCGTCAGTATTACGTTTGGTATCGCGTCGACTGACAGCTGACACTGACATTTGACACTTTTCTCATATCGTACTGCCTCCGCACCGACAAATCAGGAAGTCGCCTAAATATTCATATTTACATGTTTGGTAGTTAAATGTCAATCTATTCAAACAAATCCAAAATAAGCAAAATTGTTGTCGTGCCGTCAAGTAAAATCCCATCAAAAACATTACATGTAAAAAGATGCCAGTCTCGCAACACAGTTCTTCTATAACAAAAAAGTAATGATATGTAATGTTAAACCAAGTCGGTTATATTTTAGTGAATAGCACCGGAGGGGTGTCCACAGAACAAGACTTCCACCGACTTGCATCGTCGGCATTACTTTATTTTTTTAAATATATAGAATGACTTGGCCATCGCACACAACTAGGGCTTGCATTCCGGAATTCCGGAATCTCGAAATTCCGGAATCTCGGCCAATTTTTCCGATATTACAATTCCGGAATTGGTACACTCGAAATATCGGAAATTCCGGAATTGGATTTGATGAATTTAGAGAGAGAAAATAGAGTATTTAGTTTGTTTATCCTTAAATTTCACAATGTAATACTGAGGAATTGTTCGCCTATCACCAGATTCATAAACATTTTGTGAATAGATTTCAAACTGGTATTAGTATTGGTATTAGTATAGTATTGGTATTAGTATTGGTATTAGTATTCGCATACTCCTCCTATCCGTATTTTGGATACGACGATCACTAAACTCCGCCGTTAGCTGCGTTCGTGTGCTCTAGTGTGGCTTACGTACCTAGCCGTTCTTATCCACGAAGACCCGTGCACTGACGCAGTGGGTCCGTGAGCACACCATTGACATAATTGTAGCTGATCCGCTTCGCCGCTGGTGGTCGCGCTTTAAACTTATCCCACACAGTGGACTAACTGCTGGACATAGACCTCCGCAAAGACCGCCACACCACAATGACCACTTGACCAGTCCTATGACAGTATGTCACCCGCATCCATCGGACTCCCGCGAGCATTGTACACTCTCATAGTCACTTTCTGAGCCTTCTTATGAAGCCATATGTTATCACTGGCAACACACACTGGTCAAAGACCCTCATCTTGAGACGTGGAATATTGGATGAAAAGATGTGCTGTATTCCTGCCTGACTCCCCGCTAGATTTCGAGTTCCGGTCCTGAAGTCGGACTGACATGGTGGCGTCCTCGTACGAACACTTCAGTAATTCGATATAGTGGTAGCCTATTTGACACCGCTGCAGAGATTGTAGTTTTGTAGTATCACCCAGGTTTCGATCGAATCAAGTAGGTGTTCTCATAACCCACAAACACTAAACAGAGGGACAAGTGGTAATCTTCAGTCTTCTGTATAACTTAACGGAGCCTATGGATGTGGTCTATGGTACTAAAGCCTCTTCGGAAACCGGCTTTTTCGGGAGGCTGGAATTAATCTAGCCTGCGTGCGAGACGGCTCGTAACGACTCTTGGAAACAGTTTGTAGACATGGCTCAAAAGCGTGATGGTTCGGTAGTTGTTCAGTAGTGTGTTGTCACTTGTCAGTGTTGTCACCATTCATGAAGAACAGCGCCACCTCGCCTGTTTTATGCTTTTGGCGTTCCGCCTCCCAGTAAGACGGAATTTACCCACATGAAACTTCGTGCATTTTTTTCGAAAATCACGAGTTTAGTGCTGATAATGAATTAATGACCATATATGACTACTAATGAATCACATTTAGCACTCTGCTTATTTGATCCCGGAAAGCCGTTAATTCAGTAGGTAAAGTGAAAAAGTAAATGGAAAGTACGAAATATCTTAATATTTTTACTAAAATTTAAAATATAGGCTACCTTATCTGGATATTGCCTATAAAACGATAATGATTATATTTTTAGTACACTTTTGTGACATCAGTTTAGTTGAAAAAGGTAAATTTCCCAATTCCGGAACCAGTTCCGTAATTCCGGAATTGGAGCCCAATATCGGATACAATTCCGGAATTGGAAAACCGTCCGATATTGCAACCCCTAATACACATGTATAAGTAAAGCGTTGTGTCACACAACGCTTTACTTATACATGTGTATCGCTCAAACTCGCTTAAGCTGCATGTCATTAGGGCGCTATGTTTAATTAGGAATATTTTAATCAGCTGACGATTGTTCTTTTGCCATTATGTAGCCGTGCGATGGCCAAGCCATTTTATATATTTAAAAAATAAAGTAATGCCGACGATGCAAGTCGGTGGAAGTCTTGTTCTGTGGACACCCCTCCGGTGCTATTCACTAAAATATAACCGACTTGGTTTAACATTACATATCATTACTTTTTTTTTGTGTTGCGAGACTGGCATCTTTTTACATGTAATGTTTTTGATGGGATCTCATCTCTTTTTGTAGGCAATCCTTCTTTTTTCTTTTCAGGTACGACTTCTTGTAACGAACATTCAAACTGTAAAAGTAACTTTGTAATCGCATGTATTTTGTATAGAATTACAAACTTACTTATGCAGTTTGTGTTTCTTTTCAGGGTAACCAGGTACTCCAGATTTTATAGTTTTCCATTTATGTGGCCATTAAACCCTAACTCTGTACCAAATTTCAGCTCTCTGAGTTTATGGGAAGTACTAGTTCCATTTTTATGATTATGAGTGAGTGAGTGTCTTAAATGTGAAACTTTGTTTTCGCTTAACTTCGGAACTGAATGACGTACAGACTTGAAATTTTGGATTTTAAGTATGTTATTATAGCTTACTGGATGACGAAAATTTCTGCGTTCTGGTCTTATCCAGAGGTTCTCAAATAGGGGCCTGAAAATGCGGCGAAATGGTTCCAGTAAAGGATGGTACGGCAGTGTTTGCTTCGCGCTCGACTTGGCGGGGGCACTGCCGTGCCCCCAGATTTTGTAATCCTAACTGAACTTAGTGTTAATAAGTAAAGTTTTTTTCTCCGTGTATGAAGTATATTATACTCAGTCAAGTCCTTATTCATGTTTGATCGAATCCTGCCCTACCAGGTAGACTGACGTGCCGCCGCCGTGCCGCCGCCATGCCTTGCCTCCGAACCCTCGTGAAGACAACCACCCCATTTCGTTTGCCCGCAAATGGCATATCGGAATCGTTTGTTCATCGTTAGTTCACGTTTGTTCAGTAGGTAAAATCGTTAGGACCCGATTCTAACATCGGTTTTTTTAAAAAACAAAATGGGGTGGTCAACTTCACGCTAACCACCCCAAACCAAAATTGTTGTTTTTTTTTAGTTCCTATAGCAAGATAATCGTTAGTTCACGTTTGTTCAGTAGGTAAAATCGTTAGGACCCAACTCTTTCATACTTTTTTTAAAACTTAAAGTGGGGTGGCTGTCTTCACGCTAACCACCCCACCCCGAAATCACCAAAACCAAATATGTGGAGTCATCGGGCGTCGTTAGTTCACGTTTGTTCAGGCATTAAAATCGTTAGGACCTCAATAGTTTAGACACAAAAAAATAAAAACGAAAATTCATACTGTAGGTCTTGTTGACTGGGGTATCTCATTCCGAAGTGCAATAAACTCAGTTTCATTTCGTTAGCCCGCAAATGGCATATCGGAATCGTTTGTTCATCGTTAGATCACGTTTGTTCAGTAGGTAAAATCGTTAGGACCCGATTCTAAATTCGGTTTTTTTAAAAAACAAAATGGGGTGGTCAACTTCACGCTAACCACCCCAAACCAAAATTGTTGTTTTTTTTTAGTTCCTATAGCAAGATAATCGTTAGCCCACTTTAAGTTTTAAAAAAAGTATGAAAGAGTTGGGTCCTAACGATTTTACCTACTGAACAAACGTGAACTAACGATTATCTTGCTATAGGAACTAAAAAAAAACAACAATTTTGGTTTGGGGTGGTTAGCGTGAAGTTGACCACCCCATTTTGTTTTTTAAAAAAACCGATGTTAGAATCGGGTCCTAACGATTTTACCTACTGAACAAACGTGAACTAACGATGAACAAACGATTCCGATATGCCATTTGCGGGCAAACGAAATGGGGTGGTTGTCTTCACGAGCATTGCCTCCGATCCGACACGTTTATTTTCAGATTGAAAAAAAAAATGGAAGTAGTTCGCTTATTGGGTAGGTAATTTAGATCACCAACATGAAGTAGGTAATTGTCCCATTGCGCTCTTATATTTTAAAAACAGTGAGAAGTATCCTAAACTTTTTTAATACAAGTTAATAGCGAATTCCTTGTACCACAGTACTCGTCGGGGCAAACAGAGCCGACACTGTGTGGAAGCAAGGGGATAATTTATGGGAGAGGTCTCGAGATGGGCACAAAATGGTGTTTAGCAGCTGTCGACAAGCAAAAAGTTGTATGAGATTTTGCTATGTACATTGCGAAATGTATTTGCATTTCTAATATCCTTCCATTTTATTTCTTTTTTATTATATAATACAATTTATATATGTATTTAATTTATACTTGCTGAATGTATTCTTATATATATTTATCAAATTACATATATATTTTTTTACATACGTTTTTCTTAATGTAGTGTTTTGCAAATTTTGGGCTTCGCTATTATTTAAAATTCTCAATCGGGTTAAAAGCTGTGCTTTCACAAAACTCATTAACGGAAGCTCAAACTGTACTGTGTATGCACACAAGTATGTTATTGTACATAACTTGCGTGCATGATATATTACTTACTTGTCCGGATTTGATGGATTTCTGTGCGCGTACGCACTTAGCAATGCAAGACCATCAAATAAAATGGTCAAGATAAGCATCACCGGTCGCGGTGATGTATGTTGGACATCAGGACGTAAACGGCTGAGCTAATGGTCAGTAGACACTAGATCCCATGTTAAGTACTTAAATATTTAACACACAAGTTTAAATGTTGTAGATATAAGGCTTATAAGAACTATAATGTTCCCTTTAGTGAACCACTAGACACGTATCATGCGCTTATGTTAACAGTATAACTAGAAGAACTGAAGGACATGATTATACTAATTCACTAAAGCTCTAAACTAAACCATTTTCAAATACGAATTACTAAATTGCACTACGCGTAGCGAAATAATCGTGATATCGGATTCAATTACAGTTGAACAATCGCCAATTACATTATCAAAATGTATTTACTTCGTTCCCATGCTGTATTAGGTAAATAAATACAATAAGGTTAACTAAACGTACTGTGGAGCCGCGTAATCTCGCGATCGTCCCAGAAACAGTGTCACCGGAGGCGGCGTGTCTTTTAGTAAATCACACGGTTCATGTATCGACTGTATATAGGGTTGTACACTGAGCGAAAAAAATACTAATTATTAGTAAGTTTTAGTGAATCCCAAGACAAGGAGATTATATACTAACGGTTACAAAACAGTTTAGTAGTAATTAGTAAAAAAAAAAAAGGAAAAAAAAACCAAGGACAATTTTTTTGGTATTAGTAAATAACTACTATTATCAAAAACTGTTTTGTAACCGTTAGTATATAATCTCCTTGTCCTGGGATTCACTAAAACTTACTAATAATTAGTTTTTTTTTTCGCTCAGTGTAGAGACACTGGAAGCTTGCTTTATAATGGACTGTTTTACTTTATGACGATAGTAATTAAAGAACTGTCGGCAACTCGATACGGGTTCTACTAATAAACTTCAACAAATCTGTAAGTTACCCGTTACCGCGCTATGATAGCCGGTTCAAGCATGCTATGCTTGAACCGGAAATTGTGAAGAAACTTGCATACATCTGACAATAAATTCAAGATGTATGTGAACTCTGCAATCCGCACTGGAGACAATAAAACACATCTCACTGTGCCCAAGTAGGCTGGCGATGAGCCGGAATTTCCGTAAGTGAAGTTACAATAAAAAAAATACAAGGATCCCGTGCCAATGTTTAGCCAAGTTTCATATCAATATAGTGCAGTGATTTGCTATTGCCAACCCTAGAGCAATTTGTTTAAGTCGTTTCCAGCATTCGCCGCAAGCTAGTTACTTGTTACGCACCGAACAACGAGTTTGTAATTGTAACCATGTCCGTCTGAGTACACCGAAAAAATGAGGATTAGCAAGTTATTGATGGAATCAGGTGTTACTTTGCGGTATCGCAGATTAAGATTCTAGGATATTCTCTGTCAATCCGCTAAAGGTTTAATATCATAACAATATGTTCAATAAATATAGAGATTAATAATTAATCAGATCAAATGCCAGTCGAGTTAATGTATTTGAGTGCAGCTAATATACACAATACACATATTAAACATTCTTGTGTTGTGTTTTAATGTGTTCTCGTTGTTTATGGTCTACAGGTAAATATTTACAATATTTGCACACTGGACTACTACCAAAAGCTATAAGTCTAGAGCTATAAGTCTTCCAGATAAAATGAAACTTGTATGTTTTCTTGAGTTGTACTCTAACGCATTGCGTCCACCGAACGCAACAAGCAACAAATGCCAAAGACTTATCAGTATTATTAACTGTTAGACTACTAAATCGGTCAACCAAATCAATCTTCTCACATTAAATTATCATATTAAATGTATAATGTTGTGAATTGTGATACTGGTAATTTGTTTTGGCATATGGAAAGTGAAATTTGCATATTAGATTATTATGATTAGGTCAGTCGGTTTTAAATTCTCAAGCCTAAATCTGCTTCTTTAACAACTACACATATTGAGACGCTGAGATTAAGTCACATCTAATCAAGAATTCATCTTAATTTGACTTAATTATTAGCATGCATCGTAAGTGCCAATTAAGCAACAGTATCGATCGGGTTAGATAATACAAAACTTGAATCAAAATGCAATAAAGTAAACAATAAAATATTGAATCAAAATTGTCAGTCCAATAACAACACGTCAGACGTTTTTCAAATTTAACAATAGCTCCACATTGTCCAAATAAAGCTAAACGACAGTAATTTGTTCGCGACACATGCTAACTTCCATCCTTTCACCAATACTGAAATAACGAAATTGTACCGCCATATTTCACCGAAAATGGCCATATTTAACCTAAACATCGTGCTCTATAGCCATCGTTAACGCGTAGAAAGTGAGACCTACTTCTTGACCGTTCAAAAGCTACACGAAAGTATATCCGATCGAGAGTCTAATATGCGTGTTAAGATAGGGCTAGGCTACACCATATTGTATGTTTATATTATTGATAAATCTCTCCTTCGATAAGGCGCAGCAAGCAACTTACCAAATATATGTACCTACGAGTATATAAGTATTTCCTGCGAGGAGACCTCCAGACCAGAATAATAATACAAGTGCGAAAACTGCAAACCGTTTATATCGTTTCCGAATCCAATTCAATGCTCTGACAGAGAAATAGATATTGCGAAACTATCGTGCGAGTATTCTTGCGTGCGATAGAGACAGTAGTAATTTCAAGCAGAATTAGTGCTTCGGGCGCCAACGTTTTCCATCCCTTAAACCTTTATCAAATGAGACAATTTTGACCTTGATCGATTGCTCACATCCTTAACTAGGTTTGTACGTTGTGCTTTTTCCGTAATTCTTTCTAGTTTATGAAATAATAACAAAAACGCAGGAGGAAGTCGTGTCAAAAAATCAAAACTTTAAGGGTTAATGTTTTTAATTGTATGCAATATTTCCAAAAAATCCAAACGTATATAAACCTAGTATTAAATGATACATACATCATTTCCAAAAATTACGCAAATCGGTTCAGGTTTAGGGGGTGGAAAACGTTGGCACCCGAAGCACGTTTTTGTATGGAAAAAATTTGCTACACAATCCTCTTAAAGCGCAGGGCCGCAAGGCATTCTCATACAAACTCTGTGCACGTTTTATTCGTAGGTTTTGGCACTAACGAATGTAATATTTTTTTTGGATGTAAATATTAGATATGCGAAGAAAGTGATGTGGAAATTTTCAAATATTTCAAAAAAATGTAAAATTAAAAAAATTAAAAATAACATCAATGAAAAAAAAATACATCACGAAATAGCTAACAGAAAAATAAGCATACTGACCAAAAATCATAACTTTAATGCAAACACAAACGAAGAAAATCCTGCACTCCTCCTCCTCCTCTTAAGCCTTATCAGGCAACACGTTTCCGTCTTCAAATTATAAAAATGGAAAGCATTGATTCCCTAATAACCGTGATTCTTCAGTCCTTAAGAGTTGTTTCTCGGCTATAACGACAAGTGACCAGTGAATATAATAGTAATTGGGATCACAAACAGTATAATTCCTCTCATTAGCGCAGACATCAAATATTCTAAAGCCAAGCCTTTATACTGTTACATCTCCTTGCCCATACTCGAAAGCCGTGGCCTGTAATTTTACAACTACTTATCCCTAGTAAATGTAAACTAGCCCTTGTAATGGCTGTTTAGGGACACGGAGAGCCTAGTTCCAGTCGATATCAAAATGGAGTACGCACGCTCGTTGAAACAGATTAGCATTTATCTTCCGTGCATTGTTTCCTCATTGCGTTAGCGAAGAGAGTTTACTGAATGGGTTTCTGTGGGTAATGTACGTACTGTACTAACAGTACGTCCGACTTCAAGTTGATATAAGGGTTGAAAGACTTAATAAATAAAAAATAAAAGGCCACATAAGGAATTAAATGGTCTAACAATCAAATATTTTATATTATAATTACCTATATCTTTAAAATGATTTTTTTTATTCCACTATACAAGATGGCGTTTCTGTAATTGAAAATCCGTATTATTCCTTAACATGTGCATCCTATTCCTACCTTTTTATATATATAGTTGGATTTATTTTTATAAACGAATATGCTAGTTACGTAGATATAGAGATAATATAATGTGTGGACTACTATTAAGATATTCATAAACAGTGCAATCTCCGAATGCACAATACACGGCATAAAATAAATCCATAGATGGCGCGGTAAATATACTAAGAATACTATTTAGGTAATATAATCACGTAACAGCTCGAGGAAGATTTCCGCATAGTGTCACATTTATGCAACAGATGATGATGCTTCAAACTAAATGTTAACTGACTGCATTTAGTACCTGTAGTCTAAATGACTAAATCATTCATTATATGATCACTAATAATTGCCATAAAATAAATAAATACTATCACTAGCCTCCGAGCCCAAGTTACCCAACACCTACTGTTCACAGTGACAGCTGCGGTTGAATCTCAAAGTTGCCGAAATCAGTAGTCGTTTATTTCATAACAAACAGAGCTAATTCTCTCTTTTAAAAGGTTTCACAACAATATCTGTGAATCAAAACGCCCACAAAGGATGATCCACGGCAACTGTAAATGCGATTCATTAATGGATAAGGAAAGTAAGAGTATTTAGTTTGACAGCGCCGCCATCTTGGATTTGGTGCCAGAGGTCACGGCAGGTTTCTCCACAAACAAACACTGGGTGATTCCGCACACGATGCTTCCAGTCGGTGCACAAGTACAGTCATATCCGCATATCGCATACCAGGACAGGATGGAATATTCTATTCTTATATTCGTACCCGAAGCAGTCATGTCCCGGGCCCGGAGATCTTTAGGCATATAACAAAACAATGTTTTTTTTTGCGCCGCGAGGCAATATGGTAGCCCCTACCAAAACGAAGATTTGGAAACTGCAATATGGCATGTACTTGGCTTTGAACTACGTAGACAATTCTAAATAAAAATAGACGTATCTTTTATCGCTTATAAAACACTGGTCTCTATGCATACCTACAATAAAACAATCACAGTTCTACTGAAGAATTTACGCCCCAAATAAGCCATGTCATACTACACCAGTAAGCCAAGAGGAAATGCACATGAGTTCACGGGCGTTGACCCGACAAGCCAGCCACCGTGACGCGGCCCAATTCCTCCCATCCACGCCGGTGATTGGTGACGATAGCGCGGTAAGCCCTTCAAGGCTGCCCAGAAGAATGCTGGCTGATTATCAAAATGATAATCAAATCTAACAAGGAGTGTCCACATTCTATCTTAGCGGACATCACATTGTTACATTGTTTTACTAGATTCAATTAAAGCATTCCACGCATACTACGCCCGTTCGTTGATTTGAGACTGTAATATTGTTTGTCTAAATATGGATACCTACGGAATATCACGACATTCACGACCACTTCATACCTATATTTTATTTCACGAAACCTCAGTATGTCAAGTGTCGAATTTCTGTTAACTTATAACTGGTACTTGCTGCAGTAAGAATCAAATATCGCTTACTTAAACAATTTACTGGGAAGTTATTGCATTGTTACAGATACATTCAATGAATTAACTTAATGCAAAAGCAAGCATTACTTAATTAAAAGTACCTTAGCGTGCATACATAAATAAGCGTCATAATTGCGGAGATGTACAAATCATAGATCAAAGAAGAACACGGATCTGGAATAAAACACCAATACCATTCCCAGAATGGAAACATCAAGCGAAATGTCCAAGATATTATCGGAGTAAAGCAAGCGTGGCATGCATGTCAACGCGCCTAGGCACGTGCGACGCATGCGCGATTGACAAGATTATGCGGCATTAGACGAATATGCAACGAAGCTGTTTAGTGCAATTGCAATGTCTAGGTCGGTTCATCAACAATAATGCATGCTTATATTAGATCAGCTGACGCAAGCTGCCGCTCTGTTAAGAGTACCCACAACCGACAGTACAGAATTAAGTTAACCGATGAAGTCAAAGGCAGCATTAGGTTATTTACAGTCAGTAGGTTAGTTACATTCGATTTTCTTACTCATTTCCGTGGTTTGTAGTAACTAACCCGGAGTACATGTCTCACCTGTAAAAATAAAGAAAAAAATGTTGTATCTCCTTCCAAACATGTTATTAATCTGACTATAAGTCACGATCGTAAGCCAATCATAGCACCTAATTCGTATCACACTCCTACTAAACACTGGGTACAGTTATATTTATCTGACGCGTAAAATGCAGGCCGTATTTACGCCGCAGCGGAAGGTAAGTACATGCATCACACCACGACTACGTCGGCTCTTTTGTTCGAGATAAAGCCAGGCTATTACCAGCATTTTGCGCCCTCGCGTACGGCTAGAGGCATGGCTTATCTGGCGGAGTGTGTTGCTGAAAAGCAGTAGAAGTATCTATGAAACAGACACTCAATACTAAACTAGATAAAGTAAATGAAACAATGGAATACTTAGGTTAAAGGATCAACAATACGGAACAAATGTAAATTCAAGTATATGTAATACGCATAGGTAATTCAAATCGCAATGTAAACTCTAGAAACGCGTAAATCACTTTATTTATATTCACAAAAAAAATTGAGAGAGAATTTGACAAAGTAAAGTTGGAAATATCCAGTTTCTAATACTACCCTAAAGGCGCAAAAACAGCCACTAAGTCCAATAACCTCGCTGTATCAGAACACAACAGCAGCCAGGCGGAAGTGATAAACTTACCAGCCGTGAGGCGATCAGATTATTGGCGTCACTACGATATATTGGCAGAGAATGGGGAGCAAGTGGCAGCGGTGAATAATCGTGGTGCCACGCTAATTTACTACCTTTGTAAACATGTTTTTAACTGTGGAAAATAATTTGCGCTCAAATTAAGCCTATAGCCTTTAATAGAACCTATCAGAAGATAAACATAAATTCAAAAATATCACAAGTATTTACAAAATATAATTACAGTAATGTTATATGGATGGAATAATGTAATTATCCAAGCAAATCTGGATCTCAAAGCTCGCGATGAATTGATCCATCAAGTAGGAATCCTAGTTTAAAAAACTGCTTTCTGATACAAAGTATTCAAATATAAGGAATGCTGGCCGATGTCCAAGAACTAAAATACATAGAAGAGGTATTCTCTAAGTAGAGGAATTTGTAAAGTTTTTCAAGAACTAAAATAGACGCGAAGAACATCATGGGAATTTGTAAAGTTACGACTCCTCATTTTTACAAGTTTTCGCAACACTCGCAACGATGATTATATGCGCGTAATATGAGGGAACAGAAAATGTCTAAACATGGCTTAATGTGTTTCCAGATTGAGACATTTAACATTATACTCGTAGTAAAGGCAATTGAGAAACAATGACCATACTTGTTCTGAAAATTACATTTCAAGTTTTTTTACAGGTAAGGAATTTAAATATTAATAGATGTTAAATGATTCAATATGCCGGGCGTAACAAAATAACACTATACATTCACGCAACAGTGCAAAAACAAACTGCACTCTTACTTATACTTGCAAATTTAAATACGCATCTAAAAGTTACTGTTGCGAAAATCTTTAAAGGTTGCAGTAACTTTAGAGCTGCCTACTTCATTGCACAACCGATATTTACGTCGACTATGTGACACTCCATCATTAACTTTATTGGACAGAATTCGTCAATCCATATTATTTATGGCCTCTGCGACAGTTTCAAGTTTCTCTTTCACAACACAAAAGAAAGGCCTTTCACCTTTATTTTTGATGATTCCGTTTTTATCGTTTACCATCGATCTGTTAATTGTTAAAAGGTCTGATACAATCAAACCGGTGATTTATTTTGTCACGCCCATTTTTCTGACTCCTATTGTATTAGTCGTGGTTTGAATTGAATACGTAGTTTAGTAACAATAAAGGTAAGAGTGAACTTACACGATAATTTTACTATATTTTTTATTAATAACTTGCTTCACCACCTATTTTTAATTTATAATGAAAAGTCTATTGATTTCTGATAATTTTTCAAAACAGTTTTTCGCACATCTGATGCTGTGTGCTACCTGCTACGATTTAAGGGGATTTAATTTATAATTTAATCTAAATTATAATTAACAAAAAATACAATAAATGGGTCAATCATATATGTAAAAAAAAACGTGAATCATGTGGCATCAACCGACATGGTTTTTTAAGCAATAATGTTTCAGCTATAATCAGAGAAACAAACATTCACAAAATCAATCCATATTGTTTTGAAAACAAAATAGACATATATCTGGTCATTACAGTGTTTCAAAAAGCACATCTTTTTCCAAGGCACGCGCTTAAATAACATTTATGTCACACCTGGCCATAAAGTGGCCATTATCGTACGCTCCGCGCGCGAAAAAAACCCACTTCCCGGCCAGGGGGTGACATAAAATATTGTACTTACCACGGGCGATAATAAAGAAAGCCTCAGATCGCATATTTATCGCCCTTGCCTTCGGCTCGGGCGTAAAATACCTGCGATCTGAGACATTCTTTGTTTTATCGCCCTCGGTAAGTAATGTACTATTATGTCACACCTGGCCATAAAGCGGCAATTACCGCACGCTCCGCGCGCGGGAAATCCCACTTCCTGGCCAGGGGGTGACATAAAATTTTGTACTTAACACGGGCGGTAATAAAGAAAGGCCTCAGGTCGCATATTTATCGCCCTTGCCTTCGGCTCGGGCGTCAAATACCTGCGATCTGAGACATTCTTTGTTTTACCGCCCTTGTTAAGTAATGTACTATTACCTGCTGCGTTCCGTTACACGCGTGGGAGTTCTAAACAAAGGCATTGCTTCTATTCAAACAAAGTCATATGAATGAGTCCGTTTATTAGCATAGTATTGGGTTTAAAGCGTTTTACAAATGACACAAATTAAGTTCGTTGGTTATTTATTATTATAAATTATTAAATGTTTTGAATTCAAGTTCAGTCAAGTTGCCCACTCACTTGACAAACCCTAATCCCAATAAGGTCTAGTTTCCCCTCGGGGTTGGAAGGTCAGATGGCAGTCGCTTCCGTAAAAACTAGTGCCTACGCCAAATCTTGGGATTAGGTAGCGGACCCCAGGCATCCTTCAGGATGCAACTGTACTGGGATAACGCTAGGAGGATGATGATTAAATGTTTTGAATTCAAATTGCGAAAAAAGTATTGATTATATTCCAATAAACTGATAAAAAATACAATGCTGAAGAAAGAGAGTATAAAGCTTGAAGAATTTTAATGACCTAAATGTATATGAGAGTTTTAATTGATAAAGGACCCTTACGGCATTGTGTCCATTAGCCTATAAGACGGATTGAACACTTGTTACTGTAGTACAGTCAAGGGCACCAATATGTATACACTTTTTCACCTTATTCCATTGAAATAAGGTCCAAAAATGTATACATATTTATGCCCTCGACTGTACATACCCGCCAAAAAAATCGAAAGTCATCAGATATTTCAAACGGCTTTTAACTTCTATATATGGGTTGTAAACGCGGAATGGTACAACAATGTACTGTACGTACTACGAAACTCATTGTTACGGTGTTACATTGATGACACTCGTACAAAGGATAACACAAGGTACAAACGCAGAAAGAGTGTTTTAACGCGTTAATAATAAGAGTGAAAATATCTAAGGCAAGTTACTTTGCCGACTGCACATCGCGTGCTGACAATGGGAGAAGCCGTGGGAGAAATTGTTTATGGAACATGAGAAACAAGATTTTGAAGGCTAACTTTAGGCAAAGAGCATACTGTTAGTTTGATTTCGGTCATTTAAGTAAGCCACGCGTTCACTGTTCATAAGGTACGGGAATTTACAAGCGAATAATATAGCTATTTTAAGATAAAAATTACTATTTTTTTGTATTTAATTTTATTGAAGATCACAATAGACACATACATATACTCACGCCCGTATCCCATTGGGGTAGGCAGAGACCAAAGAACGCCAAATACTACGGTCCTTACATACATCTCTTGCTTCAATCACATCCATACATCTCCTCATACAGGCACGTCGGTTGCGGGAGCTTACAATAGAGATTCTTGTAAATTGACATGTAATTTATAATGTACTCGTTTATTGTGAGTAAATAAATCTGATTCTGAATCTGAATTCAAATGCAATAAAGACATTGCTGCGAAATGTATTTTTAGATTAAGAAAATTATTGTCAACATTTTTAATTACTATTCACAAAAAAAGCATTATTTGAAACTAAAACCTCTTCCTGCTTCTAGTCAAGTAGAACATCCTTAAAAACATAAGAAGAATATGAAAATTGTTATTAATATTACCATAATATGGTGATTCCCCTAATGATCATATACAAAAATAACATAATTTGAAACCGAAACATCTTCCAGCGAAGTAGAAATTCTCCGAAACAAGAAGACAAAAAAGAGGAAATCTAGAATCAAAACGACAACCCAGGAGCCACTAATGGCCATAACTGCCAGATCGCAAACAAAACGGAACGAGATAAAAATGAGACAAAAAGCGCAGTCGTGGAACTGGTTAGAGGCGTATGGCGTTACGGAGATACAATCCGCATCCGGAGTCACTTGTGACTCGTGTATCGGGTATCCTGGTCGAAACAGGACACTGACGGTAATGAGGATCCATTAAACTTAATATTACCTCAGGCTACCTATATTAAAAGAAAAGGCAAATTATCTTAGTTTACCTTCATTGAGTTAGACAATTTGACCTCCGGACTAATCCGCGAGATATGTACAGTAAAGATAACCCATTTCATACAACTTTGTCCTAAAGGCTCAAGGCGATACAACCCATCTAACCCAATGAAGATGTAAGATAACAAGATGCCCCGAAACTAAATCTCATCCACGATTCCCACGCCCTAATCCAGCAAAAAACCATCCAAAGATTCGACCTTGTAATAAGAAATGAAGTATGGTGCGGCGTTCGTCACAAACCCACCGAACTAGACCTCAAACAATTTACAAATCAAGGAGTGTTTTTAAAAATCGTGACGGATACGGAACTCTTGGGTGCGCCTATGCTATAACCGGTTTTTTAGAATCATAAAAGTCCACGCAGATGAGGTCCATCGCCGGGAGCCATCCCACCGCGTCCGCGCAATAATGATAGGGATCTAAGCAATTACTTTGGTATTAAATAATGCGCCCACAAAACGGGCGTGGTTCGTTGAGAAAGCCGAGGCATTCCAAATGATGTCATCTTCTTTCATTAGAGAAACACGGTCAATAACAGGTGTTTTGCATGCCCAACGTGGCGGGCTAAGATAAACGAAGAATATATTTATTTAATAGACATTACTACGCGACACAGTTTTTTTTATTTACTTAAATTTTCAGTCAAGCATACCTAAACATAGATAGGATAGATGAATGAAATATTGCAAGTCGTTTGAAAACCATTCAAAATCAACAAAAAAGATAATATTTGTAAAACTTCCAGATTTTTAAACTATCATTTGAATGTTTAATGTAATGGTAAATTATCCCCCGTACCTATTCTACTCGTCATAACGAATCATATGAATCACTAAATTTACTATGCCTTTTACAACCGAAGAAATTTTATTCGAATAGCAGCATTTTAGTGTTTACGATGTCAAATCTCGAATTTATCTTGATCGTTGACCTCAACTGCATAACATCCAAGGCAAATTAAAAAAACGTGAACGCAAATCCAATCAATTTAATTGTAGATGTTCTTCTAGTTATACTAGTTTTTCAAGTCAAACACGATGTCGGAGACTTTTGATGATATAAATGTTATATCTATATAAGAAACTTGGTTAACACTTCGATACCAGATAGCGATTAAAAATGGAAACTAGGTGAGTCAAATCCAATAAAAATAGCACTTCATATTATTTTCGTTTACCAAAAAGTACCTGTGAGACCGAGCTATCTTCGGAGCCGAAACTGATAGATTTTTCGCCCTCGTAAACCGCTGTATTATAAATCTTATATGTACATTCACAAACACATATCAAATTAAGTATACGCATTTTGACCTTTTTTATTAACCAATGGACCCAATAGTAATCTAAGTATACGAGTAAAACACCTGCGAAATATTAGCTAATGAGGAACTCATTAATGCATGTTACGCGTATATCAATAAACCTGTGATGTATCCTTATTTGAATATTTTATGGATAACAGCAGCAGTTAGGTTACATCGCACCTTTACAACACCTGTATACAGCTTCATAACACTTGGTACGCGTTAAGATGTAGTAATTATTGGGGAAAATCTTGTCGTAACAATGCTTGTATCTCATAAACGTGCAGCTCGGACTGATTATTTGTTTATTTAAAGAACAGCAAAGTTGACAGCTGATTTCCAGAGAGATGTTTCAACACATACCTAAATATTTCGGTATCGACGAGATGGCATTAAAATGATCCTTCTTTAAAGTTTCATTTCGTGCATCAGGCAATTCATGCATACCTAAATTTTTATTTCGCGATAATATCGTAATTTACAGCAAAATAAGTGACTGGCCTCCGGTTTCAGAGTTCATCAGCATGAAAGTTCTGGTAACTTGCTGTAAGCCATTGTTCCAGCTAACGGGGAAACTGCAGGAGATCCAAAGAGCGTTAAACTGCAAAACTATTTAATTTGAAAGCAATGACTCGCTCCGACGCTTGTACCAATTAGATTGTGCTAATCGTTTTGTTTCGAAAATTTTATGGACTGCTACATCTTAGTAATTGAAAGCTGCTAGTCTCCGATTTACTTGTAAATTTTGGATTGCCAAATTAATGTTTTTATCTCTTACGTCGTCTAAGAAAACCTTTTGGCTTAGACATTTATTTTTGCCCATGATACTGAGGCTGCGTTTTCACCAGAGATGTGCGAGGATGTGTTTTCATCATTCATATATTTGACACCTCGCTCGGCGCGTTGCGAGGTGTCAAATGTACGAAAACGCATCCTCGCACATCTCTGGTGGAAACGCAGCCTAAATCTGAGTAATTTTTGAGCAATATTTTCTTAAGTTAAATAGAAAAGAATGTACTGAACGACGACAACTTTTGTGGATTTCCAACATAAGAGCGACCTTCATGAGCCCGAACATTTGCGTTCTGCAGGCATCCTGCAGACATGCGGAGGAAGAATACAACGCATGTAGAGTGATCTGTACGACCTGATGCATAATTCGGCGTTGACATTTGGTATTCAAAAGTATAGAAACTGGAGCTATAAGCTTTAGAAAAGATGTAGCTTACATGTAGCCGCCAACGCACAAGATAAATTGGCCAATAAATTTTAATCCGCTGTTATAGAAAACAGAGTATATAGTTTGATTTGTTATGAAATGAGAAAAAGAAGCAAAACATACAACTCTGCTTCTGTTTTCAAATATGAAATCCAATGGATAGGAACTAATAGGAAGTATAGGTAACTTTTATTATGCCTTTAGGCCGCTAGAGGACATATTCAACAAGGACAAGGGCTGTAATAAACTTTTCTAGGGACTAGACGAAATATCTATCCATCCTTAAAACGATAAACAATAAATATTGTAATTAGATGTTGCAACAAAGACAACAAATTGACAGTCTCCGAGTGCAACATGCAAACGAAGACGATAAAAGATCGATCACACGCGCCGGTACGTGTGATGAATATCGAATTCACACACAATTGTTTACGTCAGATGCCTACAGTTGTAGGTTGTAGGCATGTAAATATTTTCTGTTAAACAAATAATATCTGAAGCACAACAAATATAAATAATAATGCAAACAGAGTTAGTACATACAAGTATTCTCGGTTGTTATTGTAACAATGTTAAAACTTGCTAAAAAACACGACTGCACTAAAAGATAAAAAGAAGTTTCATAATAAAGAACTCAAGGAAATCTATTTTGTTGGCAGAGACGGGGACCTAATATTTTTGGTAAGTCCCCCGACTGCAAACAAAATAGATTTCCTTGAGTTGTTTATTATGAAACTTGTTTTTAATTTTATAATAATTATGTTAATCCGCATTTTTTGTTATACATACATTATATATATATATATTTGAAATAGTCTCTTCAACGCTTCATATTTGATACCCCACGTGCTAAGATCGAAAAATGATTTTTTTCCTTTGGAACACATAAAATGAAGTCCACAGTCCGCCATATTGTTTTTATTGCAACGTCACACAACGTAAAGATTCCAACGATACCTCACACATTTAAATCGGTTAAGGCGTTGAGAAGTTCTGGGGGAACAAAGAAACTCACATACATCTTTTTTCGACAGCCGTGTTAATTATAAAACTGAAATAAGTTACCATCTAGTCATAAGATGGTGTTTCGTTCAGATCCAAAAAAAATACTTGCCTGTGTCTTGTGTGATGATTGAACCATTTTTCAATTTCGTCCTACCCACAGTGCCCAGATCCACAATTATTAGTGTTATTGTCAAAGGCTTGAGTTGTCTTTATAATTTAAAATCAGATTTATATTGTTTTTTTTTAATTAAATTTATGATGTAACGAATAGCGTTGAACAGGGTTAATTTATCTCAAGATAATGGAAGCTTGACTTCCCACCCTGTTTGATTTTGTTCATTTCACTGTGTACTTTCAAAATCCAAAGAGTGCATGGTCTACTCACACACAATGGAAAACAATTTCTCCAAACAACTGAATCAACATAACTATCTCAACTCACGGTGTATAGCGCAGTATATTTATTTGTATTATCGGTGATAACATCTACACTACACGGGGACATTACCTTTACTGTTTATAAAAAGCCGCTTCAAAGGCTCGACGAATTATAAACTTAATCCTCGTAGAAATAAAAGTGAATTGAGACTAGCATACGTCCCGTCCCTATAAAGAAATGGTCACGAATTTTGAATCGTATACAGTTTAAGTTAGGGTTCATATTTGTATGATGGTTAGTATAACAAACAAGACGATTGGCTATAGTTCGGAGGAAACAGGAGGGGGTACGACACGGTGCGCGGACGCATTCAAAGGAGCCGCAAGATAGATCTTTTGTCAAAGGCGCGCAGAGGAAGTTTGATTTCGTTGAAGACTTGCTTTTTTGCTAGCCTATTGAACATATGGTCCTTATTTGGGATTTGGATAAAGACACTGGCAATAGCGGCGCGTCAAAAATATTCTTAGGGAAGCCGGGAATGATTTGCATTTCTTATTCTTCATGAGCCGTAGTTAAAGAACTGGACTGGCTGAAAATATAAGGCAAGCCGGTGGAAATCGAGTTGTATGGATGCTCCGCCACTGCTGGCAAGGTAAACACAAACAATAATCTGGAGGCTTACAGGTTCATCAACATTCTTTATCATAACGTGGATTCATAAATTCCTATCACCCAAAATTAAAGCCACCTAGATATTTAAAAAATGTTCGCTAGTTAACATCAGGTAAAACTGGACTGTCATCGATGATTTCATTGTGCATCACCACACATGACGCGATAATAAAAGCACGTCTGAATCACAAGGTCTCCAATATGTTTTTTTTTTCTTTACTCTGGACTACTCAGTGTTTTTTCCAACCATGAAGGCGGTAAAGATGCAAAACGCGATGACAAGGAACCCTATTCAACACTTTTCAAAATGCCAGTACTTGATATGCGCAATCTTGACAATTTTGCTATTCGGAGTTATCAAAGTGAAGCATTCAGCGTATCGAAAGAAGTCGACATTTTGTGATACGTTTCATTTAAACTTTTTTTTTAATGCTTGTTGAATTGATGTTAAAAAAATGCTCGCGTTGATGTCTAATATATGAAAGTTCGAATGGTTTCGGTTATGGCACATAGTGCATAAAGTAAAATAAATTGAACCAAGAGTCATATATATACATGCGTTACATTCATTTACTCACACGCGTATCCCAAATCCCTTTGAGGAGTTTGGGGTAAGCAGAGTCCAAAGAACGCCTAATAATTAAGGCCCGTGGTGATCCCAAAATTTTGTCCTGCCTTTCCTTTGCTTGCTTTGAATCTCTTGTAAAATTTTACTTTTGTCGTAAAAAATCTGCTCTCTGAATTATCTCATGTGAACGTTTCATTCAGTTATCTAAAATTTGCTCTAATATAAGTTTTTTCGAAACATTAACTAATTCGAACGCGTTTGATGCGTTTTGTCTCAAAATGTATGAAAATGCTCTCACCGAGTTTGAAATACGCGCGTTCATCGGTTAGCAACAAATGTTATACTCGCTGTTTTAGTTTCCACTAGTGACCACCAGAGGCGCTGTTCACGTTTTCATACCACTTTCATACATTTTGAGACAAAACGCAAACGCGTTCCAATTAGTTAATGTTTCGAAAAAACTTATACTAGAGCTAATGAATGCTTCATTCATATTCCGAAATAATCATTAGTTTTGTCAAAATATATATTTTTAATATAAACTTCGTAAATTGGTCCGAACACAGGCGAAAGGGTACATCATATCGAGCTACCACTCTAACGAGCGAGCAAGACAAAAAATTGGAAACAACAGTAAATAAATATTGTAATGGTCAACAATAAATAGATAAATCAACTCGAATACAAATTGTGTTTGTTATGTGAGATTTATCCCTATCAGCATATTCTTCTTTTTCTCCAAATTCCATTGCCTTAGCTTAGCTAGTCGGAATCGAATCACTGAATAAATACAAAGCTTTACAAACCATAATTACACGTACGGGTAATAACACCGTGCTATGGACATTGTTAACCAGTTTGCTCCACTTGGCATTTTGTTATATTAATTTTAAATGTTGCCAGTATTAAGAATATTTCTGAATTTATAATACCTGCTCGGTAAGTTAGTAATGTTGCTAATTCAGATTATTATGATACAGTTCCGTGCCAAAATTGCCAACGGAACACTATAAACAGATGAAATTATTTGCCAGGACCATAACATGGTATTGTAAATAAAATGGCATTGTACCCTAGCTAGCCAAATAGGTTCTCTAATTTAGGCAAGTTAAAAAGATTGCTGATAGCTGCTGTAGGTAGACCTCGAGAGATTTTTTTTCACACTTTCAACCTCCATGGCATTTTGAAAAACTTCCGTAAAATGATTCGATAAAAAAATCCATATAATTATCCACCCTGCACACAAAATTTCACGAGAATCGGTTGTGAAATGCGACCTGTACTGTAGAGGACAACGAAGAACTGCCGATTGGGCACCCGGAAATCCTTCGGACATAGGTAAGAATTTTTGCCCAACCTGAAACGGTGACCTTCGGTTTACTCAGTCAGTCAACTATGAATTATTGAAGCAACTATTGCCGTTTTAATATTTAAGGAGTTTAAAATTATTTTTATATTTGTGCGGTTAGGTTGCTACATTCGCTGTTCATAATTGAAATATTATACACTTTTATGCTAATTAAAAATAAAATAACCTTAAGCGGAATATACAAAAATATATTAGTAGCCATAATATTGTGAGAGAACAGTACAGCCTTGGCACCCCTTATTTTCCTTTGTAACTTATAAAAAAACTATTAATTTTTAATTACAAAAATGCACATTGACGCAAAATATGAAAAGGTATATACTAAAGAACATCTAGAGAACTTTAGATAATATCATTTCGAAGTAGCTATTGCTAACTGAAGGCTAAAAATAGACGGGTTTGCAATAAAAGGACAAATTGCATTTTTATCCGTGCAATTATCTTTAACGTCAACGAAAGTAGCTCGTTTTAGAAAGATATTTAATTTTCTTTAATAAAAGGATATGAAATGCTTGATTGAAACTTTAACTTTCATATGGAAAACGTGTGAGTGCTCAACACTTTTGGCCAAGCCTGTATGTAGTACCATAGAATAAGTAATAGTACTACGTACAGAAGTCTCACTGTTAACAAATCCGCGCAAGGCAAGCCAAACGTGCCGACGCTTGGCCATCTCCTTCTATCGCACGCGCATCACTCGCTACATCACTTTCTCTCGCATTGATAGTCACCCGACGTGGGACCTTTTAGCGGCGCGATGACGTCACGCGAGTGAGTCGCCCCTGGTAGTACTAAGTGGCAGACACCAACACGAACAATAATGCGACTGGGGATGGGAACAGGAAAGCCGTTGGTTGCCTGTTACTGATGGCCACACATTAATTAAGCTACTAAGCAGGCTTCTCCTAGACCGTTCCCACCATACAATAGTGTAGGAACTCGAATACTATTAGTAATGAAGCAAAAATCTCGTACTTTTTGTTTCGTTAAACATGTGTGCTTAATATTTTTGAAGTAGGTAGTAACAAAATATAGAGCAAGAGATTGCAAAACATCAGTTTAATACTCAAACTGTATGAATGTCTGTAGGTAATTTCACCTATTATTTAACTGACATTCATCATCATCATCTCGTAGTGGTATTTTTTTTCAAGATTAGTCCATATAATTCAGCGAAAGTCTAAGTCGTGAACTAGGTTAAAATACACCCTACACTAAAAAACGATCGACGTTACAAAATCAGGACAAAGTAATTTATGATGCTCAATAAGACAAGCCAGAAAAACAAGACAAGTTGATGTACTAATCGAGATACGGGCCACATTTAAGATGGAATCGAAGAAGGATAGCTCGATACGATCCTATTAAGGTAGAATCGAGATGGACGACGTTGACTCACGTTCAATGAAGCCATTCGTTTTATAAAGATTATAAATGACAAGCAACTTAGCTTTTTACCGCGGATGTAGAGGAATAAAACTCGAAGAACTAGGATTGACTGCCAGGTACATTATGCCAGATATGGGAAATAGTAAAATGGGGTCTAAGAAAACTAGGAATCGCCTTTTAGAATCTCTTCCAATCTCGATCAGGATCTGTACTCCGAACATCGAAATTCGAACTTCGTATAGTGCCGTCCCTCACTCTTATATTCTGTAACACGAGAGTGAAGGGGACGGCACGACTCGAAGTTCAAATTTCGACGTTCGTAGTTCGCCCCTCAGCAAAACCAATTGGAATAAAAAAGTCACTAACACCCGCGTATTTCAAAGAACATTACTATCCTTATCCTTACATCACCTTAGCATTACTTTGCTCTGCTGAGACTGAGGCCATTAGGTAACCTAAGTAGTTGTTGTGTCAGCAGTAACTTGAATAGCCATTTTGGACTAATACAATACAAACAAACTGTCATAATAGATGATAATTTACATGCTTCATTCTGTATTTGGTAGTGGATTCGGATTATATTTTACTTTAATTGGACAAGGAATGGTAATAATTATGTTAATGATGATTAAACTAACGAAATATTAATAGGGTCTACTTTGACCCCAAGTTGCAAATAATTTGTTGTTCAACTAAATATTGATAAGTACAAGCACTAAGAGTTCTTTAAAAAATATTTTATGAAGAGCTTGATATCGACGTGACAGTTTGCAATGCCTTCAATGTCTTAAGTACCTACTTAACTGCAATTAAATGATGTCATCTTTAAGGAGCTACAACAAGAAATTTAGAGACTTTGAAACGCTGTTCTGAATAGCAGTTTTCAAATTTGGCTATAAATGTTTTGCCAATACAACTCAATATTGCAATACAAATCAAAAGATGTGGGCGAGGTGCAAATGGGCGAATCGCGAATGGGCTAATTTATTCAGATTGTAAATATAAATTATTATTTCCTTTCTTATTCCTGAGGCATCGATTATATAAGTAAGGTGAATTCTCACGGTCAGCCGGTCGCTTTTTTGGTTACGTGATTTCCATTTCTAACGTGGCTTATCTAATTTTATTAAAAAAAAACGCTATAGGTGCATTTAGAAGCATATCGGACGTGTTGATTAACATATTTAAATAAGATATGATTAGTTGTCTATGCCTTCTGTAGCAGCTACGTGAATACACAAATAATATTCAACCTATGTACATGATTCTAGTTCGTTTTTCTGGCCAACGTCTGATTTCAAAGTCACTCACACACCGTTAGGTATCCTCGTAAGGCCCAATGTAAGTACACTATAATGTACAAATTCAAATCGAGTCTCAAACTTTGACAAAATTAATGAAGGTTCCAAATTAAAAATCATAAAAAACTGTCTGGGACTTAAGAGGATGTAAATTTGGAAAACATTTTGTAAAATGACATCTGATAAATATTTATCGATAATTAATTGAGTTCCAAACTATATTCCTAGCGATTTATTCCAACACTCGTCACGTCATTCAATAACACATCAACATCTAACAATGACAATGATTGACAAGAAGGATATACAATCACTGCTAGAACAAAGCTGTTGCCGGATTCTTTTAACATTAGGTACCTACACAATTTTAATTGTGCATAAATAAAAACATAGCAGTGAATCCATTTCTGCTTATTAAACAATGGCATTCCAAACAACGCTAAATTGTAGAAATTCTTGGGTTCAAATAGAGAAGCGTCCAGAAGGATAATTATGGTCAATTAACAGTTTATTTGAAGATAATTTACATTTGCTAATTCAGCACAAACCAACGAGTCGCAACTGAGACACCTGTGTTGTCAGATATCTGTTCCCCGTCCCCTGTGATAAACGATAGTGATTGTCACATATAAACCAAAAAAAATAAGGGTGTACAACAAAGCAGGTGGGTGGATATTTTGAACAAGTCTTATTGAGTAAAAGTGAGTCCTCACTCCACTCCGCTTTTTGTCCTCGCTCTGCGTACAAAGGTCGACAACTATCTATCAATACCTATCTCGCTTTTGTCTGAGCATACCGCGCCGTGCCACCATTGAAAAACGGTCGATTCTCACTTTAAGAAACACCCGCGGCTGTTGACTTCGAACTAAATTGACGGAGATTTAATATTCTGCGAGTTGGCAAACAATGGTGGTTCATTCAAGGTGGAGTCTAAAGAATTATTGAAGCTTGTTAACCGAACTTAAACCAGACTGGGAACTATTCTTGTACAAGGCCGTACAAACTTTTTGCACTAATGCCAATGCTCTATATATTTGACCACAGTTAAATAAGGACTTAAAAGGGGTTAAGTTTTATTACGATGTAATTTAATTTTGCCCTGCAATACATCTACATGAGATCTAGGATTATTGGGGTACCTATTGGGAAAAATTAAGTTAACTTGTAATGAAACCTAATAAGCTTAAATTAAGATTTGACGTCAATAAAAATAATCTTATGAACTGATCTTCAAAAAGACTGTATGTAATTTTGGCTGGTCTTCTTTTATTGACAATGTGGATGGTACTTGAATGTTACACAATCTTATTTTAATGGTAACTGGACTTGGTATAGGTACGCACAATTGATCGTGTATACAACAAATTACATTTCATTGGTATAAGAAAACAGTATATAAACACCCGTATCCACAAATTACTTTTTCACACCACCTGCTCGTCAATGCCCAATTATATATCATGCAAACCTTACCGAAAGCAAATCATTATAACCCTTGGCTTAAGCCGGGTAGTAATATCGTACTGAATCTCATTATAACCCGCCGGGTAATAATGTGATTTCACTTTTCATAGTTCTTATAGTTCTGTCATTAAAGTCTAATGTCGTGAAGTCCACTAAGCGGCGAGGAGGCGGCACACCAGCTCCGTGTTTTGTTTGGAACGTCGTGTTCGAAACAAAAGACTGCGTCGTCGGCCGCCGCCTGTAGCGCGTCAAGCGCGTGGTTTTAGTACTGAATATTTGTAGAATTACATTTTGGAGTTTACATTATTCTTATATTTTATTACATTTTTAAATAAAATCACTATGTAATATCCGTGCCTCGCATCGTATAAATATATACTTGAAATACATAGAAAACAAATAAGATTCAGGAACAAAATACTTGTGCTCACCACACAAATGAATGCAAGCAGTCGTCGATGTACTAGGTTTTAAATACCAAAAACAACATCCGCGTGGGTTACAAGACGCTTAATTATACGGAGTAAAACAGATTCTATTAAAATAGATACTAAAATTTGCTGCGATTGACTGATTTAATTCTGTTTTTAGTAGCCTTGGTTTTTTTTATGCCTCGCAAGAGGTGAGAAAAGTAGAGTATACTCCTCGGGGATAAAGCTGTTTTTGTCTTGGGAGCGCTTAAATTCCTCACTACACTCAGGACTCAGTCTTAATTCCCTCGCTTCGCTCAGGAATTAAGTCATTACTCCCTCGCTCCGCTCGGGAGTAAAATTTGGAGTCCTTCGTTACGTTCGGGATTCAATATCGCACCCGTGACATAAAAGTGTTTTATCCCCTTGGTGTATAATCTACTATTACAGCTAGAAGCTTGTAAAGTTTAAGAACACAATAATCCAAAGAATAAACATCTGTACCTCCACTGCGGCGCTATAAGAATAGCATTGCAATCCTATCAAAGTTCACGGTTTAGAAATACAGGGTTGGTGAAGTGCTAGTAATATTACGCAGATAATGAAATGAAAGAGCTGTATAATAATAGCCCCACCAATGTTAATTTTCTTGGTGCGACAAGACTAGCTCTTCTCATCTGCAGAAAACTAATTTTGCCTCTGATTCTATGAAATTAAATTAGCTTCCATGTTAATTTACTGTTATGGCAATCACTGTACTTGAAGATGAAATAGCTAGGTATAAAATATCGTTTTGTAAGTGTATTCAATGATATTTTCGCCCGTGCTTTGGAAGGCACGTTAAGCCGTTGATCCCGGTTGCTGTCTATGGCAGCAGTCGTTAAGCCAAGTTGGAGGCCTTCGGGCGGCTTGAGAACTTCTAACGGTCAAGTTGCCCACTCACTTGACACAGCCTAATCCCAATAAGGTCTAGTTTCCCCTCGGGGTTGAAAGGTCAAATTGACGGAGTCAGGAGAATTACGGGCAGTCGCTTCCGTAAAAACTAGTGCCTACGCCAAATCTTGGGATTAGGTAGCGGACCCCAGGCATCCTTCAGGATGCAACTGTACTGGGATAACGCTAGGAGGATGATGATGATGATTCAATGATATTTTCGATTCAAACCATCCTAACTCGACGCATGTGGTTGGTATCAAGAAACCGGTCCTTAATTTACTTTTCTATTATACCCAAAGAGATTCGGTGCCTAAGTAACACGACTTACTTAGACAGGTATTTCATAAGTTTAGTAAAGTTGGCCATGCCACCTACGTGAAATATTTATATTATGACCCTATAAGTCGAAAATAATTTAGCTAGTACGAGTCTGGCCATTGTTTGTGTGTCGTATTAAACGTGATTACGTCAGTCGCATTACATGGTCTTTTAAGTCACGCGAAGTAGCAAATATCGGTGACACCGTTATATGTTCACATTGCAACTGAGATTGCGAATTATTCGAAGAATAGGTACCTATCCAGAGCCACTTTGTTTAAAAATGTAGTTTTCTATAACCTAAAGTAAACAGTTTAATAAAGTCGCACGCAGATTTTAGTGTAAATTAAGTATCTGCGATATCTTGAATTTAAACTTTCGTGAGACATGTTATAACTTTACCTCATACAACACCTTCAGCGCCGAGCTGTAGATATTCCATAAAATGTTATATAGTTGCGTCACAAACTGAAATGATATCACTACTGTACTGACATTTGTTAAGAGCACTATCGACCTCGTCAACAAGGCAAGCCTCTCCTACGAACAGCACGCCATGTTCACTAAACGTACAATTTATCGACCACAATCGAACCCAGAAGTTACGTCGTGCTGTTCAATTCAAAGACATTACCATTATTCTAGCTTATGAACCTATGTTCATACTACACTATGGTAATTTATGCTTTGTTAAGCTTAATGTCTTAAGGTAATACAGTAACATGACAAATGGGTATACATTAAATTAAACTATCTATATTGATACGAAACGCCTGATCAGAAATTACAACGTTTTTTACAAGAATCCCTCTTACAATTTAAAAAATAAACACTGAAATATAGACCAAGTAATTTCTAACTTTCAAGTGTGTTACTTGTGTAGCTTGTACAAATTTTACATAAATTGTACTTCATTGTCGATATAGTTCATAGTATTTAGATATTGTCTCAAGAACTAACAAAAAAGTACAAACCGTAACTATTCCCTGTGCCATTGAGTCATACTTAAAAAAAATACTGAGTTCTAATTGCGAATCAGGGACTGTAGGTATATAATGTATATTGACAGGGGGCTTTCACTCCGTCAGTTCGCCGCGCCGCTGCAAGTACATCCTCATTCAGTGGCGGCCGCGAATTGCTACCAATTTATTGCTCTCATGTGAATACAGCAGGTCTTAAAATATGCTAGTTTAAGGTACAACATGAAACCCTGTACGGGTATTGCAAATTTGAACATGACATTACATTACAAAAATAAAGAACTTACACCTAAATTATTCTAATAATATTTTAACAGTATTTATAGTAGCTATTTACATTTAAGAATTCTTGCAACGAATAAAAGCATTTCTCTATTAAATATGTTTTTAAATTACTAACAAATTTCGTATATTTGGGCTCATCAGCTATATCCTTTGGAAGACTATTGTAAATACGTATGGCTATCATATGGGGGCTTTTGTTACTTATCTGTAAGCTACTTGCAGGAAGGGCTATTTTATCTTATGTCTTAAATTTAGGATCCACGTGTGACGGTCTTTGTAATTTGGGGTTGTAAGTTGGCGATTTGTTAACAGTGCAACTTATGTACCTACGTAGTACTATTACTTATTCTGTGATATTGATGATAGGAACGCGGATACATTTTGTTCCAGATTAGTTACGTCTTGTTTATCCAGACGGGCCTAAGAGACGGGCATATATACCACCTCTATTATAAGTCCTTGTGTTTAGCCTTATCCTTTCAAGTATATTTTTTTAACAGAGCTAGCAGAAAAACACTTTATTGCAACCTTACCAATGCGTTAAGGTAAGATCTTCTAAATGAGTTCCCGTGCCTTTCTTTGTACTTTCTCTTATAAATGAACGACAATACTTGAAAAATTTGAAAAGGGCGTAAGTTCCGGATAGATTTTGAAGATATTTGTACCAAGGCCATGCTAAATTCGCATAGCTGTCACATTGGATAAATTAAGCCCCTCGTCCTACTTACAAAGGCTGTTACATTCGGCCTTAGCTGCATTCCTTAACAGGTCCGAGCAGTTTAACAGTTTAGGTCTCCGATCTAACAAAGCGATTGCGACAACACATGATCGCGCTAATTCAGAACGGATAATTGAAATTCCGTCAATCCTTAGATATTGGCCTTTTAAAGTCAGTACCTTTACTATTCAGTGAATAGAATCGCGTAAATAACATGTTACTTACCATTTAAGTATAATTTAAGCTGAATTGGGTGGAGTACTTGCTGTATCTCAATTTAATAGTATTTGTCGCAAGACAAGTAGTTCACTTGGCAAATTCATGCCCGAGGAGCAGTTACGTTATGTGGTTATCTGTCAAGCTATAGATAAGGGCGCTGGTCTGGCAAACGAGAGGCACGTGTTCGATTTCCGTCTTAGGCTGTGTGCACGATCATAGTTATTTTTTTCTTCATATTTGTACTCTGTAGCAAATAATTGAAATGAAAACCTATAGATATCTTACGAGTACAGTCAAGGGCATAAATATGTATACATTTTTGGACCTTATATCAATGGAGTAAGGTGAAAAAGTGTATACATATTGGTGCCCTTGACTGTACAACAAAAGCTTTTTTTAAGACCGAACAACTAAGGCGCTCGGTTGTTTTATGCGTCAAACGCATGCGTTCCATATAAATACGTTGTGTTGAATGGATGGAAACGCATGCGTTTGACGCATAAAACAACCAAGCGCCTAAAGCTACTAAATCCACTAAACACTATCAACATTTTTTTAAATAAAAAACGTATTTTTTTAAATAAAAATTATTTACTGGTACTTCAACAAGTTTAAATAGACTTATTACGTGTCTTTGCTTTCAAAACTACATTGTAAAGCCTGTTCCATTTAAATACGACAACGACAATACCGTTTCACCAATAAGGTTTCTTACTGGGCAGTAGTAGAAGGCAATAAACGATATCTTAACTATCGCGCGTTGGGAGTCATGAAGAAAAATTGTGAAATGGAAAAGATTCATATGCCACGGGAATTTGTACCTTATGTTTACTTGAACAATTTAGATAACCCTCATATATTTTTATCGAAGCTTCTTGCCATAATACCAAAAGGCTTAGTTCTTTTTGCTTTAAGTACATTTCGATGTTATCTGGAGCCCGGTTACCGACATAAATGGAGATTTGTGGGCTCGGTTGCCCTCAGATATTAATCGTATGAAATATTATGCTAGACTTCTGCGTAGAACCACAGAATAAGTAATAGTACAAGTACAGAAGTTTCTCTGCTAACAAATTCCCCGTTTAGGTATGCCAAACGTGCCTAAACGTGGCCATCTCTTTCAATCGCACGCAACGCGCTCTTTCGAGGCCCCGCCCTCAGCGCTAGGGTTACCACCAGCGAGAACCTATTTTAATATATGTACTTTATTATTAGTAGTGTTGTTTACAATACAATTACGAATAGTACTTTTAAGGTTCCGTAGCCAAAATGGTGAAAACGGAACCCGTACGTCCGTCTTTTCGTCTGTATGTGACAGCCGATGTACTCGGAGACTATAAGCACTACAAATACAATTTATGTCACGCCTGGCCATAAAGCGGCCATTATCGTACGCTCCGCGCGCGAAAAAACCCACTTCCTGGCCAGGGGGTGATATAAAATTTTGTACTTAACACGGGCGGTAATAAAGAAAGCCTCAGATCGCATATTTATCACCCTTGCCTTCGGCTCGGGCGTCAAATACCTGCGATCTGAGACATTCTTTGTTTTACCGCCCTTGTTAAGTAATGTACTATAAAACATTAGCAGGAAGGTGTGTTCTACTCGTATGAACCGCTACGTAAAAGTGATGTGAAATGACGAAAAAATATTAAAGTAGGGGGAGGGGACACTCCATACATGTAACCAGGGGATACAAAGTTTTATATAATTTTTAAAGGCATCACTTTAAAAAATAAAAGTTCTCAATGACCGTTCTTACGTCTAGGTTCTTATTATTATTGGTGCAACCTGCTGCAATACAATAATGCTGTGGTTTTGACATTATTATATAACACGAAACTACACGAAAAGAATTATTTTTATGATCGTACAAGCGCGTGCGCGTGCGATCCGTAACGTAACGCTGCTCCGCAGCCATTGAATTGTCACACAATGTGTGAGCCGGCGGCCGCATGTACTTTGCGCGGCGCGATGACGTCACGGTAGTAAGCCCCTCCTGGTAGAACTTACTTTTTATACTGTATAATGTAAACTGTTTAGACGTTCATACAGCATGCATGTTTCTGTTAAACTCTCGTTATGCGGGCGATAATATACCTATTGTGTACATGTGTACAACTATCACACACTTATCCGCACTTTCATACTATATTAAGCTAGCAATCTAGCATACATATATAGCTAGGTCGTCGGTTTCTCAGGCTGATTCGGCGGTTAACAGTATTATTTGTCATGGCACTGTTTGTCGAATCCGTCTGGTGACCCAATTAAGGTAAGGAAGCGCTTGAGATTTCATAAGAAACTAATAATCACGATATTAATCATCAACATCATCAATCTTTTTCGAATGACCTTAATAAAAAAAGAAAATCTTTATAGACGTAAAATAAAATCTTGGAATGTAGGTAATGCCGCTAATCGTTAACAACGTTTAACTTTTTCACAAGAACCATGTATTATCTTTCTCGTCATTTATCAATGTTGCCGTGTTAGAAACGTATATCTAATCACCCACATTGTTATTTAGCACGAAACGTATTAGCTGAGGCTTGGTCACACCGCTTGTGCGACGCAAGCGGGACGCTGCGCTGCGCGCTAAAATGTATGAAACCGTCCCGTTCGCGTCGCGCAGCCTGTGTGACGTCGCTAACCTGTTAGCATACGTTCCGGCGCGCAGCGGTCGCGTCGCGCGGACGTCGCGCAACGCAGTGTGACCAAGCCTTGGTTAAGGAAATAGTGCAAGGGCGTCTTTTCAACTTGAGACCACGCATGTTCAGTAGGTATACAAAAGCAAGTGTGCTCGAAGCAAGAAAATGCGCCAGAAATATTTCTTTTTATCATTGTTGATTTTGTCATGGTACTTTCCAGTTTCGCGCGCTGGCGCCGTTATATTAATATGGTACTTACTGTTTTCGAAAATTACGTAAGATATAATTGCATTGTATCCGTTTGAAAATAAACATTACAAGGGTTTTGCCAATAATAACGCACTAAACACAAATTTCTGACAGAACTCATTCGATTTGTGATGGGTATTTTAATATTCAACGGAAATAAGACAAAACTTAGCCATGAACCGAAAACTAACATCTCAAAACCACAAAAACAGGTTCCCAAGTAAAAGGTTGTACACATGCTGGTTTTATTTGCCTTATGCATTTGCCTAGAAAAAATACCTACCTGCTTAGTTAAGTATAGTAAAATACATACCTTGTTAGCGGCTTTAAATATGCAATTACACGGTATTCAGCGAAGCAGGTGTCTGTGTGTAGCTGTGTAGTGTGGGTGTGTGTGACAGTCAGTTAAAAAGGTCAAATTTGAAAATAATTAATGTGTATTGGTATTTACAGGTGTTTTGTATTTTAACTGCTATACAATGTTGTTGCAGATGCAGATATCTACATGGCCGTAGATCTACACAAATACTCGGACCTATTTGTTTTATATTAAATTTTTAAAATCGAAATTAAGATGTAGTTACAGATATTAAGACTACCGCGATAATAATGAATGGAATGCCGTGTCAAATTCTGATGATGATGATGAGCAATTGAATAATCATCGTGTAGGTATACGAGTAATGTATAATTTATGATTACAAAATATTTCTTTTATATGCGTCGTTCATTGACAATATGTCTCGTAAACTAACAAAAATAATTTTTATCATGTTCTTTCCAAGAATGAATTACCTTCCCGCTTACTTATTAATTTCAAATGTCTACTCAACACCTTATTGTGACACCTCACCTGATTCTCACGAAGTGATGACAGCTGTATTAAGATGCTTAACTAAGTTCCTTTACACGTTCCAACTTCCAAGAATCCATTGTTTCTATAGTCGCTTTTCTCGAAGTAGATACTACCTATTTTAGTTGGGGTAGGAAGCATACCTACACTGAGCGAAAAAACTACAAAGTTTTTGTGAATCCGAGGACAACAAAATTATATACTAACGGTTACAAACCGTTTTTAATATAATACAAATGAGTTTATAATAACGAGGAAATTTTTTTTGGTATTAGTAAATAACTACTATTATTACAAACTGGTTTGTAAACGTTAGTATATAATTTTATGTCACACCTGGCCATAAAGTGGCCATTATCGCACGCTCCGCGCGCGAAAAAACCCACTTCCTGGCCAGGGGGTGACATAAAATATTGTACTTACCACGGGCGATAATAAAGAAAGCCTCAGATCGCATATTTATCGCCCTTGCCTTCGGCTCGGGCGTAAAATACCTGCGATCTGAGACATTCTTTGTTTTATCGCCCTTGGTAAGTAATGTACTATACTTGTCCTCGGATTCACAAAAACTTAGTATTTTTTTCGCTCAGTGTAAAAACTTAGGCACAACGATAAGACATCGGCTCTATTTAAGAGCAGCCCAGAATTTCTTCCAGCACTTCTATCTATTTAAACTAGGTACCTACCTACTAAACAGTACCTAACTTAGTGTTGTGCTGTACCCTTACCATGAGTTTGCAATGTTTGCATTACTTACCGTACTCGCTAGCGATTGCGAAAACGATTTAGTATGGCGATTCTTAGTTTTATTGCCTACCGCCAGAGGCTCTGTACTTTTGTCCATACTAAATCGTTTACGCAGTCGCTAGCGAGTACGGTAATGCAAACATTGCAAACTCATGGTACGGGTACTGTACTGTAAGCGACCTGACTTAAAGCGTAAATTAACTTTTCATTTTTAATGACTTGACTCAGCTTATTAAACTTTTGTTTTGACAAGTTATTATAGTATGTGACGAAGGGTGTTATTGACGTGGTAAAAAAAACTTTACTGTAATAAGTATTATTTTCTTCAAAGATGTATAACTAAGTTCAAAGAAGTAAACCAAATAGAGAGCATACCTAGAGATAGGTACCTACCTACCTTTCACCATCCCAGTGTCCACATATATATATATATATATATATATATATACTGACGAGCAAAAATAACGGGTACACTTTCTATGGTACTTCCCAAGTACTTCCATACAAAATGTACCCGTCATTTTTACTCGTCAGTTTATTATTACGGTGTCAACTTACATTTGCTAGGTGTATATCGTATAGCAAATACCTAGCAAGGGTAATTTTTACGCGTATCGTAGTGTAGTGGGACTATTCGGGATCCTTTAGACTTTAGACTATTTGGTTCTAAACTCAAAAGCTTGAATTTGAATATTTTTTTACATAACAGTAATGCCATGCCGTGGCAGCGCGTTTTTTATACCGTTATAAGTATTTTTTCTTGCAGTTTAACATGGTACCAATTATGTGTGTGAAACTCCAAGCATACAGTTCTTAATATACCAAATAGCCCCTTGGGTCTTAAATAACCCCAAATCACGGTAATAATTACTTTATGTGCAGTGTGCACACGTCGAATTTACCGTATTTTTAGGGTTCCGTACCCGAAGGATCCAAACGGAAGCCTATTGCTGTCACTCACGCGTCTGTCCGTCGTCTGTCACAAAGAATTTTTTAACTTCCCATTAATTGACCAACCAATAAAGTATTTACATTACATTACATTACATTGACCTATGAACTTGGGTGATAAATTGATAATGTTTATTATTACGTATACTCGTATTTTACCAACAAATACTAATATAATTGATAAATCACAGTTTTTCTTTGATTATGCCTTATTAGAGTTCCGTACCAAAAAAGATACCAAAATTGCGCCGATAGATGGCGCCATGAAATGAATGGAGTGGATACAGGCACCCGACGTGTTTTACGGAACCCTCGGTGCGCGAGTCGGACTCGCACTTGACCGGTTTATTTTCCCTATTAAAACCAACTTAATTTTGCGGTCTGTTCGGATTCGGACCCCTAAATGTGCGTAATCCGACACGTTTTATTATGATCCTAAAGAGCGGTCCTTCGTTTGAAAACCGCTGGTCTATGGCATATAAACTAAGTAGGTACCTACAGTCGTGTACAGTACTTATTTACATAATCAGGTAAGTGGGTAAACGACACAGCGATTCTCACGATGAATAACCAACTTTTTTTAACGCAACTTAAGTAGGTACCTACGTATTCAAAGAACTACTGTAGGTATTGGGTATGGATGAGCAAAATGGGCGATTGATCGTAGGGTCAGTTATTTCAGCAACTTGGTTTACAACTTAGGTAGGTACTTACATGCTGACCAACGTATAGCAACCATAGTAAATACTTATTTATAAATAAAATATATTGTGTAAGGTAGGTAAGTAAGACAATTCTGTGTTTCTTCTTCTTTCGTAATATTAACTTAACCAAACTCTGCTTTGTAAACAGAAAAAAATAGTGTTCTATTTAAATTTATCACACACCTAAATACGTACCTATGCCTACATTAAATAAAATATAATATTATCATAATCTACACTACAGGTTAGATTTACGTAGAATAAAAGCTTTTTTAATATAAACACTTCGTAGTGGAGGGGCGTTCCGCTTAATAGGTGGGTTTACTCTCTAGGTACTACCAACTCTTACTTTTATTTTTATCACGGCATAACCTACTCTCCTCGGCTAGATCTAGGTACCTACGTTAAAGTGAAGATAGCAGTTGCAAGAAGGAATTGACATACTTACGAGAATAAGAAGCGAAGTTTACCGCAAATTCGTTAAATTCACCGAGTAGGTACCGACCATACAAGTTTACACAATAATTAAAGGTTTACTACCTTTACTCCCGCTATAAACATCTTGTCTACACCCACTCATTACATCCCGTCCCAGGAATTGTAAAATAAAACATTTTACTTCTTACCTACCTACTCCATTTAATTTATAGAGCAGGTAATAGGATTCTAATAAGTCGCGCCTCACACAGGCTCAGCTTTGTCAATAAAAGTAAATGTAAACTTTACCTAAACTGTATTAAGTAAATGGGTTTCCTCACGTAGCGGTCCACCTGCGGTACCGGGTTGAGCGGAGGCTGCGGCGTCCCCCTTGGAATGTGACACCTGTGACCACAACCACACTCACGTTACAACACAACGATCACAAAATGGTCTGCAACGCCCGTTCCAGCACTTCAAACGCACTCGAAAACCCTAATGTTCATTCACAACGTTCCAAATTGTTTCGATAAAAAAAAGTTTCGCGCGTTCACAGATAAAACAACCAACGACACAACACAGAGCGGCGGACGAACTCAAACTGACGTACGACGGAGTAGAGGGGCGAGCGAACGGAGATGCGATAGTAGCGACACCACACCTGTCGACGCGAGAGCGTGCAACTCAAGCCGCACCGTCGAGCCAATAAAGCGAGCTGCACAGGCTGCACTGCAACATTCATTTCTAGGATTATGCAACGCGGTAAAGTTTAACGGTGCGGGCAGGAAGAAAATGTCGACGTTATTATGACGAGGATTGTGTAGCAGATTTTTTCCATACAAAAAGCGCCATCGTTTTCCACCCCCTAATTCTCTATTAGTACGGCTCCTAGCTCGAAATACGGTCCCATCTGGCAGAAAGCATGAAATTTGGCATGCACGTAGCTTTCGTATGTGTGCTTCAAAAAATTTAGGGAAACACGTTGACAGACCTTTTTTTCCCCCTCCCCCACTTTTGTGTACCGAATTACAGTTTTTCTTAATTTTATTGAACAGGGCTGAAGCTAGGAGAAAACCGTCAAAGGGAAAAATGTTCCTTATAAAATTATCTACAAGTCATTATTTGGATGTATATCGATAGGACCTATAGCTTTCAAAATATACGAGCATTCATTAGGGTAAGTACAGCAGAAAAGATACTAGAGGGCAGATTACTAACATTTTTATGCGCATCGGGCTACAAGCATGAAATTTGTACCATAGATAAAGTGTCTTGCGGTGATTCTTTTCAGATGTGAAGATTAGTTAGGTTCGTCCCCTGTGCCAGGGGAGAGCGGGGTGAATTGGACCAAGCACACCTTTTTTCTCTTTCTCACTGATCAGTTAAGGCTACTATGGCTTGCGGGGTATCGTTTTCGTGTAAAACAGACATCAGGAATTCATTTTTAGGGCTCCGTAGTCCGTACTCAAGAGCTCCAAGCGGAACCCTATTTTTGTCAGTCATAAATCCGTCCGTCGTCTGTTTTACAGGTTTTACATCCAAACGGTTTGAGCTACAAGCTTCAAATTTTCACAGTATAAGCACCTTATTGACCCAAAGTCACACCAATTGTCAAATTTTTTTTTTAAGTATTTTTAAGGGGGTCTCCTATAGAGCTGATGGAGTGCGCAAAAAAATATTTTTTTTAGAGCTAATTGAGTAAATACAAATATATTTATAAACAAGAGCGTCAGAACAGAAGTCACTAAAGTTCGCTATTATTCAAAATTTGTTCCTAAGATTTTCTAAACTTCCCATTGGCCTGTGAACTTGATATTTGGTAGTAATGTTTAATATGGCATATATTTTACTAAAAAATACAAAAAAAGAACAAAAACCTTTTTTTGTTCTGTAAAAAATGTTTTTTAATTATTTTAGTATTTGTTGGTAAAAAGCACGCAACAATAAATCTTATAACCAAATTAAGAAAAACTGTAATTCGGCACACAAAAGTGGGGGGAGGGGGGGAAACAAAGGTCTGTCAACGTGTTTCCCTAAAATTTTTGAAGCACAAATATGAAAGCTACATGCATGCCAAGTTTCATGCTTTCTGCCAGATGGGACCGTATTCGTCATATGTCATATTTTCGAGCTAAGGAGTCGTACTATATTGCTCTGGCGCTATTAGGTACTATTTTTTTTGCAGAAGTTTACAAGAAAGTATTATCTAGGATACTTCATATTTATCGTAGCCAAATGACATTCTAACCGCAATACCTTTTATTATAGAAAAAAAAAGAGATTATTGTATAAAGCCTAGGTTTTGTTTAAAGCATGCTAAAATAAAGTATGAAAGTATGATCAATCAAATCCTTTGCGTTATCATCATCATCATCATCATATCAGCCGAAAGACGTCCACTGCTGGACATAGGCCTCCCCCAAAGAGTGCCACAATGATCGGTCTTGCGCCACCCGCATCCAGCGGACTCCCGCGACCTTTACCAGGTCATCAGTCTTTGCGTTATAATGAAAATATAATAAATATTATAGTAGCTTTTCGGTGAAGAAAAACAAACGCAAAACACGTCATTAATCGTTTTAACTTGTTTTTTTTTTATTTAAAGTCTGTAGTAGCGACCATAATAATAAAAACTTCGTGCAACTTTTTGCCTATTACGGTTGAAAAGATAATGGCATGTGACGGACAGATAAACAAACCGCGCTTTAGTAAAGCTTCCTTAGCAGGTTTGGAGTTGGGATACGGTAAATATAAATAAAGAGGATTATTTAAATAAAGATAATTTTTTAATGTGTTTTTAGATTCCAATATATTATATACAGGTCGTAATAAAGTATTGAGTTAGTAGGTAATTGACAATATTTCATATTTTTAAGCCCACAATTTTATTACTTCCCTCTATTCTGCTTGAAAAAAGGAACACGCGAACGATTTTAAATCTTTTATGAACCTCGATATTTGATTTAATATCATTGTTTGAATTCTGTATTTTCTGTAATGACATAACTCCAGTTCTACGCCCGAATAGACCTATTGCTTTAGTCACCTCCAGAAAGCTCCGATTTAAACAAATATAGGCATAAACGGCAATTGTGTGCGCGCTCAGACATGATACCTATGACACTGATAGTAACATACCATATAGTGATGTGTATGTGTCGATAATATTTTTTTTTATCTGTGGCGGCTCTTGTCAGCGTCCTCTCATGTACATTGATTTAATATGTTCCATCGAGGTTATATAAATAAACTGTCACTGCCAGTGTCATAGGACTCATAGGGATCATGTCTGAACGCGCACATAATAATTCGGTCATCAAGATAGATATACAACGACGGAATTTAATTACAATATAATTATTTATATGGTATGTATTTGGATTTGTCCATTTCATCAACAAACGCCCTACCTGTTATAATATAATGTTTCTTTTCGCAGTGTCCAGAATATTCTCAGGAAAATACCTAATCGTGATTTTGCAAACATCATAACCTTATAAGTTGAAACCCTGTGATTGTGAAAGGTTTAGTTGGTATTGGTATTTACATATATTATATCTACTTATCTGCGAAATGAAACATTCTGTGAAATGGAATTTGAAGGAACATAAGCAGGTAAAAATGATTCAGTTATCATGGAAACAAATAGCAATTTTATAATGTATTTAATTGTGTTACGACGTGCCTTTGTGAATAATTTATAGTGTAATAGGTATTCCTATTGCTTTTTTAGGACAGGATGAACTTAATATTAATTTTAATAGAAAATATTGCACTTCTAAGGTACTTTACAAGTGTATGGCACATACTATAATACAAAATATACAGGATTACTGACTAAGAAGAATTATTCTAATATCACTTTGTTTAATGATATATATGGTGGGAAAGATGTGCTATTGCAGCGGCTACCAGCAACAGAAGATGTCCCAAAACGCCTGTAACAATAAAATATAAGATATTCAAATAATTCAAAAAGTATATTGTAAACAGCAAAAGGTCCTGAAATCACATCTGGTAGACAATACTTATTATACAATTGACGAGTTTATGAGCACATGTAATTCATAGTTAATAGTAGAATTGAAATGTAAATTTATTAAATAAATATCGATAGAAATGACATATATTTATCTCAAAAATGTATAAAATAGTGTATTATTATTAACCAATGTTAGATAAATTGTAATGTATGTGGTAATGCTAATGTATAATTTTATAACTTAATTCTGTAATTATTTATTTGTTGTTAATAAATTTGTAAGTGACGATTTTATATTAGACATAAATCTAGGACAATTGACTAGTTAAGAATATTTGTACGCCCTGTATCATGGCAAAATAAGGATGGACAACAATATGTAACACCAATTTTTACCCTTTTTTACACAAATAAACGATTCATTCATTCATTCATTCACTAACCCAAACAGCGGTGCGATTACGGAAAGTTTTCGACGGTTAGTACGATAGATCTGATCAAATCCCATACTAAAAATGACATTAAAATATGCCTATCTTACGTTCGAAAATTTACGTTTCATTATTTATTACATCCATCTTATATTCGAATAAGAGATCAAAGTTAACAATGACATCATTCAAGGTCATATTTTCAAGCTTCAAACGAATGTTCGGCACGCAACCTCCAAAGGGGCTACCGCGAACCACAAACGAACGAAATTTTCCCTCTCTGACGCACTTGCAAGTCTGAGGGACTACCGCGAACCACAAACGAAGTATCTCCCTCTCTGTTGCTCCAATATGCAAGTGCGACAGAGAGGCAGTTATTTAGTTTTTGGTTCGCGGTAGGTTTAGATAAGACAAGACAAGAAGTTTAGATACATACTGCGGGGCTACCGCGAACCACAAACGAAAATTTCCGTCTCTGTCGCACTTACGTACAGAGGGGCTACCGCGAACCAGTAATCGAAGTTTTCCCTCTCTGTCGCACATGAAAGTTTGCACATAAGTGCGACAGAGAGAGAAAACTTCGTTTGTGGTTCGCGGTAGCCCCTCTGTACGTAAGTGCGACAGAGACTGAAATCTTCGTTTGTGGTTCGCGGTAGCCCCGCAGTAGATATGTATCTAAATTTCTTGTCCCGCAGGTATGCAACATGTTACACCGCCTGTAAAGTTCGTTCGTACACAACTGTAAGGCCTGTCAACTAATTTCAGTGCTTTGCGGCAATGTTATCGTTCGTAAATTTATGTCATACTTTTTTCCGAACAAAACGGGACTGCCCTATAATACAGGATGTTCGATAAAAATATTTACGCTGCGTTTTTAATGTTTGAAAATACGTTTTCAACGTAAAGCTGCCTACACAAAGCCCTGCCTGCAGGGCCCTGCTTGCAGTGCCACTGCCAAATGTGTGTTAGGCATGCAGGGCCGATTTAACAGATAAAAAAATCGCCCCTGCATGCCTACACACAATACGATTTGGCAGTGGCACTGAAAGCAGGGCCCTGCAGGCAGGGCTTTGTGTAGGCAGCTTAAATTTGGTTTTTACGCCCATGAAATAACCAATAACAAACTTTGACAACTGGAATGAGAGCGCAATGGCGCCAACTGGTGAGCATAAAAACGGTAGCCCTCATTAGATAATTTTCCTCTATAAGTACCTATATGTATACAGAATCCATCGTTTGCCAAAATGAAATGGCGGATAGGGGTGGTCATTTGTTTCTCTATTCATGCCACCAAAATAATTTTTCGAACCACGCAAATTTTGTGATATTTTAAAATTTTATGGAAGAAAATTATAGGTTGCCTTGTTTTTTCAAGATGTAAAAAATCAGTCGAAGGTCAACTTTGACTCTCAATAAAAGAAAAACAATAAATAAATGTTTTGAAATTCCTTTAAAAAATTTACTGGTCTGTCCTACTTCTAATCAGAGAAGATACGAATACGACATCAATCAAAAAAATGCAAGCGCTGCAGCTTACTATTTTTATCTAAGGTTAAACGAGTCAAACTATAAGATTTCCCAATAAAACTTTAAAACATACCATGAAAATTGCGTGGGCCCAAAAATAATTTTGGGAGGAGAGTTAGCAAATGGGAACAAATAAAATGATCACCTAAATAACTTTTGATATCACCAAATTTTCGAACCCTAAAATAAGGTTGAACACTCAAAAAAATTTATCGATCAGCAATTCCGAGTCACCAAAAAAATTCTACCTATTTTTGCAGCACTTGCACCTATTTTACTTATTGCGTTCCTATAAATTTTTAATCGCATCAAAAAAATTGTCAAGTACCACCAAAAACACTAAACTACCACCTAATCTCATGCACCTTTTTTCATTAGAATTACATCCAAATATTATACACATCGCATGCTACATTTTAGTAAACAGTTACAAATTAATTGTTTTTAGCACTATAAATATTTTAGTCATTTCCAAAATGTTATAAATTAGAAAGTAAAATTCTAAATTAATTTAAAAAGCAACGCGCAATGTGGCTGTGTGAAATAATAACACGTATACTGCAATCAAATACAAAGAATTGTCTGAAGCATAAAACTTTTTGATATGTCGTTAGAGTGAAAGGTACCTATTGCTGTTTCATTCTAACTACCTATTGCTGATGGTTTACAAACTGCAAGAAGTTGTTTTTTTTAATGCGTTGACGTGAGCGCGTTTGATTGAAAACTTTTATTTGAAAATGAGTTTTGTTGATTTATTAAATTGTTAGTTTGTTATGAAAATGGATAAAGGTCCTCAAATGGGTTTACTTTATTAATTTAGACAGACTTTCATGGAAAAATTAAAGGAAGTTAATAGGTAGGTTTAGGTTATGTTAGTTTTGCATCGGCCCGAAGGGCCAAAACAACTCAAAATAGGAGCTCCGCGCCAGCGGAGATCCGTCAATACTGTTCCAATGTCCACTAGTTTGAAATAAAAATAGATGTCATAGAAAAATACTACTACCTAGGCAAATTGACGATTATCAGCGAATAGAGTAGAGGCAAAAACATCTGAGAACAAATAGCTGTATGCGACCAGTAAGGAAAGCACTGTTGAAAACATATTAAATTAAATTATGTTATGTACGTGTCTCATTAAAGTTACAGAAATTTTGAAGCTTCTATAAAATAAAATCATTTAGCGCTGTCTTGCTCGCACGCGGTGCGACGTGCGAGCGAGACGGACCGTGTGGAAAACCGCATCAGTGTGCTAGCAATGAGGTTAGACTACATTGGAACTGCTTTGCGCGTCGGGCGTTAAAAAACAATTGCCGCATGAAATTTGGTGATCATGTAGTATTTCTGGTTATCGAAAGAATTATTTGGGTGTAAATAATTTTAATAGGATTACGAGCCCTGTAATACTTGGATGTAAATTATATGAAATTTGGTGTTTGAAATTAGGTGATCATTAAGTATTTTTGGGTAGTGACTAATTTATTTGGTAATAATTTAATTTAATAGGTTATCGACATGTTACTTCTTTGAGTTGCACTTTATATTTAAAAGGAGTTGAAAATTTGGTGCGAATCTAGTATTTTTGGTAATCAATGTAATTTTTTAGAGCATCATTCGGCAACTAATTTGGTGGTTCGTTAAATGCTACCCTTAGCAAATTACTAACCGCCATTTTAATTTGGCCCATACACCTGTAGATAGGTACTAATATCATGATTTACGAGGTAGGTACTTACGCGCAGAATCCGATGCGGTGTCGTATATTGGGGCTCGATATTCATCGGTGATCTCTAAAAACTGATAGATGGCTTTGAAACCTGCTCCGTCCAATCTGTCATTCGAACGGAACGTTACTTTAAAGAAATTCTTCTCTGACTCCACGTGGAACTCCTTCATTTGCCCACAATATCTACCATATCTATTGTCTTCAGTCATTTGGTTCGAAAATTCAACGTAATCGCTCGCAGATACAGCTTCACATCTGTAAAAAAAGATATAAGAGATTAGGTAAATAGTAGTACTTATAGTATAAGTAGGTACCTAATAGCACGGTATGGTGAGGATGAGGTAAGAATTGAAGTTTCAAAGGAAGTACGGCTTCACCATCAGCTATTATGATATCAGCATGCAGAGACAGAGAGCTTGAGCAAAACTATCAGGAAATTAAAACAGCATATGTCTAGAAATTGAAGAACCTCAGTAAACCTTGGGCGATTTGCCGTGTGGTATTTGAACATAATATTTAAATGAATTGCTAACACATGGAAAGTGACCCGAAAACAAATTCATGGAGATTTTTGAAGAATATGAGTCCTACATGAAAATATAGTTCTACACATTTGCAATGACTCAAACGCCACCGACGTCTGGACTGGAGTTCAATAAAAATACTGAGTTTGGCCGGAGACGCCGTTTATTGCGTAAAATAAAAAAAAAGTCCAGTAATATTTATACTCGTAATCTTCTTTTAGAGACACACACAGCTACGGTAGCCCAGTCAAGCGGCGGTCGTGGGTTCGAATCCCAGCTCGTACCAATGAGTTTTTCGGAACTTATGTACGGAATATCATTTGATATTTACCGTTAGCTTTTCGGTGAAGGAAAACATCTTGAGGAAACCTGCATACATCCGCGAAGAAATTCAAAGTTGTATGTGAAGTCCCCAACCCGCTCTGGGCCAGCGTGGGACGTATATAAGCTGATGATGATGATGATGATGATGAATCTTCTTTTTCTTATATCAACGAATCCACTAATACATATATAAAAGGTTGCTACCGCGCATGTGATTTTTCTGCAACATAAGCGTCCATAAGCTGCTGTGTATATTAACCATCAGGTAGCCTGTAATGCCTGTTTGCCACTGTCGAAGTATACGAAAAATACGCAAGGTAGAAAGTAGGTACACGGAGAGGCCGTTCTTGGAAGAGTTTTTAAGGAAATTATCAGTAAATGAGACATCAGTCTAGACATTCTGGTCAAGGCTTGACTTTTCAAAAACCAACTCGTAATAGGAACTTATGTTACTTGCTAACAGATAAATAGGTATATCTTAGATTTCAGTTTCCTTTTTATCGATAGACAAGCCTAAACGCTAGAGGTTTATCATGCGTAGGTATATTACGCGCGTATTTCGCAAATACTTACGGTAATACTCCCTCAACGTCGAAGTTCGTAAAATGCAGGTGCACCTTCTCTGTGTCTCCACCGTGGAAGAAGTACGTGCATTCAGTGTCCCGAGGATACGGTCCTGGCGAGTTAGGCGAAGCAAACGAGCCATTGCGCGACTCGCTACTGTTGTATACGAAGGCGCAAGGAAACTCCTTCAGCTGTCGTCCTGTACTTATACCGAAGTCTGAAAGGTTTTAAAGGTTTATTATTGACTCTTAACATCCAATTGAAGTTTCATTAATTTTGTAAGTACTGTTTTTCGTGATAAATGATAATGTTTTTCGTACATGCAAGGGCGCTTAAAAGCAATATATCAGATCACTTCATAAGTTAATACCCAATATATCCATACAACATACAATTTAGCAAACACTTCAACTTTTTATTAAAACCAGACAGATATAGGTAATATTTATCTTGGCCAAGTAGGTGGCTTAATTGTAATCTAATCATGTATAATTACTATTGAATTTATAAGTAGTTTAATTATAATTATTAAAAGTTTAAACGTTTCTATGACTCACTTTCTACAAATGCATAGGAGATTTTAAATCCTCTCGAGTATCTGGATGAGTGAGTCCCCCTGAACTCCAACATTAGTTTTGGTCCATTGGACATGATCGGCGTGGGCAGATCAGTGCCACAGAAAGTATCCACCTTCTCTAATCGTCCGTCAACACTGACAAACGCTTGCAAGGAATCCACATTAGAACACCTGGAATTCAAAATAAAGGTTTTGTCAGGACGGGAAGAATAAATTAGGAAATAGTTAAATTATGGGCATTTTCCTACTTTTTTTCTCGGATCTAGGTAATTGTAAAGTGAAAATGCCACATTATTCAGCTCGAAATAAAATTGGTACCAATTACTAACTGTAACTGTAAATAATGAAGACTTTTGGCTATATGTTATAGGGGGTAAACGATCAGACGGATCGCCTGATGGTAAGCGATTACCGTCGTCGCCAATCTTAGACACCCGCAACACCAGAGGAGTCACAATCACAAGTGCGTGCGTTGCCGGTCTTTCAGATGGGAGTACGCTCGCTCGTTCCTTGTGTTTCAGATTATGGATATAATTTAGAAACAGGAGCTTAATTTGGCTCGTTCGTGGAACAAAAAATCTCAAAACCGGACACCAATTTAGAATTTACGTAGGGCCGTGCTTAAAATTGTAACATCTAAAAATAAGATGTAAATAAGATGTATACTCACTCTAAAGCTCCGTCGGCAGACTTATGCAAATAAAAATCTTGAAATATTAATCTAACTCGCTCCTTGCCACGGCCAAAGAATTCATAATGGCAATGAGTATTTGGAGGATACGGTGACGGGTAGTGGGGAGATGTGAAGGTGCCATGCTTCGTCCCGTCGCTGTTAAACTCCTGATGGCATGATGAAGCTGAAACAACATAAAATATGGTTATTAATATATTTATCATCACATTGGTTTACAAATGGCCTATCTAGCCAACAGGATCGCGTTTACCTGGGAGTCGGATGTAAAAAGCAATTTTCCTTCACTGGAAAGTATGTAAGTGCCAGCGGGACGAATGCTTTTTGTCAAATATAGATGCGATCATGCTACCAAAATATGGCTAACCCGCGATCGTGAGATAAATGTAGTTGCCGTACAGAGTTTTAAGACCATACTATGCACTCGGGTGTAATGTAATAATGTTATATACATATAATAATTGATAATAGCTACTTTTTGTTTGAAAAAGCTTGTATCATTCTGGATTTATTTTGAGGTGAAAAATAAATTACTATTATTGCATTATTCGAAATACAATAAATTAAATATAATAATAAATTATGGATATCTTCGAGGTCCTGGTTTATAGTATAGTATATAGTACTGTGTTCAAAAACTGAATAATTCATCCATTATGTATGTGGAACCCACGACGTCACTGGTCATTATTTATCGATATCGAAATCGTTACATCCCTATCGCGTTGTTATGTTTGCATGACCTACTTCCGCATTTTTTTTTAATGGTGGTTCGGAATCCTTGCCAAACGCTACATCAATGTCATGCAATGACAATGGTCTGTCATCAAAAAACTTCTTCGAAGTCTCGTCTCATATACCGTAGCGGTTACATTATATTAATTTATGTCACACCTGGCCATAAAGCTACAATTACCGCACGCTCCGCGCGCGGGAAATCCCACTTCCTGGCCAGGGGGTGACATAAAATTTTGTACTTAACACGGGCGGTAATAAAGAAAGCCTCAGATCGCATATTTATCGCCCTTGCCTTCGGCTCGGGCGTCAAATACCTGCGATCTGAGACATTCTTTGTTTTACCGCCCTTGTTAAGTAATGTACTATAGTAGTAACAGGTAGTAATAAAATTAATCCTTAATGCAAATGTATTTTTATCAGGAAGCATGGTAACAATCCAATAAGTTAATCATATATTTTTTATCTGTATTTTGCACCTAAATTAATTGGGCTTTTTCCGCTTTTTGAATGCAAGGCGAGGGGTAGGGCAAGGTATTCTCCATACTAAACGTTGTGCACGTTTTATTCGTCGGTTTGGGCACTCCCGAGTATTTTTTTTTTGGCTGTAAATATTGGATATACGAAAGGCCTAAAGTGGAAATTTTGAAAAAATTCAAATAAGTAACTAAATTTACAAAAAAAACTTTAAATAAAAAAATAATCTTACAGGACATCGCTAACTTAAAAATAAGCATACTGAACAAAAATCATAACTGTAGTACAAAAATCATAACTGTAGTGCAAACACAAACGATATAATATAGAAATGTAACGTTAGGTTTTAAAGCAATAAAGATATCTATTATTATAAACGAAGAAAAACTTGCACAAACTATGTATGGAGAGAGCTTGCCCCAAAGAGTATAAGTGCATGCCCTACCTCTCGCCTTAACAAAAAAAATTTGAACACTTCATTCAATCGAGTTGCGTATCGTAAAACTAATCTAATCAGGTATTGAAAACATTATATAAAAGTGATATTAAGATTATTCTGTGACTGAAGCAGCCATACTAGCGTAGTACGCATGCGTCTGATGGGCAGAGGTGGCTGCGTATCGAACGCAGAGTTTGGACCGACATCCGACATTTAATTGACGTTTGTCACTTCTGTCTTCTTTCTTACTGTCAGTGTCAGTACGTAACGTACGGTCACGTGTTGTTAATATTTAATATTTATCATGTTTACTTTTAATCATTCGTCATATCTACAGGTTAAGGCCAATTTTTTGTGTTTATTGAAATAAATCCTATGTTTTTTTATGAACATAAATATAAATAAAATCAGTCATGGCGGACTTTACTCCGTTTTACGTAGACCGTGCAAAAGGCGGCCGCGCTTCATGTAAAGGTTGCAAAGGAAACTGTCCTAGTGGAGAAATTCGCATGGCGAAAATCGTCGCCAGTCCCTATGGTGAGAATCAACAAATGAAATCATGGCACCATGTCGACTGTTTAATGAATGTGTTGATAAAACAGCGGCCTGCTACTAAAAGGATAGACTCTATTGATGACATAGGCAACTGGGTTGCTATGAGCAAAGAGGATCAAGAGTTTATCCTTAAAAAAATCAATGAAATGGAAAAAGTGTATGCTGAGAAAAATAGCGGCAAATACACTGCTAAAGTGATAAAAAATGAGTCAACATCTAAGCCAGAAACTGCCAGTACAAGCCCTAAAAACTTGGGAAAACAGACAGATATCAAAACAGAAGACAATAAGTTTTCTATGTTTTCTCAATTGTGCAAAAAAATTGCTAGGGTTGATGCATATACGGAAAAAACAGCAGTTGTAAATGATTATTTTAGAAAAGGGTCTGACGGGAATACATTCAAAGGCAATCTAGCATTATGGTGTAAACTATTACTGCCTCAAGTCACTAAGCGGGTTTACAACCTCAAGAGTAAGCAGCTAGTTAAATTATTCTCAAGAATATTCAATATTGATCAGGATGATATGTTGACACATCTGGAAAATGGTGATGTTGCTGATACTATTACAACTTTTTTTTCTAAATCTAAGAAATTTCAACCTGCCACAGAAAGTACTTTGTCTATTGAAGATGTGGAAGAATTTTTAGAAGGCCTTTCAAAGTTAACTAAAGAAGACGAACAGATATATTACTTTAAACCGATTGTGAAAAAATGCACTTCTGAAGATCTTAAAATGATTATACGCCTAATAAAGGGGGATTTGCGAATAAATGCTGGTCCGAAACATATTTTGGAAGGTGTTCATCCCGATGCATATAATGTGTTTCAAACTTCTAGAGACCTGGGGATGGTTATAGACAGAATTTTATCAGAAAGTAGTGGAGTAAAGCATAAAGATGTTATACAGAAAGGTGTCAGCGCTAAACTGACTCTGATGACTCCAGTTTTACCAATGCTTGCTGAAGCATGCAAATCAGTGGAAATGGCAATGAAAAAATGTCCTAACGGAATGTTCTCTGAAATCAAATATGATGGTGAAAGAGTACAAGTACACAAAAAGGACAATGAATTCAAATATTTTTCTAGAGCCTTAAAGCCTGTTATGCCACATAAAGTTAGTCATTTTAAAGATTACCTACCACAAGCATTTCCCAAAGGGGTTGATTTAATTTTAGATGCAGAAGTTTTAATGGTGGATGTAAATACTGGCAAACCATTACCTTTTGGCACATTGGGTATACACAAGCAATCAGAATTTAAAGATGCTCAGGTGTGTTTGTTTGTATTTGACTGTCTCTACTACAATGGGAAAGTTCTCATTGATCTGCCTATAAGGAAAAGAAGACAGATATTACATGAGAACATGGTCGAAGTCACCAACCATGTTATGTTCTCAGAGCAGCAGTTAATTCAAAAGCCGGCAGATTTAGCCAAAATGATTGCTAAGGTTAGTATGAATTTGAGTTAATACAATTTGTTATCATTTTTACTTAAGCACATCATTTTTGATTTCTGATTTGAGTAAATTAATAGGGCATGCAATTTCCCGGGATTTTGTATGGAATCCAGAACCGGGACTGCAAGCCCTACTAATTAAGTACTCAAATATGCTCAAACTATAGACATATGTATAAATTATTCAAAAATATTGTACTATGTATAATGACTATGTAAGCATGCTATGTTTAAACTTGCATACTTAGGTAACATTTAAAATTAAATATTTAATAAAAGATTTTCATTTCAATATAATTCTTAACCATTGTTGCAAGTGTTACATTGGTCCAACCTTTATGAAGCAGAAAAAAAAAACAATCATTAATGTAATTATTAATATAAAAACTAATTCAACCAGTTGAATGTCCTATGGCCTAATTATTCAATAAGATTTTTTTTAAGGTCACTCCACATGTAGGTATAGACATTGAAAACTTTAAATACAATATGTTTGTTACTCAATCACGCAAAAACGGCTGAGCGGATTATGATGAAATTTGGTATACAACGAGATTATAGCCTGGATTAAGATATAGGATACTTTTTATCCCGGGAATCATCCTTCAAAGGGATGCAAAGTCGCGGGCAAAAGCTAGTAAGGTCATAAATTTATATCTGCCATATTGGGTTCTTAAGAAATAAGGGTTCATAATTTGTTTTTCAGGTGCTGCAACTTGGGCTGGAGGGACTAGTACTCAAAGACCTGGAATCTACTTATGAGCCAGGCAAGAGACACTGGCTTAAGGTTAAGAAGGACTACTTATTTGGAGGAGCTATGGCTGACACAGCTGATCTGGTTGTTCTAGGAGCTTGGTTTGGTATGTCTTGTCATTATTCATTAAATTATTAGAATAAAATAAATTCTTATCTATGTTATTAATATTATGTTATATAATAGAGGTTTGATGGATGTTTATGAATAAGGGGGTTATTTATACTTTAATATTTTCCAGGCACTGGTAAAAAAGGCGGCATGATGTCCGTGTTCCTAATGGGTTGTTTGGACACCCGCCGCAACAAGTGGGTGACGGTCACCAAAGTCCACACCGGACATGACGACAGCACCCTAGAGAGGCTGCAAAAGGAGCTTGGCCCCCTCATGTTAAAGATTTCTCAGGACAGTACCAGAATACCATCTTGGTTAGACTGCAACAAGGGTTTGGTGCCTGATTTTGTGGCTAAAGACCCAAAGGAGCAGCCCGTGTGGGAAATTACAGGTTTGTAGTTTTTTTTAAATTATAAATGGTCCTTTGCCGGGAAGATTTTTAGGTTCTACTCGTTACCGAAAGGTGCCAACGAGATGAACCCTTTGAACGCCAAGAACCTATAAAGTGGTGGTGTGTCGTCGTGCCCACCACGCCAACAACCACTAAAAACTTCGGAGTGAAGGTGTACTTTGATCATGAATAACATCTATTATGAATTGTTTTTATTGGTTTAAATGTTAGGGTACATCAATTTAACAGTGCTTGGCGTGGTGGGCACGACGACACACGACCACTTTTGCGTTGAAAGGGTTAATAAAGCCTTAATTACGCTCACACGAAACTCACATGCGAGCATCGTTACATTACACTGCGGGTCACGGAGGTGTGAGAGTTTAATCGCTCTAAAGTCTCATATCATATAGTATTTTTATCTCACGAGCGCGGGTTGGCCATAGTTGTAGTTGTGACACACACGAACACAAACACAATGTGAACTCATAGCTCCTACGCTGACGCACACATAAACAATGTGCATGTATAGCTCAACACACAACCATGGCTCATCCGCGCTTATGAGATAAAAGTACAAAATGTAGTGCAAAATTATTTTCCTTCGTTCTTTATCGGAAAAGTTCGTATTTATCATGCTCTCTCAATTAGCTTCAGTAACCATCTTATAGCCGTAGGGGTAACTTTGACACTTTGACATTAGACACTAAGCAATAAAGTTCCATAATAATGGATATGAAAACGTCACTCATTTAAATAAAATCATTGATTGACAGTTCGGGTGCCATCGTATTCCGATTGAGATCCGAGTTTTCCCGAAACAAAATCAGTTTGCAATACATCTGTACTACGTGTGTATAAGGGTCTTTAGGCTCGGTTTTATAATAGTTATCCTTTAGACCTTATGTCAGTAAGTTGTCACAAAATGTACCGCGAGTTACTAAAATTTTATCTGACATTTGGTTTTGGTTTAACTGATATTCATTATTTACAAAACCCGGCCTAAGCCTACCAGTTGCCCGTTTGTCAATCTATCTGTCTGTCGGTCGGTGTTTTATTTATTTATTTATTTAATCTTTATTGCACAAAAATAAATTCAAGTACAAAAGGCGGGGCTTTTAAATCGTATTATAGCCGTAATCTACTTGTTGCGTGGGTAAATTAAGGGAGGTGTAGGTACAATAAATGTGTTTAGGTAGAGGTGTGAAGGTGTGATGATATCTCCAGGGTAATGTTACAACCTACTCGTAAACTAAAATATTAAAACGAGTTATTAGGGTCATATAGTTTACGAGACACACAGAAGACGAAGGCTGGGTTGCGCCAAACCGTCTGTAATCGTAAGCGGTGTTTGTCAAATCTGATTGTATGGAAAATTTGACAAGTTTCTATGGGAAGACAGCTGCCGGCGCCATATTTGACGATGACCGGTCTGTGCTCGTACGTTGGTGCAACTGGCACTAAGTGCCAGTTGCACCAAACAGACCGTTTGGTACAACCCAGCCTAAGGCTGCGTTTCCACCAGAGATGTGCGAGGATGTGTTTTCATATATTTGGCACCTCGCTCGCCGCGTTGCGAGGTGTCAAATGTATGAAAACGCATCCTTGCACATCTCTGGTGGAAACGCAGCCTAAGACGCTAATTTGTCGTGAATAGATAAATAAAGTAATGTGAAAGCCGTAATAACAATTTCTTAGAGTTTAGTTGCCATTGATTTTGTTGTTAGCTAACACTAGATCAAGTACTTTATTATATTTTAAAGAATGGGTACAGTCTTTACCTCTAATTTCGCTTTTACAGGGACCGAGTTCACAAAAGCAAATATACACACGGCCGACGGAATATCCGTGAGATTTCCAAGAGTCACGAAGATAAGGCACGACAAGGATTGGAAAACTGCAACCAACTTAGATGAGCTCAAGAATCTATATAAAACGTCCAAAGAAAAGACAGATGTGTCACTTTTAAACAAATTGGCCGCTACTGCGGACGAATCATACGAACCACCAAAAAAAAAGCTTAAAGAAAGTCCTAAATCTAAAGTCACTACAATAGACACATTCTTGAAGAAAGATAAACCAAAGAAAAAGGAAGATTTAAACAATTCAAATTCATCAGACACGATCAGTGATACTAGCCATACAAGTGAGAGAGACAGCAAAACAATCAAATATCAATTGCAACCCGAAAATCCCTTGCCGGATGTTTTTAAATCAAAGAGATTAGGATTTTACCCAGATTTTATAAGCATATCCGAAAAGAAGAGAACACATTTTGAAAGGCATTGGATCGCATACGGAGGTACAGTTGTCAAATCAATGCGTGCAATGGACGTTGATTTCCTCGTTCACAACGAAGATACTATAGAATTTAGGAAATTGCAGAAACTAAAGAAGAAACTAGCATGTAATGCGCGGCACGTGACAAAGGATTGGTTAGTGAAATGTATCAATGATGTTGCGTTATGTGATACGACAAAATTCGCCGTCGTTGTTGAACCTTAGGGTACTTATTTATTGTAGGTACAGTAAGATTTCTTTGAGTACGATACTGGCACCATGCTCTTATTCCATTGGATAATCTACTTTAACGCTAATGTAATAGAGTTTATACACTAAAATCCGGATACAGCGACCGTCAAGGGACCGGCGATATTACGTCGCACTAACAGGACGTCGTACAAAACGGACTAATTTTCTTTGAAAATGTTTGGTGTGAATTTCTATCGTCAGGTGATTTAGCAGTCGGTAAAAGCGGTCAAATTTTATAAGCTGAGTCGTTATAAGCGGATACTACTGTATTACAAATATACGATTTTCAGACATGTAATAAAGGGAACGAACATTAACATTAAAGTAAAATATCCGATACAATGCGTTACCGGCAAGCGGGCATCAATTGAAACTGATATTAATATGTTTCAATAGCAATTATTTCCATACAAACCATAATTATGTGAATTAACCATTGACTTATAATATAGAAATAGACACACAATGCCGAACAAATATGACGGAAAATGTGGCACTGATTGACACTGTCAGTTGCATACACGCTTTGTCACTGTCACTGTCTGCCGCCAACACGAAAGTACCGCAACGCGGTACATTTGAGGGTGCCATTTTTTTCGCCTGACTGTGTATCTAGTTCTTTTATAGTACATCTATGGAATTAACTGCAAAATTAAATTTCCTAATTCCACACCTTCAATGTACGACGTGCACTGCTTTAATATACAGTCATAGTAAACAGAATATTAAGGGCTGTCATTTGTACTGAGTTGTCAATTTACTTTGCAGTTTGCATTGCTCGCAATTAAAATTTTGTTAGAAAATAAGTGGAGTCGAAATTTTGGTGTAATAATAAAATTAAGCGCATTAGGAAACTACGATTAAATACCCAACTTAAAGAAAAGCCCGCTTGACGGTAACACGGTATAATATAATAATACAAATAAGAGCATGTGTCTGTGTCATACCTTTTCCAGGCCGCACCTAGGTGGTTTTGCGAAAAACAAAATATATATTCAGAATAGTTAAAATGTGCTTATTGGAAATTAATTTAAGCGCAAGTAACTTTTCCCCGAAATTCAATTCGATTTAAACCTTAACTTTGGGTATTAAGGTTGAAATTTTAACTACTCCCATGTATTTGCCTGTACTAAAAGTTTGAAAGATAATGAAATAATCTTGATCTTTTTAAAACGTTATTTATTAATAAACAGTGTCTATTGCTCTGCTAACATTTGCTTTCATTTCAATTTGAACGTAGCCCTGCCTATGATCTTGCCCGTTTCTATCTACATTTTCTCCAAACGTCGTGTTGGTTTTTCATTGAATAAACATTGATATTTTATAGACCGCTCCTGCCGCTGGTCAAGGCAATTTCGCGAGATAGAATAAACGGTGATCTTACACAGGGTTCATACCCTTTATTCATAGTGCCCACCTAAAAGGTTGTTTTTCTATAGGTATGGATAAATTTACAGAGTGCCTCTTTCATACGACTTTAAATGCAAGGGTTATTGCTGCTCCTCGTACTTCATAAAAATAATTACATTTAGCATCTTTGTAAATTGCTTTTTTCACATTTAAATAAATAAAAATCTTTTTGAATGTATGTGTGTGTGTGTGAATGTGTGTATGTGTTCGTACGCGCAATGAAGATAATAAATGTCGTCTGTCAATTGCTGTCAATCGATTCTTGCAAAAGCCCCATGACCAAAGGCACCCTGTGCACATTTGATGTAGTTAGGTACTTTACACTTAAACTAGAGTCTAAGTCCGCGGGTCTAGACCAGGACCAGACCAAAACTATCGATCTATTTATGTTTAGAAGAGCGCGAGAGAGATAAATGGCGATGAGACATGCGAAAAGTTGTGTGTCACACTCACACGTAAGGCATAATAAATTACCTGAGCTAAGTCGCGTGTGTAACTATGTGTGCTCTTCAAAATAAGACAGGCGCAAGAAGTAATCATTCGCGGTTCGGTTGCTTTTATTCGTCGTAAATCGATGACACAGTAATTCACCTTAGTCAATCTCATATTTGTACTTCGAATAACAAATCTCCTGCCAGCTTAAAAAATGCTAGGCATCCGTAGGCGCAATGCGTCCTATTTGGCAGCAACATTAGAACTTTACCTACCCGTGCTTATCCTGCATTGCAGGCACGTACCTACTCCGTGAACTAACACATACACAAAACTATCTATAAAAACTCCAGGGACCACGTTGATTCCGGTCCAAACTCCTAACCAACTCGGCAGTCCATTCCGTAGTTATTATGACCGATGAGTGTGATTTATCGTTTTTCTCTGGACCGCCCTTGTTTATTATTTAGAGAGCATCGATATCGTAGCGTAGATACATCACAACAGCTATAACAGCTGTGGTAAACTGGCTGAACAATATTGTTGTGGTTTTCCATTACAAAATTTCATACAGGCTACTATAGGTAGGTAATTAAAATAATTTGATACTGGATTTTATTGCAAGATTAAAAATACCTGGGTAGGTACCTCTTAATTACTGACCCGTATTCAAGGGGCGGGCCCAAACATTCATTATGGTCGTTTGTCTCCTCTATGCCATAAAAAACACCTTACAAAAGAAGTAGGTGTTTTATTTAAAAGGAAGATGATTAGCTTAGCAATATGTAATTGTTAACATAACACCACCTTCTATCTAATCCATTAGAACAAACGGCGCGTAAATTCTAACGAGCTTATTGAATTACCATTGCATATCTGAGAAGATTGCTTGGTCGTCTATCACACCGTTTTGTACCTAGGTATGTTATTTGGCTCCGCAACGTAATATTAAGTGTATTGAGGTGTGCAATAATAGTACATTACTTAACAAGGGCGGTAAAACAAAGAATGTCTCAGATTGCAGGTATTTGACGCCCGAGCCGAAGGCAAGGGCGATAAATATGCGATCTGAGGCTTTCTTTATTACCGCCCGTGTTAAGTACAAAATTTTATGTCACCCCCTGGCCAGGAAGTGGGTTTTTTCGCGCGCGGAGCTTGCGATAATGGCCACTTTATGGCCAGGTGTGACATAAAGAGTATTTGTATTGTATAAGCACCATAGACAAATAATCTTTAATTTCATTTAATTGTATGCTACATAAATGAAATGCTTATAATGGACTCGTCATTTTGATTTTACTGATTTTAATGAGCAATTTTTACATAGGTATTTATTTATTTCGGGGATATCGAAAACGGCTCTAACGATTTCGATGAAATTTGCTATGGGGAGCTTTTAGGGGCGAACAATCGATCTAGCTAGGTCCCATTCCCTGGAAAACGCCGAACACAGCTTGGTTTCCCAGGTTTTTTAACTGATTGACAAAAATGCGTTTCTTGTAGGTATTTTTTACACAGATAACCTCCACTAGATAGAGCTTATAAGACGACGCGTGCGCGCCACAGCTCCAGCCCCACGCCTCTCAAAAATATTTCGGTGAATCTTTCCTATTATTCATCTTTAATTAAAGAATATTCAACTTGCAAAGCATATAGGTAATTAGACTTAGTGGACTAACACTATTGTTTTACTATTCCAAATCGGGCTTCAATCGTTCTATTAATGGGCATTTTCACTTTCCGGTGTACCCCCTACTTTTTTTTCGGATCTAGGTAATTTTGGGTTTTCTGAAAAAAGTCCCCAATTAAAAGTCAGTTTTGTGACGCTTTTTGCCAAACAGTTAATATGGCTCGTCACAAAACTGAGACTGACACAGGAAATTTGTATGGAAAACCAGAAACACGAGTAGGTATGTCCCCCAAAAAAGTCAGTTTTGTGACGCTGTTTTCCAAACAGTTAATATGGCTCGTCACAAAACTGAGAATCAATTGTAGGTACTAGGCATGATTCTGAGTCAGAAAACCCAAAATGACCTAGATCGGCATAAAAAAGTTGGGGTAAACCTGAAAGGGAAAATTCCCTGTGCGACTTGAAACATGTGTTGAACGTTTCGTGTGTGGCGTCGGTGTAAAAGCGCACCTCTTAGACTTGGCTCGAACGCGCGGCCCATAACCGCCGGGAACGCCTTCAGCCCACGGATCGCGCGTTCCGTTTTAAATTTTCAACAGCTCCGCTACGACCCGCAAGTAGGTACACGTACCTACTTGTATGTGCAAACAAATTAATTATTTAACTTTGCGAGGCCCGCTTCCCTCTTGCAAATGAACTAAGCCTACAAGAGCGTTTGCATATTGTGGTAAATTACTGATATCGTTACCACGGGAATTTGAACTCTACAGCGTTGGAATAGCGTACCTAATTGTAGCGGCTGTGTGTATTTTGGCGGCTGTACCCAAATCAAAGCCATGCTAAACATGCGTCAATAACGGTCAGTTTAGTTGATTAATTTCAACAATCATAGCCGAGTTGTGTTTATCTTCTTACTGGTGACTACATTTATTTGCTTTTTTAGGCCCGATTTGAACAAGAAGGACCATGTGTTTATTCGATTCCATAAACCAAGAAAATAGTTTGTTCATAAATCTAAAACAGTAAACAGTATGTTTAACAATAATGATACCTAATCAATATACTTACTTATATCTATTTTACAGGATAATATCAATGAGGTCGTCTACAGAGTGGAATATGATAAGGGACTCGTTCGTTACCTAATGTTCTTAACCATTTTCAAGTAACAACTTATTAAAGTTGTTACTTGAAAATGTCCACATATGGAAAACTCCACATATGTCTAAATTTTACTAAGAGCTAAAATCCATGTTGCTATGAGATGAGCATCGGATCTTGCCCGTCGCCGCGTTGGTGAACAGTGAACACACCTGCTCTTCGCGACGACGGGCTGAATCCACTACCGAACAAAACCAGTTGCCTAGAACTATCATGGCGTCGTTACCGAACGACGTCTTTGAACAAGTATTTATTGGCGAAAACATCATAAGTTTGATGGAAAGCCTTTTTTAAAGAGTGAAGTGTGAGATGAGCATCTTACTTCTACGGACTAGGTACTTACTAGACTGTTGTTTCCAGCAAAATTTCGTTTGAAATTACTAGCGCCAGTCGTGAATAATTGTGATTAGGTATTTAAATATTAACGATAGACATTTAAAAAAAGGGGCCGCTAATGTAGACTTTATAGTTCAATTATCTCAGATTTGTTAAGCAAATTCTTTGTTCTCCTGAAGCTCTAAAACACAAAATATCGGAATCCTCCCCTTAATGTCATTTTAGGACTCTCTCAGGACAAATTCTCGGAAGACATAAATTAGATTTTTATCTGAGTCATTTTTAATTCTGTATGCAGCTAAGGATTAACATGTTACCTAAATACAGATTGAGTACATATTATAAGTTACTGAATGAATAAAGCCGTTTACCTAACATAAAACGTTCACGTGTAAAAACAATAGGTACTGTACATTAAAAACAAAGGAACACAAATATAACGCGTGGTTTGAAGTTTACTTTGTAAATAATTTATTCCGTGTTCTCCGTGTGGAGGTTGTTAACCAAATTTACAATAGCTTATGCGAAGGCATGTTAAATTTACCACAATTCGAAATTATTTAAAACACTATTACGCATTATTAAAATTAACTGTAGGTAACGATAAAAGGACAAATTACAAAGGCAATCTGAAAACATGGTTTTATATGAATGAATTGCATGATAGGTACCTACATGCAGGTTACAGGCTGATATTAGGTATTTTCCAATTCCAGTACTATTTAGGATTGTAGCATTTGTACCTTTAATTTTTATCAGTAAAACGGTACTTTCTTTTCAAGAATGGGACATTTATTTTTTCATACGAATGAGTAGTATTTACTACGCAGATTAGGTAGGTACTACACTGAATGGTTGCTTTACTTTACTATACCGTGGACGTGTACGTCCACGATAAACTGTATGGTTTCATTCAAATATAATTAGTTTAAAGTCTATAGTCTATTTTATGAATGAAACCATATAGTTTATCGTGGACGTACCTACTTACACGTCCACGGTAACGTATACAAGCATCCAATTAGGTACTAGAATATTAAGTCTATGATTTTTTTAAACTGTAAAGTCATTAACTTTTATAGAACGACTATTTTCCGCGAGCGCCTGTTAGAGTCTGTCCTCGCATCTTAAAATCATGAATTATCAACGTATTACCGCGAAAATAGGTCAACCAATATGAAACAATGTCGAGCTGACGCATTGGACCACTACAGATCTCGCTGACTTCTAAAGCACACTGCCTCCAGCCGTTTCTAGTACCTATACTAAAGTTAGATAGTATCGAAGTGAAAATTCTATTAGGTCTTGCTTTAAAATTTCAACGTTATTGCTCCGAAGCAACGTACCCGCTCTATACGTGGCCAAAAGCAAATATCCTGGCTCGACTCAATCCAAAATTTATAAGAGATTCCGTGCCACGTCTCATGTATGCGATAAACCAATTTTTTTTAAACTACAGTGCTACTGTACGGAGGGAATGTGGAAATGGCCTAATCCACTTGTGAAATGTACATACATTGGTGTTTGTATATGGAAGGTCAAGCGAGCACTTTCTAGGCGAGTAACAAGAGAAACCTAAGAGTGCCTTTAAATATTCAGATACCAACAATCTTCCAACTTTTTACTCAGTTGTACTAGAATAGAAGACGATTTGTGAGACAGTTTTATTTCACGTTTAGTTATCATTATAAATACTTTATTATTCCTTACGTTTAGAACCTTCTGTCAAGTCCACATGTACAGTAGTAGCTCACGGTACAGTATAGATTTTACCCGACTTGGGCTTTTAGCGAAATTGATGCATGTTTGTATGTATATATGTCCGTTCGTTCTACTACTCAACGGATCAACCGATTTTGACGAATGATCCGTCATTAGATTACTTGATGTCTGTCACTTAGTACATAAAATTAAAAAAAAAATAAGAATGGTAGATAGCGTGCGCTTTACCTAATTAATAATGATTTATTTCCTTTTTCAAAATCTTCAAGTGATTTGTCAACATATAGGCTTTAAAAGGCGAGTCCCTTTTTAGGGTTCCGTAGCCAGAATGGCAAAAACGGAACCCTTATAGTTTCGCCATGTCCGTCCGTCCGTCCGTCCGTCCGTCCGTCCGACCCCCGTTTTTCTCAGTAACCGTTAGTACTAGAAAGCTGTAATTTGGTATGAGTATACATATCAATGACGCCGACAAAACGGTAGAATAAAACCTTTAAAAAAATTTTTTTTTAGGGTACCTCCCCTACATGTATAGTGGTGGTGCAATTTTTTTTTCTGCCGAACCCCATCGTGTGGGGTATCGTTTGATAGCTCTTTTAAAAATATTATAAGGTTTATAGAAACATTTTTTGATTAAAGAATGGGTTAGCGTGATATTAAGCTTTGAAGTGATAATTTTTGTTATGGTCAAGTGTCCCCCCCCCCCCCCCCCCTGCCAGCTAAACGGTGGCTACTAGGCATGTGAAAAAAATCATGGTAGTAGTATATACGATATATTTAAAAGGAAAACTATCACAGCTAAGTAGACATTACTAGTTAACGAGTAATAGTCGAACTTCAGAAATGTACTTTGCAAAAGCAAACTTCCGTACAATTTCCATTGATACCTTAGATAATGTTGTTAATTCTGTCAAAAACATAGTAAATATAAGTTTGCGAACTTTTTAGTCTACATAATGTAACGGGTGGACGACTACGGAACCCTACCTTGTGCGTGGCCCGACACGCAGTTGGCCGGTTTTTTCTTTCGATTTCACCTAGTTGTTTGGAGGCGCTTCGACCCTCGACCCTATTGCATCATCATTGGCCTTGTTCATCTATGAAAAGATGATTTAAGCAGCGTCAGTATGAGAGGTGCGGCACTTACGTAAGTGGCTTGTAAGGCCGATACGGGAGCGACAGCCACGACCGCATAGTTGACAGATAAATGTCCCACCCGAAGATGAAAGAGGCAGAGCAGCGCGCTGATTTCTTAATTCGCGCCTGCGGGATAAAAGATCAAACCAAGTTTGGTCGTGCTCCACCACTCCATTTCGTAGGGTCTCCCTCCACTGGTCACGATCTTGTGAGTACTCTTCCCAGGTTGAGGGGTCGATTCTAAAAGATTTCGATCGATTCCTCAAGTTAGTGGTTTAAACTTATAATACAAAATTTTAATCGATATTTTTTGTACTCCTTTTTTAAATTACTATAAAGACGATTGTTTCTTATTTTTTATTTATTAGAGAGATCGTTCAATTTAATGGCGAGAAAATGTTATTACTCGTACAGCGAAATTGGTCGAAATCTCGGTATTTCGAGATCTCGGAATACCGAGATTGCACTCACTAGAGGTAGTACAACGGAATTAATTAACATTATATTTTTTTACTGAGTTTAAAAAGCATATTCAATAACATAATTATTATGTCTTTCCAATACATACCCACCTACCTACTACGAACAAGGAACACAATCTTGTTCGAGATTTTTAAACGAGGAAAACGATTTAAAAAAGATTTGTGGTATTTACGTATTTGTATCGAGCGAACTTTATGTACAACCTAAGCGTCGAATCGTGTAATATAACCATGTAGTATTAACTTTGCCACATGAAGTACCAAATTTAAAATAGACCCGGCATTGCATAAACCACTGCCGGTAAATCTATCAGATTTATCGGATTGAAGCATAATGCATTTCGTGCCATTTATCTTTGAGAAAGTAGGTAGGTACCCCTTCAATTCCTCGTTTGGCGGAGCGCACCTAGGATGCATCGGTGCCCAGCTCCATTGTGGGGATGTGGGGGTATCTGTCAAGGCAAGCGGACGTTTTGACGCGCTCTGTTTCCGTTCATTTTGTAAGTTTCAGAGAACTGTACCCTTACCATGAGTTTGCAATGTTTGCATTACCGTACTCGCTAGCGACTGCATAAACGATTTAGTATGGCCAGTGGCGTAGTTAGATGACTAAGGGCCCTGGGGCAAAAAAAACTGGGCCCCCTAAACTGTTTAGGTTTTATCAATATATATACTTATTTCTCGCTAGTTCAAGAGGTTTGCTAATCAGGTTTTGGGGACCCCCTGAGCCTGGGGGCCCCGGGGCACTGCCCCGCCTAGCCCTTCGGTAGCTACGCCACTGAGTATGGCGATTCTTAGTTCTATAATATTGCGTAACTGCCAGAGGCGCTGTACTTTTGTCCATAGGTAGGTGGTAGGTATAGGTAGGGGTGGGTATTAGGTAATCGTTTACGCAAATACGCAGTCGCTAGCGAGGATGGTAATGCAAATATTGCAAACTCATGGTAAGGGTACTGTATTCGTTGTATTCATGACGTAACCTAGGAGGTACGTTTTACGTATCATCATCCTCCTAGCGTTACCCAGTACAGTTGCATCCTGAAGGATGCCTGGGGTCCGCTACTTAATCCCAAGATTTGGTGTAGGCACTAGTTTTTACGGAAACGACTGCCATCTGACCTTCCAACCCCGAGGGGAAACTAGACCTTATTGGGATTAGGCTTTATCAAGTGAGTGGGCAACTTGACTGTTAGAAGTTCTCAAACCGCCCGAAGGCCTCCCACTTGGCTTAACGACTTCTACTCTACGTACTGCTACGTAGGTACGTTTTACGTATATGTATGTTAATGTTAAATAGCTGGAAAATTAGTAATTTTGTCGCTTTAACCCGTTGGAAATTTAGTATGGCAGTTAACGCGACAGGGGCAAAGGTGTTAAGTCCCTTGTGAGGCCGATTTTAATAAATTCGAGTTAGTAGATTATAACTTATTAAACTACGGTAGACGGTTGCCTAGTAGTTTTGTTGACTTACGTAAAAAACATTATTTTACTTTAAGTAACGTTGTCTAAAGAGCCCCCTAATTTTTTTTAAATAATTTGACTACGTAATTTACAGTTTATTCCAATACGCCCCATACTCGTAGTTATTGAGCAAAATGCTTGCTATACGGACAGACAGAGAGACAGGCGGACATGATAAAACTATTAAGGGTTCTGTTTTTGCCATTTTGGCTACGGGACCCTAAAGTTATATATAGAAAATTATGTATTATATGTTGAGACATGATAATGTAGGTATTCCTATATTTTGTATTATCCTAAATTTTTACGGAAATATTTTGTCGGTTTTTACACATAACCACATAACTCTCTACTCTGCCTGTATTGATTCGTGGGTTGTCAGCGATAGTCGGCACTGCTCGGCGCAGTTTGCAAGGTCAAAGCAATCCGTGAATATGAATCAGAAAATGAAAAAAAGAAAGTTCTTTTTCTGTAAAATAGCAATACTAGGCCGGTGTAACATTAAAGTATAAGAACAAGTAACTGCCACGTATGATAAAGACAGTTACCGAAAATGGGTACTCTTATGATTTAATTTAATTTATTTATTTAAGCCATAAATTGTTCTATTCAATAAATACCTAATGACAATACGACTACCGAAATCATGAAGATGCCTTTCCTTTCACCTTAGCTTCCCGGTTAAGGCGCGCGGTAGGGCAAGGCCTTCTCCAGATACAAACTCTGTGCAAGTTTTATTCGTCGGTTTTGGCACTCCCGAATATATATTGTTTTGCTTGTTAATACTGGATATACGAATTGAAAGTCAAGAAAAAAAAAAACAAAAATTTAAAAAAATATATAGTTATTAAAAAAAAGCCAAAAAAATCTCCAGGTTCTGGCTAATAGAAAAATAAGCATACTGACCAAAATTCATAAGTGTAATGCAAACACAAGCGAAGAAAAACTTGCACAAAGTTTGTATGGAGAGAGCTTGCCCACTCCCACGCCTTAAGAAAAGCACCGTGTAGAAATTTGGATTAGTGAAGTCACAAATCCGGCGGCAACGGGGCTAAAGTGCTGAATGATTTAATTAATTCCCTCCATTCATTAACATGTGCCACCGACGTATACAGTCTGATAATGAATAAGTATGTGAATGATTCTTATAATTTCCCCCGCGACTTCGATGGGACATTAAATCTGATTAATTTTTATCGCTCGCACGTCAAACGGCGTTGATTTTGTAACAAAGATTCTGAATTCACATGGGAACGCTTTGTGTTTTTTTTTTACATGGTTAACCCTATCGTCACTATATATGGAACTCACGTGCTGAATTCGGTTACCTACCCTAAACCAATTGAGTAGAGTCTGAAATAATGGATAGACGGATAGGGCTATAATCGGAATATACCAATCGTTTAGATTTCAGTGTCACATTGTCGCGCGCGTCATTACAGTCAAGTGTGAGCACAGCAATTTGTGTTTCATACGGGTAACCTACGTGTCGCTTGTGACACCATAGGGCCTGTCCACATTACCACGGTGCGACGTCGCGGCACGGCACCGAGCCTTTCAGCCGCCGCTTTCTGCGGCGCCGTTTCACGTTTACGATGCCGCGCCGTGGTAATGTAGAGAGTTGTAGACAGGCCCTTTCGCTCACGATGAGACGCGCCGCCGACGACGCGAATATGTGGGCCTGTCTACATTACCACGGCGCGGCGCGGCGTCGTAAATGTGAAACGTCGCGGCACAAAGCGGCGGCGGAAAGGCTCGGTGCCGTGCCGTTTCACGTTAACGACGCCGCGCCGTGGCGTGGTAATGTGGACAGGCCCAACGAATCAAATATATAGGCGGCGACTCACAAGCGACGCGTAGGATACCCGAACGAAACACAAACCTCTTATTAGTAGCCCCGTGAGAGAAGGACCTAACTCCTAAGCAACTATAGAACTAAATATCAAACCAACTAGTTGATTATGTAAAGTGTGCAACGTTCTTTAGGTAGATTTGTAATTTTAGTAGAAAAATTACATTTAGACCAACACGCCCCTTTACACACGCCCGAAAACGTTAGACGTAATTACCTACCCCTTATTACGTAGTTGAATAGGAACTAGACTATAAAAGATTCTATTGGAATGGTTTATTCGCCCGGGCCCTAACGGTAAATTTAACCGGATGCGTTTCTTCCGCGGCGGTTAATGGCGGTATTCCCCGCGCACGACGCACGTACGCACGCAGTCGTGACGCTTTGAATCAAATAAAGCCTTCCCTGGCCTATCTTGTTCCGTAGTTTAGGACAACGCGAACCTCTGTTGTGAGACACCAAAGATAAACCACCGGCTATAAACGTACAACTTTTAAAAGAGAGTTTTATTGTTGTTCGTTTTTGCTTCAGCCGTTAGGAAAATACGATAACCTGTTTTCCAAGCTCTTCAGAACATTAAATTGAAATGAAATAATGGCGCTTCACTAAAGGTGTAGTGGCTAAAATGGTTATTTGTTATGCAAGGCTGCTATTTGGGTAGAGTGCAGATATTGAATCAAGAGATGTCATGCGAGATAAAGAAAATATAATTATCACCATAACAAGAGCTTAAAATACGAAACTTAAATGGAAATATGTTGTGCTGCTACAATCCTAACTAACGAATACACAACTTCACTAGTACTTGCCCACTGCAGCAGACACGTGTATCTATACCGCATTCAGTTCCTATAATGCATTTAGTACCTACCTGTTGATAAATAAAATCGTAATATCATTTACAGTGTTTATATTTATTGTAAATCAATTATCAATGCCTACTGTTGCGGAATCCGAGCTTCGAGAGATACCATCCACAAAAACAGAGCCGCGGGCATAGACCACACACACTAAAGGCGCACACACACGCAACAATCCCCAACATCCTCCCGCGGGCAAAAAATACAAATACTGTTATCTAATGGAAACAATAGAGTTCTAACTTATGATAGCTTTAGCTTATAATAACAGTACAGACAAAAAATAACAGCGTATACTATTTGGGTCACAACGATCGGCACAAAACTACACAATGAGTCAGAATATAACAATGGTTAAACTAAATACCTCTGCGGTATCTTTACAACACGACCTCGTCGAGTTTCGACAGGGATTGGACGAGGACTACGGTCAGAAACGGGTTCTGCAGCATCTGGATTCACCGTAGACTCTTTGAGAATATCCAACTTACCTTTGTCAAGTAGTTCTTCCTTCAAAGATTCAGCTGACAATTCTAAAGGGTAGAGTTTTTGGCATGCTCGTACCTTTTCCGCTGTAGCAGTTCTTACCTTTGCAACCCTAGTAAACCCATCATTGCCAATATACACTTCGACTATGACTCCTATTGGCCAGTGCAGTCTGTTCATGTCCAGCTCGATCAGCACGATATCTCCAACTTGTGGCTCCTTGACTTTATGCCTGTAATTCTTGCTCGACAACAGCGATAAATACTCGTTTTTAAAACGTTGTCTAAAATCCTGTCTCAGCTTCTGTAGGTACTGGTATCGTTGTCCTAGATTTTCAGCGTCAATTCTATCTAGATCAGGTGTATCACAGTTACTTATGCCCTGAAGAAACATCTGTGGAGTCAAAGGTCTCAATGAGTCGTCATTCATTGTTATGTAGGTAAGCGGCCGGCTATTGATGACAGATTCACAGTCACATAATATAGTTGATAATTCAATCCAATTTACTGTTGATTTACCTAAGATTCTACTCAGCATTTCTTTTACCACGCGGATTATACGTTCCCACCATCCTGCCCACCACGGCGATCCTGGTGGTATGAATTTCCATTGAATGGCTCGCGAGGCGGTGGAACTTTCAACTTTAGCCCAATCAATATTATTTAGCATATTCGCTGTCCCTTGAAAGTTCGTTCCATTGTCTGTGTAAACCACACTTACTCGTCCTCTTCTCGCTAAAAATCTTCTGAAGGCCATTATGAAGCTAGCAGTCGACAGTGATTCTACCAATTCCAGATGTATTGCTCGGTACGTTGCACAGGTAAACAGCACAATCCAGCATTTCTGTTTATCTGTTAGGTATAAAGGCCCTGCTAGATCTATGCCAGTGATTTGAAACACTGATATAGCGTCAGTTCGGTCTGTTGGTAGTGGAGATTCAGGCACACTATAAGTCTTGCATTTGTATCTTTGGCATGTAACGCGTTGTGCTACAATCTTCTTAGTCAGGCGTCGTATATTCAGTATCCAATAGCTATTTCTTAAATCTGTCATCATAGTTAATGTACCTGCATGATTTAAGATAACATGTCGGTGTAAAACTAGTCGTTGTACAATTTCACATTTTCCAGGTAGCAGTATTGGAGAAACAAAATCTTTACTCTCGTTACTGAAATCTAGTCTCGTCTTCACTTTGATTATACCATGTTCATCTACCATGGTGCCTAGATTCTTCGGTATGGTTTTATTATCTTTGAAATTTTCCTTTTGTACCAACCTTATCAGAATCTGTTCAGCATTTTTATATTCGTCATTGCCGATGTCTTCTTTCCTTGTAGAGAACCGTTGTCTTACTGTAGGATTCATTCGTAATAGCCATGCAACAAGTCTCACTATTCTGTTGTATTTAGAGAAATACATCAATCTCTTACTAAAAGCAGGTGAATTGGTATCAACGTTTGTTGCGGTTCTCTTTATTTCCTCGTTACATACAGCGTTCTCATCTATAGATATGTCAGTGAGGTTTGACTTGGGCCACTCATTCAAAGGTCGGCAGGGTTCGCGTTTCCAGGTAAGTGGTACCAGTCTTCTCTTCTTGTGTTCTTACAGATCTCTGTGACTCTGTTGCTCACGAATGGTTTCCAGGATTTCTGTCTTTTCAGCCACGCCAATACAACAGCTGAATCTGTCCAACAGAAAACTTCGTAGTTTTTGCAGTTAGAAAGCAGTCCTGAATTTATAACTTCAATGAACAGCCTGGAAGCAATCAGAGCACCCATCAATTCGAGTTTGGGAAGACTAAGTTTCCTTTTTGTAGGTGATACTCTACTCTTTGCTAACACTAGTTGTACAGTGACCTCATTGCCATGTCTTGTACGTAGGAATATACACCCTGCAAATGCGTCTTTACTAGCATCACACATCACATGAACGCTTGTCTCACATTTTTCAATTGGTGCATTTGTCAGACGTCTGGGAAATCGACATTGATTAATATAATGCAATGTGTTTATCCATTCTTTGAATTCCTTCTTCAATTCTTCTGGAATTTGCTCATCCCATCCCGTGTTACTTAACCAAGCCTTCTGTGTAATAAGTTTAGGTATCAGTGTGACAGGAGATACTAATCCCAGTGGGTCAAATACTTGTTGAGTTACAGAAAGCAGGTCTCTCTTTGATATCTTATCTTTTATTTCATGTTTCAGGTTCACACTGCACTGTAAGTCATCTTGAATAGTATTCCATATCATACCTAAAACTGGAACTGTAATTACTTCATTCTTTCTCCCCGGAGCAGCCACCCATCCTCGCAGGTCAAACCCCCCTAAGGCCATTAATTCCTTTGACTCAGAAATAAATTTCTCCATTTGATCTTCTGTCTCCACACTCGTTACACAGTTATCAACATAGAATGCCTCTTTCAGTTTCTGTGCAGTTTCTTTGTATCTCTCTGGACTATTATCTAAATGGTATTTTATTATGGCCGCTAATATGAAAGGGCTACAGGTCAATCCAAATACTACTCTCTGATGTTGATATGTCACTACATCGTCACACAGTTCTGTATTTTTCCACCAAAGGAATTTAAGGTACTCTCTGTCTTCTTCTTTTACAGATATATTTAAGAAGGCTTTCTTTACATCAGATGTGATTCCATACATGCTCCTACGGAACAAGATCAGTAACTTTGGTATGAATTCTATTAAATTTATACCTTTGTCCATACAGTCATTTAATGACCATCCTTTTTCATCTCTCATAGAACAGTCAAAAAACCGGCCTGACCCTTGTAGTGCTGGACATCTTGAAGACTGGACGATGTGCGAGGTAATGACCTTTATCCTTGTCATCATCTTTGACCTCTTTGATAATCCCTTCATCTATCCACTCTCGGAATACTTCATCATATGTCTGCATATTGCCTGTTCGTGCAAGTTTCTTGGATGTTGTTTGGAGCCTCTTAAATGCTTGATTGTAGTTTGGCTTCAATTCTGGAGTATCATCCTTCCACAACAGGTTCACTTCATATCTGCCGTCTGCCTCTGAAATATGTTCATTAAAAATGTTTAATATTTGTTCTTGATCTTCTTTTTCTTGTGGATTTTGGTCTTTAATTCCTAATACTTCCAAACTCCACAAGTCTGCTATGCTTGTCTGAGAGAAACAGGTCATAACTACTGCTGAACTGTAGGCGCCCGTTGTCGGACCCTGAAGTGTCCATCCAAGTTTTGTCTTCGAGGCACACAAATTATTTTCGATGTGAACTATTGTGCCTGTCAGTATTGAACTCATACAATCAGATCCCAGCAATATACCTATCTCCGTTATGTTACTTTCCTTGTCTGTTAAATGTACATTTAATTTTTGTAGTTTTTGGATAATTTTATTATCCTCCACCTTAGGCAGATAGCCACAAAGTGCATTGTCAAGAGTAAGTGCTTGCATAGTCATGGCAAAAGAATTATCAAGTGAACTCACCTTAAATTCACATTTCTTGTAGACTTCTGGTTTCGTCTCGAGTCCTCCAAACAAGGTGTGCGCAAATTCTTCCTGGCCTATTACCTTTAAGTTGAGTTCCTCCGCCAAGCTTTTCCTTATGTACGAACGCTGGGAGCCACTGTCGAGTAAAATCCGTACCTTTTTCTTCTTTCCATCATTTTCTATTATGGCCACTAAAGTCTGCAATAGAGTTGTTACTTTATCCTGACATAAATTAACATTTTCATTAGGCTTGTTGGTCAGTTCTTTCTTATTTGTGCTATGTAAATCAGGACATAATATAACCAAATGCCTTCGTTTGCATGCTAAGCATTTTATAAATGTTTTACACTGTTTTGCTACATGTCCCCGTTTCAAACATACATAACATCCACCTTTTTTTTCAATTAATTCTTTCTTTTCGTTTAAAGGTAACTCCGCCCCTTTACTACACTCTATTGAACTATGATTTTCTCTATCACAAAAGAAACAAGTGTCTTTGGTTACCTTGGATGTTAGGCATGTTGCCGTAGGAATCATGGGATGGCTGGTGACTGCTATGTTGGAACCCTGACTAAAATCTGATCTTGCCATCCTAATCCTTTCCTCTGCCTCTACCTCATTACCCAGAAACTTTAAGAGTTGTGCCAATCGTTCTGAGCCCTGCTGTTCACTTTTAACTTGAAGTTGAGATCTGCTCCAAGCGATTAGAATCTGTTCAGGCATAGCAGATTCTATCAAAGGGAACAGCATTGCATCATACCTGTCCTTAGTAACTTTCAAAGTCTCTAGTGCATGCAAGTATGTACTAATTTTATCATATAGTGATCTAAGGTCCAAAACAAGTTCGCCCCGGGCTTGTGCCAGCACCATACTTAATAACTCTCGGATATACACTTCTACTAGCACCTCGTCCCGGCCGTAGCGGCTCCGTAGTTGCTCCACTGCCTTTGGATAATTTTCTGCAGACGGTGGAAAGCTTTCCACTAAGGCCCGAGCATTTGAGTCCTCTTTTAAACATTGTAGTAAATATTGAAATTTATCTTCATCTGCAATGTTCCGGTCTTCATGGATTTTTTTGAACTGTCCCCAAAACTGGATCCACTTTTTTGGGTCATCGTCGTACTTCTTGATTTCAATTTGCGGCAGTTTATAATTTCTTTTTTCTTCCTTTGGTACCGTTGTCAAATTCTTCTCCTTTAGTGATTCTTTTGCTTGTAGCTCCAAATACTTTTGTTTGAATCTGACAAATCTGCACACGAAATCTTCTGCTTCATCGACTTCTTTCGTGAAAATGGGTTCCTCGAAGTCCGATGATGTTACGTACTCCGTTTGTATAATGGAGTCTAAAACTTTCAGCCGATCCATCTTTTCTTGCAAATATAAGAAGTCTACTTCTACGGCGCTGAAATCCTTTTCCTGCAGCTTTTCTTGTAAAGACAGTGCCGTTCTATTAAACAACCTTCTCACTTGTTGCCTTTCTCTTTTAGTTTTAATATTTTCGGCCATGATGGATTGAACTCGGATTGAAAGGAAACAATTTTGACGTGCTTTCTTAAGTACACCGGTTTTGTTGATTCTAAATCCCGACGGTCGCCACTTGTTGATAAATAAAATCGTAATATCATTTACAGTGTTTATATTTATTGTAAATCAATTATCAATGCCTACTGTTGCGGAATCCGAGCTTCGAGAGATACCATCCACAAAAACAGAGCCGCGGGCATAGACCACACACACTAAAGGCGCACACACACGCAACAATCCCCAACACTACCTGTACATATTAAATAAGTTTAATTTATAAGAACCTACCTAATAAGTCTACCGAGACAACAACTTTTTAACATGAACAAGGACATCTAAAAGTGTCACAATTTGTCACGCAGCATGCCATAAAATAAACCTTTGAGGCTTTTTCGTAAAGTTAGGTACTTTATTAGTGTGAAAATGTGGCGTGAATACATGTGATGGAACGATGTTTAAAATGACATTTCAGCTCTGAAATATTTATTACTTAGTAGTCTCAGTGCTTGGTAAGCAAATCATTTACATTATGCTGCAATTTCGTTTGTTGGTAGGGAAATCCTTAATATCTGCAGTGCACGGTGCGTTTTCGCAGTCGTTAAAGCAGGGTCGTCACAACAGGGTTACTTATTCACGACCGGTGTCCCCAACCAACAGTTAATTATGACGGGAGCGTGCCTCACCGAGCGCAACTTCAAATTGGATTACCCGCCCCGTCGCTCGCGTACCTACGCTAGTTCACATTCTACATAGGCAGAATCTTCGTAACCCAATCAATCGACTGTAGCCTTTAAAGCCAACGCATTAAAGGTAACGAGACTAATTACTTCCATAAAAAAATCGTTCATTGAGCAATTATCAAGCCCTGGAAACTGAAAAGCAGCTTGCTACATAGCGGCTATGGCATACTCCACTTCGCAATTAAATATTCTGTTTAGCTCACGCTTAGAGACATGGGGGAGTGGAGTGGATATACATTCGCATATGCTTGGCTCACTCATATACCTAGTCAAATACGTATTAAATCTATATTAATATTATAAGCGTTAATGTGCCGTATATTTTACGTACTAATGGAGTAAGGAGATTGAAAACATTACTTTGTGATGGTGGGAATTTATGTTTTAACCTGTTACTGTTTAGGTACAATAAAAGGCTTACATACAAAACCGAAAGAGTAATTTCACAAGCTTTCGGAAGCCTATGAACACTAGGTTCTAAGATTTCAAACTTATTTAGGTAAATTTTAAACTTTAGAACTGCTACAGATAAGAACTTTAGTCTTGTCTTGGCCGCAAGCAAGTGGAAATTGACTTCCAACTTATGAAGTGTGGCTTAAATGCTGCTGAGCCTTAGGAAGTTTTCAAGTTTATCTCTTATTCAAAATCTTGATCATAATTACATGTTTGAAAAATATAAGTACTTTAGACCAATATACCTAATGACACAACTTCATGAACTTAATCTATAAATATAAATAGCTAATACCATGACATACTTAAAGAGTGCTCGTGGTCCAGCGGCGGTATGCGAGGTTAAGGAATGTCGGCCCAGGTGAGTTCTTGGGCCCTTTGAGAGGTAGCGGGGGGACTAGGTTTCCCCAGAGACGAGTCAGGAGTTCGGACGGCTGCTGGCGAGGTTATGGTGGAGTGCAGGTACGTTCCCATGACCTCGCCTCATAGCACGGAGGCGGCAAATAGAGGGGTTTTTAGTGGGTATACCATAGGCCTCATTAGCCGACATGGGAGTCCCACATAACCACCAGGGTCCGTCCCCGCACCTTGGTGGTATGCGTAACGCATTTCCCCCTCTTTAAAAAAAGGTGAGTTCTTGGACGACGACCCATCCGCTCCTCATATCCGCAGACGAAGAGCTGGGCGTGCACGGCAGCGCTACGCGCATTTCCTCCCCCCCGTCGTAGTGGACCGGGTGATAGGGTCGGGGGACCTTAGCTATCCATGTAGTCCACTGGATAGAAGCGCCCCGAAACTGTCCCGGGGCGCTCTCCCTGGCCAGGCCTGAATAAAGCGGGTGAATCACGAGGGTCAAAGTTGAATGCGCCAAGCGAACCTTTGGCCCTCCCTGGAAGCGATGTCGTCGGACAATCGTTGGGGATTTAGTGGGTAGTCTGGGCCTTCTGCGCAGGAGCCACACACCCGCCCGGTCCCCCTTCGTCCGGGCGGACGGTGCGTAAAAGCATTCCCCCAAAGCAAAAAAAGGTGAGTTCTTGGATGGGTGATCGCGGCGGCTTGAGAACTTCTAACAGTCAAGTTGCCCACTCACTTGACAAAGCCTAATCCCAATAAGGTCTAGTTTTTCCGCGAGTTGGAAGGTCAGATGGCAGTCGCTTCCGTAAAAACTAGTGCCTACGCCAAATCTTGGGATTAGGTAGAAGACCCAAGGCATCCTTCAGAATGATGAGCTAATACTAAAACCTTGACGTCCAATAAGTATCATACGAATTGAATGGTACAGGGACCTATGCATAGTGAAACTAGCTACACACAGCAGGCTCACTATTTTAAAGGTACGCCATAATGAGTACAGACATTGGCAGTCTATATAATTTACTAGTCTATGGTGAATACTCTAAATCACCTACTAAATTGGCATGCAATACTCCAGCGTGATTTGGAGGGAGGCCAAATCATTATTAACTTCCTCTCTGCCACCGAAAACCCAAGACCGCGATCTATTAGAGCGGCTTGCCAGTTCTCAGCTCTCTGGACATCAATCTTTGCATTTGCAGTCGCAATAATAATGTGTTAGGTACTAGGGAAATTTCTTTAAGCCCAAAGTGCCACTTGTTTGCCACCGTCGGATAAAAAAGTGCTCTTCCCTGAATTGATATTTACTTTTTCTGTGAAGATAATTCGTGAATACCTGTTGCCTCCCGGCCAAATAAAAACAAACAACGATTTTTTTTGGTATGTGCCCGGCGATCTCCGGGCCCGGGAGATGAACATGTAACATAAGCACCTATATCATTATTTTGTATTATACTTCATGCAACAAAACCAATTAAACAAGTGAGACTTTGCTCTACTCTCTTTTGTCTCAGACAACATTTAGGTAACCGAAATTTTGTATTAGGTAACTCGTCATTATTATTATTATTGTGAACCTGTATTGTCCCACTGCTGGGCAAAGGCCTCCCCCCTCCTTTTCCATTGTTGACGACCCTGCGCCTCCTCTGACCATTCCTTTGAAAAAGTGGCTAGCTCGTCCCGCCATCGCCGGCGGGGTCTGACTCGTCTCCGTTTGGAGCTGTCGGGCTGCCAGTCAGTGGCGATCTTCAGACATGACCAGACCACTCCCATTTTAACTTAGCCGCTTTCCGAGCTACGTCGACTATTTGCGTATTGGAACGCAGCGCGGTGTTCCGGATACGATCCATTAATTTTGGTATACTGATTACACGTACAGCGGGTGCAATTTTTTTCTTCAGACCTCATCCTATGGGGAAAGTTTCCAAAAAGTTGGAAAAGTTCTCGGAAATTTCTTGAGAATTTCATACAAATATAAGAAATTTCCCCATACAAAAATGTGAGAAATTTCAGAAACTTACCTATGTGGAAAAATTCGCAATTTTGGAAAGTTACCGACGGCACATTAGTACATGTTAAATATTAAAGAAAAATGCATACACTTAATACGTATAACATAAGGAAATAGAAGAGTACGTAGGTACTCTTCTGTTTCCTTATGTTATACGTATTAAGTGTATGCATTTTTCTTTCGGCCGTAGGGCCGCAGTGGCACTTTAGTGTAGTAGGTACACGTAAACGCTTGGCAGCGGCACCAAATCGACGACCGCTTTAGCTTAGTTGGTAGTGACCCTGCCTACGAAGCTGGAGGTCCCGGGTTCGAATCCCGGCCGGGGCATTTATTTGTGTGATGAGCACGAATATTTGTTCTTGGGTCTTGGATGTCTTCTATGTATTTAAGTATTTATTTATCTATACAAGTATGTATATCGTCGCTTAGTACCCATAGTACAAGCTTTGCTTAGTTTGGGACTAGGTTGATTTGTGTAAGATGTCCACAAATATTTAAATCGGTGACGCCTCAACTCGAGCCGTCCAGTATTCTTAGTTGAAAACTTTAGTACAATAAATGTACTTAAATACTAGAGTAACAGCAATAATTTTATAGGCCAAGCGTAGCAAATAATCTCTACGGTCGAGACAAAATAAAATTGTCTGCTCTAATGGGCCTCACGTCTGGCTCATAATTCAACAAAATCTAATTTCCAGAATGTTCTGCTTCAATTCTACAATTGGCACAAACGAGGTTGGAAACTGAAGTTTGGCTCAAGTTCCGTGCAGCAGAGACTATGACGATTCCGCGAACAAACTTACCTAATTGCGGTTTTTGGGGTGAATTCGTAGAGAAAATTCTCTTTCACACGAGATATGACTCTGTAATTTTGTAAGTGATACGGACTTTAAAAGAAAGTGAGTGATGCTTGAAATTTTTTTCAAGCATGCCACGTACTATAGGTATACATACCTCGGCACGAAAAGGAATTGCCTGCCTCGTATCGGGATACCATACCATACCTGGCCGTAAATCCCTGTTTTTCTGGCCTCTGCAGCAACCCACTATTATGAAAAGTACTTATACAACATACATAATCCTCGATGTTGTTTGGAAAACCTCCATTACCATCAGACTCCAACTGCTGTTACTATTTTCACATTTAATTTATCTTATGAACATGAACGGCATATATTATAAATTACAAGTGTTCCATTTAATTAGTTTTCCACTTGGAAGGGAATTAAAGTTGTGAACAGAAGTTTCTTCGGCAAACATTCTTGCTATTTCCTTTTATAAATATAGAACTCGAGGTATTGCCGCAGCTGCGAGATTCAACGAAATAAAACTTATGTTGGCTTGCTCTTCCTTTTCAGGTGTTAAAGTTATAGGAGTAAAAGGTAAATTATTAAAGAGTCAAGCGCAAACGAAACTAACATTTTCTAATTAAAGTTAACCTATACTGAACGTTCAATTCCTGTAAAAATGAGATTTACGATTCATCCGGGAATTAAAAAGATTTCGAGAACCTTTTTGCTGCAAAGTTCTTCTCGATGTTGCAATTTATCTCGAGCCGAGCCTGGCGTACAGCGAACGTAGAAAATGAAACAACAACGAAATTTCGATATGGCTGAGGGTAGAGGTAATGAACAATTACATTTCCTTCATAATTGGTTTGTTTTTGTGTTTTGCAACATATTAAATATTAGGGGTACAATCTTACACAAATCCAAGAAAAAAAAGTCCAAGAAGCCCCAAAGTAAGGCTTATGATATTGGCACTAGACTACCATATATTTAATAAATACAAATCTCGAAAATAAATATTCAAGCTTATCACAGAAATATTTGCCCTGAACGGTATTCGAATCCAGGACCGCTTCGTTGGCAGGGTTACTAACCAAGACTAAAGCCGTGGTCGGAAATAGGAAAAAGGGCTTCTGGTGATGATTTCGAATTACACCAAGTCCTTTCTTCCCATTTTTATTAAAAAGCTGATCGCTATTCGACTTCAGTATTTCAACGTAAGCACAAAATAAAAAAATATACAGAAGGTCCGTTCCCGCCGTTCTTGAAAATACATACCTAAACTTGCCCGACTCACAGGGTTGCTTCTGTATTGATTCTGAATTTTAAAAAGGAGTAGGTATATTAAACATTCTTCAACATGACATTTAAATATGAACCAATGACCCGCTGCGAGTTGTGACTTGTTGTTGGCGGCGGCGGTCGAGAGCGCCAACAAAGAATATACCTAGCTACCTACTTAACTAAACCATAGTACTTAAATACTGGTGTTTTACCAGCGAACGATAAGATGAAGGTGTAATGGTTGATCGTCGTTATCAAAGCGGCTAGTTTCAAAAAATTACCTACCTATTGTACCTAGGTATTGTAACTACCAACATGAGAAAACAGTTTTATTCACCTTTCAATATCGTTTGGAAATTTGAAGAAAGTGTAGGTGTAGGCACAGTTTTTTGTTGTATTTAAACAATAAAATACATTCCAACTGTAATAATATCGGTTATTCATTTTGGCGTACGTGACAGCGTGACACAAAGTACCTACGTAGCGGCGGGGACGTCAAGTGATCAACGCGCGCACAACTAGCACCTCGCGACGCGACAGTGACAGTCGCGACTAAGCTTGTCCGAAATCAACCGAGAATGCTTGTAAATGTAAAGCTTGGCGTCCACTAGGCTCGCCGAGCCGAGTCGAATCGAATCGAAAATAATTCGCCTCCATACATTAACTATGAAAGTGCGTCGATTGGCGCAGAGCCGAATCGAATCGACCGAATGGACGCACTTTCATAGTTAATGTATGAAGGCGAATTATTTCGATTCGATTCGACTCGGCTCGGCGAGCCTAGTGGACGCCAGCCTTTACGTCTGTGTGCGTGCGGCGAAAATGGCACTTTGTACTGAGCGGACTCTCTGCTCCGGGCGCTCCGGCGCGCGCCGCCGCTATTTACTTTGTGACGTAAGTCTATTTAATATAACAATATTTAAATTCCTATATGAGTTTAAGGCTAGATGATGATTTTTCATACATGGTTCGCTATTGCGTGTTGCCAGATGCTGGAAACAGTGAAAACACAAAAAATATTTACCTTCAATTTGTAAAAAATACTACGATATTTCCTCAACGTAAGCCGATTTGTCAAGCCTATAGGGTGTAACCATTGTAACGGTGTGAGCCACCTTCAATATCTTAGGACACGTAGGCGTTCTTTTGTTTGAAATCAACCCAAGGCACAGATTATATAATAGTCCAAGGTCCAGGCGTGCGTAAGCTAGATTTTAATATAGAATAACAACACGTAAACAGGTCGCTTAATATGAAATTTTGTTTGTAATAACAATAAGCTTTTCGAAAGAATAAAGAATAAGCTTAATCTCACTAGTCACTTTAGCCGACTGATCTTTAGTAGGTACCTACTCATAGTGATTTACGTCATTGTGTGGCAAGAAGAAGATTTAATGACCATAATATTTGAAATTTATATTAGAGAGCTAGTGAAACTAGAGAGTAGAGTAGTTACTTAGGTACTTTAAATAAAAGGAAAAAGATTACTACCATTAGCGCAGAAAATATAAAACAAAATAAGCAAACTCTGTGAACTACAGTGCCTTTTACCTTTATCTCTGCATTTCCAAAGAACGAAAATGGCGTGATACATTTACGACTTTAGAAAGGTGGATTTCCCCAGCAAGGCGAAGGGAGGTAATGTTTTCATACAAACAGACACGGAATTCTTCTTGTCTGTGAAAACCGTCTACCCCTACAAACTAACACATTTCACAACTCAAGCAAACAATAAATATCAAATCAGTTGACAGAATGTTTCCTTTAGCGCGGTTGGCACCTGTCGACAGCAAGCTGGCATTATTCCTACAAAATATTACATTTCAGCAAAGGTACCCATTATCAATAAAATATCCAATTTTCAAGCAACAACAACATCATAATTAACAGGGGGTTGGGACTCCATTTCATGCATAACTAAACAAAAGGCTGTGACCCCAAAATAGGGACTTCGTGAACTATGGACATACAGGTGAGATAAATTGAATAAGTTTAAACTAGAAATGCCACACAAATGGAATAATTACCATGATTTATCTGAGCTATGTATGTTGGTGATAATTATGATACCTTTTAGGAAAATATTGCCTCATCGAAGACCTTTTCTGCCAATAAACGGACCTTACCTAACGGTGTCTACCTAGCAGTCAGCATATTATGAGACATTTATCAAATAGTTTCATAACGATCTCTGTATCCGCCTGTAAATCTGACTTCGTCTTTCCACAGGTGTTCTTTATTGTAGTTCAAACTTTATTGTAGGTATTTTAAAACGCAAGGGGAGTAAATTTGTATTGTGTATTTGTATACCTATGCATAATGTACAAAGTCAGACTTATGGCATCTGCTAATAACGAACCAAGTAAAACAACTTTTTCTTCGAATCAGACAACGAACGCCTATCCTATTAATTTACACGCTTCATGACAATAAACGTTTATCTTATCTTATCTTAAAAAGTTAACTTAGCATGCACTCATTAAATAGACTTAAATAAAAACTTAAACGTCTACGTTCCTTCGTTTCTCTGGGATATCAGAAGATAATATTATTGTAGGTACTAAATGCCACGTAAAATTCCACAAGCTGTCACTAATAAATTGGAATTACGCCTTACTGCAAGGGAATTAGAACGTACCGAGAAATGAAACATGCTATGAAAATACAGGTGAAGAAATATATCATGAATTAAAACAATTATATGCCAAGGAGTCAAGTTAAAAAAAATGTGTAGCATTAAACTAATTTCAGTAGTTTTAAAGACAGCACACCGCATATTTTCTAATTCAAGACTGTGTTCCTTGTAATCGCATGACGGATAACGCGCGATGTTTCTAATCTGAGAAAAAAATTAAATAATGGACACATTCCAGTTCCAGTACATATTTGCAATCACTTCAAATGTTTAGGTAGTTGCAGCAAAAGACGTCACGCGCTCCAGAAGTCTGCTTTTGCCGTGTCTTCCACAGATCGATGTAAAACTAATCTCGCAGGCTCGACGTCGACGAGACTTTAATTTTCAAATAGAATTGTGTTAAGGCGCCTGTATACGCAAGCACTCCCCATACAAACTTTGTGCAAGTTTTTCTTGGCTTGTGTTTGCATTACACTTATGATTTTTGGTCAGTACGCTTATTTTTTAGTTAGAACTAGACAGAACTAGAACCTCAAGCAAAAAAAAGTCTTTTTTTTTTAATTTTTTTGTTTTTTTTTTGCTTGACATTCTTCGTATATCTAATATTAACAAGCAAAAAAAAAATATATGCGGGAGTGCCAAAACTGACGAATAAAACTTGCACAGAGTTTGTATGGAGAAGGCCTTGCGTATACAGCCTTAAGCCTTAATAAACACGGTTATTGCGTAAGCATTACCAACAGGCTTACCCTCACTAAAGGGTCACGGCTCTCACGTTACAGCTATCTTTGTGTTAACACTCTGTGATAAATTGTTCAAGAGTTTCAAGACACGACTTTCACTTACCTTTGAGTACTAAATTTCGCGTTAATGTAGAAATAATAGATGTCAGGAGATACTCAATTATACTTTGTAGGTATAGTACCTGTAGTGCTCCCCTAAGCGCAACCTAGACACCTAAATAGCGTACTCACTGGCTCGATACCACACCAATGTCGGGCAGACGTCCACTCTCGACCGTGGCTATAACTTGACTAACTACCCTCATCCGTGTGCTCGAAATAGCGGTTAAGTATAAAACAGATAGACATACACTACAGTACCTATTTAAAAACTTGCGTAAAATCGGAAATCAGTTACTACCTACATAAGAAAAAAATTCATAGTTCATAGAAGAATAAACTATACGCTACAAACAAGTGACTGGCTTACTCGACGGTGGTTTGGTAAAGGAAACTCTTAAGTAAAGTTTCTTGAGCGTCAAGCCAAATTGGGCATGTTGGTCGCTTCTCTGTCGCTTCTAGTGGTCTATTGCTTTCGACTCGCACCTCGCACCCCCGAACTATAAACAAGCGCGGGATTTGTGGCTCTTACAGTGGCCCATTAGTCTAACTTCTAAATACATTGTCACCTAACAGATTAACTTTATACGAATATTTGTTTGAACATCGGATGTGTTTTTGCACGAGAAAGTTGGTGAAACTAATCGTTTTATGCTGTGTTTAAAACATCGTTAATTACATTCCGACTTAACTCATTAACTGGAGTGCTAATGGATTTTATTCCCTGATCTAGATTTGTTTTTGTTTGTATCGAATTGAACGCGGTTGGGTAATGAGGTTATTTGTACTTTTCCTGTACCCGTGTAAGAATGCTTTTATATTCGCTTTGTTCATTTCTGTTTAGCGTTATTCCTTTTTAAAGCATTTATTAACTGCAAAGACTTTACAATTATAATATATGTATTTGTATGAACCTCTATTGCGCATAAGAAAACAATTTTAGAGAAGAAACTTTAATTATACAGAGTGATTGGTAGATAGGTCTAAAGGCTTTAAGGGGTGATAGACGAGGACATTTTAGACCATGCTTAGTTCCTACCGGTACTACAAAATTACAATAACCCAGAAAAAAATACGAAAACAATTAAAAAAGTAAGGTTTTTCATGTATGGTCGCAAAGAAAAAGTACAAATTTTCAAAATAAAATGACGCATATCTTAGGAACTAGAAGGCTTTATAGTAAGGATAAGGAAGGTCTAAAATAAACTCCTCTAAGTCTTTACTTATCTACCAAACAACCTGTATGTAATTGTAATACTAAATCTACCTAAATGTTTTAAAGACTTTTAGACTTTAGAAACTAAAAAACGAAACGAAACGTAAAATATTAAATAAGTATGTATTCAAAGAAGAAAAGAAACACTACGAAAATGTTAATTGTTGAGCGCATTCAGCGCTTAGCCGATTAGGTAAGTAGCCGAGAAGCTAATAAAGTCTGATTACATTAGGCATTTAGTAGGTACAAGTTAGGCTTTGACAACCAATTAATTATTTAGCACTTGTTCGGAGTTCACATGCAGCTTTCAATTGGGAATTTATTTACATTATGTAACTTGTTTTACACTGGTAGTGTGTGTATAGTCGAAAACATTAACTTTTATTATGCAATGAATACTTTATCAAAGACACAAATGTGTTCTAATGTTTTTGATCCATATATTATAGTACAAGTGGCAATGTTTTTGACTGTACATGGTAGGAATCAAACAAATCAATCTGCATCCGTAACATTGTTGCAGTCCCAGTCTTCGTTACCCTAACGAAGCCTCTTCGGGTACACAAGTGAACTAACTTAATTATTTTAGTGAGGGCCCCACCGAGCTACGCGATGCGACGGTAATTAAAGTCTAATGAAATATGCTACAACAGGGTCAGCTCTAAAATAATAAATAACAGTCTACGTCTCTGTCATCATTATTTAAGGCCGCCGGGAAATGCTTCTTTGGCGAAATGTCTCCTGAATTTAGTGAATTTTACTGCTCAATTTGTCACAATTATTTTAGTATCGGGTGGGTATGCTGCAGCCCACCGGTTTGGCACTAAACTAACTGCAGGCAGTTTGAGAAAAAGTTCCAAACTTAGTTAATTTGGCTCTGTAAGTTTTCAGTTGGTCTAAATATATGTAGGTATACAATAATATTTCTAGTTGGGCATATTTTGAAGGGGACTGTGTTTAAATTACAATTCTAAGCATAAGTGAAATTGTTAGCCTATCTTATTTCATATATATTCATTATCATTAATCATTTCACTGGCTTAAATTGAAAGAAAAACGGAAATCTTAGTAATTGATATAATGCTCTCTGTGATTGGAAGTCGATAAAAAAAGATAGCGTGGCGGGACAAAGCACAAAACGATGGCATTGAGAATTGAGATGCTTGCAGCTTCAAAGGGACTCACATCGAGATATGATACGACCCCGTGCGTTAAATAGATACAGGGTGTATTGTACGTTACGAAACGAATGATGTATGTGTTTAACCTTAGATATATATTTTGAGTGATTTTATCGGCATTAAACGTTATATATACGAAACCTCATTTAATTTCTTTTACTTGAAAAAAAACCGACTTCGCTAAGCCACTCCAAGAGCTGAATTTTATTTTTATTTTTAAGTAATAATTTATTTTGTTCACACTTTTTAGTGAGTCATTACCAGAGTGCGTCTCATGATAATTCCAATAAGCTCAAACACGGCTAGGCTACACCGTTTTACTACGAAGGGCCGTGCACCTTCCGGTATCAATTGCCAGATTAGGTTGATGGTAACATTATATCAGGGCCATTTAAATTGGCTTCGTCATAGTCGCTTCAGTAATTTGTTCGAAATATCTAAGCGCCACCCATGAAACACTACGAGTTTTGGATGACCATCCGCGGTCTTTTTCATCAGTTCCTGTTTATGAAATGCTACTTTCTGAATGCAAATGCTCGATTCGTTACCGAAAACACTAAACTCGCTATGTCTCTCCCTTAAATTTTGGAGAAGTTCCCTCAATTCCTAATGAATCCCATATTCAGAACCGGATTCTAGTAATAATGGGACCCATCTGGTATCTCGTAACCATGAAGCATTATGCTTTCAAACAAACAAATAATTTTCCAAATAATATGTTAAATAGAACACCAGTACTTAATTTTACTGTCTATATGGTAAAACTGATTTCGTTTAAGTGAAAGGAAGAAAGTGTTTTTTTTACAATATAATACAATGTACTCTTTATAGCACACCTTACAGTAAAAAATCACAATAAGTAGAGTTTAATATACTAATATACTAGGTTTTAATATAAAGGTAGGTAAAATTATGATAATGATGCGGACGAAACATTTTACAGAGAATTTGCAAGTCAGTTCAGAATACAATAGAAATATTTTAAAAAGACTCATAAATATAATCCAGTCTGACTATAAATCTTTTCATTGAAGAAACTGGCAAAAAAAGTTAATGTTTGAACATCCGCTTGAGGATCTGAATCTATCCATGAACTGAGCGAAGCGACTAGTTAAGTTAGAATCCGCTAATTAGCAAAAGGATCTGCTAATGACATTGCTAATGGTGGATGCATCGCTTTAGTTTCGTAAGACCACTTACAGACTATCGGGAAAGTTAGTTTTGACTTAAAACTCAATTTTGTGTTAAAACTTCAGAAAATATTTATGGATACATTTTTTAAGGGTTGTCTCGTTGTCTGATAGTTCTCGACTAAAAACAGTTTAATATGAGGAGAAAATTCCTTCAAATTCATGTACTTTGCTTTGTACCTTTTACATTTACCTTAGTCAGAACTACTTAGGCGACTTCCTGACTTGGCGGGGCGGGATCGATATGTGACATTTTCTATTTTGACGTAAACTTACTGACGTCGCAAAGATTCTCACTTGACATAATACTGTCAGTATTACGTTTGCGCAGTAGTAATATCATGCGCAGAAGTGGAGCAGTACCGCCTTCGCATCGTCCCGCTACCGCGCATCCCGCACCAGTCAGGAAGCACTCATTTAAATGTAGGGGCGCAGTAAAAATGGTACCGAGTCGACTGACAGCTGACACTGACATTTGACACTTTTCTCATATCGTACTGCCTCCGCACCGACAAATCAGGAAGTCGCCTTAGGCGACTTCCTGACTTGGCGGGGCGGGATCGATATGTGACATTTTCTTAAGTGAAGTAAACTTACTGACGTCGCAAAGATTCTCACTTGACGGAATACTGTCAGTATTACATTTGCGCAGTAGTAATTATGCGCAGAAGCGGACCATCAGTACTGCCTTCGCATCGTCCCGCTTCCGCGCATCCCGCGCCAGTCAGGAAGCACTCATTTAAATGTAAGGGCACAGTAAAAAGTAATACTGAGTTGACTGACATTTGACAGTTTTATCATATCGTACCGCCTCCGCACCGACAAATCAGGAAGTCGCCTTAGGGTGAAAGTTCCCATTTCACACTCGGACTATTGGCGCACTTACATTGTTGGAGCGCCAAATTTTCTCTCCTAAAAGGGGTCGCATCCATCCCTTGATTAAAAATCTCAGTCGAAAGAAATGAATGTACCTATATATATTTTACTAATATATTTGTTATTGTAAAACACGGCAGACTGCATTTTTTTTACGAAAACGAGCAAAACTTATCCGATTCAAGCACAGTATCACATATAGTACTTTATAGAAATATTCTTGTTGCGGGTTATAAAACAAAATAGGTATAAAGGGCGAGATTCTGTTTGGAGTACCGATATGGGACTATAAAATATTATGATATTACAGGGACCTGTATTATTAACCTAAATATAGAAACTTTTAACTTCTGGCCCTTCAGAATCATAAGAAATTGTAGCAGGCGCTGATAAGTTATAGGAAACTTTATCCAGCTGTTACCGTGTTGGAAATTAAGTTTTATGTATTTTCCTAAACCATAATTTTCTTACACAAAATGCTGTATTTTTATAGATAATGATTGATGGCCTATTTAAATTCACTATGATAGTATTAATTGTACTTCATTTTATCCCACCTTTAACTTTAAGTAATATATATATTTTTTATTGAAAATGAGATTACTATTGGCCAACATCTAGCCAGGGGGTAAAGAGGAGGCCGACGATGAAGCGAGCTCACGAGATTGACGATGCCTAATATCAAAATTATCAAATCATACATTCTTTCAATTAATATTAAGATGTAATAATATATTTTATGTCACACCTGGCCATAAAGCGGCAATTACCGAACGCTCCGAGCGCGGGAAATCCCACTTGCTGGCCAGGGGGTGACATAAAACTTTGTACTTAACACGGGCGGTAATAAAGAAAGCCTCAGATCGCATATTTATCGCCCTTGCCTTCGGCTCGGGCGTAAAATACCTGCGATCTGAGATATTCTATGTTTTATCGCCCTTGGTAAGTAATGTACTAATACCTAGGTCTACCGCTAGCTACCGGTCGTAGCTAAGAGATGTAGCAACAAAGTTAAAAGTTCGTAATCAACTATAATTTATTAACATATACTCAGCGAGCAAAAGTTTCTACGTGGATAGCAATAAAACTTTTCCTTTTACCAGGTTATTAGCATCATATCATGCGCAACTTTATACTTACCCATTGAGCGCAATTAGTCGAGTATTTCGGATACCTACCTAATTTTACAAGCTTCACTCAAACTCCGATACTTAAATAACGTCTTAAAATTTTGAAGTCTGCTATGTGATTATTATGTGTGAAGTGGAAAATTTACGTGAAGTAGATCCAACTGTATTTTCGGGAATGGAAAATTACAAAACAGATAAACCTTGTGCACACTCGAAACTAATGCTTTGTTTCAGTCATCTAGCGAGAATTACCGTCCACGTGTTTTTGTAATGTATTGTTTGTTTTTTTGATTGGTAGAAAACTTTATTAAGTATAATAGTGTAGATGGATCTCCAGTGGTTTACCTAAAAAAATATTGCCGACCTTTGCGGTTCGTACAGGCTGATAAAGGTTTAAATTCAGACCTTCTTGACGTACCTAGGTATACAGTCTATTTGAATGATCATACTAAATGTAGTAAAAGTGAGAAAAAAGAGAAAGTTAAGAATTTTAGATCAACCGTGCGAGAGAAGAATAAGCACTCGCGTATAGTATACCTTGCAACCTGTCAAGTTCCATATTCCTAATTTTGTATTTCAGAAGATATTTTTATTCCATTAGACCACATTAGAATGTATATAATATATGTTGTATTTCGCGGGGTAATTATTTACCAACGTTACGTTTAAAACATTATCGAATCACCCTGCGAGTCTGGATGGATTGTAATAAAATAATGAATTAATCGAGAATCAAGCGAATGAAATACTAAAATAAGAAATTGCGTGTGAATTTATTTCTTGAATTATCCCGCTTTTCGATACAATTATGAATTACAATTTTCGACAACGACGTGAAACGTTCATTACATCAAACGTTCACCATTACTCGTGAATTCATCTCGTGTGTACAAGTCATTACAAGGGCGGAAATTAAAGGTACATATACCTAATAATCCCAGGAGATGACGTTCGTCAGTGTTGTTTATGTGAATCAATTTTATAGCTGAAAGATATGTTAACCATATAAAACATGTAATAAAGAGCGGTGTACACAAAGTTATTGCATTTGTTTAAAAATAAAAGTATACAAACTGCTTTAGATATATATACCAGTATACCTATTACTTTACATTACAGCTTAACAATCACTACAGTGAATGTCAATAAAAAAATAGATTCCCAACATTCTTTGTTAAACTACATGAAACGGCAAGTACAGTCGAGGGCATGAATATGTATACATTTTTGGACCTTATTTCAATGGAATAAGGTGAAAAAGTGTATACATATTGGTGTGCTTGACTGTACCTAGTGCAAATGTGAACAATAAGCTCTGTATCTACTGGACCAGGTACGGGCCGGGCCAGGGATCGCAACCTCTCTTCCTCAAACGCAGTCCTAACTTTTTAATAAAACTTTTCGATTAAAAGCACTAGGGGCTACTCGTCTCCACTACAACCGAGACGAAATATACAATATACCTACATATAGGTACACTGGTTCCAAATTTATATAAACCTCAAAACTTGTTTAATTATCTACTTATTAATCATTCCCAAATGTATCACAGTTAGTGTTAGTTGCGTGGGTTATGCTTTTGATTTAAGCGGGTATTACACTGTCCTGAATCAGGCGTCCTAACCAGTGCAGGGGAGTTGAAGCATCTCGCTCTAACGTATAGGTCCGAACCCTTCTGAGTGTCCTGAATTCAGGACAGTGTAATACCCGCTTTAACCCTCGAACACGCAAACGTAAGAGTGCTATAAGTTTAACCTGCGTACCTATATGTACTACTGTAGTTTTCAGAAGAGCTTATGTACGAAAATATATCATTATATTATTAACAGTAGCTTTTTTCAGTGAAGGAACTGATCGCGAGGGAACCGGCCTAATCCCAACCAGGCTCACTTTTTCCTCTAGGTAGAAAGATCAGATGACAGCGGCTTTCTTAAAACTAGTTCCTGCGCCAAATCTCGCGATTAGGTGTCAAAGCGGACCCTAGAAGAATGATTTTGTAACTACTAGAAACGAATTCAACGATTAGGTAGGATTAAGCTGATTTTGTTATAATAATACTTGTTCTATGTTTCAGGTGATTTTATAGGTATCATGGCAATTTTTCTAATTATTATAAATATTGTGAGTTTACGTTGTTAAACAAGCAAAACTCATACATTCATATTTTTGTTTGTAGTTGTGTTCTAACAATTTTTATCAGATTTCCAATGCAGTGGTAGAGGGGTGAAAACAAAAAGGTAGATCGACCCTTTTCCAAGTCTCATTTTCGGGATTTTTTTTAAGTCAACAAGACTCCCAGGTTCTAAGCTAAATGAACAGATAATTCAAACATTTAATGTCTTAAAATATTGTCACATTATGTCGTTTAATGTCTACTATTTACCCTCATCGTCATTGATATCTCACCGGCACGTCAAATACTGGCGAACGGGGCCCGAGCAAACGGTGTCGATAAATCGGGTGGATGTCGGAAATAGAGGTGACGGGAATAAAAAAATTGACTAACGAAATAATATTTACTCAAAAATGGCCGGCAAAGTGAACATTACTAACTACAATATTGGAAGGTAAAGTGTATAGTTTAAGGTCAGATCAAAAATAAAAAAACATTGCAAGCCGCCTGGAATGTTACATATCTTTATTTGTCGATTTCTTAACTTGAAAAAAAAAGAAAAAACAGGCATAGGTCTGTAGACGGCACAGGTCGTATTCAGCCAATTCAACTTGTATTTTAATTTTTTTTGGATATAGGCTACAGAATAAATGACTTTTTTGATAGGCTGCGCAAAATTCAAATTGTATGCTTTAATGCACAATGTACTCTTTTTCCAAGATAAAGATGACTGATCCCATCAGCCATGCGCACAATAAAAGTTTGTCCAATAAACTTATCATTTAATTTGCTTTAATTCACTTCCGTATTTTCTATTTAAAATATGATTTCACCATGTGGTTTATTGTTAGGAAGAGAGAGATTTTCTATTTATAATATAGATTCTATATATAGGAGGCATTTTTCTTCATTTTGATGTCCCGCTAAGCGTAAGGCCAAGTGTTGTCAAATTAACGCAAGCAAAAATCTAGCTTACAGTCAGAGCTCTAAGTTTAGTTTTGCTTGCGGTCGTTTGACAGAATTTAGCCTTAGAGTTGTGTCCGAACTATACATAGTCCGCCATATGGTTTGTATTGCAATGTCACATATCCAATGTTACTCGGATGATGCAAGGATTCTAACGATACCTCACACATCTAAAATGGTTAAGGCGATGAGAGTCTGGGGAAAAAAGAATCTCACATATACAGACATGAACCCTGAAAATTACACTCCTTTTCTTGGGCAGGCGTGTAAGAAAGAGAGTCCTAAATATGTTTGAAATAGAGCGTTGGCACTCGTTGGCTGAACCAAACGTTAGTCGGAGAATAGAAGTTAGTCGGTAGCACATTTAGCGAAACGTGTTTTGTATAATTGTGATAAAATAAATAACTAACGAGTTATTATTAATAATAATCATTTTATCAGCCTAAAAACATAATCAATAACCTCATTTCTTTCACGTATGTCATTAAACAAACGAGCGCTTTCATTATTGTCATAACTCAGAAGTGAACTACATACATGTTATGTACTAACATTTGAAAAATATTACCTACACATTGGAATGATTCGCATTTTTCATCAACAAAATAAATAGTAGCCAGCTACACTATTTGATTTGTGACAGTGGAAAATATTGTAATGCTATTCGTCAATGCCCGGTGGCGCAATTTATAAATAAAACTCTCAATTAATAGATATAAATATAAATAGTTTGAGTTAATTAAAACGAAAGCTGCATCGCAAAATATTGGCCGTTGATGTTGCTCGTTCAGCTTTAAATGTATATAGCACGTATATAATTTTGAATCCTATTCCCCAGTCGTAAAGTCTGCAATGTGTACATATTTATAGAGGCGACTATGCGGATGGTCGGTCCAGTCCGTGTTGCGGTCGCATGGGCTGTCGGGTCAACTATTTAGTTTCTGATTGTTACACAAATCTACATGGACGACCAAAAACATACCATTTAATTAATAGATTCCGCTCACGCTTGCTGTCATTTTGCAAATTTAGAGACCAACGGTTGACAAGCCTGTTTTCAAAAGCCTTGGATGCCTTTGTATAAATATGTCTCATGTTTAGTGTAAAATGTTTTTTAAATATTTCACGAATATCGCAATAATTAAAATTTTAGATGACATATTTTGATGGCCTAATAAGAGAGACCGTCAATAGTTTTTTAAAGTCTGAAATGTGTATTATTTACGATTTCTAGACAAAACCTAAAATTAGTATTGCATTTAAAGATTAGTATCTGTATGATGACAACTATGACTCGTGAAAAATGTTTTAAAATATATAAGAAAAACAACGTAGCCAACATGATATTTTCATTGATGTACACAGTAAATAATCACCTATTATTGGCTTAATAAGCATCAACATTGCATGTCATATACTTAACTGGAATTCATATTACCTTTAATTAGTTTAATTTTAAAGTACAATGAAGTTGACTCGAGATAATACGGCAATTAGCGTCTCTCGTTGTCAACTGTATCCTGATTAATCATGTAACCTCATTATGAATACAAATTAGGTTTGGAAGCGTTAATAAACCAATTTACACCTGCACAGATTTTATAGCATTAAAAGGATATAACCATTAAAATGAAACTGATTTTCAGTAGGTACTTTTATACCATTTTTAAACAAACAAATGGGCATTATTCATTTTAAGTAACAGCCTTTTGAATACCTATTATATTCATGTTTATTGAACCTCAGACTTAACAAAACTTACCTATGAAGCGGCTGGCACTCTTTGCCATGGTCTCGTTGACCTGGCAGCAGACAGCGATCGAGACAAAACTTAAAAACAATCCATGGTAAGTTTTGTAGATCATCGCTCACTTCCCTTTCCTTCAATTCCTAGCGCCAAAAACCTAGCCGAAGAGCATTTCGGAGATTTCCATTCACTAGGTCACTCATTTATAACGTTCAGCATTTATAGGGAAGTAAGATTACTTTGAGTGGGCCGTGTCAATGCCTAAGGCTCGAGTGCTCTCGGCTCAACACATGAGGACCGACTGGAGCGGCCCGCTAGCAACCCACCTCACTAAACCGGGAGAAATGGACCGACTGCGCAGTAAGTACAGTCTTAGCGCTGAATTTATGTTTCGAATTTTTTTAACAACGTTGATACTGGAATTTTGTCTGATGCTACGTTTATTCAGCCAGTTGGAAATACTTTAAAATGAAATTGAATATTTGAAAATATTGCCTTCTTTAACTTGGGACGTAGAGAAAATAGGCAACGGAAGCCTTTGAAACGTAAAATAACAAGAGCAGAAGTAGCATTATGCCTAGTGGATTATAATGCAATTAAAATTATTTCACTCTGATCTTGATAAACACGGCTGGGTTAAAAAAACAGATATAATTAGAAATGCCATGCCAGAAGGATTTTTTTTTTAAACCTGCCAAGTGAAATTCGGGCTTGCACCAAGAAAGGTATATTGTGATTAATACTTTCGTAAAAGAAACCATCACTATTTTTTTTCTTTAATTTATTTCCATTATTTTTAAGTTATTGCCGCTTGCCGAAGAAAAAGTCCTTTGATAAACTTAAAATTGTCGTGAAATGTGAAAGCAACATTATTCTTAGTTAGCTTGATTCATGAAGGTAAATAGCTATAAATCTGCGAAAGTGAGCACAGATAGAAACAATAGTAGGGAACGTTCTGAAATGTTTAGTGTCACTTATTATGTATTTTATTCAAAGATTGTTTATTGTTTCTTTTTCAATGCTGTGAATATTTGTAGCATGTTATTTATATTAAAGAATACTGAGTGTTTTTTATTTATTTATCATTACTACAATATATTGTGTAATTTATAAACACACATTTAGAAATAATTTCCAAACCACCTGCAAGTGCCTAAAAATATCGGATGTACACATCCTTACAGCTTTAGGAAAAAGTTACAGCAATTTTACGTACGTATTATATAAGTCAAAGATTGCTCAACCACCGGAGCTGCTGTGCTAAGCTGCGTTTCCATACAACTAAAACCTAGCTGTCTAGCTTGAGTAGTATTAAAAATAACGAATAGACAGCTTCATTAAACATATACAGCAGCAGAAAGTTTCATTCGTAAAATTAAAAGATGTTACCGGGATCTCACAATACGTAATATTGCAAGTCGAAGAGCGTTTCCACACATTTCATTTTGGGAACCTGTCGGAAATGACGTCTACCGAGGGAGGCATCGAGTTCAAAGCAATATCGTGCCGATTCCAAAATTGAGTATCAATTAAATTTAAAGACGTACCGTTGAGTACAAAAACGGTTACAAATTAGGTACATATATAGGCACAGACAGCCAGAACAAAATAAGCAATCAAAAATGTATAAACATATTTTGTAATATTTTCGTTTCTTCTTTCACAATCATTTGACCCTGTATCTCTTGAGCTAATCTGGTAGCATAATGCCTTTAAATGAAAAATAATTGCAAGATAAAAAGACCTACAGATAAATAAATATGAAAATAATAAAAATAAAACAAATAGAGAACCGGTCCGTTTTTTGAAAACGTTTAAAAACATATTGTGTTCAAAGGCAATACTAAGGTACCTATCTATACGTGGGATTCAGAGATCACACTTTTTTAATTGAGTTAACAAGGGTTAGGATTCCATCAATTGTACGAGTCCAAGCTAGGGTAAAACTGTTACGCTTGGCATAAAATTAGGAGTTACTAGATTAGCAGAAGTGGGTGAGTTCGCAGAAACAGAACCTTAATGCGTAACGTCATAAATATTAACTTAATAACGAATACATTATTTTATTGATAGCTCCTCTTACTCACCTCTTTTTATATGGAAACTGTCAAATTTAATTTGTCACTTTTTGTGACGAGTCGGTTTGCTGGTAATAGCTCCGTTGCTTTGCACGTAGAATGATAAAGATTAAGTTTCTTGCCAGTTACACCCCTAGTTGTGACTTAGGTAGTGGTTTGCCCTCTTGACCTGGCAGCTTCGAAAAAAGGCGGGCGGCAGTACAATATACAATAAAATACGTACATAAATACAGTATGTCTGGTAGATGAATTATTAAGGACAGTCGCATACTCGTAATATATGACAACACAAATCGCTCAAAATATCTGACACGCTGTCACGATCCTACGAATAAGGCTATGTCAAAATATTTTGTTGTACTTTGTTTTACATATTTGTAGCAAGTGTAGCAAACGTTATTTTAAGTGGCAGTCCCTATTGTCAAAAATATTAAATCATAAGATTTTATATCAAAATAAAATAAATAAATAATAAATAATTTATTGAAAAAACGTTTTACAGAGATATATACTTACGTACAAAATAACAAAAAATATATATATATATATATAAAAACAATAAAAAAACGTAAAATATACATATATAAGTACTTGTGAGAATACAATAACCGACATAAAATGATTCTTAGTATTATTTAAAATTTCAATTGAAAATCAATCATCAATCATTTTTTTTATCCAGGTAATCGGGAAAGATTACAGTAATTAAATGTACGATTTTGACTCATAACATTACCAACAATTAATTTATAGTAATCTGCGTATAATAGCACTACATTATTTCTATTTCAGATTTACAGCTTTTCGGGCAAAACCGTATAGTTCTTTCGTGACGTAGCACACGTTTTCAGTCTATTTCGAGGAAACCTATTTTAAACCAAGCAAAGGAATAATTGTCTGAGCTAATACCTTAAAATGCTGTAGTTTGTATGTAATGGGACGCTGAATGTGTGTTAGAGATATATGAAACAATCTAACTTACTTAAGGGGCTCCACGCGCTATTCGTTGATTTTTGACGAGCTGTGAGTTGATATTGCTCCGTCGAAATTATAGAAATATTTATGGCACAAACGGTTATTAGGTCTTCAGTCCTTTATATACATTTGAAAGAGCCGAATTTTGAAAAGAATGAATACTTATTTTTTTATGTTTTATTCAAACATGGTCCAAAAAAGCTCTTTTTTCGATATAAGTATGTTGTTTTTGCACTTATTTATATGAAATCTGCATGTAACTGTTCCTCTCGAACATCGCAAGAGAGATTTTAACTCATTTTCACAAAAGTTACGTTCAAAAAACTGTTTTTTTTTTGGCCCAAAATTGCCAAAATTTGATGCCATATATCTTGAAACTAGTGAGTTTTAAAGTAAATATGGGATACAATTTCGATAAACCTCGTTGTTCTTAATACGTTAAACCATAAAAATACGAGAAAACGGACAGTTACAGATCGGAGGTCATTGGGAGCTAGGAGCCCCTTAAAGGTAAAAAAACCTGGAAAGTGTTTACCTATGATATGTATTTGCGCTTCGCACGCAACACGCAGCCTCACTTCGTCATTCGAATATGGCCTTTTAAATTAGCTGTAGGGCCTGTAGGTATGGGTACCTATATTCTGTTTCATGTTACATGTATTAGTCCACAACAAGAGTATCTAGTAGCTTTATTCACGGCACAATACTGTTATAAATAACCGAATAATTCCATGTTATAGTACTCAAAAAGTAGTAAAGTTATTCGTCGAAAATATTTATCAGTTTTATAACAGTCATAACTTTGTTATGAAATATACGGAAACCAGCATGAATAGTAATCATTATTTCGAAAACAAACGACCATTACCTATATAATAATCATTAACTATTACACAACATTGTTACTAAGTTAGTTGCAGGTCTTAGTTTTAGTTTAGGCAAAAGCTATGTTCATCTACACGAGTAGGTTATAATTGCTATTAGTACCTATGCGTGAGTTAGAAATTATGAGGTTTCCACGTTGGCAGGTATTGTTAGACGGTACGGAAATGTTTAAAATCATACCTATATGTGCACATTTAGGTTTCGTTATCAAGTCTTGCTTTGGTATATAAACGGTATTAGTATCTAAATTAGTTATAATTAAGGCGCATATTTATCTACAAAGCGAAAAACATCGATTTTTACAGTCAATCCTGAGTATGATACAAATCTTGGTACCCGAAAGATATTTTTCACTTTGTGATTCAGTTTTCCAGTCACACTTCTTTGTTCCCTCATTCCCGACCCGCGACACAAATGAGTACATTATGCTCGTTGTTTAAAAAAAGCAACGTAAAACTTCCCGCGGAAGACAAAGACCGACAAGGATTACAAGCCGCTCTCGTTACAGAAAATGTATATTTTTTTCTGACGGTAAATTTTTCTATTCAATGCTAATGTCAATGAAGAAGTCTTTACTACCTACTAATTGGATTCTTTGTTGACATTCCTGTCCCATGTTATTTGCATTTCAAAAGCTCGTGCAGAAATGCTGTAACATGTTAGTAATATGTGGGATTGTAAGTAGCTTGAATTTGGTAAGAAATGTTTAAAGGATCACTGATACAACTTATTTTAGGGATCGAATCAATGATCAAATCTATATTGTTAGTATTTTTGAACCCTAAACTAAAATAAATATTGGGTACGATAAAACAGTGTAAATAAGCTGTCACCAACCTTTTCCTAACCACTGTTTTACAAAGAGAAATTTCCAACCAAACAAAACTTTCCACAAGTTTCAGATAAGCCGATTCAGCGATAGAATTTATGATTTACAGTGACTAAAATATTTTAAATAATTTATAAGCTCCAAAAGCGTACCATAAAATGAAAACAAATAAAGCTACTTCTTTGTCTAACTAAATATAAGATACGAAATGTATTCAAAATTGATAGTAATTTAGTTTTAAAATAACTTTAACTACTACGCGCTATTTTGAGTACCTAACGTTAGTAGTCTTGATATTTTTGGAGATGCCTGTATGCATGGATGATTTTTAAAGCATTACATGATTTGACTGCCTTCGACTTTATATTCCGTCCTCTCAATATGTACGTAAATCCCAGATTTCTATGCCGACGGAACAGATCCATCTTTGACTACGATAGCTTTTGATCATTGCATATTCTGATCACTACAAGTACGTCAACAGTGCTCGATGACATTGTCATTGTGGGAATAAGGCCGTTTGCAAACGTGGCTGTTTTAGTTCCGCCTACAGAATTACTTATATTATGAAAAACTTGTGTTTCTTTTCATTTGGCAATTACAAAGACTGAGAGAGATTCATTCTGTATGATACCGCAAGATAAGAAGTTAATTATGACTCACATTATGACACACCTGCATTCATACATTTCATAACCTAAAAGTCACTTGTAGGTTATAAAATGTACGGAAATTACCAGGTCTCACTGGTCTCAGGATTGACTTCATAATCTTGTGAGGACTAAAAAACAAATTACAAACATCAAACACAACAAATAACAAATTTTAAGTTCAATTGTGACAACGCGGGAAAATGCGTGCTCGGGCTGCGATGCGACGTGGCAGAAAAAAAGTACTGACTACTGAAAGTAAGATGTGTTCGTTAAAATCTGGCTGTATAGAAAGTTTGATAAGTTTTTATGAGATGATATATACCTATTGAACGTTCATCGGCCTGTAATCGTAACTCGGTGCAACCGCCCTTTGGTCATCTCTGGCTTCCAAATTTCAAACAAACTATTACTTTTTGTACTGTATAGTGTAGTTTTTTTATAGATTATATATACCTAACCAAGGCCGGGCCCAATAAAGCGATAGGAGTGCGCCTCCGACACGACCACGCGGGCGGTTTAAACACTGGAATATTCTAAGAATTTGTGCCTCAGTGATATTGGTTGAGCGGCTTCAACCGAATCTGAGGTGTCAGTGGAATCGAGCCACTGGGAGTTTTGTCGCTGGTTCACTAAAACTAGCCTAGCTGAGAAGAGTCCAGCCAAATATCAACATAATATTCTAATATGAATGGACCCGTGTTCGCGATGCCTAAGCTCCGTATCGATGCCTACTGCCGAGATAAGCAAGACATGGCTGACCTAGTCGGCGATCTCAATTATTTAACCTGCCGACCCAAATACCCGATTGTCTACCCTACCGCTATCAAAACGTATGGCACTCAATCAGCAACATTGTACAAATTGTTTTGTTACACGACTAAATACTAATTACATAGTGTTAGTACCTATTAGCATTAACAATGTGGTCATTGAATTAAGCGAATTTGTATTTGGATGTAATCTCATTGTAATAATACGAGTTTGAACACACATAGATCCAATTATCTACCGTAATTCACAGCAAATTCCATTATGTATGTAATGTATGTATGTAATAACTTTATTGTACACAAAAAAACACAAAAAATACAAACAAATAAGGACATTTTGGTTCAAAGGCGAACTTATCCCTAAACGGGATCTCTTCCAGTTCCATTAAATATTATAAATGTAAAAACTTGTTAGGTTACTAAGACTTCGCTGTCCGTCCGTCCGTCTGTCACCAGGCTGTATCTTATGAATCGTAATAGTTAGATAATTGAAATTTTCACAGATATATAACAAACATGATTTTTTTGCCGTTTTTATAGTTATTTAATGGTACGGAACCCTGTGCGCGAGTCCGACTCGCGCTTGGCCGGTTTTTATTTTCCGATGTCCAGAATCTTATATCTTTAAACGAGCAATTCTTGTACGATATATTTATTTATTTATATATTTATTTCGAGGATCTCGGAAACGGCTCTAACGATTTCGATGAAATTTGGTATGTGGGGGTTTTCGGGGACGAGCAATCGATCTAGCTAGGTCTCATGCCCGGGATAACGCCGAGCAAAGCTCGGCCGCCCAGATATTTATAATTATTATAACAAAAAGCAATTATTATTATAACTTTTAATTTTATCATTTTTTCTGTAAAAAGTGTAAAATCTGTTTTTTTTTGTGGCAATAAAAAATTTTTCTTCTTCTTCTTCTTCTTAATAGAAAAAAATATTATTTAACCATTTAATACGGCAATATTAACTGATTTTTTCCGAGAATTTGTTTGAAACTGAGTGTGCAAGAACACTTTTAAAAACACAGCATTTTCGTAACAAATTATAAAATATAATCTTTTTTATCATCTATTTATATTATGTGTTCTTGTGAAAAGTAATTCAACATAATTGTTATTTATAATATTTATTTCATCACAGGGAAATGAGATTAAATTAATTTCATTTCATAATACAACACAAACTCTAAACGCCATTATGTATGAAGGTGAAGTCAGTCAATTTAAACCGCATCACACAACTCAAGCCAACGTTTGCTTCAATGAATGGGGACTCCAACTAAACACAAGTTTGCAATGTGCACAGCTGAATTAAGCACAGTTGCGTTGGCGAGCAAACATTGCTTCTTTAACTTTGCCGCGTTTTGAACAAACCAGTGCCCATAATGTGTACAAACAAGCTACTACACTTGTTTTCTGCATAGGGATGTCACCCGTATAAAGCAAGGTAAACCTGCGATATAACTCGCATGATTAATGTAATAATCGTGGTTGGAACAGTTTGGGAGAATTATCAGGAATATGCAGCACCAAAGCAACCGATATAGCCTTTCGAATCGCTAAACTTAAGTGGCAGTGGGCGGGGCACATTGCACGTAGAACCGATGGCCGTTGGGGCCGAAAGGTTCTCGAGTGGCGACCACGGACCGGAAGGCGCAGCGTGGGTAGACCCCCCACAAGGTGGACTGATGACCTGGTAAAGGTCGCGGGAGTCCGCTGGATGCGGGTGGCGCAAGACCGGTCATTGTGGCACTCTTTGGGGGAGGCCTATGTCCAGCAGTGGACGTCTTTCGGCTGATATGATGATGATGATGATGATCAGGAATATAACTATCGTAGGGATGATGACCGATGGAGCCAGCAAGTGCTGCGTCGGAGTTGAAAATCTCGTTCCGGAACCCTAGGCTAGGGAGGGTAGACCGCTTGCTAGATGGTCGGATGACATTGAGAAGGCAACAGGACTGACCAGGAGTAGGTCTGCTGAATTCGGATCTATGTGGAATTTGTGGAAGAGGCATATGTCCAGCAGTGGCAGCGCATTACGTCGTTGGTTACCTAGTTAATTTATGTAGTAGTATTAGTAGTAGTAAAGACTTTATTGCACAAATCAAGTACATAATAGAAAAAACAAAGTTAATGTGACTGACAGCCATCTCATTGACAGTTAAATATCACAACGAATCCCAAACCAAAGTGCCATGTTAAATTGTCCGATTTATTCATGTAGCTAGTGCAACTTACAGTTATATCATCTTCAACACATCACATACAAAATCGTTGACTTTACGAAACTATTTGAACACATGATAATAGGTTATGATAAATTATAGAAATACTTGAAATAATAAAGAGAAAGTGTGAGAGAATTTAATACAGGAGAATTTTATTAAAAACAACGCAACGGTTGAAACCAACCAATTCAGGTGTCAGGTAGACCGCACCTTAGGATCTCAAACAGTTACAACATAATCTATACATTTACAAATACAATATTTCTGGAAACTTAAAAAACAACATCATATCGTAATATTGTTTCATAGGTACAACACTAATGCAATGTACCTTGGCCCGACGTGTACCTTTCAAGTATGCGCTTCAGGTCACTTCTGTAAGGGTTGTTTTTGGTTGGAACCGTTTACGGCGAAACACACTGTCTGTGAAATAGCGAAATTCTCGGCCCAGTGAGTTGTTATTGGGGGCCTAAGCTAACAGTATGGCAACCATATGAGTTGCTTAAATGTGTACACAACTTGAGATTTGCTTCATATTATTTCAGAACAGAACTTTTTGGTTTGAAATAAAATATATATATATATTTATAAACTCGTTAATGTCAATTTTAAATGAGAACTACAAAAACACATAGGCCTAGCCAGCAGGTCAGCCATATAATCCAGTAATTTTGTCGTCTGAAAGCACGGGGCAGTGTGCGTCAACAAAAGTTTCCGAGATAAATCCATTCAAAGTTTGAGAATATCGAAAAAATTGTATTTTTTAAGCACTTGACTTGGCGCGTCGCCACCCGCCATATCTGGTATTTGTAAATGCAAAACGTGCGCAATATTTTTTTCTTTGAACGAATTTAAATTCTTATCATAGAGTCGCTAATCCCTTGAAATCACTTGGTATCCCGTAGTCTTTTTTTCTAGTGAAACGTTCTTGTTGATTGGGGGCCGCTCGGGTGGTTGTAAAATAAGCACCATTATTCTGTTTGTTGTGTAAATTAGTGTTTAGGTGCATAATGGTAATGTAGTCTTAAATAGACGAGCTCAGTTGAAAAACGTTCAACTATAAGTGCTTATACTATGGCCACCGAACGACGGGTGCCGCCTGGATGGGCTCTGATTGCTTGGCGGCTAGTTTTTGCTAGTTAAAAGCTGCCAGCTTTCATGCGCCGGCCTTTTCCATATTTTATTACTTCGCTCGCAGTTTCTGGGTTTGTGTTGATTTGATTGTGCAGAATGAATTTTTTATACATAGACCTGATTGTGTTTGTACGAGCGAAGTGGTAATTTAAAGGGGTATTAAGCGAGTCCAATAATCAATCGCAGTAGGTACCTACCTAGGAGCGCTCGTGGCCTAGCGGCGTCTGCGTACCGCTTGCGCTTGCTAAGGTTAAGCAACGTGGGCAGCGGTCAGGACTTGGATGGGTGACCGCTTTGAGTGGTTACTAACTGAGCGCTCCCGTGCTTTGGAAGGCACGTTAAGCCGTTGATCCCGGTTGCTGTCTACAGCAGCAGTCGTTAAGCCAAGTTGGAGGCCTTCGGGTGGCTTGAGAACTTCTAACAGTCAAGTTGCCCACTCACTTGACAAAGCCTAATCCCAATAAGGTCTAGTTTCCCCTTGGGGTTGGAAGGTCAGATGGCAGTCGCTTTCGTAAAAACTAGTGTACAATAAAGTGCTTACATACGATACACAGTTTTTAAATAGAAAACTCCCGTGAGTCCCAGACATATTGACTAGCTTTTGCCCGCGACTTCGTCTGCGTAAACTTCTATTCATTGATATATTATTTGAAGGATGATTCCGGGGATAAAAATGATCCTATATATTAATCCAGGCTACAAACTCGTTGTATACCAAATTTCATCATAACCCGCTCAGCCGTTTTTGCGTGATTGAGTAACAAACATACTCATAAACACGCTAACTTTCGCATTTATAATATTAAGTAGGATAATATAACATGTCGAGCGATATTCGACAGGTCAGGTCTTCAGGTGAGTGACCCGTTTATTATATTTCAATATAGGTACCTACAGATTTTCTAAAACATCCATATATTATTCTGATATGAATATTTTCAAAAACACTTACATATACTTAAACATCTGCAAGTATATAATATATTCACTATGAATGCTTTTTCATTCCAAACACAAACATTTTATGAGTTTCAAGAAAACTATGCATTTCCTCTAAAGCAGCCTGGGGTCGCGTAAATTGCGAGACATTTGCATTTCGCGGAGAACATTGTGACAGCATTCTTGTGACTGGCATTTCTCACAGCGGACGCCGAATTAGCATTGCCTAATTTTATTTTTTGATTTTAATGTTATATTCGATATGGATATAAATGGGTTATTAAATTAACCTGCGCGGTAATCACGTAACTTTTCGAACGTACGATAGGCATATTTTAATGTCATTTTTAGTATGGGATTTCACATTTAGATCGTACGTACTACCGTTTGAAACAGTTACGTGATTACCCCGCTGGTTCCTATGAACTGTAGCTCTAGTATAAGTTTTTTCGAAACATTAACTAATTCGAACGCGTTGGCGTTTTGTCTCAAAACGTATGAAAGTGGTATGAAAACGTGAACAGCGCTTCTGGTGGTCACTAGTGGAAACTAAAACAGCGAGTATAACATTTGTTCCGATCCGAACCGATGAACGCGCGTAAGTATTTCAAACTTGGTGAGAGCGTTTTCATACATTTTGAGACAAAACGCAAACGCGTTCGAATTAGTTATGTTTCGAAAAAACTTATTCTAGAGCTACGAGCACCTACTCGTAGGTATATCGCGTGTACAATGTACATACATGCATAAATAAATAACTATGATTCGTGCCTTTACAGAGCTTGTGGTTAATCGTTAAACGTAATTTAAGCTAGGCTGCCAAATAACATCGATTTTTATGCATACTGCATTTAAAAAAATGTAAATTTTTCCGCCGTCATGAGAAATGTTGAACATTTTCAGTTGACTTGTAACTGCAACCACAATCGGTCTACACTCTACATGAAAATCCTGAGCAGTAGCTAATCGTGTGGTCATTACAACCGACTGGTAACTTCAGTTCCCATGGTTTGACAAATATGCCTTGCCTTGGAAAGAAGTTCTAGCACTCATGAGACTTCGCTCCGGACACATTCCGTCGAACAAGTTTAGTTATAAATTAAATTAAAAAAAAAATAAGAAAATAACTAAAAAGTTAAAAATAATTGCCCAACTTTTACTCATTATATTAGCTCAAAATGAGACTTTACGATTCTTATTGATCAATGTAGACGTACCTATTGTAATTTTTGAAGTCGGTGCCATCCAAAGAAATTTGACGAAATGGCACCAACTAAAAAGTTAAAAAGCAATGTCGCGGTCAGATTTAAAAAGCCGTCCGTGTGATCCTAGGAGTAGCAATGTTAGCAATAAAGTCAGTTTCGGTGTGACTTTTACATTCCAGAAATCCTTGGCCCAAGGGTGGTACCGCGCTGGAGGTTAATCTGCATTGTCACTTCGTAACACAATGTGTTGCGCGCGCCGAACTAGATAGAGTTTGGCTAATGAAAGCCGAGACTAGAAAAAAGCGGCAAATTTAAAAAATCGACGTGTTATAATGTGACAAAACAAAAATGATACTTGGGCATGGGCAACAAAATAAAAGGTTTGTCACGAAACGTCGCCTCCCAATAGCTTGAGAGGCGAAGTTACCGAGTAGTTTGGGTTAGAGATAAAGGAGGAAGATTCAGGGTCGAGGTAAGTTGATTTATTTGTCTCTAACTAGAACCTAGAACATCATCATAACACTTACAAAAGGAAATTTAAAGGAACTGCGAGTATGAAGTAAACGCTAGCGGTGGCGGAGGTTAACAAAGGTGTTAACGTGGCGGTTAAAAGTGGCGTTAGTGATGGCCGGCGTTCGGGGCCACAGAACACTGTAGCAGAGGCGGCTAGGGGCCGCGGAGCACCGTAGCGGAGGCGGCTAGGGGCCGCGGAGCACTGTAGCAAAGGCGGCTAGGGGCCGCGGAGCAGGACAGCAGAGGCGGCTAGAGGCCGTGGAGCAACAGACGTGGCAAGGAGCCGCGAGCACCGTAGTAGAAGAGGCTCAGGGTCTCTGAGCACCGTAGCCGTAGTGGTTCAGTTCAGCAGCGTAGTGAAGATGGCTCAGCGCCTCAGAACGATGTGGTAAAGTCACCCAATACAAAGCCTCGAGGTAGCGTGGTAAAGGTGGCCCAGGGCCACGGAACAGCGTAGCAGGGGTTTTAAGGCTCCCAATTACTTTGCGCGAGGTCTTCTTGAGGTGCGGGCCTGGCTTGGCCCCGCACAGACCAATTTCGTAGTCGACTTGTTGAAGTCTAGACGAGAACTGCCGTTGTTTGGCTTTGTACGTCTTTTATATCCGTCCGTTCCGTTGTTCTAGAATATCTAGTTCCAAATTTACAATTTCGAAATTATGAACTACCAGCAACCTATTTTGACTCGAAAGTAAGTTAAACCTCGCCTTAAAACGCGATTGACAAGTTACGTTTCTATGACAATGTTACACTGCTGAAATGTAAATAAATATGTCAAACAATCAGATTAGTAAGAAAATTGCAAATTAAGCTATAAATATAAACAGAGAATGAGCTGAATTAACTATTGGTAAGTATGAGACACGTTTTAACGCGTCCCGTAGCCCGAGAAATGTAGGAAATTACAATTTTCATACTTAACAACAATGTTTCACGTTACAGCTTGTTACAAACGGAATCCGAATGCATATTCTTAAGTAAAACGGAAGTAATAGAGGAGGTACGAAATACTACGACCAGGACCCGTCGTTACAGCACAAGTCCATAGGCATATTTTTAAGGAAAATGCCCGTAATAGAAGGGGAACGAAGTACTGGAATCCAGGATTCGAGACCAAGCATGTTTCCACAAATACAAGGTATGCTACATTACCCCAAAAACCAGGGAAAAAAAACTTTTTCGTAGTCTAGTGAAGGAAAAGTTTTTTTTTTATATCGTATAGCTATATTAATGGGTGTGCAGAATGGGATGAAGTGCAAAAATGAAGAAATAAAAATAAAGGAATTCCCGTCCTTGCATACAACTCTTTCACACCATACAGACAAACCTTCATACATCTCTGACATGGGTAAGGGGTTGTGGTTCACATTCTATGACGCACACTCCTTAGGAAAACCTTTCCATGACCTAAGGCTTATTTTTAGGGAGTAGTCAGCCGCTCCACTAGAAAGAAAAAGGATGATTAAACGACCTAAGGCTTATTTAACGAGTTGGACTACCGCTCGACTATATACAGGCCTAGTCGGTTTAGAACCGACTAGAGAAGTGTTGGTTTAGAGCCAACAAGTTTGTGGTAGGGGTAGGCCTACCACAAGTAGAGATTTGACCATAAGGCTTATTTTTACAGAGTTGGACTACCGCTCTGGAGTTATGGTTGGTTTAGAGCCAACCATAGGAAACATGGAAGAGTTACGAAGAATTACAAAAGATGAAAATTAGAAGCAAAACGAGTTTAATCGTACGCGGCATAGTAGATGCCTAAAATGGAATAAATTAATGTGATAAATGAGATAATAGAGAAAAATATTATTAACTACTAAGTTTTGAAATCCTTAATGTGCCATTTGTTTCTGGAACCATTTGGATCTTCCAGTATATAGACAAGAGGTGAGAGTTTTCGAAATACTCTACATTTAATGTACTTGGGTGCTAATTTAGCACTGAAATAGTTTCCGGCGTTACTGAGGACATAATTTTTCCTCCACACTGTATCGCCGACGTCAAATTCCTTGAAAGTTCTTCTTAAGTCGTATCTAGAAGTATTCTTAGCGTGTGCCTTGTAGAGGGCCACCTGGACCTTATCATAGATTGTTGATAAAAGTCCAAGGTTGTTAGCGTAGATATCTCTGGGTAGAAAAATAATCTCGTCAAGATTTTGACATTGGGAGTATATTGAGCCACAAGGTATAGTCTCACGACCAAAGACTAGGAAGGAAGGAGTAAAACCAGTTACCAGATTGACAGAGTTGTTCATGGCTGATTGGATAATTGGAAGATGGGTGTCCCATGATCTGTGGTCATCGCCTACCAGAGAGGCAAGCGCTGAAATTATAGTCTTATTGTACCTTTCAGTAGGGTTGACCTGAGGGCAATAATAAGGATTAAAGTTTGCAAAGGGGATCCTATATTTGTTTATTAAATTGTGAAATTCGCGTGATTGGAATTGAGGGCCATTATCCATAATTAGCGTCTGTGGTATTCCAAAAACTAGGAAAACGAAGTTTTCTAAGTAAAAGATTATGTCTGCTGTTCTAGCGCGCTTTAAAGGAAAAATTATGCTGTATTTAGTAAAGTAGCAGTTTATGACTAATATAAATTGATTTCTTTTCCTAGTCATTGGTAAAGGTCCGAGGAGGTCTAATGACACGCACTGGAATGGACGTGAACAAATCTTAGGTTTTCCCATGAGACCGTAAGGCGAGTGATTAGAATGTTTGTAAGAGAGGCATGTTTCGCAAGTGTTTACGTATTTCGATACATCCTTGAACATTCCGGTCCAGTAGTAGCGAAGTGACAATTTCTTGTATGTCTTGAAGGTTCCCAGGTGAGGATTTGTAGGGGATCCGTGGGATTTTTCAATCAGGGCCTTTCTTTCCGATGGAGGTGGAACTTCTTTCCAAACGAAATCATCTGTTAAGCAGTCGTCGTCGGACTTGCGGCGGAATAGTTTGTTATCTCGGTAGTTGTAGTTCGGGTAGCTGTCAGGGTTGTTTTGACATTCTGTTATTAGTCTGTTGTATGATTCATCGTCATTAGTTCGTAGCTGATTCTCTTGGACTATTGGTGCAGTAAGATGAAGTTCTGTGTTCTCATAGTTTGGACGTGAAAGCAGATCGGGAACTACATTATCCTTACCCTTTTTGTGTTTCAGGATGAAGTTAAATGTTGAAAGTCTCAGGGCCCACCTAGCAAGTCTTCCAGAAGGATTGGATAAGTTGATAAACCATTTTAGAGCAGCATGATCCGTGTAAACTGTGAACTGTTTACCGTTGTCTAGATAGCATCTCCAATGTTCAAGAGCTGAAATAACCGCCAGCGTCTCTCTTTCAGTAGTAGAGTAGTTTTTTTCATGCTTATTCAAGCTTTTGCTCATGTATGCTATAACAGCTTCTTTGTCACCAATTTTCTGTGTAAGCATCGCCCCGATGCCGTAGTTAGAAGCGTCGCAATGGACAGCAAAAGGTTCATCAAAGTTTGGGCAGGTCAGGATTGGAGCTGTCACTAAGAGTTCCTTCAGCTTCAGAAAGGCGGTATTCGCTTCCGGAGTCCAGTGAAATTTTGGAGAAGATTTTCCGTTAGCTGCCAGCTTGTTGAGTGGCGCAGCTATCGTACTAAAATTAGGGATGAATCTTCTGAACCAGCTGCAGGTGCCGTGGAATCTTCTAATTTCCTTCTTTGTTGTTGGCGTTGTTCCTCAAAAGTTTTGCTGACAATGACGATGTCGTCCAGATAGCAGAATACTTTATGCTCAAATTCTGGTGTAAATAGTGTATCCATCAGTCTTTGCTGCGTCGCTGGAGCATTGGTAAGACCGAAAGGCATTACGACAAAGCGGTACATTTGCCTTCCTGGAACATAAAAAGCAGTCTTATCCCTGTCTGCTGGGTGTAGAGGGATTTCCCAGAACGCTTTTGCAATATCAATGCTAGATAAGTATTTAGCTTCTCTCAGATGATCCAAAATCTCATTCATTAGTGGCAGGCTGTAAGCGTCGCGCCGAGTGACAGAATTTAACTTCCTGCTGTCCACGCAGAAACGCCATTCACCGTTCTTCTTTGGGGTTATGAGTACTGGGGATAACCAAGGGCTCTCGCAGGGTTCGATCACCTTCCAGGCCAGCATCTTGTCCACTTCGTTGATAAGAGCCTTTTGTTTTTCAGGGGACAGACGATAGCAGCGTTGCTTTATTGGTGAAGAGTCACCTGTATCAATTTTGTGGCAAATTAGATGTGTCCTTCCAAGTTCTCCTTTTTCTTCAAACGAGATTTGCTTGAAACGATTGATGATGTCAGTTGCGATGTTTTTCTGTTCGGTAGTCAGGGTTTGATAAGGGAGAATTTTACTTTGTTCAGTTGAGATAGAGTCGCATTGAAGATTGTTGAAGAAGACAGGGTTTAGTAGATCTGGTATGAGATTAAAAGCTTTCCAGAAGTCTACACCTAGAATAATTGATGGACGTATCATTGGGAACACGTGAGCTCTAATAGCATGAGTTTGGTTATTAAAAGTCATAAGTAAGTCTATATGTCCTAATGATTGCATTTTGTGATTATTAGCTGTGGCCACTGAAACTTGACACGACTTTGATAAGGAATAGCCCATTTTCAAGAGTTGGATATGGGAATTATTACCCAGTATCGTCAGTGAACTTCCACTGTCCAGGAGTCCGGAGAATGGAATTTGATCGATAGTGAATTTTAAAAATGGTCTATTATGATCTCTCTCTTCTTCATAGAAGACTGAAGAAATTTTATAAACATTAAAGAAGTTATGAAGATAAGAGAGCCAATTTTTCCAGTCAGTTGCATCATGGTAATTAATTTCACCAAAGTCGTGCGAAGTTAGTTTTTTGAAGTGGAATTGCATTTCGGGCAATCAGGAGTCTTGTGACCTCGAAGACCACATTTGAAACAGATAGGGTAGTGAGGTTCTTGGCAGGTTCGGAGGGAGTGTCCGTTAGTGCGACATCTAACACAGAAGAGATTAGAAGTAAATTTGCTAGAAATAACATTTACTTGTTTAGGGTAGTTATTTCTATAGGGAGGTCTTGAATCTGAATTGAAAGCAGAGTTAGAGTTGAAGGAGGGTTTAGATGTTGAAGGAGTGGGAGTGTAGTTGAATTCAGATGCCAACTGGTCTACAGCTGGTTTTGGTTCTTTGAAGTTACGGTCTCTGTCCAGAATCTGCTCATAGCTCTGGCATGCTGATATGAGAGAATCGATAGAGGTGATTTTGTTAAGTGCGACAAAAACTGAGTAGCAAGGTCGTATATTTCTAAGAAGGATTGATAATTGTTCGGACTCAGATAGCTTTTTGTTAAGACGGGAAAACATACCATGCATGATTGAGACGTAAATTATGATTGCTTCTTTGTCCCCTTGAGTTCTAGCATTAATGGCGGCTAAAAGTTTGTAATCGTAGTCAGTATTGCCGAAATCTCTAATTAATAGATTAGAAATTTCGTCCCAGGAAAGGTTCGGGTGGCAATTTTTCTGAAAGCGAATCCAATGTAAAGCTTTGTCTGTAAAAATTTCAAAGATTAAATCTGCTAGACGTTCCTTTCTTAAGTTTCGTGAAACGCTAAATTCCTCAATCCTTTGCAGGAAAGATTTAGGGCAAGAGTTGCCGTTGTAAGAAAGTTTCCTGAGTTCTGCAATTATGTTGGGAGAGGAAGTTACTTGAATAGTCGGGCTGGAGTCAAGATGTTGATTCAGTTCAGAGGAACATGTCTCTGAGACTTGGGGTTCAGATGAGGTTTGAGGAATAGAGGAATGAGGAGAGGCTACCGGAGTAGATTCGGCCGATTCAAACAGCAAGCCTTCAAATTGGTTGTCAAGAGATTTCAGTTTTTCAGAAGTCCGATTCAGTCTAACTAAAAGGGGAGAAGTTGGGTCTAGGTCGACGCGATTAATTCTATGATAAATGTGATTTAAAAATGTTTCTAACCTTTTACACGCACATGAAGATGGTCTGGTCTGGAGTTGGTTGATTTTCGATTCTACATAGGCCAGGCAGGTCTCGATCTGGTCCAGGTCTTCTTCTGGAGAGATGATGGATTGCAGTACCTCGGTTGCAGGTTGAGCATTGCCTAAGGATTCCGCTTGTTTCTTAAGTGCTATTAAGTTATCTTTAGGTTCTTCTAATCTAATTTTTACCTCATATTCTAACTCAGATTTATTAAGGTTGGCGTATTTTATGGGACGTGCCATGATGATATTCTTAGTTTGTAGAATAGAAAGTTAAAAACTGTAGGTAGTAATTTCGAATACGTAAGATGCCAATCGAGTAAATTATTTATAGACTGCTATGTTGTCTTTTTTTTTGAATTTTGGAGTGAGACAAATACAAAACCCGTTGGGCGCCAAAAACTGTCACGAAACGTCGCCTCCCAATAGCTTGAGAGGCGAAGTTACCGAGTAGTTTGGGTTAGAGATAAAGGAGGAAGATTCAGGGTCGAGGTAAGTTGATTTATTTGTCTCTAACTAGAACCTAGAACATCATCATAACACTTACAAAAGGAAATTTAAAGGAACTGCGAGTATGAAGTAAACGCTAGCGGTGGCGGAGGTTAACAAAGGTGTTAACGTGGCGGTTAAAAGTGGCGTTAGTGATGGCCGGCGTTCGGGGCCACAGAACACTGTAGCAGAGGCGGCTAGGGGCCGCGGAGCACCGTAGCGGAGGCGGCTAGGGGCCGCGGAGCACTGTAGCAAAGGCGGCTAGGGGCCGCGGAGCACTGTAGCAAAGGCGGCTAGGGGCCGCGGAGCAGGACAGCAGAGGCGGCTAGAGGCCGTGGAGCAACAGACGTGGCAAGGAGCCGCGAGCACCGTAGTAGAAGAGGCTCAGGGTCTCTGAGCACCGTAGCCGTAGTGGTTCAGTTCAGCAGCGTAGTGAAGATGGCTCAGCGCCTCAGAACGATGTGGTAAAGTCACCCAATACAAAGCCTCGAGGTAGCGTGGTAAAGGTGGCCCAGGGCCACGGAACAGCGTAGCAGGGGTTTTAAGGCTCCCAATTACTTTGCGCGAGGTCTTCTTGAGGTGCGGGGCCTGGCTTGGCCCCGCACAGACCAATTTCGTAGTCGACTTGTTGAAGTCTAGACGAGAACTGCCGTTGTTTGGCTTTGTACGTCTTTTATATCCGTCCGTTCCGTTGTTCTAGAATATCTAGTTCCAAATTTACAATTTCGAAATTATGAACTACCAGCAACCTATTTTGACTCGAAAGTAAGTTAAACCTCGCCTTAAAACGCGATTGACAAGTTACGTTTCTATGACAATGTTACACTGCTGAAATGTAAATAAATATGTCAAACAATCAGATTAGTAAGAAAATTGCAAATTAAGCTATAAATATAAACAGAGAATGAGCTGAATTAACTATTGGTAAGTAGGAGACACGTTTTAACGCGTCCCGTAGCCCGAGAAATGTAGGAAATTACAATTTTCATACTTAACAACAATGTTTCACGTTACAAACGGAATCCGAATGCATATTCTTAAGTAAAACGGAAGTAATAGAGGAGGTACGAAATACTACGACCAGGACCCGTCGTTACAGCACAAGTCCATAGGCATATTTTTAAGGAAAATGCCCGTAATAGAAGGGGAACGAAGTACTGGAATCCAGGATTCGAGACCAAGCATGTTTCCACAAATACAAGGTATGCTACAGGTTCACACAACATAGTTTCAGTACGTAATAGTCATAGTCATAGTCATAGTCATTTATTAATCATATTATAAATATTACATGTCATTATTATTACTTATTAATCATTTCAAGTAATGTAAGTTTGGTATTATTAATTATTAGATATATCGTAGAATTCCTTAATGTCGTAATATGCGATAACATTACGTACCAAAAAGAAGATCTATGATATTTAAATACTCTGAGTCTGTTATGGAAGTAGCAATTCAAGCGGAATTTATAATGGTTTTATGATATGATTTGCTGTATTCTGTTTCTGACCCGTAAAGGATCAAGCAATGTTTGTGTTCATTAACAGCAAATAATTGACGTTTGACACATTTGACGTAGATAATATTATAGTAGCCACTTCGCTCCTCTGGTTCGGTCACGTCTCTCGTAGGCCATCTGACTACGAAGGAAACAAATGCCTGGCCTGGCCCTCGACGATCCTCGACCCCGCGGTAGACCCAAGAAGCGATGGCTGGATGTCGTGAAGGCCGACATGAGCGAGAATGGGCTCACTAAAGAGGACGCCCAGGATCGTGCAAAGTGGAGAAAAGTGAGCCGGAAAGCGGACCCTGGCAAGAGCCGGGATAACGCTAGGTAGAAGAAGACAAATTATAATAGCCACTTAATTTTTTTTTAATAAGTTTCAGTCTAGCTTTCATTAGCCAGACTCTAACCTTGTCAGAACAAGTCCGAGATATTTTGAAATCACTTTACTACGCGAAGTGACAAACTAAATAGGCTGCTTTGCTGCAACTGCAGCCAGTTTACGTATTTATACAAAGCTGGGATGTTTTATTTGCCCGCCGCTGCCGTAGCAAGATGCATTTAACACAGGTCGCTTTGAAGTGGAGTACCATTTTTTTATTTATTTAAGCATTTTTGAGTTTGAAAGAATAGTGATATTTGCTATCATAAAGACTATTGCTAGTTAAATAAGTATATATCATGGAAAATAAGTGTATCAAGGCAAACATAGTTTTTATTTCAATAAAACTTTAGTGTTTTGAACCCAGACCCCGCAACGGATACGGGCGAACTTGGGCTTTTAGATAACTCATATGTTTGTCTGTTCTATTCCACTTAATTCAAAATAAATTAATTTCAGACTGAATGCAAATTAGTTGTCATTTAGTATAATAATAACAGAAGACCCGTCATTAATATGGATATTCTCATAACTAACTACACATTTCAGACTTTTTAAAATAATAGGCACCGTAGGTTCTATTTTTATTTTTGTAATCCTTCATCCACCCAGTTAATTATCGTCGACATGTTGTTGTTATGAATTGTTCGTTTTCTTTTTCGACGGTAGACGAGAGGTAGGTATTACATTTTGCTGGGGTCTGACATGTAAAAATGTGGTAAGAGCTTAATTCGAGAGTTGGCTGACAAGAAGCATCTACTTGTAGGTATATAGGTATCTATAATTTTAATAGTAATAATAATGACAACTAAATATTTAAATTGTTATTATTTTTATCATCTACTAGTTAATATTTTTTATGATTACTATTATCTAAGCTAACTCATCGGTATAAACATATTATAACAAATGGTTACTTGAACGGTGCGATCCATTAGAAGACTTTTCCTTTTGATATAGTATTTATAATTCCGTCCTCTTGTCCTTTTCACCGTAGGTGTAGTAAGAGTAGGTACATCCACTACCTATTACCTACCACCACCACCTACTACCACTAGTGTACCCACCATGGGAGTAGGTTTGAAGTGTGTTCTAGACGATGGACTAGCAAACTTTCACTGCAATGTGAATTTTATTGTAATTGGGTAGCTAATGAATTTTATTGTAAAATATTATTGTAATATAATTTTATTGTGTAACAGAATTATTCATACAAACATCGGCCACGTTTTCCACGCCCTAAGCCTGAACCAAATTGCAAGATTTTTTGGAAATGTTGCAGAACTGACGGCTGAAAGAGATAGAATATTCTCAAAATACCTATTTTCGCTGCGCACGATAGGTTCACAAGTCTAAAACCTAAAATTTTAAAAGAAGCATTAAAAATTAAATACTTAGAAATACAGGATGTGCACGTGTGTGCTGTGTGCTGTGTGTGCTGTGTGTATGTGTGATGTATTTGCCTACCTATTTGTTTAAATAATAAAGTGATTCTTTCTTTCGTTTGAGATTAAAACTATAATTTATTCTGTAGCTTCTCGTACTCTGGAGTTAGACCTTTAACTTCGAAGTATGTCTACATAATTCTAGACTATCGATCACTAAACAAACATTGTGGCTGGATTCTCCGTCTAATAGATGTAGTGTTTGCATTCTATTGTATTGGCTGTAACAATAGCGCAGTCCGGATGGCATTGGAAATATCGTTGTATCGGCGCAGAACTTAGCTCTCAAACCACTCTATATTAAAAAAATATATATAGGTAAGTAATTTTAATCGACCATTCATATTTTTTTTATATATTATTTTTCATAGTTTTATTTAGTTTTAAGTAATTAATTATTTCTTGTTCCTTTTCTTATTGTTTTTTCTGAATACGTGTGTCTACATGATGACATGGTAAATAAAATATAAATTCGAAGACTTGCTGAAATATGGTTTAGGATTTGACAGCTCAGTAACGTCTATATTATTTGTGTTGTCATATTATTATTGTTCCTAAGGAACAAGACCCAGCAATGAAAGTGTGTAGGAGCTAGACATAGACGCTACAGACGGTAATCCCTTCTATATACAGGATGTCCCATATCTGGGCCAATTTTTTTGGCGTTGTAGTTTTTTTTTATTTCTTAGAATTGCATGAAAATTGGTAGGTTGGAAGAGCTCCTGATTCTGTACAAGTAAAAAAAATATGACATCATGGCGTCGAAAAAAATTTTTTTCCCATACATTTTTTTCCACTGAGTTACGAAAATCCCATACGTTTTGTCACTCAATGGAAAAAAATTGTGGGACAGTGTAGGAAATCGTGCACATATTGTTCAGAATCTGGAGCTCTTCCAACCTACCAAATTTCATGCAATTCTAAAAAATAAAAATAAAACTACATCGCCAAAAAAATTGGCCCATCTACCACGCCACAGTGACACCGGAGGTATAGGTCGACTCAAGAGGAAACCACTCGAAAACCGTGCAACTTTTACTGAGGTCATGTTAGGCTGGTTATATTCCTCTTGAGTTGACCTACCTCTGGTGTCACTGTGGCGTGGTAGATATGGGACACCCTGTATATACAACATTTCAGATTCCACAAAGGATGTCAAAACAATTTAGATAAAACATATTTATTATGATTCTGACATAGGTACTTTCTATGTACAAGTACAATTTGGTTATGTTCATAATGTTGGGACAGTCAACAGCAAAAGTCGATAATCATTTTAGTACCCTATCACTTTCACTTTGACGCATCCCAACCGTCGCAGTATTATTATATTACGTTAGAGTGCATTCTGCATCATACTCGGCGGGGATCACGAGCCAAACTCCGTGACCTCCGTCACGAAGAGCACTGGCGAACCCGATGATTCCATTTAGTCGACTTTTAAGCGGGTATTACACTGTCCTGAATTCAGGACACTTAGAAGGGTTCGGACCTATGCGTTAGAGCGAGATGCTTCAACTCCCCTCCACTAGTTAGGATGCCTGATTCAGGACAGTGTAATACCCGCTTTATGACTAGCAGGTGCTAGCAGGAGCGAACGCTGATTATTGTACACCAATTAAGTACCGGATGCTAATATAATATCATTATATGAACTAGGAATAACTTCACTTACTTGTTGCGCTCACTTCCGGTCCTAGGGACTCGAAGACTTTGCCAAAACTTAGTTTCAGCAAACGATCTGAATCTGCAACAAAGATTCATCTAAATCTAAACAGTTACTGTGCATACAGCGCCATCTAGGAATACCTGCTGGAAACTGTATCACGAAAAACAGCGTTTCAGCAAAGTGAGAGCTAACTCGACGCTCTGAGTTTCATTTAGTTCTGGCAACTGTCAGTAGATGGCGCATATTTCTACCATTACTGGTGATGTCTTGCTTGTATTTATGAACAATGTAAGTTAATAATTTATCTTGGATTATTTAATAATTTTACTCTATTACTATTAATATGTCAGGTTGCGCTGTAAGCCAGTTTGAGTCATTACCTATTTTAAGATCGCCTCAGTTAGTGCGTGAATGTTTCGTAGAATTGGTAGAATAAAAATAGGCTGCTATTTTCAGTGCTTCTCAAATAAGCACAAGGGGCCGTCTGGACCTTAGCCAAAATTCCTATTCATACCTTGCTGGCTCCGCTCGCAAATTTAACCGGATCGGTCGCATTTATTACAAGACGCTTCCAACGAATATTGGAATGGAAATAGAATAAAAATTCAAGAAAATTAAGTATGTTTTCGCCTGTTAAGAAAAATTTGATAAGAATCTGCTAATTAAACGTAGGTAGTTTTTATTAGTGTACCTACGGATATTCTTTACGTTATGTGGCGCCACTAAAATCACGAGAAGTTTTATGCGAACTGTAACTTATGGAAGAGATGGTGCAATGTGAATAGAATTGCTCGACGTTGGTAATATTGAATCCTTATAGCATCATGGGGCCGTTTTTGAGGTAATAATGTTTATACAAGGGTCATACCTGCGGCCGTGGAGTCAGGAGGTGGTTGAAAGTGGAAGGTGGCAGCAAAGCCCTGGCCCGGAGCGGCCGAGTTGGCCGTAAACTGTAGCAGCATGGAAGGCCCCGTCGAGAGCACCTCATAGCCTGAAACATTAGTTACAGTTAAGGGGAGGTATCCCCAACGCAACTGTCCCGCTCTAACATGCGTGAGTTTACAATTAACCATCCCGCTCTCTACGCAAGCTCTGCGCGCAGTTTTGTAAATATTTAGCTATAGTCATCAAGCCAGTCATTTTATCAAAGCAAACCCTGCGAAAATGCCTATAACTATTTACGATCTTTAATTGAGTACAAAAGTTAAATGTTAAATATCAGTAATATAGCCGTAGTATTGAAAATACATTCCAAAAAGGGGTAACTTCGCGATTGTTTTCTATCGAGTGAAATTCATCAGATCATGTAACTAACTGCGATTTTGACTAGACAAGATCCTCATGTAACACATATATTTTTTTTACATTTTAAGACACTATATTCTATGTCTCAGATGGTTTTTAAAACCTCAAAAGTGGTAATACCCGGCCTTAAGCGGGTATAACATTATCCTGATTTAGCATCCTGAGTAGGGGACGGGAGTTGAAGCATCACGATATAACATAATTATATGTAAGTCCCGCTCTAAAGGTTCGCTCTTATGTAAATACCCTCTTTGACAGCACAGATAGCTACACATATTCACGAGGAGATCACGCATCAAAAGAATCTATATGCCTACGAGTATATTACAAGGAAATAGGAGCTTGTTTAGATATTTTCTGGGCTCGTCACCTACGCACGGTTAAGAGCTACATAATCTCCTTCGTTTCCACATTGAAATCAAATCATAAAGTGAAACGTATGTTTCAGATTGATCCCTAATTATCATTCATTATGTATGCAGCGGCTCGCTACCACGACAAACTGCTGGGTACACAGTATTTTGTACAATCGATATTATCGGATCGCATACCTATAGGTACAGTTGCAGTAGGAACTCGCGTGCATTGCTATAAACTTATGTAATTGCTATGCTATGTAGGTACTTACGTAGCTCTACAGGTTGAGTTATATAGAACAGACATCCTCTAGCACAAGTTTGGGCATGTCAACATATATGCGCAGTTGATATCTTTGTATATTGTATAGAGGGCACTGATGACGGTCGGTTGGGCGTAATTTGAAATTTTGCTTAAAAAAATGCCTTATTTTCAGCTATGCTAACTGCACCAGTCACTCCAAAAAAGATAAAAAGGGCCTGTCATATGTTACATTTGAAATTGCAATAATTGCGGTAAACTTGCATTTTTGGTATGTTGTTTGGGTCCACCTAGATAGTATTTACCCAGTTTAAAAATGAACGCGCGCTCAGTTTTTCCTGAAAAACCAAAAAGTGGGGAATTTTTGACCAAAATATCAATAATGAGGTATCTACAGGGAAATTAATGGGAGATAAAGTTGTAGCAAACTTAATTGCCTTCATTCAAGACCATAAACCAAAAAAAATCTTTCAAAAATCTCATTTTTGGTACAAACTTTTATTGCCGACTGTACTTCTTTTCAATAATCATCATCTACTCGTGGTGACGGTTCTAATGAGACTAAACACGATGGGTTTAACTTGTGTAGTTTAGTAGTTCCTGTGGCCACCTTCTGTCTCCATCATCAGATCAGCTCGATGGTACTCGTACCATAATATTGCACTGTCACCAAAAAAGAGTATGCCAAATTTCAGCTCAATCGGATGCCGGCAAGTGGTTGAAAATTGTGGTTTTTGTGGTTGAAATGTGTGGGTAGACAACAACCACAACAACCATAATTTTCAACCACTTGCGCGGCATTCGCCTGAATCCGAGTTCAGAAAACGTGTTGCATCTCCTGCACCTGCGTACTCTTTGATCACTTTTAATGACGTCACAAAATGGCAACCGGCGGGAAACGTCACGAAATGTTCTAGCTGACCAGTCTATAGGTACGTATAGGTCAATGCTCTAATAGTAGCATTTAATAAAATTTTGTGGACCGAAGCAGGGGTTATGTGCATTGATTGTCATTAATTATTGACAGGAATATTCCTGACTGATATCAATAACCTTGACTGCATTCGTACACATGAGCGCATTCAAAGACGGGCAGCAATTGGCAAAAACTAATAAAATTCTATTGAGACCTTTAAATAATTATTGAATGTACATGTAACCGACTGCAAAAAGCACTGCTATGCGATTTGTGAACTGTCTTGAATCGTTTTTCCACCTGTCTCTCACTCATCATCAGCACGCAGAAAAGTCAACTTTATTTTATAGTGGTCAACCTAGCAGTTCAATAGCCCAATTCAGAGACCCGATGAGGACACGGAGGAATGCCGATATTGAGTATCTTGTCGAGCAACCGAATATCATCGGAGTAACGAAAGCGCACCGACTTCACTGGCTTGGTCATCTGGACCGTGCTGTCAAAAGAGCCGGTCGCCCCAGATACCGCTGAGCTGACGTTGTGAAGGCTGATCTACGTGGAAAGATATAGATCAAGATCGGGGTCAATGGCATGTACTCGTATGGGGCCAAGACACATTTTGGGTCGCTGTGCCAGCGGAGTAGTAGTAGTACCTCTAGTAACCTAGCAGTTACCTGTGAGTTCGTTACACAACATTGCAATAGCTGGAGCGTTGGCGTCTTTTCCATCGAAGATCTTGATGATGTCCGCACGCCGGAGGCAACTGTGAAAATGAAGATATTTTCATATAAATAAAGAACTAAAAAAATATATAAATATCAATATTTCTGTGAGTTGAATAATAAACCTACCAAAAATGATGCGTGTCAGAATAAAAGACAATGTGGCAGCTTGTATTAAAATTTATATTTATGGGTAAAATAAAAGTTATGTCAACCATCAGTGACTGGTTGACAATAGTCTACTAATATAAAGTATTTCGGAAAGGGAAATTGAGTGTACGACAGCCGGTTATTAATCCCAAACAAAAGCTCCAAAATCCGAATTTAACTTCGATTTTCGAATCAATGAAAATGTACCTAAAATAAGCTCATTTTACGTAGGTAATCTTTACTCGCTTTCCATGCACACATTGTTGATACTGTACATTTCCTTTGTAAACAATAATACCAGTATTGTGTTTCCAGCGCGCAGTGAACCGGTTCCCTTCCTGACGTTAATTCAGTTAGGAGTTTCGCCTTCTCCGGACGATCCTGAGCAAATTCCTTTGCTGAGATGTGCCAGTTTGGTAATAGGAGGCAAGTATGCTGTACACCGCCTATCACACCGTCCAGTCTTCAAAAATCTTTACTAAAATTACACATGCGAAAGGGATATTTTTAGTTTCACCTCGTTATGAAAGTTTGCATACTTTTTTACCTCTAAGTAGCTTTCGACTAGATTCTTTTTCGTTCCATAATTAAGTGAATTGTTATGTTGAAGCCCAAATGAGCATGCGAAGTGTTTAAAATGTGTATTATAATCGCCTGATCTAAAGTAGATAATTAAGTATGTAAAGGACATGTTACTCGCAGAAAAGCATGTTACAACCAAACTTAAACCAATAGGAAGGTGAATTATAATCGAAGTTCAGAGCAGTGTAAGCCGTTGTCGCTGAAACGAAAGGGTGTGAGATTTGATTTTACTATACACAAATTAATGTTTACGGAACAAGAGAGATTAATGCGCCTGTTTGTTTTAAATCATTTGTATAGCGGTTAATATTTTGTACAAAGTTTATTCGAAAGTAGCGAAGCAAAGACTGTTTTTATGTTATATTCTATGGTATATTGTTTATTTGCTTGTTTATGAAGCAATATTAAACCTACCTATCTAAATTGTTGAAAATAATTAGTAGGCATAGTAGGAGTACAGGGGGCCGATTTTTAAGTTTCGAACGCTCGACTTTTCACTCGAGATCTGTCAAAAAACTATGACGTTTTGACAGATGTCGAGTGCCCGAGGGCCCCCAGCATTGTAATAAAGTCATACCTAACCTTTACGGATCCGTACCAAACAATCACCAAAGGATCTGTCAGAAGAATGAATCTCCAGGAACTTATGAATAGTATTTTGTGGATTTAAAATTTGGAGTAGTTGTAAATAAAACAACCAGAGTGTATTTAAAATGAAAGTTTTAACCATATATTTATTTTATTCCCAAATCCAGTTACTAAGGCTGGGTTGCACCAAATCGTCTGTAATCGTAAGCGGTGTTCATCAAATCTGATTGTATGGAAAGTTTGACAAGTTTCTATGGGATGACAGCTACCGGCGCCATATTTGACGATGACCGGTCTGTGTTCGTATGTTGGTGCAACTGGCACTAAGTCTAATGGGGTATCGTATGACCGGACTTGAGTTGAAGATTCTGAAACATTTTTTGTGGTGAGACCACGAATTTATTATCTTACTTGAGAGCTTTATAAACTCACTTTGTATAGTTACCTCATTTGTTTTTTTTAATAAATAATACGTATTATGTACATTTTACATTATTACAAATTAAAAATTGGCTATTCGTAATACGGTACCTAATTTGTCTCATTCGGTTTTCACATTATGGTTAATTACCCGAGTTCATAGTTTATTGTGCAACTAATTACCGGACGTGGTCAGACTGGTCAGTACATTATTATTAATAATGAGCTCATAATTCAGTGCTAAATAAACTAGGCACTCTTCTGGAAACAAGAACGCGAAGCATAAATACCGAATCCAGATTATGGATATGGGAAAGTGCATGAGATAATATACAGAATAATGTCGTAAGTAATATTATAGAGATGTAACAAAATAAGCTATATCACCTACCTGAATCACAACCGTAACGTCTTGAATCGGCACCCGAACAATATCAGCGATATCAGATAAAACCTATTATTAAAACTTCTTGAATACGGCCCCTGCTACCCACACAAGCATAGAGGTGGTAAACAGTTGGAGCTTTATTTGACTTAGTGCAGTGAATTGGAATTGGTTTTGTATTTCTCGACACGCGTTAAGGCGCTATAACGAGAAATATCGCGTTCTTTGAAACGCTGTTCTGCCCTGTCGAGCAAACAATAGGGATTGTTTTTCAGGTATGATTCTTGACTATATATATGATTGTGTTTTTGTCAATGGCAGACACATGATTGCTCAAAAATTTCTTGATAAAAAAAATCTAAAGTTGAGCCTTTATTTTCCGTGTTTTACTCAGCCTACTAAAATAATGCATTATTAAACAACACAAATTAGTTAAAATGATGGCATTTCATCACATCTAAACTCTGTCAAGAGGAAATTTCATAAAACTGCAGACAGTCAGATATTTATCTAGATTTGTCTAAAAAAGCCATTCCCGAAAATCCCCGAAGAGTGTTGTATCCCATTTTGCCGTGCAAAAAGGACATAAGCGTGAATGAATCGATATATCCCCTTAACGCCAAGCCTTGTTCACGAGTAAATTGAGTCGTCAGGTGAAAACGTCGGACGACAATGTCAGGAATGCTTTTCTTATGAACCGAACTCTGCTGGTTGTGGTTCGCAAACGACTTAATGTAAAGAAACTCTAATATGCGTGTGTATGAGTGCGTGTAACCAATAAAAATAACAAAAACTCGTTCCAAATTTAAAAATTTCACGCTGAATGAAACTTTTGTAATGTAAGGTATGACATTACTTCACTGTAAAATTTCTATAAAATATCGTCATCGGGCTATATCTTTTTGTCAAAGTCAAAGTGATTTATTTGTAAACATAGGTATTACAATATATGGCGGTAGGTACAAAATATGTGCTCTATGTTTCGCCGATAGGCATACAAATTCATTTTTAAATTACATAGGTAATATTAAAGATAAACGATACAAATTGTTAGCGTAACAGAAGAAAACATCTCTAGGATATCGCTTTTGTTTCATGTCTCTGTTGTTTTATTTTTAAAAGACCTTTATAAATGTGTCATTATACCTACCTTATGTTATGCATGCCGAGAACGTTTCTAAACACGTCACAAGGCATTCATTTTTGTAATTCTGCTTTGGGCTCCTGATCATTACCTGACCATTTTACATGTGGCGGTTCCCTCTGACATATTTTTCAATTGAAAACGGGATCTGTTCGCGAAAGTGATGACCCATATTATTAATGTAGGTACCCACAACGGCCACAACTACATGATACAAAAAGAAGATTGTTTCAGATAAAAATGCGTAGGAATAGTGAATTCGAAAATGTACCTCTTACATAGACTCTAGGTATAGACCTAGGTAACGTAGTGGCACCAGTAATGGACCTGGCTCCAGTAATGGACGCAAAAATCTTTCACGGTCGAAAATAAGCAACGGAAAAGTATTATAGTCATGGCAACACTTTAAGCATAAAGAATAGGCTTCTATGTATCACATTGATAAATGACATACACCTCGGTCATTTTGTTTAAAAATGGCGCGGCGGCAAAATGTGTGCTCCGGCATTTTTCACGAATAACCTAAGTTTCTTACAGAAATAACTAAGGAAGTAGGTTTACGTTTTTGATTGTAAACTTTATTTTCTCTGAACAATATTATTTTGATATGATTTCGTGAGAAGCGTTACATATTTAACAATACTTTTTTAAAGTGTTTATTGCATTAGAATCTAATTTGAATGATTTAGAGAGGATGTACATTACTGGTTCCTGTTTTTTGTTAATCTCCAATTATGGACAATTTCTCCATGATTGGTTTTCATACTGAATTCTGGTTACCCAATTATGGACACCCAATGTTGGACGGATTTATTGGCGAGGTAAATGTTTGAAAAATGCCACCCAGTTTTATTATAATAGTAGTTTATCGACACAAATGTCATAATCCTCTAAAATGCGTTCAGAAACCGTAGGCAAATGACCTTCATTTTAACATCAATGTACTTATGAAAATTTTCTTACCTGTGGTGAAGTTTACCAGCAGTAATATAATATTCATTATAATGTCCTATTTAGTACTATAATGTTTTTTTTTTTAATTTGGAACAGGAAAATTAAAATTCAGTCGATACGAAAGGTCAGCTCGATATAGGTTATTTTTTTTTGGGATAAGAATTCAGGGATAAGGATTTCAAATTTTACATTTATTTTAAATTTTAAGAAAAAAAAATATTTTTTTCGAAAAGTCGTCATTATACTCGATTTCGACTGATTCGGGGATGAGAATTTCAAATTTTATATTAATTTTGAATTTACAGTGAAAAAAAATTTTTTTGCGAAAAATCGTCATTATACTCGTTTTCGACTAATTCGGGGATAAGGATTTCAAATTTTATATTAATTTTGAATTTTAAGAAAAAAAATTTTTTTTCGAAAAATCGTCTTTATACCTACTTGATTTCGACTATTTCGGGGATAAGGATTTCAAATGTTATATAATACCGGCTACTATAACCCATCTTAGAGTACTTATAATATGTGTGTAGATAATAGTACATTACTTACCAAGGGCGATAAAACGAAGAATGTCTGGGATCGCAGGTACCTAATTATGTACAGTTGCATACATTACTTTATGTCACACCTGGCCATAAAGCGGCAATTACCGCACGCTCCGCGCGCGGGAAATCCCACTTCCTGGCCAGGGGGTGACATAAAATTTTGTACTTAACACGGGCGGTAATAAAGAAAGCCTCAGATCGCATATTTATCGCCCTTGCCTTCGGCTCGGGCATCAAATACCTGCGATCTGAGACATTCTTTGTTTTACCGCCCTTGTTAAGTAATGTACTATTATCTACACACATATTATAAGTACTCTAAGATGTGTTCAGAAGCCGAAGGCAAATGACCTGCATTGCTTACCAGTGCTACCGGTAACATATTTATAGATGCTCTAAATAGATATCAAATTTGAACTCCTTATCCCGGAATTAGTCGAAATCGAGTAAATTGACGATATTTGAAAAAAATAAATTTTTTACTTAAAATTCAAAATAAATGTAAAGTTTGAAATCCTTATCCCTGAATTAGTCGAAATCGAGTAAACTGACGATATTTGGAAAAAAAATTGTTTTTCTTAAAATTCAACATTAATGTAAAATTTGAAATCCTTAACCCCGAATTAGTCGAAATCGAGTATAATGAGGATTTTTCGTAAAAAATTTTTTTTTTTACTTAAAGTTCAAAATAAATGTTAAATTTTAAATCCTTATCCCTGAATTAGTCGGAATCGAGTATAATAACGATATTTCGAAAAAAAAAATATTTTTTTAATTTGAAATTCAAAATTCATATAAAATTTGAAATCCTCATCCCCGAATTAGTCGAAATAGTGTATAATGACGATTTTTCGTAAAAAAAAAATTTACTTAAAATACTAAAGAAATGTAAAATTTGAATTCCTTATCCATGAATCCTTATCCCGAAAAAAAAAAAAACAATATTATTGCCGTGGCCAGAGTAAAAAAAGCAATTGCAGGCTGAGTATTTGTTTAAACGGACGAGCTTGCGAGTCCGTTTAATTATAATACGAACCCTGCAATTGCCATTCCAGCCGAGGCTAATATAGTACTTTTCTCAAAAATGGAGAAAATACGACAAAATTTGGATAACTATTTGATAAACATAACCTTAAAACGTCATAAACATCATGCTCAATAAAAAATAAACAGCGGGATGTTTATTTTTTTTTAACAGAATCGCAAGTGTATTGTTTTACCGTAAAACGCAAATTATTCAAGACATAAAAAGACGTCGCGTTTCCAACAGACAAATACGAGCTGAATTGGCTGAATACGACCTGTGCCTCCTTTTATATGACAGTTTCTACTTTTTTTTAAAGTTGGGAATTCAACAAATAAAGGAATTTATATGTGAAATTGCAGGCGGTCTACAATGTTTTTAAACCTTAAGGTGTCCAAGATTGGGTGTCCATAATTGGATTTTACCTGTCCATCATAGGATTTTCGAAGATTTTCGACTTTTTCAGATTTGGAGCAATTTTCTCGGAACTTACAAGTTTATCCAAAACTTTTGTATGTTTATTATAATTAGTGATTATTAAGCTACATTTTCTTTGAAATAACTAACATCAAACTTATAAAATAAGAGAGTTATAGCCAAAAGATGTCGACAGAGTTCTTAAGCCGTCCATAATTGGTGCCATTACGTTAGGAACCGATAAAATTGTAAATTATCAGAATTGTTGGTTAATGAGCCGAATTTATTTACGGATGGCTACTATGGTGCTGCCGAAGCTTTTTTATTTATGTGTCACTGAGTGAGTTACAAACTTATAATTACTGTGTGGAACAATATACCCAGTAAAATCATTCTACGGGTGCTTGTGACTGCAGAACAACCACAAGTGCGCTGCCGACCCTTTTTGATTCGAGGATTCGTTGGATACCTAGACACAAATGAAAGTCCCCACTCTCAACACCACAAACCTACTTACAGAGCAAGTAGTGGTCTAAGTACCGGTTCCTAAGCTTGCTCACTTTGAAAATTTGATACTTTTATAAGTGCGAATGGGTTTAAATAGGGATGACGACACTATAAAAGAAAATCAATAAATCCAAATTTTCTACATAAAGGCTTAAATTCTCAATCAAATGGCGAAAAAAGTAATTCAAAAAATAAATAATTACGTAATTATAAGTATTCAAAGTTTTAAGAGTGGGTATGTTCTGTCCCTTTTCCACAAAACGCACCTTTGTATTGAACGATCGTCATTTAGTATGGCGCTACTTAACAGTGACGTCACGGTTAGGTAGCACTTTCTCTCTCTAACTACGAACATTCTAACCGTTGTAGCTTCGTTATTTTTTGAGATATTTGAATAGGATTTTCACTATTTGGCATAGTTTTGTCTTCTTTCTATTGAAGTCATAATTTTTTTTGAGTCGACATCCCTATTTCTTGCCCATGTTCGGTTAGCAGGTATAGTCAGCATCAAAAGTAGCTTGACATATGAAGATGTCAAAAGTTCTTATTCCTTTATAATAAAGACTTGACGCCTTCATATGTGTCGCTACTTTTGATACTGACCGTACCAGACAAAATTGCAAGATCAAATCAAAAATGAAAAATAATAATAAAAGTAAGTAATAAATAAATGTGGGTCTTATTAGAGACAAGTAATTGGGTAGGCAAGTACTTGCACGTAATTCTGATCTTTTCTGATGAAAAAATAAATAATTTTAAACAAATAATTTATTCAATAACAACACATAACTTAATAATCAAGGGACATAACTTTCATAATGTAAAATATTAACAAATACTTATCACAATACAATTATTAAAAAAACTTAACTATATTTACAACTTGTTCTTTTTTTGTAAATACGTATTTGTTTATTTAATAATCGGAAAAATGTACATGACATGAATTGGTCCAATAATCATATTAGTTCCGGAACTCTGCACCCTCTCAAATACCTACCATAAAAGTTAATTCCCGTCATTTCTCCTGTCAATATTGAATTTCCCGGTTTATGCATAACGCTGCATAATCGCAGCTCTGCTCGTTACATTGTAAGTTAGTGGACGGAACGATTTTTACGAGCGATTTTACGAGTTTTACGAGTACGTCGTTGCGCGGTGTTCGTTGAGTGACATTCAATACTTTAGGACCGATTACCAGGTTATTCGTATTACCAGCCGTGACGTGTTATGGCGATTTATTACCACCAGGACAAACTTCACGGCATAATGCCATGAAATCGGTGGAAGTGGCGGTAAATACAATGAGCCTTGCGTGGTTATAATAAGCGGATGTCACACTGATGCCGTTTCCGCATGACGGGGCGTTGTGCAAGTCTATAGCGGTCGCACTGCGAATATCGTCCGGAAATCGCATCAGTGTGACAACCGCCATAGATGGCGATACATTTCAAAATTGAACAAGTAGAGCTACTAGAAAAATAGCATCTTTTTAAGGATCAACAAGAGATAGGAATAAAAAGGCGTAGTCATACTTTTCATACTATTGTTAAGGGAGGGTAATTAGTCCGATTTTAATAAGTCTAAAACAATTCAATAATCTGTCTGTACCTTGTTTTATTTCAAAGCTGCCATTTGCCGCGACTTTGTAAATTCCGCGTAAATTTCTACTCCCTATTTCGTCCCTTCGAAGGATGATTTTTACGGGATAAAAAGTATCCTGATATGTTAAGCCAGTCTATAAACTCGTTGTAAACTTAGTTTCGACATAAATTATGATTATGACTCATAATCCGTTTAGCCGTTTTTGAGTGATTGAGTAACAAACATCTAAACTTTCACATTTGTACATATAATATTAATAGGAAGTAGGATTTCAATATATTACTATTCAATTGCACGCACCTGATATCGCCTTTTTGAAGAGACACTTCTTCGAAAACCACTTTCACACGTTCTTTTGGCCTGTAATGGAATTAAAGAGATAGTAATAGTACATTATCGTTGTTGCACGCAGGGAGGGAAATGCAGGCTGAGTATTAACCGAACGACCGTGTGAGTCTGTTTAGTTAATACGAAGCCTGCAATGGAATTTCAAGCAGAGGCTAATATTAAACATTTCTCAAAAATTGGGGAAAACAGAGGAAAGTTACGTATAAAGATTTGATAAACATTATTTTATACGCCGTTCTTTATACGGATTTTTTTTTACTGAAAACGGCAAGTTGTTTCGAACACCAACAAAAAAACCGCAGTTCCAATAGAGAGCAAGATTTGCTTCTTTTAAATTTACATTTGACTTTAAAGGTACTTCACCTTAATTTTTTTAAACACACAGAAAGTTTGCGCTCCAGTGAGATTGGTTGAGCGATTTCAACCGAATTTGAGGTATTAGTGGGATCGAGCTACTAGGAGATTTGTCGCTGGTTCATTAAACCTAGCCTAGTAATGAGGCATATGCTGACCTGCCATTGAAGTGGTAGGAGCACCGTACATTGTTGGGGTATATGGACGGGTAGCGAGGGCTGTAGAGGCGGCCGTGCGTCGGCCGGCTGCCCGATCGCCCGAAGTGGTAGTCGCATTCTGTGCCTGGGAGATGCACACCGTCTGTCTCGAATAGACCTGGAGAGAAAGAGACAAACTTTTACTATTCATTTGTTTTCTTACTAACCAAAATACAAAAGACCTAGCTTAAGATTTGCTCGGCCGATTTATAGGAGAATACCTACAGCTTTATTAATTGGTATATATGTATACTTAATCTATTATTGTTTAATCCAAAACTGTATAAACAATTCAGTAATTTTTGGAGGTTGTTATATATACTGCTTAGTTATTATTTCTTAGAATATAATCTCAGGAATTTTCGGGGTATTAATCATTTCAAGGTTCCTGTTATTTAACAACTTAGCTTTTGCCCGCCACATCGTCCGCGTAAACTTCCACTCCCTATTTACCGTCCTTCCCTACTCCCCTCCCCCCCTCTCATTTATCCTTAACAGAGATATATATTCTACATTTTAATCTAGGCTGTTAACTACCTAGTTGTATGTATACTACTCGTAAGTTTCATCATTATCCGTTCAGCCGGTTTTGCGTGATTGAGTAACAATCATCCAAACATCTTAATTTTCGCATTTATAGTGTTAGTAGGATACTCAGATATTATACACTAAAACAAAATAATTAAAAATAAGGGTTTTGAAAGTTCAGCTACGTTACTCTAAAGATATTCTGCCTTTTCATTGAAAATGTAATTTATAAAGTAATAGAAAAATGACTTAAATGTTCTACTTCGCGATACCCCATGTGGTATCGCGAAGTAGAACATTTAAGTCACTTTGAGAGTTTGAAATAAATAGTTTAAGACACTTCTGCAATGTATGCTAGTTTCATCTCCCCAACTTATGAAATGCAAAACGATTAGTATATTGTTTTCATATTTAATTTAAATATCCCTACTGTATCACGCCAAAAGAGAGTACCTATATTTCAATTTCACAGCCATCCGAGATAAAGGAACGAAAGTGCACCTCAAACCCAACAGGAATTTATCTCCTGCCTAACTTCGCTAAGTAATCTTTATACACTGAAACTGAACTATAAGTAACTTTTAATGCCGCTCGGGCTATAAAACCTGTTTTAGAATATAAAATTATGGGCATTCGGTTGTTTCTAGGCTAATTCACCTAAAAGGAACAGTTCGCCCTTTCATTTCTGTAAAATTTAGTAGAAAAATCTTAGTATGGGATTTCAGTATTTATAATTTGTGACAGATTGCGATATCGCTTTTCTCATGTCTCTATAACTTGGCGGTTTTAAATCTCACAACATATATGGTTGGGTTTGTTTTCGACCAAGTAGCGGTAGAAAAAAATATGTGTTCGTAAATATGCTTCATGTACAGTATATGAAGGCGTCAAAAGTCTTTATTACAAAGGAATAAGAACTTTTGACATCTTCATATGTCAAGCTACTATTGATGCTGTATTGATGTGTACGTATTGAATAACATGGTAAATAAAATGTTATTTTAATTCAGCTATTGTGTTGTCTGGGTATTGAATGCTTAGTTCTCTTATCGATATGAACAATAAACGTAAACACTGCTGTATAAAATGCCTCAAGAGACTTACCTAAGAGTTTCAACAGAACTCTGCTCGAAATGAAATAGTTTTTCAATAAAGCTCGGAGTTTTGAGCGGCCCGGTTGGAGTTTTTCATTGCTTTTTCAATATGGTCCGGGCATTAACAAAACCCCCTTATTTAATAAATAAGGGGACTTATTGTGGAGAGTATCCCACGTGACAATTAAGGAAAAACAATACTGACGTTGTAATTTTAAACTATGAATAGGTAACCAAAGTTTATGTTTATTTAAGATGTTATGTTAAGTTTAAAAATGGTTTTACTCTGCTTATTCTCGAATTTAACATTTTGGACTAAATAGCTACGTTAAGCGATATATCGATTGAAAGAGACACCCTTTGTTTTTCGCTCACGACAAAACGGGATGCAACCCTCTCCGAGACAAATCTCGTTAAATATCTGACTGTGTGCAGGTTTATTAAATTTCCTCTTGTCGGTACCTAGATGAGGTAAAATACCATTATATTAACTTAATCGTGTCTTTTAATAATGCGTTGTTTTAGTAGGCTGAGGAAAAAAAGGAAAATATAGACTTAACTTTGGATTTATTTTCTATAGAGAAAATTTTAAGCAATCATGTTTCGCTATTGTCAGTACCACAATCATATAGTCAAGAATCATATATCTGAAAATCAGCCCCTACTGTTTGCTAGTCTGGGCAGGACAGCGTTTCAAAGTATCCAAATTTCTCAGTGTAGCGCCTTAATAGGACTCTCAGATTAATTTAAATATGCTCTCGATCTGCGAGGAATCGTTATCAACGTTGCCCATACTGCTCCGTTCATATTTGTGATGACCATAATAAAATATGCACATTGTTGAAGTGAGAAAACCGTGATCAGGTCGCTAAGCTCGAATTAACTCTGTTTTCTTTAAAGCGGGAAGATTAAATATCGATGAATACGTTTCATATTAAACAATAAAGAAGGACGATGCTCGGTTCCCGAAGGTAATGAAACGCAAACACACCTGTGTTCCGCTCAGAGACACTTCGACTTGTTTGCCTCGATGCGCCACGAGCTTAAAGCGTAATGCATAGAAGCAACATTTCTCGGCACTATATCTCTAGTTTGTATTAAAGTTTTATGTTGAAAATTATTGAATAATACACAAATCAGTTCAATGCGACCTTCATCATCAGTCGCTGGCTGATTCATGCTGCTTCTTTCACAAATGATTTGAAATTTTTCTACGGTCGGTTTTCGAATTCATTACAGCCACAACGAAACGGTTATAAAGTTTAAAATTAATAGTATATTATGCAACAGTTGAATAACAGGGGTCAAAAAATGCGAGTGGCGTGGGTTACGAGCTTTAGCGAGTATCGCAAAGGAAAACGCCCCGAGCGTTTATTGACCTACTTATTCAACGTTGCATATAACACCTGGCCATAAAGCGGCGATTACCGCACGCTCCGCGTGCGGGAAATCCCACTTCCTGGCCAGGGGGTGACATAATTTTTTTGTACTTAACACGGGCGGTAATAAAGAAAGCCTCAGATCGCATATTTATCGCCCTTGCCTTCGGCTCGGGCGTCAAATACCTGCGATCTGAGACATTCTTTGTTTTACCACCCTTGTTAAGTAATTTACTATTTCTACGACTAGCCTCTTCAATGAAACAAGATCATCATCATCATCATCATCATATCAGCCGAAAGACGTCCACTGCTGGACATAGGCCATGAAACAAGATATAAGTAACAAAATAAAAATTTATTCATGAAAGTGCAAGTGGAAATTGTGTAGTGTTGTACAAAATGGATTACTCTTTGAAAATTACTCAGTATTATCACTTTTTAGATACTATTACTTTTTGTTACGGGTCACGAAAACTGAAAGTGACAGAAAACAAGCACTAATAGAATGTTTTCTTTTTAATTGGTAATTTGGCGGCAAACTGGAAATATGACACTTTGTTTATGGTTTTTTGGCATCCGACCTTAACTAAATCTGAATCCGGACCCAATGCGAACTGTTTGTTTGTTTTCATAAATATGTCCGAAAATAGATAAAACTTGTTAAATAACAAAGAAAGATACATGTCTTTATCCAAATTAGTAAATCATAAAATATACATTAATTATTAGATAAAAAATATGGCTGAAGCTGATATTACACTGTCCTGAACTCAGAATCCTGACTGGGGGAGGGGAGTTGAAGCATCTCGCTCTAACATATAGGTAGTTACGTACGGCTCTAAACGTTCTGAATTCAGGACAGTGTAATACCCGCTTAAGGCCGTTTTGACTTTTGAGTTTTTAAAAACCATCTGAGACATAGAATATAGTGTCTTAAAATCTAATAAAAATACATGTGTTACGGATCTTGTCTAGTCAAAATCGCAGTCAGTTACATGACCTGATGAATTTCACTCGATAGAAAAAAATCGCGAAGTTACCTCTTTTTGGAATGTTTTTTCAATCCTACGGCTACATTACTGATATTTAACATTTAATTTTTGTACTCAATTAAAGATCGTAAATAGTTATAGACAAATTCGCAGGGTTTGCTTTGATAAAATGATTGGCTTAATCACTATAGCTAAATATTTACAAAACTGCGCGCAGAGCTTGCGTAGAGAGCGGGATGGTTAATTGTAAACTCACGCGTGTTAGAGCGGGACATTTGCGTTGGAGATACCTCCCCTTAAGTTGCGTTAAGTTGGCAGCACTGATTTTAATTTTAAGAGTTTATCGTGAACGTACCGAAGAATGACTACTTAACATGATATTTGTAGTAGTCACATATAACACATAACCCTGCCTTGCAGTCGAGTAAAAACAGAATAAAATAAATATTTAAGGGGGCTTCCATACAACAGACATGATTTTTTTGCAGTTTTTATAGATTAATGGTATGGAACCCTTCGTGAGCGAGTCCAACTTGCACTTGGCCGGTTTTTTTTTCATATAATTAGTATGCAACTTACTAGGAAGACGGTTTTCCAAGCGGTTGAATCAATGATCAAACTCAGAGCACAACCGTAAGGGCTTCTTTCACTATTCAGAATGAAACAAACTACGTTTTTATACAATTTTCCTTATCAACTTACCTACATACATGTATGTTATAGGAAGTTCTTACCTATTTGATGTGTTTTGCAAAGTTATCGCGTTGTTTGTTCGTCAAGCAAACACAATTCTCTTAAAATGATGACTAGTGAAACCATTTTTAGTATATTTGTGTAAGCTTACATAAGTAGGTACCTGCGTAAGACTTCGAACAACATTTACAAACATAATTTTGATGTCAAATTAAACTAGAAATAAAATATTTATTATCGATTTTTATTAGACTAGATACAATGGCCATGTTTTTCTTTTTCAGAATCGTATTCCATGAATCATGTATGGAAAAAGTACCTATTGATTGTTATTATAATTTGGGTTACAGTATAAACATATTCGCGAGAGGCAGAGCAGAGCCTTAGATCAGTATTTAATCTCAATACATCTGTTTAACTTTCTGGGATTGAACCCTTGTTTGAAGTTTCAAAAGAAGAAAATATAGTGGAGCAGTAGATACAAGTAATAAATTACCTATTTCCACGTGTCAACACAAGTTGTTACCACTCATAACATGATTTTTACTTTAGGATTGTAAACGAGCGTGCGGCGTGGAGTGGATATCAATTCATTTCTACCTAATACATTCAATCGGAAATACCTCCTTAGGTGACTTCCTGACTTGGCGGGGCGGGATCGATATGTGACATTTCTTCTTTGACGTAAACTTACTGACGTCGCCGTCGCAAAGATTCCCGCTTGACAGAATACTGTCAGTATTACATTTGCGCAGTAGTAATATCATGCGCAGAAGCGAACCAGTACTGCCTTCGCATCACCCCGCTACCACACATCCCGCGCCAGTCAGGAAGCACTCATTTAATTGTAGGGGCGCAGTAAAAAGTAGTACTGATTTGACTGACAGTTGACACTGACATTTGACAGTTTTCTCATATCGTACCGCCTCCGCATCGAGAAATCAGGAAGTCGCCTTAGACTTTGTACTTTACTACTGACATAATAGATCTATACCTGACGCAAAATACATGCTAACATCCTATTCTACAATGCTACTTAGTTATACATGGACAAACAACACTTTGCTAAGTAACGTTAATGTGGTGTTTGCTTACCTCGACCGTCTTTGGTAAGCAGATAGAAGTATTAAAGAGGTGAAACGATTATGTTTGAGACAGTATTTTATGACATCTTGCGTAGAAATAGGACATAGTAAACATGTTTTATAAAATAAGTTTAATTTGTGCCGCTGTTGCCTGCCTTATACTCGTAGATGTGAGTAATTTTCAGGTTTCACGTTTTAAATTTTGTTTCTGTGAAGTGTTTTTATATGAAAGAGAGAGAGAATAATACTAATGTGCAACATCTCAAGAGTTACTGCTTATTGACCAGAATAAACCAAATTGTTACAATATATCTTTCTTCGCGATTGCAGACGGATACCTTCGTGCGAGCAGATGTTTCGACTCCGTCCCCGTCGAACGTTCTGGATTCGTTTCAGAAGCATATGCAACAGTTCCAGAGCTGTCTAGACCAGGCCCTGGCTAAAACGGTCGACGAAGTTAATGTGAAGCAAGTTCAACCTGTGTTTCAAGTGCTGGGGGACCAGGTCAACAGATTTTCAAAAGCGGTAAGATTTTCTTCAAATACGGCATACTCGTAACACTATGAATACTGTAATATATAATGAACAGGTCACTTACGTTTAAGGTAGAATATCGCTTGACATGTTTCAGACCAACACGTTGTCCTTAGTCATGAGACCCAGTCTAGTCTATCAGATATGTGACCCGTTTATTATATTTCAATATATCTGAGACTCATGGGGTAAGCCAGCTATATCCATTTATGTATATTCGTCAGATTCCTTTTTTAGTTTAAGGTTGATTTATTTAAAAATGTCCTGTAATGTTTATCAATTTATAAGGTAAAAGGTCAAGATTTAATTTTGTTTTCAGCGACGTTTTTTATTTTTTAACTTATGATTTAATTACGAGTATAATCCCATTTCATTGGTTATGGGCTAACGCAAATAGAGCGTATACACCATCAGGACTAACAATATAATTTAAACACGTAAAGCTGCGTTCCGAAATTGAGCTCCAGATAGTTATTTAAATGAAAATCACTACTATATTCATGTCACGAACCTAATAAACCTATAGCTGATACTGTTCACTCATCTGTCAGTAATAATACCTATCTATATCTGGTGTGCTCAAAGGATTCCAGGAATCTAATAATGGCAGATATTCTTTTATCGGCTTATTTTTCTGTCGGATATAGCACCATGTGAGTTAATAATGCATATATATGGTGAGAAAGTTAATTTTTCTGAGGTCAACATACCTACTATCTTAAGCACAGAAACTGCTGTTTTTACGCACGCACGTATGCAATATACATAATATTTGTTAAAATAAAATTAAAATACTTGAAAATTAATCCTGGAATCGTTTTGATCAAAGTAGCGTATTATATAAATTGCGGAGGTAGGTGTTATAATACATTCAAAATATAACTTTTAAAAAAATATATAAATATTACAATATTTCGAAAATATTTCAATATTTTCGATTGTTAACTTTTTTCAATATTTTCCTTGGACGGTAAAACTTGAATAAAAAAATCTAAAATAAATACAATATTGTTTTGGCGAAACAAACAAACGTTTTGATTGTTTCTTCCGAGTACTTATACTTTCCAAACTTGTACCTACCGCAAATAACTATTTGAACCGTCTTCGAAAAAAGGAGGTTCTCAGTTAGGTTGTACCTATTTATTTTTATGGTTATTTTTAATTTACCAATTCTGCATTTACGAGTATATGAACCGATGTTTGACGGGTTGACACATTGCTTGATGTTCTCGTTAGTTGTTCTTGTAAACTAATATTCGATAATCTTTAGTAATCATGGAGGCACGTAAATATAAGTTATATTCTACAATGATCTCGACAAATAGGACTAGTTAATCCTCCAGTATTTCTGAAAATACATAACCTAATACTTTATGGAGCTACGTTAGTGTGAACAATTATCGAAATATTTTAAAAATGTCGTACAAATAAAAAGTTCTAAAATAAAGTCTTTTTCGGGACTATGTAATGAATTTTACTGTTTTGCGATAATGATGTGATCTACTAAACAAAGGAATAATCTTTTTTTTTAAATATAGTTAGTCCGAAGATCCCATATAATGGCATTTAGGAAGCGCAGCCCGGGCATCCTTTAGGGTGCAACTGTAACGGGATATATCTCTAGGACGATGATGATGAGTTAGACCGAAAACGCTTAAGGCGCTACACTGAGAAATTTGGAGACTTTGAAACGCTGTCCTGCCCAGACTAGCTAACAGTAGGGGCTGATTTTCAGATATATGATTCTTGACTATATGATTGTGGTACTGACAATAGCGAAACATGATTGCTTAAAATTTTCTCGATAGAAAATAAATCCAAAGTCGAATCTATATTTTCCTTTTTTTCCTCAGCCTACTAAAACAACGCATTATTAAAAGACACGATTAAGTTAATATGATGGTATTTTACCTCATCTAGGTACTGACAAGAGCAAATTTAATAAACCTGCACACAGTCAGATATTTAACGAGATTTATCTAAAAAGCCATTCTCGGAGAGGGTTGCATCCCGTTTTGTCGCGAGCGAAAAACAAAGGGTGTCTCTTTCAATTGATATATCGCCTTAATATGTAAAAGTCTTTTCATTTTATATCTAATATTATATTATATTGTTACAGTTTGAAGACTTGACAGCTACGAAACCGCCAGCATGAACGTGATCAACAGAAAAAAGTCTGCAGAAAACATATTCATTTAACAATTATTTATAGTACATGTAAGTTACTTATTTGGTTACTGTTAATTAAAAATATGTAAAAATTTGGTTTTGTTCTGACTTTTCCTAGACTAGTAAAGCATAATTTGATTTATAAATGATGAAATCACTGGCAAGTTTTTAAACTGTCACGTTCAAAGTGACTTTCGTGCTCCAGATAACCTCTAACTGAAGCTGACTTAAGCACGGCCGTGCAAAACACTATCGATAATGATTACAGATTACAGTTAGTGACACTGACACTATCTCAACAAGGCGATATTGAATTCCTTAACTCAACAGAACAAGTGTTTCGCCTTAGGCGTCTTCCTAACTTGGCGGGGCGGGATCGAGATGTGACATTTTCTTCTTTGACGTAAACTTACTGACGTCGCAAAGATTCCCACTTGACGGAATATTGTCAGTATTACTTTTGCGCAGCAGTAATATTATGCGCAGAAGCGGACCACTACTGCCTTCGCATCGTCCCGCTTCCGCGCATCCCGCGCCAGTCAGGAAGCCGTCATTTAAATGTAGGTCCTTTTAGTCCACCAGTCCTTTTAGCAGAGATGTGCAAAATACCTTAAAAAAAGTATTTAAATACAAAATGCAAATAGTTTTTCAAATTTACTATTTCAAATGCAAAATACAAAATACTTTTACTTTTTGTATTTTAAATACCAAATACAAAATACGTATTTTCAAAATACTTTATTCAAATAAAATACCTTTAATTTAGATGATATTTGTGTTCTTTATTTTTTATTTATTTATGATTTTAACATTGTAATTCTATATCTATATCTATATTTCTATAGATATAGATATAGAATTACAATGTTAAAATCATAAATAAATAAAAAATAAAGAACACATGCCCATCCATCCATGGCCTATGTCCAGCAGTGGACGTCTTTCGGCTGATATGATGATGATGATGATATTTCTATATTTGTGGACAATCTTACACAAATCAACCTAGTCCCAAACTAAGCAAAGCTTGTACTATGGGTACTAAGCGACGATATACATACTTATATAGATAAATAGATACTTAAATACATAGCTCAAAAAGAGCATCCGATCCGACATGTTGCGTCTTGTGAGAACGAATGATCATGCCACCCTATGAAAATACTCTTTCCACATGTGCGGAACTGGGTAGACAAGTGTTAAACATTAGGAATACCCTTTTATTATCAAGGAACTGCTGATTATTATATCTCAACAGTAGACCACTACCTAAATCCAATACTTTCTTTTTGATAAATAATAAAATAATTTTAACGGTGTCGAAAAAGAAAGACCGGTAATCCAAGTATTTTAAAATCAACCTCGTCTCGTTCCAAAGATAACGTCCATATTGTTTTGTCACTCGCAAGGATGCAGCACTTGCAGGGCCTCAAGTGGCTAATCCTTGACGAATGACACATTTACATGAAAAGTTGAGTGGTAATGTTGGCGAAACTTAGCAGTAAAGTATTTTGCATTTTACAAATACAAAATACACCTCGAAAAGTATTTCAAATAAAATACAAAATGGTTTTCTTAAAAAGGTATTTAAATACAAAATATAAAATACCTATTTTGCATTTTGTATTTGTATTTGAAATACAAGTATTTCAAATAAGTCGCATCTCTGCTAAAAGGCTTTTAGTATGTTATTTAGGTCGACTGTACCTACAACTCTGGCAAAATTCGCTTAGTCACGAATTATTTCCGTCAATTTTCCTTCGTTGATGTTGCTAAGCAAACTTTGTAATAATGCAAAAAATACTAAATGTAAATATTTTCAAGACTGCTGTCTTGAGGTTAGATATGAGGATATTACGTACCATATTAGGTATATTTTACAAAAAAATGTTCAACGGTATCGTACCAGGAGGAGTCCAAACTTGGTATGTTTTGAAAATTATTTTTATTTTAATTTAAGACAAGTGACTTAAATGTAATAATGTGATATATTTTTAGAACTGGCTCAGAAAGCTTTTTCGTTTGATACCACACACGATGGGTTTTAGCACATTTTTTTTTTTAATTCCATACAAAAAAAAAGAAGTCGTCTTAACTCCTCTCCTCTTCGTTTTTTTTTCGTCCAACGGGTCAAATTATTTCATATGTCCTAAAGATCAATCGTACCGATTTTCATGCTTTTAACACCATTTGCAGCATCTTTTTGCGTACCGATAGGACTAATATCTTTGACGTTGAACCTACAGCCTACGCCTGTTGTCTACCTCTGCTTATATCTCGCTAAGTTATGTTTTTGAACTATTTTGTATTTTTATTGAGGTGTGCAATAAAGAATATTTGTATTGTATTGTACTGACAACCGACATTTAGGCCATAGATAAACAACAAAGACGGTACTTTTTATTCCAAGCCCCCGGGGCGCCCCGGCGTCAGATTATTAGTAAATGGTATTAGTTAGGCTCGCTCCAAAACAAAAAAAAAAAAAAAACAAAAAAAAAAACTATTGCTGCGCTCCGCTGCTTCATTTTGATGACGTTTGTATCAAACGCCTAAAATGTCATGAAATAACGGATATAGTTTGGATCACTTCACAAGTAGGATGTTGCATTGATTGTGTCCTCAGCTGCAGTTACTAGCACAATTTAACATGTTAAATATTTAACAGGAGAGAAATTCAAATAACGACTTCATGGAGGCATCAAAATGCAGCATTCTTCTGTGGGTAATAGTTAACGAACAGTAAAAAATCGACCAAGTACGTATTTTACCAAGTATACGGAAGGGCATCGTTTGAATTGAAGGTTTCTTTAGGAACACAATATATGTTATTTGTATATTAATTATTATTAGGAAGAATATTTATGTACCTATTATTTCTGACCGATGTTTAGCTGAATACTGCCAGCGTGATTTGTCAACTATCTCCGTATAAGTTGATAATAAATAGATTAATAGACTTGCTAAATATTAATTTATTGGCGGAAGAAGTGAAATAACTAAATTGCCGGAGTAAATGAAACGCATGCATGTATGCATATGCACATAACGAATAGGTCAGCCATTGCATTAACTGGCTGATAACATGAACCTCTGAACTCATTTGGCCTTCCTGGAGCGTACAAAGCCATAGACGAGTTAACCAGAATGTTAAATGTTAGATTAATTCACAATTATAATATTAAAGAAACTTACACAATGTAGGTATAGGTATGTCTACGGAACTTCGAAAAGCCTGGCGGCATACGCAAGAATATTTAATGGATGTTTTATCCTCATCTAATTCAAACAATACGTAATAGTACATTACTTAACAAGGGCGGTAAAACAAAGAATGTCTCAGATCGCAGGTATTTGACGCCCGAGCCGAAGGCAAGGGCGATAAAATGCGATCTGAGGCTTTCTTTTTTACCGCCCGTTTTAAGTACAACATTTTATGTCACCCCCTGGCCAGGAAGTGGGATTTCCCGCGCGCGGAGCGTGCGGTAATTGCCACTTTATGGCCAGGTGCGGCATAAAGTACATTATAAACATGTGAAAGTCTAGTGTAATTTCCTATAAGATGCAAATTGTCTATGTAGGTCTATTAATAAGCATTTCATCTAAATAGTAATTTACATGTCGTCTTAATTAGAAATGGTCTAAATTTTAGGTAGGTTTGAGTAGCAAATAAATCGTTTACGAACTTAGGAATTGAGAGACGTATTTAAGGAAATTTCAATAACATTTACGTGAATCGATAGGCATAGGTAATGTATATTTACTTGAATTTCATGAGCACTTTTTTAGCAAACCATATCTTATAATACTTTCATTCATCATCATCATCATCAGCCAAAAGACGTCCACTGCTGGACGTAGGCCTCCCCCAAAGAGTGCCACAATGACCGGTCCTGCGCCACCCGCATCCAGCGGACTCCCGCGACCTTTACCAGGTCATCAGTCTACCTTGTGGGGGGTCTACCCGCGCTGCTGATAATACTTTAAATTATAATTATTAATTAGGCTTCACTGTGCACTTTTACTAGAATTAAGCTAATGTATAGGTAAGTAGCTAGCAGTGGCGGCGCATCCATACAACTCGATTCCCACCGGCTTGCCTTATTTTCAGCCAGTCCAGTTCTTTTACTACGACTAATGAAGAATAAGAAAGGCCAATTATTGGCGGCTTGCCTAAGAATATTTTTGACGCACCGCCACTGGTAGCTAGTGTGATTAAGGCAGAAAAAAAAACAAAGTTTTAGGTTTGCTCCAGTAGAAAAGTAGCCTTGTAACATAATGTAAGTCTTCTGGACCTATTACTAATCATGTGTATGTCATTGATAGCCATTGAAGGTGATCTGTGATCGATAATGCAGTTCTAATTATTGCTCATAGCGGTCAGTCCCTTTCTGGATATCGTTTAGTAAGCAACAACGACAACAACAAGAAAACGCAATGCAGAAATCTCTGGTTATAGTGTTGGCTGTCTGCCTCATTAGCGTAAGCCTAAATTAGTTTGTTGTTTTATATCGATTAGTAAAATCAGAAAAATAAACCCATAAATATTTAATAACACAGATATATATCTCTATCGTTATAGATCTCTAGTCAGATCTTAATCGAGCGCCTAGGGTTAAAATAAGTTTACTTAGTCAAGCAGTTATTTGAAAGGTTACTTTCGATTAATGATTTTTCGAATCGTTAATTTACTTAAGAGAATTGTGCAAGTCATAAAAAATGTATAGACTCAGTTTAGGTTCATTTAATCTCTTTTACACTTCGATTGGTTCGGAGTAAATACGCCAATGTAGAGGTATTTTCTCCGTCCCTTCCACGTACCCACATTCATTTCGATTCTCTTTGTGAATTTGGATTTCTTATAAATGGGTCACGTTGAAACGATGGGAGATAAACGAGACCAGTCGGAAGGCGACCCGTCGGACGTCCCGGGTATAGTGGGGCCGACGCCGTCGAATCAGACCTGCACAACCTCCAAATCATGAACTGGAGGGAGGTGGCGCAAGATCGGGCTAAGCGGCGTCAAATCGTGTCGGAGACCAAGACTCACTTTGGGTCGGTGAGCCCTATGGTACCTTTAGTACCTTTAGGACCTTTTTTTTAACGTGGAGAAAACCTGCGAATCAGGTACCCAGGCATGGGGGGATGCCTGGGTTATGTGGTATTTCTAGCCACTAAAAACTCCACGGCGACCGCCATCTGCGCTGTCATGCGGAGGACTCCGGGATCTCATACTAAGTACCCAGTTAGTTTTTTTTAGTTATAAATAATTGTTATAGGTTCACGCGTTCGTGAAACGCGAGGCTCCAGCCACCGACAACGCCAACTACCTTGAGAACATACAGAAGCAGTTTGGAGACCTGAGCAAGCAAGTCAACGACAAACTCAAGGAGACCTTCAACCCGGAGGAGCTGAAGAAGGGCTTGAACGATGCCTTAAACAACATTAATAAGGCGGTACGTAATGATCCAGTGAACTTTTAATATCATCGTCATATTGATCATCATCTTGACTATTATCAGCCTATAAAGGTCCCATTGTTGGGGACAGCATGCTCCCGTTGACGGGAGGCAATGAACCCACATTGTGGCTCAGTGCGGGTTGTATTAACTAGATTTTAATGTATAAAAATGATGTATAGAAACGATATCTTTTTAATTCGGAATGTCAATAGTAGAACAATGGAGAATGTCAATAGGTCGGCAAAATCACTTGAAAGTTTTATACGGTAAAGCTTTGATTCATACAAATACATGTTTTTGTTTCATTCAAAAATACTAAGTAGTTTTAGGCACACACACCAAGTATTTTTTTAACAGGCATTTAAAGTGAGTCCTGCTAACCGCGTGTGACGTCATTTTGCAACGTACGGAAGCGCGCGAACGGAGTGAGCGCGTGTATGGTGATGGTGAGTGTTGTTGCACTATGACGTCACGAGGGCGGGTCGTCGCGCGTCACTTTAAAATTCAATATCTCGGAAACTAATGGACGTATCGAAATAATTCTTTCACATATATTTTTTTATTTTCAACAGAGAATATAGAAAAATGGAATTCTATATTAGTTAACATTCTCCATTGTAAGCATAATTTCATTGTAATAAAGGTATCATGAAGTATTTTCTTGTAGGAATTCATTCTAGTTTAGTTAACATTGTTATTTTTAAATTTCCAGTTCGAAGATCTCAAGGCGAAATCTGAAGCCCAAAAGAAGGAGCAATAGACACGTGAGAGGCGTTGATTAGTACAGACACAATGTAGAACTAGAGGAAAATGTTACCTATTTCAGATGTCCGTTAGTAAAAATATTTCGAAACAATTTTTTGTGATTTTTTATTTCCGATTTGAGATTTTTTTTTATGGAAATCACTATGTACAATATACATTAACCACAAATACGTGAACTAAAAATGTACTTATAGTGAGGCATACCTCACTATAAGCACAAAGTAAATAGCGGCGGCGCGCGCCGGAGCAGAGAGTCCGCTCAGTACAAAGTGCCATTTTCGCCGCACGCACACAGACGTAACATTTACAGGCATTCTCGGTTGATTTCGGACGAGCTTAGTCGCGACTGTCACTGTCGCGTCGCGAGTGCTAGTTGTGCGCGCGTTGATCACTTGACGTCCCCGCCGTTACGTAGCTGTACTTTGTGTCACGTACGTCAAAATGAATAACCGATATTATTACAGTTGGAATGTATTTTATTGTTTAAATACACTTAAATACAACAAAATACTGTGCCTACACTTTCTTAAAATTTTCAAACGATATTGAAAGGTAAATAAAACTGTTTTCTCATTTTGGTAGTTACAATACCTAGGTAGGTAGGTAATTTTTTGAAACTAGCCGCTTTGATAACGACGATCAACCATTACACAAATACACATTCATTTTATCGTTCGCTGGTAAAACGCCAGTATTTAAGTACTATGGTTTAGTTAAGTAGGTACCTAATTAATTAGGTATATTCTTTGTTGGCGCTCTCGACCGCCGCCCGTCACAAGTCACAACTCGCAGCGGGTCACGCATCAATTTATTAGGGTTCCGTACCCGAAGGGTCAAAACGGAACCCTATTGGTGTCGCCGCCCAGACGTCTGTCCGTCCGTCCGTCGTCTGTCACAGAATTTGTTCCGAAGAATTTTTAGACTTCTCATTGACCTATGAACTTGAAATTTGGTGACAATGTTCAATATTAAGTATGTTTTAACAACAAATACTAATATATTGATACATCATATTTTTGAGGTTGATTCGGAACCCTAAATGTGCGAAATCCGACTCGCACTTTGCCGATTTTTTACCAAGATACGCTGGTTCATATTTAAATGTCATGTTGAAGAATTTTTAATATACCTGCTCCTTTTTAAAATTCAGAATCAATACAGAAGCAACCCTGTGAGTCGGGCAAGTTTAGGTATGTATTTTCAAGAACGGCGGGAACGGACCTTCTGTATATTCTTTATTTTGTGCTATAAGTACATGTCGTATGTGCATGTTGTTTGTTAAGGCTAGGAAATTTTAGAGGGAAAATATTGTATAATGTTATGAGTTATGAACCATTGATATTACCGTTATGCAGGTACCGATCAAGATTATAAAGCGATATTTATGGAAGACTTAACTTCCTGCAACTGGGATGGAATTTTGTGCAACATTATTGGATATCATCATCATCATCATCATAATCAGCCGAACGACGTCCACTGCTGGACATAGACCTCCCCCAGAGAGCGCCACAAAGACCGGTCACGGGCCGCCCGCATCCAGCGGATCCCCGCGACCTTAACCAGATCATCAGCCCACCTCGTGGGGGGCCTTTCAATACTGCGTCGTCCGGTACGTGGTCGCCACTCGAGAACCCGCTGGCCCCACCGGCCATCGGTCCTCCGGGCAATGTGGCCTGCCCACTGCCACTTAAGTTTGGCAATTCTTCGGGCTATGTCAGTTACTTTGGTTCTTCTGCGGATTTCATCATTTCTGATTCGATCTCGCAGAGTAACTCCAAGCATAGCCCTCTCCATTGCTCTTTGAGTGACTTTGAGCCTCCTTGTGAGGCCCATATTGGATATAAATAAATATATTTAGGTATTACACCGTCGCTGCATTTTCATCGTCGCTACATTCGTATAAGGCGGTCTTAAATGAGACTAATTTTGCAACGGTACGGATCTGTCAAAATCTGCTAGGTATTTGAAGTGCATTTAGACATAAAACGAAGAATTAGACCTATTATTAAAACTATGACACAATTCGCGACATTTTCTCGCTAAAATCGAGATGAAAAAAAAAAACTGTAATGTTACGAGATATCAGAAAACAATCCTGACACCCGAGGACGGATAACATCGAGGACGTCGCAAAGTTAAATCCTTTAATACGATCGCTCCACATTTCACTTACTATATACCTTATGCCGGAAAACAAAAGATTATCCCTTTGAATAAATAGCAAAAGAGCCTATTTCAGAACTAAGTTAATTTTCGCAGAAAATATGCTTAAAAGTTTTAGGTATATACTTTAAGTACTGATCAGAAGTCATATTAGTATGACTCATTACATTATATCTAATAGGATTTTTATTCAGTGTTTATCTACACTCTACAAAACCCTATAAAATGTTTACTTATATCTACACATTTTCGAACCTCTACAACTTCATTATATGTAATTATGTATAGACTGATAGAAGGTTTCGTAAACCTTACACATCTAGAAGAATAATTTAAAAAACCGGCCAAGTGCGATCGATATGTGACATTTTCTTCTTTGACGTAAATTTACTGACGTCGCAAAGATTCTCATTTGACGGAATTAATTTTGCGCAGTAATTACTACTTAGAAGCGGAGCAGTACCGCCTTCGCATCATCCCGCTACCGCGCATCCCGCGCCAGTCAGGAAGCACTCATTTAAATGTAGGGGCGCAGTAAAAAATGGTACAGAGTCGGCTGTCAGCTGACACTGACATTTGACACTTTTCTCATATCGTACTGCCTCCGCACCGACAAATCAGGAAGCTGCCTTAGTAATAGGGTCCCGTTTTACCCTTTGGGTACGGAAACCTAAAAACTGTAACAACCACTAACCGAGTGGTTTTTCAAACCATGTTAATACAGTTTACTTAATATTATAAATGCGAAAGTGTGTCTGTCTCTCTGTCTGTCTGTCTGTTACCTCTTCACGCTAAAACCGCTGAACCGATTGAGATTAAATTTGGCATGGGGATAGTTAAGAAATGGGAGTTTGTATGGAAGAGCGATAACTAGGTAAGCGCCTGATATAAAAAATAGTAATTAAACTCTGTCGCGATCAACGAGTTCCACGCGGACGAAGTCGCGGGAAAAAACTAGTACTTAATAATACGTTCGTGAACATAGATGCTAAGGCATTCCAGTCGTCTTTTGATATTACATTTCGTTTGGTCTTTGATTTACGTTCTATCAGTGCACAGTAAACATGATATAACGTAATCTGTTATTAATAATTATGGTAACTACAAGAACATGAAACGTCAGATAAATCTGACGTCCAAGTCGCTTGCTTCATAGAATATTCCCTCTCGTCGTCGCCTTGTGGACTGCAGGTAACTTTAATATGCATGACGCTGGCCGATAAGTCGCAAAGCCTGACCTGATCCTATTTGAGCGCCTCGGAGCGTCTCTAAGCATCCGAACATCTCAACGCGGCGAAGCGTTTCAACTTTTGTCTGTTTTGATGTATCTTTCCCAAAACTATATTTAAGGGGATATATTGATTCAGCAAACCACGCCCCCTGTGAAAGAGACACGCTTATGTCTTTTGCGCACGGCAAAATGCGATACAACACTCTTAGGGAATGACTTTTTTAAACAAATCTCGATACATTTATCTAGATGTGTGCAGTTTTATGAAATTTCCTCTTGACAAAAGTTTAGATGTGGTGAAATGCCATCATATTAACTTATTTGTGTCGTTTAATAATGCGCTAATTTAGTAGGCTGAATAAAAAAAGGAAAATAAAGACTCAATTTTGGATAATTTTTCTATCGAGAAAATGTTAACCAATCATATTTAGGCTATTGTCAAAAACACAATCATAATTATAGTCAAGAATCACATATCTGAAAATCAATCTCTATCATTTCCTCGTTTGGGCAGAACAGCGTTACAAAGACCGCGATATTTCTCGTTATAGATGATGATTTAGATGATGTAGCAAACTGCCTTTTACGGTTACTTTTGCAAAACAGTCGTCAAAAACCAGTGGAGTATTTAGGTGCTTGGATGCTTCCGTGTTTTATTAAAAAACCGGCCAAGTGCGTGTCGGGCCACGCGCAAGGTAGGGTTCCGTAGTCGTCTACCCGTTACATTATATGGACTAAAAAGTTCGCAAACTTATATTTACTATGTTTTTGACAGAATTAACAACATTATCTAAGGTATCAATGGAAATTGTACGAAAGTTTGCTACATTTCTGAAGTTCGACTATTACTCGTTAACTAGTAATGTCTACTTAGCTGTGATAGTTTTCCTTTTAAATTCATCGTATATACTACTACCATGATTTTTTTCACATGCCTAGTAGCCACTGTTTAGCTGGCAGGGGGGGGGGGACACTTGACCATAACGAAAATTATCACTTCAAAGCTTAATATCACGCCAACCGATTCTTGAATCAAAAAATACTCCTAGAAACCTTATAATATTTTTAAAAGAACTATCCAACGATACCCCACTCGATGGGGTTTGGAAGAAAAAAAAATTGCACCACCACTTTACATGTAGGGGAGGTACCCTAAAAAAATTTTTTTTCCAGATTTTATTCTACCGTTTTGTCGGCGTCATCAATATCTATACTCATGCCAAATTACAGATTTCTAGTACTAACGGTTACTGAGAAAAACGGGGGTCGGACGGACGGACATGGCGAAACTATAAGGGTTCCTTGTTTACTACGGAAATTTTATAGTGTTAATGTCGAGCTAAAATATACCGACTCCATCATCATTGGTAATTATTTAAGGTAATTACACAACAAACAATAACAAACAACATTAACAATTAACATTTAACAATGCAAACACTGTTAATTGCATACCTCAATTAAAGGACACAGTACAAAATTACAATAAGTAGAGGCAAACAACAGGTGGTCTTATCGCTAAAGAGCGACTTCTTCCAGACAACCATAGGGTAGCGGAAATCAAATCTAATCATAACGAATGTAGAATAGTAGTTTATACAATAAAGAATTTCAGTTTTGAGTACTGTAAGTATATAAGTTTTATGTAGAATAGTGTGTAGTAGGTGGTGCACAGCTAATTTATGAAACCTAATAATAACAACTATTTTACTAAATCTATATATACATATAATAAAGCAGAAGAGGGTCGAAAATCTGTACATTGAAGATATTAGAAAAAAAATCGATTGAGGGGCCTTAGAATCGATAACAGAACACATTTCAACAGTTTTTGGAATTCGTGTCTGTTTGTACGTCTGTTTATCTGTCTAACTATCACGTGAAAACTAGCTAATAGATTTTAATACAGCCTTCAATAATATGTTTATTGGACCTTCGGCGAGGTTATAGGCTATAAAAATCATACAGATTGGGGACGAAAAGGGGTGAAAACGGCTTGAACTTTGTATGGGAAGTCCTTCAATTCGTGATTTAAAGGCTTGAAAATTGGTAAGCATCTACTTGGAAGCAAAGTAAAAAGAACCCCATTCAAACATTGTGCAATAAACAGATAGTACTCGTATTTGAAAAAACGGGGGACGAAATATACTAGAGAGGCCAAGGACAAAAAAACAAAAATCCCTCAAACCATATTAACTGTTTGATAAGAGAGATCTAATTATGTTGGACAGTCGGTCGCTATCAATATTCAAAAACCTAGGTACATGACCAGTCTTACTATGCAAGCTCGGTGTTCTTTTTTGTTTTCGATGGAGGGTACCTACGCAGAGCAGCGGGATCTCGGTTGCATTGTAACATACACTTGCGGCATATAATGTATGCGTATGAATGAAATAATTTGAGTTGGCCGAGTTGCATCAACTTTATTAGTTTAAAAAGCTATTTTACTGTTTAAGTAAAAAGGTTCAAAATCTAATAACATGTTTATAGAAATCCGGTAAACGAAAATAATTTAAACTAAATATGTACTGTATTTTTATATAAAATATTTTTTTTGGGGTGCCATTTTCAAATGTAAGATGGCGGAAATTCAAAGCCAGAAAATGTGTAAATCATTGCGATCCCGATTTTTATGCGTTTTGCGTCAGCAAAATTCATAAAATACGTTTTTTGATGTAATTATTTCGAAACAAATGAAGCATAACCGCAGCTCTATCTATAAGCCTATGGCCCTTCAAAAATGGCCCTATTTATGTTCTCGCGGTTCGCACCGAAGTAAAGTTTTTCGAAATTGCAAATTTGAATGAACCAACTGATCAATACAACATACCGAAGACCGGCCGGGTCAGACTTTCCACATTTAGGGTATATAGGTATTTGTTAGTAAAATAATAGGTGTGTAACATTAAGTATGACCAAATTCGAAATTCATAGGCCGATAGGAAAATAAATCAACACTCAGAAAATCACACATCTCCCAGGAGCAACCAGGGTGGGTGCACTATTAACCTAGGCCTCTACTACACCTTCGAATGTGAAAGGACTAACTAAGGTAGAAAGGTTCTCCAATAATTTTTAAACAAAAAAATATGTCTATATATCTTAGATCTTTCTTTTATCTATTTAACCACCAACAACAACTCATTATTTTTTTCAATATTTAGCGCTCGCTGCGCTCGCGTTTACATCTACATTCCTTAATGCGTATGAAGCCTTTTTCACACATGCATTATAATGTTCGAAAAAATTTGCGCTCGCGATTTGATCTACATTAGTAGATGAATATACATCATAATCTTCGAAAATTTTCGCGCGCGCTATGCTCGCGTTTTCAACTACATTACTTAATGCGTATAAAATCTTTCCCGCACCCGCATCATTACGTCCAAAAAACTTCGCGCTCGCTACGCTCGCGTTTTCATTTCGATGACTTATTCGTATGAAGTATTTTCCGCACCTACATATTGTTCGAAACATTGCACGTTTCCATCTACATTACCTACTTGATGCGTATGAAGTATATTCCGCACCTGCATCATAATGTTCCAAATATTTCGCGCCCGCTGCGCTCGCGTTTTCATCTACATTACGTGAGGCGTATGAAGTATCATTTTCCGCACCTGTATCATCATCTTCGAAATATTTCACGCTCGCTGCGCTCGCGTTTTCATCTACATTACTTGATGCGTATGAAGTAGTTATATTCCGCACCTGCATCATAATGTTCAAAACATTTCGCGCTCGCTACGCTCGCGTTTTCGTGTGTATGACTTGATGCGTATGAAGTCTTTTCCGCACCTGCATCTTTATGTCCGAAAATTTTGCCGCTCGCTTCGCTCGCGATTTCATTTACATTATTGATAGGTATGAAGTATTTTCCGCATCTGCATCGTAATGTTTGAAAATTTTCGCACGCGCTACGTTCTCTACAATACTTGTTGCGTGTGAAATCTTTTCCGCGCCTACATCATAATGTCCAAACATTTTCGCGCTCGCTGCGCTCGCGTTTTCATCTACATGACTTAATCCGCACCTGTATCATAATTTTCCAAACTTTTCGCGCTCCCTTCGCTCGCCTTTTTAACTACCATTACTTGATGCGTATGAAGTGTTTTCCGCACCTGCATCTTTATGTCCAAAAATTTTCGCGCTCGCTTCGCTCACGTTTTCATTTTCATAACTTGATACGTATGAAGTATTTTCCGCATCTGCATCGTAATGTTCGAAAATTTTCGCACGCGCTACGCTCTCTATAATACTTGATGCGTATGAAGTATTTTCCGCACACTGTACCATAATTCTCAAAAGATTTCGCGCTCGCTACGCTTGCGTTTTCACCTATATTACTTGATACGTATGAAGTATTTTCCGCACCTGCATCATAATGTTCGAAACATAGGAAAGGACATGGGAAACTTTAATCTAGGAAATCATACCGCAAGGTGGTGGATGATGGTATGGAAGAGAGATAACTAGGTTAGCGACTGAAATATAAGAATAACAATAACATTCTAATGCGATGACCGAGTTCTACGCAGACGAAGTCGCGGGCAAAAGCTAGTTAAGAATAATATGCATGTAAGTATACTTGTATACATAAATGTAATATACAAATGAACATACATAAACATATACACATATACAGTCAGTCACAAAGTCTAAAGGAGCCGAGTCTAAATTTGTCATGGGAGAGATAGGTAGTGGTCTTTAGGCTGTTTTTTGAAGACAGCAAGAGATTTAGCACGCCTCAAGTCAGGAGATAAAGAATTCCAAAGCCGAGCAGCTTAGAAAGTAAGGGAAGAATAAAATTATAGAATTTAGCTTTAACTCGTCTAAAAATAAATAACGAGAACAGGTTTCGGTGTAAGTATGTGTATTTTAAGAAATGTTTGCTGATTTGTGTTCTAAATATGCTGTCATTACTTAATGTGTCTTTTAATTGTATCGTCGTCTATAGGTTGTTATCTTCAAGCAAGTAATGAGAATACCTAATTGTATATGACCATTTAATGATATCTCCAAGTCAAAGGTCGCGGTAAATGTGTATGTTTATCGCATATAAACATGTAAATGATAAATGTTCATCAAACTCCTGTTAGATTGAATGACGTTAAAATTTGGGTCTCTATCTGTGTAATCGCCATTTTTTGTTTAGTAGTACGTATAAAAGAGACCAAACATATTTTACAACGCAGAACGATTAAATTGTTGATAACAGAGGTGGATCTAACAATGAAGTATAGTTGCAAAGCACATGTCCTCTAGAACATGCCTTTAAGTACCGTTTTATTGCTCTAATTCAAAACACTATTTGCCGATAAAACATTTTACTCAAAACGATATTTCACGCGCATTTATAGCGGTATCCATCGATATTAAACAAATGCCAGTGTTTAAATAGTGGTACTCGTTTAAGCGATTGACAACCTAAAATTTCATTACCACTTCCACCAATTTTCATACGTATACTAGTCTTTGAATTACCTGCGCTACTGGCACGTAGCATATAGGCACAAAGGGGCGATTGTTAAAATAGTGTTTAATATAACAAAATAATAGTCAGTAATTGCTTGTGCCTTTTATAGTGTTTTGAGAGTGTTTAGTTTTGAATAAACATTACTCAGATTGAACCTAAAATAGTTTGTTACATCGTTTTGATTTTGTAATGATACGAAATAAATATGGTACGTACGTTATAAAGGCGTTACGAATGCGTAGTGGGAAGTATTGTAAATAATTGTCAAAATCTGGCTCCAGTCGTTATTTAGGGATTACGTGCATATGTTTGTAGATTCATGCAGTGTTAGGTATACGAGCAGGGGTGGTATTGGACCTAGCATATTGAATTGAAATTGGTTTGGTACATGTCACGCTGACACATTCTCAACTTATTTTTACTTCAAACTTTCATGAAAAGTACAACCCTTGTATTAAGTGTGTATCTATGGCAACGCTATTTATTTTAATAATTTTAAAGTTTGTGTTTTATGTAACTGTATGTAGTTACAAATGTGAGGTTACAATGTGTGTTCCACTTGCAGTGATTAGATAACATGTATAAGTTTTATATAATGATACAGGATTACATTCCTCAAAAACTATATTTGCTATTACTAAGTTTGTGTAAGTTGATGTTTATCTGTTCTACACTTGCGGCCATTTTATTCGTTAAAAATTAGTTTGAATTTTGCCCATGCGTAAGTAGGCTTCTAGCCATGGCGCGCTTAAAAAAAGCGCGTGCGAGTAAAATAATGTCGATTTAAATTCAAAACCAAAGCCAAATCGATCCCCTTAGTTAACGAGACGGGTGATCTGTATGGTATGCTTTGCCAATTACCCTTCATTCGCATGCTGGCATCACTTTTTACCCGGCTACCTAATTGTAATGTTTTTTTGCTAGCGTGTATGTAGCGTGAAGCCACCCAACTTTCCTGTTTTTATGTTTTGTTTTTATCTTGAAAAATACATTCAGTTTTCGTATAAGTAGGTACCTAGGTCTTTTTGTGAATTACTTACTGAATGTCAAATGCGTTATATATAAAAACAAGCCTTATTAAAATAAAATATAGGAGCAATTTTATCAGTTCCTTCTTTATTAAGATTCTCAACTGTTTGTTTACATTACCTACCCTTTGCTACAATTTTATTTGCTTACAAATAATAGTCATCAATTCATCATGCTTCATTTCTACAAAGTTAACGGCGAATGAACTTAAACGGCACTTTGTTTCCTTCCGTCCGTCCGTTCCGTCAAACGATCCGTTCAAAGTGCTGAGCACAACTACTTATCATCTTCGTCGTTCAGTTTAAAGGAAAATATTCATGCAAATTTCAGTTATACAAACGTTCTGAAACCTATTTTAATTCTTACCTTTGTGTTTAACATGCTGTCTAAAAGTGACTTCACACGAATTGTGATAACTAAATGCGTCAGTGTGAGACATGTATTTCACATTACAAATTAGACCTGGTGTATCGCGCGCTCTAAAATAAAATAAAAATACGTCTCAGTCACGTAAATAACACGACTTGTAACAAGTTAAAAGTCAGAATGAGAGTCAGTTATATCATAGGTACATACGTTTCTACAGAACTCTGAAACTGGGTTGACGTTAGGATGTTGACTTTAGATACGAGTACTTATAATCTACCTATTTATTTATATAAGAAAATTGACGGCAAAAACGGGTTTGCAATAAAAGGAACATTTGCAAATTTTGTCGTGCTATATTACATTTTTATTAGGAGCCTTCCACTGGTGGGTACCTAAATACCTCCTCCGTTTTCTTCCATGCTGGGGATATGTAATGCAACACGCAAATGGTTCGGTCTTAAACGGTCTTGAACAAAGACGTCAAATTCATCTCGCCATCTCCGACGAGGTCTGTTGCGACGCCGTGCTCGCTTTTGTGGAACCCACTTGGCGATGATTATTTTGAGTATATCCCAAAAGGTTTCCGGCTTGCGACATGCCCGGCTCAGTCCCATTAAATTTGACTTTGACAAAATTAATGTTCGAAAAGGTTGTTTGAAAGAGCCGCCATAGAACTCAAATTTTAGGTAGTGATTTTGAAGGATATAGAATCATCTATATTAAAAGATATACACTGCTTGATTCAAAGTTTTACTTTATTATTAAAAACGCGTAAGTACGCAATACTTTTGGCTAAGCAAGTCTACATAATGGTACACTATAGTCCATTAATTACTAGAAAATATATATTAAGTTATATTTTCAAACGACAGTATATTGGGTGTACTACGTCTTTTTTTTGACACTTTCACCGTTACTCCGTTTTTTGAGATTCGGCTTTCTTCTTTATGTCATCGATCTGAAAAAAATCAAAATATATTGAAAGTTATGAAACGTTCATACATAAAATATTAAAAAGCATAAAAAGCCTCGTATTTCATGCTCTAAGAATAAGTACTTATAATAGAATATACTAAAATAATCATTTTCTTTTCCATGAAATCCTTCAGGTAGGTGAAGGCCGCCTCCAAAGATTTCCATGTTTCTCTATCTGTGATTATTTATAATCAGTAAGATCCAGTTTTTTTTTTTAAATATCTTCCTCCCAACTCAACGTATAAGTATATGCCCTACCTATGCGCCGTGTAACGTTCATAAACGGTAGTTGTCAAACCCTATAATATCGGATGTGAAATTGAAAATGGAATTCCGAAAAGGCTAAAATAGATCTATTCTTTCCTTTTCGGGATTCCATTTTCAAACTTCTTCAAACTAATATATACAGGGTGAAATTTTATTGACCGTTAAATTTCTTCCTAGGCATTAGGTATCAATAAAAGATGCAACTTCTGAAAAAAACGGGTAAAAAAATAAAAATAAAAACAATTTACGCGAACACGAAACAACAAGGTTTTAGGTTACGAACCAAGAGTCCTAAGCCCGTGAAAGTAAATATGAAGAAAAATTCGCAAAAAAAATTTTTTTTTAAATAGTTGTCGTCAAAAATCCCTTATGTGATAATTGTCTCGGCGACTCATCGTGGGGCCAGGGCGATCGTTATTGCTGCCTTCCACACAACCCGCTTCGGCGGTATCCACGAACGCATATTTTTTCAGATATCTTTCAGCTGCTGTGTCTTAACATTTTAGTACTGAAAGATACTGAAAGCAAAAACACGTATAATTTAATTTTCGCCAAGGAATCTACTGTGTGAATTTGAACGGTCAATAATATTTCACCCTGTATATAAACATTTACGGAATGATGTTTAATAATATTTAACAGAGAAAAAATGTAATGCGCCTATCGAACGTATTCGCTATCATTACACGTAGGGTTATATTATTATGTAATCCACCCGGTCTACTTTTTACGCAGTGTATAATTTTTTAATGAGGAGAATTCTAATAGTACTTTGAATTAAGGCTCTCTTATTGGAGCGAAACTACAAACGCGACACAAAAAATCCGCTAGGCGGCGCAACATTATCGTAATTCTCCCCAGTAACAAACACAATTACATTTTACACACACTATCTCACTTTACTGTGACAGGTCATTGACCTCGTTTTTTTTAATGATTGCTGTAACTTAGAATTTGAATATGTGACAGACCTTCTTTGTCAAATTAACCAGAATAAGCCAGAGTGGCGCACGTGATTAATTAGGTTGTCAACCATTTAAATTTAGAACAGATTGTTATGACATTCACGCAAAAGAGTGTAGACTTGTCATTGCATATATCTGTCTCTGTTGCGCAGTTTTGACAGATTTCACTTAACTAAATAAGGGCTAAATTTTATCACGACTCGACACAAAAAGTCAAAGTTGCAAGCCACAAATAAGTAGCTCAATTTCAACCACTAAGCCAAGTACATTGTGGTGTAATTAGTAATCGCTTGCTCTCTAAAGCACAGGTCACAGGTTCGAATCTCAGGCAAGAGCAAGTGTTTTTTTTGTGTTTTATTTAAACAACCGTAATTTTTAGAGCATAAATAATTATTGAGCGTTATTTTGGTAAATAAATATTTTGTACTTTTTTTATTTATTTAGAAAACATAAATATTTTGCCCTGCTAATAAAAGCTTACAACTTTATTAATTAGTTCTTTATTATTCTTTATTTATCTTATGGCCTTTATTTCGAACCGTGAGATCTTCGAGAAGACAGTACGGTTCATAAATCCATCTTAAGGCGCTACACTGAGAAATTTGGAGACTTTGAAACGCTGTCCTGTCCAGACTAGCAAACAGTAGGGGCTTATTTTCAGATATATGATTCTTGACTATATGATTGTGGAACTGACAATAGCGAAATATGATTGCTTAAAATTTTCTCGATAGAAAATAAATCCAAAGTTGAGTCTATATTTTCCTTTTTTTCCTCAGCCTACTAAAACAACGCATTATTAAAAGACACGATTAAGTTAATATGATGGTATTTTACCTCGTCTAGGTACTGACAAGAGGAAATTTAATAAACCTGCACACAGTCAGATATTTAACGAGATTTGTCTAAAAAGCCATTCTCGGAGAGGATTGCATCCCGTTTTGTCGTGAGCGAAAAACAAAGGGTGTCTCTTTCAATCGATACATCGCCTTAAATAAAATTCAAGATTTATTATATAATTTATTATAAACATAAAACATAAGACTGAGGGTTTATAATGCGTGCAACCACAGTGCGTCTATAACAGTTTGTAGCCTGTCTCTCAATAAGCTGAGAAGACGTTGATAATTATGTCAGTTCCCCGCATTTCCTCCCATATTTCATTGCAGTATCTATTGCTTGAATTGCTTCTTTGGTTCTTTCATGGCGATGATCCCATTGTTGAACCATTAAACCCCAAAGATTCTCAATCGGGTTCAAATTTCAGGCGATGGCATTACATCATTACATTTATGTGATTTATGCCTGGATGTAGCTGTAGAGTAAACCATTCCCAAGTGACCCGTGCTGTATGGGGCAATTATCTTGAATAAAGTCAGGAAAGTCAGTAGAACAATTTGCAGCATCACTTCGTCCAGTAAATTCACGTAAACATTTGTGGCTATGAAGTGAAGTTCACCGAAGCCGCTGATCATACATCTGAGACCGCGACGCCGTCACCAGATATCCTCCCCCACATACTAGCCGTAAGCGGCCAGAATTCCTCAGAGCTTTGGGCCCTTTCTATTTCAGATATTATCCGAGGCATCTTTTCATTTAAATTTGTATTATTCTTTTTTTATCGTTTACGTTGATATATTGGAATAATTACACAATGCAATAATATCACTTTCATCGTAATACACATTGAACTGCAGAGCAAATTAAAGTCGAATAGCGTCAAAACTTTGGCAGGATTACGGTCCGTTTGGGCATATTTATTTTGTTACAATACGAAGCGCAATATATTTAATAATTTAAAATATTGTATTTGAAATACCAAGCTTGAATTTAATTTGCTAATGTCAGATGTCAAACTATGTGTCAGGCGCTATGAATATACTCACACAGAGACATAAAATATACAATATGCTATACGAAGGAGTGTGACCCGTATAATGGAAAAAAAATCCACATTCTAAAAATACTCAATGAAACCTTTTGTAATAAGAGAGGGTTTAAAAAGGAAAAAAATGATATAATGATAAGCTTTTTTTAGCCACATTTTATGTTTTCCACTATCTCGAATTGTAAAAGTACCAGGAAAACTATTTTAAATGTTTATTCGTCGATATGACTCACCAGTAATTTACCCTGAAAATGTTAATATCATCTAGTTACTGGTATTAAATATGCGATTTTTATAAATGTCAAACTGCAAAAAGTGCGACAGACGTCCGTCCAGCTCGAGGCCCAACGGCCATCTGTCTACTAAAATGAAGCGCGCAGTTTGCTTTTCTGATATTTTTGAGTTTTGTTAAATATAAAAACATTAAAAAAAAAATTAGCCGTAAAATACACTTCTTCACATCGTTTCCTATCTATTGATATATTTTACTCGAGTCTGAGTTGGATATATTTTATATACGACTCACAATAAGATCAAAATTTACCTGTTTTTGCGATGTGAGATCATCGAGCGAAGTTTCAAATATCGTGTTTTCAGCCTTAAAATACACTAGACCGACTCTTAAACTATAACATATCTAAATATCCCATCAATAAAGTGAGTATTTGATGGTTTAAAATTGAATGAAAAATACTATGATTTCGAATAACGTGGTCTTAATGTTAATTAGACATATTACAAGGGCAAGGCCTATTCAAGATCTGACGAAAATATTGAAGTTTCAGCTTTCAGTGTGTCATATAATGTAGAATTACACTACACAAAAATTACTGTACACTGAGAAAGACACAAAGAAACACTATAACTGAAAAATATATAGAAAAATGCCTTGGTAACACTGTTAGAAAATCCTGACTATTATCGTTAAAATAAATGCAATGCAACTGTCAATTACGCAATTGTCAACGACGGTGATATGTTCTTTTTTATAAAAGGGACAGCTTTGAATGAATGAATGAATGAATTTTTATTTGCTGAGTATAGGTAACATACATATCGTCTTTCTCGTCTTTGTCGTCTTTTTTATTGTTCTAACACAATAACCAGATAGATTTTTCATAAATGATCCATTGTTCCATAAATCAATTAAAATGTAATAGTATTTACAAAAACTACACGCAGAGCTTAACGTAGAGAGCGGGATCCTGCGTGTTAGAGCGGCACATTTGCAATGAGCCGGCCTCGCCTTAACTCAGCTTAAATAAACGTACCGTGGTTTTAACGTTGTTCAGCGCATCGTTAAGGGTCTTTTTTATCTGTTCGGAGTCAAAGAGATCCTTCAACGTATTGCTGGCATTACTGGTGAACTCGTGAAACTGCTTCTCTAAGCTCTCCAAATTGCTCTGGCTGTTGGCGGGTGCTTCGACTGGTGCATCGCGCCTCACGAATCCGTGTACCTGCAAGATTTAAGCAACAATTTATTTTTACAATACTAATGAACATGTGATGTTCTTTTAACTTTACTAATGCTGTGCCCAAAAACAAAAACACATTCTTGATGTCTTCTGTAAAATACAGAAGAGAACGTTTGTAAGTGTAAAACCGGCTATATTTAATTTGAAATATTATTCAAACAACAGAAATTAATGTTGAAACTGTTAGTTTCAGCTCAGTTCTAAACTTAAAATTGTTAAAAATGCACGAACTTAAACACGTAAAGTACGTAAAAGTTATGTCCCGGCCGTGGACTTTATTTCGTTGATGAATGGCGATGAAGACACTTGACTTGTAAATTAAAAACAAAACTCTTTAAATTAAAGTAAACAATAAAATAAAATTACTTACGCTGACGAGGCACACGGCCAAAAGGACGATCAGTAGCTTGTTCATTGTGATCTTCGGAACTGAATCCACGCGACGACTGGACGACTATAATCGACCTCACCCTGAATCGTTCTGATAGGATTTCTTTCATTTATAAAGTAATCACTCAACGCAAACTTTGTTATCATCGAAGCTAAGTAAAGAACCCAATATTTTTATCTATGTTTACATTTAAGTTGTACTAATAATAAATCAATTCGTTTCTGTTTAACTTTTCTTGACCATTATGTATAGGTGTTCACAAATTAGGTAGGTACTTTGAGTTGTAAGTACTATCAACTGTAGGAGTAAATTTAAGTATAAGCTTACGTTAGTTTATGGACGTAAAAATGTAGGTAATGTTACAACGTAAAAACGTAATTATTAGTCAGTTAATAAAAGTCAGTGTATAACTTCCTTATTCATAAAACTTAACAAACCTCTCATAACAAAAATGCATTTTGTCACTTTCTCACACACACAAATTTTAACGTGATAGATAAGGACCGATGAAGTTTTGTGGCAAATTAAAATACATAGTTTTGATGAACGATTATGAATAAGGGTAAGACACGTAACTGGCCATTCTTGAGATAAATACTAAAAAAACCGGCTAAGTGCGAGTTGGACTCGCCTTCGTGCGCGAGTCCGACTTCCGTCCCATTATCTTTAAAAACGGCAAAAAAATCACGTTTGTTGTATGGGAGCCCCCTTAAATAGGTATATATTTTATTTTGCTGTTTTGTATTTGTTGCTATAGCGGCAACAGAAATACATCATCGGTGAAAATTTCAACTGTCTTACTATCACAGTTTTTGAGATACAGCCTGGTGACAGACGGACAGACGGACAGCGGAGTCTTAATAATAGGGTCCCGTTTTACCCTTTGGGTACGGAACCCTAAAACATGACGTTGACTAGACAGAAAGTGTTAAAAACCTTGTCCGTTCAGTTAAATACCCTTAATTTTTTTTCAGGAAATTAAAACAACAAATATCACTTGGCGCATAGGAAGATTAGGACGTAGGACATCTAGACGCCCTGTAGTCATTGAACTATTAAGTAAAAGAATGACTAGGTACATCTTAAACAACGCAAATTATCTCAGGAACACAGGTTTCTTTGTGTCGGAGTTTCTATCCCCTGAAACTTTGAGAGAAAAAAGAGAATTAAGACAAAAACAGCAACAAGCAATACAAAGCGGCAAAAGCGCCTATATACGAAATAACAGACTTTTTATTGATGGGAAAGAAATATCTACTTCAACATCACCGGCTGACCTGAAAGTAAGCGCCACGCAAGAGGAAACTCCCATGCACCGCGAGCAAATACGAACTAGCCAGTCTACGAACATTACGCAGTCTACGGACAACTTAACCGGCGGCGGCGGCGGCGGCGTGAGATCATCGAGTGCGAGCGACCAGCAACGCGAGCGTGATAATACTCGTAGCATAAACGTGACCGACGAGATAGATATATTTCGAAAATAATCGTTGTACATTTAATGTTTTATTCCAAAATATACAGAGCATAGCCAATAAGCAACATCTAGTTGAAGCGTACATTAGCAAAGACAGAAACTTTCATGCCATTTGCATCACAGAATCCTGGCTATCTGACGACAAACTTAGTATGTTTCAGTTAAGCAATTACAAAATAGCTGCATCTTTTTGCCGAAAGAGTAGAGGAGGCGGCGGTGTGCTAATACTGTTACAAGACAATATTGAGTCTTTCGAGCGAACTGATATTTCGACTATGTCAATTGAGTACATATTGGAAGTATGTGCTACAGAAATACCTACACATAATATATTACTCGTCACAATATACTGGAACAGAAGGGAGGAACAAATATTCTACATAAGACTGGAACAGATTTTAAACTATATCAATACAAAGTATGTCAAATGTAATATTATATTAGGGGGGGATTTTAATATAAATATTTTAAGTAAAAATGAAAAAACATGTAAATTTTTAGATCTTATGTCAGAATTTAAGTTAACTCAACACATAAAAAACCCCACACACATTACACACACTGCTTCTACTTGTCTGGACTTGATTTTCACGAACTTCGAAAGTAAACTGATAAAAACATATGTAAAAGAACTAGGGTTTTCAGACCATCTCGGGACGGTACTAAATATGCAAGTGTCAAAACCACACAAACTACAGGTAAAGTGGCACAGAAAAAAGCGTATATTTAACCAAGCTAACATAGAACAATTTAAATCGTATTTAAAATCCACAAATTGGTCAGATATTATAATTCCAAATAATAACATAAATGAGAACTATAACGCGTTTAATAGAGCCATATTAAATATTTTAAATAATGCTATACCAAATCAAAAAATTAAATTAAAAACCGAATGTAAAAAGTACTGGTTAACAAAAGGACTAAAAGTGTCGTGTAAAAATAAAAGACTTTTAAAAATACTTACAATAAAATCAAAAAATGAAGTTCTACGGCGTTACTACAGAAAATATGAAAAAACTCTAAAAAAAACGGTATCTGCAGCACAACGATTACAATATATAAAACAAATAAATAATTCAAGTAACAAAACTAAGACTATGTGGCGTATTATAAATGAAAGAACTAATAAAAAATCAAAAAAATTAAAGCTTAATATAAAATTACAATCTAACAATATTTTAACGTCTGACCCAAAACAAGTGGCCAACACATTTAACGATTTCTTTGCGTCCATTGGCGAAAATGTCAGATCAGGAGCCGTCGGAAGACCTGTGATACATCCAACCGAGAACACCATGTTCCTCGCTCCTGTACAATATCGCGAAGTACACAGAATAATAAAACAATTAAAAAATAAAAATAGCTATGGTATAGATGACATTCCGCCCTCACTATTAAGACAATGCGCTGATGAACTAACAATTCCATTTTGTAGCCTAATAAACCAATCGTTTTATGAGGGGATATTCCCAGATTTATTAAAAAAATCTATTGTTCGGCCAATCCACAAAAAAAATTGTACAACAGACCCTAACAATTATCGCCCCATTTCGCTTTTGCCGACAGCATCGAAAATATTTGAGAACGCCATGTGCACCCGTATATATAACTTTTGCGAAAAGTATCAAATATTCGACGAATCCCAAAACGGCTTCCGCAAAAAACGATCTACCATTTTAGCGGTTTATAAATACCTCCAAAATATTTTAAACATAATAGACTCAAAACAATACGCTATTGGACTATTTCTAGATATGTCCAAAGCGTACGATCGAGTACAATATAATATACTATTGAATAAATTACACGGAATAGGGATCCGCGGCATGGCGCACAAGTGGCTCACCTCTTACCTAAAAGACAGGGAACAACTCGTCGAGTTGGAGCATTTTGACTTCGCAACGGGCGAAATAAAGCATGTTCGGTCGGATACAAAAACTCTAAATGCTTCAATTCCACAGGGAAGCGTTATCGGCTGTTTGCTTTTCTTGGTCTACATTAACGACTTGCCAAAAATCATGAAAGAATCTTGTGTCTTATTTGCCGACGATATCTCCATCATTACTGCATGTCAAAATAACTATAATAATAACTTAAATACAGACCTCACTATTATTTTAAATCAAGTATCACACTGGTTAGCTGAACATAACCTAGAAATAAACTATTCCAAAACAAAACTAATGACATTCCACCCACATCAGAAAGAACCACTTAATATATCCTTTACCTATAATAACATGAAACTGGAAGTAATCGACGCATTCACACTACTCGGCATAGTCATAGACAAACACATTAATTGGAAACCGCATATTCAAAATTTAAGAAATAAATTATCGAAATTCATTTACGCTCTTCGCCAAATTAAAAAAAACCACTGATTTTAAAACCGCGCTGCAGACCTATTATGCATATGCATATAACTGGTTGACCTACGGAGTCATATTTTGGGGAAATAGTACAGATGCTCCAAGCCTTTACATAACACAAAAAAAACTAATCCGTATTTTAACAAACATTAAACAAACAGAAAGTTGCAAACCCTACTTCATACAGCACAACATACTCACCCTTCCATGTATTTATATCCTAGAGATTTGTAAATTTGTTAGGAAATACCCCGATTTTTATACTAAACGAGGAGATGTTATCAACACCCGAACAATTAGATTTAGAGAAAGGCTGATGTTACCATCTTCACGACTTAAAAAACACTCATCTGGGCCATTAGTAATGTCAATTAAAATTTACAATAATCTACCGGAAGTGCTAATAAACGAAAAGAAGGATATCATATTTTTTAACAAATTAAAACGATTATTATTACAAAAATGTTATTACACTTTAAATGAATTTTTTGAAGATAAATCATTAAAATTATAATATAAGTAAATATTTATTTTGTAATAGCATAGTGTAATTACTCTAATTAGGTATTAAGAATTGCTGCGCCCAACAGGGTACATAATGTGAGACTTATGATAAGAGCATTATGTAATCCCAACTATGTGTAACCATTATGTGCAATAAAGTATTGAGTATTGAGTATTGAGTATCATATACTTACATGTTTTTTAAATTTATATTTAAAGTTTATCGTTTTGACGTAATATAACATCCCTAAAAGTTCATCAGCTATCTGGGTTGTGGAAAGCGATTAATGCGATCTGTTAATTACAAGTTGTAGGTGATAGAATGGAGTTTGTTCATGGACATGTGCTAGTGTGCACTCTTCCAATTCATACTTACTGAGCCCTAACTTGGTCTTTGACAAATATTCGAAAAGGTTTGTCAGTGAGGGCCGCCATAGAACGCATTTTTTTAGGTAGTGAATTTTGAAGGATATAGAATCATCTATATGAAAAGATACACATGCTTGATTCAAAGTTTTACTTTATTATTAAAAACGCAAACTACGCAATACTTTTGGCCAAGCAAGACTGTACATAATATAGTACTCATAGTCCATTAATTACTAGAAAATATGTATTAAGCATGTATTAAGTGATATTTTCAAACGACAACATATTGGGTATACTACATCGTTTCTTGACACTTTCACCGTTACTTCGTTTTTTGAGATTCGAGTTTCTTCTGTACGGTATCCAACTGAAAAAATTAAAAATATATTAAAAGTTATGAAACGTTCATAAAGAAAATATAAAGTAGCATAAAAAAGTAGCTAAGTTAGCTTGAATCTTAAATCTAAATAATTATTTTCTTTATGCATAAACTTCAGGTATGTGAAGACCGCCTCCAAAGATTTTCATGTTTCTCTACCCCTGACTATTTCCAATCAGTTTGATTATTTCTGAATTTATTTCACAGTGCTTTGGTACTACTGTCTGTATAAAAAAAACTTGTCGCCCTATAGAAAACTGTCGCAATATTTACGCACGCCGAAGGATAGGTTTCCTCTTGAACATCCAGGGGTTTATAAAATTGACTGTAGCTGCGGAAGCTCGTATATGGGTCAGAAGACTAAGCGCACCATCTCATGATGTAAGTAAAAGCACATCCGAGCGTACAAAAACAATGAACCTCGGAAATCGGCAATCGCTGAACATCTTCTGGAAGCAGGAACAAATCATTGGATTGAGTTGCATAACCCTCAGATCCTCTCGACAAAACGCCACTACATACCTATATATGGTCAAGGAAGCTATTGAAATCCAAAAGCATAAGAATTTCAACCGGGAAGATGGGTTTCAACTGTCGAGTGTCTGGCGTTCAGTGATCCGTAAGTTCGCAAATAAAAAAGACACTGTTTCCGAAAATAAGTCGCGTATTGACTCTGTAAGTGTGGTGTGTCGTAATCGTGTTCGAATTTCAAGTGAGAAGGCGAACATAGCAAAAAAAGCGAACCAAGAAGAGGGCAGATCGCTATGGTGTGTAGACCACAACTAAAACTCGCAGCACGTCAGTTATTCCGTGATAATGGCGCTTGCAACAGTGCCGAAATATCGGAAACTCACATATACATGGTAAATATCCCGTTTTTAATCGCAATTCTAATGTAAATGACCATGTGAGTTTAAAATCTTATATAGTGTAGTGTATAATTTTTAAATGAGGAGAATTCTAACAGTACGATAGTGTGACGATAAATAATGTAGAACTACACTACACAAAAATTACTGTACACTGAGAAAGACACAAAGAAACACAATATTTAAACTGAAAAAAAATTGAAAAATGCCTTGGTAACTCTGTCAAAAAATCCTGACTATTATCGTTAAAATAAACTTTTACGCAATTGTAATCGACGGTGATATGTTTTTTTTAATAAAAAGGACAGTTTTTTTATTGTTCTAACACTATAACCAGGTAGATTTTACATAAATGATCCATTATTCCATAAATCAATTAAAATGTAATAGCTAATATTTACGAAAACTACTCGCAGAGCTTCCGTAGAGAGCGGGATCACGCGTGCTAGAGCGGGACATATTTGTTATAGGTAAGCCGTCCTCGCCTTAACTCAACTTTAATAGACGTACCATGGTTTTATGGCTGTTCAGCGCATCGTTAATCTTTTTTGTCTGTTCAGAGTCAAAGAGATCCTTCAACGCATTGTTGGCATTATTGGTGAACTCGTTAAACTGCTTCTCTAAGCTCTCCAAATTTCTCTGGCTGTTGTCGGGTGCTGCGGCTGGTGCCTCGCGCCTCACGAATCCGTGTACCTGCAAGATTTAAGCAACATTATTTTTTTAGAATAATAATAAAAATGTGATGTTCTTTTAACGTTACACTATTAATGTTGCTCATATAAAACAAAATAATGTAATTGTAAATTACAGAAGAGAACCTATTAAATAGGGTGGATCACTCAATGTATGAAAATTGTAGATTGTTAGACAAGGTATGAAAGGCACCCATTTCACCCGAGATATTTTGGTGCTCGAGCGCATGTGACAGCGCCAATAGTTGGAGAGTGAAATTGGTGCCTTTATTCCGAGTTGAACACTCTACTTTTCATTTCTAATATGAGGAAAGTAAAAGAAGGCATTAAGACTAAACAAATTGATTATAAAATAAAACATTACTTAAAATTTGTCTTGTGTTTAAAGCAGTCTTCAGCATCGAATAAGTACTCCACAGCGAGCAGCGAGAAGATTTTAGTTTTTTCGACAGCTCATTGTATGTATTAAATACGGTTTCCGATAAAGATTAAATTTTAATCTTTTTTTCATTCCACCACTTCATACGATTTACTTATTTATCTTTTCTTGGAAGCTTCGGGCAAAGGATTTTCTACCACAGCTTTTGCACCCTGATTAATGAAATTGGGCGTTAACTGCATATCTGAATCACTCGATGAACTCATTTTATTTCAATTTATTTTCACTACGTCGCACGGTTGCACTTAATATCTGTAACGTGTACATATTGTGTTTATTTTCCCGCTCTATTTTCTATTGCGCGCGTTGCGCATTTCTTCTGCGCGCGCACCAATGGCTGCAGGCTTGTTTTTTTTAAACTTGCAGACTACGGAGGTCGCTATCAATTCATTGTTGAAATATATTAAAAAAAAAAATACCAATCGTAATAATTGCCAATTCTCGTTGTATTCTTGCATAAGTTTAGCGTGAATGTTATTTTAAAATTCTTTTTTCAAATTACTTTTCAACCCTAGGGTCGCAACGAGTCACTTTCAACCCGCTATCTAGATAATCAATGACCTACTTTCAGTGTATGAGAAATGATATTTTTTTTGCTTTAGTCCTTTTCGGCTGCTATGCAAAAGTTGCTCCATCCACCTAACATTCAGTGTTACAAAATATTGCTAAAACACGAGATTCGGTTACAACGTCACCACGAATTTTCGTGGGAACAAAATTTTATTTGTTTAGTTGCAGTTAGTGGTGTGGGGTGGGTTAGGGATGAATTCATTAAAACGAGATTGGTATTTCGAAATATGGCATTTTTCAACTCCTAGTAAGATTTTAAAATACAGAGAAAACCCCTAACGTTCTTTCATGGGTGTATTTTTTATACGACTTGTTACGTATGTTTTTCTTATTTTATATTGTTTTTGTAATCCTTGACAACGATTTAAGTTAAATAAAAAGTGATTTACTGCTTTTTATTTATGTACAAGTTCAGTTTACCTGTGGCGGGTTTTTGAAAACTTTGGCAGCCTTGTGGCAGTATAAAACATTTGAATACTTAAATATTTTATTTTTACTCATCTGATATCATGTTAGTGGGTAACAAGTTTCTTGTGGTAGCCAAAAACAAAAATCCAAAAAAGTTTATTTTGATCCACCCTACTATTTAAGTGTACATAAGCATTAATTAGAAGTATTATTCAAACAACAGGATATCATTTCAAAACTGCTAAGTCTCAGTTCTACACCTAAATTACTTATTAGTTAAACATTACATGATATAACTTTTATTTTTAAAGTTATGGCCGGCCGTGGAGTTTATTCCGTTGGTGTCCTGATGGCGACGAAGAAACTTGACTTGTTAGTTAAAAACAAAACTATAATGAACTAAATAATTAATAAAATTACTTACGCTGACGAGGCACACGGCCAAAACCACGATCAGTAGCTTGTTCATTGTGGTTTTCGGAACTGAATCGACGCGACGACAGGACGACTATAATTGACCTCACACTGGATCCTTCTGATGGGATTTCTTTTATTTATACACTAATCACTCAACGGCAAACTTTATCATCGACACGAAGTAAACAACCCTATATTTTATATTTTTATCTTTGTTTACATTTCATAGTTCCGGGTTTGATGAACTATTATGAATAAGGGTAAGACTGAAATAATTATGTATTATTTTATGGAATCTCTTGACTGCCGCTTAACTGGCCACTTCATTTAGACAAATGAATTAAATGAAATACAAAACAACCGGCCAAGTGCGAGTCGGAATCGCGCATGAAGGTTTTCGTACCATTATCTATACTTAAAAACGGCAAATAAATCATGTCTGTTGTATGGGAGCCCCCTATAATATTTATTTAATTCTTTTTTAGTATTTGTTGTTATAGCGGCCACAGAAATCATCTGTGAAAATTTCAACTGTCTAACTATCACGGTTCATGAGACAGCCCGGTGACAGACGGACAGACGGACGGACAGCGGAGTCTTAGTAATAGGGTCCCGTTTTACCCTTTGGGTACGGAACCCTAAAAATATCATAATTATAACTTTATTTTACTAAACGGTTAAAACTCACGTATTAATTGTCACTTCGGGCGACATGTTTCGAACTCTTCGGGAGTAAAGTTATAACATGTCTCACGAAAGTTTAAATTCAATCATAATTATACTTAGAATTTAAAAAAAAACAACGGGTTGCACTCCGGGAGTGCCGGCAGAAGTGAAAACTCAATAAAGATAGTAAATGGGTCATTGTCAGATTTAGGTGCGCGTCTTTTCGGTGGACAGGACATGCCAAAAGTTAAGGGCTACAAAGCTTAATTTTCGATTGATCTGATAACCCGCATAATCTGTAATTCCGTGTCTATAAATCCATATAATAAAAACGTAACGCACACAAGCCGTTAACTATTGTCCACCGAATGGACAACTTTTGTTTTTCCGACTGACAATGACCCAAATAACAAAGATATTTATATCGTTATCGGTATCCGTATCTGTACTGTACTCATACTCATGTTCATATTCGCATAATCCATTTACATAATATGTCCCGAGTATCATTGTGTCTTACGCATCTAAGACCAGGAACCTGTACCACAATACTTTACAAGCGTACAATTCGACAAATTTGTGAACTTTTTCTATGGAAAATTGTGCAATTTTGTCAAATTGTAGACTTTTAAAGTTTTGTGGTGTAGGGGCCAGCTGAGTTTAGCTGAGTTGACACCTCCTAACATCGCAATCACGATTACTAGGAGCGGTCAACTAGCTGGTCTTAGAATCTTAGAATCTGTCGCGAGTTCAACAAATTTTCCCCAGTACAAAAGTGCTCAGAGCCGCTAAAGAAGTTTTCACTTCAAAAATTGTAAGCAATACTACCTATTTCCCATTTTTATTTCTTTAGATTCGTTGAGTGTGCTCAGGAACTCCATGAGCTCATACCGCCTTCCCCCTTCTTCCATCAGATATCCAGACGACGTACGACTGGCTACTTTCATTACCTGGTCAAAATCATCTTTTTTATAATGTTTACTGGTTTGGTATTCGAATGGCGTATGTAGGTACTTCCGAGTTCAAATAACCTGGACCTTTTTAAGGTACGAGTGAATCTTCTGGGTGAGCTCGCATAAGCGTCGGCCTCATTTTCAATTTAAAAAAATATATATGACTGGTTAGAATTAGACGTTTATTTAAGAAAATTTAATTTAGCTGTTTGCTCTAAGGAAGAACCCAAATTTGGTGTATTTTGAAAATTAATTTTATTTTTTAGGAAATATTATATTATTAATATCTATTCATTTAATGTGACTAGTTTACTTTCTTTGTCTATTCTAACAGAATCGTGCTCTATCAAGGTCATAGGGGCCCCATTACCCTAATGTGCCCAGGGCCTCAAATTGGTTAAAGACGGCCCGGCCCTGTGCGTTTCCGTTACTGTCACCCGGGGAGGTACCCTAAAAAAATTTTTTTTTAAACATTTTATTCTACCGTTTTCTCCGCGTCATCGATATGTATACTCATGCCAAATTACAGCTTTCTAGTACTAACGGTTGCTGAGAAAAACGGGGGTCGGACGGACGGACGGACGGACATGGCGCAACTATAAGGGTTCCTTGTTTACTACGGAACCCTAAAAACTGAAAAAATCAAATTACTTGAATTTCCCGAAACGTGGGGTAATCTTCAGGGGATTTTTTTATTATTTGTTGGTATCCCAAAATCGTATTATAAACCGACTGAATGATGGGACATCAATTCTAAGCTGGCTTCTATGGTAGATTTATACTACGCGATTTTATCGGTTTATATGTGAAATGTTTGGAGGTTATTTTTGAATTAATTTACATATTTTTCCTATTTCATCAAGTGTCTCATGATATAACTTATGATTTAGCTCAGTAACTTGGTACCGGTGAGATTTTAGAAATAAACACGGGTCCAAAATGCAAAGAAAATGTACTTACGCAAATTACGCATGGAATGTAACATCCGCCTTTTTTCGGTCGAGTTTGCTTTTACAGCCCAACACTGAACACCCCACCATGTTTGCACTGAACACCCAAACACTACGGATCTGATAATTGGTAAATTATTATTCATTTAAACCAAACTTATCATTAATTCTCCATTTATAAAATGCACTACCAAATATTGCCAATTTGTTTTGCAATCTTCTTGACACAAAACTTTGACACAAATACAAAATTTTTCGATCGGTGATAAGGACAAAACATCGCACTATTTTCTACTTCCTCTCATAGGAATCGCAATAAGGCTATCTTTCTCTTACAAAGCGTGTCAGGCCCTTGGTATTTTATCCATCACTCTTGGCCACTAGGTATTTTGAAGGGAACTGTCACCGTATTTAGGGACAATAAGAACTACTTTCCATGAGAATTTATTTGAAATATGATCTTTACGGAAATCGGTCAGTCTGGCTATCCGATATTGGACTTTGGAAACGCTTTTTTAGGGACAATAAGAGCTACTTTCCATGAGAATTTATTTGAAATATGATCTTTATGGAAAATCTTAGGATTGTCTTAAAACAGTTAGAACCTTGGCTTTCTAAGAAGACCAGCTGGGGACCCCTCGTAACATAGCAATCGCGATACTAGGAGGGGTCAACTAACCTGGTCTTGGAATTTATCGCGAGTTTATACATTTTTCCCCAGTACAAAAGTGCTCAGCGCCGCTAAAGAAGTTTTCACTTCAAAAATCTATTTAAGTTTATCGTTTTGATGTAATATAACATCCCTAAAAGTATTGGTACCCAATTTGTTAGCATCTTATGCATCAGGTGGGCTAGCACAACTTGCTGGCAAATCGTATCTCGCGCGACTCAGCTATTCCTGTCTCGCTTGAACTTTGTGTTGTTAGTTTCTGGGTCATGACAATAATAGTCACAAGACAAACCTCTTTTCTAAGCGATTTGCCGCATCAATGCATATTTAAACGAAAATCTTAAATATGATAACGTTCCACAGAAATTTCCTTCTACAACCGCTCGGGCTGTGTAATTAACTCCCCGTCGCGGTTTTCCCCACAGGGACAATAGTATTAGAACCTTCAAGAAAGGAGTCTACAGGTTTTAAAGAGTCGTAGTAGAGTAACGCGTATGCGAGTTCTCTAGAATTGTAGGCGTCCCTTAGGGTACAGTATCCGCTTGTTTGTTTCCAACGTACTAATAAAAATACAATAGCAACAAAACATTAAAAGATCTCGAATCTCAAGCTGCGACAAATTCAGGTGTGAATTAAGTAGATTCAGAACCAAACAAGTTAGGTAACAGTCTCCACCCACCTATACCGCTACCGCATCCAGTCACGAAACAGTCTCTGTATGCAAATCTGATTGACTACGCTTTGTTTCTTTATCGAGCAGGATTGTAACGCTCCCAAGAGCCGCCATCTATCTATATGATAATCGGACAATCATACAGCACTATTTGTATGAAAATTTTTATAGTGCATTGACTGAACCATTGGGATGTTTAAGGTGGTTGCTGCATTTTTGTTGCAGTGTTTTTGTAAGCAGCTTTACATGCAGTAGCTGTTGGGCAAACTGTTTTGACAATTACTGATATTTTATGCATCATACTGATGACCCCTTTTTCGTTTTTTTCTGAACATAGCCGAACCATGATTAAAAATTTTCTCTATGGAAATAAAATTGAATCCAAAGTTGTGTTTATGTTTTCAATTAAATTACTTAAACAATGCATATTAAAACAATACAATATGATTATGGTATTTTGCCTCATCTAAACTCTGTCAAAAGGTAAAACAAAATCTCACACAGTCAGATTTATATCGATGTAAGTCTAAAAAGCCATTCTCGAAGAGTGCTGCATCCCGGTTTTGTTATGTACTCTAAAAACTTATGTACTCACGCTTATCAATAAAGCTGAAGGTCCCAATGAATCCCGTCGCGTTATTCTGCCTCGGGCCCGTGTGGAACTCTAGCACTAGCGCCGGCCCCGGCGAGTATAGCGCTGGCGGGACGTCGGCGCGGCCGCCGCACAGCGCGCGGGCCCAGGCGGAGCGCTCGCTCACAGCACCGGGCGGGCCGGGTCCTTGCACCTCCCAGTATACTTTCAGGTAGTCGCCGCGGACGCAGCTGAAACAAGCAATACGGTCTTTGTTTCATTTTTAATCATCAACTACTTACTTATCGAAGCAATTTGAGACAAGTAGGGCACAGCAAAATGTCCTGGGAGAGGCATAGGAAAATGCACTCTTGCTCGAATTTGAAGTAGCCTTGCGTGCGCAAAGCCAACATAACATCATTCACTATACAGGTATGTAGTGTCGTATTATGGAAGTGAGCGAGGTTGCCAAATCTCCTGAGTATGCTCTGTGTTAAGAGCAAGGGAGCTAAATTTGTCCCTTCTGCTGTCAACCAGGTCAACACAGTGAATCCTAAAATTTTATAAGGGGTCGGCAACGCGCACTACTGCTTTGAAATTGCGGGCGTCTATAGGCTGCGGTAGCCGTTTACCGTCAGGTGAATCAGGTGAACCGGTGCGCTTGTTTGTCACCGCAGTCACATAAAAAAAATAGGTACGTAACGTGTCAAACTAAGGCTAGGTAGGTACAGTCAGTTGCAGAGAACCTACCCCTCCTGCATAGAAGTTTGTATGCACGGGGGGCTGGTTTCTCTGCAGCTGACCATACCTAGATCCAATCTGTCATTTTTAATATTCAAAATTACGTTTAGATTAATCTTCACGCTCAAAAACGTTACGCAATGACCCTTCCGCTCAAATTCATTGTTTTGCCTTCCGGGCATTAGCCAAGAGGGTTAATTTGGTAGTTACTTTTCGCATTCCAAATTAATTTCAATGTGTGTGGCGCGGTTTCACACGTGCCAAGCACGTTCAATATAATTGAAGTGAAATAGGGGATTACGAAATATAACTTTGAGCTTTTTTCTATACATCAAAATAAATTAATTTAATGTTATCTTATTGACATAAACTAAAGGAATATAAGCATAGAATAAAATTGAATGCATTCAGTAGCTCACCAAGCCTGTCTTTCGTAATGAGTGAAAATCGTTGGATATATAACTCATTATAACAGGCATTTAAGCGCATGTTATTTTAAAATAGCATTAGCTTAAGCTAAAACGACGTCACAACTTTACTGCCTTGGTTCTAAAAAGGTGATAGTAATAAATTAGAACCATCCTCTTGTAAAGGGTTTTAAAACGCCGTAGCGAGCATTAAAACAGCGTGGCATTAGTGTCACTCTAGGATGGTTTATTGAAAGGCGGCTACCGTGCTGAGATGTTTTACTGTCTCAATTTTACGAAATAATGTCTCGAACGATGTTTTATGACACTTAATATTTTCAAAGGAACAAGCTCTGTGAAAATAAGTTTAATATTATCCAGCAGCTATCTGGAAAAGATTGAAAAATAATACTTTTGCTGATAAAATTCTATTAGCCATTTATTTATAAGTATGTCGGCTTGTATATATTCCAGTCCTGTTATTAATATGACAAAAATAACTAAAAGAATGCACAATGACTTGGGTTAGCGTTTTTTTGTAGGTATTCATTTACACGAACTGTGGGTAATATGAATATAATTATTTATGATCTCAAGGTAATATTTATTTTACCGTAAGAATTATTGGAAAATAAAACCGTTTGTACGTTACAATAACAGAAAAATGATTTTCATAATCAAGCAAGCATCACAGGGAATTGCGTAGCGACAATGGTGCGCATTTGTCTCTCTCAAATGATAGTTAACTTGTCATTATCATCAATAATTCACGCGAACACTGAATATGAAATCACATAAAGTACAAGTTATCGATTCTAGCTTACAATTTTGTTGTCTAGCCAAAAAACAAAAACCGGCCAAGTGCGTGTCGGGCCACGCGCAAGGTAGGGTTCCGTAGTCGTCTACCCGTTACATTATGTGGACTAAAAAGTTCGCAAACTTATATTTACTATTGTTTTGACAGAATTAACAACATTATCTAAGGTATCAATGGAAATTGTACGAAAGTTTGCTTTTGCAAAGTACATTTCTGAAGTTCGACTATTACTCGTTAACTAGTAATGTCTACTTAGCTGTGATAGTTTTCCTTTTAAATTCATCGTATATACTATTATCATGATTTTTTTCACATGCCTAGTAGCCACCGTTTAGCTGGCAGGGGGGGGGGGGGGACACTTGACCATAACAAAAATTATCACTTCAAAGCTTAATATCACGCCAACCAATTCTTTAATCAAATGCTTTTAGAAACCTTATAATATTTTTGAAAGAGCTATCCAACGATAACCCACACTATGGGGCTTGGAAAAAAAAAATTGCACCACCACTTTACATGTAGGGGAGGTACCCTTAAAAAAATTTTTTTTAAAGATTTTATTCTACCGTTTTGTCGGCGTCATCGATATGTATACTCATGCCAAATTACAGCTTTCTAGGACTAACGGTTACTGAGAAAAACGGGGGATAGACGGACGGACGGACGGACGGACGGACATGGCGAAACTATAAGAGTTCCTTGTTTACTACGGAACCCTAATAAAAACTACGCGAGTGTAATATATTTCACATTTTAACGGTACCTTCGTAACCTGAATAATTTATGAATACCGTTGAGAGCTCTGTAGTACTTGAGAATAATAAGCCAGCAAATAGCCTTTTTTAACATCATTATTGTTACCTGTTACTGTTTACGTAATGTTAGTTTTAATTTTTTCTTACTTAGGTTTTACCATGTACAGTCAGCAAAGAAAGTCCTCTACCACTTTTGGACTCAAACGTACACATAATAGAGTCGAAAAGTGGTAGACCAATTTTTTGGTTGACTGTACCTATGAAATCTATACATATAATAAAGCAGAAGAGGGTCGAAAATCTGTACATTGAAGATATTAGAAAAAAAATCGATTGAGGGGTCTAAGAATCGATAACAGAACACGTTTCAACTGTTTTTAGAATTCGTGTCTGTTTGTCTGTTTGTCTGTCTGTTTATATGTCTAACTATCACGCGAAAACTAGCGAATGGATTTTAATACAGCCTTCACTAATATGTTTATTGGATCTTCGGCCAGGTTATAGGCTATAAAAATCATATAGGTTAGGGATGAAAGGGGGTGAAAAGAGGGGTTAAACTTTGTATGAGAAGTCTTTCAGTTCATGATTTACAGGCTTGAAAATTGGTAAGTATATACATGGACGCAAAGTAAATAGAACCCCATTCAAACATTTTATAATAAACAGATAGTATTTGAAAAAATGGGGGGTGAAATAACAATACCTCTGCCTCTCAGGGCTAAAGACAAAAATACAAAAGTCCCTCAAACCATATTAACTGTTTGAAATGAGAGATCTAATTATATTGGTCAGTCAGTCTCTATCAATATTCACAAACCTTACTACGAAACCTCGGTTTTTTTTTTTGTTTTCGATGGAGGGAACCTACGCAGAGCGGCGGGCTCTCGGTTGCATTGCATGGTAGCACTTGCGACATGTACCTATATATTAGGTATGCGCATTTTTGTATAAAATATTGTTTTTTGAGGTGCTCATTACAAGAATGATATCCATTTTCAAATCGAAGATGGCGGACTATTACTTATTTACTTTTCTTAATAATCGATATGGGTGTCATCTTTGAGGTTCTTCGAGGTGCCGATTAGTTGCGTTTTCCGTCAGCAAAATGTATAAAATACGTTCATCGCGTAACAGACATAAATTTAGGGTATATTGGTATTCGTTAGTAAAATATACCTACGTAACAATAAACATCAAGTATGACCAAATTCGAAAGTTTTAGGCGGATAGGAAGCAAAAAAAACAATTCTCAGAAAATCACATAACTCTTAGAAGCAACCAGGGTGGGTGCGCTATCAACCAAGGCCTCTACTCCATCTTCGAAAGTGAAAGAACAGACCAAAGACGGTATTCAGTTATACCTATGTTTTACAATAAAGCACTTTGAACTTTGAAAGGTATTCCACTAATTTATGAACAAAAAAATATCTATTCAACCACCTCTTTACAAAGCCATTTGATAGGTCAACAATTTCTTTTTGTTCAGTCATCTACATTGCTTGATGCGTATGAAGTATTTTCCGTACCTGCATCATAATGTTCGAATCATTTCGCACTCGCTTTTTTATCTACATTACTTGACGCGTAGGAATTATTTTCCGCACCTGCATCATAATGTTCAAAAACGTTAGCGCGCGCTACGCTCGCTTTTTCAACTAAATTACTTGATGCGTTTGAAGTCTTTTCGGCACCTGCATCAGAATGTTCGAAAAATTTCGCGCTCGCTGTGCTCGCGTTTTGATCTACATTACTTGATGAGTATTTTTCGCACCTACGTCATAATGTTCGATAATTTTCGCGCGCCCTACGCTCGCGTTTTCATCGACATTATAGTTGATGCGTATGAAGTATTTTCCTCACCTGCATCAAAACATTTCGCGCTCACTACGCTCGCGATTTTCTTCATTTCTTGATGCGTATGAAGTATTTTCCGCACCTGCATATTAATGTTCAAAAATTTCGCGCTCGCTGCGCTCGCGTTTTCAACTACATTACTTGATGAGTATAAAGTATTTTCCGCACCTACATCATAATGTTCGAAAATTTTCGCGCGCCCTACGCTCGCGTTTTCATCTACATTAGTTGATGCGTGTGAAATCTTTTCCGTGCCTGCATCATAATGTTCGAAACATTTCGCACTCACTACGCTTGCGATTTTATCTTCATTACTTGATGCGTATGAAGTATTTTCCGCACCTGCATCACAATGTTCTTTTTTTTCATTTTGCGCTCGCTACGCTCGCGTTTTCATCTACATTACTTGGTGCGTATGAAGTCTTTTGCACACCTGCATCGTAATGTTTGAAAGAATTCGCGCTCGCTGCGCTCGCGTTTTCATCTTCATTACTTAATGCGTATGAAGTATTTTCCTCGCCCGTATCAGAATATCCGAAAAATTTCGCGCTCGCTCCGCTCGCGCGCGTTTTCACCTACTGCTCTTTCACCACTTAATATATATTTTGTCCTCTGTCATGTGTTTCATGTGGGCGCATTGAGCCGGCGTGCGCAATGTTTGGCGAGACAGCCGGTGTAGAAGTTGATATGGATATTCACGCGAATGAAGTCGCGGGAAAAAGCTTAGATAAATAAATTTAAATCATAAAAAATCCTCTCCCTGTGATCCTGATCTGTGTCCTTTAATTGAGGTGTGCAATAAAGAGTAGGTATTTGTTGTTGTTTAAAACTGGACTACCCGTGCGAAACCGGGGCGGGTTATACATGCGAAAGTAACTCTGTCTGCCTGTTTCCCCTTAAAATGCTCAACCGATTTAGATGAAATTTGGTATGGATATAGTATGAGTCCTAGGGAAGGACATAGGATACTTTTATCCCGGAAATCATCCCTTAACGGGGTTTAAGTTAGAATGGAAGAGAGATAACTAGGTAAGCGCAAGAAATAGAACATTTTTTTTAATTAATAATGGGATTGCTCTTGGCCAGCATCTAGCCAGGGAAATAACATTCTAACGTGATGACCGAGTTCTACGCAGACGAAGTCGCGGGCAAAAGCTAGTGTGAAATATAGTTTTACTATGTCTATGTATGTCCTATAATAACTTACTTAGCTGTTTGAAATGAAATATTATAATATTAACAAACTGTTTTAACACATTCATTGCCGATGAGTGCTACGCGCCACCCTTATAGTCGCTCTCATAGTTTTTCCGCTCTGTAGCGAAAACTGTCTACGAACGGGGATCCCGATTATCGGGTCCTCGGCGCTGAATCTGTTAAAAGTTATAGTGCATTGCACATATACCTGAGCGAAGGCATTTATATAATGAATTACTTGCATTGGCCTAAACTATGGATGCTATGGCAACTTAGAAGAAAAGAAATGGAACGCTTAGATTGAGCTGCAATCTATATATTGGTGACAAAATAACGAGCTCTTCAGCTCTAAGTACTGCTTGTGTTCTTTTCCAAGCCAAGGACTTCGTCGTTTTTACTCATGCTGTTAGATGTCAGTACTGCACACAGTTATGTTTAGGTAATGTACACATTGTAACAACTGTAACAAGTAACACAAACTTGTCTACTATGTATACATTAACCTTTACTTTTATTTGTCTATGCCTTAATTTAGATGACGTATTTGCTACCAAAATTTATGGTACTAGGAGTTTTTTCCTGTTTAGTTCCTTATCGTTCCAATTCACACAAAATATTTACATTTTTAGGTAATGTACACAATTATGTGATAACAACATCGAGCTAATTGAGCCTCATCAATAGTTCATGCAAACAGAAAATTGATTAGAGTGCTAGTTAAATACCCCATAGACATGGATAAATATATATTGTCAGCCTCTCTTACGTTATAAGTTACGAGCAAAATTTTATGGACTATAAGTGTATATCAGCTTAAATTTGGGAGTAACGGAACGTTTATATTATACGTTGACATCTTTCATCTTTTGACAATTTTCAAAATAAAACTTCAAATATATTTATAAAACTGTTACTGAAAATCCATTTAATTTAATTTAAAATAGTTGCGTTTTCATTTAAATGCCACCATATTCGAAATAAAAAACATTGTAGTGTAATACGCATAGTTTGAGAATGTGATAGTGAGCCAGGACTCGTAATCCAGGAATACCTAATACCTATGTCATTCAGGACACAGGACAGGAATTGTTGCGTTTTGTACGGTAGCCATTTTGTAAGGGTGGACACGGAAAAGGTAATTAAATTATAATTATTTGTATTTGAGTAATTGATATGTTATAATAATAATATGCCTTATTGTGCACCACAAAGTAATAACATAACAAAAAACTTAAACGAAGTAACTAAGTTATAATAGATTAATAGGTAATAAAGTCTAATCAAGTAAATTCTTTCATTTTTGGCATTTATTTTCCTTTCACAATTGCAGGAACCCCTTACACAGATTTCCAAGTCCTCACCTAAAGATTCAAACAGGTTTAGGGCTTGGAAGCTCAGTTGCGGATTTGATTTTGAAGAGCAGTCATCACAGCACAAACAGGAGGGTTATAGAATGCATTTTACTGAAGTATACCACTACCCAGAAAATATGCTTGCGAGGTATTTATTTATTTTTATTGATTAGATTTGTTGATATCAGAGTGGACTGTGGGACGGAAAAATTAAAGCATAGGTACAATTTTGACCACAGTCATATTCTCGGAGGGATATGGAGGAGTGCCTACTAAAAAAGAAAAAGATACAAGCGAATTGTTATCACTTGAAGGGTTTGAGCAACAACTGGAGTAAAAATATTGCAGCCATAATAACAGCAAAACTATGTCTGTTTGTACTAATTTGATGTTACAGTGGTCAGTATGGTCGCCAGAGTTCTCAATTATGCGCTGTGTTGAGAGACAATCTGCATTTTTCTTTTTGTGTAATTGCAGTGAATCCTCAATTCACTTCGGGGTTGGCAACGCGCTTGTAATTCTTCGGGAGTTGCAAGCGTCAATATCTTATGATGACTGCTTACCGTTAGATAGGTTGCGTATACTTATATGTTGATTTGTTTGTTTCCAGCTCATTAAATAAGGGCCTCGGCTGTGAGTACAATTTTGACCTTTTGGCATCGAAAACTCGAGGTCCATGGGGTCCCAGCGCACACAAGTTATAAATTTACTGAAATCGTGAAATGTTTGAAGTAACTGGTGACCGACGAACCTGGTGACTTCCTCATACAACGTATCGGTATTTTTTTATATGTGCGGGCCACCTGATGGTAAGGGAACTCCAAAGGATTCAACGCGCGCGATCATTGCCATATAGCGAGAAAATTTAGGTACCATGCCTCAAGGGGCCTGTTGTAGATTCAAGTTAGTTTTGATTTATTTATGCCATGTATGTTATTTTTAATAGATTGTTTATAATAATAACACACATAAACAAGGAAATGAAGTTTCACTTGATTTTTTATTTAATATTGATAATATACTCGTATTATTCTGTTTATATGGACCTATTCCAATTTTATCCTATTATAATCTCCAATATGGACTAGTGTGGCATATCTTAGAAGTTACGTAGAGAAATAAGTTTCTAAACAGGTACGCATTGAATTTCATAATCGCGTTTAGAAACCTATTTCTACGTAACTTCTAAGATGTGTCAAACTAATTGAATGAATGTTTTATATGTGTATGTATTACCTACTATGCATGTGTGTGTGCGTGTGTAAATCAATTTACACATCACGAGGGATAGATGGCAGCACTATCATCCAGTTTCCTAAAACAGTAGAGTTACCAGTCTATACTTTAGTATATATATTGTAGTCTTTGAGTAAAATTACACATGACAACCGCTTTAGCTTAGTTGGTGGTGACTCTGCCTACGAAGCTGGAGGTCCCGGATTCGAATCCCGGCCAGGGCATTTATTTGTGTGATGAGCATGAATATTTGTTCTTGGGTCTTTGATGTTTACTATGTATTTAAGTATCTATTTATCTATATAAGTATGTATATCGTCGCTAAGTACCCATAGTACAAGCTCTGCTTAGTTTGGGACTAGGTTGATTTGTGTAAGATTGTCCACAAATATTTATTTATTTTATTTACATTTTTAAGGTTAAAGATCTGCTAAAGGTAACATACATAATGTTCGCGTTTTATCCAATCACAGCGGGTGGCGCACCATGGAGGTGACAGGCCATTTTTAAGGAGCGTCCTTACGCAACTCAATCGGACAGGTGACAAGTTTCCTACGTCTCTGGGATAGAGTTCTTTTAAAGGCATGGCGCAGGGAGTGAATTGGCTCTATTGGATTAAGCTTCTAAATGGTAAAAGAAAGTTACGTACAATAGTACGTAGCGTTTAACGAAAATGGCGTTACGTTATATAGAAGCCTCACCTGTGGCAGACAGCCACGTTAGGTACTGGGATTTTTTGAACCGATTAACTAAAATAAAGACCGACTCTTTTCATGATTCGAGTCATTATTTTGATGGTCCCATATTTTTACCTTGAGGAAACGCTTATGATTAAAGGTAAGACCGCGCGTCGCGTAGTGCGGTTTACCTCATACATTTACATACAAAGAATATCAGAGCCGTGTCGTGTAGCGTCGCGTCGCGTAGCGTCGCGTCGCCTAGTGCGGTCTTACCTTAATGGTAATATCAGTCGTCCGAAATCAGGATTCTGGAGCGTAGTTGGTTAATATTCGGTGTTAAAATTATTTCGGTAGTTGATTTGTCCAAATGATGAAGAATCCCGTTATAAAAAAAACGGCGTTGTTTGTTGTAATATGATCCTAAAATCTACAATGAATCCATTCGGTAAATGCTATAAACCGTCTCACTCACAATTCACAACCAAAAGACAATTTGATAAAAATAAAAATACGTCCCCTTCTAAAAATACGTCCGAAATAAGGATTTCGATATCCCGTGTCGCATCCATTTGACCTACTTGCCCACTCCACGTAGTTACGCTCTATTAGAGAAATAGCGTTCACGTCTTCACCTGTATCTTTACCGTCGGTTAAACATTTATATCTTAGGGACCTATGAAAATTTACTTCACACCGAGATGACGAACCTTTTGTTCACTCGTTAATATGTAGATATGTATGAAAAATATTATGTATGTATGTATAATTCTTTATTGTACATGAGTAAATATAGCATAAAAATACAAGAACAGTTGACATGCATGTACAAAGACGAGCTTATCCCTATAAGGGATTTCTGTTCCCTGTGATTCCCTGTGATTATGTTAAGGTTATTTTTGGTACTGAGTTTTATAGGGAACATTTCATAATTTACTACGTATATTTTCGTCAATATGTGCATACACCTGACAGGTATTGGTTGTCTCCACTTTGCCGGACATTGGCAGTATTCAAGTCGTTTATAATGAACAGTAGCATTCTTTCCACCGTGGAATATAAATATTTGTTTGGTCACGAGAGTCACTATCTCAATGTAAATATTACTCAGTTTGTTTTACTCTGTGTGTACTTTCTCTTTCTTTGTTTCATAATGGAAATAAGAGCCTCCTTGAAGGTTCTGATTTGATATTGCCGGTATAATTCAAATAATCGACGTTACGATTTCGTTCATCCTGTTAGTTTACATTCAGGACCATAGAAAAACGATATATTTCTACTCTCTGATTTACACATTTTCTTTTCGAGTCCTATTCGAATATATCACATGACATTTATCACGAAGAAGGGTTTATCAATAGTAAACAGTTAGTCACAGCAGCAGTAAACAGCGTTAGTTACACCAAACATGTTGAACCCTCGATTACAAAGTGACGGTCAACGTTCGACTATTTGCAATGCGACGCAGTGCGAATCGCAAATCACAGGCCTGACCGTGCCTATTAAGTGTCGGTCATTTATGTCGTGCGATTAAGGGCTCTTGCACCAACTTACAAACACAGACCTATCGATCAACGTTACATATGGTGCCAGCAGCGTTCCTCCCATAGAAATTCATCAAACTTTCCATATAATCAGGTTTTAAGGTTGTTCGCTTTCAATACAAAACGACTTTTGACATTCGCAGCCTAGCGGAGTGATATTTTAAGTAACAAACATTCATAAATTGGCTTTCCATTTGCGCAAAATTCCCCCTTTCCTAGATTAAACTTGTATAAACTACGATAATTTGAGAAATTAGTTTGTCACGTGAGTATCACGTGACATCATTTTTTCGAATTATTCTAGGTTATACAAGTTTATTCTACGAAAAAGGGGGAATTTCGCGCAAATTAAAAGCCAATCTATGAAAGTTTGTTACATAAGTTTCTTGAAATATCACGCCGCTAGCCTGCGAATGTCAAAAGTCGTTTTGTATGGAAAGCAAACCACCTTAACGAGCACCGCTTACGATCAAAGATGGTTTGGTGCAACCGCTCCTAAATCTGTTGGAATTTTGCTTATGCGCTTGGTTGCTTGTAGGTTGCTGTGCTACAGGCGCAAATGTGAAAATAATTGGTTAATTGACGAGCGATCTTAGAACGCAAGAGGGACTTTTGCTAGAAGTTTAGGTGTTATCTTAGTTAGCCTAGGCTAACTAAGATAACACTAAACTAGTAGACACTAGTGTCTAGACCATGTCATGCTACGGTCATGGGCTCAAATCCCGGCTCATACTAATGAGTTTTTTGGAACGGTACGGAACATAGTTTGTCCTACCGTTAGCTTTTCAGTAAAGAAAAACATTGTCAGAAAACCTGCATACATCTGCGGAGAAGTTCGAAAGGTATCTATAATGTCAAGTTGGCAAGCCGCATTGTACTGAGTACACAAACGCACTTTTTAAAATTGTAATATGCGTGGTATAAATTGTTACATCTTTCATCAAAGCATTATTTGGATCATGACATGGAATTGCGCAGTTGCTTTGGCTCTTGAATAGCGTCCGTTGACGTTTTCATTGGGATACGTTTGTTTGTAATCTGCTCATGTTTATGCAACCTCGCGTCTAGGGGAAATACCTTGTAATTGTTTCCATACTATTACGAGTCTCATGAAACGTCAAGGCGAGGCGTAGGCGAGTTTTATTTCCATGATAAAAGTTAGTTTACTCAAAATTCAGTCCTGCGCGGTAATCACGTAACGTTTTCGACCGTTAGTACGATCGATTTAAATGTCAAATCCCATACTGATACTGACATTAACTGACGGTAGTACATATCGTTACGTGATTACCCCGCTGATAAAAAATCCTTTAGCTTTGATAACCTTTTTAACAAAAACCATTCCCCGGACTTTGCTCTTGCACAAAAGTGTTATGTTCCATAGATATTAAACAAAACTAGTTACTCAACTTATTATGCCTAAAAAGTTTCACTTGGTTACTGAATTTGTGGATTTTGATGAAGCATAAGTATACACTTTTAACATATTATATTACATACATATTATAAAAGTTTAAAATAATTATGTGACTTGCGAACACGGATTCAAACGTCAATGTTCATTACCTACATTTTAAGGTTAATACCAGAGAATACCCTCTTGCGGCCCATTACTTTTGAAGTTTTCACATGGAAAATTAGGTACGACTTTTGTAACAGTCTTGTGCTTGGTAAATTTTACTGTAATTAAATAACTTTAGGAACATTCTAATTGTCTCAAAGATACGCCTCATCAAAAAATTATGCAGAGTAATTAATGACAGGTCGAGAGTGCAAAGTTTCACAATTTCACATCTCCCCTTTACATACTCGACTGTCCCAAATTTCTAGCCGATCATTATGTTAATGCCGACTTGCTTTACATAATGGCGCAGCTTATTAACATTTCCGTCGTCGCTATTGCTGTCGCGTAAGCCAATGCATAATTAATTGACAATAAAGCTAGCCGCTGCAATTCCTACTATAATAGTCGCAACTTGTTTCTTCTTACCTCAGTGATCACCACTAGTATATAAATAAAATAAATAAATATTTGTGGACAATCTTACACAAATCAACCTAGTCCCAAACTAAGCAAAGCTTGTACTATGGGTAGTAAGCGACGATATATATACTTATATAGATAAATAAATACTTAAATACATAGAAGACATCCAAGACCCAAGAACAAATATTCGTGCTCATCACACAAATAATGCCCCGGCCGGGAATCGAACCCGGGACCTCCAGCTTCGTAGGCAGGGTCACTACCAACTAAGCTAAAGCGGTCGTCACTATATTTTGACGAGGGGATTCGTAATAGAGTACTTTTATCTCACGAGCGCGGGTGAGCCGTGGTTGTGTGTTGAGCTATACATGCAGATTGTCTACGTATGCGTTAGTGTAGGAGCTATGAGTTCACGTTGTCTATGTGTCACAACCGCAACAATTGCCAACCCGAGTTCGTGATTTAAAAGTACTATAACATCAAGTTATCAGAGGTTTAATTTACACTGGTTAGTGTGGTTAGGTGAAGTGTTGTCATTCATTGCGTTAGTGCAATGCCGCTCCCATGTCTAATAGCCATTGTAAAAATATAAGGTAGGTCAAATTGGTTAGTCATTTTGCATTTTATTGTCGAGTGTGGGCCATTACATGGACGTTTAGCTAAATTGTAACTTTGACGGTAATGATTCACTGATAATACTAATTGCATAATATATTATGGATATGGGACTATTGTACAGTTGTTGCCAATTGGTGACTAAAGACGGTCTTCCCAAAAATAAAATATCTATCAAAGGCAAACCTTCCGCGTTTTCAATGGATAAGGAAAGCAAATTAAAAATTATATTCTCTTTGTTAATTGGACAATAAAATCCTAGACATACTAAATTATAAATAATGAGAGTTTAAACCATATAACATAATCTGTACTGTACCTACAACGTAAAATGATGCCTCAAAATTTGTAGACTCCGCAACAGCAAGAAATCCTCATGACATTTTATAAAGTTATATAAAATAAACATTTACAGTAGCTACTAGCCTACTACACTACCAATCCCGAGCAAACAAATGCACAGTCAATTCACAATTTGATAACGCGCTTTCCAACAAGCACTGCAGAACAACGATAAGAATAGAAATGGAGCTTTAACTGAAATCATAAATGTACCTATTTACCGAGCGTAGAGTAGCACTGAGTACAGCGTTTGAGTCCGATCTGATACATACATTTCGCATTTTATTTTGACTTCAATCTGTTTTACGTGTTCCCTTCCACACTTGAGCTTGCGAGAATGAGTGGGCGAAATGCACTAAACTTCAGAATTTTGAATACAAAATGTTTGAATTAGATTAACCCCCTGAATGACGTTTGAGATGTGAGTGCATAAGGCAAACTGCAAATAAACTGGTTTCCTCAATTTTATTATTATTGTGTTTACTTCTGAGTGCTACATATACCTACATAATATATAACATTGGTTGTATTGAATTTATTTGCTTAACAGTTTTAATGCCATATTAGTATCAGAAATGTTATGTTGAAGTACCTAACATAACCTCTTGTTAGACATCCAAACATATTAGGAAGTTAATGTACCTAAGAGTAATTATTGTTAACCATGTGTTACTTCTTTGCCACAACATTTAAGCCTACATTTTTAGCACTTTAAGTACTGTTTATTTATATTTCTTAGCACTTTAAGTACCTGCCTCCGCATAGTTCCTAACATTAAGTTATATTGTAATAGAATAGACTCATGGATCCCAGTCAAACTGTGCAAACAGTTTTGCGGGACGATGTACTTAGACATAAGTTTTTGTCAATTGTTTTTAATTAATAAATAATAATAATAATAAATTAATAATTCTTAATCATTGGTAAAGTATGCATTGAAAATATTGTTAGTTTCCTTTTGTCTATGAGTTAGCTACTTATTTAAATGGGGCAAGTAAACCTAACATTGAGTAAAATAAACATTTTGTCATTTATCCAACATGTAGATAAATTATACGTATTACGTTCGAGCAAGTGGCTGCACCGATTAACTATTGTGTATTCTAACAATGGCAATAAGGGCGTAAGTGTCAGCAACCGTAAGGTCCCTTTTGATTTCGAATATCACATTACGCTGAGTACAAACTGACTCTAATACCTCTAGTACACTCAAGAGCAAATAAAATGGGTACACTCTGTATTAAAATTCCATATTTTTTGCTCACTTGAGCATAATGTCTAACAAAAATCTCAAGTGATAACAAATTCAGTACCTAAATAAACTTACGATAATTATTAAATTAATTTGTCTGGAAAGATGCTTGATTACAAAGTCTGCAAATTATATTAAGTATTCCTACTACTCGCAGACTCGCAGAGTAAAGAGTTTAAAGGTAATATAATACACAAGTTTGTTGCCTAACAAATTTACAACTTCTCAATGTTATCTAATTTTGTTAAAAATTTATTTACATTAAATAGAATAGGCATTTATTCCAGGTTTAAATCGGACTCGTAAACACCCATGAAAAAAACAACGTTAACGGAGCGAGATATCGCTAACATCGTAATTTTTCGACATTCATATTTTTATGATAGGGTCCCAGAAATTGCTAATACAATACGAAGCAATACGGGCAATACGAAGAAAAGTATATTACGCAAATAAAACTAGTGTAAAATATTTAAAAAAAAACCTTTTTAATCTAGTGACCCGAAATTGTTGTCTACGATAAAATTAACAAAAATGAAATAGTACATCAGTGCAACCAGGTGCTCAATGGCGGTGACGGAGTGGTGTCTAGTTGAGACACAGATAATTTTGATAACACGGCATACTTTCACGCACGTTTCGAACTCTTCGAGAATTCTTCTTCCGGTTGAGCGCGTTCGCGCCTAATCCGTGACTAGACGAAATGTCGCCCGGTATAATATAGTTTTAACACGGTAGGCAGAGGGACACCAGTAAAACTAAATTATTATTGCATTGCTAATAAACAAAACTCGCGAATATATTAATCGGAAAACATCATGTTTCCACTTATTTTTGCTATTTAAAAATTCTTCAGAATACCGACATAAAGATTTAAAAAATTACCCTGACCATCAAAAACCCGTGACGTCACTTTCAACGTCACGATCACCATCCTGTTTTTAACAATACGTAAATATTCCACAAGGAGTAAATATGATTCGAATGTCACAATTCTTAAAAGAGGCAAAATGTTGGGTTTTTAAATTGGTGAAATGTAAGCAATAATTTAATTCAAAAAGTAGAGAACACCACTAAGCTTACTTTTTATACCATAAGGCTTTCTTTCATTTAATTCAATTACAAAATAAAATGAAATAACCGACTTAGGTTACCGATTATTAAAAAAATTACACTGAATGTTCCCTTTTGACTTCCGTGTTTATTTTATCATTGCAGTTATCCTAAAACTTGTCAGTTACTTCATTGAATTACCAAGTTTAAATAATAATTAAAAAGTTTTGTTCCATATGTAGTAAAAAACTGCTGCCACACAGTTACTAAAATAAATCCAAGATTCCTTTATAGAATCAGCAGAACAGTAAAAGCCAACGAGATTTACAAACGAGAGGTTTTAGTGTCCAAGCTTCTGGTGCTTCGCAGTTAAGCAGACGACAAACGATGCAACTGGGAAATCTGCGCGTTGAAAGCAACCTGAATGAACGTCCGCTGGGTAAGAAACGATTCGTTCTGAGTTACCTTTAGCGATAGATTGCAGTATTTTTAAGAAATAAGCGCATACTGTACGGCAGTTCCTTCTCTATGATTTTATGGATTCGCAAAACGAATATTGCACCTGGGTATAGACTATAATAATATATATATCTATATTATATATAATTATAGGTTAGGTTATGTCACAGGTTAGGGTCTATCTAAATTAATTGAATAACGTGTTTAGCATATTAATTTGTCTTTTAATAATTGCTAAAATAAATCTCAAACAACGGGTAAGTTCGCCTTTGTATTTTAATCTTATGTGTGTTTATTGTTTAAACCTGTTTTGTGTACAATAAAGTGCTTACATACATACATACATACATACAACGGCACAAGACCGCTAATCCGTTTAATTATGAAGCTTTATACATAAGGGTAAATATTTAAAACGTATCCTGTTAATCTACTTAGTAGCTTTTGTGAGTTTAGGAGTTAAGCCGGGGAAGTTAAAAATAAATTGTATTATGGAGCGTTAGATGGCGCCATCTATCTTGCTTTAGGAGCTTTAGGCAGGAAGCTATTTAGTTTTTACGATTTTCATGGCAACACAGCCATTCTTAAAAGTCGATTTAGATAGATAATTAAAGGAGTTTTGAACGTTACGTTCAAGGGTATTAATTAGGTTACTTTAAGGTTACCTATATGGAGAAGGTTGTGAAGTAATCGAACCATAGTGCTTCAATAACCAACCTTTTATATTTTAATGTAGGTAGTATGTAATTCAATAAATATGTCATTTCTTTCTTCTTAAATAGCAAAATGAAACTGTAGTCTATTATTTCACCGACACACAAGTTAAGAAGTCAAGTGTATCTTTCAACTTTACTTTGATGTAGGTGATATTCGATTTTATTGTTTCTTTACTAATTACAAAGTTAAGTTAGAAACCCTAAGTTAAGTTAGAAACTTGAAAAGTTTAATTCTGAATTGTGATAGTAAACCTACTAGAAAAATGTTGTGTATTTAATGGATCTAGCTGCGGAAGCAAACATATTTTTTGTTAGTTTTCATAGCATTTCATGTTCTTATAATGAATAAAAACAGCGACAGCAACTGCGAAGTCAATGTTATGTACCTCCGTAATTGTCGTATATATCAGACATAACACCTCTTAAGATACTAGCTTTAAGTGAAATATAATATATATGATGTGGATGTACTAAATAAATAAAATAAAAATAAAAAACCGATATGGAGTTATTATTTTGAAAGAAATAAAATTATATAAATTAGTGATTAAATGTGTAGGTACTGTATGGTTAACTCTGGTACAACCCCCTGGTTAAAAGTGTCCAATGGTATGGACACAGTTAACCAATTCTCATTAAATAAAATAAAATAAAATTGTATAAAAACGATAAGGAAATCGAACATTTCCCTATTGCGAATATGTAGCCAACTAACCTAACTATATAAATTAGTACAAACAATAATATATTTCAATTGAAAATTTCTGAGGTAAGGTCTTTAGAACAGAAGGTGGTTAACTGATGGACACCTTACCTTACACGTCATTTGCGTATGATATGCGGTGAAATTTGACAAAATTATGTCACGTCTACTTTGACCGTCGCTTATTTAGGTGCATAATAGTACATTACTTAAAAAGGGCGGTAAAACAAAAAATGTCTCAGATCACAGGTATTTGACACCCGAGCCGAAGGCAAGGGCGATAAATATGCGATCTGAGGCTTTCTTTTTTTACCGCCCGTCGGGCTCATTGTAAAATATGTGATTCTAAATACGGTTTTATTTTGAAACACCACTTATTAAAAATCCAAAAAAAAATATAGGGTTATATTTGAGACCTTCAACTAGTACAGTCGGGACTCCGTTACGTAATTGGACAAACTTTGTTCGATAGAAAAAAATGCCAAACATACCTCTATTCTTGATCTTAAAACTCATTTTATTTCAATCTTACGTAACTTTATGAATTGGAAATTACACCAAAATAAACGTCTTTGATGGTGTGAGGACACTCGGGACTAAAATTTTTAATATACTTATTTTTGTATTTTTTCACCCAATAACAACGAAATTTATGGTACATTCACGCCCGCTCCGCGCTTGCTCCACCGCGTCAGTCCCGCGCGGAGCGCATTGGAGGTCGGACGTACGCAATTTTTTTTCAGCGCCACGAGCGAAAAAAAAAATGGTTTGCAACCGAAATAAAAAGAAGATATCGTCTCTGAGGGTCTGGAGATTGAATAAACAGAAAAGGTTAGTATCTAGAAAATCTACATTCCTCTATTTAATACATCAAACACAAACAGTAGGTACCTATACTATACACGGCACATCGTACAGTTCCACAGTATCGAGTAGAACAGTACAAGCACTACCTACTAAAAGTATTTTTCACTTCTCATGCTTGAAAACTGTATCATATTAAGACTTGTGAAGCGTGTATACATATTTATGATTTACAAAACATTTTATTTTGACCTCATTTTAATTTGAATTACAGAACAGTATTTGACTGATTTAAAAAAAAAACAACGGGTTGCACTCCGGGAGTGCCGGCAGAAGTAAAAACTTAATGACATGATAAAAAACGTAAATAACAAAGATATTCATATTCATATTCGCAATAATCGAATAATTCATCTACATACATACATATATGTCCCGAGTATCATTGTGGCCACAATACTTTACAATGACCAGCCAAGTTGACCCCTCCCAACATGGTAACCACGACACTAGGAGGGGTCAACTCAGCTGGTCTGTCGATCTGTCGCGAGTTTAACAATTTATCCTCATCACAAAAAGTGCTCAGCGCTGCTAAAGAAGTTTTCACTTCAAAAATATTTGGTATTGGGTACCAAGAAGTTTAGATACATCTTGGAGATTGCGTGCCGAACATTCGTTTGAAGCTAGAAAATATGGCCTTGAATGACGTCACTGTTGTATTGCATCTCTTTCATTAGATCCATCTTATATTAGAATGAAAGAGATGCCATATAACAGTGACGTCATTCAAGGCCATATTTTTAACAGACTTCAAGATTTCAAAAGAGGTACTCAATTCGGATTCGGTCGTATGTTTTTTATTTTACCGACTTCAAGATTTCAAAAGGGGAGGTTTGTATGTTTTTGAAGTGAAAACTTCTTTAGCGGCGCTGAGCACTTTTTGTAATGGGGAAAAATGTTTAAACTCGCGACAGATCGGCAGACCAGCTAGGTCGACCCCTCCTAATATCATGATTGCGATGTTAGGAGGGGACTTCTCCTAGTGTCGTGGTTACGATGTTGGGACGGGTCAACTTGGCTGGTCATTGTAAAGTATTGTGGACACAATGATACTCGGGACAAATGTATATATGTAGATGGATTATTCGAATATGAGTATGAATATTAATATGAGTATGAATATATTTTACGAAAATTCGTCATTATACTCGATTTCGACTGATTCGGGGATAAGAATTTTAAATTTTATATATATTTTGAATTTTAAGTGAATAAAAACGAAAATTTCAAACGAACGAACGAGGATTTAAAATTTCATATTTATTTTATTTTAAGTAAAAAAAATATTTCTTTTCCAAAAATCAGCATACTCGATTTTGACTAATTCAGGGATACCTAAATGTCATTGAGTTTTCACTTCTGCCGGCACTCCCGGAGTGCAACCCGTTGTTTTTTTTAAATGTTTGTTACTCCAGAACTCGGGCATCTCTTAACCGATTTTGAAAATTCTTTTTTATTGTAAGTAGGTATACAAGTTCGTCCCGTTTTTGTCAAAACGCAGTTCTCATGGATCTGAGGAATCGAGGGAACTCCTCAAATCTTAAAGGCAAACACATAGTGATTTTTGTATTTTTATCTACAAATCAAGCATTTTCATTCAAAAATGTGACATTTGATGAAGTGGAACTGCTGATGATGATCAGAACAGAACTCTTCAACGACGAAAAGTTCACGTTTGTGCGATTTGTCCTCCTAGCTGTGTTTGTTAAGCAAGTTCTATTTTCGCGGGTAATTTTTTTCATGCTCGAGTTTGATGATGGGATCCATAAGGAATCGAGGGAACTCCTCAAATGTGAAAGGCATACATACAGTGACTTTAGTATTTTCAAACAAATCAAGCATTTACATTTAAATAAGTGACATTTGATGAAGTGGAACTGCTGATGATGATCAGAATTGAACTCTTCAAAGACGCATAGTTCACGTTTGGCGATTTGTTCTCTTCGTTATGTTTGTCAAGAAAGGTACTAGGTAGGTACAATATGGGGGTCTTCAAGAAAGGAGTGTATAAATATTTAAAAGGGTCGGCAACGCGCATGTGACGCCCCTGGGGTTGCAAACGTCCATAGGATGCAGTGACCGCTTACCATCAGGCGGGCCGCAAACTTGTTTGCCACCGACGTGGTATAAAAAATATGCATTTTTTAAAAGTTCAAAGTCATTTATTTCTTTCAAATAGGCATATAAATAAGCACTTTCAAAATGTCAAGTAGGTACACATGTAAAAAAAATATAAATAACATATTTATACCATGTTAGTGGCAAACAAGCGTACGGCCCGCCTGATAGTAAGTAGTCACCGCAGATTATAGACGCTTGCAACTCCAGGGTGTCACGTGCGCATTACCGACCCTTTAGAAATGTAGATATACACTCCATTCTTGTAGGGCCTTATACATACCTAAACAAATTAAACTAAACATGTAAATTAAAATAACTCCTTTTGCAATTACCTACGTTAAATTTTATCAAATGTTAATACAATATAAATATGTATTATGTACTACAAACATACACGTATGTATTTGATTGATTGGACTTGAATTCAACGTATGTAACTAACTAAATTCGCGCACTATTTTCTGTGACGTGACGACTTGCACTAGTTGCGCTACTGTAATTACTACACTGTGGTAGACGCACCGGCATGTGACCTCCGTCCTTGTACAGGACGGAGCGCTCGGACAAAGTGTTGTCTCTGTCGCACACGATGCGGGGTGCGGGGGTGAAATTTAGCATTGCGCGGTACAAGAACCTCGCCTTAAGTACAAAAATTTATCTCACCCCCTGGCCAGGAAGTGGGATTTCCCGCGGGCGGTGCGTGCGGTATTTGCCACTTTATGGCCAGGTGTGGCATAAAAATATTTAGAAAAGTACAATACAAATTTAGCATGAAAATGTTGTCTAAAGTGAAAATTTGGTAACAGAATATTGCAATAGGTAATAGTTTCAACTATAAAATTAAATCTGCTAACCATCAGGCAGGCCGTAAGACTGTTTGCGGCGGTCGTTTTATACAATAAAAAAAATATGATAGTTCCTAAGATGTTTGTATTGCCGAGTGACGGAAAAGTATATTATTTTTAAATTAAAAGGTAAGTAAATTATATATGGGTATGAAAAAATCACTCAGAATACCTGACCTTTTAGATGCCTTTCACCAGAAGAAGAAAAATCCAGAAGTTTCCAAAAAATATACATTTATGTTCCTAGTTCAAAGTGCGCCGTACGAAATGAGCATAATAATGTATGGCGAATAATGAACACAAATAATATGACTTATGTATTGTACATAAGTTATGTTGAACTCCTTTGAATTAGAATAGGAATATTCCGTCCTGTGTGATTGATCTTCAATCGAATCAGTGCATGGTTTCGCGGGGACGGTCACATCAATCACTCTGACCATCTATCGTCAACGCCTTCTCTTGACACTTCGGTTTTTTATCCCGAGATGGCTAGAAATAGGATATTGCCAACCCTCATTATTTTCGCAGCATAGTGCGAGAGTCACGGAGCACGCGTGGCTCTTGCAACAGCGTTCTAATGATGTCGTTGCGTCCATCGATAAACTATAATTAAAGTGTGTTTCTGAATTTTGTTCCCTTGGGAGTAGGTAAATTGCGGTAGTGTACGCCCAGTTCAAAGCATTTATGCCCATGTAATGTAAGTTAAGCACTTTATTGTACAATACCAGGTATAAACATATACATGTAACAATAGAATAGAATAAATAGAATATGTATAAAGGCGAGCTTATCTCTTTAAGCGATCTCCTCCAGCTAGCCTTCGAGCAATGGAGTGGTTAACCCTGTTAGGTCTAACTCTATTTTTAGTTACATCAGATCCACAAGCAATGACAATAATTATGCAGCGCGTAAATTAGTCCGACTGGCGACATCCACATGCCACCGATTTTGCTGCGCAAAGTGTCCAACGCAAGAAGAACTAACATTGAGCGGCGCTGGTGTCGGTTGGCGTGCTGCAATGACTAGGTATTGTCGTTGCGTGTGGACGCACTACAATGTTAACAACTGAGCGAGGACGTAACTTATCAAACAGTATGTTAATACAAATAATGTGATTAGTCCAGGTTACCTAACTAGTTTATCCGTGTCTAATCCGACCGTCTTCAAAGTCTTAATATTACACTGAATACGTGACTGGGAGCAAATGAGAGATTAACTGGGACATTTAATTTTATTAGTCTAATTATACCTGTCACGCGGCATTCCTCCTCCCATGCTATTCGACCACGTATTTAATCTTATTGCTAAGAAATGAGCTGGAAATTATAGTACGAATCTCGGTAATTAAATCGAGACAGTAATCCATTGCTCCAAACGTTAAACATTACAAAAGTAGGTATTACTTTCAGATGATTAAATGAAACGCCGGATTACATACCTACTAACTCAATAATTTGGTTACAAAATATATTTAAATATGTAATAATTGTTTATTTATTAATTTTAACAATAGCATTATACAAGTTTGAAATTGCTCACGATAAATATGAGGTAGTCAGTAAACAAATTGGAAACGCACCCTCTGTCGTATCGCAACAAAATTGAAAATGTTGCTAGCCCCTGAGAGTGTCATAGAAACTTTTTTATCGCAGTTTGGAACAGCGCTAAATTTTTGCCGTCAAATGACAAAACGGACGATACAACAGACTTTTCGGTTTATATCTAACGCCTACGAATATGTATTAGAAGACTCCTCTGCATAGTAGATGTATAAAAAAAGGTCTTCAGTCTTCAATACGTAGCCCCGTAACTATAGCCTGCATTTAAATTAACCGTATCATTCTTATTGTACAAATTGTATTCTATTTAATAATACATTGGATATTCTATTTTATGTAAGCACCGCAGACAATATAAATACGTAAATAAATAAACATGGGGCACAACCTTACACAAATCGACCTAGTCCCAAACTAAGCAAATCTATGGATACTAGAAGACGATATATAGGTATAAATACATATAGATAGATATTACATTTTAGTTATATTTGAATACGTAAAAAACAAATATTACATATAAGTAGAAGGAATAAAGAAAATTGATGATAATTATATAATATTATCATTGTAAATGTTATTTATTAAATACCTACTAGAGTAACTATTACCTTCAAACATAGATGTACTATAAAAGATGTATTATAAGTCAATGCCTTGAACCAATTAAATGTATGTATTAAGTAGCGATAGTCAAATAATTGAATTTGACTATCACTACTTAATACATACAAACAATCTTTAATTAGGTACTTTCCGGACACTACTTATCAAAATGCGGGTAATTATATATGCAAATGCGAGAAAAACCAGCCGCAGAGTAACCGCATCGTGCACTCGCATGCTCAAGAGGGCTAAGCATTTAAATGTGTGTTCATTAATTAACGGGCTGCTTGCCTCGTGTGTGCTTCTGACATTGCACTTACTGCGCCACTGAGAAACATTTATCATTCGTATTATGATATACCTACCATATACCTACTAACAAATTTCGGCTCGTCTAACATAATGCGAATGTGTCCCGGAATCTAAATGGAATTACTTTTGTGACATCATAATTTCCTTTTCTTAAAGCTATGCAAAAGTATTGTTTTGTGCAGACCGAGTCTGTAACGAAATCGCGCTAGGTAGTCAATAGAACAAAGAGTTTCAATAAGGTATGTGGTAATTTAAATATTATATGATTCTGTTTCTTATTCATTTGTTACTTTTCATTGTTTGTGTATAAATTCCTATACCAAAGTATACCGACTCGTAAAAACGGCACACCTTTAGTAGGCCAACGAGCCAATTCTGGTCGATGTAAAAGTCTTTTAATGCTGATCCGATCGTTTCGTTTTTGATACCTGATTTACATAGAACCTTTCAAGCATTGATTAATATTAATGACTTCCTCGTGGAACTAATTTAAGTGGATAATGGATCTTTTGTATCTAATGAAAAAGTAATTTGTGGGGCCCTCACCAGCGGGCCAATTATGATGGTGAAAAGTAGAGGAGTTTTACAGTTAATTAATCATCGTATACAAATCACTAGGAGGGGAATAATTGAGTTGTAGGCTTGTAAACCCAATACTCCCTGAGATTTTCTATTGCAAAATGTGAGTCGTTAATCCTACATGATATGAAATAAGTGAGATGATGATACCGACCACAACACGCCTCGGAAAACAACATGACAACAACAACAATAATAAAAATACACGCTAGTCCACCCGACTTACAAGAGAAAAATATCAACGATATTATAAATCCAGTTAGTAACATCGAATAAAGTTAAATAGCGAAGTGTTAGATTAGAGATTGGCAGCAGGAGATTAAATTGAAAGTACCTAAATCACTAATCTTAGAAAGATAAACTCGATACCCGGAATACCCATCTAAAATTGGATTAGGGTAATATTCGGATAAATGACTCGCAAATTCTTGAAATAATATTTTATACGAGCGGTAGCGTTTAGCTAGCATGGGTAGCACCCGGTGCGGAAAGCGTGTGGCGTGTCATCCCCAGACGGGTGTCACCCGGGGCCGATCGCACCCCCATTACTGTTTATAAGTTTTATATTAACTTCACGTATAACTTAGCATATTATTTATGGTTATATACCGAATTTCACGCATGTAAATTATTAATTGATTTAAGCGATAACTGATTAAGGTACTGATAAAAAATTTAATGTACTTAATTGTGTAACCATTTCTCTTACACCGAATATCGGTAGAGTGAACAGCACTCTTAAAACTTTATAAGTACCGCCAGTCTAAGTCTATTCACGTTCTATTTGAATTCACACAGTGATAATGACTAGACTATAACTTGTGCGATACCTACCTCCAATGAGCTCACTTAATAGTTAGTACGAACCAACTTCACAGCTTGCATTCGAGTTTCTAAATGTAAGTGGTGCTAGACTATAAGTTAAACTTTCAACGCTTTGCATAAATACAACGAAGGACAAAATTATGGATTTTTAGAATACGTGATTACAATGATAACATGATTACAAATATACTTATTAGGGTTCCATACCAAAAGAATACGGGTGCGCTTCTGCTCACATAATTTTTGACGTCCTATCATTCGAAGTCTGAAAATGTTTCTCTTACAATTTTACTCCATAATAATTAATCTGCATAAATGGTCGTATTGCTAACTATCAGAACTCCTAACCATTCGAACTCATAACACCAAAAGTCACACAGTACAGTCCTAACATCCTAATGTTTATCTTCATAACTTTTTAATCATAAGTATTATTTATCCGTATTGTCCAAATTCATAATGTTAATTATCATAAACTTTTTCATACTACAATTTATTATCATATTTTTTAATTCATAAATGTTTTTAATCGTGTTATTGATATTCATAGTGTTAGTAATCATACACATTTTTTCCTGTGACCATTTCCCGTATTTAAATACCATAACACTCACTTATCACCACCACATTTTGATATCGTTTGCATACTTTTTAGAAAGTTTAAGCGCTTGCAGGAAAAACCGACTCAAGGCTGGAGCGAAGCGAAGCAGAGCTCTCGCCTTAGTCTTCTGGTGTTAGGTATTTTTTATGCGCCTTAAAAAATCATGCTTACTTGGTTGCATGCATGCATGATTGCTTCTTTGCTTTTTAGTACCTACAGTATATTTTAGGAATTTCAGGAGGCTTGCTCTTCGATTTCGACAGGCGTTTATTTATTCGTTGATCATTATGCTATGTTATTTATGGGTGCTGTCGACACGCTGTCGAGTAGCTATTATATCAATATGAAAATGTTCTGTCATAGGTGGGTTAGGTTAGGGTGCACTTTGTGTCGCTTAGAGCGGAAATAGGCACGCTGTAAGTATGACAATGTACGGTCATACCTATGTTTACCTAACCACCTGGTTAGGTTAGGATTCACTTTCGTCCCTCAGAACGGAAATAGGCATTCCGTGATAAAACTGTTATGGAAAACAAAATAATGAATTTTGATACAAAATAAATAAAATAAAAATAAATATTTGTGGACAATCATTCACAAATCAACCTAGTCCCAAACTAAGCAAAGCTTGTACTATGGGTACTAAGCGACGATATAATATATACTTATATAGATAAATAGATACTTAAATACATAAAAAACATCTAAGACCCAAGAACAAATATACTTTCTAAATAATGACAATATTAATAGCAAAATTATTAAATATGTTCTTTATGGAAGAAACTGTTAAAATTATGAGTTCAGACATGTTATTGGTACTAAAGTTATGAACAAAAAATGTATGACAATGTATGTTATGACTTCGGTTGCTAGTAATAGAATTTTGTCAATAAAAAGTATGAGTAGGTACGAATTTTATGAAGAGTGATCATTTGTAGTAGTTAATTCTTGTAGATTTTACGCATGAAACAATAATTCTTACATGAAAATGTTTGTATTAATATTACGCAATTATAAAAATATACTTTTCGATAGAAATATGAAAAACTAGTTTTTTGCTGTAAAAATGGCAAAGTTTAATGGAATATAACTTGGTATCAGTGACTAGTTGAGGTAAAGTGAGATGGTATATTATTTAAGTCGGCCTTTGTTAATACGATGAGACAAAAACACCGCGGAAAAATGAAGAATTTCACTTTTGTCAAAATTTCATGCGGAGCCCCCTTAAATGACTAGTTATACTTATCGTTTAATCGTTCATTGTCTCTAGTAGTAGTAGCATATACTTAATTAAAATTTTGTAAGTACACGTTTTGCAATACATATGTTTTAAAAGCTTGATTACTAGTATTCAGTATTTTACCGCAATTTGTGTTTTTAGCACGGTCATCCATTCGAAAACAATGGGATTATTTATAGATTAGATTAGATATATTTATTTCCTTTATAAAATTACACAGTGTTTTACATTTTTAAAACAAAATCAATTCACAAAAGGATCGTCAACAGGTATAACATAAGAAAAAATATAAAACAATAAATAAAATAAAGAAATCAAATAATGTCGCATATGTCAAAAATAAATTAATAAAAAATGTTACATTTGTATACACGCGACTAGGAAATTCTAGGTAAAATCTAATGTCAATAGTCAAGGTTTAACATTATTATTATTATTATTATAGCCTCTTTATTTCCTTATAAAGTAAAACTAAATACATTTTCATTTTAACTTAACATAGTTTTGACATAATTAGATTTAACAAATATTATTTAATAATTAATAATAATGAAATGAAAAATATTGTACTGTAGATTTAACATGCATTTTTTTTTTTGTTAAGTTTCATATTTTCTAAGGACCTCTTCGCGAGTAAAGGCCTCCTCCATACTCTTCCAATTGTCTCTATCTTTTGCTTTTACGAGCCAGTCTTTTCCTGCTGTTTTGATTATCTCGTCCATCCACCTTTCTCTAGGTTTTCCTTTCTTTCTTTTGTTGGGTGGTCCTGTCCATGTAGTTATTTTTCTTGTCCACTTTTTGTCACTCATGCGTGAAATATGGCCAGCCCATCTCCATTTTAGTGTTTTACAATATTGTAAGGCGTCTATAACATTGGTAATTTCCCTGATATCAGAATTTCGTTTCCGGTCTCTTCTTTTAATATTTAAAATACTTCTTTCAAAAGCTGCTTGACATGTCCGTATTTTTTGTTTTATGTTTTTACTGTATATCCATGTTTGACTGCCATATGAAAGACACGGAAGTATACAGGTGTCTAAAACTTTTTTCTTAAGTTTTACAGGTAAGTTAGATTTCAGCACTTCTTTCAAGCTCCAGAATTTATTCCATGCGATGTTTATGCGTCTATTTACTTCATCCTGATGTCGTGTTTTTGAAAAAGATATTTGTTTTCCTAAATAGACATATTCTGATACGTATTCTAGAGCTGTATTGTTGACGTAGATGGGCCTTTTTGTAGAATTTGTCATTACTTTTGTTTTTGTAGTATTTAGTTCCAAGCCAATTTCTAAGCTGGCTGTGTTAAGTTCGCAGAGCATTTTTTCTAGTTGTGTTGCTGATTCTGAGAACAGAATAATATCGTCAGCGAACCTAAGATTTGTTAAGAAGTCGCCTTTAATGTATATGCCTTTTCCTTTCCAGTTGAGCTTTTTTATAATGTTCTCGAGCACAGTAATAAAAATTCTAGGTGAAAGGGGGTCACCCTGTCTGACTCCTCGGCATATCTTTATTTCTGGGCCTTTTGTTTCCATTTTTACACATGATACGCTTTTGCTATATATATCTTGTAAGAGCTCTATAGCTTCCGTCGGTACATTGCAGTCGCTTAAAGCTCTCCACATACTATTGTGCAATATTGAATCAAACGCCTTGGCGTAGTCGATTAAAGCCAGGTACAGCGGTGTCTTATGTTCTTCATATTTCTCTATGATTAGATTTAATGTGTGTATGTGGTCAGTTGTAGAGAAACATTTTCTGAAACCTGCTTGTTCAGGTGGCTGATAGTTTTCCATATATTTTACAAGACGTGTTTCAAGGCACGAGGCAAATAGTTTGTAGATGTTGGGTTGTAGGCTGATAGGTCTATAGTTTTAACATAATAATATGGTAAAATAATTATCAATGTCAACACAATGTCAAAAATACTAATTAAAAATGTCAAAAATATACAAAATAAAAAATATAAAAGAATAACAATTTAACAATAATAATAATCAAAAAACGACTGGCTGTTCATTGTATTCCTTTACGGAATACAGTGATTTGAGCATTAAAAGTTCCTTCAGACGGCGTTCAAATATGTCGTTGGAGGATTCGTTTTTAAGTGTGGCGGGTAGGCGCTCGTACATTGACGGGCCTATTACTCGTGGGCTTCTATCGAGCAGCGCGAGTCGACGCGGCACAGGCAGTAGTCGGCCCGTCTGACGGGTGATTCTGCCAGGCATATTCGCCCGCTTAAATAAGTTAATATTGCGACGCGTGAACATTAATACCTCAAACACGTATAATGAATAATGTGTCATTATTTTGAACTGTTTGAAGAGCTCTCTACACGAGTGCCTCGGATTTACTCCTGCCAATACACGTATTGCTCGTTTTTGTAGTATGAACACACTATCCGAGTTCGTTGAATTTCCGTACAAAACAATACCGTACGACATCAGTGAATAGAAATACGCATAATAAATCTGAAGTAGTGCATCACTGGAGACAATTGGTTTCAGTTTACGCAGTGCAAATACAGCACTGCCCAATCTTTCACACAATTTGTCTACGTGTTCCTTCCACTTCAGCCTGGCGTCAATAGTAAATCCGAGAAACTTGCATGAGTCACAGCGGGGTATCGGGCTCTGTACCAGTGGAATGTGTGTAGTGTTTCCGGATGTGAACCATATTACGTGGGATTTTGAGACATTGAGTATTAGCCCGTTCGCCGAGAACCACTCGTGGAGTTGACTGCACGTAATTGACACTTTTTGCTCGAGCTGTGAGTGCGTGTGAGCGGTTACTACTATGCCTTGGCCTATGGTTTTGCCCTCTATTTTTACCTCAACCGTCTGCCGTCTGCTTTTAAGGAACGATGTAAGTAATTTCCGAGTGTTATCCTGTATTCCATAATACCCTATCTTTGTTAATAACAACTCGTGATTAATTACATCGAACGCTTTTGAGAGGTCGCAGAATACCCCTGCAGCCTTGTCCTTCGTATCGAGAGCCGTTGTTACGTAATCGTATATTTGATAAGCAGCTGTTGTGGTGCATCTATTTTTTCTATACGCAAATTGTCTGTCCGTCAGTAAGTTATGTGTCTCAAGGTGTTGCATTAAGGAGTTTGAAACAATAGATTCTATAATTTTGGAAATATTTGGCACGATGGTGATTGGTCTGTAATTGTCGACAGAAGTTTTTTCGCCCTTGCCCTTATATACTGGGCATACTCGAGTGCTCTTCAGTACGTCGGGATACGCACCGCAAGTGAACATGGTGTTTACAAGATGTACAAGTAATCCCGCGACGACCGGCCAGACACACTCGAGTATGTTCAGCGATATATCGTAAATATCAAGGGTTCCGCGTGTTTTTGCCATAGTCTTCAACGTACGATTTAGGTCCGTGAGTGTAACAGTGGGCAGTACATGTTTTGGTATGGTAATGTTGTGTAAAAGATACACCTAAAACCATAACTCACAAAATCTAAAAATTCAGTTGCCAAAAATTCCCCTAGCACCCGGCTTCCTGCTTCATGACAATAAACTGTGAACGTATTTTTTTAAGAGTGGTTCAACTTAGATTCTTATAGCCATAGTCCGTCCGTAGACTAAATGTACCCCTCTTTGCGTTAATGAAGGAATTCCGTTTTTATTATGCTGAAGTGCTGCCTGTCGCATCCATCTTGCTTTAGAATTTTTCCAGCACAAAAACGAAGTTACAAAACGTGGTTTAACAATAGATTTTAAGAAATTGTATACTTTTCGGGACTAGGTGGTCGAAGTTTCTAAACTGAATTGTGTTGTGGTTCTATTATTATATCAATCTAAAATTCACTCTAATTTGAACAAAACTAAACAATTTTAATTCTTGTTAACATCCCGTTACTGTTTCACTTGCCAGCTTCAACTTGTTAGATCGGACTATATCGCATCCCGCATTGATATGCAGTATTCGCCGAGCTGCAATACAGTGCAAATACACACTGGTTTGATTTAGTATTTACTATTGTCTTTCTAGCTAGGTTTACAAGTACGTGATGTACCTATGTCAGCAATAAGTATGTGCAATGAATAATTAAACTGTCTAATGATGTTAAGGCGACTTCCTGACATGGCGGGGCGGGATCGATATGTGACATTTTTTTCTTTGACGTAAATTTACTGACGTCTCAAAGATTCTCACTTAACGGAACACTGTCAGTATTACTTTTGCGCAGTAGTAATATCATGCGCAGAAGTGGAGCAGTACTGCCTTCGGATCGTCCCGCTTCCGCGCATCCCGCGCCAATCAGGAAGCACTCATTTAAATGTAGGGGCGCAGTAAAAAATGGTACCGAGTCGACTGACAGCTGACACTGACATTTGACACTTTTCTCATATCGTACTGCCTCCGCACCGACAAATCAGGAAGTCGCCTTACTAGCAGAATGGTACTGGGGAGAGTGAAAAAAAACATTTATGAAAATACACTTAGTACTCCATTAAATAACGAATCTTACACATACACTTATCGAATCCACAAGCACCACTCGTGAATAATTGTGATTATTAAAATTTAACGAAAGATTTAAAAAAGGCAAATGTTATGTACTGTATTTCGTATCTAAGTGCCTTTTTTTGAATACACTGAACTAGTTTTTACGTTGCTAGACTCATCGACGGTGGCTTTAAAAAATAAAACGCCTGTATTATTTTTGAGCTCGTAGACCGGTGTTAATAATCCGACATCCTTGATATCAAGTCACTACCCGAGCGTTATTCGGTTTTGATTTACCGTATTCCATTACCGGTTGAAATCGTAATATCCGGAAATGACTCATCCACAACGCACCTTAATAGGTTTAGTGTGTTGCGAAGCTTAGTGGTGAAGGGATGTAATGTAATATTGGATCTCGAGATATGAGTGCGCGAAGTAATGTTTCACTTACATAGGAATCACCTTATGGAAATATTAGTATGGTATATTAGTATAGTTTGTATTGTAAACCCTTTATAATTTTTATAAAAATCATGTTCAAATAATACATTTATTCCACTATGTAACGAAGCCAAATGTTCATGTACCACTGTACAAGTGTACACAGGTACCTATACAAGCGTGTCTATTAGATCTGTAGATCTATTTATAGGTCATCTACACTGTAAAAAGGTATAAAAGTTTGGTTTTAGTTTTAAATGTAACGAGACTGGCCGTTACGATAAATTTTAAAGCTAAAGGCTCTTAAACACAGCCGATAAAACTAACAGTCGTAAAACACAAATTAGGGGCCCCACGCCCGCTCGTTGCAGTAACTTAGTTGAAAACGATCGTATGTGAATACCCTAAAGTTATCGCCTCAAAAGTGGCAATAGTGCAGGTTCAAATTATATGCAATAACTATTATTGTTCCGTATTATCGTTGCATACTTAAAAGGTTTGTTTTAACGGGTCTAACGCGATATTTATGTATTTACCTTTTTTTTATTTACCGACGTTTCGACACGGGTTGCACCGGTCATGGTCTCGGAATCACTGTCGTCTCAGCAAGTTGTCAACCCGTGTCGAAACGGCGGTAAAACAGGCAAATACATAAATGTCGCGTTAGACCCGTTAAAACAAACCTTTTAATCGTTGCAGTTGAGATTTCTCCTAGTAGGGTTTTTCATGCTAACAATTATTATAAATTATTAGTTAAAATGCTTGTCACACCTGCTATACAGAAAGAAAGTCATTGTTGTTTTCAAATAGGGGATTAGGTTGGACTTTTCTTTCCTCATTTGATTGTTGCCCAGTGACTCTTTTTCTGAATAGCAGGTATGAAAACATGTGAATAACAGTATACGTGCTACCAATAGCAAAATTATAAATTAACACTTTGTATTAAACTTCCATAGAAAGTGTACCCGTTATTTTTGCTCTTAAGTGTATAATTATATTTTATGTCACACCTGGCCATAAAGTGGCCATTATCGCACGCTCCGCGCGCGAAAAAACCCACTTCCTGACCAGGGGGTGACATAAAATTTTGTACTTAACACGGGCGATAGTAAAGAAAGCCTCAGATCGCATATTTATCGCCCTTACCTTCGGCTCGGGCGTAAAATACCTGCGATCTGAGACATTCTTTGTTTTATCGCCCTTGGTAAGTAATGTACTATTTGATATTGACTGACGTGAACCTATATTTTAAAGATGATACAATATCTTGGGTTTACGTATTCCATTGAGATTTCAAAATTACGCGTCTAATCATAAATGATAAATAACAATTATTTGTATTGAGGTCTTCTAATGCCAGGGAAAAATACTGTAGCGAATACCCACATGATTAGATGAATACCTACCAGTGGCGGAGCGTCCATACAACTCGATTCCCACCGGCTTACCTAATTTTCAGCCAGTGCAGTTCTTTTACTACGGCTCATGAAGTATAAGAAAGGCAAATTATTTCCGGCTTTCCTAAGAATATTTTTGACGCGCCGCCACTGATACCTACTTATATAAAACCCTTACAAAATATAAATTGATTTTAGTGAGGGTTACAAGCACCGAACAATTACAAAATGTGTATTGATAGTAAAACTAAACTGACAAAACATTTACAACAGCTATCAAATTAATGTAATAAAGTTAAAAGCAAGGCACCAATATGTATACACTTTTGGACCTTATTTCAATATAATAAGGTGAAAAAGTGTATACATATTGGTCATTGGTGCCCTTGACTGTACAATAACGAACACCACAACACGGAGCTGCCGAGCGTAGTGAGCCCTGTGTGCTTATGCCTTATCCATTTGGTTGCGTTCCAAGATACCTTTGTCAAATTACCGACGTCGCTTGGCACTATCATTTTAGTACCGGAACTGCGCTGAAATTTGCTCTTCGCGGGTATTACAGGGTTCTAATGCTGTTGGGACAGACTATTTGAACCGAATAACTGCGTAGCTAATATTCGGAGCTAGTTCAATTCAAAGTTAAGATAAGTATTAACTGAAACCACTAACGACAGTTCAATAACAAAGCTGTCACATCAATGTGCATTTACCATCTTGAATTTAGCAAATGACATATTTGGTTTAATTTAATTTAATTAACCTTAAAACTAATCATACAATGAGTTTGGATTTATTCAAATATTCAGTGGCGGATTTGCAGTATTGACCGCCCTAGGCCCCAGGCCATGTATTAAGTATCAGCAGTCCCTTTCTCAGCACCCACATTGTGCCGAAGTCACGATTAGCCGCCCCTATATCTGACCCTAAATATATATAGCCTATAATTACCTACTTTCTCACGTTTATCGCCCAAGAAGAAACCTATTACCAAATTCTAAAAAAACCAAGCAAACCAAATGATGTGGTTTATTAATTTTATTTCCCATCACAATTTTGAAACTATAAGTGTAAAAAAGTAACCCGAAAATAGCATTTCAAAGCTATATTTTTTTTGTTTTGAAGGTAAGCCATAAAGAATATACTCCAGCATTAGCATTTCAGCAGTGCAACAAGCAAAAATCCGAAGCACTACGGCCAGCAGTAACGAAGCATTCCGATGCACCCATCGACACCGAAGCTCGCTCGGCGCTGGCATTCCACGGGAGCTAACTTCCTATTCACTACACGTTTTGTCTCGATTGATACCTCTTGTCTAGTACGAATAGACCTCGAGATTCGTAACATGTATGTATTGTATGATCAGACTTTTACACTGGTGTGTCGGTGACAATGATTTTGTGAATAGCAGTTCTGACTGTGGTACTGCTATACTGCTTCTACGATATTTTTACCATTTTGCGTAGAATGTGAGTTGTTATAAGCGTGGACAGGGAGCATTTTTAAATTCATGATATCTAGGTAATCTCAGAGTTGCCTTATGTATTTAATCTACATCCAAGATTTATTCTCTTATTCAATTCATATTAAAAAAGCTACATTAGCCATGTGTTTTTAAAATCACGTAGACACGATGAGCCTACGATGCTTTCACTTTTCTCATTTTCTCGAAGGTAATAGCTGGAAGAGATCCCTTAGAGGGATAAGTTCGCCTTTGTACTTTTTATTTTATTTTATAATTGTGTTTGTTATAAATGTTTTTTTATGTGCAATAAAGTGTCATACATACATACATACATGAGCCTTATGGCATTAAAGTATATTTGTTTCTGGTTAGCTAGATGAGATTACTTATAAAGATAAGTTTGCCTTTTACGTGAATATAAATATTTTCTCATATAAAGTATGACAAAATTATCTACCTATTTGACTTCTTTTGTCGTATAGGTTAAGGTGTTTTCTTGGACCGTAAGTAAGTACCGTTAGTTTTTTTTGTTTTATTTTCTTATATCGTCTGTCGTGTTGTCGTCATAATAAAAAATGCAAGCAAAATAAAATGAGGAAACGAATTTCAAAGCCTCTGTACGAAAGTAAGCAAGTTGGTAGTAAATATATTGAATATGAAAGTTGCACCACGTCCGTAGGGAAAGTACCCACCGCTACCCTACACGTGACCCCTGGGTGTAGCTAAAAGTGCAACAAAACTGGCAACCGTACGAAAGCTCGAAGATCCCACGGTTCGAAATAATTGCTATACGATAAAAAAATATACGAATATATTCGAGGAACTGTATGAAAACCGTAAAATGTCTATATACTATATAAAAAAAATCTATATACATAATAAGGAATTTAAAGGGAAAAGTATCACAGCTATGTAGACATTGGTATTTAACGAGTTATAGCCGAACTTAAGCAATATACTTTGAAAAACAAACTTTCTTACATTTCTATGGATACTTTGGATAATGTTGCTAGTTCTTTAAAAAAAATAGTAAATATACGTTTGCGAAATTTTAAGTCCGCAAAATGTAACGGGTGGACAACTATAGGATCCTACATTGCGCGTGGCCCGACACGCACTTGGCCGATTTTTATGTTATGTGCATGATGAGACTCACTTTATTACATTTGTAATGATTAATATCCATAGAACTGTATCAGGCGTTAATTTTTGAGCGAGTAAATTAAATATATTAAATTTAGTTATTAACAAAAACTTCTTTGTTGTAGTACCTTTAATAAATTAAATACCAACCAAATACACGTAATATTTTTCTCATAATAATTACAAAACTGTTCGATATCACACAATCGTGAGAAAACCATACATATGAAACGCCGGCTAGAAATTGTATCCGCGATATGGAATGGAAGTGGGCAAATGCAAAATAGAATAGGAAAAGATAGTACGGTAGTACATATGCATGTTGGTATGCACTCAAATGATTAAGGTGATGCTCATTCTGCATTTGTATTTTATTGAGGTAATGCCTATGCTAGATTATTTTAGTGTTGATTATAGAGTACTTATTTTCAATAGTTACGTGGACATAATTAACGAAATTCTGATTATTTTGTTTACCTAACATTAGATTGCTATAGGTCAGTGCCTATTGTTCAAATCGAAACTGTTGCAAATATCTCCTTTTGAAAATAAAGATTACGTTTAGGGTGAATATTTCACTTTGCGTATTAATATATGTGACGAAATTTCGACTGGAGCCATATAAAAATTTACGTTATGCGGTGTAGTACCGAAGGTTTATTCACTACGAAACTATACAAAGGCTAGCCATAGCTTATTCGCCTGACACACATTGTAAAGGCTCACAATGGTGAAGCAAATTATATTAGAACCGGGCCTCAACTCTTCGGTTCGGTTTTGTTCATAACTCTCTGCCCGTCTAGTCTCTCGTGTGTTTTTCTCAAGAGGTTATTGAGAGAATCGACGTCGTTCTGACCCTACTTATTGCTTTTATCATAATACAATTTGAACCTTTACTGCTGTGTTGTGATGTCCTAGTACAGAACCCTTTTTGGGAACTAGTGCAAAAAGAGCAACACAAGTGGGAACAATTGTTCAGTATATTATATTTGGCAAACCAAACTTACCTACCTACATTTTCCATCGTCAAATAACTAGATGATTCTGCCTGACCCACTTTTTAAATAGTCTGAAATCGTATTTTTATTAAATAAAAGTTTATTAAGAGGAAAGCATTGTAGGTACAGATGCATTTATTGACAAAGCATATGTCAAATATGTGTTTGATGGAAATCTCTCAAAAAATTGTTTGAATAAAAATGTCATCAGTATCCAGAAGGCACTTAAAAGCGACTAAATCCCCACTAACGAACGACAACGTACGGTCACGGACTTTAATTTATGATCCATTTCGCAAACTTTTTCTGTGAATTTCTATACATTTTGACAGGACTCAACCTTAAGTGGGTCCGAAATTAAAACTCGTGACTGTACAGTAACTTCAAGTTCGATTTTGTCTATTGTTCGTACACGTTGTAGGGTGAAAGATGGGTCAGAATAATCTCAGTATAGCCGGTTACAGACTGGAAGAGGTCGTTGATCTTGGATGATATGGTTTCAGACAGACACCAGCCTCAGCCACTCCCTCGGTACATGGTTAACTACTTTAACTAATCTCCTGTAACTCACTCTCACCAAGCTTATCAGTAATATCAGTGAGTCTAATGTGTTTGAAATCGGTCAATCCGTACGCAAGTGCCACTTTAGTGAAGAATTTCATTTATCTCAAGAAAAAGAGAAATACGATTATTAGCCGCATTTTTCTTGGGAGTCAGTAGAAGACAGTGAAAAATAACACAGGTATTTAGGTAATAGTGTACTTTGTGCTAGCACTGGGGCACAGCATGTATGAGTATGTGCAAGCATAATGTATTTACAGTCATGTATATGTCACATACAAAAATACCTGCGACGCGACTTCGGACTAATATTGAGTCTGACTTATATAGCCCACGGGCCTAATTAGTGACATAAAAGGTGAATACTGACATTTCATAAGGCCTGTCTGGCCGTGCAACATAAGCGATGTCCTAGGGATGTGTTGCCCTCTGTTAATTGAGATAAATAGAATTGTGGCCCTGATGTACAACCAATTTGATTTACGGGCCACTTCGGACCTCGTCACAGTGACATGAGATCTTAATCGGCTTTCATATATTTTCATTGTGGCAAGGTACAAAGTGGCCCAGAAACCAAATTGGTTCACTGTATCTAGTGGTAAGGAATCACAAATATTTTAGGGGCCAAACACCGAAAAATACATTTGAAACACCAATTTTTCGTCCCTAAAATATATACTAAACACCAAATGCAGACTACTGATCACTAAATAAATAATTGGTCACCAAATGTGGTAACAGAGCACAAAATGAGTAAAAGTTCACCAATGAGTGTAGCAGGATAGCCTTGGAAAAAATGCCCCCAAAGCTTTTAGTTTGAAACTAGAGCCGAACGATGCCTTATAAAGATACTAGCGGCCCGCCCCGGCTTCGCACGGATAGTCTAGTTTTGCTACCTATTTTTTTTTAATTTTGAATTTTTTATTCTGATGTCTAAGCTACAACAGTGGAAAGTTTCATAGAGATCCGTTCAGTACAAACATCCGCACAAACTTTCACGTTTATAATATTATTAGGATTAGGATTAAGACTGCGTCGTGCAGGGTAAACTATCAGCGCCTGTCAAATTTCTATTTTTTTAAATTATTTTCCCCAGTAACTCACACATACATATTTCACACACACTACTTCATTTTGTTGGCCCGGGTCATTGACTTACATTTTTTTTAATAGGTATTTTCGGTTGTGTATTGCCGCCAGTTAATCAGAGTTAAAAACTCCTTAGAGAAATCGAAATTGTCATAACTTGTCACTGTACAATGACAATGCTCTGTCAATTTCTGTAAGGAATACAAAGTTTTGATTTACAATATTTGATGATTTATTAAGGCATGACAAAAATGTAAAAATAAAAGTCAAGTTCTGAATTCTGATCTGTCACCAAAACCTTACTTCTGAAAATTGGGATTTGATTTTAGTAAAACGCTCCTAATTATTCATATACAAATAGATTAAAATACCTATATTTAAGTGTATCAATGCCATGGCTTAAGCTGTTATGTTGTTAAATTATATTTAATTAAATAAATGGTGAATAAAACTAAAGAATGTGTAATCTTTCTGCAGCAGGGTCACTACCAACTAAGCTAAAGCGGCTTTTATAGGTAATGCGAGTTTTAAGCGAAGATGCGGTTGTTTTATTTCGATATATATTATGTAATGAAACTTAATAAAAATTAATGGCAGTATTTTGAAATAAGTTTGTTAAGTATTCTTAAAACCTAATGATAATGAAATAAGTAGGACAAATATGATCAAGTAGGATTTAGTAAATCATTGTCACTATCTGTAATTGGAACTTGGCCGGCCGGACGCGCTATCGTGTGCATGGTTGAATGTACGAGTCCATAGTTATGTTATGACAAATTAGCTCTCATGTTCCTTCTTATAAGAACGATAATTGAATAGAATAATTAGTGGAGTAAATTTTACTGAACTTTTAATACTGCTTGGACAATGGTTGCGTATAGCTAAATCCATGTACCTACATGCTGCATACATGCTGTAATGTAACAGTTATAATACTTATAATATACGCAATTGAAATTGCAATCTTACTATTATTTACTACGTTTACGTAACGTCCAAACAATTATTGCGACGTACTTTTTTTGTTTTTTCAACCTGATTGTGGCCTTATAGGTCGGGCCCAATAAATCGATAGGAGTGCGCGGTTGGAAAGTGGCCTGGGGAAAATCGAGGGGAAACCTCCGACATGACCACGCGGGAGGTTTAAACACTGGGATACTCTAAGAGTTTGCGCTCCAGTGAGATTGGTTACGCGGCTTCTACCGAATCTGAGTTGTGAGTGGAATCGAGCTACTTACTGGGAGTTTTGTCGCTGGTTCACTAAACTCTACTAGGCCCGACCTGGGTCGGACTGACTCTACCCGGTGTGACGTACTTACGTATATCCAAAGACTACAATGTATATACTAAAGTACGTATATCCGTATATCCAAAATCAAAGCAGTGAACCAAATAATTTCAAACCATAAAAAACAATCAAATAGAAATTAGAAACCGTACTTACAGACCTGCAGAAATAAGTAGGACTACATACATATATTTTGTATAAGACTCAGATTATACGTCGTCGTTAGAGATATAACTAAGATAAAAAAAACACATTTATATTTTCATTCTATAATTAGTATGACCATGCGACTTCGACAGTACAATCTTCTGCTGCTTATTACTTTCTTTGTTGTGTGACACTGCAGATTGATAATCCACGATTCCTGAAGTTATATCACGACATCTGAGATATATTTAGCCATTAAATGTATTCCTATTTGACGAGAAAGCGTGAATATCCACACAAATTTCAATAAGTATTCCAATCCAATCAAACCAATCAGTGGGTTCTTCAATGCTGAGGATCGTGACCGCTACTGTCTCTGGCGGGGAGTGCAGATGGCTCGCCAGTGGTTCCGATGATGCGCTGCATGCAGCGCCTGGTGTTCTCGGAGTCCGGCGAATTTGGAGATTTTTTCAATCCACCTGGCTGGCCCGAGCTCGTCTATCCTCCACCTTTCCCGTCATCATGATGTACTCGAGGCTAATAGGGACGACGCGCGATATGTCCAAAAAATGCCAGTAGATAAGTATGCGTTGTTGGCAAACTGTCGAGAGGCGTGTGTGTATGCATAGGTATTTGGTGTTCGATATCAACATTAGATACGTAAAATTATTGAAATGTAAAGAAAGAAAAATGTACACAAATTTTCATTTGAAGTAAGTGACAAATGTCATTACGTTATAAAGATGTTCCGTCAGGGTGACCATTCATTGAAATTAATTTCCATTGTAATGAAACGCATCGGCAACCTTTTAGCGTCTAGAATGCGTTTTCGGGAAGAAAAACATTATAATTTGAACGCATAAGTAAACTTTCGGGACCAAACACTGTATGTTCTCTAAAAAATAAAAGGCTAATACCAAAAATTCCATGTTAAAAGGTTCTTAAAACGCCACACGTCAATATTTATTTACCCTACTTCAATTAATACAATCTTTGTGTGTGGTATACATATTGTATTCGTATACGGGCAAAATGTCAAAAACAGAGCTGTCAAAGCGAAAAAAGGAGCATGCGTCTGCTCTCACCGAGGGCCAATGTCCATCTGTCGATTTTTCGAAAGTATGGTGGCAGGGAAAATGTATGGAAAAGTCACTAAAGTTTAGATTTACGTTTGAAATTCTCATTGGTCTTTGCGAGGAAAAATGTGAAAAGTGTGATAACTTATAGTGAATACTTTTGAGATTTGTTTGAGTGTGATTTTGAAACGAAATAATAGATTTTTCAATTCAATTTTGCCTAAACGCCGACACGCGTTCTTCTCATTTTTAGTGCAACTTTACGGTATTGTATTTATTAAAGTGTAATTTATTATAGATTACTAATAGTGATAACTTGTAAACACACTCTTTGTGATAATAATTACATATATTTTATATATTTTTGTAGAGAATCGTGACCTCCACAGATTGAGAGGTGAAGGCTGTTTTTGCTAAATATGCTCGGCGCCCTCTTAAGATAATACCATGCACAACTTTTCAACACTCTACTACTACTTCCAGGGAGCTCACGGCACTCAATTAACTCTTAAACTGTTTTTTTTTTCTCCTAAACTATGCAAGTGACGAATTTTAAACTTGGTTCATTTATATATATAATATATAGTGACTTAAACGTATTGTTAATAAAAAATAAGAGCCTCCGAACCTTTTTAATTCTTAAAAAAAGTAGCATCCTGTCTAACGGGTTCGGCTAGTAGTATAAACATTTTTTTAAATATAATTCAATATGAAGAAGAAGTGCATTCTCTTATAAGTGATCTGGAATTCGACATTGGTGCTGATGGAATCAAAAATGTTAAAGAACATTTGTGATGTGACTGGGTCATTGTCAGTCGGAAAAACAAAAGTTGTCCATTCGGTGGTCAATAGTCAACGGCTTGTGTGCATGTAATTTACGTTTTTATTACATGGATTTATAGACACGGAATTACAGATTATGCGGGTTAGCAGATCAATCGAAAATTAAGCTTTGTAGCCCTTAACTTTTGACATGTCCACCGAAAAGACGCGCACCTAACTCTGACCATGGCCCGACGGCAAAACAACACACCATCACACCGTTAACCCACTTTTACAACCTCAGCTTGTCGGTGTGAACCTTCCTTGAATAGTGGAAGGAAGCAGCAGTTTTCCCACTAATAAATATATAAAGCAGTTTATTTAAATTTTTGTGTTAATATCTTCGTGCTAACTGACGAAGACGAAGACCTGCCTGTTATTGAGATATAGTAGTGCAAGAGGTTATTACTCTAACTACTCCACTATGGCTTAATTGATTTTGACGTTTGGCCATCGCAAATATAACGTATGTGTATACATTCGTATACAAGTACATGAAACATACTAGCCTTAATTTATGTTATGCCGGATAGGAACCCCGACTATAACCGACACGGATTAATTGATTAGGCGAGCTGCGTGTTGCATAATGAATCCACGTGGAAGAAATTATCGGGGCTTACCTGGCGACCGGCGAATAATTCTCACAAATTATATTATTAATGTAGCGGCTTATGCGGCTATGTATTGTCTATAGGGAATGCAATACCGGGATACCGGGATCCTGCTCGAAATATGAGGGATTGATCGGGGAATTGCGGGATTGACATGTCATGAAGAAGACTATTTTGAGATTTATTCAGAAACGATTACCTACCAAAAATTATTGTGTTTTTTCTGTATCTAGTAAGAGTAAAATATTGTAGCGAGGTATAAAAAAGATTTATTGCAAAGTGTATATTAAATTGTTGAGTGTTAAGCTTAATTTAATCGCTACAAAGTGTATAAGAAAGTTGCTCGGATTTCAGTCGGATCAAGACATTAGACCATTGGTTCAAGGACCTCTTGGTTTTATCTAGGGTTGATGTAACTACAGGAAGTAAATAGAAAAGGCCAGAATATTACAATCAATACATTTAATGTTTGCTTACGAAATCGTTAATAGCACCCGCTGGGTGACTCTAGGCGTTAATAGCTAGTCAAGGATAATTACAGATCGCTAGTTATGACTACGCGGGAGCTCCCATAATATAGAACGTACGCGGATACGCGACGCGAGCGAATACCTGGCCAGGACGGTTTGAAATGAAAGGTCACTCACGCTACAGGTCCATGAAGCCGTACGGTGCGTCACTCACGCTTGTAGATCACGCGCAGAAGCTGACGGTAGTGTCATCGCTCGTCGATTCATCAAACCGACAGGAGACGTGGCGTTGGGGAGCATAGCGTCGTCTCGTTGCGTCTCGCAGATGGATCCCTTGACGTCGCGACCGACGCGGCCGCGGCCAGACAACTGCGACGGCGCCGCCTCGTCGCGAGCGCGCCGAATCGCACTCAGAAGTGAGACCCTCCTCTGAGGTCTCCGGAGATCAGGTGTTGGGGGGGACTGCGTAAAGCACCTTGGCGTGCCTGTCCACGCCGGTCCCCTTGAGAGCGCGATCGTCGCAGGCGCCCTCAGGGCGAGCGCGTGGGCAGGTCGCGAGCCCACAGTCCCAAGAAAGCCCGCATCCTTCGGTGGATATGGCTTCGGAACCGATCACAGCGCCATCAGAATGGCGCACGAAATCACCGCGCACATCACCCACAGCACTAGCACAAAACTACACTATGACGACATACATCTAGGGCATTTAGGCCCTACCGTTTATCTAAACATGTCGGACGGGGAAATACATGTGCACGGGCGCGGCAGGCGGCCTTACGCCTTCGCGTTTAGGAGAAAGACCACGCGGTGGCTTTTCCCTCCAAAGGTCGTGTCGGTTCTGTCAAGTCGAACCAAAAAAGGTTAGTCCGCGGCTGACGCGTTTTCGATACACGCTTCGATATACGCGTCAAAGTTATGCTTTGGTGTCGCAAATCAACGCACCTTTAATTAATTCCTAATTTATACGAAATGCATACGTATTCCAATAATGGTTATTTCTATGTAATCTAAATTTAATATTATTGCTATTGCGAACTTAGCGCGCGGATATTGTACCACTCGTCGTAAGCGCAAAACGGAACGGTTTTTGACAGGTGAATTGTCAAACTACCATCGCATCAAAATATGACTTACCTTAAATTAATTTGTTAATGTAAATCTTTAAGTTCGCATTAATTCCGAAAACTAATGATATAAATGAATGGAGCTTGTCGTGACGAGCATTTTGGTATGCGGCTTTAATGGTTTTAATCCAAGAAAAGTGGTGTAATTGTGAAGTGAAGTTTGCCAAACACACGACATGATTCTTCGGATCTAGCAGTGATTGTATACGCTACTGATCTTAAAAGAGGCGTGAGACTACATATTTCTAAGGTAATTAATCGTTTCCAATACACTAAGACACGCAGACAATGTTATTTCGTGCAAAAATCCTTTCGACAAAACATGCCTATAAACATTGGTTAAAAACCTTGTAGCTTCGCTACAACCCGTAAACCCGTAAACCCGTAAACCCGTTTCTTATTACCAGTGAGCACGAGTTAAAACTGGCAACCGTACTGTCTTCTTGTAGATCTCGTAGATAAATAAGTGAGCACGGGTTACTATGATAATACAAACGAATTATATAATATAATAACTTTGTTATATTATTTCCTAGGCCCGGTATTGAAAGTCTTCAATCTCGGGATCGAAATCATCGTGCGGGATTGCATTCCCAAATTGTGTCCCCTATCACGCGAAAGGATGCTCATTTGTTATTTATTCAGTTTGGCTGCATTGTGATTGAAGCCTAGGTAAATTACATTGTATAGGTAGAGAGGTATTAGCGAGAGCAGATAATTGTTTATGTAGTAGTAGTGTTCTGTTAGAATGATAATAACAGTAGTTTGTATAACTAGGGTCTAAAATAAGCCAGATCCCAGCCAGCCAGCTCGAGATGTTTATTTTCCGAACGAAGTGAGGGGAAATAGTTCGAGGGGTGGCTTTTAGACCATAGTTATACGCTCCCTCTGCTTTTGATGTCCATTGCGAGATAACAAATGAACAAAGATTACTCACCCATAATGAGTAATGAATTCCACGGCAGCAAACATAATGTTTAATTTGGCGGCATGATTTTTTTAAAACTGTTTTGACACATTATGTGTCCATTTGTGTGAGGTGTACAATAAGGAGTATTTGTACTGTATTGTATTGTATTGTATTGTATTGTATTGTATTGTATTGTATTGTATTGTATTGTATTTCACCGCCACATTCGCGCGCATAAAATAGAGGTATACTACTGACCTTCCAGCGCTTTAAAGTGTTGCTCTATTTAATAACTTTTTTAATTATTGTGGAATAGGGGCTAAAATACACTTCAAATGTTGAGTAATAGATTCTGTTTTCTGACTAGTTGATTTTAGTGTAGCTGTGTTCTGATTGGTTGATATCAAATACATAGGTTTTTGTAGAATATGGTGATTAGTGGATATAATATATTTAAATATTTTGATTGGTCATATTAAAATGTTTTGTGAATTAGAAATATCTACCTATTAATTTCACCTTAGGGGTTATATGTACTAGGTACTCGTACTTTTCTTAACTCACTCTCTTCACCAGTAACTTCATGAGTTCAATGACTTGACAAGTCTGATATGAATGACACACTTATGAGCATGAGAAGTGAACAATTAAAAAAGAAAATGTATTTGTGGTTAATCTTATACAAATCGACCCAATCGCAACGCTTTTATTATGATTACTTGGCAACAGTATATACAGAAAACATCCAAGCACAATAATATATGTAACAATATCTCTTTATAAACAAATTTTAAAATGCCAATGCTCCGTCATGAAGGTAAGGGGGAACGCCCATTCCCATTACTAGCCACTGAACGCCACAAAGAGCATATATATGTCGTTAATTCCGATAAAAGATACGAGTATCGAATATATGTAATTATATTTACTATTTATTTTATTTAATAATCACAATATAAAAACGTAAAATTGACAAGGTCTCATAAAATTATGACTTCGTTATCTTCTCAGTTCATAAAACAAAATAGTAGTTTATGCAACTGGTACATAATGCCTAATTATGTACAGTTGCATACATTACTTTATCTACACACATATTATAATTACTCTAAGATGGGTTCAGAAACCGTAGTAAATAAATACAATAATTGTGTTAATACAACCTTTTTTGCACGGTTGCGGAAATATCGAAATCAGAACTGGCAACAGATACCTGAATGTTATTTTAAAAAGTAAAGAGTCCTTATTCTGATGTGATCATGTCGTTCTAGCTCAAATTTCGTGCGATATATATTAAAAAAACATCGAGCTGACATTTCGCATCGACTGAATTTGAATTTTCAGTGATACTAGAATAGGGACATGTCAACTTTGACATTAAAATTTTGACAGTTTTGTTTGACGTAATATTTTAACATCATATATGAGATTAAAATGAAATATTTTATTACTGCTGTAGCCTTAGCCACAGATAAGAAAATTGCCATAAATTCATTGAATGTTGAAATGAGAGTCATTTTCTACGGTTTCCGAACGCATATTAGAGGATTTATGATATGTGTGTAGATAAAAGGTATATTTCTTTCACTCGCTCACTTACGGCCTCGCCTCGGTTTCCCATTTTCATAAAACTTACTTTAGTAATTTTAGAAAACCTGTTCCTGACGCTTTTTCTTACTATATCACGAAAAGGGCATCAAGTGTTGATTAATTAATACTATACACATCCTATTGTTGTTAACTGTTCACGAATATACCTAGTTATTGTTTCAACTCTGTACCCTGTTACATTCACCTCTGAAATATGCATGAGACTAATTTCACTTGCAATCTCGTAGTGGTTGCATAAGATTAATATTTCATTAAGGTTTGCTGTAATACCTTAAGATCATTACAAGGCGGAGCTTCTGAGAGTGTCCCAATATGATTACAAAATTATGTGTTGATGGGAAAATCCACACTGTAACACATATAACGAGTTCACACGTGTATTCTCAAAAGGGGTTGCCAGAGCACATGGATTATAATTTATAGGTATACCAATTCAAGCAATGTCTAAATCTACAATTACAAGTACAAGTTCAAAAAATAATTACATGACAGGCAAATAACTTATTACTTAGGCCACCTAGAACTAACTATGGCAAAAAAAGTACCTATAGTTTATGAAGGGACACAGTTATAGTTAGGTAGGTAATAAATTAGTACCAAAAGACATTAAAGACGCAATACATAATTTACAAGACATTAAAGATCCCTAATAGTATTCAAAAAGGCCCTAACACACCATGTTTATGAAACTTCTCTTTGTAGTATGTAAATATACACATAAATACATAACAAAAAATAATATAGGTTATGAAATTTTAAATAAGTATTTAAAACCTAAGCGTAATATTAATTATTACATTCTTAGGCGACTTCCTGATTTGTCGGTGCGGAGGCAGTACGATATGAGAAAAGTGTCAAATGTCAGTGTCAGCTGTCAGTCGATGCGATACCATTTTTTACTACGCCCCTACATTTAAATGAGTGCTTCCTGACTGGCGCGGGATGCGCGGTAGCGGGACGATGCAAAGGCGGTATTGCTTCGCTTCTGCGCATAAAATTACTACTGCGCAAACGTACTGACAGTATTATGTCAAGTGAGAATCTTTGTAGTTTCCGTCAAAGAAGAAAATGTCACATATCGATCCCGCCAACAGGAAGTCGCCTTAATTATTACAACAAAATACAAAAGTGCCTAACCAACAGTTAATATATTTCTCAGTAAGTGATTTTTGTAATCTTTTGAGAAATAAATAATCTTAAACCATAATTAGCTTATATTTAAAGATGTGTAAAATGAATTGCTAGTACAGTCAGCGTCATATAGTACGTAGCAGCCAAAGTGTCCGAATACTTCGGCACACCATACAAAATATATGGTGTACTGAACTATTTGGCCACTTTGGCTGCTACATACTATATCACGCTGACTGTACATCGCCACAGTATACTTCAAGAGCTCACAATAGGGCAAATACATAGTTTGTCAGAGTCACCGTCATCGAAATCGATGAGGAGGACTATATACTTCAACTCTACGCGTTATGACCATTTAGTACTTAGTTTATTTATAAAAGCACACATTATGTGTTTAAAGTTCGGATGGAATAATAACTTGAGTTGTGTATAGAGTTGGAATAGTAACAAGTTATAAAACTTTAGGTCAGCCCGACACTCACATACATATACTTCGTTTTCTTTTTCAGATTAGAAAAAGTATGCATTTTCCGTTATATGATTTCTCAGAAAACTATTTTGAAACGGGAGAAGTCGTGTTCTCTTTAAAAATGTAATAAAATACTTAAATAAGTACAATATTCTCCTCTGATATCCGAAGAAAACGAAGAAACGTGGGCGAACGTGACTGTTAAAATTATAATCTAAAATAAACGAGGCATACTTAGATGTGAGTTCTATAAATGTACCTACGAGCTACAAGTATTTATCATACACTGTAATTGAGAGTACAACAATGTTTGCAAATGAAAAGACACAAATGGTTTAAAAAATATAATTATACTTAAAGTTAAAAATAAAAACATTTTACCTCATCTACTTATAATCTAAAATAAACGAGGCATACTTAGATGTGAGTTCTATAAATGTACCTACGAGCTACAAGTATTTATCATACACTGTAATTGAGAGTACAACAATGTTTGCAAATGAAAAAACAAATGGTTTAAAAAATATAATTATACTTAAAGTTAAAAATAAAAACATTTTACCTCATCTACTTAGAGCTTACAGCGTTTTCATGCGCAACGACGTCTCTACGGGGAATCGTGTGACCTTACTAAATGGATTCTGAACAAAAAGACGATCAAAAGAACTATTAGAGGATTCTGTGAGTGTCCCTCTGGTGCCATAAATGGGCGGCCAAAACTTTCAATGGGAATTCTCCATTTAAAACTTGTAGGTAAGTGTTATGGAGGGTAATTGAAATTGCAAACGTTTTAAACTTATATGTTTTATTACATAAAATAAAATCAATACATAATGAATGATGAATACCTATATAATTTTATATGAAAACGCTATACAAACTTTTACCTCTGATTTCCCTTGATTTCATCTCAAATACTCAGATTTATATAAATTCGTTATTATGTGTTCAAAAATTCTGTAATTTATGACTTGAAACTTCAAGGTTCTTGTTATGGCGCGAATATATACCAAACTAGCTGTTGCCCGCAACTTCGTCTGCGTAGAGCTCGGTTTTTAGTTAAAACATCTTAATATCCAGAAAACGGTATAATAATTGTGGTACTTTTACCCGGTGAGACCAAATTATTAATATGCTGTACAGATATAAATCGGTCAACCCAAATTCTCAACCCCTCTAAAAATCCCTTTAGGTACCTACTTATCGGTTAAAAACTCTCATTTACTTAGGCTATTTTTTGTGTGAGTTGACACGTATCTTGTCGTTTTCTCTTCGTTACTGTACGTATTTAATTATGGACCTGTAGAAATTTCGTTTCAAACATCTATCCAAATCCACAAATCCTGAAATCAATTAAACAGTCTTTTTGTGAAATGAAAGTCTCTCAATTAAAATAATGTTGCTCCCCATACAAACTTTCAACCCCTTTTTAACCCATTGAGGGGATGAATTAAAAAAAAAAACGCCGAAATTTGTTTTGTTGTATTTAAACAGACTCTGTAAAAAATTTGAAGTCTATTAAAAAAATGTTGCTCCCCATACAAACTTTGAACCCCTTTTTAACCCCTTGAGGGGATGAATTAAAAAAACGCTGGAATTAGTTTTGTAGTATTTAGTTTAAACAGTTACTGTAAGAAATTTTAAGTCCTTCACTCAAAAAAATTTTGCTTCCAATATAAACTTTGAATCCCTTTTTAACACCTTTAGGGGTTGAATTTCAAAAAACGCAGAAATTAGTTTTGTTTTATTTAAACAGAGAGTCTCAGTAAGAAATTTGAAGTACCTCACTTAAAAAAAAATTGCTCCCCATACAAACTTTGAACCCTTATTTAACCCCTTTAGAGGATGAATTTTGAAAAACGCTGAAATTACTTTTTTTGTATTATTATAAGGAACTTTCATAAAAAGTTTGAAGACTCTCACCAAAAAAAAAAATTGCTTCCCATACAATATTTCACCCCTATTTTCAACCCCTTAGGAGACGAAAATTTTGAAAACGCAGATGTCACTTTCATTGTCTTATTTTAAGGAGTCTTTGTACAAAGTTTCAAGTCTATACCTTTAAAAAATTATTGCCCCCCATACCAACTTTGCACCCCCGTTTTACCCCCTTAGGGGTGGAATTTCCTAAAATCCCGTCTTATCCCTTGCCTCCGTTATATAACCTAACTATAGTGTAAATTTCAAATTTCTAGGACCGGCAGTTTCGGCGGGGCGGTGATTAATCAGTCACCCATCAACTTTATATATATAGATGATAGATATTGAAATGCTAACTCGCTCACTTCCTAATCTGAAATTCTAAAATACACCTAAACGCACGCACTCTAAAATGAGCCGGTGAATAAATCCGAAATGTAAAATTTTATCCTTTATAATCTTTCATAATTATATCATCTGATCGTTTGATCTTTTTGTAAAGCATTAAATACTATGTCAAAAACAATCTTGAACTAAGACTGTTTTCGACATAAAATAAATTACTTCTACTTCTAAACTACAAAAGATATTTACAGGGTTCTTTCGAAAAAGGTTTGGTAATTATCTCTAAAATCTGAACATGTGATATTACGATACAATCATTCCTTTTGAGAATATGATTTCTAATAAATATTTCACATTTACCCATTTAATTAATCATCATCATCATATCAGCTGAATGACTGGCTGATTTATTTGTAAATATTATATTTATCAAGTACTTTCCTAAAACGTGTCGTGTAAAAATCTTAATTCCATCGCTTGAGACATCGATTTCAGGCAGATACCTAAATCAAGACGCAACTTTTACGTTGAAGAAAATAGTCTGAGTTTATTTGTTCTACCGTTTAGTGAAGTGAACACACAGCGTTATCGTAAGTGAAGTGAACCCACAGAACCATAACTCTATTCGTTTTAAAGGCTTCGCGAAGGAGTATATTGTGTGTGAGCGTGTTGTGGATGTGTTATTATGAGTAACGTGCCGAGACGCCTGCGGCTCCGACCCAGGGGCGCCGTAAATACTGCCGGAAAAAATGAAACCAGTTTTCACTTGCCGTTCTTTCAGCGTTAGCGCTGGCGCGTGAGGCAGGCGAAGGCGGGACGTAAGCAAAGTAAAAAAGATACCTATTTCAAAATAAATCTTAAAATTAAAAACAAGTTAGTCAATTTACTTTATACTTTGGCTCCTTCGTATCCTTATGCCGAGATGCACAAAATTTCATTTTTATATTTTCGAATTATTGACAGTTTTTAGTTATTTGTCAAAAACGATTTGTAGTAACCCAAATAAACTAAGTAACCCATATTAAATCCATGTATCAAATCCAAATATTTATACGATGGCAAAAGTCTACTGTCTCCAACTAAAGTAAGTACGAAGGTTAAATCAAGTAACTGGATAGATACTTGTTTTTATCCTGGTCACCATGTCCATGGTTTATTAAATTAGCTAGAAAACCGTTTAGCAAATACAAGTATCTCTACTTACTTGTTTCTAGCGAGGATTTTAAAGTTTATATTTTTTAAATTACCAAGCTAATATTAATTTTCAGCCACATGACCCCGACGACCTCAAATCCGGTTATTAGAACGGCATGTTACAATACACTTAAAATATATATTCCGACACATTGATTATTGATTATCTTCGAAGAAATTGACAAAAGTTCAATATAACGTTTTTTCGCTCTCCTGTTTTTACTAAAACGTACTTGTTTTTATTCTTTAGTAGCCGCTTTGTTCCGCGTCAGTTCTACGATTGGGTCACGCCAACTGATATTCCACCTGTGGTGACTTTTAGTGCTCGCGCCTCACACAGTTTGACATCATGCCGTTGTAGAAAAATTACTCTGTAAAAGGGTTTGTTGGTTATGTACGGTTGTTCACAGTTTCAGTACCAACCTAGACTGGATACATTTTATATGAATGTTTGTTTTTCCCTTAGCGTTTGTTGACTCCATACATAATACAGCCTTGGCAAAAAGTATTGAGCACTCATACGTTTTTTCATATGAAGAAATTTGGATCAACCATTTTATTCGTATTCATTTTATTTTATCTTTTACTATAGAGAATTATTTCTTTCAAACACGCTAAGCTACTTTCGTAGACATTAAAGATGGCAATTGTCTTTTTATTGCAAACCCGTTAATTTTAGCCTTCAATTTTCTAAGATAAATAGCTACTTCGCATGATATATAAAAATTATATCTACTTAAGCTTTGTAGATGTTTATACCTTTTTTATATTTTACATCCATGTGTATTTTTGTATTTAAAAATTAATGGCTTATTTATAAGTTAGGTTATGTATGTATGTATGTAAATACTTTATTGTACACAAGACAAGAGAAAGAAACAATACAGACAAAATAGATTATACATGTACAAAGGCGAACTTATCCCTGTAAGGGATCTCTTCCAGTTAACCTTTGAGCAATTGAGTGGAGAATAGGAACCAAACGATAGACAAACCAACACGTGTACAAATATATATTTATACTACACATAAATAAACAAATATATATATATATATATATATATATATATACATACTATATATATATCTATAAATATAAATATACTTACCCAAAATTAAATACATAAATATACCTATAAATATTGTATCCATATAATTCACAAGTTATTGGATAGCCAAAATTCTTTCAACTTGGTCTTGAGCGATGCTACAGACTGGGACTGTCTTAAGGACAACGGTAACTTATTCCACAATTTTACAGCGTACACTGAGAAACACTTTGAATATGCACGGTGAGTATGCGACGGTATAGCCAGAGTGAGGTTCGCACTCGACCGCAAACGGTGACCACTACCATCTGCCATGTAAATAAACCTTTCTGATAGGTAAGGAGGGGAAGCTGGATTAAAAAGGACGTTAAAAAGCAGCGACAGGACATGCACATCTCTGCGACGTCGGATCGGTAGCCAACCGAGCTGAGAGCGAAAATCTGAGATGTGGTCGAACTTGCGCAGACCAAATATGTAACGGATACAGACATTTTGCAATCGCTCAAGCTTATCCAGCAGCTCCTCCTTGAGGTCTATGAAGGCAATATCCCCATAGTCCAACAGAGGGAGCAGAAGAGATTGGGCAAGGGTCAATTTAGTATGGAAGGGAAGAAAATTCTGCAGACGCCTCAGGGAGTGAAGCGACGCAAACATTTTCCTACTCACTTCGGCAATATGGGGAGACCAGGAAAGTGTCTGATCAATGGTGATACCCAGATTCTTCACAGTAGAGGAGAGCGGGATAGAAGTCCCATCAAAGAGAACATCCGGTACCACCATTTCCGACAACTTGCTCACGAAATAAGGACTACCAATGACAATCGCCTGCGATTCCAAACGCAAACGCGAAACGGATCCATTTCAATATTAACGACATTTCGATTAACAAATGCTTTTCTCAAGTAAGTAGCTGCTGTATATAAGCTTAAAAAGTGTAACTAGCAGTTCCAAATGAAATAATTGCCATATTTACAAAATAATCATCAATCAATAAGTCAAATCACAATCACGCACGCAGGAACACTGACAATATTCCAGGAAGACGCGAAAAAGCAACTAACTGACTATGTACCTGCACTAACATAGTAGTGGGTTGCTGATTTGAAATTTGGCTGAGATTAGAATTAAAGGCCTAATAATAATGTAAAGGTTAATAATATTTGTTTTACCGGACGAGCAAAATAAAACTCTTAAAGTTTTGCAAGAGATCTGTTGTCTATCGGCCAGAGTTAGCTTGCAAAGCTGAGAACTGAGAATGGTAGAATCGTTTTGTCCAAACCTGGGCACTTGAGTGAGATAGAGGGTTTTTATGGACAGCTGTAGCTGTACACGTCAACACGTAAACCCATTCCTAATCTAGCTAACGACTCACGGGTTAGATTAACCCGACATCTTACCGAAGATATACCGGACGTTAGCCTGTACGACATTAGAACGGCATTGAAACAGCTTAATAAAAAACAACAAGGCACCAGGCGATGATGGAATAACGGCTGAACTCCTAAAAGCGGGCGGGAAGCCAATCCTTAGGGCGCTTGAAAAGCTTTTCGATTCCGCCATACTCAAAGGCAGAAAGCCAAAAGCATAGAACAGGAATGTGGTGGTCTTGTTCTCCAAAAAGGGCAATATAGGCCCATCTCACTTCTGAGCCATGTCTACAATTTGTTTTCGAATCATTACGAACCATCTTACACGCAGCTTTGACGACTTCCATCCTCCCGACTAATGCGGTTTCAGGAAAGGCTTAGTACCGTAGACCACATACATACGCTTCGTCAGATTGCTTTTACATTAGGGCGACCGAGCTGATCAAATGCTGGAGGTCATACCAACTCCTAAACTATACTCAAGATACACACGTCGTGTTTCGGCTCCTTATAACCGAAAACGAGTAGGTAGTTGATGACTGTGGAAAACAAGCACAGTCGCTACGCTAATGAAGGCTCGTACCAGTCGTACCAAAACTGAAGTTTATGCCAGAAATTTACTTATTTTGTATTTTTGTCACATAATATACATTCCATTCAGATTTACCATTTAAGAATAGATAATACAAGCTTTCTTTTAGTTCATTATCACATTTTTGTTCAAATATTGAAAGATCCGTTGGATCCGAAATATCCGGATCCTGAAAGCCTTAGGATCCGGATCCAAAAAATGGCGGATATCCGGATATTTCGGATATCCGGATATCCGGATTGCAAACCCTACCCGGGGCGGAAACCGGATTGGAAAGGATTGAATAAAGAGTGTTTATTAAGATGGGAGACGAGGCGGCGGTTTACATAGTGTTCGATAACTTTTGACAAGACTGGGAGAATAGATATGGGGCGATACTGAGAGAAAGCAACAGGATTAGGGATTTTAGGGAGTGGTATTACATGAGCATACTTCCAGGATGAAGGAAAGGTGCCGGAGGAGAAAGAAAAATTAATAATGTTAGAAAGGATGGGAGCAACGAAGTCCGCCACGAGCATAAGCATGTCCACGCTGAGGTTATCTTCACCGACGGCCTTCGTCTTAATAGACTTAAGAATGGCAAGTGTTTCTTGCGGCGAAATCATACCAAAGTCAAAAGGAGATACGTCAGGGTGTGGGGCATTCGAAGGATGAGAAAGGGTCGATTGCTTAATGAAAGGGTTGAGAGTGACCGGAGAGGCACTAAAATGGTTATTGACAGCGTCCAGATCAAGGACACTGGAAGAGTTTATATGAGCTTTGCCCACCCCAAGCGACTTTAAAAATTTCCACAATTTTGCGGGAGGACATTCCTCGATGGAATTATGGATGTAGCGACGTCTCGCATTCCTACAGATCTTGTTGCAGCGGTTACGCAAAGAAATGTACCTTCGCTGATTAGTATCCGAAGGATCACGTCGGAGCAAAATGCGAGCCTTATCCCGTTTCGCCATTATCAACTTAATGTCCGGCGTGAGCCACGGCGCAGGAAAATGCTTTACACGTGTGGGCTTAAGCGGGGCATGTTTATCAAAAATCGCAAGCATGATGTCATTGAACGAACGAATCACGGGATAACTACGATCATATATATAAATACTTGCTTAAACTTTGTGCTTTCGAGAATTCGGCGTGATGAGAGTGAGGGAAAACGAAATATCTGCCTCTCTGTCGCACTTACACATTGGAGCAATAGATAGGGAGATAGTTCGTTTCCAATTTCCGGTAGGCCCCCTGCATTATTTGTACCTACCTATCAATACAACGAATTCTCAAATCAAAAAGGGTCGACAACCTTATGACTGTACTGAGGTCGCAAAATATTCATGCTTAACATAAAGTCGTCTATGGGGTTTTCACCGTTGTAGTATTAACAAAATATAGGTCGAAATTAAAAGATGTTACCAAAAACTCGTTTTTTCTAAAACGCACGCACACATAACCATTACGTCCTGAGCTCCAATTTGGAATATAATAGAATATTCTTCAAACTTCAAACATTTATTCGTGTCAAAATACAAAAATATAATAAAACAAAGAATAATAGGCAGTATAAAGTTGTCACGAAATGGACCCGGCTCAGCATGATGCTGACTGACTGACTCTATGACTGACATTAATGCTTCTATGACTCAAAACCAACACGTTCCCGTTCCGTCGATCCCCGTCATTTATAGGTAATATATTTGGCAAACCATGGTATTCTTATATAGCGAAATGAGTCTCTTTCAAGTTCTCACGTTACCAGCAATTTATTGTTGTTGACATTTCTCCGCCAAACTAAAAGCCTTATTGGGGATTGTCTGGAAATAATAGCTTTGGCTCCCCTCCCTTTATCTCTGTGTGCCATTCGTAAAATTGTGTTTGATTATTGTTGTGGTGTATTGGGTACCGTAAACGGGATTTGGAAAAATGAATAAAAGCAAGTTTGGTCGGTAAATATTGCATAGCTTTATTTATTTATTTATTCGTCCGTCGTCGGTCACAAAATTAGTACCGAAGAATTTTTTGACTATGAACTTGAAATTTGGTGACAATGTTCATTATTACGTATATTTTTACAACAAATACTAATATAATGATATTTCACATTTTTTCATTCAAATTACAATACAATACAAATACTCTTTATTGCACACCTCAATAAATAAAACTATTACAGAGTATGTAGATTTAAACCTAGAGGTAAACAACAGGCGGTCTTATCGCTAAAGAGCGATCCATTCCAGACAAATTACCTTATTTTTCCTATTAAAACAAACTTAATTTTGCAGTTGGTTCGGAACCACAAATGTGCGGAGTCCGACTCGCACTTGGCCGGTTTTTTATAATTGTTGTCCGGTTTCGCCAGCAGAGCGCCCAGTAACAGTTATCAGTGTGGATAACCTCTCTCTGTGGCCTGAAGGGCCATCAGTTAGGGAAAACACATAGTAGACAAATAGTGTCAGAATTAAAAAGAAATATTAAGAAGTACAAAAAAAGAAGAGAAAAGAAGGTAATATGACATTTAAATGGATCCAGTGAAAAAGTAAAAAGTTTGAGAAAAAGTGAAAAATGTAAAAAAGGTGTAAAATGGTGACATTCTGTTTGGTCACAGTGCAAAAACTGCAAAAACGCTCAAATTTTGGATACTACTATACATGTTGAGCTCCTTCTTACATTAAGTTTATACATATTTTTTATTATCAAATGAATTGATTTTATTGATGAAAATAATATCTTTCCTTTGATTTACTTGGTATATTATGGACGATAAATAACACGGATAAATACGAATCGTTAATATGTGTCTTTTTGTACACCAAACGTTTAATTACTAGTATGTAATAGTAATAAAATGTTAAACAGGCTAGGCTAAGACCGGTCATTGTGGCACTCTTTGGGGGAGGCCTATGTCCAGCAGTGGACGTCTTTCGGCTGATATGATGATGATGATGATGAAACAGGCTATTAATGCCTTCTAATACATGTAGTTGGCAGCCGTTAATTGCACATTTAGGTCCCAAACGTGCACTTTGAGATGAAAACACAAAGCCTTTTCTCCAACTAATAAATAATTAATAGATCCCAAAGGGAAACCTAAACACAATTATATTTATTCCATTACCTACCTAGTAATTTGACCAATTCCATTTTATGGGTGTACTTACCTACTGGAATCTCTAAGAATAATGTATATACATATGGAGTATATGCATGCGTAATGAATAGTAACACGATGGCACTATAAATAAATGGATACTACCTAAACCATTCAAATATCACAAAAGTGATCAAAATCTTAAAAAGATATGGTTCTTGAAAGTTTTGAAAATGTATCTATTTGTATATTAATTAAGAGTAAATTAAAAACCTCCATCAGGATTCTTATGTTTTAATAACCAAAAAATTATATGACAGCTAAACGCAATATTTTGCGACCAAAAACAGCTAATTACTCGTTTTTCCATACAATGGTATATAGGACGGGGCTCTCAGTATGTGACATCACATAACACGCTCAATCAGTACCTAAGACATGTTTTCAGGGCTCGGTATAACTGCTGTATTTTGACACCCATTTTTTTTTGTCATTTGTGTTGTTATAATATTACTTGATATATTATAAAAACATTTGATCCTCTATAAAACCGAAGAAATAATATCGAATGATATCATGAAAAAATGCATTATGCTCTTGCTAATATTATAATTTTCAGTTCCGTCCGACTTACTAACTACAATGTGGATCTAACTAGCCTCAACGACCTTTATTACTCTTTGCTAATATTAGAAGTTTTTGTCAACATTGTACAAGACTAGGAAAGCATTGCGAATATTCATTAACTTAAAAAGCGGTTGTTTGCCAAAAGTCCCGCACAATTGGTGTTTGTGTGGCCGTCCTAAATACATAATATTTAATGGCAGATTATATTTCGAGGCAAACAGAAAGCCGAGAATGTACGTGATAAGCGTTGCGTAGCGTTGGTATGTTAGAAATATTTTTATCTCTGTCATTAGTCGTGATTAACGACGCTAGAGAAGGCGGCCATCGTCATGGTATTAATGGGTCAGGCATTGTGGCCGACGATTTCTCTAAATCACACACATTGTGGCATTGGACTCTTACGACCAACCATTTATGATGAATTTGCGCTAAATTGTGCTAATAATCGTATAACTACCAGAACAGATTTTTTGGGTCCATTTTACTTGTCGCGTGATAAATATATATCACGTGTCGACACAACAATCCTTAGGTAAATAAATCATACAATACGTGTTTGTAGAATTTATTACTAATTGCATGATTTCCACTCAGTGGTGGTTACTTATTTGTGTGTAACATAGGTAGTAAGATATTACAAGTCTTAAATCTTTAAATAAGTCTAATAAGTTTTTCCTGTAGCATCCGTATCACTCTTTATACCTACACAAAGTCATTTTACATTTAGCGACGTATAAAGCACATTCATCTTCATTACTGCGACAGCGTCTCTTTCAACAGTTTCAACCCTAGGGCTTTAATCATACATAAACGTAATATGGAGACCTTTCTTCAAACAAAAGATGACTTTTCATGGAATACATATCTTATTGAATTTGTCTTTTTTTCACATTATCATACATGTGACCTGTGACCGGAGCAAAAGAAGACGACCCATTGGAGGATTCCGAAGTGTCCTCAGTGGTCTCAATGTGGTCTCAGTGTTCCGCGTTCGGAGCGAGCGGTAATTGCCTCTTTATGGCCAGGTGTGACATAAAAACATTAATGCTGCGGAAACATGCCTACGCCTAGTGTCTGGCAAGCCTTAAATAATTAAATCATAAGTAAAGAGTTCCGATTGTACTTTTACGTAAATCCTCCTTGGAAACTATTTATGCCTTACAAGGAAATTTCTTGGTGACTCTGACTTGCCTTTTCTAATGGAAAGAGATAACAATAACAAACGTTGCCAGCACATGCTAAGGCATTGTTTTACTGGTGAAGCCAATAGTAATTATGTATGAAAACTTTTAAAAAACTTAAAAATCATATTTCGACCTCGGTTTACTTATATAACATTATTTATTTGTTACGACCTCAGATATACTCTGGTAAAATTATGCGGGTTCCCCACGACCACGTTGTATATTATATCAAAACCAGGGATAGTCGAACCTTTCGGCGTTGTTTAGATCCTAAAGATATTATATTTTGATACTGAAATATTAACCTTTTATATGCCATAAACTTTTTAAATGGCTTTGCTATATCGTGCTATGACTTGATATAATAAGTAATACCAGAACGACACTGAGACATTAAACACGAGTGTGGTTTTATGTACAGAGTTGCATAAAGTTTATGTCACACCTGGCCATAAAGCGGCAATTACCGCACGCTCCGCGCGCGGGAAATCCCACTTCCTGGCCAGGGGGTGACATAAAAAATTGTACTTAACACGGGCGGTAATAAAGAAACCCTCTGATCGCATATTTATCGCCCTTGCCTTCGGCTCGGGCGTCAAATACCTGCGATCTGAGACATTCTTTGTTTTACCGCCCTTGTTAAGGAATGTACTATTATCTACATCCAAATATTAAATTCTCTTTCATGTGTAGTGTAACCCACGTTTACTTAGATACTCCTAGGCAGAGCACGGGCTCGCGCCCGTACTGTAAAGTTGTACGTAATCTCATAATGTGATGCGGTTCCGGCATGTGCGCGCGGCGGGGGAACGCCGGGCTTAAGACGATGTTCGAAATTTGAATTTAATATCAAAGTATTTGATTACCTATCGATACTTATTCGTAAACATTAAGACGCAACAACAGATACGGGTTTCTTAATATAGTTCATTTGCTTATCGTTTCTGAACGAAATAAAATTATATATATGAGGGAAAAAATGTTGCAGTAATAATGACAAAATTGGAATCCATTTCCTCTAGTACGCCCAGTTTTATTTTGCGAAATCGTTCTCACAATTCAGACGGTCAAATATTTTTAGTCGTGCCGAGGTAAGCTTTATCCGGTTTCTACTACAGAGCAGTATTTATACAGGTCACACTAGGGAGCCCAGACTATAAGCTGTGATATATCCTCTCCGAACTGCACTGAATGGGGTTAAACGATCTCCGTATGCCGGGAGAGCGCTGTTCGGTTTAGAAATTAGAAAAAACAATTATTTAGAAAGGTTTTCCAGACGCCGCCGAGCTTTTAAATATTTTATGTTATTGCCAATTTTGGACAAGTAAAAGTATTGCTGTGTCCACAATAGCCATCGAACAAATTACTTCCAAACGGTTTGTTTAGGTACCGTGAAGTAAGTTATAAATTACAAAGTAATAAACCGATACGAACAAGAATTTGGACCAAAGTCATTAGTTAGTATGCCCTTGTCAGTTTTAAAACTGCTTATTAACTATCGAATACCAGATACCATAAATAATGTAACAAAAGAGTTATATAAACATCGATCATAACGGCTATAGGAATCGACAGCAGTAATGGAAACAACAGATATATTTCTTATTGAAACTGAACGGAGCCCGTCAAGCACAATGCTTTATGAAAAACTGAAGACGAGTTGCTATCTTCCGGTCAGGAGAGAGAAAAACGCAATTTCGTATTCAAGATCACGAAGACGACAGAAATAACGCCGACTCGATTCGCACCAAGCCTTCTTATGAGCGACCTTTAGAATAATTGGAGGAATGTATCTCAATCCATCTCGTACGTCAATACAATACAATCCTTGTAATGTAAGACAGAATAAATCGCTACTGAATCTCATAAAATGAATGTTTGTCTTACCCACGGAGAAGTACCAATTTCTAATATCCACATACATTCTCTACCGTATGCGAAGGCACGATCCGACGTTTATTAAAATGAAGGTTATTTAGAATAGCATACCCTTTCCTGAATACGTTGTTAGATTATTTTTTCTTGAGATCATTCTAGGACGGCTATTATCGATTTAATTGAAATAGATACGTATTGGTAACGGTGTTGCCGCACACGCTCACCGAAATCAAATGTCTTATGATTATGAAGGAGAGACGCACTTACTAACAAAAAAACAATTTTTTTGTTCAGGGATGAAGGACGCAGTCGTTAAGCCAAGGCCTTCGGGCGGCTTGAGAAATTCTAACAGTCAAGTTGCATGCAGACTCACTTGACAAGCCTAATCCCAATAAGACCCTCGGTTTGCAAGGTCAGCCCCTCTAGCACAACATGCATTCCGTATCTACTCGCGCGCGAGATAAGCTACCTGTCACTTTTTGACAGCATTAATCAGACAGTGACAGGTAGCCTATCTCGCGCGCGAGTAGAGACGAGATGAATGTTATGCTAGCTCCACAGAAATCTTGGGATAAGGTAACGGACCCCAGGGATCCTTCAGGAAGCAACTGTGCTGGGATAAAGCTAGGAAGATAATGATTTCATTATTAAAGCTCGTTTAGACAAATTAGCCTTAAAGATTTCTTTCTCTCTCTTTCAGCATTAAAGAGAGATTATTAAAAAAGTTTGTGTTTTTATAGTAAAGTACAACCGTGGAACACTGAAATGAAAATGTAAATTGAGTCCAACCCTTTTCTTAACGATAATGAGTAGGGAAACGGTATCGTCCCAAAACGGAATGTCATGCCACCAATTAGAAAGGAGCCGCCCGGCCCCGCTCACGTCGAACTATGCGGAGCATTCGAAGAGACATTTGTTACCGATGTCACAGGTCTAATTGAAGTGGCCAGTTTGTTGCGACAGTAGCTGTAGGTAAAATGACCTACGAGCGATTGTTACTTGCACAATTAGGTACGTTAAATGACACGACGATGACTTTCCGCACACGAGAATACTGTAATAATAGTTTCGATTAAGCAAATAAATATATATAAATGCAGCAATACAACTTGTACAAGTGCGTGAGCAACACGCAAATAGGAAATAACACCCAGTCTGTATCATATCGTTTAGATTGGGAGCATAGTAAAATGGGCACCGTTAATAGTACAGTATGTTATTAAATAATATATGATATGACAAGTAAAAGTTTGTATGCTTAAATTCACCAAAGTAGAAATATATTATCATTGAAAAAAGTAGGTTCCTATTCCAAATATAAACAATATAGCCGATCAAGCGTTGAAAGTGTGAATACAGTAAAAGGGGAAAGAATTGTGAAGAACAAAGGTATCAGAAGTTGACCAGTTTATGCCGAAACTAGTAGATCAAACACAAGTTGTTTACATTCTTTATAAGCCCGCTTTCCGATCTATTCGCTATACTTAACTAAATAATATCTCATTAGACGAAAACATTCAACGTCAAAATTTATGTTACGCAATATAATAATCACCTCCCGATTTTATTTTTAGTAACGGACCTACGCTATGAAAACTGGTATTTTTTTAAATCTTATTATGAATGTCTATACTCTAAACAAGCTTCTGTTAACTAAAATCTCACTAAAAGTGTTTTGTCCCTTTCTCACAAACATAGCGTTTAGATTTGTCATAGACGCTTCAGTATCTTGATCGAAATATCTTAGCGCCAGCCACCCCTCATGAAACACTAGGAGTTTTGGATGATCATACGATGTCTTCTTCATCATTTCCCGTTCGCCAAATGCTATTTTCTGAATGCAAATGCTTGGTTTCTTACTGAAAATACTAAAATCGCTATATGTTTCGCTTGAATTTTTGAGGAGTTCCGTCAATTCCTCATGGATCCCATCATCATAACCGGATTCTGGTAACAACGGGACCCAGACCCGCCTTGAAGTATATGCTTTCAAATACCGATTTGGAAAATTCTTCACACAAAAAAGTACATGTTGAATGCAGCCGAATTGAGAACCTCCTCCTTTTTTTGAAGTCTGTTAAAAATTACTTTGTGACCATGCAAAATTACTCTTACTGACGTCATTGCCGTATTTATTACGCTAATGGACGATGTAAAACGTACGTCCGCAATAAAATCATGTTGCGATCTAAATCTGTAGCAAAAAGACATTTTATTTTATCGTACATAAATTGGGATTTCCGGATGCTCGAGGAACGTTTAACTCCGCCGCAATTTCTCAGTGCACCGACTACACTGCATTTAAATTTACCAGAAGCGATGTAGCTGATTAAAACCCTACTTACATTTTTGGATTTCGTCTACGGTGGGCAACATTTTGATGTAGTTTCGAAATTGGGATCTTTGAAGTGTTCGGCTCCAGTCGAGGACTACAAATAGTAATCAGGTTGGTGTTATTGACATTTCCATTTCGGATACTCGGATCACAATTTGATATCTAATGCGTTAAGATAACGTATCAGAACTATTGCGTGCCACACATTGATATCAAATTAGAATTCGAAATGTTTGAGTCATATTGCAACATCTGCACCTTCGTAGAAACTTAAAAAAAATATTATTATAGTCTTAAGGTTACCTTAACTATTTAATTTTCCATCCATTTTTGACACAAACATTAGGCATACTTCTCGAAAAAAAAAAACTGCCAGGCGAGATGTAGGGTAACTTACTACAATTGATCATGTTTTTTCTTTTATGTAGATATTCAACTTGATCGGCTTTGACACAGCATACCTAAAAATTCATACAGTTTAATCACATTGTTTAAATTTTCTCAAATCATACCTGAAAGAGTGAAAGACATCATGTATGTTTTTGAAACTTCCAAGTTTGGAATAGGAAAGGATCTACTACCTACTCATAACAGCTGGTGTGAACGCAAGAGACGAAGCTGTAACAGATTTGAAGTGAGAGAAGAGAAATAGAATGTAACAGGGAACTACAAAATATGTAATATGTAAGAGACATTATGTAGGTATAAGGTATACGGTAAGTGTAAATGATATTGACTATATAAACGTTTCTTTACAGACAGTTCAATATGATGAACTTAAGAATAAAACGTACCTTAACTAACATTTATTAAGTTAATTGAAGATGGCTTTTAGCTCATGTTACTGTTACGTTCATGTTACTAGTAGGTACATAATTATTATGCTACACAACTCGAGATAAACAGGCATCAAGATTGTGTCATCATCATCATCATCAGCCTATATACGTCCCACTGCTGAGCACAGGCCTCCTCTCATAGATGAGAGGGATTCGGGCAGTAGTCCCCACGCTGGCCCAGAGCGGGTTGGGGACTTCACATACAACTTTGAATTTCTTCGCGGATGTATGCAGGTTTCCTCACGATGTTTTCCTTCACCGAAAAGCTAACGGTAAATATCAAATGGTATTCCGTACATAAGTTCCGAAAAACTCATTGGTACGAGCTGGGATTCGACTTCAAGATTGTGTATTAAACTATAAAGCGTTTGTGGCTATGTTGCGATTGACGACTTTGGTGTGGGTTTAATAGCTCCATGCGTCTGACCCAATCATTCATGGCTAATCCATCCGCGGAGTGAACCCAGAGCCAACGCTCGATAAGCTTTATATTACGAAGGGGTTAATATTGAGATAACTAATTGTTTAAGGATTCATACATGCATAGTCATGCCTTCTATATTAGGTTAAGTAGAGCATAAGGGCTTTTCCTTGTTCCGAGAATTATTAGCTCGCGAATTATTATCGCGTCATATGCTTGCGCTTGCGGACTGCTCGCAGAAATCTGTCAATATATTGTATTTCTTGTCTTTCATTTGCAGGTACTTCATACTTACCTCTTCTATACTTATTTTACAAGCTGTGCAAAGTTAAAGTTACTGTTTCAACTCTTATGTTTCCAACTTTAATTATTTTATTGTTCAACTGCCCTTTGGAATATAGCATATTTTATTTCCAAAAGGAAAATACATTTTTAGTCAAGTTATAAGTACTCGAGAATTTTTTGATAGATATCTTAATCCTTTGTCATATTTAGAATTTAAGAGTAAGCTCAAACTTTTTTTTTTTCAATGTAATCCATTTTACTCCATAAATGAATTTAAGGAAAAATTAAGACAAGAGAAATCGCTTTAAAGTATAGACCTATTATATATATTGTAACTGAGACAATTGAATGTATGAATTATTATTATGAACGAATTTTACAGGTGCATGATAAATGTTAAGAAAAAAATATGTATCTTGACTTGCTAGATGTAACGTGATTTTGTTACTTGGTCAAATAAAGAAACTTGAAACTTTGATTTATTGGAATGAAATCAAAATAAACGTTTATTTATAAACATCATTATAATGACGAGCGTAATAATTTCTCAAACAAGCCTAATTTGTGAAATAAACGGGATCTAATTAATTACGATATGCTAGTAAATTGGTAATCGTTGACCTACTTGCCGTAAAATGATTGACCGCGATTCAATTAGTAATACATGAATGGAATATGTTTTTGTTCTAGCGACAATGGAATTTCTATATTAGAGCCTATTTCACCATCTCGATAATTGTCACCTGTCATTGACAATTTCGTCCAACGTTTCTCGCAGGAGCACATCGAACTTATCGACTACGTATACGTCGAATTATCATTGTCAGATGACAATGGTGAATAGGGGCCTGATGAACACATAAAACCTGCCTAGTATGTATATTTTATATCAGTAGGTATATCGTCTATAATTATCAATTAATAGTATTAACACGGATGCATGGGAAATCAAATTAATCGTTATCCGGGAACACTCGGTGGCGACACTTGCTCATGAGATTCACGCTTGAAGGAAAATGCAATATGTGGGTACTGTAAAATACACAGTAACACCAGGTAACCACTCTCTAGGCGTCCGCCCGCTATGGCGACTAACAGCCAACTACCCCCGCTCCTCGCAGTGCGGTATACTACATCCCTTCCTTGTTAACGAAGAAATAAAGATTTTGGATTAGCTTCGACTTGTGATTTTTGAGTCATTTTCATAACGTTAATCAACATATGCAAGAGTCGATATTAGTCGTCAATTGGATCACTGTCCGAAAGTTTCGTCTTCACTATTTTTATTGACAACAGCCCATTCATCAGTTTCAACTTTTAACATTGATCTGTTCTCCAACTTCTATATTGCTATTATATGTATTATATTCCTTTCCTGTCCGCGTATTCCTCTACCTTTTTCTTTGTTTTCTCGGTATCTGTCTCTGACGTTACGTTACGTAAGATTTCTAACTACCAAACTGATCTCGATACATGGCCCTATATTTATATGAAGTGAATCAAGTACTTAGTTACTATAAGTTTAATATTTTGACATGTAAAATTCTATATTTTATCAATAAAATGAGTGTGAGTAAGTGATTCCGAATGACTTGGTCTAGTTCTCTAACCACCTCTCACATCCTCATACTGTATCAACACAACCTCTCTGAGTCACTTGTAGGTTTACAAGACAGCCGACCTACGGCTATACGGGTACACAGCCAAGCAGCCACTGTGCATTCTTGGTGAGTGCTCTATGATTCTAACAGTCTCTCAAGTGCTTCAAGGGAGGTTTATACAGAAAGATGAAATTTACGATAGTCACATCAAGTCATAAGTCTACTAGCATCAAACTCAATCTGTCTGAGTGTATAACAAGTAACTATACTGAAAGTATAATAGCCGATTAACTTATTTCAAAATGTGCTCTCTCTCGGTGCGCCGTGAGGTCTTGGACTTAATGTTTCTGTTTAAGTTACTACGACAAAATATTGACACCAAAATATAGAGAGACTGCAACCTACTTCTACAACTTATCAAATTTAGCGCCTATTAGAACTCCTCGGAAACCCATCACGCCTCTATGCTCGCCACTTCGTAGAACCGTGCTCGGATCCAACTCGCCTAAATATCTCGTCTCTGTAAATTATTAAACTTATGTAGTGGGTCAGTAGATATACACGCTGACTCAATTTCGCAGATTGATTTATACATTCTTCTCCATGAACAGTAAATAAAACTTAAATGGTCCGTTTGTCTCCTAGCTTACAATTTTTGTTCTTTACTATAGATTACTAATCTTGATAACTACAACTACTGCACATTTTATTCTGTTTATTACACATTAATTAAGCACTTCTTTTCTAATAATATAATATGAGTATAGGTGACGCTATCTTGCGCATAGCTCTTGTACCTAACCCTTTTATAGCTTTAATTTGTGTTACTCTTGGTTACTCTCAGTTAGCGTAGGCCTACATTATGTTGCATGCTGTGCTATAACTGAGGGTGGTGGTGGCATTGATTCCGATGCTTCTGGCAGTAAGCGAATAATACTACTTATCCGACTCTCCTCTACGCTTTCAAGCGCACACTATTCCATAGAATAAGTAATAGTACTACGTACAGAAGTTCACTGTTAACAAATCCCCGCGAGGCAAGCCAAACGTGCCTCATCGTGGTCATCTCCTTCTATCACACGCGCATCACTCGCTACAGCACTTTCTATCACATTGAAAGTCATCCTAAGGCTGAACTTTGAGCGGCGCGATGACGTCACGCGAGTGAGTCGCCCCTGACTCTTCACACAATTGTACTACCTATGTATGTGGAATTAGCGTCTCTAAGAGACCTTGTTTACCCATCACTAGATTTTATAAAACAAAGTCGCTTTCTGCCGACTGTCTGTCCCTATGTATGCTTAGATTCTTTTTTTTTTAAAACTACGCAACAGACTTTCGACTTTTTTTAATATAGACAGAGTGATTAGAGAGGATTGTATATTACACCCGCGCAAAGCCGGGAAAGGTCGCTAGTTTCCAAATATTTCACAGGACTAAATTTATCTCTTGTTGACTCGACCCATATTTTCTTCACTTCAAATCTATATCCAACAACTACTAACGATGCTTGTCTCTCTTCATTTCTGAACACATTGCACTGTCAGTACCTATTAAAGGCAAGAAAATGATCAGAAAAGTGAACTAAGTCAATTGTCAGTAGAATGATTTATATTTCTCAAAACGGTCGCAGGGTAACTCATCTCAACGATGTTTACAGTTCAGTATCGACAAAGATACCCAGTCAATAGCCATTTATTGAACCACTATTATGCACTATAACTACCTACTACTTTACTCTTGAACTTCCAACTGTACCTGTCGTATCGAATATCAATATTCTCTCCACATGTATGTATTTATCCATCGGTTTACGTCGACCTTTTTCTATAATCATTATTAACTGATAAAATTGAATAAGATTAGACGATACCAAACCTTGACTAATTTCAACCAAGTTGATCCAGCTGCTGTCTACCACTTCAAGGCACAGTCAAGACACTTTAGGTAACTCTATGTATGCATGTATGTGTATAAGCACCCAACTGCACACCATAACAAGTTAAAATTATATTTTGAATATTTTAATAATGAATGTAAACTAACATTTGTATTGCATACTGTTTGTTATTTGTATAACAGCTGGGAAAGGTGAAACACTTATGTACTTACACTAACGCATGTAAACATACCCTTTTTCTGCGAATAAATAATAATAATTATTAAAACTTTCACCTTTCGTAGATACACACTTGCGTATTAACCGATATAATCGAAACTTAGTTTCATCATCCTCCTAGCGTTATCCCAGTACAGCTGCATCCTGAAGGATGCCTGGGGTCCGCTACCTTAACGTGCCTTCCAAAGCACGGGAGCGCTCAGTTAGTATAACCACTCAAAGCGGTCACCCATCCAAGTCCTGACCGCTGCCCACGTTGCTTAACCTTAGATACCGCAAGCGGTACGCAGGCGCCGCTGGCCACGAGCGCTCGCATCGAAACTTAGTTTATGACTAATAAATAACTAATTCAGATTCCTTCAGCATTGTACGACAGTAAGGAGTTCCAAGTATAATATCATTATCATAATGTTCCACAGATCATTATTAACAAACGTCTATGGAAACTGTATTAGTCAAGTTGACTATATTAGTCATAACGATATTACAGATAAGCTATTTCTCACCATAGTCATCACCTTTTGGCTCAATCATACTTAGATCAATATCTATACAATGTCTACAACTTGTGAAATTAACCAGCTTCATTGTAATCATAATACTCGTTTAATTTCCAGCTTCTAAGTTAAAACCCATGTCAGAAGACTATTCTTTTTACAAGTAATCTTTCTTTCGTATCAATCAATATTAGCGACCAGAAAATATATTTCAAAGGCCCATTTCAATTTCTCCCATCTGACACCCCCTGATACGGGATCGCCAGCATATACCATATCACCATACCATACTATACCCTACCATATTGACCTTACTTTTATAATGTGTACAGTATGGTATAACACGGGTATTTCCATTCTTGTTCACATCCAACACTATCGCGGTCTATCGAATTGACCTTTTATCCAAGACTCGTGTTAGTAACTAGTTACTGTTCAGGCAGCGTATCAAATACCGCTCAATAAATAACAGTTTACGATAATATCATTAAATACAGTCTATCATATTGACCATTACCACAAGTCTTTCATACCACTTTTATACCGGCAGCCTGTCAAATTGACCCCGTATTACACTGCATTGTATAAATTACTACACGGTCTTTAAGTGGTCTTTAATATTGATTGATATTATGAAAGTCTCCCATGTCACTTTCATTCTTGTGGCCTCTCATATTGACCCCTCATATGATGAAAGTCCTCATATCACTTTCATTCGTGTGGCCTCTCATATTGACCTCTTATTTTATGAAAGTCATCATATCACTTTCATTCGTGCGGCCTCTCATATTGACCTCTTATTGTATGAAAGTCATCATATCACTTTCATTCGTGCGGCCTCTCATATTGACCTCTTATTTTATGAAAGTCTTTCATATCACTTTCATATTCCTATAAATATTTATAGCCATGGTCTATCCTTATTGACCTTTCATATGCCCATAAATATTCATAGCCATGGTCTATCCTTATTGACCTTCCATATTCCTATAAATATTTATAGCCATGGTCTATCCTTATTGACCTTCCATATTCCTATAAATATTTATAGCCATGGTCTATCCTTATTGACCTTTCATATTCCTATAAATATTTATAGCCATAGTCTATCCTTATTGACCTTTCATATTCCTATAAATATTTATAGCCATAGTCTATCCTTATTGACCTTTCATATTCCTATAAATATTTATAGCTATGGTCTATCCTTATTGACCTTTCATATTCCTAAAAATATTTATAGCCATAGTCTATCCTTATTGACCTTTCATATTCCTATAAATATTTATAGCCATGGTCTATCCTTATTGACCTTTCATATTCCTATAAATATTTATAGCCATAGTCTATCCTTATTGACCTTTCATATTCCTATAAATGTTTCTAGCCATAGTCTATCCTTATTGACCTTTCATATTCCTATAAATATTTATAGCTATGGTCTATCCTTATTGACCTTTCATATTCCTATAAATATTTATAGCCATAGTCTATCCTTATTGACCTTTCATATTCCTATAAATATTTATAGCCATGGTCTATCCTTATTGACCTTTCATATTCCTATAAATATTTATAGCCATAGTCTATCCTTATTGACCTTTCATATGCCTACAAATATTCATAGCCATGGTCTATCCTTATTGACCTTTCATATTCCTATAAATATTTATTTATTCAAGTGATCATCAAATTGAATTGCTATTCCAGCTTCATATGTACCAAACATAACCAAGGTATTACTTAATTGACTTGTTATGCCTAGCGATTAGTGGGTACACTATGTACTGATATAAATACTTGTTTACACAGTAAACGTTCAAAATTAATAAGTGCAAGGTGGTACCACGGCAATGAATCAATGAAGAATTTTTTACATCGCACGCATCCCCAACAACTAAGTAGGTACGTCACGAATTAGTTACTTTAGTGACATAATTCAACGTTTAAATATTAAATAATCTCGCTTTTTAATGGAAATTGGTTTCTCATCACTTTTATACACAGTTGAAGGTATTACTCGCTTTTTTATTGAAATTGATGTCTAATCACTTTCATACACAGTTGAAGCAATTGGGTACCAAGCGCATCGATTTGGTACATAAGTAAGCAAGTATAAAGTGTACTATGCATCGAAGTAAACACCCAATGACTCATCGAAAAACTGCTGCACCGACCGGCCGGTCGATGCCAAATCTATAACATAAGTATTGTTACAAATGCGCGAAGACACTAAATCGCGTTATTTGTGCATTAGTTTTCGTGAGATTATTATAACGTAGTTATCTTCAATAACTAATAATTAGTCATTCACATCTAACTTCGATAATTCTCTTTTATTCGTACACATTTTTTACCTTCTTACTTTCCCTTCCTTTTACGTAAAATTTCCAATCAGGACTTACGTTTTTCCTCGTTCGCCATTGTAAAATACACAGTAACACCAGGTAACCACTCTCTAGGCGTCCGCCCGCTATGGCGACTAACAGCCAACTACCCCCGCTCCTCGCAGTGCGGTATACTACAGGTACCTAATGCGGTTATCCCATTTGATTAATTAAACCTGTATAATTTAACCAGCCACTGTGATCTACAATATAGCCGCATTCCTAACGTGATAACGACAGTAAACTTCAGTCGATGAAACAGACGGTTGTTTGATTTTGTCTTATTCCTTTCACTCGCTAAACCCAATCAAGGTAAACAACAAGACTAAGCTGCCTCTACTCTGAATATCAGATGTATGATATTTATGAAAAAAAGTGAATAATCTGCACGTATTTTGGAGAGTTACTGATGCCAAGAATTGCAATAAGCCAATATTCTATTAAGTGAGCATATTTGCCAAACAAACAGAGGGCTCAACAGCAACAATTTACGGCCCTCCATCGCCAAGTGAGTGGAAACGTGCAAACGGGGCACGAACAAGTCGTCGACCTGGAAATCTTACAACGGTTTCGGACCAAAGATTAATTAGTCGGGGTAAACATCTCGACTAATCTCGTAATCAGCGTGCAACTGACTGAAATAAATAAATTATCTCCGTGGGCGAAAAGGCCATCTAAATCTCCACAAATTTACCACTTGTAATAATTTCTCCAGTGCGGTGCTCAGTCGTGGGAAAACGTGCATTTGGGCGGGTGTTTTAAGAAATACGAGAAATCGAAGAAATCGGATAGTTTCGGGCTACGGAAAATGGAGGAACAAAGCAACGTAGCGAAACAAGAAGTAAGTTTGTCTTGTTCCATGCACTGGTTTTTTTTCTTTCTTTCTTATCAATGATATTGTCGTCTGTACTTTTAAAGTTTATTGTTGTGATTAAATTTATTTTAAGTGAACCGAACAGTTTTAACGTAGAACAGAGAATGCAATTTGTCGTGCCATCTCTTCTTGCTAATTATAATTAAGTCCTAATAACACAAATAAACCCTGCCATTTAAACCTTTAGATTACATTAAGTCCCAAGTTTTTAACTGAAATTCGCCCTCGTACCCGTTATCTGCTAAATTACCGTCTGCAAAAGAGAAATTAAGTTCTAAAAGTTGAAACGTTTTATTGCTCGAGAATAGAGTGCTTCAACGTTTTACGAATTGCCAGCAGTGATATAATAATTTGATTATGTTTTTAAGAACAAGCCTAAAGGCGAACGGCGCCGCAGCCGGTCCGACGAGTTGCGAGACGAAATAAAGAAATTCAAAGAGAACCTCCTCCAGTCCGCGGCGACAGGCACTGAGTAAGTTATAGTATAATAAAACTAGCTCAAAATGAGACTGACATTACAAGGTACTGGAATGTACTAACTGCTTCAAAATGTGAATGCGGGAAACTCGGAAGACAGAAGTCTCCGTCTACAATTAGATGCCGTACATACTATTATTACGTTTCGTTTTTTTCTGTCTTCATTACATTTTTAAATACCAAGTGAAACTCCTTATCTACTTGGTAATATAAAAACTAGAGAATAAGCCAAGATATTTTCAACACTATGTTGTTTCTAAATGTTTTTCTTACTTAATTGTCTACTATATTTTTCTGAATTTAAAAAGTATAAGTATAAAAAAGTATAACATAATCGAGAAATATCTACATGCATTAAACTTTTAGGAACGGAAATAATATCAATAATAGTTTATGTAAATGTTTTATTGAAAAAACGAGGAAACAGTATAAAGTAATGATTGTAATTTATTAATGGAAAGCGTGCCCGGGCGCCCTATACAAACGTTCAACGTAAAGGATATTCTTAATTTCCGCCCGGGCCACGGCTCTGCAAAGACGCCATTTTCATTTTGCTGTAAAATGTTTTTATTGAGAGCTGATTGAAATAGCGCTACGCCTATACTTTGGCATTAACGTGTTTTAGAAGTTGCCGTCTTAGCTGATCTACCAGCCTCTGTTTACATTTTCTATTACAATAACAAATATTTATTATTTTTATTTATCGTATGGCATTTATTTCGAACCGTGAGATCTTCGAGAAGACAGTACGGTTGCCAGTTTTTGTTGCACTTTTAGAACCACGCAGGGGTCACGTGTAGGGTAGCGGTGGGTACTTTCCCAAGGATGTCTATTGTTTGCCCGAAATTCATATGGAATAATTTCAATTGCTCGATAAACATTTGCCCGATTTTCATTTGCCCGAATAGTTTATTTACTAGAAAAATCGTTTGACATACTCTTGAATTCCCGAATATTACATGATAGAATGATACGAATGCCATACGTATTGTTATCCATATTATTAAGTGCAATAATATTATTTGATAGAATATTTATACGCTATACTAATTATAGTTTATCCGAAACAGTCCTAACTATGAATTTCGGATTTTGAAACTATGGATTTTGAGTCGGATTAAGTAGTAAAGTAGCTTTTCAAACAAGTTTTTCTGCTCTTTTATAAAAAAATAACCTCGAAGAGAGATCCTCTTCTAACCTATCCGTGATCCAAATCGGATTAAGTAGTAAAGTTCAAACAAGTTATTCTGCTCTTTTAAATTTCATTAAAATTATGGATTTTCATTCTCAGCTATTCGATTCGAACAGTAGAGATGGATGGCAAATAAAAGTATAGCATGTGATAATTATGGATTACAATGATTATGGAAAAAGATATTATTGAAATTGATATCATGGGAAATAAAGATACTGGCATTTGATTAATATGGTAAATAATGAGTATGGCATACGAAATTATAGGAAACAATATTATGGCAGTTAAATAGTATGGCAGTCAAAATTCGGGCAACTGAAATTCTGGCAAGTAAGGGTTTCCCCTTTCCCAACGGACGTGGTGCAAATTCGACCCCCCTTTGTCAAGTGAGTGGGCAACTTGACTGTTAGAAGTTCTCAAGCCGCCCGAAGGCCTCCAACTTGGCTTAATGACTGCTGTCATAGACAGCAGCCGGGATCAACGGTTTAACGTGCCTTCCAAAGCACGGGAGCGCTCAGTTAGTAACCACTCAAAGCGGTCACCCATCCATGTCCTGACCGCGCCCGACATTGCTTAACCCTGCGTATCGCTTGCGGCACGCAGGCGCCGCTGGGCCACGAGCGCTCCAAATATTTATTTATTTATTAATATATTAGATACTGACAGATTACATAGCCTTAACTGCGAGACTACTGCATATATCGGTCATGGGTTCATCCGTGAAGTGCACGAGTGATATGGATGTATGTAAATTAAGAAAATACTCAGTAGTAGTATATAGTGTCTTAATAATAACCAGAGTAATATGCGAATTAAGTATGCAGATAGATATTTAAGGAAAATTAGGACAAAGCACTATTACGCGAGTGTGGAACGCTTTCGCGTGGTATAAACGCTCAAACACAACGCATGCAACTTGTATGGTAAACTGTAGGTAAGTTGGAAGAAGTTTCTTGAATAAACTTTTTTTTTATATAACTCGAGTTTTGTATGTGTTCTTAGTTGTAAGCTAAAGCGGCAATTACACTTCGTCGTTCGCCGCAGAAGTGTAAAGAACACGTCAGTCGGCCGCATTCGGCGATCGACAGCTGCCAAGACGCCGTAGTGGGCGGACAAACTAGTGTAAAGACGACGTTCGTTGGCCTAAGTAGTTTAAAACGAATTCGGCGACCGCATTAGGTGAACGACGAAGTGTAATTGCCGCTTAATTGGTTGAGCTAGAAGTATATCCTCAGGTCCATACTGAGTAGCGGCGGAGAAACGCTATCGCCGCCGCCACCGCGCTCCCGCTCTGCGTCCAAAGCACGGGAATCCCTTTGTGTGCCGCCCAACGTCCTTGCTGAGATGGACGAGACTAAGTTGTTTGAGCTCAAGGAGGTTTGTTCATTCACAATATAATTTGTAATATAAAACGACCGTAAATAAAACGATGCGGATAACTTGCTCCCTGGTTTCGAACATTGGAGAATTTAAATCAAGTGGTATATTTTTCCTTCCAAAATGTTCACAAAAAAGCTGTCGTATCAGTGGTGTCCAATCATTTCGTCCTCTCCTGTTCTGTTGAATGAAGAAGGGGAGGAGGTAGACCCAGATTGACGTACTTCAACCAAGTGAAGGAGAAAATAGATGCCGTGTCGTATCAGGACGCTAAATGCGGTTATTAGATAAGTTATGCAATTACTTACACCCTAATTAGGTTTTACTAATTAAAAAAACAATCACAAATTTAAAAAAATGAGGCACAGAGAAGAAAAAATAGAACTCTAATCCGTTTTTGACATCAATAAACTATAACTAGAACTTAAGTCCGGCCCTGTGTTATTGATGGCCGCAAGCTATTACTTATTCTGTGCCGCAAGTAGTGTCTTGTGCAGCAGTGTGTTAGTTAATTCTACCCTCATACTGTTTTTGTCTAGTATTGACACATTGTGTTTATAATTTTTATGTAAATACTTTTATAATTATACTAGGTACAATACGAATGTAAATGCGCTCACGGGCGTATCTACTTAGTGCATGCATACTTAATCTCATTAAGTGAAATGTAATATTTCTTTTGAGATAATAAAAAAAAATATCTTTAACCACAAAAAGTGTGGGTTCGGCTACCTAATCCCATGATTTGGCGTAGGTACTAGTTTTTTACGGAAGCGACTGCCATTCTGACCTTCCAACCCGAGGGGAAACTTTGTCAAGTGAGTGGGCAACTTGACTGCTAGAAGTTCTCAAGCCGCCCGAGGCCTCTAACTTGGCTTAACGACTCATATCATAGACAGCAGCTGGGATCAACAGCTTAACGTGCATTCCAAAGCCGAGTAATAAGTACCTTTGGGTATTTTTACGATAGTACTAATTGACAATGAAGCAAAACCCGTGAAAAACTAAATGATCTCAAAAGGAAATGAATATTACTGCAGAGACTAATTTTCTTGTATTAAAGAAACTAAGACTTAATTCTTACAGGACGCTGCATAAGAAGCGCTTGATTCCCATGTTAACTGCTTTAAAAACTTTATTAAAGCTCTTTGTAGCTGTAGTTAATCTCTTTAGCTACTTAAAATTTCTTTCTGAGGCTTCGTGAAGTCATTTGGATAAAGCTAATTAAAATTTGCTGATATGACATTTATTAGTAAGTTTGCTTTCAATAAAGCACCTGCTAGAACAAGTCTAGCGAAAATTAGTTAGTTGTGTCCCCAGCACTTATGCAGTAGTATAAATATATGTTTATATATATGTATATATGTAACTATTATTAATATATTTATGTATATATTACTAAATAAGGAATGTATGTTTATCCTTTTGATATTATTTAAGTTATCATGGATTAATTTTTTTCACTGCACCCACATTTGCAAGTTTCTGTTTGGCCCTACGGTTGACTGGTAGAGAATGCCTCATGGCATTAAGTCCGCCCTTTGTACAAATTTTTATGTGCAATAAAGTTTAAAATAAATAAAAATAAATAAGCTCACGTCAAAAAAAAACACGCACACATCGATCGATCTCGGCCCACCATGTCAGGAAGTTAATTATGATTCTGTTATGTTAATTATGATTCGGTTTGGTGATCAGGCATACAGTTCAGGCAGCCTGATAGTAAACAGACACTGTAGGTAGCCTGTGTATTTTTTAAATTGGTAATTCTTTGACCCTATACCTAGAAACAAATGATGGTTTGAGAATGAGGACCCAACGCCGTTTATCCTCAATACGAGATCACATTACACAGGCAGGCGCTTGTACAGGTTAAAAAGTTTAAGTACTTGGGTCATTTTGTCACGGAGGATCTCACTGATGATTTAGATATGGAAAGGGAGCGGAGAGCCTTAGCCGTTCGCTGTAATATGCTGGCACGAAGGTTTGCCAAGTGTACCAAGGACGTCAAGGTGACGCTATTTAAGGCTTACTGCCAATCCTTGTACACGTGTGGCTTGTGGACCAGGTACACACAGAGATCGTATAGGGCTCTCCGGGTCCAATACAACAATGCTTTCAGGATGCTGATGAAGCACTGCAGTGCGTCAGGGATGTTTGCGGAGGCTCGAACGGATTGTTTTTCAGCAATAATTCGCAAACGAGTCGGCTCCCTGATGCACAGAGTGTGGAACAGCACCAACAGCTTCCTGGAAGTTATTGCTGAAAAATGGGACAACCCTATACTAAGCTTCTGGGTGAAAATACACTCCGGATGCCCAAAAATTCTTTTAAAATTAATTTAATTTATTTTAACTTAACTGTACTTTACTAACAAATATATACTGTGTACCTACTAACAAAATTATGGATTTTATAATCTGAAATAAATGTGATTCATTCATTCATTCACATTCCAAAGTGCCCTATTTTATACTGAATAACTCTCCTAGTCTTATTAATAGACTTTCATTCCGCAAAGGGATTAATTTCTGTAAGTGAATACTCACTCACACAATGATCAGCTCTTCCATTGATACTAGTGATGATTCTCACAGGCATTCCTTTTGTTCGATTTGGACGGCGATGGCTGCATCGACCAAAACGATCTGCGAGGCACTCTCGTTAGCCTGGGTGAGAATGTGGACGATAAAGATGTACGGAGCATGTTATCTGAGGTTAGTATTATATTATTTAACTTGTAAATTTGTTGACCGTTTCAGAAATTATGCATAAATTATGCACCCTGTCAAAAACTGGCTGTGAAAAATAGAACAGACTTAATAGGTACCTAATCTTACGCAACGAATCAATTCAACTCTGTTCTAACTGAGAATGCCTTACATACAATAGATACCTATGTGGCGAGGAGCTTCGAAATTACACACCATAATTAGGTAATTATATACATACGTATAGTATATATGAAGTACCTACACTAAATCTTCTCGCTACCACAGAAAGTCAAGGCACGTCAGCGCGGTTCTTAAATTTCACTCCCACTCTTATTGCGGGTGTCGACAAAACCTAAATCCGGCTCCGGGGTTAGTTTGATGTGGGCGTAGTTCGAATGAAAAATATATGAATGTACCTACAAATATCTAATTTCAGCATTAAATATAGGTAAATATAATATAATACCTATCAGACGTTTTTATGTAAGCACTTGTCAGTGGCGGAGCGTCCATGCAATTCGATTCCCACCGACTTGCCTAATCTTCAGCCAGTGCAGGTCTTTTACTACGGCTCATGAAGAATAAGAAAGGCAAATTATTTCCGGCTTCCCTAAGAATATTTTTGACGCGCCGCCACTGGCACTTGTATACATATGATATTATGGTAAGGCATGATTATTTGTAAATAAATAAGTAAGGTGCAGCGGGGCAATCTAGACTGCGGGAAATTAAAACTAATCGAAAATATCTTCCGTGTTTAACATCATTTACTAGTGGATAAGGATAGTGAAAAAGCCCTTCTACAGTTTCACCAAGACGGCACTCTAGGAAATGATGTAAAACACCGAAAATATTTCGATAACTTTTTATTTCCCGCAGTCTATCTAGATTGCCCCGCTGCACCTTATGGGTTTTTTATGACAGTCTGGGTGACATAATTGATAATTTCAAATACCTGCATAAATATACCTTTAAAGAATAATCCATGTAGACATATAAATATGGGCTGAAATTTATACCAAAAATGTTACGCAAAATGTCATTAACTAGGACTTTCCAGGATTTCTAAGGTCACTGTAGTTTAGGTGCTGATTTTACAGAAAGAAAAATGAACGGCCCAGCACAAAGACGACACCAGCCTTTGTTGTTAAACTATATGTACTACCTACCAATAGACTAAATTAACTAGTTTGTCTTTGTTCGTCCAAGCGGAAGCTTTGCAAGCGGATGCTATAATTTATATGTTGGTTTTTCTCATCAAAAATATCAACTTACTATTTTTACTTTGATGTAATTCTAAATTTCTTTACGAAACCAAATAGCAGGGAATTATAAAACTGGCGCTATAATGAGATTGAGCCTGCAAATTATACCTTGAACGATGTTTATATAAATCGGTAATTTTTAGGTAAGCTAATTATTCTTAAACACCCTATGGCTTGCAAACGCGTCAAACTGTTATACCAGTTTTATCCGCTTCTTACCGTATACCTAAGCATGATACGAGGTATTTCTAATATTTTTTACTTCAGAGCAATCCACATTAAAATGCGACCCAGAGATTAATTTGTCACTATTTGTTGTTGTTGCAATTCAAACATGCGAGTATATCCACGTTTGGGTATTCCTTTTGGGAGCGAACGCGATATTGCCGATAAATATTGACATCATGAGAAATATAAATATACTGACCCTCTATTCATATTCATATATTGTCTACACATCTACAGGCGCCGAACCCTCTCGATTTTGACGGGTTCGTCAATCTCCTCGGGTACAGAACATTGGAACTGGACTCTGAAGAAACGTTGGTGGCGGCTCTCTCGCGCTGGGACAGAAATCACTCGGGGTACATTTCCGAAGAAAGGTAAATACAGCTCACTTTAAGATGACTTTTCTTATTCTTGAATCAATATTCTACAATTTATATAATTACGAAAATGACAAACGAACGTTTCATCATCTGATTGTATCACGAAAGAGCAGGGGGCCGATTTTTAAGTGTCGAACATTATACTATTCTGTGGTCGAACGCTCGAATTTTGACTCGAGATCTGTCAAAAAACTATGACGTTTTGACACATGTCGAGTGAAAAGTCGAGCATTCGACACTCAAAAATCAACCCCCAGTTCAGTCAGAAATTCTATTGCATCAAATTGAAAGTAAAGTCTTTGTAAGTAGGACACGTGAACATGCCGTGAATGAACATGGCCTGAATGAATAATAAATTTACGAATTGCAGCCTTCAAAGAGACTCGTTTGTTTAAAAAATAATGAACCTCCACGCCGTATTTGAATTTCTTTGATGACATTTATTTTGTCTTGATACAGGTGATATTTTTCAGACATTTTAATTTACATACATATCGTTGAAGTTGACAAAAACTGTTATTGGAAATCTACGACAAATAATAACTGCCATTAATTATGTTACGGTTTAGTATTATTCTTGTTGGTCAGGTGCCATTTACATTTTTGCGAAAAATATTTGAAATCATTATAATCATTTTGATGACTACAGCTACACTACATGACATATACAGAATAGATATTAAAATAATCGAGATTTTTCATAAGTGAGCCAGTATTACAAAAATCAATTATAATATACTAAATATTAACGAAAACTACTAGCAGATTTCCGTAGAGAGCGGGATGGTTAATAGCAAACTCACGGGACACTTGCAATGGCATTGCCTCTCCTTAACTATTCTTCCATTTCCAATTTGCTTCATTAATTTATTCACTCAATATCCAAACATAAAATTCTATTCAACCATCCTCCAGAGTAATTAATAAGTTGCTACTTAGTATCAACTTAGACAAGAACTATGAGAATTGGCGAACTTATCTAATCTCCACGGCATTGAGGCTTCAGAACACCTTCGAAGTTCGACTGGAATTAATCATACGAGGCTTAGTATACCTACATGCCCCTTCTCGTATACAATGGTTTATTAACAGAGGAATAAAAACTAAATAAGAACATTTTTTTATAAAAAATAAAATATTAGTAAATTAAAATTTGAAACGTTTGACATGTAAAATTTCATTTTTTATCAATAAAACGAGTATACATGAATAATTTTAGGTGACACACACACATGGGCTAATATTTGTTACTTAGCTTAGCCTAAGTTTTATTTCCCAAATTATAAAATCTTTAGGTTTTTAAGTTAGTGAGTTCGAATGACGGTCACGGCATCTAACGAATATTTGTTTTTGAGTCTTTTATTTATGTTATGTTAATCCAGGTTATAAACATGTTGCATACCTACCAAATTTTCATTATAATCCGACTAGTCGTTTTTGCGTGATTAAATAATAAAAATCTAAACTTTCGCATTTATAATATTATATTAGTAGGATAATCGGAAATGTTACGGACGAGTCTCAATTGGCGTTACTGGTATTATTTGGTTGGAGAATTTAATAAAAATCACGGTAAAAAAGCATAATCGTTTAAGGGGAGGTATCCCCAACGCAAATATCCCGCTCTAACACGCCTGAGTTTACAATTAATCATCCCGCTCTCTACGCAAGCTCTGCGCGCAGTTTCGTAAATATTTAGCTATAGTCATTAAGCCAATCATTTTATCAAAGCAAACCCTGCGAATTTTGTCTATAACTATTTAGGATCTTTAATTGAGTACAAAAATTAAATGTTAAATATCAGTAATATAGCCGTAGTATTGAAAATATATTCCAAAAAGGGGTAACTTTGCATTTTTTTTCTATCGAGTGAAATTAATCAGGTCATGTAACTGACTGCGAATTTGACTAGGCAAGATCCTTATGTAACACATATATTTTTTTTAGATTTTAAGACACTGTATTCTATGTCTCAGATGGTTTTTAGAAACTCAAAAGTGGTAATACCCGGCCTTAATAGACGCAAAATGCCCTGCCTTCGTTCAGGTCGGCCCCTAGAGATCCATAAACAAAACGGATCAAGATTAAATTACATTTTCCGCAAGTAAAATATATTACAGAAACCGAAGAAATGATTTTAGATAGGTACACGTGTTTGCCCTCTTTAAGTATTATAGCGATGAATATTGAAATATATGTTATCTTCAAAACAATTATAGCGAGGTTTTGTTTCACATACATTTTCACAATATTATGTTGCATGATTTCAAAAAGTCCTCATACTTACGTATTTTACAAATAAGTCTTGTTAAAAAGAAGCAAATGCCGGAGGAAATTTTTTGTTTTTTAAACTTAAAAATGTTTGCGTTCAAAATATCTTCCATTCATGTATAATAAAAGTGAGCGTTTCAGATTTTCACAGAGGATGTTAAGTAAAATATTGATCGTAGAAGAGGGCTTATGGTGGAGGTACAGCAACAGACTGCAAGGTATCTTTCGTATATTGACGTGCTTAAATCCCAAAATCTCCCTGCCACTACTTAGTCTTTCAAACCAATCTAATGTGCTACATACACACTTACATTATAATATTATGTAATTAATTATGTTGTTTCTTCAATAAATAAATAAAAAAACAGGGTTAACTACAAAGCCTTCAAACAAAAGCGATATCCTTGTGTGAATTCAAGCGAAACACTTACAATAGTCGCTGCAAATTGACGGAAAATTATACAATCAACCCTCAGATACTTCAGTGCTACGATCATCATCATCATCATCAGCCTGTTTCAGTCCACTGCTGGACATAGGCCTCTCCCATGGCACGCCACTGAGCTCGGTCTTCAGCTCTTCTCCTCCAATCCCTGCCCACTGCCTTGCGTATATCATCGCCCCACCTAGTTACAGGGCGTCCTACACTACGTTTGCCGACACGCGGTCTCCACTCAAGAACCAGTCTGCCCCAACGGCCATCGGTTCTTCGGCATATGTGACCTGCCCACTGCCATTTCAGCTTACTAATTCGCTGAGCTATGTCGGTAACTTTGGTTCTCTGACGAATAACTTCGTTCCGGATACGATCCCTAAGAGAAACTCCGAGCATAGCTCTCTCCATAGCTCGCTGAGCGACTTTGAACTGGTGGACAAGACGCACAGTGAGTGGCCACGTTTCGGCTCCGTATGTCATCACAGGCAGGACGCACTGATTGAAAACTTTCGTTTTTAGGCTTTGTGGCATCGGCGATGCGAAGACTCGACGAAGTTTCCCAAACGCTGCCCAGCCCAGCTGTATCCGTCTCCTAACTTCCTTGTCGAAGCTGTTCCTACCTAGTTGGAGCAACTGCCCTAGGTATATGTACTCGGGAACAACTTCGAGGCGGACTTCGTTTACGAAGATCGGTCCCGGGTCGACGTGCTCGTTGATCATAACTTTGGTTTTTTCCAAGTTCATCCGGAGACCGATTCGCCGAGACGAATTTGCTAGGCCGTCCAACATCTGTTGTAGATCCTGCAGCGTATCAGCCATAATCACAATGTCGTCCGCGAATCGTAGGTGAGAGATGTGTGCGCCATTTATATTGATGCCACGGCCTTTCCAGTCCAGCGTCTTAAACATATCCTCCAGTGCTACGATCAACCTCATAGAAATCCGTGTGACAGGTGACAGAGCGTCAGTCATTTGTTATAAATGATTGCGTGTGGCAATCACGTCAAAAATGCGAACACAGGAAAATTCCGAACCAACTTGGCATCACCTGTCATACTGCGGATCATTAATCAATACCACTCACGCCTGTCCGAAGACTTTATTCAGCTTTCTAGGATAAAAAGAATCAAGTAACGCATTAATGAATACGGGTAATTTTATCCTGGATTGTCGTATTTCGGTTTATTTTGATGTATTCCTCACATTGAAATGTTCGTATATTATTTTAATAAACAAAACCGACAATCTGCTTCGTGTTTTCAGATTCGATAGGTACTTGCTGACAAAATGTTACAGGAAAAGAAATCAATGTAATTACACTCAGCGTCCTTGTCTTCCAGTAAACCTACTACTAAAACAGTTGAGAAATATATACGGATGGTACATTTTTATTCGTCCTTTAATTATTAAGCAATGACACTTACCTTTTTCTCCGAATAATTACGTTAACTTTAAACACCATTACATATTTAAGTAAAACGGAAAAATTTACCGCAATTTTTTTACATAAATTCTGATATCCTGTAGCGTAGAAAGCTGATCCACCGACGTAATAAATATTTTAAACATTATTAAAACCTCGAGTCGTATTCCTCAAGTCGCTCTCCAGAGGTTTATTAAAATTTTCGGTGTAATCTGAATTTTACGGCGCCACCGGTGGGATTTTATATACTTAATTCTCGCGAATTTGACGAGGAGACGGATGTGAAAACATTTGTTGGTCGTAATACATGCTCGTAAAATAAATTCGACAAGTCTTACATCAGGCGAACAACGCTTTTGATGCAGCCACACACAGTTAATTCTGAGGTGGCGTTCGCTCGCGACGGTGCAGATTATGTATCTGTCGATATTGTTAAACTAAATTTTGAATTTTAATTTAAATGCAAAATAAAATAAACTCGTGTAGCTATAAAATAAGTATCTATTATATATATATAGTCCTCCACATCGGTTTCGATGACGGCGACTCTAGCCAGTATTGCATTCTCCTTCTGTGAGCTCTAATATGGCTTTCTAGACCAAACTTGGTCTTAAAGACTCTATGACATTTTTGGCAGTAGAGTTGCCTTGCTGAGTTAGTAATAACTATTAGATAGAGGTCGTACATGTATATCCATGTTTGCTTCTAGGATTCGACACGATCTAATGACGTGGGGCGACCGCTTCACGGAAAAGGAAGCCAACTACGCTCTAGACGACGCCCCCACCACTCAAGTGGGGGGCAACACCATGATCGACTACGTCCGTTTCTGCAGTCAACTCTGTGGCTTGAGAAAAGCCCCCAAAAAGGAGCCAGTGTAAACCGCTTTCGACAATTAAACGAATCAATTTGTCATTTAAATTAATTGCCTTTCCTTTAAAGGTTAATACCACCAAACAATAGAAATTGTTGACGAACAAATCTCGATTAATCTTCGAGAAATTATTTCAAGGGCTTCGGTTCAATTTACGAGTAGAAATATCGGATCCCGTTACAACAAAATAGCAAAAGGTTCATGTTTCATATATCGGATTATTTAAACCATCCTTTCAGGTAATTGAGAAGTTCCTTTAGATAAGTAATATAAATTAATAATAGACTACCACGAGAAGTCCAAACTCCTTTTAAATATATTTCTAAGATTGTATAATAATTATGGCATCAATATTAATGAGACGTTTTCATGTAATATTCATGTTGACCTTTGACTTTAGCCAGTGTATTTTAAGAAGTTACTAGAACTGTGTTTATGGCTCTGTAATCGTCCCATAATTAGGTAATTGTATAAATGTTTATTATTTTGGTATCGTGCCAGTAAATGTATGAAGTATAATATATAATAAATAGCGTTAACCGAACTTTAATGGGCGCGTATCATAATGTATATAAACTTTTATATATATTAGGTATAATTCAAATTTACAAACATTCAGAACGTATAATAATGTTAAATATAGTGTTCTATACGTCTTTACAATTGCACTAACGTAAAAATAATATAACATACATAACCCATATCACCGTTTGGACTAACAGACACATTGGCTAATTTCATTTTATATAACCTTTATATATATATACCTACCTATATAAAACTTGTAATATCAAATGACATAAATAATATAATTATAAAGCCATAAACCACATAATGGGATGCTGCCGTTTTGCCAAAGTTATTTTAGAAAAAAATCATTACCCAAACAACTTTTGGCAATAGCAACCGTTGTGTTTGGTTATGCAATCTTTAAAATATTTTAGTACCTATTCCATTAGGTAAAAATTTCACTCAGCATAATGTTACCACAGAAAATTATGTTCCGGCATTTGGTCATTTATCAAATACTTTATCTTTAGACAATAAACATTTACTTTGTAAAATTATACATTTTGATATAAGACGTTTCGCGTTTTATACTTTTATACCTATTAAACGTTATACCATACAAAATTAGGCTAATTGGAATTTTATCTTATATTATAAGCAATCTACCAACTAATATGTAAGTACCTAGAGTGTTATTTCAAAGTAAATTAGATTCTCGATCAGTTTTTAAATACGTTTGTCTTTTATGTTTTTAATTTCTAACAATTTCTAATCGATATTCTCAGGTTAGATAAAACGTCAAATTAATTAAAGGAAGCATCAAATAATCTTACGCGATTGAGTTTATTTTATTAGCAAGCTTATTTGGTTGATTTAAATTTATCTTGGTTGATTAGTTTTCCCTAATATCATAATAATTCGCCTGTTGAAAAATTACAAATCATACTACTCGCACAGACATTCTTAATCAAGGCTACTGAATACTTACTCAAGATGCTCTTTGTAGATGTCAAAATCGGTGAAGATAAGCTCGACGATCTCGTGCGGCGCGGCGAGGAAGGTGTAGAGCAGGCAGTCGATGCGCGGCGGGTAGGCGCGCGGGTAGTCCGGGCTGCTGAACGTGCCGCGCTCCTTGCCCAGCGTCGACGTGAAGCGGACGCAGGCGCAGCCTGTTGACAAACGGAAATCTTAATATAAATAAGATTTTTTTTATCAAAGCAGTAGATATATCTATATGGTACCTAGGTTATTTTATCCGTATATTTATTATTATTTTCTAAATAGAAATTTCGTTTTCATTGACCCACCTTGACGATTATTAGCTTAATGCGTCACAAAGTTGGCAAATTAATGAAGTTCTTGAATGTTTTTTGGCATTACTGCACATCATTAGAAAGAAGATAAACCAGTTAACATTATAACATAAAATTTTGTACTTAATACGGGCGGTAATAAAGAAAGCCTCAGATCGCATATTTATCGTCAAATACCTGCGAAATGACAACATTTTTTTAGCTTACTTTTTTATTTTAGGTTAAACGAGCCAATCTTTAGGATTCTCCAAAAAGAAATTTAACCATCACAGAAAAAAAAAGGGCCCAAAGAAATTTTTATGGGCATGAATAGATAGCAAATGACCACACTTATCCGCCATTTGAAATTGGCAAACGATGGACCAAACATCTCTGCTATATCATAAGCTGCCCCATGTCCTAAACACAGTCTGTCCCCTTAAGCTATTCATACAGTTTTGGTGTATGTCCTAAACATATCTTATATTTGTACAAGCAAGTGAATGCAAGAGTGACGATTTTCTTATTCACGGTGATAACAGAAATACGACCACGCGATAGGCTCTCTGCATGCAATTGTAAATATCAATATTACGAGTACTTTAAAATAAAATTTTATCATGCACTAAATCATTCCTTTGGTTGTCACCAATGCAAGACACAGCTTTTTATTTATTTATTTAAGATCTTCTTTTCAGATTATTTTCCAAATATTTTTAGTCTCACTCTGTTTTTAGTCTCATGTCAAACTGTTCGCCAAACACCAAACATGCCTTATCATAAACGCGCCGAATTTCATTAACATGTTTGATTGTCCGGTAGTTGGGCCTACAATTTGCTCCAACTATTCTAATTTGGCTTAAACGTTTCTCATCTTCATTAGTTTGTCGAGTTGATGGGTGAATTATAGTGCTACTATTCCCGCAACACCAATTAATTCCTAGCCAGTAATTACACATTGTAAAATTGGTTATAGGCCCAGACCATAAATTGTCATATTTAAAATAATTTTAGATTTATGACAGAAAATATTTTTTTTCATTTGAATCAGGCAACAATTATTATTTACATATACCTTACAAATTAGTTACTTAATTACCGCGGATTAAGCGTGAGGCGGTAACCGACTGACAGCCAGACAGGGTTTCGTATTTATAACAGTAGTATGGATAAATACAGCATATTCGTTGCTTTAGGAACGAACAGCGGACAGCCGTTTCGATCAATCGATCAAGCTTAGTAAAATTCCTAAATATGGCCATAGGTAATAAATAATAATATATCAAAACTGTAAAATACAAAGAAAATAGTAGTTTATGCAACTGGTACATAATGAGGGGCACGAGTGTTTTAATGCCTAATTATGTACAGTTGCATACATTACTTTATCTACACACATATTATAACTACTCTAAGATGGGTTCAGAAACCGTAGTAAATAAATACAATAATTGTGTTAATACAACCTTTTTTGCACGGTTGCAGAAAAATCGAAATCCGAACTGGCAACCGATACCTGAATGTTATTTTAAAAAGTAAAGAGTCCCTATTCTGATGTGATCATGTCGTTCTAGCTCAAATTTCGTGCGATATATACTAAAAAACCATCGAGCTGAAATTTCGCATCGACTGAATTTGAATTTTCAGTGATACTAGAATAGGGACATGTCAACTTTGACATCGTTTAATATTTTAACATCATATATGAGATTAAAATGAAAATTATATTACTGCTGTAGCCTTAGCCACAGATAAGAAAATTGTCATAAATTCATTGAATGTTGAAATGAGAGTCATTTTCCACGGTTTCCGAACGCATATTAGAGGATTTATGATATGTGTGTAGATAAATGTTTTTTATTAAAAGTGTGAATAAAAATAAACTTATTTCGATTCTCTCGACTAACATAAAATGAGTTTAAAAAGGGTTATTTCAGTTACTTGGAAAATGACGTTCAGGTCCATCACAGTCCAGCGTGACGGCTACACAGTGCTGATTTCAGCACAATGAATTAAATACCCCAAGAAACAGTGAGTACTGCAAGTTATTTATAAAATGATATTTATTTAATAGCACCTTACGATAGATTGTTCAAACCGGAGCGGAGTGCGGTAATCAGTCGTCCGAATGTGGAACTATCCGGAAATTGGGCCGCCTCGTCTGTCCCGCCCAACTCGGTAGGTACGACAGCGAGATAACTCAATTCAACGGGAACTTGACCAGAAAATTAATATATAAATTAAATTGAAAGCCATTAATTTCAGCCATATTCCAGGTGTTAATATAAATCTACTTATCTAGTAAACTTCAAATTGTAAGAGGTGTCTATCGGTATCGGGATACTATTAACAGGTAAATATGATCACTCCGGCATCATAAAACTCCTCTATACGACACTGGTGCGAAGCAAACTAGAAGCTAGCGCCTGCGTATGGATCCCCAGCGAGGCCAAGTATAAACTAATGGTAGAAAAGGTCCAAAAAGCATTCCTGCGCTTCTTATATAAGAAGTTGCACGGATATTACCCACATATGTATCCTACTAAGTTTTTACTGGGAATCCTGGGTTTCAACTCCCTAGAAATACGCAGAAACTGTGAGCGTATGGCTACAGCGTGTAAGGTGCTACACAACAAAATTAACAGCATGGAACTGCACAATGTAGTCAACCACATTATAGTACCGCCGAACATGTCCCACAGGCGTAATTTCTTGCAGCTTTTCGACGGCACAGAATCGCGTGTAGTTTAGTTGCTATGGCCACCTTCTGTCTCCATTATCAAATCAGCTGGATTGTACCAAAATATTGCATTGTCACCGAAGTATATATATAAAAAATACATAAAAAAGTGATTATGCCAGATTTTGGGTAATTTAGGAAAAAACTTTAAAAAATCGTACCTCCATGACCGTCACTCTTAGGACCCAGGGTCCAAGGGTGGAAAGGTAGCAAATGACCCAACCAGCACCCCAAAAAATTTTGACGGTCCATGTGCCTAACATATAACTAAAACGATTTTATGAATGTTATTTATACAATTATTAATGTCCTTAGGCAATCATCATTTATTTATTTATTTAATCTTTATTGCACAAAAGTAAAAAGGCGGACTTAATGCCATAAGCATTCTCTACCAGTCAACAGTATACTATCATGCAATGATAGTATACACTGATCAAAAGGTCCCCATTTATTTTATTTGCACTGTAATGGAGACCGAATTATCAGTAGTGTGTTCTTATTACCTACATATGCTGCTCGTATATTTACTTGGTAAACTTGCTATATGACATCAAAAGGAAGCCTTCTAAACGTTAGTGAAATAGTTTCAATTAGGGTCACAGTTTGAGTTAAACGTACGACTAAGATCACAAAGTTCAGTGTGTTTGGGACCAGAATGCAATTTACTCGAAGTTTCTATGAGCGTCGTGGATTTACAGTAATCTATCTAGTTAGGTACTTCCGTGGTGTTTTGGTTGACAGTTTCGTAATTATGTTATAAACTTTGTCATTATCTTATCACTTTAAATAATTTGTTACCGATATGGTTAGTATTTACGATTATTAATGTTTTATTACAATGGTACACACACAAGAGTCGTAAGTCGATCATTCATTGGCCTTTATTTATTGTCAAGGTGCTAAACGTTTTTCATGATTGAGTAATTAGGATGCCGAGCGAGTACCTACTGGGATTCCAGCGAGATCGCTATGTAACACCGCTTCATCTTGAAAGCCGGGGGCTTCCGACAATAAATCCTGGTAGATCTATAGCGAGGGCATAACAGACACTACGTCTGATTTGAGAGACCTCATTAGTTGCCAGTGTGTCTGCTGAGGTCTATCTTAGCGTCCTATCCTATGTCTCCAATCTATAAAAAAACAATCACGTTTTCAGCCTGGGTCTGAATGCGTTTAATTAAATTACCTACTTCTGCTTCTTCCAGATTTTTTATGATTTGGATGTTTTCTATGTATTTAAGCATTTATTTATCTATATAAGTAGGTACGTACATCTGTATATCGTCGCTTAGTACCTGTTGGGGCGTCTAACCTCTGTACAGACAGACCTGACAGACATATGACTGGCCGACTGACTGACAGACAATTTGAATTGAATTTAGATTAGAACGCGACAAATAAACGACATGACAGGCAGACAATTGACATTACCTTACCGACTTGACTCCTGCGAGGGCCGGACGTGCTCTCGCCGCGAGGAGGGACGAGACCAAGACGAGACCGTCGACGACTTCAATAAAGTGCAAGACCTGACCGTACAGTACCCATAGTACAAGCTTTGCTTAGTTTGGGACTAGGTTGATTTGTGTAAGATTGTCCACATATTTTTTTTAAGGCGCTACAGTGAGAAATTTGGAGACTTTGAAACGCTGTCCTGCCCAGACTAGCAAACAGTAGGGGCTGATTTTCAGATATATGATTCTTGACTATATGATTGTGGTACTGACAATAGCGAAACATGATTGCTTAAAATTTTCTCGATAGAAAATGAATCCAAAGTCGAGTCTATATTTTCCTTTTTTTCCTCAGCCTACTAAAATAACGCATTATTAAAAGACACGATTAAGTTAATATGATGGTATTTTACCTCATATAGGTACTGACAAGAGGAAATTTAATTAACCTGCACACAGTCAGATATTTAACGAGATTTGTCTAAAAAGCCATTCTCGGAGAGGGTTGCATCCCGTTTTGTCTTGAGCGAAAAACAAGGGGTGTCTCTTTCAATCGATATATCGCCTTAATTCTGTTAGCAAAAATCTTGCATAATTATTTACTCGAGCGTCATTGGGACCTATTGGATTTTAAAAGGTTGGATCGTAGATAAAAAAGGTTAGGTATATGATGTGTACAGTCAGCATCAAAAGTAACTACGAGTATATGAAGAGATCAAGAGCTCTTATTCCCTTATAATAAAGACTTTTGACGTTTACATGATTGATTGATGCTGACTCTTCCACGCCTCCGCCGACCAGCGACAGAGACACTTTTCACTTTTGTCACTGGCACTCGCGCTTTGTTTTATGGCGTAAAATAATTTTGCTATAAACAGAATTCAGGTTCGCGTCTCTCCTGTGGCCATATCAAAAGTTAAGGGCTACAAGGATTAATTTCAGATTGGTCTAGTAATCCGCATAAACATCCGGATTACTAGTTTGGACGGACCACCATTTCTATAAATCCATGTAATAAAATCATAACTTACATGCTCATAAGCCCAAACACATGCAGTTGACAGGAGGGACGACGTTTGTTTTTTCAAGTGATTATGACCCGAATATAAAAGGACTAAAAGAATTTAAAGTCCACCTGAAATTGAGAATCCATTAGTGTTCGCTATAGTGGATAAGGATAGGTCTGCGCAAGGCACCGCTCTCCCGTCTCTATTGTTAGGGCCTCTTCAAGTCTGGATGATATCTTCAAAGCAACATCAACCATGGAGAGCTGACCTTTCCACTTAAACATCGCAGTTAAATCATTAGTTAAAATATCTACGCAAATCTAAAGATAATGATTGATTTATATATTATTTTGAAATCATTTAATACCATTACCCTTAATCATCCTAAACTACATAATGTGCATTAAGCATGTACTTTATATAATCATAGCAAATAAAATACGATATAGGTAATTATATGAATAACTTGGTCATGATAATAAGGTATGAACCTTATTTACCTCATTATTTTGTCTTAGTATTCAACCTGTATAACATTTCTTTACATTGAACACTGTAATTAAAATTTACAAGTTTTTATTTACCTTGCAATGTATGTATGTAGCTATGTTTGTTCGGGTGGAATCTTGCCACTCAATTTTGAAGCAGATATCTTCAACCCATTGAGCTAAAATTTGGCATACAACTTATGTAACTTTTAAACGTAATTTATTTAAATACTTTTCGTCGTTTGGATTTTATGACTTTTATTTATAAAATTATTAATGTCCTTAGGCAATCATTTTGTTAGCTACTATGTGGCCCTATGGCGGCTAAAAGGTTACCGACCTAGAGAATAAGCAAGTGATAAAACTTACACCACTTCAACGGAATTTCATGAAATAATAGACACTATTGACAGACTTAATTACAGTAGAGTTTAACTGTACTCCTACTTGGAACTAAGATCGTTTGGACCGGTCACTGAGTTAGAACACTTAGTCAATGCCCAATAATATGGCTAGCTAAATAAATGTCTGTATCAAATAAGCCTGACCAAAAATGGCTATCAGGTTATCATCAGGCGTAAGGCCATTCTAAGTATATATTCCTTAGTTACACTTGTACACATATTTAATACGTTATCGTAGAAGAAGTTTTAGTTGTATTAAACTATGTTTAGAAGTTTAAACTAGTTATAGTTTAATGCAATTACAAAATGTTTCTATTATAATTAATTTGAAATAAAGTTTGCTAAAAATTACATGTTATGTTTGCGCAAATTAAAGCTAAGTGTAGTAAATACAAAGGCCGCTTCTACTACATATTTTTAGGGTTCCGTAGTAAACAAGGAACCCTTATAGTTTCGCCATGTCCGTCCGTCCGTCCGTCCGTCCGTCCGTCCGACCCCCGTTTTTCTCAGTAACCGTTAGTGCTAGAAAGCTGTAATTTGGCATGAGTATACATATCAATGACGCCGACAAAACGGTAGAATAAAATCTTTAAAAAAAATTTTTTTTGGGGTACCTCCCCTACATGTAAAGTGGTGGTTCAATTTTTTTTTCTGCCAAACCCCATCGTGTGGGGTATCGTTGGATAGCTCTTTTAAAAATATTATAAGGTTTCTAAAATATTTTTTTGATTAAAGAATTGGTTAGCGTGATATTAAGCTTTGAAGTGATAATTTTTGCTATGGTCAAGTGTCCCCCCCCCCCCCTGCCAGCTAAACGGTGGCTACTAGGCATGTGAAAAAAATCATGGTAGTAGTATATACGATGAATTTAAAAGAAAAACTATCACAGCTAAGTAGACATTACTAGTTAACGAGTGATAGTCGAACTTCAGAAATGTACTTTGCAAAAGCAAACTTTCGTACAGTTTCCATTGATACCTTAGATGATGTTGTTAATTCTTTCAAAAACATAGTAAATATAAGTTTTCGAACTTTTTAGTCCATATAATGTAACGGGTGGACGACTACGGAACCCTACCTTGCGCGTGGCCCGACACGCACTTGGCCGGTTTTTTGTATAAAAATGGTACGAAAGCTATACACGGTTACGGGTAAAATACTTATTTTCTTGCTCGGTATAATCACTTAAAGTACACTGAGACTTATTCATGTAATATCATAGTTAGTTATCTAAATGAGCACATTTACTTGACTTTTACCGACCCTCTTTATCTAATGTTTACGCAATCTCAAATGATATACCCTATGTTAAATTACTGACATTTGCCAGTTACTTTCTGTAGCCAAAAGATGAAGGTTCTACTTTTACTTCTCGTCTTGTCCCTGTCACATCTAGGGGAACCCAGGATTGCGTCTAGTGAGGTGGCAATAGAAACTGGAGTAGTTGACGATATCGTGGAGAAGAGAGCGCCGCTGCATCTAGCTTGCGCGTTTAGAACTGTCAAGAGCGGGGAGCCATATCCCTCAGTGATCGTGAAATGGCAGAACCAAGCACAGAGATTTACTTGGAATGAAGAAGGTGATGTGAAGTTCGACAAAAACTTCAAGCTGGACGTCGTATCTCACGGTTATCCGTCCTCGGGTGGACTTTCAGGAAGCACTGGTACGACTACGAAGACTCCTATCGATCCCTTTGCCAGTGCTCCAGTTGTGCCCGATACTTATACCTGGGCCGACATAGTGTCATGGTTCCAGAAAGATTGTTCCAAGCCCTAATAAATTTTCCATGCTTGTTATTTAGCAATCAAATAACAAGCAACAACAACTGTATTCGGTTTGTTGGATTTTTAAATTGTTTCAAGGTTCCTCCTTATGGACTCGGTCTGAAATTGTGAATTATTGCAGTTATAACTTTACTCCAATGTTTCCGTGAGATTTTATGACATAACGTGATGTTATTACAGCTATTACAATAAATTTGAAACGTTCGTTCATGCCTTTATTACTTTATTCTTAAACCTCGCAAGTAAGATATATACCTACATGTAGAAAATTATGGTTCACATTAGAAAGTTTAAAACAAAAATGTTAGCAATGTTAGCAATAGCGTGATATAGTATTGTAGTCGCTCAGGAATAATATTTTGATAGTGTCATACATAATTATGTATTTTTTAAAAGATGTATAGATATTTTACGGTTTAATAGAAAACCTTCTATACGTAAGTACTTATTCTGCAGTGATTGATGATAAGGACCGCAGGTGACCAATGTGACTCTGCAATAGTAAGTATCATCGGAATTTAGTAAAATCCTCATCATTTCCATGTATCTCCATGTATGTAGTAAAATCCTATTTAAGTGGAAACGATATGTAGCACTGGCACTGACTTAGAATACTAACTTGAGGAGTCCACGAAAATTTACAAAAAATACAAGTCATTTACGTGTTTTAGTAAAATTAGTAGAGCAAGCATTTTAATTGAGGAATGCATTATGTGGTGAAGCGACACTATTCAATTCAAGCATTGCATGGCGTATTATGACTATTTAGTTTTTTTGAAAACTTTGTTTTGGGGTAGTATTTGTTACTTTTTCCGCTAAAAAGTAGAAAATACCTACTCACTACGAATTTATATGCTGGATGAGTCCATCAATTTAAAATGAACGCAGCGTCACTTCTTGGTTTTTACTATAGGTCAGTTTTATCCACAGGGTCGAAGTGCATCCGCAAGGGCCCTCATATAAACATCCACCTATGTATTTACATCCTACCGCCGGACACAGGCCTCCTTTTATGGACAAGGGGGTCCATTTCACTTGATACTACTTTTATAAATTGAATTATAAGAAACTTTGTAAAGTTGTAACTTTGAGACACGGTCGTAGTCGCGGGCAGAAGCTAGTCTATAAATAAATGAGCTTATAAAGCTTCCGTTAACTTTAATCGTCACACGCAGACACTTCGGATCGGATTACGGTCGCCTAACTCTCGGTATTTAGTGATTTAACTTCATAGAAGTTCCAGTACCGTTTATATAATCACTTGTTGCCAACACTACCTACAGATTAGTTCGGAAAGCGTTTTATTCACTCAAAATATGTTCCATTTCAACTTTAATCCTATCATGGATGGTGAAAGGTTTAAGCTTAAATGGATACTGGCCAAGAGGTTATTTCGTATTCACTTTACTATGACACCTATCTATATATTCGTTAATCGTTCAATTTTTTTACCTACTATAAGTGTTAGTGGAGAAATGAAAAACACTAAAAAAGACTCTTGTCGGTGTAGCTCTCTTGCACTCTCCATCTGACTCTATCTAGGGCCGTCTCCTTGACCTCCTTATACGACACGACTGCTAATTTTCCTTTTATTTGTTTCATGTAGCTTATCATCGGATTACTAAACTTGGTAGATGAATAAAAATAACCCAGCTCCTGCGTTGTTTTCTTAGGCGACTTCCTGATTTGTCGGTGCGGAGGCGGTACGATAAGAGAAAACTGTCAAATTCTCAACTGTCAGTCAACTCAGTACTACTTTTTACTGCGCCCCGACATTTAAATAAGTGCTTCCTGACTGGCGCGGGATGCGCGGAAGCGGGCCGATGCGAAAGCAGTACTGGGGGCCGATTTTTGAGTGTCGAACGCTCGACTTTTCACTCGACATCTGTCAAAGCGGCATAGTTTTTTGACAGATCTCGAGTGAGAAGCGTTCGACACTCAAAAATCGGCCCTCTGGTCCGCTTCTGCGCATAATATTACTACTGCGCAAATGTAATACTGACAGTATTCTGTCAAGTGGGAATCTTTGCGACGTCAGTAAGTTTACGTCAAAGAAAAAAATGACACAATATCGACCCCGCCCCGCCAAGTCAGTAAGTCGCCTAAGGAGACCTCCTGATTTGTCGGTGCGGAGGCGGTACGATATGAGAAAACTGTCAAATGTCAGTGTCAACGGTCAGTCAACTCTGTACCACTTTTTACTGCGCCCCTACATTTAAATGAGTGCTTCCTGACTGGCGCGGGATGCGCGGAGGCGGAACGATGCGAAGACAGTACTGGTCCGCTTCTGCGCATAATATAACTACTGCGCAAATGTAATACTGACAGTATTCCGTCAAGTGGGAATCTTAGCGACGTCAGTAAGTTTACGTCAAAGAAGAAAATCCCGCCCCCCAAGTCAGGCAGTCGCCTAAATGAGTGCTACCTGACTGGCGCGGGATGCGCGGTAGCGGGACAATGCGAAGGCGGTACTGCTCCGCTTCTGCGCATGATATTACTACCTTCGCATCACCCCGCTACCGCTTATCCCGCGCCAGTCAGGAAGCACTCATTTAAATGTAGGGGCGCAGTAAAAACTAGTACTGATTTGACTGACAGTTGACACTGACATTTGACAGTTTTCTCATATCGTACCGCCTCCGCATCGACAAATCAGGAAGTCGCCTTAGACTTGAAATCGCTTTACAAAAAATAGTTATAAGGAAAATAGTTAATTTTGTGTATAAAACACGTTTTAACGGCTTTCTACAATGTTTATTCAAATAAAGTACGTTAAATTCATTAACTTAATTAATTCAAATTAACCGCTGTAGGTAATCATATGTCCACCTTCTTGTTAAAATTTTAAAGAGGACACTAGAAATAGTTCTGAAATGCAACTTCCATCATGACAGCCATAGAGGTTTTAGCCAAGCAATCTACTTCGCGTCGGAAGGGATATAAAATATTACGAGCTCCTACAATACCTGCGCCAGAAAATGTTTCAGCCATGAAAGTGGAACGTTTTCTTAGTTTCTGCATAAGATATGATCCAAGAGCAATCTAAACATTTACCCTTTATTACCGGCACACGTTCATCTCGTCACAAGTGGGGCACCTACCTATTTGCTAGCTAGACCTACACGCTAGATGTTTTTGGGAGTATTTCTAATAAACCAATACATCATTGCAAAAACGAGGCTTTTAAATAATGCCTAGAACAAAGTATATAGTAGATACATATATAAGTATACAACTATACATATATTATACAAAAGTTACCGTTAGTAAACCTCTATAAAATACATTGTCAAGGCGTGAAAGTGTGTTCAGATAAAGGGATACCAAAGTCGAAAGTTATCACCTTAAAACCGTAGCTAATATTATATACAGTATTAACATATTTTTTGAATGAATGAATGAATTAATTAATGAATTATTTATTCGAAGCACTTTTTTTAAAATATTAGGTGAGCAGTCGTTCGATAAAGATGTAAAATATCGGTAGGTAGACCTTTTCGAAATAAACCTAATATAAAGGAAATTATATCTGACAAGCGTAAGGATGGAAGATAACTACATAAGTTAATATAGGTAATGTACTAAGTTGTGTATGAAACTTTACATTACATACAATCATAAATAGGTAATTAATGTACCTGCCCTCTAAATGGTTAGCATATTGTTTCTATTTAAAAATAAGATCCCACTGACGGTAAAGTTTTAACGAGGCTTGACATTATTTTGTGCAATAAATGTTTTTGGTGGAACACATTATAAAGAAATCTCATTTATATTTGAGTAAAACAAGCCACGTGTTCTTTTCGCATGTTGATAAAGTACGTAAAGAGTTCATTTTTGTTTTAATTTCACTAAAACACAAACCACACGAAAAATATTTTCGTACCAGGTTTCGTTGTCCTACCCTTCAGCAGAACTTAATTACGTGTAATTCTCATTAGCGGAATAATATATTGCGCTATCGCGTTACACTCTCAGCTTTCTGCGTGCCTAAATTGTCCTGGGAATCCGCAATTCTAATGATCTTACAACAGACCGCCGAATTCACTCTTCATTAGGGTGGTTTAATGTGAAATGACTGTCACATTTGCCTTGTAACAAATGTTAGTGTGCCTTATTAGCCACATGATAATTTTTTGAACAGGGCTGTAACAAAAAAATTGCATGTATATCATATCATAGGTGGATCAATTTAACTATGTATATGTCATGCAAAGCGTGAGAAACAAAGACTCCCTTCACGTTTTTATAAAAAGAAAATAAGGAATATCATTATGACATAAGTAAATAGGGCTCAATTTTTGATAAAGGCGAATCTTATTGTGTATGTCAATCAGAGCCAGTATAATTACATAAATTCAATCAATATAATAGAAATAAATTTGAAGATTCGATGTCGTTACGAAACCCTTCAGTGTGCGTGATCCGACTCGCACTTGGCCGGTTTTTCTACTTCATAGCTGAAATCGCTCTCAGAGGCAGAACTTAGACGTAACTCATGAGTCTTGAATTATTTAAGTACGTAAATCATTCTATGCAATTATCAACTAACGGTATTTATTAAATAGGAAAACTGAGGAATACAAAAGTTAAATTCCTTCCGCAAACTTCTACAACGACAGCTTAAGAGGTTAAAGGTACGTAAATAATGAATGTAAGAAAATCATACTATAGCAAGATTCGTGTTCCCTTGGTTATTGTTTGAGGTTTACAAACAACCCAAAGTTTAATCATAAAACAGGCCCACTCTGAATTGGAGACTTCGTAATAGGTATGAAGACTTCTTTTAGCTTGGGCTGTATAGGACAATACCAATATTTTTGTCACTAAAGCACACTCAGCCTTGGCACACTTTTAGGTGGACTAGAGTTGAAAACGCCCGTCGAAACAATTAATAAACAATAGGTACATAAAGTTAATGACCCCTAAGTCTCTATTTTTAGGGTTCCGTACCCAAAGGGTAAAACGGGACCCTATTACTAAGACTCCGCTGTCCGTCTGTTCGTCTGTCACCAGGCTTTATGTCAAAAACCGTGATAGTTAGACAGTTGAAATTTTCACAGATGATGTATGTCTGTTGCCGCTATAATAACAAATACTAAAAAACAGAATAAAATAAATATTTAAGGGGGCTCCCATACAAAAAAATCTGTATCGAGACAAACCACGTATAGTTTTGCGATGCAGTGTTTAGGGGAAGTGCACCCCAGAGGGGTTTATGGAAGTCCACACTCAGTGAGAGTCAGAAGTAATCAGTACTTGTACCCACTAGCAACTATAGCCTTATTCACCGTCGGGCTGCTTATGTACTAGTAATATACATACATAATCATCAATACATCTCGCACGCTCTTAAAATAAAATAAGTGAATCCTAAGCGAGTTACAGGCATCTCATTTGAACCTTCTATTTTTAATATTTAACAAAACTCTTTGTATGTGTTTTTCATTTTAGCAGCTTTTCGCTTAATATTCTCGGTAGCCAGCCACAACCTCTATAAAGAGTTTTAATAACGAACGAAGAGATGACCTCAACGAAGCTGGTAATCCCCCGCTCTTCCTTCGCTCTGTCGTATTTTAGGAGCGAAACAAGGCGATATACACCCGTGTCAAGCCTTCTGTCTAGCTATCCTGCAGACAACCACATTTAATATTCAATTAGAGAACAATTTGCCCATTCATCAGTGCACAGAGTTCAACAGCCTGTCTAGATGTGGCTTACTTACAGGTTAGCCCTCTTTATTTAATTTGTGAAGAATTAATCATGACAGTCATAAGCTTTTTAGCGTTGCGCTATAAAAATAAAGGGTTGCAGAAAATTTATACTTAATTATAACCTAACCGTGAATATACTTAATCTTTGTCTAATTCTGCGGCTCTAGTAAGATGTCTAGTTATTTCCCGTGCTTCATTAAAGATTTATGACGGAAATGCCAATGAGTCAAAGACGAAAAACCACTGTGACGATACGAATAGTAAATCTAGAAAAGTGTTAGTAATTATTCAATATATATATGTCGCAGCTGGATTGTATAATCCGCCGTTTTACATTACGGCTAGCCAATTTACAAAACAGGGCCGTTTTGTAATACGGCGGGTTAACGTTTAGCCGGATCGTCATTGCAATACGTTCTACAATATGGCGGGTCACGTTTAGCCGTATTGTATTTGCCGGATTTCATAATCCGCCGTTTTACATTACGGCTAGCCGTTTTACAAACTGGCCGGATTGTCATTGCTAAACAGTGCTACGAGTGTTACAAATGGGAACTAAAAGCTGTCAAAGAGGTGACAGCAAAAGGACGCTATTTTGCGAAAATGCTAGCCGTAACGTATTACGGCGAATTATACAATCTGACTGAACCGCTTTTTTGCATTACGGCTAGGCGAATTGAAGAACGCAAATCGCCGAACACATTACGGCGGACTTTCATTCAGCCATATTCAATCCGCCTAATCGGTGACCCGCCGTAATACAAAACAGCTCTGTTTTGTAAAACGCCTAGGCATAATGTAATACGGCAGATTATACGATTTGCCTGCGACATATACATACTTACACATGTTCTCCGAGAAACCTTTGATTTTAAGGAATTCTCATCATACTACAGATTTAACTGGTTTTGACATAATATATAATACGAATTTACGCGACAAAATATAAAGTTGATTAAAAATGCTATTAAAGTCATAATACATTTGTATTTATAACTTGGAGCACCCTCGAGCACTTGTTCAGAAAATATCCTCCTATTGAAATCTTGTCTCTGTGTTTCAGTATTTAGTATCCTACAGGATCGTCTCAAAAATAGAGTGTGTAATGGACACTGTTTGCATAATTTATTTTGTTTACGGGAGGGGTAACAAATTTTGCATTCATTTGTTTAAGTGCCCGGCGTTATGTGGAGCACATTCGATTTAGGATCGTAAACATACATAACTTAGAAAGTAGCAATAGTTCGGAGCAAGGCTTTCGAATATTATGTATGATATTATCCGATGATTGTTATGATAGTTTAAGGCGATATATTGATTGAAAGACACACGCGTATGTTTTTCGTTCACGACAAAACAGGATGCAACACTCTCCGGGAATAGCTTTTTAGACAAATCTCGATAAATATCTGACTGTGTGCAGATTTATTAAATTTTCTCTTGTCAGTACCTAGATGAGGTAAACTACTTACTTCATATTAACTTTATCGTGTCTTTTAATAATGCGTTGTTTTAGTAGGCTCAGAAAAAAAGTAAAATATATATTCAACTTTGGATTTCTTTTCTATCGAGAAAATTTTAAGCAATTATGTTTCGGTTATTATATTATAGTTAAAAATTATATATCTGAAAATCAGTCCCTATTGTTTCCTCGTCTGAGCAGAACAGCGTTTCAAAGTTTCTAAATTTCTCAGTGTAGCGCCTTAATCGTAGAAACGTTATGGATTTATGTATAGGCACCTTAAATAATCTGAATGTCAAGAAGAAGATCTACCTAATTTTAAGTTCAGATTTTTATCTTATTACTTACCTAAGATACGTTAGCGCTGATCATTAAAAATAATTTCCGCTTAATACTATCTTCAAAAAAAAAATTCATTTATAAAAAGTCTTTTGGCTTCTAACATTTTACTTTATCAAATGTACTGTATCAAATGTCATCAATACTAGCTGAGATCTAATTAATTATAATTGAAAATTCGGTTTCGCGAGTCACTTTCGAGCCCATGCGCGTAAAGTTGCCGGGCCTTAGACCTTACATAAATTTTGCCAGGATGTCGCCGTCGACGAACACGTCTGGGAGGACATCAATTATAATAATTATTGAGGTACCTACTTACGAGTATATAGGTATACTCGTACATTTCTAAACCAGTTACAACACATTACACCTCCACCTATCTACTCCACCAAGCGATAATAAAGAGCCAACGTGCTAAAACTTTCAAAGAAAGATACAAACTCGCGCACTTTTGCTGCCATAATCATTGTAGCTGCGGTCATAAAAGACCTCTGTAAAAAGGACGTGAAACGAGGACCGAATGAAAGCAAGGGATTATGTTTCGACTAGAAAAAGAGAGCAGTTACGTGGGAACATTCATATTTAATTTAACCCAGCGAAGCACTTCCCTTATTACCTGTAGGCCCCACTCATTGTTCTTGAGGATCCAGGCGTTTTTGGAGCACCTTCAAGTTTTTCGGAACAAAAGAGGCTTTAAATCTACGTTTCACGTAATCATAATAGCGCTGGTTTAAAATTAAATAACTTTCACGTTTTAGACTTGAAGCATTAAATACTCGTGTATTTTCATGAATTTTTGGTCTTTGTTTTACTATTGTACTAAATGATCAAATCTTATTACACTCTTACACTCTTACAAACCTCATCAACGTACCAGGCAAATAATTAAATTTATCTCAATTACTCTCAAATGCTGCAATTTTACCGAATTCTTATTACTTAATGGATTAATTGGTATTCAGAATACGTGTACGTACAACCTACTTTATGCGCAATGGATTTGCACTTCGCGATATCGTGCTTTTGGTGGATCACATTACGGTAGCTGTTTAGTTTTTAACTCGGGTTTTTGCGACGTTTAGCGCTAAAATAATACTGCAACATACTTAATCAACCGTTTTGGATTTCTAATATGGGAGATCTAATTGACAAATCCTATTTAAATATAGTCCATTGAAACTACATTTATAATGAGAAATAGCCCCTCCTTTTAAGGAGACCTGATTCCGCCTGTCAGTTTTTAGTAATTTAACGACAATGATAAATATAAACTTTAAAATTTTACTACTAAAGTGTTAATCATCACCTCATTTTTTTCTGTGGTACAGGCAGCAAACTGAAATGTTGATTTGATTTAGAATAATGTTCGGGCGGACGCGACGCGACCGACCATTCTGGAAAGAGAAATGCCGGCACAGATTACGGCAAGCCCGACTTGACAACAAAACCGGAGTTCATTTATAATTTCGCGCGAACTCAATTACGCATTTGTATTCGTGGCTTTAGAAATTTTGTATTGTGTTTTGGAAACGTCAATTTGTTCAAATGTTGATTGCTTGCCTTATCTGAAATGATATATCAGTTTTCAGTACATTACTTACATTTGTGTTGACAGCCAGCAGACCAATATTTATTCGAAACAAAAATTATAGTTAGGCAGTTTCACATTATACTGAATGCGGACACGCTGGATAAAAGCACCAAATTTTTTTGCTGGACAGAAACTTTCAACACCTTTTCACACATTCAGAGGGCGAATTTTGAAAAAAGCTGAAATCAGTTCTGCTTGTAATTTAGTAATGGGACTATAAACGAAGTTTCAAGTACCTACGTTGTTTAAAAGACATTGCTCCCCATACAAACTTTCGTCGCCATTTTCACCCCTTCAAAGGGCAAATATAAATATTTGTAAGTAGTACTTAAATAAAAAGTACTATAATAATCGTTTTAATCAAACATTACGATACACACATTTTGTACAACTTTGGCAGCTAATATCTCACCAACCATTGACTTAAATGGAAAACTTAGTAACCTCGATATTATTTTTAAAGGCCTATCCAAAATACCCTTCGCAACTACTTGCATTGAAAAAAAATTTTTCATCTCCCGGTTGCATGTATGGGGTGATAAATTTTTGTTCCATTTTCACATCACTTTTATGTAGCGGTTTATAGAATACATCTTCCTACCAAATTTCATAATTGTAGTACTTATAGTCTCCGAGTAAATCGGCTGTGTCATACGGACAGACAGACAGACCGAAACTATAAGGGTTCCGTTTTAGCCATTCTGGCTACGGAACCCTAAAAAAACTGGCTTACGTGATGCATAATATAAAAAACATACCTACTTCTGTAGCTCCAACTCATAACATAATGTACATAACATATAGGAGCGCCGTTAGGGGATTTTGAAGATTGAATAATAAGTAGGAAAAAAAGGTTATTATGATGTGTACTCTTCCACCAGTGGGATGAGCATCCACAAAAAGAATGTTAAAAAACAGTAATACACGAACATACCTATTTACTTCAAGGCGTCAATATTGACAGTGTATACGCCCCATGTTTCTCTGATAAGTAATAGACCTATGTTAATTTGCTGGTTATCATGACGAAAGGGTACTTTGGATAATAAAAGCGAGCGTGTCAGATTTTCAGAGAGGATGTTAAGTAAAATATCGATCGTAGAAGAGGGCTTATAAATGGTGGAGGTACAGCACTGCCGTCCTATGTCTAAAACCGAACTAAGCTGCTTTTTAGCAGTTTTCGATAGTTTACATGGGCTAAAAAGGAAAGAACAGCTCTACCGAATGGTCTTGGAATCATATTTTTATCATTTGTAGTTGCGAAGATATGGAGTCGACCTACCACGTTAAGTGCATGATAATATGACACTTTACAATACTATAAAGTCGCTAACCAACATTACTACACTATAAGCAATATAAAAGCCCTTAGCTGTTGTTTTATTGAATAAATCACTGGCATGATTCATAGCTAAAAAACTGTTATTAGACAAAAACGCCGTTAAAGTCCTTTTACGTTTTTCTTAACTTTTTTTATGCATTAACTTTTTTATCAAATACTATACAAGAAAACAGTTACTACGCTTAAACACGGCTAAATACCCTTAGCCCTATTTTTGTAAGTATTTGCTTGTGATTCCTATTGAAAATACAACACTAAAACCTAGTAACTGTGATTTAGCCATGAATAATTACATTAAAAACAGAAGAATGCAACACTTAAACCCGGATAACCAGCAATGCTACACTAAAATGTAGCTAGGCGCAAAATATTATCCTCCCGATTTTACTTCATAGGGCCAGTCAGCCGAGCGACGCGTGCGCTTGAGGTTGTGTATAGTGGTGTAGTGAGTGATGGATGCATATTTCTCGTCTCAAAATGTCTCGAAACCGGAGGAAAGTATATAATATATCTCGCTATACATTTTTTGTGCACTATACTTAGGATATTTTCTACATTAGAAGTGGTGTAGGAAGATTTTTATGTACAACTTACCCAGTATTAACTTTCAACCTTGAATAAATATCATTTATATAATGTATAGTTACCAATACTACCTACGTAATTGGTGAGATAAAATAAGCAGTATAGGACCATCCTTTGGATACTTCCCGCAAGCTAAGAAAACATTGCTCATTGTATCCGAAACAGACAAGCAAACAGCTTACCAGATCTTCAGGGGCACATCTAAGCATTATGACTGGATCTCGCTTTTTGGGAAGTTTCCTTCAGAAGATTTCATAAAAAAATAGTTTTAACAAATTCTTTTCCATAGTAGAAAAAAATATCAGAAATTTCCAAAAACTCCCCTAAAGCGGACTAACAGCCCTCAACAGTCATTCTTACTACGAGTCCTGATAATCTCCCATGAATTTTTTGAACCACTGACACACGCATGACGTTAGTATGATCTTCCTGCCAGCACTCTTTAGGTAGTAATAAAATACACATAAAGGCAAAATCCGACCCACACGCCACTAACTTAAAATACGAAAATTCCAAGAAAGGTTGCACAGCTCTCACAGATGCCTTATTACTCTTATTAGAGAAGAAACAAATTGTCGTATCCGACTATAATATATCTCTTAAACATGCACGCAGAGAAGGCCGTAAAGATAAATATGCCCTCAGTGACAAACTTTTAGAAACCATCCTAGCAAAATTCACCACTAACAAGAAAAGAGCGATTGAAAGATCCATCGCATCCAAGATGAAACCGAAGTCCTCAAACCGGTTCTCAGTAATTCCTACAAAAAACGATCACTTTAACCTATCCCCACTAGAATTCAGATATGCGCCATCAATACGATACAACAGAATATCAAACTCCATGACACAGTCATAATTAAGCGATGGCTGCGGCAACAGCCAATTCAACACTGATCACGCGCTCTGTTATACTTAAAACCGGAGGCCTAATCACTAGGCGAACTTGGCGTATGGGTTGCTCAGAGGAAGGCGTTATTCGATATCCGTGTTGTTAATTGACACCGACGCTCTTTCCTACCTCTCACGTCCAGTCACATCTCTCCATAAACAGCCGAAGATAAAAACAGAAAATACTCTAATGCCTGCGAAATACGACATGCTACTTTCACACCACTTGTAACATCAGGTGATGGCGTCCTTGAACTCTGGAATTGCTCTCTAAGTACCATACTGGGCCGGCTCAGAGCAAAAATCAGCCACGCTGTGATATGTGCCACCAGTACGTGGATCCGCAGCACGAGGCGCCGATCCCTCTGCCAGATGGCTCGGGTTCAACGACGGCGCGGCCCTCCCGCGCATCGATTAAAACCGTTTTTTATAATGTATATATCCAACTGCACGAATATTATTAATAATTTGTAAGTTATTGAATAAAGATTTCACAATAAGTTTAATGAGTATTTTTCCCAAGGAGGATTTTTTCTGTAAACAAATACAATAAATAAATATGCATCTGCAACTCTCTATCCACGGTAACTAGTTAGTACCAGAAATCTGAGAAAACACGCAAATTGTAACGACTGTACATAGGATGGCTTTACATGGCAGCCAAAGTTCAGTTAACATCTGTCTTTCGTACGGTGCAGACGCTTATGCTCTATTTAGATCAGCTACTTTTAACGATAATAATTTGCTTAATGGATGATTATTTTCTGCATATTTCATGACTCTGCTTTTTTACTATTTCCCACTTACTCTGCGTTTCGGTTTGTGTACCCAGGAACGTAAATCAAATCATAAAATTATTGTAATTCTGTAAGGCGCGCCGGTATGTAAGCCTACTCTGCCATTCAGGTGCAATGGTTTACGCCCACCAACATTCTTTTGTCCCTTCCGTTTACATACAAAAGTGCAATACTAACTATACGTGGATACAGTGTATACAGATTTGTTTTATTTATTGAAACAATTCAATTATTTTAATAACATACTTGTATAATAGTGCAATTAACGAGGTTTTTTGCCAAAAACACTAAAACAATTTTAGCAGGATTACATGACTAAAACACAGTTAGAGGCGATGGTTCATCATTTAACGTGTTTTTAAATTAGGAACGCATACACCTTGCTTGAATGTTTGCAGTTATTGCATAGCTACAAAACGGTTAAAGTCCAATAACGTGCTTATTTAAAGTTTTTCAGTGTAATCTTTTCCCAATAACAAATACTATAAACTCGTTAAGTGACTTAGCCGTTATTTAGCTATGTTTTGTTTATTATGCAATGTTAAAGAACGGCTAAGGTATACTTAACGGTGTTTTAAGTGTAATATCTTTGGTAGTTTAGTAATTGTTTGCAACACTAAAACACAAAAACCTTTCTGTAAAAAAACCTATTCATTATTTTACGAAGTAGTGCAATAACAATGGAAGCACAAATTTAGTTTTAATTTTTATATAAAAGAAATCTGGAATAAATGTACACATTTCCTAGAAATTTTGGTTTTAACGTTTTTTGCTCATATCTCAAAACTATAATTTGTGGGTTAGTTTGGTTTTAGAAATAGGACGGCAGCGCAACAGACTGCAAGGTATCTTTCGTATCTTGACGTGCTTAAATCCCAAAATCTCCCTGCCACTACTTAGTCTTTCAAACCAATCTAATGTGCTACATACACACTTACATTATAATATTATGCACTTAATTATGTTGTTTCTCCCATAAATAAATAACAAAACAGGATTAGCTACAAAGCCTTCAAACAAAAGCGATATCCTTGTGTGAATTCAAGGGAAACACAATAGTCGCTGCAAATTGACGGAAAATTATACAATCAACCTTCAGATACTTCAGTGCTACGATAAACTTCATCGAGATCCGTGTGACAAAGCGTCAGTCATTCGTTATAAAGTTATAAATGATTGCGTGTGGCAATCACGTCAAAAATGCAAACACAGGAAAATTCCGAACCAACTTGGCATCACCTGTCATACTGCGGATCATTAATCAATACCACTCACGCCTGTCCGAAGACTTTATTCAGCTTTCTGGGATAAAAGGAATCAAGTAACGCATTAATAAATACGGGTAATTTGAACCTGGATCGCCGTATTTCGGTTTATTTTACTGTATTACTCAATTCAATTCAATTCTTAAAAAAAATGGCTTCCATCAAATTTATGATGATTTCGCCAATGTCACGTGTTCAATGACGTTGTTCGGTAACGACGCCCTGACAGTAGATATAATAAGGTTTTGTACGGTAAATGGATTCTGCTCGTCGTCGCCCCGGGCACGTGTGCTCACCAACGCGGCGAGGATCAAAATCCACTGTATTACTCATTCCAAGCCTATTGAAATGTTCGTATATTATTTTAATAAACAAGACCGACAATCTGCTTCGTGTTTTCAGATTCGATAGGTACTTGCTGACAAAATGTTACAGGAAAAGAAATCTATCTACACTCAGCGTCCCTGTCTTCTAGTAAAGCTACTACTACTAAAACAGTTGACAGGTAGGGCACAGCAAAATGTCATCTTGCACGAATTTGCACATATGCACTTTTGCCAATGTTTATCGAACTAGATCTCAACATCTATAGTGAAATATCTGTCCTTTCAGTATATTAATCTTGAACTATTTTCCTCCAGTCTGTTAAAAGTGAAAACACGATTTTCAAAAAAAATCTCGTTGCTTTTATTTTTCAAACCACCCTTTTTTTCGATGTTTTTGGTTGGATCTTTAAAACCCTCTCATCTTTAACAATGATTTTTGGTTTAATAATTATAAATGTACACGTTTAGAATAAACATCGATATGTTAAAAACACGCGCTGAGCCTCACGCGTGTTAGAGCGGGACTTTTCAATGCCATCTACGCCCTTTTAAATGCTAACGTCATAAACTAGTTTTACTGTCTAGTTCACTAGAACGTCTAGAACTAGAACCAGGCAAAAGTTAGTAATGTAGAAGATAAAATAGGCTAGTTGCCTAAATTATAAAAAGTAGTTAAAAAGATACCTTGATGTGTACTTTAACCCAAAAATGTGTTATTTAAAATAAATCCTAACTCGTGCCTCCATGACCGTCACTCTTAGGACCCAGGGTCCACGGGTTGGAAGGTAGCAAATGACCCAACCAGCACCCCAAAAAATGTTGACGGTCCATGTGCCGAACCGCACCTCAACCTACCTCAACTACGGGGTGAGGTCGGATTTCCAACTACCTATTTTGTATTTATCGTTAAAGTCATAAAAAACACAAAATCATAAAAAAACTAAAATATAAACATGTGTAGAATTTTTCAATTTTCACTTTGATTAAAATTTTTAAATATAAACAACCGGAACACTTTTTCTGTATATAAATCAATGTGCTACATATAAAAATAAACTTTTATCCATGTTTGAACTTCGGTTTTATCCCTACTCACCCCATTTTACGGAACCTACTTCTACTAGCTGTTTGGCGCAAAAAATCTACCAAGCATAACGGCGTCATTTTAGGGCAAATTATTACAATTTGCTTTGGTAAATCCCGAATGGCGATACCTATATGCTTGCTTGCTTAACTTATTAGAGCAAACTGTTAAATTGTATCAAAGCACAGAATAAGTAATGTAAAAGTACTAAGCCAATGACAAATCTATGAAAACGTCAACCACGACTTACCGACCTTTCTGATTGGTGTTTACTGTCACGTGACCTGCGCGGTAATCACGTAATGTTTTCGACCGTTAGTACGATAGATTTAAATGTCAAATCCCATACTAAAACTGACATTAAATACGTACCTACCAACGGTAGTACATATCGTTACGTGATTACCCCGCTGAAGAATATATTTTTCCTAATTTATTTTCTAAAAATAATAATAATCTTTAATAATGATGATAAATCGTTTTATTTTATCTTATCTCTGTATCATAATTCATAATTAGAAACTATAACCCATCCTATAATCAAGTGTCCAGTTACGAAAGTGACTTCGCTTTGACCAACTGATTTTATTCCGTATCTAGTAGGCTTGTTTTTAGGGTTCCGTACCCGAATGGTGAAAACGGAAACCTGTTGGTGACGCCCAGACGTCCGTCCGTCCGTCCGTCCGTCGTCTGTCACACAGGTTTTACAGCCAAACGGTTGGAGCTACAGGCTTCAAATTTACACAGTATAAGCATCTTGTCGGCTCGAAGCCATACAAATAGTCAAAACTTATTTTTAAGGGGGGCTCCCATACAGCTAGAAGGCCCGAAAAAACTTTTTCATCCGACCCTATCGAGTGGGATATCGTTGATTAGAACTCATTGAGTAGATACTTATTATATTTTTAATTTAAAAAAATATTGGAAAACAAAGGAATGAGAAGCCACCAAAGTCAGCTTTTTTACGAAATTTTGTTCCGAAGAATTTTTTAACTTCCCAAATACCTATAAACTTAAAATTTGGTAATAATGTTTGTTATTATGTTATATTTTACCAAAAAATACTAATATATTGATAAATTAGACTTTTTCTTTGAAATTTCTTATTTTTTTTTATAAAAGCCAACTTAACTTTGCGTTCGGTTCGGAACCCTAAATGTGCGAAGTCCGACTCGCACTTGGCCGGTTTTTTTATTGTCTCGCAAGAGGTGAGTAAAGCAGAGTGTACTCTTCGGGGATAAATCTGTTTTTGTCTTAAGCGCTCTTAAATCCCTCACTACACTCAGAGCAAAGTATCGCTCGGGAATTAACTGGAGTCCCTCATTACGTTCATGATTTAATCCCCTTGGTGTAGTATCATTAAATTTCACGAACCACGGTTGTAATAAGCGACCCTTTTAAGCTCTGATTGGGTTCATTGTCTGTGGAAAATTGGACATGTTGAAAGTTTTAACAAACTTCAATTTTTAGTATAACATGAGAAATAGGTACCTATACGAATTCCCAGCTCGTTATCTAACTCCGAGGTTGACCCGCTTTTAATGCTTAAGTGACGGGATCATATTTATGATATTCAAATGATTAGTAAAAATATGACTCACTCAGTAAGAATATTATGGTGAAGTAATATATGTATATTATATCCTGATCTTTTATTTTAAAACGACAACGGCTACGTTAGATAATTTAACCTAAATTATTAAATCGCACACGGGTTACCTATACTAAACTGCACCTGGACCCTGGACCGATGCTTTTAAAAAAGGAATACTTAGTACTAATACTAAGTACTAAACCCTTAACTACCTATGTGCTTTTCTGAGATACAACCACCTACGTGCGGTCTAGGAGACCGCTACTTGATATAGACCTAAAATATTGAAATTTATTTAGCTTACAGGTAATTAATAATTATAATTGCAATTTCAATACTTTAAATAATTTATTAGCAATAACCAAAACAAAAACATTTTATAAACTATTTTTTTATCTTAACATATTTAAGTAGATTCCATTTTTTTATTAAAAAACTAGTTAACCTTTAGGAAATTATATAACAAAATATAGAAACAAAATATGAAGATTATTAGTATTATTTCTTAATATATGACTACCAAACAAGTTACATAAATATTTTTTGGTTCTAAACCCGATTTATTTTTACAAAATTGCAAGCCTTCAAACCATTTTTTACGGCAGTCATTGCATAATTTTGTTTGAGCACCATTACGAAATGTAATTTTAATTACCAATTACAAGTTGATAGTAATTGCATTTTCAATTAACAAACGATATTAATTTATTAGTCGTCATAATTTATTAGAAACTTTGATATCATAAAAAAGTATCCCATTTTTCCCTACTCATGAGCTCAAATTACGATATATATTATTAAAATTGCGATAAATATTTGTTAAATTAATTAGGTAATAATTATATTTTGTATTTTTAATTTTTAAATAATTATAATAGGTACTCAATGACAATTTAGGAAATCTTATTCCATAAATAGTATCACACTTTCCCCAAAATGTCCATAAAAATATAAATGAACTTTTTAAATTAAATGTTATCGCTACGATGAACTTCTTATTTACTTTAAAAAAAACTTTTGTACCTACTTAATTCTTTTTATTTTGCCCTACTATCATGCTGGACATTTTTCCTTACAATCTCTGCAAGTTACTTTGTTCTTCTTTGGCGCTGTCTAGTTGAGAAATAGAATTACCATTTATTTAAATTTCAATTACAAATTACTTAGTAATTTCAATTACATGCAATTGCAATGACATGTAACTCAATTACTAGTAACTGAATGATGTTTTACTGAAAATGAGACCTAAAATCTGTCAAAGTGTAGTAAACATTATTAAGAAATATGGACACAGTCACCTACGTGCGGTCTCGGAGACCGTCGAAAAAAACTACGCAGACACCTACGTGTGCTCTCAGAGACCGCCGACGGAAGTAAAATGCTAACCAAATCTAAAAAGACACACGCCCGATCGCGTCGATGGCATGGCTGACACTGAGAGGCCCCCGGGGAAAGGTACAAGGCCATAGAGGTCAATACTCCGCAGTCACGTCAAATTATTAACATTTTAAAATCCTGAAGGTCTGAGAGACCGCACGTAGGTGGTTAAGGGTTAACTTTTTTGGGGCAACTTTCCTCATATGTTCCACATTCGCAGTAACCATTTCACTGGCTAGCTGAACCTTTTCAATTATTAAAAACATAAATCCCGCTGATCATTAACTGTCTGTTAAACTGATATAATATTACACTTAGCCTTACCACGATCAGGGATATGGTAAGATTATTTCAGTCTAAATTGGAGTCACATTAAGCGAAGTACTGCACGCTTTTAGGTTAATGGTTATCATACGACAGCTGCACGGAAGTTGGCTTGTTATTATCACCAGCTTAGGGCTGGTTTCGCATAATGAACCCCGCCTTTACGTGCAATTATGATCAATGACATCTATTGTATCTAATTTTGCAGTCACCTCAATTATACCTAGGTTTCGGAAGTATAACTTTTGAGGATTTGTGATATTTTGAGATACATAATATAACATAGTCTTTATTGATAGTTATAATAATTTGAAGAAAGTATAAATTTCAAATAAAATGAAAAATTGAAAATTTTAGGCAACGACCAGGATTCGAAACAGCTACTTTCTGGCATACGCGGCTAATAAAACGAAGTTCTCTGCTTCAATTTCGACAAAAAAAAAATGACCGGCAAAATTCCTCTACACGTCGCATTTCTCAACCGATTCTTGTGAAACTTTGTGAGCAGGTTCTATGATTATAGAATATTTTATATGGAATTTTTTTTCGAGTATTTTTTTAGTATATTCAAAAAAATGTTTTCTATGTTTTTTTTCTTCTGTACAGGTCGCATTTCTCAACTGATTCTCGTGAAATTTTGTGAGCTGGTTCGGTAACTACCTATATGGAATTTTTTCGAGCCAATTATGGAAATATATAAATAAAAAACATTTTATTACCAATGACTTGGTATGTTTCAGAGGCAGAATTTCGGTTTTTTTCTCCTCCACAGGTCGCTATTTTAAACCGATTCTCGTAAAATTTTGTCATTAAATACTTATAAGTTTTTTGTAAGCATTTTTTTTGGATATTTATAAAAAAATCTCTATGGTTTAGTTTTCCTTTACAGATCGCATTTCCCAACCTATTCTTGTGAAATTTTGTAAGCAGATTCTATGCGTAAATTTTTTTTATCGAGTCAGTTTTCTAAATACAAAAAAAAAACACTCACGAGGTCTACAGCTCACAGAGCCTCTAGTTTCGTATGAGATTGCGCATCGTTGCTGACGATTTCTCAATGTAATTTGAAATGTTGATGCCTTTAAATAAACCTGCGTCTTCTAGGCAGATGTCGCTGTAAGCCTCCCTAAGGCGACTTCCTGACTTGGCGGGGCGGGATCGATATATGTGACATGTTGTTCTTTGACGCAAAGATACTGACGTCGCAAATATTCCCACTTGACGGAATACTGTCAGTATTACATTTGCGCAGTAGTAATATCATGCGCAGAAGCGGACCAGTACTGCCTTCGTATCGTCCCGCTACCGCGCATCCCGCGCCAGTCAGGAAGCACTCATTTAAATGTAGGGGCCCAGTAAAAAGCGGTACTGCGTCGGCTGACAGTTGACACTGACATTTGACAGTTTTCTCATATCGTACCGCCTCCGCAGTCCGACAAATCAGGAAGTCGCCTAAGTAAGAAGGAACGGTTGAGGAATTTGGGGACCGAGTATGGCTGCTCCGGTAGCTCAGAGGCTAAAGCGATTGATAGCGTATGCCACAAAGTCACAGGGACTCTTGCTCGGATTTTAAAATTTTCTATTTTTCCTTTAATTTAAAAAGCAGCGTTGCGAGTCAGTAAAAACTCAATTTTGATGAGAGTCTGCTTAATAAAATGGAGATTTTTGTGAGCGGAAAATGGACGGCTTAGTTCTGTAATTATTTTTTCATTTGCGTTATTACCGCAAAACGGAAATCTCTTAAAGACAAAAACGCGATACAATTAGCGCTGGCGTAATGAAAATTCAGTCTGAGAAACAGTAAACTCTATATAATATTCAACAAAGAGGCGGAATTACTCGAAGGTTTATTAACTGAGGGCTTAGACCCCCGCGGTGCGTTTTTGTTGTTTGCCTCTTGAGTCTTGATTTCAATGACAATGCTGGTGGGTCTTATCTGTAATCATAATTTTATTGTGCAGTTAATGTGGTGCCTAAAACAGGTTCCTTAAGTATGTGTGTACGTAGGCAACTTTACTGTATGTACCTACACAGTAAAAATAAACCAAGTTGAATTATAATTTGCACCGATTCCTCGAACAACTTGTATCACATTTCGTCAACCATACCAAAATTAAGCAGTAGGTATTTGAAAAATAAAACCAAGCTAATCGGCTAATGTAAGCTTAGGTATATTATACTGGAATCTATTTTTGATTTTTTCATGCAAAGTTACTCTATCTTTGTACTTATTACTAAAATTCACATGTCTATTGAAACCCATAAAGGTCTTTCGTTGAAAGTTTTAAACTTACAGTTTTTTAAAAGAAGGAAAGGATCAAATTGTAGGATTCGGTTGGAACCCTTCCAAATTGCGTTATAAATGCTTTTATGAACACGCAGAGAATAATGAGTATAATGATGACAATTGTATCAGTAAAATTCACTTTGTTCATTCACTTGTTTTGGCAAACGAACAGTGAACACATAACTCGAATTCGTTGAGGCGGAACATGCTATGCGCCATTTCACTACTTACAGTTAACTATTGAATTACCGCGACTAGTTAACGTTGGAGGTATTCAGGTATAAAAAAAAACCTGTGTTGCTTTGGAAACACTGCCCCGGCAGGTCTAGGGTAGGTTATCTGGTGCACGGAAACAACCCTTCATACATTATTCAGCGTCGAACGCCCATCATACGCTTGTATCGGCCGGCGGTGGCCATATTGCCTATTTCTTACCTATTATGTAACGATTGGAGGTTTCAGATTGCCCATTTGTTTGGTTTCCACCATGGGGACAGTAGAATTAATGAGATACGGCTTTTTAGGGTTCCGTAGTATATAAGGAACCCTTATACTTTCGCCATGTCCGTCCGTCCGTCCGTCCGACCCCCGTTTTTCTCAGTAACCATTAGTACTAGAAAGCTGTAATTTGGCATGAGTATACATCTCAATGACGCCGACAAAACGGTAGAATAAAATCTTTAAAAAAATGTTTTTTTTTTTTGTTTTGGTATGGTCAAGTGTCCCCCCCCCCCCCCCTTGCAAGCTAAACGGTGGCTACTAGGCATGTGAAATAAATCATGGTAATAGTATGTACGATGAATTTAAAAGGAAAACTATCACAGCTAAGTAGACATTACTAGTTAACGAGTAATAGTCGAACTTCAGAAATGTACTTTGCAAAAGCAAACTTTCGTACAATTTCCATTGATACCATAGATAATGTTGTTAATTGTAACTTTTTAGTCCACATAATGTAACGGGTAGACGACTACGGAACCCTACCTTGCGCGTGGCCCGACACGCACTTGGCCGGTTTTTTTAATAATAGTGAAGCATGTTACGGAATTTGCGATCCGACCCGAATCGCATGCCTAACCCCATGCTGGAATTCGGATCAGATTAATAAACAGAAAACACAGTTTAGCTTCTTTTCATAATACGTCCCTCTCGTACGTGAACGTATCCCTGTATTAATTTGTCGCTGAGATTCATAAAAACACGCAGTCATAATATTCGATTTATTACATTATTAAGTCGACATAAATACAAGTAATAATAATAAACACCAGTAGTTCTCCGCAGTTCAACCACAAACTTCATCAAGTCAGCTCGTGTAATCTCAGCAGCGTCCACAACATGCTGAACAAACGAGATGTTTCAGAGGGTTTCTTTACTCAAAACGTAGGCCTCGCTTATTTACAATCGCCTTTTCAGCAATTACGCCACCCAGGTGTTCCAAAACAAACCTAATGTTGGTGTTATAAGGTACATTTCGGTTAGGTATTTCCTGCTAGGTGGGGTTGATCACACAGTATTTAAACTCCAAATATTGTTCTTAAGAAAGTAAACACGGCATTTTAGCGGCTGATAGATTATAATTTCATATTTTGGGGTGTAAGTAAATGACGCGGCAAAAAGACAGGAATTGTATAAAAAACACTCAACGACATAAATGTAACATACAAATAATAGAATCGTAAAGCGGTAAAGGTAAAGGTACAGTCCAATATAACGAGCAAAATTGGAATAGGCATTGTATTATGTACAGTCGAGTATGAAAATATGCGCACGGGCAAAGTCATCAAAGAATGTGATCACAACTTTATTGATATGGGCAAAAGGTGGCCCATATATTTTTGAACCTTTGGGCACGTACTAGTACATTACTTAACAAGGGCGGTAAAACAAAGAATGTCTCAGATCGCACGTATTTGACGCCCGAGCCGAAGGCAAGGGCGATAAATATGCGATCTGAGGCTTTCTTTATTACCGCCCGTGTTAAGAACAAAATTTTGTCACCCCCTGGCCAGGAAGTGGGATTTCCCGCGCGCGGAGCATGCGGTAATTGCCGCTTTATGGCCAGGTGTGACATAAATATATTTTATATACGTACTCAACTGTAACATATCCCACTCATAGGCGAGAGGCGAGAGGGATCAGATTGGTGCTATTTAGCTCAGGATGAGGACCAAATTTTTGTGTCATAGTTATGGAATTAATACAGTACAGTAGAGAACTTACTTGGATTCACAGCATGTCCCTCATCCACGACGTTCATTGACAGATGTAGCAGCACCAGTATAGATGCTGACAACTGAAACAATGATAACACCAGTTGTAATAAAATAAAGCTCTTAACATAGTGTTTGAGGACCGCTTTAGCTTAGTTGGTAGTGACCCTGCCTACGAAGCTGGAGGTCCCGGGTTCGAATCCCGGCGAGGGCATTTATTTGTGTAATGAGCACGAATATTTGTTCTTGGGTCTTGGATGTTTTCTATGTATTTAAGTATCTATTTATCTATATATGTATGTATATCGTCACTTAGTACCCATAGTACAAGCTTTGCTTAGGATGATTAGTGTAAGATTGTCCACAATTTTTTTTTAGTGTTAGGTATATTCTTTGGAAACTAATAAATTCAATGTCGGGAAGCACTATTTAGTTTAGAGTATTAGCGAAGCAGAACTAATGATGTAATTCTGAGAATGATGATCTATGGAAATCATCAATGATAAATAGTTTTATGTCACACCTGGCCATAAAGTGGCCATTATCGCACGCCCCGCGCGCGAAAAAACCCACTTCCTGGCCAGGGGGTGACATAAAATTTTGTACTTACCACGGGCGATAGTAAAGAAAGCCTCAGATTGCATATTTATCGCCCTTGCCTTCGGCTCGGGCGTAAAATACCTGCGATCTGAGACATTCTTTGTTTTATCGCCCTTGGTAAGTAATGTACTATTTCACTTCTCATGCTCGAAAAGTGTGTCATATTAGACTTGTGAAGCGGGGCTAAAGTAGTACATTTAAGCCCTAGGGAAAATATGTATACATATTTATGATTTACAAAACATTTTAATTTGACCAATCAAAATACTTCACCTATTAAATCCACCAATCACAGGACAGTAATTTGACAGATTAAAAATTATTTTGTAAAAATATCAACCAACCAGAACACAGCTGTACTAAAATTGACCAATCAGGAAAGACGTTTTTCAGTTGTCTAAAGATTAAGCGGTGTTTATGGTCAAAGCAATTACTCCTCTTAAAAGAAAAAAAAGCGCATGTTGCTTCTCTTTCTTTAATATAGCAAAAGAAAGGGAGGCGAATACGCAAAGCGAAAACGCATAGCGAGGCATGGTGCTGCCCTTAGAAAAAAAAACAAGCTGTCAAATTAGACATACGCCCGCCAATGCGTTAAATTATTCATTTTAGGTAGATAATTTGTGTTTATGTGTTTTCTCGCAATTGAAGTGAAAAGTACAGTGTATAACTCGGGCCTAAAAGCCATAATACCACTCGAACAATTTCCCCTCACTGCGTTCGGGAAAATAACTATCTCGTGGTAATATGGCTTACTTTAGACCCTTGTCAAACAATCTACTATTACTGTCCTTATTTCCAATCAACTCATATTTTTAAATTTTAAAGTTATGTGCCACCAAATGTTTGTGTTTGTCCTAATGGTTGACTGATGGCTTGCCATACGATAAATAAATAAATGCCTTACGGCATTAAGTCCTCATTTTTTATGAATTAAGATTATATAAATAAACAATCACTCGTTGTATACATTTTTATAACGGCAACGATGTTTTCGTAAATAAAGTAAATAAATATTGTGTTAGACCAAAGTAAATATAAGCAGTTTTTTTTCGGGATGGCTGATATATTGTAGCATATAAGAATGGCATAGTAAACGATATATCGTAGGTAGGTACAGTCGAGTGTATTAATATTTATGTACACTTTTGCACTCTATTCCTTGGCAATAAGGTCCAAAAATGCGTACGAATTAGTGAACGTGAATGTAAGGATAGATATGCTAAAACGAAAGGTTTCTACGTCATTTTTGTATTAGATTCAACTGAAAGAAAATTTCAATAAAATTATATGGTCATACACACGTGATAGGCGACTTAGTGTCGATGTGCGAGTGTTCCCTTAATCATTTATTTATTTATTATTTTTACTCTTTATGTCGCTACGCCGTTAAAGTAGGTAATCAGGTAAGTAAGTAAATATTATTTTTAATTTGATTGAATCCAGTTACACAATTTTCGCACCGCAATCCAGATACAAAAATGTACAACTTTCCGTGTCCACAAAATTAAACATAACGCCGTATAGAAAAGGAACATGTCCTGCTAACAAATTTATAATTAATACGGGTTATTTTTATCAGTGCGACACGCCTCAGCGATTCTATCAAAAACTCGATTAGGCACACCAGTCTGGTACAAATGCTGGAAAAAATATCAACAACGAATATCTAGACATGAATAATATACGCTATGACTTTATTTTTATGGTACCTGTTTTTAGAGAAGTGCTTGCCAAAACGGCTCATAATAATTGACTCGGGATTATAACGTCATAACAAGATATTCGCAATAACCCTTGTTGTATGGAAACGTAATTTACTTGCTGTTTTAGTTGTAATTCAGTTTATTTAGGATGCTAATGGTACACTTTAATTTACTTTTAAACAATAAAAAAAAATATAATTTTTCGAATGTCTGAATCTTTTTATGATTCTCATTATCTTTTGTAATATATTTTTTAATTAGTCATTTACGATACATGTTTGGAAGCGTAATTCCTAACTCGTGCCGATCTAAAACACTCTCTAAATGCTCGTGTTTTTATTTACCGCCACTTGTTAGATTGCTTATTTTCCGAACTTGTATCGTAAATAACTATTATGTCACACCTGGCCATAAAGTGGCCATTATCGCACGCTCCGCGCGCGAAAAAACCCACTTCCTGGCCAGGGGGTGACATAAAATGTTGTACTTAACACGGGCGGTAATAAAGAAAGCCTCAGATCGCATATTTATCGCATTTTAATATAGTTTACAGCTGTCATAAAATAGGGAGAGAAATAAAATAAATAGGCAAGAGTTTATTTTCGTGTTGTAAGGTAGGAAAATCATTACGTATATCTTATACTGTCGTTTAAAATTCATGATCACCGGCTCCTATATACATACCTTATACATGTACTGTAACTATGTACACGTAAGAGCTCGTACAGCGTTAAACCTTTATGTGCCGGCTTTCAAGCGAAACCTAAGGCTTGTATTTTTAAAATGTTACAGGAAGTTCTCAGGGAGCAAGTACTAAATTGCATTAAAATTCCTCTTTGTGCACGTTGTTGTAGAAAAATGGTGACTTGGTAATTTACATAACCAAGCCGAGAATTTAGGACTAAGACAAAACAAACAAAATAAGTACTTATTCATCATAACAAATCCAAATGTCTAAGAAAAATCTATGAAAAACATGGGTGGTATATCTAACTATGAAATATGTTTGCTCAAAAGAATAAATCGATGGTCAAAAAAAGCATGTGACATTCATCCTCGTGCCCATCGAGATCCTGACAGACTACTTATTGCCTGGTGACTATTCACGCTTAGCAAAACAGAAAAAAGCTGTATAATTTTATAATGTGTGTGTGAAGGTGTATGATAAAATACTTGCCGAACTGCGGTCACTGAATATCAGCATGTCATCTGCAACGATGGCTAAATGACAAAGAATTCTATAGCCACAAAATGGCAGCCAATGTGATGATACAAAATGGCAGCCAATTTGATAATTATTTATGTTTAGCAGGCAACTGTTATATTAATTTTATCTGTGTATTTGTATTTTCCAAAACAATACAAATACTCTTTATTGTACACCTCACACAAATGGATCAGTTACATATAGAAGGCGGCCTTATCGCTAAAGAGCGATCTCTTCCAGACAACACACATAGTTTTTTGGGAATTTTCAAAAATTACTCGACAAAAAAGTGCTATGCCGTCATAGAACCTGCTCACAAAATTTCACGAGAATGGGTTGAGAAATGCGACCTCTAGAGGAGAACAACTCATGGAAAAAATATTTGAAAATTTAAAAAAGCACGTCAAAAAAAATATCTATATAGAATTATAGTTACTGCTCATAAAATTTCACGAGAATCGGTTAAGTAATGCGACCTGTAAAGGAGAACAAACCGAAATCTGAGCGCACAAACATACGAAATCATTGATAAATGTCATGTCTTGTTTCAGGACTACAATGCCATTATCGCCCTTCGCTACAGCAAGTCAGAACCCTCGCGAAGTCATCTGTTCCCCGCAGCAACTGCTTTTCATTACATGACGAATGGAGGCGTTTTAGATTTATCATGATGGCATAGTAAATATAACTCGATATTATGTATGTTATAAATTTGAACGTTAGGTATTTCTCAAGCACTCTTTTGAGTTTATGTGCAATAAAATTATTTCGAGTTTGAATTTGGTACTACTGTGTTCAACGACCCGGTTTAGTATAATCCGCAATTCGGCGTCAACACAAACAGCCACATACACCCAGCCCCAATTCGCAACTATCAGCAATGTAAACAAACAAAACACCGCAATCATCCTCCGTATCTTGAGTTGCCATTTAAGATTATTAGAGATCCAAGATAATTTTTTTAGCTTTTTCATCTTCATCATTATAGTACAGTTATTTTAGGGGTTCAACCGGAATGAGAGATGAAAACATGTTCTATGCCAAATCACTTGTAAGTGTTGTACAATTTTTTAATAGACGTTAACATCATCGGGGTTATAGAAACCGAGATATTCGCGAAAAACCGAAGTTTGTCACCTTTGACATTGAAAAACGAAGCGTAGGTACATGAGATTTGCGGTGACTTTTGAGGCAGCTTATAGAACGCCAAAATGAAGGTGTATACAAGTTTCCAACTGGTTATCTCTCATTCCGAGGTTGACCCCTCTTATCTGCTTTTTAAATAACTGTATTAATAGGTATGTTATTTTATTACGTAGCATGCGTACCAAACAGAACTCACGTTACTGTTCTAAAAAGTGATCAGTCGATATGTTAGATGAAGAATCGTCTATTGAAGCGCGAAAATTAGGCTGTGAGAATTAATTATATTTAAAAACGATAACATCTCTTTGTTCGGCGTGTGCACAAATAAAAGCATTTTCGAGTTGCTTCTAATTCAACCACTAGGTGGTATTTCGCTTTGTAGCCTGAACAAAATAACTCTGCCTTTGAAGAACATAATTGCACTTTAACACGCCTCAGCCCAAAATAGCATGAAACACTGTTATAAAACGTAAATCCTTGTGATTAGATTGTGTTTATAAAACCTGAAGTGATAAAGTAAATGCAATCTCCTTTACGTGAGAAGTAATTTTGTTACATTTAACCATAGATAACACCTTCGCTAGCGTTGTTTTCGTAATTATGTATCCAACAAAGATATATATGTTATTGTTCTAAAAATAGTTCTTCTAATTAATACTTACCAACTGATGTTGACATAAAAAATATTTATTAAATCAGGCAAAATATGTAACTAAAGGTTTTATTGTTTTGTATTTTATTTGCATTCATATTGGTACTCACTTACCTACTCGAGAATTCAAAAAGTCATGACCAACATACGCGCGATATTTAACAGTTACAAATACAAACCTACAAACGCTGTAATAGGTACAAAAATAATCAACCTGACCGGAACGATGCAACATTATATTTGACAGGCAACAAGCAATACAAAAGTTTCCATCCGAATAATGGCTGAGCAGACGGTACGGTACAACTTATTACTGGCATTTATCAAGCGCAAAAGTTCTCAACTATCATTAATTGTAATTGCAAGTGTCAAGGATAGTATAATCGAGGTATTATTTGACCCTAAAGGACTTCCAGTCGAGAAAGATAGCCAATTTCACTTAATAGCAATATACCACTTACTCGTAGATGATAGTGAATTCCAGGGGGTCTATGAGGAAAGCGCGGCGTGGCGTTGGATAAACAAAGACGGTAGAGCCCACGAACCGAGTCATATGATGAAACGTGTAAACAAGATTTACAGGGTAACAGGAAATATACCAACCTTCAATTCTATCTAGAAAAGTCGTTTTGTTACAATTCTCGCAAAGTAAAACTTCAGCAATAGCGCTGTCCTCATAGTAAGGAAATGAAATTTCTATGGCGCCTTTTCATCATCAAACACTCTTCGTTCGTCGATTTGCTCTAACGTTTCATTCACGAACAATGTGTAATAAATGGTGCACAAGAATTTTAACTTCACACGAAACGTTGATCGCGTTGCTCACGTTTGGAAAAAGATTATTGAAAATCGCGTCAATGTAATTGAATTTCCTGCACGGAAAATCACGTTTTATTTTTTCACTGGATAAACAGTGCACGTTATTTTTAACGATACAGTGTCATTTTTGTTGTTTTGCAAACGTTTTGCTCGAATTAAAAACAGATTGTCGACGCAAACACGTATAGATACAATGTCAATATTGTCTGAACAAAAAGATGCGCAGGAAAACATTTCACACGGCTTTGGTAGGACAAGCAAATACTTAAGTTAGTATTTATTTTAGGGAATTTCATGTCAACCTCATGAAAACAATGTTTCATATTTATGTAGTTGGCATTGATAACGAAATCGATTTTTGAGCCTTAGGGCCTTAGGTGACTTCCTAACTTGGCGGGGCGGGATCGATATGTGACATTTTCTTCTTTGACGTATACTTACTGACGTCGCAAAAATTCCCACTTGACAGATTACTGTCAGTATTACATTTGCGCAGTAGTAATATTATGCGCAGAAGCGGACCAGTACTGCCTTCACATCCCGCGCCAGTCAGGAAGCACTCATTTAAATATAGGGGCGCAGTAAAAAATGGTAACGAGTCGACTGACAGCTGACACTGACATTTGTCATTTTTCTCATATCGTACCGCCTCCGCACGGACTAATCAGGAAGTCGCCTTAATGTGTTTAAGTGCGTCATATGGTAAATTTCCTATTGTTGGCCCCCAAAAACTGGCCACCTCGCAAAAATATGCACAGCGCAAACCAATTGTTGGTATGTAATTAAATAAATAACATTAAAATAACTGGGTTCAGAGCTGACTTCATGTATTTTGTTAAAGGGGTCTTCACTGCACAAAATCGGTGGCTAGTAACTAACTGAATGATATTTTCTTAAAAGTTACTGGCTATTCTTTCAACAAATATTTGCTTTATAACATCAATATTCAATAAAATACGAGGTGACAAAAACATATGTCCATCCGTAAGTTACCTGCTCGTACCTAGAATTCTCAATCGCGCCGTTGCGCCGCGTCGCTCTTCAAAGTACGAGTACTGGGGAAGCGTTCAGATGTTCCTTGTAAGTGATGTTCAATTTGTTACTCGTCTAATGCAAGTCTGTGCACATAACATTCTGAACGGAAAAATATTTTATCTCCGTTGATTTTAGTAGACAAAGTTCTAAACAAAGTTGTAGAACATGTGGCCAAAGTGCGCTTAAAATTCAGCGCAGCTGCGCGTTAAAATTTTAGTTTTATTTAAAATTCGTTGCCAAAGTTTTTTTTAACATACGTTTAGGAAATGCGGTCTAAATAAATACCAGGGAATATATGATAGAACTGTTCTGTGTTATGAAGCCCGCTTTTTTCCGGCCTGTGGCTTTGTGAAACGATCTCGTTTGGAATGTGCGTGAATTTTTAAAAATTAGACATTGACACGAGGAATGTTCGCAATGCCTTTTAGCCATTTGAGTGTTTGAGTGGGAATGGTATAGAATATTTTGTTGATGGAAATGAAAAATAAACTGTGTTGATTAATAAATGCAGTCTAAATAAACTGTTATCATATTTCATGGTCATGTGTTTGACTTGGATGACAGTCCAAATTGATACTATATTGATAATTGTACACATAGGAATTTAACTTTATAACTATTTCACAAAAAACGAGTTTGATATTCTTCTCAATCAACAATCACTTACTTACTGTGTTAATGCAAAAACTGCTATTTAAATTTTGTATGAATATTATGCGATGCATAATTATTATGAGCGAGATAAAACAACTATTGATATTATATTATATTATTAATACCCACCATTAATTATTAACAGTGGGTATTTCTGAATATGGAGACTGACAACGTAGATTAACTTACTAGTTGCATTGCGGGCAGGTTTATTCTAATTATATCATTTTGCTAGTTAATAATACTTTGAAAGAGACCAGGCTATACCTACATAGGTATAGCCTGGTCTCTTTCAAAGTGTTATTAGTGTTAAAAATATAAAGAAATAAATATAATGATTTCAATGAAACAGAACTTTGCTTCTACAATTTGTAACGGTTATGACCACCCGCAGTAGTTCGACTACTAAAAACTTGCATTCTAAGGAGCTTAGTTAATAAACGCTAAATGGAATTAATTAAACGCGAGTGCAAGTAAGCCTGATTAAAAAGGGCGAGAGTATCTCAAGCAGTGTCTTGCGATTAATCCGCGGACTTATGCCGGGACAAAGTTAAATGGAGGATTTAAATGCGGAGGAGCTTTATTGAACTTTCCAGACCATTTTCAGATATCCTGTGGGTACGTAAGAAACTGTTTTTGCGTCTGATTGCTGCGAAGACCCGCAAAGTTCACTTAACAAGTGTGGCATTATGATTTGTGTGGCATGTTTAGCTCGTCGAGTTTGAGCCCGCGATGTTTTATTTGACCCCTCTGTAATGATTAAATGTGTTCGTGACAGGTGACTATTGAAGCTTACTCAAAGCGACCGATACCACTGTGTTGCTTAATAACAACGATAAAATATTTTCTTAATTCGTAATAATTAGTGTTCAAATTATTCTCGAGATCTCATGCCTTTATAAGTTTTTTATTAACAACGCCTAACCTATCTTTTATTTATAATTGAATATAACGGATCGTTAGAAATAACAATAGACTGTCATATGGTTGTATTGTACTTTGTTTCGCATAATATTCATTTCACAGAAAACTTTTTTTTACAAAAGGGTCGCAGTTCTAGCCTATCCTAACATACTTTTCTGAAAGATCTAAAGTGGGTTAAAAATGGGTAAAAGGGGGCTTGGCTTGGGGTAAAAAGTAAACGGTTTCTGAAAAAATAATATATGAAACGAAAATTCTGCGAAACTACAATACGTTCTATGGAACATTTTTCTGCAAAAGAAGGGTCATATACCTACTGTAGCCGAGGCACGAGACACTCAGTCTAGATTCTCACTCATTCATATCATGTGATATTTAACAGTGGCTTTTCAGTGAAGGAAAACTTGGCGACGAAATTAGTCTATCTAATTCCAACAAGGGCTGGTTATTCCTCTGGATTGGAAGGTCAGATGGCAGTCGTTTTCGTAAAACTAGTCCCTATGCCAGGATTAGGTGCCAAACCGGACCCCGGGCTTCTTAAAGCAAAATACCTCTATAATATAATAATGAAGGAAAATGCTAGGAGGATGATGACGATATCTACCTACTTATATAGAACCATAATACGAGGGACACGACACCCAAGAGACAACACGTCTATCTCCTAATTAAGATTGAGCGCCCGTCCCAACCTCATCAATCTATACACACAAATTATGTACTACATTTGGGTAATTATTCGGGCGTTTGTTCCAAATCACTTTCGTGGTCACTGTTTTGTCGATTCGGATATTTGGTAGAAGTACGGGACATCTAAAGGGAAAATAAACGCTTTTATATTTGTATTTTGTATCTACCAACTGACTTAGAAATGCCACCAAAATCTAGAGCCAATTCGTCAAAATCGTGTCCACGAAAGTGAGGCGGTTGAAACGCGCGAATGCCCCATTTACATAAAATAAAATGCAAAGATTAATATATACGTGAATGCTCTCCCCCATTTACCTAGTTGTGATTATTAGAATGTCTATCAATATATCTATAAGAACAGAAACTTAGCCCCATCGCTTAGCTTAGCTTCCGGACCGAAGTATTCCTTGATGGAATTTAGATGCACAGGTTGGCAACCGACCCTGAGTTTGTCACCTTCGATAGTGTCAAAATTAACTTCAAGGTTCGACTAGTATTCATTTATTACACAAAAAACACATAATATAGAAAAGAAACAAAACAAGAATAGATCTAACAACTACTTAAACCTAACCTAAACTAAATAAAGGTAACTAATTGTAAGGGCATGCATCGCCCAAGTCGCTGCCACTGGGAAGGGTTCCCATAAGGCTGACTGCGTTGCCTCGCTGAATGGCAATTCCGATTCGCTGAGCGAGGAACGAGCCAGCCCTACGGTCACCTGAGGACCGGATAAGCAAATAACTTAATCTTTTAAAAAGTTTAATTGCTTTTCAATTTTATAATCTTCTTTTGCAGATATAAAAAATTACATATCAAAACTTATCGGATTTTTTTTTCTTTATTACCTACTATCCGACGTCCTTCCACTGCAAAACAATCGTATGTTAGGGCTCGGATCGGATCGATCACTCACCGCGCCATTGAAATCGATTGACCGTGTGACTCTGACGTTTCTATGTTGGTGAATTATTAAAGTACTCGATATCATTTGTTTGTTCCACTACACCTACTGCCACAAAATAAAGAATATACAGAAGGTCCGTTCCCGCCGTTCTTGAAAATACATACCTAAACTTGCCTGACTCACAGGGTTGCTTCTGTATTGTTCTGAATTTTAAATAAAAAGGAGCAGGTATATTAAAAATTCTTCAACATTACATTTAAATATGAACCAGCGTATCTTGGTAAAAAACCGGCCAAGTGCGAGTCGGACTTCGCACATTTAGGGTTCCGAATCAAACTCAAAAATATGATTTATCAATATATTAGTATTTGTTGTTAAAATGTACGTAATATTGAACATTGTCACCAAATTTCAAGTTCATAGGTGAATGAGAAGTCTAAAAATTCTTCGGACCAAATTTTGTGACAGACGACGGACGGACGGACGGACGTCTGGGCGACACCAATAGGGTTCCGTTTTGACCCTTCGGGTACGGAACCCTAATAAATTGATGCGTGACCCGCTGCGAGTTGTGACTTGTGACGGGCGGCGGTCGAGAGCGCCAACAAAGAATATACCTAATTAATTAGGTACCTACTTAACTAAACCATAGTACTTAAATACTGGCGTTTTACCAGCGAACGATAAGATGAATGTGTAATGGTTGATCGTCGTTATCAAAGCGGCTAGTTTCAAAAAATTACCTACCTACCTAGGTATTATTGTAACTATCAAAATGAGAAAACCGTTTTATTTACCTTTCAATATCGTTTGAAAATTTTAAGAAAGAGTAGGCACAGTATTTTGTTGTATTTAAGTGTATTTAAACAATAAAATACATTCCAACTGTAATAATATCGGTTATTCATTTTGACGTACGTGACACAAAGTACCTACGTAGCGGCGGGGACGTCAAGTGATCAACGCGCGCACAACTAGCACTCGCGACGCGACAGTGACAGTCGCAACTAAGCTCGTCCGAAATCAACCGAGAATGCCTGTAAATGTTACGTCTGTGTGCGTGCGGCGAAAATGGCACTTTGTACTGAGCGGACTCTCTGCTCCGGCGCGCGCCGCCGCTATTTACTTTGTGCTACTGCACTGCAATATTGTAGTAAGGTATTGTTCCTTAAACGTCAATTTTGTAAATATTTATTTATTAATACACTTTAATTATGCATTTGTAAAACCATTGACTTCTGAGTAAGGTTCTAGTCTCAAAAACAGCATATATATCGATTTTATAATGTCACCTAATTACCTCATTCCTACTAAATAACTGCGTGTCATTTTTATAAAATACTAAATTCCACTAAATAAATTTGGTTTTATGATGCATAAAGTGGCTTCGCCACTTTGTTCTGAGTGCGATATCATTGAAGACGTATACCACATTTTAGTGGAATGTGTACGGAACGAAGCATTTAGAAGTCAACTTAGGATAGAATATAATATTTTCTCATATGTTGGCGGCTGCAATAGCGCACTGGCATCCCCATTGTCGGACGAGGCCAGGGCGCTATTTAAGCTAGTAAGAATAGGTCTTAATAACCGTAACTAAACAGAACTGTTGTTGCCCTTATGGAGCGCCATAATCGCCAAGCGATAAAGCTCCTTAATAAAGATTAAAAAAAAAAAAAAAAAAAACTTTTTGACGTGGTCGATCAAAAAATGTAATTTGTAAGTTGTTATGTCAAACTATATCTATTGTGCAAGCTACATAAAATTTTCTTCTGCTGACTTTTTGAATTGGTGATCAGGTGTTAGTAGTATTTTAGTCTTTGTCAGAGTCAACTATCATTGGGATCAGTACTGCTTCTTTACTGGAAACCGGGAGATACGAAATCAAAATCATTACTGCCCCGCTTCCGTGCATGGTATTACTACTGCGTAAGTGAATTACTGATAGTATAGTATATTATCCCGTCAAGTTTAGTGAGGAAATATGCGCGACATCAGTAATTTCATGTCAACGAACCAAATATCACTTAAGGTGAGCCGCGGGGTAATCACGTAACTTTATGTACTACCGTTAGAGCACATTTAATGTCATTTTTCGACATTATCTCATAGATTTATACGTCAAAATCGACATTAAATATGCTCTAACGGTAGTACGAGTACATAACGTTACGTGATTACCCCGCAGTAAATAATCTGCGCCAGTTCTTCTGATAGTTGACCCAGTGTCACACCTTTGACACTGGCAGCTAATAGTATATCGATATCACACCAACCCCGTACCTACTACTAAATGCGAAAGTAGCCTAAGGCGACTTCCTGATTTGTCGGTGCGGAGGCAGTAGGGGAGAAGTGGCATGAAAGAGCCAGGTTTTGAAAGAGCCATTTGCATTATTTCAGTAGTTTTAAAACAGATTTGGTTGGCAATATTATTTTTAGGTGGCAACACTGATTTCCCGTCACCCACAAACATTTGACAGTTCGCCGAAACCAACAGACGCCAGTACATCGAATCAAAGTTTTTGGCACTCAAAAGTAAGTTTTTTGCTTCATTTAAGTCGTTTTTTGGTATTTTTTTAATAACAATTATAGGCAAATGGATTATAGATTCAGTTTGTGCATATATTTGGCCTTATAGCTTCATAAAAACTAAGCTGCAAAAGGTTTGATATTGTTGTTATTTTGAAGGTTATATTTTTTTCTGGAACCAGTAGTGAAAGAGCCGGATGAATGGGCATTGAAAAAGCCGGCTCTTTCATAACTGGCTCTTTCAAAACCTTGAAACTAGTTTTTTTAATAAAATAAAATAATACTATATACCCACATTTTTTATTTGTTATTAAATTATTTGCTTCAGATATTTACATTATGGAGAACGCTGGTCGAAAAAAACGAAAAAGACCCGAAAAATCGGTAATTGAAGAGGCAGTCGCAAGAGGCAATGATAAGACCATTCTCCCAGACTAAACACTACACGAAAGAGTAGAAAAATGGCATCTGCCATAGTAACTGATACTCCGGAAAAAAATAGATTAGAAGAGAAAGAAGGTAATGCAAAAAGAACAAAAAATATAGTTAAAAAAATGACTACAAAACAATCCATAAAAATACAAGAAAAAAACCGGAAAATTCACCTTATCAAGATAACTCATCTGATTCATCCGACTCTATCGTATTAGCAGAAGTGAAAAAAAAGGTTGTTCGAAGCAAAAAAAACTCCAAAACAAAAATAAACAGTGATGATTGCACAGTTTGTAGCAAATCATATGAAATAAGTGACCAAGATTGGTTTCAGTGCAAAATTTGTTTTGGTTGGGCTCATGAGTCTTGTGGCATTAAGGGGCAATTGAATTTTTTTTTTGTAAGATATGTTTCTAATTACGAGATAAATATGATGTTCCATGTTGCTAACTGTCCGATTTTTATAATTAATGAATAGATAGATATTTAAGCTCAAAGGTAGCAATATTACTTTTGAAGTTCCTGAAGATTTATTGATGTTAGTTTTGATAGAAGGTTTATATTTTATTTATTTTAGAGACTGTAATTAATAAAAAGCCGCCTATATGTTAGGTTACATAGTAGGTATATGTACCTATGACTGATTAATTATGTTAAAATTAAAGCGTTACAAACGATTACTTAAAAATGACTGTTAGAATTAAAATCTTCTTAAAAATGTTAGTAACTACTTAAAGAAATTTGTTATAATTATATTAAGAGTTTTTTTCATGTCACATTTATTATTATTTTTGTTAATTTTCTTAATTAAGCGTTGTAATACGAACCGGCTCTTTCAAAACTTGTAGCAGCTCTTTCAATACTGAATTGTGATGAAAGAGCCAAATGACACATTTTTTTGAAATGCATATTTCGTTGATTTTTATATATTGTTTAAGCTTTGTTTGTATGAAATTACATGCTCAAATAAATAAAGAATAATTTACAAACAAAATAATAACATTTTTTAAATTGTAAGTAGTTTTTTTTCCTCCGTAAAGAAAACTGGCTCTTTCATGCCACTTCTCCCCTACGATATGAGAAAAGTGTCAAATGTCAGTGTAAGCTGTCAGTCGACGCGATACCACTTTTTACTACGCCCCTACATTTATATGAGTGCTTCCTGACTGGCGCGGGATGCGCGGTAGCGGGACGATGCGAAGGCGGTACTGCTTCGCTTCTGCGCATGATATTACTGCTGCGCAAACGTAATACTGACAATATTATATCAAGTGGGAATCTTTGCGACGTCAGTAAGTTTACGTCAAAGAAGAAAATGTCACATATCGATCCCGCCCCGCCAAGTCAGGAAGTCGCCTAAGGCTGGTTATACATACCAAATGGGTTACATTCGTATACCTATATAGAGTACCAATTATAATTACACCAAAATAATTTAAGAACATAATAATTAAGCATAATAAACTATTACTAACCTATGTTTTCAGTTGTCATCATTCTTATATATTTTGGCACATAGACAAATTGTCTATCAAACCTACTTTCGCATAAATTCAGAGAACAAAATGGGTTTATAACATCATTTTGCTAGAAGAATACAAACCTTTTTAACAAGATATATAACGTAAGCCTGGAAATTGTTTCCCGGAACAGGCTTTAAGTATGTTAAAATTGCATAGAAATCTTTGTCAGTCGCTAGGTGTTCCTGCACGGAACTTGTAAAATAATTTTACTGTAAAATATTTCACCAGTAAATTATGTTCCCAAGGTTTGTCTCATCAATCATTCGAAGTTTTCGAGTTGTCGTGATACAATTACATTTATAATGAGATAAGGACGTTAATAATTCCAAAGTAGCCAAAAATGTTAATGTCTATAGCAGCAGTAGTGTTAATATATCAAATTATATGTCAGGTATGATTATGTAGGATGTCAAGGGCATGCAGGTTTATAAATCATTGCGTAGTTATTAAAATATAAGACTGGCATACGAGTACCTACTACTATACGATTTGTGTTTGTGCGCATTATTTTGTACAATACAATATTTCTTTATTGCTCACCCAATAAAGAAAACAGAGATTAAATCGCACACAAACAGTCGTAGACAACCTGCGGTCTTATTGCTAACAAGCGATCTCTTAACCTTTAACCTGCTTTTAAATACGGGAAGAAACTTAGCACGTCTAATTTCAGTAGGCAAAGAATTCCACAACCGAACAGCTCGTAAAGTAAAATAGTTGCTGTAATTTTTTTATAGATATGGACGTAATAATAATAGTTGGTACTAATTGTCGACGGTTCGAAGTCTCCAGTGTGACCCTTAACTATGAAACATATCTTTGTGTTTGTTTCAATTCGTGTTCTTTAAGATGATGTATGTGAAATTGTACAAATAAATGTAATGAAGCAGTTGGCAAGGAAAGCTCTTTCCTGTCTGGATTTGGTAAGAAACATATTCTTCTTTTATTTATGTCCGTCTCTAGTGCGTTTCCACAAATTTGTGGTTTGTATGAGAACTATTTCAACTCAACTCTATTTAGGACTAAAATCATCAGAAGAACTACAGTCAGGATCAATAGAAGCGGGTCAATTTGTACAGAAATTCGATATAAATTGTACCCGTTTTCATTGCTCTCGACTGCATAATATTATAATTTTCGCCATCAGCTCACAAATTTTCAATAACAAATAGTCTAGGATAATAACAGCAGTTTAATCCACAAAGCACAATAATTTGAGCGCTTCAGAACAATGGTAGGTGCTGAGACTGCTGAGATTCGGAATACAACACAAGAGCCGAGCCAACCCTTGAAATGAACGCTCGTTGCGCTGGGTTGTATTTACCCTAATCGCTATTGCTATTGCAAGCGATAACACAGAATGTTGAAGTGATTCTTTGTTATGTCCTTTGTATAAGTATACAGATATACAATTCTTAGGCTATTGTTGCTTTATTAGTTCACTCAACGACAACTAATATCTGCTAATCAAATTGGCGGGAATAATTCATGTATGAGCGAATTTTGGCATAGATGTAGGTAAAGATGTTCTCAACGACATACTGGTGGATGGGGGTGAGGCTAACGGGGGGGGATGTAAAGTTACCTTGAGTATCCCAGTGGGACGTAGCAAAAAGGTTTTATACACTTTTTCGCTGGGATGTGTGATGACATATAAGAGGAGGAAAGTTAATTAATAAAATATTATAACTAGCTTCTCATTCCATTGTTTTCCAATATTTTTGAAAACTATAAATACAGTACTTATTTACCCAACGAGCTCTAATCAATGACACCCTAATATTATTCACAATTCTAAACGTTGATTAATTTATGATCTGTAGTAGTAGTAGGTAAAACATAATGAAAACAAAATACCGGCCAAGTGCTTGTCGGGCCATGTAGGGTTCCATAGTTGTCCACCCGTTACGTGGACTAAAAAGTTTTCGAACTTATATTTACTATGTTTTCACTTTATTTTTGACAGTATTAACAACATTATATTTTATTTTCTTAAGTTCAACTATTACTCGTTAACTAGTAATGTCTACTTAGCTGTGATAGTTTTCCTTTTCAATTCTTCGTATATTACTACCAACATGTAGGGGAGGTACCCTAAAAAAAAAATTTCTACCGTTTTGACGCCGTATGTATACCATATGTATACTCATGCCAAATTACAGCTTTCTAGTACTAACGGTTACTGAGATAAACGGGGGACAGACGGACGGACGGACGGATGGACGGACATGGCGAAACTATAAGGGTTCCTTGTTTACTACGGAACCCTAAAAAGAACAACTGTACAACTATAACCAAGGCGTAGCGATTTAACTTACTATAAATACAGACCCACCCCATACAATCTCTCGGAATGGCTGCAAATCTGAAAGGTTATTTATCTAAAAACTATACCTCGCTTTCATTGACACGCTATCACACCAAGTAATTGTATAGGCAGCAGTGGTACACGCAAATTCAATTGAAATGATTAATTGAGTTTACATTTAACGATTTAAGCATTAAATAATTTATCATTGCTATTGAAATGGCTTCTGACGTAGATAGGTATTATAATCATTATAATTTATAGGGACAATACAACAATACACAATTACACATACAATTTTACGTCTCCATATACTTAAGCTCTGTATTATACTTTTCAAATTGCATTCAAAACATAAATCAAGCGTACGGTCCACCTGATAGCAGCCTATAGAAGACGCTCACAACTCCACAGGAGTCCCGTGCGCGTTGCCGACCCTTTATACAATTTGAGGATTCACTGTGTTGACAGCAGAATGGACAAAACGTCCCTTGCTCTCAAGTTCTCAATACAGTGCATCCGCAGGAGCTCTGGCAACCTTGCTCACCTCCAGGAACACAACACTACATACTTGTATTACTACTACTATTAATGTTATTATGACTGTGGTCTTCTGCAAGACGGAAGTACTTCCCCAGTTGGGCTGCTTCAAATTCGAGCAAGGGATGACATTATGCTGTGCCCTACCTCTCTCAATGCTAAAGCTGACACGGTGAAATGTAGGATATATAGTATAGTAGTAGTAATAGTTATTTACGATACGGTGTTTTGTACACAATTTTACGTCACCACTTGGCCAAAAAGTGGGTTTTTCTGATCGCGCAGCGTGCAGAAAAACGCGCTTTTTGGCAAGGTGTGGTGTAAACACTTTATTGCACAAATCAAGTGCATGATGATAAAACAAACTTAACGGTAGACATTTGTACAAATGCGAACAACCCTTTAAGGGATCTCTTCCAGCTAACCTTATAAATATGTATGTTCATATGTATCGTACCGACGTTCGATCGCATGTCGCGTAATAACGTGATACGACTCTTCCTCGTACACAGGTACTACTAAAGTATCATCGTTTGTGGTGCATCAGCGTTTGCGGGATGCGTTTAACGTTTCAACAAAACTGAGCCAATGCGCAGCACACACACATTTAACTACTAACTGACCCGGCGAACTACCTAACGCTTAACAGCCAATAAATATTGTGTTAACTGTTAGCTATAACTTAGAATTTACTTAACGTGATAAAATTAATTCTAATTTAAATAACTCTTTAAGTCCTTCTTCTTATGGATTGATTTGCATTTTTCCGATGCCTAAATGCATTTACGGCTTTGTTGGGAAAGACTAATTCTTCTGGATCGCGGTCGCATTGGCAATAACAATACGCGCAGAATAACTTGTATACATAAATAACTCGCACTTATATTTAAATACAAACAAATCGACCGCTTGCTTTTATATGCTGCCTAAGATTCCGTACCCGAAGGGTTGAAACTGAGCCCTACCTTTGATGTCAATCACTGTACGTCGTCTATTTGAGGCTGAAACTTTATAAGCGGCATATCAGTACGAGTATTACGTACAAATGTGTATGCAACTATGTCTGTTACCTTTTCACATTTACATCGGTGGACCAATATAAGCAAGAGCCGAAATGGGGTTAAAAGTTTAAGACCCTGGAAACTTAAATACAAGAAAACGGGAAAGGAAGTTTCTATGGCAGTAATATTGATTCTGCTCTTTTGGGAAGTGTAATATCATGCTACTTATTAGACTTTGCACATGCGTGATGCAGGAAGTACTTTATTTTTCGTTTCTATCTTTTATTAAATTACTACAGCATACGAAAGGTTAAGGCAATTAACGAGAATATATTATGTATATTATGCAGATGAAGGCACGGGCTAAAGCTAGTAGTTACTAAGATAAAAATATTTAAAAACCGGCACGTGCAGCCTTAACTAAAGCAAACAAAATCTCAACTTTAAATTAACAAGGAACTAGAATGCAGAGTTTATGAGAACTAGCTTTATCACGGAGCGACGTGAGTCGGAGTTACGCAACGAACAAAGTGAGGATAATGTGTTTTGACGCGATGCAGCCTGAGATTTATAGGTCGACGAGGAAAATTCTAGCCTGTTCAAACTTCCTGCCGTTTATATGGGACAGAGTCCTCTAACTTTTTAATCCTATATTTTACTCGAGTTGGATTAGATTGAAAATCGCGTGAGACCTATTTATAAAAGATTCCTTGACATATTTTTACAAGGTCTACTTGATGTTAGCAAACGTTTGGAACTCCACTCGGCTCGTGTTTGCCAAACATTACACACCTTTTCCCTAGGCGTAATACTAATATTTGTCAAATAAGCGGCATATCATGCTGAAGGGGTGGGGTATATTTCACAAAACGGCAAGCAAAAGTAACTAGTACAAAACTGACTCCAATCCAATAGTTCTGTTTGTGGTTTGTAACCGGTACAAATCACGGCGGTTTATTTTACTATATTTAGGCGATGTCTTAAGTCTATTACTGAACAATATAGCTAAATATAACAATCCTACGTATACTTTTGGAAAATAAATGGTTGCCATTATTCGCTTAGACGACCGCTTTTTAGCTTAGGTGGTTGGTCACCGAGCCTACGAAGCTGTAGGTCCCGGGTTCGAATCCCGGCCGGGGCATTTATTTGTGTGATGAGCACGAATATTTGTTCTCGGGTCTTGGATGTTTTCTATGCATTTAAGTATCTATTTATATCTTTATAAGTATGTATATCGTCGCTTAGTACCCATAGTACAAGCTTTGCTTAGTTTGGGACTAAGTTGATTTGTGTAATTGACTGTCCGCAAATATTTATTATTTATTTATTTTATTTATTTATACAATAAGTTTAGTGGAAATACGCAACGTTTGTCTACCGGTGAACCAACACCATAATTCATTTTGACCTAGTTATGTTTTGGATTCTCATTAACACTGAAGCTTAACATGTGCGCACTCCTCATAGTTTACTACGGGGATAATGGTGTGGACATGTGGCGTTCTAAGGTCACTAAATCTTCGTTAACCGAGAACGACATATGGGGCGCACGCCGCTGCGTGGTCAGCGGACGATATCATACGGTATGCGTTGAGACCACATCTAATGCTTTACTGAATTGATATTTATTTGAATGCATGCAGCAGAGCGAATAAGATTGTAATGTGTCATATTCACTGCATTATTCATTTGCACAATAAACAAATAAGTAAATTGCCTGTTTTAAATTGTGAAAAGGACTAAACTTCATAGAATTAGATACTACTTTTGTCCCGCATGATGAGGCTTTTGTGGCTAGAAACTTGAAAGCTAATAGATTACAACATTGGATTAAGCTTGGAAGTACAAAGTAATACATATCGATATGTTTTTATCGATATATACCGTCACTATTTTTTTTTTCTAGCCCTGGCAACATCTTATCTGTAAGTTTACTTCGCCGAATTATAGATTTTAACTTAGGTTAACCGGTCGTCTAGCACCAATTAACTATCAAATTAGACAATAATATTTTTTGAATCTTACACAAACTTATTTACGTGACAAAATTGTATAGAAAATAGCTGCTTACAGGACAGGAAACTCGCATGTCTCTTCCACAAACATGAACATCAGGAAAAGGCCCGACTCCAAAACACCTTTTCCTCAAAGCTTCCTAATCAAGGTAGAGCCCAAACTTTTCGTCTAAAAGTTTCATGAGATGTATTTTAGTTCCTTTATCTTTCCAGTTTTGTTGTTTTGATTTAGGAAAACGAGATTGGAAAGTTTCCAGAGAAATATTGCCACTGGAACTTTACGTATTTACTGTCATTTTATTTGTTATGAAAATATCAAAGAACGGCATTAAATGTAATCTAATAATACTTAATTTAAGCGTAAGAAACCTTTCTTCGCGCTGTACAATTAGCTTAAACACATAAATTCAAAAGCATACCTAATTTTCTCGTGGATTATTGCTTAAAATCCTACTAACGTTAAACAATATACCTAACATTGGCTGTAAACGTATGTAAGTAAATACTTTATTGTACACAAAAATAGTTTAAAATAATATATCACATAAGATTAAAGTTCAAAGACGAACTTATCCCCATGAGGGATCTCTTCCAGCTAACCTTTGAGGGATTACCTAATGTATAATGGTGCCAATAAATATCTGTGATTGTTCAGTTTTATTCATAATTATGTCCTCTCATAAGAGTTTAGATGAAGCAAAATATCATAATTTTAACTCGATAATGATTTTTTTATAAGTTTGAGTAGGTTGAAGAAAAATAATCGCACATTTTTTTCTACCAAGAAAATTATAAGTAATCATGTTTCGGCTCTAATTAAAGAAAACATCATAGAATAGTCCATAAATCGTATATCTTGAAATCAGTCCTTATTTTTTCTTAATCTGGTCAGAACAGCGTTCATAAAAAGTACGCGATTTTTTTAATTGCACACGCTTAACTGTGTAATCATCACGGCATCGCTAATTAACTTTAAAGCACTGTCGTAGAACAAGTTATTAGGCCCAAATAAATCTTCTTTTTCACTGACTTAACTGAGATATTTGTCGTACTGTCACCAACTTTGTCCAGATAAATTACCGTATTCTGTTATAGACCACTGCTCCTTTATAAGGTTGCTTTTTACATTTTTTACGAATAATGGGACTGTCTCCCATTGAATTTTTGATAAAACGAGATAGATTTCTAGAAGTTAAACAAAGCGTCGAAAACTCGTAACGTTTTCGTCAAATATTCTCAGAAAATAAAATGAAAGTCAAAAGGCAAAAAATATAAACAATAATGCCATTTACGGGTATGACAAGCGAAATCCGTATCTCCGCGAAAATACAAAGCATTTTGGGCGAAGAACTATTATATAATCTGTGTCCAGGGTTTTCACGAAACTACTGGATTAATTTAGTGCAATTACGTATTTTACTCAACAACGGGCGTCGGTCGCTCTTTTTACGCGATCCTATTTACCTACGGATTTGACCTGCGAACAAACGGATTGAATCCAGACTTAATTACGACTCCCGAGCGTGTCGACGTGACCCCTATTTTTTCGCAAAAACACAAGGCCGACATATACGGTTATAAGTGTCTCTGTTTGGCCCTGTAGTTGACTGGTAGAGAATGGCATTTACAATTAAGTCCGCCATTTTTACACTGTATTTTTTGGGCAATAAAGTTTAAATCAAAAAAATACACACATCGAGCAATATGGTATTATCCTGTGAAAGTTTTACCAAACCGCCGTACCAAACCGCCATACCGCGCGCGCGCGCCATCCATACCGCCTCCAATTCCAGTTACTACTCGTAGACAAAGAGTTGGAGTATATTATTAATTCGTCCGTTTTATTAAGTCATAAAACGACGAGATATTACAATTTACTTAGTGTTGTAGCTGATGAACTGCTAAAATGTTATTTTACTTCGCGGCGTCCAATAACAACGTAACTACTATAAAAATAACGACTTCTTAAAAACTTTATAGATACTTTTTATTTCGATTCGCATAAAACCAAATTTCATTGTATTTGAAGACTACGTTTTGAAGCCCAGCAAAGTCGCTTATTGTTTCTGTTTTGGTGAGTTGCTGTGGCTCAAGGGGTTTAACGAGCGAACTTTCTGAATAATTTGTGACGGCCACAAAGCCCGGCCTTGCATACCTATTTCTTAAGGCTAACATATTACTTACATCAGTTTACAGTACCAACACAAGCCAAGGTGTCCATAAAGAATGTAAAACCATAGTGATATTTAATTTCTCTGTTATTTTTAGGGTGCAAACATAGGCATATCTTAATTACTATTCATTTATTTATTTTATGTCACACCTGGCCATAAAGCGGCAATTACCGCACGCTCTGCGGGCGGGAAATTCCACTTCCTGGCTAGGGGTTGACATAAAATTTTGTACTTAACACGGGCGGTAATAAAGAAAGCCTCAGATCGCAGGTATTTGACGCCCGAGCCGAAGGCAAGGGCGACATTCTTTGTTTTACCGCCCTTGTTAAGTAATGTACTATTACATCGTATTACTTTAATTATTGTACATACCGTATTTTAAACAAGGCCTAGATCCTTAATTTATACCCGACTTAACGATTTTTTTACTAGGTCAGGTACGAAAAACATTTGGACTATGTAAAGATTTTATAAATTTTTTATCTGCACAATGCACAATAAATATATTTAATTGCATTTTTTGGACTGTCTTTGCAATCCGTAACAAAACATCACACACACATAAGTATATGTATACATTTTTGCAAATGAAAAATAACAAAGATGTGCATACTCGTATTCTGAATGCGTCTTCTTCCAATTTTTATACGATAGTGACATATTGCATCTATTTTTTAGCGGACACAATGAAGATAATAGTACATTACTTACCATCATCATCCTCCTAGCGTTATCCCAGTACAGTTGCATCCTGAAGGATGCCTGGGGTCCGCTACCTAATCCCAAGATTTGGCGTAGGCACTAGTTTTTACGGAAGCGACTGCCATCTGACCTTCCAACCCCAAGGGGAAACTAGACCTTATTGGGATTAGGCTTTGTCAAGTGAGTGGGCAACTTGACTGTTAGAAGTTCTCAAGCCGCCCGAAGGCCTCCAACTCGGCTTAACGACTGCTGCCATAGACAGCAACCGGGATCAACGGCTTAACGTGCCTTCCAAAGCACGGGAGCGCTCAGTTAGTAACCACTCAAAGCGGTCACCCATCCAAGTCCTGACCGCTGCCCACGTTGCTTAACCTTAGCAAGCGCAAGCGGTGCGCAAGCGCCGCTGGGCCACGAGCGCTCCTCAATAGTACATTACTTACCAAGGGCGATAAAACAAAGAATGTCTCAGATCGCAGGTATTTAACGCCCGAGCCGAAGGCAAGGGCGATAAATATGCGATCTGAGGCTTTCTTTATTACCGCCCGTAGTAAGTACAAAATTTTATGTCACCCCCTGGCCAGGAAGTGGGTTTTTTCGCGCGCGGAGCGTGCGATAATGGCCACTTTATGGCCAGGTGTGACATAAAATTATTTTAAAACCCACTTCCTGGCCAGGGGGTGACATAAAATTTTGTACTTACTACGGGCGGTAATAAAGAAAGCCTCAGATCGCATATTTATCGCCCTTGCCTTCGGCTCGGGCGTTAAATACCTGCGATCTGAGACACTCTTTGTTTTATCGCCCTTGGTAAGTAATCTACTATTAGAGAAGGTCTAGAAAATTAAGTTGTTGTTTGACAGTTTTGTAGTGATTGTAAATAATACCAAATAATAAATAACTCTGGCACAAAAATTAAGAAGCTTTGAAGCAAGTTCATTTGCAATTTAAATTGAGAAATGTTCTTGATTTCTGCAAAAGGCAGTACTCTAATACAGCGTAATTAAATATGCGTGACCAAACCGAAGTTAATTACGTACGTAAATAGGTACGTAAGGAGGGGATAGGGATTCTTCAACATTTTTTACTTGGCCAATCATACAAAAGTTACCTTTGTACTGCTACTTATGTGTATGTATTGACTTGCCTCTACGTACGAGTTAAATGAAATCTCTTCACACACTGTGCGTGTCCTTTAAAAAGATACACACGACAGTACTTTGCTATTGGAGTACCTACAGTACAGCGTGAGTTAATTCAACATCAAATTATAATTTTCTACATTAGGTATTTACCACAATTCTGATTAAAATACGACGCGGTAAACTAAACGTTATGCCATATCGCTATCCAAAGGTTGTCTGGAAGAGATCGCTCTTCAGTGATAAGACTGCAGGTTGTTTACTTCTAAGCCTAATGTTCTGTACTGTGTCAACTGTTCTGTATTTGTATTGTATTGTAAAGTCAACGCAATGCATCTATTAGCGTCATATTGGTAATATCAACACATATACACAAACTCACAACAATATTTATGTCACACCTGGCCATAAAGCGGCAATTACCGCACGCTCCGCGCGCGCGAAATCCCACTTCCTGGCCAGGGGGTGACAAAAAAATTTGTACTTAACACGGGCGGTAATAAAGAAAGCCTCAGTTCACATATTTATCGCCCTTGCCTTCGGCTCGGGCGTCAAATACCCGCGATCTGAGATATTCTTTGTTTTACCGCCCTTGTTAAGCAATGTACTATTCTAAGAGGGAAAGCAAGAACACATTGACATCAAATTTAAAAGATACTTTTAGCATTCAGTTGCTACGTAGATCAGCCAGGTTTAATGATGGAGAAAAGTAGGTAGCTTGGCCACTGCCCACAACACACTACAAAAACCATTCCTATGGTCAACTTTACAAGAAAATTATATGACAATAAAAAGAAAGATATCTCTACGATCGATCACAACTCATAGTATATTTGGTGTACTTTCATAAATTCAAATTCTTATCGCGAGTGAGAATAATCAACGATCCGACAAGGAAACCCGATCCAGATTGATCGTCACAATAAAAATTCTAAGTACGTAGAACTTGGAAACTCCTCTCCGATTTCGCGAGCACCTATTGCATATACGGGATTCGATTCGGGAAATCAGGACATCGATCAGCGTGGGTATGACGTGTACAAAATATAAAGTACCTGGGCGACATTTTATTTTCATTAATGTTATCCCCTAGGTGATTGTAGGATATATCGACGTAGTAAATACCTCCACAAGACGCCTACGCAAACATATTTATCGCCGTCGCCTTATTAAATAACTAAACAAAGGCATAATATATGATGCCAGTTTCAAAAGCAGGTATTGCAGGTTGTGGCGGTATCTAAGGTTAAGCAACGTGGGCAGCGGTCAGGACTTGGATGAGTGACCGCTTTGAGTGGTTATTAACTGAGCGCTCCCGTGCTTTGGAAGGCACGTTAAGCCGTTGATCCCGGTTCCTGTCTATGGCAGCAGTCGTTAGGCCAAGTTGGAGGCCTTCGGGCGGTTTGAGAACTTCTAACAGTCAAGTTGCCCACTCACTTGACAAAGCCTAATCCCAATAAGGTCTAGTTTCCCCTCGGGGTTGGAAGGTCAGATGGCAGTCGCTTCCGTAAAAACTAGTGCCTATGCCAAATCTTGGGATTAGGTAGCGGACCCCAGGCATCCTTCAGGATGCAACTGTACTGGGATAACGCTAGGAGGATGATGATGATGCAACATCTTGTGTAGAAAGTGTCTTGTCTATATTGTTTAGTCAGTGATGAAATGGTATCTCCTCCATCACCAGGTGTTCTCGCAGACCATGGTGTAGAATTTGTAACATACTTAATAGATCTATGCGAACTTAGTCCAAGAAAACGAGTCAATGCATTAAGTCGTTAAGTAGCGGAAACCGCTCGCGTGCCCGACGACAAACAGCCGCCGCCGCCATTGTGACCGGCCCTACAGCAAGACACTTTGTCACACCCTTTGTTACACCACTAACGCTTCTTAATGTTGGTACTAAGAGCTCGGAAATGGCGGACGTCGTTTTGCGATATCATTTTTTTCAAAGGTCGCTTTAAATTACGAAGAATTGTTAAAGACGAATGGCATGACAATGGCAGCGGTGCTGCAACACCTTTGTTAGTTGCAGTTCATTGAGGGATAATATTTCTAAGCATTGTGACTTGTGACTCCCATATAGGAGAGTCTAGATGTGTTTAATAGGTTATAGGTTTGCGCGGGCTAGTTTTCCGCAACTCGACGTCGAATGCGCCTATTTTGCGTGTGTTTAATATTATTAGTTTTAGGAATTAACATTAAATCTACAATGATTTATTTATCAGATTCAGATTCATTTATTCACAATATACGATTACATTATAAATCGATCGATTGTTTTACTTGGGTAACAAGGTTATAATATTGCAGAAGTTAAAAATAACTGTCTTGTAATAAAACGTGTGTTATGATCACAATATTTTTTGAATTACCTATATTACATATATATATCTTATCTTATATCTTTAAACGAGCAATTCTTGTATATTTATATATTTATTTCGAGGATCTCGGAAACGGCTCTAACGATTTCGATGAAATTTGGTATGTGTGGGTTTTCGGGGACGAGCAATCGATCTAGCTAGGTCTCATGCCCGGGAAAACGCCGAGCAAAGTTCGGCCGCCCAGATATTTATATTTAAGGTTGGAAATTTACATCGTTCCCTTACTTTCAATCATGAATCAGTAATTCAAAATTTAAGCGAATGTATGGTAATCTTCCCTATTTAGTGATCTTAATTGTGTTTCGAGAAGTCTAACTTAATGAGACAACTTTGCTGGCACTTAGCGAATCCGAGAATGTGACTTTGTGAACAGTTCGTGAGTTGGTTACTTATTACACGTTATTATTGTTTTATAAAAGCTTTGTGCAACTCGATTTAATACCCCACACAGTACTATAATATGTTGGAAATAGGTCATTTTAGACCTTGGAGAATTAAATAACAACGAAAACCGAGACGAGAAAATATAATACACCTTCCTCGTTCTAATTAACACAGTGCAGGAGACACCGCACTTGTTAGCAGCATGGAGTGACTAGTCTCCCAGTAATAGTTATTGTATATTGTAACTAGATAGTGAAAAAAGCGAATATCGGAATGTGAAACATTCAAATGAGAGAGAAAAAGTTTAAAATTCAAAAACGCAAATTGATTATTGCCTCATATTGGTAGGTATATACTATAAAACATCTTTTTAAACCTACGCTTATTTGAAATAACATGTAAAATGAAATCAGAGCAACCATAACTTTGGAAGCACTTTTTAAATACAGATCATTAAGGCAGGCTTAAAAGCGAAAAACGAAACTAAAATCACACCACCCAACTTAAGTAGTTCGGAAATGTCTTTTAAGTTACAAAATGTATACCTACTGAAACTAACATTCTGGTGTAAGTAACAAGAGACTTGTTTTTTATTGCGATACTAATAATCATTAGCTTGAACTTGAGCATTGATAAAATAACGAGATTACCAGTAAAGCATAAATAAGAGAGAGATTATATTGATTTATGAAATTTGGTTCAAATTAAAAATCAATGACCAGTTCTTAATTAGGAATTATTAAATCTATAGCAGTATATCTAATAATGCTTTTTTAGCTTTCTCTTAAATACAAGTTTAATTTTCTCGAGGTGGACGTCCTCGGGTAAGACTGTCACGCTTTCTCCAAACAAAGCATGAAGTAGGCAGGTTATTCAGAACTAAAGTAATTTAGGTCAGAGGACTGCTGATGAGCTCAGTCATCCTACGGTGATGGTGAAATATACGAGTATGACCATTAAATAGGTGTATTTGAAAAAGTAATTGCACTGAAACTCTCGCAGGGTCGAACTTCATTGGAATATTATAAAAATAAAATAAAATTATTAGTGTCAATGTGCCCTCGGCCCTGTCCACATTCCTGGATAGCAGTATGTCAAACGAAGCTCGGCTCAGCTCGTAGCTCACATTATGTCAAACGTAGCTCGGCTCAGCTCGTAGCTCACAGTATGTCAAACGAAGCTCGGCTCAGCCCGTAGCTCACAGTATGTCAAACGAAGCTCGGCTCAGCTCGTAGCTCACAGTATGTCAAACGAAGCTCGGCTCAGCTCGTATCTCACAGTATGTCAAACGAAGCTCGGCTCAGCTCGTAGCTCACAGTATGTCAAACGAAGCTTGGCTCAGCTCGTAGCTCACACCGCATACCGAGCCAGGCTGCAAAGTCTCCACGGCGCAAACATGTCGCGTACGAACCTGAATAAATAAACGAAGAAGAATTTCATAGCCCAAGAGTCTTTGGCTCAATGTTTAAACTTGCTAGGTATACAAACAATTTTCGAATTTTAATCTCTAAAAATAATTTTTTGATTCTTTTTAATCAGTTAAGTGCCACTTTTTGTTTTTTTTTTGGTTATTATTCATCATCATCCTCATCCTCCTGGCCTTTTCCCCGTTGTGTCCTAGAGAACCCCAGGGTCCGCTTTGGTATCTAATTGACGTAGGCACTAGTTTCACAAAAGCGACTGTCATCAGCCCTGCTAACCAAGAGGGAAATTTGCGGTGGTTAAACCGGTTACCTCGCGATGTTCTCCTTCACAGAAAATCTAGTGTTAAAAATTACATGATATTTCGTAAATAAGTTTTTGAAAACCACAGTGGTACCAAAAAACTTGACAGAAAATAATGTTGAGAAGTTATTAACCAGATCTCCTGATATGAAGTAAAATAATACAAAGCAAGATAAAAATAAAACTAAAAAATAAATTGTTAGTAAAACGTTGTAGATATACCTACCGTGTGTAAATTTATGATTATCGAGTCGTGTCGAATTATAGACTCGCTGTCTCCGCTCGTTCGTATATAAAAATGACACTCTTCAAAAATCACTCCCTTTCCGTACTTGTTGCTTAAATAACGCTAGTTTTTATTTTGTTTAGTGTTTCAAAGTCACATTAAATTCAAATGAGTTAAGTTCTGAACTTATTGAACCCAAATTGTTTAATTTGAGTGAATATACAGACTAAGTATTAACCGTAACAGATGTTAAGTAATGTTGCACTTTTAACAACAGTATTCACAACGAGTATCAAATAAACTAGTAATTTAAATGTTGATTAAAGCGAAAAGTTCCTAATTAGTTTATAAAAGCACCTGGTAAATAATAAATGTTTACCCAAACGAGGCGCACGGAGCACACGCCGCTGCAGCGTGACCGACACCGAAAAGGAAAATAACGTGCTATTACTAAAATGTATAAACGAGAATACTACCGAGGGCTGGAAGGAGACAATTTCTGGCTGAGTATTAATTTTTATAAGCAGCAGGCTGACTATTAGTAGCAGTTGAGTAGATGCCTGAAATTGCCATCTCTATCCAGGCGAATATAGTGCATTTCTCAAATGTGACACGAAATTCAAATTAAGATTTGTCAAAAATAACCCTAAAACGTCAAAATGTTAATGCATAACCGGAGGGTTGTTTTGTTCAAACGAATCTCAAGATTATTTTTACACTGCAAACGCAAAGTGTTACAGACACTAGCAATGAAGTAAGGATAAATGGATTGAGCAATACACACTGTATACAAACATAAGTGGAAAAGACTAGGCACTAATACACGTGGGAGCGAGATATACTGACATATTCTCCTGTCTCTCATCTACAGTATTTTTTCGTCTCCGAACTTTTATCAGCATTCTCACAAAATCAGTAGATAAGTAGAGTGGTGTATATTTTAGGTAAACGAACAGTCCGCCCCGGAAGCTGCCCGCAGATTTTTCACGCCCACGGGTGATACTACTTTATATGGACTAAAAGGCATAGAGCAGAAAAAAATATATTTTCAACCTTACTTACTACACCAGTTTTTAAGAAGTCCATAGAATATAGTCAATAATTTGAACACCAAGACAACTGCAACATATAGATGGATTTCACAGGTTTTAGCAACTTTAGTGTCGTGTATTCGGCTTTAAAATAAGATTTTTATCGTTTGTCTCCTGCCACCGTAATACCGTGAAGTCCGCGAAATAACTACGCCACTAGAACTATTTCCGACGCCGGTCGAGGGAGGTGATACAGGAAGATACATTGGCGTCAACGTTAGGTATAAACGGAGACATTTTAAAGCGATACTTATTTTTCAACAAGTGTTGCACTGCACTACGAAAGAATTGCAACGTAAATTTTATGTCATATCTTCTGAAACCAAATACACGTTTCAGAGATTCGAGTAAAGTGAAGCACGGACTTCTAGTAGATAAGCTGAGCCTGCATAGGACAGTCGTAAAATATTTATATAGTCGTAGCTGCAAGCCCCGTAAAGGACAAACGGGAAATAAAATACAAACGCACACAAGCATTATAAGCGCCTGTAAGAGTAGTTTATTCCCTTATTATTATCCTACATAATATACTTAAAGGATATTTCAGATCTTAGCAGCGGCGTAGACACAAAGTCTGTGCGTGTTGTATACTTCAAACGAAATTCGCATATTGACAATATTATACATATACTTGTACTTACACAAAGCAGCGAGTTCCCATTGTATCCAAATCTATTACAATGGAGAGAGAATAGAGCTATTCGTGTGTCTTATTGATAAGCAGTAGGTTGTCAAGTAATCAGTTGGAAAAGTTAGATTATTAAACACAACACCAACAATCATGCGATAGTATAAACATATAATAAATCCAATAAATTGGATACATAATGAAGCTCTTTTGACGTATCATCATCAATTCAACTGTTACTAATATGTTTAATTGCAATATTAATGGAATAACCTTTGTCCGATTAATTATTAATAATGTAATTTGTTTAATTGTGAATGATTGCAGTGAATGGAATATCAAAAATATTATGTTATCTATACTGAATTCAAAATGTTGCCAACAATAAGCATGGTGACTATTTTGTTTTCTCTTGCCATTCGAACCTGTTTTTAGAGACGATCGAATGTTTGTATTGTACCACCTAAAGCAACACAAACACAAAATTAGAGCAACACAAAAGACGAAAACGAGAGGCAAAGTACAGAATTAGTAGTACTCGTAGTACTGATTGAGTGACAGGCGTGACATCTCGACTGTTTCCTCGTACTATACCGTTGTATGAAAAATAGGGGAATTTGCCCTTTTGCTCGTGAAACATTGCGTTTATATACGCATAATTGCCATATAATATTTTTTTTATTGAAACGTGAGAATTATATTAGTAACTAAATTAACCCTATATTTTTAAGTCCCATAACTTTTTATGTTTTTGATTAATTTGTGTAATTTACTATTTAATGTGATAATTTGATGGTTTTCTATCCATATAACCACACTATGTTATAAATTGTAACATGAGTCATCTACCCCATTTTAATATAAAAACCTTCTGTCCATCAATCAGGTCTAAAACACTCTTAGCATATTTTCTTTTCCACCAATTTCTTTTGCAAAATACATCACTCGTGTTTTGACTTTCATAACTACCATTAAGACACTAGGCAGGTAATTAATGCGAGTTCAATTAAATACGAAATTTGATGTGTTTATTAGTGATGTGTATGTGTGTGTATGTCAATATAAGTACTTGAATTTAAGTTCTTGATTTTATTAATTCAATTTTTTTTTAATATAAGTAGTTCAAATAGGTCCTAGAAAAAGTAGAAATTACAACAGAGATTTTTTCATTCAGATAACCCCTCGGGAGCTCATTACTCTTTACCATACAAAGTTAATAGGGGAGCCCGTGCCAGATATCCGGTTATTGTCAGTTAGCTCTGACTGCAAAATTGCACTTTGAGACTAATTAAATAAACCACAACGGGATGTGATCATTTATTTCCAGCTAATATGCGTTGATAACTGAGCAGAGATAGTTATCAAAGGATAATAAGGTGGGTTATGAATGTTAATAATAAAATATAGGGCTAATCAGCGTTCGTTTCGATACATAGTGTCTGCTTTGAATTATGTACGCAAGCTTAGTTAATACAGAAAAACATCGTTAGGTATTTTGGAGGTCAACATATACCAATCTCAACTAACTGATGCGGTAATAAATAATGAATTGCTAATGCATCAGATGCCATCATCGTAGTAAGTTCTCAATTTGTTATTTATCTGTAGAAATAGATATGTTTTTATTTCTTTATTAAGTACTAGCTTTTGCCAGCGACTTCGCCCGCATAAAAGGGATGATTTTCGGGATAAAAAGTATCCTATATGTTAATCCAGGTTATAATCTCGTTGTATACCAAGTTTCATCATAATCCGATCAGCCGTTTAGGCATAATTGAGTCACAAACATCCATCCAAACATCCTAACTTTCACATTTATAATATTAAGTAGGATATACATACGCACATCTGAATATTTTGACATAAAACTTTTCAACCAAAACCAAATTTTGCAAATAAATAATATAATATGCAAATACTTAAACTGCGTTACTGACCGAAGGCGCTGTGTTGAGAGTAAGGGATCTGCATACCTGTCTCCAGCTGTGGACACAACGCATCCTTACGTCAATACTGTTTCGAGAACGCGATTGTGATATTTCTGAATCGTCTGGCAGGCTGTAAGCTTGTTTGCCACCGTTGCATAATTAAAATGGCCCCCCTATAATTAGTGTGAGCAATTTAAATAAACAATGCGTGTCTTAGGTACAGTCGAGGGCATAAATATGTATAACATTTTGGACCTTATTTCAATGGAACAAGGTGAAAAAGTGCATAGTATATACACTGTATATACTATGCACTTTTTCACCTTATTTTAAATTCCAATAGATACCTAATATTGCCATTCCTTTTTACCATGTAAGCTAAATTTCATCAGCGTACGAACATCGGTGTGTTACGGCGTGATTTAGAATGACAATCTTGACGCGGCTGAGCCCAAAGCGCGGACGCATCGAGGTGTGATAATACGAGATTAAAAGGGTCCAAGCAGCCCCCGAGGCCACTCGTGACGGACTCCGCGTTAATAGAGCCACGCTTTTTTAATTAGGTCGCAAAAGGGTTGGCTTAGCCGCTTGAAAAAATAATTTACTTCGTGACAGAATGGAGCTTATCTTCTATTTTGTATTCTGATTTCGGGATACATGGTTGAAGTGTTGACACTTTATTATACTTTTTACAATACTCATGGCAGATTTGCGCCATTTCTTTAGTCCTTGTTCTTTAGACTTTGTATTGGCGTAAGTGTGGTCTACAATGTCTAGAATGACTTCCTCTGTCACCTCTTAAAGTCTTTGCACCTAGCTACCAAACACCCTGTATAATCGTGTTCAAATTTCAGATGTTCGTGAGCACCTTGTTTGCTCCGAAGAAAGTGATGGCGACTGTATGTACATCCAACAGGCTATTGAATATTACAAAAGTGTTGAAACTATAATCTGTTGTAGCATTTATTTTGTTTAATGGCAAGTAATGATACTTCCTTATTTTTTCTGCCACAAAAACAACATACGAAATATGTTGCAAATAAAAACTTTTACGAATGAAGTGGTATGATCTTAATTCGCTATTTGACAAAAAAAATGGTGCCACTCGAACCAGTTTTCATATTCCAACTATAATTAAACCACAATAAAGGGCCATAATTAGGGACGGGGACGAACCTAGCTCGATGCTAGCGGCCCGCCAAAAGGCTCCTACTAATTGGCACGGGCCAATGACGTCACACGCACAGTATCGAACCAACCGTTATATGGGAAAATAAGTATTTTGCTGTTTTAGTCGTGAAATAATGCATTTAGATACATAGTTGCCGTACAATTTTTTATTTATTTTTCATAAGCATTCTATTGATGATGAGATGGCAACCGTACCGGATTACCATGATGTCTACGTAGCAAACTTTAAATTACATGTACCAATACCTATAATAGGTTCAGAGGAAAAAAAAGGGATATCTTAATGAGTAAACGAGTGCCACATTCTGGGAAACATCAATAGTGTAGAAAAATAGCAGAAACAAATAAAATCCTAAATTTATGACTCTTAGGATAGTTCTAAAAACAATACCGAGATATTTTATTGCTTTGAATAGTGGAGTGGTTTTAAGGGCTCTAAGTTCGTAGAATCGTTTGTAAACCAAATAGTCATTGCACATACAAAACTAATATTTAAACGAAGTTGAGCTCTACTACCTTGACCGACGAGATATTTCTAGTTTAGCTTTATACAGGAATTACGTTGCTTCAAATCTCGTGTTACAGACAAATCTTCACACGTGTTAGCAATTGCGTATGCGACAGCGTTGGAGCTGTGAGAGGGGAGTGACCACGCCATGTGAACGAGACGGCGCTATCTTCGCTGCGAGAGCAGGCGAGACAGGACAGAGCAACCAAGTGTCTGCGATGAGATAACCTTATGTCATTGTAATTAAGTTTAAATTAGCTTTAAGCCAAATTGGGGATAAAATTGTATAATAAAGGTTTTCCTGACGTGAGTGGCGGGGGTAACAGGGACACTGGATTTTGGGACACGGAAGGGTGAAGTTGTGGAGAGCGGAGCGCAAAGCCTCGGCAATATTCTAGATTTTTTCTTATAAATATATTCTCTATTTAATTGAGTATCTAAAAGTTATAAGTCAGTGAAGCTGAGCGGTTGGAGATCTGGCGAGCGAATCAAGTTAAGTAATTACTAAATTATGAACTAAACTTGGTCATTCGGACCTTTCTTTTTAATTGGTTTCTTTTCCTGCAGATCAAATGAAGTTAAATGCTAATTACATTAATTTGTGATAAATATTGAACCGAATGATTAAGTGGATTCATCGATTTTGTTTTATTGTGAATTTTGATATTTGGTTGTATTTTATAAAAATGTTATGGATCTTCAATTTCCATCTCATCTAAGTTTACCGTTGATTTTATTGGTGTTTGAGAGATCGTCGCAGGTTATAATGAATCGGTTACCTGATAAATAACTCACGCGGTTACCCATGTGACCTACATAAAATACAGGTTAAACTACAAACAAGTGAATATCTGTGGGAGAGAGAACAAGGAATCTGATCTAATAATTATGTGATTATACATTATCACTGGCTGATATTCGAATAAACGATTTCATTAACTAAACGACGATCTTGCCATTTAAATTCTAAATATAAAAACATTGTCGATCTAATATTATGAGATGTAGATTGTGTGACATATTCAGTCCGTGACTGATTGACTAAATAATTAATTACATTGAGATTGTTACTCTCATAGCGTACAACAGTGGTTCACGAGTTCGAATCTCGTGTCAGTATAAGTTGAGTGTATAAATTGTGTGGTCTGGTAATTAACTCAGGGTTCGAGCCCTTGATCGAAATTAATCTGTACAAGTACGTAGAAAGTAACGACTTGTAAATATCACACTCGTCCTACGAGGACATACCACAATTGTGTGTAAATTTATATTTTATTCATTAATTTTCCCCTGCAATGTGTATAATGTCTTGTGAATCTGATACCGTTCAACATTGAGTGATTTTGAAGTTATTATAAAGTCCTATCAATTTTTGGTACAATAAATTGATTCAGATAAATAGTAATTGATATGTTTAAATGTACGATAGTTACCTTAAGAATGTATTGCGTTCATAATCCAAATGTTTTGTTTATCCGTAGTTACGTTAGTGAGCTTGGATTATAATAGTTGTTTTCTTATTTCATGTGATTGATTACTTTGTGTACATATTTATAATACTGGCAGGAGGGTTTTTCTTTGAGTTCGCTTGCTTTTCCCTCCCTAACGTTGGCCTAGGTCAAGTAAAGCGAACATCGAATTAAGCTACAACTAGTTTGGTTCGGTTAAATAATCAAGAGTTTCGATTAAATTCAAAATAATACTGATTAATAAACCATCTTTGACTTAAACTATAATTCATTGTTTATTTTATCACCCTTCCCCGATATCTCAGACCTTTATCTCATTCAGTTAGTTAGGTTTTAGTTATTGGCATTTTCATGCAGTATGGTAAGTAAGCTAGGCACTAGCTAGAGGTGACGCCGAATATCATTACACGTGGTGCCGGGTGCCCAAGGATTCTAGATTTTGTGTTCAAAACTATTGAAACACAACTAGTAAAATGAACCTTTGCATTGATTTTTATAATAATAAAAAAATAACACAACGTAGGAAACTAATATTTTAACCAATTATGACGATCACGTGTTCATTTTAATAATTTAAAGGTCTGAGAGGGGTGGTGTATTTATATCAATAAGTATAATTTTTTGATAAATACATTAGAATAAAAGTACATTAATGGCATATTAAAACTCTTTTACCTATGTATATCTATTCTTAAGGTCTGAGAGGGGTGACTTGAGACATTTATATCAAGTGAACTGTTGTTTAGTATATCATTGAACGGACGAGGATTCCAAGACATTGTATAATTGTTTTATCATTGAATTGTGTGTGCATTGACTAATTTTCTTTTAGGATATAATACTTGTGTTTTGTGAGATCTTTATACCCGTTGACTTTTATTTAATTTTATTCAATAGGAATTTTATTGTTGCTATTACTAGGTATAAATTTAGGTTTCAAGGTATTTTATATCTATAGGTTATTTTATTCTGGGGATTCGGCAATACAAGAAGACGTAATGGGCTTAGTAGTAGGTAAAGTAAGGCGAGTTAAGTGAACGTGTCTGTTAGGATTGGGTGCAGTTAGTTTTACTGGTCATTTTAGAAATTTCACACAAGAAACGACAATAGAGTTAGATCGTAGTATCGTCATTATGATGCGCGTGGTAATTTAAAATGTGTCCATGCACTTTATTGGGCAGGTAGAAGCCTTCATGCTGTTCAACATTTAAGGAAGAGACGCCGCTAGAAAAATAACATTATGAGATAAGTCTAGAACGTGTGTGACAGCTGTGGGTCACTAGTTATAGATTAGAAGATGTAAAGATTTCCACCATATTAGTTTTGTTTATTGCAATACATAATAATGCCTTACACGCATTTCAAGACAGGTGTAACTATTGCGACGGTAGGCGCACTTATCGTAGACCTAAGTGTATAAATAAGGGCAGTGGCGTTAGCATCGTGGTTATTTAGCTCTTAACTGATGCAATAGTTCAATTACTCCGTAAATAAGTAGGGCTTAAGTATTTAACACGGAGATCCGGAAATAACGTAGTATGTATGTATGTATTTGCCTTTCGTCCATGATCAATTTACTTACGAGAACTTCCTTGATTTTATGGTAAATGAAATGATTACATTTGCTTTTATATAAATTATTAAACATCTTAAATTTACTCAAATAATTATTGCAACTGTTATTATGAATCAAATTATTTTATTAAATTGTTTTGATTATTTGATCAAATTTCACGGCACGGGTTCGATTCCCGTCTGAGGCTCCGTGCGTGATCACGGTAAATTTTTCCTTGGTATTTGTTCTCTTTATCAAATAATTAATTATTGCAATAAATTAGTTTTAGATTTAATTTCCAAGTATTTGGCTGATAATCAAAAGGGGATCAGACTTTACAAACGTGAAATAGAATCATGTCAATATTAAATTCAGTGAAAGAAACTTGGCTGTATTGAATTTGTGGAAGTATTGTAACTTATATAAACAAGATGGAATTATATGCTCAATAATACAAATAAACATTTGGTTATATGTTTTGTCATACACAGAAAGAAGGTAGATTATTTACATACAATTTTATTATCATAGAGATGTTTGACAAAGACCTCTTGACTTAAGTAATCGCATGGCTTGGACGCGCTGAATAGTGGTGTAAAGATTTAAGATGTGGTATTGAATGATTTTTGGGATGTACCTAATGAATAAATTAATGATTATAGTTATGAGAACTTCAGAAAAAAAATAGATTAAGACGTGAAAGAAAAAAAAAATCTCTGGCCAGAGTCTACTGTGTGGTATATTGAAAGACGATGAATGATGAGTATGATAAGTGAATTTTAGCGGCGACTAATAAGTTAAGAGGTCTCTTTGCGAAAAATAAACAAACATATGAGAGAGGCTACATTCATATAATATCTAAAGCCCGACCACCGACCAGGAATATATGACCATAGGACATGTAGCGGAATTTCATTGGAAATATTTTTTTACATTAGCAATAATTTTAATGACAGATTTTCAGCACACCAGTGTCACTGTTGCGATTTATTTGATTATTGATAATTGTTAGTAATGTGTTGAATGCTAGATAAAATATGTATATAATAAACTGCTAAGAGAAAAAAAAAGGAAACACTCGGGAAATGAAACTATTTAACTGCATTACATTTCAAAATTTACGTCAGAGCTGGCAGGAAACCAATTCAAATTACATAAAAGTTTTTTGCCATATATATTATTAATAATTTTAACTTATTTGTTGTATCTAAATTTAATTTCAATTTCTTAATGTAAAGTAATCGATGGACTTTGTCTGGAATAAATTATTTCGTTTCGTTCCATTTTATACATATGAGAGTAATAGCGCCTTCCTGACAATACTGTCAACACAGTGAATCCTCAAATTTTATAAAGAGTTGGCAACGCGCATGTGACATTTTTGGAGTTTGAGGCGGATCATACGTTTGTTTGCCACAGTCGTAGTATAAAAAAACATGGTCGTACATTTCTCGTTTACCTTTAAATAAAAGAATGTCTTAACCGGTTACAGCAAATATATATTATTTCCACAATATTCAGTACTGTCAATTTTATTTGAGGCACTTAAGAAAAAAAAAATTGTTGTCTTAACAAAAAAAAAAAGGTAATAAATATAGCCATTACGCTATTTTGCTTGAACAGGCGATGATTAACTTTTGAAATATTTTCCTTTTAGTAATACCTAGATAATCTAGCCATCCAATAGACAACCAGAGTTGGGTCAGGTAGAAAAGCTTTTGGTTCTTTCGGCAGTTTTGACGTGATATTAGAAGAGTTCCTGTCTGTCTGGGGGAAAGTTTCTAAGATCACAAGGTTCTTATTTTAGTTGAATAGCTATTGAATAATTTGACTTAATCTATACATTCTAACTTCTTTTCAATTTGAATAATTATATTCATAACGTCAGTGTTATAAATTGTTATAATCTGACGCCACTATTTTAATCTAGGGGATTGACGAATTGCCGAAAGACGAGGAGGTTATACGACCTGCAGTGGATTGGGTGTACCTTTTTCTGTGCGCAAGGGTTGACATAGAGTGGCCACTCTCAGACAAAAGCTATAAAGCTATACCTCTTACACAAAAGCTATAAAGATATATCTATAATTCATTAAACAGAGAATGCATTCTTAATCAAGGAACAAATGAGGTCTATAAATCACTGAAACACAAACTGTGCTTGCACATACCTATATCACTAGCGCTACGCGCTCAGTCAACCCTTACATATATGGCGATCTCTAGCAATAGGCCAGAGATGGGACCAGCTACGTAGCTACTTATCTTATGGACACCTTCTTCCCCGTACGTGGGTAGCAAACGAAACAGCTTTGGAAGTTTACTGGCGTTACCAGAGGCACAGGCTAGCCCTGTTATTGTTGTAACATTTACACTTAGGAGGGAAATATTTTGCGCCTCCACCTAGGCTGGACGCAGCTTAGCTCGAGAATTAACAGACTCTTGCCCCCACACGACGGGGCATACGATCATTATAGCAAAATAGACTCGCTCCGTGAGGAAATGACTCTGGGAACGTATGGCTAAGACAATACATTGTCTGTTCAAGCTAGTTTTAATTTGAGCCTCAATGATAATAATATTTCACATCAAAATTTTCATTTCACATGCAATATGCTCAGTCTTATGCTGGGATCATGTTACATTATAACGTCATCGACGGTTATCCTTTTATTATACTCAGGTAGTAGTAATATACAGGCGAAGTTAGACAGCAACAGATTAGGCCCGTCACTAAGATTGCTTTATTTTCCTCTATATTTAAAGCGACAGAAATCATTGTAAAACAAGCGCACCTATTCAGATAGGAAAAGTTAGGAGGTTTACTGTGGGAGTAGGTCTCGTTAGATTTAGAATAGGGGTAAACGGTATTAAGTTCAGGTGATTCAATTCTAATTGGTGTAGAAAGTAAAAGTTTACATTTTAACTGTCTACAGAGAGGGGGATGAGATGGCAACCGTACCGGATTACCATGATGTCTACGTAGCAAACTTTAAATTACATGTACCAATACCTATAATAGGTTCAGAGGAAAAAAAAGGGATATCTTAATGAGTAAACGAGTGCCACATTCTGGGAAACATCAATAGTGTAGAAAAATAGCAGAAACAAATAAAATCCTAAATTTATGACTCTTAGGATAGTTCTAAAAACAATACCGAGATATTTTATTGCTTTGAATAGTGGAGTGGTTTTAAGGGCTCTAAGTTCGTAGAATCGTTTGTAAACCAAATAGTCATTGCACATACAAAACTAATATTTAAACGAAGTTGAGCTCTACTACCTTGACCGACGAGATATTTCTAGTTTAGCTTTATACAGGAATTACGTTGCTTCAAATCTCGTGTTACAGACAAATCTTCACACGTGTTAGCAATTGCGTATGCGACAGCGTTGGAGCTGTGAGAGGGGAGTGACCACGCCATGTGAACGAGACGGCGCTATCTTCGCTGCGAGAGCAGGCGAGACAGGACAGAGCAACCAAGTGTCTGCGATGAGATAACCTTATGTCATTGTAATTAAGTTTAAATTAGCTTTAAGCCAAATTGGGGATAAAATTGTATAATAAAGGTTTTCCTGACGTGAGTGGCGGGGGTAACAGGGACACTGGATTTTGGGACACGGAAGGGTGAAGTTGTGGAGAGCGGAGCGCAAAGCCTCGGCAATATTCTAGATTTTTTCTTATAAATATATTCTCTATTTAATTGAGTATCTAAAAGTTATAAGTCAGTGAAGCTGAGCGGTTGGAGATCTGGCGAGCGAATCAAGTTAAGTAATTACTAAATTATGAACTAAACTTGGTCATTCGGACCTTTCTTTTTAATTGGTTTCTTTTCCTGCAGATCAAATGAAGTTAAATGCTAATTACATTAATTTGTGATAAATATTGAACCGAATGATTAAGTGGATTCATCGATTTTGTTTTATTGTGAATTTTGATATTTGGTTGTATTTTATAAAAATGTTATGGATCTTCAATTTCCATCTCATCTAAGTTTACCGTTGATTTTATTGGTGTTTGAGAGATCGTCGCAGGTTATAATGAATCGGTTACCTGATAAATAACTCACGCGGTTACCCATGTGACCTACATAAAATACAGGTTAAACTACAAACAAGTGAATATCTGTGGGAGAGAGAACAAGGAATCTGATCTAATAATTATGTGATTATACATTATCACTGGCTGATATTCGAATAAACGATTTCATTAACTAAACGACGATCTTGCCATTTAAATTCTAAATATAAAAACATTGTCGATCTAATATTATGAGATGTAGATTGTGTGACATATTCAGTCCGTGACTGATTGACTAAATAATTAATTACATTGAGATTGTTACTCTCATAGCGTACAACAGTGGTTCACGAGTTCGAATCTCGTGTCAGTATAAGTTGAGTGTATAAATTGTGTGGTCTGGTAATTAACTCAGGGTTCGAGCCCTTGATCGAAATTAATCTGTACAAGTACGTAGAAAGTAACGACTTGTAAATATCACACTCGTCCTACGAGGACATACCACAATTGTGTGTAAATTTATATTTTATTCATTAATTTTCCCCTGCAATGTGTATAATGTCTTGTGAATCTGATACCGTTCAACATTGAGTGATTTTGAAGTTATTATAAAGTCCTATCAATTTTTGGTACAATAAATTGATTCAGATAAATAGTAATTGATATGTTTAAATGTACGATAGTTACCTTAAGAATGTATTGCGTTCATAATCCAAATGTTTTGTTTATCCGTAGTTACGTTAGTGAGCTTGGATTATAATAGTTGTTTTCTTATTTCATGTGATTGATTACTTTGTGTACATATTTATAATACTGGCAGGAGGGTTTTTCTTTGAGTTCGCTTGCTTTTCCCTCCCTAACGTTGGCCTAGGTCAAGTAAAGCGAACATCGAATTAAGCTACAACTAGTTTGGTTCGGTTAAATAATCAAGAGTTTCGATTAAATTCAAAATAATACTGATTAATAAACCATCTTTGACTTAAACTATAATTCATTGTTTATTTTATCACCCTTCCCCGATATCTCAGACCTTTATCTCATTCAGTTAGTTAGGTTTTAGTTATTGGCATTTTCATGCAGTATGGTAAGTAAGCTAGGCACTAGCTAGAGGTGACGCCGAATATCATTACAATACCTTTTATTTGACTTTTGAACGATAAAAAAAAACATAATTTTCCGAATTTTATAAGTTTCAATTCAATGTTTTATTTTCATGGTTTACAATCCATAAAGTAACATTAGGTAATACATTTTAACATGTATCAAATACCCAATAATATAATTACTCTATAGGACGACCGATTAAGGCGATTTCTTAACTTCCGATATGTGACATTTTCTTCTCTGACGGCGCAAAGATTCTTACTTTTTTTATACTACGACGGCGGCAAACAAGCATACGGTTCACCTGATGGTAAGCGGACACCGCAGCCTATAGACGTTACTTGACACTGTCAGTATGACTTTTGCGCAGTAGTAATAGCATGCGCAGAAGCGGAGCAGTACCGCCTTCGCATCGTCCCGCTCCCGCGCATCCCGCGCCAGTCAGGAAGCACTCATTTAAATATAGGGGCGCAGTAAAAAATGGCACCGAGTCGACTGACAGCTGACACTGACATTTGACACTTTTCTCACATCGTACTGCCTCCGCACCGACAAATCAGGAAGTCGCCTAACTGAGACCGCGCGGAAGGGTACTCGTAGCTGGAGGCAGGGATCCGGCGCCCGCTACCCTTTGACGTCTCCCCTCTTACCCCTGTCAAGTCGCGCGATTTCAGTTAAACGGTACACCTATAATTATACGTAGGTACCTATTCGTATATTGATGTAAGCATTATAATCCGTAACAGTAACAAGGCGGTGCACGGTGCCGCGAAGGCGTCGTTAAATCTATAGAGTAGGCCCATTTTTGAAGAAGTAGAATACAAGAAGCAAATCGTGTAACAGTTGGGGTGACAATGTAATCAGAGGGTTTAGACCCTGCAGAATACGGATCTGCCTGTCTCCATCCCCAAATTTGAGCCGGAAGAATGTTATATCGGAAAAGGTGCAGCCCATACAAATTTTTTCGTTGTACATTTGGTAAATCGTTGTTCTGGTACCCTAACTATGGTCCAATTGTTATGGATTTTTGATATGCCGTAAATAACAATATTTGTCATTGTATCCCGAAATTTTTGACACTCCAGCTCCACGTCTTTCTCCGCCATCTTGGAAAATCTGTCACTTTTTTCAGTTTTTTGCTTGTACTGTCGTTATAGTTCATTTTAGTGCTAAACGTGGTTTGGCAATATTGTAAAACACAAAATTTGCTGAAACTTTTGGGTACAAAGATTTTTTCCATGACCCCTAGGGACGAAGATATGACAGGAGATATCATTATAAATTACCACTTTTTTCTAGTTTTCCTCTCATGTTTACGTTTAAAGTGCATTTTAGCGTTAACTATAGTTCAGCAATATTGTAGATTACAAAATTGTCTACAACTTTTGTATTGAAATATTTTTTCCACGATCATCAGGAAAGAAGATACGATGTCACCTATGGGGTACTACCGTCGATATTTACTACTTTTCCAGTTTTCTTCACATATTTTCGTTTTAGTGCATTTCTCGGTCAGCAATATTATAGAAGACAAAATTATATGCAAATTTAAAGTACCTGCGATCTTCTAGGTATCGTGGAAACAGACGATTTTGTCTTCTGAGGGATTGAAGTGGTATAGATCGGAAAGTGACAGATGCTTTATCTTGTCGTCTATCTCGCTATCACTCGACCATCATAGATCCCCTACAGATTGCGATTAAATGCACTCAAACCTAAATATGAGAAGAAAACTGCAAAAGTAGCAAATTTCAACGGTGCTACTCCATAGATGACTTCATATCTTCTTTCCTAATGGTCGTGGAAAAAATATTTCAATACAAAAGTTGTAGCAAATTTCGTGATCTACAATATTGCCGAACTATAGTTAGTGCTAAAATGCACTTAAAATGTAAACATGAACGGAAAACTAGAAAAAAGTGGCAATTTTTAATGATATATCCTGTCATATCTTCGTCCCTAGGGGTCATGGAAAAAATATTTGTACCCAAAAGTTTAAGCAAATTTTGTATTCTACAATATTGCAGAACTATGTTTAGCACTGGAATGAACTTTGACGACAGTAAAAGCAAAGAACTGAAAAAAATGACACTATTTCCAAGATGGCGGCCAAAGTTATGGAGCTGGAGGGCCGAAATTTTTAGGTTACCATGGCTAATATTGTCCTTCACAACATACCAAAAAACCATATCAATCGGACCTCTTTTAGAGTACCAGAGCAACAATTTACTAAATGTACTACGAAATTTTTTGTATGGGCTGCACCTTTTCCGGTATACCGTACTTCCGGCCCAAATTTCGAGATGGCGACAGGCAGATCCGTATTCTGCAGGGTCCAAACCCTCTGATAACGTTGTCACCCCAACTGTTACATGACTTGCCGCTTGCATTGTTTAGAGACGCCTTTTCCAATTCTGTTCCTACTCTACTACGGTTTACAACGAGATAATGTCTCCGCTCGGCTAATATCGGGATGTTTGCGGTTCCTCCCGCCGTGAACAGTCAAGGGCATCAATATGTATACATATATTCACCTTATTCCATTGTAATAAAGTCCAAAAATGTATATATGTTTATGCCCTCGACTGTACACGGCTCGGCATTTAACCGAACATATTACTTAGTTTACAATGGGGCACTAATTTTGGGGTAACTAACAACTAGTAAAGTACGAGGTTTCATCATATTTTTATGGTTTGAACATAGATCATGATCATTTGCGTAATAAGACCAGAAGCGGGGTGATTAAGTAGGTAGGTACGTAAAGTTTTTAAATGTACGTAAGATATTATAGGTATGTACGACGACCGCTTTAGCTTTGCCTACGAAGCTGGAGGTCCCGGGTTCGAATCCCGGCCGGGGCATTTATTTGTGTGATGAGCACGAATATTTGGTCTTGGGTCTTGGATGTTTTCTATGTATTTAAGTATTTATTTATCTATATAAGTATGTATATCGTCGCTTAGTACCCATAATACAAGCTTTGCTTAGTTTGGGACTAGGTTGATTTGTGTAAGATTGTCCACAAATATTTATGTATTTTTTTATAGAAAACGTGCGTACTTTACGTAATCAACTAAATGGAAATATCTTTATAAAGCTATTGTGTTATATATATAGCCATTTATTCCAATAAATATTGCTTTATTTTTACATTTCAAAAAAACATGCATTATTTGCTCACTTAGTGTAATATTAATTATACAAATTGAATTCTTAATCCTAAATTGTGTTATAACCATTACAAATTAAATTAAGTCCATGATTCAAATAATCTCATTCAAGTGGAGTTCCGCTCATTGCAGCGACCGAAGGAATCGACGGAACCGTTCTTAATCCCGTTCCGCTTCAACTCGTTCTTACGAAACTAGATTAAGTAGTTTGTGAATTAGCCCGAGAACTGGGAATCAACTAAACAACCCATAGATTTTCTTCCTCATTTAACTTAGCGCCGTCTCCTCGCCGATAGCGTGGGGTAAGTGCCGCTTTAGATTGAAATACTGCTACTTTCGGGAAGTTTTAGTATCAACCGCGTTACTTTAACAAATCGCTCCCTTTCCTATATGCATAAATAAATAACAATAAAAGACTACTTAGTGAGTGACTGCACTAATTTTTTTATACACATTACCACTTTGCTAAGCCTTTTTTGTGACGTTGTAAATAACGTTATCTGAAACTAACTCGACGCGCAGCATCATTACCTTTGTCGTAGAAATCGCACAAGAATGTTCAAAGCGACCCTTAAGCTAGTCCAAAAGTGGCATTTTAGCACCTTGGTAGCTGTACGTATTACTCCTGGTAGTAAGTACCTACTTTTATTCCTAGAGTAAAATATATCACATAAGGTGTATTTTACTACTAGAAGGCTTCTTCGAACTTTACCCGTGCAACGTTATTTTGTAGGTAAGTAAATTATTTGGTGGCAAATTTTCACGCCTTGCGAGTTGGCAACCGTATTTTGCTTTCGCCTGCACTTTTGCAATAAATATTACATAGGTATGATTTTGCAAATGCATGCTTAAAGTTCATTGCACGTAGAACCGATGGCCGTTGGGGCCGAAAGGTTCTCGAGTGGCGACCACGGACCGGAAGGCGCAGCGTGGGTAGACCCCCCTGCACAAGGTGGACTGATGACCTGGTAAAGGTCGCAGGAGTCCGCTGGATGCGAGCGGCGCAGGACCGGTCATTGGGGCACTCTTTGGGGGAGGCCTATATCCAGCAGTGGACGTCTTTCGGCTGATATGATGATGATGATGATGATGCTTAAAGTTATGAACCACGTTTAGAGCTATATGCAGCTTAAAGATCTATGTTGATGATCTGTGGGGTAATCACGTAACGATATGTACTACCGTTGGTACAATACAATACAATACAATACAATACAATACAATACAATACAAATACTCTTTATTGCACACCTCAATAAATAGAACCTTTGGTACGTATTTAATGTCAGTTTTAGTATGGGATTTGACATTTAAATCTATCGTACTAACGGTCGAAAACGTTAAGTGATTACCGTGTCGCCAAATGAAATGTAAACAAGTTCGTACAAAATTACGTTATTTTAAACGAGGTGTGAGTATAAATAATTCATTTATTTAAATAGAACACCTTTTATAAAAATATAAATAATAGGAATTTTATGAAATAGTTGTTCTTATAAGCAATTTCCTCTCATTTATTATTGTTTCATAACAAAAATGTTACATACATAGCAAACGAATACGATAAAAGACATTAATATTGATAATAATTATAAATGGGAAAGTAACTCTGTCTGTCTGTTACCTCTTCACGGATTTAGATGAATGGCATTTGTTTATTTATTTACATATATTTATAACACTTTTTATCCCGGAAATATTAAAAAAAAAACCATACGGGTCGGTAAAAAACCATCATTTTTCCTAAAATACTGCGAGGTTGTAATTTTTTTTATTCATGTGATTATCGTTATTTAATTTTACATCTATACTTACTGCAAAAATAACAGCCAAAAAAAGTAACGTTTCCAGGTTTAAATTGGACTCGTATAAAATCCATGAAAAAAACAACGTTACCGGAGCGAGATATCGCGAAAATCGTTATTTTTGGATATTGATATTTTTATAATAAGATCCTGGAAATTCCTAATACAGTTGGGCTATACGAAGAGTATATTATGAAAATAAAACGAGTGTAGAATATTTCACAAAACCTATTGACGCTATTTAAACTATAGGGTGACCCGAAATTTTTGACTGTCAGTGTATATTTAACGAATTGTATTTTTTGTCACAAGCGGTATTATGTTCTAATCTGCTAGGTATAACAATGAACTTTGCAACATTCTTACTTTATTTTACACCTCATAAAGCCAGCGCACTAAGCTATTTCACGTGGAAGTTGGCAATAAAATACGCAAGTAGAGTAATTCACGTCCAAATTGCGAGTGATTGTCTCCGTCGACAAGTCCAACTGTTCTAACCAATTTAACTTTTTCATTGTTTCAGAACGTCTGTCAAAGCGAATTATGAGACGGTTCCGTTATAGCGAGGATTTAATTGTCTTACACAATTCGATATGACATTGCAGCTCCAAGTGTAGGTACTTAAATTCAATAGCACAGTCTCTTTATTGTCTTCTAAGTTGAAAGTGTTCACGTTTAATTGTTCATTGGCGGGATGTTCCCAATAGAGGGGCGTATGTTTGATACATATGTGTAAACGAGATCTATGTTATTTTGATACCAATAATCATTCTCAAATATTAATTTACTAACTGATTACAGTATCGCAGTTAGACATTAAAATGCCAATATATTTATATCATATTGCAGCTGTGCCTAAATAGGTAGGTACTTCTCACAGGCATTTACGAACAATGCTTGAAAAATTATTTTCGGTTTCAAATGTTGACAAAGCTTTCTGATTGAACAATTTAATTTCATACCTTCTATGATAATTGAGGGTCTAGGATTGATACTTACGTTCATATACAAAATTGCACTCATTTAATATTAGACGTTTGCAGTATGAGCGACACAGACACAAGTGGAAAAATAAAATGTTCACTCGACTTAACGACCCGTTGCGAACACAACCGATGCGGCACACCAAAGGGGATTTCGTTGCAAGCGAGTCTGTAGGGCTGCCAATTCGGGGAAATGAATCGAGATAGTGCTAGCGAAAAAACAAATTTGGCTGAAAGTTTTTTGAGTTACAGGTTTTTACGCACAATTAGTTTTATCTGACGTTTTAAAATTAGCCTTACAAAGCTGCACTTTCTGAGTAAATGTATTATTAAACGAATTTTATCAGATATAATTATTTTAGTGGTGTCAAACGACCCTTAAGTTAAAATAATGTGAATAATAAAGCTAACTCAGTTAAAGGAAATTGCTACCAAGTTGAAGATATCAATGCCTTTTACACATTACCTTTTATACTCAGTTCGGCCAAAAAAATGGTTACCATTCGCTTACCCTTTTCCCATGTATTTGGGTCGGCGCTGCATGTCTTGTTCCTTCATACATCTCTGACCGAACTGAGTATAAAAGCTGGAGCGCTCGTGGCCCAGCGGTACCTGCGTGCCGCAAGCGTTATTCAAAGTTAAGCAACGTGGGCCGCGGTCAGTACATGGATGGGTGACCGCTTTGAGTGGTTACTATCTGAGCGCTCCCGTGCTTTGGAAGGCACGTTAAGCCGTTGATCCCGGTTGCTGTCTATGGCAGCAGTCGTTAAGCCAAGTTGGAGGCCTTCGGGCGGCTTGAAAACTTCTAATAGTCAAGTTGCCCACTCACTTGACAAAGGGGGGTCGAAGTTGCACCACGTCCGTAGGGAAAGTACCCACCGCTACCCTACACGTGACCCCTGGGTGGTTCTAAAAGTGCAACAAAAACTGGCAACCGTACTGTCTTCTCGAAGATCTCACGGTTCGAAAATAAATGCCATACGATAATAGTAATACATCTCTGACCAACATTATAAATTCAATAATTCGACACCTGTTAAACTCCGTGTACATATAAGGGAACCTGTGAAAATGTACTAATGTAATGTAATATAATAATTGCATTTTTGTTTGATACCTATGTTAGTGGTGTAAAGTGGGATGTAAGCGGAAAACCGGACTTTGAGCTTGAAATTCGATGATTCGGAGTAATTTTTCAAACGATATTACTTAAATAAAAATGTACAAAAAGATATCTAATCAAGATTGTAAGTAGAGAAAATGTCCATATGCGTGTAAATTCTCCCAGAAAATAGCCTAAGTCAATAAACGTTTTTTAACAATAATCTTGTTCCTTTTTTCTCTCATGCCATTATTTATCTCATCTCGTTGGCCTTACTTTAGTAATCCCAGTAATTCAGTAAATTACAAAAAACACACAATTGAAATAACTCGCGGCTGTTTATACCACAAATCTGGATAACACAATAAAACTCATATTTACGCAAAACGCTCACACAATAAAAGGGCGGCTTAATACATTTGATGCCAACATTAAATTGGATTTACGTATGAACGCGGCATTGTCCTCGCTTACCGGGTAAAATTAAAAAAAGGGTAGATTATGACTCCAGTTTTTATCCTGGAGAATTGCCAATTAGAATTCCTCGGTCTTTGACCGATGCACGCTGTTGGAAAACTTTGTATGCTCATAATAATGATAACTACACTGATTAACGTATAAGCGAGATTAGCGTATGAGGGTACGAAAATTTCATAAAGCCTCATTTGAATGTTGAACATTGCCTGTTAGTTTGATATTTGTATTATTTATGTTTAAGGTTTCAAGTATAACATATTTTACAAAGCTAAATATTTAGCCCCACCGCCGCGCCGCACGCAGTTAACATGTTTATTGAACTTGCATATGGCTTTATAGGCAGGGCCCAAAAAAGCGATAGGAGTGCAGCTACAATATTTTCGACTCATTCAACGTTGTTCCGATCCATTATACGGTTTAATATCCTGCGGCCGTTCATTTTATACGCTAAGAAAACGTCGTTGCGAAACACTAAAAGTAAACTGTGGCCGTAGTTTGTGTCCTGGGATTGGCAATTAAGGGCAACTAGTTAAAATGCAGCCGCGATGAGATTCCGTTCGACCCGACAACTTGTGCAGACAAAAACTGCATCGAACAGTTTTGTACAAGTATTAATTTTATTCATGAAGAGCCGGACATGAAGTTATGACTACAATTTTTCTCTTTTTCATTCGGCGTAGCGCTTTTCTTTCTTGAACCACCTTAGAGAGTTTTTAAATGCAGGTTATTTTATTTTAGTTTATAGTTAGGTTCGTTATGTTTTTATAATTTTGAATAGTTTTTGTCCGCAACTTCGCCTACGTAGAACTCGTTCATAGCGATAGATTTAAATTATTTTATTTCAGGCGCCTACCTAGTACCTAGTTAGTATCATAAAGTCTGCCATTTGATAGGAGATATTTAAGTGAGGTTGAGGCTGAAATTGGTGGTTTCAACCGAGTTAAACTGCTGTCTGCCATTTCGAATACGAGGAATTAAGAAAAATCAAGATCAAGTTGTTATTTTTTATTACTTTTTAACCTTAGGGGCGGCATCACCTCCCTTTCAACCCGGTTATTTATTAATATTTATTTTATTTATTAAAACAGAGAACAATAAAAAACTTAAACTAGAACAGCTCCCTGCAAAACTGTTTTAATAGTTTGTCTGCAGGTGCGAGTCTCTATAAATCTAATTGGCTGGTAGGTAACGTAAATAATTAACTATAACATATCGTGTGCTATCCCTACAGTGTATTTAGGAGGTACTATGGGAGGTTAGTGCTGTCTTAAATTTACGTCTATTTGGCTCATGTCGGATGTCTTCGGGCAAAGTATTTAAGAAGTACGGATATCTTTTGGCTAGAGTACGGTCTCCAAAGTTATAAACCCGAGGTACTTCATACTTAGGTTAGGTCAAATATGGTCATACTTTCAGAGTATAAGGAATGAAAAAAAATATATTGCTTAAACATGTTTGTAGCAGACCGTGAAATTGCATGAGGCGAGATTAAGATTGATACCTGTGTCATAAGGCCACGTAAACTGTTTTCCAAAGTCAGTGTAGGGATAAATTGACTACGAAATCATGAATTAAACCATTTAAATATCAAAAATTAATATTTATGTGTCTCACGTCAAGATGGTGACGAGAAATTTTACTTTTTACTGTTTAGCAGAAAATAGTACATTGTGCATTTAGGGAGGTAGTTAAGTAGGTTATTATTATTACTAACGAAAGTCTAATAGAAGTTTATAGACTTGAGTTTGTAATAACACTTACCACACGTGATACACACACTATTTTTCATCGCATTTGCGAGGAAACAACATACATTGCTATACAAAAAGGAAAAAACTGCATTAATAAACTCGACATTACATTTGACTAATTTTCAATGTCAACTTTTTCAAATATCGTCTTCCACAGATAATGCTAATAACTGCGTTTTGTTTTCAAACTTGACAGGCCGTACTGCCAGATTGTTCGGTTTTTCATAATAAAATTTATTAAAATAATTGCAAATCTCTCTGAAATAATACTAGTATATAAAGTTAAATGTACCGTATATGTTTTATATACACTAAAATTATTAGAGAATAAATAATACGATACACTAGCGCTTTATATTGTAGATGTTTTGTCCGCTATCAAGTCGAAGCACCAGAAACGGTCGCTGAATGTGACACGCGTGCCGAATCGAAACGGAGCGCCATGTAAAGTAACTGCGCGAAATGGAATATTGTCAGGACAACATCTCGGGTCCTTGTTATAAAACTGGACCCAGATAAGGAACACAGATGCGACGTTTTTTTAGGCTGTGGTACCAAATCGAGCGCGGAGCGGAATATGTTGTCGGAGATTCCGTCGTAGTTATAAGTCCATTTAAATACCTTCACAAACGGTAATAAAACGTGAAGGAAACATACCTAGTGAGCTATAATTGTGAATGTTAGCTTTTTCCAAATAAATTACGTAAATAGTAAAACGTATTTTATCATCTTTTTGGTCATCAAGCACACCCCACACAAGAGCAGGCATTCATTTTCCTGAATTTAATTTATAAAAGAAACACAAGAGTCTAATTATTAATAATTCCAATGTATTTTTCGTCTATGTTGGTTGAATGCCTATTTTTCATTACATTAACATATTGATTCAGTAACTTTTTCGATATCACGTACACTGAGACAATATGTACATGAAGTTCTTCGTAATAATGGGAAACACAGAACGTTTATCGCATCCCACCAATGCATGTAGGTATTTATTTGTTGTGACAACGTTGGTACTTCAATGATTTTTCTTCGATACTTTAAAATCACGTGCGTTTTATTTTGTCTGGTTGAGACATACTGCTGGCATTTATGTTAGAAACTGCGGTAACCATAAAATTCTTGTAAGGGTTAAGAAGATAAGTACTTGACCGTACGCTTTTTATTGCCTCAATAGTTCACATTTCCCCTCTAAAATAAAATTTTACAACCCAAACAAAAAATCATCACTAAATTAATATATTACTAGATTAACACAATGACAATGACAAGCGTTTTATAAAACTCATCAGGCTATTCTCTTAGCAAGCGTTAGTGCTCCTACTTATTACATTTTGTTGAGTATCGTGAAACTGCTGTTCCAAATTTATATCTGCTACTACAGCATAATTGAACTCCACCTAAATCATTCTCTTTGTAATGATATCATTATGATAATTGAATGGCTCGCCCAAAAGCTGAGCTTGGAGCCTGGCGTATTTTTAACAACTACGACGGACGACACTCCAAGTTTCAAACTCTACTGTCCACGCCTTTTCAAAACAAACTGATGGCGAAAAATTTTTCATACCGGATACTTAGAGGGTTTTGTAACGAGTTGAAACTTTAAGAGTCATTGTTTTCAAACAAGAACTAAATTTTTTTTGCGCGTTATATTTCTAGAATCCGTACACAAGAAGCAATGTTTTGCTTCTCAGGGGAGCTAGCATAACTTACAATGATGTAGCGTCGCGCGTGAGGTTGTTTGACTAGCACTGGGCAAATTAGAAAGAGGAGAGTAGATTATCTCGTCTAGCTTCGTGTCGCGGCTAGTGCGCTGACCCAGCAGGCGTAATTCGCACCTACAATTGATAATAATAATTACGATACCCATTGTTGATTGTGATTGGTATTTAATATAAGTACAATCAATGCCTCTTTTAGCTTCGAATAAAATGTGACGCTTGAGAATCATAATATCCATACCTAAAGATTTCAAAATGAATAATAACACTTGCCTTTATTGGCGCATAATATGCATTCACCATTACACTATTAAAATCAATCAAATCATTAAAATTAAAATAATTACATAAATTACCTACTTATTTAAATACAGTTTTAAAATATTTCAACAAAATTACCTAAGACTCTCGCATCGTACCTGGCTCAAAGGTCCCCATGATACCGGCAGCATTACCCCGCTGAACGGCGATGGAGACCTGCTGAACCAGATACGACCCTGAGCGAGGATCGCAGCCCCTTTCTCGTAGGCGTCGGCCTAGCTCTTTGAAGAGCTGGCGTGCCTCCGAGCCCCAGGGTCCCGCAGTTTCAATGGCCACAGGTACGAAATCGTACGCCGGCTCCAGGGCGGAGTATTTATTGTGCTTCAGCTTGGCAGCAGATTCTGCTGCCGAACCTGCACATCGTGAGGTCTGCCTCAAATGGGAAGCGGCAAAAGTGCTCACGCATGTAGCGTCCCATAAGAGGCAGCGCCCCCTCCGCCATGGAACCAACGTAAGACCGTCTGGCCTTTTGCCGTCCGAGCGGCTGAGACCCGGTGGCTCCAAGATGCACGGCACATTGGCCGACACCATGGCTCGTCGGATGATGTCATTTATAGCGTGGTGCCTCGGGAATCGTCCTGCACACTATTTGATTTCACTATCACATCTTATTTACACATTTTTCATTGCAATTGAAGGTAAAATTATCATTAAAAAGCAGTATTACCAATTCTAGATATAATAATAGTTTTTTGTGCAATAGAGGCTCAAGTTATTTTTGCTACGAGTGCTCATATTAGAATTTTTTAGCGTAGGTTTTGTCAAAATACCGCCTATGTCAAGGATTTCACGAAAAATCTAAAATAATTTGATCGCTTCGCACTGGTGGTGCGTTCTGAAGCAAAGCAATACTATTTTGTTTTCATTGATTTCTCGCAGCAAGTAGGTTTGTTTGAGCTAATGTGTTGAAAAATAATTTTTAATTTCTACGTACCTCCATTGCACTACCTTTGCGGCCCATGGCGTAACAACATCGCCTTATTGATCACCAACTACCTGGAACAGAATTATAACACCAATATAAAAATCAATTATTTATTTGCAATATGGCTTCCCATTGCAAGAGACGCAAGAGTGCAATCATGCGAGACAATTTTTACTTGACACATTAAATTAAATGTATTGCTTGCATGATTCCGGCAGTGGCGTTAAACGTAGGTACACTTACAAAACAGACACTATTTTCACAGCTATAGTTTTTTGAATTATATTCAGGTATCTGATGGTGTAGCATTTAGATCAGATTGTATACCCTCTCCAATCAAAAGCTCAAATTCCTAGCAGTGTGGGCTATAAAGCTGGCACCTACTTCAATTATATTAATTTAGGCAACCGAATATGGTAACTTTTGTAATACTGCTTAGGCGTTTATTTTCTATGAATAATATATTCAGCTTGCGGGAATGTTTGTACGATTGAATAGGTACTTATTTTTGTACATACCAAGGGGCGTTACTTATTTATTTTTATTCTATAGGATTTGAAGTAATCAGAATTCCATTTAGCAAGGATATTATCCTTGCTAAAGCTTAAAGCGACCAAATGATATTGCTCAGAAACCAAATTGTGCAGAATTTATGATTAGGAAATACGCTATTATTATAAGTGTCGACTAATTCAAATGATGATTGTAGGTATTGTCCAAAGGCAATGAACGTGACCACGATCAAGCATTCATTAAATTGGAACAAAGCATCGAGTAAGCTTGAGTGACTAATAACAGTAATAACTCAAATAGCGACAAAGAAATGTGACCGAATACAGAAGTAGCCCACCACAGTTGGCTGGCTTCAAACCTTTACCGGTGTTCTACGACCGAATGGCAGCTGCCTCGTGACCTTTCAACGACACAGCAAACTGCCGTTTCGTACTATTCCAACAAGAACATTGCCCGTTTTGTTGTGGTTTATTACAACACTTATAAAATAATAAATAGAGAACGCGTTGATTGCGTGCCGGCAGTCCACAAATTACCATCGGCATGAACGAACTCCGCGCTAATGATTGAGGAAATTAGGATAATTACGAACTTCATATCAACACCGGTGTTTGGAGTTATAATGATCTCATTCAACACTTGTAATTTATTGGGAGCTTATAACGTTCAACATTGTCGAGAGTGATCTTTCAATTAAGGTAGTGGTTTGAAGAGTAAAGTTAAATAAGCGCTTATATTTTTTAATGTTTCATTTTTAATACCAGCCCAGCAGGCATAACATATTAATGGTCGTGGTGGAATAGGTACCTACTTAAGGTACACATTCATTTTCATTATTTACATTTCAAACCAGACTAAGCAAAAAGTACCTACCTAAAACAACATTGCTCGGTTGATCCCAAAACTAAAATTCGCTTGCGTATAATAATATTCCTAGCTGTATGTTCAAAGGGGAACTTTATTGACGAAATTTATTTTTTACCAGTTGGCTATAAACAAACTTGTGTGTATTGTTTTCGTATTATTAAAATCGCCCGCTAGCTTTTTGTTAAATATTAAAACGGATGAACACAAGTTATAAAAGTAGTAAAGTGACTTATACTGGTTATAAAGGTTGTTAAGATTTCATCACCAAAACCTAATGAAATTTTACAAGGCCGTCTAGGAGTCAGGAAATTATGTTCACGATCGGTGCCTCATTCTTTGACCGCGGAACAAAAACAAGCTCTCGCGACGTGGTTCAAAGATGTGCTTAAAAAATTTGATCAAGGAGAGAGACGGTCCATTTCTAACCACCCTACTGGAGACAAAACTTGGATTTCCCAATATGGTCTACCGATTTGGATCGATACCGCCAAAGGACAGTTTGGGTGTTTCCAGATGATGAACCTCCATCGAAGGTGAAACGGGGAAGAAATTAAAAAAAAATGGTGATGACATTTTTTCTGCAAATAGTCGCGTGGTACAGTTTCTTTAGATGATCATAAAACTGTGAATGCTCAATGGCATACTGAAGTCTGTTAGCCTGCTATGTTTAATTTTTTTTTTCAAAATGAAATGAAAATGAAAAATGTTTATTTTCCTGTATAAGTTATACAATTACCATCAGTGGGTGGGACTTCCTTTTAGGTAAGTGAACCTGTGTTAGGATTAATAATTTAAAACAAACACGACCTAGATCTGGTTTGAGGGTGCTCTTTTTGCATCATGACAATGCGTCGCCGCACAAGGCCATTCTTGCCAAAGATTTCTTGATATGATATGTGGAAAAAATATAGCGAAACTACCTTAAATCCTTGAGATAGATCATTTTACTGAAAGGAAACATTCTTTTGTTTTTAAAAAGAAACAAAACTGCTCACAAGGATTTTTTTCCACCCTTTATAGCCAATTTAGCACAATGCGATTTTTTCCTCTTCCCGAAAATCAAACTCGCACTTCGTGACACGGGATTTGATAACCCTGACGATGCTCGGAGTGCGAACTTACAGGCCGTAGGAGACTTTCCTAAAGAAGAGTACCGGGAATGCTATAAATCATGGCTATAAAACCGATGCATAGAAGCTAACGGAGAGTATTTTTTTATTAATAATGGGATTGCTCTTGGCCAGCATCTAGCCAGGGGGCAAAGATGAGGCCGACGATGAAGCGAGCTCTCCCAGAAAATGCCTATTTACTCTTGCTTTAAATAGGTCCAGGTTATATGAACTCTGAAATACAGATGCCGGCAGGGAATTCCAAACCTTAGCAGTGCGCATTATAAAAGATGATTTGAGAAAGTATAACTACTATCATAATCATAATAATATAAACTTGAGTAGGTACCTGATATTTTACAATACGTGAACAAGATCATAGAAACAACAAATCCTAGTTCTGTATGTACGTATATATAGTTTTACACAAAGTCTTATAATTATATTGTAGCCCGACTTTTTCCCTATTCACGCTTACAGCAATAAATAAAAATCTGCATAGCACTCTACAAAAGATGATTTCAAAACCGATCCTTTCACGACCCATTGGCAAAGTAATAATCGTTCCGAAACAAAGTAATCGCGGTGAAACGTTTTATATGTAAATGTAAATCAATTTGGTTCACTGCCGTCAGAAAAAAACAACAATGGTTTCCAATATTATCATTAACACCGACCTACTAGTAGGAACCCGAAACCTGTGTTTTAGCCGTTTTGGGAAATAATTTTGTCACAGGCTAGGATACTGAAATAAAGAAAATCTGGTTGACTGAATTTAAAGAGTTTTCAGAGAGTACTTTCAGGCCTAGATAAATTCATTACAAAAGCGGCGGGGCTTTTGTAATGAATTTATCGCACAAACAATCTTTCCTGAAAACTTGCTTGTCACACCCCTTTCAAATGCAACTTTGAGACAAAACAACATTTTTTTAATGGAATTAATAATATTAATTTAAACTTAGACGATTTTCACACATTATTATTGGGGAACGGGACTTACAATACAAAATCACAGTAAGTAGAGGCAAACAACAAGCGGTCTTATCGCTTATTAATACTTTGCTTTTTACTTTCTTAAACGAAAGCGCGTCACCATACCTAATATCGTCCTTTGTAAGTTCCTAGTCCCTAGCGAGAAAGAAAATAAAATTAAAACACGCTATTTCTAATAAATCTGTCCGCAGCTGCGCTCGGCAGTCTTAATTGACGTAATTGAAAAGTTAAAAACCCCACGTTTCCGCCTGCCTTTTTAAATATTTACTTTAGCACCCAATTAGTGTGCTGCTAGTAGAATTTTCTTTTCACCTCCTATGTATCACTTCGTCTCGCTCGCACCGACTCGCGCAGCCGAATCGACGCCCAGTTAACAGTAAAGCTAATTTCGTTTATTTTCACTTTACCTGCAAATTAAGGTTTAAATATTCTAATTTATTATTTGCTCACGTCTTTGCCAGTTTCGCTGGTGAAAGGGCAACGCTTCACAAGACCGTAAATAATCATAGTTAAATTAAAAATAACGTCCTTTATATTACTGTGTTTTATGCCTGACATAGACTACAGCTAAACAAACATACATGAAAACATTGTTGCATAAAGTATTGGTTAAGTTGCTTCATTAGCGATCAATTTATTCCAGGATTATGAGAAAGAAAAAGCCAAAATAAACTTAAAATACTGGTAAACAAAATATAATATAACCTTATAATCACAAATATTAATAAGGGGTCTGTTTTTCTCGTATAATTGTCAGGGTAATTTAATTATGTTCCCGTAAGTTCACGTAAGAAAAGCATTCGGTTCAAATATGTTTTTGAGTCATTGTCAGTCGGAAAACCAAAAGTTGTCCATTCGGTGGTCAATAGTTAACGGCTTGTGTGCATGTAATTTACGTTTTTATTACATGGATTTATAGACACGGAATTACAGATTATGCGGGTTATCAGATCAATCGAAAATTAAGCTTTGTAGCCCTTAACTTTTGACATGTCCACCGAAAAGACGCGCACCTAAATCTGACAATGACCCTTTTGGCACACATGAAAGTCATGAAACATATTACAAAGGAGTAATGGGGGTGGATTTAAAACGTTAGTTACGCGTCTTTTAATTTTGATTTATTTTTCTGTTTTTAATGCATGCTCTCTTCCACGCACCGAGATTTTAAACTTTAGAAAGAGCGCGCACATCATATTGATATCAATCTAAATCAAAATGCGTAACTCAAGCCTTGAATCGACGCCTTGGGCTTTTTATTTTACTCTCCTCAAAAGACAGATCCACATTTCCCAACCTCCGGTCGTTGCTCTGGAGCGAACATAATAAGCCTATGAACATTTCCGGTGGCGTTTATAGCGTCTGTTCCTTATTCACCAAATAAATGTCCGATCGCAATGGACCACTGCACTGTGGACTTTTTCCCAGAAAATTTCACATAATAGTACGAGTATATACTCGTATATATTATTGTCGAGGCCGGGAAGGAGGCGATTTTTTTTATTCTAAATAGGTTTTCGATTGGCCACAAATCACCTTGCAGCTGCTTGCAGGCTAAGTATTAGTTTTAAACGGATGAGCTCGCGAGACCGTTCATATAATACGAAGCCTGCAATGTCCATTTCGGACGAGACTTATACTTAAAATTGGTGGAAATAGGACGAGAATTGAATCAAAGTTTGATAAACATAACCTTAAAATGTCAAAAATTAAATGTTTTTCCGCCGTTTTTTAAATAAAATCGCAAATGTATTTTTCTACGGATTTTTGCATTTGAACCAGCTGTGTATACTACTTATTGCCCTCATCATATGGCGGCCTTACCGTTTTCGTCAAAAAAAAGTTCAGAATTCCACATTTAATGGAATTTATATGTAAGTAACATTTAAGGCGCGTGAAGAAAGCAAGGTACATTCTACCTTCCAATGTAGCGAGCAACGTTAAATTTCCTGGCCATTTTAGAATTTGTTTTTAATGCATCATGTATATGTGTCTCTGTCTAAATTTAGATTTTTGAAATGCTAAGGTAAATAATAGTCGAGTAAAATACCAAGTTATTTTAGAATAATAATGAAGCCTTATCAATTGACATTTTTGACGAGGTGTGTTGATGTTACAGCTAATTAATTTGATTGATTGTCAAGTATTCTTTGGACTCGTCTTTTGTCTGACTTCGACAAAATCGTAGTCTCCCAAACACCTGTGTATTCACTTTTAATAACTCGTCAATAGATTTTGTATATCCTTCAATCAACAGTAGTAGATAGTCAACAACCTTGTATAGTTGACGAAATATAAGCTGCACCGATTCCTCAAACAACTTGTATGGCGAATCGGTGCAGCTTATATTTCGTCAACCATAAAAATGTCAATAGGTACTTTTGCTCTTTATAATCTTCTTAAAAAGATCTCTATTAAAATTCTGAGATATTTTTCTGCTGTAAATCTTTTTAGCATCCATAATGTATTACCATTAAATATAATTGGGTGCTTGTTATTAAAAGCCAACCGAGTACAATGAACGTCGCGTGAGCGTATTCATTATAACAATATACGTGAAAAATCACTTCGCTCCCGCGCCCTCTTTGCCCCGGACACGCACTGCCAAAGTGGCCGAAGGCCTAAATCGCGTGCGGGGGCGCATAAAAAGTAACTACACACATTAGGTACTAAGTAACATGAGCCTTTTATACGATACAAAACTTATTAAGCGTTCTATCAGGATTGCTTTGATCAACTAGTGAAACAAGAAAAATAAATGTTTGACGCATTCATATCATATAACCTAATCAGAGTACCTTATACTCCTCTGCGTTTTATACATAACGTAAAATATTCATATGCACATAATCTATATAGGTTACAACCATGTTACAACATATCATACATAATGGTGGTATTTCAAAATCACTCGCGTTTGGCATTAAATTCCTCCTAAGTGCGAGAGTCGAGACCAAAATCATTAGTATTAAAATTGACAACATTTCATATTTTTAACAGGTAAAAATTTAAGCCACCCGTATTTTTTCTTTTTCAATTTAACTCATTATTTCATACAGAAAAAACACGTTGAAAAGTAGGTCATTCCAAAAGGGCGTAAGTAAAATATGACGTCATCTTCCCAACAAGAATCCAGAGCCACTCCAGAGCAGCGATTGTCTGTACTCTGTACTAAGGTCTCCCTGAATACAGCGAGGAAGATGACGTCAACTTTCGGTTTACAGTAATCTGGGATTTTTTTCAAAATTAACGGAGAAAAAAATCTAAAAAAATGTTTTTTGTGTACTTCACACGTTTTTACCGAAATGGTTTTCGAATTAAGACTTTTGGAAATTATGAAATATTGTCAATTGGAGAAGATTATTTTTCCTTATAATTTATACGTTAGGCATATTATTTTATCTTACAAAAAGACTAACGTATTTAAAAGAAATTCTTTATTTAAATGTTAATCATCGCTAAAATAAGTTAAAACCGACAAAGCCGGCAGGGGAGATAATATTTTCGGAACTGTTTCCTGACGTATGCAAATAATGCCAAAAATATAATGTGAGTGAATTTCACCAAACGGGCATTTTTGTCCAATTCCCATGGAATTTAGAAATACCAATAATACATAGAAAATTCTATGCTGATAATTTGATAAAAAAATTAATAAACACAAATTTTCTTACGGGGTACTTATACTTATAAAATTACGGAAGTTATTACAATTTGAAAATTTGACCTGGGCACGGGAATTTATCTGTCCATGGGAATTGCCTTTTCTTAGAAAAAATTGTATTAAAATTATTATTTACCATCTTATTTATCAAGAATTATAAAGTTCAGTTGTATCGAAGTTATTTAGCCTAATTTTACCAATCATGGGTCACTCTTTTCAAATATTTAAGAAGCTAAGTGTAATTGTAGCAGTTGGCCTGTTTTCTTTAAATAAACGCATAAACTATAACTCTAATCGATATACTTAGTACAAATTATATTTATTTATGCATTTCATCCATAATTATTGTTATTAAATGAGGTTTATTAACAAAATAAGTCACCCTTCCCAATTCTGGTGTCCCAAAATCAGCTGTTTTGGGTAAACAAGCTATGGGAATTAGGACACGGGAATTGGAAATCTATATAAAAAAAATCATAAAAAATTCAAATCGCATGTTAATAATATTCTAAGTTATCGTTTATATAGAGACACCAAAGTGCTTTATAATGCATACATATGTTAATGATTACTTATGTAAAATTTGAATTTCTAAGGGCCACCGAAATTGCAAGCAAAAGCAAAAAAATTGTCGCCCACCCAGAAACCGAAGTACTTAGGTGGTTTACTCGAACTTAATGCGGTTTGCTATATATAGATTTTTTATTTATAATAGCTGACATTTGAGAGTACATGTGAAGCAGGACGCGAAGCTGATCAAATGTAAACGATGGCTGCCAGGGACCTTTGAATTTTGCCGACAAAATTTAACTCTCGCGCTCGGACGATTTTTAAACATCAATTACAAGTTATTCACCATAGTGAAGTGAATAGTGTCTGTGCTCAGTGATAGTAAATATAATCGAGTTAAAGTTTTTGACACGAAATCAGTGATTCTAATGTACAGTTTTTGATAGGAATTTTTGATTGATTCAAAACTCGATGCCGGACAGGGCACGGAGTCTTAATTTGAGCGTTTAGGTATTTTTTAATGTATTTTAAAAATAAATTAGTCCGTGAATTTGAGTGGACCTCAACGTGGAAACATGTATTCTTTATGAAAAAAAATAAATGGTACGTATTATCTCATGCTACCATACGATTTTCAGCTCGGACACAAAAAAAATCGAGTATAGAAAATGACCCATGTAGCCGTATTACACATTCATTACAATATGGCGTACTTATTCATGAAGTCAACTACGGAACTTAATTTACAAGTAAAATTCTGCGAATTACACCTAAAAAATTGTTATTATTGCCATCATAATTTAAAATGTTCGTCTTGTGTTATTAGAGTTTAGCAACGCGACTAATGCCTAAATAGAGCGAACCGGAGTAAGTTGTCTTCTTTTCTTGTGAAGGGATCAAATAACTTAAATTTAAATTATATTAAATTGTTTTTGCCAATATTTTGCCACCTCTAGATAATAGCAACCCCAGTTCTGACAACAAGGCGGGTACGTCTCGGGTCCGCCTGCGGCCCTCCGTTGGGACCGCTAAATCAGGCCATCTTTTTACTTATGCCATATGAAGGAGAAATTGAGCTCGTACAAGCTAAGGATATGCAAAACTAACATACTGGGCTAAAGTAACAGTGCAATATATTCAGCCTGAATAATTTGTGTGCCGCGTTCTAGAAATATAGTCTATATTTTAAGTTAACATGTACTGTTGTTCTAGCGTAAGATCAAAATTTTAAGCAATAAATTGCTCTAAAACTCATGTTTATGTTTATTACCAAATCACTATAGTAGGTAAATTATACATAAGTAGAATAAAATTTCATACTGACAGGCAGATCAATGAATACTTGCAAGGATTAGTAGTTTAATAAAAAAGTGCAGTGGCAAATGCTGGAACGTCGTTTTTACTTGGAAATTGACATAAGTATGATCAATTATTTCGTGTAAACGTCTGATTTGACACGTCTGAACTCATTTCGTGCTATGTAAAATTTTCCGGCACATAAACATGTGAACCTGTCGCGAAAGCGCCGACCATTTGTTTTTGGTCACGGTATATACTTCCAGGCTGGCGAGGCCATGATCTCTGGCGAACTTTTTGATAAACTGCCGTATTTCATTTTTTTTTTCATACGTATCGAAATTATTTTTTATGAAATGAAATTTCATAATTATAGTCGTTTCGTTATGTAAATTCAGCTTCATTGATATCACATTAGTACAGTTGCTTTTTAAAGACAGCATTTTCCTATGATATTAGCTTCATTTATAAATAATATTCACCATCATGAATCGTAATTACAAATTGAAGTCTAAACTTGCTTATAATTAATTAATGAAAAATAAAACAATCACCTAACGATTCGTTAGGCCGAGTTAAATCTCGAGTGGTGCTCCAATTCGAAGAAATACTCGTTAACTACAATACCCGCAATTTCTTGGGATTACTATCACAAACACATTGTACGCATTGCTCCATTCTTGTCTTTTGGAAAACAAAAGATATTTAACAGTGCTCGAAAGCGTAATTCCAGAGCTGTTTTTCAGCATTCAGCAACAAAACAAAGCTCGTTGAAAATTAAAACAAGCTTAAAACTGTCGGCGTTTGTAACTCCATATGCATTTAGAAGCGGCACTATCCAACCGGCAACGCAGTGTGCTAGAATTGAAAGAACCAGGCCGGAAAGAATAACCGTTTCAAGCGATTCCAACGAATTTGCACAATTGTGGATGTGGGTCCTCGTTATTTTAAATATAAATTATGTTGTCTAAATTTGGCAGCAGGGATTTTATGTATAATCTACTTTAGGAGTTGTCATGTTATTTCATGTAAACGCTGGCCAACATGGTGATTAGATTACCTAATACAGTAAGCAATAACACAGTTAACAAACTAATATTTCTGTCATTAGATTGGTCTGCAAAAACGTCGTAACAATTGTAGTCTCAACATCGGCGTTCATTTTTTTTTGGATATTCCAACAAGACAACGTTTTACCATGGGCCTTTATTTGCTAATATTAAGCTTTAAAGTAGCTAACATCTTCGCAGCCCGTACATTATAGCGTCGCGATTCGGTTGGTTCGATAGTACAAGGCAGGCTCGCAAATATGTAATTAATCAGAATACTTCTCTCACGTCACTGTAATGTTAGTTTTCCCATATTTTTCTTTTTTTTAATATTCTGCGTACTTTTCCTTCCTTGTAAAACTTAAATTAAGTAATTTAAATCTTTATCTACACACATATCATAAATCCTCTAATATGCGTTCGGAAACCGTAGAAAATGACTCTCATTTCAACATTCAATGAATTTATGGCAATTTTCTTATCTGTGGCTAAGGCTACAGCAGTAATATAATTTTTCATTTTAATCTCATATATGATGTTTAAATATTAAACGTCAAACAAAACTGTCAAAATTTAAATGTCAAAGTTGACATGTCCCTATTCTAGTATCACTGAAAATTCAAATTCAGTCGATGCGAAATGTCAGCTCGATGTTTTTTTAGTATATATCGCACGACATTTGAGCTAGAACGACATGATCACATCAGAATAGGGACTCTTTACTTTTTAAAATATCATTCAGGTATCGGTTGCCAGTCCTGATTTCGATATTTCCGCAACCGTGCAAAAAAGGTTGTATTAACACAATTATTGTATTTATTTACTACGGTTTCTGAACCCATGTTAGAGTAGTTATAATATGTGTGTAGATAAAGTAATGTATGCAACTGTACATAATTAGGCATTAAAACACTCGTGTGACCTTATTATGAAACTCGCCTTCGGCTCGTTTCATAAAACACGCTCGTATTTTAATGCCCCTCATTATTTAACTACCACACATTTCCATTCTGATACGTGTGGTAGCTATAGATATGTTAAATGTCTTTACTTTATGGCAAAATGTAAGAGAGTTATTTTAAAGCAAGTTGTGTTTGCCTGTAATTGGGTCAATACACTAACTATATACACATGTTTTCGTTTTAAGTGTGATAGTATTGTACCTGTTGGCGAACCTTAATAATAAATAAATAAATTATAAATTCTTCTCACGATTGAATTCCAATACTTTTATTTATCCCTGGACACCAACCTTTTGTGGCGGATTTCTTCTTCAAGTCCTTCGGGGGTCGATTTAACGCTTGAGGGATTGTATAATGTGTGATTTTGTTAGTAGAAACGTAATAAAATAAGTTTGAAAACGTAGCATAAGTTATTGTTCACTATTTTTAACGCTGCCTACCAGTTAAGAGGGCACGAACGAGTCCCCTAGCGCCATTCGTGAATAATAGTGATTATATAAATTTAACGAGGGATATTTAAAAAGGCGAATGCTATTTACTATTTCGTATTGAAGTACCTTGTGAATACTATCAAATCCAATCAAACTAGTTTTTACGTTGCCAGATTCGTAAACTGTGGCTTTAATAAAATAAAACTGCTGTTTTATTTTTGAGCTCATAAATCAATTAAGTTAGATAATAAGTCTATTAAGTAAGATCTATTAAGTTCACAGATTATCTTCTAGTGTTCAATAACGTTCAATATTTCCTCGAAACTTGGAAACAGTAATAAATAATAAGATCTACTGTTTGTTTCTAGCTGTGTTAAACTTGAGCTACGTATATATGTATGTCACTTTAGTACAGAAAATGACATTTAAATCCGCCTTACGCGCTCTAAAACATTACACATGTCACGCCATATATTATACGTCATGTGACATGCGGAAAAATGTAGGTATCTCCGTTGGTTCCTTTGAACACCAAAAATCTTTAACGGTAACGGAGCTTCCGCCTCAAACAGAGGCGACTCTCAAAGGAGAATGCGGCGTTTACTTATCCCGTTTAATATCTCCGCAATGACTCGTCGTTTACCCCACGCGTAACTCAGCGGTTGGGCCGAGTACTAAGTTCGCGTGAGAAAAACTTTCGCTCCTTTTAACACTTCCTCTGCTATTTACATTTTATTGCGGCACTGGCACCCCGAGTGCACATTTGTTCAAGTTAGGATTTGTGTCATTTTGTTTATTGGGAGGTTTTACCTTTAAGCGGTTTGAACGTTTACCGCTACCGAATAAGGGAAATATTAGTAACACTTGATTATAAAATAATATTGCAACTACCTGCTAAAACATAGCACGATTTGCATCACTATAATGCTAATTTTTGAGCAATGCGTTATTATAGCTACTTCAACGACTAGGTACTGAGGCAAAGCGTATACATTATAATTCCTTAGCTTACAATTTGTATTCTTTAAGTACAATTATATTAGTATTACAATTATATTGGTATTACAATTATATTGGTATTACAATTATATTTTGCTTGTTATTGATATAATTAATTTCATAAGACACACAACTTTTTTTTTATCTTCCGTCAGCACTAACTCACTTTTTTGTCAATGCTTAATAAACAATAGCTCCTTTAAACTCAGTAAAATTATTAAATTTTCGGTGCAATAATTTCCTCAAGCGTAACGTTGGTTTCACCCTCTGGGTACGCTTTAACTGTAGCCGACTACCAGACCGCAAATGAGGTGTATGATTACTGCAAGGGAAGGGTAAGTCCTCACAAATCCGTTAGTAAAACGATAGCAGTAGCAATCACAAGTGCTTAACATCCACATTAATGCTTTAAAACCAGTATTAAACGTGTGTATTTGTATGTTTTTTTTTTTATGTATGAACAGTGATTGACCTTATTAGTCTCACCCGATATATGAATGTTACCTGATGTATGTTGTGTGTGTTATCAACGAATACGTCAACAATAGATCCATCGAAATAGAGATAATAGTAAGGTTGACATATTTTTCTATCAACATGCAACTAAAATTAAGGCGATATCGATTGAAAGAGTCGCCCTTATGTTTTTCGCTCACGACTAAACGAGATGCAACACTCTTTAAGGTGAAAAAGCCATCATCATTATCAGCCTGTAATCGCCCACTGCTGAGCATAGGCCTCTCTTCGAGTACGCCACTCGTCCCGGTCTTGAGCCAGTCTTATCCAAGAGTGACCCGCGATCTTCCTTAATATCATCGACCGAAAGCCATACCGTACATTATTTTGGTTAATGAAACTACTGGAAAAAACCAATGGGTTGTGTTGTGTCAATGGAACTATTGGAACTAATGTCCGACCGAAACATGTTTTTATGCCGAAACTGAAACCGAAACCGAAGGTTCGGTTTTGGCTCTAGTTTTGGCCGGAACCGAAACCGAAACTTTTACAGAAGTGTTAAAATGGTTGATTGGAATGTCAGTGAGCCGTTCATTCTAGACAGGTGAAAAACTAAACACCTATTATTCATGTATAATTTTAATAACAAGATAATGAAACAAGGAATATTTTTGCCCAAGCTGAAACGGAGACCGGAGACGCGTCGCTTGCTTCGTTCGCTCGGTTAATAAAGAGAGTTTCGGCTTTGCCGGTTTTTTGACCGAAACCGAAACTGCGGCTGAAACATGGTTTTTATGCCGAAACCTGCCGAAACCGAAATCGAAACTGAAACTTCGGTCGGACAATAGTGGAAACACATGAGATCAGGTCACGTCGCGAGCGCGCGTGGCAGCAGACACGTGCGCCCTTCGTTTCCTGTTCGTAAATCAATTGTAACCCTGTACACAAAAATATGGATCGCGTAGATAATTTAATGAATGCTGAGCCTTCGCCTTTATGTGTCCTTCAATCAATGGGACGTACCGCAGCAGTTTCAATATGTGGATTTTTGTCGGTTCAGTTTTTGGTCGTTTTTAAATAGAAAACTCCCGTGTCTCAGACATATTTAATTTTATTGTATTGGTCCGAAACATGTCGAGCGATATTCGTACACGTAGTACTCGTTCGTACACGTACACGTAGATAAAACGAATAGATATAAATAAATTAGTCTCACAACATTTATGGTTGGAAATTGTTTTTTTTTATACGACGACGGTGGCAAACAAGCTTACGGTCCACCTGATGGTATGCGGACACGGCAGCCTATAGACGCTCGCAACTCCAAAAGAGTTACGAGCGCGTTGCCGACCCTTTGTAAAATTTGAGGATTCGCTGTGTTGAGAGCAGAAGGGAGAAATTTAGGTCCCTTGCTCAGCGATCCTCGGGATCTCTGGCAACCTTGCTCACCTCCAGGACTACAACATTAATATAATTAATAAAGTCTCGGAAATATCTGTAACTCACGATCCAACATAAATTGTAGAGGAGAGAAGAGGATTTTAAATATTTTTCTACTGAAGACTTACAACTCTTTTGTTTCGACGCTGATAACTGATGTCTGAGCAAAATAGAATGGGTAAACAACATTTAATTACCAGGAAAAAAATCTATTTAAATGTGGAAGTTAAACCAGGAAGATGCTACTGCTCATTCATTATTTTAAAGTAACTCATACAGTTTAACATATACCTACAACTCGCACGGTTTATTTAGATTCCATCCATGTCTTTGATCACTTAAAAGTTTATCGTCCCAGTACAATGTTGTAAGATAATATTAACAATGCAACAATTATTGAATTGATTAGGTTAACCACTAATTAAAATGAGAACAAACATCGCTCGCGCGCCCGTAACCAGCGTTCATATTCGCAATTTTGCTACAATGATGTTGTCGAAAGAAGGCGCGCAGAGGTAGCGCTTATAATCTCCAGACATCTCCCCTATTGTTGACATACTATGCCTGTGACCTAGAAACTAACTCAGAGCGTTAATGTTCCCCGTTCTGTTTATTTTTAAACTGCAAGTTGAAAGGTAAAAATGTATGACTGAAGCAAGTCGAGGTGGGTGGATATTATTTTTTAGATTGGTTTGACAAGAGAATTTTCCATTTTAATTTAACCTTAGTGTTAATTTGTATTTTAGATAGTTTGTTAAAATGCAACATCATATAAATTAAAAAAAAGATTATAGGTATGTGTAATCACGAAACCTTAGTATTCAAATATTAATGAGGCTTTAGAACTAGTCTAATAATTAACATGAAGTTGAAGTAGGAAGTGTTAGCGCGTGGATATGGCTGTGGTTCGGCGTGTAGCTTCTTGGAGTTAGGGTTCAGCAGCAGTAATGTAGAAGACGGCTTTCTTAATAGTATTTTAATGCTTTAACAGTACATAGGTACATATTTAGGTAAAAGTTATAAAGAAAATAAGTAAAAGGCACATATGCGTGCATGAATGATGAGGCGAATAGCGAATGCCCGGAGTGGTCGATTGCTCGCTCCGTGGCAAAATCATCGACCAATCACGAAGCCCGAACATGACGTGATATCGGCGCTGATTGGTCCCCGCTGGCGCGATAGGTGTACGGTGGGCTGCATGTGTTTCTAGGTGTACAGGCTCCCACGTAAGTTGCAGCGACATACTCCCGGCCTTGGAAACTCCTGGTTTGCAATTGGTAAGTGCTCCCTAGGTATCTCCCGGAGACGGCGTGGTTACTGCTCCTCCTGTAGAAGAGGACATATCTTCGAAAATGCGCGCCTTACTGTTCCCGTCGCGGTTCGAATGTCTGCCACCCTCGAGACACCGTCCTTGCCTGGGTAAGTTTTAATAATACGACCCAAACTCCATTTGAGTGGTGGAGAGTGATCTTCCTTGATGACGACTAGTGTATTCTCCTTAAGATCGTCTGCCTGGAACTTCCATTTTGATCGCGTCTGTAGCTCCGACACGTACTCTCTTGACCATCTGGCCCAAAAGTGTTGGCGAATCTGTTCCACTCTTTGGTAACGCGTTAGCCGATGCTCCGGAACGTCGATCAGGCTAGCACACACAGGTGCAGTCAGTGGACGACCGACCAAGAAATGCCCTGGACTTAATGGTAGAAGGTCGTCAGGGCTCGACGACATTGGAGTGAGCGGTCTGGAGTTGAGCACGGCTTCGATTTCAGTGAGCACAGTGCTCAACTCCTCGAAAGTCAGATGTGCGTTGCCTACGACACGCCGCAAATGGTATTTGCAGCTTTTTATACCTGCTTCGTATGTCCCACCAAAATGACTAGCATACGGCGGATTCATGCGAAATTTAATTTTTTGTGATAATGCATACTCTTGTATATTGCCGGATATACTTGAAAGAAATTTATCAAAATCGTTCATTAGTCCGACAAAGTTTCTCCCATTATCAGAAACAATTTCTAAAGGTTTACCCCTTCGCGATATGAAACGCTTTAACGCTAATAGGTAACCATCTGACGAAAGGTCACTGACGAGCTCTAAATGGATTGCGCGCGTTACTAAACATATAAATAAACAAATATATGATTTTACTGTTTTAGCTCCCCTACCTTTGCGATTCAAAATAAGCACTGGACCACCGTAGTCAACCCCACAGTATATATAAGGATAACCTGGCTCCAGACGCTCGCGCGGTAGGTTGCCCATGATAGGTGTCAAAGTCTGACCTTGCATACGTTTGCAAGTAACACAATCATGCACAATCTTCCTCGCCATGTTTCGCGCTCCTACTGGCCACCAAGTCTCCCTTACAGTAAACAATAGCAGCTGAGGTGCCGCGTGCATTAACCTTTTATGTTCAAAACGAAACAACAATACGGCTAAGTGGTGTTTACACGAAATTAAGATAGGATGTTTTTTCTCAAAACTAAACTGGCTTGAATTTTCTAAACGGCCTCCTACCCTTAGCACTTTCGCCTCGTCAAGAAACAAATTTAATTTAGTTAGGCTTGCACCATGCCTATTACTTAATAATTGTTTACGTGATAAACAATCGTGGACATCTGGGTATGACTCATGCTGCGATAGCCGAGCTAACAACAAAACAGATTCATTTAACTCGTCGACGCTTAATGACCCTGTTTTTCTGTTAAGTTTATTTTGCGCATTGTAAATAAATCTTAACATATACGCTGCGGTGCGCTGTAAACGATTAAATTGAGAAAATCGGTGAAATGGAAACCATCCCTCACTTTCTTGACTTGCAATACATGCGTGTGTAATATTTGGTTTTACTTCTGGCAAATCTGTATCATTGCTATGATTATTGCATAATGATTCGTGTATTTCCAAATTAATGTCTTGGAGAAAGTGTGGGCCATGTCCCCAGAATGGAGATGACCATAGCGAATCTAATGGTCGAGATCTAGAAATAAGGTCAGCAGGGTTGTCTTCACTTCGCACATGACGCCATGGATGATTATTGGTTAGCTCCAATATTTCGGCCGTTCTATTTTGGACAAATGTTTTAAGTAAATTAGGCGACATGCGTAGCCAGCCAAGCACGATCGTCGAGTCCGTCCAAAATACAACTTTATCAATGCGACTGCGAAGTGAACTAGCTATTTTCGTGTATAGTCGTGCTGCTACCAAGGCACCACATAATTCCAATCTTGGAATGCTAACAGGTTTAATAGGCGCGACCTTGCCCTTGGAGCACAACAACCTGACCGTGACCTTGCTATCGTTATCAATCGTGCGAATATATGCGCACGCTCCATATGCAGTTAGAGAGCTGTCACAAAATAAATGAACCTCTAAACGTTTAGGGTTGTCACTCAGCACATAACGAGGGATACGAATTGTATCCAACTTTGACAAATCAGCGACAAACCGCGTCCAAACCTGCGCTATGTCATTTGGAACCGGCTCGTCCCAGTCAGCCTTTAATAACCATAATTTTTGTAAAATTATTTTCGCGGTAATAATAGTTGGACTGAGCAACCCTAACGGGTCATAAATTTGTGAAGACACTGATAATATGACGCGCTTTGTTATCGGCTTGTCTTCCGGCTCAATTTTTGTGTGATAAAATAATTCGTCCGAGCGGTTGTACCATCCAAGCCCTAACGTTTTATTTAAGACATTATCACCTAATGATAACTCTTTGGCTGAATCGACTAATGCGGTAACTTCCGGAAATTCAAAATTAAAAATCCATTTTCGTAATGGAAAGCAACCCGATTGCAAGACCTTGTTAACTTCGGAACAAATTCGTTTTAATTTTTCCTTACTAGGGTTGCCGCAAATAAAATCGTCGACGTAAAAATCGTTCCTAATGATATTAGCAATTTCAGGGTCATCACATTCTTGTGCTAACTGTTTCAGACACCTGCAACTTAAGAACGCGGCTGAGCTAGTGCCATACGTGACAGTGCGTAATCTATATACTTGTAAGGGGTCTAAACGGTTTGCTCGCCACAGGATTAATTGCAAGTCTCGCTGTTTCTCGTCAACTAACACCTGGCGGTACATTTTTTCGATGTCTGCACAAGCCACGTATTTATTTTCCCTAAATCTCATTAGTATAGCTAGCAAATCACCCTGTATTGCCGGCCCTACGAATTGCAAGCTGTTGAGTGAATGCCCTGACGTAGACGCCAGACTTGCATGGAATACGACTCTTAACTTACTAGAAGATGCCAGTTGGCGATATACTCCGTGGTGCGCAAGTATATAGTGCGGTTTCCCATATGAATCAACACGCTCCATATGACCTAAGTCACAATATTCGTCAATGAAATCGCTATACATTTTTTTGTAATTAGGATAACGTTCGAGCCGTTTTTCTAGCGCGTAAAATCGTTGCTCGGCTTGTTTGCGCGTTTCGCCTAACAAGTCTGGTGTTTGTTTGAAAGGGATGCATACACAGAACCTACCATTATCGAGTCGTTTCGTAGTCTGTACAAACATATCCTCACATATACGCTCGTCCTCACTACGCGAATCATTAACGCGATGACTAATCGGTGCATCTTCGAGCTCCCAAAACTTACGTAACTGCTCGTCTATAGAAACCTGCATGTCTATAGTTTGCATGAAGTTACATTTAACATTTTCGGTTTTATTAATTATTTTATTATGAATCGGACCAGATATTATCCAGCCTACATGCGAATTCTGTAAGACAGGTCCGTTACTTAAACGAATCATGCCGTCTTGTATCAAATCCCAAAATATATCTGCCCCTATCAGCAGGTCTATCGGTTGACTATCGTAAAAATTGGGATCCGCAAGCATAATTCCGTCCGGTATTGTGAAATGCTCGCTTCGCATGGCAACTGAGGGCAACGAGGAGGTAATATGCGGTAATACTAAACACTTTATGCGCGTATGATAAGTGCTAGTTAAAGATTTAAGTTCGACATCACATGTTCGCGTACATTGTGATACCGAACCCCCTACACCCTTAATTTTTTGAGTGGACTGTACTAATCGCGTATTTAACTTGTCACATAATGATTGTGAAATAATGCATCGCTCGCTCCCACAATCAAGGATCGCGCGTGCCCTGTGACCTTGACCTACATTATCTACGATTTCTACAAGCGCAGTTGACAACAAGACCGGCTGCACTAATGATGACTGCGCGCAATGGACATCTGTGTGTGCATCGGGTACCTGGTCCTGGTCAACATGTGCGTGTGCTGTTATCGAATAACAACTCGAAGCGGCTGTGGAGGTATGAGACTCATTAGTCTTATTATAACTGGCCTTCGAGGTGCCCGGACAACTATTTGTTTCGTTAACACTAATTTCATCCCGGTGAATAATTGAATTGTGTTTTTTGTCGCATTTCCTACAAGGCCCATACCTACACAAATCCGCTGTGTGACCTACACGTAAACAGTTTTCGCAAAGAGTTTTATCATGGACGAACTTTAATCTATCATGCATATTTAAATCTAAAAATGCTTGGCATGAATATAAGGGATGTTTCGCACTACACATTGGGCACAACCTGAATTGTTTTTTGAAAGGTGTTTTGACTTGCGGCTTCTCTGTCATAACGTTACAGTGCACCTTTGGAGTGAAGTTATTATGCGTGTATTTTTTTGTGTTAGTGTCCTGTGCCTGTGAATGTGTTTTGCTATGCGTGACAATTAAAGTTTCTAGCATGTCAGCCCTGCCCCTTAAGAAGGTTAGTAAATCGTCAAGAGTTAATTTTGACTCGGTTGATTTGGACAATAAAGAACCCTTATGTTGCTCCCACTCTCGCTCAGTGGTCGAATCAAGCTTGGAAACAATCATATAGATAAGCAACGTATCCCACGAATGTACCGGCTCCTTTAGTGCCTTTAGCGCGCGTACATTTTTTAATACGTTATCTATAAGTTTCCTAAGCAACGCGGGTGATTCCTTCTGCAACGTTTGCATTGAAAATAAGGCCTTTACATGGTTGTGAACAAGCAGTCTGTTATTGTTGTATCTGTTAAGTAACAACTCCCATGCAATCTTATAATTATCCGTCGAAAATTCAAGCGAGTCTATAACTAGTTCTGCGCTACCCGTGAGTGACGATTTAAGATAATGAAATTTCTGTATGTCTGAAATTTCTTGTGAGTTGTGAACTAGGGATAAAAATGTATCGCGAAAAATAATCCAGTGCTCATGTGACCCGTCAAAGGTAGGCAAAGATATAGTAGGTAATTTTACCGACTGTAGCGTTCCAACTGAATTTTGGCAATCAATTTTGAGCTCGTCCTTAAACATAGATTCCGCTTCGGCCATTACACTGTAATATTCAGCTTCAAACCCATCGCGTATGTCGAGTTGAGCCGCCAACTCTGTTTCGGGAAGAACCTCTTCGATTTTTGATTGGATTTTATTAAATTCAGTGTATAGGTTCTTGGCACCTTGAGTACGGAGCCTTATTTCGGCCTTTTGAATGTTGGATAACTTAACTTCGTCAAAAGATTCTATGAACGTTATGAATTTAGTGAGTCTACCTTTAACAGAACCTCTTTTTTTTACTAAATCTTTAGTTTCCTGAGCCATTTCTTCCGGGGTAGCCATTTTGCTGGGACTTAAGAAGTAAGGTACTTACAATTGTTCTGGAACTACTCCCGCTATTTGCGACTGGTAGCTACCGAACTGGCAGGTATGCGTGCGTAGACAGCCCACAAAGACCACAGTCACTGGAATTATAAAATGAGCACTTATATCACAACTGAAATGAGACAGGGTCGTTATTCTTGATTGGTTCGCCTCACCGAAAACACTGAGCTGCTGCCGGTGGCTATCTTGCCGATTGCGTTACTTTCGCCAACTATCCTTTTAGCCACGGTGCTGGTTGGTATCCGAGGTCGAAGGTCCAAATTTATGTTAGCGCGTGGATATGGCTGTGGTTCGGCGTGTAGCTTCTTGGAGTTAGGGTTCAGCAGCAGTAATGTAGAAGACGGCTTTCTTAATAGTATTTTAATGCTTTAACAGTACATAGGTACATATTTAGGTAAAAGTTATAAAGAAAATAAGTAAAAGGCACATATGCGTGCATGAATGATGAGGCGAATAGCGAATGCCCGGAGTGGTCGATTGCTCGCTCCGTGGCAAAATCATCGACCAATCACGAAGCCCGAACATGACGTGATATCGGCGCTGATTGGTCCCCGCTGGCGCGATAGGTGTACGGTGGGCTGCATGTGTTTCTAGGTGTACAGGCTCCCACGTAAGTTGCAGCGACAGGAAGCTTGCTGGCAAATGCATAAAACCATTTGGCAGAGATATCGAGTCGAATGCTTGAGTCCCAACATTAAACCAATGGACTTGAATGTGGAAGAAAGTTATACTGATTAGCTCAACCATCTAGTTCTAGACCAAGTAGGTAAGCACGGCATTTTACTTTTTTATGTAAGTTGCGCTATCAAGCGCGTTTGCGTGTTGCGTTGTGTTGTACAAATACGAGGGATGACAAAATCTCCTGTATAATATAGGTATATAATAATTTAAAAATAATGGTCAATATGGCTAGTAGAAACTTTGCTATCGTTTTTGTTTAGTTTGTCTTTCAATACTTCAACAGGTTAAATAATTTCTGATCAGTTCGCCGATGTCACCTTGTTTTTTTTTTCACCATTTGAATGAAAAGTGTTGGTAGGAAACCTGGAAACAAATGTGTTCGTGATAACATGCTGCAGTAATTAGCCTTAGAGCAAACCTAAATTAAATATGTATGTATGTATGTATGTGAGTTTCTTTGTTCCCCCAGATCTTCTCAACGCCTTAACCGATTTAGTGTGAGGTATCGTTGGGATCCTTACGTCATCCCGAGTAACAAAGGATATGTGACGTTGCCATAAAAACAATATGGCGGACTGTGGACTCCATTTTGTGGGTTCCGAAAAAAAAAACGATCCTGGCAAGTGGGGTATCAAAATGAAGCACTTGAAAAGACAATTTAAAAATATATATATAATGTATGTATTTCAATCAAACTGACTGCACTAAAAAGGCACAAGTTTCATAATAATGAACTCAAGGAATATTTTGTCGGGGGACCTACTAAAAAATCATTCAACTGTTTCCTGCCAGGAAGAGACCAAACTTGGTGTGTTTTGAAAATGAACTTTATTTTTTACAACATCACTGGCCGAAATCTAATGGTGTGGTATATTTTTGGAATCAGCTCATGGAGCCCTTCTTGTGATACCCCACTCGATAGGTTTTTGAATAAAAAATCATTATTTTTCATACATAACATTTATGATGTCATAGAAACTCATTCCACCACTTTAGGAAGCGACAACATATGCATTTTGATAATCAGTAAACGTTGCTGATTCCAACGATACCACTTGTCGGTATAAACCTTTTCAGTCTTATGAAAATTGTAAAATCGTTTATAGTAAATAGCTGTTTCTAACCCTCATACCTTTAAAAATAAATTAAGGTCATTTGTTTAGTAATTTTTTTCATTCCCTTGAAGAGTTTTCCGATGCAGTAATGAATTAAATGTATATGATGCAGTAATGAATTGAGTACCTAAATTATGGTATTGTTATAACATATTTTTGATAATGAATAATGATATACCTGACATAATTATTATAATATTCACTATTTGACGATCATAATGTAAATTCTTGTAAATTAGCTTAAGTTAATCTATAATGTAATTTATATTATGAAATAAATAAATCTAAATCTAAATCTAAATCTATGAATATTTTTGAAGTGAAAACTTCTTTAGCGGCGCTGAGCACTTTTGTACTGGGGAAAAATGTATAAACTCGCGATAAATTCCAAGACCAGGTTAGTTGACCCCTCCTAGTATCGTGATTGCTATGTTACGAGGGGTCCCCAGCTGGTCTTCTTAGAAAGCCAAGGTTCTAACTGTTTTAAGACAATCCTAAGATTTTCCATAAAGATCATATTTCAAATAAATTCTCATGGAAAGTAGCTCTTATTGTCCCTAAAAAAGCGTTTCCAAAGTCCAATATCGGATAGCCAGACTGACCGATTTCCGTAAAGATCATATTTCAAATAAATTCTCATGGAAAGTAGTTCTTATTGTCCCTAAATACGGTGACAGTTCCCTTCAAAATACCTAGTGGCCAAGAGTGATGGATAAAATACCAAGGGCCTGACACGCTTTGTAAGAGAAAGATAGCCTTATTGCGATTCCTATGAGAGGAAGTAGAAAATAGTGCGATGTTTTGTCCTTATCACCGATCGAAAAAATTTGTATTTATGTCAAAGTTTTGTGTCAAGAAGATTGCAAAACAAATTGGCAATATTTGGTAGTGCATTTTATAAATGGAGAATTAATGATAAGTTTGGTTTAAATGAATAATAATTTACCAATTATCAGATTCGTAGTGTTTGGGTGTTCAGTGCAAATATGGTGGGGTGTTCAGTGTTGGGCTGTAAAAGCAAACTCGACCGAAAAAAGGCGGATGTTACATTCCATGCGTAATTTGCGTAAGTACATTTTCTTTGCATTTTGGACCCGTGTTTATTTCTAAAATCTCACCGGTACAAAGTTACTGAGCTAAATCATAAGTTATATCATGAGACACTTGATGAAATAGGAAAAATATGTAAATTAATTCAAAAATAACCTCCAAACATTTCACATATAAACCGATCAAATCGCGTAGTATAAATCTACCATAGAAGCCAGCTTAGAATTGATGTCCCATCATTCAGTCGGTTTATAATTCGATTTCGGGATACCAACAAATAATAAAAAAATCCCCTGAAGATTACCCCACGTTTCGGGAAATTCAAGTAATTTGATTTTTTCAGTTTTTAGGGTTCCGTAGTAAACAAGGAACCCTTATAGTTTCGCCATGTCCGTCCGTCCGTCCGTCCGACCCCCGTTTTTCTCAGTAACCGTTAGTACTAGAAAGCTGTAATTTGGCATGAGTATACATATCGATGACGCGGAGAAAACGGTAGAATAAAATCTTTAAAAAAAATTTTTTTTTGTGTACCTCCCCGGGTGACAGTATCGGAAACGCACAGGGCCGGGCCGTCTTTAACCAATTTGAGGCCCTGGGCACATAAGGGTAATGGGGCCCCTATGACCTTGATAGAGCACGATTCTGTTAGAATAGACAAAGAAAGTAAACGAGTCACATTAAATGAATAGATATTAATAATATAATATTTCCTAAAAAATAAAATTAATTTTCAAAATACACCAAATTTGGGTTCTTCCTTAGAGCAAACAGCTAAATTAAATTTTCTTAAGACTGCACCGAGCAAATTTCTGAATAATTGCGATGGTTGGATCACTTGCTGTATTATTATTACTAAAGCTTGAATTCTGCAATTCCTATATATGATATTTAAGGATACACTCTACACGTCATGTGTTTCAGAAACACAATTACTTATAGTTTTCTTCATAAAAATGCAATTCAAAGTTAGCTCTACTAAAGGAAATAAACGCAAACTACAACGTTAATACTTTATGAAAGGTCTTCAATTTTTGAATAGTAACAAAACTACATGTTATCTAGGTCGTATGTGTTTAACATTTGCAAAATGTGGAGATTTTTTTAACAATGCAAAGGAAATTCCGAAAATTTGACCGGCCGCCGTAGTTTTCTTGCCGGGAGATGGGCTCCGGCACTCAATGGGAGCAGACGTATGCTGCTTTTCTCAGTTTGACATCTCATAAAAACACGCTTTTTGACAGCTTGCTCGTATACAAATACAAAATGTATACCACACACAAAGATTGCATTAATTGAAGTAGGGTAAATAAATGTTGACGTGTGGCTATTGAAGATTCTTTTAACATGGAATTTTTAGTATAAGCCATTCGTTATAACATAAAAATGCAATCTTTGGTCCCCAATGTATACTAATGCAACTAAATTATAATGATTTCCTTTACGAAAAGGCATTTTAAACGTAAAAAGGTTACTGATGTATTTCAGTTCAAAGTAATTTACTTTTTATAAATTGGCCACCCAGAACGGAACGTTATGACATTTATGTCACTCGTCATATTTCAAATTAAAATTTGTAAACAAATTGTATTTTTATATTTCAATAATTTAACGAATCTAATGTTATATTTTATGTGTATATGTACGGCGCTTTCACGTCAAACAATGATTACCTAAATATATCGCAGAATCTGCATAAACAAAACATATCCCAGAATCTGTACAAACAGGCACAATTATTATGGTGCTTTGAACAGAAGTTTATAAAATATCAGCGTTATACCAAGAAACAGATCTAGAGTGCTCTCTTGCAGCGGGAGCAGAAGAAAGAATATCGGACTTTCTTCGCCAGTTTGAGTGATGTGGATTTAAATTGTGTATTGTCTAAGCCGCCTGGTCATAATATAATTATACCTAGAATGAAAATAATAAACCTATGTTTCATTTATAAATAATAAACCAAGTAGTTGTTGGGGATGTGTTGACAATGACGATGTCTAACAAACAAATATGCAGTAATTACTTATAATATTAAACTGCGCTAGTTTCTATCTAAAGCTTTCATGCGTTGGAAATCCCGTTGCTTTGATTTTGTACAAGTAAGTACTTATGTCGCATCGCAATAATTGTCTCGATGTTATATTAAACGAATAGGAAATAATAATAATTGCTATTTATTATTGATGAAAATAGACGCAATGTTAACCATTATTGAACCTTATCTCGTTGCAATAAGGTTCACGGATGTTCAGTTAAGTGTCATCGACGGCACGACTGTATAAAAGTTAATTTGTCAGAGCTGATACAGTAGTGGTCCGGCCAAGTTCCACAATTGCAGAATGTTACAATGACTTTCTTGATGATATTTGTTATATCATTAGGTTTTATAGTGCTTGTCATTCACGATTGGGTTACGACGGGAGGTCGTGAATAACAAGAACTACCTATAAGGTTAGGTACTGGTTCCTCAAATACAAAGTTGATTCACAATATTGCTGCAGTTATCCCGTGCCGTATAAATAGTTTCAGTAGTTATTATATATATTGTAATAAAACTACCGCTTCTTCTCTTATAATTTGCATTAAATCAGTGTCCATTTTAGAGTTAACCAACTGATAAACAGAAAATAATCATTTTATGAAAAGTTTTGCTTAAAATAACCTATTTAAGGTACAACATATACTCGTATCATGAAAATCACCAAGTAAACTCTCAAAATAAGGGCAAAACAAAATACATTTTACAAAACAGGGGTTCAAAGTTTTATTTTATAAACAAGGAACTGAGTATTTTACTACCACAAATTCCAAATTCAAGACATTTTCAGATACAACTAATACTTGAGTTTTGGTTACAGATCAGAACTTGACGATTTTTGTTACACTTCTCTTATGCACCAAGAAACCTTTAAATACAAAATCTATATTGTCATAAGTTGGCACAAACATGGGTCAATGACCCGCCCCAGCAAAATGAGGTAGTGTGCGTGAATAATGCATGTGTGGGTTAATTGGGTAAATTATTTAAAAAATTGAAATTTGACAGGCGCTGAGAATTTACCCCGCACGATAGGCCCTTAAATAAACGCCTAATTCTAACCAGTCATATATATTTTTTAAAATTGAAAATGAGGCCGACGCTTATGCGAGCTCACCCAGAAGATTCACTCGTACCTTAAAAAGGTCCAGGTTATTTGAACTCGGAATTACCTACATACGCCATTCCAATACCAAACCAGTAAACATTATAAAAAAAGATGATTTTGACCAGGTAATGAAAGTAGCCAGTCGTACGTCGTCTGGATATCTGATGGAAGAAGGGGGAAGGCGGTATGAGCTCATGGAGTTCCTGAGCACACTCAACGAATCTAAAGAAATAAAAATGGGAAATAGGTAGTATTGCTTACAATTTTTGAAGTGAAAACTTCTTTAGCGGCTCTGAGCACTTTTGTACTGGGGAAAATTTGTTGAACTCGCGACAGATTCTAAGATTCTAAGACCAGCTAGTTGACCGCTCCTAGTAATCGTGATTGCGATGTTAGGAGGTGTCAACTCAGCTAAACTCAGCTGGCCCCTATACCACAAAAAGTCTACAATTTGACAAAATTGCACAACTTTCCATAGAAAAAGTTCACAAATTTGTCGAATTGTACGCTTGTAAAGTATTGTGGTACAGGTTCCTGGTCTTAGATGCGTAAGACACAATGATACTCGGGACATATTATGTAAATGGATTATGCGAATATGAACATGAGTATGAGTACAGTACAGATACGGATACCGATACGGATACCGATACCGATATGAATCCGTACTGTCTTCTCGTAGATCTCACGGTTCGAAATAAATGCCATACGATAAATAAAAAATAAATAACCGATATGAATATCTTTGTTATTTGGGTCATTGTCAGTCGGAAAAACAAAAGTTGTCCATTCGGTGGACAATAGTTAACGGCTTGTGTGCATGTAATTTACGTTTTTATTATATGGATTTATAGACACGGAATTACAGATTATGCGGGTTATCAGATCAATCGAAAATTAAGCTTTGTAGCCCTTAACTTTTGGCATGTCCTGCCCACCGAAAAGACGCGCACCTAAATCTGACAATGACCCATTTACTATCTTTATTGAGTTTTCACTTCTGCCGGCACTCCCGGAGTGCAACCCGTTGTTTTTTTTTTTTAATCTGACATATGTATTTATTGATTGATGTTGTTCTCAGCCGGATGCCCTACAAAAATTCCACTGATACAGAGTCCGATCCCGCGCTGTGACTCGTGCAAGTTCCTCGGTTTCACTATCGATGCCAGGATGAAATGGAAAATACACGTTGACAACTTGTGTGGAAGGCTGAGTAGTGCAGTATTTGCGCTGCGCAAACTGAAACCAATTGTCTCCAGTGACGCATTGCTTCAAATTTACTATGCCCATTTCTTCTCACTTATGTCATACGGTATTCTTTTGTATGGAAACTCGACCGACTCAGACAAAGTGTTTAAATTGCAAAAACAAGCTGTACGAATATTGGCGGGAGTGAACCCGAGGCACTCGTGCAGAGATATATTTAAAAAATACAATTTAATGACCCACTACTCACTTTACGTATATGAGATTATAATGTTCACACGTGAAAATATTAATTTATTTAAACGGTCAAATATTCCTGGCAGAATCACCCGTCAGACGGGGCGATTACTGCCCGTGCGGCGTCGACTCGCGCTGCTCGACCAAAATCCGCGAGTAGTTGGCCCTGCATTTTATGAGCGCCTACCCGCTACTCTCAAAAACGAAATCTCTGACGATAAATTTAGGCACCGACTTAAGAAATGTTTATCCTCGAAACCGTTATATTCCGTAAAGGAATATAACGAGGAACTATTTAATATTTGAATATTTTTAAATTGTTATTACCATTATTTAATATTATTAATTTGGACACTTACGATTGTATTTTATATTTTTGACATTGCATCTATTGACATTCTGATAATAATTAGTCTTGTAAATTCTTTTATTTATTATTTCAAATTGATATTTGACATCACCTAGGATATATCCTAGTCATGTATACCTACCTACATTTAGAGAATTTTTTATTATTTCATGTTCTGACATTTTTTTAATTATCAATATTATTATTTTGAATTCCAATTGTATACCTGTAGACGATCCTTTAATGAATCCATTTTATTTTATTTTAATGTAAAATAATAATGTTATTTTCTAAAGGAAATAAATGAATCTATCTATCTATCTATCTATTGATTTGATATACAATTTTTTAGCAAGTAATTAGTTTAGGTATAAGATTTTCTGACACAATGCAATATTGTTATAGAAATAAATAAATGAAATGAAAGGCACTTTCGACGAACTGGCCTATCTACTAAAATATCCGTTACAGCAATAAACAAAAGTAAGCGTAATTACAGAAAGCCTATTTATATTAATAAATACGTTTTGCAAAAGCTATATTAAATCTCTGTTCACTGAGTCGTCAGTCAGTCACGCAAAGTCAATCTCTAAGAAAACACTTTTACGTGACTCGAAATATATGCGTTTTAGTGCGACAGCGGTGTAAAAGAGAATTTACTGGCTTAATAACATTCAGTCCCAAATCAAACGTACACTACACGACTCTGAAACTTGCTTAATATTGAGAACTTTATGCTAACCATGCATGACACGAATCGCTTTGAGCGGGAATTTAATGCATCCTTTTGGTTCCACGCGGTTCAATTGAAATTAGACTGAACATGATTCAGAGCTCCAAATTAAACTGAACACCGATTTCCACTCGGCACATGTGAAACACCAAACTCAATTTATTACGATATATTCCCTTTACACATAATGATCGTGTAACATGTACAAAGTGTACAAAATCTGCTTTTAGTATACAACAGCTAGACAATTACGTAAGGTAGCAAACGTACAGTCCAGGTCATTAATATGTATACACTTTTTAACCTAATCGAATGCGTTTGCTTACAAATCGCTGGCAACCGCATTCGATTAGGTAAAAAAGTGTATACATATTAATGACCTTGACTGTACAATAGGTAACATATTATCTGTCATTTTTAATCACAGAATTGAGGCAGGTTAAAGGTGGGATGCATAGTGGTGCATTGCTTAAGCTTAAAGGTGGCCTACAACAGTGACTCATGCCTACAGGAAATTCTTGCTAGATTTTAAATCAGCAAAATGCTCATGTATAATTACGGGAATTAGTTGATTACTATTTTTGTAGTATATCAGGCCGTCATTATCATTTTCCCATTTTCGTCGATATTTGCTAAAAAAAATCGTATTAAGTACGGGCGGCAAAATGCTCCCCACACGAGCACTCGCGTTTCACGGAAAGGCGCGACTACTCTAGGGTTAAAAATCATATTGTAACATAATCTATATTATGCATGCATAATAATAACGTTATTAATCAAACATTTGGTGGTTTTCTTTCAATGTTTCCTACCTTTCAATGTTTTTCCAAAAAATACCGGGATCCCGGGATCCCGGTATTGAAGACGCCAATACCGGTATCAATACCGGTATCACGATATGTCCGGTATTTGAAAGCCCTTTAGAGGTATGAAGGGCAGAAATCACAATGTTGAAAGTATGTAAATTTTGATGGCAAGGCTGTGGCAACAAAACGTCATGTGGCCCCGACGAACGTAAACATGGACATAAATGGCAGACTATAGGAAACCGTAGATCCGGTCGGGAGAATTCCGAATGGGAATTACTTAGGAATAAATTCTCCAAACCGTGTCAAGGACCCGCATGCAGGATTGGTATAAGGTGATTTCTTTTAATCAAAGCCTTTGAGACGCCCCAGCTGGTAACGTGTCTTCGCTTCATGTACGTTCACTTAATAAAATTGAAATGCGTGCGACTGGTGCCCGCTTTAGCCTTTTAATTTAAATAAATATTAATTTCAGAATCAGTTTTTGCTTGGATAAGCATACCCAATCATCCATCTATACATATAATAAAGCAGAAGAGGGTCAAAAATCTGTACATTGAAGATATAAGAAAAAAAATCGATTGAGGGGTCTTAGAATCGATAACAGAACACATTTCAACGGTTTTTAGAATTCATGTCTGTTTGTCTGTTTGTCTGTTTGTCTGTTTGTCTGTTTGTCTGTTTGTCTGTCTGTTTATTTGTCTAACTATCACGTGAAAACTAGCGAGTGGATTTTAATACAGCCTTCAATAATATGTTTATTGGATCTTCGGCGAGGTTATAGGCTATAAAAATCATACAGATTGGGGATTAAAAGGGGTGAAAACAGGGGTTGAACTTTGTATGGGAAGTCCTTCAATTCGTGATTTAAAGGCTTGAAAATTGGTAAGCATCTACTTGGAAGCGAAGGAAAAAGAACTCCATTCAAACATTGTGCAATAAACAGATAGAATTTGAAAAAACGGGGGATGAAATATACTTGAGAGGCCAAAGACAAAAAACAGAAGTCCCTCAAACCATATTAACTGTTTGATATGAGAGATCTAATTATGTTGGACAGTCGGTCGCTATCAATATTCACAAACCTAGGTACATACCAGTCTTACTATGCAAGCTCGGTGTTTTTTTTTTTGTTTTCGATGGAGGGTACCTCTACCTACCTACGCAGAGCATCGGGCTCTCGGTTGCATGGTAAGACTTGCGGCATGTATATATATATGCACATGATTGAAATAATTTGAGTTGGCCGAGTTGCATCAACTTTATTTGTTTAAAAAGCCATTTTACTGTTCAAATAATAAGGTTCAAAATGTATAAATTTAAATATTAATATTTTTGTATAAAATCTTTTTTTGGGGTGCTGATTATTATTTTACATTTGCAAGATGGCGGATATTTATTTTCTTAATAATCGTTATGGGATATGTTTGAGGTTCTTCGGGGTACGGGGATATCAGGAGTGGGGAAGGGGGGGAGGGTCCACTGACCGTTCTCAAAGCCAGAAAATTAACGAAATCGCAGTTCGCATCGAATTAAAGTTTGTCAATGTTGCAAATTTGGATCAACTAACTGATCCATACATCATACCGAAGACCGGCCGGGTCAGACTTTCCACATTTAGGGTATATAGGTATTTGTTAGCAAAATATAGGTATGTAACAATAAACATTAAGTATGACCAAATTCGAAATTCATAGGCCGATAGAAAACCAAAACTCAATCTCAGAAAATCACACATCTCCTAGGAACAGCCAGGGTGGGTGCGATATCAACCTGGGCCTCTACTCCACCTTTGAATGTGAAAGAACAAACAAAGGTAGTAAGGTTCTCCAATAATTTTTAAACAAAAAAATAGGTATTCAACCACCGACAACTATTTTTTTTTTCTTTAAAATCTTGCGCTCGCTGCGCTCGCGTTTACATCTACATTCCTTAATGCGTAAGAAGTCTTTTCCGCACCCAGCATCACAATGTTCTAAAAGTTTCACGCTCGCTTCGCTCGAGTTTTCATCTACATGACTTGATGCGTATAAAGTCTTTTCCACACATGCATTACAATGTTCGAAAAAATTTGCGCTCGCGTATTCATCTACATTACTCAATGAATATGGAGTATTTTTCGCACATGCATCATAATGTTCGAAAATTTTCGCGCTCGCTACGCTCCCTACTTACATTACTTAATGCGTGTGAAAAATATTCCGTACCTTTTTTTTCTTTTTTTTTCCTCACCTGTATCATAATGTTCCAAATAATTTGCGCTCGCTTCGCTCGCCTTTTTAACTACATTACTTGATGCGTATGAAGTCTTTTCCGCTCCTGCATCATAATTTTCGAAACATTTCACGCTCGCTGCGCTCGCGTTTTCATCTACATTACTTATACTTAATGCGTATGAAGTCTTTTCCGCGCCTGCATCATTATGTCCGAAAATTTTGCGCTCGCTTCGCTCGCGTTTTCATTAACATAACTTGATACGTGTAAAGTATTTTCCGTACCTACCTACATCGTAATGATCGAAAATTTTCGCGCGCGCTACGCTCTCTACAATACTTGATGCGTATGAAGTATTTTCCACACCTGTATCATAATGTTCGAAAGATTTCGCGCTCGCTACGCTCGCGTTCACATTTAAATGACTTTATGCGTATGAAGTTTTTTCCGCACGTGTATGATATGTTGGAAACATTTCATGCTCGCTGCACTCGCGTTTCCATCTACATTACTTGATGCGTGTGAAGTATATTCCGCACCTGCATCATAATGTTTGAAACATTTCGCGCTCGCTATGCTCGCGTTTTCATCTATATAACTTGATGCGTGTGAAGTCTTTTCCGCACCTGCATCATAATGTTCGAAACATTTCGCGCTCGCTACGCTCGCGTTTTCATCTACATGACTTAATGCGTATGAACTATTATCCTCACCTGTATCATAATGTTGCAAATATTTCGCGCTCGCTTCGCTCGCCTTTTTAACTACATTGCTTGATACGTATGAAGTATTTTCTGCACCTGCATCATAATGTTCGAAACATTTCGCGCTCGCTACGCTCGCGTTTTCATCTACATGACTTAAAGCGTATGAAGTATTATCCTCACCTGTATCATAATGTTTCAAATAATTTGCGCTCGCTTCGCTCGCCTTTTTCACTACATTACTTGATGCGTATGAAGTCTTTCCCGCGCCTGCATCATAATGTTCGAAATATTTCGCTTCGCTCGCGTTTTCAGTTACATAACTTGATACGTGTAAAGTATTTTCTGCACCTACATCGTAATGTTCGAAAGATTTCGCGCTCGCTACGCTCGCGTTTTCATCTGCATAACTTAATGCGTATGAATATTTTCCGCACCTGTATCATAATGTTCCAAACATTTTACGCTCGCTTTGCTTGCCTTTTTAACTACATTACTTGATGCATATAAAGTCTTTACCGCACCTCCTGCATCATTACGTCCGAAAATTTTCGCGCTCGCTACGTTCGCGTTTTCATCTACATGACTTAATGCGTATGAACTATTATCCTCACCTGTATCATAATGTTGCAAATATTTCGCGCTCGCTTCGCTCGCCTTTTTAACTACATTGCTTGATACGTATGAAGTCTTTTCTGCACCTGCATCATAATGTTCGAAACATTTCGCGCTCGCTACGCTCGCGTTTTCATCTACATGACTTAAAGCGTATGAAGTATTATCCTCACCTGTATCATAATGTTTCAAATAATTTGCGCTCGCTTCGCTCGCCTTTTTCACTACATTACTTGATGCGTATGAAGTCTTTCCCGCGCCTGCATCATAATGTTCGAAATATTTCGCTTCGCTCGCGTTTTCAGTTACATAACTTGATACGTGTAAAGTATTTTCTGCACCTACATCGTAATGTTCGAAAGATTTCGCGCTCGCTACGCTCGCGTTTTCATCTGCATAACTTAATGCGTATGAATATTTTCCGCACCTGTATCATAATGTTCCAAACATTTTACGCTCGCTTTGCTTGCCTTTTTAACTACATTACTTGATGCATATAAAGTCTTTACCGCACCTCCTGCATCATTACGTCCGAAAATTTTCGCGCTCGCTACGCTCGCGTTTTCATCTACATGACTTAATGCGTATGAAGTATTTTCCACACCTGTATCATAATGTTCCAAATAATTCACGCTCGCTTCGCTCGCCTTTTTTACTACATTACTTGATGCGTATGAAGTCTTTTCCGCGCCTGCATCATAATGTTCGAAACATTTCACGCTCGCTGCGCTCGCGTTTTCATTTGCATGATTTAATGCGTATGAATATTTTCCGCACCTGTATCATAATGTTCCAAACATTTCACGCACGCTTCGCTCGCCTTTTTAACTACATTACTTGATCCATATAAAGTCTTTTCCGCACCTGCATCATTATGTCCGAAAATTTTCGCGCTCGCTACGCTCGCGTTTTCATGTACATGACTTGATGCGTATGAAGTATTTTCCTCACCTGTATCATAATGTTCCAAATATTTCGCGCTCGCTTCGCTCGCCTTTTTAACTACATTGCTTGATACGTGTGAAGTCTTTTCCGCGCCTGCATCATAATGTTTGAAATATGTCGCGCCCACTGCGCTCGCGTTTTCATCCACATTACTTCATGCGTTTGTAGTATATTCCGCACCTGCGTCATAATGTTCGAAACATAGGGAAGGACATGGGACACCACAAGGGGGTGGAAGAGAGATAACTAGCTTAGCGCCTAAAATAAAAGAATAGCAAAAACATTCTAATACGATGACCGAGTTCTACGCAGACGAAGTCGCGGGCAAAAGCTAGTATGTAATATTTCTAATATGGAAGCACGCGGATATTTTCAGTCGTAGGTACTTATCTACAGATTATACCGTCTACCTTATGAGGTTCATTTACCTATGTAATGTACCGCGTTTTTCTCGTTTATCGTAGCTGAATATCAGTTTGTAAACAACCCCTATAACGTTTGATTGATTAAGTAGTATCGGAAATTCCAATGTTCTTAATTAATAAACACAAGACAGAATTTCAAAAATAGGCAAAGGGAACCGCTTTTAATTAATCTGCTCGTTATTATTAGGGCGAGTGCGCTTATATTTAAAGATAATATTATAATGAAGTTATTATTATCCCGCTGCATTTTGCGTCGGGTTTCCCGCGTTAGCAAGTGATGTAGCATAAATAAAAATATGTGGTTAAGCACGATTTCGATCGAGTAACATTCACGGTTAGTCATCCATACTTGATACCACTTTCCTGGCATAAAACGTACGTTGTACGCAAATAACTCAGCCTTTTGGGAGCAATGGGAATATGTCGATTTTTAGCTTTGACAAATGAACGCTAAGCGCTATAGAAAATTATTCAGGCACTTCCAGTGAAATGGCGTTTGAAAGGTAAATACTGCGGATAATGTGCGTGCCTGTTATTTTTTTTTCTTAGTAGAAACGTTTCATTAATTGTCTATAAATAAATGATCACCAAATCTGTTTAAATTAAAGTTGGGACATATTTTGGTGCCCGTCATCCCGTGGACGGTGTTTTGCACTAATATATCCAACCCTCAAAGAGCTTCATATTAAAAATCGACTTTCGTCAATTGTACCAACTGCGAATACCGAAGTTCTTTGGTCACATCTCCAGAAAACGTAGATTCAATGGAAAGACTTGTAGTTCAAGGACGAGTGGAAGGCATGAGAGCAAGTGGCCGATCACCAACTCGCTGGACTGACCCGATTAAAAAGCTACTGAGTTCACCATGGTCCAATGTAGGTACTCGCGATGCCTCTAACCGGCAAAAATGGAAGCTTATCGCTAACACAGCTGTCCTCGGTAACTACAACAAGCCAGCGAACATTGCTCCGTGTACGTCATCTATGCAACCACGACCGACTAAGAAGCAGAGAGATATTTTGCTGCCCGACGCAAACAGAAGTTCAGCATATATTTGTCTTTTTATTATGCTACGACGTGGCGAACCAATATACGGGCTGCCTGATGGTATTAAGCAGACATAGTATCCCGTGAACGCTTGCAACTCTAATACAATCAAACTTTTGGAAGCCAAGTACATATTGTTTCTTGTCTGAAAAATGTTTTGATCGATCAAGTCCCATAACGCAATAAGGCTTGTACTTTGGGTACTAGACGGTGATACATTTAAATAATATATCATTAAAAGCATAGAAAATATCCTCTGGAATACAGTTATAGTGGCTTATCCCATAAACAAATGCCGCTTCGCAGACACGCCGCACGCCTACACCAAAACGATAAATTCGAACCATTTTTAATATGGGTACCTCGTAAGAAATTAATAAAGAAAATTTGGTTTTATCAAGGTTGTTAACATGTATGCAGATCTTTGAGACTTATTGCACTCCAGAGAGGTGATTAAACATAAAAATGTGAATAAATATGAAAATTGGCCTTGGCTACATTTATACATTAAACTACGGAGCCCGGTTAACCCGTTGCCTCTACACTTCAATAACGGGGTACTAAAATACAAATTTACAAACGCACCCAGTAGGTACCATTGCATTGTGAGTTCCATTTCGATTTCCGAAAATTGTCGTTTGACTAGTGAAATACGGGAGCTCATTATTCACTGATGTCTCCCGAATGGATTGTGTGCATGAGGCGGATTCGTCTATGAAAATTCATTAAGGAGGATTAACTGCTGCGCTAGGACTGTTATCGCGCACGCCGGTGACACTTATTGCTACGTAAATATGTAGGTACGCGAGCTATATGAGTATTGAGGATTGCTATTGTACAAGTAAATTCAGGGAAGTTGACGTTGTCACGAATGAAACAAGTTACACTGATTGCCGTCCTGACATTTAAACCTTACACATTTTGACATAAGTAATACGAGTGTTTCTATCAAAATCGTACTAGATATTTCCTTGCTTTCTCAGAATTTGTTTGGTTCTTCCTGCTGAGCATATAAAGATTGAAAGCACCAGAACATTAACTTTAGTTGGTTTTAATATAAGTAAAATAAATAGTTAGGTATTGAGTTTAATATTACAAAAAGCAAGCCGTTCACAAAAAGCCAAAACGCAAAAGTCTGGAAAATTACTGAGTAATTCTTTGCTAGAAACTCAAAAAGCCAGAAACGCAAAAATCCAGAAACACAAAATGCCAGAAGAAAATTATAGACGACTTAGTTTGTTTGTGGTTTACATAAAGACAGAATAAAAATAATGCACACTAGAATTGTATGTACAACGAAGAAAATGTTATTCAGAACAGAATCGTGTTTAATACCCAGATTTAAATAACAAAGCGCAAACGAAGCCTAAGTCATGGGAAAAAGTAACAATTGAAAGCCGGTTTTATTTGACGCAAATCTTGGATTAGGGTTTTTTAGCAAGACAAATTTCAGGTGAATAAATAAAATACGAATATGTTGAGGCATTTGAAGCGGATTTATCAAAAACTTTTGAGCGACCACTAAACAGTTTTCATAAATCCTTCGCATTCTATTTATTTACTTCATTATTTATTTTTTCTTATGATACTTACCTACATAACTTTTTATACGAAAGAAATTGGAGTACATTATTATTACGTTGCCATTATTAATACGAACCACATTCTGCCTCCGTCAACTTGATGATAGTTTATGGTAGGGATTGTCATCTGCTAGTCTAGTCCATAACGTATGAAAGTAGGTTTAGGTACAACATGATTGGCACGAGCCTGGATTGGAACCCACGAGCACCGATTGTCTACCGCATGCTATTGAACCATTGAAATGGGATCAAGACTACGATACCATGCATTGATTAGAAAAGAATTAATGCCAGAATAATATACCTAGGAGCCTGAGTGATACGTACGTTTCGCATTCCAAATTGATGTTTGATTTCTTTGTGTTTCGCACTCGTTCTGAATACGTTACCTCGACACGCTTGGAAGCAAGCATGGAAAACCCATTGAAATCGAATTGGACTGCGAAATTTACATTTCAAATTGATCCTCTGGTATAGCAAAAGCATCGGCGTGCAACTTTCAATTAGATTTTGCGCGGCACGTCCTTCAGTAATCCTGTTTGCTAGAGCCGCTTACAACGATATTAAACATCGGCTTCTAAGAGAATCTCATTCAATGCGAATCCTTTTTCAAAATTAACTTAGATGACCTATTCCAGATTACGTGAAGAGGTCATGCGAGAAAAACGTTAATGTAGCTACTTACATTTTATCCTTACACACACATTGATAAAGATCTGTTTAGTAAAATTCTTTATTGTATAAAAGAGCCTTAATTAAGTATTGCTTTCCGCCAAACTGTATAACTGTAAAAAGTGTTTTTAATCAATATGCGGGAGGGCAGCACCAAAGTTCTGTTTAGTGTTTTTACGTAAGGAGATACAAACTATGAATAAATATGACAATTCGACAATTAATCCCACTCCAGGGCTTTACATAATTAGCCTGACATTATCAAATAAATTCGGATAACAAATGTTGATATAGGAGCCCCATATTTTGTTCAGAGTAATGTATGCGCGCAAATGGCAATTTATTTTACCATTTTTATCCAATCCAACAACAGAAACGTTCCATTTAGTTAAACCACGCTAGCTTAACACATTTTGCCACATTCCTATGTTTCCCGTTGAATTCCATTAAGCGATTCTTTGTTTATTTCAGGGTAGTTGCAACTGGGATTTAAAGTTAGTCCTGAAAGACTTTTATATCTCTGTAAGTGTGAGTGGATAGCCAAGTCCATTGTAAGTCTGTAACGGTCGGGAAGGTTTTGTGCTATGTCAAGAATAGGAGCCAAAGAAAAGTTTTTATAACAATCGTCAATTATGTATAGTTTTCCTTGATATACGCACTATACATTTTTTTTTTAAAAAGTAGAAATGACTAGCCATTACCTAAGCACCATAAATAGAGAAAACGTAGAAACTACTAATTGAATTGTACAAGTACAATTCAATTAGTAGTTTCTACGTTACGTTATAACAAGTTATATTTCAATAAACCAGCCAAGCAGGTACAAGTCAGAAAATTATGAGAATTTTCGAAGGATAAATTTTCGGATTGCTTCATATGTATCTTGACTACACACCAGTGTCGGAGCGTCCATACAACTCGATTCCCACCGGCTTGCCTAATATTTTCAGCCAGTCCAGTTCTTTTACTATGGCTCCTGAAGAAGAAGGAAGGCAAATTATTTCCGGCTTCCCTAAGAATATTTTTGACGCGCCGCCACTGCTACACACACATATAGGTCAACCTCAACAAGCCAATATTTTATTTCACATCGGTGATTTTCTTTAAATTGAAGTATTTCCTCGATTTTTTAACATCAACCGACTGATTTGGCTACTGTGATTAATGTATGTTAACGGCCCTGTCATACGCTAAATAGTTATGGAGATATTTGAAAATCTATTTTTGAAACACCGAAATGAATAACTGTCAACGAATAGATAAATCCAGTCACCGATGTGATAATAACGTCACCGATATGAAATAAATAGTCACCGTGATGATATTAAGGTAACCGAAATGATAAAAAGTCTCACCGATCGATGTGATATACCGAGTCACCGAAATGAAATTAAAATTTAAATAAAATTATTAAAAACATTTCATCTCCGGTGACATTTTTCAATTCGGTGAGGTGTTAGGAGCAAATTGTTCACCGAATTCACCGAAATGGGATCATCGAAATGAAGAACATCGGGGTTTAACTCGAATTATCGGAAAACTCGCGTAGGAATATTAAAATTAAACCTGGAATAAGATGTAAAATGTTGACTTACATATAATATCCGAATAACAAACAAAACATATGCACTATTATCACAATATACCAATAACCGAAATTAATTTTTTTTTGTCCACACATCACCGAATTGATACATTTACGTGTGTTACTCGAACGCGCAGCGGGTCTCGACACGTGCGCTTGCGTCGGACGTTACCGCGGGACTGGCCGAATAACCTTGGATTGAAGCAGTGCGCCCACAAGGCGCTGCTTAGCAACTACACGCATCGAAACTTTGTTCACCGATATGATGTCGTCGTGCGGGACAGATACATATACTCTGTCCAAAACATATACAGGGTATTTTAGTAATCCCAAATATCTCGTATCGATAATGCAATTATCCTAGATTATAATAAATGTCTCAGTTAACGTAAATACCTATCCATGTCTGTGTCATGAAGGGATTTGTCATAAATAAAGGGGACAGGTCACTGTAACGATAAATCCACGTTTAATTTTTTTTTAAAGTGATTAATATTAATTTTAATACAATTGCATTATTGGCCCCAGATAGTAGAACAACCAAGTTTAAAAAAAAATATCACGGCTTTATATGACCAAAGAGCACCCCCGTTATCAGACGTGCCATTTCAAATTCATGCCTGGGATATTGACCCATATACTTTGTTGTTTATCAGTACCAAACCGCGATTACTTTTCACGATTAAAAAAATATTCATTTTACCTCTGACTACCCTAAGAATACATTATTGAAAAACACAATCAACGGTCTAGTGTAATGTGAGCTCCCGTTAACTAGTGTTTACTGGTGTCTGTGAGTCTGTTTTCCCTATTACATACATATATTGAAAAAGAGTATTTTTATGGTGTGGTATTTATTTACAAGTTCACAGTCTTTGGAATTATTTCTGTATGTAAGACGTTGCTCCTTGACACATTTGATGAATTTAGGGCAATGGGAGCTAGGTGCTCTATTGGGTTATTCATCCAGAACCATCGTCTCAATCATCATCATCATCTTCAGTCCGTAATCGCCCACTGCTGAGCATACCACTCTCTTCTTGTACGCCACCCGTCCCGGTCCCTTGCCAATCTCATCGACTCTATTGTCAGTTTCTATTGACCAGAATTATGAAATTGACAAGAAGCAATATTTTATTTGTATTACAAGGAAAGAAATAATTCGGGAAACCTGTCCATTTGTGATTTTTACACATACATATTTTAACAAAATACCTATTTGTATATAACTTTATGTTTTTAGAACTCCAAATGACTAACCTAACCTAACCTAACCTAAATATTTGATATTGATTACAACTTTAAACTCCTCGCGTTCTCGAGAAAAGGGGCCCGATCTACTCACGTACATCAAAGCGGTTTTATACGGGTTCATTTTTAGGTACGCAGCTGTAAAAACATCATCGCTCGCGATAAAATTACAAATAAATTATTTGATGAAGATAAGCCTCGGGCAGCAATAAGTGACAGGCATCTTTAAAGTGATCTCTCTCATTCACATTCAGCGAATACTGAGAAAGATAACGACGTGTATGGTGTGAAGGATCATTTTCGACATTTATTTATTTTCTTTTTATGTTCACAGCCTTTCTCCCTCTTTCTGAAATGTGCGTACAACCTCAAAAATAAATAAGACGTCATTGTTTGTTCCAAATCACTTTCTTGGTCACTATTTTTTCGAATTGGATGATTTAATTACATTTTCAGTTATTTGATAGAAGAACGGGACCGGGGACGGGGTAATTTATTCCCCAATTTTTAATTATTTTTGTAAAGCGATCACTATATGATAAGTAGCGTATAAACAAAATGTATTGTATTACATGAAACTTGTATAATGATATAAAATAAACTAAACTAAAATTAAAACAAAGAGTACACATATTTTAATGAATACAAAATATGCTTCTTTCAGATGTGTGATGTGATGTGCGAATGAGCTGCACGAAAATATTATTCATAGTATTTGGCAGAAGAGCGAATGTTTTAAACAGCTATGAAAGCACTTTTGTAGCGTTATCCGGGGTCAGTGTATGAATTATGAATAAGGCGTTTAGTCTGTTTAGATCTTTCCGAGCGTTTTTATAAGTTAAGTCGAGTCAACATTCAGCCTTTTACAAAGAAATTAACGTTTACGAAAATGTATACAGCTGGAGGGTATTTTTAACAAGATAACTTTAAATTAAAATCTCTGCTGCTAGTAATTGAAGTTGAGGTTTTCTTTTCATTCAAAAACTAAGATATTTCTAAGTAGAGACCCATGAGTAATAATTACACAAATTTCAGTTAAAGGAAAATTTGAATCCAGTTTGCAGTTGCAGTTACTGCTTAATACAAAATTAATAATGAAATACTTGGGTAATCATTATTAGAATAACAATTATATGTACTGTTTAAATATTCGATAATTGGTAACTTAGGAGGCATTTTAAGAAACAAAAGTATAGGAGCCCGGACATCTAATTACCTATTACGTTCGTGAGGACGTTCCCACTTGGACTTGATTAAACGTCAACATTGTATGATTTTTTGAATAAACTATAAGAATCCTTATTAAAGGCGCCTGTAGAGGCAAGCACTCTCTATACAAATTTTGTGCGAGTTTTTCTTTGCTTGTGTTTGCATTACACTTATGATTTTTGGCCAGTATGCTTATTTTTCTGTTAGCCCAAGAATTTTTTGGTCAATTTTTTAATTTTTTTAATTTTATTTTTCTTGAAATTTTTGATTTTTTTCTTTACTTTCTTCTTTTTTTAGGGTTCCGTAGTAAACAAGGAACCCTTATAGTTTCGCCATGTCCGTCCGTCCGTCTGTCCCCCGTTTTTCTCAGTAACCCTTTTAGGATGTTGCTTAAAAATGAACTTTCAAAAAGTCATTGTCTCACCCCGCCATTACGTTCTAGTACCCAGATTAACAGATGCTAGTTTTTTTTATTTATTTTTTTAATGTATTTTAGGGGTCGCTACCGCTTGATAAAGTTTTGGAAGAAAACATAAGGCTATTGCGGTTAATTAAGGAATTCAACAAGTTAATCACGGTGAATGAAGAAAAGCAATACCTGTTGTTGGTTGTGAAAGGCTTTAGAAATAAATAATTAAAATAAGTAAATAAAAAATCCCTTTAAGATAAATATTTTAAATATTACATATCGTTGATTAGTAAAAAACTTAGATAACTTTGGTAAACTATGTTATTTTGAACTAGGTATTAGTACTCGTAATAGGCTGGTCTGCCAGAATTCCTGGCCGGGTAAAAATCTCCTCCAAGGATGACCATGACTCTGACTCTGACCTGTCATAACTCGTTTCAGAGCCAGCTGGCTGGCCTCTTGATGTCACCTTCCCCTGCTCCGATTGCCTGATGGGCCACGCCAAAGAGTCGCTCTTATAGTCTATCTCTGGTCTCTTAACCTCGCGACATGTGTAGCCCATTTCCATTTTAGTTTCAGGGTAAAAACTTCATTAATGATATATCTGAGCCTGGGGTTCTTTCTGGTTCAAATTTTTTGTAGCATTGATAAATTATCTTACATGGAGTGTCATAAAAATCGTATTATTAATTAATTTTGGCTTAAATTGTTAGCATTTTATTTGATTTTAATTAAAATATACGTAATTTATATATGTTTAATTGAACATGTTTCTTCAAAACTTTGACAGCTGGTAGCGACCTCTAAAATTAGATTAAAAAAAAAAAACAAAAAAAACTAGCATTTGTTAATAGGGGTAGTAGAACAAAATGGGGGGGTGAGACTGCAGGATTTCAGTTTTTTTTATTTTTTGCCAAATAAGCAACACCCTACCCTTTAGTACTAGAAAGCTGTAATTTGGCATGAGTATACATATCAATGATGCCGACAAAACGGTAGAATAGAATATTTAAAAAAAATTTTTATTTGGTTACCTCCCCTACATGTAAAGTGGTGATGCAATTTTTTTTCTTCCATACCCCATCGTGTGGGGCAGCTAAATAGACATAACTAGTTAACGAGTAATAGTCGAACTTCAGAAATGTACTTTGCAAAAGCAAACTTTCGTACAATTTCCATTGATACCTTAGATAATGTTGTTAATTCTGTCAAAAACATAGTAAACATAAGTTTGCGAACTTTTTAGTCCACATAATGTAACGGGTGGACGACTACGGAACCCTACCTTGCGCGTGGCCCAACACGCACTTGGCCGGTTTTTCTTGACAATATTAACAAGCAAAAAAAAATTATATGCGGGAGTGCCAAAACCGACGAATAAAACTTGCACAGAGTTTGTATGGAGAAGGCCTTGACTCTACAGGCGCCAAGTAAAATAATTTATGTACTTCGTGTTCTTTTAAGTTCTGATGCCCTACAGTGGAGGCTGTAGGGATTTAACCAACAAGTCACAACTTGACTTAAGAGGAGGGGTAGGGCAAGCTCTCTCCATACAAACTTTGTGCAGAATTTACTTCGTTTGTGTTTGCATTAAAGTTATGATTTTTGGTCAGTATGCTTATTTTTCTGATAGCTATTTCGTGATGTATTTTTTTTATTAAATATTTTTTTTATTTTGAATTTTTTTGAAATATTTGGAAATTTTCACATCACGATCTTCGCATATCTAATATTTACAACCAAAAAAAAATTATATTTGTTAGTGCCAAACCCGACGAATAAAACGTGCACAAAGTTTGTATGGGGACGGCCTTGCCCTACCCTACGCCTTAAAAGACCAAATGACGCAATTAATTAACTTGATTTACCCTAACTAGTTTAAAGTTAAGGTTATTTCATTTGACATAATATTTCTTTAAGCAACAAACCTTTTTTCGTTACCTGTTTTAATATTATTTGCATCGCTTTACGTCCCAATTGAATTCAATATTCCTCACAGAACGAGTTTGTTATTGTAAAATTTAAAGTAGACGGATCCCAAATATTATGTACATTTAGCCTATGTTACATTGAGAAGAAAATCAAACATTGAACATAATTACTTTGAGCTGGCTTAGAGGTTTGGATTTAAGTAGGATTATTTATTAGTCGCGAAGTAAGATTCTCAACCTGTTTTAGATTTCAGCGTGTTAGTTTGAGAAAATTCAAAATTTAACACTCCAATTATATATTCCAATAATTTGACGCAACAAAGTTAAGCGAGTCTATTGTCTCGCGGAAAATTAATTTCGGAATTATTCGATGAAAAGGAGGGTGACCGACTTTTGATTTTAATTGCTTATTCAAAACTTCCTGTGTTTTACGTTGACACTTCAATCTAAATAGTAATCGCGATAATGGTGGGATTCAATCAAAGTTGGGCTTAGCGAGAAATGTTTTCGACACTTCGCGGCCCTGCTTGTGGGCTACAACTTTCGAAAGAACAATAACATTAAATCGAACGCTGACTGGCTATTATTGACGCTCCGGTTAGTCAAACTCACTTATGAAAGAACTCTAAAACTATTACGGAAGAGGTAAGCGGCTTTCTCAAAGTCGAGCGCGGTGTAATGTTGGATTTAGTTCCTTTATAACGCATAATTGTTATAATTTCAATTTTGTTGTAAGTGTACGGATTAGTTGCACGTATATATAGGTATAAAAAGTATTTATGGATTGTTCGTCACTTTGCAAATTATACGAGTATTTCTTTGATGATCGGTATTCTAATAGTACGGCTTGTTATCTCGAAATACGGTCCCATCTGACAGAAAGCGCAACACTCTGACATGCATGTAGCTTTCTTATTTGTGTTTCAATATTGAAGGAGAAACATTATTTACTGCATTTACAAGTATGTAGTGTTGTGTTCCTGGAGGTGAGCAAGGTTGCCAGAGCTACCGAGGATGCACTGTTTATACACATGGGCACATATGGGAACCCCCCTTTAAAAACTAAACGGATGGCTTCAAATTTTCATAGTTTAAGCATCGTGTTGACCCACATCTACACACATTATCATACAGCTAAAGGGGGGCAAGAAAAAAAATCGACCTACCCCATCAAGTGGGGTATCGTTATTTAGAACTCATTGAGTGCATAAATACTGTATTTTTTGTTTTTAAAAATATTGAGAAACAAAGGAAAGAGACCCACTCTACCCGTTATCTCCACCCCCATCCCCCAGGAATTTTAGTATGTTGTTAAGGACATATTTATCTACAAATATGCCAAAATTTGCTTATACACGAATTATTTCCGCCAGTTGGCAGTTAATTGTCTTCTTTGCTTGAATTATGAGGCCAATTCGTCGATTGTCGTAGGACTGAAAAGGTTTATACCGACAAGTGGTATCGTTGGAATCAGCATCGTTTACTGATTATCAAAATGTTGCTTCTTAAAGTGGTGGAATGAGCTTTTATGACGTCATACATTTTATGTATGAAAAATAATAAATTTTTCTTCAAAATCCTATCGAGTGGGGGTACCAAACGAAAGTGCTCCATGCGCTGATTCCAAAAATATACCATACCATTAGATTGCGGCCAGTGGTGCCGTAAAAAATAAAGTTCTTAAAACACACCAAGTTTGGTTTCTTTCGTCTGTCCGTCAGTCAGTTTTCAGTCAAAATTTTTTCCAAAGATTGTTTACGCCAGTCAGTTTAGTGTTTGCTCGTGTAAAAGGTGGTGTAGAACATTTTCTTTTTTTAAATTGTTCATATGCTGCTGACTATATATTAAAAATGGTAGCACGAGATATCTCGGGACAACTTTTGGCTGCTACTTAACCGGGCTTCCTTTTAGTTTATCGCTCATATGTTCTATACAAAGCGTCCTAGCGTAAAGTTACCTCGTAATAGGTTAAAGAAAATTAAATTCTGCATCTAATGAGTACAAACACGCTATAATTTGATCAAGCGATATAGTAGAAAACCTTTGTCAAAAACGAAGTTGAACTTGGACAAAATTTCAATATAGTGAGTTTTAAGCATCTGCGTTTGAATTTTGAATTTATCCTGACGTATAATGCTTTAATACTAAGAATTTACAGATTAACTAACTAAGGTTCGACTTAGTAATTTTTATTTTTAAGGTTTGATGAAGAAGAAGAGGTTTTATTTTAATAATTATTTATTCAATAAATTTGCACACACACATGACATAGACAAGAGAATAGCCATATTGGATTCTAATTTTTTTTTACAGCGTACAAACATGAAGTATAACTCTTTCCACACTCAAAACACCCCCTCAACGCTTAATACTTTTAAGACAAAATTAAACTTCTAAATTTCTACTTTCCCTTGATGTCCCATAGTCTTGGGACGCCCTGTATACTACTACCATGACTATTTTACGTGCCTAGTAGCCGGCGTTTTAGCTGGCAGTGGGGGCTCTCTTGACCATAACAAAAAATAAGACTTTAATAGTAGATTATACACAGGGGATAAAGCACTGTTTTATGTCACGGGTGCGACATTGAATCCCGAACGTAACGAAGGACTCCAAATTTTACTGTAGTAATGACTGTAGAAATTACTAACTTTTTAAAATAGTTTTATGTCACGGGTGCGACATTGAATCCCGAACGTAACGAAGGACTCCAAATTTTACTGTAGTAATGACTGTAGAAATTACTAACTTTAAAAAAAGTCTTCTTTCAGCAAAATATCATATCTACGATATTGAAGGTACTTTCCCTTAATGTCCCATAGTCTTGGGACGCCCTGTATACTGGTTGAATCTATTGTCGATTTGGTTAATGCATATTTATTTTCCTTTTTTATAGGAATGTATGTTATTACATGGCAAATGTGATGAAAAATATTGTGTGTATCAAGTCAATAAAATTACACTTTCCTTAGTAATAACCTATATTTACTTCCCTAAATACACAATGTACTATTTATTCAACCACTAAGTTTATGACAAAATTATTCAAATAAGAGCCTAATAATATTGTTGGTATTGTATTTAAGATTGTTGATACAATGTTAACAGTAAGCACAGTTAACTACCCAAATTGAACTAAACAAAACAGAAACGCAAGCCTGCATCGCAAACGTGGTTAATTATCACAAAATTTCTGTTATCCAACATCCAGTCTACACAGTTAAATGCGCGGATCCGCGCCGTTCCGAACAAGACTCTAATCAAGAACAATCAACAGAAGTAAAGACATGTACGGGGGTTCATCTGGTGCAATGCTTGCTTAAATGTTTATGTTAGGTAACTACTTGAATCGCTGAATCATGCACGATGATATTCCGAATATTCGCATGAAATCTCTTTGAATTAGGTTAGGTTTGGTTAGAACAACCGGTGGTCTTATCGCTAGAGAGCGATCTCTTCCAGACGACCTTTGGGTAGTGGAAAAATGATATATAAAACTGAATAGTAGGTATATAAAGTATTGCTATGAGAAGATAAAGATAATAATTTGTTAGGATACAATAAGCATTTTATTGAGGCTGTGGCTGCGCTCGCGGTAGTTACATTTTTAAGTAAAGGGGAGGTATCCCCAACGCAAACGTCCCGCTCTAACACGCGTGAGTTTACAGTTGACTATCCCGCTCTCTACGCAAGCTCTGCGCGTAGTTTCGTAAATATTTAGCCAAAGTCATTAAGCCAATCATGTTATCAAAGCAAATCCAGCGAATTTGTCTATAACTATTTAGGATCTTTAATTGAGTACAAAAATTAAATATTTAATGTCAGTAATAAAGCCGTAGTATTGAAAATACATTCCAAAAAGGGATAACTGCGCGATTTTTTTCTACCTAGTGAAATTCATCAGGTCATATAACTAACTGCGATTTAGACTAGACTCAAGATTCTTATGTAACACATATATTTTTTTTTAGATTTTAAGACACTATATCCTATGTCTCAGATGGTTTAAAAAAATTCAAAAGTGGTAATACCCGGCCTTAATCGAGCTTTTCATATTGCATACAGCTACATATTAAAGAAATAAGAAATAAAGCCTAAAATTATTATTTTTCCATTACCTACTCTTAACTGCAATTTAGCTGGCAATTTTTTTCTCTGTCCATATTTCGACCCGATACGTAAGTACCATGTTAAAAATGAGTAAACACGCAAGTATAAAATGGTTAGCCCCTATTATGATGATGTCAATTAACATGAATGACTGGCAAGCTAAACTGCGTTTGAAATAAAAAAATCGAGCCGATAATCCTCCGTTTTCTTTTGTACCAAGTACCAACTAAGCATTCATGATTGAGTTTATGTCGCTTGTAAAAATAGTAAAGTTAATTAATTTAATGTTTGCTCTAAATTTTTTATATTTTTATTCAGCACAACACAAAATATATCAACATAGGAACTAAAATAATATTATAACTAATTTAAAAAAGGTCCCCGAAATCGGAGCCCTGTGGAAGGGTTCCCATAAGGCTGGCTGCGTTCCCCCTTTGGATGGCTATGCCGATCCGCTGGCCAAGGAACGAGCCAGCCCTATGGTCCCCTGAAACCTCGGCCAGCCTTTGTTCTAAATGATTTTACGTTTATTCAGTTAAAAGTTTAAAAGTGTATATCAATTTCTTCACAATTGTAATAAAAAATGTGTATATAGGTTATTACAATTTATAGTTATCAAAAGCCGTCTCATTTGTGCGTACCTACGAGATTCTAATAGGCTCACAAAATAATATTTTCACACTGACTATTATTGACTATATAAAATCACAATTTACATCTCACGACAGGCGTGAAGCCAAGTACTACGAGAAAATTACATTTTTGAAGGTATTTTTATTCAAAGCAAGACAATGAAATAAAATATGTCGTGCGAATAACGGTAGCGCACGTGTTGGTTATGAGTTCACATGTATTTATATCGTCGCAACTTATGAGGGCTCTAGTTAAGCTCGTCACGCACGAGTCGTGCTGTCTAGCCGCTTGATAATATTTTGTGACGAACGTTTATTTCATAATTACATTTACGTTTGCTTTGACTGTTTATTTGAAACTGTAAGGGTAATTATATTTTTGAAATATAATTGCCCTTCTTAAAGACATAATTCTTATTGCTATTAAAACATTTCACTTATTAAAAGATGGTCAATTTTATTGATCTGTTTGAAAAGTCACGCCATCAGTGGCGTGACTTGTTTAACGAACCTATTGGAGGGGATGGATTGGAAGGGATAAAAAGGCCGGCCATACTCACAAGCGGGGACTAGCGCATTCGATCAAGAGCGGTTGAAGGGTAAAGATCTTGAATAAGCCTGCATTTGCTGTTAAACTAATTAAATACTAAGTGCAAACTGTGAATTGGTGTAAAAATAATAAATATAATTAACATGATTATTCAAATGGATGTGATGTTTCAATCCTGACCTACCAGCGACAATAAATCGTAAAATAAAAAAGACGTCTCATTTTCAACATACTTAATCTATGTAAGTTAAACGTCCCAGTGCTCGACATCTTAGTACCCAATAGATGACACCTTGTCTTATCTAGATTAGGGCCCTTGCGGATGCACTTCGACCTAATAGGATCTTTTGTGCGATTGCCCCCTACTCGAAGCTGCTCTCCAATCTTTCCAGATGATGACGATTTTTAGATGACACCTAATAAACACCTCTGTCATCATGACATAAGATTGAAAGTGCCATGTATTGGGTCAGTGTCGAGCACAGGGATGTTATCTTATAGGCGATGACCAGATTTTTGGCACATAGTTAAGGCATTTAATTCGCCTACATTTAAATGCATTAAAATGTAGGCGAATTAAATGCCTTAACTATGTGCCAAAAATCTGGTCATCACCCAACCCAACCCCAATTACCCATTATTTTGGTAACCCAATATAAATTGTATGACTTTGTATACACTTTAGAACTGATACTTTGTATACACTGGATAATGTTTAAAGAATGCATTAAAAAAACTGTACGGAGAAGAGAAAAAATGGTTTTAAAAAATCTCTTTACAGTTAGTGGGTGATTGAATAAGACAGAAGACGTACTGGAAAGGAATGATTTGGTCTCAATAGTATGTTACAGGAACTTAAGGCTAATACATATATCTCCACACTTCATAATAGCGCCCCTACCAGAGCAACGCACTCTTCATAGCGCCCCTGCCAGAGCACCGCACTCTTCATAGCGCCCCTACCAGAGCTCCGCACTCTTCATAGCGCCCCTGCCAGAGCACCGCACTCTTCATAGCGCCCCTACCAGAGCTCCGCACTCTTCATAGCGCCCCTGCCAGAGCACCGCACTCTTCATAGCGCCCCTGCCAGAGCACCGCACTCTTCATAGCGCCCCTGCCAGAGCACCGCACTTTTCATAGCGCCCCTGCCAGAGCACCGCACTCTTCACATCGCCATGGTTTCGTTTTTATTATTGGTGTATTTTGAAAACTATATTAGGGACACTGAGAACCATTAGCCGTTTTGTAATTGTGACAAACTAAATAAAAAGTATTTGGAAATAGTTAAATAGTTTTTTTTGTGAATAATCCCGTAATACACAGCCAGTAGCTTCTAAGTTCTGACGTCACGCCTGATTTGTGACAAAAGTGCTGGCGCGCTTCCTCTCTGAATGGACAATGAATATGATTTACAAGCAAGTACAGCAGGATTTTATGGGTTGTTTGTAACTAGCTGCTTGCGCTTTAAAATTACCAAGTCATAAATTTACCCCTTTATATATATTAGTGTAGAAGTAGATAAGTGCAATTGAAATGCTAGCATTTAAGACACTGTTTTTTCACAATTCGCGGTACCACATTTTGCTAGTTTATTTTCGTCTGTAGCTGAATTTTATTAACACCAGAACAATAAACAAACCCATCTATAATGTTAAATGAGCTAAATTCAGAATACACGCTAAATATTAGAACAAACAAACAAACCAACGATAGACTTAATAAACTTTATCCCCTTGGTGTATAATCTAGTATTGCCAAAGCTACAAATACGACGTAACGATATTCTGGATTTCTTACTTTGGGTTTTGCTCCACGCTTATGTTCCAAAACATTGGCTGGCAGCTAAATTGGCCTCTCATATTGTAATAGCTTGTTACGGCATGTGTCGATCGCATAAATTTGTATTGGAATTACGTATCATCAAAATTACGGTGTTTGTACTTGTATTGTTTAGTAATATGTACAATCATTAAGGGGCTCCTAGCTCCCAATAACCTTCGATCTGTAAAGAGGTTAAAAAAATCCGCTAACGCCAACACAGTATAACCAAATGATTATATTTTATGCGAAAATCGTTATTTAGTAACCAGAAGTACACGGTGATTGTTTTAACAGTCAGTGCACCGCGGTTCCTAACCGCACGGCCACTATGTAACAGGTGCTACACCGCTCGAGTATGAGGTAATTGACCAATAAATGGTTATTTGAGGTATGTCATGCATCTACTTACTGTAATTGCATTTACATATTTACTTCGTACATAACAATTCAGTGTACAGAGGAGTAATTGGTTACTCTATATACTAAAAAGTAACGTAACGTAAGTTTAACGTTACATAATCAACTAGCAGGATACAAGACTTCAAAAAATAAATATGTACCATTAAGGCCATCAAAAAGCCAAGCTTGTGATGTCTTTGTTCTGTTATTATAATCTCACAACTTCATATAAAATATGAAATGGTATTGGTTGGCGCACCATTTTAAACGTACATGTGGCTATGTGCTAACAATATTAAGAACATGTGACGAATTAGCAATAATAATCTCAATGTGTCAGTAACATATCCTGGAATAGAGCCCCTTGTAAGAGAGACCCCACACTATCGTCTTTTGACCGTCGGCGTCCTGCCAGCAAAATCAGTGTGTACCTAATGTACAATATGGATTCCGAAGAAGGCGGTTAACATTATTAAAACAAAGAAAAGTAAGAAAAAAATTCGTCGGCATTGGGAAGATCCTTTGTGAAGTTACCGAATTCATGAGAGCGATTATTTAGTATTGTATTGTAAACGTATAAATAAAAATATATAATACTATTTTTGCCCGCAACTTCGTCCGCGTGGAACTCGTTTACTTATCGCGATAGAATTGAAGTAATTGCTATTGACATATCAGGCGCTTACCGACTCATCGCTCTTTCTTACAAACTTCCACCCCCATAAGGGATGATTTCCAGGATAAAAAGTATCCTAAGTCCTTCCCCGGGACTCAATCTATCGCCATACCGAATTTCATGTAAATCGGTTCAGCGGTTTAAGCGTGAAGAGGTAACAGACAGACAGACACACTTTCGCATTTATAATATAAAGTATAGATAGCGCCAGTAGCTACTGAGGGTGCGGGTAGTGCGGCGCGGTAACGGGTAGTCGGGTGAAGGGGTTGCGCCGTGGTACTTGCCCTCCCGGTGCCGTGAGGGTGGGACCGGAACACTGTGTGTCTGGTGCCGGTCCCAGGCCTCCCCGGGGGTGTAGGGACGCCGGTGAGGGAAAACACACTGTCCGTGCTGCAGTGTGCTTTTTCGGAGAGGGTTTGCCCGAGGGCGAATGTGCCGGTGATGTTGTGGTTGAATGCTCGCGATCCCATGGCATCACCACTATGGCACACGAGGGCAGCATCCCAGAGTTTTAGTAGGTAGGCTAGTCCCTTTTGGACTGGAGAGCCCCACATAACCAATACGTAATTTCTGGTTTCCCCCGGAGCCTTAGGTTACGTAGTGGTATGCAGTTTCATGCATTTCTCTGGGTCAAAAAAAAAAAAGGTTTGCGCCGTGCACTTGGTAATCGTTACATTGATGCTGCGCTGAAAAGACGTGAGACGCTGACGCTCGATAAACGCCGCTGGCGTCGCGCCGATGTTGCGTCGAGCCTACGCCGACGTTGCGTCGTCGCTGCGTGGACGGGATTCAAAATATATGAAATAATAGTATTACTGAACTAGTTTCAATTTTTATTGCGCTCATGTTGTTACAAATACTAGGTGTTATTATGTTACAGTGAGTACCTATCAAACATGAACACTGATGTAAGGGCATCGTAATGTACACTTTGTACTAACAGGGGCCTATTTCTCGAAACTTACAAGTTACAAGTCTACAAGCCTTCATTTAAAGCTAAATTTTTACAAGTGAATTTTATTCTGTTTCTCAATGACATGTTCTACAAGTCGGGTTTATCAATTTATAAAGTAGGTTTGTTTACACTGCAAAAAAGGATACAATCGCCATTACAAATGTAAGGCTGTAAATAAAATAAAAATATAATGTCAGTGTCACTGATGTGCGCCATTTCATTGCCTTCATAAGAAGAAGAAAACAAATAGATATTACCTATTTTGCGGAATCTATTTCTTGTACCAAAATGGCCAAAATGGATACCAAAATTGCGGTACTGATGAAAATCCGGGAATTCAAACATACCTATCCTGTTTGGTGCATTTTCGGACACTTTGACGAAGGAAAACAAGGTTGATGAATGGAAAAAAACCAAGCTGTTCGACTCAAAAGACAGAAGTCGACGCCTCACCTCAAAATATACGACAAGTCAACTCTAATAAAAAGTGTAAGTTTAATAAAAAAAATATATATATATATATGTCTATGTATGTGTGTGTATGTATGTATGTGTATATGTCATGTTTTATTATTACAACACAACATTCTGCTTAATATGCAGCAGACAATCCTATTTCTAAAACCAAACTAACCCACAAATTATAGTTTTGAGATATGAGCAAAAAACGTTAAAACCAAAATTTCTAGGAAATGTGTACATTTATTCCAGATTTCTTTTATATAAAAATTAAAACTAAATTTGTGCTTCCATTCTTATTGCACTACTTCGTAAAATAATGAATAGGTTTTTTTACAGAAAGGTTTTTGTGTTTTAGTGTTGCAAATAATTACTAAACTATCAACGAAATTACGCTTAAAACACCGTTAAGTATACCTTAGCCGTTCTTTAACATTGCATAATAAACAAAACATAGCTAAATAACGGCTAAGTCACTTAACGAGTTTATAGTATTTGTTACTGGGAAAAGATTACACTGAAAAACTTTAAATAAGCACGTTATTGGACTTTAACCGTTTTGTAGCTATGCAATAATTGCAAACATTCAAGCAAGGTGTATGCGTTCCTAATTTAAAAACACGTTAAATGATGAACCATCGCCTCTAACTGTGTTTTAGTCATGTAATCCTGCTGAAATTGTTTTAGTGTTTTTGGGAAAAAACCTCGTTAGTTGCACTATTATACAAGAATGTTATTAAAATAATTGAATTGTTTAAATAAATAAAACAAAACTGTATACACTGTATCCACGTATAGTTAGTATTGCACTTTTGTATGTAAACGGAAGAGACAAAAGAATGTTGGTGGGCGTAAACCATTGCACCTGAATGGCAGAGCAGGCTTACATATTACCGGCGCGACGACATATATTGTATTATTATACTCTTTGGGCGCGACTTACAGAATTATAATAATTTTATTATTTGATTTACGTTCCTGGGTACACAAACCGAAACGCAGAGTAAGTGGGAAATAGTAAAAAAGCTGAGAGAGAGAGATTCATGAAATATGCAGAAAATAATCATCCATTAAGCAAATTATTATCGTTGAAAGTAGCTGATCTAAATAGAGCACAAGCGTCTGCACCGTACGAAAGACAGATGTTAACTGAACTTTGGCTGCCATGTAAAGCCATCCTATGTACAGTCGTTACCATTTGCGTGCTTTCACAGATTTCTGGAACTAACTAGTTACCGTGGATAGAGAGTTGCAGATGCATATTTATTTAACTAACTAGTTAGGAACTAACTTGTTACCGTGGATAGAGAGTTGCAGATGCATATTTATTTATTGTATTTGTTTACAGAAAAAGTCCTCCTTGGGAAAAATACTCATTAAACTTAATGTGAAATCTTTATTCAATAACTTACAAATTATTAATAATATTCGTGCAGTAGGATATATACATTATAAAAAATGGTTTTAATCGATGCGCGGGAGGGCCGCGCCGTCGTTGAACCCGAGCCATCTGGCAGAGGGATCGGCGCCTCGTGCTGCGGATCCACGTACTGGTGGCACTTATCACAGCGACGCTGAATATTGCTCTGAGCCAGCCCAGTATGGTACTTAGAGAGCAATTCCAGAGTTCAAGGACGCCATCACCTGATGTTACAAGTGGTGTGAAAGTAGCATGTCGTATTTCGCAGGCATTAGAGTATTTTCTGTTTTTATCTTCGGCTGATTATGGAGAGATGTGACTGGACGTGAGAGGCAGGAAAGAGTGTCGGTGTCAATTAACAACACGGATATCGAATAACGCCTTCCTCTGAGAAACCCATACGCCAAGTTCGCCTAGTGATGAGGCCTCTGGTTTTAAGTATAACAGAGCGCGTGATCAGTGTTAAATTGGCTGTTGACGCAGCCATCGCATAATTATGACTGTGTCATGGAGTTTGATATTTTGTTGTATCGTATTGATGGCACATATCTGAATTCTAGTGGGGATAGGTTAAAGTGATCGTTTTTTGCAGGAATAACTGAGAACCGACTTCGTTTTCATCTTGAATGCGATGGATCTTTGAATCGTTATTTTCTTGTTAGTGGTGAATTTTGCTAGGATGGTTTCTAAAAGTTTGTCACTGAGGGCATATTTATCTTTACGGCCTTCTTTGCGTGCATGATTAAGAGATATATTATAGTCGGATAGGACAATTTGTTTCTTCTCTAATAAGAGTAATAAGGCATCTGTGAGAGCTGTGCAACCTTTCTTGGAATTTTCGTATTTTAGGGTCGGATTTTGCCTTTATGTGTATTTTATTACTACCAAAGAATGCTGGCAGGAAGATCATACTTACGTAATGCATGTGTCAGTGGTTCAAAAAATTCATGGGAGATTTTCAGGACTCGTAGTAAGAATGACCATTGGAATTGATTTTTTTTTGGTTAGGGCTGTTAGTCCGCTTTAGGGGAGTTTTTGGAGATTTCTGAGATTTTTTTCTACTGTGGAAAAGAATTTGTTAAAACTATTTTTTTATGAAATCTTCTGAAGGAAACTTCCCAAAAAGCGAGATCCAGTCATAATGCTTAGATGTGCCCCTGAAGTTCTGGTAAGCTGTTTGCTGTCTGTTTCGGATACAATGAGCAATGTTTTCTTAGCTTGCGGAAAGTTACCAAAGGATGGTCCTATACTGCTTAATTTATCCCACCAATTACGTAGGTAGTATTGGTAACTATATAAATGATATTTATTCAAGGTTGAAAGTTAATACTGGGTAGGTAAGTACATAAAAATCTTCCTACACCACTTCTAATGTAGACAATATCCTAAGTATAGTGCACAAAAAATGTATAGCGAGATATATTATATACTTTCCTCCCGTTTCGAGACATTTTGAGACGAGAAATATGCATCCATCACTCACTACACCACTATACACAACCTTAAGCGCACGCGTCGCTCGGTTAACTGGCCCTATGAAGTAAAATCGGGAGGATAATATTTTGCACCTAGCTACATTTTAGTGTAGCATTGCTGGTTATCCGGGTTTAAGTGTTGCATTTTTCTGTTTTTAATGTAATTATTCATGGCTAAATCACAGTTACTAGGTTTTAGTGTTGTATTTTCAATAGGAATCACAAGCAAATACTTACAAAAATAGGGCTAAGGGTATTTAGCCGTGTTTAAGCGTAGTAACTGTTTTCTTGTATAGTATTTGATAAAAAAGTTTATGCCAAAAAAAAGTTAAGAAAAACGTTAAAGGACTTTAACGGCGTTTTTGTCTAATAACCGTTTTTTAGCTTTGAATCATGCTAGTGATTTATTCAATTAAACAACAGCTAAGGGCTTTTATATTGCTTATAGTGTAGTAATGTTGGTTAGCGACTTTATAGTATTGTAAAGTGTCATATTATCATGCACTTAACGTGGTAGGTCGACTCCATATCTTCGCAACTACAAATGATAAAAATATGATTCCAAGACCATTCGGTAGAGCTGTTCTTTCTATTTTAGCCCATGTAAACTATCGAAAACTGCTAAAAAGCAGCTTAGTTCGGTTTTAGACATAGGACGGCAGAAGGACGGCAGAATAAGGTATACAAGTCTATTCATTCTTACGTGTCCTATCATGTAAACAAAGTAATTTTTATAAGACATTGATCATAACAGTTTTAGGCTTGCAATACTTTGTGAGCTTCTCTAAGTATTTTAAATAAATAAATAAATATTTGTGGACAATCTTACACAAATCAACCTAGTCCCAAACTAAGCAAAGCTTGTACTATGGGTACTAAGCGATGATATACATACTTATATAGATAAATAGATACTTAAATACATAGAAAACATCCAAGACCCGAGAACAAATATTCGTGTTCGTCACACAAATAAATGCCCCGGCCGGGATTCGAACCCGGGACCTCCAGCTTCGTAGGCAGGGTCACTACCAACTAAGCTAAAGCGGTCGTCATTTTCATTCATCATATCAATTTAAGTGATGATTATTGTGAGAGATATAATGACATTAATATAGTGATATTATTGTGTAATCCTGGAGAAAAGGACGTGAATAGTCTTCAAAAATTTATTTGTACATTATCTTTATCTTCTGGATGAGCTCGCTTCATCGTCGGCCTCATCTTTGCCCCCTGGCTAGATCGGCAAGAGCAATCCCATTTTTGGTAAAAACAATATACAGGGCGTCCCAAGACTATGGGACATCAAGGGAAAGTGCCTAAGTACCTTGAATATTGTAGATGGAAGATTTTACTAAAAGAAGATAGTATTTTAATTTAAAAAACAATTTAAACTGCATCTACAATATTCAAGGTACTTTCCCTCCATGTGGCATAGGCGTGGGACAACCTGTATAGGACACGTAAAGATGAATAGACCGTACATTCCCATTATATTCACAGATAAGCGGTTCGTCACAAGCCAGTCAAAGTCGCATGAGGATCATTTAGATCTACAGTCTTTAAAAAAAAGGAAACTTCAAGCACAACTTGAGTTCTTAGATCTCCAGAACTACAAAACGAAATTGGAAATATACGAAATGGAGGAGCGGTTGAATATTCCACATTCTGACGTGACTAAAATACTGAAAGACTAAAATACGTTCACTATTAAAACCCCTATTCATCTCAAAATAAAAGTATTACAGGAATAACCAGTATTTTATTACATCTATGATACAGACATCTAAGTCGTATGGGAAAGCAGGATGAATTCACACAGAGGGAGTATTCATACAGAGGTCATAATTACGCTATGAAATTTTTTCAATTAACTTTTATGTTACCTTTTTCAAATATTAGGGTGAAAAGTGTACGGATCCTATCTGCTTTCCTCTACTACATGAGTCGGCAACCTTTTAGGAGCCAATGGCCACAAATTGGCAAGCATCATTGTCGTGGACCGAACGTGTCTCAGTTGGCATCGGTGTATACAGTTGAGACATACGTAGCTCGTTTGAAAGATCTTCATCGTGGCAGTATTTTACTGTATAACACCAATGTTGGACTGCGTGCAGGGGCCGAGTAATTGACAAGAGTGTATGTAATGTATAAAAACCTTTATTATACAAAATACAAAGGATGCAGTCAAATATGAAAGATATTGGTAATTAGCCCACGTAAGGCTGCCGATATCAGCGCTGAAATATTTACAAGACTAGAATTAGGAAAGGAAAGATATGAGAAAATGAAAAATCTGCTACTGTTCAAAGATGCCTATGTGTATACACTAATGACTTATATCACGGTAAAGGCTCTGTTGTATGCAATTTTTTTTTATATATACATCTTCGATCCAACGCGTGTAGGGATCGGATTATATTGAGTTTTAGGGTTTAACTCTCAATTAACTCTAGGTTAATTAACTGAGTAACTTATTCTACTCCACACTAGATGTCTATAGTAGTATACTTTTTCATGATTTATAGTTATAGTATTAGCAACAAACAGATAATCCGGTGATGTATCTCTACCATTAAGAGGCGGAAATACTTTTTTAAGAATAATCTGACAGGTCATGTCTATCAAACTACATGTTTAAACTTGTGTCAAACTAGAAAATGTAATTAATCATTAATTAAAAAAAATAAGAAAATGTGATGGCTGTCATCGGTTTTTTCAGGAAACTAACAAATTCTGTATGAAATAATAAAAAAGTAAAAGAAGATAGAGTAAAAGATTCTACGTATTGAAGAATTCAAAGTACACCATTCGTAAGTAATCATAATTAATATTTTTATAAATCTCCTTACTTGCGAGCGTGAGCCCAGATAAAGTCTGCGAAGCCCAAGCCAGAATCGAAGCTGTTATGGATCTAGTTATGTAAGGTCTTGGGACCAATATTTCACACATGACGTCTATCATCATCATATCAGCCGAAAGGCGTCTACTGCTGGACATAGGTCTCCCCCAAAAAGTGCCACAATGACCGATCCTGCGCCACCGGCATCCAGCGGTCTCCCGCTACCTTTACCCGCAGCTAAACCCGGAGTTTAGCTGCCCTATTATTTGATAAGTTAGGAAACATGGGTGTGTATGTATATAATCCATGCTTGCACTTTTATGCAACGACAGTGGCAGTCAACCTTACGGCCTGCCTGATGGTCAGCAGACACCGTTTGGAAGCGAGCGCCTGCAGAAGAATCACGAGCGTGTCGCCCACACATTCTTGTGTTGTTAGTTCGATATTAATGTAGGACTCAATTTCAACACAGCACATCCTCGGGTATGTGATGACTAAACATTTAATAGTACCTACCTATACCTATACTTGCAGGTTTTCTTCTCATTGAACTGATGTTTGACAGTTAATCATGGCATGGTACGAGCACTTTCATTCCTAGCGTGACAAGGTATATAGACACTACATAGGTGTGCCAAACTCGAGTTTGGCCGAAGCGGTAAGAGGAACAGGGCTGACTTTACTCATCGCCAGGAACATAATACCACATTCCTAGAAAGTAGGGTAAATCGCCAATAACTGGCCACAGAAAATGTCATTCAGTTACTAGCCACGGAATTTGTGCAGTGAAGACCGTTTTCAACAAAATAAAATACATGAAGTCAGCTCTAAACCCAGTTCAATTTTATTTATTTAATTGCAGAAATACCAACAATTACTTGCTTGGTGTATATTTTTGCGAAGTGGCCAGTTATTGGGGGGTGTTATATGTTTAATGTAGGTATGTAATATGTATGTATGAATGTATGTATATTTCTTTGGCACACTCTGCAGCTTCACCTTTTTAACGTCATGTGAAATAAAAAAAGCTGCGACCCACACGCCATAACATGGAAATGTTAAACGCGAAGTTGAACTCTATACTATAATGCGTACATGTAGGTTGATATCGCATTGCACGCCATCAGGGCTATATCCGTCGTTGGCGTCCGAAAAGTTGTAGGTACAATATGATGGGCTTGAACATGCAATGCGAGATATCTTAAAACTCTTTCCTAATAGCTTATATCAATAGAAACATATTAAGTACGCTTGTAAAGTCGCACTGATCAATTTTTATCGATAAAATAAACTATGTTTTGCATCAATGATTACGGGGTTTTCGTGAACACTGTCATAATTTTCTGGGGCAGGCTATAGTGTGTACTGGCACAGAATAAGTAATAGTACAAGTAGTAGTGGGTAGGTTAAGTATGCCTCGTTTGTAAATAATAACCTAAAGCCATATTCCATTTTCAGATGTTGTTGGATGATTACATATTTCGGGGATCATAGAAGTAAACAAGATGGCCCGTTGGTATCGCAATAGTTTGAACTTTGAGTAAGCTAGTTGGTTGCGTCTGCGAGCTTTGGTAGAAGGTAGGACAACATACTTATAATAACTATTTACTTTTTGTTTCACGGTTTATTACAGTAGTTTTATAATTTTCTCCTAGACAGACACAAAAAATCCTACTCTTAAAATATTTTTAATGCCGGGGTGATGACAATCTCGCCACCGACCCGTTATTGGATGCACTGACTATTAGTTATTAATTATTGTTTATTATTTATGCGTATTGACATAAGAAAAAATGTACACCACAAATATCGAAGGTTATCGTCTTAGTATCTGTAAGATATAAAGGATAAAGCGACAGGATTGCGCGGCTGGAATGGCCTGGAGAAAATCCAAGGGTAACTTATTCCGACACGACCGGCGGCTTAAACACTAAGAGTTTGCGCTCCACTGATATTCGTTGAGTGACTTTAACTGATCGTTGAGTGACTTTAACTGATTCTAAGGTTTGAGTGGAATCGAGCAACTGGGAGTCCAGTCGCTGATTTTATAAACCTAGCCTGAAAATAATCTAGTAGGGAACTAAGCTGGGCCCGATCTGGGTCGGACTGGCTCATAGCAGTGACAGCAGTGCAGTGCACAATGATTGCATTTATATTATAATGACAGCACCTGCATGGGGATTTTTGAAGAGACCGTTTACACGTTGATTTTTTTATGAAACCATACCTACTATATCTCTATGATAACGCTCTTGCAAGTCAACAACTTCATCATCATAATCATTAGCCAATGTACATCCCACTGCTGGGCACAGTACTCCTCTCGTTGATGAGAGGAATGAAGGCAGTAGTCCCATGCTGGCTCCGTGCTAGTGGAGAGTTCACATACACCTTTGAATTTAATGCCAGATTTATGTAATTTTCTGACGATGTTTTCCTTCACAGAAAAGCTGGCTGTAAATATTGAACGATATTCATAAGATTATTAAGATCCCAAAAACACATTCATATGGGCTAGGATTTGAACCCACGACCGACACATAGTTTCTTGAACCACTAGGCTACAGTCACTCCTACTCTTATTTGATAAGATAAGATCCGAAACAAGCGAGATTTTAATATGCATATATGTGTGATGTATGTTGTTTGTCTAAATTATGCTTGCACTTTTTTAACAGTGGCAAACACCCTTACTGAAGCCTTATGGAAGCATCAAAAGACTGATTACTGATTGATTAGCCTGTAGATGCAATCGACTCCAGAAGAATCACAAGCGCTTTACCGACACTTTGTTGATTTAAGGATTCCTAGTGTTGGATGATAACATAGCTCGATATTAATGTAGGTCGCTCACTTACAACACAGCACATGCTTGGTGATCTGGCGACTTATGGCTGCGGTCTTCTCTAAGGTTTTTCATAACTATACTTAATGGATTCCTTTATCAGTAAGTAAAACGTATGTAAACCGTAATTCATTCGTTTCAGTTACCTACAATTTCAATTTTTTGATGAGTTAAGAAATAGGCAAGATTATATGTGTTTATGGTACGTCAGTCTAGTCTATGATTGTCCTGAATTTTATACAACGACGGTGGTAAACAAACTACTTTTTATTTAAACCAAAGTTAACAATAAAGTCAAACTCATTATGCTGAGCTAGCGCCTATTATCTGCCCGACACATGGTTCTTTACGTTAGAGTAGTATAATTTTAGTCTCTAAGTTGCATGGTTCGTTATAGTAAAGTTGTGTGAAATTTACTTAATCGTTCTTCAACTTTTTGTCATTTTTATATGAATGTTTGAACCATGTATGTTGTGGAAATGAATAAAGTTTTTATCTATCTATCTAACTGACGGCCCACCACACCGCACCACAGCCGCCTGCGACTGCTAGATAAGTACCTACAAAGCGTTAACGACCCATTATTGATTTTTACCCGCCTGCGGTAATTAAGGCTGGTTTTCCACTAGAGCTATGCTATGTTTCCATACATTTGACCCATAGCTCCAGCTCGAGCTACGTGTCAAATGTATGAAAACATAGCGTAGCATAGCATAGCTCTAGTGGAAAACCAGCCTAAGTGGGGTTGTGTTTTTCCAGTAAATGTATGTATGGTATGTGTATTTCTTGAGCACGTTTTGCAACTTAAGCGTCTATATACTGAAACTTATATAGGTACATAATGAGAATCACCGGTCGCGTAAGTTGTATGTATGAACATATAAATAGTTTAATATAGTGTTGAGTTTCTCTGTATTAGTTTGTTTTGAATGCCAGAATCCAGTACGGATACTATATTTACAGGCTTTATGCTTTATTGGTTTTATTACTGAGTAAGTACCTATTCTTTACTTCGCCAATGGCACCATATTTAGCCGACATTTTTATACTACGACGATGTAAGAAAATCATATGGCCTGACCTGCCTGATGATAAGCAGGCACTATAGGTAATATCGCATGGATGGTTGCGACTACAGAGTTTACGTTGCCTTTATCGATTTGAGGATTTGTTGTGAAGACAACAAGGAGCACTCGTGGCCCAGCGGCGCCTGCGTACCGCTTGCGGTATCTAAGATTAAGCAATGTGGGCAGCGGTTAGGACTTGGATGGGTGACCGCTTTGAGTGGTTACTAACTGAGCGCTCCCGTGCTTTGGAAGGCACTTTAAGCCGTTGATCCCGGTTGCTGTCTATGGCAGCAGTCGTTAAGCCAAGTTGGAGGCCTTCTGGCGGCTTGAGAACTTCTAACAGTCAAGTTGCCCACTCGCTTGACAAAGCCTAATCCCAATAAGATCTAGTTTCTCCTCGGGGTTGGAAGGTCAGATGGCAGTCACTTTCGTAAAAACTAGTGCCTACGCCGAATTTTGGGATTAGGTAGCGGACCCCAGGCATCCTTCAGGATGCAAATGTATGCTAAGAGGATGATGATGTTGTGATGACAACTAGAAATCAATATTAGGTCTCTCAATACAGCGCGTTCTCGGGACATCTGATGCCCTTATGGTATATTCGTCACCACCAAAAACAACACCATACTTAGACCTCTATAAAACAGCCAGTGTTATGTTATGTAATTGATTTGAAGATTCGTTGCGATAACAGCTAGGGGTGAAAACAAGTCCTTCAAACTACACAACGCATCTCCGCAGTCTTCAGAAGGTCTGTTGGTGTTGACCAATAATTTAGTAGCTACTTACCACATAGGTACCTACACAGTTCCTATCTAGCAAAGTCTCGTTATTAGAGTTCCGTAGTAAACAAGGAACCCTTATAGTTTCGCCATGTCCGTCCGTCCGTCCGCCCATCCGTCCATCCGTCCATCCGTCCATCCGTCCGTCCGTCCGTCCGTCCGTCCGTCCGTCCGTCCGTCTGTCCCCCGCTTTTTTCAGAAACCGTTAGTACTAGAAACCTATAATTTGGCATGAGTATATACATATGAATGTCGCCGACAAAATGGTAGAATGAAATCTTGAAAAACATTTTTTTTAGCGTAGGTTTCCTCTCCTACATGTAAAGTGGTGGTGCAACTTTTTTTCTTCCAAACCGCATCTTGTGGGCTATCGTTGGATAGCTCTTTCAAAAATATTTAAGGTTTCTAAAAGATTTTTTTGATTCAAGAATCGGTTGGAGTGATATTAAGCTTTGAGGTGATCATTTTCGTTATGGTCAAGTGTCCCCCACCCATGCCAGCTAAACGGTGGCTACTAGGCATGTGAAAAAAAACATGGTAGTAGTATATACGATGAATTTAGAAGGAAAACTATCATAGCTATGTAGACATTACTAATCAACGAGTAATAGACGAATTTAAGAAATGTACTTTGCAAAAGCAAACTTTCGTGTAATTTCCATTGATATCTGAGATAATGTTGTTAATTTTGTCAAAAACATAGTAAATATAAGTTCGCAAACTTTTTAGTCCACAATCCGCATAATGTAACGGGTGGACAACTACGGAACCCTACATTGTGCGTGGCCAGACACGCACTTGGCCGCTTTTCATTCTTGCATTGGTATAGCTTTTATATTTATTTTATTTAATGTATATTTCAGGTGCAAGTCCGGAAATGCTTTTATCAAGAACAGTTTTTGTGCCTTAAAGGCCATCTTCGGTTTGGGTAATTCTCCCAGAATAAGACTCCGTAACTCAGAGTTTAAGTAACTTAACTGTGTATGAGAAATGTTAAGATAGTACCTACACGAAATAAGTTTGTCAAGGATCGTAGCAAATGGAAAGCATTAGTTGCTGCTTCTCTGTCTCTACCTACCCTTCTGAGCAAATGGGTTGATGTTTTTTTTAAACCTTAATGTGACTTTGTAGGCCAGACCCAATAAAGCAATAGGAGTGCGCAGTTGGATAATAGCCTGTGGAAAATCCAGGGCAAACCTCAAACAATACCATGCGGACAGATTAAACAGTGGAATACTCTAAGAGTTTGCGGTCCAGTGAGGTTAGTTGAGCTTCAACCGAATATGAGGTGTGAGTGGAATCGAGTTACTGTCCTGTAAACCTAGTCCTAGCTGAGAAGAGTCCAGCATGAAACAGCTAGTCTCGACCTGGGTCAGACTGACTCCACCCGGACTATATTATGTGTCTGTGTTGTTGCGATCGCGCGGTGGACGTCCCTCCAGCGGAAGTGCGTATACTTAGGTACGCGTCGTGTCTGAGTTGGAGGTTGATGACATGTGAATGTAGACACAGTGAACATAAATATCCATTTGGAAGCCAATGACTGATATATCCGCACCACACGTCACGGCGTGCAGTTCGATATCAACCTATATGCATTTCTGTAGGGTTAAACTTCGCATTTCACATTCCAGGTCCATGGCGTATAAGTCTGTGACTCTGTCAAGTAGTTCGACGAAAGTGCAGGACCGTCACACGTTTCCATGTCCATGTGTCCATGAAACACGAAGGTGTCCACCCTGGACAGCTCCGTGGGAATCATCAGAAATTAAGTTCACTGAAGGCCACCTACATCTGGAGTCTTTGTTAAAACAGTGTTGTTATAGAAAACCACCATTCAAAGGAGGTTGTCAAATCTGAGCTCACTTATGATCGCCTTTGTGTAGGCCGAGGCGATCGTTGTAAATAAACTGGGCAGTCCTCTCATCTCGTAATCGGCATCTGAGATGCTTATTTAATATTATAACAATGGGACACATGACAGCATGAAATGAATTTCGAAGTCCTCTTTTGAACTCAGACCGTCGAACATCAAAAACGGTTCAATAAATCAAGATGTCATTTACTCTATCACTTTCTAATACTTATATCAGGCGACGGCGTTTAAAGGGTTAATTACTAAATTAGCATGCGTTATGTATGCATAATGCATTCGAATATGTAAGCACGTCAAAATTAATTTTCTAACACCTACTTTTCTTCCCTTTTTCTTTATTCTTTATTAGTTTTATTTTAGTACCTTCGATGGGTTTGTTAGATGTTTTTCTCGAAATCGGTATTTCATTGTAGCAAAATTTCGGGTCGCATTTGTCCTCGATCGTGAATTTTGCAGTCGTTTAAATTATTCGGCTACTATTTTAACGTACGACGAAAGCAAGTTTTCTTAGTAAGTAGATTACTTTCATTCTCTCATTCCTCCACATTCATAAACTTTGTACGGGCAGTATCTACATGAAAACGTAAACTATGATACATTTAAATATCTTGTATGTACAGTACCCGACAATAAATAAGTATTGCACGATTTGCACGGTGGTCTTTGGACATAGACAATTAGCTGTTTATGACGATTTCCGAACACCGGCGACCGTCCATCAAACATCTTAATTATTAACTGAACTTTAATATCAAAGAAATACTGCACTTTACGGACTTTTTTTTAACCTGACTGTGGCTTTATAGGCCGGGCCCATTAAAGCAATGGGAATGCGCGGTTGGAGAGTGGCCTTGGGAAAATCCAGGGGAAACATACGACACGACCACGCGGGCAGCTTAAACACTGGAGTACTCTAAAAGTTTGCGCTCCAGTGAGGTTGGTTGAGCGGTTTCAAACGAATCTGAGGTGTCAGTGGAATCGAGCTACTGGGAGTTTTGTCGCTGGTCCACTAAACTTGTTAGCCTAGCCAGGAGGGGCTTACTACCGTGACGTCATCGCGCCGCGCTAAGTACATGCGGCCGCCGGCTCACACATTGTGTGACTATTCAATGGCTGCGGAGCAGCGTTACGGATCGCACGCGCACGCGCTTGTACGATCATAAAAAATAATTATTTTCGTGTAGTTTCGTGTTAAATAATAATGTCAAAACCACAGCATTATTGTATTGCAGTAGGTTGCACCAATAATAATAAGAACGTAGACGTAAGAACGGTCATTGAGTTTGGTATTCACCAACGGTTGACATAAAAGAAAACGAAAATGAAAACGTTGGTTCTAAGAAACCTCTTTTATTTTTTAAAGTGATGCCTTTAAAAATTATATAAAACTTTGTATCCCCTGGTTACATGTATGGAGTGCCCCCTCCCCCTACTTTAATATTTTTTCGTCATTTCACATCACTTTTACGTAGCGGTTCATACGAGTAGAACACACCTTCCTGCTAAATGTTTTAATTGTATTTGTAGTGCTTATAGTCTCCGAGTACATCGGCTGTCACATACAGACGAAAAGACGGACGGACGGGTTCCGTTTTCACCATTTTGGCTACGGAACCTTAAAAGTACTATTCGTAATTGTATTGTAAACAACACTACTAATAATAAAGTACATATATTAAAATAGGTTCTCGCTGGTGGTAACCCTAGCGCTGAGGGCGGGGCCTCGAAAGAGCGCGTTGCGTGCGATAGAAAGAGATGGCCACGTTTAGGCACGTTTGGCATACCTAAACGAGGAATTTGTTAGCAGAGAAACTTCTGTACTTGTACTATTACTTATTCTGTGGCCTAGCTGAGAAGAGTCCAGCAAGAAACTCAGCTAGGCCTGACCTGGGTCGGACTGACTATCCGATTAGTTCACGTCAAATCGAAGACATGTAAACTTAGTTTTTGACAAATGTCACATATGTCGTGTGAGACAATGCTCTATTAATCCGAAATTAGCCGAGTTTATTTCCAAAGATCGATGTCCAATACTTATCGCCGGGTAATGTGTAGGTATCTTATTTATGTCACGAGCGCGGGTTGGGCATTGTTGTAGTTGTGACACACACGGACATGTAGACAACGTGAACTCATAGCTCCTACGCCGACGGACGGAGCTTTATGTCGGCGGTAGCATATCACTTCCGCATTATAATAACGAGCTCTAAAAATATCTAACAAACCCTTCGATGTAACCTTCCTATTCAGCGGCAACCAGTGAGTTCGCAAGGCTGGATTCATGCGATGCGCTCCGATATGATGGCTTACATTGTCACGCGACAGAAGCGAATCAGATTCGCATTAGAGCTCTTGAGGTGCAGAGGAAGCGGCCGTGACATCACAGATCTGAGGAGTGTGTTATTGTGTTTTATGGTTCTGATGCCACATCGCGTGAAAATGCTTTTTTTAAACTGGTAGTAGGTGTGAATCCCCATATAAATGGATCTTGGGAGTTACAAGTCATGATAAAGTTTGGCCTCACGATGGAAACTGTTCCTTAGGCTACTTGTAACTTATACTGAGCGAGGCCAAACTATCCTCGCAAAAAATTCAAAATGGCGGCTATTTTAGTTTCCAAATTTTTTGTTTTTTTTTTTAGAACTCAAAAATGCTTCGTGCTACACAAAAACTTTGTATGAGAATTATGCTTTGCATAAATTTATCTATAACTTTGGTTGTTATCATTTTCTCGATATGTCTAATAGTTCATGACAAAAATGGTGTTCAATATTGCGTTTCTTGTTAAAACACTGTTAGTCAAAAGGCTTAGCAAAATCAAACTGCATCGTATGCAGAAATCAATCCATTTTCTCCAAACACCACATCATAGCCGACTGCAGTACACAAGCGTTGACGACCCATTATTGATTTTACTTGACTCCGGAGTCGGGGTCCAAAGGGTTGTGTTTTTCGAGAGTATGTTTGTATGAATGTATGTTTCTGTATTTCTTTAGCACGCTTTGCAAATTAAACGTTTAAATATCGAAACTTATATACGTATAAAGAGAATCACTGGTATAGCGCTGAAATCATCTGTGCGCGCCTCCGCAAACATGCCTGACGCACCTCAGTGGCGCGGCAGTCCCAACAACATCCTAAAAGCATTATTACCTCCGATGTAACCTTTTTTTTCAGCGGTAAATAGTACGTTGTTCGCAGCAAAGCTGGATTCATACTATTCTGACGTGTTGTGTCATGACGCGCCGGGATGATCAGTTTCATTTGTTTAACTAGTATGGCTCATCACACGTATGTGATGCGCTCCGATGTGATGGCTTACGTTGTGACGCGACAGAAGCGAATCCGATTCGCATTAATAACTCTTTAGGTGCGGCTGCAAGGGTGCCGGAGAAACGGCCGCGACAATACAGATCTGACGAGTGTGCACGGGCGTGTGTTCGTGTGTTGTATGTTCAGGTTTTGATTGCATGAAACTGTAGCTTTATAGGCAGGGCCCAACAAAGCGATAGGAGTGCGAAGCTGGAGAATGGCCTGAAAATCCAGGGAAAACCTCCGACACGACCACGCGGGCGGTGTCATCATCCTCCTAGCGTTATCCCAGTACAGTTGCATCCTGAAGGATGCCTGGGGTCCTCTACCTAATCCCAAGATTTGGCGTAGGCACTAGTTTTTACGGAAGCGACTGCCATCTGACCTTCCAACCCCGAAGGGAAACTAGACCTTATTGGGATTAGGCTTTGTCAAGTGAGCCACGCGCCACGCGGGCGGTGCAATGCAAACACTGGAATACTCTGTTTTGCGCTAAAGTGAGATTGGTTGAGCGAGTTCAACTGAATCTGAGGTGTGACTGGAATCGAGGTAGGTACTGGGAGTTTTGTCGCTGGTTCACTAAACCTAGCTTGCTGAGAAAAGTCCAGCAAGAACCTCAGCTAAGGACCGAGGCGAAACGCTGTGTTTTTAACCCCCGACGCGCAACGCAAAACAGGGTTTTGACATGTAGGTATATCTGAGTATGTGGTTCTGTCTGTAGTACCGTAGCTCCCTAATGGAGTAAGTAAGAACAGCAGTGGATGAACAGTTTTATATTATTTTAGAACTGTTAACCTTTACCTCGGTTTTGAAGTTCGGCTTTGTACCAATATGACTTAATGTTTTTATATCTTTACCTGTAGGTATTTTGTGTACAATAAATGTATAATGTATTGAATTTGTAATTAACTAATTGGGTACTTTGGTTGGTACAAAAATGTACTTAAATTATTTCTCAATAGTTAATCGATATATCAACCTCTAATCTATCTAAAGACGTGCATGACTGAAGAACGCGAGAGTTAAGAAAGCTGTCAAGGAATCGAAACCTAGGGCTGACTAGAATTGTGCAGTAGTCTTTACTTACGAGCATCGGAACCTCTATATCTAGAAGTTACGCGTATAGCACCGGACTGTCCCATTTGTAGGCTCCACAAAATAAGGATTAATTTACGCCACCAGTTGGGTGAAATGGGCGAACTTTAGTTCACCGATGTGCACGCACAGGCGTAAACATAGCCACAGAATAAGTAATAGTACAAGTACAGAAGTTTCTCTGCTAACAAATTCCTCGTTTAGGTATGCCAAACGTGCCTAAACGTGGCCATCTCTTTCTATCGCACGCAACGCGCTCTTTCGAGGCCCCGCCCTCAGCGCTAGGGTTACCACCAGCGAGAACCTATTTTAATATATGTACTTTATTATTAGTAGTGTTGTTTACAATACAATTACGAATAGTACTTTTAAGGTTCCGTAGCCAAAATGGTGAAAACGGAACCCGTCCGTCCGTCTTTTCGTCTGTATGTGACAGCCGATGTACTCGGAGACTATAAGCACTACAAATACAATTAAAACATTTAGCAGGAAGGTGTGTTCTACTCGTATGAACCGCTACGTAAAAGTGATGTGAAATGACGAAAAAATATTAAAGTAGGGGGAGGGGGCACTCCATACATGTAACCAGGGGATACAAAGTTTTATATAATTTTTAAAGGCATCACTTTAAAAAATAAAAGAGGTTTCTTAGAACCAACGTTTTCATTTTCGTTTTCTTTTATGTCAACCGTTGGTGAATACCAAACTCAATGACCGTTCTTACGTCTACGTTCTTATTATTATTGGTGCAACCTACTGCAATACAATAATGCTGTGGTTTTGACATTATTATTTAACACGAAACTACACGAAAATAATTATTTTTTATGATCGTACAAGCGCGTGCGCGTGCGATCCGTAACGCTGCTCCGCAGCCATTGAATAGTCACACAATGTGTGAGCCGGCGGCCGCATGTACTTAGCGCGGCGCGATGACGTCACGGTAGTAAGCCCCTCCTGACATAGCGTGCTTTTATAAGATTCCCAGTGCTTGGACTTGCAGTCCTATCTACTCTAGGCAGGTCGGTGTAGGCATGACGACGAGCGAAGCAAGGAGGAGTGTAAGTAGAACTGTGACCATACAGTACTTTAAATTACTATTTTCTTATTCTGTACCTACAGCGCTCGAGCCGAGTGACCGAAGCGAGCATGCCGCGCGCCAGAAGCGAACATTCGTATTAATCGGGGATAAAAGTCCCACTAGTTCTGCGACGTAACTTTTTCCGCTAGACTATTGTGAATAAACGACGCGCGCGGCCTGAGTGTGCTTGTACGACACTGCCTAGATTCTGCGATTTGTGATAGTTAATTATTTTCCACCAATAGGATCGGGCTGTCCTTTTAGCACACGATGGTAGGTTTTTATAAAGTATGGAAAAGCCATTCTGCTATAATCTGTCCATATGCTCTTCAGATTAACTCCCCAGTAATCGGCAATGCAGCTTTCTTTCAGCTATGACTAAGTCGAACCGGCAACGATCAATACTGCCGTCAATAAATTGATAGCTACTTTGAATTGCGTATGGTGGGCTTAACCCTTTGACCGCCAAAGCGGTAGTGTGTCGTCGTGCCCACCACGCCGAGCACTGTTGAATTGGTGTAATGTCTAAATCAATAAAAACAAATTAAAACAGTTCATAAATGATTTTATTCGTGATCAAAGTACACCTTCACTCCGACCTTTTAAGTGGTTGTTGGCGTGGTGGGCACGACGACATACAACCACTTTATAGGTTCTTGGCGGTCAAAGGGTTAAACGGCACGTCAAACATACGTCAACGTGTCAAAACGCAATTCTAAGTAAATCTTCTGGGTTCATGAGCTTTCATTTCATAAGCACGTGAGTGATTGTTCTGTCAATGTCCATCAATCAAAACTAGCATCAATGTCCTTCAAGCACGTAAATGACATTGACAAATGGCTTCAAACGCGACGGTTGTCAGGGTAGGCGTCAATGATACACGAGCAGTACTTGAAGACTGTTTATTACATTGACCATTCATCTGAGGGTGGACGCGCATTTACCAACTACCGACATCTTTCCTTTCAAAACAAATAATAAACAGATTGAATCGCTTAAACTATTGATTATAGGTACATTATTTTTTATAATTGAGTTTTAGACTTGTAGGACAATGCCTTACTTCCTTTGTTCAAAAAACTTGTCAAGCCTCTGCGCATTTTTTTTTTTTTTTTAATTTTTTTTTACTATGGTCCAAGACAAAGAATGTTATGGTATGTTAACTGAAATTGGCTTAGGCTTTAGGGTTTTATGAATAAAGGCATTAACAGAATTATATAAATTTAATACAATTGCATGCTTTTAGCGTTGATTAGGTGCTTACACAAATCTATGATTTATTCCATAGATTGCAAAGACGACTTTACATTATAATGATATTTTGTAGTTAAATATTTATTTATATATTTAAATTTTTTTTTTTTTTTTAATTTCAATATTTAACAAAGTATAGGTAATAAGTTGGTTGGTATTATACTTATTTATAACATGCATCGTTTTATTTACAATCTTTTTTATTTTATTTTATTTTAGTATTTAATGATCACATTGATTACGTGATTATGTTTACATTTATATATTTGATACAATAGGTATTATTTTAACTTTTGTTTTATTATTCTAATTTTATCAATTACCTAATACAAGTAATACTTTATAACTTTGTTTTATACTATTTTGTAAGTAGTGTGGTCTTATCTAACAAGCTTTTTGAGTTTAAATGTTTTAAAAAAAAAAATACATAATTGTACAACTTAAGTAAGTGCATGCGATTTTGTTACATGTAATATTTTTATCTGGTAAGTATGCTAGTTTTCATAACATTGGTGAAGGTACAGGTATCCAGCAGGTAGGTAGAGGTAGATATGTCTCAGTTGCTGTTTTCCCAATTGCCCCATCTATTGGGAGGTATCACTATCCTGCCGGAACGTGTTACATAAGGATTAGTTCGGTTTCTGTTTACATTAACTTGAACTGATGCGGGAGCCGGGGTCAGCGCGGACTGCGCGGGCGCCGGTTGCACGTGATCAAACTCGAACCCGCACTCCGGGCTCACTTCGGGCCGGTACGGCGAGTCCGGTATGATGTGACGTCTATTCCTTACTATTTTGTTGCCATTATGCGTTAAAATTTCATATGAGCGATTTCGTAGGATTTTATGAACTGTGCCGTTTATCCAAACACTTTTGTTGTCGTGTTTTGTTTTTACCATTTGACTTACTTTTAGCGGTGATAAATTTTTCGCGTCCCTGTCGTAATATCTTTTAAACTCATTTTGGCGATTAATTAGCTTATCTCTAACGCTTTTGTTAACTGTTGAATCTAACACGGTTTCGCGTATTGGTAAGATACTACGTAACTTTCTGTTTTGGAGCAACTCTGCAGGTGACGGTAAGTATTCATTGATTGGAGTATTTAGGTATTCTAGTAAGGCTAGACGGTAATCAGTTGAACTGTAAGTGCATTTTTTAATTATGTTTTTTACTGTCTGCACACTACGTTCCGCCTGTCCATTCGATTGAGGGTAGTGGGGCGAAGAACGTATGTGTTTGAAATGCCATTCTTTAGAAAAATTACTAAACTCACGAGACACGAATTGTGGCCCTCCGTCCGATATAACTGCCTCAGGGATACCGTGACTACAGAAAATACACTTCAGCTCGTCTATTATTGTATGTGATAAAGTGCTGTGAAGTTCACGTACTTCGATAAATTTGCTGTAGTAATCAACAACTAATAAATAGTTTTTTCGATGACTGTGAAACAAATCTATACCTATTTTTGACCACGGCCTCTTAGGTACTTCATGTGGAATTAACTTTTCTTTTGTGTTGCTTTTTCTAAACGTCAAACATGCTTGACAGTTGGAGATTAAATTTTTTAACTGGTTGTTGATTTCGGGCCAAAACAACAATTCTCGTGCTCTTAACATACATTTTTCAATACCTAGGTGTGCATAATGTATTTTTTTAAGCATTTCACTCCGTAATTTTCTAGGTATTATTATCCGACATCCCTTCCATAATAATCCATTTCCTTCTGTTAAGTCTTCTCTGTATTGCCAGTACGGCTTCACTATGTCTTCTACAGCTTTTTTTTCTTCTGGCCATCCTTTTCTTATGTATCTTCGCAACAACTGCATCTCACTATCCTGATCTGTTTCCTTCTGTAAAGTTATGTAGTGCGTGTCCGTCAATTCGTTGTTTTCACACACAGCGCGCACTGCTTCTGTGAGTTCTTCTTGCAGCTCGTCGGGAACGTGCCCGTGCGCCTCGGCCGGCTCAAAGGCGCGCGACAACGCGTCCGCGATGTGCAGCTGTTTTCCCGGTTTGTATACCAGCTGGAACGTGTAGGGTTGGAGCCTTAGCAGCATCCGCTGTAACCTTGGTGGTGCATCTACTATCGGTTTTTTTATTATATTGATTAGCGGCTTATGATCAGTTTCTATAGTTATATCCGAGCGCCCATAAATATATCCATAAAATTTCTCGCATGCATATACGCATGCATATAGCTCCTTCTCTATTTGTGCGTATCTTTGTTCCGTTTCTGTAAGCGCCTTTGATGCGTAACATACTGGTAGTCCATTTTGTAAAAGTACGCAACCCAACCCACTTTTACTAGCGTCCACAGACAATGTTATGGGTTTACTCATGCTGTAATATTGCAGGACTGGTTTCTCTGACAGAGACTTTTTAATTAAATTCCATGTATTTTCGTGCCTGTCAGTCCAGTGCCACTCTATTTCTTTTCTCAACAATTCTCTGAGCGGTTCGGTTTTATCAGATAAGTTAGGTATGAAATTACCCACATAGGTTGTTAGTCCCAGTAAACGTTCTACATCTTTACTGTTTTTTGGTTTAGGCATATTGATGATAGCTGAGATATGACTATCATCTGGGTACAACCCTTTCCTGGTAATTCTATGGCCTAAATATTTAATTTCTTCCAGGCCAAACTTGCATTTCCCTAAATTAAGTTTCAGATTAATTTTACGACATCTCTCCAGTACCTGTCTTAAACGATCGTCGTGTTCCGATTTTGTTTTGGCGTAAATTAAAATATCATCTACATACATACAAACTCCTTCGATATCGTCAAAATTTTCATATATTTTACGGTGAAATACTTCACACGCCGACGAAATTCCATAAGGCATACGCAGGAATTTATACCTCCCGAAAGGAGTATTGAAAGTGCATAAATCGCTGTTCTCTATTTTTACTTGCCAAAATCCATTAGTAGCATCCAGCGTGCTGAAATATTGAGCTCCAGACAAATTCGAAACTATCTCGTCTAATGTCGGCAACCTGAAGTGTTCTCTCCTTATTGCTTGATTCAGTTCCTTTGGGTCCAAACATATCCTCAAATCACCGTTGGGTTTTTTAACGATGGTCATGCTATTGACCCAATCGGTGGGGCCCTCGACCTTTGCTATTATCCCTAATTTCTCCATTTCCTTTAGTTTTTCCTTCACCTTTTCACGTAACGGTATCGGTACCTTCCTTGGGGCATGCACTACTGGTTTGCTCTCGTGATTTAATCGAATCTTATAGCTACCTGGCAAGCAACCTATACCCTGAAAAACGTCTTGGTAGTCTGCGATGAAAGCCGGGGAACTTTTTTTTTCTGTTTCGGTAACCGTAAATATTCGTTGTATTAAGTTCAACTGTTTACAATGATGACGGCCTAATATAGGAGTGGACGCCACATCAGCAACTTTAAATTCTAAAAAATAAACATCATTTTTATAAATAACTTTCAAGTAACACTTTCCTAAGACATTTATATTAGTTCCCGAGTAACCGTGCAACCGCGTACTCGTAGGTATCAAGTTTTCTTTACTTAAACCGACTTGAGATAAGTATCTCATGGGCAAAACACTAACATCGGCTCCCGTATCAATTTTAAATCTCAATTTTGTGTTATTAATGTTTAAATCAATCGACCATTCATCTATCTCATTATTTAGACAATAAATTACCTGTTGATCCGACTCCTCAACTTGATACACGCCACACATGCGCGAAAAATGGTTCATGCGCGAACATCGTAAACATTGCCTCCCATACGCGGGACAAACATTTTTATCATGCATCATACCGCACTTATTACAACCGCGAATATTGTAATTGTATGCGTTGAACGCCCGATCGCCACCGCCGTTGCCGCCATCCGCCGCGCGCCCCGATGTAGTCGAGTCACGCGCACGCCAGTCGCCCGCCGCCATGCCCCTGCTGGCGGCGCGCGCGCCGCGCCCGCTCCCGCGGCCTCCGCGAGATGCCGAGAACCTTCCTCTGCCGCGGCCGTTATACGGTCCGTATCCACCTCGCTGGGATACCCGCCAGACATTATTATTATCATTGTCGTCATGCAAATTCTTCTGTCTATCGATTATATTATGCACTGATTGTTCTCGAGACTCACTAACTATTTTTTCCGAATATACTTTGGACACAATGGCAGCGCGACATATCTCCATAGCCTATTCTAACGTTAGGTCTGCCTCGCGTAATAATCTTTCTCTGATAGCTTTACACGTTATGCCGCATATTAAACGGTCTTTAATCAGGGAATCACACAAAGTTCCAAATTCACAAGAGCTTGTTAATTTCTTTAAATCATACACATACTGTTCAATCGTTTCGTTTTCTGCCTGGTTTCTTGTAAAAAATCGATGCCTCTCGACGGTTAAATTTTTCTTTTGCTCAAAGTATTTTTTAAATTCACCTAGCACTTCCTCAACTGTCGCACACTTCACATTTATTTGTTCATATAATTCTCTGCATTGCTCACCAACTATATGTAATAATATATTTATCTGTATGGCCGGAGATTTTTTGGACAGTTCACACGCGTCGAAATATATTTTAAATCCTTTACTCCACTTATTCCAACTATCGCTTAAACTACCAGTCGTAACGTTCAATAAACTTTGATCGTAACAAAACGGCGCCGGCGGCGTCAACACTGATTCCATGTTTGCAGTTATTTACGTCCTTTAGTAATCTTTAGCTTTCACTCAATACTTTCCTAAAATTGAACTGATTATTTAAATACCGACTGCGCCATGTCAGGGTAGGCGTCAATGATACACGAGCAGTACTTGAAGACTGTTTATTACATTGACCATTCATCTGAGGGTGGACGCGCATTTACCAACTACCGACAACGGTAATGTTCAAATCATTGACAACACATAGTATTGACAACTGTCATTGATCGTTGCCGGGCCGTTTTAGATTTTTGCATAGGTAATGTAACATTATAAACGCGATAGCGAAGAAAACTAGTTCAATTGTCTTTAACCCTTTGACCGCCAAGAACCTATAAAGTGGTTGTGTCGTCGTGCCCACCACGCCAACAGCCACTTAAAAGGTCGGAGTGAAGGTGTACTTTGATCATGACAAAAAAACATTAATGAACTGTTTTAATATGATTTTATTGGTTTAGACATTACACCAAAAAAAAAGGGCTTGGCGTACTGGGCACGAAGACACACTATCGCTTTGGCGGTCAAAGGGTAAAATAGCTTAGAAAATGCACGAATAAGAATTGTTTTTGCTTACCCACAACGTGGGTTGCGTTTACATTGTACGTGTTGTCATCTATACATGACAGCGGCATTGTAGGCACGCCGGCTCTTGTCATCTATATATGTTCGTAATATATTATGTTCAATAATAAATATTTACATATCTAAGAGTTATTTTATTGATTGCATCAAGACCGCCATACGGCCAAAATCGATATCCAAGTGCCAATATTTTAGTCTCTATCGCACTTGTTAAGTTAGAGAGAGAGAGAGATATATATAGTTATATATATCTATATGCTATATGCGGTTTCGAAATTACTGCTACTGGTAGAAAGTATTGAATTCGCAAAGATGTTTTGGCAGCTTAGTACGCTCGTAGCATTTCTTATTTACTAACATAACTGTAGTCAGAGCTCGAATATAGAATACTACTGAACGCTGCGCTAAGACGATCGCGTATATTGCAGACGTTATAGCATTTGTCCCTCTCGCACTTACCTATTTGGCAGTAAGGGACGAATGCTATATGTCCGACATAAGTGATTATCGTAGCCCCTCTGATGTAGAAACCTACCTCGTACTGCGGGCCTTAGATGTCAAGTGTCATATTGTTACCGTCTATAAACGACCATGTGAACCTATCATTATTTACTAGCGACATCTGGCGTGCAGTAGCAGAATCAGGCGATAATAATTTTTTGTGTTATTAATTGATGTACTACAGTTATTTCGTATCTATTTGTGGAAGAAAAATATGAGGTAACCATTCCCGTTTCATTTAGAAGCTCTAGTAATGTTTTAGTAAAATATTGGCGCTACTGTCTATGCACAAGTGTCCCATTAGTATGAGAATATTTAGTTCCAGTAATCGCCACAGTGGTGTTATAAAATGAGCTATTCCACCTTCCCTGCACGCGACCGGTATTCGGCGTCATACAAGAAATTAAAGCTACCGCTAAGAGCTTTCAAATGATATATGTCTCAACTGTATACACCAATGGGACACCGCCCATACTAATTTGCCCATTCTCCTTTCACTAGTAAAAAGTGACAGTTGGTCCGCCGAATGTTCCTTTTTTGGCCACGATGAGCGCTGCGATCGATTCGTGGTTCCCCCACCACCTACTTCGCACTCAGCGATTTCAGTTTATCAACTCGTCCAAGTGGCTGCAAAACTGGCGCATCAAAATAAGAGGCCGTAAACCCACCTACCGACTCTCCGACATAAGTGATCATCGTAGCCCCTCTGATATAGAAACCTGCCTCGCACTGCGGGCCTTATATTATAATTATGTTCAGTGTCATATTGTGAGCGTGTGTAAACGCCCATGTGAGTCTATCATTATTTACTAGAGACATCTGGCGTGCAGTAGCAGAATCAGACGGTACTGGTTTTTTATGTTATTACCTATTTCGTATCTATTTGTGGATCAAAAATATAAGGAAACTATTTCCGTTCATTTGCTCTAGTAATGTTTTACTAAAATATTGACTCTACTATTGTCTCATTAGTAAGAGAATATTTAATTCCAGTAATCGCCACAGTGCTGTTATAAAATGAGCTATTCCCTGCACGCGACCGGTCCCCGGCGTCATACAAGAAATTAAAGCTACCTACCGATAAGAGCCTTCAAATGATATAGGTATATCTCAACTATATATACCAACGGGACACCGTCCACACTAATATGCCCATTCTCCTTTAAAAATTCATTCATTACAGCTAAAACAACATAGCCCCTGATGAATTCGTTTAAAAAACTAAACTGACAATATCAAATTCTTCGTCATTTATGCCAACGTACTCGTGCCGTGAAGCGACTGAATAGATATAAGTGCCTACGTGTACCCACTATTAAAGCCTAACAAAATCCATAGGTAATTCGTGTACGTAAAATGCCCGTAGACGTACGCTAGAGTAAGAAAATGCATGCATTTTTGGTGGATGCTGGAATGAACCACAGCATATCAGCATCCAACTCAAAGCAAAAGTGCTCCTTAGATTCAACATATATCTTTCACCGGGCACTAAAGCCTGCCTATTCCATCGGAGATAGCCGAAGCCGACGATAACCTCGAGGATTTCAATGTCCACCACATGGATGACATGATTAATAATATTTTAGAAACCATACGTGCAATGAGTGATGTTTTAAGTATTTTACTTTAGTCGATAAGTAATAACAAAAATATATCTTAAAATATTTTTTATTTTCACCTATTATAAAAAATAATATTCTTATAGTTTAATTTCTAAAATACCCTATTACTCTTTGTATTGTACTTTGTGGCCTATGGTCTAATTCCTCTCCGAGGTTACCATAATTATCGTCATTATTTTCATTATTTACGACTTGAATATCATCTTCGTCTTGATCCCGTACAAAGTTACACAGAGCCACACAGCTTTGGAATAGTTGACAGGCTTTAGTAGGTTTTATTCGAAGGTGGTTGAGACATGGAAACTTCTCCTTTAACACACCGAAGGCATTTTCAATTAACCGTCGTGTAGATTTATGTGCTCTTAAAAATCTCACATTTGCTTCATCATTAGCGTTTATAATAATTGGTGGAATTAACCAATTCCTCACGGGATACGCAGAATCGCCAAGGATAATTCCATTTGGAAAAGGTCTCCAGTCATTTTCCATTTGATTGTACAACAAACTATTTCGCAAAACTCGTGCGTCGTGTGTACTTCCCGGCCAATTTGCGTAGGAGTAATAAAATTTTAAATCTGGGCCACACACAGCCATGCAGTTAATCGAATGATTGCCATGGCGATCGACAAAAACTTCCTCATGTTCGCTAGGTGCATCTATATCGATTAGAGTTCCATCCATACAACCGCACACTAATGGCATTCCGGCAATGGCATAGAATCTTTGAACCACTGCATGCATATTTTCTGGCCATTTAACATATAGGGGATATAAAATTTCATTCACAGCGGCAACAAAGGTTTGCATGATTCTACAAACACTAGCTTTGCTTATTCCATGCATGTCTCCTCCTGCGTGGTATTGAACGCCCGTCCCCATCCAGTGAAGAGCGGTTTGCAGTTGTAAGTCGACAGACATCGCTCTACTTCTATTAGTAGCTCTGCATAAATAATGACCTAACACATTTCGTATATATTCCAATTTTAATGCTGTCAGACGAAATCTCTCGTTATACTCAAATGTGGTTTCCATATAGACATAATTTATTCTCTCCCTGTATACTCGAGGTCTCCTCACCACAACAACTTCTTCATCGTCAGAAGAGTCACTAGACCACATTATCAATAAACAAATATACGATAATTTATTAAATATTCTGGCTTAATTTGAGTGACAATCAATGACAATAACTTCATTTAATTTTCTCTATGATTACTTCTCAATAAAATGGTCGACTCGTGTCATCGGAATCTACTAGTGTACAAAATACAAGTAGCAATAAAAATCGTTTCACAAAAGAATAAATTACAAGTGTAAAAACAAACTCATTCACGTCAGTGTCTTAAATGTTTACAAGCTTCATTGTGAGTCAGTTTTTAGAGTTGAATGGTAAACAAGGAACCCTTATAGTTTCGCCATGTCCGTCCGTCCGTCCGTCCGTGCGACCCCGGTTTAGCTCAGTAACCGTTAGTAGTAGAAAGCTGTAATTTGGCATGAGTACATACATATCAATGACGCCGAAAAAACGGTACAATAAAAACTAAGTAAAAAATGATTTTGTAGTATACCTCCCCTACACGTAAAGCGGTGGTGTATTATTTTTTCTTTCAAACTTTATGTGTAAATTCATTACAAAAACACGCAAGAACATAATATATGAGTGGTAATTTATGAGTTCCTTCCTAATAATAATAATTTCTCAGCAATGAGTTTGCTGCCTTTTTAACATATTTAAAAATCATTTAAGTATATATATTAGGTACTGTAATCAAATCCATGAACAACTGACACGATAGAGATCTTATTTATAAATGTAATTTCTTCATTTATATATTTGTCCATTTTAAAGAAAAATAAATATTATAAGTCTACAAAGACTCTTCATTATTTAGTGACAAGTCACAAGCTACAAGTGTAAAGTAGAGCCTTTGAGAAACGAAATTACTATGTCATTGTATAATACCTACTTGTATTTGACAACTATCTTACGGTTCTACACACTTGTAACTCTGCTCTTGTAAGAATACATATTTTCATGAAACAGGAACTTGTGAAAAATATTGTTATACAAGCGTTCCCATAGATACACACTTGTAATACAAGGCTTGTAACGTTCGAGAAATAGGGCCCAGGAAGTACCTAACAAAAATAGTAATTATTACTTAACTATTTTCTTATATCTATATGCATAAGATGTCAGTGTAAGTATCTGTACAAATAGGTACTTATATGTTTCAATTATTATTTTTACACACGTTTATCTATATAGGTACCTAAGTATGAATTTAAGTTATACCTACTGTGATAACTAATAACAATTCCACCTGGGTAGTAAGTCAACCCGTATCGAAACACCGTTATGACAGCGATAGGTCTCGATGGGTACAACGTGATGATTTCTCAGCGGACTACAAGTTAATAACTTCACGTTGAAATTAGTTTCCAAATTAATCTATACTCTGTGTCCCTCAATTAGGTACTTCGTGTTGTACATTGGGCGTCTTACTCATTTGAAAAAACCGGCCAAATGCGAGTTGGACACGCGCACGAAGGGTTCCGTACCATTATATAAAAACGGTAAAAAAACACGTTTGTTGTATGGGAGCCCGCTTAAATATTTATTTTATTCCGTTTTTTAGTATTTGTTGTTATAGCATCAACAGAAATACATAATCTGTGAAAATTTCAACTTTCTAACTATCACGGTTTTTGAGATACAGCCTGGTGAAAGACGGACAGACGGACGGACGGACAGACGGACAGCGGAGCCTTAGTAATAGGGTCCCGTTTTACCCTTTGGGTACGGAACCCTAATAAAAAATCAAAAACGATTCCCTGTGCTTGTGATTATTATACTGAAATTATGATTTTTTTTTTACCATTCCGCAAGCACTTTCTAGTAGTTAGAATTACGATTAATAACGGGATATTTACCATGTAAATATGCGAGTTTCCGATATTTCGGCACTGTTGCAAGCGCCATTATCACGGAGTAACTGTTACCGTTAATCGTAATTCTAATGTAAATGACCATGCGAGCTTAAAAACTTTCTAGTAGTACCTAAATCTGTGTTCTTTCATTTGAAATCATATCCAAAATAAATGAAAAAAGATTACTAATAAAGTTTCTAATAACGAAGTTAAGAACAAAGCAATTAACTAAAAGCAAAAGTCGTAAATCAATATTCTCAAGTTTTATTTTTAGCCTTAATTCCTCATGGAAGTTAATTAAAATTGCTCGCCCTAAGTAATACGAATAACTAAAAAAATGTTCTACGTATTTAACGGCTTCCGTCGGTAGCTATTTTTTGCCATATTTTGTCAATTATGAGCAAGCTAATATTGATGACATAGGTAACGAAATCTCATGCTGTGTGGTAATAAAAATATGATACAGACCTACTGTATTCTATTTTTATAACTTATTAAAACACGGAGAGATAATAAATGAAATGTCGCGATCATCACGCCACATCGTAATTTAAAACATAATACTAATATGTATTTTGACAGCAGCGTAACTTCATAAATTTCACTAACGTGCGACAAAATTGCACTTAATAAGAGAACAACGGTTGACACTCACTTGGGAAAGTCACTATTTGCGACATGTTATGCGCCTGCGCGGACGGTTATAATAATTATGATATTTACATTACATTTGGGCTATATAAAAAAAAAACATTTTTGTGAATCTTTATAGCCCCATAACTTTCTATGTTTTTGATCAATATCAATGTTTAATTTACTATTTAGTGTGATAGTTTGATATTTTTCTATCCCTATAACAACACTATGTTATAAATTGTAACATGAGTTTTCTACCCGATTTTCATGTTTACATTTTTATAAACTGCATTAACTATTTATTTTTCGTGGTTTACGCTAATATGCACTAAAATTTCGTTATTTAAAAGTGTATCCTTATGTCAAGGGAAACCATACAAACAGCTACCAATTTATTAATGTTTGAATAAATTGGTAGCTGTTTGTATGGTTTCCCTTCAAGTTATTAAAAAAAACAGTTAAAAACGTTGGTGAATTTTCTCATTAGTATATTTTTCTGACATTGACATAAGGATACACTTTTTTACTTTGACAATTCATGAATTACTAGTTCTAAACCTCATAAGGAGGTTCAGTTTGTGAGACGGTTAAACAATGTTATTTAATAATGTTAAACATTATTTAATAATGTTCCGTACTCATCGATCCTTGTTTCTTTATTCCTCGTTTCTAAATAAAACAGAACAGTCCCACTTTAATAAATTATGAAACATTAATTAGAAGAACGAAACTTTCTCCAACGAAAACACTTTCCACTCAAGCTAATACGACAGGCAACAAAATAAACAACGCAAAGTATTTAATTGAAATTGACGCCTCTAATCACCAAGGCTCAATACAATACAATAACTTGCTAAACAATGTATGCATATACCTAATGGAAACAAAAGAATTAGCCGTTTTTAACAATCGTATTGGTCGATGCCTATCGAGACAGTCAGAAATAGGCAACACTACACGCACATAATTATACTGGACGGGGAATATTTGAAGCAAACATTATTAAATGATAAAGCCGCTTTGATCCCGCTCACATTCTGGTACGTTGCGTAGTTAGGTATTGGATGAATTGATTCAAGTATTCAGATAACCTTAAGATCTTTGATCATAGGAAGCTATTAGCCGATTAACATACCTCAATCATCTAATACGGGTCTTTGAAATGAAATATAACTGAAGGATCTCTATTTCCATGATCAAATGCTTTGCTACCTAACTGATCTTTTTAATACAGAGACGTTATTATTCACCATTTCCATTCCACTTTACTGCTTGCTTGAGAACTCCCAAAATAACTATATAAATATGTAATGTATATGTATTGTTAAATAATCTTCATAGAAAGCCTCATTAAGTCTGATCGTCTACCTGCCGTCCACTTCTCTGCCCTAATTGCTGCAAGAAGCAGCAAAACAGAGTGGTGTTTCCGCAAGAACTACAGTCAAGGGCACCAATATATATACACTTTTTCACCTTATTCCATTGTAATAAGGTCCAAAACAGTATACATATTTATGCACTCGACTGTACCTACATAAAATTACCGTTAGTGAATTCACATAAAGGATAGGTGAGGCCGTCTAGTCTAGTGTGTAGGTACCTATTTTATTTTATTACTAGCTTTTGCCCGCGACTTCGTCTGCGTAGAACTCGGTCATCACGTTAGAATGTTATTTCCCTGGCTAGATGCTGGCCAAGAGCAATCCCATTATTAATTTAAAAAAAATCTTCTATTTCTTGCGCTTACCTAGTTATCTCTCTTCCATTCTAACTTAAACCCCGTTAAGGGATGATTTCCGGGATAAAAGTATCCTATGTCCTTCCCTAGGACTCATACTATATCCATACCAAATTTCATCTAAATCGGTTGAGCATTTTAAGGGGAAACAGGCAGACAGAGTTACTTTCGCATGTATAACCCGCCCCGGTTTCGCACGGGTAGTCCAGTTTTAAACAACAACAAACAACAACAAATACCTACTCTTTATTGCACACCTCAATTAAAGGACACAGATCAGGATCACAGGGAGAGGATTTTTTATTATTTAAATTTATTTATCTAAGCTTTTGCCCGCGACTTCATTCGCGTGAATATCCATATCAACTTCTACACCGTATTTCGCCGGTCTGTCTCGCCAAACATTGCGCACGCCGGCTCAATGCGCCCACATGAAACACATGACAGAGGACAAAATATATATTAAGAAGGAAGTAGATGAAAACGACGAAATTTTTCGGATATTCTGATACGGGCGTGGAAAATACTTCATACGCATTAAGTAATGAAGATGAAAACGCGAGCGCAGCGAGCGCGAATTCTTTCAAACATTACGATGCAGGTGTGCAAAAGACTTCATACGCACCAAGTAATGTAGATGAAAACGCGAGCGTAGCGAGCGCAAAATGAAAAAAAAGAACATTGTGATGCAGGTGCGGAAAATACTTCATACGCATCAAGTAATGAAGATAAAATCGCAAGCGTAGTGAGTGCGAAATGTTTCGAACATTATGATGCAGGCACGGAAAAAATTTCACACGCATCAACTAATGTAGATGAAAACGCGAGCGTAGGGCGCGCGAAAATTTTCGAACATTATGATGTAGGTGCGGAAAATACTTTATACTCATCAAGTAATGTAGTTGAAAACGCGAGCGCAGCGAGCGCGAAATTTTTGAACATTAATATGCAGGTGCGGAAAATACTTCATACGCATCAAGAAATGAAGAAAATCGCGAGCGTAAGGAGCGCGAAATGTTTTGATGCAGGTGAGGAAAATACTTCATACGCATCAACTATAATGTCGATGAAAACGCGAGCGTAGGGCGCGCGAAAATTATCGAACATTATGACGTAGGTGCGGAAAATACTCATCAAGTAATGTAGATGAAAACGCGAGCGCAGCGAGCGCGAAATTTTTCGAACATTCTGATGCAGGTGCCGAAAAGACTTCATACGCATCAACTATAATGTAGATGAAAACGCGAGCGTACGGCGCGCGAAAATTTTCGAACATTATGATGTAGGTGCGGAAAATGCTCATCAAGTAATGAAGAAGAAAACGCGAGCGTAGCGAGCGCGAAATTTTTCGAACATTATGATGCAGGTGCGGGAAATACTTCATACTCATCAAGTAATGTGTATGAAAACGCGAGCGTAGCGAGCGCGAAATTTCGAACATTATGATGCCGGTGCGGAAAATAATTCATACGCATCAAGTCATGCAGATGAAAACGCGAGCGTAGCGAACGCGAAATTTTTACAAACATTATGATGCAGGTGCGGAAAAGACTTCAAACGCGTCAAGTAATGTAGATAAAAAAGCGAGTGCGAAATGATTCGAACATTATGATGCAGGTACGGAAAATACTTCATACGCATCAAGCAATGTAGATCATCATCATCATCATCATCATATCAGCCGAAAGACGTCCACTGCTGGACATAGGCCTCCCCCAAAGAGTGCCACAATGACCGGTCTTGCGCCACCCGCATCCAGCGGACTCCCGCGACCTTTACCAGGTCATCAGTCCACCTTGTGGGGTGGTCTACCCACGCTGCGCCTTCCGGTCCGTGGTCGCCACTCGAGAACCTTTCGGCCCCAACGGCCATCGGTTATACGTGCAATGTGCCCCGCCCACTGCCATTTAAGTTTAGCGATTCGAAAGGCTATATCGGTTACTTTGGTTCTGCTACGGATGGCCTCATTTCTGATGCGATCACGCAGAGAAACTCCCAGCATAGCCCTCTCCATTGCCCTCTGAGTGACTTTGAGCCTTCTTATGAGGCCCATGGTGAGCGACCACGTTTCCGTACCATATGTCATAACTGGCAACACACACTGGTCAAAGACTCTCGTCTTGAGACACTGCGAAATATTGGACGAAAAGATATGCCGTAGCTTCCCGAACGCTGCCCAGCCGAGTCGGATTCGACGATTGACCTCTTTCTCAAAGTTGGACCTACCTAGCTGGACAGTCTGTCCTAGGTATACATAATCGTCTACAACTTCGAGCGTAAAGCGTCCGATTGTAACGGGAGTTGGTGCTACATGGGCATTTGACATGATCTTCGTCTTATCCATGTTCATCCTTAGACCAACTCGCTCGGAGGCTTTACTGAGGTCATCGAGCATTGTACTTAAATCCTCCATGGTTTCAGCCAAGACTACTATGTCATCAGCAAACCGAAGATGAGTGATATACTCGCCGTTTATGCCTTCTCCAGTCCAGATTCTTGAAAACATCCTCCAGCAATGTAGATGACTGAACAAAAAGAAATGGCTTTGTAAAGAGGTGGTTGAATAGATATTTTTTTGTTCATAAATTAGTGGAATACCTTTCAAAGTTCAAAGTGCTTTATTGTAAAACATAGGTATAACTGAATACCTTCTTTGGTCTGTTCTTTCACTTTCGAAGATGGAGTAGAGGCCTTGGTTGATAGCGCACCCACCCTGGTTGCTTCTAAGAGTTATGTGATTTTCTGAGAATTGTTTTTTTTTTGCTTCCTATCCGCCTAAAACTTTCGAATTTGGTCATACTTGATGTTTATTGTTACGTAGGTATATTTTACTAACGAATACCAATATACCCTAAATTTATGTCTGTTACGCGATGAACGTATTTTATACATTTTGCTGACGGAAAACGCAACTAATCGGCACCTCGAAGAACCTCAATGACACCCATATCGATTATTAAGAAAAGTAAATAAGTAAATGTCCGCCATCTTCGATTTGAAAATGGATATCATTCTTGTAATGAGCACCTCAAAAAACAATATTTTATACAAAAATGCGCATACCTAATATATAGGTACATGTCGCAAGTGCTACCATGCAATGCAACCGCTCTGCGTAGGTTCCCTCCATCGAAAACAAAAAAAACCGAGGTTTCGTAGTAAGGTTTGTGAATATTGATAGAGACTGACTGACCAACATAATTAGATCTCTCATTTCAAACAGTTAATATGGTTTGAGGGACTTTTGTATTTTTGTCTTTAGCCCTGAGAGGTATTGTTATTTCACCCCCCATTTTTTCAAATACTTTCTGTTTATTATAAAATGTTTGAATGGGGTTCTATTTACTTTGCGTCCATGTATATACTTACCAATTTTCAAGCCTGTAAATCAAGAACTGAAAGACTTCTCATACAAAGTTTTACCCCTCTTTTCACCCCCTTTCATCCCTAACCTATATGATTTTTATAGCCTATAACCTGGCCGAAGATCCAATAAACATATTAGTGAAGGCTGTATTAAAATCCATTTGCTAGTTTTCGCGTGATAGTTAGACATATAAACAGACAGACAAACAGACAAACAGACAAACAGACAAACAGACAAACAGACAAACAGACACGAATTCTAAAAACAGTTGAAACGTGTTCTGTTATCGATTCTTAGACCCCTCAATCGATTTTTTTTCTAATATCTTCAATGTACAGATTTTCGACCCTCTTCTGCTTTATTATATGTACTAGCTTTTGCCCGCGACTTCGTCTGCGTAGAACTCGGTCATCGTATTAGAATGTTTTTGCTATTCTTTTATTTTAGGCGCTAAGCTAGTTATCTCTCTTCCACCCCCTTGTGGTGTCCCATGTCCTTCCCTATGTTTCGAACATTATGACGCAGGTGCGGAATATACTACAAACGCATGAAGTAATGTGGATGAAAACGCGAGCGCAGTGGGCGCGACATATTTCAAACATTATGATGCAGGCGCGGAAAAGACTTCACACGTATCAAGCAATGTAGTTAAAAAGGCGAGCGAAGCGAGCGCGAAATATTTGGAACATTATGATACAGGTGAGGAAAATACTTCATACGCATCAAGTCATGTACATGAAAACGCGAGCGTAGCGAGCGCGAAAATTTTCGGACATAATGATGCAGGTGCGGAAAAGACTTTATATGGATCAAGTAATGTAGTTAAAAAGGCGAGCGAAGCGTGCGTGAAATGTTTGGAACATTATGATACAGGTGCGGAAAATATTCATACGCATTAAATCATGCAAATGAAAACGCGAGCGCAGCGAGCGTGAAATGTTTCGAACATTATGATGCAGGCGCGGAAAAGACTTCATACGCATCAAGTAATGTAGTAAAAAAGGCGAGCGAAGCGAGCGTGAATTATTTGGAACATTATGATACAGGTGTGGAAAATACTTCATACGCATTAAGTCATGTAGATGAAAACGCGAGCGTAGCGAGCGCGAAAATTTTCGGACGTAATGATGCAGGAGGTGCGGTAAAGACTTTATATGCATCAAGTAATGTAGTTAAAAAGGCAAGCAAAGCGAGCGTAAAATGTTTGGAACATTATGATACAGGTGCGGAAAATATTCATACGCATTAAGTTATGCAGATGAAAACGCGAGCGTAGCGAGCGCGAAATCTTTCGAACATTACGATGTAGGTGCAGAAAATACTTTACACGTATCAAGTTATGTAACTGAAAACGCGAGCGAAGCGAAATATTTCGAACATTATGATGCAGGCGCGGGAAAGACTTCATACGCATCAAGTAATGTAGTGAAAAAGGCGAGCGAAGCGAGCGCAAATTATTTGAAACATTATGATACAGGTGAGGATAATACTTCATACGCTTTAAGTCATGTAGATGAAAACGCGAGCGTAGCGAGCGCGAAATGTTTCGAACATTATGATGCAGGTGCAGAAAAGACTTCATACGTATCAAGCAATGTAGTTAAAAAGGCGAGCGAAGCGAGCGCGAAATATTTGCAACATTATGATACAGGTGAGGATAATAGTTCATACGCATTAAGTCATGTAGATGAAAACGCGAACGTAGCGAGCGCGAAAATTTTCGGACGTAATGATGCAGGAGGTGCGGTAAAGACTTTATATGCATCAAGTAATGTAGTTAAAAAGGCAAGCAAAGCGAGCGTAAAATGTTTGGAACATTATGATACAGGTGCGGAAAATATTCATACGCATTAAGTTATGCAGATGAAAACGCGAGCGTAGCGAGCGCGAAATCTTTCGAACATTACGATGTAGGTGCAGAAAATACTTTACACGTATCAAGTTATGTAACTGAAAACGCGAGCGAAGCGAAATATTTCGAACATTATGATGCAGGCGCGGGAAAGACTTCATACGCATCAAGTAATGTAGTGAAAAAGGCGAGCGAAGCGAGCGCAAATTATTTGAAACATTATGATACAGGTGAGGATAATACTTCATACGCTTTAAGTCATGTAGATGAAAACGCGAGCGTAGCGAGCGCGAAATGTTTCGAACATTATGATGCAGGTGCAGAAAATACTTCATACGTATCAAGCAATGTAGTTAAAAAGGCGAGCGAAGCGAGCGCGAAATATTTGCAACATTATGATACAGGTGAGGATAATAGTTCATACGCATTAAGTCATGTAGATGAAAACGCGAGCGTAGCGAGCGCGAAATGTTTCGAACATTATGATGCAGGTGCGGAAAAGACTTCACACGCATCAAGTTATATAGATGAAAACGCGAGCATAGCGAGCGCGAAATGTTTCAAACATTATGATGCAGGTGCGGAATATACTTCACACGCATCAAGTAATGTAGATGGAAACGCGAGTGCAGCGAGCATGAAATGTTTCCAACATATCATACACGTGCGGAAAAAACTTCATACGCATAAAGTCATTTAAATGTGAACGCGAGCGTAGCGAGCGCGAAATCTTTCGAACATTATGATACAGGTGTGGAAAATACTTCATACGCATCAAGTATTGTAGAGAGCGTAGCGCGCGCGAAAATTTTCGATCATTACGATGTAGGTAGGTACGGAAAATACTTTACACGTATCAAGTTATGTTAATGAAAACGCGAGCGAAGCGAGCGCAAAATTTTCGGACATAATGATGCAGGCGCGGAAAAGACTTCATACGCATTAAGTATAAGTAATGTAGATGAAAACGCGAGCGCAGCGAGCGTGAAATGTTTCGAAAATTATGATGCAGGAGCGGAAAAGACTTCATACGCATCAAGTAATGTAGTTAAAAAGGCGAGCGAAGCGAGCGCAAATTATTTGGAACATTATGATACAGGTGAGGAAAAAAAAAGAAAAAAAAGGTACGGAATATTTTTCACACGCATTAAGTAATGTAAGTAGGGAGCGTAGCGAGCGCGAAAATTTTCGAACATTATGATGCATGTGCGAAAAATACTCCATATTCATTGAGTAATGTAGATGAATACGCGAGCGCAAATTTTTTCGAACATTGTAATGCATGTGTGGAAAAGACTTTATACGCATCAAGTCATGTAGATGAAAACTCGAGCGAAGCGAGCGTGAAACTTTTAGAACATTGTGATGCTGGGTGCGGAAAAGACTTCTTACGCATTAAGGAATGTAGATGTAAACGCGAGCGCAGCGAGCGCAAGATTTTAAAGAAAAAAAAAATAGTTGTCGGTGGTTGAATACCTATTTTTTTGTTTAAAAATTATTGGAGAACCTTACTACCTTTGTTTGTTCTTTCACATTCAAAGGTGGAGTAGAGGCCCAGGTTGATATCGCACCCACCCTGGCTGTTCCTAGGAGATGTGTGATTTTCTGAGATTGAGTTTTGGTTTTCTATCGGCCTATGAATTTCGAATTTGGTCATACTTAATGTTTATTGTTACATACCTATATTTTGCTAACAAATACCTATATACCCTAAATGTGGAAAGTCTGACCCGGCCGGTCTTCGGTATGATGTATGGATCAGTTAGTTGATCCAAATTTGCAACATTGACAAACTTTAATTCGATGCGAACTGCGATTTCGTTAATTTTCTGGCTTTGAGAACGGTCAGTGGACCCTCCCCCCCTTCCCCACTCCTGATATCCCCGTACCCCGAAGAACCTCAAACATATCCCATAACGATTATTAAGAAAATAAATATCCGCCATCTTGCAAATGTAAAATAATAATCAGCACCCCAAAAAAAGATTTTATACAAAAATATTAATATTTAAATTTATACATTTTGAACCTTATTATTTGAACAGTAAAATGGCTTTTTAAACAAATAAAGTTGATGCAACTCGGCCAACTCAAATTATTTCAATCATGTGCATATATATATACATGCCGCAAGTCTTACCATGCAACCGAGAGCCCGATGCTCTGCGTAGGTAGGTAGAGGTACCCTCCATCGAAAACAAAAAAAAAAAACACCGAGCTTGCATAGTAAGACTGGTATGTACCTAGGTTTGTGAATATTGATAGCGACCGACTGTCCAACATAATTAGATCTCTCATATCAAACAGTTAATATGGTTTGAGGGACTTCTGTTTTTTGTCTTTGGCCTCTCAAGTATATTTCATCCCCCGTTTTTTCAAATTCTATCTGTTTATTGCACAATGTTTGAATGGAGTTCTTTTTCCTTCGCTTCCAAGTAGATGCTTACCAATTTTCAAGCCTTTAAATCACGAATTGAAGGACTTCCCATACAAAGTTCAACCCCTGTTTTCACCCCTTTTAATCCCCAATCTGTATGATTTTTATAGCCTATAACCTCGCCGAAGATCCAATAAACATATTATTGAAGGCTGTATTAAAATCCACTCGCTAGTTTTCACGTGATAGTTAGACAAATAAACAGACAGACAAACAGACAAACAGACAAACAGACAAACAGACAAACAGACATGAATTCTAAAAACCGTTGAAATGTGTTCTGTTATCGATTCTAAGACCCCTCAATCGATTTTTTTTCTTATATCTTCAATGTACAGATTTTTGACCCTCTTCTGCTTTATTATATGTATAGATAGATTATTCGTTTGTTCGATTCCCACCGGCTTACTTAATTTTCAGCCAGTCCAGGGGGCCGGTTTTTGAGTTTCGAGCGCTCGACTTTTCACTCGACATCTGTCAAAACATCATAGCTTTTTGACAGATCTCGAGTGAAAAGTCGAGCGTTCGACACTCAAAAATCGGCCCCCTGTTCTTTTACTACGGCTCATGAAGAATAAGAAACGCAAATTATTTCCGGCTTCCGAAAGAATATTTTTGACGTGCACTGGTAGGTAAACAAGCATACGGTTCAGGGTTATCATAGCCTATGGACGTTTGCAACGTCAGTGGTATCAGCTATTTTAAGACTACCGTAGCCTATGGACAGTGTGAGGAGAACAAGCATACGGTTCAGGGTTACCATAGCCTATGGACTATTACAACGTCAGTGTCGCCCGACATTTTGTGCGACAAAATGCAGCGTAAACGGAAAATATTGGGCCCTTATATGAATGTTGAAAGTCACAGAACCATATCAAAATAAATTGTAAAATGTTATTCAACGCGGTGATTGTATTTAAATTACATTATAGCGAAAATGTTCATTATCATGCTGGACTAATAAAGAAGCCGCGAATTACATCTATACATATAATAAAGCAGAAGAGGGTCGAAAATCTGTACATTGAAGATATTAGAAAAAAAATCGATTGAGGGGTCTAAGAATCGATAACAGAACACGTTTCAACTGTTTTTAGAATTCGTGTCTGTTTGTCTGTTTGTCTGTTTGTCTGTTTGTCTGTTTGTCTGTTTGTCTGTCTGTTTATATGTCTAACTATCACGCGAAAACTAGCAAATGGATTTTAATACAGCCTTCACTAATATGTTTATTGGATCTTCGGCCAGGTTATAGGCTATAAAAATCATATAGGTTAGGGATGAAAGGGGGTGAAAAGAGGGGTAAAACTTTGTATGAGAAGTCTTTCAGTTCTTGATTTACAGGCTTGAAAATTGGTAAGTATATACATGGACGCAAAGTAAATAGAACCCCATTCAAACATTTTATAATAAACAGAAAGTATTTGAAAAAATGGGGGGTGAAATAACAATACCTCTCAGGGCTAAAGACAAAAATACAAAAGTCCCTCAAACCATATTAACTGTTTGAAATGAGAGATCTAATTATGTTGGTCAGTCAGTCTCTATCAATATTCACAAACCTTACTACGAAACCTCGGTTTTTTTTGTTTTCGATGGAGGGAACCTACGCAGAGCGGTTGCATTGCATGGTAGCACTTGCGACATGTACCTATATATTAGGTATGCGCATTTTTGTATAAAATATTGTTTTTTGAGGTGCTCATTACAAGAATGATATCCATTTTCAAATCGAAGATGGCGGACATTTACTTATTTACTTTTCTTAATAATCGATATGGGTGTCATTGAGGTTCTTCGAGGTGCCGATTAGTTGCGTTTTCCGTCAGCAAAATGTATAAAATACGTTCATCGCGTAACAGACATAAATTTAGGGTATATTGGTATTCGTTAGTAAAATATACCTACGTAACAATAAACATCAAGTATGACCAAATTCGAAAGTTTTAGGCGGATAGGAAGCAAAAAAAAAACAATTCTCAGAAAATCACATAACTCTTAGAAGCAACCAGGGTGGGTGCGCTATCAACCAAGGCCTCTACTCCATCTTCGAAAGTGAAAGAACAGACCAAAGAAGGTATTCAGTTATACCTATGTTTTACAATAAAGCACTTTGAACTTTGAAAGGTATTCCACTAATTTATGAACAAAAAAATATCTATTCAACCACCTCTTTACAAAGCCATTTCTTTTTGTTCAGTCATCTACATTGCTGGAGGATGTTTTCAAGAATCTGGACTGGAGAAGGCATAAACGGCGAGTATATCACTCATCTTCGGTTTGCTGATGACATAGTAGTCTTGGCTGAAACCATGGAGGATTTAAGTACAATGCTCGATGACCTCAGTAAAGCCTCCGAGCGAGTTGGTCTAAGGATGAACATGGATAAGACGAAGATCATGTCAAATGCCCATGTAGCACCAACTCCCGTTACAATCGGACGCTTTACGCTCGAAGTTGTAGACGATTATGTATACCTAGGACAGACTGTCCAGCTAGGTAGGTCCAACTTTGAGAAAGAGGTCAATCGTCGAATCCGACTCGGCTGGGCAGCGTTCGGGAAGCTACGGCATATCTTTTCGTCCAATATTTCGCAGTGTCTCAAGACGAGAGTCTTTGACCAGTGTGTGTTGCCAGTTATGACATATGGTACGGAAACGTGGTCGCTCACCATGGGCCTCATAAGAAGGCTCAAAGTCACTCAGAGGGCAATGGAGAGGGCTATGCTGGGAGTTTCTCTGCGTGATCGCATCAGAAATGAGGCCATCCGTAGCAGAACCAAAGTAACCGATATAGCCTTTCGAATCGCTAAACTTAAATGGCAGTGGGCGGGGCACATTGCACGTATAACCGATGGCCGTTGGGGCCGAAAGGTTCTCGAGTGGCGACCACGGACCGGAAGGCGCAGCGTGGGTAGACCACCCCACAAGGTGGACTGATGACCTGGTAAAGGTCGCGGGAGTCCGCTGGATGCGGGTGGCGCAAGACCGGTCATTGTGGCACTCTTTGGGGGAGGCCTATGTCCAGCAGTGGACGTCTTTCGGCTGATATGATGATGATGATGATGATGATCTACATTGCTTGATGCGTATGAAGTATTTTCCGTACCTGCATCATAATGTTCGAATCATTTCGCACTCGCTTTTTTATCTACATTACTTGACGCGTTTGAAGTCTTTTCCGCACCTGCATCATAATGTTTGTAAAAATTTCGCGTTCGCTACGCTCGCGTTTTCATCTGCATGACTTGATGCGTATGAATTATTTTCCGCACCGGCATCATAATGTTCGAAATTTCGCGCTCGCTACGCTCGCGTTTTCATACACATTACTTGATGAGTATGAAGTATTTCCCGCACCTGCATCATAATGTTCGAAAAATTTCGCGCTCGCTACGCTCGCGTTTTCTTCTTCATTACTTGATGAGCATTTTCCGCACCTACATCATAATGTTCGAAAATTTTCGCGCGCCGTACGCTCGCGTTTTCATCTACATTATAGTTGATGCGTATGAAGTCTTTTCGGCACCTGCATCAGAATGTTCGAAAAATTTCGCGCTCGCTGCGCTCGCGTTTTCATCTACATTACTTGATGAGTATTTTCCGCACCTACGTCATAATGTTCGATAATTTTCGCGCGCCCTACGCTCGCGTTTTCATCGACATTATAGTTGATGCGTATGAAGTATTTTCCTCACCTGCATCAAAACATTTCGCGCTCCTTACGCTCGCGATTTTCTTCATTTCTTGATGCGTATGAAGTATTTTCCGCACCTGCATATTAATGTTCAAAAATTTCGCGCTCGCTGCGCTCGCGTTTTCAACTACATTACTTGATGAGTATAAAGTATTTTCCGCACCTACATCATAATGTTCGAAAATTTTCGCGCGCCCTACGCTCGCGTTTTCATCTACATTAGTTGATGCGTGTGAAATTTTTTCCGTGCCTGCATCATAATGTTCGAAACATTTCGCACTCACTACGCTTGCGATTTTATCTTCATTACTTGATGCGTATGAAGTATTTTCCGCACCTGCATCACAATGTTCTTTTTTTTCATTTTGCGCTCGCTACGCTCGCGTTTTCATCTACATTACTTGGTGCGTATGAAGTCTTTTGCACACCTGCATCGTAATGTTTGAAAGAATTCGCGCTCGCTGCGCTCGCGTTTTCATCTTCATTACTTAATGCGTATGAAGTATTTTCCACGCCCGTATCAGAATATCCGAAAAATTTCGTCGTTTTCATCTACTTCCTTCTTAATATATATTTTGTCCTCTGTCATGTGTTTCATGTGGGCGCATTGAGCCGGCGTGCGCAATGTTTGGCGAGACAGACCGGCGAAATACGGTGTAGAAGTTGATATGGATATTCACGCGAATGAAGTCGCGGGCAAAAGCTTAGATAAATAAATTTAAATAATAAAAAATCCTCTCCCTGTGATCCTGATCTGTGTCCTTTAATTGAGGTGTGCAATAAAGAGTAGGTATTTGTTGTTGTTTGTTGTTGTTTAAAACTGGACTACCCGTGCGAAACCGGGGCGGGTTATACATGCGAAAGTAACTCTGTCTGCCTGTTTCCCCTTAAAATGCTCAACCGATTTAGATGAAATTTGGTATGGATATAGTATGAGTCCTAGGGAAGGACATAGGATACTTTTATCCCGGAAATCATCCCTTAACGGGGTTTAAGTTAGAATGGAAGAGAGATAACTAGGTAAGCGCAAGAAATAGAAGATTTTTTTTAAATTAATAATGGGATTGCTCTTGGCCAGCATCTAGCCAGGGAAATAACATTCTAACGTGATGACCGAGTTCTACGCAGACGAAGTCGCGGGCAAAAGCTAGTTCATAAATAAAGCATATCAATGTCAGAACCACATATTTATAATTACAATTGGACTTTATCACAATTGGAATTGTTAGTTAATAATAATAAATATGCTTTTTTACATGCTTCATTTATTTCTGTTTTTTTTTGTGTAGGTACTATTTTTGTTGAGCAATAAATAATATTTGTATGGTATTGTATCGTAAATACAGTAAAATGGTATAAAACTTGAGAAACATATTAAATTGGTTAATGGAATCTTAAGGAAAAGTCAAAAGGAAATTTTTGCTTCAAAATCGTGGGAACCCATGGAACGGGTTAAATTTCTACGTCACTTTGGACTTCACCGTTTTACTCGTAGCTTGGGAAAAAACCTTTCTCCTGTCCGGATGTCCGGCTAAAGGGCTACACAGGTTGCATTTCTCAGCTGAATATTGTTAATTATGCGAACAGTTTCGGTAATTTTTTTTTTTTTGCTGACTCAATTTTTGGAATAATGACAAAATGGCGGAGCTCAAGGGGGCCATTATAACGTAAAAGGTAACTGGTTTGGTCTACAGCTCACAAAACCACTGGTACTTAAAAATATGGACGACCACTTTAGCCTAGTGACCCTGCCTACAAAGCTGGGTATCCCAGGGACGAATCCCGGTCAGGGATTCTTGGATGTTTTCTATGTATTTAAGTATCTTTATCTATATAAGTAAGTATACCGTCACTTAGTACCCATAGTACAAGCTTTGCTTAGTTTAGTACTAGGCCGATTTGTGTAAGATTTCCTATAAATATGTGTTTAGTAAATATTTGTTTAAATATTTGGCTCATAATAATAATAATAAGCCGGCGGGGGCAGCTTGTGGCGAGCTGACGGTGAGGGGCGACACTGCGGACGCCTATTCCAGAGGGCCCGGTTATCCGGCCCTCGCCTCTGCGCCTGCCTTAACCGGCCGGCCAGAGTGGAGTCGCAAGAGCAAAACCTATGGGAACCTGGAGAGGTTGGAAGTGTAAAATGTTATAACGCCGGCGGCCTGCTGAACGGATTACCGGGATCTGGCTACCGCAGACTCACCTCACGACAACCTTACAGCCGCTCAAAGGGATGTTGCCCGATTGTCGCACCGTGCGTGCGACTGTTTTGTGGGGCCCACTCAGCGAGCAGGCAAGTCACCGCCTGCGTTTTCACAATTATGAGACTGATTGTCACGGCAGGCGTCCGCTAGTCTCCTCCCATAACGCAGTATCCAGTCCATCCAATTTTCAACTCAATAGCCCTATGACCTTAGTTTCCATCGCAGTCAAAAGACTGCACTGCAATAGTATTTGCACCTGGCGGGGACCATCTCTGGATGTATCATATTGTGCGTTCGGAGATGGTATCCGCCATGTGTATCCCTTGCCTTAAGATTATTTTTGTCTTAAAGTGACCTCTGCGCTGTTGGCTTCGGCCCCATGCATACCTTCCAAAGGTCCGGGACCCCATGGTCCCGAGATATGGTAAATAAATAATAATAAGTTCATAATAGAAAACAAAATATGTACTTGATTTGTGCAATAAGGGTCCAATGTGTATAAACTAGTGTGAATAATACAAGGAGAAAAAACCAACAAATGTTTACGGAATCAACGCTGGCTCCAACATCGCACTTTCTCGTTTTGCATAGCAATTGGTAACATGGACAAAATTGCATTTTGCCTGCAAAGAAATATTAAAACCATCCCGCAATTGGTATTCAAAGGATGTTCGATATTACCAGTGAATATTACGAGGGATTTTCTAGAAAGTATTACAATAGACTGTAAAGCGATTCCAAGTTATTCTTTGTAGTAGGTATACAATTTTTAATCCGTTAACTTTAAAATTGTTCGAAACATTGTAGTCGTCATTACTTACCGCCGTGTTATACCGTAGCATATAAAGTAGGTTACCGTTATGCACTATTCAGTCACTGCCTTCCCCTAATGTCACTGAACATTGTTATATTTAACCACATACTAGCAAATAATTATTACTAAATATATAAGATAATCGTTATTCAACTAAGTACAGAATAGGTATTTTTTTTAAGACTGTTATGTAGTCGAGACGCACAAAGTTCCGTTCGTCTGTAGCGCTGCAGCACAGCTACGGGCGTAGACGTCTACGCGCTCGTAGCGACCGCGACGGACTGAATAAGCTACGACCGACCATTAGTAAGGCTTTTTGAGCACTTCTTTCTTTGAGTCGTAATGAAGGTCTTGTCGCTAGTGGGATTTAAGTGAAATATTCATTTAGATTCACTTAGATACTAGTCTCTGTACATTGACTCAACGTAATCTTTACGAGATTGACGTGTAAATAATTTAGCGAAAAGTCAAATAATTCATTCATTGAGTTTGGATTTTCTTCGGCAGGTATTTTTTGTTAAAGGTTTTCATAATTGATATAAAAAGCGTTTCAAAAGCTAGCGGGTAATCGGAGAAGAAAATACTCAGTTAAAAAGTCTGATAAATTCGAGCCCCGATGCAGTGGAGTTCGTCTAGTATAAAACAATTTCAACATTTATTTCAATAATAAATGTTTAGATCAAACGACTGAGTAGTGAGACCAATAATAACTATATTTAAGGTGGTACACTTTCCATACAAAACATCTTTTGACATTCGCAGGCTAGCGGAGTGATATTTTAAGAAACTTAAGTAAGAAACATTCATAGAATGGCTTTCCATTTGCGCGAAATTCCCCCTTTCCTAGAATAAACTTGTATAAACTAGAATAATTTGAGAAATTAGTTTGTCACGTGAGTATCACGTGACATCAATTTTTTCGAATTATTCTAGGTTATACAAGGTTATTCTAGGTTATCACTCCGCTAGCCAGCGAATGTCAAAAGATGTTTTATATGGAAAGCGAACCACCTTAACGAAGTTCATTTTGCTATCAAAATAAAAGAAAGAAAGTGTTCCTAACAAAATATGGAGCCTGGTATTATGAAATATTTTCATTTTATTTAATAAAGTTTCCACGAACTTTTAAACCATTGTCCAAATCCCCTTTACGCCTGCACTCATGAGCTCGAATCAGAACTGTCGGTACAATAATAAAGTGTCGTTTTACCTACTAATGACTCGTCTTACATCTTGTGAATTCGTAGCACAAATAATTATTAGAGAAAGAAAATTGAATTTTTTTCTCTAATTATTTTTAGGCATGTTTTGTGATTTAATTTTTTATTTAAAATATTTTTATGCTTTAACTATTATATTTTCTTTCTAAAATAAATGATTTGTGCAAATTGTGAGACCTAAGAAAATGCTCTGACTAGACGAGAACTTATGCCTCGGCAATCGATTTACAAAAACGGAACGTGGGATACGTCATTGTTTGTGCACGATTTAATTTCTGTTTTTCTTTAGTGTCATTTATTTTGTGAGCAATAAAGAATATTTACATTGAATTGTATTGTAATTATGGCTCGCTGATTTCTGTAATTATAAAGAACACAAGTTTCTATAAATCACCCGGACTGTAACATCGTATTCGCGGTCTGAAAGTGTTAAAAACGAGGTATATATGCGAGGTTGGCAGCGTATTTGCATGAAACCGACGTTTGACGTGCATGAGGGCCGTAATCGCGGTTATGCTGCTAACAATTAGGTTGCCGTGTAATCAGGGTCTAGACGATGGCGAGGTCAATGCCCAGCTACTTACACTGTGTTCATGGAGACCAGTAATGTTTTCACGGTTTTCACGCTCCATTTTGCAAGTGAAATAGTTTTTTACAGTCGATATCGTATTGTTCGATACCATCTGTCAAATTTGTAACTCATGGTACCGATTTTCTACGGAAACGTCAGTCGCTAGCGTTGATAGTTTTCGGTAGGTAATTTACCGTGGGACTCATCCTACCGATCCCTAGTTCTATGAGTGACCGCCAGAGGCGATGTACTTTTGCCCATACATATTGTTGACGCAGTCGCTAGCGAGTATAGTAATAGTTTTCTACAGTATAAATTGTATTGTTCGATAGAGTCTGTCAAATTTGTAACTCATGGTACCGATTTTCTACAGAAACGGCTACTTGACAGTTACAGAACGTTAGTCGCTAGCGTTTAGTTTTCGATAGGTAATTTACCGTAGGACTCATACTACCGATCCTTAGTTCTATGAGTGACCGCCAGAGGTGCTGTACTTTTGTCCATACTAAATCGTTTACGCAGTCGCTAGCGAGTACGGTAAGAGTTTTCGATACAAACTCATGTTAGAGGTACTGAGTTAATATTTATCCAGTCAGTGCGAACCTAACCGCACGTTAACATTCACTATACATCATCTAATTCATTCATATTATCGTAAATGCAGATGGCAGTCGCTTGCATAAAAGTAGTGCTTACTCCAAATCTTAGGATCGTTGCCAAAGCAGACCCCGCGAGCTCCTTTAGTGATAGAACTGGGATAATTCTAGAAGGATGATGTTGATGACTAAGCGTACCCAATTTTATGATTGAAAATGTGACGAGTTTTAAAAATGGCTAAAGAAAATTGACCGTTTGAACACATGTAGAAGAATCTCGTTTACTCGTGGCAACCACAAAAACAACATAAATAAAATGTAAATGTATGTAATGTAATGTAAGCGGTTCCATATCAGCATATTACTATCTTATTGATCTTATATTGCAAGCGAATAATATACAAATAAGACAACACGTCCCGAAAAATGGTACACTTTGTGGACTAAAATCCAAAACAACTACTGAGTCAAAGGTGGACAAAAATCTGAATTAGATTGATTTAGGTATTTAAGGTCAAATGTATAGATATGATAATTTGCTCATGATAATACCTACTGACGTGTGTTTACCTGATCTAGTATTATGGCCTGCGGGTTAATACCCAACGTCAGTTTACCGCGGACATATGGAATCACCGACACTGCACTGTGCATTTGTCGCCGGTTTGGGGATTAGGGTACGGTGGGCCTACATTTTGGACAAGGGAGTCAAGGGTCTTAGACGTAGTGATTTATATTCTCTTTGCGTCTTAGGTGTTATTTTACCACCATACCATTATACATAGTCAAATCAATATTGTATTATTGCAATTGTAACTACTTAATTTAATTTACTAACCTGTTTATTCACTTAATGTGAAACCAACTTACTGACTACGGGTGGGCTTAGAACCAGCTTATCGCTGTGCTCACACCGATTTTTCCATGTCAATTAGATATAAGATATTACTAACCGATACACCATTGTAATTTAAAGAGAAAATAAACGCATTTGTATTTGTATTTGTATTTCCCTTTTACAATCGATAAAGAGCTGGAAGCATCTCCTACTCCTAGTAAGTTAAAACTAAAGTTATAACTATAACATACTATAAAAAATCGTAGTAACTTTCTCAGCTGTAGGTACTAAATGTGTTAAGGCGACGTGAGCTCAGCGCTTAGCCGCTTTCGAGGGGGTGAGGTGCGTGGCTTGAGGGGAGCAGGCGCGGGGTTTTTGCCACCTTGCTAAAAGGCTTCAAAAACTCTGTTCTCTAAGCTCACGTCACCTTAAACCACAGTAGCCGCCTTTTATTACTTATAAAAAGCAAAGTCGAGTATTATAATTGACGGCAGTGATTATACAGAAATATTTTTTGCTATATATTATGTCTGTAACCATTACTGACATGAACCTGGCTGAAAATAGGTGAGAACGAGTTCGTGCGGCCATTGCGTGTGGCGGCAGACTTTTGCAGGTCACCGTTCGGGGGAGCGATTCTGGGAACCCTCGATAGCGATAGGTACTGAAAATAATTATTTTTTTCCGTGATTGGGATTCCAACCTTTTATCTATGATACAAAAGCTTCGATGTCATTATTGAAATAAAGTTTGATGATATAGATTTAATGGTAACCACTTTTCGCATCCAAGTAATAGTATTCTATTATTATTGTGAATGCGCGGAATTTGTCAGAACACTGTTTACATTATTCGCCTTATTACAATGGAATAAGGGATACCTTACTGTAGATATACAGTGAAATATATGTATCGAATTAATCATTTCTCAACCGATTCTGGTGAAGATTCAATATTTATATAGAAATTTTTGTCGTCACTTTTCGAAAATTAAAAAAAATCATTCATTTAAGAATTCATTGAAATAAAAAAAACTCGCGGGGCCTGATGAAATGAACACAAAACCCTCGTCATAGATACCTGTCAAATATCTCGCTTCAATGTGCCAACCACCTACGGCACCTTTTTTATTCTACTCTGTGGTCGATTTCAATAACGACAAGTCACTTATTTTGTTTTACTTTTATAATTACTTGTAATTAAAGTCAAGTCTTTGAGAAAGCCATCTCTTTTATTTTAATAGGTTATGGGCACCTCGCTCATTAGTGCGTTTTGAGATTGGCTATAAAAAGAAAGCTAAGTAAAATAAACTGAAAGTACATAACCTCAAAACACGCGGTCGCCGGTATTCTTTTCAGCATTTCAGATACTTACAAAATGTCTTCGCAAAATGGTTTGCTATCTATTGAAAAGCTCACAGGACGAGACAATTGGAGCACATGGAGCTTTGCGGTGGAAGCTTTTCTTCAATTAGAAGAACTATGGGAAGTTGTACAAGGTACCATAGTTGACAAGAAAAAGGACACAAAAGCGAAGTCTAAATTAATATTGCTGGTGGATCCAATGCTATACGTCCATATCCAGGACGCAACCACGTCTAAAGAGGTATGGGACAAGCTTTCTCGTGCTTTTCAAGACTCGGGACTAGTACGCAAGGTTGGTTTATTAAAAGATTTAATCAACACCACCTTAGAATCAAGTAACAGTATAGAGGAATATGTTAATAAAATCATGTCTTCAGCCCATAAATTGAGAAGTATTAAATTTGAAATAGACGATGAATGGCTTGGGACTTTAATGCTGGCTGGCTTGCCCGACATGTACCAGCCAATGATCATGGGTATTGAAAGTTCTGGAGTTGAAATAAGTGCAGATTTAATAAAAACTAAATTGCTACAAGAAGTAAAATCAACATCAACAGATACAACAGCATTTTATACAAAACCCCATTCCAAACAAAGTCATATTGCCAATAAAAAAAATCAGAATCATAAATCAAAAGGGCCTCGTTGCTACAACTGCAACAAATACGGACATTTAGGCAAGCAATGCTGGTACAAAAAAAATAAAACTAGCAATGATAACTCATCTAATAATGGTTATATAGCTGCTTTTTCAGCTATGCAGTTACAAGATCACAAGAATTGGTATATAGACTCGGGTGCATCAATGACAATGACAATGCATCGAGAATGGCTGGACAGCGAGAAGCCTTCACCTGTAAGAACTGTAAGGATTGCTGACAACAAAACACTACATGTTGAATGCTGTGGTAACGTCACTATACGAGTACCATCAGGAAATGGGTTCAACACAATACAGGTCAGAGATGTTCTTTATATACCAGACCTTTCAACCAATTTGATATCTGTCAGTAAAATAATAAAAAACAACTGCAAAATTGAATTTAATAAAAAAGGCTGCCTAATATACAACCAAATGGGGCAACAAGTAGCAAAGGCTGATCTCATTAATGATACATATAGGCTGAATACTTATGAGGACTCAATAACAGCATTGTCGACTACTGCTGAAAATGATACCTACCTGTGGCACCAGCGTATGGGTCACTTAAACCTTACTGATGTGCAAAAAATACCGGCATGTACTTCAGTTGTTAAGTTGTCACCGAATAAAGAAAGTAGTGTGTGCATAACTTGTTTAGAAGGCAAGCAGACAAGAAAACCATTTCCCCATAATGGCTCGCGAGCAAAAGATTTATTGGAGCTTGTACATTCTGATGTATGTGGCGCAATGCAGGCTGTCTCTATTGGAGGTTGCAGGTACATAGTTACTTTCATTGATGACTTTTCAAGAAAAGTATTTGTATATTTTATGAAAAATAAGGGAGAGGTACATGATAAATTCATAGAGTTCAAAAACAAAGTTGAGAATGAATTAAATAAAAAAATCAAAGTCTTTCGAAGTGATAATGGCAAAGAGTATGTTAATAAGCAATTTCAAAATACAATGAAAAAATATGGTATATTGCATCAAACCAGTAACCCATACACCCCGGAGCAAAACGGTCTCAGTGAGAGGATGAACAGAACACTAATAGAACGGGCAAAATGTATGATTCTCAATGCTAATTTGCAGAACTACTACTGGGCGGAGGCTGTACCCGCTGCTGCCTACATCATAAACCGTTCACCGACTTGCGCCCTCAAAGACATCACTCCAGAAGAGGTTTGGACCGGTGAGCAGCCTGACCTGAGCCACATGAGGGTCTTTGGGTGTAAGGCCATGGTTCACATTCCTAAGGAACATAGACAAAAATTAGATGCAAAATCACGAGAGATGATTTTTGTGGGTTACAGTGAAAGCACAAAGGGCTACCGATTTATAGACCCAAAGAGCAAACAGGCCTTAATGAGCAGAGATGTTGTATTTCTGGAAGCGACAGTGAAACAAAAAAAGGTCTCCTCAGCACCTGAAAACGAGGAAAATATAATAAGTTTTAGTGAGAAAACAAGAAAGAGTAAAAATATAAAGCAACATGAAATTAAAAAAATGTCATCCGATAAATTAGTACAGAAGAAAGTAGTATACTTACCAATATCGGAAGAGAATTCTGATTTTCAGGACACCGATGACTTTGATGAATCCGATGAACAAAGCAGTTCAAATTCTCAGAATGTTACTATCACTGATCAAAATCCAACTTCAGATTCTGAAACATTTGAAGATGTGCTTGATGACACATACATACCTGAAGAAACCGCAGACATTTCTCCACCCCGTCGAATCAACCTGAGACCCCGACAACGAGAAGAGCAACATGATTCTTCTACATTTCTATGCATAAATGGTGAGTCAGCTATGAGCATATTAGACAGTGATCCACAAGACATTGAGGAGGCTCTTCAAAGTAATAAGGCTGATAAGTGGATAGAAGCCATGAAGGAAGAACATGAATCGTTACTGAAAAACAAAACGTGGACATTAGTTGACTTACCTAAAAATAAGAAGGTGATACCTTGTAAATGGATATATAAGACGAAGACTGACGAGAGTGGAAATGTAACGCGCTATAAAGCAAGATTAGTCATAAAAGGGTATAAACAAGCAAGAGGAATAGACTATAATGAAATATATGCTCCTGTTGTTCGTAACACATCGATAAGATATTTGATTGGGTTGGCTGCAAAATACAAGTTACAAATCCATCAAACAGACGCAATAACAGCTTTTTTGCAAGGAGAAATAGATAAAGAAATTTACATGTCACAACCACCATATTTTGAAAATGGAGAAAAGGTATGCAAGCTAAATAAGTCGATTTATGGGCTTAAACAAGCGAGTAGGCAATGGAATTTAAAACTAAATGCTGCTTTACTCGAAGTTGGTATGAAAAGATCAAAACTAGATCCGTGCATATACTTTCGAATACTAAATAAAGACAACATACTATTTATCACCGTATATGTTGATGATCTGTTGTATTTTTTCAACAATAATGATACAGCTATGGAAATAAAGAATAAACTTAAAGAGAAATTCTGTATGAAAGATCTGGGCGAAGCTAAATACTGTATAGGATACAGAATCACACAGGAAGATAATGGGGACATTTCCCTCGACCAGTCTGCCTACATACAAAAAATATTGAATCGATTTGGGATGAATGAATGCAAACCCGTGTGTTCGCCATGCGATGCAAACGTTACATTCAAAAAGGCAAGAGAAGAAGGAAACATATTAAAAGATGTACCATACTAGGAAGCAGTGGGATGCTTGTTGTATTTATCCCAAGGCACGAGACCAGATATAACGTTTATTGTAAACATGCTAAGCAGATTTAACAACCAACCAACTACTCAGCACTGGATGGCTGTCAAGCGAGTGCTCAGATATTTAAAGGGCACTTTATACTCAAAACTCACATACAAGAGTGATATTCAAACCAATATTGTTGGGTATAGTGATGCTGACTGGGCCAGCGATTCTGAAGATCGACGGTCTTGCACCGGGTATATTTTTCTTTTTCAGGGAGCGGCTTTGAGCTGGAACTCACGAAAACAACAAACTATAGCCCTATCCACTTTGGAATCTGAATATATGTCATTGGCTACTGCAACACAAGAATGTATTTGGCTGAGACAATTGGAGGAAGAGTTTTGGCCAAGTTTTTCAGGTACTCCTACCACTTTGTTTTGTGACAACCAAAGTGCCATTAGCCTTTCAGGCAACGACATGTACCATCCGAGGAGCAAACATATAGATGTTCGCTACCATTTTCTTCGGGAGCCAACCAACCAAATATCCACAAACCAAATATCTGTGCAGTATATACCGACGCAAGAGATGATTGCTGATCTGCTAACGAAAGGGTTACAAGGACCAAAGCACAGGAAGTTTACTGCATTAATGGGTTTGTGTCCAGGAGAGGATGATGAAATGAACACAAAACCCTCGTCATAGATACCTGTCAAATATCTCGCTTCAATGTGCCAACCACCTACGGCACCTTTTTTATTCTACTCTGTGGTCGATTTCAATAACGACAAGTCACTTATTTTGTTTTACTTTTATAATTACTTGTAATTAAAGTCAAGTCTTTGAGAAAGCCATCTCTTTTATTTGGCCTACAGCTAATAGAGCCACTAGTTAATATTATGGTCACGTGAAGCAAGATAAAAACACCATTCATTAATATCAATTCGAAATAAGACCAATCTAATTATTGGGGTTGAAATATTTTCTACCGTTACAAGAATTTTCACTTTCCTCGTTTATTTTCATTTTCGTGCCTACAGGGTGGTACCTAGGCTTGAGAGTGATTACACAAATAATTTAGTTAATTTTAGGTTTGATTCAACGAACTTGAGATACTGTACTAATTTTGCTAGGTACAGTCAGCTCGGGGGCATTTTCCAAAGAGGATCTATGGCTTCTTTAGGCTACAACCGGGAAAAACGCTAGAAGGATGATGATGACTAATTGAGCAAAGACTTGTTTCGTACAGAGAGCATTAGCACTTTTATTAGCATATAGCGCGACTCTAATGCAACACGATTTGTTGCACGCGTAATCAAGTGCGTCCGATCAAACGGACGGAATTACTCGAATGGCTCTCAAATTAAAAGCAGATATAACTATGTACAGTTAATCCTGCCAACTTTGAATGCTTGAGTAACATTGGACGGGCTTCGGGTAGCTAAAAATTTTTTATCTACACACATATCAAAAATTCTCTATAACATTCAGGTATCGGTTGCCAGTTCTGATTTCGATATTTCCGCAACCGTGCAAAAAAGGTTGTATTAACACAATTATTGTATTTATTTACTACGGTTTCTGAACCCATCTTAGAGTAGTTATAATATGTGTGTAGATAAAGTAATGTATGCAACTGTACATAATTAGGCATTAAAACACTCGTGTGACCTTATTATGAAACTCACTCGTGTTTAAATGCCCCTCATTATGTACCAGTTGCATAAACTACTATAATTAGATACAGATATTCAGTACCAGATATTACATATAAAAGCGAAGCGGTGCAGGATATTTTATACTGTCGGTACAATAATAGACCTATCGTTTAACTGAAACGGTATATGTGAAGGGTCAGGAATAAGATGGGAGATATCAAAGGATCGCGGATGGGGAGCGGGCGGCAGGTCCCTGCCGCACGTCCGTCTCAGTTAAGTATTAGTCGATCGATAAAATAGTCACTTATTTCATCGCTGATTATATGTAATCAAAGAAATCCTCGCCTCGATTCAACGTTGAATAAGCAGCTAATAAGTCTACAAATCTACTTAGAATAAAGGCCCATTTAAATATTTATTTAACTTGAAGATTCTTAGCGTAATCGTCCATTTGAAACAGGGGAATCAATGGCAACCATTCCACACGAGGTGGTTTGACTCTCAAATCTCAATCAAACAATGTGAGAGCGCACATACCAGTTCAAATGAAATAGGTGTCTTTTAGTGGAGTGCACACATACAACATTCTGCCTTTCATTTCCAATATGAGGACAGTAAAAAAGAGACGAATATGCCAAATCTATTTCCGAATCGTAGAGGATACTTTTTCTCCAAGCTGAGTCACACTTCTATTCAACTGACAAATCGCAACATAGATTTGTATGAGGGGGTGTAACTAAGTTGGAGGTTCTTCAGACTATCGGGGCTCTATACTCCAAAACATGTTACTGATTGCATCAATGCCCGGTAACAATCATCCATTAAATTTCTTATGAAAAAATAAACTAACTAGTTAGTAAATAACTAGTAAATGCTTTGTATTATAGTTTACTATAGAGGATTGGCATTATAATGCCAATATTATCGTCGATTTGAATACCCATTAGCAAATAATATAACTCAACGGATCAGTGCATCGCAATAGGATTAAATTTTAATTAAGGGCGACTGGTATTTATACAGATCTGTAACAGCACCAGATTTGAATGACGCGTGCGATTTGAACAAACACGGGATACGAAAATGCAGACTGAAACTCACAACTTAAAACAGTAAGGGCTTATTACTTACCCATAGTGATACCTATGTAATTTCCTGCCTGCGATCACATTGGGTTCGTTATAGAAGTAATTTTGTTTAATATAATCACACTACCTACTAGGTAGTGCCTAGTATCTAGATGTTTCATTTATGAAAATACATAAATTACAAAATCCCCTACAAACAACCCATTCTTTAACATCCATGAAAAAGAAGATCCACAGTACAGTCAAGGGCACCAATATGTATACATTTTTTCACCTTATTCCATTGAAATAAGGTCCAAAAATGTATACATATTTATGTCCTCGACTGTTCCATCCTAACCGCAACGATCAAATGCAACTTCAAAATGCGAGTTATTGTAGACGTGACACGGTTAGAACGTTTGATATCATAAATGTAGATAGAAATAATATCACATGCGCAGTGCCCAATCGACGTCGTCTCGTGCTGCTCTTATATACTGGCGTTTCCTATGTCAGAGCCATATTTCAGGAAGACATTTATTTTATGTTATTTTCATTATAGTAATAAAGTCATGTATACGTATATGTTTAAAACTGTTATTGTACAATAAACTTTATGTATGTAAGCATACATACATAAAGTTTTGAAGTGGAGTAATAGACCCAGAAACTTTTATTGCTATAAATCAGAGAAACAAATGGCTTTCATGCCCGAAAAATAGATTTAGATTTAGATTTATTTATTTCATAATATGAATTACAACGCAAGAGACAAATAGTAATGCACTGAACTCTCATTAAGTTATTAGTCATTATTAAAAGCTTAAAAATGTTTATGTTTAAACGTTCGATAAATCCGTTGCGTAAAAAAGTGAGTTGTTACAAACATGATTAATGACTTAAATGCCTAAAATGAAGGCGGCAATGATACATTTGTATTTAAAATATTGACGAAAACTTTTTTGTATGCATGAACATGTATAGGCAGGTACCATACCAAGCCAGGAAGCAACTTGACTCGGATACAAGTCGGCGCACAAATTTGTGAGGAGTGACACGCGTTGGGATGGGAAAGGATGACCGACCAGCCGCATTCAGTCAATCAAAATGGACCGGCTATGCAGCCAATATTGGAATAGAGGGGAGTGCGGATAATTCTTCGGTGGATGATACGCTGCACGTTGCTTCGTATGATTATTGCATATTTCTTCTCACGGTTCCACAAATATATCCGGGTCATAAACAGATTTAGGTTCGCGTCTTTCCTGTGGACATATCTAAAGTTAATCTAACGAGTCACCATTTCTATAAATCCATGTGATAAAAGCACAACTTACATGCTGATAAGCCGTTATAATTATATTGGCCACAGCAGGGACGACTTTTGTTTTTCAAGTGTTTATGACCCATCTACTATAGATTCAATGTCTTCAATTGGATAGGGTTCTATTATACTTGGTATCAATTCGAAACCAGATTTGTAGTTGTAAAATGTCCGTGTTCGGGTTAAAAACGTTTATTACTTAAAAAACACAAGACTAATTGAGCTTACTATGGGGCTAGTTCGATTTGTGTAAAATTGTCGGCTTACATTTGTCATCATAAATTTAAGAGTTAGACTCTTGTCGGTGTAGCTCTCTCCATCTGACTCTATCTAGGGCCGTCTCCTTGACCTCCTTATACGACACTACTGCTAATTTTCCTTTTATTTGTTTCATGTAGCTTATCCTCGATCTTCCCCTGCCTCGCTTTCCTTCAATTTTGCCTTCTATGATGTTCTGTATAAAAGCGGCGTGTCGTATAAGATGACCAATCATTTTCCTCTTCTATTTTCTATAACCTTCAACAGTTTCCTTTTCTCCCCCACTCTCCTCAGTACTTCTTGGTTTGTAAGTTTTTCCGTCCAGCAAATTTTCTCCATTCTTCGCCAACACCATATTTCGAAGGCTTCTAAATATTCTATATCTCTTTGGGTCATGGTCCACGCTTCAATAATATTTATATTTAATAAAAAAAATACATTTCACCTAATGAGATATAATTATTTTACACTGTTTTTAATGTGATCGTGAACTAGTAGGTAGCAATAACAAAATATTAAATTATTTACCACACTTATTCTGACACGCTAACTGGGCGTGCATGGGTAGGTACAGCTAGGCCCGAAACATATTCAAATACGAAGCGACGACCAAAAATTGTTCTCTTTGTGTCGCCACTTTCGTCCACATTACGGGCAAGTCACGCCCACTGCTAGATTTTATAGAGCCAACACGTAAACTGAAACTGGAGATAATCTTTATGCGAGGGGGCTACGACTATTATTTAGTACTCTATCGCACCCGAGGGTACACGCTCCTGAAAATGTCGCCGTCCTACTTTATACATTTGTACCACTATCATACATAAGATTAAACTTACTTAACACAAGTGCTAGTTAAGTTATCAAACTTTCTTGTTTACAGCTTAATATTAAGGAGGAAAGTTTGTCACTTTAAAGTTTATATACAGACCTTTATTTTTGAAAGTTTTTGAATTGAACAACATTAATCAACACAGCAGTTTTTAATTAGAATAGAATTATCTCGTGGTTTTTCGTGTCGCAAAACTGGTTGAAACAAATTTTTAATTAGGTTGAGTGTGTGTTGCATCACAACGGTCGTGATTTACGCTGTAAGTAAGCAAAAATCACATTTTATGCACGTGCCATAATATGTTAAATATCATGGGCGGCCGAGCTTTGCTCGGCGTTTTCCCAAGCATGAGACCTAGCTCGATCGATTGCTCGTCGCCGAAAACCCCCACATACCAAATTTCATCAAAATCGTTAGAGCCGTTTCCGAGATCCCCGAAATAAATAAATAAATATAGAAGAATTGCTCGTTTAAAGATATAAGGTACATCATGCATGGGCCATAAACACGGAATGATTAATATTACTTACTTGAGTACCATAGTTATTAAGTATCTGATCTCTGTGCCTTTCTTCACAGACATTAATGTTGATTGACATACATGCCATAAGCTACGTGTATTATATGAACTTGGTACCACCAATGCTTCCGACAAGGGGATGAAGTTTTGCTCGTCACTTCGTATCTTATTGCGCAAAACGCAATAAAATGCGAATGCGATACGAAAGTAATAAACCAAATCAAGCCCGGGTGTATATGTATCAGTAGAATCTGGAAAGTTATGTTTTTTTTACCTGCCAATATCGACGGGTAATAATCAGTAGATAACCGCAGCTCCAAATACGTAATAGTAGTTTATGCAACTGGTACATAATGAGGGGCATTAAAACACGAGTGTGTTTTATGAAACGAGCCGAAGGCGAGTTTCATAATAAGGTCACACGAGTGTTTTAATGCCTAATTATGTACAGTTGCATACATTACTTTATCTACACACATATTATAATTACTCTAAGATGGGTTCAGAAACCGTAGTAAATAAATACAATAATTGTGTTAATACAACCTTTTTTGCACGGTTGCGGAAATATCGAAATCAGAACTGGCAACCGATACCTGAATGTTATTTTAAAAAGTAAAGAGTCCTTATTCTGATGTGATCATGTCGTTCTAGCTCAAATTTCGTGCGATATATACTAAAAAAACATCGAGCTGACATTTCGCATCGACTGAATTTGAATTTTCAGTGATACTAGAATAGGGACATGTCAACTTTGATATTTAAATTTTGACAGTTTTGTTTGACGTAATATTTTAACATCATATATGAGATTAAAATGAAATATTTTATTACTGCTGTAGCCTTAGCCACAGATAAGAAAATTGCCATAAATTCATTGAATGTTGAAATGAGAGTCATTTTCTACGGTTTCCGAACGCATATTAGAGGATTTATGATATGTGTGTAGATAAACGTTATTTTAAATTGGACTGAAAATGCTTAACCCAATTAAGGCAGAAAATCACCCTACGAGATGAATGGTTTTGTAGGTCAAATTATAAAGACTCCATTAATAAACCTTTCTTTTATATTCGTAACTGTTCTGGGTTTATTACATAGCGATGCGCCATGCGTTCATTTCAGTCAGATTCTGCATTCAAGATTACGACATTTTGGTATTCTCTTTTCTCGCGTGCGGTTTCATTTTCGGATGGTATATCTTAGAACAGTTGGTACAGTGTGCTCCAAATACGTACTTACGCACAAAAAAATATATCACTTAAACTCTGACTCTATCTATGTTGCATAGATCCTAACTTACCCCAATGAACGAGAGACACGGTGAGATAAGTAAAAATCAATCATTATTTTATTTACACATTATAATATTTTAAACTCTCGCGCTTTGTACATTGACATTTCGACACGGGTTACACCGGTCATGGTCTCGGAATCACATCACATTATTTCATTTCCAATAAACAAAACTCACGAAAATCCTCAAAAGTATCACAGGTCAACTGATTTTAGCTATATTTTAAGGGTTAGTATCATCTCGTTTAAAACGCAACTGGTAGAAATAGCAACTCGTCTAAAACGCAGCTGGTCACTGCATCAAAACGCAGCTAAATACAAGTCGCCTGATAAGCTAATGGTCTAAAATACATGTCGGTCTAAAATAAATGTATTTTAGATCATATGTTTTTCTGGCGACTTGTATTTAACTGCGTTTTGATATGGTTTTGATGCAGTGACCAGCTGCGTTTTAGACGAGTTGCTATTTCTACCAGTTGCGTTTTAGACGAGATGATACCTAACCCTACAAGTCAATATCCCAATTATTGAATATTGGAATTGGAATCACACACAAGATCAATAGTAATAGGTAAGAGGTAATGATTTTAAAAATGGTAACTAGCAAGCAGTTTATGTCTCGAAAACTAAATACGAAACCTTTACTGATTTCACAGACAATTTTCTTTTCCAGTTACCAGATAAATGTATACCTACTTAATAATCTATATAAAATATCTGACTTGTTGAACGCCGGGACTATTGTGATGAGACAATAGTAACCCAACAGGTCCCGACCTAATATCAAAGCTTGTTAAATGTGTTTAGTGAACTGTGTATTGTGAGTCGCTCGAGATATATGCAGCCACAAAGTAAGACAGGTGTGTTGATGTATGGCTGGGTGTAGTTGCAGGCGAGGCGCGCTCTTTGCTTCCACTACGGAATACTGAATTCAATTTACAGAGGCGCTACACTTGAAGTATTCTTCAGAATACTAAATGCTAGGAAGTTTTGGTATAAGTTACGTGAATTATTTGTTTGCGCGGTCTCTCAGGTACGAAACTAACTTGAAGGATGTATTAGTGCTAGCGGTACGCTAAACAGTTGGGTGCTTTTGTATTGAAATATATTTTGCCACGACCATTAAGAAAGAAGATATTAAGTCATCTATGGAGTACTACCGTCGAAATTTGGTACTTTTCCAGTTTTCTTCCCATATTTAGGTTGCAGTACTTCACGGCCTCTGCAGTAATGTAGGTACTATTATGTCTCTTTAAGGCCATGTATTACCACTTTTGAGTTTTTATAAACCATCTGAGACATAGAATATAGTGTCTTAAAATCTAAAAAAAATATATGTGTTACATAAGGACATTGTATAGTCAAAATCGCAGTCAGTTACATGACCTGATGAATTTCACTCGATAGAAAAAAATCGCGAAGTTACCCCTTTTTGGAATGTTTTTTCAATACTACGGCTATATTACTGATATTTAACATTTAATTTTTGTACTCAATTAAAGATCGTAAATAGTTATAGACATTTTCGCAGGGTTTGCTTTGATAAAATGACTGGCTTGATGACTATAGCTAAATATTTACAAAACTGCGCGCAGAGCTTGCGTAGAGAGCGGGATGGTTAATTGTAAACTCACGCATGTTAGAGCGGGACAGTTGCGTTGGGGATACCTCCCCTTAATAGGTTAGTAGGCACAAATCTACGAATTATATTGCTATATTGTCCACATTTAAATGGGTGCATATGTAGTTTATACCTATGAATGTCCATTTTAAGAACTATCACTCACGGGTTCCGGTTTTAGAGGTAACCATTAAATATGTAGGAACTCAACAACGCCACGAGCAGGCATTTTGTACGTGAATAATAGAGAACACTTCCAAGTTGTAGCCTTTTTCTGTCGCGCCACTCTTGTTTTGACAAGAGACTCAACTTCACTGGCGCTGTAATTGTATGCGTATTGGATTGCCAACGTTCCAGTAGGCTAACCTAACCTAATTAGCCACACCACACACAAGCCACCAACCAGTAATTAATTGAACTTGTTATGACAACAATTCACATTTTTGTTTAAAAATAATGTTAATATCTGTAACCTAACAGATTAATTATTTTGTTCCAGTTACAGTAGTTAGTTATGTATGCGGCAAAAAGCTTAACGCGAATCAAAGTTTTTTTTTGTTGGCCAAAGGTTCTCTGGTGGCATTGTTTCAAATTCTGGCAGTCAAACACGGCAGCTGACCTGCAGTTCTCACTGACAAAAACCACATCACTCATATCAGGCATTTCACGAGAACTACCTTCATTATATACTTATAGGTACATAATCAATATCATTACAATTACGATTAAAAACGGGATATTTACCATGTATATTTGTGGTATAGAGTTTCCGATATTTCGGCACTGTTGCAGGCGCCATTATCACGGATTAACTAACACAAATATCCCGGTAAATATCCTGTTTTTAATCGTAATTCTAATGTAAATGACCATGTGAGCTTGAAATCATATGTCAAACAATATCAACTGTAGGTACATAACAAAGACATGGTTGACCGAGTGAAACGATGGTCTCTGCTTAAATCAGGTTCGACAAAAATACTTTCGTATGTAATTACGTTACTAACTAAATATAATTTTTTCGTCGAATTTTAAAAAAAACATGGTGTTATCAATGATTTTGTGTTTCTGCGGCCGAATTTCGGTTTTTTTCTACTCTACGGGTCGCATTTCACAACCAAATCTCGTGAAATTTTGTGAGCAGGTTCGACACCTAATATAGTTTCTGGAAATTAAAAAAAAAACACTCACGGGGTCTACAGCTCACATAGCCACTAGTGGCATGCTCGTACATGTGTCATAATCATAAACACTTGAAAAAACAAAAGTCGTCTCTCCTGTGGTCAATAGTTAACGGCTTATGAGCATGTAAGTTATGATTTTGTTACATGGATTTATAGAAACGGAGATGCCGTTTATGCGGGTTACGAGATCTAGGTATCCAAAATTAAGCTTTGTAGCCCTTAACTTTAGATTTTTCCACAGGAAAGACCGCGAACCTAAATCTGTTTATGACCTACCTACTCTTATGTAATGCTTTAATTGCAGTTTTCTTTAGTGTACTTTATTTGGTGAGCAATAAAGAATATTTGAGTATTGTATTGTAATGTCCCATTATTCAAACTTCCTAAAGTCCGGACTTGAATCCTATTAACTAGCAATTTATAAAACGAACTAGGTGGCTCGTTGTGTGAGTGCAATGCATGCAGCTAATTACGTCCAAGATGCGTCTAAGAGCTTGATCAATTAGAAACAACTTTATAACAAAACTTGACTGACATACTTAATCTCTGAAGTAACATGTATATATATATATACTTTTTTCCACAATTGTACTTATTTGTGTCGTTCTAGATATGTGGGTTACACTAATTGATTCTTATTTCTATCAAAAAAAAAATGCCAGCGATATGACATAAATAATGGCTATGAGAAAGATATAAGAAAGAAAAGGAGCTAGCTATTAATAATGATTTATCAGACAAAGATGAAGTATTTAGGCTCCTCTATCTCCTCTCGTAGGCTTTAATCTACTTTTTTTTATCTCCGCACATCGTAACAACAATGTTTAAAGTAGATACATATGTGTAGTGTATGTACCTTTGCTGTCACATATAGGATCCGTTTGTTGGGGTTATACAACATAGGTCTTCTCATAATAAATAACTTTTATGTCACACCTGGCCATAAAGCGGCCGGCGCTCCGCGCGCGGGAAATCCCACTTTCTGGCCAGGGGGTGACATAAAATTTTGTACTTAACACGGGCGGTAATAAAGAAAGCCTCAGGTCGCATATTTATCGCCCTTGCCTTCTGCGATCTGAGACATTCTTTGTTTTACCGCCCTTTGTTAAGTAATGTACTAAAAGCGTCGTGCTAGTGATTAGTTAATTATCAACTACATATTATATTGGATACAACATTTCACTAAGGTCACTTCATTAGGAATCTTGAAGGTGACTGCGTATTTAGTACAATATCTGGGCGACCGAGCCTTGCTCGGCGTTTTCCCGGGCATGAGACCTAGTTAGATCGATTGCTCGTCCCCGAAAACCCCCACATACCAAATTTCATCAAAATCGTTAGAGCCGTTTCCGAGATCCCCGAAATAAATAAATAAACATATAAATAAATATATAAATAAATAAATATACAAGAATTGCTCGTTTAAAGATATAAGATATATGATACTGTCTGGAGTTATTGTGCATGCGTCACATTACAGTAAAACCTACAAAAAAATAAAGTAACATAAAATATTGCTAGGGCTGATCTGTTATATACAGATCGGTGGTCTAAGTAGATGTTTTAGGCACGAGTCCAGCGGTCAACAGCTGCCACATGACACCCAGGATATTGTCCCAGTTAGCGAAGCGCATTGTTATTACAACAAACTAACAAGCTTGATACAAATACAAGGCAAGTTGGACAACAAAACATACAAAAAGTTCGGATGCATATAGTGAAAACGTGGACGAACATTGGACGCTTTTACTTTATCTTCGACGAACACAGCACGGTAAAACACTATGGTTTCATTCATAAATAGACCAAATAAAATAGACTATTAACTAATTTTGAATGTTTTATCGTGCCGTGGACGTCCACGGTAAAGTATAAAAGCGACCATTAACATAACACGTACAGACGCGTTGCCCGTAACACGTGTTTCCCCATATGTAGAGGAAATTGGGTAGCGCTAGAAAAGCTAGGCAGTGAAAATGTAAATACAGTAGAATCCGGATACAGCGACCGTCAAGGGACCGGCGATATTACGTCGCACTAACAGGACGTCGTACAAAACCATCGATTTACAAAACGGACTGATTTTCTTTGAAAATGTTTAGTATGAATCCTAACGTCGGTGATTTAGCAGTCGTTAAAAGCGGTCAAATGTTATAAGCGGAGTCGTTATACTTAAGCGGATTCCACTGTGAAACTTCAGCTAGCTTACTACTGTGACAAAAACCGTGAAGAGTCACTTACTCGTATTATGTGTAACTGCCTTTGCATGGGGCTTCACGGAGAGACGAGAGTGTCCCCGCCAAGGCTAGTGGCATGCCCGTAACATCCTTTTCTCGGATCAATTATGAATACTTCTACGCATCTATTATTTTTATTAGTAAAGTACAAACCTGGAATTTATATGACAAAGAATACACATAAACTATTAACACTTTGAGACCCAGTACATCTATTAAGCATTGCTTTTTGGAACACGATGGGCAGACTTGGCTTTACTATGAGATCTCCATACTTTTTATTTTTGCGGCAAATTATTAGCGGGTCTTGACATTTTTTTATTTATCATAACATAGGTAAGTACTTACTGGCCGCCTGTCAAATATGAGTAAGGTTGTTATTTTTGAACTTCAAAACAAGCCTGAATAAGGGTAAAGCTTTACTTATTTAGATGGTCTACGAATAAAAAAGGATTGTATTTTCAACACCTTGTATTAACTTAGAAACAAGAAACCAAATAAATAGATAATCATATTACGTTACCTACTATCGTAGTAACTAGTAAATTTATACAATATAGTACAGAAATTGTGTATATGAAATAAAATCTGTAAAAAAGGTAGAACACGGTATAATAAAGGAATGGAGCTTGCTCCCGTCTTCTGTAACTATTTCGCGGACAATTATAATCTGGGCCTCTTCAAGGCAAGAGTGAATAGGCTATTACTGAACCAGCGAGCTACATCTTGGGCCTTGTCGTCGCTTTCCATCAGGTGAGGCTAAGGCCAATCGCTGTTCAGTCATACATTTAAAAAAACCTACGAGCCACAAAACAATGAGAATATTGATAACAGCTATGTGATTTTGCAATCATTACTAAAAGAGCACATCTGATTGTCTGACAAGTTATACCTGCTTGACAGGACTCAGGTCCCATGAGGCGGCTTGATCGATTACGTGTCTGTTCCACCTGAGTTTATTGATGTAATAGCCTACTCTAGCATGGGCAACAACTTATTCTTAATACTTATGAACGAATTTACAATTGCAACTGATCAAGCTGAGGTTGTCCTCTTCGCTGATGATGGGTGCGTCATTGTTGCCGTAGATAATAACACCCAGCTAGTACTCAATCTCTCAAAAGTAATAGACCAAGTGGCCTCGTGGTTCATGGATGGAATGTCACTAAATGTCGAGAAAACTAATAAAATAATTCAATTCGGGCTGAGGGGTAGGAAAGTACACAGTCTGAATATCTCCTGCAATGGACAGCCTGTCCCGTCCCACAAGTCGACGAGGTAAGATACCTGGGTCTAACAATAGACTTGGGTCTCACATGGGGCCCCCACATCAATGGACTGTGCGACAAACTTTCGTCTGCTTGCTTCACACTTAGTAGACTGCGCCCAAGTTTAAAAACTGGTAACGTTAAAAAGCCTATTTTGGCTATTTCCACTCACTCCTCGCCTATGGAGTCTACCTTTGGGGTAACGCTACAGAGCGAGGAAGGGCGTTCAGGCTACCTACAGAAACGAGCAGTTCGCATCGTGGCCGGTGCCCCGTAGGATAGCCCAGCAAGAAATCTGTTGAAGGAACACAAAATAGCCTACCTAGCTTAATACATCTTAGAAAGTGCCAAATATGTAAGAAAAAACCTAGAACAGTTTCCAACATATGCTGATGTCCATGATCGCAACTCCAAGCGGCGACATGACTTGCGACTGACATCGACTCGACTAGACAAGTCAAAAAAGTTCTTGCACTCAATTGGTCCAAAAGTGTACAATGCAATACCAATCGACATAAAAAAATTAATCTAACAACAAATCGTTTACAAACAGATTAAAAACCAAACTGATCTCTGATGAAGCGGATACACGGTTGACGAATTTTTTAAACTGCCTCAAAATTAATGCCTGATCGCTAGTCCATATTGCGATGATTCCGATATAACTACTGTAAAAATAATAGTAATACCTAACTATGTTATAAGCTAGAAACTAAACTATGACTACACCACAATGCCAGAACTGGTACCGAGAATTGAATTTTATCTCCTCCCTACCCCTTTTTACGTAGTGTATAGGTTATTTATAAGGTTATTTGTATTATGAAAATCCGCATACTCACTTCCAAGTGTGCCATACCCTCGCTGGTCCAGAACGTACGAGCACGACCAATACAAAACTAATTTGAGCTAAATAATAGTAACTTTTTTTTTAAACTACGAACTTGCTTGCCGCCCACCCGATGGTAAGAGGTCACCGCAGGCTATGGAGGCCTGGGGTGTCACATTACACGTTACCATCCATAACTTTAATAAACGTAAATAGGTGTATACATCATAATTATCATACCTATTCTTCGATATTTTTAATAAGACAATCAAATAAATATGTGCAAGTACTTATGTACTCGTATTTGATGATTTAGTTCATGATTGCTTTCAACATTTCTGTCCTCTTCACGTTTGTCGGGGTGTAGGTGCAACAGGTTGAATACTGAAAATAAAAACTTGCTTCAAAAAAATATAAACTCAGTCTGATTTCAATTTTTGTAAATTTTATTTGGTGTCAGCAACCCTATTGGTTTCTAATATTTTACTATTTATTTTATTACAGACGGTGAGGTGCAACCAGGGCTTGAAAAACCGGTATTTTTCGGAACCGGTATCGTGACCTTGTATCAGATACAGGTAATAGACTTGGTACTTACCGGTACCGAGGAACCGGTACCAAGCAAAGGTACTGGTATTTCTAAATACCGGTATCCAACACGGTACCGGTATCTTAAGAACCGGTAAATGGATGAAATTAACAAATCAATTATTACTATTATAATAAATATGTAGCCGCCACTTTTTTCGAATCTGACGACAGTTTCTTATTAATTGGCCTCTCGGACGCTTAGATAGGTATCGATTTTGAACGTAATCAATATCTATAAAATCAGTATGGCCGCCACTTTTTTCAAATCTAACCTCGAATTCGTATTAAAAGACCTCCCGGCCCTCAGATATCAATTTTGTACGAAGCTTAACTGATATTTTAAGTAATAAGTACGGTACGCCAACTTCGCATAGGTACTCGTACTCGAGCAGGAAGGAACCTTTATAAAAGTAATTTTCATTTTTTTTACACAGTTAAGGGCTTTAATTAAAACAAAACTTAACTATTGATTCCTTTGTGTAACGATGACTCATATATTTTGTATGGCTAACTTTCGTTACACAATTCAAAGGACGCGATCGCAATTTTGTTTTCATTAAGCCCTTAACTTTGTAAAATTTTTTTGAAAACGACTCATAAAATACCGGTATTTTTCGGTGCTAATACTGGAATATTTTCTTTACCGGTTCTCTGGAACCGAAACGAAGAAAACCTATAAATACCGGTATGTTACCGGTACTGTCGGTACCGGTTCCAAGCCCTGGGTGCAAGAACCTTGGTGTTAGGTGTAAGAAAATAACCCAACCTCGTGTAGTGTCCAGCCACTTCATCGACGGTCTTGACTTTCACTTGAGGTGGCACGCCATATTTGAACATATCCGGGAGTACTTCCCTGTACTTGTAGTAGTATATCTTATTACTAATAAACTTCTTCAATTCTTCATTTTTGGGTCTTGGAAAATGGGAGGCTATACCTATAAGAAAAACATTAACAACCTTATGACAAAGTAAGGTCATAGGTAACCTACGGTAAGTCGCATGAGGTCAAGGAATTTACTCGTAAATTTATCACGTCAATTTAAAACCCGTATTTTGATAATTACCAAAAATATGTGTTTCAATTAGGTACCTTGAATGTTCAAGTAAGTACCTACCTACTTACAAACCTACCAGCGGCGTGGCGTCAAAGTTAACCCAAGGCCAGCGGGAGCTAATTTGTTTTTCACATCACCTATTCGGATAAGGGCTTTTTCTTCCCTGCTAGGAGGGATCAAAATGGCACTTTTCTTCCCTGCTAGAAGGGATCAAAGTGGCACTTTTCTGTAACGAGTAATAGGTAACTTAATGAGTTATTGTATCGATTTTAATAAAATAAAGGCACAACTATTGTTATTTCAGATCTTTCATTATCCTCAATAGGTGATGTGAAAAGCAGTATGTGTCACATGGAAGCAAAACTATTTCCACCTTGGGCGTTAATTCTTGAATCCCTCACTACACTCAGGATTCTATTTTAGAATCCCTCGCTACGCTCAGGATTCTATTATATAATCCTTCGCTTCGTTCAGGATTCAATTTACGCCCACGCCGTAAATGTGTCATTTTGCTCCCTTGTGACACAATCTACTATTATAGAGTAGGCCCATTTTTGAAGAAGTAGCATACAAGAAGCAAGTCATGTAACAGTTGGGGTGACAACGTTATCAGAGGGCTTAGACCCTGCAGAATACGGTTCTGCCTGTCTCCATCCCCAAATTTGAGCCGGAAGTATGTTATACCGAATAATGTGCAGCCCATACAAATTTTTTCGTTGTACATTTGGTAAATCGTGGTTTCGGTACCCTAACTATGGTCCGATTGTTATAGGTTTTTGATATGCCGTAATGGACAATATTTGTCATTGTATCCCGAAATTTTCGACCCTCCAGCTCCATATCTTTCTCCGCCATCTTGGAAAATCTGTCACTTTTTCAGTGTTTTCCTTGTACTGTCGCTAAAGTTCATTTTAGTGCTAAACATGGTTCGGCAATATTGTAGAAGACAAAATTTGCTAAAACTTTTGGCTACAAAGATTTTTTGTATGACCCCTAAGGACGAAGGTATGACAGGAGATATCTTTAAAACTGCAATTTTTTTTTTGTATTCCTCCCATATTTGCGTTTTAAGTGCATTTTAGCGCTAAGTATAGTTCTGCAATATTGTAGATCACATAATGTGCTACAACTCTTCTATAGAAATATTTTTTCCACGATCATCAGGAAAGAAGATACGATGTCATCTATGAAGTACTACCGTCGATATTTGCTTCTTTTTCCAGTTTTCTTTCCATATTTGCGTTTTAGTGTATTTTAGCTCAAGTTCTAGGTCTGTAATATTACAGAAGACAAAATTATATGCAAATTCAAAGTACCTACGATCTTACTAGGTATCGTGGAAACAGACGATTTTGTCTTTTGAGGGATTGAAGTGGTATAGATCGGAAAGTGACAGATGCTTTATCTTGTCGTCTATCCCGCTATCACTCGACCATCATAGATCCTCTACAGATTGCGATTAATTGCACTCAAACCTAAACATGAGACGAAAACTGCAAAAGTAGCTAATTTCGACGGTGCTACTCCATAGATGACTTCATATCTTCTTTCCTAATGGTCGTGGAAAAAATATTTAAATACAAAAGTTATAGCAAATTTCGTGATCTACAATATTGCCGAACAATAGTTAGCGCTAAAATGCACTTAAAATGTAAACATGAACGGAAAACTAGAAAAAAGTGGCAATTTTTAATGATATATCCTGTCATATCTTCGTCCCTAGGGGTCATGGAAAAAATCTTTGTACCCAAAAGTTTTAGCAAATTTTGTATTTTACAATATTACAGAACTATGTTTAGCACTGGAATAAACTTTGACGACAGTAAAAGCAAAGAACTGAAAAAAGTGACACTATTTCCAAGATGGCGGCCAAAGTTATGGAGCTGGAGGGCCGAAATTTTTAGGTTACCATGGCTAATATTGTCCTTCACAACATACCAAAAAACCATATCAATCGGACCTCTTTTAGAGTACCAGAGCAACAATTTACTAAATGTACTACGATTTTTTTTGTATGGGCTGCACCTTTTCCGGTATACCGTACTTCCGGCTCAAATTTCGAGATGGCGACAGGCAGATCCGTATTCTGCAGGGTCCAAACCCTCTGATAACGTTGTCACCCCAACTGTTACATGACTTGCCGCTTGCATTGTTTAGAGACGCCTTTTCCAATTCTGTTCCTACTCTATTATTTCTTCTTCAGCCCTTTGAACGCTTTCAGTAAGTCACCCGTGTGTTACTCACACTGTTTTGTTGGCGTTATTGGACTATTTGGACTCGATACCTCGTATAGGTACATTTAGGTGTCGTTGGCGCTCAAAAGGTTATTAGTGAGGTGTCACCACAAAACTCAACACGTTTCCTACGCTTATTGGGGTTGAAAATTTAGGTATTTTAAAGCTCGATTTTATAAAGATCTATTATCTAGTCCTCATGTCAGTAAGTTAAGCCAGGGATACACTAGATACGCCAGTCAGTAGAGGTTCAACGCCAAGGGCTATGTTGCAAAACATCGATAATAATAAGTAGGATTCGATCTTACCTACTTCTATTTGATAGCAGATGTTACTCAATCACGCAAATCGGCTGGACGAATTATGGTGAAATTTGGTATACTAACAAGTTTATAGCCTATATACTTTTTAGGGTTCCGTATACAAAGGGTAAAACGGGACCCTACTACTAAGACTCCGCTGTCCGTCTGTCACCAGACCAGGCTGTATCTCATGAACCGTGATAGACAGTTGAAATTTTCACAGATGATGTATTTCTGTTGCCGCTATAACAACAAATACTAAAAAACAGAATAAAAGAAATATTTAAGGGGGCTCCCAGTCCCACACAACAGATATATATGATTTTTTGCTGTTTTTATAGATAATGGTACGGAACCCTTCGTACGCGAGTCCGACTCGCACTTGGCCGGTTTTTATCCCTAAAATCATCCCTCGAAGTTACCTATGAAGGGAGTGGAAGTTTACGCGGACGAAATCGCGGGCTAAGCTAGTAGATGATAGTAATGGTGAAGTAGTTTTGTCAAAGTTGAGGAAAACTTTGTTTTTTGACGAAGGCTTTCTAGGTCCGCTTGACCGAATCATTAAGTTTCGTAGACCACACATTAGACGCAATATTTCATGTTCTTTAACTTGCTAGATAACTTTATACCTACCTACGCTAGGATGCATCGTTTCTTTTTTTTTATTAAAAATGGGATTGCTCTTGGCCAGCATCTAGCCAGGGGGCAAAGATGAAGCCGATGGTGAAGCGAGCACACCCAGATGCCTATAGATAGCTTATATGAACTCGGAAATACAGACGCCGGCAGGGAATTTCAAACATTAGCAGTGCGCATTATAAAAGGTGATGAAAAGCGCTTGGTTCGAGTAAGAGGAATTTCGACCAAGTAAGATGATAGCCAGCCGTACGTACGTCTGGATGTCCAAAGAACGAATAGGGAAGGCGGTATGAGCTCATGGAGCTCCTGAGAACACTCGCCGAAGTACAATTTAGTAGAAGACCCACGGACACGCTAGTTTGCTTCTAGGCTCTGCAGTTTAGTTCCCTACTGCCGATACCGTGCTGGATGCATCGTAAACAATATCTGAGTGAGAAATCGAAAAAAGTCCATAAATTTAGAGATTTCGTAGCTGCCAAAAGTTATCCCGAGATATCTCAGTAGCATCCATATACACAACACAATTTAAAAAAATAAAATCTTGTACACCTTTTACTGACTGGCTTATAGGGGACAATGGTCCCGCGAGACGTGTCGCCAGCGGGTGACGTTGCGCGTCCTTGCCGGATTTCACTCGACATGCCTGTAGGCCTAGCACGTGTTGCGCTCGAGAGCATGATGGCGTATCCCGAGCTATCCGTCACTTTCTAACAACGCCAATCAGAAGAACAGAGAGGGAGATACTTCGTTTTCGGTTACCGGTAGGCCCCTGGACACATCGCGCGACTGATATGTCGGGCGAAATTTCCCGAAGTCGCACGAATTCGCCTAGAGTCGCTGCCGACATATTTCACCAAATATGCCAAGTGAAATCGAGGGAAGACGTGTCGCAGGTCGCGGGACATTTGTCCCCTAGTGGTATCCCTAGCTTTATGTCAAAAAATGACTGAGTTACCAAGGTTACCAAGCAACATTTAATCTGACGTTTGGTCTAATCTAACGGATCTTTATAAAGTCCGATCTAAGTATGTAGATGCACATCGGTAATGCCAATGTAAGTACGGGGGAATATTTCGGCTCGAGAGTATTTACCATAAGGGCTTATCCAGAAATCACGCGAGGTTCCAAAGGGGGGGACAAGGAAACCTCACGTGTATTTTTTTACTGCACCTACAATACCGAGAAATGATATCTACTCATGTAGCATTTTCTTAAAAAATAGAAGAAATTACACAATCACGTTTTCATAACGCATATACCTACCAAAATAAGCACAAGATCAATTAATATACTTCATTTTCTTTAAAAAAATCATAGGTGGTGATAAATTGAAAAAATACACGTGAGGTTTCGTGGGGGGAGGGTGGGTCGTCCAAAACCTCACCAAAGATCACCAAGGGGGGAGGGGGGGTCTTAAAGTGGCCCAAAAAACCTCTTGTGATTTCTGGATAAGCCCTAAGTAGGTATCGGAATTTAACGACCTAGTACAGTCAGCATGGTTTCCGACTTTTATCTCTAAGGCCCTGGGTTTTCTGACCACCCGTCGCCGGCGGCCGGCGACCGACGCGTGTCCGCCGCCGACGACGTTCGGATGTTTTGTTCGGGAATGTTTGAGGGTGGCTTCTCTGAAACGTCGCCGGCGGCGGGTAGGTCGACGGACGAAGGTCACACGCCGCACGCGTCGGTCGCTATCATTTTTGTAGAATAGCGACGGACGGCGGGTGGCGTCTTGATATTGAAAATGTCTCATTTCAATAAAGACAACGATGAATTATTAATAAATCTAATACGTTGTAATCCTATATTGTTCGACGCGTCTGACAAAGATTATAAAAATAACAATTTAAAGCACCGAACATGGGAAAATATTAGTGAAACAATGAAAATTCCAGGTGAGTGTTTATTTTCCATTTTACATTCTTAGTACCTATAGTTAGTCGAAAATAAGATGTAAATTTTTCTTCATTGCACATCAAGTGTTTGAGAACCAAGTTAAAAAATGCACCTTCATTTTCCCGATTTTTAAATATATCGGTTGGCTCTCTTTTATTTTTTGATAACATTAATATTTCATCGTCTTCTTCTTCTTCTAACAATAAAAATGTTAGTATTTTTCTGTTCGTTTTATTTAAAGCACAGCACACCAATTCTCAAAGCGGGCACAATGCGACTGAGCTCCTTCTCCGACGTCGGGTGGCCGCGGGCCAGAAAACCCACGCACCCGCGACCGACGGCGTGTGGCACAGCGTGCGACGCACGTCCAGACGCCGCCGGTAGCGTGTGGCGGGCCAGAAAAACCACGGCCTAAGCAAAAAGTACTTAATAAAACAATGATTGTTTAGAACATGTTTATTCAGTAACATCCATAATTGTATGCAACAATTTTCAACTACACAGACCTAAATAATAAACCTGTGATAAAATTGCAAGAGTTGTTATGCGAAACGTAATTCATAAAATTGATCTACATAAATATACTGTAAACAGGACCCTGGTATAGTCCACAACGATTAATTGACGAAAAAAAATGTGCCATTTGCCAAAGACTCACTTCAATGGGCACAAAGTCATAAGGTTCCACCATTTTAATATACATCGTCACAGCAACATATCACTTTGTATCGACCGATACGAACCTAATTAAAAATAAATTATGAGATTGTAATACTTACAAATACGTTAAAGAGGTAAAGTTTTCGCCCTGCGAAGAACAAGTCTCACTATTGTAAAATACTGAACTTAAAAGATAATACTCAACGATATCAATTTCCTGACTTTTTAAAACTAACGTGATTTATTTTATACCTGACGTGTAGATATCACTATTTTTACAGTTTGTGGTTACGTTCCAACACAGCCAACACTACTCGAATACGTCAATGGACACCCAAGCACCTGAACTGCTACCGCGAACGGACATTCGAAATTTTCTCTCTCTGTCGCACTTATGTGCAAACTTGCAAGTGCGACAGAGAGAGAAAATTTCGTTTGTGGTTCGCGGTAGCACCTCTGTTCTTTAGAAGCACGAAAATAAGGCTATTTTACTCGTATATAGCAACATTGTAATATTTGTAATAGATATAACTTAGTTCATTTTAACTGTATGACATTAACTTAATTTGTAATTTCGAAATTATTATTCTTTTTTTTTTGTTTAAAAATGGCTTTCCATCAATTAGATTATGATTTCGCCAACCACATGTGCAAAGACGTTGTTCCGTAACGACGCCATGACAGTAGGCAGGGTTTTGTACGGTAATAATGGATTCTGCTAGTCGTCGCGCCAAGAGCACGTGTGTTCACCAACGCGGCCACTACCAAAATCAATTATTATTCTTATTGTCTGACTTTCTTAACCTTTTCAACGCTCTGTCAAATACAAACGACACGTAGTCACACGCCATAACATTAGGAATGTCAAACGCGAACCGTATAGAAATGCATGTAGGTCTTACTGCACGTCATGACGGATATACTTTATCAGTTGTTGGCGTTGAATTTACGGTGCGGATATATACGTCGTTGGCGTCGAAGAGGTTAAATTGTAAATTAATATTTTGACATGAAAAATGTATTATATTCTTATTGTCAGAATATTTTGTCATGTAAAAGTGCCCTTGTACCCTATTTGCAGAATAAATGTCTTATTTTGATTTTTTTTATGAATCATATTTATTCGGCAAATATAACTTATTCAAATTATTTAGCTCACTGATTGTTATGACTGGCCCGAATATCCAATTTACATAATAGTTTGTCGTTGTCGTGATTATTTGTCGTTCTCACGTAAATTATCCACCGTATTTTAATGACGACGGCACGAAGACAATTTTACAACACGCCCAAAATACACATTTCAAATTGCCTTCTTTTTAAAGCAATATTTCCCAAGGCATTTTGCATTTTGTTAATTTGAAACGTTTTTATAGTTATATTACTCAAAACACATTAGATGTTATGCAAAAACTATTACTTAATGAACGGATCAACAAGGTAAAAAAGTATGAATAGTTGATTTTGACCAAATTACATTAAAAAAAAACAAGAATAACAAAAACTTGCTACTAAATAAAAACTTATTAATGAATAATTTCATCAAACTGCCATATATATTTACTACCATATTAGTACATTACTTAACAGTGGCGGCGCGTCACAAATATTCTTAGGGAAGCCGGAAATAATTGGCTGTTCTTATTCTTCATGAGCCCGTAGTAAAAGAACTGCACTGGCTGAAAACTAGGCAAGCCGGTGGGAATCGAGTTGTATGGACGATCCGCCACTGTTACTTAACAAGGGCGGTAAAACAAAGAATGTTTCAGATCGCAGGTATTTGACGCCCGAGCCGAAGGCGCGCGCGGGAAATCCCACTTCCTGGCCAGGGGGTGACATAAAATTTTGTACTTAACACGGGCGGTAATAAAGAAAGCCTCAGATCGCATATTTATCGCCCTTGCCTTCGGCTCGGGCGTCAAATACCTGCGATCTGAGACATTCCTTGTTTTACCGCCCTTGTTAAGTAATGTACTAATACAGACACGTATGTGTAGGTATACGAAATACGTGTTCGAGTAGTGGCGACGATTGACTGCGATATTTCACTTAAGTTTCTCAATTCATGTTTACTTAGGTCCTTAAGGCCATATACGGTCCCAACCGACAGAAAACGTGCAACTTGACTTGCATTTAATGCGTATGACAAACTAGGATCTTGAGTCCCTGAGAATTCAAATGACATTTGTTGATGGTGATAAAAATTGTATTTTTATCCCCGTTTGTAGTTCGGTTGGGTCAGGCAGATTAAATATAATAATCGGCTAATCTGAAAACCTCTTAGTCTTGTTATTTTCTTTAAATTATATCGATGCATGAATTGATGCAGATATATCTGAATAAACATTTTATAGTAGAATTGGTTTTCATGATTTTTATAATCATAAAGTAAGGCACTCAACATCAACGGCAACTTAGGTACACGTTTTCTATCAAATTACACCGTAAAGGTTTTAGCACACGAATGAGTTTATAAATCGGTGGGTGTCTTAAACACCCCATTGGAAATAGGTATTTTAAAATATTCTAATCGAACTAAATTGTATGTATAACATCAGTGCATATTTCCATTTGAAACTGACGAATCTTGTAACAACCATAAAAAAATGCATTAAATTAGATGACCTGCATTGTTTAAACACTTTTTATGTTGCGGTGACTAGAGTTTCATTTTTTATTTAGGATTAGATTTAAATTACTTTATATTACATATTATTTCGAAACGTTCACAACATTACATTCACCTCATTAAAACGAAAGGGTTACGCAAGTTACATAATCAAAAGTGACAATTACACACATGCAAATAATGTTAAATGATTTTACAAACATGATAGCTCAATAACGAATAAATATACAATAACATTCCATTTGGTCAAAAATAAAAATGAATAAATTTTACATCCGATGTATTTATAATATGTATATCTACTATAAATATTAAATACTAAGTACTTTTTGAAATACAATTGTATTGTTGCTTAACATTACATGTTATCGAAGCTTGAAGTACGAATTCCACCTAGCGCGCCGATTAAAAAAAAAGACAGAGCCACCTTTAGTCATCACCAAATAAATGGAACATGTTTCTAGTTTAAATTATGCTAGCTTACATATTGTCTGTTCGGGCGCCATTTGTAACGGGAGGTTGCCGTCGCTATCAATCGCATTCTGACAAGTGATTGGACACTACCGTAATTGAAAATGCTTGTTGCATTACCAGTAGCATTATACTAAGGGCGGGTTGCGCAAACTTACGATTACAGACCGATCATCATTAAATATGGCGCCGGCCGCTGTTACGTAGAAACTTGACGAACTTTCTATACAAACAGATTTTATCGAACACCGCTCGCACACACGATTAGACTCGGTTTGGCGAAACCAACCCGAAATACATATTTATCTACCAATATAGTAAATCCTCTTTAATAAGTTCAAAAACCGTAGATAAGACCCCGCTTTATAATATACTGTGCGGCTGTTGCGCGCGTCCCCTATTAGATCAGATGATATTAGATCAGAACACTTTAATGAGATCACGTACAATATTAAGACACAGCTGCGGGCTGGCGGCGGGGCTCGGGCCGGCCTGTCGAAGCAAACATGGCGCACGCCGGCGAGACATGCCCACACGAAACACATGAAAGAGGATTTAATATATGGATGAAGATAAAGTAGTGTATGCAACTGTACATAATTAGGCATTAAAACACTCGTGTGACCTTATTATGAAACTCGCCTTCGGCTTGTTTCATAAAACACACTCGTGTTTTAATTCCCCTCATTATGTACCAGTTGCATAAACTACTATTGTAGCACACTGGGTTAAACCAACCGGTTTCTGTCGGGTCCTAACAAACGTTCATATACGCGTACAACGTTGAAACGCTTGTGTGAAGCAGCGCGCTAGTCTGGAACCGTACTATATAAAGGCAACACAATAACGATCAGTTTAATACACATATTTGAACATCGTTTCCTAATACTACGAACCTCTGCAAGTGCTAGTTACTAGGAACTACTAGTTTGCCTACTTTAAAATAAATAAGCTTACATGTATTTGTATATAGAGGTTACTTTCACTGGTTACTTTTTAAATTGAGTAATACAATAAATCAGTAATACTTTTCATGTAACTCACTAGGTATGCGTACCGAACGCTAAGTCATCGCATCGTAGAATTTTCTATTGTCTTTTAATTATCTTAGTTCATTAAAAACAACAGTTACTGAAATGTGAGAAATGCGTTAGAAATGACAAGTAAACCGGTTATCTTAATGACATGTTAACAGTTGTGTTTAAATGTTTTTGGGGACTGGCTGAATGGGTCGGACGTTGAAAGTTTCTTCGGGTTGCCACTGCCATACTTCTGGCATGGAGCTCTCGTAGTCGTGATTGTAGATTTGACTTTCAACATGCTTGGCGAGATCCTTCGGTTCGGGATACAATGACGCTAAGCCTGTAAACAATCGACCATACAGAAAAAGGAAGGTGTCCAATATTTCGCTCAATAAACAAATATTAGGGTGACACCACCAGTAATGGACAAGGCCCAATGATGTATATTGACTCTGATGTAATATATATATATATATTTGTGGACAATCTTACACAAATCAACCTAGTCCTAAACCAAGCAAAGCTTGTACTATGGGTACTAAGCGACGATATACATATTTATATAGATAAATAAATACTTAAATACATAGAAGACATCCAAAACCCAAGAAAAAATATACGTGCTCATCACACAAATAAAAAGTCATTAGTTTTTTTTATAGAACAATCAATTTAAACAGTATGACCTTTGAATTAGGATTGAAGTGCCCATTACTGGTGCTTGTCAGCTTAAAGTGCCCATTACTGATGGTGTCACCCTATTAGATATCAATAAAAAAAATACTGCATAATGTGCACAGCCTATACACCTACAAGGCATACCTATCCGTATTTCGCAATCTCAATTTTCTAATCTCTAGAAAGGAATACATAATTCATTTATAAAAAGAAGATACTAAATAAAAGCATTACTAATAAAAACGAGAAACTTTTGATCGTTAAAGAGTATAAAATAAATTTTCGACGGATCTACACCAACATTATAAATACATTACTATTTAATTAACAAAATGTTCAATAAATAATTCTACTGCTAATAAGTAACCACTAATCAGCCAATAAGGACATAAAAAAATAAACAAACCATTTAATCCGTTAAAAAAAAAGTTCTTGCATGCACTGATAAAACTGGCAAAAAAATAAATTTAAAATAAATAAATCAAGATTAGATTAAGTTTAAACCTGTAACGCCATTACGCCTGTAAACCATGAATGGGCCAAAAGGACCCAACAAAAAGTGTATTCCTGAACACAAGCGTGTATAAAGCCTATTCATCCTTACGTGTCCTATCAAGTAAACAAAGACGTTAATCATTCATTATCGCACTTTTCTCTATAATAACAATACTCTTTGAGCTTCTTTAAGTAAATAATAAGTCTATAAATAATAAATCTTCAAATAAATATTAAAAATAAAAAATATTGATTGGCAAAAACATATTACGTCTTCATAAATATGTGACATACCAATTCTAGGCTGATGTCATCTTGGGATTGACCCCCCTCCCCTCCTACGTCATGCTACCATCATCCAATGTTATGACGGTAGCACTACTATAACCGCTACAACAATGTAATATTGTTGTAGCGGTTTAGGTTCATAGTTGTCCTGTTCATGAGTCTACTACTATTGACAATTTTGACGCCCCAATTCCCGCCATCTATAGCCATATTTCTGAGCAGTGGCGTGAAATAGTAGATTGTGTCACAAGGGAGCAAAATGACATATTTACGGCGGGGGCGTAAATTGAATCCTGAACGAAGCGAAGGATTATATAATAGAATCCCGAGCGTAGCGAGGGATTCTAAAATAGAATCCTGAGCGTAGTGAGGGATTCAAGAATTAACGCCCAAGGTGGAAATAATTTTGCTTCCATGTGACACATACTGCTTTTCACATCACCTATTGAGAATAATAAAAGATCTGAAATAACAATGGTTGTGCATTTATTTTATCAAAATCGATACAATACTTAACTATCAAAATCGATACAATACAATTACTCGTTACAGAAAAGTGCCACTTTGATCCCTCGTAGCAGGGAAGAAAAGTGCCATTTTGATCCCTCCTAGCAGGGAAGAAAAAGCCCTTATCCGAATAGGTGATGTGAAAAGTACATTGTCGGTTGCCAATACGGAGGCTCGCACAAGGAAGACGAACGCTGATGTAATGTGAAATTCAATTCAATTCAAAAAGTCAATACTAATAATGTTCAGTTTTTGTGAAATACCTTCATCGTATGCCATCTTGGCGACTTCAATAGCGATATGGATAGACACTTCCTTAACTTGGGCTAGCGGCGGGTAAATGCGGCCCAAGCCTAAGTCCTCTTCGCTAACAAAGTTCGCGAGAGTCTGAAATAAATTATCAATAAATTAATAAACATCCTACACCCAGTCACGGGGGTGACACGCGAAGGAAAGCAAGCGCTGTGGGTAAGTATGTGTGCGTGCGCTGTCGGTACACGCGCCAATTGTTTGCGCGAGTGCGTAGCGCGTGGCGCGGACGAATCGCGAGCCGCGACGGCGCGTCAGCCTGGGCCTGTCAGGGACGAGGTAACTGACCTCGGTGCGGGGAGTTCGTGTCCGTTCTGTATGTAATACTATTATACTATTCTGTGACCCAGTTTCAGCGCAAAATAACAAATCCCACCTGTGGCGTTTTAGTTTTCACTTTGAAAATTAATATTTTATTCATTCAAGAGCAATATACTCTTTGACCAGATATAACGAAGGCTATCACAAAGGACACAGTGCAATTTTGTATGGAACTTGGTCTATGTGGCATCGGGTAACGGTTTTTTAGGGTTCCGTACCAAAAAGGTAAAAAAGGAACCCTATTGGTTTCACTTTGTCTGTCTGTCTGTCTGTCTGTCTGTCTGTCTGTCTGTCACATCGCTAAATATCTCAGGAACTACTTATCCTATCGATTTGAAATTTGGAATAGTTATAAACAAGGGTAACCCAGATACATAGAAGATGGTTTTTTAAATTATTTTATTTTATTTTCTGTGAATAATGACAGATAAAAGGGGGTTCAAAATTTTAAAGTCTGGCAACTATGTCAAGTGGGGTATCATATGAAAGGACTTGACTTGTACATTCTGAAACAATTTTTAGTTTTTTTTTTCGTTCGGGAAATTTCGATTTACGAGGGAAAATGTAAAAAAAAATACCATTCCCCCCCCCTTATCTCCGAAGTTTACGAAGAAAAAAATTTGAAATTATTACACAACATTAAGACTGTACGAACAAAAAGTTGGTATTTTAGAAAATATACGGTTTTTTCTAACGTCATATCTTTGTTCAAGTGACTACATTGTTAAAGTAAACTTCTGTTTTGTATAGATAAACTCTTATTCTAGACCATAGCGTTGCTAAACTTTTATTTCTATGTACGATTATTTAAAACAGTCAGGTTTTCGTCGGAGTGTTTTGCAAAAATACGCGTCAGAGCTATCTTTCAGGTACAATATTTCCAGTTTAAATTGTCAAAAACGATTGGATGTTTATCTTTTACAATAGGATGTATAGTCGTTTAGTACATAGCGATCGCACTAGTTCTGAAATATTGGTTTTTACTATCTAAAAAAAATACTACAAAATGTCTAAATCGGTTTGTTTAAACATTTTTTTCCTCACATGTTTTATAATATTTTGAAAAAAAAACTTATTATTATAAAACTACAGGTTTTGCTTGATATTTCTTATTTTTTTTAACGCTTATGGATAACCCACTTAATTTAGACGAATTTTTAAAAACCACTATAATTCACAATATAACAGCGCGCGACAACGTTGTTCGATTCATTACGCGCCGGGCCTTCCCAAGGAACGCACGTGTCGCTCTCCTCGGTGCGTTAAGGTCGGTGACCAAGCTCACACCGATACTGCTATTCTGTAGATGTAGCGCGTCCGCTACAGATTAATAATTTGATACTTGGTATTTTATTTCTTCTCAAAGCAATAAAGTAATATGATTTTTTACAGAAATGGGCAATAAACGTAAATTGTTTGGGACGAAAAAATCCAACAGTACTACGGCCACACAAGTTAAAAGGTAAAGGTATGATTCCGCTGCCGACTGCATACAGCAACTGCACGTTCCGCCGCACTCCAAATTGAACCGTAATAGTATGCGTAAAAAGCTCAATTTGAAATGAGCGGAGAAGTGTCGGAACAGTACACGCCGCTCACTCTAAATTGGGACTTTTAGTCTTATGATTACAGTTCAATTTGGAGTGCGGCGGAAGGTGCAGTTGTTGTATGCAGTCGGCAGCGGAATCATACCTTAAGGCACCATGTTACCTATTACCTATTGCTGCTAGTGATATTTCTATGTCTGGATATGTGCTTCTATGTTCTTGACGTTCTGTGAACATTTCGGATCTTTCCTTTAATTGTAAAATTCAAACTAATATTTTTTTATTCTTAACGAGCGCCCGATAATTTATGATTGCGTTGTTTGAACTAGTTATTGAATTATATGTATGTGCAATTTCAAATTTTTAAGCCAAGTAGTTTCTGTGGAAAGTAATTTAAAGTAAAACTAGTCCCCGAAACATGTGGACTCCACGTAATTATCATTCCAAATTTGACTTTTTTCCTGACAAACTTATTCCAATTTTGTTGATTAATTCGTGTTCATGCACCTCTAAAAATAGTTTGTATAGTCTCCCAACATATGTTTACTGGTTGTTATCTTTTGTGTGAATTTACTCTCATATTCATATTCATTTATATTTTTTTATTCTTAACGAGCGCCCGATAATTTATGACTGCATTGTTTGGACTAGTTATCGAATTATATGTATGTGCAATTTCAGATTTTTAGGCCAAGTAGTTTCTGTGGAAAGTAATTTAAAGTAAAACTAGTCCCCGAAACACGTGGACTCCACGTAATTATCATTCCAAATTTGACTTTTTTCCTGACAAACTTATTCCAATTTTGTTGATTATTTCATGTTCATGCACCTCTAAAAATAGTTTGTATAGTCTCCCAACATATGTTTACTGGTTATCTTTTGTGTAAATTTTCTCTCATATTCATATTCATATGCATTTATATTTTTTTATTCTTAACGAGCGCCCGATAATTTATGATTGCGTTGTTTGAACTAGTTATCGAATTATATGTATGTGCAATTTCAAATTTTTAGGCCAAGTAGTTTCTGTGGAAAGTAATTTAAAGTAAAACTAGTCCCCGTAACACGTGGACTCCACGTAATTATCATTCCAAATTTGACTTTTTTCCTGACAAACTTATTCCAATTTTGTTGATTAATTCGTGTTCATGCACCTCTAAAAATCGTTTGTATAGTCTCCCAACATATGTTTACTGGTTGTTATCTTTTGTGTAAATTTACTCTCATATTCATATTCATTTATATTTTTTTATTCTTAACGAGCGCCCGATAATTTATGACTGCGTTGTTTGGACTAGTTACCGAATTATATGTATGTGCAATTTCAGATTTTTAGGCCAAGTAGTTTCTGTGGAAAGTAATTTAAAGTACCAGGCCGAACGTCACAATGTACATGACAGTTATCACGCTCCCAAACGTAAAATTTATAAAAAATTAACGTTGTTTTTTGCGTAATTTCTGTATGAAACACAGGTTTTTTATTAATTTCGCGAAAATGAATAGTCAGAAGTAAATAGATTAACACATATTTAAGTATTAATAATGTGTAATGAGATAATAAATGTCGATCGTTTTTTGTATGAAAATCGAACCACCTTAATAAGTGCGTAGGTACGTAATGTTAATAAAATAAAAACATTTAAAACTCACCACATTTTTTCCTACCTCACTCTAACTCTATAACAATGATCAAGACATGTCAGTTCAACCGGCAGCACTCGAACCGCACGCACACAGTAATCGTTTTAGTGTGTAGCTAAACATGGCCGCTCGCAGGGAGATCGCGGCTAGGATGAGTTGGAGCGAAATGTTCGTACCCTCTTAATATGCATGTATATTTTACAGGAAAAATATAGCCATAGCCCTATCTAGTTTTTCTTTTTTTTATTCATTAAAAAACTCTTCTATACTAAGTTTGTAATTTAATCACCTTTGTATATATTTTTGTTTTATATTTAAATTTACAAAATTACGTTGAAAATACCTTCTTTCAAATAAAAAAACAATTATTGAAATCGGTTGATGTGATAAAGAATTATCCTTGAAAAACCAACCTACGTACTAAGTTATTCAGTCGCGCAAATTAGTAACACAATGCGCCGATAGATGGTGCTGTCCTGTTTTTTTAAGATTGTTCCTAAATTAATGGGGTCTGGACTGGTACAGAACTACATATACAAGAACTGTGTACGGAACCCTCGGTGCGCGAGTCGGACTCGCACTTGACCGGTTTTTTAACGCTCTAGCGTTTTTATTACGAGGGACCTGTTACCGCATATGTACTACACACATATAGACAAATTATTCCCAACTGTTACCAATAATTTTATATAGTTCAACAAGCAAAAAACTACTAAGAGCTATGACCATAAGGTAGAATCTTGCTTGCGTTCATTTGACAGAATTTGGAGTACGCTCTCTTCTTGAAGGTTTGTCTCAAACTACTCAGTTTGCTTTGTTTTAGAATTGAATGAAACAAAACAATTGCAACTCTGTTCCAATTTTAAAAGATATAAACTCCATTGAAGTGAATTTGTCCTAAGCCGTGTTCCGAATCACGCTAAAAATGCTCGCAGCGCTTACAGTGCTGACGGCCGGTCCAAATCAAATAGCGCGCTCAAGGCCGCGTAAGTAATGTTTTATTTCGGACCGCTATTCGCTTGAGCGCGCTTACGATCGGACTGATTCACGCTCATAGCCCGTGTTTACTGTCATTTTCATATATCAAACGTCAACTTGACGCCCGGGAGTGTGAGCACCGTGAGCGCCGTCCATGACATCATCAGTGACGTCACGACATCTCATGTAAGCGCTATGAGCGTCGATTCGGTCCGATCGTAAGCGCGCTTTGAGCGCTGTGAGCGTGATTCGGAACATGCCTCTAGTATGATCAGTTTGAACCTCAGGAGGATAACCCGGTGGGACGTACCCTGGCGGCGGTGAGGAACATGGCCTCGGGGATGTGGTGGGTCTGCGTGGCGATGACGCCGAGCGCGACGCCCGGGAATATGTACGAGTTGTTGCCCTGCCCCGTGAGGTACTCCTTGTTGCCGTGCTTCACCGGCGGGAACGGGGACCCGGACGCGTACACGCATTTACCCTGCAACGAACATTAACAATAATTAATTATTTATTTATTTAAACAAATTGTTAACATGACATTACAGTACAAAAACCAATGCGTCATTAACGATAGCACAAACATTAACACAAATTATTACATAGGCACAGTAGATTGCCGAGTATCCATCTCCTCACAAAATCTCAGGCATACATAGCACACATTATCCTACATTGTAGTATTGTGTTACTGTTGTGTTGTGTGTTGTAGGAGCGCTCGTGGCCCAGCGGCGCCGGGTACCGCTTGCGGTATCTAAGGTTAAGCAACGTGGGCAGCGGTCAGGACTTGGATGGGTGACCGCTTTGAGTGGTTACTAACTGAGCGCTCCCGTGCTTTCGAAGGCACGTTAAGCCATTGATCCCGGTTGCTGTCTATGGCAGCAGTCGTTAAGCCAAATTGGAGGCCTTCGGGCGGTTTGAGAACTTCTAACAGTCAAGTTGCCCACTCACTTGACAAAGCCTAATCCCAATAAGGTCTAGTTTCCCCTCGGGGTTGGAAGGTCAGATGGCAGTCGTTTCCGTAAAAACGAGTGCCTACGCCAAATCTTGGGATTAGGTAGCGGACCCCAGGCATCTTTCAGGATGCAACTGTACTGGGATAACGCTAGGAGGATGAGGATGATGATGATGATGATGTTGTGTTGTGTGTTGTTGTGTGTTGTACCGACGAGTTAAAATGCTAACTGCAATGAGGAATGAGCCGCGTCCTAGTGGATTGAAAATCCATAATGGTTTCATTCATCAAATCACGGTTGTCAATTTAGTCCGTATTATACTTGAAATCATTTCAGTTGAACGAATTCCACCAAAGCGATTCTTTCAAAAAGCTACTTTACCGTTCAAACAATGAGGTTCAAAATCCAATAACATTTTAATAGAAATACGTTCAACAAAAATAATTTCAACCATAAAAAGAAATTAAGTTTTGCAACACGCGTTTCTAACTCAGAATGGTTTGAATATTTGTCATTATTCAAGATGCTCGTGACAAACGAGATAACAGGCAGGAGCGCGCCTCATCACTATAAATAAATGATCATGGTGTGCTTACATCAGTATGGTCGTAAGCGTCCTGCGCAGTGCACTCCGCTTTGCTCGTGGGATTAGAGAGCGCGAATATCACCGGCCTCTCGGTGTTCTTCGCCATCTGCTTGAGAATTTCGGGCGTGAAAGCGCCGCCGACCGTCGAGCAACCTGAAATTATTATTCATTATCAGCCTGTATCCACCCACTGTTGAGTAAATGATGAAATTATTATATAAGTATACAAACATAAACAAACATTTGAGGAAAATCTTTCACAATTCGACCCAAACTAAGCAGAGCTTGTACTATGGGTTTAAGCGACGATATATGTCCATACTTATATAGATAGATACTTAAATACATAACAAAAATTAATGTAATTTATAATGTAAATATATGATATATTGTGAATAAATAAATCGGAATCTGAATCATAGAAAACGTCTAAGACTCAGGAACAAATATCGTGTTTTTTTTTGAAAATATGAAAACTTGTATATTCGACCTTTAGTGATAACAAAAATATATTTGTGTTTATCACACAAATAAACTTGTCGAACGCAGTAGCGTGCGGTGGTAGCCACCCTTGCGCTTCGTAGAAAGGAGCCCGTCGACGTCAAACATGTAGACGCGATCGATACTAATATACTTAAGTGATCTATTGAGCTACATACCAATGAGGCAACTAGGCTTGATCTTGGCAATAGCAGCGGCAAAATCCTTCTCAGGCTCGATATTCCTGCCGAACGCAGTAGCGCGCGGTGGTACTCCACCCTCGCGCTTCGCAGACAGGATGCCCTCGACGTCAATCATGTAGACGCGATTCATACTAATATACTTAAAAGTGATCTATTGAGGTACATACCAATGAGGCAACTAGGCTTGATCTTGGCAATAGCAGCGGCAAAGTCCTTCTCAGGCTCGATATTCTTGCCGAACGCAGTAGCGTGCGGTGGTACTCCACCCTCGCGCTTCGCAGACAGGAGCCCCTCGACGTCAAACATGTAGACGCGATCGATACTAATATACTTAAAAGTGATCTATTGAGGTACATACCAATGAGGCAACTAGGCTTGATCTTGGCAATAGCAGCGGCAAAGTCCTTCTCAGGCTCGATGTTCTTGCCGAACGCAGTAGCGTGCGGTGGTAGCCACCCTTGCGCTTCGTAGAAAGGAGCCCGTCGACGTCAAACATGTAGACGCGATTCATACTAATATACTTAAAAGTGATCTATTGAGGTACATACCAATGAGGCAACTAGGCTTGATCTTGGCAATAGCAGCGGCAAAATCCTTCTCAGGCTCGATATTCCTGCCGAACGCAGTAGCGCGCGGTGGTACTCCACCCTCGCGCTTCGCAGACAGGATGCCCTCGACGTCAATCATGTAGACGCGATTCATACTAATATACTTAAAAGTGATCTATTGAGGTACATACCAATGAGGCAACTAGGCTTGATCTTGGCAATAGCAGCGGCAAAGTCCTTCTCAGGCTCGATATTCTTGCCGAACGCAGTAGCGTGCGGTGGTACTCCACCCTCGCGCTTCGCAGACAGGAGCCCCTCGACGTCAAACATGTAGACGCGATCGATACTAATATACTTAAAAGTGATCTATTGAGGTACATACCAATGAGGCAACTAGGCTTGATCTTGGCAATAGCAGCGGCAAAGTCCTTCTCAGGCTCGATATTCTTGCCGAACGCAGTAGCGTGCGGTGGTACTCCACCCTCGCGCTTCGTAGACAGGAGGCCCTCGACGTCAAACATGTAGACGCGATCGCGCGCCTGTTGCTCCGTCAAACCCTCTTGCATCATCGCAGCGACGGTCAAGCTCGCGATGCCGTTGGCGGCCTGAGTATAAATTGACACAGTCAGAAACAGATTTTATTAGTAGGGCATTTTTACTTTCCGGTGTACCCCCTACCATTTTTTTCGGATCCAGGTAAGCAGGTAATTTTGGGTTTCCTGACCCAGAATCACAAGCATTTAAGTAAAGAAAAAAGTGCCCCCCACAACACAGACACAACACAGTGCGACAGAGGGCAAGGCCCTCTTAATGATGATGATGATGAATAATAAATATGTATACCAAATGAAACGCCATGCCAAAATGTCAAAAACGCTCTGTTAGTATGAAGTTTGTAATGAATGGGTGTGTTCAAATCAGCGTCCTTTTTAAATCTCTATGCTTATAAAATCTTTCAATTAGCTAAAATAAATTAATAATTGATGTTTTCCGAGTATTTTCGTTAGATCTTTTATTAGTCAAGTAAAAAATAATTTATTTTTACCTTTGTTTAATACCCTATTCGCGTCGCGGTCGCGGGAGTCCGCTGGATGCGGGTGGCGCAAGACCGGTCATTGTGGCACTCTTTGGGGGAGGCCTATGTCCAGCAGTGGACGTCTTTCGGCTGATATGATGATGATGATGATGAATACCCTATTGAATTAACTTACAGAGCCAGCGCCAAGGAACATGTAGATGTTCTCACTGAGTTTCCGCTTGGTAACGCGCACGGCCGCCATCAGGCCCGCCACGGCCACGCTAGCCGTGCCCTGGATATCGTCGTTGAACGTGCAGTACTTGTTACGGTACTTCTCCAACAGCCGGCCCGCGTTCAGGAGGGCGAAGTCTTCGAACTGGAACACAGTCATTACAGATCACCAACTTGGCATTCCTTGAGCTCAAAATCATACAGTAACTAGTTTCTAATCTCATTTGATCTTTATTATTTCGCCTCCGGTAAGCAACTGGAAACTACAATTTATTTATTTATTTATCGTATGGCATTTATTTCGAACCGTGAGATCTTCGAGAAGACAGTACGGTTGCCAGTTTTAGTTGCACTTTTAGAACCACCCAGGGGTCACGTATAGGGTAGGATGGGTACTGTCCCTACGGACGTGGTGCAACTTAGACTCCCCTTTGTCAAGTGAGTGGGCAACTTGACTGTTAGAAGTTTTCAAGCCGCCCGAAGGCCTCCAACTTGGCTTAACGACTGCTGCCATCGACAGCAGCCGGGATTAACGGCTTAACGTGCCTTCCAAAGCACGGGAGCGCTCAGTTAGTAACCACTCAAAGCGGTCACCCATCCAAGTCCTGACCGCTGCCCACGTTGCTTAACCTTGGATACCGCAAGCGGTACCCGGCGCCGCTGGGCCACGAGCGCACTAGTTTCTAATCTCATATGATCTTTATTATTTCGCCTCCGGTAAGCAACTGGAAACTAGAACTGGGAAGAAGTAACCCAAATTGCCCAAGACCGAAGCAAATGGAGAGAGTTGATTCGAGCCCTACGCCCCAGCAGAGGGTAACGGGATAAAGAAGAGGAAGCAGAAGCAACTGGAAATGCGGAATGGAAGGAAAAGCGTTTTTGCGTAAAATTAATTAGATTTGATACTAGGCACAGATTTTTACATGTTTTGACCTGACTAATACGACTAAATAGATTCAACCATCGGCCATGCTTGTTGGTTGGGAAATTATTGAATAATTCACTTCACTTATAAAATCAAATGTTTTGTATTGACGTCAAACGCAAAATTATCAGATAGTCTGATCTTTCTAACTTTTGATAATGTTTACGATACAATCAGAGAATCTCTTCCATATGACATATCACGTCGTAATCGTTATCGGTTAGATTGAACTTCACATTCAAGTGATAATATAAAACACAAACAAAACACCCGTAGGTATACTACCAAGGCCGTGTGGATTTAATGCCGGCTATTTGTTTAAAAATATGCTTTAAATTAGTACGATAAAGTTTAGATTGTTATACAAGGTCAGTTGTAAACTGTTACCATCTGCGACGGCGTGAATGAACGTTTATATAACATCCGCTGTAATACGTCATTCATTATTATGTTCGGACTTTCGGGGAATTCTCAACACGTTATTGGCATCAGTTACACGGTGATAATTATCACGCGATACACTCATATCACAGTATTCATGAATATCGAAGCTAAATCCATACAATATTGAATACCACCGTGTAACTGATGCCATTGAAAAGAGCCCCCCTACCCCAAACATAACACCTACGTACAAAGATTTACCTCGTTATATAGTTTTCGAAACTGCAATTGGAAACAAAAAAAAACACCCTTGCTCTAGACTAGAACATATGACAATCGTACAAGTAAAAATAGAGGCAAAAACGGATATGAGAAGGTTTTGGCATAGATACAGAAACTCAGAATTTAACGAAGAATTTTACGTATTGATAAAATAAGAATAGATGCTGGTTTCGATGCTGGATACTACAATGAGTTAACTTGTGCATGACTCACTTGGAGTAGCGTATTCTGTCCGTATCTCTTGACGCAGGCTTCCATAAATTCGTCAATAAAGTCGTCATACTCCTTGCCACGTACACGTTTCTGCCTAAGGCCGATGTATAGAGGGTCTTCTAGGAGATCCTGCAAAAGAAAAATATTTTATGTCAGTATTTGTCATTTTTACAAGCGCGGATAATCCCACTTCCCGGCCAGGGAGAGGCATAACATTTTGTACTTGCATGGGCGGTAATAAAGAAAGCAACAGATCACAATATATTTATCGCGCGATCCGAGTCATTCTTTGTTTTACCGTCCGTACTCCCTGGTAAGTAATGTACTATTATAGAATTATTAAACCCTTTAACGCATACAAAGCAGGCAGATATCGTCGTATACCTTATTCCATCATATATTAATATCAAGGTTCAAATTTATACGAATATTTTGTTACGTCATGCGGCAAAGGGTTATTGTTTTTACGCCCTAACAAAAAGAGCGTAGATGAGGTGAATCAATTAAAAAGCTAAGAAAAAAGCGAAGATCAGGTTGATCGGTTGATCTATTCAAATTCCGAAGACTATTAATGAAGATATTATTGCATGCTATAACATACCATATTCAGATTATTGGTTAATAAAACGCGATCTATGAGCATATTGTATGCACAATGCTTAAAAATCGTGAAATGATGAATAGGTGCTGCTAAACTGCAGGAGTAATCAATTTGTATTCAGTTTTACCTAGGTTTGGAAAACTAACTCATACTGTTGCTATAAGTAGCAACCCAGCAGGTTGTCCTTCGAAATTCAGCCAGAATAAAGCTAAAATGAGGAGGAGGATTTTGAAATAATTTATTCAGTACCTGGTTGTTAGTGCCAACATCCAAAGTGATCGGCAAGCACTGATGTGGTTTGATGCCGGCCAGCGCGGTGTAAAGGGACAGCTTGCCGACAGGTATGCCCATGCCATACGCCCCGAGATCGCCGAGACCTAAGATTCTTTCACCGTCGGTGAACACTATGGCTCTTACGTCCGGTTCCGGCCTGAAATGATAATGAAAAATGTACGTCTGTCGAAACAAGTATTTATTTATAAGTCTTCGGATATTATCTGCTGTTTCAGAATTCATTACTACGAGGACGTTTCGGGTCATTTACCTACTGCAGATAAGATATTATGTCATTACTCGTTGTATAATAAAACAATTGGATAGGGCGTCTCGTTTGTACAGAATCACAATACCAATAAATGCTACACATACATGTTTAATTTACTGCATTGTAATGTATTAATTAAAGTTCGGGATAGACGTACAGAAACATACACGCGTTCAGTTAAGTAAAAGTTTACAAATACATGTCCTTTAAAATAAGTGACTTACCAGTTCTTGAGGATGTTGAAAATATGTCCCTTATCGTTGATCGTGATAAATAAACCCCTAGGTCTTCTGTAGATGAGTCCAAATCTCTGGCAAGCCAGACCCACGGTCGGAGTGTACACAATCGGGAGGTATTTCTCAACATTCTCAGAGAGGAGTCTGAAGAAAAGCTTCTCATTTCTGTCCTGCAATAGTTTAATACCTTTGTGTAAAATAGTTAAGTAATTAGCGATGGATTTATGATGAAAAATGATATTTAAAAATGAGTGCAATATTTACACGAATGTATTCATGGTCGCAGTTGTAAAATAGTATCCGTGACATGAGCCAATCAAGTTTAGTTATTACTGTATCTAATGAAATGTTATTTGCGAGTAATTGGCGAAGTAATTGATGCACAATTGTCTATTAAATACTACTTAAACAAATTAGCATTGCTATGCAACACCAATGGGTTCATAAACATCCGTTAAATAAGGCATTGTTTTAAGTTTCCTTCCACCATGCAGTGTATTAAATTTTTAATAAAACTATTCATCAATAGTAAGTCAAACAAAAAACGATTGGTTAAGCGTCACAAAAATATGTAAATAATTAATTTCATATTTTCCTCCACCGCAAGTCCTGCTATATTTTTCACATTCAGCCATTACTGCTTCACACGTGCAATAATATTTATGCATAACATCACAAATTTATAACCAATCCCGGTAAAAAAAAATTGTGAGAGGAAAATTGATTTCCGTCGTCGAGTTGGCCGCTCGCTCCATCTTGACGTACCTATTTTTTTCCCCGCTCGGCGCTGAACGGGGCGTGAGCGGAGTGTGGGTACCGGAACGGAAAGAAACGGCCAATTCAAAGCGAACGGGTTAAATAATAAGTCAAGTTTTTTGTTTGTTACTTTAGTGAATGGCATAAAACCACAAAACAACCCAATACCATAATCAGTACATCAATAGGGGCTTCATACCACCGTCGTTTATGATAACCGCACAACTGTTAGCTCCCCTCTGCCACCGTCAAACCTTTAATAGCATAATGATAAAATAATGGTACCTGGATCACTCTTAGTCACCTGTAACTCGACGAGGTAGAGGTATTTGTTCAAATTGTCGTCGTATCTGTCTATGGAAATTCTGCAGATGTCTAGTTGTTCTTCTTGCGTTTTGAACTTGGCAGCTAAGAGGCCATGGATGCCGAGATATTGGCGTTCTTCTAACGTAAAGGCGAGACCCTAGAAAGAATAATAAATTATGAGAATTTACAATTTTAACCGAAATTAGGAATTAGGAGCGCTCGTGGCCTAGCGGCGCCGGGTACCGCTTGCGGTTTCTAAGGATAAGCAACGTGGGCAGCGGTCAGGACTTGGATGGGTGACCACTTTGAGTGGTCACTAACTGAGCGCTCCCGTGCTTTGGAAGGCACGTTGATCCCGGTTGCTGTCTATGGCAGCAGTCGTTAAGTCAAGTAGGAGGCCTTCGGGCGGTTTGAGAACTTCTAACAGTCAAGTTGCCCACTCACTTGACAAAGCCTAATCCCAATAAGGTCTAGTTTCCCCTCGGGGTTGGAAGGTCAGATGGCAGTCGCTTCCTTAAAAACTAGTGCCTACGCCAAATCTTGGGATTAGGTAGCGGACCCCAGGCATCCTTCAGGATGCAACTGCACTGGGATAACGCTAGGAGGATGATGATGATGACATTTTTAACAGAAATCAAATACCCCCATATGATACATAAGAAATAATGGAGACATTTTCACACATTCAACATATCTGCTATGCGATTTACTGAGCGCCTCGTCTTCACCTGTCACCTCTCACTTCACCCGTTTTTATATGGAAACTGTCAAATGTCATTTGTTACTTCTTGACAGTTTCCATATAAAAACGGGTGAGGTGAGAGGTGACAGGTGAGGACGAGTTAGTTTGTGAATAACAGCCCTGCTTCGCTAAATTTATCACTCTGTTATCTTCACGTGAGCCCAAGGGAGCTTCGAAATTATTAAGTTCAATTGTGAGGTGGATCGCGATCATTTCAAGTTTGTCAACTGTTGGCTGTTGGACATTAAAAATATGTGCGTCTGATGATCGTATTTCTTTGGCCTCAAATAGACAATTACGGAAGTCTACCAAAACCAAGGTCAGGACTAGTTTATCTTTAAGGCGGACTTCATTAAGTCTGAACGAAAATAATATTAACGTACCTACCTTACCTATGTATATTGGCCAGTAGACTTAGTAGGTATATTCGATATTGCGTAATATTGGCCAATATATGTTACCTTCAGGCGAAAATAAAAATGTAGTAGATAACCAGTCTTAGCTTGGGGTTTCTTTTTTAACGTCCTCTATGGATTATTATTATCTAATCGCCAATCGCTAAAAAACTTTGCTTGGGAGAGGCTGCCTTAAGGAGCTTGAGGTTTGCGTCCAGGATCGATCTAAGTATATCGAAAAGTCGAAAATCCTTTGAAGGACCTCTATGTACAGTCGTACCTAAGACGAACCTTTTCATTCCGTGACTATACGTCCCTGGTGAGGGATGAGTAAGGGACAAGTACGTACGAAGGTTGTGCGATGTTAAAAGAAGTATCACAGCGCAATGTTCATTCTGAGAAAATCGAAACATGTAATTAAATGTAAACTAGCTTTTGCCCGCGACATCGTCCGCGTGACCTTATATTTGAGGGATGATTTCAGGGATAAAAAGTATCCTATATGTTAATCCAGGCTGTGAACTCGTTGTATACCAAGTTTCGTCTTAATACGTTCAGCCATTTTTGCGTGATTGAGTCACAAACATCCTCACAAACATACTAACTTTCGCATTTATAATATTAGTAGGATAACTTTATTCAATACCGTGTAAGCTTACTTAGTGTAGAACCTGAGTGGACGCTCGAGCGTTGCGTCCAGCGGGGCGTGCATGTCAAACAATTGAAACTCATACTGGTGTCCTTAGTCGCCGCCGCACAAATAGTATGGACTAGGGAATGCAAACCGGTTAACCGGTTAACCGGAACTTTTTGAGCTCGGTAAAAAAACCGGTTTTTTACACCACTAACCGGTTTTTAACCGAAATTGTATTTAGTATAAAAAACGACTTCATGGGGAGATTAGAGCGTTCTTTCACCTCCAAATCACGTTATTTAAGGATGGTAGGATGTACGTTTAAAGAAGTTAGTTTCTTTTTCTTACGACTGTGGATAGAGCACATGAATATCATAATGTTAAAATGTTCTTAGTTTCCCATATCCCCACTTCATTTGAGTCTGCCGCGTCAAAAGCGCAGAAATGGCCGGGTAAGCCCTATTGTTTTACTTGGATAGTTTTGCTACCTGCTACTACCCTGTAGTAAGTAACGTATCTAATCAGTCGGTGCTCAGAGATTTTTTTTTATATATTTTTTTTCTATTCATTTCAATGTATATGCTTAATGTTTGTTATAATATGTCATTGTAAAGAGTAGATAGGTACACTAGGTACCACCTTAACTTTGCTGGTGCTATACTGGTAATATTACTTTTCATCGCCGCTTATTAAGATATCTATATATATCCGTATATTATATTAGAATGTATCATAATTTTATTTGTCATTTGTCGATTTGTTTTGAAGTTTATAAAGATGATGATAAAAACCAAATTCGTTTTATTTATTAGCTTACTTATACCTATTCACATCACTAGAAACATGCCCGGATTACCAATAGAACCCAGAAATAATAAATTTATAGTCCAATACTTCGATTTCAGGTAGTTTGTAAAAAACCGGTTAACCGGTTTTTGTCCAGACAAAACGATTAATAACCGGTTTTTGATTTTCACCGGTTTTTGCATTCCCTAGTATGGACGCTCGGCCGCAACGCTGGACGCGACGCCGAACCGAACGCTCCGAGCGTCCACTCAGGCCTTACACCAGTGGTGTGGTGGTGACTAGACTCTCCGTGATTAATTCGGACTAACCTTGTTAAGTCGAGGGTCCTTCAGATGATCTATTCCTCGAACCATGTTGGGGCATAGTATGTCGCCCGTTATTTCGTGATGAGCCCGAGATAGAGACGAGCAGTCGCCAATGGCTGGACATTTTGCTAGTGCTAGCGCTAGCACTCTGTTGGGAATACTTGAACTTGTGTTGTGTCTGTAACAAATTGTACACGTTGTATTTTAGTTAGGGCTATTTGGTCAAGATCCCTTTCGTGGACTAACATAGAAAGTACGGTAGGAATAAATAAAAACACGGTAGGTATGTAATAATTTAGTTTTGTTGTAAATATTTCATAGTGCCTCCATTCATAAACATTCAACACCACCAAGAGAAAAATATTTGTCTTTATCTGTTTATTATTTATTACCTAGTTGTCCAACGGATAACAGAATTATTTACATATGTACATCCGATTAACATTTAACTTGGTGCAGTTACAGTTTACAGTCACCGGCAACGATATCCTCAGACACAGCGAAGTGCGCAAAACTATCTGACACGCACTTAGGGCTGACTCACTAATAGGGTTGACAACCTAGGGTGACACCACCAATAATGGACAAGGCCCAATGATGTACATTAACTCTTATGTAAAAGAAAATAAGAGTCATCCATTTTTTATGGAACAATCAATATAAAACCGTATGATCTTTGAATAAGGGTTGAAGTGTCCATTATTGGTGCTTGTTCTTAAAGTGTCCATAATTGGTGGTGTCACCCTATACAAGTTAATTAAAACACCTCCTTTTGTCATATATTAATTTATTAAGTCAACGTGTTATGTCCTGTGTATCCATTTGGGTACAAAAACTATATTACTCAGGAGTCCACGTATCTAAAAGGATACCTACCTTAACACAATATGTACATCAGTGGCGGGGCGTCCATACAACTCGATTCCCACCGGCTTGCCTAATTTTCAGTCAGTCCAGTTCTTTTACTACAACTAATGAAGAATAAGAAAGGCAAATTATTTCCGGCTTTCCTAAGAATATTTTAGACGCGCCGCCACTGATGTACATACACTAATCTAATTACAATTTCTTAAACCAAAGTGGACTCGAGGAATGCACTTTGTATGGCGGACAGGGAAAGTGTTAAATACAATAACCAATAAACTATGACAGATTATCTGTTGCATTTAAACACATATATAACATAGCAACGGTTACGATACAGGATAATAGATTTGCAGACAACAATGAAAATCATAACTCAGAGATCAATGTCAGCTTTTTCCTTTTTCTAACTGTTAGAGCCCGGACACATGTCCACGGTACGGCGCCGCGCCTTACGCGCCAACGTACAAAGAACAAAGGCCGTAGACGGTGCCCGGTGCCGTACCGTGGACATGTGTCCGGGCCCTTACACAAACAGTCTTGACGTTAGGGAAAAACTTTAATTTATTATTATCTATTTAACTTATCTAGCAAACTATCTGAGCTATGGCGTACTTAACTGAATAGGTATCTTACACAACATTTCTTCTTTGTTTGTAGTCGTTCCTTCATGACTGAAGATCGTGATCACCTGTAGTCTTTTTGGACAGCACGACTTGTTCGTACGTCGTGACATCGTAGAATTTGCTGGACTTATCCTTGATTTGGTCGGCGCATCGCGGCGGAGATCTACCACGGGCTCGTTTACCTTCAACGTTTCCAACTATGACCAGTTTCTCGAGGCTGTTGTCTCCGCGCCTCGTAACGTGGCCAAAGTATGAAACAATACGGCGGTGGCATATAGTGGATAGGCGATCTTTGATGTGGAGTTGCGTGAGGATATCGATACATTAGTGCATTTGGCACTTGGCAGTCCACGGTATTCGCAACATTCTGCGCCAGCACCACATTTCGAATACATCGATTCTTTTTCATTCTCTTGCCACAATGGTCCACGTCTCTACACCATACAAGAAAATGGGAAACACAAGTGCCCGGACCAGCCGCGTCTTCGTCCTGGTCGTGATACCCCGTTACCTCCAGATTCCCGATAGCCGTGCCATTATATCCCTGCCCATGGCTATCCGACGCTTAATTTCAGGAACGCAGCTTCCATTATTGCAGGTGTAGGAGCCAAGATATATGAAGTTGTCTACCGTCTCAATGCCTATGCAGGTATATGGTCCAGTTAGACTCCCCGCTCAACAACATATAGACAACTCCAAAAATATCTCGGTATTGAAAAATAAAACACTTAAACAATGTGATATTGACTCTACTCTCATGGCAATGAGAGTCGGTGTAAATATTATTGCATACTGAAACGCTGAAACGCACACGGAAGTTTTTCTGAAAGTATCAAGCCAATTTATATTCGGATTTGCGTTTAACTAGAACATTTAATAAACCTCAATATTGTCTGCAACAGGACTCAGAAGCTCAGAAGCGAGAATTAAGTTGTATTGCCAGAGACACATCGTGTTCCTCACATCCTGCATCACAGAATAAGTAATAGTACTACGTACAGAAGTTGCACTGTTAACAAATCGCCAACTTACAAACCCAAATTATAATAGGTAAATAACAAATATTGACTAGCAATTCGCCACTGAATGTACTTGCAGCGGCCCGGGGATGTACTTGCAGCGGCGCGGCGAACTGACGGAGTGAAAGCCGCCTGCCTGCATGCCAATAGGTACAGTAGAATCCGGAATCCGGATATAGCGGCAGTCAAGGGACCGGCGATATTACGTCGCACGAACAGGACATCGTACAAAACGGACTGATTTTCTTTGAAAATGTTTGGTATGAATCCTAACGTCGGTGATTTAGCAGTCGTTAAAAGCGGTCAAATGTTATAAGCGGAGTTGTTATAAGTAAGCGGATTCTACTGTAGTTGTTTCGTGGGCGAATTGTTAACGTCCGTCAAACGCTGCCAAATAATCAAGCCTAATTACCGTTAGGTACGTAAGTAATTATTGTTCTATATAGGTATCTATAGTAAATTAGTAAACGCCTCCAAGGTCGTCTTAAATTCTTAATCTTATTTTTCACTAGCTACCTAGAGATAATTAATAATAGCTAGTTGAAATTAGCCTAAAGGCCCATTTACACGTTGCAAGAACTTCATTACATCGCGGGGTTTGATCGCCCTCGTGTTTCCTCGGTAGTCCACACCCGCAGCCCGCAATCCATCCGCTTAAACCGCTGAACCGATTATGATGGCACGGAGATGGTTTGAGACCCAGGCAAGGACATTACTTTTTATCCCGGACATCATCCCTTAAGCGAGTGGAAGTTTTTATGGAAGAGCGATAACTAGGTAAGCGCTTGATATAAAGAAAATAGCAATTAAATTTTATCGCGATGAACGACTTTCACGCAAGTCGCAGGCAAAAACTAATTATTGTATATTGCAAGACAGTGGCGGATTTACGGTTTACCTTTAGGCTTAGTGGCTAGAATGCTAGATTTTGGGCCTCAGCAGGGCGGCAGATTTTAGGAACGGTAAATTTGGAGGCAAAATGTATTTTAAGTAGAACATAAATAAGTGGGTGTCGAATTGTATATAGAGGAAAAATTTGGACAGCCTACAGGCGCCTATTGTGCAAATCCGCCACTGCTGCCAGATTTAATCAAGTTTTGAAAAGAGTAGTATATTAAATGATGCTTGGCGCTATTTGTAACGTGATAACTTTTATACTTAACTGCAAGTAAGATGACGTGACTCGGGAGTCTTTACAATTACTTAAAACACGATTTTTTTCATGGCATCTTTAATGACATCAAATCCTAATAACATATGCGCCGGTAATCGTCAATTCACTACATTATAAAAAAAACTTTTGGAGAAATAATAAAGGTGCGTCAAAAGTGTCAACCATATTCAGAAGTTCGCGTATTGGGGATGAGTGATGGGAATAAATAAGTTTCTGTCAAAAATGACATTTTTGATCCAGCTTTTGCCCTCTGCACTTTTTTCCACAGTCTTCAACTACTCGATAATAGCGAATTTATTTTTGAACAGACTAATCGTGTATATCTTTATGCAGCTGAATGTACATACAACGCCTATACCCAGTTATTAAACATATAGTTATATAGCTGGAAGCTCGCATCATTCGTCTGATTTTATTGACACGTATGCGTTTTATCCTGTTATTTAATACAACGGCAGCACGTTTTCCACTAAATGAACATTTCCCGCAACTAACTTTTTCATACTGTGTGCGTTACGTAATTATCTACTTTTAGCACAGAATTACCTATACCATAGGTAGAACAGGTAATTAGATGTGCTACTGAATGCTTCGCAGTGCTGCAGAGTCCGAACAGAGACCTTCGTTTAGATCGATAGCTTTTTCTTCTCTCTTGACTACTTGACAAAGACAAATCCTTTGAAGAACTAGTTTAGTCTGGGAGGTGATGCTCCCAAAGCCAAATTGGCAACTTGTGAACAATGCCAGCAATAATCAACGGCAAAATAGGTCATGATAATAGTCATTACCAGCTTAAATAAAATAATAAGAAAGAATAAGAATAAGAATAATTTATTGAAAAACATATTGTACAATAATAATAACTATAGGCTAGGAGCTTACAATTAGATGGTAATAAATAGCACGTGCCTGAGCTAGGAAACCCTGTGTTTCAGGCAAAGAAGAGCTTACAATTACTTAAAAATATTCACATGCAAAAAGAGAAATACAATTTTATCTTAATAAGTAGTACAAATAATTAACAAGAAGATATATGCTATGTTGCAAGTTTATTTTAAAACAATCAATAATTTTTCTGTATCGTCATATGACATGTTTTGAAGGGCTTCTCGTAGAAGCATGATATGGTCTAAACAGGAGCCGCTTTGGTGGGTGGGAAGCGTGTGCGCGGGAAGTAAGCCATGAAAAGAGCAAAGGTTTAGGTAGCTCTGAGCCGCGGGGTCGGTGTTTTCTGGAAGAATATTGATGTTAATATCACCTATTAATATACGATTTTTGAATGATGATAGATTTCGTAACGTCTCGCCTAAAGAATCAATAAATATACTACTATTTCTAAAAGACGGAGGTCGGTATATTGCTAAAATTGCAAAATCTGTCCCAATTTTAATCAAAAGTCTATTGCACTCTAATATGTTAGGTTCCTCAACACTGATTTTTAAATTATTTCTGGCATATACGACTACTCCGTCATTTTGGTTGTGATTAAACTTAGTTACATACGTATTATACCCGGGCATATTCGGTAAGTTAGAATGTTTATTTAACCAACACTCTGTTAGAACAATGACATCACAGCTTATTCCAAGTCTTTGTAGGAAAACACTAATGTTATCAAAATTTTTAAATATGCTTCGTATGTTTTGTGTTAGTATAGTTAATGGGTAACTGGACGAGTTAATATATTGTTTGCAGTGTTCAACCTCGCAGAATTTAGAATCAGATACAGAAAAATTATCGAGGTCAGAAATTAAACTATGACTCATTATATCTAAGCTAACCTAATACAAGAGGTACTGCGGAGAAAACTGTAGGGTGGCGCTCTCAGGCGCCTTCATAATCTATAGAGTTGAGATACCTTTTTTCGGCTAATTTTCTAGCTGGGCATTCGGCCTCGCCAGTCCCGTGGTCACATGGCTTTTTGAAGTGCATGCATGTCGCGCATTTAGGTGACTCTGCTTTCTTTGTGCATTCCTTTATTGAGTGTCCTGCAACGCCGCAGTGCCCGCAGATGTTCATCTCCATCTTGCACGATTTTGCTGCATGACCGTACTGCTGGCACTTGAAGCACCTCGTCACTAGAGTGAAGTCTTTGACGGGACATGACGACCAATTTACAAAGACTCTGTCGTTAGAAATCAAAGCCTTCCGTATAAGAGCAGGGACTTCAATTATGTAGTTGCAGGTCTCGGCGTTCCTCTTTCCTGACTTGTGGCTTAACTTAGTTGAGGTCAAGAAGGCGTCCAGTGACATATCTTGCAATTTATCGGCCAGGTTTTGATTATAGATACACTTAAATACTTCCGCTTCCTGCATGGTCGCGGGCACACCAATGACCACAATTCTGGGCTTGCGTTTTTGCGGCTCGTCCACGGTGAGTCCAGATGTTGTCAACTGCTGGGATAGTTTTAATTTTTGAACGTCCTCCTTGGAGTCTGTGCTTATGACGACTCCCCCGTTCTTAATTTTGCGTAGCCCTCTTACGTGAAGTTTCATTTCGTCAGGCCTGATTAATTTCTGAACAAGGGATTTGGTCTCTTCACTAGATTTTTGTTTGTCGGTGGGGTATATTGCCACCGAGCTAATGTTGGAGGGCTGGATATAACGAGGATTATTTTTCTTAAGCATGTCTGCAAAGGTGGCTGATTCCGGACTCGACTTTGTGGATTCTTCTACACATTTTTTTAATTCTTGGAAGCGCATTGATAGGTCGAGTTTCTCCTGAAGAAATTTGCATGAGTTGTAGTTCTGGATAGCTTTTTGTTTTAGTGCCTGGTATTCAACAGCTATTTGAGATGTGCAATGAGCTACTTTGCGGCATAAGGTACTCACTTTGATTTTTTGGTCCGAGTTTAACTTCCCTTCACAGGAAATAGTGCATACTTGGTCTAAGTACTGCTCGATTGCAGTCATCCATCCCTGGAGGTCGGCAGTAGGTATCAGATTTGGAGGCTGCTGGTCCTGTGGCTCCGGTGCAGGCGGGGGCTGCGGACTGGGTGTGGGCGGAGGGCTGCGGCGCGTGAGCCCGGTTCGTTTAAATGGGCTATTTTCGCCAGACATTTTTCTTACGTTTTAAAACAAACTTGCGGCAGTTAACATTCTAAAAAGAGTACACTTGTCAATAACCGTGACACAGATAATTCGCTAACGCCTAATGAACTGTGCTAAGTCACAATTTTGCAAATAAATATTATTTTATGCTGAGAAACACGTCCGATCTCGTTGACGATAAAAAGAAATGTATAAGGAGCATGACCTGTTACCTTGACTATTATCATTATCACTAGGCTATGACGTCGATGGCATTTTATAATAATTATCATGTTAAAAGATATTAGGTCCATTCACAGTTACAATTAATTAAATAGAAGTCAATGTATCTTGAGATGATAAAACAGCACTGAAAGATTCAGTAATTATGAAAATAGCTATTATCACAACATACCATAAACAGTCCTAAAATAAGTTCCTTATCATATGAGTAATGTAATAAATCTTGTAGTATGTAAATGTTGTTGTTTATATATGTAAACAACGCGCATACTTAGCAAAATATTCGGAATTCGTATGAGCAACTAAATACACCTATTTTACAGTACACAGTGAATGGTTGCCAGCACATTTAGTATGGGACTGTTTATAAATAACCAGTGCCTACTGGCAGTCATATTTGCCAATTATAAACTGGTGGAAAAATTACAATGTTTAATTTGGCTTCTGCAACGGATTGCCTATGAAATGCGATTATCATCTTGAATAAAAGCTTATTTAGATGACAAAGATAAATTTTAATATACTCACCGGCAGAGAATTTGGCCCAAATTAGAAAAATGTATTTTTATATATTAAACATTATTCAATTTATAGATTGAAACCATAAAAAGTTTTTGGGCCAAATTTTCTGCCGGTGAGTGTATATAAAAATTCTAATGCCATACAAGAGCCACTGTAACTGAGCAGTGAGGCATGCAACTATAAATCTGGAGGTAGCGGGTTAGAAGTTTATGTACAAAATTCATGAAGGAAAATATTGCGAGGGAACCAATTAGACATCACAACAAGGCCTAGTTTTTCCTTGAGATTGGAAGGTCAGATGGCAGTAGCTTTCATGAAACTAGTGGCCAAGCCTAATCTTCGATTTAGGTTATTATATTAGATGCCAAAACAGGCACCTATATCCTTTAGGATAAAACCAGGTTTATGCTAGGAGGATTTTTTATGAGAAAAGATCATTTTAGGCATAAGGTCCAGGTATGAATTTTATTATATTGTTGCCTCATAAAAAAATTCATTGGACATTACATCAAAGTCCATCACATAATTATTTTTCAATACTCTTAAGGCAGCAATAACTAGTTAAAGTTTACAAAGTTTGAAAAAGATAAGTTTACAAATAGAACCTTATACATTCCACCATATATAAAACACCTTCTATACTTCACATCCTTAGTTGTTTATTTAAAAATTGATAAGATAATAATTTAGCTACTTTAGATGATATTTATACAATCACCTGATAAATAGATTGCAAAATGATGACATGTAGGTGTGTACCACCACTTATCAAAAAAATACTTACTTTATCAATTATTTGTAAAGTAAAAAACCCATTACAACCATCTCTTAGTGGTCTGACCATAATAACTGCACTGTAATTTATGATTAATATAAGTATATTAAAAAAATTATGTGATGTTAAAAAGAAAAGAAAAAAAAAATCTAAAAATCTTTTCTAAAAATGTTGTAAACTGTGCTGTGGATTTTATAACAATAAAATAATAAATAAATAATAATAATAAGATAAAACAAATAAAAACCTGGGGAATTATATTATCTTGATGTTCTACCAATCAAGGTGAATTAAAAATTGGGGATTAGGTATGTTTGGCAAAATGTTTATAAACAGGATTCAATGGCATGGATATGCCTGGGCAAAAGTTGGAATGAGAATACTTTAGTAGACTACAAATATAATAGGTAGTCTAAATGATATGTATGATGATCTCTAGGCCACAACATTGATTATCTCAAGCAACAACATCAATATCGAAATGTAACACCTACAAGTGCTCGAAGCAGGGAGTACGTGTCCTGGATATGCTTTTACGCCAAAATGTTAACTCAATGATGACAAATCCACTCTTGGAAGTTATTCGAAATTACCCTTATAATCACAATTCCCGTGCAAGTTTCTAAAATACATTATTTGTGGTATTACCTAAAATTCATTTAAAATAGCCCGATTTCGTCTCAACGTCACTCTTATTCATAAATTCAATAAATGCTACTGTCAAGTTATGTAAACTCAAAATTAAAAGATACTTACAACAATGACCTCGGAAGCGTGGAGAACATTTTGGAATTATCTCTTCATCTACAGTTCCAAAGCCTAAACAGAATTATTGTCGTTTAACTCGTTATTCAAACACAAATTTTCAGGATAATTGATACACCCTCCATACGTTTAATGGCTGTGATGACTGATGATATGACAGGTAGTAACAAAGATTTGACCTTCGAAATTTTGTCTATGGTTGTCATAGAACGAGATCTAGATCAATCATAGAGCTATAGAAAAGGTCTAGTTTCTTTCTACAATGCCGCGTACACACAGTACCTAAGTATTAATCTGTGGTGTAGACAGCCTTTGTGGTGTAATCAGCACTAAGGCTATGCGCGCACGAGCAACTTTTTCTCAGCAACTTTTATATCTCTCTATGGGTTAGTGTAAAAGTGCGACAAAGACGAAATAAAGTTGCCGAGAAAAAGTCGCTCGTGCGCGCCTACGGTAACAGAAGAAAATTAAATGTTGGCAGCATTGATCCTTAGGAATATCTGTTTGACATTGACACTTTGTCTTGAATTGAATTAAAGCCTGACAGACATCTGATTCTTTGGAAAACATGTAATTGTGAATGTTAATGTTTATTGAAGAGAAAAAATATCTACCGTGTCAGCTAATATCTCATAAAACATGATTAGGGAAGATGATCCTCGATTTCGGATTACACCGTTCCAGCAAATGGCATCAGCGTGTTCCGGTGCACTTGTAACCTCATTATTCAGTAAATATTCTATTTTATTAGAAAAAGTGACCTTAATGGTGTTTGTTTATTATGCAATTACCGTGTATTCCTTTCCAGTGACTCCCTTGGACGTGGTAAAAATACGATTACAAGCACAACAGAAGGCGTTATTATCTAATAAATGTTATTTGTACTGCAATGGATTGATGGAACATCTATGTCCCTGTGGGGAAGCAGGATGGATACCACGGCGAGTGCATTTTCATGGGACCATGGTAACTATCATTCTGCTCCAAGCATGGTTCATTGAATAAGTTATGGAGTGATGTGATGACACTTCAACATAATTTAAATACTAAGATTTAAAACCTATTCATGCTGCTACTTTAGACATTTTAATGGACTACTGTTACTATTTAATAATTTCAGCATTTTTCGTTAAGGCTTCACTGTAATATTTGATTAAAATACCATATCCATTTTCATTTAAGGATGCTTTCTATAAAATTGCTAAACTGGAAGGAGTTCCTGCTTTATGGTCTGGTTTGAGTCCTACTCTGATTTTAGCAGTGCCCTGCACTGTCATATATTTTGTAACTTATGAACAACTGAGATATAAAATGAAAACTATCTACAACAACATGACAAGTACTAGTAAGTATAAAATATATTTTGAATTTGTATAGTAGCCACGGCCACACAAGAACAAAATGGACTGATTTGATAATATTTGGTATCATACCTATTGTGAGGTGATTTTGCAGTTGATAAAAGTAGTAAAATGTTATATGCAAAGTCATTATAAGAGGATTCTGTATAATAATAATGCTTATATTAAATCATTTCAGCAAATCAACCTATGTGGATACCATTAGTATCAGGTGCAACTGCTAGAACTATAGCTGTGACCATTGTGAGCCCATTGGAACTTATAAGAACGAAGATGCAGTCAAAAAAATTAACATATTCAGGTATAATTTTAATAATTTACTTTAAACAGATACCCTTTAGCTTTTGTTTTAATATTTTTATTACTTTGCACTGAAACAATGATTTAAATGTTCAATTTAAATTAAAGTTATGCAACTTCATTTAAGCTTTTACTGCCTACAACAGTAGCAAAGTTTCTCCATAGAAAAGCATGTCTATATAGTTGTTTTTTTTTTTTAATTTTGAGCGTCTTATTTACTTAGATATAACAATAGAATAGGTCCCATCAAATTGGCATAAAAAATAGTTATAATTAACATTCATTTCATAGCAGGATGATTCTTATCGTTAAAGTTAATTGATGTCTACTCCGGCCCGAACATTAAGAGAATGTTAAGGAAATCATAGTGCAAGTTAAACTTATTGTTGACTTCAGTTTACCTGGGTCCCTAACTGTTAAAATAGTTAATCAAAAATAATCACTCAAGAGTCGTTAACAATTGGGGCCCGGTGTGGACAAATTAATAAAATGTTAAATTTTGCAATAGGAATCACCCAGCAGCATGCAATATTGCTTTAATTCACATTATTTTGTTTTAATTCAGAAATCAATGCAGCATTAAAGCAGGTTGTGAAATATGAGGGCTACAGAGGATTATTTAGAGGACTGGGATCTACTCTTCTCAGAGATGTGCCATTTTCTGGTAAATAGCCTTGTTAATTTTCATATTTTTCTTCATTATTTATGATAACTGGTAGCTAATATATCTTTATTATTAATTACAGGTATATATTGGACAACATTTGAGACTGTAAAGAGAAAATTTAGCCAGGATGATGTAAATCCAGAGAAAAACACATTTATGTTTAATTTTATATGTGGATCCATTGCCGGCAGTGTGAGTATCTATTCACATTTTTCAGTGACAGCTTTTTGTCTTAAACCATAAAGTCATGTCATAACATACCAATTGGAAATATTTATAACTAAAACTTTTGTAGTCTCATCCATCAGTCATCACCATCTTGTTGTCTATTTCTTTTTGTTTTAAGGAATTCAAAACCATTATAAGAAGAGATAAATTCTTCACTGATTCTGGCAAAGGCCGCGTTTTCTCTTTTATAATAATAACTGAAATTTAAAATATAATTATTTTTACGTAATTTACTAATTCTATATTTACTCCTACACAACAGGTGTTTACATAGTTTTTAGTCATGTAATATGCATATTACCTTTACAGCTAGCTGCTTTTATCACACTACCATTTGATGTCGTGAAAACACATCAACAAATAGAATTGGGTGAAAAAGAAATTTACTCAGGTTTGTCACACTAATAAATATATTTGCAGCGAAGCTAGCACAACTGCTGCTGCGACGCGTCGCGAGTAGAGAAAAATCTACCCTCCTTTTTCTAATTCGCACAGTTCAAGCGGGACAGGAATAGCTAAGTCACGCGTGATACGACTTGGCAGCAAGTTGTGCTAGGCCACCAGAAGTCATTATCATCAGCCTATTTCATTGCTGGGTACATGCCTCTGCTCAGATGAGAGGGAATGGGCTATCCCAACTCTAGCCCAGTGTGGATTAAGGATTCAACTTTAATTTGAGGGTAGTGAATGTTCCCAGGTTGCTTAGCCCTCCTATTACTGCGACCATTGCTGCTCTAGTGTGATCGCAACATACTAAGAAAATAGGTACAATTCGGGGTCACATACTACACACTTTTTCATAATATTCTATGATGATTATTGTACCTTTTTATTTGTATTGTGACGCTTAGAGACCTTATACATCTCTAAAAAATCTGGATTAATCTTATTTATGATATGTAATTAGTTTTATTTGAACATTACAAATATTTTCTGTTGATACAGATAGATTTAAACTTGTAAAAGTGCCCTTGAGGCCTATTTGCAGAATAAATGTTTTGAATTTTTTTTTTCTTTGAATAATTTATTTAATATACTAGTTGTGTTTATGTTGTGTAGTTGATTCTACTTCCATACAAATGTTGCCCACTCCTTTTTCAAATCTTTAGGGGATAGTGTTCATTATACATTCCCCTTATTTTGAACCCACTAAGTAATATTTTGTTACTTCAGTTGAACTGTGTAGCAGCTGCTTAGTTAAGTGTGATGTGACGATAGTAGATTAAGTAAAATCTGAATGAATAGTATTCAAACTAATTTTTATTGTTTGGTTTACAGATGGCAAACATCAGCAAAGGGCTTCGAATATGAAAGACATAGCCAAAAATATCTACAGAAACCATGGCATAAAAGGGCTCTTTACAGGCATGCTACCTCGAATATTCAAAGTAGCGCCAGCATGTGCTATTATGATAGCAACTTTCGAATATGGAAAGCAATTTTTCCAGACATATAATACACAAAAATATAAGGAAAAAATGCAAAGGTAACACAATTCTATATACTGATAATTGGCTTTATTTTTTTTATTAGTTGGTCAAAAGTCAGAAGCTTATTAGGCTATGAATTTCACTACTACATATGTAGGACTATTATGTTTAACACTATCCGACAAATAGGGAGAACAAATACCAAAGGAGGTGGCAAAATGTACCATTTTCAATCCATTATGTTTTGTTTTAATACATGTGGTATCCAGAGTAAACTAAACACATTTCTGTTCTGAATCTCAGGTATTTCTTTAAAGCTATGTTATGTTTATTCTGTATCTGTACAACAAAATGATCAAATCACAATGTGACACAAACAAATTAGGTAAAATTCTTATTTTACAACTGAACTATTTAATTAGCCATTTCCATATTACAGGCGTGGCATAAAAGTTGAAGTATGTAAAGATTAAGTGGCTTGTAGTAAGCTTTACAAGGTACCTGTATAGTTTTTAATTTGATTGTTTGATATTATTATTAAATAGGTTCATTGTAATAATTTGTAAATAGATGATCAGGTATAGTTAAGTTACCTGCTGCATATTAGTATTAAAAGATTAGTAAATTATAAAAACTTCAAATATCAACAGAGATGGCTCAACAAGTCAATTCTGTAACTGTACAATGCCATCTAGTGAGACTGTTATAACTTAGATACTAGTGTAACAGTTTTTTTATAATTGCACTATTACTGATATTACTTTAGTTTTGAGTTAGACACCTGACACACAGAACTAGAAATTGTAAAATAGACATAATAGAGGCATTTAAATGTTCTTTGTGGAACATAATTAGGTTATTCTAATCTGCTGAGGGCCTACCCCGAACCGAAATATCTGTGTCTCTGTCGCACTTGCATATTGGAGCAAACAAGAGGGAGATACTTCGTTTTCGGTTCCTGGTAGGCTCCCTGATTACTACTAAAATGAATGGTAACAGCAAGTAAAAAATTCCAGTGGTAAATGGTGGGAATGACAATCAGATTTTTTGTAAATGTTCTACACATCATACAGATATGCCCAACTTTCAGATGGCTAAAGTTAATAAGGCGTTCGGTTGTTTTATGCGTCAAACGCATGCGTTTCCAGATAAATCTTTTCAACGCAATGTGTTTGACGCAACATATTTCTATGGAATGCATGCGTTTGACGCACCAAACAACCAAGCGCCTAAGTTAGGTACTTAGATCATATCATACTTCTGTCATTATGGTAGATAGCTGTTAGAAATTGTAGTGATTGGGATAACAATAGTGATGTTGTTTTATTTTTCAGACATCAAGAGTTAGTTTTGACAGCCAATACAAGTAGAACCGAATATTCCTAATGTTAATTTTGAGGATGTGAATTTGCTATGCCTGTGACAAAGCTACATGCTGCTTCTAGATTATTATGTAACGTAAATATGGTTTTGTCATAATCAGTATTAGAAATACTGTATTCTATTCGAATAATTTTGACTCTTCCCTTTCACAGTCACTTCAGACTTTTTTCAATTCAATGTATGTACATATTGGATTAATAATTTGTAAATATGAGCAATAAAATTTAATGTTTTAAATTATTTGTATTATTTTAGTGACTTCAACTTGTTTAGTCTTACAATAACTATTTAAAATAAACTTTCGTCAATCAGGAGGAATAATGGTGTCACAAGATATTAAGCTCCATATCAGTTGGAAGCACAGATCTAGTCTGTCCAAGACACTGTTGAGTAAGTTGAAAATTAATTTGAAAATAGATTTTTCAAAATATTGCAGAACAACATTGTAATTATTTCAGTGTGTTAAGACACTTCATATTCAATCTTATGGAAAATATCAAATTTAGATACCTACTTGATTGTTTAATATTTTAATTTGTGGTTAATTCATTTTAATTTGAGATTCAAAGTTACCAACACCGTTAGTACCTGTCTGTTGTTTGAATTGATGCTTACTTTTACCAAGGTTTTTTTATCAAGGTGGTATTTTTTGGGTGTTTAACAATAGATGATGAGTTTAGATAATAAACAAGCATTGTAAATTATAACATATTTATTTATACAGAAGTTAATGTGCTATTACTCCTAGTGGTTCAGCTTTAATATTACCGAGGTCCAGTCGACTATCAATGGATTCGTCTATCTGTCCCACGATTGCAACATTGTCTCCTCGAATGATATGTAGCCCGAGCACCACTTGCGCCACTCCAGTAGACGACGAAAACACTCTTTCGTGAGATTCGTCTAGTATAATGTTTATTGTTTGGTCGAAGCCCTTCAGCGTGCCAATAAAATTACGTCCGTCAGATGTTATCACAGACACTGTTTGATTCACGTAGTTTTCGAGGCCGGATGCCATTTCTAATATTAAACTTCACGGCTTATATTATCTGGTATTATTTATGGCTAAGTACGCTTGTCGCTTTTAGTTTTATAATATTATTGCACGAACAACGTCTTGCAGTCTTATTTTCAGTGTTGCAAAATTGACATTTGTGAAATCGGTGTTACTAACATCTAAAAATCGGGAGAAATCGGGAACTCCTTTTTCTTGTGAAGAAAACCAATTTAAAACCCTTTTTTACAGTGATATTGACCATTATTAATTAATTTAACATGTGTATACCAGAATTTTAATCTTACCATTTTTTTCTGGTAATATTTACATGTAATCACTACTTTGATTTATATGGATATTTTTGGTTTCGTGTAGTATCTTTAATTCGATGCAAATGCTTAGATAGGTACCTAAAAAAACACTGAAAATTCGGTTTATTTTTTATTTTATACGGTGTATCTATATTAAAAGGCGAGTTTCCGTGTACACGTCCATGCATGCTCGGGTTAACTCGCTAATCGCCACGCTATTCGTGTGAATATGTAAGCCTAATTTAATATTTATAAAGAAAATGCTGAATTTATTAATTAAACCTTGGATGGTCATAAAATCGGGAGATTGACACCTAAAATCGGTGTATCGGTATTTTCTAACCGAAATCGGGAGTTCTACCGATAAATCGGTAACTTTTGCAACACTGCTTATTTTTGACAGCGTGATAACAATGACAGTTGGGTTTTTGAGGCTGTGTTCCCATTATCCGATATTTATCGGTGTCGCATCCGACACCGACATACCTATAAGCAGCTAAGCGGTGAAATGGGATGAAAATATCTCTTTCTCCCTTTAACGCATAACTGCAATCTGTTGTAAGTTGGGCCATCATGGGCCCATTGTGTCGTTCCGCCTTTATTATAGCGCCTGTACACTCTCGCCGAGACACAGCGAGACAGGCCAAGCGCGAGAGTGTATAGAGAGGGTCTCGCCGACGAGTCCCATAGAGCGAGGCAGGCCGCGCGAGTGCTCTCGCACGAGAGTATACAGCTGGGGTTAGATACGTCAACATTGATTGTTAATGTCACTGTCAGATGTTAATCTGTGATATTGATATCGTGTCGTGTTCACGTTCTGGCGGAAGTCTGACTGCGATTTAAATGATGTCTTCTTTGTAGTAACTTTTACTGCTAAATCGGATAAGCTTGTGATTTTATAAGTGACTATAAAACACGTAGACGCATTCTAACCCATATATAGGTACCGAGAAGGTGGGGGTCACTGTGGATTCACCTCACCATGGCCAATACAGTAGTACAATATGTTTTGCTGCGAAGCGATCTGTTGAAAGATTTGGGTTGGTCAATTGGCGCATTGGTAGCACAAGCGTGTCATGCAGCTACTGCAGTTTTGCACCTTTACAAAGACGATGAGCAGACAGTTATATACTTAAACGATTTAGATAATATGCACAAGGTAGTTTTAGAGGTTAGTGGTGTTTGTTATATCCTTTTTAGGGTTCCGTACCCAAAGGGTAAAACGGGGCCCTATTACTAAGACTCCGCTGTCCGTCCGTCCGTCTGTCACCAGGCTGTGTTTCATGAACCGTGATAGTTGAAATTTTTACAGATGATGTATTTCTGTTGCCGCTATAACAAAATACTAGAAAACAGAATAAAATACATATTTAACGGGGCTCCTATATAACAGATAATGATTTTTTTAGCCATTTTAATAAATAATGGTTCATGCCACTCAAGGTATACCCTAAATTTATTAGTTTTTATTACAAGCTTTTAAATGTATTAAGCGCAATCCTTCAATAGGTACAATGTAGATAATTAATTTCATATTTTTCTTTGTTTACTACACTCTAAAATATAGTAGATAGTTTTTAAACTTGACAGGTAGAACACTAGAATAAAAATACAGCATTCAAGAGGCCAATGAAGCTGGAGGTCCCGGGTTCGAATCCCGGCCAAGGCATTTATTTGTGTGATGAGCATGAATATTTGTTCTTGGGTCTTGGATGTTTTCTATGTATTTAAGTATCTATTTATCTATATAAGTATGTATATCGTCGCTTAGTACCTATAGTACAAGCTTTGCTTAGTTTGGGACTAGGTTGATTTGTGTAAGATTGTCCATAAATATTTATTTTTTTATTTATGATTGGAGGGGGGCCAACATTACTACAGCTTACCCTATGTTTAGCTTACCCTATTTTTTTTCTTTATGCTGAGTTTAGTAGTATGGAGCTTATTCAGAATTTTATTGCAAAATCATATTCCTAATTGTTAATTTACTTTGTTACAGGTTCCAAATGAAGAAGCACTGAAAAAGTTGGCAGAGAAATTAAAAGAAAATGATATAGCTCATAAATTATGGATTGAGCAGCCAGAAAACATAGCTACATGCCTAGCCCTTAAACCATACCCAAAGGATGAGGTTAAAAAGTTTGTGGGGAAGTTTAAGTTGTACAAAACTACACTTGAAAATCCAAAATAATGTGTATGTATATAACATAATATATTAAGGATAATATCTTATTATATAAGTGATCCTGTTCTATAGATTAGGTTATTTATTTCATGCTAAAAAATTATATTATAAATTTCCATGCATGTCATAATTATTAGATAGATAGATAGATATCATTTATTGTATTATAAGAATAGTTATCATGATCGTCAAAACAGCAAAATTATATTATATTCCTAATACATATATTGAATAAATAAATCATAGTTGTAGTTTTTTTTATATCTTAGCACATTTAATATTTATAATAGTATATATGTAATTCCAAACTATGCTTGGTATGAGCATTATATTGGGCATAAACAGAGAAATGCTTAATTACAATGTTAGTTAAATGATATCTGTGGTATTTTACACCAGCTGTACAGTCAGATTTTCTAATACTTATACAAATTCGTCTTATATTTTTTCTCTCTATTATAAGCCAAGAATCCATTAAAACTGAACTAAAACGATTACGTAGCAGTAAAAGTAGTGTCATTAATAAGCATTATGTCCATAAAAAACAATTCATCTCATCTTATTTAAAACAATTTCTATAAAAAATATTATCAAAGAAATTCCACAGCCACACAAGTGAATGTAACAAACACCTGCAATATCATTAAATGACAATGGTATGGAAAGATTCTTCTTAGCTTTATAATACTTCAGTTTGTTCATATGAATATATGCATACAAAGACCTGCGATTAAATCCATAAGCAATGACAAGACGCTCAAGCGCGCGTATTCTTTTCAAATTAGGATTACCTTTTTTTAGGTACCCTGTCATAAAAAAATGGGTATATGCTTCCGCCCGATGCAGCATCGCTTCACCAGCATCCTTATAAAACTCTGCTCCAAAATAAAGGTAACCCAACTTAGACACCATAGTGAATCGTTTTCGTTTGTATGCAACTGCTTTTAAACAATCAAGTTCGCTGTTCCATACTGTACTGTTCTGTACTAAGCCTCCCATATCCAGCTCTTCACTTCCCTTCATAATGTTGTAGGTAGCTTTACTTAATTGCATTTTATAATTTAGATTTAATATTTCCTGCAGAGTATTAATATCCTTATAATATGTAGGTTTTGTAAATATACTTGACAAATGGCATTGGTAGAAACACGTGATTAACCAAGTAAACAAGGCCCAAGATAGCATAAAGCAAGTTGTACTTTTTTTTGATGCATTGTTAGTGAAGTAACCGTACAGGTTTAATGCCGTTAGAACGAATAAGTGCAAATCTTTTTTACTTTTAATTTGTAAAATAAATGTTACTAGCGCACATGCAAACGCTAGCAAAATGAGTCCCCATACTGAAGGTTTAAACGCTGTGTACATTATTTCCCATTTGCCAATGTGCCTTGCCTTTGGTACTATTAATGAGAGATGGTCACACCAATGAGGGTAAGTGAAGTCAAAAACTTGCAATCTATAGTGAGTGAGCGCTATTCCTCCCACGACATAATCTAGAACACCAGCCTGAACTTTCTTAAGAACACCTGAAACTGTAAAGTTTTCGCAAACTAAACCAATACTGGACGTATTTATATTATAGGAATAAATAATCCTAGTAAAATTCATTCTCTTTAATATGCTAATGAATTCTTCTTCGTACCCAAAGGGCTCGTTTTTGTCATTCAAGCGACTAAAAATGAACGGTTCTCTGATAATTACCATAACAGACATATTGCATCCTGAATATGGTGTTTTATATTTGTCTTCCAATGCGCCTTTTATATGGGCCCAAACGAGGTAACCTTGCTCTGACGAGAGATTGCCACATTCATAATCCTTTATAGCACTCACAGTAAAATTACAATGGTCACTAATTCGAAAATCATAAAAATATAGACGATCATTAGTTACCACCACTGTTTTAAAAACGTATAGATGATGTAGTTTCTGGAAAAAAAATTCTTGGCCGTGGCTGAAGTTTCGAACCGTGACGATGAATATTGCACTAGGATTCCAAAATCTGTCTTTTACCAAATCATCGAAGCCTTTTTCGCATTCACGGAAATCGTCGCATTGTACAACATAAGCCTTATTGGGTTTATGAAGTTCCGGTGCAAAAAATGTCCTCATTTGAGTTTTGATATAAAGCGAATGAATATCTTTAAGAAAGCCATTGTTGTTGACATGCACTAGTGTTATATCTTTTACATCTGTGTTTTTAATTATCATATGCAACGAGCAATTATTGTTATTATAGTTTTGATCGTCATTTAATTGCGGTAACGCAATTGAATGCGCAGCACAAATGACGGTCATCAACGACACTCCATTAACGTAAGGTATCAAATGAGCCATATGCAATGCTTGGAATTTTTCTGATTAGACGATAAACCTTAGACTACAATGTTGATACTAAACTAAGGACACGACAGGAAGTTATTTTGAAGTAATTTACCTGCCGGTAATGGGCATTTTACGCCTAATGCATAGACAATTAGTTGTTTCATTAATTATGGGACATTTTAGGAATCCGTCACAGTAAGGCACCTAGGTACTTAGGTAGGTACTATAGTTATTGAAATGAACTTCGTAATTTCATATTGAGAGTTTAGTCTAAGAAAAACTACGCCGAATATGGGCAATCAGGAAATAATTCGTGTAATTTTGAAAATTTGCACCTTCCGTATCAAGATGAACATCCTAAAAGCCATCAAGGGTGGGGGGTTTGATGAGGGAGTAGGGGAGGGGGGGTTTAAAGGTACCTTTTTTATTTCGATATAAAAAAAACTCGTAAACGATGGTCCATCGCCAAAAATGTTCTGAGGCATAAGTATTCTACGTAAAGTTTTCTACAAAAAAGATTATACACACTTTTTCGCTAGCATCAATATTTTAATGAGATTTTAAAGGGAGGGGGAATTTAAAAGACGCTTCTCATTCCTTTATTTTCCAATATTTTAAAAACAAAAATTACAGTATACTTATGTACTCAACGAGCTCTAAACAAGATACCCTACTCTATAGGGTAGTTCAAATTTTATTTCGGGCACCCTCTAGGCTTTAGGAGAGCTAGGGTGGTCCAAAAAACTCATATTGAGATTTCCGGACCATAACGCCCATTCTGTTTTTTGCTTATTTGTCCTATAGAAATAAAATAAACGAGGTGGTTTTTCAGATGCAATTGATGGAAGGTCGTTTAGTCGGCCGAAAACTGCTCTATTACTTGTGCAAATTTTGTTTGGCCTAGTTCGGTAGGAAGGGGGTGCTCATTGGCTTCGTAAATACGATTTTTCGTGTTTTTGCTCTACGTCTTAAAGTGGGAGTTGGACGATTAATTGGACGCATTTTTTGCTACTTTTAAATGCTTATGACAATGTTGAAGGGTTTGTCTAGCTCGACATTGAATAAAAGTTTAGTACTTACTGGAAAAGCTCCAGATTCCGAAATCCAGCAGGAAGAAAACAGGACTTTCCCGCCTCAGACTTCTTTTCAAAGGGCTGGTAGAGCATTTTTCGGCTGACTAAATGACTTTCCATTAATTGCGTCTGAAAAGACACCTCGTTTATTTTATTTATTTGGGACAAATACCTATTACTACAAGATAAGGTGTTTGTGAGTAACAGAGACACCAAATCTCATATATTGATAAATCAGATTTTTTACCAACCAACTTAATTTTGCGGTTGGTTTTTTATTACGATATTTTTGCAATAATATTTAATAGGTGATATGACTATAAATTCGTGGTTATTGCTTTCTTTACTTAAAATACATAGGTATACGAAACCCTCTAATTCTACTGCTTAGGTATGTCTTACAGTCACCCCATGGGATTGTGACAGTAATGGATTATCGTTTCATTACCTACCTATTTCCCAATCATGGTGAAGGGTGGGCGAAAGGCAATTTATTTTAACATTGTAAACCCTACAATTTTTTCATCGATATCCACACATGAATTTAAAAATAATCCGACTCAAAACACGTGTAATTGTTAACTGCTAAACCATCCCCTCCAGCAAAACTGCCCTCAAATCGGTTCGTCCGTCAGGGAGCTAAGATGCTACACACAGATACATTTGCTATTATTTATTATTCGTATGGCAATTATTTCGAACCGTTAGATTAGATCTTCGAGAATCGCCGGTCATGTTCATCGGCGGCGACGCGACGGCGCGAAAAAATCGTCGGCGGCGCGGCGCACACCTCTATTCGAGATAACAGTAGTATCCAGTTTTGTTGCACTTTTGGCACTACTCCCTACGGACGTGTTGCAACTGCGACCCCCGAATATATACCTATAAACTACCTGTAAATAAATAGTTAAGTACCTACTTAAAATTTATACCAAATCATTCGATTTACGATGGGTTCACTCACAGTCACGGCTACGGCTACTAATTATTAAGTCAGTTCACTGATGTCTCAGGGTCAGACTGAGTAGCAGTAGATAGGTAGATAACTTGTTAGATGCTCACGCGCAGTTATAACGTGTTTCATATTCCTCATAGTCAGTCGTATCTTAACGTTGAAATTGTGACTTCGTTGTGATAAATTATGAGTTCACTTAACTCTAGACTGGATATCATTGTGTTGGGTGCAACAGGGTTTACAGGACAATATGTTGTCAAGAAATTAGCTTCAATTAATAACGTGGCAGATTATTCAGACCTGACTTGGGGTATAGCAGGGCGGTCAAAAGAAAAGTTAGATATTTTGGTAAAGGCATTGGATGATCAAGGTAACATTTTAACATTCTAGGTACTTCCAATCTGTTTCTTTCTAGATGGGGGTGCGAAAACATAGATACATAATTATCGTAGTTAAATAATGTCTTGGACCAGGTTTTAGACATTCATAAATCTCATTCCTTGCTTTATTGTTTTACTGCTTGTAGTGTGTTAAAAATATGGCCAAGAAGTGGAAATATAAATCTCCATAATAACCGAATTTTAAACAAAGGGACACACGGCCAGATTCATTATTCATTAATATCGATGGGCAAGGTGAAGTTGTGAAAAACTGCCGATTGCACGAGTTATAGGTAAACTAGTTATATTCGCATAATTTTAACGCAATCGTTAATCGCACTTCCAATTTGTATTTTTTTCTAGTGTTGGACTAGGTATTTCATTTTGACTGCATGGAATGTTTGATATGTGGTCACTATGCATGTGGTATAACGGGACAGTATTGGTTCTGCGTTGAAGGCCACTTAGACTGTTTGCGTCAAACCTCATAAGTCTCATAACATCTAAGGCCTAATATAAAATCACATATTAATACATTTTATAAACATGTTTTTTTTTGTAATAGGCGTGAATATAACGCACATACCAGTCATAAAATGCGATATAACAAACGAGGCCGCTATCGAAGAAGTGTGTCGTCGAGCAAAAGTTATAGTGAACTCCACCGGCCCATGTACTATCCTTAGCGAGCCAATAGTCAAGGCGTGCATACAAACTAAAACTCACTACGTTGATATTTCGGCTGAGCTACACGTAAGTGAAAAATATTCTATAACTAGGTTAAGTGAATTTGTTCTGCAGTTCTTCTGCTGTTCAGGCTCCAGCAGAACGTCATTTCGGTAAATGTCCACATTATAAATAATTCCAGAACAAGAATCACATTACCTACATGTCGATCTACAAGTATGATCGTCAAAGATGCAACAAGATCTGTATTCTTTTGTTTTTCTTTTCTTCTTCGATACAAATTTATCCATATTGTAGGTACACGATTTGCTTTTGTTTTAGCATATGCTCAGCATATACCGATCTTATCATAAAGCAGCTGAAGAAGCTAACGTCTTAATCATCTCTGCGTGTGGCTATGGCTCCATCCCGGGGGTCATGGGGTTCGTGCACCTGGAAAATCATTTTAATGGTATGTACCTTTTTTTTGACGCAGAGGAAATGCATTTGCGCTCCCCCCGGACCCGGGGAAGGCCCAGGGTGGGGGGTATGTGGGACTCGCCCTTCCATAGGGGAAAGGAATACCCAAAAGAACCTATGCGGCGTTAACCCTCGTTGCCGTTTAGTATAGTAGTAGTAGTAAAACTCTTTATTGTACTAACAATGATGAAAAATACAAAAGGAAATAGTATAATACCTAATGGGGGGCATCGTGGGGTCGCTTACATTCCGCTACAATGCGCCCCCTTAAGGGTATGTACCTGCGACTTCTTTTACAATATAGTATTTCTGGGATCTCGGAAACGGCTCTAACGATTTTGATGAAATTTGGTATGGAGGGGTTTTCGGGGACGAGCAATCGATCAAGCTAGGTCTCATGCCCGGGAAAACGCCAAGCAAAGCTCGGCCGCGCAGATATTACCTACTTAAATCGCGAATCTTTGCGACACCTAGTACTAGAACGTTTCTTCATAATCCCTGAAAGTGTAAAAGTTGCAAACCATTTGGAACATATCGTGCTTGTAGGATAAAACATTTAACTCGTAAAATACTAGTATAAATTTTTATCTCAAAATATGTAGGTAGGTACTCGGTTTTTGACCTATATAATTATGTTATTTTTTTCAGGTACTTTACAAACAGTTGAATGTTACACAGAAATAGAAATGCCAAAAAGGGTATATAGTTTCAAAAATATATTATGTGGCGGCGATAATTGCCTCGTGCATTACGGGACGTGGAATTCCCTCGTACATGAACTAAAGAATTTTCCAGATTATTTTCGGATTAAAAAGGAAACGTATCCTGAGCCCATATATGGACCAGAACCCGAAGAAATGAAAAAGTAAGTTCCTGCTAAAAACATATTACTGCATTTATGACTTCTAAATTAGGGATGCACTAAATCAATTGTCATTGTTATTTCCAGATCATTTTTTCATCGGCTTGGCGGTAAAACTTGGTTTCCGTACCCAGGGCCTGATAGCAACATTATAGATATGACTCAGCGATACTTACACGGGAAAAATGTGCATCAACCAGTTAATTTCAAGATGTACACAACTATGCCACTACTGATTCATTTAATTTTGATAATCCCGATTTTCTATTGTTACTACTGGTTATCTTATTTCAAGTGCTTTAGAAGTTTATTACGGAGGTATCCTCGATTTTTTACTGCCGGGTTCATGAGCCATGAAGGGCCAAGTGAAGAAAATATGCACGACACAAAATATAGCTTTGTATTATCGGGAAAAGGCTCGAATAAAGATAAAAATGAGACAATGAATTTAAAGGTAATAAAAAAAACTTAAGTATAAATAATTTATTAAGCTGGATATTATATAAAAAGAAATCCATCAGAGGGAAAGTGCACCTTGGCGTGATTAATTAAACATTTTTTCTACTCGTCTACTATAATCTTAGAATTAGAACTTCGTAGACCATTGCGCAATATAAGCCTAGGCGCACACAGAGAGCGTTCTGCGTTCTGCGTTCTCTGTATTGTACCGAGTCCCTTACGACAATGCAACCAGCAGGCGGGCAGAACGCTCCTTGAATTCATACAACTCTGCACGCAGAACGCGGAACGCTGAACGCGAGTAGTGTGAGACAACGCTCTATGAAGCAGAAATTAGCGGAATCACTTTCCAAAGGCCGACGTGCAATATAATTATATTGCCTGGTACTGTAATGAGATCGCGGTCTAAACGCGGTTCTCGACTAAAAAAACATTCATAATTTATAACGATTGTATAAAATACTATTTCATACCAAGTAAGAGTAAAATCGTTTTTGTTACATTTCAGGTTTCTGGGACGCACCCATATGAGGCCACTGCGATAACCTTTATTTTTTCGGCAATTACTATACTAAAGGATAATCTTCATATGCCAAAGTGAGTCCCTATTACATTAGCATTACATTACATAATAGACATGCATTATAATAGGTACATCAATTTTAGCGTTAGGAGAATAGGCATAATAGTGCTAGCGGCACACAAAGGGCTACATATGGAAAATGCTGCAAATGGTGTTAAAAGCATGAAAATCGGCACGATTGATCTTTAGGCCATATGATTCAATTTGACCCGTTGGACGAAAAAAAACGAAGAGGGGAGGAGTTATGACGACTTCTTTTTTTTGTATGGATTTTTTTTTAAATGTTCTGAAACCTATCGTGTATGGTAACAGACGAAAGGGCTTTCTGAGCCAGTTCTAAAAATATATCACATCATTACATTTAAGTCACATGTCATAAATTAAAAAAAATAAAAATTTCAAAACATACCAAGTTCGGACTCCTCCAGGTACGATACCGTTGAATATTTTTTTGTAAAATATTCCTAATATGGTACCTAATATCCTCATATCTAACCTCAAGAAAGCAATTTTGAAAATATTTACATTTAGTATTTTTTTATAATTTTTCATTATTACAAAGTTTACTTAGCAACATCAACGAAGGAAAATTGGCGGAAATAATTCGTGACTAAGCGAATTTTGCCAGAGTTATAGGTACAGTCGACCTAAATAACATACTAAAAGGACTGGTCGATGGGGGTAGAACTAAAGGGTGGGAGGGGGGGTGTAAGGGTCTTTTTTAGTTTTTTTTTCCTTTTTTTAGTTCTACTCCCATCAACCAGTCCTTTTAGTATGTAATTTAGTAGGGTGGAGCGCGTATGACGAATTTCGGAGTACCGTAATGTAATAGGGCTCAAAAGTTGCAGAATATTCTGTAGATTACAGGAAAAATAATTTAAAAAATCTAGATTTAGACTTTTAGCCTCCGCACAGCCCCCATATATTGATATTAAAGCTAAAATTCAATAATCACTTAAATAAATTATATGACATTAATGTTAATATTTTATCATTTTATAAAGTAAATCAAACTATATTAAAGCAAAATTACAGTGATACTTTTTGTTCTTTTTAATATAGTCGACATTACAGCATTTTGAACTTTGAGAGCTTAAAATATTATGGTCCAAAAAAGGGGAAAATGCTATATCTACCAAAATTCTCATAAAATATTAATATAAGTTTAAATGAAAGATCTAATCTAAATCTTTCAGGTAAGATTTGTTTTCTTTAAAAAAACACAGTATTTATATATTTTAATAGTACCAAATATCCTTAAAATTGCGTTTTTCAGGTATAGTTTCTCAGCTACTTTAAAAGATATATTTTTTTGGTGCTATTGTGTGTATTTGGACCACAGAAGATCCGCAAATACATTATAATCATAATTTTGCCGCCTAAAGAACATAAAAATTCATTTTAAAAAAAAGGCCAATTCTCTAGTCTGACTAGTTGATGAAAAAATATATTTTATAGCTGAAAAATTACTACAAATTAATAAATTTTAAAAGAAAATATATTTATTTAATTACTTAAATCGTTTGGAATTAGATATTTTAATATGAAGAAAAAAAAATGTTAATTTTATTTTAAATATCAGCTGTGCGGAGGCTAAAAGTCTAAATCTAGATTTTTTAAATTATTTTTCCTGTAATCTACAAAATATTCTGCAACTTTTGAGCCCTATTACATTACCGTACTCCGAAATTCGTCATATGCGCTCCACCCTATTATTTAGGTCAACTGTACCTACAACCCTACAACTCTGGCAAAATTCGCTTAGTCACGAATTATTTCCGCCAATTTTTCTTCGTTGATGTTGCTAAGCAAACTTTGTATTCATTAAAAATTAAAAAAAAATACTAAATGTAAATATTTTCAAGATTGCTTTCTTGAGATTAGATATGAGGATATTAGGTATCACACCTAGTATATTTTACAAAAAACAATCCAACGGTATCGTACCTGGAGGAGCTCAAACTGGGTATGTTTTGAGAATTATTTTTATTTTATTTTAAGACAAGTGACTTAAATGTAATAATGTAATATATTTATAGAACCAGCTTAGAAAGCCTTTTCGTTTGATACCACACACGGTAGGTTTCAGAACATTTTTTTTTAAATTCCATACAAAAAAAGAAGTCATAACTCCTCTCCTCTTCGTTTTTTTTCGTCCAACGGGTCAAATTGATTCATATGGCCTTAAGATCAATCGGGCCGATTTTCATGCTTTTAATGGAATATAAGTACCTAGTAAGGTATTTTATGTTACTTCAAATTCCTAATAGTGGTTTGAGTCGTTTCCGTTTGTGCCGTTTATGCCCTTTTATGATTTAGCAGTAGATTAACCCAGTAGAAATCCACACTAAACAAGGCTTGAAGTTGCAAAGTATGAGAACATTTGAGGAAAATATTCCCAATATTTCGCTTAAATAGGTGTACTTTTTTTTTTTAATAGGTGTACCTAACTGATTTATACAATATTTATACTAAAAAACACCTGATCTTACATCACGCTTTACAAGTTTGCTGTCGATTTCGACTGGCCTACGATGTAGGTACCTACCTACTTACTTTCCGGGGAAAACCTGCACTGCGAAACCACACCGCGCATTTTGTTTCCACATATTTCTGTGACACACACCGCCCACGTAGGACGTCTAGAGTCTAGACTATAGACTATCTACGTCGTAGGTACGAGAATAAATCCGCCTAAAAATATTTCCGCAAACGTTCTGTGTGATTTAAATAGCGCAAACGATTGGTGCACTTTGGAGTTGTAAAAAAATCGCGGGGCTGGACGAGCGGCTGCTCAATAGAAACTAAGAGAGATTTCGCAGTTTGGGTTTACTATAAGGCCTTAAAGGCTTATCATGCTACTTTATCGGTAGGGCCCTAACTGGGGGAGGGGAGATAAAGTATCTCACTCCAAGACTGATGGGCTGAACTGACGCCAGACTGAGCGTGTAAGGCTGATTTTCCACTACGTAGCTTGAGCTGGAGCTATGTGTCACATGTATGGAAACATAGAATAGCAAAGCTCTAGTGGAAAACCAGCCTAGAGCTCTTAGCTTAGATGCTTCAACTCCCCTCTCCCTGAAACCGTATCAAGAAACCGTGCGTCTGCTTGCGCCCTAACCCTGCGGACTGTTACCATCAGTTGTCTGTTGACCAGACTGATGGACTGAACCACGACTGAACTGACGCCAGACTGAGTGTGTAACCGCTAACTTTAACTGGGGGAGGGGGGTTCTTAAAGCATCTCACTCATTAGAGCGTGACCGATAGAGTAGTGTGATAGGGTAGTGTGGGTAGTTTATAACTTTGATATGAGATTAAGCCTTAATATATTATGCGTGTAGGTACTTAAAAGAAGTAATTACGTTTCCGGGTTAACTTGTATGATATTACGTACATCGTGCTGCAGCAGTTTAAATTAAGTTTTTTTTTTACTTGTTATTATCTTATTTTATATTTTCAGAGGAGGCGTTCTTACAACCGGTGCAGCATTTTACAAAACGAATTTGGTTGAGAGACTTAACTGCCACGGTATACATTTTGAGTTTACGTCCAACGGTGTTAGAATATCCTCTCAATAATTTCAATACGTATTAAAAAAGTAATAGACTACTCAAGTACTCATACTTCGTGTTATCCTAGGTACTAAAAGTACCTACATACTAATATCATTATACAGGAAGGTATGTGAGTGTTTAGATATTATTTATTCATTTATTTAAACTTTATTGCACAAAAACACAGAATTGTACAAATGGCGGGCTTAATGCCAAATGGCATTCTCTGTCAGCCAACCATTCATATATGTAATGTATAGGTAGGTAGGACCTGTTGTATGTAGCTGTGTACAGTTTGCAAAAAAACGCATAAGCAAATCTCAGTCCAAATAAAAAATATAGACGGAACGTCACGAACAACAAAATGAAGCCACTTTTGTAAAGATGTGTGAATGTGAGTGTGGCCACTGGAAGGAAAAAGTCCCCATAATTGGGGTGATTTTTAACGTTACATCAACCGTGCCCACCTACCAACCGTGTCAGTGGCGGAGTAGCTTTAACAAACATAAAGTCAGTTATTTATAATTTATTACTGATAAGCAGTCTACTGTAATCAGTAATTACAAGCCATATTAAGTGTAACTTAGTCAATGTTCTATTTTTCATTTAAAATATTCTTATCCGTAGGAATATCAAAAAAATGCAATTTGAAGGTGCTTAAACTCACCTTTAACTTAATCTTGGAATAATCTTGGAAAAAGGTTGTTTTTTGATAGCTTCATTAGGTTGTTTGTCATGCGTCGTCTATAGTTTTTATGAGAAGCAAATAATGAGTTGGCAAACCATACGTTATATTGCAGAATTCAAAAATGGAATATCTATTCGCACACGTTACCCACACATACAACAGGTCCTTTACTTAAGTTTTTCACCTATACCATGTTTAACACCTCTGTAACCCATAACCAAACCATAAATATGATTTGGTATTGGGCTTAAACAGAGATAGATGTTTGCTACACAAAACGTTAAAAAGGCGCTTGGCGGGCGGATTTGGTTTTGGGGTTTTGGCATAGAGTTATGTAGATAATAAACTGAACTTAAAAAACACAGGATACTTTTATCCCAAAAATCAACCCCTAAAGCGTTACGGGACATCCCGCGGATGAAGTCGCGGGCAAATAAATACTAGTACTGTAACGCACTTCTGTGTGTGACGGATGTGCTTTGTTCTTTGCTTGGCCGACAGGCTGACTGTATACCTAGTTGAAATTATTATAAAATGTCCGACATTTTATAAAACTGTCACTAGAGTTTGAAACTTCATGCTTGGAGAGTAAAGTTGCTTTTTGAACGGACTAATTTGATACAACTCGGCCAGTTCAAATCATTTTAAGTATAAGTAAAAGCGGTCGTGTGTGCATCATAGTCATAGGTATCGTGATATTATTGTAATTAATTCTTGTACATGTCATATAATATTTTTAAATAAAACTTTTTATATAAAAATAATGTTTTTTAATGCCTAGAATAGAATTCAGTCTGGTTCCGTTGGCACTGTTGGGTGTGCTGTATATCTTATATCCGCTCGTTGACAGATATCTATGTGGTATTTTTAGTTTAAATAAAATAATAATTATAAAATTATATAAATAATTATAATAATTATTAAATAGGAGGTGGTCTACGGCAAGAAAAAAAAGTCAAATGGTCCCTCGTCACTTAAAGGTTAAGAACCACTGACTTACGCACAATACTTAATACCTAAATATAAGGTCCCCCGATTGCTAACAAAATAGATTTCCTTGAGATTTTTATCATGAAACTTGTTTTTATCTTTTTACTGCAGTCGTGTTTTTAATTTTGTAATTATTATTTTATTTCGCAATATTTTTTGTTTGAAATATATACGTTATATATATATTTGAAATTAACTTAAAATATATATAATTAAAATTAAATGTAAACTACAAACTAAAATCTAATTATAAAACTAAACTAAAATAAACTATACTAAACTAAAACATATTTAAAAAATTGGGTCCCCGAGGCATAGTCCCTAAGATGCTGGCAGCATTTCCTCGCTGAATCGCTATGCTGATCCGTTGAGCGAGGAAACTGCCAGCTCTACGGTCCCCAGTCGAATCTCTCAGCCTTTTCGCCAGCTCCTTGAAAAGTTGCCGTGCACTGGGACCCCACGGGCCGAGGGTCTCGACACCGAACGGGACAAAAGAATAGCCAGCGCCGAGACCCCTATATTTATGTCTTTTGAGCTTTTCTGCCGCTTTGGCCGCCGCACCAGGGTTGTTGCTGGTCCCGTGGAGGCGAGAAGGAGCCAGTGTCTACACACGTAGCATCCCAGACTAGCGCCTTACCCACCTTCCACGGGATGAGTGACATCCCATCCGACCTCTTCCCATCGTCTCTGGCGATGCCTATCGGTTCAAGGAGCGAAGGCACGTTGACAGTGGTAAGAGACCAAATGCTCTAAGATCCCCGCTTCGCTCCGTATCATGATCGCCGCGTACGGTAAAAAGATGAAGTGTGGACAAGGCTTTATACACTGTGCCTCACACGAGAGTGTACAGCGGGTATTCGAATTTGAGTGTCCCCACTATCCGATATTTATCGATGTCGGATCCGACACCGAAAAAAAGTATGGGAATGTGACCGATGTCGGATCGGATAGTGTGAACACTAAATCGTTAAGTGTTGCCATGCTATAATATTTTATAAAGCCCCATCACACATAAAACGTGACGGTATACATACATACGCGATCATCATCATCGGTTTCTGGGCTTGTTTTCGATCGTCAGGCACGGGCTTAAAGCTGCCTACTCAAAGCCCTGCAGGCAGTCTTTGAGTAGGTAGCTTTAAGGGTCCAGTCCCCGGTAGCACGAGAGTCTATGCCGTCACGTTATATATTACATGGCCAAAATGTATGGAAACGTTTACACATAAAACATCACGGTATAAGCGATCATCTTAGCCCCTCAGCCGCAACATGGATGAACCGTACTAGAATTGATCCGGAGTGGGACAGAATGTGATGATGTGATAGGCCTTTATAAAATATTATAGCATGGCAACACTTCACGATTGTGTCATTTCATTTTTCGTGACAAATAAAATCTACTTGGAGATCTGAATTTCTGTTTTCTTCCAAATTTAAGCATTGATTGGTTATTTGGATTGTATTGGAAGTGTTTGTGAGTCAGCCAACCACTTTGTCAATGGTACGTACATCAATAAATGTAGAAGTCATCATTTTTCTCACGTTACAATCTGAATACTTGTTCCCCTTGACGGGTCTTTATATCCAGAAGATAAATGCATTTTGTGTCAAGTATTACGCCTTCGAAACACTACAAACAAAACATTTAATGGAAATTGTCATACATAGATTGGAGTCTCCTGAACAAATTCGGGACCTAGATATAGCAAAGGTAGAATTTATAATCTTGTTTCCATTTGCGTGACTCATGGGTCATTAAGAATCCTCGCTAGCCTGTGTTTTAGACCTGAGTACAAGTACAAACTTATATTAAGTTTCAAACACTTAACAACACTTTATACATGGTAATTCCATGTCAGAGAGTAAAAATTATGTTGTTATGTGTGTTTATCAACAAATTTTTGCTGCCAAACTTTTTTAAAGTCATAGTAAGGTATATTTTCCTCATATTCGTGTTATTAGCATATAACTTGTCATTCATTCAAGGACTGTACTGTGAAACTGGTCATAGGTCCAAAATAGGAGATTCAAGAAAAGCATGACTTAAAATGGAGGAATGCTTTCTTAAAATAGCTCCTGCTATTCCTGGAGAAAGATAAATTTCCGAAAGATTTTAATTTTGATGAACAAATAAACAAAATGTCAGGGCCGGTGACTTAGTACCTAGTACCTAGTTGACTTAATAAGTTTACTTATTATTTCTTTGTTATTAACAATGCATATTTTACATATTCAGTTCAGAAATATAGTAGCCGGCAAACATCTTGAACCTAACCTTGTCTGTGCAGTAGCCGATTTGCATACAAATCACGCTACTGCTCAGGTCAATCAGGTTCCAGATGTTTGTTGGCAAATGTAATGCATTGTTACTATTTCCATGTAATACCACCCATTCCACTCATCCCAATATCTTTGTCCAATTTCTATGTCTGATGTTTGATCAGATTTAATTTCTATGATGCAATGATGATGGGAGTCCACTCCACTTATCCAATTCCTTTGATGATATGCATGTTTGACAAAGATATTAGACAAGTGAAATACCACCCAAACACAAGTTACAATGAGAATATGTTTTTTGTTTTCATTTCTCTGTAATATTTACTATTATTTCCATGCTATATAAAATTTGTTTGATTCCTGACTTAATCGTTTTTATTCACACAAAAAATATCTGAGAAATATTTAACCTGTATTGAAGTCTGAAAAAGTTGTATTCTTTTTATGTAATGCTAGTACATTATAGCGTGCTGCGACGGGGCTGTGGTTTGGTTTGGGCAAATATTAAGTTTCTATAAAACATTCACAATGTTGTATGTATGTATGTATGTAAGCACTTTATTGTACACAAAACAGGTTAAAACAATATACATGTCACATAAGATCTGATCTGTTGTATCTTAATATTGCAATGAAAAGTTCAAATTGTAAGTTTGTTACCAAGGAATTGCCCTTAAGGAATTAATGATGGTATTCTAAACTAGTGGTTTGGCCCAAATTGTAAATATGTATAATTATTCAACCTTCCGTCACGTCCCCCTAAATCTCGGAAACCCTTTGATTGACTTGGCTCATGATCTAACTTAAATCAAAATTTCCTTATTTTCCAGGTGAAATATTAACACAATGGCTTCCTCTAACACTCTACAAAAAGCGATTGACCTTGTTACGAAAGCTACAGAAGAAGATAAAAATAAAAACTATGAGGAGGCCTTACGTCTTTATGAGCATGGTGTAGAATACTTCTTGCATGCTGTCAAGTATGAGGCTCAGGGAGAGCGGGCCAAGGAAAGCATCAGGGCCAAGTGCCTGCAATATTTAGACAGGGCTGAAAAACTTAAGGAGTACCTAAAGAAAGACAAAAAGAAAAAGCCAGTAAAGGATGGCGAATCTAAGGGTGAAGATAAAAAGAGTGACAGTGACAGTGATTCAGACGATCCTGAAAAGAAGAAATTACAGGGAAAACTGGAAGGTGCTATTGTGGTTGAGAAACCACACGTTAAGTGGAGTGATGTAGCTGGCCTCGAAGCAGCTAAGGAAGCGCTAAAAGAAGCTGTGATCCTGCCTATTAAGTTTCCTCATTTGTTTACAGGCAAAAGAATACCTTGGAAGGGAATCCTCCTGTTTGGACCTCCTGGTACTGGTAAATCTTATCTAGCAAAAGCAGTTGCTACTGAAGCAAATAATTCTACATTTTTCTCAGTTTCATCATCAGACCTTGTCTCTAAATGGCTTGGTGAATCTGAGAAGCTGGTCAGGAACTTATTTGATCTTGCGCGTCAACACAAGCCAAGTATCATTTTTATTGATGAAGTAGATTCCCTTTGTTCATCACGTTCCGACAACGAATCCGAGTCAGCCAGGAGGATTAAAACCGAATTTCTTGTACAAATGCAGGGTGTAGGCAATGATATGGATGGTATTTTAGTTCTTGGCGCCACAAATATCCCCTGGGTTCTCGATGCTGCTATCAGACGACGATTTGAGAAGCGTATTTACATAGCTTTGCCAGAGGAGCATGCCCGTCTGGACATGTTCAAACTTCATCTAGGTAACACTAAACATACGTTGTCTGAGCAGGACATAAAAGTGTTGGCCGCAAAAACCGAAGGCTACTCTGGAGCTGATATAAGCATTGTAGTGAGAGATGCTTTAATGCAGCCTGTTCGTAAAGTGCAATCGGCAACACATTTCAAGAAAACTTCTGGGCCAAGTCCTAAGGATCCAAATGTTATTGTGAATGATCTGTTGACTCCATGCTCCCCTGGTGACCCAGGGGCAATGGAGATGACATGGATGGAGGTACCAGGCGAGAAATTGGGTGAACCGCCAGTCACAATGTCAGACATGCTTCGATCACTTGCTACGTCTAAGCCTACCGTTAATGATGATGATATGGTTAAGCTGAAGAAGTTCATGGATGACTTTGGACAGGAAGGTTAAACCGAAGTTTACAGTTTTAGTGCACATGAATAATTTTCAAATGATTTGTATCAAATGTTGAAATTGTATACTGTTAAGCTCCTGAATGTAACTTGCAGAATTGATGTAATTTATTGCTTCACAAACTTAAAATTTAAATTAATCGAGATGTGGCATATAGTTCCTTTAGTCTTTTTTTGACCAACAGTGGACACTATTTGACAAGGTGTTCAGTTCTATTAAAAATGCACCTTTGCAAAAAAAGAAAGTTTATAACAGCCTTGCTTGATTTTATTTGAGATACGCGGTCAAAAACGTTTTATTAACTTGTGGAAACAGTTCAGAGGAATATGTGTACCTAATTATAAAACATTATGTGATAGGCCATTCTTTACATGTCTGTCTTGATACAGCAGTAAAGTCAGGGGGGCTACCGCGAACCACAAACGAAGTTTTCCGTCTGACTTACGTACAGACTTGCAAGTGCGACAGAGAGGGAAAAATTCGTTAGCCCTTCGCTTCCCCGTTCGCGGTAGCCCTCCAGAGGGCCTACCGCGAACCGAAAACGAACGAAGTTTGTGTATCTCCCTTTCTGTCGAACTTGTTGATTCGAGCGACATAGAGAGAGAGAGAGAGAGAGATCTCGGTAGCAGCTCAGATATGTAGAACGAAGGCCCGTTTTAATTTGGAGATGTCAGGAATATACTTATGAAATTAATAATGTGCCTGTTTGAGCTTTTCCGTACTATTGTCACTTTCATTCACTATTTTAGTAAATAGGCTTCATATTATTAGCACTTCTTTGAAATCACTCAATTGTATATATTTATTACTTTAGTACCTAGTGTTTAATTAAATAGATTCGTTTATCGTTTTGATAATCGAGTTTTAATATGAACATTTCGTTATGTAGTGTCAAATTCTAAACTTTGTACCAACAAGTACATGGTACTTAAGTCTTTTGGTTTGTACGTGCCTTGTAGGTAATACGTCCATAGCCCATTCACGGCCAATCACAACACATATGCGGCATGCCGCTACGTGCGATTTCCGCTACAAGGCGGGAAAACGCTGCTACGCGCTACGGCGTAGCACACGTAGCGATCGTTGGCCTAAAATGGGCTAACATGCCGGCATCTACATTTCGGTTAGGCTCGAGATACATACATTTGGAATCTTGACGCCTCCCGTACCCGCTGCACGCTGCTCCAAATGCTAATTCGAGTTTTACAGAAAGACAATTAGGTAATTTTTATTGCAACTCCAGGAAGGATTAGCTGTAAATAAAAGATACGCTTTTATGGTTACAAGCCAGTCATTTTCACTGTTTTAAACGGACAATGGTCTCATAAAAAATATATGCTGGGTTGACTATCGCATGATAAGTAAGACTAGATTTCCATAACAACAATGGTTTTCGTAACTACCAATCAAGAGTCTGAAACTGCTAACGCATCTTGTCGACATACCATCACCAGATCCTTTCGCACTGTGCCAGTGGGAGAGTCTGATAATGTTTATCTTCCGCAGGCTTGCTTTTTGCTTTGCCTGTTGTGTCTAAGGGCTTATTTATTTTTGAATAGTGATTAGTGCGAGTTTAATACATTTGCTGCCTTAGAGTATTACAGTGTTTAAACCTCCTGGTCGTGTCGGAGGTTTGCCTTGGATTTTCCCCTGGCCACTCGATACGGCCAATCTCACAGCCTATAAACCCACAGTCAGGTTTTAAAAAAACATTTGCTGCAAGTGAGAGTCGAAATTGCATGAGCCCGCACTAATAATACTACCTAAACAGGCCATAATTATAAGTGATAGGAAATTCGAGTTAGCTTTTAAAGAAATTAGGATTGGGTAGTTCATCCTCCATTCGTTTTTGAAATAATGTATTGTATCCATTCTTATTCCGAAAGAAAAGAAAGAAATCATTCACTGCACAAAAGACACGCAGATACAAAAAATAATAGACTTACTGAACTCTGAACATATAAAATAATGTGTGTCTTCGCGGCAGCGAATCGGTTGCTGTCCCAGCTTAGCCCAGTTATGCCGAGGTGTTAGACAACTGGCCCCTATACCACAAAACTTTACAAGTCTACAATTTGACAAAATTGTACAATTTTCCGTAGAAAAAGTTCACAAATTTGTCGAATTGTACGCTTGTAAAGTATTGTGGTATAGGCCCCTGCAGCGCTGGTTTTCAGACAGCAGCGTACGTGACCCACGGAACGCAATACAACATCATATACAAAAAGATAAATATCATAAAGTTATAAAATAAATATCGATAAGACTTGCTCAAAACAGGGCAAAGTGGCATGAGGCATGAACAAGGGAGGCATTCTGCAAGATTATTTTTCATATCTTTATGCTTCAAGTTCAGCGGCTAATATTTTTCTCTAAATAACATGTTAATTAGGTACCTACGTATATTATACTTATGTGAAATGTACTTTCGACTTTTATTTTTGTAATATTGTTAAGAGAGTATAATAAATATTATTAAATAAAATGTAAAACGTTTATTATTATTATGTAAATACTTTTTTAAGATGGAAATAAAACTAGAATTAAGTAATTACAATATATTTACATTCATAATTTAGTTGTTACATAGTATCATGAGATCTTGGGCGAATTAATGCTAAATACGGTGATTGTTACAATGGCCACAAAACCGCAGCAATGGAGTCGACTCGAAGAGTTTGTTTCTGCAACAAAACATAGACTTGTTTTATAAACTTGTAAAATATGCGATAAACGCTTTAAGGCGCAGGGTAGGTCAAGGCCTTCCCCATACAAACTTTGTGCAGGTTTTATTCGTCTGTTTTGGCACTAACAAATATCATATTTTTTTGGTTGTAAATATTAGATATGCGAAGATCGTGATGTGAAAATTTTCAAATATTTCAAAAAAATTCAAAAATAAAAATTTCAAAAAAAAAAATTACATCACGAAATAGCTATGAGAAAAATAAGCATACTGACCAAAAATCATAACTTTAATGCAAACACAAACGATGTAAATCCTGCACAAAGTTTGTATGGAGAGAGCTTGCCCTACCCCTCCTCTTAACTTGCCTTGCGGGTTAACGAAGTAGGTATAATGAGATTAATGAGTTGAGGGTTGTTTTAAAAATAAAATACATAACTATGTATCTTAACTAAGGCATTATAATAGTTCTAAGGTTAAGGGCTTTAATTAAAACAAAACTTAACTATTGATTCCTTTGTGTAACGTAACGATTACCTACTCATATATTTTGTATGGCTAACTTTCGTTACACAAAGGACGCGATCGTAATTTTGTTTTCATTAAGCCCTATGATCGACCCTAAGTTAGAAGACCTGCATGCCATTCTTGAATGTGTGTAAATAGCACTTTATAGCAGGGATCGAATACCGGAAATGTTTTCATACTCAAATAAACCAAGTAGGTAGCTGTATTCAACTGCAGCGTAACGTAACAACACAATAACAACATCTTTAAACATAACAAAATAGCATTACATACATGTTAAGTACAAAGTTTTATGTCACCCCCTCGCCAGGAAGTGGGATTTCCCGCGCGCGGAGCGTGCGGTAATTACCGCTTTATGGCTAGGTGTGACATAATAGTTATTTACGATACAAGGGTTGTAAAACAAAGAAAGGCCGATATCGCAGATGTTTGGGGCCCGAGCCGCAGGCGAGGGTCTCAAATATGCGAGAGAGGGCTTTCTGTTTTACGACCCGTGTTTTGTACACAATTTTACGTCACCACTTGGCCAACAAGTGGGTTTTTCTGATCGCGCAGCGTGCAGAAAAACGCGCTTTTTGGCAAGGTGTGGTGTAAAATCTTTTAATTTTCAATTCAAATACCTGCGATCTGAGACATTCTTTGTTTTACCGCCCTTGTTAAGTAATGTACTATTAAGCTCACATGGTCATTTACATTAGAGTTACGATGAATAACGGGATATTTACCATGTATATCGTAGCACGTCAGTTACTTACTCCGTGATAATGGCGCTTGCAACAGTGCCGAAATATCGGAAACTCACATATACAAATATACATGGTAAATATCCCCTTATTAATCGTAACTAATAACAAAAACCGGCCAAGTGCGTGTCGGGCCACGCGCAAGGTAGGGTTCCGTAGTCGTCCACCCGTTACATTATGTGGACTAAAAAGTTCGCAAACTTATATTTACTATGTTTTTGACAGAATTAATAACATTGTCTATGGTATCAATGGATATTGTACGAAAGTTTGCTTTTCTGAAGTTCGACTATTACTCGTTAACTAGTCATGTCTGCTTAGCTGTGATAGTTTTCCTTTTAAATTCATCGTATATACTACTTATTACCATGTTTTTTTTTCACATGCCTAGTAGCCAGCGTTTAGCTGCCAGGGGGGGGGGGGGGGACACTTGACCATAACAAAAATTATCACTTCAAAGCTTAATATCACGCCAACCAATTCTTTAATCAAAAAATTCTTTTAGAAACCTTATAATTTTTTTTTAAAGAGCTATCTAACGATACCCCACACGTTTGGGTTTGGAAGAAAAAAAAATTGCATCACCACTTTACATGTAGGGGAGGCACCCTTAAAAATTTTTTTTTTAAAGATTTTATTCTACCGTTTTGTCGGCGTCATCGATATGTATACTCATGCCAAATTACAGCTTTCTAGTACTAACGGTTACTGAGAAAAACGGGGGACAGACGGACGGACGGACATGGCGAAACTATAAGGGTTCCTTGTTTACTACGGAACCCTAAAAAGTTCTTTGTGATGGCAGTTAGGGTCAGAGGCAAATACTATAATGTAGTACTAAGTTAGGTCTAAGTGTCATACGAAATTAATGGTAAGTACAGTCAGCGTCATATAGTATGTAGCAGCCAAAGTGGCCAAATAGTTCGGTAGGTACACCATATATTTTGTATGGTGTGCCGAAGTATTTGGACACTTTGGCTGCTACGTACTATATGACGCTGACTGTACAAGTAGAGAGTTCTCTACAGGGGCAAACAGGGGCTACGATATCCGACAGATTTAAGCGATCACCTTAGCCTCTCAGCAGTCTATACGTATAATTTACTAGTCTGGGGCATATTGCATAATAAATTACAACTAATATTACAAGCGGTAGTCTCCTTTCATTCGAAAGAGACTTCCGCTTGTAATAGGTATTATAATAATAATAATAAGAGCCCTTTATTCCGTACTAAGAGTTCATAGAGTTCATAAAGTGCACATTCACAAAATATCTCTTAGTTCGGCGTGCCGCTTGGCATAGGCCTCCTCCAACGACCTCCATTGTTGCCTGTCCTGGGTAACCCTTCTCCAGTTAGCTCCAGCTGTTAATTTGATTTCGTCTTCCCACCTGGTGTGCTGTCTTCCTCGTTTTCTTTTGCCATCCCTTGGGTACCATTCCGTGACTCTCTTGCTCCACTTCCCTGTCGTATCACGCATCATGGTGTCCTGCCCATCTCCACTTCTGTTGGTCAATACGTTCTAGTACATCGGTGAGTTTTGTAATATTCCTTAGTTCGGTGTTTCTTATCCTGTCCTGTCTTTTGTAACCAGTCATACTTCTCTCCATAGCTCTTTGTGCTACAGCTAGTTTCTCTCTAAGTATTAGTATTATTTAATAGGTATTAGTTGTAATTTAATTTGCAATAGGCCCCTGGTTATACCAACCTATGATTATACTCCGTTCCCTCCGATGTGTGCCGATGACCGCTATACAGCGCAGCTTCATATTCGGTTTCGCGGGCGCCGTGAGCCCCAGCGTCGATACCAGCAGTCCTTGCGGGGCCGGCTTGGCACCGTACGCGATCAACCACGACCGCTCCGTCACCTGACAAAGTAATAGGATATCACCTAAAGGGCTCATTTAAGCTGCAAACGCACTGACAGCGGTGGCGGTGCGGTGTTGGTACCAGTTGTAATATTCGAACTAATATAAAAGGGTCCGCACAGAACGCTTTTTTCCCGGCCGGTTTTCTGTGCAGACCGCCTCCGCACCGCGACGCCCCGCCCCGCTACCGCTGTCATTGCGTTTCGGGCTTCACTGTCATTGTCACGGAGCTGGATTATCATCCACCTAAGGTAGGTATAGGTATAGGTAGGCCTATCGTACGTGTGTTACTTTAGCACGCTAGGTTATGCTTTAGAAGCTGAAGTTCCACGGGTAAAGGTGTCTTATGGCAGTCCGTCACAGTTTTTTTTATACTACGACGGTGGCATACATGTGTACGGTCCACCTGATGGTAAGTGGACACCGCAGCCCATAGACGCTCGCAACTCCAAAAGAGTTACGTGCGCGTGGCTATCCCTTATTCACTGTGTTGACTAAAGGTCCCTCGCTCTCAACACAGTGCATTCCGGTATAAGTAAGTACTGTGTTGTGCACATCTGTGAGCATTTACAGAACGTGAAGAGTTTTTCAATGTTGTTTTGTTTCACTTAGGTTAGGCACTTAGTGGTTTTTTTAGCTCGTTGTTACCTTCTGTCCATCGATGAGCCATTGCAGATCTGGTGCCGGAAAGGCCCTGGCTGAGGAGCAATTTACATCGAGCGGCTCGTTCAGTCGGTACGGGCGCTCATGGCCTGTGATGTATGGGCTCTCGCGGGGGAAGTCTGAAATATTAGTGTGCACTGAGCGAAAAAAAATACTAAGTTTTTGTGAATCCGAGGACAAGTAAATTATATACTAACGTTTACAAACCAGTTTGTAATAATAGTAGTTATTTACTAATACCAAAAAATTTGTCCTTGTTAAGTATTATAAACTCATTTGTATTATATTAAAAACGGTTTGTAACCGTTAGTATATAATTACGTTGTCCTCGGATTCACAAAAACTTTGTAGTTTTTTCGCCCAGTGTGCAGTAGATATGAGCGCCGATGGGTAATTGGCCGGCGGCGGCGCGCCGATTAAAATTGATCGGCGGCGGCGGCGTCGGCGGCGTGACCTTGAAAAAACCTTAGGTTCAAAACCAAAATCCTACATATAGGCGTTGAATACGACTTTTTTACGTATTTGATGCCGGACACGCCTGTCAACGTCATTTTTACTGTCAGGATGACAAACACGCCTATTTATTTGATTTATATCGATGCTCTACATTTTATCCCGTCCTAGTCGATTACGCTCTGCTGTATATGTAACATCTAAGTGCCAATGAAAACAGCAAGTCTATTGCTACCTGCGGGAAACTTCGTGTCAAGGTGGTCCAGTCACATGACAAAGCTCTAAACTATGATATCAGTATGTAAACATGACAATTCTGCCTCTTGGATAAACTCTTGGATGCCTACGGGACATGGTGTTTCTAACGCAAACACACTCGCATATTATATACTTCTAGGATTTATCACAAATACTAGGCGCTGCATTATTCCCATCTTTTGGTGAACCTCGAACACATCGTACCATGTAAGAAACAAGCAAGTTCTTCACTAAGCCAAGCAAATTTCAACGGCATTGAAGATTATTTAATACGCAGTAGTCGCGTACTAACTACAGGCCCATTTCGGTCACATCCGTTCACTACAAGATTATGGAGAGTGTCCTGAACAGCAGGCTCTTTGGCATACCTAGAATCAATGACCTCCTCAGTGACCGACAATACGGCTTTCATCAAAATCGGTCCACTGGGGATCTTCTAGCGTACACCACTCACACACACACACCAAATTTCGCAGTCTGCTGTAGAATCACATAATACCTCCCGCCCCTTCAAAGCGACACCGTTTTACGGTGGCAGTTCCGAAAACTCGCGCACGAAACGCTTTGCTTTCATTTTTATTGTGAAAACGGCCAAGCTATGGAACTCCTTACCGAAATTCTCCTTGAACCTATATTATTATGGTCCTCAAGGCGAGAGTGAATTGTTTTTTTCTAGGTAAGCGCATTCCATCCTAGACCACAATATCACTTACCATCAGGTAATTTGTGGTCAAGTGCAAAGCAAACGTATTTAAAATAAAATAAAGAATAATTTCGATAGTATATGATATTTTACATTGATAATTATAACACAAATACTACACATAGCCTATTTTACAAGTAGGTATTCCAAATTTCAAATCGATAACATTAATAGTTTCTGAAATTTAATATTTAGTAATCTGACGACCAGACGACTAGAATCGCTCATTAAGGATCCTTTTGTGCATTTTTGGTACTGAACCCTAAAATAAAAATAACCCTATATAACCGTACGCTATCAAATTCCAAACTAGTTTGCCGATCGATGATAAAAGTGTGTAAAAGATAGGCTACACAGTATCTGAAACGCGCGCGAGACATAGATCGGCGCGCCGATCGCCCTGTATCGGCGGCGGCGGCGTGGGATTTTCGCCGGCGGCGGCGGCGCGGCGGCACGGCGCTCATATCTAGTGTGCAGTGCACATTATTCCAGATTACCTGTAATAAGCATATTACAGTCAACGACAAGTATGAAACCGCAGGAAGGAGGTATTTTAATTTTACACGTGTTTTTGCATTTAGGTACCTTGAATTGGTTACCTATAAATATATCCAATTTATAACGGTGAAATAATATCCATAAAGTATACCTACAGGGTCGATTTCCTTTTTGGGTCAGTGAGGGCATCTACCAGATGAGTGAAAAAGGTCATTTTAGACATGTTTTAGATTCTACTAGCTTTTGCCTGTGACTTTGTCCGTGTAAAACTCGTTCATCGCGTTAGAATTTAATTTCTATTCTTTTATTTCAGAAACTTACGTAGTTGTCGCTCCTTCATACAAACTTCCGCATCCTTAAGGGATAATTTCTGGCATAAAAAGTATCCTAAGTATGTCCTACCCTGGGAGTCCTCCATGGGACTTTACCCCATACTAATTTTGTCCACAAATGTTTATAAAAAATTAAGACTTTACGGACATAAAATAAGAACTACGTTGTACGTAAAGTATGACAAATGAAATCACATTATTTACCCGGCGGGTTATAATGAAATTCAGTACAACATTACAACCCGGCTATAGCCAAGGGCTCTGTAATGATTGGCTTTCGGTAAGGTTTGCATGATATATAATTTGGCATTGTCGAGCAGTTGGTGTGAAAATTCATTTTATTCCACTCTGCAATGCAATGCTGTCCTTTTGAGAACCTACTAAGCTGTCGTTCCTAAACTATCTTCGTCCATCAAAAATTCATTATTCAATTAAGTTAATGAAATGCTCAAAATACTCAAGTACAATACGTAATAATAACTTGGTCCTGTCTTCATCGTATATTCATTAGGTGGTTCATGTGTCTATCTTGTCTTGATCAATAAATTCAAGTGGAAACACTTAGAACCTAGCTTACTATGGTTTTGAGGTAACTTATGAATTTTAAATGTCTAGGGGAGAGACAAGGAAGAGGAAAAGCTACCTAGCTGTGCACTATTCAGATGACACTGCAATCGAGTTAAGGTAGCCATAATTCTTAAGTGTCCATCTCGAGTGCTCACTTAAGCGAAGCAGTGAAAAAAAAGCGCATTCGCGTCGAGCGAACCGAAAGTAAAGTACATATATATATCTTATTCTGTGCCGAAAGGTTGCTAGTGGTCTGTAGCTCTAGCGAGTATAAGTTTTTTCGAAACATTAACTAATTCGAACGCGTTTGCGTTTTGTCTCATAATGTATGAAAGTGGTATGAAAACGTGAAGAGCACCTCTGGTGGTCACTAGTGGAAACTAAAACAGCGAGTATAACATTTGTTGCTAACCGATGAACGCGCGTATTTCAAACTCGGTGAGAGCGTTTTCATACATTTTGAGACAAATAGCAAACGCGTTCGAATTAGTTAATGTTTCGAAAAAACTTATACTAGAGTTACTGGCCATCGTAACTATCAGCATCAGTAGCTCTAGTATATGTGTGGCATGCTTTGCGTTAAAAACTTTGTCAAATAGCTCGAATAAGGGAATAATATCTGGGTGACCGAGCCTTGCTCGGCGTTTTCCCGGGCATGAGACCTAGCTAGATCGATTGCTCGTCCCCGAAAACCCCCACATACCAAATTTCATCAAAATCGTTAGAGCCGTTTCCGAGATCCACGAAATAAATATATATATAAATAAATAAATAAATATACAAGAATTGCTCGTTTAAAGATATAAATATATATAAGATTAAAAAATGTATACCTTTCGAGAGCATTATCCGATTCTGTATAGAGGTCTGGGGAAAATGGAGTCAATATAAATTCTATATTATTATAAAACAAAAAAAAGCTCTTAGGATTATAGAAGGTTGCTCTAGAATACCTGTCACACATAGACAAATGTTTATTGAAAATAAAATTTTGACCGTAGTCTCATTATATCTCTATCGAATATGTCTATATCCATCGTAATAAGAATTTTCACACCACCTGCTCGACACAGCCAAATTATATATCATGCAAACCTTACCGAAAGCAAATCATTATAGCCCTTGGCTTTAGCCGGGTAGTAATATTGTATTGAATTTCATTATAACCCGCCGGGTAATAATATGATTTCACTTTTCATAGTTCTTATTGTTATGTCATTAAAGTCTAATTTCGTGAAGTCCGCACGGCGTCGGGGAGGCGGCACAGCGACGTTCCAAACAAAACACTGCGCCGCCCCGAGGACGGGGATGCCGCTCCGAACAAATTTGAAAATCGAACGTATTCGTACTGGCCAACATAAGCTGAATGGAACACATTTTGAAAATAAAAACAAAACACGCGAATGTAACAAGACGCTGCAGTATAGGTACAGAGTAAAATTTCAGATTGTATAAAAATCCAGTGGTACTGTTAATGTTATAAGTGCGAAAGTGTGTCTGTCTGTTATCTTTTCACGCTAAAACCGCTGGACCGATTCAGATGAAATGTAGTATGGAAGTAGTGAGTCTCGGGGAAGGGCAGGATACTTTTTATCTCGGAAATCATCCCTTAAGTAGGTTTGTATGGAAGAGCGATTACTAGGTAAGAAATTTAAATTAAATTCTAGTAATTAAATTCTAACGCGTGCTTTGGAAGGCACGTTAAGCCGTTGATCCCGGTTGCTGTCTATGGCAGCAGTCGTTAAGCCGAGTTGGAGGCCTTCGGGCGGCTTGAGAACTTCTAACAGTCAAGTTGCCCACTCACATGACAAAGCCTAATCCCAATAAGGTCTAGTTTCCCCTTGGGGTTGGAAGGTCAGGTCAGGCAGTCGCTTTCGTAAAAACTAGTGCCTACGCCAAATCTTGGGATTAGGTAGCGGACCCCAGGCATCCTTCAGGATGCAACTGTACTGGGATAACGCTACGAGGATGATGAATTAAATTCTAACGCGATGAACGAGTTCTACGCGTACAAAGTCACGGGCAAAAACTATTAGATAGAATTCCAATAAAATGAGTGACGAACGTGATTGGGCTTTGAATTACTAATTTGATTCTTTCTCTAGTAGCAGTAGTAGCCTTGGTTTTCTTATTGTCTCGGAGGTGTGAAAAGTAGAGTATACTCCTCGTGGATAAAACTGTTTTAGTCTTGGGCGCTTAAATCCTTCACTACACTCGGGACTCAGTCTTAATTCCCTCGCTTCGCTCGGGAATTAACTCATTACTCCCTCTCTCCGCTCAGGAGTAAAATCTGGAGTCCTTCGTTACGTTCAGGATTCAATATCACGCCCGTGACATAAAACAGTCCTTTATCCCCTTGGTGTATAATCTACTATTATATTGTACAGTCGGGCAAAGCCAGAACTATAACTTAAGGAATAATGACAAATTAACATTACTTAAACACCTCCATTTTAACAATAGCTTAGGTAATAATGCAATAAGAGTGTATAATAAGTTGAAAGATTATTTATTAAATAGACCATTCTATTCTATTGACGAATATTATGCAAACTATTTTGCTTGACATAGCGTTATTTAAGCTTAGGTAACTATAATTTTGTGCTAATGTTATAAATTTTAAACAAACTAGTGTAATTATTTATGGGAACAAATAAAATGATCACCTAAATAACTTTTGATATCATCAAATTTTCGAACCCTAAAATAAGGTTGACCACTCAAAAAAATTTATCGATCAGCAATTCCGAGTCACCAAAAAAAGTCTACCTATTTTTGCAGCACTTGCACCTATTTTACTTATTGCGTTCCTATAAATTTATAATCGCATCAAAAAAATTGTCAAGTACCACCAAAAACACTAAACTACCACCTAATCTCATGCACCTTTTTTCATTAGAATTACATCCAAATATTATATACATCGCATGCTACATTTTAGAAAACAGTTACAAATTAATTGTTTTTAGCACTATAAATATTTCAGTTATTTCCAAAATGTTATAAATTAGAAAGTAAAATTCTAAATTAATTTAAAAAGCAACGCGCAATGTGGCTGTTTGAAATAATAACACGTATACTGCTATCTAACTCAATCAAATACAAAGAATTGTCTGAAGCATAAAACCTATTGATATGTCGTTAGAGTGAAAGGTACCTATTGCTGTTTCATTCTAACTACCTATTGCTGATGGTTTACAAACTGCAAGAAGTTTTATTATTAATTTTTTAATGCGTTGACGTGAGCGCGTTTGATTGAAACCTTTTATTTGAAAATGAGTTTTATTGATTTATTAAATTGTTAGTTTGTTATGAAAATGGATAAAGGTCCTCAAATGAGTTTACTTTATTAATATAGATAGACTTTCATGGAAAAATTAAAGGAAGTTAATAGGTAGAAATAGGTATAGGTAGGTTTAGGTTATGTTAGTTTTGCATCGGCCCGAAGGGCCAAAACAACTCAAAATAGGAGCTCCGCGGCAGCGGAGATCCGTCAATACTGTTCCAATGTCCACTAGTTTGAAATTAAAATAGCTATTTTTATTTCAAACTTCAACTTCTTAAAATCATTTAGCGCTGTCTTGCTCGCACGCGGTGCGAGGTGCGAGCGAGACGGACCGTATGGAAAACCGCATCAGTGTGCTAGCAATGAGGTTAGACTAGATTGGAACTGCTTTGCGCGTCGGACATTAAAAAACAATTGCCGCGTGAAATTTGGTGATCATGTAGTATTTCTGGGTATCGAAAGAATTATTTGGGTGTAAATAATTTTAATAGGATTACGAGCCCTGTAATATTTGGATGTAAATTATATGAAATTTGGTGTTTGAAATTAGATGATCATTAAGTATTTTTGGGTAGTGACTAATTTATTTGGTGACAATTTAATTTAATAGGTTATCGACATGTTACTTCTTTGAGTTGCACTTTATATTTAAAAGTAGTTGAAAATTTGGTGCGAATCTAGTATTTTTGGTAATCAATGTAATTTTTTAGAGCATCATTCGGCAACTAATTTGGTGGTTCGTTAAATGCTACCCATTATTTATATTGTATTATGAATTGAATTTAAATTTAATTATTGACTTTTTATTGTTATTTTGTATATTGATTTTTTATTATTGACTTAAATATTGTATTTGCATGCATCTAATTGTGTTAAAAGCAAATAAATAATTAAACTTGAACTTGAACTACCCGTTTAAAAATTGCCTTTTGCGTCGCACAACACATATCCATAAATAAGTGTTATTTGGATGAGAGGGCTACTTACAGTAGACTTCCATGTACCCTTCAGCTTGAGCGGAGTGGAAGGATGGCGCCTCCTCCGACACCTCGCAGCGATAAAGGCCGCGCGAGCGCAGCGTGAGATCCCTCAGGTGCACGCGTCGCGCGCTAGACTTGTCCAACTGTATAATTGTATATAACGAAAAAAAAACACTGATGTCAACCTTTATGAAATTCACACTTTATCCATTTCGCTGATTTAGGTACAATCTGTTTGAAGCCATCGTAATTTTGACACTCGTAACAATATGAACAAAATAAAATATATATCAATATGCTAAGTCGGTATGGATGGATGGTAAGTCGGTAGTGTTTACGACCGTGGCATTATTATAAGGTATACTCTATGATAGTGGTTATGGTAGTAGTACTAATTTGATGATAGAGGCTGGCCAGAGGGGCTAAGGTGATCGCTTAGGCGTATGTCAGACATATAGCTTTCTTCTCGTAGGTATTGTCAAGTATGTAAGTGCAACAGATATGTACGAATGCTATTTAGTCCGACATAATAAACGATCATCTTAGACCCTCTGGTATTGTATGTGACTACCTTCTACTACACTGATAAGTAATATAATTCAAGTACTCACCTACCTACTTGCCACTCAATGATGTTTTGATGGGGGTGTAATCTATACGCACATACGCGCTGTTTTAGGTGGTACAAATTCCCAGTCGCATATCAGCGAGGCCGTTTTAGAGGTGGTACTGTTATTCCCAGCACTCGGTGGCCACACAGTCCAGTTATGACTACTTATAGTAATACTCACATCAACTTTGACTCCGTCTAGCCTGTGAGCGTGCTGCGGCGGGCGCAGCCGCGGCATGTACCGATAGAACTCTTCTGTGTCCCGGTACCACTTGACGGAGTACAGCTTGCCGCCCTCCAGGTCATAGTCGCACGTCAGTGACGCCGACTCGCCGCGCTGTTTTAGAGGTGGTACTGTTATTCCCAGTACACGGAGGCCAAACAGTCCTGTAATATGTTTATTTTGTTAATTTTTAAGACTATACTGTGATGCTGTATACCTTATCTCGTAGCAATAAGGTTCACCAATTTATAGTGATGCTGATAGTACTGACCAAGAAATCCGATACAAAAATAAATAAACCTACCTAAAAAACATTGCAACCTAGTACATTCTTGTCGAGGCCCGAAAGAAGGCTATTGTAGGCTGAGTATTATTTTTAAATAGACCATCTTCGGAGTCCGTTTAAGTAATACGAAGCCTACAATTAACAGGAAAAAAAAGAAATACTTTGACTTATTGCATTACGCTTGTACCTAACTAAGGAAGTCGTAATAAGCTCGTTAGTATATTTGTACTAAAATCGGCCAATTAGTGGATTCAGGAAGTCAACCCGCCAGTAACAGAACAGACTTACTGTACTGATGCCTACAGTCTATTCATCCTTACGTGTCCTATCAAGTAAACAACCCTTTTAGAAGACGTTAATCATTCATTCACTTTTCTCTAGGATTAGAATATTTTGTGAGCTTCTTTAAGTATACAACAACATTTTAAGTGATGGTTACTTAGTGTCTGTCATATAATATCAACAGCGCAGTTGCCAAAATGCAGAAAATGCAAAGACTAGCATGTGTAGCAACGACAGGCTGCATGAGAACAACCCCAACAGCAGCTTTAGAGATGATGTTAGGACTCCTGCCGCTGCACATACACATACAAAAAGAAGCGGCTGCAACAGCAATACGCTTAAAACGCCTGAACCTATGGACTAAACATAACACACCGCACACAAAAATCTACGGAACCCTGACCTCAAATATTCCCATGATAGAGGCAGAAGTAGACAGAATACCGAAAACTATGGTCTTTCAGAAAGAATACTACATTGAGCTGACAGAGGACTCAAAAGAAGGACTAAATCAAACCGACTTAAGAATCTATACCGATGGGTCTAAAACCAATAAAGGAACAGGATGTGGTGTATTCTCAGAAGATTTGAATATACACATATCAAAACCGCTAGGTGAACACAATACGGTCTTCCAGGCTGAATGCATGGGGATCATTGAGGCATGCAATGCCGTAAAGAGGCGACAAATCAAAGACACAAACCTACGAATACTCTCTGACAGCAAATCAGTGCTTCAGGCCCTGAGCAGCGACAACTTCACGTCAGGCCTAATATACGAATGTCACCAAACACTCGCAGAGGTATGCGGAGACAAGAACAAGGTAACTTTACAATGGGTAAAGGGACACAGCGGCTCGAGAGGAAACGATGCAGCGGATGAACTAGCCAGGAAAGGCTCAGAAACACCGGCATACGGACCGGAGCCAATAGTGCCCCTGCCACAAAAATACATACAGAATGAATTAAATCGATACATAAAACACCTGCATCAAAGGCATTGGGAAGAACTAGATACATGCAGGCAGACAAAAGAAATAATATTAAAACAAAATCCCAAACTCACAACCACACTACTGAGAACACACAGAAACCAACTACGTAAAGTAGTAGGCATAATAACAGGACACAATACACTAAACAAACACCTCTACAACTTGGGAATCACTGACAGTCCCTTGTGCAGAGCATGCATGGAGGCAGAAGAGACTGCTAGACACATTCTACTAGACTGTAAGCAGGTAGAAGTATACAGGAAGAAACACCTAGGAAATCCGAACACACTGCAGGAAGTAGTAAACAATATAAAGACACTAATAGGTTTCATACAGGAACTAGGGTGGTTAGAGTAGCGCTACCCCTTTTTCACGCAAAATAGGCACGTTGGATGTCGACTTGCGGAAAATGCCCAGTATAACTAACTAACTAACTAACTAGTGTCTGTTTAATCCTAGTGCTAGAAAAAAGGGTAATAACTGATAATGATTAATGTCTTCAAGAAGAGTTTGTTTACATTTATTTATTTATTTATTTATCGTATGGCATTTATTTTTTCGAACCGTGAGATCTTCGAGAAGACAGTACGGTTGCCAGTTTTTGTTGCACTTTTAGAACCACCCAGGGGTCACGTGTAGGGTAGCGGTGGGTACTTTCCCTACGGACGTGGTGCAACTTCGACCCCCCTTTGTCAAGTGAGTGGGCAATTTGACTATTGGAAGTTTTCAAGCCGCCCGAAGGCCTCCAACTTGGCTTAACGACTGCTGCCATAGACAGCAACCGGGATCAACGGCTTAACGTGCCTTCCAAAGCATGGGAGCACTCAGTTAGTAACCACTCAAAGCGGTCACCCATCCATGTACTGACCGCGGCCCACGTTGCTTAACTTTGAATAACGCTTGCGGCACGCAGGGCCGCTGGGCCACGAGCACTCCAGTTTGTTTACATGATATGACACGTAAGTATGAATAGACTTTACACATTCTTAACACCCAGTTACTAATTTGCTGTATAAACTGTATGGTTTTAAGATACCAGCCTATAGCCATAGTAATTAATGTGTATTTTTGTTTTCCCGCGTGTTAGATTAAGTTTTGTATTTCAAACACAATTTACATTGTTATTGAATAAATGAAATGAAATGAAATAGTACATAACCATGGCTAGAGACCATACATGGTTAGGCACCACCAGTCACCACTCATGAATACCAAAACTTTACTTATGAATAGGAATCGGTATAGGTATGGGGCCGTGTGAGACGCCTGTGCCCTTCTTCTATTTCTTCTGACCATGAAAAATTTCATTTAAATAATTTTAATTCGTTTGAATTGGTACTTGATTTTCACTTGTAAAAGAGCCCGTGTGGCCTATATGCAGATAAAAAAGTTTTAATTTACAGAGAGGTAACCTTTTTGCGCGCGTATAAAAATGCGTGTGAAATGACCGTGTTTTGTTTAAGAAACTAACAAAAAGTGAAATAATAACGAATCTAACAATTTCCCGCTGCGTTACGTTTAAATATATACTGACAGCGCCATATTTAATTGAAACGACTCGGGAAGTATTCAAGAAAAGAAAACAGTCCGCAAGCCGCGTTTACCCGTAGACGTTTAGGTGTTGTTTTTTTGGTTTTCATTGGAAGAAAAATGCTTAATAACGTTAAAATGAATTACAGATTTTATTAATACAACGGCAGTGGCAAACATGCGTACGGTAATTCACCTGATGGTAAGTGGACACTGCAGCCTAAAAACGCCCGCAACTCCAAAGGAGTTACGTGCGCATTGCCGAACCTTTATAAAATTTGAGGATTCACTGCTGACAGCAGAAGACAGTTGGCAGGCAGGCTGTGTTGATAGTTTCATTTATTTGAGCGATACATTAATTTAATTTGTTATCATGTAAAAATTACGGTTACTGTTAGAGATTATTAGATTGTTAGGTATATTTGTATTGTATTGTATAGTATTGTATTATCAACAATTATTCGTAACACCATTATTGTACATTTACAATTTACAATCAAGTAAATGAATTTTGATTTATGTTAATTAAAACCTGCTACTAACCAACTTGACAATTGTCACGTTACAATGACAATTCGGTTTACATTGCCGGGCCGGTAAGTATCGATGCTATCCAACGACCATCTTCACCTACCATCAACAGAAACGACCATCTTGACGTGACGACACAGAAGTGTACATGGAATTGTCATTGTCAGATGACAATTGTCGACGTGGTGAAATAGGGGCCGCACGAAACGAATAATATTTAAACTAATCTACTACAATTTGTATTCCAAACACGAGAAAAATGAACACGCAATCTGCTCTTTTCAATAAATCCATCTTCTCAGACACGTCTTACTTATTCACGCGAAAATCGAGTTAAAGTTGGGTCCATAAAAACGTAAATAATATATAATGTCTCGGAAAAATACGGGGCATGTTAGAATATTTTTTCTGCGTGCCTTATGGTGGCCCAAAATAACACTAAGAAAAGTCAAATAGATTTAAATCAGGCATGATTATCTGGTACTTTACTTTCTTTACTGGTGTACGTTAGTCAACCGTTAATTCGCCATAAAAAAGGCCGTAGTTCAAGCCCATTTGACACTAAAAAGTCAAAATAATGATTCTTAATAAATAAATGTGTGTCAGTCTTTGCGGTGATTGTTAATTAAAGGTATAAAATAATGGAGTTATTACGGAATTGTGAATAGCGTGGCAGGGCGCAAGCAAACTATGATACAAGGCATTGAATTAAAATTCCTCGAAGTGGAGTATTGTTACGTGCTATAAAATATGATGAATGTTAAAAAATGAAATCAATTACCTTTTATGTTGACAAGAAGAAAATAACACACAATTATAACTTTCTTCATGACTACAATTATTTTAATTACATGAATATATGCAATGTGTAAGTTTATTAACTATTTAAATAGTCCACAAGGAATAACTACATTTATCTAAAGGACTCAAGATGCACTTGACTGTAGGTTTCTCTTAGAAACTTCGCGTTGTCTTGTTTCAGAAAATAGGATTTGCCGTAGCAAACGAGCGTAGCGTGAAGCGAGCCGATTGCAACTGTTGCTACGAAGCTACGACGGGCGTTACGAACGTAACACGTCTAGATACGTAAATAGCGCTCAATTGACGCAAGGAATTAGACTTTATATACTAAACATGTTAAATCATATAATTTTCAATTAACAGTTTTTCTTGAACCGCCAGACAAAAGAAAATTGGTTTTTCCAGTCCACAGCACAAAGACAAAATATAGCAAGTAAAGCTAACATCACTAAAATATAAATAATATAAATATAAGGGTACAGTGCAATGCCCACAGGTTATTCAGGGCTGATTAGATATACAACAGCAGCCAAGGACCACATAGTAGCTAACAAAGTTGTAGCGAGCCGCGCGTGTTAATAATTTGTGCCTCTATCAGACTACAGGGGGCCGATTTTAAATGAGTGTCGAGCGCTCGACTTTTCACTCGAGATCTGTGAAAAAACTATGATCTTTTGACAGAAGTCGAGTGTTCGACACTTAAAAATCGGCCCCCAGGTCCACATTGCCGGTTGTCAATAAGGAGGCTCGCGGGTGGCCTGTTGACGACCGCTGCTGTTTTAACTCATTCGAAGTGCACTTCCCTACGTGTGCTAAACTGTATCGCTTAGCAGAATTTTTCTGCCGTGTAGCGAAAATCGCATGTAGAGGCATAACGTATGCGTGTCGTCATGAACCTCTTAAATGGTTGACCCATTTGATGATCAATGTAATTTGAGATTAAGATGATAATTGTTAGATAGTAAATAAGAGCCTAAATTTTATTTTGGGGTTTCGTTTTCGTATTACGCAATTTTACTTTACGCCCACTCATTTCGCGCATGCAATTATTATTGTAACGTATTTAAATGAATTAAAGGTATTACGTATTTAAATAAGTTTTAAATGGGCGCATCGTATTTGGGTCATTGTCAGATTTAGGTGCGCGTCTTTTCGGTGGACATGTCAAAAGTTAAGGGCTACAAAGCTTAATTTTCGATTGATCTGATAACCCGCATAATCTGTAATTCCGTGTCTATAAATCCATGTAATAAAAACGTAAATTACATGCACACAAGCCGTTAACTATTGACCAGCGAATGGACAACTTTTGTTTTTCCGACTGACAATGACCCGTTTACACAATTTTGATTACTGGTAAAACACGGGTTGGAATATTTGCTAATTTATTAATCTATGGCAATTATTTCGAACCGTGAGATCGTCAAGAAGACAGTACGGTACCCTTACCATGAGTTTGCAATGTTTGCATTACCGTACACGCTAGCAACTGCGTAAACGATTTAGCATGGCGATTCTTAGTTCTATTGCGTAACCGCTAGAGGCGCTGTACTTTTGTCCATACTAAACCGTTTACGCAGTCGCTAGCGAGTACGGTAATGCAAACATTGCAAACTCATGGTAAGGGTCGTTTATAACACGGGGCGTGGTGGTCACGACCCTCAATCTTCAAGTACCACCGACAAAGAAGAGAAGAAGAACTTGTGATTAATTATTAATGAAATAACGTAAACATCACAGAAATGTTAAATCAAAGTGCAAGAAGAGCCTCCTTGTTAAGAAGGCTCGCTCGGAGGGTTGCTTTATATTAAGGTTATAAGTACAATTAATTAAATGTAACTGAAATTTATTCAAAAAACAAAACGGTCAACGGATAGGTATCGTTATCCAGCAAGGAAAAGTGGCCAGCCTTATGGGTACCATCTCGGCAGCGAGCAGCGACCTTGGGGATTGTATATATTAGCACAGAATAGTATAATAGTATTACATACAGAACGGACACGAACCCCCCCGCACCGAGGTCAGTTACCTCGTCCCTGACAGGCCAGGATGACAAGCCGGGTTACGGTCGGGTTACCGTCGCGGCTCGCGATTCGCCCATGCTACGCGCTACGCACTCGCGCAAACAATTGACGCGTGTACCGACAGCACACGCACACATACTTACCCACAGCGCTTACTTTACTTCGCGTGTCACCCCCGTGATATTAGTTAAGTTTATTGTTCTAGTTAAGTATTTGTTTTTAGAATTAATCGTGTAGGAATGGGATCGATTGGCATAAAAAAAAGTTTGTCAAAAATGACCTTTTTCTCGCACCCTGCATGTTTTTTCCAAAATCTGAAAATGCCAATTTGCATTAATTCAAAATCAAAGGAAGGTCTTCCAAGTAGTTGCCATAGCTGACCAAAAAAAATCCGTCCTGTATAAGTACTAAATACCTACTAACGTTTTACCTGGTAGGTATGTACCTGGCTCAAACGACCCAAAAACACTGGCGGCGTTCCCGCGCTGGATAGCCACAGTGAGAGTGAGATGCGTTGCACCGGGTACCAGTGGCGGAGCGTCCATACAACTCGATTCTCACCGGCTTGCCTTATTTTCAGCCAGTCCAGTTCTTTTACTACGGCTCATGAAATATAAGTAAGGTATATTATTTCCGGCTTCCCTACAAATATTTTTGACGCGCCGCCACTGCCAGGTACATACCATTAATTAATTAAATTGATTATTTCTATTTCAGTAAAATTGTGGCTTAGGTTTTATTTATACACTTATCTATATTTAATTAAGGGTTAACAACAACAACAACAACAAATACTCTTTATTGCATAACCTCAACAAAAGTAACACATAACACGGGTTAAGTAACGAGAACTGGAACACATCGGTACCTTAAATTAAAATCAACGATAATAACTAAACAGTAATTTTTATAAATACCGCTATACTACAAGTAATAAAATCCATTTATTTCAGTGTAGCCAAATCCCATAAAAGTAAAAATCATTATTTTAGATAGCAAGTGAAAATACGGCAACGCCCGCCTTTTTAATTATATTTATCCCTCGCTTTATTACAGAGAGATGAATATTTTAATTAATTAATATCGAAAAAGCAATTTCGATGCTGCATTACTTTTAACGACGTATTTCGAGAAATGTCGTAATAAAATACTGTTTGGATAAACCTCCGCATAATTGAGTGGCCTGTTAAAACTTTTATGTGGTTAAATGTTACATAAATATTTACCAGTGTTACTTGTTAAACGCCACTAATTTTAGTGCGATATTTGCTGTAGATGTTTAATTTACATTTTTTAAACGCACACTCCTATCGTTTTATTGGGCCCGGCCTAAAAAGTCACAGCCAGGTTAAAAAAACCGACCAAGTGCGTGTCGGGCCACGCGCAAGGTAGGGTTCCGTAGTCCACCCGTCCACCCGTTACATTATGTGGACTAAAAAGTTCGCAAACTTATATTTACTATGTTTTTGACAGAATTAATAACATTATCTAAGGTATCAATGGAAATTGTGCGAAAGTTTGCTTTTGCTAAGTACATTTCTAAAGTTCGACTATTACTCGTTAACTAGTAATGTCTACTTAGCTGTGATAGTTTTCCTTTTAAATTCATTTTTTTCACATGTCTAGTAGCCACCGTTTAACTGGCAGGGGGGGGGGGGGGGGGACACTTGACCATAACAAAAATTATCACTTCAAAGCTTAATATCACGCTAACCCATTCTTCCATCAGAAATTGATTTTAGAAACCGCTATATATTAAAAGAGCTATCCAACGATACCCCACACGATGGGGTTTGGCAGAAAAAAATTGCACCACCACTTTACATGTAGGGGAGGTACCCTAAAAAAAATTTTTTTTTTAGATTTTATTCTACCGTTTTGTCGGCGTTATTGATATGTATACTCATGCCAAATTACAGCTTTCTAGCACTAACGGTTACTGAGAAAAACGGGGGACGGACGGACGGACGGACATGGCGAAACTATAAGGGTTCCTTGTTTACTACGGAACCCTAAAAAGGACCTCAGACTTGACGAAAGCATTCTCTTCAAGGAGTCTAAGGTTGATCTTCAGAAAACCTCAAACTCCCTGAATGATAGGTAAGATAAAAAAGTCCCAGAGTTCGACACTGACCCAATTCTTGGTTCAATCTTCAGTATGTGACAGTGACAGAGGTGAACGATACGTGTCAATTAAGATGTCGAGTATTGGGACGTTTACCTTAAGTAATCAAAACTAAATGGTCAAGTTTTCAGTGCTAGCATTGCGTCCAAATTGTTCCATCGTTCAGTCGGTATGGAATCAATCCACCAAAGGATTTGCCTGTATTTATCGGCTTGATTACATTACGCATTCATCGGCGTTTGTGTTCCCGCGGACAGCTTATTATGCGTATCCAGCGAAATTGCAGGCCCTGTCAAATATGGCGGCTGCGATACAGCTATTGCGGTTGCTGTGATATTCACGTTTTAATTTAAGCCAAAAGTCAAGGAAGCCTGAATTTTTTACGCGCGTTTACGCGAAATGGCTTTAATTAATCTTGTTATTAAATATGGAAGCGGTGCAGCTAGGATTGTGCCAGGTGTCAAGACACTCATTTAAAACCTTTTCTTTATAAGGTAGGAAATGTTACTATTTTTTTTGTCTTCTATTAATATTGATCATGTGCTTTATACGAAAAAAAACTAACCGTGACGAAAACTAATTAAAATTAGGTAGTTTAAGAAACGTGTGATTTACTATTCATCTTCTACCTTACTTATTAACGAATAAGACTGGATTTACATTACGTGCCAACTGTTGTTTGATGCGTCGTCTGGTAAATTGTTAAGTGTCATTAAGGCGTCACTTTGCAGTTCTTGTACAGTCGGCCTTAGAAGAGGCTCTGTATACCTTGTCACTTTAACGTCATGTGTGAACTGTCATAATTATTAACGGGTGAAAGCATAAAGTACCAAAGGGATGCGCACGAGTGTACTTACGTCGTACATATCTAAAAATTGTACTTCGGTGAGTGTGAGCAGGAGGTCCATGAGCTCATACCGCCTTCCCCCTTCTTCCATCGGACATCCAGACGTACGGCGAGTTACCATCCTTACCTGGTTGAAATTCCTCTTACTTGAACTAAGCTCTTTTCGTCATCTTTTATAATGCGCACTGCTAAAGTTTGAAATTCCCTGTCGCCGTCTGTATTTTCGAGTTCATATAACCTGGATCTATTTAAGGCAAGAGTAAATAGGCATTTTCTGGGTGAGAGCGCTACACCGTTGGCCTCATCTTTACCCCCTGGCTAGATGCTGGCCAAGAGCAATCCCATTACTAATAAAAAAAAACGTACTCATGGGGACCAATTTTTGAGTGTCGAACGCTCGAATTTTCACTCGAGATCTGTCAAAAATCTATGATGTTTTGACAGAGTTCGAGTGAAAAGCCGAGCGTTCGACATTCACAAATCGGCCCCCTAGTCTTTTTGATTTACTTACAATACTTCCTACTCATGTTCAATTATAATGAAGATGAACTTTGATCTACGTACATCATGAAATTAAAGTAATTGGTACCCATGTGGTGACCACGTATATAGGAAGGCGTAGCGTAGACTCCCCACGAAGCGGACTAACGATAAGGGATGCATTAGCGCAAGACCGGTCATTGTGGCACTTTTGTGAGAACTCTGAGGAACGCCTAGGTCCAGTTGTCGACGTCTTTCGCCTGATATGATTAAGATAAGATATTGTTAATAAAAATGCAATATGTCCGTCCCATGACATGGCACATCAGCGCAGTGTATCCCTTGCATTTCATTTAATTGTCGAAAGGGCGTGTTACTCTTTTGGTACTTCAGGTCTACGCACGCCTTTCAAGGGTCAGGGACACCATTGTTCAGTTAGCGGGAAGAGAAATACATACAAATGCACGTTAAAAATATTAAAAGCGTTATAACATAAAATACACGGTTGTGGACATTTTATTGACTATTGTAGGGTAGTTAAATGTTGTGTTGACAATATGCTAGGACATGAATCACCTGAAACCACGTAATATCGTGGCGTTAGAGCCGTAAAAATAATCTTTAAAACGCAATTTACCGTTTTGTCGGCGTCATCAATATCTATACTCATGCCAAATTACAGCTTTCCAGTACTAACAGTTACTGAGATAAACGGGGGACAAACGGACGGACGGACGGACACGGTGAAACTATAAGGGTTCCTTGTTTACTACGGAACCCTAAAAAATACTACTGAATCGACACGTACAACCTATCGACGCTTTGGCTATTAGGGATAGGCTACTTTCGGTAGAAATGAGAATGACCCGAGTGCAGATTTCAAAACATTACGCAATTGTAATGAGAACTTGTGGCATGCACTCGTCAATAAAAACTTTGTCATTGTTAATTACTAATTATTATGTCCAGTAAAACACTACATATAGTACAAAATATTGTTTTATTTTTTTATTAAAAATGGGTTGCTTTGGGTTTTGGCCAGTATCTAGGCAGGGTACAAAGCTCACCCAGAAAATGCCCAAATATTTACTCATGCCTTAAAGAGGTCACGTAAGAGTATTAAGAGTAAAAAAACCGACCAAGTGCGTGTTGGACTTCACTTCTTTTCACTTCTTTTAAAAAAATGGCTTTCCATCAAATTTATGATAATTTCGCCAACCACGTGTTCAAAGACGATGTTCGGTCGGTAACGACGCCATGACAGTAGGCAACAAAGACAGTGTACGGTAGTGGATTCCGCTCGTCGTCGCTCCGGGCGCGTGCGCTCACCAACGCGGCGACGAGCAAAATCCGTGTTGGACTTCGCACATTTAGGGTTCCGAACCACCCGCAAAATTAAGTTGGTTTTCATACGATAATAAGGAAATGACTTTTTATTGCCCGCCTTTAGCTTTAAGGGAGACCCCCTATAAAACATTTAAAAAAAGTTTTGATAATTTGTATGGCTTTGGGTCAACAAGTGCTTTATACTGTAAAAATTTTAAAACTTTAGCTCCAACCGTTTGGCTGTAAAACCTGTGAAACAGACTACGGATCGCGTGAGCGAGAGTGAGAGGCAAATAGGTTTCCGTTTAGACCCTTCGGGTACGTACCTAAGTAAACTTAAAAAATAATTATAATAGGATTATAACACTTTATTCGTACAATTATTTAAATGAGAAGCGTGTCATTAAACACTAACTATCCTTTGGCACCCTTTGCGCTATCATCATTCATCATCATTTTCAGCCTGTAATCGCCCACTGCTGAGCATAGGCCTCTCTTCGAGTACGCCACTCGTCCCGGTCTTGAGCCAGTCTTATCCAAGAGTGACCCGCGATCTTCCTAATGTCATCGACCCATCTAGCCGGTGGACGGCCGACGCTCCTTTTGCCATGAATTGGCCACCAGTCTGACACTTTCTTGGTCCACCTGCCATTACATTGCGCTATACCAGCTTGGAAATTCTATCAATTGCAAATAAAAGTGCGACTATAAACTAACGCTTTAAGAGATTGTAAAACATGCTATATTTTCAGTATTTTCACATGAATTTTTATAAAATATTGCCCGTAAAGTTTATAACGTAAATGCCGAGGTTTTATTGCGTCTCAACGGCTAGTGTTGCTACGTATAAGCTCGATATCGCTTCATAAATTTATGTGAAATTGATACTTTCCTCTTTATTGTCTCGTGAATGGTCTCGCTAGCAGCCGTTGTTTTAAAGGGCTCATCGTAGCTTGTACCTAGAGTAACTGATTCACACCAAATAAGCGAATTCGGCGCGTGTCTTATTAGAGTTAGGAGAATTTGGACTTTAAGTTTCTACATATACTCGTAATACCTAAATCCAGTTACATTCAATATTTAAATGATTGCCACGCGCCACGCGCTGGCTCTTAAATATGAAATCTAGATTCTGTAAACTTAGAATATAATATTCAGCAAAGAAAACTTTGTGAATTCTCGTGGTTACTTTCGATGTGATGGTATTTTAGTACCTATCTATCTCATATGCCGTGTATCTTAGAATTGGTAGATTTAAAATAGAAACAATTATAAGATGAGGCTTCAATAGCAAATGTAGCAGGCAAGAGGAACAATTGAGCTAAGAGATAAAAGGGAACTCGGACTAAGAGTCGTGGAAATTTAAGTTGCATTCGCGTTATCGTATTTATGTACGAAGTTGCCGACGGTACAATGCACTGGAACAACTTCTATTGTGCTTACGTAAATGGACGAACGGACAGTGTGTTACTGTTGCGTGATACGGTCCGCAACCCAATGTAAAAAACAGAGTTGTTGCGACGAGTTCAGCAAACATACGTTACCTAATCAATCAGGAGTTCAGTTGTAAACCCGGCGATTCATCACCGAAGCACAACAGCGGACCAAAAGCACTAGGAGAGCTACAGTTAAACTAACAGTTGGCAATTCGGGACCACATTAAATAGAATAAATCGGACCTCCAAAATCAGAACAACGTAAATGCAACTCTATTTTCAAGCAAAATCGTTCAAATTACGTTGGAGCTCAAAGTGATCGTTATCACGTTTATACTGTTACCGTCTAACTTTCGCAATATGCCCGCGTTGTAGATTAGACTTTACATAGATCCAGTTAAGATAAGGATTCGCATGCTAGCATTGGGGATATACCATAAAGCTAGCACGTGTACAATGGGCCCCAGAGTTAATGGAGCAAGTGATATTGAAGCCAGATATTGCGCGGCCGAAATTTAGAATTGTCTACATTTGTTAGCTGGTTACAGTACAAATGTTGCGGTCAGGTCATTTTGTGCTTAGCCGAGTAGTGGCAGGGATATAAATTAACTCAGCAATCCTCACTATGAGCTTGTGTATGGTGTCCGAGGTTGATTGCATTATGTTACAAACAGGAGTAAACAGAATTTAGCAAGGATAGCTAATAGTACATTACTTAACAAGGGCGGTAAAACAAAGAATGTCTCAGATCGCAGGTATTTGACGCCCAAGCCGAAGGCAAGGGCGATAAATATGCGATCTGAGGCTTTCTTTATTACCGCCCGTGTTAAGTACAAAATTTTATGTCACCCCCTGGCCAGGAAGTGGGATTTCCCGCGCGCGGAGCGTGCGGAAATTGCCGCTTTATGGCCAGGTGTGACAATAGTACATTACTTACCAAGGGCGATAAAACAAAGAATGTCTCAGATCGCAGGTATTTTACGCCCGAGCCGAAGGCAAGGGCGATAAATATGCGATCTGAGGCTTTCTTTATTATCGCCCGTGGTAAGTACAAAATTTTATGTCACCCCCTGGCCAGGAAGTGGGTTTTTTCGCGCGCGGAGCGTGCGATAATGGCCACTTTATGGCCAGGTGTGACATAAAATAACTTTTATAAGGTGCTTGAAATGCAACAAATCTTCACACTAAACATTTCCAGATTGTAAGGAGAAAATAAAAGGAAAAAATGGCTCTACCTGAAGATAAGAGTCTCACCAGATCTACAAGGACTTAATAGCCACTTGGAGACCCATTTTTCAGAACAAAAGGTTATATAAATAGTAACTAGGGTACGAATGAAAGAAAATTACCCTAAACGTGTCAGGACTAGGTACTAGTACTCCTGACAAGTTTAGGGATATTTGAGCATTTTGATAATGCCACGATTATAACTAAGTATTCTAAGTTTAATTTAGATATTTGGGTTTTATAGTAAATGGCATAATTATACATATTGATCATTCCGACAAAACGCATAATAAAATATTTGAAAAAAAATATATGGTACCTTCCCTTCCCTGCACGTAAAGTGAGAGTGCATTTTTTATTTCTTCAAAAACCTCAATATGTGGGGTATCGTTGGATAGCTCGTTTAAACATATTGTAGGGTTTCTAAAACTATTAATGATTTAGTTTGTGTGATTATTAAGCTTTAAAGCGATGATTTTTGTAATGGCCTTGCGTCCCCCCCACTGCCAGCTAAACGGTGGGTAGGTACTGCGGCATGTAAAATAAAATCATGGTAGTATGTAGTTTTTAATAATTGCTGAGGTAGGTCAGCTCACCTTTGATTTAACTAACATGTATAACCCAACCAGGCAGGTGAATTGAACTGTGAATCCGTTGAATCCATTAATTTGTAGAGGTACGTAACTGTTTGGTTTATTTTCACAACGTAAGGTAATTAATTCATTCGACAAGTTATGAGAATTTTGGAGCCACTTGAAAAACGATCACGTACTCAAGACGTGTGCGATGGAGTTAAGGCAAGTTTTTAATTACATTGCAACTTGCCTCATAAATATGCTAAGAACAAAATCCCAAGTGAGTGCTCTCAAGGTTTGAAAATCACCCTTTTATTATTTCATGCTGACAATTTCTAATGAATATGGTGGATTCAGAACTTTGCTCATACTTGATTAAAAAGTACTTTTGTAATTGTACCTGGCGAAATCTCTTTTGTTTGAGTATTCGAGCTGACAGATTTGGGTGACATTGGTATCTAACAAAAAGTGGTATGGGTCTCACAAGCGTCTCAATAAGGCTCGCATCGCAAACAAAGACTACATGAGCGTTTTGCACCTCTTTACATATTTCTGTCAGTATTACTAAGGCGACTTCCTGACTTGGCGGGGCGGGATCGATATGTGTCATTTTCTTCTTTGACGTAAACTTACTGACGTCGCAAAGATTCCCACTTGACAGAATACTGTCAGTATTACATTTGCGCAGTAGTAATATTATGCGCAGAAGCAGACCCGTACTGCCTTCGTATCGTCCCGCTTCCGCGCATCCCGCGCCAGTCAGGAAGCACTCATTTAAATGTAGGGGCGCAGTAAAAAGTAGTACTGAGTTGACTGACAGTTGACACTGACATTTGACAGTTTTCTCATATCGTACCGCCTCCGCACCGACAAGTCAGGAAGTCGCCTAAGACGGGTAAAAGTAAAATATGAACTTTTATTGCTATGCCCGTTCATGAAGAATAGTCGTTCGTTAAATAATGTTACGGGAAAAGAATGCCAGGAAAATATGTACACGTTCCCTGCATTTATTTTTATATTGCCCGCAAATATTGTATTACAGTTGCGTTTAATTTAAGGTCCTGCCCGGAATAATGCTTTGTGAAGTGCTAACAAATTGGCGGCGGCGCTTGTGTGCTCCGACAGTTTTCCTGTTTCATGAGAAAATGGAAAATACTGGCCTAGAAGCTGTGTAACAAAGGCTACTTGAGGGAATAAAAAAATATTCTGCTTACGAGTAAACTGTTTCCTATTCTGACAATTTAATATTTTTCTTGTATGAACCTAAATTAAGTTTAAAGAAAAAAAAATACACTCTTTTTAGCAGTTGTATAAAATACACTAGAATATTATATTGTTTTAAAGGTAAATTAATGATGTTTCTGGTTGATGATTGTTATATATGAATGCCTAACTACTCAACGATAATACTGCTGCCACTATATATCCTGAATTATTCGGAGTTATACTAATTACAAGGCCAAGCTTTTTCGTTTTATTAGTAATGCGTGATCATAGGTTAGTAACTAATGCGACAGTAAAATTAAACAGTTAAAATTCTCACGTAGCTTCAAAATTCCGTGCAATGCAGAATATTACATTCTTTGAAACGCCAATCCGACCCGATTAGGAAACTATAAAGACTGATTTTTAAATCATCTGAAATCTCTCAAGAGGAAAAATTAATATAACTACACAAAGTCTAACATTAATATTTTATCAAAATTTCTCAAAAAAGTAATATTTTGCCGAAGAGAGTATTTTTATTACACAAAAAATAAATAATATAGAAAAGAAGCAAAGAAGAGAGTTGCATCTCGATATTTTGTGCGCGGAACACAGAAGCGTGTCTCTTACATGGGGTTTATAGAATCGAGGCATTCCATTAATTCTATTGTCTGATATATGTATATTACTACCTATCACACTCACTTTCACATCTAACAGTCCCGTCATCAAAAACGAAGAATGGTTACGGGCGCACTCTTTGTTCAAAAATCTTATCTTCGGGCGCTCCGATGAAACTTAGACCATATGTGCATAACAACTTGAGGCTTCATTCCGAAATGTGATACTGACTAATTGAAATTATATTGGAATCGTATTGGTTCGTGTGGTCTCGTTTGGTTTAAAGCGTAGCGAAGTATGTGAGACTGTGAGAGCAACACACAGACCTATATGATTAAAAGCTGATTTCAAACTTCTGTAGGTAGTTCTGGAACGACATCCCTGCATTATTCTAAGCTTTGGTGCCGAGTTGCCCGTTACTTTCGAGTAGCAGTATATTCTGACTGATTTCATTGACTTTAACATTATATTTTTGGTTTCCTGTATATTTCGTACCGTATAATGGGGTAAGTAGGGATTGCGAGGAGAGTTGGGTCAAAAATGGGGAGAGTAAGAATGACAGAGGGGTGAGCTGGTTTTTATAGGCTACTGCTACGTAACTTATAAATTCTAATTACAAATGAGACTATTGTAATATTCATAATCCCAAAGTTTCGATCCAACAATTTTCCTAACTTAGCATGAAATCCCACCTCACCCCAACTTACCTGGACTACGGGGTGAGGTGGGATTTCCAACTTTTTGTGTTTATCGTTAAAGTAATGAACACAAAATCATAAAAAAATAAAGTTTTTTGTGAATAAATCAATGTGCCACATTCAAAAATAAACTTTTATCCGGGTTTGAACTTCGGTTTTGTGCCTACTCACCCCATTTTACGTTAGTTAATAAAGTTATTTATGATATTTTATTATCGCTCTCACACATGGCTATATACCTAATTTGTAAACATGAGACTGTGCAAAACACAAAGTAGACTTTATTTTAAGTTGTTTGATTTTTTTAGGAATTCGCTTTAATATAATGATGAATGTACCTATATCACTTATTTTCAACTAAAACTGGCTTCTGACTACTATGACGTTTGATGTATTACCTAAAGATTTATGTAATGGCTACCTACTCATCGATTAGCCGATCGAGTCCCAATAAGACGAAACAAGAATATTGTTTATTTATAGATATGATAATTAGGTCCAATCGGGCACGAGTGGGATTAAGCACTGGCGTTGCTTAGATTCAAGTTCTGATTTTCAAAACCCCACCTATACAACGTCACCACCACTTGCCAGTAGCTCTAGTATAAGTTTTTTCGAAACATTAACTAATTCGAACGCGTTTGCGTTTTGTCTCAAAATGTATGAAAGTGGTATGAAAACGTGAACAGCGCCTCTGGTGGTCACTAGTGGAAACTAAAACAGCGAGTATAACATTTGTTGCTAACCGATGAACGCGCGTATTTCAAACTCGGTGAGAGCGTTTTCATACATTTTGAGACAAAACGCAAACGCGTTCGAATTAGTTAATGTTTCGAAAAAACTTATACTAGAGCTACAGTAAAGGCGGCCCTCTAAGCCAGTATAGGTACTAGCGCGTTGCGAATTTTCGAGAAAACACCCATAGGTATAGCCTAGTGTAAATTATGAAATGTCGAGTGCTTAGAAAGGGGATCTCATTAACCGCAGCACTCGGCTTTCTCTCGCCCCTGCTGCGTCATTTGCAAATAGTTGTGTGAAAGGACGAGTCAAAATCACTGAATAATTAAAATGTTTGCCCGACTATAAAAAGAACGGGAATTATTACTTAATAAAAAATACGAACTTTTGTGTCCCGTTTTAAATTAAACACAGACCAGTTACCTATTAGGTATGTCTGATATTATACATAAGTTAGTTATTTACCGTTAAATATATTAAAAATACAATCTTTTAAATTTTATTAAACGGTTAAAACTCGCATAATAATTGTCTCTTAAGGCGACATGTTTCGAACTCTTCGGGAGTTCTTCCTCAGGATGAGGGCGTCTGCGACTCACAAAAAGCAAAATTTGAAAGCTTCGTAAATATATCAATAAACAGTTAAATAATAGGTATATTTATAATTCCTATACTTTAACCCTGCCAGTCAGTGCTCATATTATAACTATTTAGCGATAGCCGTAATGCTCACCATATACCTTACTCTAACTCATACCGAAGCGTGAGTATTTTTCAAAGGAATTTGTAAGTAGGAATTTAGACTTTATGCACAATTTTAAACAAAGGACGATCCAGTAGCGTTCAGTAAGCTCGGGCTTCTTTATCGAGGCGGCATACTCAGCAAATATGCATGTCGCAAACCGATTGAATCTTTGGTTTTCTTTTTAATATTTTTAGTATTTTATGCCTAGTACCGAAACATTGATCAGTGACGATATAGTCGCCATAGGGATCGTCCTAATAATCTAATTAATCGCGCGAGTAAGCGATGCGACCATGCATTTTACTATGGTCGTATCGTATCGCTTACTCGCGTGATAATCGCGTAGTCGCACGCTTATTAGGACGATCCCATACAGCGCGCGTCCCGTGTCAGCCAACATGTCGCCTGTACCGTACGTAAAAAAGGCCTTGAACATAATTTCTTTGAAGCGCAACTCAAATAAAAATAACCCAAATTATATGGTGTTTGCTTTATTTCATAAATCTACGAGAAAACCGAGTAAGGTTCGCCAGCGCCAATATTTGTTGTATTTTGTACCTTTGATAAAAGTATGGTTTGTTGCGTATATCAAAAACTGAAACGATGGCGTATACGCAATATTTATCATGTTTTTTACAAACATTACCTATCTAAGTAAATATACGACCGCTTTAGCTTAGTTGGTAGTGTCCCTGCCTACGAAGCTGGAGGTCCCGGGTTCGAATCCCGGCCGGCGCATTTATTTGTGTGACGAGCACGAATATTTGTTCTTGGGTCTTGGCTGTTTTCTATGTATTTAAGTATGTATTCATCTACATAAGTATGTATATCGTCGCTTAGTACCCATAGTACAAGCTTTGCTTAGTTTGAGACTAGGTTGATTTGTGTAAGATTGTCCACAAATATTTATTTATTTATAGGCCAATAACATCAAGTGAGATGCCGTCTTCGAAATGACACTTAAAAAATACTGTTGCGTTTTACACCAAATATTTATTACTTGCCGTTTTGCCATGTGGTTCATAGGAAGAAGGTGCAGTACTTACCTAATTAATAAAGAATAGAAAACATATTTTTGTTTACTTTATATCAATCGGAAAGTAAGGGGTTACCTGACGAGGTTGGCACTGGTACGAGGCTTATTAAAATAAATTTTTATCAAGATAATAAAACATTTTATCATCTCTTATTATTGTTAATTGTTAGAGTCAGATTGTGACATGTAAAAGTGTCCTTGTGGCCTATTTCAGAATATAAATTATGAATATTGTTTTTTTTATTTAAGCATCTTATTTTTATTTTGCCCTTTTGCGTTAGCCCTGCCCAGTCTGAGCTTGTTGAAGGGGTACCGTGCAAAATTTACCTATCTGAAACCCTACTTTTTTGTTTGTCGAAATCCATAGTTTGGATTTTAAACATTACGAGAAGTTACACTTAAAAATTCGAAAATCTTTCAGAAAAATTAAATTGGCATGGTAAAAACACAGATGATAAAAAAGGGGTTACCCCATGCAAACCATAATAAAATCAAATCGAAATTGGAACGAGTAACGTATGTCTTAAACCGGTTCTCTGAGCTTGCTTAGTGTAGTTATAGAGTAATGGTGTAATGTAAAGCATAATTTAATGCATTTAGCCTTCCTATTGAACGTCAATGCACCGTAGCTTCGCTTACCCTTTGACATGCCCTTGCATAATTCAGGTTATTCATCACTGCCCCTTTGGGAGATGGTTAGGTATTTTCTGTTAACACGTGTGTATTTGTGCATCTAACGTACCTCAGCTTTTATAAGAGTAGGTAAAAGGTATGTGCCTATTACTCTAATTGTTTTAAAATTCTTTTACTGTACAACCGGCATTTTATTGTATATAAAAATAAACAGAATTATTAATTTGGATACAAGAATTGTAGCGGTGGAGAGAAACGTTGACATCACTAAATTGATATGATAACTCTACCAGGAACTCATTAATTTAAAAAAAATCATACAATTAAACCTCCTGAGTCAACACGACATGCACAGAAACTCAAAATTAGTATTATATTTCACATTGGGGATAAAACACTATTTTATGTCACGGGCGCGACATGAATCCCGAACGTAACGAAGGACTCCAGATTTTACTCCCAAGCGGAGCCAGGATGGCATGGGTTAATTCCCGAGCGAAGCGAGGGAATTCAGACCGAGTACTGAGTATAGTGAGGGATTTAAGCGCGCCAAAGACAAAAAGAGATTTATAAGGGTCGGTTTTCACCAAACGGATCGCATCGCATCGGATCGGAACGGATTTTACCGTTTTTTAAATGCTATTTAATCATGCATCATCATCATTTTTTTAATTTAAAGTCTATATTACCAAGCCGCGACGCGCAGAAGCTGCGACGAGCGATCGGCGACGCATCCGATCGGCTTTGTCCGCCTGCCGACGCATCCGATCGGCTCCGTTCGCCTGCCAACGTATCCAATCGGATCCTTTCGAAACGAAAGTGCAGACATCACTCAATTATGGATTTAGATAAAAATTGATTTGTTTGGTGCAAAAGCATACGTAGTACACGATAGTAATTAGACTATTTGACTAGGCGCTGACGGATACCTATCATCGGATACGTTCGCAAGCGACGGTACGGAGCCGATCGTATGCGTCGACATCCTTTCGGACGCGATCGGCTGTCGACGCATCCGTTCGTATCCTTTCCGATCCGATCCGATGCGAGCCGATCCGATCCAATGCGAGCCGTTTGGTGGACACCGACCCTAAGGAGTGTAAGTACTCAACTTTTCTCACATCTCGCGAGTAAATAAAAATCCTAGGCTACTTAGAGACCAGACCAGACTCGGAATAGAATAGGGTTACGGTTTCCCCCGCCTGTCGTAAAAGGTGACTAAAGGGGTCACCGGGGTTGCAAGTGCTTCATGCGGTGGGGGCCGCAGCACTTGCTTATGCAGCCCCAGGGAGGGTGGCCAAGCCAAAAGGCAGAAAACCGCGAGGGGGACTCCAGTGCGTTCAGTATGAGATCCTGGAGTCCCCCGCATGAGAGCGCAGATGCGGTCGTCGTGGAGTTTTTAGTGGCTAGAAATACCCTATAACCCAGGCATACCCCCATGTCTGGATACCTGGTTCGCAGGTTTTCTCCACGTAAAAAAAGAGACAAAATCAAATCAGTCAGTCAAAGCAAAATCACTTTCTTCACTCGACATTGTATTAGAATTTTATTTTCTACTAGTTTTTGCCCGCGACTTCGTCCACGTGGAAGTCGTTCATCGCTATAGAATTTAACTGCTGCTATTTTTTTATCAGGCGCTTACCTAGTCATCGCCCTTCTATACAAACTTCCACCTTCTTAAGCTCGTGAGGCCCCGTGTTATATCTAGGCACTACTTAAAAATATATTTATGTCACACCTGGCCATAAAGTGGCCATTATCGCACGCTCCGCGCGCGAAAAAACCCACTTCCTGGCCAGGGGGTGACATAAAATTTTGTACTTACCACGGGCGATAATAAAGAAAGCCTCAGATCGCATATTTATCGCCCTTGCCTTCGGCTCGGGCGTAAAATACCTGTCTTTGTTTTATCGCCCTTGGTAAGTAATGTACTATTTTAACTATGTTTATCATGTATTAAGGTTGTGGTCAGGCCTCAAGAGGTTAAGGGATGATTTCCGGGGTAAAAAGTATGCTATGTCCTTCCCCGGGATTCAACCTATCTCTTAGCAGTTTAAACGCGAAGAGGTTACAAACAGACAGACAGACGGACATATTTTTACTAAATCTTCAGTTTTACTCCGTACACTTAAGCGTCATTACACATGCGGCTTTTGTTTTCAAAATGTGTTCCATCCAGTTTGTGGTAGTCAGGCCAGCACGAATAAGTTTGATTTTCAAATCTTCAGTTCGGCGCGGTGGCCCCGGCCCGCGGGTCCAACCCCACGAGCTTTCACGAAATTAGACTTTAAGGACATAACAATAAGAACCATGACAAGTGAAATTACATTATTAACCAGCGGGTTATGTGAAATTCAGTACAATATTATTACGACCCATCACCCAAGGGCTATAATAATTTACTTTCGGTAAGGTTTGCATGATATATAATTTGGCATTGTTGAGCAGATGATGTGAAAAATTTATTAATTTAGCAATAGATAGGTAACGATACTGAGTAGGTAGGTACTTCCGTATTTTTGGTACCTATGTTACGCGTCCAAGCAGCAAACTAATGTTAACAGGGCAGTGACCAGCACAGAATGATTGATGCAACTCAATTTTGTAATTACGCTCGCGTGAAGTTCTGTCTACGTTTTTAATGACGCTTACCATTTTTCATCGGCTTTGCTTTGCTTGTTGATTGATGTTGACTCTTATTAAACATTTTATGAATATTTTATTGCGTATTCAAGTCGGTTTAATGCAGGAAAAATCTCTCATTTTTTCTTGCTTGCTTTTATTACTTAACCGACTCTGATGGATGAGAACGAAATTTATAAGCTGTTTAAAGTGGTAGTTGAACGAATAGACCTTGTTTCCGGAAACTAAACAGCTAGGTCAGAAACTTTCCAGCACTAACTTAGTTAAGTTAGCATAACAAAACGGTCCCAATGTAGCCATTCTGCCTTTTGGTTGGTGTAAAACTTTCACAATTTCGTGCTACGATAAATACAATAATTCGTTTCATATGTTAAATTAGCCTTGAAAAGTGGACAATCTGTGTAGTACTTATAATTTTTAAAACCTCGCAGCTCGCAGATAAGATATTTAGGATTAGTAGGGATATCAATAAAGATAAAAATTATGTTAGACAACCTAGGTTTAACTGTTTATTTTTATCGAAACATATTACTTGTAAATACAAATACAAATGCGTTTATTTTTCTCTTTTAATTACAATGGTGTATCGGTTAGTAATACCTTATATCTAATTGACATGGAAAAATCAGTGCCAGCACAGCGATAAGCTGGTTTGAAGCCCACCCGTAGTTAGTAAGTTGGTTTCACATTAAGTAAATAAACAGGTTAGTGAATTAAACTTGTTTTTTGTGGTCTAAAAACCAACTACATATTTAATTTATGTTACAGGAAATTAAGTTGAAGTCATTGAAGACGAAACGATTCGTGTTTTATCTTAAGTCAATATTTTGTAAATGCTTAAGAGTAATACCTTATTCCAGACGTAAAACTACGTTTCAACGATGAATGCTTGTACCAAATGGTTTCTGTAACGTACGTGCTGCGGTTGCGTTCCAAAGCGTCGAATTCACGCGAAAGAATGAAAGAGGAATGAAAGAGTGGATTGAAAATGCTGAATCATCGCGGCGTTGAGTGGCGGGGCGGCACTAGCGATGATGTGCTGTAACGACTGGGTAGTGGGTAGGCTGGGTTGTAGTGGTGGGCTGTGGACGAGCTAGGTAGGCAGTAGTTATCGATATGCTAAAAATGATGTATGGGGATAGTACTTTTTATCTCACGACCGCGGGTTGGCCATTCTTGTAGTTGTGATACATATGAAAACATAGGTAACACATATGTATACACAGGTAGGAAGCACATATTATAGATAATGTGTATTTATAGCTCAACACACAATCATGGCTCGCCTGCGCTCGTGAGATAAAAGTTCTCTGCACCTTGATTTTTAGTGTCAAATGGCTGTTTTTTAGTATATATACAGGATACATTATATTTGCGCAGTAGTTGCCTAGTAATATCATGCACGGAGTTGTGCATGATACCACATTACTACACACATCACACACACACACACACACACACATACACCACATACATTACTACATTAGATGATACTTCATTTCATCATTCATCAAACCTTGCCTTTTAAAAGCGTGTTCAAAGTTGGTTGATTATTGTCATTTTATACTGACAGTATCCCGTCAAGTGAAGAACTGTTTGATATTATACTTTGTAATTTCTTATTTCAAATACTTGACACATCACAACGTCCATAGAATGTAAACAACCATGAGTCATCGAAATTATTATATAAATAAAATCACGTAATAATAATAGGGCTTCTCAAGTAAATAAAAATAATATTTTACTTTTCTCAAACATAATTTAACACGCCTTACATTTTTTCAGATCAAAGTTATTGAGTATATACTTTACCATAATAATTCACCACACCAACAGTTACGTGATATGTCTTTTTTTTAAACCAAGTGGTTGTCACCAAGTCTGTCGTTTTGATGATTGATTTTGGAAAATTAATTATTCTAGGAATTATTAGTATACTTAGTCCAGCGGATGTTCAGCTATACCCGTCTACAGGTCGCATTTCTCAAACGATTTTCGTGAAATGTTGTCGCTAGAGAATGTAAAATGTTAATCAAAACCATTTGCCCCGCCCTACGGTCGCACCATAAAAACCGGTGCCTAATCTTGCGCGGGATCTCAAAAGGTGAGTTTGAAAGCGCACTGGTGTCTCATGGGTTGATGAAAAAACGCTCAAGTGTCGCTGGTCCTTTACTATTCACCCTCAGCTTTGTTTGAAAGATTGACGAAAATCGTCCCGTAGGCGAGGCGAGGCTGGCAACAGGGTTTCATGCGTCTGGAGTCGTTTTTTTGGCTCTGAATGTACGACATGCATGCATCGAGGGTTTTTTTGGATTTATTGATAGAGTACAGGGGATATTTATATTACAGTGGCTACTTGTATGCGAGGAAAATAAAATTTTGTCCCGCAATAAAATAGAACTCGTACAAAAGACGGACTTAAAATGGTATTCATAACCCATAACCCATTGTTTTAGCAAAATAAAATGATTTGATTTGATCATATAATTAAGTAAGTGTGGACAGACCAATCAAGGTAGGTATTTATCAGTGGCGGAGCGTCCATACAACTCGATTCCCACCGGCTTGCCTAATTTCCAACCAGTCCAGTTCTTTTACTACGGCTCATGAAGAATAGGAAAAGCCAAGTATTTCCGGCTTCCCTAAGAATATTTTAGACGCGCCGCCACTGGTATTTATCCTATAAATATATGTTAGGTTAGGCTATTCTAGTTAATCTATATATTAATGGACACACCATGGTGAAGTCAAAATCAAAATCTAATAACAATAATAATTTATTCTGAAATTAGGCGACAAAAGGGCACCGGCACATGTCCAAATATTAATTTACAATTTAATAAAGTCTGTCAATAAAAATATAATACCAACATTTTTCATGTCAAAATATTATTATTTTTACAATTTAAGAAAGTAAGTAAATCTAACTAAGGATAACAATTTCAAAATTACAAATTCAGAAAGTTAATGTCATAAAGTGAAAACGAACTTGCAAAATTATGTATGAAAATATTACAATATCAGTAAACTTAGAGATGTTATTGAAGCCGGAAGGTAGGCAACGGAACTCCGTAATAAAATAGGGTAGCTTAGCTGTGTTTATTGGAATCGTTATGAGATGCACTCTGGTTTCATGATTCACTAAAAAGTTTGAAATATAGTACATTGTTGTAGAGGCTAGAAAGTAAGCAATAGATGGACGAGTTAGTTCGAGGGCCAACTAGTTCAAATTGTTTATTGCGTATAGGTATAGAAGTTAGTCCTAAGTTCACGTTCAATCTTCGACTCAATCATATCTACACGTAGTTCCGCGGTATCTCGAATAAATCGTATTTTCAGAGCGACAGCTCCGCACGAGTTCCCCGATTAGTTTGTGTAGGTTTCCATTTCAACTACCTATATACGTACCTAATAAGTATGTTAGAGTTACAATGTAATTTTAATTAGTCCTCCTACCTACATTTTGTACTTTGGGTAGGACATAAGAAACAAAAAATTCTGCTGGCATTATTTACTATGGCAACCCCAATATTGTAACATCTTATTTCTATTGTAACATCTTATTTAGATGTCAAATTCATCGTGTCAAAATTTAAACGTCAATATAAATTATTGGTTTTTCTAATACGGCGTCGAGAATGATGTTTTTGGGTCGATCCCCGTGAAATGGTAAGTTTAACCATATGTAATCTTTTTATTCAAGGGTAATTTACATGTTCTTTGTCCATTATTGCGCAAATAAACAACCATATTTCCATGCCAGACGTTTATTTCCGTAAACTAAACAAAACTTTGCAAAATATGTTGTCTTGAAATTGTATGTCCTCTGTAAAGGACAAATGTAGGTAATTGAGTAGAAAATATATAGAAAATATGTTAAAATTCGCTATACTACGAATGTCCTTTGCGTAGAACATAGAAAAATATGATTATATTTTTGGTTTTCGGTGTAATATTTTGAAAAACATCTTTGATATGAACAGGAGAATACCTAAATGTTTGTTGAGAAATTACTTTGATCGCTTTTAGCTTATTAAACATAAATATTTAGAGTAATATTGATACGTTATTACTTAAAATAGTTGCAAAAACGAATTCGGTAATGAATAAATACAAAAAATGGAATTACGGACTAGACATGGCTTGGTCTCCCTTACGTTCTTCACGAAGGACAATAGCAGGCAAAGACACATGGAAAAATATAATATCGTATAAACAATGTTTTATTAAGTTGTAGTATGTTTTTTTCAATAAACATTCAATGTTTGTTAATATATTAATGATTCAACTTTATTTAAAATTCGTTCTGGTTTTTACTGACCTATACCGTTTTATGTACTTTCAAAAGGACAACTTAATTAAGCACCCATGTACTTTGTAAAGTACGTAGTGAAAAACTCTGAAGAAAAGCCAGGGATTCGTAAACATGTTAGGCCTTAAGAAACATAATCTGAAAGTTTCAGAAGGATATGCCAAAAAAAGTGCCTCTGGTAGGCAGAAGGTTATCAAAATTCAAATTAGTTTAAAATTATATTACTTTAATTTGACTGCTTCAAATTGAAGAACTATAATTTCACAAAAGCACAAAGCATTCAAATAATACGAAACGGGTTCACGAGTATGGTAACGCTGTAAAGGCAAAAGATATCTAGAAATTTAATACTCGGTGCCCGAGCGGATTCGTCTTCGTTAAAAGAATCCGAAAACAAATAAGTAGCCTATGTATATTGAGCCAGAAGGTTTATTGTACAATATTTTGAGTAGAAATGAGGTGATTAGTTCTGGGGATAAATTTACAAAGCTACAAACACACAAACGTTGCCTATTCATAATATCAGTACAGAGATCCGCTATGTCCGATACTACAAAAGGAATTGATTTAGCAAAGAGCCCGTAATCTGATTCCAACCCATCAGCGAACCGATTGCAGCGCCTCAGGCATGCCGATGCAAACATAATGCCTCAAACTCGATTAGAGTTCGCTAATACAACTGCACAATACAATTCGGAGTATAGTGCAGCGGAGGCCAACCTCGACATCGAAGCGTATTCCTTGAAATATACCGAGTTTGTCTCATAAATAGGTAAAATCGGTTTTAATGTTCAGTCTCGTTTTAGTAAATTACTTAACAAGGGCGGTAAAACAAAGAATGTCTCAGATCGCAGGTATTTGACGCCCGAGCCGAAGGCAAGGGCTATAAATATGCGATCTGAGGCTTTCTTTATTACCGCCCGTGTTAAGTACAAAATTTTATGTCACCCCCTGGCCAGGAAGTGGGATTTCCCGCGCGCGGAGCGTGCGGTAATTGCCGCTTTATGGCCAGGTGTAACATAAATTAAATTATCGTATATTTCATTTCATTTCATTTATTTAATTCTGAACAATATACATTGTGTTGAATATAGAGATTCATATTTAAATCAGTTATAATGGGTAACAATAATTCATTAGATACAAAAAAAAAGTATATAATAAAAAAAAATGTCAACATTATCATACTAGCATTAATGCTAGTATGATACCTGTACGTGCTTGTGCTGTGATTAATCACAGCACAAGCACGTACAGGAAATACATTAAATGTTTAAACTATTCAAAATAATAATATGTCATTAGAAAAAACAGTCAATATAATTAAAATTACAATATGTCAAAAAAAATTAAAATGTGTATATAAAAATAAACAAACAACTTTTATTTTAGGAACTATTGCCCCTCAAAGTTTCTTAGTTTTGTCACTGACATACTGACAGATCGTTAAAAGTCTAAGGTACTTCTAGCATACCCACAAGCTCCAAATTTTTAACATAATTAGTTTTTAGCCTATTTATTGCTAGAAAATCAAAAAAAATATTGCAATCTCACAATCTCAGTCACCTATCAGAGCAAGATTTCCACCGACTTGCATCGGCATTACTTTATGTTTTTAAATATAACTATTCATGAAAGTCCGATTACAGCACATCAACTAACACCCATTCAAATACATCAAACTCAGAACAAAAAAAAATATGAAAATAAAATATTAATTTATCATTTTTTATAGCAATAACTAAAACCATAGTAGGTACGTTGTTACTATGATCATCACTGCATTTTATTTACCTACCACTAACGCCACCTTGTGAATTTTTTTGGTGACACCGTGAACTATCAGGCTCCTGAAGGGCAACATGAAGTGGTGCCATCTAGTGGCCTATAATATTCCTAAATGCCGACTTTCTTGGCTATAGGTTGCTGTTGCCTTTTCAGATGCTATTAGATTAATGGTCCTTGAAGAATTTCGTAGATGTCACTAGCAACGTCTAACCAAATATTGAGATTATGTACTAGACAGAATGGTCCTTATAAAAGTGACCTCAATAAATGCTTTTTATCAAAATTGCATGCACATAATTATTGGAAGTTGGAAGGTAAAATGTGATCAGATAAAAATTAAAAAAAAACATTGTAGGTTCGCTCAATGAGCATTAACCTATGTATCCATCCATTAAAATGTATGTATCCATTAAAAGCCTGGTTTCTAACTTTTTAATAATAACTTCTAATAGCTAAAAATGTAGACATAATGTAGTTTTTGTAGTCGGTGCCATTTCGTCAACATTAGGCAATTTCGTTGGATGGCACCGACTTCAAAAATTACATTTCGTCTACATTTTTCAATAAGAAGCGTAAAGTCTCATATTGAGCTATTACAAGTTAGGCAATTATTTTTAACTTTGTTGTGTGTTTTCTGATGTCGGTTTTATTTTTTTATTAAAATTTTATTTATTTTCTTTTTAGTGAATAATTACCAGAGTGCATCTCGTAACGATTCCAACGAGCTCAAACACGGGTAACCTACAATGTTTTATTACGGAGTTTCGTTGCCTACCTTCCGGCTTCTATTACCAGATCAGGTTGATGGTAACATTACATGAGGACCATTTAAATTTCCTTCGTCATAGTCGCTTCAGTATCTTGATATTATTGATTGAAATATCTTAGTGCCACTCATGAAACATTAGCAGTTTTGGATGACCATCCGTGGTCTTCTTCATCAGTTCCTGTTCACCAAATGCTACTTTCTGAATGCTAATGCTCGATTTTGTACCAGAATATCCTCAAATAAGTGCATCCTCAAATTTTATAAAGGGTCGGCAACGCGCACGTGACTCCTTCGGAGTTGAGAGCGTCTATAGGCTGCGGTGTCCGCTTACCATCAGGTGGACCGTATGCTTGTTTGCCACCGTCGTAGTATAAAAAAAAAGAATTACTAAAATCGCTATATGTTTCTCTTGAATTTTTGAGGAGTTCCATTAATTCCTCATGGATTCCATCATCAGAACCCGATTCTGGTAACAATGAGACTAAATTTAAAGCATATGCATTCAAACAGAGAAAGAGTTTTCCAAATCAGTCTATAAACGACGGAGTTCTGAGGTAACGAAGATTAAAAAAAAAGAACATGCAACCGTATTGAGAATATTTTGAGAAACTCCTCCTTTTTTTGAAGTCGGTTAAAACATGACTGCACTGCACTAGGAATCTATTTTGTTTGCAGTTGGGGGAACTACTACTACAATACCAAAATATTTGATCTCCCGACTGCGAACAAAATAATTTCCTTAAGAGAAGGGGTAGGGCAAGCTCTCTCCATACAAACTTTGTGCAGGATTTACTTCGTTTGTGTTTGCATTAAAGTTATAATTTTTGGTCAGTATGCTTATTTTTCTGATAGCTATTTCGTGATGTATTTTTTTTTTTTTTTTTTTTTTAATTTTATAATTTTGATTTTTTTTGAAATATTTGAAAATTTTCACATCACGATCTTCGCATATCTAATATTTACAACCAAAAAAAAAATTATATTTGTTAGTGCCGACGAATAAAACGTGCACAAAGTTTGTATGGGGAAGGCCTTGCCCTACCCTGCGCCTTAAGTTAATTATTTTATTCGATAATCATGTATTGAACTGTCACTGCAAGTGTCATAGAGGGATCTTTGTATAGCGTGGTGATAATCGTAGTCACACGGTCACGGCACACGCACCTTGACGCACCTGCTTGATAGCACTCATTAGCATGCGTATGGCCTGTCAGATGAACGATATGAAAAGCGATGACAGAGGACAGGAAATGGTATTGATTCAGATACCTTTGATGTTTCGCTCACCTAGGATAGTCATCGTTAAACGTATAGTACGAGCTATCCTGTCAAAGTATTCGACATAACGGTTAATAATTAGCAAATTACTTTATGAGGGTCCTTCTAATACCTCCAGGAAAAATAACATTGCAAAATGAGGGCTAAAAATTACTGAAGCAATTATTTCACGGGTCAGATGTTTTATTTAACAGACGCTCGCTTATTCGTGGGGGATTCGAGACAAAGAAAAAATAATATAAAAATGTTGAAGGCAATTTACAATGGACCTCTTATGGCGTAAGGAAGCTCGAATAGGGTTTATTTTAAAAATTCTAGCGAATCATGCTGAAAATCATGACGGAAATAGATTGTTTCACTCGCTAACGAGCAATGTCTACGTAGCTGTGATAAAAAAAACAAGATTTTTATTCTACCGTTTTGTCGGGTCATTGATATACTCATGCCAAATTATAGCTTTCTAGTACTAACGGTTACTGAGATAAGCCGGGGGGACAGAAGGACGGACGGACATGGCAAAACTGTAAAGGTTCCTTGTTTACTACGGAACCCTAAAAATTACAGACTAGCTGGACCCTCAGCTTCGTATTAAAGGTCACTAACCACTTGGCTAAACTGGCCGTCGAACTTCATACGTTGTTAAACGATTAGAAAATGTAGGTATGTACTCGTATTATCAAAAAAATTGCATCTGTTTTCTTTTAATTGTAACGAATTATTTTAGTCTATGATGGTTAGTGGTCTTTTAAATAAATTTTCACAAATATTTATAAACTAGCTTTTGGCCCGCGACTTCGTCTGCGTAGAACTCGCGTCATCGCGTTAGAATGTTATTTCATTCTTCTATTTCATGCGCTTACCTAGTTATCTCTCTTCCATTCTAACTTAAACCCCATTAAGGGATGATTTCCGGGATAAAAGTATCCTATGTCCTTCCTAGGACTCAAACTATATCCATAACAAATTTCATCTAAATCGGTTGAGCATTTTAAGAGGAAACAGGCAGACAGAGTTACTTTCGCATTTATAACCCGCCCCAGTTTCGCACGGGTAGTCCAGTTTTAAATTTATTTATCTAAGCTTTTGCCCGCGACTTCATTCGCGTGAATATCCATTATCCATATCAACTTCTATACCGTATTTCGCCGGGTTGTCTCGCCAAACATTGCGCACGCCGGCTCAATGCGCCCACATGAAACATGACAGAGGACTAAATATATGTTATTAACTTATTATAGATGTAGATGAAAACGCTCGCGAGCGAAGCGAGCGCGAAACTTTTCGGATATTCTGATACGGGTGTGGAAAATACTTCATACGCATCAAGTAATGAAGATGAAAACGCGAGCGCAGCGAGCGCGAATTCTTTCAAACATTAGGATGTAGGTGCGGAAAATACTTCATACGCATCAAATAGTGTAGATGAAAACGCGAACGCAGCGAGCGCGAAATGTTTCGAACATTGATGCAGGTGTGGAAAAGACTTCATACGCACCAAGTAATGAAGATAAAAACGCGAGCGTAGTGAGTGCATAATGTTTCGAACATTATGATGCAGGTGCGGAAAATGCTCACCAAGTAATGTAGATGAAAACGCGAGCGCAGCGAGCGCGAAATTTTTCGAACATTCTGATGCAGGCGCGGAAAAGACTTCATACGCATCAACTATAATGTAGATGAAAACGCGAGCGTACGGCGCGCGAAAATTTTTTGAACATTATGATGTAAGTGCGGAAAATGCTCATCAAGTAATGTAGAAGAAAACGCGAACGCAGCGAGCGCGAAAAGTTTGGAAAATTATGATGCAGGTGCGGAAAATACTTTACACTCATCAAGTAATGTGTATGAAAACGCGAGCGCAGCGAGCGCGAAATTTTTACGAACATTATGATGCCAGTGCGGAAAATAATTCATACGCATCAAGTCATGCAGATGAAAACGCGAGCGTAGCGAACGCGAAATTTTTACGAACATTATGATGTAGGTGCGGAAAATACTCATCAAGTAATGTAGATGAAAACGCGAGCGCAGCGAGCGCGAAATTTTTCGAACATTCTGATGCAGGCGCGGAAAAGACTTCATACGTATCAACTATAATGTAGATGAAAACGCGAGCGTACGACGCGCGAAAATTTTCGAACATTATGATGTAGGTTGGTTGTGCGGAAAATGCTGATCAAGTAATGTAGAAGAAAACGCGAACGCAGCGAGCGCGAAATTTTTCGAACATTATGATGCAGGTGCGGAAAATACTTTACACTCATCGAGTAATGTGTATGAAAACGCGAGCGCAGCGAGCGCAAAATATTTCGGACATTGTGATGCCGGTGCGGTAAATAATTCATACGCATCAAGTCATGCAGATGAAAACGCAAGCATAGCGAACGCGAAATTTTTACGAACATTATGATGCAGGTGCGGAAAAGACTTCAAACGCATCTGTAATTTAGATGAAAAAGCGATCGTAGCGGGCGCTAAAGTTTTTGAACATTATGATGCAGGTGCGGAAAATAGTTCATACTCATGAAGTTATGTAGATGAAAAGGCGAGCGCAGCGAGCGCGAAATTTTTCGAACATTATTATGCAGGTGCGGAGAATACTTCATACGCATCAAGAAATGAAGATGAGATCGTGAGCGTAGTGAGCGCGAAATGTTTCGAACATTATGATGCAGGTGCGGAAAAGACTTCATAAGCATCAACTATAATGCAGATGAAAACGCGAGCGTAGGGCACGCGAGAATTATCGAACATTATGATGTAGGTGCGGAAAATACTCATCAAGTAATGTAGATGAAAACGCGAGCGCAGCGAGCGCGAAATTTTTCAAACATTATGATGCCGGTGCGGAAAATACTTCACACTCATTAAGTAATGTATATGAAACGCGAGCGCAGCGAGCGCGAAATGATTCGAACATTCTGATGCAGGTGCGGAAAAGACATCATTCGCATTAACTATAATGTAGATGAAAACGCGAGCGTACGGCGCGCGAAAATTTTCGAACATTATGATGCAGGTGCGGGAAATACTTCATTCTCATGAAGTTATGCACATGAAAACGCGAGCGCAGCGAGCTCGAAATTTTTCGAACATTATGATGCAGTTACGGAAAATAATTCCTACGCGTCAAGTAATGTAGATAAAAAAGCTAGTGCGAAATGATTCGAACATTATGATGCAGGTACGGAAAATACTTCATACGCATCAAGCAATGTAGATGAAAACGCGAGAGCAGCGAGCGCGAAATATTGAACAAAAAAAATTTGTTGACCTATCAAGTGGCTTTGTAAAGAGGTAGTTGAATAGATATTTTTTTTGTTCATAAATTATTGGAATTTACGAAATTTTATTCCGATGAATTTTTTAACTTTCCAAACACCTATAAACTTAAAATTTGGTAATAATGATTGTTATTACGTATTTTTTACCAACAAATAACCGTTTTTTTAGCAATAAACGATTTGTATTTGTATTTGTATTTGTATTTGTAAATACTAATATATTGATAAATTAGATTTTTTTCTTTGAAATTTCCTTATTTTTCCTATAAAAACCAACTTAACTTTGCGGTCGGTTCGGAACCCTAAATGTGCGAAGTCCGACTCGCACTTGGCCGGTTTTTTTTGCTTTCCAATCCGCCTGTTCGAATTTGGTCATACTTGATGTTTATTGTTACGTAGGTATGTATGTTTTAATAACGAATACCAATATACCCTAAATTTATGTCTGTTACGCGCTGAACGTATTTTATACATTTTGCTGACGGAAAACGCAACTAATCGGCACCTCGAAGAACCTCAAAGATGACATCCATATCGATTATTAAGAAAAGTAAATAAGTAAATGTCCGCCATCTTCGATTTGAAAATGGATAAGTATCATTCTTGTAATGAGCACCTCAAAAAACAATATTTTATACAAAAATGCGCATACTTAATATAGAGAGCCCGCCGCTCTGCGTAGGTAAGGTACCCTCCATCGCAAACAAAAAAAAAACCGAGGTTGCGTAGTAAGGTTTGTGAATATTGATAGCGACTGACTGACAAACATAATTAGATCTCTCATTTCAAACAGTTAATATGGTTTGAGGGACTTTTGTATTTTTGTCTATAGCCTTGAGAGGCAGAGGTATTGTTATTTCACCCCCCATTTTTTCAAATACTATCTGTTTATTATACAATGTTTGAATGAGGTTCTATTTACTTTGCGTCCATGTATATACTTACCAACTTTCAAGCCTGTAAATCATGAACTGAAAGACTTCTCATACAAAGTTTAACCCCTCTTTTCACCCCCTTTCATCCCTAACCTGTATGATTTTTATAGCCTATAACCTGGCCGAAGATCCAATAAACATATTAGTGAAGGCTGTATTAAAATCCATTCGCTAGTTTTCGCGTGATAGTTAGACATATAAACAGACAGACAAACAGACAAACAGACAAACAGACACGAATTCTAAAAACAGTTGAAACGTGTTCTGTTATCGATTCTTAGACCCCTCCATCGATTTTTTTACTAATATCTTCAATGTACAGATTTTCGACCCTCTTCTGCTTTATTATATGTATAGATAGATGTTCCACGGCACATCCCCTATAATTTTAGCCAAAATAATAGCACAAATAAAAAAATAAATCCTCTATTTGTAGTCAGTACCTACCTATCTTCTTGCTTAAGGCCGTGTATTACCACTTTTGAGTTTTTAAAAACCATCTGAGACATTTGCGTTGGGGATACCTCCCCTTAATATGTTATTCCGTTTATTTTTCGTATAAAACAGCATCGACCCAATAACGAGAAAAGAAATACAATATTTCGACAAACCTAAGGCGTAATAATGTGGGGATCAGCCTGTTATTGCGGTGCCGCTAAATAGGAAATAAGCCATGTATTTATTTGAATCTCTTTTTATTTCTTTGCAGGCATTAAACATGACTTATCCTACTACCTAATATTATAGATGCGAAAGTAAATTGTTTCGATGTTTGTAGTTCAAATCACGGAAAAACGGCTTAATGGATTATTTAAAAACTTAGTATAGTTGACGAAATATAAGCTGCACCGATTCCTCGAACAACTTGTATGGCGAATTATACCATGAGTTTACAGCCTGGATTAACATATAGGATACTTTTACCCCGAAAATCATCCCTCGAAGCGAATAGGAAGTAGAAATTTACGCGGACGAAGTCGCGGAAAAAAGCATGTTTAATAAAAGTCAGTAGAGTTAAGTTGTTGTAATTCTGAATTGTATTTTGTATGAGGTCAACAACAAATCCTGAAGCCAAAATAATTACGGGGAAATCATAATTTATATGCAAGTTGCTCGAAGAGCGTTCTAAATAATTGATGCTGGAATTCAGTGTGTGCAATATTCGTAATTATTCATTTGTTATTTACATCGTCTATAGATACTGTTAGTATTTGTTATCTGAGATAACATCTCGTTAGATACAGTGATGACGTAAAGGGCGTCCTCTATCCGAAGATCCGACCCTAAACCATCGTTACTCCAAACTTGCGTCCTATCTAGATCGTACCAGATATTAATATCAGCAAACCGTCCACTTCATACTGCGCTGGATGTGAAGAAATTTGAATGCTATGGTAGTTGTGAAAGGGTTTAGGTTAAAATCTGTTACTTTGACGCGTAGAAGTTAGTTTTAAGTGTGTATCAACATAATATGACCGTTTGAGTACGGGTAGGTATGCACCCTTTTAGTAAGTCTCGGTAACTAGACGCTATTTCACTTGGATACCTAGTGAATAGGTACGAAGCTTTGTAGCCCTGTGCTGTGTGTGAGTGGATTGACGGATTATACTTCATCAACTTCATATAGGTTTTTGTGCACGAACTACATGTCTATTTCACTCGCTTGTTTCAGTTATTTGCGTGTTTTATTTTTGGCTTTGATTTCTATGCCACGAGTTTTAACTGACGCCGGAACAATGTACGTGTCTCGGGTTGTTTATGTTTTGGCGTTGTTTTCGGGAATACGATACGCTTACCGAAGTGTTTGTTTTCGTAGTCTACTCAAGTTACAACTTGGCTGATAATGTTTACTTTTGTTTACCTTAATAAGTAAATAACTAAGATATAAAATCAGATAAGCCTGGTTTATGTTATTTATAAGCGCAATGTAATAAGTTGCAAAACATGTTGCAATTATAATTATTTGTGAACATAGCTCGCGTAGTTGGGTCATAAACACTTGCAAAAACAAAAGTCGTCTCTCCGGTCAATAGTTAACGGCTTACGAGCATGTGATTTATGATTTTATTACATGGATTTAAAGAATCGGAGACGCCGTTTATGCGGGTTACTACACTGAGCGAAAAAAAAATACTAATTATTAGTAACTTTTAGTGAATCCCTGGACAAGGAGATTGTATACTAACGGTTACAAAACAGTTTTTGATAATAGTAGTTATTTACTAATACCAAAAAATATGTCCTTGTAACTACTAATTACTACTAAACTGTTTTGTAACCGTTAGTATATAATCTCCTTGTCTTGGGATTCACTAAAACTTACTAATAATTAGTATTTTTTTCGCTCAGTGTAGACCAATCAAAAAATTAAGCTTTGTAGCCCTTAATTTTTGATATATCCACAGGAAAGACGCAAACCTAAATCTGTTTATGACCCAGTTATCTAAAACCCGTTAAACCGTGACGTCACGTTACACTTGTCTGTGGACATTGTTTTGTTTTCTCATTTCGGTAGTCCTTTGTCCCGCCGTAACGCCATCAGGCGGCCCAATCAAGTAAGAAATTGATAATCCCCCAACGGCCTCCCTTTACAAAAGCTGTTACCCCAGATAAGCTCCTAAGGATGTGATGGAATGTTCTCTAGTGCAGAAAATTTGCGGTAAACATACGATTGGCTTTACTTTCTGGATAGTACCTAATGCTAAAAGAGCTCCGAATCCGGATAGTTGGAAGAGATCCCTCATAGGGATAAGTTCGCCTTGTACTTTAATCTTATGTGACATGTATATTGTTTTAACCTGTTTTGTGTACAATAAAGTGCATTCAGTAGTCCATTCAGTTGAATAATCATAATACTTAAATTAAATCATGATAGTCATAAATGTGGTATTAGTAAATCAACAATGTTAATCTGTTTTAAAATATGTATCAAATGTTCTATACGATCTCTAATGAGGATTTGACGAGTTGTAGTTTCTCGGAAACGTTATTACCTAGAGACATTTAAAATGAGTTTCTCATAGTTCATTACAAAGTATTGCAATTATCAGAGCTCAGTAAATGGCGGAACAGTCACTAATTAGTTCTCCTTCCCTGTGAGCGAGGCGTCAAATCTAAGAACACAACGGTTCGGCGAGCACTTCCCTGCTCCTAGCAACTCCTTTGTAACGAGACTCTTCATATTAGCGATGTTCACTAACAACATAGCAACTCACTTTTCATTCAGTATAAGTACTTGCTTACAATTCAGACCCTCCGAATTTTGTAAACAAGAGTGTTAGGTAAGAACGTGCTCAATCAATAGCTCAATTGTGCTTTTACAATATATTTTCCCCAAAACCTCTTTTGTTTCAACATGCATTAACATTCTTAATGTTTTCGAACTCAAGCAGTGTACTGTTTCTATCTACCTTTAAAGTTAATATCACTGGCAAACTGTTTGAGAGAGCCTTCAGCTATTCACCTGTAAATTGTCTCTGATGCTTTTATCGATCGATTTCAAAGCATGCAGGGAGCCGATTTTTGAGTTTCGAACGCTCGACTTTTCACTCGAAATCTGTCAAAACGTCATAGTTTTTAGACAGATCTCGAGTGAAAATTCGAGCGTTCGACACTCAAAAATCGGCCCCCTGGTTTTAAATCATTTATAATTCTCTCAATATAATATCACTTCAAATGAATTAAGTCCAATAAGTACTTAGTAAACAGATCGATCTTGATATTGGAAGGAAAACACTAGTAAATCTTAATTATTGCCGCAAAAACTTCTATATCTGTAAATTACATTAGTGTAAGTACCAATACATGCTTGTCTAATATTCTGTACACTGTGGCGACCCTATAAGGTATCTAACGAGCTATAGAATTAGTTTGCTATTCCGCATCAGTCTCCGTATGAATGAGGGGATAATTAATAATAGGGATAATTCTAGTTATTAGAGGTGCGTTATTTATCTTTCACTGCTTTTATTCCTTGTTATTATTGCCTCACTGATTGGGCTTATTATATAAGTTATGGTGTATATTGTGGCCAAGTACGAAAAAGATTATTTTGATAAGTAAAATGTGCGTAAATAAATCGCACTTTTCTGATAACACTGACAAGAAAAAGTCATAGTAACCTATTTTTCTTCAGCTGTTCTCAATAAAAGTGATTGGATGATGTTGTATATATTCATTAATCATTTCACCCAATAAATACAAACTGTTTATGATTATTTTTTTCAATATACTCGAAAATTACTGTCGCAAAAACAGTCCACGAAGTTTATAGTGTTATTGACAATTTACCACGGATTTAAAAAGTTCAAATTCATAAATACCGTATTAAAGTTTATGAAACTCAATGATTGTATTATTTTTGTTTTGTTTTTTGATCGAGCTAGAAACGCGTCTCCGTTTTAGATTGGGCAAGAATACTTTCGTATGTCCAGCGGCTTTGTATGGCTTCTAATCTATATTATTATTTGATAATTATACAGATTTTTTTCTAAATAAAGGAAAACATGCCCCGAGCAATACAGCCACTAATTAATAACATTGTTGTTCTGATTAAGATAGTACGTCACTTCTAATAGCCAGAAAATGCTTTTTCCCGGTCTCTGCAATAATGCACTTACCTATCTACGTACTATTACTTTGAACTGTATCACGTTATTAAGTTAAGTTATTTATAGAAGAACAGTAATAATGTCGCGAAGTCATATCATAAAGGAATTTATGTCACACCTAGCCATAAAGTGACCATTATCGCACGCTCCGCGCGCGAAAAAACCCACTTCCTGGCCAGGGGGTGACATAAAATTTTGTACTTACCACGGGCGATAATAAAGAAAGCCTCAGATCGCATATTTATCGCCCTTGCCTTCGGCTCGGGCGTAAAATACCTGCGATCTAAGACATTCTTTGTTTTATCGCCCTTGGTAAGTAATGTACTATTTTACCGTGTATGTGTAAACTTGGTTGGCGACAGAGTGCACTCGAGGAGGTCATTAACGTTTTACGACTAAATACTTAGCTTATCGGTAGTCTGTTATACAGTTTATACCGAAGCGGGTGGTTCATGATATCATTTTATGATGATCGCCTGATCATTGTTTCTGCGAGGGTTTACAGGTTATTTTCGGAGAATTTAGTTGATGCTTGTTAGTTATCAATGTATATTTGTAATATAAACTCCTTATGTTTGAAATCATTAACATTATGGGATTGTCATAAAGCAAATCGACTAATTCCTACATAATAACTTTTTATATATGATAATCATGAAATAGTTACGGTTTGAAAATTCCAATGTTTGATACCCTAATTCCATTAATTGATAAACTATTTAGCACCTCTCTTGCTTTGAATTAAAACTAAATGTATGTACGAACTATGCGTCAGTGAAGATCATTGTGTACATTTATTGGTATTTGAAATAAAATAATTTAAGAATACTTTGTCGACGTGTATACTTTCACGTAGCTACAATTTGATATCTGGTGAAATAGGACATGTCCACGTTAATTATTTATGATGTTATATATTCCAAACTTCGAATAGCAAAATTTAAAGAGGATCAAAAAATAGCCAATTTAAGTGAACAGAAAATGAACTCAACATCACCCGTCACTTCAAACGAAGTTCAGTCGCCTTGCAGTCGAGTTGCATGGGAGGTTTCCGCGGTACCTCTTATAGTTTTGCATGAGGTTGGGCATAGTTTCGCCTGCGTCGCAAAGTGGGCACTAGATATGTCGAGAGCCTGGCGCGACGCCAGCGGCGGCCGTCGCACAAAGTGCCCCCAACTGACTCAGCTATATGGGCCACGATTAGGCTAGCTGAAAATTATCTAAATGTTAGTTTCAGAGATTCGTACCATCTGCGATAGATAGCCATAGCTGCATAGTGACCGCAAAATCTGCAGCTTTAGTCAAAATAGTTACGTCGTTAATTCTGTAGATAATTTTACCTCCTTGCGTGGACCGAAAACCTGACCGAAAACCTTATCAGGCTAGAAGAAAAACGGAATGTCACAAAAAATAGTTTTCCTCCAAGGGCCTGACACGCTTTGATAGAGAAAGATAGCCTTATTGCGATTCCTATAAGAGGAAATACAAAAGAGTGCATGTTTGTAAGACGCAATGTAAAAAAAATGTATGAATTCTTACCCCCGGTCGCTCGGAGGCGTATGTATAACTACTTATACGTATATACTATATCTATATTTTCTTTACATATTTGTGGTTAAAAGAAATTTTTAAATAAATCAAACCCATACTTCTTCTTCGTCTTTAATGAATATTAATGTCATAACCAAAAATATACCTACATAATTATGCTGCAAAGACTTGTGTTAAACGTGCCGTAAAAATCCTCTTTTAACCGTTTATTTATTTTTCTTAGAATCCACATCGCCAGCACAACCTCACGTAAATGTGGCATGTCGAACCAACTTCCTTACAATAAAACTTTTTCCTATACTTTCTTGATTGAGTTTAGGTAGGTTTATCTACCAAACGAGGCAAAATAAAGTTTCAGGATGGGATTAACAAGATTAAAAGTATCACCCGCGCTAATTGATGCCATCGAGGGGATTGCTGGTCCACTGGCTTTAAATTAGACTTAAGTTTGTTTTGTTCATAAAGATGATTGTAATTACGTTGCTTGTAAGACCTAATTATAACATTGAAAAGTCAAGTCAGTGTCGACCAGAGAGAAGTTTACGTTACACATCTATTTCACCTTAATTGAATTCCGTTATTCATGTTTTGTTCATGTGTATACACTTTATAGTTATCTAAATAAACAGCGCTAAATATGGCTGGCTGTAGATCAAAACATAATAACGAAATTATTATTTCAAAATGAAAACCTAGTAGAGAATGTCAGTCTAATTATTTTTATTTAAAATGTTTCATGAATAAATATATGTGCAATTCTTAGAAAAGACTAAGTTCCTAATTTTTTAAATAATTAATGTCTAGATTTATATTAGATACCTTGGAAATTTATAGCTATCTCATAGCTTAATGAAACATTTACATTTAGGAAATAATCACCAAAACTTACAACGTTTTAGCCGTGTAAGAATCCATAGGCCGAAATTAAAATAAAGCTGTTAATTAACCCGGTTAATTAAAGAATGTTCTATTTTATTTATTAGATTTTTATGTTCTTGTGAACGGAGATTCACCCGGATTGATTTCCATTCTTAATTGTTGTAACCTAATAACTTTATTTGTTTTATTACCTACATTCACAAAACAAACCCTTGACGATTATATTGTTATAAGTTTAGACTTTATTGTTTCTTTGGTCTCGGTTTCATATATGATTTCCCCGGGGCCAAGGGCTGTGGCGTGCGGTTACTGAAGTAAACACCCAGTTTATGGAGACCTCCCTAACTTCCCTCGCCACCTAGAAAATTGGATCAAATTTAAGATATTTATAGAACCTTTACCGTTCAGCGTTGAACTGGTCAGAGGCTGTGAGGTCTATTTTTACGTTGTTGATCGTAAGACTCTTATATTCATGCCTCATATTTCGTTCAAATTGATATTAGTTTATCATTGACTATAAATGTAATGAACACACCTCATTAAGGCGATATATCGATTGAAAGAGACGCCCTTATGTTTTTCGCTCACGACAAAACGGGAGGTCTTCAAGAATGGCTTTTTTAGACAAATCTAGTTAAATATTTGACTGTTTTCAGGTTTATTAAATTTCCTCTTGGTTGTCAAGTCTTGTTTAGATGAGGTAAAAACGCATCATATTAACTTAATCGTGTTTTTTAATAATGCGTTGTTTTTCTTCTTTCTTCTTTCTTCTTAGTAGGCGGAGTAAAAAAAGGAAAATATAGACTCAACTTTGGATTTTTTTCTATCGAGAAAATTTTAAGCAATCATGTTTCAGCTATTGCCAGAAACACAATCATATAGTCAAGAATCATATATCTGAAAATCAGTCCCTATTGTTTCCTCGTCTGGGCAGAACAGCGTTTCAAATTTTCGATTTTTTTTATACCACGTCGGTGGCAAACAAGCGTGCGGCCCGCCTGATGGTAAGCGGTCACCGCAGCCTATGGACGCTTGCAACCCCAAGGGTAATAAATAACTCCTTTATTTTTTCAGTCGACTGCTCCATTGCAAGTTATATTTGATAAAGAAAATTAAATCTGGTGGTAGAATCGAAATCACCCGTCAATGCAACCTCGTGCAGAGCGCAATGTCGACGATCTCGGTCACTTTTGTATAACCATTACTTTACCTCACATTCCGTCGAGAATCAAAGTTCGAAATATTCTGTTTAAATTCATTCTAACTTCAGAGTCAGCGACTCATGTAAGTTAATATTTATCTTCGCAGCGGCGACTCGTTCGCGACGTATAACAAAGTTTTTTAATTTCGCTAAGCGCTGAGTGAAAGCTTGCAACATTAACTTGTTGCAACTCAGTGCGATGCAGAATAGTTTTAATTCCACGCTGTTATGTGAAACAAATCTGAGCGTCGTTGTTATGTTACGGATAGGATAATTTGGTTATGAGACGGCATTCATTATAAGCATTGTTTGCGCGATTGCTCTTCATAACATCAAAAATTGTAATGTTATCTTAATTTATTTACTTTGTTTATTATTGAAAGTTATAAATTAATGAGCTCGCAAGTAGCAAAATGTAATTAGTGGGTAATAAAGAAATGAACACACAAGATGAAGACACTGTAAAAAATAATAATTGTGGGCCAATTTGAATTCAAAATCCGATTTCAATTGATCAATATCCACTATTTACGGGATAAAAAACAATAACTCATTCGCGTGCGATTCTACGTGATTTATGAATGCGTAACATTGCACAAAGTACCACTAAGCAATCCAGTCCCTATAACAATAGTTTACAGTTCATATTTGAATATACCTTTTGCGAAATGGGTTATACTGGATTGGATGCATTCGCGACGCAATTACGACATCACGATATTGGTTTTTTTTTATGCTGGATATGAATTCCAAGGCTCAAAATGCAGTAGGTTTAGCTTACCTTTTTTCTACCACGTCGGTAGCAAACAACCTGACAGTCCAGCTGATGGTAAGTGGTTACTGTCGCCTATAGACGCTTGCAACACCAGACCAGAGACGTCACTCATGCGTTGCTGACCCGCAAAAAACCTTTTCACGCCTTTTTGAAGAGTCCCATGCTGCGTGGGCATGCCCCATGCCCATTGGGAAAGTTTCGCGAAATCACAGGAGGCAAAATGTTTAGGTGTTATATAAAAATCAATTATACAAATAAATTGTCAAATTATTAACATACCATTACCATCATTTTTATCAGAAAAGGCGAAAGGATTATATATTGATTTTTCCTTCTAAAACTCAAGTTTATTTCTTATTGAAGTTTAGAAATCCTGAAAACGCATTCCTTACTTAAAAGGTTTGTTCAGAAGACCATGACCGCGTCGGTAAAATAGGTAAATACATAAATATTGCGTTAGGTTAGACCCGTTAAAAAAAACCTTTTAAGTATGTTTACAAAGCACGAGAGTTTAAAGTGTTATAACGCATTCCTTGTACGTACATAGTATTACATTTCTTGCGGTACCAGGTTTGAATATCATAACCCGCTTTCTATCTATGGTTGTTGTTAGAGTCGACTTTGGGAACCGGGTCGAAGTGGGTTGTGAATAATAGACTATCAATCTATCACATTTTTCCCGTCTCTAAATCTACAATTCTTAAAAGTAGCGACGAAATAGCCAGTTCAAGTTCAGTAAAATGCGTGACACAGGGATGGATACGCCAATTTCTTGTATTCAGTCAGTGCCTATGTTCTAACTATAAATCTCCAGTCCAAGTATTTTCTACCTTGTATTAGACTGAAAAAGAATCGCTTCAATCCATTGAGGATAGTCAAGTAAGCCTGTGTAGAAACCTAGTCGTATATCACTGTACCCTTAATTCAATTCCAGTCGATTACACGTTCCACTGTTTTTGTCGCTGTGGGGACCGCGTCGACGGAAAACGGCAAATCTAGCAGTAGACGAAAGGCTGTGGGAAAATTATTTAACAGAAATAGACGCATTCTCTGTTCACTTGAATGATATTGGGTATTCTTGTCTCAGTTTCCAAGCATTATGTATTTTCCTTTTGCTTGCATATTGGTATGTTTCTCTTCGGATAAAGTAGATCCTTTTTCTCGTGGTACTATAATAGGGGTTATGCGTAGCTTAGAGGTACGGTTGAGGGATCTAGGAGAAGGGTTTAGATATCTGGAAGGAAATACGCAATCCACATACGAATTATAATGTATTCATACTATATCCGAATACATTCACATTCAATTGTAATCTAATTAAAATAACACATCAGCTGTGACTCCGAGCGAGTCCCAGGCCAGAGTCCTTGGAAAACCATTTGTTTCCAGCAGAATGCCGCTTTGACAGGCATTCCAGAATATATTCAAATACGAATATGTTACTTTATGGTTCTAGACCAAACATGGCCAGCCTCATACAGTAACAACCTCTACAGTACCATTTCAGAATGCGCGATGTTAATAAGCGAAGGAAAACGGTAGCAAACATAGATGTATAAATCTGATAACATTTAACATTGAAATTTAACACCCTGGTATCCCTTAATACTGATAATAGTAAACCGAAATTATAAATTTGAAATCCAATAAACTCTACAATATCAATGTCATCTACTGGGTATTAAGGTGTCAAGCATTAGGAGGTTTATCTAAGGTATATCTTTTTCTCGTGGATAATGTTTACGCTAAAATTTTTACCAAGGGATCATTTCTATATTTCGAGTAAGATTCTCTCGTAGATTTTTTTAGCAAAAGCCAGCAAAACTCTTTTCAAAATGTATCGTTTCAAAGGAATTTAGATGAAATAGAATATATTGGCGACAGCAACACGCTGGCGTTAGGCGCATACAGCTATCGTTCGACTTATGCATTCACAATTCTTCTATTCAGATACACCTAGCGACTTTGCATTTGAAATGAGATTGGAAATGTACGTTTCAAGATTAGTTTACCAGAAAACACATTATGTCGATGGAAATATGTAGTCCCACTTAATATTATTTTGAAACTTTGTATGTTTAGGTGTTTTAATTTCGTACACGTACCGCTCGGATTATAACACGGTAACCACGGTAACCCATTATGTTAAAATAAGATCATCATTGAATAAGAAAACGAACGGAGTATAAAAGAACATCAAAAATCAGAAAATATGTAGTAACAATGGTCTCTTGTAATACTTTACGTTTTTCACGCCACGATTTACGGTCACGATAAAACGGGGGACCTAAAATGAATGAAATTGTATGGAGACGCTTTTATTCTACCGTGGACGTTAACCGCATGCAGTGTAATTCCACGATACTCAATTCCTTATAATTATTTATAGTCAATTATGAAAATATCAAGAAATAAAACCTTCAGTACAGTATAAGCGGCTGTGTGTAATTGTGTATACCGCTATACGTAGATGACCATAATATTTGTTAGTGGGTAATAGGTAATGTGTAACAGTAAAGTAACCCACTTTCTTTGAAGTCGGGGTTTCATGCCGCTGTCCCGCAACAAAGTGATTAATCTGTTTGTGACATTTCCGTATGTATTTATAACGATGAAAGGCGTCCCTTTCACAAACACACTTTTTTCGGAAGACAACTAATCCCTTAAAATTTATAAAACGTAACTATTTTACCGTAGTAATATTTTAGGTAGCGCCAGAATCCGTTTCTCTATTTGTATTCTAGGCGTATAACTTTAAGGCGATATATCTATTGAAAGAGACGCCCTTATGTTTTTCGCTCACGACAAAACGGGATGCTACACTCTCCGCTAATGGCTTTTTTAGACAAATCTCGTTAACACTGTGTGCAGGTTTATTAAATTTCCTCTTGACAGATTTTAGATGAGGTAAAATACCATCATATTAACTTAATCGTGTCTTTTAATAATGCGTTGTTTTAGTAGGCTGAGTAAAAAAAGGAAAATAAAGACTCAACTTTGGATTTTTTTTACACGACTGCCCAAAAAAGGAGTGTAATGTTTTCAGGTTTCATGTGTGTATGTATGTATGTATGTGAACTTTTTTTGTTCCCCCAGAACTTCTCAACCTCTTAACCGATTTAGATGTGTGAGGTATCGTTGTAATCCTTACGTCATCCCGGGTGACATAGGATATGTGACGTTGCAATAAAAACAATATGGCGGACTGTAGACTCCATTTTGTGTGTTATGTAAAAAAAAATCTTTTCTATCCTAGCAAGTGAGGTATCAAAATGAAGCATTTGAAGAGACGATTCCAAAAATATATATAAAAAAAGTTCGAAATAAAATAATAATTATGAGAATTACAAACACGACTGCATTAAAAAGATAAAAACAAGTTTCCTAATAAAGAACTCAAGGAAATATATTTTGTTTGCAGTCGGGGGACCTACTACATACAAGTAAAACCAAAATATTAGGTCCCACGACTGCAAACAAAATATATTTCCTTGAGTTCTTTATTAGGAAACTTGTTTTTACCTTTTTTGTTATCGAGAAAGTTTTATGCAATCATGTTTCGGCTATTGTCAGTACCACAATCATATAGTCAAGAATCATATATCTAAATATCAGCCCCTATTGTTTGCTAGTCTGGGCAGGACGGCGTTTCAAAGTTTCTAAATTTCTCGTTATAGCGCCTTAATGAAGTTCAAATCCTTATAAATGCTTATGTTCAGTAGGCAGATTTAAATTGTTACAAATTGAGACTTCAAATGGCTGTATTTTTTCCTTTTGACTGCTACTTTAAGTACCTACGCACAATCTTCACACATCGCTTGGTAGATGACTTCGGGAGCTTCTATGCCGCTAATACCGTTGCCATGTATCTAATGATGTAATTTGTGGGCTGCCTTTGACTGGCACTCGTCGATGTAATATATCAAACGTTCCCTATTTGCTAAATTTCTAATGAAGACGTCTTCAACGTATGGAATACAAATTGTCATTGTAAATGTGTCAGATTGAAGGAGGACCCTTGATATCTGAACAAGATATAAGGTAAATGTTCCTATTACCGATAGTGGACCTATTTTTTGTCCCTATTATAATGACATAAGATTGAAAGTAAGTATCGGATTAGTGTCAATCACTAGAACGTTTATCTTATTTAGCATTAGATTATCCAGATTTAATCATCTTTGTATGTTATTATACTTTACTTTACTACTGACTTTAATTTGTCAAAATTCAATCGAAAATTGACTGACTCGATCTTGATTAATAGCCCACCGCGCCGATGCACACATACTGTGTACTCAGCGGAAATAAATCTTTAAAGCAATTCAAACTCAATTACTACGGTTTACTTTAGCCTAATGGAAAAGGTTTCCCTTTGTTATAGAGACTGATTTAATTCGATCACTTTTAGACTTCCGATGACTATTTGGATTGGGAACGTTGACAGATTGCTTAGTTTAATATAACTTTTATCAACTTCTTAGCCTGCGCTCAATATTGTCGTGGTTGAATTAATGGTTCTAATTGTATTATTATTAAATTATTTGAGTGAATAAGTAAACTCCTTGCATTCATTATAAAACAAAATTTCAACTTATCTCTTATTATGTATTAATCTCAATCACAAAGCACAGCAATAAAATCCTATTTTATGGCCACTCTGAGAAGCATATATTAAGTTTCTTCTTGTTATTTGATTTTAATTCTTTCGTATACGTCTAAAATATGTGTGTGCATGTAAATAACATACACACACACACACATACATCATGTATGTGTGTGTGTGTGTGTGTGTGTGTGTGTATGTCGTCGTCGTCTTGGTTTTAAATGTGGACTAGTAGGTGTCGGTACGGAACCCTTCATTGTGCGTGATCCGAAACATTTTAAAACTACTATCCAGTAAACTCACAAAAAGGTCGTATCTTCATAGGAAATTCACGGCACTTGCGTGCTTTTTTACACCCTTCCATTTTTTTCTATAATAGGGTATTAAACTAAGGTAAAAATAAATTAGTTTTTACTTGAATAATATAAGATCTAACGAAAATATTCGAAAAACATCAATTATTATTTAATTTTAGCTAATTGAAAGATTTTATAAGCATAAAGATTTAAAAAGGACGCTGATTTGAACAAACCTACTCACACTGTCTTAGTGACGTCACTAAGACAGTATTTCCCTACAAACTTCATATTAACAAATCGTTTTTGACATTTAATAAAAAGTTGCTGATTTGACTAGGGGTTTAATACCGTATTTTTAATCTCAAACTTTGGAAATTAGAGAGGGGGGACTTTGTGCGTTGATTTTTTTTTTCATCCCATACAATGTTAAAGGCGTCGGCAGACGGATTGTCTACCGCGATACAACCGCAGCAGACGAATTTATTTATTCACAATAGTATATATAGTATATAAACTATCATGTGACAAATTTTCACGCGAGAAAAAGGCTGTCAATATTTTTTTACGTTTATGTAATCGGCTGGCACGTTCCACCGCTCTACAATGAATTTTATTTCTTAAGGTGTTGGCTTAACTATCATTTGACACTAGTTTCAGTCGTGACGAAATGACTTACTTTCTTAACCACTGTACAAGTTTTCGTGCGAGAGGAAATGACTAACGATTTTAGCTCCTGGCCCACGGTCTATCATTTTTACAGTTTGTAAAATATAAATAATATAAATATTTTTGTGGACAATCTTACACAAATCAACCTAGTCCCAAACTAAGCAAAGCTTGTACTATGGGTACTAAGCGACGATATACATACTTATATAGATAAATAAATACTTAAATACATAGAAAACATCCAAGACCCAAGAACAAATATTCATGCTCATCACACAAATAAATGACCCGGCCGGGATTCGAACCCGGGACCTCCAGCTTCGTAGGCAGCGTCACTACCAACTAAGCTAAAGAGGTCGTCAGTCGTTGTGTAAGAAAAGTTGACGTCGCCTGTATAGGTATACACAACGTCAAGTCATCATCATCATCATCAGCCTATATACGTCCCACTGCTGGGCACAGGCCTCCTCTCATAGATGAGAGGGATTGGGCAGTAGTCCCCACGCTGGCCCAGAGCGGGTTGGGGACTTCACATACAACTTTGATTTTCTTCGCGGATGTATGCAGGTTTCCTCACGATGTTTTCCTTCACCGAAAAGCTAACGGTAAATATCAAATGATATTCCGTACATTCCGAAAAACTCATTGGTACGAGCTGGGATTCGAACCCACGACCGCCGCTTGACAGCCGCATGCTTGAACCACTGGGCTACCGTAGCTGCCAACGCTGCAACGTCAAGTGCTAAAGGCTAAATTAAATGCATCAGAGACGACGCTTCTACGCTTCATCTTGTAATCTCGTTACGGCAACTTTTGACGTTAACGCGCCAAAATCAAATCACGTCCGAGGCACAAATAAGTAATATAAGCGGTCGAAAATGGCTGGGTTTTATTACTCAGTACGGCCGCCATCTCTGACGCTGGCGAAGTTTCATTTTTATGAAAAACTTGTAAGTACCTCCTCGCCGATCCGAATAATACATCGATTATTATATTACGGCCAGTGAAGATTTCATTTTATTACGACCTGACGGATGCCGTCGACCGTAGGGTACGAGGGTGAAGGATTAAAGTATGGTAAGTAAAACATATCAATTACTAAAGGTTTATGCTACTAATTATAACTAGGTAATTTACTTTTTTAGGGTTCCGTACCCAAAGGGTAAAACGGGACCCTATTACTAAGACTACACTGTCCGTCTGTCTCTCTGTCCGTCTGCCACCAGGCTGTATCTCGTGAACTGTGATAGTTAGACAATTGCAATTTTCTCAGATGATGTATTTCTGTTGCCGCTATAACAACAAATACTAAAAAATATAATATAATAAATATTTAAGGGGGCTCCCATACAACAAACATGATTTTTTTGACCGTTTTTAGGGTTCCGTAGTAAACAAGGAACCCTTATAGTTTCGCCATGTCCGTCCGTCCGTCCGACCCCCGTTTTTCTCAGTTACCGTTAGTACTAGAAAGCTGTAATATGGCACGAGTATACATATCAATGACGCAGACAAAACGGTTGAATAAAATCTTTAAAAAAATTTTAGTTTAGTGTACCTCCCCTACCTGTAAAGTGGTGGTGCAATTTTTTTATCTGCGAAACCCCATCGTGTGGGGTATCGTTGGATAGCTCTTTTAAAAATATTATAAGGTTTTTAAAAGCGTTTTTTGATCAAAGAATTGGTTAGCGTGATATTAAGCTTTGAAGTGATAATTTTTGTTATGGTCAAGTGCCTCCCCCCCCCCCCTGCCAGTAAAACGGTGGCTACTAGGCATGTGAAAAAAATCATGGTAGTAGGATATACTTACGATGAATTGAAAAGAAAAACTATCACACCTCTTCGCGAGTAAAGGCCTCCTCCATACTCTTGCAATTGTTTCTATCTTTTGCTTTCACGATCCAGTCTTTTCCTGCTGTTTTGATTATCTCGTCCATCCACCTTTCTCTAGGTTTTCCTTTCTTTCTTTTGTTGGGTGGTTCTGTCCATGTAGTTATTTTTCTTGTCCACTTTTTGTCACTCATGCGTGAAATATGGCCAGCCCATCTCCATTTCAGTGTTTTACAATATTGTAAGGCGTCAATAACATTGGTAATTTCCCTGATATCAGAATTTCGTTTCCGGTCTCTTCTTTTAATATTTAAAATACTTCTTTCAAAAGCTGCTTGACATGTCCGTATTTTTTGTTTTATGTTTTTACTGTATATCCATGTTTGACTGCCATATGAAAGACACGGAAGTATACAGGTGTCTAAAACTTTTTTCTTAAGTTTTACATGTAAGTTAGATTTCAGCACTTCTTTCAAGCTCCAGAATTTATTCCATGCGATGTTTATGCGTCTATTTACTTCATCCTGATGTCGTGTTTTTGAAAAAGATATTTGTTTGCCTAAATCTGGGGGCACGGCAGTGCCCCCGCAAGTCGAGCAAAAAGGTGCACGGCCGTACCATCCTTTTCTCGAAGCCATTCAGGCCATTTTCAACATCCTGTAATTTTGTCCCAGTTAAAGCTAGAATCCTGAATTTTCAGTAACATGTTGGGCATAATATGGGTTAGATATATTCTCAATAACATTCAATTTGAACTTTTATTTTAAGAACTATTGCCCCTCAAAATCTGGGGGCACGGCAGTGCCCCCGCAAGTCGAGCAAAAACGTGCACGGCCGTACCATCCTTTTCTCGAAGCCATTCAGGCCATTTTCAACATCCTGTTTCCTTAGTTTTGTCACTGACTCACTGACTGACTGACAGATCATCAATCGTTTAAGGTACTTCTAGCAGTGGGCCTTTTTGTAGAATTTCTCATTACTTTTGTTTTTGTAGTATTTAGTTCCAAGCCAATTTCTAAGCTGGCTGTGTTAAGTTCGCAGAGCATTTTTTATAGTTGGGTTGCTGATTCTGAGAACAGAATAATATCGTCAGCGAACCTAAGATTTGTTAAGAAGTCGCCTTTAATGTATATGCCTTTTCCTTTCCACTTGAGCTTTTTTATAATGTTCTCGAGCACAGTAATAAAAATTCTAGGTGAAAGGGGGTCACCCTGTCTGACTCCTCGGCATATCTTTATTTCTGGGCCTTTTGTTTCCATTTTTACACATGATACGCTTTTGCTATATATATCTTGTAAGAGCTCTATAGCTTCCGTCGGTACATTGCAGTCGCTTAAAGCTCTCCACATACTATTGTGCGATATTGAATCAAACGCCTTGGCGTAGTCGATTAAAGCCAGGTACAGCGGTGTTTTATGTTCTTCCTTGTTTACTACGGAACCCTAAAAAAACATCGCAATTTCAACCGAACGACGGTTTCGTAGAATCCAGTTATTAGTAAGTGCAAGCGTGGAAATACATCGTCCATTATATCAACGGACATTGAGGCGACTTTCTGACTTAGCGGGATGGGACCGATATGTGACATTTTCTTCTTTGACGTAAACTTACTGACGTCGCAAAGATTTTGCAGAAGACCACAGTCATAATAACATTATTTACTATACAAGTATGTAGTGTTGTTCCTGGAGGTGAGCAAGGTTGCCAGAGCTCCTGAGGATGGACTGTGTTGAGAGAGGGGGACCTTTTATCCCTTCTGCTGGCAACACAGTGAATCCTCAAATTTTATAAAGGGTCGGCAACGCGCACGTGACTCTTTTGGAGTTGCGACCGTCTATAAGCTGCGGCGTCCGCTTACCATCAGGTGGACCGTACGCTTGTTTGCCACCGTCGTCGTATAAAAAAATCTAAATTGGGTTTTAAGGAGCTATGCCCTTCTAAGCATAGTTCTTTACCTATCTTCAAAAATCTGTATAATAGGACACTTCCAAGGGTCGTTTAGGAAACTTCGTGGTTTATCTTTTATCGCCTTAATTGAATTTGTCGGAAAAGGGTCCGTTTAACACCTTATTGTTTTTTTAAGAGGCCCATTATGAAACCGAAATGAGTTTCGCTTTTACTTTAGTTGTTTAATTTTATGAGGGCGGCGTACCGCCCGGTGATATACTTAAAGTCGTTAAAGGAAATTAGGTGTCTAAAGTTTTACTGATCAACTGATGACAAAGATACACAGGGTCTATGATAGAAAGGGTCTACTGTTGATTGATAAATAAAAAATATATATATTTATATATTATATTCATTCATTTTGGATTATCATACCCTTTTCATATGAAGATAAACTGATGCAACATTGAAACTAAACTTAATTTTGTTAGGGTGTCAACAATGTCCAAATAAACCTGTCATTCTAGCAGAAGGCAATGGCGATATCATAAATATGTGATCCGAGGTTTTCTTTTTATCTGCTGTGGGTAAGTACCGAATTTCACGTTTACTTCCTCGTGGGGTTCTCGCACGACTAACGATAGTAGTTGAGGCGGAATATTTTGATTTGATAAGAGTGTTACGATTTTACACGCTACTACTGCAAAAAGAACCCTACTAAACCAAATAAGGAATCAGTTCAGTAATCAGAATTTATTCCCCTATCGAAGCACAACTCCAATATTTGTATGCGGGCCACAGAAAATGTATGATAATTTATTTCGCCGACCCGCTGTGAAACTTTCACGAACCACGAAAATTATTTCACTCACAGCCGACACTGATCTGCAACGCAGGTGCAAATTTACGATTTATTCTTAATTTTCGCAACTATAAAATTGCAAATAGTAATGTAATACTATCCAATCCAAGGTCTTTCAAAGTTGTTGCGAGTTATTGTGCTCTTATTGATAACAATGACGATATTTTTTTGTGGTGTATGCTATCAAAGTAACCTTAATTAAATATGAATTAAATAAATTCAATTAAGCCTGAATATTATTCACTCCACTGTAATGATGATAACTTGTAAATGACAATTAAAAGGTCTTGTGTATTCATTGAAAATTTCTACCAATATTTATTGTATTTATTGTATGATCTCAACATCGCTGAACGTAAATAAAACTTTAATTTATTCCTGCGTCGTTTTTCTCATATTCTTGTTTTTCAACGATATTTGACGTCTTGACATGACATTGTTGAAACTTTTTTAATAAACCCTGGTAGAAGGCATGGTAAGGGTCATGTTGGTTATGAAGGAAAAACTTCATCGATAAACATTTTTATTTATTTTGCTCGTTGCCAGCCTGTGTTAAGAAATAATGTGTAAATAAAAGTCTGATTTGTTCGATCGATGTGAGTTCTGACACTCGTGATTTGAAGAATAAAAAGGGCACGTAAACATAGCACAGAACATTCACACGACCAATATGGTGTCATTTCTGTTCACTATCAAGAATGTACCTACCTAATCTATGACATTGCCAGCAATCTTTGTAAATGTATATATGTTCTTGCTTATATGGGAAATAAAAACCTTTTTTATTTTTTACTTTTTTATGTTGTGTTAATTGACTCCTTTAATTACTGATTAATTATGGTGTCAAACAATTTGGTTCACCATAAATAACTTTATGTCACACCTGGCCATAAAGTGGCCATTATCGCACGCTCCGCGCGCGAAAATACCCACTTCCTGGCCAGGGGGTGACATAAAATTTTGTACTTACCACGGGCGATAATACAGAAAGCCTCAGGTCGCATATTTATCGCCCTTGCCTTCGGCTCGGGCGTAAAATACCTGCGATCTGAGACATTCTTTGTTTTATCGCCCTTGGTAAGTAATGTACTATTATTAATTACAATATGTATAACGCAAACTACAAATTTTAGAAATAAATGAAAAATTGAAAAGCTTAGGCACCGAGCAGGATTCGAACCTGCGACCTCCCGGCACTCGCGGCCTGCCCTGATCCTGCTCGGTGCCTAAGTTTTTCAATATTTTCTTTATTTCTAAAATTTGTAATATTAAATAGTATTACTAAAATATAACCGCAGTAGATGACAAATTGAAGAATGAATGCTTCAATTTTTTATAGGTATCGCAACAAAATAGGCATCAATATACCTTCTAATGTCTTTCTTCGCATGCGCACATATGTAGTTAACTCTGCCTTGGAAAATTAATTCGATTCATAGACGAAGAAGCTTTTTTGCCAGAACGTGTGTGAATTAGTCATCACCATCAATACTCAATCAGCGGGGGATTAGCGAATGGGGTCCATTTGTCTTTGTGTCATTGCCTTGAGCCAGCTTGCGACGAATTCAGATAAAAGACTTTCGGATTCCAATAGATTGGTCATCAGTGTACGAAAAGGAGGTAGGTTTATACGTAAAAGTGGGTAGGTGAAATTTATTGCATAAGATAGATAATAAAATGCGTAGACTCAACGACTCAACAACGATGAAACACCCAAAGGAAATATTGTGTTGATTTCTTGCAAGTACCTAACATAAATATGATATTAGTTTGACATTTATATAATTTCACAAAACAAATTTAGAACATTTAAATAAATTTAGAATGATCCAAGATAATTATGACAAACGACACATTCAAACATAAGGTACTTTGTTAACAGCACAATCCGGGCCTTTGTCAAGTCCTTGTCAACTATGTTATCGTAATTTTTGACTTAGAAATTAATGTTTTGAAAAAAATCTAACGTTCAGATTATAAATGAAAAATTCAAGGGCTAACATATATTTTTTTCAGATACTTATCCACCTGCTTATTATAGAGCCTTGGCGTTTTAAAACCTATCATTTTGAGGTATACCTTAAGGAAACGAAACATTCAAACTCATAAGCAAACATCGTCTTTCATGTATAATGCTTCATTCATTTATTTAACCAAAAGTAACTTTGGCACGTCAGGAATAACTTTGAAAAGTAAATCTAAACTTTTGCCTTTGTTCCAAAACTGAAAACTCGCGAACTAACTCGGGATGTTTGCCCTGTTTGTACTTCTGACAACAAAAATTCCACTCCACTGAAACTGTTGCTTAATTTCAGTACACATCCGTCAAAATAGTTCTAAAACTTGTTGTTCAATTGTTTGATAGCCGGAAGATGTTTTCTTCAGTAATCGCCATAAAAGGACGTCCCTCACGAAGAGCATCAGTGTCATTGATGCGATGACATTGACATAGTTGTAAATATTCGTGCGGGATGTAGCTTCATCATCAAAGGTTATTTGAAATTATTTCATAACTCTATTGTTGATTTAAATGCAATCGAAAGTTATAAAAAAAAATCGGTCACAATGTTCTCCCTTTAAATTCATCTTAAGGCGACTTCCTGATTTGTCGGTGCGGAGGTGGTACGATATGAGAAAACCGTCAAATGTCAGTGTCAACTGTCAGTCAACTCAGTAACGCTTTTTACTACGCACCTAGATACATTTAAACGTGTGCTTCCTGACTGGCGCGGGATGTGTGGAAGCCGGACGATACGAAGACAGTACTGGTCCACTTCTGCGCATGATATTAGTACTGCGCAAATGTAATACTGACAGTATTCCGTCAAGTGAGAATCTTTGCGACGTCAGTAAGTTTACATCAAAGAAGAAAATGTCACATATCGATCCCGCACCGCCAAGTCAGGAAGTCGCCTAACGTGAAACAAACCATTTTCAATTTGCCGCCAAATGACAAAAACAAACGACAGACGAATGACATACACTCAATAATGTTGCCAAAGAGTTCCACATAAAAACGGCATTTTTGGTTTTTTATTGTATGGTTTCTAAGTGGCCAGTTCTAAAAACTTTCAGTTTGGCCTACGTATTATGACGACCGCTTTAGCCTAGTTGGTAGACCCTGCCTACGAAGCTGGAGGTCCCGGGTTCGAATCCCGGTCAGGGCATTTATTTGTGTGATAAGCACGAATATTTGTTCCCGAGTCTTGGATGTTTTCTTTGTATTTAAGTATCTACGACATTTATCTATATCAGTATGTATATCGTCGTCTACACTCTGGTCTACCATCAGGCGAAGTTGTTTGACAAGTCAAAATGCACTAAATGTTGCCACAGTATGGCCAGTGCTCTTCATATCGATATTATTTAAGGCCACACTAGGTATACCGATCTTACGGCCCAATTTATCGGGTACCCTTAAGTGCTAAGCGACCAACACCCTCCAAGGCCAGTAAATAGAAAGGAACAGAATAAAACATATTTAGCAACACTAAACACACGGACACTCCGTACGGATGAGTCATTGTTAGAACTGGAACAGGCATTACTAGAAATAAAATGGGATATACTGGGGTTAAGTGAAGTGAGACGCCAGGGAGAAAACATTGAGGATCATAGCACATACATCTTTTACCACTATGGGCTATCCGCTGGTATGTACGGAGTAGGATTCATGGTAAAGAAAGAGTTAAAGAACCAAATAGAAGAATTCATCGGTGTTTCAGATAGAATTGCAGTGCTTAACATAAAGTTACCAGGGCATACACAAAGTACTTCTATTATCCAAGTATATGCTCCAACCGAAGTGACCTCAAGCGACATAAAGGATGCATTTTATTATGATTTAAACTGCACAACCGCCAAATGCCATAAAGAGATTATTATTATGGGAGACTTCAACGCACAGCTAGGCCAGAAGAAAACAGTAGATAATAAAGCAATAGGCGAATATGGAACTGGGAAAAGAAACAACAACGGACAGCGGCTTCTCAACATGGCATTAGAAAACAACTTATGCATCATGAACACATTCTTTAAAAAGAAACCAAACCGAAAATGGACTTGGTTGTTCCCAAATGGAGAAGTAAAAAACGAAATTGACTTCATCCTTACAAACCATCCTAGATATATAACCGATGTAAACACCATAAACCAATTTAATTTCAACACAAACCACAGGATGGTAAGGGCATCATTGCTAAACAACATTCCAAAGAAGAACAGAAAACACTTCATGAACAATTCAAATGAAATACCAAATCCTCTGCCAGATGATATTATCAACAATTTAAGAAGAACACTAGACGAGACAAAAAACTTGAAAATCACACAAGAAAAGTACAATCTATTAGAACATAATTTAAAGGAAACCAACAAGAAAATAACCCAACAAATTAAAGAAAAAAGAAGAGACAAATTGGGGGAAAAGGCCAGGCGACTTTTAGAAAACAGAAAAATACTTTTCGAAGACAGAAAAATTAATAAACAGCAAATAACTCAGATAAGTAAAGAAATAAATGTATGCATTAGAAAGCACCGTGAAAAACTAAGATTAGATACCATATCACATCACATAGAAAAAACTGGTGGGGCCAAAAAAGCTTTTAAAAAGCTCCAAGACAATACAACCTGGCTACCTAGTCTGACAGACAACAAAACAAAAAAATGTGTAACGGACCGAAAGAAAATACTCAAAGTGGCAACTGATTTTTACCGTTCGCTTTACGACGATTCAGACCCAAAACAATGCTCCATACAAAAAAGCCAAGACGGAGAAGACAATGTACCACCAATACTGGAAAGTGAGATCTTGAGAGCCATAAAATCCCAAAAAAATGGCAAATCACCGGGAGAAGACACTCTAACAAACGAACTATTGAAGAGCTGTGCCCCGGCTCTAGTAAATACCCTTAAAGAAATATTTGATGATATCATAAACACAGAACAAATACCGAAGCAGTGGACCACATCTACCATTATACTTATACACAAAAAAGGAGACAAGAATAATATTGGAAATTATAGGCCAATAAGCCTAATGTCCAACCTGTATAAAATTTTTTCAAAAATAATATTATACCGAATTGAGAGAATTTTAGACATGAACCAACCAAAAGAACAGGCCGGGTTTCGAAAAGATTTTTCAACCATTGATCACATTCTGACTATCAAACAACTAATCGAAAAGTACAATGAATACAACAAAATATACTACCTCGCCTTTGTAGACTACAACAAGGCATTTGATTCCTTGAAACACAGGCATATATGGGAAGCACTTCAAAATCAAGGAGTTCCTGACAAATACACAAGAATAATTAGCAAAATCTATGAACATACAACAGCCAAAATAAAACTAGAATCAATAGGAGAAGATTTTCAGATTAAGAAAGGGGTCCGTCAAGGAGACCCACTGTCACCAAAATTATTCTCAGCATGCCTAGAACACATATTCAGAAAACTCAACTGGGATGATCAAGGAGTCAGCATAAATGGAATACTACTGCATCACCTGAGGTTTGCTGACGATCTCATCATAATCAGTGACGACCCAACAAAACTACAGATGATGCTACAACAACTCGCAAATGAAAGTGAAAGGGTAGGCTTGCTTATGAACACCGAAAAAACCAAAATAATGACAAACCACCTGAAACAAGACATAAAAATTAACAATAGTACAATAGAATATGTAGAAGAATACATATACTTAGGGCAGATCATATCACCTCAAAATCAAATACAAAAAGAAATAGAAAGAAGAATATGTGCCTCATGGAAAAGATACTGGTCATTAAAAGAAATCATGAAAAATCCAGGAATAAGACTTAAAGAAAAGAAGAAAATATTCAATACATGTATACTTCCCTGCATGACATATGGGTGCCAAACTTGGGCCTTGACACAAAAACTAACCAATAATTTAAAAACCTGCCAACACAGCATGGAAAGAAGCATCCTTAATATTAAGAAAATAGAAAAAATAAGATTACAACACATAAGAGAAAAAACAAAAATTAAGGATATTATGAAAACAATAAAAACACAAAAATGGAAATGGACAGGCCACTTAATGAGAAGCAAAGTAGAAAAATGGAGCAAAGAAATAGTAGAATGGTACCCAAGAGATGGGAAGAGAAGAAGAGGAGGACAGGTTGGAAGATGGGAAGACGACTTAAAACATGTGGCAGGAGCCACTTGGCGAAACAAAGCCAAAGACAGAAAAATTTGGCGAAACATGGAGGAGGCCTATGCCGGGAGGCAAGACGATGATGTCGATGTCTACAATATAATAAAATAAGTAATATATATGTAAACTATCGTTTAATAAAGGCTTAAAAATAAATAAAATAAAATAAAATAAGTGCTTGCCGAGGACATTGAAAATCGAAATTAGTAGTGTTTTAAAATAATTTTAAAATTTTATGATTTATTCATATTTAAAGGACTAAACTTCATATTTAAAAACTACTTTTGTTTCTTTTAATGAGGCTTTATGGTCAGAAATATGATATCTTATAGATTACAACATTGGATTAAGTTTGGTACTAAAACGTTATACTTATCGATAAGTTTTTATCGATATATACCGTCACTATTTTTTTTTTCTACACCGAATTATGGTTTTTACCTTAGTACCCATAGCTTTGCTTAGTTTGGGTTTAGGTTGATTAGTGTAAGATATTCCACAATAAAAAAAAAAGCGCTGAGAACGACTTTTTCACCGAAAACAGGTTTTAAGCGTCTTAAGGCAAACGTATTTCTTTTTTACAAATACATTCTATATGATATTTTTCAAAAACATTCTACCAATATGATTTTTTTCAATAACATTCTATATGATTTTTCATTGTATTTTACGTTAAGTAAAATATACGTTTGTTATTCAACTATATACCTAAGCTTACTTATGTACGTTAGCAATGATTTTTTTCTCCGAATCTAAGTTAAAAGAAGTGCTCTGAAGTTGACTAACAGATAGTTACATAATGTGATAAAAATATCTCTTATAGGGATAAGCTCGGCTTTGTATTTTAATATTTTGTGACATATCTGTATTAGCTTATAATTGTGTAAAATATAGAGCTACAAATCGAAAGGATATAAACCAAAGCAAACTGATGTATCCAACAAAAACGGTTCCGAAAACATGATTAAATGGTGAAAATTCGCTAGTCCAGCGTAAACCCTCTTAAGTAATTAAATGTGATAACACGATTAAAGCGCGTTATGCCGCGGAGTTCACTTTAATTTCACCGCTAACCCACCACAATTGCTCAAAAAGCCTGGCCTTTCAACTGAGTGCAACGGAGGTCATTAGAGCGGCAGTAACAGTACTGAGGCTAATTGCGTCATCACCCTAATTGTGGCAGTAATTCTACAATCTGTATAATGATGGGGACTCAAACCAGCCGGTAGAGGGTTACGAGTACAACATGTTTCCTTAAACTGAAACTGCACAGTTGCGAAAATCTGGAGCCCATTTGGTTGGTCGGCTTAGGGTCGGTTGCACCAACATACGAACACAGGCCGGTCATCGTCAAATATGGCGCCGGCAGCTGTCATCCCATAGAAACTTGTCAAACTTTCCATACAATCAGATTTGACGAACACCGCTTACGATTACAGACGGTTTGGTGCAACCCAACCTTAGTATTGACCGTTCTGTTAGGCCCTGGTCTCCTATAAACGCCATCGGCCGCTTACAGCGTCACGCCGTACGCTGCGTCACAATGCTTACTATAGAGATGTATTGTTATGTTCTCACAGGTCTGTCAGGGCCTAACAGTACATCTCTTTAGTAAGCATTGTGATGCAGCGGCCAATGGCGTTTATAGGAGACCAATGCCTTACGAGTACGCTTAGCGCGCGTGCAAGCTAGCGTGTGGCATCACTGGCATCACACATAGTTAACTTATTTATCACTGCGCTACGCTCGTAGCGCTACGCCGCAGTTCGTAGCAACTTAACACATTCACTGCCACGGACACACTTACTAGCACTAGCACCCAACGTGGCGTAGCGTGGTAGTAGCTAGGGTTAGCACTTTCGTCGCTAAGCTTTTCGTAGCTCTACGCAATTTCCTTTGCATACGAGGAAATTTTATTATTCGGTCATTTTATTTTCATTATACGAGAAAATGCATGTTATCGGCTACGCGTCTACGGGTAGATAACTCCCAGGGGAGTTCAAAAACTCCAGGGGATTTCTTTGCACTGAAAATTATAGCGGACGCTCTGTTCATAGGCGTGTATCCAAAAAAATGTACATTCTATCACGCATGTGTCATGATTGGCGCCAAATTAGATAAATTAGACCAAATTGACGTCTCGAGCACTTTATATTATTTGAACTTAAACCATATTAGTACCGTACAATTGGTAATGTACCGTACCGCATCAGGTACCGTAAGTAGGGATTGAAAGGGCAGTTGGGTCATGAATGGGGAGAGTAGGGATGACAGAGGGGTGAGATGATTTTTATAGGCTACTGCTACGTAAATTATATATTCTAATCAAGCTAGCTAGGATTATAATGTTCATAATCCCAAAGTGTCGGTTCGACATTTTTCCCAACTACTAAGGTGAAGAATATTCCACCTCACTTCAACCTACCTACACTACGGGGTGAGGTGGGATTTCCAACTATTTTGTGTTTATTAAATCATATAAAAACTAAAATTCAAACAACCGTAAAGTGTCATGTTTCGAGCGCATTTCGAAACATGACAACACAACAACCAAGCACACTACAAAACGACACTACGTGGTCGTGCGATAATTTATATGGAAACTTATGTGTGTAAATAAATAGCAGTCATATTTGAACGTGTGGACGAAGCCACATCGCAACCACAACGCAACCACTAGCGACACCATGCTCTAACGAACGGCTTTGTCGCAAACACAACGTTGCGCACACGCGTAACCACGGCTTCGTCACTTTTGCCGCTGCGTTTTCGTGTTGTGGGTGAGATGAAAGGACCCTAAAACACGCGATGTAAGGCTCATAAAACTGCGCCGATCCTACGCGAGTCCACGACGTCCGCTAAACGCCGCGTTGCGCGGTGGCAAAACGCCTCGTATGTTTTGCGGCTTAGGGGTAGGTACTTCAACATTCAGACATGAGAACTAGCATAGTTTAACTGAACTAAAACTATGTGCAGACCAGTTTAACAGTTTCTGCCAGGTATTGTAATTCCTAAAGGGCCGGATTTAACAGAACTCCGATATAACTGGAAGTAAATGACATGTTATATGTTAGGTAACTTTATAGGTAAAGAATACCAATGTTTGTGCATTCCGTTTTAAACTGTTTTATTTTAAAAATAGTCCTACTTATTATTTGTTTTTCACGTTGGCGTCAATACGATCACAAACATTTTGTATTTTGTTTAAGAACCAACAATAGAGTTATTGACTCAAAATAAGACAAGATCAACGAATATGCCGCATGATGATACATCAAAAAATATACGAAATTATAATTGTTCTAATATTGGTAGTGTTATTTGGTGTCAACAATCCTATACAACGAAACATAAACAATACCTAACCGTACAATCCGCAAGACACCGCACAGTCACCGTACAGTCAAAGTATGTTTAGTTAGTGTGGGAAAGTTCGGTATATTTTATTTATACATGTGACAGGTCCAACTAGGCACAAATTGGGTGTATTATAATAAGGACATGATTATTAATTAGAGGAATTACAGAGCAATTAGTCGTCAGACTATACCTATACAAAGACAAAAGTTATAAAGCCATCAGAAGGTCTGGCGTAAAGGGGAATATTAGTCTTCTTGACACTTTATATAAAGCGCGTAAAAATATGAGCAAAAATTAAAAGTGGTTGGTTGGTCATAGGGTTTAGCAGTGTACCTAATTTAGGGACAAATATAAAAAAATAATTTGGCTTGTAACAGTTTTTTCCCTACGTTTTTAACTATTCTGGTAGCCTGGTACTGATAACTTTTCTGAAACTATTTTAAACGTACCGCAGTTAAAATCATAGTTTTAGAACATTTATTATCTCACAGATTTATGTAATGAGTCGCTAGAATGATATGAGTTTAGAATGTTTAAAAGCTTCACCCCCCAGAGCTGATTCAGTGTGGAGTCTAATTAGCATTTTAAAACTCAATTTTGCCACATCCAACTAGTTAAATCAGAGTCGTGACGTCACAGAGCCGGTTACCTGCCGAGCTGCGGACCGCATTATATCAACTTTATATGACAGTTATTTCAGCCGGGAGAGCGCCGAATGGCCCTCGAGTGAATATCCTGAAACAGAAATATGATATTTGGAGCGATGAGCTCCCAAATTCCACTGACAATTTTATATTCTTTTAACTTATTGCGTGGATTAAATGCGGTTGGATTTTGTTATGTGATATATGAGTTGGGGTTACCGAATTAAGGGTGACTTTAAAAATATGCAAATAAAGATCGAGCACACCGTAGATGAACATACCCTGACATCGAGTTTATTTAAGCTGAATAAAATAAAATGAATAAAATGAACTTTATTCTGTAAGTAGGCCGCAATGGCACTTTTACAAGTCAAACCCTACTAGCGTTTCACAGAGGCCACTGCCGAGAAGAAACGCCGAAAGAAACTCGACAGTCAGCCATTTTCTCACAAAAATATGCTTATTACAATGATAAATGATAATACTTAACCTACTTAAGATCAAGAAATCTAAGTATCTATATAAAGCAACACAAAAACAAAGAATAAAATGAGGAAAAAAACCAGTTATGACAGTGTGTAATTCTGCAAGAAAACATTTCGAAACTGTATACCTTAGCATTATCAAATTCTATTTAGGAAAAAAAAATTGAATCCTTTAGACTATAAATTTAGTTATAAATCTTTTGATATGTTTTCTTGCAAGAACTGCGTCAACTAGATAAAATTAAAAAATACACAATATATGAATCTTTACTCTATTTAAGTATCTGGTTTGGGCCATGCTTTTCTGTCTGTTAGATAGTCCTCAACCTTGTAATAAGCCTTCGACATCAATGATTTTTTCAAGTACTTTTTAAGAGCTGGAAAAGGTAAATTCAAAACTTCATCAGGTAACTTATTATAAAAACGGACACATTGACCTACAAAAGATTTGTATACTTTACGGACACGAAATTTTTTAGTGGCAATTTTATTTTTATTTCTAGTATTAAAATTATGTATATCAGAATTTTTACAGAAGGAGTCTATGTTCTTAAGGACATAAACAATATTCTCATAGATGTACTGGGACGCTACAGTTAAAATGTTGATTTCTTTAAAGAGTTCTCTTAAAGATTCACGTGAGCCTAGGTTATATATGGAGCGAATGGCTCTTTTTTGTAACACAAAAATTGTCTGTATGTCAGCTGCTTTACCCCAAACCAGGATACCATACGACATAACACTATGAAAATAGCTATGATAAACTAGGCGAGCTGTTTCTACATTGGTAAGTTGCCTGATTTTTCTGATAGCATATGCGGCTGAACTTAATTTACGCGCCATAACGGCTATGTGGGGACTCCATTGTAGATTTTTGTCTAATGTTATACCTAAGAATATTGCTTTATCTACTATTTCTAAGCACTCGTTATTTAAGAGTATACTAGTTTCCACCGGTCTAACATTAGGCAAAGAAAATCTGACACATTTAGTTTTCTTAGCATTAAGTAACAGATTGTTAACGGTAAACCAGTCAAGTACTTTGTCCAGTGTGCCATTAACTCTACTATAGTCAACTGATTTTCGGTCAACCTTAAAGATTAAAGATGTATCATCCGCGAATAAAACTATATCACAAAGATTACTTACTATAGACGGCAAGTCATTTATATAAACCAAAAATAAAAATGGACCTAAGATAGAGCCCTGAGGCACTCCTAACGTTACTATTGCCCCACTAGACTGGGTTCCATTTACAACAACTGCTTGAGTTCTATTGCTGAGATATGAAGACATAAGACTTAACGCATTAGCAGACAAACCATAATGTTTAAGTTTCAAAATGTATGCTGTATAATGAATGTATAAGAATGAGACAGATACTTACACTTTCGTAGAGAAAAAATCATATTTTACGTACGTATTATGAATGCTATTACGAATATACATACGCACATTAACATGAGCGTAGTACTCAATCAGCTTAAATCAGTGACATAAAATATTGCGTTTATATGGGAAACGAAGCATTCGTCCCTCACTAGTAAGTATGTGAGTGCAAGAGGAACAACAAATAGTTTTAACGTACTTTATGCCGGACGGGTGATCAATGTGATAATGCTACCTGAGGCGCAGACCCATGATGGCCCCGTTTATGGTTTATAAAATAACATCATAATTTGCTGTCTAGTCGTAGGATAGGATGTGTATATAGACATAGACATAGAAACATTTTATTCAACATCACAAGGCACGAGTTGACAGTAACATTACACACAATTACACGTACACGTATATAGTTCTCCCGTTTATCCTTAAAAACGCGATAATGGCTTCTGGCCCGGAAGTCATCCTAGATAGTCTGTAAATAACTAATACCTTTATACTCGCATGATCTTTGAGATTTTGTTTGTGCATTGTTTTTAGGATTTTCATTTTAGTGTTTTTCTTGCTTCAAAATTCAGTTAATCAACTTTCTCAAGTTTTCTTATCTTGCCATTCAGAAAAACTCGTTATCTATTCCGAGTAAAGGATATGTACCTACTGTAAGGCGACTTCCTGATTTGTCGGTGCGGAGGCGGTACGATATGAGAAAATTGTCAAATGTCAGCGTCAACTGTCAGTCAACTCAGTACTACTTTTTACTGTGCCCTTAGGATTATGATCGTCGCCGCGCTGGTGAGCACATGTGCCCGGGGCGACGACGGGCAGAATCCATTTACCGTACAAATCCTTATCTACGGTCATGGCGTCGTTATCGAACAACGTCATTGAACACGTGACATTGGTGAAATCATCATAAATTTGATGGAAGCCATTTTTTTAAGAATTGAATTGGATTGAACTGTGCCCTTACTTTTAAATGAGTGCTTCCTGACTGGCGCGGGATGCGCGGAAGCGGGACGATGTGAAGTCAGTACTGGTCCGCTTCTGCGCATAATATTACTACTGCGCAAATGTATTACTGACAGTATTCCGTCAAATGGGAATCTTTGCGACGTCAGTAAGTTTACGTCAAAGAAGAAAATGTCACATATCGATCCCGCCCCGCCAAGTCAGGAAGTCGCCTAAGTTGCTAACGCTGTTTCTATGCAAAGAAAGAAAACTGCAGCAGACAAAGTCCATGTCGTTAGGTTTTACGATAGGTCATGATTACAGAAGTTTCCTCTTTCTATCGTAATAGCTCATGGGGTGAGGATATTAAAGACCGGATCTTTCTCATCATAGGTTTTCGCAGGTACTGACATAAATGGGTAAAGTTTGTGGGCTTGTAAGTTTGTGTCCTATATAGTCTACGTAAATGCCCAAATGATTTTCGGCGTGCGTGGAAGTGAGCGTTCGAAACAAAATGAAATTGCGATGAAAAGTGGTGAATACAAATTGACTAAGGTCGTTATTTCTTGTTGACAAAAACATCGAGATTCGGTTGAATAATTATGATATTTTCAAGCGTGCTGTATTATTTCCTTTCCAAAACATATTGTTGAATGACAGTCAACAAATTAAACCATTTTAATGTCACTTCTCATGAATTTCAAAATGGCGAAACGAAATTATACATTCCAATTACCATAATAATAAAATATTTACCGAGCCTACACAACTACAAGCGCATAAAAATTATAATATTAATGAAATCGCCGGCCAAAACGCAGCCTAGCTGACGTTATATTATTAATTACCCCTGCCTTAAATGAATTGTAGTTTTTTATAAAGAATATCTATAGTCCGATATATTTTTACCTTTGCGTAATTATGCACTAGAGCATCATCATGGTGGTTTGGCAAGAAATGAAGTTGAGGTGTCAACTTCATTTCTTGCGTGCATATCTTTAGTTAGATATCTTATATCTTTAAACGAGCAATTCTTGTATATTTATTTATTTATATATTTATTTATTTCGGGGATTACGGAAACGGCTCTAGCGATTTTCTTGAAATTTGGTATTTGGGGGTTTTCGGGAGCGAGTAATCGATCTAGCTAGGTCTCATGCCCGGGAATACGCCGAGCAAAGCTCGGCCGCCCAAATATTAGAAATTAAAACAATATACCTATTGGTGACACGTTATTCCGCACTATGAACAATAGACCAGACTAGCGTACCAGACTAGCGCAGGTCCTGCGCTAGTTTGGTACGCGTTCAGAAAACGATTTTAATAAAATATATTTTTTAGTGTTACACACAAACAGTCGAGATTGGTTTCCATTTAACCTCGCTCTAAATTTTTATTTTCTATAAAATATTGTAACAAATTTCGTTAGAAGAATGGGTTATTATTTAAGTTTTTGTTATTTACTAAATCGAAATGGATATTATCTGGTGACAGGGTGACTAAAAATACGTTATACGGAATTTTTAGGCAGGCTTCGTAGGCAGGGTCTATTTGATTTCTAATTTTTAATTGGTTGACCGTAGTTAACCCACCTATCTTTGTAAAAGCCGAGTGATTCCAGCATGGGGCTGATCTTTAAACGGAAGTCGTCGGCCCCGAACCCAATGGCATTGGCATTTGGCTAATGAGTTTCCGGAACCTTTGTAGGGAATTTTATTAAATTTGTAACTTATAAGATTAGCTTTTCGGCGAACTCAATTCACACTGGGCGCTGGGCAGCTCATTTCTCTGTCTCTAGTGAAGTCCGAAAGAGGTGATCTGTGCCCAGCTGTGGGACGAATATACATAGACATGCCTGATAAATGAGTTAGATATCTATTTCATTCGAGTTAATCGAAGCAAGCCGAAAGTTATGATTGTTGGTCGTGCGAATAGCAACTCGCCTAATTTTTCAATTTCGCAAGCCGGGGTCCATGCCCCGGGCGGCAAGTTTACAATATATGCAGACGGGGGCGGCATTTTGTAGTTTTTGCCCCCCTCGAAAAATTTCTAGATCCGGCGCTGAGAGAAGCGCATGGCAGCCCATGACCGATCGTTTTGGCGCTCTCTGGGGGAGGCCTATGTCCAGCAGTGGACGTCTTTCAGCTGATTATGATGATGGCTATCTCCAGATCAGCTATGGAAAAGCTGAAGAAAATATGGAAGGACTGAAACATCACCAAGGGCAATAAAACAAAACTTATCAAGGCTCTCGCATTCCCCATATTTCTTTATAGGCCAGTGAAATCTTACAAATAAAAAAGCTAAAATCGCAAAGCGAGATGTAAAGCTGCATTTTTGGTGTGTTATTCGCACCCCTTAGGAGTATCTGAAACTACGTTTTGCAAGCAAAAAAAAGTTGTGCTACCTATATGATACGTGAAAAACTGCAAAATATTCGGACTTTTTTCAGGTATTGTAGTTCAATTCAAAAACTATGGGTTTTTGACATTACTTGTCTATGGCATTTTTAAAGTAAATTAAATTTGCAACAATTTAAGCTTACCTACAGCTCCGTATGACGTATAGTTTTAGAGACATGATGTTTCAAAAATACTGCTTTATTGAGTTTTGCCTATAATGCGTGTTGTTATGGGTTTCCGTCGAACAAACACTTCACTTTCGGAAACCAGCGCCGACTTTTAGTATGTTATCAGGCATATCTCCCGGACCCCGAAACTACCGGGAGACAATCTCTCCAAGGTCGCTCTCCCGAGTAATGACGTCATGAAAATTTCGGCCGAAACGTTTGGAAAAGTGGCAATCACACCCAACCTATGCAACATACATACACGTGTATGGTATCAAATGAAAGCTGAATAAATATGCCATAACGTATACCTAAATTAAATTTCAATACATTGAGACAATTCAAAACTATAATCAAAATAATAAAAAAGTAAGGAAAACATTTTCGGGTTTCCAGATTTTGCATAATAACTAGAACAGGTACCTACCCGAAAATTATTTTGCACATAAATAATAATCAGTATTTCAGCTTTAAATTACTATTAATTGTTTCTAGATATGACTAAAACCGGGAGAGAAATGCTGAAAAAACCAACAGCGCGATGCAATTTTTCCATACAAGATAAAAAAATGATGAAATATCTATTTTCCATGAACCAGCTCCAGCGTTTTAGTATATTGTTAGGCATGTTATGGCATAATATGGAATATTTATTCAGCTTTCATTTGATACCATACAAGTGTATGTATGTTGCATAGGTTGGGTGTGATTGCCACTTTTCCAAACGTTTCGGCGGAAATTTTCATGACGTCATTACTCAGGAGAGCGACCTTGGAGAGATTGTCTCCCGGCAGTTTCGGGGTCCGGGAGATATACCTGATAAAATACTAAAAGTCGGCGCTGGTTTCCGAAAGTGAAGTGTTTGTTCGACGGAAACCCATAACAACACGCATTATAGGCAAAACTCAATAAAGCAGTATTTTTGAAACATCATGTCTCAAAAACTATAAGACATACGGAGCTGTAGGTAGGCTTAAATTGTTGCAAATTTAATGTACTTTAAAAATGCCATAGACAAGTAATGTCAAAAACCCATAGTTTTTGAATTGAACTACAATACCTGAAAAAAGTTCGAAAATTTTGCAGTTTTTCACGTATCATATAAGTAGCACAACTTTTTTTTGCTTGCAAAACGTAGTTTCAGATACTCCTAAGGGGTGCGAATAACATACCAAAAATGCAGCTTTACATCTCGCTTTGCGATTTTAATGTACGATTTCACTGCTGTATTACCTATATGCTGCCGAGACATGGACCCTACGGACAGTGAAAAAAGCAGATTGATTCTCTGGAGATGTGGTGCTGGAGGAATCGCTCGGTATATCGTGGACGGAATTCCGAACTAATTTAGTCAATTTCGCAAGAGTATACACATCAAGCAGAGGCTATCAAGCAGAGTACATACAACCTCGTATTTTGACTTTCTTTGGACACAGTGGCGCGGAAGCGAATATGAACGCATGGTAGTGCAAGGGAAAGTCGAGGACACCAGACCACGTGGAAGATCGCCGATGAGGTGGACGGACCAAATAAAAGCCGCCGTCGACGGTACCCTTCACGAATATTCTACAGCGATTAGTTCGCGACGAATGGCGTTGCATTGTAAATCAGGTAACAAAATCAACGTGACGACCACGACCACTCTGTCCAAGAGTGTAATGCCAAATAGGAAGATCTTTTTCACAGCGAAGATTGATACAATCCTGCTCTTCTTTTACAAGTAACTTTATTGTAAGCACGCCATTTTACAAATTGCGACCAAGGCTTCTTTGTTCTCCATCAAAGCATTAATGCTTGGGTAAAGTCACGCCACCGTAATCAACTTTTCCATTTCCAAATATTGGATTGCGTCTGCCCGGCTTAATAAGGTAGCTGCAGAAACGTACTAAATAGATTGATATCGGATTACATCCATCCCAACGTTACGGCACATCAAAGAGTTGCTAATTGAACTCTAGACTAGTTTGCTAGGATTTGCCTTTGTTTACTCGATAGAGGTAGTGTCAATCAGGTTTGTTGCTGATCGCGGTAAATAATTCCACGATTGTGCAGATCTAGTTTAATTGACAAATTACTTGTTAAATATCTTGCCAATTCAGAAAGCTGATCAAATTTTACGTAAGTATTTATGGTTTATATTTTTTTAGTACAATAGCTTTCAATTAAATATTTTCATTGTACTCATAGCCATTATCACTTAATATTTAAAGACAAAATAGGCATTCTATTGACGCCCGTTAGGCCACGGGGGTATTCGTTTAAATGAGAAGATGGAAATAAACAAGTCTGCCTATTTTGCCGGAAATTAAGGGACTGGGCCTTTCCGGGGGCTCGGCGCGTATCGAATACATACCGAAACATCAGTCCCTCGGTACTAACTAATAGGTGAATTAAATAAATGTAGGAGACCATATTCAGATAGCTTAATGATAGCTTGTGACATGGCGGTGTTATACATGATTCCTGATATAAGTGATACCACTTTTGTCATAGTGGTTTTCACAGGCGAGGAAAAATCTTCTATGAATTGGACTTGGCAAACGAGCATTTTATCGTTGATAGTATGAAATTCAAGAAAAAAACTTACGCCTTATCACTATACTGTAGATAAGGCCAAGCTTGCGGGTTAATTCAATTCGCTTCTTTTCGTAATGTGCAAGGTTTCATTCTAAATGTGCGATTGTATGCTAATCTACACACAAAATTAACAAATGGATTCATAATAGCGGCTTGCCGTTTTATGCTCTGATTTTTTCTTGTATGTATGTATAATTCTTTATTGTACATGAGTAAACATAGCATAACAATACAAGAACAGTTGACATGCATGTACAAAGGCGAACTTATCCCTATAAGGGATTTCTTGTCCGAATAACACTAACCGAATACATGTTGTCTGCTCAAATTTTATAGCATCATGCCTTTATTGATGGTGACTTTGATGTTAAATATCTTGAGTAATGACCACGATTGAATGCCCTTTCTATTATAATACCTATAAAATAGAATTTATTCATTAGTTCTATCAAAGTGTGAATTTATAGTGACGAAGCGTCGGATTACAATGGAAATGTGATCTTGGGTCCTATTTCGAGGAGGGAGTCGATAATTGGATTACGGGCACAATTACGAGGGGTGGCAGCCTGCAGTCACTGACTGACACCTGCACTGAGTTAGGTACGTCAGGGTAGGTATTTACAAAAACTCGCATGAGGTGAACCAATGTAAGGCTAATATCTGATTAAACGGAGGTTCTACGGGGCTAAAGATCCAAAATAATCAAGCTAAAGGGTGTTAAGCGAGTGGAAATAGATTGTGATTTGTGAATAGCATTGCGATCTAGGAATGGATTCTGCGTTTAAAGTGCATCAATGTTGAATGAAAGTGCTTGGAAATTTACGATTTTTCGATACCGTGGCAGTTTTATTTCTAAAATGTAGACGCGTTAATACTTACACTTTTTGTGTTTTTAAACATTATACAAAATTTATTGATAGGTATTATTCTTCAGGTTCTTACTAAAGAGCTAAGGACGCTAGTTTTGTTTAGGCATAGTGGCGTATTTTGTCAGTATCGGGATATAGAAATAAATTGTAATCTTCTTTACCTTACGTACCTATGCGCGCGGAGCGCGGGCTGCTAGTTGCTGCAGCTCGTCTTTTTTTTTACTGAATCCTTAAAAAATCACTTCCTATTACTTCTCTCCTCATATTCAAAATTCTCCTTCTCTTCTCTTCTACTTTCCTCATATTCAAAGTATTTAACTCGGGTGAAATCACTCATTTCACCCTTGAGCAGGAATTCACTTACTAGCATTTACTCGTAAACAGTGACTCGTATGTATATTTGGTGAACATTTTTTTGTATTCTGTTATTGTCTGTTGTAATAATTTAGTTGGATTGTTAGTATTAGCGCGGTATATTTTAACACTTGCCGAAACGCAGTTAACATAACAGTAAAGTTTACAACTGGCTAATAACGATTTGGCTCGAAACCAAGTTACGAAGCGGTCGGAAGCACTTTAGGTCTAAAGCTACCGTTCCAGTTTGTCGTCTCGAAGTCACCAGACGACTTAAGACATTTACGGACATTCGTGTTTACCGGGCAAATGCTGTTCTATTAATGGTTATTTAATAGGTAGGTATTCTGAGACTCGGACCGGAGAGGCCCCTAAGTCAGGCTACCCCGCTATGTACTTAATTCCTACATCGTATATTTCTGAAATAATGTTAGAGTCATATTATTACACACCTTATAATAACCTCACGTGTATATGAGTAAGAAATTAAGGACACAATACCAAATCTAGAATAATAATAGTTGATTTTCATCGATTTCCATTAGTTGTATCGATGAGTGAAGATGACATAACAGTAATTTAATATAATTTGGTTCCATCAGGTTGATGATGATCGAGCTATAATTTGAATAGTGGAACTCTTTGTTAATAAATAAGTAAACGCAACAGGAACATCAACAATGTCATGCACTCTTGTCAATTCGCATAGGTATAGGTAATGCTTTTATTTATATCAAAAGTAACATTGCAACCTGATTACAAAGTTTCTAAAACTCGTTAGAAGCTGGAGAACACGTAATGAATTAATCAATTACTCCACAAACTAGGAAGCTGCGGAGCCAGCGGCTGCTATTCATACATTGATTATAGATGTTTTATTGTGCACTCATGTTGAGTGCAGCGAGTAAAAATATCGGTTTGCACAAAGCGGATGGTAGCCACGCCGCACTCATAAAATGAATGGAAGATTCTTTACAGCGCTGTAATGGTGGAATCTTTTAGCTTTTATCAACTTTATTTTATACAAATATTACAAAATAGAGGTCAATATTTAGCTGTAAAAATAAAACTTTATGGTTATGCTTAGGGTGAATGAACCAGACATGAGCGAACCTGTGATCTCATACATTAGACACCTCGCAAGCTTCGCAGCTAGGTGTGCGCACATTTCTGGTGGATATTTACACTTACAATTGACCTTTTTTTTCTCTATGTGGAAATGCGTTGGGCATACCTACCCCGGTCTCGGAAACCTGACGGGGGGTTATCTGTTATATTAGTCTAAACGGATCATACCCATGAAAACCATACCGGCGTTTACGCTTTGGATCGCGAACATTCTACCACGGCACCCCGGCAGCCCAGGGGGGCGATTTTTGAGTTTCGAACGCTCGACTTTTCACTCGACATCTGTCAAAACCTCATAGTGTTTTGACAGATCTCGAGTGAAAAGTCGAGCGTTCGACACTCAAAAATCGGCTCCCTGATCTCGGCCCAAACGCCATTGCAGTGGGGGTCACCCGCTCCAGTGGAGGGGGAAAGTCAGAACGACACTTTACCTTTGACCTGGGCAACGACATCAATGATACAAAAGAAACATTTGCGTGCGTGCGTAAGTTTACGTCTAAGACTAATGACTTGCGACGTTATTGCAATCATAATTACCTATACCGTGCACGTAGTTACATATTAATAAGCTAAAACCCCATGTAGAAACTACCAGAATCGTTTCCATAACTGTAGAAACTAACAAAATCAGACACATATTCCATGTAGAAACTAACAAAATCAGACACATATCAATCTTATTTTTAACACTACGTGTCACACTTATTTCCAGCTATGCAGTGGCACAGTTTAATCCATAATTACATCACAATTTACCAAGATTTCCGACCGTAAAAGCGGAGCGCGATAATTCATTTTTCGCCATATTTTTTAGACTGTCAGTTTCTTCTTTTTGACGCCATCGCCAAGAGCGCCGCCGTCGCGTGTCGCTAGGGACGCCCCAATTCGATTTGAATGAAAAACGGTTCTAGTTTTTTTGCCTAAACAATTTACATTCTGATATTACATCACACATTAACACAATTAATGATGTGGCGTCGCTAGGCAACTGTCAAATCTGACATGTTCTGCAACGCGCTATCGAAGTTTCTTAAGTCAGTTGCGTATATAGAACTTCCAACTAACTCTCATTGGACTTCGGTCCCTGAGAGATCTGTCGTCTCTTCCTGTGTCTCCTATCTATTGTATATAATGTATTTACCTTGTACATATCCCATTTCCTGTATATTTAACTCTGTACATTATTCCTCGTTCTACAAAACTATCTTATATGTCCTTCACGTGGTCTTAAAATTACTTATATCAATAGCAAATTTTATCGAAATCGCTTCAGCGGTTTAACTGTGAAAAGTTAACAAACACACAGGGTTACTTTCGCATTTATACTATTAGTATAGTAGGGATGGATTAGCGTGGATTATTGAAATCTTAGCAGCCTAACGAGAAAAAAAACCATAAGAATGTGTATAGGGATAAAAAGATATTGTACTTCCACCCAATGTAAATGAGTTCATTGTCATAATCCGTGCCATGAAATAAAATGCGTTTGCATCTATTCATGCAAAAATGTAACCACCTAAGCGCGAATATTTTCACCAATAAAGAGGACTACTTTGCATATTAACTCGAAAATTTTGCAGAGCGTGAGTACTTGCGGACTACATTTTGAAGCAGTTTGTGGCAAATATCCAAAATACCTATATCTCGTACGACTAAGTTTAGGTACCATTTTAAAGCTTGAGTGCATGCATAGGCATATTCTGGGAGAGCTCACTCCATCGCACAGTGGAACGAAATGACAAAAAATGGACATAGTCATTAAGCAATAAGCACACCGCAATAAATCGTTTGTGTCAACAAGTATAAATATATTTTTGTAATTCAATTGTATATAAATGTTTGTATTTAAATGTAATTTTTAGCTATTTTCTTGTAAAAAAATGTTTTTATCTTTATCAAAATGTCAAAAATATGTCGTATTTACACTAAATTATCATTAATATACCGTTAAACTATTGAAAATAAAAAAATAAAACACTAAGAAAAATGTTGTTTTTTACTGACTTTTGACTGGACTATAAAAAAAACGGCCACCTACCGAGATAAGCTGTTTACTATTTTCTACTGTTTTTAAAATGGAGAATAATATTCTAAAGGTTAGAAAGCGGGATCGGTAACGGTTTTCTTATAATACTTAACATACCTATTTTTCAGTTTCATAAAAAAAAAACAGATTTTATTTTTTTCTGCTTTAAATACGCCTTATTTTGGAAAATTTTATATATTTTTTTTTTCTTACATAATTTTCAACCGAAAAGCATTTTTTAAAATAGGGGTTTAAAAAAATGCGTATGTCAATTTTTTAGTCATTTCGTTCCACTATGCATCGTCGACCTCGTCTTTACCCTTGGGCTAGATGCTGGTCAAGAGCAGACCCATTCGAAATAAAAAAGTAGGTAGTGTGAAATAAAAAAGTAGGTGTAGTGTGAAATGCCATGAACGTATTCCGTTCGCAATACTTCTCGAATATATCCGGCCGTTATAATGACTATGCAAAAATGTTGCCTACGTTTTCTTTAGGGCGTTACTTGCTTTGCAATAGGGTATAAACTAAGGTAAAAATAAATTATTTTTTTACTTGACTAATAAAAGATCTAACGAAAATACTCGAAAAACATCAATTATTAATTTATTTTAGCTAATTGAAAGATTTTATAAGCATAAAGATTTAAAAAGGACGCTGATTTGAACATACCTATTCATACTGTCTTAGTGACGTCACTAAGACAGTATGTCCTTATAAACTTCATACTAACAGAGCGTTTTTGACATTTAATAAAAAGTTGTTGATTTGACTATGAGTAAAATACCGTATTGTTATTCAGATTCAGATGGTCTGTTTTATGTTGAAATCTTTTCTATATGTTTAGATAGAAGCAAACGTGTGTTTCTATATCTTTAGATAGGAAGAAACGTGGGATTTTGTAATATTTCTTTACATGATTACCGCGTATACAGTATACAGACCATTTAATACCCGTTGGCGGTTATCGAGGCACTATTTTCTATCATTTGTATTGTACCGATAAAAGAGCTAGCTTACCTACACGCTTTTGGGAGGCTCGGTAGTACTATTTTATTTCACTAGTTTCACAACGAACAGACAAAACGTTTGTTTGACACACATTTGGTCGTGTTGCAAAATAAATGCGACTTTATTTATTTATGTAAAGGGTGTACATTTGCAGTAGTACACGACAGGTTCAGCAAGTTACGATGAAAGCGTATTCAAATACAATCTTAGCACCTACCCAAAAGAAGGAGTGTAATGCTTTAAGGTAGTTCTTTGTTTTCTGTGCTATGGAAATCATTCAATGTGTTCTTGTTTATTGCTACAAGGGTTCGCTTCTTTTCAAAAGAGTGCGTGTGAAATCAGGCTTTTATAACCACTCTTTACGGTGGCAGCGTGTCCTGCCCATTACGAGATTAAAACTGTATACCTACCTACCTGTAACTGTCTACAACAAAACCGCAAACTTGGCTCGCAGCACCCGGGTCGCCTTGTTGGTGCATTACTTGGTATTTACATTAACGCGACAGTGTTAAATGTTTGTGTAAAATGAACTGACCATTTTTTTCCATTAAATTCCTACTGATATTGTCCTACAGGTAGGTTTAATATGTCATACCAAGTTACACGGCTGACCGAATCAAATTCAACTTTAGTAAACAAATAGTAAGTCTAGATTAAAATCTCGGGAGTACTTTTTATCCCTAAAAATCATCCCTCAAATGGGAGGCAGTCCTCGTAGATAAATTCTTGAAAAAAAACCGGCCAAGCGCGAGTCGGACTCGCGCACGAAGGGTTCCGTACCATTATCTATAAAAACGGCATTAAAATCATGTCTGTTGTATGGGAGCCCCCTTAAATATTTATTATATCCTGTTTTTTTAGTATTTTTTGTTATAGCGGCAACAGAAATACCTCATCTGTAAAATTTCAACTGTCTAACTATAACGGTTCATGAGAACCAGCTTGGTGACAGACGGACAGGCGGAACGACAGCGGAGTCTTAGTAATAGGGTCCCGTTTTACCCTTTGGGTACGGAACCCTAAAAAAGAAGGTCACCTTTTTTCTGTATACAATTTAGTTTCAATTTTTAACGCTGTATTAGGCTGTGTAGTTTGAAAAGTTTCTATGGGATGACAGCTGCCGGCGCCATATTTGACGATGACCATTGACCGGCCTGTGTTCGTATGTCGGTGCAACTGACCCTAAATATCGAAACTTTTAGGTAATCATTTTCCATATATAGAGAAATTGTTGGCTGTGTTTCTAAAACGGATAAAAAACATCATGTTGTGAAGCTTGTTATATGAACTGGAACTGGTTTTCATGCTCGGAAAGGCACTCGCTTCACAAAAATGATACGCATTTTTATCGTATATACATATTTTCCTGCTAAACCCTACCGCAACTACCGTTTTCACTATTTAATTGATAAAACTTTTTCGATATAAACATCAGGATTAAATGCATAACTTTGACGCAGTACTAATATTGCACACATATAGACAATGTGTATATAACCTCCCGATGACTGGCGTCCTATACATACTTAGTACATAGGCCTCAATCAAGTTTTGACTCTTTGTCAATTTGACAGAGTATAGTTTATTCTGGCAAATTTTGATACCTAGTCATCAGAAGCTGTAAGAGGTGATTAACCTTATCTCGGTAGACTAGCTAGTGGGAGTTCATTTAAGTTCATGTTTGCTTTCCACAATGTAATAGAGGTGAGACGTATTTACGGGAATAGGTTTTTGGAATAGGTTTTGGCATGGACGCGTAAGTACGCGATGCTGCCCGCGCGAACGTCTAAGGGTCTTAATGTTCCGCACTATTCGTATTCGTCTGCGCGTTTGGATTCTTTCGGGGCACCTCGCGTCGGGGTCGGTTTAGCACGTCTTTGGACCTAGTCTTTGGATCTAGTCTTTTTGTGGACGCGTACTCGCAAGACTCAGTACGCGTTTTGCCTGTCGTCTCACCCCTACAAAGTAGGTACTAAGAACGTCTTTATCAGGTAGGTAAAAAGAAAAGCTTGTACGTTTTTGTTTAGGTAATCAAGCTACAAATAAAAGAGTCATGAGTATGAATTGTTCGCTAACCACAAAATTTTTAGAAAAAAGTTTATTGATTGTTAGTGACTCCTTGTTTGCTCGTAGATTACTATTGTTTTAGTTACTTTACATAAATACAGGCTGGAAACCTGACAAATGGAAGACTTTCCTTTGTTTACAGGTTTGTGTTATTGGTTAAAATCATAAATTCGTAATCAATGTTTACATTAGTATTAAATAATACGCATTTCGTCCCTAGGTACGCAGGACACCCATTCTAAGTACCTACCTACATATATGTATATGGTACCAATATACCGCTCATAATCTTGCAGTGTTCAGTATTTCAGTAAAATGCTGACATAGTATTTTGCCTGCAAATTACCTATGCGATAATATGGGATACGGTAATGTAACCACGAGTACGCTGCACTCATTAATCCAAGCATGCAATTGACTGGTTTTATGGCAGTATTCGCGTTGCACAGCCGGGCAGCCTTGAGCTGTAGCTATTCCACTAGCGTCGGCTGCATTAGCTAAAATCCTAGCCGCCTATTGCATCCCTCGATAGTAAACAGCGATAACATCACTAGAAGAGACGGGGACTTTAAAAATAGTACATAATATGAGGTAAGTTTCGGTAAATCGTTCCAATGTATAACACGTTAATTCCCAATAGTATTCCCAATAGTAGTAATTAAGTTTGAAAGAGTCAAATATCGAGTCCGTATCAATCACTGGGGTCTTTAAATCACCAAAATTGAAGATAGCAAACTGTTTTTATTTATTTATTTTAATTTTATTACACAAAACACTTTATTATTATAAAGGAAGGGCTCCTTGCCCAGTGCCATTATCTACCGTTCGTCGTCGTGTGGGTCGTTCATACGGCGTTGCAAGTACTAAATGCAAACATGCCGAAATTTTACAGCTTTCTAAGGAGGCGACTTCCTGATTTGTCGGTGCGGGGGCGGTACGATATGAGCAAGCTGTCAAATGTCAGTGTACAACTGTCAGTCGAAGTAGTACCACTTTTTACTGCGCGCTTATATTTAAATGAGTGCTTCCTGACTGGCGCGGGGTGCGCGGAAGCGGGACGATACGAAGGCAGTACTGGTCCGCTTCTGCGCATAATATTACTATTGCGCAAATGTAATACTGACAGTATACCGTCAAGTAAAAATCTTTGCGACGTCAGTTAGTTTACGTCAAAGAAGAAAATGTCACATATCGATCCCGCCCCGCCAAGTCAGGAAGTCGCCTAGTGACGTGTGACGAACGACCTTCATAATTTAACCTGAGCGTTCATGCCTACACTTGAAAATTGATTACCTGTAACCATTCGAAAGTACTGAAGTACTCAAAAAAAGCAATAACTGCTACTAAAGTATTTGCTGATGGCGCGTTTTTTTTTCGATTTTCCTGTTACTTCCATTGTCGCGGTCTCATCGCTACCACAAATACTGAACGCTTTTGTCGCGCACAGAGGACAGTTCCGCCATCTATTCTCACTTAATCTGAGCACAATGCATGGTACTCGCTCGATTTATTCGCTTTGTTACAGCGCGTTCTTGAAAACACTTGGACAGCTTCAACTATTTTCAAAGACTTTCTATCTCTGAGGTTAATATTTGAAATCGCAGCTGTAGATTATTTTGTTATAACGTAATAATCATATTTATAATAGTGAGCAAGTGCCTTTATTCATCGTTAGCCGATGCAAGTTTTGACGCTATTTGCATGTTTAACTCTGCATACACATGGAGAAAAACGTTTTAATCTGAAGTCAAAAAAAAAGTTTTACTTTAAACTGGCAAGCCTGAAAGAAAATGTAAGAAATATAATACCTATGCTAGACTAAAGTAGTGGCATACATTGGATCACATGTGTTAACTATGAGATATTTTGAAGTTTTGAAACTTAGGCGACTTCCTGATTTGTCGGTGCGGAGGCGGTACGATATGAGAAAACTGTCAAATGTCAGTGTCAACTGTCAGTCAACTCAGTACCGCTTTTTACTACGCCGCTACATTTAAATGTCTGCTTCCTGACTGGCGCGGGATGCGCCGTAGCGGGACGATACGAACGCAGTACTGGTCCATTTCTGCGCATGATATTACTACTGCGCAAATGTAATACTGACAGTATTCCGTCAAGTTGGAATCTTTGCGACGTCGGTAAGTATCCCGCGCCGCCAAGTCAGGAAGTCGCCTTACTATGATCTTCGCTATCCGTGCAGTACACGATCAGTGTCCCGCAGTCACGATTCGAGAAAACATCCGAAGAAAACGCTCCGACATCAAACTTACATTTGAAATGCAAACATGAGGCTGCATCTGTAAACCAAACATTGAAGTATGTTTATTTAAATTTGCTTCAATTTTGTGAACACGTCTATGTGTATTTGTGTAACGTATCGCTGTTAGTGGCTTTGATATTGAATATAGTGTGGTGTGATGTGATGTAGTTAGGTACTTATCTTTTCAAAATGATTTAAAAATGACTAAATACGTAATTATTGACGTCTCACCCAGCGACTAACGTCTTAACCATAAAATCAAATCAGTTCTCATGTTAAAAAATTAAAAATTCATTATCACTAATAAAAACTCTGTAAGTTTTAGTGAATCCCAGGACAAGGAGATTATAATACTAACGGTTACAAACCAGTTGTTGATAATAGAGTAGTTATTTACTAATACCAAAAAATTTGCACTTGTAACAACTAAACTGTTTTGTAACCATTAGTTTATTAATCTCCTTGTCTTGGGATTCACTAAAACTTACTAATAATTAGTATTTTTTTCGCTCAGTGTATGTTAATTATTTCATCTTAACGGGATAAGCAAAGGCAAAACGGCGGTAATTGGGTTCAATTTCTTCTTTTTCCTAGAATTTTAATGTATCGATCCTGAATCCAACGAGTGCCAGTTATAGCTTCAGTGAGCCGCCGCAGAATTGCAAAAAAGAATTCTACTGATGACGACCTCTTTAGCTTAGTTGGTAGTGACCCTGTCTACGAAGCTGGAGGTTCTGGGTTCGAATCCCGGCCGGGGCATTTATTTGTGTGATGAGCATGAATATTTGTTCTTGGGTCTTGGATGTTTTCTATGTATTTAAGTATTTATTTATCTATATAAGTATGTATATCGTCGCTTAGTACCCATAGTACAAGCTTTGCTTAGTTTGGGACTAGGTTGATTTGTGTAAGATTGTCCACAAATATTTTTTTAATATTTATTTATTTACTGCGACGAATTCTATACCATCTGGAATTTATAGAACGTAGAAAAGAAGTACAAAAGTCTATTATTCCATAAAAAAGCCGAAGCTAAAAAACTATACTACTTAATGGAACTGGTTTACCTCTCGGTGAGTGCTACCTAGACGAATAATGAAAGAATATCTTTTGTTTTCCCCAAGCGCAATTAACGAGGGTGCATTGGTTTGCATGCAATAGCATGCACTTTTTCAGGTAAGTAACCTAATGGCTTTGTAATATTCTCCGATATTACATTAGACGGGTGCACGCGAGTATACGCAGTTAGCCTTAATGGGAAACTAGACGCATACTACCTTTAATGATGTTTGTTTGAATTCAGATGTTATTTTTTTTATTTGTTTTCGATTAAATGTAAAAAGGTGTGATTAAAAATGGGGGCTTTTGATTTGAGAAGGCCTTTGCTAGCGTTGGCACATAAATTTCATCCATGTAAACTTGTTAATCGCCTTAAGGGATTAATTAAAAACGGCTACGCGAAATCTAATAGAACATAGTTAATTATAAAGTTCTTACAAGCGCTTCCATAGAAACTTCTACTCCCCTTTTCACCCCTTTAAGCGATGATTGCATAGATAAATACTATCCTATGAGTGAAATTACTTCCATACATCTAAATCGGTTGAACGGTTTGGATGCGAAAAGGTAACACACAGAAAGATAGACAGAGTTACTTACTTTCAGATTGATAATATTAAGTATGGATTATTTTGACAATAATACCAATAAAAGCTAAGACTCAAAACGAATTACGTAGATGTGGGGCTTTCTTGTAAATATTTTTTTAGATTTTTAGATACGTGTTGAACTAACGGTTGATAAAGACCAAGGTAAAATCTGTTCTTGCAAATAATAGCCGGGTAACATAATGACTTGTGGGAAAGAAATGTCTTCGTTAAGAAAGTTCCTTGCTCTGCACACTGTTTTTATCGTTCTTGGAAAGAAAATAAAAAAGATAATTTTAGAAGTAGGGCAAGGTAACAACTGCACTTCAATTGGATAAATAAAGTTACAAAGATTTAATACTAATGCAAACAAGGTATAACTAAAAACATACATGTTCTGAATAATCTTTTCTATAGGTATGTTATTTATACTTTTTAATAGGTACGAACTAAACGAATGTCGTGAGTAGTTAAGTCATCATAAAATCATCATCATTATGATTTCTGTATTCACACTTCTGTATTCCCAAAAGGGGTAGGCAAAGCACATTCAAAGTGATTCAAATTAAATTTAATATCAGTAACACGACACCTATAGCAATTGTAGATTTATGGCAGTCATAGGTTGACAGCCCACCGTCCGCTCACTTCAACCCGGTTCCCGTGGCAAAGGAATCCCCCATAGGTTTGGTGCTATTCAAACCCAACAATACAAACATAGACTTTTCGAGTGAAATTGTAGTTTCTATATAATTTTCTGTTTAAATTGAACCGTATAGAATAAAGCATTAGTACTAGCTACGATAGTATTAATGTACAGCGTGTAATTCGGCCCTCCGCCGAGCTCGGCCTTCGGCCTCGCTGCCTGAAGCTCGCCCTTCGGGCTCGCGAAACTCTAATCGCGGGTCACTCTTGGATAAGACTGGCTCAAGTCCGGGACGAGTGGCGTACTCGAAGAGAGGCCTATGCTCAGCAGTGGGTCGTGTATGTTCATAGTACCTCAAATGCGTAGGGTTTTGCACGAAATTTTGGCGAGACACCCTTTGTTTTTCGCTCACGACAAAACGGGATGCAACCCTCTCCGAGAATGGCTTTTTAGACAAATCTCGTTAAATATCTGACTGTGTGCAGGTTTATTAAATTTCCTCTTGTCAGTACCTAGATGAGGTAAAATACCATCATATTAACTTAATCGTGTCTTTTAATAATGCGTTGTTTTAGTAGGCTGAGGAAAAAAAAGGAAAATATAGACTCGACTTTGGATTTATTTTCTATCGAGAAAATTTAAAGCAATCATGTTTCGCTATTGTCAGTACCACAATCATATATCTGAAAATCAGCTCCTACTGTTTGCTAGTCTGGGCAGGACAGCGGTTCAAAGTCTCCAAATTTCTCAGTGTAGCGCCTTAATTCTTCATTTTTCCGCGGTCTTTTTCTCTCGTCGTACAAAGGCCGTCTTAAACAATATACCATCTCACTTTACCTCAACTAGTACCAACTGATACCAAGTTATATGCCATCAAACTTTGCCATTTTTACGGCAAAAAACTAGTTTTTCGTACTTTTCTCGATAAGTGATTTTTTATAATGAATATAAGAAGGGGGTGCCCTGCGAAATATGAATACAAACATTACAAACATTTTTATGTAACTATAATTGTTTCATGCGTAATAATTACAATGTAATTTAAAAAATAGAAACGTAGAGGTCATTATCTTTATGTATTGTTTATTATATATAAAAAAATCACACACATCACACCACACGTCTCTACATAATATAATCCAAACATCAGAGCAGTGGCACTGGCAGGGCAGTGTCCGTTATTGCACAAACCATGCACCTACCATGTTTTACTGTTTTATTTGTTTTTCTTTCTTTTTGCTGTGTGTGTTGTGTATTGTCACGAATAAATGATTGATTCTTGATTCTTGATTCACAACAATGATAAGGTACACACGTACTTACACAAAGACGTATTCACTACATAGAAGAAAAATAAACACACATTCATACATAATGTTTGGTTTATAGTGAAAATATCAGTAGCAAAACATCGCTGATCATTACTATCAGCCTTTTAGTATGCCTTCAAGCGGATATATCACGATGGTCGTTTTCCGAGGGGCATAAAATTCAGGAATGGAGTGGTGGTCTCGTTTTTACGCTAAATTGAACTAAAAGGCTTTCGCAGACAGAGACGGCGGATGCGGCCGGCGCCGGATGTCCGGCCTTAGATCCCCAGGCTACATGTGCAGTTACTTTTTATTTACAACTTTTTGTATTTCATTGAAATCAAAGCACTCTGTGAAAGCTGAGTGATCATTCCTAGTAGGTACTGCACTTTATGATGTCACTGTATGATAAGCTTAAAAACACATTAAGAATTTTACAATGTAAATTACTTTGGTTAGAAAATATCCAACAAATCGTAGAGAAGAATATAATTTTAAGTAAAGACAACTATTAGTATAAATGATAAATTGTAATTGACTAAATTATATACTATAGATATAACCTTGACATTAAAAATTAATAATTTGTAAACTAATATCACTCTAATATTTATGACTTTCGTTAGTAATAACCTGCTGACCTCCCTAAATGCACAATGTACTATTTTTAAACTCAGAATAAAATTATAAGAAGCAGTATTCATAAGAATTTCAGTTTCACTGTACGTTGACTGCCCGATCTAAAGCATCTGGAAGTAATGGTACAATTCCACTTGTAGCAAACTTGGCCATCAGCTTTCTTATTACTTTAGAAGTCGAACGATTAAGTAAGAAAAATGCTATAACTTCCCGTCGCATTGTGAGATAAGTTTCACTACGGCTAGGGAAGTTTTTCATTCTTTTCTCGCTGTTGTTCTATTACTTGCTACTTAGCAACATTAATTGTTAAGCGGTTTCTCCTTGTTCTCGTTTAATGTTCCATTAACTTTTATTCTGTGCTGTTAGCTAATGGAAACAAAATTGATTTTAAAAGCTATTAAAATTCTTTATTTTTAGGTACTACTGCATCACATTAATACTTTTCGTGTCTGAGATGCGGAACCACGATGCTTGCTTTTATTGCACGGTAAAGACAATTTTTAAAAACATTAGTTTTGGGGTTCTTAATATAATTATATGTATTACAAGTTTGCAAATAATGAGTATACTTAAGCTAAAATTAAACCAACTAATGAGCATAAACTACAATTAAAACTAAGGCCCCCATAAGAAATGTGATTTTTTTGGTTGTTTACTCGTCTTTAACAATTGCTGCACGAGCATCTCTTGAATCCATCTTGAATCACAATATGTTGTATTATTCTCACCAATTTCCAAACCTCGCGGAATCAAGGAGTTCCCATTCAAAGTTTAACGTTCCTTTTTACTCCTTCCCAACCATAACCACTAAGACTTGTATTAGCTTAGTAGTTATTATAGGTGAGAAATTTCAAAGATGCGGTAAAAATGAACAAAACTTGCAACTACATACACTCGAATTAAGTAACATGCGAGCTCGTACAAGATAGCAACAGAGATATTGAAATTCAGCGTTTCAACAATATTGGCCGTGCGCTGTAAGTGATTATCCCAATCGGCATATCAGTTGTCAAAAACTTCACAGACTGCAGCTGCGAAGCCTAGGTACTTACCGCTGCAATCAGCAGTTTGCCTGTAAGCCAATTGGTTTGCTAGTACTATTGAAATACGTAAACAGACGGGTCAGCCGTCTGTTGTGGTGGGTTATCTCGATTGGGCTTAGTCAGCGAAGTTAATTTGCTCGATAGCAAATTCGTTACAGATACTGTTCGTGATTTGGTTGCAGATAACGCTTGCAGCGTTTGAGCCTTAGTGAATTTCATATAATAATATGAAAGATGTTGAAGGGAAAGACTCCTTTTTTGGGTTGTCGTGTAAAAATGTAAGGCACATAAGGTATTTTATAGTTGCAGTTATTGAAACAAAACAAATAATAACAACAAGTTACACACACTATCAATGATGAACGGTTTTTAAACTGTAGGTACACAATCGAGTTGGAAAAGTCATAAAAAATTTGAGAGCAAGATTTTCTCCCTCAGATATTTTGTAACCCTTGGAAACGTACCTTACGTACCTAAATACATATTTATAAAGCTCGACATCTCATATTTACCTACTTCATCGAAATTTCATTTAGTCTTGACACTTAGGTGACTTCCTGATTTGTCGGTGCGGAGGCGGTACGATATGAGAAAACTGTTAAATGTCAGTGTCAACTGTCAGTCAACTCAGTACTACTTTTTACTGCGCCCCTATATTTAAATGAGTGCTTCCTGACTGGCCCGGGAAACGCGGAAGCGGGACGATACGAAGGCAGTACTGGTCCGCTTCTGCGCATAATATTACTATTGCGCAAATGTAATACTGACAGTATTCTGTCAAGTGGGAATCTTTGCGACGTCAGTAAGTTTACGTCAAAGAAGATAATTTCACATATCGATCCCGCCCCGCCAAGTCAGGAAGTCGCTTTAGTATTTCAATTCCAATATAACTGCAATATAAATAATCAGTCAACTGAAACGTAAAAAGCTTTTAGCTTTAATAGTTTGATGATGAATGAATATTAAAATATAAAAACAGTTTAAAAAATCAGCCATGTACTTACGATCCTTTATCTATAGCCAACTGGCATTGAACGCTGTATAGATATCACTATTTTAAGTTATAGTTTTTGGATTTATGAAAAAATACTAGTATAATATGTCAGGTATCATAGTATACAGAAACACGTGGAGCGCGTTTTCGCTGCTCAACACTCTCAACATTGCTTAACTCCGTGCAAGAAACGCACAAGATTCGGTTCAAGCTGCTCAACCAACCTCACTGAAGCGTAAACTCTAAGAGTATTCCAGTGTTTTAACCGCCCGCGTGATCATGTCGGAGGTTTCCCCTGGATTTTCCCCAGGCCGCTCTTCAAACGCGCACTCCTATCGCTTTATTGGCCCAAAAAAGAAGCAACGCGCACGTGCCACTTGTTTTAGACGATTGACGTGTAAGAGAACGATTGAGCGAGATATGCGAGTAATTATTCAATTGTCGAAGTGATCCAATGTGTTTAATTTTTACGTAAATGTTTGTTGTAATTGTAGTGGTAATATTGTAATTTGTGCCGCTGTGGCCTTAGCTATTTTTATTTTTTTAATAAGTAAATAAATAAATGTTCACCCAATAAGGCTTAAAACAAACCACGTGACTCTTTAGTCAACTGCGTATAAGTCAATCCTACCCGTCTTTTTTTCCTCAGCCTACTAAAACAACGCATTATTAAAAGACACAATTAAGTTAATATGATGGTATTTTACCTCATCTAGGTACTGACAAGAGGAAATTTAATAAACCTGCACACAGTCAGATATTTAACGAGATTTGTCTAAAAAGCCATTCGAGGGTTGTATCCCGTTTTGTCGTGAGCAAAAAACAAAGGGTGTCTCTTTCAATCGATATATCGCCTTAAACAGGTATTTCGTCCATTTAGCTTTCATCCGCTCCCGTTAGCCACTTCTTACACGCAGAGCTCATTCGCACCATATTTCACTCCTTACGAGGGATGATTCCCGAGCCTACATAACAAATTTCATTTACTTAAATCGCTCAGTGATCTATGTGTGAGTAGGTAATTTCTTAACGTTTTTGCGCTCACAGACACATAAGTAGTAGCTACTTTAGATAACAGTGGCGGCGCGTCAAAAATAATCTTAGGGAAACCAGAAATAATTTTCCTTTCTTCATCTTCATGAGCCGTAGTAAAAGAACTGGACTGGCTGAAAATTAGGCAAGCAGGTGGGAATCGAGTTGTATGGATGCTCCGCCACTGTTAGATAATTGACTTGGCATTTATCCTACTATAATATTATAAATGTGAAAGTTAGGATGTTTGGATGATTATGATGAAACGTTGTACACAACGCGTTTATAGCCTGGTTTAACATATAGGATACTTTATATCTCTTAAATCATCCCTCAAAGTGATAAATTTGGGGATGGAAGTTAAATCCATGAACCGGAGTCATGTTCACTGATAGGCCAGGAGCGTAACATAATTTTTAGACGTGCGATAATTTTGGTTTATATGAGAGTGCGCGCACCACGGTTTTCATAAACCCATACGTTTATTTCTGCGACAAAATTATGGCGCGAGTATATATCGTGGTGCACGCAACACAACATATCCTATTAAATTTCACAACAGTTTAGAACTAACAGGAGTGCCTTCCCATAAACTGGAGCTCGAGGTTGGTGTCCCAGTTTTGCGGATGCGGAACCTTAATTACGCAAACCAAGTCGCGGGCAAAAGCTATAGATGCATAAGTTCAAATCATACTATCTATACTAATAGTCTGTCTGTCTGTCTGTCTGTTACCTCTTCACGCCTAAATCGCTGAACCGATTTAGATGAAATTTGGTATGGATATAGTTTGAGTCCGGGCGAAGGACATATTTAGGATAATTTTTACCCCGGAAATCACCCCTTAAGGGGGTGGAAATTTGTATGGAAGAGCGATGACTGGGTAAGCGCCTGATATAAAAAAATAGCAATTAAATTCTTTCGCTATGAAGGAGTTCCACGCGGACGAAGTCACGGGCAAAATCTAATAACTTATAAATTCAACGTTTCATCTCAAACAATACAAATAGCCTTTTTTCGTGCATGAGTAAACTTTTTTTTGTTTTTTTTTTGTATTTTTTTTATATCTTTTTTTTGTTTTTTTTACATTTTTTGTACTTTTTTATTACATATTTTTTTTTTCTATTTCTCATGCATGGCGCATTAAGCGCAAAAGGCCTCCCCCAACCTTTCCCATCGTACTCTATTTTTAGCCGATCTCCACCAATAATTATCGTACTTTTTTAATTCGTCTCTTCATCTAACTCTTGGTCTGCCTCTCCTTCTCGTATTATCTCTCGGTGTCCATTCTGTTAAAAACAATAATAATGAAATGAAATTCGCAAACAATCATCATTCCATATTCCATATTGAAAAAGATGTACCTATAATGTTTTAAATATTGAAATTATTATTTTTTTTTTTTTTATTAAAAATGGGATTGCTCTTGGCCAGCATCTAGCCAGGGGGCAAAGATGAGGCCGACGATGAAGCGAGCTCACCCAGAAAATGCCTATTCACTCTTGCCTTAAATAGGTCCAGGTTATATGAACTCGGAAATACAGACGACGGCAGGGAATTCCAAACCTTAGCAGTGCGCATTATAAAAGACGACGAAAAGCGCTTGGTTCGACTAAGAGGAATTTGAACCAGGTAGGGATGGTAACCCGCCGTACGTCTGGATGTCCGATGGAAGAAAGGGGAAGGCGGTATGAGCTCATGGAGCTCCTGAGCACACTCACCAAAGTACAATTTGTAGAAGACGCATAGGCACGCTACTTTGCGTCTATGTGCTAGGCTCTGCAGCTTAGATCCTACTTCCGTACTGCCGCCAATGAGCCTCCTGGCTCTGCGATCCACCGAGTCGAGTGCGGCAAGTTGGTACTTAGCTGAGCCATCCCAAAGGTGACTACAATATTCCATGCAGGATCGGACTTGAGCTTTATATAAAGTAAGAAGCTGTCCAGGCGTGAAATATCGCTTGACCTTATTTAGGATGCTCAGCTTTTTGGCCGCTGTTCCGGCTTTGGACTCGATGGACGTGCCGAAGTTAAGATTTGAGCATAACTTCATGCCAAGCAGCTCGAGATCGTTGGCTACAGGCACGGTTGTACCTCGGAAAGTAGGAGCCAGATTGAATGGGCTCCTTTTTGCGGAAAACAGACACGCTTGCGTCTTGGTGGCGTTAAAACTAACCAGATTATTGTCGCCCCATTGGGAGACAAGGCTTAAGGTTGAGTTTATCCGCTCTACCATTGCCTCTCTCTCACATCGAATTTCATCACTACTAGCCCCTGCGCTGGACAAATATCTCTCCATTACCGTACTGTCATCTGCGTAAGCGACCACTCCTGAAAGAAGAAGGTCATTAATATGAAGCAGGAAAAGGGTCGCAGAGAGAACAGACCCCTGAGGAACACCGGCATCAATAGCCATGAGGTCCGACGAGCAGCCATCGATGACCACTCGAATCGACCGCTCACTCAGGAAATCAGATATCCAGTTACAGAGGCCAGAAGAGATACCGTATGCAGGAAGCTTGCGAAGCAGACTAGCATGCCAAACCCTGTCAAAAGCCTTCGAGATGTCAAGCGACACGGCAAGAGCCTCACCGTGTTTCTCGATGGCCTCGCCCCAGTAGTGCGTGACATACACAAGAAGATCCCCAGTGGAACGGCCCCGGCGAAACCCATATTGCCGATCGCTGAGGAGGTCGTTAGCTTCAAGGTAAGTCAGCAGCTTATTGTTCAAGACTCTCTCCATAACCTTACAGAGTATGGAGGTAATGGCGATAGGTCGATAATTACAGGGATCGGCACGACTACCCTTCTTGGGTACTGGTTGCACATTGGCAAGCTTCCACGATGCCGGTACGGTATTTGTCTTGAGAGAGAGACGGTACAAGCGTGTAAGAACAGGAGACAACTCAGGACCACAGTGCTTCAGTACCCTTGCTGGTATACCATCAGGCCCACTAGCTTTATTCACGTCTAGACTCTGTAATGCTCTACGGACCTCTTTGTTATGTATCGTGACCTCCGGCATTGAAGAGCCACATTGAGGTATTGATTGTGGTAGATGAGAGCCAGTGTCTAGACGAGAATTACTGGCGAACAGAGAGGCGAAGAGATTGGCCTTCTCCAACGCTGTGAAAGCCAGCGAGCCATCAGGTTTCTGCATGGGAGGAAGCAATGGACGACAGAAATTGGTTTCGACGGATTTGGATAAGGACCAGAACTGCTTACTACCAGGGGGATAAGCTGCTAATCTGGCCCCTACTCTTCTGATATGGTCAAAACGAGCCTTACGGATCACCCTTTTGCAAGACTTGGCGGCTAAATTGAATGCTCTCTTCTTGGAACGAACCCTCCGAGCTTGCAGTTTGCGATCACGAGCTTGAACCCATGCCTGGTAGGCGGACTCTTTGCGGGCCTCAGCACGCGCGCAGTCCGCATTGTACCATGGCCGGGCTTTATGACCGAGCGGGATGTCGGAGAACGGAATAAAATATTCCATTCCCTGCCGTATCACATCAGTGATCGCGTCAGCGCAAAGCGAGGGATCGCTCGAAGAAAAACACATTTGCCGCCAAGGATAAGACGCAAAGAAGTGCCGCATCTCATCCCAATCTGCTGACTCGTATCGCCAAACTCTCCTCGTGCCTCTGGGGCTGTCATCAGGAGGAGAGCGGATCGATACGGACTTGACCAGACAGTGGTCGGATGACCCTAGGGGGGCGGAAACCGACACGGAGTACTGGTCTGGATTAGTTGTCAGCAGAAGGTCAAGACAATTGGGTGTGTGTCCGTCAACATCAGGCACCCGCGTCGCAACGTTCACCAGCTGGGTGAGATCTAGCGTCAATGCAAATTTGCGCGCCTCTCTCCCAGCGTGGTCGGTTTCCTGGTATGGGAACAGCCACTCACTATGGTGTGCATTAAAGTCCCCCAGAAAGACTAGTTCCGCCGTGGGATACCGCTGTTGGGCAAGGTCTGCCGTCTCTGTAAGGTGGTCAAAAAGTCTCGTTGTCTCCAGATTACCCTTGTGCGAACGGTAGATACAAGCGTAGACAGTTTTATCTACTCCCGTATCCACCAAAAGCCAAATGGTCGAAAACCCAGTACCTTCAAAGCAACGGAGGCGCAGACAGCAAATGTCGTCACGTACGTACACACAGACCCCGGCGTGTTTCCTGAAACTATGTTCAAGCGAGTATCCCGGGTAGTTGAGGTACGACGTGTCTGACGGTGTCGCTATCTGCGTCTCCGTGAGAAAGAATAGGTGCGGCTTTTCGGTCTCGAGGTGGTGATGGACCGGATCGATATTAGAGTGCAATCCTCTGATGTTAGAGAGGTGCACTTTTAGTGGGAGGAAGTGCAGCCGTTTTTTACCGTTATTCCTTCTCTTTTTTGGCATGATTTTTGAGTGGTTGTGTGTGGGGAAGTAAGGGAAAAGTCGAGGCGCTACCCAGTTTGTCCAAAAGGAACCGAAGAACTACAGCGAACGTTGGGGAACTCATTTGGAGCCTGCGGGGACGCCCTAACCCCCCCGAAATGGCCACCGGGTCCTCCCCTCCAGTCGCCAACTGGCACGGTGGAGCATTTCGGGATTTTTCGCGCGTTGTGTGGGGCAGCCTTTCACACGTGGCTAACGTGCTACTTGGGCCCCCTACTACCGGCGGTCGGCCTACGGCTTGAGACCGTGCTTAGGATCCCGCTAGCCTCCAGAATGAGTTACCCGGCTCAGTACAGCCCAACGATTTCCAGACCGGACTTGAGATGCGCAACTGACAATTCCCCTTCCTTCCCCAAAGGCACTGGTACTCCCACACACTCAGCGGAACACTGGTCGCTTGGCGCTGGACTTCGGTGGGAGGGTGGTCGCGAACCAGGCGGCCTTTTGCGACTGCTTTAAGCCTACCACACCGCTTTGTGGGATCTTCAGCCGCCGCCAAAGAGGCGACGTTGCCCGGGGTGGACCGCTAGGAGGTAGATCCCAACCACCCCGAAATACGATTAAGTGCCTATATATTTTAAAATATTTTTTTATTTTATTGTTGAATCCTAAAGTCAGCGTTGAAAGCACAAATATTGGCACGGCAGCAAGTAAAAAGATACATATTCGTTGTGTTACCTGTCATCTTAGCGAGCACGCTCTCACCGGGAGTGGAGTGTCAATACGCCGCGGCGGAAGCTTTTAGTTACTCGAATTCAGGATTTGCATGCTTAAATAAACCTTCATAATTCGTATTCACACTGGGGAATAACGCTTTGGCCATTGAAAAGGCGTTTTAAAGATTGAATCAGAATTATTTATTCGTGACAATACACAATAAAAGGCAAAAAATAAAATAAAAAATGATAAAACAGTAAAACAAGGTATTGCACGAAATGGTTCCATCTCAGCATGTGCTGGCGTGGTTGCCAGCGCTGGTCTTCCGACAGAACCATTTAGTGATTTCCCAGCAGGTAACACAATAAAATAAAATAAAGTAAACAAAACAAAAAAAAAAAAAAAAAACAAACCAATGAAAGAAATAGTCCCAAATTGCTTCCCAAAATTAAGCAATTTTTAAAAAGACAGAAATTAACTACTTTTGGTTAAAATGGGTGATGGGATGGGATGGGATGGGATGGGCTTAACGCTGTAGATAACTTTGCATGCTTTGCCATAATGCTTAGCGCGAAGTTGGCACTGCTAAATTGCTTTATGGATGCTGTATCTGAAACATGATTTTAAATCTTTCCAATGGACACATTTACTCAACTAGCTTTTGCCCGCGACTTTGTCTACGTAGAACTCGTTTATTAGAATTTAATTGCTGTTATTTTATATCAGGCGCTTACATATTAATCGCCCTTTTGTTCCAACCCCTTAAGGGATGATTTCCGAGATAAAAAGTATCTTATGTCCTTCCCTGGGTCTCAAACTATCTCCATACCGAATGTCATCGAAATTGGATCAGCGGTTTAAACGTGAAGAGGTAAAAGAGAATATTAGATATTAATTAGAATATTAAGTATGGATTTTTAAATTTCAAATTTAAAAATATGCCAGTGCTTTAACATGTTTACGTTTATTTTTGGTAAAATAGGTAATAACGTTGTATGGAACACAAAAAATCTGAAAAACGGAGAATTGATTTTCTTAACAGTAATATACAAAGAAAAAAGAGTGACTCTGAGCATATATTGCAATACTGATTTTCCCGTGATCAACCAACTCCTAGAATCTGGTTTAATGAACACTATTGTTGAAAAGGATTTCATATTGAAATAACGCGATAACGGTTCACTAGCAAGCGCTCAGTGAAGTTATACTCGTACCAAATTGAAACGTGACCCAAACGTTCAGTATTTCCACTCAATTAAATGATTCAACGACCAAGAAATGTGGGTTAAGGCAGATTTAATCACGAGACATTTCAGTCTTATTCCGTCCTTTCATGTGTAATTTCCCATAGACCGGGTCGATGGACACGGTCAATCTTCTCCGTGTGGCTTGTAATATTGACAACGAATAGACCAGAGGCATAATTCAGTAACTTTTAGGACGTGCGCTAGAACAATTCCCCCGTCATTTTACTTCGCAAATATTTGAAATTTAGGCCTGCCTCACATACGTCAATTTAGTAACGAGCGCTAGAACATATTAAATATTGTGTCTAGATCCAATCTCTTTAAGGAATATGCCTAAGATCATCATCTTCCTAGCGTTATCCCAGTACAGTTGCATCCTAAAGGATGCCTGGGGTCCGCTACGCTACCTAATCCCAAGATTTGGCGTAGGCACTAGTTTTTACGACAGCGACTGCCATTTGACCTTCCAACCCCGAGCGGAAACTAGACCTTATTGGGATTAGGCTTTGTCAAGTGAGTGGGCAACTTGACTGTTAGAAGTTCTCAAACCGCCCGAAGGCCTCCAACTTGGCTTAACGATTGCTGCCATAGACAGGAACCGGGATCAACGGCTTAACATGCCTTCCAAAGCACGGGAGCGCTCAGTTAGTAACCAGTCAACGCGGTCACCCATCCAAGTCCTGACCGCTGCCCACGTTGCTTGACCTTAGATACCGCAAGCGGTACCCGGCGCCGCTGGGCCACGATATGGGTCTAGAATCTACGTTCCTTGCCGTCGTTGTCGCGGCTCCCACAGGGAAATAGCGTTGTTGGCATCAATACATAATAGGGATGTTGACTCAAAATTTATTATTACTCCATACGAAAGAATACATAAAATTATGCCAAATAGTGAAAATCCTATTCAAATATCTCAAAAAATAACGAAACTACAACCGTTACAATGTTTTTAGTTTGAGAGAGAAAGCGCTACAGGTCAGTGACGTCACTGACCTCGAGCGCCATAGTAAATGACGATCGTTCAATACACAGGTGCGTTTTGCGGAAAAGGGACAGAAAATGCCCCCTCCTAAAACTTTGAAGACTTATAATTATGTAATTATTTATTCTTTTGAATTACTTTTTTCGCTATTTCATTGAGAATTTGATCCTTTTTCGAGATAATACGGATTCATTGATTTTCTTATTTAGTGTCAACATCCCTATTGTGTATTTAAGTATTTCGAATTACCTAACCACTCTAAAAAACACAATGCAACTACTATAGGTTATTAGACAATAGTACATTACTTACCAAGGGCGATAAAACAAAGAATGTCTCAGCTCGCAGGTATTTTACGCCCGAGCCGAAGGCAAGGGCGATAAGTAAATATGCGATCTGAGGCTTTCTTTATTATCGCCCGTGGTAAGTACAATATTTTATGTCACCCCCTGGCCAGGAAGTGGGTTTTTTCGCGCGCGGAGCGTGCGATAATGGCCACTTTATGGCCAGGTGTGACATAAAATAACATTACAACATTAAGTACAAGGAATTGAATGGCATATTAATAATGCAGACTAAATGTATTGACAGATTAGAAATAAAGCGGTTAGTCGAGAGGCAGATACTATCATTTATTTATATCTCACATTCAGAGTACCTACCTCCGGACATCCGAGTACATTCTCAATGAAACAAAATGGATCCAAAGCCGGATATGCCTTGATAAGGAAACCGGACGCCGATCCTTAGCTAACGAACAACGAGTGAAAGACGACCAGTCATGCTGACCCCTGCCACAGTTTTCAAAGAATGCCCTGTGACGGCTGTGACTCATACCGGAGAAAGGTTTGGCAGGTCATTTGAAACTAGACGACCTGTAGTGTATGCTAATATAAGCCGAAAAGCAGTGATGATGAAAGAAAATTCTTTTGTAACTATTCAAAGGCAGCTCTTGTGGGCAACGTAACAGTAGAATAGCTTGAAATGAATTTATCAAAATAATACAAAAAGGCTTTCACACTTTTTCTTTGCTCAGACCTAGATTAAGTAATTGGATTTTGTTTACTCCTAGAAGAAAAAAAGTATTACTTTAGTATTGTAATTTAGTAATTAAAATTACTTACTTAATTAAAGTAATTTAGTAATTAAATATTATATCATATTTCTTGTTAGATGAACCAATAAAAAAACATTTTGAACCTTGACAGAAGTTCGGATTGTAGCAAAAATCAAATAATATTACTTGTATCAACAATAAGTTAGGTACGTCAGTTAACTGTCTCACAGACGTAGGTAGGGCATTAATGTAGGCAGACAGGTATAAATAATTAAACAGCGAGAGGATCCGGGCGGCTTTTGAGGTCTGAGACGTTGTCAGACTAATGGAGACTAACATTTCACAGGTTCAATTATTATTAGCTCGCAGCGTGTAGGTATTGCCTATTATTTGTATAAAAGAATGTGCATAGGTATATTGACGTACACTTGCACGATTTTCACGTAAACGGGACTACTTTACCCATAATATTTTCAGGAATTAAAATTGTTAATAACGTATTTAATTTAGGTATTTTTTAGGCTACACGTTTCGGGTGTGACACAATAATTATATTGACCATTAATTGGACCCGTTTACTGATAATAATGTACAAATTGTACATATATGTAAAAACAAAATTAAAAGGTAGATAAAATGCTAAAAATCTATGAAATAGCAATATTGGCAGTACCGTTGGTAGGTTATCGGATGCTGATGGATGTCTTTTATAACAGTAGCCGGTTTAACTGGGAGAAGTTTCCTAAATTTCCTTACTTATCAGTATACTGTCAGCTGTCTTATCATTTTGCACAAAAGTAGGCGATACCGATACGGTACTACCGCACTGACAGTATACCGACAAGTGAGGAAATATGGGCAACATAAGTAAGCTTTCGGTATAGTAGAAATACCGCATGCTGATTCCCGCCAAGGCAAGAAGAATCCTTGAGATTTGTTCCCGAGTCCTTATTCCGGAACGTTCGGGCTTTTTTGAGGTACCTAAAGGCTGTACAAAATAAAAAAATCTAAACCTGTAATTCCTCTTTACTAAGGCATAGCGAGTTGAGCGTAAAAAGACGATTAACTCGGAAAAACAGGTTTTCCTGCTACCCGGCTTTAGGTAAATCTGAGTAAAGCTTGATAAAATCTCAGAGATCCAAAAAATTACCTTTACTTGATTCATGGGAATTCTTTTTGTATTGTGAAACCTTTGTAAAGTTGAAAAACGGTAATGAGGATTAATATTATTTTTGATACACGAAATATCGAAATAACTGGCCTTCAAAGTATATCATTCATATTATGAAAAACGGTTTACGAAATCGTATTTCTGCCGTATTTATACATAGTGCCTCCATTCAGCGTAATATTAACCACAACAATTTGTTACAACGATGCGTGGTTTTTTAAATATGTTGTATTAGACTTTAACATGGGTTTACAGTCCATAAAATAAACAAACTACGATAGCTTCAAGTTTGGATAATCGTATTAATGAATATTTAAATGTAATATTTCAAACAATATGCCTAACGCAAAACCTTGTCAAAGGCGTTAAACAAAACGAAGTTGACCTACTCTATCTCTAGGCATTAAACAAAATCGGAAACATTTTCCACGACACCGATATGAAATAGCTTCCGTAGGTATAATACACTGAAGCTTCCGTAAGTACCTATAATACGTGTTCACGACAATTCGTACATTCTCATAATGTCTAAACAAAAACCATCGCGTTCGACGCAGCGACGGGTATCGCTGGTTTACTTGTCTTTGTACCAGTTATATAATTTTATGGAATCCTGGCTCAGAATAAGGAATATATATATTACTATGTCATTCCCCGGATCTCAAATATATACCAAATTTCATCTAAATCTGTTCAGCGGTTTAAGCGTGAAGAGGTAATAGACAGACAGTCAGACAGACAGACACTTTCGCATTTATAATATTAGTATGGATATGCGGAATAAATTGTCACAAGATGCCAATATATGGATAGTACGTCATCTAATTATCACAAAAAAGCAAATTAGTAAATATTATTAAAACCTAAAAAAAAAAGATGAGTTACTTGAAAGATTCGAAAAAGAATGTAGAGGTAGACAACAGGCGGCCTTATCGCTAAAGAGCGATCTCTTCCAGACAACCTTAGGGTAGCGGAAAAAGGAATATTAATTATGCAGTGGGTGGTGCAGAAATAGGGAGACACTTGAATTTAGCACGGAAATTAGAAGCATGGTCATATTTGCGCTCAAGCTTATTAAGTTGCTCCTCTGAAAGGTCAAGGTAGGAGATATCAGCATAATCAAGAAGAGGAAGAAGTAACGTTTGAGCAAGCGGAATCTTAGTGGCGATGGGAAGAAAATTTCGAAGCCACCTTAAAGACCCCAGCCCAACTGCAGCAAACACAAAGTCCCCAAGACAAAGTCCGATCCATGATTATGCCAAGATTAACAATCATGAGTATCAAGAGAAGATAAAATAATATTTTTTAACCGACTTCAAGACTTCAAAAGAGGAGGTTCTCAATACCGTTGTATGTTTTTTTTTGTTACTCCATAACTCCGTCATGTCTGAACCGATTTCAAAAATTCTTTTTTTGATTGTAAGTATATACATCCAAGTTAGTCCCGGTTTTGTAAAAATGTAGTTCTGATGATGGGATCTATGAGGAATCGAGGGAACTCCTCAAATCTTAAAGGCAAACATATAGTAATTTTTATGTTTTTATCGACAAATCAAGCATATTCATACAAAAATTGACATTTGTTGAAGTGGAACTGCTGATGATGATCAGAACAGAACTCTTCAACGACGAAAAGGTCACGTTTGGTGATTTGTCCTCCTAGCTGTGTTTGTTAAGCAAGTTCTATTTTCACGACAAATTTTTGTCATGCTCGAGTTCAGAATCGAGGGAACTCCTCAAATGTGAAAGGCACACGAATAGTGATTTTTAGTATTTTCAACAAAGTCATTCAAAAAAGTGACATTTGATGAAGTGGAACTCCTGATGATGATCAGAATGGAAGTCTTCAACGACGCATAGTTCACGTTTGGCGATTTATTCTCTTCGTTATGTTTGTCAAGCAAGCTAGGTTTTCAAGACACATGTTTGTCAAGCTTGAGTTCTGATGGTGGATTCCATGAGGAATTGAGGGTACTCTTCTACCATTATAAACATACTTATAGACATTTTAATTTCATTGTATGAAATCTAAGAGTGCACCATCTAAGTATAATTATCTTTCACTGGCCATTGAAGTCGGTTTTTTTTAATTATTATAAATACAATTCATTTTTTAAAAGCGCTCTTAATTAACTATAGTCTTCAACTAGAAAAATCTTTATCAAGACGTAAAATAAGCAGTGGTGGGTAAATTCATAAATTTATGCAATACGAAATACGAGTAGGTAAACTATTTAAACATTTATTGATTATCCTTTTAATTGCAATTGACAAGGGCATGGCAGTGACCCCGCCGAGTTGAGTAAAACATTATCTATACTAATTCCGTTACCACCACTGCACTGCCTAAATGCCATCAAATTCCCGGGTAACTAAGCATACTCGTAACGTTAGTCGCTTGAGCTCCTCGTAGACGTAGTGCTAAGTGGAGCACACTTCGTGTGCGGCGGAGTTTAGTTGTTATCGGTTGGACTTATCGAAAAAGTTTCACCACTATCCGTAGAATACTCAGACAAATTGAGGACCAGATAATGCCCGTTTCTGATGTTGGTGTTTTCTTTAATCTTTACCAGCGTAGCTACATTGTATACAAGTAAACCGGCCATTGACGGCGCCCTTAGGGACAATGTTTGTAGCTGATATTGCATTTGAATAAAACGGTTTTTTCCTTCGCTGTTGTAAGGTAAGATTGGTAGGAGTCAGGACACGGCATAAGTGTAAACTTTTCTCACTAGACGTGAGAAAAAAAGTCCGCCAATTTATTAACTAATTAATATGTCGCTTCATGACGAAGTATTACGCTCGTAGCCCATTACCTACAAGGTTTGTCTGCTTTGTCTTACCAAACTGACTGTCTAGCGAAAACTTTCTACAAACGTTGATCCCGACGAAAATTTCAATTTACATTATTTTTCAATGAGATGCCGGAAACATGTGGAAGTTCCTTGATTTTATATCGATAAAGTCGTCGTCGATGTTTTTTTACTGAAACGGTAAAAGCCTTTAGTCACTCTAGTTGCTTATTTATACCGGCTCCGAACAGCGTGGAGTGTTCCAAGCTTAACAACAACAAGTGAAACAGTCGCTGCGAAGTACCGGAGGCATCAGCTGTCATAACTTCGAGGACTATAGATGTAGCGATTCTGCACCGATACGATGGAATATTTACAGCTATCTTATTTTCCGTATCGGTTTAAATGGTAGCACAAAAATGGTTTCACTGTCAGAAAGCATTTTAAGTTTTCTTTGCACCATTGTTAATTGACAGTATTGGAACTTTATTTAGTAACAAAATAGACTTTAAACTATCAAGGCATAACAAAGCCAGCTAGAAACCGAAATACTTAACTGTCTCCTAATGATCTCTAGATGATACCAACGAAAATTTGTGTGGGTTTCTGCCAATATCTGAGTCATACATCACTCAGTCTCTAAGTAGCAAGATTGATGGCTCCGCTTAGTAATTGAACTTCATCAGGGATCGTTATTAATAACTCCAAGCAAAAAGCTTAATAGTGGTCGTCTAGACCTGTGCTGCAAATTTTTAACGAGATTGTGTAGCTATATTTAGCACATTGAGCACTCATAATTGACTGTACTTTTTCGGTGCGCTTACAGGAGCGAAAAACGCAGGGGAAAGATTTTATCGCATGGATGATACGTAACAAAATCCTAATAATCTTCTTCAGACAAGCTTTGATAATGTTGCTAACTCCAGGTTTTTTTTAACATATGCACAATATATCCACAACACTTCAAGACCAGTGCTCATCACATCCTCCATGCTCCATACTCCTGCTGCATCCTGGAATCCATATTATTATTAGCCATTATGGTACACGTGTGAGAACGGTAGTAAAGCAAGAAATTCACCCCTTTGGGTTTTTTTTACAATATTATGAGATTATCAAATCCGCCGACAAAGCGGTAGAATATCATTTTTTTAGGGTAGGTAACTGCCATACTCCTTGTGACAATGTTTAATTGTATCGTTGGATAGCTTATTCAAAAATATTGTTGGATTTTAAAACAATTTTTTGATTTAGAAATACGTTGGCGTGATGCTAATCTCTAAAGTGATAATTTTTGTAATGCTCAAGTCTTAGATAATGTTATCAGTTGTGTCAAAAAAAGCTAAGATAAGTTTGCGAACTATTAAGTCCGCATAACGTAAGGGATATACACTACTGTACCCTTACCATGAGTTTGCAATGTTTGCATTACCGTACTCGCTAGCGACTGCGTAAACCATTTAGTATGGCGACAAACTCATGGTAAGGGTACAGAACTCTACATTGCGACACGCCCGACACGCACTTGGCCGATTGTTTCTTACCGTAGGTAGGTACTAAGAACTATGTACATTTATAATATTTTAGACAAATTAACGGTACCACAATTTTCATCATAAAAAATAATAGACGTAGGGTGTACGATTATGTATAATTATGTAGACAATTATCTGGACGAATCCTGATAATCACCTATATGCCTCCTTTGGCTATCCATATAATTGGATAGACGACTCCTCTTTACGTGATTATGAGTGTTATTATAAATTTAATTACACACTCAACGTCCAATTTACGAGTACTTATTATACCTAACGTTCATAAAATAACGTTTCTAAAATGAAACGACTCGGTCTTTCCTAAACAAGGTACTTATGAAGTAACAGTATTTATCAATGTTCTTCGTAGAGGCTCTAAATACTCGTATTAGACTTACGATACTTCTGTCATAGAATTGCTTCGCTTGACCTGACCTTACGTGCGTTCGTATTTGCGTAACAATTCATGCATGCACTTATTTTATTACACGTTATTAAATGAAAAAAAACAACCTCGGTTTTCCATTACAAGTACCCATGCGATGAGCTGCGAGAGATTTCCATAAAATTAAAAAACTAACGCTTCAACCTTAGCACACCTTAGTGAGTTGCTGGCAACAGATGTATATTTTTCGAGCAATTAGGCAAACATGCACTAGAGCTTGCGGTTTAATATTCGCAATGCAGAGCGCCTAGTTTTTATTTAGCCCATAGCAGAATACGTGCGATACAAAAGCCCGCCAGCCCTGCAAGTATGTGAAAATGCTCTATAGATTACTGGAAAGGTAAATGCTAGAAATTTACATGATAAAGTTTTTCCAAGTCTTGATAAATTACCAAATATGTTGATAACGTAAAAGTGTGAAATGTTTGTATGGCAACAATGCCTCTAAACTAAGTTTAGACGATGTTTAAGATAACCAAGTACTAATGTTGTTATTGTGTTCACTGTAAGTTAAAGAATTACAAATTAAAACAATCAAAATTGAACTATTTTTAAGGTTGAGGCTCTTCATAGTAGTGTTATAGCAGATTTTGACTTGTACTTGCCTATTTGCAAAATAAAGATAATTTATTTCGTTAATTCAGTTTTGTGACGTTCAATATTTTTACCCAGACACTTTAGCAAATCTCCATCAATGTAATATTATAACTAATTTATGTCGGTACCTAATTGTTGGGGCGGAAATGATTTCCAATTAAGTAACCCTTTTAGGTTAACGCACAAAGTTGCTTTCCCTCGCCGTTGTACCATTTAACTGCTCAGTAGCTCTAGTATAAGTTTTTTGAAACATTAACTAATTCGAACGCGTTTGCGTTTTGTCTCAAAATGTATGAAAGTGGTATGAAAACGTGAACATCGCCTCTGGTGGTCACTAGTGGAAACTAAAACAGCGAGTATAACATTTGTTGCTAACCGATGAACGCGCGTATTTCAAACTCGGTGAGAGCGTTTTCATACATTTTGAGACAAAACGCAAACGCGTTCGAATTAGTTAATGTTTCGAAAAAACTTATACTAGAGCTACTGCTATTGGATTTGGTTTCGTACAAATTTAACTTAACGTACAAATAAGCGAAGGTTGTGTAGAACTTCGAGTCATTTACATAGTTGCTGTTATTTTGTTTATGGGTGATACAAAAATTATATAAGTAGGTAAGTTATCAGTTACTGCGTCATTATAAAACTGTCTTCTGTTTTAAAAATACGATTTTAAGGTCTTACAAGACAAGTAGAGGATTGATTCCAAAAACTGTGAATTGTTTAACTACACCGCTTAAAAATAAGTAAACTGTTGTTGTATTCGTATAATTTAACTACTAACCTATAATTTAACTTCGCCGCTATCTATTCCACACTTTACTCACTGCTTAGCATTCGGAAACTCAAAATATCGTTTTTTTTTTATGCGCCTTGAAAAATCATTCTTGTTTGCATCAATGAATGCGTGCTTGTTTTCTTGCATGCATGCATACATGCTTGTTTGGTTGTACATGCGGGCTTGCTTGCTTTTTAGTACTTACAGTAAATTTTAGAAACATCATAGTTATCTGAATAAAATAAAATGAATAAAATGAACTTTATTCTGTAAGTAGGCCGCAATGGCACTTTTACAAGTCAAACCCTACTAGCGTTTCACAGAGGCCACTGCCGAGAAGAAACGCCGAAAGAAACTCGACAGTCAGCCATTTTCTCACAAAAATATGCTTATTACAATGATGATAATACTTAACCTACTTAAGATCAAGAAATCTAACACAAAAACAAAGAATAAAATGAGGAAAAAAAACAGTTATGTAGAGTGTCACAGTGTGTAATTCTGCAAGAAAACATTTCGAAACTGTGAACACGCATAATTATCAGTCTGTTTTGAATTTGAAATAATTATTTGCAAAACAAGAATTTGCTAACACAATATTTAAGGACAATGCCAATGGAACCATTCGACATTATTAATAGTGTAATTTTAAAACATTGCTTAGTAATTATTTGGTAAATTAGAATTTGCCAAACCATACATTTGCGGAAACATAAATGTGCCACATGTTGTTTTGCCAAGTGATTATTCGCCGAGCGATGAATTTTCGGGACATAATTTATAATTACTTAACTTAGGTACTTTAGTAAACCCTAAATAAGCTTGATTATTATTTTTAATATGTATATAGTGTGGCATGACAGAAAAATTGTGAATAAATTTTGACAGAAAAGTTGTGAAAAAAAGTTTGGTAAAATAAGCCATTTCCAAAACTTGTCGATTCCATTGCGCCTAGTCACGTGGCCTCTCACGCCTATGCAAGTACTTCCGTAGGTATGTACGGTGTAATCATGGTTTTCATCAAAAGGGAGGCACAGTGGTGCGCTTTCATAGCCATCAGCTCGTCACGGCGGCATTCAGTCGCGCCGTTCACGTGATCGCAATTATGTCATCCTGAATTTCCTGAAAAAGAATGTAGAGGTAGACAACAGGCGGCCTTATCGCTAAAGAGCGATCTCTTCCAGACAACCTTAGGGTAGCGGAAAAAGGAATATTAATTATGCAGTGGGTGGTGCAGAAATAGGGAGACACTTGAATTTAGCACGGAAATTAGAAGCATGGTCATATTTGCGCTCAAGCTTATTAAGTTGCTCCTCTGAAAGGTCAAGGTAGGAGATATCAGCATAATCAAGAAGAGGAAGAAGTAACGTTTGAGCAAGCGGAATCTTAGTGGCGATGGGAAGAAAATTTCGAAGCCACCTTAAAGACCCCAGCCCAACTGCAGCAAACACAAAGTCCCCAAGACAAAGTCCGATCCATGATTATGCCAAGATTAACAATCATGAGTATCAAGAGAAGATAAAATAATATTTTTTAACCGACTTCAAGACTTCAAAAGAGGAGGTTCTCAATACCGTTGTATGTTTTTTTTTGTTACTCCATAACTCCGTCATGTCTGAACCGATTTCAAAAATTCTTTTTTTGATTGTAAGTATATACATCCAAGTTAGTCCCGGTTTTATAAAAATGTAGTTCTGATGATGGGATCTATGAGGAATCGAGGGAACTCCTCAAATCTTAAAGGCAAACATATAGTAATTTTTATGTTTTTATCGACAAATCAAGCATATTCATACAAAAATTGACATTTGTTGAAGTGGAACTGCTGATGATGATCAGAACAGAACTCTTCAACGACGAAAAGGTCACGTTTGGTGATTTGTCCTCCTAGCTGTGTTTGTTAAGCAAGTTCTATTTTCACGACAAATTTTTGTCATGCTCGAGTTCAGAATCGAGGGAACTCCTCAAATGTGAAAGGCACACGAATAGTGATTTTTAGTATTTTCAACAAAGTCATTCAAAAAAGTGACATTTGATGAAGTGGAACTCCTGATGATGATCAGAATGGAAGTCTTCAACGACGCATAGTTCACGTTTGGCGATTTATTCTCTTCGTTATGTTTGTCAAGCAAGCTAGGTTTTCAAGACACATGTTTGTCAAGCTTGAGTTCTGATGGTGGATTCCATGAGGAATTGAGGGTACTCTTCTACCATTATAAACATACTTATAGACATTTTAATTTCATTGTATGAAATCTAAGAGTGCACCATCTAAGTATAATTATCTTTCACTGGCCATTGAAGTCGGTTTTTTTTAATTATTATAAATACAATTCATTTTTTAAAAGCGCTCTTAATTAACTATAGTCTTCAACTAGAAAAATCTTTATCAAGACGTAAAATAAGCAGTGGTGGGTAAATTCATAAATTTATGCAATACGAAATACGAGTAGGTAAACTATTTAAACATTTATTGATTATCCTTTTAATTGCAATTGACAAGGGCATGGCAGTGACCCCGCCGAGTTGAGTAAAACATTATCTATACTAATTCCGTTACCACCACTGCACTGCCTAAATGCCATCAAATTCCCGGGTAACTAAGCATACTCGTAACGTTAGTCGCTTGAGCTCCTCGTAGACGTAGTGCTAAGTGGAGCACACTTCGTGTGCGGCGGAGTTTAGTTGTTATCGGTTGGACTTATCGAAAAAGTTTCACCACTATCCGTAGAATACTCAGACAAATTGAGGACCAGATAATGCCCGTTTCTGATGTTGGTGTTTTCTTTAATCTTTACCAGCGTAGCTACATTGTATACAAGTAAACCGGCCATTGACGGCGCCCTTAGGGACAATGTTTGTAGCTGATATTGCATTTGAATAAAACGGTTTTTTCCTTCGCTGTTGTAAGGTAAGATTGGTAGGAGTCAGGACACGGCATAAGTGTAAACTTTTCTCACTAGACGTGAGAAAAAAAGTCCGCCAATTTATTAACTAATTAATATGTCGCTTCATGACGAAGTATTACGCTCGTAGCCCATTACCTACAAGGTTTGTCTGCTTTGTCTTACCAAACTGACTGTCTAGCGAAAACTTTCTACAAACGTTGATCCCGACGAAAATTTCAATTTACATTATTGAAGTGAAAACTTCTTTAGCGGCGCTGAGCACTTTTGTACTGGGGAAAAATGTATAAACTCGCGATAAATTCCAAGACCAGGTTAGTTGACCCCTCCTAGTATCGTGATTGCTATGTAATGAGGGGTCCCCAGCTGGTCGTCTTAGAAAGCCAAGGTTCTAACTGTTTTAAGACAATCCTAAGATTTTCCATAAAGATCATATTTCAAATAAATTCTCATGGAAAGTAGCTCTTATTGTCCCTAAAAAAGCGTTTCCAAAGTCCAATATCGGATAGCCAGACTGACCGATTTCCGTAAAGATCATATTTCAAATAAATTCTCATGGAAAGTAGTTCTTATTGTCCCTAAATACGGTGACAGTTCCCTTCAAAATACCTAGTGGCCAAGAGTGATGGATAAAATACCAAGGGCCTGACACGCTTTGTAAGAGAAAGATAGCCTTATTGCGATTCCTATGAGATGAGAGGAAGTAGAAAATAGTGCGATGTTTTGTCCTTATCACCGACCGAAAAATTATTCACGGTCGGGTAAAGGCAATCTTTCATGAAGTGTCAAGAAGATTGCAATTATTGCAAAACAAGGCAATATTTGGTAGTGCATTTTATAAATGGAGAATTAATGATAAGTTTGGTTTAAATGAATAATAATTTACCAATTATCAGATCCGTAGTGTTTGGGTGTTCAGTGCAAACATGGTGGGGCTGTTCAGTGTTGGGCTGTAAAATCAAACTCGACCGAAAAAAGGCGGATGTTACATTCCATGCGTAATTTGCGTAAGTACATTTTCTTTGCATTTTGGACCCGTGTTTATTTCTAAAATCTCACCGGAACCAAGTTACTGAGCTAAATCATTAGTTATATCGTGAGATGATATGATGAAATAGGAAAAATATGTAAATTAATTCAAAAATAACCTCCAAACATTTCACATATAAACCGGTCAAATCGCGTAGTATAAATCTACCATAGAAGCCAGCTTAGAATTGATGTCCCATCATTCAGTCGGTTTATAATTCGATTTCGGGATACCAACAAATAATAAAAAACCGGCCAAGTGCGTGTCGGGCCACGCGCAAGGTAGGGTTCCGTAGTAAACAAGGAACCCTTATAGTTTCGCCATGTACGTCCGTCCGTCCGTCCGTCCGACCCCCGTTTTTCTCAGTAACCGTTAGTACTAGAAAGCTGTAATTTGGCATGAGTATACATATCGATGACGCGGAGAAAACGGTAGAATAAAATCTTTAAGAACAATTTTTTTAGGGTCCCCATACATGTAAAGTGGTGGTGCAATTTTTTTATGTGCCAATCCCCATCGTGTGGGATATCGTTGGATAGCTCTTTTAAAAATATTATAAGGTTTCTAAAAGCATTTTTTGATTTTTTGATTAAAGAATAGGTTGGCGTGATATTAAGCTTTGAAGTGATAATTTTTGTTATGGTCAAGTGACTGCTGCTAGCTAAACAGTGGCTACTAGGCATGTGAAAAACATCATGGTAGTAGTATATACGATGAATTTAAATGGAAAACTATCACAGCTATGTAGACATTCCTAGTTAACGAGTAATAGTGGAACTTCAGAAATGTACTTTGCAAAAGCAAACTTTCGTACAATTTCCATTGATACCTTAGAAAATGTTGTTAATTCTGTCAAAAACATAGTCAATATAAGTTTGCGAACTTTTTAGTCCACATAATGTAACGGGTGGACGACTACGGAACCCTACCTTGCGCGTGGCCCGACACGCACTTGTTCAACAGAGGATGAATACCGAAAAAATGGATTTGAGGACTGAGGGAACAGGAAAAGAGAATTGGGAAAAACATATCTATAAGTAGGTAATTGTTTATTTATTGTAAATAAAGTTATAAATCATCATCATCATCATCATCATCATCAGCCTATATACGTCCCACTGCTGGGCACAGGCCTCCTCTCATAGATGAGAGGGATTGGGCAGTAGTCCCCACGCTGGCCCAGAGCGGGCGGGTAAGTTATAAATATATTAAGTAAATTACTTGTTCTAATTTAAAGTTTATCCTTTTATTTCTACAACGACATACCTAATTTATCTATGAAAGACAAAAAGGAGCATGTAAGTAGTAGGCACTTTAAGGTTACTCGTACTTATTACTTATAGTAATTAGTAATTACTTACTACTTTCATCGTCTAGAGACTAGAGACTTAACATTTAGCATGGTTCTATGGGTGACGTGATGACCAGCAAGTCAAGCGGCGAGCAGCAAGACAAGACCAGCGACGAGCGACAAGAAGAAAATGTATAGTCTTGAATCAGTGAAACCGCCGTTTTACGCAACGGTAATAACTTTATATACCTAGGTAAGATTATCACAAAAAGAGTGGCCGGTCGGGATCCATTATTTTACGATATCAATTCAATTCAATTATTTATTAATAAAATATTGCATTTTACATGTCATTTGTTATATTATTAATTAAATTAACTTATATTTATATACATTTAATGCCATATAGTTCAAAAACAGTTCAAGAACAAGGCCAGGCAAGCGAACCGATAATATTATTCAATTTAAAGGTGAAACCTAGTTTAGCTTTCGAAAAAGGCATTAAGTGTGTAGTAGGCGTTGGATGCCAATTTAATTTTGAGTTTTTTACTGAAAGTTCCGTCACTAGTAGCCTGTCTTATTTCTAGCGGTATTTTGTTGTATACCTCTTAGGTCCTACCGTGTGCATACACTTCTTTGATTTGGCAAGTCGTGGTTTTGGTGGATACAGTTCACCGTAACTTCTTAAGTTTGCATTACTGCGAGTAGGAAACAGTTTTAAATTGCGCCTTACGTATTTTGCTACTTCGAAGATGTATAGACACGGTAGGGTTAGAATACCAGTTTTTTTAAACAATTCCTGAGCAGGGTGGTCCCATGGGACCCCAGATATGCAGCGAATCGCTCGTTTTTGGATCCTGAATGGCCTTAGTCGGTCCGCAGCGTCGCCCCATAGGTCGATCCCGTATGTAAGTATGGACTGAAAATAGCCGTAATACGCAGTCATAATGTTATTAAGATTGAGGCTGGGGCGAAGTCTACTTAGGGCGAAGCAAGCGGATGACAGTCGGTCACACAGTTGATCTATGTGTGGACTCCATGTTAGACCAGAATCAATTATGAGGCCGATCTATGTGTGGACTCCATGTTAGACCAGAATCAATTATGAGGCCTAAGTACTTCACTTGGTCGACCTGCGGCACTATTTGTCCGTTGCAAGTGACATGTAGGTCATGCTCCTTAGAACCACGTAAGCAAAAATGAACTATGTTCGTTTTATCGACATTTAATATCATTCCGTTGACCGAAAACCACGTTGCTACTTGTCCCATTACTTTGGTAATTTTGGTTTTGAGTAGAAGGTGATTCTCGGCTGCCACGATGACACAACCGTCATCGGCGAAGATCACTATCTCCGCGTCGTCGGTAGCGGTTGTGAAATCGTTGATTAATATTGAAAAAAGATTATTTCCAATCACGGAACCCTGCGGAACTGCAATATCGCCTACGATATTGTGTAAATAGGTGTAACTTAGGTACTACGGAATTCGATCACTTGTAACTATGTAGGTATTATCCGACAAAATTTTAGGGTATTTTTTATTTAATATTTTTTAAATTTATATAATTTTGCTATTCAGGTTAGGTTTCGATCGAGTCTACCGTACTGCTTGACGAACTTATTAACCCTTTGACCGCCAAAGCGGTAGTGTGTCGTCGTGCCCACCACGCCAAGCACTGTCGAATTGTTGTACTGTCTAAACCAATAAAAACAAATTAAAACAGTTCATAAATGATTTTATTCATGATCAAAGTACACCTTCACTCCGACCTTTCAAGTGGTCTTATTTTCTTTAAATCTTTTCCTATTTAAATCGTCTTATTGACAGCTAAGTTAGCATTTAGACATCGGCTTTCAGTACGTCAAAAATTCTTAACGCATTCACTGCCACCCTCTTTTCCTGGACATTCGGCAGGTGCCGCACTTTACTGTGTGCCCCAAAGGCACATGTGAGTTCAACCGACTATTCTAAGTCTAAGGCACTAAGGCACTGGGTGAAAGTAACGGAAACGCACAGGGCCGTCTTTAACCAATTTGAGGCCCTGGGCACATTAGGGTAATGGGGCCCCTATGACCTTGATAGAGCACGATTCTGTTATTATTATTATTATTGTATGTCTTTACCGTATCTCGGGACCATGGGGCCCCGGACCTTTGGAAGGCATGCGTGGAGCCGAAGCCAACAGCGCAGAGGCCCCTTTAAGACAAAAATAATCTAAAGGCAAGGGATACACATGGCGGATACCGTCTCTGAACGCACAACATGATACTTCCGGAGACGGTGCCCGCCAGATGCAAAGACTATTGTAGTGCAGCCTTTTGGCTGCGATGGGAACTAAGGTCATGGGGCTATTGAGTTGAAAGTTGGATGGACTGGATAATGGGTTATGGGAGGAGACAAGCGGACACCTGCCGTGACAATCAGTCTCAGAATTGTAAGAAGGCAGGCGGTGACTTGCCACTCACTAGGTGGGCCCCCATAAAAGGCTACCAGATGGTAGCAAGGGTGGCAACACTGGTGTGAGCAGCTCAGGGTGTAGAGAGGTGCGGCCCCGATTTCACCATCGCGGGGTTTCCCCCGTGAGCGGGTTTCCTCGCTATTACGCCATTACGTGCAATACACTTCCACCCTGCGAGCATATAGCTCTGGCACCCCACTCTGACCGGCCGGTTAAGGCAAGCCAGAGGTGAGAGTCCTGCGGCCCCTGCTGGGGTCCACTCCGCCGGCCAACAAAGGCAAGCGGAGAGAGGGGCCTGACCGACTCTCGGGGGCAAGGGACCCAAGGGACGCCACTTCCCATTCAGCTCGCCACAAGCTGCCCTGAGGGTTTATTATTATTATTATTTGGAGAACCAACAGCTTACAATTATACAATAATGATAAAGATAGGACACAAAAAAGCCAATTACAGGTTCCCACCGTTAACTACAAAGTAAATATAAATTTGTGACAACACTTCATTTAACGTATTGCTATAAAAAATAATGTTTACGAACTATACTAAGCACAAAATCTCAAAATCTTACCAACATTCTAAAGAACTTATTTATAACAATAGCTTAGAATAGACAAAGAAAGTAAACGAGTCACATTAAATGAATAGATATTAATAATATAATATTTCCTAAAAAATAAAATTAATTTTCAAAATACACCAAATTTGGGTTCTTCCTTAGAGCAAACAGCTAAATTAAATTTTCTTAAATAAACGCCTAATTCTAACCAGTCATATATTTTTTTTTAAATTGAAAATGAGGCCGACGGTTATGCGAGCTCACCCAGAAGATTCACTCGTACCTTAAAAAGGTCCAGGTTATTTGAACTCGGAAGTACCTACATACGCCATTCGAATACCAAACCAGTAAACATTATAAAGAAAAGATGATTTTGACCAGGTAATGAAAGTAGCCAGTCGTACGTCGTCTGGATATCTGATGGAAGAAGGGGGAAGGCGGTATGAGCTCATGGAGTTCCTAAGCACACTCAACGATCTAAAGAAATAAAAATGGGAAATAGGTAGTATTGCTTACAATTTTTGAAGTGAAAACTTCTTTAGCGGCGCTGAGCACTTTTGTACTGGGGAAAATTTGTTGAACTCGCGACAGATTCTAAGATTCTAAGACCAGCTAGTTGACCGCTCCTAGTAATCGTGATTGCGATGTTAGGAGGTGTCAACTCAGCTAAACTCAGCTGGCCCCTATACCACAAAACTTTACAAGTCTACAATTTGACAAAATTGTACAATTTTCCATAGAAAAAGTTCACAAATTTGTCGAATTGTACGCTTGTAAAGTATTGTGGTACAGGCCCCTGGTCTTAGATGCATAAGACACAATGATACTCGGCACGTATTATGTATATATGTAAATGGATTATTCGAATATGAATATGAACATGAGTATGAGTACGGATACCGATACCGATACCGATATGAATATCTTTGTTATTTGGGTCATTGTCAGCCGGAAAAACAAAAGTTGTCCATTCGGTGGACAATAGTTAACGGCTTGTGTGCATGTAATTTACGTTTTTATTACATGGATTTATAGACACGGAATTACAGATTATGCGTGTTATCAGATCAATCGAAAATTAAGCTTTGTAGCCCTTAACTTTTGGCATGTCCTGTCCACCGAAAAGACGCGCACCTAAATCTGACAATGACCCACTTACTATCTTTATTGAGTTTTCACTTCTGCCGGCACTCCCGGAGTGCAACCCGTTGCTTTTTTTTTTCAATGAGATGCCGGAAACATGTGGAAGTTCCTTGATTTTATATCGATAAAGTCGTCGTCGATGTTTTTTTACTGAAACGGTAAAAGCCTTTAGTCACTCTAGTTGCTTATTTATACCGGCTCCGAACAGCGTGGAGTGTTCCAAGCTTAACAACAACAAGTGAAACAGTCGCTGCGAAGTACCGGAGGCATCAGCTGTCATAACTTCGAGGACTATAGATGTAGCGATTCTGCACCGATACGATGGAATATTTACAGCTATCTTATTTTCCGTATCGGTTTAAATGGTAGCACAAAAATGGTTTCACTGTCAGAAAGCATTTTAAGTTTTCTTTGCACCATTGTTAATTGACAGTATTGGAACTTTATTTAGTAACAAAATAGACTTTAAACTATCAAGGCATAACAAAGCCAGCTAGAAACCGAAATACTTAACTGTCTCCTAATGATCTCTAGATGATACCAACGAAAATTTGTGTGGGTTTCTGCCAATATCTGAGTCATACATCACTCAGTCTCTAAGTAGCAAGATTGATGGCTCCGCTTAGTAATTGAACTTCATCAGGGATCGTTATTAATAACTCCAAGCAAAAAGCTTAATAGTGGTCGTCTAGACCTGTGCTGCAAATTTTTAACGAGATTGTGTAGCTATATTTAGCACATTGAGCACTCATAATTGACTGTACTTTTTCGGTGCGCTTACAGGAGCGAAAAACGCAGGGGAAAGATTTTATCGCATGGATGATACGTAACAAAATCCTAATAATCTTCTTCAGACAAGCTTTGATAATGTTGCTAACTCCAGGTTTTTTTTAACATATGCACAATATATCCACAACACTTCAAGACCAGTGCTCATCACATCCTCCATGCTCCATACTCCTGCTGCATCCTGGAATCCATATTATTATTAGCCATTATGGTACACGTGTGAGAACGGTAGTAAAGCAAGAAATTCACCCCTTTGGGTTTTTTTACAATATTATGAGATTATCAAATCCGCCGACAAAGCGGTAGAATAACATTTTTTTAGGGTAGGTAACTGCCATACTCCTTGTGACAATGTTTAATTGTATCGTTGGATAGCTTATTCAAAAATATTGTTGGATTTTAAAACAATTTTTTTGATTTAGAAATACGTTGGCGTGATGCTAATCTCTTAAGTGATAATTTTTGTAATGCTCAAGTCTTAGATAATGTTATCAGTTGTGTCAAAAAAAGCTAAGATAAGTTTGCGAACTATTAAGTCCGCTTAACGTAAGGGATATACACTACTGTACCCTTACCATGAGTTTGCAATGTTTGCATTACCGTACTCGCTAGCGACTGCGTAAACCATTTAGTATGGCGACAAACTCATGGTAAGGGTACAGAACTCTACATTGCGACACGCCCGACACGCACTTGGCCGATTGTTTCTTACCGTAGGTAGGTACTAAGAACTATGTACATTTATAATATTTTAGACAAATTAACGGTACCACAATTTTCATCATAAAAAATAATAGACGTATGGTGTACGATTATGTATAATTATGTAGACAATTATCTGGACGAATCCTGATAATCACCTATATGCCTCCTTTGGCTATCCATATAATTGGATAGACGACTCCTCTTTACGTGATTATGAGTGTTATTATAAATTTAATTACACACTCAACGTCCAATTTACGAGTACTTATTATACCTAACGTTCATAAAATAACGTTTCTAAAATGAAACGACTCTGTCTTTCCTAAACAAGGTACTTATGAAGTAACAGTATTTATCAATGTTCTTCGTAGAGGCTCTAAATACTCGTATTAGACTTACGATACTTCTGTCATAGAATTGCTTCGCTTGACCTGACCTTACGTGCGTTCGTATTTGCGTAACAATTCATGCATGCACTTATTTTATTACACGTTATTAAATGAAAAAAAAAAACAACCTCGGTTTTCCATTACAAGTACCCATGCGATGAGCTGCGAGAGATTTCCATAAAATTAAAAAAACTAACGCTTCAACCTTAGCACACCTTAGTGAGTTGCTGGCAACAGATGTATATTTTTCGAGCAATTAGGCAAACATGCACTAGAGCTTGCGGTTTAATATTCGCAATGCAGAGCGCCTAGTTTTTATTTAGCCCATAGCAGAATACGTGCGATACAAAAGCCCACCAGCCCTGCAAGTATGTGAAAATGCTCTATAGATTACTGGAAAGGTAAATGCTAGAAATTTACATGATAAAGTTTTTCCAAGTCTTGATAAATTACCAAATATGTTGATAACGTAAAAGTGTGAAATGTTTGTATGGCAACAATGCCTCTAAACTAAGTTTAGACGATGTTTAAGATAACCAAGTACTAATGTTGTTATTGTGTTCACTGTAAGTTAAAGAATTACAAATTAAAACAATCAAAATTGAACTATTTTTAAGGTTGAGGCTCTTCATAGTAGTGTTATAGCAGATTTTGACTTGTACTTGTACTTGTTAATTCAGTTTTGTGACGTTCAATATTTTTACCCAGACACTTTAGCAAATCTCCAATTCTCCATCAATATAATATTATAACTAATTTATGTCGGTACCTAATTGTTGGGGCGGAAATGATTTCCAATTAAGTAACCCTTTTAGGTTAACGCACAAAGTTGCTTTCCCTCGCCGTTGTACCATTTAACTGCTCGGCTATTGGATTTGGTTTCGTACAAATTTAACTTAACGTACAAATAAGCGAAGGTTGTGTAGAAATTCGAGTCATTTACATAGTTGCTGTTATTTTGTTTATGGGTGATACAAAAATTATATAAGTAGGTAAGTTATCAGTTACTGCGTCATTATAAAACTGTGTTCTGTTTTAAAAATACGATTTTAAGGTCTTACAAGACAAGTAGAGGATTGATTCCAAGAACTGTGAATTGTTTAACTACACCGCTTAAAAATAAGTAAACTGTTGTTGTATTCGTATAATTTAACTACTAACCTGTAATTTAACTTCGCCGCTATCTATTCCACACTTTACTCACTGCTTAGCATTCGGAAACTCAAAATATCGTTTTTTTTATGCGCCTTGAAAAATCATTCTTGTTTGCATGAATGAATGCGTGCTTGTTTTCTTGCATGCATGCATACATGCTTGTTTGGTTGTACATGCGGGCTTGCTTGCTTTTTAGTACTTACAGTAAATTTTAGAAACATCATAGTTATCTGAATAAAATAAAATGAATAAAAAAATGAATAAAATGAACTTTATTCTGTAAGTAGGCCGCAATGGCACTTTTACAAGTCAAACCCTACTAGCGTTTCACAGAGGCCACTGCCGAGAAGAAACGCCGAAAGAAACTCGACAGTCAGCCATTTTCTCACAAAAATATGCTTATTACAATGATGATAATACTTAACCTACTTAAGATCAAGAAATCTAACACAAAATCAAAGAATAAAATGAGGAAAAAAAACAGTTATGTAGAGTGTGTAATTCTGCAAGAAAACATTTCGAAACTGTGAACACGCATAATTATCAGTCTGTTTTGAATTTGAAATAATTATTTGCAAAACAAGAATTTGCTAACACAATATTTAAGGACAATGCCAATGGAACCATTCGACATTATTAATAGTGTAATTTTAAAACATTGCTTAGTAATTATTTACATTTGCGGAAACATAAATGTGCCACATGTTGTTTTGCCAAGTGATTATTCGCCGAGCGATGAATTTTCGGGACATAATTTATAATTACTTAATTTATAATTACTTAACTTAGGTACTTTAGTAAACCCTAAATAAGCTTGATTATTATTTTTAATATGTATATAGTGTGGCATGACAGAAAAATTGTGAATAAATTTTGACAGAAAAGTTGTGAAAAAAAGTTTGGTAAAATAAGCCATTTCCAAAACTTGTCGATTCCATTGCGCCTAGTCACGTGGCCTCTCACGCCTATGCAAGTACTTCCGTAGGTATGTACGGTGTAATCATGGTTTTCATCAAAAGGGAGGCACAGTGGTGCGCTTTCATAGCCATCAGCTCGTCACGGCGGCATTCAGTCGCGCCGTTTACGTGATCGCAATTATGTCATCCTGAATTTTTGCTTTCACAGTTCACATTTCATTTTGAGGTTAGAAAACGGATTCAAAGTAGGTAGATATTAATGTAATGGTGCAACTGAAATAGGTACATATATTAATTTTAATAGAAACATAATTATTGCATTGAATTGCAGCTTATAAATGGAATATAGAATTAGGAAAACTACAAGTCCATAGGAATATCATATGGAACCTATAACTCCTTTCATAATAATATTTCTTTATTAACGTAATCTATAAAATTTATTTTTAAAAGTAGGTCACCTATAACATTGTCTCTAAAAATTTCAAGACATTTATTTCATGAACAAATACTTATTCGTTTGATTTTCAGATTGATTCTTTAATTTTTTTATTACGATTAAAAGTACATACCTATTTATTTATTAAATCTATAAATACAAAAACAACCTACCAAAAATAAAACGAAATACATACAAATTAAAACCTAAATATAAAACTAAATTAAATATAAAGCTGACCCCAGCGGCATTGTGCCGATGATACTGGAAGCATTTCCTCTCCAAAATAAATATTAATGTCTTAATATAATTCACTAATTATTTTTATATGAAAAATACCCAGGAGGGCTGGGAATTAAAACTGGGACGTAGAGGTAACTGAAACACGTATATTTTTGCCCCTTATGTTTATTACGCGTCATAACAACAGAACAGACACATAGTAGGTATAATTGTTCGACAGTAAACCAAACTCAGTTCTCCAGAAAATGAGTGTAGTCGAAGTTAACAATCGGATCGCGATCAGGCCTCCACTCGCCGTCTCGCTCGAGGCAGAAAACTTTGCTAATAAGCTTTTCTTTTATTACGAAACCCATAAAATATTCCCGACTTGATCCCCTGTCATCTCATCGATGTTATGACAATTCTTGATAGCTTCAGGCAAAAGTGATTGCTCACAGATGTGGCTTCGAACTCGAAAGTAAATTAATGTTGGATTACACGGATTTTCTTTGACAGAGAGCCAGCCGGTAAACAAGGATATTGGTTGTTATTGTCTGGTCCAAAGGCAGACTATGGCCATTTAATAGAAAAACGTCGCTAGGACGGGCATGTTTGCACCGGAGGTGACAAGAGGGAGTTTATTTCGCTAGATTCAATAATCTATTTCAATAATTTATTGTCTTAGGCTAAGTACCTGTAAAAATAGTGGTAAGTGTTGATAAATAAAATAAATAAATAAATAAAAATAATTATTTATGTTATTTTTTACGAATATTAAATTGACATAAAAAGAGAAAAGAAAAGAAGAAAGGAAAGAAAACATGTATTCACTGCACAAAAGACACACAGATATAAAAGGACTCACAGGACACAGATAGAAAAGGATGCACAGTACATTGAAAAAAAAACCGTCCTGAATCAGAACCTTTAGAGCGGGACGTACATATATGTTAGAGCGAGAGGCTTCAACTCCCCTCCCCTATTCAGGATTCTGAATTCAGGACAGTGTAATACTCGCTTTAGACTTATTTCATTTTAAATTAATCACTTCATTATAATTTAATCACGCGACTAAGTTTAACGATACCTATGGTTTCAGAGTACAGCCACGAATTTGAATTTGGGTCCCCCTTAAGGTTGACAGTCCCGTCAAACTGTGTAGAACTTCGAAGAAAAAGTTTGCGAAATGGGTCATACATATAATTAACGAGCACGACCGTACATATCACTAATAGAATAGTGAGAGAGAGAGAGTGATGGTGAATCGAATTCGACACAGCATAAAATTATTTTTCTTCATTAATTGTTCATCAAAAATATTATGCTGAGTGATTTTAAAGAATATAGAATAGGGTGTGAAAAATATCTCAATAAATAATAATAAGTCCGCCTGTATTTCTGTCTGGTTGTGTGGTTATGTATTCATTATTAATTTATTAGTCTATATAATTTAGATAACGCCCGTCTGAATTGTCATTAACAATCTTTTCAAACACGAAATTCACCTCGTCAAGTTTCAGCGAATGAAATTTCACTTAGTGTCGAGATCTGGCTCGGTGGATATATTGGGGCGATTCATCTTGCTCTCATGCAGATACGTACTGAATACACCTCGTCTATCCACCCGCCACGCCAGCCGTAAGACCGAGTGGTCATCAAGAATCTGTTACGTATGTAAATTTAGTACTGCTCGGTAGAGAATGATGCATCGTACATTTATTCGTATTAGCAAGATATTAAACTGGATATTAGAATTTAATCAGGAAGGACATTTAATATTGTCAAGAGAAAATTTCCTATGCGTATCAATACGGGTTTTGTATAAATCTATTCAACTAGAATTTAATAAATCATTCGCAATCAGCGCGTGATCCTTCGACGCTTTTTATTTAGTTCTAGCGCGTTTGAAAGAGAGTTGCTAAGAGAATGAATGCCTCTTATACAATAATGACAATCTGATGAACTATGTGGCCTGCGGACTATTTTGTATAACGCAGACCGGTTCAATATTCCTTTGTTTCATACAAAATAACCCAGCACTCCATTTACAACCTTGCAAATTTATTTTGTCTCATATTGATTTATCTATCCTATGAATTCATGCTGTATATTGAAAAACAATCTATATCATCAATATAATTATATTATATCCCAGTCTAATGATTTAAAATCACATTTCGTTGACCTTCATATCGGCTGTTTTTAGGGTTCCGTAGCCAAAATGACGAAAACGGAACCCATAAGTTTCGTCATGTCCGTCCGTCCGTCTGTATGTCTTTACCGATTTACTCGGAGACTATATAAGTATAAATAAACACTGCAATTATGGAATTTGGTAGAAAAGTGTATTCTAAGAACTGCTACATAAAAGTGATGAGAAATTAAAATAAAGGTATGGGAGGTAGTTTATCCATGTAACCGGGGGGTGAAAAAAAAATTCTATGCACATAGGCGTGCGGGCTTTAAAAATTATATACTTACCCCCTTGTTCATAAACGTCCAATAAACCTATATTAGTTAACAAGCCGCTAAAGTTCGTTTGTCCTTATCTGTCACTTTGACATTTACGTTTGTGAGAAAGAAACAAACAACATTTTAGTTAGCAGAGGTTTGTTAAGTTTTATGAATAAGGGGGTTAGAGTTTTTTAAATAACTTTTCTATTAAAGTCAACCGTTGGTGAGATATTAGCTGTCATAAAAAGTGTGTATCCCCCTCTAATTTCCGAACTATGAAATTCAGTATTCTGAAAAAAACTGAGGTGGTGTTCATTACCAAATACATTCAACGATTTTTGGTTTGAATAAGAATAAGACTTGCGTTGAATGTATTTGGTAATGAACACCACCTCAGTTTTTTTTACAGAATACTGAATTTCATAGTAACTAATGCTTTTTGAGTTATTGCTGAAAAACTGTCTTGAATTAAGTGCTGGAGTTATGAAGATACGACTTTTTTTGATTCAATGTATCGGTTAGTGGTTTTAAATGTAGACCGGGCACTTAAACCATTCTGCTAGAATGCCAATTTCCTGCAATAAAAGCGAGATTCTTGCTCAATCCATGGATTAATTGAAAGAGGGTGACCGTAGATTTAATCATAACGCCCGTATCGGGTAAGTCATAAGCTGGCAGCGATAGCGGTTTAAATATACTTTTTAACATATATTTTTCAACCCCCCACCCCCCTTTTTAAGGGCTGTTAGGCAAACTGCCTTGGTCGTATTCAGTCAGTCCTAGGTTTAAAAAAGTAACAGGGTTGGCATTATTCAAAAGTGTATTTACCTAAATTCTTTTTAACCCCCGACGCAAAAAGAGAGGGGTGTTATAAGTTTAACGTGTCTGTCGTGTATCTGAGCATCTGTGGTATCGTATCTCCCAAACGGATGAACCGATTTTCGTTTAGTTTTTTCTTGTGTCATAGATAATTTTATCCCGAGTGTTCCTAGGCATGTTTCATGAAAATCTGTTCAGCCGTTTGAAGATCATCAGCTTTTTTTTCGTTGATCTGACTAATTTCCTTATATCCGATCGATTCGAAATTTGGTACCGTGTTACTTCAATGATATTGAAAGCATATGGTAAGGTAACCATGACCTGATCAGCCGTTTGAAGATCATCAGCTCTTTAATAGTTGATGAGGGGATCTGACTACCTTCCATATGTCCTATCGATTCGAAATTTGGTACCCTTCCTGATTTAAAAAGGACAAAATAAAGTTAAATTAAAAATTATAAAAACCCCCCTATAAATTAAAAATTTGGTGTTTATGTTTGCTATTACGTATATTTTACCAACAAATACTAATATATTGATAAATTAGATTTTTTCGTTGAAATTTCCTTATTTTTCCTATAAAACCAACTTAACTTTGCGGTTGGTTCGGAACCCTAAATGTGCGTAGTCCGACTCGTACTTGGCCGGTTTTTTTTTATCGTCGTATTGCAGAGGCGTGTCCTCACTTTTGCATTTCCTTTCACGAATAATTTCAAATGGCGTGGCGTTTCGGTCTAAAACTACAAAAAAAGAGATTAAAGTAGCAAGATTAGACAGTATTGGTCAGATCGATATGCTCTAAAAAAGTACCATAATTATGATCGCTAATTCTCTACTAGCTGTCATTGCGAATTGCGGCGCGACAAGCGTATTATTTGTCCATTGCACGGTCGCGATGCGCAACGGACTGCGGTTATTTTGGATCACACGCAATGTATTAGGGAAACCGAGTTGTCGCCCCTGCTCGAAGTCGTGGGTAATCACGTAATGTTTCGAACGTACGGTCGATCTAAATGTCAAATCCCATTCTAAAAATGACATTAAAATATACCTACCGTACGTCCGAAAAGTTACGTGACTACCCCGCGTGTGGTGTATGCATCCCAACCCTAACCGGTACGCATCTCTCTCTAGTGATGCTCTGTCTCGCTCTCTCTTAAGATGGCGTCTGTGTAACATGTTGTGTTAATTTGTCTCTCCGAAATAAAATAGTATTTAATTAATTTACCGTTTTATTGAGACACGACACCGCGGGCCTTGAATTTCGCCACAGTGTCGACGAACGCTGCGTCGCGCCACTTGCGCCGGCCGCGAAGACGTCGTGTCCTCGTTTTCGTATTTCCTTTCACGTGTAATTTCCCTGGGCGCGTCGTTTCAGGCCGCAACTACAAAAAAAGCTCTTAAATTTCATTTCAAATTTTAGTTTTAAATTAGCGGTGTTACGAGCACATTAAAGTTTTTATTATTAGGATCATTTACTTGGAGTAAATAACGTCACTTATATTTTTTTAATTCGCAACACTTACACGTGCTAAATATTATGAATATTTTTTTAGGTAGGAGTACTTCATAGAAAATGTGGCATGGATCGAATTGGCGTAGAAATTGTGCATTGGTTTTCATAATTAAAGCACTCTCTCTCTAAAATACACTCACGAGGTCTACAGCTCACAGAGCCACTAGTCTATACATCGCGCGGTGGAGACGCGCAACGCAGTGAGGTTAGTTTCGATCACACGCAATGTATTAGGAGAACGGGCCATAAGGTCGCTTGCTACCTTGCTAGCTATCGTATAGTCTACGCGTCGAGTACATACCTCAAATATACCTATAGATCCTATGCTAGTTTTAGGTGTGGGTAGGATTATACCTTGATACTTTACCTATTTTGTTAAAAATCTGATGGAGTAGCATAGTAGAAATTAATACCTATATATTTCAGATTAATTAAATTTCAATTAAATAAAGAGAAGTGTAAAAAAGTAGGTAGATAAAGATCTGCTCGCGCGTCTGTGGGCCCCGCGGGGGTGATCACCACCGAACGTTAATCGTAGCCGTAATGCCTCAACGTTTTCACAAGGACATTAAAATCATTCCAGGAGCATCATTAATATAAATAAAGTAACTTTGGTACTGTTCACTATATTAGCATTAGCGGATAGAAATAGTCACAGTCAGCACCAGCACCCTTACCATGAGTTTGCAATGCTTGCATTACCGTACTGGCTAGCGCCTGCGTAAACGATTTAGTATGGACCAAAGTACAGCGCCTCTGGCGGTTACGCAATAGAACTAAGAATCGCAATACTCTACGTAACATCTTAGGTATTACTTGGAAGGACAAAATCACAAATCAGAGGGTTCTTGATGCGGCACAAATGCCCAGCTTGTATGCTCTTCTCAAGCAGAGACGCTTGAGATGGCTGGGGCATGTGTGCCGGATGGAATCCTCTCGAATACCCCGTCGTATTTTGCTTGGCGCTATAGCGAACGCTAAAAGGAATATTGGGAGACCAATGCTGCGCTTTAAAGACTGCGTTAAGCGTGATATGGCGGGCTTTCGAATTGATAATCAGGCCTGGGAATCACTTGCCGCTGATAGAGACGGATGGCGCAAACGTGTTGTGGACGGCAGAAAGTTATGCGATGAAGCCTGGTTTGACGAATTAGCTAGTAAAAGGTGCCGCAGTAAACAAATCGGAACTAGAGCTTCTGACGTCAACTTTCCCTGTAATACCTGTGGAAGATCGTGCCGTTCCCGCATTGGTCTCTACATCCACCAAAAACGATGTTCGCAACTACACAGCAATGCTTGAATAGTCTGCAATAGACGCAAAGGCCTATGATGATGAGCGAGTACGGTAATGCAAACATTGCAAACTCATGGCAATGTGTCTTGTCTAAAAACGACTTAGTTAGCGCAATCAGAATTACCTTATTTGATGTGTTTAACTGTTTGGCGTCTTCCTGATTTGTCAATCAATTCAATTCAATTCTTTAAAAAAATGGCTTCCATCAAATTTATGATGATTTCGCCAATGTCACGTGTTCAATGACGTTGTTCGGTAACGACGCCATGACAGTAGATAAGGTTTTGTACTGCAAATGGATTCTGCCCGTCGTCGCCCCGGGCACGTGTGCTCACCAACGCGGCGACGATCAAAATCCTCCTGATTTGTCGGCGCGGAGGCGGTACGATATGAGAAAACTGTCAAATGTCAGTGTCAACTGTCAGTCAACTCTGTACTACTTTTTACTGCGCCCCTACATTTAAATGAGTGCTTCCTGGCGCGGGATGCGCGGTAGCGGGACGATGCGAAGGCGGTACTGCTCCGCTTCTGCGCATGCTATTACTACTGCGCAAACGTATACTGACAGTGTTATGGCAAGTGAGAATCTTTGCGACGTCAGTAAGTATACGTCAAAGAAGAAAATGTCACATATCGATCCCGCCCCGCCAAGTCAGGAAGTCGCCTTAGACACATCATAAGGTAATTCTGATTACTCTAAGTATTGTTTGGTTAAATGTTACTGTATCTGAGCGAATTAAAATCGAGTTCAATATAATATATACTCACATCAAAAATAATTACCTATGCTAACCAATTGATCCTCGCAAGATCAACTAAGCGCCTGATAATTATTATCATAATACGTAACTGTGCCAACTAATACTAACAAGTCAGTTGAAATAAGATATAGCTATCAATATTAACATGAAGAATAAGGTACTGTATTAACTATTTGACCCTAATAAGTTCAACTAAGAACATGATTTCACAAATCGACCTTGTCCCAAACAAGGCCAAGCTTGTACTATGGGTACTAAGCAACGATATACACATACTTATAGGGAACAAATAAAATGATCACCTAAATAACTTTTGATATCATCAAATTTTCGAACCCTAAAATAAGGTTGAACACTCAAAAAAATTTATCGATCAGCAATTCCGAGTCACCAAAAAAATTCTACCTATTTTTGCAGCACTTGCACCTATTTTACTTATTGCGTTCCTATAAATTTATAATCGCATCAAAAAAATTGTCAAGTACCACCAAAAACACTAAACTACCACCTAATCTCATGCACTTTTTTTCATTAGAATAACATCCAAATATTATACACATCGCATGCTACATTTTAGTAAACAGTTACAAATTAATTGTTTTTAGTACTATAAATATTTTAGTCATTTCCAAAATGTTATAAATTAGAAAGTAAAATTCTAAATTAATTTAAAAAACAACGCGCAATGTGGCTGTGTGAAATAATAACACGTATACTGCTATCTCACTCAATCAAATACAAAGAATTGTCTGAAGCAAAAAACCTATTGATATGTCGTTAGAGTGAAAGGTACCTATTGCTGTTTCATTCTAACTACCTATTGCTGATGGTTTACAAACTGCAAAAAGTTTTATTATTAATTTTTTAATGCGTTGACGTGAGCGGGTTTGATTGAAACCTTTTATTTGAAAATGAGTTTTGTTGATTTATTGAATTGTTTGTTTGTTATGAAAATGGATAAAGGTCCTCAAATGAGTTTACTTTATTAATTTAGATAGACTTTCATGGAAAAATTTAAGGTAGTTAATAGGTATAGGTAGGTTTAGGTTATGTTAGTTTTGCATCGGCCCGAAGGGCCAAAACAACTCAAAATAGGAGCTCCGCGCCAGCGGAGATCCGTCAATACTGTTCCAATGTCCACTAGTTTGAAATAAAAATAGATGTCATAGAAAAATACTACTACCTAGGCAAATTGACGATTATCAGCGAATAGAGCGACCGCGACGACAGCGACCAGTACGGAAAGCACTGTTGAAAATATATTAAATTAAATTATGTTATGTACGTGTCTCATTAAAATTACAGAAATTTTGAAGCTTCTATAAAATAAAATCATTTAGCGCTGTCTTGCTCGCACGCGGTGCGACGTACGAGCGAGACGGACCGTATGGAAAACCGCATCAGTGTGCTAGCAATGAGGTTAGACTAGATTGGAACTGCTTTGCGCGTGGGGCGTTAAAAAACAATTGCCGCGTGAAATTTGGTGATCATGTAGTATTTCTGGGTATCGAAAGAATTATTTGGATGTAAATAATTTTAATAGGATTACGAGCCCTGTAATATTTGGATGTAAATTATATGAAATTTGGTGTTTGATATTAGGTGATCATTAAGTATTTTTGGGTAGTGATTAATTTATTTGGTAACAATTTAATTTAATAGGTTATCGACATGTTACTTCTTTGAGTTGCACTTTATATTTAAAAGGAGTTGAAAATTTGGTGCGAATCTAGTATTTTTGGTAATCAATGTAATTTTTTAGAGCATCATTCGGCAACTAATTTGGTGGTTCGTTAAATGCTACCCATACTTATATATATAGATAAATAGATACTTAAATACATATAATAGAATACATCCCAGATGAAAAGATACCTAAAACTATACCTAATTAGGCTCAAGGTATACTTGTACTTCTAGGTGTTTCGTATTTTCAACATCCACGTAGCCCGGCCTAGTATTACTTTAATATATATCTTCAGCACTTTACTAGAAAACTTATTAAGCTAGTCTCATTTTCCAAGGACTACCCCGCCGGGGGAAATTAATTCTTATATTTATTAAGTCATTCTAAAACACATTACACATAATTCAAGGCTAATTAAGTCTTGAGAGGCTGTTACAAAGCATAGAAGTGGTAATTACGTCGTTCGGGCTCACTCTACCTACACTTTCGTTTAAATTTCACCTCGCTGCATCGCGCGCCGCGTTGGCTCATTAGGCGCAACTCTTTCATGCATGCTAATTTGAGTTAGCTTCCGAAAAGTTGTAATTAAGAGAATTCCCTCTATTCTGACTACCACACAAAACATGAAAACATCCCCATTTAAACAAGGAAACTAAACTGATTAGACAAGCGACATTCTTACAGGGATAGAATGTAATAAAATGTTTCTTTTGGAACAACAACTATAATAGTACATTACTTAACAAGGGCGGTAAAACAAAGAATGTCTCAGATCGCAGGTATTTGACGCCCGAGCCGAAGGCAAGGGCGATAAATATGCGATCTGAGGCTTTCTTTATTACCGCCCGTGTTAAGTACAAAATTTTATGTCACCCCCTGGCCAGGAAGTGGGATTTCCCGCGCGCGGAGCGTGCGGTAATTGCCACTTTATGGCCAGGTGTGACTTAAAGAACATTACATAAAGCATAAATCTAAAGTAGGAATCTAGTGTTGTCACAAAAATGGAGTCCACTCAGCATGTATCGAGGCACTGGTTGCAACGACGCTGGATTTCTGTGGATCCAGCTAAAACTAAAATTAAACTTGTACAATACAAATAAAATACAAATACTCTTTATTCCACAACCTCAACAAAATAAACACAGTACACATAATGCCAATGAGTAGAGGCAAACAACAGGTGGTCTTATCGCTAACGAGCGATCTCTCCCAGACAATCTTAGGGCTTTGTACCGATATAATCCGAATTTGGTCTGTATTTTTCCTGTGTTTTGCGTACAATAAAGTTGTATTTAGGTACACATACATACTTACCTCTAAGAAGCATTTTACATGCGCGACTAATAGATCAAGAGCTGACAGCAAAAAATAAGTGATTTTATAACATTTGGAATTGGTATAGTTGTGTTAAGGCTTGTCTCTGGACTCTAAATTTGCCAGTCTGGCTACTGACAGCCGTTGCGATTGCAAGGGGTGGGTCTCCTACACATGAAGTGCTGATGCATTGCATTTTTTTTCCTTTCAAACCACAAAAGAGCTATCCAACGACACCCAACCTTTCGTGTTGGGTGTCGTTGGATAGCTCTTTCAAAAATATTGTAAGGTTTCTAGAACCATTTTTTGATTTAAGAATCTGTTTGCGTAATATTAAGGTATTTTTAATCTGAAAGAGTAAACAACCAGTCTGGCAACACATTAGCAACTTCTATTTGGTCTGGCGTTTTCAGAAACGTTAAGCCGATAGTATAAGCTATTGAAATTAGTTTATTTCAACTTTTATAAAATTACTTGAATTTCCTGCACCAGCAGAAACCATTCAGCAACTTTTAAAACCAGTCTGGCATTGTTTTAGACAGATCTCCAAATCCCTGACCCGTGATCTGCGCCAATTCAATACAAAACGTATTGAAGAGGCCATCAAGCGGAATAAGGGCTCAAAAGTTTTGGCAAGAGATCTGTCTATTAGGCAGAACCAGCTCGCCAAGTTAAAAACTGAGGATGGTAGAACAGTCTCTTCCAGACCTGAGCTTCTAAGCGAGATAGAGCGCTTCTATGGACAGCTATACACGTCAACTAGCAGACCCGAAGTTGGTCTAGTGGAAGATCCTAGAGCTAGACTAACCCGGCACTATACCGACGACATCCCGGACATCAGCCTGTACGAGATTAGAATGGCTCTTAAACAGCTCAAAAACAACAGGGCACCCGGTGAAGACGGAATTACAGCCGAACTCCTGAAGGCGGGTGGAAAACCGGTCCTTACGGCCCTTCAGAAGTTGTTCGACTCCGTCTTACTGGAAGGGAGAACGCCAAAGGCATGGAACACAGGCGTGGTGGTGCTGTTCTTTAAGAAGGGTGACACCACTCTTCTGAAGAACTATCGACCCATCACGCTTTTGAGCCATGTCTACAAGCTGTTTTCAAGAGTCATTACGAACCGTCTCGCACGCAGGCTAGATGACTTCCAGCCTCCTGAACAAGCCGGTTTCCGAAGAGGCTTTAGTACCATAGACCACATCCACACGCTCCGACAGGTTATACAGAAAACTGAAGAGTACAACCTGCCCCTCTGTTTAGCGTTTGTGGACTATGAGAAAGCCTTCGATTCGATCGAAACCTGGGCGGTACTACAATCTCTACAGCGGTGCCAAGTAGACTACCGCTATATCGAAGTACTGAAGTGTTTGTACGAAAACGCCACTATGTCAGTCCGACTCCAGGACCGGAACTCGAAACCTGTTCCGCTGCAGCGGGGAGTCAGGCAAGGAGATGTTATTTCTCCTAAACTGTTCTCCGCTGCACTGGAGGATGTTTTCAAGAATCTGGACTGGAGAAGGCTAGGCATCAACATAAACGGCGAGTATATCACTCATCTTCGGTTTGCTGACGACATAGTAGTCTTGGCTGAAACCATGGAGGATTTAAGTACAATCCTCGATGACCTCAGTAAAGCCTCCGAGCGAGTTGGTCTAAGGATGAACATGGATAAGACGAAGATCATGTCAAATGCCCATGTAGCACCAACTCCCGTTACAATCGGACACTTTACGCTCGAAGTTGTAGACGATTATGTATACCTAGGACAGACTGTCCAGTTAGGTAGGTCCAACTTTGAGAAAGAGGTCAATCGTCGAATCCGACTCGGCTGGGCAGCGTTCGGGAAGCTACGGCATATCTTTTCGTCCAATATTCCGCAGTGTCTCAAGACCTTCTCTCTTTGACCAGTGTGTGTTGCCAGTGATGACATATGGTACGGAAACGTGGTCGCTCACCATGGGCCTCATAAGAAGGCTCAAAGTCACTCAGAGGGCAATAGAGAGGGCTATGCTGGGAGTTTCTCTGCGTGATCGCATCAGAAATGAGGCCATCCGTAGCAGAACCAAAGTAACCGATATAGCCTTTCGAATCGCTAAACTTAAGTGGCAGTGGGCGGGGCACATTGCACGTAGAACCGATGGCCGTTGGGGCCGAAAGGTTCTCGAGTGGCGACCACGGACCGGAAGGCGCAGCGTGGGTAGACCCCCCACAAGGTGGACTGATGACCTGGTAAAGGTCGCGGGAGTCCGCTGGATGCGGGTGGCGCAAGACCGGTCATTGTGGCACTCTTTGGGGGAGGCCTATGTCCAGCAGTGGACGTCTTTCGGCTGATATGATGATGATGATGATGATTGTTGTAGCAAGCGATAAATAGTCTGGCAACACTACTACAAGATTATTTATGTTAATAATTCATGGAAAACAAAAAGTACAACTAGTATTACTCAATACTAGTTGTATAGTATTACTTAATTTTGTTGAATTTTATTTATTTATTTTTTATTTAATCTTTATTGCACAAAAGAAAAACTTATCGTACAAAAGGCGGACTTAATGCCATATGGCATTCTCTACCAGTCAACCTTAAGGCGAAGCAGAAAAATTGTTGGCGGTGCAACTAATAATACGTATTAACTAATTATATAAATACATAAACATATATAAATACAAATAGATACACATATATACAATATACATAATATATACATCTATATACTAATATATATATATATAGGTATACGAGAATTACAAAACAGACACTTTACTCCACGAATCTGCCAGCATAGAAATCACGTACAGCCTTTTTAAAAGCGAACTTGTTTGGGGATTTACGGATCTTGGGAGGTAGACCGTTCCAGAGACGAGCCACCTGAACGGAGAACGAATTCAACATAAAGCCAGTTCGGCAAATAGGGATAGTTAAAGAGAGATTGCCTGAAGAGCGAAATTGACGGGAACGAGAAGCATCATTAAAATTTTCACTAACTTTCAACCCCTACCCCTTCCAATCGCAACGGCTCTCAGTAGCCAGACTGGCATATTTATAGTCCAGAGACAAGCCTCAACACAACTATGCCAATTCCAAATGTTATAAAATCACTTATTATTTTTACTGTCAGCTCTTAATCTATAATACAATACGGATTCTACATGGTCATTTCTCTCTAGCCGCTTACTTGATTTTGAGTTCTAGAAGTAGTAACCTAAGCTTCAATAAAAACTGCCCATTAGTCCACTTGGCACTAAAGTAGACACTGTCGATTCAGGGGTGTGCAAAAGTCAAAAGTCAAAGTGTGGTTGCCAAAAACCAAATTATCATAATAGTTCCAAAATTTCAATATTTTTTTCAGCCTATAATGATACTTCAGGTAAGAGTACACGCTGACGATCTATAGCCTAAGGCTTGAGTATGAGAATAAAATATTGCGATACTGATTAAACCAATTTATTATTAAATTTCCACTAAAAACGTAAATTTCTTTATTGGGTACCTTTTTCATTTTATATGTTAAAGGGGTGAAATTTAAGCGGTTTGTAAATTAATAATCGTATTTGTAAGGAGGCCGGCACCAATCACTTTTCCCTTTATTTGAGCTTCACAGTTTAAGGCAAGGCCAGTTCTCGAATCCTACTCACCGCGCCCAGCCCCCATAAATGCACTTTTGCCAATGTTTATCGACCTAGATCACAACATCTATAGTGATTAAATATCTGTCCTTTCAGTATATTAATCTTGAACTATTTTTCTCCAGTCTGTTAAAAGTGAAAATAAGATTTGCAAAAAAATTCTCGTTACTTTTATTTTTCAAACATACCCCTTTTTTTAGATGTTTTTGGTTGGATCTTTAAAACCCTCCCATCTTTAACAATGATTTTTAGTTTAATAGTTGTAAAATGATAAGTTCTCAAACCTGATAAAAAAGATTATCCTGATAAATGTACACGTCTAGAATAAACATCAATATTTACAAAAAACACGCGCTGAGCTTCCGTAGAGAGCGGGATGGTTAATTGAAAACTCACGCGTGTTAGAGCGGGACTTTTGCAATGCCATCTACGCCCTCTTAACGTAATTGGAGTAGAAAAGCGTGATTCGGCTTCGTTTATTTTACATGATGATTATCAATCTGATTTGATCTGTGATCAGGAACCAATTATAACCAAACACGGTAATCGATGACAATCACGTCTAAATCTTTGTTGATAAGCATTTCATTAAAAATCTTAATCATTCGTAAGTGGTATATAATTAATAATCATATTCTTCGTAAGTTTTTGGGCCTTAAATATTTTTATGTCACACCTGGCCATAAAGTGGCCATTATCGCACGCTCCGCGCGCGAAAAAACCCACTTCCTGGCCAGGGGGTGACATAAAATTTTGTACTTACCACGGGCGATAATAAAGAAAGCCTCAGATCGCATATTTATCGCCCTTGCCTTCGGCTCGGGCGTAAAATACCTGCGATCTGAGACATTCTTTGTTTTATCGCCCTTGGTAAGTAATGTACTATTAAATCAATCACGCTAACAGAAAAAGTTCGGTTGCGTTAGTTGATTACATGACACTTGATGACACGTACTTTACGTAAACCCACTTTTTTATGTGTAATGTGGTAATTATGTATTTAGATAACAGTCATGTAACCCATTTTTATTTTTTTTGGTTTTAGCAGTTCATCTCTCGAAACATTTCGCTCTTGTTTAATTTGACAGAAAATATTTCAAAATCTGGGGTGATAGAAACTTATCCTTAGGGTTTAGGGTTGACGTATTAAATATTCATTACGGCCGTTTTCCCCTTGCTGTCGTGTAATTAACCTGAACGTCCTTCTTAATTTGATAAAGTATTTCATTGCCATCAAAATCTCTGAAAATACCTTCATAATCGTAGGCATAAAATATTTTTAGGGTTCCGTTTAGGGTTCCGTAGCCAGAATGGCTAAAACGGAACCCTTATAGTTTCGCCATGTCTGTCTGTCTGTCCGCATGTCACAGCCGATTTACTCGGAAACTATAAGTACTATAATCATGAAATTTGGTAGGAAAATGTATTCTATAAACCGCTATATAAAAGTGATGTGAAAATAGGAAATAGTACATTATTGCCGTGGCCGGGAAGGGAGCAATTGCAGGCTGAGTATTTGTTTAAACGGACGAGCTTGCGAGTCCGTTTAATTATAATACGAAGCCTGCAATTGCCATTCCGGCCGAGGCTAATATAGTGCTTTTCTCAAAAATGGGGAACATACGACAAAAATTTAATTAAGATTTGATAAACATAACCTTAAAACGTCAAAAACATCATGTTTTCCCGGCGTTTATTTTTTTAAATAGAATCGCAAGTGTATTTTTCCACCGAAAAACGCAAATTATTCGAGACACATAAAAAAACGTCGCGTTTTCAACAGAAAAATACGAGCTGAATTGGCTGAATACGACCTGTGCCTCCTTTTATATGACAGTTTCTATATTTTAAAAAGTTTATAACTCGACAAATAAAGAAATTTATATGTGACATTGCAGGCCATATATGTGGCCTGCAATGTTTTTTACTTTTTAATTTGGATCTGACCTTAAACTATACACTTTACCTTCCAATATGTAGCGACTTAAGTCCAGTTTGCGGGCCATTTTTGAGAAAAAAAATTTTTAGGGGTCACCCCATACATGTAACCGGGAGATGAAAAAAATATTTTATGTCACACCTGGCCATAAAGTGGCCATTATCGCACGCTCCGCGCGCGAAAAAACCCACTTCCTGGCCAGGGGGTGACATAAAATTTTGTACTTACCACGGGCGATAACAAAGAAAGCCTCAGATCGCATATTTATCGCCCTTGCCTTCGGCTCGGGCGTAAAATACCTGCGATCTGAGGCATTCTTTGTTTTATCGCCCTTGGTAAGTAATGTACTATATGTTCTTTACAGGCCTCCAGCTCGTTTTATTGTATTTTTCACACCACCTGCTCGATTTTGCTCAATTATATATCATACAAACCTTTCAGAAAGCAAATCATTACACGTGGCCCTTGGTTTTAGCGGGTTATAATTTCAAATTATTACCCGCCGGGTAATAATTTCATTTGAGTTCTGATGGTTCTTATTGATATGTCTTTAAAGTCTAATTTCGTGAAGTCCACACGGCGGCGAGGAGGTGGCACACCAGCTCCGTGTTTTGTTTGGAACGTCGCGTTCGAAACAAAAGACTGCGTCGGCGGCCGCCGCCTGTAGCGGGTCAAGCGCGTGATTTTAGTTCCGTTTTTTTTTCTCAAAAAAAATGACTAAAACTATATTTTTATTTTTAATTTTAAGTTAAAAAAAAAAACATTTTTTTTTGCAAAAAAATCGTCATTATACTCGATTTTGACTAATTCAGGGGTAAGGATTTAAAATTTTATATTTATTTTGAGTTTTAAGAAAAAATACATTTTTTTGCGAAAAATCGTCATTATACTCGATTTCGACTAATTCAGGGACAAGGATTTCAAATTTTATATTTATTTTGAGTTTTAAGTTAAAAAAATTTTTTTTTGCGAAAAATCGTCATTATACTCGATTTCGACTAATTCAGGGATAAGGATTTTAAATTTTTGATTTACTTTGAGTTTTAAGAGAAAAAAAAATTTTTTTTTGCCAAAAATCGTCATTATACTCGTTTTCGACTAATTCAGGGATAAGGATTTCAAATTTTATATTTATTTTGAGTTTTAAGAGAAAAAAATTTTTTTTTTTGCCAAAAATCGTCATTATACTCGTTTTCGACTAATTCAGGGATAAGGATTTCAAATTTTATATTTATTTTAAGTTAAAAAAAACAACATTTTTTTTTGCAAAAAAATCGTCATTATACTCGTTTTCGACTAATTCAGGGATAAGGATTTCAAATTTTATATTTATTTTGAGTTTTAAGAGAAAAAAATATTTTTTTTGCTAAAAATCGTCATTATACTCGTTTTCGACTAATTCGGGGATAAGGATTTCAAATTTTATATTTATTTTGAGTTTTAAGAGAAAAAAATATTTTTCTTGCCAAAAATCGTCATTATACTCGATTTCGACTAATTCAGGGACAAGGATTTCAAATTTTATATTTACTTTGAGTTTCAAGGTATAAAAAATATTTTTTTGCGAAAAATCGTCATTATACTCGATTTCGACTAACTCACGGGTAAGGATTTTAAATTTTATATTTATTTTGAGTTTTAACGTAATAAAACATTTTTTGTGAAAAATCGTCATTATACTCGATTTCGACTAATTCAGGGATAAGGATTTCAAGATTTAGAATTAAGGATTACTAGATTTTTAATATTTATTTAGAATTTAAAAAAGAAATCTTTTTTGTTAAAATAGTCATCATACTCGATTCCATATTCAATAACATAAAGTATAAAATTGGCCAAAGGTGGTGAGAAAAGTAGAGTATACCCCACGGGGATAAAACTGTTTTTTCACATCACCTATTCGGATAAGGCCTTTTTCTTCCCTGCTAGGAGGGATCAAAATGGCACTTTTCTTCCCTGCTACGAGGGATCAAAGTGGCACTTTTCTGTAACGAGTAATTGTATTGTATTGATTTTGATAGTTAAGTATTGTATCGATTTTGATAAAATAAATGCACAACCATTGTTATTTCAGATCTTTTATTATCCTCAATAGGTGATGTGAAAAGCAGTATGTGTCACATGGAAGCAAAATTATTTCCACCTTGGGCGTTAATTCTTGAATCCCTCACTACGCTCAGGATTATATTTTAGAATCCCTCGCTACGCTCGGGATTCTATTATATCGTCGCCCCCATGCTAAACTAACATAAGTGCATTTTTGTCAAAATTGAGTTATTGATGTAATTATGTACCAAATATGGTAATCTACAATGTCACAAATTTCTAGACTTCTATCTTTTAAGATTTCAAAGTTACGGTTGTGCTAATCTGACATTTTATCTGTTTTATCCCATGGTAGACTTGCGAAGTGTAGATAAGGCATTTTTCCTTGGCCGATAAAGTTACGACGCCTGTGAATAATTAACGAATCTGCCATTTTCGTTAACTTTCTATGGTGGAAATTATTAATGACCGGTACGATTAGCCCATAGCAAATTTGCGATTCTGACAGATACGATAGTTTACTATGGTGGCATTTATTCCTCATCCATATTATTAACTATAGCATATTTGCGAATCTGCAGATTGGTTAATTTAATATAGTGGCAATTATTACTCAACCAAAAAGTAGACTACAGCAAATTGGCGAATCGGGCACATACGTCAGTTTATTATGGTGGTATTTAATTCTTATACATTCATAACCTTTAGCAAATTTGCGAATCTGGCATGTTAGTTATTTTGCATGGTTGCTATTATTACCACATCACATAAATTTGACTATCAAACTTTGCGAATTTCACATTTCCGCGAGTTTGTAATAGTAAATAATTTGTATGTACCTTAAGAAAAACTTAAAATAATGCATGTTTGTTAATGGCAGTTTTTGCTATCGTTGATAATCATTAAATTAAATGGTGCGAGTTGTAATTTTTTATGCATAAACTAATTATTTAAATGTACCTACTTTTCAAAAGAGTATTTTTTGGCTGAAATGTTAAATGCCTTTGCCTACTATGTTTTATAAACTTTCATCCTGACAGTACATGCAAATTAGTAAAATTAATATTATAGAAACTTGTATTGCCTACATGGTGACGTACTGCAAAAGTTGGTCTGTAAGTCTGTATCGACTAACGAAGCGATGTTGTCGATAAACAGATATCGATAATTGAAATAAAAGTTATAAAACGTGTCTTATATTCCAATTATATTGTAATGGGATTACGGGACTGTATATAAATAAACCAGCGTTGTATTATAATTTAATGCGCTTAAAAATATGTAAGACATTGTTAGAAGTGTGTATACTAAAATGAATAAGCATGTCGACCAACATGGCTGCATAAAAAAAATAGAAGCATGTTCATAACTATCAGGTATCTCACTGTCAGTGTCATAGGACTCATCTGTGCCCGTGGCTTCTATAAAACATTAAAGACTGGAGACACCATTATATTCGAACTTAACCCTCTGCCCAAGGTACAGGAGGAAAATCTGCCACGTTAATAAAAACTACTTATTTAATCGATTAAATATGTCAGTCTCAAAATCGTTTCCGGCGTCAGAAGAGTTTCGTCAAAATACCTTTATTTGCTGTTTTTGGGTGAAAAAACCTTTTAGTTTATCAAATCTACAAAAATATTATAATTATCGCCACATACACATTTATTTTTGCTTCATTTAAAAATTTCTGCAACATTAATGATTTAATTCAAATCATATATCGAGCATCCATACCCAAATCGATTAAAAAATATTCGTACTTGGCCGCTATTTTGACGTCCCACGTCACCGTATTTTAGGACCGTAAGGACTACTAGCTATGAGAATTTCTTTGAAATGTGATCCTTAGTGGGATTGGTAAATTTGGCTATTCGATAGTGGACGTAGAATTCCGAGAAACTTTATTAAATCGGGGGAAATAATTTGTGTATATTTGAAAATTGGTACAGTTATCTTTTATAGCATGTTCATCTGAATACCGCAATGTAAAACTATACCAATTTTAAAATCTACACGAATTATATCCCCTTATTAATTTAGTATTTGGCGTAATTTTCCCAGACATGGTATCGAATTCAGCATTTTGAATCATCTATATTTGAATCACTTCCGTTGGGTTTTATTTTATTTTATTAAACATAGGATGGCTCTTGTGAAGCGAGCTCACCCAGAAGATGCCTATTTACTCATGAAAAGAGCTTGGTTCGAGCAAGAGCAATTTCAACCAGATAAGGATGGTACCTAACCAGCTGTTCGTCTGGACGCCCGATGGAAGAAGGGGGAAGGCAGTATGAGTACAATTTGTAGAAGACGCACAGACACGCTGCTTTGCGTATATGCTGGGCTCTGCAGCTTAGTTGCTACTACCGTACTGTCCCCGTATGAGCCCCCTGCTCTGCGATCCACCGAGTCGATTGCGGCAAGTTGGCCAAACAATCCCAAAGGACTACAATATTCCATGCTGGATAGGACTTGGGCTGATTACGAATATTAGTAATCCATTTATATATCTTATAGGATTGGAAGTGATTAAAATGTGGACGATTGAAACTGGATCGATTGAATCGATTTCGATCGATTTAATCGATTTAAACTGGAATCTGGAACAAGAAATGACGGCCTCACCCTTATTTATAAATTCCTGTAATGGTTTTAAGTATTTTAAAATGAATTGAAATTATATTATACAATATATTTCTGTTGGAATTACAAATAAATACAGATTCGCAAATCAATGTCTCAATACAAATGCATAGGAAGGCATTCAAATACACCATAGTTAACACACGAAACTGTCATTTTCGTTACTTTACCTGGGTTCAAATATATTAAAAGGAGTTTTAATTTGCGAAAGTGGTAGTTTCGTGAGTTTATTATGGTGAAAAAACTTACCTTTGTTGCACTTTCTATGGAGATGCAAAATTGCGAATGTGCTGTAATTTCTAAATCCAATAAAATAATGCTTATCTGAGAAATTGATCATGTAATACATCCATTTTGAAGACACTACATGTATACTATATCAATACAACTTCAACTAATACATCAAAAAAAATCAATATAAAATTTTTAGCACCTTTAAATCGCTCTCCTCAACATTTTGTTTTTTGCAGTTATGTTAGTTTAGCATGGGGGCGACGATATAATCCTTCGCTTCGTTCAGGATTCAATTTACGCCCACGCCGTAAATATGTCATTTTGCTCCCTTGTGACACAATCTACTATTTCACATCACCTATTCGGATAAGGGCTTTTTCTTCCCTGCTAGGAGGGATCAAAGTGGTACTTTTCTTCCCTGCTAGGAGGGATCAAAGTGGCACTTTTATGTAACATGTTATAAGTTATTGTATCGATTTTGATAAAATAAATGCACAACCATTGTTATTTCAGATGTTTCATTATCCTCAATAGGTGATGTGAAAAGCAGTATGTGTCACATGGAAGCAAAATTATTTCCAACTTGGGCGTTAATTTCTTGAATCCCTCACTACGCTCAGGATTCTATTTTAGAATCCCTCGCTACGCTCGGGATTCTATTATATAATCCTTCGCTTCGTTCAGGATTCAATTTACGCCCACGCCGTAAATATGTCATTTTGCTCCCTTGTGACACAATCTACTATTGTCGTGGGCGCGCTTAAATCCCTCACTACACTCAGGACTCAGTCTTAATTCCCTCGCTTCGCTCAGGAATTAAGTCGTTACTCCCTCGCTCCGCTCGGGAGTAAAATTTGGAGTCCTTCGTTACGTTCGGGATTCAATATCGCACCCGTGACATAAAACAGTGCTTTATCCCCTTGGTGTATAATCTACTATTAAGACCTCTTATTATGTAACAGTTGCATTATTAAACTACTATTGACCAAAGCGAGCTAAAAGATTTTTTCTCAAAAATGGCCCGCAAACTGGACTTTAGTCGCTACATATTGGGAGGTAAAGTGTATAGTTTAAGGTCAGATCCAAATTAAAAAGTAAAAAACATTGCAGGCCACATATATGGCCTGCAATATCACATATAAATTCCTTTATTTGTCGAGTTATAAACTTTTTAAAATGTAGAAACTGTCATATAAAAGGAGGCACAGGTCGTATTCAGCCAATTCAGCTCGTATTTTTCTGTTGAAAACGCGACGTTTTTTTATGTGTTTCGAATAATTTGCGTTTTTCGGTGGAAAAATACACTTGCGATTCTGTTAAAAAAAAATAAACGGCGGGAAAACATGATTTTTTTGACGTTTTAAGGTTATGTTTATCAAATCTTAATTAAATTTTTGTCGTATTTTCCCCATTTTTGAGAAAAGCACTATATTAGCCTCGGCCGGAATGGCAATTGCAGGCTTCGTATTATAATTAAACGGACTCGCAAGCTCGTCCGTTTAAACAAATACTCAGCCTGCAATTGCTCCCTTCCCGGCCGCGGCAATAATGTACTATTACTAGAGAGCTAATATTTTAAACTGTGTTATCAAGTGGTTATCAATGGCATAATAATGACTTTTGACTTCAGACCCGTGTGGATGAAGCATAAGCAAACATAATCCTTGAAAAATAAGCAAAATGTGCTGCTCAGTATATTGTGTTGGCTTTACTGGCCGGAACTCGAACTGTTATTTTTTGTTAACAGAAAACCAACTAGTGTTTACCATTAAACTAGCCGAACTCGGCAGACTGCTTAAATAAAGGGCGGAAGCATTGGATACCCCAGTCTAAGCCATTTCCTTTTTCAATTTAATGATGTTTTTCTTTGCTGTAAACAAAATAAAAAGAAGATCAACTACTACTAACGTACTATTTCAGGCGGATATCCGGTTTCCTCATCAACGTGCATCCGCCAGGCGGGTTGTTCACGGCCCGTCCTGAGTGTTTGTGCAACTTTATATGAGCAACGCATTTTGTTCCGATCTCGATATTTCCGTTTTACACCCGCTTTGAGATGCCTTGTTTTGCTAAGTGGGGAGTTGGATAACTTGTTTAGCGAAGTAAGAACCTACCTACTTCAGAGTAGATTTTTATATTTGTTACGATAGTATTTAGTCTATGGAAGTCTTGTCTATATACGATCGTCATATTTCGAGCTGTCTTGTGATGTCTTATAAAATGTCTTACCGTAATAAAATATCTTTACAAGATTTATAACTGTTTGCTGTTACTCTACTAACACCTCAATATGGTATCAGGTGTAATTTAATCGTCTACGCAGCAGTCGTCAGTGTAAATAAATTAATAAGTAAAAATGTCTACAGAAAAATTTCCCGATAAGAATTTTCCGTCATCTTCACAATCTAAGTCAGGAACTAAAAGAAAGTCCATGAACAATAATGCAGGTCTTGAACCTATTAATGTCCATGTCTAAAAATATATATATTCTACAGCTTCAACGTAGATATGGATAAAATGACATTGAAGGAACTTATGAAATTATACGAAAATTACTTCAGCCCTAAGGTGAATGTCACTATGGAGCGACACAATCGCAGGCAACATCCGGACGAGGACATTGATTCCTTCCTACGCAACCGATTTGAAAAATATGGCACTTTCGTGTAACTTTGATAAATTGCGAGATGAGCTTGTCACAGATATTTTCAGCTGGAATTTAAACCAAGCTTACCAGTATATTAAAGAGAGAATTTTGCAACAGGCTCCGAAGACCCTAGATGATGCGATTGATCTAGCGAAGTCTGTAGAGTTGTCAAGAATACAGGCTAAGGAACTCTTTAGTTTATGGAAGTCTTGTCTATATACGATCGTCATATTTCGAGCTGTCTTGTGATGTCTTATAAAATGTCTTACCGAAATAAAATATCTTTACAATATTTATAACTGTTTGCTGTTCCTCTACTAAGACCTCAATAATATTTAGTAAATAAAACATAATCCTCTTTTTACTTTGTTTGTTGTTGACTTATTTATTAAAGCTGTTGCTGTAAAAAATCTGGTTGTAAAAACGTTAATCCATTAAATGAAATAACAAATAAAAAACAAGCCTATTAATTTAGAGACTATTTTACGGACGTTATAATATTTCGTACAACTCTGAACACTTAATTATTCACTACACCAAAATTCCCTAACTTTTGCCTTTACAATGGAAGTTTGTTCACCTCTCAAAAAACATTAGAGTTCCCGTGCCATTAATTACGAACAGAAGTTAAGTTGGAGCGTACAAATTACATCAGTCTTAGTTCGGGGATATTTCCGCAATTCTTTCGCTTTAATTCTAGTGTTGGGAATTCGGACCCAACGTAAAAAATTGAGTTTGTGGATAATTCGTCTCCAGCAGTCGGTCGATCGACCTAATTCGGGAGATATCATTCGGGCAATGGCCTCCATGTTTCACCTGAGTTCGTTTCGAAGAATTTGTTTGTAGCAAGGGACCTATTGGAATAAGACAAGAGGCATAGTGCGATCCTACTTAAGAAATCCTTTGTGGACAAATTTGTTTTCGTTATGTTTTGGGAATACCGCATTGAACTTCAACATTTAAGTTTTCATCCTTTTTGATGCAGCAGCGACGCTTGATGCCCAAAAACTCGAAAGAAGAAAAGTACCTAATAATGTGTTACCAAATGTTTCCTATTGATTAATTAATCACGCACGTTGGCCGATTCTTTATTGCCACCACGGGTTATATAAAAATTACGGGTTACCATGGTTTTAACAAAAAAAAAATGACAAACAATTTTACGCATTATTTCATTTGCCAAAGTGTTAATGTAACAAATAAACTTTTCACAAATAATTGCAACACAAACCCAATGTTTGGCAAATGAAAGTTTAAACAATAACTCACTTACCAACTTTTACCTACTTTGACCAAATTTCATGTATTCAAATGTTTTAGTCGGAAAACAATATTTTACGCAAAATATAATACTTAAGCAAATGATTTGTATCGTCAATTCTCAATTTACCATTTCTAATTAGTCGACGATAATTGCTTTGCAACTTTCAAGCATAAAATCTAACTTTGAAGGCGTTATATTACAAGGGTGTTTTTTCCATTTGGGGCAAATTCTAAAGATATTCTATAGATAACCTATTATGTTCCAAAAATTTACTGTATTAAAAAGCAAGCAAGCAAGCACGTATGCATGCAAGCAAGCAAGCATCCAAGTAAGCATGCATGCATGCAAGCAGGCATGATTTTTCAAGACGCATAAAAAAAATCTAACACCAGAAGACTAAGGCTCCCGTCGCTCCGCTTCGCTTTGCTCCCGCCTTAGTCTTCTGAACCTAACCTGTTAGAGTCGGTTTTGCTCAGCAAGGTTTTACTCGCTCGGTTCGCTCGCTCGCCCGGTAGCTAAGTTTGTATGTGGTCATTTTACTATTTGTATTAAACTTTTAACATGATTTTTCAAGGCGCATAAAAAAAACTAACACCAGAAGACTAAAGCGGGAGCTCCGCTTCGCTTTTGAACCTAACCTATTAGAGTAGGTTTTCCTCAGGAAGGTTTTGCTCGCTCGCTCGCCCGGCAGCCAAGTTTGTATATGTTTGTTTGCTGCTGAGTACCTGAGGAGGACTCATCTCAATCTTTAATTTAATCTTATGTGTATTTTTATTGTGAATTTAATTTAATCTACATTGAATCCAGTGACTAGAATGCCATACGATAAATAAATATGTGTTTGTAAAATCCTATTTTTGTCTTTATATTTTTTGTCATAACAATTCATTTAAGGCTTTCTTATTGCAGCGAAACTACAAACGCGACACAAAAAATCCGCTAGGCGGCGCAACATTATCGTAATTCTCCCCAGTAACAAACACAATTACATTTTACACACACTATCTCACTTTACTGTGACAGGTCACTGACCTCGTTTTTTTTAATGATTGCTGTAACTCAGAATTTGAATATGTGACAGACCTTCTTTGTCAAATTAACCAGAATAAGCCAGAGTGGCGCACGTGATAATTAGGTTGTCAACCATTTAAATTTAGAACAGATTGTTATGACATTCACGCAAGAGTGTAGACTTGTCATTGCATAGCTCTGTCTCTGTTGCGCAGTTTTGACAGATTTCACTTAACTAAATAAGGGCTAAATTTTATCACGACTCGACACAAAAAGTCAAAGTTCGAAGCCACAAATAAGTAGCTTAATTTCAACCACTAAGCCAAGTACATTGTGGTGTAATTAGTAATCGCTTGCTCTCTAAAGCACAGGTCACAGGTTCAAAACTCAGGCAAGAGCAAGTGTTTTTTTTTGTGTTTTATTTAACAACCGTAATTTTTAGAGCATAAATAATTATTGAGCGTTATTTTGGTAAATAAATAATTTGTACTTTTTTTATTTATTTAGAAAAAGATTAAACATAAATATTTTGCCCTGCTAATAAAAGCTTACAACTTTATTTATTAGTTCTTTATTATTCTTTATTTATCGTATGGCCTTTATTTCGAACCGTGAGATCTTCGAGAAGACAGTACGGTTCATAAATCCATCTTAAATAAAATTCAAGATTTATTATATAATTTATTATAAACATAAAACATAAGACTGAGGGATTATAATGCGTGCAACCACAGTGCGTCTATAACAGTTTGTAGCCTGTCTCTCAATAAGCTGAGAAGACGTTGATAATTATGTCAGTTCCCCGCATTTCCTCTCATATTTCATTGCAGTATCTATTGCTTGAATTGCTTCTTTGGTTCTTTCATGGCGATGATCCCACTGTTGAACCATTAAACCCCAAAGATTCTCAATCGGGTTCGAATTTCAGGCGATGGCATTACATCATTACATTTATGCCTGGATGTAGCTGTAGAGTAAACCATTCCCAAGTGACCCGTGCTGTATTGGGCAATTATCTTGAATAAAGTCAGGAAAGTCAGTAGAACAATTTGCAGCATCACTTCGTCCAGTAAATTCACGTAAACATTTGCGCATGATGTGGCTATGAAGTGAAGTTCACCGAAGCCGCTGATCATAGATCTGAGACCGCGACGCCGTCACCAGATATCCTCCCCCACATACTAGCCGTAAGCGGCCAGAATACCTCAGAGCTTTGGGCCCTTTCTTTTTTTATCGTTTACGTTGATATATTGGAATAATTACACAATGCAATAATATCACTTTCATCGTAATACTGATGTCATTCTGCTTTACATTGAACTGCAGAGCAAATTGAAGTCGAATAGCGTCAAAACTTTGGCAGGATTACGGTCCGTTTGGGCATATTTATTTTGTTACAATACGAAGCTCAATATATTTAATAATTTAAAATATTGTATTTGAAATACCAAGCTTGAATTTAATTTGCTAATGTCAGATGTCAAACTATGTGTCAGGCGCTATGAATATACTCACACATAGACATAAAATATACAATATGCTATATGAAGGAGTGTGACCCGTATAATGGAAAAAAAATCCACATTCTAAAAATACTCAATGAAACCTTTTGTAATAAGATAGGGTTTAAAAAGGAAAAAAATGATATAATGATAAGCTTTATTAGCCACATTTTATGTTTTCCACTATCTCGAATTGTAAAAGTACCAGGAAAACTATTTTAAATGTTTATTCGTCGATATGACTCACCAGTAATTTACCCTGAAAATGTTAATATCATCTAGTTACTGGTATTAAATATGCGATTTTTATAAATGTCAAACTGCAAAAAGTGCGACAGACGTCCGTCCAGCTCGAGGCCCAACGGCCATCTGTCTACTAAAATGAAGCGCGCAGTTTGCTTTTCTGATATTTTTGAGTTTTGTTAAATATAAAAACATTTAAAAAAAAATTAGCCGTAAAATACACTTCTTCACATCGTTTCCTATCTATTGATATATTTTACTCGAGTCTGAGTTGGATATATTTTATATACGACTCACAATAAGATCAAAATTTACCTGTTTTTGCGATGTGAAATCATCGAGCGAAGTTTCAAATATCGTGTTTTCAGCCTTAAAATACACTAGACCGACTCTTAAACTATAACATATCTAAATATCCCATCAATAAATTGAGTATTTAATGGTTTAAAATTGAATGAAAAATACTATGATTTCGAATAACGTGGTCTTAAGTAAATGTTTACTGTCTAAAGATTTTTTGCTTTAATAAAGTATTTGATAAATGGTCAAAAAATTCCTGAACGTTATTTTCCGTATAATAATATTATGGTGACTAAAAATTTGACCGAATGAAAATGTGCCTACTAAAATTATTCCAAAGATTGAATTGCAATACACAACGGTTGCCAAAATTTGTTTGGATAATGAAATTTACGCTGCCGTTTTGCCAAAGTTCCCAGAGATACCAAAAATTACACTGAGATAAACAGACAATATCAACTTAACTAATATATACATTTCCCAAGGTTTCTGCCCTACGGATGTGGCGGCTAGGCCGTATTTTCTAAAATCACGCACGTATGTTGGTGGCATATTATTAATTAAATGCCGAATTGAATAGACTTCTCTCGGAATGAATCGGCAAATTGATAAAATATTCAATTTAGGAATTTATATGTATCATGTTACAGATTCAGTTTTATGAATTTTATACCTGCCCCTAATCGACGTTTAATTTCGAACCTGAAAGCCCAAAAACTCTGCTAATTACATTTTAATCGAAAAAGGTTTGGCACTCCTGAGAGCGATATCGAAATTTAGATTTCGTAGGTACATGTATTGTCCATTTTACTTATTAATAATTTTAAAATATTATACAAAAAAACCGACACCGACAAGAGTCTAACTCTTAAATTTATGAGGACAAAAAAATCTTGTAGTCGACATTCTACATCAAACATTTCGTTAACTCGTCGAGAGTCCTATGGCCTAAATAGTCATATATAGTGCACTCAACATATGTATATTTTCAATGCACATCTCTGACGTCAATACATTCCACGGGTTAAGGTCGATCGCCGTAACAACGAGTAAAGCACACCTCATGATTATACTCAAAATGTTCAATTGCCTTGTTATAACTTCTATTTCCTATTTAAGGCGACTTCCTGACTTGGCGGGGCGGGATCGATATGTGACATTTTCTTCTTTGACGTAAACTTACTGACGTCGCAAAGATTCCCACTTGACGGAACACTGTCAGTATTACTTTTGCGCAGTAGTAATATCTTGCGCAGCGCAGAAGCGGAGCAGTACCGCCTTCGCGTCGTCCCGCTACCACGCATCCCGCGCCAGTCAGGAAGCACTCATTTAAATATAGGGACGCAGTAAAAAATGGCACCGAGTCGACTGACAGCTGACACTGACATTTGACACTTTTCTCATATCGTACTGCCTCCGCACCGACAAATCAGGAAGTCGCCTAAGATAAGACTCATGTTGATCTATCATGGTTCTACGTGCGATTTCCGCTACAAGGCGGAAAAATCCTGCTACACGGTACAGCATAGCCCACGTAGCGCTGGCGGGCCTCGGAGGGGTTAACACATTCACTGCAAAGTTTTTCGTAGAGCTATGCAATTTGCTATATATAAGAAGAAACGCATTTTTTTTAATGAATTATTCCAAGGAAATAGATACATTCTACCTATATGAAATGAAGATTGTACTCGCCAAATTAAACGTTTGATAGCGAGACGCGCTCAGTTTCTAAAACGTGTAAGGATTGTAAGGTAACTTAGCAGCATGCATCGGTTGTGCGTCTACGAAGCGCTGTGTATTCGAGTTCCTGGAATTGAATGTGCTGGTGGGCACTCTGTTCGTAGACTCGAAGCTGATACCATGTATTCCTCGTATGCAGGAAATTGCGTAATCTCTTTTAAGCCTTTCTATCTAGAAGTACGTAATAAAGATGATGAAAAATAATATAACTTTTTTTTAAAGGGAACCGTATTAAATTTATGTATCAAAACCTTTCCCAGAATGTAACAAATGCTTTTTTGAAAACCGCGTCAAAATAGGTTCAGCCAAACGCGAGGCTTACACTAAGCTCCTACAAAATGGTATACAGGGTCCTTTCTTAGATTTTATAAAAAACTACCACGCAAACCGTTTCACATCTGTTAAGATTGACAACACCTACAGTAACAAGATTCCCACAGAAAGAGGCACAGCACAGGGTTCGATTTTCTCACCGACCGAATATCTTTTATACGTAAATGATATGTGTAACATATTTTCTGAAGGATCGATGTACCAATTTGCAGATGATACCTGCCTCGTGTCAGCCCACTTGGATATAAAAACTGCTGAAACTATCCTACAAAAAAATTTCAACTTATTGTGTGCCTGGGCCCATGACGTAGGTTTAGTCATCAACTATGACAAAACAAAAGTTATGCATATACACTCCGCTCATAAAAAATGTTACAACATAATACCTAAAATCATAGCGCACGAACACCAGTGCCTACACCACGGAACACCGGGAATGTGCAATTGCGAACCCCTGAAACAAGTAGACAAACATACTTACCTTGGCCTTATTATAGATAGCACATTTAACTGGGGTCCACACATAAACTATATCTGCAATAAGCTGAGATCCATATTGTCCAAATTATCCCTTTTAAAATACAAAATACCATTTAGTACCCGCAGAATGTTATATATGTCACTAGCCGAGTCAATTATTTCATACCAGGGACCCGACCACCCCTTCCGAGAAAAAAGCCTTTGAACGGCTTAGTCGTTCAATGAATAGCCCTAACGTCTTGCTAACCCAATCGAAGGGGTAACCCCTTCATTTTGCTTAGAACTAGGAAAGAGGCTACCACCGCTTTTATAAGGGTATCCCTTTCCGACAATTTTAAGCGCTGGTTGCCCATTCAATGAATAGTTTCGGGAAAGGCTAACCATAACGAGTTTAGCGCTTACCCTTTGGAAGATCTTCAGTTTTCTGTGCTGCGTAAGTACTTGCAACTCGCGTAGAGCGGCGTGAATTAATAGTTTCACTTTAGTTTTTAATATTTGGGTAGCCGACGCCGAAGTTTTGTTTTGTTTCGTGTTCGGGCGATTTTTCTACCGTTGTATAGCGGCATTTTTGGTATGTCCTACCATTATTTTTATCACTTTAGACATGTTTTTAAAGTAGTTGCGTATCTTTTGTGCTATTAAATACGTTAATAGATAATTTTGCATCAATAATGCGTAGGAACTTTTTTTAATAATATATATTTTTCCATGTCCCAGCATTTTATTGCAGATGCAGATTTTTGTATGGTAAGAGTATATGATTTAACTAGCAATAAAGTTTATAGATACATCGATATTTACATCATTGTAATGGTTTTAATTTAAATGTTTAGTGTATAATATTGCTCAAAAAAGTAGCGCTGTAGAGATTCCTATTGAATAACGAATGTTATTCGATGATATTTTGATTAATTCTTCCAAAAAGACAATTTTATTTTGGTAAGGCTACATTCTTTTATCCATGCCGTGTTGGTTTTGTTGGTTAGTCAGTATACTAAAAGCTTTCGTTGCAAAAGGAGTTTACATTGCAGAGTTTTTGGTTGACTATTTTTAGTTCCATTTAGTGACGGAGTTTTAGAAGGTAATTATCGTATTTTATCGTATTTCTTATATGTGGTGTTATTAATAACATCATTCATTGATATAGAAATAACGTTACTTTTCATAATAAAATAACTTAAATTTTGTATCTCAAGGTACAAGCGTGAAGTTCCACTGAGAAATTTTGTTTCTCATTGGATCGAAAAGTTACTCAGTGTAACGGTAAAGCCGCGTTATAAGTGCATAAAGAAGGATAATAATTAAAATATGAATTCTGTACTAGTTTATTGCAGTGCCATTACAGATGTCTCGCTCTAACACGCGTGAGTTTGCAATTAACCATCCCGCTCTTTAAGGAACTCTGCGCGTAGTTTTCGTAAATATTTATTTTGATCGTTTTTTGGAATACTGGATCACTTATCAAAAATCTATCCGGTTACCAATTGTGTTAGAACAATAAAAAAGCTATCCTTGCTTGTCATGTTTTCCTAATAAACAAGGAACCCTTATAGTTTCGCCATGTCCGTCGAACCGTCCGTCCGGTTCCAGCTTAGCTCAAAAACCGTTAGTACTATAAAGCTGTAATTTAGCACGGGTACTAAATATAAACGGACGAATATAGAACAACATCTTGAAAAACATGTTTTTTTAGGGTACCTTCCCTAGACATCAAGTGTTGGTGAATTTATTTTTGTTTCATTCAAACCGCATCATGTTGGTGCTGTCTAAATATTGTGAGGTTACTCAAACCGTTTTTTGATTCAAGAATCTGTTGGCGTGATATTAAGCTACCAAGTGTTGGTTATTGAAATTTCCTGTTACTGACTGATTACTTTTTTCATGGCGACGTAAGTAGAATTTTCAATGAGCACACGTATTGATACAGTGCGTTACCGGGAAGCAGGTATTAATTTTAAACTGATATTAATATGTTCCATTAGCCATTCTACGTCGACTAGAATTTATACTACGATGGTGGCAAACAAGCGTGCGGTCCACCTGATGGTAAGCCTATAAACGCTCGCGACTCTAAAGGAGTAACGTGCGCATTGCCGACCCTTTATAAAATTTGAGGATTCACTAAGCTTAAGAGTAGCAAAAACCCAAAAACTGCGAAATTAAATTTCCTAATTCCGCACCTTCAATGTACTACGTAACGCACTGCCTAAGAGAACGTCATAGTAAACAGAACACTAAGGGCTGTCATTTGTACTGAGTTGTCAATTTACTTTGCAATACATTGCTGGCTATTAAAATTTTAATTTAATCGATATCAAATCCCTAGAACTTGTTCCGAGTTAGCACAGGTATGGTCATAACTTCATAAGTAAATGTTACTATGATGCTATCTAAAATGAATAAAATGCATCATAAATTCATAACATAACCCTTCATTAAGTTGATGTTTGAAATGGCAACCATGGTTTTCAATGCAATATTAAACTCGTTTAGGTGATGATTTTACTATTGCGTTTTTCTTGTAACTGAAATCTATGACATCGTTCCTAAGAACAGATCTTCGTATGTCTTATAGTTTCAGACTTCCCATACTGACCGATTTAAATGTTACACCCTATATAATGAAATTATAAGTAAAATGATCACAGCTGAGTAGACATTACTAGTTAACGACTAAAAGCCGAACTTTCATACAATTTCCATTGAGGTAGGTTCCTCAGATAATGTTTTTAATTAAGTATTTCAAAAACATAGTAGGTAAATATAAGTTTGCAAACTTTTTAGTCCACATAATGTAACGGGTGACCAACTACGGAACTCTACATTGTGCGTGGCCCGACACGCACTTTACCGGTTTCGTAAAAAAGAACATAATTATAACTGACGTTGAAAATTACGAATTAATCAGCACTAAAGTTGATTTTTACGATGATATTAGGATTTATGACAGAGTTATCTAAGGCATTTTTCAATGTTTTCTTCGGTTATTTTACTGTGTTCTTTTTCAGTCTAAATAGTTTTTTGTGTAGTATAATTCTACCTTATTTCTTCACACTGGAAGCTCAAACTTCAATTTCACTACGTTAACTCTTCCATGAAAATGAGCTGTCAAACAAATATAAATATCTGGGTGACCGAGCTTTGCTCGACCTTTTACCGGAGATGAGACCTACTAGACCTAGCTAGATCGATTGCTCGTCCCCGAAAACCCCCACTTACCAAATTTCATCAAAATCGTTAGAGCCGTTTCAGAGATCCCCAAAATAAATAAATATATATACAAGAATTGCTCGTTTAAATTTAAAGACATAAGATTTGGCAACATTGTGCATTATACGTCATATTGGTATTACTAACATCTCACAAAAAATAATTTTGTGGAATATAATGTTTTTCTTCGTTTATGTAAAAATATGTACCTTTTTCTCGTTTTTTAGGTAAATTATGTTGCTTAAATAATAGTGTACGTATACGTACACCTTGTACAAAATGTAACTCAGTGGAAATTAAAATGTCTTTATTTTAAAAGGTTTTGCTATATATGCAATGTTTTTTGTATTTTGAATATTGTTGTAGTCTATATTCATAATTTAGGGAAAAATATATTCATTATCGTATTTTAAACAACCATTTTATTAATTTCAATTTCGTCACTCAGGGGAACATCGGTATCGGTAGATCGGTACCGAGATTAACACTAACACATTCATCCGATTTTTTTTTTTGCTAAATCCAAGCATTAATCCGTGAGTATATCTATATTTTTTAGGTACCTTAATAATTAATTAACATAATAAACCCAGCTAAGTGCTTGTTGCACTCGCACATTTAGGGTTCCAAACCATCCGCAAATTTTCAAAGGAAAAACCTCATTTATAGTATATATATTAGTATTTGTTGGTAAAATAATAAACATTATCACCAAATTTCAAGTTCATAGGTCAACGGGAAGTTAAAAAATTGTTAGGAACAAAATTTTGTGACAATCGACGGACGGACGGATGCGTGAGTGACAGCAATAGGGCTCCGATTAGAGCCTTCGGTTTCGGAACCCTAAAAAGTATTTGCATTAACAGAATCAGCATTTCTTTTTTGAACACTACTTTTTAAATATGTTACAACTGCAGAAAAGTCGGCCCGTTCGATAAATTGCACGCTTCAACTTGTTCCGGCCCTTCGCCATGCCAAAGGAAACCGTATTGCAATGTGATAAGGTATCTTTAAATCGCAACTTAGCGGTATTTCAAAGGCGCCGGCGTTTTATGGCACCTGTGCCGACGGCGCCGGCAGTCATCCAGTCGACAAACGTAAATTTGCAATTACTGCTCTTATTGTCATCAGTAAAAGGATGAAAATTGCATAAGCGTGGAAAGGGAAACCCCTTCAAACTGTTGCCTTTTCGAAAGGCTTTTTAAGCGCTTAGTAAAACTATCTGATATTCGTTAACTGAACGGCTTACCCATATTTAAAGCGCTTTAAAAGCCGAATGAATGGGTTTTTTTAGAGCAACGACTTCGGTAAGCGAAGTCTTACTAAAAACCCTTTCAAAAACCCCTTGAAGGGGATACCGTATTAAAAGCGCTTTAAAAGCCAAATGAATGGGTTTGAAGCGCAACGGATTGGGTAAGCAAAGCCTTACTAAAAACCCGTTCAAAAACCCTCGAAGGGGATACCGGGCGGGTCCCTGTTTCATACAGCCTAAGTAGCTACGGCCGAACGTACAAAACATACCTAGATAGCATATATAAGATACAGTTAAGCCTGGTTAAAACCATTGTACCTAACTCAATAAGAAAAATGTATAAAAACAATGAAACAAAACTATTCGAGTACTGTAAAATAATTAATATTTACGATAAGTTTAAAATGATGTTAGTAAGTGATGAAATCTCAAACTTACCTAATCTTAGAAATAGATCAAGGTCACAAAAACTAAGAAATATTAATGTACCTAACTATGTATTGCCATCTTACAACAACACATATGGGAAAAGAATGTGGGAGTTCATACTTCCCGCTACGTTAAACTCATGGCCTAACGATGTAAACCTAAGTATACAGAATAACACACATAAGTGTAAAGATATTATAAAAATGATGTTACTACCTAAGAAAAGTGCGCGACCAAGTTGTTTACAAATAACTGGTTGAAATCTACCTCCTTCCTTATAGATAGCAACAACAAAGTCTGTTTTTTCTTTTTTATATACATATAAGATAACACATACATACATATTTATATATAAGATTTAAATAATGTAAACGAGCGACAACGGCGACAGATAAACCGCACGCGGTTTTCGCTCGCTGTTTTAGCAAACGATGTGTAGTATAAGTATTGTTTTTGGAAAAAAAAATAAAAAAAATAAAAAAAAATAAAGGTAATCGCGGACAAACATACATACATACAGGTCAATCTGAGAACCTCCTTTTTTTAAGTCTGTTAATAAATAACGATGTACAAGAATTTTACTTATTTTTAAGTAAACTGCGAGCATATTAGATTAAAATGCAAATGATAACGTATACTATATGTAAGTAAGTGTAGAAACTCCAGCGGTCACCAACAATGGACGCAATTTCAGCGACGCCCGGACGCAACCATCGCCGGACGTGCGAGCGAATACGTAATGACCTGCTATGCCCATATTTGTAATTTTATTACCGACACGCCATCCTTGTTATGGTAATGATAATAACTAAAAGTTGAAGCCATGAAAGCGTTTGGGTAGCTTCGAAAAGTTATTGGGTACTAAGTAAATTGGGGTTCACTGTTCTAGTTTCTGCCAGACAACCGTCAAATTCCCAATTTAACTGATCATTACTTTTTTGTCTATTATAAATCAATTAACACCTGTTGTACTCCTAATATTTAACTAGGTATGAATGACGAAAGTTAACATGACTCGCATCTCCGACAGTTGGCGTATTGATAAGTCGGTTATGTTCTGCAGTTTTGAACCTTCTTGAGAGTAATCTAACTGGAGATATGCAAAACAAACACAGTGTATTAGTTGAGCGAGAACACCTTTTCCATTGCTGTAGAGTGAAGGTAATATGCTACAAAAACATTGATGTATTCACAGAGAACCCTGAAGGAAACTTTCGATATTATTTGCATTTGAAAGGGGTAGCACCAACTAGCTGTACAGTACAGTCAAGGGCACCAATATATGTATACACTTTTTCACCTTACGCCATTGAAATAAGGTCCAAAAATGTATACATATTTATGCCCTTGACTGTACATGATATAGCGCCACGGGGACTGGAACCCAAAAAGGAATTTGAATGCAGATGTAAGATTTAGTTGCGATTGTCTAAAAGTTCTGTCAAAGGACTTTGTTACAAAGATTAGGCCAATTTACATCAGCTAAGCGGTTCAAACGGGTTTACACACAGCAGCAAATCCCATGGTACTCTGATCCAACAATCTAACATTGTTTGCCTAAACCGCTTGCATGTTACATAAAATGGAAGGTCCGTCGTAATCAAGGCAATTCCGGCACGGTCTCCCTTGACAGATCTCTGAATGAGCAACTTGGATATAAAGGCAATCATAAAAATTAATATTGTTTCCCAGGAAGTACGAGCTGAATCTGAAATGAACCTTTTTGAGAGCAAGCACTGTAATGTTGGCGTTATAGACTGCAAAACAAACGTAGGATGAATAAGTATGTGTATGTAGGTAAGTATAATAGGGGTTAGTAGTAGCTTAGAGGTACGGTTGAGGGATCTAGGAGAAGGGTTTAGATATCTGGAAGGAAATACGCAATCCACATACAAATTATTATGTATTCATACTGTATCCGAATACATTCACATTCAATTGTAATCTAATTAAAATAACACTTCAGCTGTGACTCCGAGCGAGTCCCAGGCCAGAGTACACAACTAATATTTTTATTATAATCCTAATCACGTATTCTATTGATAATGATAAAACAGGATTCGTTAGATCTTAAACATTTACCATGTAGGTAGGAATGTAGATATTTGAAACAATGAGAATTTGAAAATATTAGAACCAAGCTTTTCGGAATTGTTTATTTGTTTCAATATGAAATTATGCTACCTCTACGGACTGACTATTTACACCTTTCTGTCTCTGTTGCTAATTGTATTACAAAATTTGTTTAAAGTAACACGTACATAAACTTTATCTAGACCAATACATATTATGCATTATCTTAAACCCGGTGGCGATCAAATCTAAACTTATTCATATATACTGTAACGCTAAATGGTTTGGCAGTTCAAGCTTGTAGGTACATTATGTAAGTTATCATAACCGAAGAGGATCGATGCCATCATGTCGGCTCTCAAGGGTCACATGAACCAATTCCAATTTGTAGTAAACTCACCCGTGACTAATCTAGAATATTTTATTTTGAGCCACTTCGATTGGATCACGTTTTATATTTTCCATGTCCCGCATTAGTTGCAATACTCAGGAGTCGTTTCAAGATTTTGGATGACATTAACTTGCTATACATTGCTCTTGCCTTAGAAGCCAAGTACGCAAGTGCCATAATTTATACGTAATAAACGCTGCTTAAATCATCCTATAGATTTAAAAGCCAATGATAATGGTGATTGCGCAATAGACTCAGACTGAGCTGGATGCCCTGGAACGATGGGTGCGTGTATATACTGCTCACCGTATTATACAAATAGCTTTGCGATCACCTCATATTTTTCCGAAAGAAATATTTTCCCCCCAGAGAGAATTTATTAAATTCACTTAAAGATATTTATTTCCAAAAACATAGCTTCAAATATCAAACCAGAGGAATTCCTTATCTCCATCTCGACCTCGGAATAGTGCAGACCATAAAGTATCGACATTTCTACTGAAGTATCTTATAGAGCCCAAACAAATTCCAATGTGACTTCTTACGGAGGGTTCGAACGACGATCCCTATCGACTTATTATACAAATGGCCGATATCTGGGCAAGAGTTACAATATCTTACCATGGAAAATTATGGCTCAATAGTGTTGCGGTATCTTGGCTCAACCAAGCAATAAAATCTGTCCGTTATTGTACACACAGGAATTATAGTAGTTTGGTGAAAATTATTGACTTGCTTATAGGCGTTTAATGGTAACGTGTTCAATGGGAATGTGTCCTTATGGTGTTTTTGGTTTCCGCTCGTTAATCCTATGAATATTTACGGTACGAAACTTTATTTATATTCTTATTTTGCAAATGGCAGAGCTGAATAATCGGATAAATATTATATCTTTAAACGAGCAATTCTTGTATCACTACATAATATAAAACAAAGTCGCTTGCTCCTGTCTGTCTGTCACTATGTTTTTTTTTTTTAATAGATAGAGTGATTCAAGAGGAAGGTTTATATTATGTATAATTTGCCCGTGTGAAGCTGGGGCGGGTCGCTAGTATATATATATATATACACATTTATTTATTTATTTATTTATTTCGGGGATCTCGGAAACGGCTCTAACGATTTTGATGAAATTTGGTATGTGGGGATTTTCGGGTAAGAGCAATCGATCTAGCTAGGTCTCATTCCCGGGAAAACGCCACCCAGAAATTATATTATAATACTTAGTGATTTTAGTTGGCTAACTACTACTGTAACTATAACTACTAAGGTAACTGACAGGAGGCCGGTGTACTTTATTCAAATGCGTCTTTGAATGAGCACAACTTCCTTTTTCGATGGCAGCTATTTTTCTTTTCTGATGGTAGGGTTTGCCTTCCGTTTCTTGCGTCATTAATTTGCTCTATTGCTCTGTTCGACGTGTCATTGTGAGACTCGTTGAAGCAGAGTTCAACTCAAAATACAAAGCAAGCAAGTGGCTACGTCTTTGTGTATGACCTGTATGTCCGCCCAAGTTGGGCGTGCGGCGGGGCGGGTAGTGTAGTGTCACACCTGTGACACGCCTTAGGAACGTCAGCGGTGTCGGTAAGGATGTGTGCGTGCGCTGTCGGTACACGCGTCAATGTGTACGTATGCACTGTCGGTACACGCGTCAGTGTGTGCGTGTCATTGTCACTGCGTTGCGCACCGGAAAGAGCCGTGACTGATCGGTGACTAAAAGTGAGACCTCTCTTAGGTTGATTCATGGCCGGGAGATGATGACACAAAATTTCCAACCATTTGTACTAGTATGGCGATCCTACATGGAAAAATACGTATTCATGAAAAGGAATTTTCATATCATAGCGCTGGTGCCGGCGGCCCAACCGCGTGGGCGTTAATCCAACGTATCGTTTAAATTTCGAAAATCAAACGATTTGTACCACAAAAGTTCTTCTATTTTCCGATAGTCGATGAAAATTAAAGTAGGTGGCTTACAGGCGCCATACCGACGTTATGACGACCGTGTTCACGTATGAAAAAAAATTGTACGAGGCCTATACAATTTTTTGTACCGGGCTAATTTTTGCACAGCTAATCAACATTCACAACTGAATGTGTAGCTACATTTCCAAGCAAAGGATGATTCACGCTAGACCGGACCGGCCCGGACACGGAACGGTCTAGCGTGAATCATCCTTATTAAGTCGTTGTGAGATATAACTTTCCTTAATTGCCACTTATTATAAAAACGCCTATTTAAGTATATCGTTTTACAATTACATAGTAAGGTACAAACTATCCCTATCTAATTAAGCACATTATGACTGGACGTGACCAAATTGCGCCATTCAATTAGCGTTAATTGTCACCTCACATAGCTGTGGCTTATACCTAACATACCAGCTGATCTTCTATATGGATTATGATTGGTAATCTGAGGTTATGTTGTTGAACCTAATCATTACAGACGTTTAATATTTAATCTAGTTAAACATTATGTAAATTATGCCATAGTTATCACGTGCTTGCCTATAAATATTATAAAACATTAAATATGTTACACTTTTACTTTCATTTATTTAACATTAACCGAGTAAACGTTATAAATTAAAAAGTACCACACAGTTGAATCCGGCGATCTCCGGGCACATAACAATACACTACAATACAATACAAATACTCTTTATTGCACACCTCAATAATAGTACATTACTTACCAAGGGCGATAAAACAAAGAATGTCTCAGATCGCAGGTATTTAACGCCCGAGCCGAAGGCAAGGGCGATAAATATGCGATCTGAGGCTTTCTTTATTATCGCCCGTGGTAAGTACAAAATTTTATGTCACCCCCTGGCCAGGAAGTGGGTTTTTTCGCGCGCGGAGCGTGCGGTAATGGCCACTTTATGGCCAGGTGTGACATAAAATACAAAACCGTTCAAAAACATAACGTAGCAAAACACATAACAAAACAATGCCATTGTTTATTTTTTCGCCGGGAGAGGACGGGTTATTTTTAGTCACCGAAGTCAAATACATAGTACATTGTTGTAGAGGCTAGAAAGTAAGCAATAGATGGACGAGTTAGTTCGAGGGCCAACGCGCAGCGGAGGCCTAATAAATGAGCTTTCTAAAATAAACTTTAATGAAGCTGAAAGCGTGAAAGCAAAAGGAAAAAAACCGCCCCAGGACTAATCATGATTTGCGCTGCAAAAAAAAAATGCACGCAAACTTTGTTAAATGTTTGAGAACGCTGAAGCCTTTAGTCATGTAAAAGTAGAACTTTTGGTAAAACGGGCTCGGGTTGAAAGTTGTCCAATTCGTCTTTTTTTTAGATATTCAACTTGCAAACATCGAAAGGCCAAATTGCGGTCCGTGGAAAAGTTAATCATTATACGAAGCTGCGGGGATGTTAATTGTATCCATCCAAGTTACATTGATGTGAATAACCAAAACATGGGCTATTTTTAATACATTTTGCGTTTTCGTGATACAATCAAGTTACACGAATTGCTTAAAAATACTTGACATTGAACTTTAAACTTTATATGAAAGTATAACCCAGGGAGACAATCTGAGACATGCATTTTAATGAGTTGAATATTTTGGCTCGGTGCGTGTGCAAGCGAGTGTGCTAAACACGTTTAAATCAAAATGGAATGCGAAATGAATGCCTTAGTTTAACCCTCAAGTTAAACTTTACGGGAAGCAAGATGACGGTTTGCTGTAATTAACATTGACTAGCAATAAAAATTTTGACTGCAGACTAAAATATTTCGTGCAATAGAGAAAAATAAGACGGCATTTCTTGTTTTGCAAACAATGTTCGAAATATTTACTATTTCAATATAACTAATATCAATTTAAATTAAATTGGTAGAAATGACAAAAGATTTTTTGTCACCAAAATAAATAAAATAGACTGGTATCCTATGATAGCAGAGTAGGTTAGGTTTGGACTACGACCTTTACAGAACCACATTGCTCCTAGAAATAATGTAGGTTAGGTTAGAACTTAGAACTGCAACATTCAGAAAACCTAACAGCTCGGAAAAGTAGCTTAAACGATGATTCACGCTTGACCGTGCCGTGTCCGTCCGGCCCGTTTTCTAGTACAAGAAATCGAATCGCGTCCATCGATGTCTAGAACTACAAAACGGGCCGGCCCGGACACGGAATGGTCCAGCATGAATCATCATTAATCCTTATAGATCCGAACTGTTACCAGGAAAATAGTTTAGGTCTGAAGTTGTTAGTCGTGGGTTGCTCCAATAACTAAATTTAATAAATTAATACGTTTGTGCCAGAACTAAAACAGGGTCTGAATACATTGGGTAGCAAACGATTAAACATTTTATTATTATTTTAAATTAGCCGTAGGTACATTTCAATTGCCAAAATCAGTATCGTTTTCCCGATAGGTAAATTCATTACGCGGTATTTAAAAAAAAAATTTAGTTACAAGACATTTTTTACCTGCAATTTAATACGATTAAAACTTTACCAACAAATAAACAACTCCAGTAGCTCTAGTATAAGTTTTTTCGAAACATTAACTAATTCGAACGCGTTTGCATTTTGTCTCAAAATGTATGAAAACGCTCTCACCGAGTTTGAAATACGCGCGTTCATCGGTTAGCAACAAATGTTATACTCGCTGTTTTAGTTTCCACTAGTGACCACCAGAGACGCTGTTCACGTTTTCATACCTCTTTCATACATTTTGAGACAAAACGCAAACGCGTTCGAATTAGTTTATGTTTCGAAAAAACTTATACTAGAGCTACAGATAATCGCCGATGTAGACAGTGGGGGAGCGCACCGCTCAACGGATATCTTGTTTATTTTACAGACTAGGATTAGATAGGACTTAAAATGTTTTTGCACTAACATATTAATTAGATCTCTTTACATAATCCATCCATTTAAAAGCTACCTACAACAGAAAATAAACAGGTAAGCGAAAGAAAACGATAAACATTCATAGATAGTTTAATCTCCTAAAAAGCTCCCCCCACTCCTCATTCAGTTCTGTAGTGTTTTGTGGAGTGGCTTGTTTCATCGTGAATTGAACGACAATTAATATGTACGTGGAAGGAATGATACATATTTTGCTCGTGTTTAATTATATTCTTGTGACGTGATACATCCAAAATCCAAACCGAATTTCCGCACACAAAGCCTAGCCGTTTGATCCTATTGCGCGATGTACTCATACATCACCGCGGTTCACTGGCGTCCCGTGATGGATGGGGGCGCGGACTGTCATATCATTGTTTGTAATTATGCGGAGCGCTCAATATACTCGTACAACCCTATGCCGTGTTGACGCATAAACGTGCCGTTTCATCACTTTTATTGTCAAGAAAAAACTGTTTAAATAATCAATTTTGTTGTGGTCAATTTGAATTTTATGGAGCTGTATTTGAATAAAAATATTCTTGTGATACTTTATGATCTGCTGTTGTAGGCGACTTCCTGACTTGGCGGGGCGGGATCGATATGACATATTTTCTTCTTTGACGTAAACTTACTGACGTCGCAAAGATTCTCACTTGACATAATACTGTCAGTATTACGTTTGCGCAGTAGTAATATCATGCGCAGAAGCGGAGCAGTACCACCGCCTTCGCATAGTCCCGCAACCCGCAACCGCGCATCCCGCGCTAGTCAGGAAGCATTCATTTAAATATAGAGGCGCAGTAAAAAATAGTACCGAGTCAACTGACAGCTTACACTGATATTTGACACTTTTCTCATATCGTACTGCCTCCACACCGACAAATCAGGAAGTCGCCGTACCCTGGTATCGCGGTGATGATATCACTAAAATCCAAATGTATCTTTATAAAACTTGTATAGTTATTTTGGACGAAGCGAACTTCAAAAGCGTAATTGTAACAACGCCGCTGTCTCATAGTCATAGGTTATATCGACATTTCACGCGTGTGAGACTTTAATAACGTCTTCTTAATAAATTTCCTATTAATTGTCATATATGAATCTGTATCAAGCACTATTCGTTAAAATTAAGTGTTTAGTTATTTACTTTAGTAATAAATAAGTATTTAATTTGGTAGGCACCCGAAATTAATGTTATGTTTCAATACTCGAAAGATTAAATCCAACGCCATTTTGGAAAATCCTAAAGCAATATGCTTAAAATATTAAGTCAGGTAAATCCTCGGTGATAGCGGGCGGGTGTATAAAATCTAAAATGGGTTGTTTTAATCTTGGATGACCGGTCCTCGGGAGCTCCCAGACGGCCACATTCGGGATTAAAGCCAAAGGCCACGCGTTGGGTGGCGAGTAGCGGTCGGGAGGATACTCGTAGAGCCAGCTGTTATCGTTTAATCCAGGAAGGCACTTACTTTACTTACTTTTGCTTATTGGATAAAACACAAACTGGTAAATAATGGCCGTATGCTTGTTTGCACCCTGGAGTTATAAGTGTCTATAAGCTGCGGTGACAGCTTACCATCAGGCGGGCCGTATGCTTGTTTGCACCCTGGAGTTATAAGTGTCTATAAGCTTCGGTGACCGCTTACCATCACGCGGGCCGTATGCTTGTTTGCACCCTGGAGTTATAAGACCAACAGGTCATGTCAAATAACGATGTTGCCTTGGCATTCGAGAACTATTTTTCAAATATAGCAAGTAGTACTACAAAATGTCTGCAGTCATCTAAAACCCAAGCTAAAGCTTTGCTTTGTGCTAACATTAGTAAATGTGATGTAACGTTTAATTTTAGTCAAGTAGATTCAATCAAGGTTGTTAAAACATTTAAATCGCTCAATTTAAAGAAAACCGAGGATTTATGGGGAACATCAGTAAAAGTTATTAATCATATCATAGATGTCATTGCGCCCCAATTAGCTTTGATTTACAATAACTGCATATCAGAGGGTATTTTTCCTGATCTTATGAAGTTTAGTAAAGTCATACCTCTATTTAAATCGGGTGATTTAAACGACCTAACCAACTTCCGTCCCATATCGATACTACCTGTATTAAGTAAGGTTTTTGAAAAATTAATGTTAAACGATATGCTAATGCACTTTAATAGAAATAAACTGCTTACAAGTAAACAGTTCGGTTTCACAAGAGGGCGCTCCACGACTGACGCTGCATCTGTGCTTATTAAACATATTTACGATATTTGGGAGAATTCCTGTGATGCGATAGGTATTTTTTGTGACCTTTCTAAAGCTTTCGATTGCGTGGATCATGGGACGCTCGTTTTGAAACTTAAACATTATGGTTTGTCTGCTAATGCGTTAAGTCTTATGTCTTCATATCTCAGCAATAGAACTCAAGCAGTTGTTGTAAATGGAACCCAGTCTAGTGGGGCAATAGTAACGTTAGGAGTGCCTCAGGGCTCTATCTTAGGTCCATTTTTATTTTTGGTTTATATAAATGACTTGCCGTCTATAGTAAGTAATCTTTGTGATATAGTTTTATTCGCGGATGATACATCTTTAATCTTTAAGGTTGACCGAAAATCAGTTGACTATAGTAGAGTTAATGGCACACTGGACAAAGTACTTGACTGGTTTACCGTTAACAATCTGTTACTTAATGCTAAGAAAACTAAATGTGTCAGATTTTCTTTGCCTAATGTTAGACCGGTGGAAACTAGTATACTCTTAAATAACGAGTGCTTAGAAATAGTAGATAAAGCAATATTCTTAGGTATAACATTAGACAAAAATCTACAATGGAGTCCCCACATAGCCGTTATGGCGCGTAAATTAAGTTCAGCCGCATATGCTATCAGAAAAATCAGGCAACTTACCAATGTAGAAACAGCTCGCCTAGTTTATCATAGCTATTTTCATAGTGTTATGTCGTATGGTATCCTGGTTTGGGGTAAAGCAGCTGACATACAGACAATTTTTGTGTTACAAAAAAGAGCCATTCGCTCCATATATAACCTAGGCTCACGTGAATCTTTAAGAGAACTCTTTAAAGAAATCAACATTTTAACTGTAGCGTCCCAGTACATCTATGAGAATATTGTTTATGTCCTTAAGAACATAGACTCCTTCTGTAAAAATTCTGATATACATAATTTTAATACTAGAAATAAAAATAAAATTGCCACTAAAAAATTTCGTGTCCGTAAAGTATACAAATCTTTTGTAGGTCAATGTGTCCGTTTTTATAATAAGTTACCTGATGAAGTTTTGAATTTACCTTTTCCAGCTCTTAAAAAGTACTTGAAAAAATCATTGATGTCGAAAGCTTATTACAAGGTTGAGGACTATCTAACAGACAGAAAAGCATGGCCCAAACCAGATACTTAAATAGAGTAAAGATTCATATATTGTGTATTTTTTAATTTTATCTAGTTGACGCAGTTCTTGCAAGAAAACATATCAAAAGATTTATAACTAAATTTATAGTCTAAAGGATTCAATTTTTTTTTTCCTAAATAGAATTTGATAATGCTAAGGTATACAGTTTCGAAATGTTTTCTTGCAGAATTACACACTGTACATAACTGGTTTTTTTCCTCATTTTATTCTTTGTTTTTGTGTTGCTTTATATAGATACTTAGATTTCTTGATCTTAAGTAGGTTAAGTATTATCATTTATCATTGTAATAAGCATATTTTTGTGAGAAAATGGCTGACTGTCGAGTTTCTTTCGGCGTTTCTTCTCGGCAGTGGCCTCTGTGAAACGCTAGTAGGGTTTGACTTGTAAAAGTGCCATTGCGGCCTACTTACAGAATAAAGTTCATTTTATTCATTTTTATTTTAAGTGTCTATAAGCTGAGGTGACCGCTTACCATCAGGCGGGCCATATGCTTGTTTGCACCCTGGAGTTATAAGTGTCTATAAGCTGCGGTGACCGCTTACCATCAGGCGGGCCGTATGCTTGTTTGCACCCTGGAGTTATAAGTGTCTATAAGCTTCGGTGACCGCTTACCATCAGGCGGGCCGTATGCTTGTTTGCACCCTGGAGTTATAAGTGTCTATAAGCTGCGGTGACCGCTTACCATCAGGCGGGCCGTACGCTTGTTTGCCACCAACATGGTATAAAGAAAACCTTAATAGAAATTAATAAAATGTTCAATTAAAATTAAAATGTAGGTAATAAATATTGAGAGAATAAAGTGTAATAAAATAAATAATGAGAGAAATTGTATGCGATAATCCTGTAAGCGATAAAATTAGGTACAGCGGAATATAAAAAAACGATGTATTTACTGTAATCGGAAAACTTTGGACATCAAAGGCGACTTCCTGATTTGTCGGTGCGGAGGCAGTACGATATGAGAAAAGTGTCAAATGTCAGTGTCAGCTGTCATACTGTACTGCCTCTGCACCGACAAATCAGGAAGCCGCCTTACCCGCCCGGTTTACGATTATAGCAATGCACTTACAAGTCTCACGGGGAGAGCTCGTCTTGTTCACTACCGCTTTCTCGTTATGATCAGACAATATTTATTTAATCTTCGCACAAACTGGGCATAATGTCTACGTGGATTATGTCTTTGTTTAAATAAAAAAAGGAGAAGCTGCGAAATCACCCACGTTGAATTTTGACGAAATTATAGCTCGTATGCAGTTAAAACAAGGGTCAGTCCAAGATTTTGGGTAATGATGGCGTTCCATGTAAACATTTCGGTCTTAACGATGTAATTTTTTTACACGATGTGGGTGGGCAATGTTATATACCACTTTTACTCTTTGCCATTATTTTAACACGATTACTCGATAGCGTAAAATAAAACATATTTTTTGAAATCCTGCTAGTATTTTGGTTCCGTTCTAGTGATGATGATGATGATGATGATGAGCTCCTGACCGATTTCGGCCTCAGCGACTGTATATTCTAGGTTTTAGTTAAGACTTGATAGGCGTTACTTATGTACTGGAGTGCCGTTGTTCCACTCTTTGGTGCGCTCTTAGGTGACTTATGTACCCGATCTTTTTTGTAAAGGTACGAGCACATTTTTCCGTTCTAGTAAGAAAATTAGAGTTAGCAGAATTCTTATCTTATATCTTTAAACGAGCAATTCTTGTATATTTATTTATTTATTTATTTCGGGGATCTCGGAAACGGCTGTAACGATTTTGATGAAATTTGGTATGTGGGGGTTTTCGGGGACGAGCAATCGATCTAGCTAGGTCTCATGCCCGGGAAAACGCCGAGCCAAGCTCGGCCGGCCAGATATTTATGTGTTATAGAGCATAAAATAAGAAACCAATATACATATTACGTGTTATAATAACTATAATTATAACTGTAGGCTAGGAGCATACAATTAGATGGTAATTAATAACACGTGCCTGAGCTAGGAAACCCTGTGTTTCAGGCAAAAAAGAGCTAACAATTACTTAAAAATATTCACATGCAAAAATTTATATATTTTAATCTTAATAAGTAGTAAACTATTTTCAACCGCATGGCCGTATTCTTCAGTTACAAGGTGGTTGAATAAGTAAGGTTATTGGACATAAAAAATAAAATTTACATTTAGATGCATTGTGTACTTATTAAGAAACTGATCTTTATAGTTAATAATGTATTTTATTGCTCTCCTGTAAAATGTACTTATTTTTTTTTACTTGCCTGTATTTGTGTCCCACTGCTGGGCAAAGGCCTCCCCTCTTTTCCTCCACTCGGCCCTATTTTTTATCTGCTCCCACCAATCCGAGCAGAACGCGTCCAAATCGTCCCGCCATCTCCTTTTTGGTCTGCCTCTGCACCGGTAACCGTCTTGCGGGGCTTACTAAAACCTACTCGTTTCTATCTGTCAGCTGTTCATACATACTAACTAAAGAGTTTTTCTATAGCGGTAAATATGTAAGTGAACATGAGTAGGTATGTATATATTAGTATAATGTTATAATATAAGACTCAATTAAACTGGCACAAATATAACTTTTACGGCTTCCTGTTTATCTCATCCTAAATCTTGTTTTTCATCAAACAGGATCGTAAACAAAATGCGAAATCGTAATAAATTACTGACGTAAATCTTTTACGCTTAATTTCATGTTCAATTTCAGTCTCATGGCAGATAATCGGTGTGTGAAAATTGTCAGTTATGTTTAGAGTTTTTGTCAATTCGGTACGGTATTGGATCGTCTTATTCATTTTTCATTCCTTTAGTGTTTCGTCTCAATCTGTAGTTTAATTTGGTTTTTTAATCGTTTTGTTTGCTATCCGTCATTGTTTCATTTGTTTTAGTCACGGCCTTCCTTGAATTAGTCTTAGGTACGTCTGTTTCGATTTCTATATCATTCTTATTCCAAAACCTTTGCGAGAGCCAGACGAGCAAAAATACTCAATTCGGATTTTTTTACAGATATAGTATGGTAATTACGAGCGTGCTTACTAATATGAACACCTGATGGGTGTCTACGTTACATTTTCGAGTTTGCGTAGTATATAGATCTAAATACAAATTTCGCAGCAGTTTAGAATGTTCTTGACCTGTAAAAGGTCCGAAATATGTTGGTTTGAGCTCTTACGGGGAAACTAAAGGCTTGCCTATGTTATAGCGATACAAGGCTTGAATACGCTTGTATTATAATATCCCAAATCAAAATGTGTCAGCACAGTTATAACATGAAAAGGCTTAGTTCAGAACAAATTAATAACATAAACAACCGAGGCAGACACCTTATTAAATTTCATCAAATATTTCATTTTTGTTATTATTTACAGTACTACTGATGAATTCCATTGAATGAGCGAATTAATTAATTTGATGAATGTAGGCAATTTATTACAAAATTTGTTTCAATTTCCAGCGTAGTATCACAAAATAGATTTTAAACTAGGAGGAACTAAGCGGTTTACAATAAGCCGCTTATAATTGTAGACCCATTTCATAAAATCACAGGGGGTCAGTTTTGTAAAATTTGCGGAACGACGTAAAACGTCCATGGTCTACCAGAGCTCGCTTCGATTGGTTAGTTACTAGGCACTTTCGAACTTTGAAAGGCTCAGGCTCAACATGACGTAGAGGATAAAAACTGAGCTGGTCATATTAAGCTGCAAAAAATTAAATTCTTTTTATGAGTGGAAACAGAATCAGAATCATTTATTTCTATGAATATGGTACAATTGATGTTATTATAATAGATGAGTTTCACATATCCTGCCGACAACGGCGTAGAAATATTAATACCTACATTTACATATGATTATAAAATTCAATTTACACAAAACAGAAACAGCTAGCAGGAAGCGTGCTCGCACTTTTCCACCACAGGCTTTTATCTTTACTTCCTTTTTGTGGTTTTAGGCCACAACCGATGCGATGCATAAAGGATGATTAATGTTCTCCGCGTTCACTGCATCTCTACTTAGTGGAGCACATGCATTACAAAATGTGTTTCGTTACAACCTGGGTGGGTTGTTTCAATTAGAAATTAGAAAATCACAAGTAACGTTGTGCATGCACATTTTGTTTTGTGAGAAATCAATTCTGTACTGAAATCGCAGTACAGTTAAATGAATGTACATAATCTAAGTAGGTACCGACTGGCCAATAATATATCAACTTCATGTAGTCTTTACTAACTTTTTTACATAGGTACTCAATAAAAGATTTTCATATTATGTATGACATCAATTAGTGCGTAGAATTTTGACTCCTTATATATAAATATAATATAAATATAAATATTTGTGGACAATCTTACACAAATCAACCTAGTCCCAAACTAAGCAAAGCTCGTACTATGGGTACTAAGCGACGATATACATACTTATATAGATAAATATATACTTAAATACATAGAAAACATCCAAGACCCAAGAACAAATATTCATGCTCATCACACAAATAAATGCCCCGGCCGGGATTCGAACCCGGGACCTCCAGCTTCGTAGGCAGGTTCACTACCAACTGAGCTAAAGCGGTCGTCAAAATATAAGACCTGCAAGATGATTTGGTCACTTAAATTAGTAGTAATTTCACACCTTTAGGTGATATATTATTGACCGGTACTGTAGTATTGAATTGTATGGATTCGTCTGGTCAATATAAAAAGATCAGTTTTACATGATTGTGATCTCACTAAACAGGTTTTGGCACAAGTCAAAAGGTTAGCACGATTTTATTAGAGATATTATTTCTGATAGGAAACGGTAAAATTTCGGGGCGCGTCTTAAATTGAGAGATCTGTAGGTAATGCTATACATAATAGTATTGGATCCGAAGTCTTTAAGACAGCCTTAAATAGCTCCACTGACAGCCGCCTGTCAGTTTGCGCGGCAATAGCTCGTTGACATTAAATTGACATCTCGATGTAAGCTTGGTTAGATTGTTAGGCGCGTTGATTCTTGCTTTCGTATTGATGAATTGTTAATTTTAATGTAGATTCCTTGAATTTATGTAAAAACAGCGATTACAGTTTGTTATCCATTGATTTAGGCGTTTCATTGCCAAAATCAGAAGTGAGACACGTTTATCTAACTGCCCACAAAGTCGAGGCCTAGCGTGGCCAAGTGGCCATGTTTTCTTGTTTTTGTAATGGCTTTTATTTGTTTGAAGAATGAATCAATCGTAATCATAATCTAGATGTTTCGGTTCGATACGTAAGCAACAATGACGATATGTAAGAAATGCAACCGAATCAGATCTCGTCACTGTCACTGCGCAGTCGCCGGTACTACGTAGCCGGTCGGATCGTATTTTGTTTATTCGGGTTTTCTCCACGGCAGAATTAAAATCATCTCATAAAGAAAACGTGTTTGTAACTATAAGCGGTGTTGCAACACTTCATGGTCGAAGTCAATGCTGCAGTGACACGAAATGACGTAGTAGCTACAAAGCTTTACAAACTTGTGGAACAGTTGGTTCCATTGTGATTTTTAGTGTTCACAGGTCAAATAATTAGCAGAAAGGTGAAATGTCAGCTGCCTTGCAACTGCACTTACAGCGTGCATCGCCGTATATCATGGGTGTGATCCGTGTGATTAAGTCATCGCCGTCATCGGGTATCATACATGTGGGAATACGGTGAAATGTTCCTATACAACAAGCAGCAAGTGTCATTGTCTGTAGGTTGTGCGGATACTGCAGGTTTCTTTTGTGTACCGGTGTTGGTCCGGATGTCATGAAATGCATGGTGTGGTACCATGGGACTGGCCTTATGTTGAATATGGATGGTAGTCATAGTTTAATCGTTTACACATGATGGCCTGGTTGACTTGGAAATTGATGGAGTTACATTGATGAGTAATTGATAGCTGTGTACAGTCGGCAATGTAAGCTCATACAAAAGGTGAAGTTTGGAAACTTATTTTATCTTTGTTCTGTGTATGCCAACTTAGGTTTTGACCTCACATATGAATCAAAAGGTGCAGTATAATATTAATGCAATGGACGAGGTAATATTTTGGATTTGATGAGATGACAAAGCAATGTGTCATGAAAACCCCTGTATTTAACTACTTCTTGAATTTATTGAAGTTGACATTTAGTAATTTGTATTTGTATGTGTCAATTTTAGATGCTATCTGCATAGTGCTATTTTGGACAACATTTATGTTAGTGATTGAACACTTATAGCAAAAGCCCTGTTGATCTAACTTATAGGTCATGAAGTCATGAAATGTGATATGGAGTTGTTTTAGTGAACTGAACACTTTTAGAGTTGTAAATTGCAGACTGGTGGCCCTGTGATCTGCGACTATAGCTGCGACTTCACATGCTTGCATAGTGTGAATGAATAAAGATCATCATCAAGGGCTTATTTGTTGATCTGCCTACTTGACTATTGGGAAATTATACTGGAGGAGAGTCAGTTGGCTTGATAAAAAGTTACTTGTGTTGTGTTGTGTCTGTGTGTTACAGTGAAGCTTTTGCCCAGTGGAGGTGCCAGTATGCACTGGAGGCCTAGAAATGTTTATATGAGTCAGTGAAGGCCGAACGGGGCAAAAATAAGATAAAGCATAGCAGAAATGGTATTGCATTATGGTTTATGATGTACAACTATGTTTTACTAGAATTGTTGGACGGTAAGCGTAGTGTGCTCTTTTGGCTAGGTGGAGCCAAGATTTGTGAAAGGTAACTGACAAAAGCTTGATGGGACAAGCTAAAGGCACGGTGAAATTGGTGCGTATTAGTGAAGGCTTATGTCCAGCAGTGGACTAACTGTTGTTGACTGATGTTGTGACAATGATGCTCACTTTATTTTATGTGAATTGGTTTTAAAAAGGGCCAATAGATGGCGACTCTCTGTAATGGTTGTGTTCATGAGTTTAATCATGATTTTGACTTGTTTGTGTTTGCTCTGTGCAGTTATGGTTTACTGTGTGAAGAGGACGCTGCGCTGTGAGCTGCGGCTGACATGCGGGTCCTATGGAGAGCCAGACAATCTGCTGTCGTGTGCTGTCGAGTTGCTGCTGCTGCGGCGCAGTGAAGAGGAGAGTGGTGCCGGGGGTCATGCACTGCTTTCCGGACCCTATCCTATGCTGTGAAGAAGGAAGCGATGCCTCGAGGCATGCGCTACTTGCTGGAGCGGTCAGACGCTATGAGCTGCGGTTCATGAGTGATTTCCAGTCTATGGTGATGTTGAGAGGATAGTGGTTAGTCATACGCTGCTTCCATTATTGCACCTGAGGGTTGTGATTCAGTTTATCATAAAACTAAATCCCCACTTTGTATTCGATTGAGTTAAACACATTCTAGTCCCTCTCATAGTTTCTCTTAGGGCCTCCCTGTTATAGGTCCATGGAAGTTAGCTCGACATACACTTACCGTTACTGACTGACTTACATTTCGTTTATGGTGAAACGAATCACGGCGGGGCTTAATGATAGTAGATGTGTGTGCAGGTTAGCAAGCTACTGGGATGCCTCTGCTGACGTTTACTTTGAGTAGTGAGTATAGATAGCAGGGTGCTGAGGTGCCTTTCTTGACATTTATTTTGAGCAGGTTAGCGGGGTGCTGAGGTGCCTTTGCTAGCGGTTACGTTGAGCTGGTTAGCAGGGTACTGTGGTGCCTCTGTTGACGTTATACTTTGAACTGATTGACACGCTACTGATGACGATTTACTCTTAGCTGACTGACATGCATGTCTCTGTCGATGTTTTACTTTGTGCAGGTTGACACGCTAACTTTGGTGCCTCTCTCAACGTTTACATGGTGTGAGTTAACAAACACTTCTTGTGTATGCGGTTTAGCAGGTTGTTGTGACAGCTCTGTTAACGTTTTACATGGTGCTGGTTAACAAGCATTGTTCATGTATGCAGGTTAACATATGGTTGCGATCCTTGTTAACAGAAGACGGGATGTAGGGACGCCTACTCCGTAGCAGACGGGAATGGAGGACGCTTCTACCCGTAGTGACGAAGTGGGAGCTGCGGTTCTCATCTTTCGTCTGCAGACGGGTTCTGCCCGTGGTTGACCAAGTGGGAACAGGTGGTTCTTATCTTGTGTCTGCAGACGGGTCGTGAGGGTTGTTACCTCTGCCCGTACGCAGGAGTTGTGTATCCTGCTAAGGCCATGGCAATGCAAATGTAAATTTAAAGGTTTGAATAGCGCTACTACGAGTACTTGTACAGGAGGTGATGTATGATCGCATGATGATTGAGTGAATTATGATGTTGCTGATGTACATTATACTGTGGGTCTCATTCACGTCACGCCTCATCTTTTATAGATGACTGAGCTATGAAAACGATGGTAATGCGATGTTGAATGGAGACGTTTGATCATTGTGAACGTTTGATTGAACGATGATGGAACATATGGTTGTATTGAACGAGTGGTATGGAGGTACAAAAAAAAGGTTCCTCTTGTGCCTGTGGGTACGGAACCTTAGAAAAAGTTTTCAGATGATTGAGATTGAGAAAGTTGTTGCAGATACGAGACGTGTCTTGCTGCTGGTTCTCAGCAGGTCACCGAGCGCGAGCAACGAGCATCAGGGCTGGTGCCGGAGCTCGAGGGAGCTGACGACCCTCCCGCGACGCAGCTGTCTTCTGGCGCCGCGTGGGGACGGGCGTTGCTGATGAAGATCGGAAGATGCAGTCGAGGACGATGCAGCGTCAGGAACGGCCGTATTGGATCCGAAGTCTTTAAGACAGCCTTAAATAGCTCCACTGACAGCCGCCTGTCAGTTTGCGCGGCAATAGCTCGTTGACATTAAATTGACATCTCGATGTAAGCTTGGTTAGATTGTTAGGCGCGTTGATTCTTGCTTTCGTATTGATGAATTGTTAATTTTAATGTAGATTCCTTGAATTTATGTAAAAACAGCGATTACAGTTTGTTATCCATTGATTTAGGCGTTTCATTGCCAAAAATAGCCTATAAAGTGGTTGACAAATGGCGACGTAGGTCTCACATAAAAATAAATAAAAATCAGGACAATGTGGGTCGACCTCGCTTACCGAGGGCTCCGTACAAATTATTATACTTATTGTAATCTCGCGGCTTTTTCCGACTTCTTCCTAAAATCCAGTTTCCAAAACATAATGACTATATTTTTATGATTTAATAACAAATGTATAGTTTTCAGATTTTCCCCTGTACTATAATACTTAATTCGAATAATAAAATCCTTTTTACCCAAGCAGCACTAAAACGAATACAAAGGATCACATGAACATTTGTCAACATTATTCGGATTTACAACATCACAACAACGAATATGTGTTTGTCATGTAAACATGAATTAGATTCAATGGAGAAGAAAAAATATTCATGCGAAACCATGCAATTTATCATGATGTATGTACGCGTCATATACCCGTATGTAACTAGGTACCTATTTCTGTTCCCGGCATTAACTAGTCTTTGTCTAAGTATTTTATTTAATTAATTAGAATGCGATTGAGTAGGACAATATCTATCAATATAAAATATTTTATTATTATTATTGGGAGCCTATTGTGTCCCACTGTTGGGCAAAGGCCTCCCCCCTCCGTTTCCAGCTCTCCCGATCTTGAGCTGCCTCCGGCCACTCCTTTAAAAAGGAGTCTATCTCGTCTCGCCATCGCCGGCGAGGTCTGCCTCGTCTCCGTTGCGAGCTGTCGGGCTGCCAGTCAGTGGCGATCTTGGCCCACAGCTCGCTCGGCATGCGGCAGACATGACCAGCCCAGTCCCACTTCAACTTAGCTGCTTTCCGAGCCACGTCGAATATTTGGGTCTTAGAGCGCAGTGTGGTGTTCCGGATACGATCCCTTAATTTTACACCCAATATGCTGCGCTCCATAGCCCTCTGGCAAACCCCGAGTTTGGACTTCTGAGAAGCCGTCAGAGACCAAGTCTGTGCACCGTAGGTGAGAATCGGCAGTATGCATATGTCCATGAGTCTCCGCTTGAGTGATAGTGGCAGATCACCCTTCATCAGATGTTTCATGGACCAATAGTTCCTCCAGGCGTTTTCAGTCCGTCTTTCAACTTCCTTCTCTTGTCGCGCCTGGAAAGAGACTAATTGGCCCAAATAAAGGTACTCATGGACATATGCCACCGACTCTCCGTTAATTTCAATCCTACGTGCGGTGCTGTTGGTCATAAGCTTGGTCTTTGACATATTCATCGTCAGTCCAACCTCGAGGCTCGCACTGCTAAGGTCTTGTAGCATAAGTCGTAGCTCGGAAGCTGTTGAAGAAAAAAGGACTATGTCGTCGGCAAATCGAAGATTTGTCAATCTTCTTTCTCCGACGACCAGGCCCCGTTCTCCCCAACTCTGCATAAGTTTGCGGAAGACGTGCTCCAATGTGCTAGTAAAGAGCTTCGGCGACAACGGATCTCCTTGTTTGACTCCTTTTTGAATATCGAAGGATGGACCAGAGGACTGCAGTTTTATTGAGGCTGTGCTATTGCTGTAAATGGTGGTGATGAGCTGAATGTAACCCGGGTCTATATTTTGGTTGAGTAGCGCTGTGAATATATAAAATATAATGTAATAATATATCTATCTGGACGCTTTGGATGACTTTTGTTACATACAATATACTTTTTATACTCGTCGACTACAATATTACAATTAGAACTTCATAGACCATTGCACAATATTATACATTTTAAGCTGAACTAAAAGTCTATGCTCTATGGAGTAATATAATATTTTATTGTACAACTGCGCGGAGAATCGAAATAACATTCAAAAATAGAACGCCGTAATTTGATGAAAAAAATTAAGTTTAAGGAGACTCATTTTATTAATATTTCAACATTGATAGTGCTTCCCGCGCTTCTGAACGTAAAACCGTCAATGCACTTGTCAAATTGTCTACCTACTTAAACGGTCGTCTGGATACTGGCCATAATCGTTAGAAAAAAAACTTAAATTCTCTTGCGTCGTGATTGGTCGAAATTTGACATGATGCCAAAGGCGGGCATGGACTGATTTTTTTTTTCAATCTTAACAGGGCACCGGCCCCGTGGGAATTGTTATTACAAATTTACTTCATAATTATTTAGACTTGCTTTCAATATTCATCAATAAACTAAACATCAATACCCACGTGATACGTATTGTGATATGTGCAGATCACGTGCTATTAATCACCGTGTAACCTACATGCACAAATGAGATCGTTTCAGCGGCAACTTTCTGTTATTTTGTTATTTTCGTGGACTCGTAGAAAAAGTATTGTATACAATAGTTATATAATTATCTTTTTGAGTCTCGAACCTTACTAAGACCACTCGGCAAGCCTCGTGGTCTAAACGCGGTTCTCGACTAAAAAAGCATTCATTATATAACGATTGTATAAAATACTATACTGATTCAACTGATTGAGCATTATTGTTATTGTGAGTTACGCAACTACCCGCAGTTGTTAAATATTTGGGTTCTGATCAACTTTCAGTCCGCGCAGCCGCGGTCAACTGTCAAAATATGACTAACAACAAGGTAAGGAAATTTTGTGGTGTCCGGCGGCCAGCGGAGCCTACTGGATTTACCTACGGAAATTAACGTGACCGCAACTTGGCGCCCGTCTTGCCCCGACTCCTTTGAAGCTTAACGCCGGAATAGGGGTCATTCATAAGTGTTTACGGACACGGTTACTGGACAAGGCTCGACGAGGCAAATTTATTCGAGCACGTATTGTTTGTTCAATAATGTATGCGTCCGCAGACAAAACTCACCCAGTTCCGGAGGATACAAATAGAAATATAAAGCGTTTATTTTTCACTTGAAATTACAACGGTGTATCGGTTAGTAATGTCTTACATATCTAATGATCGGATGGTTCGGTTTCTTTTACAAGCGCTTTTTTTATACGTGTCGAATAAATCTTAAGATCTAGATGAGGGCGTATGAGGGTTTGCAGATGCAGTTCGAATTCGACAAAATGGGATATTTTTTGCAATTGCCCTGCTTTCAATTTTTTTCATGTTATATTATTTCTCGAACATTTCCACTGATAATATGTATTACGAGTACATTGCATACGTTTTAGGGCTTCATGGCAATAAAGGTAAAAATAATAATTAATAAACACGACTGAACTAAAAATACTTTTTATCTTTTTAGTGCAGTCGTGTTTTTTAATTATTATTTTCAGCTTATATATTATAGGATCACTTTGTTGTCCGTCCGTCAGTCTGTCTGTTTGTCAAGACCCTTATCTCGGGAACACATGGATGTACCCAGTTTAACTAAAAATTATATACATATTAACAGAAAATTAAAACCATAATATACTCAGGTCTACCGTCCCTTGTACTTTGGAAAAATCAAACTCCTAAGTTGACGTAAAAAAAGATACGACTGTAAATGCCGCAAAAAACGACACTCTCAAGGGAATCAAAGTTAGTTTAGGTTAGGCTAACTACTTTAGTCTGTTGACCTAGGACTATGAAATATCGTCTTGTGTAACCTGCTTTAATTTCCATAAAACATAAACATTGGAGTAAAAAATTAAAATAATTTTATAACGAATGTAATTATGTATTTGCCCTAACTAATGGATACAATGGCTACTTAAATATGGTTACATTCAATGAACAACGAAAACCGACAACTCAAAGTTGACTAAAATTGAAAAGGAGTAGGTATACATTATTAACATTATTTATACAATGAAAACAAGTGAAGCTTTCGTTTGCTAGAATTAACTCTAAACTGCTTCGCTCTAAGTCAACCTCTCATAGAATCTGTGAGATAATAGCACTATCTAACACGTTCAACTCCTATAAATTTATTTCAAGTTTCAAGATTTTGAATTATATGTGCACTTAGAAGACGTAGTTTCAGATGTATAGTTGCCTAAGTTTCAAAACAAGCTTCCTTGTTCCTGTGCTGCAGCGTGAGTTAGCGCCATTTTACTTGCTCACGAATTTGGAAGGCACTTATCGTATTATCTTTAAAAGATGAAGTTGAAAATGTGCGTGTCTGTTTTATTTGACTAGAAGAAAATATACACTTAAATTCTTCGTAAATGTCCATAAACCTAGTCGAATGAACTGTATGTAAATTAGTTCGTAAAATGTACAGGTTAGGAAAAAATAACCAAATTCAGTACCAATATGTGTATTATTATGTATTCCCATTTGAGTAGTGAGAGCAATTATGCCAAGAAAGCAGCGCATTATCTGCCACTGGAGCATTTGTGTTTGTGAGAGGGGAAGACACCTTTTTAGACTAACGAAATCGTATAATTCCTTGTTCGACCCAGCTGCGTCGTAAAGTGACGCAGTCACAGCCGGATTAACATCCTGACTCCTGAGATTACGATTTTGGGTCGAGATACAAACGTTAATAAATCTGTTTGCATGTTACTTTACGATGTATATTGCAGTTAATATTGATTGTCCATGTTTGTTAGGAGGATAGTAAGAAATGTTAATATTTGTGATGGATTTGTGATTTTGACATGTTTTACTGGATGAACGAGTAAAGTTAAAATAAATATTTAATAACCTGCAAGTCCTAACGAACTGATAGATGAACTCAATGATAAAATGTCTATGAAATTAATGACGGTTTCATACATTTTCCGGGCCAGCTCTCGTGAATTGGCCTAATACAGTCTAGACTAGAAGATTATAGGGAATACAATATACGATACTTCGTTAATACGCCGTTGTTGTAAGATCTATCGTCCGTTTATTTTATTTTTGAATCCCATTGTTACAGCCAATCGAACCCGTCCTTTCCTGGCAAAAAAATGAACAACGGTGAGTCATTGTTTTGTTCTGTGCCCGGCAAACTCCGGGCTTGGGAGATCACGGCTTTGAATTTAAATAGTGTGATTTTCCTTTGGATAAATTGAAATATTGCCAAAACGTTGGTGTTAAAATTGTCAATTCAAAACCAAATGCCAAAGAAAACTTTTTAAATGAATTACGAACATAAGAACAGGAAGTTAGCGAAGTAAGTTAATAATGAAATTTCAAAAAGTAATGTATAATTCTTCAGTTAACAGCAGTAATTAAAACTCAAGTAACTTAATACAGGGTCGTATAGTGGATGGTAATTAGATACAAATTGTTCTAAACAAGTTCCCCTAAATAGGCTCGCACCGTAAGTACTTTTAATTTAATTGTTTAAGCTAGGATCACATGTAAATGTAACGGCTTCTTTTAATTAGATTTACTGCTCACGAGGTGGCCCTACAAGTAGACGGTTAGAGGTGACCTATCTGTCCAAGTAGATAACTTAATAATATATGAATTTTAACGTAATTATTGGTTTGCGAATTCATATGTAATTGGTAGGTATATATTACTTAAAACTGGTGTTCCCTTGTTTCGCAGACAGAAATTTCATCTAATTTGAAAATGTTTCATAATTTTTATTTCGAATATTATTGTTACCATGACTGAAATGAAATATAGTTCACAGAAACACAGTTCAAATAATCTTGAGGTTGTGGGAACGAAGCGAAGCGGAGCTCCCGCCTTAGTCTTCTGGTGTTAGGTATTTTTTTATGTGCCTTGAGAAATCGTGTTTGCTTGCTTGTTTGCATGAATGCATGCGTGCTTGCTTGTTTTCAAGCAATATTCCATAGTATAGCCAGGAGTGTGCGTAGGCATCTTAGTACGCACAAGTCGCGGTTTTAATATCAGTGCATTTTTTTAATTCGTAGTGGGCGTAACAGAAGCGGCTTAACTTGAGAGACGTTTGGTTTACATGTTCTTTCCAGTTTATTGAATTGTATGAATGCCCAATAGTGACGCATAATTTACTCATTCAAGATTAGTTTGTTCGAAACTGTAATTAATGTCAAGACTGCGTTTTTGATAAGGTTTGATATGATTCTACAATTTTAGTTTTGGTGAAATTGATTTTAAGGCTATGCTCTTTAAGCCAAGCCAAAATATTGGTTATAGTTCGGTCTAATTGATCTTTTAAAGTATTTTCACAAGGAATATATCGTCACTTAGGACTAGGGAAATATCGTCAGCGAAAAGAGTGCAGGATCTATCTATCGTTTTGGGCAGGTCATTAATGTAAATTAAGAACATAATGCATCCGAGGACACTGCCTTGAGGGATTGATTGAGTAATCCTGCTTAATTGTGATTTAATTTGATTGATATTATTAGTTATGTGGTTGTAGTATTCAATTTCTACGCATTGAATACGATTTGAGAGATATGAAACGAACCAATCGTAAGAAACTTTGCTACTAGGCCAGTGAAATCTTACAAATAAAAATGCTAAAATCGCAAAGCGAGATGTAAAGCTGCATTTTTGGTATGTTATTCGCACCCCTTGGGAGTATGTCGCTTTGCGATTTTAATGTACAATTTCACTGCCCTATACCTGGCTAGATGCTGGCCAAGAGCAATCCCATTTGTATTAAAAAAATAAGAACGAAAAGTATGGTGGTGATGTTTTCATATTATACCACCCCAAAAACACACACTACACCACACACACACACACACACTAAACCACACATACACACACACTACACTGTAACATTCTATAACCGCAGAACATGTTTTACAGATGAAACCCATTTGATCTCGAACACAATCTAATATGTTTCCAATACTATTACTCTCCGCTGCGTAATAGAGTCATAATCCGGGGGCGGCGACTTCTTTGATCCCAAGACAGACGGATATTTCAGGTTTCTGTTCCCATTATACGCCTAATCCGACCCATTAGAGGTCTATTGAGACGATTTGCTTTGACAAGTATGTTCTGACGATTATGGAGCTGGCAAACAGATTCTTAATAAGGACAAGTAGAAGAGGATTAATTTCGCTATGTTAATTTTTATAGGAAATGTCATCCAAGCAAAAAAGTCGTCACACTGGACGTGGGCTATTATTACACGGATCATTCGGGACACTTTGTCTCGCCAATTAAGACCTACTTCATTTAAATTACGATTTTGCGAGTCTTGTAACACTAATTTTTAATTACAGAATCTTAAATTTCAATAAAAGACCAGTTAACGTTCAGAAATTCGGACGCCCAAAAAATCACTATTTTACCTACTTCCATTCCAGGTGACCTACAAAGTTAAAACTTGGCTTTGTATACAAAGGAAAAAATCTAAAAACAGTGAATTTCAATATTTTGTTTTTGGATGTACGGTCAACCAATTTGATTTCTGGGCCACTTCGTACCTTGTCACAGTGACATTGATATAAGATCTCTGCGGCTTTCATATTGATTTTCACTGTGGCAAGGTACAAAGTGGCCTAGAAATGAAATTGGTTGACTGTACCTATGATTAATTATTATCTCGTGCGGGGAGTTGGTAAAACGTTTGCCTGGTGGTAATTTAATATTAAGACCAATTGCTTAAACAAAATACACATAGGTACAGTGGGCCAACGAAAATGTTGAGCACTTTAGTACTTTGTCAAATTAAAGAGGTTTCAAATTTTATGACGTTTCAGTCTAAATATTTCTTAGATTTCGATGTGACAAGGTTCTAAGTATGCTTAACATTTTTATGGGCTGACTGTACCTATTACATATTTGACACCTACCTACGTCTTTGACGAAACTTAATGATAAATCCCATCACAAACATAAATTTATACTAACAAAGTTGGTAAACAGCTTCGCTCATAAAAGAAGCGAGTCCAACTGGAAACCAAGTTCTTTTAAAACTCCTTAAATTACAGGTTGTCATGCATAATGTTCTTCCATTGCTTAAAATGATACTTAGGTATTAGTAAACAAATTAACATAACTAATGATTTACCTACATGTGTAAAGAACTGCATTTTGCGTCCGATTGACGTGTGCTTTTAAGCCGAAAGTTATCACTCAAAAAAGTTAGATACAACAATCGTCGTAAAGATATCTTCTGTGATTGATGTATCTACCTTTTTTTTCGCGTTAATTTTCCAAATATTTACCAATAATTGATAGGAGGTAAAAATGTTTTGGTATATAACAATAATCATATATACTGTAACTTAAATACGCAGGATACTCGTAATGCGAGGAGTCTCTCCGGACGGACAGGACAGTCGTTAGTCGTTATGAATCTCAAGTATCCGCGAATCATACACCGCAACAAACGACAAAAACTGAGTTACGAGTAGTATGTGGAACCCTAAAAAGGAATGTTCGCGAGAAGAAAACAAATTGCTACAAGCATACCGCATGCCGCGGTGGATATTAAATTCTTTCTCTTGTGTTGCTGTCGCTTCGTTTATTTTTGTTTACAATCTGCGGAGCATTCAACACAAGTCAACTTTTTGTTAAGTTAGCTGGATTTTAAATACCTAGCAAAAATATAAGCTTTTGAATATTTAACAAAAGAAGAAGATAATGCGGTAGTATATGAATAGCCGTCAGAGCGCGCGCGTGCCAATGCTGATAACCTTAGAATAAATTACACGAGTATTTATGAAATAAATTTTTGAGTTGTATCTTTACGTATGCAAATAAAACACTGATCATGGCTTGAATGATAAATTGATAATCTTACTATAGCGTGTATTATGATATGTAGTAGGTACTTATGTACCATATCAGTTACAAAATAAGCATAGCGTGCATTGAAAACAGTTTACAGGGCTGGAGTAGGCAAGTGCGCTCTTTTTTTTTCGCTTTAGGTACTACAAAGTTGTTAAATAGGATTCAACATTATTATCAAAAAATAGCACCGTACTAACCGAATAAAACAAAACTAATTGACATTACAAAATTCAAGGCAGCAAATTTCTTATATGCCGTTTACCTGAAAAGATAAGTATATTATAGTTCGAGATTAAACTTAGGAAAGCGCTAGCATTAAATAATAGTGACAAGTTCCACTAACACTCTGCTCTTGTCGTAGGCGGCCTATGTAAACAAACCCTTTGCCCTATGTAAATAGATTTAGAAGGCTTCCCTAGCCATTCGAGGTGGCTGGCTGTGCCAAGTATTGCCATTGCAAATTGTTGGTAAGCTTATTTCAGATGGAAATCAATTTTAAATAGTTCTGGCATTCTGGCATCTTTTGATTTTTGATCAGATTGAGTCCTGAAGTACATAGGCATCCTTATTTTTACGTTCACTGACTGAAATAACGTTTTTTTTATATTGATACTTCAGTAGGTAGCAACTTTATTCTTTTCAAACACTAGCAACTAACATAGCATAGAAGATTGTTTTACTCTGACATCAGACTAGCCGTGATATCTTATCTCACCACTAAGACTTTCTAATAATACGAGTACCAGACCAAATCCAGACTTAGAACATTCAAATCTATTAACTCAAGTACTCTGGCCCATAAAACAAAGTTTCGAATTGGACAACCTTTTAAGTAATGCTAAGGGCCGATGTACGTGTCAAAAGTTACCAAAGTACATTCCGTACGAGTTGTGAGAGTGGCTCAAACTTCGAAACCCCTCTAAATCTACAAAGTTTCCACTGTCAGCGCTTGAGACATTTTACTTGCCCCCGTGACATATCGTCGTTCCTTGACTCTTTGTGTGCCAAACCATGGCACACTTTTAGAATATTCTTGTCCGAATAGTTTAATCACAACAAGGTCTAGTTCCTAAAACATTAAATAAATAATACTGCCAGAAAAACCGGTGCAGAATCATTATAATAGTTAGAAGAGTAATTTTTATAAAGATTAGTTAAACATAATATATTAAAATCAGATCAGATTTATATTACTTCTCAATAATGCATAGATATTATTTACTCGCGGAAGTCAACGGATCTTGACACTTGGCCGAAGTAGTGATGAGGAGAGTTCTTGTTGCGGCATGGAAATTATCCCTATTGGAAACACTGATGAAATGGACCAACCGAAACAGCTGAATTATGTTAAATGCGTTGCTAATTTAATACTTTTTCTAAAGTTAATGCGAATCCTATATGTACTCTCGATTTTGACTTCAGTCGACTTGAACACATCTATTTATATATTACTTCTTTATTCCTTAACTGTCGTTCTCATACATGGCTTATAGCCACGTACGCAAGTGCCGCTATTCAATAGGAACTGCTTATATTTAATCTTTTATAGTACTTAAACGCCAATGACGTGACGATGATACAAGTTGAATAAAGTTTGGTTATTGTCTTCGTTAACATTGAGTCTGGGCACATTTTCAGGTAAGTAATATAAACAACGTCAACATAACGAGAAAACTTTGGGAAAAAATGATGACATGTTAGCCGCACCCTTGATCGAGATAGGAATATTAAGAGAAATTCCCTTATCCTTCATCTCACGTTCACAACAATTTCCCATCACTTGCAATAAAATGGTCCAGCAAAGCGAAGTTAATGGCGGACAATTTCTTTTCCCATCTGTGTCTCGCTTAGCCACCCCTATACGGGGCGGAATAAATGCATGACACCAACATAACTTAGACTGCTAAGTGTCTCCAATTATTGTACGTAGGTACCAATTACAGTAAACAAATAGAATACGCAGGTGAGCGTCACCTTTTTACATATGCAATTTAAACATACTACGTGCATAACTCGGGTTTAAATCATTTTGTATCATGAGTAACAACCGCGGAAACCAAAGTAATTAAAAGAAAAAATACATTTTTAACCCCCGACGCAAAAAGAGAGGGATGTTATAAGTTTAACGTGTCTGTGTGTCTGTGTATCTGTCTGTGGTATCGTAGCTCCCAAACGGATGAACCGATTTTCGTTTAGTTTTTTTTTTTGTGGCATAGATAATTTTATCCCGAGTGCTCTTAGCCATATTTCATGAAAATCTGTTCAGCCGTTTGAAGATCATCAGCTCTTTTCTATTTGATGAGGGGATCTGTCTGACTAACTTCCTTGCCTTATGTCCGATCGATTCGAAATTTGGTACCGTGTTACTTCAATGATATTGAAAGTATATGGTAATGTAACCATGACCTGATCAGGCGTTTCAATATCATCAGCTCTTTAATAGTTGATGACGGGATCTGACTACCTTCCATATGTCCTATCGATTCGAAATTTGGTTCCCTTCCTAAAATATTTATACCTACTTTAAAAGGACAAAATAAAGTAAAGTAAAGCTAAGTAAAATTTAAAAAATTAAAAACCCCCCGACACAAAATATAAACTCTAAAAAGTAACAAATAATATTTTAAACCTATTATAATTATTATCGTCACATGTATTATGTAAGTTCATATTTTTATTTTCGAAGCGTCGTCGCACTGGGGAACCGCTAAGTGATAAAAACTGTCAAAAAAAATAGAGAAAGACTGTCGATTTAGCGATTTTTTCGGAATAAATTCTTTTGTTGTCACCTGCAACTACACCTGTTTTTCTCACTTAGCGGTCCGCCGACGCGACGACTCTATTTATTACTTAATATAATGTTATTAACAAATACTCTGAAATCTGGAACTCTACGGAAGTATTACTTTGAAAGAATAATGAAGATTGTTACTGGCGCCCCTGTACCTTTTCGTAAATTTCACTGAAACTTCTGATAAAAAAATCACTTTTAATGGGCTAATGGCAATCATGGAGCTATTTAAATTCGGAATAATTATGCCAGTAAGCAAATTGAATAAGTACTTATCAATAAGAATGAGTAGGCAAGGTAAAAAGAAACATAAATCAAACACATACATCAAATTCTGGAATTTTAGTCAAATTCAAATGAAACTGGTTTAAAAAATAAGAATTTGTTTCTCGTGCAAGAAGTCACTAGCATATTGTCAGCTATTTGAGTAAGTATACCTACCTACGGAAGCTCGCAAAAGCTGCAATTAATACGAAAGAAGACAACCCATAACCACCAACCACTCTGACAACTGAGTGCACGACTAAGAAGAAGAAGAGAATCTACCTAATTGACAGACAAATACAAGACCTAAAAGATCATTTTCATAACAGTGGCCCACTGCTTGACAGTAACTCCAAGTATTATTAGAAAAGTCAATAAATAGGCAATTTAAGCGAAGTCTTATTCTGCTAAAGAGGGTTTCTAGCTTTTTATAAAAGTTATACAAACTTCAAGTTTGTTATGCAATGAGCACACCAAGTCGTTAGTATATTTCTATCAATATTTTCATCAGATCAATGATTTTGAGTCGAGCAATTTAAAATATCTGGTACACATAGTGGCACAATAACGGAGTAAAAGATACTTAATAAATCTTATTAGCCGAAAGATTCAACATAGATTTAAGTTACAATCGCAATTCACGGGCCAAGAAAACGTCAAAACCATGTGTTCCGTCTCTCACGGGACTGTAATATAATTTAAAAAGAAATGCTCCATTATTTATGTCCAGTCAGCCCGTCGCTTGACTCGCCTTGGAATGCTTCGCTTCAATTTAGTGGATTTTCCTTCAACGTACCTATTAGGTCTAGTTATGCAAGCTTAGGAAGCATCTTATAAAAAACACGAGAGTAACAGACTGCTTAAAATATTTGATCTTTTGTATTTCAAGAGATTTATTTACACAAAGATTTTATTTTGATAAATGACTTTGCACAGTAGGTATGGTTACGATAGCATGTTATCATAAGTAAAGTTGAGTGGATGATTTTAGAAATTATCCTGGAAATGACCCCCCTCATCCCTTTCGGCCTTTACGCTACCTAAGCATTTGTTTTCCGAACATGAACATTTTCAATTTCCTTGGTCCCGTATTTATTCTTAGCAGTAAGGGTTGAAAGCCACCCGTTTCTGCCGAGATATTTTGGTTCGAGGCTGAAATGGATGGTTTCACCCGAGTTAAACACTCTAAATACTTTTCATTTCGAATACAGGAAAAAAAAATCAAAAATGCACACACATTTTCTGAAACAGTGAAAGAACCATTTTGGCGGGAACTGACGACTGGCGTTAATGGAGGTAGTGTTTGTGTATGGACCATCGTATTTCATTTATTTTTAATAAAGAATTAATCGTATTTAAGCTCAGACTAACCAGACTCAATATCAAATAATAATACCAGTGCCGAAGGAGATGGTCGTATACAACTTTATATAAGAGCGACAGAGAGACACATAATTTGTTGTCCTTGTCATCGATTCACTTTTTTTTATCTGCCACAAACTATTTTTATGACTTTGTTTCACTGTGGCATTCAACCGATTAGGTACCCAAATTAAGGAGGTTATTTATGGTAAGCCATTAGCCATTTTTAACAACTTCTCAATGTATTCTGCATGCAGGTCAATTGCAGGTGGCACGCGTTAACGATCTCTATAGAAAACTTTACTCTGTCTACTGTGGCTGTATATGTTACTACCGTTGCTCAATATAACTACGATTCACTATCCACGAACAATGACCCACTTTCAGAGTAGACGTACTTATGAGAAATGAAAAATATTTTATAACTTACCTAATTACGGTTTAATTAAAGAATCACACGTGCCTACATAATTAAATATTGTTTATCCAATGCTAGGAACTGGCTTCGTATCAAACTGAGTCTGTTAGTTGTTGGAATAGACGTTCGGAATGATATTTTTATTTATGTCAAAAAAACAAACAAATGAACTTGTACCAGCCAACATCGCGCACGAGCCAGTTCGTGGAGCCGAGTGATTAAGGAATTCGTGCTGATTTCCAACAAACGTTGGCCAACTCAATTTATTTATGTACCTACTTAAACCACTGACTGCGCCAACCCCAGACACACGACCGCAATCCAAAATTACAGTCGTTTTAGAAAGAGCACGGAGCTGTCGTTTTGGATGGAGTGCTGGAAGAAAATTTGTTGAATAGAACGAGTGAATATTACAATACAATACAAATACTCTTTATTGTCATCATCATCATCATAGGCCTTTGCGTCTATTGCAGACGATTCAAGCATTGCTGTGTAGTTGCGAACATCGTTTTTGGTGGCTGTAGAGACCAATGCGGGAACGGCACGATCTTCCACAGGCCACTTCAGGGAACTTCTTATTGTACGCCTCACACAAATGGAATATTATCGAATATGGAATATGGATGGAATATTTTCGATTTTATAGTTTTTCTTTGACACTAATGTTATATAAACATATCCAATTGCTGGTTTTATCATTGTTTTGCAGACAAACGTTTAATCGACTTTTTGATTCGCAGAATTTTTATTTAATTCAAAAAGTTTTTTTTTCCTACAAAGGGTCGCAGTTTTAACTTAATCAAACCTACCTACATTTCTAGCAGACCTGGCTTCTACACCTACACCTTTTTCCTGTACTTAAAAGTTAACGAATTCTGAAAAAACAATTCTATGAAACGAAAATTCTGCGAAACAATACATTCTCTGGACAACCAATTAGGTACTTATATTTTAGAATTAACAATTATAAAGATCACTAGATCTACTGAGATATACTGGTTTTTAAACGTATAATTAAAATAATTATTGGAATAATAATTTTGAATGCTTTTAACGGAGACGTAATGACTACTAACTGGTTGTGTGATTTACAAGAAACGTTTTCCGTGCAAAGCATTTTATATTATTATAGGTACCTAAGCATGACGAGACAAACGGATATACTCATTGTATAAAAAATAGATAGAAATCAAAGACAAGTACCTACGCTCCCTTTCTTACGGAAAACATCACGGGGAAATCTCAAGTGGAAAAAAACTTATACACCATTTCCTCATAAAGTATGTGAAAGTGCGTTGGGAATCAACTGTAATGTAATACTACTTATACTCTAATATAAATAAGCGTTTTGATATACAAGGATACTCGAGTAAGCATATTATCTACTGCGGCCATTTTTTATGAAAAAAAAAGATCTCACGGCTCAGGACATGAAAGTACTTCCTTTAAAATAAATAGGTAGGTAAGTATAATTTGTCAAAGTAATTGCTACAATTTACGGTCTTCCAAACTACTTATAATCTTCTTTGTCATGATGAGTGGTTGGTTCTATTGGTTATTATTACTTAAATACGTCTAGTGATTGATATTTCATAAAACTTAAAGACCATCAGTCGACCATATTGTGCTATAGCCAGCCATTACCCGACTTGAAATAATATTTCTTAGTTTTCCGCGCCCAAAATACCCTGTTTCACCAGTCGTGTCTGATTGTCTGTCCGGCCTATGTTTATGTACGGTTTACGGCTGAAACTAAACTAGATCAAGAACTTATTCCCTGAGAATAAAATGTGATGAGGATGTTAAAATGGGATGAGGCTAAAATTGAAACTATTCGGGTTTGTCTTAGAACTATGATTTTTGTACTAGGTAATGAAAAGTGGTTATATTGCGAGCCGGAATTGCAAAAAGCAACTAAACTTTTGCTATGCCTATTACCGAATTTTGTATATATTTATAGGCTCTTGACGCGCAATCAATATAAATTTTCAAAAAGTTATAATACAAAGCGTACGGTAAATTTTTCAAAAGGGAGGTTGCTTAGCGAAATATTCCAGCTGTTTGATTTTTTATCTTAAGTAAATTCATGTCCTTTGATAAGCTGATACATATTGCACGAAGATGTTCAAGTCATTTCGACGCCGCAATGAAGACGCCAATTTCACACACGAGGGGAATTCCAATTACTCCATTTAATACGAGCCGTTCATAGCAATGGGAATGGCGAAGAGAATGTTCTAGTCAGATAGTTCTCAGACGTCGGCTGGCGTATTAAATTGTCTAAATTATTTTCTGACTGAAATAAATTCAAAGTGAAGATTGGTTATTGATTTTTTTAAGAGTGTATTTGTATTCGAGAGTATTTTTATACTGCCCAACTATAACGATAACTGACAATATCAGAGCTCGCTTGGCTGTGCTCAAATTAAATGGAATTTGATTCGAACGTCAGTTTCAGCTCCTAGCGTTATTAATACGTCCCGGCGATATTTCGTCAATGGCGGCTGCTGATATTTTGACATCCAAGTCCACGTCTAGCTTTTTAAAAATATATTAGGAAGCCTATCAATGCAGTGTACATTTAAACTCTTGCCACTTATTTATTAATTAAATACATTTCATAAAATAATTTACAAGTCAAAGTGTGTTGTAGGCTAGTATAACTCCGCTCAATTGTAAAAATAATTTATGAAGCATAACTAAGTAGATGGTGTAAAAACAAAACAAGTTGGGTATAATTATATCAACTAAGTCACTAGGTCATCAACCGGAGTGCTGGTGGTATCTAACCTGGGGGGCTAGCACAATTTGTTGCAAGGTCGCATCACGCGCGACTTCACCATTCCTGTCTCACTCGCATTAGGTGAGTTAGAAAGAGAAGGGTAGATTTTTGTCTTTTGGTGTTTCGTCATGGTTTCGTCACAGCGCAGCGTTAGAATTACTAACACCGCTGAGTTAGGCGACTTCCTGATTTGTCGGTGCGGAGGCGGTACGATATGAGAAAACTGTCAAATGTCAGTTTTAACTGTCAGTCGAGGCAGTACCACTTTTTACTGCGCCCTTACATTTAAATGAGCACTTCCTGACTGGCACGGGAGGCGCGGTAGCGGCGCGATGCAAAGGCAATACTGCTTCGCTTCTGCGCATGATATTACTACTGCGCAAATGTGATACCCAGTTGCCTACTGTCATGGCGTCGTTACCGAACAACGTCTTTGCACATGTGGTTGGCGAAATCATCATAAATTTAATGAATAGCCATTTTTAAACAAAAAAAAAGTTTACGTCAAAGAAGAAAATGTCACTTATCGAGCCCGCCCCGCCAAGTCAATAAATCGCCGTGCTATAAGACCGCAGACCAGCTACCGGGGGCTTGGAGTTGTGCGACCAATAACAGAATTTCCTATACATCAATTTGCTTTTTTTTTAAAACGACGGTGGCAAACATGCGTACAGTCCACCTAATGATAAGCGGACACCGCAGCCTATAGACGCCCGCAACGCCAAAGGCGTCACGTGTGCGTGGCCGACACTTTATAAGATTTGGTGATTCTAGATGAAAATATTGAAACAGTCATTAAGCCAGTCATTTTATCAAACCAAGTCATACGAATTTGTCTATAACTAGGTATTTAGGGTATTTAATTAAAATATTTGTAATATAGCCATAATATTGAAAAAACATTCCAAAAAGAGGTAACTGCAATTTTTTTCTATCTATTGAAATTCATCAGGTCTTGTAACTGAATACGATTTTGACTATAAATGATCATTATCTAACACAATTTTTTTTTTCAGAATTTAAACACTATATTCTGTCTCAGTTGGTTTTAAAAAACTCAAAACAGGGTCTACCCAGCCTTAACACCATGAGCACAAAAGGTCCCTCGGTCTCAAGTATCTCAACACAGCGCATCCTCGATCGGGAGCTCTGGCAACCTTGCTCACCTCCAGGAATACAACACTATATACCTGTGTAGTAAATAATGTTACTATGGCTGTGTTCTTCTGCAAGGCGGAGGTACTTCCCCAGTTGGGCTGCTCCAAATTCGAGCAAGATGACAATTTGCTGTGCCCCACCTCTCATAAAAAGTTTACGTTAGCGTTTTACATTTCACAGAAAGAATACAATCCCATGTTAATAAAAACATATAATACGATGTATTTATGTTATAGTTACCAAATTGACTGAAAAGTGAAAGCAAAGTTTTTCGCAACCCAAAAACATTACTAAAGTTATATTATTTTATTCAAATACAATGCGCATAGTAACTAGTTCTGACTGCAGTTGGAGAACTCTGATGTCAGACGACTGCTCAAAGGCTATTTTTCACCCCATTAGATACTACGTGTAAATAACATAGTAAAAAAATAAGATTGCATTGCACCCGTGGTTTAAAAATTGCTACAGCAATTAGGTACAGGTCCCGTATGCATTTTACATGAGTTTGCTGCAACCAGCTGGAAAAATCAGATAAGAGCCGGGGATGTAACACATGGTCGCTGGCGAGCTAGATTTGCTCCCAATGAGTCCCTTAAATACATTCCTTTTGAATCATGTGGTAAGGAATATAATAGGTACTACTAGGAAATAATAAGGTACCTATATAAAAACACGTGTCGCGTGATATTCGACTTCAAAGGCACGAGTGACCCGTTTCGTTATATTTTAATATGTCACGTACTCAACCTCTGCTTACACAGGTAACGAGTGAATAGGCATTTTCTGAGTGAGCTCGCTTCACCGTAGGCCTCATCTTTGCCCACAGATGAGGGGATTGAAGATTGATGCGGAATGCTCTTGGCCAGCAATCCCATTATTGATAAATAAAACTATCCTAAGGCGACTTCCTTATTTGTCGATGCGGAGGCAGTACGATATAAGAAAAGTGTCAAATGTAAGTGTCAGCTGTCAGTCGACTCGGTGGCATTTTTTACTGCGCGTCTACATTTAAATGAGTGCTTGCTGACTGGCGCGGGATGCGCGGTAGCGGGACACGATGCGAAGGCGGTACTGCTCCGCTTCTGCGCATGATATATCTACTGCGCAAACGTAATACTGACAGTATTATGTCAAGTGAGAATATTTGCGACATCTGTAAGTTTACGTCAAAAAGAAAATGTCACATATCGATCCCGCCCCGCCAAGTCAGGAAGTCGCCTAATCCTTCTTTAATATTAAGATTGTGAGGCAAATGTACGGGGTGCTGACCTGTAAAGATGATATATAGGTCACCTCAGGGCTCACTGTATCTCCAGTAGTCGCCGTGGCCGAAATCAGCCCATGAAATTAGGGGTCAAATTTGGAATTACTCGGATGAAGTCCGGGCCAAACGTTAGTTGTTAAGGACTTTGCATCGAGGTTCAATATAATATGTACGTACGGTACTGGCGGCTAATTCAATCGATAACACTACCTATGCTTAGTTCGTAATTGCAAATGGCGCTATTTGGCTGACAATACTCAGCCAAATCGTCCATACAATATAACTCTAATGATCGGTCTGATGCTAATTAGGGGAATCTTGAAATGGAATATGGCAATCTTGGACTTACTGCAATCTGTCGAAATGTTTAGATTCAGATAACTTTATTGATAAAAGTATAAATACATTTTGCAGGTCAAAGGACTTAAAATCTCAGTTTAAAACGTTATACATTTGTATGAACTAATGTGAGAATAAGTTCTTTTCTTATTTCCGTCGAGAGGGCTGTAAGTTATTATTATTATTAAGTTTAAATTATAAAGAGATTACCTACATGTCAAATAAAAAACCCGGTAAAGTGTCATTTTAGATATTAATGCATAAAGATCGAAAAAGGACGCTGTCAACGCTGTTTGACCACAGAAGTGACGTCACTTATGTGATTGTGTATTATTTGTACCTGCAAACTTTATACCAACAGCGTTATTGAAGTTTCATAAAAAGTTGTCTATTTGACTATGAGTCAACGCACGTCCCATCTTGTAGTAATCAACCGAATTTCAATGTTTTGGATTATGTAGACTATATCCATCATGAACTTTAGATACACAAAGGCCCGTAACAAACTGAGTGTCCGTCTGTTCCCAGTGGAAATTTCGGTTCAGTAACATTCGGCTCTCAACGCGGGTGGGGACGATAATTGATTGATCGCCAAAAGGCGCTCCGGTATTGTTGTAAACCTTGTTTGAAGTATAGTTGACGTCATAGATTTCTTTGATTTTTGTATCTAATACCACCGCAATAAGGTGAAAAATGTGGAAGTATGTATGTAGATGTAGATAGAGAAAGATTTCATAGGTTCATGTTCTCTTACAGTAAGTCAACAATACTAGTCATATCTAATGAGCTTTAAATCCACAATGCTCAAAAATATATAAGCTTTTCTTTTAGGTTTATGTCTTTCATCTGGACTCAATTAAAGTTAATAAGCCTAATTTTTCGTAGGTGGTGCAGTAAACTATATAGATTAAATATGTTTTAAATGCACGAAAGATAGACAACTTTTATGGTTTTAACTATGTATGACTCGTTCACTTTTAAGGATTTCACTATTATGACATACTACAGCGATGGCTATGGTCAAAAAGATGACTACGGAATTTTGAGGAAATACCATAATTATAACTGTAGTAATTTTGACTTCCTGAAACTGTTCTGCTAACCAAATAAACTCAAAGGGTGTTAAGTGGAGCACACCGGCTGAGTCGTGATGATACTACAAGTTTCCCAGAAAGCAGCGATTTATCACACGGCTCACTCCGACCGTGGCACTGCCAGCGATTGAATGCAGCCTTCTAAGACCAATGGAGAGACATTTCTCACTAAAATGTGGGCTTGGGCATACCCTAACCTATAGTAATAACTATAGATATTCTGTATTTCTTTATTTCCAAAAAATTCAAAGATATATTCCTTGGATTATTAAAGTTTATTCCTCAAAGACACTGGTATTCTGAGTCACCGTCTAAGATGTCTTTATTTGGGAATCTGGAACGTTCCGATGTGGCTCGCAAACGCAAGCTTTGTTTTGAAGATGCGGTTGCGGCCATACGGTGCACACTGTAGCTGGAAAACTAAGTTGTTGATATACATGCGTGTACTACGGCTTCGGTTGAGTCTTTCGAATATGGCACTTAGCATTCTGGACTTCTAAGACGGTGTGAGAAGGTACAACGTGTTCAACTAGTAAACCTTCTATCGAGCTCGCTGTTGACGCAGAAGAACACAAATCTTGTATGATTCAGCGTATACTAATCAAAATCATATGCTCGCTACTCCGTCCGTCCGGTCTGGTTAAGGTTTTTCCGAGAGACTGCAGTATTCTTCAAGAAAGGAGTGGACAGCTTCTAAAAGGATCAGCAATGCTCTTGCGAGTTCCTTGACGTTGCATGCGTCCGTTGTCTACGGTAACTTATTCGTATGCTTGTTTGCTACCAGCGTAGTATAAAAACTAAACAATAAGTACTCTTGTTGATTTAAATACATATCAATTCAGTAGTGTTGATGTCTGCTAATTTCGTATCGAAGACGTATCAACTTCAAGCTGTAACCAGGGGCTTATCGTGTAAAAAATTACTTGTTACTTTATTTCAAAACGGGTTGAGTCTATACTCAACCCGTATTACTTCCGCTCATAATGTAAGTTACAAGTCATTAGGCAATAGGTTCGGGGTCTCATGGTGCATCGGTTATGTTTTTTTTTTTATACTACGTCGGAGGCAAACAAGCTGACAGCCCACCTGATGGTAAGTGGTTACTGCCGCCTATAGACGCTTGCAACACCAGAGGCGTCACTCACGCGTTGCCGACCCATAAGAACCCTTTTCACGCCTTATGTATACTTGTAATCATGATCCAGCTGTACGGCGCCGACCGACATGCCGGCATATCTAATTTAATACACAGCACTGTGCCAACTGATGCAGAATTATGCGTGTTCCGACTGTTAGTAAGGATTTAACCTTAAGATTAATTATCAACTACATCACACCGATCTCTATTACGAAGGTGATCATTAAATTGTAGTTGGCCGTTAATTTGGTTGCTCTTTTTAAAGCAACGCCTTTCTACACTAGACTTTGATACAGAGTTTTTCTTTGAATCAAAATTCTCAACTTAAGATAGATTTGGTTTAATGAAACAATGGTTTTTGACTATGTCTCAGTTCGATGATCTAAAGCTTTATTTAAAAACTTTACTTACCGCCGGTCGGCCTGGTGCCGTGACACTACTGATGTGCCCTCGGAAACTTTCCGAAATTGCGAATGTTTCCACATGGGTAAGTTTCCGAAATTTCTCAATTTTTTGTATGGGGTTTGAAACTTTCCGAAATCTAAAATGGAAATTTCTTATATTTCTATGAAATTCTCAAGAAATTTCCGAGAACTTTTCCAAGTTTTTGGAAACTTTCCGCAACTTGCATATCTGTAGACGACACTCAAGGTCAAGCTAGCTACCAACATAGTGCATGAGCAGCGAATAGATTTATTCAGTTGTGGTCGTTACTAAACTAACGTATATAATAGGTTCTCGCCCTCGAAAGAGCGCATTGCGCGCGATATGGAAAGAGATGGGCACGTTTAGGCACGTTTGGCGTACCTAAACGAGGAATTTGTTAACGTAAGGCCTTATTCTGTGACTCAATGTAAAATTTATGGACAAAATGAGTTGAATGTGGAACACCTGGGGTATCAGCCGCCATAACCGCTAGCACTTTTTCCAGAAAAGTGGCACGGCAGCACATAATCATAAAAATTTGCGACAGTTCGAACGCGCAGAGTTCGGTGGATGGCTAATAATAGCCCAAGAAATGTCTCGAATAGCTATACGAAGAATCTACGATGTTTATTTCACTTCTCGCAGCTTAAAGTCGTTTTAAAAAAAATGTACATAGTTACACAAAGTTAGTCTCGCAGCTTAATGAAAACAAAATTACGATCGCGTCCTTTGTGTAACGAAAGTTACCATTAGCCATACAAAATATATGAGTCATCGTTACACAAAGGAATCAATAGTTAAGTTTTGTTTTAATTAAAGCCCTTAACTATGTAGAATTTTTTTGAAAACGACTCTTAAGGCGCTTAGTATATACATATTTTTTTTATTTAACTGCTAACGACCAATTTCCTTTAACGATGAAATTGGAACTGCTTACAATTTATAATGAAGCTGTACCTATATTGTATTAAATAGCAACATTGTATAAATAACACAAGAACTTCGAAATCGGTTCAGTCGTGCACATTTTATCATATCCCGGGGCTTAGAAAGGATGCTATTTAAAAGTTTCAGCTCGGAGCGCAACATGTTATTCAAAAATGGTCCCATCTCGTTTCACCACTTACATCTAATATCTCTTGATCCCGAGGATAAAAACTTTGCGTAGTCGGATGGTTGACTTACACTGGTTTGCCTAGAGGTGCAGGAAAGCGTAGTGAATGGCTTTCCAGGATAAGCCCAGTCCCGCCACGCCTGGCTCGCGTCCAGGCACTCGCAACGCACTGAAATTATTTTATGACTCCATGACGTTGTAAAAAGGACTCTAGCATTTTTTGTGTAGTTTGAATTAAAAATCTGTTTTATGTTATGTTTCACTTGCGGAAATTTGTTGAGTGTTCATTCTCATTTTCGCGCGATAGTTATATTTTTTCGCAGCATGGTGGATACGTAAAACAAGTAACAAGCTGGTCATTGTGGACAGTAAGAGCAAATTATTATATACAATTATCGTATTCTTTGTTTGACGTATTACTATAAATTACGTTGAAGCAAACTAGAATAACCTTCTTTGGTAGCATTACCTATAAATTTGTCTTTATCCTGTAGGAATGGCACATGAAAAACATACTGGGCTGACAAGGGTGGCCAAAGTAGAAGTGCATTTAAGGTCAGTCAGTCACTATTTAAGGTGCTTGGTAGTGCTTGAAGTAAATATTGTAGGTACGGGTCGACCAAAAAATTGGTCTACAACTTTTCGATTCTATTATGTGTATGTTAGAGTCCAAAAGTGGTAGAGGACTTTCTTTGCTTACTGTACCTACATTTGATGCTTCAGGAACTATGAATCAAATTAAATTGTTAATAATAATTATTATTAATAATCGCAAGGCTTTCTTACAATTCTACCCATTATCAATTACTTAATCTGCTCCATAAATAAAAATTATATGTAGGTACCTATAATGGTAACCGTGAAGTGCACTCAATAATAGCAAATTCAAACCCAACATTTTCTCACCGGAGTGGCGGAGTGGCCTGCAAGCAAGGTATCGCAATGTAGAATTCCACTTCATAACCCTATTTGCCGACAATGTTGTCAGGTGCAATATGACATCCGTACTGCTAAAAGCACTCAGCTCACGTCAATATAAATTGGAATATATGATTCAAATGCAAGTGTAACGGCACCTAATAGTCAAATGATAAACGATATGACTACGAATAGTACCTATAAGGTAAAGGTCCCGACCCGACACCTATTGATCACCTCTGTCATTGGGATATAAGATTTAACGTCGCGAAGCCCCGTGTCATATAGGTACTACATAAAAAAATCAACTATATATATACATGTATTAAGGTTGTGATTATATTGATAACTTGAGGTCAGTCCTCAGGAGGTTAAAGTGCCATTGCCACAGTATTGGGGCAGCGTCAAGCACTGGGACATTTACCTTACTCGAATTTAGAATGTCACGAATAAAGTAGAGCAAAATCAGTCTTAAAATGACTCTCTTTTCCCAGTAGATACTGTTTTAATGTGTGTGGGTTCTTAGTGTACTGCGCCTACGTTAGTGTGGGACCTGTCTCTAGCTGTTAACCCGAGAATATTCCGCAAACAACAAAATCAATTTCTTTTTTTTTTCTTTTTTTTTTTGTTACAATAAGTATAGGTAACTTTATTATTTATATAGTTCGAAGTTTATATTTGGAAAGCTCTGGGTTAAATAAATCTTGTTGCATCTCTTTCTTTAATATCGCAGAAGGAAGAGAGGGCAATACGCAACGTAGTTAGTAATTAAGCAATTAACGCAATTTATCGTTTTCAATAAACATTTGTAAATTAATTAATAAATTATAAAAACAAATACATTCATCATCTATTTTTGGTGCTATATATATTGGTGTTAACTTACAAGTTTTATCAATTTTCGGAAATAATATTTATTAAATGTACAGTTTGGATTCGGTCCGGATTCGGATTCAGTTGGGTCCAGATGACAAGTTCAGAAAATTAAAAAGAAAATGAACTATACTTATACAACAAGACTCGTCATGTTTTACATTTGCCACGTAAATTCTAGTTGAAAAAAGCAAAACTTTCATGCTGATTACTTACATTGCTTTAAGTATATAAAACGATTGTGACGAAAAATGTGTTCATTGTATCTTGTACAAATGGACGACGAAAATAAAGAAACTGCACTCCTAAACAAATCGCGTTAATTGCTTATTACTAAGGGAATCAAGGTGTATGAAAAGTCAAAAAAAATATTTACTCTATTTATTTGAAATGAGTCGTAGAAAAAGTATTGTATGCAACGGTGCATGACTGATCTAAAAAAATATTCGTGGCGTCTTTACTTGCGATGTTCGCCAAGGCTTACATCGCAACCCACACCACTCGCCTTTTAAGCCCCTTGTAATACACCAGTTGCATAAAATACTATTAAAAGACATAAAAATAAGAACTATGACAAGTAAAATCACATTACTAACCAGCGAGTTATAATGAAATTCAGTACAATATTACAAACCAGCTAGAGCCAAGGGCTATAATGATTTGCTTTTGGTAAGGTTTGCATTATATATAATTTTATGTCACACCTGGCCATAAAGTGGCCATTATCGCACGCTCCGCGCGCGAAAAAACCCACTTCCTGGCCAGGGGGTGGCATAAAATTTTGTACTTACCACGGGCGATAATAAAGAAAGCCTCAGATCGCATATTTATCGCCCTTGCCTTCGGCTCGGGCGTAAAATACCTGCGATCTGAGACATTCTTTGTTTTATCGCCCTTGGTAAGTAATGTACTATAAAATTGTCGAGCAGGTGGTTTGAAAAGTAATTACAGCATAATATATTTCCTGCGAGTTTGTGCGAGTACAAAAACCATGTACTTATATTTATCACAGGCTTACGCATTTATTCTGATGTAAACGCAACATCACGGCGCGGCGTTCCTTTTGCTAACGAGCCAAAGGAATAGCGGCCAGATCTAACTAGTCAGTATGTAGAATACAAAATTTAATTACGCCGTGAAACAGCGTATTTTATTTATTCTATTCATCGCCTGTCAGTCCCATTATGTTTAGAAATGTTTAGCTGGAAAATGCCAGTGCTTCGTTATTAAGTTCCAGTTTATGTGTTGATTTAATTTACTTCTATCCTGTTTTATTCAAATGTTCTGTGTTCTTTGTTACAGTTGATTTGGTAATTCTTTGTGACAGTTGATTTCGTAAATTTATGTCAAGGAAAAATGGTCACTGGCAAATGCTGAGGCTGGTCGCAAAATGTAAACGTTCCAGTGCCTGGCACTAACTCGATAGGTACTTGGCACTCAATAATAATTCATAAGAATGGAGTCGAACAGCGGGGTAATCACGTAACTTTCCGAACGTACGGTAGGAATTTTAATGTAATTTTTAGTATGGGATTTGACATTTAGTACCCTTACCATGAGTTTGCAATGTTTGCATTACCGTACTCGCTAGCGACTGCGTAAACGATTTAGTATAGCGATTCTTACCTAGTTCTATTACGTAACCGCCAGAGGCGCTGTACTTTTGCCCATACTAAATCGTTTACGCAGTCGCTAGCGAGTACGGTAATGCAAAGATTGCAAACTCATGGTAAGGATCTATCATACTAACGGTCGAAAACATTACGTGATTATCCCGCTGGCGCTGATGTCAATTATTTAAATATTGAGACGAATACCTTATGTCGTAAACGCAATCACGTAAGTAATTCAATATTAGGTACATACTGAGCAGTCCGCTCAGGTTCGGGAGCACTGGAAACGGAGGCGGGAAGCCTGTACTCAGCAGTGGGACACATCAGGTTCCGTTCCCAATAATAATATAACATAATACTTAAGATAAATGAAACAAATAAGACTTATTGCATTCAGCCAATTCAAATGTGGATTCTTTATTGCTCTGGATTCTATCATTTTATCCTGTTGGTATTTTCGCTTCCGTCGTCGTCGGTTCAACCGGTTTCTTTTTTAACTTAGGTACATCAGGACCTATACCAAGGCTTATTATATATTTAAAGCGGTATATTGCCTCTTTAATTGGTATCATTTCATATTTTTCCCATAATATTAAACTTAAAAAGTTTGAGCAGAATTTCTTGAAGATTGAATCGAGGGCGGATTCCGTCTCAGAAGACGCTCTTGTCCAGGATGATGGTTTCTGAATTAAACAAAGTAAATATTAACAATATTAACATTATCTCTGGCCTATACCACGAAACTTTACAAGCGAACAATTTGTCAAAATTGGCAACTTTTTCTACAGAAAATTGTACCTACTACTTGGTCGAATTGTAGACTTGTAATAAAGTTTTGTGGTTATATAATTATGCTAGTTGATCACTTGATATTGCAAATTTGTCAAACTTCTGATAGGTAGATCTATGTAAATGTAACTTTTATGGAAAATGACACCACACTTTATGAACGCTCGAGAATGTTACGTAATTTAATTAAATTATTGGGCATTTTACTATTTTATTAAATTTAATAGGTAAAATATCATAATAAACAAAAACAACTAACTCAATTACGATTCTTGGTGCAACATACACTGAAATATCTCTTTGTTGAGTTTTTTTCTCGCATCGCGCCAGTTTAGTTGCAGCACTTGCGGCGAAGTTTTATATCTTATGTAAACCCGTTTGGTTCGGTTTTGATATATAGCTCTAGGAGTGACGTGTCAGCAAGTTGTCAACGGATATTTAGATAAGTACATAACATTTAAATACACTATAAAAATGTGGAGGGTAAACCCAAAAAAGTTCATTACCCGTCCATTATTTCACTTGTGTTATGCAAAATTATGATTGGCTTTACACGAAAGCGCTTCTTCCTGTCAGCAATTGTTCACAAAGACAATTTTTTTTGAGTCAGCTTACTTACAAAAACACATTTCTTAAAGACCCATATTCTCACTCACATCCGAAGATAACAGTTTCCGTGATGTCATTTATAGAAAATATTTATCTTTTATTTATACCAACAGGAATAAAGTGTACTTACATGGGCGATGTACGCGGCTAGAAGCACAATTATTAGTTTTCTCATTTTGCCACTACATGTCTAGTCTGTGACGACGGTCACTTTGATCTAGTTCCTTGCATAATGGAATCTTTAGTCATCCGTCGCTATTTATCAATAAAATTGAACAAAGACATGACGTGTTGTTGATTTAACTGAGACAAAAGGTATGATGATATAAACCGTTTTAGGCAGATACAATGAAGAAACGCTGCATCAATTAACGAGATAGGTATAAATCATTTGTATATTAATTATTTCATGACATTTTATAATGTAATTCTTATCGTGAAATAAATGAATCTAATCTAATCATCAACTTCAACACTATACGCGTATCCCGTAAGAATTATTTAGATTCCTATTTTATACATCACGAAAAGTTATGAGTTATATCTTTTTTATTATTTATTATTAGGTACACGTATATCTACGCTACAAAATTGACAGTAGGCAAGTGGTGACCATAATATTCCATGTGTTTCGCGCTCTTGCACTCAGCTCGGGGCGCGTCAAAACAAATTGGAATGCGAATTATGTGTGTCATTCACCAAGCCAGCTAGCAGCTACGTAGCACTGTTACGACTTTGCTGACTTGTAATCCAGTAACCTCTTGTTATTGTAAAGTTCTGATTTTTTTACAGACTTATTTATAATGTTGGGTCAATGAATAATCCAAGTATGTGACCTCGAGCGCCGAACGCAACTTAGTCAAACATCGAAAAAAAAATTATAACCCTAAAGAACTAGTTGCTTATAGTACCTGGACCTTTTAAAGTAGACTAAATTTGCTACAATATGAGACTAGAATTGTCGCTGTTAGACTCAATCGTTTCCGAGATAAATCCTTTCAAAGTTTGAGAAATTCGAAAAATGATGAACTTTGAAACTGTATCTCGTAAACTATTAGATGTACAGAGACAATAGTTGATGGCTGTGAAAAAAGTCGACAATAAAAGCTTTTATCAAATATGAAAAAAAATACAGAAACTTATATTGTTTCATATCCCATAATTAACTTGTTATTGTGTGCAATGAAGTGCTTACATACTTACATAATTCTTACAAAACGAGGATTATTTTTTTCATCTTCAGAAGTTGATGGTGTTACATTGCACAATTTTCCTAATCCTGAAAAGGATGCGGACAGATTTCGAAGCAGGTGGTAGTTTATTCACATTCACAGGTGCATGTAATATGCCTAAATTAGAGAATGCATTACATTAACTTAAAAATATATTTTATTTATCACTTTTTCCCATAGGTCACATCTTCTGGAGTCGCGAGCTTTCTCAGGCTACAAGTGTCAGCTTATATGTGGAATACTTAGGTAAGGGCCCTCTTCCATGTAGTTACTCATTGAGCCAACGTCATAAACAAGTCTGCCAAAAATCAGAACTACCAAATATAACACAAGCTCTGAATGCCAAAAGTTACTGGATTATTGTCCGACTTTTCATTTACTACCCTTTCACAATGTCTTCTTCTTCCTCGATTCCTCATGAATGAGGGTCGCGACAGCAATCGCCGGTAACTTCTTTCACCAAAGCCCTCCAATGTTATTCTATCTTCCGCTTTTTATATAGATGCTTATAAGTTCGTTTGGCAGGCTTCCTTCACCACGTCGGTCCATCGGGTGGGTGATCTTCCACGACTCCTTTTTCCTTCCACCTGCCCAACCACAATAAGTTTTTCCAGATTATCTGGATCGCATCTGGCCACGTGACCGAAGCACTGGAAGACTCGTTGCATGCAGATAGTTGACAAACGGATCTTAATGTCAAATACCTTCAAGATGGAAGCGTTTGTCCTATGCTCCGTCCAGGACACGCCCAACATCTTACGCCAACACCACATCTCAAACGCGTCACTCCTGTTTCGAGTGCGTGCTTTTAGCGTTCAAGTCTCCGAAGCATACAGAAAAATAGAGAAAATAAGGGTCCGCATTAGTTTTACTTTCGTTTTCCTTCCAATTCCTCTGTTCCTCCAAATTTTCTCTAACACTTCACTGCTGACGCAATGTAAGTACCCCCAAACTTCGCAATGAGGTCGCCCATCGAAGTGCGCAGATATAAAGATCGGGTTGTACAAGTAAGTTTGTATTAAATGCGCTGTCGACGCACAACGGTAATTAACGAGGTCAGTAAAATCAAATTACCTCTGATTTAATTTGTCCGCAGCTGGGTATCGATTGCAGCTTCGTCATGGTGATGGAAAATTAAGGTTAGTGCGGCTTTAATCTGATTCTCATCTACAAATGTATGACCTAATAATTTTAGTGTCCACGATTTCACCGCTCATGATACGTTTATATTTTCTCAGTCGGGTCTCTATATTTACCGAAAATAAATTTCGATCCCGGTAAAATCAAAATTTAATTAATTACGTAAGTTACAAATAATCTGAACTTGTTGTGTTTTAATTAGCATAGCATTTTTTAATATGGTAGGTTCCTATGGGTTTAGATTTGCATGTACCTATATTTTCTTCGCATTTTTTGGAGTGGATACCTACTTCTTTATTAGTAGCAAGTATAAACTGGTCTTCACTCAACGTTTTTAAATTTTAGTGTCGTTACAAACGCTACATGGCTCTAATATAAAAGTGATGGTATCGGTGATATTCACAGAATTAGATGGCCCTTGAAAAAACTGTTTAATATAGACTTCAATACTGGGCATAAATAGTGAAAAGTAATAAAGTCAATAAAGTTGGGTAAATGTCTAAAAAGTAGGATCTTGAGTATAACGAGAGATTTAAGTATTTACTCCCAAGGTGGAAATAATTGAATTTTCACAACTGCTAATTAGAAGTGGCATCAAATGAGGGAAGAAAATTATATGAATAGCAGGTGCTAAAACTTATTATATAATGTCAATTCGTGGCTTATTATTATACTAAGAATATTCGAGAACCCTAAAAAATACGAACTGCGCCACCAATAACACCGGCTTGGAGTTAATTGCGCGTTTTATTGGGCCGTTTAAGTATATTTTTCTTAATAGGTAGTCACTTGGAAAATGGGAGTTAGATACCTACTAAAATATTTGCTTTTACTTTTTATTAACGACTTGCTTCATTATTATTCTAGTACTTTCGTCATTTTTGGAGTTATAGTAGGATATACTTTTAACTCGTTGGCTACCGGTGTCGCCGATATACGCGATCATAACAAAAGATTGTTTTGTTTTGTTTTTTCGCCGTCAACCCAAGGGTTTGTTGAAATGAATCATGAAACGGTGTAGTAGTAGTATATCATTGTAGTCCTTGGTAGTAGTAGAGTACAACACTGAGACGACAATACTTAATAGAGTTTGCGTAAAAACACACACCACTCTCACAGATAAATTTTTCTGTCTGGAACTCTATTTGACATATCGTTTTAAGAGTATGTTTCAATTGTCCGCAAGAACGTCTAAAACTATACGCGCTACTTCCTGACTTGGTGCAGCGGAATCTGTAGCAAATATTCTCTATTTTGCTGATTTCGTTCGGATTTCCTCTTTTGATAATTTACTTAAAGTACAAATAAAATAGTTAAAGTTATACTTTTGATTACGTAAGTCGTAACCTTTCAAACGTACCTCAGATTACTATAGATATTTTTTTACGAAACCTTTCTAAAAAGCTAAAAAAGAAACCCTTTTGGTGCGACTCTAGCTGTATATTTGTCATAAGAGTCAATTTCACCAAACGGGCATTTTTGTCAAATTCCCATGGAATTTTGAAATACCAATAATATATAGAAAATTTTATGCTGATAATTTGATAAAAAAATTAATAAACACAAATTTTCTTAAGGGGTACTTATACATATAAAATTACGGAAGTTATTGCAATTTGAAAATTTGACCAGGGCACGGGAATTTATCTGTCCATGGGAATTGGCTTTTCTTACAAAAAATTGTATTAAAATTATTATTTACCATCTAATTTATCAAGAATTATAAAGTTCAATTGTATCGAAGTTATTTAGCCTAATTTTACCAATCATGGGTTCAAGTTTCAACCGAGGAAATTTATATTAACCAAAAATCTATATTTTAAGTTAAATTTCTCTTTATACAGTCACATAGCAACTTCTTTGCAAAAAATCATACAAGTATTAATATTTAAAACTATCACTAAATGCAGATGTACATATAGACGCTCGCAACTCCAAAAGCATCACGGGTACGGTGCTGACCTTTTATAAAATTTGAGATGTCCGCTTACTTGTTTGCCACCGTCGTTGTATATAAAATGCGTATGTATCGATATATACCTACATGATTTTATGTACATAATGTTCATTGACTTTGTTTATTGATTCTTTTCAAATATTTAAGAAGCTAAGTGTAATTGTAGCAGTTGGCCTGTTTTTTTTAAATAAACGCATAAACTACAACTCAAATCGATATACTTAGTACAAATTATATTTATTTATGCATTTCATCCATAATTATTGTTATTAAATGCGGTTTATTAACAAAATAAGTGACCCTTCCCAATTCCCGTGCCCCAAAATCAGCTGTTTTGGGTAAACAAGCTATGGGAATTAGGACACGGGAATTGGAAATCGATATAAAAAAATTATAAAAAAATCAAATCACATGTTAATAATATTTTAAGTTATCGTTTATATAGAGACACCAAAGTGCTTTATAATGCATACATATGTTAATAATTACTTATGTAAGAATTTGAATTTCTAAGGGCCACCGAAATTGCAAGCAAAAGCAAAAAAATTGTCGCCCACCCAGAAACCGAAGTACTTAGGTGGTTTACTCGAACTTAATGCGGTTTGCTATATATAATTTTTTTATCTATAATAGCTGACATTTGAGAGCACATGTGAAGCAGGACGCGAAGCTGATCAAATGTAAACGATGGCTGCCAGGGACCTTTGAATTTTGCCGACAAAATTTAACTCTCGCGCTCGGACGATTTTTAAACATCAATTACAAGTTATTCACCACAGTGAAGTGAATAGTGTCTGTGCTCAGTGATAGTAAATATAATCGAGTTAAAGTTTTTGACACGAAATCAGTGATTCTAATGTACAGTTTTTGATAGGAATTTTTGATTGATTCAAAACTCGATGCCGGACAGGGCACGGAGTCTTAATTTGAGCGTTTAGGTATTTTTTAATGTATTTTAAAAACAAATAAGTCAGTGAATTTGAGTGGACCTCAACGTGGAAACATGTAATCTTTATGAAAAAAAATAAATGGTACGTATTATCTCATGCTACACTACGATTTTCAGCTCGGACACAAAAAAAATCGAGTTTAGAAAATGACCCATAACTATGTTTCTCAGGATCTACTAAAGCTATCGTTTTGAAATAGTTGTCAAGTGTGGTAATTTAAGAAAGGCCTTAACTCAATCTATATCTTTTTTTTGTTAATCATAGAAAATAGCTCACTCGGTGCTCGAATCACACTTGCACTTAACCGGTTTTGTATAAAAACTTTGTAAGTTTGAAAATGTTACGTAATCATCGGGCTGGTATAAATACGAAACGTCAACTTGAACAGAACCTCTGGTCTACTGTGATTGTGCATTATTTGAGACAATAATCCGTCTCTTCCTATTTCCCTCACGATTCATTGATCCTCTCAAAGTGCATTCTGAGTTGGATTTTAAGATCGCCGGAGGCTGGCATCCGCCTAGGGCGAGGACGTGATTCGCATTCCCCTAGGAAAACTAGGAAATGAGACTCCACACACGAGCTGCTGTTCTTGCGTCGCAGGAAATTTGCCAAAATATTTGGCCACCCTCGAGTTTTTCATTAGATTAAATACGTAACCACATATAATTTGTAATGTTTAAATTCTTTTTGCTTTGGATATAGTATCTTTGCCATTTGTTTTATTGAATGTGTTTTTCGTAAATATTGATGTTTATTCTAAACGTGTACATTTATAAGGAAAATCTTTTTTTATCAGGTTTGAGAACTTATCATTTTACAACTATTAAACCAAAAATCATTGTTAAAGATGGGAGGGTTTTAAAGCTCCAACCAAAAACATCAAAAAAAGGGTTATGTTTGAAAAATAAAAGTATCGAGAAAATTTTTGCAAATCGTGTTTTCACTTTTAACAAACTGGAGGAAAATAGTTCAAGATTAATATACTGAAAGGACAGATATTTAATCACTATAGATGTTGAGATCTAGGTCGATAAACATTGGCAAAAGTGCATTTACTCGTATGTGGGCTCTTAATAACATTTAATTTTTATTCAATTTGACATTTGTATTTTTTTTTCTTTAACCACGCTAATAATGTAAAGTATTATAAAATTTATGCATGTCCATAATTTGCCGAGATGACCAAAACTGCATGTTTCATCTTATGTGTGTGTCTGTAGCAAATAAAATTATTTCATTTTTTCATTCAATCATTCCATTTCATACAGACAAAATTGTTTTAAGATCGTTGTGCAAAATTTAATCTCGCACTAATTACATTGTCCAATAAAACCAGATTTTTCTTCATAAGTAGGTATATACAGACAACAAATTTGGAAGCTCACTGCAAGGTAGGTAAAGTTACTCATAGAGTTACACGGAGTGCTTCGAGTCATCCATTAGAGCGGATGTCTCGGAACCACAGAATAAGTAATAGTACTACGTACAGAAGTTGCACTGTTGACAAATCGCCAACTTACAAACCCAAATTATAATAGGTAAATAACAAATATTGACCACACTAAGCGAATGACGAGACGACGCGACCGTCCGGTAGCAATTCGCCACTGAATGTACTTGCGCAGCGGCCCGGGGATGTACTTGCAGTGGCGCGGCGAACTGACGGAGTGAAAGCCGCCTGTCGGAACACTCTGGTGACAACCGTATTATAAAAAAACGTAAGTGCTAAAATATTAATCGAATGCGACACATTTTACGCCGTGAGTTCTTGACGCATATCACATGTCAGACGTTATTTTACACTGTTTCACCAGATGACGCGATAAACTGGGTTATATTTTTGATAGCTCATGAACTACTGCAACTAGGCAACTGTAATGAGATATTAGATTATTATATATAAGATTGCATAATACCAGTATGATTATCACAAAACCAGCTCAAAATCCATCAGATCAAACAAAATTTATATAAAGGTGCACAGCCCTTTTGAACGTTCCTGCAAGTGGATTTTATTTACCTAAATTGTCGAAAATCGGATACTTTCCAGTCTAAATTTTGTTCTAAATTTTTTTGGAGTCTAAATTTTCCGCCCCTCTCTGAGAAAACTGAAAAGTCATGGTTGTCATATAATTAAATTTTAATAAGTCATGTTGAGGCTACGTTAGCTTTTTAAATACTAAATCTTCAAGTAATAAAATTTTCGACAGCGGCACTTCATACAAAAAAATTGTGGGATTGGTATTATTTGAAAAAAAACTCTTCTATTTATTTACAGCGTCAATCAGATATCTTTAGTCGTTCAGATCGTAATTCAAACTGAATCATACGTCAACTCATTAATCATAAGAAAACAGTTCGAACCATATTCGAACGTTCTTTATTCATCATCTAGCAGCCAGCTCCTTACAGGCTTACACAGCCATCAAAAAGTAACAATCCCATATATTTGTTCCAAGACTTACTTCCTTACTGTTTACCTAATAACTCTTTCAAGTAACGCGATTGACCATTAGCCGAATCTCCAGTCAAGACTCATTTATTCGCAAGGACACCCTTTTATTATGTCAATATCCGTGTATCCTTTAACATGGGGGTATGTTTTTCCGATCCGGGCACTAGGGTGGCATGACGACGATCACGTGTTGCGAGGGCCGCGAGTAATTCAGCCTCTGCCACGCGGCTGCTGTTCGGCTAGTACGTGACTTGTATCGCAAACCTGTGGCAAACTTTTTGCCAGACAACGTTGTTGATTTAAAATGTTAAAGTTCTAGTGCACGTTGACAGGTTGTTCAAGCTAACCGTGTTACGAAATTTTGCCGCAATAGTTTATGTTATGCAGACTACCTACCTGCTGCCATTCAATATAACGACGTCGGAGGGGTCACTGCCAAAATCGGTTACGTCAGTCTATCTCTGTTGCTCTAATATGCAAGGGCGACAGGCAGATACTTCGTTTTCGGTTACCTGTAGGCCCTCGGAGAGCACATCAGCGATAGGTTATCAACAATAGGTTATCACTGTTGGTGAACACGGCTCGGGGATGACGATGTTGTGCCGTGGTGAAATTCGCACAGTATATGCGGTGCGCCACTTACGAAATATTAAGAATTATATAATGGATGGATTCGAGGAACCAAAATGAGTCGACCGGCGACAAAAGAACACGTTAGTTGCTAAATTGTTTAGTGTAGGTACTATCGAACCAACTGAATCGTGACCCACTGTGGAACCTTGTCACAGAAAGTTTCATAATGATTTTTCTTGTCAGGCAGTACGATACTCATAGTTTGTGCAGGTATAACTATTAAAAATAAATGCTCTTTTTCAGCACATCCGCGTAGAGTTGAATACGAATATACCTACACCGTAACACCAACGGGATATATAAATATTTTTAATACAGTTGCTCAAAAAGTGGTACTTAATGTGGCTGTATATTGTGCATAAAGTAGGATTTCTCGCACTAGTGCTTTTTACTTTTCAATTTTTTTTAAATTTATTGTTGGTCCAAGCCACACATCCAACCGAAGATTTTTAAATACATTTATTTATTTATTTATAAATAAATAAATTATTAAACTAAAAATAATTGTTTTCTCATATTTAAATGTGATATAAAACCTGTGAAAAAAGAATAGTTTTGATTAGGCTGAATGATGACAACCATGGCATGTTGAAAAAAGTATATTAAAAGTTAAACCGACTTTTTAATTCCCGCCTTTTTCATTTTCAAGATTTAATCTAATTTTGTAATGGCTTGCTTTTTTTGTGGGCAATGAAAAACGTTCATCTTTTTTTAGTCGAGACCTTTCTCGATTTTATATGGGTTTGCGAAGTAAGTCGGTATGTGGAGTCATCGGGAATCAATTGCAAACCTCAACAGTACCTCATAGGTATGCGCTGATAGTACAAAGGAGGAAGTAATGGGCATCGTAACAGTAACCCTTTTACGTTTAAGACTCAACAGCCGTAAAAGTATCCAATGTCGTAAAATTGATCCCCGTAATAAAATTACAGACCGTGAAGGGCGAAAATGAAATATTGTGACGCCATTACATAGAAAAAAAGCGAAATTTGAGTGTTTCAGCGAAATTTATGTTTTTATGTTTATGGGTTAGATACGCTCGCCGGGCGGTAGCCGGACTGTGACGTAATTATACGAGTACCATGCAATGTAAAAAAGGCTGAAATACGTTTAAAGGATGATTCACGCTAGACCGTTCCGTGTCCGGGCCGGCCCGTTTTCTAGTACAAGAAATGGACGGCCGTCGCGCGTCCTGGTATTAGAAAACGGGCCGGCCCGGACACGGAACGGTCTACTGTGAATCATCCTTTAACCGTTTCATATAACGTATCCAGACGTATCTCCGGAGCATTTTGCCTTACGAATATGTTTATGTAAACGAAGTAAATCGGCAAAAAAATACGTTTCATCGATTCATCTTTTTAAATAGACGACGATTGTCAATATCATAAAGCTACAATTAGGAACTAAGCATATAATTACGATCCTGGAGAAAAACATTCGATCAAACTTAATTTTATAATGCCACCTCATCCTGTACATCTAATTAATTTCGCTTTACTTTGATGTACAGAAACGTTTTCACGTCGTTAATCATTTGTTCACTGTCTATCTTAAAATCTGCAGTCGACGCTTAATTGATTGATAAGTTTTGGCATTAGCATAATCAATAAGACGAGCTAAAAATAAAATTAAAACCATTTTCATAGTGTACGGGTGTATTTCCACGCAATAGGTCGAGATTCGCATGTAATGTAACGTAGTCCCAGTAATACCTAATGTGATACAGTTCTCGAACCCCAGCTGCTGCTTCGGATAATGTCGCCGCGCTCTCTTTATACCATACGGTTTATCTCCGGACCTTCTGGGACAACCCTGACCCCTGATTTATATATGAAAACTCTAAATTTATTGGATACCCCGTTCCGGTAGTTAATAGCCAAGATATTCTGGGGTTAGCCGCGCTAGTAAGTAATGAGTGTGGGACAGGTTACGGCACAACTAAATGCGAATTGTGGTTTTGTATGTAGATAGTGGTCAGAGTAAACTGATTTAAAGGCTTGTTGTTTATTTCATTAAAGGAATGTCTGAGTTTCAGTTTTATGTAAATATAAAACTTTACTATTATGCAGGTTTGAAAATGTGTAAGTATTTTGAAGGAAATAATAATTTAAAAATTTGATGTATTTATTAATTGTAGACAAGCATTAATTACTTGACTTCGTCCAATTAAAAGTATATCCAGGCGGCCGGCGTGGAAGAGTTAATAATTACGTAGGCAAGGTGCGGTGGAAGTGGGTAAATCTCAATTTACGCCGCGGTTGTGATCCTTCTTGAAGAAATGAAATATAGGACTGGAGTTCGGGACCTGACCCATGTCAAATCAGCATTCGCAGGTATGCCCGGAATTATTTACGGCCAACTCACCGCTATGAATTTTTTTATCGGGACAATAAATCTTTATTAGCCAAGTTAGACGAATTCGCTGGGAATCCGCAGAAGAACTTCCTATTTTTCGGTTGTCTGTTAGTTTTTATCTGGGTGAAGTATTACGTGAACTTCAGTATTGACGTTGACACGGATGTATCGAGCGCTGGGGTGATATTTGACATTTTATTGATAAATCGTAATAAATATGGCCGTAATATCACGAGTTTTACAAGTTTTACTAGATGTCGAATTCACTCTCTGCGATTTAATACCGTTGCCCTGCCTATTATACTATAGGTAGTTTAAATATAAATAAAGTAGCATTTCCCTATATAATACAGGTGTCGGTACTGTTGGTATGACATGACTCTTTGGTTGTATTAGCTATATGACTCTATGACTTTCTACTGTTAAGCTTGTCATGTCACAAATTTCCTAAAGAAATTTACGTTTTTATAAAATCCGTTATGTTTATTTAAATAAAATACATTGTATTGCAAATGGTATATTTCCATTCCACGCCTAACATGTACAAAAGAGAGTCCGATAGTCAAAACAATGTCGATCTATATCAAACCCAATACCTGTGTTCCAGAAAAATAACTTCTGATTACTAACTGTGCAAGGAAAAGTTACAATTGTCAAAGAAAATTGCAAATGGTATATTTCCATTCCACGCCTAACATGTACAAAAGAGAGTCCGATAGTCAAAACAATGTCGATCTATATCAATCCCAATACCTGTGTTCCAGAAAAATAACTTCTGATTACTAACTGTGCAAGGAAAAGTTACAATTGTCAAAGAAAATAAAATATTTTTGATGATATTCGGAATGAGACTGATTGTATGTTCATCATATCAGCCGAAAGACGTCCACTGCTGGACATAGGCCTCCCCCAAGATTTTATGTTACCTCCTTTAATTTACGTTCAAGGCAATGAAACGCTTCTTTTATGTTGCACTCAGTTTTCGCTGTTTTGATTTTTTTTTGCTGTCAATTCACAGGGAACTTTAAATACTAACTGCTATGTTTTTATTTGCTACAAAGCTACATTTTAATGTAACTTACCGACATACAATATATATTACGGTCTAACAGATCTTCACGGAACCGAGCCTGAGTGTTTTATTAGCAACAAAACTTTGTACTTACTTTAAAATCTTGATATTGAGTTTAAGATAGTCAAAGCTTTTAAAGGGACGCCTCGATTCTGTAAACGATGCTCCAGTGTAAAAGATGCTTATGGTTTTCGCACACGAGATAACGAGACGAAACTCTCGTCGGGAATGGCTTTTTAGGAGAAATTTAGATAAATATCAGACTTTACGAGTATGAAGTTAAATTCATGTTGCGACAAAATTTAAAGCAATTATGTTTTGGGTCTGGCTCTAATAGGAGAAACAATCATATTAGGACTATCATGAATCATTTATATCTGAAAATCAGTCCTTATTGTTCCCTAATTTGGCTGGTAATTTTGCATTGCACGGCCTTGAGCTTCTAGTCCTTGCATGAGATCATCATTATAATTATCATAACATCAAATTTGATTACTATTCATAGTCTCTTGCCAGATCATTATAGCTACGCAACTAGATACTAAACTAAATAATAGTAAGCTCCTGCATCCTGCAATTTAGTCCCGTGTTAAGGGAATCTGGCCACAATCCCTCCGAATTACATCCCGTTTCTCACGCACCCCGCCCAGCTATGTATGTGTTTATGGGACATATACTATACATGTATTGGGCAAATTGCCGCATCCCTGGCCTATGAATATTACATGAACGGACCGCAGCGCAGGACGCGATCACTTCATCACGGAGACTTTAACTACGCCCGTAGTTTTGCGGGCTCTATCCTATCCATGGGATATAACAAGATTAAGATAATCCATACTTAATATTATAAATGCGAAAGTGTGTCTGTCTGTTTGTCAGTCTGTCTGTCTGTTACCTCTTCAGGCTTAAACCGCTGAACCGATTTACATGAAATTTGGTATGGAGACAGATTGAGTCCCGGGGAAGGACATAGGATACCTTTTATCCCGAAAATCATCCCTTAAGAGAGTGGAAGTTTGTATGAAAGAGCGATGAGTAGGTAAGCGCCTAATATAAGTAAATAGCAATTACTTCCATTCTATCGCGATAAACGAGGTCCACGCGGACGAAGTCGCGGGCAATAACTAGTAATAACAATAATTATGTACACATAAGAGGTTGTTTACTGTGGATCAATGGTGAGTTATTATATGTATGTTTAATGGTTTAACACTTTAAGGAAAGTGCAAATGCAAAGTTTATTTTGGGTTATACCAATACACGTGCATCTCCAAAAAAACTTATTCGTTGAGTTCCTACATATTCTTATATCTTTAAACGAGCAATTCTTGTATATATATATATTTATTTATTTCGGGGATCTCGGAAACGGGTCTAACGATTTTGATGAAATTTGGTATGTGGGGGTTTTCGGGGACGAGCAATCGATCTTGCTATGTCTCATGCACCGGAAAACGCCTCAGATATTTATGAACTGGTTCGGTGAGTTGTAGACCTCGCGAGCATTTTTTACGTTCACACTTCCTAAACCCTGTAATAATAATCCAAAAACTGACTCAACAATATTTTTTTATAACTATCTAACCTACCTGAGCGGAAGCTGTTGAGTTTTCTAGGTAGATGTCGCTGTTCACCTCTATACAGCGTTTTAAGAGGGAACTAGTTGAAATATTTGGGGACCTAGCATGATTGCTCCGAAAGCTCAGTTATCTAGAGTGGCGTGCGACGATCTATCATTATATTTAACTCCGGTCATTGGTAATAATCGAACAGCCAACTTTATATTACATTTATTTGAAAAATTGTAAATAAGGAAACAGAGATTTTAAGAACTATAGGTAGGTAGGGTAAACTCGGACTATTCCGTGATATTCACTTTAATGCTTTTTTTTTGGGGTCACTCGACAAAGTTTCAATCATTTAAATTATACCATCCGGCGAGGAAACAAGTATTCTTTCCGTTAAAAAAGATATAATTATGTTGTACCTATTAAATACGAGTTTATTATCAGTTTTCGAGCAAGTGTAAATATTATATGTATAAGTTAAGCCTGTATTTAACATCGGCATGCTCCTCACCACTATATTACATCCACATATTTTCGTTGCAATTTCGAATAACTCAAGTTAAATGTTTTATCACAGAAGCAATATCGCTGTAAGTCAATAGCCTAAGGGTTTGAATTGCGGGAAATGATTGTGACTTTATATGAAACCCGTTTGTTTTATTACTTTTCTCGTAAATGAGTAGTGTGTCGTAGTGAGTCGTGAGTCTCGTGAGTGAGTTTTCTTTTGTTTGTTTCGGTGGACCCATATTTCTTGTAATACGATAATGTACTCTTAATCTAACTGGAGTTTATAATAATATCAAGAGAAGGTAACAAATAAAAGCAGGGTAAACGTCCCTGTTGCCGACACTGGCCCAATAAATGTCACTTTCATTTATTCATGATCTCATATTGACAAAGGTGATTCGTAGATTTAACCGTCTATTAAGAACTAAGGCGTCGAGCACTGGTAACTTTACCTTACCAAAAATCGTTGTACCTTATTTGTATGTTTATCAGGGCTCTAGATGATAATACTCAAAATCCAAGTAGGTATTGAAAATATAATCACCCGTCTTCAAAATTAATAAAAAAATAGCATCATAGAACGCGTTTTGGTGTAGCTATTTTTTTTTAAACAATAAAACCGGCCATGTGCGTGTCGGATCACGCACAACGAAGGGTTCCGTACCGACATTGAGCAGTCCACTTTTATAAACACTATCTAATACCTTGAATCAAAAAAGGTCGTATCTTCATGGGACGTCACGGCACTTACGTCCTTTTGTTTGGGCAAGACAGTTTTTCAGTGATAACTCAAAAACTCTTAATACCATCATCAAACCAAACCATGAATCAAACCAAACCAAACCAAAAATCGTTGAAAGTATTTATTAATGTACACCACCTCAATTTTTTTTTTCAGAATTTTAATCTTTATAGTTTGGAAATCAGAGGGGTAGGGGGGGACACATTTTGTACGAATTTTGCAGCTTATATCTCACCAATGATTGACTTAAATGGAAAACTTTTTAGTACCCTCTACATTATTTTTAAAAACCTATCCAAAAATAACCCTCACAACTACTTGCATTGAAAAAAAAAATTCATCCCCCGGTTACATGGATGGGGTGCAGATCATTTTTATGTAGCGGTTTATAGAATACATCTTCCTACCCAATTTCATAAGTGTAGTACTTATGTCTTATAGTCTCCGAGTAAATCGGCTGTGACATACGGACATACAGACAGACATGACGAAACTATAAGGGTTCCGTTTTAGACATTCTGGCTCAGGGACCCTAAAAATAGACGACCTGATAACCTCCGTCCTTTAAAGAAGTCAGTTAAAAACAGAACGTCTAGATATTAGTAATAAATAAATGCATAATATCTGCACTGAGCGAAAAAAATACTAATTATTAGTAAGTTTTAGTGAATCCCAAGACAAGGAGATTATATACTAACGGTTACAAAACATCAGTTCAGTAATAATTAGTAGTTACAAGGACAAATTTTTTGGTATAAGTAAATAACTACTATTATCAAAAACTGTTTTGTAACCGTTAGTATATAATCTCCTTGTCCTGGGATTCACTAAAACTTACTAATAATTAGTTTTTTTTTTCGCTCAGTGTGGGCGACCGAGCTTCGCTTAGCGTTTTCCTAGGTATGAGGTCTACCTAGATCGATTGCTCGTCCCCAAACACCCCTACATACCAAATTTCATCAAAATCGTTAGAGCCGTTTCCGAGATCCCCGAAATAAATAAATAAATAATAAACAAATCCTACTAATATTATAAACGAATGTCGTTGATCCCTTGGAAGAGGGGTCGTGCGCTAGTGTGGGACGCAACTTGCGCCCATACGCTGGCTGCGTCCTACCTCTCATCGACCAGCAAGCGTGCCGGGGCGGCGGCAGACACCCGGGAGAATTCAAAGGCTAGCAAATACAACTGTCTCGGCGCCCAATATGACTTTGTCGCATTTGGCGTCGAGACATTAGGCCCATGGGGCAGGGGCGCACGGGGGCTCCACAAGGAGCTCAGCAAGCGGCTGAAGGAGGCGACGGGTGACCCTCGCGCGGGCAGCTTTCTCGCGCAAAGAATTGCCATCGCAATCCAGCGCGGGAATGCTGCCTGCGTGATGGGAACCATTCCAAGGGGGCCTAATTTTGATTCCCTTTTTTTAGCATATTTAGTTTAAGTTAGCTTAGTCTAGTTTTAATTTAGTTTAGTTTAATTTACTTTTATACCCAATCTTTGTTTATGTATTATTAGTTATGCCGAAATAAATTATTTAATTTTATAAACGTGAAAGTTTGTGCGGATGTATGTATGTACGTTCCACTTAATCTCAAAAACTACTGAACGGATCTCTATGAAGCTTTCCAGTGTTTTAGCTTAGACATCAGAATAGGACATAGGCTATAATTTATTTCAAAATTCATTCCTAAAGGGGGTTAAAAGGGGGTGGTCATTTTGTATGGGAAACAAAATTATTTTTAAGATAGAAACTTAAAACAACCCTAAAAGACTAAGCATCAAAATGGAAGAAAATTGTTTTCAACGTTTTTCGAAATTCGTCCTCTAAAGGGGTGAAACGGGGGTTGAAAGTTTGTATGGGGAGCATTTTTTTTATTAAACGAGGAGCTTGAAACTTCGTTTGTAGACCTAGAATTAAATACAAAGAAAACTAATTTCAGCGTTTTTTGAAATTCACCCTCTGAAGGGGTGAAAAGGGGATTAAAACATTGTTTGGGCAACCTGAATTTTTAAAGTGAGTGACTTCATAGGCACTTGTGGAGACTCTCAGTTAAAATATAAGAGAAGTGATTTGAGCGTTTTTGAAAATTCATCCCTTAAAGGTGTAAAAAAGGGGGTTGAATATTTGTATGGAAAACGAGCAATATTCGAAGAGAAATGTCGTCTGTAGTAATATAGCAGGTAAGTAGATCAAAACATTAGGAAGCAAAACTAGACTATCCGTGCGAAGCCGGGGCGGGCCGCTAGTAAATAAATATACAATAATTGCTCGTTTAAAGATATAAGATAAAAAAGGAACGGGCCTTAATACCTAGATTAAAAAACTCGGTAGTAAAAATTAGAAAAACGATATACGTATAATGTTAATAGTAAGTACGTACAGTATTTTATAAGCACTCCTTCTAGAGCTTACATCGTTCGTTCAGCTTCGGGACAATTTAACTTGACCTACTTTTTTTATTTTGTTGTATGCTAACCGCTGTGGCCTCCATGAGGACAATTTTAGCCAGTTATTTTTCTTCTTCAAGCCGTTTGCAAACATACTGCGTCTTCATTCTTGCGAAGTTGTTTTAAAGTACTGATTAACTTTTTAGAGTTTACTGTTACAAAAAAGGAATGGTACAAATTGTCAAGACTTCAAGAGTGGAACTTTGTTATAAAAAAATGTTCTTTTGTTTAATAAACTAAGTCGAGCTAGGGAAAAAACTATACCCATGGTCAAAGAATAGTACGTAGTTATATAATAGATACCAGAGTTTCCCCGTCAGATGTACAATGAAACCCGTAACAACGTAAAATATCCAATCAAGAAGAAGTTAATGTTCCACCAATTCGTGTTACGGTAAACTTTTTCTTCGATAGTCCCATTTTCATGTCCATTGACAGGGTAAGAATAAACCAAATAGCCTCACTGGCGACCTTTCTTAATGGACATACAGAGACCAAGTTCACCTATAGCCATTGTTTCGTTTAAAGGCTAATGGGTTCGCGCGGCATGTTATTCAAGTGTCAGAAGGATGAATGTCGTGTTATTTATGAGGTTACCGTGGAAAAATGGCTTTTTTAATGTCCTGGTTCGGCCGGCTTTCATTAAGATTATGACGTGAATTATGCGAGTTGTGATTTAAAGCTGCATAGTAACTGACAATTATATATATTTCAGGTTAGTGTAGGTTAAACGGTGATCAATCAACTTCAAGTATCTCATAGATTACTGGCAATTTATGATATTATAAAGGCGTAGTCTTGAGTCTATACATATATCAATGAAAAAAATCGTTTCAGTTGTTTTCAGTCTTTCAATTGACTTGACGGAAAATTTTTAAAACTTAGGCACCGAGCAGGATTCGAACCTGCGACCTCCCGGCACTCGCGGTCAGTCGCTCTAGCCAACTGAGCTATAGGTGCGATTACTACCTGGCTTGATATTCGTCAATCCTTCCTTCATTTATACAACGCCTTAAGGGAGGCATACAGCGACATCTACCAGAAGACTCAGGTTTCATTACGGCACTAACGTCTCAAATTATGTTGTTGCTTATTATTTATTTATCAAGTCTATCCTGTTTCACTGATTATTTCTTAACGTTACAATAATGAAGGAAGCCACTGTTTATTATAATTTAACTTATTTAGAATAATATGAAAAATAAAACTTTCGTATGGACTTTATGGTGATTGAACATTGTTGAGCAAAAATAACATCTACACTTTTTTTTTTCTTTTTTGTAAGCCTCTTTATTCCAAACTTTAAGATTAGGTAATACATTTCATTGCTATAACATATTATCGTGCACATCTACACATTTACCTACACTAAAATCAAACAAAAATAGGTTCCGTTAAAGAAATTAATGATGATAATCGCAATGAATAATGAAATAACTGGTGGCGAAGACACTTGGAAAACGTTACAATAGTGATGAATTTTGCATTTTGCCAACAATTCGATTCTCATGGAGCTTATCACGCACGCGGTTTTCCCAGTTCCCGTGTTTAATGACGTAGAAACTGTGATAAATTACAGCTTAATGCTCTTTTTCTCGCACACTTGGCCATTTTTACTGGGCCTTGTTTTATTGTGGACGCTTAGAGTTAAGCGTAGAAGTCATGGCTTATTCCTCCATTACTCATTAGTTTTCTCCACGCTTAACGTAAACAGCATCGTATTATGCAGCAGTGCCTTCTTTATTGGATAACACTTGACACAAACATACAATAGAGCAATACTTTAAACTATCGTGAGTCATGTTAAAACTAATTATACTAAAAGGTTCCTACTATACTCCTCGGGAGTTCTTCTTCAGGTTGAGTGACAATTAATACGTGAGATTTAACCATTTAGTATAATATAGTTATAAGCAGCTGGTTTAGCTAATTTACTGAATCTCTGTTATTTGCGACTAGCTTCATTCCTTGAATTGAGAGTCTAGACAGGGGGCTTTCACTCCGTCAGTTCGCCGCGCCGCTGCAAGTACATCCCCGGGTGGTACCATTCAGTGGAGGCCGCGAATTGCTACTGGACGGTCACGTCGTCTCGTCATTCGCTTGGTGTGGTCAACGTTTGTTATTTACGTATTATAATTTGGGGTTGTAAGTTGGCGATTTGTTAACAGTGCAACTTCTGTACGTAGTACTATTACTTATTCTGTGGTCTAGAGAAGTAATATGTATTGTACTGCCAACCCAGACTGCCATGGAGAGCTCGCTCCCGTCGTCTATATTCCAAATTATAATTTATGTTTCTTCAAGGCAAGAATGATGATTAAGCGGCAATTACACACTAAAGAACACGTTAGTCGGCCGCATTCGGCGATCGACAGCTGCCAAGACGCCGTAGTAGGCAGACAGACTAGTGTAAAGACGACGTTTGTTGGCCTAAGTAGTTTAAGATGAATTCGGCGACCACATTAGGTGAACAACGAAGTGTAATTGCCGCTTTATTTTACTACTGAACCAGTGAGCTATATCTTCCTTCACCCTTGTTGTCACTTTCTATCAGGTGGGGCTAGGACAAATCACTGGTGAGTTGTTCATTAAATAATGACGCGTCTTGGTTTGTCCATTATCCGGGTAAGGCGACTTCCTGACTTGGCGGGGTGAGATCGATATGTGACATTTTCTTCTATGACGTAAATTTACTGACGGCGCAAAGATTCTTACTTTACGGAACACTGTCAGTATTACTTTTGCGCAGTAGTAATATCATGCGCAGAAGCGGAGCAGTACCGCCTTCGCATCGTCCCGCTACCGCGCATCCCGCGCCAGTCAGGAAGCACTCATTTAAATAAAAAATGCGCAGTAAAAAATGGTACCGACTCGACTGACAGCTGACACTGACATTTGACACTTTTCTCATATCGTACTGCCTCCGCACCGACAAATCAGGAAGTCGCCTTAGTGTAATAAAAAAATAGTTTAACGGTGCAAGCTACAAAAAAGGAAGTAAACAATACTGCGAATATTTCTCGTAACGTTTAATAGGACCAATGCATGTCCTTTGATTTCTATAGTACTATAAATTTGCTTCGATTACCTGAAATTTATGGTGCACGCACGCCGATATAGCAGGACCTTTTATATTTCAACAGGCGCGGTGTACTTTCCATAAACATCAATATTCAAATACGTGGGCTCTGAAAACTCATACGGTCCAGGTTTTTATGACGGGGATATTTTTCATCGCCTGAATATTAAAGTTGAAATCCCGCGCGGATCGCTGCGCCAATTGAGTCATATTTTCACATGCCAACCTTTGAATATTCTATGGAGGTTGAAAGGTTTCTGACCGGACTTGGTTGAGTAGCTGACTTACAGCGACTAGCGCAAGGGGAATGGTAAACACAAATTAATTCTCGTGAAACAGGTACTTATTGGAATTAAATTGCGAAACGCTGAACTGATTGCACTTCGTAAAATTTAAGGGCCGTTCCAGACGGGCTGCTTTACCAACACATAGTACAGTCAGCTGCAGAGAAAAGGTACCACACCTGCATAGAAATTTATATGCACGGGGGGTCTAGTTTCTCTGAAACTGACCGTACCTAGTCTATTTCCCTTCTTCTCCACTAAACGAGTTCGGCGTCGGAGCAAAAGGGGCAGTTGTGATAGCGTATGTACCTTCTTCGTTTATGACTGTATAAAGTATGCTAAGGTTTGGAATTCCCTGCCGCCGTTTGTATTTCCTAGTTTACTTCCGAACTATTAAAGGCAAGAGTGAATAGGCATTTTCTGGGTGAGCTCGCTTCATCGTTGGCCTCATCGTTGCTCCCTGGCAACTGCCAAGAGCAATCCCATTATTATTAATAATAATAAAACTGCATAATAAAACAGATACCTGGTAGTTATGCGAGAGGCAGAGAGGGGAGTCTATTGCAGTTGTGCCAACTGTGACAAAACTGCTTTACAGCCGTGGAGCTAGTTTGCAGGAGCGCTCGTGGCCCAGTGGCGCCTGCGTGCCGCAAGCGTTATTCAACGTTAAGCAACGTGGGCCGCGGTCAATACATGGAGGGGTGACCGCTTTGAGTGGTCACAAACTGAGCGCTCCCGTGCTTTGGAAGGAACGTTAAGCCGTTGATCCCGGATTCTGTCTATGGCAGCAGTCGTTAAGCCAAGTTGGAGGCCTTCGGGCGACTTGAACAAAGGGGGGTCGAAGTTGCACCACGTCCGTAGGGAAAGTACCCACCGCTACCCTACACGTGACCCCTGGGTGGTTCTAAAAGTGCAACAAAAACTGGCAACCGTACTGTCTTCTCGAAGATCTCTCGGTTCGAAATAAATGCCATAAAAAATAAGCTAGTTTGCAGTCGGTGTGCAGTCGTCTAAACTGTACGCCGACTCCAAGCGAACTGAGAAGTTGGTTTACAGTTGAGAGGCAGTTATAGCAACTGCAAAAGAACTGCATTCAAACTGTATTTTTGGGACCAGAAAGAAACTGAAATGCACCACCATCTGTAGTGGCCCAAAATGTGCTGAGGCTGCTTTTTCAGCCTAAGCTACCTACAAACCGACCAAGCTAAGCTACGAAGCTATTTATGTATCACTTATGAGAAAGCGAAGCTTAGCTTAGTTTTTATGTAATTGAATTAGTATAGTGCTCATACTAATCTATGCGCAATTGTACGGACTGGGCTTTTTTTATATACAACGACGGTACGTAAACATGCGTACGGTCCACCTGATGATAAGCGGACACCGCAGCCTATAAACGCTCGCAAATCCAAGGGAGTCACGTGCGCGTTGCCGACGCTTTATAAAATTTGAGTTGACAGAAGGGACAAATTTAGGTTCCTCGCTCTCAACACAGTGCATCCTCGGGAGCACTGGCAACCTTGCTCACCTACAGGAACACAAAACTATATACTTGTATACCTAGTAAATCATGTTATTATGGCTGTGGTCTTCTGCAAGGCGGAGGTACTTCCCCAGTTGGGCTGCTCCAAATTCGAGCAAAATGAAATTTTGCTGTGCCCTACCTCTCTTGGGCCGCGGAGGGGCGCGCCTTCATGAATAACACGCATTATACACAGATAAATAATATGCTACCCATGTATACTTACAAAATATACATAGGTTAGGTAAACGTTCCGATGCTCGACACCTAATCGTTCACCTCTCTATCAGGTGCCAGTTCTACAGGTCTTGAAGCTGCGCAGTATTCATATCAGTGTCGAACAATCGGACAATTTACCTTACTAATCCGTATTCAGGTATATTATTTTGATCACGCCACATTAATTTAAATGTTATTATTTGCATAATAACGTTTTAACTAAATTATGTTACACGGCTGAGCAATTTCCTACAAGCTAAGTACCTATACCTAAGTATTAAAATGTGTGGTGCAAGAGAAACAAAGACTTACTACCTATATACATAACGAATTAGCAACTTCACTGACCGCAGCCTTTTGAACAGCAATTCTGATGAACTTTGGCGCGTTTTATTTGAAACTCTCTTAAAGACATCAAATAGTACCAACGGCGATTAAATTCTTTAAATTTTAATATTACTTTATTTAGAATACGATGACTATACTAATAATACATTTACATCAAGGTAGCATAATCTTATTATTATCAAGGGATAATTAACAAAATCCCGAACGAGCCCTCCTCAGACTCGGTACCTACTTATTTGACGGCGCTAGGTAATTTATTTCAATTAATTTGGCGACGTGAAGCCCTGACAGATTCACTGAATCATTTTTCTCCCGGGCAATGCGAAGACGTTGACAAATGAGCAAATTATTCGGTCACTTCACCATATGTTGCCTATAGCGCAAAAACTGGAATACATAAAACGAGAAAAGCCTGCAATATTTTACCTCACCCGTTTCGTTTTTTACGTTTTTGAGAAAATATTGAGTTTATTAACAGGCTTTATCGTCGCCTGTGCGCCTGGCTCCAGAGATATGGCCACTGAAACCGCTAATATTTCACACTGAAAATCACTGTCGATTTATTCAAGCATAACACTGTGGATAAAAATTGACCGTTCACGATGAATCCACGTTTGCAATTTTTCACGGTGCGCTACCGACAACGTCGATGTTATTTTGATTTTATCCCGACACGCTATTCTATTCTTTGATGATATTTACTTATCATCAATGTTTTATTTCAAAACAATGGCGAACATTTGTGAATGAATGCTTTACTGTATACTTCAACTAGATAAAAGCGGTGTAACGTTTCTGTGTTTGTCATGAAAACTAGAAAAAGCACTTATTACTTGGAAATGTAGAGATTAGTATTTAATGTCTTACGGCGTCCCGTTAACATGCATATAACTACATGCTATCGCGCTGTCGTGACTGTTAATAAGCAAATTTATTTCTTCATGATAATCCCTAGCTCTAGTATAAGTTTTTTCGCAACATTAACTAATTCGAACGCGTTTGCGTTTTGTCTCAAAATGTATGAAAACGTGAACAGCGCCTCTGGTGGTCACTAGTGGAAACTAAAACAGCGAGTATAACATTTGTTGCTAACCGATGAACGCGCGTATATCAAACTCGGTGAGAGCGTTTTCATACATTTTGAGACAAAACGCAAACGCGTTCGAATTAGTTAATGTTTCGAAAAAACTTATACTAGAGCTACAGACTCAATAATGAATAGGTGCTTAGGTATACTCGCGCAGACTTTGGCTATGCACAACGCAAAAGAAAATAAGACACAGCTCAATATGAATACGACACAGGATTAAGTAAAGTATGGTTGATGCATTTAATATCGCCCCAACAACACGTAACATCGGTTTATGATTGCAAGTTGAGATTGCAAAAGTCGACGGACGAGGGTCTTTCACTGACCTGTAACCGGGGGATGAAAAAATTTTTTTCAATGCAAGTATTTGTGAGGAGTATTTTTGGAAAGGCCTTTATAAATAATAACGAAGTTACGTAGAAAGTTTTCCATTTAAGTCAATCGTTGGTGAGATATTAGCTGCCAAATTTGTACAAAATGTGTCCCCCCCCCCCTTCTAATTTCCAAACTATAAGATTAAAATTCTGAAAAAATTTGACGTGATGTACAATAATAAATGCTTACAACGAATTTTGGTTTAAACAAGATGGAATTAAGGGTTTTTGAGTTTTCACTGAAAAAGGATGTAAGTGCCGTGACTTCCCTATGAAGATACGAACTTTTTGATTCAAGGTATTAAATAGTATTTTTAAAAGTGGACTGCTAGTAGGTGTCGTTACGGAAACCTTCGTTGTGCGTGATCCGACACGCACTTGGCCGGTTTTTTTGAATTCACAGTAGGTATAATATGATATTGGAGCCCTTGGAATCAATCGTGAGCGTTAAGTGATCTGAATTTCACTAACACGAGGCAAAGCCAGATGCTAGTTGCGTAACTTTTTTTGTAATTTTCCCTTAGAAACATTATGTTTAGATATTATAATCTTACTTCATTATATTTGATGGAATACCGTTTCACTGCTAGATAGTTGTTTACCATAACCCAACAACTACGAGCACTAATGTTTTATATGAAACTGCTGTTTATCGATTTCTGATCGTCAATCTTTGCCGGCAATAAAGCGAACAAAGTGCTATTGTCTGACCATTTGTGCGGCTGTTAAAACTGACATAATACCTTTTGATGTCGTCATAAAACTTGTTTATGGTTATGGTAGATCTTTGTAATTCTTCAAAAGAAAATACGTCTTTGTCTCCCAAATAAAACATCAAAACAGGCGCTTAATTCTTAACTGTTTTATATTGTACCTACTTTACAATTCATTTATCGTAACTATGGCACTTATTTCGAACCGTGAGATCTTCGAGAAGGCATTACGGTGCCAGTTTTGTTGCATTTTTAGCACCACCCAGGGGTCACGTGTAGGGTCTCGCCCGCCGCGAGCGACGTCCCGAACATTTTCGAACTCCCCATTCAGACGCCGCTGGCGACGGGCCGCTACACGCTGCGGGCGGCGGGTCAGAACGACCAAGGTCTAACAAATTTCATCATAATTGATTAAGCAACAATTATCCATTATATCTAAATATCCAAAGTTCCAAACATCGCATTTATAACATTAGTAGGAAATACACTAATTTTAATTTATGTTAGGTAGGTAGATATAGGTAACTATTTTGATGTATTTTTGATATTTTATTCCATAAACTGTAGCTCTAGTATAAGTTTTTTCGAAACATTAACTAATTCGAACGCGTTTGCGTTTTGTCTCAAAATGTATGAAAGTGGTATGGAAAAGTGAACAACGCCTCTGGTGGTCACTAGTGGAAACTAAAACAGCGAGTATAATATTTGTTGCGTACCGATGAACGCGCGTATTTCAAACTCGGTGAGAGCGTTTTCATACATTTTGAGACAAAACGCAAACACGTTCGAATTAGTTAATGTTTCGAAAAAACTTATACTAGAGCTACTGTATTGCCTCCTCATACCGAAACACAACAACAAAATAAAGTTGATGAACCCATTTGCATTAGGTATGTACACGTTGCGCACAACCAACGCTGCAAAATGACCCACGTCTACGGAAAGTACTGTTCGCCGTAGTGTAGCATGGCTTATAAAATACCAACGATGCACCTGAGCTTCGTTTACGTTCTCTTTTCGCCCGATCGTTCAATAGTCGTTTAGCTAATGTAGAAGGGGAGGCTGCCGACGGTGATAAAAGTACATAGATTTGTTTTCTAAAGAATGAACCCCTGGATACAGGAAAGAGTGAGTAATAGGATTGTGAACGCTTATCTACAGATGATCACAGGCGAATATTACGAGTAAAAAATATATTACTAAATACATTAAGTTATGTAATATATTGAGTATTTTAAACATATATACGAGTAAGTACGAGTACTTATACGATAAGCTGGCAATTTTATTACTCCATCGACAAGAGCCAAGCTTTTAAATATTATGATGAAGTACGAGTAGGTATTTATCTCAAAAAATTCACACAACTTTAACAATAAATTTATCGGATCAAACCACAAGATTTGAGCGGTGAAAATATTTGGGAAACATTCGTCGATAATCTGCTGTATGTGGCATTATGCCACGGTTTCTGAACAAACTTCGTACATAATAGTAGTTTATGCAACTGGTACATAATGAGGGGCATTAAAACACGAGTGTGTTTTATGAAACGAGCCGAAGGCGAGTTTCATAATAAGGTCACACGAGTGTTTTAATGCCTAATTATGTACAGTTGCATACATTACTTTATCTACATCCATATATTAAATCCTCTTTCATGTGTTTCGTGTGGGCACTTCTCGCCGGCGTGCGCCATGTTTGCGTCGACAGGCCGGCCCGCGCCTCCGCCGCCAGCCCGCAGCTGTGTCTTAATTTTGTACGTGATCTCGTTAAAGTGTTATATTTCGTGATCTAATAGGGGACGCACGCAGCAGCCGCACAGTATATCATAAAGCGGGGTCTTATCTACGGCATTTGAACTTATAAAAGAGGATTTACTATATGGGTGTAGATAAATGTACTTTTCACACCACCTGCTCGTCAATGCCCAATTATATATCATGCAAACCTTACCGAAAGCAAATCATTATGACCCTTGGCTTAAGCCGGGTATTAATATCGTACTGAATCTCATTATAACCCGCCGGGTAATAATCTAATAATGTGATTTCACTTTTCATAGTTCTTATAGTTCTGTCATTAAAGTCTAATGTCGTGAAGTCCACTAAGCGGCGAGGAGGCGGCACACCAGCTCCGTGTTTTGTTTGGAACGTCGTGTTCGAAACAAAAGACTGCGTCGTCGGCCGCCGCCTGTAGCGCGTCAAGCGCGTGGTTTTAGTACTGAATATTTGTAGAATTACATTTTGGAGTTTACATTATTCTCATATTTTATTAAATTTTTAAATAAAATCACTTTGTAATATCGTGCCTCGCACGTAGCTAGGGCTGGCCTTCCTCCCTTCGCAGCAGTTGCAGCAATGTAAATAAATACATACTTACATATTTGTGGACAGTCTTACACAAATCTACCTAGTCCCAACCAAACTAATCAAAGCTTGTACTATGGGTACTAGTCGACGATATACATATACCTATAAAGATAAATATATACTTAAAATATATAGAAAACAAATAAGATTCAGGAACAAAATACTTGTGCTCACCACACAAATGAATGCAAGCAGTCGTCGATGTACTAGGTATTAAATACCAAAAACAAGATCCGCGTGGGTTACAAGACGCTTAATTATACGGAGTAAAACAGATTCTATTAAAATAGATACTAAAATTTGCTGCGATTGACTGATTTCATTCTGTTTTTAGTAGCCTTGGTTTTTTATTGCCTCGCAAGAGGTGAGAAAAGTAGAGTATACTCCTTGGGGATAAAGCTGTTTTTGTCTTACGAGCGCTTAAATCCCTCACTACACTCAGGACTCAGTCTTAATTCCCTCGCTTCGCTCAGGAATTAAGTCGTTACTCCCTCGCTCCGCTCGGGAGTAAAATTTGGAGTCCTTCGTTACGTTCGGGATTCAATATCGCACCCGTGACATAAAACAGTGTTTTATCCCCTTGGTGTATAATCTACTATTACATAATATTAAAATATGTACACTTAATGTAGAACGGATGGCATTTGAGTGGCGACCACGTACCGGAAGGCGCAGCGTGGGTAGGCACCACGTAGGCACGCATCACGTGGTGGACTGATGATCAGGTAAGTAAGAGTCGCAGGGAGTGGACTCCTGGATGCGGGTGGAGCAGGAACGGCCATTTGTCACTATTTAGCGGAAGCTTTTGCCCAGCAGTGGACGTCTATCAGCTGATATTATGATAATGATGATAATTACCAATAATCTTAAAAATTATATCAGCTTACTCTTAAATTCAATAGTAAACAAATCTAAGAAAACAAAACAATATTTTTAAAGAAAATGTGAACCTCAAACAAAATAAACAATAACTAGTAATAATATAAATATTTTAGACAAGTCAAAAATACTATTAAAACTTACTACTTTTTGTATTATTTTCGAGGTAAAAAGATCTCAATACGAGATCTAAGTTAGGTAATAATACTTTATGTTTTAGGGTGGCCCTAAAATATTCGCGTTAAACCCGTCTAGACCAATAAAGATCACAGTCAGCTATCCGACTAAGATGACCACCTGTGTCGCGGAGTATTTTTGTTGGTAGATGTTGTAGGTATGCAATGTAGTGGTACTCGAAAATCAACTCTGGAAGGGATGGAATAGAAAGTGAAAATTTAAGCGGCTTAGGTCGCGGGCAAAATCTGTTTCAAATTTTATTTACTTTGTTTCTTTTTTGTTGTTTACATATTTACTTATCTTAAAATACAGGTTCAGTATTATTATCACTATTATTTATTATCACTGTAATAAGTTAAGCATATTATCGGTTGAAAATGACAGACAGCGGTTTTTGTGGACAACGCATGTTACGTGTGTTTGTGTACATTATGCTGTTTAGCTAACGTAAAGGTTAAATGTCAATCGAGTACAAATGAATGATGGCGCAGTTTCACAATGTTATTGCTGCTATTGGGTTAGGTCGTGATAGAATGTCTAGAGTCTAGTCTTTTTTTACCACACAGTAGTTCTCTAATTTATTAAATGGTTGTCATGATTTACTTCGCTTGTAGGCTCATAGTCCAGGATTAACACAGACTTGATTACAGCCACTTACGCTATTATGGATTTATATCCCGATTAAGATAGTATTGTAGTTCGCAGAGAGGTGTAAGTAAGAAAATGGAACATTTTTATTTTTAGCTAACCGGGTTATTCTTTTTCTTCATATTTCGACCAATGAATTCTTACGTGACTAAAAAAAAATCAGTTAAGAATAAATTTACTATCTCATCTTCTTAGCGTTACCTCAGTACAGTTGCATCCTGAAGGATTAAATGCCTAATCCCAAGATTTGGTGTAGGCTCTAGTTTTTACGGAAACGACGACCTGACCAATGAATTAACTATTAGATTTCATTTTGAAAAAATATTTAATTTTAATAGCGATATTAATGTGACTTCGTATTTTATACTATTGACTACGTCGGGCGGACTCTCGTAGCCTCACTCCTGGAAAATCTGAAATATGCAAATGACAGGTCGTTACGGTATTCGGTTCATATTAACACGGGTAAAATCTATAGCTACAGATATCCTAGCAGAGTTCATCTGTCTGGTTATTATTTCCGTGTCGCCGTGGGTGGCCAGCGGTAAACAGATCGGTAGAGTCCGCCCGCATTGCTGAATATTTCATGAACCAACCTCAATGCCTATTTGTGAACTGTCTGAATTCCCAATCCAACATTCCGTCCTCCTCATTCGCAGTGTGTGTGAGGAGGCAAGATATTGAATAATATCCAAATTAGCAGCACAGTATCTGTGGTATTGTGGTAGTTAACGGTCTTTATGTCTGATTGTGAGTTACTCCATCTTGTTATCGGTGGAGGTCGTTTTATAGACTCGCATACTTTTTAATAGATACATCTAAGTGCTTACATTTACACAATGCGGTAACTACAGTGGAGGCTAGTATTAATTTCCCCTCAAAATTCAAAATTCAAAAAACTCAAAATGCAAATAGGCCACAAGGGCACTTTTACATGTCAATTTACAATTTACTCGTAATAGTCGTAATAAAGTCTGACAATACAAGCATATTTATTATTTCATGGGAAAAAATAATTTACAATTTAAGAAATATAACAATAAGAATATAATAAATTTTTCATGTCAAAATATTAATTATCTATTACAAATATTACAAAATCAGTATAGTTAGAGATGTATAAGGTCTCAGTCTTAATAACAAAATTTAATATAATATCCCAAAGATGTAAATGGTCTCTGAGCGTCAAAATATTAATAATAATAACTATTCTAACGTGCTTAGAAATGTACATGGTCTCAAAGCGTCAAAATAAAATAATAATAATAAGATTTCAATATTTAAAAAAAACCGCAATTTAATATAAGTAGAGGTGTCTCTTCAGAGTCAATGACAATAAAACTAATCCATTACAGGGTGATGTCTCCCGTCATTCTCCAAGAGAAGACACTAGTATTAAAGTAGTTACTATGTCCTTGCAAACATGCACGACCTCAAATACTCTTTCTAAGTAATCTTGAAAAGTATAATGCTATGACATCAACTGGCGGTTACAATTAAATAAAAATAAGTATTCGATTGCCTGTTCATTTACATATGTTAAACCTCTAGGCATTGGACACTGGCATTTGTACAATTATGTAGTTGGTTTATGAAAATATAGTATACTATACGTAGGTATCTTTGGAGTATTTTGTTATGTAGATACCATGTTATTAAAAGGACGTAGTTATGCACATACGATCCAACCCACAAGAGTTATGCAATAAGGTTTTAATTTGGTTGGATCGTTTTTGCATAACTATACTGACGAGCAAAAATAACGGGTACACTTTCTATGGAACTTCCATATAAAGTGTACCCGTTATTTTTGCTCGACATTATATATTAGCCCTTGCTACTAAAGCCAGCCACCCACGATCAATTCTACTGTCAAGTTTGCTTGACGCTTGCATACAAATCTACTTAAAATTAAGTAGACTTGTATGCATGCGTCAAGCAAACTTGACAGTAGAATTGATCGTGGGTTATGCAAACTTTGAGATTTAGATTTAGACTAGACTATTAGGTCTTACATAGTTTCACCGCTTATACAACTTTTGAATTTGCCCAAGCGCCAAAGTATTAAAGGCTTATCATCTGGTGTTATTGTTAGAAGGTATTCGAAAATGCAATTCGTCTTGTACCGCCAGCGTTCGGAAGCGGCTTACCTATAGTTTTGACTTAGCATGAATTCTCAAGTAGAGTTGTACTAAGTTTTGACTTAATGAAATTATGGAAAATTATTCAACAAAGCTGGTACATTAGTTTTGGAAACGTTTCAATAGATTATTATGTAAAACTTACCTATCTATGCCCTACGGATTAGGTAGGTTAGGTACCGAATGCGACATGGCCTCCAAAGATGTTGGATTATTTTGCACTTGGTCATTTGAATCCAGCTAGTTGCAAATGCAAATGTTTATCTGCTGGAATACAGTTACGAGGATGTTACAAACGATAATTATTGATTAAGTTATGTGTCAAATAGTAGATCTTACTTTAATTTTTAGTACTTACTTACAGAAAGGATTTTTTAGTTAATAGGTACCTACCTTACATTACGTTATCTCCTCTCAGCCGTAGGAGGGTCAGCAGATCAAACATTTTTTTCTTACCTGCTGTCATGTCGAAGTGTCCGGGGCAGGTAATTGTTCAAATCATGATTGTATAAATTATTATTACCTGACTTAACGTTATTTTCGGTTCATTCATTTCATTTTAATTTGTAAGTATCAAATAACAATTTCGAACTTATTATGTTATTTTTCATAGTATATGCTGTGATACTTATCGTTTTACGACTAGTGATTACTATCAGCTGCTCTCGGACAAAACTCATTCAACGAACAGGTACCTAAAAGGCAGCGGATACTATGTGTTTTGAGTTTAGATAAAAATGAACTATAAAATTACTTTCTGCGGTTTCTACGGCACCTGCGGGGTAATCACGTAACGATATGTAATACCGTTGGTACGTTTTTAATGTCAGTTTTAGTATAGGATTTGACATTTAAATCTATCGTACTAACGGTCGAAAATGTTACGTATGATTACCGCGCTGGTATTATAAATATAACCTTTGGGCCGATCGAGTTGAGTATGCGTGAAGGTCGCAGCTCATCTCTCAGCTCTCAGATCTTTGCGTTTCTGTTATCGTATGAAACTGACTTAGGTTATACCTATCTTACTAGTTTTGCAACGTCCAGGATGTACAGGCAGGGTAGCGGTACAATTTTATTTTTTATAAACAGTTCCTTGGCAAATTTAGAAAAAAAGGAAAAATTTAAAAACTTAGGCACCGAGCAGGATTCGAACCTGCGACCTCCTGGCTACTAGTAATCGCACCTATAGCTCAGTTGGCTAGAGCGACTGGCCGCGAGTGCCGGGAGGTCGCAGGTTCGAATCCTGCTCGGTGCCTAAATTTCTCAATTTTTCATTTATTTCTAAATTTGTAGTTTGCGTTATCAGCGTTACTGCTTAATACAAAATTAAGTTCCTTGGCAGGTGGACGATAACTAATGTAGTTGTATGTATTAAATAGTCAATTTTATAAGTAATCATCCCAAATGCGTCAGTAATAGGTATAATTTATTTTCCAAGAAAGTAGACTCTTTTTCTTGGCTTATATTCAATATTAAGGCTGATATTTAATATCTAGTATACAAGCGAAGACTAATAATGCATAGGGCTACATAACCGCGGGTGAAGCCGACAAATCTCATTTGTCTCATGGGACGGAAGGCGAGCCGTGCACCGAATATTATACGCTGAACGCTGCGCTGCATCCGAATGGATGTCTCACCCTGAAACCATTATGGATTTGACAGCTGGCGTGAGCACGCTCCTATATCTGTAACAATATCAAATGACGTAGCCGACACAATGTTATTAACCCTTTGACCGCCAAAGCGATAGTGTGTCGTCGTGCCCAGTACGCCAAGCACTTTTTTTTTGGTGTAATGTCTTAACCAATAAAAACAAATTAAAACAGTTCATAGATGATTTTTTTTCATGATCAAAGTACACCTTCACTCCGACCTTTTAAGTGGTTGTTGGCGTGGTGGGCACGATGACACACAACCACTCCAGGGTTCCTGGCGGTCAAAGGTTAACGAGGAACAGATATTTAGACCCAGATTTTAGGGTAAAATAGCTCCACCCCCTTTCTTACCGTGGATGACGTAAGAGGCGAAATACGGGTGTCGTGGGCAATGGGCTGGCAACTTGTCCCTGCATAGAAATTTTAGAAATAAAGAAAAAATTGAAAAACTTAGGCACCGAGCAGGATTCTTTATTTCTAAAATTTCTAGTTTGCGATAGCAGCGTTACTGCTCAATACAAAATTAATTTGTCCCTGCATATTACATTCTCTACCTTTAAACCTACGGTTCGAAAAAGTGGGACTGAAAATTAAATGTCATGTGCTTTGTCCCTTGTGCGAATGTAGGACATTGTGAAAATAATGCAATGTGTTTTTATTTCTTCTCTGACCCAGCCGACATTTACCAATCTATAGTTACCCGCAAGATAAGAAGTCAATCCTGACACCTGTAACTTTTAGGTTATAAAATGTATGGAAATGATAGTTGTAAGGATTTATTTTCTTATCTTGCGAGCGAGGACTATAGTTGGCTATGCTTACCATTACTTAACACGAGCGCTGCCTTCCAAGCACAAGTTTCAACCTATTTAGGAAGTAAAGTTCTAAATTTTAAAGAAAATTTGTAGAATAGGCTACAAATAATTTGTTAACAAAATCATTTAATATGTTCACATAATTATTTATTTATTTCCTCCGAACTTAGGTATTAAAATCAACGTTGTATACGTATTCAAATAAATTTTAGTATATAGATTTGAACAGATTTTTTGCCAGTTTATTGCTAAGGCGACTTCCTGATTTGTCGGTGCGGAGGCAGTACGATATGAGAAAAGTATCGAATGTCAGTGTCAGCTGTCAGTCGACTCGGTACCATTTTTTACTGCGCCCCTACATTTAAATGAGTGCTTCCTGAATGGCGCGGGATGCGCGGTTGCGGGACGATGCGAAGGCGGTACTGCTCCGCTTCTGCGCATGATATTACTGTACTACTGCACAAACGTAATACTGACAGTATTATTTCAAGTGAGAATCTTTGCGACGTCAGTAAGTTTACGTCAAAGAAGAAAATGTTACATATCGATCCCGCCCTGCCAAGTCAGGAAATCGCCCGTAGAAGTGTAGAAATGGCAACGCAAACGGACCAAACCAACACTTCGAAGATTTTATTTTGAATGTGGTTCCTGCATTGTTGTCCGCAACACTAGGATATTCACCAATCAAGACTGCCAATGACAAAGGCTTAATTACCTGGTAAATTTTGCTGTATAAGTACATACCTAAGCAAGATAAAAGATAAAAATTATTGTATATACCTAATAGTTAAGGAAGAAATAACAGTTAAAGACAAATATTTTGTCTAAAATAATATGATATGACCTATTCATTTCTGTCTGAAATTTTCCACGCTGTCACCATGGTAACAACATAATCTAAGTAGCAGAAGACAAATGACTGCAGTTATGTTAACGCTGGGCTTAATAATAATCCGTCAGTTTTGTTTTCCTTGCCAAATGGTGGGAATACTCTCAGATGAATTAAGGTTCTATATAGATCTGGAGGTCGTGGGTTCATTTTTCAAAATACATTTGGGCTATAAAAAAACAATAAGTTTGCGAATCTTTATATTTAGTCCCATATGTTTTTACGTGTTTTGATTAATTTGTCTAATTAACTATTTTTTGGATAATTTGATGGTTTTCTATCCTATAATTGCAATATGTTATACAATTCTAACTCTACCCAATAACAAGTATTCCCTCTCTCTTTCTTAAAACTAGTTCCTGAGCCAATTCTTGGGATTAGGTGCCAAATTTAATGGACTTATTTTGGCTACAACCGAGAAAATATTAGAGGGTGGTGAGGTAATAATAGATGAAAGGTTTTATTAATAAACATGTCGGCTAAATTGCTGAGGCTTGCCAAACGGTATCGACATCATGTGTATATATTTATATCTTCAAAGGCCATGTCAGAAGTGACGAAGGTGTTCCTTTTCAAGAACGAGACTTTTATGAAAACGATACATTTCTAAAGGGTTTGACGAGGATAGAAGTCGCCTTTGCAAATTTTGTTAAGTATTTAAAATAAATAAATAAATATTTGTGGGCAATCAACAAATCAACCTAGTCTCAAAGTAAGCAAAGGTTGTACTAAGTATGTATGGGTACTGAGCGACGATATACATGTATAGATAAAATGATCCAAGCCCTCCCTCAAACTGTGCCAAGCCAAGTCATTATAATTAATAATACGTTCGACGTGCTTATAATTATCTGTGACCATTATTTATATTTTAGATTTATTTATCAATCAAGGAACATGTTAATCACTTATATTTTTGACTTATATTTTTTGACATATTTTTTGAATTATATAATTTTAATGAATGTGAATTATTATGAAGATTATTTCGATGTAAATTGAGTATTAATTAAGTATCTTCAAATTTTATAGTATAAAGTATTTTTGCTTTACCCTATCAGGGTCCATGAGATACCTAAAAATTATTATGTAACACCTGCATTGTACCATGGTTGCAATAAATGAATTATGAATTACGATTAAATCTTGATATTTATAGGTACCACAACAGTGCCTTTTCTCTCAGTAAAATAACAATCACACCTACGCGCAAGTCAGTTTAGCAATAAGAGCAATCTAAATTAATACTGCTATTACTGGTTACGCACCATGACTATATATTATGCATTTCCGTCCATATATGAGTTAAATCGTTCATGAAACCCCAGTCGCGGACAGCGATAAAGCCCGGAGGGCAGCCCGCTTATTTATGACCATCCGATGCACACCGAAATGTAGTCACGAGACGCCGCAGTAGTAATTAATTAATAAACTCCACACACTTTTTATATAATTATGATTAATTTTGTTTCCAGCGGGGTAATCACGTAACGATATGTACTACCGTTGGTACATATTTAATGTCAGTTTTACTATGGGATTTGACATTTAAATCTATCGTACTAACGGTCGAAAACGTTACGTGATTACCGCGCTGATCTACAGGGTTGTTTTAGAAGTCGTTATATAAAGAGTGAGCGAGTTTGTCTACATGGTTGCATCCTTCGCAAACCAGAGGGACCAGGGACCTCTAAAGTAGTAGACGAGTACCAATTAGTAAATTGATTCAAAGTACTGATCTAGAGTAGGCTTCTTTTTATAAAGAAATACTAGCAAAAATATTGTGGTGCCAAAAAGTAAGGTAACCATGACCTGATCAGGCGTTTGAAGATCATCAGCTCTTTAATAGTTGATGAGGGGATCTGACTACCTTCCATATGTCCTATTGATTCGAAATTTGGGACCCTTCCTAATTAATATTTATACCCACTTTAAAAATGGCACAATAAAAGTAAAATTTAAAAACCCCACGACACAAGAAATTAACTCTAAAAACTAACAAGTAATATTTTAAACCTATTATAATTATTATCGTCACATATTATATTATGTAAGTTCAAATATTTTTATTTTCCAAGTGTCGTCGCGTTGGGGGACCGCTAAGTGAGAAAAACTGTCGGGAAAAAGTGAAAAAGAGTGTCGATTTTGCGAATTTTTCAGAGTAAATTCTTTTGTTGCAATCTGCGACTACACCTGTTTTTCTCACTTAGCTGTCCGGTTGGAAAATAAAAATATTTGAACTTACATAATGTATGTGACGATAATAATTATAATAGGTTTAAAATATTATTTGTTAGTTTTTAGAGTTAATTTTTTGTGTCGGGGTTTTTTAATTTTACTTTTATTTTAGTAAGTAGTTTTATTTGGTAAAGGTCTTGCCAGCCTCGTATCATTGCTATTGTCAAAAACACAATTATAATATAGTCAAGAATCATATATCTGAAAATCAATCCCTATTGTTTCCTCGTCTGGGCAGAACAGCGTTTCAAAGAACGCGATATTTCTCGTTGTAGCGCCTTAATGTATTTTGTTAAGTTCGCGAAGAATGAGACCCTATTGAGATTTTAGGAAAGGTAAATATGTATCATTTTTTACTTGATTTTTTTGTGAAAGCGTTGTTTTCGTAGACTGCGGTAAAAAGGTAAATATTTTTTTTAATAAAAAATGGGATTGCTCGAGTCGACGGTGACACGAGCTCACTCAGAAGATGCTTAAATCACTGGTGCCTTAAGGCGCAGGGGTGGGCAAGGCATTCTCCATACAAACTCTGTGCACGTTTTATTCGTAGGTTTTGGCACTAACGAATGTAATATTTTTTTGGATGTAAATATTAGATATGCAAAGAAAGTGATGTGGAAATTTTCAAATATTTCAAGAAAATTAAATATTAAAAAAATTCAAAATAACACTGAAAAAAAAATTTCATCACGGACTAAAAAATTGCTAGAAGCTAGAAGCGAAGCTAACAGAAAAATAAGCATACTGACCAAAAATCATAACTTTAATGCAAGCACAAACGAAGAAAATCCTGCACAAAGTTTGTATGGAGAGAGCTTGCCCTGCTCCTCCTCTCAAAGAAGACTATTTTTTATCAAGAAATTTTCAAGCAACCATGTTTGGGCTGTAATCAGAGAATCGTTTATAAACCATACCAATATTATAAATGCGGAAGTGTGTCTGTTTGTCTGTTACCTCTACACGCTTAAACCGCTGAACCAATTAAGATTAAATTTGGTAGGTATGGAGATAATTTGAGTCCCGGATACTTTTTGTTCCGGCTATTATCCCTTAAGGGGTTGGAATTTCGTATGGAAGAGCGATAACTAGGTAACCGCCTCCTGAAATAAATGACTAGCAATTAACCTGGTTCTAACGCGATGAACGAGTTGTATGCAGACAAAGTTGCGGGCAAAAATAAATCAGTTCTTAATTAGCATAATTTTGTCAGTAAACATAAATACAATTTTAAAGAAAACATAAATACGAGAGGCTACGTATACCGTTTGTATTCAAACCCCATTCAAGCCCAGGGTTTTATCACATTTTATAGCTTTCAAAATATTTTTCATTTCCCCGTTTTTATTTCGTTTACTATTATATCATCATGGTCATTGGGTCACAGACACCCTCAAAGATGATGTTGACATGGAAAGGGAACGCAGAGCACTGTCGGTTAGGGGTAATATGCTGTCTCGCAGGTTTACGCGCTGTTCACGCGAGGTCAAGATAACCTTATTCAAAACTTATTGCCAAAATCTGTACACGTGCAACCTGTGGAGCAATTACACCAAAAAGACCCTCAGTGCTCTGCGTGTCCAGTACAATAACTCCTTCAGGGGTTTGCTGGGGCTGCCTTGGCGCTGCAGTGCCTCAGGTATGTTTACCGCGTGGAGTACTGACGGCTTCCATGCAGTGATGCGCAAGCGCGTGGCGTCACTGTGGGGCCGCGTGCGGGGCAGCGCCAACACACTCCTGAGGGTTATTGCGGAAAGGATGGACAGCCCTATCATTGCTCATTGGATGGCCTTGCATGTGCAATCCAATGAACATTTCGTGTTTTACTAACTTATTATTAATCTATTATTACTAACAGTTTCTTGTGATGTGTATTAATGTAATGTATATGGATTCCTGTAGTCCGAAATAAATGATTTCAATTTCAATTTCAATATATTAATAATAATTTATTTATTTTCGACCAACTAGGATCATACATTAGTACATTACATACCTAATCATGTAATGTTTATTGCATTAATACCTATTAAATTATGTAAGCTCGAATTATATTGTTGGCATTTCGTAGCGATCCAATTATTCGAGTAATTTACCTGTCAATTCGATCGTTTGCTCAGTGAATGCAAATGCATTAGGTATTGTTTCAATATTAAAGTGGATTTTAACTCACTTTGATTTTTACTCGATTACAAAATACACCCGATATATTTTCTACCACTTATATAATAAGTTAGCTCCTCAAATCAAATGTTTTTGTGAGAGTATAATTCATATTATAATTTACAGTCCAAGTTACTGCTCCACAATTTTAACCGCAGCAAAGTCAAAAATAGTTAAGTTACTTACCATAATTTAAAAAGGTTGCGTTGTTGTCCAGCGGCGACTGCGTGCCGCGTGCGGTATGCGAGGTAAAGCAATGTTGGCCCAGGTCACTTCATGGATGGGTGACCCCTTTGAGTGATTATTAACTGAGCGCTTCCGTGCTTTGGAAGGCACGCTTAGCCGTTGATCCCGGCTGCTGTCTATGATATCAGTCGTTAGAGGTCTTCGGGCGACTTTAACAGTCAAGATGCCCGGTCACTTGACAAAGCCTAATCCCAATTAGGGCTAGTTCCCCTCGGGTTGGAAGATCAGATGACCAGTCGCTTCCGTAAAAAACTAGTGCCTACGCCAAATCTTGGGATAAGGTAGCGGACGCCAGGCATTCTTCAGGATGCAACTGTACCTACTGGGATAACGCTAGGAGGATGGAGGATATTATATTACAGGATATTATAGTACATTGTGCCTTGAGTAACAAACATATAAGTTTAAATACTTACACTAACATTATCCTGTAGCCAAGTTTTGAAGATCGGAAATAAACCTTGGCTGACTTTTAACCTCCTAGACTTAAAACTACGTCCTTGACTTTAAACTTGACGTACGAGTTTGTTCTGTATTTTAAAACTAAACTCGTTACTCGGCCACAGCCGATTTACTCGGAGACTATAAGTAGGTACTACAATTATGAAATTTGGTAGCAGGTCAGTACGGAGCGCTTCCTTGTGCGTGATCCGACACGCAAGTGGCCGTTTTTTTAAATACTTTGTCGCTTAAGGTCGCCAGTCTCTCTCATCTCTTCAATTCAAAGTTGGCCATGCTATTTAATCCAATTTTCTATTTTAATGAGACGCTTTTGGCAAAGATTTTGTCTACAACATAATCTTTGTACAAAGATCTTTGATTTATAAAGAACTTGACTAGACATTCAATAAATAATACCGAATCAGAGCGATTTTTCCAAATAATAATTTTACATTCACAAAACTCAACATAGGTAGTTATACTCGTACATCATCTTTATGTTAAAGGCTAAGCCACAATTACCAACGATGACAGTTATTACCATAAATTCTGAGATAAAGCGTGGGTGCAGTAGTTTTTATTGCCTTCAAAGTTGATCCTGATTGGATTTCACGCCCTCCAGTCACGAAATGTGGCAGTGATATTATTAAATCTACTAACACTAATTGTTGGTTTCAACTAAATAGCATACACGGCCGATCGTTCTAGGCAAATGAGCTATCGGAACAATCATCCTTACTCCCAAAATCTTTTAACGACTGCCCTCTTAGGCTGCGCTGTACGCCTCCCTAAGGCGTTGCTAGAAACGGTTTTTTCCCTTTCATTCGAAGTTTATGTCCGTGCCAAAGGTTGTCTGGAAGAGATCGCTCTTTAGCAATAAGACCGCCTCTTGTTCTACATCTGTCTTCCTGTTTCATTGTTTTTCTTTTGTATGTGCTGCTTTAGGTATTATTTGAGGTGTGCAATAATAGTACATCACTTAACAAGGGCGGTAAAACAAAGAATGTCTCAGATCGCAGGTATTTGACGCCCGAGCCGAAGGCAAGGGCGATAAATATGCGATCTGAGGCTTTCTTTATTACCGCCCGTGTTAAGTACAAAATTTTATGTCACCCCCTGGCCAGGAAGTGGGATTTCCCGCGCGCGGAGCGTGCGGTAATTGCCGCTTTATGGCCAGGTGTGACATAAAGAGTATTTTTGTATTTGTATTTGTTTATGATGTTGTAGAGGTAGCAGGTGTAATCGGGTATCTGTGATAAATAATTTTTAGGGTTCCGTACCCAAAGGGTAAAACGGAACCCTATTACTAAGACTGCTGTCCATCCGTCCATCTGTCCGTCTGTCACCACTGTCACCAGGCTGTATCTCATGAACCGTGATATAGTTAGACAGTTCAAATTTTCACAGATGATGTATTTCTGTTGCCGCTGTAACAACGAATACTAAATAAAATAAAAATTTAAGGGGGCTCCCATACAACAGACATGATTTTTTCGCCGTTTTTATAGATAGCGATACGGAACCCTTCGTGTGCGAGTCCGACTCGCACTTGGTCGGTTTTTGTTACCTTCTTTTCGATGAAAAGCAACAACGTAGTTTTTTAATATCAGTATTGTACAATTAATTCTTAGTTATACCCTTCAACGTTACCTTAAGTTTCACCTCGGCTGTGGTTAAAAGCAAATAATTATAATAAGGTAGTAGAATAAGTAATATGCAGTATAACTTTTATGGTTTATTTAATACAAACGGTTAGTAGATTATAATTCTTAGCAGTTAGTTTCCTTGAAACTTAATGTTAAACGGATAATGTTCACGTAAAGTTTGCTTAACAATTTAACGAAATGGGGCTCTTACCCCGTAAATGATCGTAATTTCAAGTCATTGATTGACTTCTCGGAAGTTGCATAATACTTCTAACAAATGGTAGGTTTACCTACTTACGAGTTATTTAACAATCATCTTAATTATTATTTTTCCATGATAAAATATCTCCGTAAAAAATTACCTACTTCAGACGTATTTGTAAATAACGGAAACATCATTAAATTTTAATTTTAATTCTAGCTACACCAAATTTCGTGTACGTTTTTAACTATAAATCTACAATGATGCCAATGGAAAGAAAATTGTGATGTTGGTTTTAACGTGGCGGAGATCAGTCTTTACCTCACTAAATTAATAGAAGATTCAACTAAACTTGACTGTGTTCAAATGTGTCGATTGCGTACAAGTTATGGGCTCCAAGTCGAGTTGAGAAGTCAGTATTTATAGCGGTGGCACAGCGTTCACGAGTAGCGTATTTACTGCGTTTATTATACTTCACTAGAACCAAAAAAGTATGCCAGAATTTCGGATCACTCCACAATATAGAAGTGCGGTAATCTCTCTGCTCCTTAAGAAATGTGTATATTGAATTTTCCGGACCGAGATCAGCGAATACATAAATTGTGTTTCGCGCCTTTAATATTTCGCCGCGAATCTTCTTTATGTTTACGTCGCGATAAGCAGATGTCAAGTAGTTTGGAGAAAACATGACGAGAGTCACGCGTTTCTCCTTTACGCTGTCATTGTTGTATTTGGCATTGATTGACTCCTTAGATTTTGTAGTATTGATGATATCCGTAGTAATGTTTTGATATGTATTCAAAACCGGTAAAATATTAGATCGAACAAATTCTTCGTCGCCTTCGACACATTTTATTGTAAGCTTCAGCGCTCTAGTCTGTTGATCCGTAGAACTCAAGGCTTTGCGCAGCGTTTCCTTTGTAACATGATAAATTCTTCTTCGATATAGAACTAAACCTGTCGTGGCAGCTATAGATGCAAATACGAATACAATAGACACAGCGTATAGCAATGCTGAAGCCTCTGTCTTACATATTTTAGTCCAATGTGAGCATTGAAGTTCAGCCAAGTCGTCCCACTGTAAAAATAACAAAAAATAATGGTTTCATTCTAATAATGTAACGCTTTTAATAAAAATTGTAAGTATAATACTTTTTTGTGCTAAATATATGCCCAACAATGGCTCTTCTACTTTACTATGAAAAGCAAAAGAGGATCATGAAACGGATCGGATTTATTTGAGCGTATTTAGTATTTTTGCAGCTTTTAATAATACTTTTTATTAGGGTTCCATACCGAAAGGTCCAAACGGAGCCCTATTGCTGTTACTCGCGCATCCGTCCGTCCGTCCGTCGTCTGTCATAAACTAGAAATTTGGTGATAATATCTATTATTACGTATAATTTACCAACAAATACTAATGTATTGATAGATCAGAGTTTTTATTTGATATTTTCTTATTTTTACTATGATAACCAACTTAGAGGTAATTGTGCGGTTGGTTCGGAACCCGAAATGTGCGAAGTCCGATACGCACGTAGCCGGTTTTAAAAATATGTTAAACTAGCTGCCCACAGATGATAAAGATTCTTCACACAGATGAACTAAAGCAGAAAACTTAAACTGTCTTCTGTCTCACCCACTGAATCACTTTTATACCAATTGAATCATATAGCCGTTCTGAAGTAATGCGCGTACAAACATTTCGAGAATATATTTTAATAATATCTCACCCGGAAGTGACGAGCCTTCGTATAACTGATGAAATCCCAGTTCCGACAGTCACAATCAATCGGGTTATTTGCAATTAAAACGTGATGGTATGCGTGGTCTTGATTAGAATGTCTTTTTTCTAACGACACTAGATTAACGGTTTTACGCTGAAACAAAGTAAAAACGTTTGTTTATAAAACTTGAAACAACAACATTGGGTACCTTGACGGTATTAAACTCAATACTCACCTGTAGAAGTGTTATAGAATTGTGGCGTATATCTAATGTGTCGTGTACGTTGGCAAACCAGTCGTCAAAAACGTTTTTAAATACATTATGACTCAGGTTTAATACCCGTAAATTGTACGTTTTACTGAAAGGAGACGAGTAGGCAGTCTCCATGCCCCATGTATTGTTGTCCAACCCTTTGTTTTCAAAATCGAGATAATTGTATGCAAGGGATATGTACATTCTCTGTTTGTTGTGGCTGAATAAATATGACGAGACCGTTATCAAATTGTTGTGTTCTACACTCAGATAAGTGAGACTTAACAATGACGAGAATGTTGAGCTGAAAAGAGAAACATTACTTTTATTAAAATGATACAAATATGGACATTTTTAACTAAATTATTTTCATGAATTATGTGCCTCTTGCATGCGCATGTGTATAAATATTTCACTCAACCCATAACATGGCAGCGTATTGTATGTTATAATGCACACACTTTTAGTCATCTGTTTACTTAAATGGAGTGCAGCCGAGGCTTGATCGTACGTTTTTTTTATTTTTGTCAAGTTGAGGGTTAAGATTTTATAACCTCTAATATTAGTGAAAATATTCTATTAAATATTGCTTACCCAGAAATCTCAACCAGATGATTATAATCCAGGCTTAGTGATTCCAGACGTACTAGAGACGAGAATAGTTTCGGTTCTAGCTCCTTTAGATTGTTATGGCTCAAATCTAAATCGAGTAGATTAATCTGATCATTGAAGATCGCTTCGGGCAGTTCTCCGAGATTGTTGTAAGCCAGTGAAATGTTCTTTATATTAGGAGAATCAACAAACACATCGTACGGTATCGTCTCTAAGCCGCACCTCTGAATGTACACCTGTTTTAAATTTGTTAAACTCCCAAACAAATACCTCGGCAGCTCTTTCAGTGTCACGTCGTTATTGAGAATAATGACAGTTTGTAACTCCCTGTTGCCTTTGAAAAGATTTCGAGGAAGCGACGCAAACTGGTTTGAAAACAACGTCAGCTTTTTGAGTTTCCTTAACGGTTTGAAAATCGAAGCCGGCAGCTCATTCAAACCGTTCGAACTAAGATCGAGCTCTTCTAGTACGTTAACTCCAGTGAAGAAGTCTTTCGAGAACCATGTGACGTTGCTTTGCCACAGCGAAAGCTTTCTAAGAAACGACAGATGGGAGAACATATTTGATGATATATTAGTCATGTGATTATGACTAATTTCCAGGGTTTCTAATCTCTCAAGCGGTTTGAGCAAATTCTCTGAAAGGTTAATGCTGTTCGATCTGATGTTTAACCAAGTTAAATTATTAATATCCATGAATAGATTATCAGGAAGTTGTGTATTACCATTGATCGATAATAACAGTTTGGTCAAGTCTTGTAATCCTGCAAAGTGTTTTCTGTCAAAGTACCCTGATAAATTTTTAGTATTTTGGAATATTAATGCCATAGTTTTTGAAACCCCCATGCCAGTAAGAACATCTTTGAATGACGTGACTGGCAGGGGGCAGTCTTTGAAACTGACGGATTTGAAGGAGCTTTGTCGACTGGAACATCTTGGCAACTTGGTGTAGTCTAGAGAAGATGCATTCTCACATTTGATATTAATGTAAATATCCGGTAATAAATTTATCTTAACTGTCCGACCTGCAAGTAACAAGAAAAAATCACGTTCAGCAAATAGGTAATTCATCATTGTTTTATGTCACTGAAATATATTTGCATAAATTGTTATGTTTTAAAGGTAAATGAATTACCAATTCTGTGACTAAAAATTGAATATGGCAAAGTCACGCGTAAGGGTGAGGCCTGACGAGCGTAATTTTGTGAGTCGTGAGCTGCGTAATTTCAGCCGAAGCCCTACGTCACGTTAACCTTAAATTTCGGGTAATGCCACAAGTATGGCCTCGGCTGAAATTACGCGGCTCACAACTCAAAAAATTACGCTCGTCTGGCGTCACCCTAATAATCACATATAAATAATTAAACAGTGTAACTTCAATTATTTGTATACTTAGGTTTTCATTCAATATCCACTTCTATTGTCGGTCAAACGCTCAAAAAGTGCTGTAAACGCTCCGTTCAAATGAACTCACCATCGACATTGCAATTGAGTTCAACGGCGAGCGTGCCGCCGCAAACGCAGTTGGGGTCGCTCGGACACGTCGGTCGTCCTGCGAAAATTATTTGCAGCACCGCTGCAAACACGCACATCCATTTGTACTCCATTCTTAATTTAGCTTTTAATTTTCAGTTGATAAACTCGTCATTCGACTCATTTGTGAGGGGACCATGTTGTGATCTGTGGACAATAATATTCACCATATGAATGTATTGAAATGGAACGTCTATGTTTAGTATAGTTATTACAGTCAAATACACTAAGATATGGAATGGATTAAACCTTGTGATAACAAGTAAAGTTCTAAAGTATACAAAAATATAAGCCAAACGCTAATTATTTATAAGATCGCCATTAGTTTGACATTTCATGTACACGTGGAGGTGAGTAGGTACTTATGAATATGTAAAAACCGTCATCTGTCCGTCTGTACTTAATCCCATTTTAAACGCGACTAATAGGTATAATGGCGTTTTTTTTAGATAGCTAGTACTAAAATGTTAGGCTCAACTGACGACTGGTAAGTATTGATTAGTTGGAAACAGTAGGTACAAAATGACCCGAAAATCTAACAAAACCTAACAGACATGGAACAATTTAGAAACAAGCTAATGGATTTTACTATCCATTTGTAAATAGCTGACAAGCAAACACATACAAAAAAGTACAGCGAGCGAATTTCAGTGGCAGCAAATATAATGGAGCGTTCAGCCGTTATCTCGGTCCGCCGCACTCGGCATTTTCGATTATTTGTTGACTACGATATTATTGTAACAGCGATCCCGGAACAAAAGGACTAAATTGACTATTAGTTGAATAATACTATGTCGAACGAGTGCAGACAGATTAAATCTGACACTAGTGATACGTTTAACATGTAAAATTGAAATAAACGACATTACAACTAAGTCACGCAGTCCAAAGCTACAATACATTTCGGAGGATATCGAATAATAGTACATTACTGCAGAGGCCGCGAAATAGGGGATTGCCGGCCGAGTAGCAGACACCTACGTGCGGTCTCAGAGACCGCCGACGGAAGTTTTATGCTCACCAAATCTAAAAAATCACACGCCCGATCGCGTCGATGGCATGGCTGGCACTGAGAGGCCTCCGGGGAAAGGTACAAGGCTATAGAGGTCGATACTCCGCGGTCACGTCAAATTAATAACATTTTTAAATCCTGAAGGTCTGAGAGACCGCACGTAGTTAGTTAAGGGTTAATTATTTAATATTTTTATGGGCTTGAAACGAACTTGTATATGTGTATGTCTTAGAGCCAGAATAAATGCCAAAACGTATCAAAGCGCGTTAAAGATTTGTCTTGACTATGAGTAAGTAGATACTAAACAAATTGTAGTTCGTAGAATCCAATATGCTGATCTATTTTTAACCGACTTCAAAACAGGAGGAGCCTCTCAAATTTAATGAGTTGTATGTTCTTTTTATTGTATGTGCCTTCAGTTTCGAATCATAATTTAATCGATTTTGGACTCACTATTTCTACGCGCGTCGAGATAATGATAAAAAGTTAGTGCGCGAAACATATTTTAACCACATTTAGGTATAATCCATTAATTTATTTTAGTTCATATTACTCTAGTTATGGAATAATATAAATCTTCTTATTAAAATTTTCTTGTCTCACAATAGCCCCCACACAAGAGCCCCAGACAATGCCCGACACGTGGCTCTGGCAAGAGATTAATGGTCACTGCATTACTTGCCTTTTTATTAAAAGCCAACTTATCATTATCACATACAATGTTTTCGCGAGTTTCTTATTTAAAAAACCCGGGCAAGTGCGTGTCGGGCCACGCACAATGTAGGGTTCCGTTGTTGTCCACTCGTTACATTATGTGGACTAAAAAAAATGCGATCTCATATTTACTATGTTTTTGACAGAATTAACAACATTATCTAAAGTATCAATCGAAATTGTACGAAAATTTGCTTTTGCACAGTACATCTCTTAAGTTCGACTATTACTCGTTAACTAGTAATGTATGTATGTATGTTATGTAAGCACTTTATTGCACACAATAACAAGTTAAAACACAAATTGAATTAAAAATGCTTTTAAAACCTTAATAATTTTGAAAAAGCTATTCATCGAGACCACACACGATGGAGTTTGGAAAAAAAAATTGCACCACCACTTTACATGTAGGACCCTAATATTTTTTTTCCGAGCCGGTAGAATAAAAATTCTGCTGTTTGAACGGCGTCATTGATATGTACACACTGAGCGAAAAAAATACTAATTATTAGTAAGTTTTAGTGAATCCCAAGACAAAGGAGATTATATACTAACGGTTATAAAACAGTTTAGTTGTTACAAGCGCAAATTTTTTGGTATTAGTAAATAACTACTATTATCAAAAACTGGTTTGTAACCGTTAGTATATACTCTCCTTGTCCTGGGATTCATTAAAAATTGCTAATAATTAGTATTTTTTTTCGCTCAGTGCACTCGTGCCAAATGAGAGCTTTCTAGTACTACCGGTTACTGAGAAAAGCGGGGGCAGACGGACGGACGGACTGACGACGGACATGGCGGAACTATAAGGGTTCCTGAAAATTGGTATTGATTTTCTGTTAAGTATGATTCTTTCATTTAACTTCTGATTGTAATTTTAAGGGTTCCATACCCAAAGGTTCCGTACCCTATTATTAGTAATAGGGTCCCGGGTCCCGTTTTACTCTGTCCGCCGTCCGCTGTCCGTCCGTCCGTCCGTCCGTCTCTCACCAGGCTGTATCTCATGAACCGTGATTGTTAGACAGTTGACATTTTCACAGATAACAACAAATACTAAAAAATAGAATAAAATAAATATTTAAGGGGGCTCCCATACAACAAACGTGGTTTTTTTGCCGTTTTTACAGGTAATGGTACGGAACCCTTCGTGCGCGAGTCCGACTCGCACTTGTTTATTATATGACTGCTATCTTTCTGACTTAAACGAGCATTATTTAATCAAACGAGGCCACGCAAAATCTTTAATATTAAGATTAAGGCCTTGTTAAGCCATTTGTGCTAAATTATTAAAAATAAACGGATTTTTTTTTAATAGGTAACGTTTTGATAATACAATTTTGATATAAATATAGTACCTAATTATGGAATTAATGGAATTATGGAATTACTGAGTAGACCACCATTAAAATGCAATTACTGTATTCCTAAAGCGATTTAATTTTAACCATCGGAACAGACTGCTCGCCCATCGAATATATTCGATCCCTCTGTAGCAGATGGCCGGCTTTCCGTAAGATTAAGGAAAATTAAAAGTAAGTATTATAATCGGGAAAAATAGCCAGAAATCAGTGAGTTAAGGGTGGCCACTTTGGAAGAAAAAAATATAGAGGAGGGCTGCTATCGAGCACTTAGATTTTAAATGGAAGATTAATGTTAAGCCCATTTAATGCTCCCGAAAAAGTCCGCAAAATGTGCAAACTTGATCAATTAACTAAGCCAGTATGCAGATTGAAGAACAACCCGCGTTGTTTGATCTAGATTTGCATGAGAGAAAGCTACATTGTCCTACATCGCGAATCAATTGAGACAAGCAAATACCATGCAGACATACAAACTAACACCCTTGTAAGATTTAACCGTGTTTGTACACACAGAAGACAAGAAATCCGATACGCAGCCACAAAGATTGTAATTATCCCTAAAACTAACAGAAGAAGCTTTAATTAATATTAATGCAGGAAGTAATAAGATTAAACATCGCTAATGATGACTGGTGAAGAATACCAGATGTGGCTGGACTGTTGCTTTTAACGTTAAGGTCTAAACATTATTCTGCGCTAGTGATAATATGGCACAGGCTAATCACTACTCTATTAGATTGCACATAAAATTGAAAACTTATTGTCTATAAGAGCATTAGAGCAGTCTGTGTTGAATTTTATTGCATTCTCTTTGGTGTCAGGTGTAGTAAGCTAGTGCTTGTCGAGTTTAAGGGATTTTGGTGTTAGGTTACTTAGCAAGAGCACTTCTATGAAACTACTTGGTAATATTCACAGTGTTCATGCTCACGTTAACGTAATTCTATATACAATGTAAGTACTTTTCCTTAAGACTACTTAATTAATGAGTGTGTACTGGTGCTTGAGTAATTAGAATTCAGTAAGCCTTTGAAAAGCAGCTTCTGCTTTGTGTTTAGTCTAGACCTATGTCTGAAAATGAATAATTTACGAATAATCATACATTTATGTACCTTGCAATTTTTTTCTGTGCAGGGAAAAAAAGCATGAAGGTTAATAAAACATTATGTAGGACAAAAAAAAGATGTTATAGTCGGAACAGTATTCATCTTCATTAAACTTAAGAGCTACGCTCTTGTCGATGGAGTGATCGCCAGTCTTCCCGGTTTTAGTGTGTGTGTGTGTGTGTGTTTGTGAATTGTATTACTTACGGAACTAAAAATTAAAGGTAAATATAACTTGCCCGCGGTAATCACGTAACGTTTTCGACCGTTAGTACGATACAATTAAATGTCAAATCCCATACTAAAACTGACATTAAATACGTACCAAAGGTAGGTATCGTTACGTGATTATCCCGCAGGTAAACAAAATCTATCAGATTTATAATGATCTGTGAGAGTATATAGGTAATATTGCATGTATTTTCATTACGGTGCCTATCTATATTTGTTAACATCGTTTGTGAAATTTCGAATATCTTCGTAAAATGAATGAACTATGAAATGTAGTATAATTTGCCGCCATTGCCATCGACTTGAAAGAATTATTAATAAAAGTTATAAAAACACGAGTGACTGTAAATCAAAAAGTGGTGATGAAATATTTATCTGCTTCGATTAATAGATTTTATTACCTATTTAAATATATTTCTTTATGTTACTAACTTTAAAAATACAGAATTTGATTAACTAATAAGGAAACCCCGCAGGCGTACGAATAAATAACTTTGACAGTTTAATACAAACATAACTCAAAAATATAGGAAGTATGAGGTTTGTGTTGTGTACAACAATTTTTGATTTTATTTAGACTACGCTTGAGTAGAAACTCTGGTAACCAGTAGAAGGGTCTCGAAGCATTATAATCTCGAATTAATTTACCTTGCCAAGTTAGTTATCTAATAATAAATTCGAAATTTCAAGTAAACAATGCGAGGTGCTTACCCGTGGCGCTAAACAGACACAGCCCCCTTGGAGGCGCTTGACGTGTACCTACCCAACACCCTGGCTTAATTTTGGCAACAGCAATGTACACCATTATAGCAGGCGAGATACAGTTTTGCCGCTTTTAGAATGTTTTAAATGTTGCTTTGCGATTACGTACCTACCTATTCCCATAAATTACTTTTACTTTCTTCCCTCAGCCGTGTTGTAGCGATATCAAAATAAAACGTTTCAATCATGACGAATGATTGAAACGTTTTTTTTTTAATTAATAATTACGGATAGTGGCCATACCAGATATTGTAATAATATGTAATGAAGAACTATGGCAACCCTTACAAATGGCATAAAAAAGTGTACCGTTCTTGACATTCAAGTTTGTACAAACTTACTCCTAATATCCTACGGTTTTAACCGATTATATTGGTAATTAAATACTTTACTTTAGTACACAATAGTTTTACGTGTTCAGCGGTACAATATATACATTGTGATATTCTTGAGATGGTTTTGAGATTTTGGTAAAATTTTACGTACTCCGTTCCTAGAACGGCGTACCTATCGGGAATACAGTTGGATATTTAGTACCTATACCTACCTTAAGAACATCGATATAGCTTTCACAAAAAAGATATATAAGGTACAATGTATTTCAACCGATTTTAAGGCAATATTGATTTTATCTCTCTATACTAAGCTCTTACACTTGTCTAGTTGTTAAGGCCGCGTTCACTCACGCAACATCATAGCGCGCCCTTGTCAGAATGTATTGAAATCCAAGGCGCATGACAAAAGCGCGCGGCGTGCCATGCATTTAAATGCAGACTAACTAATAGATACGCAGGCCTGAAAATTTATTTATCATTATTGAATTTTCAATCATCAATTCTAAAGAAATGTTTATTTGTGACATTTTGGTCGTCTGTAGATTGTAATAGGGGTCAAGAACTATTCGCCTAACCAGGCACGCGAGCAATCAGCGCGGGGTCTGTGCAATTACGACATCAATAAACTTAGATTGTTATCGCAATACCGCCCCTACCACGCTAATGCGTTCTTAAGTTGCACATATTTCGTTCAATCTGTGAGCATTATGCGAAAACATACTTTATACATTCGTAGTTTCATGAAATTTCAGTAAATTCAATCTGCTTCGTGTCTAGTACCTATATTATTATAATTTATAATAGTCACATAGCGCTGTTTATACGGGTTTCTCGACCAATACAAAATTAAGCTTACAAAGTTCTTAACTTTTTATATGTCCACCGAAAAGGCGCGCATCTAAATCTGACAATGATCCTATTATAGGTACTATATATTTGTGTGCAAGTATGTCTATCACATAGTTTTACCCTTTAAACGGTTAGTCATGTCACCTTCCGTGACGATAAAACATTGTTCACTTTCGTAGCTGTAGGTAATCATTTTAGTAGCGAGACACAGGTCATGTATGTGGTTTAACTAAAATTGATTGATTGATTAATGGTGTTACAATAACAGCAGATTCCTTTATAGTCGGCAAAACAAACAATGATGGAGGTTACAAAGCATTTTGATAGTGTAACACAATATTAATGATACACTGTCACGATATTATATTTATAGGATTTCTTTACTTTCTGTTTCGAATGATAAGTTGATAATATTTAATTTAAGATCACATTTCCATTGAGTCCAGCCACAGATGATAATAATTTTGTATTCACTTCCGAAAATATGTAACTCGATCGGTTAAAGCATATTTTTCCAACTGCACATACAGAACAAAATTTACATTTATTCACAAAAAAATGAGCTTGTATTTTTGGGTTCTCGTATTTTCTTTCAGTTGTTTTGGAAAACAAATTTCACTTTTGAGTATTCGCCAGCGTAGGTACATTTTAAAATCTTGCTAGGAATATCAAATCCCGTCTTTAAATACATGTGAAAAAACACGACTGTATAAAAGTGAACTAAAAAGATATATTTGTTTTGATTTTCGTTTTAACGTAGGTATCTCATGCCGTAAAATTATGTATTAAAAACTAACGCTATTTTTCTTCAAATCACACAAAATCAATTACATATTTCGCCATGTTGTTTTTATTGTAACCCCATTCATTCTCGGGATAACGTAAGGATTCTAACGATACCTCACACCTAAATCGGTTAAAGCGTTGAGAAGTTCTGGGAGAACAAAGAATCTCACATATATACGTAGGTACATACATGAATCCAGAATATTATATCCGTTTATTTGGGCAGTCGTGTAACAACTATAAGCCATGTTGCATCAAAAAAGGCACTCTTCGAATAACCATAGGCATAATATTATAACATTGGGACTTTGTATGGAAAGTCGTCCAAAAACCTAAATGTACTTACTTGCTTTAACTAATACCGACTCGCAGGATTTTTGCAGGTTTTTGTTTTTTTTTTTTTTTTTTAATTTATTGAGGAAGCAAACGGTTGTGTACAAAAATGTATGTATGTTATGAGATAAACTAACAAACCTGTTGTAGTTCCATTAATTATAAATTATAAATAGCAACAGCAATAAACAGCAAAGCAGCAGTTTTGTCTGCTTTATCGACCTTATCGATTACAAGAGTTTCCTATACCCATATATATATTCCTATTGCCTTTCCATACGTTTATTTCGCCTTCAACTCATTATACATTTATATAATGGAATTCAACTTTATGCCAATATAATGAAATAAAGAAGATAAGCTGATCTTTTTGATGACCTAACGCTCAGCTCTGTTGGTTTTTGGTCCATTTTGACGCATAGTCCTAGGCTCTTTCATTTACTTCATAGTAATTTATTCTCACTAACTACCATATAACATTTAGGACACTCATTTGTTATAACATGTATGAGAAAATTTTATGATACTTATGTGACTAAACATTAAGGCGCTACACCGAGAAATTTTGAGACTTTAAAATGCTGTCCTGCCCAGACTAGCAAACAGTAGGGGCTGATTTTCAGATATATGATTCTTGACTATATGATTGTGGTACTGACAATAGCGAAACATGATTGCTTAAAATTTTCTCGATAGAAAATAAATCCAAAATCGAGTCTAAATTTTCCTTTTTTTTCCTCAGCCTACTAAAACAACGCTTTATTAAAAGACACGATTAAGTTAATATGATGGTATTTTACCTCATCTAGGTACTGACAAGAGGAAATTTAATAAACCTGCACACAGTCAGATATTTAACGAGATTTGTCTAAAAAGCCATTCTCGGAGAGGGTTGCATCCCGTTTTGCCGTGAGCGAAAAACAAAGGGTGTCTCTTTCAATCGATATATCGCCTTAAATCAGTTGTACTAACCATAGCAGGTAGAAAATCTATGACGAAAAAATTAGGTATGCATGAAATTTAAAGGGTTTAAGTTAAAATCACTTTACCTTTATTATGTTTGTTTAGGATCCCTTGTTTATGTTGACCGTGGCTGAGTAGAGGATGCTCTGCTCATTCTGTCCCCTAAAGGTATCTGGGAGAATAGTCCCGCAGTGGTACGAAAGCGCTAATACATTTTCCGGCTTTATTCAATAGGGATGTTGACATCAAATAAGAAAATCAATGAATCCGAATTTTCTCGAAAAAGGATCACATTCTCAATCAAATAGTGAAAAAAGTAATCCAAAAGAATAAATAATTACATAATTATAAGTCTTCAAAGTTTTAGGAGGGGGCATTTTCTGTGCCTTTTCCGCAAAACGCCCCGTTGTATTGAACGATCGTCATTTACTATGGCGCTCTAGGTCAGTGACGTCACTGACCTGTAGCGTTTTCTCTCTCTAACTAAAAACAATCTATCGGTTGTGGTTTCGTTACTTTTTGAGATATTTGAATAGGATTTTCACTTTTTGGCATAGTTTTATATATTCTTTCGTATGGGGTAATAATACATTTTGAGTCAACATCCCTATAGTAGTATACACTGCACTCGAGGTTAAAAATTTGGGTCACCCCAGATTAAATAACTTCAATAGATTTTTTTTTATATTTTACGCTAGTTTTATTTACGTAATATACTATTCTTCGTATCGCCCAACCGTATTTCCAATTTCCGGGATCCTATCATAAAAATATCAATGTCCAAAAATTTCGATTTTTGCGATATCAGGCTCTGTTAACGTTGTTTTTTTCATGGATTTTTAAGAGTCCGATTTAAACATGGAAATGTCACTTTTTTAACTTTTATTTTTGCAATTCGGATCTAAAATTAAATAATAATAATGACATTAAAAAAACTTTTAGTATTTTAGGTAATATGGCCGTATATTACCGACCCGTATTCTTTTTCCGCGAGTGTAATATTATAGTCGTCCTAGTCATAGTTGTCCGTCCTAGTATAAGTACCTCTAAGTGTAAGTCGCTTTTGGAACTACACAAAAAATATTTCACATGTAGTTATATAAATTGGACCTTACGAAAGGACGACGATATTATACTACAAGAGTTCTAGTTAATTCTAAGTGATTCTAAAAATCAAAGCGAATCAGAATTTATCATCGTCTGAACAAATCTGAATTGAAACCAATTTAATCGAATTAAACATAATTAATTAATTATCTTGATTGTGTGTACTTAACGTAGACCACTGTCTTAAAACCGTACTACGCCCTATTACTTATCAGTCTTATCACGCGTATTTATTAACTGAATGAGGAATGACTAGTAGCTGCCAATAATTTGGCCATTCTACATTGACGACCGTAAAGTAGAGCAATAAGAGTACCTGCTTAATCCATGTCAATATTTTATGGGCAAAAAATATCTGTGAATGTGAACGTGAATTTCATGATGGACAAACTTCACCATTTTAGTCTAAAAAGTTGCGCTAATGCATTTCTGTGGGATAGTAAGCAGAATCCGGGATTAGGCGTCAGTGTGTATAATAATACGATAATTTAAGCTTCTTAGTAACGTGCTTCGGAGGTCGGTTAGTTTGTAACCGCCTACACTGGCATAACTGTAGGCCGTTGTCTTAAGTTTTTAGTTGTTTTAGTTATTATATAGGTATATCAACTGTAAGGCACGAGCGGGCTCTTTAGTGCACGAGTGAATAGGCATCTTCAGGGTGAGCTCGCTTCATCGTCGGCCTCATCTTTGCCCCCTGGCTATATGCTGGCCAAGAGCAATCCCATTTATAATTAATAAAAACAGTATCTTTGAGATGGAACTCCTCACATATCATCTTCGCATATTAAGCAACTTGGCTGTTTTCACATTGTTATTATACACGATGATTTTGAATCCGTGAACAGGAGTGGAAAAATATTAAAATTTAGCCCAAATTAAACTTATTCGGCGAGGTCTCGCGTTATTTCTTCACTGATTAATTAATTAAAAGTGAAAACTTAGTTAAAACAAGTAACCATTGAATACATGGTCATCCTGCAGTTTAATAAAGTTTAACTACGATACGTCAAGTGCCATCAGTGTGGCGGGAAATTTGACGGATCTTATGCGTATCACAAAAGTGATTGACAATGTCAAGGGCAGGGTTTACTCATAAATTGTCAATAGCTAATAAGTTTGTAAAGAGGTTACAAACTCATTAAAACCGATAAGGTAGTAGAGTGACAAGGATTTTAGGATAAAATTAATTTCAAAATTAAAATTATGATTTAAAAAAAAACAAGTTTGTTTCAACGTAAAAATTACTACTTTAACGTTATCCCCATCAATTACTGAGTTAGAAAAAATGGTTCCTGTTCACGGATTAAAAATCATCGTGTATACTCGTACGGGACTTATTGGCGTACAATAAAATATATTCCATTTTGAAGTTTGTCGGACGTTTTGTATGTGTCCTAATATCCTTAGTCGCGAGCTGACTCCGTGTCGTGGTTTCTATATAATAGTGAATATTATTAATTTATTGTACGCTGTTAAAGACCCGTTTACTAATAGTAACGTGAAAATAGCCAAGTCGCTATATATGCGCCGATGATATCTCAGGAGTTCCATCGATCCCTCAAAGATCCCATACTTCATCATCATGATCATTCAGCCTATATACGTCCCACTGCTGGGCACAGGCCTCCTCTCATAGATGAGATCCCATACTTATCATCAGGTCAAAATGTGTGAATCTCATTCGAATCAGTAAAGTAACGTCATCATTGACGGCCGGTTTACCCGTTACCGCATACGAAGCCATATATGGCATATATCGTTGTACACCTTATTGCATCGCATCAAGGTTCAACTTTAAACGAATATATGTTTACGTCATGCGGCAAAGGGTTAAATATCACACAAATATTTGTGTGATATCTATAAAATACTTCGTCATCTAGTAACACAAGCCTTATTGAGCTTACTATGGTTCGATTTGTTTGAAGATTGTCCCCCTTATATTAATTATTTATCATTGGTGCATTTCGTATGTAATTTATGGAAACTATCATCAGTTCCATGTAAACAAATTAGTGGTTTCCGAGACCAAATGCATGATACAATAGGGAACTTGCATTGTTTCACTAATCTTGTCTAATTTTAAAGATTTAAGGATTACGTAAAGATATCAAACACGAGTAAGTTAAATTATGCAAAAATAATTCATATTAATTCAAATCAAAAACCGCATTTCAATTTTCGCGCGTAAGCGCTCACTGGCTTGACGTGACGTCACTGCATAAAGCTTCAAACATTTCATGGCGCATGATTTTTGTTTGCATCACAGTAATAATATATTTTCAGCTTTATATAACATAATAAATCATTAAAATAATTAATTTTCTATTTTATAGATATTTTTCAATGATTTCAACAAAAGTTACTGAAGCGAGTAAAGGATGCTTCACGCTAGACCGTTCCGTGTCCGGGCCGGCCCGTTTTCTTGTACAAGAAATCGACAGATCCGTCGCGCGTCCGTCGATTTCTTGTATACTAGAAAACGGGCCGGCCCGGACACGGCACGGTTTAGCGTTTATCATCCTTTATGGAGTGAAGTCACTTTGCGTTTGAAATTACGTTTCAATTTACGTAACTTTTAATTAAAATATATCGAAAACTAATAATTATTTCTGAATAAATCTTCCAGTAATATACTTGTGATGGCTATTATTATTCGATTACTACTATAATTTCGCGATGTAATCTTAACGCAAGTTCCGCATTATATACTGCGCCAGGTATGGTACAGTCAGCAGCAATGGTTGCTACGCGGGCGAGATGTTCAAAATGATTTTCACACGCTCTTATTCCCTTATAATAAAGATGTGTGAAAATCATTTTGAGCACCTCGCCCGCGTAGCAACCAGTGCTGCTGACTGTTCATAGGTTTGTAGCGTGGGTGACACAAGCAACGACATGCTTATCGATGGTATGGTTGAAATTATTTTTGTTGAACGTATTTGTATTAAAATATTATTGGATTTTGAACCTTATTGATTGATCAGTAAAGTAGCTTTTTGAAGGAATTGCTTTGGAGCAATTCGTTCAACTGTAATGATTTTAAGTATATAATAAGTGGTTGTAAGTCGTCATTGTCGACAGTGACGTCATTGTGCCACGATCCGGAATGACAGACCTTGTTTTCTTAGACCATTAGCATTGCACGCATTTGCACCTAGCTTTTGCCCGCGACTTCGTCCGCATAAACGTTCACTCTCTATTTCATCCCATCGAGGGATGATTTTCGATAAAAAAGTATCCTGTGTTATCCAGGCTATACACTCGTTGTATTGCAAGTTTCATTAGAATCTATTCAGCCGTGTTTGAGCATTTTCGCTTTAAAGTGTACCCCCTACTTTTTTTCGGATCTCGGTGACTTTGGGTATTCCGACTCAGAATCACGAGTACTATCCATTTCCGCGAAGAAAAAAAGTGTCCCGCCAAAAAAAGTCAGTTTTGTAACGCTTTTTTCATACAGTTTATATGGCTCGTCACAAAACTGACACAGAAAATTTGTATGTAAAATCAAGGACATTTTTTTTCTCCATCTGAATCAATAGTACTCGTGATTCTGAGTCAGAATACCCAAAATCACCGAGATCCAAAAAAAATGGGGGTACACTTTAAAGTGAAAATGCCCGTTAACGTGATTGAGCAACAAATATCCAAACACCTAAACTTTTGCATTTATAACATTAGTAGGACACCGAAATCACCATATGCGTGCCTATAACATTAGAGAGGTTACCTTGATTAATATTACCTGTATTTCGGTGAAATTTGCATTGTTAATATCATATACCGCGCCTAATGTTGTCTACTTACTATAGTCAGGCACATTAGAAACGGGTAGGTACTATACGTACACTTCGTACATATAAATCCCGTAGAGATGGACCTGTTTCAATTTAACACTACATCAGATGTCATAATATTTTCGTAATGTTACTGACTTTAAGAAATAATAACGTTTATTTAGTGTTTAAATATCCGTCTTAGAATCTACAACCTAAAGCCTAGCCAGGTAAAAATAAAATAAATCTTATTAATATAGAGGTAATATTTGTAAGAAGACGTCAGTTAAAATCGGGGTTGATAAAAGATGTGATTTAAAAAATATATAAAGACTTACAAAAAAAGGGCCAGAGCATGAAATACATTTTTTCTTGATACAAAATTAAACATACCTGACGCTACATAATCCAAGCACTCTGCTTACGAGAAACACTGGAACAACCAATCAAACTAGTATAGTTCTGCGAGATATTGTGTAGTATGACGTCCACTGAAAATCGCAGTTCGAACGGTGGACGAACTGGATACGAACGTAAATATCCTCTTATGAGGTATTCAACGGGGCACTGCTACGAGCGCTACGAAGCGACTGCCGCGCTACGGAACCCGCTACGCTGTAGCGAATAGCTACAATCGGCTAAGCTCGGGAATTGGCGGAAACAACCGAACACATTGTAAAGTTATTCGGTTTTCGGTGCCTTTCATCGTAATTACTACATCATTAATATTGAAGTTTGATAATTGTTTTCTTGGACTTGCCGTTACTGTTGGTTTTGGGGCTGGCAAAATGATCTTAAGGCACACTAACGGTTGTTAAGGCGCAGGGTAGGGCAAGGCCTTCAACATACAAACTCTGTGCACGTTTTACTCGTCGGTTTTGGCACTTCCGAATATAATAATTTTTTGCTTTTTTTATTGGAAGAAAAAAAAATCAAAAATTTCATACAAATGAAAAATACAAAAAATTTAGAAAATATTAACAGAAAAATAAGCATACTGACCAAAAATCATAAGTGTAGTGCAAACACAAGCGAAGAAAAACTTGCACAAAATTTGTATGGAGAGAGCATTATTATATGAAAATCTATGAAAGGTCACAGACAACGTATGTCATATCCAATGCCAGGCCATAGCCAGGGATCGGTATTTCTGAAGTAGGTTGAAGCAGAATTGAAGTAAAGAAAACAGTGTCTATATCTTTTGTGTATTTCGTCAGGTATTTGTAAGAATAGAATAGAATACATTTATTTTGGAACAACAACAATAATAGTACATTACTTAACAAGGGCGGTAAAACAAAGAATGTCTCAGATCGCAGGTATTTGACGCCCGAGCCGAAGGCAAGGGCGATAAATATGCGATCTGAGGCTTTCTTTATTACCGCCCGTGTTAAGTACAAAATTTTATGTCACCCCCTGGCCAGGAAGTGGGTTTTTTCGCGCGCGGAGCGTGCGATAATGGCCGCTTTATGGCCAGGTGTGACATAAAGATCATTACATAAGCATTATTTAATCTAAATTTTGGAAATGAACTATGTATTTGTATGATCCTAGTTGGTCGAAATAAAGATGAATTTAATTTAATTTATAAATCTAAAGTAGGAATCTAGTGTTGTCACAAAAATGGAGTCCACTCAGCATGTGTAATTTTCAGACATTTTAATTATCGATATTTAAATCAGCGCTGCAGGTGTCTAATACCTCAGCATAATGCTGAGCCAGTATTCGTTTCACTGCCGCGGTGACATATGTGTGCTTTTGTGTATGTTTTTCTTCTTTGGTTCTTTTTTGTAATATTGTGTGTCTTCTATGGCTATGTATAGATGTTTCTCTCTTTCTTCTTTCTTTCTATATACATACGAATTATATTGACATTTATAAGCCATTTTGACACGTACCTTTTTCAATAAGATATGAAATTGAGATCATGTTTTTAAAAGACACCAGCTTACACACTTCCACTCGACTATAACCTAAACTAAAAATTGCAGATAAACAAACATAGCTGTAAACCATCTCGATAGATAAGACTTCAACTCGGATTTATAAAAACCGCGCTGACATTAGTAAAACTGTCTGGGAGTCCCGAGGCCACAGACGTCCACAGACATTATCCACATTTGATCAAGTAACGCAAATTAATCCCGATTTAATCCAAAGTTCCTATTAACAACTTATAAATCGTAAAGCGGCAAAAACCAAAGCGAAACGCAAAGTACAAAGTTATGTATTTTGATTGCGGCAAAATTTGCCACTTTTTCACAGAGTCGATTTTTATGACGAGAGTGTATGGAGCCACGACTGGCCGTGGAGCTGCGTTTAATGGAGGTGGCATTACTAACCAGATATGCATCACAAATAGTCTTATTTCTTTCAAAATATAATCCAGTCATTTTAAGGGTTTCACTTCGGACTGAGAGAGGATACACCTTCCACTATAAGCAGCTCTCTAAGATGAAAAATGCCAAAATGAAGGAATATACGAGTTCCCATCTTATTATCTCCGAGGTTCATCTGTTTTTTATGTTAAAGTTACTGTATTAATTCCTCATATTTTGATTTTAGTGTTGCATCCTGTTACCATATATGGCTGGTAGGTATATAATAATTCAAATGTATTGTCTCGACTACAATGCCGCTTTGAATTTAATGTTCTGTCTTGGTGGGACAGGGTACCCTTACCATGAGTTTGCAATGTTTGCATTACCGAACTCGCTAGCGACTACGTAAACGATTTAGTATGGACAAAAGTACTTCTGGTGGTTACGCAATAGAACTAAGAATCGCCATACCTACTAAATCGTTTACGCAGTCGCTAGCGAGTACGGTAGGTAATGCAAACATTGCAAACTCATGGTAAGGATAGTACTTTGACATCTTTCTGGTTCTTCCCTGTCGTTTATTTGTCTGTTTTGATCCCCTATGTTTAAATATAGTTGAAAATAAATAAATAAAGTTGTATATCAATAAATATTCCAGAAGAGTTTAGAGTCTGCTCGCAAACTAAGCCAAAGATTTTGACACGGGCACTAATTATATGATTAAATTTTAGAGAGGTCAGAGCTCATATATACTCGTACCTACAGTTTAACTGGGGAAGTACCACCACCCTACAATAGATCGCAGCCATAATAAATACCCTGCTTGCTCTGTAACCATGTAGTGTTGTGGTCGATATGTATATAGTGCTGGAAGTGCTGGAATGATCTCCCTCCACCTATCCAAGGAGCTTCTAGCAGGTATACCTTTAAGCGCAAGCTTAAGGGCTATTTGTTGACGCTCCAAAGATCCCATCCCTAACCCATCCAGCACCTAAAATATCCCAACTACCTATGTCGCTTTTCTCTTTTATATATTGTTAATGTCTGTCTACATTATTGTACTGTAGCTGTTTTTATTATTATTACTTTTTATTCATTTTAGCCTGAGGTTTGAGTTAATAATTTGTAAATTGTTCATGTCTCATACTACTTTGCCCTGTTTTGCCTTTTTTTATGATATTTATCTCTTTGTATTGTATATTATGTTGTATTGCGTTCCGTGGGTCACGTACGGTGCTGTCTGAAAACCAGCGCTGCAGGTGTTTAACACCTCAGCATAATGCTGAGACAGCAACCGATTTGCTGCCGCGAAGACACACATTATTTTATATGTTCTGAGTTTTGTACGTCTATTATTTTTTGTATCTGTGTGTCTTTTGTGCAGCAAATAAATGTTTCTTCTTCTTCTTCTTCTATATCTACGATGTATGCTTACCATCGGGCACCTCAATATTGGTTTTACTCTAGTCACAGTACTTATATTTTAGTACACTAGACACTCTGGTTGAACCGTCGTATTTTTGTTTTCGTAGATCGCGCCGCTAAACCGATTGCTGGGTATAACTGGGATTTCGATAATCTGTTTTTGCTCCCACGAAGCCTCCCCAACAGAACGGGGCTACTATAAATCATTTTCGAATGTTTTGCGGTTTTATGTGGGGTTTCCGCGATGCCCGGTTTATCTTGTTTCGTTTAGGTTTTATGATAAAAGCCGTATTGAAAATGATGATTTATTGCATAAAGGGTTTATTGTTTTTTATTGCAGGTCAACGCTGATACAAAGTGTAAAGGTAAAGTATACGAATTAGGTATAATATTTTATAAAGGAATTTGTGAATTTTTTAGTACCGGGTTACGCCACGTGGCGTTTCAACCCCCATTTCCCAAAATATTTATAGATACTAATTGTAGTGTTATTTACTCACATTGTATTATTACTTCAAAAGAAACTAAACCCAAACATATGCCGAAGTTATAACATGTAAAATGTTGCTAGTTAGAGAGAGAAAGCGCTGCAGATGTGACGTCACAATTCTCTAGCGTCGTAGTCAATGATGATAGTTCCATATATATGAAGGTACGTTTTCCGCAAAAGGGAGAGCACATTCCCCCTCCTAAAACTTTAAGAATCCATAACTTCTTGATTATTTATTCTCTTAAGCTACTTTTTAGGGTTCCGTAGTAAACAAGGAACCCTTATTTCACACTTTGATTCTAATTTTCATACTCCTTCGAGTTGATTCGAAATTATTGATTTATTCGTTTGGTGTCAATAACCCTATTAAATACTATAATACAAAGGAAATATTTTATTGGTAGGTACTTAGGATTATTATTTTCTCTAATTTGATAAGGTCATTTTATTTTCTCTAATTAAATAATTCAGTTAAATTTAGCGTTCATTATTATTTATTTTACCTACTTATTAATTTTCTGAATAAATTAATAAGTAGGTAGTTTTATTTTTTGTCAATAATTATACCTAAGGTGAACCCACTAAATCTGCACCACACCTAATGCGTGGAATGGGACGGTAATTTTTGCCTCAATATGTCAATGTCTTGCGGCCGTTATTATATTAGTATTGAGCCGAAATTTTGCATACCTACTTAATATGTAAGTTCAGTGATAATGCCATTTTATGGTACCACCGAGCAGATCCTTATGATGGATATAAGGTGGCCAAAGTGGCTATAGCCACTTAACTCCTAAACTGCACTAGATAAACCCATCATATTTCGACATTGCAACCATCTCCGCGAATAATTGATAAATATGTAAAAAGGTGCAATCGGCAATGAAAGCTTACTAGGTATGTACCTACCAAAAATGAAATTGTTTACTATAATTTACAAGTCCCAGTAGTGCTCCTTTGATCAAATAAAATATCCAAGAATAAACTTACGAACTTAACTACACAGTAGCGAATAGAAAAAAAATGCGTGTCAGAGAGTGGTAAAAAGGCTGACCTTTTTAATTGGTAAATCTATGAAGTTTACGGTCTCGCATAATAGTTAATAATTATAATATTTTAATCTATTTCACTTTGTTACAATTCTGTTCATAGATCTAACATCGTTAATGAAAATGTGGGTTAAATGCCACTTGTTTCGGCAAGTTTTCAGGGTTTTGAGATAGAAATCTTTTAATCAAGAGTTTATACAAAGTTTGAGTTTGAGTAATGAGCCGCCGGCTTCCATTACAAAACACATTACCGCTAAGAAAACCTGCGGAGTTATTAATCGTAATCTTTATTACACACGGCACGCGATAACGTGATTCCACTAAAAGCATCCGAGCATAAGCATACTCTTATGAACGGAAATACTACACGTATTTTCTATCGCGAACATTTCTATTCAAGAGGCGTGCCACACTAAATAGTGTTTCGGATGCCTCAAAGAAATATTTTCGGGCAGAAAGGCACTCGTGGGAAGGCATTAAATATTCACGGCAATATGCCGAGCGCGCGTTCTCAAATAACTTATGCAACTATACTAGTTACCGTGTTTTAAGGCATCGTGGCCTTATTGCTACAATACGATTTCAAAGATGAATAATAGAAAGGAAGACGACATCATTCATTCGGGTCCCAGGTGCCCTTTTTTCGTTTAGTATAAGAGGAAATGTAATGAATGTCTCAAGGTAAACAGCTTTTCACACACAAGATACGTTATAACCTCAGTTATACCGTCTTGTAATGTTTGTATTAACAGAATGACGCACAAAGGAGCCATAACAATCTCAAGCCAGCGTGATACTAAACTGAAAGGTGCCATGTAAAAGGATATTAGGTTTTCTGTAGTCCATTCAAGTCTCGAGAATAAAAGTCTCTGAGAGTGAGGACATTAATTAACGAGACCCTTATCACTAGAGTTGCTTTGTCCAGTCACAATATATCGTTCTAAATGTAAATAGAAAGCGTATCTTTTGAAATATATCTCATCTTATCTATTCCCGGGGATAGGTATTAACACTTCATTGACCTATTAATGTAGTTGAGAAGCAAAGAAGTTCTATTTATTTTTTGCTTATTGAAATGCTTTTATTTTACTTTACGATTACGTGCGAAGAGTTAAGCAATTTCGCTTATTTCAGTAACATTTTTAGAAGTCTTGTGCTGCATGTTTAGCTATTTATCTTATTCTCCGTTGGTGTCGGAGTGGATGAAAATATTAAGGCAGAGCAACTGCGGGAAGGTGAGACAAGTAGGTGTATTCCGTTGTATCACAGACATACATCATCTTGCGTTCACTACCCTGCTCCAAATACAAAGGGCATTTGAATAGATACCCCACATCATTGCTTCGTGAATTGTTCATAAATCTTCGTATATGCCGCCTTTTGTTTAGCCGGCGGCGGCACGTGAATGCTCTCAAAGCTTAGGCAAATTCGAACCCCAAGCTCCTCTTCCCTACAATTGGACGGAATTGAACATAGTGCTGTAATTTATGTGTTCACTTTTTGCTGCGGAATTGCAAGCATGCGTTACTAAACATGAGAATCTAATCTACTGAAGTCTCTCAGTAAAAACCTTCTAAACACACATCTATAGATTCGTAATTCATTAATCTGAGAAAATTAATGATATCAGGGGAAATAACACGTATAGTTTTAAAAATTGGTACAGTTATACCTAGCGGTGTCCAGATGGACATAATAGAAGTCCTCAATTGTGTGCTGAGGATGTAGGGGGGTTCAAAGGTACCTTTTTTAGTTTGTAACAAAACTCGTGAACGGTGGCCCATAGCAAAAAACCTTCTTAAACATGAGTATTCAACATAAAATTCTCTACAAAAACGATTATGCACAATTTTTCGCTAGGATCTTTATAAGGTTTTAATAATTTTCTCAGACTACTTATAAATTGTTAATAATAATAGAGATCAACAATGAAAAATATCCCGCACATACACACTTAAAATACCTACCTAAAATAAGGAGAAATATTTTTTAGATGAATGCAAAACACTTAAAACTCAACAGTAGTGTACGAACTCATTTAAAAAACACTCCTCACATTTCGAAAAATCACTTCTCAATTTGCTCAAGCGAGGCGTAAATAGTTAATTGGTAAGAAGGCGAAACATACTGACGCGCACTTAGTGGCACATCATGTATTACCAGCGGCAAACGAACCTTACATAGAATTTAAAACGAGGGAATAATTTAGACGTTCCCAGCTCAGATGTCAGGCCGCACGCGGCCCAGACTTCTCTGTACAACTCCTAATTTATGAAATCTCAGCAAGACGGATTAACTTAGTATAAAATTATTACCATAATTTCTCACCAAAAACTTCCGAGTGAGTTTGCGCTATGAATATGCAAAGGGAAAGTTCACACGGTGCCGACTTTTTATGACTTTTGTCGGTCCTCTTGTACTATTGTCGTAATTTATATTTTTCACTTCCTCCTTCGTGTTAGGAATTAGTACCGCACTAAACATAAATTTGGGGGACCCCGTGCAAGTGTGACTGCTATGTTTTATGCTTATTACCCTCTTATTTAGTATTACGAGTAACTTAAAACGACTGACATTCTGTAATTCTAGTATGTAACTACGCTACGCATGTACATAGTAGTTTTGTGGTGGCAGCCTTATATGAGTAAACATCGTAAAAACTGACGACAAAAATTATCGTTGAATTTAAATTAATCCGATTTAGTTTTATTGTAGGAATATAAAATCTACTAGGTACGGCGGATAACGTATAAATTATTCGTTATTAAATTATTAGAATATATGTGAGTCAATGGCTAAAAGACGTAGGTAAAATATTCGAATGTTAAATGTAAGTAACGGTATTAATTTATTTTTATTACTGGGTGTAAGTTATAATTTCATACCCATGAAATTAAACTCAAAACCACTATGGATATCGTTTAGGTACCTCGTATAAACTTGAGTAGGTACTCACAAATTAACACATTCATTGCCGACGAGGACTACGCGCTACGCTCGTAGCCGATAACATGGTTTTCTCAATTGTAGCGAAAACTGTCTACGAACAGGGAACATGATATCGTGTCCTCGGCACTGAATCTTGCACATGAAACACTAAAGGGTCTCGTTTCCTTTTTCTTCTTCTTTAGCTGCTCTCATTATTTAACAAAAAACGAGCAAAGTCGCGAGAAACACTTCCTATCTCCTCTGTCTATGGAAAGTCAGTTTATATACCGGTAAAAGAGTTTCTAACAAACGCACCTTGAGCACCTGTAAAATCCGTAATATAATGTTAAATATCCGTTGATCAATTTAGTACGTACTAATATGGTTTCCTAGTACATCATTTACAAAATCTGAGGTAGAGGACATTGAAATCTGTTTCCATTTAAACTTTCAACCTGAACTTACATTAAACCTATTCACAGTCTTAATTTATCTCCAGCTAAAGCGGTGAGAGGTGACTTCCGACTAAATAGATGTCGGAAATAGATTCAAAAGAGCTCTAGATAAAGTTGCACGAATCATCCAGTCAGCGGTAATGGAATACAACTTATTTTAAATATTCATTAATAATACTAGAAAATATCAAAAACTCATTCAAGATATGACTTAAAATCCTGCACAGGTCAATTGCTACCATATAGCTAAAAGGGGGTTGAGCTATAAGTGGGTCTCATTCCTTTGTTTCTCAATATTGTTTAAAACCAAAAATACAGTATTCATGCACTCAACGAGCACTAAACAACGATACCTCACTCGATGGGGTAAGTTATTAATTTTTCGCACCCCCTTTAACTATAAGGGAGCCCCCCCTTAAAAACCAAACGGACGAATTCAAATTTTCACAGTTTAAGCATCGTGGTGACCCACATCTGCACACATTATTAACAAATATATTTCCATGCTTATAAGAGGGGCTCCCAAACACCTAAAGGGGGGCGCGAAAAAATAAATTTGACCTACCCCATCGAGTGGGGTATCGTTGTTTAAAACTCGTCGAGGGCATAAATTCTGTATTTTTTTTAAGAATATTCAAAAACAAAGGAATGAGACCCACTTATGTAGCAACTTATAATTATCTTTCTTCCTTTAAAAATCTCCTTAAATATTCACTCGAGCGAAAAAGTGTGTAAAACCTTTTTTGTAGAGAATTTTATGTAGAAACAGGCATATAAAAGACGGCACAGAGTGTCTACTCCGAAGTCCATACTTCGCACATGCTGTCCCTTTCACTCTCCCGTGAAGTGGCGTCCCTCCACTATTGGCTATGTGCGAAGTACGTGGTGACGTAAGTAAAACGACCGCAGCGCACGCCGTGGCAGAAATGTGAACTATACCGGGCTTGTCAGGCAAAATTGATCTGTCATTTCCTACAATTCAATACAATTTGTATTAAATTTTGAAATGGGTCACAGAAGCTGTTGTGTGGTGAATTGTAAAAATACAGGCAGGAATAGTGATTGTGCTATTCTACAATTTTCCTACAGTGCCTTGGAAATTAGATCAGAGATATAAATGGATCGCTGCAGTGAAGAGAATAAAGTCAGTAACATAACCTTAAAGTACGATTGAACTATTCGAACATTTTCTAATATTACGTGTCTTATTTGTGCTTTATGATTTCAGTGTTGATGGCTTACCATGGACTCCAAGATAATTATTAGCTTCGTCTTTTAGCTTTTTATTAAATTTATTTCGTTTAAATAAGCAAAATACGTAGACGTCAAAATTTGACATTAGCCCGTAAAGTTTCAAACGCTAGGTGGCGCTTCTGTCGTGCACATAGCCAATATACGAAGTACGGATTTCGAATTTCAGAGTACGGGCCCAGGACGCATTCAGCCAATTCAACTAGTATTTTTCTGTTTGAAACGCTACGTTTTTGTGTGTTTTAAATAATTAGCGATTTTCGGTGGAAAAATACACTTGTGATTCTGTTAAAAAAAATAAACGGCGGGAAAGCATTGAACTTTTTGATGTTTCAATACTTTTAAGGTTATGTTTATTAAATCTTAATTCAAATTCGGGCTTATTATATCCGCCTCATTTCCGTTCGTCTTGTTTTTGAAAAATTGTTTATTTTTTTTTAATAATCATAGTGGCAGAATGTCTTATTGTCACGAACTAAAAATTAATTATTGCTTATAGTTTTCTTCATGGCTGAACACCGTGATGCTGAGTCACATGAATGTGGAATGGAAATTAAAAAAATCCTTTATGGCCTCTCGTCTAGCCGCACCCGAAACGTGACACTTCGCAGCCTATTATAAGGAACATAACCTCAATATTTCATTGCATGTTTGAGAAAAATAATTTGTCGTCCGAAATGTGTCCTTCGCGGTAAGAATCCCGGCGGTGTTCGCGACAGTCGAAGAGTAATGGTCGAGAAGCTTTACTCTTTGATCTACGGCATCGCGCGACAAAAATACTCTTACGTAACCTAACTACTGAGCGGTGTAGGATGAAATTGTAATATGTATGTACTTCAACTCATATTAGCGAGCGTTAGGAAAATATTATGTATGTGTAGGAGTTGAGAAGCAATAATTACATCTTGTTGTTTTGGTACAATTGACTCATCACCTAGGTACGTGTTTTATTATTACATTTGAAACACCAAGAGAGTATTTAGAGCAGACGGTTTTCCATTTTTACAGTGAATTATTAGAAAACTAAAAAACTATGTAATTACTAATGTTTAAGTCCGGCTCTTAGAGTCCTAACTTGGTAGGAATAGATGCAATGAATGTTATCTTTTCTTGCAATTGTATAGTAATATTATTTACAACCTTATAGCTAAGTCTTTAGGGTTTAAAATGTTAATTATATACCTGTAAGAAGGTGATTAGCAACATTGTATGTCAAGTTTATGCTGCCTGTTACCGAGCAAAGTTTTGATTCTTACCCACCTTATTGTGCTATAGCACTTAAATGGTTTGTTTACCTATTAAGTATGGGCTTATTAGATATTAATAACTAGCGTTTTTATAGAATAACTACTTATAAAACTGCTCTTGATGCATGTTAATTTTAATAATGTTTTAATTATTTCTCATTAAGTGAAATGTAAATTTCTTATGAGAATAAAGTTCTATAAACTGAATTCGCATCAGTTTATATTGTTTTGCTTTAAGAGAGCAGATTCATAACTATGGCCTATCAAGTTTAAAATGAACCTGCTCACCATCGTCTTATCAGGTTGATCGAACAATTGCTCGCACTACTGCCATTTAATTTTATTCAAATACGAAAACTCTGCAAACAGCACGTCAATGACTGGTATTTTGAGTGGCAATCAATCAATGGGTTTTCCTAGGAGCCAGACGTAACGGACAGGTATAACGAAACTAACAGGATACCAATAGTTTCTGCCATTTTGATTTCGGATAAAGTTAAAAAAAGTTTATTTCGTGCTATGGTAGGTACACGTCATATATACCTATGTCATTGATGTGAAGATTGTTATTTAAATGACTGGTATAAATATTTTTCTTTGTAATTGAATCACTAATTCATTACAACAGTATTTATTTACGTAACAATAGATAGCACGCCATTTTTCATTATTCCACTGCACTATAAAGCCTGGTGCAACGCATGCTACAACGTATTATAAAGTTGTTCCAATGAACCATTCAGTCGCTCATTATAGTAATAGAGCTATTACGCTAAATACAGACGTGGCAAATCGTACCACCGTTACCAGTTAGATTCCTTAATAATGGCGGACGGGGAAATACGGTTATGAATAATTAATGAAATCAGCCGGAACAAAGAACTATGCAATAAACTGGTGATGAAATGTGTGGACTTCTGTCAACAAAGCCTGGCTGGCACCATCGGCTCGGAAACTCGTCCTTAGGCAAACCCGCGATCGGTTTTTGGCAAAAACTTTTCGCCATTCGTTGTTATGTTTTCCGGCAAATGAAAATAAAATGAAGGAAGTCATATGAATGAATAATGTTAGCGGAAAATATTGTGTTTAGAGCTGAAACGGAATAATGAAATATTATTGAAGGCCGCAGTTGATTGACTTTATCGTTACGATATAAAAATTAAAAAGGCGGATTTAAAATCCTGATTTAATTAAGTCGCATTTAAGCAGCATTTATTTTTGTATAAAGCAGTATCTAGTAATCAATGACAAAATTCAAAAAAGGGAAAAAAATAATAAATTCATTGCTCTGAACTAGATTCAAACCAGCCAGCTTCTTGCATACGCAGCTAATCGCTCTTAAATAACTGAGCCATCGGAACAATGCTCAACCAGAGATCAGAGGGCTGATTACATAACATTTAGAGCGTGCGTAAGGAATATCTAATTGTTATTTCCCATACAAATCAAATCTACCTAGCATAAGTTTGACAAGTTTTAATCAACTAGCTAAGGCGCAAAACCGTATTTTTAATATTGGACTTTGGAGTTTTCGGATTATTCTGTTTGAGCTTTGTACCTTAGGTATGCGTGTAGTCACTTAGGTTTATTGAAATGTCTCAAAATGTATTGGGAAATCGTTAGAGTTAGTACCCATGCGCCATCCCAATTTTTATAATTATGTATTAAGCAGTAGTGTCTGCTAATAAAAAATATAAATTTCAAATTAAAAATTAAAATCGGGATAGTATCCAGCACGGTACAATGTATTTTTCAAATTTTCGCCTTAAATTTGAATTTTTGTCTAACATACTAACTATATTTATATTTATATAAATATTTGTGGAAAATCTTACAAAAATCAACCTACCTAGTCCCAAACTAAGCGAAGCTTTTACTTTGGGTAATAGGCGAAGATATACATACTTATATTATATAGACGACGATATTCATATACAAATACTTAAATACATAGAAAACATCCAAGACTCAGGAATAAATATTCATTCTCATCACGAAAATAAATGATCTGACTGGGATTCGAACCCGGGATCTCCAGCGACCAACTATTTAGTAGCCCAGTTGGTCGCTGGAGGTCCCTGGTTCGACCGGTCGTCAACTAGGCAACTATTTCAACTATTTCAGTCGACGATACAGACGTCAGTGACCCGTTTATTCACACGGAAGTTTTCTATTTTAAACTATTTCAGTATTCATAGAGCGGAAAAAACTTGACATTTATTAATTTAACCTTTTTTACCTAATCCCTGTACCTACTTAAAAGATAAGCAGAGACTCTCATTGAAGTTTCACAAGTTTTTCATTAGGGTTCTTAAACAACTTGAAATATAAAGCTCGGTCTTCTAATTAGGCTGGATTTGTACATTTGAAGACGTACGCCGTATGAAGCAAAACTTTTTAATGCTGATGAGTTGCTCCAGGCCTTAAACGGTACAAGTCGTAATTCTTAAGACAGTACTGAATTAGAAACGGTGGTAGGCATGTTGGATCCCTAACGTGCATTTAATTGATTTGGGACTTGGGATTATAACGAACCAGTGAAACAAAATTCGAAAAATTTCAATTAAATGTTGCTTTGCTCGAAAAAGAGAGCTCGTTATTTAAAACCAATTATATGAATTCAATGGAAGCTGAGCTTGACACGGTTTTATTGATCTTGCATAAGTATTAAACGGGTTTGTTTATCAGGTGTACCACACACACAACACAATAGGTAGTATAGGTATAGGTACTTGTTTCAATCCAGTCTTATGTCGTGTGTCAAATAAAATCTCTTTTGTTATTAAGTTATGATAACCGATTTTTAACGATAAATCAATTTAGTATTAAATAAATATTGCACGTCGGTCTTAACCACGGGTCTTAACATTGAGACAATTAACAGTTTAAGACGATTTCCGAACACTGGATAACGTCCATCAATCATCTGATTTATTAATTGACGTTTCATATCAAATAAATACTGCAATTTATGGACTTTATTACTTTACGTTAAATGGATGACATATAAACTTTGCATATCTATAGTTTCTGACAAACGTCACATAGGTCCTGTGAGACAACGCTCAATGAAGCTAAAATTAGCCGATTCTCTTTCCAAAAGTCGAAAGTGCATAACTTATCGGCGAATACTGTACTTACCTACAAAATGTTCATCACTAGTTAAGTATTCGTAAGAATATACATACGACATACGTATCTTTTTGTACGTGCCCAATAACTTAATAACAATACTTTAACGACCGCTTTAGCTTAGTTGGTAGTGACTCTGCCTACGAAGCTGGAGGTCCCGGGTTCGAATCCCGGCCGGGGCATTTATTTGTGTGATGAGCACGAATATTTGTTCTTGGGTCTTGGATGTTTTCTATGTATTTAAGTATCTATTTATCTATATACGTATGTATATCGTCGCTTAGTACCCATAGTACAAGCTTTGCTTAGTTTGGGACTAGGGTGATTTGTGTAAGATTGTCCACAAATATTTATTTATTTATATTTTTACCATAAAGAAACGAAAACAAAAAAAAAATAGATTAAGGTAAAAGTAAAATCTCACGTTTAATCTTAACAAGGTAAACGATTTCCCGCTTACTTGAATTAAAAAGGTATTTCTGTTTATAAAAGATCGTGAAACGAATCGCATACTCGAGGAAAAACCAAGTACCCGTATTTTCTGAAATTTTCACACCGAATAATTGCATTATAAATAGAGTTCATTAAAGCTCGTTCTTAAAGAAAACCAAGAAGAAAATATATATATAATGCAAAACGACTTTAAATCAAGAGTGACAGATTTCATGGAAGTTTAAAACTACGTCTTATAAACTTTGAGGAATAATGTTAGGATTCGAAGACACACCACAAATATGGAGAATGGAACGTACGAATATAAAAATTAATACCTTTTTTACGGACAATCGGGTAGGTATTTGACACACTTTAAAATTAATAACATGGTTTCACTTTTTGGATAGTAAACCATCAAAATATCACAATAAATTATAAAATTTTACTAAAATCATAAAATAATATTTCAGTTTTTCGGATTTTTTTTTGTTTTCCGAAAGTTACTCGACCTGTACGTACGGTCCCATACAGGGATATAACACAAAAGATTGCTCATATGCAGGAACACATCTCTGTCTGCAGAGTCATAGGCAAAAGTGGTCTAAAACGTATCGGGTGAACGAAGGCGTAGTGTAGAAGTTAGTTTAATAAATCGAGATCATTGACCGTTACGTCTACTCTACAGAGGATGCCTAGTGGGTCCTGTTATTTCCCACTTTGTTTCCAATGGAGGTCTGCTGGATACGCTGAACCATAAATTAGGAGCAATGGCGTCGCCCTGCTGTGAGTTTTATTGTGATTTATGTATTCGATTATCGAGCGAACTGCTAAACTAGAAAGCGTTTTGCCACTGTAACGATGTCATTAATATTTTGTGCCAAAGTGGTCGAGAGTTAGTGTTTAATTATTCCACTGGTTTTTTTTTACATTTTAGGTACTAATAATAATATAATTCCTGTTCTATCTAAATTCCAATACTTCACAGTTAAAATACGATTTATATTTAAGTATTAGACATTTTACTCAACCATTCATTTGACTTAAAGTACCTAAGTTAGTAGTTTAAATACCTTTATCCGAGCTCGGTAATCCTGGAGAGCATTTTCAGGCGAAGGATCAATGAAAATGTCCAAATAAGTATTTACTCGACATTAGAATGTCTAACAATTAAATACATGGTCGTTTTATATAAACAGGTACAGTCGAGGGCATAAATATGTACACATTTTTGTATCTTATTTCAATGGAATAAGGTGAAAAAGTGTATACATATTGGTGTCCTTGACTGTACCAAGACAATATTTAATCGGAGAAACGGGCGCCTTTGTTATAACGCCCGACCACTAATAGAATCTAAATCCATATTCGGACTTTAATATTAAAATTTTCCGAAAGGGCGTTGGTTCAACGGCGTTTATCAATTTCACCTAACCTGTTTCATTTTAAACGAATTACTTCGATAAAAGCGGCTCCGCACCGAGAATTATTTACCGGGAACAAAAGCGACACCCACCTTTTCAGGCAGGTGTCTGAAATTTGAAATTCATTGCGTCGTAAACAAAAGGACGATTTTTAAAGCTTCAAGTAAGGGGAAATGCTTTTTTCTGGAGTCGTATTTTAGGAGCTCACTGTTATGTTAGAAATATGCGGAGACGTTTAGACGGAGACTGACGAATGAGCTGAGGTATGAGAGCGTACAGTTAAAGCAGAAAAGCGGTATAACTCACTATACGTGCCCAGTAAAAATGGTTCGTTTACTGCACTCTGGTCCACCATTAGGCGAATTTGTTTGAAAAGTCAAAATGCACAAATGTTGCTACAGTATGGCCAGTGCTATTCATATCGATATTATTTAAGGCCTCACTAGATGTACCGATCTTACGGACCAATTTATCGGGTACCCCTAGGTGCTTGTCGACAACATTGAAAATCGAAATTAGTAGTGTTTCTCTCAATCTAATATTCTCTGAATTTGACAATTTTTTTTTAATTTTATGATTGATTCATATTTAGTCTTCAATTCAATTCAATTCAATTCATTTATTGTTAAACTTTAACTTTAAAACTTCATATTTTTAAATACTACTTTTGTCCCGTTTAATGAAACTTTAGTGTCCAGAAATTTGAAAGCTAATAGATTAATTACTACATCGGATGAAGTTTGGTAGTACAACGTTATAGCTACTTATCGATAGGTAACTTTTTATCGATGTATACCGTCACTATTTATATTTTTCTACTCCTGGCATACAAATACAAATACAAATACTCTTTATTGCACACCTCAATTAAAGGACATCATCTTATCTGTCAGTTTACTTCGCCGAATTATGGGCTTTGACGTTAGTAAAGCTAACATAAAATGTATTTCTACGGCCATAATTACAACCTAACTCATTTACACATAATATATAATGATTTAAACTCACACGATTTTCACACATTATTATTGGGAAACGGGACTTAATCGCGTACAATTCAAAAACATCGCAATTTCAACCGGGACGACGGTTTTAAAATCTCATCTTCGTGGAATCCAGTGATTAGTAAGTGCAAGCGTAAAAAAAACATCGTCCATTACATCAACTGACATTGTTAGTGTTGTGTGTCATGCGAGTGACAACCCTAGTGAGAATGTAATTAATAAAGACCAAGTGCGGGTAGTTCGGAAAACCCGTGCGGCTAGAAGATGTTGATACCCGCTCACGCCGCCAGTCAACTCGCGACCACGGATGTTGTAATACTTACATTCGAAACGTCGGGAAAAACCTTAATAAAAGGAAATCTAGTTATAATTGTACGCGATTAAGTCCCGTACACATGTCAAAAAGATAATTCCACGAATATATACAAGACAAATAGGGAAATATATTACATAGTTAGTTACTTATACTTACCCCCATCAAATCACGCTAGTTACGTTTCCTATGATACCCGTCAAAGTGTCTAAGTTGCGACGCAGGTAAACACGGCTGTTACGTAATCATGAGTGTTAATATAGCCTTTATTAATGGAGCATAAGGGTGTTATCCGAGCGAAGTAAGTTATTTTATTGTATTTAGGTTGGACGCGATATTATTAACGTGTCGAGCCGACGCCGCGGGTGGACAGTGACGCGTTCTTTATTACTACGTCGGTGCGAGGTCGCGTGCCTCCTCGAGATTTACTTTTAGGATAAACTTTTGATTTTCACATCTCAGTTTCCTCAAGACTTTTACTAATAACCTTTTACCTTATAGACTTACCCTAATCTTACTCCATAAGCCTGCTATAGAGAAGTCCAAATTTTCTACATGCTTAGTTCAGTTTAATAATAAATTTATTAGAGTGGTATCCAAGAGAGGGACATAGAAAGCGAGGTAGACCAAACCAAAGATGGGATGACGACATCAAACAAATAGTTGGTGCAAACTGGCAGAGATTAGCCCAAGACCGACCCTACTGGAAATCACTGGAGGAGACCTATGCCAAATGGCAAACTGAAGGGACAAACGAATCATAGAAAAGAAAATATCGTAATAACAATTTTATCTTCAGTTAATAAAGGTTATAATAATAATAATAATAGTTCAGTTTAGGAAAGGATGTCATCGACAGTAGCAGTCCACGAGAAACCATGGCCGCCATTGTAGGGTATAGCAATTTGCCAGACATAAAGTATAATAATAATCATAAGATGCGCTATGCGCATAAGCGCTGTACAAATAGAAACCGGCCACGTGCGTGTCAGATCACGCACAATGAAGGATTCCGTAGCTAATACTAGTAGTCCCTATTTTAAACCACGATCCTAGATAGTAAATTAAATAACAAATCTTATCATCATAGTGCAATGACGGCACTTACGTCCTTTAGTTTAGACGGGGCAGTTTTTCAGCGATAACTCACACTATTTTTTTTATTTTTTTCATTATAAAAAATATAAACAAGCTTATTATTTAATAAGCTATTTTATATTTTTATTTACATTCAACGTGACACAATTTTTATGATTTACGTAGAAATTCTCAATATTTTAATCAAAGTGAAAATTGAAAAATTCAATACCACAGGACACACATTACAACATTGTTATTGTTATTAATAACATTTAAAGTTCGTAGAAAATATCTGTGAATATCCAATTTATCAAATTTTTTTAAGAAACTTTACTTTCATTTCTAAAGACTACGTAAATATATATATTTTTGACTTGCAATGTCATATGTGGAATGCCGCCCTCATTTAGTATTGTAATTTGACTATATAGGTAGGTAACTAAATAACGGCCTACATAATCCATTTAAAATTTGATTTTGGTATATATTTTTTGAGTGAAATGCCTGTGGCTGGACATGAAACTGAACCCTGAAAGTGAACAAAATCTTATAAACCATACCAGATAAGCGCAGGGTCATCATTTGAACATCAACCAATACCCGCCAACGCTTTTGATCGAATGTCTGCACAAAACATCCATTTGCGTACGTGAAAACAATAACTGAAGGGAGCGCAAACAACCGGAACCCGAGGATGGTGAATGAGCAAGTCACCAATCGATCGAGTTGTCATGGCGACCCCAGACATCCGCAATATCAAGTGCCGAACACTTTTTGCAAGTCACGAGTTTTGTTTTTTAATTGCTAGGAAGTTTCAGGCATGGGTTGTGATATGTTTTTCCGTAAAGTGTATTTTTTTATTAATGGATTAATTTTTAAGATCCTACTCAAAAATGAATTGTATATAATTAAATCACATGCTGCCGTGTTCACTTACAGTGTATGTATAATTATTATGAATTCGTAATCTTTATTATTATTATTTATTTATTTCAGGCTTAGCCCATATCAATTTACAATAAAATACAATATATTATTTATTACATCAGATTTCATTAAAAACATCAAATGTATCTTTAATGTCGGCTTTAATAAACTGAAACCCGACTTTAAATTAACAGTGTAAAATGTATTTATTTATATTTTGAATTGATTTAAGAATAACTGTTATTATATCGTTAATTTATACTCGCGCCTGTCATAATACGTATTTTGTTTTTTGTAGTTTTATAGCTACTGACAGTAACGTGACATGGAACAAACTCAAGCTCGGCAACCGCGCATAATGTCTTAATTAGAAAGTTACGTCGATTTTCGTGGACGGAAAGTGGCATAAACCGAGCGCTTACTCGCGTGTGCCTTGTCGGGTTTCACGCCCCTCACGGCACAAAGATCGAACACACCGCTATAAAAACCCAATCGTACCATTTTTCTCGCATTCACGCCCTATGCCGTAGTAAAGGACAGAAGCTGTTCTGTCGACTATTTGACTGCCTTGAGGTAATTTATAGGCTCGACTCTGAAATAACCTCGATTTTCAAAGCATGACTAATTGGGCCCACTCCGCTAGTCGTGTTGAACCGTAATGTACCTGACGTGATTACTAAAGGCGTTTCTACTGTTCAAAATGTCGTTTCGTACCGTTATTTGGTGTAACTTTATTTGATTTGCTCGACTCATTCCGTTTTCTAGGTTAAGCGTTATCCTCTCAACCTGTGTCGACACAAAATTAAAAATAATATTTATAATTAATTTTACGTAGACTTTTAGAGGTAGGTACCGTTAACTTTTGTGTTCGTTGTATTTTTTAAAATGAAAATACAATTCCTTATAAACAACTGGTAGTACTGGTTTGTAGTTCCAATTTATAACTATCCTCCAAAACTATTACAGTTTGGATGCCAATTGATGGCTTGCAGCCTCTCTACATTACAAAGCACATCTCTTCCGCTGCCAACACGTGTTATTATTATCGGACCACATCAGTTGTGGATCCGTTTTTTCTGAAGGTAAATATAGTTTTCCTTGTGCCCAATATGATTGTTCTCTATATAAAAATAAGATTGAATATCGACACTATTGTATCGAAACCATTGCGTCTCGTATTTTACCTGCATTCTAAATAATACAAGTGCTGCTGTAGTTAAGAAGAATGCCAGATAAAACTGTCAGAAAATTGTAGAAACGCGTAAAGAGGCAGTTTAGTTGGTCCGTGACTTCATCAAAGTGTCCATAGAACTTGATTCCCAGATTCCCACTGATTATTTCAAGTCAATCAAATCAACAATTCTAGAAGAAAAAATAATACGAGTACCGTATTAGCGGTCACGAGTTTTGCACTAGATGTATCATATTTTCTTCCAATTTTACTCCATCAGTATGTATGTACTCATACCAAACTAACGCAAATTCAATAACAGCTCGGTGCTCGAAAACAAACAATTCACAGTAACTTAAAGATGGAAGTAATTTCACAAAATTCGCTTTACGTGAGTTGAATTCCCGTTTACGTTATTCCATATTTCGACAGAGCACAAATGTGTTATTCTAATCGATACCTGCCTATTTCAAGTCTTTGAGTTGGTGCCAAGAGGCGCCTTCATTTTTCTAACCACATAATGTTCCTCCTTTGACAGAGGCGCTAATGAGAACATTTTCGTGAAACGTGAAATTAACGGTGTACTTAATTCTAATTAGACAATGTTTTTCAATTAAGCATTCTTTTAGGTGAAAGCGTTTATTAAATTAGAAGCACTTGTTCCACCTTTGATATGTATTTTGTGTATTGTAATAGTATGAAATAAAAGAATATCAGTATCAATATATCAATGTATTTCAGCTTTGTTAAGCTAAATATTTTTTTCTGAGAGTTAACTATACTAACTCAAAAATATTATCAACTATAATGGTTATAATAAGACCTATCATAATCATAATAATTTATTTATAAAACCTATTTACACGTCATAAAGAATAATAATAATAATATGGTAGTAACTAGCGATTTACTACAATATAAATAATGTCAACTTGTTGTCATAGAATGTGGTAAATGTTGAATAAAAATTCTCAAAAAATTCGTAAATTTTTACAAATGTAACAATTTTTTTTTGGATTCATTCTTATTTTATTCTTATTTTACAAATACGGACGTTGTGCTTGTTTTGGAATGACTTTTATTGACCATTCAAGAGTTCTCCTTGTCCAACATCACCACTCATTCACTTGAATCTTGCTCAATGCTCAGCACAAAAGTATCTTAACAACCATGACAAATAAATTGAATTGCCATCCGTGAATTGTTTAATAATGAGGAATTCGTGTTTGTTTAGTAATAGAGGTCCTCATACTTGTAGATCTTGTCATCACATCTCCATTAAAATTATATGGAACCAACATGGATATATACGAGAAGGAATCAAACAAAAAAAAAAACAAAATCGGTTCATGAATAATGGAGTTCGGAGTTCATTTAAATAAAACAACCAAATGAAAACCTCCTCATTTTTTTTAAGTTGGTTAAAAAGACATACCTGGGAGACCGAGCCTTGCTCGGTGTTTTCCCGTAAACCAGGCAGACTATAGCTCTACAAAGATGTAAATAAAGATATTAAGTAGATAAACAGACCTATATAAAGCTGCAACCCGACACATTTCTATTGACATAATTGGGTCATAAACAGATTTAGGTTCGCGTCTTTCCTGTGGACATATCAAAAGTTAAGGGCTACAAAGCTTAATTTTGGATTGGTCTACTAAACCGCATAAACGGCGTCTTCCAGTCCTATAAATCCATGTAATAAAATCATAACTCACATGCTCATATGCCGTTAACTATTGACCACAGGAGAGACGACTTTTGTTTTTTGCAAGTGTTTATGACCCAATTGTTCTCCTAGTGAGGTCCCTCAGGTCTAATACGATGTCTGGGAAAAATGTAGGGGGTGGCTCCGTGACTACCAGAGAAATACCTCTGAAAACCTCTGAATACCTCTTTTATATCTTCTAATGTACACCATGTTTTAATGTAAAATAAATAATTGATTGATTGATTGAAAACCAAAAAGTTGGCCAACGGCCTGGCTAAACGGTAGGTGGGGGATGCTCGACCAAATGTCATAGAGAACTGCAAGCCATTTGGTGAGGTGACTTTTTTTGGCGATTATTTTTTGGCAAAAATTTCAAAATGGTCCTAGCGCGTTGAGATTTCGCATGCGGGGACTCAGGGGGCAAAACAACTTTTGAGTAATTTTTGCGAGCCCGAAGGGCGAGCTTCATGCCGCCAGGCTGCAGGAATTCACGTTGTCAGGTGCGCGCCCCCCCTCAAATGTTTGGCGAGGCCGAAGGCCGAGCCGCGGGAGTACCAAACCACCGAAAATCCTATATAAATACAAGGTTTCGCGAGCCCGAAGGGCGAGCTTCAGGCTGCGAGGCCGTAGGCCGAGCTCGGTCGAGGGCCAAAGTCCCGGAACCCCACCCCGAGTGCCCAAGCGTCCCTCCCAAGTAATTTTTGCGAGATCGATACGGGAGGAAAGGGTTGCCTAACTATTCATATGATCCATGTATCTTACAAGCGAACCTGAGGGCTGAAGGTGAGAGGCAAGGCTTCGCGAGGCCCAAGGCCGTGTCCCATCAAAGCGCGCTCTCCATGCGAGCCCGAGAGCCGCTTGCGGCCCGAAGGGCGAGCCCACGCAAACATTCACTATTCAGGCCGCAGGCGTTCAAGTGGTCAGGTGCGTCCCCCCCCCCCCCCCCTCCTCTCAAACTATCATTGTTACAATCGAACCTGCGAAGGTGAGCGGTAAGGTTTAGCGAAGTCGAAAGCCGGGCTCACGCGGACACTCGAACCTGAGAGCCGAAGGCCCGCAGGTGAGCGGTAAAGCTAAGCGAGGCCTGAAGGCCAAGCTCACGCGTACACTCGCGTACACGCGGAACCTGAGGGCCGAAGGACCAAAGGTGAGCGATAAGGCCGACCTCACGCGTACACTCGAAGTTTAGGGCCGAAGGGCAATAAAGGACAATTAAGGACGAATACACAACAACAACACAAATGTTTTTCCTCAGGTCTGCCTTGGATGCGTACATTAAACGTTTTTCTCAAAGGCTTCCTAGGCATTACAAAGTCCTCACGACACTTGCATATAGGTATACACATTTTAAATAAACATTATTATTGAATTCCTGGCTACTCGACTAATTCCTTCTCCGATCTGTTTTAATAACGCATTCAGTAAATAAATGTCAGTGCGAAATAAAATGATAACAATTTCTTCATCGAGATTCAAAATATTTTTTTTTTAAACCGCGATCAAAATAAACTAAAAAAATCAAAATAAACATAAATAAACGTGAAACCCGACCACATAATGGGCTATGATGGTGCGAGAAAAGGACGCAGCTATGCGGTGGAACGAGACAAAATTGTAAGCATATAAGAACGATTTTAATACTCATTGCAAGAAGCTTAGGATTGCGTGCTGAACATTCGTTTGAAGCCTGATAATATGGCTTTGAATGACGTCACGTTATATTGCATCTCTTTCATTCTAATATAAGATGGATCTACAAAAAAAATAATGAAAGAGATTAAATATAACAGTGACGTCATTCAAAGTCATATTTTCTGGCTTTAAACGAATGTTCGGCACGCAACCTCCAGGATGTAGGTATCTAAACTTTTTGATTCATTGAGATTATTTGACACCGCAGAACGTGCCCATAGATATAATATATACTCTATAGTTATAGATGCGCCAACGAGCGACCGGGGCTATTTCTTTCTCATACTTTTGCTCATATTCATATATAATTTGTACTACGTAATTAGTCCGGTTTGCATGTCCAATGTATTGCTTATGGAAATTTGCATTTGCCTGTAACCCGACCATGCAAAAACGCCCGGTCGGTGATAGGGACAAAACATCTCCCCTCTCTCTCTCTCAGCCTCTTTTCTATTTCCTCTTATAGGAATCGCAATAAGACTATCTTTCTCTAGCAAAGCGTGTCAGCCCCTTGAACGTGTCTGATAAAAAACCTCGTAAGGCGTTGTCATGTGTCATTCTTTCTAAATGCTAAACAAAACAAGATTTATACTCGCCTCACCATACGTCCTTATATGTCTTGACCCTGAGATTCGTGACAACTATGTGCATATTCGTAGGTCAGGCTTATACTGGTTCTTCTGACACTTATTTTCCGTACGTCAGCAGCCATTGTAAATATCAATCACGAACAAAAGTAAAAACATGAAAACTCGAAAACACGCATTTTCTCAAATATAAGACTGAGCTAGATCGATTGCTCGTCCCCGAAAACCCCCACATACCAAATTTCATCAAAATCGTTAGAGCCGTTTCCGAGATCCCCGAAATAAATATATATACATATATATATATATATAAATAAATAAATATACAAGAATTGCTCGTTTAAAGATATAAGATGTAACGCTTCGTTAGGTTGTATCTACGGAATAATAATCAAAGACTGCTTTGAAGAGCGTTGAATTTAACACACGGTCGTCGCTCAAAGATGTTTATTTTTGGTCCAGCTTAAATGTTTGTTTGAAATTGGGGCAAAATGCAGTAGCGTTTTAAAGTGTTTTAATTAAAGTAACAGCTAGAATCACGTTAATTAACATGAGCTATTGCTAGTGAGTTTGATGAAGCGCTACAATTGTTTTCGATACATTAAGCATTAAATAAGAGAATAACGGTTGACGCTCACTAGGAAAACTCACTATTTGCGACATGTTTCGGATTGCAATTGGAGTCCTTCATCAGGTTGAGTCGTGTTACGATATCTGAACGCGCATCACTGAACCTGATGAAGGACTCCAATTGCAATCCGAAACATGTCGCAAATAGTGAGTTTTCCTAGTGAGCGTCAACCGTTATTCTCTTATTTAATCCAGTTATTTTAGGGGTTCAACCCCGGAATGAGAGATAACCAGCTGGAAACTTGTATACACCTTCAATTTGTTCTATAAGCTGCCGCAAAAGTCACCGCAAATGCCGTGCCAGGATAAGCTAAGTGATTCTGCCCCCTCGAGCTTGGGCTTGTAATTTTTATGGACGTTGTGGCTCTACATTAGTAATTAATGTGCAAAATTTGAGCACCCTAATCTTTATAGTTTTTATTAAAAAAAAAAGAAATATGATGTTAATTCGATATTTTTTTTCTAGCCAACCGATTTTAGTGTGCTTTACACGTATGTACACTTAATAGAGATGATTATATGACATTAATCATATTTTCATTATCTCATAGAAAAAAGTTAAAAATAGCTGATTAAACTTTTCAGAAATTTTTTATTTACTTTCACGTTAAAGACCGTTTTTTTTTTTCACCACTAATACACCCACCAACAACCTATAATATGTATTTTTTTCGAAATTATAGTAGTGGGAGAACATGGAGATATCTTTACATAAAATACTTTACATACATTTCCTAGAACCGCTATATATACAATAAAGCCAAAAATCACTAGTAGCATATACTCAAAATAAAGCTCGTTTCAGAGTACAAATTTAGAAATAAAGGAAAAATTGAAAAACTTAGGCACCGAGCTGAGTCCGTACAGGGTCGTTTCAGAGTACTGAGTCCCGAGGTTTCTAAGAATAGTGACAGATTTGCTAGAGCTATGGTTACCAACCGCGATATTATATTATATTCTACATAAAAATTGAAATGCCGCTAGCGTTATGGTCACCTTTGCACCGGGAACGATAAGGGGCGGATTAGGTGAGTAGGTCGTGTGTTCGTGTTTTGTGTTGTGTGTTTATGTATAATGTGTTTTGTGTTTATTTAAATTGTATTGTATTTGTAAGTTGACATATGACGTGTAAATTGTAATAAAAAAATCTACATAATAAAGTTCATAAGTTGTGCTACATTTATTTCAATGCTTTCTGTCGTCCAATACTTGAGAAAGGCCTTGCTATAATAACTTTGTAAGAGGTGCGGCTATAGACATAGAGAAGCACCAAACTTTTGTCGGAGTAAAACTTTTCATTGTGTCCTAGCTGGATTAATACGTGAACTTACAAAGGGTTATCTAAGCTAAGGGGACCACGTTCCTATTAATTACCTAAGTTTGGAGGAGACCGATAATTAATTAAGAACTTTAGTTAGTGTGAGGTTCGGTGACACTGGATATTTTCAGTAAGTATTTGGCGACTGCGGTCTGCCACTATGCTATCGACTTCCGATGTATTTTGTAGGTATTAGTTTAAAAAAAAATAGGAGGTACGTGAAAACCCCTTATCAACTTATATGTAAACTAGCGACCCGCCCCGGCTTCGCACTGGTGCAAATTAATCACTCTTGAATCACTCTATCTATTACAAAAAACCGCATCAAAATCCGTTGCGTACTCGTAAATAAACAAGAGTTGAAGAGAACTGCCAAAGCCTACAAAGTGGTGTTCTTCCATGTTCTTCCAAAATACTATTTATTAATGGGAACAAATAAAATGACCACCTAAATAACTTTTGATATCATCAAATTTTCGAACCCTAAAATAAGGTTGAACACTCAAAAATTTTTATCGATCAGCAATTCCGTGTCACCAAAAAAATTCTACCTATTTTTGCAGCACTTGCACCTATTTTACTTATTGCGTTCCTATAAATTTATAATCGCATCAAAAAAATTGTCAAGTACCACCAAAAACACTAAACTACCACCTAATCTCATGCACCTTTTTTCATTAGAATTACATCCAAATATTATACACATCGCATGGTACATTTTAGTAAACAGTTACAAATTAATTGTTTTTAGCACTATAAATATTACAGTCATTTCCAAAATGTTATAAATTAGAAAGTAAAATTCTAAATTAATTTAAAAAGCAACGCGCAATGTGGCTTTGTGAAATAATAAGACGTATACTGCTATCTCACTCAATCAAATACAAAGAATTGCCTGAAGCATAAAACCTATTGATATGTCGTTAGAGTGAAAGGTACCTATTGCTGTTTCATTCTAACTACCTATTGCTGATGGTTTACAAACTGCAAGAAGTTTTATTATTAATTTTTTAATGCGTTGACGTGAGCGCGTTTGATTGAAAACTTTTATTTGAAAATGAGTTTTGTTGATTTATTAAATTGTTAGTTTGTTATGAAAATGGATAAAGGTCCTCAAATGAGTTTACTTTATTAATTTAGATAGACTTTCATGGAAAAATTAAAGGAAGATAATAGGTAGAAATAGGTATAGGTAGGTTTAGGTTATGTTAGTTTTGCATCGGCCCGAAGGGCCAAAACAACTCAAAATAGGAGCTCCGCGCCAGCGGAGATCCGTCAATAGTGTGCCAATGTCCACTAGTTTGAAATAAAAATAGATGTCATAGAAAAATACTACTACCTAGGCAAATTGACGATTATCAGCGAATAGAGTAGAGGCAAAAACATCTGAGAACAAATAGCTGTATGCGACCAGTAAGGAAAGCACTGTTGAAAATATATTAAATTAAATTCTGTTATGTACGTGTCTCATTAAAGTTACAGAAATTTTGAAGCTTCTATAAAATAAAATCATTTAGCGCTGTCTTGCTCGCACGCGGTGCGACGTGCGAGCGAGACGGACCGTATGGAAAACTGCATCAATGTGCTAGCAATGAGGTTAGACTAGATTGGAACTGCTTTGCGAGTCGGGCGTTAAAAAACAATTGCCGCGTGAAATTTGGTGATCATCTAGTATTTCTGGGTATCGAAAGAATTATTTGGGTGTAAATAATTTTAATAGGATTACGAGCCCTGTAATATTTGGATGTAAATTATATGAAATTTGGTGTTTGAAATTAGGTGATCATTAAGTATTTTTGGGTAGTGACTAATTTATTTGGTAACAATTTAATTTAATAGGTTATCGACATGTTACTTCTTTGAGTTGCACTTTATATTTAAAAGGAATTGAAAATTTGGTGCGAATCTAGTATTTTTGGTAATCAATGTAATTTTTTAGAGCATCATTCGGCAACTAATTTGGTGGTTCGTTAAATGCTACCCTTTATTAATTGTACAGAATATATAAAAATATATATCGAGGTCTTTGATCTAAATTAGTTACTCGTGAGGCCGTAGTTAATTAATAACTCCCTACGGTTGCAAAATATTATCTACGCCAGCGCCACGATAAATCTTTAATAAATCTTTGCTCTCGACGCGCTCGCATTGATATAATCATAAAATCATAACATAATGTCTAGTAAGGAAGGAACTCCGCTTGCTTTCCTTACTGTTGTTTGCAAATGAAACAAAAACATAAAAGTCGCTGCAGTGAGCGCTATTGCCATGATGGTACGTTATATAGTTTAAAAAGTAAACATCCATTTATGGTAAAATAGGTATGTTCTTCTGGTATTCTACTCCTAAAAGAGCCTGAGATTCGGTTGATGCCTAACTCCCATGCATTGGCGAATAAAAATTGCACTATAACGTCCATAAAGTAAACGGTACGCACAGGTACCAAAACATGTGGAACTATATTTTCAATATTTAACTAAATATTTCCCTATATGTAGGTAATTTCGAAAAAAATCATCTTGCCTGTCGTCGTAGCATAGGTAACGGAACTGAAATCCCTCGTAAATTTCAGGCGACTTCCTGATTTGTTGGTGCGGAGGCAGTACGATATGAGAAGTGTCAAATGTCAGTGTCAGCTGTCAGTCGACGCGGTACCATTTTTTACTACGCCCCTACATTTAATTGAGTGCTTCCTGACTGGCGCGGTATGCGCGGTAACGGGACGATGCGAAGACGGTACTACCTCCGCTTCTGCGCATGATATTACTAATGCGCAAACGTAATACTGACAGTATTATGTCAAGTGAGAATCTTTGCGACGTCAGTAAGTTTACGTCAAAGAAGAAAATGTCACATATCGATCCCGCCCCGCCAAGTCAGGAAGTCGCCTAACAGTTAATCACTTAGGTGACTTACTGACTTGGCGGGGCGGGATCGATATGTGACATTTTCTTCTTTGACGTAAACTTACTGACGTCGCAAAGATTCTCACTTGACAATTGACATATTATAATACTGTCAGTATTACGTTTGCGCAGTAGTAATATCATGCGCAGTAGCGGACCAGTACCGCCTTCGCATCGTCCCGCTACCGCGCATCCTGCGCCAGTCAGGAAGCACTCATTTAAACGTAGGGGCGTAGTAAAAAATGGTATCGCGTCGACTGACAGCTGACACTGACATTTGACACTTTTCTCACATCGTACCGCCTTCGCACCGACAAATCAGGAAGTCGCCTTAGTTAACAATAATTATGTACCTACTCGAGGCAAGAGCTGTGGATGTACTATGTTTGATTAATACTCGTAATTGTTATTACTACCCAATATTGAAGCTACTTGATACGCGAAGCTCAAGTGCTAGACATATTTGTTCAATAGTTTCATTACGTAATATTAATTGTTTGTTTCAACATAATATATTCCAAAGCTATTTTGATTTCATAACAATCGACGTAATTGTTGACTGAATTTTGTTTTACGAAGCATAATTATTGTTTCATATTAATTCAATCATTTCAACAAATTTTCGGATATGATATTATTGCAAATTCGGGTATGAAACTTAAATTATATTAAAAGCTAAAAAAGGTTCATAGTAAAACCGGGATGTCTACTTTAACGCTAATATAGTGCGCTCCATCCACGACGACGCGCCCCTCCACAGCGAATGTCATACTAATCTGTGCGCAGTTGTACGGTTTGGGCTGTGGAGGGGCGCGCCTTCGTGGATGGCGCGCACTAGGTATTACATATGATTTTCAGACTCTGTAAAACTCTATCACATTTATTCATTTAGTAGTAGTCTTATGAATTGTGTTGCCATGGCATACTTAGCTTTTGAGGATACTATGTCACACTATACTTCTGGTTGATATTAAATTTTTAAGCATGTCTATACTTTTTACTTACTTGACATGGGCTACTTGACTGTAAGTAGCCAACCGGAGTTCTTTAACTCGCCCCAATTGTTGCTGTTCTCTACCTTGAAGTGGTCTTTCTATAAAGCACCTATCATGCAAGATTAAGGGCCTCAGCACCTTTCGATATAGGTATGCGAGAACGACGACAGACATTTTGTTTTGTTTCATTTTAAAATTTTCGCCTAGTAGAGCACAGTTCACTACGTAATCAACTGTAACGTATCAGTCTCATTTAAATAAATATTCTCTCAGACCGAAAACAAATAAATTTCCATTTACATAAGAATTATGATTATGGCAACTTGTAACTCTGTAATCCATTAACGCAATTTCTAGCGAAATGAGAAGCGGGTGCTAGAACTTCCAGCTCCGCAATAAAAAGGGCCGTAAACCAAGTTAACACGTTCATAAAATGTGAACGGATCCGTTTAAAATAATGAAAAGTAACGGTGATGACGTTGTTTATAATAATGTTTGTTCGAAATAAATCTCCTTCAAAGTTCCCCTCGCGCTTCTCTCGAACTCGCGCCATGGAAGTTTTGAGTGAAAAATTACAGTCATAATTTTCGTAGCACTGAGACCGTCTTGGCGAGCGTCCCTGTAATTAGATCCTTGGCTGAACCCGGGCTTCTATGGGGTACGGGTCGTTTTTATAACCTCTTTGTTACTTTGCTAAATGTTTTGAGCACCCTAAGTGGTTTTTCGTAGGTTGTTCTTTTATAGTTTCCGGCAATTTATTACTCATACACAATAGTTTAATACATTCTTGTGAATTCATAATTTACTAAAGCGCTCATCTATTTGGGGTATTTTATTTAAAGTGTGAATTGACACGTATCTTAACATTTTCTTTTAGTTAATATCTATCGTAAATATGTTTAAGTGTTGTTGGTCTAACAGAGCAATTATGCGATCATTCGTTATCTGTGAATTGGTTATATTGTCTTTACTTAATTTCAAAAATCTTTTCTACCTGTCGCTTTCGCAAGAACGTAGCCACGTATGTTCTTAAGCAAACCACAGGTGAGTAGGTAATGAGTATATCAACTGATACTGTTCCAATGTAATATAACATACGTTATAATTTAGAGCGTTATAAATGAAACCTCGGGCAGGGTTATTGATACAAGATTCATCAAGTACAACCATCAGTAATACTATCGTTGTTTCTATAGTTTCGTTCACTATCCGTAAACAACTTAATCAAAACTACAAATTCATAATTGGGGGCCGGGTGTGGGTTGCACCTATAGCTCAGTTGGCTAAAGCGACTGGCCGCGAATGCCAGGAGGTCGCAGGTTCAAATCCTGCTCGGTGCCTAGATTTTTATTTTTCTCCTTTATTTCTAAATTTTTAGTTTGAGTTACCGGCGTTACTGCTTAATACAAAATTGACTACAATTTCATATTCAACTGTTATTGAGATATGGACGTTTTCGCAGTTCCAAAGTAGGTACTAATGTAAATTCTAAATAGCACTACACTTCTCCGGCAAATGCAACTTTCCCAGAAATTGCGAAGTCAATTGCAAAAGTTTTATCAGTACAATAGGGTGCTGCGACGGTCGATTAATGAGCATAAATTAACCAGCTTGAGCGGCACTGTTTTCCTTATCTGTACTGATAATAAGAAAGTTTAATTAAAATCCGACCCTGCTAGTCAGATTGGCAAACCGAAGCGAAAAACGCTAGTAATTTTTAAGTAACTACAGTATGGGGCTCTTTAAGAAAGGAGTGTAGTTATACATTTTAAATGGGTCCGCAACGGACATGTGATACCCCTGGAACCACAAGTATAAATAGGCTGCGGTGACCGCTTACAATCAGGCGGGCCGTACGCTTCTTTGCCACTGACGTGTATTAAAAAAAAGTAAGTTTATAAATGGTACTTTAGGTGATGTTGCATTGACTCGTATGATCTTTCGCTTATATAAAGTGAAGTACTTTTATTTAGTTACGTGCAGAGTTTGGTCCGGTCTGATATTGTAGAATGTAGCTTTAGGCGGGAGGTGAAGAAAGAACACTTTGATAACTTTCACATGTCGCAGAGAGTTGTTGCACTGTTGGCTGACGAGTGTATAATGAAGTAACTTGCTAAGGCGCGCGCTCTATTTATAGGCGCGCTTATCCGCCAATGAACGTGTAGCAACTCAAGGCGGCTATGCCGTTTATTTAACTAATCAGTAATTCGACAGATTTGTACATGATATAGTTATTCAAATAATATTATTGAGTTACAACAGTATTTCGAGGTATGGATGTGCCATTCCAACCTTTATGACGGTTATTGCCGTTTCCTGCCTAAGGTTTGTCTAAAACTGGTACTTGCATTTATATTGACTTTATTAATTATTCATTCGACTATCGAGTACTAATGCACCAGCTTCATAGAGGAACGTCACCTGTGTATGATACGGCGGAGGTAAGTAAACAAGGTAAGTATTTTACGATTTATTAGTTTACAATACGATTGACTTAGGTTAGATTAAGCTAGATTTACACATTTAAGATATTTACAGCAACTTTATTACAGAAAAAGATTCTTATACTAAACACATTATTCAGCTTAACCTAATGAAATGTGAGCTAATCTCGACATTCCGCCCCACGTGTGCAAACACCATAAAAATAGGAGAGATTATATACATGATTAACTTAAGACTATGAGACGGGAGGCTGGACGGCGTATGAGGCCCGCTGCTGTGCGGACTTCGGTGACTCTGACTTTGCCGTCTGGGCCTGGGTATACACGGGTTATCTCGCCTCGCGGCCATGTGCTGCGTGGCATCGTACCGTCCACTATGAGTACCACATCTCCTATCTTGACGTTTTGGTGCGTGGGATCGTGACTGTTACGGGGTCGCAGCGTCTGCCGATATTCGTTGGTCCATCTAGACCAGAATCTGTCGGCCAGTGCCTGCGCCGTTTTCCATGATTTTTCGTCTATTTTGTTATCGCTGAATGTTCCGAAGGGTGACATCGCGTTCGACCGCCCTAATAGAAAGTGGTTAGGGGTCAGGGCTTCCTGTCTGTCGTCCAGTCGCACGGGAATTAGCGGCCTGGAGTTAACCACATGCTCGGCCTCTAGTAGCAGTGTATGCAGGACTTCGTCCGGTGGATGCCTCTCCTTGAGTGTGACGCGTAAAGCGGATTTGACCGCCCCAACTAGCCTCTCCCAGGCGCCTCCGGCCGATGGGTTGCCTGGGGGGATCTTTTTCCACACTATAAGTTTCGCTGTGACGAATTCTTTTATCTCGTTATCGGCGGCCTCTACTGCTTCGGCTATTTCTCTTTCAGCCCCATAGAAACAAGTTGCGTTGTCTGTGTAGAGTACAGTCGGCTGGCCGCGGCGGGCCATCATCCGTCGGAGCGAGAGTATCATCGATGATGCGGATAACGAGGGCACGAGTTCTAGGTGTACAGCACGAGTGGTAAGACAGGTGTAGAGTGCTACCCATCTCTTTTCATGTCTTCTTCCAACAGTCACTTGTACTGGTCCCATATAGTCGCAGGCCGTAGCTGTGAAGGCGGGTTGATTAGCTAGCTGCCTTTCTCTAGGTAGGTCGCCCAGGGGGATCTTAGTGGGTACCCCCCTGTACACGCGGCACCATTGACATTTGTTACTAAGGTACCGTACGGCCCCGCGCAGTCCTATTATGTGATATCTTTGATTGATCTCGTTCATGACAATAGCGTGATTTGCATGATTAAACATCGCGTGGTAGTGTGCAATGATTAATCTTGTCAGTGCTTCTTTAGCGTGTAGGACTGGCGTGCAGTGGTCTCTGTCTAATCTTCCATCTAATTGCAGGATACCGTGTTTGCTGATCTTCACCGCTAGTTTGTTCAGTGACGATTTCTTCGGAGTACGCCGCCCAGCCTCAATTGTTACAATTTCATCCCTAAACGATTCCCTCTGACTTCGTTTAATTAACAAAAGTTCGGCGATTTTGAGCTTATCGTTTGTTACGAGTGGGTTTGACGCTTGACCGTGTGCGGCGGCCTTGAAAGCTTCCGCGGCGACTAGGACGCGGGCGGACGCGCGCAGCAGGCGAGAGTACTTCGAAAACCTACTCACATCTGGTAGGTATGGAAATTCGTCGCGTTTTACTACCACGTTCACTGGCTTAGCCGTGCGCTCCTCGCCCGTCGGCGCGAGGGGCGCATTGCTCTGTTTTTCTACTGGCCAGTGCTCGGGGTCCAATAGGATAAAATCGGGGCCGCGAAACCATCGGTGATCTGCGTTAAAATCGGCGGGAATATCGCGCGTCGCGTCGTCCGCGACGTTAGACGCACTAGGGACCCACCTCCAGTCGCTCGGGGATGTGGTGTCCTCAATTTCCGATAACCGATGTGTCGAGATTAGCTCACATTTCATTAGGTTAAGCTGAATAATGTGTTTAGTATAAGAATCTTTTTCTGTAATAAAGTTGCTGTAAATATCTTAAATGTGTAAATCTAGCTTAATCTAACCTAAGTCAATCGTATTGTAAACTAATAAATCGTAAAATACTTACCTTGTTTACTTACCTCCGCCGTATCATACACAGGTGACGTTCCTCTATGAAGCTGGTGCATTAGTACTCGATAGTCGAATGAATAGTTAATAAAGTCAATATAAATACAAGTACCAGTTTTAGACAAACCTTAGGCAGGAAACGGCAATAACCGTCATAAAGGTTGGAATGGCACATCCATACCTCGAAATACTGTTGTAACTCAATAATATTATTTGAATAACTATATCATGTACAAATCTGTCGAATTACTGATTGGTTAAATAAACGGCATAGCCGCCTTGAGTTGCTACACGTTCATTGGCGGATAAGCGCGCCTATAAATAGAGCGCACGCCTTAGCAAGTTACCTCATTATACACTCGTCAGCCAACAGTGCAACAACTCTCTGCGACATGTGAAAGTTATCAAAGTGTTCTTTCTTCACCTCCCGCCTAAAGCTACATTCTACAATGGTCCTTCGAGCCGGATATCAGCGGGCCAGCAGTTATGAAGAAAGAATAAAGAAAAAAGAAGAACTGTCACAGACGTTCAATCGTAAACGAGACAGAGTAGTCCGCAAGGGCGAAAATCTTGTTGGGCTAGCCGCCGCTAGCTATTCTACGGTAGGAAGGCCTATGGCTATCCACGTAGACGGAAAAGTAACGCGGGTGACGCAGTCTTAGTGATAGCGAATCCTGGGCGACATTCCGACCCTCCCCGGGCATTACCCTAACGGTGCCAAGTAGTGTCGCGGGCTCGTTGGGCTCCGGGTCTTCGTGTGCATTCGAGCGTGTACACCGCGCCACGGTGGTGGTTCGTCTTGCTCGGCTGTGTGTGCTGGTACACGCTACAGGTGGTGAGGGACTCTATGCCGTCTAACGGACAGAGACCAGGCCGGTGCAGCCGTTCGGCAATTCCTAGCCAGCGGTGGGCGCTCACTCATCTGTAGTGTCACTGCCAGAGCAGCTCCCCCTAAACCTCCTAAATCCTAGCCGGCTCCCCGTGGTAGCAACCCGGCTAGGCCCTAGGGCACCAGTAGGCAGCGTCGTGCAGGCCTATACAGGGGGCAAGCGCGTGCGCATAGGGACGGAGGAACGTTACAGTGTTTTTGTGAAGTGTAAATTGCCGTGAAAGTGTTAATTAAGTGCCACGTATTCGTTCAAATGAGTGTTAGAATCACGGGATGTTTACAGTGTTAATTGCGAATGAATAGTTCAAGTATTAGTTGATTGATGTGTTTTAAATTACCGCGTTGTCGTTTTTGTGTTTTTCTTTTATGCTGAAGTGTTAATTTTGTTTTATTTTGTCGCTGTTTTGATCACTCATTTGTTTTATTGTGTTAGGTACGTCAATAGTTATTAGATAGGCTCCACGTGTGCAGTATGAGCGATAGCGATTACCGTGTGTTACGCAGTGGTAAATGGACGCCGTTATCCTCATCGGGAGGCCACACTAATAGCACCTCGACCGGTACTGACGTTGCGACCGGGACGAGTAATACTGACGGTACAACGACGAACACAAGTAGTGAAGTGACGCGGACGGACAACAGCGACATGTCAAATAACACGGAAAAACCGAACGACGCGGACGGGCGCGGGCAGGATAGGGCTTCCGAGCACAACTTAAACGAGACGGTCGTGCCAGTACCTAGTGTACCCCCCACCGTTGTTCAGGGGGTTTCGACGCGACTTAGTATCTTACGTGCGGAAGTAGCTTTGCGTAACGCGGAATTAGCACGGGCTAATGCGGAGGCCGCAGCCGCCCATTGCCGACTTGAACTAGCCAGGGCTGAGGCCGCCCAATCCGAATGTGGTTCTGTAGCCAGGGAAGAACCGGCAGTAGCTGAGCCGGCTCACCCCGCGCCCCCTCCCGCCGCCGCGACAGAGGGGCGCCTCGAAGGTTGGATCGAGGAACAGAATCGCATCGAACATACAGTAGTGCGCACTAAATCGAAAGAGCGGCCGGCACCGCGGCCGACAAAACGTGTGCCCGTGGACGAGGTTAAGTTCGAAAATAAAGACGTAGAATTGCTATCGGCTCGTTTAGAAACTGCGATCACGCGCAGTAAGCCCGAGTACACGCCTCACAGGCATATCCCCGAGCTACCTAGCTTCGACGGATCGATTACAGAATGGATAGCATTTAAAGCGGAATTCTACGATACGGAATCTTCATTTTCGGACGTAGCCAACGTCGGGCGTATTAGGCGCGCATTACGAGGTGACGCGAGATATGCAGTAAAAGCGTTGTTATACACCTCACCCGACCCGTTCGAGATCATGGACATGTTAGAAATGCACTTTGGAAACTCCGAGGCTATAGTGTTAGCCGAGATAGAAGAAGTGAGGAGATTGCCTAAACTTGCTGAGGACAATTCTAACATCACCATGTTCGCGGGTCAAGTAGCAAACGTCGTGGCTACTATAAAATCGTTGAAGCAGGAGCAGTACTTACTAGCGCCGGAACTAGTAAGCCGACTCGTAGATAAATTAAATCCTATGATGCGCTACGAATGGAATAAATATCGGGTAGCTAACGCGAGCACGCCGGGATTAGTAGCAATTTCCAAATTCCTGTCGGATAGTAGTAAGGCCGCGGGACTGACGTACGCATCTGGGGCGCGGAGGCCAACCGCGAGGCCTCGACATAACGTGCACGCGACCGTACACAATGCGTATCGCTCGCAATCGCGTTCACCTAGTAGGGATAGGGATTCATACACGGAGAACTATCGGGAGAAAAAACCGCATCACTCGAAACCCAAGGCGGCATACGTAGGCAAGCCACCGAGGAAGCCTACAGCGCAAAATAGGCCACGCCCCCCGGCGACAGTGCCGGGGGACCTGGAGCGCAAACGATGTCACATGTGTAATGGTGAACACGCGATCGCGAGCTGCGCCGACTTCGTTAAGCTTTCCGTGAACGAGCGATGGAGCAAAGCCAAAGAATTTAAACTTTGCTATCGATGTCTAGGTACGCGTCATGTTAAAACGTACAAGTGTTCGTACAACCCGTGCGGCAAGGGGGATTGCGAGGCTGCGCATCACACCCTGCTGCACGGATTCAAGCGCGAGGATAGTAATCGCGGGAATGTAGGATCGATTAATCACCTTAACGACGCGAAAACCTACCTGAAGGTGGTTCCCGTGGAACTAACCGGCACGCTAGGTACAGTAAGTACGTATGCATTAATGGACGAAGGTTCATCCCTCAGCCTCATAGAGAGGCACGTAGCTGACCAAATCTCGCCGCGTACGGACAGCGAGCAGCTGTCGCTAGGCGCGATAGGGGGAAACACGGTGTCCGATAATGATTCGTGTAGGGTAGACGTATCGATAAGGGGACAGCTATCCCGCGATTTAGGAAAGTTGTCAGCATATACGATTGACCGATTAAACCTAAGTCCGCAGACCGTATCTAGGGATGTTCTAGATAAGTGCCCGCACCTGAAGGATGTGCGGGACGAGTTATGTTACGAGAACGCGGTACCTACGGTTTTAATCGGCCAAGACAACTGGCACCTTATCGTAACGAGGCAGCTTATCAGCAATGGGAACAGCTTGCCGGTAGCCTCGCTAACGAAATTGGGGTGGGTTTTACACGGGCAACTAGATAGGCCACGCAAGCCAAGCGGTTTAATTAATCATTTAACGTTGCGTAACGACCAAGAGGCTTACGACTTAATTAAACAGCATTTTAGCATCGAATCTCTAGGCGTGGAACCTAAAACCCCCAAGGCCGACCCCGACAGACGCGCGCTCGAAATCCTAGAGCGTACGTGTGAACCTATACCCGGACAAGATAGGTATAGGGCCGGATTATTGTGGAAATCGGACAACGAGTCTCTGCCGAATAATAGGGACCAGGCGCTCAAGCGGCTTCACACGCTCGAGCGTAAATTAGATAAAGATGAATCCATAAAGGCAGAATACTCGAAGCAAATAAAAAATCTGCTAGACAAGGGATACGCGGAAAAAATAGACGCGCCCATACATCCGTCCAGAGGCTTCTATTTGCCCCATTTCCACACGATCCACAAAGCTAAACAAAAAGTAAGATTAGTTTTCGACGGAAAATGCCGAACCGCCGGCAAAAGCTTGAACGACGCGCTTCTGTCGGGACCGGACCTGCTACAGTCTCTATTCGGCGTTCTGATTCGATTTAGAGAAGGAAAGATAGGCGTAATAGCGGACGTAAAAGAGATGTTTTTACAGATTAAAATTATAGAGCAAGATCGCGACGCCCTACGTTTTTTATGGAGGGGGGAGAGGCGGTCGGGCCCCGTAGAGGAATACAGAATGACAAGTCTCATTTTCGGGTCCAGCTCTTCACCCACGACCGCGATTTACGTTAAGAATAAAAACGCAGAGCGCTACGCTGAGCAATATCCGCTAGTATACGATACGACCTTACGAAACTTTTACGTAGACGATCTGATAGCTAGTTTCGACGACCCGGTACAGACGACGCAGCTGGTAAACGATATGATGAAGGTATTCGATAAAGCCTCATTTACCCTGCGCGGCTGGGCCTCGAACGCGCCGGAGGTGTTACGCGGCGTAACAGACGTGCTAAAGAGCGATGTTTCTGAGATAGGCCGCGACGAATGTGAGCGCACGCTAGGCTTGCTGTGGAATAATAGAGCGGATACGTTAGGCTTTAACGTGAACTTCAGGAACACGCCGAGCGATATTTTAGACGGCAGCGTAGTGCCTACGAAACGCCAAGTGACCGCGGGCGTGATGAGTCTCTTCGATCCTACCGGGCTAATATCTCCTATTACCGTGACGGGTAAAGTATTGATTCAAAGGATATGGAGAACCGGGATCGACTGGGACACGCAGATCACGCGCGACGATCACGCGGCATGGTTAACGTTCGTAAACGGTATGAGAAGTTTGCATGATATACACGTACAACGGTACGTACCCGCGCGGGGTAGAGCAGTCGTAACACATACCTTCTCGGATGCGAGCGAGAACGCGTATGCCTGCGCCGTGTACATGGTAGGAACAGACGATACAGGCAAACGGTGTTCCACATTGGTCGCGGCAAAGGCACGCGTGTGTCCGCTGAAGAATGTCAGTATCCCGCGGCTCGAACTACAGGCGGCTACTATGGCGAGCCGTCTCACGCAATCGGTAAAATTAGAGTCGAGCTATACGATAGAAAAATCGTTTTATTGGACGGACTCTAAAACGGTACTCGCGTGGATAAGGTCGGACCCGCGAACTTTTAAATGTTTCGTAGCGCATCGGTTATCGGAAATTGAGGACACCACATCCCCGAGCGACTGGAGGTGGGTCCCTAGTGCGTCTAACGTCGCGGACGACGCGACGCGCGATATTCCCGCCGATTTTAACGCAGATCACCGATGGTTTCGCGGCCCCGATTTTATCCTATTGGACCCCGAGCACTGGCCAGTAGAAAAACAGAGCAATGCGCCCCTCGCGCCGACGGGCGAGGAGCGCACGGCTAAGCCAGTGAACGTGGTAGTAAAACACGACGAATTTCCATACCTACCAGATGTGAGTAGGTTTTCGAAGTACTCTCGCCTGCTGCGCGCGTCCGCCCGCGTCCTAGTCGCCGCGGAAGCTTTCAAGGCCGCCGCACACGGTCAAGCGTCAAACCCACTCGTAACAAACGATAAGCTCAAAATCGCTGAACTTTTGTTAATTAAACGAAGTCAGAGGGAATCGTTTAGGGATGAAATTGTAACAATCGAGGCTGGGCGGCGTACTCCGAAGAAATCGTCACTGAACAAACTAGCGGTGAAGATCAGCAAACACGGTATCCTGCAATTAGATGGAAGATTAGACAGAGACCAGTGCACGCCAGTCCTACACGCTAAAGAAGCACTGACAAGATTAATCATTGCACACTACCACGCGATGTTTAATCATGCAAATCACGCTATTGTCATGAACGAGATCAATCAAAGATATCACATAATAGGACTGCGCGGGGCCGTACGGTACCTTAGTAACAAATGTCAATGGTGCCGCGTGTACAGGGGGGTACCCACTAAGATCCCCCTGGGCGACCTACCTAGAGAAAGGCAGCTAGCTAATCAACCCGCCTTCACAGCTACGGCCTGCGACTATATGGGACCAGTACAAGTGACTGTTGGAAGAAGACATGAAAAGAGATGGGTAGCACTCTACACCTGTCTTACCACTCGTGCTGTACACCTAGAACTCGTGCCCTCGTTATCCGCGTCATCGATGATACTCTCGCTCCGACGGATGATGGCCCGCCGCGGCCAGCCGACTGTACTCTACACAGACAACGCAACTTGTTTCTATGGGGCTGAAAGAGAAATAGCCGAAGCAGTAGAGGCCGCCGATAACGAGATAAAAGAATTCGTCACAGCGAAGCTTATAGTGTGGAAAAAGATCCCCCCAGGCAACCCATCGGCCGGAGGCGCCTGGGAGAGGCTAGTTGGGGCGGTCAAATCCGCTTTACGCGTCACACTCAAGGAGAGGCATCCACCGGACGAAGTCCTGCATACACTGCTACTAGAGGCCGAGCATGTGGTTAACTCCAGGCCGCTAATTCCCGTGCGACTGGACGACAGACAGGAAGCCCTGACCCCTAACCACTTTCTATTAGGGCGATCGAACGCGATGTCACCCTTCGGAACATTCAGCGATAACAAAATAGACGAAAAATCATGGAAGACGGCGCAGGCACTGGCCGACAGATTCTGGTCTAGATGGACCAACGAATATCGGCAGACGCTGCGACCCCGTAACAGTCACGATCCCACGCACCAAAACGTCAAGATAGGAGATGTGGTACTCATAGTGGACGGTACGATGCCACGCGGCGCATGGCCGCGAGGCGAGATAACCCGTGTATACCCAGGCCCAGACGGCAAAGTCAGAGTCACCGAAGTCCGCACAGCAGCGGGCCTCATACGCCGTCCAGCCTCCCGTCTCATAGTCTTAAGTTAATCATGTATATAATCTCTCCTATTTTTATGGTGTTTGCACACGTGGGGCGGAATGTCGAGATTAGCTCACATTTCATTAGGTTAAGCTGAATAATGTGTTTAGTATAAGAATCTTTTTCTGTAATAAAGTTGCTGTAAATATCTTAAATGTGTAAATCTAGCTTAATCTAACCTAAGTCAATCGTATTGTAAACTAATAAATCGTAAAATACTTACCTTGTTTACTTACCTCCGCCGTATCATACACAGGTGACGTTCCTCTATGAAGCTGGTGCATTAGTACTCGATAGTCGAATGAATAGTTAATAAAGTCAATATAAATACAAGTACCAGTTTTAGACAAACCTTAGGCAGGAAACGGCAATAACCGTCATAAAGGTTGGAATGGCACATCCATACCTCGAAATACTGTTGTAACTCAATAATATTATTTGAATAACTATATCATGTACAAATCTGTCGAATTACTGATTGGTTAAATAAACGGCATAGCCGCCTTGAGTTGCTACACGTTCATTGGCGGATAAGCGCGCCTATAAATAGAGCGCACGCCTTAGCAAGTTACCTCATTATACACTCGTCAGCCAACAGTGCAACAACTCTCTGCGACATGTGAAAGTTATCAAAGTGTTCTTTCTTCACCTCCCGCCTAAAGCTACATTCTACACGATGCGCTACGAAACATTTAAAAGTTCGCGGGTCCGACCTTATCCACGCGAGTACCGTTTTAGAGTCCGTCCAATAAAACGATTTTTCTATCGTATAGCTCGACTCTAATTTTACCGATTGCGTGAGACGGCTCGCCATAGTAGCCGCCTGTAGTTCGAGCCGCGGGATACTGACATTCTTCAGCGGACACACGCGTGCCTTTGCCGCGACCAATGTGGAACACCGTTTGCCTGTATCGTCTGTTCCTACCATGTACACGGCGCAGGCATACGCGTTCTCGCTCGCATCCGAGAAGGTATGTGTTACGACTGCTCTACCCCGCGCGGGTACGTACCGTTGTACGTGTATATCATGCAAACTTCTCATACCGTTTACGAACGTTAACCATGCCGCGTGATCGTCGCGCGTGATCTGCGTGTCCCAGTCGATCCCGGTTCTCCATATCCTTTGAATCAATACTTTACCCGTCACGGTAATAGGAGATATTAGCCCGGTAGGATCGAAGAGACTCATCACGCCCGCGGTCACTTGGCGTTTCGTAGGCACTACGCTGCCGTCTAAAATATCGCTCGGCGTGTTCCTGAAGTTCACGTTAAAGCCTAACGTATCCGCTCTATTATTCCACAGCAAGCCTAGCGTGCGCTCACATTCGTCGCGGCCTATCTCAGAAACATCGCTCTTTAGCACGTCTGTTACGCCGCGTAACACCTCCGGCGCGTTCGAGGCCCAGCCGCGCAGGGTAAATGAGGCTTTATCGAATACCTTCATCATATCGTTTACCAGCTGCGTCGTCTGTACCGGGTCGTCGAAACTAGCTATCAGATCGTCTACGTAAAAGTTTCGTAAGGTCGTATCGTATACTAGCGGATATTGCTCAGCGTAGCGCTCTGCGTTTTTATTTTTAACATAAATCGCGGTCGTGGGTGAAGAGCTGGACCCGAAAATGAGACTTGTCATTCTGTATTCCTCTACGGGGCCCGACCGCCTCTCCCCCCTCCATAAAAAACGTAGGGCGTCGCGATCTTGCTTTATAATTTTAATCTGTAAAAACATCTCTTTTACGTCCGCTATTACGCCTATCTTTCCTTCTCTAAATCGAATCAGAACGCCGAATAGAGACTGTAGTAAGTCCGGTCCCGACAGAAGCGCGTCGTTCAAGCTTTTGCCGGCGGTTCGGCATTTTCCGTCGAAGACTAATCTTACTTTTTGTTTAGCTTTGTGGATCGTGTGGAAATGGGGCAAATAGAAGCCTCTGGACGGATGTATGGGCGCGTCTACTTTTTCCGCGTATCCCTTGTCTAACAGATTTTTTATTTGCTTCGAGTATTCTGCCTTTATGGATTCATCCTTATCTAATTTACGCTCGAGCGTGTGAAGCCGCTTGAGCGCCTGGTCTCTATTATTTGGCAGAGACTCGTTGTCCGATTTCCACAGTAATCCGGCCCTATACCTATCTTGTCCGGGTATAGGTTCACACGTACGCTCTAGGATTTCGAGCGCGCGTCTGTCGGGGTCGGCCTTAGGGGTTTTAGGTTCCACGCCTAGAGATTCGATGCTAAAATGCTGTTTAATTAAGTCGTAAGCCTCTTGGTCGTTACGCAACGTTAAATGATTAATTAAACCGCTTGGCTTGCGTGGCCTATCTAGTTGCCCGTGTAAAACCCACCCCAATTTCGTTAGCGAGGCTACCGGCAAGCTGTTCCCATTGCTGATAAGCTGCCTCGTTACGATAAGGTGCCAGTTGTCTTGGCCGATTAAAACCGTAGGTACCGCGTTCTCGTAACACAACTCGTCCCGCACATCCTTCAGGTGCGGGCACTTATCTAGAACATCCCTAGATACGGTCTGCGGACTTAGGTTTAATCGGTCAATCGTGTACGCTGACAACTTTCCTAAATCGCGGGATAGCTGTCCCCTTATCGATACGTCTACCCTACACGAATCATTATCGGACACCGTGTTTCCCCCTATCGCGCCTAGCGACAGCTGCTCGCTGTCCGTACGCGGCGAGATTTGGTCAGCTACGTGCCTCTCTATGAGGCTGAGGGATGAACCTTCGTCCATTAATGCATACGTACTTACTGTACCTAGCGTGCCGGTTAGTTCCACGGGAACCACCTTCAGGTAGGTTTTCGCGTCGTTAAGGTGATTAATCGATCCTACATTCCCGCGATTACTATCCTCGCGCTTGAATCCGTGCAGCAGGGTGTGATGCGCAGCCTCGCAATCCCCCTTGCCGCACGGGTTGTACGAACACTTGTACGTTTTAACATGACGCGTACCTAGACATCGATAGCAAAGTTTAAATTCTTTGGCTTTGCTCCATCGCTCGTTCACGGAAAGCTTAACGAAGTCGGCGCAGCTCGCGATCGCGTGTTCACCATTACACATGTGACATCGTTTGCGCTCCAGGTCCCCCGGCACTGTCGCCGGGGGGCGTGGCCTATTTTGCGCTGTAGGCTTCCTCGGTGGCTTGCCTACGTATGCCGCCTTGGGTTTCGAGTGATGCGGTTTTTTCTCCCGATAGTTCTCCGTGTATGAATCCCTATCCCTACTAGGTGAACGCGATTGCGAGCGATACGCATTGTGTACGGTCGCGTGCACGTTATGTCGAGGCCTCGCGGTTGGCCTCCGCGCCCCAGATGCGTACGTCAGTCCCGCGGCCTTACTACTATCCGACAGGAATTTGGAAATTGCTACTAATCCCGGCGTGCTCGCGTTAGCTACCCGATATTTATTCCATTCGTAGCGCATCATAGGATTTAATTTATCTACGAGTCGGCTTACTAGTTCCGGCGCTAGTAAGTACTGCTCCTGCTTCAACGATTTTATAGTAGCCACGACGTTTGCTACTTGACCCGCGAACATGGTGATGTTAGAATTGTCCTCAGCAAGTTTAGGCAATCTCCTCACTTCTTCTATCTCGGCTAACACTATAGCCTCGGAGTTTCCAAAGTGCATTTCTAACATGTCCATGATCTCGAACGGGTCGGGTGAGGTGTATAACAACGCTTTTACTGCATATCTCGCGTCACCTCGTAATGCGCGCCTAATACGCCCGACGTTGGCTACGTCCGAAAATGAAGATTCCGTATCGTAGAATTCCGCTTTAAATGCTATCCATTCTGTAATCGATCCGTCGAAGCTAGGTAGCTCGGGGATATGCCTGTGAGGCGTGTACTCGGGCTTACTGCGCGTGATCGCAGTTTCTAAACGAGCCGATAGCAATTCTACGTCTTTATTTTCGAACTTAACCTCGTCCACGGGCACACGTTTTGTCGGCCGCGGTGCCGGCCGCTCTTTCGATTTAGTGCGCACTACTGTATGTTCGATGCGATTCTGTTCCTCGATCCAACCTTCGAGGCGCCCCTCTGTCGCGGCGGCGGGAGGGGGCGCGGGGTGAGCCGGCTCAGCTACTGCCGGTTCTTCCCTGGCTACAGAACCACATTCGGATTGGGCGGCCTCAGCCCTGGCTAGTTCAAGTCGGCAATGGGCGGCTGCGGCCTCCGCATTAGCCCGTGCTAATTCCGCGTTACGCAAAGCTACTTCCGCACGTAAGATACTAAGTCGCGTCGAAACCCCCTGAACAACGGTGGGGGGTACACTAGGTACTGGCACGACCGTCTCGTTTAAGTTGTGCTCGGAAGCCCTATCCTGCCCGCGCCCGTCCGCGTCGTTCGGTTTTTCCGTGTTATTTGACATGTCGCTGTTGTCCGTCCGCGTCACTTCACTACTTGTGTTCGTCGTTGTACCGTCAGTATTACTCGTCCCGGTCGCAACGTCAGTACCGGTCGAGGTGCTATTAGTGTGGCCTCCCGATGAGGATAACGGCGTCCATTTACCACTGCGTAACACACGGTAATCGCTATCGCTCATACTGCACACGTGGAGCCTATCTAATAACTATTGACGTACCTAACACAATAAAACAAATGAGTGATCAAAACAGCGACAAAATAAAACAAAATTAACACTTCAGCATAAAAGAAAAACACAAAAACGACAACGCGGTAATTTAAAACACATCAATCAACTAATACTTGAACTATTCATTCGCAATTAACACTGTAAACATCCCGTGATTCTAACACTCATTTGAACGAATACGTGGCACTTAATTAACACTTTCACGGCAATTTACACTTCACAAAAACACTGTAACGTTCCTCCGTCCCTATGCGCACGCGCTTGCCCCCTGTATAGGCCTGCACGACGCTGCCTACTGGTGCCCTAGGGCCTAGCCGGGTTGCTACCACGGGGAGCCGGCTAGGATTTAGGAGGTTTAGGGGGAGCTGCTCTGGCAGTGACACTACAGATGAGTGAGCGCCCACCGCTGGCTAGGAATTGCCGAACGGCTGCACCGGCCTGGTCTCTGTCCGTTAGACGGCATAGAGTCCCTCACCACCTGTAGCGTGTACCAGCACACACAGCCGAGCAAGACGAACCACCACCGTGGCGCGGTGTACACGCTCGAATGCACACGAAGACCCGGAGCCCAACGAGCCCGCGACACTACTTGGCACCGTTAGGGTAATGCCCGGGGAGGGTCGGAATGTCGCCCAGGATTCGCTATCACTAAGACTGCGTCACCCGCGTTACTTTTCCGTCTACGTGGATAGCCATAGGCCTTCCTACCGTAGAATAGCTAGCGGCGGCTAGCCCAACAAGATTTTCGCCCTTGCGGACTACTCTGTCTCGTTTACGATTGAACGTCTGTGACAGTTCTTCTTTTTTCTTTATTCTTTCTTCATAACTGCTGGCCCGCTGATATTCGGCTGCTGAAGGACCATTTTAGAATGTAGCTTTAGGCGGGAGGTGAAGAAAGAACACTTTGATAACTTTCACATGTCGCAGAGAGTTGTTGCACTGTTGGCTGACGAGTGTAGAATGAAGTAACTTGCTAAGGCGCGCGCTCTATTTATAGGCGCGCTTATCCGCCAATGAACGTGTAGCAACTCAAGGCGGCTATGCCGTTTATTTAACTAATCAGTAATTCGACAGATTTGTACATGATATAGTTATTCAAATAATATTATTGAGTTACAACAGTATTTCGAGGTATGGATGTGCCATTCCAACCTTTATGACGGTTATTGCCGTTTCCTGCCTAAGGTTTGTCTAAAACTGGTACTTGCATTTATATTGACTTTATTAATTATTCATTCGACTATCGAGTACTAATGCACCAGCTTCATAGAGGAACGTCACCTGTGTATGATACGGCGGAGGTAAGTAAACAAGGTAAGTATTTTACGATTTATTAGTTTACAATACGATTGACTTAGGTTAGATTAAGCTAGATTTACACATTTAAGATATTTACAGCAACTTTATTACAGAAAAAGATTCTTATACTAAACACATTATTCAGCTTAACCTAATGAAATGTGAGCTAATCTCGACAGATATGTTTCTCGGAATATATAATAAAGTCGATACAAAAAATAAACGTAACGACAACGTGTATTTCGATCACGTGCTCGCCGAACGTAGAATTCGATTTGCAGCACAAAATAATACAATTTTACATCGTCGAGCCGGGTATCGGTTTAAGAAGAAAATTAGATTGTTACCTGCTTTAAGTCAATTACATTGACATATCTCCTTTATAAAGGTAGTACGCTCTTTTAAGATTTTAACAAAGTCACGGCAAATAACCTCTGAAATTGGGTAACATTTTAAACGTAATAAACGTAGAGATTTTTTGTTTTTTTATTATGAAAATAAAAATGTTCGTCGTGTCATAAACTTCTATCGTAATTATGTGCCTCTAGAGATGACAAAGTCTTCAAATTCAAGAAACAAGTTCTCGTGAATAAGCCGAGTTTTTGACATCTACAAAACAAGTGTTATTTAACTTTTCATATTAAGTCGAGATTCGCTTCGACTGTACGGAATTTTTAGACGTAGTTTACCAGTTAGTTGTTTTCGGAGTACCGCTTGTTATTATTATAGAGGCCCAAGGATCTATAGACCACGATACCTGATTAATCTTACCGGGTCGGCCGTATGCTTTTTTGTCACGGATGAGGAAGTGCCGGAAACGACCGTAGATCTCTCTCTGATTGTATCGTGGTGTTTAGAAGCCATCTGATAAAATCGACGTATTTTCGTGAAAAACATAACGAATACCTAAATTGACCGTAAGGCGACTTCCCGATATGAGAAAACTGTCAAATGTCAGTGTCAACTGTCAGTCGAGGCAGTACCGTTTTTTACTGTGCCCCTACATTTAAATGAGTGCTTCCTGACTGGCGCGGGATGCGCGGTAGCGGGACGATACGAAGGCAGTACTGGTCCGCTTCTGCGCATGATATTACTACTGCGCAAATGTAATACTGACAGTATTCCGTCAAGTGGGAATCTTTGCGACGTCAGTATGTTTACGTCAAAGAAGAAAATCTCACATATCGATCCCGCACCGCCAAGTCAGGCAGTCGCCTAGTAATAACATCTTCCAACATAGTGCGACTCGAATAATCTCCTTCGAGAAGTTTCTAATAAAGCTTTTCTCCTTAGATTCATTGCACCTTGCAGAAATTTTTCAAACTTTAGCGTAGCTCTTAAGATTTTTCTCAAACTTTTCGAATGACATTAATCTGAGTAATTTTCGCACCGCATTTGGAGCGAGAAACTTTCTTCATTTATTTTCGGTTTTATTATATTAATAATATATAATCTGTTAAATAATTCAGTCATTAATTCGCCTGGTCATCCCCTACAAATTATTCATTCTTTTTTCTTTAAATTCGACTGTTATTTACACTTGCACAGCGATCTGCTATTAGCATTAATGAAAATAGTTTGTACAAATAAGTAAGTAATAACTTTTCCACTAACTGAAACATGCCGCACCATTAATTTTCGTTTGCATAATGAAATATTCTGACTGCGTGCGCACAGGTGAATAGGTCTAATTTACGACTCAATCTAAAAATTGTTCGGGAATGGCACTAGGTTGCAAAACAGTAGGTACTAAGTCTTTAAGTATTACATTTTCCTTTCATCATGAGATGCTTTTCTCGAAAAAGTATAAAACATTTGCTACGTTGCACGTTGTTAAGTTGAAAAGTTCAGTATTTCGCAAAAGCGGGACGTAGTCGAGACACCGTCTTAATGAACTTGTGATAAAGAACTTCATTTTCATGAAATTCACTCCAAATAAAGCAAAATGTTCAAGCAAGTAAAGTGATGCAAATGTTTTGATTTAATTACGACGGGGCTGAAGAATACGGCATTTGCTCCATGATTAAGTTTCATTGAAAATTCTCTAACCTAGGTCGGCAGTACTAAAATTGGAATATCTTCCAATCTTTTGATCATATTTTCATAAAGTTGAAGCATTTTAGTGTATTAATTTAAAATATTTTATATTTGAAGATAGTTTTTCCTGCTACACGAATCTACTCTTTACTACGACTAATCCGAATTACACACAAATAAATATAGTGTAAAGCGGTATTCCATAAATCCCACTTATTTTGCCGCCATCCAACGATTTAGAACTAACTGGTAGTTATAAATTTTCGGATACGCTACCGAAAATAGCTCTGCGGCAAAGGCCTGGTGTTCAGCCAAACAGATGAAATGTTGCCCTGCCGCTCCATTAGGAATTAATGGGCCGATTCGAGAAATGTCATCTTCCGGTAAATAACCAACGATAATTCATTTCCTACTCGACAGCCGTTCAGCCCTGGAGATTCGGTTTGTGCAAAAACAATGACGTGAACGAGCTCGCCTGCGACTGAAAGTGATTCATTCTGCTAATTAGAAGCTGAAAATATGACTTCATTGTGAACATAGATAGAGGTCTCCAATTAAGAGATCGTTGCGTTCCACGAGTCTCGGTGGGATGTTTCCATAATTAAGTATGAATGCGAGTACACAATTGATTATACACGTGTACCTTATCATACTATAGGGAATTATTATGATTATGATTAGAAGTTGTGTGTAAGGTGACTTCCTGACTTGGCGGGGCGGGATCGATATGTGACATTTTCTTCTTTGACGTAAACTTACTGACGTCGCAAAGATTATCACTTGACATAATACTGTCAGTATTACGTTTGCGCAGTAGTAATATCATACGCAGAAGCGTAGCAGTACCGCCTTCGCATCGTCCCGCTACTGCGCATCCCGCGCCAGTCAGGAAGCACTCATTTAAATGTAGGGGCGTAGTAAAAAATGGTATCGCGTCGACTGACAGCTGACACTGACATTTGACACTTTTCTCATATCGTACTGCCTCCGCACCGACAAATCAGGAAGTCGCCTAAGTCAAAATAATAAAATTAACGATATAGTAACTGGTATAGTAACGATCAGTTATTACGTTGATAAATTATTTTTGTCATAACATTAAAAAAGAACGGAAGAAAGAAAGAAAGAAAGAAGGAAAGAAGAAAGGAACAGGGACAGAAATAAATATTTATTCACAAATACAGAATGCAGAAGACACACATAATATAGGTATATCATAAAACAAAATAAATGAACATACAAACCACATAACAAGTATAACAAGTGTGTACCCGCGGCAGTGACACGTACACTGGCTCAGTAAACCTACATAATATTGATTATTACAATAATAGTATGATTTCGTTGAAATAACGAGGAATAAATATCGTTAGCATTCTAATAATTTCGTTTTATAAATGTTTTGTAATAAGTATTTTATATTTGTTTTAAGTAGTTTTTTTAGCTTATTGGATAGGTGCTAATATGGCATCAACATACAATAACAAAAAAGCTTTCCTACGACATTATATCTGATTAGCAATTGTTCAAAAGTTTTCATACCTGTATAATATTGATCCATGTTACACGTTCATTTACTTTGAACGGATTGCCCAAGAAATGGACTTACAATAAAAGTAACAATAACTCAAGAAATGGAGTTTTTGACTTTATGGTTCAAAGGTATTCAAAAGGATTAGATGGCTTCCTTGGCTGACTACATCGCCACAGGGCATGGCAGAGACAAGTCAATCTGATTACAAACGTCGGCAATAATTCACACAATGCCAACACAAATCCGCAATAGGCAGAACTACAATCACCACTCAATATGCATCAAGTTTGATTAATTCCTCCTTGAGATAGCTACGGTCTGATGCTTAATAATTGGTGCTATTGGACTATGAATAAGTAAAAATACATGTTTGATTTGATGTCTCGAAATTCCCTAATGCGTTTAGTTTAGGCCAGAGTATATTTAATTGAAGAACCTACAACTTAGTACATTTATTGAAAGGATAGTGAATATACACATAAAAATGTCGTTTCTATTTTTTAACAATACTTACCATCCATTGTTAGTTTACTCGCTAACTCAGCGGGCGACAGGCGATCTTATCGTACCTAGTTTATTTCTGTACACGTAGATGCTGGTATGCTCTTAAATAAATCCGATAAAACCGCACCGTAAGGAAATGTACAAATCCAATCTCAAGAGTAAAGGGTTGTAGAACAAAAGGTTTATTTGAGAATAAAAGGAATGGATTGTAGTCGCGGTGAAACATTTGCGCGTCAAGATGCATGACGGGGCAGCTTTTACATTCGCTGCTCGCATCTCATCCCAATATCAATTTCGCTCCTAAATTGACCTGAAGAACGTACAAAAATCCTTTACTTTGGGAATAACAGTTAATTTTAGAAGTAAATAATGACTGTAGGCACTTTTGTATGTACGACATTAAATTGAAAACGTCTCAAAAACTTTTAATTAAGATTTCGGCCACAATATTTTGCCTTCGCCACTTTCCTTCTAAATAAACTTAAACAAATTTTCTTTATTATAACTTCTTGCAACGTTATTAAATTAGATCTTTTAAATAATGTGATAGAGCTATACAATCTGAGCGAATCTTTTGAACAAAGTTTTATGGGTATAAATTAATTAGCAAATCGAGTTTAAGTTGAGACATCAGACCTCGGTTACAAGTTTTGTTGCTTGGAACCGTAGGCCCGCAATATGGATTAGGTCAATTTAAAATTATTACCATAATTTCTTATCAAGAACTTCCAAGCGGGTTCCGTCTATGAATATTCAGTGGATTGATTACACGCCGTATTTCCTGTGCGTGACAAATTGACAATGATGGAATATGTTGGACTGAAGCAAAGAAAATTGTTGCGATGAAAATATCTTTAAACTTTCTTATACTTTATCAGTATACATAATTAGCCGTATTACTTGTCCGCGGCTGCTAGTATAAAGCGGTTGTGCTACATAAAATACTTCATAATTTAAAAACAAATCATCTAAATTATCATTGACCGATTGCTGCGGCAAAATTACTCGCGTATAACTTTATATTTTTTAATGATAGGCGAATTATCATATACATACCTCTATAACACATGAGTTCACATAGGTGTACACTTGCCCAGCTAGCACGTGTCATGTTTTGTGACGTTTTGAGTAATTTGGGTCACACAATTTGACTATTATTATTACTTATTGTATTAGTTGAACTGACAGCTGAAAGTAGTCGACATTTAAGTTGCAAGTGCCATTAGGCCTTCATAACGGTTATAATGAAATATTCATGTTACCGTAGGCATTTGCAAATATTGAACGTCCTACATTTTTCTTACAAGTGCATAACATTTCTCGAAAGAGGCAACTTTAAAATACTTGTCGATCGATATGAAATATTATTATTTATTGGGCAACAACACGCGGAAAGTTTTCGAACGCTGCCGGCACTAAATTTGTAGTAACAAAGTGGGTTCTCCGACGGCCCCGGGTTACTCCGAGACAACTTTTCCATTTCCCAGTTATGTTGGACGCGACTGGAGAACACACTAGCCTCGAATGCGACCCGATAAATCGTCCGGTCAGCATTCGAAAGCCATTTTTGTGTAAGGCAATTTTACAAGTTCAGCAGAAGAAAGTTCAAAAACAAAGGGTATTTTAACAGAACACAATAAAATGTTTTTACATTTGTTACATGATTACTGCGGTGTTTTTGACTATAATAAAAGGGTTTCTTAACTTAGTAGCGACAAAACAGTACTTGTATAACTTTGGGTAAGCCAGTGCCAAATTGCCCGTTCTAATTAAAAAACCGTGCGCCGAGGGCCTCGTAGTAGATAACAATTTAATGTAATGGCGACATTTAAAGAACTCCTTTATGGACGATACGGCCGCGAACCTGCATAATTAATCAGCTTGCCAAGATTTAATACTTGGTAATAACTTGGAGTGGTTACGTAAGTGCCTTGAACGTCTTTCATAATTCGGAGAGCGTTGGCAACCGCACCGCTTTTTCAAATTAACTGTCGCATATATCAGCAGGCCTAGAAAATTAGTGTTCGTATAAATATCAAACATAATCTTACTGTTCTCATGTGACTTCAAAAAATCTACTACGTTCTACCATTGTTCAATAGTCGCCTCACGACTTAAGAACCTCTAAACCTGTTATGAGTTCTTTCCACCAGGTTGAAGGCATTGTGCTTCAAGAACTCTTTCGATATTTTTAGAAGGCAAAGGGAAAATAAATGAACCTAGTTTCAAATCACGCTTACTTTGTTGCGTCTTTCTTTTATTTCGTTTCACTTATTTACGACCAACATAACTTGATTGCATACATATCCAAGTTTGCCCTTGTTTATATAAAAGGGACTTGAAGGAGAGGTCGGTCTTTCTAATAAAGAAGGAACAACGCGTCTCCTGCGGTCCCGAGCTAGGGACAATTTGTGGCAATTCTGAATTTGCCTAAACCCTTGGAAGGGACCAAGACAAAGACAAAAGGTCGACCTGGTTGAGATTTATAAAGATTGCGTTGACATACAGGTAGGAAAGTGATATACAAGAAATGAAAAGGAAAAGAAAATTTTATTTGATCCATTTTTACAGTCCTAAATTTTGATAACAAATTGGATTGAACACGTATAAGTATTGTTCTTATATTTTAGAATGGCATGTAAATCTAGTCAAAATCAAAGGAGAACAGTTGATAGCCATCGTATACTGGAATATCGTTACATTTAGACACCGAAGTAACGAATATACAATCGGAAGTCTCGGTAGTCAGGTAAGACTCAATTATCGGTGACGCGGCGACTATGAATATTGATAGTGCCATTTGCATATTTCACTACGCGATCGAAGCAAAAACTGCTAAGCAGGACTAGCGAGAATACGGTTTTTGTAAACAAAGTAACGTCGTGACTTTCTTATTTCTTGTTGTTGAAGGTTTCAGAAAGTTCACGTTAAACAACTTGTACTTTTGCCACAAATTGTGTTCCTATTCCTAATGAAATGTTTAAACTGAAACTATTAAATACTGACGAGCAAAAATAACGGGTACACTTTCTATGGAACTTCCATACAAAGTGTGCCCGTTATTTTTGTTCGTCAATAGATAATAACAAAATGTGTTGAGTACGCAACTTAAGATCAGCGTAAATTTAGCATAATTTACTAAGATATAGCCGATTTAATTTGTAATCTTCCTGGTACGAGAGAAGTTCTAAAGCAACTTAGGAATGCGAAATTATTGCCAAATTAGACGTTCCCTCCGTTGATGGCAGATATCGAGTTGCTATGCTTATTATGCTTTGGTATATTAAATTTTCCGGAGATTTTGTACAACAAGTGTACTTTTTTATTTGAATGAATATTTATCTCATTGTACTGTATGAGGTCGAGTCGAGAGTTTATTTTGCGAGGTTCCTATTTGTTACAAATTACGCTCCCAACTTCAATAACAATTAATAAGTGATTTACCGATTTTAATACCTCCCATTTGTTGCTGTATTCTTGACAGGCATTATGTTTTTATTCCAGAGATTTAGTCATTACAGAGATGCAAAATGGTTACTTGGTTTCTATGTACAGTCAAGGGCTAAGATAAGGTTACGAGTATTGTTAAAGAAAGTAAGGTATCACAGTTAATTACCATAGTTTAATTTTACAAATATGTTTGACTTTAAACCACCTGTATGCGCGTCCATAGTGAGATGATTTTAAGGACCCAAGAACTTAAAAACTGATTTTCGTGACTAAAAAATGTTTGGGAGAAAGCGTAAAGTTCAATACGTAACCGATACGACAATAAATGACCGAAAATAACCGATATGCTTCTTACAATTGCAAAAAATCTCTAAACTGCCCTATGAGCACGGGGATGACACGCGAAGGGAACTAAGCGCTGTGGGTAATAATATTACCCACAGCTCTTAGTTTCCTTCGCGATTATGTGTGCGTCATGTGCGTGCGCTGTCGGTACACGTGTCAATTGTTTGCGCGAGTGCGTAGCGCGTGGCGCGGACGAATCGCGAGACGTGACGGTAACCCGATCGTAACCCGGCCTGTCAGTCTGCGCGTGTCAGGGACGAGGTAACTGACCTCGGTGCGGGGGTGTTCGTGTCCATTTTGTATGTACTTATAATACTATTATACTATTCTGTGCTATGAGTTAAATTATGCTGTCGTTGTTCTCACGAGACTTGGCCACATGTCATTGTACCTCCGCTGAAATAGGTTTTTGATTAGGTGTTTACATATCGATAAAATTGAGGACAGGTTGTTAGTTTGCCTGAAAACCATTCAAAATCCATGTACGTGTATTAAATCTAATTTAGTATAAAACCGATTGAAATACAGTAAATGAATAATTTTATCCCAGTAACCGTACCAACTCTCCTACAATGGGTTTGCTACCATAGACTTCGATGTACTTACACAATAAGCAGCTATTTTATCATGAAATGCAATATTATTTGAATTGAAAGTATAAATACGTTTATGAGCGTGACAATAAAGCTGGCAGACAGAGAGTTCAATATCCCAATATCGTGAATATGGTTTATTGTAGCAAGATCGTATTTTCTGCAGTTCATACGATTCAAAACCAAGCTTATTTATTCTTTATAAAGTTAAATCTTCAATATTGAGTTTCTTTCAGCGATTTAGTTAGGTACCAGGTTTCAATAGTTATGCAGGGTAATGAACTTCGCATGAACTAAACAAAACATGAAATTCGTGGTTATCAAAACAGCAGAGTTATGTAAAAATGTAATACAATTAAGTACCTATCTCGGCAACATATAAAGGGGCACTTTATGTGGAAAGTAGTAGACCAGGTACCTACGAGTCGAAGTCATAATCTTAAAGATGTATTTTCAATTACTTAAGAGGATATAGGGGCCAATTCGAGACTCAAATTGTGTCCGTCTTTCAAAAGTACTGGTATTATGGCAAACGTTGAATCAAAAATCAATCCTCGATACCTCCTCCCATATCAATAAAACTCGATGGAACCACGGCCATGCATTTTTTCCGCCTTATACCATAAAGGAGAAAAAAATCTGTATTCTGTCGTAGTTTGTTCCCTCGGCAAGTTTCAATTGCCGCAAGTGGGAGCACTGAAGTGCGACGGCGGTCTGTCTCGAGCGCCCTTCGCCCGCTGAATAATAGAGCCCTAGGCCGCGGACAAAAATGGGTGATGAGCGGGTCACCGCTTTAGCTTTCACTACTAACTTGTTCTACCGATAGTTACTACCAAGATGCGAATCATATACATATATACATGAAGCCTGAAAACATTATACTCCTATTTTTGGACAGTTGTGTAAAAATAATTCTAGCTTAACTTATACTTTCATTTATACTTCCACGCTCTTGGAAACACGTTATGGTGGGTGTAGGCCAGATATATAAACAAACAGGCGTTATTGATTTTTCAATTGCCTTGATTTTTGCGGAGGGTAGTTCATCATCATCATCATCATATCAGCCGAAAGACGTCCACTGCTGGACATAGGCCTCCCCCAAAGAGTGCCACAATGGCCGGTCTTGCGCCACCCGCATCCAGCGGACTCCCGCGACCTTTACCAGGTCATCAGTCCACCTTGTGGGGGGTCTACCCACGCTGCGCCTTCCGGTCCGTGGTCGCCACTCGAGAACCTTTCGGCCCCAACGGCCATCGGTTCTACGTGCAATGTGCCCCGCCCACTGCCACTTAAGTTTAGCGATTCGAAAGGCTATATCGGTTACTTTGGTTCTGCTACGGATGGCCTCATTTCTGATGCGATCACGCAAACTCCCAGCATAGCCCTCTCCATTACCCTCTGAGTGACTTTGAGCCTTCTTATGAGGCCCATGGTGAGCGACCACGTTTCCGTACCATATGTCATCACTGGCAACACACACTGGTCAAAGACTCTCGTCTTGAGACACTGCGGAATATTGGACGAAAAGATATGCCGTAGCTTCCCGAACGCTGCCCAGCCGAGTCGGAATCGACGATTGACCTCTTTCTCAAAGTTGGACCTACCTAACTGGACAGTCTGTCCTAGGTATACATAATCGTCTACAACTTCGAGCGTAAAGCGTCCGATTGTAACGGGAGTTGGTGCTACATGGGCATTTGACATGATCTTCGTCTTATCCATGTTCATCCTTAGACCAACTCGCTCGGAGGCTTTACTGAGGTCATCGAGCATTGTACTTAAATCCTCCATAGTTTCAGCCAAGACTACTATGTCGTCAGCAAACCGAAGATGAGTGATATACTCGCCGTTTATGTTGGTGCCTAGCCTTCTCCAGTCCAGATTCTTGAAAACATCCTCCAGTGCAGCGGAGAACAGTTTAGGAGAAATAACATCTCCTTGCCTGATTCCCCGCTGCAGCGGAATAGGTTTCGAGTTCCGGTCCTGGAGTCGGACTGACATAGTGGCGTTTTCGTACAAACACTTCAGTACTTCGATATAGCGGTAGTCTACTTGGCACCGCTGTAGAGATTGTAGTACCGCCCAGGTTTCGATCGAATCGAAGGCTTTCTCATAGTCCACAAACGCTAAACAGAGGGGCAGGTTGTACTCTTCAGTCTTCTAAGTAGTAGGGAGGAGTAGGGAGGGTAGTTAAGTAGATGATTTACTTATAGAAATGCTTAAACCTGCCTGCTATCTTAATATTAGTGATGGCAGTTGACAAACGAGTTTAAGATTGCTTGGATTACCACGTTGTACCAGTTTGCCTCACAAAATAAATAAAAAGCTGATTGCAGTTACCAGATTAAACTAGCAGAGACAAGTGATGTGCTCCTTCAGTAAACCGTTTCAAATTAGACTATGCAATGAAAACAAACAACATATCATTGAAACAAACAAGTGCAATAATATAAATGTATTAGCTTTTAGCTGCTAGTGTAAATAAAATATATATAAAATAAATGTGAAACCAACTTACTGACTACGGGTGGGCTTAAAACTAGCTTATCGCTGTGCTCACACCGATTTTTCCATGTCAATTAGATATTAGTACATTACTTACCAAGGGCGATAAAACAAAGAATGTCTCAGATCGCAGGTATTTTACGCCCGAGCCGAAGGCAAGGGCGATAAATATGCGATCTGAGGCTTTCTTTATTATCGCCCGTGGTAAGTACAGAATTTTATGTCACCCCCTGGGCAGGAAGTGGGTTTTTTCGCGCGCGGAGCGTGCGATAATGGCCACTTTATGGCCAGGTGTGACATAAAAGATATTACTAACCGATACACCATTGTAATTTAAAGAGAAAAATAAACGCATTTGATTTTGTAAATAATTAAAAAAAGAAAAGAAAAAAGACATTTATTAGACAGTCAAAAAGTCGTCTTTGCGTTAGGTACATAAAATTTCAATAAGCATGTGGTCCGCCACCAGACAGACGTTATTTCAAACGTTGTTAAGTATAAGAATACTTTTAACAACGTTTGAAACATGTCTAGACACTACTTTTTTTTCATTTTGTCACTATGAAATTTTATTGGGTTGGTGCATATGTAATGACGGTCATAGTTAACTTTAAAGTATTTGTATTGTATTGAATAAATTTCATGCGCGTAAAATACTTTCGCATAAAGTTAATAACATCTAACCAAACCCTGCCTTATGTACGGAATACCATTTGATATTTACCGTTAGCTTTTCGGTGAAGGAAAACATCGTGAGGAAACCTGCATACATCCGCGAAGAAATTCAAAGTTGTATGTGAAGTCCCCAACCCGCTCTGGGCCAGCGTGGGGACTACTGCCCAATCCCTCTCATCTATGAGAGGAGGCCTGTGCCCAGCAGTGGGACGTATATAGGCTGATGATGATGATGATGATGAAACCCTGCATTACTTATGCACCAACCTAATATAATAGACGTCAATAACTGAATAAAACGTACTCGTATTCCAGAAACCGGCGCAGTTATTTTCAGTATCATAGTTAAGAGTCCTTGGGCGCTCGGCTTTATAACCCTGTATAATGAAGCCATAGTCGTTTGCATCCAGAGGAATTTTTCGCGTTCATTTCCATGACGTAATTGATTCTTTATATTCAGATCCTTGTATTTATTTAACGAGAATAATAAACATAAAACAAAAATTATTATGGAAATAGTAATTTAGGGAAGAATAGGATGGTATCCTTATTTTATAATCGATAAATGTTGCCAGTGTTTTCCAACCTTTTACATGGTCCGAGCACCCTTATTATGGAAAATTATTTCGCGACCCTCCACTATTTTTGTACGCTTATTTTTTCATGTATGTTACGAGTACTAGCATCAAATCCTTATATTACTTTCATTTCAAAAGTACAAAGTGCGAACCTTCAAATAGGGTCGCGGCCTTTAGAAAGATAAAAAGTAATCCAGGTAGGTTATTTTGAAATATTCTACAACTTAATATAATTTATCCCCGTCCCGAAAACCCCCACATACCAAATTTCATCAAAATCGTTATAGCCGTTTCCGAGATCCCCGAAATAAATATATATACATATAATATCTTATATCTTTAAACGAGCAATTCTTGTATACAGGATGATTCAGGAGACGTGAGCAGGAATCAGGTAAAATTATTTATGGGTAATTGTGTAAAGTTTTATAATAAACTACCAAGTCTCTGATTTATCTATTATATTAATAAATTATGCTTAAACTTTGATGACTTCTCATTGCTTTGTTTTCCAATATATTTTAAAACCATTACATTGTTTATTTATCTGCACAATGAGCTCTAAATAACGATACCCCACTTGATGGGGTAGATGAAAAAAATAATTCCCGCCCCCTTTTAGCTGTATGGGAGCCCGAGCCCCCTTAAAAATATTTAAAAATAAGTTTTGAGCATTTTTATGGCTTTGGGGCAACTAGATGCTTATACTGTGAAAATTTAAAGACTATAAGCCAACCTGTTAAACCTGTGTGACAGACGACGGACGAACGGACAGATGGACAGACGGACAAACGGACGGACGCGTGAGTTTGGACCCTTCGAGTACGGAACCCTAAAAAAGACGATACTGACGAATATTGTCTCGTAAATCACTGTCTTCAATTTGTGCACAAAATTGCAAGACCATCAATTTTTATTTCTTGGGAACTACCTAACCGATATTATTTTAATTTATGGCGAAGCTGGACAAAGTGAGCGGTTAGCCTCGGCCAGGAAGTGAGTCCCAGATCGCAGGGCACCGCAGGATCCTCATATTATTGACAACAGATAACAGTTACGTATCACTTGTGAGAGTTGTGACGTCACATCAGAAATTCTCTATGGAAAAAAAATATAGTAAAGAAAAAATCGTTCAATATCGGTTCATAGCACTCTTACTTAGGTAAGTATCTTATATCTTTAAACGATCAATTCTTGTATATATCTATAATATCTGGGCGGCCGAGCTTTGCTCGGCGTTTTCACGGGCATGAGACCTAGCTAGATCGATTGCTCGTCCCCGAAAACCCCCCACATACCAAATTTCATCAAAATCGTTAGAGCCGTTTCCGAGATCCTCGAAATAAATAAATAGGTATACAAGAATTGCTCGTTTAAAGATATAAGAATATCTGGGCGGCCGAGCTTTGCTCGGCGTTTTCCCGGGCATGAGACCTAGCTAGATCGATTGCTCGTCCCCGAAAACCCCCCACATACCAAATTTCATCAAAATCGTTAGAGCCGTTTCCGACATCCTCGAAATAAATAAATAAGTATACAAGAATTACTCGTTTAAAGATATAAGATAAGATATATTTATTTCGGGGATGTCGGAAACGGCTCTAACGATTTTGATGAAATTTGGTATGTGGGGGTTTTCGGGGACGAGCAATCGATATAGCTAGGTCTCATGGCCGGGAAAACGCCGAGCAAAGCTCGGCCGCCCAGATATTGAGTACTTAAGGTGAGTGGCTGTAGGTACTACAGTACAGATGTGTAACATCTGGTTACAATTTGGAGTAATATAAAACATACACATATATTCAGCCAAATAATATGTAGGTACCCTACGCACGTACAAAAATATATTTATTTTTATTGTATGTCGTAATAATAATCGTAAAGATATCATCGTAAGTCGATTTTCTTAGATCTTCTCGTTTTTTGGAATCACGTTCGTATCGTAAACAATGTTTATGGTTTGTATTTATTTGAAAGGAGTTTTTATTAACTGCTTATAGTCAAAAGCGATCCGTACGATGCGGTGAAATAGGAAAACTGGAATGAAAGGTGTGGGCCATACTTCATTTTCATTTATAGTCTAAAATTAACAAGATTAAAATTAACATTGACTATACAAATTCATATAAAGAGTACATATTCAAAGGCTAGCAAATACAACTGTCTCGGCGCCCAATATGACTTTGTCGCATTTGGCGTCGAGACATTAAGCCCATGGGGCGCTCGGGGGCTCCACAAGGAGCTCAGCAAGCGGCTGAAGGAGGCGACGGGCGACCCTCGCGCAGGCAGCTTTCTCGCGCAAAGAATTGCCATCGCAATCCAGCGCGGGAATGCTGCCTGCGCGAGGGTCGCCCGTCGCCTCCTTCAGCCGCTTGCTGAGTTATGCCGAAATAAAGTAGTATTTGTGTTTACTACATATAAATTATTTCAACTGGTAGCAAACTCAAATCACGGCAAGTAAAATAGTTTTTGTTTTAGAATATATTAAGTAAGTTTAGATGAAAAAATCTATATCCAGGATTATAATATAAATAACTTAAAAAAATATTTATATTATAATCCCAGATATAGATTTTTTCTTTACTAACGCTTAACGATACGGGATTTATAATCCCGGAAACATAAAAAAGTAAAGTAAACGTCCTAGTGCTCGACACTGACCAAATACTTACCAGTTTCAATCGAATGTAATTTTTAGTTTTTAAGCATTACTAACACTATTTTTCAGTTTATTTGCACTAACCAATTCGCTATTTGACTATTTTTGAAGTGAAAACTTCTTTAGCGGCGCTGTGAACTTTTTGTGATGGAATAATGTTTAAACTCGCGACAGATCGACAGATTCGTAAGATGGTCACAATATAGTGGAGTAAGATGGACAAAAGTAGAAAAATGTTACTTAAATTCACTAACACTTGCAGTAGGCGCGTTTGAAATAAGAGATCTAATTATGTCCGACAGTAAAGTTAGTCGCTATCAATATTTCTTACTACGCAACCTCGGTTTTTTTTTGTCTTCGATGGGGGTACGCAGAGCAGCGGGCTCTCGGCGGCATGGTAACACTTGCGGCATGTATACCTATATGCAATGCGTATATTGTACTGTATTTATGTATGATTATTTTTTTCACACCAAACAAATGCTCGACAAATTTACAATTATATATAATGCAAACCTTACCTTTTTCCTGGTTACAGACGGACGGACGGACGGACAGCGGAGTCTTAGTAATAGGGTCCCGTTTTAACCTTTGGGTACGGAACCCTAAAAAACATGTAACATTTATGCGCGTAACTACGAAGTCGCGGGAAAAAGTTATTTCTCGTATTAATAATATATCAGACATTTATTACTGATATGCAATAGTTATAGTAAGAGTTGTATGTGATGTGGATGTATTTAATTAATGAAATAAAAAAAACAATTCAGTACACACCAAATGCAGTGATACTATTTTTGTAATTGCATCCAAATGTGAAATTGTATTGCAACCGTGCAAACATAACATTAACTAAGGTATTAACTAGGGTATTGTGCCTTTGTGCCGAATTAATTCCGAGGCAAAACCATTTAAAGTCACCGTGCGGTGTGAAAAGCCCGGATTTAACGTGCACAGAAGTAACATATCATTAATTTAATGGAATATCGTGAGATTTTTTTTATTTTTTTATTTACTAATGAAAAAAATACAATATAGAATTTACAATGGAACAGCGGCTTAAGCCGTACAGTCAGTTTATGGCGATGTACCAAAATTCCTTCTTATTTTATTATGTATGAAAAGAACAATAAAAAGGCGGCCAGAGTGCAGGGTTCCGTAGCCCGTCCATCATGGCACCATTCATATTAGGCCGCAAACCCACCTATCGACACACATACATACATATATTATAAGAAAAATGTTGTGTTCTCAACACTATGATCTCATTGATGGTGTAATTTACTGTGATTTTGTGTTGTATACATATTTTTGCTCTTGACGGTAATGTCTAGTTAGGTTTAATACTTTTCCTTTTAACTACAAGCATGATTTTTTTCAAAAGTTCTGTTGCCACCGTTTAGCTGGCAGGGGAATGGAGTATTAACTTAGCCAGTGTTACGATTTAAAACTTAATTAGCATAAACAAACTCAATTGATATTTCTACAATTTAAAACAAGTAATTGTGAAAATCTCGTTTCATTTCCAATCGCAATTAAAATGCGTCTATAATATTTTGACACGGGCGTTTTACAATTTTACACTGAATGCAGATTTCAGTTATCTTTTCCGCTACATCTATTGGAGTTTATTTGCAACGGTTCCAAATTAAAAAAAAAATGCATTTTCGTCCACATCTGGCGTCGAGACACGGTATGATATCGAAATTCCATTTGGCTGTGGTGGCTCAGAATAAAGTAACATTTACTCGCACCTCTTGAAGCGTTATGGTCTGTATTGTATTTTGACGTATGGAATTAAGTTTATTAAAAAATACTTGTGATAGATATTAGTTTACTATTATTACTAAGGTATTTTCAAATCCACACTTCTCTATTACAACAAACAAAACTAGTGCCTACGCCAAATCTTGGGATTAGGTAGCGGACCCCAGGCATCCTTCAGGATGCAACTGTACTGGGATAACGCTAGGAGGATGATGATGACACTTCTCTATTACATAAAACCTTACTACCTACCTAATATTGTTAATGCCGTATAAGAATAGTCTGAATTTTAGATTAAACTAAGTGAATAACGATTAACCAGATGAAAGTTGGCTAAACTAACAATTTATTTACAGAACAACGACCGTTGGGTCCGCATGACAGCTTCGCTCTGTAGAATACAAATAAATATCGTTCGTATTTATACAAATAAATACGAACGAAACAGGCTTTTCTTAGCAATTTCCGACGGGCCCAGATAGAAGTCAGGGACACGTGAAATCAGAAGTCAACCTATATCTATGCGAGACGGCGCTGGGAGGGATATTCCGCCTGTGATAAATAGGCACCGCGGCGGAATCGTGGCATGGTGTCTGCAGCGCTCCACTGGTCTTTATTTCAAGGCAAAAACGACTTGTGAGCCAACAAATTGGATTAGATTCAGACGTGTTTGAGGACGCTTTGTATGCAGAATAAATATCAAGGAAAGTTTGATTTAGATCTTGTGAAGCACTTACTCTCCATTACGCCTCCGAACAAAACCCATTCAATATAGTACCTACAGCTGACTCGCCAGAATACGCCTGCTGATTTAGTGGTTTAATCGAACGGCGGCGGTGAAACCTTATTACTGCGAACCGATGGGACCAGAATCCGGTATCCCTTGCCTCACTGATCTGGGATTAGCGACAAAATTATATTACAACAAGGGAATTCCCTTGTTACGTTAAGTTAAGGTATTTATATAATTTGTGTTTTAGGATGTATTAACTAACCCGTCTTCTCCCAGCGAAAAAAAAACAATGGCATTGTTCTATTATGTGCTCGGAAATATCCGGGCTCAGTAGATGACGGCGGAATTAAATGAAATCTATCTTTTTGGATTTTCTAGATCTATGTACTTAGTGAAGGATTTTTTAAATCTAGAAGCGATGATCTGCTCTAGAGTATGAGACCTAGCTAGATGGATTTCTCGTACCCGAAAACCCCCACGTACCAAATTTCATCAAAATCGTTAGAGCCGTTTCCGCGATCCCCGAAATAAATAAATAAATATACAAGAATTGCTCGTTTAAAGATATAAGATAAGAGATCATGCCAATGCAAATCCAGCCACAATCATCATGTTCTAAAACTGCGTAGACTAATTCACGCCGAAATCCTTTTTACACATTCCCGCCACACACCATTAACCCTGGGCCCTCGCTTCCATGCCACGTTATCTTCAATTAACAAAGATGTGTAAATCTAAAGTACCCAATTACACCTGTGCTTGTGCCTACTTCAGTAATGCTCCTGTCACTTCGCGAGATATGCCGCCCCGCGACAGAGCACCAAAGAACACGAGTATAATTAACCGGGAGGTATGAATTCCCTTGTTTCTCGCAAACACGTACAAGATACACTATGTACATGGTAGGTACGTAGGCTTGGCATACAATATGAGATTAATCAGAGAACATTGTGTAGGTACTAGCATGACTGCCCCTGGAGAGATAACTATAATTCCCGGCAAACTTCTTGAACCCATCGAAACCTTCCCTCTCTGTCGCACTTATGTGCAACCTTGCATGTGCGACAGAGAGGGAAGGTTTCGATGGGTTCAACATGTTTGCCGGGAACTGTAACGAAAGCGAACAGTTTTTTTTTTTCATGTATCCTTACCTAAAGATTATAATCACAGAATAAGTAATAGTACTACGTACAGAAGTTGCACTGTTAACAAATCGCCAACTCACAAACCCAAATTATAATAGGTAAATATCAAATATTGACCACACCAAGCGAATGACGAGACGACGCGACCGTCCGGTATAATTCGCCACTGAATGTACTTGCAGCGGCCCGGGGATGTACTTGCAGCGGCGCGGCGAACTGACGGAGTGAAAGCCGCCTGTTATAATTCCGATGATAAAATGTAAAAAACATACAAATCGTACTTTAACAAAACACACCCCACACAATATATTTTCGCGATTTTAAAATTGTTAGCTAGCAGGAATGCATAATGCAAAGTAAAGCTATCAACAATCAATTTTACTTTTACATAAACCGTTTCTTCTTGAGTAAATTATAGACAACGCCTCTGCTATTTTTATGCTTTTTAAATATTGTAACAAAATTTTATTTAATCTACTTAAGCCACGGTCGCGCTTTGCCAGTTTTTCTTGATTACTAAAATCCATGTTCCTAATTGTTACAATTTATTAGCGAGTGTGCTAGCCCCACTCGTATTATTTATGAGACACTGCAGTGCTCAGGTGATCGTTAAGGGACTTACCCTCGTATGTTACTCTGTAACCAGCAGCGTTCTATTTATAATAACCCTTAACACAGCCGTTTTAAGTAAGTGCCCTAACATAAGGCTTTGGCTATAAGTACCTACAAACGTTGTTGTTATACGAGTATGTAGGTGTATCGACTTTGCTTTCCTCCACAATCTATCTGAAAAAGTTTAATAAAGGAAAAGCATCTTGGTTTTTCATTTTACTTCGCGACTTTGATAACGTTTATAGACATTTTGGAACTGTTTTCTCATTCGTACATAACTTAACTTTTATTAATTCTGCAGATTACCAATTCTAATCATTTTAAATAAGTTAAGCAGTTCCTGCTGCAATATTTTGCTACGATTCAAATAACTGATTTACTTGTAGTTTAAGTAGAACCGAAAAATACACTCAAGGCGCAATCTCCAAGTTGCCCATCAGATATTGATAACAATGTTAGGTATTCATCAATTATCTATAGAATTTCTAAGTCATCAATCAGCTACAAATAACTATCGGAGTCCGGCTCAAATGGACTAAATTATTGGTTCGCATTTGCACCAGAGTTTGAGCTTTCGCCACTTCGTAGGTAAATTGTCACAGTAGTGCCGCTAGAGATCTCATAAAGTCACAGTGACAAGGTACGAAGTGGCCCAGAAATTAAATTGCTTGACTGTACAATTTGAAACCATTGCCGTGAAAGCCGAGTTAGTAACAGTAGCGCCTTATTCAAGCTCGAGTCAGTACTGAACACAATCTCAGCGAGTTCCGCTGTTTCAGGACATCGCTTTAGTACTCGTTTAATTTTATCGGTTGTTTGACTTGAGGCTTTAACATCCTGCAGACCAAGAACTCTGCACTGGAAATTTTAATGCTCGGGGAAGTTTGCTTTTAGCAGCTTAGTTAACTAGTATTTAACTTGCCGTATTTAAAAAGAAATAATTGCGCATAATCTCTTTCACAAAGCAAGAGGTTCGTGTTTAATTACTGCTCGTCTTATTCCTTTTCGTGGTGAAGTTAGCGGTGCTCCAGCTACTTAATATTATGTATAAGGGGTTTCTTTTTCCCTTTACAATTTTATAGGTGAAACGTGTAAGAGTGGCAGAGTGATTTGTGTAGCGGAAGTGGGTTCCGGCGGACCGGGCTCAGGAAGCGGTCCGTAACCGACTCTTGCGCCGTGTCGACACTATCCGACCGCAATGCTAATAGACTTCCTATCCCCTAAGTGGCTAAAATGGAACACATAACAGTTTCCTCTACATAATTTACTAGCGTATCACTCACAAACTAACTAACAAAAAGCTTAAACTGTTGCTGACAGCTCCTAAAGAACGTTCGAGAACAAAGTCCCTCGCAAACCACATAAAAAGGGCACCGTACTTTCACGTTAGCTCAAACGATAATTTACGCTCAAGAAAGTTAGCTGTAGCATCGCATGTCGTATAAAACGCGATTTTATCGTGTTTATTCCACAACAACTGTATTTGGTGGGCGGGCCCAGGTGTAAAGCAGATTTAAAGTTCATTGCACAGTTAAAGGGCGGGACCTGAGCACATATATCTCGGAACCGCTTTGATAAACCCTCCACAACAATGCGCCCCCGAGGAGACTTAGAAGTATATTCTTTGAACAACTTTCCAGTTTACAAAGCAGGTGTTCTCATCATTTCAAGTTTGTCATGTCATAATTTACCAAACAAAATAACCTTTATTTCCGTTAATAAAGATGTATTGACGAGTTTTTATCTCGTGATAAAGGTTGAGACACTAATCAACCACCTTATCAATTAAATTTAATTCTACAAACATAGATTCATTTTCTGTTTTGAGGAGGTACCTATCATTAGGTATTAGATTGGGACCATTTTTGAAGAAGTAGAATGCAAGAAGTAAATCATGTAACAGTTGGGGTGACAACGTGCGAAGCGATTTGCTTCCTCTTTTCTAATGCGAACAGCAAAGGAGTGGAACTTGCTCCCGTCTTCTGTATTTCCGGACAATTATAATCTGGGCCTCTTCAAGGCAAGAGTGAATGCCTCTATTACTGAACCAGCGAGCTACATCTTAGGCCTTGTCGTCACTTTCCATCAGGTGAGACTAAGATCAACCACTGTTCAGTCATCAGACACAGCACAGCAGACAATGTCTCAGCGATTACTCAAAAACCGTTTGACGTATCTTATTCAAACCGACAATGTTTGAAAGTATATATTTATTTACACCCACTCAATTTTTTTTAAAAATTTTTACCTCATAGTTTGGAAATTAAAGAGGTGGATGCACTTTTTAAGACTGACGGCGAATATCTCACCAACGGTTGACTTAAATGTAAAAGTTTTTTAGAAAACCCTAAGTATTTATCATTTTTAAAGGCCTATCCATGGACACCCCACACGCCGTGGCAGACGGGTTTCACCGCGATACAAGCGGAAGACGAATTTTTTTATTCACAATAGTATATAAACTATCAACTGACATTTTTTTTTACATGTTCATGTGCTCGGCATACAGGTATTCCACCACTCTACAATAGGAAGACGAATTTTAGCCCTTAAGGTAAGCTTAACTATCATTTGATACTAGTTTCAGTCGAGAGGAAATTACTGTTCATTTTTTACGTCTTTGGGAGGATGCTGCTCCTCAACCCACTAACTAGCTAAGAGGAAGAGTGGAAGAGAGGAAGAGTGGTCATCGAGACCTGTGGTTGGCCCATGGTCTATTTCATTTTTAGCATAACTTCCTTACACTTAATTGCCATATCTCAAGCCGTTACCAAAGCGTATAGAATTCACCTCATAAATGTTATATGCCAAAAGCAACAACAAATACAGTACAGAAACTCAAATCTTCAATAACATAATGATTAATAGGTTGTAGGCGCTTCACCCTTATGACGAAGTAGCAAGGTGCTATTTAGAGTCAAAGGCGTAGGCAGGTCGATCTCATTAAGCTAACAATAGAACAGACAAGCTATAAATCATGGTACCTATTGTGTGTGTCCGCGTGCACGCTGCCTCATTACTGGCATACAGTTATGACGCCCTGTGGTGGGCATACGGCGCTGACAATGTGCGATATTAGACCACGAAACTCTGCGTACGATGACACTTTGTTACATTATTATGTGGATATGAACATGGATGAAAGGTCACTAAGTAAGCAAAACGCATCGAGGCCTATTTGCAAGAAATAAAAAAAAAAGTTATGTATTTTTTATCTACACAACATATCATAAATTTTCTAAAATGCGTTTAGAAACCGTAGGCAATGACCAGCGTTACAACATTCAATGTATTTATGAAAATATTCTTATCTGTGGTAGAAGGTTACAACAGTAACATAATATAGTTAGGATTTCCTTTTTGATAGAGTTAAAATTTTCAAACAAAATTTAAATAGGCCCCTATTCTAGTACCTCATCATCATCCTCCTAGCGTTATCCCAGTACAGTTGCATCCAGAAGGATGCCTGGGGTCCGCTACCTAATCCCAAGATTTGGCGTAGGCACTAGTTTTTACGAAAGCGACTGCCATCTGACCTTCCAACCCCGAGGGGAAACTACACCTTATTGGGATTAGTCTTTGTCAAGTGAGTGGGCAACTTGACTGTTAGAAGTTCTCAAGCCGCCCGAAGGCCTCCAACTTGGCTTAACGACTGCTGCCATAGACAGCAACCGGGATCAACGGCTTAACGTGCCTTCCAAAGCACGGGAGCGCTCAGTTAGTAACCACTCAAAGCGGTCACCCATCCAAGTCCTGACCGCTGCCCACGTTGCTTAACCTTAGCAAGCGCAAGCGGTACGCAGGCGCCGCTGGGCCACGAGCGCTCCCCTATTCTAGTACCTATCACTGAAAATTCAAATTCAGTCGAAACGAAACGTCAGCTCGGTATGTGTTTATATACTTATATCTCACGACATTTGAGCTCGAACGATATGAGAATAGGGACTATTAGTTGGTCCATGTTTTTTTTTAAACTAGTGTCCGACCGAAGTTTTGGTTTCGGTTTCGACAGGTTTCGGCCGAAGGTTCGGTTTTGGTCAAAAAACTGCCGAGCCTTTCGGCAATGCCGAAATTGGTATTATTGAACGAGCGAACGAAGCATCTCCGTTTCAACTTAGGTAAAATTATTACTTGTTTCATTTCTTGTTACTCAAATTGTTTTCTGTTAAAGACAGGAGCCGCCATTAATATACTTACCCCTCTACGTGTATTAGCTTCGGTATGTTTGAGTATACTTCAGTGATAAATTTATCACGTGAAACGTGTTATTGTTATTTAATAGTAGTTTATGTACTTTATCTACACACATATTATAACTACTCTAAGATGGGTTCAGAAACCGTTGTAAATAAATACAATAATTGTGTTAATACAACCTTTTTTGCACGGTTGCGGAAATATCGAAATCAGAACTGGCAACCGATACCTGAATGTTATTTTAAAAAGTAAAGAGTCCCTATTCTGATGTGATCATGTCGTTCTAGCTCAAATTTCGTGCGATATATACTAAAAAAACATCGAGCTGACATTTCGCATCGACTGAATTTGAATTTTCAGTGATACTAGAATAGGGACATGTCAAGTTTGACATTTAAATTTTGACAGTTTTGTTTGACGTTTTTATATTTTAACATCATATATGAGATTAAAATTAAAAATTATATTACTGCTGTAGCCTTAGCCACAGATAAGAAAATTGCCATAAATTCATTGAATGTTGAAATGAGAGTCATTTTCTACGGTTTCCGAACGCATATTAGAGGATTTATGATATGTGTGTAGATAAAAAAACATTTGTGAGATTTAAGTTACCTAAAACACCTACGTAATTAAATTCACATAAGTATTGCATGTTTATAACTGAAATGAATGTAGTTATAATAATTAAAACATGTGTATATTACACGATTTATTTGTATTATTGGCACATTGATTGTGTTTTATAGGGTTCCGTACCCTATTACTAAGACTCCAATGTCCGGGGTCTGTCCGTCTGTCACCAGGCTGTACCTATCTCAAAAACCGTGATAGTTAGACGGTTGAAATTTTCACAGATGATGTATTTCTGTTGCCGCTATAAAAATATACTAAAAAACGGAATAAAATAAATATTTAAGGGGGCTCCCATACAAAAAACGTGATTTTTTTGCAGTTTTTAAAGATAATGGGACGGAAACCTTCGTGCGCGAGTCCGACTCGCACTTGGCCGGTTTTGTGTATGTCTTCAATGAATTCTGTATTTTCAAATACATGCACCAATGTCCAATGTGCCAGGTCAGTATCCTGTCTATCTCCTGTCAAATTTGGACGGAATAAGACCAAATTCCGCCGAAACCAGTTAAGCTTTAGGTACACACGCCAATCACAATTTACGGGAATCATCACGTAAATAATTATTTCACAAAAATGCTTTCGCTTTTATTTTGGAGCCAAATAAAGCCATCCACCAATTAGTTTTAATATTTTAGTACCTATGTGTCTAGTATAAAAGAAGATTTTCAAACTTTTAATTCTGGTTTGTTTCTTTTTCTTTCCTTAAAAGCTATTTAAGTAACTAAAGCGCTACTTGGAAATTAGAGTAACGCTTAAAATTGTATCTTGTACTTGTGCTTATAGTTTTTTTTAAACAATATCTTAATAAAAAGAAAGCAGCCATTAGTAAGCTAATCTTATGATAGGGCTTAACTACCATAAAAAACCCAAAAATGCATCTCCTGTGTTTTTATCTTGTTAAAATTTTCAACTTGTTTTCACGAAATATTTTCTGTAATGTAACAGATATCTTCTTCATAAGGCTCCTAGCAGGGAATAAACTAAGCGGCACCGTCTGCAATCTGCGTGATTTATGAATTTCATTTAACTGAAACAACCGGTTCTTTCTTTCTATCCAAACGTCGGTAACGAGCATCTTACTTAAATAAAGAAAAGCCAGGAATTAAAGAATGCACCAGAATAATCGGAGAAATAGAAACCGCAACCTTTCCATCCGACAGAATAACGCCAGGTTTTCACTGCTGTTGCTCGAGCGCTGTTACAGGATGGCCCAAAAATACGTTGACACGGAATTATTTTTTATTACGACACGACTACACGACTTAAAAAAACGCTAAAAATACTATCATTAAACTAAACAAAACATTAGTTATATGCAAAATGGCTTTGATACAAAATTGCAAACGTAAGTTAAGCTGACGAGCAAAATGCCGCACGTATTTTATACAATCGTTATATAATGAATGCTTTTTTAGTCGAGAACCGCGTTTAGACCACGAGGCTTGCCGAGTGGTCTAAGTAAGGTTCGAGACTCAAAACCGGCCAAGTGCGTGTCGGGCCACGCGCATGGTAGGGTTCTGTAGTCGTACATTATGTGGACTAAAAAGTTCGCAAACTTATATTTACTATGTTTTTGACAGAATTAACAACATTATCTAAGGCATCAATGGAAATTGTACGAAAGTTTGCTTTTGCAAAGTACATTTCTGAAGTTCGACTATTACTCGTTAACTAGTAATGTCTACTTAACTGTGATAGTTTTCCTTTTAAATTCATCGTATATACTATTATCATGATTTTTTTCACATGACTAGTAGCCACCGTTTAACTGGCAGGGGGGAGGACACTTGACCATAACAAAAATTATCACTTCAAAGCTTAATATCACGCTAACCAATTCTTTAGTCAAAAAATGCTTTTAGAAACCTTATAATATTTTTAAAAGAGCTATCCAACGATACCCCACACGATGGAGTTTGGCAGAAAAAAACATTTCACCACCACTTTACATGTACGGGAGGTACCCTAAAAAAAATTTTTTTTTAAGATTTTATTCTACCGTTTTGTCGGCGTCATTGATATGTATACTCATGCCAAATTACAGCTTTCTAGTACTAACGGTTACTGAGAAAAACGGGGGTCGGACGGACGGACGGACGGACATGGCGAAACTATAAGGGTTCCTTGTTTAGTACGGAACCCTAAAAAGCTAATTATATAACTATTGTATACAATACTTTTTCTACGAGTCCACGAAAATAACAGAATAACAGAAAGTTGCCGCTGAAACGATCTCAGCATTTGTGCATGTAGGTTACACGGTGATTAATAGCACGTGGTCTGCACATATCACAATACGTATCACGTGGGTATTGATTAATATTGAAAACAAGTCTAAATAATTATGAAATTTACGATAATATTAGGAAGATCGCGGGTCACTCTTGGATAAGACTGGCACAAGACCGGGACGAGTGGCGTACTCGAAGAGAGGCCTATGCTCAGCAGTGGGCGATTACAGGCTGAAAATGATGATGATGATGATGATGACGATAATGTCACAAATATTGTAAATTTGTAATAACAATTCCCACGGGGCCGGTGCCCTGTTAAGATTGAAAAAATATTATCAGTCCATGCACGCCTTTGGCATCATGTCAAATTTCGACCAATCACGACGCAAGAGAATTTAAGTTTTTTTTTCTAATGATTATGGCCAGTATCCAGACGACCGTTTAAGGGGAGGTATCCCCAACGCAAATGTCTCGCTCTAACACGCGTGAGTTTACAATTAACCATCCCGCTCTCTACGCAAGCTCTGCGCGCAATTTTGTAAATATTTAGCTATAGTCATTAAGCCAATCATTTTATCAAAGCAAACCCTGCGAATATGTCTATAACTATTTACGATCTTTAATTTAGTACAAAAATTGAATGTTAAATATCAGTAATATAGCCGTAGTATTGAAAAAACATTCCAAAAAGGGGTAACTTCGCGATTTTTTTCTATCGAGTGAAATTCATCAGGTCGTGTAACTGACTGCGATTTTGACTAGACAAGATCCTTATGTAACACATATATTTTTTTTTGATTTTAATACACTATATTCTATGTCTCAGATGGTTTTAAAAAACTCAAAAGTGGTAATACACGGCCTTAAGTAGGTAGACAATTTGACAAGTGCATTGACGGTTTTACGTTCAGAAGCGCGGGAAGCACTATCAATGTTGAAATATTCATACAATGAGTCTTTTTTCATCAAATTATGGCGTTCTATTTTTGAATGATATTTCGATTCTCCGCGCAGTTGTACAATGAAATATTATATTACGCCATAGAGCATAGACTTTTAGTTCAGCTTAAAATGTATAATATTGTGCAATGGTCTATGAAGTTCTAATTGTAATATTGTAGTCGACGAGTATAAAAATAATTTTTTCAGAAAGTACACCAATGTTATTAATGATAGAATGAGTTTGTAAGAAACTAAATTACCTACGCGTGCGTATACATGAAAAACTGTCTAAGTGCGAGTCGTACTTGAGCACGAAGAGTTCCGTCCCATTATCTTTAAAAACGGCAAAAAAATCACGTTTGTTGTATAGGAGCCCCCTTAAATATTTATTTTATTCTGTTTTTTAGTATTTATTATTATAGCGGCAACAGAAATACATCACCTGTGAAAATTTCAACTGTCTCACTATCACGGTTTTTGAGATACAGCCTGGTGACAGACGGACAGACGGACAGCGGATTCTTAGTAATAGGGTCCCGTTTTACCCTTTGCAATATAAATTGCAATTTTTTTGTGGGTAGGTACAAAGTTAGACTTAATTTAAGTAACACAAATAATATTAAAATTTTATTGACTGTGGACTTTTTCTTGTCCAAATAACAAATTTCATAGCTAATAAAATAACCTGAGCGAAAAATAAACTAAACTAAAAACTAATATGGTAAACAATATTTACAAGTAAAAAAATTAACGCTTGGAGCTCGGCGGTAGTGGTGCCCAGAAGGCTGGTAGCCCCCAGCCGTCTGGGCACCCTCTAGCCTTTGGGCTTAGCGGGCGTCCCAACTTCCAAGATATCAAAGTCATACCGTCTGGTCTCTTACTATCATCTCGAGCAAAGCCAGTCGGCACTAGGATCGCTGGTGTTCCGGCGCTGGCAGGATGTAGGATATTTACATATTATATTATAGTCTTTATTAGTCTTAATTATGTCTACATTTTCATATGAAGTAATTAATGATTTACATTTGAAATATAACTGTCCCGCTTTTACTAAATAACTAATTAATATTATTATATTCTGTGAGAAGATATCCCTTCGTCGTCTAATTAAATTGTATTAATTCAAAGTTATTAACATTGATTACGTTTTATGGCCGAATTAAAACATTCTCCATCATTCAAACGTATGTAGATTTCTCTTAAGTAAAAATAAAACATTTTAGATGTAAAATTTAAACAAAACCAGAGAAAAACTATTTCCCTGATGTAGCATTGCATGTGCGGTCTAAAATAGTGGCACATTAATTGAAACGGCTAACGCAAATTGCACTAAGAATATTCCCACTTCCAATTGAATGGACGGCGAGGGAATTGTTTTAGGGCTACAATTGCATCGTTAAGTTGTACTATTAATAAATAAGATACTTCTAAAGTACAATTTCTTTATCTTAAAAAAAGAATTATTCAGGTATTTTTAAATACTGTGAATTGTTGATACACACCCCCACTTAGGCGACTTCCTGATTTGTCGGTGCGGAGGCAGTACGATATGAAAAAAGTGTCAAATGTCAGTGTCAGCTGTCAGTCGACTCGGTGCCATTTTTTACTGCGCCCCTATATTTAAATAAGTGCTTCCTGACTGGCGCGGGATGCGCGGCAGCGGGACGATGCGAAGGCGGTACTTCTCCGCTTCTGCGCATGATATTACTACTGCGCAAATGTAATACTGACAGTATTATGATTTATGGCCATTGGCCAGTGAGAAACTTTGCGACGTCAGTAAGTTTACGTCAAAGAAGAAAATGTCACATATCAATCCCGCCCCGCCAAGTCATGAAGTCGCCTTAGGATTAAAATCCCTTTGATAATATTTACATCCTTTTAGAACCTACGCTTTACGTTTGAATAAACCATCTGCTTAGAGATAAATCAGAAAATTAAATGAATCCGACAAGTTTGCCAATACTCGTAGAGTTCTTCAGTCTTGAATTTTCTCGTTCATTTTATTAAATCGGATTTCAGTCATAACTAACTACCTACATCCTTTTATGTAGAAGGTAAATCGAAGTGATTCGGCAAATGCACTCCATCAGGGCAATCATTTAAGTTTATGTACTAGTTAAGGCCGTGTATTACCACTTTTGAGTTTTTAAAAACCATCTGAGACATAGAATATATAGTGTCTTAAAATAAAAAATAAAAATATGTGTTACATAAGGATTTTGTCTAGTCAAAATCGCAGTCAGTTACATGACCTGATGAATTTCACTCGATAGAAAAAAATCGCGTAGTTACCCCTTTTTGGCATGTATTTTCAATACTACGGCTATATTACTGATAGTTAACGTTTTATTTTTGTACTCAATTAAAGATCGTAAATAGTTATAGACAAATTCGCAGTGTTTGCTTTGATAGAATGATTGGCTTAATGACTATAGCTAAATATTTACAAAACTGCGCGCAGAGCGTGCGTAGAGAGCGGGATGGTTAATTATAAACTCACGCGTGTTAGAGCGGGACATTTGCGTTGGGGATACCTCCCCTTAACGTTTGGCATATTCTACTCAATGTCATTTTTTCAACATTATCTCATAGATTTATATTATAAAATAACATTATAAATATAACTACCGCTAGTACCTACATGAAGTTACGTGATTAGGTTGCAGGGTTATCTATATAATGTTCATATTTTATCCATAATCTTATCCTCGCAACAGTTACAACGCGTAAGGCACTTAACTATTGATAGTCTAGTAATATTTATTAATAATAGGTGTGGTGCCGGGTAAGAATAGAACCAACCCCTTTTTCGTTCCAAAGGGGTGTCGTTATAGAGTCGTCTATGGGAAAATATTATATTATTTCTGCTTACCCCTTTTGGATATTCAGGCGTAAAATAAGTAAGTTAGGTAAAAATTTAATTATCGCCTCTCGAAAGTCGATACTGGCTCGATATCTCCGAAACATTCAGTATACGAAACGGTGATGTGATAAAACTATTGATTGAGCAAATAATGTTTTCATCTCACCCGCTCGGAAAGGCTTTCTTTATCGTTTCAAATCTGCGTGCAAAAGTCCACTTTCCACGCTAGCGTGGAAAGTAATTTTGAAATTCGAACGTTACGCAGTTCCATGAGTTCCAACTTTTTTCTATAAAGTGAAACGACAGGTCATTCCTAAGCGTTTAGAAGTATGACATATCATGTACCTAATGGTGCAGTTTATTATTATTTTGTTTTTATAATGGTATTAATAATACTTTTTCCAGCTTAATTTGATGATATTCAATAATAATTTAGTTTTATTTATAAAGAAATAACACGAAGAAACATATTTGAAATGTTTATATGTTTCAACATGTTACGCTCAGTGCAATTTCGGAACGCACCGTTTAAAAAGTTAGTTTTTAAGAAAAAAACTCGATGCTAGAGATTAAGGATTAAGATATTTAAATATTGTTTGGTTTTGTTGTTGAGTTAGAATAATATCAAAATAATGAATTTAATTAATTGATTTCAGTGCAGAAGATACTTATATTACAATTTTAACTTAGGCTCTTTGATGCATTTAAATGTTAATAATCCACGAAATGCTTTTGTAACGGGTGAAATTTAAACAACCCTTTATAGAATATGAGTACATCTTGAATTATACATGAAAGTATTTCCTCGCTATGGTGAGATGAAAAGTTGTGTGTTGCGCTCGGCAGTAAAGTTGTTCGGCGTCTCGTGCCTTGAGAGCCTCGCTACGCTCAGGATTGTATTTTTGAACCACTCGCTTCGCTCGTGGTTCAATCTTACAATCCTTCGCTAGCTCGGCTCTCAATACAAACACTCGCGCCAAAAAACAACTTTGCAGCCTTGCCTAACAAATAACTATTGTGCTGGCCACGCGCAAGGTAGGGTTCCGTAGTCGTCTACCCTTGACATTATGTGGACTAAAAAGTTCGCAAACTTATATTTACTATGTTTTTGACAGAATTAACGACATTATCTATGGTATCAATGGAAATTGTACGAAAGTTTGCTGTTGCAAAGTACATTTCGGAAGTTCGACTATTACTCGTTAACTAGTAATGTCTACTTAGCTGTGATAGTTTTCCTTTTAAATTCATCGTATGTACTATTACCATGATTTTTTTCACATGCCTAGTAGCCACCGTTTAGCTGGCAGGGGGGGGGACACTTGACCATAACAAAAATTATCACTTCAAAGCTTAATATCACGCCAACCAATTTTTTAATCAAAACATGATTTTAGAAACCTTGTAATATTTTTGAAAGAGCTATCCAACGATAACCCACACGATGGGGTTTGGCAGAAAAAGAAATTGCACCACCACTTTACACGTAGGGAAGGTACCCTTAAAAAATTTTTTTTTTAGATTTTATGCTACCGTTTTGTCGGCGTTATCGATATGTATACACATGCCAAATTACAGCTTTCTAGTACTAACGGTTACTGAGAAAAGCGGGGGACAGACGGACGGACGGACGGACATGGCGAAACTATAAGGGTTCCGTGTTTACTACGGAACCCTAAAAAGCTAACTTAAATCTAAAACAGGCCCTTGAGGCATTTTACCGAGGATGCTGGCTGCATACATGAGAACAATGGAAGTACACTTGGAGAGGGGCGTTTATAAAAAAACCGGCCAAGTGCGAGACGGACTCGCGCACGAAGGGTTCCGTACCATTATTTATAAATAATATCAAGTAGAATTTTGGTCAAGTGCGAGTCGGATTTTAGTTTTCCCATACATTTTGAGATGCCTGATGAAGGCAACGAGCAAAGTTTTTCAAGAGTCTTTTTGTATAGGAGTCTGCCTTAAATTTTTAATTTTATTTTGTTTTTAGTATTTGTTGTTATAGCAGCAACAGAAATACATCATCCGTGAAAATTTCAACTGTCTAACTATAACGGTTCATGAGAGACGGATGGACAGCGGAGTCTTAGTAATAGGGTCCCGTTTTACCCCTTGGGTACGGAACCCTAAAAAAGGTATTACTCTGGAATGAATGACGTGTAAACAGCCATGAATTCCGTATATTATACATCAAATACGAAGTGTCCGACTTGATACCACCTAGCGGACACGTCCTGTTACTTCCGCAGGAAACTGCGGTGCCGTCGGCGGAAATCGATGGCCTTCATATAGTTATATATATGGCTGATTTGAATATTAGACGACTAGCTGATAATTGGATTTAGTTAAACAACAAAATCAAACCCTGTTGTGAGGGCAATAAAACAGCAAATTAGAATTAGATGGAAAAATTAGCAAAGCGTGGAATTCTCGTTTTTAATTATGTTGCCTAATTGTACACATAAGACGAACCCAGCTAGCACGATAGGCTAAACAGTTTTTTCATGGTCGGAATGTACTAAAACGTCACATAAAACATTTTGGACGCCATAAGATGTTCCTGAAGTATAAACTCATATTTTAAATGCGCCGAATGAGCTTCAAGGCAAGGGGCGCTGTATGCACTAATACCTATCGGAACCCATAGAAATACACTTAAGTAGATTTAAAATAAGTACTGGCATTTTTAAAATAAACTTGCAATGAATGATGCCAGTTAATCAATTAAATATTAATTAATTAATTCGTTAATGCGATTACGGTATAATAGCGAACTTCATTATAAATGTTCTGCAAATATAAATGTGGCGCAGTTTAAACCCATTTTGTTGTTCGGAACTCAATCGTCGTTGCTGGTTTGCATTTATCGTTTAAATTGTATCTCTGAATTGATCCCAAAACCGTTGAAATGAACTGAGCCGAAAAGTTATTGAAGTCCGCTACCTATTATATTAGTAGTAGTCTCACCGTTGCTGTTACTTACAAAAAAATATTTATTTTTGTGGACAATCTTACACGAATCAACCTAGTCCCAAACTAAGCAAAGCTTGTACTATGGGTACTAAGCGACGATATACATACGTAATATAGATAAATAAATACTTAAATACATAGAAAACATCCAAGACCCAAGAACAAATATTCATGCACACACAAATAAATGCCCCGGCCGGGATTCGAACCCGGGACCTCCAGCTTCGTAGGCAGGGTCACTACCAACTAAGCTAAAGCGGTCGCCAAACTTCATTACTTACTTCACATTTCAAGTCCGTTACTTTATCTTATACTAAGTTTATTATTAGCTTTAAAAATCGTAATTAGATTGATGTCCTCTAAAAGATTTCAATGTAATTTCTAAAATATGTTCAGCAATAAGAACTACGTTTAAAATTTATCGTAAAAATTGGTTGCACTAAACCTGCGTTAAGGCTGGTTTTTACCACTTTTGAGTTTCTTAAAACCATCTGAGACATATAATATAGTGCCATATATTCTAAAAAAAATATGAGGTTCATAAGGATCTTGTCTAGTCAAAACCGTAGTCAGTTATAGACCTGATTTTCACACGATAGAAAAAAATCGCAGAGTTACCCATTTTGGATTTTTTTCAATATTACGGCTATATTACTAATATTTTACATTTAATTTTTTTCGTAGGGTTTGCTTTGATAAAACGATTGGTTTAATAACTGTGTTTTAAATGTTTACGAAACTACGCGCTTCCGTAGAAAGCGGGCTCACGCGTGTTAGAATGGGAAATTTGCAATGGGTATAATCTCCCCTTAATATTTATTCTAAATTCGGTCAATTGGGCACTATCATCGTAACTTTCCTGTAATTTGGAAAGTATCTGCTAGTAAACTCAATTGACACAATGAGAAGGGTACGTGGGTGCGACGGGCTAATGCCTGAGCTCGGATAAACACGAGCGGAGCTCACATCACACTCAAGTCTGTTAATTTACCCTATTTGTTATCGCTGTGCCATTAGATTGACATCGGTTGACTTTTGCCTCTGGGGTTTAGGTACAGATAGGATATACAGCACGATATAGGTAGTGCGCGCCATCCACGACGACGCACCCCTCCATAGCCCAAGCCGTACAACTGCGCACAGATTGGTATGAGATTCGCTGTGGAGGGGCGCGTGATCGTGGATGGCGCGCACTATATACGTATTTGACGTGGGAAATAAAATTATATTATTCACCAGCCCAATTCTAAAATGTTAATTTAATTACCTTTGTATTAATAATAGCTGATATTTATTCTAAATAACATAATACAATATATAATAATAAAATAACCTAATCTAAAAACAAAATAAACTAAAACCTAAATAAAAATATTTACAAATAAAAAATGGTTTCAAACTCGGAGCTCGGCGGTAGGGTGCCCAGAAGGCTGGCCGCATTGCCGCGCTGAACAGCAATGCTGATGCGCTGAGCAAGGTACGCACCAGCCTTCTGGTCACCCGTGGCGTCCACAAGCTTAGAAGTGTTATTTGGTAAGAAGTAGGTATTAGCTTTGCTGGTCGAAATTACCCTGGCAAACAACATAATTTTAAAATATTGGGATGTTACTGTTTTGGTTTTGTAGGTAACTGATTAATTTGTCTGAGGTAGGTATGCGATGAAAAGTATTTGTATTGTATAATCACTTTTCTTTTCATGTCCAAAATTTTATGTGTTGTTAATGAATTAGATGAACACTAGGTCCCTAAAAATAAAGAATGCTACACTCCTATGTAGGTATTTCAAATTTTAAAGATCCTTGTACGAATAAAAACGACGAACGAATTTGTACGAATTGGTTTTCTCGGCGGACTCGTTGACTTTTTAAAGTGGAGCAAAAAACAAAATAAATGACAGTCACCCTTCACAATGCCAATTAATTTCATTAAGCCTGACGCCTCGAGCAGAGCACAAACTATTGTAGTCGCCTTCACTTTCTTTTTCGAACTTTTATGTGCTTGTCACTAAAATGTTGGCGTTAAATGAAATTCTTTCAGAGTTTACGCATAATAATAGCAATAACTGTCAAGAGCGCGATACGCTTGCCCGCTCCATGGTTCTTTCTAGCGATAACTTAAGTTATAAATATGCCTGAATGCTATTGTGTATGAAACGCGTGCTCGATAACGCAAATTGAAAAGAATTTTCATGGCTATTATATATATTTACGCTTGTGGGTTTTTTGCTTTGGCTGTCCATATATCAACGTAAACTTAGCATTTGAATGCTAAGTTTACGTTGATATATAGACAGCCTTAATGTGAAGGAAAGGATTTGCCTCATGTCCGTATAATTTTAATGATTTTTTAATAACATTGCTAATCTTGACAATTGAATATGAATATTGATGTATATTAATTTATTATTATTGTTAATGATTTATAATGTAATATTGATTTATAATTTGTGGACAATTTGTTTCTGATGTTATTTTTTATTTTATTTTTTGACATGATGTTATAATTACCATTTTGACTATTATAATTATTATGTACTTATTGTGTAAAATTATTATAGCTACGGCTTGAATAAATGAAAATGACATTTCGCTACCACTGGTGAAAGTGAAACTAGCAAGTTGTTGGAATATCTAGGTATGTAGCTATATGTGTATGTTAAAGAAATGAGTTCATATATGAGTTTTTACTTTGATTCCATATATCAAAGTAATCTTACAGAACCCAATTATATCTACTGGAAAATTAGGTTAGGTTAGAACTGCGACCCTCTTGCAAAAATAGTACATTTTGATGCAAGTGCGAAGGTTGTGTCATTTTGCACGAGTCTCAAGTTGTTTTGGCCCGAGTCGTTAGGCGAGGGACAAGACTCGGGAGTCGGGACGAGTGAAAATGACACTAAGGCCAAAGGGTAAAACGGGGCCCTATTATTACTAAGACTCCGCTGTCCGTCCGTCTGTCCGTCTGTCACCAGGCTGTATCTCTTGAACCGTGATGGTTAGACAGTTGAAATTTTCACAAATAATGTATTTCTGTTACCGCTATAACATTAAATACAAAAAAATAGAATAAAATTAATATTTAAGGGGGCTCCCATACAACACACATGATTTTTTTGCCGTTATTGATGATGGTATGGAACCCTTCGTGCGCGAGTCCGACTCGCACTTGGCCTGTTTTTTTAATACAGTTGCGAAATGAAACAGTAATTAAAAGAAACAAAACACAATACTTTTACATGCCAATATGCCTTCTTCTTCTTCTTTTAAAAATGGCTTTCCATCAAATTTATGAGAAGGTTAGTTTTAATGCCAATACTTTATTAAATAAATGAGTAAACTGACTGAACCTAAAACTCTTTGGTTAGATGTATGGCTTGGGCCAACAGTAAAATTAAAAGTGGAAAAGTAAAAAGCAGTGGTGCGAGAAATCCAACTTTGCTTACGATATACAGCTACATAAAGTACCCCTTTTTGAGCAACTGTATTAAACGAATGTTTTTCTATATAAAAACAAAATTAAAAATTTTGAAAATACCCCCGACGGCTGTAGCTAATTGAAAAATAACTAAATAATTAATTCGGAAATCCCCCGACTGTATAGGAAATAAGTACATAAAGACATCTTTTTTTCAATACGGTTAATTGGTTGAGAGTTTATTTACAAGCCCAGAAAAATCCGTCGGGGGCTGCCATTGCCTGCCTTGAAATTACGTAATATGCAGTTTATCTTTTACCTTCGTTTAAGTAACCTCGAATTACTTACTTACATATATATTACTACTTTAATGCAAATGGGAACAGACATGGCAATGGCAGCCCCCGACGGATTTTTCTGGGCTTGTAAATAAACTCTCAACCAATTAACCGTATTGAAAAAAAAGATGTCTTTATGTACTTATTTCCTATACAGTCGGGGGATTTCCGAATTAATTATTTAGTTATTTTTCAATTAGCTACAGCCGTCGGGGGTATTTTCAAAATTTTTAATTTTGTTTTTATTTTATTCTTTTTAGAGAAAGAGCCGACTAAGTATATATGAACCCTATAACGCGCCGGTTGTAGAATCAGCTTCCTACCTAAGCTTCCTGATTTTTGATTGAGGTTTTCCTAAGGAACTACAAAAATAGGTGCCAAGTGGCCACTTTCTATCCCCAAGTGTCTTACAATCGAACCTGAGGGCCGAAGCTCCGATGGTGAGGGGTAAGGCATACGAGGTCAGAAGGCGTATCGCGTAGGGCCGAAGGCACAAAGCTTCTCCTTGGAGCGCGCTCGCTGTTCGAGTCTGAGGATGGATGGTCCGAAGGGCGAGCCCAAGTCAACATTTACTAGCCCCGAGTGTCTTATAAGAGAACTTGAGGGTCGAAAGCCCGAAGGTGAGAGGCGAGTCAAGCACAGAAGCCGTCCCACGAAAGGCCAAAGCTCGTAGCTTTAGGAGCGCGCTCGCTATGCGAGCCCAATAGCCGAAGGCCCGAAGAGCGAGCCCAATTTAACACTTTCGAGCCCCGAATGTCTTACAAGCCAACCTAAGGGCCGAAGACCCAACTGGCAACCTCACGTGGATAACTTTCTCCCTAACTCACATTTACCCCTCTTTCAAGAGGTTTAAAGAACTTTATTCTCAAAAAAAAACCACGAAATTCGCTTAAGTAGGGCAAGCTCTCTCCATACAAACTTTGTGCAGGATTTACTTCGTTTGTGTTTGCATTAAATTTATGATTTTTGGTCAGTATGCTTATTTTTCTGATAGCTATTTCGTGACTTTATTTTACTAAACGGTTAAAACTCACGTATTAATTGTCACTTCGGGCGACATGTTTCGAACTCTTCGGGAGTTCGGGAGTGAGTTTTAACCGTTTAGTAAAATAAAGTTATAACATGTCTCACGAAAGTTTAAATTCAAGCTATTTCGTGATGTAATTTTTTTTTTATTAACTTTTTATTTTATTTTTTATATTTGTTTTTTTTTTAATATTTGAATATTTTCACATCACGATCTTCGCATATCTAATATTTACAACCAAAAAAAATATTATATTTGTTAGTGCCAAAACCGACGAATAAAACGTGCACAAAGTTTTTATGGGGAAGGCCTTGCGCCTTAAATACATGATATTTGCCATATATACAATAGCACACATTTTCAGTAGATAGGCCACGGATTTTAGGCTTCTCCTATCCAACTACTTAATCGCAAAATATCCCGGGTTAATTTTTGTAACGTGTAAAATTTTAATGATGCAATTTGAAGTAAGTATATACTGTTTCAAACCAATGAAGCTTTTTAAGTATTACCTATTATTTCAGCATTACATAATATTTCTATTAGTGCCCTGTGGCGAATTCTAGTCAATCTACTACTACAAACCGTATACTTTATACTTAAAAAGAACTGGTACGGCACTACTTATAGAGCTGTGTAGGGGGACATATCGCTTCCACACATCCTTCCATGGTGGGCATAAAGTGCCACAGCTCTGATCTCAGCAGTCCAGTAAAGCAGATACTCGGTAAACATTACAAAACCGTCACAAGGCTTCAGAGTTCAGAAGGTACTCCGCAAACAGTATTAAAGCAGTCGAAACACGGTAATCCACCTATGTGCCCTCGCAAAGTTCCCTATGATATTATTTTGCTTCATCATCAGGTCTTCTAATATTCATATACAGAGGCTTCTCAATAAATACTACCAAAACAGTCTTAACACGATTCACTAACTAAATACCTTTATACCCTCAAATATTGTTCTGATCCATCATCAGACCCTTAGCAAATCATTAACAGAAGCTGCTCAGCAAACATAATCTAAAGAACCCAATCACGATCAAGATGCTATATGCCGTCGCAAAGTTCTCTGCGGTATGTTTCTGCTCCATCATCAGACCCTCTGAATGTCATGTACAACGTGTGTTAATACAACATAAACAAAAGAGACCAAAAACAAACGAAGGGATATCTATCTATGCTTATTACTCGACTATGTTTTTCTGCTTCATCATCACATCCTCAGACTTCCAATGCATGCAGTACTCTTCAAGTCGTATTTAAATCATAAGCGCTGGCTAAGTATTTTCGGAGAAAACGCGCTTAAACGCACTTTAGAAAGTGAAAAATGTTTACTGCAGCGCCCCCTGGCGAGTTATCCTCGTAAAATCTATCTAAATTTCGTCGCGACTGAACTACAAACCTATTGCAGAAAACCGTATCTAAATCGGTCAAGCCGTTTTGGAGATATTGGTGTGCACACACAAACAATCTCTCACCCTAAACGCATATACCTTCTCCGTTCCGTCGTGGGTAAAAATGAGAACTACGAAACTCCTGTCTGCAAAAAAAGTACAACCGAAGAATATGAAATAGGTTGAGTTAAAGGAACACAGTTCTTAGCATGACGAAATTCGGAAAAGTGTCTAACGGAACGATGATCATTCGAATTTCTATTGTGTAGATTTCATTTTGCCCCAAGTTAATTTAATAGTTTTCAGTCGGTATTGAATTTAGATCAGCTGTGGTCAGTGCAGCGTGGTTTAATGCGTTTGACGACCACAATTAATGGATGCCACATCACACATACGAGAGAGCTCAGAAGTGTTACACAAATACACATACATACACACATTCATACATATACGAGGGGTGATCCAAAAGTAATGATAATGAAATACTTTCAGTGGCTGAAAAAAGCAAAAAGAGGTTTTATTTTTTAAGGCAATTACTGGCCAGTAAATTAAAAAAAAATATGTAAAAAAATTAATATCTGTCACTGAAATAAATTTATTTATTCGTGAGTTGTCGGAATATATACGTGGAAATGGAAAAATCTGAAGTGAGAGCCCTCATTAAGTACTTCTGTTTGAAAAAAATGTGTACTAAAGATATATATGTTGAATTGGTGGGAACATTAGGGGACTCTGCTCCTCCATATTCTACACCTACAGTTGCACGCTGGTGCAAGGAGTTTAACTTGGGTAGAACATCTTGTAAAGACAAACACCGCGAGGGCTGGCCTTCCATCGTCCGCACTGAGAAGAATGTCAAAAAAATAGAAGATTTAGTTTTAACTGATAGAAGAGTGACAATCAAACATTTAAATGAGGTCACAGGGATCTCGTATGGCAGCATTCAAATAATCTTAACCCAAGAATTGCACATGAATAAAGTATCCGCTCGTTGGGTGCCTAGAATGTTCCACCCAGACAACGGACCTCCTCATAAGGCCAGATTGTTGCAATGGCTGCAATCCGGGATGCGGGTTTCGAATTGGTGGAACACCCCCCCTATTCGCAAGACCTAGCCCCCAGCGACTTTTATCTGTTTCCACGGCTGAAGGAAAATCTCCGAGGCAAAAATTTTTTGAATGATAGTGAGATTATGGCCGCTGTGGAGGCATATTTGGAGAGTCAAGGCAAAGATTTTTTTTTAAATGGAATTCGTAGTCTGGAGAAAAGATGGCATAGGTGTGTAGACTTGTTAGGAGACTACGTTAAGAAATAAATTTAGTTTTTGAACACATGTGTTGTTTTACATATTCGTTATCATTACTTTTGGATCACCCCTCGTACTCACGCCCGTATACCATTGGGGTAGGCAGAGACCAAAGAACGCCAAGTACCTACCTACTACGTAACGGTCCTTACATACGGTTATTATTACAATATCTAATAACATTGCACTTTTACCCATTGGCCTGTATGTGTGTAATTATGTATACGTTGAATAAGAATAATAAAAGTTTATTGTCACACAACATAATGTACAAGCAACACTACACATAAATACTAACAAAGAAATAATAAGTCCACGCACATTACAGTGTGACAAAACGTTGCGTTGCAGTTGTCATAGACAGACGGTAGTTAGTTATCCCCAGACTAACTCAGTGCGGGTTTGGTTGGATTGTAAAGTCCAAACTTTGGACTTTACAATCACCTTTCTGCAGGTCCATGTAGGTTTACACGGGCTTCGTCATGTCGTTCTCCATCGCTGAGCTGATAAATATCAAAGATATTCCATGCGTATGTTCCGGAAGTATCTCGTATGTATGAGCCATAATACGACGATACTACGTAGCTGTACCTCCGTTTCAAAGTCACATGTTTAAACCTACCTCAAAATAAGTGTACCTACACAAAATTTTACCTTTTTAGATCCATATAATATACTTAGCCCTCAGATTTAACGTATCTGACGTATCTATCTAAATCTATTCACTTCCTAATTTGTACGAAAATATCAAAACACTTACCTACCTACTCTATAAAAGGCAAGTGATCGTTTATACACGATGATTTTGAATCCGTGAACAGGCGTGGAAAAATATTAAAATTTAGCCCAAATTAAACTTATTCGGCGAGGTCTCGCGTTATTTCTTCACTGTTTAATTAATTAAAAGTGAAAGCTTAGTTAAAACAAGTAACCATTGAATACATGGTCATCCTGCAGTATAATAAAGTTTAACTACGATACGTCAAGTGCCATCAGTATGGCGGGAAATTTGACGGATCTTATGCGTATCACAAAAGTGATTGACAATGTCAAGGGCAAGGTTTACTCATAAATTGTCAATAGCTAATAAGTTTGTAAAGAGGTTACAAACTCATTAAAACCGATAAGGCAGTAGAGTGACAAGGATTTTAGGATAAAATTTAACTCAAAATTAAAATTATGATAAAAAAAAAACAAGTTTGTTTCCACGTAATTACTACTTTAACGTTATCCCCATCAATTACTGAGTTAGAAAAAATGGTTCCTGTTCACGGATTAAAAATCATAGTGTATTAAAATCAAATTAAGGAAATGAATATCATTGGCATTCGCAAACGACAATGACAATACGTTCTTGATTAACGATAGACTTATCGTCACTACCAACGCTAATGACTGTACTGCAAGTGTTTAGCATCTATATTCTCTAAGAGCACTGTCATAAGGCCTACGTTTGTTTGCAAATGAAGGTGCCGGGTGTACAGTGGCATCGGGCGCTGGGTCTGATTAAACTCATAAATTGGCCCGCCAGATGTCGCGCGCCGCGTTGTAAATCTGCAACCAATACGACATTTGTCTATATCCCCACTGGCGCGATTACATCTCGTTATCCGTAATAAACCACCGCAAACTCGCCATTCGTCCGTGTTATTGTACGCAACATTCAAACGTGATGACATATATAGAGCGTGTAAATTCAATACGTTAGTAGTAAGGTAAAAGTGTAGTTAATCAATCATCAAGATGAGTTTCTATTATCTACACGTAATACTTTTATTTTAATATATTTGTTTTATTACCTAGCAGCAATGAACAATTGAACATACTCAAATGGCGTTACGATACATGTACAAGCTTATTTAAAGTAATAACATTAATCGTTGAAACGAGAGTAAACTTGAATATTTTGCGTTAAGTTGCTAGCTGGATTATTTTGTGTGGTTTATATTTTCAATTTTTCACTAACCACATAAAATAATCCATCGTTTTGATGGTGTTCCGTTGACCAAGAGTTGGGCTCTCTGGGGGTGAAATGGGAAGAAGTATCCCAAATTGCCCAAGACCGTAGCGAATGGAGAGAGTTGATTCGAGCCCTGCACTCCAGCAGAGAAAGAAGAAGAATATAGAATATTTTAATTGTAATTTTTAGCAAAACTGACAGACAGACAGCACACAACAGACTCGTGCTTATCACAATTGAAATATTACAAATATTTGTCATATTTGTTCGATCGGTTTGACTCGCCTACTGTAATATACATATATGGGTGCGTAACGGTCGATATAACAACTTTCGATATGTTATTGGTCGATATAGTGATTAAGGTATATAATGTAGGTACTTTTGGTATATCAACATTTTGATATATTCTTATATGATCTAAATATCATCAGGTAGGTATAATGAACTGTGTGGTATAACAACAATTAATTTAAGGCCGTGTATTACCACTTTTGAGTTTTTAAAAACCATCTGAGACATAGAATAAAGTGTCTTAAAATCTAAAAAAAAATGTGTTACATAAGGATCTTGTCTAGTCAAAATCGCAGTCAGTTACATGACCTGATGAATTTCACTCGATAGAAAAAAATCGCGAAGTTACCCCTTTTTGGAATGTATTTTCAATACTACGGCTATATTACTGATATTTAAAGTTTTATTTTTATACTCAATTAAAGGTCGTAAATAGTTATAGACAAATTCGCAGGGTTTGCTTTGATAATAGAATGATTGGCTTAATGACTATAGCTAAATATTTACAAAACTGCGCGCAGAGCTTGCGTAGAGAGCGGGATGGTTAATTATAAACTCACGCGTGTTAGAGCGGGACATTTGTGTTGGGTATACCTCCCCTTAAGTGATATAGAATAACGTACATGTGATATAACTATGTTCGACATTAAATCTCTCTCAAAACTTCCCGCTTTATAAAATACCGACATAGTAAATTACGTTTATTAGCCGCAATATTGACAAAATGATCATCCTCGGTTCTTCCGGTGTTTTGTCATTTTAATGCGAGAATAAAATGCGTCGCTTGTCATAAGAGATGCTTAACATTTTTTAACTCCTAAATCTCCTTTTATGGCATCTTATTTCTTACTGTAAAAAGGAAACTCAAAGGCGATGGCTAAGTGAAGCAACATTTTTATGTTAATTTTATTTTTTATTTCCTTTGGAAATTCTTTTAAGACTGAGACCGCCGCAGCTGAGAAATACAACCTACGCCGTGTTAAAAAAAGTAGTAGTAAAAAACAAAAACAACTACTTCATTAGACGAAGCTAGTAGGTACAATGAATTTCGTAAAGTAAAAACCGAATCAAGTACATTTGTTCAACAATGAAAGATAAAAGTGGGAAAGACGAAATTACGAGTGTGCCTCCAAACGAACTTGGCTCGCAGTTTATTTGTTTTCCCCTCTGTACACGAGTTATAGTCGAAGTTACACACATACCTAACTTGTACTAACTTTGCGGGAAACTTAAACGAGCACAATTTAAAGTTTAAATTCATGAATTTCATTTAACAGGGATTCATTTAAAGTGAATTCTACGAATGAATGTGCGAAATCGTGTACTTAACTGAATTTTGTTTTAAGGAAACTTAGGAAAGTTTATAGTGAAGACTAATTAGTGCTTTACAACTATGTAGTAATTAGGTACTTACAGAAGTAACAAAACATAAAATTATCTTCTTAAACAATTTTCGTGACTTGAAATCAAGTGGTTTACAATTGCTACTTTATTGCCAGATGAGGCGACAAGAGAGTGCCTAGCAGTCCGCGGCTGCTGCGTCAACATGCAAAATGCAGTTAATGATTGTCTTATCTTGAGAAAATAATCGGATTTCCTAGCAATTACCGTATAATTTAAAAGTCTTACAGTATGTTTCATAGAACAGCCACTTTACGCTCTATATTTTTAATGTAGCGGAAAAAATTATAAAGTTTATGCAATTATGGTCCCGCTTTTTCACTGCCTAGCAAAAGTCGTCACCTCGGAGTTTCATGGGCCGGCACTTCGACCACCGATAATCAAGTTAGACTGTAACGCAATTTTTCCCAGCTAGCTGCAATGCCCACAATTTTACCGTAATACTTCACAGGCAAATGAAATAAAAGAGGTATATTTGAAATGGAACATATAAGTAGTTAGATCGTTTTATTCACAAAGTAAAGGAAGATTCCTCTTGGGACGGGAAGCGATAACAATGGCAGGGCATTTCAATGAAATTTGCATTAGAATGCGTCAAATGGTGCAGCGCTTTTGCCATGAGACGCAAACGAAGCTCGGAGAGATTTAGTTAAAATTTAAGCCCCTTCGTAGTTTCTACAAAGAAAAGATACCCCCTGAATTAAGTAAAAAAATATAAATTAGATAACTACTTGTTAAAAATACTTTCAACACTATTAAAATTTGCTTATTATTAAAAATTAATAAGTTGATGAAAACACCCTATAGATATTTGCAGGCACATATCGGCACTTTATGACCAAGGTATTTGGCACATTTGGAAAATATCTCGTTACTAGCGAAATGTAGTCATTAACGGGTCAAAGGAAAACTAAATTAAGTAAAAAAATGCAAATTAGACAACTTTACTGTACCTACTTGTCTAATTTGCATTTTGCTTTGCTTATTATTAAAAACTATTAAGTTGATGAAAACATTTTCTACAGATATTTGCAGGCCGTAACCGAAGTCACTCGGCACATCGGCACTTTATGACCAGGGAATTTGGCAATTACATTTGTAAAATATCTCGTTACTAGCAAAGTGTACCCCTTAACGGGTCAAAGGAAAGGATAACGAGGCAGATGAAATTGTAAACGGTACTGAAAAATTCTGTTAGCTTACGTAAAGCATTTTAAAGGCGGTCCTTTAAAATGACGTTTGTAAGCTATAGTCGTATAAAGTTGAGTGCATTAATGTTGAATTGTGGTTATAATTGTAGCGTTTGGGTATAACTTTTGTGTACATTTAATTAGGCTTCCCCCCGAGGATGCACTGTATTTAATTCAATTCATTTATTGCTCGAAATAATTGGTCATACAGATCTTGAAAATAAATACAATACATTATTTCACCTTACAGGCATGCATGCCGGTACCAAATAATCACACGAGAAGTACTTCAATCTGTTAGATGACAGTTACATGGAGAACCTAAGTACCTATACGAGTACATGTATTGCTATTTCATACTAACACAGTTACATCTTTATGTGTCGCATCAACGAGTAACTAATTAGGACCGATACAGATGGACAGCATTTGAAATGCAACTCAGCTGCAAAATGTTAGTTGAAGTGCAGTAGATGTAACTGCATCAAATCTGCAAACGAAATGGCAGACCGCAACAAGCCAAACGAAGTGTGCAGCCAGCCAGTAAATGTATACTTATAACATTTTAGAAAGGTAGAAAACACCTCAGTTCTCGACACTAGTCCAAATTCCCGGGTACCTTCAATCTAAACTCATAGCGATGGTGGTGAACAAAACGGTATCATTTATTGTACTATTTTAAATGACAGAGATTGGTGCGTTTACCTTTACAATCTTTACATTATCGTGATCTCTATTTTACCCAGAAGCCTCCCATTAAATAGGTACCTAATTTTGCTTAGTTTATGGAGTACCCTAAAAACGCTTTGTGTACCTCGTTAAATCATCGACATCGGGGTAAATTCTGCCGTAGCCAGCGTAATGAGAAACAAATGTTAGCTCATACGGGTCGGTAAATATTGTAATACTCGTATTAATGTTGTGCCTTACGCTGAATAACGCTGTTTATGCTGGTTTCACCGTTCAAAGATCGCAGACATAAAGGATAGTTGTAACTTTAACACTGAGACCCTCAGACACAAATCTACAGTTAAAATTTATGACTCAAGTGTAACCGAATGTTAAACCTGCCAGTAGTAAGAATTGTCCTTAGGCGATCTTACTGACTTGGCGGGGCGGGATCGATATGTGTCATTTTCTTCTTTGACGTAAATTTACTGACGTCGCAAAGATTCCCACTTGACAGAATACTGTCAGTATTACATTTGCGCAGAAGCGGACCAGTACTGCCTTCGTATCGTCCCGCTACCGCGCATCCCGCGCCAGTCAGGAAGTTTGACAGTCTTCTCATATCGTACCGCCTCCGCACCGACAAATCAGGAAGTCACCTTAGGATGCAGTCTCCTGTATGGCAGCTGTCAGCGTCATTACATTCAACGTCAGTACACCAAAACTCAATAGACTAGACCCTATTCAGCAAAAAATCCGATCCAAGCCGAGCCGTAGAGTATTAATATTAGCTGTGATATTAGTTAGCCCTAACGTTAATGTAATGCATGGACTAATTTGCGTCGATCGAATCGAATTTTGTCAATCCTATAAAACAGGGGTCGGCAACCTTTTAGCACCCACGGGCCACATAGTAGCTAAAAAAATCTTCGCGGGCTGCAGATGATAATAATCACTGTCTGTTGTTATCAACTTGAAACAAATAGGTACGCGGCAGTAACGAAGAGAAAGACGAAAAATATCGAGTTATAAATTTTTCGAACACTGATGCGCATGCCGCAAATATTTCATACGCGTATGAAATTTTCCAGACCTGCATCAAAATTTTCGCAAAATTCGCGCTCGCGACCGCGATTGAGATGCAGGTGTTTTTTTTTTGTTTTATTAAAATAGGGATTGCTCTTGGCCAGCATCTAGCCAGGGGGCAAAGATGAGGCCGACGATGAACAGGTTCCTATTCACTCGTGCCTTAAAACTGTAAAATATACTTACAAATACATATCTCGTCCTGGCCAACTGTGAAAGTATTCGTGGCTGGCGATACAGACGCTTTCACGTATGTTTATAATTTCAAATTATCTAAAAATTATAAAAATTCTTAACACAATAAACTTTACAAACAATAAAGCCAGGGAGGCTCGCGGGCCGCACGGAAGGGGCTCGCGGGCCGCATGCGTCAAATGTCAATGTCAGCTATCAGTCGACTCAGTATTGCTTTTTACTGCGCCCCTACATTTAAATGAGTGCGGATGCGCGGCAGCGGGAAGATGCGAAGGCGGTACTGCTCCGCTTCTGCGCATAATATTACTACTGCGCAAACGTAATACTGGGAGTATTATGTCAAGTGAGAAACTTTGCGACGTCAGTAAGTTCACGTCAAAGAAGAAAATCTCACATATCGATCCCGCCCCGCCAAGTCAGGAATTCGCCTTACTGTGGTGTACTGGAGTTATAAATAAATGATGGCGGGTAGATGGTTGGACTGAGGCGAACAGCAGCGCACGACACTTGTCATTGACCTGCGGTGGAGCGAAGGTCCGACGACGGGTGGCGCGCCCAAGCTAATAGTCTAAATGTTTGTTTAACTTAATACCAAGAGCGACCCAATTGAAGGATGTCACACTAACTATCTACTATGGCTCACCGACTCAAAGTGAGTCTTGGCCTCCGACACAATTTGACGCCTCTTATCCCGATCTTGTGCAACCTCTCTCCAGTTCTCAGTTTGGAAGTCTCGCAGGTCTGACTCGACGCCGTCGGCCCACCTATACCTGGGACGTCCGACGGGTCGCCTCCCGACTAGAAGGCTCAGGGCTGTTGCCGCGAACCACAAACGAAGATTTCCCTCTCTGTCGCACTTATGTGCAAACTTGCATGTACGAGAGAGGGGAAATTTAGAATGCCGTTCGCGGTAGCAGCCCAGATAGGCTCGCGAAAATAGAACGCGAAACGCGGAAGTTGAGGCTCTTGTGGCAGCACCCAATATCATCGAAGAGATGAAAGCGCACCGTCTCCGATGGGATGGGTCGGCCATGTCGAAAGAATGGGATAAGATCGGGGCGCCAAACACAGAAATACTGCAAAGGTATATTTAAGGATTTTCTAAGCTGTGAAAAAAGATAATATTCATGGAGAATATGTTTAATAAAAATGGTTACATTTTCAATACTTTGAAAGAATAACCAGTAAAGTCATACCACCGGTTTCGAGAGATTGATTGAACTAGGTATCGTTTATTTTCATTAATCACAGAATCCCATCAAGAGGTAGTCAGACAACAGATACTAAAGTCTGTAATGTAATGTATGCCCAATTCTTAAAATACTGGAAAGTTAAAAAAATATCTTAACAGAAATAGGTGTAGGCAGAAAATTTTTCTTCCTAACAAAACTCAAGTGCAACCCTCGACTGTATCCGCTATCGTCGTGCAGGAAGTGCATCATCATACGAACCTCAAACCAAAGTCGCTATTACAAATATTGAAGCCACACTAGACAAAACCCTACTGAGATGAAAATACGGCTGCATTTCACATGTCAGTTTTGCATGGCAGAGTCGAGTTTTCAATACCCAACGGTACTCAAAGTCAAGTTTCATATAATAAGTGGAGTCGCGCTTCGTTATACGACTGCAGCAGGACCAGAGCTAATTGTGTACTCATCGAGCTAAGAACCCTTATTAATTATTATGAAAAGTTGGAAGCTAAAAATGTGATACTGCCGAACTATGCGTAGAATTGTTGTGGTAAATATTAGTATCAATTTTAGCAGCTCGGTATTTTAGGTACCTAGTACGGAAAACAACACAGGTACAGTCACGAGTTTTAATTTGGGACCCCCTTAAGGTTGACAGTACTGTCAAACAGTATAGAAATTCAAAGAAAAAGTTTGCGAAATGGGTCCTAAATTAATGCACGTGACCGTACATCAAGACACAATAAACAGTATTATTATTTAGTACACAAGAAAAAACATAATGATACTAAGTATACAATCAACAACAATGTATAACAGTAATCAATACAATAGATGATATCTATCTATCTATAAGCCAATCTCATAATAACAGATGATCAGAAACTTGGTATTCCTTCACGAAAATTACTCGTATTTTATTCGCTTTAGTCGCAAGCATTACGGAAAGTAGGTATCGCAAGAATAACACTTCGGACTCCCGGCTCAGTGTAAACGCAATATCTTCACGGTAAATATTTCAAAGTCAACTAGACAATAAGTCAGTAAGCGAGCAGAACGCACACATTTTAAAAAGAGTAGTGGGGCTGAGGCAGACGATCCGCGTCCGCGACGACTCCGTCAATATTGACTCGAAGTGGAGCATCCCGCGACTAATCTTATAGAAACTGTTTGCCTCCACGATTGAAGGTTCCACGCTCTTGTGAAAACTTTCCGCATTTCAAATGGAATTTGCATATAGGCTACGGAGCAATATTTCCGCCACGGACCCCATTTGAATATTGCTGACAAAACGAAGAAATCGAATATCCATCAGAATTGCTTCTTTGGAAACGTTGCTACGTTTCTTCGAGATTCGGCTTATGTAGGTGTAGGTGGGCTTATATTATATGTAATATCGCAGACGCGTAATGAATTTAATGCCTTCTTGAGAAATATTGCGGATTGGGTACGGTACGCGGCCAGAATTCATATTTATTATTCCTTAATTTGACTTTAGTAGTCTTTAAAGATTTTGGTATGACTAGGACATTCAATAAATTGTAGTGAAAGTAAACAAAGGGAACGCTGGTAAAGTAGGTGACCGGTTCATTGAAACATGTACACCAGCTAACTGGTACAGGCGTACGTAAACCGGGGTTACTTTGATTTCTTTGATAAATTTAGAACACTAATAATAATCATCACTATTTCTATATTATCAAATAGGCAATTTACGAAGGTATCCCACTGACCCCAGGTTAACCAAATAAATACTAAAACACGGCATACAAACTAGTTTTTAAAGTCCCCCTCAATTCGAAAGTAACCCCGGTTACCCGTATATAAACATAGGTCAGTTCTTTCACTAGTTCATACTACTTCCTACCCGCAAACAACTAAACTACCGCTACAATCGGGCGAAACAGGAATGAAACTAAACACCTTTATGCATAGATATTAGAGTTTGTAATTATTAGAACCCTTAATATGAAGAGTAATTTAATTGAAGTTTTTGGATTCAAAATTAGATTAGTTCGGTCTGGGGTAACGTAAATTAACATTTCATGTTATCACACTATCCACACTATCCGAGCAACTTTTGGCATAACTTTATCCGCATACGGATTCAAACTGGGAACGAACGAGAGAATTTCAGGGTCTGATTAGACTGCATGTATAATGTATAGTGTGCTTGTGCACCCATCCTAATTCTTCCAAATCTTTCCTTTTTGTAAATGTTTGTTTAACATCGATCAGTTTTATTGGTCGAATGGCAATTATTTCGAACCATAAGATCTTCGAAAAGACAGTAGGGTTGCCAGTTTCTATACTAACTACTACTAATTTATTAGCTACTGATCGATACGCACTTAATTTTAAAAGTAAACTTGCTCACATCATACACATCTAAAGTTAAGGCCTAGGGGGCCTAACTTTTGGTTGGACTTATAAACCACATCAACGATGCCTCCGTTTTTATCACTACTTGCAAGAAAAAACATAACCCACGTGTACGTAAGCCGTTAACTATTGATCAACGGGTGAAACGACTTTTTTTAACTATATAGGTGTGACCCGTTTAGAGTCCTCTAACTAAGGCGACTTCCTGATTTGTCGGTGCGGAGGCGGTACGATATGAGAAAAAGGTCAAATGTCAGTGTCAGCTGTCAGTCGACTCTGTACCATTTTTTACTGCGCCCCTATATTTAAATGAGTGCTTCCTGACTGGCGCGGGATACGCGGAAGCGGGACGATGTGAAGGCAGTACTGGTCCGCTTCTGCGCATAATATTATTACTGCGCAAATGTAATACTGGCAGTAATCTGTCAAATGGGAATTTTTACGACATCAGTAAGTTTACGTCAAAGAAGAAAATATCACATATAGATTCCGCCCCGCCAAGTCAGGAAGTCACCTTACTCTTACACATTTGGGTATAATAGCTTATTTATAAATCATTATCGCATACCATTTTAGCACTAATGCAGTAACGTTTAAGTTTAATCTTAACTTATCTTAACTGATTTGAAACTGAATAGTCGTGAAACTAGTCTGAATCAGATACTGATATTATTCCGCAGGCACACAATTTTATATCTGGGGCCTATTGCATAACAAATTACAACTAATATTACAAGCGGTAGTCTTCTTTCAATCCCTTTCATTCGAAAGAGACTTCCGCTTGTAATATTAGTTGTAATTTATTATGCAATAGGCCCCTGGTCTATTTGTGCTCAGACCCTAGTGTATAGTCAATGAATACGAACCTACGGTTACAACAAACAACGACGCTGTTAAGAAGAGCGGAGCTAACAGCCTCGTTAACTCAAGATTTATCAATTTGTCTAACACCGCCTTCTACCTAGAAAGAAGAAACTCGAGTTCAAAGAGGGAGTCTAAACCTAAACTACTACAAGCAAAAGAACTCGCACTTACTGGCAACACAAAATATCAACGGCCCTAAAGGATCGCCCTGCTGGGCACTATTTTGTGACTGTATTACACTACTGAGAAGAAAAGGTTACTTGAAGAGGGTAAGATTTTTTAGTGAAAGGGGCAAAAAGATGGTGTTTGTTCAAGGACTTTTTGAGAATAGTGTTCCCCTTCTTCGCTATTAAAAGCATTTTTAGTGTCTATTTTTGACGATTACATATATATATTGGATGAGATATGTTACGAAAGACCGGCGCGGTAATCACGTAATTTTAGGCATATTATAATGTCATTTTTAGTACTTCCTGCTTCGTAGGGTCCATATTCAACACTAATACTAAGTCTGTCTAAAGTTTATAAACTGTAATTCATTATTCTGTACGCACAATTATAATTTTATCGTCGTCGACGATGAGGAAGGGTCTCAAAGTTCTGAAACGGAACAAACGTGTAAGTATAACAAAGAGGGAAAAGGTATATTACTTAATTCTCCCAAATTTAATCCAATGGGTGATGTCGGCACATCGCGGCACGTCCCCAGCCGTTCGCTACGATTAAATTTTACAAGTCTATCAAAGTTACGGACACCTATCAAAGGTTACGGAGCGTTAAAACGGCCATAGTGTAATGGTATTCGGCGTCACCTCTAGCTTGTACCTAACTTACTTACCATACTGCATGAAAAGATAAATAACTAAAGCCTAACTAACTGAATAAGGTAAAGGTCTGAGATGTCGGGGAAGGGTGATAAAATAAACAAAGAATTATAGTTTAAGTCAAAGTTGGTTTATTAATCAGTATTATTTTGAATTTAATCGAAACTCTTGATTATTTAACCGAACCAAACTAGTTGTAGTTTAATTCGATGTTCGCTTTACTTGACCTAGGCCAACGTTAGGGAGGGAAAAGCAAGCGAACTCAAAGAAAAACCCTCCTGCCAGTATTATAAATATGTACACAAAGTAATCAACCACATGAAATAAGAAAACAACTATTATAATCCAAGCTCACTAACGTAATTACGGATAAACAAAACATTTGGATTATGAACGCAATACATTCTTAAGGTAACTATCGTACATTTAAACATATCAATTACTCTTTATCTGAATCAATTTATTGTACCAAAAATTGATAGGACTTTATAATAACTTCAAAATCACTCAATGTTGAACGGTATCAGATTCACAAGACATTATACACATTGCAGGGGAAAATTAATGAATAAAATATAAATTTACACACAACTGTGGTATGTCCTCGTAGGACGAGTGTGATATTTACAAGTCGTTGCTTTCTACGTACTTGTACAGATTAATTTCGATCAAGGGCTCGAACCCTGAGTTAATTTACCAGACCACACAATTTATACACTCAACTTATACTGACACGAGATTCGAACTCGTGAACCACTGTTGTACGCTATGAGAGTAACAATCTCAATGTAATTAATTATTTAGTCAATCAGTCACGGACTGAATATGTCACACAATCTACATCTCATAATATTAGATCGACAATGTTTTTATATTTAGAATTTAAATGGCAAGATCGTCGTTTAGTTAATGACATCGTTTATTCGAATATCAGCCAGTGATAATGTATAATCACATAATTATTAGATCAGATTCCTTGTTCTCTCTCCCACATATATTCACTTGTTTGTAGTTTAAACTGTATTTTATGTAGGTCACATGGGTAACCGCGTGGGTTATTTATCAGGTAACCGCGTGGGGTTATTTATTACGTAACCGATTCATTATAACTTGCGACGATCTCTCAAACACCAATAAAATCAACGGTAAACTTAGATGAGATGGAAATTGAAGATCCATAACACTTTTATAAAATACAACCAAATATCAAAATTCACAATAAAACAAAATCGATGAATCCACTTAATCATTCGGTTCAATATTTATCACAAATTAATGTAATTAGCATTTAACTTTATTTGATCTGCAGGAAAAGAAACAATTAAAAGAAAGTTCGAATGACAAAGTTTAGATCATAATTTAGTAATTACTTAACTTGATTCGCTCGCCAGATCTCCAACCGCTCAGCTTCACTGACATAACTTTTAGGTACTCAATTAAATAGAGATATATTTATAAAAAAAACAGATCTAGAATATTCCCGAGGCTTTGCACTCCGCTCTCCACAACTTCACCCTTCCGAGTTCCAGAATCCAGTGTCCCTCTTACCACCGCCACTCACGTCAGGAAAACCTTTTTTATACAATTTTATCCCCAATTTGGCTTAAAGCTAATTTAAACTTAATTACAATGACATAAGGTTATCTCATCGCAGACACTTGGTTGCTCTGTCCTGTCTCGCCTGCTCTCGCAGCGAAGATAGCGCCGTCTCGTTCACATGGCGTGGTCACTCCCCTCTCACAGCTCCAACGCTGTCGCATACGCAATTGCTAACACGTGTGAAGATTTGTCTGTAACACGAGATTTGAAGCAACGTAATTCCTGTATAAAGCTAAACTACAAATATCTCGTCGGTCAAGGTAGTAGAGCTCAACTTCGCTTGTATATTAGTTTTGTATGTGCAATGACTATTTGGTTTACAAACTGTCTACGAACTTAGAGCCCTTAAAACCACTCCACTATTCAAAGCAATAAAATATCGTGGTATTGTTTTTAGAACTATCCTAAGGGTCATAAATTTAGGATTTTATTTGTTTCTGCTATTTTTCTACAGTATTGATGTTTCCCAGAATGTGGCACTCGTTTACTCACTAAGATATCCCTTTTTTTTCCCCTCTGAACCTATAATAGGTATTGGTACATGTAATTTAAAGTTTGCTACGTAGACATCATGGTAATCCGGTACGGTTGCCATCTCATCCCCCTCTCTGTAGACAGTTAAAATGTAAACTTTTACTTTCTACACCAATTAGAATTGAATCACCTGAACTTAATACCGTTTACCCCTATTCTAAATCTAACGAGACCTACTCCCACAGTAAACCTCCTAACTTTTCCTATCTGAATAGGTGCGCTTGTTTTACAATGACTTCTGTCGCTTTAAATATAGAGGAAAATAAAGCAATCTTAGTGACGGGCCTAATCTGTTGCTGTCTAACTTCGCCTGTATATTACTACTACCTGAGTATAATAAAAGGATAACCGTCGATGACGTTATAATGTAACATGATCCCAGCATAAGACTGAGCATATTGCATGTGAAATGAAAATTTTGATGTGAAATATTATTATCATTGAGGCTCAAATTAAAACTAGCTTGAACAGACAATGTATTGTCTTAGCTTAGCCATACGTTCCCAGAGTCATTTCCTCACGGAGCGGATCTATTTTGCTATAATGATCGTATGCCCCGTCGTGTGGGGGCAAGAGTCTGTTAATTCTCGAGCTAAGCTGCGTCCAGCCTAGGTGGAGGCGCAAAATATTTCCCTCCTAAGTGTAAATGTTACAACAATAACAGGGCTAGCCTGTGCCTCTGGTAACGCCAGTAAACTTCCAAAGCTGTTTCGTTTGCTACCCACGTACGGGGAAGAAGGTGTCCATAAGATAAGTAGCTACGTAGCTGGTCCCATCTCTGGCCTATTGCTAGAGATCGCCATATATGTAAGGGTTGACTGAGCGCGTAGCGCTAGTGATATAGGTATGTGCAAGCACAGTTTGTGTTTCAGTGATTTATAGACCTCATTTGTTCCTTGATTAAGAATGCATTCTCTGTTTAATGAATTATAGATATATCTTTATAGCTTTTGTGTAAGAGGTATAGCTTTATAGCTTTTGTCTGAGAGTGGCCACTCTATGTCAACCCTTGCGCACAGAAAAAGGTACACCCAATCCACTGCAGGTCGTATAACCTCCTCGTCTTTCGGCAATTCGTCAATCCCCTAGATTAAAATAGTGGCGTCAGATTATAACAATTTATAACACTGACGTTATGAATATAATTATTCAAATTGAAAAGAAGTTAGAATGTATAGATTAAGTCAAATTATTCAATAGCTATTCAACTAAAATAAGAACCTTGTGATCTTAGAAACTTTCCCCCAGACAGACAGGAACTCTTCTAATATCACGTCAAAACTGCCGAAAGAACCAAAAGCTTTTCTACCTGACCCAACTCTGGTTGTCTATTGGATGGCTAGATTATCTAGGTATTACTAAAAGGAAAATATTTCAAAAGTTAATCATCGCCTGTTCAAGCAAAATAGCGTAATGGCTATATTTATTACCTTTTTTTTTGTTAAGACAACAATGTTTTTTTTTTTCTTAAGTGCCTCAAATAAAATTGACAGTACTGAATATTGTGGAAATAATATATATTTGCTGTAACCGGTTAAGACATTCTTTTATTTAAAGGTAAACGAGAAATGTACGACCATGTTTTTTTTTATACTACGACTGTGGCAAACAAACGTATGATCCGCCTCAAACTCCAAAAATGTCACATGCGCGTTGCCAACTCTTTATAAAATTTGAGGATTCACTGTGTTGACAGTATTGTCAGGAAGGCGCTATTACTCTCATATGTATAAAATGGAACGAAACGAAATAATTTATTCCAGACAAAGTCCATCGATTACTTTACATTAAGAAATTGAAATTAAATTTAGATACAACAAATAAGTTAAAATTATTAATAATATATATGGCAAGAAACTTTTATGTAATTTGAATTGGTTTCCTGCCAGCTCTGACGTAAATTTTGAAATGTAATGCAGTTAAATAGTTTCATTTCCCGAGTGTTTCCTTTTTTTTCTCTTAGCAGTTTATTATATACATATTTTATCTAGCATTCAACACATTACTAACAATTATCAATAATCAAATAAATCGCAACAGTGACACTGGTGTGCTGAAAATCTGTCATTAAAATTATTGCTAATGTAAAAAATATTTCCAATGAAATTCCGCTACATGTCCTATGGTCATATATTCCTGGTCGGTGGTCGGGCTTTAGATATTATATATGAATGTAGCCTCTCTCATATGTTTGTTTATTTTTCGCAAAGAGACCTCTTAACTTATTAGTCGCCGCTAAAATTCACTTATCATACTCATCATTCATCGTCTTTCAATATACCACACAGTAGACTCTGGCCAGAGATTTTTTCCTTTCACGTCTGAACCTATTTTTTTCTGAAGTTCTCATAACTATAATCATTAATTTATTCATTAGGTACATCCCAAAAATCATTCAATACCACATCTTAAACCTTTACACCACTATTCAGCGCGTCCAAGCCATGCGATTACTTAAGTCAAGAGGTCTTCGTCAAACATCTCTATGATAATAAAATTGTATGTAAATAATCTACCTTCTTTCTGTGTATGACAAAACATATAACCAAATGTTTATTTGTATTATTGAGCATATAATTCCATCTTGTTTATATAAGTTACAATACTTCCACAAATTCAATACAGCCAAGTTTCTTTCACTGAATTTAATATTGACATGATTCTATTTCACGTTTGTAAAGTCTGATCCCCTTTTGATTATCAGCCAAATACTTGGAAATGAAATCTAAAACTAATTTATTGCAATAATTAATTATTTGATACAGAGAACAAATACAAAGGAAAAATTTACCGTGATCACGCACGGAGCCTCAGACGGGAATCGAACCCGTGCCGTGAAATTTGGTCAAATAATCAAAATTATTTGATTCGTAATAACAGTTGCAATAATTATTTAAGTAAATATAAGATGTTTAATAATTTATATAAAAGTAAATGTAATCATTTCATTTGCCATAAAATCGAGGAAGTTCTCGTAAGTAAATTGATCATGGACAAAAGGCAAATACATACATACATACTACGTTACTTCCGGATCTCCGTGTTAAATACTTAAGCCCTACTTATTTACGGAGTAATTGAACTATTGCATCAGTTAAGAGCTAAATAACCACGATGCTAACGCCACTGCCCTTATTTATACACTTAGATCTACGATAAGTGCGCCTACCGTCGCAATAGTTACACCTGTCTTGAAATGCGTGTAAGGCATTATTATGTATTGTAATAAACAAAACTAATATTGTGGGAATCTTTACATCTTCTAATCTATAACTAGTGACCCACAGCTGTCACACACGTTCTGGGTTTATCTCATAATGTCATTTTTCAAGCGGCGTCTCTTCCTCAGATGTTGAACAGAATGAAGGCTTCTACCTGCCCAATAAAGTGCATGGACACATTTTAAATTACCACGCGCATCATAATGACGATACTTGGATCTAACTCTATTGTCGTTTCTTGTGTGAAATTTCTAAAATGACCAGTAAAACTAACTGCACCCAATCCTAACAGTCACGTTCACTTAACTCGCCTTACTTTACCTACTACTAAGCCCATTACGTCTTCTTGTATTGCCGAATCCCCAGAATAAAATAACCTATAAATGTAAAATACCTTGAAACCTAAATTTATACCTAGTAATAGTAACAATAAAATTCCTATTGAACAAAATTAAATAAAAGTCAACGGGTATAAAGATCTCACAAAACCACAAGTATTATATCCTAAAAGAAAATTAGTCAATGCACACACAATTCAATGATAAAACAATTATACAATGTCTTGGAATCCTCGTCCATTCAATGATATACTAAACAACAGTTCACTTGATATAAATGTCTCAAGTCACCCCTCTCAGACCTTAAGAATAGATATACATAGGTAAAAGAGTTTTAATATGCCATTAATGTACTTTTATTCTAATGTATTTATCAAAAAATTATACTTATTGATATAAATACACCACCCCTCTCAGACCTTTAAATTATTAAAATGAACACGTGATCGTCATAATTGGTTAAAATATTAGTTTTCTACGTTGTGTTATTTTTTTATTATTATAAAAATCAATGCAAAGGTTCATTTTACTAGTTGTGTTTCAATAGTTTTGAACACAAAATCTAGAATCCTTGGGCACCCGGCACCACGTGTAATGGTATTCGGCGTCACCTCTAGCTTGTACCTAACTTACTTACCATACTGCATGAAAAGATAAATAACTAAAGCCTAACTAACTGAATAAGGTAAAGGTCTGAGATGTCGGGGAAGGGTGATAAAATAAACAAAGAATTATAGTTTAAGTCAAAGTTGGTTTATTAATCAGTATTATTTTGAATTTAATCGAAACTCTTGATTATTTAACCGAACCAAACTAGTTGTAGTTTAATTCGATGTTCGCTTTACTTGACCTAGGCCAACGTTAGGGAGGGAAAAGCAAGCGAACTCAAAGAAAAACCCTCCTGCCAGTATTATAAATATGTACACAAAGTAATCAACCACATGAAATAAGAAAACAACTATTATAATCCAAGCTCACTAACGTAATTACGGATAAACAAAACATTTGGATTATGAACGCAATACATTCTTAAGGTAACTATCGTACATTTAAACATATCAATTACTCTTTATCTGAATCAATTTATTGTACCAAAAATTGATAGGACTTTATAATAACTTCAAAATCACTCAATGTTGAACGGTATCAGATTCACAAGACATTATACACATTGCAGGGGAAAATTAATGAATAAAATATAAATTTACACACAACTGTGGTATGTCCTCGTAGGACGAGTGTGATATTTACAAGTCGTTGCTTTCTACGTACTTGTACAGATTAATTTCGATCAAGGGCTCGAACCCTGAGTTAATTTACCAGACCACACAATTTATACACTCAACTTATACTGACACGAGATTCGAACTCGTGAACCACTGTTGTACGCTATGAGAGTAACAATCTCAATGTAATTAATTATTTAGTCAATCAGTCACGGACTGAATATGTCACACAATCTACATCTCATAATATTAGATCGACAATGTTTTTATATTTAGAATTTAAATGGCAAGATCGTCGTTTAGTTAATGACATCGTTTATTCGAATATCAGCCAGTGATAATGTATAATCACATAATTATTAGATCAGATTCCTTGTTCTCTCTCCCACATATATTCACTTGTTTGTAGTTTAAACTGTATTTTATGTAGGTCACATGGGTAACCGCGTGGGTTATTTATCAGGTAACCGCGTGGGGTTATTTATTACGTAACCGATTCATTATAACTTGCGACGATCTCTCAAACACCAATAAAATCAACGGTAAACTTAGATGAGATGGAAATTGAAGATCCATAACACTTTTATAAAATACAACCAAATATCAAAATTCACAATAAAACAAAATCGATGAATCCACTTAATCATTCGGTTCAATATTTATCACAAATTAATGTAATTAGCATTTAACTTTATTTGATCTGCAGGAAAAGAAACAATTAAAAGAAAGTTCGAATGACAAAGTTTAGATCATAATTTAGTAATTACTTAACTTGATTCGCTCGCCAGATCTCCAACCGCTCAGCTTCACTGACATAACTTTTAGGTACTCAATTAAATAGAGATATATTTATAAAAAAAACAGATCTAGAATATTCCCGAGGCTTTGCACTCCGCTCTCCACAACTTCACCCTTCCGAGTTCCAGAATCCAGTGTCCCTCTTACCACCGCCACTCACGTCAGGAAAACCTTTTTTATACAATTTTATCCCCAATTTGGCTTAAAGCTAATTTAAACTTAATTACAATGACATAAGGTTATCTCATCGCAGACACTTGGTTGCTCTGTCCTGTCTCGCCTGCTCTCGCAGCGAAGATAGCGCCGTCTCGTTCACATGGCGTGGTCACTCCCCTCTCACAGCTCCAACGCTGTCGCATACGCAATTGCTAACACGTGTGAAGATTTGTCTGTAACACGAGATTTGAAGCAACGTAATTCCTGTATAAAGCTAAACTACAAATATCTCGTCGGTCAAGGTAGTAGAGCTCAACTTCGCTTGTATATTAGTTTTGTATGTGCAATGACTATTTGGTTTACAAACGATTCTACGAACTTAGAGCCCTTAAAACCACTCCACTATTCAAAGCAATAAAATATCGTGGTATTGTTTTTAGAACTATCCTAAGGGTCATAAATTTAGGATTTTATTTGTTTCTGCTATTTTTCTACAGTATTGATGTTTCCCAGAATGTGGCACTCGTTTACTCACTAAGATATCCCTTTTTTTTCCCCTCTGAACCTATAATAGGTATTGGTACATGTAATTTAAAGTTTGCTACGTAGACATCATGGTAATCCGGTACGGTTGCCATCTCATCAGTACCGCCCGAAGCGATCATCGACGAACTTCGACAACGGACAAACAACATTTATTTTATATAGAAATGCATATATTTATGCATATACCTGTTTAATAGTGGAAAACTATCTCATGGCAATTAGCGGACACCGCAGTCTATGGACGTGGGTGGCACCATATGCACCGCAAAAGTCACAAGCGCGATCCTAAATTGCAAACGTATACTGTGAAAAGCTGATCTAAACCGTACCACAAGACAAAGGGTTAATACACAATATTAATTACATACTTGCCTTGATAACTAGATAATGAAGCTATGGAAACATTGGAGTTGTGTATAAATTAACCACACGAGATGGATATTTGACTGCCATGATCTTACTCGTACAAACTTGGTTATTGAAATTGTCAGCAGGTACACAGAAGGGGCGCAAGTTGGAGCGCCGCTTTGATGTTTAAGTTCCACGGTTAGCGCGAAACTTCCCACCAAGGCCTCTATAACTTGATACTACGCACGTACTATTGTAAATTAATGAACAATTCCCTGGCGAGAATGTTTAAGCACAGGTGTTTTCCTCCGAAGACCTTTAATTAAACGTAGAAGTTATTGTTCACGGTTGCAACCGCTTTGGCGCTAATTAGAATTACGTTTCATATAAAAGCCCGTATAGAAATGCAGTTGCATCATGTAAAACACTTTTTAGGCTGCTACAAATGCATGTCGGCATGAAACGTGCCGGAGCATTTAATTTAGCTACTAAGCTAGGCTTATATCGGAGAGCGCTGCCATTTTGAGACCCGGACTGTTTGACTAGTTACTCCACTGTCCAACTTGTCTAAGACAAACAGCAAACTGTAAGCGTCTCAAGTTCCTGGCTCCTCTTGGTGGTTACTGGGCCCGCCAAGAACGTTATCTTAATTAAGGCTGCGGCTTGAAAGTTTAGTGACGAATTTGTTAAAACTTCTATTTGCCCGCAACACTTTGATTACAGAGCCTTTGAATGCGGACGAAGGAATGTTGGATGCAGCGTCTACACAAAAATGCAAGATGTTGTTCAAGGTATTACCCAAAGTATACAAAAAAAGTTAAGTAAAAGTGAAAAGTGGTAGAGGTATTCAGTCAGCCCATGTTTGCTATATATTGGTGCAGATGTGTTAATTGTTCCGTTATATCATTAATAAATATTTTTATTTTGTACGTATTCGTTAATTCCGAATGAACCAAATCCTCACCTAGTGAATCTGCTTTTTTATATCATTTTAGGTATATAATAAGGGTTGAATTACTAAGATAAATGGTTTTTAGGAATCGCTTTGTGTTTCTAGAAATAAATAAAGAAAACAGACATCGAAGCAGGATGAGTGAAAAGAAAAATATGACAAGGACAAAGGAAAAAAATGCTTTTAAACTCGGCAACGTTTGTTTTGTTATTAATTCGATTTGATGTCACAGGTCAATTCACTCAGTCTTATTCGAAGAAAATTTAAACTACAACAAGCCATGTCGCATGGAAATCGATTTTCCTACAGGCTGTTCACACAAGACAAGACGACAAACGGCGCCCGGCAACCGTCATATTTGCGGTCGATGCCGACGTAGCAAAGAACAATTTATGATTCACCATTTATATAGCCTGTGCCACCGGCCAGCCGGCGGTCGACAACGAATGCCTGATATTATTATGATACATGATACAAACACGACGTGTACTAAGCAAAAGGCCAAAAGCACGGCAAAAGGACGGATGGAATCAAAGATTTGTGTCTTTCCTTGCAACTATAATAATATCAGCTGAACTGAAACTTAAAAGTGTAGGTATCTCCTGATTTATGTTATTTAGATCTAGGTGCTAAAAGTGTGTGCATTCAAGGTTACAGGAGCGGAAGATTTAAATTAAGAACCTTATAGTCTATTGTGTCTATAGTGCGCGCCATCCACGACGACGCGCCCCTCCACAGCGAATCTCATACTAATCTGTGCGCAGCTCGTTCCGACGCGTTCGCTCGGTGCGCGTAAAACCGAGCGGTCGTAAAACATGAATGTGAAATTATGTATGTATGTATGTAAGCACTTTATTGTACACAAAACAGGGAAATTATAATGCCAAAATGTAAGTTTCAGATCGTCCCAGTTAGATGTTAGTTTTTATAGTTTTGTGCTAATCGCCATTATGAAATACTCTTTCATTATAGATTTAACCCCAGTAGAGTAGATTACTAACTTTTCGAAAGAATCTTAATAGGTAATCCCGTGACGTAAATATAGAGCTTAGAGAACAGCGTTTATTGTTATCTATTGTAAAGCAGTCAATGATCAAGAATTAGACATGACATTATAGTGCGCGCCATCCACTATGGCGCGCCCCTCCACAGCCCAAGCCGTACAACTGTTTTAAAGAGTATTTCATAACGGCGATTGGCACAAAACTATAAAAACTAACATCTAACTGGGACGATCTGAAACTTACATTTTGGCATTATAATTTCACATTCATGTTTTACGACCGCTCGCTTTTACGCGCGCCGAGCGAACGCGTCGCGTAACAATTTGATATCAATATGGAATGTGAATAGTAACTGTTAGATTGACCGGCTGGTCCCAGCCTGCTATCAGATCCAGCTTAAACAGACGTTTCCGTCGCCGCGAGCCCGTTTCCGCAGGATGCCGGTCGAGGGCCTCGAAGGGGAGGTAAGCGGATTGCGCCAACAACGCCCTATCCTAGTTAGACTAGACTTTAGCCATTCTGTAGTAACGTGTACCTAATAGCTACTGATGGCTCAAACCGATGCAGCGTGGAATAAGCTTAGGTTCACGCCATGGCAGGCACTGGTCCCACCACAAGCGAGCAGCGAGTACTTTCATTTTGTCGCTTTCGTTTTGTCCCTCAAGCCAGTAGAACTACTATGAGAGTACTCGCCAATAGCCGGCGGTGGGACCAGTGCCTAACTTTCGCAATAATGTTATTGTTACAGCTATACCAATATTTGCATAGGAAAGGGACATCAATGGAAATGGAACACAATTTCATATTTGTCTCATAGAACAAAATTAAATACTTAAATCATTGATGTGAGGAGGCTGGCCACTGCCTGCATGTGTACCCGTCGCCTAACACAGGTACTTTCTTAGGACATGATACCACTATTACTTATTCTGTGATGATACCGGATACACCGGTACCCGTATGTGCACCCCATAAGTGTCACTGTGGCCATCGCAGAACAATATGCTGTACAGATACAGAGTTTCAGTGAAGTTTGTTCACAAGCAGTATAATCGGCCATAATTGATAGGTATTTTGTAATCCCAGAGAAAAGGGATATAATGATTAATGTCTTCAAGAAGAGTTTGTTTACATGAGTGGACACGTAAGGATGTATTCATCATGTAAATTGCACTTTGACGTTAGGCGCTTGGCGCACTGATGCAAAAATCGAGCGGAAATCGCATCGTTGTGTTGTGCCTAGGAAATCGCATCATTGTGCCTAGCGCCTTATACCTTATTAACAGTGTAGGTAAGGCGACTTCCTGACTTGGCGGGGCGGGATCGATATGTGACATTTTCTTCTTTGACGTAAACTTACCACAGATAAGAATATTTCATAAAGACATTGTCTGTCACAAGAAGTTTAGATACATACTGGAGGTTGCGCGCTGAACTTTCTTTTGAAGCTAGAAAATATGACCGTGAATGACGTCACCGTTATCTTGCATGTCTTTCATTAGATCTTACATTAGAGTGAATGACAAGGCCATATTTTCTAGCTTCAAACGAATGTTCAGCGCGCAACCTCCAGTATGTATCTAGACTTCTTGGTCTGTCATAATGCCGGTCATAGCCTACGGTTTCTGTACGCATTTTAGAGGATGTATGATATGTAGATAAACGAATTGAGTGCATACACATAGATACAAAAGACATACACCCAACCTTATGAAATGGAGAGTCGCGCGCAGTGTGTGTACAAACTTATGCAAAGACAAATACTTAGGGGATGACTTGTAGTTGGAACGAGGAAGTGCCTGTACCGAACTAGCAGCGATAGTTTGTACACAGCTGCGCCAACTACTTAGTGATTCGAGAAGCAGAGATTTGGTGCCTGGAGGCACCTGGAGGGTGGTTTCAGGAACATACATCATATGGAATTATTGAAAAGCAAACCCCGATGGCACGCCGCATTTATAAAGATTTAGCGGCACGCCTCATCGAAGCCAAGGTGACCAGAGAGCTGGCCAATACTTTGCACAACGCGTTAGCGTTGCTATACAGCGTGGTAACGCCGCCAGCCTTCTGGGCACACTGCCCATCGGCACTGATTTTGAAGATATTTTTTATTTATAGGTAGCTTTTAGTTTTTAGTTATTTATTGCAATGTCTCTTTTGTAACATGTTGTAAATAAATGATTTTAATACTTAAGTTCTTAGGTACCTAAAATATCACATACCTATGAGCGAACAAGGTGCTCGTAAATATCTGGACACTATTCTGTTGTCGAGGCGTTAAAGTGCATGTTCGTGGGTTTTTAACACCTTTAAATGCCCCTAATTAAGTTGGCCAAGTTCAAAAACAAAGCTTCAATTTTATTGAAGTTATTGTTGTATTCTTGTATATATTTTCTTGTAAATTATAAATGATTTATCCGTACAAAAAGTAGTTGTCTACCGAAACAGCTTTTTTCCGAAACCAAAAACGAAGGTTAAATTTTGAATCTAGTTTCGGCCGAAAACGAAACTTTTATAGACATAAAAAAATTATATAATACAATAAACAATTTAATTTTCCATGGTTAAATATTCATGATCTAATAAAAAAATTATAAAATATCTGTCAGCACAAAATATCTGTATTATATACCTAATGGCGACCATACCAATTATTCATATCGATTTTTCATGTTATCGTGATATGCGAGTTTCATATCAAAGTAGGTATTAATCATTGTGTAGTTTATCTTTATTAACTAATAGGCTGTTTTAGGAATAGCGATTACCATCCATAAAGATCAGTCCAAAACGATTACCACAATTATATACTTATTATCATTTCAACCACGATAAAATATTAAAAAACACATTAAAATAATATTTATTAACAACTTGAGACGTAGGTATAGAACACGAGTAGTTGATTCTTTAAAAATGTATAAAGTAAACAAAGGTTAGCCCGAAACTGTGATGCTGATATTTTACAAGTACCTAGCTTTAAGAATTACTATGTAAAAAGATTTTAAAAGTACCTACCTATTTCCCAAAATCTATAATGACTTACCTTCATATATAAAAAAATGTTAATAAGTAAAGTAAAGGCTTGGCAACACAGCGTTGCGCGACGTTCGCGCGACGCGACCGCTGCGCGCCGGAACGTATGCTAACAGGTTAGCGATGTCACACAGGTTGCGCGACGCGAGCGGGACGGTTTCATACATTTTGGCGCGCAGCGCAGCGTCCCGCTTGAGTCGCGCAAGCGGTGTGACCAAGCCTTAAAAAATGCTATCATCATCATCATCTTAAGAGGCCGTCAAGCTTTGCGCTGGCGAGCTTATACAATAGTCAAGCATCGATCACCTCACCAGTTACCCCTAGTATATCTTGACACTAGGACACGTAATAACTACACGCAATCGGAGGTCTGACGCATTGGTTCTCCTACGGTGAGGTCAAAGCGTTGCAGAATATTACTTAATTACCTAAGTAACCTACGGCCTGGCGTAAAAATCTTGATCGTTTTGTTTACTTAAAAATGAATATTACTTTGTATGAAATAATATTAGTTGTTGTACAAGTAAATAAAATGCCCATTTTGATTCGAAAATATGTATACATATTGTGGTACGATCATATGATGTACGTTTTATTAAAAAAATATGTAGTTTGATTTATTTGTATCTGTGATGAATATACAAAAATATTTAAAAAATAATCCCTATAGTTATTCATTAAAATTCATTTTGAAATTTTCATTCCTCATTTATTTGTGACTCAGCATCACGGCGTTCAGCTATGAAGAAAACTATAAGCAATAATTGATTTTTAGTTCGTTAAGACATTCTGCCAATACGATTAATTAAAAAAAAAAACAATTTCTCAAAAATAAGACGGAACAGAAATGAGACGGATGTATAATAACACGGAATTTGAATTAAGATTTCATAAACATAAACCAAAAGTATTGAAACGTCAAAAAGTTCATGCTTTCCCATTCCCGCCGTTAATTTTTTTAACAGAATCGCTAGTGTATTTTTGCACCGAAAAACGGAAATTATTTAAGACATACAAAAACGTAGCGTTTCCAACAGAAAAATACTAGTTGAATTGGCTGAATACGACCGGGCCTGTACTCTGAAATTTGAAATCCGTACTTGGTATTAGTGGCTTCCCTTTCACGCGAGAGTAAAAGGGACGGCATGTGCAAAGTATAGATTTCGGAGTAGACACTCTTTCTTTTATACGCCTGTTTCTACTTTTAATAAAGTTTAGAAGTCGACAAATAAATAGTAATATATGTGTCAGTTTAATTTTTCTCTAGTTTACTTTCAGTTGCTATAGAAATTAAAGTTTGATTTCTAGGAGCTTTTTTGATTTATTTCATTGCATGTTTGAGAAAAGCACTATACATACCTCGGTGTTAAAAGGGGTTGCCAGCCTCGTAAATATCCGGCCTCGCCACGCTCGGCCGTCTATATGTACTCCGCCGGCGACCCCTTACTTCTCGGCCTCTGTAGTAATGTACTATTTCTCAAACGTGCAATGAACTGTCGTCATTGCGTGCGTTTTATAACAGGATTCAAAGTATAACGTTTCAGGCGGAATAACCCGAGAGAACTGTAAAGAAATGTCGTACAAAATTGAAGGCCGGGAAGTATTTCTTTTCAAGATAAATGCTTTCGTATGTCCGGATTTCCGGTTGTCCGCATCTACAGGTCGCATTTTTAAACCGATTCTCGTGAAATTTGGTGAACAGGTTCGAAAATAAAAAGAAAATTTGTCGAGTCAGTTTTTGTGTTTTTCTGCGGCCGAATTTTGGTGGATAGAATCGTGCGACTACATTTTGAGCATCTACGTACTTTATCAGATGCTTATTGTAGCATTCTGAGAGACAATATTTCGCAGAACTACATAGTACTACCTAGGTATAGTTCGGACTTCGGACACAACTCTAAGGCTAAATTCTGTCAAAAGAACGCAAGCAAAACTCGACTTAGAGCTCTGACTGTTAGGTAGATTTTTGCTTGCGTTAATTTGACAGCAGGCCTTACGGTTTTTGACGAAATATACTTAGACAAATGTCTAGTTGCTAAATGATTACCTTCCAGGTTAAACCACTAGATGCTGATCGCTGACTTTAATCATAATGAAATGCTCATCAAAACAAAGCATTTTTCTAAATATAAAAAGTCACGAGTAGACAAATAAATTAAATCTAGGTACCAAGTATCAAGGACAGTACTTGAAAATCAATTGACAACTGTGTTATCAGCTATGTGATTCATAAGTTGTCTCGATTTAGTTCACAATTACGTTCCTAGTATACTTTGACTGCGACTTTCATATTAACTACACATAATGGAAGCTCACAATTTGTATTGGTTTGTTTGAGGGGGTTGTGGTAAGCTTTGTGAATAGCCACAAAAAACCGGTATATACGTCCTCCTCCGACGGCCGCTCGGCCGGTACTGAGTCACTATGACCGTGTCAATGAAAATGTCGTGAAAAAGGCATGTTGTAAATCAAATAGAATTTATATATTTCTATCTTAGTTGCTACTTTTTATTATCTCAAGTCATAGAATAGAAGTTATTTTATCATAGTCATATGCCCAAAAACCTTTTTATTAGCTTTAATATTACTAAAAGATGCAATGAAGTTTGAAGTTTTTCAGAAAATTTACCAATTTTAATATTCTGTTTTTATAACATTTTTGTATGAAACTTGTAAAAACCCTTCCACTCATCCCTAAGAGGAGTATCTATTGCACATGTGCATATTTTTTTCAAGCCGGTTTGGCACCAATATATAGCTTAACTAGGTCGTTTTTAAAGCCTCTTCAAGCGCAAATCGAGGAAACAGCTGTTAGGTCAAGCAAGATTATTCGAAACTAAATAAGAAAATTTAAAAAGTAGCACACTTATTCCATTCTGAATGAAATGATCTTTCATAATCTGTAATAAAATGTATATAAATACTAATAGATTGTGAGATACGACGTCATCAATCTTAGCCAAATCGTCAGAATATGTTATACGGAGCCTTAAGAGCCGAGCTCTTGTCGGTGTAGCTTGATGCAGTTCTCTCCATCTTTGTCGGTCCGAGGCCAGCCTCTTGACGTCCTGATACGACACGACATTCACATCCTCCTTTATCTGGTTCATATAACTTTTCCTTGGTCTTCCTCTTCCTCTTTTCCCATTTATTGTCCCTTCTATAAATGCAATACTATGATTAAATATTACAAACGCATAAATAAGTCCCTAATCCCTTGGCTATTAGTGTGTCTACCCAGAACCTTAATCTGTTGTATTCTCGCATGAACTGAGTCAGCAAATACAAATACTTAAAATACATACGACAAATTGCTTCCTCTCGAATCAATATGTCGAATATAGGTAGAGGTAGCTATAATTATATCCACTCACAACTTTTCATGACACTCGTAGCTATAAAAATCTACAAGAATTAGTTGTGTTGTTTCGCTTGAAGTCTGAAGTTTATTAATTGTATTTTCATATGAAAAGCTGTCTACACTATTGAACTCTCTTAAAAATCGCGTTTAGTTACGAGCGTAGGTAAGTATAGACTAAGATTTCGCTGAAACTTCGCCAACAGAGTGCAATCAAGAACTGTTCGATCGCTGCAAATTCCAAGTTTTCTGTCTGCGACTCCAACTTGTGACCCATGGAGAGCTTTCTTTCCCTTGAAACTTTAATAAATTTCGAAAGTTGTAAGATCATTCATTTTGAAATAATATTACAAAGAGAATAATATTGAATTAGTTACATCATATATATTTGCGTTTACAAGTAATTAGGGTCGGCGAGGAAACGCTGCCAGTGTCCTCGGTACCCTGCCACAGGGTCCCTTTTTAGACTTTAATTTTTAGTAGGTATTATTAGTAGGTTTTTATTTTAGATTTAGCTATTTTTAATAATATTTAAGTTTTCCTTGTTTGGTTTAATTTTGTTTAAGTTTAGTTTAAATAAAATATATTTATATTATGAAATAAATAAATTAGGTTTATTATATTATGTTGCTGTAATATCACAGCAGTAGCTGCTCTTAACATTTCACTTAAAAATAAGCAAATATTGTTTACTTTATTACGCAATAAGGGCTGATTTTTCTATCCCCAGATAAAAGTCACCTGTCTGATAAATGTTAGCTCAGTCTTTTTCTGTCATTTGACTTCAGAAAAAGACAGTCATAATTTTAACCGACGAATAAGTTTCTCTGAGGATTAAAAAATCAGCCCTAAGTAGATTAATAATCGTCGTTTTGCCGCTTAATAAAAATTAGATACCAATAGGTATACATAGATATTCAAACGGTATTTACAAAAACGTTTTAAGTATGCCAAACACGAAAAGCTTCTCGTTTTATTATCAATTTCTGTAGCCCGAAGTTATTTGTCGAGATTACAAAATCATTATTATTTATGCTTGACAAAGGCTCTGAAGGGTCCTTTGCGAAGGAAAGCACAATTGAGTTCGTTATTCCGATGGCATTGTTCAGGCAATGGACTGCGTCGATTTGCAATCACACCTGAAATATAGACTTTAGAATGCTCACAAAACATCTTATGCGTCTTATTAAAGATCTCTAAAATGTTTAAATTATTAATTGGTACACAATGTAGAGTTTGTGTACCAATTAATAATTTAAGTATTATCTTTCAGCAAGTGTTTTGTTTCCTGACTGACTAAGGTTTCTTTATTTTGCAGCGGAAACTTATTTTCCCCTTAGATATTTTGCCTGGTTTTAATTTCACGCTGACCATCGCTGATATGCCAATATGAATGACTGTTCAAAAAGCGTTTCTGGGAAATGCCGATAGCTCAGCGCTGATTGAGCGCACTGTATCCGCGCGGCGCGTCGGTCGCTGAGCAGTCAGCACCGACGACACTTTACCTCGACCTTTTATCTCTTTCAGAGAAACGTCGAGCGTACTATATGTATTACGCGACGTCGTTATCCCCCAGATCAACGCGGACTACAACATCGTGACACTACGACAGGAAGAACTCGTCAATTTTCAAGCGTTGCTCATGAACTTATGCAAACCGAAGCGTAGACTCGGCCCCTAGCCTGCTTGGCGACCATGTTTCGCAGCGCAGCATTCCTAACTTCTCTCACAATCAGTCTTGTTCTTGTTTTCAATTTCATGTAAAGCGCTTCTATAAATTTTAAAATCGCTGGCCAGACAGGAAGTCAGATCGAAATCGTGGCGGTCGGAGGAAATTGCTCATTCTCACGCGAACGGCGCTGCCTCGCTCCGGGGAATCCGCTTTAATGGAAAAAGTTAAAAAAATACACAAAACTTTTTATTACAATACTTATTCAACTCATTTAAAAGAGACGTAATGATTTTCAATTTCATCGCATGTCGATGTGCCAAGAGCCTTAGGGCATGTTTACACATCGATTCGTGTTTGATCGAAGTTCATTAATTGGTAAATATACATGTCATGCTCCCTGGAAACCCCACTGTCAGTTTTGTGATTTATTGAAACGTAATGCTAATGTACACAATATGTACTGAATTTGTACACACTTAAAAAAAATGTACCCCTATAGATCGAGAGTACAATGAACTGAAATCGGACTTGCTGCAGAGCATCTCCCCAGCAACCCCAAAATTTAATTCAAGAAAATTCACTTAAATACCTACTTACTTTTTCGGCAAATAACAAACCGAAAAAAATTGTACTGCGGCTTTTAACGTTGAACAAGCTAGCCATGGCTAGTTAAATTACCTAATGCTCGTAATCTAAATATACCTACAGGGTGTAACAATCAAATCGGTCAGTATGGAAGTCTGAAACTAACAATAAGACATACGAACTATACGAAGATTGTTCTTAGAACTATGTCATCGATTTTAGTAATAAGGAAAACTGCATTCATAGGTACATTAAAAAAAACATGTGCTCAGCGCGGGAATCGAACCCGGACGAATTGAAAACTGTGAATGAGAAGTGTTAGTTTTACACTATTTCTAATCAGATATCGATTGTGTAGGTACCCTTAGGATCTGAGTAGGGTCTTAGGCAGTAAATGTTACTATGAAACATGATGTCTAAAATTAATAAAATGTATTGTCTTCATATCCTTTATTTTATTTTACCTAGTTGGTGTTCCAAATTACATACTACCACGTTTTCAATGCAATATTACTATTGCGTTTTTTTTAGGGTTCCGTAGTAAACAAGGAACCCTTATAGTTTCGCCATGTCCGTCCGTCCGTCCGACCCCCGTTTTTCTCAGTAACCGTTAGTACTAGAAAGCTGTAATTTGGCATGAGAGTATACATATCAATCACGCCGACAAAACGGTAGAATAAAATCTTTAAAAAATTTTTTTTTAGGGTACCTCCCCTACATGTAAAGTGGCCCGATCCGTAAAAAAATCATGCTGGTAGTATATACGATGAATTTAAAAGGAAAACTATCATAGCTAAGTAGACATTACTAGTTAACGAGTAATAGTCGAACTTCAGAAATGTACTTTGCAAAAGCAAACTTTCGTACAATTTCCATTGATGCCTTTGATAATGTTGGTAATTCTGTCAAAAACATAGTAAATATAAGTTTGCGAACTTTTTAGTCCACATTATGTAACGGGTGGACGACTACGGAACCCTACCTTGCGCGTGGCCCGACACGCACTTGGCCGGGTTTTGTCATTAAAATCGATGACATGGTTCCTATGAACAGATCTTCGTATAGGTAGTTCGTATGTCTTGTATAGTTTCAGACTTTCCCATACTGACCGATTTAAATGTTACACCCTGTATATTTAGATTACGAGAATTAACTAGCCATAGCTAACTCATTCAACTTTAAAAACCACAGTACAATTTTTTACGGCTTCTTATTTGCTGAAAAACTAAGTATTTAAGTGAATTTTCTTTAATTTAATTTTGGGGTTGCTGGGGAGATGCTCTGCAGCAAGTCCGAATTCAGTTTATTGTACTCTCGATCTATAGAGGTACAATTTATTTTAAGTGTGTACAAATTCAGTACATATTGTGTACATCAGCATTACGTTTCAAAAAATCACAAAACTGACAGTGGGGTTTCCAGGGAGCATGACATAAATATACATGTATATGTCGCAGGCAAATAGTATAATCCGCCGTATTACATTATGGCTAGGCGTTTTACAAAACAGAGCTGTTTTGTATAACGGCGGGTCAACGATTAGGCGGATTGAATATGGCTGATTGAAACCGGCCACAAGACGGGTAAATTTTGTTCAATGAATTTCTTATTATATTTGCGATCACATGTATATGATCTCTGCTCTGGCTCTGTTGAATACATTTTGGGAGTTTGGTCCTCCAAGAAACTTTAGGGGTTGTACTTTGTTGCATACTTCTATTAAATTCCTGTCAATACCACCGTCATCTCATATTGTAATGCAGAAAGCTGTAATTCTCCACACTTGCAGGATCGTCAGAATGATTCACCCACATACAAACAAACAAACTCAAACACATTCAGTTCCTCTTGTCCCCAGATCAAACCACAACTAGGACCACAACTCTTAGAGTATTACAGTGTTTAAGCCGCCCGCGTGGTCGTATCGGAGGTTTCCGCAGGCTACTCTCCAACCGTGCATTCCTATCGCTTTATTGCGCCCGGCCTATAAAGCCACAGTCAGGTTAAAAAACCGGCCAAGTGCGTGTCGGGCCACGCACAATGTAGGGTTCCGTGTAGTTGTCCACCCGTTACATTATGTGGACTAAAAAGTTTTCGAACTTATATTTACTATGTTTTTGACAGAATTAACAACATTATCTAAGGTATCAATGGAAATTGTATGAAAGTTTGCTTTTGCAAAGTACATTTCAGAAGTGTGACTATTACTCGTTAACTAGTAATGTCTACTTAGCTGTGATAGTTTTCCTTTTAAATTCATCGTATATACTACTACCATGATTTTTTCACATGCCTAGTAGCCACCGTTTAGCTGGCAGGGGGGGACACACTTGACTATAACAAAAATTATCACTTCAAAGCTTAATATCACGCCAACCAATTCTTTAATAATTTAAACAAACTGTAGAGGAACCTAAGTAATACAATAAACAAACAGTCAAACAATAAACGTGGACAGATATAGAAAAATGTTTTTTCCTAATCTTAAAAGATAAGATAGGGTACTCCTTCCTGTGACTAATAATAGATAATTATTAATGTAGTTAGGTATTGTTTGTGCTGATAAGAATATATTTTGTATAACTCATCAGTAAAATTCATAAAGTTCTCAGAAATTATTATACTATACAAATGTATTATAAATTATTGAAAGTTCAATTAACGAAGAAGGCAACTAGGTTAACTAGTAAAATGATAAATGTGACAATAGTACCTACCTAACTACATTACTTACCCGATTTGGAATCTTGACCTCCGGCATCAAAGACCTCTAGCCTCATAAGGCCCAATGTACAAAATCAAATCGAGTTTCAAACTTTAACAAAATTAATGAAGGTTCCAAATTCAAAATCACAAAAATCTGTTTGGGTCTTAGGGGGCTAGGCTTCCCTATCCTTAGCTTAGTCAACAACAGTTAGGAGCTCAGTTAGCTCTTCGTCAACCCAACGGTACCTAGGACGCCCAACAGGTCTTCGACCTGGGCGACCTGCGTACGCTCTCTGGACAGCACGATCGTCACCCATTCGGACCACGTGCTCGAGCCATCGGTGTCCTGCAGATTTCGTTGTTCCTACGCTGTTTGGCTTGGAAACTAGATACTTTTACGTATCCCACCCAGTGAGACCTGGGTGGGTATGACGGACTATCCGGATGGACCGTACTACCGTCTAAAAACACAACGAGTACCGGTTACGCCTTCAGTGGGGCGCCGTAGGATCGCAAAGAGCATTCTACTGCGAGGAGATCTTCGACTTCCTGGTTTTTGCGAAGCCTTCAAGTCCCTTCCTCTCTACGTGTGGGTCCCGAGATGTTGCGGTAATATTTTCGTTCCGCCACTCTAGCAGCGCGTCTCTTTTTGTGATAAGGTCCAGGCTTCGCATGCGTATATGAAGATCGCCGTTACGACCATTTTTTATATAGGTACTTAGTGATTCTGCTCATTAGCCTGGATACTAACACACGGCAGCTGCATACCGAAGGGCGCTTTGGATACAGATTTGTATCTCCCCTTTCCTCTGGCTGGTATCTGAGACGATGCATCCAAGATACTTAAATTGGTCGACTCCTACGTATATGAGGTTTGTCCCACTAGGTAACCTCACGGATATCCGCTTCGTTTTCTCCTAGAAGTGCCAGGTTGTCGGCGCACCCAATGATCTACACAAGTAAAATAAATAAATAATGTTTTAGAAAATATTATTTGCGTATCAATATACGGAAATACACAAACCAGCCAAGTACGGTGTCAGACCACGGACAATGAAGGGTTCCTTACCTGCTCCAATTCAATTCTTTAAAAAATGGCTTCCATCAAATTTATGATGATTTCACCAATGTCACGTGTTCAATGACGTTGTTCGGTAACGACGCCATGACAGTAGATAAGGCTTTGTACGGTAAGTAAATGGATTCTGCTCGTCGTCGCCCCGGGCACGTGTGCTCACCAACGCGGCGACAATCAAAATCCTTAACTGCTCCTGCGTTTAAGTTTTTGAGTAAAATGCCTATGACGTGTACCCGACAGACAGACGGACATGACCAAACTAATATGAGTTCCGTTTTTTCCATTTTTTAGCTTAGAAAACATTAAAAATTCTCGCAGTAGGTCATAGTTAATGTAGGAGGAGCGTGACGAAAAATAACTATTTTTTTTGTTTTCGATAGTTGTTTACACGACTGCCCAAAAAAAGGAGTGTAATGTTTTTTCTGTCTCTTTATTGTTTAAGGAACATTTAAATTACGTCAGGTGCATTGTACCTTAACCTTACTACCACTACCTACATCTAAACTAACGTCCGTAGGTACTAATTTATTTATTTGTACAAGAATACCTCACTCAGTAATACTGAGTAAGGTATTCCTGCACAAACAAATAAATTAACTTAGCTTCTTCTGAGATCGGTGCCGCTAACATTGATTGAAATGCAACTACATCGAACTTGTTTAGGTATTTCCGGATTCAAATCGTTGTCCGTTGAGTTGTGATTCTAGTTCAAATTAAACTCGACGTAGCTCAGTAGTATTCCGCACGAACACTATGAATTGTTCTTTGGCACTGTCACTCTTATTTAACTACAAATAAACTAACAAAATAAATGGGGCAGGCGGCGCAAAGCTCTGCATAGATGGCGCCACTAGAGTATGCCACATCTCGATTGATGCACATTTAACTTTAAAAAATATTGTACGTTTAAAATGCCGTTATAAATAATAATAATTATTAAACTTTGTATCTTAGGCTGAGACACTGTCGGTTAATATTTCAAAGCCATTTAAATACAAAAGGTTTTGTTTAGACAGAAGGGTGTCAGTTATATTTTCGTAAACATATACTCGGCCGTTTAGCGCGATAAAATGGATCCAAATGAAAAATACGGACGTCTGACTCTGACACAGCTAAAAGCACTTTTACGGCAACGCGAGCAATCAATAAACGGACCGCAAAATTAAGGTGGATGTAATGGGAAAAATGAGGAAATTTCTGAAAAAAAAATCTAATTATTAATGTATTAGTATGTGTTCCGTAAAATATACGTAATAATAAACATTATCACCAAATATCAAGTTCATAGGTCTCAGCCCAAAGAGAATATAATGGGGTTGGCGGCTGCCAAACTTTGCCACTAGGTGGCGCCACTGAGTTTGTGCCAAGACATTCGTTCGTGATTATTATTCTCTTTGGGATGAGACCTATGAACTTGATATTTGCTGATAATGTTTATTATTACGTATATTTTACGAAACACATACTAATATATTAATAATTAGTTTTTTTTTTTCAGAAATTTCCTCATTTTTCCCATTACATCCACCTTAATTTTGCGGTCCGTTTACTGATTGCTCGCGTTGCCGTAAAAGTGCTTTTAGCTGTGTCAGAGTCAGACGTCCGTATTTTTCATTTGGATCCATTTTATCGCGCTAAACGGCCGAGTATATGTTTACGAAAATATAACTGACACCCTTCTGTCTAAACAAAACCTTTTGTATTTAAATGGCTTTGAAATATTAACCGACAGTGTCTCAGCCTAAGATACAAAGTTTAATAATAATTATTATTTATAACGGCATTTTAAACGTATAATATTTTTTAAAGTTAAATGTGCATCAATCGAGATGTGGCATACTCTAGTGGCGCCACCTAGTGGCCATGTTTGCAGCCGCATGCCCCATTAATTCGTATCAGCTGATAAAAATTTGATGTTGACAGTTCGACGACCACAGAGTATCCTCAAGTAATCGCCTCTGAAATTGCAAACAATTCCGCTGACATAATACAAATTTCTGATCTTATACTATAACAACTATTGATTTTACGTAACGAGTCGAGGTAAGCAGCTCCTATACTAGTTTTGCTCTATGACCCATTGTATTATATTTTATTCCAAACGCCATATTTCTCATTTAGTTCCGAGTTTTCAATAGTTGTGTTAGTTGTGTGTGTAATCTGCTGTGCAATGATCATCTGTCTCATCATTTACTTCCTGATGTGTATAGGTAGACGCGAGGCTTCGGAACGTACATATATGACTTCTCCACTAAGTCAAACAACAATACTTTTGTGGACTATCAGAGATTAGATACGATATCAAGTGATCAGTATTGAACAAGAATTTTTCTATATTAGCACGTTGAGTCAGTCGTCAGTCCTGCAACTTGAATTGTGGTGGCTACCTGTGTGTTTGTTTAGTAACAGTTTTTAAATAAGGACACCAAAATGTGGTAATAATCCCGTTTATTTATTATTCTAATCATAATAATAAGAACTTCAGTGGTGCTAAATTAAACGCAATTAAATATAACAGTTTACCTACAATTTATTAAGATGTAATTGCTAAGCTTAGGCTTTGCCAAATATTAAACTTTCAAATTATTTAGATTTGTAATGTTGTCATTATTTTCAATGAAAGTTATAAGTGTCACTTGCCATTCAGTTATATTGTGCAACAAAAGAGCAAAGTTGTTTTTTTCTGCGAGTGCCGATTTTGAGTCCTGAGCTAGGGTTGATTGCTGCAGATCGACAGACACACATACTTTCGCATTAATAATATTAGTATGGATAGTAGGTATGGATTATCATATTCTTAGCGACTAAATAAAAACCTTTGGGAGGCGTGCGCGGAGCCGAAGTACCGCGGTACCGAAGTACCAACGAGTACCACATAGCCAACACGTAGAGGCCCTTTTGACAATTTAATGAAATGCAAGGGATACACCTAGTTGTCAACTTGTCTTGGTCACGTTCGCCTGGTCTACCTATTGAACTTGTGTTTTTTAATATAATATTCTTAGAAAGCAAGTGTTTCTATCATCCATAAGCATCCTTACAGTCCACCTAAATCCACTAGTAATAATTTTGGTTCATCCACTTATTATTATTATTCAATCTTTATTGCACAAAAGAAAACCTTATCGTACAAAAGGCGGACTTAATGCCATATGGCATTTTCTACCAGTCAACCAGATTTGTTTGTCAGTAATATTGTAAGGTTTCTAGGTAGAACCATTTTTTGATTCAAGGATCTGTTGGCGTGATATTGAGGTTTGTATTAATCTGAAAGCGAAAGAGTTTTCATAAACGTTAATCCGATCGTATAAGGTATTGAAATTCATTTATTTCAACTTTTATAAAATTACTTGAATTTCCTGTTGGTTTCAGCATGTTTAAACCAGTCTGGCATTGTCTTAGCATGCAGTAAATAGTCTGGCAACACTAATACATGATTACTTAACCCTTTGACCGACAAAGCGATAGTGTGTCGTCGTGCCCAGTACGCCAAGCACTGTTTTTTAGGGTTCCGTACCCGAAGGGTCAAAACGGAACCCTATTGGTGACGCCCAGACGTCCGTCCGTCCGTCGTCTGTCACACAGGTTTTACAGCCAAACGGTTGGAGCTACAGGCTTCAAATTTACACAGTATAAGCATCTTGTTGGCCCGAAGCCATACAAATAGTCAAAACTTATTTTAAATGTTTTTAAAGGGGGCCCCCATACAGCTAAAGGGGGGCGCGAAAAAATTTTTTTATCCTACCCTACCGAGTGGGGTATTGTTGTGTAGAGATTTTTAATTTAAAAAAATATTGGAAAACAAAGGAATGAGAAGCCACCAACGTCAGCTTTTTTTTCGGAATTTTTGTTCCGAAGAATTTTTTGACTTCCCAAATACCTACCTATAAACTTAAAATTTGGTAATAATGTTTGTTATTACTTATATTTTACCAACAAATACTAATATATTGATAATATAGATTTATTCTTTGAAATTTCCTTATTTTTATACCTAACCCTAACCCCCTAACCTAACCCTAAATGTGCGAAGTCCGACTCGCACTTTGGTCGGTTTTTTTTGGTGTAATGTCTAAACCAATAAAAACAAATTACAACAGTTCATAAATGATTTTATTCATGATCAAAGTACACATTCACTCCGACCTTTTAAGTGGTTGTTGTCGTGGTGGGCACGTCGACACTTTATAGGTTCTTGGCGGTCAAAGGGTGAATGCTACTAATTCATGGATAATGAAAAGTTCAACTTTTATAATATTACTTAATTTCGTTGATTTTGCACTATCTTTCAACCCCCACCCCTTCCAATCGCAACGGCTCTCAGTAGCCAGACTGGCATATTTATAGTCCAGAGACAAGCCTTATGGTTTCAGATTAAGTAGTTTTATTTACGAGAAAAATCACTAAAGTTATTATAGACTAACACGTTAACATGGGGCCCTAATATACTTTTTGGCGGGATCATACGACTGTAGTACCAAGCCGCCCAGCAAAGACGTCATCGCCGACTTCTATAGGAGTGATTCAAAATGAAACAATAACTAGAGATTGCATTCAGACGTAGCGTTAAACAATGAAGGTGGCCATACTGGTCATATAATAATAAATGTTGTTAACCTTTTGTCAATAAAAGATAAAATACGGAGTCATTAGAAAAACATGTGGAGTTTTATCGTGCATAAAGAGAGATAATTAATGACTCGGATCATATGTAGGCATGTGCTGATAATAGTATATGTGACGACCCATAACAGAAGGGCCCTAATGGCACATTCTAGTTAATTATTATTATTACTTATTTATTCAGGTATAAAAAAAAACAATTGACAACATTTCAAAATTTATGATGATGCCTAAATCGAAAACCATTTCGGTAAATATGCTACCTGAGTGTGACGTCATTCCTACGCAATGCAATGCTGTCAAACATAGGTAATTCATAAAAATTACGTCATAATTCACTTACGATTCCCTACTTTTAGATTAGATATTTTTGAATGAAAATTAGGATTTCGGGAGAAATAAAAAAAAAACGTGGACCTTAAAATTTCATTTTCTATCGATCTAGGACATAAAAAGGCCAACTTGAAAATTTTTAATGTTGTCAATTACAGTTCATTACAAAATATATCAAGGATAATAATAATAATATCATAGGTAATGGTTATTTCGTATATTATGTACCGATGTAAACTATGTTGTTCGGATTTCGCAACTCAATTTTCTATCACTTGCGGTATCCGATTGATCTGAAATTTGACATACTTATCTAAGTTCGGTGACAATGCAATATTATGGTACCATCGAGTTGATCTGATGATGGAAACATAATATCGGAAAATGTACACACGCTCTACCAAAATACACAGCCAAGAAATTGCAGTACAGCTATTATTGAAAATTAATGTTATACATTTGAGGATGATTCACAGTAGACCGCTCCGTGTCCGGGCCGGCCCGTTTTCTAATACAGGACGCGCGACGGCCGTCGATTTCTTGTACTTGAAAATGGGCCGGCCCGGACACGGAACGGTCTAGCGAAAATCATCCTTCATCGCTGCTTTTTTACATTTTAAATAAATTCAAACAGGTCGTTAACATTTGTTTGTCTGTTTACAAGAAAGAAACCAAGCACATTTTATCTAACCGACGGTTGTTGAGTTTTATGGAAAGGGGCGGCGAGGGGTGGACGTAAGTTCAAATGTGATTGATCTTTTAAATAATATGACTATTTTTATTTTCCAGTTGTGTGTGTAGCCTAGTGGGCAAGATCATCAGTCTCATCATTTCCATCCTGAGTGTGGTGCTGCTGGTGCTACTCATACTATGGCTGACCGGCGTACTGTTCGGTAATGATGATTGTAAGTACATAGCATTATTACATTATTATCAACTTGAAAAACCTATAATTAAGGTACCATTAGTCAAATCGGCAACTTTACGTGTCATAATTATCATGAAATACTTCGCACAGCTAGTGCCGGTAACATCGTGTACACTTTGTAGCGGAACATTTATGTTTCACATACACTAAGTTACAAACTGGCACTATGTTCCCAAAACTTAGGTAACTACCTTACAATACGTAATGTAACGTGTAGTCACTGTGCTATAACAAACTAAACAAAGTCTTGGTTGTTCGAAATTTGTGTTCACAATATAACCACATATTGCAACCAGACTCCAAACTGTTTGTGGTGTAACCGTTTCTACTCTGCGACTAGGTACTTTAGCAAATTTGTGATCACTACCTACCTATTAAATTTGAGCTACCAGATGTAGTTCTATAGTAAAATTATACCTAACTACCATCTCTGTATACAAGGTTGGTCCCTTATTAAAACTAGTTCAGAATCATTTATGGATAGTAATCATATTTTTATATTTGTGTTCACGACTTGGGTGACTACCCTGTATAGGTATGCCTGTATCAAAATGATAACGATCGTTTTCACTAATCACATGTTCTCAGCGAACTTATGTAAGTATAGTCAATAATGTAGAAATTTGTTATTCATATAAAATACGTTTTCGAAACCATAGACGCTTGTCAGCGATAACATTGTTTGTATTTATTGTACGCTTTAATTTTAATACCTACTATTGTTAACTTTTTAAACACAGTCCAGGGATAATCATAAATCGAATGTATATAACTTTGTAGGTAGTTACCAATTTATATTTTGTATTTTACACTATCTGATCACATTGGTACCTACTTACATGTTTATTTTCTCTTACAGCTCCTGCTAGATCCACCAACGAATACCTGAAGAGTGCTGGCGAGTACAAATACTCTGCGATCGGCTCATCGTTATCATAACATAATGTTTAAGAAGATTATTGATTTATTACTATCGTGCAACGTGCTATGGTCGCGCGATAGCGAAATAACGGACAAGATATAGCATCTGTCATATTCTGATACCACTCGATAGAAATCGATCGAAAGATCGCGCGACCATGAAAGGCCCCCATTTCTCTCTACCCTTCCCTAGCCTAGAGAGTCAGCCGACAGCTTATCCAGACATAAGCTCTCTATTTGACTCCTTGTACCGAGCGAAACTTCTGTGTTTACTGATGTATTTTATGATTAAGCTAGTCTAAGATATAAAATTGATCATACAATACAGATGCTTCTATCTTTTGTCTTCTACTATCTTTAAAGCAAATACTTGCATAATTTCAAAATATTAAACATTTTTTGTTTAATGATTTAAATTACTCTTAGTAGGGGAAGTAGTGTCACGCAATGTATGGGAGGTCCACATTTTGGTATCGGATGAATTCACTTGGCACAGATGTAATATAGGTAAATCTAAGTTAATTTAGCCCGGTAGCCATCCGCCACCCCCTGGGGGGTAGGAAGGGGGGGGGGGGGGCCTTGAAAGTCCCATTTTTGGATTTTTCATGAAAAACTCATAAACGGTGACCCATAGCGAAAAACGTTCTTAGGCATAAGTAATCTAAATAAAATTATCTACATAAAAGGTTCTATACGCTTTGTCGCTAGGATTAATATTTAATGAGATTTTAAAGGGGGAATGTAAAATTATATGAAAATTTAAGTGCCTATTAATTCCTTTGTTTTTCAATATATTTAAAAACAAAAAATACTGCAATTATGCACTCAATGAGCTCTATTCATTGATACCCCACTTGATGGGGTGGGTCAAATTTTTTTTTCGCGCCCCCCTTTAGTTGTATGGGAGCCCCCCTTAAAAACAGGCAAAAATATTTTTGAAAAAATTGTATAACCTTGGGTCAACAAGATGCTTAAATGGTGAAAATTTGAAGAATATTGCTCTAAATTTTGCTCTTTGATGGGGGCTCTATGGGGTAGTTCTTTTTTTTTCATACATGCTCTCCCTTAGCTGCATGGGGGCCACCCTTAAAAGGTAATGGATTGAGCTATAGTCTTCAAATTTTCACCATTTAAGCATCTTGTTGACCCATGGCTATACAATTTTTTCAAAAATATTTTTGCCTGTTTTTAAGGGGGGCTCACATACAACTAAAGGAGGGCGCGAAAAAAAAAAATTTGACCCACCCCATCGAATGGGGTATCAATGAATAGAGCTTATTGAGTACATAATTGCAGTATTTTTTGTTTTTAAATATATTGAAAAACAAAGGAATTAATAGCCACTTAAATTTTCATATAATTTTACATTCCCCCTTTAAAATCTCATTAAATATTAATCCTAGCGACAAAGCGTATAGAACCTTTTATGTAGATAATTTTATTTAGATTACTTATGCCTAAGAACGTTTTTCGCTATGGGTCACCGTTTATGAGTTTTTCATGAAAAATCCAAAAATGGGACTTTCAAGGCCCCCCCCTTCCTACCCCCCAGGGGGTGACGGATGGCTACCGGGCTAAATTAACTTAGATTTACCTATATTACATCTGTGCCAAGTGAATTCATCCGATACCAAAATGTGGACCTCATGACACTACTTCCCTAACTATCTCGAAAAAATGCTCTACCGTTTCCGAATATTGCAACGTATCCATTGTTATCTGGTCTCTACCTATAAAGTAATATATTACATTTTTAAAATATTTATTCAGACTTTTATTTATAAATAAAGTGTTTTTTATATTCAATAAACGTATTAATATCAGAAATATTATCCATACTTTTATTTTAAATATAGTTGCCCGCCCCGGCTTAATTTACACGGGTGTACTATGAAATGAAGAAAATGAGACCAAATCTACCCTTAACACTTAGAGAAAGTGTGATCTTGATTACTCACTTTTGTATATAAATATCACAATATAATTATGTAGCTCGACCGATTTTGATTAATAGCTGATTCTCTAATTAATGACTACATTCCAAACTATGAAGATTAAAATTCTGAAAAAAATTGAGGTGGATACTTTCAAGGAATTTTGGTTTGAACAAGATGGGATTAAGGGTTTTTGAGTTTTCACTGAAAAACTGTCTTGCCGAAACAAAAGGACGTAAGTGCCGTGACTTCCCTATGAAGATACGACCTTTTTTGATTCAAGGTGTAAGGGCGTTCCCTTACAGGTGATATAATGATATAGTCAAGCAGGGATTCTGACTGAAACAACTACTTGACTGGTATGATAACTGACTTTAATCCATTATAACTTACTATATATACAATAAATCTACGTGTGTACAAGGCAATTCCGGTGTCACGTACGACAACCGATTAAACTATGTAATCTTACAACTATGTGCGTTTCTCATGTATTTACTTCTTGCTGACAATACAACTAAGTCATGTACGCTTGCCCGTACATCCTGGCACTCCAGAAAGGAAACAAAACAGACAAACATACTGATAAGTGCATGAAGTGCGGCTACTAGCTAATTAATGATACAAGGTATACAACAAGAATACAAGATATACGGTGATACTTATTGAGTACACACTTATGTTTAACTGCTAACTATTACCTACATAAATAACCATGCGTACAAGCTAGAATCTACGTGCTCAAACTAACTACTGCCCGTCGAACTTAACGACCCGCGAAACTGTCGAGGGAACGGTCCCTCTTCCGTCACTTGTCACTATATTGTCCTTTCTCACTTCCACTGCACAAACACTCGCGCTGATCGACGACTCTGCCCGAGGCCGCTCCGCCGCCGCCTCCACTCCTCCTGGCCGCTGCCCACTGCCGTGCCGCCAGTACGCGGCAGCACAAGCTGCGGCTACCGCTATGACCATGACGACGTACAACGCCGTGTAATGGTGTACGTTGTGCACCGTCCTCTGAACCTCCGCTTGCTCCTTCAACTGCTCTATCTGCAGTTTCATTTCTCCAAATAGTGATTGAGTGCCTGCCTCTGCTTCCGTGAGCCTCACCCGAGGTCTCGTGCTGTTTATCAAATCATTCAACATCGACGTATACGTCGGCATCTCAACGGAAGGCTCTATTCCCAATTTGTCAACAAAGTTGTCGTGACCGTGAATCGTGAAGGTCTCGCTCTTTATAATGCAACCCTGACTCAGCTCAACAATGCCATTGCCCTTGAGCACCTTGAACTCGGCACCTGTCGCGCAAAATATGCGAATCTTGCATTCTTCGCAACACGAATACAACCAGACATTACGGCGCCGCAACTTGACCCACTTGTCGGCGCAAGCTGACACTGTCGTTTTACAAAGACTAGCCTTTGCTCCTATGACAAGCTGCGTTAACCGCCCCTGGCTCGGCAAAATGATGGTATGCTTAGCTGCCTCTGATATACTTGCATTCGCTAGCCGACCTCCGACTCTTAACAGCCCTTCCTTATCCAGGAAAGGATTAAGACCAATAACCCGGCTGGACTTGCTCACGTGACCTTTCCGTTTGATATCTGACAATTCTTCGCTAAAACAATCCCTCTGCACGTGCTTAACAACAACATTCCAAGCACTTTTCAATTCAGCTGACGTCAAATAACTCGCACGTTCTTTATTTTGCTTACCACGCGTCTGCGCTACGAAACGTGATATCCATGCTAGCGTGCGTACTACTCGTGTAACCGACCCATGCCTGTCTAGTAAACACGTGATAAAATGTGTCTCGTGACACACGACAGCGTGCACGTTGTGCTTCCTGACCTCGTACGTCACAGTGGTCAAACTATTCTCCTGTAGAGGATCCTGCCCAGAATCCCGCCAAACAACCTTTTGCAACTGCTGATCCGCCTCTCTTATATAAATTGTACGAAACATTTTCTCTATATCTGCCGTGATAACATACTTATACTGCCTCCAATTCAATATAAGCGTCTGCAAATCTTGCTGAAAAACGACACCGGCTTGATACGGCAAACTCCTCTTCGGCCCCGCCGGCGCTATCCACTCCTTCTCCCGCCTTTGAGCAATCGGCTCGAGAGCGGTAAATTTATTCTCCAAAAACCCCATAAACTCTTCAAACGTAGGAATATCCCGCGGTGACTTCCTGGATTCCTTAAAATCACTACATGTATCTTGATCAATTTTCTTCGACAACAGATGAACTAGAATGGGACCCCACGCGCTGGTATCCATGCCTAAATTATGCATGGCGTTGATACACTCCATCGACGTATCGTGCAACCTTTTAAACTCAACCGAAGATTGTTTATGAATTGTAGGTTGATTTAAGAAAATTTCCATGTGATTAGCAAACAAAACCTGAGGATTATTATATCTGCGCGTTAGCAACTCCCATGCAACGTCATAATTCTCGGATGACACGTTCAAATGCTGAATAAGACGCTCCGCCTCTCCTCTGAGCTTACCCTTCAGATGCTGCATCTTTTGAGCCTTCTGAATAGACTTATTATCGTGCACGGCTTCCCTGAACAAGTCATAAAACGTAGGCCATTGAGTATATTTCCCCGTAAACACAGGGATCTCCAACTGCGGCGTTGCCTGCTGCTTGTGCACCACGGACCCTAAACTGGCATGAATCTTCCTCTTGACCTCCTTATAGGCTGTTTCGTATCCCCCAAATTCTTCGTCATAGACCTTGTCAGAGCCCTGCAAAATGTTATCTATCTGGAGATGTAACTTATCGATGATAGCCCACCGCGACTGGACGTTCTGCAACTCATCATCAAATTCCCATTTTTCCACTATTGCGTCAACCCTAATGCCCTTAATTAATCTTGAAAAAGCACGAAAGTTCGTCCTTTGTTGCCTCAATAACTCCCCCACCTCAGCAGACCCTTCTGGCCTCGACTCCCCTAGCGACTGCGCAGCCTGACCCGGCTGTTCAAACGTAGACAACATCTTATGTATCTCTTCACAACTTGTCTTCGCCTGTTCAAAAACGTTCTCAGTGAAGTATGGCTGATCTTCATCCTTGTACTCCGCGAGACGAGCATCGTTGCTCACGAACTCGCTCCATAGCTGCCTTATGGCCTCCAATCTAGCCCTGATATACTCGGGGGTCTTCCTACCCGCCGAATCCTTCCCAAAGTTCACCCTAACTTGCTGTATTCTCTGGATGATATCCTTTTGTTGCGTAAGTAAAGCCTCCATGATAATTATGATATTTGAATACACGTACGTGATATATGGTCAGATCTTACTTGATTCTGCCTGATACTTGATTCTGCGCCTTGGTCCCGACGCTCGATGATACTGATGATACTGTTGCTGCAGCTGCACACTGATATTACACCGTTCGCTAGATATTGATACTATTATTGTGATACTGATGAATGCGAACGCGAATTGAGGCTTGATATGATATTAAATGATATTGAGATTACGCTGATTGATATTGATACTGATACACTGATATTAACACTGATATGATACTGATATATGTCGACTGATATTGATATAACCGAATGCGCGCTTATCCGGCTCGAAGGACCAAAATGTAAGGGCGTTCCCTTACAGGTGATATAATGATATAGTCAAGCAGGGATTCTGACTGAAACAACTACTTGACTGGTATGATAACTGACTTTAATCCATTATAACTTACTATATATACAATAAATCTACGTGTGTACAAGGCAATTCCGGTGTCACGTACGACAACCGATTAAACTATGTAATCTTACAACTATGTGCGTTTCTCATGTATTTACTTCTTGCTGACAATACAACTAAGTCATGTACGCTTGCCCGTACACAAGGTATTAAATAGTGTTTTTAAAAGTGGACTGCTAGGTGTCGGTACGGAACCCTTCGTTGTGCGTGATCCGACACGCACTTGGCGGGTTTTTCAATTATATGAGACTACAACAGAAATATTAGCTATAAAATAACATCTATATTATATTAAACAATCTATTAAAGAGCATAAAACAATACAAATTTAGCTTGAAATCCTCTTGCAACTTTAAAGTTAATTTTATCAGTTGTGCCAAAAGCATAGTAAATACTTTAATAAGTTTACAAAATTTTTGTCCGCTTAATGTAAGGAGTGGACAACAACGGAACCCTACACTGCCCGGGGCATGACACGCACTTGGCCGGTTTTCTCGTATCGACTGACGTACAAACTTTAAATACGGGTCAATTGGTCACTGAACGATAGTCTAACGCGCTTGAAACCGTTTCATAGCTCCCGCCTGAAACATTTATTTATTAATAAAAACGTTTGCATGACATTACAGAGTAACCATTGCGTCACGAAACATAGACAAACAAATAAAACATCAAAGTGATTCCACAATTTTGTTGTGCAGATAAAGTAAATATACCTAACAAAGTCACGAGAAACGTTTGCAGAAATTGGCTGCGGTTTCGGCGAACTTATAATGACTGTGTAGAAGTTAGGAATTCGTACGATGCATTTTCGGAGCTAGAAGCTAGTTTATACTATATCAGAATTAACGTAGGTATTAAATGCTACTAATTTACTTGGAGAGCATTTATATGTAATTATTGTTAAATAGACGCCCTTAAAAAAATATAAGTTGCCCGGGGTACCATACATGGAGCATAAAGTAAGGATTATTGTAGTAAATGTGAAGCAAGTTACCCTGCCCTACCAAAGGACAATTTGTTAAGGCTTCAATTAAGGGACTAGGGCACAATAAAGTCACCACCTTTCCGTGATACATTTTTTCCACTAAATAAATGAACAATGATTGATATTGCATTTTCATGTTCTGAGCGCTAATCTGATTGTAGTGCCATGACTTTCAAAAATTAACAAGCGCAGGTGTTCAGTTAGTCACAGAAGGAACCCGGGCGAGATAACACCATGTCATACTTAAAAGAATTTTACCCTAAAAATTATGCGGGCATCAAAAATAAAATAAACATTATATCTGATACAGTATTCACGGTGATCCTAGACAACACAGTTAAAAATGAACATGGATATGAGCTGTATTCTATCATCAATTCTGTTAAACCACTTGCGTATTTTAGTTCCATATTCGGCAATCAAATCGTACGTTACAAAAACAACGACATTCACGACTCAAAACCGCAGAATAAAATTTACAGTTTGTGTGTAATAGCAGCTTTACATTTGGCACACATTTTTGTCAACCCTGTGAGCTGGAAAGATACCAAATCAGATATGCCATTAAACGTGTTGACAAAAAGTTTCGGAATTCTGGTCGTTACGGAGGTCACTTACCTAATTTTTAATTCAGCTTTCAATAACGGTAAACAGTACTACAAATTGCTAAAAAAGTTAGATGATTTTGACCAACACTTTATGACATCGAAAATGCTTTTCATTAAAAGAAGAGCAGTAACCATATTTTTTATTTCATTAAGCATACTACAGATGTCATTTATTTTTTTGTTTCGACCGTTTGATTTACATAACTCAGGCCCATATTTTGTAATATATTCCATATTTTTACAAGGAGCTATCGTAATTATTGTTCTTGAAAACATATATTCAAGGCAATTAGTTTTCAATGAATTGGTAATGAATAAAATTTCAAAGAATTTACCTAGGAACAAGGATAACATTTACAAAAACTCTTTAAGAGACGGATTCATCATAGTAAGAATTATGTTTTTTTTTTTCTATATTTTTGCAATATAATTAGGGTTCTAACTGTCTACCTAATATACAATGCATATTTTTACAACATTTTTGTAAGCCCAGAAACTATCAACATGCTGGGCTTGGGTGGTATTTAACTTGGTTCATGGTTTGGAGACCAATATAGCTTCACTTAAGTATATGATGACATGAAGTATAATATTCAAAAAAGTAAAAGTAAAATATAATATATAGTATGTTAAATTAATTGGAAATCATTAAGTCAAAATCTAGCAATTATATTAATAGCTTCAATCTACCACAATTAACGTTGAAATGTAAATACTAAAATCAAAAAAGTCAACTCAATTGCTTGGACTTTTCTAGAAAATTTTGTCTGATTCACGAGTTCTCGAGCAGAAACTCGGCAGCCACTACAGCTGGTTCGAGCTTATGCAAATGTATGATAAAACTGCCGACTGCGTATATCTGTTTAATAAAATTTATGCCGGACAGGTGAGTTGGTTAGACTTAGTAAATATTAATGCTGGCTTGGAATTAAACTTATGCAACACATTGCTTTACTTACAGGTGTTTTTCATGTTCATGTCTGGTTTATTGAACACTATGCTATCAATATGTAGATACCTGTCGCCTACTTTAAAGGTAACTTATTTAGGTACTTTAAATTTAAAAAAATATTCTTTGGAACATAATCGACATTAAACACAGAATATACAATTAAATCTAAATACAATTAAAATAACTAAAGCTACAAAAGACCTAATACGGATCCGGAGGTCGTGTCGTGGGTTCAAATCCCGCCTTTTTTTCAATGAGTGAGATGGAGGTACTTAATTCATAACGTAACCAAATGTATGTAGTGCCTGTAACCATAGAACCTATCAACTAGATTATTTTGCTGTTTTCAGAATTCAAACGTTACTCTGAGTGACCTGTACCTTTACACGTGCCTAACTGCTGGTCCTATATACGTGGCAAACATGTGTGAAATGCTAACCAAACAAAAGAATAAAACTCTATCAATGCTATTGAATATTTTGGTGTACGGTGAACTGGGTAAGAGATGCTTATTTTTTAGAACGATTACACTACAGCGTATTCTGTGTCATGGTGTACAAAAATCGATACTCGGTTTTTTGAGCATCATCGTAAAATAACTTGAGACAAACTTAGAAAAAACCTATTTTTTTTTAAATTGTAAACACCTATTTTCTTAATAACACATTTACACAAAGTACCTATACCGACCTATGCAATTGATGGTTTGAAATAAAAGCAGGAAATTGTGGCAAAACGACAATTTAAAGCATTCAAAGATGCATTATCTGTCTGTGAATTGTCCAAAGTTGAACTGGAGCCAACTGCTTTAAAATTGTTATGTTGAAACAATACTTATTAATCTCATATGGAAACCCTTTTCAGATGACGAATACAGCAATCAAATACAAACCATGGTTAACCTAGTCGAGACACGTAAAATGGAATTAAGTGCATATGTATTCACTGCAAATTTGGAGACAGTCCTGGATTTTTTCGGACGAATAGTCTCGTACACCGTTCTTATGATACAGTATTTTTACATGTACGTGTTTACTAAATAACTTTTTATGACCAACATTTTCGTAGGTGTCCCCTTCATAAAAACACATTTAAAGTTCACGACTGTCGCGGTTATAGCTTTATTTCCTCTGGGAAAAATGAAATCCCGGGTCAAAGTATGAAGTAGAATTTTCTGCAAGAAATAAAATGCAACATTGTCTTACATAAGTCGAGATTACAATTGTATTATACCTCGTGTGCTGTTTGTGTCGTGCACCTGTGTGAATAATATTTTCCTTGATACCTAGGTAATACTGGTATATGTAGATATTAGCTTTTGAAAATGTGTTGTAAACCAGAGCATGACTTAGTCTTGATGATTTTTAGGGTTCCATACCTAACCTTATGGCTACCACACACACTACAAGAAATCGTTTCGATCCAACTGTACAGTTGAAATTGAACTAGGTACACCGTCGGATCTTATCGTGACAATTTCTCGTAGGGTATGTGGCAGCCTTCACGGTACCACTTGCACTAGGTATGTATGTATATGAATTGTGTATTATCTCAGGAACTAACTTAAGTATGCAATAGATTTTAAGTTTCGAAATAATTTTCTCAAAGATCAATTACTAACTTAGTCTAATTGGTTCATTTCACTTTTTCGTAAACAGTTTTCCATAACGAAAATTAGTAAATTGTATAACTAGGGTCTGAAATAATGTCATAATATTACCACAAGATGTGAGATAAAATATACTGACGAGCAAAAATAACGGTTACACTTTCTATGGAACTTCCTTACAAAGTGTACCCGTTATTTTTGCTCGTCAGTATAGTTCAAAGTGGTACCTACAATTATGGCTTCGCTATAGACTCTACTTTTCACTTCGATTCAAGAAATAAAAATACATAATAGATAACTGACCTTCTATTGAGCGCTTGAAAGCGTTGCTCAAACGATTTAATCACTTTTTTAATTATTGTAAAATAGGAACTAAACAAAATTAAAGTTTTGTGAAATGAATGTTGTCACCCGAATGGTCGATTTTATTATAAGATACCAAAAAGAAACTGTTTTTAAAGAGTTCGATTAGTGTATTGTGATTGGAGGATTTAATATGGTGAAGTATTTTGTTTGGTATATTAAAATGTTTGAAAATAATAAATATTCATTCATATTTTCCCTAGGGGCTGTACTACTCGTACTTTAGCCCTTTTTTCCTTTAGCAAAAAACAGCCTTTTTTCTTTCAGCAAGAAACAGCCAGGCCAGACTTTTTTCTAAACCCTCAGAGGGGCTACTGTAACCACAAACGAAGATGTCCGTCTCCACGTATTTACGTACAGACTTGCAAGTGCGACAGAGAGGGAAAACTTCGTTTACGGTTAGCGGTACCCCTCTGGGGGCCGATTTTTGAGTGTCAAACGCTCGACTTTTCACTCGAGATCTGTCAAAAAACTACGGTGTTTTGACAGATGGGTCATAAACAGAAAACACTTGCAAATACAAAAGTCTGTCCTGTGGTCAATAGTTAACGGCTTATGAGCATGTGAGTTATAATTTTATTACATGGATTTATAGAACCGGAGACGCCGTTTAGAATCAGAATCGTTTATTGCACCATGGTTGTACACAAGTTGTTACAATATTAAGTGTGATATAGTCTCACATGGACCCTGTTCGGGTGTAGCAAACTTAAATATACAAAATATCATATTGACCTAAATTATGCGGGTTACTAGACCAATCCAAAATTAAGCTTTGTAGCCCTTAACTATTGATATGTCCACAGGAAAGACGCGAACCTAAATCTGTTTATGACCCAGATGTCGAGTGAAAAGTCGAGCGTTCGACACTCAAAAATCGGCCCCCTGTTCATATCTTATTCGTAAAACACGAATAGTGGGTAAAATAATAGGTATGACAAAAGGAATTGAAAAATGGGGGTTGGCTTCGCAACCTGAGGGGCTAAGAAGATCGCTTATATATGCCGGACATATAGCACTCGTCCCTTACTGTCAAGTATGTAAGTGCGAGAGCTACTAATGATACCTATATGTCCGACATATACGCAATCATCTTAGCCCCTGGACTACCATGGGGTTGCATAACAGATGAGGGTAGTTTTTCATACGCCGGATCTCCGCCTATTAGGTGTGATAGGTAAGTGTCGCTGTCGTCTATTGGGCACGGTGTCGAGCTCAAGGATTCCTAAATAGGTTTGAGCAGAATCCGAAATTCCAAAAAAAGCGTCAGGCATGGAAAACTAAGTAGGTAAGTACACCTAACCTACTTAAATCTAAGTAGGAACGACTACGGTAGGCAGGTACTTAAATTATAAACCTCAAGAACACTGTAACTTATTCATTATTGTTGTGAAATTGTATTGAATCATAAATATGAATCAGTGTGAAACTGACACATGTGAATCACCGCGTCTAGACTTTGTTTGACTAGACAGAGACTAGACCTAACAACAACTCTTTGTGAAATCGGTGTTACTAACATCTAAAAATCGGGAGAAATCGGGAACTCTTTTTTTCTTTTGAAGAAAACCACTAAAATCCTTTTTTACAATGATATTGACCATTATTAATTAATTTAACTTGTGCATAAATGCCAGAATTTTAATCTTACCAATTTTTTCTGGCAATTATAACATGTAATCACTACTTTGATTTATATGGATATTTTTGGTTCCGTGTAGTATCTTTAATTCGACGCATAATATAGATAGGTACTTTTAAAAAAACGCTGATAAATCAGTTTATTTTTTATTTTATACAGTGTATCTATATTGAAAGGCGAGTTTCCGTCTACACGCCCATGCATGCTCGGGTTAACTCGCTAATCACCTCGCTATTCGTGCGAATATGTTTTAATAGGTATTTATAAAGAAAACGCTGGAAAACCTTGATGGTCATAAAATCGGGAGATTGACACCTAAAATCGGTGTATCGGTATTTTCTAACCCAAATCGGGAGTTCTACCGATAAATCGGTAACTTTTGCAACACTGCGTGTGACTGTGACGTGACGCTGACATCCCAGTAAGCTGACGTGTTAGACCGTGGGCCAACGACAGATCACGATTACTTATTAAATATTTTCATTATTTATTACGCAATTGATAGCGCTTAACGATCATTGTATTACTTATTATACGATATTTATACATCTTTCTTAAACACTACAAGTTTTCATGCGAGAGGACGTTGGTAATCGTGACCTGTCGTTGGCCCACGGTCTACAAGCTGAGCTATACTTAACATAACGCCGTAGAAAGAGGATCCTACTTATACTTACTTCATGCCTAAAGCCAGCCACCCACGATCAATTCTACTGTCAAGTTTGCTTGACGCTTGCATACAAGTCTACTTAATTTTAAGTTGATTTGTATGCAAGCGTCAAGCAAACTTGACAGTAGAATTGATCGTGGGTGGCTGGCTTAACGCTTAAACGCTGACGTGTTTTGTACGTCAACATGAATTGATGTTTTAATTTTTGACCTCACCATTTTGGAATTAAAGAAGGGGATGCACTTTTTACGACTTTCACAGCGAATATCTCACCAACGGTTGATTAATATGGATTTTTTTTAAAACCCCTATATCATTTTCAAAGACCTATCCATAGATGCCCCACACGCCGATGTGCATTGTTTTTTTCTTTTCACCCCATACAATGTTTAGGCCCTAGGCAGACGGGTTTTCCACCGCGATACAAGTGGCAGACGAATTTATTTCTTCATAATAGTCCATAAACTATCATCTGACAAAATTTCATGCGAAAGGAAATGACTGAATTAATTTTATTTTACATGTTCACGTGCTTGGCAGACGGGTATTCCACCACCCTACAAGTGGCAGACGATTTTTTTTCGTTAAGGTATTTTCTTAACTATCATTTAAACCCAAGGGCCTGACACGCTTTGTAAGAGAAAGATAGCCTTATTGCGATTCCTATGAGAGGAAGTAGAAAAAAGTGCGATGTTTTGTCCTTATCACCGACCGGACATTTTTTCATGGTCGGGTAAAAGTAATCTGTCATTAGTGTCAAGAAGATTGCAAAACAAAGTGGCAATATTTTGCAGTGCAATTTATAAGTGGAAAATTAATGATGAATTTGGTTTAAATGAATAATAATTTACCAATCATCAGATCCGTAGTGTTTGGTTGTTCAATGCAAACATGGTGGGGTGTTCAGTGTTTGGCTGTAAAAGCAATTTCGACCGAAAAAAGGCGGATGTTACATTCCATGCGTAAGTACATTTTCTTTGAATTTTGGACCCGTGTTTATTTCTAAAATCTCACCGGAACCAAATTACTGAGCTAAATCATTAGTTATATCATGAGACAATAGATGAAATAGGAAAAATATGTGAATTAATTAAAAAATAACCTCCAAACATTTGACATACAAACCGGTCAAATCGCGTAGTAGAAATCTACCATAGAAGCCAGCTTAGCATTGATGTCCCACCATTCAGTCGGTTTATAATTCGATTTCGGGATACCAACAAATAATAAAAAAATCCCCTAAAGATTACCCCACGTTTCGGGAATTTCAAGTAATTTGATTTTTTCAGTTTTTCAACAGAGGATGAATCCCGAAAAAATGGATTTGAGGACTGAGGGAACAGGTAATTAAATTGGGTAAAATAATCTATAACTGCTTATTACATATTTGTTTACTTATTGAAAAAAAAAGTTATAAATGTAAGATATTATTGTAAATAAATTACCTGTTCTAAATTGAAGTTTATTCTTTTATTCCAACAACTACATAATTTATCTGTGAAAGACAAAAAGGGGCATGGAAATAGTAAGCACTATCTGGTTACATTACTTACTACTTTCATCGTCTAGAGACTTAAACATTTAGCATGGTTCTTTGGGTGACGTGATGACCAGCAAGTCAAGCGGCGAGCAGGAAGGCCAGCGACCAGCGGCGAGCGGCGAGAACAAAATGTATAGATTTGGATCAGTGAAATCGCCGTTTGATGCAACGGTGGTAACCGGTGACTATGTATTTATAGGTAAGATTATCACAAAAAAAGTGGCCGGTCGGGATCACTTATTTTACGATATCGCCTACGATGTTGTGTAAATTTAGTTAGTGAGTCAAAATGGCGACTTAGTCACTATGGAATTTGATCACTTGTAACTGTACTATCCGACTAAATTTTTGGGGTAATTTTTTGCAACCATGGTATCCCCATATTTTGACGTCATAATATGAGAAAGACATAGCCCCGGTCGCTTGTTGGCGCATCTATAACTACAGAGTATATACTATATCTATGTTTAAACCTAGTTTCAGTTGAGAGGAAATGACTGTTTTTTTTACGTCTTTGGTAGGCTGCTGCTCCTCAACCCACCAACGGAATGGTGGCGGACGTCCACAGCAATTTTTTATTCATCTTTCTTAATCACTGTACAAGTTTTCGTGCGAGAGGAAATGACTGACGATTTTAACCTTCTGGCCCGCGGTCTATATCGCCAGGTATCGTTTTTGAACAAGGCAGCGTTCAGAAACTAGAAACCGTCAGAATTTGTTTATGATTCAATATTACATGGCAGTAAAATTAAATTTGAACTGACAATGAACAAATACCATTATTTAGAACCTAAGTTTAGAACTATAAGATTTTGTTACTATCAGTATAATAACAGTTGCTTTCTTTTTTTATTAGAAACAAGACAAACATTTCAATATTTTGTTGCTGGGAAAGACATTGGTTTTCGAACTATTGGACTTTGTTTAGTATTAGCCGACCGAATTAAGTAGACATGGACGGTAAATGATTTCTTACGGGCTAATGGTCTACTTAGTTGGATCGGCTTAACCAAACCAACCAAACAAAACAAAGCCCGCCCCGCCCCCGCCCACCGGTAGTGCGCGCGACGCGAAACAAAACAAATTCGCTGTCTATTTTATTTACCGCTACATCCGTTAATCACTAGTTTAGTTTCACTTCACTTAAATTTTTCTGTCATCCACTACTCCACTAGCGACTAGACATCGGGTTCCTACCTAAACATAATCGTGTTTAATTTGTGTGCTGTTTCACCAGTTTATTTATAATCATGTCTGGATTTAGTAAGTACTTATTTGTTTAATCATAATATGTGATTTAGTACTGCGCATTAACTTTTTTCTTGATATATCTACATGCCGTCAATGTAAGTGGGAGTCTAAAAATAATAACTGAACTGTTACACAACTATACAATCAAAAAGTGACGTGTCTTTCCGTTATTTGGTTTCTTCTCTTACACGTACGATATTTGCATTTTCATTTGTTTAGATTAATATAACTCAGTAGATAGGTATTTGAATTTTAAATGACATTGTTGGATGTCATGTTTTGGGTTTGGTATGGTTGACGAAATATAAGCTGCACCGATTCGCTATACAAGTTGTTTGAGGAATCGGTGCAGCTTATATTTCGTCAACTATACCTGGCCCACAAAACCTTACAAGTACAATTTTCCATAGAAAGAGTTCACAAATTTTTCGAATTGTACACTTGTAAAGTTTTGTGGTGTAGGCCCCTGATCTAAATTAGAGTAAAATCTCTACTTGTGTGGATTTAGAGAGCAAACATATTTATCAATATCAGCCAAGATCCAAGAATGCTTGCATCTGGCCTAAACCCACCTTTAGGTTGGCAAATCCTCAAAACGAATGATGCACAAAGGAATTCTAGGGTGTTTTCTGATGCAGCCCCAAACTAGGTAGTTTTTTGTTACATACCTATTAGTGAAAATATGTTAAAAATCATGTATTTATTTGTTCAACACAGGTCAGGTTAGTTACAAAGGTCTAAGAATACCGTAATATGAAACACCATTAATTTTGTATTAAGCAGTAACGCTGGTAACGCAAACTAGAAATTTTAGAAATAAAGGAAAAATTGAAAAACTTAGGCACCGAGCAGGATTCGAACCTGCGACCTCCCGGCACTCGCGGCCAGTCGCTCTAGCCAACTGAGCTTTAGGTGTGATTGCTACCCGGCTTGAAATTTGTCAATCCTTCCTTCATTTATACAACGCCTTAATTTTTCCTTTATTTCTAAAATTTCTATGAAACACCATGTTGGGCCGTGTAACAGTGTGTTTTTAATTTTCAGATCCTTACGGCAACCCTCCCCAATACCCTCCTCCCCCTCAGAACCCAATATACCCGCAGCTGTACAATCCCACAAACGCACCACCACCAGGCCAGCCGGCCACACAACCAGCTCAACCATACCCATATCAACCTGGGTTCGCTTATGCATACCCCACACAAGGAGGTATGGCGCCGTCTGGTCCTGGCATAGCCCCAACAGCACCATACCCTGGGCAGATGGCAACAGCACCAGCCCCAGCACCAGCTTTCTCATATGCTGGCTATCCAAATGTTACACCACAACAGGGATATGGACGTAAGTTTTGTGAATATTTGTAAAACAAATAATACCTAGTTCCAAGCTCTCAAATAACCTTAGGCAAGTCGAAATAGTATTTTCTTCCTTGAAGAGCTGTAACATGTTTTCCACACGCCATAAAAGACTTCATCATCAACATTTATCAGCCAAAAGACATTTGCTTCTGGTCCTGGACATTATGGTTCCACTAAAGAGTGCCACAATGACCGGTCCTGCACCAGCATTACACTGTACTGAATTCAGAATCCTGACTAGGGGAGGGAAGTTGAAGCATCTCGCTCTAACCTATAAATAATAAATAAATAAATATTTGTGGACGATCTTACACAAATCAATCTAGTCCCAAACTAAGCAAAGCTTGTACTATGGGTACACTAAATGACAATATTACTTAATATCTGGGCGGCCGAGCTTTGCTCGGCGTTTTCCCGGGCATGAGACCTAGCTAGATCGATTGCTCATCCCCGAAAACCCAACAAATATTCATGCTCATCACACAAATAAATGCCCTGGCCGGGATTCGAGCCTGGGACCTCAAGCTTCGGAGGCAGGGCCACTATCAACTAAGCTAAAGTGGTCATCTATTATAGACGGTATAATACCTATAGGTATGTACCACTCTAAACATTCTGAATTCAGGACAGTGTAATACTTACCCACTTTATACAGATTTCTCTTGCACATTGGAAATCGTTCTTATATTTCACAATCACAATAGATCAGCAATGGCCGCAGTGGTAGGTGAGCTATAATATCCATATTAATATTATAAATGCAAAAGTGTGTATATCTGTCTGTTACCTCTTTGCGCTTAGACCACTTTCTGTACTTTGGCTCTCACTTTCGTCTTATGTGTTGCTCTTATTCTAGGTCCCATACAAACATTTGACTGTCTCTAAAAACTGGTTGGAATGGCATGATAAAAAATTAGTCATTAAGCCTCTATCTAGTTTTAAAATTATTCGACATTGAACAATGAACAGTTCATAATAATTGAGTACATCCCTATTAAATTGTGTAATTTGGTAATTCAAGTCTAAATTAATTTTCAGCGGCTGTGGAATGGATTCCATCGACTCCCGAAGCCGCAGCCTCTCTCAGTGACCGTGCTGTAGTAGCCGGGTACGAGGGCCACGACGGAAGCCCCCTGTGGGTGATCAGGTCGCAGTTCAGGGGAGACCTGATTCCAGGCAAGCTGGCTGCTAAGCACCGCGCGGCGTATGTAGCGTGGGGAGGCGACGAAAACTCCGTAAATAATTTTGAAGTGAGTATTCCGCTTGGATTTTAAAGCACTTGAAAATATGAAAATACACATGTTTTTTGCCTGTGCTCGCATTCACATATAAAGCTTTTTAACATATTATGTATATGTATATATTGTCACATTCGCTTTCATATTGGTTATATAACATCGAACACAACTTCTGTAATGTATAAAGCTCAAGCCACACAGAGAGCGGGCGGGCGGTGGCGGCGCGGGCGCGGGCGGCGGCGGCGCGGGCGCGGGCGGCGGCGGCGCGGGCGCGGGCGGCAGCGGCGCGGGCGCGGGCGGCAGCGGCGCGGGCGCGGGCGGCAGCGGCCTTTGTCGGCAGCCCGCGCCCGCGCCGCCGCCGCCCGCGCCCGCGCCGCCGCCGCCCGCGCCCGCGCCGCCACCGCCGGCCCGCTCTCTGTGTGGCTTAAGCTTAACTCCACGGGTTCCAAGATACACGCTCAGCCTAGTTTGGGACTCACCGGATATTCTTTTTTGTATGTAACAGTATCACACAATTAAATTACCTGCAATTGAGTGTTTACTTTATAATACTGCTGTGTCAGTTTTAACAATTTTTTTTAAATTTAAACCCATGTTATAATGTTTTATCATTTTATGATTAACTTTCGATTTAGATTTGGTTGGTAGGTAAGATGTGGAATGTAATGCAGTTGGATGCATTTTCTCTGAATGTAGTATTAGTTTGTGGTGGTGAGTAACGCCATCTTAAATCAAGCTGGCAACAAAACACATTCCCGTAAAGCCATAAACCATACATGTGGCTCTTTCTGGAGTGATAGGCGGATTCAACAGGCTTTACTGTTATTAGTATAGTGTAGAAATTATTTAAAATGTCCGACATTTAATAAAACTTGTCATTGGACTTGGAATCTTTACGCTTGGACAGTAAGGTCGCTTTATGAACGGCCTAATTTGATACAACTCGGACAGTTCAAATAATTTTAAGTATAAAGATAGTGGTAGTTCAAAATATGAAGAATTAGATGACCGTTGTTTGTAAATGTATTATAAAATGTCGCCTTTGCTAAAATCATTAAACTAAAATTAGTAATACAACAGTTAATGACCACTCATTTATGAAAAATTTGCTCAGCCGCCCAATTTGCCAGACAGCGCGAAGGTATTACGGGCTTTTTGCGGTTCTGAACTAAAAAAGGTTACGGTCCGTCTCTCACAACAATGTTGTCAAGAACTACTTATGTTATTGATTTCGTAAACGTCCCAGTGCTCGACACCTTATTGTCCAATAGATGACACAAATTAATCACCTCTGTCATCATTACATAAGATTGAAAATGCCATGTATTGGGTCAGTGTCGAGCACAGGGAGGTTTACTTTGGCGTAGTTGCCAAAAAGTATATTGAAAATGAAAAATTGTGATACCTATATTTTATTTTCTACGACAAATGCCCGCTTGAGTCGAACTCGCATTTGACCGTCTTTTTACCATTTTCAGGTGTGCTGCGCCCGTCCCGACCGGATCCGCTGGGTGGAGAGCCGCGCGGGCACCGTGCCGCCCAACGCGGTCATCGGAGGGAACACGGCAGCTGGCGAGCCGCTGTACATCGGCCGCGCCAAGCATGAAGGCTCGCTCACTCCGGGCAAGGTATTCCCGCACACACACATCCTTAATCGTTTGGCAACTTCCTGACTTGGCGGGGCGGGATCGATATGTGACATTTTCTTCTTTGACGTAAACTTACTGACGTCGCAAAGATTCTTACTTGACGGAATACTTCTGCCGCCAGACGCTGGACGTCGCCGGCGGCGGTGTCAGAACGACCGAGGCCTAAGTAACAGGAAGTTCACGAACGTTGCTCGGCTCGAAATTGAGGCAGACGTAAGAGCTATAAAGTCGAACGTTACAGCTCGATGTCGATCCAAGTTCGTGAACTTAAAGATCGCGATTTTAAAACTCGCCCGCCTATCGCCCACTTAAGTCCGCGTACTTACTCGCCCGTCTATCGCGGCCTTTAGAGACAATTAATATTTGCAAGAACATGCATACAAACGGTCCGACACCGTGGGAACAGAGCCTAAGGTCATGCAGCATCTGTTTCGTAGTAACATGTATTTGTTCTGTGACTTCGTTTTAGATTACGTACCAAAGTATTTTTTTAACCTGATGGGCTTTATAGGCCGGGCCCATTAAAGCGATAGGAGTGCGCGTTTGGAGGGGGGTGGCCTAGGGAAAGTCCAGGGGAGACCTCCGACACGACCACGCGGGCGGTTTAAACACTGGAATACTCTAAGAGTTTGCGCTCCAGTGAGCTTGGTTGAGCGGTTTCAACCGAACTGAAATGTGTTAGTGGAATTGAGCTACTGGGAGTTTTGTTGCTGGTTCACTAAACCTAGCCTAGCTGAAAGAAACTCAGCTAGGCCCGACCTGGGTCATGTAAAGTAAAATAATCTGAGCCTTTGTCAGTCAAATAAAAGCTTCCGGTGAAGGAAAACATCGTTAGGAAATCGGTTTAATTTTCCCTCTGGATTGGTAGGTCAGTAGGCCTAGCACGTGTTGCGCTCGAGAGTATGTCGGCGTATCTCGAGCTATCCGTCACTTTCTAACAACGCCAATCAGAAAAAGACGCGTCGCTCGAGATAAGTCGAGATACTCTCGAGCGCAACATGTGCTACGGGCGCAAATGGCAGTTGCTTTCGTGAAACTAGTTCCTGCGCCAAAACTTGGCATTAGTTGTCAAAGTGGACCCAGGGCTCCGTAGGGCAAAACCAAGAAAACTCTTGGGGGATTATGACAGAGTATAATTACATATTTACAAATAAAGGAAAATTTGAAAAACTTAGGCACCGAGCAGGATTCCAACCTCAGTTTTAATTTTTTTCCTTTATTTCTAAATTTGTAGTTTACGTTAGCAGCGTTACTGCTTAATACAAAATTAATCAAATATTTCTTTATTTTTCAGGTACATCCGTCTCACAAGAACATGTATATTTCCTATGGAGGTAAAGAGATCCCGCATGGCACATATGAGGTTTTGTGTACCATTTGAAGATACACAATAATCATAAACCAGGGAGTCTATGTTTATGTAATTTTATAAGGCAATTTATTAATCTCAAAGTAGAGATTATCTCCTGTTGCCAACATAAGCATACCTGCCTACTTATTATTATAGGTAATAATCTACTGGTTTGTGTACGTAGGCACTAATTCGGGTATAATTGCATTTAAGATATTGTTTATTTTTATATTAATATTGACTTTATATACCTACAAATAGATATTTAAGAGCAACTACTTGTTATAAAAATAAATATGTCGCTGGGTTAATGAAAATAAATTTTGAATCTTATTTTTACATTCGTGTTTCACTTGTTTCAATAGGGCATTCAATGAAAAGAATGTATTTAGTCAAAATATTTTATTCTATCATTTCCTACGGAATAAGTACACACAAATAAAATTAATCAGGTGTCAATATGTAATAACTTATGATTATGTGAATTGAAAGTAATGTAGGTACTGAAAAAGTGACCTCTAAGAAGTTTCAGTTACATCTAGACATGGGGAAAAGCGTTACTTTTCGATCACCGTTATTGTTATTCCCGTTCCAAAAACATCACATTGAAAAATCACCGTGACTTTATCACTTCGGTTATTTCGTGTACACGACATTTGCGTGTCGGTCGTTCCCGGCAGTTACTGATATTTTTGTAACAACTGATGTTACTCTGTGACAGTGCACCGCAGTCACAGTCACAGTTAGTAACAGCGGTCACGTCACGAGGCACGACGCGACGCGTCGCTTACACACTGTTCCAGTGATATCGTCGCTAAGCAACAACGTTATTTTGTAACGTTGTTACTTCGTGACAAGTCACACCGTTACTTTTTAATGGCGGATCACCGTGATTTTTTCATCGTGAAGTTATTTATCACCCACCTCTAGTTACATCACAATAATATGCATCCACGATGAAATTCATGATGTAGGGAATATCTAGTATTATATATTTAATCAAAATCAAAACAAACACGAACGCATTTGAGTTAAGTCTCAATTTGTATGGCAAAAAATAGTTATCGCCAAAGGCCACCAAAGGTATAGTGCGCGCCATCCACGACTACGCGCCCCTCCAGTCCCTCCACAGCGAATATCATACTAATCTGTGCGCAGTTGTACGGCTTGGGCTTTGGAGGGGCGCGCCGCGCCTTCGTGAATGGCGCGCACTATACACTCAACCAATCTGATTTCTGGGCCACTTCGTATCTTCTCAGAGTGACGTTTATATGAAATCTCTAGCGGCTCTCATAGATTTTCAGTATGTCAAGGTACGAAGTGGCCCAGAAATTAAATTGGTTGACCGTACAGTTCGCGTTGCCGCGGTTAGGTTTGTTTCTGGCAATGTCACACACATTTCATTATTTTTCTCTATTAATGAAAAATAATTACAGATTCACATTAAAGTTAAAGAAATATATATGTTGCTAGGGTTTTAACAAACACTTCCATAAAATAACTGAAAATATTTTATGGGAACCACTTAGAATTTACACATAACAATTCATAATATAGATGTATGAGACTGAACTCTTTCCTGCAACTAGGTAATTCAGGAAAGCTGAATGTACCTTCATAGGCCTATGTGGTAGTGACAATGCTAATGGAAATACATTATATGTACAGTAGAAATTATTTAAAATGTCCGACGTTTTATATAACTTGTCATTGGACTTTGTATCTTCACGCTTGGACAGTAAAGTCGCTTTTTGAACGGCCTAATTTGATACAACTCGGACAGTTCAAATAATTTTAAGTATACTGTAATATGTATTATCTAATAACCCACTTTATCGTCTATCGTGCAGTTTTGGTCACTTTGTCCTCATTTGAATTCCACATTAACCTGAAGTCTATTAGGAAATTAACCTAGTTTTGCTTAAGTACTAATACAATATTTACTATTTTACATTTATCGTATACACACACAATCACATAAGTAAGACACTTTTTGCCAGTGTATTGCTTTTAAAAATATAACAATGTCTGTCCTGCATAACATTGTCATTAATTATCACAGTACAGGAATCACATGTTCAAAGAAATGGAGCTATACAAAATCTCATAAATATAAATATCCAATTGAAATTCATCTTAATATTTGGCTGTTGTGGCGTGGTAGTAATATTGATAAAATTCATTTGTGAAGAGACGTCGGGACAAGTATATAAAAATATAAAACTGTTCCTATTCAGGCGACTTCCTGATTTGTCGGTGCGGAGGCAGTACGATATGAGAAAAGTGTCAAATTTCAGTGTCAGCTGTCAGTCGACTCAGTACCATTATTTACTGCGCCCCTACATTTAAATGAGTGCTTCCTGACCTGACTGACGCGGGATGCGCGGTAGCGGGACGATGCGAAGGCGGTACTGCTCCGCTTATTGCGCATGATATTACTTCTGCGCAAAAGTAATACTGACAGTGTTCCGTCAATTGAGAATTTTTGCGACGTCAGTAAATTTACGTCAAAGAAGAAAATGTCACATATCGATCCCACCCCGCCAAGTCAAGAAGTCGCCTTATGCTGTTAAACTGCAAGGGATGGTAAGATTTAGAATCATTCTTTTAACTAACTTATATAGACTAAAGTTTACTGGTAGTGTGCATGCTTTCTGTGATACCTATTTCAATCTGCGACTGACATACATTTTCTTTGTCTACTACATTGTTAGAGTTAATCATATTGTCTATCCTCTTCGTCCTGTTTGCGCCGTCCTTGTCTACTTCAAACGCTTTATTGTCAATGCCAGATTTGAGAACGTCTTCAATTTTCGACTCTTTTTCCTTCTCGATAGGATCTTCGTTTTTGCTGCCATATTTCTTGCTTGCTAAATATAGCCACCTAAAATAGAAGATAATTTAATTAATTCCAAAAAAACTAGCAAGCATTCAGGTTTGGCGACCGAACATAGTGCTTAGGACCAGTTTTTACTAGGCGAAGAAACTGGTTCTAAATAAAAAATATCTAGGTATCTGCGATGCGACTATTGCAGCATGTATTTACAAGGACAAACGTTTTTCTGGAGCGCTCGTGGCCCAGCGGCGCCTGCGTGCAGCAAGCGTTATTCAAAGTTAAGCAACATGGGCCGCGGTCAGTACATGGATGGGTGACCGCTTTGAGTGGTTACTAACTGAGCGCTCCCGTGCTTTGGAAGGCACGTTAAGCCGTTGATCCCGGCTGCTGCTGCTGGCTGATATCGCAGCAGTCGTTAAGCCAAGTTGGAGGCCTTCGGGCGGCTTGAGAACTTCTAATAGTCAAGTTGCCCACTCACTTGACAAAGGGGGGTCGAAGTTGCACCACGTGCGTAGGGAAAGTACCCACCGCTACCGTACACGTGACCCCTGGGTGGTTCTAAAAGTGCAACAAAAACTGGCAACCGTACTGTCTTCTCGAAGATCTCACGGTTCGAAATAAATGCCATACGATAAATAAATAAAAAATAACGTTTTTCTAATCTATAATCGAAATTAATATTATAAATATTTCTTCAAAATAATTTCTTTTTCTTATACAATAGGTACATACAATTACTCTTTATTGCACACCTCAATAAATAAAACTATTACAAAGTATGTACCTAGATCTTGTTTTTTTTTGTTTCCTAGGTTCTTCATTTTGATGAAGCTCTACTGTGTCTTTCTTACGCTTCTCTACTGTCCTTTTGCTCGTCCTGGGGCCTGTACCCCTGTACCACAAAACTTTACAAGTCTACAATTTGACAAAATTATGCAATTTCCCATAGAAAAAGTTGACAAATTTAGTTGTGAGTTTCGTTTGTCAAAGTTGACAAAGTTTTGTGGTACAGGCTGTACCACAAAACTTTACAAGCGTACAATTCGACAAATTTGTCAACTTTTTCTATGGGAAATTGCATAATTTTGTCAAATTGTAGACTTGTAAAGTTTTGTTGTACAGGGGCCTGGCTGTCACAGTCAAATTAAAGTGAACCTCCAAGAAACTAATTATTTTTGTTTCTATAGAGCCTTGTAAGTAGGTCAATGTGGTAAATTTATTATCAATACAATATACACTTGACAAAGCCTAATCCCAATAAGGTTTAGTTTCCCCTCGGGTTGGAAGGTCCAAAACTAATGCCTACGCCAAAATCTTGGGATTAGGTAGCGGAGCCCAGGCATCCTCCTGGATGCAACTACTGGGATAACGCTAGGAGGATGATAATGAGATGATGATACACGTCAAAATCAAAACGAAACTCACAAGAATATAACAACGGCTGGGACGGTCAGCGCTCCCCCCAACACGAAGAAGGCTCCTGGGAAGGTCTTGATGGTAGCCGTGTACGTGCTGGTGTACATGGGCGCGTACACGAGTGGCATCATTGCTTCTGCGACGCCGAAGAACGAATTCACCTTGCCTGTGCAAAATTATACCTAGAATTGCTATACGTCCCGATATGCCGGGACATGTCCCGGTTTGAAAAGCTTAGTTAATTAGTAGGGACCAGCTGGGCCATTTTACGAAAAGTTGTACACCCGACTTTTTTTTTTGGATAAAATCGGGTTTTTTTACTCAGAACTCAGAATCGAAAGCACTTTCGAATGATGTGGAGGAAAAAAGTGTCCCAAGATTTTTTTATTCCATTCCGTTACCGTTCTCATACTAAGCGTGTAATGCTTGTATGGTGGTAACGGAATGGAAAAACTGGAAATTGTATGAAAAATTTGGGACACTTTTTTTCTCCAATTAGGTTCGAAAGTGCTTTCGATTCGGAGTAGAAAAAACCCGATTTTATCCAAATTAAAAAAAAAGTCGAGTGTACAACTTTCTGTAAAATAAATAAGGCGACTCCCTGATTTGTCGGTGCGGAGGCAGTACGATATGAGAAAAGTGTCAAATGTCAGCGTCAGCTGTCAGACGACGCGATGCCATTTTTTACTATACGCCCCTACATTTAAATGAGTGCTTCCTCACTGGCGCGGGATGCGCGGTAGCGGGACGATGCGAAGGCAGTACTGCTTCGCTTCTGCGCATGATATTACTACTGCGCAAACGTAATACTGACAGTATTATATCAAGTGGGAATCTTTGCGACGTCAGTAAGTTTACGTCAAAGAAGAAAATGTCACATATCGATCCTGCCCCGCCAAGTCAGGAAGTCGCCTAAGCATGATGAACGTAGTAAGGACGACTATAAGCCTACCGCTTAACATAGACAGTGCCTGCGCGGCGTGCAGCGAATGAGGGTGTCGGCAGCAGGTAGCACATGGGGATCGGACGGCAGAGACCTGTCCCGACCCCACGTCCACGTCTACTATCCTTTGACTTTGAGAATGAGGCAAGCGCTGATGTCCATTCGAATTTTTCTTTTTGATCTCTACTTTCACTAGGTACCAGTGGCGGGGCGTCGATACAACTCGATTCCCACCGGCTTGCCTAATTTTCAGGCAGTCCACTTCTTTTACTACGGCTCATCATGAATAAGCCAGGCAAATTATTTCCGGCTTCCCTAAGAATATTTTTGACGCGCCGCCACTGCTAGGTACCTACTTTTTCGTTAATTTGTCCCACCATGGCCCCCATATTTATGGCAACCCTAGTCTCCGACAAGATAGTGGGGGTGGAATAGTAGAGTGCGAATGCTCCATAGACAGCGCGTTATTTGATTTTCAAAAAAGATGCAGTTTTTATATTATTGTTTTGTGTAATATGTAAGTATCGTTATTTTATTGAACATATTGATCATAATTACATGAAGCATGAGTATTTTAAGGTACGTAAGTGGGTAAGCATGTCCATCAATCAGTATATCTTCCTAAAAAAGTGTCCCTGTGAATACTTTACCGAACTTTACTTACCTAATTCATCTTTTTCGACTAATTTTGAAACCATAGATCGCATTGCTATAAAAGACGTTCCACTGAAGATTTCAATCAAGGGTGCTGAAAAAATATAAAAGGGCTGTATTTAGACAGATGTACTGCAGTCTATCTAGTCAATCGCAGATTTCGTGGGATATATTTTTTAGTTTAATAACGCATCCCAATAAATCCAATAAATAGACTTAGAAAATATTGTAAAAGATGTTCAGTGTCAAAATTTAGGTTCTTTGCTTTGATTTCGTCACGTGAATAGGTGGCGCTACACTTCGCCATACGAGTGTAGACAGGTTAAAAATATGTATGTACACCTGTACACTCAGCTCCAGAGAAACGTACTGACCATACCAACTTCAATGCAGGGGCGTGGAGTCACATTTCTCTGCAGCTGACTGTACTATGTTATTTTTCTGCCCGCCTTCTAGGTTCTTTGCTTTGATTTCGTCACGTGAATTAGGTGGCGTTACACTTCGCCAAACAAGTGAAGACAGGTTAAAAATATGTATGTAGGTACAATTATACACTCAACTCCAGAGAAACGTGACCATACCAACTTCAATGCAGGGGTGTGGGGTCACATTTCTCTGCAGCTGACTGTACTATGATAATCTAGGTGGCCGAACAAAACCACCGTTGGAAATGATTGTTCATCTTTCTTAAATTTGTTTATCTATGCCAAGAGTCAAAGTCCGTCTTAGCTAGCCTTTACTAGTGGAAATCCGACAATAGGTACAGTTCGTACAAAACTGTAAGGCAAATTAACGCAAGCAAAAATCTATCCTACAGTCAGAGCTCTAAGTCAAGTTTTGCTTGCGTTCGTTTGACAGAATTTAGCCTTAGAGTTGTGTCCGAACTATACACTTTTATTTATCATGCATTTAAAGTTAAAAATAAAATATTCGACTCACCAATATAGATATGCCATGTTTTAGTAGCAAACGCGTACATGAAGCCGGATAGTATTTTGCTAGTACAGGATATCACTCCAATGATGGCGTCATCGAATTTAAGAAGGTGACTGAATACACCCACAGAAAATAGAGTACCTGAAATAACAAACAGTAGCATTAAAGTCAGATAGGTATTTAATTTAAAAATGAGGTATTAATTTAATTGTTGTCAAGCGGATGCGTCCGCTAACGAAATTATAATTTTCAATAAAATTAAAAAATAAATAAGTAACTTATAACTCCACAGGTGGGATGTGAACCCACGACCTCGACGACGACGACCTCCTCCTCCTCCTCCTCCTCCTCCGTGAGGCCGTGGGTTCAAATCCCACCTGTAGAGTATAATTTTTCACTTGGATTGAAAACGAAAATAAATATTTTCCTAACTACATTTTACCCGCAACTTCCATGTTGAGCTTGATTTTAGTATATTTAGAAAAAAGTAGATCTAGCGCGGTTTAGCTATTAAAGTGTTAAAAGGTACGGAGGTACCTACTTTTAGTTACTTTTGAACACAACAAGATTGTGTGTCTATAACATTATAGACATTACACTGAGTATGATTGTATTTCCGAGACTTATGAATTGCAATTATTTTGTACATTATTAGTGAAGGACTTAATTATGCCTACATTGTATTTAGTTCCATTGTGTAACGAAAGTTACTCATATAAATTGTATGACTAATTTTCGTTACACAATGGAAATAAATAAAATGTACTCATAAGTACCTACCTGAGTAGTTGGCATAATTATGTAGAACTTCAAAAAAAAATGAAATTCACCCTGTGTGTAGAGGTACAAACATTGTAAAAAACCGCATTGCTTATGGTGTTAGGCTATAACATCACAGCAAACTACTTCGTTAAATAAAATATGTATTAAAATTTAAATACCTACAAATTAAGTACCTACATTATATATGTGCTATCTACGACGACGCGCCCCTCCACAGAGAATCTCATACAAATCTAAGCGCAATTTTGCGGATTGGGCTGTGGAGCGCCGCGCGTTCGTGGATGGCATCTACATAATATAATATTATAATTGGGTTGTTTAGTATTTCTCACCAACTAACGAGGTGCACATGGCGTACGTCGAGAACACGCTGAAATCTACCTCGTTCCAGTTGAAGCGGTATCTCGTGAAGAGGTACATCACCGACATTTCTCCTGAAATCCCGAACAATACTTGTGTTACCATTACTATATAATATATATACTGACGTTATCAACTCTACTTATTGAGATAAGGTACTAAGTTCACCGTATCACCGCCGCTTGATATTAAACTTTTCATTTGTTGCCAAAGTGCTAACATAATTGTTATGCGGGTGATATTTATTTACATACATTTGGCAGTCAAGCCTGCGAGGTGTCAAATACGGAAAACACAGTTTCGCACATCAGTCTCTGGTGGATACTATATTTACACTAATGGCCCCAGAGACTAATACAATGTAGGTATAACGTATAAGATGAAATTATTTAAGATGTCAGACTTTTTTAGAAAACTGCCATTAGATTGTGAACCTTCTTGCTGTTACAGTAAAGTCGCTTTTTGAATGGACTAGTTTGATAAAACTCGGACAGTTTAAATAATTTTAGTTTGACATCTCTCGGAAATTTAAATTTATTATTTTAAATACCTACTGCAATTTTGCACAATGTGATCAACTGAAACCTTGCTATATTCGTAAAAGTAGTAGAATTTGAGCCTTCACAAACATCTACTCGTACGAAGCACCTAAATTACAGGGTATAATCATTGTTGGTTGCGGTTGCGGAGGACAGCAGCCTTCCTAATGATTTGTCCATTGTTTTTGGTTTTAATGGTTGTTTACTACACGGCAATCTAAAAAATATAATCTTAGTGGTTAAGTAGGTACTTATAATAGCGCTAAAGTATTATATAAGTGTGCAATTTGCAGTTATGGGGACTCATCGCATGAGACCATGTTTCGCGTGCTACCGTGTAAGAACGAATTCGAACGAAATGTATTCTTCAGAATGACCGTATGCCACATTAATATTTTTCATCTCTCCTGTTTGGAAAGTTCGATTTTCACGTGTAGATAGCCGGGTTGAAAATCGCTTTTCCTACCCTAGGGTGGAAAGTATTTTTTTTACTGCTGCTGGGGGTCCATTGTATATCGTCCTCTACTAATTTAAAACAAATACTTACTTAATACATAAACAATATAATAAACTAAAGATAAACCAAATTATTATTTTACTGTACAGAAACATAAGATAGGTATTATTTTTAACCCCCGACGCAAAAAGAGGGGTGTTATAAGTTTAACGTGTCTGTCTGTGTATCTGTGTATCTGTCTGTGGTATCGTGGCGGCCAAACGGATGAACCGATTTTCGTTTAGATTTTTTTGTGTCATAGATAATTTTATCCCGAGTGTTCTTAGCCATGATGAGGGGACCTGACTAACTTCTTTATGTCCGATCGATACGAAATTTGGTACCGTGTTACTTCAATAATATTGAAAGTATATGGTAAGGTAACCATGACCTGATCAGTCGTTTGAAGATCATCAGCTCTTTTCTAGTTGATGAGGGGATCTGACTAACTTTCTTATGTCCGATCAATATGCACTGTCGGGGGGTTTTTAAAATTTAAAATTTTGTATTATTTCTGCAAAGTTATAAAATAGTTATTTGTATTGTAACATAAAAACTTCCACTCCATTTCGGACCAGTCCGTCTTTTTATTTTATTTTGTCAACAAGGAAAAGAGTCCGTATGGTACTAGCCGTACTTGAAACCCCCCAGTGACCTCTCTTTTTTTACTTTAGATTATTTATGAATATTTTAGTAATCGCTATATAATATTTATTTATAAATCATCCATATCCAAAATTACAAAATAGTATGTATATATACATTTGTTTAGTAAAATATTATTTGTTGTGTTTTTAAGTTTTAAATAGTCCAATCTGGACCGAGTAATATGATCTTCTGTCAATGTTTACCACTATTTTGGAATTTTGGATATGGATTATTTATTTACTTCTAGTTTAGTGCGACATTTTAAGTAATTTGAAGTGAATACAATACTCAAATAACGGAAGATAATGAGGAAGGCGTTTTTAGTGTGAGTCGCAGTGAGTCTTTTAAACCGAGAGCCTACTTTCCACACTTGTATCATAAATAACTATTACATTTACTTTCCTCCTAGTCGAAATGAAAAGTAGAATGTTTAACTCGGTTGAAAGTATCCATTTCACCCTTGAACTTAAAATATCTCAGGTGAAATGGGTCGCTTTCAACCCTTGGTTAAAAATCTACTAAATATTATGCAATGGCGTTCACTGACACATCTTACATGCTTACTACTAGTATTGGTAGGTAACTCAATCTTATGTCTACTTTCAAAATAGGAAGCAATTTGGATTTAATTTTGCAAGCAATAAAAACTTAACCTTGTCCGGTACATTCAAATTTCGATTGGTTTATTTATACTTAGGGTATTAAGATACGAGACATGTCAATGAAGCATAAACGTAACTAGTTAAATATACCTAACCTAAATCGTTGCCGGCCGTTGCGATTTACAGATCAGGTAAGTAATGGGATTTTGTACATAGGTAGTTATTATGAAATTGCCGGCGAGTTTAGACATTGCAAGCGCGAGGGTAGGTATAATTTAATGCGTTTGGGGAAGGAGACGGCAACTTCATGAAGCAATCTTGAAAAAAAAAACATTTAAGGGTGAAAGCAAAAAAAACCCCAAAAAATAAAACGTCCTCCTAAATAAAACACTTGTAAAAAATAAGTATTAGAATAGCATGACTGTTTTCCTATTAGGTATATTTTCACGTCGTCCAACTTATAATTTATTAGTATTCGTAATGTTTAATAGATCTATAAAACAGATATTTTTAAAAAACTCATTTCGATAAAATCGTATTTACGCACCCATACAAATTGCATATATCCTTTGTGTAACGGAGGATAACAAAAAAATCATAAACATGATTAAAACAGCCCGGGCCAAAAAAATTAGGGTCCCATTAAGTACAAAATATTGAAATATTTAATTAAATTTGTCATAGAAATTTAGAAATAAAGGAAAAATTTTAAAACTGGCCGCGAGTGCCATGAAGTCGCAGGTTCGAATCCTGCTCGGTGCCTAAGCTTTTCAATTTTTCCTTTATTTCTAAATTTCTAGTTTGCGTTACTGCTTAATACAAAATTAAATTTGTCATGTTTCCAGAACGAACATATCGTCGCCCCCATGCTAAACTAACATAAGTGCATTTTTGACAAAATTGAGTTATTGATGTAATTATGTACCAAATATGGTAATCTACAATGTCACAAATTTCTAGACTTCTATCTTTTAAGATTTCAAAGTTACGGTTGTGCTAATCTGACATTTTATCTGTTTTATCCCATGGTAGACTTGCGAATTGTAGATAAGGCATTTTTCCTTGGCCGATAAAGTTAGGACGCCTGTGAATAATTAACGAATCTGCCATTTTCGTTAATTTTCTATGGTGGAAATTATTAATGACCGGTACGATTAGCCTATAGCAAATTTGCGATTCTGACAGATACGATAGTTTACTATGGTGGCATTTATTCCTCATCCATATTATTAACTATAGCATATTTGCGAATCTGCAGATTGGTTAATTTAATATAGTGGCAATTATTACTCAACCAAAAAAGTAGACTACAGCAAATGGGCGAATCGGGCACATACGTCAGTTCATTATGGTGGTATTTAATTCTTATACATTCATAACCTTTAGCAAATTTGCGAATCTGGCATATTAGTTATTTTGCATGGTTGCTATTATTACCACATCACATAAATTTGACTATCAAACTTTGCGAATTTCACATTTCCGCGAGTTTGTAATTGTAATAGTAAATCATTCGTATGTACCTTAAGAAAAACTTAAAATAATGCATGATTGTTAATGGCAGTTTTTGTTATCGTTGATAATCATTAAATTAAATGGTGCGAGTTGTAATTTTTTATACATAAACTAATTATTTAAATGTACCTACTTTTTAAAAGAGTATTTTTTGGCTGAAATGTTAAATGCCTTTGCCTACTTTGTTTTATAAACTTTCATCCTGACAGTACATGCAAATTAGTAATATTAATATTATAGAAACTAGTATTGCCTACATGGTGACGTACTGCAAAAGTTGGTCTGTATCGACTAACGAAGCGATGTTGTCGATAAACAGATATCGATAATTGAAAGTTATAAAACGTGTCTTATATTCCAATTATACTGTAATGGGATTACGGGACTGTATATAAATAAAACAGCGTTGTATTATAATTTAATGCGCTTAAAAATATGTAAGACATTGTTAGAAGTGTGTATACTAAAATTAATAAGCATGTCGACCAACATAGCTGCATAAAAAAATAGAAGCATGTTCATAACTATCAGGTATCTCACTGTCAGTGTCATAAGACTCATCTGTGCCCGTGGCTTCTATAAAACATTAAAGACTGGAGACACCATTATATTCGAACTTAACCCTCTGCCCAAGGTACAGGAGGAAAATCTGCCACGTTAATAAAAACTACTTATTTAATCGATTAAATATGTCAGTCTCAAAATTGTTTCCGGCGTCAGAAGAGCTTCGTCAAAATACCTTTATTTGCTGTTTTTGGGTGAAAAAACCTTTGAGTTTATCAAATCTACAAAAGTATTATAATTATCGCCACATACACATTTATTTTTGCTTCAATTAAAAATTTCTGCAACATTAATGATTTAATTCAAATCATATATCGAGCATCCATCCCCAAATCGATTAAAAAATATTCGTACTTGGCCGCTATTTTGACGTCTCACGTCACCGTATTTTAGGACCGTAAGGACTACTAGCTATGAGAATTTCTTTGAAATGTGATCCTTAGTGGGATTGGTAAATTTGGCTATTCGATAGTGGACGTAGAATTCCGAGAAACTTTATTAAATCGGGGGAAATAATTTGTGTAAGTAAAGTATATTTGAAAATTGGTACAGTTATCTTTTATAGCATGTTCATCTGAATACCGCAATGTAAAACTATACCAATTTTAAAATCTACACGAATTATATCCCCTTATTAATTTAGTATTTGGCGTAATTTTCCCAGACATGGTTCAGCATTTTGAGTCATCTATATTTTAATCACTTCCGTTGGGTTTTATTTTATTTTATTAAACATAGGATTGCTCTTGTGAAGCGAGCTCACCCAGAAGATGCCTATTTACTCATGAAAAGAGCTTGGTTCGAGCAAGAGCAATTTCAACCAGATAAGGATGGTACCTAACCATTTGTTCGTCTGGACGCCCGATGGAAGAAGGGGGAAGGCGTATGAGTACAATTTGTAGAAGACGCACAGACACGCTACTTTGCGTATATGCTAGGCTCTGCAGCTTAGTTGCTACTACCGTACCGTCCCCGTATGAGCCCCTGCTCTGCGATCCACCGAGTCGATTGCGGCAAGTTGATACTTAGCCAAACAATCCCAAAGGACTACAATATTCCATGCTGGAATTGCTGGATAGGACTTGGGCTGATTACGAATATTAGTAATCCATTTATATATGTTATAGGCGGAAGGATTGGAAGTGATTAAAATGTGGACGATTGAAACTGGATCGATTGAATCGATTTCGATCGATTTAATCGATTTAAACTGGAATCTGGAACAAGAAATGACGGCCTCACCCTTATTTATAAATTCCTGTAATGGTTTTAAGTATTTTGAAATGAATTGAAATGATATTATACAATATATTTCTGTTGGAATTACAAATAAATACAGATTCGCAAATCAATGTCTCAATACAAATGCATAGGAAGGCATTCAAATAGACCATAGTTAACACACGAAACTGTCATTTTCGTAACTTTACCTGGGTTCAAATATATTAAAAGTAGTTTTAATTTGCGAAAGTGGTAGTTTCGTGAGTTTATTATGGTGAAAAAACTTACCTTTGTTGCACTTTCTATGGAGATGCAAAATTGCGAATGTGCTGTAATTTCTAAATCCAATAAAATAATGCTTATCTGAGAAATTGATCATGTAATACAGCCATTTTGAAGACACTACATGTATACTATATCAATACAACTTCAACTAATACATCAGAAAAATCAATATAAAATTTTTAGCACCTTTAAATCGCTCTCCTCAACATTTTGTTTTTTGCAGTTATGTTAGTTTAGCATGGGGGCGACGATATATTAACCAGAACGAACATTATATATATCAAAATCTTTTTAAAAGTTCAGTGAAACATTTCGTTCTTGCTTCAGCATTATGTTACACATATATTTTTCCCATAAAAATGAATTCCTATGGATCGAATATCCTATATACTCGTATTCCTATATAACTACTTAACTGTAATTCCACCATTTTTATTTTTTTCTTACTTTGATCGGTTGTATTGCCGTTAATCTACAAATCTGGCCGACCACTTAACTTTTAGGTAATTTAAAGCTCTTTAACTTTGGCATAAAATATCTGAAAAGTTACACATTTCCCCCCCTCCCCCCCTTAGGACAAGGTGGAAAACTTAGGGTAGTCTTCCTGTACCCACAAATAACCCCATAAAAACCACCGAGCACTTTCCAGGTACCCCCCCCCCACCCCTTGTTAGGACATATCCACTGGACTAAAACGAGTATATCCAGTGTTGCATGTTCTCCAGCCTTTGCCGTCCCTAAAAACCAGAAATATACCTAAGATACAACGGCACGATACAGCTTAGAAAGTGAGTTGTAGAAAGCGATGGCGTAACTAATACGTAGTATTGAACATGGTCTTCGACTGCCAAAGTTGACGATGACGTAGAGAATTATGACGTTTCTGTTTGCCAAATCCATTTAATGCGTTATGCTTTGCATACCCAAAGGTGCCGCTTTAGGTATGCAAAGCAAAGTAATCTGAGTTACCATCAGCGTTTATTTTTATTGGAAAACGGGAATTAATCGCGTACACTTAAATAATTTATTTACCTTTTGTAAGGTTTTGCCCGACGTTTCGAATGTATCGCAACATTCGTGGTCGCGAGCTGGCTGGCGTGTCGTTATACACGCGATTAAGTCCCGTATTCCAATAATAATGTGTGAAAATCGTGTAAGTTTTAATCGATACATCAGCGTTTAGTTAGTGACAGTAAAAATATCGAAACGGCTTTTGCTCTTAACCGTGTAGAGTTCCAATTAAAATAATTAGGTATATTTAGGCGAATAGGGCCCTACTATAGTTTAACCGTGGTTGTCTCGCTGATCACGCACGTCCGGCGATTATTGGGGCCGAAAAATTTTTTTAGTTAATAAAAATACCATCATAACGATGAAGGGAACTTTCGGGGGAGGTGTAATATAGCAATTGGCTATTTATTTATAACGCGTATTGCTTGTATAAGCACAACCTAAAATGTATATAAAGATAGGAAGATATTTAATAAAGAATTCATTCATTATACTACATCAACGCGAGCCTATCACATCTAAGTACTCTCTCCCCATCGCATCCCTTATAATAGTTCAACGAATTCTTCCTCCGATATGGTTTGGCTTGGTACCTTGTTCGTCGCCGAATCGTCGGTTTTCTCCTTGAAAAAAAGGCTGACGTCTACGAACTATTGCGGCCTTGATAACTCTTGAATGGGTCGAGTTTTTAACTTAGATAAGGCCGATGACAACGCACAGCACTATGACTAAATAGCATGATCATGCGTAGCCGGCGGTTGTTGGCGCCGCGCTTGAAGGCCGCGAGAAGAGTCTTTCACCAGAAGGCCGACTGCGAACCGAAAACGAAGTATTTTCCTCTCTGTCGCACTTGCAAATTCGAGCGATAGGAGATATTTAGTTTTTTGCGGTAGGCCCTCTGGGTATGTGGAAGAACGAGTACAGCCAGCGCAGCAATTCTTGGACATCTTACCGTAGATAGGGCCTATGACCACACATAGCACAACGACGAGCATGATGACGCGCAGCCGACGGTTGTTGGGCCCGCGCTTGAAGGCCACAAGAAGTGTTTCTTTCACCAGGCTGATGTCGAAGAACGAGTGCAGCCAGTCACAGCAATTTTTGGACGGCTTCTGGAATATTCCAAATTATACAGTTTATTCGCCGAGCTAGGAAACAAACATATCACGCACTGTAGCCCAGGAATAGAATACGACTACGGTATCCTCTTGTCTTAAAAGGCGACTAAAAGGGGGTACTCGGGGTCGTAGACGGCCGTAGTTGGGGGGCTGTGATCGTCCAAAAAACATGGCGGGACCCACATAGGTGGACTCTCTCTAAGGCAGCACTGGAGCGTTACATGGGAGATCCCAGAGCCGTCCGAAATGGGTTGAGGAGGACAATCGGGGGGTTTTAGTAGGTGCAAGTCCGATATAGCCTGCGCGGTGCCCCCGCGGTGCGGAAGTATCCATAACGGATTTTCCTCCCTAAAAAGGGACACAAACTTGACTGTAAAAAATAGAAACTAAAACTGCAGGCAGATACACCGTCAGTCGCGCTTATACCTAACGCGCATCACTATAAGGAGTTCGGATATAGTTTATAACTACAACCGTCTACCTACACTGACATATGGAGAAAAATGTAGCTGTCATGTCTATTATTTGCGAAATGCTCATTAGTGTCAAACGCAAATAAAATTAAGCAGCAATGATATTTAAAACTTACCTATGAAGAAGAAAAAATGTAGCTGCCATGTCTGCTGCCATGTCTATTAGTTGCAAAATACTCAGTAGTGTTCAAACGCAAAAAACAAAATTAAGCAACAATTAATATTTAATCCCTGTGTTATAATACGAGTAATACCCCATTAAGCGAAAAAGGTATTTCCTATTAAGTAAGTACTTAACTCATGCAGTCGTGTGAAACCAGGAAATGGAACTGATGTAGCTGACCACAGGTAATCACCGAAACTCTTGATTAACGTAGGAACTTCGAAAAGAAGTTTTAGTGCCTAATGTAGTGAGTACCTATTTTCTACAGAAACTCCCAGTGCTCTTGGGAAGCAATTCCCTTAGAAACAAAGAGTGTTCATTTTGCCTTAAACCTTCCATCTAAAGATCAACAGCAGCTATGAATTCTTAAATAAAATGGCCGTTTCATGTTATAAAGCCACAGACGACTATTAATGTAGCATCGCTTGGATGTAAATTTAGAAATAAAGGAAAATTAACGGCACTAACGTTCAAATTATTGTATACCCTACCTTTAGTTTTTAAACTTTTTAAAATTTTAAAACTTTTCCTTTATTTCTAAATTTGTAGTTTGCGTTAGCGTATCAGTATATTTACCTACACCCATAAACTGTTACATAAACTGTTTATTTTGGGATTAGGTCGATCTGTCGAACATTTGTAAAAATAAATTGTGTATGGCATACGAAAGGCTACATCCAATCTAATCGATGTTTATTTTTCCACGGCTCATTTGAACTGGCGGTGTCGAAGGTCCTTCCAGAGTTTTTAAATTAGGTCAAGTTGACGGACTTTTTGTATGGTCGTGCTCCGCTGACTGTTAGTCATTGAACTTGTAACCTGTTATATAATTTGTGGACAGCCATGGCCGACCGTCATAACTTTGTTGACAAAAAACAAATTAGTTATGCAAGTTTCTTCCTTAAAGATAGGTTCCGATCTATTCATTACATTATTCCGATCTAAATAGTACATAACATTGTGATAACGATGAGGTAGTTCATCATTACCATCTAGGCAGAATTTAGGGAGCCGAGAATGTAAAGAAAGACGACTGTTACTACAATTTGTAATTGTAAGAACACAAATATTACAATCACATACTTATAACCGTAGTCTAGTATCTAAAACACAATCCTATTGAGCTTATAAGTGGAACTAGATCGATTTGTGTATTGACTGTCCTGTTGGTTTGCGTAATAGGTAACTTAGAGTTTACCTACTCTTACTGTTTTTCATCATTTTCTTACACACGAGAAAGCGAAAGTTGTAGTGACAAATCAATATTTATCGCACGGCCCAACACAGTACGGCAAGTATTACTACATGTTATGCCGACTTATAGACATGTTATGCAACTATATGTGCATTTATAAACCGACGCACCGCCGCCGCTCACAAGCCAGTATTTTAAGGGGAGGTATCCCCAACGCAAATGTCCCGCTCTAACACGCGTGAGTTTACAATTAACAATCCCGCTCTCTACGCAAGCTCTGCGCGCAGTTTTGTAAATATTTAGCTATAGTGATCAAGCCAATCATTTTATCAAAGCAAACCCTGCGAATTTGTCTATAACTATTTACGATCTTTAATTGAGTACAAAAATTAAATGTGAAATATCAGTAATGTAGCCGTAGTATTGAAAAAACATTCCAAAAAGAGGTAACTTCGCGATTTTTTTCTATCGAGTGAAATTCATCAGGTCATGTAACTGACTGCGATTTTGACTAGACAAGATCCTTATGTAACACATATATTTTTTTTAGATTTTAAGACACTATATTCTATGTCTCAGATGGTTTTTAAAAACTCAAAAGTGGTAATACACGGCCTTAATGGAATAAATACTATATTTTAACATAATATGAGCTTACTTTAATTTGCAATATTTACAAGGCCTTGTTAATTTAACTATTTAGGTATGATTGCGCCGATTAGTCTTGAAAGAATGGTTTATAATGAGAAGTTGTAATAAGCTTATAACGTTAATTGACATCTTTATACTTAATTGTATTATATTTATAGAAGCTGCTATTAATGCACTCAAGAACTGCATTCAGCACGAGGTCCCATTCCCGCTCACCTCGGAGGTGCCAGGTTCAAATGCTTAAGATAAGGCCATCAATTAAGCACTCATACGCCTGAGGAATAAATGCCATGTATAATAAAATTAACAACAAGCATAACAAGATTAAAGGTCAAAAGGCCATACTGTTCTCTTATTCATTTCATGCGTCGGCCTTTAACGGAAGACGCACCGGCTTTATTAATTGGCAATAGGATCACGACTGAGCTAATGAAAATCAATGAATATACATCATAGATGTATATTTTACTCACCACGTCTAAGTCGGGCCTCTTCACTTCCTTAATCCTGAAGAATCCGTACATGAAACTAAGGATGTACAGCGTCGCACTCAAAGAGAACACTCCGTACAGTCCTATTTTCCGCACTAGGATCCCACTTAAAGCCGCACCTACTGGCACTCCCACAGAATAGAACAGATTCACAACCCCTATCCGCAACGTCCTTTGGTCCTCTGTCGTCACATCTGCTATATAACTGAACACTCCCATGAACATCGTCACCCAACCTCCCGTCAGAGCAGGAAATATAGCTTCTGTCACAGCTGCTACTTCCACGGGAAGCTGGTAGAAGAAAAACGTGTTCACTATTAGTCCGACGCTAGTTAGAAACTCGCCGATTATAGGCAAGAGCATGCAAAACTTCCTTTGTCCCACCCTGTCACTATAGGCCCCCAGGAATATTAGGATTCCGCAGGGCAAGAATGATTGTAGTACCGTTTTCCAACCAGCGACAGATGCCACAAGCGTTTGGACAGCTTCTTCTTCGAACGTATAGTTCGCTGTCTCTCTGCGAGTCAATGCGTCACATATATGTTCCTCAAAACCAAGATTCACTCTACAAGCTTTTTCTAGATATAAATTTTGTGTAGCTAGAGCTGAAAGTACTGAAGGCATCACGTAACACGCGAGTATCGGTTCCACGGTAATCAGAGAAATCATCCTCTTCGCTTTTTGTACAATATCCATGTCTTTCCAGGCATCGTCGATCTTTTCTGTTTTCTCATTGCTTTGTTTGTTGGTTTTACATTTATTAAAGCTATTTCTTATTACAAGTGTTCCATTTAAGTCACTGCCGTTAATATTAAGATTTTTATCGTTGCCTTTTGTTTCGGCTGCCATTATCTGCAAAAGAAAAAAAATATTGGTCATAATCATTAATCACAATTGAATATGTTTACATTAAATTCAGTAAGACTTCAACCAGAGCCACTATATTTTACCGATCTTCTTTAAACCTTAGACAGTACCTATTTGGACTCCTTTCGTACACTTTATGCTTCTGATTACTAAATGCGCTAATACATCTAATACCGGACGGAGTAATCATTTCATTATTGGCTCAGTACTTAACGTAATTGTCGCTACCAGTAGGACAGAATTAACTTTACCTAGGTACAATGGTTTTATCTGCTGGAGAATCGTTGTTTCCACGCGAGTCACGGATGGTAGGTACGGCTATTTGTATTGTATGTGCACGTGCATACACACTTTACAGGCAGGAGATACGACACGGATGTATCGAGAAGCCTCAAAGCCATCACAATGGAGTTTAATGGTTCTGGTTCCGTTCATTGATTGCTTTCCGGAGATTGGTTTGCAGTCCAACATAGCATTTTTTTCCTAAATCATGGTTCAAAGTCCATTAGACAGATTGTAAACTAAGTGATCTCGGTGCTCGTATCAGAACAATTTTTAACTCAAACGCGAACATTTAAATATAATTCATTTTCATTTCTCATACTCTGAAAGTGGGTCATTGTTCATCTAAGTAGCGTGCTGAAAGTGGTCCATTTCTGCTCTAGAGCAGAAAAGTATTAAAAAGAAATGTATGGTGAATCGGAGTTAAATTGGGCAACGGCACTAGCCTGTACAGCCACATAGTACAGATTCTACAGAGATACTTTAATTGTTCAAATGCCTGACTGCTTACCATGAACAACCTCCTTAATTTGTTTGTTTTTTTTTTTTGCCACAGCCGAAAGTAATATCAATAGTTTGTGGCAGATAAAAAAAAGGGAAATTATGACAAGGACAACAAATCATATGTCTCTCTCTGTCGCTCTTATATAAAGTTGTATATGACCATCTCGTTCAGTAGGTCTTATTATTTGATGTCGAGTCTAATTATTCTGAGCGTAAGCCGATTATTTTTTTATTAAAAATAAATGAAATAAAATGGTCCATACACAAACACCATTAACGTCAGTCAACAGTTCCCGCCAAAATGTTTTTTTCACTGATTCAGAAAATGTTTGTGCATATTGTTATTGAATTTAACAAGTATTTCGCGTTGCAAATAACACAGTTCCTAATTTTTAGAGGGTAGCATTTAACGAACCACCAAATTAGTTGCCGAATGATGCTCTAAAAAATTACATTGATTACCAAAAATACTAGATTCGCACCAAATTTTCAACTCCTTTTAAATATAAAGTGCAACTCAAAGAAGTAACATGTCGATAACCTAATAAATTAAATTGTTACCAAATAAATTAGTCACTACCCAAAAATACTTAATGATCACCTAATTTCAAACACCAAATTTCATATAATTTACATCCAAATATTACAGGGCTCGTAATCCTATTAAAATTATTTACACCCAAATAATTCTTTCGATACCCAGAAATACTACATGATCACCAAATTTCAGGCGGCAATTGTTTTTTAATGTCCGACGCGCAAAGCAGTTCCAATCTAGTCTAACCTCATTGCTAGCACACTGATGCGGTTTTCCATACGGTCCGTCTCGCTCGCACCTCGCGCCGCGTGCGAGCAAGACAGCGCTAAATGATTTTAAGAAGTTGAAGTTTGAAATAAAAATAGCTATTTTAATTTCAAACTAGTGGAGATTGGAACAGTATTGACGGATCTCCGCTGGCGCGGAGCTCCTATTTTGAGTTGTTTTGGCCCTTCGGGCCGATGCAAAACTAACATAACCTAAACCTACCTATACCTATTTCTACCTATTAACTTCCTTTAATTTTTCCATGAAAGTCTATCTATATTAATAAAGTGAACTCATTTGAGGACCTTTATCCATTTTCATAACAAACTAACAATTTAATAAATCAACAAAACTCATTTTCAAATAAAAGGTTTCAATCAAACGCGCTCACGTCAACGCATTAAAAAAAAAAAACTTCTTGCAGTTTGTAAACCATCAGCAATAGGTAGTTAGAATGAAACAGCAATAGGTACCTTTCACTCTAACGACATATCAATAGGTTTTATGCTTCAGACAATTCTTTGTATTTGATTGAGTGAGATAGCAGTATACGTGTTATTATTTCACACAGCCACATTGCGCGTTGCTTTTTAACTTAATTTTAAATTTTACTTTCTAATTTATAACATTTTGGAAATAACTGAAATATTTATAGTGCTAAAAACAATTAATTTGTAACTGTTTACTAAAATGTAGCATGCGATGTATATAATATTTGGATGTAATTCTAATGAAAAAAGGTGCATGAGATTAGGTGGTAGTTTAGTGTTTTTGGTGGTACTTGACAATTTTTTTGATGCGATTATAAATTTATAGGAACGCAATAAGTAAAATAGGTGCAAGTGCTGCAAAAATAGGTAGAATTTTTTTGGTGACTCGGAATTGCTGATCGATAAATTTTTTTGAGTGTTCAACCTTATTTTAGGGTTCGAAAATTTGATGATATCAAAAGTTATTTAGGTGATCATTTTATTTGTTCCCATTTTTAGATCATGTCAATATTGTTTTACATCTTGTCTTTTGTGAAAAATGAAACGAAAATGTGCATATTTGATTTATTTTTGTCTACGAAGCTGGAGGTCCCGTGTTCGATTCCCGGTCAGGGCATTTATTTGTGTGATGAACACGTATAATTGTTGTCGGTGTTTTCTATGTATTCAAGTAGATATGCATTTATCCATGTATGTATATCGTCGCGTTAGTACAAGCTTTGCTTGGTTTGGGACTAGGTCGATTTTAGTGTAAGTTTGTCCACAAGTATTTATTTATTTTCAAATATTTTACTTTCCTCGTATTCGAAATGAAAAGCAGAGTGTTTAACTCGGGTGAAACCACCCATTTCAGCCTCGAACTATTGGCGCTCTCACTTCGTTCGAGCGCCAAAATATCTCGGCAGGAATGGGTTGCTTTCAGCCCTTGGTTAACAATCTACTATTTATGTCACACCTGGCCATTAAGCGGCAATTACCGCACGCTCCGCGCGCGGGAAATTCCACTTCCTGGCCAGGGGGTGACATAAAATTTTGTACTTAACACGGGCGGTAATAAAGAAAGCCTCAGATCGCATATTTATCGCCCTTGAAAAGCCGGCTCGGGCGTCAAATACCTGCGATCTGAGATATTCTTTGTTTTACCGCCCTTGTTAAGTAATGTACTATTTATTATCTACTGTTTGGATGGAAATGACAAGTTAAATCACAATGTGTCTGCAGGTGTTAGGAAATTAACCATGATAATGGTTTGTTAATAAGTAAAAACAATATTTCTGTACGTGTGATAGACAGAGAATTATCCGAAGGTGAGTAATGTTAACAATGTACATCATAAAAATATACTTTAGCACTTTACTTTTGAGGGTTCCGTAGTAAACTAGGACCCTTATAGTTTCGCCATGGCCATCCGTCCGTCCCCGGCTTAGCTCAGTAACCGTTTGTACAAGAAAGCTATAATTTGGCATGAGTTTGCATATCATTGGACCGTTACTCTGTCTTTTTCTTTCATTTGACTTCATAAAAAGACAGTCATAATTTTAACCGACCGACGAATAATTTTATCTGGGGATTGAAAAATCGCCCCTTGATTGTTCAAAGGAATATCATTTGAGAGAGCTAGAAAAGTTAGGAACGACGAAGACTTTAGAATCTAAGGAAAACCGTACACGAGTAATCGGCTTGGATCCGGGATAGGTAGTAATAGTACTGCAGCAAGCAACAAGCAACACTAAAATCAACCTGGCAGTTTTCACCTTATCATTATCACTGGTATAACATAAAGTGCGAACGTATTAATTTACCTTTGAGGTTGACTGTACTAGTTTATGTTTTGTCCATATTGTAGACGTGTGAATTAGCGCTACTTCCCTAACAACAAATAGAATAAGGCTTAGGCTTATACTTATTAGGAAACGTCAATTCAGTTTTTACTATCTTTGTCTTTTTGTCGAGTAATATTAGCCGTGCCTGTCTAGTAGTAATTGACGTAGCGCTAAGTTTAATCAAACATATTTTTTGCCTCTTATATGCGAGGACTAACTATACGTACGTACAAGGTATAAAGTATATTTATACCTACGTTTTCTACTCAGATATTTATAGTAGATATGAATAAGAGAGTTAAATAACCACCGCTCGACAACAGACAATTCTAACAAGCCCTAATACTTACGATGGGTTTATACGTTATAACTTGCGGTAAAAATCCATAGCTTACGAAGTGCGACATGCAATACAGTAGCGCTAGTATAAGTTTTTTCGAAACATTAACTAATTCGAACGCGTTTGCGTTTTGTCTCAAAATGTATGAAAGTGGTATGAAAACGTGAACAGCGCCTCTGGTGGTCACTAGTAGAAACTTAAACAGCGAGTATAACATTTGTTGCTAACCTATGAACGCGCGTATTTCAAACTCGGTGAGAGCGTTTTCAAACATTTTGAGACAAAACGCAAACGCGTTCGAATTAGGTTAATGTTTCGAAAAAACTTATACTAGAGCTACAGATGTATATGAATGAGGGATTGTATGATCGGTATGGTGACATCTCGAAGATATCATGAAATTAAGTACATCTCTGTGGTCTCCAGTAATGAAAACCCCGATTGCAGTAGTACCTAAGACTTACAAGGAAATGCATATATATAATTATATCTTGAATACTTAAGGATGATTCACGCTAGACCGTTCCGTGTCCGGGCCGGTCCGTTTTGTAGTACAAGAAATCGACGGACGCGCGACGGCCGTCGATTTCTTGTACTAGAAAACGGGCCGGCCCGGACACGGAACGGTCTAGCGTGAATCATCCTTTATGGTATCGTATCAAGACCGATTTACATTACAAGAACAAGAACTCACATACAACTTTCTTTACATTGCGGGTCTACGGGATACTGAGATAAGATGATTACGATACAAACCCTGCAATTGAAAGAAAATTCACTGTAAATTGCACGCAAGTTTTTGCTAGTCTAAATCACGCTTTATTTTCGTGGATGTCATAAAATAAAAGCCAGCAACGGCAATAGCGTACTTAGTTAATTATTTAGTTTATACCTTTTTTTCTACAATTCTATTGTCTTTTTTATCCGTCCTTTTTGTCGGTTTGTGTTCATTTGAGTTCTTTAGTTATCATAATATTTTTGCATTAAACAGCTGCTTTGTTTGGTTTTCTTGCCTTGTAGCTATCAAATCCTGTACAGTAGCATTGAAAATTAATTTTCACAAGCTGTTACAGATGTATTGCAAAATGATTTTCTTTCGGGAAAACTCGGATCTCAATCGGAATACGACGGCACCCGAACTGTCAATCAATGATTGAGAGAGCACGATAAATACGAACTTTTCCGATAAAGTACGTAGGAAAATCATTTTGCACTACATATAGCTACTTTTCGGGATACAGGCGTGAGTTTGTGTATGTTTTGCGTTATGAATCCAAGCGTGCAATGACAGCACTATTACACCCGTGAAATTGCTTGTGTGATTCCGGCCTATGATCGCGGATTGTCGGACATGCGTTTATGTGACGACACCTTTTGTGAGGTCGCGCGCACAATACACCGCCGCGACAAAAAGTCGACATCGCGATGTCATCAAATCGACCTTGTTCGGCTGATTCCGCGTTCATGATTAAGAATGAATGCCAAAGTTGGCGGAGTGATTTGGATAAATACATGTTGTATTTTCAGCTCGATTCACGAGAGTTGATTAGTACCTATTTGCGAATGCATCATCGATCATCATTGAATACATACATAATATACTCACGCCCGTATCACATTGGGGTAGGCAGAGAGCAAAGAACGCCAAATACTAGTACGGTGTCCTTTCATACTTCTTTTGCTTCGGTCACATCTATTCATCTCCTCATACAGTCATGCTCGTCTGTTGCGGGCACTTTTGACCTGGCCTTTTTCTTTTTTTATCATTGAATACTATACCGATGTGGCAGTGAAAAAAGTCCAAAGTCACAAAGTTTTCAAAATGGAGATCAAACTATAAGGTAGATAGATCTTACTTAATTCAATTTAATTTAATTTTAATTTTATTTTTATGTAAATAAATAAATAATAAATAAATATTTGTGGACAATTTTACACAAATCAGCCTAGTCCCAAACTAAGCAAATTGTACTATGGGTACTAAGCGACGATATACATACTTATATAGATAGATAGATACTTAAATACATAGAAAACATCCAAGACCCAGGAACAAATATTCGTGCTCATCACACAAATAAATGCCCCGGCCGGGATTCGAACCCGGGACCTCCAGCTTCGCAGGCAGGGTTACTACCAACTAAGCTAAAGCGGTCGTCCAATGTACTATTTAACTCATATGAATCTCTTGTGTTATCTGAAATAAACGTATATTTAATTTTATTTAATTGTAATTTTTATAGGTAAGTATTAATTAACTAAAATAATAGGTATCTACTATACCATTTGGAAATCAGCAATCCAAAAGAACAGCTATCTGCTCGGACTATTTTAGATAGGGACCTAGAACTTCTTTTTGTAACCGTTTTTATGCTTATTTTTTAGATAGACCGAAACCCAAAATTATGCAACCTTAAGAGGAGTAAATATGCCGTTTAATTTTGAGATTTCACCCCCACTTCTCCGCTGGCGTTTCCCCTGAATCCCCTGATGTAAAATTCGCAGTAACTCGCTGGTCGTCTTCTTGAATATACTTAGCGTGAGGTCCTATCCTAATCCTAACGCCGAGCCGAAATCGATGTTTTCATATAATTATTATTTAATTGAAACAACATAAAACGGATCAACTTTTTTTATCGGATTTACCATAGAATATTGTAAATATTGTAATATTTGCTCTTGAGCAGGGGGTGTCACTCCGTCAGTAGGGATTATAATGTAACTAGCGAGATTGTAAACTTTCTAAAGATTATAAACTACCATCATCCTCCTAGCGTTATCCCAGTAGAGTTGCATCCTGAAGGATGCCTGGGGTCCGCTACCTAATCCCAAGATTTGGCGTAGGCACTAGTTTTTACGAAAGCGACTGCCATCTGACCTTCCAACCCCGAGGGGAAACTAGACCTTATTGGGATTAGGCTTTGTCAAGTGAGTGGGCAACTTGACTGTTAGAAGTTCTCAAGCCGCCCGAAGGCCTCCAACTTGGCTTAACGACTGCTGCCATAGACAGCAACCGGGATCGACGGCTTAACGTGCCTTCCAAAGCACGGGAGCGCTCAGTTAGTAACCACTCAAAGCGGTCCCATCCAAGTCCTGACCGCTGCCCACGTTGCTTAATCTTAGATACCAAAGATGATAAACTACCGAAAAAATAAAATTGCAAAACCGTAAGATTAACCTACCGAGATCTCGCGAGATTGTACTTAACACGTTTACAGTCCCAATACAAAAGGTTTCGATTTCATCGTACGTCCAAGCATATTACTTCCGTCACACGTCCATGCTCCAAGTATTGGTCACAACGAAACAACCAGGTACGAATGCACATGGCTAGATGAAAATCAATAAGGAAAATTACAGCTACTAGTAGAGCGCGATAAAAAATTAAACATATATTACCTTTTTAACCACAACCTCCCTTTGTAATTTAAAAATATTCCTATAATGCAGAAGAACAATATTACACAACTTAATTTTCGAGATATATTTGCTTTGTTCAACCACATACTAGATACACGATACAAGTTCGGAAAGTACCTACTTTATTAGTGCCCATGCCAAACGAGTGGCAGTGAACAAAAACAGGATTGAGATTTTTTGGCCGACACGAATTGGCGAATTGCGTTTTCGTACGAGAATCGTAGGCACAACATCCTATTTAGCATTACTTATGTGAAAGAACAAAAAACAGTAACGCAAAAACGGAGTAATACCTAACAGTGGCGGCGCGTCAATAATATTATTAGGGAAGCCGATATTTGCGTTTCTTATTCTGCATGGGCCGTAGTAGTAAAAGAACTGGACTGGCTGAAAATTAGGCAAGCCGGTGAGAATCGAGCTGTATGGACGCTCCGCCACTGATACCTAAATAGTTAACCTAGTTCGGATGAAAACACAGTGCTTTAACAAACATGACACATTTATTTAGTAAATCGCGGAGGCGGGGCCACATAACTAAAAATGCTTACTATTATGACAGACCCTTATCACATTAGCGACTTGCGAGCGACTTGGAAGCGAGGCGATAGCGCGTAGTAGGGTATAGCGGAGTATCGTAATGTAATAGGGCTCAAAAGTTGCAGAATATTCTGTAGATTACAGGAAAAATAATTTAAAAAATCTAGATTTAGACTTTTAGCCGTCCCGCTACCGCGCATCCCGCGTCAGTCAGGAAGCACTCATTTAAATGTAGGGGCACAGTAAAAAATGGTACCGAGTCGACTGACAGCTGACACTGACATTTGACACTTTTCTCATATCGTACTGCCTCTGCACCGACAAATCAGGAAGTCGCCTAAATAACTATTAAATATTTATTCTACAAAGACAGCGCCTTCGTCTTGTTTCGGTTAAACTGTCACAATTTCGCTGCTGGTGTGACCCTCAGAAAAACTATTATTTTCTTACCTACTCGTAGTTCATGCTTAGGTATTGCCCAGGCTTTCCCTAGATTGTAATAGCTATAACGTTTACATCATTAGGCATGTAGGTACTCTCTGTAGTTTTTGTGGTAAAGGTGTGAATTTCCGTCCAAAATGTATGTCGACCTTTGGGGGAATTCCCATACTAATAAAAATAACACCCAACTATAAGCAAACTCAAGTGAGACAAATGTGTAAAAAACGCTCAGGTTTAGGTCTCCTATTTTAATTATCAAGTTTATTTTATTTTCATTGGTTCGTACTACAAGTCAGTAAGTATACTTTTTAGAGTTACGTATCCGTACCGCGACGACGCAACTACGTTTATACATAGAGATGTGTTTTCTATTTTCTTAATTCTTTGAAATAATCGCTTGCATCCAATTCTATAACTTCACAAAGGATCTTCGCTATGCCGACGATGTTTTAAGGGTTCCGTACCCGAAGGGTCAAAAGGGAACACTAATGGTGACGCCCAGGCGTCCGTCCGTCCGTTCGTCGTCTGTCACAAAATTTTATTCATGAGAATTTTTTAACTTCTCGTTGACCTAACTTGAAATTCGGTGATAATGTTTATTATTACGTATATTTTACCAACCAATACTAATTGATAAATCAAATTTTTGAGGTTGGTTCAGAATCGGAACCCTAAATGTGCGACGCACTGGCTCGCACTTGGCTCGTTTTTTTCTTTACGTAACTTTCGTTGTAGAAATAATATTTACAGCAATGTTTCTTCGTCGGACTCGGAATCCATATACGTTCGAGACGTAGCGTCGTTGCTTCGGGGGCTTTGGTGAGGTGAGACGCTAACGCTCAATAAGGCTGCGTTTCCACCAGAGATGTGCGAGGATGTGATTTCATATATTTGACACCTCGCTCGGCGCGTTGCGAGGTGTCAAATGTATGAAAACGCATCCTCGCACATCTCTGGTGGAAACGCAGCCTAAACGCGGCTGTCGTGGCGCCGACGTTGCGGCGACGCTGCGCGGACGATGCATCGTCGCTGGGCGGCGGGCGCTATTATATGTATATGTATAATACAGGACGGCGACGCCCAAAAGACACTAGAGTAGGTCTAGGTTCTCTCTTATTTCATAAATGGGTCATTGTCAGTCGGAAAAACAAAAGTTGTCCATTCGGTGGTCAATAGTTAACGGCTTGTGTGCATGTAATTTACGTTTTTATTACATGAATTTATAGACACGGAATTAAAGATTATGCGGGTTATCAGATCAATCGAAAATTAAGCTTTGTAGCCCTTAACTTTTGACATGTCCACCGAAAAGACGCGCACCTAAATCTGACAATGACCCAAATATGTATTTTAACGTTTTATAGTCACTGTATCGCAATGGTGCAGTATTGTCGACGAAGGCAGTTGCAGGCTAAGTATTAAATTCAAACGGACGATTTTGCGAGAGAGCAAAACTCTAAAAATGCGTTTTAGCTATCAGTTAAGAGTACTTAAAAAGTAGGAATAATCCTGGTTAGGGTGACTGTACTGTACTTGGAATGGACAAGCACCAATGATGCATGTTAAATACGATTTAAAAGAAAATAAGAGTATTTTTTATACAATAATCAATTTAAAACAGTATGATCTTTGAATTAAGAATAAAGTGACCATTTATCATTTACTGGTGCTAAAGTGCTTCTCAGGGTAGTGTCGCATACTGGTGCCGTCGCCCTTGTGTATAATTTGTCTATTTAATTAATAAGAGTAAGTATGCCATGAATGATAATGCATTTTATTTCACACTGAGAAAACAGTTCATCAATAATTTAGGTGATTCACATAAAGAGGGGATCAAAGTGACAAATCACCAAAAAGTATGATGAAATTTTTTAATATTATGGTGAAGCTAATCACTTAATCATGGGGTAATGTAATTATGTGATTAGCTTCACCATAAAATTTTAAATTTTCATCGTACTTTTTGGTGTCATCTTGATCCCCTCTTTATGTGAATCACCTAAATTATTGATGAACAGTTTTCTCAGTGCAGACATAGCTAGGTCCATACAATACAACAATAACTTTAATACATAAAACATAATTAATGAAGTGTGATAATATTCAAGCATTGTGCGGTGTAAAAAAGCACTCATTAAAATCGATTATGTCTTTTACTTAGGTACAATTAATCAATACCCACATAATTTTAAATAACAATAGGTATTATATTGTAATGCGCTATATATTTATTTTGAGTTATAGTGGTATCTGTATACCATAATTATGTTTTATATATTTATTACTAGTTTCTATCTACTTAGTTATCCCGTTAATGTTTCCATTTATCCACCCGATATAAGTAATATATTTGTCTCATGAAGTGAGCAAAATCACATTTGTCTACGAGTCAACCGAAATTAGTTAATCAAACCGAACAACAAACTAGTCCTGCGGAAAGAATATGCAAATGTAGACCGTTCAAGTAAGTTAAGCAGTCTGAAACTAAAAAAAAAAATGTCTCATCTACTAATATCGGCTCCGTGATTCCTTAGAACATATACAGCCTTGGCCAAAAGTGTTGAGCACCCCTTATTTTCCTTTGTAACTTATAAAAAAACCATTATTTTTTAATTACAAAAATGCACATTGACGTGAAATATGAAAAGGTATATACTAAAGAACATCTAGAGAACTTTAGATAATATCATTTCGAAGTAGCTATTGCTAACTGAAGACTAAAACGGGTTTGCAATAAAAGGACAAATTGCATTTTTATCCGTGCAATTATCTTTAACGTCAACGAAAGTAGCTAGTTTTTGAAAGATATTTAATTTTCTTTAATAAAAGGATATGAAATGCTTGATTGAAAGTATGGGGTGGTTTATATGGAAAACGTGAGTGCTCAACTTTTGGCCAAGGCTGTACTCACTGCCCCATTTAGATTATATAAATTCAGTGTAACAGCCATTGTAACAGCCACCCAGTATAATAACTACCACGTTGTGGTACCTGAGGTATTTGATGTGACCATACAATTAGTTTAATGCATCCACATGTATGAAAGAGTATGTATAATCAAATGCTTTGCAATTGTGGAACAAACAATGGCGAGCCTGGGACAAGGCCATGCAAATGTCATTAAAGAGCGATACAATCTCGTTTATGATGTCTTAGGTACTTCGCATTAATTCGTTACAACACAAAAGTTAGTAGAATTGCAGAGACTTCGGATATCCTGCTGTTCTAATTTAGAAAAGAAATATGTTTAGTACAAAGCAAGATTGTCTCCTATAATTAAATCAAGAAATTCAAATGAAAGGGAAACATTCCGGAAATATTTCGTGCTGAATTCGAACCAGCGACTTTTCGGCAGAAGACGGGACCAATCGCTTTTAACCAATTAAGTTATCGAAGCCGTTGGTCAAATCAATTATTTTTTCAATCAATTTGTATAACCATGCCGATTAGGTATGTGTTTGTAAAGTTTCGCCTGTACACGATATTAAATCTTACTTAAGTACCTTTTTAGGGTTCCGTAGTAAACAAGGAACCCTTATAGTTTCGCCATCTCCGTCCGTCCGTCTGTCCCCCGTTTTTCTCAAAGCTGTTATTTGGCATGAGTATACATATCAATGACGCCGACAAAACGGTAGAGTTTTTTTTATGGTACCTCCCCTACATGTAAAGTGGTGGTGCTTTTTTTTTCTTCCAAACCCCATCGTTTGGGGTATCGTTGGACAGGTCTTTCAAAAATATTATAAGGTTTCTAAAAGCATTTTTTGATAAAAGAATTGGTTGGCGTGATATTAAGCTTTGAAGTGATAATTTTTGTTATGGTCAGGTGTCGTCGTCGTCGTCGTCCCCCCCCCCACACCCCCCGGTTAAACGTTGGCATGTAAAAAAAATCATGGTAGTAGTATATACGATGAATTTAAAAGGAAAACTATAACAGCTAAGTAGACATTACTAGTTACCGAGTAATAGTCGAACTTCAGAAATGTACTTTACAAAAGCAAACTTTCGTACAATTTCCATTGATACCATAGATAATGTTGTTAATTCTGTCAAAAACATAGTAACTAAATATAAGTTTGCGAACTTTTTAGTCCACATAATGTAACGGGTGGACAACTACGCACTTGGCCGGTTTTTGGAATAACCTAAAGAAGTGTCCTCTATTACAGTTTCTCGGATTACCTACATAACATTGGACTTCCTACCTACTTTCTATCAAATTCCGAGGACGTATAGGCAAAACTGTCAATCAATGGGTTTATCGTACCTACATGAAACGAACTTAACAAAGCTTTAGGTCAAATATTTACTACTTTAAATAAAAAGTCATGTAAATTTCATACATAATATACATGTGTAATAAAATTTAAGTATAATGAAACGGGTCAGGCACGTTTACTTATACTTAATGCAGAATATCTGTGCTAGAAGTACCTTAAACTTTTGATGATATGTCAGTCAGTCAGTCAGTCAGTGTGTCAGTGACAAAACTAAGGAACTTTGAGGGGCAATAGTTTTTAAAATAAAAGTTCAAATTGAATGTCATTGAAAATATATCGAACCCATATTATGCCCAACAATCAACACGTTACTGAAAATTCAGGGTTCTAGCTTTAGCTAGGACAAAATTATAGGATGTTGAAAACGGCCTGAATTGCTTCGAGAAAAGGATGGTACTGCCGTGCCCCAAGATGATACACGTACTAGTTTGCTTATAATATTATCAGTGACGGTGGAATATTTGTAAACTTAGATAATACTATACCTATACATAATACAGGTACGAATGTTAATGTACCTTCACATTATTGTTTATACTTATCTTAAATCGGCACGAGGCCAATGCCTAATGTTTTGAAGTTATAATATGCTCGGTTGGGACTATGAGTTATCTACAATTACTGGTCATATCGTCGACAGAATCGCGCGTTACCTTGAATATCGCGTAAACCTTACTCTAAGTTTTGACCCGACTCAAGAAGACTCGCAACTAATGTAATTTTTAGAGTTTACACCACGTTCAGACCTACCAATCACAAAACAATACAGTCTTTTCATCCTTACGTGTCCAATCATGTAAACAAACTATTTTTTAAGACTTTAATCATTATCACACTTTTTTTTTACTTTTTTTTTTATAAAAACATATTTTTAAAAGCAAACCCTTGAGTGATCACTAATATATAGAACTAGCATCGATAGTTGAGTTTATCGATATAGGAACTCCCTACTTGTCAAACAATTTTGCCCCGCGGATTCCTATGTCTGATCATATCATATCGTTTAATTTGCATTGAACATACATCGTCATACATAAATTACATAATATTCATGTCAAATATAATCACTATGAGTTATATAAAATGATAATTAAATTAGTGACAATACATAATTATTTATTAAGGGAAAAAACGTTCCAATACGTGAGGCAAAGAGCGTGTATTGTATAGGTAGGTAGTATCTATCCCTGCAAAAATTCCGTAACAGAGTAAAACGCTTTAGCTTCCGTGCAAAACCGAGATCGGAGGTGGCCTCTTTTATTTCTAAAGGTATCTTTATTGAAGATTCATGGGCCCATAATTTTAAAAGATTTGGATGTCTTTGTAAGTCTATACCTAGGGATAATTAAAGCAGGCTTCCGCCTGGAAGAGTCCCGTACGGCGGCAGTTGCGAACTGGGGGCCGATTTTTGAGTGTCGAACGTTCGACTTTTCACTCGACATCTGTCAAAACGTCATAGTTTTTTGACAGATTTCGTATGAAAATTCGAGCGTTCGACACTCAAAAATCGGCCCCCTGGTCTTACTGCGTCGCATTAGCTTTCCTAGGTCAAATATGGATAGGGAGGAAACCGTTAAGATTCGGAGTTCTATAAAAAATTCTCTCGCTGGTTCATCTGGCGGTGCCCGGCACATAGCCCGCACTAGTTAGTACACAACAACATGTTAAGTGATGATTATACTGCAATTCTAGAGAAAATGTTGATAATGATTAATGTCTTCAAGAAGTGTTTGTTAACATGATAGGACACGTAAGCATGAATATATAGACTGTATTTGTGTGTATGCAGGAGCGTAAATGCTCATTTTTGATAAAATCGTTATTACCTACATATTACTCATTTCTGCATCACGTTTGTAAAAGTTAGGTAAAAGTATAGGTAGGGAAAAAGTATGATTTATACTAGATAGGTAACCTGCACTATGCATTGTAAAAACCGGCCAAGTGCGATATCGGTTTTTTTAGTATTTGTTGTTATAGCGGCAACAGATATGCACCATCTGTGAAAATTTCAACTGTCTAACTAGCACGGTTCATTAGATACAGCCTGGTGACAGACGGACAGCGGAGTCTTAGTAATAGGGTCCCGTTTGGGTACGGAACCCTAATAAAAATTAAAAATGCTTGAAAAGCAAGATACTACGGTAGGTACACATGGACCAGACGCTAGCGGGGGATTCTAAAGTAGATTCTTGAGCGTAGCGAAGGATTCAAGTGTTTACGCCAAAGTCGGAAATAATTTTTCTATACCGTGTGTGTGCTTTTCACACCGCCTATGAGGCCCGCTGATAATTTTGATACCGAGTAGCACATTCTGCTTTTCACATCGTCATGAGGAAAAGAGCAATTGTAGGCCCTCAAAAAATGAGGTAAGAAAAGTCAGGCTTGGACTTCTCATTCGAGGGCAACAATGACGCTTTTCTGAATAGGAGGTGTGAAATTGTAAAGTAATCTACTATTTTGACCAAGGGTTGACAGTGACTCATTTCACCCGAGATATTTACATTGATTATGCTAATACCTTAATTGATTACAGGCTGCCTAAACGCTACTGGCTAGCGTCATAATAATGCAAGTGCCCCGTCTTGTATCGATTATGGTCAGTAAAGTTGTATCGCTCTAGTACTTGCATGGTAACAAAACTACGTATATATACCAGGACATAGTTAAGTTGCATCTAAAAATAAAATAAGTTACAGCTGGCCTTTCAAAATAGCAAATCATGTGTACAAGGTTAAGATAGTGTAATTGCACTAAATGGGCCAAAGTAACTGTTGAGCAGGAAACGAACGACTCTGCATTGTATTAAAAAGAGAAACACACATTGATTGAGTATTTCTTTTTGCGAAGCAGGTTAAACAACCTCATTGTATTGGGTCCCCGGCAATCCTGTAACTTGCCATTTCAAAACGTAGTAAAGTTATATTTAGAGAACTGGCAGAGTATGCCTCATGGCATTGAGACCTCCTTTTGTACCTTAAGATTTATTTCTGTGAAATAAATAATTTATTGTTGAAATAAACCTTAGCCTATATACACTTTATAATATTAATTTGCATTAAGGCGCTACACTGAGAAATTTAGAAACTTTGAAACGCTGTTCTGCCCAGACGAGGAAACAAAAGGGACTGTATTTCAGATATATAATTCTTGACTATATGATTGTGGTACTGACAATAGCCGAAACATAATTGCTTAAAATTTTCTCGATAGAAAAGAAATCCAAAGTTGAGTGTATTTTTACTCAGCCTACTATTTTCCTTTTTTTACTTAGCCTACTAAAACAACGCATTATTAAAAGACACGGTTAAGTTAATTTGATGGTATTTTACCTCATCTAGGTACTGACAAGAGGAAATTAATTAAATCTGCACACAGTCAGATATTTATCGAGATTTGTCTAAAAAAGCCATTCCTGGAGAGTGTTGGGTGTTTCCAAGCTAAATTGCACTGATATTCTCACGACAAACAAATTCACGAACGAGACGTTGTCGAATCACTCAGATCAAAAGTATGATAGCGCAGATTACTTCAAGTCTTAAAAATGCTACATAAAACGAGTTCCTATATGCAAAAGCTGCCATTCTTTTGTAAGATGTGGATTTAATTGGTAATGGTAACACACCAAAAGTAACCTTCGTGAACCAAAATAGGCGACACATCATTAGATATAAATATTACAATATTCTTATGACTAGTGAACGTAAACAAAAGATACACTATTTAAGTTAACCTACAGATTCACTATTTAATAACAATTAGCTTATTTTGATCGGTATTATGTCTTAGAATGGACCAAAAGGTAGTGGCGACATGCTATTTTATTAAGACACAATTTAAACATGCGTTTCTATTTCATCGTTAATAATCGTACCTCATTGCGTATTGCAATAATTTATTGTATATGGATTCATTTTCTACTCTACTTGACCATAACTAGAATAGTTAATGCAAACGGTCATTACTTTTTATCTAAAAAAAAATTAACGGTAGGCGTCACCCAGAAAAAAAGTACATATTTTTCTGGCGATACCCATACAGGTACGGCCCGCCCGATAAGCAGACACCGCAGCACGTTTGCTCCTCCTAAATAAACTAAAGCGCATTGCTGACCCTTTAATAATTTGAGGATTTGTTAATGTCTTTTGTTCTGAGTGCGCGGTGACACCCTATTGGTCAAATTCCTTAAGACTTCTCTGAAGCTTTGTATAACGAGTTATTTTAGTTTAATTTGGAGCTCCAGAGATAAAAGTATGTGGTTATAGTTGTGTCCATAGAAGAAGTAGTACTATTTTTAAACTCACTCGTTGCCACTGCGTACTGTTGAATGACCTGTTTAGGAAAAGGTGTAATAGTTTATCTGCTTGAATGATTTTGTTTTCAATTAGAATTTTAGTAGGAAACCGAAAATATGACACTTTTGTTTTACGGTTTGTTTTTCCTTTAATTAGCTGGACTTGTTATCTGAACCAAACTGAATCTAAAATATTTGTTTTTATAAATCATAATCGTCCTCTTATCCCAGTACAGTTGCATCCTGAAGGATGTCCGGGGTGCTATAAATAAATACATTGATAATCTATTTTGTGTTCGTTAACAAGTTTACATATTTTTGTTAATACATATTTATGAAAATACATAATTTTATGTATATTCACAAATATTGCTTTGCTTGCTAACGAACACAAAATATATTATGAATGCATTTATATTAGCAAATAACATTGATGTAGGTACAAATGTTTGATTGGAAAATGGTATGTTTTATTATGTGTTTTCATCGTGGTAAACTAAACAGTGTTCTTATGAAAAATTATGATCTATATCAGTGGCGGCGCGTCAAAAATATTGTTAGAGAAGCCGGAAATAAATTGCCTTTCTTATTCTTCATGAACCATAGTAAAAGAACTGAACTGTCTGAAAATTAGGTAAGCCGGTGGGAATTGAGTTGTATGGACGATCCGCCACTGATCTATATACAAACACGCTGAACAGTACGTTTATGGATATGTGTTTTCATCGTGGTAAACTAAACAGTGTTCTTATGAAAAATTATGATCTATATACAAACACGCTGAACAGTACGTTTATGGACCGTATAGAGAATAAAGTTTTCACCGACCTATGGTTGATGTCATTGTGAATTAGCAAATATGGCAACTTTGACTTAATAAATGCATTCAATCAATCAATTTTATTATTTATTTCACATTAAAACTTTTAAAACATGGTGTACGGTTAGCTGCAGAGAAACCAGACACCCCCGTGCATGCAAACTTCTATGCGGGGGGGGGGGGGGGGGGGGGGGGGGGGGGGGTACCTTTTCTCTGCAGCTGACTGTACATTAGAAGATATAAAAGTATATGGTCTCACATGTTTCGCTGCAGTGCAACACGTATTATAGGAGTTTTAATTAAAATAGTATTTGAAAATTAAACATGTCAATAAACTATATTACAAATAATATTAGGAATAATAATATTATTGCATATTGTGTATTATTGCATTTAATAAATAATACATAAAGTTAATGACCTCTAAGTATTTTTCAATAACATTGTAAATTTGCACCCCCTTCTTAATTACCTATTCATTATAAAAATATACTTTTCGAGAAAAGTACTAAAACTAGTTTTTTGCCGTAAAAATGGCAAAGTTTGATGGCATATATATAACTTGGTATCAGTGACTATAGTTGAGGTAAAGTAAAGTAAGAGATGCAAATGTCCCGCTCTAACACACGTGAGTTTGCAATTAACCATCCCGCTCTCTACGGAAGCACTGCGCGTACTTTTCGTAAACATTTTATTAACATAGTCATCATTTTACCAAATCAAACCATACGAATTTGTCTATAACTATGTATAGGTATTTAGTTTCCTAAATTGAGTCTTCTTTATTAAGACCATTCTAACGAGCCCTAAGATGATTAGAGAATAAGTATCCTGTTACCCGACTTTTTACAAGACTGCCCAAAAAAGCAGTGTAATGTTTTCAGGTTTCATGTATACACACATGGAACCATGGTTACATGTATGTGAACTTTTTTGTTCCCCCAGAACTTCTCAACGCCTTAACCGATTTAGATGTGTGAGGTATCGTTGGAATCCTTACGTCATCCCGGGTGGCATAGGATATGTGACGTTGCAATAAAACCAATATGGCGGACTGTGAACTCCATTTTGAGTGTTCCGTAAACCCCGTTCCGTGTACCCTAGCAAGTGAGGTATCAAAATGAAGCATTTGAAGAGACGATTCCAAAAATATATATAATGTACCAAAACGTTTCGAGCAAAAAAAAGATCGAAATAAAATAATAATTATAAAAATTAAAAACACGACTGCATTAAAAAGATAAAAACAAGTTACTCAATAAAGAACTCAAGGAAATATATTTTGTTTGCAGTCGTGGGACCTAATATTTTGGTTTTACTTGTATGTAGTAGGTCCCCCACCTACTTCGACTTGAGTTCTTTATTAGGTAACTTGTTTTTATCTTTTTAATGCAGTCGTGTTTTTTCTATGTCCATCATCAGATACCTCGAAACTTAGGTACGTTAAAATAATATTGGATTGGCATTTAACTTTGATAAGTGTGCAAATTTGAATGGACTCTGAGAAGATAGAAATAGAAACTTAAATAATGTGGAGTAGGTATATGTATGTATAATCTAATTCTCGAGTTGCTAATTTGGAATATTTAATAATAACAAAATAAAAGTATCCCAGAGCCCAGTTTTATTAACTATGTTCACAAAAGTTTTTTTAAGATGCTAACTTTGAAAAATTCTCGAAATGTGAACAAAAAACCATCATAATTGAGTGTAATCGAAGGGACAAGGTGTACGAGTACATTAACGAGAAAACCCGAGAAAATAATACAGGAGTGTGGGAAAAAGAAAATAAAAACCGGCCAAGTGCGAGTCGGCCTCGCGCCCTAATGGTTCCGTACCATTATCTATAAAAACGGCAAAAAAATCATGTTTGTTGTATGGGAGCCCCTTAAATATTTTAGTATTTGTTCTTAAAGCGGCAACAGAAATCATCTGTGAAAATTTCAACTGTGTAACTATCACCGTTCATGAGATACAGCCTGGTGACAGACGGACGGACAGCGGGTAATAGGGCCCCGTTTTACCCTTTGGGTACGGAACCCTAAAAATACTAACTGATGATATCCGGTGTTGACATTATTACAAACCTCGTATATATAATATATATACGAGGTATACATATTATGTATACATACATAATAGTGAAGATGCCATCTCCTTTGGAAGTATCGTTTTATTTTTTTCAGAGTGCGAATTAAATTTTGTTATTAAAAGATTAATTTATATGTACTTATAGGTGTAAAAAAAACTGCATTCCATTCTTAAACTTCGTTCATAATTTCCAAACTCAACTCACCGCTTAATCCTTATTAAGAAATTGCTCACAACCAAAGAATCATCACTTCGTCACTGCAAATTATAGATCCCGTTTGTTATCAATTCAAATTTAACGTGAATTAGTATTGCGACAGGAGTTCTTAATTTGAATTTATGCAAATTTCGCGCATCGGTCGCCGTCCCTTGCGCGTGCGGCACAAACGGTAACACTTAGGTGATTGCGGTTAGTTCGCACCGGCTCACACTCTTAACCATTTCGACAAGTCGGTTACGAGCGGATGTCCATACCGACCAGCGAACATCGGCTATGGATGGCGATAATAAACTAACTATGACACCGCGTGACGTTTGATTGTTGCATTTCTCCGTTCCTTTTGATCCCCAATGAATGGACATGTGAAGCTGTTTCGGTGTAGCAAATAAATGCTGCACAATTTTGGTGCTTTTATAAAATTTACTGTCGTATCTGAGGGTACACCGATATAGTTTTATTTTATACACGGAAGTTTAGGAAAACCTCAAAAGAAGCGACAACTTTATTCATGTAGTAATTAACACAGGTGCTAAGAAAATACACCTGGATGGAAAGATTGTAACTGCTGTATTGATCATAACTAAGTACAATAAAAATGATAGTGATAAAAAACTACTGATTGAATGTCAACTGTCAATTATATTTGAAATACGTGAGGAGGCACTACTTGTATGGGGCGTATTTTGAAATTTGGCGCCCCGGGCCAATAAGTTTCGCCGCCCCAGAATTCAAGAAAAGGCGCCCAAAAAAATGCTGTGAAGGTGCTGTAAAGAGCGGCTTCGCCGCCCCTCTCAGCCTGTCGCCCTGGGCCATGGCCCCCTTGGCCCTAGGGTAAATACGCCTCTGACTTACTTAGGTATCAACAGAGTTACAATATTTCCGTCCCAGTGTATTTTAATAGCACCTTTGTTAAACCAAATGTCCACAGACTGCAACACAATTTAGACAGTATTTAAAACGCTGGGTATGTATGTACGTACCTATTGTATCGTATTTGTGTACCTCAAAAATAAGGAATAGGTACTTGTATCTTGCGAGATACAAGTACTTATTCCTTATGTTTGTTGGCAACACTTCAATTCCTTACGTTTTATTAAGAATCCATTAGCTCCAGAGCTAGTGTGTGTATACTGTGTATGTCAATCAATAAGTTGGGACCAGGAACGTCATGTTAGTATGTGTTTGGTATGTGTTGTGTCACTTTACTGCTGTGAATAAAGTCATATCCTTACATAATTCACCCAAACACGTGTCTTTTGTGGCACGCATTATGTGCTGTACTGTACCTGATGACATAAATCACCAAACCAACATGTTTGTATATTTCTAAGGAAATTAAAGTAAGGGAAGCATGTACATTGTTTTGTAGGTACCTACATAATTAGAAGAACTAATAGTGATACGATTCCGTTTATTGTGTAAAAAGAAGATCGAAGGCTACGGAAAAATATGCGCTAATGAATGGAGGAGGAGGAAGCAAGCTTTTTTTTCGTTTGTCTGAAGTCCCTTTTTACATATCCAAACATAACATATAGCTGTATTCAGCAAGCAGCTAAAATATCTATGTTATGTTAGACCTATATTCTTCAGCTATAGATCGATCGGACAAAATTCAAAAAAATATTACATTATTTTGAACTCCAGCCTGCACCTAGTTTTTCCCGTTTATGCCCATGTAATAATGGCCCGAGGTCCGCTTTGGCACCTAATTCCATTCGCAGGAACTATTTAGTTTTGCGAAAGCGAGTGCCACCTGATCTTCCAACCCAGAGGGAAAACTAGACCTTGTTGGGATTAGACCGGTTTTTTCACGATATTTTCATTCACTGAAAAGTCACTGTTAAATATAAATGCTATTTCGTAAATAACTTGTTTAAAACCCAGTGGTACAAGCCATGGTTCGAATTAACCTGCGACCACCAGATAAATTCGCGTGCCTTAGCTTTTGCTCGGCTTCAGTGGCTGTTATTAAATTATTTTGAACTACTTTGTTGATACGGCGATGAAATGAGAAGAAGTAACCCAAATTGCCCAAGGCCGGAACAAATGGAGACAATTGATTCGAGCCCTAAATCCCAGCAGAGGGTAAAGGGTAAAAGAAGACTTGTTGATATTATTATTGGTAAAAAGGACTCAATCGCGATAGTAGTGATACATTCAAAACCCCAGAAAAGCTTCAGAAAAAAGGGTGAGTGAATGTTAATTTTACTAATAATAATGTGTGAAAATCGTGCAAGTTTCAATCAACATACTTGTTGATTTTGAGCGACAACGCGATCTAAGGTGGACACATGCCTTGAAGTTACCTGTTCACACCCAACTAATTCCCGTACTTTTACTTGTAAATAAAACTCCATAACAATAAGTATAAAATGTTTAATGCATCAATAAGAAATGCAATCTTTTTTAATAAACGTACACAGAAATGGTACAACCTTATAAAGCTAATTGCGATACATATGGCGTAACTACATAACATTATTTAACATAGCGGCACAATATCTGATAAATCTACACGTCTACAATTCTAAGACTCGTTGGTATTTCAGTTTTGCAATTAAAATTCATATATCAGACTTTGTCTTCAACGATACCTTCTATTTCATTGGTTTTACCTTGAGGCGCTTCATTCGTGACTATGTCTAAAGACCCGTTTTTGCTTAGACCACACATAGATAACACATTAGTACCACTATGCTTCTTAATACAGTACATAAGCACTATAAGAAGAGTTAGACATAATACCACGACTCCTACAATAATAGGCGCGCTTTGATCCATATCGCTATCGTCTATCATTTTGGCTAATCGAATGTTTTCTTGTTTAAGGAAATCTTGAAGAGTTGAAAAGTATTCTAGGAAGCCTTTCGTCGATAATTCGGTTTCGCCTGTCATCGCCCGGAGTACCGTCCGCCAATCTTGACTTGCGCCGAGCGACATACCGGTACTGTAAAATAAATAAAACCTTTGAAGATCAAGAACTTGCTCACCGATGAGAATATTTTTAAATATAGATACGCCTGCTTCTACAGTTATAAATGTCAGAGGGGTCATCAATTCATCATTACCTACTTACGTCCTAGTCCTACTTAAACAAAACTCCAGAACACTTAAAAGCCATCCCAGTTACTTCAAATTGTAGGTAAGGTAAGTAAGTGCTTGACTTTCCATAGCCTATCGGTATTACTACATTGCAACCGGATATTAAATTGAAATATTTCGTGAGTGAATGATCCAAACGCAGCTCGTATGCTCGCGTCCTTTCTTTAATATTATGTTTACTTATCCTCAGTTAAAGACCGAGGTCACACAGACCGTACCTGAGCAGTTTTCCCGCTTCCTGCTGCCCGTAGATGGAGCACTCGTGCAGGGGCCCTGAGTGGTTAGTGCTCTTGCACAGCGCCAGTAGAAGTTGGAACTCCAGAATGTGAGACACCAGGTAACTGGGGTAAGAGAAAGTTAGGCGTTTTATTATGTAGGTATAAATAGCGTGTGTATAGGTCATGCATACTAATGTCGTGTTGGTCTGCGAAATGCTAATATGCGTCCGTGTTTTATGACTTATATGTTGTGTTTTTATACTTATATTTATCTTCTTTGCACTGACATGCCAGTGCGAAATGTCATCGTCATCGTCAACTTTTATAAAAACCATGCATGGTTTTTGTTATAAAAGTCGTATGCTTTATCTTTAGCAATAACTGCGAATATTATAGGATGTGGAATCTGTAGTTTTTGATGGCTGTGTAAGGTGCTGGCTGCTTTATGATGAATAAGGAACGTTCGAATGAAGTTTGAATTTTTTTGGTATGGCGAATGAGTTGACGTTTAGTTTGTAAGACGACTTGTATGAGAAAATTATGTTGTTAACGATGTAAATAAATAGATTGGAATTTTATAAAGAAGGCGTTTATTTATTTCACTGTGGACTCAGTCCGGAGTCCTGCATTATAGGCCATTATAGGGGCTATATTATAGGCCGTAAGAAGTTTCATATTTGGAGCAGCGCAACTGAGGTAAGACCTGCTTACCCAAGACCACAACACCACTAATTGCTGTGTTATTATGTATTCCGTATTCAGTACGGTCCACATAGGTACTGTGTTGAGAGTAAATGAGCTTCTGTCTCAAGCTGCCAACATAACGAATCATCAACGCATTTCTAGAGTCAACTCGTCTGATGTTGCAAGTATCAATATCAATACCTAGGCTGCAGATTTTTTTTTCTAACAGGGTTTGGGATTTAACATAAATAGGAAAATGGTCTTACAGACACGCAGGTTAGAAGTCAGGCGGACAAATATGATCCAAGATGTCGTCCTTATAAATTACTAGCTTTTGCCCGCTGCCGCTACTTCCCTTCGTGTATTAACTGTTTTCGTCTTAGAGAAATAATTGCTTTTAAATTATTTAAGGCGCAGGATTGATAAAGTAGCTTTCCCATACCGACTTCCTACTGTATGGGACTACTATACTATAATAGCATCTTTTCAAATGATGCTTACTTACTAACAATAAGGGCTGATTCTCGGATATATGGTTCTTGGCTATATGTATATATGACACACAGATTATATCCAAAACATGATTGCTTCCTTGACATAAATAATCTTTATTTTCCTTATTTACCTCAGCCTACTCAAAAAGTACATTATAAATGATACAATCAAGTTTATAGAAATGTGTCTATCCAAGTTCATTGATATATGTACGCTTTTACACTCATTCCTTTGAAATAAGGTCCAAAAATGTGTGTATATTATTCGTAGAGAACCTGACTGTCCAAAAAAACCATTCCCGAAGAGTCTCTTCACATTTTTTTTTTGTGTGCGAAAAAAACAAACGTGTCTCCTACGAGAAGGCATGGTTCACGTGGATTGAGAATTTTTAGAAGGAGGAGAATTGACTACAGTCAACTACAGTACAGTCATACAAGTATATTCTCGAATAAATAAAACTATACTTCCTCGGAGACTATTAATTTAATGTTCTGCGTTGTATTTGGGCTTCATATAACTAACTAACTAACTGGGCTGGCACGACGACCCAAAATGAGTCTTGGCCTCCGACACAAGTGCACGCCACTTTGCTCGGTCCTGCGCAATTTCTCGCCAGCTTGCACCAGCTCCGAGCTCACGCAGGTCCGCTTCCACCACATCCCTCCAGCGATACTTGGGGCGACCCACAGGACGTCGTCCGGTCGGTCGGCCCAAGTATGCTCTCTTCACCTGTCGATCTTCTCCCATCCTCTCTAGGTGGCCAAGCCAGCGAAGACGATGTGCTTTGGATTCACCTATAATGTTTGGTTCGGCTACCAGCTCTTCTATTTCGGCATTTTTAAGGATCCTCCAACTCCCATCGTCTCTTTTAACTGGTCCCAGGATTTTTCGGAACGCCTTACGTAAGGTGGGCTTCATATCTAATTGAATATTTTAAAGTGCAGTAGGGTAAAGCAGAATGTTATTTAGGCATAAATGGGGCACGTCGTCGCCCAGCGTGAAATTATTTAATTTTAGGCAATAATAGTAGATTGTTTGACAAGGGTCTAAAGTAAGCCATATTACCACGAGATGGTTATTTTCCCGAATGTAGTTAGGGAAAATTGTTCGAGTGGCAATATTTTATTTTATTTTATTTTATTTTATTAGAAGACCAACAGCTTTTACATATATAAAAAAATGCTTATAACTAGGATACAATTGTAAAGCCAATGACAGGTCTCCCTAACAGATACACATCAGAGATACGAATTTGCTTAGATATTACAATTTTATAAATTTTATAAATACGCGCGTGTGTGTGTGTGTGTGTGTGTGTGTGTGTGTGTGTGTGTGTGTGTGTGTGTGTGTGTGTGTGTGTGTGTGTGTGTGTGTGTGTGTGTGTGTGTGTGTGTGTGTGTGTGTGTGTGTGTGTGTGTGTGTGTGTGTGTGTGTGTGTGTGTGTGTGTGTGTGTGTGTGTGTGTGTGTGTGTGTGTGTGTGTGTGTGTGTGTGTGTGTGTGTGTGTGTGTGTGTGTGTGTGTGTGTGTGTGTGTGTGTGTGTGTGTGTGTGTGTGTGTGTGTGTGTGTGTGTGTGTGTGTGTGTGTGTGTGTGTGTGTGTGTGTGTGTGTGTGTGTGTGTGTGTGTGTGTGTGTGTGTGTGTGTGTGTGTGTGTGTGTGTGTGTGTGTGTGTGTGTGTGTGTGTGTGTGTGTGTGTGTGTGTGTGTGTGTGTGTGTGTGTGTGTGTGTGTGTGTGTGTGTGTGTGTGTGTGTGTGTGTGTGTGTGTGTGTGTGTGTGTGTGTGTGTGTGTGTGTGTGTGTGTGTGTGTGTGTGTGTGTGTGTGTGTGTGTGTGTGTTGATGTTGAGCTTATTTAATCACCGTCATTATTCTGATAGATTTTGTTAACTATTGCACTTTTGAACGTTTTTTTGTTGTTATACACAAATGGGTCAATATCATTAAACTGATTGTTATAAGTCCTCATCATTCTGTATATTACACAATTTTTACCGTAGTTGGTTTGACAGCGTGGTACACTAAGGAGGCGCGGATACCTGGTGTTTGTTTTGGGTGTAAAGTATTTGATTTCTGATACGAGGTTAGGACAATCTATACAACTTTTGACAATGTCATAAAGCAGACCCATATCAAGCAAATCTCTTCTATCTTCTAAGCTCATCACTTTATGTCGCTTACAGCTATTTATATAACTGATCGATGTACGTTTGGTACGATAATTTAGGTATCTTAGAAATCTCTGCTGAATCCTCTCAAGCCGTGATTTGTAGGTAATGTAATGCGGGGACCATATATTAGACGCATATTCCAAGATACTACGTACATAAGTGAAATAAATAGTTTTGATGCAACCGGGATCATTAAATGCCTTACAGACTCTCATAACGAAACCCAAATTCTTATAAGCTTTGTTTATAATACTGTCAATATGGTCAGACATTAACATTTTGCTATCTAGTAAGACTCCAAGATCTCTTATTGATTGGACTCTTTGTAATTCAATATTATTCATAACGTAGGAAACGTGGACAGGTGATGGTTTTCTAGAAAAAGTTATCACTTGACATTTAGATGCATTGACCGTTATTTTGTTCCTTTTGTAATATTCTACTAATGAATTCAATGTGTTTTGCAAAAGGCGACAGTCAGATGGATTTTTGATTTTGAGAAAAACTTTTTTGTCATCCGCATATAATAGGTGTTCTACAGGTGACTCAATACAAGTATAAATATCAAATATGTATGCATTGTAAAAAAGAGGTCCCAAATGTGATCCCTGAGGGACGCCAGATGGGACATATATGCGATTCGATCTATAACCACCAATTGTGACAATCTGCGATCTATTGGAAAGATATGATTTTATCCACCTTAATAGACAGCCGTGTATTCCCAGCCTTTCTAATTTGGCCAACAATATGACGTGGTCTACACGGTCGAAAGCTTTTTCGAAATCGGTGTACACCACGTCAACCTGTCCACCTCCCTCCATATTATTTAGGACATAGTTAGTGAATTCAGCCAAATTGGTTATCGTAGATCGGCGCCTTAGGAAACCATGTTGGTTATAACTTATACCTTGCAATATAGTAGGATAAACGTAGTCATAAACAATTTTTTCGAAAATTTTACTGAATATATTCAATATTGAAATTGGTCGGTAGTTTTCTATAACTGTTTTTGAATTTTTTTTATGCACTGGTATTATATTTGCCTCCTTCCATTTATCGGGAAATATACCCTCCGATAGAGAACGATTTATTAAGATGGTAAGAGGGTAACTTATAGTTTTAGCTATACTGCGTATGTAGTGTGCCGGTATATTATCTGGTCCTGCTGATTTTGTGGTGTCAATATTTTCAAGTAACGTAGTGATTGTATTAGTTGGAACAACGATGTGACCGATGGTGTCTACATCTCCTATTATCGTGGACATATTCAGATTAATCTCATCATAGTTGTTATCCGGTTCAACATACACACTTTTAAAAAAGTTTAAAAATCCATTACAAATACCTGTGCCCTCACTGAAGGATTCATTGGCAAAAGTCATAGTTTTAGGATAATTAGAGCCTTTTCGCATTGATTTAATATAGCTCCACAGTTTTTTCGGATTTACTTTAATTTGTTCTTGTGTTGAAATTATAAAATTGTTGTAGTTATCTATTTCTAATTGATTAACTCTTCGCCTCAAATAAGAGAATTCTAGGTAATCAAGGTTATTCTGAAAACGTTTCCATTTTTTATGGGCCTTCCACTTGCGACGTATCAGACTTATTAGAGTTTTACTGTACCAGGCTGGATATTGTTTAGAAGTATGACTAGACTGTACTTTAGGAATGAACAGTGTAATGCTCTCATATAGTTTCTTATAAAAACAATCTACTGCACTATTAATACAATTACATGAAGAGAACAGGGTGTACCAGTCAATATCATTAAGGTATGTGTTTATTTTTTCATAGTCACCTTTAAAATATAATATTTTTGTGGAAAAGTTTTCTTTCAGAGGTGTAATGCTTAAATCGTATGGTATGATAGAAAAACTAGGGTGAGCCTTGTCCTCCTTCAAAATAGGAGTAATAAGATTATTTATGCCAAGACTGAAATTACTGATATATATGGCTTTTAGGCCCGAGTTATACACTCTACTTTTCACTTCGATTGCAAGAAAACACATAAACACAAATTATTCACCTTAAATTAATTGGTAGTTAAATAGTTCATGATTCTAGCTGATTATAGATAGATATTTAAAATTACCTCATGAAAATAGTGCAGCTCGTGCATTGTGTACTCACGTTACGTACTGCACATGGGACACCACGTGATACTTTGCTGCGGGGTCCAGATCACTCTCGTTGCGTGGAACTGGCGGCGACACCCCTGTTTCTTTTATCCTGCAAATGCAATTTGTGCACAACATATGCCTAAGATACTGTCATTTTCATTTCAACAAAAGGGTAGCGATGTTACAGTAAGCCAAGAAATTTCTACCACTTTTGAAACTTATTCAATAGGTTATACAAATAGTAGATATTCCATCCATCATCATCCGATATATTATGGTTGACAAAACCAAAAACAAAGTGTTCCGTAATCAAGGAGCTTCTTCTTGACTTGCCTAACCTTTATTTTGATTTTTGGTTGATTTCAGATAATCTTGTCTACTTTCACTCTTACATTCCATTATCAATAATTTATTTTCTACCATTTTTATTGTGTAATTGACAATTGAGTTTTGTCTTACCGGAGATTCCACCAATGTTCATTCCAATTTTCAATGCTTCTGTTTCCGAACACGTCCCATCGCCATTTATCTAATACGTATGCGTACGCCATCAGTGGCAGCTTCTCCAACGCTACCCACAGGAGGTTGTTCAGCGTGACCTGAGGGCTGGTCTCCATATTCACGAAGCTCAAGGTTTTCAAGTGGTTCGGCGACGTTAGTTGGACAGCCACTATATCTGAGATCGCGTCGTGAAATGCTGGAAGTTTTTAATAATCAATGAGTAATCTCAAGTTCTACAGTAGGTATTTTATTTGTCCCTGTGTTCGACACTGCGCAATACATGGCACTTTCAATCCTATGTCATGATGGGAGAGGTGATTAATAGGTGTTATCTATTGGGCACTAAGGTGTTGAGCACTGGGACGTTTAGCTTAGCTCTCCAGATGATTAATATAATCTTGCCAATGCCAAAACAAAAAAAAATATGTCGGAGCTGTTATTTATAAACAGGTCAACTGAAGGGTTTCGTCTCTTCAAGAAAACTCCTTGCTTCTAATTATGATTTTAATGTACTTAAATTACAATGATGGTATGTCTATGTGGTTTGTACGTTTGATGCGGTGGTTAAGAGCGGTGTGTGTGACGCGCGGAGATAACGCCGCGGTTGTGACGTCAGCCTCTTCAGCTCTCACCCCTATGTGACTGGTTTCTTAGAGGCAGTCTTAACATATATATAGCAGAAAAGGAAAAAGGACCCCGACTGCATTTTAAAATCCTTCCTATAGTTCAGTATCTGATTAATGTTATATTTAACAGGCAACTCCAACAGGTCTCAAATTTTTACATACATGCAAAGTAAAATTTATTATGTTTTAACCTCAATTTATTGATTCGCCACCACTGCAGAATCATTTGCCTGAATGCGTGTCTAAGGTTGTACCCTAGAGGAGTCCGGTGTCTGATTTAGCACCTAATAGCAAGATGGCGCGTGTAGATAGGCACTAGCTTTACGAAAACTGACCTAAATCAGAATGAAAATTAGATCTTGTTGGGATTGGACCGGTTTCCTCAACATGTTCTCCTTCACCTATTTACCTATTACTGATCAGTGGTTTCGTGTCAAAAATGCATTTACTTGTATGTAGTCTGTTATAATGTTTAGTCTAATGGTTCTCTCATTAACTTTGGCTTGATAATTAAATAAGCACTATTTATTTTTTTCGTATTTAAGCAATTAATTACAAATTCGAGACTTTCCGAATACTGCCCTTTCCACAACTAGTCATTAAGCAACCAATCTTACTGTGAGTTTCGGTTCTGTGGGTAAATAAGGCTAGGACATCAGTCACTGAAAATAAGAAATTTAATAATTCTTGCCTGGATTAGGGCCGTCTCTGTACAAAGGAGGAAGGTGCCGGTAGTGCTTGAAGTACTGCACGTGGCCCAGTAGCCTCGCGGCTCTAGAAAGTCCGACTGCCACGTCCGTGATCTTCTCGCCACACCATTTTATTCTGAAATTTAAGACTATTGTCACAGAATAGTATAATAGTATTACATACAGAACGGACACGAACCCCCCGCACCGAGGTCAGTTACCTCGTCCCTGACAGGCCCAGGCTGACAGGCCTGGTTACGATCGAGTTACCGTCGCGGCTCGCGATACGTCCTTGCCACGCGCTACGCACTCGCGCAAACAATTGATGCGTCTACCGACAGCGCACGCACACATACTTACCCACAGCGCTTAGTTTCCTTCGCGTATCACCCCCGTGCTATTGTGTACCTATCGTGCGAGCGACAACAGGCATCCTGGAATATTCTTGCGTGCGATAAAGACAGTAGTAATTTCAAGCAGAGTTAGTGCTTCGGGCGCCAACGTTTTCCACCCCTTAAACCTTTATCAAATGAGACAATTTTGGCCATGATCGATTCCTCACATCCTTAACTAGGTTTATAAGTTTTGCTTTTTTCGTAATTATTTCTAGTTTATGAAAACAAAAAACTAGGACGAAGTTTTCGTGTCAAAAAATCGAAACTTTAAGGGATCATGTTTTCAATTGTATCCAATATTTCCAAAAAATCAAAACGTATAAACCTAGTATTTTACATCATTCCCAAAAATCGTATAAATCGGTTCAGGTTTAGGGGGTGGAAAACGTTGCCGCCCGAAGCACGTTTTTGTATGGAGACAATTTGCTACACAATCCTCTTAAGGCGCAGGGTAGGGCAAGGCCTTCCCCATACAAACTTTGTGCAGGTTTTATTCGTCGGTTTTGGCACTAACAAATATAATATTTTTTTTGGTTGTAAATATTAGATATGCGAAGATCGTGATGTGAAAATTTTCAAATATTTCAAAAAAAGTCAAAAAAAAAAAAAATTACATCACGAAATAGCTATGAGAAAAATAAGCATACTGACCAAAAATCATAACTTTAATGCAAATACAAACGAAGTAAATCCTGCACAAAGTTTGTATGGAGAGAGGTTGCCCTACCCCTCCTCTTAAATAACTGAGCTGTTTTATGTGAAAGTAAACTATAAATAGGTATATGAAAGCTTTCGCAGTACCCTTATATATAAGGACTAGATACATACATATTCGAAGTATTTTAGAGAGATATTACAACTCGTCACCATCTCGTTACAGTATTTTATATTTCACTTAGAAAGCAGAAAGCCTACATTTTGTGCAAAATGTCTTGATGTTATATAATGTCGAAGTAATACATAGTACATACGATAGTTAAATAGTAAGCTACACACGCATGGTACCAGTCCCAAAGGAATTGGCTGTTGGATTAACCTGACGAGTTTTTCCTGGGTATGGGATTTCTAAATAAAGGAACAATTGAAAAATGTAGGCTCCGAACAGGATTCGAACCTGCGACCTTCTGACATTCGCGGCCAGTCGCTCTAGCCACTGTGGTTCTCAGGTTCGAAATTTCGAATCATGCTTGTAGCCTACATTTTTCCTTTATTTAGGATTTTGTAGTTTGAGTTAGCAGCGTTACTGCTTAATACAACACAATAATTTGGTATGGGATCTCTCTATAAAGGAGTATACTTAAGCAACAGATCTTATCTTAATCAAATCAAATTAAGGCACGATTTTTATACACTACGTCGGTGGTAAACAAGCATACGATCTACCTGATGGTAAGCAGACGTTACGACGTCCACACCACGGCCACGGCACGGATAGGCTACGGCCTATGAACGCTCGCGAGTCCAAAACGATCACAAACGCGCTAATTAAACATGAATCGACTTGATTATTTAATTCAATTTTACCTGTAATTCGATCCATCACACATGTCATGACTCGAAGGCAGGCAGTTAGCAGTGGCCATGGTGTCTGTAATTCCCTGATACGATTCGACGGCGCTTTCAAAACCCAGAGACTGATGAAATTCGTCCACCGCATCGAACAAGTCTTTAGAATGCAGAGTCTCATTGATTTGGAGTTTTGGTCTGATTACTTTGGGATATGCAGCAACTAAAGGATAGATGGCTTGCCATTCCTGAGCCCATAAGTTACCTGAAATGAAATATTTGAAATGTTAATGCAACGTTGCCGTGATGTATTTAACAGGTGCCTTAACTTTTGAACGACTGAATATGACTGTTCACATGTTACTTCACTAGACGTCATGCGAATCACATGTAGTACCTACATATGTTGACAAAATATTAAGCCACCACCACGCTCTGATGCAATACATTAGTCAAGCTTAACCTATATTAAAACTAATCATTTCAATGAATATGTATGTGTAAGCATATCACAGAACGCCTACTTGTTTAGGAATGGTAAAAGTGATTTCTTATGACTCTAGTGAGTGAGAAATACATACATAGTAGGGTTTGACTTGTAAAATTGCCATTGCGGCCTACTTACAGAATAAAGTTCATTTTGTTCATTATTTTTTGTTCATCATTTCAATGTGTAGGCACACCAACTGAGCTTACCTGTCGATGTATATTCAGATACAGCAAAACTAGGATGTTTTTACTCGTTTTTAGACGAGTAATTTCTAATAGTTTGTCTCAGTCTGCAGAATACCATTTCGATCCTTAACTGGACGCTATGCCCTCAAAGGTTTCAATGACAATTACAAAAACCGGCCAAGCGCGTGTCGGACTTCGTAAGTACATTTAGGGTTCCGCGCCAACCGCAAAATTAAGTTAGTTTTTATAGCAATAATAAGGAAATTTGAAATAAAATATCTGATAAATCAATACCTATGTTAGTATTTTTTGGTGAAATATAAGTAATAATAAGCATTATCACCAACTTACAAGTTCATACGTCAATGGGAAGTAAAAAAGTTTATCGGAACAGAATTTTGCGACAGAGGACGGATGGACGGATGCGTGAGTGACAGCAATAGGATTCCCTTGGACCCTTCGGGTAACGATCCCTAAAACGTCGACTTATATAATTCCGTGGTTTAAAAAAATACTATCGTATCTATTCTATATAATCATATAAATAATTATTATCGTGACCTTACCTAAAATATGCGCCGGGATAAGATTATCGCTACCCTGCAAAATCTCTTTGTAAGTTACTTTCAACTTTGCCCTGACATAGTCATGCAATAAGTCGTACAATGGCTTGATCTCCTTCCACATTCTGTCAACATTTTCGACAAAACGGTCGTCTTCAAAGGCGTATCGCCACATGTCTCCAGCGTCAGTGAAGTTCTCCGATTCTGCCACTCGATTCATCCGCATGACATAGTCCTTGAATATGGGACGGATTTTTTTGCCGGTACTGTCTCTGTACACTTTCCAGTAATACGCTAGTTCTTTGGAATCGTTGCTGGTTTTGAATATGGTTATGATATCTAGAAAAATTATAGGTTATCAATTGCATGTTATAACCCAGTCGAGATATGTACATTCTATTCTATTCTATTCTTTCACAGTTTTCTCGTCACAGTTATGTATTACAGGTCAGTCCAGAATTTATTAAGCTTCAATGTTGCCCTTGACCATATTTTAATAGGATACGTAGATTTCGCACAAAATGCGAAAATCTTACGGATGGAGTACGTTTCCCAAGATAGTGGCGGCTCTAGAAGGTCCTGGCGTGGGGACTGTTGGGAGACGAAAACAAGGCCTTCAATGAACATTCGTGCCAAATTTCATCAAAGTTACCAACATTTCTAGGTTGTGCATATCTCGACTGGGTTATTATTTATATCAGGCCGGCAGACTATGCGTCTGCTGTAAGTAAAAAATTATATCACATTACTGCGAGCCGGGTTTTGCTTTTTACATACGAGATTTTTGTACGTATGAGGTGTTTTCTGTCTGTAAACTTTACTTTATGTAGCCACGAGCGAATCATAATAGAATAGACCCAAAACTAGCTTTAAGACCTCTGTAAGCAGGTTTTTAGAGTTTACAGTTTACAGTAGGTAATTTACAGTTCGAGTTCAGGGGGCCGATTTTTGAGTGTCGAACGCTCGACTTTTCACTCGAGATCTGTCAAAAAAGTATGATGTTTTGACACATATCGAGTGAAAAGTCGAGCGTTCGACACTTAAAAATTGGCCCCCGAATCGTCTCATAGATATTGTATGCTGTAAATAAAAACTGTCGGCAATGAAAGTTCCCGATATTAAACATTCAAACATATTTTTATTGGTTTTATGCAAATAAGGATACCTAAAATATTTGTCAAAATGTATTTGTAAGTAGTGTAAACCTTTACAATACATATATATAAGTGTAATGCAAACATCTAAGTATGATAATTAATGGATAACTAACCACTCATTGTTCGTACCGAGTCTTCGGAGCACACAGTAGAGTTGTACGCACACACCGACACCCGACTCCATATGCGTTGCATTGTGTCTATTTCTTCCCTTTGCTGTACACAAGAGGATGCTCTATCAGTGAAACATAAATAGTTACGTCTTTAAGTGGAGGTATCCCCAACGCAAATGTCCCGCTCTAACACGCGTGAGTTTACAATTAACCATCCCGCTCTCTACGCAAGCTCTGCGCGCAGTTTTGTAAATATTTAGCTATAGTGATTAAGCCAATCATTTTATCAAAGCAAACCCTGCGAATTTGTCTATAACTATTTACGATATTTAATTGAGTACAAAAATTAAATGTTAAATATCAGTAATGTAGCCGTAGTATTGAAAAAACATTCCAAAAAGAGGTAACTTCGCGATTTTTTTCTATCGAGTGAAATTCATCAGGTCATGTAACTGACTGCGATTTTGACTAGACAAGATCCTTATGTAACACATATATTTTTTTTAGATTTTAAGACACTATATTCTATGTCTCAGATGGTTTTTAAAAACTCAATAGTGGTAATACACGGCCTTAAGTAAAACCATATTAATATTATTCTTACTTTACTCTGCGGCATTTGAACATTCGTTCCTCTTTCTTTAATTATGCGAATTTTTCTACTTAATTTTGGATCGTTTAAGTTCATGGTATCACATAAATATTTAGTCTTAAGTATATTCCAATATTGCTTTTTGATTTCATCTTCTTCCGCTGCTACACGAACCTGAAATCAAACACTTAATAAAATTACAGTACCTACGTACCTACTGACCAGGCAAGTATGTTCAATTAGGAATGAAATCGAAGCCGCCGTACCATTTTATTCTTCTTCATTTCATCATTAATATTAGTAACGTAAGCCCACAGGGCTTCTTGCGAAGTTTTGCACACTTCTAAACTCAACTTGTCCATGCATTCCATGAAACTAGTTAAGGTCATATTCTCGCTATTTATTTCATTCAATTGCGTTTTAAAATGCTGTATATCATCATTCTTAATTATAATTGTATTAGGATCTAAAACTGTTCTCATAGCATCGTCCAAAAACTTTTTATCTTTTATATCTTCAATGTCAATTTCTTCGTGACCACTGTCGTCCACAGCCGAAGCATCTCCTGTCGTGTTACCTTTCGGTGTTACAATCTCGTCTTCTGACATTTCTGACGTCGGATTACCACGAATCATTTCCCGAGCGGCCATTGTCAGTGATATGGCGAAGGCTACAGTGCATGTTAATTGCTGTAACAACTACATCCATCAAGAATAGTCCTAACAATGAGTTTGAGCTAGGTAAGTATATATTAGTGCATGCAGCCGTATCGGTAATCTAAGCTGTAGTTGTACGCATTATAAAGTACTTGCGGTAAGGACAGGATGTTGCATAATCCCCGCAAATTACACGGTTGCATTATGAAGGTATATTAAGAGAAACGGACATCGATAGTGCACGATAAGACATCTGGCGTCACATGAATTTAATTCAACAATGGGCCGGGTATATTGAAATAATGGTCGCATCCTCTCGACACGAGAGCAACGCCTGTGGCTTCCTGACCTATTGCTATCTTTTAGTCTACAGTAGGTAAACCGGTAACTTTTTAGGTACAGTTAAAATGCAATTTTGTAGAACCCAATTAGATCTACCAGAAAAGTAGGTTAGGTTAGGATAGGTTAGAACTGCGACCCTTTTGTAAAAAAATGTCTTCTATGAACTGAAAATTCTGCGAAACAATACGTCTATGAAACTTCTGTCTGCGAAACAAAGGACGTAAAGGACTAATCATCAGAAAGAAAAAAATAATTAAACGTGGGATCACGTGGGCATCGCAATCCTTTTCAATTATAAAATTGTTTTGTATTGATTTCAAACGGCCAATCTATGAATAAGTAACGAGGTTTTCCTAACCTATAACTAATTGTTCGGTACTTGTTTTAGGTACCGTAAAACAATGTTTTTTTTATCATTGTTCAATTGATTGGTGAATAACTATGAACCCGCGCTCGTGAGATAAAAGTACTCTTAACTGAAGTCATTAGTAGTGATACTTTAGCCTATAGCTCGTGAGTAGATGACGTCTAGTAACAATAAAACGTTCTAATTAGGTAATAACCGGTTAGTAAGGGCACAGGGTATCTATAATTACTATTTTAATCTGTCATTATTCATTCGTATTACTTTTACTCTTTTGTTATTCTTAATTATTCACATTACTGGCACCGACAAATCAATTACCTAATATCATAGTTTATCAAAAACTTATTACGTTGACTGATACTGCCACGACTAGAAAGAAAAAAAATGCTGCGAAAAATTTAACTAACCCTACTTATGTACCTATGCTAAAGTAATAATAAGAAAATATATGCATAATACACACATAGAACAGCATGGTGTAACAATCCAAAACCGTTATCAGAAATTCTTAACACAAAACTCACTACATTTTCTTTATCTTTCACAAACTACAGCCGGGACACGACATCACTCGCTAATGCTACAGAATGTTTATGAATCGAACGCTCGGTTTGGTCGTTTTGTGGTGGATTTTTCAAATTGGAACAATCGAACGTTATTGTTTTGAAAACGTCAACGGTGCGCGGCCGGCCGCGGTCGCCGGCGCATTGTTGTGGTGGAATGGCTACCTGACATCAACACGCCTTCTCGTGCGACCGGACGGAACTCCTTGCGTAGTCGCAACTGAACAGGCGTGGCTCCCCTAAAATCATTTGGGGATCATCAATGTTTATTTGAAATACATATCTTATATGTACAGATTATAACAGCTCAGCTCAGCTAGCTGACAGCTATAATTGTGTATACCTGCCTCGTAGAAAAACACTAATAAATCTTAATTAGAATTAAGAAGCAATAAAGATCGAAGTCGATAGAATGTTACTCTTCTGTGTTAAATAACCTTTCATTAAGAATAAGAATTATTTCTTTTTCTGCGATAAACAAGTGACCGTACAGTATCAAGTTATTCGAAAATTCACGTTTAGAATCAATTTTGAACACTTATATAAACAGTGCCTAAATTGTAGGTATTTAATGAAATAACAGTACCTACGGGACAAATGATTAAAGTGTAACCACTTGTGCAAGCAGGACAAACATATTCGAGGAAAATACTCCTAAAGGAACCTCCATAATAAAACTCAACGCGTTTTTAAAATTCTTAAACGTTTATTAAATACATCACATTCGCAACTGTCACCTCGATTAAAATACGAGTAGGTAGCACTAGGTACCTTCAAGAACTGTTTAACCTTTTTTTAAGAAAGAAGCTAACATTTGTGCTCCCGCTACATCTATATCTTTGTACCCGTAGGGCTCTAAAGCCTTCTTCATCCTTTCGAACCATTTTGACACATTCTCGTGGGCACTGAAGTCGTAGCCAAATGCCTTAAAAGAAAATAAAATGATTAATTACGTTCAAGTTAAACATTATAAAAGTTTTTCTGTGAGTCTAAGGCGACTTCCTGACTTGGCGTGGCGGGGCGGGATCGATATGTGACCCTTTTTTTCTTTGACGTAAACTTGCTGACGTCGCAAAGATTCCAACTTGACGGAATACTGTCAGTAATTGCACCGACAACACAAGTCGCCTTAGGCGACTTCCTGATTTGTCGGTGCGATATGAGAAAATTGTCAAATGTCAGTGTCAACTATCAGTCAACTCAGTACTACATTTTACTGCGCCCCCACATTTTTTTTTCCTTCTGCTTTGGATTTTACTCCTTGCCAATTTTAGCAAGGTGGATTTGCCAATATCAAGTACTTGACTTTAACACGCGAGGAGAATGTTCGGTCTGATGATTTTGCTTTTTTTGGGGTAAGGATCAGACTGGAAACCTAAAACAAATAATAAATATGGACATCACAGACAATCACATGACATTTAACAAACGTTATGAAAAAACAGTGGGGATGAGGATGACAGATTATTAGGCATGCCAACATAACGGAGATTTCGGTGGGAAATAATTTATATAAGTGACATGACATAGAAAAAGATTTCATGCAGTTGTGGTAACAGTAAATCATAGTCTAATATTATGTATTTGAACATATTTCACAAGAATAGCAGTTAAGGGAGGATCCATTAAAGCGAGAAGCGAGTAGAAGTTTATGGGGCGTGGGATGGTTTTCGGCAATACATCATAGAGTGAGTAGTTAAATCTAGGGCAATTGAAGAAGATGTGATCCAACGAACCTTCATCGATCCCGCATTCGCATAATGAGTTATCCCGCACCCTGATTTTGGCAAGGAACACCGGAGTGCAGTTATGTCCGAGTCTAAGGCGGCAAATGGTTGATGTTGCCCACTTAGGGGCAGATAGGAATTTAAAAAACCAAGGTTTACGAGGAATCGTGGGTTGAATATGTCCGTAATAGCGGCCTGTATGTATCCTGGAAGTATTCCACTGATCCTGCCATGAGCTAAACAAGTCTCTCTGAGCATAAGTCAGTAGGTCGGAACTATAAACATGGTTATGATATTGTGATCCTAACTCTACGGCTTGTTTTGCCCATGTGTCTGCCAATTCATTGCCGGAGATGCCAGAATGACCTGGAATCCACCCAAGAACAACATGAATACCTCTTGTCTCACAAGTTAAAAGTTCATTTTTAATTTTTAAAACAAGAGGGGATTTATTTTGAATTTTGAACTACGCCCCCACATTTGCGCTGTCAGTAAATTTACGTCAAAGAAGAAAATGTCACATATCGATCCCACCCCGCCAAGTCAGGAAATCGCCTTATTAGGGATGTGTCATGGGGACGCAGTTATGTTACTTGTATTAATTGTACCTATTCCGCTATGATTTGCTGACCCTCATAATATTCTGGTCAAGCTTTACCAGTTTGTCTCTATAATTCACGAAATGCCCTTGTAATAATAGCTCTGTTTTTATATTAAAGTCGTTGTAATGTCCTCATTAATAGTTGAAAGTAAAAATTAGTTCGTATACGGCCTACATAAACATAATGGCACATTCTTACATTCCATAAATAATAAGAAAAATAATATATAAGTATTGTGAAGAATTTGTTTATAAATCAAAAATTAAAAACACGACCGCACTGGAAAAAAGTGAATTTAAAAAATTGGAACAACTTCACACAAAATTGGGTATATTTCCATACATATGTTGTTTTTATTGCAATGTCACATACCATACAACGGGATAACGTAAGGGTTCGAACGACACCTCACACATGTCAATCGGTTAAGGCGTTACAACGAGAAATTTAGTAACTTTGAAACGCTGTTCTGCTCAGACGAGGAAACAATAGGGACTGATTTTCACATATATGATTCTTGACTATATTTTATGTTGTGTTTCTGACAATAGCCGAAACATGAACATGATTGCTTAAAATTTTCTCGATAGAAAGAAATCCAAAGTTTAGTTTTCCTTTTTTTACTCAGCCTACTAAAACAACGCATTATTAAAAGGCACGATTAAGTCAATATGATCTGGGGGCACGGTAGTGCCCCCGCCAAGTTGATGGTATTTCACCTCATCGAAACTCTGTCAAAAGGAAATTTAATAAACCTGCACACAGTCAGATATTTATCGAGATTTGTCTAAAAAGCCAATCTCGAAGAGTGTTGCATCCCCTTTTGTCGTGAGCGAATAACATAAGAGCGTCTCTTTTAATCGATATATCGCCTTAAGGCGCAGGGTAGGGCAAGGCCTTCCCCATACAAACTTTGTGCACGTTTTATTCGTCGGTTTTGGCACTAACAAATATAATATTTTTTTTGGTTGTAAATATTAGATATGCGAAGATCGTGATGTGAACATTTTCAAATAATTCAAAAAAATTCAAAAAAAAAAAAAACATCACGAAATAGCTATCAGAAAAATAAGCATACTGACCAAAAATCATAACTTTAATGCAAACACAAACGAAGTAAATCCTGCACAAAGTTTGTATGGAGAGAGCTTGCCCTACCCCTCCTCTTAAGGCGTTTAGAAGTTCTTGTAATAAAGAATCTCACATCACAATACGTACATGAACGCTGAAAACACTATACCTAATCCTTTTTGGGCCGTCGTTATGTAAAAAATATTTGTGAATAGCATTTGTACCAATATAATATACAATAATACAATCATTCAGTGATAATGAAATGACATTCCATATTACGAGTCGCGATATATCTTAACTATAATCAATTTAATATTCAAGGGCATTAGGACATGGACAAAGTAGAACAACTGTGTTTATTGACACCGTAGTACTCATTATCATTACAGACAAACAAAACACGGTCTAAAATGTTTAATGTTAAAATAGTAAGGTAATTAGTGCCAATATTTTAAATGAAACATTTCTTTTGTAATTTAGGTAAAATAGCCGGTCAGGGCATTTATTTGTTTGATGAGTGTTCCTGGGTCTTGGATGTTTTCTATGTATTAAGTATCTATTTATCTATATAAGTATGTATATTCCCATTTAGTGTACCCATAGTACAAGCTTTGCTATGTTTGGGACTAGATTGATTTGTGTAAGATTGACAATATTTATTTATTTATTATTTATAGGTTAGAGCGAGATGCTTCAACTTCCCTCCCTTAGTCAGGATTCTGAATTCAGGACACACATCCACAAATATTATTATTATTATTACACATATACATAATAATATATCAAACTAGTTTTCTTTGAAACTTACCCGATGACACTTGTAACATTTTTTTTTATGAATTAGGATTGTTCATTATTTAAAACCCCCCATTTTTTTTCGAAAATATAGAGTACTAGCTGTTGCCCGCAACTTTCTTCAAAAACTGAAATTATTTTTTTCCTAATTTAATGCTAGGCCTAACTATAAACAAAGTTTCAAGTCTCATTGAAAATAAAATTTGTTTTTATCAGAGGGCGAATTTTGAAATACTCTGAAATCCGTTTTTTTTTTAATTTTGGTTTTAACCCCTTTAGAGGATGAATTTCAAAAACACTGAAATTAGATTTGTTGTATTTAAACAGAGAGTCTCCCTATACAAACTCTGAACCCCTTTTTAACCCTTTTAGGGGATGAATTTCGAAAAACGCTGAATATTTTTTTTTTTCTTTTATTGTAAGGAATTTTTATACAAAGTTTGAAGACTCACTTTAAAAAAAAATTGCTCCCCATACAATATTTCACCTCTATTTTCAACCCTTTAGGAGACGAAAATTAAAAAAACGGAGATATAAGTTTCATTGTCTTATTTTATGGAGTCTTTGTACAAAGTTTCAAGACTGTATCTTAAAAAAAATATTGCCCCCCATACAAACTTTGCACCCCTGTTTTACCCCCTTAGAGGTAGAGTTTCCAAAAATCCCGTCTTATCCCTTGCCTCCGTTATACACCCTAACAGTACAGTGTAAATTTCAAATTTCTAGGACCGGCAGTTTCGGCGGGGCGGTGATTAGTCAGTCACCCTATCAACTTTATATATATATACATTATAAGAAACCAATTTGAATATTTTAGCAATTCATGGCTCTGTTTATTTTTTATAATTTATTGAAAATATAAGATACGACTTCTCGTAAGTTAGATCTTTGTGGCTGAATCGATAAAAAGCACAAGCCAGGCAACAATAAAGACACAAAAAATAATTTGAAATACAAATACAATTTGTAACAAAGTTGTTTGTAATACAGTTTGTGGCAGCTATGCCTTAACTCATTATTTCACGACTATAACAGCAAAATACTTATTTTCCCATACAACGGTTCAACGGTTGGTTCGATACTGAACGTGTGACGTCATTTGTCCGTGCCAATTTGTAGGAGCCTTTTGGAGGGCCGAGCGTCGAGTTAGGTTTGTTCCTAATTTTTGCCCATTGTTATGGTTTAATTATAGTTGGTCCCATAGACACATTTGATCGTCTTATAGTCTATGAAAACTGGTTCGAATGGCACCATAAAAAAATTTAGTCAAATAGCGAATTGTCCTATTTTCTCCACTCCAGCGACGAAGGTCTGACCGGCTAGCATGGAGCAGCCACTCCACAGCGCCTCATCCAATTTAGGTCAATTTAGGTTTAGGTAATTTGGGTCTACGAGATACTTACATCGATATTAGTCATAGTGACCACGATAGAGATGTCAGCAATTGTCATGTTGTCTCCGGCGACGAATGCCCGACTATCCAGCATAGTGTTCAGCCACCCGAGTGCCTCGTCCAATTTGGCCGCACTATCTTCGTTATACTCCGCTCCACGGAACAGCATGGGAATCTATATGAGATCAAAGGGTTGAAAATAATGACATCATACAAAATTAGCGCTTCAGAGAGGTCTTAGCGCGATACACAATATATGGAACTTAATTACTCTGCTTGCCAAATATTATTCTTTCAAATGACATAGATATCTATTAATTCTACGGTGTATAAAATTGGCCTTTTTAGTAAAAGTGAAATTTACTAGTGGCTCTGTGAGCTGTAGACCTCGCGAGTTTTTTTTTCTTTAGAAAAAATAAAAATCATAAACAGAAATACGGAAATTCGGACATACGACAGAATATCGTTCAAACTGAAGCGGAAACCTTCGTTTCACTCGGTCAATAAAATCAGTGCTGTGCTGTGATACTTATGGATTTTTTTAGGGAAATACTCACATAGAGATTGAAGTACCGCGAAAAGAATGTTCCCATGTCAAAATTAAGCCTGGCGTCGACAAGGCCGCGAAGCCGGGGGTTTTTCGGGTACAAAGAGTCGTCTCTCCCATAGGCGTTCACAAAGTACGCCATTATTGCTCGACTGTAATGCAATTCATGTCAAAAATTGGCAATTTTCACAATTAATCACTATCTTAAGACTGCGTTATTATTTTTTCCCTATATATCTGGTTTTTTATATCTGGAGATTTGGAGTGAGCTACCGCTCAAAAATCTATTAGGGGCAAGGCAGGGGCCTGATAAGATGACAACATAGGTCGGCTCGGTCCAAAGCCATTTGGGAACGGAAACCATGCCGACCACGCGGCCTTTTTGTAGCAGATCTTCTTTGTTCAGCAGTATACCTACATCTCCGGGCAAGCATTTTGATGACATATTTTTTTTTCATGATGCCATTCGAACGAGACTTTTTAGAGAGGAAAATATTTACCTATTTGGATTAACTACGATTAGAACAACACAAAAGACAGAAATGGGTTTCAAAGTACAGCATAAAGGCCGAGCCCTGAAAATTTTGGTGGAATTTGATGGTTTACTACCCTATATTGACATTTTATTACTATTAATTCCGCATGCATTCTCTATTGATTATTAAAATCTCAATAGCTGTAATTTAGGTTTCCGCTGTGTCCTAATTTGCTTTAATGACTCACCTCTCCCATAAAACGAAACCATTGTCGTCCATTGTTGGTATTGTATGCTGGGGATTCATCTGTGTACAAAATAATAGACGTTTAATGAATTTGTAAGCAGTTGATCTTTCAAGCCGATCTTGGCAATGATCAAGGAAATATCTTTCGTTGCCTTCCTTGTAAGTTTTTAAGCAATCGTCAACCTATTTATTGTAAAAAAGGATTTGATGATGGGTTGTTTTTTGGCTCGATTCACCATCTGCATGTCAAATGGCACAGGTCCCACCACCGCCAGCGGTGGGACAGATATATGGGCTGGTAAAGATGGAAGGATGGATCTTCGTGATTTAGTTCGTTAAACCACCCTATGGGTTCATTTTCATTGGTTGCTAAAGCCCAAACCCTGCGGGCAGGAAACTTGTGTCATCATCATCCTCCTAGCGTTATCCCAGTTTAGTTGCATCCTGAAGGATGCCTGGAGTCCGCTACCTAATCCCAAGATTTTGGCGTAGGCACTAGAGTTAAAAACGTCACGCATGAGACACGTCACGTATCTAGAGCAGCGGTGTGACCGCGTGTGAGCATCTTTATCATAAAGATTACGCACATCTAACACCAACTGTCCATACGAGTACCTTTAGATATTCAGGTGTCATGTGTGCTCCCTCCATGATGTTCGTGAGCACCAGATCCAGGTCCAGACCTAGCACCCTCGCCGTCAACATGACTGCCCGGCACGGCGGCGATGGAGGAAGATAGTACAGCTTTATCGGCTGATCCGGCATTCTGCTGGACTTGGAGCGGGCTGCCGCGTTACTGGAAAAAACAGTTGATAGCCGAGTTAAGCTTACCGTTAAGGTTAGAATGAATATCCACCACAGATGTGCGAAGGTTTATTGGGCACCTATTTGTCAAGAATGCATATTTGCTAACTCGGGGCACGTGTACTAAAGTGATGTAGTAAAATATTTTATCGACAAAAAATATATCGATGTTAGGCGACATCCTGATTTGTCGGTGCGGAGGCGGTACAATATGAGAAAACTGACAAATTTCAGTGTCAACTGTCAGTCAACTCAGTACCGCTTTTTACCACCCCATTCCCCATTCCCCTACATTTAAATGTGTGCTTCCTGACTGGCGTGGGATGCGCGGTAGCGGGACGATTAGATACGAAGGCAGTACTGGTCCACTTCTGCGCATAATATTTACTACTGCGCAAATGTAATACTGATAGTATTCCGTCAAGTTGGAATCTTAGCGACGTCAGTAAGTTTACGTCAAAGAAAAAAATGTCACATATCGATCCCGCCCCGCCAAGTCAGGAAGTCGCCTTACTGTCAACATCTAAATGTTATACAACATAAATGAAATTATATCATCTATTATCTTTTTATTGTCAGGATTTTCACTCATCTATGAGTTAATATAATATTCACGTGGGCATTTTGATTGAAATGACATTCGATATCAGATATTGTGTTATTGAACCTTTTTATAGTAATCAATATTTTTCAATGAGCACATGTACATCAATATATGAGTTACCACAGGTATGAGAATTAGGTATCAAAATATACATGCAAACACGCATTTACACATCTCGCGTGGATATTCGCCCTTAATAGGGAACGCGCCAATACAGTATGTAAAATAATGTTGACTATTATTTTAACCTGAGAAAGTGCAGGTAAGAAAATATGTAGAAAGCTATTTCTGGTACAGGTAGGCACTTTGATTCGTAGGAGCAAACTTATTGCCACAGCCTGATGCTTAGTGCCTGGTGTAGTTATAGTCACAAAAGATTGCTATTACATTATAATGTTAGAAATTCGTTGGACACATTGTATCATGTTAATTCAGAAAGTTCATTATGATTTGGTGTCTATACTAAATTGTTGGTTAGTTAGTCATTCGATTCATTACCCATAACCACGACATGACACACGCAATGAATTAAGTATGTAATTACAGGAACCTAATACCGGTATTCTTTTCATACAATACAAATCAGCCCGGTATTTGATGGGTGTTTCATTATTTTAATCGACTAATTAGCAAAATTTTCAAATGCGAGTGAAACATCGCGGATTGCGGAAGAAATTTGAATAGTTACCGGTAATTGTCCCTGATTACGAGTAAGTATTATACATATTATAGTAGTAGTAGTAATATTATTTATTGCACCAGTAATAAAGGAGTACATAATTAAGAATTGGTAAGGGTAACATTAATAATGGTAACAACAGGCGGGCACATACTATACGAGTATAACGCGCCTACGAAACTTTTCATAGCACCATTGTACCTAATGTAAGAAAAAATCTCGCGTGGGAATCACTATGTTTCTGGGAGTGTAGTTGTACCTAAATGAAGATTTATCAAGTGTATGATGTTAATAAGAAAATTACTAAATAATCTGCTATACGACATTATTTACTACAGTTACGATTCTGTGTTACTTTTAGTTTTAGTTTGTGCGTAAAGGCATAAATTAGGCACCATATTTTACGAGTGTGTTTAATTAGTGTTTTTCCACGGAAGTACATAACAAATCTCCATCAACACAAATAATATACTTTAAATAGATAAATAGAAACAAATATGCCAAGTTAAAACGAAAGTCGGTGTTTAAGGTGTCACGATGACAAAACTCATATACTCCAGGAGCATCGATCCAACAATAGCCGATGAAGTAGTGTCTATAAGACACAACAAACAAAGGTTAGCCTGATGGTGACTTGATGATAAAAATATGTGTAGTTGTTAAAACACCATATATGATTCCATTCCCAGGATCTGGTACCACCAGGAAACTTACCTACTGGCGTAAACAACAAGAAAAAATGTGAAAATCGTGAAACCCCTCATGTTGAGCTTGCGCAGACCCGCAGATTTCTCCTCAGAATAAAATCAGCTGAATAAAAAAGTCGTCAGTTCCTTAAATGTCAGCAAATTAGTCTAGGGGTTTAGTAAAAGCGCGCAATAAAAAAAAACAATCAATAGTTATTTGTCAAAAGTATTAAGATTTTTTTAACACCGTGGCAAAAAATTATGTATTAAGGAGTGATAATTAATAGTAAGTTTTGTCGAAAACTTAGCATTAATTATCCGCAAGGTAAATGCCTAATTTAGTTGAAGCAGAAGTTTTCCCGTTTTTATTTGCACATTCGTAAAATTTTAGAAATTTAGTAAGTTTTTAAATTGGAACTATTGACATTTAAAAATCGTAATTGAATACGTAAAAGAAAAAATACAATGGCAGTCTGGTTATTTCAATTTTAATTTCAATCGAAGTTACTTCTTGCTACTACTCACTTTGCTGATTGTATTTTTGCCGCAACGGTTTTGTCCATACACTGCCCCAGTTTGACTAATTTACGACAAACTATTCAAAATATTCCTTTATCAACACACACTGACAAGGTGGCGCAAAACCTATTTCATATGACCTTGATGGAAACAACGTCTGTCTGTCGAACTGTCAACTGACGCTAGCATAGAACTGTGTTGATATATATATGGACACTTTAAAAAAATCGCAACGCACCGCTGACCACGAGCTAGATGAGTGTCAACTGATTTATGATCGCCTGGAATAGGCATCACAGGTACTTCTATGTTATGGTTATGATCACTATAGTAACGGGGGCGGGAAAGATTGCCTATGCCTCGTCATTCTGACTACACGTAATCGTTGAACGTTTTCAGTTACTCATTCAGCTTGGGGTACTTGTAATATACATGCACGCCAACACGTTTCTTATTGCTCACAAATTAAGGATGAAATTAGTGATGAAAAATGTATAACGCAAGGGCAGGCTTAAACATAGTTTTGATGTGCAACTCTTAAAAATGACGCTAGTCATGCTGAGTAGACTCCACTCCTGTAAATAACTATTCGCAAGTATATACATAGAGCGGATGACGGTGACGAATCACCCTTAATATTATTGAATTACTAGTGTTGTTTAACAATAATTCAGACTACTGATTAATTGTGTAATCTTAGGTTTAGGTTTAAAGACATTTATTCTCATATAAGAATACATTCACTTCCATGAGAACATTGCTATTACAAAAATACATTTACATATATTTAATCTAGTGGTTGTCACCGCAAAATACATGCAGTAAAATAGGTGGGTAGACAATCTTATGGTACGGAACCCTAAATATGCGAAGTCCTACACATATTTGGCCGGTTTTTTTTAGAAACCCAACCAGAGCAGGCAATCGATCTAGTCTTGGAAAAATTCGTTTCGCTAACTGTAATGATTAATTTTTATACTTTACTTTAACATCTGCATTTTTGACATAATTGACAGCGGCTTAAAGCAAAAATCCATTTAGAGATTCGGGCTTGCTGAACGCGAACACGTATTGAAAATTTCGGATTTTTATATAATATAGTTTTCGAAATAAAACCGCAAAATACTTAGATAAATAGAAGCCATTGAGGGGCTGAATAAGAATATCCCATGACATGACTTACGTATCCATATAAAAATAATATAAATTGTCGATGGATGCGACATTGAATATATTGACATCGACACTCGTCAGTCTATCATGTCAAGTGAAGTAACTAGGTTAAAATCTTTCGAATATCTCCGTCTCTATCTCACTTCTACTTCCAGCGATTGAGAAAGAGACATACGAATTTCGATCTTGGTTGGTCAGGATAGAAATGAAATCCATCACTGTCACTGTCACAGGTGACATAGATACAGTATACTTTTTACTTATAATTTAAATTTTGACGAGAAATCTTATTCATCCCATTACATACGCCCATTTAGAATGCGGCACTTTAAGATTACTAAAAATATACTCAAAAGAAAAAATACGCATCTCCTAACTTTTCGAGTACTTACTATTAAATGCCTAAATAAAATGAAGTGGTCAGAAAAATGAAATGTTGTCAATTTGATTCCACCGGATAGATCGGATCAAAAAAATCGGATCATGAATAATAAGTCAATCGGAGATTAAATTTAGAATAAACTCTTTTCTTGTTTATACTCTGCTTTTAGGGTTCCGTACCCGAAGGGTCCAAATGGAACCCTATTGCTGTCACTCATGCGTCCGTCTGTCCGTCCGTCCGCCCGTCGTCTGTCACAAGTTATTGTTTATCTTGCCATTGACGTTTATTATTAAGTATATTTTGACAACAAGTACTCGTACTAATATATTGATCAATCTGTTTTTTCTTCGAAACTTTTTAATTTTTCCAGTAAAGCGAACTTAATTTTGCGGTTACCTCGAAACCCTAAATGTGCGAAGATGGATACGCACTTAGCCGGTTTTTTTTTATCCATCAGGTACTATGCAAGAAATATATAGTTAAAAAAAACCAGAGTACTTAAAGCCGAATAGACCCTTTAATTTCCATCCTGTCAAGAAAATATCTTGTCGTTCATACGTACATGATGATGATAATGATACTATGATGATGATGATGATATTGATGATAGTCATACTTAGGTACATGTTATTAGATTAAGGCGCTACACTGAGAAATTTGGAGACTTTGAAACGCTGTCCTGCCCAGACTAGCAAACAGTAGGGGCTGATTTTCAGATATATGATTCTTGACTATATGATTGTGGTACTGACAATAGCGAAACATGATTGATTAACATTTTCTCGATAGAAAATAAATCCAAAGTCGAGTGTATATTTTCCTTTTTTTCCTCAGCCTATTAAAACAACGCATTATTAAAAGACACGATTAAGTTAATATGATGGTATTTTACCTCATCTAGGTACTGACAAGACGAAATTTAATAAACATGCACACAGTCAGATCTTTAACGAGATTTGTCTAAAAAGCCAGTCTCGGAGAGGGTTGCGTCCCGTTTTGTCGTGAGCGAAAAACAAAGCGTGTCTCTTTTAATCGATATATCGCCTTAACTTACAAAATAGACTATGTGATGTGACACATCTTAAAATGTGTAACATGGTGTCACTTTATGGACAGTAAACCATCAAAATATCATATTGAATTGAAAATTATAAACTTTTACCGAAATAGAAAAAAGATATTTAACATCGAAAATTCGGAAAATTATGTTTTTTTTGTCATCCTAAAGTCAAACAAAAGGTATCAATAGAATACCTACTTAAGCAAAAATAAATAAATAAATGTACGGCAACTATGTACCTAAATGCATTATTTTACGACCAAAACAGCAAAATACTTATTTTCCCATACAACAGGATGGTTCGATACCAGGCGGGTGACGTCATCTGCCCGTGCCAATTTGTAGGAGCCGTTTGGGCGGCCGCTAGCGGCGAGCTAGGTTCATCTCTATTTTTTGCCCTTTATTGTGGTCTAATTGTAGTTGGTCCCATATAGAAATTTGATCGTCTATGAAAACTGATTCGAATGGCACCATAATTTTTTTTAGTCAAATAGTGTATTTCTACAGCAAACTACATATAGATACCACTATGAATATCAGATCTTAGTACTTATTCTCATAAATCGACAGCTGGTTGTATGACAGTTCGTTCTTTAATATTTTTCACACAATATTCGTAGCAACTGCATATAAACGTAGGTTGAACATACACCGCAGCCCTGAATGTATCATGGCTAGCGTGCGTGCCTGCATGGTAGGCAGTGACTCATTCAAATATTGCAATAACAATATCTCATATCACATCAAAACATTGAAAGTAATTTGGTTAAAATTTACCTAATAATTTGGGACTGAGGTGAATAAAACGTTTTTAGTTTTATTTTATTAAGTTGGCCAAGATAAGTACGCAGTGGACCCCGCAAGACGGTTACCGGAGCAGAGGCAGACGCAGATCAAAAAGGAGATGGCGGGACGATTTGAACGTGTTCTGCTTGGATTGGCGATGGGAGTAGGCATCTACCCCGCAGTGGGGTACACATAAAAAGGAAAATAAATAAAAAATTAAATTCGCTCTTAAAAGTACCTTGATTGTCAATCATGGGTCGACCTATTAAAATCATATCGGAATCATCTTGGTTCATGCACTTCCCATTACGTTAGCGCATATGAGCACTATTAATAATTCGATGGGATTATAATGGAGTTGGTATTTGTAAAAACAGAGGACCATGTTGTGTTATCAAATGATATCACACAAATACACATTTCATCTGTAGAAGTAGCTATATGGACCTAGAGGTCAAAATCATTTAAACACAACTAGGTTCTTTCTCTAGCACCACACCTGAAAAACATCGTTTTTTTAATGTAGCAATTTCGGACTGCATATTTTCGCTCCTATGGGTAAGTACAGATACTTTATACCTGCACCGTAGAATGCAGCGGATGACGTCAGGTTGTTCACATTCCCAGTGGATTGGCGAGATAACCTTTACTAGACTTATCACTTTCCAAAGAAGAAATTTATGAGCTGTTTGTCTACTTCTTATCTGACGCTACTATTATTAGAATGCAAAGACAAAAAAATGGTAAACATGTAGCAGTTTTTGTAAACATAGTTAGCATAGTAACAACTAGGAAACGAAACTATTATCTGTGATTTATTAATAACATTAGTAAAATAATTGGAACTAAGTATGCCTCGGCGTAAATTCCCATAACGTTACTGTTTATAAATCAATTCTATGCTATCATACATAACATAATCTTGGTACGTGTTATCTGATTTGATGATTTTTATAATCATCGATCATAACTTGTTTAATCACATAAGGAACAATACAAATATGGAAAGGCGAGAATTGTTATTTTTCGTTTAATTATAAGACATATATAAAATACCTATTATAAAATGAGAAACATCCGTAAAACACTTCGATGGCACTAAACTAAATTCACTTATCATCTAACACTTCAACCGTGGATGCACTGCTCGCATTGTCGATTTCCTTCACTCTATCGGAGTCTCTATCCATTTCTGATTCATTCTGTACTTCAGTGCCGGGTTGGTTAGATTTTGACGCATCCGATAAATCTGTCTTAATAGAGTTGATCGTTCCCCGCGGATCTGTATCGTTTTCTGTTTCAGTTTGGCTTATTTTCACTTTTTTGCTCTTCGAGTTACCCATTTTACGTCCCGAGTAGTGTGGCGGTTAGCGGTGGAGTGGATCAATGTTAACACTGGGATGCAGATAAAAATCAAGATAACCCGACAATTTTCACAATGAATAACACTGCAATGCTCGATATTTTACAGGTAAGAACGCCCAACAGCTCACAAACTGAAAGCAGATATGAGACTGACATAAAATTATTCACGTAAACATATATGATGAGGTTAGGACTTGAATGATAAGGTGGCAATGACTTACCCGTATATTTTATGTACCGGGTATCTGTAGGTCATTTAAACACAAAGGAATGTTTTATATCCGCTACGTATGTACATATTATAAGAAACGTGCATAATCTACTTTATTTCTAGCGAAAGAGACTTAGTGATATTGCCGTATTTTAATAAGGGCAACAGTTGTGTAAATAATGACGAACATACGTAAACTTGAGCTCAATTGTTTTGGAGTGAAGTCACAAGTGGAAGCAATATAACTGCCACACAAACCTGATAAGGATAGTCTCCTTAGCTAATCTACAAACAGATATAGTGACGCATCCACCGTCTTTATGTCTGACTTGGTCTGACTAAGGGAAAAATATCCCAGGATTACCAAAAGTACACAACGGTATAATAAAGCAAGAAAAAATCTACAACAGTTTAATCTGAAAATTTAACATAATTATGTTAAATTTTGAGATCAAACTTGTACTTGTATTTTAGCTGTATGGGAACCCCCCCTCAAAAACATTTAAAATTTAGTTTTGACATTTTGTATGCCTAAATATGGGTGAACAAGATGCTTATGTAATGATGCTGTAAAAATTTGAAGACTGTGTGACAGACGACGGACGGACGGACGCGTGAGTAACAGCAATAGGGTTCCGTATGGACCCTTCGGGTACGGAACCCTAAAAACCGACCGCATCCTCTTGTAGGCATATTTTATAGGATAACAACCATTTCCTCAGTGTCACAGGGATATTGGAATGTTGACAATGATAAAAATAAATTAGTCTTGTAATACCAACACCTAAGCCAACGAAAATACTCGCCAAACTTCTGACTTAATTTTTTCTGCTGTTTTAAATATGTAAGGTGACGAAGTCGTGACGTCACTGCTTCCCTACAAACTTCACACTTTGACGTTTCATAAAAAGTTGCTGATTTGACAATCCCTCAATTCATTTGTCAGGGGTCCAATTCATGATTCAAAATAAAATATTGCGTCATATCACACAAAGGCGATATCCTAGTGATATCACATTCTGTCATTGAGTGGTATTAAATTCCGATCCAGTTTGGATTGTGTTTGGTTTATAATAAATACCAACTTTTGCCCGCGACTTCGTTCGCGTAAACTTCCACTCCCTATTTCATTAACAAATGGAACTTAAAATAAAACTAGTGGCTCTATGAGCTGTAGACCTCGTGAGTGTTTTTTTTATTTCCAAAACTATGTTAGATATCGAACCTGTAGAGCAGGGGTCGGCAACCTTTTAGCACCCACGGGCCACATAGTAGCTAAAAAAATATTCGCGGGCCGCAGATGATAATAATGATCACTGTCTGTTGATATCAACTCGAAACAAATTGGTACGCCGTAGGCGACAGTAACGTACCTAGTAAAAATTCGCACCCATTTTTACGTGAAAAACGAGAAAGACGAAAAAACCGACTTTTCACAGATAAACCAGCTAGTTTCCTTACCAAACCCAGATAATTCGCATTTCAACCGCATCGTAATTTCGCGATTCATTCGATCAATGCAAGCATATAGAATAGCAGATATAGAAACTTTAAGGGGGGGGGGGGGGGACGGGTCATAAAGTCATAACACACCTAGATGAAAACGCGAGCGCGAAATTTTTCGAACACTGATGCAAATGCGGCAAATACTTCATCAAGTCATAACACATCTAGATGCGAGCTTATGCGAGCGTAGCGAGCGCGAAATTTTTCGAACATTATGATGCAGGTGCGAAAAATACTTCATACGCATACGCATCAAGTTATGTAGATGTAAACGCGAGCGCGAAATTTTTCGAACACTGATTCAAATGCGGCAAATACTTCATACGCATCAAGTCATAACAAATCTCGTTGAAAACGCGAGCGTAGCGAGCGCGAAATTTTGCGAATATTATTATGCAGGTCTGGAAAATACTTCATACGCATCAAATCATGTAGACGCAAACGCGAGCGCAGCGAGCGCGAAATTTTTTGAACATTAAGATGCAGGTGTGGAAAATACTTCATACTGTCTAACGCAAACGCGGCGAGCGCGAAATTTTTGAAAAAAAATTTAGATAGATTTAATCGTAAAATATACTTACAAACACACATCTCGTCCTGACCAACTGTGAAAATATTCGTGGTTGGCGATACAGACGCTTTTACGATGTTAAGAATTTCAAATTCTACCTTTACAAACAATAAACCCAGGGAGGCTCGCGGGCCGCACGGAAGGGGCTCGCGGGCCGCCTGTTGCCGACCGCTGCTGTAGAGGAGGACAAACCATAGAATTAATAATTTTTAGATTACTCGACAAAAATATTCGATGTAATCAAAGAACGTGCTCACAATACTTCACGAGAATCTGTTGTGAAATGCGACCCTTAGAGGTGAACAAATCGAAATTCGGCCGCAGAAACACAAAATAATTGACAAAAAAAATGTTTTTTTAAATTTTGAAAAAGTGACTCGATAAAAAAAATGTATAGAATTACCGCACCTGCTCACAAAATTTCACGAAAATCGGTTGATAAATGCGACCTGTAGAGGAGAACAAACCAATGAATAAAATAAAAATAAATTAAATTTACAAAAGTTTACTTGCCTAAAAAATTCTATGTAATCATAAAACCTGCTCACAAAACTTCACGAGAATCGGTTGAGAAATGCGACCTGTAGAGGAAAAAACGGCCGCAGAAAAATACGAAATCATTGATACAAAGTTTGTTTTTTCGAATTTCAAAAAAGTGACTTGACAAAAAAATTCTATATAGTTACCAAACCTGCTCGCAAAATTTCACGAAAATCGGTTGATAAATGCGACCTGTAGAGTAGATCAGCCAACGACGTAAAAAATTTTTTTTTTTAATTTTCAAAAATTTACTCTACAAATAAATTATATGTAGTCATGGAACCTGCTCACAAAATTTCACGAGAATCGGTTGAGAAATGCGACCTGTAGAGGAAAAAACGGCCGCAGAAAAACACGAAATCATTGATACAATGTTTGTTTTTTTGAATTTCCAAAAAGTGACTCGACAAAAAAATTCTATTATAGTTACCGAACCTGCTCACAAAATTTCACGAAAATCGGTTGATAAATGCGACCTGTAGAGGAGGACATACAAAAATCCGGCCGGACATACGAAAGCATTTTTGTCGAAGCTAAAACAGAGACCTCGTTTTACTCGGTCAATTAGCAGGTGTTTAATGAAACCTATCCAATTTGCATAAATTAAGTTTATGATAATACTTTCTTCTACTAACGCTATAAATAGATTAGATGCTATTAGTAAATGAAGTAGTTCATCATTAATAATTTGACATTATCGTATATTTATAGGAACACTTCCACCATGATCCAGCATATTCGAGTCGGACGTTACAGTGTATCGTTCCATCCCATAAAATAAGGTTAGTTTTTTTGTAATTTATTTTACTTATTAAGTCCTGTAAATATATTTTCAATTTATATATATTTTGAAGTTTCCTTAGACTCTGTTTTACGTAAATGATTCGAAATTCTCATCGTGTCGTAATTACGAGAAGTTTGTGTCATAAAATACTTCAATGTTACTGTAAAACTTTAAGTTTATATATTTATTTATCGTACCTATGGCAATTATTTCGAACCGTGAGATCTTCGAGAATACAGTACGATTACCAGTTTGTTGCACTTTTAGCACCACCCAGGGATAAGTTTATGTTTAGGTTTGCAGATTCAATGTAAAGTTTTTTTTTTCAGATGTCGGTACAAACATTCGCATTTGTCTTTCTGGCTTGCTTGGCAGCCGTCCATGGAGCAAAACTGAGATATCTACATAATACAGTAAGTTAGCAAAATAATATATACAGGTATGACGTTCGTGTGACATAGATTTGCCCGCTCACGGAACAATACCGTACCGAAGTACCAACCTTACCACATAGCCAACACTCCTTTTGACAATTTAATGAAATGCAATGGGTACAGCGTGCGGATGTTGTCTCTGCCCGTGTCATCATGGGACGCACACAGAGAAAGCACCCGCCAGGGTGTATAGGGAATATTGCTGGTTTATGGTTTTAAATGAACCGGTTTATTAGGTAAAGATGATGGACTAATGACATAGATTATTATTATCATAATTGCAAGTAACTTATACTCCACTAACCCAATCGCATTTTTCTTTTTAGGAACTAGTACCAGTGGAAAAGGAAGGAAGAATTTTACAAGTCCCGTAAGTTAACAAAGATGCTATTATTATTTTGGAAATAAATAAAAAATAAATAAATAAATATTTGTGGACAATCTTACACAAATCAACCTAGTCCCCAACTTAGCAAAGCTTGTACTATGGGTACTAAGCGAGGTGGGTAAATAAAGGTCAATCGATGCTCAATTTATACCTATCTTGCTTACATTTTTACTTTATTTTTAGGACATTAGGAGAGGTGATTTACCTAGGATTAAAAGCTACGTGGTACCTAATTTCAACGGTATGGTCTCTTGTGGGGTACAAACTGGTGAGTAAATAATAATTGGAATTTTACTTATTATTACCAGCACATTTCTAACACTAAATACCGTGTTATGTGACGTTACTGTTCTGTGTTCTATGGTTATATTATCCTGATTAAGTTACGTATGCACTACATAGCAAGACGTATGAAGTTACATTTTTGAATTTTTAATGTATTTTCCAGGCAGCCATCGCTTTAGTAGCTGACGTAGCTATCTGGATTGCACGGAACTGCTTCTCCGCGATCCTGGGTGCAGCGGTGACGCTGGCCTTCTGCAAGCTCACTGGCAAGTGCAGCCTGGATTATGCGCAAGAGTACGAAATACCCGAACTCGCCGTGGCGGCCAAACATCTTGCCGATGGGACCGTCAAGTTTTCCAGTTAAATTACATATGGTTTTATTCGTGAGCTAACGAACGCGCCGTCTACCTTACGTGACTGGATTGTATTCGTTTTAAACAGCGCTTTATTGAGAATTTGATCGATTTTGGAGCTGTCTAGTACCTATCTGTACATATTAAGTATTTATTTATTAAACTTGAAATAAATGAGTATAATAATAACTTTTATAATTTTTTATTCTTTTTAAACTTTTCTAAAATTAGGAAAAAATTGATGTTACGGCGACTTTCTGATTTGTCGGTGCAGGAGGCGGATCGGTGCATGATATCTGAAAACTGTCTGTTGTCAGTATCGATCGACTTCGAGTCGAGTCAGTAGGTACCACTTAATACTGCTCCCCTACATTAAAATGGACTCTTCCGGGGTTGGCCGTTGGAGTTGGGAAATCTCTGCGATATCACTAAGCTAAAGAACAAAATACCAAATATCTACCCCGCCCTGCCAAGTCAAAAAGTCGCCTTAGGCGACTTCCTGACTTGGCGGGGCGGGATCGATATGTGATATTTTCTTCTTTGACGTAAACTTACTGACATCGCAAAGATTCCCACTTGATATAATACTGTCAGTATTACGTTTGCGCAGTAGTAATATCATGCGCAGAAGCGAAGCAGTACCGCCTTCGCATCGTCCCGCTACCGCGCATCCCGCGCCAGTCAGGAAGCACTCATTTGAATGTAGGGACGTAGTAAAAAATGGTATCGCGTCGACTGACAGCTGACACTGACATTTGACACTTTTCTCATATCGTACTGCCTCCGCACCGACAAATCAGGAAGTCGCCTTCATCTCTCTTGCGAGGAGTAAACTTGATTCAACTGCATTACAGCAAAAAAAAAAATACCTACGTACTTATAGCTCTTGCAATATTTTCACGATGGCGAGTGGATTTGACGAAATTAAACTTTAACTTCATAGTAATAGGAACCACTCCACTAAAAGTTTTAAATTGCAAGAGTTAGGGCCTTATCACACTAGCGACTTAGAAGTGAGGCGAGATAAGCGAGGTCGCCGCGAGCGCGCAACGAAATCGCTGCGTACTCGCGGGAAAATCTCTATAGTCTAGAAATCGCCTTGCTTCGAAGTCGCGCGCAAGTCGCAACTGTCGCAAGTGTGATTTTAAGGCTCTTATAGCATGACTTTTTTCCACAGAGATAACAGACCTGAGCGATCCAAAATGCCCTCTATAATTGTAAACGTTTGATACTGCTACGTTATAATCTTGTAACTATAAAATTGCGTGTACAATCCTGGCAAAACGCCTAGAACCTAAGCCCTATGTGGTTTATAACAGATAGTTACTTCAATTGGTAGGCTAAATAGCCCTTAAAACTGAATTATTAATATGTGTGTCCCTAATAAAGTGACCGCTACCAGAGTGTCTATTCCACTAAACGTATAACATTGGAGTCAGTTTTATTTTAACACGATAAATACAAAACCAATCTAAATAATACAAGACAGACGAAAATAGTATCTGGTCTCTGAACAACGAACGTGCAGAGCGGATGATCAGATGTGCGCCATGGCACTCATGGCCACGTGAAGCTAACCACTCATTTTGATATTAATTAAAGTACTTACGGGCAATTTCGAGCACAGTACTCATTAAATGTCGTTCTATTGTATATAATATTCTGCACACTCCGCGCGCGGAAAATCCCACTTCCTGGCCAGGGGGTGACAAAACTTTGTAATTACCACGGGCGGTAATAAAGAAAGCCTCAGATCGCGTAGGTAGATATTTATCGCCCTTTCCTTTGGCTCGGGCGTCAAATACCTACAATCTGAGACATTTTTTTGTTTTACCGCCCTTGGTAAATAATATACTATTGTCTATTCATCACAGTCACAGAATAAGTGAAGGATACACGGAAGGAATATATATACAAAGCCAGTTTGCACCTTATGTCATTATGAGTTAGGTTGCAATTTGTTTTGAAATTTAAAGAACTAGACATGTTTTTTCTGTGTACTCTACAAGTAATATTGAGTTGTCGTTATTGTAAGGGCGGCTGCACTGAGCGTTGGGATTAGATCAGTTTAATCACGATGTTTTCCTTCACAGAAAGCTATTCATTCGGTACAACCCACACCCGGCCCCAAATTCTTTGGAGGCCGGGTGTGGGTTTCACCTATCGCTCAGTTGGCTAGAGAATTCGAATCCTGTGCCTAAATTTTTCCTTTACTTTCTAAATTTGTAGATTGCGTTAGCAGCGTTACTGCTCAATACAAAATTTATTTAGTATGGGATGGCGCATCGTAACTGACGATTTCTCAACACAATTTGAGACGTTGGTGCCGTTAATGAAGCCTGAGTCTTCTGGTAGCTGTCGCTGTACGCCTCCCTTTAGGCGTTTGTATTGTATATAAAAGAACGGTTGAAGAATTTGAGGGCCGGGTGTGGGTTGCACCTATAGCTCAGTTGGCTAGAACGACTGGCCGCGAGTGCCGGGAGGTCGCAGGTTCGAATCCTGCTCGGTGCCTAAGTTTTTTCAATTTTTCCTTTATTTCTAAATACTATGTCCTTCCCCGAGACCCAATCTATCTCCACACCAAATTTCATGTAAATTGGTTCAGCGGTTTAAGCGTGAAGAGGTAACAGACAGACTGACAGACACACTTTTGCATTTGTAATATTATAAATGTGGATTAGTTTTATTAAGTGTGGTTAGAATACATGGATATTGACCGTTGTCTGTGTTGTTGCGATTACGGGGGCCAGTCATAGGTTGAAAATTACTGTATGTATCTCTATCTATACTTCTATACTATAACATTATAAAGAGGTAATGTTGGTGGTATTCTAAGTCTGTGTTAGGAGGTAATCTCCAGAATTACACATTCAATTCCAAAATTTCCTCCACCAATGACTAAACAGGATGTTTTAAACGGATATATATGCTACATCATATATCGCAGCTTTGCCTGTGTTCTTTGGCATTTTTTCCCAGCTTTTTTATGACAATGGGATCAAGAAAATTTAAGTTTATCATGCCTGATTTAATAAATAAAATAAATATGATTTTTACAAATCTACAATGAATTAGCCGCTAGATTCGCTTTCTTCTTCTCTGCATATTTCTCGACAGCGGCGACAAGGAACTTTTCTGCCCTCGCCAGGCGCTCGGGCGTCGCAAGATTTCTGAACTCGACGACTGGGGCGAATTGCTCGTAGTCCAGGGTACACTTGTCAGTGATCTTGCAGAAACCGAAGGTGACGATGGCTCCAATGACGATCATGAATGATTTGGATACCAGCCAGTCGATTATGTCCACTGCGATGAGGAGTGCTGACTGCAAAAAAAAAGTGTAAGTTGTAGATTCGAAGTTGATTTTTTTTTATACAGCGGTGGCAAACATGCGTAACAGGCCTGATGATAAGCGGACACCGCAGCCTATAGCCGCCTGCAACTTCAAATGAATGACGTGCGTGTTGCCGTCCCTTTAAAGGTTTGAGGATTCACTGTGTTAACAGCAGAACGGATAAATTTGGATCTCAACACAGTGCATCCTCGGGAATATTTATTAGGTATACGATATTTTTGAGTTTTATTAATGTTCCATTCTGTATCGACCACACTGAAATACGTGTATTGTGCGTCTTTTTTTTAATTTTAATAACGAAAAAGTGATAATTTTAAATACTGGTTCAACTTACAGCTTTGTAGCCTACAAGTCCACTGATGAGGTCCAGTATTAGTGATGGTTCAACAATTCTGGCTAAGTCTGACGACTGTTCTGACGATTTATCATCGATTAACGTCGACAGAAAGCCCATTTTCTGAAAATAGAATAATATTTAAATTAAGCTTATTTAACAAAGTGTACACAAATGCGCAAGAAAATAAAATTATTAGGTAATTTATATTAAAAATTACTACTTTAAAGTCGTATTTATTTACAATTAAGGCGGCTTTCTGATTTGTCGGTGCGGAGGCAGTACGATATGAGCAAAGTGTCAAATGTCAGTGTCAGCTGTTAGTCGACACGATACCATTTTTTACTACGCCCCTACATTTAAATGAGTGCTTCCTGACTGGCGCGGGATGCGCGGTAGCGGGACGATGCGAAGGCGGTACTGCTCCGCTTCTGCGCATAATATTACTACTGCGCAATCGTAATACTGACAGTATTATGTCAAGTGAGAATCTTTGCGACGTCAGTAAGTTTACGTCAAAGAAGAAAATGTCACATATCGATCCCGCCCCGCCAAGCCAGGCAGTCGCCTAAGGTGAAAATTAATTTTCGAGTAAAGTAACTAATTTTGTCGCAGTTTCTTGATGTAATTAAAGAATATGACGTAATTGGTTCCAAAAATAATGACTGTCTATGCTCGTATTTCATACTTTCCGTAGACCTTGAGTTCAATATGGTGTATTTTGCAACTTACTCTGGCGGAAGGGGAAGAGATCTCTGTCACGGGATCGGCAAGTACCAGTCCAAAGAAAATACTGACAGCAATTATTTTATAGATCATCTAAAAATAATAAACATTATTTATTAGTCGGGGTATAGGTACATTTAGTAAAATCATCAACCGCTACAATAGGTATATCAACATAAAATAAAAATAAATATTTGTGGACAATTTTACACAAATCAACTAAGCAAAGCTTGTACTATGGGTACTAAGCGACGATATACATACTTATATAGATATAAATAGATACTTAAATACATAGAAAACATCCAAGACCCAAAGAACAAATATTCGTGCTCATCACACAAATAAATGCCCCGGCCGGGATTCGAACCCGGGACCTCTTTATTGCAAATAAGTCAATAGGTACAAGGGTTTTATTCTCAAATGCGGTATATAATCACAAATTTTACTATATTTTCATTTTCCTTTTTCTATCAATGTTTTTTCTTAGATTATAAAATCTCATACATACAGCTCGCTCTTTATATCAAAGACGAATTAAAATAATGAAAATTTTAGCAATTTAACTTAGGGAACAAATAAAATGACCACCTAAATAACTTTTGATATCATCAAATTTTCGAACCCTAAAATAAGGTTAAACACTCAAAAAAATTTATCGATCAGCAATTCCGAGTCACCAAAAAAATTCTACCTATTTTTGCAGCACTTGCACCTATTTTACTTATTGCGTTCCTATAAATTTATAATCGCATCAAAAAAATTGTCAAGTACCACCAAAAACACTAAACTACCACCTAATCTCATGCACCTTTTTTCATTAGAATTACATCCAAATATTATACACATCGCATGCTACATTTTAGTAAACAGTTACAAATTAATTGTTTTAGCACTATAAATATTAACAGTCATTTCCAAAATGTTATAAATTAGAAAGTAAAATTCTAAATTAATTTAAAAAGCAACGCGCAATGTGGCTGTGTGAAATAATAACACGTATACTGCTATCTCACTCAATCAAATACAAAGAATTGCCTGAAGCATAAAACCTATTGATATGTCGTTAGAGTGAAAGGTACCTATTGTTGTTTCATTCTAACTACCTATTGCTGATGGTTTACAAACTGCAAGAAGTTTTATTATTAATTTTTTAATGCGTTGACGTGAGCGCGTTTGATTGTAAACTTTTATTTGAAAATGAGTTTTGTTGATTTATTAAATTGTTAGTTTGTTGTGAAAATGGATAAAGGTCCTCAAATGAGTTTACTTTATTAATTTAGATAGACTTTCATGGAAAAATTAAAGGAAGATAATAGGTAGAAATAGGTATAGGTAGGTTTAGGTTATGTTAGTTTTGCATCGGCCCGAAGGGCCAAAACAACTCAAAATAGGAGCTCCGCGCCAGCGGAGATCCGTCAATAGTGTGCCAATGTCCACTAGTTTGAAATAAAAATAGATGTCATAGAAAAATACTACTACCTAGGCAAATTGACGATTATCAGCGAATAGAGTAGAGGCAAAAACATCTGAGAACAAATAGCTGTATGCGACCATAAAGGAAAGCACTGTTGAAAATATATTAAATTAAATTATGTTATGTACGTGTCTCATTAAAGTTACAGAAATTTTGAAGCTTCTATAAAATAAAATCATTTAGCGCTGTCTTGCTCGCACGCGGTGCGACGTGCGAGCGAGACGGACCGTATGGAAAACCGCATCAGTGTGCTAGCAATGAGGTTAGACTAGATTGGAACTGCTTTGCGAGTCGGGCGTTAAAAAACAATTGCCGCGTGAAATTTGGTGATCATCTAGTATTTCTGGGTATCTAAAGAATTATTTGGGTGTAAATAATTTTAATAGGATTACGAGCCCTGTAATATTTGGATGTAAATTATATGAAATTTGGTGTTTGAAATTAGGTGATCATTAAGTATTTTTGGGTAGTGACTAATTTATTTGGTAACAATTTAATTTAATAGGTTATCGACATGTTACTTCTTTGAGTTGCACTTTATATTTAAAAGGAATTGAAAATTTGGTGCGAATCTAGTATTTTTGGTAATCAATGTATTTTTTTAGAGCATCATTCGGCAACTAATTTGGTGGTTCGTTAAATGCTACCCTTTAACTTATACTAGGTTATTACTTACCGTGAAGTCAACTTTTTAACGCGGGAAATTAATCAGTATACTTGTTGCTGGTTCCAAACCGTTTTAGTGATTGATAGAGTTTGGTTCGCTTCTTTAGTTTTAAACTTAAAATATCTCATTAACATTAGTTAGGGGTATCCCATAATGAGTAGTTAAAGTAGTTACGCAAAATACGTAGTGATTACGTGCATATCGTTAATTAAGAATGGTTTCCTTTACTCATTTGTTTTCACTTTCTAAGTTGGGTTTTGTGCTTGATAAACCAATGACCTAATTAATTTTAAGCTGCCCTGATGAATCATATGGAAAATGGGTAGGATTCGTAAATTTTCTACAGTAAGCCTTGTAAAAAAGAATCGGTTATTGTATCAGAACAATTTCAATGCAAATGAATGGCTTATAATTTTATCTAGCTCTAACAAAATTTCGTGTTCATATGAAGTGACACTACCAAGTAATGGCGGTTTTCCTAAAAAGTGGAAATTCCTAAAAAGTACCCCACGCGTGGGGTGTCTACATACACGCCACTCTTTTTAGCGTAGCATTAATAGTATCTCTCCTGTACGAGTACTAACCCCATTTTCTACCGCATAATACGGTATTTGACACATATTAAAATTTATAACACAGTGTCACTTTTTGGATAGTTAGCCATCAAAATATCACAATAAATCGTAAATTATAAAATTTTACCAAAATCATAAAAAGATATGAATCATCAAAAACTCAGAAAATTATGTAAATTTTTTACCGTCCAAAATTCAAATAAAAGGTATCAATAGAATGCTTATGTAAAAATAAATTGTATAGCAACTATGTACCTAAACGCATTATTTTACGACTAAAACAGCAAAATACTCATTTTCCCATACAACGGTTGGTCGAATGCAGTGCAAGTGACGTCATTTGCCAGGGCCAATTTGTAGGAGCCTTTTTGAGATCCGCTAGCGTCGAGCTAGGTTTGTCCCTAATTTTAGCCCTTTATTGTGCTCTAAATGTTGTTGGTCCCATATAGACATTTGATGGTCTCTAAAAACTGGTTCGATTGGCATTATAAAAAAAAATAGTCAAATAGCGTATTGTGGCAGTCTTGTAGGTAAGTATACAGATGTTTTATCTCACGAACGCGGGTGAGCAATGGTTGTGTGTTGAGCTATACGTATACACTTCTCTATGTATTCGTGATACTTTTAGATTAAGCAAGTAATAAATTCGCATTATTTCACGCTATATATAGGTTACAAAACTATCTGTTCACCGTGTAGTATAGAAGTATGCATAGAAGTTCGTATGCACGGGGTCTGGTTTATCTGCATTGTTTTTATTTCATAATCGTCACTATTCCCCTAAGTACTTATTATATTGTTTTGTGCTTTCCTCAATACAAACAATTTAACGAGAAATATGAGTTAGGTAAATTGTCTGTGTGAGCGACATACTATATTGTTGAGATGGAATTGGAATCGGAATACGGTATTAAACCCATAGTCAAATCAGCAACTTTTTATTAAATGTCAAAAACGATTTGTTAATATGAAGATTGTAGGGAAATACTGTCTTAGTGACGTCACTAAGACTGAGTAGGTTTGTTCAAATCAGCGTCCTTTTTAAATCTTTATGCTTATAAAATCTTTCAATTAGCTAAAATAAATTAATAATTGATGTTTTTCGAGTATTTTCGTTAGATCTTTTATTAGTCAAGTAAAAAATAATTTATTTTTACCTTAGTTTAATACCCTATTGCTTTACTTTCTTAAAACTATAATAGTATATACCCTTGTTACAAATCAAATTATTTTGTTAAATTGTTTTGATTCGTGTTAATTGAACGTGTGCTCCGACTGAGGCTGCGTGCGTGATCACGGTTATTTTTCTCCTTTGTATTTATTCTCTGTATCATATAATTATAATATGTAGTACATTATTGTCGAGACCGGGAAGGAGGTGATTGCAGGCTACTTATTAAGTTACAAACGGACGTGTTTGCGAGTCCGTTTTATAAGCCTGCAGTTGCCAATGTTGCCATTCAAGCGAGGCTTATAAAATATAGTGCTTTTCTCATAAATGAGGGAAACAAGACGAAATTTCGATCAAAGTTTAGTTAACCTCAAAATGTCAAAAACCTAATGGCTTCCGACGTTTATTTTTTAAACAAAACCGCAAGTGTATTTTATATCGATTTTCGCAGCAAGCTTGTTTTTAGGGTTCCGTAGTAAACAAGGAACCCTTATAGTTTCGCCATGTCCGTCCGTCCGTCCGTCCGTCCGACCCCCGTTTTTCTCAGTAACCGTTAGTGCTAGAAAGCTGTAATTTGGCATGAGTATACATATCAATGACGCCGACAAAACGGTAGAATAAAATCTTTAAAAAAAATTTTTTTAGGGTACCTCCCCTACATGTAAAGTGGTGGTTCAATTTTTTTTTCTGCCAAACCCCATCGTGTGGGGTGTCGTTGGATAGCTCTTTTAAAAATATTATAAGGTTTCTGAAAGCATTTTTTGATTAAAGAATTGGTTAGCGTGATATTAAGCTTTGAAGTGATAATTTTTGCTACGCAGTAGCAGACACTAAACGGTGGCTACTAGGCATGTGAAAAAAATCATGGTAGTAGTATATACGATGAATTTAAAAGGAAAACTATCACAGCTAAGTAGACATTACTAGTTAACGAGTAATAGTCGAACTTCAGAAATGTACTTTGCAAAAGCAAACTTTCGTACAGTTTCCATTGATACCTTAGATAATGTTGTTAATTCTTTCAAAAACATAGTAAATATAAGTTTTCGAACTTTTTAGTCCATATAATGTAACGGGTGGACGACTACGGAACCCTACCTTGTTTTTTATCTGCCATTAAACTACACACTTTACCTTCCAACGTAAAGTTCAATTTGCGGGTCATTTTTGAAAAAAAAAATGTTATTAAGAAAAACGTCTCAATTCTTATAACCAGACCCCGTTATCAGTGGTGAAGAAACATTGAAAATACTAGGGTTGGCACTACACATTAATATTCACACGTGTATAATTTGATATACCTAATATTTGATGAAAACAATATACCTACTTATTTCATTCATAGGTATATATAATGTGAAGCCAATTGCCTTAAAAAAGGTTTCGTTTGGTTGTTAAACTCTATAATAATACTTAGGTACTAAATTGACATTTATTTGTCAAAATATGTCTGATGTCATATACTTACTTAATTTTATGTTCGGTAAAAATATGAACTTCCTCGATAATCGTGCTGAATTCTCTGTTTAAAATGGAGCTAATGGCAAAACTGGAAATAAATCGAATACGACGCGGAAAAAATGGTTTGTAATTTTAGTAAAACTGTGCAATAGACGATATTTTTTCTCCAATAGTTATTGATAATTTTTTTGTGATAATATGTAAAACTGGGAATCATAAATCTTGAAACTCATTTTTTACCTATTTCCTGTACCTTTATTACATATGTGTATTTATACATTTCGTGACATAGATACAAATTCGGCGACAGTGCAATAATAAACCAAAAATAATGCGTTTCATCTTAAATTGTTTTTAGCGACATTTATACCAGTATGTCAAATGTATACGAATTAAATGAATATTGTGTGACAACCCTATGATTTTATTTCAATAAATTTTCACCACTGATAACGGGGTCTGCTTATAACACCTGAATGATTCAATAATTAACACCTATTGTTCGGTCTTACTACCATAAGCGTAAAGTAATATCGAGCCAATGTCAAGCATTGATACGTTCACCTGTGAGCCACCACATTCTTCATGTAATCTTGTCTTCGGCAAGATTTTCTTCTTTTCAGTTAATACTTACTATTTTTTGCTTTGTGTAAATTCCCTAATATACGAGCCTAACCTAATAATATACCTACCTATTCCATCTTGCCTGCACGCGACCGGTCTTCGGCGTCATACAAGAAATTAAAGCTACCGAAGTCTCAACTGTATACACCAATGGGACACCGCCCATACTAATTTGCCCATTGTCCTTTGTTTATTTTCAATGCAAAACTTATTTTTACTAATGTGTGATATGCAGAGCTCGTCAGGGATGAGCTGTTTTCAGAGTTTGCATAATATGGATATATTAAATGGTTGATTTGGTGTAATTTAATAACTAATTATTTTATTTAGGCAGCCTTCCTGCTACGATCTTACGTCGCCATCAAAACAAACGAATTTTATAGCAAGCTTTTTTTGCAAACCTCTTTATGTATATCCAGACAACAGCCATAATAATATTATTTACTATACAAGTATGTAGTGTTGTTCCTGGAGGTGAGCAAGGTTGCCAGAGCTCCCGAGGATGTACTGTGTTGAGAGCGAGGGACCTTTTTTCCCTTCTGGTGTCAACACAGTGAATCCTCAAATTTTATAAAGGGTCGGCAATGCGCACGTGACTCTTTTCGAGTTGCGAGCGTCTATAGGCTGCGGTATCCGCTTACCATTCGGTGGACCGTAAGCTTGTTTGCCACCGTCGTAGTATAAAAAAAACATATGCTACGTACTATGAGAGTTTACCTTCGTTTAGTACATATTGCATTCTCATTTTTGTTTAATATTTATTAATAAAGTTTTATTTTCTTTTAATATTTATTTTTAAGGTGTAAGTATCTATATTAATATCTACATTTGACATTATTGACGTAAAAATGGCTCACCCCTGCCGATCTCTGGTGATATCATCATTCTCAGTAGCAGACACTAAACGGCAAGGCGGGGTTGGTAATGAAACTTAAATATTAAAACAATAATTTATTCATATTACTTAAATACCTAATAGTAATAATAAATTAACCTATTCACATTATGTTTACTGTGTTTACTGCATGGCATTATACTTTCGGATTGCATTTTCCACAAATTCAGTCGCTCTTGAGATTCTCTGGGGAGTGGCGAGTGAGCGGATTTCTCTTTGCAGTTCAATCAAGGAATGTCCCTTGTTACACAGGGGAGTAAGCTTGCAGATTCCGAGAGCGATGCTGGATCCCAATAGAAGAGCAGACCAGTTCTTGATGGCATACCACACGGCTGTCTTCACGCAGGCTATGGCAAACTGAAAAAGAAAAAGTTTGAACTTATGTAACCTACTAACGTTGCAATTTTAAATCAAAAGTGAAAATTGAAAGATTAAACGCCACAGCAGGTGGGATTTGAACCCACGACCTCTGGAATCAGTCTATTGCTCTTAACCAACTGAGCTACCGTGGGTATCCCTTATGGTGGTGAATTTTTTAATCATTACACTCTTCTAATTTAAGCCTTATTGGGGAGGCTAGTAGCGACATCTACCGCGAAGTTATTACAACTTCAGAAAGCTTTTCGTTAGAGAACGCATCCGCTTGACAACATAATAATTATATGCTAACGTTACATTTGATGTTACTGTTATTAAGACAATAGCAGCACATGAAAATATTCTTTAGACTTAGTTAGAGTGGTTTAACTTTACGTTATGTCAACGGTTATTGCCAGTAAATTTTACATTGAAATATTTCCAAATGATTTTAGTAGTGTGTTCATACTTCAGACTCTTTTCATACTGGGTATGTTGACAGTGTTTCCAATCACAAATTAAATGAGTCATATGGTAGTAAAACAGACAAGAATTTAAGTTGACCGAGTGCCATCAGTGTAAGTAAAGCTTAATATCTGAAAAACTGGACTTAAGAAAAAATTGTAGGGTACACCAGTAAAAATGTTAGTACAAAATGTGGAATTCAAAACTCACCGAAGCAGCAGTAGCTACGAGACCCACTTTAGTAGCAACCAACTCAGTCTTTGGCTCCTCTGGTTTAATCACAGCGGTATACAACGGACTCGCCTCGAGGCTCACCACTTTATTACCTATGAATCCATCGTGATAGGGATAGGGCACTGGCGAGATCACCTGTAAATAAAAAAAGGTGAGTAGGTACATTTTGGGTCATTTCTGAACTGAAATAAACCGAGATTTAATACATATTAAATAGGTAAAGAATTTGAAAAAACTTACGTTTGGTGAGACATCATATTCAATGCCGTTATCCAAATATTCAAAGCTGACTGCCGATGCAACTGTTAAAATGGCAAAGATTACTAAAGCGAACTTAAGCATATTGATCTAGAAATTAATTGAAACAATTAAATGACTCAATATAGTTCAACACCCAATGATCAAGTGGTTGTGCATGGTTTCCAACTCAGTTTAAATACATCTCCCCAATACTCCTCATTAACAAATTGAAATCGTCAATTAGTAGATATTTCCTACTCAAAGAGATTCATGTATTATAATGATATAATTAATTAAGTAGGAGACAATTTTAGGAAATAATGAAAACTGTAATAGAAATTTGAAAATATGCCAGTTTTACAAAAATTTTATATTTATGCCATATTATTGCCGCTTCGATACACAAAAGAAAGTTTTTTGACGAGTCAGTTATTGGAAATTTTCAAAAACAATTATTTTGCCATAGTTTTCGTATGTTTCTGTGGCCGGGTTTCGGTTTGTTCTCTTCTACAGGTCGCATTTCTCAACCGATTCTCGTGAAATTTTATGAGCAGGTTCGGTAACTATATATATTTTTTTGTCGAGTAATTTTTAGAAAAAAAATCAATGATTTTGTTTCTGCGGCCGAATTTCTGTTTATTCTCTCTCCTCTACGGATCGCACTTCACAACCAATTCCCGTGAAATTTCGTGAGCAGGTCCTATGATTACATAGAATTTTTTGTGGAGTAATTTAATGGTTCTTTTTTCAATGGGATGCTCGCATTTACGTGTTGCATTTCTCAACCGATTCTCGTGAAATTTTGTAAGAAAATTCGATACCTAATATAGATTTTGCGAATTTTCAAAAAAAAAACACTTACGAGGTCTACAGCTCACAGAGCCACTAGTTTTATACAAGTTGTGGAAAACTTCCTATTTAGACGGAGCGGAGCTGTTCTACTATACTGCTTGACCAAATTATTAAGTTTTTTTATTGATTAGACGCAGAATTTCGTGTTCCTTAACTTGCTAGTAGGTAACTACGCTAAGATGCATCCCATAGAATATATGAGCGAAAAAACCGAAAAACGTCCAAAAATTTCGAGGTTTCGATGCTGCCAAAAGGTGTCCCGAGATATCTCGTGGTATCATTTTTAGGGTTCCGTACCGAAAGGGTAAAACAGGACCCTATTACTAAGGCTCCGCTGTCCGTCTGTCTGTCTGTCCGTCTGTCACCAGGCTATATCTCGAGAACCGTGATAGTTAGACAGTTAAAATTTTCACAGATGATGTATTTCTGTTGCCGCTATAACAAAAAATACTAAAAAACAGAATAGAATAATTAATTAAGGAGGCTCCCATATAACAAACGTGATTTTTTTCCAGTTTTTAAAGATAATGGGACCCTTCGTGCGCGAGTCCGACTCGCACTTGGCCGTTTTTTGATATTGACTTGGTAGCGTTCATATACACAATTTAAAAAAAAAATCTTCTACACCATTTTTTGCAAGAGCACCATCTTTTACTAACTGGCGTATATTTACTTATGTTGTTGAAAGTTACATAATGGGCTAAGGTCTTGTCTTGTCTTGGTAAACTGGTCTTGTCTTTCAAAAAATGTTAAGATAAGTCCTATAACAAATCAAAACCCTTACGCCTGCAATACGATCGGTTCAATATTTTTATGAGAAATTACAAAATAACAAGGAGAAGAGATACATAAACTTTTTACGTTTTTTGGTAGGCAAAGACTGACTGAGACCAGGAGGCCAATTTTTGAGTGTCGAGCGCTCGAATTTTCACTCGACATCTGTCAAAACATCATAGTTTTTTGACAGATCGAGTGAAAAGTCGAGCGTTCGACACTCAAAAATCAGCCCCCAGGAACAGAAGGCAAGGAACAGCTCGGAAAGTATTTCCAAAGGATCTTCTTGGATGGGTTTAAGTTAAGGGTATAGGTAGTAAAAACAGAGATGTCACCGTGTTAGGTTGGTACCTTTTCGACTAAGGATGATTCACGCTAGACCGTTCCGTGTCCGGGCCGGCCCGTTTCGTAGTAAGAAATCGGCGCGTCGGCCGTCGATTTCTTGGTGATTTCTTGTATGTACTAGAAAACAGACCGGCCGGTCACAGAACTAGACCGTGAATCATCCTTAAACTTTACGATAATATTAACGGGTTTATATAAATAAATATAGAAAACAGAGGTTTCGTGTAATAAAATCGCAATAAATAACTAAACTATATTATCATTGTTATACGAAACAAATTATTTTGTTAAATTTTTGTGTGTGTTTTGTGTAAACTATATTATATTATTTACAAAACATTGAATATCATCGAAACCAAACCCGCCATAAGGTAGGTACCTTTGTCACATTTAATAACAAGATTCTATGTATCGTCATATATTTCTCATTACATTAAAATACCTAATATTGAATAAAAAATAGCTATAACTATCTATTACATAATTAGGATATGATCTCTAATTACATCAATTGGTCATAAAATAAATGTGCAAGTACACTTTCAATTTAATCACCTAATTAAAGAATTCAATTTCTAATTTGTTACAATTAGGTACTAATACTACTAATATATATATTCCATCAGACACTAGGATAGGCCATCAGTTTCACAGCTACGTTACTGCCATCAATTACCAAGGTTCACAATATATAAGTTTTAACTACTCAAGGTAAGTATGAAAAAAAAACATAACAGTACAAATACAAATGCGTTGATGCGATGACAGTACTTACTCGTACCTATAAATTTTTCTGACTTATATAATAATTAAGCATTTATAATTTACAGATGGCCCAACAGTTCGTTCTGGTCGCCTTGGTATGCTTTGTTGGTTTGGCTGCAGCTCAAACCTACCAAAGATATCCTACTCATCTATACCCTGTGGAACACCGTACCAGCTACAGAGGGATTACGCCTTTTGCAGAATTGCCGTCCCCCACGGCTTACGAGTAACTATACCGTCAAGTGTTAAATTTACAAATGATTAGCCTTTATTCTAAGGATAATCCATTACAATTCTAATGTTTAATCTGAGATTAAGTCCTTCCAACTTAGTCACCAATAAACTCAACTATCAATCCTCGGATACTTTAGTATCTATCTATGGTATAAAGCGTGTTAATGGGTGTTTTACTCTATCCAATCGAAACAAATAGAACTCAAAACAATGTGCGCAATAAAACCTTTTGTATTTCAGGTTCCATGTAGTACCAGCCAGTACCGTGGCAGAATACGAAAATAACACGGATTTGTCCATCTGGGATTATATCCCGAACCCCACCGTGAGTATTGTTACCCATTCATAACTAATTTTACTATTGTGCCTTCATTCATAAACATGTTACCTGGTATTCGTTATCTTTACCAGCATCTGCTACAACTTTTACTAGGTATCGGCCGATACTACTTGCTAGAGAACAATGCAAATATTATTTATTGTTCACCAAAACTAAACATGTTAAGCGTTAAGCGATCTCATCCAGACAATTACAATTATTGGAATTACGATTATTAACGGGATATTTACCATGTATATTTGTATATACTGGTAAACACATATTTGTATACAAATATACACAAATATACTATGGTAGGTAAATATCCTGTTATTAATTGTAATTCTAATGTAAATGACCACGTGAGCCTAAAAATCTTAAATTAAAATAATAAACCTATTCAAAATTTTATTTTTGTTTTCAGTCTGCACTGTCTTGCATTGGTTCCAAGGCCCTGTCTGTAGCCCAATGGATTTTGGCTAAGGCACCTCTGATCATACTGGGGATGGCACTGGTCGTCGGATTCTGTGCCTTCACCCCCTACTGCACCCTCATCATCGAGAAGCCCTTCACCAGGGAGATCAGGTCCCTCAACATCCCTTACTTGGATGAAGTGGAGTACTTCCTGAAGGAGGCCTACCACAAGTATCATGCGATGCAGTAGGCACTAATATTAATTTAAGCGTTAACTTCATTAATTTATTGTACTAATTTATTGAAAATAAATATCAAGGAACGAAATAAACATCTCTTAATTTATTACAACTGCACAATAATTCTTTACATAGCACCCCTGAAATATCTTGTTTCCGATTGATCAATTATTGATTTTATTATTGTTTTACGTATTGAGAAATAAATTAAAAACTGGTGCATTTGCATAAAATGAAGAAAAAAGGTTCGAAGTAAGCAATTAAACCGGCTAAGTGCGTGTCGAACCTCGCACATTTAGGATTCCAACCGCAAAATTAAGTTGGTATAAAAAGGAAAAATAAGCAAATTTCAAAGAAAAAACCTGATTCATCAATATACCAGTATTTGTTGTTAAAATATACGCAATAATAAACATTATCACCAAATTTCAAGTTCATGGGTCAATGGAAAGGTTAACAAATAGTCGGTTTTTTTTTTAATGATAGACGACGGACGGACGACTGAGTAATAACTATAATATAGGGTTCCGTTTGGACCCTTCGGGTACGGAACCCTAAAAAGTAGGTTAGGTACGAAAATTGCCCATATGCTTCAAATTAAAACCAATGTTTCGATGTATTTCAATGTTGTTTTTGACATATGATTTTAATTTTATTGAGCTACAAATATTACATTATAAAATCCTACTATGGGGGCGTAAGTACCGAGACGAATATTTAGCAGCGACTTGTAGTACCCTTACCATGAGTTTGCAATGTTTGCATTACCGTACTCGCTTTAAACCCCCCTCTACCCGTCATCGCCACCCCCATCCCCCAGGAATTTTAGTATGTTGTTAAGGGTCCTTATAAGGTAAAAAATGCTCATCTATTTAGCCCATTTTCTGGTAAATTGACAAGTTTCTTGACATTTTATCAATCTTACTATCTAGAACAGGACTATTGCAACCTAATGACATACATTTTAAATGTATTTCTTGAATTTTTATTAAGATATTTTGTTTCAAACATCACTCCAAATCGACCATTTTCGAGCTAAAATCTGCTTTTTTCCGCTTAAATTGTACTACACACAAGAAAATCTAAAAAGGGCAATGTTACTATCTAAAACTTTAATAAAATAATAGTATCCAATAATCACTTTCTTGGTATTAGCAATATTTATCTACAAATATGCCAAAACTTGCTTATACACGAATTATTTCCGCCAATTGGCAGTTAATTGTCTTCTTTGCTTGAATCAGTAAGGGTACTACAAGTCGCTGCTAATATCTATCGCTAATACCTATCGATCTATAAAAAATAAAAATGGTTCATAAAAATGTGATAGGAACATTTATTTATCTCTAAAATAAAATCTTTTAGGCGCTATACAAATTAAAATCAAATAAATCTTTCAAGGGACAAACTGTTGTCTTAATCTTTCAATTAAAAACAGCACGTCTTCGCCTTTTCACTGCGTCCACATTTTGTATTTTCTGATATTTGTCGATGGCAGATTTGACGAGAGTGGCTGCGGTGCTGATGTTCTCGAGGCGTTCGGGAGTGATAAGAGACCTCATCTCTTCGTGGATCGGGCCTACTCCGTTGAAAGTGATGGTGCACAGGTTGGTGTAACTGCAGACGCCAACAGTCAGGAATGAGCCGAGAAACAGCACGAATATGCTGCTGAAAATCCAAGAGATAGCCCTGCCCACGTAACTGACGATCATCTGGAAAATACAGTCCATGTTATTTTTTCTGCGGCTTTCGGTTATCCGTTTTGAAATGACAAATGTGCTAGGTACTGTGATATGGAAGCTTTACTAGCACTATTACCGAAAGGGGTTTTGATGCACACCATTTGTATGGGAGGCCGGGTCCTTATAGTAAGCGCCGTCCTGGCGCATACGACCTCCCAAGGTTGCGTGTTCAAATTATCCCTTCTTCGAGCCAAATTAAAACGCCGAATACAAATAGATAGGTGTATTAGGTTAACACAACAGAATCACAAGAATTGTAATTATAAAGCAAAGGTACTGAGCTGTCCAGGAATATGGAACTAATAATATGTTCATTTATCTAAACCACTAATTTTTGACATGTAAAATGACATTTTATCAATAAAATTTCTGATTCTGATTCTAAATGGGGTACTGAATTTTAAAGTTCATGTCAAATGCCATAATGTACTGAACAATAGTGTTGTTATTATAGTTATAAACTTCAAACTAGGTGTTCATTCTTGAAAACTCAGGTGATTGTTTTTAAATTAAAAACTTGACATGAATGTCACCTATATATACTCAGTGCGTGTCATCCACAACGACGCGCCCCTCCACAGCGAATCCTATACTAATCTATGCGCTTGCGCAACTGTACGGATTGAGCTGTGGAGGGGAGCGCCTTCGTAGATGACACGCACTAGGTATATACTGTGTTATTGTTGTTAACTTACCCTCGAATCTGGAACTTGGCTCCACAACAAACCGAACGGAGTTGTGTCAGGTTCGAAGTAATTTCCAACGCTGGTACCGTAAACGTCGTATCTGGACACATAATAATATTCAATCAACACCAATGATATTAAAATAAATAATAATGCTATAACTACTACTGGTTTCATATTATACTATAATACATATTATGTGAAACTCATACACGGAACCCGGGTTCCAAAGCACCCAGCTTTAGATACAATCGGAATTAGCGCTCAGATACAGAGAGCCAGAAAATGTTACAATGTGACTCATAGAACTTGAATGGCTTCAAAAAACCAGTAACAAATGTGTCGTACCCAGAGAAAAGTTGCCAGTAGAGCTTTATTGACTAGCTTGTTAAATAATAGTCGGTACCAACAAACTACCTTTTGCCTGCCTGGAAACAACACCTGATTTGGTGTTAAAATGAATTAAGTATTGACTTACCCATTCGACTGCGGGTAGCCATTGTCGTAACCGTAACCAGGGGCGTAGGGAATGTCCGGATACGCTATTTCAGGCTGCGCAGGCACAAAAGCGTAGTTAGGGATTTGTAAGTTATCCTGAAAAATAAAATTAATAAGTATTTCCTATTTGTGAAACAAAACGTTGCAACATAAAAAGAAACCCTCGTTTTTCGTTTCATTATTAGAACTTACAACTCTGTTCACTTCAGACGCAGCCCCGTTCGGTTGATCAGCTAACATCTGATCGTACTTAACCACCGGGCCCTGGGGCTTAACGGGTAACTCCCTAACCCGTCCAGTCTGCTTGGCTTCACCCCGGTAAATCGGACGGGGATCCAACTCTGGTTCCGACGCTTTCTTAGACACGGGGTGTGTGGACACTGGTTCGCCATTAGGGTCTGGATTGAAGGCCTGTTCTTGTAAATTGTGGCGTGGCAACTCAGCAGAGAGCACAGTGCCGACAATGACAAGTATTATCAATGATTTGAACATCTGAAATAGAAATGCATGTTAGGTCACGAACCATAGCTTTAAATAGGCGCTACTAACAAATATTCTATCACCGTTTGCTCTGAGAAACAAACGAATAGGCAAGTTAATATGGACTTATGGAGCTAACCCTTTCTCGAAACCCGTTGTTCGAAAATCAATGGCATTAATACAAATCGCTGAAGGGCTCAAGTCTAATCAAACTCCATATGTATTTTGCAATGCCGAACTTAATATAAACAAACAAAAAACAAGAAACTGAGAATGAGCCATCGATATCTTACCTTAGCAAGTTCCCAGTAGGTATGATCCCTTCAGCGTCTCACCAACAACTATTTGCTAATAGTTCATCCCTTGTGTTATTTATAGGAAGTCTTTCCATACCGTTGAAACTTTCGGTTATCGCCAAGGCATTGTTCCAAGTAAAACAAAGCGGATAAGGATTCGTCAAATAAATGGAATGTGCAAACACCTGGTGCATTTTTCGGCAAATAAGTTTAAGTATTTTTATTGTAATGGCTCACATAAAATTCATTGTTCTATTTTCTGTACTACTTATTTGTATTCATAACTAATAGCCTAATATCACTCTTTATTTTTTTTTCATAACTTTTTTGTTCATTTCCTATTACTACCAATAGGACACATAACGGACAGTTTTCATATATTTTTTGTTAATATTTATAATAACATGCATAAATTCATAATTGTTTTTTCATAATAGTTAGTTTCCCTTAAAGGGACATATTTCATAATTTTGTGAGTAATGCCTGAGTAGGTACATATACTATATGCATGTTACAGGCCTTGTTCGGCTTTGTATGTGAGAGGTCACATTTAATATAGGTATTACAGGTGCATTTTCTGTTCAAAATCTGCAATCTTTATAACTAGATTTAAAGTTTTACTAGGTACCTGAGGGTTTCACCATAACATCTGGCGATCATATCGCGAACAACATCGTAGACGACCATTTTAAAAATTTGGATATTGTTTTTGTAATCCTTGTAAGTACCGGTCTACCTACCTGCGTAAAATTCTCATCTTAAACATGTGTTTGTAAAATATTCAATAGATATACAAACAAAGAATGAATAACGCGTTATTAAATAACAATTAATACTTTTAAAATTAATTCTTGTGATTTTCAAACGCGTTATCGCTACCGACGACCGACGTTAGTCGAAATCGTGCAACATAGGTTATCAAGCAAAATCCAATAAAGTTGCGCAGCTTTATTCGACGCGCGACGTGGCTGAAAGTCTTGCAGAATGATGCATCGTTCATGGGAAATATGTATTCCCATGCAGGCGTAGATACAGAGGGATACACGTCTATTCTCATGCAAGTCGGGATCCTTCTGGAGCAATCCTGGGAACGGAACGCGGGACAGTTGCCACGTAGTTTCATTCGAAAACTTATAAAAGTGAAGTCTCTAATACCTACTAAACCTGTGATATTGTTTGCCAATAACCGCTGATGGCCTATTTCTGATGAGTGGTTCCCGATCGATTCTAATGAATATGTTAGACAACAACTTGCCTATATCGATTGGAAACCCATTAGGAACCCCCCTGAAGACGCTACCTAGGTACTTCAGATCGTAGAAATGTAGGTATGTTCTGAGGGTGGGTTGCACTGCACCAGTTACCGCCTGTATTCGTATTTCGTAAGCGGTGTTTGTTATAGTGCGCGCCATCCACGACGACGCGCCCCTCCACAGCGAATCTCATACTAATCTGTGCGCAGTTGTACGGCTTGGGCTGTGGAGGGGCGCGCCTTCGTGGATGGCGCGCACTATAAAATATGATTGTATGGAGAGTTTGATAATTTCTAACGGGATGACAGCAGAATACCGTCGCCATATTTAACGTTGATCGATTTGTACGAGTACAGATAGTTCAACTCAGTTGTGCGCGCGGCCCTATGTGTTCGTGGGCTTGTAAATATACAACTTCCATTCGTGTTGTGACTGCCGCGTCACTGCCACACGAATGAAAGTTGTATATTTACAAGCCCACGCACACATAGGGCCGCGCGCACAACTGAGTTGAACTATCTGTAATCGTAATTTGGTACAACCCATCCTGAGTCTATAATAGACAACGACAACACACTGCGAGCGAATCTGCAGGGACCGTCCCTGTCGCGACCAAATCGCAAATTTTTGATAAAATCTTTCAGTATTTTGTACCAAAATGGTACAACGTTAGTGTTGCACTTACTCGAACGTATGTGACCACTCTGTGCTCTGTCTGTTACAGGTATTTCTTAAAGACCGGTTGATATCGAAAGCTGGAATTTGGTAAATATATATGGGAATTGATGACATTATTCCATAATAGAAGCCAAAAAGATGTGACCCAATTAGTTACCTACGTAGATTCAAGTGAATTATCTACGACAAGTCGGCCTAAACCTGAGATGAGTCATCGAGTAGGTGTTTGTTCGTAAGATAAGACTTCCTTCGAAGTGAACAATACATGAACAGTCATAAACTATAGGCGTATTTTTACTTTATGGTCGACTAGTTATTATATTAATTGAATAATTGCTATTTAATTATATCATAGGCTTACCTACTCATCGCTCTTTCATACAAACTTCCATCCCCTTAAGGGATGATTTCCAGGATAAAAATTATCCTATGTCCTTCCCCGGGACTCAATCTATCTCCTTACAAAATTTCGTCAAATTATAATCTTGTAAATGTTGTGTATACATATAGTTTCATACAGAGTTGGGCAAAACTAACTTGAATAAAAACAGAAATATTATTCTTTATCAACTCGATTTGAATAAGAATAATTCTTGCAGCCGTTATTTAAAATAAATGTATGTGAATAAATCATGCAACTTTTAATTTAAATAAAGAATGAAAAACTAAATAATTATTTTAGAAATGGTATTATTCCAAATAACTATTTATTCAATTTAAACGTTATTTGGATTAAAGCCCATTTTGCAGAAAAATTAAATCTGTTATAACTTTATATGTATAAGTTGTTAACTAGTAAGTTGATTTAGGTACCCATTTTTTTCAATAGTCCGATTAAAGTGAAATTTTGTAAACCTATAGGTATCTAGATTTTTGACAGCGGGTTAAAAATTGGTACCCTCGAAACGGTGATGATTATCAGATGATGAAGTGAAACTCAGATGGCGAGTCGCTCCCAACAGTCCCAAGTCCCAACATTTATTACAAAGTTAGAACATGGTATTTTCGATAACATATTAGAAGAAACGATAATATAGGATAGAATACGTATTCTAGATTGTTTTAATGCACCACGACTTAATCCTATTGTTAATGTTAATGCACTTATTGCTAATGAATTGCGGTCTCAAACGCGGCAAACACGCCGGATAATAAATTCTAAGAATCTAGTGATAAGCGTAGGCAAGCCATGGATTTTTTTTTACCTGCCATTATTTGCTACCTCATTCGCCCTATTTAGCTTTTCATAGGTGTAAGAAAGATAGCATGCTAAATACTAAAGAGTAAGGGAGGTTGGAATGAATAATGATAAATCTAGCTAGAAATTAGTTACGCCATCCATCATCTCATCACCATGTTACTTATCAAAACAAAGCAATGTGTTGTGCCCAAACGCGAGGGGTATACAATACAAATAGCCATTCAAGAGTTCCGTGATCCACCATCTGGGTCCATCATCAGATGAGGTCAGCTCAATTAATTTGTATTTGTGTCACTATCAAATTAAAAATAATTCAAACACCTACCAAAATTATGTCATAGTGGTCTTGTAAGATTTTATTTACGTGAAGTATAAAGTATAATGTAAAGCAGGTACTAACCTAATAAACAGTAATATTTGTACCTAGACTGCCTTCTCATTCGTAGAATATTATTTAAAATAAAACATACGTAACGTACGTTTTATTTACGTACGTAAGAGAATTGAATGGGAATAACTTATTCTTAGTGAAATAAATTTAATCATACGAGTTATTCCCTTCAAAACTATTTGAATAATTTTGTCGGGAATAAAATCAATCTGATTTTATTCTTACGAATTCTTATTCAAATAATGATTTTATTCTTGAGTGCCCAACACTGGTTTCATACCAGGGCTGCCTCTTACGCAGGTAATTTTTAAATAAATAAATGAATATTTTTGGACAATCTTACACAAATCAACCTAAGCAAATAAAAAACAAATAAAATAATAATATGTAAAAAGTTGTTTAATATTGTACATAATTCTAAAGCCTCATTTAGCCGTCGTCTCGGATGGGTTCGAATCTGTGCTTCTTAGCAGTGGACTTGATTGCAGCCCTTTTTGCCCGACTACTCTTCTACGGATTCACCGCTGCTGCTGTAAATATTGCCGTCTGAGCTGATCGCTGTTTGGAGACATATCGAGAATTGAAACGAACAGAATCACCGAGCCTATCACGTCTTATAGCCTCTACCATCTGGATTGCAGATCACCACTCAGGCCAGTGACTTAACTTTTCCTACAGCTCCGTACTGACTGTTCAAGTGAACCCATTTCTTTGTACATACTTAGTTTTATTTTTGATTATATTTTATTGTAAATACTTAACCTTAGTTTTAATCACCTACTCGCCGGCTAGCCGGGCTACAACTTCATAATTATATAATGAAATATATAATGAACAAAAGTGAATACTTATACATACTTAATACCTATAATTAAGAATCAGGGCTTGGTACAGTTAATATCATAATTCTATTGTACCTACGTTCCTAAAGCGACAAAAATACGCTTTTACACCCATTGGCATTTTGTCACAATGTAGCGTACCTACGTACAGATGTTTACGATGTTGAGTGTACCTGCGTTAGTGCATAAATTATAAGTAGTATTTTTTACAATCTCGTGTGTTATCAATCATCGTTGCGTGTTTTGGTTTCCCGCTCGAACAAACAAGAACAACTCGGTTGGTCGTTGGTCAACAAACAAAACGCTCGATAACTACTTACCTACAATATAGGTAACTAACAAAACTAACGACTCGATGGACCCATGTTGTCTGAATAAATAAATAAATTATAATTATTAATTATATAATAAAAGGGTCCTTGGTCCTATTCTAGTAGGTGGGCATTTTCACTTTTAAGTGTACCCCCTATTTTTTTCGGATCTCGGTGATTTTGGGTATTCTGACTCAGAATCACGAGTACTATTGATTCAGATTAAGAAAAAAAATGTCCTTGATTTTCCATACAAATTTTCTGTGTCAGTTTTGTGACGAGCCATGTAAACTGTATAAAAAAAGCGTCACAAAACTGACTTTTTTTGGCGGGACACTTTTTTTCTTCGCGGAAATGGATAGTACTCGTGATTCTGAGTCAGAATACCCAAAATCACCGAGATCCGAAAAAAAGTAGGAGGTACACTTTAAAGTGAAAATGCCCAGGTACTTAAGTATAAAAGTAAATACTATATTATATTAAATATACTCACCATTTGACGTACTCCCAGAATAATTTGACCTCTTCTTCTAGATATTCACCCATTAGCTTTGGCTAAGCAATCACTGTAGATATTTAAGAGTAAAATAGCATTACGGTTTTATAAATTACAAAAATTTAAAAGAAAAGCACGCAAAATGTTACTAAACTTTCCGGCGCCTCATAATTTTTTTACGAAACTTATGTTATTATTTTTAAGTGGGACACACACGATCAATCTTACGAAGTTTCATGTAGTTACTACTCGCCTAGACGGCACTTCAGCCCTGGCAAGGCAATACATTTTTAAATAGGTGTGGTTCAGGGTTATTATAGTAATCGATTGCCTTTCCATTCATCGTAGTTTAGCTACGATCTACATTCGTCAACTGCTAAATAGTAAATACTTTTTCATTTATTAATGATTAATGAATAAGCAAAATAACAATTACAAAAAATCGGCTAAGTTTAGTGCGTGTCGTACTTCGAACACTTAGGATTCCGAACCAACCGCAAACTTAAGTTTCCTTATTTTTGCTATTTACCTAAAAATAGGAAAATTAAGGAAATTTCAAAGAAAATATCTGATTTATCAATTTTGTAGTTAAAATATACGTAATAATACTAATAATGAACATTGTCACCTTTCAAGTTCAAAGGTCAATAAGAAGTTAAAGAAATCTTCTGTGACAGACGACAGACGGACGGACGTGTGAGTGACAGCAATAGGGTTCCGTTTGGACCCTTCGGGTATGGATCCCCAAAAATTTAGTAATGATAAATGTATGCACTTTATCGGTTTATTAGCCGTATCATACAGGGTGTCCCAAGAAGTAGTGATATACAGAAGCTGGGAGGTAGAGGACCTAGAGGGCTATCTGAATTACCCCCATGTAAGTATGTTCCGCGATTTTTCGTATTTTCGGAGTTATGATTTTTTTTCTAAATCTAACGATTAGTAAATGTTACCATACTGAATTGGCCTATCTTTCGGCTTAGCACACAAAAAAAAATCAAGCATCTACCGCAATAATTCACGTCACCATAAATAAAAATCTCATAGTAATCGGCGATAGGTGAAAAAAAAAAACAACTCCGAAATTACGAAAAATCGCGGAACATACATGGGGGTGATTCAGATAGCCCTCTAGGTCCTCTACCTCCCAGCTTCAGTATATCACTACTTCTTGGGACACCCTGTATAGCGGCCTCCAAGCTTCCTTCAGGATGCAAATGTGCTGGGATAAGGCTGGGAGGATGATGTATGTAACTACTTTATCCTAGTGTTATGTCAATCGCATCCCAGTAGAAGATCCCAGGGTCCGCTCGCTATGTTCCCTAAGTATTGACGTAGGCACTAGCTTTTATGGAAGCTTCTGCCTCTGACCTTTCAACCCAATGAGGAATGGATCATCCTAATCCTAATCCTAATTCCTAATATCCTAATCCTAATATCCTATCCTAATCCTAATCCTAATCCTAATATCCTAATCCTATCCTTCCTAATCCTATCCTTCCTAATCCTAATCCTATCCTAATCCTAATAATATTATAAACGTGAAAGTTTGTGCGGATGTATGGATGTACGTTCCGTTTAATCTCAAAAACTACTGAACGGATCTCTATGAAACTTTCTAGTGTTGTAGCTTAAGCGGGTATTACACTGTCCTGAATCAGGCGTCCTAACTAGTGGAGGGGAGTTGAAGCATCTCGCTCTAATGTATAGGTCCGAACCCTTCTAAGTGTCCTGAATTCAGGATAGTGTAATACCCGCTTTAGACATCAGAATAGGACATAGGCTATAATTTATTTCAAAATTCAATAAATTAGGTAGCAAAACTAGACTATCTGTGCGAAGCCGGGGCGGGCCGCTAGTAATATTATAAACGTGAAAGTTTGTGCGGATGTATGGATGTACGTTCCGTTTAATCTCAAAAACTTCTGAACGGATCTCTATGAAACTTTCCAGTGTTGTACTTTATACATCAGAATAGGACATAGGCTATAATTTATTTCAAAATTCAAAAAAATTAGGTAGCAAAACTAGACTATCCGTGCGAAACCGGGGCGGGCCGCTAGTTTATCATAATTATGTATAGAATACCTATTAGGTAATCATTTGACCACTATCTCAATGTTAGTAAAGTGATGATGAGACCGAGAGTGTTAGTTACATACGTTTGTCCTACTTTATTATCTCCGCAAATGACTTGAGAACTTTAAGCTTTGAAAACGCCGGAGATAGGAAATCGCCGTAGGCTTCGTCGCTCAAACATACTACTAACTACACGGTCACAATATCTGCCCAGCCAATACCTATCGTGCTAAGGTTTTAGGCCGGGAGATGGTGACACCAAATGTCCGTTCGTGTGTATAGTTCGTACAAAACTCTAAGGCCAAATTCTGTCAAACGAACGCAAGCTAAACTCGACTTAGAGCTCTGACTGTTAGGTAGATTTTTGTTTGCGTTAATTTGACAGCACTTAGCCTTACAGTTGTGTACAAACAATACCAGTATGGCGATCCTTCAGGGGTCTAAGTAGGTAGGTAATGACGAAAAGGAAAATGATGGTCTTACTCGTAGCACTGGTACCGGCGGCCCAATCGTGTGGGCGTTAATCGAACGTGTCCGATTCGATTTCTACCACAATGATTCAATTTTCCGGTAGTCGATGAAAAATGAAGTAGGCGGTAGCGTAATAGTAACACCATACTTCTCCGGTGTGGTTTACAGTACAGCCCATATCACCATACTTTACTGACGGTTCCAAATGGCCGCCATACCGCCGCAAGGAGTTTTTGCTAAACGATTTGTACTAGGAATACTACCACATTTGGATGGAATACCCGCATTTGGAGTATTGGAAAGTAATATGATACAATCTGTGTTATTATATGTGCCATACTTCTAGTGGGGGAAAAAAGGGGTGACATAAGTACCTACTTGAAATTTGTAAACTTGATTTTTCGACACGTTTCCAAGGTAGTCAGCGTCATATAGTATGTAGCAGCCACAGTGGGCAAATAGTTCGGTACACCATGGATATATTTTGTATGGTGTACCGAACTATTTGGATATTTTGACTGCTACATAAGTACTATATGACGCTGACTGTACAAGACATTAACCCTATTGTTACAGTATGAAATCAGTGTATCAGGTTCGTTTGAATAAAATTATACCTAAAAAATGTATTCCATACTGTAACCATGGGTCTGAAGACTGTTACACTCAAGCCAAGATGTAAAAAAAATTGGAACGAATTGTTACATGTGTGGCATTTCAAATTTTCGAAACTTATTAAAAACTCTGGTGCTTTGTTGAAACTTTGACTCCATCTACCGGCGGCCGTTGGTTTCAATTTCAACAAACTGTCAAATGGTCAAATGTTTGTGGGTGACAATATAATCAGTGTTGCCACCATAAATACCATTGACACCATAGACCATCATACATAAGGGCTGGAAATACCTACGAAATGAGCGAACAGCAAATATCGATATCGTTATCGATATTTTTAAGTTCGTATGTTCTTCTGTGATCGTAATTGACTGAGACAGATGCAAGTACTGTTACCAGTTGATTTATTGAGCGATTTACAAGCGTTCGAAATTTACAAATTTGATGCCAGAATCGATAATGTTACGTCCATTCAGAACGCTGAGTACATTTTACATACCAATAACATCGAGCCATCTCCAATTACTTATATATTTGTATTACACAGTGTAGCTACCTATAGTAGAATAGGGCCACTCCTTATGTGTCTATAGATAGACACATAAGGAGTGGCCCTATTCTACTATAGATCTATACTCAAGGTTGCCACGTAAAAATAAAAACGTATACAAAATTCGTTCGGTAACTTCCGAAATAATGCAAATGGCTTTTCAAAACCTGGGTCCTTCATGCCACTTCTCCTTGATTATATTTACCGCTATTTACCGAATGGAAACTATTTTTAATGTTTTAATTATAGCGACATGGCAATAACTGGTATTATGTCACACCTGGCCATAAAGTGGCCATTATCGCACGCTCCGCGCGCGAAAAAACCCACTTCCTGGCCAGGGGGTGACATAAAATTTTGTACTTACCACGGGCGATAATAAAGAAAGCCTCAGATCGCATATTTATCGCCCTTGCCTTCGGCTCGGGCGTAAAATACCTGTGATCTGAGACATTCTTTGTTTTATCGCCCTTGGTAAGTAATGTACTATTCTGTATTACTATTATTCCCACGTCCTTAGATGATCCCTATGACACTGACAGTGACATTTCTGATAGTGTTGTACAAGTTTCGATGCTTCTATAATTTTATGCAGCAATGTGGGTCGACATGTAATTTATTCAAAAAAAAAATAAGACACGTTTTATTACTTTCACTTCGATTATCGACATCTGTTTATCGACAACACCGCTTCCTTAGTTGATACAGATCACCGATATAATTTTTGCAGTACGTCACCGTGTATATTCCGTTAAGCATATTTCTGGAAATAAGGGGCAATAGTACAAGTTTCTTCCATATTGTTATTATGTAAATGTTACAATTTTATTCATTCTATATATAAATTAATTAGCTACATTCCCAAAATATGCTTTTTAATATGTCGATGTGACAGCGACGCTGTTCCGAGGTTATATACTAGTGGCTCTGTGAGCTGTAGACCTCGTGAGTGACTGAGTGTTTTTTTTTTAATTTCCAAAACTATGTTAGATATCGAACCTGTAGAGGAGGAAAAACCATAAATGTTTTTTTTTTAGATTACTCGACAAAAATATTCTATGTAGGTAGGTAATCAAAGAACCTGCTCGCAATACTTCACGAGATTCGGTTGTGAAATGCGACCCTTAGAGATGAACAAATCGAAATTCGGCCGCAGAAACGCAAAATCGTTGATAAAAAAAAGATTTTTTTAATTTCCAAAAAGTGACGCAATAAAAAAACTTCTATAGGGTTACCGCACCTGCTCACAAATTTTCACAAAAATCGGTTGATAAATGCGACCTGTAGAAGAGAACAAACCATTGAATTAAATAAAAAAATCTAAATTTATAAAAAATCATTCGCTTAAAAAATTCTATGTAGTCATAGAACCTGCTCACAAAATTTCACGAGAATCGGTTGAGAAATGCGAACTGTAGAGGAAAAAAACGGCCGCAGAAAAATACGAGATTATTGATACAAAGCTTGTTTTTTTGAATTTCCAAAATGACTCGACAAAAAAATCTATATAGTTACCGGACCTACTTGCAAAATTTCAAAATTTCAACAAAAAAAAAAAAAAAAATTCTATCTCGTCATAGAACCTGCTCACAAAATTTCACGAGAATCGGTTGACAAATTCGACCTGTAGAGGAAAAAACGGCCGCAGAAAAATACGAAATAACGTAGTGGCACCAGTAATGGACCTGGCTCCAGTAATGGACGCAAAAATCTTTCACGGTCGAAATTAAGCAACGGAAAAGTATTTTAGTCATGGCAACACTTTAATCATAAAGAATGGGCTTCTACGTATCACATTGACAAATGACATACACCTCGGTCATTTTGTTTAAAAATGGCGCGGCGGCAAAAAGTGTGCTCCGGCATTTTTCACGAAAAACCTTATTTTCTTACAGAAATAACTAAGGAACTAGGTTTACGTTTTTGATTGTAAACTTTATTTTCTCTAAACTATATTATTTTGATATGATTTCGTGAGAAGAGTTAGATATTTAACAACACTTTTTTAAAGTGTTTATTGCATTAGAATCCAATTTGAATGATTTAGAGAGGATGTACATTACTGGTTCCTATTTTTTGTTAATCTCCAATTATGGACAATTCTCCATGATTGGTTTTTCATATTGAATTCTGGTTACCCAATTATGGACACCCAATGTTGGACGGATTTATTGGCGAGGTAAATGTTTGAAAAATGCCACCCAGTTTTATTATAATAGTAGTTTATCTACACAAATATCATAATCCTCTAAAATGCGTTCAGATACAGTAGGCAAATGACCTTCATTTTAACATCAATGTACTTATGAAAATTTTCTTACCTGGGATGAAGGTTACCAGCAGTAATATAATATTCATTATAATTTCCTATTTAGTACTATAATGATTCTTTTTTTAATTTGGAACAGGAAAATTAAAATTCAGTCGATACGAAAGGTCAGCTCGATATAGGTTTTTTTTTGGATAAGGATTCAGGGAGGATTTCAAATTTTACATTTATTTTACATTTTAAGAAAAAAAATATTTTTTTCGAAAAATCGTCATTATACTCGATTTCGACTAATTCGGGGATGAGGACTTTAAATTTTATATTAATTTTCAATTTACAGCGAAAAAAAATTATTTTGTGAAAAATCGTCATCATACGCGTTTTCGACTAATTCGGGGATAAGGATTTCAAATTTTATATTAATTTTGAATTTACAGCGAAAAAAAATTATTTTTTTAAAAATCGTCATTACACCTACTTGATTTCGACTAATTCGATAAGGATTTCAAATGTTATATAATACCGGCTACTATAAATATGTAACCGGTAGCACTGGTAGCAATGCAGTTTGCCTTCGGCTTCTGAATCCATCTTAGAGTACTTATAATATGTGTGTAGATAAAGTAATGTTACCTTACTTTCAAATTTTATATTAATGTTGAATTTTATATTAAGTTGAAATCTTTATCCCCGAATTATAGTCGAAATCAAGTATAATGACGATTTTCCGCAAAAAAAAAATTTTTTACTTAAAATTCAAAATTTATGTATAATTTGAAATCCTTAACCCCGAATTAGTCGGAATCGAGTATAATGACGATATTTCGAAAAAAAAAATATTTTTTTCAACTTGAAATTCAAAATTAATATAAAATTAAAAATAACTATAAATACATTCGGTTGACTGGTAGTGAATGCCTTAAGGCATTTAGTCCGCCATTTGTACTTTTTGTATTGTGCAATAAAGTTTAAAAAAATAAATATACCTTCAAATATGTAAAATTTGAAATCGAGTATAATGATGATTTTTCGTAAAAATTTTTTTTTTTACTTAAAATTCAAAATAAATGTAAAATTTGAAATCCTTATCCCCGAATTAGTCGGAATCGAGTATAATGACGATATTTCGAAAAAAAAAATATTTTTTTCAACTTGAAATTCAAAATTAATATAAAATTAAAAATAACTATAAATACATTCGGTTGACTGGTAGTGAATGCCTTAAGGCATTTAGTCCGCCATTTGTACTTTTTGTATTGTGCAATAAAGTTTAAAAAAATAAATATACCTTCAAATATATAAAATTTGAAATCGAGTATAATGACGATTTTTGTAAAAAAAATTTTTGCTTAAAATTCTAAATAAATGTAAAATTTGAATTCCTCATCCATAAATCCTTATCCCGAAAAAAAAATACATTATTGCCGTGGCCGGGGAAAAAAGCAATTGCAGGCTGATTATTTGTTTAAACGGACGAGCTTGCGAGTCCGTTTAATTATAATATGAACCCTGCAATTGCCATTCCGGCCGAGGCTAATATAGTACTTTTTCTTAAAAAATGGAGGAAATACGACAAAATTTGGATAAATATTTGATAATGATAAACATAACCTTAAAACGTCAAAAACATCATGCTCAACAAAAAATAAACAGCGGGATGTTTATTTTTTTTAACAGAATCGCAAGTGTTTTACCGAAAAACGCAAAATATTCAAGACTTAAAAAGACGTCGCGTTTCCAACAGAAAAATACGAGCTGAATTGGCTGAATACGACCTGTGCCTCCTTTTATATGACAGTTTCTACTTTTTTTTAAAGTTTGGAATTCAACAAATAAAGGAATTTATATGTGAAATTGCAGGCGGCCTACAATGTTTTTAGAACATAAGGTGTCCATGATTGGGTGTCCATAATTGGAATTTGTCTGTGCATCATAGGATTTTCGAAGATTTTCGACTTTTTCAGATTTGGAGCAATTTTCTCGGAACTTACAAGTTTATCCAAAACTTTTGTATGTTAATTATAATTAGTGATTATTAAGCTACATTTTCTTTGAAATAACTAACATCAAACTTATAAAATAAGAGAGTTATAGCCAAAAGATGTTGACGGAGTTCTTAAGCCGTCCATAATTGGTGCCACTACGTTAAATGATAAAAAGTTTATTTTTTAAAATTTCTAAAAAGTGACTCAACAAAAAACTTTCTTTCATTTTCGTACCTGATCACAAAATTTCACGAGAATCGGTTAACAAATGCGACCTGTAGAAGAGAACAGCCGGAAATCCGGACACACGAAAGCATTTTTGCCGAAGCTAAAACAGAGACCTTCGTTTCACTCGGTCAATAAATGGACTGTCACTACCAGTGTCATAGGGATCATCTAAGGACGAGGGGATAATAATATTAATAATGTGCAACGTCTACTTTTACTAGAGCTAAATTTGTCTGTCTTTACTTTCCATTTTATCTGCGTCTCTAGGTTTCAATTATTTAAGTTTATTAAAGTAATTGATAGCATTTATAGAATGAGGGCTACCTATCGTTTTCGTGGAAAGATGTGGTGGAAGCGGACCTGCGTGAGCTCAGAGCTGGTGCAAGCTGGCGAGAAATTGCGCAGGACCGAGCAAAGTGGCGTGCTCTAGATTATGTCGGAGGCTAAGACTCATTTTGGGTCGTCGTGCCAGCCCAGTTAGTTAATTTATCGTTTTCATGCCCATCAGTTGGTGCCAGTTGGTCCAGCTGTCAAAGTTTGTTGTCCACGCGTCGCCCTCATTATTGCGGCCTTTACAGCTTACGATATTTAGCATGGTAACTCACTCTCACGCACTCATTAGAGCGAGATAGTTTAACTCCCCTCCCCCAGTTGGCTAGCTAAATATCGTAAGGTGTAAAGCGGGTATTACACTGTCCTGAATCAGGCGTCCTAACTAGTGGAGGGGAGTTGAAGCATCTCGCTCTAACGTATAGGTCCGAACCCTTCTAAGTGTCAGGACAGTGTAATACTCGCTTAAAGGCCGCATATGACTCTTGCTGATAAAAAAAACATCTTTCTCTCTAGAAGCAGACGTATACTTTACCTCAAGCATGATAGATAGATAGAAAAAATTTTATTGACAACCAAAATAACACCACTTTACAATTTAAAACTCAACGATACGCTCGTGCGCGCTCAATCATCGTGTTTTTCAACTGGCAACCCTGTCTTTTTAGGCTGTTGCGTTCAATGTCAAACGTAAGTGTTGTCAGTTGTTGTCATTATCAATACGTCAACGTCACTCGTCAACAGTGTTGCCAACTTAGCATATTTTCTGCTAAATTTAGCATATTTTCGACTTATTTAGCAGTTAAATTTTACGTTTAGCATTTAGCATATTTTTTAGCACATTTTTCTCAGGTCATGAATCTGTGAAAACATATAGCCAAAATTGAAAATCCAATCAAAATTCGATTTTAGTGTGCATTAAAAAATGGAAATTGAACAACAGATTGTAGATAAATCGGATGAAGATCCCAATCTATTTGATCAGCTTCCTCTTAATATTTTGCTTACACTAACGAAGAACATTTATATTTATTCAAATAACCATATTTTTTATAACCAGAGTCACCTATCAGAGTAGATAGCTATTTTATTATTTTATTTAGCTAATTTTAATAATATTTTAAGACGCAATATTGATAAGTAGTGTGATTTTTATTTAGCATATATTTTTAGCACATTTTCAGAAATTTTAGCATATTTTAGCAGAATTTCGTATATAGTTTTAGCTTAGCACTAAACGAAATTTCGAGTTGGCGACACTGCTCGTCAGTCAAAGTCATTTCGTTTGTAATTTGCAATCGGCTCGGCTGCCCGGCGTTTGGGTGCTTGGAAATAATTACCGGCTATTCGAAACGAATTCTTATTACCTGGGAGTGCTCTACTTCATTTTGAGTATATTTACTTTAAAAAAAAGAATAGAAAAGATTATTGCAGTTTCCAGCCAATAAAATAGTGGTTATTATATTGTTTTAAATTTTCAATCTGTAAGGTAAGCATTCACTTATTTTATTATGCCGTCTAGGATTTTTATTCGTTGATGTCATCGTCATAAGTGTAATGTAATGGTCATTTTAATTAAAATGTGTTTACGCACTAGGCAGTTATTGCTACGAGCGTTCAATGTTTTTTCTAATGGGAGACTAAACATTTTACTCGCTCAGTAATTACTTAAATCATCACAATGTTTAGAGACCAAGTTTCTTGTTATTGTTTTATGGAGAGAACATTTTCATGGATACTGTTTCCCTTTGGTTCAATGCTTATATCAACTATTGATATTGGCGATATTTTTGTGTGGGGCATAGGTAGGTCTATAGCGCGTATTACATTGTAAATTTGCATCCTGAATATGGGAGGGGAATTGAAGCACCTCACTCTAACACATATGTATGTCTCTCTCTAAAGATTCTGAACCCAGGAAGGTATTATACACCCTTATGCCAAACATATGTGTCGTTCTCAAGTAAAAGGTACCACATTGTCGCTTACCATAATGCCGAAACATGTTTGCTTCTCTATACGAATAACCTGTCAGAGCGTCCTTATGGTAAACGACGATGTGGTACCTTTTACTTGAAAACGACACATATATTGGTTCAGACAATTTTGACATTTGCATTAGCAAACTACTAACAAATCATGGATCACTGTTGTCTGAATAAAGAATGTTTTTTATTATTATATGAAGCATTACAGGTTTGTGTGTACATTACAGTTCAAATCTTTGTTTTCTTCCTAAGAAAGCACTTTCAAAAGGTATTGCAAATACCTCAATTGCATAATATTTAAAATTTATAATCCTAGTTACATAATATTATAAATGTGAATGTTTAGATGTTTGGATGTTTGTTACTCAATCATGCAAATATAGCTGATTGGATTATGATGAAACTTGGTATTTAACAAATTTATGGCCTTTATTAATACGTAGAACACTTTTTATCCTAAAAATCATCCCTTAAAGGGTTGAAACTGAGCATGGAAGTTTACACAGGCAAAGTCACAGACAAAAACTTCTTCATAGTTGATGCCTCATGACTGAAGATTGTGACCACACACAATTTCCCTCCATGCAGTTTGGTTCCTAGTCAAATGGACCGCATGGGAAAGGTTGCATTTGGCAGCATTCTTCACTGCATCATGCTAGCGCACCGGAATCCTTCCTCTTGGGCATTAGCCCTACAGGATCCGAGAATAATTTGTCTCTCTACGACTACAAAAAACTAGTTATCCATAAAATATGCTGTTATTCGGGGAATATGAATATTTATGTTTTTGTCAAAACAATTGTCAACAGTTGTCACATGTACATTGTTGTACGCTATGCCAGTCTTAAGAAGATACTAAATGAGTCACCCTGTCCTGTCATGTGCTTCCTCTAGTTAAAAAACCAAGGTTCAAATACCTTTTATATTTACTCTAGCTTTTGCCCACAACTTAAATGGCGTATACTACCACTCCCTGTTTCATCCCTTCGACTTAAAAGTTTTCTATGTGTTAACCCGTCGTCTACCAGTCCCTGGGATCCCAGGGCAGATAATAAAAGAATGGCATTGTCAATTTTTTTCGCCAGGAGAGGACGGCTTCCAAGCTATAAACTTGTTGTATTCCAAGTTTCATCACAAATCCATTGAGCCATTTTTGCGAGATTGAGTTGGCAATTTTAAGTAGGGTCGTTATTCGTCGGAAGTTTAAATATGATAGAAAAATTTTTTTCGAGTTCCAGGAAAAAATCCTTGAATGAAATCAATATGCAATGCAGCATAATTTAACATTATTTGTCGGGATGTCCGGATACGGACCACGGTCCGCCTATTGCCGACCCCTAATCTAAACATTCAAAAGCTTTCACATTAATAATGTAGTTTTGACACAACTTATTGCCTTTAACAGATGTCACGGCTAGATATAGTGGTGTTTGGAGCCACAGGCTTCACAGGCAAGAAGGCTGTGGAGGAGCTAGTCAGGGTTGCCAAGAAGTACCCCGGACTGACCTGGGGAGTAGCAGGGCGCTCGCAGTCCAAGTTGGAGAGCCTCATGGCTGACATCGGTAAATCGACTGGTGAGGAAAAAAATGATCTGTTGCAACTTTTTTTTAAATTAAAAATGCCATTGCTCTTGGCCAGCATCTAGCCAGACAAAGAATGAACGACTTTGGCAATGGCTGCCCAGAACTAAAGGAATTCAGAGTTCTCACACTGAGCTTGATCATCCGGTTTGTGGAGAGGTTGGAGATTTATTTATTTACATATAAATAAGTTTTTTTATGATTTTGGAATTATTTTAAATTTAATTTACATACAAATTTTAGTATCTAATTTTAATTATTTTGCTTGCTAGCTCGGAGTAGGTATAAAGGCTTGGTCACACCGCTTGAGCGACGCAAACGGGACGCTGCGCTGCGCGTCAAAATGTATGAAACCGTCCCGCTCGCGTCGCGCAACCTGTGTGACGTCGCTAACCTGTTAGCATACGTTCCGGCGCGCAGCGGTCACGTCGCGCGGACGTCGCGCAACGCAGTGTGACCAAGCCTTTAGGGAGAGGGCGATTGCACAAAAGATCCCATTGGGTCGAAGTGCATTAGCATGGGGCCTCATCTAGATAACATAAGCCAGGGGGGCAAAGATGGGCACCCAGAAGATAACCTATTCACTCGTGCCTTACGGTGCCTTTCCACTTAAGCTATGCTATGCTATTAAAATATCCCAACTATGTCGCTTTTCTCTTCTATACATTGTTAATGTCTACATTATTGTACCTACTGTAGCTGTTTTTTGGGTTACTTTTATTTCTATTACTTTTTTATTAATTTAAGCCTGAGGTTGAGTAAAGGCCTCCCTTGTTCATGCCTCATGCCACTTTGCCCTGTTTTGAGCTAGTCTTATCTATATTTATTTTATAACTTTATGATATTTATCTTTTTGTATATTATGTTGTATTGCGTTCGGTGGGTCACGTACGGTGCTGTCTGAAAACCAGCGCTGCAAGTGTCTAACATCTCTGCATAATGCTGGGACAGCAACCGATTCGCTGCCGCGAAGACACACATTATTTTATACCTATGTGCCGAGTACAGTATGTCTCTTATTTTTTTGAGAAAACATTTATTCACTGCACAAAAGACACACTGATGTCTTTTGTGCAGTGAATAAATGTTTTCTTTCTTTCTTTTTATGTTTACATACATTTGACACGTAGCTGGAGTTGGAGCTATGTGTCAAATGTATGAAAACATAGCATAGCATAGCAAGTGGAAAGGCACCCAATGGTGCAACTTAGTATTATCCCATTCCATCTTCAGCTATTTGCTTTATATAGAACAGGGAATAAAAACCGGCTTAAACCGATTTCTGCGGGTCCGGTTACTGGTAATTATAACCGGTGCCTTTGGTTACGGTGCAAAACCGATTTCTATTCCCTGTGTCAGAACAAGGGGTCCACTAATGAAAAAAATAATTCTTCTCACCAGCATGCAATATGGCCAGTTGCTTGTACAATAACATATTTTCAATCAACAAGTGTATGTTGATGTTTATGTTATTTTAATTTCCGTTAACCATACTTACATGTTTGTTAAGTAAGTTGAGTGTTATATCAGTTTATCAACCTTGAGGCATACCTATTGGATATAGCCAACGATAACCTTTAATATTCCAAGGTTACCGTTATCGTTACCCTGTTGCCTCCCGGTTAAAAAAAAACAGACAAAAGCATTGTTTCGTTATGTGCCCAGAGATATCCGAGCTCGGAAGATGACGGCTTAACCAAATACGTAATCTAAAAAATGTAGGTACCTACTTGTATACAAAACCTGACTGAAATGCACTAAATATAAAATTTACGTTATTTCACCACCTAAGTACATAAAAAACAACGCAAATGCAATACGGCGCATGTCCCGTGTCGCTTATGCCTCGCGGGACGTATTTAAATTTCAGAACATAACAATATGCGCATGCATTAAATAAGTATGACCTACCGAATGTCAACTTACCCGTACCTACCCTATTGATTGTCAATAACGCACTTTAAAAGTATAAATGGGATTTTGATCGTCGCCGCGTTGGTGAGCACACGTGCCCGGGGCGACGACGGGCAGAATCCATTTACCGTACAAAACCTTATCTACTGTCATGGCGTCGTTACTGAACAACGTCATTGAACACCATTTTTTTAAGAATTGAATTGAAAGTATAAATATATCTACAAGCCGCGCCAATAAAGACTAGTGGCAGTGGAGAACTTTTTGGAGTGGCAGGAGGAACAGGGGGGCTACCGCGAACCACAAACGAAGTTTTCCGTCTCTGTCGCACTTACGTACAGACGTGCGAGCGCGACTGAGACGGAAAACTTCGTTTGTGGTTCGCGGTAGCCCCCTAGGGCGGGTCACATGATTCCTCTGATATGAGAAATTCTTTATTGACCACCGATACAGCCTTGAGCGTCCAAATCAAACAATCAACTTGACGTCATAATAATTCTACTCGTATCTTCTACATGTCCGAGGATTAAATTTATGGAAGTTTTTCCATTGAGCTTGTGTTTAATTTTAGCAGCGACTGGAAGTAACACGCTAAAAATAAATCGTTAACTACCGAATCGACTTTCAGAGTTTATCGGCCGTGTGTTTGTTTACGACTAGCAGATACTCACCAGTACCAGACACGGGCAAAACAATATATATGGGTGTTGTTTATGATGTTAGTATAGCTGTGTGCGCAGCTCCGTCGGTGGAGTTATTATCCGCATTATTATACACAAAAGTTCCATCAAACAAAAGTACTTATGGTAGACGTACCAGTATACAGGGTGATTCAGGAGACATGAGCAGAATTCAGGTCGATAATCAGGCCCATGAAACTGAACAACTTTCACCTAGGAATATAGGTCGAAATCTGAAGACATAAAAACCTACTTCACATAGTAGTCAATTAGTCACGACGTGACCAGCCACTTTGTATGAAAGTTGATTTCTAATTTTATTATTTCGGCCCATGGTTTCTTGGGGAAAGTCGTTCATTTTCATGGGCCTAATTATCTACCTGATTCCTGCTCATGACCCAGAAATCATCCTGCATACTGTATAAATATATAATATAATATATAGGCCTCTCGTTTAACACGGACGGCGCCTGAGTGGCGTGCGGCACGTTTTGCGGCACGTTTCAGTTAAACCGTAGGCATCTACTATGTACCTACTACCTATCTTCATTAGTTAAGTTAGTTGTTGGGCCATTTCGATCGGAATATAATGGGTCTTACATTTATCGAAGTGGGTCTTGCATACTCGTCCCGGACCCCGAACTACACTTATTTACCTAGGTACACAATGTTTGTAAGCAAGTACCTAGTCAGCATCATATTTATAGTTAGAACAGCCAAAGTAGCCAAATATATTGCAACACGTCTTTACTGTCGGATATATATTTGACTTCTTTGGCTGTTACTAAGTATATGATACTGACTGTATAATTGTATTACTGTCTACCCACACAAGTACCATTTAACATAGAGACCATTTAACATTTAGAATAGATATCAGATTTCGTTTCGTCGGTAAGTTGTGTGAGGAAGGAATCCTCAGGCGTGGGATGGCTGGACAGGATATCGCCATTTTAATGGTTGGCTGACGCAACGCATGTGTAATAAATATATTATTATGCGTTTTACGATGTGTATGACGATATCTGCAGACACATCCAGCTTGGCGGACTTCTAATTGAAATGGGGCTTGATTTGTTCATAATCGCCTAAGCGCCAATAGGTCACAAAGGTCACCTTTGAGAAATACATTCTATATTTACTTAGTTAAAAGTTGTATATACTTCGCCGCGCTGCCCTTCGTCATTTCGCGTCGTTAATCGCACTGTTCACACAACCCTCCACCAGCTTAGAGATTGGTTGCCGAAATAACAAGTATCAGACCTCTGTTTCCATTTTCAGAACTAAAAATAATACTTACCGCAATAAATTTCATAGAAATCCGTTAGGTGGTTTAAGTTATATAGTACTTAAAGCCCGTGCCAGACGGTTTTCGAAACCTTGGACCACACGGAGCGCCAATGCATGTACAGCACGATAAATTTAAATGTCAGAATTGTAGTAATGAATGTATCTATCTTGTCATACTTCTCAATTTAATCACATTACCATAATTAAAGGTTGGCCAGCGTATAAGAAAATGTTACCCATGACGTTGGGTGAAGGCAGGCTCGAAGGTTAAAAATTACATATTATTAATCTAGTCGTGAATAAAATACTACGCGAGTACGCATATTGATTGGGGGACAATTAGGTTTTTAATGAGATTGTGCACTAATCTGGGTGAATATAATTTTTACTATAATTTAGATATTCAATTAGTCATTTGTACACATTTTAATAGTAATTGGTAGGTATAGTTATTAAATAAGTATCGTGCAGACATGAATTTAAAGGTCACTTTATTTTGAAGATTCTCAATAAAAACGCTACTCATGTCAGTAAAAATGGCGAGATTATTCTTTTTGTGGTATCCCCAGAAAAAACTGTCAAATTATTTCCGTCCCCTTTGGTGATTCGCTAACCCCCCTTCTATGGGATCCTCTTTCTACGGTGGTTGTGGATTGACCGCTGTCATGTCGGCGCCATAAATAACCATTGCAAACACCTACTCATTAATGTAAAAAAAAAGTTAATTTATTATGTTTATGTTGTATTGACTAATGTAATTTATTTGATTAAAAGTAATGTATTTAATGTAATTTATTTATCTGTAATTAATGTAATATTAAATGAAATTATTTGATTATGATTAATGTATTTAATGTAATTTAATGAAAATGTAAATGTAATTAATTTAACTTATTAGTAATTGAGATACTAACATGCCTAGGTTAAGAAATTTACTAACAATATATGGATGTGAGTCCGAAATAAAGATTAAATAAATAAAAAAACCGATCCTTCAAAAAATAGTACATTACTTACCAAGGGCGATAAAACAAAGAATGTCTCAGATCGCAGGTATTTTACGCCCGAGCCGAAGGCAAGGGCGATAAATATGCGACCTGAGGCTTTCTGTATTATAGCCCGTGGTAAGTACAAAATTTTATGTCATCCCCTGGCCAGGAAGTGGGTATTTTCGCGCGCGGAGCGTGCGATAATGGCCACTTTATGGCCAGGTGTGACATAAAGTTTATTTATTCACAGGTGAAACCCTATCCAGCATCAAGGTCATAATAGCCGACGTGTCCGACGAGGATTCTATCAAGCGTATGTGCGAACAAGCCAGGGTCATAGCGAACTGCTGCGGGCCCTACAAGCTGTACGGCGAACCGGTGGTGAAGGCGGCTGTAGCTACCAAGACACATGTCGTCGACGTCAGCGGGGAACCACTGGTGAGTTTATGGCACATCCATACTAATATACCAGTGGCTGAGCGTCCATACAACTCGATTCCCACCGGCTTGCCTAATAGGGATGTTGACTCAAAATTTATTAATACTCCATACGAAAGAATACATATAACTATGCCAAAAAGTGAAAATCCTATTCAAATATCTCAAAAAATAACGAAACTACAACAGTTACAATGTTTTTAGTTAGAGAGAGAAAACGCTACAGGTCAGTGACGTCACTGACCTCGAGCGCCATAGTAAATGACGATCGTTCGGGGCGTTTTGCGGAAAAGGGACAGAAAATGCCCCCTCCTAAAACTTTGAAGACTTATAATTATGTAATTATTTATTCTTTTGGATTACTTTTTTCACTATTTGATAGAGAATTTGATCCTTTTTCGAGAAAATTCGGATTCATTGATTTTCTTATTTGGTGTCAACATCCCTATAGACCAGCTCTTTAGTACGGCTCTTGAAGAATAAGAAAGGCAAACTATTTCCGGATTCTCTAAGAATATTTTTGACGCGCCGCCACTGTAATATACTATTATGTCACACCTGGCCATAAAGTGGCCATTATCGCACGCTCCGCGCGCGAAAAAACCCACTTCCTGGCCAGGGGGTGACATAAAATTTTGTACTTACCACGGGCGATAATAAAGAAAGCCTCAGATCGCATATTTATCGCCCTTGCCTTCGGCTCGGGCGTAAAATACCTGCGATCTGAGATATTCTTTGTTTTATCGCCCTTGGTAAGTAATGTACTATAATATACTAATATTATAATTGCGAAAGTATGTCTGTCTGTCTGTCTGTTGCCTCTTCACGCTTAAACCGCTAAACCGATTTACATGAAATTTGGCATGGAGATAGATTGAATCCCGGGGAAGGACACAGGACACTTTATCCCGGAAATAATCCCTTAAGCGGGTGGAAATTTGTATGTAAGAGAGATGATTAGGTAAGCGCCTGATATAAGTTAATAACAATTACTTCGATAAACGAATTCCACGCGGACGAAGTCGCGGGCAACAACTAGTATGTAATAGATAAATAAAAAATATTCACTAACCCAATGGACAGGACATATTTTATTTTATTTTATTTTATTTTATTTATTGATTCCTTAGGCTAACACTTACAGTCAAGCTAAACGTGTTAACAGGAGACACATTTATTACATAGATATATGAATAGAATTGCTATTCCAGGCTCCATCCATTGGTAGGAGATTTATTGTAGCTTTTAATCTATCTGGATGGAGCTTGGAGTGACAATAGACTCCAGGTACCGGCTGCTGAGCGTGAGGAAACTGGATTCAGTACTAAAGAATATATCCAGTTTGCTATCGCTGCTGAGAATATCATTCAGAAGAGCCAACCCACGATGCAGCGGTGAATGGGATAGTGCGTGCGTCCGCGCCGCGCCGCCGGAATAGAGAATAGTATTCGGCGGCGTGGACGGAGTTGCATGCCAGGAACGGGCGGTACGCGTAGTAGTATGCGGGCCAGCAACGAGGGGTTATAGATTTGACCACGTACCAAATTAAAAAAGTATTTAATTAGGAGCATGCTCCTTCTGGTCTCCAGGGAGGTATAGTTAACCATTCCTAACACGTACAGGGTAGGATATAAATACGGATAGTAACCGTATAGTTTACTGAAGAGGAAGCGAACGAAGGATTTCTGAATTCTTTCTAGGATAAGTGTGTACTGATGTTCATGAGGGCTCCAAACTATCGCATTAGTTTCGAGACGACTTCGGACATATGCGTTATACAGAACACTAATGGCCGTCCTAGAATTGAAATTTTTGGATTGCCGGATCACGAACCCGAGGCATTTTCTTGCAGCTGTGCAAGTGCTAATGATGTGGTCATTAAACGTAAGTTGTGAGTCAAAACATGTGCCTAGATCACTAACAGACGAGACCTGTTGGAGCGGGGTATTTTCGAGCAAATAATTATAGCGTGATGGGTGGTGGGCACGGGTGTAGGACATGATTGAGCATTTGTTTTCATTTAACGACAGTTTGTTTTGTTTACTCCAAGCACAAATACTATTAATGTCCTCTTGCAGCTTTACACAATCAGAGTCATTGGTAACGGATAATGCGAGTTTAACATCATCAGCATACATGAGGCATGTCGAATGCCTGATACATGCTGGGAGGTCATTGATCAGTATGAGGAACAAGAGAGGCCCAAGATTACTGCCTTGTCCTATACCTGATAATACTGAATAGGAATTACTCTTTGAGTGCTGAGAGATAGTTTGCCAGCAGTGTCAGGAGTGAATGAGAAAATCCTGCTAGTGCCATCTTTATAAGCAGTATGTCGTTGTCCACTTTGTCAAAGGCTTTGCTGTAGTCAAAGTACGTCACGTCTACTTGTTTCTTGTTATCTAGATTTTCAGCAATAAGAGTTGTTACGTTGATGAGGTTAGAGGAAGTCGAGCGTTTTGTGAGGAACCCATGCTGCTCATCACAGAACCATCCATTTAGTTGCCGATATATGTGGGAGTAAATGATACTTTCATAAATTTTACCAAAAACGGATAAGACTGCTATTGGCCTGTAATTTCTTACGTCGGCTTTGGAACCAGATTTGTGTATCGGTAACACTTTTGACGTTTTCCAAAGAGAGGGAAACGTTTTTGTAATGAGAGAAAGGTTGAAAATGTAGTGAAGTGGCTGTACAAATATTTCGCTACAGTTAGGGCTTCCATTCCGTAATTACGTAATTACGGAATTACGTAATTACGGACAGATATTTGACTTCTAATAATTACGTAATTCAAAGGTTAAATTCCGTAATTACGGAATTATGTATTACCACTTATTTGTTTAAAATATGCCTACTATTTCAGTCAAAAAATGGAAAAAGGTTTTATGAAATTGTAAATTAACGTATTATTAAATAACATAAAAGATTATGGGATATTATTTGGAGTTAGTACCTAGGTACCTCGACACATCACTAGCGAGAATGGGCAGGATTGCGATGTAACCCTTTCGACTAGGTTACTCTGATGTCTGTGGACTAGATACAAGAAGGAGGTCCGACAGGGGCCAGGGGTGCATTATTTTACCGGGCGGGTGTTCGATGTGGTGGCTGGAATGGCGGAACAGATCAAAAACCTATTAATATCATATTACTATTTGGGGGTAGTGGCTATAATTGCGACCATTGCTGAACTATTGGGATCCTAAAAGTGGGTAAAGTCCTGCAAACTTAAAGAATTGCAGGATTTTGCTGAACTAGAGAAATTTAGTCTCTTCAGGGCACATGACGTGTTTGCCCAAGAAAGAGCTACGGCTGTGCATTAGGCTAGGGCAGTCAGTTAGGATGTGTGCAAGCGTCTCCTCCACTTCAATGCAGCGTCTGCACCTCCTTGTGTCACTCAATCCTAACGTGTGCATGTGCTTATTTAGTAAGCACCCTTACAAACACGCGTAGTCGGTCCCTGCTTAGCAATAGGCATCAGGGGACTCCTTTTTGTTAAAGGCCTTAAATAGCGCCTTGGAATGGTTCAGACATGGGAACTCTCTCTAGGCCTGAATGGTTTTGTAGAAACAGTAGATTTCCAGGGTTAGCTTGGTTAGATGTATGGGGATGCCGCAAAACGATTATGGCCCGCAATGCATCCCCTTCGCGCCCGCTCGTGCAAGCTCGTCAGCTCTTTCATTTCCCGCGATACCTAGCTGCATGCCCTGGGACGGGACCCACCGTAAAATAACCTTGTTTTTCGCTCCAAGGTTATTTAATGCTTCCCGGCAATTCAAGAGCACCGCCTGGCTATACGATTGAATATAAATGATATTGTTGAGATAATTGCTTTGCCGATTGGTTGTCGCACACTCTAAGATGGCGTATACCTCTACTTGGAAACTAGAGGAGTCCTTTCCCAGATTTTCAGATGATAGCAACTGGATTGAGTGCTAGAAGTAAATTTGTGGCATAAATGAAATAAAATGAAATAAATGAACTTTATTCTGTAAGTAGGCCGCAATGGCACTTTTACAAGTCAAACCCTACTAGCGTTTCACAGAGGCCACTGCCGAGAAGAAACGCCGAAAGAAACTCGACAGTCAGCCATTTTCTCACAAAAATATGCTTATTACAATGATAATACTTAACCTACTTAAGATCAAGAAATCTAAGACACATAGAATTCAAAATTCAGAATTCAAACACTTATTCTGCAAACAGGCCACAAGGGCACTTTCACATGTCATAATGTTAATGTACAATTTTAAAAAAGTCTTACAATATAAGCATATGATAGATTTTTCATGAGAAAATATTAATTTACAATTTAAGAAATATATCAATATTACAAACATTACAATAATAGTAAAATTGAGAGATGTATAAGGTCTCAGTCTGAATAACAAAATTTAATATAATATCTCAAAGATGTAAATGGTCTCTGAGCGTCAAAATATTCTTAATAATGACTATTCTAACGTGCTTTGAGATGTACATGGTCTCAAAGCGTCATACCTACTTCGAAAGGGATATCGTACCAATTCATCGATTTTAGACCAGCACAATATTCGAATCAGACTGTCCACCATACTTGATCAATAACAACTGGTTGCCAATACAACAAATAAAACTTAAAGATGACCGTATTACTGGTAGAAGTTCCTCAAGCTGGACTGACCATATACGTTCAGCTCTTTGTTCTGAAAATTACACGTGGATGCTGCGATTTATTTAAATAATGGTGTTAAAAATAGTTTCCCTTAATTATAATTAATAATTATAACAAATACAAATTATTTAGAGATTTTTAATTTGAACTCCGGGTCAGTTACGTAATTACGTAATTACGTAATTCAACGTTCTAATTACGAAATCAATTACGTAATTGACAAATCCGTAATTTTGGAAGCCCTAGCTACAGTCTTTGACCAGAAACTGAGGGATCTCATCTGGACCTTGAGTGTGCTTTGGTGCCAAGCGATTAATTGCTTTGCGGACTTCATCTTCATTAACCTCAGCAATAGTAACATGACGAGTGCTTGCGTGACCACCAAAGGTGGCAGCGGAAGTGCAGGCAGCCATTGGGTCTAGTACTGGAGGAGTTTTTAAGTAGACACTATTGAAAAATTCCGCAAAGGAATCAGCTACTGTTTGAGGTGACAAGTTACCAAAGGTTGTAGGTTGGTTGCACTGTCGGTTTCGTTTTACAAATGACCAGAAGGATGACGGGTCTTTAACTATATTCAATTGTAACGTTTCAAGATAAGTTAACATGCATTCTTGTGTTTTATTTATTACTAGTTTCCTATAGTAAGAGAAGAAGGCATAGTAGAGTTGGTTCCCAGTTTGTTTGTAAGTCTTGTGGTATGTGTTCTTTAGGTTATTTAAGTTGATAACTTCTGCTGTGAACCATATGGGGTATGATTTCCGATTTGTAGTAAAATTTTTTGGTGGGACGCATTCCGAAATTATTCTTTTTAATATGGAGTAAAAACAAGTGATAGACTCATCCGCCTCATTACATGCGTATACCGGAGACCAATCGGCGTTAGCTAAATAATGATAGAGCATTTGGAAGTTGGCTTTTCTGAAATTTCTCGGCATATTTGAGCCATTGTCAGGAGTATTCACATTCGAGCGAAGTCCATCTGAATTGTCAGCAAATATAGTAGGACATGATATTGTTACGTCTAATGGTAGGTGGTGCCTCTCAGAGGACACTAGGCCTGCCACAGCTTCTGTTATTGTTACATTCGATACATTTTGGTTTATTAACACTAAATCTAATAGGCGACCCAGACTATTAACAATGCTGTTTTGTTGGCTTAGATTACAGTGGGATAATAGCAGTTCAAAGTCATTTCGTATGGAAGCCGTAGTAGAGTACAGGTTAAAATCGCCAAGTATAATCGTGGGTCGAGAATGTTCAGAAATAATCTTTTCAATACAATTACAGACACAAGGACGAAGCATCACTCCGACCCAGGTCGGGCCTAGCTGAGTTTCTTGCTGGACTCTTCTCAGCTAGCCTAGGTTTAGTGAACCAGCGACACAACTCCCAGTAGCTCGATTCCACTGACACCTTAGATTCGGTTGAATGAAGCCGCTCAACCAACCATTAGAAACATCTTCGCGATGTCCCATAATTGACCCTTTCACCACTCGTCAAATAATTACCTACTCGTCAAATATAAACGCTGTCACACACGGCATGACATCGGCGTTGCATGCCGTGATAACCGTCGCTGTCGTCGGAAAGGTAAAGTGTGTTTACCTCATAAGAATGTGACCCATGAGACGTCTACGTGGTGCGTGGAGACGAGTTTCAGGCAAATTTTGAATGACACATCTTGTCATTGCAATACTTGGTAATTTATGAATATTCATATACCTTAGAGATATATACTTAAAATTATTTAAACTGTCAGAGTTTTATCAAATTAGTCCATTCAAAAAGCGACTTTACTGTAAAAGTAAGAAGGTTCACAATCTAATGGCAGTTTTCTAAAAAAGTCGGACATCTGAAATAATTTCATCTATACTTAATTTGAGGCATATCTTATACCTGACAGAGACATGTATTCTGACACCAACTTCTTTTTTTTCGTCATCTTTTTTGACTTTACGGCAATTATATTTCACTTTAGGTATAATCTTCCGTTAGTTACCTTGAGACAACATGTAGGTAGGTAGTTAGGAAAGGTGATGTAATTGACCTGTCCTTCACCATACCAAGCCGTCACGCTGTGCCTTACATGTTGTAATAATTATAATATTTTATGTTAGGGCGCGGTCACAAGACGCGTTTCTGCGTTGCGTCGCACGCGTAGAAATCTACGTACATGTACAGTCAAGTGCAAAAATGTGTCGAATGAATCCTCACATATATGTACCGAAACCTTAATCCACCGACATAAGAGCTATGGGACATCTTTTTGAGCAAGTTGTATATGCACCCATATTTTTGCAATTGACTGTACAATCTACGTTGTTTTTGCAATGCGACGTCGCAACGCAGTGTTGTGGCCGCGCCCTTAGAATTAGTATTTATTGTATATTTGCTTTCATTCTTACCAGAATCCCTCTAACATTGTAAATTTAAATTATAATCGTGAAAGTTTGGTGTTTAACTGAAATAAACCCACTTTTGACCCGATTGTGACATTTGTAATAAAAATTAACTGTTATTTACACTAAATAAATGCAATAAAACCAATTCAAACAGTTACAGAACCAAACGATCAGTGTGAAAATTAGGTATCGTTATTTTCATTGCAAAACGATTTAGCATTGAGACTCGATTCTTGTTGATGTGTCTGGTATACTTAATATAATTTCATTTGATCGGATTGCTCCAAAGCAGTTACTTCAAAAAGCTACTTTACCGTTCAAACAATAAGGTTCAAAGTCCATAACGTTTTAATAAAAATACGTTCAACAAAAAGAATTTCAACCATATCGGTATAAATACAGGCTGGACCTATTCCATGGCGGTTCAAGGCTCTTTTGGCGTTTTTTGTATGCTACATGTCAGTACCTAACTATAGCTACCTAGTTCTACAATATTATTTTAAATGTGATTATATACTATTTAGGGGAACCTACATAAGGACACTACTCGTATGTCCTAGGATATATGATTGTCCTTTTATCCGTATCATATCGGTCAGTCGTCCATTCTCTGTCATGATATAGACTGTGAGTCATGCATGACATTATATGGAATAATGGTGCAATGTTTGCGTTAAGTATATATACACCTGTTGCAGTATTTGTTTTCGCTACCGTATTTATCAAACTCACGGATGCAGATAATCGATCGATATATTAAAACATTGAACGAACGCTAGCTAGTAGCTATGAATGTTATTTATCTGATTAGCGAAGTTATAATTAGCGATGCTAAACTCAAACGCACGTCTCACGTATGTAAAGGCAACCATATCCGGTTCGAGCAAAAATATACCGATGTGTTATAATTGGTCATGTACCTTAGGAAAACATAAGAGTACACACGTATTAGAAGAATAATATCGTGAAAATGATGTCGATGAATCATTTCATGTTATCATATATAGACCCTTATGGATATTACCTACTAAATTACAGACTATAGCTTCTCGGACATAAAATTGAGCTATTGGATGGTTATAGAATGTATTTTATCATGCGGCTCCGCTTACGTTTTTTCTAAGACACGGACGAAGCCCCAGCGGCAAGTTGTTGTCGGGCACCCCAGAGGTGCAAAAGGCCTTAATAAGCTCGCGCCAGTCGCGCCACGCCTTCCTGTCTTCGGCCACGTCATTGGCTTCGCTCCAGCTCAGTCCAACTGCTCGCAGCTCACTCTCAATTGTCCGCCGCCATGTGTGAACACGAACAGTAGCTCTAGTATAAGTTTTTTCGAAACATTAACTAATTCGAACGCGTTTGCGTTTTGTCTCAAAATGTATGAAAGTGGTATGAAAACGTGAACAGCGCCTGTGGTGGTCACTAGTGGAAACTAAAACAGCGAGTATAACATTTGTTGCTAGCCGATGAACGCGCGTATTTCAAACTAGGTGAGAGCGTTTTCATACATTTTGAGACAAAACGCAAACGCGTTCGAATTAGTTAATGTTTCGAAAAAACTTACACTAGAGCTACAGGACACCCGCGGTTTCGCCATCCGTCTGGTGGCTTCCACTCAAAAGCGATGCTTGCATTATTTTGTTCCCCTCTACGAATATTACGGCCTATCCATCTCCATTTGCGGCAGGTATTCGATAGTAAAATGATCTAAAATTTCATTGTTTTTTTTGCAGTTCATTGAAACGATGCAGTTAAAGTACGACCAGGCGGCGAAAGAGGCGGGCGTGTACGTGGTGAGCGCGTGTGGGTTTGACAGCATCCCCAATGACATGGGGCTCGTCTACTTGCAGCAGAAGTTCGAAGGTGACTGGCGTTACCTATAAAGTACTAATAAAAAACAGGCCAACCTACATTGATAATCACACACACACACATCATCATCACATCACATTAATCATTTCATACATTCATTCATTTCTACATTGATTGGTCTCTTTAGACCAGGAATAGACATCCTTTCGGGGGATGAGGGGAGTAAACTGGTTTTTACTAGGTGAGCGCGTTTTATCCTTGATCACAATAGTAATTTGTTCAAGATCAAGCGCAAACCTATTTAAATTAATAAAAAAGGCCAAACTAATTCTATGGCGAACTCATCGAAATTCGTTCAGATGGTTTTGTATAGTGGAGTGACAAACATGCAAACTTTTATATATATAGGGTCGCTAGATCCAAACACTCAAGGCTGACGTCCACTAGGCTCGCCGAGGCGAGTCGAATCGAATCGAAAATAATTCGCCTCCATACATTAACTATGAAAGTGCGTCGATTGACGCAGAGCCGAATCGAATCGACCGAATGGACGCACTTTCATAGTTAATGTATGAAGGCGAATTATTTCGATTCGATTCGACTCGGCTCGGCGAGCCTAGTGGACGTCAGCCTTCAGTAATCGTAAAGCTGTGTTCGTTAAAATCAGATTGTTTGTTTGTTTGTCAATTTTCTTATTGTTAATTGGTCTGTATTATTTCTAACTTTTCTACTAAGTTTTAGTTTGTGACACTGTCCCCAACTGTTTTACAGGGACTGTCAACTCTGTGGAGTCGTATATGAGTTCGGAGGTCGCGCCGGAGTACAAAGCCGAGGTTGCAAAGAACGGCGTCATACATTATGGCACTTGGGAATCTCTGGTTAACGGGTAAGTGGATAGACAGGATAAGTGTATTAATTCCCAGGCAAAGTACATAATTCTATACAAATAACTTTATTCTCATAAGAATACAGGACTCACTTACATGAGAACATTAAATATATTACCTAAGTTTATTATCTAAGTTTAAACGCGCAGCGTTTTTAATAGAAATGTAAACAATAAAATGGATGCAGGTAGATAAACATTCGGTACGCAATTTTACGCAAACTAGTTTACTGTCGTGCGCGCAGGCTCTGCTAACTCTTGTTTCCATAATTAGTTCTTGGGCTTACGTAATACTAGGTAGTCATTGTTCATGTCTTTTCTTCTTGTCTAAGAAATAATCGTGGTTGCGTTTACGGAATCTCTGGTCAGTTCGCTTAATCATTTTAAACTCTCGCGCCTTGTGTAAGCATTTAAACTTGTCTAACGCAAAACAAATATCGCGTTAGACCCGTTTAAACAAATATTTTAAGTAAGTTCAAGTAATCACCAGAATTGGTGAGGGTGATAGATTTGCGGAAGCAATCTTACAATAATCTAGAGAAACCTATATAATGAAAAACTTTCCATAATGTGTAATAATTTATATACCAAATAAAACCCGACTCCAATGTTGTACTTCGCCGTGCCACACATATTCTTCGTCACGACATCTTATCAAATACATAAGACCCTTAATTAACCACATTGAATGCAATAAAGAACTTACTTATTTATCATTTTCACGTATCCTTTCCACTTTACCACATACATAAAGATACAGATAACATAAAGCCTTTCTTCGTGAAGTCTGTTTAAAATTATTCCTATTGTTTTCAGCATTACCAGCCGCGCTGAGCTGCCCGCCCTCAGGAAGAAGCTGTACCCGACTCGGCTACCGACCTTCAAGCCCAAGTTGCAGCCCCGGTACGTGTGCATACAGTCAACCAATTTGATTTCTAGGCCACTTCGTACATTGTCGCAGTTAGAATCAATATGAAAGCCGCTATAGATTTAGATTTATTTATTTCATAATATAAATTAAATTATAGATTAACTTAAAGCTAATTTACAAGAATTTACATATAGATCTCATATTAATGTCACTGTGACTAGGTATGAAGCGGCCCATAAATCAAATTGGTTGACCGTACATCTAGACACGGACACAAAAAATATAATATCATAATTATAACACGGTCAACTTTAGATGAGTCTGTGATATAGCGAAATTCCATTTGATATCCTGTATCCCATCAAATGCCCAAACACCAGGAATGTGACCAGGCCTACCCCACTAGCACCTTAATGCGAAATGACACTTGTATTCGGTAACCCCCTTATGGAGGTATAAGTCGTCAGGGATTCGCCTCAATATTTCGTACGTCGCCGATACGATACTTATAGATTGAAGTTATACAAAAATTTCGACATAAGTAAAGTAATTCGTTACTCGTTAGTATGATTCATTCAAGTTGTATGGGTTATTATTATCTTAACAGTATTCTTAATATTTTATACTAGGATTAGATTAGTTTGACACCTTAAGTTAAATTAAAGTTCGTGACCGTACATGGTAGGTAAAAAAAGTACGTCCATTCTCATGTCACCAATATCGGTCCAGTAGTTTCAAAGTTTACCGCTAACGCAGACTGATTCCTTACATGTACAATTATATTTATGTCACACCGGGCCATAAAGTGGCAATTACCGCACGCTACGCGCGCGGAAGATCCCTCTTCCTTGTCAGTACTTACCGCGGCCGGTAATAAAGAAAGCCTCATATCAGATCGTACATTTATCGCCCTTCCCTTCGGCTCGGGCGTCAAATGCCTGCGACCTGAGACATTCTTTGTTTTACCGCCCTTGGTAATTAATGTACTTAATTATAGTAGAAATTATTATAGTAAAACTAGTGCCTACGCCAAATCTTGGGATTAGGTAGCGGACCCCAGGCATCCTTCAGGATGCAACTGTACTGGGATAACGCTAGGACGAATAGTAGAAATTATTTAAAATGTCAGACTTTTTATAAAACTTGTCATTGGACTTTGAATCTTCACGATTGCACAGTAAAGTCGCTTTTTGAACGGCCTAATTTGATACAAATCGGACAGTTCAAATAATTTTGAGTATACCACTGTCTGTTCCAGTGGAACAATTCACAAGCACGACGGGAAATACTGCTTACCGTTCCCCGGCTCGGATGCCTCCATTGTGTACCGTACTCAGCGGTACTTCTACGAAAACGACCACAAACGCCCCGTGCAGTTCCGGCCGTATGTGAAGCTGTCGTCGCTCTTCGCTACTCTGCTCACTTCGTTCATCGCACTCGTCCTGCTCATCATGAGCAAGACTTCGTTTACCAAGTAAGTATTAAATTACGTACGTTGATATAACGGGAAACCCTTACTTGCCAGAATTTCATTTGCCCGAATTTTAACTGCCATACTGTTCAACTGCCATAATGTCGTTTGTTGTAATTTCGTAAATCATACTCATTGTTTACAATATTAATCAAATGCCAGAATCTATTTTCCATAATATCAATTCCAATAATCTCATGCGCCATAATCATTGTAATCCATAATTATCACAAGCCATACTTTTATTTGCCATCCATCTCAACTGTTCAAATCGAATAGCTGAGACTGAGAATACATAATTTTAATTAAAATCATTTCCCTTAACATTATTCACAGCATTTTTATCCATTTGCTCGAATTGCCTTTTATACAAGAATCAAATTTGGCTAACGGACGAGCGAGCGAAGCGAGCGAGCAAAACCTTCCGGAGCGAAACCGACTCTGTGAGGTTAGATTCAGAAGACTAAGGCGGGAGCGAAGCGAAGCGGGAAAGAAACTGTATTTAGTATGGCTTTTAAATATTCTGTTAAATAATATTCTTGCACTTAATAATATGGATAACAATACGTATGGCATTCGTATCATAACGTACGGGAATACAAGAGTATGTCAAACGATTTTTCTAGTAAATTAACCATTCGGGCAAATGAAAATCGGACAAATGTTTATCGAGCAATTGAAGTTATTCCATATGAATTTCGGGCAAACAATAGACACCCGTTCAAAATAGCGTTATATTTAATTTGTCCACAATGACTACAGGATGCTGCTGCTGAAGTACCCGCGTCTGTTCTCCGCCGGCATGGTGACGCGCGAGGGCCCCACCGAGGCCGTGATGAACAACACCACCTTCATGTTCGAGCTGTACGGCGAGGGGTGGGAGAAGGGCGCAGACGTGGAGGCGACCAAGCCAGCCAAGAAAGCTGTTGTCAGGGTTAGTCGTTCTATACAATACTAGTAAAGCGGCAATTACGGTTGTACCAAGGGGCTGGCAGTGGGAGCGCGCGTCGCTTTAAATGCCTACCGCTCGCTCGGCCCGGGGCCGGCCGTCAGTCGAGGGCCGCCCGCCGCCGCGCGAACGCGTCTACATGCACGTTACCGCTGCCGCCGCAGACTAGAACGCGACGAGCGACGAGTCGATAGCCCTAGCGCTACACGTGCTGCGTGTGAATGAATACAAGTTATACAGTAGACAGAGATGCACAGAGTAGGCATGATTTTTATGCCTAAACGCCGTTTTTGTTAGAAAGTGAAGCTTCTGTACTTGTACTATTACTTATTCTGTGGTTGTACTTTGTTTCGCAGACAGAAGTTTCATAGATCGTTGATGTTTCATTTCATAGAAAACATTTTTTTACAAAAGGGTCGCAGTCCTAACCTAACCTAACCTACTTTTCTGGTAGATCTCATTGGGTTCTACAAAATGGCATTACAGCTGTACCTAAAAAGTTTCTGCGAAACAATAAAATGAATAAAAAATTAATAATATGAACTTTATTCTGTAAGTAGGCCGCAATGGCACTTTTACAAGTCAAACCCTACTAGCGTTTCACAGAGGCCACTGCCGAGAAGAAACGCCGAAAGAAACTCGACAGTCAGCCATTTTCTCACAAAAATATGCTTATTACAATGATAAATGCATTCTATGAAACATTTTTCTGCAAAAGACGGGGACACCGGCAATTACACTTCGTCGTTCACCTAATGCGGTCGCCGAATACGGTATTTCACTCATAGTCAAATCAGCAACTTTTTATTAAATTTCAAAAACGATTTGTTATGAAGTTTGTTGGGAAATACTGTCTTAATGACGGCACTAAGACAGTGTGAATTGGTATGTTCAAATAAGCAAGCAAATAATTGATGTTATCCGAATATTTTTGTTAGATCATTTATTAGTCAAGTAAAAAATAATTTATATTTACCTTAGTTTAATACCCTATTCATTTTAAATTACTTAGGTCAACGAACGTCGTCTTTACACTAGTCTGTCCGCCTACTACGGCGTCTTGGCAGCTGTCGATCGCCGAATGCGGCCGACTAACGTGTTCTTTACACTTCGTCGTTCGCCGCATGCAGCATATAGTGTAGCGTAATGGTCACAACGGAAGACCAGCGCTGGCTCTGCCAGCATAACGCTGAGTTGTGACCATTTCGTGGCAATATTCTGTTTTGTAATGTCCTATTTGTAAGTGTTTTGATTGTCACGAATAAATGTTTCTTTTCTTTTTTCTTTTTCGTATAGCGTAGTGTTATTGCCCGCGACTTCATCCGCGTGGAAGTCGTTCATCGCGATAGAATATAATTAATTGCTATTAACTTATATCAGGCGCTGTGAGTCATACAAATTCCCACCCCCTTATGGGATGATTTCCGGGATAAAAAATATCCTGTGCCCTTCCCCGGGACTTTATCTCCATACCAGATTTCATGTAAATCGATTCAGCGGTTTAAGCGTGAAGAGGTAACAGACAGACAGACACACTTTCGCATTTATAATATTAGTATGGATAATACAAATACTCTTTATTACATTTATTGCACACCTCCAGGATGTGTCGCTCCTTGATATGTATGCTTCAAAAATGATATTAGAATATACCTACCGTTAGTGAATAAAGTGTGATTGGGCTGCAGGTTTCCTAATAAATAAGATTCAGGAATCAAAGTATCCGAAGGCGTCACCATAGAGAAAATTAAATATATACTGAGAATAGAGTTATCAGTCAAGCTTTATGGTTGCCGCGCCATCTCTTGCGCAGTTCCAAAAAATGGCCATCAAGCGGACTATTACACTAACGCACACAAACATACTTACGCACACACGCACACATCACCCACACACCTATACGTATTCATACACAGGCACACACAAATGCATACACGGACGCACCCACACCCTTACGTTTCAGTGACAGGTAAAGTAAAATATAAATACGCAACATTGGTAGAATTATTTTTTTAACAAAGACTAAACACATAAGAAACTCTCTCTCTTCCTAGCTATTAATCCCACATGGTGGTGGGGTCAGCTTTCCGCACTAATCTTCGCCACTTCGCTCTTTCTTCAACATCTTCTTCAGGTTCTTCGGATGCTTCACACTATCATGTCCTTTAGCACTACATCCAAACAATTTATAAAATGTTAACAAACACACAATATTCACAATGAAACTCAAGTCCGGTCGTTCATGCTTGAAGGACATAGTTACTACTTTAATACTAGTGTCTTCTCTTGGAGATTGACGAGAGAGATCACTCTGTTATGGATTAGTTTTTGTTGACATTGACTCTGAGAGACACCTCTATATTAAATTGTTTTTTTTTTCCTTTTATATTTAAAACTTATTATTTTTATTTTGACGCTTTGAGACCATGTACATCTCAAAGCACGTTATAATAGTCATTATTAAGAATTTTTTTGACGCTCAGAGACCATTTACATCTTTGAGATATTATATTACATTTTGTTATTCAGACTGAGACCTTATACATCTCTCAATTTTACTATTATTGTAATGTTTGTAATAGATAATTAATATTTTGACATTAAAAATGTATTAAATTCTTATTGATATATTTCTTAAATTGTAAATTAATATTTTGTCATGAAAAATCTCTCATATGCTTATAATGTAAGACTTTTTTAAAATTGTACATTAACATTATGACATGTGATGTGCCCTTGTGGCCTATTTGCAGAATAAATGTTTGAATTCTGAATTTTGAATTCTATGTGTCTTAGATTTCTTGATCTTAAGTAGGTTAAGTATTATCATTGTAATAAGCATATTTTTGTGAGAAAATGGCTGACTGTCGAGTTTCTTTCGGCGTTTCTTCTCGGCAGTGGCCTCTGTGAAACGCTAGTAGGGTTTGACTTGTAAAAGTGCCATTGCGGCCTACTTACAGAATAAAGTTCATTTATTTCATTTATTTCAAGCTACGATTTTATTGTATTTCAAAATTTTAAACAGAAAATCCTATTTTATTGACAATTTTGACATACTTATTCTTTTTTTGTTAATGAAGCAAAGAGGTCGGAGAAGGGATATTTGAGTCATTCTTAAAAACGCAAAACTAGACCCGGAGACTATAGCGCCCTGCTGCATAACGGATGATTCTTGTAACTAGTAGCATTTTAGCCAATCAGAGCGAGGCACGACGAGGATTGCGGCAAATGTACTAAGTGAAAACCCCATGGGCGACACCTAGCGTCAGTTATCTATATCATATACATTCAAAAATCATCTTGGAGTACCGAACCTCAGGTAACGTTTGGTTTGAGGCGGGGCTTAGTTGAGTATCTATCGGCACGTAGGTAGATGGCGTTAGTAGTACTGTATTTGCAGTTATGGTCTAAGCTTGTAGATGGCGTTACTTGTTCTTTCGTTGGTGCAAAAAGCAAATGGGTCATAAACAGATTTAGGTTCGCATCTTTCCTGTGGACAAATAAAAAGTTAAGGGCTACAAAGCTTAATTTTGGATAGGTCTCGTAACCCGCATAAACGGCATCTCTGTTTCTATAAATCCATGTAATAAAATCATAACTTACATGCTCATAAGACGTTAACTATTGACCACAGGAGGGACGACATTTGTTTTTTCAAGTGTTTATGACCCAAATAAAGAATTTGTATTTGTATCTGTGCTTTGCTTCGGGTAAAAAAAGGTGTGAAAGTTATGATTTCTATTCTACGAGTCTACAAGAGTTAGTCGGGTTCGTAAATGTGTTTACGGACAAAGTGATAAGAAATATATGACACGACCATATTACTAAGCGCACCCCGCGCATAAGGTTGCTCAAATATTTTTGAAGCTTTGGGAACGTTCATTTATTTATGAACTCGACAAGCGTGACGTACAGTCAGCATCATATACACATATACAATTTTTGACCGAGCGAGCGAAGCGATCGTAGGTCTCCGTTTCAGTTTGAGAAAAAATGCCTTCGTAGGGTAAATCGCCAGTAACTGGCCACCCCCCAATAACTGGCCACTTCGCAAAAATATACACCAAGCAACTAATTGTTGGTATTTCTGCAATTGGCTACTTGACAGTTTTCGGAAATGTATTTTAAATTATACGTAGGTTTATTTTATACCTGTAACAATTATCTTTTTCCCACAAAGAGCTTAATTTCTTTAAAAAAATATATTTTTTCTTTAACCTCATGTCTACCGGTGACTCGAAAAGAAGTCAAGTAAACAAAAACATTGTTTTGTTGTGTTTTTTTCGCCGTCAACCCACAGGTCAGGAATTTGAATTTCGCGCGAAAACAGCCGATCACGTGACTGTGAGTCGTCGCACTTGATAAACAACTAAAGGTTTACTTCCGCGGCCGACAGCAGACGGCAACTGCATGTTACACCGCACTCCAAATTGTAACAGTAACTTGTGCTGTTGCGACACTTCTCCGCTCATTTTCAATAGAGCTTTTTACGAATACCGTTACGGTTCAATTTGGAGTGCGGAGAAACATAACGTGCAGTAAGTGCAGTTGCGGTCTGTTGCGGAATTAAACCTTAACATTGAAATGTGACGTCACACGCGTTTCGGTTTTTGTAATCCACAGATAAAAAAACTCTTAATTTATTTTTCAAAAATAAAATGTTTTCAATTAATTTTAAAGCACGAAACCTATTGTATCAGTATTGTAACATTGTACAGCTACAGTATCCAACACATTAATTATTTTATCTTTACAACTGTCAATATAGCGAATTAAAAAGTGGCCAGTTACTGGCGATTTACCCTATGTCCGGCGAATATCCGGCTTTTCTCAACCGATTCTTATGAAATTTTGTGAGCTGGTTCGATTATAATGTTTTTTGAAATTTTAATGAATCATCGTGAGGTCACCAAGCCACTAGTAACTAAGGTCATCATCTTCCTCCTAGCGTTTTCCCAGAACAGTTGCATCCTGAAGGGTGCCTGGGGTCCGCTACCTAATCCCAAGATTTGGCGTAGGCACTAGTTTTTACGAAAGCGACTGCCATCTGACCTTCCACTAGTAACTAAGGTATCCAAACACAATAACCGATGATCATACTAGCTTGTTATTTGATAAGGCAAGATTAATAACTTCAAGGCAAATGTGATTAGCTTTCCTCCCTCTTTGGTTGTTTAAAAATTACTACTAGTGTATTCTTTGTCAGGTGAAAGGTGTAAACCCGGGCTACGGAGCGACCGTCACCGCGTTGATATTCTCCGCCATAACCTGTCTTAAAGAGCACGACAAGATGCCTGGCAAGTAAGTACATCCAAATATTATGGCGTTGAAGCGTTTTTCAAGCTTCTGGCACTGTTTCATGAAATAGACAAAAAGGGAAATGTCTTATACATAAAATGTGTAACCCAGGGGTCGGATACCGCTATTTTATCCATACAAAAATACCGGAATTGTTAAGTTCTTTTTCGTTCTTTGGTTTATTATTTAATGTTTAAGTCCCAGCGAAAAAAAACAAGACATTGTTTTGTTATGTGGCCGGGGATCCCCGTCACCGAGAGAGGACGGCTTTGGGACAATCTAATAATACGAAGTTGTTACCTAAATATATGATTCAGTTAATTCAGTCCTACGTAAAGAGCATAATAAAATTCAAATTATTGGGCTATTTCCGGGTTTCTTAAAAATACTCGTTCCGATCCCTGCTAGATACTGAAAGTAATTATCGATACAACATCGACCTTAAATCTTCTTAGTTCAATGGTTGCTAGCTGGGCTCATGAGAGTACATATTAATTACCCGCATTAGTGAATTTTGTATCTGTTAGTGTTGCAAGTTTTGTAGCAGAAATTACCGACTTTTTCTATTTTGTACCAAAAAGGTAAAAAAGGAACCCCTAATGGTTTCACTTTGTCTGTCTGTTTGTTTTAAGAGGAGAGGTAGGGCAAGCTCTCTCCATACAAACTTAGTGCAGGATTTTCTTCGCTTGTGTTTGCATTTAAATTATGATTTTTGGTCAGTATGCTTATTTTTCTGTTAGCTATTTCGAGATGTAATTTTTTTCATATTAATTTAAATTTTTCATTTTTTTGAAATATTTGAAAATTTTCACATCACTTTCTTCGCATATCTAATATTTACATCCAAAAAATATATTACATTCGTTAGTGCCAAAACCTACAAATAAAACGTGCACAGAGTTTGTATGGAGAATGCCTTGCCTACCCCTGCGCCTTAACTCGGGGAGCTTTCATAAAACAGTTTTTTCAGATACAACAAGGAAATTTAAACATGCTTTTCCTATTTGTCATTGTCACTAATAATCGGTTAACATTTAGTTTTATCTACGGTTAAAAATACCGTTAGCTAAACATACTGATTTTTTATTATTTTTTTATTTTATAGTGGAGGAGTGTTGACGACGGGAGTAGCGTTCGCCAAAACAGATCTCATTCAGAACCTCAACGAGAATAACGTCACCTTTGAGTTTGTTCAAAATTAATTAATTAAACTTACCTTTAGACCTGGATTCGACCAAATAAGAATAAAATTTATTCCGAGATCAGTCCATACTATTTATTTTAACGTATAACTTCAAATGAAGTCTTTTTGTGCCATTTTACGGAAAGTTGTACACTCGACTTTTTTTTAAGTTGGATAAAATCGGGGTTTTTCTACTCAGAATCGAAAGCACTTTCGAACCTAAAAGGAGAAAAAAAGTGTCCCAAATTTTTCATACAATTTCCAGTTTTCCATTCCGTTACCACCATACGAGCATTACAAGATTAGTATGAAAACGGTAACGGAATGGAATTAAAAAATTTGGGACACTTTTTTTCTCCTATTAGGTTTGAAAGTGCTTTCGTTTCTGAGTAGAAAAAACCCGATTTTATCCAAATAAAAAAAAAAGTCGAGTGTACAACTTTCCGTAAAATGGCCCTTTTACTCTTTGGTCGAATCATGTCTAACTAACCTTTTGAATGAGAAGGAGTATTCGCATTTAGTAGTGATGATATAAACCTCACCTATACCAAATTATTATAGGTAGTAGCTTAGCGATTAATCTGATGTGCCTTTATTTTGTTACCAGCATTTGCAAATTCTATCTAATTTATATGTTAAATATTATGTATAATGTATTCTACGAACTGGCCAGAAATAACGACAGCCAAACAACTTGTTTTCAGGGACCTATATATGTAAGGTTTTGTAGGTATTGAGGCTGTGTTGATCTAGATTCTAGCCATGTACTTAGGTGGAATAGACCAGTGATTACTAAGAAGGAAAGTTTAAGTTTATTAATTAATTAATATTCATTGTCGACCGTACAACCAAGCATTTACCAAACAGTTGTATTTTTATTTTTGCGTTTTATATGGTACAACAGTTTATATAAGAGTAATTTTCAATATTTTATTTTTAAGTAATATTTTTGTGTCATACTTGTTACTAATCAAATGTGATATGTAAATGTATAAGGCAAAGGGCATTTAATAAATATTCAAATATATATAGATATACGAAAATGTTTCATTGTACTCATACTATGCGATACCTTTAAGAGGAGGGGTAGGGCAAGCTCTCTCCATACAAACTTTGTGTGCAGGATTTATTTCGTTTGTGTTTGCATTAGAGTTATGATTTTTGGTCAGTATGCTTATTTTTCTGATAGCTATTTCGTGATGTAATTTTTTTACTGAATTTCTTTTAATTTTTAAATTTTTTGAAATTAAAAAAAAAAATCACATCACTTTCTTCGCATATCTAATATTTACGACCAAAAAATATATATATATTCGTTAGTGCCAAAACCTACGAATAAAACGTGCACAGAGTTTGTATGGAGAATGCTTTGCCCACCCCTGCGCCTTAACTGAGTTGAGTGACAAGCGGAGCGGAGGTTATTTACTCGACACAGAGTAAGCTGCTCCCCTGTAGTAAAATTATTTATTTAAGAAACAAAACGAATTAGTCAATGAAACTTCAATATGAAAATAGATATAATTAATTTATTGATAAGGTATTAGGTACCTACTAGCTTAACAAATGTACACACAAACCGACCTAACACGCAATAATTAATATTAGTTTAGCAAGTTGACTGTACAGTTTACTTACAAGCTGCACGTAATAAATTAATTATAACATAAATGAGCTTTGGTCTAAATTAAAGTTGAATAAAAAATAGATATAAAAATATGATATATTTTATTATTAATAAATAGCTAATGATTAATGAAGTTTTCAGTTTCACCACGTACAAAGAAATCTCATTGACAGAAAATCAAAAAACTACCAAAGTTTCTAATAAGGTAAAATTGAATATTTCACAATGGGTTTTTCGGATTTTATTATGACACCAACTGTGAAGGGCCCTTATGATTTAAGTAGCAGCTATGCTGTCAAAATCCGCCTTTCACATTGAATGGGCGATACCCAGACGTAGGTATTGCCACGTTTCTTCTATCAGCTGGTCTCTGAACAGTCCCATGCTTTTATCAGCAATTTTTTTTTATACAACTACGGTGGCGAACAAGCATACGGTCCACCTGATGATGTGGAAACGGCAGCGTATAGACGCCTTTAATTCCAAAGCAGTCTCGTGCGCGTTGCCGACCCTTTGTGAAATTTGAGGTCTTTTTAAAATATTCAAACCCTAGAACAAGCCTTGATACATTCAATTAAAAAAAAACTATATATGTACCTACATACATATAAAAAACGAGAACTGGAGTTATCAATATCATCCCTTCGTAACAAACGTATTGTTACGTATAGGACAAACGTAGGTTACTATATCTACCTAACTCCATACCCCGTTTTTTTAAGAATAGAATTTTAACGGAAATTTTCGTCTACAATTCTTCGTTTCCCTCAGAGACCAGAGGATAAAATTGTATTAATTTAACTTATTGCAGTAGCTTATCACGTCTTAATAGTACGCTGCATATTTTCCCGTTTCAAGATTGTTTTTCTTGAAATCGCATGACTACAATCGCACGACTTTTTTATTCTAAAAAAAACGAGGTATAGGGCGGTCTCATTCAAAAATATATACAGCTTTTGTCACGAAATAATGTGGAAATTATGTTCATCATCATCATATCAGCCGAAAGACGTCCACTGCTGGACATAGGCCTCCCCCAAAGAGTGCCACAATGATCGGTCTTGCGCCACCCGCATCCAGCGGACTCCCGCGACCTTTACCAGGTCATCAGTCCACCTTGTGGGGGGTCTACCCACGCTGCGCCTTCCGGTCCGTGGTCGCCACTCGAGAACCTTTCGGCCCCAACGGCCATCGGTTCTACGTGCAATGTGCCCCGCCCACTGCCACTTAAGTTTTGCGATTCGAAGGGCTATATCGATTACTTTGGTTCTGCTACGGATGGCCTCATTTCTGATGCGATCACGCAGAGAAACTCCCAGCATAGCCCTCTCCATTGCCCTCTGAGTGACTTTGAGCCTTCTTATGAGGCCCATGGTGAGCGACCACGTTTCCGTACCATATGGAGATTGGAAATTATGTTATATGAATATTTTTAAACAAAATATTAAAAACATAATTAGGATAGGCAACTATCTATTTCGGAATTACTCTATGCCCAATTATTCATAAAATGCGAATTGCTAACAGAGTGCTTACATACGGCACGCGTGGCTACGCGCCTACGCAAGATGATCCTCGATATTAATCAAGAGGATTCAATTCCCATGTACAATTGTACAGTCAGCTGCATAGAAGGTATCGAAGTTTGTATACGGGGGTCTGGTTTCTCTGCAGCTGACCGTACCATACACAAATCGTTTCATTTCACATAACTCGTTGCTTCATCATGTTGCTAATTTATTTATATTTTTATAGCAGACTCTAAGATGCATGGCTCGAAATTTGGTATGATACAATATTGTACTTCAGACAATCTTTTCTGTTTCAGAATAATTTATTAGTTTGAGGATAACAAAATATTTCGTTTCAAGCAAATTTAATTCGCCGGCCGTATCCGACATGGGGAATAATGACTTTAGCTTAATTTCTTCAGTAAGTAATATTATACTGCCGAGAAAAAATATCGGGTACACTTTGTATGGAAGTTCCATAGAAAGTGTACCCGTTATTTTTGCTCGTCAGTATATGATTAATGGTTATGTTGGAGCATTACTATAGGTACTCAATGAAGTATATATGTACTGACGTTGATTAAGAAAGATACCTACCTTCATGTCATGTAGATTCATCGAAATTTTCTAACGCATTAGAATAATAGATACTTATTCTACCGACTTTCGACTTAATTCCTACCTTCGTGGCAGATTTTTGAACATTTCTTAATAATACAGAATTAGCGAAGGGAGCTAACATTAGTACCTATCTTACACAACCTACTATTAAATACAAGGAAGCTCTGTACAAAGTCTTAAATAGATAAAATTTCTTCACTTCAACACCAACAAAACTATAATCGTCTCTGCGAGGTTCACATTTAGCTGGACTCTCGGCTGTTCTCACTGGATCCGATCACATCGGAGGAGACAGCCGCCTGCACTTCAGGGGCCACGATGAGACCTTCTTTGATCCTCTTCTTCTGTTTCATGCGTCTGTTCTGGAACCATATTTTAACCTGCGTTTCATTCAGTTGCAGGGCGGAGGCTATTTCTATCCTCCTCGCCCTTGTTAGGTACTTATTGAAGTGGAATTCCTTTTCCAGTTCAGTGAGTTGTTTGTTGGTGAAGTTGGTACGGCCGGTGTTGTTGAGGTTGAGGAGGGAGTTGGGGAGCATCTGGCTGCCAGTCGGGGTGCGCATGCCTTCCTGCGGGCTGCCCATCACGCCCTGGGCGACGTACTCCGCAGGTGGGATCATCAGCTTCGGCGCTGGAAACAAAATTAAACAAAATCAATCCTATACTCAAAATTATTTGAACTGTCCGAGTTGTATCAAATTAGGCCGTTCAAAAAGCGACTTTACCATCCAAGCGTGAAGATTCAAAGTCCAATGACAAGTTTTATAAAATGTAATTATTTAAATAATTTCTACTATATAATATTATAATTGCGAAAGTTTGGATGTTCGTTACTCAATCACGCAAAAACGGCTGAACGGATAATTAGGAAACTTAGTGCAAAAATATGTATCTAATGAATCCTCTCATAAATATGTACCAAAACCTTAATTCACCGACATAAGAGCTATGGGACATACTTTTGAGCAAGGTCTATGCACCCATCTTTTTGCACTTGACTGTACATAACGTGTTTATAGCCGGGATACTTTTTATCCCGAAAATCATCCCTCGAAGGAATTAAAATAGGGAGTGGAAGTTTACGCTGAAGAAGTCGCGGGCAAAAGCTAGTATTTAACTAAATGTACTTATGTAGATGTCACTTGTTTCAAACTAGCTATTTTGCGCTATACTCTGAGAATACTGCTGCGCATTCTCCGACGTTCCTAGAGACCAATCTAAGAAGAACGTTTAATAACTATATTTCTTTAACGCTACGCATTGAAAACAAAAAGTGCGTAACATTAGTCAAAGATCGGCTATACTGCGCGCCATCCACGACGACGCGCCCCTCCACCGCCCGTTCCGTATAATTGCGCATAGATTAGTATGAGATGCGCTGTGGAGGGGCGCGACGTCGTGGATGGCGCGCACTATATAGTTTTACGTCATAACTAGGTATATACTATACATATACATATACTTAGTGCGTGTCATTTACGACGACGCGCCCCTCCTAAGCGAATCACATCTAATCTTATGCGCAATTGTATTGTGCGCATTGGGCCGTGCAACGGCGCCCCGTTGTGGATAAGTACATAGTTATTAGAACTTACAGGTTAGGTAGTGGTAGTAGGTAAGCACGTAGTAATACAACTAAAGAAACGGTTTGGGATAAGTATTTCCTAATAGAAAATGATTAGGTATCCTGAAGTTTATAATTTTTTTAGGGTAATACTAATACTAAGTACTTCTACTAAAATAAACCTTGATTGGTACACTAAGGCGCAGGGTAGGGCAAGGCCTTCCCCATACAAACTTTGTGCACGTTTTATTTGTCGGTTTTGGCACTAACAAATATAATATTTTTTTTGGTTGTAAATATTAGATATGCGAAGATCGTGATGTGAAAATTTTCAAATATTTCAAAAATATTCAAAAAATAAATAAATAAAAATACATCACGAAATAGCTATCAGAAAAATAAGCATACTGACCAAAAATCATAACTTTAATGCAAACACAAACGAAGTAAATCCTGGACAAAGTTTGTATGGAGAGAGCTTGCCCTACCGCTCCTCTTAAATAATATTTACAACTGCATTTACTAAAATTTTATTATGCTGATAAAGGAATGAGGAACTGAGGTACGAGCTAATAAAAATAATGACACTCATTGAAATGGAATGAATACTGCAAATAGTAGTTTAAGTAAACCGTGACAGGTTAGCCATTTCCGCTTAAATAGATTTGTTTACAAATCCCGGTTTATCCAACTCTAAAAGAGTACACTTGGATGCGTATTTGACAGGTGTCATCTTTTCAATGTTAAAAAGAGAAATTTCAATGCCGGCACCCCGCGGCGCGGGAGTCGTGAGCTGACTTTTATTGTTGTTAGGATAATGGTATACTTAGGTTAAATAAACATTACATGTTGTGGTCTGTTTAGCTTAATTGTTTGTTGCTCTTAAGTGTACCCACAGCTTCAGAAAACAAGGTGACATAATGGAATGTAGGTAGGTAACTTATTAAAAAGATCTGGTCAAGTGCGTGTCGGCCTTCGCACATTTCGGGTTACGAAGCAACCGCAAAATTAAGTTGCCTTCCAAAGGTAAAATTAGGAAATCGCTTGGAAAAAATCTGATTAATATGTTAATTTTTGTGAGTAAAATAATTATACCTACGTGATAGGAACAAATAGGAATATAAAATATTCTTGGAACAAAATTTTGTAAAAAAAAATGAGTTGGTTGGCTTCTCATTCTTATGTTTTCCAATATTTTTTAAGAGGCCTTACAAGTTTAAGTGTTAGTAAAGCATGTGGGGTGTGTGGGTATGTGGGGTTCATATGTTTTTGTCACACCTGGCCATAAAGTGGCCATTATCGCACGCTCCGCGCGCGAAAAACCCCACTTCCTGGCCAAGGGGTGACATAAAATTTTGTACTTACCACGGGCGATAATAAAGAAAGCCTCAGATCGCATATTTATCGTAAAATACCTGCGATCTGAGACATTCTTTGTTTTATCGCCCTTGGTAAGTAATGGTAAGTAACTTGGTAACTATTGGACCATCCATATGTGATGCGAAATTTAGCCAGTGCCTACATTATAACAATTCAAACTCTCGCGCTTTTTAAACATACTTAAAAGGTTTGTTACCATTTTTTGTATTGGATTCCGAGACCATGACCGGTGCAACCCGTGTCGAAACGTCGGTAAAAAACGGTAAATACATAAATATCGCGTTAGTACTCGTTAAAAAGAATAAAAAAGCCTACATTATATGACATTATATATATATATATATCAGATACCTATGACAAATTTTCGTTGTCCTACTCAACTACCTAAGGTGACTTCCTGACTTGGCGGGGCGGGATCGATATGTGACATTTTTTTCTTTGACGTAAACTTACTGACGTCGCAAAGATTCCAACTTGACGGAAATACTGTCAGTATTACATTTGCGCAGTAGGTAATATCATGCGCAGAAGTGGACCAGGAGGCCGATTTTTGAGTGTCGAACGCTCGATTTTTCACTCGAGATCTGTCAAAAAACTATGAAGTTTTGACAGATGTCGAGTGAAAAGTCGAGCGTTCGACACTCAAAAATCGGCCCCCAGTACTGCCTTCGTATCGTCCCGCTATACCGCGCATCCCGCGCCAGTCAGTAAGCACACATTTAAATGTAGGGGCGCAGTAAAAAGCGGTACTGAGTTGACTGACAGTTGACACTGACATTTGACAGTTTTCTCATATGGTACCGCCTCCGCACCGGAAGTCGCCTTAGTCTTTTTATTTGGTGCACACTAACAACATGACAACGTAATCCGTGCAACATTAATTAACAAATATATCCCCCTAAACGGCCTAAACCGTATCAATTCCATTTCCTAACCCATTTAATAAGTTACAACTGTTGTTCGCGGATGGACACGGACAGCGGGCCTCGTGGAGTTTATTAAAGGGTTACCGGGTAGCAATTAACGTAGTAAAGATTGTGACGGAGAACGGAGAAGGATAAATGTTAGGGATCGTTCTAATACAACGCGATGATCGCGCGATCGCGTGAGTGAAATTGGCGAATATATTGAACTCGAATAGGTGTCTTAAAGGGATCGTCCTAAAACAAACGCGACTACGCGATTATCGCGCGAATTCGCGACTTTTACGATCGCGCGATCATCGCGTAGTGGCGCGCCAATTAGGACGATCCCTTATAAATGTTATAAAACCTATTGTTGCTAGTATTGTTGTTTTATTCTTTTGGTAAACAATAAAAGAAAATAGTATTGAACTTTTGTTTAGAGCAGGTGGGGCGACTTTAGCAGACTACCCGCTTTTCGCCGTCGCGTCGTTCGACTGTAGATATCGCTGAAAAAGTCGCAGTGTGTAAACGCTCGACAAAGTTACTTTTTTTAAATAATACTGACATGATTTTCTTAAATACCTACTCTACGACTTATTGGATATCCGTCTAATCCGACGGGCTTAGAATTCAATTCGGCTACTTTACTACCTACCTACTTTTAGGATGTAACGTAGGTACTTAACGTAACATTGCCGTTAAGAAGTCATAATTATAATGTAACATGCTTATGTTATAATTTAATAATATGTGCCACTCGGGAGCAAAATTATTTGTAAGACATTCCATGTTTTTAGCAGCGGGCCACATTAGGCGGTGTGAAAAGCAGTATGTCACACGGTAGCAAAAATATGAGAAATGTGTGCAAGTTCGTACAAAACTGTAAGGCCAACTACTATACCTACTTCTATATTTATCACAGCTACCGGTAGCGATATCCAGATACGCTATCACCATTATTGTGCAGCGGGATTAGAGGATTTCGCCGTATTTCGGCTGTTTGCCTTGCTTTCCAATTTGTTGGCATTGCCGATATTTAATAAATTTTTATCTTTCATTGCTTTTGGAAGTACGGACTGGTTCTTCCCCTTTGGTAAGTATCTCTATAACTACCTAAACTTACACAAATAAAACTTGTTTCTACGTTATTATTACATTTATTTATATTTATTAATTTTATTATACCTGTACAGCCAGCTGTCACCGGTATTTTTTAATATTCTCGAAAATCGATTTGTATCGGTGGAAATATCCATTTATATCATTACTCGGGCAGAAAGGGCATATGCAACTAACGTCAAAGTACCACCCAAATAACGTCACTTGTTGTGTCTCAAAAACGTTATAATAATTTAAACAAATTAACATTTACGTAAAAAACATAGTTAACAGTTGGAAAACAGAATGAACTGTCAAGTGTTAATTGTCATTGTAGTTATATTATAATAGTTATGTTATAATATAATACTTTATCCGCTTGGGTCGTCAAAAAACCGAGTTTTCGAATATTATCCAAAAATATTTGCCACCGCTCTCTCTAAATTATAGAAAAAGAAATGTTAGGTATGTCTACATAACATCGGTATCGGTTATCGGTATACAACGTTCTTATGCAATATTTTCTCTTTCTTTTTCTTTATTTACAAATATAATTTACATAACAGTTTACGCCATGGCGTTGTCCCGGTCTACCATAAATTTAACGAGGCCCTCTGGTGGCGAATGACGGCTGAAATACCTAAGAAATGTTCGGACCGCGATTCGCGAGGCCTTTGGCGGTGGCCTACGTTGCCCACGCCTAACGCCGCGTCTGAAATGGTCTGAAATAGGGTTTTCCCATGAAGTGTGTAATTAATTCGCTGCTTTCTCCGCAAGTAGTCCTAAGTAAAATCTACCAAAATGCGAGAAATTACGGATAATAGATTTTACAAGGTAGAAAAAAAGGTACCTAAAATTAAGTATGCAATTTACTTATAAAATTCATTATATAACTTAACGTACCTACCTACTTGTAATTTCAAAGGCTGCGTATTAAATAGGCGCCCGATTCATCATTTATATCCACGCGACCGTATCTCGACATCGTACTGTTTCGATATTTACATTTCTATGAAGGTTTTAATCGCTGCATCTCCTGTCAGCCCGTGTAAATTATAATGTCAGCTGCGACTATTCTATGTATCTTAATTTTTCGGTAAAGAATTTAAGCAAATAATACGGTGATACATAAAAAAATGTAGACGCATCTGCCGCATTGTCCAATTTTCAACCAATCGCACTCGCTCCCGCTCCCCTAGCTGTCAGTTGAGTGTCAAGCTTGAATTGTTCGAATTTGAATTGTTTTTTTTTTTCGACGGCATAGGGCGTTGACGCGGTTGTACATGGCCGGTCGTGTTCTACAATTGAATTGATTGAATTATGGTTAATTTGGAAGGTTATGGATGGCCACCCGTATTGTCGGATGGTAAATAAGGGTAAGAGTTAGGTACCTACTCTTACGAATATGAATTTGTTGAAATTATTTTTACAGATTGTCCATAATTATTTATTTGATTTAACGACCCTTTTACTATGGAACGCCACAAACGTGAAAAATGAACATGAAAAGGTTTTATTCAGGTAACAAAATAGGTAAGTACCTACAATGATAGCCAAGGTTGGAATTTCCTAGTAGGTGAATGGACATCTGTGGCAGGAAATAAAATGTATGTCGAAAAACATTGTACCTATTTGTTAATATTACTTTTTAATTATTTGGTGAGCTGTTGTTGTGTATAAGATATAAAGGAGTATTAGATGAAACTGCCGGAATCATGGTCTCTAAAATATCACACAAAAATTTCATAGTGATGGGGGAGGGTTAAATCTACCTAAGTAGATTATTACTTTATTAGGTACTCCAGTCAATAATGAATCATATGCAAAATAAACAAGAAATTACAGAGATTAGTTAATTGTATGCGGCGAGACATAAAGAGTAAGAAAACAAAAAATAAAAAATGAAACCGTCCCTTTGCTTCGGTCCAAATCGTACACAACGCAATCCGGATTATGGACGCATAGACAATCCCAAAGTTTTTAAAAGCCGCGTCGTTGCGCAAACATTTGCCGCCGTAATGGATTAGCGATGTAGTCGGGTAGCGTTACAGGCGGTTTGACTAGTCCGGGTTTGCTTGTTTGCCTGTTTGTTCTGGATGAACTTGCGAAAGGTTTCGGATGTTCAATGCAACTGCGTATTTGAGTATATAGACATTGCACAAGTCTAAGTTCAACTATGTCTGTTCTGCAGTCGCGAGCGCCGAGCGGCTACGTGTCGTATCATCATCAGGCACACCGATGCTTGATTGCCACCGTCGTAGTATAAAAAATGTAGGTATCTACGAGTATGTACCTACATGTTCAACACACAAGATTCCGAAAGTAATCGATGCAATAGTTAGCTGCTCGTACTTACTTGCTTGATTTTAGAACTTCATCCATTAAAAGACAAATAAAATTGGTTTCTAATACAGGATATCCTACGGTTATGAAGATGAAGTAGGTAGTAGGTACCTAACTTATATTTTAGAATTTTTATAATTAAGTAGGTATGACTGCAAGCATTCAAAACGACTCATTAGTGCACCAAATTTTCGAACAATTTCATATGAAAAATGTAACGTATGAAATGCTTAATATTTACAAAAAATCTTTCGCTTGCAATCACAGCATCTATCGCTTGACCCAATATTTCCATAACCGTGACTGTCGCCGCCCAAAAAGCTAAGCACAAACAAACACGCTTGCGCAGTTGATCATTGCGTCGGTCAATATTAGGGCTGCGTCCGCACCGGCCGAGGGAACGGGTTTGGCTCCATTCAATGTGGCGACACGATAGTTTTATTCATTTGTTTAGTTATCTTATACAAAGCAGTGCACCTCTTTTAAATTATAAATGGGATTGCTCTTGGCCAGCTCACCCAGAAGATTGAAGCGAGCTCACGCAGAAGATGCCTATTCACTTGTTGTGCCTTCAACAGGCCGCTTTTCCGTACCTGAAGGGTAAAACGGGGCCCTATTACTAAGACTCCGCTGTCCGTCTGTCACCAGGCTGGTGATAAATAGACAGTTGAAATTTTCACAGATGATGTATTTCTGTTGCCGCTATAACAACAAATATTGAAAAACAATAAAATAAATATTTAAGGGGGCTCCCATACAACAGACATGTTTTTTTTGCCGTTTTTATAGATAATGGTACGGAACCCTTCGTGCGTGGGTTCGACTCGCACTTGGCCGGTTTTATTTATAATTGCCGCCGAATTTTTTTTGTCGCATGTTACTTAATCTAATTTATGCAGATTTAACATGAATTTAAAACTGTTTACAATTTCTAATTACTGCTAATGCTTACCTACCCTTATGTTAAATTTGAACTTTTTCACTATAACAACTGCGAAACAGCCTTACAGGTATCAAATTATTAAATTTCTTGGCAAAACGTGTCGTATCGAAGAATGGAACTTTATTGTTTGCCCACTAAATGTGGGTGAGCGGGTTTGCGCAAACACGCCGACAAACAGACGAACAGCCGGCGCTGTTTGATATACCAACGGGTTGGAGGCTGCGAGATTAAATACAAAACGTTTTTGGGCTCGATTGACTTTTGCCTAGAAGTGGTCCACTGCTACAAGGGTTGACACTTTTGAATATGCCATGTGTCGGTTGTGCTTACGTAACTCAACAGAAAGTAATCGTTAAAAAAAGTCAAGCTCTCTATTTAATGTTATTTATTTTATTACCTATATTACCGTTATTACCTATCAGTGGCGGCGCGTCAAAAATATTCTTAGGGAAGCCGGAAATAGTTTGCCTTTCTTTTTCTTCATGAGCCATACTAAAAGAACTGGTGTGGCTGAAAATTAGGCAAGCCGGTGGGAATCGAGTTGTATGGACGCTCCGCCACTGTTACCTATTCTAGTTTAGGTCATTTTCGGAATTCGGTTTATTTTTAACTTTAATTACCGCCATGGACCAAAGTCGTCTAGTCTAGGCATCTGCCGAACTCGGAGATCTCAGTCCATACAGCACAATGTTTGTTTTTTTACTGGTAGATAACAGGTAAATGTTGCAACTGCCTTTGAAAACTACACTCCGGACCAAAGGGAACCTGGTGGCACCTAATATTTCGTTTTTCTAAGATGGAAAGTTAGCTTCATTATTCGTTCCACACACTGTTTATGTGTATTTCTGGCGGAGGGTAGCCGGCGGTGATCCGTCATTCGCCGCGTCGGGGTAATGCGTGGGACTTGTATGAAATTATTAACAACGAGAGGGATGGCATGCCTAAAATATTAGTATTTTTTTTCACCAATCGACGGTGAAGCTATAGTCCCCTTGATTTTTATTTATATTGAAAATGTGAGAGCGCAGGCGAGTCAGCGGTTAAATTTGAGCCTTCAACGTTTTGCCAAATTCATAATTATCGATTTCATAAGAGTTCCTAAATCAGTAATATAATAATGGTTCACATCCATAGTTTCTAAAATGTTCAGTTCACAACCTTAGTAAAAAAAAACTATAAATGTGTGAAAAGAATTCAGGACAGCCCACCGAATACATTTTGTTCTTTGTTTCTTTCATTTCATTATTGGGTTTATCTCGCAAAAAATTGCTGTTGGTACTCTTTAAGTAGACACAAATAAATAAATAAAACACCATCAAGGACTTGCGCTAACTTAAATTTTGGCACGTAATAAGCACTGTAATTTTTTGTAACTATAGTTATATTGCAACCATTTGTAAGCCATGATTGAACTTATCACTTTCTCGAAACTCCTCCCTTCGATTGAGTATTATTAATAGTATAATGCTATCAACTTTCAAATCTTTTAAGCCCTGCTCTTCCCATATAAGCCAGGGTCCCCCTGGAGGTTATTTGCTCGGCAAATTTGCGTAGTGCCGCAATTTCAGACATCAACGCGCAAGGCTCCCCAGCCTTCCGTTGTTTGGCTTTTTTTATGAGCCATTTGACTTTTTTATGAGTCAATATACTCGAGTAACGTTGTGATTAATGAATACGTATAAGAAATTTAGTTTACGCATACTGTGGTGACTAGTGAGCGTTGGACCGCAAGGATATAAGGTAACTTACTCCATCCTCCTTAACATCAATGTAATTTCATGTCAAAATCTTACTGAATGAAGTACAAAGAAAATCTGTATTATTACCTAATCTAAAAGATCATCGAGTGAGTCGTTTACGATCTCGCGTACATGAAGATGAAAATACATGAAAAATAATTGAACCTAAGTATTAACTCAAACTAAGGTGTAGGTACAATATTATTGGATAAGCCAATGCATTCTAATAATATATTAAAGGCTATTTTTATAACAGAAAAAATAAGCATCCAAATAATCCCATTTCAATCGAGCTTATCGCCTCATCCCCTTAGCAAGGGGATAAAGAAAATAAAAGTGAGGCAGGCACCCGGGGGAGGTGATCCATCGTCCCTGGACAGAGGAAATAGCGGAATGTCCCTGTGTTAACAATGTACCAGTACCTAAATACACGTATACAATTCTATATTAGGTACAGTAAGTGTACCTACTATGTTGCTTTGTCTTGGGTTCATAGCTAAACCTAGAATTCTATTTGTGTTCGTCGCTTGTCATTTTCGCATGTTCTTTGCTACCACGCAAATTATTTCTGTTATGTATGTCTATGTCTATAAATATTCGCTGACAACATTTTGCCGAAATCATTATTCAGGTAAGTATATTAACGCTTCATAGCGAAAATATGGCAAATTACTTAGTAAAAAGTATCATTATGTTTTTTCTCCTTTTTGTATCACGCAACATAATACTGGTGTTACAGAATATATATATGTACATGAATGTCTGAAATCACTTAAATTTTAATTATTTATTTATATGGAGAACCAACAGCTTTTATGACAAAATAACACTTAAACATATAAACAGGTAGCCAATTATAGGATCTCACAGGTAGAAAAAGTGATTTCAGACAGTGAATAATGTTAGCAAAAACAAGACTGCAACTTTCAGAACTTATCGGAGATCTACGTCCACTATCGAATCTTGTTCAGTGGCCTAAGCCATTGGCACTCTGTCATTTTCTTTGTCGTTGCCATTTGTATATCCAACAACATTTAGGTTACTTGTATCCGCGATAAGGTAGATACTTGATGTTGAATGTTTCTGTCGTCTAAATCATAACATCACAGATTGATGTCTTATCTATTTAAATAAATAAAATTAAAGCCCTGACTGATTCATCACTACACAGCCAAAACTGCCATGACTATATAAGTTTGAAATTAAACAAAATTAAAAATTGACTCTATTATTGATTATTGGAGACTACCTACCTGGCAACAGTGTATCAACCCCTTCGGGGAAATCAGTATCCAATCATAGATGTAGATCTATTTATGCATTTCCTTTTATTTGTATCGGAACCCTTGGTATGTGAACCCTAATTGAAGTTTATGCCGGTTTAGTTATAGTAATTAAATTACCCAAATTTTAAGCATACCAAGAAAGGGCAAATGATCTCCGTTAACTGACATGAAACTTTTAAATGTTTCTGTTCAAAATTAAATTCAATATTTGAGTGACACAAATACCAAAGTTCTTACATTACATGCCACATTTAACATGAAACTTATCAATTAATCTGGCCCTTTACTGCCACGGCCTACAACATTCGCCTAACTAAACTAAACTACTCACTCAATACAACTTCGATACCTACGAGATATCTATCTCGTTCTTAATTCAGCGTTTTCGACACTGCTGATAAAGAGCAAGGTCATTGATATAAATCTACAAGTAATATGTATATCAAGAAAAATATATGAAAAAAACACGAAATTAAATCTTTTGTTCGATAACTAAAGCTTTATCTTTGTGACGTAGGCAGCACTTTAAAGATAAGCACTATTTGGACAAGGTAAAATACCTATATCTTGATGGCAAAATTCCGCTCCAAGTGAAATAATGAAGTATGTAACTAGAAATCTTGTCGTTTCAGTTTGGAATAGAACCACCCCTTTCTTCCTGTGGGTGTCGTAAGATGTGACTATGAGATAGGATTAAAGTGTGTTGTGGACTTGTGTTGTGGGCGATGGGCTAGCAAAGTATCACTACAGTAACATTAACATTTGCAATTTAATTTATGAAGTATACTTTGACGTTCTTTTTCCTTTTTTTGCTCTGCATGTCGCCAACGAAGCCTCAGCTCACGATTTTTTTTAATTTGTTAAGTAAAGGGAGTTGAATGCTTAAAACTTTCATCTACCGTCGTTCGATATGGCTCATGGCTATAGAATGTATAACGATAGATGAAGATCGTAAAGAGATTTCGAAAGAGATCGGAAAGAGCTTCAACGACTGCTCCAGCAGAGGACATAGTCATTATAGTGGTATAGTGTTATCACATCATCGTACGCTGATGGTCTGTTAAACTGCGTATAATTCGAGTACATGGACACCATCAATCACCTTATCTCCAGTAATTTTGTTGCTGATAACTTATCTACCTGATATCGTTGACGCTTGTTACACAAATAGGTGTTTTTTAACGAATACAGCTTTTGTGCATTATCTTGCAATGCAGTCTAGCCGTAACATGGAAACAATTTATCTTGAGATTTATCTGGATGTACGAATAACATGGAAACAATGTGATTTCAGAATCTTGTAACGTTATCTATAATTTTCTTGTGTCTCCTTTTCTGACTCATTTTAATAATTAAAGCAAAGATCAAAAATATTCTTAAAGTAAATACTTGTATTGTGTTCATTCGAGCATCATACGTAGGTATTGTATGGTTGAAATTATTTTTCTTGAACGCATTACCCTTCTTTTTGTGCCTTCTTAACAAAAGCACTGTCTTTCATTGTTAGGCGTAACCGCTAATTGATACCTGTAAACTAAACGAAGTAAATGTTAACACTTTCGGCCAAAAGGCGCCTTTACTTACAAGGGAAGAAGGTTCACATTAAAAGATACGACTTATCCAGTGTTGAACTTTCGTATTTAAAACAGATATAGTATCGGTAGAGCAGCGTAGGACGACTAATAAAGTTTACCTGTAGAGTCACTATTCGAGTAAAGTATTTATGAAGCATGTCCTTTTCATTTCGAAGTGTTTTTGGCACGTGGCTAAGCAATGGCTTTGTTGGACCGATGGGTCCTTAAGATAAGACCCGTTCTAGAAAAAGAATTCCAACTATACCTATTACGACGTTTGATTACTTAGTGTATCTGTATAAGTCTAGCACAGAAACGTTACGGTACAAGTAACGTTACGGTCTTTTGGGAGGTCATGATTTAGTTACATAGGTCACCTGACGGTTAAAATGTGAAAGAAGTAGTCTTAAAAAGTCATCAGAAAGGGCATCAAGCCCCTAAATTGTACTTGTAATACCTGTATTTATTACGATACGGGTTAGTAGGTAATAATTTAAAACATTAGTGGATCTTTGATAACTAATAACTTTTATGAGTATAACTTTAATGGTTTGCGTGTCTAAATGCGGCCAATACAATATGAAATAATGGTTTATTTGAATATTGTAAACACTAGTTTTCTCTAATATATCGAAGTAAATACATAATTTTGACATGGCGTAGCTTTTCCCCCGTTAGGTAGGCTAATCGTTGCGTAAAGTCACCCATTTATCTACGCAAGTATGTAAATAACTTATACACAATGACGTCCTCATTATAAATTCAAAACTTCATCGAGATAACGCAAATGTGTCCGTAACGGTCTTCCCTAACAATGCACTAACAATGAAGTCGTCAGCTGACATTTCTCGGCCATTTTGGAGCCGATCGATTAAGCGACCACAATCGATCATCCTGCGCTATCACGTGTTGGTATTCTGTAATCTATGGTCATATAATTTATTATGGTTTGGCTTCCGGATGCCGTCAACACTCAATAAATCAATTAAAGCGTACATCTTACTTTGGAGTTGTGGAGATAGAGATTGCAATGTATCCCGGCCGGGTGATGACTTACTAATTGCCAAACATGTGGTTTTTATCAATAATAATTCAAATCAATGTAAGTAGTTTTCCTGCATTGTAGCAGTGGATGAGGTTGGCGCAAGAGCAGTCATTGTGATATTCTTTAGGAGAGGCCTATGGCCAGCAGTAAACGTTTATCGCTTGATATGATGATGATGCTTGTAACAGTCGTTGGACATGCCGGGCTGAAAAGGCGTTTCTCGGGGCTCGAATTTATAAAATAAAATATCGGTTCAACAGTTAAAATATGCAAAGACAACACATTAATTTTAGTACCTTGGAGTTTGGGACGGGTGTTAGTATGGGATGCTACCTGTGTACTTAGACACACTAGCACCGTCCCACCTCCAACGGACTACAGCAAAAGCGGGCGCAGCGGCGGAAAATGCCGAAATACCAAAGCGTAACAAATATAAGAGCCTTGGCAGAGAACTGTACAATTTTGTACCTTTTGGCGTAGAAACTCTAGGTCCATGGGGTCCCAGCGCACACAAGGTATTTAGTGAAATCGCGAAGCGTCTGGTTGACACAACTGATGACCGAAGAGCTGGCGACTTCCTCGCACAACGTATCAGCATTGCGATACAGCGAGGAAATGCCGCCAGCATCCTCGGTACAATGCCTCAAGGGCCCGTTTTAGATTTAAGTTAGTTTTAATTTTATTTAAGTTATTGTTGTATTTTTGTATATATTTTCTTGTAAATAAATGATTTTAGATTATAATATATATATATATATATATATATGTATATATATTATTTAAAAATATTAGGAAATTTCATTTACCACGTTTAAAATTCAGTTATTAGGTTTGTTGTGCGAGCCTTGTATAATTAGTTTAATCCAAAATATTGAGTAGAATTTTAAGTTTTTGTATCATAACAGCTGTTAAAGGAATGATTCACATATTGATAAAATCCAGCAATTGCAATTTATCTCGAGTAGATATGATACGTATTACAGTTTATCCACCTAAAACCGATCCGATCTGTGATATTTACTTATAATTGATAATTATTGTACAGACCTAAAACGAAACTTATCCTTATAGAATACGGTTTGTTAGTGGTATCTGTTTCATCTACATCAAAAATATTAAGGCAAATAAATATCTCTTTAGGTCCGCCAAAAGTAAACTAGTATTTTAAAGATGTAGTTATACAAAACGCAAGAGTGAAAAATATTGTTTTCATTCCTCATACTCTGAAAGTGGGTCATATTTGACCTAAGGAGCGGGTTGAAAGTGGGCCATTGCGCCCCACGGGCTAACATGTATACATATTTTTGATTCCAAAACATTTAAAATTAACCAATGCAAATGCTTCACCACATTGAATCCACCAATCACAAAACACGTCGACAGCCAAATCAGCCAATGCCAACCACGATTTCCAATTTTATATTTAATTTTAAAGTTTGAGTAAAAAAAAAGAAAAAAGAAAAAAAAATTGGCTAAAAATCATCATTATACTCGATTTCGACTAATTCGGGGATGAGGATTTCAAATTTTATGTTAATTTTGAATTTTAAATTTAAAAAAATGTTTTTGCTTAAAATCGTCATTATACTCGATTTTGACTAATTCAGGGGTAACGATTTCAAATTTGTCATTTTTTTTTAATTTTTTGGCAAAAAAAAATTTTTTTGTGAAAAGTCATCATTATACTCGATTTCGACTAATTCGGGGATGAGAATTTCAAATTTTATGTTAATTTTGAATTTTAAATTAAAAAAATTTTTTTTGCTAAAAATCGTCATTATACTCGATTTCGACTAATTCAGGGGTAAGGATTTCAAATTTGATGTTTATTTTGAATTTTAAGTAAAAAAAGTTTTTTTTTGTGAAAAATCGTCATTATACTCGATTTCGACTAATTCAGGGATAACGATTTCAAATTTGACATTTATTTTGAATTTTATGGCAAAAAAAAAAATTTTTTGTGAAAAATCATCATTATACTCGATTTCGACTAATTCAGGGGTAAGGATTTCAAATTTGATGTTTATTTTGAATTTGACGTAAAAAAAAGTTTTTTTTGTGAAAAATCGTCATTATACTCGATTTCGACTAATTCAGGGAGAAGGATTTCAAATTTGACATTTATTTTGAATTTTGTGGCAAAAAAAAATTTTTTGTGAAAAATCCTCATTATACTCGATTTCGACTAATTCAGGGATAAGGATTTCAAATTTTATATTAATTTTGAATTAAACTTTAAAAAAAAATTTTTTTTCGAAAAATCGTCATTATACTCGATTTCGACTAACTCTATAAGGATTTCAAATTTTACATTAATATTGAATTTTAAGTAAAACATTTTTTTTTACGAAAAATCATTATTGATTTCGACTAATTAGGGATAAGGATTTCAAATTTTATATTAATTTTGAATTTTAAGTAAAAACATTTTTTTTTAGTTTCCTCGTATTCGGAATGAAAAGCAGAGTGTTTAACTCGGGTGAAACCACCCATTTCAGCCTCGAACTATTGGCGCTCTCACTACGTTCGAGCGCCAAAATATCTCGTCTGCAATGGGTCGCTTTCAACCCTTGGTTAACAATCTACTATTTATAATCCGGTACTGCGTGGTACATTACGTGATATTTATAGATATTCCATTTTAGGTGTGGCATAGTGATAGCGATAAAAGCATTGCTTGTCGAGCAGCAAACAAATATCCAATTGCGTGAATCAGGATTTATATAGGTACAAAACTATCTTTTTCTTGCGTAAAATTCTTAGGCCGCTCCCATAAAATGCAAGTATCTAAAAAAACGTTTATTTAAATCTGTTATTTTGTTAAAATGAAAAATGGTAGGTACCAAACACATAGCTATTCAAAGATTATTTTGAATGTAATAACATATTTTTCAATTGTTGCGAATTGAACAGTTTGTTTAATGCTCTATAATATTTATATGCTCTCCTCAAATATTAAAAAAACCTAATCTTTAAATAACATAATTATTGATGTTTTTAAAGAGTATTTTAGAATTTTTAGGATCTTGTTTCCTATTACACTTACACATTACAACTAAAATAGGATGTACGAGCACCCACACAGAATATAATTTATTTTTGTTTATCAACCGCTCTGGAATTTATACCTAGAATGGTATAAATTCCATTAAAAATGATGGATTTGATTGACGAAACATTTGTAAGCACAACGATTACAAGTAGACCCAATAGTGATACGACATATCGATAATCCTGTATCCAGGGGACCTTTATCGATGGCTCATAAATAAATCAGTCGAACTGAGGAAGCTAATATGTATTTAACAATCGTGATGTTTGCCCACGGTTGTGTTTGACAAATTAATCGGAGTATACGCGGAAATTCAAATATAGGTAATAAATCGTCGCGTAGTATTTGCCTATTTATTAAAATTAGTTTTTTTATGCGTGGAAAACATTGTGGTTGAAAATTTCTGACCCAATTACGAGATAGGTACCTGGTGCATTCCACACACACACGTGGAAAATTAAATGCTGTGCTATTGGATTTAATTATTAACTATTCAAAGTTTTTGAATTTTTGATTAATTCTATGCAATCGTTACCTATTTCCTATCCTATAATTATAATGTATTGTAATTTAGTTGCAAAGACTGTCATAAATACTTGCCTAAAATACTTTTATTAATTTAAACACGGCATGTTTTCAAGAAATTCAATAATGAAGGTACAGTCACCGTCATATAGTACGTAGCAGCCAAAGTGTCCAAATACTTCGGCACACCATACAAAATATATGGTGTACCGAACTATTTGGCCACTTTGGCTGCTACATACTATATAACGCTGACTGTACTAATGTAAAAAAAATCCACGCGGAGAACACTGGCACAGCCATTACGAAGAAGAAAAATGGTATAATTTTTTAAATAATAATAAGAAAATTAGAATGTACGTTCGCGATAAATAGTCTGCGCAACCAATTGTTGCGGGGTGTCGCGAATTTGAAGGTATTACCTAGGTAGTAATAGGATCTGTATACTTAGAAAAATACCGGCGCACTACAACTAGGTACTACGTACTATTTCACTGGTGTTTTGTGTTAATTAAAATTTAACAACCCCATGTATTACCCATGTGTACCTAACCTAACCTAACCACAAAGTAAATAGCGGCGGCGCGCGCCGGAGCAGAGAGTCCGCTCAGTACAAAGTGCCATTTTCGCCGCACGCACACAGACGTAACATTTACAAGCATTCTCGGTTGATTTCAGACGAGCTTAGTCGCGACTGTCACTATCGCGTCGCGAGTGCTAGTTGTGCGCGCGTTGATCACTTGACGTCCCCGCCGCTACGTAGGTACTTTGTGTCACGTACGTCAAAATGAATAACCGATATTATTACAGTTGGAATGTATTTTATTGTTTAAATTAACCTACACTTTCCTCAAATTTCCAAACGATATTGAAAGGTAAATAAAACTGTTTTCTCATGTTGGTAGTTACAATACCTAGGTACAATAGGTAGGTAATTTTTTGAAATTAACCGCTTTGATAACGACGATCAACCATTACACATTCATCTTATCGTTCGCTGGTAAAACGCCAGTATTTAAGTACTATGGTTTAGTTAAGTAGGTAGCTAAGTAATTAGGAATATTCTTTGTTGGCGCTCTCGACCGCCGCCGGTCACAAGTCACAACTCGCAGCGGGTCACGCATCAATTTATTAGGGTTCCGTACCCGAAGGGTCAAAACGGAACCCTATTGGTGTCGCCCAGAAGTCCGTCCGTCGTCTGTCACAAAATTTGTTCCGAACAATTTTTAGACTTCCCATTATTTTTAATATACCTACTCCTTTTTAATATTCAGAATCAATACAGAAGCAACCCTGTGAGTCGGGCAAGTTTAGGTATGTATTTTCAAGAACGGCGGCAACGGACCTTCTGTATATTTTTTATTTTGTGACCTAACCTAAACCTCCTAACTATTTGAAATCATTAATATAGGTAACTTCCAGAGTACAAGAGAGTGAAAGTATTCAACTGTTTTAATCTTACAAAATCAATACAATTTTTAACTGAACTATATATGTGTTTCCGCTCACAGATGCATGACTTAATATAAACTCAAACAATGTCTACTTGTAGAGGGACGTCCAATTTACATTATATCGGTTTTACTTTATGTTAGGGAATGTTACAAAGAGTTTTAACAATATTTTGGAAAATATGTTTTACCGTATAGGAAGTTCATAATTTTCTCAACATAACAAACCAATATATTATATTCAGTATATGAAGTTTGATTTTTTTGATAACAGTGATATCCTGATATCCTTTATTTGCACATTCGAGTTGCGTATGAAACAAAAATACCGGCCAAGTGCGAGTCGGACTCGCGCACAAAGGGTTCCGTAACATTATAGATCTATAAAAACGGCAATAAAATCATGTTTGTTGTATGGGAGCCCCCTTAAATATTTATTTTATTCTGTTTTTTAGTATTTGTTGTTATAGCGGCAATAAAAATACATCATTTGTGAAAATTTCAACTGTCATAACTATCACGGTTCATTAGATACAGACTGGTGACAGACGGACGGACAGCGGAGTCTTAGTAAACCCGTAACCGTTTTACCCTTTGGGTACGGAACCCTAAAAATAGTAATGAAATGTAAAAATGATTATTTCCTGACATGCATGCGCAATATTAAATTTTTACCAATTCTGCTGGCTGGAATAAGTGCGACATTGTACCGATTAGATAGGCAACGGTTGGAAGTGGCTAGTGATACGCGATCTGCCCAAATGGCCATTATCAGTCGATTGCCAACGCTAATATACTGCACCATATTTTACGATATGTACTCGGGCGCCAAGAGTGTACACATTGCGTCATTTGAGACTCCGCATGAATATATTTGACAGTCCGCATGAATTTGACGGACCGCTAGAACAAATTTGACGGTCCACAGCTCGCAGCTACATATTTTAGACTTGGGTATCGCGGTGCTGTAGGAACCATGCTCACACTACAAATGACGTATCGTTGGCATATGGAATCAGCAGTTTTAAAAACTTTATAGAAGTTGACCTAATCGTATCTTCCACTGGCTCCTATAATCATACTACTTAATATTAAGAACGGTGATCATTGATAATATTTTTAATGTCAACGGGCACAGCAAGTGATTGGCGTCAAAAAGAATTTTATCTACACCCATATAGTAAATCCGCTTTAATGAGTTCAAAAACCGTAGATAAGACCCCGCTTTATAATATACCTACTGTGCAGGAAGCTTCTCGCGGATGCGCGCGACCCCTATAAGAACACCATATATAATACTCTTAACGAAATCACGTACAACCTAAACGATACAGCTGCGGGCTGGCGGCGGCGCGCGGGCCGGCCTGTCGAGGCAAACATGGCGCACGCCGGCGAGACGTGCCCACACGAAACACATGAAAGAGGATTTAATATATGGATGTAGATAAAGTAGTGTATACAACTGTACATAATTAGGCATTATATACCAGTTGCATAAACTACTATTAGAGACTCTCACGGTTATTCATTATACCTCACGCATAGCATAGCACAAAATCAGCGACCAGAGATTGTGACTCCAAATAATATTTTCTTATCGTCTATTTTCTATTGCGTAAAACGGTAAAAAGTAACGTCATCATGACAAATGTTTTTGAAACACCTGATATGCCTAAACTATTTATTAAAAAATACCGATTTCAAAATAGACAAAATATAAGAAGGAAGAAATACATTTAGTGGGTTTGCTTGAACCCGTGACCTCGCGACGGGTTAACTATCATAACCGCATTCTTTTTTAAGCTCCGTAATTGATCCGAAATCCTCTTTGTTTTTGTCTTCTAACCAGCGGGCTTAATCCGATAAAACTAATTGACCGAAAATGATTAGAAAAATAATGATTTATTCATTACAACCCACGCTAAGTTGTGCCTCCGCTCGGCTTATCATGAACTAAGACAATGGATTTTTATCAGAGAACTCAAGATATAAGAAAGAGTATGTGGGCTTATTTGTTAGTTTTAATAGAGAGTAGAAACCAAAATGTAATGCTTACATGTTGACATAAGTATATCAAAAGTATAGGAAAAATCCAAATGAAATTCTAAAGGATAAAACACGCGCTACAGCAGCCGGCGCCACTGCGCCCCGCGCCGCAGCGTGAAGCGGGTGCACGGGCAATTTCGTATAAGTAAGTATACAAATCCATTCCATCGCGATAACCAGCAACGATGCTGGGTTTCGCAGTCTATTATCGCTAACGTAATAGAGAGAAAAGATATCTTAAGTTACCTACTTAATCATGATATACCATTATGCCATTTTCTTCTCTGTCTTTGCCTGATTTCTTCACGTGAATGTTTTAATTTTAATACATCAATAGGTACATATATTGAATTTCTTGAAAATATTTACAGTTATCCAATTTTTTACTAAAAGGACAAACCAGACTAAGGTATGCATGTTAAAAATTGTTAATGGTTGGACGTATAAATTATAATATTCCAGGTTATATATTTTTTCAATATTTTGTTTGTATCGTTAAAATGTAGGTATATGTGCATAAATAAATATTCCAGGTTTAATTACTTGTATTAGATATTATTTGAAGTGATTGAGCAACGAATAGGTTATTTATGGAAATGACCCATGTAACAAATGGTTGTAAGCATAACCCTACCCATTGTGTCTTGGCATTCATTAATCTTACATTGGCAATTGGCTATATTATGTCAATGAGACAGTCGGTACGGATTTAAAGTACCAATTTAAGTAAGAAATGATACAGCATGTGTATAAAAATTTAAGCCACTCAAACAATCTCACTGGAGCGCAGTAAAACCGCCTGCGTGGTCATGTCGGAGGTTTAAAAAAACATAATGTTCTTGTAAAAAAAAGTAATACGCGTTCAATTACATACTACGTATTTGATTTTTATCATTAGTAGTTAGCAAAGTATCTGGGGGCAAGCGAAGCGCGAGGGCACTATTCTACGTCTTCTCGGAGCGTTTCCTCGTTTTTTGAAATCTCATATTGGGTTTGGATTATAACAGTTAAACAAAATTCTCGGGATATGATGTCAAGAGTAGGATTAAACATATTATTATTATAAAGTTTCAATTGCTTACATTTGATTTCGTCACTTGCTCACTCACTGATGAAATTTGGTATTTAAGCTTGCATTAGTATAGAAACAACAAAAAAATCTAAAACTTGTAACTTTTAACCCGTAACTTAAACTTGAAATTCTGATGCCGGTGGTCTGAAAATTGATATAGTTGTAATACACTTCTCGTTATCTATCTATACATATAATAAAGCAGAAGAGGGTCGAAAATCTGTACATTGAAGATATTAGAAAAAAAATCGATTCAGGGGTCTTAGAATCGATGACAGAACACATTTCAACAGTTTTTAGAATTCATGTCTGTTTGTCTGTCTGTTTATCTGTCTAACTATCACGTGAAAACAAGCGAATGGATTTTAATACAGCCTTCAATAATATGTTTATTGGACCTTCGGCGAGGTTATAGGCTATAAAAATTATACAGATTGGGGACGAAAAGGGGTGAAAACAGGGGTTGAACTTTGTATGGAAAATCCTTCAATTCGTGATTTAGAGGCTTGAAAATTGGTAAGCATCTACTTGGAAGCAAAGTAAAAAGAACCCCATTCAAACATTGTGCAATAAACAAATAGTATTTGAAAAAACGGGGGACGAAATATACTTAGAGGTCAATGACAAAAAAACAAAAGTCCCTCAAACCATATTAACTGTTTGATATGAGAGATCTACTTATGTTGTACAGTCGGTCGCTATCAATATTCACAAACCTAGGTACATACCAGTCTTACTATACAAACTCGGAGTTTTTTTTTTTTCGATGAAGGGTACCTACGCAGAGCAGCGGGATCTCGGTTGCATTGTAACATACATAGTATGCGTATGATTGAAATAATTTGAGTTGGCCGAGTTGCATCAACTTTATTAGTTTAAAAGGCTATTTTACTGTTCAAATAATAAGGTTCAAAATCTAATAACAATATTTTTTTTGGGGTATCATTTTCAAATCCAAGATGGCGGTAATTTAAAGACTCGATGGTCCACTGACCATTCTCAAAGCCAGAAAATGTGTAAATCATTGCGATTCCGATTTTTTCCCCTATGGCCAGTATCAACAGAGGGGCTACTGCGAACCACAAGTTTTCCGTCTCTGTCGCACTTACGTACAGACTTGCAAGTGCGACAGAGAGGGAAAACTTCGTTTGTGGTTCGCGGTAGTCCCCCTGTTCCACAAGTCGTAAACTTTGCGTTTTGCGTCAGAAAAATTCATAAAATACGTTTTTGATGTAATTATTTCGAAACAAATTAAGCATAACCGCGGCTCTATCTATAAGCCTATGGCCCTTCAAAAATGGCCCTATTTATATTCTCGCGGTTCGCACCGAAGTAAAGTTTTTCGAAATTGCAAATTTGAATGAACTAACTAATCAATACAACATACCGAAGACCGGCTGAGTCAGACTTTCCACATTTAGGGTATACAGGTATTTGTTATATAAGTATAGTATATAGTAAAATAATAAGTGTGTAACAATAAACATTAACTATGACCAAATTCGAAATTCATAGGCCGATAGGAAAATAAACCATCACCTCCCAGGAACAACCAGGGTGGGTGCGCTATTAACCTAGGCCTCTCCTACACCTTCGAATGTAAAAGGTCAAACAAAGGTAGAAAAGTTTCCCAATAATTTTTTAACCAAAAAATATCTCTATATAGATTTAGATTTGTATTTATTCACAATAAACGATTACATTATAAATTTAAGGTGCATATGTCAATTTACATGAATCTCTATTGTGATCGTCAATAACATTATCATCATTCGTCATTTATATCTATCTTTTTTTTATCTCTATATATCTATCTTTTTTTTATCTATTTAACCACCAACTGGGAGGAAGAAGCTCTGGACAGGGACGTCTGGACAACATGGGGAGAGGCCTTTGCCCAGCAGTGGGACACATAATAGGCTATAAAAAAAAACACCAACAACGAGTCATTATTTTGTTCAAAATTTAGCCATGCCATTTAGTATGAAGTCTTTTCCGCACCTGCATCTTTATATCCGAAAAATTTCACGTTCGCTTCGCTCGCGTTTTCATTTACATTACTTGATTCGTATGAAGTATTTTCCGCATCTGCATCGTAATGTTCAAAAATTTTCGCACGCGCTACGCTCTCTACAATACTTGATGCGTATGAAGTATTTTCCGCACACTGTATCATAATGCTCAAAAGATTTCGCGCTCGCTACGCTAAGTATTTTCCGCACCTGTATCATAATTTTCCAAACTTTTCGCGCTCGCTTCGCTCGCCTTTTTAACTACATTGCTTGATGCGTATAAAGTCTTTTATGTCACACCTTGCCATAAAGTGGCTATTATCGCAAGCTCCGCGCGCGAAAAAACCCACTTCCTGGCCAGGGGGTGACATAAAATTTTGTACTTACCACGGGCGATAAAAAAGAAAGCCTCAGATCGCATATTTATCGCCCTTGCCTTCGCCTCGATACCTGCGATCTGAGACATTCTTTGTTTTATCGCCCTTTGTAAGTAATGTACTATTCCGCACCTGCAACATTATGTCCGAAAATGTTTGCGCTCGCTACGCTCGCGTTTTCATTTACATTCCTTGATACATATGAATTATTTTCCGCTCCTGTATCATAATTTTCGACACATTTCGCGCTCGCTACGCTTGCGTTTTCACCTATATTACTTGATACGTATGAAGTATTTTCCGCATGCATCATAATGTTCGAAACAGGAAACGACATGGGAAACTTTAATCTAGGAAATCATACCGCAAGGGGTGCATGATGGTATGGAAGGTAGGAACTAGGTTAGCGCCTGAAATAAAAGAATAACAATAACATTTTAATGCGATGACCGAGTTCTACGCAGACGAAGTCGCGGGCAAAAGCTAGTAAGCAATAAAATACATACGAGTGTTTCAGATTTTTTTGTAAATCCTCTCCCACCCTTAAATTTAGGGGATTGAAGTTTGTATGGGTTTTATCGTACTAAACATGATTTCAAGATAGAGATTTGAAAATTATATACAAGTACACAGACTTCTTATTACAACTTAAAAATACGTGTTTCAGGTTTTTGAAAAAGGCCTCAACTTCTTAAGTTAGGGGATAATAGCGTATATGGCTTTCTAAGAACTTACAAAAAGAAGTGAAATCTCGCTAAAAATTACTTACATTTTCATGTAATAGTAGATTGTTTGACAAGGGTCTAAAGTAAGCCATATTACCACGAGATGGTTATTTTCCCGAACGTAGAGAGGGAAAATTGTTCGAGTGGTAATATGGCTTAGGCCCGAGTTATACACTCTACTTTTCACTTCGATTGCGAGAAAACACATAAACACAAATTATCCATCTTAAATGAATAATTTAACTCTTGGCGGGTGTATGTCTAATTTGACAGCATGTTTTTTTTTCTAAGGCCAGCACCATATGCCTCGCTATGCGTGTTTGCTTGGCGTATTCGCCTCCCTTTCTTTTCCTATATCAAAGAAAGAGATGCATCATGCGCTTTTTTTTTCTTTTAAGAGGAGTAATTGCTTTGACCATAGACACCTTAATCTTTAAAGAACTGAAAAACGTCTTTCCTGATTGGTCGATTTTAGTACAGCTGTGTTCTGGTTGCTTGATATTTTTACCAAATATGTTTTAATCTGTCAAATTACTTTTCTGTGATTGGTGAATTTAATCGGTGAAGTATTTTGATTGGTCAAATTAAAATGTTTTGTAAATCATAAATATGTATACATATTTTCCCTAGGGCTTAAATGTACTACTTTAGCCCCACTTCACAAGTCTAATATGACACACTTTTCGAGCATGAGAAGTGAAAAATGTTATTACCGAGACGAGATCATATCGCTCGCACTGTCAAAAAATCATCAGATCTCATGTAGAGCCAAGCTTCTTAACTATATACCCTAACTTCACAAACCCTACAATCTCTATACCTTAATCAAATTAATATGTAGCTTGGCAGTTTCGTTACAACAAGAACTATAGTAGAAAATTATTTTAATGTCCTACATAATATTCTGGCGTACTGGGTTTTGAATGAAATATTATAATATAAAAACTTCTATATTGGCTCATTTAAGAGCGTTACAAAAACAACTGTGTGGCATGGCATAGCCAGTTCCCTTAAGTGTGTATGGGTATTTGGCATCTCATGTCGCTTCCGTCTATCTACATGTGGAAGGTGGAAGGCAGTCTACTGGATTAACTGTCATTAGCTACCGCGCGCACGCGCACACATTGTACTCTCATAATGTAAGTATCGAGCGGACTCTGATTTATTAAGGCGACGATGTAATTGTGATACAAAATCAATTGCCAATTGAATTCTATAGATGATGCTTAATCTTAAGGCGCAGGGGTGGGCAAGGTATTCTCCATACAAACTCTGCACACGTTTTATTCGTAGGTTTTGGCACTAAAGAATTTATTTTTTTGGTTGTAAATTATAACAGATATGCGAAGAAATTTTCAAATATTTCAAAATAATGAACAATTAAAAAATTAAAAAACAAACAAAACAAATTACATCAGGAAATAGCTATCAGAAAAATAAGCATATCTACTGATCAAAAATCATTACTTTAATGCAAACACAAACGAAGAAAATCCTGCACAACGTTTGTATGGAGAGAGCTTGCCCTACCTACCTAGGTACTATGATTCCGCTGCCGACTGCATACATACAGCAACTGCACGTTCCGCCGCACTCCAAATTGAACCGTAATGGTATTCATAAAAAGCTCAATTTCAAACGAGCGGAGAAGTGTCGCAACAGCACACGCCACTTTCTCTAAATTGGGACTTTTAGTCTTATAATTACGATTCAATTTGGAGTGCGACGGAACGTGCAGTTGCTGTCTACTGTCGGCTGTGGAATTAAAAGTTAAGCCGTCATCTCTCGAGCCCGAGGATCTCCGGGCACATAACAAAACAACGCCATTGTTTATGGTTTTCGCCGGGAGAGGACGGGAAATCCAATCATTTGGAGCAGTCTTGATCACACAATCAACATGCGAAGGACAAATGTTGAGCGTAATTTCTATAGTGCGGGAGAGGATTAAAGTATTCATCTAATTTGCGAATGATTGCATGTACGAGTATGAGTCGTCAAAACCGATGCTATAAAATTTAACTAAGCGAAAAAGATATATGGACAACAACTCATTATTTCGGTTATAATAAAACAAAACTCAAAATTTGTTTTTTACTTGTTCTATATTAATAATAAAAGTTATACATAATTTAACCGCTCTTTCGGGAAAATTTACAAAAAACTTATTTTTCATGTCGATATTTACAAATTTTAAGAAGATAGCACAGCATATCGAGCTAGACCAAAAATTTTACGGCTACATTCGCCTTAACGTATAACTTGTCGTGGGTGGCAGTGATCGGGCTTTGACAGGAATGCGCACTTATCTCAACTCTCAAGACGGCTAATGTCCTCTCCAGCACACTTTGATACACTTACTAATCAGCTGTCAACCGACCTCTAACTACCTCTATACTAATAGCTAGGTTACGTACTGACCAACTATACTGACGAGCAAAATAACGGGTACACTTTCTATGGAACTTCCATACAAAGTGTACCCGTTATTTTTGCTCGTCAGTATAGTTTTTAAATATGGTAGATTAAAACATGACGCTTTACAGATTCATAATTTAAGAAAATCACCCATTTAACAGAAAATAGCTGCTATCAATTACCCCTGGAATGTTTCTAACGCATAAGATTTAAAAAGAGATAACCAATATAGATACAGATATCTGTATTATTTTATTGAACCAAGTGATCCCGTAATAATGCATCTTTAAAAAATAATCAATGCAACTTGGGACGTTGGTGCCGTTTCAGAAGTTGTAACAGCTTCACGGTAGATGTCGCTACGAGCCTCCCTAACAAGGCTTAATTAGATGAGTGTTATGATTGAGGAATTCACCAACATGGGGGATTACCACGGTGGCTCAATTGGTAGAGAATGGACGGATTCCAGAGGTCGTGGGTTCAAATCCCACCTGTGGTGTTGAATTTTTCAATTTTTAGCTGTGATTAAAAAACTAAGACCTAGTTAAAATACGGAACCCTAAAAAGGTGCAAAGCAGGCTAGAGGTATCTTTGCAAAACACGGGGCGGGTCTCGAGCATTTTAATAGACACTTGTCGATGTTCCGGTTACTTGCGAAAGAAAATCAAGTCCCGTATTAGCACTGTTTATACTTAGCGCACAATCTGACTTACATAGCAAATCTGACTATAAAAATAACTATGGTTAGATTGTTTTCTTTGTATATCTACTATCTACCAGTGGCGGAGCGTCCATATAACTCGATTCCCACCGGCTTGCCCCAATTTTCGGCCAGTCCAGTTCATTTACTACGGGTCATGATGAATAAGAAAGGCTAATTATTTCCGGCTTCCCTAAGAACTTTTTTGACGCGCCGCGTCTGCTATCTACCAACTTTCTATGCCTAACTAAGTTCAAGATTTCTGAACATAAATTACGCTGAATAAAATCAACATTTTTATGAATTCAGTGCTTTTAACTTCGCTACAAGACGGGTCAATTGGCGGTTATTAGAGTGCGGGAAAGTGCTAAGCTATTAGACAGTGCTTGCAAGTCACTTGCATTAGCCAAGAGTCGCACGGGCTGCGCAAGTCATAGAAGGCTAGCGGAAGTAGCGGGAAACAATTTCAGGCCACAAAAGTTAGTAAAATGAGCAAGTTAAAAACACAGAAATTAAAAATCATCTAAAATATACTCACCGGCAGAAAATTTGGCCCAAATTGGAAAAATGCATATTTATATATTAAACATTATTTAATTTTTTCAATTATTAGTTTGAAATCACGAATAGTTTTTGGGCCAGATTTTTTGCCGGTGAGTGTACATGCTGCAGGATAATATAGTATAGGTAATCCATAATGTTAGTGTAAATTGTCTTTTTCTGTAATATTATTTGCTGCAACTGCACAACATTGGCCATGGGATTGACCATTTGTTATAAAGAGTTTCGGAGTGTCACATAACGTGCACCAATAGGAAATATAAAGGTAAAATTAACCGAATTAAAGATACAGTAGAATCCGCTTACAACGACTCCACTTATAACATTTGACCGCTTTTTTACATTTGTACATGCCCTAAAAAAATAGTGAGTCGTATGCGTTTTAATTAGTAGCTATTGAATGGGAATATATTAAAAAAGCAAGAAAATATCCTTTCAGTTCATCAATTCATACAATTGGCTGCAAACTGGCGCATCAAATTAACAGGCCGTAAACCCACCTACCGACCCTATTTCTTTGTTGGTATTGTGTTATTGTATCTCTCTCTTCCTAGCTATTAAATGGTGGTGGGATCAGCTTTCCGGACTAATCTTCGCTCTGTCCTCGATTTCGTCTTCGGATGCCTGACACTTGTTTTGGGTCTGCCCCTGGATCTTCGACCGGGGATGGAAAGCTGTAGTGCTAAGTTTCCAACGTAGTCAGGTGGTCTTCTCTTTATGTGGCCATGGATACCATCGCAGCCGACTCTCCTGCATTTTATCGGCGATGTCGCGCACCCCCAGGCTTCCACGCACGTATTCGTTGCGGATTTTGTCGAGCCGGTGTTATTGTATGTCACGAATAAATTTTTGAAGTCTGTAAACTGTTCTGTCTTAAGGCACACGTCAAAGCCAGTAGGCCCTAAACCGATTACAACAGTTCGCCAGGGGTCAGCTATCGCTCCATCGCGCACGCAACCCTCGCCGTCACGTGACCGCTTTCCAATATTCGGCGTACACCTTCCTTTTTAGGGAACACTCACTCTATCCCACTCGTATCGGGTTGCTGAGAGCAGGATGGAAAACTGGTATGGTTAATGGTAATGACCTTTTTTAAATATCAATAAAGTGTTTTAAATGAGCAGTTGACAGAGCCAAAGGTCTCGTTAGTTAGGGAAAGGTATTTGTGAGGTTGATATATTTGAAGAAAACATTATATTTCTTAATTATTTTGTGGTAAGTAATGGTTCTACCATTTTTCTTTTTTGTATGTCGACTACGTGATAAAAAATGGAAGGTCACCGACTCTCCTCCATTTAGTCGTTGTGTGAGTTTATTAGGAAACTGACTAAACTAAGAATATATATAATAAACGTTTCGGCACCTAGTTAATCACCTAAGATATAAAAAGATTGTATTAGAATTGAGAAAATTATTTATAGTTCGGACATATACCAAACCATACAAAACAGTTGGCACAATAAGTAAAATTCCAAACGTCATCCAACATCCAACAAGAAAATCAGATCCTTTCCGTCTGTCCGATCGACGACACCTGAACATAACCTTATCTTCGAGACATAAAGTTTGTTTTTGAATACTTCTTATTGTGGCGAATACTGTCCCGAGAGACTTGTCCTGACTTCGGGTGCATTGTGGTGCATAGAATTGATAGCATCGGGATTTCTGTCCTGTGACAGCTCTTCACGTGTGGTCTCCTGATTTTTTGTGCATTATGTGGTTTACGTTTAGCAAAAAAACACGAACGATGTGTTACAGATAAATTGGTGAATTCCTAAACTAATTCCTTTGAATTAAAATCAGAATATCTGGTATTTATCTCCTTTTAACTCTTATTCATGTTATAGCTGGTATTTTTTCCGAACATTGAATGTCAATAATATGTTTGTATCTATTATACATTCAACCACAAACAATGAGTTTAACAGGGGTACGGTTCAAGATCTTTTTAGTGCAGTCGTGTTTTTAAGTATTGTTTTTAAATTACTAAGTATGTATTTATCTTGCACTTAACTAATAAGATTACACGTAGGTACCTCATGTACGAAAAACAGATATTAAAAACCCCACGCACAGTGAGTCCGATTTTTGTCGCCCCAATCTTGATCCAAGTTGGCAAAACGTCACGTCAAGGGAATTAATATCAATAAAGCAAACAATAAAGCGAGTCACAAGTCATGTAAGCCCGTGTACCGCAACTAGTGGGGACTTAGCGAGTCAGCATGACTGCGGCTAAACGTAAGCTCCAACCAGGAGGCGAAGAATTTGTTTGATTTGCACGTTGTGTTATATGTATTGAGTATGGGATCGTCCTAATACACACGCGTCTACGCGTAGATCGCGCGATCGCGCGACTTCAACTTAGAATATAATTTACTAGTAAAAGTCGCGAATTCGCGCGATAATCGCGTAGTCGCGTTTGTTTTAGGACGATCCCTTTAGCACACCTATTCGAGTCCAATATATTCGCGAATTTTACTCGCGCGATCGCGCGATCGTGCGATCATCGCGTTGTGTTTAGGACGATCCCTATGGGTCTATTCACACGTACCACAGCCACACCACACCGCAGCGGCGGCAATAAGTGTTAAGCAGTGGTGGTTAAGTATGTAGGTGAAGCTTTTTGCAGTTGGGTTATTGCTGATTTCAATTCGTCGATATGTGGTCGCGTTGCCGCTTGTGGTTGCCATGTTTTTAGGGTTCCGTACCAAAAAGGTAAAAAGGAACCCTTATGATTTCAATCTATCTGTCTGTCACATTGTCAAATATCTCAAGAACTACTTATGCATTCGATTTGAAATTTGGAATTGTTATACGCAAGGGTAACCCAGATAGATACATAGAACATGATTTTTATAAATATTTTATTTTATTTTATGTGAAAATGACAGATAAAGTTGTTGTTGTTGTGGTTATAAATTTCAAAGTCTATAGTAACTGTGTCAAGTGTGGTGTCATAGAAAGGGCTTGTCTTGCAAATTCTGAAACAGTTTTTCATTTGGTTTCTTCGTCGGGTAATTTTAGATTTTCCGGAAAATTTACAAAAAATACCCCCCCCCCCTTATCTCCGAAGTTTACAGGGAGAAAAGGTGAAATTATTATATAATGTTATATCAATGATTTTATGAAATTATGGTGAAAGTATATACCTTCATGAATGATGATGAGTGAGGAATAACAGTTTTATGATGATGTGTGATTGTGGTGGAATGAACTATGTACCGTTAAACTTTTTTAGGTTATTGACTATGGTGATGATTAGTATCTTTATGAATGGTTTTGCCATGTGATCAGGATGTTAGGTAAAACCTGATTAATAAAAAAAACAAGCTGAAATTAAAAGAAAATCTTTTGTATTAGGTTTATAGTGAAACCTTGAGGATATGCTTTGCTTATCTGGTTTATCTTAAGGGAATACTTACATTGGAATTATGGCACAATTTTCATAAAAAAATATGTTAATAAATATAATTTGGTTTGGTAAATTCCTTCTGAATACGGGTTTTACTACTTTGTAAACTATTAAAGGCAATCGGTGTTATATTAAGGTCTATTAAAACTCTTAAATTCATTGAGGTTTCGGCGGCTCGGCGCAGCTTTATGGCGTTACATACATTGTAGTGTAAATTATGTTGTAAAACTAAGTACGACGGAAGAAATCGTTACCTACAACTCGTCGTGTTACAGCATAAGTAGGAACCGGCGTTTATTAAGAGAAGTCGACCATGACGTTACTAATTTCTCTATAAGCCGTGCAATCCAAATGTAGATCATCGTTAGACCTAAACATGCTTATAAAGCAGTCTGCATTTTTGAAGTGAAAACTTCTGTAGCGGCGCTATGCTCTTTTTGTGATGGGGAAAAATGTTAAACTTGCGTCAGGGTCACGTGACCGTCAGATCGTAAGACCAGCTAAGTTGACCCCTCCTAATATCGTAAAATGGACACGTGACCTCTAGAAGATGGATATTGGTAACATCGCCGGGAAACCCTTACTTGCCAGAATTTCAGTTGCCCGAATTTTGACTGCCATACTATTCAACTGCCATAATATTGTTTCTTATAATTTCGTATGCCATACTCATTATTTACCATATTAATCAAATGCCAGAATCTTTATTTCCCATAATATCAATGCCAATAATATCTTTTTCCATAATCATTGTAATCCATAATTATCACATGCTATACTTTTATTTGCCATCCATCTCTACTGTTCGAATCGAATAGCTGAGAATGAAAATATAAAAGAGCAGAAAAACTTGTTTGAAAAGCTACTTTACTACTTAATCCGACTCGGATCACGGATAGGTTAGAAGAGGATAGCGGGAGCTTTGCTCCCGCTGTCCTCTTCGAGGTTATTTTTTTATAAAAGAGCAGAAAAACTTGTTTGAAAAGCTACTTTACTACTTAATCCGACTCGGATCACGGATAGGTTAGAAGAGGATAGCGGGAGCTTTGCTCCCGCTATCCTCTTCGAGGTTATTTTTTTATAAAAGAGCAGAAAAACTTGTTTGAAAAGCTACTTTACCACTTAATCCGACTCGGATCACGGATAGGTTAGAAGAGCAAAGCTCCCGCTATCCTCTTCGAGGTTATTTTTTTATAAAAGAGCAGAATAACTTGTTATAAACGCTACTTTACTACTTAATCTGTAACTGTTTCGGATAACTATATTTAGTATGGCGTATAAATATTCTATCAAATAATATTATTGCACTTAATAATATGGATAACAATACGTATGGCATTCGTGTCATTCTATCATGTAATATTCGGGAATACAAGAGTATGTCAAACGATTTTTCTAGTAAATAAACCATTCGGGCAAATGAAAATCGGGCAAATGTTTATCGAGCAATTGAAATTATTCCATATGAATTTCGGGCAAACAATAGACACCCAACATCGCCACCTATGAACAAACAAGCGAAGTTTCTCACAGTGCAGGTTTACCGTGTTAAGTTACAACCGACAGCAGCGTTCTGTATAGTTAGTGCCTTGTATTGTTAGTGGGTGGCGCTGTTATCAAAAATGTATTAAGTGAAAACTTCTTTATCATGTCATTGAGTTTTCACATCTGCCGGCACTCCCGGAGTGCAACCCGTTGTTTTTTTAAAGATTTAAATAACAAATTAAACATGATTAGGGGACACCATTACACAAATTAAATTCAACCTCATCGTTAGCTCAATAAGCCTCACTGGTAGGTACTAATACACGACCAGATGTGTATTGAGGCAATAAAAACAAAACTTCGCATTAATTTCCATTTCAGGCGACACTTTTAACAGTAAGTCCTTTACCGTAGTCTACAAAATGCCCGCGTATTGTAAGAAAATATATATTTCGGGACTCACGCAACTGTTTCACTAATCCCCGTGTTGCGCTATCTGTGTTTGTTTTAGTAATTGCACGCAACTCTTGAGCCGTAGCAGAATGGAAATTTGGCTATTTCTCACAGATTTATGCGGTTAAAATAAAACGTATTAGCAAAGAATTGTGTATCATATTTAATGCTAACAATTGCTGCGTCATTATGTTTGTCGTTTCAGCTATCGGAAAATACCTGACTACCATAAAAACTACAGATTGCATATAAACAGAAGGGGGTTCAGCCTATAAAATAATTACCTATGGTCTAGGGAATAAAAAGCAGTAGAACGTAAAGGAAACCTATTTTTTTTAATTAGACATCTTTCTCTTATACTGCAATGCTTATCCTCCGATTCGCGTTTTTAGCAGCGCGAGCGGTTCCCACACACTAAAGCAAAATGTAGAAATAGCAGGTGTTAAAGGGTTACGCCGTTTTTGTGCGAAATCTGAACCGTTTTTCGAATCTAATTGAACTCTAGCTCAAATAGAAAATTACCCATTATAATGACTGCGTGCATGTCACGGCGGTATCAGTATTCACCATCTACGTCTGTCTGTCTGTTGCTTTGTCGTGAGTTTTTTTCTTACAATTGAATATTAGTAATGTTAAAGAAATTTAATGGCGGTGCAGCCAATTGAAACGTTGGACAATGTTTTTTTAGCAAATAATTTGTTGTGGGTGTTCGTTTACCTACCAACAGAGTTACGTTTTTTTACGGCGCTACAACGAGAAATTTAGAAACTTTGAAACGCCTGCCCAGAATAGCAAACATTAGGAGCTGATTTTCAGATATATGATTCTTGACTATATGATTGTGGTACTGACAAAAGCCGAAACATGATTACTTAAAATTTTTTTGATAGAAAATAAATCCAAAGTCGAGTCTATATTTTCCTTTTTTTACTCAGCCTACTAAAGCAACGCATTATTAAAAGACACGATTAAGTTAATATAATGGTATTTTACCTCATCTAAACTCTGTCAAGAGAAAATTTAATAAACCTGCACACAGTCAGATATTTAACGAGATTTGTCTAAACTATTTTTATACCTTAATTCTCGTGAAATTTTCCGGAAATTTCACAGTACTTTCCTGAGTTTTTGACAATGTTCTGAAACTTGTACATAGCTAAGTCTTGTACTTCGAACCGCGTAGAGCGTCCAAGAGCGATATATATTTTATTAAATTGGCATGCAAAACGTCTGTCTCTGATCGACCCCCAGCATCCATTTTGCCAAATAAGAGGGATGATGACTGGATAGTCAAATCAACAACTCCAAAAACCTTCAGTTACCCAGTTTGTTTGAAAAAAAAAGAAATCACGATTTTGATGGTCAAACGGCGTCCATTTATATTTATAGTCGCTAGGCCAGTTACGCGGCCTGCGTCAGTTGGCGGCCTATGCATTTTAATTGGGAGCTATTTGATGGGAATATTTTAAAAAAACGAGAAAAATCTCCTTTCAGTTCATCAACTCATCCAAGTGGACGCGAACCGGCGCATCAAATAAGCTGGCCGCAAACCCACCTATCGACCCTATTTAAAAATATTTATAGGTAGGTATAAGTTGAATCATAATGTTTGATATGACCGTGTATTTTCGCGAGTTTTGTTTATTGGTTATGCTAGAATAATTTATTTTAATAAATATTTATTTTGCAAGAATTTTGTCGATCTCTCATAGTATTTTATTTCTTGTTCGTCTATGTTAACGGCACTAGCCATTAAATTATATATTCAAAACTGAGGGTCCAGATAACCAAATCATCCGTCAGACGGAGCCTCGATGCTACTATTTAACCGCCTCTCTGACGTTAGGAACGTCAAATTATTTGCTCCTAGCGTCGGCGTGACAGCGGGTCAAGAAACCTTTGACACCGTTTACGTCAAACGTCAAAACACTCCGAATTAAAGATGGACGTTGCTGGCTGTCTATTAAAACGTTCTGTATACACATTGTTTCTTTTTCTGTGCCGTTGATGGAATGTAATGTTAAGTACACGTTATATTGACCTTATTAGTTTATTGGTAACGATTTATTATTATTACGTGTTTCGATCGCTCTACAGGCTCTACTAAAAAGGGTCTTTAGAAGATTAATGATTTAGACACCCATTAAACTAGACAACATTATTACACTTTTATTAACTTGCCTATTGTAAAAAAAGCGTTCAAGTATGAGACTAACTCGCGCGTCGAGGGCTCCGTATAAACATTGTCTATAAAGGTATTTTGGTGATTAAATAAGCAGAGGTCTAAGTGTCATACGAATTAAATGGTACAGGGACCTCTTCGTAGTGAAACTAGCTACAGCTGGCTCATTATTTCAAAAGGTAAGTAAAGTTAAAGGAAAACTTTTCCTGTCGTGTTGTTTATCTTGGCGTTCGCCACGCACGACGTTTTCTTCGAAGGCCTTACAAACTCTATTATTTTAAATAAATAATTTCAAGCCTTGCTGCTAAAGGACATTTAAAATTATATACATGTAATATCGTTGAAATATAGTATGGATGGGCATGGTGGGATTGTAGTAAAGAGTTACATTTATAGTGGAAACAAATTATGAAACACAACAACTATAATATTGACATAACTATTTAAAAACACTACAATGCCTATACCTAGCTTGGCCTTTGGTCCAGTAACTTACAGAACCTTAATATTTACCAAAATATAACGTAGGTACAGTCAAGGGCACCAATAAGTATGCATATACACTTTTACACCTTATTCTATTGAAATAAGGTCCAAATGTGTGTATACATATTTATGCCCTTGACTGTACTTATGTAAAAAGTGTTCGTAATAAAAGGATATACAAAGTTGGATGGCAATCGCACAGTACATATAACGATACGACATGACTAATGTTCACCCTGTCAAGATTGAACGACTAACTAAGAAGAGAAAAATAATAGGGCATACACGCCAAGGTGGAAGTCATAGGTGTTGTAGTTTGTAGTTAATGATATGCTTAAAGACTTCAAAAATAGAGAACTTGTGATATTGCAGTGATAGTTTGCTAGAATATCGTAGAGAGCTCCCACTTCGACCCTGTTCCCATAGTTGACTCTTACGACACCTACTGGAAAAATGGGATGTTGGTTTTCTAACCCGTCACCACACATGGGGATTAAATGTGATAAAACATTTTAATTGAAATTGAAGGTTACCTGATGGTTTCGGCACGTTCCTCTTGACTTGCATCCATTTGTACGTCGGCACGGCGGAGTGAGGCGGCGCGTGCTGCAGCCCCGCGGGCGGGATGCTGTGCGCCCCTCCGCACTCGTCGCGGAACTCCCGCAACCCCCCGAACTCGTCCTTCGGTTGGTACTCAAATTCGCCGCAACCCATCGGAGAAGCCGGATTAAACGCCATAGACCCTTCGTCCACGAAGTGCATGTTGTACTTTGTCTCTAGGTAATGATTATCTATTTTATGCTCGTGAAGGTGCATGTCATCATGACGCACTTCCTCTCTGTGCTTGAATGGTTCCGGGTGATGCTGTGTCGGATGCAATTGGTAATTCTGCTGCAGCTCGCCGTAGTCTAGGTTTGTGTAGCATAGTCCAGTGTCAGTACTGATGACCGGAGGTGGGGGTTCATGTCCCGGTTGAGAGTGGAGCAACGGCTCGTAGTAGTGTGTTGGAGGCTCATAGTACCCCTCGTGGTATCCCTCGTACGGCGGCTGATAAGCTGCCCCCTGCTGGTAGAACTCGGCGCTGCAATAATTCTGCTGGTTGTTGTACATCCCGACGTCCATAGTCATCATGTTTGTCACGATCACCGCAATCGATGTCGATATTTACACACACATCACTACGTCGACGGGTGAGACAGTATTCGCGCCGGCGATTGGCGTCCCGATATTCGGTGCGTTCGAATTTTGAAACGGGCTAGAGCCGCGCCGTGCGCTATCGACCGTGCGCCCGCACGCCAGGTGAACCGACGAACACTGAACGTGAACACATAATTTTTCTTTACCACACTAAAAGTGACTTGCCCTGTCCCTGTCTAACATCGTCAAAATTGTTCAGGTTAAGCGAGATGGAATATCAATATCAATATTGGCGTTACGAAAACTATGATAAGAGTTTAACACGTTTTTTTGACACGAAATGATATTTAAAGTTTAGTCTACCTGCTTGAAACTGAATGATTTTTGGTTTAGATTAGAGATGCGTCTGGACATGTGCACTCACAGGAAGGTTGAACGTTATTCTGGAAAGTTTTTTCTTTGTGGTAGGCGGAGCTTTGGGGAAGAGGAGGCAGGCTTGACGCTAGCGAGCCAATGAGCGAGCCCCGAGGTATTCTCCATTTTGGATTGGTTCTCGCGAGATAATAGTGCGAATGTTGGAAGCTGGATGTAACGGATATTTTTCTATTTACTTTGTGTTGTGTTGAATGCTCCCTTCGAACCGCTCTCATTTATTTTAGTGACGTAAATCGATTTCAAGGTGTGAACAGGGTTTTTGTCATTTCACTCAAAGTGGCAGCTGTTATGTATTTACTTCCTACAATAAGAATCTAAAGGTTTGAGATTTGCACGATATATAAGTAGGTGAGAAGCCAAAAAAATACAAAACAACTCTCATTCATATAAGTACTATGATATGGACAACGCGCAAAACTCAGCGCCAAAACTGTTAGTAGGTAGGTAACATTAATAAAAGCAATTAGCAATACACTACACTAAAACAGTTTTTGGTAGGTGATTATTTGATAATCTAGGTATTTAGGCAACACAATGTTCTCACACTTAAAAGTCGGTATTGACAACAAACTTGTCTTATCGTGTGGATATAAATAATACCAAGGCATTAATCCTATACCTACCTACCTAATCATGCAATTGCAACATTGCAATACAGTACCTGGGTAGGTATCTATCTAATAGCGAGCAAAAATCAAAATATGGCATTTGAAGATAAGGTAATATTCGGTACAAGCGATTTTTTTGGGAGGACTAGAGCTGCAATTGGGATTATGGTTTTTATGATGACAATCTTCATGGGTTTAGAAACTAAAATAAGTACTATAAGTAGCTCTTAAATATCTTAGTAGTATCATACGACATAGAGGTATGTTTGTGGATAAATTTGTGACGAGTATTGAATTTAACAACTTGTTAAATATAAAGTTACCTATCACATATAAAAATATTATTTTGAATACCTAGGTGCCTTAGTAGGATGTGATCCTGACTTTTACCACGTAGTAAGGATTGTCAAAGACACATATTTTACTTCGGATTGATATAGGCAGGAAGGCACTTGTAGCTAGCTGTTCAGAAATGTTAAAACAACAAAAAAACCGCTCTAGATTGAGTCTGACTCGCGCACCGAGGGTATAGGTAGGTAGGTACCATCAATATTACGTTTACAAAGGTTTTTGATGTTTTTAAAAAAGTAACCTAGATAGGAATACTAACCATATTCCACAGGTAAATTATCTAAATTATTTCATTTTCTACACTTACCCATATACCCATGGGTTAGATATATTTACAAGTTACCACTATCTCCCTATTCCAAATTTCAAATTGAGTCCATAAATAATTAGTTCTAGAAATATTTAGTGATGTGATGAACAGAAAAACGGACAATGTCACAATTTTGTACTTACCTCTTTGGTGCTGAAACCTAAACCTAAAAATAATGTCACTAGAAAATATTCTTTCTAGTCAGTAAGATTATGAGTGATATGACATTTTATTCTTTTGATGGTATATTTTATCCCCTACCTACGTAAATGGGTCTTAAACAGATTTAGATTCGCGTCTTTCCTGTGGACATATCAAAAGTTAAGGGCTACAAAGCATAACTTTGGATTGGTCTAGTAAGTACGTCTCCCACATTATCTGTCACTATATATGCTAAGTTCTCTCTCTAGTTGTAACTGTGCACTATTGTATAATTTGTTGTTTCCTGGTTGCCCTGAAAATCAGCGTCATGATTGTCATGACTGAATGCTGAGCGGCATCCATTTTGGTATATTTCATGTTTAAATTATTTTATTTTTGTAGTCTGTATGTTATCATTTTATACCAAATAAATTCTCATTCATTCATTCATTCATTCATTCATTCATTCATTCATTCATTCATTCATAACCCGCTGAAACGGTGTCTCTGTTTCTATAAATCCATGTACGTATAAGTAATAAAAGCATTAAATTACATGCTCATAAGCCGTTATAAATATTAACCACAGGAGGGACGACTTTTGTTATTTCAACTGTTTTTGACCCAAATATTTAAATCCCGTCGCAGTTGTGACTTCATCAAAGTTAACCGTACCGTACGTAGGTATTGATTAAGGCGACTTCCTGACTTGGCGGGGCGGGATTGATATGCGACATTTTCTTCTTTGACGTAAACTTACGTCGCAAAGATTCCCACTTGACGGAATACTGTTAGTATTACATTTGCGCAGTAGTAATATCATGCGCAGAAGTGGACCAGTACTGCATTCGTATCGTCCCGCTACCACGCATCCCGCGCCAGTCAGGAAGCACTCATTTAAATGTAGGGGCGCAGTAAAAAGCGGTACTGACTCGATTGACAGTTGACACTGACATTTGACAGTTTTCTCATATCGTACCGCCTCCGCACCGACAAATCAGGAAGTCGCCTAAGTCTTAGCACCAGCAAATGTAGTTACTTGTAAAAAGCATTGTAGAGTACAAAAAATAGTTTCACCCGATGTGTTTAAAATGGTAAACCAAATAAGGCTTGTAAAATGAATAATATCTCTGATACTACTTTACCTTCCTAATAGAGATGCCTTAGAAAATCCAGAACAAGAGCGCTGCATGCCTCGGCGATGCATCAACCGCTCGAGTCGACTGACACTTGGAAGAATTGTCCACTGATTGTTAGCTGTCTCGAGATGACAGCTAGGGGATGGATGGGACAATTATATCTACGCTTACCCAAACTATACACATTTTGAGTATTTCATTCAAAGCTTTAGTTCGTATATTTCATTTAGGTAACGTTAACATTTGTAAAGAATTTAACGTGAAACATACCTACACTGTGTTTTGTAAAGAAATTGTATCTATATCGTTAATATAGATAGTAGATTTTTTGTGTCAAAGTATATGTATGTGTGTCTGTACCAAGGAGCACAACACACTTATGTAATTAAGAGTAAGTAGTGGTGTTATTATTCCTGCGGTCTTCTGTATTAGGTATAAGTAAGTTGTAAGTTGGAGATGCTTTCCCCAATGGACTGGTTCAATTATTTAAAAGTTACAATCATTACTGTACTGCCACAGCCCGCCGGGAAATCTATATGAAATATCGCTCTATTATTTAAGTACAGCTATTCTTTTTTTTTATGCGACGCGTTAGAAGTTTTTCGACATTTTCCTCAATTTGAAATTGACGTTTTACTTTTAAATGTGTGGGTAACTTAAATTTCTCCACAAAAACAATACTTAGTACCTACTAGCTGAAGCTTCAAACACTAATACCATCAAGAGCCTTATTTAGAATATCCCTTAAGACGTCGTAGCAAATTTATAATAAGCGGATAATGACTTTTTTTTTCGTAACCAGTGTTGACATCCCATCTCTCTAACGTTCACCATGTTTTACTTAATTTTTTTTCTCCTTCTGTGCACAATATTTTACACGTCATGTTCAGAGTTATAGTCCAGATCTGAACCATTTTAATCTGATATTTTGAATTATTTTGATTCATGTACCTAGGTATTGTATGTAACTTGTTTGTGAGCCAAATAAAAAAAAATAAAAAAAATATATTATCGATAGTGTCTAACCGGCTAGTTGAGTGAACGGCAACACCCCCAGATTAAATAGAGAAAATTAGGACTATGTTTCTTTATTATATAAAATGGCCTCTAGAGCCCTTTTATAAGGCTGAAAAACGACATCGCTCCGGCCAGTTTTATATCTGTCGAGAAAAAGCGTTCGAAAGAGACAAAAATCCACTAAACGGTGGCAAACAATAAAATAAGCGTACTTCGTGTAAGTAAATTGAATTGAATTTAATTGTTTATTGCGTGTCACATTACAGGTTACAGGTGGTAGAAATAATACAGGTATAGTGGTAGCCGTACAGGCCCAATTTCAAAGAAAAACCACAAATCGATGTACAGTTTAGCCATTTGGCACACGCATACTAGAGGTCAAAACAAAATTTTTGACCCGCAGTTCCTAAAAAAATTTCCCTTAGGGGGGGAGAGCCGAGACATTCTTTTTTTTGTATGAAAAAAACATATTTTTTTTCAGAAACCTATCGTGTGTAGTATCATATGAAAGAGCTTTTTGAGGCGATTCTGAAAATATACCACATCATTACATTTCAGCTATTTTTTTTAAATTAAATCAAAAATAATTTTCGAAACATACCAAGTTTGAGGTCCTCCAGACACGATACGGCTTATTTTTTAACACGCTTTTATTATTTTGTACAATATACCACAAATGATACTTAATATCCTCATATCTAACCTCAAAAAAGCAATTTCGAAATGATTTTCGGTAAGTATTTTTTTTTTAATTTTTGAATATTACTAAGTGACACGGTTCTACTTTAATACCAATTTTACGTGATTTATGGAACTTTAGATAGATATGTTACATATTAATCATAAAATGATACGTAGTGTCCATATATCCAACGGGAAATACCTCTTTAACCCTTTACCCCCCCACCACCCACCCACCACCTACCCACTATTACCAACTGATAACAAGGTGCAGTTAAAGGGTTAAAGAGGTATTTTCCGTTGGATATATGGATACTACGTATCATTTTATGATTAATATGTACCGTATCTGCACTAAAGTTCCATAAATCACGTAAAATTGGTATTAACGTAGAACCGTGTCACTTAGTAATATTGAAAAATTTGAAAAAAATACTTACTGAAAATCATTTCGATATTGCTTTTTTGAGGTTAGATATGAGGATATTAAGTATCATTTGTGGTATATTGTACAAAATAAAAATCAGCCGTATCGTGTCTGGAGGACCTCAAACTTGGTATGTTTCGAAAATTATTTTTGATTTCATTTAAAAAAAATAGCTGAAATGTAATGATGTGGTATATTTTCAGAATCACCTCAAAAAGCTCTTTCATATGATACTACACACGACAGGTTTCTGAAAAAAAAAATGTCTCGGCTCTCCCCCCCCCCCCCCTAAGGGAAATTTTATTAGGAACTGCGGGTCAAAAATTTTGTTTTGATCTCTAGTATGCGTGTGCCAAACGGCTAAACTGTACATCGATTTGCGGTTTTTTTAATCGTACAGCGTACACTAGTATACATGTGACGCCCTGCAAGGGCACAGCAAACATGAGAGGGTAAACTAAATACTAGTGCTTATTCTAATAACTTACTATAGTATAATTACAGTTACAATAACAAATCAGATATCTAATTATCTTCAAAATAATCTTTCAAACTATAGTAACATTTTTGTATTAGACACTTTTTTAAATGAATGTTGAATAAGTTAGGTTTCTCTATATTTTTTAAGGAATTCGGCAAGTGATTATAAATTTTAATTGACATATAATGTGGACTGGATGAAACTATTTTTAATTGAGTTAATGGTAGTTTGAGCTTATTTAGATTACGGTTATTTCTCCTGTTATCTGTTAATGGTGTGTATAGTATAGGTCCTGATATTTTCTGACAAATTAACACGCTTCGAATACATACATGGAGGTGAGGGTGAGGATACGGTATTTAATAAGATAAGGTTTGCATGACTCCATTTGATTAATATTTGCGAGTATACTGACTGATACATTCTGATTGTTTGTATTCAATTTTAAGTTATTATTTATATATAATACTTTTTGTATTAAACCACTTAGTTCCTCTATGTACAAATATTTCTTTTATATGCCATCTCTCAATAACTTTTATACCAACATGTATTTCATATCACCTTTCTGGGAGCATATTATAATAAGGTTGTACGTGTTAATGCACCAGACGAAAGAGATAATGCCTGTAACGGATGGTACTGATAGGACCAGTGTTGGGTTAGTGTCGATAACTCGATACCGACAAAGGGACGTGCGAATCCGAACCGACAAAGCTTTATGGCACAAAGGAAATGCTATCTAATCAATATTGATCACAATCGGTCGAAGTTTCAAATGTCAAATCTTCATAGGCGTTTAAAAATGATAAAGCGGTTTATAAAAAAAAAAATCTTTTAAGTCAACCGTTGGTGAGATATTAGCTGTCAAAATAGTAAAAAGTGTGCTAGCCCCTCTAATTTCCAAACTATAAAATTTAAAATACTGGAAAAATATTGAGGTAGTGTACTTATAGTCGCATAAAAAGTACTAAATAAAATAATATACGTTTTTCAAAATAAGAAAGAAACATGAGTGACCTGTATGTACCACGTGTTAGTGTTGTAGGTACTGCTAAAATGGCGTTAAGTAAAACTAAGAAGAACAATCGAAGCCACCTCATCGACTTTCCCCATCCCTATAGACATTCAATTAAGTTGTCGGGCGCTACTTAATGTCTTGCTCGCACATACCAAGTCAGTATAGCTGTGTCCCGCTCGTCGACCCGTAACGGAAGCCGTCCGCTGATCTAATGATTAATGATGGGGAGTCATTCGGTACTAGGGGGTTTATAATGACTAGTAGACATTATTTATCGTAATACAACTTTGTAACTAACAACTACTTAATTGGCCAATAGCCAAAACGATTAATTAAGTTGATTAATAAGCAAAGGATAATGTACCCTATATAAATTTTACCAAAATACATGTCTTTTTTTTTCTAATGATAGAAGATGATGTCGTGAATGTCGTGATCATCCACATAGATGTGTCCAATGTACTGTTGATACAGGCCTCCTCTCATGGAAGGCAGGAAAGGAAAAATATTAATGAAAATTGTTTTGAGCAAGGTAAGTAAAAAGTGGTTTTTGAGTTATATCTGAAATACTGCCTTGCCCAAACAAAAGGACATACGTTCCGTGAGTTTCCTAAGAAGATTCGTTTTTTTTTAATTCACAGCATAGGGGAGTACTTACCTAGTAGGTAGTGGGTGCCACTTCATTGTGCGTGGTCCGATACGCACTAGGCCGGTTTTTTTTAGTTCTGGAATTTTTTCGTGAGTTCTATTTTCACAATGAATTGGTTTAGCTATTCGGTAGGTTAATTTACGAGTAACTTATAAAACCTACGTCGCAGTAGAAATTGTCATGCATTTTGCCAATAATTCAACATACTTAGACCCCCCTCGATATCATTGTTTTTTTTTAAACGAAAGTACATCTTTATTTTTAATTCTATATTATTATCTAGTTTCTACGACCTTGACTTGTCCTCTGATTTTTTTAATTTTCTCCCGACATGATGTAATTACTAAAGATTTTATTAGCTACCTTCTTCTCTAGCCAATTTACCTTCAATTTCATTTTTTTATAAATTGATTGGGTAAATTTCACGTTGCTCTTCGGTGTATCCACGTTAAAAATAAAACAAAGTTCCATTAAAATTAAAAAATAAACTGCCCATACATGTTCAGTTCTCATAAAAACTGAGTGGACAAGCTTTACCCATTATTAATCACTTCAGCCGTCACAACACTATGATACTGTCATTCAATAACCCTTTCATATCTACCAGAAAATCCACAGCAAGCTAAACAACACCTTAACAACCAAAACATAAGAGTGAGGGTCTAAAAACAGAAATGGCGTTTAAGCCATTTGGGATTAGTATCGAACAATTATTTGCCAAGCAGTATTACGCTTTAAATGTTTTGTAACAGAATTGAATTATGTATGGATTTTCGTTTGAAATTTTAGCGTGTAACATGATAATCTATTGTTTTTGTGGTGAATAAAGAGAGACATCCACTTTGAGACGGTTTCATTGTTTAAAAAAATACCGTTTACATTAGTATACATAGGCACTCTGCTTTACTTAATTTATAAATAAATAGGTACTAAATAATACTTAAGTAACTGTTTTAGAACTATCCGTTCTTAGATAACGCTTTTAAAGGGCAATTAGGTAACATTAGAACCATCAAAAAATGAAAAAATCATAGACATCAAAGACTTTCAACGAAAATTTTGAGCTCTAACTAATTTAAACCTCTAGGTATCAATGTAGTGGTATCAACGTTTTTGTAGTGTTTTTAGTGACCATAAATGATTATAATTACAGTAGGTACTCGTGAATGTCATAGAATGATAATGATCAAGAATTAGGCGGCAAAGTCACTCAAGCGAGAGGTGTTCAAAATATATCGACGACAAATTGCCAAACAAAATATCAAATACGAGTACAGCCCCCAGCTAAAACGATTAACAGAACAAACTCACGATTAAATCAACGCAACTAACTCGAAGTGTTAAATACACTTTGAAATCAATTAAATGAGGCAGTCAATTAATCACCGCCCCGCTCCATCATGCTGACGTCAGCTGTCAGTTTGACAGGTGTCACTCCGACAGACGTCAGATTTTGACAGCCCAAGGCCGCGCTAGTCCAAGGTGGTAACAAGCGGATTTTGTTTACTTCCGTACCTAATCCTAATTAATATATACAAGGTACACTCTTCGGAACAAAAAATATAAAAATTAAGATTATTTAAATGATTTTCTTTTATTTTTTTATTCAGAAAGCCAACAGCTTCTTTCTTTCAGCTCTGGTAACGTAACTTGAATAATCTAGGAGGTCTATTTTGTCCGACGTTTCCGACACTGACCACTTTGTAGGTACCTGTTAATTTCGTTTACTGCTGCGTTCAGGTAAGCACGTGAAATGTTTAAAATAAACCCCGATTTTGATCAAATCAATATGAACCTATCAAAATTCAGGCGTAAGACGCGTTATAAGTATAGGGTTTTCAATACATTTTAAAATAAAAACATACTTTTATTCCGAAAGGAACTAGATATTTTGTCGTCGACTATACACGGGTTTGTAAAGACACTATTCAGTACAGTACACCAGTTATAGTGACAGTGACCTGATCAGATAAGACGGCTGATTACTTGACTAGGTTTAACCGAATTTAGTAGATAAAGGAATTACGCGTAAAAAAATATAAGTGGGCGGTTCTTTAAGGCGACGCTCTGATAAACTATGAAACTCAAATAGTGTGCCGAAATCTCCTCACCTCATCCACCCCGGTAATTCTTACGCGGCTCGCGATCGAGTAGCGCATGACAGAGTTGACAGACAGAGCGCCGCACGGAACATAGACATCAAAGGAGACTTATACGATATTATTGGGGAACGGGACTTAATCGCGTACAATTATAACTAATTTACCTTTTTTAAGGTTTTTGTCCGACGTCGAAACGATTAAGTCCCGTTCCCCAATAATAATGTGTGAAAATCGTGTAAGTTTAAATCAATATATAGACTTATACGAGTAGATTTTTTTCAATACGACGGTGGCAAACAAGCATATGGTCCATCCGGTGGTTAGCGGATACCGCAACCTAAACCTACAGACGCTCGCAATTCAGTGCGCGATGCCGAGCCTTTATTAATTTAAGGATTCATTTTATGCATTCCACATTCCTTAAATATTATTTGGATTTTGTAATACCGTTAAGGATTAGATCGTGTACGTAATAAATGAGATATATATATATTTAATATTTTTTAAGAAATAAAACCGACTTCAATGGGGAGGCCGGTGAAAGATTATTATACTTATTAGATGGTGCACTCTTAGATTTCATACAATGAAATAAAAACCGGCCAAGTGCGTGTCGAGCCACGCACAATGTAGGGTTCCGTAGTTGTCCACCCGTTACATTACGCGGACTAAAAAGATTGCGAACTTATATTTACTATGTTTTTGACAGAATTAACAACATTATCTAAGGTATCAATGGAAATTGTACGAAAGTTTGCTTTTGCAAAGTACATTTCTTAAGTTCGACTATTACTCGTTAACTAGTAATGTCTACTTAGCTGTGATAGTTTTCCTTTTAAATTCATCATATACACTACTACCGTGATTTTTTTCACATAATCAAAAAATGCTTTTAGAAACCTTATAATATTTTTGAAAGAGCTATCCAACGATACCACCTCACACGATGGGGTTTAGAAGAAAAAAAATTGCACCACCACTTTACATGTAGGGGAGGTAGTATAAGTACCCTAAAAAAAAACTAATTTTGAAATTTTATTCTCCCGTTTTGTCGGCGTCATTGATATTGTATACTCATACCAAATTTCAGCTTTCTAGTACTAATGGTTACTGAGAAAATCGGGGGATAGACGGACGGACGGACGAACGGACATGGCGAAAGTATAAAGGGTTCCTTGTTTACTATGGAACCCTAAAAATTGCTATAAGTATGCTTATTATTAACAAATACTAATATATTGATAAAACACATTTTTGAGGTTGGTACGGAACCCTAAATGTGCGAAGTCCGACTCGCACTTGGCCGGTTTCTTGATATAGGTTAAAAATACTCTTAAAACAGTTTATAGGTAACTAGGTTTTATGTCTCAAATACTTAGTGAGTATTCGATTCGCAAAACTTATATAGCATGACATTTTTTCGTATTCGTTTAAATCCGGAGACGACTCCATGCCATTGTGTTATTTTCCAACTAGAACATTGAATGACATTTACTAACGTTGGTGAATTAATCTATTTGCGTTTTTACTTACCTTTTATAACCATATTTTTACATTAATCAATTAAACAAGCTTTCCTTTTTCGTTTTGATTACTTCTTCGTGTTTTTACGCGAATAAAATAACATTTTAAACATATATTTACGTAATTTTTCGGGAGCGCGACGAGCACATATCCAACGTTGACAGCGGCCGTCGGCCGATTGAATTGACAGAGGGGGGACGTCTTGTCATCTTCTTGTATAGAAAACACGGCGTGCGCTGTCTTAAACTATAAGGTCGTATACGACGAAAACGTATTTATCGATTTAAATAATAATTATAAGCTATTTTAATAAAATGCGACGGCCAATTTGAAGTGTTTGTTTAGATGAATCTATATTGAAAACTGAGAGGCTTTAACAAGTGCCGTTTGTCTGTAAAATGCAAACCCCTGTAAAAACAGAGGTGTGTTTGACGAAGAAAAGTCTGTTACAAAAGTTATCCAATCGTGTAAATACAACGGCCAAATTAAAGCTAAAGGTATGATTGATCATGTGAGTCTATTTCGTTTTCATCAGTTGCTTGGTTGCTGAGAAAAATGCAAATCCCTGCAACCAATATTCTCATATCGTCGTCTCTCTGAACCCTATAGTGTGACTTGAATTTAAACTTTTATGAGACATGTTATAACTTTATTTTACTATACGGTTAAAACTCACGTATTAATTGTCACTTTGGGCGACATGTTTCATGTGCAATCGGCGCGGGTCGCAGACGCACTCATCCTGAGGAAGAACTCCCGACGAGTTCGAAACATGTCGCCCAAAGTGACAATTAATACGTGAGTTTTAACCGTATAGTAAAATAAACCTATAGTGTGATATAAAATCGCGTGAAACACTGTTTATGTTTACTATTTGTCTTCACAAATTTGTATTTGACATCACGAAAAAAAAACAATGGTTATGTACCTATAAAAAAACAGACCTCTTCATTCTTAAATTCCTTTTTTATTTTTGCTGCAGAATGCAGATATTAAAGTTCACACGACATAAATCTAGTTTTATAACAACAGAGGAAGCCGCGGCTGCGACCACCGCCGCGTCGCTGATAACCGTGATAAGAAAGACAATATTGGGCCTGTAAGGAACAAAGAGCAAACAGGGGCGCTACGCTATAAGTCTTACGTAGGTTACACTGATTAAAGAATCCTGGGAAAAACGTAGGATTCGTCGAGTCTTCTTAGTTGTAACTTAAGTTCTATTGAAGAAACCACCTCCGACGTATCGGGTTATCCTTATGGGAATTACCTACTAATTTCCTAAAAATTCAGATTCTGACTGAAAACCGAACCGAAAAATTCAGATGATGATTTGGAATACATTTTGAGCCCTTTGTACTCTGTTTGGTACACTCGGGGACTTTAATTGTTGAGCCATTTGGAGCTCAGTTTATACTGGACCTTCATAGTTGCTATGATATAACCAGTGTAAACTGATTGATTCGGGTAACACCGTTGTGAAAATATCAGAGATCTCTTAGTTTCTTTGTACCCTGAAACTCGTCATCAATTTTACGACGCAAATTAAACCGTGTGTAATTATACCAAAATTTAATATATGCAATTGCATTTTACAACAGCTTTACTCAAATACTTAGGTGCTCGTACAGTCAATCAATTTGATTTCTGGGACACTTCGTACCTTGTCATAGTGATATTAATATAAGATCTCTAGAGTCTAGCGGCTTTCATAAAATAGATTTTCACTGTGACAAGGTACGAAGTGGCCCAGAAATCAAATTGGTTTACCGTACTTAAGTCAGTTTTTTTTGGCCGGAGAAGATTTCCAACGAAGGACTGTGGAATATCTGTCGTGAGACGCCGGTCGGCCACCAGATCAAATTCCGTAAGTGGACCTGGATCGGCCACACCCTAAGAAGAGCTCCCGACCACTAGAATGGACTCCACAAGGGAAAAGGAAACGTGGCCGACCTAAACACACCTGGAGGCGTTCAGTGGCGACGGAACTGAAGACTATCGGGCTAACCTGGTCCTAGGTGAAGCGCTTAGCCCAAGACAGAACGAAATGGCGGAGTACTGTGGACGCCCTCTGCCCCACCTAGGGGTTACAGGACCTTAAGTCACTTAAGTCAGCTCTCTACAACCAATATATCGATTTTTTTATTCAAAATGTTTATACGGCCTCTTAAACATATCTCTGTAACTGTATATAGGTACGTGTAACTCCAAAATCCAGGGAAGACAACCGGGCAAGTTTAGCACAAGACGGATGGGCCCGCCTGTCCCCAAGGCGAGCGGGACATTAGACAGGGGAGGCCTTAATCATTTAACATGTCCTCTCTTGTTCTTCTTATAAAGTTATTACATTAACGGAATAAGAAGGCATAAAACCTAATAAGTTTTTGTTAAATGGGTCATTGTCAGATTTAGGTGCGCGTCTTTTCGGGGGACATATCAAAAGTTAAGGATTACCCGCATAAACTATGTACGAGTATGTATCCGCTGTAAATCCATGTTATAAAAACGTAACTTACATGCACATAAGACGTTAACTATTGACCACCGGATGGATGTTTTGTTTTGCAACTCACAATGACCCAAATACGTAGTGGTCACTTAGTTTTGCACGTCGTGTTGTCGAAACCCTTTTATTAATTAGCCGAAGACCAGGTTATTATAGCCTATATTCTCAGTTGTCAACTTCATAGTTGCAGTAGTTGTAGGACCATTCATGATACTTGTATTGTGTGATTTTTAATTAACACAGTTTACTTACCGACATCCAACAATGTGATAATTTGTAGAAAATCAACTACACTCACTCATGAGCAAAAATAATGCATACACTTTGTATTGAATTTCCATAGAAAGTGTACCCATTATTTTGACTACCTACATTATTTTGGCGATGGAATGTCGGAGTGACTGTTGTTAAAAGTATCTTCGATTGCATCCTTTACAGCAATTATTTATCTTACGAGGCGATCACGTAATGTGAGCTTAAGATATCGTACTATCGTTTATCGTACAGTCAAGGGCACCAATATGTATACATTTTTTCACCTTACTCCATTGAAATAAGGTCCATAAATGTATACATATTTATGCCCTTGACTGTACTATCATCATAGTGACGCACTTCCGTTTCCTGCTAATGCTAAGTCGCCTGTAGCGTGCTGCATTTGAAACAAGCTACTGATATTATTAGATTAGAATTATAGGTAGCTAGTGCTCTCTCGTCCTCACACATGTGACAACTCTCAAGTGTGAGCGAGAGCGAATATCCCAATACGACTCCAGTCTAAACTCAATACGTCACGACACTGTCGCCAGTGTCGCCATTCGGAATACATTTCAAGCTTCACGAAACTGGAAAGAACTCGAACTTTTCAAATTAGTACTTTGATTTTTCTATAAATGTGGTCTATCGCTATCTCTGATTTCAATAAATACCCACTAATCTAATACAAAGAGGTTATACTTGTGGCTTTGTGTGTTCGCGTATTAAAACTGCGGAATATCTACGAGTAAATATATTTATGTTGTTATCGTGTCACATTGATATAGCAATTTGAGGAAACCCAGAATTATCTTAGATTTTGACGTTACGTTATTTATTTCTAATAGCAACCGAACATGTTCTGATAAATGGGTAATAAAAGCACTTACGTGTGATTTATGGCACCTAGACACATTGAAATCCTATGTGAATGATTCAATTGATGCACTTAAGGGGAGGTATCCCCAACGCAACTGTCCCGCTCTAACATGCGTGAGTTTACAATTAACCATCCCGCTCTCTACGCAAGCTCTGCGCGCAGTTTTGTGAATATTTAGCTATAGTTATTAAGCCAATCATTTTATCAAAGCAAACCCTGCGAATTTGTCTATAACTATTTACGATCTTTAATTGAGTACAAAAATTAAATGTTAAATATCAGTAATATAGCCGTAGTATTGAAAATACATTCCAAAAAGGGGTAAATTCGCGATTATTTTCTATCGAGTGAAATTCATCAAATCATGTAACTGACTGCGATTTTGACTAGTATTCAGGACTGGCTGTAGAATATGGGTGCCCTGAATGCCTTGTACGGGTAGCTTCGGCTTGGAGCCGGCAACCAATGTAGGCTCACAGCCGAACGACGAAAGTGCGCAGTCGCTTAGCGCGCGGCCTGCCGTACGGGCACCTCCGTCGCAGTGGAGAGGGGTGCGAGAGTGACGGCGAGCTCTTCCGTCTCTCTCACACGGTAGTGGATTCCAGGTTGAAGAGTGAAACGCACGATGAAAGAGAAGGCTTGATGGCGATGCTGGCAGGTTTGAGCGAGAAAGGTAGATGTTGCTTGCTTGATTATCGTATGTGGAATGAGAACATTTTAGCAAGTACATCACCTTTTATAAAGCGGCCAACATTACCATAAAGAAAGCAACTTTATTTTATTCCAACTTAAATAGTTTGTTTACATTATTTTCACTATTGATTTAGTCTAATTATCTACTTTCTAATTAGATCTAATTAATTCTAATTAGAATGTTACAATTTACTTATGCAGAATAATGGATGGAACAATAAAACATGTACTAAGTGCGTGTTAAACAAACAGTTTTGCAATTATTCTTAGGTAATTGCTGAATGTAATTAGACTTTTATTAATTAGCGGCTTTATTTTTCGCCTGTTACAAAAACTGTATCTTAAAAATAAATCCTATCTATATTGTCGGTTAGAAACCTTTACGCAGAATTACGACACAATAATTTCTATTACATTAGAATAAAGGTTAAATGAGTACAGTTGAATGAATATAAACTAGATAGTGAAAGTGAGCTTTAAACAAACAAAGTTGGTGTATGAAGTTACTGCAATTACATGCTAATATGTTTAAAACATAACAAATCTTAACCTAAGGTTGGCGCAGTGCCATCGACGCAGAATTACTAAAGAAAGCAAGGTTGTGTACTCTAAACAATATAAGCTAATTTGAGAGAAAGTGAATTTAAACAATATGGACAACCTTGGTAATTACTAACAAAAATGAATACGGTTAAAAAGGTTTGTGCGGAGCCCGCGTTGGGGCAAAGAACGACACACTTAGCTGCTAATTTCACTTAGGGTAAGTGCGCCGTTGTAGGCCACAACGGGGGACACGTAGCGGTCGGTCGCCACCCGTTTTAGTCAAGTCGGGTAAATCAGTTTCAATAACTAATGGGGCTATTCCTACACTCCCGTGTGACCCCATGCGATACACTTATACCAATAAAGAAATTATCCTAAGATAAGTCTATTTGTGTTCGCATTTCTATTATTGTCAAATCCGGTAGTTGAATGGCAAGTATATGACTTAAACCGATTCGCTCATATGAGATGTTATTCAGTAAGATGACCTACTTGACATAAGTATGAAACTATTGCCGGAAGACAGCTGTTCAGCGTGGTAACATGTAAAAAGGCTAGTGAAAGTTTAATTTCTATCTAAACAGCGAATGGCTTTTCGTAACTCGCCCGCAACACTACTACAGTTGCGGGACCGTGGATATACCCCCGAGCTGAGATCGACTTTTGTCCTAAGCACAGCGAGTTGCATTTTCATAACTCGCCCGCAACACTACTACAGTTGCCGGACCGTGGATATACCCCTGAGCTGAAATTGACTTCTGCCTTAAACAGTCTCCCCCCCGTACGCAAGTACATAAATATGCTAACCAAGGCAAGTCGATTCTACTAATATGAGACGTGAGGTCGGGCGACGGATGAGTCCAGCGGTAGTTCTCACCTCTGTGACACGTACCCTGCCGTCAGGTCCAGGATAAACTTTCTCTATGAGCCCGCGGGGCCATGTTCCTCTAGGCATGGTACTGTCAGCGATCAGGACGACGTCGCCGGGTTTCAGGTTCGGCTGCTCAGATGCTCGCTTACGTGGTAGTAAAGTAGGCTTGTATTCTGTTAACCATTTCTTCCAGAATCTGTCCGCGAGCTGTTGTACTTCTTGCCAGCTGTTTTTAAGAGGTTTTTTGTCGCTGAAGCTGCCGAAAGGTGTCATACCGTTAGATCGATGAATAAGAAAGTGATTAGGTGTCAGCTGTTCTTCATTCAAGTTGGCGTTAATGGGTGTCAATGGCCGCGAGTTCACGATGTGTTCGGCTTCTAGCAGGAGAGTGTGAAGCGTGTCTTCAGATGGAATCTTGTCTCGCAGAGTGGAGTATAAGGCGTTTTTTATACTTTTTACCATGATTTCCCACGCGCCGCCCATGGATGGCGCTCCTGGCGGTATCTTCTTCCACACGATGCGTTTGTTTACGAGAAAGTCGTTGAACTCGGCGCTGTCCATTGCTTCTTTTATTTCACGCTCCGCCCCTATGAAGTTGGTGCCGTTGTCACTGTAGATGATGGTGGGGGTGCCTCTTCTGGCCATCATGCGTCTAAGCGTTTGAATCATAGAGCTAGCCGAGAGGGAGTTGGCTAACTCTACGTGCACTGCCCGTGTAGTTAGGCAAGTGTATAAGGCGCCCCATCGCTTTTCTACGCGTCTTCCTATAGTGACTTTTAGGGGTCCAAAAAAATCAGTCGCCGTAGCCGTGAATGCGGGTTGATGATGCATGAAACGCTCTTGAGGTAAGTCGCCCTGTTGTTGTATAATAGGCTTGGATTTTCTTAACTTGCACCATTGACATCTGGCGTGTATGTTCTTCAAGTAGTTACGCAAACCAATAATATGATATTTCTGTTGCAATTCGTTGATCACGGTGTGGTGATTGCCGTGATTAAATTGCTCGTGATAGTGGTGAACGAGCAGTTTGGTTATATGGTTGCTTATGTCCAATATTATCGGTTGCCTCTGGTTACTAGCGCTGTTGATCCTATATCTTCCGTCGAGTGTCAATAGCCCATCCGTAGACAATTTCACAGCCAGCCGATGCAGTTTAGAAGACTTCTGGATGCTATCGTTGCGGCGTAAGCGAGCAAGCTCCTCGGTGAAATCTTCTTGTTGGCATCGCTGCAGCAACAGATGTTCAGCAATCAGCAAGTGTCGTGACGTCAAGTCATTACCCGACGTGGTCTTAGTTTGCCTTAGGGTAAAGACTTCAACAGCTACCAACAGACGACCTAGTGCGCGTTGCAACCTAACATAACGCGAGAAACGCTGCGGATCGGGTAAGTGATCGAACCTCCCCTGTGTGACATCGACAGCGGCGACGGTGTTAACTTGTTTGCGCTCCTCCCCGGTGGGAGGGATAACGTGACTATCCTTCTTTAATTTAGGCCACTTATCGGGTGAATCTAGTATAAACTGTGGGCCTCTGAACCACCGGTGGTTTATGTCGAAATCCGCCTTAACACCGCGAGTAGCGAAATCCGCGACGTTTTCGTTCGTAGGTACCCAGTGCCAATCGGAAGGCCTGGTAAACGTTTCTAATTCGGCTAATCTATGAGCGACGAACGGTTTGAATGTTCTAGGGTCTGAATGTATCCACGCGAGTACAGTCCTAGAGTCGGTCCAGTAAAATGACTGGCAGATTTCGTAATCCGTTTCGCGCCGGACTGCGTCCGCCAGCCTGCAGGCTAACACGGTAGCTTGTAGCTCTAATCTAGGTATCGAAATACACTTAAGGGGCGTCACCCTAGCTTTGCTACTAACTAAATGTGAAGTTTTATTGCCTGCGGAGTCCGAAACTACGAGGTATATAACTGCCGCGTACGCTTTCTCGCTTGAATCTGAAAAGGCATGAATAATTGCCTGCCCCTTCGACCTAGGTATATGCCTAGGTATAGCTAAGCTTTGCAGCAAATCTAGACTATCTATCCACTCGCGCCATGCCTTATTCAAGTTATCGGGTATAGTTTCGTCCCACTGGCAGGCCGTTCGCCATAAGTCCTGTATTAACATTTTACCTAAAATCGTTACGGGCGTAGCCAACCCAGTTGGGTCGAAAACACTAAATACGGCGCTCGTGACCTGACGCTTGGTAGGTATCCTAAGTCCCTTAACCACGTCTGTGGGTGTATTGCGTAGATTTAAGTTGAAACCTAAACTATCACTTTTGTGATTCCACAGAAGTCCTAGGGTACGCTCGTGCTCAGATTTACCTAGCGCTGTAGAAGATTCCTTAGACACATCGTTAACGTCGCTTAAGACCTTAGGTTCGTTAGATGCCCAACCGCATAGGGTAAACGAGGCTTTCTTGAACACCTCGTCCATGTCACGAATGGTTTTCCGGGCCTGCTCTATCGTATCAAACGCACCTAAAAAATCGTCCACGTAAAAGTTTCGTTCCGTGAGCCTAGCTATCTCGGGGTAAGTGTCGCGATAATCGTTTGCGTTTTTATTCTTAACGTAAATAGCCGTTGCAGGGCTCGACGCGCTGCCAAATATTAACGAAGTCATTCTATACGTCTGTGGCGGCGTATCCCTGCTATCCCCGCGCCATAAAAATCGTAAACTATCGCGATCAGACTCCTTTACCTTAATCTGAAGAAACATCTGTTTGATATCAGATATTACTCCTATACGACCCTCGCGAAATCTTATAAGTACACCGAAAAGCGACTGAATTAAGTCCGGGCCGGGTAAAATGGCATCGTTTAACGCTTTACCGCTCGTACGACAAGCAGCATCAAAAACGAGCCTTTGTTTCAATTTCGTTGGATGAATAACATTGAAATGAGGAAGGTAGAACGTGCGTGGCGTATCAAAGGTTGCGTCCACCTTTTCCGCGAAACCTTGCTCGAATAAGTCATTCATTTGCCTATTGTACTCGGCCTTTACTTTCGGGTCGCTATCTAATTTCTTTTCTAATGTGTATAGGCGCTTTAAGGCGTGCGCTTTGTTATCAGGTAAGGTTTCATCATCAGATTTCCATAACAAGCCTGCCTCAAACCTATCCTCGTTAGGTAAACGCTTACAAGTAGACTCTAACATTTTTAACGCTCTATCCTCCGGGTCGTTGACCTGTTTACGCGGCTCTATACCTAAAGATTCTATGCTAAAGTGCTCGCGTATCAAGGCTAAAGCTGGATCTTGATTGTCGAATGTAGGCTTAATATGGTTTACCGCCCCTGTTAACTTACGGGGACGTTCATTAACTCCGTGAAGTACCCAACCTAGCTGTGTTAAGGAGGCGCAAGGTGATGATTTACCGCCCTCACATACTTGCCTACTTACTATCAGATGCCACGCATCTTGCCCTATGAGTATAGTAGGTTGCGCCGAGTCATAACACAACTCGTCTTCAAGGTGTTGTAAATGAGCGCATTCACGAACCACCGACCTATCAACCGATTGAGATGCTAAATTTAGTTTATCTACCGTATGTACGGTGAGTTCGTGGAACTCTCTGCTGGCTATACCTCTAATGGCGATCTTTACGCGAGATGAATCGTTATCAATGACTTCATGACCTCCTACTCCTTCGAAGGAGAGGGTTTCCCGCTTACCGGGGTGCGTAACTTCGTAAGCTATGTCCTTAGTTACCAATGACAACGTTGCGCCTTCGTCCATAAGAGCGTGTGTAGTTATAGAACCCTTAGGTCCTTTGATCTCAACAGGAATAATCTTTAAATATGCTTGAGACTGGTTTGTGTGGTTTACTGAACTAACACGTTCCTTGACGGGCGCATTTACCCTATCCCTACGTTCGGTATAGCTCGTTCTGCCGTGTAATAAGGCGTGATGCGACGCCTCACATCCGCCCTTGCCGCACGCTACGTATTTGCATCTATTTGATGTATACCTATGTGAGTCGTTTAAACATCGGAAACATAATCTATATTTCTTAAGGCTTTCCCACCGATCATTTACGCTTAACTTTAGAAAGTCGGCGCAGCTGGCTATTGTGTGGTTACCTGCACATACAACACACTTACTTACATCTTTACTACGGTTGTTAGCGGCGTTATCCTTAAACCACTGCGGTTTACTATTCCTATCGTTATTCCTAAACTTGTTATTGTTGTAATTTCTAACTCTTTGCGTCTTACGCTTGTTATTGGCGGCGGCAACAAAGTGCTGCTCTGCCTCGCTATCACTACAAGAGTCGTGGTGTGTCCTAGCGTGCCTACCCTGTGACATGGACGAGCGTGAGGAGTGTTGTGGTACGTATTCTTCTTCGTAATAATCGCTATAGTCGCTATGCGACGATACTGAGCTCTCCCTACACTCGTGTCTGCTGCGTGAACTAACGTTAATGTTGTTAACCTGGCGTGAGCGCACGCCGGACCTCTGCTTAGCTTGTTCGTAGGCGAACATAGCATTAAAATTAGTACTTAACTCCTTTAAGAACCTAGACATAGCTAAAAGTTCAGGTATATTCTGATTACCGCCCTTGTACCTATACCACTCAAATCTAACTATGTTATTCATTTTATCTACTATACGACTTACTAACTCTGGAGCGTATAGGTACTGCGGCTTATTGAGGGCTGTGATCGAAGATACTATATTACACACGCGATTGCTAAATTCAGATAAATTTCTACTATCTTCGCTCATACGCGGCATCTTTTTAACATTTTGAATTTCCGATAATATTATGACATCAGGCTTGCCATAAGCCCTGTCTAACGCGTCTATCACTTCATACGGATTACTACAAGTGTGTAATATAGCTCTTACCGATTCACGCGCTTGACCCTTAATTGCCTTACGTAATCGGCCCATATTGGCTATATCTGAGAACGAGCTCTCAGTATCTGAGTAAACCTTTTTAAATGAAATCCAATCCGATGGGTTACCATCGAACAAAGGCAGGTCACCTATGTATTTATTCGAAGTGACTATCTGCTGCGGCTGTGGGGATACGTGACTGTCAGACCTATTCATACTAATCGCCTGTACTATGGCGTCGCGTAAAGCGCTAATTTCCCCTGCCGTACTATTGTGGGGCCTATCCTGCTGCACTATGTTTCTATTGGGCGCTGTGCTAGTTGCGTTCCTATTCGACGATGCATTTGGCAGACTATCAGCGGCGGGCGGCGGCTCGCGCCCGACAGTTGAATTTTGCGCTAGCAATAATTCATACCTAGAGGCGGCGTACGCGGCGGCGGCCCTCGCCTGCTCTAATTGCGAGGCGCGGAGCTCAGACTCCGCACGCAACCTAGCTAATCTATCATGTTCAGCCCTATCCGGCGAAATACCGCTGGGCCTCCTCGGAGGCTGTGCTTGCCCTCTTAAATCTAAATTGGCTCTTGAGCCACTGTGCGCGTGACCTAGGCTACCCACTGTGTTGCCTACGCCTGCAGACGCGCTTAACGATCTTAATCTAGTGTCGCCCGCGATACTTTCGCTGTGCGCTGGACCTAGGTTTCCTACGTTGCTACCTATGCCCTCGTATGCGCTTAACGACCGCGTGCCTAAGCTCGCTCTTAAAATTGCACTCCTATAGGGGTCGCCCGTGATATCTACACTGTACGGATTTCCTGGAGGGTCCGTATTCCTATCTAGACCAGAAATCGCGTTTAACGACGAAGTGTCTAACCTAACTTTACTCCTAGAGGGGTCGCCCGTGATACCTACACTGTACGGATTTCCTAGAGGGTCCGTATTCCTATCTAGACCAGAAATCGCGTTTAACGACGGAGTATTTAACCTAACTGTATTCCTGTAGGGGTCGCCCGTGATACCTACACTATACGAATTTCCTAGAGGGTCTGTACGTGGACCAGAAACCGCACTGCTTCCTAGAGGGTCCATACCGGGACCAGAAACCGCGTTATTTCCTAGAGGGTCCGTACGTGGACCAGAAACCGCACTGCTTCCTAGAGGGTCTATTCCGAGACCAGAAACCGCGTTATTTCCTAGAGGGTCCATACCTAGACCAGAAATTACGTTTGACGACGGAATACCTAAATTCGCGTTCCTAGAGGGGTCGCCTGTGTTACCTACACTACGCGGATTTCCTAGAGGGTCTGTACTTTGACCAGAAACCGCACTGCTTCCTAGAGGGTCTATACCGAGACCAGAAACCGCGATATTTCCTAGAGGGCCTGTACCGAGACCAGAAATCGCGCTTGACGACGGAACGCCCGCGTTATCTAAATTCGCGTCGAATCTCGCGCCTAAAATGTCGTTACCGCCTAGCGTGACGGGGTTCTCGCGCGGATTCGCATTATCTACTGATTCCACATTTTCTACCCTAACCGGACTCGCGCCTAAACTACTCAACTCCTGGGGAGCTGCGAGCGATGCTGCACTAGTCGTCTGTTCGGAAGTGCCAGTCCCGTGGCTCCACGTATGGGTTTCTTGCGATGAAGTGGTTTCGTACGACGTACCGCTCTCACCTTTGGACCCATCAGTGCTGCTTCGCTCCTCCTCTTCTTTGTCCATTCCTGGTTGGCTCCTGACCCTGCCCGACCTCAATACCTGCCCTGTGCCCTTGCCTACCCCCTTCCCTGACATCCTACCTACCTAACACTAATCGTCCCTAGCTGCTCGCTCGGCGTACTACCGTAGGGATGCCGATTGAGAATAGGAATGTGAAGGAATGGATGGGTAGTGTACCGCCTGGCAGTGGAGAACTGTACGTTGTTAGTGCTCTATGACGTGGAGGAATAACACGCCCTTCAGCTTGCCAACCTGTGGCCTAACACCGCAAAGCCTCGTACCAGCGCACGGCCGAGCTATATAGACGCTCTGAAAAGAGCGCTGCGATACTCGCTCGATATATCGCACTAAAAAAGCGTGTATATGTCCAGGTTAACACCGCTAGGCCCAGACCACGCCACCTGCCAGAAATCAACGGGGATTGACGAAACCCGGCACTGACAGGATTTACGATTGACGCTCACGACGGCTTGACGCTTGTACTTCGAAGTCTTCCTCGCTGGTTACCGCAAACAGTCCCGTTCGGGATTTTTCTTTCTTGAGGCTTCTTTTCTTCTTTGGCCTTTGGAAGGCTTTTCTTTTTTGAGGTTTCTTTTCTTCTTTAGCCTTTGGAAGGCTTTTCTTTTTTGAGGTTTGAGATTTCTTTCTTCCAGACGAATCGGACGACAACGTGAGGTTTCCTTTTTGAGGGCTTCGGACTTGATTGAGGATCTTCTATAAGTATTTTCTTTCTTCGTAATGGGCTTGATCGAGGATCTTCTATAAGTATTTTCTTTCTTCTTAATTGACTTGATCGAGGATCTTCTATAATAATTTTCTTTCTTCTTAATGGACTTGATCGAGGATCTTCTATAATAATTTTCTTTCTTCTTAATGGACTTGATTGAGGTTCTTCTATAATGTATTTTCTTTCTTGAGTTTCAGCCTTCTTTTTTGAATTTTCTTAATAAATCTTCTTTTTCTTTCTTCTTAATGATTATTCTTTCTTCTTTGCAGTTTTCTCTTCATCCGGCTATCGATGGACCATTATTCAGGACTGGCTGTAGAATATGGGTGCCCTGAATGCCTTGTACGGGTAGCTTCGGCTTGGAGCCGGCAACCAATGTAGGCTCACAGCCGAACGACGAAAGTGCGCAGTCGCTTAGCGCGCGGCCTGCCGTACGGGCACCTCCGTCGCAGTGGAGAGGGGTGCGAGAGTGACGGCGAGCTCTTCCGTCTCTCTCACACGGTAGTGGATTCCAGGTTGAAGAGTGAAACGCACGATGAAAGAGAAGGCTTGATGGCGATGCTGGCAGGTTTGAGCGAGAAAGGTAGATGTTGCTTGCTTGATTATCGTATGTGGAATGAGAACATTTTAGCAAGTACATCACCTTTTATAAAGCGGCCAACATTACCATAAAGAAAGCAACTTTATTTTATTCCAACTTAAATAGTTTGTTTACATTATTTTCACTATTGATTTAGTCTAATTATCTACTTTCTAATTAGATCTAATTAATTCTAATTAGAATGTTACAATTTACTTATGCAGAATAATGGATGGAACAATAAAACATGTACTAAGTGCGTGTTAAACAAACAGTTTTGCAATTATTCTTAGGTAATTGCTGAATGTAATTAGACTTTTATTAATTAGCGGCTTTATTTTTCGCCTGTTACAAAAACTGTATCTTAAAAATAAATCCTATCTATATTGTCGGTTAGAAACCTTTACGCAGAATTACGACACAATAATTTCTATTACATTAGAATAAAGGTTAAATGAGTACAGTTGAATGAATATAAACTAGATAGTGAAAGTGAGCTTTAAACAAACAAAGTTGGTGTATGAAGTTACTGCAATTACATGCTAATATGTTTAAAACATAACAAATCTTAACCTAAGGTTGGCGCAGTGCCATCGACGCAGAATTACTAAAGAAAGCAAGGTTGTGTACTCTAAACAATATAAGCTAATTTGAGAGAAAGTGAATTTAAACAATATGGACAACCTTGGTAATTACTAACAAAAATGAATACGGTTAAAAAGGTTTGTGCGGAGCCCGCGTTGGGGCAAAGAACGACACACTTAGCTGCTAATTTCACTTAGGGTAAGTGCGCCGTTGTAGGCCACAACGGGGGACACGTAGCGGTCGGTCGCCACCCGTTTTAGTCAAGTCGGGTAAATCAGTTTCAATAACTAATGGGGCTATTCCTACACTCCCGTGTGACCCCATGCGATACACTTATACCAATAAAGAAATTATCCTAAGATAAGTCTATTTGTGTTCGCATTTCTATTATTGTCAAATCCGGTAGTTGAATGGCAAGTATATGACTTAAACCGATTCGCTCATATGAGATGTTATTCAGTAAGATGACCTACTTGACATAAGTATGAAACTATTGCCGGAAGACAGCTGTTCAGCGTGGTAACATGTAAAAAGGCTAGTGAAAGTTTAATTTCTATCTAAACAGCGAATGGCTTTTCGTAACTCGCCCGCAACACTACTACAGTTGCGGGACCGTGGATATACCCCCGAGCTGAGATCGACTTTTGTCCTAAGCACAGCGAGTTGCATTTTCATAACTCGCCCGCAACACTACTACAGTTGCCGGACCGTGGATATACCCCTGAGCTGAAATTGACTTCTGCCTTAAACAACTAGACAAGATCCTCATGTAACAAATATATTTTTTTTAGATTTTAAGACACTATATTCTATGTCTCAGATGGTTTTTAAAAACAAAAGTGGTAATAAGTGTGCCCGAGCGTGACGCACTTATTTATCAGGCGGGTTGTGTTGTGATTTTTAGAAAACAGAAGCCATGGTTAGTAATAATTATATAGCTTATGTTTTGATAACTCGTTATATTGCCAAAGTGTCATGGCCGTGATATCGCTAAATTCAATTTATGTCTCTGGTCATTTTTCATATCGAACTAATAAATGTGGAAAACAATCGAATTTTTTACATGCCCACTGATATCATAGGTACAATACTATATCGATGATTCAGAATAAATAATAATACGAAAGTTTATATCTTGGGATAAGGTAGGGACCACAGGCATCCTTTAGTATGCAACTGTATTGGAATGTAACTCTAGGAGGATGACGATGAACGGGAGTTACATAATGTTACATTTCCACACTTTCATTACCTCCTCCCTAACGTAACGTCTCGGAAAATCCCGCGAAATATATCGGAATGTGATTTGGATACGAACAAGATGAACCTAATTAAGTCTTGGTACAAACCGGTACACATGGTCCAGCTAAATTACCCAAAGAAAGAGAAATTAATAAGTGTCAGTACTGTCCAATCCGTCCGGGGAGGGATTAACGAACCCTTTAACGGTCATCCCGGATATTAGGAATGTTACAATTACTTAATCTTATTTGTAGGTGACGGGGGTGAATAAAATAGCTAATTTTGGAGATACTGCATTATGCCTTGTATTGACAAAATTCCGTGGTGAGCAGTAAAAGAAAATCGGTACCACAAGGCGTTTGATATGATAGAGTAGGTACTGTCTATGCATAATTCAGCGTAGAAGATATGAGTTCACGTTGTTTATGTGTTCGTATGTGTTACATACGAATAATTTAAGGTTCTTTCACCCGTTCTATTGACATTACCGTTTGAGAAAAAGTTAAATTACAACATACACGTTCGACGACCGCTTTAGCTTAGTTGGTAGTGACCCTGCCTACGAAGCTGGAGGTCCCGGGTTCGAATCCCGGCCGGGGCATTTATTTGTGTGAATAGCACGAATATTTGTTCTTGGGTCTTGGATGTTTTCTATGTATTTAAGTATATATTTATCTATATAAGTATTTATATCGTCACTTAGTACCCATAGTACAAGCTTTGCTTAGTTTGGGACTAGGTTGATTTGTGTAAGATTGTCCACAAATATTTATTATTTTATTTTTATTATATATATGGTCACTCTCTACTTACTATTAGTCATGAATACTTGAGTGTCAAGTATTGATACGATTAGTTTTATCTTTATTAAATGACGTTACATGTCTCACACCGAATGTTGAGACGAATAGCGTAGTGTACTCAGGTTATTTAAAAAAAATCGTGTCTCACTGAATTATCTACTCATTGCTATCCATCAATCTAGTCTTGCCTATTAGTCTCAATCTCCACTCAATTGCTCAAAGGTTAGCTGAAAGAAATCCCTTATATGGATAAGCTCGCCTTTGTACATGCATGTCAACTGTTCTTGTATTTTTATGCTATGTTTACTCATGTACAATAAAGAATTATACATACATACATACATACAAACTGTCTGTATATCATTGTACAAATCATACCTACACGATAACATTATGCAACCGTAGATATTGCACTAATAACTTAATAAGAGTAAACACTTGACATTAAGAACCCTTCTAAAGATAACAAAAAAGTTTTTTAAATTCGATCACTTAAATTTTAATGCGCGGCCACAAACAAAACAAAAGAACATCAGCGATATTCATAAAAACAAAAATGGCGGTGTCACCGAACGACAATATTTCAAAAAACGAAAACATGACAGCTGTGTCAAAAGGCACTATAAGTCACTATCAAGCCTTCCACCGCACGCATTCCAAACGGGAACTAAATTGAATAAAGATAGGGTTGAAAGCTCAGTGGCTCGGAATTCGCTGTCCTCTCAATTATTACGAAAAAAACTGTCTTGTCTTTCTAATTACGTAGTGATGTGCCTGTCGACGGTCCGGCAAGATAAATAAGAAGATGATATTTTCCGGTGGTAAAAAACGCGCAATGTCACGGTTTTATCAAGATTGAGGTTATGGGCTTTTGGTTTTTTGGCCGCTACCACGATCATTGACACATTAATCAACAAGTTATTCTCCAAACAGTGTCATCAATATCTCAAAAAGTTATTATAGATATTAGGTAAGTCAAGTACCGTGGGCTTTTTAAATAAGTATTTCTTATGAAAACTTTTGTGCAAACGACTTTTGTGGTATGTCGACATTTGTAGCTCCTAAAGCTGGTATAATAGCATTTTTTTTTAATTTTTATTAGGTACAGGTAAGGTTAGTTTAGGTCAGTCTCCACTCGTTATAAGAAAAATCTGAATGACGATCATACAGTCTGTTAAAAACTAGGAAAAAAATGGTTTTAAACCTATATCAAAAATTCGATAACAGTATTAAAATTTTAATTCAGGCCCTAGAAATTACCGGATCGCGATAATGATACGATATCGTGGTGAAGGGTAAGGCGCCAATGGAAGATTTGTTGTGTGTAATCGATCCGGGAACAAGGTGCGCGGTGTACGACGATAACGCTCCCTAGGCGTTGGCATCGGCTCGATGCCGATACAGTGTTCTGTAAGTTGGGCCGATAGGAAGATAATCATTTTTATAATTATTTGTAAACAATTTTACACGAATCAACCTAGTCCCAAACTAAGCAAAGCTTGTACTATGGGTACTAAGCGACGGTATATATACATACTTATATAGATACATAGAAAACATTCAAGACCCAGGAACAATTGAATGAATGAATGAATGAATGAAGTAGTTTATTCACCAAAAACATATGGTACATAATATAGGTGTTACAGTCAATGTCGTCCCAAAATATGTTTCGCCAAAACAGGCATGTGAAAATTATTATGTCAAAATCATTATACATTATAGTTATTGTGAAGTCACAGTACAGAAAAGATAAACAATAAATTATAGAGAATTAGCATAAATTAGGTAAAGACATTGTGATTCAAAATTAAAGATAAAATAAAATAAACACATTAAAACATCATAGTCACTCATAGTCAATTATTTGTACAATCAGAATATATGTCAATTGAAATAAAATTAAATCAAAATGTTACAGATAGAAATTAAAGGATGTCCATTAGAATTTATGTGCAAAAAATTCTTTGACACTATAAAAACTGTGTTCACACAATAAATTAATTATTCGTGTTCATCACACAAATAAATGCCCTGGTCGGGATTCGTACCCAGAACCTCCAGCTTCGTAAGCAGGGCCACTACCAACTAAGTTAAAGCGGTCGATATAAGATATAATAAGATACCTATACAATCTTTTTAATTATTGGAATCTCTTTCAATCGCGGAATGAATGAGCCCTGTTAAAGAATACACTGTTTCTTTATACAATATACGTATAAAACGTGTATATACGTACGTATTGTTTTTACATGTTGAATATGAGAAACGTACCTAATAATGTAGTATTTCGTTTTATTCGTATGCCTTTGACGAGTTTGAAGATCATTGATTTACGATGATGTCAGATACAGGACATAAAGATCAGTGAAAAGAGGTTTCCATCTCTAAGTCTATGGCGTAAATCCTATGATAAAGGGTTTTCACTACCTATACGGATATCTTACTGCCGTCACATGACTAAAACCTACTCTTCGGGTTTCATAGAAGTTAACCAAGTTTTAGTCATAGAAGGGGGCATTTTCACTTTAAAGTGTACCCCCTACTTTTTTTTCGGATCTCGGTGATTTTGGGTATTCTGACTCAGAATCACGAGTACTATTGATTTCTGATGAAGAAAAAAATGTCCTTGATTTTCCATACTTTTCTGTGTCAGTTTTGTGACGAGCCATGTAAACTGTGTGAAAAAAGCGTCACAAAACTGACTTTTTCCGGCGGGACACTTTTTTTCTTCGAGGAAATGGACAGTACTCGTAATTCTGAGTCAGAATACCCAAAATCACCGAGATCCGAAAAAAAAGTAGGGCCGTACACTTTAAAGTGAAAATGCCCTTAAACGAACCTTTAAAAAAATGTTTTAATAATTAGAAAGGAACCCTAAACTCATGTCCATCAAATCCAGCTGATTACCTGTAGAAGTGTTGATGTTTTTGAGGGTAGGTAACCCGAGCAGGTTGTTTTTGTAACTTGTCACGACAAGCGGCGGTCCACCACAACACGCGCTCGTTTGGGTATCGGATTCGACTATTGACTTTAACATCAGTGTAAAGAAAACAATTTAAATAAGTAGGTACCTATCTACCCATAGCATGTGCCAGAACATGACAATAGGGATGTTGACAGCAAATAAGAAAATCAATGAATCCGAATTTTCTCGAAAAAGGATCAAATTCTCAATCAAATAGTGAAAAAAGTAATCCAAAAATAATCTATAATTAGATTATAGTGATCCAAAATAAAAAATAGTTATATAATTATAAGGCTTCAAAGTTTTAGGAGCGGGCATTTTCTGTACCTTTTCCGCAAAACGCCCTGTTGTATTGAACGATCGTCATTTACTATGGCGCTCTACGTCAGTGACGTAAACTGACCTGTAGCGTTTTCTCTCTCTAACTAAAAACATTCTAACGGTTGTAGTTTCGTTATTTTTTGAGATATTTGAATAGGATTTTTACTTTTTGGCATAGTTTTATGTATTCTTTCGTATGGAGTAATAATAAATTTTGAGTCAACATCCCTATTGTGGCACCAGCTAACTCAAGCCAGCTTTACAACTTTTTTTTATTTCTAAATATGAAAGGGCCTAAGGGATTTATCTTTATGATTATTTTCACAATGCCTAAGATTATTGATGAAGTATAGTAGAAGAAAAATAAATGTCCCTAGTATTTAGTCCACTGCATGATTTTTACATAGGTACTGTGGGCGCTATAGATAAAGTTACACTTTTACACCTTATTACAATGGAATTAGGTGCAAAAGTGTAAATGTATATATGGCGTCGACTGTATGTATATAGTGCGCATACAATGAAAACTTTCACACTCTTTAAAAATGGCTTTCCATCAAATTTATGATTTCGCCAATCAATACTTGTTCTAAAGACGTTGTTCGGTAACGACGCCACGACAACAGTAGGAAACTGGTTTTGTACGGTAGTGAATTCAGCCCGTTGTCGCGAAGAGCACGTGTGTTCACCAACGCGGCGACGGGAAAAATCCAAACGAAAACTTTAATAGTAGATTGTTAACCAAGGGCTGAAAGCCACCCATTCCTGCCGAGATATTTTGGTGCTCGAACGAAGTACACACATACATTTACATTTAGTTACATACATTTAGTTACATTTGCTCTACGCAGCACTTCGGTATTGCGTACATAATCGGACCATCGGATGTTCAGTATCTTGCGCAGGCATTTGAGGTGAAAACGAACATGGATAAATGCATACTTGAATACATAGAAAACACCCACAACAATTTATACGTGTTCATTACACAAATAAATGCCCCGTCCGTTGATCGAACCCGGGACCTCCAGCTTCGTAGAAAAAAAAACAAATATGCACATTTTCGATTCATTTTTCACAAAAGACAAGATGTCAAACAATATTGACAGGATCTAAAAAATTAGAAACTTAGGAAACTGTGTTATTTGCAACGCGAAATACTTTTTAAATTAAATAACAATATGCACAAACATTTTCTGAATCAGTGAAAAAAACGTTTTGGCGGGAACTATTGACTGACGTTAATGGTGTTTGTGTATGGACCATTTTATTCCATTTATTATTTTTAATAAAAAAATAATCGGCTCACGCTCAGACTAATTAGACTCGACATCAAATAATAATACCTACTGAACGAGATGGTCATATACAACTTTATATAAGAGCGACAGAGAGAGACATGATTTGTTGTCCTTGTCATAGTTTTCCTTTTTTTATCTGCCACAAACTATTGATATTACTTTTGATTGTGGCAAAAAAAAACTAATTAAGGAGGATGTTTATGGTAAGTAGTCAGGCATTTGAAGAAGTACAGGATCTCTGTAGAATCTGTACATGTGGATGTATAGGTTAGTGCCGTTGCCCAATTTAACTCCGATTCACCATACAATTTTTTTTCAATACTTTTCTGCTCTAGAGCAGAAATGGACCACTTTCAGCTCGCTACTTAGATGAACAATGACCCACTTTCAGAGTATGAGAAATGAAAAAATATATGGTACGCTTGAAACACTTTTTTTTAAATACAATTAGGTACCTAAGCTGGAAAATATCCAGCATTTCTTTATCGTGAAGCGCGCACTGAATGTCCGTTATTAATGTTATTATACTTAATTATTTTTTACAGAGTTTTTTTTAATAATCTTTATGTTGACATAGTTGACTACCTACCTATACAAATTGAAATCGTGAGCCACACTGGTAGCAGTGATTGATCACAAGTCACGGTATTTGGCTAAAGTTGTAGGGATTACTTGTCCGAAGGGCATACTTTCCGTCCCTAGGGAGTTACCCTAGTGTAGGCAGGTAAATGTGAATGAAGAGAAAATGTTTGAATTTGTTTTTGTCGCCACAATTTTTATTTTTATTTTATCTTATCGGCAATTGTATGTTAAGTTATCTCATTCCGTCTGCTTAAAACCTAAAAATCTTTTCTTTCTTTAAAATAGAGACGATGTTTGAATTCACAGTTTCACACGCCTGAAACAAAATTGTGTTGAGACTACGACTGTCAGTTTTTGGTGTTTTCGGACGGTTATGTACCTAATGTCTCGTGAGTCATACAAAATTACTAAAAAATATTTTAGTATAATTTTATTTATTAAAACTTGGTTGCTCAGTGCCAGAAAATCTAAATGCCATACTTAATGCCATAAAGCGACACATCGAAAATCGAAACAGTAATATTCAGAGCCAGTATGTTTATACCCACAATCCACATACCCGGGCATTTGTATTAATATTAGGTACAGTCAAGGGCATAAATATGTATACACTTTTGGACCTTATTTCAATGGAATAAGGTGAAAAAGTGTATACATATTGGTGCCCTTGACTGTACATAATTATAATATTTTTCTTATTGATTGTTAAAGAGCCCCACTTACATCTTTCGTAATAAGTTATTGTTATGGGACTCGTAGTGACTAGTACAATTCTAGATTTGCAGACTGAGCTTGCGTTGAACCCGGTACCCGAGTTACGCGGAGCTACGTGTAATTTCCTGCGACGTCAGTCGCGCTTATCACTCCTCTATCGGGCTGTCCCGGGGCGGGGTTTGCGTGCAAGGTCATAGGTTCAGTTACCGGGACACCACTAATACTTACGATTCGCGTTGTGTCATATTGGCCGCCAGTACATGCATTGGTCACTATTAGAAAAAAGTAGGTAGTGCTTAGCCACGAAGTCATAACAATATGATTATTAGATTATACCGTGTGTTACCGGCGTGCAGGCTTTTCTTTACGTTGGGTAGGTATTTAATAGTAGTTTATGCAACTGGTACATAATGAGGGGCATTAAAACACGAGTGTGTTTTATGAAACGAGCCGAAGGCGAGTTTCATAATAAGGTCACACGAGTGTTTTAATGCCTAATTATGTACAGTTGCATACACTAGTTTATCTACATCCATATATTAAATCCTCTTTCATGTGTTTCGTGTGGGCACTTCTCGCCGGCGTGCGCCATGTTTGCGTCGACAGGCCGGCCCGCGCCTCCGCCGCCAGCCCGCAGCTGTGTCTTAATTTTGTACGTGATCTCATTTAAGTGTTATATTTCGTGATCTAATAGGGGACGCACGCAACAGCCGCACAGTATATCATAAAGCGGGGTCTTATCTACGGTATTTGAACTTATAAAAGAGGATTTACTATATGGGTGTAGATAAACGTAGTTTTATAACCTACCTACCTACTTTTTGAATGCAAATGCTCGATTTGTTACTGGAAATCCTAAACTCGCTATAACTTTCTTTTGAAATTTTGAGGAGTTCCCTCAATTCCTCTTAGATTGCATCATTAGAACATTTAGAACTTGATTCCGGTAACAAAGGAACCAACCTTGAATTATATATGCTTTCAAACAAAGAAAGAATTTTCATAATAAACGACGGGGTTCTGAGATAACAGACAAAAAAGGGAACATACAACAGAATTGAGAACCCCTCCTTTTTTTTAAGTCGGTTAAAAATAGAGTAGGTATGACGATCACTTGGAATTTATGCTCTATACACATGCGAACTTCATCACAACTGCTTTCATTAATTAGTTTAACCCTGCAAAGTTAACAAGTAAGATTACTTGTTGTGTAAACTAATGACAGAGTCTAATGTCTATACAGTCATATTTAGCACCATGCTGCACAAATCGCACATGCGAACAAAAAGTAATGCTCACGGCGTTGGCGTGTAGTGGAACATAATATATGTACTTATAATGTCAATTACAAGTTTACCAAAATTTCACAAGATGATTATTTTTAGCCAGGGATGTTAACCCTTGAACGCTATTAGTAAGTAGTTTGTGGAGAAATTACAACAAATGACGTCACTCAATTTTCTGTTCAAAAACCTTAATAGTTTTAAAATAAGTCGAAGCATGATATTTTCCGTGCATTAAGAATAATTTATTACTATGTATTTTTATAATATATAAATAAGTCTTATTTTGGAACGATTGTTTATTTAAACAAAATTGTTATTGTTAGTTTGGGATGGTCACCGAGTCATTCATTAATTAGCGGTGGATATTCGCGGGCCGTGTCGAGGTACCTGCGCCCGCACTGCGTCGTTTAAAAAAAAACACATGCCATTCCAAATCATTGAACGATTGACGTCTTATACCGGGCAGTTTCCAAACTTTCGCACAATAAATGTATCGAGCTTTTAAATCACATTTGGTTATTTTAGTCGCATACGAAAACATATTTATAGTTTTTAAGCGATTTTGTATTTAAAGATTGTTTTGTATCTACTTAATTAATTTTAATTAGCATTGAATGCCTAGACAATAGACTTATGTCAGTTTTGGGATTTGTATGGTAAAATAGCTAGTCAATACAATAGTGCTAGTCAGTACAGTTTACTCAATAAAATTCTGTGCAGGTATACTGCGTAACCGTATATAGATATTTGGGAACAATTTGAAACATATCTATTAGGATTGTTTACTCTGTTTTTTTTTTTAACTATAAAGTACTGCTCATAGTGAAATGTATGGTGTGTTCGTTAGTTTCTCGTGTAGAACTTGTTGACCGAGTAAAACGAGGTCTCTGTTTTAGCTTCGACAAAAATGCTTTCGTATGTCCGGCCGGATTTTTGTATGTCCTCCTCTACAGGTCGCATTTATCAACTGATTTTCGTGAAATTTTGTGAGCAGGTTCGGTAACTATATAGAATTTTTTTGTTGAGTCACTTTTTGGAAATTCAAAAAAACAAACATTGTATCAATGATTTCGTGTTTTTCTGCGGCCGTTTTTTCCTCTACAGGTCGCATTTCTCAACCGATTCTGGTGAAATTTTGTGAGCAGGTTCCATGGCTACATATAATTTATTTGTAGAGTAAATTTTTGTAAATTAAAAAAAAAATTTTTACGTCGGTTGCTGATCTCCTCTACAGGTCGCATTTATCAACCGATTTTCGTGAAATTTTGCGAGCAGGTTTGGTAACTATATAGAATTTTTTAGTCGAGTCACTTTTTTGAAATTCGAAAAAACAAACTTTGTATCAATGATTTCGTATTTTTCTGCGGCCGTTTTTTCCTCTACACGTCGCATTTCTCAACCGATTCTCGTGAAGTTTTGTGAGCAGGTTTTATGATTACATAGAACTTTTTAGGCAAGTAAATTTTTGTTAATTTAATTTTTTTTTATTTTATTCATTGGTTTGTTCTCCTCTACAGGTCGCATTTATCAACCGATTTTCGTGAAATTTTGTGAGCAGGTGTGGTAATTCTATAGAATTTTTTTATCGACTCACTTTTTCAAAATTAAAAAAAAAACAATTTTTTTATCAATTATTTTGTGTTTCTGCGGCCGAATTTCGATTTGTTCACCTCTAAGGGTCGCATTTCACAACAGATTCTCGTGAAGTATTGTGAGCACGTTCTTTGATTAAATCGAATATTTTTGTTGAGTAATCTAAAAAAAATTCTATGGTTTGTCCTCCTCTACAGCAGCAGTCGGCAACAGGCGGCCCGCGAGCCCCTTCCGTGCGGCCCGCGAGCCTCCCTGGCTTTATTGTTTGTAAAGGTAAAATTTGAAATTCTTAACATCGTGAAAGCGTCTGTATCGCCAACCACGAATATTTTCACAGTTGGTCAGGACGAGATATGTGTTTGTAAGTATATTTTACAGTTAAATCTATCTAAATATTTTTCAAAAATTTCGCGATCGCCGCGTTTGCGTTAGACAGTATGAAGTATTTTACACACCTGCATCTTAATGTTCAAAAAATTTCGCGCTCGCTGCGCTCGCGTTTGCGTGTACATGACTTGATGCGTATGAAGTATTTTCCAGACCTGCATAATAATGTTCCCAAAATTTCGCGCTCGCTACGCTCGCGTTTTCAACGAGATTTGTTATGACTTGATGCGTATGAAGTATTTGCCGCATTTGCATCAGTGTTCGAAAAATTTCGCGCTCGCGTTTTCATCTAGGTGTGTTATGACTTTATGACCCGTCCCCCCTTAAAGTTTCTATATCTGCTATTCTATATGCTTGCATTGATCGAATGAATCGCGAAATTACGATGCGGTTGAAATGCGAATTATCTGGGTTTGGTAAGGAAACTAGCTGGTTTATCTGTGAAAAGTCGTTTTCGTCTTTCTCGTTTTTACGTAAAAAGGGGTGCGAATTTTTACTACGTTACTGTCGCGTACGGCGTACCAATTTGTTTCGAGTTGATATCAACAGACAGTGATCATTATTATCATCTGCAGCCCGCGAAGATTTTTTTAGCTACTATGTGGCCCGTGGGTGCTAAAAGGTTGCCGACCCCTGCTCTACAGGTTGGATATCTAACATAGTTTTGGAAATAAAAAAAACACTCACGAGGTCTACAGCTCACAGAGCCACTAGTATAGAATAGCAGTTCAGAGTATAGTTAAACTAGATTTCATTCATAAATATGAGCGCCTTTTTATATTCATCATCATCATTAAACTACAAAGGCAAATGAACGGTCCCTATAAGGGATCTCTTCCATCTGACCTTTAATGAATCTACTGGTAGGTACGTATTGTGGTATTGCCTTGAACAAAATTTAAGAATGCATTTATAAGTGGGATTAAGTAGGCATTTAAAGTACCTAGGTTAGCGCAGAAAAGAATGAGGGATATTTATTAAAAGTTTGAGCACCACAGCACATCCGTTGAGGCGCGCGACAGGTTTTGTTGTGACAGCTCTCCAGGACGCCATCTTTTATTAACAACGTTATACTGTGACTTTGTCCACCGCAGGAAGTCCAGAAATCCGTTCGTCAAGAATATTTGTTTATCTCACGGATTTGTATGGATCATGTCTTTTTTTGAGAAACAGGTGCTATGATTGACATGCTATGTGTAAAGAAAAAAAGGTCTTAAAAATCGGAATTATAAGAAAATCATTATTTTCTATGCGTTGTTTTACTTGAAAAACATAGTAATATTTGTGTAATATTTTGCTTTACAAATGATTTCTGAACAACGTTTTAATAATATTGTTTAAAATTTTATAGCACGTGCTAATAAAGTGTTATTTTAATGATTTCAACATCATCACCCAAATGCGATTGTTAGATAAAAATACCTACCTTAAAAAACATTACATAAAAAGTAATTAATAATGATAATTGTGACAGGACGTTATCGTATCAGATAATAGAAACGGATTAAATTTAATATTATTTTATGATAACCGATTTATCGACAATATCGGCGGCTAGATAAGCTTGCAATGATTTTTGAATTAAGTATCATGGTCCTGATTTGCGACTGAAAACTATTTTGTGTTGCTAATTGATAAAATGCAAAAAAAATTGGCTAGCTTCTTTGTTTGCTAGGGGAATGATCAAATGTTATTATACATTTCTTATTGAATTTGTGACCATAAAAAATGGAAATAGTTAGCCGGCGAAGGGTGGCTAAGCGCTTAGTTTTCATTACATTAAAGTACAACTACGTAACTTAATTTTGCCCAATACTCCAAAACGCCTAAATCTCAAACCGCCTTGTCCGCCCTGCCAAATTCCTAGAATGCCAATCTTTTTATAACACATGGTGTTTTGAGGTAAAGATGTTAATTAAGCTTAATTTTGTGACAAATGCTTTAACAGTCATCCAGCAAAAAAACAAACAAAAAAAAAGCATAAAGCATAAGCTGGATAAAATCATTTTTTGAGTTCGTTATCGTATCAATGAAGATACATAATGGAACCTTAATTATTTTAATGAACACCCAAGATTTTCATTTTTTACAACTTTAATGACGACGAGCGTCTTCACAGAGTTCGATACAACAAACAAGTGATATCATGCACCTGGTCGGCATTTGAAAATATTAAGATTAGTTTAAGCGCCTATCAAAAATGAACGGCAACAAGTTTCGCGCAGAAAGACGATTAGAGTCTGACCTCAGGTACAATACATTAAAACAATAACAAAGCAATAAAAAAGTTAAACAAAAATGTTAGTTATACTCTTTTATCTAATAAAAAGACTCTTTGGAACTTAGTCAAGGTTACGCCGATTTCACGCCGATCATTTTGTCGGCGGCGGCGGCGTGGCAAAAAGGCCGGCGGCGGCGGCGCGCCGGCGCGGCGCACACGTCTAGTCTGACCATCTTCCCGCCTCGTTGAAAGGAGCAGCCTTTCAAAGCTGTAGGACGTCCTCAGCAGATGGTAGAGGGCACTGGCGAACGAGCGGTCGTCGCACGCATCCCTTTAGCCCGAAACGCACTGACAGCGGTAGCGGGGCGGGGCGTCGCGGTGCGGAGGCGGTACCGGTTGTAATATTCGAACTAATATGAAAGGGTCCGCACAGAAAACCGGCCGGGAAAAAGCGTTCTGTGCGGACCCTTTCATATTAGTTCGAACATTACAACCGGTACCGCCTCCGCACCGCGCCGCCACCGCTGTCTGTGCGTTTCCAGCTTTTGTAGTGTTTACGTCTGCCACCCTGGTAACACCGTCTGGTCCTGGGAACAAGCGTGTAACTCTTCCAAGACGCCGTGTAACTTTATGCCCCAAAGTTAGGCATATTTTAATGTAATTTTTCAACCCAAGCTTATAGATTAATACTTCAAAAATGACATTAAAATATAGCTATCGTTACTACATAAAGTTACGTAATAAGGCTGCTGTTCATCAAATCGGAACAAATGAAGCGAATTGACCATCCGTTCCCACGTCGAAATTGTTTGCTTTTAGATAAATTGCCTTTACATTTTTAATAGGCGTATGTAATAAAAAATCTACTAAATTCAGCACGCGCACGCCACGCCGCTGTACAGTCAAGGGCACCATTACACGTATCTATGTATACATTTTTACCTTATTATTTTCTAGAAATAGGGTTCAAAAATATATACATATTTATTCGACTGTACCTATCAGAACGATGGCATTGTTGGAATATTGAGTTTGTAATGCAAAAATTACTCTAGATCTAAGGCGCAGGGTAGGGCAAGGCCTTCCCCATACAAACTTTGTGCACGTTTTATTCGTCGGTTTTGGCACTAACAAATATATTTTTTTTGTTATAAATATTAGATATGCAAAGATCGTGATGTGAACATTTTCAAATATTTAAAAAAAAAACAAAATTAAAATATATATATATATATAAAAAATTACATCACGAAATAGCTATCAGAAAAATAAGCATACTGACCAAAAATCATAACTTTAATGCAAACACAAACGAAGTAAATCCTGCACAGAGTTTGTATGGAGAGAGCTTGCCCTACCCCTCCCCTTAAGGTACATATATGCAACCTCATATGTATTCAACCCTAAGCTTGGCCTCGTTACTGTCTTCTTTACATTTGTTCACTATGTGATACCTAGGTGACAGAACTGATGGCTTCCAAGTGCCCTTTGAAACGTTCAATATATTGGAACGTTAAACAAGCATTTTTAGTATTTAAACTAACATATAAATAAAGTACCCAATTTTATTCGGTCGACTGCATAACGTTTCGTTCGTATGTAAGTAGGTACCTTGATCTAAATGTCAGTTGATTCATCTATAACTCTCGTTTGAAATGTTATGCAATTACCACTATCACACTAATGAGTTTCAGCGGAACTTATGTTAGGGTCGCTAGGCCAGTTACGCGGCCTGCGTCAGTTTACGGCCGCCTGATGAACGTAGTTTTTTCAATATGACTTTTCATACCCTCGCTCTACCTTAGAAAACTTACTTGGGTATAAAGAAAAGATCTTCGAGTTTCCATATGTGTCTTTCATCAAAGCCTTAAAATTGACAACATTTCAAAAAAAAAGATATTCGCCAAATCGAAAATTATTTCGAGGAAAACGCTTGTAGAACACAAAAAACATTTTATTCGATTATTTTTACAGCAATTTTTGGATGAAATAGAAAAATTTGTATAACAGGAAAATATGTCACACAGATGTTCCAATACTGCCATTATAAAAAAATAAAAGTAAAATTGAAAAATTTTAAAACCCTCCGACACAAAAAATAAACTAAAAATTAACAAATTATATTTTAAACCTTTTATAATTATTATCGTCACATATATTATGTAAGTTCAAATATTTTTATTATCCAAGCGTCGTCGTGTGCCGATCGCTAAGTGAGAAAAACTGGTGTATGTAGATTGTAGTCGCAGATTGCAACAAAAGAATTTTCTCCGAAAAATTCGCAAAATCGACACTCTTTCTCACTTTTTTTCGACAGTTTTTCTCACTTAGCGGTCCCCCAACGCGACGACGCTTGGAATATAAAAATATTTGAACTTACATAATATATGTGACGATAATAATTATAATAGGTTTAAAATATTACCTATTTATTAATTTTTAGAGTTTATTTTTTGTGTCGGGGGGTTTTAAAGTAGGTATAAATATTAGGAAAGTTACCAAATTTCGAATTTTGAAGGACATATGGAAGGTAAAGGTAGTCAACTAGTCAGATACCCTCATCAACTATTAAAGAGCTGATGATCTTCAAACGGCTAGTCAGGTCATGGTTACCTTACCATATACTTTCAATATCATTGAAGTAACACGGTACCAAATTTCGAATCGATCGGACATAAGTAAGGTTAGTCAGATCCCCTCACCAACTAGAAAAGAGCTGATGATCTTCAAACGGCTGATCAGGTCATAGTTACCTTACCATATACTTTCAATATCATTGAAGTAACACGGTACCAAATTTCGAATCGATCGGACATAAGGAAGTTAGTCAGATCCCCTCATCAACTTCAAAAGAGCTGATGATCTTCAAACGGCTGAACAGATTTTCATGAAGCATGGCTAAGAACACTCGGGATGAAATTATCTATGACTTTTTTGTTTGGGTGCTACGATACCACAGACAGATACACAATATACACATATGCACAGATACACTGACCTATCTGACTATCCGCTGACTGAGGAAATTTAATAGCCAGCCCTATTTTCTAACATTTTTTTAAAATAATTATATTAGAGGTTATGGGCGTCCGGGCTCCACGGTCCAAGAGTTTCGACCGCGAAGGCCGCAAAAACATGACTATTTGTCAGGGCAACGTATTTGCGGCGCTTCGCGGCATCTGCCGCAATGGCCGCTTCGCCTGCCCTTTTATTTTTAAACTTAATCAATGTATTTCATTTGTTTAAGTTAAATCAACGTTTTTTTAAGTGTATGAAACACGACAAGTGACGTCATTTGGATGGTACTTTGACGTTTGTTACATACACCCTTTCTGCCCTAGTAATGATATAAATGGATATTTTCACTTTATTAAAAGATTTTCGTAAATATAAAAAACACGGGTGCCTTAAAATTATGCGTTCTTATAGAAACACAATAAAAAGTGGCACTCAAAATAATGAAATGTTGTCAATTAGGTACGTGCGTGTAGATTGGTGTATATTCTTTAGGACGGGAGATTTAATTAACACACGTGTATAGTTATCTATTTATTGACTAATCGTTAAATTTAAGAGCATCTATATTACTTAGCACAACCTTTGATATAAATTCTTATCTTGTTCCAACTTCCAAGGCAGAAATTAATTTCAATAGACAATTTTAATCCACCTGTGAAATTATTTTGCCTGGAAACAAGACATTTAGACAAACAGAACACATAATTGGGCTCAATTCTAGACTCGCTATAAACGTTATACACTATTTTGGGTAACTTTAGTCCAACTCCCGTAGGTACAGTCAGCAACAGAAGAAAGGTACCCCCCCTTCATAGAAGTTTTGTATGCACGGGGGGTCCCTTGACGGGGGTGACTGGTACATAAAGCGCCCACAATAGCTCACAAAGACTTGTTACTTGTAATACACACGGAAACCTCTTTCGAACTCTAATAGGTACTTATGTGAAAGAGACTTCTGATTGGTCTTGTGAAACGGGCCCCTCGCTGGTACAGTTGACGAAATATAATTTGCACTGATTCCTCGAACAACTTGTATCGCGAATGTATGCTATGTAGTATGCTATAGCGACTGCGTAAACAATTTAGTATGGACAAAAGTATAGCGCCTCTGGCGGTTACGCAATAGAACTAAGAATCGCCATACTAAATCGTTTACGCAGTCGCTACCGAGTACGGTAATGCAAACATTGCAAACTCATGGTAAGGGTATCTACAGATTATTATTTCGTCAACCATAACGCGTGAGAGAGCTTGTGTCCTATTTTAATAGCGGAAGTGAGATCGTCTCCCTTACCTGACTTGATCGTATTGTAAAAACATTACTAATTATTATGAGCAATAGTTACATGTATAACAATGATTAAGTACATCTAGGAAAAATGCTAAGTAGGTACCTACACGAATTATACAAACCTCTCACAAATTTGCTTTTTATTTTCTTTTTTGTAAATTTTAGTTTTTTACCCATTATAGTGTGATGTAAACATCGATGACATCGACAATCTTATTTTAGGTACATATTCTATATCCAAATTATGCCTGTAAAATCCATGTTAAATCACATACTTGAATGCAATACGTACCTCTAAATTGTGTAATTTTATTTTATTTTTTACTTACGTACAAAAGCCTCAGCAATGCTATGAAAATTATTCACATACAATACAATTACTCTTTACAATGCATTTGCTCAGAAAGTGCTCTTTTTAAGGCTAAACTTATGCATAGTGACACTTTTCAAGTGCTTCCCGCCGGCAGGCTCGAAGAGGTCAAGCGTTTATTGAAGCACGAATTGCTAATGAAAAGCTATGTACGAGTAGGTACATATATTATATTAATTTCCTCGCATAATGCATTGTGAAATGTTGTGTGATACTCATGTTAAAATGTAGTCTTTTTTCCAACTCATGTCGGATTAAAACACTCACTTCGTTCGTGTTTTAAAATCACCGACATTCGTTGGAAAAAAGCCTACTTTCTACACTTAATATCATAAATAACTATTATTGCACACCTCAAAAAGAACACAGTACAGAACATTAGGCTGAAAGTAGAGGTAAACAACAGGCGGTTATACGCTACAGAGTGATCACATAAGTATGTATATGTTGTTATAAAGTTATAATTCATAGTCAGACGTCAAACTCAAAAAAAAACGAAAAGTATTTTGGCAAAACATGTCGGCAAATTCATAATTTATTCTTGCATTATTAACAGTAGCCAATTTTTTTAAATATTTTTTTATATGTATATCGGGAGGTAGAACTGGAGTTATTTCATTACAGAATTCAAAAAATGATATTAAATGAAATATGAGTCTGATGAAAGATTTAAAACTGTTGGCGTGTTCCTTTTTTCAAACAGAATACAGGGAAATAATAAAATTGTAGGCTTTGAAGTATGAAATGTCGTCAATTGTAGTTGTAGCACTATCTGTAAAAACCATGTAAAAACGGACGTTCTATGTGTACGCGCTCCAATCGGTAAAATTATAATTGGCATTTTCATCCATGGACCATGTAGCTTTATGGAATAATTCAATAAATCGATCTAAAAACATTAATTAACATATTGTCGACTATTATAAAACAATATCATTTAGAAGGTAACTATTAAGACGAGCAAACAAAGGTGGCGAAATTTTTACATCATTTTAGGTTTTCGTATTTCATGAATTAGACTTATAAGACCAGAGAGCAAAGACTTTAGCTCTAATTTCAACGAAAAATATTTATCTTTTTGGACGGAGGAGGCTTTATATTTTCACCACGACAATTCATGCATCCGAAAAGATCTCTGGCCTTTGATAAGATTATACTTATTTGATAACATTTGACTATTCGGAGGTATGAAATATATATTTAAGTTTCTATCCTACAATGCTAGAAGTCTCGAATAGCACATGGTTTATCACTGGTACTAACATGTCACATTCAGAAATCATTTCCTCTTCTAAAGATTGTTTCTTTTTGACAGAAAATGTTGTCTCAGCATACAATGCAGTGAAACATTCACTATTTCACTACGATCTTTTGTTTTCAAGCGTGACTAAATTTAAATTTAAAACTATTATACTATTCAGTGGTGTAAAGCAGCATGGCAGGTTATAAGAAAACTCTACGGCGTTCTTGTATATTCGAGCGAACTGAGAGTCAATATTGATAGTAATTATATCACTAACAAGTAACAGTGGTGAGACAGTGGTCTCATATTTGGGCTACATGCTACATGCATCAGAAACCCATGTCAGCCGGGTGCTTGAGGCGCATACAGCGCACGGATTAATTAAGTTAAAGGCAGTGGCAAGGTCCAATGCACTAGACTTAACCATACCCCAAGAAGTTCTTTCATTTTGAAATCCTGGATAATGATCTCATGGGAAAAATGTCCCATGCGCAGATGACACTGGCCGCTGGAAATTTGGTTTGCTCCATTAAGATTGGGTGCTGTCGTGCCATTGATGGACCATTTTACGGAAAGTTGTACACTCGACTTTTTTTTATTTGGATAAAATTGGGTTTTTTCTACTCAGAATCGAAAGCACTTTCGAATGATATAGGGGAAAAAAGTGTCCCAATTTTTTTTATTCCATTCCGTTACCGTTTTCATACTAAGTTTGTAATGCTTGTATGGTGGTAACGGAATGGAAAAACTGAAAATTGTATGAAAAATTTGGGACACTTTTTTTCTCCTATTAGGTTCGAAAGTGCTTTCGATTCTGAGTAGAAAAAACCCGATTTTATCCAAATTTAAAAAAAAAAGTCGAGTGTACAACTTTCCGTAAAATGGCCCTGATACGTTTACGTAACTTAGTTAAGTTGAATTGGCGACTTGTGTGTTAAACGCGGAATTCAAGGTGGTCATCGACGGTCTAGTGCACGGCGCGCTGCTGGCCATCAGTGCCTGAACCTGTAGTTGCCGTAAGTGGAAGTGAGATGAGGGCACCCACTGGTGGGTGCCGCGTCATTGGCGATCAGCCAGAAGGCACGCCATGTAAGTATTATTATTGCGAGTTGGTGTGTGTCCGCTGCACAGTAGCGCGGAATCCTTGCTTGTCATCAGCGGTGTAGTGCACGGTGCGCTGCTTGCCATCAGCATCCATGAACGTGTAGAAACCTCGCACGGTGCCACCGTCGCGGGTCTCGTGCGCAGACTTCGAGTCGCCAGTGCCTTTGTCCTGGAATTTAAAAAGAAATAATCTTTAGTAAGTACTGTAATTTTGAAGGTAGTATTTCGTAAAAAACTCGTAAACGGTGACACATAGCAAAAAACGTTCTTAGGCATAAGTAATCTACATAAAATTACCTACAAAAAAGGTTATATACACTTTTTCGCTAGGATTAATATTTAATGAGATTTTAAAGGGGACTTTTGATATGTTAACCTCCTAACTAGTCCAAACAAAGTTACCAAGTCAAAAATTGTGTTTCCCTCTATACCCCCTTTTTAGCGTAAAATGACAGTACTATAGATATCGTTTCAGGATCAGCATCCAACCACAATTATTAGGTTTTATTTTATCATGCGTACCTATATATACCTAGCTTTCGATGACACAAAATATGAATAAAGTGAAAACCCCTGATAAGTACATAATGAAAAACCGGTCTCAATGTGCTACAGCCTGTCCTCCAGTTAGGTAGGAGTGCTGGCCGTGTACGCGCCACGCCTCCACAACTCCACATGCCTACTTAAACGATATTTTGCACCGAGCCCTTGCAAATGCCGGAACTCAGTCGGCGTCAGAGCCGACAAGCCTGGTATGAGGCGCGATGGCATGACCTTGGTTTCCTGATATTTTTTGTTTGTATATTTTATGCATTCTTAAAACTGATAAATAAACTTGGACTGATTCTCAAACGAAGTAAGACTTTTGTATCTTGTATACTACTATAGTACCCATTTCATATCTTTTTTTAAGTTATCTAGGGAATGTAGAGGTTGTTACGGTATGAGGCTGGCCATGTTTGGTAATTTCCGTTTCTAATACTACTTCATCTGCATTATCATTAATCATTGCCTGTATTGCTTTTCGGACCAGTCTCGAACCAATTTTTTTATTCCTGTATTTTTCATCCACGGCCAACATAGCAATGTATCCTCTCTTCACCACATTCCGATGCATGTCTAGCTTACATACAATGGCACCAATACACTTGCCCTCATGTTGGGCTAAGAAGCACAGCTTAGGCCAGTTGTGTATAAAATATCTATAAGTGTAGATTGAGTAGGGTTCAGACAAATCCTTCTGTATGACTCTCATGATTTCCGGCATTTGTAGTTCAGATTCGTATGATATGATCTCGATCTCTCCTTGCGGCGTTTGACCTTGCGGGTGGAACGTGTTTTCAAGGTTTTCCTGAGCCTCACCAAAGGCGTGTCTGGCTGCGCTCTGTTTCGGGGGCACACCCCTTGCTGTCCCCGTTGCTGCCATCGTTAGTTGGTATACTATGTACATCTCTCCCGTCCGCGGCGGTCACATTGCCCTTGTCGGCCGATGGCTTCTCCTCTTTCGAGTGATCACTTGTACCATTTGTTAGGTTGCTATTTATGTTGTTAACATGTAGAGTACTAGCTAACGCCGCACTTAAATTCTCTTCATTCACTATTCTTACCTCGTCAGTCGTTTTAGAAGGTGAGTTATCTTTGGCGGTTTTATTTTTGTTTTTCGTGCTCGTCGCTTTTAGACTACTCTTGACGTTTTGTACATTTCGTTTTCGTTTTGGACGTTTCGTTTTGTGACATTCTGTGCAAAAGACCAAACATGGCCAGCCTCATACCGTAACAACCTCTACAGTACCTTTCACTCGATAATGGGCCACGTCAAACATTTCAACATTAAACCATAAGCAACCATAACACCAGAATTAAATTGTTCGTCCGGAACACATAACAAAATTCTACCTCCAAGCAGCTTCTCAAATTACTCATGTTATTGTTTTACAGTGAATCTCCGATTTCGAACGTACAAAGTGATAATGTACAAACTTTTGGAGAGTTGTCCTTCCTCGCGTCCTCATTGAGGATTGAGGGCATATACTAACGTCTGCCATGTAATACTGATACTAGTATCAAGATTGCTACGGTATATGGGTAAGCCATGACGAAATTCAAGTGACTACTCATTTAATTAAGTTTTATGAACTAAACGTACATAAATATTAGTTTATACACAACACAGTACAGGCTTTTTTGTGTTACACTGCAGGCCTTTATGTTCGTAAGAAACAAACGTACTCGCTGTCATACGGATAATAGTCGGAGAGCTTGCTACGTCTACGTCCAACCTAGAGACACAAAATCCGTCTAGTTAGTGTGCTATACTGTTATTATTGATTGATCCCTTTGTTACTCCCACCCCCACTGCTGAAAAGCTGTTATTCACCAGGATCAATTACCTTATAATAGCACACTCCCAACTAGCACGTCTAACTTTCTTTATAAATAAAATGATCAATGGTTTGACGTAGCAAGCTCTTAGACTATAATGAGTTTCACTCATAATCACCCCATGATTAAACAGTTTAAAATAAAAGTCAATGTTCGTGACCAATTAATCTGAATCACCTCTTTTTCAGCTTTATGTACGAGATTGTGGGCACTGCCAATCCTCAAAAGAATGAATTATTCTTCCCTGTAATTAGACCGTTTTTGTAATACTTGATAATTATAAGTAATCAGTACAAGTCATCATTTCAACACATCGATTTTGAGCAACACATAAATGGTATCTGCGAACCCTTTGTGAAGTCTTCACTATTATGGCTACACACACTACAATCCCAATTGTTAAATTAAACTGTGAATTATTATTTTTATTTAGCTTTTAGTTTTATATTGCAATGTCTTATTTAGGGTTCCGTACCCAAAGGGTAAAACGGGACCCTATTACTAAGGCTCCGCTGTCCGTCTGTCACGGCTATATCTCGAGAACCGTGATAGTTACAATTTTCACAAATGATGTATTTCTGTTGCCGCTATAACAACAAATAGGTACTAAAAAGCAGAATAGAATAAATATTTAAGGGGGCTCCCATACAACAAAAATGATTTTTTTGCAGTTTATATAGATAATGGTACGGAACCCTTCGTGCGGCAGTTCGACTCGCACTTGGCCGTTTTTTTTTACTTTAAAGTGTTGAAAGAAATAAATGCTTACTCAAAGTCTGATACTTAACTAAAGAACTATAAAAACTCATTAAGCATTTCAACTTCCTGCAGAAAGTATGAATTCTATAGAACTTCTAGGAAGTAAATGTAATTTAGATTAATTGAATAGCGTTTTTGTATCGACCTGCGTTCTATTTATTGTAATCAAAGGTAGCCTTTATTTCTAATTGCTGAATGTTTGTTTGCACCAGTTATTGCCGCTGTAAAACTTGGTTTTAAACCAGTGTATCAAATTCCAGGACGCATTACGGGTAATTCAGTCCATGACGGGAATGGAACTGTCCAGAAACCACATAAGACCGGGATTATAGACGTGTACTTCTTTTGGAAGCCAAGACATAGTCTTGGTGGTTGCGCCGGAGAAGTATGTACCTATATGAGGTTGAGAATGAGGCTTTGAAAAACCTTGAATGTTTAGTAGTTCGTGGTTTGCCAACTGTACCTATTTGCTTTCCAGGGCAGGGTCTCGTATCGTGGGAGCTACGTCAATGGTATCAGATGGAGATAACGTCAAGTCACAGTTGCTTTGTGAATTGTTTAAATTGCTTAATTAGGGCCAGTGTAAGTATCGAGCCATAGCAGAAACACGAATTTGAAGGTTTCCTTAGATGCCTCATGGCGTCACGAACCAGATTTTGTATACCACTCCAACGTGGAAACAAACTGACTGCCAGGGGCGTTATGCGATGGTCTTGTTAAAACAGGCGGTTTTTTTAATGTGTGTGTGGGCGAGGTCATAGTTAAGCTATGAAATGATGTGACTATTTCCGCCTTAGTTTTGAACTTTAATCTCTTGTAATTAATTTTGAAATTGGTATTATAAATACACGAAATAGTTTACATCACAGCTCCTATTCATAGCTAGTATCGTGCCAAATTAAAAACAGATTCGTTGAAACTCTCTCCACCACAAAAGATAAAATTGTTATTATTATATGTAAAGTATTGCGACAAATCCAGAAAGTTTAGAATCTTGCTTTGAAGTAGGGTCTATATTCATTACTAATTAATTTTTAACTTTTTTGTTTAGCATTGGTTTCTGATTAGTTTTAGGACACTATCATAAACAAATGTAAAGTTATATCGCTATACTTTTTTGCGCTTGTTTCTATCCTGTTACTAATCAATTCTTAACTTTTTTATGTAGCATTGGTTCCTGATTAGTTTTATGACAAATAAACAAATGTAAAGTTATATCACTATACTTTTTTGCGCTTGCTTCTATACCCTCTACTGACTCGAGCCTTATGTTGTAATGTCAGACCAAAGCATTCGATTAAATTACAGATTAAGAGACAAACGTTTGCCCTGTCAATGTCTTTATGATATGTACATAAGATTGAATTTCACTTGGCTTGTGGCAAATGATGATCAGAGTTACACAAATTAGTGGTGTACCTATTGAGCGTGTGTACACTGCGCGAAATCTAGGTATTCTCATGGATTGTAATTTGCGTTTCGAGGAACATGTTCTTGACACTGTGCGGAACTGCTTTTATAGGTTAAAGGTGCTTTACAACATTCGTCAATACATATCAGTAGAAATGAGAATTAAGCTTTGTGAATCACTAATACTTTCTAAATTTAATTATTGCGACTCAGTTATAGGACCGTGTCTGTATAGTAAAACTCAAAAGTTAATTCAAAGGGTACAGAATGCTTGCGCCCGATTTTGCTTCAAAATACCGCCCCGGACGTCAGTATCACCTCACCTGGCTAATGCTAATATTCTTAATATGAAACACAGGCAACGTCTCCATCTAGCTTCACTTCTTTTTGGATGTATAAAGTCGGGTAAACCAGCCTATCTTTTATCCAAAATCACTTGGCGAGAGCAGCGACGGGCAGAACGCACAATAGCTAATCATAAACCGCTCATTGTGCAAAAATACAAATGTGCAGCATTCCGTGGCAGCTTCCGGTTCCAGGCTACCAAATGCTGGAATGATCTTCCGCCCCCGATTAGGGATTGTAGGTCCAAGTTTTGCTTCCAGCGAAAACTACGTGAACTACTACATATTATTCAGGAAGCTGGAACTGGTATCCACATATCTACCTGATATATAACATCCAAATTATATACTTATATAAATTTACATATATACTCATGTTTTAATTGGTTTTTTATTACAATTCTAAATATAAATATTAATATACACTGTTTTTCATTCTTTCCACTGACATCATTTATTAGCATTAAAAATCGCATATGCTTTAATAAAGTACAATACGTCATATCATCATATCATATATTATTAAATTGTTTGGTGTTTGGTAACTCTTAAACTCGAATTAGACTCATAGGCTGTGGCAGAATAACAGCGTTGCAATTTGCACGGCCTGCAAATAGCAACACATGCTGAGTCTCAGCCTTTTCTTTATCGCACACATTGCTGGACTCATTGTGCATACCTGTGTGTGTTCACCAATAAGACTACCTGTATTTTTTTTCTACCGAGTATTATGCTGTATCGTATATCTTATACTGTATAGGTATTAAGTCCGGTTGTGTGTGCTTTACGGAATAAATTGTTTTTCTTCTTCTTCTTCTTCTTTTAGTTATGTTCCGTCATTTGACAAATGAAATTCTTTTTATCAGTTAAAATTGCCTGCCGTTTAAAATTCTCATTCTTTAACCACGAACATAATAAAATATAATTTGTCAGAAGAAAAAAGCGTTAACCGGATGCCGACTAAACGGCGGACGAATTTACTTATCATGTGATTTGTGAAATCGTAATTGTTTGTAATTCCTGCGCACGCGATATTTCCATATTAAACAGTTATAATTAACACTGGTTACATCTCAGCCCCACCTTGACGATGAAGTACCTAAACAGCAGAATTGGGGCGCCTGCTGCACGATGGGAAACCTTTCGTCAGGGTGTTCGTATCACACGACATACAGCTCCAAGTACATCGCAATAGTTATGTCTGCGAATCATAGCACTTCTGCCACAAGCACATTTACATATCTGAGGGCACGAGAGTGCCCTCGCCAAGTCGAGCAAAAAGGTGCACGGCCGTACCATCCTTTTCTCGAAGCCATTCAAGCCATTTTCAACATCCTGTAATTTTGTCCTAGCTAAAGTTAGAACCCTGAATTTTCAGTAACATGTTGGGCATAACATAATATGGGTTAGATATATTCTCAATAACATTCAATTTGAACTTTTATTTTAGGACGTGGGTCGTCAGGAGGATAAAGATGTGCTGAAGCGCCATTTGCGGGACGCGGTCGTGATTTTCAGCTTTCGCATGTGGAGTTTTTGACCCAAGATCCGTCGAAGTTGAGGCATAATATGGTGAAAGTTAATGAATTTAAGTAGAACGTCGACGAGGTAAACTCAGCGCTAAGCGTTAAATCCCGTGCGACTGTGACCATCCACTACAAATACGACAATGAAATTATGTCGGAACTGTCGGAAGGGTGCTAACCTGTGAGGTGTGCTCGCACATTCAATGTAAATAATAGGCTACGTCAGTCACCTAAGAGCTCACGAATGACGCTAGTTACTTACTTCGTCTTTTCAGTAATCAGTATCTTTATTGCACACCAGTCGCCATGGTCAAAATCGGCAAATATGATGAGGACAAGAGTTTAATCCAAGGATACCTGCGTGGAGTGACGCGTTACCATCAAAATTTCGACTTTGAAAACCTTCTTTGCCTTTATTGCTGTGACCATACTACGGAATAAAATGGCAATAACTTATCCATTGCCTGCCCAAAGATTGAGTTCAAATTTCCGAAATAACACCGCCTTATTCTATTACTAAGCTTTTTTGTTTACCTTTATCTACATCAAATATCTTTTTGAGCGTTTGACGTTGTCGGAGATATGTTTTAAAAAGGCTGAAGTTGACTACTTACTCGAGTTTGCGGGCTCGCCTTGACAGCCACGTCACGTATTCCGATTGCATAACGACCACACCTCCAGAATTCTTCAACTTCCTACTTGATCAACGAACTCTTTTGAACCTTACGGCCCTGAACAGAGGAGTGAAAGTGAACGCATAGCAGGTTGGTCACCGGTGTCACCACTCATTCGTACTTGATATACGTTGCGGGTCTAATTTAAAATATTCTCACGGAATAGCGAGGAAGAGGTAATGGTTGGTGTGGCATTTTATGTAATCGATTGGCATTGCTCTAGTTAGGTTGAAAGATTGTTGAAGACGATAGTCGTTTGAGGTTTGATGCCAAGGATTATATTAATTTTGTAAACTGATGTATTCGGGTTTTAGCAATGTATGTGCCAAAATTAATTAAAAACAAAAACAACAACTACATTGTTTAAGTATATATTTGTATAACGCGCAGTTTTTTCAATAGAATTCTTTGCAAACAAAGCAATTAAATGTGGTTGTTGGCAATAAAAGCTGTTAGCTACAAGGTACAGGTAGAAATGAATGTAGGAATGAACAATACCACGACGCATGTAGCATGTACTTACTTACATATATCGATACCATAGTGAAAACTAGTACCTACGCCAAATCTTGGGATTAGGTAGCGGACCCCAGGCATCCTTCAGGATGCAACTGTACTGGGATAACGCTAGGAGGATGATGATCGATACCATAGTTCACCATCATAGGAATAATAACGATTTTGCTAGTGAAACTGTAACTTTATGTTTGTGGGCTATATTCCTGTTACACTAACATATTTCCCGTAATTAGTATGATTGTGGACCCGTAATCAGTATGGTAATAGATATGGTTTCCGTTGGTCAGTATGGTGGTTTGGTTGGTTGGTTTATGGTTGTGGTATGGTTGGTTGGTATTGGTATGGTTTCCAATAGATCGATATATGTGTGCCTATATGTAAAAGGTGATAGGCGTGCGACTGCGACCTCCCCGGCAGCCTCGCGGACATTCCACTGCCATCGCCATTGAAAGCTATGTCATAACCGATCGCAATTATCGCATTTTTCGCAAGGTCGCATATACTTGCAAATGGAAAGCCGCGGGCCTATTCGCTGTCACGTGCACTAAATTCGCAATTGTAACCAACGAGATGGTTTATTCGACTAAATGTACCGGTTTTATATCAAATTCACATTGATTATAGCCATGATCACTTGCGACGGTTGAGCTACCGAACATTGAACCATATTATGTCGCGCGCCCTCGTTTCTATGAGTGTGACGTTTTAGTAAGAAAGAAAACAAACGCGGAATAAAATAAAATATGAAATCAAATCCAATCAAATCGAAGAAGGGATCGCAGTAGATGATTACAACTGACTTAATACAATTTACTTTTACAATGCTCTTTTGAGACTAAAACGAAACAATAAACACGCCAAGATCGTAACTGGCCAAGCCCATCAGCGTGTTGATAGAGGTGGCTTGCATCACCAGCTTTGCTAACTCCACATGTAATCATATTTATGATAGGAGTATGGACAACATAAAAGGCATAATTAAGATATATCGTCAAATTAAAACAATGCCTAATGCGTAACGCTGCCCACACAAGTCGTGCTTCTCTCACGGTCAAGTCGATCGAACAAAATATAATTACTATACTATTTCATTAACAAATACATGCCTGCGTTTGGGCATGTCGACAATGGAATGTTTTGACAGTGATATAGGCTGTATCATTAGCCTTTTATTAAGGTCAAAGTTGTCGTTGAGTTATGACTGTCATGTCATGTTACCGATTCACTCGCAAACTTATAACTATGGTACTGGTTACTGTACTAATTTTAAGAAAAAAAAGACACAGTATGTAACTTTGGCGTATCGTGTTTTTATTTACTATTGTAAAAATATGTGAGCAAAAAATATAAACTCCATGTAAAATTTAGTGTTAATATGTATTCATGTATTCATGATTTACAAATAGTTTGAAAACTTAAAAGTCAGTGAAACACTTATTTTTTGGTTCTATAAACCGTGCAAGTTGACGTTATATGAGTGCATCGATTAACAGTGACTGTATCGATTATTGATATAAAAAAGCGAATATTTTTAGCTGGTTTTTGGTTGGTATTCCCGGGTGAAACAGGCGAATTTTAGAAAATCGTCGAATGCAGTTTTGTTTCTTCTTAGAAATAAAAGAATGTTTCCTTTAAGTAAAACGAGCTAACTTAATGATTTAAGGCAGTTTCCCTCCAGGGCCCATACATTTTTTCCATTGTGTATACTCTGTAGTTATAGAGGCGCCAACGAGCGACCGGGGCTATGTCTTTCTCATATTCATACAAAAGTTGTACTACGCAATTTGGCCGGTTTGCGTGTCCAATGTATTGCTTATGGAAGTTTGCGTTTGCATTAACCCGACCATGAAAAAATGTTCGGTCGGTGATAGGGACAAAACATGCCACTCTTTTCTATTTCCTCTTATAGGAATCGCAATAATCAAAGCTCTATCAAAGCGTGTCAGCCACTTGCTTTTAACAGCAAAAGTTCTTGTAATACGCCATTCAATCTATCCCTAGGGACTATTTGAATCGTCAAATTCATTTATGTTGTGGTTGTGGTAGCAATGACTGCAATGCTCAAACTAATCAGTAGCTCTAGTATAAGTTTTTTCGAAACATTAACTAATTCGAACGTGATTGCGTTTTGTCTCAAAATGTATGAAAACGCTCTCACAGAGTTTGAAATACGCGCGTTCATCGGTTAGCAACAAATGTTATACTCGCTGTTTTAGTTTCCACTAGTGACCACCAGAGGCGTTGTTCACGTTTTCATGCCACTTTCATACATTTTGAGACAAAATGCAAACGCGTTCGAATTAGTTAATGTTTCGAAAAAACTTATACTAGAGCTACTGTTCGATAGTGGTTTTGTTTCTTCTGGCCTACATAACTAGGTATTACTTTAATGTCGTTAGCTCAGTTCAAGGATAACATTAGATTAGATTGATTTGAGGTGCATATGTATAGTACTTTTATTTCACGAGCGCGGGTGTTGTAGTTGTGACACATACGAACACATAGATAAAGTGAACTCATAGCACCTGGGTCATTGTCAGATTTAGGTGCGCGTCTTTTCGGTGGACATGTCAAAAGTTAAGGGCTACAAAGCTTAATTTTCGATATCTGATAAGCCGCATAATCTGTAATTCCGTGTTTATAAATCCATGTAATAAAAACGTAAATTACATACACACAAGCCGTTAACTATTGACCACCGAATGGACAACTTTTGTTTTTCCGACTGACAATGACCCACCTATACGGTGACGGACACATAGATAATTTGCAAGCTCAACACACGACCATGGCTCATCCGCGCTCGTGAGATAAAAGTACTCTAACAGGACCATACAAATTGTACGTTGCCTACTCTACTCCTAAAGAATCGCACCAATACTGTCTATAACAACACGCATTAAAATAAAACCTATCAGTGCCGAAGTGAATGTTGCTAATAATCTTACGGTTAATTAATTTGAGAACGGCAGCAGTAACGCTTCACATCATTAATGGCTACAATTATTTAAACGATGCGTAAACCAAATAAGACGATAGGTTTCAGGTTACGCAAGTACGGTTTCGTTGCGCGTATTCTGCCGGTGCCAACTGACCGCGAAATGTATTTACGAGTATATTCATTTACCAATGTCTTTACAGGCCATTACCATCTCTTATCTCGGAACTGTTGGCTATACTTGGTGGCGGTGTTGGGCACTCAAGAATAAAATCATTATTTGAATAAGAATTCGTAAGAATAAAATCAGATTGATTTTATTCCCGACAAAATTATTCAAATAATTTTGACGGGAATAATTCGTACGTGAGAGAATTGAATGGGAATATACAAGTAAATTTTTGGCCAACTCTGCTTGGTGCCTTTTACACCAGTTTTTAGAGAGGATCAAATTCTCGTATGGGACCAAATAAAATTACCTAAGTAGTATCAGTGGTTCTTAACCTTTTAGTGATGAGGGACCATTTGACTTTTTCTTGTCTTGCCATGGACCACCTCCTAGTTTTATGAATACGGTAAACTCGTTGTCACTTGTTCAATATTTTTCTGATCGCTCGCAGACCACTTCGGGTGCTTCCAAGGACCACCAGTTTTCCGCGGACCACCGGTTAAGAACCACTGGCCTAGATAATAACACAATGCAAAAAATAAGGGACAAAATCGCTAGTAACGCAGAAAGGCAATATAATGCCATTACTATACGACCATTTAATTTACTCTTACGTTAAAAAAATTACCTCTGCCATAATATCATCACCATCACCTGTAATTTTACTATGGGTTCATGATATAATTATAGTTTACTGCGCCAGGTATGGCATTCCCGTACATCGGTTATACTTAATAGTAGTGTGGATGACACAAGCTGCTATCGAGCAATCGATTGAGTTCACATGAAGCAATAAACAGACAAAAAGACGCAAGTACCTTATTAATTGTAGTGACTGGTGCTGATGACTTACGATTAACAGTTTCATTCCAAATTGTAGGCACAAATTACCTATAGGTCGATATATACTGATTTATTTTTCAGGCCGATATTTGCAAAATGTAAAGTCTGTAGAGGTTCAAAATAAATCATCGATTTTGATGCCGTTCGATCAACTCAAGCAACTCAAGCACTTGACCGCGCACGACCGTGAAATATCAATTTACACCGCCAGATGGCGCTGAATAAAACTTTTTGCACCAAATGACACGATCCGCTTTCACAATAAACAAACCATACCTTTTAGAAAACCACTTTGCTGACGGAAAATTGAGAATGTGAATTTATGCATTATTTGATATTCTCAAAATGATTCACGGCACTTTTATCCATTCTATTAAGTATAAGACTTTTTACCACGTAGGTATTAGCTGCTACGGAAATAACTCTGGCAAGCTCATTTTACATGAACCTAACTTGTAGTAAAATGCCTTATAGTGGGCCATTTAAGGTTCACATTCCTGAAGTTGCCAATGTTATTTTGCGCTCGCGGATTGCCAATCGATAGGAATTTCATTTACATTCTACCTACTGTGTAACGCGACGTCATGAATGGTTTGTGAAGTGCCTTTTGGCTTTTATAATCATTAATTGATATGTTTTTCAGAGTTACTAGTAGGTAGTTGAATGTGACATAGCCAACTATGTCAATACCAATATTGGTCTTGTCTACAAAACCAGTGTACCCGGTAAGGTAAACATCCCAGTGAATACTTTACATTTTAAAATTTATCCCATAATAATAGAGATGAACAACAACAGGCGTTGATAATTGGGATATTTATAGTTGGAATTCTTTTTCTAGAACGGGTCTTATCTTAAGGACCCATCGGTCCAACAAAGCCTTTGTTTAGCCACGTGCCACAAACACTTCGACATGAAAAGGACATGCTTCATAAATACTTTACTCGAATAGTGACTCTATTGTTAAACTTTATTAGACGTCCTACGCTGCTATACCGATACTATTGCTGTTTTAAATACATAAGGTCAACACCGATAAGTCGTATTTTTTAATGTGAACCTTCTTTCCTTGTAAGTAAAGCCGCGTTTTGGCCGAAAGTGTTAACGTTTACTTCGTTTAGTTTACAGATAGCAATTAGCGGTTACGCCTAACAATGAAGAATGTTTTCTATATGTACCTAAGTATTTATTTATCTATGGATATGTAAATCGCCGTCCTTATGTATGGACTTGCTTGGCAGGGGGCTAGATCGCTCTTGCGTGAAATTGTCCCCGATATTTATGTATTCATTGTCAAATTTCTGCTAATAACATGCAACCCAGAGTTGTGATGTCAGACACTTGTAATAGTACATTATTGCCGTGGCCGGGAAGGGAGCAATTGCAGGCTGAGTATTTGTTTAAACGGACGAGCTTGCGAGTCCGTTTAATTATAATACGAAGCCTGCAATTGCCATTCCGGCCGAGGCTAATATAGTGCTTTTCTCAAAAATGGGGAAAATACGACAAAAATTTAATTAAGATTTGATAAACATAACCTTAAAATGTCAAAAACATCATGTTTTCCCGCCGTTTATTTTTTTTAACAGAATCGCAAGTGTATTTTTCCACCGAAAAACGCAAATTATTCGAGACACATAAAAAAACGTCGCGTTTTCAACAGAAAAATACGAGCTGAATTGGCTGAATACGACCTGTGCCTCCTTTTATATGACAGTTTCTACATTTTAAAAAGTTTATAACTCGACAAATAAAGGAATTTATATGTGACATTGCAGGCCATATATGTGGCCTGCAATGTTTTTTACTTTTTAATTTGGATCTGACCTTAAACTATACACTTTACCTTCCAATATGTAGCCACTAAAGTCCAGTTTGCGGGCCATTTTTGAGAAAAATCTCTTTATTACTAACCTCTCGCGTGCATAAACTCACAATAGTTATTTGTTATGCAAGGCTGCAAAGTTAATTTTTGGCGTGAGCGTTTGTATTGAGAGCCGAGCTAGCGAAGGAATGTAAGATTCAAAAGTACAATCCTGAGCGTAGCGAGGCTCTCAAGGCACGAGACGCCGAACAACTTTGCTGCCTCGCGCAACACACAACTTTTCATCTCACTATAGCGAGGAAATACTTTCATGTATAATTCAAGTCGTATGTAATATGTACTCATGTTCAATAAAGGGTTGTTTAAATTCCATCCATTACAAAGCATTTCGTGGATTATTAACATTTAAATGCATCAAAGAGCCTCTATTCCTACATTAAACGAGTCATATTATTGTTGAGTATGTACTCACGGCTCACGGCTAAAACAAATATATTTCACTCTTTCCAAACTTATCAGGAGTTAAAATTGTAATATAAATATCTTCTGCACTGAAATCAATTAATTAAATTCATTATTTTGATATTATTCTAGGTCAACAACAAAACAAAACAATATAAATATCTAAATCTCACGCATCGAGTTTTTTCCTTAAAAATTAACTTTTTTGAAATAGTAATAATAAAATTTTGTAATAGATAAACATTTCAAATATGTTTCTTCGTGTTATTTCTTATAAATAAAATGTATTTTTTTTTCAAAAGTGGCAGGCAGCAGAACACAAGAAAATTTATTTTGAGTGCAAATTCACGAATGCAGAATGTGGTTGTAGTGAATAGTGATGTACGGCTATATAGCCCACAACTAGCTAGCTTCGGCCCTTTCGGCATAGTCGACTGTTTGATGGAAAAAAGGGCTTAGTGATGTTGTAACATGTAACCCGGTAATCCCAGCACCTCCCGGGCTCTTACTTTTATTCAACCCAATTTTAATTTACTGTTGCATACTTGTATTGTACAGTCAGCGTCATATAGTGTGTAGCAGCCAAAGTGACCAAATAGTTCGGAACACCATACAAAATATATGGTGTACCGAACTATTTGGCTGCTACATACTATATGACGCTGACTGTACAGCAACTCGCGATTGATATATCAATGACTAAGACTTGTTTGCATTCCTCACTCGTAGTTTTGTTATATTGTTGTGTTTGTTTCTGTATTATATCCAACAACATGATTATTTAAAAACATTGTGAACTCATTGTTGTCTCGGAGATATTTTAAATAAACATTTTTAAGTGAATGTTTAGCATAATGCACACATTACTAAATAATAAAACTTAAATAAAGCAAGTGATATACAGACAGGGTTTGTACGAAAGAAAATGTTTCAAAACTGTATAGCAAATGACCCTTATGACCCTGCTACTGTAAACCGTGCGAATCCGGGGCGTTAAATGGGTTATAAACACTTGCAAATACAAAAGTCGTCTCTCCTGTGGTCAATAGTTAACGGCTTATGAGCATGTGAGTTATGATTTTATTACATGGATTTATAGTACCGGAGACGCAGTTTATGCGGGTTACTAGACCAATCCAAAATTAAGCTTTGTAGCACTTGATATGTCCACAGGAAAGACGCGAACCTAAATCTGTTTATGACCCAAATATACTTACATGAACTCCGTAAGAGAAGGAATATTGGGGATTGGGATCAAACTCCTCTTGTCCCGATGGTGCGAATTGTGATAGATTCGGCAATTCATTTTCTATTGGGCGATCCTCATCGTTTACTTGGAAACCATACTTATGGTATTGTTTAGGGTAGTTAGCTCCAGTTGTAGTAACAACTTGTAGTCTAGGCTTGTGATATGTCAAATCACTAACAGGTTTCCTTTGATTAACATGTTGTGATGGTTTCCAACCAATGAAGTCGTTGCCAATAGCACTTTGCTGTACGAATTGTGGTTTATAGCCCGCGTATTCTGGGACTTTAGGGTAAAGATTCTTGATTTGTGGGGGTTGATATCCTGTGTATTCGTAGACAGTTTTCGGTTGATATCTAGGAATAGGTTCTTGTACGATGGTATTGTAAACGGGTCGTGTCAGTTTGTGAAGCGCTTTGTTCCTTTCTTGTTCCGGCAGTTGTGTGTCGGGATCGTTGACGTAAGCGACTAGAGCGTCATCTAGCGTTTGGTAGGTCTTGTAGGCGTGTTCTGGCGCTTGCGCTCCGGGGCCTGTGGTGTCGTATTTGTTTTCTATAGCGAATCGAATCTGCGCGTCGGAGGCGGCTGAGTTCCCTGACGGCCATGATTGTGCCGTGATGCTGGCCGCTAGTGAGAGAATTACCTGCGAAGAAAAAAGGCTTGTTAATAACTACTTAGTTTTATTTAGCATTTGACTCACTTCATTTAACATGGGCGATAGACAAGAGGAAATTTAATAAACCTGCACACAGTCAGATATTTAACGAGATTTGTCTAAAAAGCCATTCTCGGAGAGGGTTGCATCCCGTTTTGTCGTGTGCGAAAAACAAAGGGTGTCTCTTTCAATCGATATATCGCCTTAAAAGTGGTTTGAATTATCCACATCTGTAGGGCTAGCACATGATGGAAACGTCAGTTTGTCGGCTTATCTCGAGCTATCTGTCACTTTCTAACAGCACCTATCAAAAAGAGACGCGTAGCTCGAGAAAAGCCGACATACTCTCGAGGTCATTATGTGCTAGCCATACTGACGTACTGGCAATCGTTTAATGTTTTGTTTAAACCGGTTGCTAATGCTGACATCTCGGATTACTGTCAAACGTACAACAACATAATCAGATTGAAATAACTTGTAATAACTTGTCTTGTGACTACCGACTGTTTGAAACAACCGGCCTTTTATTTTGTTCCTATTTCGTCCGCAAAACAGACATCAACTCCGCAAAAGAGTATATTTATATGAACTTGAAAGAAACAATCTGTTCAATTACTTTCCTTATTACTTGTACATAGAGTATCATATGAATGACTGCTTAATAATTAGATGTATCGTGCAAAAATGTGGTTAATTGTTGTAGGTAGTTTCCGAGTCATTGCCCGTTGGGTGTGCAACGAACGAGTATAGCCGCTGAGGCGTGGCGCCCGCTTACCGCAAGTGTGAGTGGGCCTTAATGCAATCGTTTTATCAATAAAAGCCCAATTTCAATGTAACACTATTACAATGTTATACAAAAACCGGCCAAGTGCGAGTCGGACTTCGCACATTTAGAGTTCCGAAACAACATCAGAAAATGGGATTTATCAATATATTAGTATTTGTTGTAGAAATATACGTAATAATAAACATTCTCACCAAATTTCAAATTCATAGCTCAAAGGGAAGTTGAAAAAATCTTTGTAACAAAATTTTGTGACAGACTACGGACGGACGGACGGTCGGAAGGATGGACGGACGGACGGACGGTCGGACGGATGGACGGACGGACGCATAAGTGACAACAATAGGGTCCCGTTTAGACCCTTCGTGTTCGGAATCCTAAAAAGGGCGGGTTGCAATAACCAATGACAATATTCATAATAACGTCATATTAAGAGGGCGTAGATGCCATTGCAAAAGTCCCGCTCTAACACGCGTGAGTTTTCAATTAACCATCCCGCTCTGTACGAAAGCTCAGCGCGTATTTTTTGTAAATATGATGTTATTCTAAACGTGTACATTTATAAGGATAATCTTTGTTTCTCAGGTTGGAGAACTTATCATTTTACAACCATTAAGCCAAAAATCATTGTTAAAGATGGGAGGGTTTTAAAGTTCCAACCAAAAACATCGAAAAAAGGGTTATGTTTGAAAAATAAAAGTAACGAGATTTTTTTTGCAATTAGTGTTTTCACTTTTAGCAGACTGGAGGAAAATAGGTCAAGATTAATATACTGAAAGGACATATATTTAATCATTATAGATGTTAAGATCTATGTCGATAAACATTGGCAAAAGTGCATATGTGGGCTCTTAACGGGCCGGTTGATGTCAAACTTTCTGTAGGTACAATATAATCATAACGAATGTAACTTTAATGGACATAATTTTTTTAGTACCACATCGACACACACCAAACAATGGCACGACCCACCTGGTGGTAAGCGGTCACCACAGCCTATGGACGCCTGCAAGGTCTGGATGTCACATGCTTGTTGCTGCTGCCATAAGTGTTTTTAACACTTGACAACTTTCAGCTTACTACCAAATTTTACCAGCAAATACTACTTTTTGTGTGAAAAAGTAAAAAAAATTGATAGAGCCTTAAAATTACCTGAACAAAATTAGAATCAGCGTATGTTTAGCCCCGAGACGTAAATTAGTAGGGTGAGACCACCAATTATGGACACTTTAACAACAAGCACCAATAATGGACACTTCAACCCTTATTCAAAGAACACACGGTTCTAAATTGATTGTTCTATAAAAAAATAATGACTCTTATTTTCTTTTACATAAGAGTTAACGTACATCATTGGGCCTTGTCCATTACTGGTGGTGGCACCCTAGTCCAAAACTTAAACTAATCCTGCTACCCTGCTCAATCGGCTCGAATTTTGACGCTACAGTAAAGATTACATCATAATCTAATAAGAGGATCTGTGCCTGTGGGTCAAAACACTCATTTCACTTTTCACATGGGTTTCCAACACGTGTTTTGAGCTGTGATATCTGTTCATAATTTTATTGACTGAATTGACTGAAATCTTCATAAAAAGTAGTAATAATTGGTCCATACTTCGTTTATAAATATTGTCAATATAAATTGTTCTACAGTTGTAACGGCAGATGTGTCATTACATTACATTATATAATAAGGAAAGTGGTTTTATTTGACCTGAACCAGTGACGACGTAAGTTAAAACGTGGTTTAGGCACAGTCAACGTCATACATTTTCACTTTAGCACGTTATTCCATTGTAATAATGTGCAAAAGTGTAAATGTATCTATGACGCCAACTGTAAATTATCCAGAGTTATGAAAGTTGGTATGAATACTAAGCCACTTGATTATGCTACCGGATTGCAAGCACGTTATATAGCATAGCGTAGACTTGTAAATATATAAGGCCTATTCATAAACCGTACTTATACGTATCTGGGCATTTTCACTTTAAGGCGACTTCCTGACTTGGCGGGGCGGGATCGATATGTGACATTTTCTTCTTTGACGTAAACTTACTGACGTCGCAAAGATTCCGACTTGATATAATACTGTCAGTATTACGTTTGCGCAGTAGTAATATCATGCGCAGAAGCGAAGCAGTACCGCCTTCGCATCGTCCCGCTACCGTGCATCCCGCGCCAGTCAGGAAGCACTCATTTAAATGTAGGGGCGTAGTAAAAAATGGGATCGCGTTGACTGACAGCTGACACTGACATTTGACACTTCTCATATCGTACTGCCTCCGCATCGACAAATCAGGAAGTCGCCTAAAGTGTAAGTACATCCTACTTTTTTTTTCGGATTTAAGTAGGTAATTTTGAGTTTTCTGACTCAGAATCACGAGCACTATTCAGATACAGAAAAAAATCTCCTTGATTTTCCATACATATTTTCTGTCTCAGTTTTGTGACTAGCCATACAAACTGTATGAAAAAAGCGTCACAAAACTGACTTTTTGGGAGACACTTTTCTTCTTCACGGAAATGGATAATACCTACTCGTTGTTCTGGGTCAGAAAACCCAAAATTACCGAGATCCGAAAAAAAGTAGGAGGTACCTACACTTTAAAGTGAAAATGCCCAAGTCCAAGACCAAGACCAAAAACCATCAACACGATGCAAAGTTAAGTACCTATTTACATTCTTAACTCTCAATTGTGTTTGAAAATAGGTTAAATATTATATAAAATAAACAATAGGTACTATGCAACTGTAGCTCTAGTATAAGTTTTTTCGAAACATTAACTAATTCGAACGCGTTTGCGTTTTGTCTCAAAATGTATGAAAACGCTCTCACCGAGTTTGAAATACGCGCGTTAAACGGTTAGCAACAAATGTTATACTCGCTGTTTTAGTTTCCACTAGTGGCCACCAGAGGCGCTGTTCACGATTTCATACCACTTTCATACATTTTGAGACAAAACGCAAACGCGTTCGAATTAGTTAATGTTTCGAAAAAACTTATACTAGAGCTACTGTACTGTGAATGTGATAACGCTAGGAAGATGAAGACTTAAGGCTGGGTTGCACCAAACCGTCTGTAATCGTAAGCGGTGTTCGTCAAATCTGATTGTATGGAAAGTTTGTCAAGTTTCTATGGAATGACAGCTGTCGGCGCCATATTTGACGATAAATATGATTTATTATGATTTTGATGGCGTCAAATATGGCGCCGGCAGCTGTCATCCCATAGAAACTTGTCAAATTTTCACTCAACTCAACACCTCTTTATAAAATCGTTCGTGGAGCGAAAATTTGTAACATTTTATTTAAAATAAACCTATTACCTAGAAAATATTATATACGTAAATAAGTTAGGTTACCTATATCGTATGATTGTATGAACTCATTTGGAGTTAAAATATTACGCAAATTACCTTATACACTTCTAATTTAAAGCTTTTATTTCACACGATTAGTTTGCAACCGCATACGATTATTTATAACGACATGGTGCCTGCTATAACGAAGTGTGACCGGAATTGCCTGCCTTATTTTTAAACTTGTTTGTTTAAAACGAGTGCTGAATTAAGGTTTTCTTACATAACAGTGGTTTGACATGTTGATGTAATTATTTAAGAAAATTTACTTCACCGGTCGAAACGTGGATATGAAATACTTAGATCGAATGTATGGATTTCTCCTCCAGTACTAGACATTTTCTAAGCTCTGCTTATTAGCCTAAGCCCAATTTAAGTGAAATTAAAGATAAACAGTAATCAAAATTGCTTCATTTAAATTAAGGTCTTTGCTCACGGACGCAATTTAAAATCGTCAATATTTACTTGAGATTGACATAATATTTGTATAGTTGATGAATAAAAATGTTTAATGAGATATAATAAACGGGTCACTCACGTCTTTAACGTCGAGTTTCGGACCAATATCCTTATCATGAGAACTTAGCCAAGTAGCTTATTGGTCCGAAACATGTCGAGCGATATTCGACGTTAAAGACATGAGTGACTTGTTTATTAATATTATATTTCAATATGTTTGAGACTCACGGGAGTTTTTTATTAAAAATAAAAAGGTTCGTTAATTTTCGACTTTATTTTAATGAAAATAAGGCCCAAAAGGTGACGAATTTTCTGTTCTGCGACTGTAGGCTTGTCTTTGCCAAAAATAAACTTTCTCTCTATGTAGTTCAACGTAATTCTTTAAGTAATTCATAATCCGAACAATACCAATTAGTATAAATTTATCTTCGATTTCTTAGAATACGACACTTACCATCATTCGCAACATCTTCCAAATTAAAACAATCACAGTTCACAAAACTCACTATTTTAATTCAAAAATAAAAGCACATCACACGATACGTTAAAATCGCGGTCGTTTTTTACCAACGTTTAAATTTTAAATTAAGAACGGGCAATCGAGGCGGCCGACCGTTACCGAGTGGCTGCGGCCAGCGGTTTGCCGCAGCGTTTATGTGCAACACTTTGTCAGTAGGAACATCGGAAATCCTATTCGATTAGTAATTAGAGGCGATCAAACTCTAGTACAGTCATGATTATACATATTAAAAACATGAGCGTGACCAATAAGACCATTTTTTTTTAGATCCGTACACTAGGTTAGGAAGAAGTACGTATACAGGGTGTCCCAAATCTACCACGGCACAGTGACACCGGAGGTAGGTCAACTCAAGAGGAAACCACTCGAAAACCGTGCAACTTTTACTGAGGTCATGTTAGGCTGGTTATGTTCGTCTTGAGTTGACCTACCTCCGGTGTCACTGTGGCGTGGTAGATATGGGACACCCTGTATTAGTCTGATAGAAGCTAAAATGAACTCCAAAATAAGTCCACTGAGCAGTATTTAAACAAACTGCTAGTCACACTAAGTTCAATGACTGGACCGAAGACAAGCCTCAACTGCGTGCGGTTACTGCAAGAAAATTACTTACTTTTTCTCCCCAAAACCACGTAAAATATATTAAACCGCCACTTTTAACGTTATTGATTACATATAATTTCATTTCATGATGATGACATTTGAGGTCCACATTTGAGAAGTCACGGAAGAGAAGATTGAGAGAAGATAAATATCAATGTACTTATTAACATGTCGTAATTAGCAGTGTAAGAAATATACATATATATACTTAAGGTAAATGTCCCACATGCAGTAACTGATTCTGAATAGTATATGAAAAACGCGGGATCTTAATCGTGAAAAATGAAGAACTTTACCCTAAATTACTAAATACAATAAAGATTTATAAATGCAAAGAGGTTTCGATTTCAGGTCAATTTAATTTTAGGTCATTGGTTAATGTAATTTTAATTTAATTTAATAAGGCTCTTGATTTAATTATTCAAATTAACTTGATCGAGAAAACTAGGTAGGTACCTATTCATAACGTAACACAACGGAGGCCTAGAAAAAATGTCATGCAATCATACTTCACGTATTATTCATATAAGACATAATAGTATATAACTCTCGGGACATTTTAAACTTTTATTTTATTACAGAATACGTACTAAAGCAATTCAATTCGCCATTGATTCATATATCAAATATATTTTTTACTTCTCATGCTCGAAAAGTGTATCATATAATAATAAAAGTGTATATAGGTATTGATCTAGCTATAGTCTATCTCAAAGATTGAAAGATTACGTAACGAAAATCTAGAAAGTAAAAATATGCACAAATAATCATTAAAAATACATTTATCTACACACATATCATAAATCCTCTAATATGCGTTCGGAAACCGTAGAAAATGACTCTCATTTAAACATTAAATGAATTTATGGCAATTTTCTTATCTGTGGCTAAGGCTACAGCAGTAATATAATTTTTAATTTTAATCTCATATATGATTTTAAAATATTAAACGTCAAACAAAACTGTCAAAATTTAAATGTCAAAGTTGACATGTCCCTATTCTAGTATCACTGAAAATTCAAATTCAGTTGATGCGAAATGTCAGCTCGATGTTTTTTAGTATATATCGCACGAAATTTGAGCTAGAACGACATGATCACATCAGAATAGGGACTCTTTACTTTTTAAAATAACATTCAGGTATCGGTTGCCAGTTCTGATTTCGATATTTCCGCAACCGTGCAAAAAAGGTTGTATTAACACAATTATTGTATTTATTTACTACGGTTTCTGAACCCATCTTAGAGTAGTTATAATATGTGTGTAGATAAAGTAATGTATGCAACTGTACATAATTAGGCATTAAAACACTCGTGTGACCTTATTATGAAACTCGCCGTCGGCTCGTTTCATAAAACACATTCGTGTTTTAATGCCCCTCATTATGTACCAATTGCATAAACTACTATTTATAGCATTTTATAGATACTTTTCAATGTTTTCAATTAAGACTGCACCGAGCAAATTTCTGAATAATTGCGATGGTTGGATCACTTGCTGTATTATTATTACTAAAGCTTGAATTCTGTCATTCCTATATATGATATTTAAGGATACACTCTACACGTCATGTGTTTCAGAAACACAATTACTTATAGTTTTCTTCATAAAAATTCAATCCAAAGTTAGGTCTACTAAAGGAAATAAACGCAAACTACAACGTTAATACTTTATGAAAGGTCTTCAATTTTTGAATAGTAACAAAACTACATGTTATCTAGGTCGCATGTGTTTAACATTTGCAAAATGTGGAGATTTTTTTAACAATGCAAAGGAAATTCCGAAAATTTAACCGGCCACCGTAGTTTTCTTGCCGGCAGATGGGCTCCGGCCCTCAATGGGAGCAGACGTATGCTGCTTTTCTCAGTTTGACATCTCATAAAAACACGCTTTTTGACAGCTTGCTCGTATATAAATACAAAATGTATACCACACACAAAGATTGCATTAATTGATGTAGGGTAAATAAATGTTGACGTGTGGCTATTGAAGATTCTTTTAACATGGAATTTTTAGTATTAGCCATTCGTTATAACATAAAGATGCAATCTTTGGTCCCCAATGTTTACTAATGCAACTAAATTATAATGATTTCCTTTACGAAAAGGCATTTTAAACGTAAAAAGGTTACCGATGTATTTCAGTTCAAAGTAATTTACTTTTTATAAATTGGCCACCCAGAACGGAACGTTATGACATTTATGTCACTCATCATATTTCAAATTAAAATTTGTAAACAAATTGTATTTTTATATTTCAATAATTTAACTAATCTAATGTTATATTTTGTATATATGTACGGCGCTTTCACGTCAAACAATGATTACCTAAATACATCGCAGAATCTGCATAAACAAAACATCCCAGAATCTGTACAAACAGGCACAATTATTATGGTGCTTTGAACAGAAGTTTATAAAATATCAGCGTTATACCAAGACACAGATCTAGAGTGTTCTCTTGCAGCGGAAGTAGAATAAAGAATATCGCAGTTTCTTCGCCAGTTGTGTTGTGTTGTGTAGTGTCTAAGCCGCCTGGTCATAATGTAATTATACCTAGAATGAAAATAATAAACCTATGTTTCATTTATAAATAATAAACCAAGTAGTTGTTGGGGATGTGGTGACAATGACGATGTCTAACAAACAAATATGCAGTAATTACTTATAATATTAAACTGCGCTAGTTTCTATCTAAAGCTTTCATGCGTTGGAAATCCCGTTGCTTTGATTTTGTACAAGTAAGTACTTATGTCGCATCGCAATAATTGTCTCGACTCTCGACGTTATAGTAAACGAATAGCAAATAATAATAATTGCTATTTATTATTGATGAAAATAGACGCAATGTTAACCATTATTGAACCTTATCTCGTTGCAATAAGGTTCACGGATGTTCAGTTAAGTGTGATCGACGGCACGATGGTTCACACTAGAAGAATATGTAAACGCACCCTGCTAATTATTCCTTTCAATTATGGAACTTATAAGAAGTGTATAAAAGTTAATTTGTCAGAGCTGATACAGTAGTGGTCCGGCCAAGTTCCACAATTGCAGCCTGTTACAATGACTTTCTTGATGATATTTGTTATATCATTAGGTTTTATAGTGCTTGTCATTCACGATAACGACGATGCGCCCCTCCACAGGGAATGTCATACTATTCTATGCGCAATTCTGCGGATTGGGTTACGACGGGAGGTCGTAAATAACAAGAACTACCTATAAGGTTAGGTACTGGTTCCTCAAATACAAAGTTGTTTCACAATATTGCTGCAGTTATCCCGTGCCGTATAAATAGTTTCAGTAGTTGTTATATATATTGTAATAAAACTACCGCTTCTTCTCTTAAAACTTGCATTAAATCAGTGTCCATTTTAGAGTTAACCAACTGATAAACAGAAAATAACCAATTTATGAAAAGTTTTGCTTAAAATAACCTATTTAAGGTACAACATATACTCGTATCATGAAAATCACCAAGTAAACTCTCAAAATAAGTACCTAAGTCATAAACATAAAACAGTCATAACATGCACGAACCGATTAGGAAAATTGTTTCTCTGTTTTAAGTTGTATAAAAATGAGTCTGTGAGGAAGGGGCAAAACAAAATACATTTTACAAAACAGGGGTTTGACAAGTTTTATGTTATAAACAAGAAACTGAGTATCTTACTACCACAAATTCCGAATTCAAGACATTTTCAGATACAACTAATACTTGAGTTTTGGTTACAGATCAGAACTTGACGATTTTTGTTACACTTCTCTTATGCACCAAGAAACCTTTAAATATTCAAAATCTATATTGTCATAAGTTGGCATAAACATGGGTCAATGACCCGACCCAGCAAAATGAGGTAGTGTGCGTGAATAATGCATGTGTGGGTTAATTGGGTAAATTATTAAAAAAAATGAAATTTGACAGGCGCTGAGAATTTACCCCGCACGATAGGCCCTTAAACTTACGGAATTGAGTTATGGAGTGACGTCACTTATTGGCGTTTTAAATTCCGCCTCAATTGTAACATTTAATTATATTTCGAAAAAAAATATATACAAAATACAGAATTGATCTTTGAGTAATTCATTTGTATTGGATTACTATAAGTAATTTCTGTTGTAAATGTAATCTTAAGAGCCCACATACGCCGTTTTGCCAATGTTTATCGACATATAGATCTCAACATCTATAGTGATTAAATATCTGCCCTTTCAGTATATTAATCTTGAACTATTTTCCTCCAGTCTGCTAAAAGTGAAAACACGATTTGCAAAAATTTTCTCGATACTTTTATTTTTCAAACATAACCCTATTTTCGATGTTTTTGGTTGGATCTTTAAATCCCTCTCATCTTTAACAAAGATTTTTGGTTTAATGGTTGTAAAATGATAAGTTATATGTAGTTATAGAATAAACATCATATTTACGAAAAATACGCGCTGAGCTTCCGTAGAGAGCGGGATTTTTGCAATGGCATCTACGCCCTCTTAACGCAAGTTTTTTTTTAGTTCCCCATTTGGTAGGAAATTCGATACAAAGTGTATTTACCCATTTCATTTATGACAATCTACTAGTACAATTTCGGTTTGCTACTTACCAGGCCCTATGAATTGGTGAAGGCACTAGTTTTTACTGCCGTTTGACCTTTTAACGCAGATGGGAAACTAGACCTTATTAGGTTTAGCTTTTTGATGAGCAGTGAGTAACCAAAGCATTTTCATTTGTTGTTTGGGTCTGCAGAGTCTGCACCCCGCATGCGGGAATAGAAACTAGGATGGCACGAGCATAACTCACCTACTACTAAGTACCACTACCGATCCGCAAGCGTTAAGCCATATTTTCATTGGTCGATTGGGCCCGCATACTAATGGTTGCGGAAGATCTCCAAGAGACCGCCTTTGATTTAATTCAAATATATTATGTAAACTTGAGGCTCAATATAATAATAAAAACTAGGCCTTTGCCCAGCTGTGGGACATTTTAGGCTTAATATTATAATAATAATAAATATGTAAACTTTATATTACTTACCTTACTTCTTCGCACATTCTTTGAAAATGGCTTACAGAATTTCTAGGTATACAATTTAACCCAATATTATACCAAGGACTCCATTCATTACCTGCTAAGTAATATTTATCTGGTTTACAATGGGCCTAACCTATCATTACAATCACCAACAGCATTCATACCTCCATTATTAAGATTGGCTGTTACGACATGCCATGTCCTAGATAACGAGAGTCGGCAAACAAATCGATCGATTGACGTCTAAATCGATCGGCTGACGAGTAAATCGGTTTTGGATTACCCATTGGAGCAACGGTTTTGCGAATTTTGAAGTGTTAACGACTTAGTCTTAAAACAACTTCTTTCAATGCCCAACAGTGTTTACTGTTTACTGCCACAACAGGATGAGTTAATTATTCCGTAGTCAGTTAGTCACCCAAATAAATATAAATTATTTAGCTACATTCCCAAAATATGCTTATTAACATTTGGACACTGTTCCAAGGTTATAAAAATGAGCTGTCACTGCCAGTGTAATAGGGATCATCTATCCCCCGGGGACAATATATAGGTATCATAAATTGTGAAAATTTATTTCTAACCTTTTCTTTCTTTTAGAATGGTAGCACTGTATCCGCATTGATATCAATAGGATCTGGCCGGCAATTCGAATATACCCGGAACTATTGACGGATCAATCATTTCTATTTAGAAGGTTATCAGATCCTCAGTGTGTCGGGTCGAGGTGACTTAACCACAAAACAGACTTTATGTGCTACTTTTAACAATTATAGGATTAAAGATGGACAAAACGTGATATTGCAGTGACTGACAGGTCGCTAGCACATCTGCGTCAACACATTTCAATCCGGTTCCCATAGCATAGCTCGGCTGCATGCTATTACCTATTTAGAAATCAGCAGAGCCAATGAAATGAAGCTCCCTTATCGTCTTATACTCCATTATCAGTATCTAATCTAGCTCCTTTTCTCTCTCGTCCCGTTCCATTATTTATCTCGTCTCTTTGATGTTTTCAGTAGGTCAGAGTAATATTCCAATTTTTTCTGCCAGGTTTGGTGCGCGTGAACGCATTCGCGCGCGAAACACATTGATTACAAATCGGAACGCGATACGCAAGGTCCTGAATCCTGACCGATCCCCAGAGATCGCCGTCCTAACTCGTGGCACCGCGGTCCAGCTTTTCTCTTCTAAAAGTCACACTTTTCAACTGATTCTTGTGAACATTCGTTGATTATAAATTTTTAGACTATTCCGTTTTTCTCTAAATGGCGAAGCCATAGAAGTTGGAAGCGTAGTTAACTGCAAGCAACACTTGCAAGGTCTACGGCTCATAGAACCACCAGTTCTAACCGTTTTACAGTACTTTTATCTCACGACCGCGGTTTAGCCATAGTTGTAGTTCTGACACATCCGAACACAAAGACAACGTGAACTCTAGAGGTGAGACGTACTAGGCAAAACGCGTACTGAGTCTTGCGAGTACGCGTCCACAAAAAGACTAGATCCAAAGACTAGGTCCAAAGACTCGCTAAACCGACCCCGACCCGAGGTGCCCCGAAAGAATCCGAACGCGCAGACGAATACGAATAGCGCGAAACATAAAGACTCTTAAGACGTTTCGACTCTTCAGAGTCGTCGTACGCCTAGTACTCGATACGCTAAAAGACGCGCGGGCGGGATCGCGTACTTACGCGTCCATGCCAAAACCTATTCCAAAAACCTGTTCCCGTAAATACGTCTCACCTCTAGTGAACTCATAGCTCCTAAACTGACGCACACATAGACCATGTGCATGTGCATGTCCTATAGCTCAACAGACAACCATAGCTCACCCGCGCTCGTGAGATAAAATTACTACCACCGAAACACCGAAACACTTGACTGACGTTCCCACTGGTTCCCACTTAGGTACGCTATAAAGCTATAATCCGTTTGACATGCTACGCTTCATAGAGCGAAGGTTCGTTTTGTGTCTAGTCGTGATATGAATTCGAAATAAATAATATAAGGAACTGCCAAAGTCTTAGACATCAAATCTTTTTCGAATGATTAGGGAGCGTTGAACGTCTTTCGAATAAATTAATACACTATATTTATTATTCGAAGACATTTAATGCATGTATTTAAAAACAAAACACCTACACCTACACGGCAAATTAATATATCTGGTTAAAATTTCTGATGATTTATGTAAATATGCTAGTCTTGACATTGTTCCCATGTATCATGTAATTGATGTATATGTGCTCGTAATTTAATATGATATTATTCCAAATTACTGTGTACCCAATTGGCTATAAATAACGCTTGTGTTTGCTTTTCACGCTATCATTGTAGGAGTTGTGTTGTCAAATGTGTGAAATCAAAGCAGTGTTAAACTAGTTTGGTAGTGTATTTCGGACTTAAGTACCACAACCCCGGGAAACCCTTACTTGCCAGAATTTCAGTTGCCCGAATTTTGACTGCCATACTATTCAACTGCCATAATATTGTTTCTTATAATTTCGTATGCCATACTCATTATTTACCATATTAATCAAATGCCAGAATCTTTATTTCCCATAATATCAATTTCAATAATATTTTTTTCCATAATCATTGTAATCCATAATTATCACATGCTATACTTTTATTTGCCATCCATATCTACTGTTCGAATCGAATAGCTGAGAATGAAAATCCATAATTTTAATGAAATTTAATTTTTTTTTATAAAAGAGCAGAAAAGCCTGTTTGAAAAGCTACTTTACTACTTAATCCGACTCGGATCACGGATAGGTTAGAAGAGGATAGCGGGAGCTTTGCTCCCGCTATCCTCTTCGAGGTTATTTTTTTATAAAAGAGCAGAAAAACTTGTTTGAAAAGCTACTTTACTACTTAATCCGACTCAAAATCCATAGTTTCAAAATCCGAAATTCATAGTTAGGACTGCTTCGGATAAACTATATTTAGTATGGCGTATAAATATTCTATCAAATAATATTATTGCACTTAATAATATGGATAACAATACGTATGGCATTCGTATCATTCTATCATGTAATATTCGGGAATACAAGAGTATGTCAAACGATTTTTCTAGTAAATAAACCATTCGGGCAAATGAAAATCGGGCGAATGTTTATCGAGCAATTGAAATTATTCCATATGAATTTCGGGCAAACAATAGACACCCCCACAACCCCACGTACTTCTCGCGGAGATTGTTCCGATTCGCAGACATTTGCACCTCCAATAAGGTAGATGTACCCTTTACCGGATCTGCCCTATCACCGGATTTTCTATATTTTGAGCCATAAGTCGAGTTCTTACAGCTAATATTACGTTGTGATATTTTTTTCCGTTAGCTAGATACCTATTCCTTCCACTACGAGGCAAAGAAAACCATTTTGTTTCTTAGTTGTAACGGGAGAATCGATTGAGCAGGTCGATCGCGGCGTTGTATGGGACTCCTTACGAAAATGGTTAAGAAACTGAGTGTACTTCGTAAGGTCATAAAAGCGTTTAAAAGTGACTTTATGCTTCAAAATAGGGTGTTATCGTATCATGAGTTAATAAGTGTGTGTGTTTGAGTTAAATAAGTGAAATTAGTGCAGTCAAATTTACAGAATTCAACAAAAATGTAAATTCGGTGATGGGTCACCCTCATCTACTGCTTGAAGGTTTTACCGAACAGCGTTCGGAATCAGGGAAAAACGTATGTTTTGAAAATTATTTTTTCACTCGTTAATTTTAAACATTATATATATACTACTCCGCTTTACACATATCCAATTAATAGAGTAATTTAATGAGCAATTACCGAACGCCTATAAACGAGACAGATTTTTTGTAAATTGCATTTGAAATGTATAGTTTTCACGACTTTTTGACGTCAAAATAAGCTTCATTGACCAGGTAATTTTAAAAATTACATATTATTTATTTAACATCAGTAGAAGCAAAATAATTGTGTATTTATTATTTTGCAATAGTTCTTATTTCTAGATAAAATGTACTTATGTTGTTACTAGCTTTTGCCCGCGACTTCGTCTGCGTAGAACTCGGTCATCACGTTAGAATGTTATTTCCCTGGCTAGATGCTGCCTGCCTTAATAATAATAAAAAATCTTCTATTTTTTGCGCTTACCTAGTTATCTCTCTTCCATTCTAACTTAAACCCCGTTAAGGGATGATTTCCGGGATAAAAGTATCCTATGTCCTTCCCTAGGACTCATACTATATCCATACCAAATTTCATCTAAATCGGTTGAGCATTTTAAGGGGAAACAGGCAGACAGAGTTACTTTCGCATGTATAACCCGCCCCAGTTTCGCACGGGTAGTCCAGTTTTAAACAACAACAAACAGCAACAAATACCTACTCTTTATTGCACACCTCAATTAAAGGACACAGATCAGGATCACAGGGAGAGGATTTTTTATGATTAACATTTATTTATCTAAGCTTTTTCCCGCGACTTCATTCGCGTGAATATCCATATCAACTTCTACACCGGCTGTCTCGCCAAACATTGCGCTCGCCGGCTCAATGCGCCCACATGAAACACATGACAGCGGACAAAATATATATTAAGAAGGAAGCAGATGAAAACGCGCGCGAGCGGAGCGAGCGCGAAATTTTTCGGATATTCTGATACGGGTGTGGAAAATACTTCATACGCATCAAGTAATGAAGATGAAAACGCGAGTGCAGCGAGCGCGAATTCTTTCAAACATTACGATGCAGGTGTGCAAAAGACTTCATACGCACCAAGTAATGTAGATGAAAACGCGAGCGTAGCGAGCGCAAAATGAAAAAAAAGAACATTGTGATGCAGGTGCTGAAAATACTTCATACGCATCAAGTAATGAAGATAAAAACGCAAGCGTAGTGAGTGCGAAATGTTTCGAACATTATGATGCAGGCACGGAAAAGATTTCACACGCATCAACTAATGTAGATGAAAACGCGAGCGTAGGGCGCGCGAAAATTTTCGAACATTATGATGTAGGTGCGGAAAATACTTAATACTCATCAAGTAATGTAGTTGAAAACGCGAGCGCAGCGAGCGCGAAATTTTTGAACATTAATATGCAGGTGCGGAAAATACTTCATACGCATCAAGAAATGAAGAAAATCGCGAGCGCAGTGAGCGCGAAATGTTTTGATTCAGGTGAGGAAAATACTTCATACGCATCAACTATAATGTCGATGAAAACGCGAGCGTAGGGCGCGCGAAAATTATCGAACATTATGACGTAGGTGCGGAAAATACTCATCAAGTAATGGAGATGAAAATGCGAGCGCAGCGAGCGTGAAATTTTTCGAACATTCTGATGCAGGTGCCGAAAAGACTTCATACGCATCAACTATAATGTAGATGAAAACGCGAGCGTACGGCGCGCGAAAATTTTCGAACATTATGATGTAGGTGCGGAAAATGCTCATCAAGTAATGTAGAAGAAAACGCGAGCGCAGCGAGCGCGAAATTTTTCGAACATTATGATGCAGGTGCGGGAAATACTTCAAACTCATCAAGTAATGTGTATGAAAACGCGAGCGTAGCGAGCGCGAAATATTTCGAACATTATGATGCCGGTGCGGAAAATAATTCATACGCATCAAGTCATGCAGGTGAAAACGCGAGCGTAGCGAACGCGAAATTTTTACGAACATTATGATGCAGGTGCGGAAAAGACTTCAAACGCATCAAGTAATGTAGATGAAAAAGCGAGCGTAGCGCGCGCTAAAGTTTTTGAACATTATGATGTAGGTGCGGAAAATGCTCATCAAGTAATGTAGAAGAAAACGCGAACGCAGCGAGCGCGAAATTTTTGGAACATTATGATGCAATTGCGGAAAATACTTCATACTCATCAAGTAATGTGTATGAAAACGCGAGCGTAGTGAGCGCGAAATGTTTCGAACATTATGATGCAGGTGCGGAAAATATTTCATACGCATCAACTATAATGTAGATGAAAACGCGAGTGTAGGGCGCGCGAAAATTATCGAACATTATGATGTAGATGCGAAAAATGCTCATCAAGTAATGTGTATGAAAACGCGAGCGTAGCGAGCGCGAAATTTCGAACATTATGATGCCGATGCGGAAAATAATTCATACGCATCAAGTCATGCAGATGAAAACGCGAGCGTAGCGAACGCGAAATTTTTACAAACATTATGATGCAGGTGCGGAAAAGACTTCAAACGCATCAAGTAATGTAGATGAAAAAGCGAGCGTAGCGCGCGCTAACGTTTTTGAACATTATGATGCAGGTCCGGAAAATAATTCCAACGCGTCAAGTAATGTAGATAAAAAAGCGAGTGCGAAATGATTCGAACATTATGATGCAGGTACGGAAAATACTTCATACGCATCAAGCAATGTAGATGATTGAACATAAAGAAATTGTTGACCTATCAAATGGCTTTGAAAAGAGGTGGTTGAATAGATATTTTTTTGTTCATAAATTAGTGGAATACCTTTCAAAGTTCAAAGTGCTTTATTGTAAAACATAGGTATAACTGAATACCTACTTTGGTCTGTTCTTTCACTTTCGAAGATGGAGTAGAGGCCTTGGTTGATAGCGCACCCACCCTGGTTGCTTCTAAGAGTTATGTGATTTTCTGAGAATTGTTTTTTTTTGCTTCCTATCCGCCTATAACTTTCGAATTTGGTCATACTTGATGTTTATTGTTACGTAGGTATATTTTACTAACGAATACCAATATACCCTAAATTTATGTCTGTTACGCGCTGAACGTATTTTATACATTTTGCTGACGGAAAACGCAACTAATCGGCACCTCGAAGAACCTCAATGACACCCATATCGATTATTAAGAAAAGTAAATAAGTAAATGTCCGCCATCTTCGATTTAAAAATGGATATCATTCTTGTAATGAGCACCTCAAAAAACAATATTTTATACAAAAATGCGCATACCTAATATATAGGTATTATAGGTACATGTCGCAAGTGCTACCATGCAACCGAGAGCCCGCCGCTCTGCGTAGGTACCCTCCATCGAAAACAAAAAAAAACCGAGGTTTCGTAGTGAGGTTTGTGAATATTGATAGAGACTGACTGACCAACATAATTAGATCTCTCATTTCAAACAGTTAATATGGTTTGAGGGACTTTTGTATTTTTGTCTTTAGCCCTGAGAGGCAGAGGTATTGTTATTTCACCCCCCATTTTTTCAAATACTATCTGTTTATTATAATATGTTTGAATGGGGTTCTATTTACTTTGCGTCCATGTATATACTTACCAATTTTCAAGCCTGTAAATCATGAACTGAAAGACTTCTCATACAAAGTTTAACCCCTCTTTTCACCCCCTTTCATCCCTAACCTATATGATTTTTATAGCCTATAACCTGGCCGAAGATCCAATAAACATATTAGTGAAGGCTGTATTAAAATCCATTCGCTAGTTTTGGCGTGATAGTTAGACATATAAACAGACAGACAAACAGACAAACAGACAAACAGACACGAATTCTAAAAACAGTTGAAACGTGTTCTGTTATCGATTCTTAGACCCCTCCATCGATTTTTTTACTAATATCTTCAATGTACAGATTTTCGACCCTCTTCTGCTTTATTATATGTATAGATGGCAGAATCATTAAGATTAAAACACTATTTTATTGAATATGTTCGCGTGATAGGTTCAATGTGTACGCTTTACCGAACGCCCGTTCGGTAAAGCGTACCCATGGTCTCTGATACCGAACATATGATTATCTCGGCCTAGCTGCTATTTGGCGTTCATTGGAATATAAACCATATTCAGCGTACAGCTAGATCTATATTCTAATGTGTTATTTTTCGTATATCTTTAAAAAAAGCCAGCGCTACTTAGATGTAAACCGTTAACGAATAAATTATATAAAAATAAATTATTGGCGATTAGCAACGAATTTTTAATAGATAAGTATATTATTTATATAAAAAAATATTTGATTTAAATTTTTAATTATAGACAGTTTTTTCTTAGATTAAATTACCGTCAAGATTGCTCGAAATCACAAAACTAGTGCAGTTAGGTTGAAATAAATAGTCACTCATCAGTTTACAAACTCACACACTGCCATCATTCCACACATTTCTTCCCTAGTTCGGTGAAACGGCATGCCGAATTGCCGATCCGGTAATGGGTGCAAATTCCGTTTCTTAGTTCGTTGAATGGGACAAATCAGTGTCTAATCGATATAAAAAACTTTAAAAAATATTTTTATATACGTCTAACTATGTAATAAATTTCGACGTACATTTAAATGATGACAAATTTATCTATCTTCACCATATGCTGTTGATCATAATCGTACAAAAATTCTAAACCTTATTAAAAAAACAAACGTACATGTAGGTCTTAAGCGTCCGGTGAAGGGTACTTTTACCTTATCAGATATCTGCTCAACTATTCGTTAACGCACACCTTCTACCCGCGACGAGGCGTCATGCCGCACGTATATCTTACACAAATTTAATAACTAGTAAGGTAAAGATAATGTAACTCAAAACGCAAGTTAAATACCATCACAAATAAAATTACATACACTCACCGGCAGAAAATTTGGCCCAAACACTTTTCGTGCTTTCAAACTATAAATTGAATAAATTAAATAATGTTTAATATATAAAAATGCATTTTTCTAATTTGGGCCAAATTTTCTGCCGGTGAGTATATTTGTGTATTTATAAATATAACGTGAGGTAAAGTAAAACTAAATTTAAAATGACATGATAACAGTAGGCAATTGTTTAAATGTGTGAATTTTTGCGTATGGGCTTATATAAGGCACATCACATATGATGTGTGATGTGAGCGGATACCCACTGGAGGAGCATTCAGTTTAAGAATGATTTTACAAAGTTGGTACAGTCGCCATGAAATATACCTATCAGTACTATCTATAATGCCCTGACAATAATAAAGTCGCGTTCAGATATTTGTGAACACCTTATTCGCTTCGGTATATCTGATGGAAACTGTACGAGAGTAATTTTAAATAGAAAACTCCCGTGAGAATTTAAATATAATGAATCGCGTCTCACAGTCACACACACGCGTGCGAGGCCGTTGCGATTTCACCTCATGATTAAGGACCACGTATTCCGAATTACATGTTCCGGTCCGAAACATGTCGAGCGCGACGTTAAAGACGTGAGTGACTCGTAATAATTTAAATTATTGCACTCCAAACTCCAAAGCATTAGGTACCAGTGGCGGAGCGTCTATACAACTCGATTCCCACCGGCTTACCTAATTTTCAACCAGGCCAGTTCTATAATATTTTTGACGCGCCGCCACTGTTAGGTACTTACCTTAGTTCTTAGGGAAGCCGGAAATAGTTTGCCTTTCTTATTCTTCATGAGCCGTACTAAAAGAACTGGTGTGGCTGAAAATTAGGCAAGCTGGTGGGAATCGAGTTGTATGGACGCACCGCCACTGTTACCTACTTACTTCGTATAAACTCAGTTTAAATCTTGCTGTATTTCAGCTGCCCTACGTTATGCGAGAAAGTCGCCAGCTCTTCGGTCACCAGTGACGTCAACCAGACGCTTCGCGATTTCAGTAAATAACAGCTGATAATGAAACTAATAACAGACTAACAAATCGGTACCTAAATACAGACCAAAATTCAGTTCATTTATGGTCTAAGAAGGTAAGTTTTAAATACTGGCAAAGCCACCTTATCGACCACCTACCCTGAGCGAAAAAAATTACTAATTATTAGCAGAGACTAGGAATTATATAGACTGCCAATGCCTATACACTTTACCATTTAATTCGTATGCGACTAAGACCTCTGCTTAAAACATAGCGCCATCTATGAACACAACGTAGAAGCTCCCAACAGATGGCGCTATATTTTAAGCCGAGGTCTTAGTGGCATACGAATTAAATGGTAAAGTGATCTCTCCATAGTGAAACTAGCTACAGCAGGCCCATTATTTTAAAATTACGCCACAATGTATAGGCATTGGCAGTCTATATAATTCCTAGTCTCTGTTATTAGTAAGTTTTAGTGAATCCCAGGACAAGGAGATTATATGATAACGGTTAAAAGTTAAAAACTAGTAGTTATTTATTAATACCAAAAAATTTGCCCTTGTTGCAACTAAACTGTTTTGTAACCGTTATATATATGATCTACTTGTCTTGGGATTCACTAAAACTTACTAATAATTAGTATTTTTTTCGCTCAGTGTAAAAAACCTGTTGCATTCCGTTTTGCACATGTTATTTGAAACTGTTACGGACCCGATGCAATTGTTTGCATATGACTGGGGCTACGAGTATACCGAAATAAATTGTATAAACCATTCCCAAAATTAGTCCGAACTTAAGTCAGTAGCAAAAAACCCGCTAATTCCAGCATTCCCTAATGCAAGGGGGGTTGCGGGCGAGGGGTAGTCCGATCCATCAGCGCTGTCACGTGCCATTAAAGGCCTCTGGCCACAGCTACGAGAAAGTACAGTACATTGAATTAGGTATAGTCCGCTTAAAAGTACTTACCTACTAACAAACAATTGGGCTCTGATATTTTAGAGTGCGATCGACTCTAAGTAAAAACAAATTCACATTACCGAACTACCTATATATCATGCAAACCTTACCGAAAACATTATAGCTCTTTGCTTTAGCCGCGGGTCGTAATGTTGTACTTTATTTTATTGTAACCCGCTGGTTAATAATGTGATTTCACTTCTCGTATTTCTTAATTGTTAGGCGGATCGGGGCCAAAACGCTCGCAACGAACTGATTTGAATTTCGAAACTGAATGGAACACATTTTAAAAACAAAAGCCGCGAGTGTTACACGCACGCTTAAGTACACGGACTAAAACTGCAGATTCTATAAAAATCCATACTGTATCTATACCAATATTATAAATGCGAAAGTGTGTCTGTCTGTCTTTTACCTCTTCACGCGTACACCGCTGAACAAATTTAAATGAAATTTAGTAGGGAGATAGTTTGAGTCCCGGGGAACGACATTGGATCAAATCATCCCTAAAAGTGTGAAAGTTTGTATGGAAGAGCGATGACTAGGTAAGCGCCTTATATGAAAAATAGGAATAGGTAGCAATCAATTTCTATCGCGATGAACGAGTTCCACGCAGACGCAGTTGCGGGAAAAAACTAGTTGATATTATAAATGCGAAAGTGTGTCTGTCTTCAAGCTAAAACCGCGTATTTTTGCCTTGTTTCTTTTGGAGTCAAATTTTGAGTCAACAACCCTATTCTTTCATTTCAGCGGCCTCGTGTTTAAAAAAAACAAAAATGGGCGAGTACATTTATAGCTACGGTAAGTCACAGACTTGATAAGAACACGATCACATTATATTGTATGTTTTTAGGTTAGATTTTTATATAGTATGTTTTTTTGCTTATTATAAAGGCTTCTGTTTGTTACATATCCCAAAAATAAATACAAGCTGAACAAATGTATATTTCAATACTTAAGCACAAATGAATGAGAGAGTGTGTTAGTTCATTTCAAAAGTACCTAGGAAGCAAAATGTTTTTCAATAATATCCGTATTTTCGCCAATCCGTGCAGCTGTTTCACGTTTCGCACAAATAAACATGTACACTGAATATCTCGCGGCCGAGCCCGACGCCTTGTACCTATACTCTACTCGCATACTACCGTTTTAGCTTACGTTGAAGTAGTTGAATTTCACCGATGACTTTATATGATGATGGCACAGTTCACCTAGTAGATGTGCGGAGTGACGCGGAACGACCGCATAAGGAACTCTCGCATTCGCGGCAACCTTCATGTCCGTGACAATGCAGATAAATTGCAAGAGCATCGCCTTCGCTGGTACGGCCACGTCTTGCGAAAACCGGCAAGTTACGTGGTCTGGCTATGCCGCCTTCGCCTGGGTCCGGGAAAAGGGGAAAGCCCTGGAAGTGCTGGCTGGACGTTGTGAGGGATGACATGCGTGCCAATACCACCAACCAACCAACACAAGAGGATACCGAACAACGTGCGAAGTGGAGGAGAAAAAGCAGGAAAGCGGACCCTGCATGGGCCCCAAAGCAGCAGCTGAGGGGCAACCGGGAAAATCGCTAAGATGAGGTCGCAGGTTCGAATCCTGCTCGGTGCCTAAGTTTTTCAATTTTTCCTTTATTTCTAAATTTGTAGTTTGTGTTAGCAGCGTTACTGCTTAATACAAAATTAAATGAGAAAGAGAGAACAATTTGAAACCTCAAAAATAATAATATCGATTAGAATATTTAACTTTTTAAATTTAAAATGTCTAAAATATGTATGTACCTATTATATGTAAATTTGCAGACAAAATATTTGTAATGTACAAAAAAACATAATAATTAGTAAGGTTACGATTATATTACTGGACATCTAGAACAAAGCCTTTAGGAATTGCGTAGGTAATACATACATTTTCATAGTGTTGTTTTGAGGAATTTCATAAGTAGGAATATTGAGTTTGGGTTTTATGCTAGATACCGTTTCCGTTTCAATACCTTGTGGTACTTATACGTAAATTACTTCAAAATACTTAAGAAGTTGATTGACCTACTTCACAACGATTTCTTATTTTCTTTTTTTCTATTTTTTTTTTCTTATTTTCGTCGATTATTCTGCCCGAAATTTGTTCGCAATTAAGCAGTAAACAGTAGGTACAAAGGGGCCGTCACTGCTAAACCGTCGGTACAAGTTTTGTCAGAGGACTCGCAAAGTTTTGATGGATAAGCGCCTCACAACAGCCTGAGCGAAATAAGCTAAGCGAGCGGAACTGTCGGGAACAGGAGAACGTGCTTACATAAAAGATTGTACTTTCTACATTACATCGACAATGATAACTTTGTCAGTCAGTATGATTATTTAAATAGGTATTAAAAAGTGTAACAATATTTCTTACCTTTAACCATCTTAAAAATGTTACCTAATTATACTTCGTCATACAGGCCATACACATTCAGGTAATTATTAACTATTACAGTATTACATTCAATGGCATTCAAATAAATTCTATGCTGATAAGTGATATGGAACTGTTAAAGTGTAGTATTGCAATCGCCAAAAAATATAAATTAATGTCAAAAACGTATATGTTAATGAAGTCTAAATTATGATAGGTATTGAAAATCAGTGTTCTTTATAACTATTAAGGAAACTTATACCTTATCAACAAGCTCTTGTAAAAAGCGGAAAACCATTAAACAACACATGCAACACAGTTGTTGTAAATCATTGTTGTGTTATTTCGTCTACAAAATTTCAAATTTTCTCATAATACCTGTCAACGTTCCAATTTTGCCAGGAAAAAAGTAACGAAAATGTCAATCTTCGATATAGACAGGAATAAAATATAATACCGGGCTCGCCGATCCATCACGGCACAGACAGATTTGGAGAACCTACCTACTGTGCTGTGCACGTGTACGTAATAATACGAAATATAATGTTGTTTATAAAATTCGTTCTAAGCTTTCTTACAATGCTCAAGTATCGAATAAAAGTGACACCGCTAGTTTAATGCTGTGGTGAAATATTCTTGAAAATTTAAACAAATAGGTACGTAGTATTACGTGAATGATGAACTTTATGAACGATAGTCATAGGCTTTCCACTGTAGAAAATATTAAGCAATGTTAGAAAGGTCGGCGATGAAATTAATTAAATATGAAATTTCTCAACAATACTCGTACTTATTCGAGTCAATAAAATGTGTTTTTTTTTTCTTTTCGGTATAAAGATCCTCCACGGATTGTCATCAGGACGTTGGTACTAAGACAATCCACTCTTTCCTTTATCTGTCTTCAACATCAGAACCACACATGAAACAGAAGAATAGGTAATCTAGCGAAGTCCATCGTTTATCCAGCCAACAATTAATTATCCAGTCATTAATTAATTATGCATCGGAACAGCAGAAACTGTGATCAATCAAACATTCGCTGCAAAATTTGTTATGTCAACTGTGTCAACTACTTGAAAGATCACTAGAAGGCCGTTAAAGCGAGAGTCGTACCTAGTCAATCTTTAACAGGTCGTGGACCGCTTACAGAAATTCAACTTCGTGATGTCGTTTCTACCATACTTATAGACTGGACACATTGGCTGGTAAGTTTTAAATCATCTACAGGCTGTAAAATTCAAATCGGTCAGTATGGGAGTCTGAAACTATACTAACTAAATTAGAATTTTAAGGACTGGACAAAATAATTATTTAAATATATTGAATATGTTGTTATTGTATGACGTGCTAAATGTGATGTATGTTACATGGTGAATAAAGATACTTTACTTTACTTTACTTTACTATCTATAAGACATACGAAGATCTGTTCTTAGGAACCATGTCATAGATTTTAGTGCTTAACAAGGAAAACTGCATTCATAAATTAAAAAAAAAACCTTTTAGTTGGCTCGGGAATCGAGCCCGGACTTTTTGAAAAATAAAACTAACATTATTTCTATTTAGATATCGATTGTGTAGGCCATAAGCAGTACCTAAATGTTACTTTGAAACATGATATCTAAAACGAATACACTGCATTGTTTTTCATATCCTTTAATTTAATTTAATAGATGTTTGAAATGAAAACCATGGTTTTCAATGAAATATTCTACTCGTTAAGGTAATGATTTTATTATTGCGTTTTTTTCTTGACACTAAATTCGATGACATGGTTTCTAAGAAGATCTTCCTATGTGTTATAGTTTCAGACTTTCCGATACTGATTAATTTAAATGTTACATCCTGTTTACTACCTTATATATACCTAATAAACAATACAGATCCGTTCAATAAAAACAAATATCGTGAGAACCAGCTATTTACTGGCGTCCCCGAAATCTCAATTCCCGGGTCCCCACTACAATACACAAGTGGTCGTGAATTGATCGATCATTCTGTCGCCGCCGCCGCAGCGGGCCCGTAAGGGACGGGGGCCATTGTTTCCGCAGCTCAATGGGTAGAATTTGTGGATTTTTGAAAATTGTTTTTTTTTTTTTCAGATTGACTTATCTGTTTTGCTGACTAAACCGTCCTGTGATGACCGGGGCAAAAATATGTACATTTTAAGAGTACTAGTAACGGTCATTCAGTTCCGAAGTTAAGCGAAAACAAAGTTTCACATTTAAGACACTCACTCACTCATAATCATAAAAATGGAACTAGTACTTCCCATAAACTCAGAGAGCTGAAATTTGGTACAGAGTTAGGGTTTAATGGCCACATAAATGGAAAACTATAAAATCTGGAGTACCTGGTGACCCTGAAAAGAAACACAAACTGCATAAGTAAGTTTGTAATTCTATACAAAATACATGCGATTACAAAGTTACTTTTGCAGTTTGAATGTGCGTTACAAGAAGTCATACCTGAAAAAAAAAGAAGGACTACCTACAAAAAGAGATGAGATCCCATCAAAAACATTACATGTAAAAAGATGCCAGTCTCGCAACACAGTTCTTCTACAACAAAAAAGTAATGATATGTAATGTTAAACCAAGTCGGTTATATTTTAGTCAATAGCACCGGAGGGGTGTCCACAGAACAAGACTCCCACCGACTTGCATCGTCGGCATTACTTTATTTTTTTTAATATATAAAATGGCTTGGCCATCGCACAGCTCTGCTACATAATGGCAAAAGAACAATCGTCAGCTGATTAAAATATTCCTCATTAAACATAGCGCCCTAATGACATGCAGCTTGAGAGAGTTCTGAATTCTGAAATGTAAATAAAAGGTTACCAATAGAATTCAATAAAAATGAAATTGTATGGCAACTTGGCAACTATGTATCTACATAAACGCAATATTTTACGACCGAAATGGCAAATTCCCCTTCTTTCCACGGTAGTACGAGGCTACGAAAGTGTGACGTCATATTTTGCTGTCAGTCAGTACTCAGTACCTATGGAGCGTTTTCAGTGCTCGTCAGCTATGCTGTACTTTGTCATTTTTAGGGTTCCGTACCCGAAGGGTCAAAACGGTACCCTATTGCTGTCACTCACGCGTCCGTCCGTCCGTTAGTCCGTAGTCTGTCACAGTGGTTTTACAGCTAAATCGTTGGAGTTACAGTCTTCCAATTTGATGATGATGATGAAGCATCTTGGTGGCCAAAAGCTATACAAATAGTCAACACTTATTGCTAAATGTTATATGAGGAGATCCCATACGGTACTAGTGAGGCGCGAAAACAAAACCAATTTAATTATGCGGTTGGTACGGAACCCTAAATGTGCGAAATCTGACTCACACTTGGCCGGTTTTTGTCGCTGTAATTGTAGTTGAAGGACGGGTTAGGCGCGCGTGTATTTAAGGTCCGTTCCGCCGTGTACACGGGTACACGGGTACACGGATACACGGATCTTAATTACACGTGTACACGACTACACGTGTAGAACGGGTCAGAAACCCGTGTACGTGTAGTACGGAAACGGATACCGAACACGTGTACACGAAACCCGGACACGACCGCGAGCCCTAGTCTGTACATACATACATACATACATACATACAGTCTTCCAATTCCTGTTCGGACATGGTCTGTCATGGTCAGGCCCATGTCCAGACATACGTACGTACATACATACATACATACATACATACATACATACATATATACATACATACACCTTCATACATACCGCTCTGAAGCCACTCAATCAAAGAGACTGGAGCGTTGAAGCCGCTCTGAAGCCACTCAACCAAAGAGACTGGAGCGTTGAAGCCGCTCTGAAGCCACTCAACCAAAGACTGGAGCGTTGAAGCCGCTCTGGAGCCACATCCAAAAGAGACTGGAGCGTTGAAGCCGCTCTGAAGCCACTCAACCAGACTGGAACGGTGAAGCCGCTCTGAAGCCACTCAATCAGAGACTGGAGCATTGAAGCCGCTCTGAAGCCACTCAACCAAAGAGACTGGAGCGTTGAAGCCGCTCTGAAGCCACTCAACCAAAGACTGGAACGGTGAAGCCGCTCTGAAGCCACTCAACCAAAGACTGGAACGGTGAAGCCGCTCTGAAGCGACTCACCCAAAGTCTGGAGCGTTGAAGCCGCTTTGAAGCCACTCATTCAAATAGACTGGAGCATTGAAGCCGCTATGAAGCCATTCAACCAAAAGAGACTGGAGCGTTGAAGCCGCTCTGAAGCCATTCAACCAAATGGACTTTTGCGTTGAAGCCGCTCTGAAGCCTTTCAGCCAAATGGACTGGAGCGTTGAAGCCGCTCAACCAAAGAGACTGGAGCGCTGAAGCTGCTCTGAAGCCACTTACCCAAATAGTCTAAAGCGTTGAAGCCCCTTTGAAGCCACTCACCCAAACAGACTGGAACGTTGAAGCCGCTCTGAAGCCTCTCAATCAAATACACAGGAGCTTTGAAGCCACTCTGAAGCCAATCAATCAAATAGACTGGAGCGTTGAAGCCACTCACCCAAATAGTCTGGAGCGTTGAAGCCGCTTTGAAGCCACTCACTCAAATAGTCTGGAGCGTTGAAGCCGCTCTGAAGCCAATCACTCAAATAGACTGGAGCGTTGAAGCCGCTCTGAAGCCACTCACCCAAATAGACTGGAGCGTTGAAGCCGCTCTGAAGCGACTCACCCAAAGTCTGGAGCGTTGAAGCCGCTTTGAAGCCACTCATTCAAATAGATAGATTGTTTTGTATTGTAATACTTATTAATAACAATTTTTTGTGTCATACTTTATGATTATTCGTATGCCTTATGGCGAAGACATAGTGAATCTCATAAATGATTATAACACCTCTGTATGTACCTATGTTTTTACGAATAAATGATTTTATTGATTGATTGATTGATTGATTGATAGACTGGAGCGCTGAAGCCGCTCTGAAGCCACTTACGGAATTCACACAAACGAACTTCGTTATTCGTATGTTACTCTAAAGTTTCGGTAGGAATTACTGATTAGACCCGTTTTCAATTTTTAACTAAAAAATAAAACAATTTTTCCTAACAGATTTATTTTAATATAACATTATCTATCTCATTCACAGTTCATACATTGCTCAGAAACATCTCAGATTGCATGAGGCAGTGGACGCCACATTTTGAAAATATATAAAAATAAATTAATAAACTAATGTATAATTATTTACAATAAAGTTGTAGAGGAGCACGGGATTCTCTATTTACTGGATCTGCGCTTGAGTTATTCTGAAAAAAAAGAGTAATTGTTATGAATTTCGTTTCTAATAAAAACGTTCATTTATGTCACACCTGGCCATAAAGCGGCAATTACCGCACGCTCCGCGCGCGGGAAATCCAACTTCCTGGCCAGGGGGTGACATAAAACTTTTTACTTAACACGGGCGGTAATAAAGAAAGCCTTAGATCGCATATTTATCGCCCTTGCCTTCGGCTCGGGCGTCAAATACCTGCGATCTGAGACATTCTTTGTTTTACCGCCCTTGTTAAGTAATGTTTTACAACCCTTGTATCGTAAATAACTATTTATTCCGTTATATCTTTACGTTTGCGCGTATTGTATTTACGATACAAGGGTTGTAAAACAAAGAAAGGCCGATATCGCAGATGTTTGGGGCCCGAGCCGCAGGCGAGGGTCTCAAATATGCGAGAGAGGGCTTTCTGTTTTACGACCCGTGTTTTGTACACAATTTTACATCACCACTTGGCCAAAAAGTGGGTTTTCCTGATCGCGCAGCGTGCAGAAAAACGCGCTTTTTGGCAAGGTGTGGTGTAAAATAGAATAGGTACCTAGGCATTTATTCGTGACCATAAACAAGATTATTATATGCACATATCTGTCCATGTCTTGTATCTTGTGTGTTATGAATAGGTACACCACGGTACTGTGGAGGTTGTTATGGTATGTCGCTGGCCATGTGGTTCCAGAATCATATCGTATACAAATATGAATTGGCTACTTGACAGTTTACGGAAATGTATTTTAAATTATACGTAGGTTTATTTTATACCTGTAACAATTATCTTTTTCCCCCAAAGAGAAATATATTTTTTCTTTAAGTAATTTGAATTTTGCGCGAAAACAGCCGATCACGTGACTGTTCTTGTTCTCCGCTCATTTTAAATAGAGCTTTTTACGAATACCGTTACGGTTCAATTTGGAGTGCGGAGAAACATAAGGTGCAGTAAGTGCAGTTGCGATCTGTTGCGGAATTAAACCTTAACTTTGAAATGTGACGTCACACGCGTTGCGATTTTTGTAATCCACAGATAAAAAAACTTAATTTATTTTTCAAAAATAAAATGTTTCAATTAATTTTAAAGCACAAAACCTATTGTATGAGTATTGGAAACCTATAAGCTACTGTATCCAACACATTAATTATTTTATCTTTACAACTGTCAATATAGTGAATACATGTCAAGCGTCATTCTTTGGAAAACAGTTGGTTTTCGGGGGGACTTCTGCCTTGAACTCCGTCAGGGTCGGACCTGCTTAAGATTGTATTGGCTCTAATGTGGAACAGTGTACATTATAGCAAGGAAATAATATCGGGTTGAGATAATTATATTTAGATTACTTATGCTTAAGCATTGAGGTACAAGAGGAGACATCCAGTACTGAGAGTTTGCGCATGTCAACATATGCCAAGGCGCATATGTTTGTTTAGTCTGTGAAGGGTGCCCATGGCGGTCACATCAGAGCAATTTGAAACTTTGGCTTGGTAAAAATGCCTTCTTGAGCACTTCGCTATTGCTCAAACAGTTCCAAAAAAGATAATAAAGGCTCAGGAATAACTTTTCACACTCAAGTTTACGAATATTTTTGAAAATATGTATAATTTGATTTATTCAATTTTGTTTACTAATTTTAAGATACGCGCCATAATGGCTGCCACTCTGTCCAAGATTAAAAGTTGTAGAAGTGACATTTTCATAACACAATTATGACTTAGTACCTAACTAGATGTCGGGCTTGATAATTCATAATTCATCTTTAAACTAAACAAATATACATATTTTATCAAATACAGACATATATTATGGTACCATTAAATATAGTATTTTAGCGCCAAAACAGGACAATGATTTTGAAACAGAAGTTATATATATTTTTTTTTTTGAATTGGCAATGGAAATGCTTGTTCAATAGTCAGCTCTTTTCAGCCAATTATTTTATAATAATTAAAGCTACGGGTCAATTTGTCACAACAACTTCATTTAAAGTAAATGACATAAATTCTTGTTGCCTTTTTGCATATTAAGATTTTATTATCAAATATGTCAAAAATGGCCGCCATTTTGTTTTTTATTTAATTCAGTCCGATTGCTCTTAAAATCGATATCTGAGCATCCGCGAGGTCACTTAGAATTAATATGATGTCACTCGGATGCTCAGATATAGATTTTGAACGTAATCGGGTTGTAAATAACAAAATCAATATGGCCGCTAGTTTTTCAAATCTGACATCAGATTCGTCCTAAGTGGTCTCTCGAACGCCCAGAATCCAGATATTGATTTTGAACGTAATCGGATTGAAACTAAACAAAATCAATATAGCTGCCACTTTTTCAAATTCGACGATTTTTAACGTAACCGGGTAAATGAACAAAATTAATAATATGGCCGTCACTTGTTTTAATCTTATGTCGAATTCATATTAAATACCTTCAGATAGCAATTTATTACAAAAATCAAGAGATATTGAAAAAACGAAATTAGTTAATTTTAACGTATGTACATAAACTTTCTCGAACTTCGTTTTTCTAAATTTCAAACCTGACAGCCCTTAAAATTATAAATTGAATGAGCTTATGTTTAATAATATATTGATATCACGCTATACCTATTTATTCACCAGAAAAGTGTCGCATCTCTTGCATCTTCGATACTCTTTGACCACTTTTGATGACGTCACAAAATGGCGGCCGGCGGGAAACGTCACGACAGTTGTTCTAGGTAGCCAGTCTATATCTATAGGTCAATGTGCTTAAGAACGTTTTTTGCTACGGGTCCCCTTTTATGAGTATTAACTTATATTTACGTAAATTAACTTATATTTACGTATATTACATCTGTGCCAAGTTTAAATTGCGCTGCGCTACGAGAAGCTTGGCAGCGAGTGTTAACTTATTATAATTGTGACAGCTGTCATCCCAGTAATATATATAAGTTATAGTTCGTACAAAATTCTAAGGCCAAATTCTGTCAAAAGAACGCAAGTAAAACTCGACTTAGAGCTCTGACTGTTAAGGTAGACTTTTGCTTGCGTTAATTTGACAGCGCTTGGTCTTACAGTTGAGTAGAAACTATACCTCAAAACGTCAAACACGACAATTTGAACTGTGATGATGGCTGTCACCAGTCCCAACCTATTTTAAAAGCATTGTAACCGTAGCGGCAAAAGGGACAATATATTTAGTCACTTTACAATCAACACTGCATGGCTTGTACACGTTTGCGTTTAGTCTTAAGGCTTGTTCGGACTAGGCTAGGCTAGTATTTTAGTCTAGTAGCGAGCAATTTAGTAGCTAAACTATTCGCTACTGCTTAAAAATCGTTCGCATTAAAGTCGAGTAAAGTTCACAAGTCAGCGGTATTCTGCACGATGTCAGCCTACAGCGTAATAAAGTTTTCACGCCAACTAATGAACTCGAGTAAACCGACAGGTTTGGACTCGTTTAGCCGGCGGCCGAGTGAGCACGGACGCGTGGTGGGGGGTGCTACAAACTACTAAAAAAAATAGAATAAAATGGATTGACTCGACTAATTTACTTACTAATCTCATCATCATCATTATTTAAGAGTTTCACTCTTGTCGGTGCAGTTCTCTCCAGTCCGTTCTACTTAACGCCAGTTCTTTGACTTCTCTATACGACACGACGTCTATCTTTTTCTTTATTTGGTCCATGTAATTAATCCTCGGCCTTCCTCTTCCTCTTCTTCCCTCAATTCAATCCCCTTAATCTACTTGACTAAATTTTTGGTGTTCAGACACGCTTAGCTACTAAATTACTCGCTACTAGACTAAAATACTAGCCTAGTCCGAACAAGCCATTAATTTATATGGCAAAAATAGTTACCACCTAAGGCTAAAGCCACCAGAGGAGTTGCTCGCGTTGCCTTACAAAATGAGACTAAACGCATTACGCGTTCGTTTGTGTTTTGTTTCGAAAAAACTTATACTAGCGGTTATCTCTGTGCGCGGCAGAGCGAGTGCGGCGCGACACGGGCCTATCGGTGTGAACCGAGTGTCGGTGACCTTGGAACGCTACGATTCTATACTTTGCCCGTCCGAGGAGTGATTTCCACACACCGGGCCACCCTCGCGCGCCCCCGCTCGCCTCCGGACACGCACACAGCCGCGAGACGGGTTTACAGCACACCAGGGATCGGAACCGGTTTCCAAATACCGGTATTATTTTGTTCCTAAACCGGTTTGATTTCGTTCTTACATAATACCGGTTTATCAAAATACCTGTTAGTGAAAGAACGAATTATTTCGGTTATCAGTATTCTAGGAGAACGGAATTTTAACGTTCCGTGGAACTTTATTAAACCGGTTTAAAATGTCACGGCTGTCACTTTTGAAGGCGTTGTCGTCAGGTAATACCATCACCCGCGGGCCCCGCGGCGCGTGTGCTCTTATAATATTTAGATTAGAAGCTAATTTATATGATGCCGCCGGAACGGAAGACAGCCACGTCGAGGGTCTGATGATGCAGCTGGAAGAGAGTCACTGGAACTGCCTAACGGAAAGTGATAAAGTAGTCGAGTTTGGGCTTGTTTGTTTTGTTGTCTCGAGTACTTACCACTGGACCTGATTTCGAGGGTCTGATGATGCAGCCGGAAGAGAGTCACTGGAACTGCCTAACGGAAAGTGATAAAGTAGTCGAGTTTGGGCTTGTTTGTTTTGTTGTCTTGAGTACTTACCACTGGACCTGATGTCGAGGGTCTGATGATGCAGCCGGAAGCGAGTCACTGGAACTGCCTAACGGAAAGTGATAAAGTAGTCGAGTTTGGGCTTGTTTGTTTTATTGTCTTGAGTACTTACCACTGGACCGATGTCGAGGGTCTGATGATGCAGCCGGAAGAGAGGCAATGGAACTGCCAAACGGAAAGTGATAAAGTAATCGAGTTTGGGCTTGTTTGTTTTGTTGTCTTGAGTACTTACCACTGGACCTGATGTCGAGGGTCTGATGATGCAGCCGGAAGAGAGCCACTGGAACTGCCAAACGGAAAGTGATAAAGTAGTCGAGTTTGGGCTTGTTGGTTTTGTTGTCTTGAGTACTTACCACTGGACCTGATGTCGAGGGTCTGATGATGCAGCCGGAAGAGAGGCACTGGAACTGCCTAACGGAAAGTAATAGTCGAGTTTGGGCTTGTTTGTTTTGTTCTCTTGAGTACTTACCACTGGACCGATGTCGAGGGTCTGATGATGCAGCCGGAAGAGAGGCACTGGAACTGCCTAACGGAAAGTAATAAAGTAGTCGAGTTTGGGCTTGTTTGTTTTGTTGTCTTGAGTACTTACCACTGGACCTGATGTCGAGGGTCTGATGATGCAGCCGGAAGAGAGCCACTGGAACTGCCAAACGGAAAGTGATAAAGTAGTCGAGTTTGGGCTTGTTTGTTTCGTTGTCTTGAGTACTTACCACTGGACCTGATGTCGAGGGTCTGATGATGCAGCCGGAAGAGAGGCACTGGAACTGCCTAACGGAAAGTAATAAAGTAGTCGAGTTTGGGCTTGTTTGTTTTGTTCTCTTGAGTACTTACCACTGGAACGATGTCGAGGGTCTGATGATGCAGCCGGAAGAGAGGCACTGGAACTGCCTAACGGAAAGTAATAAAGTAGTCGAGTTTGGGCTTGTTTGTTTTGTTATATTGAGTACTTATCACTGGACCTGATGTTGAGGGTCTGATGATGCAGCCGGAAGTGAGCCACTCGAACTGCCTAACGGAATGTGATAAAGTAGTCGAGTTTGGGCTTGTTTGATTTGTTATATTGAGTACTTATCACTGGACCTGATGTTGAGGGTCTTATGATGCAGCCGGAAGTGAGCCACTGGAACTGCCTAACGGAAAGTGATAAAGTAGTCGAGTATGGGCTTGTTTGTTTTGTTGTCTTGAGTACTTACCACTGGACCTGATGTCGAGGGTCTGATGATGCAGCCGGAAGAGAGGCACTGGAACTGCCTAACGGAAAGTAATAAAGTAGTCGAGTTTGGGCTTGTTTGTTTTGTTCTCTTGAGTACTTACCACTGGACCGATGTCGAGGGTCTGATGATGCAGCCGGAAGAGAGGCACTGGAACTGCCTAACGGAAAGTAATAAAGTAGTCGAGTTTGGGCTTGTTTGTTTTGTTGTCTTGAGTACTTACCACTGGACCTGATGTCGAGGGTCAGATGATGCAGCCGGAAGAGAGCCACCGGAACTGCCAAACGGAAAGTGCTACGGTAGTCGAGTTTAGGCTTGTTTGTTTTGTTATCTTGAGCACTTACCACTGGACTTGATGTTGAGGGTCTGATGATGCAGCCGGAAGAGAGCCACTGGAACTGCCTAACGGTAAGGGATAAAGTAGTCCGTTCCGTCCGTTTGGCAGTTCCGGTGGCTCTCTTCCGGCTGCATCATCAGACGCTCGACATCAGGTCTACTGCTAAGTACTCAAGACAACAAAACAAACAAGCCCAAACTCGACTACTTTATCACTTTCCGTTAGGCAGTTCCAGTGCCTTTCTTCCGGCTGCATCATCAGACCCTCGACATCAGATCTAGTGGTGAGTACCCAAGACAACAAAACAAATAAGCCCAAACTCGAATACTTTGTCACTTTCCGTTAGGCAGTTCCAGTGCCTCTCTTCCGGCTGCATCATCAGACCCTCGACATCAGGTCCAGTGGTAAGTACTCAAGACAACAAAACAAACAAGCCCAAACTCGACTTCTTTATCACTTTCCGTTAGGCAGTTCCAGTGCCTCTCTTCCCGCTGCATCATCAGACCCTCGACATCAGGTCCAGTGGTTAGTACTCAAGACAACAAAACAAACAAGCCCTAACTCGACTACTTTATCACTTTCCGTTAGACAGTTCCAGTGCCTCTTTTCCGGCTGCATCATCAGACCCTCGATATCAGGTCTAGTGGTAAGTACTCAAGACAACAAAACAAACAAGCCCAATCTCGACTAGATTATCACTTTCTGTTAGACAGTTCCAGTGCCTCTCTTCCGGCTGCATCATCAGACACTCAACATCAGGTCTAGTGGTAAGTACTCAAGACAACATGACCAACAAACCCAAACTCGACTACTTTATCACTTTCCTTTAGACAGTTCCAGTGCCTCTCTTCCGGCTGCATCATCAGACCCTCGACATCAGGTCCAGTGGTAAGTACTTAAGACAACAAAACAAACAAGCCCAAACTCGACTACTTTATCACTTTCCGTTAGACAGTTCGAGTGCCTCTCTTCCGGCTGCATCATCAGACCCTCGATATCAGGTCTAGTGGTAAGTACTCAAGACAACAAAACAAACAAGCCCAAACTCGACTATCGTAGCACTTACCGTCAGGCAGTTCCAGTGCCTTTCTTCCGACTGCATCATCAGACCCTCGACATCAGGTCCAGTGCTAAGTACTCAAGACAACAAAACAAACAAGCCCAAACTCGACTACTTTATCACTTTTCGTTAGACAGTTCCAGTGCCTCTCTTCCGACTGCATCATCAGACCCTCGACATCAGGTCCAGTGGTAAGTACTCAAGACAACAAAACAAACAAGCCCAAACTCGACTACCGTAGCACTGTCCTTTAGGCAGTTCCAGTGGCTCTCTTCCGGCAGCATCATCAGACCCTCGACATTAGGTCCAGTGGTATGTACCCAAGAGAACAAAACAAACAAGCCCAAACTCGATTACTTTATCACTTTCCGTTAGGCAGTTCCAATGCCTCTCTTCCGGCTGCATCATCAGACCCTCGACATCAGGTCCAGGGGTAAGTACTCAAGACAACAAAACAAACAAGCCCAAACTAGACTACTTTATCACTTTCCGTTAGGCAGTTCCAGTGGCTCTCTTCTGGCTGCATCATCAGACCCTCGAAATTAGGTCCATTGGTAAGTACTCAAAACAACAAAACAAACAAGCCCAAACTCGACTACTTTATCACTTTCCGTTAGGCAGTTCCAGTACCTCTCTTCCGATTGCATCATCAGACCCTCGACATCAGGTCCAGTGGTAAGTACTCAAGACAACAAAACAAACAAGCCCAAACTCGACTACCGTAGCACTGTCCTTTAGGCAGTTCCAGTGGCTCTCTTCCGACAGCATCATCAGACCCTCGACATTAGGTCCAGTGGTATGTACCCAAGACAACAAAACAAACAAGCCCAAACTCGATTACTTTATCTCTTTCCGTTAGGCAGTTCCAGTGCCTCTCTTCTGGCTGCATCATCAGACCCTCGACATCAGGTCCAGGGGTAAGTACTCAAGACAACAAAACAAACAAGCCCAAACTCGATTACTTTATCTCTTTCCGTTAGGCAGTTCCAGTGCCTCTCTTCCGGCTGCATCATCAGACCCTCGACATCAGGTCCAGGGGTAAGTACTCAAGACAACAAAACAAACAAGCCCAAACTCGACTACTTTATCGCTTTCCGTTAGGCATTTCCAGTGGCTCTCTTCCGGCTGCATCATCAGACCCTCGACATCAGGTCCATTGGTAAGTACTCAAGACAACAAAACAAACAAGCCCAAACTTGACAACTTTATCACTTTCCGTTAGGCAGTTCCAGTGCCTCTCTTCCGGCTGCATCATCAGACCCTCGACATCAGGTCCAGTGGTAAGTACTCAAGACAACAAAACAAACAAGCCCTAACTCGACTACTTTATCACTTTCCGTTAGGCAGTTCCAGTAGCTCTCTTCTGGCTGCATCATCAGACCCTCGACATCAGGGCCATTAGTAAGTACTCAAGACAACAAAACAAACAAGCCCAAACTCGACTACTTTATCACTTTCCGTTACACAGTTCCAGTGCCTCTCTTCCGGCTGCATCATCAGACCCTCGATATCAGGTCTAGTGGTAAGTACTCAAGACAACAAAACAAACAAGCCCAAACTCGACTATCGTAGCACTTTCCGTTAGGCAGTTCCAGTACCTCTCTTCCGACTGCATCATCAGACCCTCGACATCAGGTCCATTGGTAAGTACTCAAGACAACAAAACAAACAAGCCCAAACTCGACTACTTTATCACTTTCCGTTAGGCAGTTCCAGTGGCTCTCTTCCGGCTGCATCATCAGACCCTCGACATCAGGTCCAGTGGTAAGTACTCAAGACAACAAAACAAACAAGCCCAAACTCGACTACTTTATCACTTTCCGTTAGGCAGTTCCAGTGGCTCTCTTCCGGCTGCATCATCAGACCCTCGACATCAGGTCCATTGGTAAGTACTCAAGACAACAAAACAAACAAGCCCAAACTCGACTACTTTATCACTTTCCGTTAGGCAGTTCCAGTGGCTCTCTTCCGGCTGCATCATCAGACCCTCGACATCAGGTATAGTGGTAAAATTTAATATCAAATTATAAATTAGCTTTTAAATAAATTGTAAGCGCACTCCCGCTGCGGATAATAGTAACCCTTGGCGGCCTCTGTCAAAAATTCGAGTTAAGACTGGTTGTCTCCGTCGAAAACCGGTTAATTTCGTTCCACGGAAACGAAATTGGGCCCAGAACAGTTCCTTCACTAACCGGTTTTGAGTGCCGAAAACCAGAAACAAGAACGAAACCACAAACGCTATTCATTTCGGTTTGGGGTCAATGGCCGAAACCGGTTTGAAAATAATACCGGTATCCGATCCCTGCAGCACACATGCTTCGATGTCGCTTCTTGTTACGTTAGTATATATCTTCTTTGACATGGGCACATCAGCGCCTGTCACGCGCCATGCGGGCGCGTCCAGTTCGAAGTTTGGAGACTCCATCACACGCGCAGGGGGCCAATTTTTGAGTTTCACTCAAAAATCGGCCCCCAGGTCTCCGCGCCAATACCAGACGGATACGCGGCTGTATAAGTGTACTCGATGTTCCGAATCACGCTTACAAGCGCGCTTACGATCGGACCGATTCACGCTCATAGCGCTTACATGAGATGTCGTGACGTCACTGATGACGTCATGGACGGGGCTCACGGGGCTCACACCTGGAGCCAAACGTCAAGTTGACGTTTGATATATGAACATGACAGTAAACACGGGCTATGAGCGTGAATCGGTCCGATCGTAAGCGCGCTCAAGCGAATAGCGGTCCGAATCAAAGCACTACTCAAGCGGCCTTGAGCGCGCTATTTGATTTGGACCGGCCGTCAGCACTGTAAGCGCTGCGGGCATTTTTAGCGTGATTCGGAACACGGCTATAGACTCACTTGTTCTGCAGCACGGCGGAGACAGCGCCGACGACTGTGTCGGGGCGCGGTAGTGCGAGCGCCTCGAGGCTGCGAGTGTAGGGCATGGGCACATCAGCGCCCGTCACGCGCCACGCGGGCGCGTCCAGTTCGAAGAAGGTTGGAGACTCCATCACACGCGCGCAGATCTCCGCGCCAATACCTGTACGTTAGCAATTAATGATATATCATATATTACATTATATCATTCATTTATATCCGTCATTCATTCGTATCCGTCTTTCGACCTCTTTATCCTGATTATGGTTGAAGGAAACTAGTTGGCCAAAGGCCAAATATATCATATATTACATTATATTTGGCCTTTGGCCAACTAGTTTCCTTCAACCATAATCAGGATAAAGAGGTCGAAAGACGGATACAAAACGCCTGCAGAAGCTATTGGTCTCTTAAAGAGTTGCTGAAAGGAGACCCTTAACCCTAAAGCGAAGACTCGTCGATATGTGTATTCTGCCTGTCCTAACCTACGGTGCCCAAGCTTGGTCACTCACTGAGGCACAAAAGACCAGATTGAAGGTTTGTCAACGAGCTATGGAGCGTAGCATACTTTGAGTGAAACGGATCGATCGTGTCCGAAACTCTACGCTGCGCTCAAAGACTGGCATCGCTGACGTAGGAATTAAGACCGCCAAGCTCAAGTGGAACTGGGCAGGCCACGTCTACCGCATGCCTACAAAGGTGGGCCAAACTGGCCACGGAGTGGGTGCCGAACGATGGGCGACGACGACGTGGCAGGCCAAGACGGAGATGGCGGGACGACCTAGACGCATTTCATAACGATTGGCCAGAGATTACTCAAGATCGTGACGAGTGCAGATTAAGAGGGGAGGCCTTTGCCCAGCAGTGGGACACTATATAGGCTCTAAAAAAAATTGGCCGGATAATGACGGCTGGAAATCTTAAATCTCTAGTTAAGGTATATTTTTTTTGTATGATAATATTGGTAATAGAAAAATCTCAGGCTCTATAGGTGAAACAATCTCGCTACCAATGGACAAATCTTAAGCCCGTGATAGACGGGCGAGTGAGTACGTAAACTTAAGTGGGTGATAGACTTAAATTCACGAATTATGCACAGAATCAACAACGTACGCACGTATTTCTCGCCCGAAGTGACAATTAATACGGGAGTTTTAACCGTTTACTAAAATAAAATAGTGAACGCGTTTGCTGGTCTCGTGTGGTGTGAAGACCCGTACTTCTAGTGTAAGTTTATTCAAAACAAAACACAATAGTTACCATCTAAGGTCACCTAACATTTTTGTAGAAATTCGGCAAACACATTAAAACTTACCACTCTGGGGCCAGCCCTGCTCCACGGTGACGAGGTGGTGCGTCTTCGCCACGGACTGCGCGATGGTGTCGAAGTCCAACGGCCGCAGGGATCGCAGGTTGATCACTTCGCACTCGATACCTGAAATAATATTCATAATACACTATTTGACACATCTTAAAATTAGTAACATGGTGTCACTTTATGGATAGTAAGCCATCAAAATATCACAGTAAAATGAAAATTATAAACTTTTACCAAAATAGAAAAAAGATATTTAGCATCGACAATTCAAACAAAAGGTCAAACAAAAGGTATCAATAGAATACTTAAGTAAAAATAAATAAAAAAATGTACGGCAACTATGTACCTAAACGCATTATTTTACGACCCAAACAGCAAAATACTTATTTTCCCATACAACAGGTTGGTTCGATACCAGGCGGGTGACGTCATCTGCCCGTGCCAATTTGTAGGAGCCGTTTGGGCGGCCGCTAGCGGCGAGCTAGGTTCATCTCTATTTTTTGCCCTTTATTGTGGTCTAATTGTAGTTGGCCCCATATAGAAATTTGATCGCCTACGAAAACTGGTTCGAATGGCACCATAAAATTTTTTTAGTCAAAAAGTGTATTGTTTAACTTTTAACCTTTCTTATGCAGTGAAATGGACAGTGTTGAAAGAATTAGATTTTTTAGGATTTGTCATGGTTGATTTTCGATGCCGTTCAACCTTTTGTGTTTTTGAGCACTGATCACTCTGATCTGAACCTCTTATCTGATCTAAACTCATAAGTTTTTAACACGCTTTTATTAGGTCGACCTGTATGTAACTATGTAATGGAATCTAAGGTTACTAATTTAACCATCTTCCAAGCATCGTAGCGTCATGAAAATTGGCAGCTGTATGTAGTTCTGATGACAATACAATAATATGGTACTGTCGAACTGATCTGATGATGGAGCCGGAAGATATGAACTGGAACTTCATGATGGAACATCGTATCATAGCTGTGTTTGGATTTGTTAGAAAAGTCTTGTAATGAACTTTGACCAGGATTAGGTTTCAAGGTCTGATCGGTCGACCTGTATGTAACTAACTATGTAATGGAATCTAAGGTAACTAATTTAACCATCTTCCAAGGATCGTAGCGTCATGAAAATTGGCAGCTGTATGTAGTTCCGATGACAATACAATAATATGGTACTGTCGAACTGATCTGATGATGGAGCCGGAAGATAAGAACTGGAACTTCATGATCGAACATCGTATCATAGCTTTGTTTCGATTTGTTAGAAAAGTCTTGTAATGAACTTTGACCACGATTAGGTTTCAAGGTCTGATGATGAAGCCGGAAGATAGGCACTGGCATTCCATGATGGAATATCGTCTCATAGTCGTGTTTGCACTTGTGAGAAAGGTCACGTAATGGACTTTGAACACGATCAGGTTTCAATTAATACGCAAAGCGTGTTTTTCTAGTGTTTTTAAACTATTAATTTTTTCGAAACAAAACACAAACGAACGCCAACGGTTTCGAGTTGAGTCTCATTTTGTAGGGCAACGCGAGCAGCGCCTCTGGTGGGTTAATTCGTATGGCAAAAAATTGTTACCACCTGAGCGGTGGTAACAATTTTTTGCCATACGAATTAAGACTAAACGCAAACGCGTTCGTTTGTGTTTTGTTTTTTGTTTCGAAAGAACTTAAGTATACTAGGTATCGTAAGTGAATTTAAAAGTCGCAATTTGTCGTTTAATTAATTAACGAATACATCACTTTTAATCTTTTAGTGCGGCGTCTAGGGCGCACTGCTAGCCAAAAAAGTCAGTGTAACCCTAAATTATCTGATCAATCAAGTTTGCTTTGCAAAATAAAGTCTCCTCTCCTCCTCCTCCCCTCTCCCTCCTATATTAAAGCTTTCAAAATGCACAATTGTGAAGTGTATTGTTTAGTACATAAGGTCAGGAGGGGTTTACTACCGTGACGTCATCGCGCCGCGCAAAGTACACGCGGCCGCCGGCTCACACGTTGTGTGACTATTCAGTGGTTGCGGCGCAGCGTTACGGATCGCACGCGCACGCGCTACTGCGCTGTTGTACGATCATTAAATAAATCGTTTCGCTTTGTATCCCCTGCGCGGTAATCACGTAACGTTTTCGACTGTTAGTACGATAGATTTAAATGTCAAATCCCATACTAAAACTGACATTAAATACGTACCAACGGTAGTACATATTATCGTTACGTGATTAGCCCGCTGGTTACATGTATGGAGTGCCCCCCTCCCCCTACTTTAATATTTTTTCGTCATTTCACATCACTTTTACGAAGCGGTTCATACGAGTAGAACACACCTTCCTGCCAAATGTTTTAATTTATTTGTAGTGCTTATAGTCTCCGTCGGCTGTCACATACAGACAAAAAGACGGACGGACGGGTTCCGTTTTCACCATTTTGGCTACGGAACCTTAAAAGTACTATTCGTAATTGTATTGTAAAGAACACTAGTAATAATAATGAAGTACATATATTAAAATAGGTTCTCGCTGGTGGTAACCCTAACGCTGAGAGCGGGGCCTCGAAAGAGCGCGTTGCGTGCGATAGAAAGAGATGGCCACGTTTAGGCACGTTTGGCATACCTAAACGGGGGATTTGTTAACAGAGAAACTTCTGTACTTGTACTATTACTTATTCTGTGATAAGGTCGATATTTCCGTATGTTACGCACCTTTCGTGGCGAGTTCAGCGGCGGCCTGTAGTGCGGTGTCGGTAGCTTTGCCGGCGCACACCAGCGTGATGTGTCCTCCTTCACGCTCGATCTTGGCCTTACCTGTAATGTACAGTTTCACATTAAGAGGAGGGGTAGGGCAAGCTCTCTCCATACAAACTTTGTGCAGGATTTACTTCGTTTGTGTTTGCATTAAAGTTATGATTTTTGGTCAGTATGCTTATTTTTCTGATAGCTATTTCGTGATGTAATTTTTTTTATTACCACTTTTGAGTTTTAAAAAACTATCTGAGACAGAATATAGTGTCTTAAAATTAAAATAAAATATGTGTTACATAAGGGTCTTGTCTACTCAAATTCACAGTCAGTTACATGACCTGATGAATTTCACTCGATAGAAAAAAATCACGAAGTTACCCCTTTTTGGAATGTATTTTCAACACTACGGCTATATTACTGATATTTAACATTTAATTTTTGTACTCAATTAAAGATCCTAAATAAATAAATAAATAAAATAAGCCTTTATTGCTGTAACTTAATACTAACTATTAACTTTGTTCATATTTATTACTGTTTTCTATCCTGTATTTGTAATTCTATATAAACTTATGTTGGTTGTATTATACGGAAACCGGTTTTAATTGTACAGCTTGTCCTTCGACAAAGGCCTGCTCTAAGGCTTTCCATTTCGTTCTGTCCTTTGCAATACGTGTCCATGCCGGGCCAGCTATGTTTTTCATAATTATCGTCTCCCCATCGTTTTGTTGGTCTACCTTTGCTCCTTTTGCCATCTCGCGGGTACAGTGGTACCCGTGATCCTAAATAGTTATAGACAAATTCGCTGGGTTTGCTTTGATGCCTAATGAAGTGTGCTTTACACGAATCTCGCTGTTTGATTCCACACATCGACCTCAAGCACTTTTTTTGGGCTTCGAAAGCATTTTCTTTATTTGTAGAATTTCCCCAAAATAAGATACCATACCTTAGAGTTGATGTGACGTATGCGTGGTAGGCCGTTAGTAATGATGCCTGGTTAGATATTTTCCTAAGATAGGCAACTTTATAGATAAAAAGGTATAGCTACGACTCTATTGTTCAATTCAATGACGTGAAAAAACGTTACAGGTACGGTTGAAATTCTTTTTTGAACGTATTTGTATTAAATTGGATTTTTAACCTTATTGTTTGAACAGTAAAGTAGCTTTTTGAAGGAATTGCTTTGGAGCAATTCGTTCAACTGTAATGATTTTAGGTATACATTGTTAATTACTCACCAAACGGCAATACAAAGTCCGATGATAAAGCTTCGTCGGACATTGGGAACTGCTGACCATACAGGATCTCATCTTCTAGCACCACTACTGGGTCGGGATCGCGGATTGCGGCTTTCAGGAGACCTGGAGAAATACAAACAGTACCATAACATTATAAGTGCCAGTTGCACCAACGTACGAACACAGACCGGTCATCGTCAAATATGGCGCCGGCAGCTGTCATCCCATAGAAACTTGTCAAACTTTCCATACAATCAGATTTGACGAACACCGCTTACAATTACAGACGGTTTGGTGCAACCCAGCCATATCTGTATTGTCTGTATATGTGTGTATTCGAGACTATTGTGAACCTATCGTGCGAGCGAGAACATGAACATGGCATTCCGGAATATTCCTGCGTGCGATAGAGACAGTAGTACTTTCAAGCAGAATTAGAATTATTGGCCTTGATCGATTCCTCACATCCTTAACTAGGTTTATAAGTTTTGTTTTTTATCAACTTTTTTTATCAACTAGTTCGACACGGAAAGAGTCGCTTCGCGAGCACTATTCCACCCCCCATTTAACCCCCTTACTGATTAATTTCCGGGAAAAAATCTATACTATGTCTCTCCCGGGATCTCAAATTATGACATCTAAATCCGTTCAGCGGATTAACCATGAAGAGGTAACGGACAAACAGTTACTATCGCGTTTATATGATTAGTGTGGATTTAATGTTTCATAAAGAGTTAAAATCGACACCCTCATATTACTTTTGAACTTGTCGTAATGATGTCATAAGTATCTTCTTTTTAACCGCCAATGTCAAAATAGTTACTAGCAATTTTCAACCTTGTCAATATATCACGAAGCTGTAATTTTTATTGTCAGTTTGTCTGATATATACGACGCGGTTATACTTGCAATCCTTTTGTAGAGCGGGTCTTATTTTAAGGACCCATCGGTCCAATAATGCCATTGTTTAGCCACGTGCCATAAATGCTTCGAAATGAAAAGGCTGCTCTACGGACACTACTGCTGTTTGAAATAGAAAAGGTCAACACTGATAAGTCGTAGTTTTTAAATGTGAACCTTCTTGTACGTAAAGCCGTCTTTTGGCTGAAAGTGGTAACGTTTACTTCGTTTAGTTTACAGTATCAATTAGTAGTTACGCTTAACAATGAAAGACAGTGCTTTTGTTTAGAAGGCACAAAGAGAAGGATAATTCGTTCTACAAAAAGGATTAGTATATACGGTTAAATGATTAAGCCGTCCGCTTCCGGTGACTAGGATCCCCGGCCTATCTAACAAAAGATTGTTTTGTTTTGTTTTTTTCGCTGGGAGTGGACGGGTAATAAGGTTACCTTTAGCGTCCTCAGCGGAGTAGGGCATGACGACCTTGAGGCCGGGGCAGTGGCTGAACCACGCGCCGAAGCACTGAGAGTGCTGCGCCGCCACACCCGACGCCGCGCCGTTGGGACCACGGAACACGATCGGCACGGGCACGTTGCCCGCTGACATGTAGAAAGTCTTGGCAGCTGAGTTTATGATCTGGAAAGATTACAATATTTTATCCGTCTCATCATCATCTCCTAGCCGTATTTGGCCACAGCAACTGCATTATACTGCTGAGTGCACTTTCCGGTGACTGACAATGTCAAATTTTTTGTCCAAAGGTACAGTCAAGAAATTTAATTGCCTACCCATCTCGTTGAAGTTTGGACATTCACAATGCATAAGGTCGAAAATTCTATTTCAGTAGTAGTATTGAAATGTCAATATGTATTATTTTTCACTTCACATTATAGATAACCTCTTCGCGAAAAGTACTAAATCAGTAGATCCACCAGTCTTGTGGAATCCGGACTATGTGATACTGATACCTACGCTTGTTCCACACTATTTTGTCGTGACTTGGAGAAATATCGCCAGCAGTGGCGGAGTGTCCATACAACTCGATTCCCACTGGCTTGCCTATTTTTTAGCCAGTTCTTTTACTACTATGGCTCATGAAGAATCAGAAAGGCAAATTATTTCCGGCTTTTCTAAGAATATTATTGACGCGCCGCCACTGATGGCCAGCATACTATTATTTATTTTATTACCTCATTCCATTGTAATAAGGCCCAAAATGGATGTACATCTCATAGTAGTCGACTGTACATGATCAATGATCATGAGACATGAACAAAAACTGAGTTTGATGAAAAACAAATTGATAGCTATAACCCCATTATGCCCTATCCTATCGTGAGAGCTTGAGCACAACGAAATGCCATCTTATTCATTGCAAAGAAATCATAATAATATGCAAGTTCTTTCAATTAAATGTTCTGTTCCCTTGCAAATTTACCACTTTGTCAATGTCAATACGGATAATTCCGAATCACATTGTTAATAACATATGGACAACGAGCAATATTCTATACAATATACATAGAATTCCAAAGATACTAACATGATCTATAGCCTGCATGGAGAAGTTGAAGGTCATGAACTCGCAGATAGGCTTAAGACCGGCAAAAGCAGCACCCACAGCTAGGCCAGCGAAACCGGCCTCTGTGATCGGAGTATCCAGGACTCTTTTGTCTCCATACTTCTTCCATAGGCCTCTGAAATTTAAATATTAGGATTTAAATTTTAAGAATGCTAAACCTGACCTGCCAGATGGCGCCGTTTGAAGCAAGCGTACCTAATCGCGGCGTTAAAAAATCAGCATTGTATAAGTTAGGGCCGCGTTCGACATCAGGCAACGTGATCCACAAAAATGGTCTCGCCGGAAGACCAGCGCTGACTTGTGAGTCGAGTCAGTGTTGGCGGGTCAGTGTTGGGTTGGGGGGTCAGTGTTGGGTTGTGGCGAGCAACTGTTGGATTGGTAAATAAGTAAATAGCTGCTTTAATAGTCACAAAATGTTCTGGTACATACATATTTGATATACAATTGGTTTTTTTATGTTTTTACATAGGGATTCTATTGGTACCTTTTATTTGACTTCTGGATGATAATGAATAATAACAACAGAACCATATTTTTATGACTATCACATTTTGGAATTTATCATTTTAAAGTGATATTTTAATAGCTTATTACTCACATTTTAACATGTGGCAGATACCCAATTGCAATTTTGAATTTGTAAATTGTTTACTGAAACCGACATATGCATGTTGAGTTTGAGGATTTCACAAACTTACATGTTTCATTGTAGTTGTTGTCATAGTTCTTTCATGGTAGGTACCAAATCTCTTGTGCTCAAAATTATATAGTTTTACTTATTAAAAAAATGTGGGTTACTTTGTAACAAACTATGTCCTTGGGAATGACATTTGCATGACGATTACAAAAGAATGCATGGCCTCTAGATAACCAATAACATGAACTTGATCTGTCAACAAACTGGGTTATGTAACATGTCTCCTAGCCTATAAACCATGCACTCTCACATTCCACCTTCAGATATTATTTAAAAAACAATATGAGCATGCTAGATTGGGGTCCATTTTTGCTAAAAAAAACATTGAACGATTTAGTTTCATAAAAGAAACTTACCGAGTAACTTTGTACGCGCCATCATATTGAGCGACTTCTTCACCCAAAACAAAGACCTTCTCGTCCCGTTCCATCTCTTCATCGATAGCCTGGTTCAAGGCATCACGCACGGTCATAGGCTTCGCTCCTAGAGCCTTAGAAGTCGAAAAACTACGCCTAGACAGACGTCCCAGCATCGCGAACAGTACCGGTGAAGATTTCAACGCCATTTTCAATACAAACCCTTTAAGATACACTTACTTACTAAGCGTAATACACTTATAAGCCTAATTAGAGCTTTTACAGTGGATAAATGGTTATATTTATTTGAAAATAGTGTTAAATTCAAGACCGCACAAGTGTCGAAGGATGAATGGAGGTCGAAATAAGCTATGTTAATATTTTCATTGAGGTTATGAAGTAATGTCACATTATTCAAGCCAATGAAAATTCAAGATTCTTGAAAATGACGAACTGTGATTGGTGGAATCGTACGCTGACATAAAAAACAGTCAAACGAAAATAGTCTAATAGATTGTGATAGCCACATGTCAACTGGCGGTGACGTTTGTAACTACGTTTGAGGAGACGGTTTTGATCCGAAGAACTGCCGTGCGACTACCGTGCGTATCGTGCGTATCTAAGTATGACATGAATACTCAAGCAAATATAACAGATGGATTGAGCTCTAAATTAAGTTTTCTCAAGTTTTTATATCATTTCACCTGGCCTTTGAAACGTATTTTTTCAAATTACCAACCTAAAAGTAAATTTAATTGATTAATATATTTATAATATGTTACGAACATATACTCAAACTGTTTTAGTAGAAATGAAGTACCGTGACATAGGTACCATGATAGGTATAGTGCGCGCCATCCACGACGACGCGCCCCTCCACAGTACTCTCTTACTAATCTATAATCTACCTATGCGCAATTGTACGGAACGGGCGGTGGAGGGGCGCGTCGTCGTGGATGGCGCGCAATTTATTTTATAATCGTACTATTCGTGTTGCCACCTACCTACTCTTTTTTACCAGACTACCTGCGTAATTTGCATTTCTTTTTCATTTCAATAAGTTTCATCGAATCAATAAAGGTCGTATCTTCATAAGGAATTCAAGGCACATTACGTGCTTTTGTTTGGGCAAGACAGTTTTTCGCAATAACTCGAAAACCATTCTTAAACCTGTCTTGTTCAAATAAAACGTCGTTAAATACACCACCTCAATTTTTTCGAGCGCTTGGGGCGGTAACTCCATTTCTCTCCACGAATAATCACTTTTATTCAAGATAAAATAAATAAATAAATATCTATTTGTGGACAATCTTACACAAATCAACCTAGTCCCAAACTAAGCAAAGCTTGTACTAAGCGACGATATACATACTTATATAAATAAATAAATACATAACAAATTATATTATACCTAATCATTCTAGTACCAATTAAACTACATGCAGAATGTATCCACAACGCAGGTTTCGTCCAAATCATAACATAGTAAGAATCCGCAAATAAACTTCGTCAAAATTTCCAATTGTACATAATCCGCAACATGCTTCGTCAGTCTATAACGTCCTATTACTGCAAATACCGGTTAAGTGAGTTTAAGTCGAAAATTAGTTTTTTAGACCATTAGAATTAATTTTTCAAGCTCTACAAACTGGTCAAACCCATTTTTTGATACGACCCTTCGTTCCGAAGATAGCTTATAGCATAAACCGGCTTAATGATGATTTTTTAGCATTATGTACTGGAAGAATGACATATGTCTATGATAACACAAAGATTTATAATTTCTCCTCCAAGTAAAAACTGCTATCGCGTTTTAACGTATTTTTGCATACTTATTTAATGAAATTATAGTATTTTTTTGTTCTGAAAGTAAGTACTAAGTATACTTATTTGGTATTTGCGTAGAAGATTATCTAGTAAAATTATTTACTTTAAGTCAAGCTAAATATATTAAACATGTTTATAGTGTTTTTCCTGAAAATCGTCTTATTCGTGCAAACTGCAATATTGTACAGCCAAAAACCTATATATAGACTTACTAGGTTTTGTATGAAACTATATTCCAGTTTTAACGAGTAGCTGTACAGGTAGAACCATCAAAGTGCGTTTACCAGAGGTTTTTGCATGAAACTTTATTCCAGTCTTACCGTGTATCTGTACAGGCAAAACCAGCTAAGTGCGCTTATCTGCTTCACACTGTAGCTAACTTCACTCAGTTGCGACTGACGCGCCAATACAACGGTTGAGTTTTGCAATTTGGTCTTTGATTAATTGTTTACCAGCTCAAATTAATGCTAATGTGTGTTCTAAAATGAGTGCTAGGAGCAGAAGACTGGTTAGAATGGCCACGGGGAAGGATGCAGTAAGTACTACAGATTTTAATAAAGAATGTACTTGAATAGTTCTGCAAAGGGAGTAGATACATTTATTTCGGGTATTTGAGTAGGTAGATTAATATAAGGTCAAAAGGTCATAACGCGATCGCTCCGTGCCGGCCGGTTGAAAATGTAAGTACTTACCTAACTAGAGATTTTAATAAAAAAAAACAACGGGTTGCACTCCGGGAGTGCCGGCAGAAGTGAAAACTCAATAAAGATAGTAAATGGGTCATTGTCAGATTTAGGTGCGCGTCTTTTCGGTGGACAGGACATGCCAAAAGTTAAGGGCTACAAAGCTTAATTTTCGGTTGATCTGATAACCCGCATAATCTGTAATTCCGTGTCTATAAATCCATATAATAAAAACGTAAATTACATGCACACAAGCCGTTAACTATTGTCCACCGAATGGACAACTTTTGTTTTTCCGACTGACAATGACCCAAATAACAAAGATATTCATATCGGTATCGGTATCCGTATCGGTATCCGTATCTGTACTGTACTCATACTCATGTTCATATTCGCATAATCCATTTACATAATATGTCCCGAGTATCATTGTGTCTTACGCATCTAAGACCAGGAACCTGTACCACAATACTTTACAAGCGTACAATTCGACAAATTTGTGAACTTTTTCTATGGAAAATTGTGCAATTTTGTCAAATTGTAGACTTGTAAAGTTTTGTGGTATAGGGGCCAGCTGAGTTGACACCTCCTAACATCGCAATCACGATTACTAGGAGCGGTCAACTAGCTGGTCTTAGAATCTTAGAATCTGTCGCGAGTTCAACAAATTTTCCCCAGTACAAAAGTGCTCAGAGCCGCTAAAGAAGTTTTCACTTCAAAAATTGTAAGCAATGATTCGTTGAGTGTGCTCAGGAACTCCATGAGCTCATACCGCCTTCCCCCTTCTTCCATCAGATATCCAGACGACGTACGACTGGCTACTTTCATTACCTGGTCAAAATCATCTTTTTTATAATGTTTACTGGTTTGGTATTCGAATGGCGTATGTAGGTACTTCCGAGTTCAAATAACCTGGACCTTTTTAAGGTACGAGTGAATCTTCTGGGTGAGCTCGCATAAGCGTCGGCCTCATTTTCAATTTTAAAAAATATATATGACTGGTTAGAATTAGGCGTTTATTTAAGAAAATTTAATTTAGCTGTTTGCTCTAAGGAAGAACCCTAATTTGGTGTATTTTGAAAATTAATTTTATTTTTTAGGAGATATTATATTATTAATATCTATTCATTTAATGTGACTCGTTTACTTTCTTTGTCTATTCTAACAGAATCGTGCTCTATCAAGGTCATAGGGGCCCCATTACCCTAATGTGTCCAGGGCCTCAAATTGGTTAAAGACGGCCCGGCCCTGTGCGTTTCCGTTACTGTCACCCGGGGAGGTACCCTAAAAAAATTTTTTTTTAAAGATTTTATTCTACCGTTTTCTCCGCGTCATCGATATGTATACTCATGCCAAATTACAGCTTTCTAGTACTAACGGTTACTGAGAAAAACGGGGGTCGGACGGACGGACGGACGGACATGGCGAAACTATAAGGGTTCCTTGTTTACTACGTAACCCTAAAAACTGAAAAAATCAAATTACTTGAATTTCCCGAAACGTGGGGTAATCTTCAGGGGATTTTTTTATTATTCGTTGGTATCCCGAAATCGAATTATAAACCGACTGAATGATGGGACATCAATTCTAAGCTGGCTTCTATGGTAGATTTGTACTACGCGATTTGACCGGTTTGTATGTGAAATGTTTGGAGGTTATTTTGAATTAATTTACATATTTTTCCTATTTCATCAAGTGTCTCATGATATAACTAATGATTTAGCTCAGTAAATTGGTTCCGGTGAGATTTTAGAAATAAACACGGGTCCAAAATGCAAAGAAAATGTACTTACGCAAATTACGCATGGAATGTAACATCCGCCTTTTTTCGGTCGAGTTTGCTTTTACAGCCCAACACTGAACACCCCACCATGTTTGCACTGAACACCCAAACACTACGGATCTGATAATTGGTAAATTATTATTCATTTAAACCAAACTTATCATTAATTCTCTATTTATAAAATGCACTACCAAATATTGCCAATTTGTTTTGCAATCTTCTTGACACAAAACTTTGACACAAATACAAAAAATTTCGATCGGTGATAAGGACAAAACATCGCACTATTTTCTACTTCCTCTCATAGGAATCGCAATAAGGCTATCTTTCTCTTACAAAGCGTGTCAGGCCCTTGGTATTTTATCCATCACTCTTGGCCACTAGGTATTTTGAAGGGAACTGTCACCGTATTTAGGGACAATAAGAACTACTTTCCATGAGAATTTATTTGAAATATGATCTTTACGGAAATCGGTCAGTCTGGCTATCCGATATTGGACTTTGGAAACGCTTTTTTAGGGACAATAAGAGCTACTTTCCATGAGAATTTATTTGAAATATGATCTTTATGGAAAATCTTAGGATTGTCTTAAAACAGTTAGAACCTTGGCTTTCTAAGAAGACCAGCTGGGGACCCCTCGTAACATAGCAATCACGATACTAGGAGGGGTCAACTAACCTGGTCTTGGAATTTATCGCGAGTTTATACATTTTTCCCCAGTACAAAAGTGCTCAGCGCCGCTAAAGAAGTTTTCACTTCAATATGCTAGAACAGTTCTGCATAGAGATTAGATACTTTTATTTCGGGTATTTGAGTAGATAGATTAATACAAGGTCAAAAGGTAATAACGCGAACGCCCCGTGCCGTAGTAAACAAGCTCTAGCTCCATGCCGGCCGGTTGAAAGTGTAAGTTAGTTTACAGTGTAGTGAGTCATCATCATCATCATATCAGCCGAAAGACGTCCACTGCTGGACATAGGCCTCCCCCAAAGAGTGCCACAATGACCGGTCTTGCGCCACCCGTATCCAGCGGACTCCCGCGACCTTTAGGTAGGTTTAGAGGAGGTCATCAGTCCACCTTGTGGGGGGTCTACGGTCTACCCACGCTGCGCCTTCCGGTCCGTGGTCGCCACTCGAGAACCTTTCGGCCCCAACGGGCATCGGTTTTTCTTCATTGGTTCTACGGCAAGTCGACATCCAACGTGCCTATTTTGCGTGAAAAAGGGGTAGCACTACACTAACCACCCTAGTTCCTGTATGAAACCTATTAGTGTCTTTATATTGTTTACTGCTTCCTGCAGTGTGTTCGGATTTCCTATGTGTTTCTTCCTGTATACTTCTACCTGCTTACAGTCTAGTAGAATGTGTCTAGCAGTTTCTTCTGCCCCATGCCTGCTCTGCACAAGGGACTGTCGGTGATTCTTAAGTTGTAGAGATGTTTGTTTAGTGTGTTGTGTCCTGTTATGATGCCTACTACTTTACGTAGTTGGGTTGGTTTCTGTGTGTTCTCAGTAGTCTGGTTGTGAGTTTGGGATTTTGTTTTAATATTATTTCTTTTGTCTGCCTGCATGTGTCTAGGTCTTCCCAATGCCTTTGATGCAGGTGTTTTATGTATCGATTTAGTTCATTATGTATGTATTTTTGTGGCAGTGGCACAATTGGCTGTGGCCCGTATGCCGGTGTTTCTGAGCCTTTCCTGGCTAGTTCATCCGCTGCATCGTTTCCTCTCGAGCCGCTGTGTCCCTTTACCCATTGTCTTTACAATAACCTAACCTAATCTAACCTGAGGTAACTTTTTACCTTGTTCTTGTCTCCGCATACCTCTGCGAGTGTTTGGTGACATTCGTATATTAGGTTAGGCCTGACGTGAAGTTGTCGCTGCTCAGAGCCCAAGGGCCTGACACGCTTTGTAAGAGAAAGATAGCCTTATTGCGATTCCTATGAGAGGAAGTAGAAAAAAGTGCGATGTTTTGTCCTTATCACCGACCGGACATTTTTTCATGGTCGGGTAAAAGTAATCTGTCATTAGTGTCAAGAAGATTGCAAAACAAAGTGGCAATATTTTGCAGTGCAATTTATAAGTGGAAAATTAATGATGAATTTGGTTTAAATGAATAATAATTTACCAATCATCAGATCCGTAGTGTTTGGTTGTTCAGTGCAAACATGGTGGGGTGTTCAGTGTTTGGCTGTAAAAGCAATTTCGACCGAAAAAAGGCGGATGTTACATTCCATGCGTAAGTACATTTTCTTTGAATTTTGGACCCGTGTTTATTTCTAAAATCTCACCGGAACCAAATTACTGAGCTAAATCATTAGTTATATCATGAGACAATAGATGAAATAGGAAAAATATGTGAATTAATTAAAAAATAACCTCCAAACATTTGACATACAAACCGGTCAAATCGCGTAGTAGAAATCTACCATAGAAGCCAGCTTAGCATTGATGTCCCACCATTCAGTCGGTTTATAATTCGATTTCGGGATACCAACAAATAATAAAAAAAACCCCTAAAGATTACCCCACGTTTCGGGAATTTCAAGTAATTTGATTTTTTCAGTTTTTCAACAGAGGATGAATCCCGAAAAAATGGATTTCAGGACTGAGGGAACAGGAAATTAAATTGGGTAAAATAATCTATAACTGCTTATTACATATTTGTTTATTTATTGAAAAATAAAGTTATAAATGTAATATATTATTGTAAATAAATTACCTGTTCTAAATTGAAGTTTATTCTTTTATTCCAACAACTACATAATTTATCTGTGAAAGACAAAAAGGGGCATGGAAATAGTAAGCACTATCTGGTTACATTACTTACTACTTTCATCGTCTAGAGACTTAAACATTTAGCATGGTTCTTTGGGTGACGTGATGACCAGCAAGTCAAGCGGCGAGCAGGAAGGCCAGCGACCAGCGGCGAGCGGCGAGAACAAAATGTATAGATTTGGATCAGTGAAATCGCCGTTTGATGCAACGGTGATAACCGGTGACTATGTATTTATAGGTAAGATTATCCCAAAAAAAGTGGCCGGTCGAGATCACTTATTTTACGATATCGCCTACGATGTTGTGTAAATTTAGTTAGTGAGTCAAAATGGCGACTTAGTCACTATGGAATTTGATCACTTGTACTAAGTACTATCCGACTAAATTTTTGGGGTAATTTTTTGCAACCATGGTATCCCCATATTTTGACGTCATAATATGAGAAAGACATAGCCCCGGTCGCTTGTTGGCGCATCTATAACTACAGAGTATATACTATATCTATGTCAGAGCCTGACGCACTGATTTGCTGTCAAAGAGTATTCGTAAGTTTGTCTTTGATTTTTCACCTCTTTTGTAACCTTTTTAATAAATGAATAACTATTAATAAAGTGATTAAATTTTAGTTTATTAATTTTAAACACGAACAAATTATTAATTGCAGGCTATTACATGAATCCTTTACTTCTAAAAACTACTTTTTTAGTCATCACACGGTAATCAGTAATATTTAGTGAAAATATTTAGACTTAAGTGAGAATTTCCAATATTTTGTACATGTAAAACCGCTTATACTTGGATCAAATTTTAGTAAAGTCGAAAAAACTCGAAATCTAAGAGGTATTTACTGTTAGTTTGTGGTTTTTAAGTAAATTATATGTAAGTTAAAGCTAAATAGATAGATGTATAGCCATCAAATGCTTTTCTGAAGGATTTATACAAAAGTGTGTTTGTACAGGAAAAACCGATTAAGTACGCGGCTCTTTCGTTTGAATTGTATTTTTAACGTCAATAACATACAGCCTGGATCCTTTGCATGACAATGTAGTAAACTAGATAAAATTACACTAAGGAATATACCAATGCAGTGTAATTTTGTTTATTATTTTATATAGAAAAGAACATCCAAACATTCAAATGGCTTTATCTCAAAACGCGTTTTTTAGACTTAACCGGTATTTGCAGTAATAGGACGATAACACCTAAAAAAAATTACAATTAAAAAATAAATAAAGGGGGCGCGCTACAACAAATCCCCAGTACGGCAGGTACCCGAAGGAAATGTGCCAAATATACTAGCAGCGTTCCCCCGCTGCACTGCCAGCGATATTTGCTGCACTAAAAAAAATGCATAAATAAATACTTAAATACATAGAAGACATCCAAGACCCAAGAACAAATATTCGTGCTCATCACACAAATAAATGTCCCGGCCGGGATTCGAACCCGGGACCTCCAGCTTCGTAGGCAGGGTCACTACCAACTAAGCTAAAGCGGTCGTCAAGATGTTGATATTGAGGCTGCCACGCACTCCGGCTGAGCAAGGATACGCACCGCTATGACCATGAAACAAGTATAAGATGGAACTGGTGATACACACATACAAAGGTGTGTGAAGGAGATGTAAGCATAGACAATAACACACGTGGGAGCGGGAAAAAATGACATATCTTCTGTCCCTCATCGCGTATAAGGAACCGATTATTTGTCACCGGCCGTTGTCACCGAAATGTCATCGATGAACCAGTGGCCAGAGTATAAAAAAATATGTTACCCATAATGTTGGGTAAACTAAACCGGCTCGAATGTTAAAAATAACAGATTAAAAATTTAATTGTGACGTGATTAGAATACTATTGTGAATTTCATTATTATAATGGCTGAATAACTAAGACGTTTTAATCTAATCGTGATTTTGTTAACTTTAATGTAGGTATTAAATTAGTACACATTTATATCGTAATTGGGAGGACATCGGATGTTTTGTGTTTGCCCGCTAATATTTACTAAGAGTTTATTTTGAAGATTCTCAATAATTAAAAACCTGCTTGTCAGTAAAAATGGGGAGATTATTCTTTTTGTGGTAACCCCAGAAAAAACTGTCACAATATCTCCGTCCTTGTGTGTGATTCGCTAACCCTCCTTCTATAGGTATATCCTCTTTCTACGGCTATTACCCAAACTGCCTTACAACATGCATACAAGAACTGTCATAATGTTCAGTAAAATCTGGTCAAAACATCGATGTGATCCTGTCAAAAGTGGCATAGAAGAACCCCTGGTTTCCCTGAACGTGAAATGGAACGTAAAATGAACACTTCATTCAAACAATAAAAAGATTACGGCTTAGCAATAACATTTATCTGTGAAAGAGCCTTGATTTTGCTACTAAAGCATGTTATATAGCAGCACCAACTTGATTTTACCGGTGGCGAGAGTTGGAACTAGGGTAAATGTGTGCGGGTTCCAAGAGTTTCCTTAGATGGTAGCGACATTGAGGCTGGCTTGGCTAAAGTTGGGGACTGGGATACGTCGCGGTTTAGGCAAACAACCAATTCAATTTGGATTAATTGTGACCGTGAGGGTATATTAAGCGTGTGGTAATGACCCATTATTATCCTGGGTTTTATTGCTGCTTATGTTTTATGCCACGAGAGACGGGTTTTCCTGTGAGTTGAAAGTATGGGAGATACAGAAAGCTTACCCACCTAAATAAAAATAAAAAAGGAGTGTTTTTACAATATTAGTTTCTGTTATTTTTCATCATCATCATCATTTATTCATTGTATACATGTACAGTTTGATGCATATAAATACATGGTGTTACAATAATTTAGACAATGTAGACTTTTTCGTTTAGGGTGTAGGTCACGAGAAAATTCCTAAAGATAAGAACCGGCCAAGTGCGTGTCGGACTTCGCACATTTAGGGTTCCGAACCGACCGCAAAGTTAAGTTGGTTTTTGTAGGAAAAATAAGGAAATTTCAAAGTTCAGCGCGGGAATGCTGCCTGCGTGATGGGCTCATGGGCACCCTGCCAAAAGGCCCACCGTGGGCCCACCCCTTTTATCAAATTAATTATTTTAATTTATTTTTAAGTTTAGGGTTTATTTTTTATTTTAATAGTAGTTTTAATCTAACATTTACACTGTGTTATTGTATCCAGCAAAAATATATTAGTATTTGTTGGTAAAATACTTATACGTTATAACAAACATTATTACCAAATTTTAAGCTTAAAGATATTTGGGAAGTTAAAAAAATCTTCGGAACAAAATTTCGTAAAAGAAGCTGACTTTGGTGGCTTCTCATTCCTTTGTTTTCCAATATGTTTTAAAATTAAAAATATAGTAACTATCTACTCAATGAGCTCTAAACAACGATACCCCACTCGATAGGGTAACTAGTATAATTTTTTCCACTTTTTTTCCAACCCACTTCAGCCTCGAACTATTGGTTCTATTACTTCGGTCGAGCGCAAAAGTATCTCGTTTGAAATGAATGTGTTCAACCCTTGGTTAAAATTGTACTACCTACGCTATACCTTCTATGCACAATGTACATATTCATATTCCTTTTTCAATTCACTTCATGAACTCCTTCTCGAGAGCGTTAGTCACTTCAGAAAATAACCAAATACCTGTTGATGGAACTCCTCAAATATTGTTATGAGGAGTTCCATCAACTCCTCATAGATGTTACTTGAGTAGTTCCATCAACTTGTCAAAGATCCCATACTTTCGTTCTGTGCCTCACTATCAGATCCATCTACAAATATGCATTTTGATGGTGTTAATTACGTCGACGAAATCTCATTTGTTATCATTAGTAATTAGGGCAAGTTCATACGATTAGTGCAAGTGTGCGACTAACCTAACTATTGCATGGAATCTCACTCATCATCTTCATTAATCAAAGCGTAAACAGGCCATTAGTCTTCCAAAACAATTTTCAGCTTACATTATCCCATAACTCACATTAACACACGTACCTATTGAAATTCTTAACATGAACAACCGAAACGTCAGCCCTTCCTAAATATGCGGCCCATGCAGGTCATTAAATCTTTACAGCCGACCTTGGCCCACTCCGCACCTGTAGGCTAATAAAACACTTGAGAAACCTTAAGCGGTTGCTAAGATCGTTTTGAATGTAAGTATGTCAACGGTTAATGGATTACGGGGCTTAGGAAACCGACTTACGAAAGGGAGATTTCAACGATACTTACTTTTCGAGGGACTTCTTAAAAGAAGAATCTGGACTAGTTAAGCATGATCGCGTTCATGTCGGACACACATAAGTAAGTTCGAGAAGGAGAAATGCAATACATCCGACACAAAAGCAGCATACTTTAGTAGCTTAAGTTTTTTCTTGGTGTCAAAGTTCACTTGATCATAAATAATCGTAGCAATGATGAGTACTTATAAGTAGATCTATTATATATATATTATATCTGTGCCATACAGTGCACATGCAAAGTCTGAAAGTCTGGTATCAATTATTCGGAAAAAAGAGTAATAAATACCGACATGATAATATTAGGTATTTTTACAGTTACCTACTCAGTACCCTTTACCGGTTTACGGGCGTGTTTTATTAGAAATTCTGTTTACGGCATCGGCAATATACACAATACATTTATTGGTTTGTTTCAAGGAAGAGCCTTGCGCCGTGAATCCTATGTTACAGAGGAACCACACCAACTAATCAATGCGTTAGAACATGTAGCTGACAAGTGTGACATTTGCGCGCGGTGACACCTATGTGTGAACGCACCCTGGTCAGATCTAACCTAGAAAATTATCTCGGCTTTTGCATGTCATTTGCATGTTCAATACCTGATGTATTTCACGCATTGCATACTAGCGCTGATAAGTACTCGACACTCGTAAGGTAAACGCGGGTTTCTTCGGTATAGTGGATATCTTCGTTAATTTTTGCTTTCGGCGTAAAAATAAGAAAACTATAAATAATTATTCATATTAAAAATATGAATATCATAGTTCATTATATATGCTATCAAAATAAACACTCGTTCAATAGTAGGTTTTTTAAATTGTATCTTTGCCATACCTTCGAACCTCAGTACCTACCCCGCAATCAGCTGTGTGAGTCGCACATGCTTATTTTTTACGTAAGGTTGTGCGCCGCGTTTCTTAAGGCTCTGACGTGATAATGGTAAGTCTATTTAGATAAAACCTATTTCAGTGTTATTCTATGATTCATAATGATCAGTTTTGTGTATATTTAAAGTTATTTGTACTCGTAAATTTGGAAGAAATCGCAATATTCTGACTCACGAAGAAATAAACAATTTGTTTTGCCCTTGTGGATAACTTCGGTACACTACCGAAGTAATCGTTTTGGAATCATGTTCTTTGTTTCATAATTGCTATTAGATATTACTATATATTACGGTTATTATATGTTTTATAGAAAATATACATATTACAGTTAACTTTTATATATCTTCGGTATACTGTTTTCTTGATAGATTTCTATTGTTGCTAGTTTTGCTTATTTTTAAGTAAAAGTTCCAACGAAGTGGTTACTTAGATTTTTTACGGTTTGCGAAATTTAATTCGTATTTTGATATTTTGTCCAAAATACTATGTTTATGTATCTATTATTCTAATCATTGAAAGTCAAAAATTATTTCGGGAATATCAAATTATCAGTATCACGAATTTATAATCTCCATTTTTAGTGAATTGTTTACTTCTTCGGGAGTGACATAACGATAACAATTGAACTGATTGGCAACGACTAGATCGATTCTGAATACGTATTTGTTTATATATATATTTGTATACATACATACATGTTTCCTTCTTATGAGGCCCATGGTGAGCGACCACGTTTCCGTACCATATGTCATCACTGGCAACACACACTGGTCAAAGACTCTCGTCTTGAGACACTGCGGAATATTGGACGAAAAGATATGCCGTAGCTTCCCGAACGCTGCCCAGCCGAGTCGGATTCGACGATTGAGTCACTCAGAGGGCAATGGAGAGGGCTATGCTGGGAGTTTCTCTGCGTGATCGCATCAGAAATGAGGCCATCCGTAGCAGAACCAAAGTAACCGATATAGCCTTTCGAATCGCTAAACTTAAGTGGCAGTGGGCGGGGCACATTGCACGTAGAACCGATGGCCGTTGGGGCCGAAAGGTTCTCGAGTGGCGACCACGGACCGGAAGGCGCAGCGTGGGTAGACCCCCCCACAAGGTGGACTGATGACCTGGTAAAGGTCGCGGGAGTCCGCTGGATGCGGGTGGCGCAAGACCGGTCATTGTGGCACTCTTTGGGGGAGGCCTATGTCCAGCAGTGGACGTCTTTCGGCTGATATGATGATGATGATGATGATACATGTTTCACAGATATAAAAAATCATCCTCTTTTAACGTTTATAAGTAATATGAATATACAGGGGGTGTCCCAAAACCATTAAAATCACAGAAGAAAACTGATCATGCGAGTCAGGCACTGTCTAAGGGCATGGGCGACCCCCTCCCCCCCTCTCCCCACCATGTAAAAAATAATATTTTTCTCAGTACTTTTTTACTTCTACGATAGGTCCTGAATATGCCCTTAAACGGATCACTTCTATTTTCGTTACACCCTGTATTTTGACCAGATATCACTTATCAGTATTATTTTTGTAGGCTTTACTTAAAAAACTAATTATTTTGTAATCATTATGAAAAAGAAGTTGATTTCTTAAGTTTTAATGGGAATTGTTTCTTAAAATAATAGCCTAGTCAGGGTTAAAGTTAATTTTTTTCATAAAAATAATAAAACATTTTGATTTTTTTTTATTAACTAGATCCTTAATCTCACCTTTAATCGCTCAACTATCTCAAATCTTGATATATACGTTATATATGGCATTTAATTTACTTTCAAAATATATCCCGAAACAAGACACACATTCTCACGAATTCAAAAGCAGAGCCAGATTTGTATCACGAAGTAGTAAGAAAAGCAGAGGTTTCGTAATATTTTTTTTTTATAATGAAAACTTAAAACTTACAAATTTTGATGTTTATAAGTATTATCCAAGAACGTATCTTTACGGTAAAAAATGTTTGGACTCAATATCGCATTTACTTTAGGCAGAAAAAAATCTTGAAGTTGAAGAAGGCTTAACCTCCCGAAGATACCTACCCACGTTTACCTTATGTATGCTATTATTATCATTACTGAAAACAGTTTTCCTCTATTTTAATGCTCAAGTCTATTAACAAATTATCAAGTTTATATTATTTTAAAAACTAATTTTGTTCCCCATACAAACTTTCCATCCCTAATGAATTTAATATGGCCGACGGAGCTGGAGGAGCGAGTTATGTAAGTACCTATCTAGACCGTGAAAAAAATTGGTACTTTTGTCTAACGTGTCACATTATCATCTGAAACTGCGTAACTAAATACGTAATACTAGTGGGACGGTATGAAAAAAAGATGATTGACAATCTTGACAATAGGTATATGATTACAATTTGTCAAAACGCGTTTCGAAATGCTTGAAATGCCCTAGCTGAGTGTGGGGGTAGGATATTAAAATCATTGGGGTTCAACGACCCAGCCTAGGTAAAGACATAGGACGCTTAAATAAATGATTTCTTCACGTACATAATCAAATGAAGCCTCCATAAAAATCTCGTAAACTTTTCGTCAGTTCTCATCTTATTATTAAAAGCGTACTTTATGATCTTTGAATTTTTATTACTAAGAACACCTGGCACGCGACCAGGAACCCAGAAATTATTGAGTTCATTAACCTTCACAGTACCTATGAGCAATGAGGGAGAATCCTTGATAAATTGCGAAACTATAAGGTGATTGCCTTAGCGTAAAGGGTTATAAAAGTAAAAGGATCTACTGCTCCGAAGTTATACCTGCTACATAAATAGTCACATTTATGCAGTGAAGCGACGCGACATCCGAGGGCCTATTTGCCCCTGGCGCAGCGCCAATGAGCTGCATCCACACCACGCCAAGATTTTTACGACACCTCTGCTTTAGGTATGTCAAACTTCAGGCCGAGTTCAATTGGATAGTGACCTATGTACCTAGACATCTTTTTATGACTTTTTAAAACTTCAAGCGACTATTGAACTTACTCGAACTTATAGGTAATTTATATTCATTGTCTACTTGATTTGCCTTAGTTACTTTATAACCTCTTATTTCTTTATGTATTAGTGAAAGTAATGGGAACCTTTAGAACAATGAAAGTAAAGAATACCACAAATAAAATGTAATTTTCTTGAGAAAAAGAATTTATTGCTCGGCAGTAAGCCATGCCATGGGGAAGCACCGACAAACAGACAATGTATTTTTATGATATTTGCGATGTAACTTAGGTATCTCTTCTCACAAACAAAGACACGAAGAGTATGTAGGTAGCATTTCACTTTCATTAATATAATGTTGGTTCACAAATTTATTCTTTTCCGCGAATTTTATATTTTAGGATACTGGTTGAATGAGGTAACAAGTGTAAATGTCAAGGTTCAAGGGGTGTTCATTTTAAACAAAAAACCGGCCAAGTGCGAGTCGGACTTCGCATATTTAGGGTTCCGAACCGACCCCAAAATTAGGTTGGTTTTTATAGGAAAAATAAGGAAATTTCAAAGAAAAAATCTAATATATAATCGAAAATATCGCCTTAAGTTTAGATTGCACAGACTGCAATGTTTACGAATAAATAATTAAGATCCACATTTAGGCAAAATCAATAGAAAGAGGAGGGCGACACGACGGAGTTTTCCGCTTTTAAAGCGCAAGCCTTTGTGTAAATAAACACTACTGTTTTAAAACTAACTTAAGGCGATATATCGATTGAAAGAGACACCCTTTGTTTTTCGCTCACGACAAAACGGGATGCAACCCTCTCCGAGAATGGCTTTTTACACAAATCTCGTTAAATATCTGACTGTGTGCAGGTTTATTAAATTTCCTCTTGTCAGTACCTAGATGAGGTAAAATACCATCATATTAAATTAATCGTGTCTTTTAATAATGCGTTGTTTAAGTAGGCTGAGGAAAAAAAGGAAAATATAGACTCGACTTTGGATTTATTTTCTATCGAGAAAATTTTAAGCAATCATGTTTCGCTATTGTCAGTACCACAATCATATAGTCAAGAATCATATATCTGAAAATCAGCCCCTACTGTTTGCTAGTCTGGGCAGGACAGCGTTTCAAAGTCTCCAAATTTCTCAGTGTAGCGCCTTAAGGCAAACTATTTGTTCCTAGAGTAAATAACTACTATGGAGACAGAACTTTAAAAAAACGTATCCTACTCAATAGTTTGCCCCAAGTAATTAGGTGTAAATAGGAATAAGTTCGGGAGACTGCTGAGGAAGCATTACCTACACTCTGGGTAGTGCTTCCTGAGTAGGCTCTCGAACGTATTACTCATAACATGTTATCATATTTTAAATTAAAAAAAAACTAAAGTGTAACCAAGAGACTGCCGATCCCACACACTCAAACTGTAACCACAGTTTTGTGGGGCGATGTATTATGTTTTCATGTACTTAACCTGTGTTCTTCCGCCATCGCAGATTACATTTCGAAGTTTTTCCGCAATAGCAATATTGTGTGTGTGTTGTTGTAGAGCCTTTACTCCGTATACTAGCGGTTGTAAGGGCGGGAAAAGGCTCGTTAAGATCCGCAATACGGCTAGCCTTGAAACTGGACCGAAGTTGTTATCAGAGAACAATTCGTTGCTTTCGGTACCGCCGGGTTTTTGAAGGACCTTTCCATTGTTAAAACATTCCGCAGCCGCCCAAGTCTTTGGTCTTTGGAGGTTAACAAAAGCTCTTGCCGACTGAATAACAAACCCTTGATGATTTTTTTTAGCTTAAAACATTATTATGCCCTATTTTAATATGTAATTAATCAAATAGATTGTATTATCTATACTTAATTCAAAGAGACTTCATGAATCTATTACATAGGTAATAATAAAATGTGTTGATTAAGGCAGAACAAAAACCGGTAAAGTGTGAGTCCCGACTCGCTGACAGAGGTTTTCGCTATCTATCCGTGCATTTTGTTATTAGTTATGCGAGTTTACAAAACAAACATAGGTACATGTCTTGTAAACTTCTACAAGTAGGTATATATGCTGAAAGTACCTTGTTTCAAATAAAATAAAATTAATGAAATCACGTGATAAATATCATTGAAAACCAACATACAAACTATGTTATTAAGTTGGCCACAATAGTAACAAAATGCGCCGATGTATGGCGCTGTACCCATGGTGTTCAATTTCTACATCGCGTTGTTAAAATTATTCCTGAATTATTATTTGAGGTACTTTGTCCCGTCTTTTCTTGTTGTGATAACCTGATGGAGGTCACTATGCCATACACAATTATATTACAAGGTATCAATTATATTGGAATAAAGGCCAAATATTGGAACGATTATCTTATTCAGTTCTCCCATACCTAATTGAATTAATAAAATACAATTCAAATTGGTCTATATACACAGGTCTTTAGTGCAGCTTTCGGTGAAATCAGAGACCATTAAAAATACATAAAACCAGTAAGTGGTGGAAAAAAGTACAAGTAGGTAAGTGTAAATGCTAGTAGTAGATACTTCTTCTATTTCCACCAAACTCAGGCAAGACTGCCGACTGAAAACCGCACTCAAATTGGTTAATCCAATAAATACACATCAAACTTATAACACCCCTCGTTTGAATCGGTTACAAAAAACAAAATGAGCTTAAAACTAATGTAGAAATAAAACAATGCAATGGTATATTCTTCTATTCCACAGTGATTCAATCTAGTTGGTTTAAGTTACTCGATATGTATCAGCCAAACAACCCGAGTTCGTTGCACCCCCTTAGGCGACTTCCTGATTTGTCGGTGCGGAGGCAGTACGATATGAGAAAAGTGTCAAATGTCAGTGTCAGCTGTCAGTCGACGCGATACCATTTTTTACTACGCCCCTACATTTAAATGAGTGCTTCCTGACTGGCGCGGGATGCGCGGCAGCGGGACGATGCGAAGGCGGTACTGCTTCGCTTCTGCGCATGATATTACTACTGCGCAAACGTAATACTGACAGTATTATATCAAGTGGGAATCTTTGCGACGTCAGTAAGTTTACGTCAATGAAGAAAATGTCACATATCGATCCCGCCCCGCCAAGTCAGGAAGTCGCCTTATTTCACGGTGTCGTCAGATATTTTACTACTGCCGGCTACCTGGACGTTAATAGCCACGGCTAATGCTTTTAATCAGAGGTTTATGCGGAATTCCCACTTATCGCGCTTTTCGTGATAGACCGTAATCGTAATCACTTTTCTTATCATATAATGAATTGACTCTCGAGAAGTAAACCCCGCGTGCCATCTTTTTTCAAACAAATTTCAAATAAATTGTGTTTAAGCTAAAAAGAGTTTATTTTAAAGTAAGATAACTAAACTGAAAATAAATACAACAAAGATATTTACAAACCAAACTACGAACCAAGTACGTTTTTCACTTCAATTGATATTGTGCTATCTATTTAACGGGAAATTAGCACGTTGCCCCTGTGCTTATATATAACAAGCTAGTATAACTATAGGTATAGCCTTAATCATTTGGCCGCATGTTGTTTTGATTGCCTCACAGCATTTAATTTCAAACTAACCCTTTCGAATTGATAACTCTAAGTCAGAGATTTAATCGAATTTATGTGCCATTGTAGGGAAGGGTTGCACTAATTCGTTTTCTAAGAGCTAACATAATATTCGTTACAGAGTGATGGTGTGCCCTAATCCCATTGAAAGGTTTTCACATTCTTTTATACATCTTTTATTCAAAAGGGTCTTTTAATTGCAAGTCGCAAAGAGGCTGGTAATAGCTTTGGTGTGAATTCGTCGAATTTTTATTTTTATCTAGCCCCGAGATTAAACAAACAACTCTGGATGCTTGTTTGTGATTGTGACAGCAGAGGCCTAAATGCATATTTCCGACTTAGTACCTAAGTAAAAAGTTGTTAAGTATTGCATATTTATATAGGCCGGCGAGAAAAAGTATATCTTTTGAGGTAAGGTTTTTATCTGTACGGTTTTTAGAACTAAGTACCTGCTCATTATATCAATCACTGGGACATTAGAGTTGTCATCGTAAAAATCCACGAGTTATGGAGGATATCCACCAGAGGTTATGAAGGTTATACTCGTATTTGACATCTCGCAAGCTTGATTGCTAGGATGTGAAGGTGTCAAGTAATGGAAACACACCTTTGCACTTCTCTGGTCTCTGGTGGATAGGCGGTGCGGTAAGTAGTTCATTGTCTTTAACAACCATAATATAAACGTATATAATTAGGATGGAACTTCCACATAGTTATACATGAAATTCTGGTTCCTCGTAAATCTAATATAATGCATATACGAGCTGTCCTTAGGCTAGGGTATTTTAGCTAGCTTGTTTGCTACCGTAGTTGTATTAAAAAACAATCTCGCACATTTGTTTCTTAACGTTCGGCAGTGGAAACTACCGTAGTTGTATTAAAAAACATTCTCACACATTTCTTCCTTAACGTTCGGCAGTGGAAACTACCGTAGTTGTATTAAAAAACAATCTCACACATTTATTTCTTAACGTTCGGCAGTGGAAACTACCGTAGTTGTATTAAAAAACAATCTTACACATTTCTTTCTTATCGTTCGGCAGTGGAAACTACCGTAGTTGTATTAAAAAACAATCTCACACATTTCTTTCTTAACGTTCGGCACTGGAAAAACTGGCGTATCGTCTGCAAACGTTCTTAACCTCATCATGTTTGAATATTTGTAAGCTGGATTTTACCATAAATTGTTTTCAAATATAGCACACAACTGTTGCACTTCTCCAAGTATTACTAAAATGTTCAATATTGTACACGAAACTTTGAGAATTACGAAGCTAGTTGAACTTCAGAAACAACAAGAACAATTTAACAAGGGCCCTGTAATAAAACCACAAAACGTGGGCAAAATTATGGACTCGATTATGAAGCAACTTGAATGATCTTTTGTGTATATAAAAATATAAATTATTTTACTCGTAAATAACAATTAAATGAATAGAATAAGCTCGTTAGCTATTCTTTTTAGGATTCCGTATCTCAAAAGGAAAAAAACCCTTATAGGATCACTTTATTGTCCGTCTGTCTGTCTGTCAACACGTGGAGGTATGGAGTTGAAATTAAAACCATACAAGTCAGTCCCTTGAAGCTGCGAAAAAAAAAAACTTCTAACTTAACGTAAAAATGAACCCACTAGATATACAATACAATAAATACATCACATAAGTATATACCAAATTCTTTCTTAGGCATTCGCAGAATTATTGCGTTGTGCTCACGCCAGATGTCGTTACGGCGTGTTTATGAGTTTGTGCACCTCGGTTATGTTTAGCTTTTCAGTCTGCTCTATGAGAAATGTTTTGTCGATTGCAATGGGGAAGCGCTTACTTTATTTTTGCACTTTTTGCTAGTGGGTTTCAATAAATAGTCTACTACCTCCTTGTAGTACCTACTCTAGTTGTAGGTACCTATTACTGTTGTTTTACGTTACACCGCATCCTTACGAATATGTCAGTTTCTGTCTGTCTGTTGCTGCGGTATATCACAAGGATATAACGATACTAGCTTTTGCCCGCGACTTCGTCTGCGTAGAACTCGGTCCATATCAACGTCTATACCGTAATTCGCCGTCGCCAGGTACTGCGGGCCGGGCAATCTCACTATCAACGCGCCCGCATGAAACACATGACAGAGGATTTAATATATGGATGTAGATCAAGTAACGTAGATGAAAATTAATATGATGCAGGTGCGGAAAAAACTTTATACGCATCAAGTATGGAACCGAAAACGCGAGTGTAGCGAGCGCGAAATGTTTCGAAAATTATGATGCAGGTGCAGAAGAGACTTCATACGCCTCAAGTGTAGGTAGATGAAAACGCGAGCGTAGCGAGCACGAAATATTTCGAACATTACGATTAAGGTGTGGAAAATACTTCATACGTATGAAGTAGCGTAGATGAAATAATTTCGAACGTTATGACGCAAGTGCGGAAAAGACTTCATACGCATTAAGTAAAAGATGAAAAAAATACGAAAACGCGAGCATAGCGAGCGTGAAATGTTTCGAACATTATGATGCAGGTGCTGAAAATTCCATCAAGTATTGTAGCACGAATGTAAATAATTTTTAATCATTTGCAAGCCTGCTTACAGGTTAGATAGACTGTAGTACCCTATCTGGTATTTTTAAGTAACAACTTTGAAAGCTATCTTAGCAAATAAATATTTCTAAGTGCCAAAGTATTTCAATTTTATTTTATTTTATACGCAATTTATAGTAACAGACATTCGAACTAAATCTGTCATAATAAAGGTTGACACACACATAGTTAAAGCTCGGCACCAGACCGGCGCGGCCTCACCTCACCGTAAATCCAACGCAAGCACGGAACCGCATCGTGCCTCAGCAGCGCCGAGGTGGCCGCGGGGCGGTGCCGCGCTTGCCGCGAGGTGTCCACTGGTTGAGGGCTTTTTACGTTTGAAGTAGGCCGTTTCGCCCGCGTCTGTTCACCATGGTGGTGGTCCTGTCCCGAGCAGGGGCGATGGCGTTACGTAGTGGATAATGGCTGGAGCACACCGCTGCATCCGCACTCATCTGGTGTGCCAAAACCTTAACTGTGCGTTGCAGTATGAAGTTTCTAACAAAGAATTGGGGTGGCGCCGGTCTGGTGCCGAGCCTTTATGTGTGCGACAACCTTAATTATTATATTTTATTGAGCCTAAAATGTCCCACTGCTGGGCAAAGGCCTCCCCCCTATTTTTCCATTCCTCGCGGTCTTGTCTATCTGCCCAGTCTCCTTTTTAAAGAGTCCAAATTATCACGCCACCGCCGGCGTGGCCTACCGCATCTACGTTTTGAGTCGAGGGGCATCCACTTTGTGGTCTTTTTGGCCTACAGCTCATTCGGCATCCGGTAGACGTGTCCAGCCCAGTCCCACTTTAATTGGGTTGTTTTCCGAGCTACGTCAACTATTTGAGTTTTGGAGCGCAGTGTGGTGTTCCGGATTCGATTCACCAATTTTACACCTAATATGCTGCGCTCCATGGCTCGCTGGCAAACCCCGAGTATGGACTTCTGGGCTTCTGTCAAAGACCAAGTTTGTGCACCGTAGGTGAGAACTGGAAGTATGCACATGTCCATGAACCTACGTTTAAGTGAAAGAAGTAGGTCGCCTTTCATTGGGTGTTTCATGGACCAATAGCTCTTCCAGGCGTTTACTGTCCTACTATCGACCTCTTTTTCTTGCCTTTGTCGACAATCTTAATAGCTCATCATAATCAAGTGGTGGCGAAATTACTCAGTTTATAACTACAGTGGAAAGAATAAATAAATCATATCTAAATCATGCAAATACCTAGTTTATCTTGCCGCTTTAAGACTCAAATTAGTAAATTGTGCAAGTGTAGTTCTACATTAGCTTCCTTTAACTTTAACGAATGGCATCTGTATATTGACCAAGGGGCTGACACGCTTTGCTTAAGAGGAAATAGAAAAGAGTGACATGTTTTGTCCTTATCACCGACCGAACATTTTTTCATTGTCGGGTTATAGGCAAAATGCAAACTTCCATAAGCAATACATTGGACATGCAAACCGGCCAAATTGCATAGTACAAATTATGTATGAAAATTAGCAAGTATGAGAAAGAGCACCGGTCGCTCGTTGGCGCATCTATAACTAAAGAGTTTATATTATATCTATGATCTGTATATTGACACTTGACACACGTCTCTGACATGTCAAACGTCAAATAATATCGTAACATTTACAAATGTCTAGACTCACCTCACCATACGTCCCAATTGTATCTAGAACCTGAGATTCGTGAAAACTGTGAGCATGTTCGGAGGTCAGGCTTACACTGGTTCTGCAAAGACGAATTTTCGTGGGCATTGTAAATACCTAACATGGATCCGGTTCATAGATTCAACTTCCACCCCCGAATTTATCAGTTTGAGGGATTATTTCCAGGATAAAAAGTATTCTATGTCCTTCTCCGGGTCTCAAACTATCTCCATACCAAATTTCATCTAAATCTGTTCAGCGGTTTAAGCGTGAAGAGGTAACAGACAGACAGACAGACAGACAGACAGACAGACACACTTTCGCATTTATAATATTAGTATGGATAAATTAAGTAATTTGGAGAATGACGGTACCTATTTAAGGTTAAACATAATAAAACGGTTAATATGAATTTCCATGGTCTTATTCATATCCCGTAGCATATTTATTTGATGAGTACCAGTTAGTGTCAACTGGGTATTTAATAATCTAGGTATTTGATAAAATATGTGTCATGATTTGTGTGATATTATTTGAAAATCTATGTTGAACAAAACTCACCTTCATTGTAATCAAAGAAGTTAACGCGTTGAATACCTACGTAAGAATGCATCATTTCGAACATTGCACCTGTATAGTAAGTATGAATAAATGATTGAATTGAATTGAATATAAACCTTTAAACAGGTTTTTGTAACGCGTCCCAATCGTGTTATTATTGTATTTTTTTTATTAATACATATGAATAAATAAAATAAAAAGTTATGTTAATTGAATAAAATTAATATTTTCAACATTCGCTTAGGTACGCCTGGGATAAAATTGAAATAGTAGATTGTTAACCAAGGGCTGAAAGCCACCCATTTCTGCCGAGATATTTTGGCGCTCGAACGAAGTGAGAGCGCCAATAGTTCGAGGCTGAAATGGGTGGTTTCACCCGAGTTAAACACTCTGTAGCTCTAGTATAAGTTTTTTCGAAACATTAACTAATTCGAAAGCGTTTGCGTTTTGTCTCAAAATGTATGAAAACGCTCTCACCGAGTTTGAAATACGCGCGTTAAACGGTTAGCAACAAATGTTATACTCGCTGTTTTAGTTTCCACTAGTGACCACCAGAGGCGCTGTTCACGATTTCATACCACTTTCATACATTTTGAGACAAAACGCAAACGCGTTCGAATTAGTTAATGTTTCGAAAAAACTTATACTAGAGCTACTGCTTTTCATTTCGAATACGAGGAAAGTAAAATATTTAAAAATAAATAAATACATACATGGATAAATGCATACTTGAATACATAGAAAACACCCACAACCCATCACATAAATAAATGCCCTGACCGGGAATCGGACCCGGGACCTCCAGCTTCGTAGACAAAAAAAAATCAAATATGCACATTTTCGTTTCATTTTTCACAAAAGACAAGATGTAAAACAATATATTGACATGATCTAAAAATTAGGAACTGTGTTAGCTATTTGCAACGAAAAATACTTGTTAAATTCAATAACAATATGCACAAACATTTTCTGAAGCAGTGAAAAAAACATTTTGGCGGGAACTGTTGACTGACGTTGAAAAAGGTCCAAGGAAACGCCACCAACTCTTATTAAAACACTTTTATTCACCACTGTACTAACTACTACACTTTACTTCACCACTGTACTAACTAATACTTTTCTTCTTGAGCTCACTGTACTATGACTTATTACTTCGGTACTTGTTTTGAACTGACTATGCCAGGCAGCCTCACTGTCCCTATGAATCCAGGAAAAATCTTAATAGCGTGTTTTATCTTACGGTACAGCGACATCTTTTAGGACATTTAGAAACTAATTTTAATTAAAAGTTAATTCATAAAATACAACTTAGCTGCGTGGCATTTTAAGACAAAATACTAAGTATTTTTACAAATTATTTAGCGTCAATTTCAACCTCAAAAAACATAACAAAATTGCCGAAATCAAGACATGCCACGCCATCTTTTAACATCCTTGACGACCTAAATCTTGAGAAATGAGGACATGCCATGCCATCTGTTGGCAATCTTAACACACTAAACTTAGAGAAATGAGGACATGTCATGCCATCTGTTAGCAGACATGTTAAGCCTGTGTTTAAAAACAAACTATACTTTAAAATGCATAATGGCGATTCAACATTCCGCCCACCAAGAACAAAATTTTACAATTTTTCTTAACTCCGCCCACCATGGGCATACATGTCAACCGAAGTGAATTCGAGACTAACTGATTGTTAACAAATTGTATGTGCTCAATAACAAAACACAATGATGCATTTATTGCACAATTAGATAAAACAAAATTCTACTAATGTACAGGCAGAAAACTTAATTTAGGTACACTAGACTGACTACTCGTATGATACTGTTTGTATCTGATTGGTTTTTACTACAATGCCGCCCAAGCATCTAGATGGAGTAATATCGTCCTCCTTCATTTGATCAAAGCAACATTTCCAACAGCTGGTTCTGGGATTTATGAGCCAACTTGTATTGATGTTAGAATTGCGTTGATGCTCACTCGACCAATGACACCAGGTCTTGCACGAGAGTCCGCTGTCTTCTAACACTGTTTCCAGATAAATTGCCCAGCTTGACATACAAATGAACAGTCATACGTAATGTATCCTGTTACAGCTTGCTAGGGAACCTTGAATGGTGGAGGCACGTGAACAGGATATTCAAATCTGTCAGATTTTCGATTCCAGGCACCCAAGATTGCCTTGACTGGGTTGAGCTTCATCTTCTCTTCTTTATAATTAACATCTTGGTTAATTAGTTTCCTCTGTTCATCGCTTCTGGAACTCCTATCAGTCTCCTTCACCAGTTCGAAAGTTGGTTTCCCCAATAATCCGTTTGATGCACCATATATTTTTTCTCCTTCAGCGACAGTTTCGCAACGTGACAAAAGATTGTCCACGTGAAAATCCTTTAAGAGATTGTCCGATGCTAACGGGTCGACTTGACCATGGTTATGTGCAACGTGTAGCATTTTTTCGACAGTTAGACATGATGTTGCTGCTTTCCTGAAGGTAACTCCGTGTTTGTTTTCATCTTCCTCAAGCACTCGTTTAACATGAGCATCACGGACATCTTCATTTTCTTTCATTGCTGTCTTATACTTGTCCTGCAACGGAAGATCTTTTTCAAAAAGTTTTTTCAATGGGCTACAAGATATTGCTTCTCCAATATGACATTTTTCTTCCTCATATTTCGGATCCTCTTCACGGAAGGCACGGAAGGGCAGATTGATTGAACACCCGTCACTACTATCCCGTTTAGTAGTGGCAGCAAAAACTTCTTTGCACCTTCGCTCTTCATTAAAAGTATCCCGAGGCGACAAACTACTACTGTCAGCCTGCTCCATCTTCAGGAGATCGTTATCGTTCCCGTTTACGATAACATGATTTATTCTGACAGTGGTATGTGCCTTATGGTCCTCTTCCTCAGTTGGACCTGATAAAATCCAGCCCAGTGCAGTTTTTTGGGCTGTGAGTGATGCTCCTGGTGATCCCTTGATGACCCCTTCTTGCAGTATTTTTCCATAAATGTCTGCTCCCAAAATCAGGTCAATCTTGTTTGGTTGGTTAAACAAAGGATCAGCTAGGCTTAAATTCTCAAACTCTGACCAGGACCTAACCACGATTCTTCTTTCTGGTAAAATCGACGTTAGTTTGCTTAGCACAAAGGCATTGACTTCAAATTCCGCGGAGGCATCAAGGAGTGATTGAATTTTAAACTCTACCATTGACTTAGAGGCTATCGTAGCGCTCTTGTCACTCCCCAAGCCTAATATCGTGCCTTTGTGTACTTGTTTCCCAAGTCCCAAAAACTGAACTGCAGACTCCGTGATTAGCGAAGCCTGTGATCCCTGGTCGAGTAAGCATCTTAGTGTGATATTTTTTCCCGATTTCGACGTAACATTAACCAATGCGGTAGGCAATAATACCTGACCACAAGTTGTCGAAGCATGGGCCCGTACAGTGGTAGCAGGCTCATCAACAGGTGATGAGTGAGATGTAGTTGCTTGTACAACTACATTGGCAACAACCGAGTGATTTGTTTTCCGAGACTCAGCTGTTGAAGTTGGCGTATTATCCTTGGAATGTAATAAGGAATGATGTTTCCGTTTGCAAATTCGACATATAAATGGTTGACGGCACTTATATACAGTGTGAGTAGACCCTAAGCAATTAAAACACAATTTGTGTGTCTTGACAATATCACGACGAGCATCAGTATCTATTTCAGAAAATTGTTTACAGTTGCTTATCTTATGGGCTCCAGAACAATAAACACATGTAGGGGCAATTACATGATGAATTTTTGAACTTACAGGGGTATTGAAACCTTTGTGTGCAATAGTGCTGGGTCGAGAAATTTGTGGGTCAATGAATTCCAAAGCCCGAAACCGTATCTCTAGAAACGATTTGAATTGTTCATAGGTTGGTAATTCATTGCCCATTTCACTAGATTTGAGTTCCCATTGTTTCCTCGACTCAGCATCCAATTTTAAACAAAGCAGATGCACAACAATTATATCCCAACTCTTTACATCTATACCTAAGTTCTTCAGCGCCTGTAGACACTCGTTAGTGGTATCTAATAAGTCTTTGAGGGCACTTGCAGATTCAGTAGCCAAATTACGCTGACTCAGGAGACGTTTCAGGATGCAGTTGGATAAGAATTTCTTATTGTTGTATCGCTTTTCCAACTGCTCCCAACTAGTACTATAATTTTCTTGAGTTATCGGCACGTGTCTAAGTAACTGTTCTGCTTCCCCAGTTAAATGACTTTTCAAATAATGAAGCTTTTGGACATTATCCAAAGACTTATTTTTGTGAATAAGGGAGACGAAAAGATCCCGAAAACTAGTCCATTCCGAATATTCACCTGAAAACGTCGGGATTGATATCTTTGGCAACTTTATGAGCTCTTCCGCTTTGTCTGGCGTTTTACCGGTCTCAGCAGCGTTCTGGCTTGGTGCTGTGCTTGAAGGATTAATATTACTTAGTTGGGACTTCATCAAACACTTGTATTCTATATACAAGTCTTCTGTTTCCTCGTACACAGAATTCTCAACATAGCTACTTTTGAGTAATTCAGTTGAATCACTATCTTGTATTATCAGCGTATGTGTCTGTGAAAACTGAGTCCATAGATCCTCTAACAAGTCCAATCTAGCCTTGACATAGTCTACAAAATTGCGCCGCTCTTTAGAAGACTTCTCAAAGTTTTCAAATGCCCGTTTAATTCTAAAATTTAAATCATCTTGGATTTTGATGAATGGCTCCATCGCGATTTTTTTCTAAGTGTTTTGCAACTCTGGGGCAAATTGGGCGTCGATTCTCCGTCCGTTCTCTTTTCTCAAAATTATTCTAAGTCGTGACTGATTTGATGAAATTTGCTAAGTCCAGTTTACTTGAAATATTCTGAGTCCAATTTGCTTCAAAGTCCAATTTTGATCAAAATTCACTAAGTCCAAATTGCTTCAATTTTTTATAAGTCCCTACTCGATAATAAAAGTACTCACAATTGTCCACTGGCACTCACACTTCACCATTCGTGACGTCACTTCGTCGTGGCTGACGTTGCCCGTTGTCGCCGCCGCTGACGTCGCCCGTTGTCGCCGCTGCTAACGTCGGCCGTTGTAACCGCCGCTGACGTAGCCCGTTGTCGCCGCTACTCCGTTGCCGTGACCGCTCTTCAGCTGCGGTCCACAGCGGCGCCCTCTGCCGCCAACTTACCGGATACCGTTTATCCGGTTCGAAGGACCATGAAAAAGGTCCAAGGAAACGCCACCAACTCTTATTAAAACACTTTTATTCACCACTGTACTAACTACTACACTTTACTTCACCACTGTACTAACTAATACTTTTCTTCTTGAGCTCACTGTACTATGACTTATTACTTCGGTACTTGTTTTGAACTGACTATGCCAGGCAGCCTCACTGTCCCTATGAATCCAGGAAAAATCTTAATAGCGTGTTTTATCTTACGGTACAGCGACATCTTTTAGGACATTTAGAAACTAATTTTAATTAAAAGTTAATTCATAAAATACAACTTAGCTGCGTGGCATTTTAAGACAAAATACTAAGTATTTTTACAAATTATTTAGCGTCAATTTCAACCTCAAAAAACATAACAAAATTGCCGAAATCAAGACATGCCACGCCATCTTTTAACATCTTTGACGACCTAAATCTTGAGAAATGAGGACATGCCATGCCATCTGTTGGCAATCTTAACACACTAAACTTAGAGAAATGAGGACATGTCATGCCATCTGTTAGCAGACATGTTAAGCCTGTGTTTAAAAACAAACTATACTTTAAAATGCATAATGGCGATTCAACAGACGTTAATGGTGTTTGTGTATGGACCATTTTATTTCATTTATTTTTAATAAAAAATAATCGACTTACGGTCAGACTAATTAGACTCGATATCAAATAATAATACCTGCTGAACGAGATGGTCATATACAACTTTATATAAGAGCGACAGAGAGACATATGATTTGTTGTCCTTGTCATAGTTTCCCTTTTTTTATCTGCCACAAACTATCGATATTAATTTCGGCTGTGGCAAAAAAAAACAAACAAATTAAGGAGGTTATTTATGGTAAGCAGTCAGGTATTTGAACAAGTATAGGATTTCTGAAGAATCTTGTACTATGTGGCTGTATAGGTTAGTGCCGTTGCCCAATTTAACTCCGATTCACCATATAATTTTTTTAAATACTTTTCTGCTCTAGAGCAGAAATGGATCACTTTCAGCACGCTACTTAGATGAACAATGACCCACTTTCAGAGTATGAGAAATGAAAACTTCTTTGTATTAATCAACCAATGATACATGTCAAAACGTGATATTTAAAACCTACTTAGTACTTTTATATAACTTGACATACATATAAACTACGTAACGGTATACAACTATGTGATCCCTAAGATAAACACGAAAAGGTCAGAGCTACTCGTGTATTAAATTTCTATTATTTTTAACATAAAAGGGCAGAGGTTGTGGGAAGGGGCGACATCATCTTTAGCATTATAAAATACTTACGTAGCTAGTGCAGCTTCTGCCCGCGACTTTATCCGCGTTAAGTTCCACTCCCTGTATCATCCATTCGATTTTAGGGATAAAAAGTATCCTACATGTTAGTCTAGGCTATAAACTGGTTGTACGTACCGATATAGGTACGGTAGGCAAGGCATGGGCTAAAACAATTGGGGCTAGCATAACATGCATCTCGTCTCTACTCGCGCGCGAGATAGGCTACCTGTCACTGTCTGATTAATGCTGTCAAAAAGTGACAGGTAGCTTATCTCGCGCGCGAGTAGATAAGGAATGCATGTTGTGCTAGAGGGGCAGAGCAGTGTGTATGGTACATAGGCACTAAAATACACAATCATCTACCGACAGACTTCAAGAAACTAGAAATATCGGAAAACATATTTATAAGTCAGCTGAAAGAATACCTAACAGATAGGGCATTTTACTCTGTGGAAGAATTTCTCAATAAAATAAATTAAATAATTTGATGACATGATGTAACTTAGATATAGGTACTAGTGGTGGAGCGTTCATACAACTCGATTCCCACCGGCTTGCCTAATATTCAGCTAGTCCAGTTCTTTTACTACTCTCATGAAGAATAAGAAAGCAGTGGCGGAGCGTCCATACAACTCGATGCCTTTCCGGCTTCTCTACTTTTTTATTGTTTAAAAATGTACAAACATACAGTAGGCATATACATTACTTATTTATTTATTGAATTACCTATTTATTAAATCTTGTAAAAAAAGTGTTGGCAGGTTTTGTCGGTAAAATGTTGTGTTGCGTGGGCATAAATTTAAAGGGTAGGGTAGGTTAAATGAAGCAATCCACTGCTCGAAGAGAAAAAATCTTATTTTACTCCCCTAGGAGACCCTGTCTTAGCAATTTCGTCGAAAGGTTAAGAACAACTTACCTGCTTAATGCTAATGAAATTGCTCAAGAATGCTCATAAAACGCAATTTGAGGCATACATATATTTGCTGTAGAACTGTTCTATATGAAATTTAAGTTAAAGGCCTAGGACGATAGTGTAATTTAATGTTATGATAATGCGATATTTAAAGTTCCCAAACTTTCAACACAGCGTACCCTCGAGAGCTCTGTTGACCTTACTTACTCGTACTACTAGAAACAACGCCATATACAGCAAGAACTTTGTGTTATTACTTATTATTATGACTGCGGTCTTCAATTTAATTTTTTAATTAATTTAATTTCAATTTAATTTATTTTCAAGTAGGCCATTACACAGCACTTTTGAAAAGTCATACAATAACAAAATAAAAAATATATCAATAATTGTACAAACGAACAATGTCAAAATTAATATGAAATAAAATAAAACTGTAAATTATAATAAAATCATGTCAAAAGGCTTAAAATTAACAACAACATACATTAAACAGAAAAGTCACAGAATAAAAAAATAAAAATTAACAACAACAAAGATATCAAAAATTGTACAAAACAATACGTCCCCAGTTGGACTGCTGCAAATTATGAGCGATAACGTTCAGCTGAGCCCTACCTCTCTGATTGCGTCGTGTAAGTATGGCGCTACCAAAACATACCCTTTTGCTTGAGAACGACGCTTTTTTGTTCTACTAGGTTTATTTGTGGAGTCTGAAGGCTTCACCCTGTACAGCTATCACAGTAAACGTTGATCACTTAATCAAGCGTGCTAAAACTCGTGACCGTGTGCCCTATATAGGCGTAAATATCGTAAAGGTACGCTGTGGGAACAATATTTTTCTCATTTATTTTTATAGCGCTGTTATATTATACCTGATTTTTTAAAGTGCCTCTGGCAGCTTCGCATGTATACCTGTATAGATAAAACATTTTTTGCAAACCAGAGCAATGTGTGTGGTACATAGGTCCCAAAATATATAGGTACTACCTAATGACCTCAAGCCACCAGAATTATCAGAGTGCTCATTTATACGTAAGTTAAGAGAATATTTAATTAACTAAGCGCACTATTATCTGGACGAAATCCTGTATTTCACACCATGTTTTTCACTTCTCATGCTCGAAAAGTGTGTCATATTAGACTTGTGAAGCGGGGCGTAAAGTAAAGTAGTACATTTAAGCCCTAGGGAAAATATGTATACATAGTTATGATTTACAAAACATTTTAATTTGACCAATCAAAATACTTCACCTATTAAATCCACCAATCACAGAACATTAATTCGACAGATTAAAAATTATTTGGTAAAAATATCAACCAACCAGAACACAGCTTTACTAAAATCGACCAATTAGGAAAGACGTTCTTCAGTTCTCTAAAAATTAAGCGGTGTCTATGGTCAAAGCAATTACTCCTCTTAAAAGAAGCGCATGGTACTTACCTAATCTCGATGTGCTAGAAGCGAGTAAACGTAAGGACCTCGACCAAATAATACCTACTTGAAAGTGCTCATCCTTACGTTTTCTGATTTCTACTGACTAATGTAAATGAAGAAGAAGAAGGAATTCATTTATTTAACGTTTGTTAACACAAAATTAAAAGACATAATATTTTATTATAAAATTTAAGAGGATTGCGTAGCAAATTTTTTTGCATACAGAAACGTGCTTCGGGCGCCAACGTTTTCCACCCCCTAAACCTGAATCGATTTGCATTATTTTGGGGGATGATTTACTAGGTTCTTCTTAAATATTTGGTTCATACGTTTTGATTTTTTGGAAAACCTTAGTTTCGATTTTTTGACACGAAAACTTCGTCCTGGGATTTTGTTATTATTTCATAAACTAGAAAGAGTTACGAAAAAAGCAAAATGTATACGTAACTTAATGATGTGAGAAATCGATCAAGGTCAAAATTGTCTCTTTTGATAAAGGTTTAAGGGTGGAAAACGTTGGCGCCCAAAGCACTAATTCTGCTTGAAATTACTACTGTCTCTATCGCACGCAAGAATATTCCGGAATGCCTGTTCTCACTCGCACGATAGGTTCACAATTGTAGTCTAAAGCGGGTATTACACTGTCCTGAATTCAGGACACTTAGAAGGGTTCCGACCTATACGTTAGAGCGAGATGCTTCAACTCCCCTCTACTAGTTAGGACGCCTGATTCAGGACAGTGTAATACCCGCTTTAAGGCGACGTGAGTTCAGCGATTAGCTGCTTTCGAGGGGGTGAGGTGTGTGCGAGGGGTTAGCCGCTTGCCACCGCGCTCGCTGCCGATACCGAGATGTCACAGTATAGTGTCAAATATTTTGATATACACACACACGCACACACACACACACACGCACACACACACACACACACACACACCACACACACACACACACACACACACACACACACACACACACACACACACACACACACACACACACACACACACACACACACACACACACACACACACACACACACACACACACACACACACACACACACACACACACACACACACACACACACACACACACACACACACACACACACACACACACACACCACATCACGCTACATCGTGGATTGTAATAAGGTAGACTTTTTATTTTATTTTATTTCATCCTTAATTATGTTATGATATAATTGTCAAATTGAGTTTATTTACATGTGTGTTTGGACATCTACTTGAAAAAAGAAACGACGTATTTTATTACGGTTTTGGAGTATTTTTTTTTTTTTAAACACAACACATCTACTAGAAGTCTCAGCACGTAAGAAGCCTGAGTCTTCTGGTAGATGTCGCTGTACGCCTCCCTTAAGGCGTTGTAATAATGAAGGAAGGATTGACAAATTTCAAGCCAGGTAGCAATCGCACCTATAGCTCAGTTGGCTAGAGCGACTGGCCGCGAGTGCCGGGAGGTCGCAGGTTCGAATCCTGCTCGGTGCCTAAGTTTTTCTATTTTTTCCTTTATTTCTAAATTTGTGGTTTGCGTTAGCAGCGTTACTGCTTAATACAAAATTAATATATTTGTTTACTATTTATATCTAAGATTATGTAGTTGCCAAAATCAACATATTTTGTTTATTCCTACAATATGCACATTGTTTATTGTTATCAAATCAACAGTCTAATTTGAAACAATAATTAACTTATACACATTAAAAAAAACTGCAAGGATCTGTGCTAAACTAAACAACTAGTCTTGTCTAAATCTATACAATAGTTAGTACACAGAACTATGATGAATTAACTAAGTGCTCTTAGCGTACACAAGATCTTATTACGCATGACATATGAGTCAAGATGCGTGATTACATTAAACAAGATCTTCATTAAGGCAAACAGTTTTTTCTTTTAGTAAATGGTTACCAAAAGTGTTGACACACTCGAAGCAAGTGATAACTTGACAACATAAAAATAAAGTAGACACACCAGTACCCTTACCATGAGTTTGCAATGTTTGCATTACCGTACTCGCTAGCGACTGCGTAAACGTTTTAGTATTGACAAACGTACAGCGCCTCTGGCGGTTACGCAATAGAACTAAGAATCGCCGTACTAAATCGTTTACGAAGTCGCTAGCGAGTACGGTCATGCAAACATTGCAAAGTCATGGTAAGGGTACCTACTGCTTATTTTTAACTTCTATTTGTCGTTTAGTTGTCACTCAGGTATAATTTAATAGCCTTCAAATTCCATTAAGGACCACGTATTGTTCCGAAACATGTCGAGCGGTATTCGACGTTAAAGATGTGAGTGACCCGTTTATTATATTTCGATATGTAACGCTGAAAACTGTTTAGTCTATTAGGGATTTGAAATCAAATCTTAAAAAAAAACATACAAAATTACCACTCCCTTTTAACCCCCTAAGTAGTTGAATTTTGTTTGACTCTCCTTCGTAAAATGATCTATGGGTTCTAGGTATTTACTGTACAAAAGGAAACCTTTTAATCATCAAACGCCGTCCATTTTTTTTTGTCGTCTACAGGCGTGACTATATATTTATTTTGTTCTTTGATTAGAAATGTGGCCCAGGTGTTAATAGAAGTTCTAAAAAACGCCCTTCCCAACACACCATCTTTCATCATTTAGTGTCATTCCATAAAAAAAGTGAGATTGGTCCATAATACATTAAGCCTGTGTTGTTTCAAAGTAGTAATACCTAAGTCAAGGTCTTAATAAGTCATCACTACGCGTGCTAATAGTTAATTTTGCTGAGACACCAGCAAAGATATAGATTCGCTTATCAGCCAAACTACCCTTTACAGTGATAGATGTCTGCGAGTTAAGACGATTTAGTCCGTAACTATATTCAAATCGTCCTCTAGAGATACCATTTGTATTGGATTGTTTAACGTAATGGTAGATGTAATAGGCTTCAGTTATTTTAGTAGTTCTTAAGATATGTGTTAGGCAGCCGTGTTTATATTTGTTGTAATACTGGCTAATCAAAATTTTGAATTTATATCTCTTTTATACTTTATTGTATTCTCAATGATGTCTTAATGTCACTTCATCAAATAAAGTCAAATACATCAATATTTTTGAATGAAGTCAGGAGATATATTATGACCCTCTGTTTTGTACTGTTATTGGCCAATTTTGTGTTCAGATAGCTATTATGTATAATTCATATGGTGCAGTGATTCTTTTTCAATATTATGATATTTTAAAAATATATAAGCTACATTTTAAGTCAGTTTTAGTACATTCCGGCCGGGGCATTTATTTGTGTGATGAGCACGAATATTTGTTCTTGGGTCTTGGATGTTTTCTATGTATTTAAGTATTTATTTATCTATATAAGTATGTATATCGTCGCTTAGTACCCATAGTACAAGCTTTGCTTAGTTTGGGACTAGGTTGATTTGTGTAAGATTGTCCACAAATATTTTTATTTTTTTTATTTTTTACATTCAGCATCATCTGACGTTAACATTACCTAGTTGCTGTAACTAACTTTAAACTTAAATTTTCACGTAGCAAGTATAGACTAGAAAAAGTTTGTTACGTTATAAGCAATAAATCGTTTTGCCTTTTTTCAGTCGGCTGTACGTAAATTCAGCGCTACTATCTTGAAAATCTTATTCAATGTTTGCTCCAGTTGTTAAATCGACAGGACAGATGGTCTCTTCTACTAAACATTGAATTGAAAAGAGGTTTATATTTGTCCCGCGTGCTCGTTTCCGCTGGAAATATAAACGTATCAATACCAACGCTCGCGCCATACACAAAACAAATTCAAATAAAATACTTTTAGTTGAATTGACTTCTTGTTTGCAGTATATCAATCAGAAACTGCGTCGCATCATGCTGTAACATGATACCCTTCACGCGTCGTAGTTTATGGAATAGATAGAAATTGTAAACAGTATCGTTTTGTTTGATGGGCGTCAAATTCGTTTTTTTTTGTACACGTTAAGGACTTAGGAGGTGCCGCGTATTGATTCGCCAACTGGTATAGCATGAAAACGGTAGCCCTCATTATGCCTACATTTTTATTAATATCTTTATTTATTTTTTTGTACGGTGCTATTTTAATGAATTTAATGTGATTTCAGGTAAGTATATTCCTTCACATTGAAGGAATATACTTACCTGGGTCAATTGATATCTCCCTCACAGATTACATCCAAAGAAGTACAAAACCGCATAAGCTCATCATGGAATAGGTTTTGGTCTCTGAAGGAGATAACAAAGAACCCGGCAGTACCACTAAACTTGAAAAGCCGCATCTTCAACTCATGCATTCTTCCCTGTATGACTTATGGTTGTCAGACATGGGCCTTAACAAAGGAAAACATGAAAAAACTAGAAACAACACAACATAATATAGAAAGAAGTCTGTTGAATATTAGAAAAACGGATCGAATAACTTTAAAAGCTATACGAAGGAAAACAAAAGTTTTAGATGTTTCTTACACAGTTAAAAAAGCAAAATGGAAGTGGACGGGCCATACACTGAGAGACAAACAAAGGAAGTGGGCTAAAGAAGTGACCAATTGGTATCCTAGAGAGGGAGAGAGGAAACGGGGAAGACCACCACGAAGATGGGAAGATGACATGAAGGCGATAGCTGGTGCCACATGGAGGAGCAAAGTCCACGATCGGAAACTATGGAGAAGCCTGGGGGAGGCCTATGCTGAAAAGCAAGATAGTCTTAAATAAAAAAAAAATATATATATTTTAATTTATTAAAACTGTAATGTAAGATTGTCAATAAAGGCTATTTGAAATTGAATTGAAATTGAATGTGATTTCAACGTAAACTCTGTTTTCAAACCCATATTTAACCAATAACCGGTCAAGTGCGAGTCCGACTCGCATACCGAGGGTTCCGTACACAGTTTGTATACCGTGTGTTACCGGCAAGCGGGCTTTTCTTTAAGTTGGGTTTTTGAACGTAGTTTCTTAACCTAAACATGTGCTTAATTTTTTTGCTTTTGGCCATATCTTAAGAGTGCTTTCGTTGCCGGGCACAAGTCAAATCTAGGTATTTTTTGACGTTTTTCGCTGCACACAAACGAGCACTGTACACGGTGCGTTCCAATGTGTTCGTAACAACACTATCGCACATAACTTTTCATTTAAATTTAAACCCTTATATAGTGCAATAAGGTATACAATGATATCTGTCATGTATCTTCGTATGCTGTAGCAAGTTTCCGTATAGTGTGTGTATGAGCCTTGATACTTTTGCAGCGAAAATGTTGTGTTTAGGGATATACAACTACATTCATATTATTATCTTTTTTGTATCAGAATTACTATTGAATGTGAAAATATAATCAGTTGAAGATAAATTAGTGGGAAAATCATCCACATGCGTTTTGTAATATTGAAGGAAAATACAAGTCAATGAAATACGTATATTCTCGTACCTACCTACTTATACCTATGATTCATCAATACTTCGTATTTGACCAGCTATCTAACGAGAGTGTCTTGAGGCGTCTTGATCGAATCTTTTCAAGAGACAACGTGAAGAACATGGCGGCGGCTTTCAAGTTTTAGGGTGCCTTTCCATCAAAGTTGTGTCATTGCTATGAATGCGTTGATATCCACCAATCATATGTTCACATAACATAGCATTGGTTTAAACGGAAAACTATAACATCCTCGCAGCATAGCTGCATAGCATAGCTCTGGTGGAAAGGCTATCTTAGTCTTGCTAACTATGTCCTTCTCGGCCCTTTACAAGGTTCTCGCCATTGGGGATAATGATGTCATCGAGCGTTTTGATCGATCTGTCAGTAGTGGTAGGTGTGTAACCCTGGCTACCAAGTTATGCCTACGCGAGTGCATGCTTGCCGTTAGCAAGAGAACTGCAATCGGAAATGATATTCAAGGTGTAGCCAGTAACAGGAGCAAATATATAAAAGGACGCTTCCTTAGAGCATCCGCAGAAGCCCCTTGTGTGTGTATTTCAATTCGGCTTTATAATTTCAAGCAATTTATTAGTTCAAGTTACGGTAGCCCAGTGGTTCAAGCATGCGGCTGTCAAGCGGCGGTCGTGGGTTCGAATCCCAGCTCGTACCAATGAGATTTTTACGGAATTTGAGCACGGAATATCATTTGATATTTACCGTTAGCTTTTCGGTGAAGGAAAACATCCCACATCCACAAAAAGGTGGCCAGTGCCCAGCTGTGGGACGTAGATAGGCTGATGATGATGATGATTTCAATTCGGAGAAACTTTAATCTAAACATAAGACCCTCGACTTAAGTGCCGTGAAAGTCCACGGATAAAACTACCGTTATTGTGTAGATAAACATCGTATATTAAAATAAAAGAAGTAGTTATATGAAGAATAGGAAGTTAAAAATTGCATCAAAGGAAAAAGGTGATTTTTGTGGACATAAATCACATATGAACCTGAAATTTGGCGATGAAATGTTAACTTTTTTTTCCTAAGCCTATAAAGGTGTCCCACTATTGGGCAAAGGCCTCTCCCCTCGACTTCCACTCGTTCCGGCTTTGAGCTGTTTCGGGCCAGTCGTTTAGAAATGTGTCTAGGTTATCCCGCCACCTCTGCCTCGGCTTGCCACGTCGTCTCCGAGCATATTGCGAAACCCACTCTGTTGCTAATTTTGCCCACCTCCGTGGATGCATACGGCAGACGTGGCCGGCCCAGTTCCATTGCAGCCTGGCAGTCTTGCTCCAACATCCTTCAGCTCTAACATCTGCAATACCAGTTTTGAAGCGCAGCACAGAGTTCCGAACACGGTCGATCAGTTTGACTCCCAGCATGCTGCACTCTATTGCCCGTTGGTAAACCTTCAATTTGGTCTCGGTGAGTGACCATGTTTGTGCACCGTAGGTTAGAACAGGCAGAATGCACATGTCGACGAGCCTCCGCTTCAGAGCTACCGGAAGGCCTCCCTTCAGTAAATCTTTCAAAGCCCAATAGCTCTTCCAAGCATTTTGGATCCGTCTTTCAACTTCCTTGTCCTGTCTTTGGCTGAAAGAAGCTTATTGGCCCAAGTACGGATACTCGTCGACATATTTTATCTGAATTTTCTAATTCGTGATTGCGTGGTCCTAAATGTGCGTATTTCGACAATGACTTGGCCGGTTCTTTAACTATCTGTATTTGTAATGGTAACTCATTCCCGGTCTACACTATGTTTCTCCAAGCCACACTTCAGATTCGGTTGAAACCGCTCAACCAAGCTCACTGGAGCGCAAACTCTCAGAGTATTTCTATGTTTAAGCCGCCCGCGTGGTAGTATCGGAGATTTCCTCTGCTCTTTCCCCAGGACACCCTCAAACAGCGCACTCCTATCGCTTTAATGGGCACAGCCAGGTTAAAAAAGAATTTCCAAGCACATATTTCAATTTCAAGCTAGCATTGTTCATTTGCGCCAGATTTGCTATTAATACCATGTATTAAAAGGGATATTATACACAATAATATACCATGTTTATAAAAACATTGTTTCATATGTATGAAAATTAAACGCATTTGTATTTGTACTTTGTATTTGTATTTACCATTAGTGGCCTCTGTACGGAACAAGAAAAGCGAAAATACGGCGTTTAATGAACAAAAGATTTCCTTTGGCAGGATTGATATCTATAGTCTAAAGATGCATTTACGAAGTAGAGCCCCCCGGATTTTTCACGTGGTAAGAAATGGGGGGGGTCCAAACATAGCAGCCGACCTGTACATTTCAAACTAAGCTGACTCCTTTCTTATATCTACTAAGGCAAGTTTGGTATCGTTTTCGTATAAAAGGAATACACCGACATCATTTCTGATCGTACATTTTACTATTTTGGCACAATTTTCTGACTAAAATCGCAAATTTATACATTTTTAATTTTTACTTTTTGATTCAGCGCTCTGATATTGGATGTAAAAAGTTGATTTAAATAATGAAATAAATACTATAAGAAAGCTCGTTTTATGCAGATTCTAAATATATAAATATCAATACAGCTCTGCCTACAAAATTATGACAGAAAAAAATATCATGGGTCGCAAGACGGCTGCGCGGGCGGATCGGTAAGTACCGAAATACGTTACTAGCTACTGGGTACAGTCACCGAATTGAAATGTTTTCCACTTTTAAGAGTAAAAATAACTAATAGAGAATCTTACCTGACTATACCGACGTGTCTGACTAATAACAATGATAGTTCCTCTAAGTTATTTTCAGGTTTTAAAACGATGACTGTGATAAAAATTACACTGTAATATTTTATGGATTTTAGTTTCAGTATGCATGCGCTTAGGGCAGCCTATCAAGCAGGTCACTTGTGGGGACAAACTTTAAATGACACACAATATATACCCTCCCTAACAGACGAGTGGATAAAAGGAGGAACAGTGGCAGCCCGTATGGACAATCCAACACAGAATCTGGAATGCGGCACGAGAACTTAGCTGCAAGAATAGCTGCCGAGGCCACTGTCCTTGAAAGCGAGAATGAATGCCATGCACGCTGCTTCAAGACCTGTGGGTAGTCGCAAATGCGATTACTGATGGTTTTAAATGTGTGTCCAGTGTGAACCAGGGGTTTCAGCAAAGATGACGTCGAGGAGGCCGAAGAAGGAGAGTACAACATCTTTATCAGTTTATACTGGTCCTGGGTTTAAAAAATCATAACTAACTTCAAAAAAGATGAGGTCGTGTGTTCGACTGTCAATATTTTTTAGATATGTTCACAAATATCTTTGCTAGTTTAAGACCGATTTCGCGTTTTTTTTTTGGTTTGGAAGGGGCTGCCTCAATGATGTTTTCTTTTGAATTTGGTCAAGATTTGATAATGGGATCCATGAGAAAATGGACACTCTTCAATTTACAAAGGTGTCTCCGCGGTATATGAATGCTAATTATTACTTACAAGGTGGACCAATATAATTTTTTTTATTATTAATAATAAGGCTGTACTTTTAGGGTGATCCAATATTATTTTGGACAGGATCCGTTAATGTTAGTTGGCATTTTTTTTTAAATTTAGCCGTTATCCATATAATTCATGGAGTTCGAATTTGTACTATCGTTTGTAGGGGCCTATCTTTAGAAGAAATCAAACGATTTTAAAAATTATTTCTGTAATAGAAACCTACATTAGTCCTTAATAACATAAGCTAAGACTTTTTGTAAATCGTTAACTCGTACGAAGCAGGGCGGCTCTCTAAAATTTGATAAATTTTATTTGAAATTTTAGGGCGAAATTGATATATTTCATTGTTTTTTTAATATTTTAAGACGTGAATTGGCATGAAATATGTTTTTATTGAGTTAATAAACCCACCACTACGATTTCAAGATCACAAACTATGTTTTTTAATTAATTTGATTTTTTGTTCTATCTTTTAATTTTTAATTTTTTTAATACTTCCACAGTAGGTATATTTTTGAAATATATATTTTTAAATATGATATTAATAGGGTTTTCTGAAGACCTATTTTTTTTCCAAAATGTGTAGGTGTTTTTTAAAGTTATGGCTATTTTTCTGTTTTCAGTATGAATGAAAAATTACCTATTTTTTGTTATGTTTCGAAAATTTTGTATGGAATGGTACAAAAATAATTCCAGAAATGAATTTAGCATCCTTGATTTACTCGAAATTGACACCCAACTTGACCCAGTAGCTTAACTGGCGCAGATATCAAGATTAACCTGGACTCACCCCCCCCTCAAAAATTTGACATAAAAAATTTCGAGGGCTCTACTTCGAAAATCCATCTCTGGGTCCTAAAGGACCTACCCTGATACAGGAAATCTTTTGTTCACGAAATGCCGTATAAGTCCTCTTACCGAGGCCACTACATGAGTCACTACATATTATAGTTATTATACTTTTATTAACTTCTAGTTGCTATTGCTACTTTCCAGGTTGTACCACTAGTTCTGGTAGCTGGCTATATTCATACATAATTGCTTATCAAAATAAAGCATTATAGTTCAAAAAACTCTAGTCCAAATACAATAATAAATATATGAAATCAACCAAGTATCAAAGTTGTTAGTCGACAATCAATTGACGGTTGCGTACCATTCATAACTTGTCTCAATTTAGATCACGATTAGTCCCCAGTATAATCTGACTGTGTCGTTCTTAATAAATACGCCTAATCGGAGGTCACATGTTTTATTGGTTTCCTGAGAGTAATTACGGTAGCTTTGTGAAGAGCCACAAAAAAACGATATATACGTCCTCCTCCGATGGCCGCTGGGCCGGTACCATGGTTGTTCATCTTAGAAGAAAGCTGACGGAATTAATAATAGCGCCACCTATTTTCATGGTTATTAAACTTGCTCGAATAGTCAGCTAAAAAGTAAAAGTAGGTAGACTGCTAAAAAGGTATTCATAAATTCGATGCGTACCAGTATCACACACGTGGCCCTGTGGAAAAGTATATTGTCTTTAGAGACAATGTACCCGGGTTCTATCCCCAGCGGCGGATGCACTTTTTGTATGTTTTTTCACGTGTATCTAAGATAATAATTACTAACTTTGGCACTTAGTAGCGCTTTAGTCGGGATCACAATATACGAGAAGTTGGCTATCTATTTCCAGTCATTACACTCTTATCTAGGGCCGGTACTGAGTCACAGCAAGCGAGTCTATGAGAAAAAGGTCTGTTTTAAATCGATTAAAATTAATATTTTTATATCCTATTTGTTACTTTTTATTATTTAATATCGTAGAATAGAAGTTATTTTACCCTAATAGCATAGTTAAAAACCTTTTTATTAGCTTTAAAGTGACAATATGATGCAGCGAAATTTGCCAAAAATATGGAGTTTTCCGTGGCTCTTTTAGTTAAACCAAATTTTAAATTGTGTATTTTCAGACAGTAGGCGAAAGAGACCGTCTTTCGGTGCATCTAACTGTATGTATTACATATTTTAGTTTCATTTGGTTACAGAATAAACAGGTTTGAATGACGACATGGTTTCGAATATTTCGAAATCGAGTGTGAGAAAAGTGCTCGAGTTTCTTTAATAAATGTTTGTAAAAAATGTTTTGACTGTAGCTCCCGTAGTCGATAAGTTGTTCTTCACGGGTCTGTAAACAGTGTTACAAAAAACTATACCGTTTTTGAGATTTTCTGTAATGAATACGTGGTAAAACGCGGAAACACGGCGTTTCCAGCGAATACGCTATGGGACGTAGATTTCGCACAAAATGCGAAAATCTTACGGATGGAATACGTTTCCCAAGATAGCGGTCTCAATAAGGTCCTGGCTTGGGGACTTTTGGGAGACGAAAACAAGGCCTTCAATGAATATTCGTACCAAATTTCATCAAAGTTACCAACATTTCGAGGTTGTGCTTATCTCGACTGGATTATAAACCAAAATTTCGACGATTTTAATTGCCAGCAATGTACTGCAAAGTAAATTGACAACTCAGTACCTACAAATGACAGCCCTCAGTGTTCTGTTTAGAAAGCTGTAATTTGGCATGAGAACATATCAATAACGCCTACAAAACGGGAGAATTTGTATGGGTACTTCCCCTACACGTAAAGGGGTGGTCCATTTCTTTTTTCAAAGCCCTTGTGCCCTTTCAAGCCCTTGGTGTGTCGTTGAATAGCTTCTTTTAAATATACCAATTTTTGTTGCAGGAATCTGTTGGCGTGATATAAACGGTGGAAACTAGACATGTGAAAAAAATCATGGTAGTTGTATATATAATGAATTTAAAAAGAAAATTATGACTGGTGAGCTTTATTTTTGAAAAAAAACACTATACAAAATGCTTCCACCAGAAGTGCCATCCTGGCCAGGATGGCTTACTTACTGCTCTCTGCAGTATAGTGCGCGCCATCAACGACGACGCGCCCCTCCACAGCGAATCTCATACTAATCTGTGCGCAGTTGTACGGCTTGGGCTGTGGAGGGGCGCGCCTTCGTGGATGGCGCGCACTATAATGTACTATTGCTCCATTTCATAAATAAAACAAAAGATAGTTAACAGTATAGAATAGTCTTATAAACTTTAATCGAGTGCTCTTATTATTTTAGTACGTTGTTTATCACCTGTTTTATTATGCAAGCTCATCAATCACATCGTCTCGCCTGTCAATCTGAGTGCGGATGGGGTTCAATAACCCCGTGTAATTTTGAACCCGTGTGAATGTACATGTATGTGTGAATGTATGTTCCTATTTACGACAGAGGTTAGAAACAAAATATGCTTACTTCAATATCATTGTTAAGATACAATGGTGCAATGCAATGGTGGGTAGATATGTGCAATGGCGTTGTAGTTATGTAATTAAAATCATTTTTAAAAATGTATGTATTGTACATGTACGGTCAACCAATGTGATTTCTGGGCCACTTCGCACCTTGTCACAGTGAAAATCTATAAGAAAGGCGCTAGAGATCTCATATTGATGTCACAGTGATAAGGTACGAAGTGGCCCAGAAATCAAATTGGTGGAGACATACGTACGTGGGTTGTAACTGAAACGAGGGAGAGAGGTATGTACATATAGAGTAGTATTACAAGCTTTGAGAAAAGGACGCCAGATTTAACGATGAAGCCCTGTGTTGAGAATGGATGAAAGGACCTCCGTTTGTCTTTATCTTTTTTTCTCGCAGCAGCACGCTTTAGATTACTTTTAAATATATTTTTTATTTTTTGTGATTATTTTTTTGATTGTGATTATTTGAATATAATTACTAAGATAATTAGCATGTACTATTATAATTTATAATTGACATGTAAGTAATAAATAATACTGAACACTATTGAAACTGTATCGAAATATTTGTACCTTGACTTGTAACTATTGTAATCAATAAATTTCATATTCATATTCATAAAGTATATATGTGTCTAATGCTAACGTGCTGATTATCATTAGGCAGGCTATGCTTATACATTTTTTATCACCAAATATCAAGTTCATAGGTCTCAGTCCAAAGAGAATAATAATCACGAACTAATGTCTTGCGACAAACTCATTAAGCAGGACAAAATTAGTCTTTAAATATGAATTAATCATAAAATAGCAAAATATTTGTTAATGGTAAAATTCAGAGCATATTAGATTAAGAGAAACACTACTAATTTGGATTTTCAATGTTCTCGGCAAGCACCTAGGAGTGCCCCATAAATTGGGCCGTAAGATCGGCACGTCTAGTGAGGCCTTAAATAATATCGATATGCACAGCACTGGCCATACTGTGGCAACGTTTGTGCATTTTGACTTGTCAAACAACTTCGCCTAATGGTGGACCAGGGTGTAAGTACGTAATGACGAAAAGGAATTTTAATATCATAGCGCTGGTACCGGCGGCCCAACCGCGTGGGCGTTAATATCAATGCCTTTGACAATTACGAAATAATCAGCATGAAAATTTATTTTTACGATGATATTTAGGATTTTTTCACAGAGTTATCAAAGCGTTTTTCAATATTTTGTTCGGTTATTTTGCTACTTTCTTTATTTTTCAATCTATAGTAATTTTTGTGTAGTGTAATTCTACATTATTTCTTCACACTCTAACCTCAAACTTTAATATTTTCGTCGATTCATAAATCCTTACTTTAAGCGGACCCCAGGACATTTTAGGGTACGTGTTACTTTGCGGCTAGCCGCATTGCGGACCAAAAATGTATATGAAACCACTTTAGACTAGTTAGTAGTGACCCTGGTACGAAGCTGGAGGTTTCGCGTTTGAACCGATTTGGGTGTTTGTTTGTATGTTGAACACGAATGTTTATTCCTGGGTCTTGAATGTTTTCTATATATGAGTATGTATATCGTCACTTAGTACCCATAGCCCCACCCATACCCATATGTACCCGTACCCATAGCGTTGCTTTGCTTAGTTTGGGACTAGGTCGATTTGTGTATGATGGTCCACAAATAATTATTTAATTTATTTTTTATACGCACTGTGATGCCGCGGTTAGTTTAGTGCATGCAAACCCCTAGGATCATCATCAGCCTATATAGGTCCCACTGCTGGGCACAGGCCTCCTCTCATAGATGAGGGGGTATGGGCAGTAGTCCCCACGCTGGCCCAGAGCGGGTTGGGGACTTCACATATGTACAACTCTGAATTTCTTCGCGGATGTAGGTATGGTATTTTTGATTATTATTATTGTTAAATTTTATAAAAACTTTAATTAAAATTTGCACCATCCCCATATAATCACGTGAAATTCTTTATTGTATAAAAGATCCTTAATTAAGTATTGCTTTCCGCCAAACTGTATAACTGTAAAAAGTGTTTTTAATCAATATGTGGGAGGGCAGCACCATCGTCGAACCCGAGCCTGGCAGCAGGTTTAAAATTGTTAAATTTTTATTCTGTCTTTTATTTTTTGTTTAATTTTGACATTTTTAAATTAGTATTTTGACATTGTGTTGACATTGATAATTATTTGACCATATTATATTATTTTAAACTCGACTATTGACATTAGTTACCTAGAATTTCCTAGTCGTGTATACAAATGTAACATTTTTTATTAATTTATTTTGACATGCGACATTACTTGATTTCTTTTAGAATGTAACCGGAAAACCGCTAGGAGATAAATTGATTGATTAAGTGTAAAAGTTTATTCTAATATAAATTAATTCTGATTAGTCTGTAGAATTGTAATTCTACCGATAAACCTGGCACTTTTTTAAACACGTATTTTAATTACTTTACTTTATCTGTGTCTTTGTTAAGTAAAAAATCCTTTAAAGTACCACCAGAATATCGCGGTGACTGCATTGTGCGAGACTAAAATTTGATTACGGGTCACTATGATTAAAATTCATGAAATGCTAACGGTTTTCCATGCAATTGCGACCTTCTAAATCTTCTGACCATGAGTTAAGGAAAACCGGACATTATGGTGTCTAAAATAGAAGCATTTTAAACTGAAGAATACTGTTGGTTGGTAGTTTGCTGAAATGCACATGCGTCGTTTCCGAGCGGGCCTACGCCGTAGCGGCTCTACGCTCAGACGGCGCGCGACCGCCGCTACACACGCGCGTAGCCCTTCTACGACCCAACGCGCGAACACTCCGAAACTTTCGTATTTTTCTATGACAGAATATTCGTTAAGTGCTATGAAGTTTCTTTGCTGACGTTTGGTATTATGTATATGTAAGTTATGACTTGATTAAAATATGGCTCCCTTGAGAATACCATCGGGTGATTACTTCACGAACGATGTAAGCGAGTTCTTCAACTTTTCGACTCAGCATCCGAATCATGAGACTCGGCACGGGAGACACCGGAACCATTCTCATCCTCATCACTCAAAAAACCATATAGTGGACGTTCTATCGAATTCTATAATGGAGGTTATAAGTACTAAATTTGTGCCAGAGAACAGTGTGTTGCCGGATTTGGAGCCGTTGAGTAGTCATATAGACATGGACCGTGACCATCCCCTGAAGATGAACATTACGATGAACAGGTCTGATTTCGGTGTGATAAATGATGAGGTGATGTACCGTCACAACGGTATAATGACGGCAGTGTACTGTGCCGCGTATTTGCTCGTGTTCGTGGTTGGGTTGATCGGGAACTGTTTTGTGATAGCGGTGGTGTACCGCTCGCCGCGCATGAGGACTGTAACCAACTTCTTTATCGTGAACCTCGCGTTTGCTGATATCCTGGTGATCGTGTTTTGTCTACCTGCTACACTGATGTCCAACATTTTTGTCCGTGAGTACAATTTATTATCTATATCGTACCATCAATCCATCCCAATTTGCTCTACAGAGTAATTGTGTGTTTATTGATTAAATTGACAACATTGTAGATAAAACTGGTAGTTATAACCGTAATAAAATAAAATAATGTTAAACAGGGATTTAACCGTATTAACGTCTCGTTATACTCGTCCTAAAAGAGCAAATTTTCACTCTAGGGTTAAAATTGGATGTTGTGAATAAGCTGTCTTACTTTTCTATGACAATGCGTAATTTTTCACATATCTTTAATAGAAAGTAAATGATCTATTTTTGACGGCTATAATAACATTACGCAACATTTTAACGGTAAATGGTTTTTGACAAATGTTAGCTCGATTTTATAAAGATCTCTTAGAACGTGTGCTGGTAGTTTATGTCAAAAAGTGTACTAAGTTACCAAAATGATATAAACATTATTTGTAATGGATCCTTATAAAACTTAGCCTAACTCGTAATGCATGAAACATACATTAAAAGAATTGCGGTTTTAAATAGACATAATTATTTCTAATTAGAACTTATGTAATATTATTATATTGTTGTAACGCGCACGTGACTCCTTTGGAGTTCCGAGCGTCTATAGGCTGCGGTGTCCACTTACCATCAGGTGGACCGTACGCTTGTTTGCCAACGTATAAAAAAATATGCAAAAGTTGAAATAATTGGCGATTATTTTGTTAAGTGGTAACTAGTGGCCATGTGACCAGTCATGGAAATAAACCCAATTGAGCCCTCTCCAAATATGAATAGGGTAGTGGACTCGTATTTACATACATTTGCTAAACGTAGCGAAGATTAAAGAGATTGCGTGGGGCTTGTTAATGGCAGTTTAAATAATCTCTTAATTTATGTAAATGTTCAAGTTCATGTTATGTTTAGTTTCATTTCTACAGCAATTGGTTCAAAGGCTTCACAAGTATAGCGTTATATATGTTTACGGTACTTGTACTATGTAAACCCAACTCCCAATTCATAAACGACTAACCACCGATCAGTTTGACCAACCAAGAATAGAATTTAGTCCAAAACTGGTCCATATAATTTCTACGTGTTGCTCTTATTTATCTTTAGGCGACTTCCTGATTTGTCGGTGCGGAGGCGGTACGATATGAGAAACCTGTCAAATGTCAGTGTCAGCTGTCAGTTAACTAAGTACCGCTTTTTACTACGCCCCTACATTTAAATGTGTGCTTCCTGACTGGCGCGGGATGCGCGGTAGCGGGGCGATGCGAAGGCGGTACTGCTCCGTTTCTGCGCATGATAATTCTACTGCGCAAATGTAATACTGACAGTACGTATTCCGTCAAGTAGGAATCCTTGCGACGTCTAGTTTACGCCAAAGATAAAAATGTCACATATCGATCCCGCCCCGACAAGTCAGGAAGACGCCTTAGTCAATTAAGCCAAAAAATAACACTTATTCTGAGAATAACCGTTGACATTTCGACGACTAACTTTGGATTAAGTTATATATACTTTGGAACTTTCCTTGTTGGGTGGACATTAGGTTAATAAGCGAAGTTGTACATTAGAATACATAGTCTGCTTGTCAAGTCGTTTGTGTCACTGTGTAACTGAACAACTTTTCCTGTGTATTTATCTAGTCTTAGTACAAAAAACGAGGAAAAATGTACAGCTTTTCTGTGCTGACCCAATTGGTGACCAAACAACGTTGCTCGTGTTAAATGCATATGTAGTGACGGCGAAGAAGCTGCGAGTTTCCTTCAAAGGTAAGTTTATTAGACACAAACACTTATGTACATACATACACTTTGCGTCATGAAATTTAATTATACAAATATTTCCTTTGGCGCTTTGCCAAATATAGGTTTAAAAATGGAGAAATGTGATATTGCAGTGATTGGTTGCTAGCCGATCGCCCATAACACACCGGGTTACTAAGGGAACGGCCTCATCTCATAGTTGTCTCTTACGACATCCGTGGGAAGAAAAGGGACAGTGCTATTCTTACCAGGCACCATACGTTGGGTCATTTACGAATTATGAACATTTGTTGATACAAATAAATACTTATGACCTTGCACAGCACACTGAGCGAAAAAAATACTAATTATTAGTAAGTTTTAGTGAATCCCAGGACAAGCAGATTATATACTAACGGTTACAAACCAGGGATTCATTAAAACTTACTAATAATTCGTATTTTTTTCGTTGAGTGCACCTAAAAGACCAAACATATTCTTAGGGAAGCCGGAAAAAGGTTGCCTTCCTTATTCTTCATGAGCCGTACTAAAAGAACTGGTGTGGCTGAAAATTAGGCAGGTGGGAATCGAGTTGTATGGACGCTCCGCCACTGCAAGGTCCACAAAAAACACAAAAATACTGCCTAACTTTACTATTTTTTGTTAAAAATAGCGGCTTAGCTAGCGAACAAGCCAGCTACTTCAATTTTACAGCGTGGAAGTAAAATCTAAGTGTTCTCTTGGCTTTTATAAAAAAACACCACTAAGTATAATAGAAAATTACACACCGTTAAAGCACTCTAAGTGATGAGTTAGAGGCTGTATTTTCCACTGAAATCCTCTAAAACGTACGAAATATAATTAAAGTCGAGTAACTTAGTTATTTAGTAGGAGTTAGTAGTAAGGACTTAGTCTTATTGGTAGTTTCATTATCATAAGCAGTTATACTTGTATATGTATGCAGTTATATTAATAGTTTAGTTATATTTAAGTAGTTTTACGTTTTTGTTTTCTTTGTTATTGGATATTGTTATTGAAATAAAAAATATGTGATTTTAAATCCTTGTCATAGTGAGTTTGACTATAAAGATATAGATAACATAAATACACAGAAGAAGTAAGATATATGAAATTACTAAAATAAAACCACTTCCGAATATCTGCTTTCTCAGTAACATTTAAAGTCTTAAAGATGGTGGAGTGAATTGCTAGAAAAATCTCGCAAATTGCAACAATAGTACTCACGGAATGGACTCGGTAAGCCCGCGATGAATTCAGTTCACGAGTTGTGAAAATGACGAGAGCGTTTTACGGGTATGTTATGCGGGTGGCAAACAACAGACTATCTGACAGGAATTATTTACTCGGATAGTGAAATATTATATTAAATTTTCTTTTGTAGCTAGTATAAATAAATAAATAAATATTTGTAGACAATCTTACTCAAATCAACCTAGTCCCAAACTAAGCAAAGCTTGTACTATGGGTACCAAGCGAGGATATACAATTCTCTGTATTTAGTATTTCTTAAAGTGTTAAGTGGCGTATAAATCGGCTGACAGTTGTAAAAAGAATATCCCCTCCAACAGTTCCGACTGCGACATTGGTTCCCATTATTGTAAGTATTATCATTTGTCTAATTATTGTAAGGAAAAGGAAAATACCTACCAAAGAAGCAGTATTGTCTGTTTATAAACATGATAACACCCGATTCAAGGAATATCGATTTTAAATTTCTTACCAATATAATAGTGTGGTGGCGTGAATTAGGGAAGGCCTATGTCCAACAGTGGACTGCAGGTTATGGATGATGATGATTAATTATAATAAAATTAAACCTTCCCAAAGTAAAGTGTAAGTTAGGTTTACCTACTAGCGAAGAAAAACCTTTAGCCGGTACTGTCATCCAAGAAAGTTAATCCATCCACATCCACTTTAGAATCATAACATGTTATTATAATAGATTCGAAAAATGGGTTGGAAGTTTTTTAGCCGACTGTACAATAGTATTAATTTTTAACTACCTACTCGTTTACTAGGATTTATTCAAGTTTAATAAGTTATTTCTAGACAATGCTGTTTTAAGACAGCATATTAAATTAATATATTTAACATAACAAACACAGACGCCTGTACATATTTCGTGTGTACCTAGTTTTTAAACATCATCATCTAATTGTATCTGAGTAAATATTGTATTTATAAGTTTTGGTACTTTTCCACTACACTAAAGAATGATTTTTGTAAACGGTATAGTGCGCGCCATCCACGAAGGCGCGCCCCTCCACAGCCCAAGCCGTACAACTGCGCACAGATAAGTATGAGATTCGCTGTGGAGGGGCGCGTCGTCGTGGACGGCGCGCACTATATATTTCTCTGATCGAGTGAACTATCTCATTTTATCGCTGCGCTCGTTGGAAAGAACGCTGACGCTTAGTGAACAAAAATAAAGTGTTTAGGGTTAGAGTCTAGGTATGTAGTAAGAAATAGCAAGTCAAAATTGTTTAAAAAAATACATTCTCTTTATGTCAATAAACGTACAAAAGTATCAATAAAGTATGTGCAATGGATATAATTTATTCAATTAAGGCCGTGTATTACCACTTTTGAGTTTTTAAAAACCATCTGAGACATAGAATATAGTGTCTTAAAATCTAAAAAAAATATATGTGTTACATAAGGATATTGTCTAGTCAAAATCGCAGTCAGTTACATGACCTGATGAATTTCACTCGATAGAAAAAAATCGCGAAGTTACCCCTTTTTTCAATATTACGGCTATATTACTGATATTTAACATTTAATTTTTGTACTCAATTAAAGATCGTAAATAGTTATAGACAAATTCGCAGGGTTTGCTTTGATAAAATTATTGGCTTAATGACTATAGCTAAATATTTACAAAACTGCGCGCAGAGCTTGCGTAGAGAGCGGGATGGTCAATTGTAAACTCAAGCGTGTTAGAGCGGGACATTTGCGTTGGGGATATCTCCCCTTAAATGACGACGACTTCATGTTTCTCCTTATTCCACATGTGTTTTTGGGAGATAACATACAATATGAATAGTATAGTTTACTTGACGATACTTTAACGGGTGAAGTGTACGTTTTTTACACGACTAAATAATATAATGTTTTCAGGTTTCATGAATGTATGTATGTAAGTGAGCGCTCGTGGCCCAGCGGCGCCTGCGTACCCCTTGCGGTATCTAAGGTTAACAACGTGGGCAGCGGTCAGGACTTGGATGGGTGACCGCTTTGAGTGGTTACTAACTGAGCGCTCCCGTGCTTTGGAAGGCACGCTAAGCCGTTGATCCCGGTTGCTGTCTACGGCAGCAGTCGTTAAGCCAAGTTGGAGGCCTTCGGGCGGCTTGAGAACTTCTAACAGTCAAGTTGCCCACTCACTTGACAAAGCCTAATCCCAATAAGGTCTAGTTTCCCCTCGGGGTTGGAAGGTCAGATGGCAGTCACTTCTGTAAAAACTAGTGCCTACGCCAAATCTTGGGATTAGGTAGCGGACCCCAGGCATCCTTCAGGATGCAACTGTACTGGGATAACGCTAGGAGGATGATGATGAATGTATGTATGTGAGTTTCTCAACGCCTTAACCGATTTAGATGTGTGAGGTATCGTTGGAATCCTTACTTAACCCCGAGTAACATAGGATAATATGTGACTTTGCAATAAAAACAATATGGCGGACTGTGGACTCCATTTTGTGTGTTCCGAAGAAGAAAAAAAATAGCTTAGCAAGTGGGGTATCAAAATGAAGCATTTGAATTTTCGTGACGATTTCAAAATAGTAGTTTATGCAACTGGTACATAATGAGGGGCATTAAAACACGAGTGTGTTTTATGAAACGAGCCGAAGGCGAGTTTCATAATAAGGTCACACGAGTGTTTTAATGCCTAATTATGTACAGTTGCATACATTACTTTATCTACATCCATATATTAAATCCTCTTTCATGTGTTTCGTGTGGGCACTTCTCGCCGGCGTGCGCCATGTTTGCGTCGACAGGCCGGCCCGCGCCTCCGCCGCCAGCCCGCAGCTGTGTCTTAATTTTGTACGTGATCTCGTTAAAGTGTTATATTTCGTGATCTAATAGGGGACGCACGCAGCAGCCGCACAGTATATCATAAAGCGGGGTCTTATCTACGGTATTTGAACTTATAAAAGAGGATTTACTATATGGGTGTAGATAAATATATATAATGTATTTCAAACAAAAAAAATGCTAAATAAAATAATAATTATAAAATTAAAAACACGACTGCACTAAAAAGGTGAAAACAAGTTTCATCACAATTCATAATAATTTCATAGAACTCAAGGAAATCTATTTTGTTTGCAGCCGGAGGACCTACTACACACAAAACTTAAAAATATTATAGCTATACTTTTCTGCAGTTAACTACTTATGTTCAAATATCGATACTAGTTCTGTTTTTATAACCCTTAGTCAATTCGACGTTTTTTTCTGTTTGTCTTTTCTTATTTTTTAAATAACATTAACCCTTGTTTATTTATACTACGTCGGTGGCAAACGAGCATACGACAAGTTTGATGGCAAGCGGTCACCGCAGTCTATAGACATGCAAACACTTAAATAATTGCTAGTTCATTATATTTAATTACACTAACGATCTGACAGGACTTCAAAGTGTATACGAAATTCTGGAATAATTGTCCCCAAATAAGTTTAATTTTAACGACATTATACGAGGGACAGTCCCAATTTGCTTACCTTTGTAATAGAGCCACGTAAATTGTGAGTATGCATTGCATTATGACAATATATTTTAATAGCTTTATTGAAAAACGAAGCTCGTTAACAGACAATTTTTTGTCAGTTACGTCACATAATTTAACGATAAAACGAAGTATTTTATTGATATCAACTTACACGATTTTCACACATTATTTGTTTTAATATAAACCCGTGCGGCTATAGTCTGTTTATCTTTACTTGTCTTATCATGTAAATAAACACTTGACATATGGTACGGAAACGTGGTCGCTCACCATGGGCCTCATAAGAAGGCTACAAGTCACTCAGAGGGCAATGGAGAGGGCTATGCTGGGAGTTTCTCTGCGTGATCGCATCAGAAATGAGGCCATCCGTAGCAGAACCAAAGTAACCGATATAGCCTTTCGAATCGCTAAACTTAAGTGGCAGTGGGCGGGGCACATTGCACGTAGAACCGATGGCCGTTCGGGCCGAAAGGTTCTCGAGTGGCGACCACGGACCGGAAGGCGCAGCGTGGGTAGACCCCCGACAAGGTGGACTGATGACCTGGTAAAGGTCGCGGGAGTCCGCTGGATGCGGGTGGCGCAAGACCGGTCATTGTGGCACTCTTTGGGGGAGGCCTATGTCCAGCAGTGGACGTCTTTCGGCTGATATGATGATGATGATGATGAAACACTTGAAGACATACCACTCTTTTCTGTAGGATTATTACTTTAAATGTTGCTGTACTTAAAGAAGCTCACAGAGTATTAAAAACAACCAAGTTATCACTGAAAAATATTGTTTCTAACAAGATTTTCTTTAATCTTTGATGTTACGTTTGTATACATGATAGGACATGTAAAGAGGGTAGCTAGTAGGGTTTGACTTGTAAAAGTGCCATTGCGGCCTACTTACAGAATAAAGTTCATTTTATTCATTTATTTTATTTTATTCATTTTAAGATAAATTGGACTATAGAAAGTGTTGATAGCTCACGTCAGTCATCTTGCGACAACGAATTTTGAGTTATATTCGAAACGACGGGCAAATCTTAAAAAAGGTAAATTAATATAATTGTACGCGTTTATTTCATTAAGTCCCATATGTACATACAGATATAAAACTCACGCCTGTATTCCCAAAAGGGGTAGGCAGAGCACATGAAACTTAATTCCAGTGCCACTTTAGCAAATGTAGGTTGTAGGTTTCCCAATAATAAGGTAAGAACGGAGCATTACTCTTTATTTTGATCTTTATTTTTACTTTCGCATTGTTTTCTATTAAACAGCAACTAATCTCACTGCCGTATAAAAAATAAGACGGCACCAAATCGCCGGCAAAGTTCTGTTTTGTGTTATCTAAGTTTTTTTTTATTAAAGTCCCAAACAAGTTTTCGCAGAGTTTGAAATTGCTTAACTACTAAAGTTATGAATGACTTATTTAATACAGCTAGAATTCGGAATGAAAATTACATTACATTCATTTCGAAGGTAAACAACAATAAGGTACGTTATTTTCACAAAGCGTAATCATAATTATTACATGACATAAATATATTTGTTCACATCTTTAATTAATCTAGGGTTGGATAAGTATAAATCTTGTATGTATTTTGGTAGGCTATTAATATTTTTTGGAAGCAAGTACAGATTAGTGCTCATAATTTTTGGTAGTAAAAATGGTATTGGATAAACTTCTTAACCTAGTGGTAAGTTTAATCGTAAGAGCGCTGCTATAGATATATATTGCCCTTATCGTTTTGTCTGATATCATTATGCAACCTTATTTTACCTTATTGAAGTCGTACAACGTCTTCCTAACTAAATTCAAATAACCTCGACCCGTCAAAACTGTAGCAACACAGTTATTAACAACAACCGAGTTAACTCTATTAATAACAACTATCATTTGTCTACATCTTGTTGCAGTTGTTACACAGTTTAACAAACTATACCCTTCCTTATAACTGTAGAGTTTCAGTCTGAACATACAACGCAAGCTAATGCCAATTTGAACTTTATTGTGATAGTAGTAAGATAACAGTAGTTTGTTAAGTAGTGTATAGATAAGTTCGACCAGTGTTGACAGATTGGAGCGTTGCCTTGGTGGCAACGGTGTTCCAAGTTGTTCTTAACTAGTCTGCAAGTTTCTTGGATGCTGTTGCCTGAAGATGCCTTCGAAAGTTTTTTTTTGCCTTGATGTGGACTGTTAGAGAATGCGATAAGCGCTTTTTATTATTTATTACTTATCAAAATACAGTTCATAATATGAATGGTATATTATACCCACATAGCTATGTAATATCGATTAATATGGAAGTTGTTAAATATCAATTGTTGGGACAGGAGCCCATTACGCCCAGCTGTAGAGCACTTATGCTACTACACTATTACAAGCTGAAAAAAAATGTGGCTGTCAGTTCATGTACCTATAGATTATTTTTATGAGTTTGAGGGTCATGAAATACAGACAGACTGATGAGACTGAAAAACCGCAAATCATTTGAGACACTTACAAAAACGTCGCGTTTCCAACAGAAAAATACGAGTTGAATTGGCGGAATACGACCTGTCCCGTCTATTATAATATGCCGGCTTCTACTTTTTTGTCGTATCAAACTTTAAATAAAGGCGGCCTGCAGTGTTTTTTTTTAATTTTATCTGACCTTAAACTATAATAGACTTTATGTCACACCTGGCCATAAAGTTGCCATTATCGCACGCTCCGCGCGCGAAAAAACCCACTTCCTGGCCAGGGGGAGACATAAAATTTTGTACTTACCACGGGCGATAATAAAGAAAGCCTCAGATCGCATATTTATCGCCCTTGCCTTCGGCTCGGGCGTAAAATACCTGCGATCTGAGACATTCTTTGTTTTATCGCCCTTGGTAAGTAATGTACTATTATGTCACACCCGGCCATAAAGCGGCAATTACCGCACGCTTCGTGAAATCCCACTTACTGGCCAGGGGGTGAAATAAAATGTTGTATTTAACACCGGCGGTAATAAAGAAAGCCTCAGATCGCATATTTATTCAAATACCTGCGATCTGAGACATTCTTTGTTTTACCGCCCTTGTTAAGTAATGTACTATTAATATGTAGCGAGTGATGCTCATTCACTTTGCGGGCCATTTGTGAGAAAATTATCATACAAACCAGATTCCGAATGAACCTCATTTGTTGTTAAACGTGCCGCATCTTGATATCTAGTTTAATCTTTCAAAGATTCTCCTCGAAAGTCTCGTTCCCCGGTCTAGACGTAATATGTTAGTTTTTCTTAACATTCGTCTACAGCATCTGTCCCTCTCCAACACAGCTGTGTAGTGTGTCTGTCGCGGGCCATTTGGACGTGATGATGTCTCCTTTGCTCGATATTTATTGTATTGTCATAGAAATTACAAGTACTTTGCTTGAGCTGGCTAGAGTTTTGCAATTCTTGCATCTGCTTAGCAGACAGACTGAGTGAATTGAAATGAAATCATGAAAAAAAATTAACAATAATCCATACTTCCATGCTTTATATTATAAATGCAAAAGTGTGTCTATCTGTCTGTCTGTTACCTCTTCACGCTTAAGCCGCTGAACCGATTTAGATGAAATCTCGGTCTCGGGGAAGGACATATGATACTTTTTATCCGGGAAATCATTCATTACGGGAGTGGAAGTTTGTTTGGAAGAGCGATAACTAGGTAAGCGCCTGATATAAAAATTGGCAATTAAATTATATCGCGATAAACGACTTCCACGCGGAAGTCGCGGGAAAAAACTAGTAGATACCAATATTATAATATATGTCGATTAACTTTATATTGATTGCCAATAATATATAGCGCGTTCCTATTAGGAAGAAAAGAGGTCTGATTTCCATGCAATACAACGATTCCAAATCGCCTGAAAGATTCTAATTTGCATATACAGTCACAATATTTACATCAATAACTCTGCTGGGATAATCAATGCAAATTGATTATATATATATATATATATATATTTTTTTTAGATTTAGTATTTATTTCAAGTATCATAGACCTTTTAAAAAACATGTGTACAGTAATTGAACTTACGTAGATCAAAATAAATTTATACAATGTTTCTCGTTTTTCATTTCAGCAGCGACCATTTTAGTTGCACCTTAGCTGATTGTATAACTTTTGCTGCTCTGGCGTTGGCGTTTAGAGGATCCGGTCTTCATAGGATTCCTGCTCCATCTTCACATCCAAATGGTCTTATATGTCTTCTCGAGCCTCTCACCCTTATTGAGACCGCTCTTATAATTGAAATCTGTACTTTTACTTTCAACCAACTCAATTGAATACCTACATGTTTACGTAGTTTCGCAACACCTAAAATGTAAGAACATATAGCAAAGAAAACTTAACATAGATTTTATTCAGCTTTATATATGGGTCAATTTCGCATGATTTACATCCAACCCTCACAGCAGTAAGCGCAACTTGTCACTGTGTAGTTGCTGATGCTCTAACTGTTTATTTTGTACAAGAATCTCGCAACAGTAAGTATTTTTGTTGAATTCGCAATTTTTTAAATGTCTCTAAACTGTAATACGTCGAAAACTCAATGCAATGATATTCTTATGTCAATGCGACCATTTTGAAAATAGTGCCTATACGAAATGAGTCGTATTGAAAAATGACATCTTAGGTACATAGTTGGATTTTGAAATCTATTTTGTATTGGTTGGTATTAGGGTTGAGTGTAATTGTGTCGTTGTGGATTGTAAGGGGATAAGAACTTGATTTGTGCGCCTCATTTGACGTTTACCCACGTACTGAGTAGAGATAGCAAAAACCTGTACCTATCTTTTTTTTGCGATAACTCACTTCCTATTCAAAGAAAGTTTGAAATATGAACAGTGCAATAATAAAAGTTTCGATACGTGTTTTTAAATAATATTAAAATGTAACCTGGAGAACATTCGGCCGGCAACTCTTAACTAGTCGTGAACAATCTTAAAGTTGTTAAGAAAATTGAAAAGTTGTTTTTGTGTGCATAAGAAATCATTTAAAGACTTAAACTTTCAGTAAGATATATTTAACATTTTATTATACAAACTATGAAACACCTACTTAAAGTTTTCAGATAACCTATAATACACTTGGAAGCATTACATCAAACTCACATTTGTTTAAAAAAGCTCGATAGGATTTAGAGAGTTACTCACAAAGTTGATTTAAGGCGCAGGGTAGGGCAAGGCCTTCCCCATACAAACTTTGTGCACGTTTTATTCGTCGGTTTTGGCACTAACAAATATAATATATTTTTTGGTTGTAAATATTAGATATTTATGCGAAGTTCGTGATGTGAAAATTTTCAAATATTTCAAAAAAATTCAAAATTAAAAAATTAAAAAAAAAAATTACATCACGAAATAGCTATCAGAAAAATAAGCATACTGACCAAAAATCATAACTTTAATGCAAACACAAACGAAGTAAATCCTGCACAAAGTTTGTATGGAGAGAGCTTGCCCTACCCCTCCTCTTAAGTAAGTGCTCATACCTGTCCAAAGATATCTGCACTAATAAGTAGCCTGTTGTATTTACCAGTTATATATCTTAATATGGGTAGATATTTATGACTTCCAATTTATTACAAGTAACACGTGCAATAATATACCTTTTATGTTAATCAAACAAAAACCTTTAAAAACGTAATTTTGTGATTCAACTCAATACTCAATCAGCGTTATGAATGGCTGTAACACGTGCCAAATTTATGTTCATTCAACAAAAAACACCAAAGCCGTTAGATTGCGTTTCGTCTCAATACTCAATCAGCAGTACTATAGTATAAATATAATAATAATAATACTATAAATGGCTGTAATACGTCTCAATGTTTTCATTAAAGATAGTCCTAGTGGTCTACACTTCTGGTCACAAGACATTACCGATATAGAACCTACACAAATAAACCTACACGGTTTCATGATGTACTTCATATAAATATAACATAACGTAACTATTATAGCATGTTTACAAAAAAAACCGGCCAAGTGCGAGTCGGACTCGCGCAAGGGGGCTCTCATACAACATGTTTGTTGTATGGGAGCCCCCTTAAATATCTATTTTATTTTGTTTTTTAGTATTTGTTGTTATAGCGGCAACAGAAATATATATCATCTGTGAAAATTTCAACTGTCTAACTATCACGGTTTTTGAGATACAGTCTGGTGACAGACGGACAGACGGACAGATGGACGGACAGCGGAGCCTTAGGCTGGGTTGCACCAAACCGTCTGTAATCGTAAGCGGTGTTCGTCAAATCTGATTGTATGGAAAGTTTGACAAGTTTCTATGGAATGACAGCTGCCGGCGCCATATTTGACAATGACCGGCCTGTGTTCGTATGTTGGTGCAACTGACCCTTAGTAATAGGTTCCAGTTTTACCCTGTGGGTACGGAACCCTAAAAAGAAGCTTGTTTTTGCTGACCCTTCAGTGCTGTATTAATTTTACTCACGTCTCTTTCACTGAGCTTGTAGAAACAGATTACAGGCGAAATGCCTTAATGATTTTTGAGCTTACACGAGACGATTTATCACAGTCTCATAAATATAAGTAAAAAGGCTTTGTATGAAGTATGCTCATTAATTACATCACTTATTTTCTAAAAGCGATGGAAACGAAGTGTTTTTTATATGCCTACTATTCTGATATTGGTTTAACTCTACAAAATTATACATGACAGGTTAACAAAGGTAACATTCAATAAGTACTTATTTATATTAATAAAAACGTCCTTAGTACCTGCTTAATACAAAATAAAATAGTATATAATATCGCTCAAAAAAAAATTAATTGTTAGATACGAAATGAATTTAGAACGATTTTACACCTCGTTATCTTTGAACAATTTTAATTAATCATTAAAAAGTTAGAAATCGGCTCAGAAGTTGGAATTATGCGAGTGACAGCGTATCGTTTATTCCCCTGTCGATAGCGTAATTACTAATAGTCTATTAAATTGGAATCCCACTGTCAGGCACACGATTCAGTCAGACAGGTAACTGGGTCGACAGCATCTTTGAAATTACCATGGGACTGATTTGTTTGTAGGTACTTAATGTTAAAGTTTAAACATTGGCAATTGAACGCTTAGGTATAGTATACACTACTCATGAAGGCCAAAAGTGATTCACGAACTGTCTCTACCATATCTGGTGACGGACACACCCACACCACATGTTTCTAGTAGGTATTTATCTGAAAATGGGAAACAGACAATACGCTGGTAAGGCTAATTATGAATATTGAGGCTGTGTGGAATTGTTACAGCTAATAGCTATGCCAAACGTCTTGCGTTTGCTGATATTTTTAATGTTATTTAGTTTAGTATTGTTTAATTGAATAAATGTCCCGTGCTCGACCCAATACTTGGCACTTTCAATCAATCTAGTGTAATCTTGTGTCATAGTGACAGGAGGACGATACTGTTTATCAACTATTATTTTGCGCATTGAAGTATTGTAGTCAGGGACCGTTTTTCAAGAAGTAGCATGCAAGAAGCAAGTCGTGTAACAGTTGGGGTGACAACGTTATTAGAGGGTTTAGACCCTGCAGAATACGGATCTGCCTGTCTCCATCCCCAAATTTGAGCCCAAAGTATGTTATACCGGATAATGTGCAGCCCATACAAATTTTTTCGTTGTACATTTGGTAAATCGTGGTTCCGCGGGCCCAGACTATTGAGCCTTGGGGACGTTTACATTGTTTCCTTTTTCTATAAAGCATTATTTTGATCAATTTGTACTTAATCTTTATTTCTAGGAAAACCGAAACATCGAATGTTTTGCGTTATTACCTGTTTTCTTTTCGAAATGTATGATGGCCATTTTTATGTGAGTGGGTAGTAGTAATGTGCTAATAAAATAGTACATTACTTACCAAGGGCGATAAAACAAAGAATGTCTCAGATCGCAGGTATTTGACGCCCGAGCCGAAGGCAAGGGCGATAAATATGCGATCTGAGGCTTTCTTTATTATCGCCCGTGGTAAGTACAAAATTTTATGTCACCCCCTGGCCAGGAAGTGGGTTTTTTCGCGCGCGGAGCGTGCGATAATGGCCACTTTATGGCCAGGTGTGACATAAATATATTTTAGTGCCTATTTCAAAAGTTGGACACTGGATGGTTAATATTGAAAGTTGTAAATCATACTTAACTTATGATGTCTAATGCTCGTCAATTTATCAAAGTTGGTCTAGATTCAAATGCCTAAAGTCTAGAAGCCATCTAAGTTGATGGCTTGTATATGCAGACTTACTCGTTTCTGATGTTAAAAGGGACTTTTTTAGGCTACTACAAGTTGATCATAAAAGCTTGTTAGATAGTACTTTTAGACTTCGGCCTAGATTCAATTACCTAAAGTCTAAAAGCTATGTATCTAAGTTGATTCCTTCCATATGCCGACTTACTCGATATTATAAAGAATATAATAGAATATTTATTTAAAATCCTTATAACTAACGTTTACATTGTGCTTACTCATCATCCTCCTAGCATTATCCCAGTACAGTTGCATCCTGAAGGATGCCTGGGGTCCGCTACCTAATCCCAAGATTTGGCGTAGGCACTAGTTTTTACGAAAGCGACTGCCATCTGACCTTCCAACCCCAAGGGGAAACTAGACCTTATTGGGATTAGGCTTTGTCAAGTGAGTGGGCAACTTGACTGTTAGAAGTTCTCAAACCGCCCGAAGGCCTCCAACTCGGCTTAACGACTGCTGCCATAGACAGCAACCGGGATCAACGGTTTATCGTGCCTTCCAAAGCACGGGAGCGCTCAGTTAGTAACCACTCAAAGCGGTCACCCATCCAAGTCCTGACCGCTGCCCACGTTGCTTAACCTTAGCAAGCGCAAGCGGTTCGCAAGCGCCGCTGGGCCACGAGCGCTCCTTACTACATATACATTAAAGAATAAGACAAGGATAAGGATTAAGACACAATTGATGATAAAAGATTGTTAGGTAGTACTTTTAGACAAGCTGCCTTGAAAAGCCTGAGGTTTAACTTGATTAAAATATGCTTGCGCATATCTTACCTATACATGAAAGGTATTAAGGGTATTAAATAAGAGTTTAAGAGTATTTTAATTTTTTTTTCTCTGCCCTCTAAGTTTATTTATTTCGTATCACAATATACAATGTAACTAAAAAAAAAAAAAAAACGGGTTGCACTCCGGGAGTGCCGTTAGAAGTGAAAATTCAATGACATGATTTAAAGAAAATAAATAACAAAGATATTGATATTCATATTCGAATAATCCATCTACACATATACCTTAAAGCATTTAAGACGGGAGCCGCCATTGATATACGTAAGGCTGGCGTCCACTAGGCTCGCCGAGCCGAGTCGAATCGAATCGAAATAATTCGCCTTCATACATTAACTATGAAAGTGCGTCCATTCGGTCGATTCGATTCGGCTCTGCGTCAATCGACGCACTTTCATAGTTAATGTATGGAGGCGAATTATTGTCGATTCGATTCGACTCGGCTCGGCGAGCCTAGTGGACGCCAGCCTTTACCCCTCTGCCAAAAGCATAGGAGAAAAATCTGCCACGTTATTAAAAACTACTTCATTAATCGATTATACTTCAGTCTCAGAATCGTTCCCGGCGTGTGAAGAGCTCCGTCAAAATGCCTTAATGTGCTGTTTTTGAGTGCATAAAACGTTATAATTTATCAAATTAACACAAAGATAAATTACCATTTCACATGCACGTATATTTTGGATTTAATTATAATTTTCTGCACAGTTAAAGTTTTAATTGAAATCGGAAACCAAGCATCGATTACAAAGTAGATTCAAAATTATTCGTACTTTGACCATCACGCTTGGCCACTATTTTGACGTGAACTGTCACCGTATTTAGGGACAATAAGAACTACTTTCAGTCTAGCTATCCGATATTGGACTTAGTGGAAAAGTCAGTAAGAGGAAACTTCATTCCTCAGGTTTGGTGTTACGAAGCTGGAGGTCCCGGGTTCGAATCCCGGCCGGGGCATTTATTTGTGTGATGAGCACGAATATTTGTTCTTGGGTCTTGGATGTCTTCTATGTATTTAAGTATTTATTTATCTATATAAGTATGTATATCGTCGCTTAGTACCCATAGTACAAGCTTTGCTTAGTTTGGGACTAGGTTGATTTGTGTAAGATTGCCCACAAATATTTATTTATTTATTTATTTAAAGTCTTACGATTGGGAAGAATGGGAAGACCAGCTGTGTTGACCCCTCCTAGCATCGCAATCACGATACTAGGAGGCATGCTAAACTCCGCCGGCTTGTTTGGCTTTATGAAATGCGTTGCGTTTGGCATTCGCGTGCGTAGATTTCGTAGTGGTTAGCTTAAATCTATTATGACGCTAAAGTAAATCGTATTATCAAATTGTATTTAGGTAATGGATATTTTGTATACATAAATTGATGATTTATTAAATTAACAGCAAGTAGTTTGTAGCAAGATTTTGTAAGTCAAACCGGTGGGAATCGGGTTGTATGGGCGCTCCGCCACTGTTGCAATTGTTAAACGTGTGTAAAGCAAACCTCGAATGACGATGACAATGAAAACATGAGTGATTGCGCATAGCGGATAGCGGATCCGACTATTAAACTTTGAATAGTTATAAATCCTAAACGGTTGTTTTCACTAACTAATGACTAAAGAAACCTTATAATGATTTTAAAATACCTATTCAATGATACCCCACATGATATAGTTCGTCAACTTTATTTATTATTTGTTTACAAAATGATGTCTGGTGGCCGCCATGTTTGTTTTTTTTGACGTCACATTTCTAAGAACTCTCGGGCTGGTAAGACAAATCTAACGATATCTCAAACATTAAAATCCGTTCAGGGAATTGGAAGATGTCAGGTAATAAAGAATATTACATACATACATACAAGATACGCGCGAAACACATAACCCTGCCTTGCAGTCGGGTAAAAATAAGTAACCTTAATACTTACATGCTCCTTTTTGTCTTTCATAGATAAATTAGGTATGTCGTTGTTGAAATAAAAGGATAAACTTTAAATTAGAACAAGTAATTTACTTAATATATTTATAACTTTATTTACAATAAATAAACAAATACCTACTTATAGATAGTTTTTTCCCAATTCTCTTTTCCTGTTCCCTCAGTCCTCAAATCCATTTTTTTCGGAATTCATCCTCTGTTGAAAAACTGAAAAAATCAAATTACTTGAATTTCCCGAAACGTGGGGTAATCTTCAGGGGATTTTTTTATTATTTGTTGGTATCCCGAAATCGAATTATAAACCGACTGAATGATGGGACATCAATTCTAAGCTGGCTTCTATGGTAGATTTATACTACGCGTTTTGACCGGTTTGTATGTGAAATGTTTGGAGGTTATTTTTGAATTAATTTACATATTTTTCCTATTTCATCAAGTGTCTCATGATATAACTAATGACTTAGCTCAGTAACTTGGTTCCGGTGAGATTTTAGAAATAAACACGGGTCCAAAATGCAAAGAAAATGTACTTACGCATGGAATGTAACATCCGCCTTTTTTCGGTCGAGTTTGCTTTTACAGCCCAACACTGAACACCCCACCATGTTTGCACTGAACACCCAAACACTACGGATCTGATAATTGGTAAATTATTATTCATTTAAACCAAACTTATCATTAATTCTCCATTTATAAAATGCACTACCAAATATTGCCAATTTGTTTTGCAATCTTCTTGACATTTCATGAAAGATTGGCTTTACCCGACCGTGAAAAAAAAAATTCGGTCGGTGATAAGGACAAAACATCGCACTATTTTCTACTTCCTCTCATAGGAATCGCAATAAGGCTATCTTTCTCTTACAAAGCGTGTCAGGCCCTTGGTATTTTATCCATCACTCTTGGCCATTAGGTATTTTGAAGGGAACTGTCACCGTATTTAGGGACAATAAGAACTACTTTCCATGAGAATTTATTTGAAATATGATTTTTACGGAAATCGGTCAGTCTGGCTATCCGATATTGGACTTTGGAAACGCTTTTTTAGGGACAATAAGAGCTACTTTCCATGAGAATTTATTTGAAATATGATCTTTATGGAAAATCTTAGGATTGTCTTAGAACAGTTAGAACCTTGGCTTTCTAAGAAGACCAGCTGGGGACCCCTCGTAACATAGCAATCACGATACTAGGAGGGGTCAACTAACCTGGTCATAGAATTTATCGCGAGTTTATACATTTTTCCCCAGTACAAAAGTGCTCAGCGCCGCTAAAGAAGTTTTCACTTCAACATAACATAATTAAATATAAAGCTAATACTACTTACAATTAAAATAACTAAAAATAACTAAATAAAAACTAAGAAATAAATTTTAAATTATTTTATTACATAGTTGGGGTAAACACGACACGGGGTTAAAAAACGTATGTAATTATGTAATTTAACTGTGTATGGTTGAGAGCTCATATAACTAATTAAAAAAACCTATATTAAAATATTGAGTGTGTGAGTGAGGCTAAATGTATTATAATCTTTAGGCCACACAGGCTCGTGTATAAATGTACCTTGCGATTGAAATTTACTCGCATTTGCTATAAATTAATTATAAGCACATTCAAAGCTACTGTACCGAACCGAATGAGTACAAAATGAACATTTTAGTAACGAAATATAGGTAAATTATCACTTAAAGCGTTCGTGATATTACTGAATAAATTCGCACACAGTAAATTTCTGAATAAATTCGCACACAATAAATTGTCCAAATTCAGTCGCTGAGAGAAATTGCTTCCCTAAAGCCTGTTTTATTAACGGATCCTTTGAAATCATCAGCTCCATCTACTTCTACTTGGGGATGGATTCTATCTACTTGGGGCCTTGGTATTAGTTTTTAAAGTGTCTGAATATGTTATAACGTCACTGATCTATTCTGTTGATATTTCCTTATAATTAGACATCGGATTACAACGGATCGGATTATACAATTGCATATGCACATGTATATTATAATTATACTTAAAATCATTTCAGTTGAACGAATTGCTCCTAAGCAATTCCTTCAAATTGCTACTTTACCGTTCAAACAATAAGGTTCAAAATCAAATAACACTTTAATAGAAATACGTTCAACAAAAAGATTTTTAACCAAAACAGGGTTCTATGATTTTTATTGCATGTTTCGGCCCCTTTTCCCAAATGCATGTTATTGTCATATATAAATTAATTGAACAGTGTCAATTGAAGTAACACAATACAAACATACTTTAGGAAGCATCCAGAGGTTTAGTAACTTATATTATGTACCTATTGGCTTTGTTTTCCTTGGAAAGGTTAAGTTTTTAGGGTTACGCACCCAAAGGGTAAAACGGGACCCTATATTACTAAGACTCCGCTGTCCGTCTCTCTGTCTGTCTGTCCGTCTGTCACCAGGCTGTATCTCATGAACCGTGATAGTTAGACAGATGAAATTTTCACAGATTATGTATTTCTGTTGCCGCTATAACAACAATTACAAAAAAACAGAAGACATGCTTTTTTGGCGTTTTTATATATAATGACAGGGAATCCTTCGTGCGCGATTCTCGCATTTGGCCGGTTTTTTTAGATACAGCCACAGCATTTGTTGTCTAGCTGATTTTGCAAACTTCTGCTGAATCACAGTTGGGTCTAAGATAGCCAATAAAAACCATATTTTTATACCTAATGTACAGGCGCCCAGAGCCATGTAAAATTGTAACACTATGATAAATACAGAAAAACCGTTATTAGGATTGCTAATGATAACAAAATAGGTATTAAAAAGACTTTGCTTTAAAATAGACATAAATTAATTAAAAAAACATGTTGATGGTCCTTATTAGGAACGTGGTCATCTGCGTCTCATTAGGTGCGTTATAAATCAATAAAAACCAGTTTTAGTTTACCGTGCAAAGCATGGGCTTCAGTTTCTTTGGAAATAGCGTTAAAAAAAGATGACATTTACCAATTTAACCTACATTAACTCATGAAAATCTATCACACTTTGCTTAGGGCGGTAGTTGCATTTACGTCTTACCTACGGCGGTAGTAACAAAATTTGAAATGGTTAGCGCAATCATAAGACGGCCCTGCCTTAGTTATACTTTCTTTTGTAGGGATCTAAATAGAACTCTATTTTAGTTCAAATCAGCAATTAATAGCTCGCAATATAGATACAATACTAAGTTACTTCCTGGTAAATAGTCCTAATTCGTGTCCCTTATAATCTCAGATGAGACTAGGGAGGCAGTCAATATTGAGTGAGCGGTAAGTGCCTCATATAGGTCGACAGTTTCGACCTGTCCACCTTGCCCGCAAAAACCTCCAAATTGGGCCGTCCTAATGAAACTTGCGCCGTACCTGGCCAAGTGGCCATCCATCAGGTTTTTAGTACGCGTGCAGTGATTAGGGTTATTATAAGGTACAGGCTGCTGGGTGGGAATGTCTGAATTTTATCAATTTTACCATTTGGAAAATCTTTTATGAAAATTGAAGGCATTTACCTACCGGAAACGCATATGTTTACGTTCACTTCCATACAAATTTGTTTCTAGGTGGCGTGGCCTAACAGTGAATGTGTTAACCGTTTGAAAACGTTACGATAGTTATGAGAAACGACGGTCGCTACAATATTCAGTAAATTCAAGCGTCATAACCTCTTAATGCTTGACAACATTTTAATCATTTGATGGATAAATTATTGATAAAAATAATCCACATGGAGGCGCATAATGTTTCGTTTTTGTTTGTTCTGTGAATATATTTAAAACGACATTAACCAGTTTATTTAGCAATTGACAACATTTCAAATTTTCAAGTTGGCCATTTTATATTCTAGATCGATAGAAAATGAAATTTTAAGGTCCACCTGTTTTTTTTATTTCTCCCGAAATCCTAATTTTCATTCAAAAATATCTAATTTAAAAGTAGCGAATCGTAAGTGAATTATGACGTAATTTTCACGAATTACCAATGTTTGACAGCATTGCTCCTTAACAGTCGTAGGAGGGCCATTTTACGGAAAGTTGTACACTCGACTTTTTTTTTAAATTTGGATAAAATCGGGTTTTTTCTACTCAGAATCGAAAGCACTTTCGAATGATATAGGGGAAAAAAAGTGTCCCAATTTTTTTTATTCCATTCCGTTACCGTTTTCATACTAAGTTTGTAATGCTTGTATGGTGGTAACGGAATGGAAAAACTGAAAATTGTATGAAAATTTTGGAACCCTTTTTTTCTCCTATTAGGTTCGAAAGTGCTTTCGATTCTGAGTAGAAAAAACCCGATTTTACCCAAATTTAAAAAAAAAGTCGAGTGTACAACTTTCCGTAAAATGGCCCAGGAATGACGTCACCCTTCCGTTTTATACTGTGGGTTTTATTTTAGCGATTTTCTTCAAATCTAGCGAGGAAAAAAATCTAAAAACTATTTTATTACGTTCAGGTAGCATATTTACCGAAATGGTTTTCGATTTAGGCATCATTATAAATTTTGAAATGTTGTCAATTGAACAAAGCTTTATGATGGCGTCCTAATACTGAAATTAGGGATTATTAGCCGATGTTACGACAGTTATTTATGACCTGCCCCACTGGTCCACTGCTCGGCCATTTACACCGCCTCTACTTGGTCGGAACTTCCTCAGAAATTGGCTTAGTTGGACCAAATGTTTGGCATAGGTAGCTAACTTAGGACTGGAAGGAAATCAATCAAAAAATCAAAATCAAACATTTATTCTTCAAATGGGCCACTTTTACATGTCACAATATTAATTTACAAATTTTAAGAAAGCTTAAATCAATAATGAATAATAGAATCGAGGAAATCTATTGAAATTGTCATAGAACAGTTGACAACGCATTGCTAGTTAGTTGTTAGGTAGTGATTTTGGTGACTTCAAGGCGAAACTGCGAAACCAGTGACTGACACAATTTAGCATTTTCGGAGATAATGTCATAACTTAAACAGAAAATAAGTACCTATGGGCCCGGACACATGTCCACGGTACGGCACCGGGCACCGTCTACGGTCTTTGTTCTTTGTACGTAGCCGCGTACGGCGCGGCGCCGTACCGTGGACATGTGTCCGGGCTCTATGAACTACCTACATATAAAATTTCATGGTGCCAGTATACAGTACGAAGCTCACGGTGTCATTTAGATTTTATGATTCAGTACGATAGAAACCAGACACAGCATTGTGCTATTCTTAAAAAGGAACAACTCAAATGACGATGCACTGAGTCTACTTCCGCATTTAAACAAATAAAATCCAATCCAACCCCAAAATTAAGTTTGTTATCGCACCCCCTTTAGTTGTATGGAAGCTCCATTTAAAAAGAAGTTTTGACTATTTGTTAGGCTTTGGGCCACCGAGATGCTTACACTGTGAAAATTTTAATAACGTTTGGCTGTACCTATAGCTGTGTGACAGATGACGGACGGACGGACGGACAGACGAATTGACGTGTGAGTGACAGCAATAGGGTCCCGTTTAGACCCTTCGGGTACGGAACCCTAATAAAATGAGTGCTTCCCGATTGGAGCGGTATGCGAGGAAGCGGCAGGTACGAAAAGCAGTACATTACCGCATCCGCAACGCCCGCCCCTTTCCTCGCAATACCTATATCACTACTGCGCAAATGTTATACTATTAGTAAACTGACAAATGAGGAAAACTATGCAATCTCAGTAAGACTTCTGTAAAATACAAAATGCTGCCTACAGATTCCACTCCGCCAACTGCCGCCAAGTCAAGAGGTAGCGCCCGCTTTTCTGACAAATATTCTGCTAACGCTAACCTAGTTATACTTCTTAAACAACTGTAAGACCAAGTGCTGTCAAATTAACGCAAGCAAATATCTACCCAGTAACAGTCAGAGCTCTAAGTCGAGTTTAGCTTGCGTTCATTTGACAGAATTTGGCCTTAGAGTTTTGTTCGAACTAAATATTTAATAAATATTTGTGGACAATCTTACACAAATCAACCTAGTCCCAAACTAAGCAAAGCTTGTACTATGGGTACTAAGCGACGATATACATACTTATATAGATAAATAGATACTTAAATACATAGAAAACATCCAAGACCCAAGAACAAATATTCGTGCTCATCACACAAATAAATGCCCCGGCCGGGATTCGAACCCGGGACCTCCAGCTTCGTAGGCAGGGTCACTACCAACTAAGCTAAAGCGGTCGTCGCACTATACCGCACACTATACCTGGGGATGCTTTCGTACACATTTAATATTGTCGCGTTATGTAATAAATAAGACATGGAAAAAATATAATTTCCAATACCTGCTCGAAAACTCTCCATTAGTGGTAGCGTCCAATATTTAGGACATAAGTGGTCGGGCTTGAAATTACCAAGTTTGAGGGTAGTAAAGTGTGTCGGGTCGGACCCGCTTGGGAAAACGTGGCTGAATACAGTAGGTAATAGGTATGGCTGAACTCCGACATAATGTGTTTACCGAAGGTCACCTAGCAGCTCAGACAGGTGTCTAGTCCGACGTGTGATCCCTTTATGTAAGGGTTTAGTCAATATTGTGTGGTTATGAAATGTGCATATACATATTTTTATTTTACAAGTGTGTATAGTTTGCTAGAAAAAACACAGGTATGCAATGTTTTTCCATCGTGAGTGAATGAGAAGGACGATTATAGGTATAAAATGCTAACAGGAATAACCAGAGCTGCTAACAGGAATATTCACGTTAAGAGGCCTTACAAGTTTTAAATTTTTTTGATTTCAAATTTTAACAAAAGTATTGATAATACCAATAAAGTGATTATTGGATACTATGATTTTATTAAAGTTTTAGATAGTAACATTGCCCTTTTTAGATTTTCTTGTATGTAGTAGAATTTAAGCGGGAAAAAGCAAATTTTAGCTCGAAAATGGTCGATTTGGAGTGATGTTTGAAGCAAAATATCTTAATGAAAAATGCAAGAAATACATTAAAAATGTATGTCATTAGGCCGCAATAGTCCTGTTCTAGATAGTAACATTGATAAAATGTCAAGAAACTTGTCAATTTAACAGAGAATGGGCTAAATAGATGAGCATTTTTTACCTTATAAGGACCCTTAACACGTAGTCACTATATGTGAATATTCGATCATGTTTTTTTATGAAGGGTAGAAAAAGCTTTAACTATAATCCAGTTTGTCTACGCCACTCGATGTACAACGACGTTACGATGCGTTTTTTTACGTATAAAAGTAAAGTAGGTTGCCTCAAAATTATTCACAGTAAAAGATGACTCGCGCTTTCTATTCAGACCGCGCAGCGCTCTTATGCGGTCATGGGTTCGATTCCCGGTCACCTACTTCGGGTTTCGTCCTCAAATAAGTTTGCAACGGATATGTCGGATATCCGCAATATCCTTTTCGCAAAGGTTTGACTTCTTGACCAAGTTTTTTGGGTCATCTCAAGTCTCAATAGAATTTACGCATTTGCCCCATTTTGATGATGCAATTTATTTTATATATTTTTTGGAATCTAGACGATCGGAGAAAACTATTGTCATATTTTACATATAGTCCAGTAGAGATAAAAAAAATGCATCAGTGTTTGTTCTAAATAATCGTAGTATTATCATTTGGTATACCTAACGTATTTATCAATTGGATTAGTATGTATTTCGTTAAAATGTCCCTTTATTTTATTATCATATGTCAATTATATATATTGAACACATTCAGTGCCACTGACACGAATCCGTATCATTTTTTTGTATGGTTAGTTGCCTTGCCGGGCTCCCAATGGGTTATCATGCTACGCCCCCTAGGAACAAAATTTTATGGACGTAAACGCACGTATGCGTTGCTGGTCTGTACCGAGAACAATGCACTCCACTAGAACAAACAACAAATACGACGACTAAACTGCAATTCGGAAACTTATTTATAAAAACAATGTGTAATATGAGGAGACATTTTGTTAGTAACATACACGTCGCAGCATACATATTACGTAGGTATTGGACACATACCTATGCACAATACCTGTGCTGTAAGACTGTCTCTCGGCTAGATCCTCTTGACCGGTCATCGACCTAAAGTATACTCGGAAACAAACCTCGTATATCCATTCTTGTGCCGTTAAGTAGGTATTATAGTTTGATCCAGAGCCTGTTACAGGGTGGCAGAGTGTCAAATAAAAATTGATTCAAGCAAAGAAGACCACTAACTGCCAGTTGGCGGAAATAATTAGTGTATAAGCGGATTTTGGCATAGTTGTAGTTAAAGATGTCCTTAACAACATACTTAAAATCCGTGGTGGGGGTGGAGCTAACGAGTAGGGGGGTAAAGTTCACTTTATTAGTTTTTCGTTAAAAACTCGTAAACGGTGGCCCACAGCAAAAATGTTCTGAGAGATAAAAAATGATGTACATAAAATTCTCCACAAAAAAGGTTCTACACACTTTTTCGCTAGAGTGAATATTTAAGGAGATTTTAAAGGGGCGATGTTAATCAAATATTGCTTCCCATTCGTTTGTTTTCCAATATTTTTGGAAACAAAAAATACAGTATTTATGCATTCAACGAACTCTAAACAACGATACCTCACTCGATGAGCTAGGTCAATTTTTTTTCGGGCCCCCCTTTCGCAGTTAGGGAGCCCCCCTTAAAAATAATTAAAAATATTTTTTTTATAATTAACCTAGCTTTGGGTCAACACTATTCTTATACTGTGAAAATTTGAAGACCGTAGCTCGCACCGTTTGGCTGTAAAACCTGTGTGACAGACGACGGATGCCAATTGGCAGTTAGTTGTCTTCTTTGCTTGAATCACACAAAGGTTAACTGGAAGAGATCCCTTTTAGGGATAAGTTCGCCTTTGTACCAAAATGTCCTTATTTGTTTGTATTTTTTGTGTTTTTTTTGTGTACAATAAAGTTATTACATACATACATACATACAATTTTAACTGTTAATCAATAATCTGTATATCAACAAACAATATTCCATGTCTCTTTTACAAAAGTCAGCCAGAAGTGACCAGAAGGCTGGCTTTTACCTCGCCCAGAAGATCAGATTGCCATACAACGAGGCAATGCTGCCAGCCTAGTAGGCACATTACCGCCTGGCAGCGATCTGGGTCTAGGGCTATTTTATGCCTCAGTAGTTTTAGTTTTATTTGTTTTTACACGACTTCCCAAAAAAGGAGTGTAATATTTTTTCATTATTATTACTTCTGTTTTCTACTGTACTTCCGCTTTGTTGAGTGACTTCCAGTCACACATTGTAAAATCAGTCCTATTTATTAAACTAGATAGCTCAATTTGCAACAGCAGCATCAAAAGTGGTTTAACACGTAGAAAGATTGAATAGCCTCGTAAGTCTGAGGTTTATTTAGCCTTTTGTCGCACAGAGTTAATAGGAGTTTTAATAGGGTTACAACAGAACTGAGATTCTATTGAAGTTCCCGCCCTTTATGTCGGAAGTATAATTGAGAAAATTGTGTCTGTATTGTGGCCGGGATATTTAATTGGGAAATAACGTTTAAAGGTATTCTGTTTGTGAAATAGAATGTAGAAAATCTGATGTCAGTGTAGGTATATTGTTTTGTGTAGCAACTGAGACGTTAAAAAAAGGATGAATAATACTCTTGAAAATAAATTTTAATTTTAAAATTTATAGCGATCATTATATAGTCGAGGCCTCATTGTTCGCTGCATGCCGTATTGTGCCTGATTTGCCATCGTATTAGACTTTAGTTCATCCTAAAAACATGGGCTACGTTGGAAAAATGAAAATGAACACGGCCTTACCCAAAGCCTTACCTACTGATTTGTGAAACACGGCGGCTGTAATGGTTCTGTAGATATATATGACGTCGGTACAGAGCTTTTATTTTCCTATTATTAAGTAGCTAGTAGTGTTTGTATGCTAATATATTCAATAGTCAATTGTATTAAAAATGCAAAATTGATTATTTATAGTTAGCGGAAAAGCGGAAACAGAACGGAGCGGAACGAAGATTTGACGACAGAGTAGAGTAATTATATATTTATAAATGAATAAATATTCATTAATAAATAGTAGAGTAATAACTCTACTGTACAGTGAGCAAATAAATTGGTCTAGCGCTTTTCGACTCTTTTATTTTTACAGCTGACTGTGGCTTTATGGGTCGGACCCAATACATCGATAGGAGTGCGCGGTTGGAGAGTGGCCTGGGGAAAATCCAGGGGAAACCTCCGACATGACCACGCGGGTGGTTTGAACACTGGAACACTCTAACCCCCTTATTCATAAACGTCCATCAAACCTATATTAGTTAATAGGCCGCTAAAGTTCGTTTGTCCTTATCTGTCACTTTGACATTTACATTTGTGAGAAAGGGACAAACAACATTTTAGTTAGCAGAGGTTTGTTAAGTTTTATGAATAAGGGGTTAAGAGTTTGCGCTCCAGTGAGATTGGTTGAGCGGCTTTAACAGAATCTGAGGAATGTGTGGAATCGAGCTTCTGAGAATTTTCGACTTTATTATTGGCTCATTAAGTTCCAAAAGTAAAAGACCATTTTCTTGGCTGACTGTACCTATAAGACTTATAGTATATATAGTATAAGTAAAATGACACTCTCGCCCTCTCATGATGAGCACGAAGTTAGACGTTTGTTCAAGCTCGATATTCAAAGAATGCTCATTAAGTTTAAGTTATGTTGAAACTTAGTAAGTAATGATTGTAATTTTGAATCAATATTGTGCGAGGCTTTGAAAATGGTGTAATTACGCACGTACAACGCAAACTTATTACTAATTGATGACAAGGGCCTTAAAATTTAATTATTAGCTGCTTACCTAATATTTATGGGCAGAATTATTATTATTTGCGCATAGTTTCATCATCATCATATCAGGCGAAAGACGTCCACTGCTGGACATAGGCCTCCCCCAAAGAGTGACACAATGGCCGGTCCTGCGCCACCTGCATCAAGCGGACGCCCGTAAGTTTGCATATGGCATATGTTGAACCCATAACTTTTGTAAGGGTCGAGATATTATAGTAAATATCTTGGAACTTTCTTTAGTAATGGGATATATTTAACTGCACATCAAAAACTTACTTCAAGCCGGCAATTTATTTAGGGTTATCAATTAAACGATTAATTTAAATGAATTATTTTACTGCGAAAAGATCAAACGCTTATCAGAACTACCGAGTAATAGTAATCATGGGTTTCTTGAATGATAATTTAATCTATTTATTAAGTAACTACACAAGGCAACATACACACAGCTACATAGGCCTTAGGGAATGATTTAATAACATTTCCTACTTTTCATTTCCTCTAAATTGAGTACCATATTTAGCTATAAAATATAGCTTTAAAAGGAAAAATTACTTTTTGTATGATATCCATAATTCATCCGAATTTAATAAACATGAATACCTAAGTACCATCCATAATTATGTCCACATCCCCCAAATAACGCCATTGTTGCCAGAACTCCTATTAAAAAGCAAAAGTTGAAAATTAATGTTTTTTCTCGCCACTGCTGCTCGGAAATATGGCTATAGATGGCGAGAATTGGGGCGTCAAAATAGTCAATAGTATCTAAACTCATGAACAGGACAACTAATTATGATCTTAAACCGCTACAACTATGTTATAATGCTATCGTCCAATTAGAACACTTCATATGACATAAAATTAACCAATGACAAATCGTAAAAATGAAGTATTTTTTAGTGTTGTGTCGCCGACTATGTTACGAAAAAGAAGGTTATTATTGATAGGCGTTTTTAAGACTTTTATGTGCTTTGAAAGGTTTGTACGTCAAGGGCACCAATAATTGTATACACTTTTTCACCTTATTCCATTGAAATAAGGTCCTAAAATGTATACATATACTGCTGAGGATCGTGACTCTTACTAATTTTGTCAACAAGCTGCCGCCAATACCATCATCGGTTCCACTCAGATGCCCGCTAAAGTGTATCACTGACATTCATATTCATACCTTCGAATGGAACTTCAGGTTTGTGGTCTATTAACCCTCTATCTTCTCAAGTTATATCCTAATGAGGACTGAGTAATAAAAAAGGATTCTAAACGACGTCGTCGTCAAACGACATTGATATCATTATTACTTATATACCAAGTTGCAGCGTCGAATATACCGAATCAGCGAATTGCTGTCTGCGACACATCACCGAAAAAGGCTTGTAAGTATAAAATTCTACATTACACCTACGAGTTTCGAGAAATACTCCAAATCCTATTTGCGTGCCTATTGTACTGTCACAATTTATATTTCTTTAGTAATAGGATTACCGTGAGTCAGGGAATTACTTCGCATCTTGTTTCTACCGGCCCACGCTCAGTTAGAGTTAATCCATTCTTTCCAAATGTGATAACACCTTTGAAGCGTTACAACTTCAAAATGACAACGATTAGAATTTAATTCAAGAAGCATTCCCGTAAGCCTGTTGATAAAGGAGTGTGGGTTATTCTTAGTTTATTACCGAGTAGTGTTATTTGACGTACCAATATACCTATTACGAGTAAGTAGATATCTTCAAATAATGTCATTCCATTTGTTGCAAGCAAAGATCATCTCATTTCTCAGTTGTAAAATAATCTCAGGGCCAGTCCGTCCGCAATATTTGGCAGAAGTGGGCATAATCCCAATTTGATTTGGGAATATGCACACTTCTGAAAGGGGGGAAAAATAGATCAAGTATAAATGCCAGCTCATTTCTTTAAGGGATCTCTGCCAGATTATTTATGATTTGAATAGACTTATTTTATCAAAATGTGAATTTATTTTATTTGCTTAGAAAATTGAACTGTGATATCAGAACAATTTCGGCAACATGCAATTGTATTGAAATGACTGGTGCCATTTCCAGCAAGAATCAATGAAAATGATATAATTACGACGAATTATATAATTACCTACTCTTGGTAACTGGGCTCGGATTGAAGCTATTCTGGGAGAATCTTAAATGAGCCCATTGAGGGCGATCATTTGCGGAACGTGTTCGCTTCTTACTCGTGTATTTAAATATGTAATACGAATCTTACTCGTAGGTAGAGCCCTAGCTCTCCATTCGACACCTGAACATAAGTCACAGTCATGTTTAATTAATTTCGTCAAATCAGTATATACACAGCCTTTCTTAGTAACATAACTAAACTAAAGCTGAGTATTCAAGAAGAAAACGATGTTTGCCGCTACCGCAATATCAATTTTCCCAGTTCTCTTTAAGAGGAGGGGTAGGGCAAGCTCTCTCCATACAAACTTTGTGCAGGATTTTCTTCGTTTGTGTTTGCATTAAAGTTATGAGTTTTGGCCAGTATGCTCATTTTTCTGTTAGCTATTTCATGATGTAATTTTTTTTTCATTGATATTATTTTTAATTTTTAATTTTTTTGATATATTTGAAAATTTCCACATCACTTTCTTCGCATATTTAATATTTACATCCAAAAAAAAATATTACATTCCTTAGTGCCAAAACCTACGAATAAAACGTGCACTGAGTTGGTATGGAGAATGCCTTGCCCACCCCTGCGCCTTAACATTTTTGTGTGTATAAAAGTAACCCAGGAATAGGTACTAACCAGTGAATAAGTGCCAAATTGTGTATCAAGTTATCAAAGCCAATTTACAAGCTAGCTTCACCACTAATTCTCTCCAGCAACGTTCTTAAATGTTATCTTTAAGGAAACTTTAGGTCTATTTTATGTAAAAAAAAATCTGCATCCTATTTATGTGAGACTAGAGAAAGGCTATGAAAGACTGTTTGGCACTAGAGAAAGGAAACAGTTATAAATATATTGAATCCCGTTCGTTAGAGATCCTGCTGCCTACGAATATTTCAGTTCATTTATGCTTCGCATTGTATTCTTGAATTTAAAGTTTCGTGAGTCATGTTAAAACGATATTACACTAAACGGTTAAACTCATGTATTAATTGTCACTCCGGGCGACATGTTTCGAACTCGTCGGGAGTTGTTCATCAGGTTGTGTGCGTTCGCGACGGTTGACTAACGCAGACATGTCGCCCGGAGTGACAATTAATACGTGAGTTAAACCGTTTAGTGTAATATACTATTGTATCCTGTTGAAGAAGTAACTATTTTGCGAAGAGCTAACGGAGTTAGTGGAATTACCAAATTCACCGTCGCCACAGATTATGAGGTTGGGAATTGGTCACGCATTAGATTACTTAATAGTCAACGGACCAGTAAAATTTTATATTTTATGAATAGATGAATGTGATGATTGATTGCACTTCCCGCAATGAAACATTCTCTCTAGTACATATTTTGTGGAAGCAAAACGCCAACGAACGCTAATGCGTTGAGTCTCAATTTGTATGCCAGATAATAGTTACCACCAATATAAATTAGTGTGTTGAAAACTCGCATGGTGCATATTTATGTATTTTGCACTACATACTAATAGGTGCACTATTTATGTATTTTGTGCTCGAAAAAAAAAAGAACTTCGAATCGGCCTTAAAACGTTTCTTTTTAAGTTTCTTCCCTGACTCAGTAGTCCACTGGACTGGCGCGAATTCTTCGTTGCATATTTACACTGGATTTGGCAAGTTTCAGTCGATCGAACTAAGTGACACAATATGACATGTTCACCAGCAGCGTAGCAACACCGCCGTGACCCGGTGACCTGTCCAAGGAGTGCTGTCGAGCCGAGATGAAAGCGGACTCAAGATCCGGCGAACGGTTGTTTCAAAGCCTCCTTGTTTATGCGGACATTATTGAATCATAGCTTTGCCTATGTCTTTGACTGTGAGAACTCTCGTACCTACTTCCATCCCTCATTAAAGCCCCTTAAGATTTCCTGGATAAAAATGTTTTTCATATTAAATCCACCTTGAGCCAGTTTTCATATAAATCCATTTAGCTATTTTTGTATCATTGAACTTGAATTCACACATTCATAATAAGTACCAATTAAAATAATATGAGTTTAAGAGCTTACCTTACGATTACGATTACATAACATACCTGTCAGAAGGAACCTATTACGCAAAAGCAGTTCGCTGTAAAAGCTAACCTAAATTCAAATATCTGAATCAATAAGTTTCCTAGAAGGTAAATAGTGAAAAGAATCGATCGCTGCAGCAACGGAACCAGGTCACTGGTTCATTGAACCACGTAACCTCGCCTTGTTAAATGCAGAATGTTGGAGCCAATACACCAACGAGCTTTGCCAATCCGGAGGTTCCGAGGCCATTGTTGGTCGCGATATTGCTACAGGAAATCAATCTGACTTGACATTTTAGGATTCCAAAATTGTGTTAATGTTGCGCGCGTTCTCACTTAACATACACACACACATAAGCTTTTCGAGAATGGTAAGAAATGAACTCACTATTAATTGATATCAATTTGTGGGCAAAATGTCAAGTCAAATTGAATTCCAGGATGGGCACTATAGGTCTATGTAGCAGTTGCATTGTTAAAGTGCTCATGATTAAATAAGAACTCATTGGTTAGGCTTCGATGACACTTTCAGGTGATTAGCCGCCCTATAGGGCGGTTATTAAAGTTTAAATGGGCAATTGCATCACATTATACGTGAAATGGTAATAGGGTATTAAACTAAGGTAAAAATAAATAATTTTTTACTTGACTAATAAAAGATCTAACGAAAATACTCGAAAAACATCAATTATTAATTTATTTTAGCTAATTGAAAGATTTTATAAGCATAAAGATTTAAAAAGGACGCTGATTTGAACAAACCAATTCACACTGTCTTAGTGACGTCACTAAGACAGTATTTCCCTACAAACTTCATATTAACAAATCGTTTTTGACATTTAATAAGAAGTTGCTGATTTGACTATGAGTTTAATACCGTATATTATGGCTGGAAATTTTCCTCAAATAAGGCCGCGGTTACAGAAGTCAGTGGCAGAAGGGATATCTCTGGGATATCACAATGTTTCTGTCATATTGTTTTAGAAAAACGAATACAGGAAAGAAGGTATATTCTCTGCTCCTGTATCCGTTTTTCAAGAACGAAATGACAGAGGCTGTGAGGCATCCCAGAGATATCCCTTTTGCCACTGACTATTGTAACCGCGGGCTTATTTTAAGAAAATCTCCATCCGTAATTATATCATTTCACATGCAATGTGATGCAAGTGAATGGATGCAATTGCCCATCTATACTGTAAATATCTGGGCAACCGAGCTTTGCTCGGCGTTTTTCCGTGCATGAGACCTAGCTAGATCGATTGCTCGACCCCGAAAACCACCACATACCAAATTTCATCAAAATCGTTACAGCCGTTTCGGAGATCCCCGAAATAAATAAATACATATACAAGAATTGCTTGTTAAAAGATATAAGATAACAAATTCTTTAATATCTCTCGGACTAAGGTATTTAACTTCACCTCAAAATGTATGAAAGTAGTATGGAAACGTGAACAGCGCCTCTGGTGGTCACTAGTGAAAACTAAAACAGCGAGTATAACATTTGTTGCTAACCGATGAACGCGCGTATTCCAAACTCGGTGAGAGCGTTTTCATATATTTTGCGACAAAACGCAAACGCGTTCGAATTAGTTAATGTATCGAAAAAACTTATACTAGAGCTACAATTAAATAGAAGTAAAAACGAAACCACTCCCAGCTATATTAATTTTACGACGACGTAAAGTTGGATTCTTGCATTTATCATCCGCTGACACTGAACATTTTAAAGAATTAAAATTAATGTGGTGTATAAAATTAGACGCTGTCACGCGTAACAAAATTTTCTTGAAAGAAATATTTAAAGCTCAAGATGAATATAATTATGTACAGGCGACATCTAAAAGCATACTTTTAAGTGTAATTGAATGTCGGCATATCGTGACATGAAATTCACAAAATTGGTGTCTATATTTTAAGGCGTAAACATTGTTGAGCGCAGTAACTTTATTACACAACTCAGATTATAGTGAAAAAGGTTTCTTGCACATATTAATATCTACTTATCATTTTCTCTCTCTCACTCACTAACAGTTATATTTCTTTCTTTGTTCTATCATGCCAGTGTAGAAGTTTGCGATATTAGCATATCCTTATTTTTAAGGACTAAAATTAATATCGTCTGATCTTAATCTGTCAGTCGACACTGCTTAATCTGTCTGTCACCCACCAGTCGGTGGGTGTGACTGAAGGGCATTCAACGAAAAATATTTCTTTAAACATGAGTACCTAAACATTTTAATTATATTGATTTAAACTTACACGATTTTTACACATTATTATTGGGAAATACATTATTATTATAGCAAATGTTCATAGCCTATGGTGTTTACCAGGAGTAGCCATAGATGTGCTATAAAAGAACTAGATACACAGTCAGGCGAAAAAAATGGCACCCTCAAATGTACCGCGTTGCGGTACTTTCGTGTTGACGGCAGACAGTGACAGTGACAAAGCGTGTATGCAACTGACAGTGTCAATCAGTGCCACATTTTCCGTCATTTTTGTTCGGCATTGTGTGTCTATTTCTATATTATAAGTCAATGGGACTAGCACATACACCATAGGCTATGAACATTTGCTATCTAGCAAAGTCGTGGATTGCATCTTACTTTGCACGACCTCTTCAAAGACTTATCTAAAAGGCTGGCCGATACCACCGGCGCATACCCAGCAGCAGCTTCCTCGCTCGACGCAGTCTAATTTTGTTTATTTTTAGGCGACTTCCTGACTTGGCGGGGCGGGATCGATATGTGACATTTTCTTCTTTGACGTAAACTTACTGACGTGGCAAAGATTCCCACTTGATATGATACTGTCAGTATTACGTTTGCGCAGTAGTAATATCATGCGCAGAAGCGAAGCAGTACCGCCTTGGCATCGTCCCGCTACCGCGCATCCCGCGCCAGTCAGGAAGCACTCATTTAAATGTAGGGGCGTAGTAAAAAATGGTATCGCGTCGACTGACAGCTGACACTGACATTTGACACTTTTGTCATATCGTACTGCCTCCGCACCGACAAATCAGGAAGTCGCCTTAGGGTACCGTACCCAAGGGTAAAACGGAACCCTATTACTAAGACTCCGCTGTCCGTCAATCTGTCCGTAGCCGTAGGTCATCAAGCTGTATCTCATCAACCGTGATAGTTAGTCAGTTGAAATTTTCACAGATGATATTGTATTTCTGTTGCCGCTATTAGAATAATAATAATTTATTATAAAAATCCTAACAGTTAATGTTACATTGTTGTGGATCTAAGTGTCTGGCCCTCCATAGTCAATAGAGTTAATATATCGTCTTTCGGCCATTTTCTTGGCCCCACTCAGGATCTCCTGTTTTGTGGTCAGGTTTGTTTACCACCGTCTCGTGTTATAGACAGTTCATCCTCCACGCGTTATCCCAGTACAGTTGCATCCTGAAGGATGCCTGGGGTCCGCTACCTAATCCCAAGATTTGGCGTAGGTACTAGTTTTTACGAAAGCGACTGCCATCTGACCTTCCAACCCCGAGGGGAAACTAGACCTTATTGGGATTAGGCTTTGTCAAGTGAGTGGGCAACTTGACTGTTAGAAGTTGTCAAACTGCCCGAAGGCCTCCAACTTGGCTTAACGACTGCTGCCATAGACAGCAACCGGGATCAACGGCTTAACGTGCCTTCCAAATCACGGGAGCGCTCAGTTAGTAACCACTCAAAGCGGTCACCCATCCAAGTAAGTCCTGACCGCTGCCCACGTTGCTTAACCTTAAATACCGCAAGCGGTACGCAGGCGCCGTTGGGCCACGAGCGTTCCTATGTTATAGATATCCTCGTGTAATAGACAGTTCATCAAACCGAAATAATTTTCTAAATTTATATATGTGGTGTTTGGTCTAATTATGAAGCTATTTTAATGCCGCTTTGCACCTACATTTGCTACCAATACCATAATTAAATACTTAAAAACACAATAGTCATAAAAAATCACAACACAATTTACTAAGTTGTAAAAAAATTACCACCATTCCAACGAAAAATCACGTCATTTTGGACCGGCTAGAAATCGCACTGAAGCGTCTAGCGAAAATGTGAGACGAATCAAGTTCAGCTGATCTAAGGAATTTGACTCGTAGAATAATTTTAGGTTTGGGTACATTTTGGCCGAAGGATTAGTTTATCAATCCAGAGGCAACGCTGCCAGCCTTCTGAGCACAATTGTAGTTATTTTTTATAGGTTGAGTTTAATAATCATAGTTTCATTATTTAAGTAGATTTCTGTTATATATTTCTTTATATATTATTATTTTTGTTTAAAGTTTATTACAATATACATTATTTACGAACAGTTTGATGTTTACAGTCACCGATACGACGTTATATAACGCGACATGAGACTGCCAAGTGTGGGCGCATATTTATGAATAATTTCAGTTTGAGAAGATTGCTACAAGGCGGAAAAATGCTGCTGCACGCTACGACGCAGCAAACGTAGGTTTGCCTCAAATGGGTTAACTCCGCACTGACTCATTATTAGTTTAATCCATCTAAATAAATTAGATTCCTTCCGGAGTTATCCCATACATTAATTTCGCCTAGTATTTGTTTAAGTTATGCAAATCTTGATAAAGAAATACTTGCCTTCTCTAGAAACTTTCTGAATTTATTTTCAGTCCAAGTATTTCACTTTACATCTAATCCGGTAACATTTAGATACCTATTCAATTATTCTAGAGCAAAAGCTTATCGTAGAAAGACCCCAAAAGACTTATCCTTTGACGCAGTTAAGGATAACTTCAAAGGATGGGTTGAGGAGCTTTGTTAAAAAATGTCCAAGGCCTTTTTAAATATTTATGTTGAGTGCCTTCCACTACCATCGTCTTATTTCACAGACTTAACAGTTTTTTTCGTAATCGATTAAATATTTTAAAAGAGTAGGTCTACTTATATTTTATAGATTGACTGGCTTTCAGATACTTTAAACTCCGAGGTTAAAACTCCACTCTTCGGTTTAGTAAAATCGCAGTAAAAAAAGAGTCCTAGCATGATTCTGCTGATAAAAATACTCGAATATTTTGGGCACGCACCTTGAAGTCGCAAAATTCAAGGCTGAAGCGCACATGGGACCTGAACTATAAGGCCTCGGAGAGCACTTAGGTACAGGAAGCGGTTACAAAGTTAGTAAGTTGTAAAGGGATACTTCCCTGAAAGTACATACGTATTTTTACTGTAAGTATAGCTTAAGCCGAAGTAAGTTTTATTCTAGGGTTAACTTTGATCAAAACTCCTTTTTTTATTAACTTGTTTTTATTTATTTGCAGATAACCATTAGTTTTATAATTATTACAAATATTAATAGCCTCATGCTTGCCTTAGGTTACCCTGGCTATTTGATGTCATCATGTAAAATAAAATTATACGTTTTGTTTGTGCGACGCTGTTCACAATGGCTATGAACCAGTAAATTTATGTAGCTTTATGTAGCTTTTATTTGACAATAATTGGTTTTACCAATCCCTTTACAGAACGGTCAATAGGGTATTAAATAAAGGTAAAAATAAATTATTTTTTACTTGACTATTAAAAGATGTAACGAAAATACTCGGAAAAAATCAATTATTAATTTATTTTAGCTAATTGAAAGATTTTATAAGCATAAAGATTTAAAAAAGGACGCTGATTTGAACATAGCTATTCATACTGTCTTAGTGACGTCACTAAGGACATAGTATGTCCTTACAAACTTCATACTAACAGAGCGTTTTTGACATTTAATAAAAAGTTGCTGATTTGACTATGAGTAAAATACCGTATTGTGCACTATACTTGTCTACTGACATGCCGGCCTCCACTTAGGACCCATTACGACTGAATTAGGTTACTACTGCATAACTATTAACTAGGTAGGATTCATCAACCTATTAGTACACGAAAAACTTCTTTTGTTTTATTTTCCATGGTTATGAAACTTATGAATACAACGTTAATTTAGCACAACAATAAAATGTTACGAAAATACATAAAACAATGGCGAAAATATTGTACATAAACCATACTAATATATGCCTAGGTCTATAGCGTGACAAATATATCTAGCAAATATATTCAAGGTCCAGACCCTTTCACTGAAACATTAACCTTGGACCATGAAAGCGTCAATTTGACAACGGGCATCTCAACCCCAAGGGTGGACGGACGAGTTATCCCTGATCCACTCGATGCGACCTTCGAAGTCTATGATCCGAAGATTTATTGAAATATGATCTCATCAGCTGATAGGCCGTAGCGATCGCCAAAGGAAATGAATGAAATAAATATGTTACTTCTATACAAATGGAAATATATTTTCATTATGTAACAGACGTAATACTAAATTACCATAATAATACTCCTACATTACCATAAGGGGAAATCCTGACCAATGGCTGTCTTTATTATGTAGATGACCAGAATACTTTACATTTAAGTACGTATAATAGATAGTTTTCCTTTCTTTATTAGGCATTAACGTTAGTTATTACTTTCTCTTAACAAACATAGGTGAAATCCACGTGAAATCCACGTGAAATCGAAAATTTAGCAATGTGTTTTTTTTACTATCGGTATGATTAGGCACATCGGGTTCTAATAATATATCTAAGTAACTAGAAATATATGACTCTGTATTTGAATTTATTAAAATTATGATTTACGTATAGATAGGCCAGTTATTTGAAAGCATGATGTAGTTCTGCATTTTTAATATGGTGTATAGATCAGTAACACAACAACAACAAACAACACAAATAAAAACAAAATAAATACTACGTCATACAAAGACGTGAAGGACAAAGCTGAATGTAGAATAAGCTGGCAATTACTCCACCGACACGAGCCAAGCTCTTAAATATTATGATGATGTATAGATCAGTTAGGGTAGTTTATATCCAAATTTGCAACTTCGAAAAACTGGAGCTTCCTGAGCAACACGTGGAAAACTCCGAAATTATGGTATTTTTTTAAATTTCATGTTCTAAAACTCATAAACTGCATTTTCCGTCTACAACATGTATTATATTTTATGTCACACCTGGCCATAAAGCGGCAATTACCGCACGCTCCGCGCGCGGGAAATCCCACTTCCTGGCCAGGGCGGTAACACGGGCAGTAATAAAGAAAGCCTCAGATCGCATATTTATCGCCCATGCCTTCGGCTCGGGCGTCAAATACCTGCGATCTGAGATATTCTTTATTTTACCGCCCTTGTTAAGTAATGTACTATGATGCACTTGTCTTATTTGTTTAAGCGGTTGTTAAATATCAAATGTTGCGACTTCAGTACAGATAAAGGATACAAAGACGGGATTAAAAATAGCTGTTGCGGCATCCAATATCGGGGGAAGGCCACGGGTTGTATTAATCTCGTGCAGCGGTTTGATCGACGCGAAGGTTGCATGGCTATATTGGAATTTTGGCAACTTGGCCTTTTCTTACATGATTCGCGCATATTTCCTACTAAAATGTTTATTTTAGGGTCGTTTTTCTGTTTTGCCAACAATAGCCTGTCCCTTACACATATTTTGCAAGTCATTAGAGTATTGGTTATATGTTTTATTAATAAATGTACTTCGTTGTTCCTTTTAATACTAATTAGTACCACATAATTCTTCACCAAGGGAATATCTAGGAACATCTACAAGTCGCAAGACTGGCGAGATGCCGGTTCCAATATCGCCGAAGGCTGGGGCTTGTACTCGTATTAATCTCGTGCATCGGGTTGAGAGACGTGAAGGTTGCACCGGATTATTGGAATTTCGGCCTGCTTGCCTCGCATTGTAGACGGATGATTAATGGTGTGTCAATCGATGGTACATTAGCGTACGTAGGGTAAATATGAGAGTAAATAAGGAAGTAATTCAAATGACTAAATTGAGGATTGATGATGAGTTCCTGTTTTCCCTCATTAGGGATATAAGGCTCGTAGAAGAGTTCTCCATCCCGAAAGTAGTGGAAGTTTACGCAGAAAGGTCGCGGGAAACAGCTACTCGAAGATTATAATGCTGATGTAACTATGTAATCTGTAAATTCTTAGTATAAAGCGTTATACGCCAGGATAAATTCAAAATTTTAAAGCAGATACTTAAAAACCACTATATCGAAGTTTTCTCCAAGTTCGGAAAATCTTCGTTTCTTGACATAGGGTTTCTACTAATATCGCTTGATCGATTTATTGCGTGTTTGTACTCATTAGCCGCAGAATTGAATGTTCTTTAACTTGCTCGTAGATCACTTTACGCTAGGATGCTTTGTATAAAATATATAAGCGATAAACCGAAAAAAGCCAGCCAGGCTGCCAAAAGTTGTCCCGAGATATTTCATGTTACCATTTTTGATATATAGTCAGTAGCATACATATGCACAATTTAAAACAATACAATCTTCTACATCACCTTTTTCATCAAAGCCCTTGATCCTATACTGACTGTCCTAGTTTGTATCGATATGAATATTGTGAGTTAGAGAATGGCATTTATTTAATTCTTGAAAACTTCGAATTAGTGGCTCAACTTGGGACTAATTTTACTTGACTAAATTAGTCGGATAACTTTTATAATTAACACAAATTCTTAGAAACAAATTGATTTACTAAATTGCCAAGCAGTCCAAGTTCATGATTAGGGTTTCATTGAGAGATTCCATTCTCTTTACAATAGTAGCAAATACACCGATTTCATAGGATTAAGCAGTATTTTATTTGCGATCAGTGCTATCCAGTGCTCGTAGGTTTTCCTTTCAAGATAAGATTGTCTAGTGATTTATCGTTTGCTTTTGTGTGTAAGACTTAGCTTAATTAATTCATTACTTACTTGCGCTTCGTGGTTTGTGGACTTTATCCGTTTTTTTGGTGCGGTTTTCACAATTAGCTACTTTGTTTAAAGAGGAAACAATTCAAAGGAAATACGTTCTTCAAATAATGAAGTTCCATCCAAGTAAAGTTGTATTATATTATAATAATTATGTTATTGTTACGACATATAATTTCGTGTTCTAGTCATTGCCATTCTAGTAATTTGTCAGGCACTCAAATCACCACGCCTAGTTATGTGTATAATCAGTTTGATACTCAAATGACGACAACTTTACGGGGTCGTAAAGAAGAGAGTTACGACGGAGTGTATAAAATACGAATAGATACTCAACGCCAATAATTTCACGAGAGAGTACAAACTTCTCAATTTTCTGAGACATTATATTAAGAACACGTGTAACATTTAACAAGTATAACGTGTCCTTATTTCAAAATTATATACCACATAAGCAATGTTTCAAACCGGGCGAAGAGTTCTGGAGATTAAGATTTCCCTTACATATAAAGCTACTACTAACTTACAAAATTTATCTCTTTCTTTATTATACCAATTTATATAGATTAGGTAAGATGAATTGGAAGATACTCAAACGATAAACAAAGGGAAAAAGTAAATTCAAGTTCAGTAGGTAGTATTTTTCTAATAAAGTAAGTACCTTAATACTAAAGTACTACTTATTGCCCAATGCCAATGGACGAATATACGCTTATGTGATTTTGCTACGGGGCGGGATTCTCACAGATTTTATTTTATTACGATATGTTGGTGGTATCAGGGCACGTGTTAACTCAGTTTGGCTCGGGAAGTAGGGCGCTGCGAGCCAATATTTTAGTTTCGCCACCCAATTTATCAGCCCCTAGAGGAATCACTTAGCTGCCACCTTAGGGTTTGAGAACACTAGGTTACGTAGTTTAGAATAAAATGTAAACAAACGAAGGTGATTTAAATTACGTTCAAAGGGTTTTTTTTCGAACACCGAACGGAACGTCGATTCTTCCTTAGTCTATTTTAACACAGTGTAGTATCATTATACCTACGTATGTTGGTATGGTTTAATCTCATTATACTATTGATGAAATAATAATTCTGCTGAATATTGATTATCTTTATACATATCATTCTTCTGTACGTGAGTTTGTCACCTAACTTCTCTTAAACGGCTGGACCGATTTGGATGAAATTTTGTGTCTATATTTAAGTTGGTCCCTGGAAGGTTTGAAAATACAATTGGACCCGGTAGGTGGCGCTGCTACGCCGGGCAGGACAACGTCTGACGGGTCCGCTAGAGTATATCATTTCAGAAATGAATAGTTCTAAACTCATTGGTTTTGCTCGAGCGCAAATATTACTTGGCTCAATTTGCAATAAAATTGTAAGTATAGCTGTCACTATAGTACATTACTTACCAAGGGCGATAAAACAAAGAATGTCTCAGATCGCAGGTATTTTACGCCCGAGCCGAAGGCAAGGGCGATAAATATGCGATCTGAGGCTTTCTTTATTATCGCCCGAGGTAAGTACAAAATTTTATGTCACCCCCTGGCCAGGAAGTGGGTTTTTTTGCGCGCGGAGCGTGCGATAATGGCCACTTTATGGCCAGGTGTGACATAAAATTCTTTAATTAGCTATATAGTATATACTCATTAAGGGTCCATATAAGGTAAAAAAAAATGCTCATTTATTTAGTCCATTTTCTGTTTAATTGACAAGTTTCTTGACATTTATCGATGTAACTATCTAGAACGGGACTATTGCGACCTAATCACATAAATTTTAAATGTATTACTTGCATTTTTCATTCAGATAGGTATTTTGTTTCAAACATCACTCCAAATCGACCATTTTCGAGCTAAAAACTGCATAAAATCAAAAAAGGGCAATATGTTATTTTCTAAAACTTTAATAAAATCATCGTATCTTATTCTCACTTTATTGGTATTATCAAAACTCTATTGGCAAAATTTGAAATAAAATAATAATAATTGTAAGGCCTCTTAACGCTAGCTCGAGCGGGTAATATTTTTAAAGTTTCATTATGGACGCCCAAGTTGTTGTTTCAAAAGGCACACTTTATATGTAATTTTGCAAAGAGTCCCATAATATTATCCCTTTCTGTTAAACATTAAATATAAATGTGCATAGTTTATTCATAAAACTTTTATATATATAACCACTTTGAAACACTGAGGCCTGTGCCATATTTTAGGTACACAGCTTGAAGTACGCAGAAAGTAGAATAAAGTTATTTGTAGAGATAATATCGTACCGGCTCGAACTTTTCTAAATTTTGCCACAATTTCTTTCTTGTTATTTATTTAACATTAATACATTCATTGTACAGTTATTTTAGCAAGAGAGTCAGAGTGGAGATCCGATAAGTACACCAACGATAAGACAGACAAACTTAAAAAAACCAGGCTTAGATGGTAAGGACACATAATGCGAAGAGAAGGTACTCCGTAAAAACTGTTTTAAACATCCTCATAAAACCCCGAGGAAGAGGAAGGCCTCCCGCCACATGGTGGTCCAATATTGAGAGGGAGTTGAAAGCGCAGAACCTCACACCTAAGACAACCCAGGGCAGACTTTCCTAGCGCCGCCGTACAAGGAGACCCGACCCCAGATAGAAGAAGAAGAAGTCAGAGTGGAGATCCACATCCACAGCGTTACTAATAGCTATTGGCAATTATACCGTGCACTACTTACTAGCCTGCATATAACAATTTCATTACATTTTTGGTATAATTTCCTATACATTTATTGACAATTCTTTATTTTTCGGTTACAAATAATTTATTTATTGTCAAATAACAGAAAAAAGGAATTAAAATAATAAAAAAACCTTATACCTAGTACATGACATTTCTTAATTATTTGACGATCATAATATAAAAGCGAATAAATTGATACAGGGCAATTTATATTGTATTTTTATATCGTACGGGGAGTAACTGCGTAACACTGATTTTCTGAGTGGCGGGTGCATTGTGCAAGGGATGTGATTTTGGGAAAAACCGCAACTGTAACAATTAATTACATGATTGATAATTTTGCAAAGTTATCAGGAAATTTAATTTTAAGCTGACGATGTGTGACCAAGCCCTAACATCAAGCCAAAGAGGCCACGCGGGTACTTCGTTATCGAAATTGTGTTACTCGAGCAACACTGAAAAAAACCTAACACATCACTCACATAAGCCTTATGCAATTTATCATGCTAAAGCAAATATTGTTTTATACCACGAAAGCTAACGGACCGCTTGAAATATTTGTTGCAAGCTTATTACGACACTATCTTTACTTATACTTATTTAAAGTATAGACAAGAAAGAAGCTTTGCCCTTGCACATTTTGGAAGTATTACATTTTGGTAGATTTGTACATAGATACTGCAGTTTTTTTCCACAAGCATATAATTTTATAAAATAAATATACTTCTGTAATCCAATATAGAAACGATTAGTAGAAGAAATAATGGGTGGTGCGACTGGTGCGCCAAAGTCACTCTTCAGTCCTTAATGTACCTATTCAAGGACGCAGTTAAAATAAATCTAAACATTAATATGCAAATAGGCTACAAGGGCAGATTTACTAGTCTAAATCTATCTCTTTCAATTGAAATAATACAACACCTACTTAAAATAAATGTTACATGTCAGAAAAGGAAAATAAACTAAGTGAAAATAATATCACTTCAGATTTGTTACTGATGATCTGCGAGAGAGAGACCTAATCAAATCCTGTGGCATGTATAGGGCCTCAAAGCGCATTAAAATTAAAATCTAATAAATATATATTCAGACATATAGGTCGCGTATATTCGCGCGTTTCAACCGCCTCACTTTCGTGAACACGTTTTTCAAATACAAATGCGTTTATTTTTCTCTTTAAATTACAATGGTGTATCGGTTAGTAATATCGACGATTCGGTTTTGACGAGTTGGCTGTAGATTTTGGTGGTATTTCTGAGTTAGGTGGTACATGTCCCGTATTTTTATCAGATTACTGAGAATGGCATTGAAATATTTACCCCAATTCAACAAAATGGTGACCACGAAAGTGTTATGGAACAAACGCCCGAATAATGACTCATATACGAGGTGTCCGAGCTTCAGTCTCAATAATAAAATCAAATGAGAACGGTATAGTAAGAAAATACTACTAGTCCTTACAAACACGAACACACAGGACCCCAGGATAAAAAATCGCCTAAACAAATTTTCAATACATAAACAGTCAGACAACACAGGAGATACCTGCAACAAGTCTGCGGCCCCGATCAGCCGCTGACCCAGTTTCGCGACCAGGGACCGCTGAACCCTCCAGGACGCCCGATGCTTACGGCCCCGGGCACGACTTCGGCAGCGGTTTCCTAATACATTGCGTGTGATTGCAACTAATCGCAATGCGTTGCGCATCTCGGCCGTGCAATGGACAGATAAAACCACGATAAAACGCTTGCCGCCCCGCAATTCGCGCAAACTCGTGGCCGGGCCGTTTACTCTTCGCCGCACTTTAAACGTATACACGACTCCTATATACAATCTGCAAAACATCTATGCTACTTACGTACCTAATTACAAATATTTTGGACTGCAATGAGTTTAATGTGCATACCCTGAATAACCGTTACTTATTCACTTTGTTTAGACCCTTTACCGCATATTTGTTTCGAATAGGTGTAAATCTAAAAAGTAGGACTGTGTCTAAATGTATCACACTCGTACCATATCGATCTACATGTAAAAAAATCTACTCAAATGACAAAAAAGCAACGAAATTAGATTCAACTCGTGCATATATAATATAAACAGAAGAAGGATTATGCAAAAATATTCGTAAATATACTCTCTTTGAAGTATTATTTTCAGCTCAATTATCTCCTGTTTTTCTGTATCATCGATAGGCTGGAAAAGGGAAAGAATAAGTCAACGCCGCGAATATCGTAACATTGCCGTTGCTGTGGTAATAGCAGTTGTTAAAATACTGGTAACGGTTAGGTTATGTTTTATTCTAATTTTAGGAACATAGTAACAATACTGTGTAGGCAAAGGCTTCTTCTCTTCCGGTCAATTACCAATAGATAACTGAGCTGAAAATAATACTTCATAGTATTATTTTCAGCTCAATTATCTACTGTTTTTCTGTATCATCGATAGGCTGGAAAAGGGAAAGAATAACAGTCAATGCCGCGTGTATCGTAACATTGCCGTTGCTGTGGTAATAGCAGTTGTTAAAACTACTGTTAACGGTTATGTTATCGACGTTATTGTTTAATTAAGAGACTTGTTCCGTAAAAATGCAATTAAAGCAAGGACCCTTAAAAAGGCAATCGACTGCGAGGACGCTTTGCATATATTTAGAATTCTATTCTTATTTTAGGAACATTGTAACAATACTGTGTAGGCAAAGGCTTCTTCTCTTCCGGGCAATTACCAATGAGATATGTACCTACAAGTTACAAATAGATAAGTCACATGTAGTATTTCATCGAATGAATGTCTTTTTTGTTGAAAAAACCAGCCAAGTAGGCGCAATATAGGATTCTGTAGTTCGACTATAACTCGTTAACTACTTACCTGTGATAATGTGTCTTTTAAATTAATTAGGTATATACAATTACTACCATGATATTTTTCAAAAAATGGTTGTAGAAACCTTACAATATTATAATAATAGACCTATCCAACCGACACCCCATATGCAACACCACTTAACATGTAGGGGAGGTACTTTCAGAATGAAAAAAGAAAAGAATTACCTACCTATGTAATTCAAGGAAGAAGGTTTGATAAAACTTTGAATTTGTTCTTACTTTCGGAGTTTTTATGAATTCACTTGAGTATTTTTGCCATGAGTTTGTTATGAAATAATATCAAGTTACAACTTACTACTTGACGTAGGTACTTTAGAATTTAGAATACATTTCAATTTCATCACATTTTTAATTAAATATGTGTTTTCAAACAATGTGTTTCCCGCACGATGGATTTTTCGCCCGAAACTTAGGTACTTAATTATAATATTACAATATTCCTGCCGTTCGTTCGAAAAGTTACGTGATTACCCCGCTGATGTATAAAACTCCATAAATTACGCGAAAACAATGTATAATAAAACAATATATATAGTAAATTCTGGCAACATTGCGTGGACCGGGGCCGATTTTTGAGTGTCGAACGCTCGAATTTTCACTCGAGATCCGTCAAAATACTATGATGTTTTGACAGATGTCGAGTGAGAATTCGAGCGTTCGACACTCAAAAATCGGGCCCCTGGACCCGCTATAAATTCCTTGGTGTAGCCAGCCCAAATGGCCAAAAAGTAATAAATATTATGGAGTGGGCGTCGTCGATATGTATTTCCGCATAACCGAGTTCCAAGGACAGGGCTCGCGGTTTCCTGGTCCCCGGGCAGCATTGTGAAGTCGGGCTCGGTGTCTAGTCGGGACTTGAGGGTGTGTTACTAAATTTTAAATCCATAAGTAGTTGAAACAAACCTCCATTATTATCTGGGTAGTTCTATTTAGGCAAGTGCTTACGAAACTTGTTCCAAATTAGACCTAGTTTTGGCCGCTTAGCTATAAATTTTAAATGCTTAAATACATATATGAAATAACAGGCTACATACCTATACTACATACATATATATATATATATATATATATATATATATATATATATATATATATATATATATATATATATACTTATATATACACATAATTTAATTTGTGAATGGCATTGTGTTACATCTCGCATATGACTTGACTATTTATTTAAAATATAAAGTAACCGGTGCTAGGTACAGTCGCCAGCAAATATATCGAAGCGAACGAGGTGCTCAAATATATCTGAACACAACCTTATTGTCAAGGCGTTAGAGTGAGTATGAGGGCTATATTCGATATCAACATCAGGACAAGGTCAAAGATATAGGTTATAGAAAAACAAATCACAAGCAGCTATCATTAAACCTATCAGATTTATTAATTATTTCAACCTAAGTTAAATCGATACAGCCAAAACGGTTGCATTGCACCTTACAAGGAAATCGCGACTTTACCTCGCCCATTTACGATACAGATTTAATTGAAGACGTTCCTTCATTTCCAACTTTTGTATTGTAATGCGTTGTGATGGGGCAAGGCCAAAGGAAAGAGAAGGGGTGAGACGGTGTTTTGTGAGTGCGGGCGAGAGGGAAGATTGCAAGGCTGTGGGTCACAGGTAGTACAGTGACCTGGCCCACTTTTAGATGCAGGGCGACGTGTAAATATTGATTTGGTGACCTGTGCCAACCTGTTGCTTGGGCTTTGTAAAGATGCTATCCTGTTTATTCATTATGGATTATTTATCACTTAGGTATAGTTTCGATCGGAATTAGTAATTAGTTTTATATTCACCATTCACTATAGGTATTAATTTACTGGTAAATAATTATTTTTGTTAACAAGGTATTCTGGTTAATTAAATGTAAATTTATTGATGTTAGCTTTTTTAAGTAGGTAATCTTTTGGAATCTGAAATTTGAACTCTGCTCTGAGGTTTGGAAAATATAACATTTAGGTATGTTCCTACCTATCTAATGATAACTATACGAGTAATAAATAGTTATTATGAATGAAATTAAACGATATCGAGGTACGGAAATGAAACAATAAATATGTATAATAATATTGTGTTTGAATAATTTAATCATGGATACTGAATGTAATATTACCTAGTTATAATTAATTAAATCATATCTTTTTATTAAATAATATTTTATGGAAACTAGGTAGGTACAAACCTTTTTTTATATAATATTAAAAAAAAAAAAATTATTTTATTTTATTTTATAATATCTATTTTTATTTTATTTTTTATATATATTAAGAAATACGCCTGCGCCATTCAATGCCATGATTGCTATGAACCTAACGAAAAGAAATTATCTATTTAACTGTAGATGAGATGGCATGAAACATTACAGTAGGCGCTTCAAGAGACTTAATGTTACAATAAGCAAATATATTTAATGATTTTTTTATTATTGCAGTCAATGTTAAATTACTGCTAAGAACAAAAACATCGTATGTGTAATTAACCGGTGGATGTGTCAGACTGCCACGTCACAATTAGTATAACAATATTGTGCAAATTGTTCACCACTTCTTGTTCAGTGTTTGGTATCGTGTTCCTGATAGTGGGTAATGGGTATGGAGGGCAGAGCACTCGTAGGATGCTACGTGTAAGGAGTGCGGACCTGATTATGTCGTCTCTGTTTGTTTGCGACCTTCGAAGCAATAGTACATTACTTACCAAGGGCGGTAAAACAAAGAATGTCTCAGATCGCAGGTATTTGACGCCCGAGCCGAAAACAAGGGCGATAAATATGCGATCTGAGGCTTTCTTTATTACCGCCCGTGGTTAGTACAACATTTTATGTCATCTCCTGGCCAGGAAGTGGGGTAATTGGCACTTTATGGGCAGGTGTGACATAAAATGTTATACTAACTTTTCTGCTTAGAATGTGTAATTAAATGTGTTCTTTTGTCCGCAGCGTGGGTGCTGGGCTGGCTGATGTGCAAGACGGTGCCGTACGTGCAGGGCCTCTCCGTCGCTGCCTCCGTCTACAGCCTCGTGGCTGTGTCCCTAGACAGGTCAGTCTCACTAACCTATTTTTTAGTTGGGAAAATACATTTACGTATCCCACCCCGTGGAAGACCTGTGTGGGTATGACGGACTATCCGGTGAGACCGCACTACCGTCTAAAAATCTTCAGTGGGGCACCGCATGATCGCAAATGGTATTCTACTGCGACAGTCTCACTAACCTACGCGAAGATATCAATGGCATAATAACATGACAATGACGCATACATATACAATATCTATAGACGAGAAAACAATTATACACGATCAAGTACTGGCAATTTTTTTCTTAAACTGAATATTGTGATCAATGTCGGAAATTATAAAGTGAAGCGTCTCGAAAATTTAGATAAGGTACTAGAGTTTTAAAGGTGAGTGAACATTGTGTAAGTAACTATAATTATTATTTGTAAACAGGTCATAAATACAAACCATACTGTTAATAACAATGAAAACGAATATAGGCAATGACTGTTTTATTTTTTACAAAAATAAACTATTTTCATTGCGTTTAAAGGGTACTTACATTGTTTTTGTGTAAACGCACGCGACCTACAAAATTATATTTGTTCCACTTTTTCCAAATTCAACCCTTACCCCGAAGGCCCCAAAGTAATTTTCATACAGAACATACCCAGAGACAATCGTGACTGCAACATACCTGAACCCTTATTGTGCGAAATTGCGCGAGTCTGCCCGACTTGCATTGTCCCGAAAAAAGGCGAAGGTCGCATTAGCAATGCGGCCTAAATCTTTGGGTCCCAACACCTTGACCCGGTAGTGATAGGTCCTATTATATCGGCCGTGTTGACAATTGAGCAGTCCCTGCATTCCAAGCGCTGGCCTCGCGTGCCGAAAATTTATCAGGGACCCCGGATTAATTTAAAAATTTGATCGATGGACACCTTTCGCTGCAATTTGTGGAGCCAAGGCCGGTAAATTTTCGAGTTCGCCATGAAACTTTTAACGTTTGGATTGTCAATATTATTATTTTCTGTATTGCGGTGATCATTTTTAGGGTTCCGTAGTTAACAAGGAACCCTTATAGTTTCGCCATGTCCGTCCGTCCGTCCGTCCGTCCGTCCGTCTGTCCCCCGTTTATCTCAGTAACCGTTAGTACTAGAAAGCTGTAATTTGGCATGAGTATACATATCAATGACGCCGACATAACGGTACAATAAAATCTTTAAAAAAAAATGTGAAAAAAATCATGGTAGTAGTATATCATCATCATCATATCAGCCGAAAGACGTCCACTGCTGGACATAGGTCTCCCCCAAAGAGTGCCACAATGACCGGTCTTGCGCCACCCGCATCCAGCGGACTCCCGCGACCTTACCAGGTCATCAGTCCACTTTGTGGGGGGTCTACCCACGCTGCGCCTTCCGGTCCGTGGTCGCCGGTAGTAGTATATACGATGAATTTAAAAGGAAAACTATCACAGCTAAGTAGACATTACTAGTTAACGAGTAATAGTCGAACTTCAGAAATGTACTTTACAAAAGCAAACTTTCGTACAATTTCCATTGATACCTTAGATAATGTTGTTGATTCTGTCAAAAACATAGTACATATAAGTTTGCGAACTTTTTAGTCCACATAATGTAACGGGTGGCGACTACGGAACCCTACCTTGCGCGTGGCCCGACACGCACTTGGCCGGTTTTGTTTATTCGTAACCTCACCAACAAGTTGTGTTGTGAGTATTTCGTGTGTATATTAAATACTAAAATTGACGGAGAACCCAACATAATCAACTAGCGTAGCTGCTGTACTTGACTAACGCAACGACAGTAAGTTCAACCTTACGCATGCTCAAAAACTTTAGGTAATCAGTATTCTGTAGAAGATTGATATTATTTAAAATTATTTTAATACCTATCGGCTTCTCAGATGTTTGTGGAACATGCTGGTAGTACTAAACTACTAGAGATAATTGATACTTTAATCCCGACTTCGGCTAGCAAAATGTTATAAATAAATAAATAAAATATCCTTTATTACTGAGACCAAAAAGTAAAATATAAAACAATAACTAATAGCATACAAATCTTTGATGTTAGGTTTAAACTAAGCAATGTCTTAAAACTTATAACTAGCGCACTTCACTTTCAATTTAAAACTGTCTCTTAACTTATAAAATGTCCCTTGTCTCAGTTTGCCTCTTGGCAAAGGCCTCCTCCAACTCTCGCCATTGAGCCCTGTCCCTTGTGACTCTTCGCCAGAAAGCTTCTTAATCCCGACTTCGGCTAGCAAAATGTTACCACTTCATAAATACTTCAAAGTTTATTTTGAGCACTTTCAGCAATGCAATGCTAATGAAATAAACACACATGAAAGGGCTGACAACATTTTTGTGCACGTGTTCATGAAAGCCGAAGCGAGCTATCTAAAGGTCACGACTCAGAAAGCGCTTTAACTCATTGTTCAGGAATCTCAAAATTCCTGCAAATTCTGACGCTTCATTCCTAGTGGTTCAAGTGAAAGGAGCTAAAGTACACTCATATTGGAGTTAAGGTGATTCGATTTCCATACAAAACGTATTTTGACACTCGCAGGCTAACGGCGTGATATTTTAAGAACATTATATTGTAACAAACTTTCATAAATTGGCTATCCATTTGCGCAAAATTCCGCCTTTCATAGAATAAACTTGTATAATTTGAAAAAATAGTTTGTCATCATTTCATGTCATATTTTTTTTCTAATTTTTTCAAAGTAGTGTATTTAAGCGAGTCCTCTAGCGCTACTTGTGATTAATTGTGATTATTTAGATTTAACGATAGATACTAAAAAAAGGCGAATGCTATGTACTTTATTTTATATTTAAGTACCTACCTTTAGAATACATCAAACTAGTTTTTAGGTTGCTAGATTCGTTGACTGTGGCCTTATAAAATAAAAAGCCGTTTTATTTTTGAGCTTGTAGATTGACGAACTAGCAACGTAAAAACTAGTTCAAATCATTACAATTATTCACGAGTTGCTAGTGGACTCGCTCGTAATTGTTTGTATCCTCTTACTCGTAATTTATTTTCAGTAATTTCTGTACGTAAATGAATGGCAAATGAGTTTTAGTTCAAAGCACCTTGTTAACGTTAAAAATTACAAGTTAAACGCAGACCTCCTTAATTACATGTACCGACAGATTAACCGTTATGTTCGCTTACACACTCGAAAGGGCTCACAAATTGGCTTGACGTTAATGAAATCGCGAGCGTTTCACAACTTGGGTACCTGGCGGTGTGATTTTTGCTGACTGTAATTCGCGCATTCCGGCTACGTGACTAACGTGACGAGTAATAATTATATCACCTAAAATATGCGGATATGAGCCCAAGGACTGCACAAATCTGCGTGTAATAACATTGATACAACCTTTTCCATAGAACTGGCTATGGGAAATAATATCATGTCAATATTGGAGTTGAATAATTAAAGGTCGTTCAAAATCCTTCAACTTGTGATTGATCTTCGGCAGATATACATTCAAGGATAGAAATGTGGTGCTTGTTTAGGATCACGAATATTAGTCTCGGTGGAGATAAAGTCTTGTAAAGCGTGTTGTGGTCTGTGCTATTGTTTTGTATAGACAGTATGATGAAATATTTGAATTAACGCGCAACATAAGTTTAAAATGTTCATGTTATTCATAGATTTAAATATATAATAAATTTGAGAGAGTGAAACGATCGAAGGTCCCTGTTAAACCGTTTATGTACTGAACATAGTTTAATTTATGTCCAAGTAGGTACGACGTACTTATGTCGCTTCTAAGTGCACTCATGTTCTAGTTGACACCCGAATAAAAGCTATTTTATGTTGTATTGTGCACCCACGTTTTTATATTCTGTGTCGCTGCGAAAGTGCTGTCCCAAGATCATTCGCCACTTCATAAATCCAAATCTTCACTTACCCAATGGGACCAATATCATTCCTCTCAGGAGTTATTGTGGGTCTGGTCACGTATCTTATGGTGAGTCGAGCTTACTAGTATACTTTGATTCTACCCACGTAAACAATTAAATCATGGGGAATATGTGGACCAAGGTTAGATCACCGATATGGGAAAGGTGAACAAGGATATTCATATCAAAGGTGACGGCGAAATAAATTGAATATCGGGTAAATGAAATTTGATATATGGAGATTGTTTTTCGTTGTTTATACTTATTGATATTGTCCTAAACATATAAAAAGATGAAAAATAATGATACCTAGACGCCGTCAAACGGTTCTAAGTCATAGTGTGGCAATCGTCAGACCGTCACATAAAAAAAATAACGGGTCGATAACGAAAAACATACATACTAAAACAAATAATATGAAAGTCGCAAAGGACAGCAGCGTCATAAAATCAAAATCAATTGCGTGATGTGACCAGCCAACTACATTTCGAGGGATACAAATCAAGAAAACGTAGAACTTTTTGGCAACGACGACAAATACGACTACTTTGACTTTCAGAAAAAAGTTTGTTGACCCAAACTTTACATTAGTATTGCCTCTTTTGGATTTTACAAACGTGAACATGGATATGTATCGACATCTTGACGTAGGTAGTTCAATGTGTTAGATTTAATAATAAAATTTTCAACAGTTACAGACATGAAAAATTGTTAAATATCCTTACAAGCCACTTCACCATTTTTCGCAAAGTTTTTCTTCACGCATAAATTCAGCCTACAATGTACTCTACCGAAAATTGAAAAAGCTTGAGTGCTACGATATCCGCCAAGGTCTTTCATTGCAACCTTGGATCTCAGATCAAGCGTTAGGGTTATGTTATGGCACCCGCATCCCCGCCATATACGCATCCTGAGAAACGTGACCAAATTTCCTCTCATGGCCGTTCGTTTCTATCACCCTAAAAATTACAAACGATGTATCATGCAAATCTCCCTCGGCCGCTTTAACATAATACGTCTTGCAATTTCCTGACACGACAAATCTCGGCTGCGTCCTTGGCTGCGTTCTGCCACATTATACAGAACAGGCATGTTATGAAAATCTGCATGACTATCATGTTGAAAAATGGTTGAGGCTAATTTATTTCATATCTTTTGGTGTTTGTTGTTGCCGTTTAGATAGCTTTTGGAACTCGTAGGTATATATACATTTTACTGCGTTGAATGTTTGTAATTCTCGTTCCTATATATATATTGTATTTTTTCTAATTTTTTTCACATTAATTCGCTTTTATAAAAAGACTAAAATAGTATGATAATAATTGCAATTTTGCAACACCACTCTATAACATGTATAAATAAAGAAACCATTCTCGAAATGTATGTACTATGTGTGCGTGCATAATTTTGGATCGACTGCACTTATTTGGCCAAGCTAATTCATATGTTAAGACTAAAATTAGATCAAGGATCATTTTAAAAACTGTGAAATTAATATTATTCGGAAAAGTGCAAAAAAAAAACTCAATATAAAAAGTTTCATTTTCTTCCTTAGTTTACACTGGTAAAGCCGGGGCGGGAAACTAGTAATTATATTACTAATATTATGACAAACAATCTTGTTGAATGCTTTTATAGTTTATTCCTACCTCGTATTCTAGTTTCCCTCACTTTATGTCATAGGTCTACTGCGACTGCGACGTCCCCAAGACAAATAGCGTACGACTGACCTTGACTGAAATTGCTTCGCAACCATTGTCTCCGGTGAGTGAGTACGTATATTACAATTTGAATTAATTGCAGACAATCGAAACGGGTTGACAGTTGAAATGTTTAAAGTACTTACTACCACTTCTAGGAGGGTAATGTGTCTTTTGTCACCTTGTCTTTTATAGATGTGATCACTTTGATGAATTCTTATCATATTTTCGGTATGCAGCAAGTCAATCTATTGATTTTATGAAGACATTCATTTCGTTAAGCTTTTGCGTAGGTAGGTAACGGCATTCTGAGAACCTTTTCACGGGATCAAATTACAATATTACTCAAAAGTTTTCAAGGCGCATGAATTGGTTTAAAATGCTTTTAATCCATTTATAAAAATTAACCTGAATGCCTTTACATTATCTCTGGGGAACCGCCTGTTACAGTCACTAGTCAAGGATAAACCTTTTAAATGAAAACAAAACATAAATTTTCCTGAGATTTTTTGTGCCTACAGCATCCTTATTTATGGTGTCGTACGGGGAAAAGCGTTACTTTTCGATCACCGTTATTGTTATTCCCGTTCCAAAAAAATCACATTGAAAAATCACCGTGACTTTGTCACTTCGGTTATTTCGTGTCACGACATTTGTGTGTCGATCGTTCCCGCCAGTTACTGATATTTTTGTAACAGCTGATGTTACTCTGTGACAGCGTACCGCAGTCACAGTCACAGTTAGTAACAGCGGGCACGAGGCACGACGTGAAGCGTTGCTTACACACTGTTCCAGTGATATCGTTTATCGTTACTTAGCAACAACGTTATTTTGTAACGTTGTTACTTCGTGACAAGTCACACTGTTACTTTTTAACGGCGGATCACCGTGATTTTTTCATCGTGAAGTTATTTATCACCCACCTCTACACAGAATAGCAATGTGAAGGTTTGAGGAAGCAATATTTTATTGAACTTGGACTTTTAGGAACAAGGACGAGAGTTAGATGCATAGCTCTTGCGATAAGTGTTTGCCAGGGACCTTGGTACATAGGTTAAGTTTGTTTTTTTCATCATTTGTTTTGGTAGGGGGTAAGCACTAAGCAGTAAGTGACTATTCTTTTTATATGTTAGGTCCATAAAGTAGAAGTGAAGGTAAATCTTGCCCGAACCGTCAAATGTATTTATTTATACACCATACAGCCCTCTCAAATATATAAATTCTTAACAATTTTGATTAAAATTTGCAATTAATTAATTGATACTATTGAAGGTATCGAAAATAGGCAATATTGATTTTAATTTTGTATTAAGCAGTAACGCTGCTAACGCAAACTAGAAATTTTAGAAATAAAGGAAAAATTGAAAAACTTAGGCACCGAGCAGGATTCGAACCTGCGACCTCCCGGCACTCGCGGCCAGTCGCTCTAGCCAACTGAGCTATAGGTGCGATTGCTACCCGGCTTGAAATTTGTTAATCCTACCTTCATTTATACAACGCCTTAAGGGAGGCGTACAGCGACATCTACCAGAAGACTCAGGCTTCATTACGGCACTAACGTCTCAAATTATGTAAATGAAGGAATGATTGACAAATTTCAAGCCGGGTAGCAATCGCACCTATAGCTCAGTTGGCTAGAGCAACTGGCCGCGAGTGCCGGGAGGTCGCAGGTTCGAATCCTGCTCGGTGCCTGTATTTCAATTTTTCCTTTATTTCTAAAATTTCTAATATTGATTTTAATGAACAATACTATGATCTAGATTGCGTTACTTATGTTATAAAGGACGAGATACCTCTCATCAAGTTAGTAACCCCATTCCGTAATACACCTGTCAGGAGGAGCTTCTGTAAACTATCTCGAATCGGAATAGTTTGGGCCTGGCATTTGTGTTCCGTGAGCGTGAAAATCGGCTGCTTGAGATTATCCTCGGAGGTGTAATGTATATAGAATCGTGTTTGTTTAAAAACACTCTGTGTTTTTACGTAGAAAAAACTAATACTTAAATTTATACTATGCCCTTTGAAATAAATAAATATCTATTCTTATTCACTTTTTTGGTAAATTGTTCATGACTGAATGATGAAGTTACCACGATCAAATACCTAACTACTTGATTGATACTGAAAATAAATAAGAACAGCTCATATTTAGCCCGAAACGGGAATCGAACCCGCGCCTCCAGTTGCCATGTTTTCGTCGTTTGATCGATGTTTTCGATGTTTACTGTATTCAGGAATAGAATTGGCTTTACTGAATAAAAAAAAAAAAGGTCAGGCTATTTTCCACTACAAATCTATTCACGGCCTCTACCCTTTAAATCATATCTCGCACGGTCCCTAACCAAAGATCAACTAAATAAAAATCTATTACCAATAATTTAGGTACGCGTTATTAGCAAAAGGATTAAGGTTGTCAAAAATGTTTGTTAGGTACCTGAGCTACGTGTAGGAAGATACTCGACCCCTGGAGGCTCATTATTCGCCCTTAAGTAATTAAATATCCTTGGCGATTCCCGGCGGGGCTACCGTTACGCAATACAACTTGTACAATCTCAGCGTCTTGAAGGTCATGCGTGTTGTTTTATTATACTGGATGTAATCCACGAATAAAACTGAATAGATTTATAATTTACTGATAATATCGGGTTTATCTTATCTTATCTTATCTAGATGAGGGCCCTTGCGGATGCACTTCAACATAATCTCTTACAATCATTAATAAAAGAAAAAAAGCTTACCACCCATTAATTTAAATGGAAGTTTAAGTTCGTATGTAACGCGTGTGTTGATCATTACACTCTCCCTAGGCTCTCTAATCACCCCTAAATAATTCCGCTTCGAGTATAATAATTAATGTTCCCCATCAGTATCACGACAAACAATGTATTAAAACACTATCCAGTTTATTTTGTAACCTGAGCGCAATCAATTCTTTATTTGCATGACGAGAACAGATGGACCGAATAAGTCGTCTACTACTGTGTTATTAAATCGATCAATCAGAATCTGATTTTGCTCTTTTGACTGTGACAAATTTATGGTATTAATAATCAATACAGTAAGTTTCATTAAAACCCATCAAAACTTATCAAAATCGTGTGATCAATGATGAATTTACTAGAAGACCTAGGGATGAAAGTAATAATGTACATTCAGTGGAGACGACATAATCGTGTCCTCGGCCGGCGCTGACTCGGGTGTAACTTACCCTATTTGGTCAATTAGACATTTATTTACCTATCTTTGGTTTTTTATTAGTAATATTATTGGATTTTACGCAAAGATTGCCTAACCATGAACCTGGCCCAAGATGTGAACTAATTTTAACCTTGTTTGTAATACTCGTCACAATCACAATGTCATTGAAATTTGTTTCTCAAAACTTTGAATTTGTAATAATATTTGTTTTTGGCCTACTGTTTGAAATAAAAAAAATATTATACGTGTTTATATATATTTATTACATTCTTCAATGCAATGCAATCCTATGACTAAGAAAGAAAACAAAAAATTGAGAACAATCAAAGGTGTATTGCGTGATGCTGATGTACTAATTTATAATTATACATATATTTCATATCTTACAAATGCAACATTGAGGCTATATAAAACTAAAAATGACTAACAAAAAAATTGATAATTTTGTAATTATCACTAGTTAGATAGTTAAAGTTTGTTTTATTAACTTTTATTTTGATTAGGAGAACCTAACATAGAAATCTACACAAATATTATACATAATTCGGAAAGCCTATTTTGTAAAGTTTGTGATACACACAAGAAACAAGTAAGATTTTCATAAACTGTAGGTACTGTCGTACCTATGTTTTAGCTTTTCTAATTTATCACCACCTTCAAAATTAATGATGGACGATGATTGGAGCATGCCTGACGACGGGCACAACTGGCGCGGCATGGACTATCGGTGCATGGTGGACTAGTGGCGCAGCGACGATGGGGTGGCCGTGGTGCACCACGGAGCTAGTGTGGGACACGGCCACGGGGTGTGCCACTACTGGGGCCACGTGGGCCACCGGTACCACGGGGGCGATCACGCCGGCTTGAGCCGCTGCGATCAAGGCAACGATAACCGTCTGGGGGAGAAAGCGTGTTCAGATTAAAAAAGTATATGTGCCTACTTTTTGGACAAAATCTATAACTGAAAAAGAAACAGAAATGCAAAAAAATTATTCGTGAGTTTTTGATATCTGAAAGTAAATAAAGTATATATCTAATTTAATTTCAGCAGTGACTGACATGTCAAAATATCAGCTAAAATTAAAATGCGTCGTTCTTTTGTCTTGCGGAGTGCCAAGATTTGAATCAAATTCAAATCGCTACATATTGTCAGAGACATTACTCTAAAGCATCAGCAAGTTTATTTTAAATTGTTCTGAAATTTGCTGCGTAGGCTATGGTGAGAAATCATATACATTCGATATTGTGCTTGGTTCAGTATTACCTATTATCTTCTTTTGTAATTTGCTTCATTGATCAAATATAATGTGTTTATGGACCGTATTTAAATAGGTACGGAATATTGTCTATCAGCAAAATAAATCACAATTTTAAAAACCTTTGTAATAGAATACAGAAATGAAATAACTTTTCATGCCTCGTAATCCGGACAATAAAAACAGTCCCTTATAAAATTGGGAAAATAATAGTGACCAACCGAAGTTTCCGTTTCGGTTTCGGCAGGTTTCGGCATAAAAATCATGTTGGCCGAAGGTTCGGTTTCGGTCAAAATACTGCCGAACCTTTCGGCAATGTCGAAACTGATATTATTGACCGAGCAAATGAAGCGAGCGAAGCGTCTCCGTTTCAACTTATGTAAAATTATCACTTGTTTCATATCTTGTTATAAAATAAAACAATTTTAGTACCACTTACACGTATAATAGGTTTTTAATTTTCATATGTCTGGAAAGAACGGCCCGCTGACGTTTTATTCAATGATTTTACACGTCTATGAAAGTTTCGGTTTTGGCCGAAACTAAAGCGAAAAACAGTAGCTTTAGTATAAGTTTTTTCGAAACATTAACTAATTCGAACGCGTTTGCGTTTTGCCTCAATATGTATGAAAACGTGAACAGCGCCTCTGGTGGTCACTATTGGAAACTAAAACAGCGAGTATAAAATTTGTTGCTAACCGATGAACGCGCGTATTTCAAACTCGGAGCGTTTTCATACATTTTGAGATAAAACGCAAACGCGTTCGAATTAGTTAATGTTTCGAAAAAACTTATACTAGAGCTACCGAATTTTCGGTTTCGGCAAAAAACATGTTTCGGTCGGACACTAGAAAATAATCATATCGTCTGGCGTACACGTAGGCATCTAAATGGACGATACCACTCAAACGTGCTAGGACAAATACCAAGGGCAAAGAAAAATTATATTGAATAACAAAAATACTTTTGGGTATTACTTTTTTTTATACAACTACGGTGGCAAACCAGCGTACGGTCCACCTAATAGTAAGTGGACACCGTAACCTATGTACGTCCGCAACTCCAGAGCCACATAATAAGTTGCCAGAGAAGTCACGTGCGCGTTGTCGACTCGTTACAAAATTTGATGATTCCATGTGTACATTACTTAACAAGGGCGGTAAAACAAAGAATGTCTCAGATTGCAGGTATTTGACGCCCGAGCCGAAGGCAAGGGCGATAAATATGCTATCTGAGGCTTTCTTTATTACCGCCCGTGTTAAGTACTAAATTTTATGTCACCCCCTGGCCAGAAAGTGGGATTTCCCGCGCGCGAAGCGTGCGGTAATTGCCGCTTTATGGCCAGGTGTGACATAAAATTGTATTATGCCTTATTTCCTATACCTACTCAAGCAAGAACTTATAATAATCCATTACACTACAAATATGTTGAAATATTACGGCTTAGATCAAACAATGAAAATAATATAGATAACCTTCGAGGAAGCGTAGGTAGCAGAGGGCTGTTTCGTGTCAAATTTCGTGTAGGTGCCGTCGTGTCGCAACACCTACACATATTTGTTTAAAGATTTTTTTTATTTCTCAAAAGAAATTGTACATTTCACTTAATGTATAATGGGAGGCGTATGGTCTCGCCAGAATACGACGCTGGTTCCTGCGTCAGCATTATGCTGAGGCGGGATCATTCGTGACAAATGAAATGCGTACATAGTTTTAAGTTGTGCTTAATTTAAATGCTAGTCATAACTTTTTGTTTGTCATGAATAAATTATTTTCATTTCATATAACTGTTGTTCAGAATGATATTGTCATACTTCAGGTTGATTTATGTTGGTCATAGGCCATTTTTATGAACAACAAGGGCGATAGTCGGCGCGGGGCCCACTTCCGAACTCGCTCAAATACAAATTCATGTGTAGCCGTTCCGTAACAGTTTTTATATACATGACTTTATGATCCATATTCGTCTGACAACACGCGTCTCACACGTTGGACTGCCCCGCTCAAACACATAAACAACCTTATTATCAGTCTGGAAAGCCGCTGCTAAACGTTTCATTACAATGAATCAATTCATGCATATGTTTGTGATTGTTTTTTCAACTATAAAGCAGCTGCAATAAGATAATAAAATTATACATTAATTTACAATATAAAAAACATAAAAATTAAATATTTATAAAAGATTGTCCCCCTTATTCATAAACGTCCATCAAACCTATATTAGTTAACCAGCCGCTAAAGTTAGTTTGCCGTTTGCCTTATCTGTCACTTTGACATTTGCGTATGTGAGAAAGGGACAAACAACATTTTAGTTAGCAGAGGTTTGTTATCTTTTATGGGTGTGTCATTATAATATTCTTGACATTAGTTTGACAGCAAAATTCGTTCTAGGAATTGAGATGCCGTAATTCCTTTCAGATTGCAATATGTATATTTCAATAAACTACCTCTTATTGAAGGATGAATATAATCCTCGCGAATCCTTTCTGATTGATAAAGCTTTATGTTATAAATGCAACTTGGAAGAAACATTTTAAGTGTTGCAACCGAAATAACTAGGAAAATTTTAATTTAGTTTGCAACAGTCATCAACGAACCAAATTGTTTTAAAAATAAATAATTACATTTGCAGTTGAAGACAAGTTTCACCTAAGTTTATTAAGTTTACATTGAGAAGTTTTGTTTCCAAGGTCACTGTAAATTGTTTTGGAAACTTTTTAACTTGCATTGTAATGAATGGAATAATAAATATAAAATTCAATTCAATTGGTAAAATTTGTTCTCAAATAATTAGACTTCTCCATTCTCATTTTTGTGCACACTGTCTCAATCGGTTGTCTCTACCCTGCCGTGTTATGACAATACACTCTATCTTAAAAACAGCTAATTTAAAGAAATTGCACAAAAACATTTGTTTTCCTTATTTGGCCACGAAATCGTTACTATTAATCCAATTTTGTAACTCGAGTTTTATTTTATTTTTATTTATTAAACCAAAAATTTTAAATTTACAATTCATTTTACAATTCTTAGCCACTTTTGGAAACCTTGTTAGGTTTATGTAATAGTTACAATGTCATGGCACGGCAGTACCGTGGATGAAGTTATAGATATAATATGCCAGTTTAATGATTAATTTATTGAATATCGTGAGTAAGTAATCCATATTTCCTCACTCACTCCTACTTTACTGGCATAATATATTTGTCTATATCATTCAGAAAATATAAATGTTAAAAAAAAAACAAACTGCCTGCCTAAGGGTGCCTTTCCACTTGAACTATGCTATGCTATGTTTTCATACATTTGATACGTATAAAAACAAACTATAGCATAGCTCAAGTGGAAAGACACCGTAAGACGGTTGTCACACTGATGCGGATTCCGGACGGTTTCCGCACGAGTGCGAGCGGAACACCGCTATAGACTTGCGCAGCGATATCCCGCTTGCACTGCAGAAACCATTGAATGTGTATCACTTTGTTAAATTCAAAGTTTCCTTAAAGCAAAATAGCCCATCTTCAACATTAAAGGTACTCAATTGATGGCGCGTAGCCGCGGGACATACTGAACATATACTACCAGTAACACGTGTTTTACAGCCCTTTCACTGAACTCCTTATTAAATACAGTAAACACTTATTTGTAAATAATGTTAATATGAATTATGGTGTTTTTGAATATGCAACAAGCACTTCACACAATAAAGTCAAGTCTCACCAGTTTGAACATTGTGAGGTTGTTTGTGGCTTTGGTCTTCCGATGTAGACTGTACAGGGTAGGCTAGGTTTAGTCCTTTTATAGCGCCTGCTTGTCCTACGGTCTAGGCTGCCTATGCATCTAGTTGTAATAAATCTTGTTCGTTTGGTAATATGCAACTTGAGCGTACTATTGTATAGTTCGTACGTTCAAGAACGGTTACTGTTGTTGCTGTTAATAGTGTGAAGCTGATGATGAAAAATATTGTACCATAATATAGACCCAATTTACCTTACTTTACAATAGTCTTACTAATACGGACGGTTTTTTACTTTAGACATTAGTAACAATCCTCCGAACCATGTATGAGTTATGCCTGTCATTTTAAAATACGTAACATTATCACTGTAGGTGTATTTGGGCGAATTTTTTCTCGTCAAATTTCACTTCCCAACTAACTTATTCCAGCATTTTTAGTTGGCAACCCAACCATTGGAACATTTAGATTTGGCAATTAAATTCTTATTTGGCAAAATATTATTTTACCTAGGCTTCATTTAGACTAATAGTAAATAACAAAAATGTTTCATTAAACCGAAAAAAATATTGACAAATAATTTTTCATCAAATTCTTATTTGGCAAAAAGACGAAGTATAAAAACAAAAATAGGAAATTTTCGACTCTTAGTTTTCCATATCATTTGCGTACTTATTGTAATGTTTAAGTGCTTGCATTTGTCTGGAATGAGTTAAAAGTTTTATAAAACAAGTAAAATACATACACAAAAACTTGGCTACCGGGCGAGCGAGCAAAACAATCCAGAACTATAATTTTGGTTTAACGAACGTTTTAGTTTCCATAATCTTTTCTTGCTTGCTCGTTTGCATGCATGTGTGCTTGCTTGCATGCATGTGTGCTTGTTTGCTTGCTTGCATGCATGCATTCGTGCTTGCTTGCTTTTTAGTGCAGTAAATTTTAGGAACATCATAGTTATCTGAACCTGGACGCATTATTTGCTTAACAAGCATTTGCCAACACAATATTTTGGGACCCGTATATTATACCTATAGACACATTCGACAATATAAAAAGTGACATTTTAAAACACTGCTAAGTAATTATTTGATAAACAAGAATTTGCCAAACCATACATTTGCGAAACCAGAAATGTGTCAAATGTTGTTTTGCAAAATGATCATTCGCTGAAAGGAATTTTTGGGACATATAGTTTGGGACATGATAATTTGCTAACCCTGTACCTACCCAAAAGTAATGCACTAAAATATATGAAACACAAGCATACGCGTATGCGTGTCATAGATGTTTTACTCTTTTATTTCGTCTAATAAAAAGCTGTTTTGGAGTTTTCCCGAATTAATTTCCCGATAATTTGTTTATAATTCTATCGTGGGTAAGTAGATGAGAATACAAAGCAAAAATATTAATTTGTTGTCTTATAATTCACTATCATGATTTAGACAATTACATCTGAATATTCGAAATTGTCCTCCACAACAAAAAGAAAACCGAGCACGCCAGTTTTGTATGCACTCACTATACATTTAATGCCAACGAATGAGTCAGGTTGCGAGCCACGATCAGCGCTAATACCTTAAATAGATGTATTTATATTGTAATTAATGTTTGTTTATAGATTTACAGTGAATTTTTTTTAGTAAGGTACCAAATAAATAGTATTCATATATGAATAATTAACAAACAGTAGTTGTTTGTTAATTATTCATATATGCTTTACAGTTCGCAATGTATATACTTTACAGTTCGGTAAGATTCTCCACAAGTAAACGTATCTTATACACAGGGGATACAAGAACATTATAGTGAATAATACCGGAACTATTTACTTTATACGATTAAAACTTTTGTTATTAATACTAGGTATGTACCTATAGGTCTCTTAAGTTACTGTAGCCAACTGTATTAAAAAAAACTTGATATTTAATATTGAGGTAATCGAATGTTTGTCACATTTGAATTCTTTCCAACAGAATTAGAGTCCAAAAGTGACATACATTCAAATTTCTCGACTGTACACACCATCATTTGATATCTAACTAGATTTTCGGCGAAGAAAAACATTGTGGGGAAACCGGCATAATCCCAAATAAGTCTGGATTTCCCTCTGAATTGGAAGGTCAGTGACAGTCGCTTTCGTAAAATGAATTCCTACTCCAAATCTTGGGATTATTCGCGCCAGTAGCGGGCCCTTTATGACACAACTGAGATCGGTATGAGGACGAATTGGGTACCTACACTTTGGTCTCGGCTCGGTTAAGTTTAGGTACACATGCTTTAAACACAGAAAATTATTTGATAATTAATTACATTTCCTGTGATAGATTTGTTTAATTTAAAGTGTGTAAGGCTACTTCCTGACTTGGCGGGGCGGGATCGATAATAATATGCAACATTTTCTTCTTGGACGTAAACTTACTGACGGCGCAAATATTTCCACTTGACAGAATACTGTCAGTATTACATTTGCGCAGTAGTAATATTATGCGCAGAAGCGGATCAGTACTGCCTTCGCATCGTCCCGCTTCTGCGCATCCCGCGCCAGTCAGGAAGCACTCATTTAAATGTAGGGGCGCAGTAAAAAGTAGTACAGAGTTGACTGACAGTTGACACTGACATTTGACAGTTTTATCATATCGTACCGCCTCCGCACCGACAAATCAGGACGTCGCCTTACTGTGAAGCTGTAACCAATTTCCGACAACGGGGATTGTAGACCTTATATTGAGCATGCGAGGCTAGAATAGATATCCGCGGCAAATGTCAGGCAGTGGTAATTGGTAGCTAAATAAGGAGATAAAGGTCATTGAGTGCATAATAATCATCGTCATCATCTATTCTATTTAAGAGCTGGGCTCCTGACGCTCCAGTATCTACTATAAGTTTTTTCGAAACAAAACACAAACGAACACGTTTGCGTTTAGTCTTAATTTATACGGCAAAAAACAGTTACCATCTAAGGCCACCAGAGGCGCTGCTCGCGTTGCTTAACAAAATGAGACTAAAAGCAAGCGCGTCCGTTTGTGTTTTGTTTGGAAAAAATATATGTACAGATTCAGAATCAGATTTCGAATGCCGACCCGAAATCAGATTTCGATTGCCATAAGTAAATAATAATAATCTAGAGCAGAAGCGCGGATAGTCAGGAGGTTCACCTCTCTGTCGCCGTGTCGCTCAGTCCACCGGTAACTTGGTCCCCGACTCGTCTTTAGTATACTCATATAACTATTGTCTATTATTTATGTACTTATGGCGAAGCATACATATTGTATATTGTATCTTGTAGAAGACTACGCTATTAATAATAACAATAACAACTTCAACTATTCGCCATAGCTAATCCTTAATATCAATTAAGAATCGACCAAACGCGTGTGACTATAAAACAGGCCGTACAGTTGTTGGCTATCAGAATAGTAATCAGAAATAATGATATTAAAATTTCATTGTTATCGAGTGTATTTCCAGTGAAGAAATGTGCTGGTTATAAAACGTGTACTTAGTGCCGTTGTTACTTTTTGGTTTGACGAGATAAAAAAGTGGGGGACGCACAAGTCCCTACATTAGATTCCATGGAAAGGTAATTACCAGAGTAAAACAATGTTGTTACGTACTTAACAGTTCCTAATCTATCCTACTTGTTTTAATTTTCTGATGATTTCCGTAAATATTTTTTTACACCTTTGTATGTACTCCTCTCCATCATCATCTTCCTTTGAAGATGCTTCCAATTTTCGCTACATTAATACAACTTGTAAAACTACCGTTAATCTATTTTCATGCCGTTCGAAAATAATTATGCTCGTTTCACCTAATGGGTATTACCAAAAGTGCTAGAAGTTTCACATAATTAAATAGAGGAAGCCATTACCCGTGAAATATCAGCACTTGAGAGGGAAGGGTCAATGAACTTCGTTACTGAGTACCTATTTATAGACCCTTTAACTAGTTTACATGAAACCTGAGACTTTTGGGAGGGGAAATTATCTATGAAAGGCAGAAAGGATTTAACGCAAATACGCTATTTGACTAATTTTTTTTATAATGCCAATCGAACCAGTTTTTAGAGACGATCAAATGTCTATATGGGACCAACAACAATTAGAGCACAATAAAGGGCTAAAATTAGGGACAAACCTAGCTCGACGCTAGCGACCCTCAAAAAGGCTCCTACAAATTGGCCCTGGCAAATGACGTCACTTGCACACTTGCACAGCATTTGACCAACCGTTGTATGGGAAAATTTGTATTTTGCTGTTTTAGTCGTAACATAATGCGTTTAGGTACATTGTTGCCATACAATTTATTTTTTATTTTTACATAAGATTTGAATTTTGGACGGTAAAAAAATTACATAATTTTCTGAGTTTTTGAATGTTCATATATCTTTTTATGATTTTGGTAAAATTTTATAATTTACGATTTATTGTGATATTTTGATGGCTAACTATCCAAAAAGTGACACTTTGTTATAAATGTTAACATGTGTCAAATACCGTATTAGGGTGTTTTTTTTTTATAAAGAAAGCAATGTTGAAAAATTCTTAGTTTGGCAAAAATTAAAGTTACCTTGGATACAAATTGGATGGTTAATTTTCGTACCTACTACAGTAGAGTCAATTAAATACAGGCATTAAACAAGTATATTTTTAATCCTACATATTTCTTAAATTTTATATGACAAAAATGCTCAATTAAACCAATTTTGTTGCCAGTATACCTACTAAAGTATGACTGGTGCAACAAATAATATGGTACACGGATGTGCTTGATAAAGTTAACGAAAATAGATGAATTTCATTTCACTACGTCGACAATTGTCAGTGACAATTGTCAAGCGACAGGTGACATGCGATAATTTTGAAAATTGTTTTCTATAGAAATGCTTATAAACATGACATGCATTTTGTGACAATTGTTTGTATGACGTAATAGGGATGACGACACTATAAAAGAAAATCAATAAATCCAAATTTTCTACATAAAGGCTCAAATTCTCAATCAAATGGCGAAAAAAGTAATTCAAACAAATAAATAATTACGTAATTATAAGTCTTCAAAGTTTTAAGAGTGGGTATGTTCTGTCCCTTTTCCGCAAAACGCACCTTTGTATTGAACGATCGTCATTTATTGTGGCGCTACTTAAACGTGACGTCACGGCTAGGTAGCAGTTTCTCTCTCTAACTACGAACATTCTAACCGTTGTAACTTCGTTATTTTTTGAGATATTTGAATAGGATTTTCACTATTTGGCATAGTTTTATGTCTTCTTTCTATTGAAGTAATAAAAAAAATCGAGTCGACATCCCTATTGTTTGTATACATGGATGTGCTTGATAAATTCAACGAAAATAGATGAATTTATGGTATTAATTTATAAATGTTGCAGCGGGTAATTTAAAAAAAATGCATTCGAATAAAACAAATTTATTTTCCGAACAAATGGTAATGGTTTTTCACTTTGTATTTGTATGCAACTGGTTGAACGTAAGGTTGGTGGTACGTCACTGGGTGTACCACTGGCGCTACATGTACTACTGGTGCTACAACGGGTGCAGGGTAAGCATGGTAGGCCTCGTGGTACACTGGCACGTGGTGCACCACTGGTGGAGGCACTCCATAGGCTGCTGTGTGTATGTGGATCCCTGGTGTCGGCAGTGCTGATGCTAGCATTCCGGTTGCAAGTATCTGGAAATCGAATAATATTTAATTCAAATTTATTTTATGATGATTCTTACTACCCCGCCCAATTTTTTTTGGGAAAGCTCGAATTAAGATACAGCCTTTTGAGTTCGACACGCGGCTAGGCTGTATAAAATAAATACATTATGAGGGAGTTGGATGCCTTCGGGCGGTTTGAGAACTTCTAACAGTCAAGTTGCCCACTCACTTGATAAAGCCTAATCCCAATAAGGTCTAGTTTCCCCTTGGGGTTGGAAGGTCAGATGGCAGTCGCTTTCGTAAAAACTAGTGCCTACGCAAAATCTTGGGATTAGGTAGCGGACCCCAAGCATCCTTCAGGATGCAACTGTACTGGGATAACGCTAGGAGGATGGAATGAGGGAATCATTTTAATTGAAATAAAAGACTAGTACGTATATGTTAACATTCTTTCGCCGTTTAGTAGTCACTTATTTATTTATTTATTTATTTATCGTATGGCATTTATTTCGAACCGTGAAATCTTCGAGAAGACAGTACGGTTGCCAGTTTTTTTGCCGGTAGTCACTAAATTTGTCAGTCCACCATTGCTATAGGTACCAATCAAAACTTATCCATAATGTATTACAAAATTAATAAAGTATAACTGAACGTACCTTTTAGTGAAAAGGGTATAATTATAATATTATTAGATTTATTAGACAATGTGGACTAATGCCCACTTTCAGCCATTAGAGGAGGCTTATGCCTGGGCATGAAAGCCTTCACGCCCCACTACTGTAGAGTGTAGGCTGATGATAATTAGACGTCTAAAAATAAATTGGATTTACTAATTATAGAAACCCTCTTTATAATCCGCGCGGTCTCTGTTCGCTGAGATGATTTATACAGGGTGACGTGAACGAGTCTAGTTACATATTTATAGTCTCATTATTATTAAGGAATTCCTTTACACAGGTATATAATAATAAAAATCTTACCGCGAACAGTGTTAAAGTCGTCATGTTGGCTACAGTTCTTAGCGCAATGACACACACTCGTTTAATTTTCTGCTTATTTATAAGTGAATTTTCACAGACCTAAGGACAATAGAAGTGACGTTGACTTGACCCGTATTAATTGACGAACCACGTGTTAGATTGACTAAGACATATTTCCTTGTTTTGTAATAGGTACCAATTAAGGCTATTGTTTCAGCATCATCCACATCGCAGATCATCTTTTATTATGGATTTTGATGACGAATACTTTTACACAATAATACATCGCAGATAATCTTCTATTATAGTTTTTGATGCGTTTTTGACCCCATGCATCCTTCAGAATGCAAATGTACTGAGATAACGCTAGGCTAGGAAGATGTGTTTTTGTTATCTTCGTGTTTAAATTAGCTTGACGCTGTAAGGTGATTAAACATATCTACAATGACGCATCTTTGCAAAATAAAAGGTAAGTGTAGCAAATAGTCTGACTTAATATCTAGTCACCGGTGTGACGTCGAATCAAGTTATTTCCCCATCTTAATTTATCTTCATCACGCTACGCTATATCACCGAAGATCGTTTTTTCCACAGTATCACGTAATGAAATCATTATCCTCCAGTTCTACGTTCTACTCACAAATTATGATGAAATTTCATTTAAATAGAGCTTGATACAGTGCCCATTGCTTTAATGTTTAGAATGTAAATAATCCATGATAACTTCCTTTTTTTTTTGTCTTTCAATTCATGGCAGTATTTTTTTCACTTTAATTAAAGTTGTGCTAGCGAATTGTGACTCAATTTCGATATTTTCAGTTCTATTCGTTTTAATACGTACGAGTCACAAATATTTTTGTATTTGGCCCTAGCAACGCATTAAAAAAAAACTATTTACTTAACTGCACGTAACTTTTACCTCTCGCACGATTAAACAGGCTGAATGTATACCTAAATGTTTATTGAATTTAGACAATAAAGACCGTAAATGTAATACTGAAATTTTCATCAGAAATGGAAACTAGAGACCATTGTAATACGAGTAGTATTAGTATGCCTTACTTCTTTTGCGCATAAGTGCATTGTAGTTTCTTCTGGCTCCTGGCAAAACCTGCATTATGCATCTTGTTTCATACCCATTTGAAACAGCTGTTTGTTCAATTTGCAGTGACCTGTGAGGATTCTTGTCACTGCGCAGGCTTTGTGTCTTTTGAGCTGTAATAGCTCCCTAAGACAGTTTATTATTGAACCCTTTAATCAATGCCTTCGAATGTTTTCGTCCTTTTGCGAACTTCCACAGCTCGACTGCCGTTGACTTTTCTACGTCGGCAGAGAATATGCTTTCCATTTTGTGATGCCGCAAAACGGTTCTGGGCCGACCAATGGTCTGTCTGCGCCCTTTCTGGCAAGTCAAGTTCATCTGCTTCCTCTTTTTCGGCAATATCGGAGTGCCCGCCACCCATCTCATTATTTTTCTACTACATCTCATTACATTTATTTCTTTACATGTAATGTTTTTGATGGGATGTAGTTGTCGTGTCGTAGTAGGTGGCCTATCATATTTCCTCTTCGTGTTTTAATTGTGCTCATTAAGCTTCTCTTTTCCGATACTCTATTCAGGACGGCTAAAAATATATATCGTGAGAATAAAATACTTTGGAGCGCTCGTGGCCCAGCGGCGCCCGCGTACCGCGTGCGATGTCGGCCGCGGTCAGTTTTAGAATGGGTGCCCGCTTTGAGTGGTTACTAACTGAGCGCTCCCGTGCTTCGGAAGGCACGTTAAGCTGTTCATCCCGAATGCTGTATTATGGCAGCAGTCGTTAAGTCAAGTTGGAGGCCTTCGGGCGGCTTGATAACTTCTAACAGTCAAGTTGCCCAGGCCCACTCGCTTGACAAAAAGGGGCCGAAATTGCACCACGTCCGTAGGGTGTACCCACGCTACCCTACACGTGACCCCTGACTGACACATGTGACATCTTTCTTACTCACTCTAAAACGCCATAGATATAATATAGAAGTTCTACGCGGACGGAGTCGCGGGCTAAAGCTAGTAATCACATAAACTTTTACTAAAATAGCAAAATACTTATTTTCCCATACAACGGTTGGTTCCATACAGTGCGTGTGACGTCATTTGCCCGTACCAATTTGTAGGAGCCTTTTGGCGGGCCGCTAGCGTCGAGGTAGGTTTATTCCTAATTTTTACCCTTTATTGTGGTTTAATTGTAGTTAGTCCCATAGATACATTTGATCGTCTATGAAAGCTGGTTCGAATGGCAATAAAAAAATTTAGGCAAATAGTTAGCGAATTAAGTGCCTCTAATTATGTAACAGTTGCATTATAAACTACTATTCAATATGTAATATAACACACACATACTTTTTGAACATCCAAAATTGACAACATTTCATATTTTTAACTACTTTATTTTATGAACTAGTTAGAAAATAGGTAAAAATTTAAGCCACCCGTATTTTTTCTTTTTCAATTTATCTCATTATTTTATACAAAAAAAACACGTTGAAAAGTAGGTCATTCCAAAAGGGCGTAAGTAAAATATGACGTCATCTTCCCAACAAGAATCCAGAGCCACTCCAGAGCAGCGATTGTCTGTACTTTGTACTAAGGGGAAGCGAGGAAGATGACTTCAACTTTCGGTTTACAGTAATTTGCGATTTTTTCCAAAATTAACGGAGATAAAAATCTAAAAAAATGTTTTTTGTGTACTTCACACGTTTTTACCAAAATGGTTTTCGAATTAAGACTTTTGGAAATTATGAAATATTGTCAATTGCGTTATCTAGTCCAAAAGTGCAGTTATATTATATGGCTAAAGTGCAGTTTTAATGTAAAGGTTGCGCGCGGACGTTGCAGTCAATGTCGCCCGGTAGGAGTAACGCGGTCACGAGCGAATTAATTTACGGTAGTAACTTAACACCGTACTTGTACAATTGCCAACCTTAGTCCTTACATCCCGTTTTTATTTGGCAGCGTCTATTATTTGACGATTTTTTTTTTTAGTGAATGTTGATCGTGTTATTTGGGAACCAGTGACCTATTTACACTGGAGAACATATTTTAATGGGGCCTTCGCGTATCTATTCCTAAAGGGGCGCGCGAAAAAAAATCTTCAATCTATGAGAAAGCGAAAGTGAACACCTATAACCTTTTTTGTAGATAATTTTATGTAGACTACTTATATTTCAGAACAAGTTTTTCAGCGCCCACCTTTTACGAACTTTTTACAAAAAACGAAAGAATGGGACCTTTACTTCGTCCCCTACCCGTTAGCTCCACCCCCATCCACCAGTACTTTTAGTATGTTGTTTAGAGAATCTTTACCTACAACTATGCCACAATCAGCTATTACACGAATTAATTCCGAAAATTTTCTTTCGTTGAGTGTACTATTCGGGTTTTGTTGTGGCACGTATTGATGACGCTGACTGTACCGTTTGCCCTGAAATGTTTACTCTACTCATCAATCCATAATTTGAACCGCATGGTATTTTTTATTCCATCAAAGTAAAGTGCGATAATTTCGCTCACTTGTATGACGAGTTTGTTCTTGCATGTACCGGTTAAACCAGTGCTAGACATCAAACATACTTCTACTGCAGATTGACTTTCATTAAATAAATAAAACTGTCTTACAGTGGCAAATTAGTCTTTAGCCCGCTTGATAAGCGAATTATGTGGCCCAGGGGATTTAGAAGTATTTGGGTATATTCCTTTCGCCGACAAGGTTGATAATCAAACGCAGGTCTGTGTTTCTTTTATTAAGTAATATAATATTACTTCATATAAAAGAAACGCCAGGTAACAAATATAATGAGAGTTTTGTTTATATCAAGTGAGATATCAAATCACTAGGGACATAAACGTTAATGCAATATTTTCGTCTTAAGAGTATCTTGTTTCATACGACGTTTGATTCGGTGAGCGAATTCAGACACAATAAGATATTTATAAATCTGGGTACCTATACGAGGGGCGTTCAATAAATTCTCGGTATGAGAATGAAAACAAAAGAATACGATAGGTTTTTTATTTTATTTTTCAATATACTCCCCCCCTATGTTTATGCACTTATAAGATCGGTCAATTAGTTTTTCTAACCCCTCATAAAAATATTTTTTATCTTTAGTGTCAAAATGCTCCTCCACTGCTGTCTTCAAAGCTTCATCGTCAGAAAATCGGTTTCCTCGTAGGTCATTTTTGAGGTTGGGAAACAAAAAGAAGTCACTCGGGGCTAAGTCTGGACTATACGGTGGGTGTGTAATAGTTTCGAACCCAGATTCCCGAACAGCAGCCTTGGCGATATGAGCAGTATGCACAGGGGCGTTGTCGTGCAGAAGCAGAACTCCCTTGGTTAATTTTCCCCTTCTCTTCTCTTTGATTGCTTCTCTTAATTGGCGTAGAATATTAGCGTAGTACCCTCCTGTGATATTTACACCCTTTTCTTTATAATCGATCAGCAATATTCCATCACAATCCCAGAATATTGTGGCCATGACCTTTCCAGCTGAAGGCATGACCTTGAACTTCTTAGGGTGAGGACTTCCTTTAATGTGCCACTGCATGGACTCTTGTTTGCTCTCAGGGTCATAATGATGAACCCAGGTTTCACCTCCGGTAACAAACTTTTGCAGTATCTCATCAGGATTTTTACCACACAGCTTAATAAATTCGGAACAACAAGCAACGCGCGTATTTTTCTGAAGCGGCGTCAGCATTCGCGGTACCCATCTCGCACTGACTTTTGACATATTAAGATTGTCATGGATTATATTGTGTATAGTACCAATAGAAAGCTTGGTTATTTGAGCTATTGCTGTCACCTTCACTCGAGCGTCTTCCAATATAATTTTCTCCACTTTTTTTATATTTTCTTGTGAAGAAGCTTCGACGGGCCGACCAGGTCTGGGGTCGTCTTCGATACTCTATCTCCCACACTTAAATTCACTTGACCACTTTTGAATTGTTGATAAAGAAGGAGCAGACTCTCGGTAAACATAATCCATTTCTTCTTTTATAGCTTTTTGATTTTTTCCTTGTTTGGTCAAGAATTTTATTACCGCTCGGTGCTCTAATTTAATTAACATTGAAAAATCGCTCATTGTGATCACGTTTGTTCGGCAGTTGCAGAAAAACAAAAGAACATCGCCGTTTGAATTTTACCTTTTTTTATGTTAATGAATGACACTTACCGGCCAGTATTAAAAAGTTTACTAAAAAGGTTTAAAAGATATCAATACCGAGAATTTATTGAACGCCCCTCGTACATCATAATATGCGTGTTCTAACTATACAAGACATTTTCTTACTAACACGATTAATCGCGCTGCTGTTGTGATTTAATGATCAATGTCGTGGGTGTGGCATCACCTTGGCACTAGTCTCGTTAGAGAAAACGCCCCAATGCACTTGACTTAATAACAGAATCCTTATGAACTTCATCTTTTTCATATTCTAACCATATTTTAATGTATATATCGCGCCCATTCTGACACGTTAGATCGACGTGCGTGGAAACGAGCGCGTGATACATATTAGTGACTGGGTTCGGAAGGGCCGGAAAAAGTACGTCTCCATCTGTCAATGTAACTCCCTGGAAATCATACTTACACGTATATTATAATATATCAGTACCAATTCGAAAGGCGCTTACTACGTTTTATTCTGTTGAAGCCAGTATACAAGAAACTAGACAAGTGCGAGTCAGGCTCGCCCATCGAGGGTTCAAGTATAGTTCGGTCACAACTCTAAGGCGACTTCCTGATTTGTCGGTGCGGAGGCAGTACGATATGAGAAAAGTATCAAATGTCAGTGTCAGCTGTCAGCCGACTCAGTACCATTTTTTACTGCGCCCCTACATTCAAATGAGTGCTTCCTGACTGGCGCGGGAGACGCGGTAGCGGGACGATGCGAAGGCGGTACTGCTCCGCTTCTGCGCATGATATTACTACTGCGCAAAAGTAATACAAAAAAATGACAGTGTTCCGTCAAGTGAGAATCTTTGCGACGTCAATAAATTTACGTCAAAGAAGAAAAGTCACATATCGATCCCGCCCCGCCAAGTCAGGAAATCGCCTAAGGCTTAATTCTGTCAAACGAACGCAAGCAACACTAGTCTTAGATCTCTGCCTGTAAGGTAAAATTTTTGCTTAATTGCTTATGAATAAAAATATAAATATAAATATTTGTGGACAATGTTACACAAATCAGCCTAGTCCCAAATTAAGCAAAGCTTGTACTATGGGTACTAAGCGACGATATACATACTTATATAGATAAATAGATACATAAATACATAGAAAACATCCAAGACCCGAGAACAAATATTCGTGCTCATCGTACAAATAAATGCCCCGGCCGGGATTCGAACCCGGGACCTCCAGCTTCGTAGGCAGGGTCACTACCAACTAAGCTAATGCGGTCGTCAAAATGGTCGTCGTTATGCTATAAATTATGATTCCATTGAGTGTCGAAATATACGTATTTACGGCATAAACCTTAAAAGTTTGATTTTTCCATAGCTTCAAGAGGCCGTAGATCGGAGTATATAATATATGGTTTTAATTTCAACTCGATGCCTTCACGCAGGTCTTGACAGACAGACAGACAGACACTCGGACAACAAACTGATCTTATATAAGGGTACCGTTTTTTTAATTTTGAGGCACGGAACTTTAACAATAGAGGATATAATATTTTCTAAAAAAGTACTTACTGTTCCACTTCACTTATAAAATCGGGTTTGAAGGATCACATATCCGTACATAATTAGTAGCTGGCGTAACGTACCTGAAGGCGTAATTTAAAAGCTGCAGGGACTTCTAAACACCCAGTTCAGTCTGTTAGTCATCACTTGAAAATACCTAATAGAAATTTTCTGTCATTTAAAATGTACTGAACGTTTCGTAATGAATATACATATTACACAAACGGTAAATAAATATACCTACTTCCTTTGTCCTATAAAAACAAAGTGTTGTTTCTTGTTGTGTGTTTCTGCCTCTATTCACAAGCACCTTTATATTTTATGAAGCATAATGTTGTTACAACCCGAGATAAACCGAATATTCTAAACTTAGGCTAGTCAGAGCTGTTATCTTTCTTTATGGTAAAGTTTATTGACCTTATATTTTGTACCTACTCCTTATATTTTTCATAGAGCATTTTTTGTTCTACAGTAAAAATAATGGTAATTTCAGGTTCAATATTGTTATGAAATTTGTCTATACCTACGAGTTAGTTAAATGGTATATTAAATACTTCTTGTAAGTCTTGTTAAATTAGGTACCTAGCTAATTGTTTATGAATGTCGTTTATTTTTTCAAACTAAAATTTAATTAATAAATTAATTCATTTTTGGTTTGAACAAGATGGGATTAAGAGTTTTTGAGTTATCACTGACAAACTGTTTTACCCAAACAAAAGGACATAAGTTCCCTATGAAGATACGATCTTTTTTGATTCAAGGTATTAAATAGTGTTTTTAAAAGTGGACTGCTAGGTGTAGGTACCTACGTACGGAACCCTTCGTTGTGCGTGATCCGACACGCGCTTGGCCGGTTTTCATCCTGTTATCATTCAATAAAATAACTATATCTTTCTAAAATCGTTCGCTGTACATGTACAAATATTGTCGCATCATAACTAGGAGTCGGGATACCTTTACGTTTATTTAACACATCGGCAAGAAAATTAACTGTACGCAAAATTACAAGAATTCGTCTCACATTTATTTACTGAATGTGTTAGTCTTTTTTTGAAAGTCAAAAGGAGCAATCATTGGTAAATATAATAGTAGGTGTCATATAGATGAGAGAAAGAAAAGTGTACTTTGCCATTTACTTTAATTTAACATTTCAACATCCATTTTGCGTAGCCATTTCAAGATTTTATCAACATCCATTCAGATTGATGTATTTTAAATACTTAAGTTAAAATACTATACAAACCAAAAGGAACTAAACACAATTTTGAATAAATCTTGCACCTCTTGTAATAAATCAAGTGAATAACTTTACTTATAAGTAAAGTTACTTATAAATAAACTTGGCACTTAATTGTAAAAAAAACCTTAGAATGTCAAACTTTTTAAAGCAATAGAAACAACTCTTAGCTGACAGTGCATTTTGACGCTAAAACCTATATTCAGTATTTGTTTTTGTTCTACTTTATCAAATCCTTTATAGTTTACTTCAACTGTTTTAGTGTCAAAAAGGAGCGAACACTATCAAAATAGAGTCAATCTTCACAATAATAAATTAGACAAGATAATTAAATTAGAAAATAGCTCACAAGAGCATTCATTCAATAACTATTAAGTTACAATATACCTTTGAAAAGGGAATGACAATTGGCGCAAGAATTTCTACTTAATATAGAGGTGGCACGATTGGGGCCGGTAGCACGCGGTACGGCGAGTAAGGCAGCACCGGCGGGTGGTTCAGCAGCGTGCTGACATGGGACACGGCAACCGGCGCTGGATAGTGCAGCGGTGATGGGTATACGGGGGGGTGGTACACGGCGGGCTGGTGGTACACTGCTGGCGGGTACACGACCACCGGCTTGGGCGCTGGTGCGGCCGATGCTGCCGCCATGATGACGAAGATTGTGAACTGGAATAAAGGTCAAAAAATTCATTGTTATCTTCCTACTCTCATGCTTGAATGACTAAACGAATTGCGATTAACCAGGATTAAAATATATGCTTTTATTCGTACCCCTTAGGCGACTTCCTGACTTGGCGGGGCGGGATCGGTACGTGACATTTGCTTCTTTGACGTAAACTTACTGACGTCGCAATGATTCCCACTTGACGGAATACTGTCAGTATTACATTTGCGCAGTAGTAATATTATGCGCAGAAGCGGACCAGTACTGCCTTCGTATCGTCCCGCTGCCGCGCATCCCGCGCCAGTCAGGAAGCACTCATTTAAATGTAAGGGCACAGTAAAAAGTAGTACTGAGTTGACTGACAGTTGACATTGACATTTGACAGTTTTCTCATATGCTTAGTACCCATAGTACAAGCTTTGCTTAGTTTGGGACTAGGTTGATTTGTGTTAGATTGTCCACAAATATTTATTTATTTATTTATATGTACGGCCTCCGCACCGACAAATCAGAAAGTCGCCTAAGTCATTATTTGGGGGGATGAAATTGGAGATAAAAGGTGTTAATGAGAGTTCACGCGAATAATACTGCGTGCAAGAATTAGTCATGAAAAAATATCAGGTAGGTACTCGTTGTAGGTACGTATCTACTTCTAGTTACTTCTATCAGTTCTGCAAAACAAATATTGTTTTTTGTTCAATACAATCGGCTTAACAGCAGGATTCCCAGACTGTTGATAAATCGCAAGGCTCATAGCAAACTAAAAAATAATAACACATCGTCACGAGATCAGCAATATTACTTCGAATTTACGAACATTTCGGCAGAATTTACTCACCAAACGATACATTTTTATTAAGTATTTCGTTTTCCTCAAACCCAATTGGCGATCGCGTTAGTGTACAACTAACTTGCGAGGCACCATGTCTTCAATTTATAGTGTTCTAAGTATTCGACTTACCAAACAACTTATGGTCAAGAATTTTTCTAATGCCTCTCATATTATATGTGAGAACCAGTGAACATGATTAATCAAGTAAAAGAGACTGTTCAATTACCTAGATTTTATTCATCATACTACACTTAAGAAAACGTTACCGCTAAATGCGTTGGTATTGACAATAGTTCTGCTCCCACATTCGAATAAGATTTGATTTATGTAGGTATAAACTAATTGCCTTATGTATTTATTTAATGGGACGGGCGTATTAAATGAGACGCCTACGCTAAAATTATAACATGAAAGCATTGAATGAATATAAAATTGCTGCTTTTAAGGATTTTAGTAAGCATTTCAATTTTAAGGAAAATGTTATTATTAAATCAGGAGTTTAAGTAATGTCCACTCTAGTTAAAGATGACAAACTTGTACTACAACTTAGAGTCAAGGTTCAAAATTTGAGTAATTCTTGAGCTTTAATAACGATTTAATCCCCATCGGTATTTAATTGGTGTCCATGTAAAATAAAAAATTACACAATGAATAAAATGAATAAAGTAGGCCGCAATGGCACTTTTACAAGTGAAAAACTATACTAGCGTTTCTCAAAGACCACTGCCGAGAAGAAACGCCGAAAGAAACTCGACAGTCAGTCATTTTCTCCCAAAAATTTACTTATTACAATGATAATACGTTTTTAGGCCCGTTTTGTAGTACAAGAAATCGACGGACGCGCGACGGACGTCGATTTCTTGTACTAGAAAACGGGCCGGCCCGGACACGGAACGGTCTAGCGTGAATCATCCTTTAACCTACTTAAGATAGTAAAAATCTGAGTATCTATATAAAACAAAACAAAAACAAAGAATAAAAACGAGGAATAAGTAGGTATAATGTGTCGAAACTGTATACGCAGTATCAAATTCGATTTAAGGAAAATTGCTTCCTTGTAAAAAAAATTATACTACGTCGGTGGCAAACATGCGTGCGGCCTGCCTGATGGTAAGCAGTCACCGCAGCCTATGGACGCTTGCAATCCCAGGGCCGTCACATGCACAATAACGGTTACAAATAAATCTAAAGCTGTTTCATAAAATTATACAATTGACAACATTTCAAAATTTATAATGATGCCTAAATCGAAAACCATTTCGATATATATGCTAACATAGCTAATTCACTGACGATTCGCTACTTTTAGATTAGATATTTTTGAATGAAAATTAGGATTTCGAGAGAAATAAAAAAACACGTGGGCCTTAAAATTTTAATTTCTATCGATCTAGGACAAGGCCACCTTGAAAATTTGAAATGTTGTCAATTGGCAGGTAGATTTATGTAACTTAATGTTTAAGTTGTTGTCACCCTACTCGCCCGTGGTAATACGGAGTCAGTTTCCCGTGAGTGGCTCACTCTCGACATGATTCGCATGCCTCGTCACAGAGTATTCAACAAAGACAGAGATTACTGATAATACTGATAGGGAAAAAATAACTGTTACTGAACTATTATTATCTGATTCGAACGCATTTTTATGACAAAATTGGTGTCAAGGTATTTTATATTTATGTTTCTCTACATATACCTTGGCACCTAATATATGGTAAGCCACTGAGAAATAAAATCTTTGCTATTATTTTAAATTGATAGCTACGTTATCTTCGACACTTAAATAAATTGAACGCTAAGATAATTTCTTCCAAAAAATTAACACACTAGGTACTTGTAGACCTATAATAAATCTAACTAGCCTAATCGATTAAAAAAATCGCGATAATTCTACTTTTACCAGGCCTATTAAACCTGTAACCTGTTAATTTATGTCGCTAGTCCAGCATACAGATCATAACAGGTCCTAACGTGCGGCGTATTCTATTGGTTATGAAGATACATGTATACCCAAAACGATTGACATACTTTATTGAGTCGGGACACTTGGTTTAGGGAATAAATAACTCGAGACTGCCCGAGTATGAATATTTAACTTTTACAACGTCAATAAAAACACGTCATTTATTTAGATAAGTATATGTCATAATAAACAATGTACTCTACGCTCTGTACGTCGGATGCAACTCAATAAATTACTCTGGCCGCAGAAACTGGCACGCTGAAGATGCGCCCGTGCCGTGACCTAACACCTTAAAAGATCTGCTATTATGTCACCCATCAGCATTTATATGACTTTACTTACCTTTAATAATTTTACGTATTTTCCTTAAATCAATTTTACTGTAATTACGAGCATCTCAGGATATTTACGATAAAATACTTAACTATATTTTATTTTTTAGTTTTACTTTATCAGTAGCATTCATAACGAAGATGCAATCATAATTAGCCTGGCCTGAATGCTCAAAAAGAGGTATAGAGGAAAATGCTTGGAACACAATTTGTAACTAGTTACCAAGTTGTTTAGATTAAATCAAATAGTCAAAAAATATTTTTCGTGTTTAGTAAGGGGCAAACAAATAAAGGGGGGCGCGAAAAAAAAAGTGACCTACCCCATCAAGTGGGGTATCGTTGAGTAGAGCTCGTTGAGTACATAAATAAAGTATTTTTTGTTTTTAAAATATTGAAAAACAAAGGAATGCGATGCCACTTAAATTATCATAAAATTTTAATTTCCCCCCCTCATTAAATATTTATCCTAGCGAAAAAGTGTATAGAACCTTTTTTGTAGATAATTTAATGTAGAATACTTATGTCTAAGAACGTTTTTTGCTATAGGCCGCCGTATAAGGGTTTTTTACGAAATACCGTAAAATGGGACCTTTAAACCTCCCTCCCAGCGGTGTGGTTACGGGACTTTTGATATGTTTATCTCCTAACTAGTCCAAACAAAGTTATGACGTCAAAAATTGTGTTCTATACCCAAACTATGTTAGGACCTATGACAAACCTACTGCCGAATGTCGAGAAAAAAATATCGCTCGAAACTATTACTGACGAGCAAAAATAACGGGTACACTTTCTATGGAACTTCCATACAGTCAATATATTTATTTTAAAAAGAGCCGCAAAAATGTTTATATTTTTATGTAATATTTTAATCAAATAACATATAAGTACCTACTTAACAATAAACAGTAAACTAACCTATCATAAAACTAAAAAGAACACTAAACTAAGACGAATATAAAATGTTACGAAATTTTTGTCCTAAAATTAGGCCGATGAACCTTACGAGGCTCAGTAGAATCCTCGTAAAAGAGACCTGAAAACTAGCGGATAACCCTGGCTAGCTAATTATAAACTAAAATTTTATGAATATCGTCGGGGGTTAATAAAATGACAAAATAGAACAGGAATAAAATATTTTGATGTAATAAATCTTTTTCTCGGTAAGTAAAAGTAATTCAGAAACCAGATATAATTTGTTAAATTGCAGTACATGCAACCGGAGCTGGGCTATCATGCAATTACTCAGCGAAGTGCGGCGAGTTTATCTCAGCGACATCGCATTTTATCACTTAATACCGACATATTGAGTTATCTCGCACATTTAACTTTAAAAATGTTTAAGTCAAAGCTCGGATACAGTGTATATATAAATTTTATTACGCAATAAGCTTACGAAATCTGAATATACATGTCTTTATTCTTGAAATGGCAGGTCATCGAGATAATTCACGAAGCTTTATGTGATTGTTAAGTATTTGTACCAAATGCCCTCAATTAGTGACTACTGTTTGTGAACTCATTCATTTTTATAGGCTTATGAATGAGTTCATTTTATTAACAATATACCGTTTGCTTTGGCGTTAATATAAAGGTTAAATCTTTCGCAATAATATATTTTCATCACACTTGCTAGTAAAGTGACTTATTGTCTACAGGCCTATTAAAGGACAATAGGGTAAATTAATGCCGCGGGACTAATGGTTTTTTTAGTATTTCCAAGGGAGTGCCTAATAGTTTTAAAACATGCCGTTCACTCGTAGGTAGGTACCGATGACATTAGGAGGTTTTAAATAAAAATAAAAATTAAATTATCTTCGAAACCTGTAGAACAATCATGAGAACATTTAGGTGTACATACCTAAACGTTAAAAGACTAGTTTGATTGCGTTAGTCACTAAAATTCACAGGTAATAATGAAAGCTTTCTTTCACAGGTAATAATGAAAGCAAAATAAAATTCGCTGTTAAAAGTAAGAAAGGGTTCTTACTACTATTTATCGTATTTATTGTAATTTTTATTCAAGTACATTCTTGTAAGTTGGGTAGGTGTTACCTATTAAATAATTCTATCTAGAAGCATTTTGAAGGTTTCAATAATCGACACTTCTTGTAATTTCTCAAGAGAAATCGCTAAGGATTACGATAAGTAAACAGCTTATAAAGGGCTATCTTATAATGCGCACGAATATTTCCAGCATCAAAAAACCGGCCAAGTGTTCCGTAGTTGTCCACGCGCTACCTACATGATCTGGGCTAAAAAGTTCGCAAACTTTACTATGTTTTTGACAGAACTAACAACATTATCTAAGGTATCAATGGAAATTGTACGAAAGTTTGCTTTCAAAGTACATTTCTTAAGTTCGGCTATTTTATTCGTTATTGTTATTAGTAATTTCTACTTGGCTGTAATAATTTTCCTTTTAATTTTGTTATATTTATATATATATCCACCATTAAAGTAACCAAAATTATCACTTTAAAGCTTAATATCGCGCCAACGATTCTTAAATCGAAAAATGGTTTTGGAAACTTTACAATATTTTTGATTGAGCTATCCAACGAAAATAAATTGAAAGTAAAAAAAAAATTGCACCACCACTCGGGAGGTACCCTAATAATTTTTTTTAAAGATTTCAATCTACCTAAAGATGTATACTCATGCCAATTTACAGCTTTCTAGTACTAAGGGTTACCGTGCTAAGCCGGGGACGGACAGATGGGCGGGACATGGCGAAAATATAAGGAAGGGTTCCTTGTTTATTACGGAACCCAAAAAAGATACCAAGTCTTCATAGTCTAGATATAGAATAGGTACCTAATCTTCATATATATTGTATCTCAAAAGGTACATAACGTATTCACCTTTATGCTAGTGGTCCGTTGGTAAATACTAGAAAATGAATGATAAAGTGACAACCGAAAAGAATCTCTTTGTCCCGAAAAATATCGAGTGTTTTACATGGATGAATTGTATTCTATTTGTAGTCTTTTTACGTGTAGTCTGCCAAATTGAAACGGCTGCTCACGAAATGATAAGTAATAAATAGACGCGGATAAGGGGGATTAAGGTTAAAAGTAAAGTAAAAAAGTAAAAAAAAAATTATTGCCTCAAAAACTTAAGCTAGACATTACAATAAAACGTTTGTTAAAATATACATTTATAGTAGAAATTATTTAAAATGTCCGACATTTTATAAAACTTGTCATTGGACTTTGAATCTTCACGCTCGGACAGTAAAGTCGCTTTTTGAACGGCCTAATTTGATAGGTTGTGTCATCGTTAATTTGATCATAGTGTAAAAACTTACACAATTGTTATTAATCGAATACAAATAAAACGTTTCTAAAAATAGATTATTAAAATAAATTATTTACTGATAAAGAAAACCCAGAAAAATACTCGAAAAATATCAAGCTCAAATATTTAAGAATTTTTAAAAAAGGCACATAAAAATGGCAGGCAGCAAAAATGATAATTCCACATCAAAACCGCGTTTTGTCGTGTAATTAGTATGTTTGCTGTGCAATTCAGTATTTTTTGATGAGCAGTTAAATATATCCCTATTTAAATACGCAATGATAAAAAAAAACGCTGTTTGACCATAAAAAAGTTGACATCTCAAGCCGTGTTGCAATTTCCCTAAAAATACATACATTACTTACCTACAGAAGTTTTTTGACGTTTAATATCAATTCATAAATATCAATCGTTCGTTTTATATTTATTATTATATATCAATCAATATACCAATTGAACCCAAGTTTGAGAATAAGGGCTAAGCCCCTATTCCCAGTTACTCTCCGGTTTACCTCATAATTTTATTGATTAATTTAATTTACCTTGGTTACAGTTTAGGGAATAGGTACGTAAACCTTCGCAACGTACGCATTTCACTTTCAATAATTATTAAAGAAGCTAGCTACTTTTTATATCTCTTAAAGTATGTGCAATGAAGTCTCTGACATCTAACAGTAATCTAGTTCTATTCCCTGAACCAAATCATATACTCAGGCGTCTCTTACGTCAATTAACAGAAATGACATTTTATCGTTTCACGAAATTCTCCACTTTACTGGTTGCTCTAGATTTATATAATTCAACTTTACTTGATTAGGTGAAGCTAGTTTTGAATCCGTTTAGTAAAATTAATAATTGATACATAAGGCGAAGTTTCATTCCGTTGCACTAGATCTTTTTAGATAAAATGTTATGCCGTGAGAATTTTGTTTGCTTGTAAATGTAAATTGTCTAACCGACTTATGAGTTAGTAACAAAGTTTGACATAAATTATGTGATTTTATTTTGAGTACAGTGAAATATTTAGGTAATAATACATAACTATCAATAAGTATTATGCAGAAATGCTCAATGATGTCCTTTGAACGTAACCTATAATGCTATTCTATTGAATATGTTTGATGGTATGTTACCTAGATAATAAGGGGTTACTTTTCGAACAAGTGTCAAAACAAATTAACTGTCATTTTCTTTAACAAAAGGCGAATCGTTACACAATCGAACTATAGGTTAAAAATATATAGGTTGTACTCATTCTGTTCTTCTTTAGGGTACAAAATAACCTGTTTAATAAGGTTTACAATATTTATGACCACAAAAATAACGGTATTTTGAATGTTTTTGCTATAAAACCCTATTTTGAATAGTACTTATTGAGGTAATCCATCAATCAGATAGTCTTCCGGGTACACATCAACATTACCTACACATTATGACCTCATCGATACTTCATAATTTACCTTTTGAAATTCCGTCGATTTCTTAAAAAAGCGAAAGTTGGCGAGAAAGGTACAGCTACAGATTTTGGTGAGCAAGTTGCAACCCTAAATGTGCAAACTCCGATACGCAGTTAGTTAGCCGGGTTTTTTTTTCTCTTCTGCTTACTTGACTATGCAGGTTAGGATTTATGACATGAAAACGAGTATTGTTCCGTTTTCTCAGCTTAAATTCTAACCTAACCCTTTTAGGCCAGTGAAATCTTACAAATAAAAAAGCTAAAATCGCAAAGCGAGATGTAAAGCTGCATTTTTGGTATGTTATTCGCACCCCTTAGGAGTATGTGTGACTACATTTTGCAAGCAAAAAAAAGTTGTGCTTCCTGTATGATACGCGAAAAACTGCAAAATTTTCGGACTTTTTTCAGGTATTGTAGTTCAATTCAAAAACTATGGGTTTTTGACATTACTTGTCTATGGCATTTTTAAAGTACATTAAATTTGCAACAATTTGAGCCTACCTACAGCTCCGTATGTCTTATAGTTTTTGACACATGATGTTTCAAAAATACTGCTTTATTGAGTTTTGCCTATAGTGCGTGTTGTTATGGGTTTCCGTCGAACAAACACTTCACCACCGGCCACCAGCGCCGGCTTTTAGTATGTTATCAGGCATATCTCCTGGACCCCGAAACTGCCGGGAGACAATCTCTCCAAGGTCGCTCTCCCGAGTAATGACGTCATGAAAATTGCCGCCGAAACGTTTGGAAAAGTGGCAATCACACCCAACCTATGCAACATACATACACGTGTATGGTATCAAATGAAAGCTGAATAAATATGCCATAACGTATACCTAAATTAAGTTTCAATACATTGAGACAATTCAAAACTACCTATAAGCAAAATAATAAAAAAGTAAGGAAAACATTTCCGGGTTTCCAGATTTAACAGAATAACTAGAACAGGTACCCGAGAATTCTGTTGCACATAAATAGTAATTAGTATGTCAGCTTTACATAACTATTTATTGTTCCTGGATATGACCAAAACTGTGAGAGAAATGCTGAAAAACCCAACAGCGCGAAGCCGTTTTTCCATATAAGATAAAAAATGATGAAACGCCTATTTTCCATGAACCAGCTTTTTTTATACGTCAATTTAGTTATACGTTATGGCATATTTATTCAGCTTTCATTTGATACCATACACGTGTATGTATGTTGCATAGGTTGGGTGTGATTGCCACTTTTCCAAACGTTTCGGCGGCAATTTTCATGACGTCATTACTCGGGAGAGCGACCTTGGATAGATTGTCTCCCGGCAGTTTCGGGGTCCAGGAGATATGCCTGATAACATACTAAAAGCCGGCGCTGGTGGCCGGTGGTGAAGTGTTTGTTCGACGGAAACCCGTAACAACACGCACTATAGGCAAAACTCAATAAAGCAGTATTTTTGAAATATCATGTCTCAAAAACTATAAGACATACGGAGCTGTAGGTAGGCTCAAATTGTTGCAAATTTAATGTACTTTAAAAATGCCATAGACAAGTAATGTCAAAAATCCATAGTTTTTGAATTGAACTACAATACCTGAAAAAAGTCCAAAAATTTTGCAGTTTTTCACGTATCATACAGGTAGCACAACTTTTTTTTGCTTGCAAAATGTAGTCACACATACTCCTAAGGGGTGCGAATAACATACCAAAAATGCAGCTTTACATCTCGCTTTGCGATTTTAATGTACAATTTCACTGCCCTATTTTCCATACATATTTCTCCGCGGCTACTTAATTTGCAATCTTCGAAAAATACGTTTTATATTATTTTTCGGTATATAAGAAAAAAAAAACAAATTTAAAAAGGTACTTGAGTATTTTATTCTAATTTGCCCCTTAATGGTGGACGGCGATGAGGGGGACGGACTTAACGACATGTCCGTGGTGAACGACCGAGCTGCTGTGGGCGATGGCGGCGGGAGCAGTCTTCACGACCAGGGGAGCAGCGTGCACGACGGGGGTGGCGTGAACGGTGTGAACTACGGGAGCGGCGTGGACGATGGGGGCAGAGTGCACGATGGGGGCAGAGTGCACGATGGGGGCAGAGTGCACGATGGGGGCAGAGTGCACGATGGGGGCAGAGTGCACGATGGGCGCAGAGTGCACGGACACGATGGGCGCAGCGTGCACGGCGTGCACGACCGGGCTGCCGTGGTTCACGACCTGGCTGCTCTTAGTGATGGTGGTCTTGGAACCCACTACGGGGATGGCGTGCACGGAGTGGACGACAGGAGCCTCGTGGGCCACTAGGAGGCCGGGAGCGGCGGCGGCGCAGGCCAGGAAGGCGGCGAAGGCGATCTGGAGACATTAATTAAAAACATTTAAAATGTGTCTATTTAATATTTAGACTCATACATTATTATTCAGTTGATAGCCCGATCAAAAGATTTTATTTTTGATTACTTAAATGGAATTGATTTAACAAAACTTAAGAGGCCTTACAAATTCTTAAAAGGTTCGAAATCAAATTATGATAAAAGTTTTGATGATACCAATAAACTGATTAAACGATGCTTTTATTAAACTTTTAGTAATACTTAAGGGACCCTCTTTTGCTTTTCATATGTTCTTAGGTGTTAAACGGTTTTTTAGCCCGAACTTTGTAAATTACATCCATCAAACTAGTGTTTTTAGTTCCAGAAACCAAATCACTTCATCTCACTCATCAAGCACTTTAACCGTGTCACTGAATTCGTATATATTCAAGAAAACACTTACGAATTTCTGCATATTGTTTTTTTTTTAAGTTGTAGTTTACTACTCGAACTTTGGAAGTTGTCTAACAATATGCTGGAGCACCGACGTATTTATACTGGCCGAAACTGACAATGACTGTGCAACGCGTACTTGAGAATTGAATAAATTAAAGAGCTACGAGCTTTTGGAGAGGTCATTCATTAAGATAAGCTGACAGTTATCCTTTAAAACAACCTATCTCTCGGAAATGAATCGTAGTAAACCGATATTACTACATGCTTACCCAAGATACATTTTGGAATATCTATAAAAAATATACAAGCTTACTAAACAATTAATTGTTGTGGAGTTTGATTTGACCAAGACCTTGAAATTATGCAAATTTGCATGGTGGTGTTCAACACCGGAAGCTAGAAAACAAATCCATAAATACATTTTTAATTTCTTTTATTTTGTGTAATCTAGAGTATGCATGTAGGTATATTCTATGCAATAAAATTACAGAAATTTCTTCACAGTGCGTGTCATTTATATACTTTGTTGTAAATATATTAACATATATTTACATATAAGCGTGATAGTTCTACTGCTAAAGGTAATGGATGGTGGTGGTAGGGGTATATGTACAATTTAGAGGTTATTTTTAAATTAAAAACAGTACCCTTACCATGAGTTTGCAATGTTTGCATTTCCGTACTCGCTAGCGACTGCGTAGCAATAGAACTAAGAATCGCCATACTAAATCGTTTACGCAGTCGGTAGCGAGTACGGTAATGCAAACATTGCAAACTCATGGTAAGGGTACTGCGGTGCGATGACGGAAAGTTTTCGACCATAGTACGATAGATCTAAATGTCAAATCTCATACTAACTAAAAATGACATTAAAATATGCCTACCGTACGTTCATAAAGTAACGTGATTGATTACCCAGCAGGTTTTCATATTTACTTTGTAATAGTATAATTTTATTTTATCAATAAGTTTTTGGGGATAAGTAAATATATTTTAACTACTAATAAATAAGAAGAAAATAACAAACAACAATTCTTTTATAAGGGATATTCAGTATTGACATTTTATTGAGTATTTTATTTATTTATTATGATCACGACTGCACCGTCCGCCGGAATAAGCCGGAAATTCACCATTTGTGCATCAAATTTTGATCTTTGAACTCATTAATACTTGGCCACATTTTACTTCACACCATTTTATCATTATTTCTAAGAACCGATCGCATTGTTTGCACTTTCGAACTTTTAATATCTAAATATATAGCTACACTATTCATTTACATGGGTCTTATTAATTAATAATGTACTTACTTACCTACTTGAGTAAGTATACAGGTTACAAATTGGATATATTCCGAATCCATGCTCTCGAAACTTACCGCATCCATCCACTCTTTCTCGACCCAGTATCGCACAAATAGCCCGAAGCTATACTTAAATGAAATGAATAAATACATGGACAAACAGGCATTTCGGCCATGTAGGTTGATGCCAAGTTCAGAACAATTTCTCTGATGTAACTTGATTATGTTTTGTTTACAATAGGTTGTACTACAAAAATATGTAATGCGGTGGCGAAAGGTGGTTTCGAAGAAGTACTGCATAGTACAGCTTCGTTGATCGTAATCTAAGAGCCGCGATTGATCAGCAGATATAAATTTGTGATGCCACAACAGCCTTTATTTGATTTAAGGTTAAGATTTCGTTCATATTGTTTGTTAAGTAATTGTTCAGCTCTGTCATATTTAACTATTCAAGTTATTATTATCTGTATACTGTCTTTCCCGTTCTTTCGTTATTATTATTATTTTATGCAACGACGGTGGTAAACAAGTGCACGGTCCACCTGATGGTAAGCGGACACCGCAGCCTATAGACGCTCGCAACTCTAAAGGAGTCACGTGCGCGTTGCCAACCCTTTTTAATATTTCAGGATTCAATGTGTTGACAGCAAAAGGGATAAATTTAGGTACCTCGCTCCCAACACAGTGCATCTCCCGTAGTTCTGGCAACCTTGCTTGGTGGTAATCCACCAAGCAAGGTTGCACCAGTTATTATAAAATTACTGTTTTAAGATGTCAAAATGTATAACTACTGTACTCTGCTGTACACATGCCTCCTATTATAATTGGCGAGGGAGAACGTACACTAGTCCCCACTCTTGCACAGTATGAGTTGGGGACTCCACATACCTATGATTTCTTCGTGATGTTTTTAATCGCCGAGTTTTACGACTGACTATCAAAATGCTGTTACAATAACAGAGAAGTCTAAATGTACAAATGTCCATTTAAGTTCCTACCAATATTTTAAAGTTGAGTAAAATATTTATTCATAGCATCAGAGTTCTTAGTTATTGAATGAGCAACTCGACTTCATTTCAGACTAACGTTCTGTTTGCAACAAGGAAGCAATGTTTACATTATGTAACTTCTACAATATTTTTTCCCTCCCACAACACATACGAGTTTCCATCGAATCATCATTTGATTTATTAAGTAATTATTCAACCTCTCTATAATAACCTGTCAAAGCCCAAAATGAAGTTTGTTGCCTGTTAATACACGGTAGACGTGCGTGAAACTTAATATCCGAGGTATCTGCTACGATGAGCATAATGACTAACTCAAAGGGAGATTTGACTTGCGTTCATACCTACCGATTTCCATTTCTCTGATCAGGGGGCCCATTTTTGAGTGTCGAACGCTCGACTTTCACTCGAGATCTGTCAAAAAACTATGACGATTTGACAGATGTGGAGTGAAAAGTCGAGCGTTCGACACTCAAAAATCGGTCCCCTGTTTGTCATTATGGTAAACCATCCGCATATAGCTGTTACTGAAATAATTGAGAATCAAATTGCGTGATTACTACGCTATGTGACAAAAAAATTGCTCTCCAAACAAACTTTCAACACTGTTTTCATCCCTTCATAGGGTGAATTTTGAAAACGGTGAAATTAGTTTTTTTTTAATTTAACGATAGTCACAAAGCTTCAAGTTACTCGTTAAAAAAAATCTCCCCATATAAACTATCAACCCTCTTTGAAGGACAAATTTTGATAAATGCTGAAAACAGTTATAATTCAATTCAAGTATATATCTAAAAATATTTTTTTTAAACCAAAATTATATATTTAGTCAGCCATGAACGTGGTTGAACTGTGTAAAGGTGTAAAATACGCCGGCATAAAATAGTCCCAAAAACCGACCAAAGACAAAAGACTGTTTAAATACAAATACTGTATCCCAGGCTGTTAAATATTAGTTTTTAGAAAATTTGAATTCCAGGCTGACTTTTCTTCTAGTTCGTATCATTGACTAGCAGAGCCGAATAGTGCGCCCTTGAGGCTGGAACGCTTCTTTTGTATCTAAAACTAGCTTTGAGAGTTCATTCACACTTAGTCGATGCAATTAAGTGGTATAAAGTTTTTCTCAAAACTTAGGATAGTTCGGCTTTGAATGGAATTACGTGTTTTTAGGGTTCCGTGCCCGAAGGATCAAAACGGAACCCTAATTGGTGACGCCCAGGCGTCCGTCTGTCCGTCCGTCTGTCGTCTGTCACACGGGTTTTACAGCCAAACGGTTTGAGCTACAGGCTTCAACATTACACAAAGCCATACAAATAGTTAAAACTTATTTTTAAATGTTTTTAAGGGGGCTCCCATACAGATAAAGGGGGGCGCGAAGAATTTTTTTTATCCTACCCTATCGAGTGGGGTATCGTTGTTTAGAGCTTATTGAGTAGATACTTACTATATTTTTAATTAAAACAATGAAAAACAAAGGAATGAGAAGCCACCAAAGTGAGCTTTTTTATAAATTTTGTTCCGAAGAATTTTTTAACTTCCCAAATAACTATTAACTTAAAATTTGGTAGTAATGTTTATTATTACGGGTATTTTACCAACAAATACTAATATATTGATAAATTAGATTTTTTCTTTGAAATTTCCTCATTTTTCCTATAAAAACCAACTTAACTTTGCGGCCGGTTCGGAACCCTAAATGTGCGAAGTCCGACTCGCACTTGGCCGGTTTTTTTAATTACTTGTTATCTCATTTGCTAATAGTAGTTGGTGCTTGTTAACTAGTCTTGTTAAGCTGGTGCTTTATTATACAAGTCTTAATATACCTTCGGGTGTCCTTCCATCAGAGCTGTGCTATATATTTTGACGACGCTTTAGTTAAGTTGGTAGTGACCCTGCCTACGAAGCTGGAATCCTGATGGTCAGGGCATTTATTTGTGTGATGAGCACGAATATTTGTATTTGGGACTAGGTTGATTTGTGTATGATGGTCCACAAATATTTATTATTATTATTTTATGCTACGTTGCTATAGATACGTTGATATCCACCAATCATATTCATTGGTTCACATAGCATAGCTCTGGTGGAAAGGCAGCGTCACAAAAATGTATGGTATGTGTCGCTTATTTTTTTAAATTAGATATCAGGGTTCAAAATTATAAAGTTCTTATTTTACCCACAAGTACCTTTGTATGCGTAATCGAAGTACGTAGATACCTTTCAAATAAATTTTATAAAATACGTAATCATGTACCTACACATACACACACATATATACACACTGTACATGTTACACTAGCGATTTGAAAAAAGTTACAAATATAATTAGGGTCACTTAATCAATCAGAGGTTTCATTTTACTATTAGGTACTAGATCTAATTTTTTTTAATAGTATTGATGATTGTAGCGTACAAATGCATAAAATAAAATAAATTTCCTCCTTATTTTTTTATTAAATACAAACTATACAGTAAAATTAATGATGCACAGAAATTAAAGATACAGGCTCGGTTTTGTGAACAGTAGAGCTGTGATGAGATATCGCAGCATCCCCAATCCTTCCCACAACTGGTGACGAATGCACGACATGAAGTGGTTCAGCGTGACGTACTGGCGCAGCGTGTACTAAAACCGAGGTGGTGTGAAGCACTGGTCCACTGTGAACCACATGAGTGCCACCGTGGTTGATAGACAAGTGGCTATTCGTTACAGTCGTTTTCTTAGGCTCAGCATGCAAAATGTGCAACGGAGCTGCATGTAGCACAGGTGTAGCGTGAACAACATGTGTACTACCATGGCTTATTGACAAGTCGCTCTTTGTTACTGTAGTTTTTCTGGGCTCGGCGTGTAAAATATGAACCGGATGGACTGGTACACTGTGCACCACTGGTACGCTAGCAACCACATGTCCGCCATGATTGACCGATAAGTTGCTCTTTGTAATGGTAGTCTTAGATGTCAGCGGGATGTGGACTTCTTCAGCCACGTACAACGGCACAGCAGTCGCGCCGGCCAAAATACCAAAGAGTACCTAAAAATATAACATTAAAACATTACATACGAAATAAATATCAAAGTACTGAATCTGTACATAGTTCATAATAATTTCTAATAAATATAATATATTCATGCTTGTAATTGTCTGTAAAGAAGCCTCAAATAAAAACAATAGTTATACTAGCTTTACTACAAACATTTTCGCAACGTACTCGGATAATACCTATTCATGTACGTTTATTTTATGACTAAATATAGCAGCTTCATTTTACGATCTTAAGCTAAAAGGGACCGAGTACTACAAATGTAAACCTAAATTGCACGGGACTACGACTTCGACTTTATTGGTCTGCACGAAGACAAATACTGGCGACATAGAAAACATATTTTTTTTATATCAGATATTAACGGATTTTCATAACAGAATTCATTTCTTGTCTCATTATTATTTTTACAAGTACAGAGAAATAGAAATGCTGTGCAAAATAAACAACATAGGTATTTCTTTTTATTAACTTACTAAGTATTGCATTTTTGGTAGTTTCGAGTGGTATGTCCCGAACCAGACTGATGATGGTAGAATACCATCAAGGCTTTTTATATATCGCGTCGAAAATTGCCAAACGCCCCAGTTTACCAATTATTGGGGCGCGTACTTGAATTTCGTGAATCGCACAAACGATTGCGACAGAAGTAAGAGTATTTGTTTTTTAAACCTTGTATAGAAAAAAAATCTAATTGGCATGTCAACAGATTAAACATGACAGGTCCGTTTTCGCAAACTGCACGTTTGACCACCGTTTGACATTCTTATTGACATTTGGTGGCAGTTCAATCAATTGTATTCTTTATATTCAGATATATGATTCTTGACTATATGATTGTGGTACTGACAATAGCGAAACATGATTGCTTAAAATTTTCTTGATACAAAATAAGTCCCAAGTCGAGTCTATATTTTCCTTTTTTTCCTCAGCCTACTAAAACAACGCATTATTAAAAGAAACGATTAAGTTAATATGATGGTATTTTACCTCATCTAGGTACTATCAAGAGGAAATTTAATAAACCTGCACACAGTCAGATATTTAACGAGATTTGTCTAAAAAGCCATTCTCGGAGAGGATTGCATCCCGTTTTGTCGTGAGCGAAAAACAAAGGGTGTCTCTTTCAATCGATATATCGCCTTAATATGTAAGAAAAATCGTCAAAAGAAATCGTATATCAAACTAAGTACCTATGATAATTTAAAGTGCAGTTTCACTGCCTAAAGGCACAAAGGACAAAGGATAAAAAGTAACCCTTTTACGTTCCTGCATCTGCAAGCGTGAAATATCCAGAGCCTTTAGCTTTACTCGAATAAGTTTGAGTAATGCCATCCAATTATTTTTGGAATCTAGATTTTACAGAGAATCTTCGAAATTTCCTAAAAGAATAAAGCTTTATTAGCGTGTAGAGATCTAATAGTTGTACTTTAAAAATATGAAATTATCCAATCAATTTTAGTGCAAACTTGAAGTTGTTCTATTGATCCAGTTAATGAAGGATAACTTGGCGGAAATAATTCGTGTATAAGCAAATTTTGGCATACTTGTAGGTGAATATGTCCTCAACAACATACTAAAATTCCTGGGGGATGGGGGTGGAGATAACGGGTAGAGGGGGGTGTAAAGGTCATTTTAAGGTCATTTTTTAAGTCTAAAATGTTCTTAGACATGAGTAATCTACATACAATTCGCTACAAGAAAGGTTCTACGCACTTTTTCGCTAGGATGAATAGGTATTTGATGAGATTTTAAAGGGGTGAATGTTACCTTTAAGTGGCCTAATGGGTGGGTCTCATTCCTTTGTTTCTCAATATTTTTAAAAACAAAAATACAGTATTTATGCACTCGAATGAGTTCTAAATAACGACACCCCAGTCGATGGGGTAGGTCTTTTTTTTCGCGCCCCCCTTAAGCTGTATGGGAGTCCCCCTTATAAGCATTTAAAAATATTCTTTGACGATGTGTGTAGATGTGGGTCAACACCATGCTTGAACTGTGAAAATTTGAAGCCATCCATTTCGTTTTTGAGGGGGGCTCCACTATCGTCTCTCCCTCTACCCGTTATCTCCACCCCCATCCCCCAGGAATTTTAGTATGTTGTCGAGGAGTGTCAAGTGTGCCAAAAATTGCTTATACACGAATTATTTCCGCCAATTGGCAGTTAATTGTCTTCTTTGCTTGAATCATGTAAATTATACCTATTTTCGTACATTTTCGTTTTGTTAATTTGTTTTAATGTTTTTAAGAGTATATCAACAGTGACCGCTGTTTTATCAAGTTGAATAATATTCTCGAGTAGAATGTAAAGCAAGTCATTGGGTTGCCTAACAGTTTAGTCGTTACGTACAGATAGACATTTAGACAGATAATCATACTGTGATAAGAACAAAAGCCCGTCTGAGCCTAATTGACCTTCACCCGTTCGGTCGGTTGTAAAGTTTAACGTTGTTCATAAGAAAATGTAACTTTTAACTTAAGAGGAGGGGTAGGGCAAGCTCTCTCCATACAAACTTTGTGCAGGATTTTCTTCGTTTGTGTTTGCATTAAAGTTATGATTTTTGGTCAGTATGCTTACCTATTTTTCTGTTAGCTATTTCGTGACGTAGTTTTTTTTCATTGATATTATTTTTAATTTTTTCATTTTTTATTTTTTTGAAATATTTGAAAGTTTCCACGTCACTTTCTACGTATATCTAATATTTACATCAAAAAAAATATTACATTCGTTAGTGCCAAAACCTACGAATAAAACGTGCACAGAGTTTGTATGGAGAATGCCTTGCCCATCGTGGCGCCTTAATGTGTATATTACTTTAAATGTAGCAGTCCAGACATAATATGCATTAGGTGGATAAATAACACTGATTTTAAAAAACAATTTGATCATGTCCTCATGCAAATTAAGATTAATTTAGCAAAATCATTTGAATAAAAAAAATAGTCGTTATCTGATCTATATCGCAATAAATTGTCATGGGTGCATGTTTAGACATTCAATTGTATCATCATCATTATCAGCCCGTTTACGCCCACTGCTGAGCATAAGCCTTGTATATAATGAAATACTACTCCTAACCTATACCTACTCCTTTTGTCAATATTAACTTTTATTCAAATCTCACGGGTTAGGCCGTACGCAAGCGAAGACCATGGCATAATATCGAGCTACCACTAGCGAGCGAGCAAGACACAAATCAAATACTCCCTGCATGTAATAGTCAGACTGCACTGAACATCAAAACCGAAAATAACATAGAATTTAAAAAAAAAAATTGTAGGCAGCCGAGATATTTTTTGCTTCACCATGTTTTATGAAATTACATACAGATTGTCAGATTAAAATGTAACAAAGCAAGATTAGGAATACATTATTCATCGAATTATTTGAATACAATGAGGTTAAATTATTATGGTTAAATCAACAACACGACCTACGAGAAATTTTAATATTCCGAACATAATGATCTAACCAAGAGCGTTAACTTTGTCTGAATAAATTTTTGCTGTATTATCCTTATTAATGATTCTGAGCACCCAATGGAATATTGAAAAAAGTTATTCCAAATTTTTCGGCACCGTCAACATTTGCAACTGACCTGACCACTATCCCATTATCAATCTATAATTGATAACGATTATTCAATAAAGTACCATGGAGCCAGCAATATAATAATATTTTAAATCGAGTACTTACTTGACGTATATTTTGCCGTGCAATAAGTATCTTTGATTATTTTTTATACAAAAGAAAGAATTTTTGATGTGCGTTAAAGTGCTTATATGTTAATTTACTCACGCAAAATGAATAAAAATATATTTATTAGAGTTTGTGGATTTTTTAAACAGTTTTTCCTTAGAATAAAAAAACCCAAAAATTAATTATTAGTAATTTACTGGTTCTGATGGTATACTATTCGTATAGTGACATCATGTTACTTATGCATTTTAACTTGTGGAGACTAACTGGATAGTGCCCAATTACAATCTCTATTTTATTTAGGAATACTAATGATATTTAAAAATCAACGTATAAATTCTCACAATCAACGAGTAATTGTATAAATCAGCTGGCCTTGTTAAGCGTTAGGCATATTTCCTATAAAGAAGCTGCGATCTGTACATCCTTGAACTACAAAGGTCACGGAATGATCGTATGATTAAACACTCATTGCTGCATGTAGGGTTATGATAACTATATAAACCTTGATCATTATAATAATCATGACAGCTATATGTAAAAACGTTTGTTCTTACTTTCATTAGCTCATTAATACTAGATAAGATTAGATTTATTTATTTCATGAGAAAAATGTTAAGGATTCTTATAATTTTGACATTGTTTGCAAATTCATATTGTAATTTTTCTCATGAAATAAATAAATCTAATCTAATCTACTCACGTGATTTTTACGAGAATTTTTCACTTATCAAATCCTCTCTTTCTGCTCTTTTCCTAGTAGTCCTCGTAGTTTCCCGAAAATGTGTGCGATCTTAACGCCATTGATATTCATGAATCAGTTAACACCCTGTTTTGAATATAATCATAATCATTAAAACTGCGATAAAGATAATACTTAATTGTCTATTAAATATTATTATCGTCTGAGCCGTCCGCTAATTAACTTAAACACTGGGGAAAGTTTATGAAGTCATTTCTTGCTCTATTCTGACCCCAGATCGCTACTAAATGTATTTTGCTATGATGAATTCAGTTAACTTTAATATGTGCGAATTTTGTTTTTATATATGCATATTTTAATATACGACGATTGATATTTAGGATCTACGATCAAAAAGAATCTTATACGTGGCAAAATGGTAACTGCAGCATTCTTTGAGATGTATTTGTTAAATAAATAAGATAATAAAATAACGAAGTCTACAGAACTAAGGTCACATAAAACTTGAATTTAATAATTATCGAATTAATAGATTTTAGGGCCGAAGGGATAGTTGAAACTAATAATATCTAAAACGGAGCGATCTCGGTGGACATCCGGGCATCAAAGCGGCGTTTTCCAATTTCCTCTTAAACTTAATTTAACTATCGGCATTTACTGTTCAGTGACTGACAATAACAAAAGCTTATTCTATTAATTTAACTTGACTGCCGCAAACTAGTTAAGACCTCTTCACAAACTCTCCTCTATATAAAAGTTGTCAACCGTATTACCTTATACTTGTAGGTACAAACAAAAAATAAAATATAGGAAATATCTTAGGAGGGCTGGCTTGACAAACTTAATCCAAAACTGATCCAACTTGAAATGAAATCTGAGAAAGTTCAAAGGAAAACGGATTCTATTCATTTCATTCTATAGTTTGATGATATTTAATATAAATTACAAATTACGGGCACGGATGACCAAGACTAAAATATATATCTATTTTTGGGAAAATATATTTACGAGTATGCGACGTATCCAACCGTACCGTGACCACACTACCATCTTATCTAAAAATACAACAAGCACCGGCTACAGGCTCTGTGGGGATCATTCCTGTATGGCTATGACGTTTCCCGCCTACCAGACGACGACGGATACTACAATTGATAATATTTCATAATTTCCAAAAGTCTTAATTCGAAAACCATTTCGGTAAAAACGTGTGAAGTACCTACACAAAAAATATTTTTTTAGATTTTTTCTCCGTTAATTTTGGAAAAATCGCAAATTACTGTAAACCGAAAGTTGACGTCATCTTCCTCGCTGTATTCAGGGAGACCTTAGTACAGAGTACAGACAATTGCTGCTCTGGAGTGGCTCTGGATTCTTGTTGGGAAGATGACGTCATATTTTACTTACGCCCTTTTGGAATGACCTACTTTTCAACGTGTTTTATTTGTATGAAATAATGAGTTAAATTGAAAAAGAAAAAATACGGGTGCCTTAAATTTTTACCTATTTTCTAACTTTTTTTTTCTATTTTTCTAATTTCATAAAATAAAGTAGTTAAAAATATGAAATGTTGTCAATTGTTCATACTCTACGTACAATTTGTTCAACAACTGCCAAACACACAGCCAACAACTTAATCCTGCAGCATAAGTTATATTTTTGAATGTGACCTGCGTGCGTTTTATGGCCATACAAAACAAACGGTTTATATTAATTAACACTGTTCTAACTAGAGTAAGTGCTTTATACCGACCTGATAATTATCATTTTTGTATGTGTTCTTTCATTCATCTTTGTATCTGATACTGCCGTTTAATTTATTCACTCGGTCACTGATTTTATAATACTAGTAATACGGTATTGCGACTTTTATGACCATTCATTATTTTTATCGCTACCAAATTGGTAATTTCACACGACTCATAATTTATGAGTTTATAAGAATGTTTACTTAATAAAATTGTGATTAAGAATTGATTTAAAATGATTAACGATATCATACCTGTTTGTTTTTCCTGTTTTATTTTCTCTTCACAATCATGAATGATATAACATATTGTTTGTTATTACAAATAAAATATTTGTAAAGTTTCTTTAAAACAAGAGACATCTTTTAGCTGTGATTTAATAAAATAATATTCATGACCTTGGGTTGTTCGTTTTAATTTTAATTCAACATTGTCACGGAAAAAGATAAGAAGTGCGAAAATATTTAAAAAAAAATCAAATAAATAAAAAAATATAAAAAAATAGTAAAATTTCATCTTGATATCGGATTCAATACTTGAATTTCCAATACCAATGTGAATACTTTTATTCATACTTTAAAACAATTGTCTCGAAATTTTAAGCCATAAGTAGGTATAACGTTTTACAATAAAAACCGTTTTATAGAGTAAATAAAAATAGCAGAAATCAAAAACAATATCTTCCACCAAAAACCATGTTGTCTGATTAAAGTAATTCTTTAATTATTTTAATTTAAAACTGAAATTTTCTACCAATTTATAACGTTTACCATCATATTCTGTTCATTACATTTACTTTATTATTGAACTTATCCTTTTGCAGATGAAACCTTGGCATTCTAATTTATGCGGCATAAGGGACACTATGAATTGGTATTTATTTATTAAATAGGATGATGAAAACGGATATAGTATTGCATGATTTACTGAGAAATGGATAGAATATTTCCTCATTATGGACTCAACGTTTTGTGACATTGTTCTGAAATAGCTTAAAAAATTAGAAAATAGAAAATATTTTTTATGAGTATAATTAATTATAATATTATTTTTGTAATATTTAACATGGAGGTCGTAGTCGGTATAATATTACTATTTTTAAATTGTAATTTTTATTTTACTCGTATTTAACTGAGTATGTAACGGTTGTTCAACTAAGAGCCAATTTTTTCAGTTCCCAGATAAAATCATCCCAAAAAAAATATCTGTCCTGTCAGATAAATTTTAGCTCTTTTTCTTTCATTTGGCTTCAGAAAGAGACAGAATCTTAATCAACGGATAATTTTATATGGGGATTGAAAGATCGGCCCTAAGACTAATAAGTAATTCGTAACCCTCATTGGGTAGGAACGTATTCCGAATTTTATACTCAAGATAAAAATAATGATGTATTGCATTAAATATCATAATCAACTACGTAGGAACAAGTATTTTTCGGAATCAGAATCGCGTCGCGTGCATGTGATTACTGCTACTTACATAATCAGTAATAACAAGATTTATATTATGTCAATGTCACATTCAACGTCAATTAACTTTTTAACATGACCGTCTGACAAGTTGAGGCGCCATAAGTACAAACGTAAAGGCGTGTTTTCAGAAACACAATAATTATGATAATGCTGCGTGAAGTTTCAAGTTCAACTTTATTCTGCGAGAAATAGGTTTCTACTTACTGCAACACTATGCAATTAAATAAGAGTTTGTCATAGCACGCAATCGGCATAAGCGCGAAATTGACGTTCTCACAGCTTTTGAGTAAGTAATTTCAAACCAATGTGTATAATTTTGATTTCCCAACAATCAATATTTTAATGCGATAACATAAATAACCAGTAATGTATATATCTCAGTAAGTACGATACAATCTACATTGACGGATGAATTTTGCCCGAAAAATTAATTTGGGTTAATTATCACCTGGTTCAGTGCCGGACATTTTTTTCGTGAATATTTTAATTCTTTAACACAGAAAGGACCACACCGTGTCACACATTAATAATGTATAGGATTGCTTATTAAATAATAAAATACTCGTGACTTGCCCATAATTGCACTGATTGATTGCTGAATCTTAAATATCCTTATATAATAATTATGTAGAATAATCTCCATAAAATTTATTTTGTTAAATGCTATTACAATTAAATACAATAAGGTCATTGTATACTAAAAAGGTGCACTGCACATAAATAAATGATGTGCTCGCCGAAGAATTTATTGCCTTGTAAAGGTGATATGCTGATAAAAGCATACAACTATAAATGATCATACCCCATGAAATGTAGGCCAAAAAATAAAATGGAAACAGGTACAAACTCTAATTTCTAATAACGTAGAGCTGATTTTATACTCCTTTATGCTTAGGCGCCATAAACTAAGCTAGTTGACTTACTTGTTGACTTGATTTATTGATTTATTTATTCAATCATTTATCCTACTTACACTGGGCACTTACTTTTTGGGTACTTATGATCCTATGTCCCCTAGATGGGGCAGAGCGCTTCCACAGTGCGCCGCCATTCCGTTCGGTCTTGAGCTTCGCTAAACTAAGCTAGTTAACTAGTTGAATTAGTAACCCGAAAACTGCAGTCTCGCTAAACAAAGTTTGGCCAAATTGAAATGGAATAAAAACTTGTATGACATTGCTTGTGATATACCTACTGCCGAAGCTGCAGTACCCGGTGATAGATATTGCACGTCGACCTTTGGAAAGAGATTCGGCTAATTTCGGCTTTATAGAGCGTTGTCTCACACTACCTATGTGGCATTTGTCAGTCGTCGGCAAAATATCGTATAATATATAACCCCTCAACTCCCAAATTGTTCGATGTACAAAATGATACATGATTGTTTAACAATACTTTTTCTAGTAGTTTTAACAGCTCTCTATAGATATTCAAAGCTTATACAGGGTGTTTCCTTTAACAGGAGCAATAAATTAAAAGGACGCTTCCTTAGAGCATCTGCAGTAACCCCTTGTGTCAAAAAAATATATTATTTCAATTCGGAGAAAATTTGATCTAAAGTTAGGACCCTCAAGTAATGGATCTTGACACTGCGAGATCATAGCACATACGTTACTTCGGATTCAAAGGTAGCATCAAGATATGAGTCGTCAATCGTCATAGTATTAGTCGTCATAGTATTTTTAGTTAGAATATTTTATGGCTTTTTTAGGAAAAAAAAAATATCTTGTTTTTTTAAGAAATTCGTTATTAATATCACTACGAAAAAGTAATAAAATACAGGATAACTACCAAGGCCAAAAAATAAAAAAAAATAAAAAAAATAAAAAACAGAAACATGTAAATATCGATTTTCCTATAATGTTTGAACTTGATTGTTTTTTAATCAGATACAGAAATCGTAGTAAATTTTGTATTAGTGCATTTTTTAAATGTTGTGATTTTTTAAATGCAAAAAATATTTAAGATTGTGCTGGTTCTGTAAATTACTTTCTAAAATGGTCCAACTATAGTCCTGGTGTGGCCTCGCTGACGGATCGGCGTCAAATTGACATTGTACCTAATTAATCGATAATTATCCCGTTAAGGTATAAGACTGCGGTTGGTGGCACGTCAAGGCGGTTAAGTTGTTTCGGTCGCAAGATCAAATAGGTAAACAAGATATCAAAATATATATAAGTACCTCGTATATTGTGATGCATTTTATTAATTATAATAAATTAAGGGTTCGTTTATTTTAACGAAAGAAAGTTAGGTATAGTTGACAAACATATCTTAACAAACTTGTGTTTGAGATTTTGAAGGAGTCTGAATGCTAAGTTAGCGGATCAACTTTTTCTTCTTTCAAGGAGAAAATAATTGACAGACGAATAGAACATTGACAGAGTTCTTTTTGAAAATAGGCATAAAGGCGTGCAAGCAAAAATATCGCGTTTTTCAAAACCCTGTCTCGTCTCGACCAGACGTGGAAATAATAAGGATTGACTGTCATATATATAATTCTAAACTATTTAATTGTTCCTTTAATGGAGCCGATACATGATTACTTAAAAAATTTCGCTTACTTTTATTTTTTTTACTCGGCCTACTAAAACAATACATAAGCGGAAATTTGGGAGTGAAATGAGCCATAAACAACAAAGCTACTTCCAGCTTTATTTTCCAATAAAATTGCATAACCCTAAACGTCCGCATCATAACAAAAAGAGGAAATCGTAGAAATTATTTACTTTTTTTACTCCTATTGTAAGAATCTGAGCGACCAAGACAGCAGGAATATTTTTTGTTGGGAGCCCCGAACGCAGCTGGCTTCAAACCAGACGAACCAATTATTTCGCAAGACTGGAGAGTTCCTCACGCCCGGTTGGTCTTTAAATTTTTCGAGTAATATCCTAGTCGCTATTTAACTTTCACCTAGAGATCAAGAGACAGTGACGTTTTCGAATACTGAATATTTGAGATTATTGAGACTGGTAAAACATTGAGATTTTAGGAAATAAAATTGAAGCGCGTCCTTAAAGCTGTGTCTCTTAAGTTAGCATCCCTAATTTAGAGGTTTCTCACATTATTTGGTTATACATTTTATGGTTGTGTTATCTTTAGTTAATGGATCCAATATTCAAACATACGAGATTACTATACTACACACTGTATTTTATTGCATGTTCGAATATCCTAATTACTATTTTTAATACAATACAGTATAGTTCGTACAAAACTCTTAGGCCACATTCTGTCAAAGGAATGCAAGCAAAAAAACGACTAAGAGCTCTAAAGGTAGATTCTTGCTTGCGTTCATTTGACAACATTTGGCCTTACAGTTTTGAACGTACTATACAAATAATTTTAAACGTTACCTGTTTGTTAATCATTAATGTTTACATTTTCAATTCCAAATATTTTGAATCTATGTTATGGATACATCAATTAATAACATCATTTACATGGATTTTGCCAAAATATATTTAGCGAAAACATATTTCAATATATGTATTCACCTATTTTTTGTTTGTTTCAGATTCCTTGCCATCTGGTGGCCCCTGAAATGCCAAATCACCAAGCGCCGGGCTCGCCTGTTGATAGTCTTCATCTGGATCTTCGCCGTCCTCGTCACCACACCATGGGTTTTCTTTTTCGACTTGGTAGTGGTTTTTGAAGATAACCCTCATGTTCTCCTGTGCCTAGATGTTTGGCCAAATCCCTTGAGCGAGATCTTGTACTTTGTTATCGGGAATCTAATTTTTTGCTACATCTTACCAATGCTTCTTATAACCATGTGCTACATACTCATCTGGATTAAAGTCTGGAGACGAGCTATACCAACGGACACCCAAGATGCAGCAATGGAAAATATGCAGCAGAAATCCAAAGTCAAGGTCGTTAAGATGCTCGTCGCCGTTGTAATTTTATTCGTTCTGTCTTGGTTCCCTCTTTACCTCATATTCGCGAGGATAAAACTTGGCGGACCCATTCAAAAGTGGGAGGAAGAAATATTTCCCGTAGTAACACCCCTTGCACAATGGCTAGGCTCATCAAATTCCTGCATCAATCCTATCCTATACGCATTCTTTAATAAGAAGTATAGGAAGGGTTTCGTTGCTATCATCAAAAGCAGGAAGTGCTGTGGTAGACTACGTTATTATGAAACGATTGCATTGCAGTCATCGAGTACGTCAACGAGAAAGTCATGGCATTATAGTAACAATAATAATCATCCATCAATAACGCGGCGATCACCGCCTGTTGACAAGAATGCTGTATCGTTCATATTCAATCACACAGGAGTATAAGATGGATATGAGCTGTTCTGGAACTAGTCTTCAAAGCCATTGTAGGCCCGCGCTGTTAGCGCATCGTATCAGCATATCGAAAAATACGACTTATCTTCTTACAGTAAAGTTTTGAGTTTGGCAGTTTGATGTTGTCTGTGCAAGTGACTTTTCAATAACATACTAGGTAACAGGAACATAATCAGTGAATGTTTTAGTATTGTGTAACTTTTATACGTAAGTCGACTAAATTATAAAATTAAGGAGATTTATTTTTACACTGATTGTACTTTTGTATAGCGGAAACTGCGAAACGCACATATTGTAGCACAAAGTGCTAAAAGACGTTTCTTTTTTAATGGAATCTAACCAAATAGTAAAAGCCGTTTTGTTGCAATGATTGTCACCTACTTTAGTATTTAAGGTAAATAGTAAAAAAAAAAAAAACTGTTTGGTTTGATGATAAAAATCTAATACATGTATATTCATTAAGTAATCACAAAAATATATTTAATTACCTTTAACACTTAAATTAAAGTACCTACATTAATAGATAATACTGCAGTACAAATACTGGTAGGTTAATAACTATTTAAATATGATCGGTAATATAAATGTAACTATAAATCTGTTCAAAATATATCAACACCCGCATTCTGTAACATTTTAATCGCATCTATTATTATTATCTATATTGTTATTTACGTTTTAACCTATATTTCTACCTTTTCTTTGTAATTTCAAACTGCGTCTTACAATTAGTGATTGGTCAATGGTATCGGGTTTCTCATTGTGATGTTATTTATTTACCCCCTTATTTAAAAAAAACTTAATCATAACAAGGGTTTAAATGTATATTTGAACCACTAATAACTACCTACATTCAACACCGTCTTGAAATTAATAATAAAATAATAAAACATTATATGAATCGTATGTTAGTGGAACTTTAGTTTTGTGTTGACTTTGTTAACTTAAAATGCAGGGTGATAAATTAGTAACAATAAATCGAGTGTAAACTGGTAAGTATTAAGTACTTTACACAAATATGGCTATTATGCTATGAGATGAGACAAAACGTAATGGGAAAAATAATAATTATATTATGTAATTACACAAATAGTCAGTTAAATAACTTAATGTCACAAATAAACCAATATACTGTTATAAATTTAAAGGTTAATGATAGATAAATATGACGAGGATCATTAAAATTTTGAATTCTTTTAAAATATAGAATACCTAACTACTTTTTACATAGAAGACCATCAGTAATTTGAAAAATATTGTTAGAAATAGTATTTTATATTGTTATTTTTTGGTGAGTGGGCAAACCTCAGATAAATATAGTCGTGAAGAAGAAATCCAATTTAGTTTTACTTATTTATTTCGTATTTTGGAAGTCATTCGCAATTTTAGTGATCCGCTGAGGCAGACGCAGGGCGTCGCCCTAAAGCCGCTTAGGATGCACAAAAATAAAATTATGTGAAATGTCTTAGAGAAATAAAAAAAATCTCAATGTATATAATATGGGAAAACTTACCTATATATATAAATAAACCTATGCGATATTTTTATTCCTCACGGAGCCTTAATATAAGTAGACATAGTTGGTAGAATATAAAGCTGTTATAAAGTAAAATATGTTTTGTGTAAGGAAGCAAAAAACCCTACTTTTCTCTTAAATACTACTTAACTTATAGTGGTATCTTTTTTGTTTTATGTGTGAGAGTTCAAAAGCATGTTATTCATTATTATACCTAACCCAGTATGTATGGTAGGTACGTGTGTACTCTTCATATGAGTAAGGTGCGATTATAATAATTATTATATATTTTTTTTCAATGAAAATATCCAATGTGTTTGAAATTACATCCAACTATCGTGTACGATGTTAGCATTTGATGACATACAAGAACTATTAAATCAACTAAAATGTATTTACGAGGTAAGGTGCATTAGGGCAATTTCGATATATTTTGGCGTCAAATTCGTGTTTGGGCTCCAAAGTCACGATCTTTGAAGTTTGTAATATTCCTTGAGAGTGATGTCATTTTAGTAAAAATGAATATATTAACACTTTTTGAAAACATAATATTGTTGATTTTTGGAAATATATGCAAATATAAAAATAAAACATTTTGAATATGTTTTTTATGCAGCGGGAATTTTTAGGAATTACGAAAACCGTGAGGCAATTTCGAAGAACTGTAGAAATGGTTTATGCTATATTATTTTAAGGTTTTGTTCGAATTTAACCCTTAAAAACCCTTAAGAGGCGCCATCATCATCAGCCTATATATACGTCCCACTGCTGGGCACTGGCTTCCTCTCATAGATGAGAGGCGCCAAATTGCTGTTAACTCGGAAATTTGTTCGTAGCACAGGTGCTTCCACAGCTAGCGTCTGGAGCGAACAAAAGCGCAGGGGTCAGGCAAACATGAATTGCTTCTAGTTCCTAGAAATTTGTGATTTTCAACTTTACCCCATTTTCGAGGCTACCTCAATGCACCTTATACAACTATCTGGCTTTGATGTTTAGTTTTACATAGGGTACTACTGTTTACTATTCCTATACGTAGCACAACACTACGCGACATGATATCCTAAATTGCGCACTCGTATACCCACAGTCTAATTGTGGAAATATTCAATTGGTGTCTGTCCATTTTATTTGCCAACGTTGCACGGCATTCAAATATTAAGTTTGTAGAATTGTTCTTGAGCCTGTTTATAACAGTTAAAAATATAATGACACAAATATGTACAAGATTTACTTATAGTGTCATTTTTTTTCCATAATCAAAAATTATTTATGATATTTTAAACAAGTGTTTGTGTATTATGAAATAAAATAAAAAGGGCATCATTTTGCACGAGACTTGTTTGCTTGGTCAGTACCTGTAGTTTATTCATTTATTTATAATTATTATATGTATAGATTATATGTATGTGTATGTAACTGCATGTATATTTAATATATACTATATCATTGACAAAGTCGACGCTTGGAAGACTGAAGCACTTGCATTATTCCTTCTAAAGGATTTGTATAATAGGAAATGGATTAAAAATTCAGCTATTTTTATATATCAAAACACAACGGACTATATATTGCATTTTTTTTCAGAAAGCTTGAATAAACGTGAGCTTTTCATTTGTCCAAATTAATATTTAAACGTCAGAACTAACATGAGCTATTAAAATTTCTTGCTCATATTACGAGTTTAGCACAGTTAAAAGCTTAATTGAACGGAAAGGTAAAACCTTTTCTAGATTGACCAAATTCAATAAAGCAATTGAGGGTTACACGGAAAAAAACATGTATTTAAATTTCAAAACAAAAAGCAACCTAACCTATAATGGTATAAAATTAAAAAGGCTTTGAAATTAGGACTAGATTCCGTGTACCGTTCAATTATACCAACCCGTGGTCATCATAGTATATGACATACTATTATTTGATATTAGCATGTGTGAATGTTATTCATGGGAGAATAGGCAACGATGTTTTGTATTGAAAATAATATTTACCTACATTTATACAAATAATACATCTCACTATTAATATTTATATAACATGTACATAATGATGATTTATATTTAATAATATGAACAATAATAGTAGTGAATTAATTAATTAATTAATTTTGAATGATGCATTTCTGTATCATATTGCTGTTCCTTGGTTGCGGTGTTGGGTGTTAGATATAGTAAATATTTAATCTATTATACTACCGTGAGATTTATTTAAAGTTAAATGTATAGAGCAAACATATTAATTTGTAATGTAATCATATAAATCGATGTTCCCTTTTATTAAGAGGCGGGATCTGTGAAAGTATAATAGTTTGATGTTTTGTAGGTATAACAAGTTATTTCATTAGAATTTACCTGTAATTATTAAATGCAGATAGGTATATAACTCTAGGCCACACTATGTTGAAGGCTTGTAGTATAGAAATTAGAGAATTATTACATATGTAAAAATTGTATAATAAGAATGTAAATGTAACAAACAAGTAGAAGTTCGATGTTTCAAGCAATGTTAATTAGACAATTTTTTAGGGTTGTACATAAAATTAGAAAGCATTTTTATCCATGCCTTTATTAATTTAATAGGTTCGAATTAAAATTTTGATAAAAGTATAATTGGAAAAGCAGTGATTTTTACACAGCGCTATGGTTTTCTACACTCAATAAAGTTATTTCAATGATCTGCTTAAGTAATAAAATAAGTTTCGTTTATCGCTTGCTATTTTAGTCTAGGTAACATATCAAAACAGTCACACTATAGGTACACTGTTTTGTAAACAAAAGCAATATTATCTTAAAGCAGTCACGAATTACAATATTATTTTTAGTACTTATATGCAATCAAACTTAAATTCAATCCCTTGTACAACTCCACATATCAAATAGGTACTTGACTTCTTTATTTACGATTTTAAAACAATTTAGACGGTATTTTACAAAATTTTGTATTTTTATTGCATCTACTAAACAACGATTTGCATTATTAATGTTTTATGTCTATTATTTCTTATAACCTTACTATATCGTGAGAATTCGTGTAGCGTGAAGTCTTTGAAATATCAAATATCACTGTTTGTGGGTGAGCTACTTCGTTTCACTTTAAATGAAAAAAATGCATTTATAACCATTACCAACATCCATTGTTTAGTTGTTATTATTTATTTTCAAGTACTGTAGGGTTGTAAAAAAATACGCATGCGTGTATTGTTGAAATAGAGGTGAGTATGTTAAGGTTCAATACAGTACACCTGCCGCATCGGTTAACCGACTGGTTAGTTTTATGACCTCTCTTTGTTATCTTTTCCTTTAATATTGTAAAATCCCACGTTAATGGCATTTTCGTCATCTAAACTGGAACGAAGTATACACGTGTTTACCTATTTTTAACTGACTTCAAAAAAGAAGGAGGTCCTTCGTTCGTCAGAATCTTTTTTTATTAGACCAATGTTGTATATATATACAACAGTTATACAGTTTGGCGGACAGATGAACTAGGTTGATTTGTGTTAAGATTGTCCACACATATTTATTTATTTTATTTTTTTACTTATTACATAGCGCGGGAGCGCTCGTGGCCCAGCGGCGCTTGCGAACCGCTTGCGCTTGCTAAGGTTAAGCAACGTGGGCAGCGGTCAGGACTTGGATGGGTGACCGCTTTGAGTGGTTACTAACTGAGCGCTCCCGTGCTTTGGAAGGCACGTTAAGCCGTTGATCCCGGTTGCTGTCTATGGCAGCAGTCGTTAAGCCGAGTTGGAGGCCTTCAGGCGGTTTGAGAACTTCTAACAGTCAAGTTGCCCACTCACTTGAAAAAGCCTAATCCCAATAAGGTCTAGTTTCCCCTTGGGGTTGGAAGGTCAGATGGCAGTCGCTTTCGTAAAAACTAGTGCCTACGCCAAATCTTGGGATTAGGTAGCGGACCCCAGGCATCCTTCAGGATGCAACTGTACTGGGATAACGCTAGGAGGATGATGATGACTTATTACATAATTGTTCCCTTCTGTTCAAACATGTATGATGGTTTAATAAAATAGAAGCTATTACTTACCTATGTTGTATATATATACATATAAATAATATGCAATACCTGAGATTTATTCTGTGAGTCAGTTTTACGTTTCGGAAACTTGTCTCCTTTTTTTTCGAACAAATCAGGATTGCCCAACACAGCGATAAGCTCGATATTTTTACGGTACGGTACGATTTAAAAGGAAATAGAAATAGGTAAGCTTAATAATGAAGGAAAATACGGTCTAAATATTATTTATTTGAAAACTTTGTTCTCACGCCCTAATAACAAACTGACAGCTATAATTTCAAGACCTTGCTCGCCAGTGGCGCCCACTGTGGCTCTAGTATAAGTTTTTTCGAAACATTAACTAATTCGAACGCGTTTGTGTTTTGTCTCAAAATGTATGAAAACGCTCTCACCGAGTTTGAAATACGCGCGTTCATCGGTTACCAACAAATGTTATACTCGCTGTTTTAGTTTCCACTAGTGACCACCAGAGGCGCTGTTCACGTTTTCATACCACTTTCATACATTTTGAGACAAAACGCAAACGCGTTCGAATTAGTTAATGTTTCGAAAAAACTTATACTAAAGCTACTGGTGAGCACAAAAAACGGTAGCTCACATTTATACCTAATAGTTTGTCCTCCTGTTTCACCAATAAGTGTAAACTCGTAAAACGTAATCTTAGCAAGATTTATATTAGGATTAAGATTTGAAAGTTTAAAATGTTGAAAATAACAATACTACTGGAAAATGTGCACAAAAATATAGGAAGTTTTTTTTAACACCTGCCCTCTGCATTGTGGTTTATAATGTTATTCCTTTAGATATTTCTAAGAACAAACAGTGCCACAAATAAAATTCTTAATTGCATCCTAAATAGGTATATATCATAGCCCTCTTTTAACAAATGAAAGACAATGAGGTAAATATAGAAACCACTCCACGTTGACTCAGTGGCGGGTTGGAAACTTCACATAGATCATTTGAACTACTTTGCGGATTTTATCTCCAAATAACTTGCGATAACTATCCTGGATTCGATGATCTTATATTTAAAAGTGTCATGTCTGAACCTCACAGGTATAGAAATTATCCCCAAAATAAATAAATATAGGGACAAGAATACCTCGCTTACAATTATAGAAATTGCACGTAGAACCGATGGCCGTTGGGGCCGAAAGGTTTTCGAGTGGCGACCACGGACCGGAAGGCGCAGCGTGGGTAGACCCCCCACAAGGTGGACTGATGACCTGGTAAAGGTCGCGGGAGTCCGCTGGATGCGGGTGGCGCAAGACCGGTCATTGTGGCACTCTTTGGGGGAGGCCTATGTCCAGCAGTGGACGTCTTTCGGCTGATATGATGATGATGATGATGAATTATAGAAATAATAATAATGATTATACATTCAAGAAATGAATGTTTTTATTTGTGGAGCTGGATGCATAATATACTTATTGTAGGTGTTCATGTCATGGCGGGGTTAAATCAGGCGAACGAACGGGCACTGCACTTGCGGTTGATTTAATTTTCGCTAAGAACATGGCACAATGCTTGTTCATTCACTTGGTCTACACAGCCATTAAACTAACTTTGTTTGACAGTTTTGTAGCAATATAAACTAAACTTGTTATCGTTTGAAGATTGGAGTTGGCAAACTTGTAATATCGTTAAATTGACTTGGGTCGTACTTCTTATTTTTGGATGTGATTAAATATTAATAAAAACCGGCCAAGTGCGAGTCGGACCCGCGCATGAAGGGTTCCATACCATGATCTATAAAAACGGCAAAAAAATCATGTCTGTTGTATGGGAGCCCACTTAAATATATATTTTATTTTGATTTTAGTATTTGTTATTATAGCGGCAACAGAAATACACCATGACATATTTATGTTGCTATACTCTGTTTTTTTATCTATGAAGTACTATGCTATACGAGGTCTAGATGCAAGAAACAAATGAACGCGTATACATTTTGCTAGGATCAGTAGGTACTTTATAGTAAAAAAAAAAACAAAGCATACTAAACCATCTCAATTCGCCGATCCGGTCCGGACTCTAACTTCAAATGATAATAAGATAAATACCTAAATACAAAATATATAGGGCGACATTTTATTTATGACCAATGCCCTTAAATATTGTACCAAAGTTTGAACCCATATTTGACCGAAATGTTTTAAAATAAAAACATTATCTTGATGTAAGTTATTCGAATATCCTGTGTGGATTTAGAGTCAGAAGTGTTTTTCATATTAAGATGGACCTTGTTCACGACTTGGATGTTTTTAACTCGTGTCGTGAATAAGGTTCATGCTGCATAACTATCTAATTTAATGACAACAGAAAACTACTGTAATTAAATAAATGTAAAAAAAATTGAACTCAAGCATTTTATTGTCCGGTTTCACCCCAATTGCTATGATTATGTTCCTCAGTCGGGGCACGTGCTCCTGTGGGATAAGCGCGTTTATCATAAAAATCATGAAATTTTCATATATATATATTTCAACATCCTTATATGTTTGCAACAAACTTGTTTCAGTTTATTGCAAGGAGATAAGATGTCGTCAGTTGTATAATATTAATGGAAATCGAGATTTTTTTATGATAGGCGCTCATGCGACAATGCCGTTTCCGGTCAGGAACAGCCCAAAGTTGGTGTTTCGAAAATTAATCTTAATTTTTACGTTTTGTGTGTTTTATATTTTGAAGCAGCTCATAAAGCCCTTTCATTTGATACCCTACTTGATAGGTTTTGGAAGTTTTTGTTTTCATGCAAAAGAAATATGACATCATAGCTGGAAAACGTTGGAGGTGACAGTTGTCCACCCGAGTCTAAAATACTAACTAAGACTCCTACTCACCCTTCCTGAAAAAAAAACCATATGCAGGTTCCCCTACAGGACACTAGTCAGAGACTGGACTATTCGGGGCAATGTGGTAAGGTAACTCTGATTGTCTGCGGTGACTCTTTGTCTCAATACCTGCCATACCTATGCGTGGTTATCCCGAGGAACTAAGGTAGGCTCTTCAAGAAAGAAGAGTAGCTTTTAAATACGTGTAAATCCCCTGGAGTTGAAAGGTTCAATGTTGACACTGTTAAAATCTATATTTTTTTTAATGTATGTATCCTGTCATCTACAGAGTACTCCGCAACTTTTGAACCCTATTACATTACGCTAATCCATAATTCTTACATTCCACCCTAAACCTTACAAATCAAAATAACAATCGTGGGTTGTGCATACCTTTCGTTATAAATAACAATTGGCAAACGCTAATTCACCTCAATCGTTACAACCTTTACTTGCAGTCACGTACGTAGGCCACACTGAAAGTTTTTAGAAAAACAAAAACTAAGCTAACTTGCAAGTTATTTATTGTAATTTTGTTTCATGGACTATTGTACGATTACATCAATACTGATAATATCACTGAATTCGATGGAGCCTCTGAGAAAAACGATTTGCCCACTCGTTCTTATAGCTCGGTTCTACGGCGTTTTTGACCTTCGGCCAAATTATGAGGTGCCCAACGAGTTCAGAGTATCCTAACAGCTAAATACCTACTCATGAACGATTTTCTGCGCTTGACTCATACTGACGCCTAAGGTTGCCTGCATCTGCTGATAGGTCACTCTCTTATCAGTCTCTATAATGAGTCGCCCAGCACTGATGTTTTTTTTTTCAGTATAATCGCCATAAAGTGACGTCCCTCACGAAGATCATCAGTGTCATTGTTGCGATGACATTTGAACCCGTTAAACTAGTTGTAAATAGTCTTAAAGGATGTAGCTTCATCATCAAAGGCCCATCGAAAAGTCTTTCATAACTATATTGTTGATTTCATTGCAATAGAAAGGCATAAAAAAAATATCGAACAAAATTTCTCACTTTAAATTCATCTTAACGTGAAACAAACAATTTTCAATTTGACGCCAAATAATATAAACAAACGACAGACGAATGTAATATACTCCATAATGTTGCCAAAGAGTTCCACTTCAAAACGACATTTTTAGTTTTTTAATGTATGGTTTCTATGTGACCATTTCTAAAAACTTTCAGTGTGGCCTACGTATTTTATGCGTAATACTTCGAATGTAATCGTTATAACTTAACACATTAAACAAACATTTCATGTCTGAAAAATCAGGACATTAAAGTTGCACGTGACAAAGTTTCCGAAACATGTCTAGATCTAACAGTGACTACCTACAGTTTGAAATACAATTATAACAAAATATATATGTTTCGTTACTTAATAGTTTCAGGTAATTCTTTAGATTTGTTTTTTTTTACGTTTTTCTGTTTCATGTTGTATTTAAGTTTTATTATAAATCGAATAAATAAATTGTAATTTTTTGAATGGTAAAATGTAAACGCAACGTAGGTACGTTTGAAAAGTTGCGTAAGGGCGCGTATAAGATCTCTCCATACAAACTTTGTGCAAGTTTTTGTTCGTCTGTGTTGTACTACAGTTATAATTTTTGGTCAGTATGCTTATTTTTCTGTTAGCCATATCCTGTAGGCTTTTTATTTTTAAACTATTTTATTTTATTTTTCAGTTTTTTGAAATTTTTGAAAATTTCGTCTCATGTCCTTAGTATAGCCAGTATTTACAACCAAATAAATGATAATATTCGGGAGTGCCGTCCCGACGAATAAAACGAGCACAATGTTTGTATGGAGAATGCCTTGCCCTACCCCTCGCCTTAACGGATAGCGCTACTGTAGTACTTACTAGATCCAGAAAACTGTTTTGTGTGCGAACTCGCTCTTACAACTACATACGCCATTAAGTAACGGACCAGTAAAATGGATCGATAACTGTGTACGCGCCCTAAGACTACCTGTACCTAGGTCAATCAATACAACTATACACACATCATCATCCTCCTAGCGTTATCCCAGTACAGTTGCATCCTGAAGGATGCCTGGGGTCCGCTACCTAATCGCAAAATTTGGCGTAGGCACTAGTTTTTACGGAAGCGACTGCCATCTGACCTTCCAACCCCGAGGGGAAACTAGACCTTATTGAGATTAGGCTTTGTCAAGTGAGTGGGCAACTTGACTGTTAGAAGTTCTCAAACCGACCGAAGGCCTCCAACTTGGCTTAACGACTGCTGCCATAGATAGCAACCGGGATCAATGGCTTAACGTGCCTTCCAAAGCACGGGAGCGCTCAGTTAGTAACCACTCAAAGCGGGCACCCATCCAAGTCCTGACCGCTGCCCACGTTGCTTAACCTTAGATACCGCAAGCGGTACCCGGCGCCGCTGGGCCACGAGCGCTCCTATACACACAACTATACACACAGTCAGTGCAAAATGTATGGAGTCAAAATCACTCTAAGTTATATTGTTACACGTGTGTGACATTCATTAGTTTATTACTACATTCATAATAATACACTGAAGGTGATATACGAAAATGCGGCGAAGTTTTTGAAAGATCTGGGAAGGTTTTTAGTGTCATTTTATTTATAAGTACTATGATAACATGACTTAGTAACACTTAAAAAGAACTGTGGTTTAGTTACAGATTCGGTCAAATAATCAATAGTTTCGATGAATTCCGGCCGGGGCATTTATTTGTGAGAACGAATATTTTCTGTTCTTGGGTCTTGGATGTTTTCTATGTATATAAGTATCTATTTATCCCAATTAAATCATTTATTCATAAAATAAATTACCTAGGCACAAACAGTCCTCAAAATCTAATCCACAACACAGGCTTCGTCTATTTATCTATATATGTATGTTTATCGTCGCTTTAGTACCCATAGTACAAGCTTTGCTTAGTTTGGGACTAGGTTGATTTGTGTAAGATTGTCCGCAAATATTTATTTATTCTAAATAATACTAATTCATAAAAAAACTGTCTTAAGAGGCCTTACAAGTTTAATTCTTTTTTTTTTAATTTTGACAAAACTTTTGATAATACCAATAAAGTGAATACGATTATTTTATTAAAGTTTTAGATAGCAACATAGCCTTTTTTTATTTTGTTGTGTGTAGTAGAATTTAAGCGGGAAGAAGCAGTTTTTAGCTCGAAAATGGTCGATTTGGAGTATTTTGGAGTGATGTTCGAAACAAAATATCTGAATGAAAAATGCAAGAAATACATTTAACATTAATGTCAATAGGTCACAATAGTTCTTTTCTAGATAGTTACATTGAAGAAACTTGCCAAATAAACGGAAAATGGGCTAAATAAATGAGCATTTTTTAACTTATATGGACCCTTAAACTCTCAGACCTTTATTTTATCTAGTTATACTCTTTAGTTACATTTAATTTATTGACATCTTCAGCTAGACACACGCTAGAGGTGCCGCCTAATACCATCATAAAGTGTAGCTCTAAATATCCTAAAATCCCTATAATTCATTTTTATTCCTTAAAAGTAGTGGGTCTTCCTTATTGTACACTGCACGTGGCTACCATTAAGATGTCAATCGAGAGGAATGAGAGTTTCCCGACTTTTCAAGGGTCGTCGGCCTTTTTACGAGACGTTACAGTTATAATGGTATTCATTATAGACACATTATAGATAATTACTATAACTAAAACGTTTTATTATCACTCTACCACCATATTTTGAAGTCTTCGAGATAGAGGTTATCGTAGCAAGTCAATAAACAGCTTACACTAAACGAAGTTTACGTTGGGTGTCATATAAACAGAAATACTTGCTCAACTAAATAAAAATAAAAAATAAAATAAAAAATGTTTTATTTTTATTCCTTAAAAGTAGTGGGTATTCCTTATTGTACACTGCATAACATACTTACCTACCCACCATTACGTACTAGCTTGTACTTTTACGATGAAAAGTAAAGTTCATTCTACTTTGTACTACTTTGTACAGTATCGAAATACGATCGGAAACGATTATCCGACGGTATTTGAAGAGTAATTTCAACCTCCCAGCAATTTATTCCGACGAATGCACACACTGGATTCTCGATCGTTTTTACTGGTACACTTGTGTTATGCAGGAGGTATTTTGACTCGCCTTGTTGGTATGAAATTGGTATGATATATATTGCGGGCTTACTCTGATTCGTAGGAATCGAGTGCAAGGTACCGGTGGGGTGACGAGTTGCAAAAAGTCCAGAGCTGAGCAATATCACGGCCTACAGAGAAGCTTGGCGATCATTAGTGTCGGAGGCCAAGATCCATTACCAGCGCAACGCGCAGCGTCCCGCTCCACAGCAATAATTATAAGAGACGGTATACCATGAGTACGTTGGTTTTCTGGAAATTCATGAGTTCCGAAATTATGAGTCAAAATGGTTTTCTGGAAATTCATTTTGACTCATAATTTCGGACTCCAATGTTCTATCGAACCAACTGAATCGTGACCCACCGTCGTCGTCACAGAAAATGTCATAGTGACATCGTACTAGGTACCTGACAAGGAACATCATTTGATACTTTCTGTGACAAGGTTCCACGGTGGGTCACGATTCAGTTGGTTCGATAGTAGGTACATGTATTAATATGTCACGCCCGCACGCTTCCACCCAACTAAAAGTTCAGCATCAGTTACAGGTATTAAAACAACTTTAACCTATTTAAGTGAGTTATTAGTTACTTCGAGAAAGAGGTAAATCGTCGAATCCGACTCGGCTGGGCAGCGTTCGGGGTAGTACTATTACTTATTCTGTGATTCGGGAAGCTACGGCATATTTCTTATTATCTTTTCGTCCAATATTCCGCAGTGTCTCAAGACGAGACTCTTTGACCAGTGTGTGTTGCCACTTGCCAGTGATGACATATGGTACGGAAACGTGGTCGCTTAACATGGGCCTCATAAGAGGGCTCAAAGTTTATGTGTAAAATCGTGGGCCTCTTTCGCGGTTATATCGGTGTTAGACCATGCATGCAATAGAATTTTGAAAAAATAAGGGTCCTTCACCTGCAGGTAAAGTGGGGATCCAATTATGTTTCCGTCGTTGGATACTTAGCTCGTTCAAACATATAGGTTTACTATTCGATTCAGGAGTCAGTTTGCGTAATAAGCTTAATATTTATAATTTTTGTTATATTCAAATATTTAAACCAATATATAATATTTAACGTGAATATTTCAACCGACGAAGGCCACTACGGAACCCTACACTGCATGCATTTCTCTGGGTGAAAAAAAAAAAAGGCCAGAGACACGGTCGGGTACGAAATGCGTACTGTCAAGTTACTATGGAAATGCTCACGCCTATATAATAAAATAATATATATACAATTTTGGTCGACATTTTTCGTGAGCCTCGCGCTGCTGATTTGTCCGAAAGTGTAAGGCCAATTTACACGGTACAAGAACTTGAATGCGATTTTCATTGAATAGCCCACAGCCCGCAATGTAATGAAAATTGCACGCAAGTTCTTGCCTTATGTGAATGGGCCTTTATACTAGCGTAACACATTGAATGTGATCGGAAGCGATGAATAAAAAAGGCTTCCTAGCCTGTAAGAAGCAGTAAATCCAAACATGAGACAGGGGGTCAATATGTTACTCTCAAGAGTCTTGTAAATCTGTTGGGTCAATGAGGGTAATAAGCAATATAGAAAGTCTGTATAGTATTTCTATATTGCAAAACGGTGGCGTTGTGTATCTTGACGGTAAATAATTGTAAAACAATGTGTTTTACGAAGTGCTGGAACAATCTTCCTTCTCCGATCCGTGCTTTAAAGACAATTTCAACTTTTAAAATAAAATTTCGTGCGTATTTTTTGCAAATGCAAAACGTTATGTGAAAATTTAAAATTATTTTAAATAATCTATTTATTTTCTTACCTTCCTCTCATAAGCTGGTGCAAATCATAGCATTTCTAGTTCGTAATAAAATGGCGGTTGGCGGGAATGTCATGTTGCGTGTTTTTTTGTTTTGTTCTAGCACGTCTTTCTGTAACATACCCGTAATGTTTATTTTTTAGATTTATTTTGTTTTTTTCTTTCTTTCAAGTAACTTTTACTGTAACTCGATATTTTCTTCTTTCTCAATTCAAATTCATTTTATATATAACTGTCGTTGGCGTATGGGTTACCACTTATCTAAGTTTTGAAGGTTACCACTTATCTTAGTTTTTAAGTTAGGTCCCCGCTGAAAATTAGCGCCTCAGCTTGCTGTGTCTCGCCGTGGCTTCATGCTGAGTGGGGTTTTTTTAACGTTATCCTTTTTAAATTAATTTGTTTCTTTTTAATGTGTATTATGACGTTAAATAAATGTTTTTCTTTCTTTCTTCTTTTAACCATCAAAGTGTTATTCGTTAGCATTAGGTAAACACCCGTTTCCCAATAGTTGATAGTTGATACCTAACGATCACCACTTTTCTATTGTCATAAACTAAGTTTTAGATTGACACTTATAGATTATAGGCCCGGTGTCTAGCACTGGCACATTAACCTTACGTAATTGTCTGTACTGTAAGTATTTACACATACATGGAGTATTACAGAAAAAAACGAAACAACAACAGTTTATTTATAGGCTAGAAAACAGCCTTTTATCTCCACGTACTCGCAGTTTCACGTTTGCGTTGCATGATAACTACCTCATTTACGCATAGCATAGGTACATTTTATTGATACCAGTAAAGTTTTATCAGTAACTATTAATTGTATTAGAAACTTTAGCAATCTCATGTTTACAGGTACTAAATGGGCACTGAATTAGCTTTAGTCTGCTGAGCATCGGTAGATTGGACGTAATCAGACTGCCACATGGTTCACAAGATTGAGAACGGAGAATTATATTACCGGGATTATATTATATTCAGCAATAAATGTATATTTTTAAGGAAAATCATTGATGCACAGTCACAGAATATACTCATGTATATGATAACACAAAATAAAAATAGCATGTGTGTCCCCGCGGCAGTAAAACGGAGCATTATGCTGAGTGGAGTGTGTGGAGGCAAACAAGCGTACGGTCCCTCTGATGGTAAATGTGATCTTGAATGTGGTGGTGGAGTATGATCAGCAACTCCAAAAGCTTATTTTGAATTGTCTCAATGTATTGAAACTTAATTGAGGTATACGTTATGGCATATTTATTCAGCTTTCATTTGATACCATACACGTGTATATATGTTGCATAGGTTGGGTGTGATTGCCACTTTTCCAAACGTTTCGGCGGCAATTTTCATGACGTCATTACTCGGGAGAGCGACCTTGGAGAGATTGTCTCCCGGCAGTTTCGGGGTCCAGGAGATATGCCTGATAACATACTAAAATCCGGCGCTGATGGCCGGTGGTGAAGTGTTTGTTCGACGGAAACCCGTAACAACACGCACTATAGGCAAAACTCAATAAAGCAGTATTTTTGAAACATCATTTCTCAAAAACTTTAAGACATACGGACAACTTGTACATACAGCCTTTACAAAGTCACTACAATGTGAGTGGAGATACTTACAAACAGTAATGGATAAAGCTCATGAAGAATTCTACTCCTTAAAACAAACAATCATAACATCACTAACACCATATATTTTAGACAGAGAAATAACCTCACTTGAGCATGAACTGTTCTTTCTACCAGTGAAACTCGGCGGCCTCGGCATTAATGATCCAGATAAAAATAAAGAATGCTACAAAACATCATTAGAATCAAACAGGTTACTAATTAACGCTATCAAAAATGCTGAAAACCTAGACCTACTGGCACACCAAATTCATGCTACAGAAACTATAAAAAAAGAAAACAGGTACAACAGAACCCATAATGCGTGACGCAAGTAATACTCAACCGGCCCTCATAGGAGACTTGTTACTAAACAGTGTTTGGGAACCTGCAAGGAAAGCGTTCTTCGATGTTCGCATAATAAATGCCGACGCTTCTTCTTACAGCAACCTCACATGGCAACAAACAGCACAGAGACATAGCCGAGAGAAACACACCAAATATGACCGAGCAGCAGAAGATTTAAGAGCCTCCTTTACTCCACTTGTCATCTCATGCGATGGAGCATTAGGGATAGAATATAACAACTTTATAAAAAAAACCGCATCAAAATTAAATACGAAATGGGGAAATGCATATTCACAAGTAATGTATTGGTTGAAAGTAAAAGTACAGATTTCAATTATAAGAGCGGTCTCAATAAGGGTGAGAGGCTCGAGAAAACATATAAGACCATTTGGATGTGAAGATGGAGCAGGAACCCTATGAAGACCGGATCCTGTAAACGCCAACGCCAGAGCAGCAAAAGTTTTACAATCAGCTAAGGTGCAACTAAAATGGTCGCTGCTGAAATGAAAAACGAGAAACATTGTATAAATTTATTTTGATCTACGTAAGTTCAATTACTGATAAGACATACGGAGCTGTAGTAGACTCAAATTGTTGCTAATGTACTTTAAAAATGCCATAGACAAGTAATGTCAAAAACCCATAGTTTTTGAATTGAACTACAATACCTGAAAAAAGTCCGAAAATTTTGCAGTTTTTTACGTATCATACAGGTAGCACAACTTTTTTTTGCTTGCAAAATGTAGTTTCACATACTCCTAAGGGGTGCGAATAATATACCAAAAATGCAGCTTTACATCTCGCTTTGCGATTTTAGCTTTTTTATTTGTAAGATTTCACTGGCCTATAGTGTCAACAGGCCGCCACCGCGGCCGCCACTGCTGCAGGCCGCTGCAGTGTGTGGCACGCTTTAATCCTGCAACTCCAGGGCTGTCACATCCAACTCCAGGGTTGCCAACACTTTTAAATAGTAACGTCTGAGATATTATAAAAAATATATAAGATAAACAAAAACAACATTTCGATGTTTTATTACTCAATAACGCATAAAATATGTAGTTTAACGGCTTACGGTGGTTAGAGCCTGTTGTTGATCGCTTTTCTCACGATGTTTTCCTTCACTGAAGAACTACTGCTAAATATCAATATGAAGTGGTATTTCGTAAGCTTTTTTTTAAACACAGTGGTGCCATCTGATATATCGGAGCGAACAAAGTGTTCACAAATATCTAAATACGACTTTATTACCGTGCGAGTGCTTGTTCAGATAGTTTTGAGCACCCTCAACAGTATGCAGTATGGAAGTCGAGCTGTGGGCGGGAACCGCTGACTGGGTGAGGGTCTTCCGTCTCCAGAAACGAGCCATTCGTACCATTGCGCGGGTCCCTCAATCAGACTCTGCGAGGCCACATTTCAAATCGCGTATCTTAAGGTTACCCTCGCTGCTAATCTGGCAAATGGCAGTAAACACACGAGACGAGGTAGATTCTACGCCTAGAAATACTAACGAAGTTCCACGCAGGTACGAAACTCGCAGCGTGCGAGCCGGTAAACTCCCGCTAGTGCCCTACAAACTCGCAAAATCGCGGAAACTCAGCCACGCCATCCTAAGGTCTACATATAATCACCTGCCAGGTGAAGGTGACATTACCGCTTCACAAAGCGGTCCAATCATCATCATCATATCAGCCTATCTACGTCCCACTGCTGGGCACAGGCCTCCTCTCATAGATGAGAGGGATTGGGCAGTAGTCCCCACGCTGGCCCAGAGCGGGTTGGGGACTTCACATACAACTTTGAATTACTTCGCGGATGTATGCAGGTTTCCTCACGATGTTTTCCTTCACCGAAAAGCTAACGGTAAATATCAAATGATATTCCGTACATAAGTTCCGAAAAACTCATTGGTACGAGCTGGGATTCGAACCCACAACCGCCGCTTGACAGCCGCACGCTTGAACCACTGGGCTACCGTAGCAAGCGGTCCAATATTTAAATGCAAATTAAAAAAATGGCTTCTCGAGCAGGCGTTCTATGACCATAGAGAGTTATTTTATTAATTTAAGATATTATAATAATAATTAAGTGTAGTTATTCATTAGAATTTATTTCTTTATGCAGAATAATTTTAAACATTCATGAGATACTTTCATAATTAAGTGACGTGTATTGAAAAAAAAACTGACATGTAATTAGATATTATCAATAAATATGATAATGATTATGATTACAGAGTGAGTACAGTCATTTGATAGCGACTGTGCTAGACGGGGGGCAATGAACTCCCCGCCGCGGTTTTCACGAGGGCATGGGGTTCTTCAAGGAAGGTTCCATAAGAGTCGGCTACGCGCATGTAGGTCATCTGGAATTTTCAGGCGTCCCCTGTCGCCATTTTCTGCACGTCTGTGTAGAAACTTTTTAAGTCAGTCGCAGGACATCTGTTGCGCAGTTTTGGAATATTTATGTTATATCATCATCCTCCTAGCGTTATCCCAGTACAGTTGCATCCTGAAGGGCTCCGCTACCTAATCCCAAGATTTGGAGTAGGCACTAGTTTTTACGGAAGCGACTGCCATCTGAATATTTATATTATATACGATGGCCAATCTCCTGTGGTTACTACCAATCACCCACGAGCAATGATGTTGACGGCACATCTATTTGTCTGTGTAATAAAATTGTCCTAGCTATAATTATTATCTTAGACAGACGGCTACCAAAAAATATTATTAAATAATGTGTTACAATAGTTGAATCGGAATTCAATTAAGCTCCACAAAGGCCCTGAAATCCTAGGTAAATATAAGCGGCTCGACTCAATGCCACAGCCTTGCACCGATGACCTAAAAACACGGCGCGGCTGCACTAATGTAGGCTTAAAAAGTAATATACTTAAGGACGAATTTACTTTCTATGGTAAGGCCAGATTTAATTTTCAAAAAACTTAAGTTGTTGTTTAAAGAGTTACGTAAATATTGCACAACTTAGCCTTAAGAAATCTACAGTGGTTTTGTGGTTATTAGTTTTTACCGTACCTAAATTTTACATGTTATAACGTAGATATAATATCAGTCCAGGGGCTGATTTTTGAGTGTCGAACGCTCAACTTTTCACTCGACATCTGTCAAAACAAAACATCATAGTTTTTTGACAGATCTCGAGTGAAAAGTCGGGCGTTCGACACTCAAAAACCGGCCCCAGCATCGCATTAGTTCCGTTTATTATCTTATATCTTTAAACGAGCAATTCTTGTGTATTTATTTATTTATTTCGGGGATCTCGGAAACGGCTCTAACGATTTTGGTGAAATTTGGTATGTGGGGGTTTTCGGGGACGAGAAATCGATGTGGCTGTAGGTCTCATGCCCGGGAAAACACCGAGCAAAGCAAGGTGGTCGCTTAATACAAATTCTACAGACAACATCAAGTTTTTTGTTTTCTAAGCTCACAGATAATATTGATCTTAAAAGATACCTAGTTCTATGAATGTTTTTATTAAACCCGATAAGCCTATTTTCTGCTGTCCATTAATAAAGTTCTCCGTGTACGCATAAGACTGGAAAAATCAAATTGTGTTATGTTCCTATAATAATGTGCATATCGTAACTGTCCTATTCATTAAAGTATACGAATAGGGGAGGTCCTATTGGCCTGGGTCCAAAACGTCGATACTATCCGGAAAGCGCAGGCTCCCCGTTAAAACAGTGACCTTCACACACACTTAAAGGTTTGCGTTTGCATGAACCGCATCCTACAAACCCGGCGAGGCCGTGTTCCAAAACGATCAAGGTTGCGGCTTCCTGTTGCATTCCTGTGGACTATTTGGGGCATTTTATTTGAACAATGAAATAGACAAATATTACACTGAGCGAAAAAAATACTAAATATTAGTAAGTTTTAGTGAATCCCAAGACAAGGAGATTATATAGGTACTAACGGTTACAAAACAGTTTAGTTGTTACAAGGGCAATTTTTTTGGTATTAGTAAATAACTACTATTATCAAAAACTGGTTTGTAACCGTTAGTATATAATCTCCTTGTCCTGAAATTCACTAAAACTTACTAATAATTAGTATTTTTTTCGCTCATTGTAGGAATTATGTATGACAGCTAAAATATGTTAAATAAATTGTCCTTATTCATATCGCTAAGCCTATATAACCTAAAAAAGGTCGTTATAAGCGACGCCAAGTATTAACTAATAGTATAAAAAGTCCAAAAAGACAGTCCTGCGCTTCTTATATAATATTAAGTGGTACGGATATTAGAATTACCCGCATTATGTACTTATAATATTAAGTGGTACATATTATACCCACATTATGTACACTACTAAACTAAGTGTTTACTTGGTATCCTGGGATTCCTGGGATAAACTCCCTAAACTAAAAGTACGCAGAAACTGTGACGATGGCTACAGCATGTAATGTGTTCCACAACAAAATTAACAGCCTGGAACTGCACAATGTACAGTCAGCAAAAAAGAAAATGGACCCCCCGTGCATACAAAACTTCTATGAAGAGGGGGGTTCCTTTTCTCTATTGCTGACTGTACTTAACTAATAGTACCGCCGAATAGGTCCGGCAGGCGAAATTTCTTGCAGCTCTTTGACAGAATCGCGAGCAACAGCTGCAACAATATGCCTCGATGCCTCGATTATTGTGAGATATATGAGAACTGATGGATGAATGTGTATTATAATTTATTAGTTTATATTTACCTCTTACGATAATAATTACTATATTATGCTACCTAAACAAGTTTAATTGGTATACCGTTCTTTTTTAAATAAATAAATAATAAAATGACAATGTTATATTCCAGCATCCAAAGTTAACTTGTTTACGAATATTAGCCATAAAATAAATAATAATTAACATTACTTATATATAATATTACTTTATATAAGGCTGGAAACAGTGCGGCGTAGCTATATCTATGCAAGTCTATGGCTAGAAACAGAGCACGACCGACGGTCAGTGCGTATGGTCGGTCGGCTGACGGTGAGCATCGCTCTGAACGCACGTACCTATGCTTTCGTGCAGCGATAGCTACCCCCGACGGTACGCGCTGACCGTCGGTCGAGCGCTGTTCCCAGCCTAAAAGTATAAAAATAGTCAAGGTCACATTAGACTACAATGGAATTACGAACTTAAGCACGTTAAACAAAATGCATATATATATTATTTTCATTCAAGGTCACCGCTGAAAGTTACTTGCATTACTTTCTTACCTCCCTTAAACAAAATTGAATCAGGCTAATCTTTATTTGTGACGCTGCTGAGCCAGTATATGGTTTCGAGTAGGGGCGAGAAACCAAACATTAACACTTGCTTACAAACGAATAATTACAAATTTATTAGATACACTCATAAGAGCATAGGTACCTAGTTACAAATCTAAAAATATTTAAATAAAAATTATTTTAGTGTACAACTTCAATTAGTTTTTAGCTGTTCGCGAATAGAGCCCCTGGTTAGTTCCAGATGTGCGCTGTGCCCTAGTTTCAGTGCAGCGGTTCAAGGCTGATGCACGGGCCACGGCTTTCAATCAATACAGTGCGAAACTGAACATGATCGTTCCAATTAACTATAACTCTTTACTGGACAGTTCGGTGAACTCGATATAATATGGGATCCGTCCTCGCAAGGCGAAAAGAAACATTGGCATTCTTTTGTTTGTGGTAGATAACGGCATAACGTGGTGAATTGGTGATCCATGAAATTAAGTTTATTTTATGTGTACTAGACAGCGATATACCTATTTATATTGAATATATATACTACGTATATAAAATTAAATACTTAAATACACAATGAAAATATCTAAGACTTAGAAACAAATATTAAAAGGCTCATCACACAATTATTTGTCCTTACCGGAATTTAAACCCGTCCTGAGTCAGCCGTCAGATTCATTAGTAAGGAACTTTCCACCAGGCTAATCTGGTCATCAAAGAATCAAATTACTAAGTAGTTTTGTCCCACTGAAATTATTTACCATTGAACACTAAATCAAAACGGGCTACTTACTATTTGAAGGCTCCAACTCTTTGACTATTCGGAGTGGATAATTAAGCAGTTTTCGACTAACGTTCTTGTTTCCATAGTTTAGAAAATATCAAATACTCACTGGAATATATGCACCACGGCAAAATCATAGGGATACCCTTTAGTCCCTGTTTTTGAAAATTTGAATATGGACGGCGGCTATATTTAAAAATGGAATCACGGCCCATTGATAATGCACCGCCTATCGCATTCAAAGATCATTCTCGCTTACTATTCGATTGATAACTCAGAGTAGACAAGATGTTCTGTTCTCAGGTTAAGTGGCTCCCTATTCGTTTTCGTCGTAATAAGTACTCACATAAGTACATCATATCTCTTTAACCCCGCACCTCCATGCTGTCTCAAAAAACAGTTTTAGTTAATTTCGTTCTGTTAAGTTCTCACACGATAAGCTTAGCTCCTTTAGAATTTATGGCTGACTATATAGGTTGGCTGGAAGAGATCGATAAGACCGCTTGTTATTTGCCTCTCCCGTTGTGATTATGTACTGTATCGTGTTATTTTGGTGAGGTTATGCAATAAAGAGTATTTAATCATGTATTCTAGCAGACTGATGCACAAATTGGATCAACGACCCAACATCCATAAGAACGTTGTAGCTGTAATTTAAGATAATTTAGGTATTTTTTAGTAAAATTCATTACCCTAAGTTCTGTTGTGTGCCGTTTCGCCCGCGACCTAGTTTCGATGCAGCAGTTCATGGCCAACACACCACCCGCCCCCAGACACATCATCGTCAATTTGAGACTTATTTTTTTGAGAATCCAATTATTTTACAATTTATCTCTGGTAATATGCTCACTGCTCAGTGCTCACCTTAATTACACTCGTCTGAAGCACAGCAACAAACGTTCTAAAATAAACGCTTTGATATCCAAAACGAACGGAAACGTCAGATGATGATCAGCCCACGTTTGGGGTCACGTGCGGTCAGAACGCCCTTAAAGGTTTGATCGAACACGAGAAAACAGGAAATTCTCAAAAGGGAAATCGGTAAAATGTTACTGGACCGGTATTTTTATTATATTGTTTTTACCTTTACCTTTAATTAGCATGAACATCTTAGTCAAACGATAACCAGCGCTCGACACTTTGCTCCCCCAAAATTCAACTTATCTATCTACAAGGTATGTTTGTCGGTTTTGTTTTACATTAAATTCAGGCAGTTATATTTGTTGGTTTTGATTATTTCAATTTATTTTGATGACGATTAAATTTAATTATAAAAAGTTATTGTAATATGTACATGTGTGTACATATATAAATTACGTATATTTTAATTAAAATCAAATAAAATTCTAACAATTTAAGCCAAAATTTATTAATAATACGATTTTTATGACACTCCATGTAAGATAATTTATCAATGCTACAAAAATTTGAACCAGAAAGAACCCCAGGCCAGGAGGGGCTTACTACCGTGACGTCATCGCGCCGCGCAAAGTACATGCGGCCGCCGGCTCACACATTGTGTGACTATTCAATGGCTGCGGAGCAGCGTTACGGATCGCACGCGCACGCGCTTGTACGATCATTAAAAATAATTCTTTTCGTGTAGTTTCGTGTTAAATAATAATGTCAAAACCACAGCATTATTGTATTGCAGCAGGTTGCACCAATAATAATAAGAACGTAGACGTAAAAACGGTCATTGAGTTTGGTATTCACCAACGGTTGACATAAAAGAAAACGAAAATGATAACGTTGGTTTTAAGAAACCTCTTTTATTTTTTAAAGTGATGCCTTTAAAAAGTATATAAAACTTTGTATCCCCTGGTTACATGTATGGAGTACCCCCTCCCCCTACTTTAATATTTTTTCGTCATTTCACATCACTTTTACGTAGCGGTCCATACGAGTAGAACACACCTTCCTGCTAAATGTTTTAATTGTATTTGTAGTGCTTATAGTCTCCGAGTACATCGGCTGTCACATACAGACGAAAACACGGACGGACGGGTTCCGTTTTCACCATTTTGGCTACGGAACCTTAAAAGTACTATTCGTAATTGTATTGTAAACAACACTACTAATAATAAAGTACATATATTAAAATAGGTTCTCGCTGGTGGTAACCCTAGCGCTGAGGGCGGGGCCTCGAAAGAGCGCGTTGCGTGCGATAGAAAGAGATGGCCACGTTTAGGCACGTTTGGCATACCTAAACGAGGAATTTGTTAGCAGAGAAACTTCTGTACTTGTACTATTACTTATTCTGTGCCCAGGCTAAGATATATCATTAATGAAGCTTTTACCCTGAAACTAAAACTACACATACTACACATGGGCTACACATGTCGCGAGGTTAAGAGACCAGAGATAGACTATAAGAGCGACTCTTTGGCGTGGCCCATCAGGCAATCGGAGCAGGGGAAGATGACATCAAGAGGCCAGCCAGCTGGCTCTGAAACGAGTTATGACAGGTCAGAGTCAGAGTCATGGTCATCCTTGGAGGAGATTTTTACCCGGCCAGGGATTCTGGCAGACCAGCTTATTACGAGTACTAATACCTAGTTCAAAATAACATAGTTTACCAAAGTTATCTAAGTTTTTTACTAATCAACGATATGTAATATTTAAAATATTTATCTTAAAGGGATTTTTTATTTATTTATTTTAACTATTTATTTCTAAAGCCTTTCACAACCAACAACAGGTATTGCTTTTCTTCATTCACCGTGATTAACTTGTTGAATTCCTAAATTAACCGCAATAGCCCCATGCCGAACTTATGTTTTCTTCCAAAACTTTATCAAGCGGTAGCGACCCCTAAAATACATTTAAAAAAAAAATAAAAAAAACTAGCATCTGTTAATCGGGGTACTAGAACGTAATGGCGGGGTGAGACAATGACTTTTTGAAAGTTGATTTTTAAGCAACACCCTAATGTACAGAGATGAAAACAATGCAGACAAGTAAAAGAGTGTATTGCAGACGACAAAACGGGGCAAGTAAAAACAAAGTAGACCATGTCAGATATTATATTTACCTATTCTCGCAGATTTATTATTTACTTTCTAGTGCTTACACATGGAGTGTACACCTCTACGTAACGTAGATATAATTATAAGTATTACCGTTTCATTATCTGGAAGAATGCCGTTGATCTAGAAAAAACTGAAGACGGGATAGATATGTGGGACAGGTAGGAAATACAGGCGGCCTAGGTTGCATCAACTGACCCCGTTACCTAGATCCTGGATGTAAACAGGGACATACCGATCTAAAGGAGTATTGCAACGATGCATTGGGCATCCCCACCTTTGGAGTCAGAACGTCTAAGTGGATTTGCTTGATGGACATATGAGAATACAATACAAATATTCCTTATTGCTCACCAAATAAAGTACACTAAAGAAAACAGCGATTAAATCGCGCACATATATAATTTCAACTGTTTGTAGATTTTTTTAATCGTTTGTAAAAGTTGCCATGAGTTGGGATAGCAAATTTATTTGTATACGTACTTAAAAAATTAATATCTGGGCGGCCGGCGTTTTCCCTGGCATGAGACCTTGCTAGATCGATTGCTCATCTCCGAAACCCCCCACATACCAAATTTCATCAAAATCGTTACAGCCGTTTCCAAGATCCCCGAAATAAATAAATAAATAAATATACAAGCATTGCTCGTTTAAAATAAAATATATAAAAGATATTGCAATTTGTCGACTATTTGAAGAGAGGGAACAAATTTCAAGGAAGTTTCATATATTTGAGATTTGAGCCACTCCCATGGTTCCGCATGGCGGATGGCATAAGTATAGCTGAGCATGGCGAGTGGCTGAATCTTATAGCTCCGTGTCGCTCGTGCCGTCCGCATGCTCGGACCTTGACAAATGTAAATTTTATATCATATCAATACATCAATTTCTTCCTTATTTGCAAAGTCATCAAATTGGATAACTATTGTTCATATAGCAGTACGTAAGCACTCGTAAATCTATATATTTACATATATTAAAGCTCTAGAGAATCGAAAATCTGTACATTGAAGGTACTGATACTTTGTTCGTATTCGTGACAACAAAACGTAATCTTCAGTTGGTAGCGATGATAGCGGTCCCGGGTATATATTTAGTGCATTAATAATATTACAAAATTATAATTACACTTTAAGGCGATATATCGATTGAAAGAGACGCCCTTTGTTTTTCGCTCACGACAAAACGGGATGCAACCCTCTCCGAGAATGGCTTTTTAGACCAATCTCGTTAAATATCTGACTGTGTGCAGGTTTATTTAATTTCTTCTTGTCAGTACCTAGACTAGATGAGGTAAAATACCATCATATTAACTTAATCGTGTCTTTTAATAATGCGTTGTTTCAGTAGGCTGAGGGAAAAAAGGAAAATATAGACTCGACTTTGGATTTATTTTCTATCGAGAAAATTTTAAGCAATCATGTTTCGCTATTGTCAGTACCACAATCATAATAGTCAAGAATCATATAGCTGAAAATCAGCCCCTACTGTTTGCTAGTCTGGGCAGGACAGCGTTTCAAAGTATCCAAATTTCTCAGTGTAGCGCCTTAACTAATAAGTATGTAACTCCTAGTACACCCGTGTACAGACAACAGAGATTATTTGTCCTTTTTCTTTTACAGATATTTTTTACACTGTACCTTATCCAATAGTGTGTTCTTCGTCTGAATATATTTATGCATATTGTTCATTAGTTTTTTTCAGTTTAGTTTATAAATTTAAAATCCGTCTGCTTAAGGCGCCACATAAAACGTGCACAAAGTTTGTATGGAGAGAGCTTGCCCTACCCCTCCTCTTAAAATACGCAAACTCTCTGCTACGCAAAGATTGTCGGTAATTTCCAAAGATGCTAAATTTAAATAAAATATGAAACACAAAACCTCGAATATCTTACCATATGTCTCTATCGCTAACCAAATTTATATCCAAGTAACTTGCATAATAGATTGAGAGGTCAGTATGGAGCCAGTACGCGCGAGTACTATGCTAGGCCCCGGCGCACTTGACCTACTTATGTGTCCCAGATTTAACAATATGCAACACTTTATAAGCATCGTTAAAAAGTCTTATAGAAGCTTTTGGAGCTTTAAACTTTGACTGGGTGCTTTTGTGAGTTTTAAAATAATCAGGTAATGAAAATAAATATTTAGTTCTGTTGCGAGTTTCAACACCATCTTTGAAGGAAGAAGCCGGTGAGGTTTTTGTGGGGGTTTTATACGCAGTCGGTTTCAGGCCGATTTTTCACCAAACTACGTGAACGTACTTGAAAGTGATTCAATTTCGTCCTAAGGTGGTCCCTTAAATTATTCACACTAATATTATAAACTCGAAAGTGTGTCTGTCTGTCTGTTACCTCTTCACGACTAAACCGCTTGAGATTTGGTATTGGAGATAGTTTGAGTCTCGGGGAAAGACATACGGATACTTTTACCCTGGAAATCATTCCTCAAGAGGGTGAAGTTTGTATGGAAGAGCGCCTACTAGGCCTGAAACAAAAGAACGAAAATTAAATTCTAAAGCGATGAACGAGTTCTACGCGGACATAGTCGAAGGCAAAACCAAGTGGCCATAGTCATACCGAGTCTTCTTTATGCCGCAGAAACTAGGTCCTGCTAGAAAAGAGATGTTAATAATTTAGACTAATTTCATCTAAGTTGTCTTCGCTCAATTCTGCTCGTAAAGTGGCAGCACAAAGTACCTACTGAACACGGAGGTTCTATGTCGCGTCAAAATACCTGGCATCGATGCACTCAACAAACACCAGCTGAGGTGGCGTGTGTGGCCACGTCGCACGCATTCTAAATTGACAGTATTTGTGGAAACAGAATAAACTTTTAATTTTACAAAAAATGAATTATTTTATTCCTGCTATCGATGGAACTTAAATTGAAATAAATAAATTATTATTGTTAATTGCAAATCAAAGAAAAAATATTTATCTTTGAAGGATATACAATTACCCTGTACAAAAAGCCAAGGGAATGAGTATTCGAAAAGAAAATCGCGTAGAAAATATGAGTAAAAAAATAGAAAAGAAAAAATATGGCCGACTGAACGTTGTGAGACTAGCGAAAAAATGACAAGATATTAAGTAGTTCCGATAAGAAGACTGGCTTGGGATTGGAAACTTATCTATTAGACGATCCATTAATTACGTAAACTTCTGAGGCTGTTCATGACAGGATCATATCAAGGTTACGTCAAAGTTTCCTGTGATTTATATCCGCATTACTAAAATAAAAAAATCTTGATAAGTGGCAGCCGACACGTATACTACTGCAATTTTTCGTAAAATGCGCATGTTTAAGTTATATACTTATATACCACACAATTCGCTTATTATACTTACTGAGTTGTGTTAGTTACTTTTTAACAAGGTTTGTGAACAAGAGAGTAAACGAGGTAAATGTTCCAGTGCTCGAATCTCAATCTCAAATAAAGAAATTCGATTAATTAAAATTAAATGATTAATTAATTTAAAAACTTACTTATTTAAATTAATTATTTTAATTAAATAAGTCCTATTAATGGAGGTGAAGTGAACAACACGGTGGCAATTATTGAAATTAAGGTGTCAAACATCGACATACTCATACTTACCTTATATTATCATATTGTGTACTCGGCTTTGATTAATAAATAAATAAAGTAGTTGAGCCGTATGCTGCAAGGGAGAGCCTAAAATTGGTGTGTTATGCATATAAACTATAATTTGACTTAAAAAATACAGCTTAATAAGAAAAAAAAATTGAAAATTAATTTTATTGCTTACAAAAAAACCACTGGTTAGAATCTAGTGGTGTAATATATTTTGGGAATTAACTCATGGATTCCTTTCATTTGATACCCCACTCGATGGGTTTTTGACAAAAAAATGTTTTTATTTCATATTTAAGAAATTGATGACATTCTAGCATAGAGGGGGACCACCAAACTGGTTGGCAACATCTCGTTGCTTTTCTAAAACAACGCAGTATCTCGAAATACTACGTTTTGCAACTAAGTAAAGGACTGGACGCGGAACACGCAAAAGTTTATCGTGAATAAAACACCCATCGTTTTACGTTAAAAAATGGCCAGATGGCAGCATTGTGCCGTTATGCCATTGGTCGAATCGCGATGCCACTTTTGTGCAAGACCGTCCGCAGGCCAGATGAGACGTAGCTTTTCACGTTGACACCAAGATATTTTGCTGACTACTGGCACATCGAGAAATAATACGCACACATCCAATTACTTTTTTCTGCAATAGTGTCGTATTGTGAAATAGTTCATCAATTCACCATGAAATATTTTGTGTAACAATGTAATATTTATAGAAGGGCCATTATTCAAGAGAAAGTAAGTACAAATATTTGGACTTATCAGCAAATGCACTTGTGTTTACGAAAAGCGTAGATGTGAGCAAGGTCTTGTTAGCGAAATAGGCCTGTATACTTGACAACACTGGATAAAGTACTCATGTAGTAAACTGAATTGGTTCGGATTGTTATTAAATTTCTTTGTTGTAAAATAAGTGAAGTAATCATGTTATTGAAAAAAATATTATATTCAGCAGTTTTAATAAGCTTCCTGTAACACTACACTTACAACAAGTAAGGCGACTTCCTGACTTGGCGGGGCGGGATCGATATGTGACATTTTCTTCTTTGACGTAAACTTACTGACGTCGCAAAGATTCTCACTTGACATAATACTGTGAGTATTACGTTTGCGCAGTACTAATATCATGCGCAGAAGCGGAGCAGTACCACCTTCGCATCGTCCCGCTACCGCGCATCCCGCGCCAGTCAGGAAGCACTCATTTAAATGTAGGGGCGTAGTAAAAAATGGTACTGAGTCGACTGACAGCTGACACTGACATTTGACACTTTTCTCATATCGTACTGCCTCCGCACCGATAAATCAGGAAGTCGCCTAAGACTCTCAACCTCTTTTTACTCTTCTGTGTACTCTTGCAAACACTATCTATATACAGGCGCAATTTCATTGGTTGATAACCCGCATACGGGGTGAGGCAAAGAGCCTTTTTTATCAGTTTTTGAATTGATCGATATACATCATGATGCATTTTCAGGCATTTTTATTGATCAAGAGGGCCCGGCTCCCCGCATTGGGGAGCTATGGCACGTATTTCGGAAATCTCTCGCATCCCTGATGCGGGCACTAAAGACCAGCCTTATCTCACTGGTCGTTATACCGCATTCAGTTAAAGGACTGTGCTATCGACTTATGCCTTCATTAGTCGTTGTACCGCATGCGGGGCGCACCTACATTATGCATTGGACGACCACTATTAATAGCCTAGTTGGTATTGGTATTGACCCTGCTTAAAAGCTGGTCCCTGTTTCGAATCCCGGTCAGGACATTTAATTGTATCATGAACCTGAACTAGGTTGGGACTAGGTCGATTTATGTAAGATAGTCCACAAATAAATGTATTTATTCCTCTTATTCATTGCTCTGCGTATTATTACTTTATTAACTTATACATCTTATAAGCCAATCTCTTGTTGCCTTCGAAACCTGGACTTGCTGTCTCTACCGCAAGCACATCCGCGTATTAGATAGATTTTATATCAAATACCTGCGTGACATTATGAACATTTCCTGGTCAGATCGTGTCGGGAATTCGGAAGTTCTACGCCGTGCTTAAGCTGCGATGGTGTGGTCATATCTACCAAATGTCTGAAGACAGAATAGCTGATCACATCTTTTATTCTGAACTGCAAGATGGCAAGCGGAAACAGGGCGGCCAACTCCTGCATTTTAAAGATGTGCTGAAGGGCCACACGCGGAGATGTGATGTTGAACCATCGTGCTGGGAGTTTTTGGCTCAAGATCGGTCAAAATGGAGGCATATAAAGACGAATTCAACTTGACGCTAAGCGTGAGGATTCGAAGGCCCGACCACCTGCGGCCATTCACTATAATTATGTCGAAGGGGTGTCGATTTCTGGGGAGAGTGCTCGCACATTAACTGCGAAGATAGGATACTCGTATCTCAGTCACCTGAGAGCTCGTGACCGACGCTCTCACTAGCCAGGCTCTTCTTTCTAGTCACCGAGGTCGAAAGCGGCCAGGAGGATTATGATGATGATACTGATGAACCTATACACTGATTTTTAGTAACAGACATGGACACGGTTCCAAAATCTTCAGATACCTAAATCCAAATATTGGTAAAAGACCGAGTCCAGAAACATAGGTATACGTATACTACCGACGCCTTAGATCCCTATAACGAAACCGACCGCAACGAAAAAGTTGTCATCCAAAACCTTGACAAAGATTCAATAAACATGACTGTTTTTTAGCAAATTACAGTCATTGCCCTTAAACGGATTCACCAACAACGGGTCCCTGTAGCAGAGTAAAGAAAGAAAAGACTCTTTGCATTAATTTCCATAAATACAGTACCTAGATTTTTAGTGTGGAATCACTTTCGTCACCACCAAATTACGTTTTGCTGTAAGATATATGCACATTTTACACATTGAGAGCCAGATCAGACAATCAGCTGCAAAAAGATGTCATTAGATAATTTCAGATGCTATAACAAGCTATGCTATGCTATGTTGTTACTAACAAGCTATGGATCAACTGATCTGAAAATAAACAATTTTTATTTTTTTATTTTATTTATTAGTGCTCTAACATGTTAATGCTGTTAAAGTATGCCATCGCATGCTTTTGTTCAGATGATAAACAATGTTATCACATAGTTTCAGCTGCTATAAGATGCAATCGCATATAAATTTAGCGTAAATTGACTAATTGTGCTACTGTAACACTATATTAATGTTTGGTTAAGAAAATAATTTGGTAGAAATACCAACAAGGCAGTGAAGGTAATGAAAAATACCCCATTGTTAGCGATAGAATAGTTATATTTTTTGACACAAGTCCTAATAAGCCACTGTTATGCAAAGTTAAAAAATGATTATGGTATAATAACACGTGATACTCCTGTATTGCTGATACATATTATATAAAAATATGTCTTAAAGACGAATGAGCCGTTATTCATCAAAACAATAAACCATTCTGTTTCATTATTACGTCTTGTGACATTATTGCTTATAAAAATGTTTCAACAACCCATAAATATTGAGTCACAACTCTGAATATGTTACTAATTTTGGATTTTTAACTCTATTTTTGTTTTGTTTTGTAGGTTTTCTTTGGTTTGTCGTATACTCCAATAAACAATGAAGATATTACAAATAGAGAATTTGTTTTTTGTTAGTTTAAATAAAAGTTATTACAAAGTAACTTCTGTTAACTTTCAAACCTCTCTCCTGAAAAAACTCGTTTTTTGAGATACAGTGTTGTTTCAGAAAAGCAACGATCTGCTGATTGGATATCTTGGGATATATATATATCTATATATATTGTATTGTATAATATATATATATCTCTTTAAACTTATGTGACATGTATATTGTTTCAACATGTTTTTGTGTACAATAAAGTGCTTATACATACATATTTACATGTATCAGAAATCATAAATGCGGTCCGCAATTTTTGGAACATCTCATTGGAGCCTGCTCGAATACGAAAACTAGAACTTCGCCCTCTGCAGGAAATGGTCGAGATAGTAGCTCGACTACGCGGCTATATCGACGTCCGGCTACCAACGAAGCCTGGCCTAGTTCCCAGGGGTCATGGTATTTGGTAGCATTGAGTGCATTGTACACACAACCCAAAGATATGGACACATTTCTCATGGAACAGAGTGCGAAATTGTAAACATATTTTATTTACAAAGTAAATTCACGAACGGTTGTTCACACGATTGGTTTTCAGTTACAATTTCAGCAGCGTGCCTATAATATCGACAAACAGAGTTTCAAGTTATTTATTTAAGTATTTTTTTATGATTTACGTAGTTAAGTGATATACTCGTATTTACCTGGTTATTGTTTATTTTATTTCCCTATTAAGAGCTCGCACATTTAACAAATACTTATGTACGAAATTATTGAACATAGCTCGCTGTTCTATGATTAGATGAATTTATTGCGAAAATACCTATACTCGTCATTATTTCATGTTCAACTGTAATTCAATACCTACAATATGTCATATAAAGTAAAACAAAACTGTATGTACTGAAATTACTTACTGCCATTAACACCAAACCTAGATGCATGCAAATAATCTATTGGTTTAGGATACAAAAGATCTTGATTTAAACAACTATTGTCAATACTTAGCCGATGACAATCGAAACCTATTCCTAACGAAGTGAATTAAACTTGATGCTAATGCTTCGTCTCTGTGTAAGAAACAATTTATACTACCTATTTAAGGAAATCTAATTATGTACATACCTACACTAAATTAGGGAAAAAAGTGATTAACTCAAACCCGGTTCTTGACCTTAGTTTTAACGTTGTTGTTTGATCTAAACTACTTACTAAAACGTTTGTACTGGAGGTTTCCAACGACGAGAACAGGCGAGGTGATGAGAGAAACTTTGTAAAGGCGGTGATGAAATAGTAATTAATTGTATTTACCGAAGTATTGCCGAGCGTATGAAATTTCTGTCATCATCTCGCCTCTCGTTACTGTTGGACAAGTTACTTACCTATAAAGACTCTAGCAAAGGTTATTTTTTTAGCGCCTACGTAACATATTCAGTAACATCTACAAATTCATCAAAAATGTAAGAATAATATTTTGCACACCTCAAGTTAAGGGGTGACCTCCTTAAATAGGGGAAGGTTGCCATCATTGGACCGGCGCTTTCATTGGCCACCTAAATATTCTAAAATCTGCGCATGCTAGACAGAGACAACTAAGGTAATAAGTGTCCTTGGGATACCCGACCGGCCCCACGGAAACCTCAGTCGCGCCGCGCTTCTCGGCGACGAGTGACGTGAGCAAGTAGGTATGTTTCGAGCGCCGGCGATCTAAAAATTACGCGAAGAAAAACTCGTGTAAGTATCATTATATTTGCATTTGTTTAAGTGTACTGCCGTGTAATGCTTAGAAATGTATTAATGATCATCATCATCATCATCATCAGCCTATATACGTCCCACTGCTGGGCACAGGCCTCCTCTCATAGATGAGAGGGATGGGAATGATCATATTTAATAAAAACACTTTCTGGCCACTTATTTTTTTATTATTTGTTTTGTGACTTGATACCTAGTTGCTATCAATGGACCACATGTGGGTGCTATCATTGGACCGGTCCAATCAAGGCAACTTTTTTTTTCGATTTTAAATACTTTACCCATACGCAAATACAGATATTAAATATACAGTATACGCATATTAAAAAGTTGATTTCTGTTATTTATTTTATGAAAAAATAAAAATTATTGAAATATTAAAAGAATATATTAAAATGTCGATTTCCATTAGTTTCCTTGATTGGACCATCAGTATAAATTTCCTAAGTCCATTGATAATAAGAATAAGAATAAGAATAATAAAAGTTTATTGTCACACAACATAATGTACAAGCAAAGCAACACTACACAAAAATACTGACTCAGAAACAATAAGTCCGCGCACATTACAGTGTGACAATAGGAGCGAACTCAGCATATGCCGCGATACACTAGGTGCACCCAGCGCTGGTTTTCAGTTCACCCCTAATGACAACTGCTTTAACAAATCAACAAATTAGCGGGTGATTAAATAGATTATATACATTTTCGTAGCAAACCAGAATTTATAAGAGAATAAATAAATAAATAAATAGAATATATATGCTTAGCTGTGTGTGTGTGTGTGTGTGTGTGTGTGTGTGTGTGTGTGTGTGTGTGTGTGTGTGTGTGTGTGTGTGTGTGTGTGTGTGTGTGTGTGTGTGTGTGTGTGTGTGTGTGTGTGTGTGTGTGTGTGTGTGTGCGTGTGTGTTGTACTACGATAAATATTTTGTTTTAACCTATTTTTGTGTACAATGAAGTGCTTACATACATAAGTATATATGTGAAGGTAAGTGGGCAAAAAACTACACAAACAATTGGCCTATAACAAGACATATTACACTTACTTGATGGCGACTCAGTGGTTCAATCAAGGTGACCGTGGTCCAAAGAAGGCAACAGCCTGAGAAACCCTTTTCACGTTTTTTCCCCAAGATTATTATAGGTAACTTATTTTGTTGTGTTTAAGGTAATGAATAAATATATTTCAAAAGTTAAAAATTATCATACTTGTTTTATTTTCTTACATAAATTTTGTAGATTATAAGGCAGCGAAGTTAAGTGGTCCTATGATGGCAACCTTCCCCTACTTATACTTCACATTCTAGTTTGATATCAATATTTCGCGTACTCGTTCCTATATGTGGACTCGACATTGTATGGAAACGAGAGCGTGAAACATGTAATGGAGCTAGAAATTGGAAATGTAACTGTCAGATCGACCCCTAGGAGCAGCCGCTGAAGTTTTTTAAACAGTAAATAAACCCGTATAGGCTGTAAATGCCAAAGGTTAGTACAATATTCAGGAAAGATCACGGTCTATTGGACTAAGGATATATTATTGAAATCAAAATACATTTTAGAGCGTACTCGTTCCGTAAGATAACTTTGCCCGTAGGAAAGATAGCACACAATGTGAATTTGATTTCAATTTATAACCTTTTGCCAGTGTAGACTCCCTGTTTAAAATGGTAATAAGGTAAATTACGAGAATTTTCCAGGTATTTATTTTGTACTGTTTATTCAGCCGTAAGAGAATACAATCTTTTCTTAGTAAACGACTTGTAAAGTTTCTTTATTTTGGTATATACAGTGCGTTTTACCGGCAAGCAGGCATTCATTGAAACTGACAATAAATAATTATGTTCCATTAGCAATTATTTCCATGTATTAGCAAATCTAATTCTGCACCATCAAAGTACTACAGGCAGCATCAAAAGTAGCGACACAAATATGAAGGCGTCAAAAGTCTTTATTACAAAGGAATAAGAACTTTTGACATCTTCATATGTCAAGCTACTTGCTGACTGTACGTGCACTCAGCGTCATAGTAAACAGAACACTAAGGGCTGTTGTACTGAGTTGTCAAATTACTTTGCAGTACATTGCTGGCAATTAGAATTTTGTTAGAAATTATTAAATAAAAAATTAAGGCCATTGTTAGGTTAAGGAACTACGTTTTTAAACGTTTGTCGAAACCTACACAGCATACACTGACCGAAGTATTAAAAATTTATACTTATGTAAAATAATAAACGGTATATTTATTTAGGTAAGGTAAAAAGTAAATTATTTCAAACATATTTAAAGTATCTTCAAGAGATACATATTTTAGTGTTGCTACCCTTGTCTCGTGCGCCTATGTCAGTTACGTCACGATGACTGGGGCGGGACTCGGTCATGGGCCGACCGCCGCCAGAGTTGGTATTGGTTGGGTGCTGCCGAGCCAAGAGCCATGTAGCTACACAGATATATTTTATTAAATAATCTAAACTCTATGTACAAATTTAAAACATCCTTATTTTTTTCGAACAATATCACGGGATTATAATCATGTCCATATTAACTTTTCTACTCGGTACCCCGCGGTGTTGCACGGGCAGTACCGATCACTGCTGATGATGATGTTGAAGTATTATTAATTTCCCTTTCGTGGTATATATTTTTTTGAGAACTCATTCTCTTCTTCTCTGTTCCAATCTAATTCACACTGGAAGAATAACTAAAAGAACGTTGGACAGTCACGTGTACCGACTATTGGCGGAAACTAAGTACTAATACAGTAAAAGAAGTGTTTAGACTGACTGTTTGCGAAGTCGTGCAATAGCTATAATATCAAAGGCAAACTGCAGACATGGCCTTAGATATAAGATAAGATCTCACTAATTTTTGTGACAGAAGGTTCGCTGGTTACGATTTTCTTTATCTGCAACAAGAAATGTTTTTTTTTTTTTTTTCTCATACGCTGAAAGTGCGTGTTTAATATAATCCCTTCAGGGCCGCATTTCATAAAATGATCCAAAACAAACACTATTAACGTCAGTCAACACTTCCCACCAAAATATATTATCTCGTTGGAAATGGGTGCCTTTCAGCCCTCGGTTAACAGTCTACTAAGGTATTTCACTTTGTAATAAGGTGAAAAATAAATTATCATCATCATCATCATCATCATATCAGCCGAAAGACGTCCACTGCTGGACATAGGCCTCCCCCAAAGAGTGCCACAATGACCGGTCTTGCGCCACCCACATCCAGCGGACTCCCGCGACCTTTACCAGGTCATCAGTCCACCTTGTGGGGGGTCTACCCACGCTGCGCCTTCCGGTCCGTGGTCGCCACTCGAGAACCTTTCGGCCCCAACGGCCATCGGTTATTTTAATCTAATTACGGCCGCGAAAGCAGCCCAGCGTGAGTTACAAAGCAATTTTTTTCAGTTAGTCTATAGCTGCCTCAGCGCACTTACCTAAACCCCTTGATGCTGCCAGCAAAACATCGGTTGAGACACTCCTACTGTACTATTACTTATTCTGTGCTCCTACGCGATGTAAGAAACCGTTTGCTGTGGTGCGCCACAGTCACACGCCGGCTAGTTACTTTACGTGTGTACCTACGTGGCTCCACGTGTGTTTTATTTAGCGTCGTCCACTTTTTATGCCTGGCTTTGACACCAAGCCATCTTTTTTTTTTTGACGAAGAGGAAATGCATTGACGCATCCCCCCGGGCCCGGGAAGGCCCATGGTGGGGGGTATGTGGGACTTGGCTTTCCACACTAAAACCTCTGCGGCGTTAACCCTCGCTGCCGTTTAATGGACATCGTGGGGTCGCTGTCATTCTACCGCGATGCTCCCCCGGCTGCCCCAGCTAGTGCGCCGGAGCCACCCTCGCGCTAATGGAAGGAGGTGTTGGTAACGCCCCAACACTTCCCCCAGTAGAGTAGATTATAGTTGGTGGGTTCTACTGGGGAATCAGGCGGTTCGCGTATTGCCGCCGCCTTAATCCCCTCCGTCTGCGCCGGAGCGGGTGCGCATCGCCTCTATTTTCGCGTTCCCGCTCCGATTCCTCTATCGCTGTCATGACTTCTTCACAGAACGATGACACTGCGTTCCAGCCTCTCTCGCTGCACAGCATTTCCGTCACTATGTTGCGCGCTCCAGTGACAGGCTCCCTCTCTTCCGGTCAAGCCAGCTGTCGAAGGACGGGAGGAGTGCCTCTATGGTATGTGCCATACGGGACTCCTCCAGCTGGCTCTCGCCTGGCGGCAGAGTGCCAGGGACGAACGGTTCTCCTACGAGGCTGATCAGAGGAGGGATTGGTCTGGATGAGTTTTGAAGAAAATCTGAACAGTGTACTTACTCGTTTACAGTGACTTTTTGCTATACCTATTTATTTTTTGCATATAAGTATTTGCAACAAGGTGACACATAAACAATATAAAACACATAAAAGAGTCAATTTCACCAAACGGGCATTTTTGTCAAATTCCCATGGAATTTTGAAATACCAATAATATATAGAAAATTTTATGCTGATAATTTGATAAAAAAATTAATAAACACAAATTTTCTTACGGGGTACTTATACATATAAAATTACGGAAGTTATTGCAATTTGAAAATTTGACCTGGGCACGGGAATTTATCTGTCCATGGGAATTGCCTTTTCTTAGAAAAAATTGTATTAAAATTATTATTTACCATCTAATTTATCAAGAATTATAAAGTTCAATTGTATCGAAGTTATTTAGCCTAGTTTTACCAATCATGGGTTCAAGTTTCAACCGAGGAAATTTATATTAACCAAAAATCTATATTTTAAGTTAAATTTATCTTTATACAATCGCATAGCAACAGAAAATCATACAAGTATTAATATTTAAAACTATCACTAAATGCAGATGCACATATAGACGCTCGCAACTCCTAAAGCGTCACGGGTACGTTGCTGACCTTTTATAAAATTTGAGATGTCCGCTTACTTGTTTGCCACCGTTGTTGTATATAAAATGCGTATGTATCGATATATACCTACATGATTTTATGTACATAATGTTCATTGACTTTGTTTATTGATTCTTTTCAAATATTTAAGAAGCTAAGTGTAATTGTAGCAGTTTGCATGTTTATTTTAAATAAACGCATAAACTACAACTGTAATCGATATACTTAGTACAAATTATATTTATTTATGCATTTCATCCATAATTATTGTTATTAAATGCGGTTTATTAACAAAATAAGTGACCCTTCCCAATTCCCGTGCCCCAAAATCAGCTGTTTTGGGTAAACAAGCTATGGGAATTAGGACACGGGAATTGGAAATCGATATAAAAAAATCATAAAAAAATTAAATCACATGTTAATAATATTTTAAGTTATCGTTTATATAGAGGCACCAAAGTGCTTTATAATGCATACATATGTTAATGATTACTAATGTAAGAATTTGAATTTCTACGGACCACCGAAATTGCAAGCAAAAGCAAAAAAAATGTCGCCCACCCAGAAACCGAAGTACTTAGGTGGTTTACTCGAACTTAATGCGGTTTGCTATATATAATTTTTTTTATATATAATAGCTGACATTTGAGAGCACATGTGAAGCAGGACGCGAAGCTGATCAAATGTAAACGATGGCTGCCAGGGACCTTTGAATTTTGCCGACAAAATTTAACTCTCGCGCTCGGACGATTTTTAAACATCAATTACAAGTTATTCACCACAGTGAAGTGAATAGTGTCTGTGCTCAGTGATAGTAAATATAATCGAGTTAAAGTTTTTGACACGAAATCAGTGATTCTAATGTACAGTTTTTGATAGGAATTTTTGATTGATTCAAAACTCGATGCCGGACAGGGCACGGAGTCTTAATTTGAGCGTTTAGGTATTTTTTAATGTATTTTAAAAACAAATAAGTCAGTGAATTTGAGTGGACCACAACGTGGAAACATATATTCTTTATGAAAAAAAAATGGTACGTATTATCTCATGCTACCATACGATTTTCAGCTCGGACACAAAAAAAATCGGGTTTAGAAAATGACCCAAAAGATCAATATTTCCTGGCAGAGATCGCTTGTCGCCGACAGTCGTCCAAAAGGTCGTCGCTCCCGAATATTCATTAGCTAACTGCCATCGGTGAGTTATTCTCAACTTCAATTAAGAAATTAGCCTTTTAATATGCTTTTAATATCCAGTTTACTGACTCTGAATTTTTACTTACATAGGTATAATAAGTTTGTAAGATTTAAACATTAGGTACGGCTAACTAATAATCTTTATACTTATGTAAATCCTAAAATAAAATTAAATGCATTTATTTCGGACAACTAGGAGATTGTTAGTACCTAATACAAAGACTTGCATTACTTGTATGTTAGTACCTAAACTTAAATATGTGGTTGCAGTGATGAATCCGCGAACATGCCGCAGTGTCGCGGCAGCCGCATGAGTTTGCAATGTTTGCATTACCGTACTCGCTAGCGACTGCGTAAAATGATTTAGTATGGACAAAAGTACAGCGCCTCTGGCGGTTACGCAATAGAACTAAGAATCGCCATACTAAATCGTTTACGGTCGATAGTGAGTACGGTAATGCAAACATTGCAAACTCATGGTAAGGGTACTGTTCACACATTGAGTTCATGACTCGCTGCGTCAATCGCGACATCCTCGAGTCCACAGGCTGCAGGTGTCCATCCATAAAATTCTTAAGGGGAGGTATCCCCAACGCAAATGTCCCGCTCTAACACGCGTGAGTTTACAATTGACCATCCCGCTCTCTACGCAAGCTCTGCGCGCAGTTTTGTAAATATTTAGCTATAGTCATTAAGCCAATCATTTTATCAAAGCAAACCCTGCGAATTTGTCTATAACTATTTACGATCTTTAATTGAGTACAAAAATTAAATGTTAATATCAGTATTGAAAAAACATTCCAAAAAGGGGTAACTTCGCGATTTTTTTCTATCGAGTGAAATTCATCAGGTCATGTAACTGACTGCGATTTTGACTAGACAATATCCTTATGTAACACATATATTTTTTTTAGATTTTAAGACACTATATTCTATGTCTCAGATGGTTTTTAAAAACTCAAAAGTGGTAATACACGGCCTTAATCTTCTGAACGTATGTATGTCACTAAATTACTTCTATTTTTGGCAAAACATCATAGCAAAAAAGATGTTGTAATATGTACGTGTGTGAAAAAGTAGGTGTTGAGCAGAAGAAAATATTTTATTCCCTGTTCAGCATGTGAATTGTTCCGATAATATATTCAAAGCCATAACGACGTTACAAATTCACATCCATGCGAAAATTATTTAAAGATTTTCCGCCTTTTACTCTTAAATTTGATAAGGGTTCCGAAATCAAGTCGTTTTAGGCGACTTCCTGACTTGTCGGTGCGGAGGCAGTACGATATGAGAAAAGTGTCAAATGTCAGTGTCAGCTGTCAGTCGACGCGATACCATTTTTTACTACGCCCCTACATTTAAATGAGTGCTTCCTGACTGGCGCGGGATGCGCGGTAGCGGGACGATGCGAAGGCGGTACTGCTTCGCTTCTGCGCATGATATTACTACTGCGCAAACGTAATACTGACAGTATTATATCAAGAGGGAATCTTTGCGACGTCAGTAAGTTTACGTCAAAGAAGAAAATGTCACATATCGATCCCGCCCCGCCAAGTCAGGAAGTCGCCTAACTCGTAGGCATGAGTTCGATCCGATAAGTAGTCGCGAGTTCATTGACTGGTAAACAATCGAGCCCACAAACTAAATATCTCGAAACAGAAGTAGGTATCCTTTAAATACTGGTTTCGGCTTTCAAGTCATCTCAGATCAGGATACCATACCTTTGAGGATACTAGTGAGGGGTAACGGACAACTTATTGACTGGTTAGCTTATCTTGAATGTCACTCAAAGTAGTAACGAATATACATATTGATGCAGGCATAGGGTGCTTAACATACATTAATAGTACATTACTTACCAAGGGCGATAAAACAAAGAATGTCTCAGATCGCAGGTATTTTACGCCCGAGCCGAAGGCAAGGGCGATAAATATGCGATCTGTGGCTTTCTTTATTATCGCCCGTGGTTAGTACAACATTTTATGTCACCCCCTGGCCAGGAAGTGGGTTTTTTCGCGCGCGGAGCGTGCGATAATGGCCACTTTATGGCCAGGTGTGACATAAAAGCCTTTTTTAACCTGTCTGTGGCTTTATAGGTCGGGTTCATTAGTGATAGGAGTGGGCGGTTGGAGGGAGGCCTGGGGAAAGTCCAGAGGAAACCTCCGCACGACCACGCGGGCGGCTTAAGCACTGGAATACTCTAAGAGATTGCGCTCCAGTGAACTTGGTTGAGCGGTTTCAACCGAACTGAAGTGTGTAAGTGAAATCGAGCTACTGGGACTTTTGTCGCTGGTTCGCTACATTGAGAGCCATTGATACGCATATGAATAGGCAGAGTCAATTGTCAAGTATAGGATGCGTTCAGCAAATAGAACATCATTAGTAGGTATTAGAAGATTGGTAAGAGAAACCAATACCACACATCCATTTTAAGTATTCAGAATCTTGGTTTTATAAACAAAGAGTCAAAACAACGTTACTTGGGTTCTACTTCTATGAAAACTTTGCTAAGTTTTCCAACAAAAATGAAAATGACTTCTCAAAGTGTCACAAAAAATAAAGCCCATACTCGTATTTAACTCATACGTCATGTTTTGAAAAAACAAACAGACTTCAAAATATTTGACAAATATAAGCATAATGTAATATCGGCCATGTAAAATATATCGAGAGATTATAAAATGTATACTATGGTGGGCGATACGTATCAGTAAAAAAACTCTATAGATAGATAATTATAAAAATCACTGATCAGTGATCCTTCCCAGCCGCAGCCATCTGAAATCAAAGTTCATTTCCATCACAATAGGACCCTGGGCCTCGGCAATCAAACCCGGGCGATAGCTCTTAGCCAGAGTACCAATATTTATTGACGATTGCATTCACCCCAGCCAACGACCGATTGTTAAACAATAAACAAGTGCTTTATTTCAAATCTACAAAGAAATTTACGGCTCCAAGCAGTACCCTTACCATGAGTTTGCAATGTTTGCATTACCGTACTCGCTAGCGACTGCGTAAACGATTTAGTATGGCGATTCTTATTTCTAGTACTTTTGTCCATACTAAAATCGTGTATGCAGTCGCTAGCGAGTACGGTAATGCAAACATTGCAAACTCATGGTATGGGTACAGATGGGAATTTGATACTATCGAGTTAAGGATGATACACGCTAGACCGTTCCGTATCCGGGCCGGCTCGTTTTCATTTACAAGAAATCGTCGGCCGTCGCGCGTCCTGTATTAGAAAACGGGGCGGCCCGGGCACGGAACGGTCTACTGTGAATCATCCTTTATACGAAGTAAGTAAATGTATCAATATAACAAATTAGACTTCGATTTGAATGTTAGATTGTAGGCGATGTCTGCTTTTTAAATCTTAGTTTAGGACTAGGTACGTAGATTATGGTTGGTAACGAAAATCTTTCTTGATTTTGACATGGTTTCAGCCAAGAAGTTTTATCTCACAGCAGCCGTACTTTCTAAGCCTGTGAACGCCCTCACATATAAATGAGTATATTGTTTGCATTAACCGCAAAGTTAAATATTCCACAACCTTAAACATACAGCATCAGTGTGCATGATAGAACTTCCCACAATCTACGGGTCATCGCTCTGCAAGATGAATCCCGAAACTTCCTTAATTTGCTTAGTCAACGTTGGAAAAGTCCTTGTTTGTTAAAGAAAATTAGATTTATTTTCGTCCCGGTGTTTCAAAGTATTACGATGGAAAAATGTGCGGCGGCGTGAGTTGAGTTTATAATGTACAAAATTTGGTAATAATTGTCGTTGGCTGTTTCAATCATGACTAAACTTGTTAAAAGCTCCTTTATTTTAGTATTATTTGAGAATTAAGGAAACCTTATGCAAAATTTTGAACATTTCATTTCATATTCCAACAAGGTCTTGGTTTTTCCTCTGTATTGGAAGGTTAGGATACAGCCGGATAAACACTTTAAAGGATGAATTCTTATGCAAGGAAACGGAGTATCGTAACATTCGTAACCTTTCAACTAAGGCGACTTCCTGATTTGTCGGTGCGGAGGCAGTACGATATGAGAAAAGTGTCAAATGTCAGTGTCAGCTGTCAGTCGACGCGATACCATTTTTTACTACGCCCCTACATTTAAATGAGTGCTTCCTGACTGGCGCGGGATGCGCGGTAGCGGAACGATGTGAGGGCGGTACTGCTCCGCTTCTGCGCATGATATTACTACTGCGCAAACGTAATACTGACAGTATTATGTCAAGTGAGAATCTTTGCGACGTCAGTAAGTTTACGCCAAAAAACCGGCCGCACACAAACCAAATTAAGTTGGTTTCTTTTCGCCCCTAGCTGTATATGGGGGGGGGGGGGGCTAAAACATTTAAAAATAAGTTTTGACTATTTGTATGGCTTTGGGACACCAAGATGCTTATACTGTGAAAATTTTAAGACTGGAGCACCAACCGTTTGGTTGTGTGACAGACGACAGACTGACGGACGAACGGACGAACAGACGGACGGACGGACGGACGCGTGAGTGACAGCAACATGGTTCCGTTTTGACCTTTCGTGTACGGAACCCTAAAAAGTAGCGTCAAGGCTTATGTTTAGTAAATTATCGTAGAAATGTCTAGTTTGTAATAATTTTATGCATCACTATAAACTCGCGAAGGCCTAGAATTCCCTGCCGGCGTCTGCATTTCCGAGTTTATATATCCCAGCCTGCCTGGCGCTTCACCGTCGGCCTCATCTTTGCCCCCTGGCTAGATGTTGACCAAGAGCAACCCCACTTTAAAAAAAAAAAACCGGCGACTTTGCACATTTAGGGTTCCGAACCAACTCAAAAATATGATTTATCAATATATTAGTATTTGTTGTTAAAATATACGTAATAATGAACATTTTCACCAAATTTCAAATTCATAGGTCAATGGGAAGTCAAAAAATTCTTCGGAACAAAATTTGTGACAGACGATGGACGGACGGACGGACGCCTGCGCGACACCAATAGGGTTCCGTTTTGACCCTTCGGGTACGGAACCCTAAATAACATATAATATACGACTATTAAAATTGGAATACCAGAATAAAATATGTCTGCATAACTAAAGAGTAATGTGGTTTTTCTCAAAACCCATTATAATAAAAATAAATTAGAGAAATTTTATTTACACTGTAAGTAACCTATATAATATATACCTATACCATTACCCCTTTTTGTGCTAGATCACAGTTAATTAATTTTCTTTGTATGTGTTTTCTGTATCAAACGCCTAATTTTATTATTGGTAAAACAATTATAAAGTTCTGTGAATTTCATTGTAAAATGAAGAATAACTTGGTTTACCTACTTGTTTGAAAAAGTTGAACAATTATATAGCAGAAGCCTGCAATCATAGTAAGTTCCTTGCAACTTGTAAGTCATCACAATTAAAAGTACTCTAAAAGACAAAAAAAATAAAGAGTAAAATGCAATAAAGAGTATTTGTATTGTATTGTACTCTGTGGTCTGTTTTCGGTGTGAAGGTCCAGTCACAGTGACGAACCTTTTCATTCCGCGGCTATACATACATCATCATCAGCCTATATACGTCCCACTGCTGGGTACAGGCCTCCTCTCATACCTAGATGAGAGGGATTACATACATATCTAACAATAATTCGTAACCGCATCAGGTACTCAACAATCACTCGCACCAATCGCACCATCAAAGGTTCTTAGCCTCATGTGTCGAATGCCGGGATTCGATATTACCGGAATTGATATATCGGGAAATATTGCCGAGCCTGGAGAATACAAAGTGCCGCCTGCAGGCACGTACGTGATGTTTGAGGATCTCACACTCTTAGTATTAAAATCATACAGACGTATGTGAGGGCATTTAACTGTATGAAAAGTAAACAAGTATGTTGTGTTGTGTTCCTGGAGGTGAGCAAGGTTGCCAGAGCTCCCGAGGATGCACTGTGTTGAGAGCGAGGGACCGTTTGTCCCTTCTACTGTCAACACAGTGAATCCTCAAATTTTATTTACGGTACTCTTTTGGAGTTGCGAGCGTCTATAGGCTGCGGTATCCGCTTACCATCACGTGGACTGTACGCTTGTTTGCCACCGTCGTAGTATAAAAAAACACTTGCACTCCGGGAGTGCCGGCAGAAGTGAAAACTCAATGACATGATAAAGAAGTTTTCACTTAATACATTTTTGATAACAACGCCACCTACGAACAAGGCACTAAATATACTACTATATTCAGAAAGCTGCTGTCGGTTGTAACTTAACACGGGAAACTTGTACTGTGAGAAACTACGCTTGTATGTTCATAGGTGGCGCTGTTAACAATATCCATCTTCTAGTAGTTACGTGTCTTACGATATTAGGAGGAGTTAACTTAGCTGGTCTTACGCTCTGACGGTCACGTGACCCTGACGCGAGTTTAAGAATTATTCCCTATCACAAAAAGTGCTCAGCGCCGCTAAAGAAGTTTTCACTTCTAAAAAACTGTATGTATAGTAAAACGTGATATGTCGTATTTTCTCAACGGTTTTTGAGATGCAGCCTGCTGACAGACGGACAGACGGACAGCGGAGCCTTAGTAATAGGGTCCCGTTTTACCCTTTGTCGCATCCGGATTCTACTGTACTTTGAAAAAAAAGGACACTGCTTGAAAACGCCAAGTCCGTTATTCATTCGTTTAGCGTTTATGTCACTTACACGATGACGAGAACGCAATTTGTCATGCCGGCAGGTAGCAATATCTGACTCAAGTCGGAAGCGCGTGACAGACAGACGCGACGGACGCGTCGGCATAAAACAGCTGTGCGGCCGATGACCCTGTGACGTCAGGGTATGTTCACATTTGGGTACAGAGGCTTTTTTATCCTTGATATTATTACTGAAAGAGTACATCTGACTATCTTTCAATCTAGACCAGCAGGATAATCGTGTAACTTTATGTACTAACTTTAGGCATTAGGTATAGATTTTCCAGGGCTAGTTTTTCGCAAACCACTCGAAGACATATGCGCTTATTTTGCGTGAGTATATTTTAATGGAGGAGAGGAGGCCTGTGCCCAGCAGTGGGACGTATATAGGCTGATGATGATGATGATATTTTAATGTAATTTTTTGTTAAATCTTTAACTCCAATTTGTGACAGCCACGATATTATTAATGTTGAACTTGGCTCCCATTTTCGCATTTATGTTTTTTGTGGGTTATCTTTACTAAATGTAAGGCGACTTCCTGACTTGGCGGGTTGGAATCGATGTGACATTTTCTTCTTTGAAGCAAATGTACTGACGTCGCAAAGATCCTCACTTGACGGAATACTGTCAGTATTGCAGTAAAAAGCGCTACCGAGTCTTCTGATACTTGATACTGACATTTGACAGTTTTCTCAAATCGTACCGCCTTGGTGGGGAGGAGGGAGAAATCAGGATGTCGCCTTTTAATGCCGTCTGCCTTACATAGTACCTTATATAGTCGGTACTTTCGTTTTATCTTACAATCCGAACACGCAACATTCTCCAGGATTTAGTGGTAGTGATAAAGTGCTGCTGTTTTTACTCCCTCCACATTTGGGCAATAAACGGGTGCAAGCAAGACGAAAGATAGCCGAGCCCATTAAATCTAACTAGATGATATCAGTTATGTGCTTTGTTTTATTCACTTCAATAAATTTACATACCTACTTTAGTGGCTTCAAAGACATAGAGAGGTATTTTATTTGCAACTATATTAAGGTTATGTACTAGTTTGAATTGCTTGTTTTTTAATTCAATAAACGTCCTATAAAATGTTATCTTTTGCACTATAGTTTATATTTAGGTTAGGTTGGGTTAGTTATTATGAATTATAAGTTAAAAATTATAGTAATTATGAAATTAAGCCTAGTTGGCAGCAGGGGTCGGATACCGGTATTTGCTCCATACAAAATACCGGTATTTATATCGTTCTTTTTCGTTCTTTGTTTTATATAATTTCATTTTTAATGGGACATTCTAATTAATACGAAGTTGTAAAGTAAATACATGATTCAGTCCTACATAAAGACTATACAATAATTTAAAATATTGGACTATTTCTGGGATTTTTAAAAATACCGGATTCGATCCCTGGTTGGCAGTGATTCTGCCCAGGGAACTGCCCTGGGCTCCCGGGTTCAATCCAAAGCAAATACTTTTATAATGAATACGAATATTGCTTACTCTCTTAGGTAAATTACTTATGTTAAATGCAAGATAAGAGCATTATAAAATATAACATAAGTATTAACCACGACGTTTGGTGGTGATACGTTTAAATAAGTAAATTAGTACGTAGCTCATATAATCGCGCTGAGCAAATGGGTGCTTAGGTATATCATACAAGTTTATAAGCCACCTTGTTAAATATATCCATCAGTGACAAAGCAAAGATTAGCTTAGGTACTAGTGCAACCAAATGAAAGCTCCAATGGTACCAATAGACACATTTGCTGTCCGAATAATATTTGCCTTCGTTGTAATAAAACATATTGCTTTTATAGTCACAACGATTTTAGTGAACATGATTTGTTAGATACTTATGCGTGCCCTAAAAGTCCTGAAACTCATTCCATATGACTTTACAAGCTTAGTCTTTCTTTGTGTATTTATCTTCATCATCACTGAGACATACTTTATATTTAGGACCCACTTAGTTTCTGTGTTAAGAATAAACGCAGAAGAAATAGTAGTGTGGCGGTTTATTTTGGTAAAACAAACGTAATATCGCGCATTTTTATCCAACCCTAAATTCCTCAAAATTTTTGTTAGATAAGTTATGGCTACTTATTATTTCTTTACCTACCTTGATCATGTATCGTGAGATTCATAAGTATTATGATGACTTGATGTACTTAGATGAACGAGAAGATTTCACAGGCTTTGCCACTTGTGACAGGTATATTGAGCTCTAGAGTAACTACTTATGGGGAAAAAATGCATTTTCATTTTCAAAACTGGGATTTTACACAAATACATTTTTGAGTTTAAATACCAAGTACAAATGAAATATAAAAAAAACAAATGATTTTATACAAATCAAACAACACGTAAAACCCATATCATTCTGAAAACAAAAAAACCTTGCAAAATCTGCATTAAATTTATGTATTTACGGACTCTTGTTTACTTTTAATCTACAGCGGTGGTGCTTCGATCTGGGAACACAAATCATTCAAACTCTTTTCCTACAAATTGTTGAGAAATCGTTATCGGACGGGTCGTTCAACCCTATGGTTGTAAACGAAAGATGGGAAAATCTGGATAACGTCGTAGCAAAAACTATTATCGATTAATATTTTAAATTCAAATATTGCCCAAGGAGCGTCAAGGGCCTGGCTCAGGGATTTCTAAAATAGAATGTGGAAAAGGGGGTCGGTAATAGTAGGTAGACCGTGTCTCAAGCGAGCAAAATTATATTTATATTTGCGGCGAGGGTGGTACATTGAATCCTGAGTGAAGCGAAAGATTCTACAATAAAACCCTGAGCGTAGCGAGGGATTCTAAAGAAGAATCTTGAGGGATTCAAAAAATGTTTACGCTCAAGACGGAAATAGTTTTGCTACCGTTTGACACATACTGCTTTTCACACCGCCTATTTGGCCCGCTGCTAAAACCACGAAATGCCTTACAAATAATTTTGCTACCGAGTGGCACATACTGCTTTTCAAACCTTCTATGAGAAAAAAAGTACCTCCCTGATTGTTGCCCTCAAATGAGGGAAGAAAAGTACTACTTTGATCCCTCATTTCAGGGCAACAATGACTCATTTCTGAATAGCAGGTGTGAAAAGGAAGTAACGACATAATTTCCATGAAAAATTGCACTGCTGAAAGTATATGAAAATTCCTGTGAGGATGTGTTGTTTGTCGCACACAGCCTGAGCATTTTCTTCCTTGATATAGATTCTCAATAAGCTGTTAGAGTACAACCAACCGTAAATTGAACGCTCCTCACAAACATCTCTCTGCATAAACAAACAAACTCACCTCTGAACAAACTCACACATTGAAACAATTACAACTAGGAAAATTTATTCCACTCTAACTAATTATTTATTAGTCCTTAGCAAAGTTCAATTTTTAGCAACGAGTTAGCAATCCTACTGCATACTATGCAAAGGTGAGAGAAAGTTTAGATGGGAAGATAAGGTTGGGGTATTGTTTTCGTTGCGGAGGTTTATTGTTTCTATAAACATGATATTTTTATCTGAGGTACTCTCTACTCGAACTTTTTCGCTGATCAGAGTTTTACAGTAGGTACTGTATTTTATTTGCACATATTCTTCATTAAATTAACATTTTAGATTCAGAACTTAAATCTACAAACAAAATGTGTCTTGACGATATCCATACCTGCCAGCTTGTTAAATTAGCGAATACTTTATTAAGTATCTAAAGCAAGGGTCGCCCCGGTATCCCTTTCAAGGGTTCTTGAAAAGGTTGACCATTAAAAGCCGTCCTTTTGGATTTTAACCGCTATTAATAGTGGTACCTAAACCGTTTAGTTTACGTAACGAATGTCAGTTACCTTATTTAAATAAGCCTTTCGCAAACCAGGTCGGGCCTAGCTGAGTTTTTAGCTGGACTCTTCTCAGCTAGGCTATGTTTAGTGAACCAGCGACAAAACTCCCAGTAGCTCGATTCCACTGACACCTCAGATTCGGTTGAAACCGATCAACCAATCTCACTGGAGCGCAAACTCTAAGAGTATTCCAGTATTTAAACCGCCCGCGTGGTCGTGTCGGAGGTTTCCCCTGGATTTTCCCCAGGCTACTCTCCAACCGCGCACTTATATCGCTTCATTGGACTCGGCCTATAAAGTCAAAGTCGGATTAAAAAAAACCCGGCCATGTGCGAGTCGGACTTCGCACATTTAGGGTTCCGAACCAACCTCAAAAATATGATTTATCAATATATTAATATTTGTTGTTAAAACATACGTAATACTCAACATAGGTCAATGGGAAGTCAAAAAATTCTTCGGAACAAATTTTGTGACAGAGGACGGACGGACGGACGCCTGGGCGACACCAATAGGGTTCCGTTTTGACCCTTCGGGTACGGAACCTTAAAAAATGCAACTGTTTTCTAGGGACTTATAATGTAACATGTGTCACCTAGTACTTCTATTCCACGAGCGCGGGTAGACCACAGTTGTTGTGGTTGTGACACATAGGAACACAAATAGACAAAGTGAACTCATAGGTCTTACGCTGACCGAGTCCTAGATTTCAAAAAAATTCTCTTCTCATAATATCGGATTGTTTTGAATATAAAGGTGTTTTGAGATGAAGTGGTTGCTAGGTTTACTTAGTCATTACTAAATCATTTAGCCAGCTATTTTTGAGTAACAACATTTCGAAAAAGTCATTTTGAGGATCTGGGAGTTTTAGAAATTAAGTAATAATTAAACCGAAACTTAGTATTTACGGCGAATTGTCAATGGTTCCAATTGTCATGTCGGTGAAATAAAACCTCTTCCCTTCAACTTTTCAGCCAAAACTAAAAGTAGGTAAATACAGACATTAGTTCAACGACCCGAACATTTAACCACTTACTGATAAAATCCTTATCACATTACACAGAAAGACTTTCACCCGACAGAGTCATAAAATGTCATAACCCCAAAAAAGAGTCCATAAATTAATAAAGTGCCGGTTCCATTAATTTTTATCGCTACCTATATACAGGGTGTTTCCCGCGGTTACTACCTTACTTGGTGACTATTACTGAATATGTGAATTTGTTTACAAGTGTCAAAATGTGCAATTTGCACGAGAAAGTACATTATATTGTTTTCTTGGCTAACTTAATAAAACCTAGTACTTAATGTCAATTAACAAAATAAGAAAAAAATCAAAGGCAATGGTAATTAACACATTCAGTCCCGGTGACATGAATTCGTGACATTTTTGTATGGTTAAATTGCCTTGCCGGCGCCAAATGTGTCAAACAATTCTAGCTATAATTGTGAGAGCGTGCATATTGCATGCTCTTATTTTTGCCAATTTCGTGAAATAGTATTCTTACTGTTTTGAATGCGAATAGTTGTTAAGTTTACAAAACTGAACTGTTTTTATTGTACCTATATATGATTGTGTCTCAAGGTTTAGGCTTGGGATTAGAAATTAGAATAGGTAAGTAATAAAAGTAAGACATAAATTTTCAATCCATTCAAAGTTAATTTAAATAGATTAATTTTGTGGGATCCAACTTTACACGTAATGGCTTTATCCATACTTACTTTCTTTATGGAAAAAAATCGAAATATATCAAGCGCTTGTGAATATGTTCTGCGCAAGGCTTTTATGATTCAACTTAATGCGCTAAGCGAAAGCTTCTAGGCGCGTCCTGGTCCCTATACCACAAAACTTTACAAGTCTACAATTCGACAAAATTGTACAATTTTCCATAGAAAAAGTAGAAAAATTTGTCGAATTGTACGCTTGTAAAATTTTGTGGTACAGGCCCCTGCCCTCTGTTCATTAATAGATGAATTAGGTACATAGAGACGCTAAACGCGTGCGCCCAAGAGGGTCAGAAAAACTAAATTGAAAACTTGGTTAAAATGACTGAATATGGGTTACCATAAAAAAAACCTACTTAAATTGGTCGGTTAATCGGTTGTTTCCCAGTCATACCTATATTCATAAAGTTTGAGGGAAACAAAAAAGTGAAATTATGTCAAAGACAACAAATTAAATATCTATTTCCGGTCTCCGCTTAACATCAGGTGGACCGCACGTTTGTTTGCCACCGTCGCGTCGTAGCAGAAAAATACCTATTTCTTTCCCTTCACTCTGTATCAAATTTGAATATGACCATCTCGCTCGGAAATGGTATTATTATTTTGATGTCGGGTCTGATTGGTCTGAGGCTGAAACCTATTTTTAGAAGAACCTGTTAAAACCCTTTTGGTTTATCCAGACAACGACTACAAAGTCTACCAAGTAGTACTTGGACTTCAAAGCTTTCTACATTATAACATATTTTACTTAATGATATCTCTACAACACAAAATATATCAACATTGGAACTAAAATAATATTATAACTAAATTAAAAAAGGTCCCCGAGATCGGAGCCCTGTGGAAGGGTTCCCATAAGGCTGGCTGCGTTCCCCCTTTGGATGGCTATGCCGATCCGCTGGCCAAGGAACGAGCCAGCCCTATGGTCCCCTGACACCTCGGCCAGCCTTTGGGATAGTTGCCCAAAAAGGCGGTGGGCACCGGCGCTCCACGGACCCAGTGTTTCTACGGCAAATGCCGCAAATACATGTCGGTCTGTCAGGCCGATGTATTTGCGGCATTTCGCCGCCTCGGCCGCTGCGGCTGCCCCGCCTATCTCTACATAAAACTGCGTCCAGACATGACGACATAAATTGTCACAGCACGCATAGTGATTGATGCCAAATTGCCAACGAACAACGTATTTTTCATGCGATTAATGCACTACAGGCGGCCGATTTTTGAGTGTCGAACGCTCGACTTTTCACTCGACATCTGTCAAAACATCATAGTTTTTTGACAGTTCTCGAGTGAAAAGTCGAGTGTTCGACACTCAAAAATCGGTCCCCTGAACCTGAAGTCAAATCGCGCAGCAGGCTGTGCAGACGTTTGTACTCGTAGTTACGTATAGAGTTTAGACCCAGGATTATGAGTGCATGCATGGAAAATATGAAAACATAAATGAATCAGCTTTCAAGGATTGTATTCATTGATGGTTGTAACAAAGGATAACCTAGGTATTTACCTACCTACTGAAACGGCGTGGTTACAAAGAAATCAAATTTAAATGAAGTATAGTCACAACCATTTAGGATTTATATGATTTCGTAGTAATCTTAAAGACGTAGGCGTTTAATAAGATCTACCGATGTAGAGGTCCCTTAATTTTGACAGGAATAAAAAATCTACACTGTTTCAGGGTTTCATAAAAGTATATTTCCTGTTTTTTAATGATGGGGTGGACGAACAACACTTTTCATCTTCAGTTTAACACTTAAATGGATATATCTGCTTTCAATATTAATTTAAGCGAATAAATCAATCCTTGCATTAAATTTCAATTTGTTACATTTAATCGGCTTAAAACCAGCACTAAAATATATATTTAATAGGGCTACAAATATCGAAGAGGCTCTATTGGGATTTTAGCATACTTAGGAATATATTTGCGATTAGGTAAGTTACAGTCATGATAAATGACCCTTACTGTACCAACTTAAATTATACTTTAGAAGTACCTATTCATATGCGTACCCCTTACATAGAATGAAACGCAATCAACCGTGATGATATATATTCGTAAGTGAAGACAAATCTTTATTTCAGTCCATAAAAATAATGTCCATAATTTCTCATCTTGGTAATACTTTTTTAGGGTTCCGTACCCGAACGATCCAAACGAAACCCACGCGTCCGTCCGTCCGTCGTCTGTGTTGTCTGTTTTAATTTGCCATTGACTTATGAATGAATATGTATATTTTACCAACAATATACCTACTACAAAAACAGATTTTTATTGTAGTACATTGACCTTAAAAATAACCTAAAAATAAACTTAATATTATAAAACAGATTATGTATTTGAAATTTCTATTAAAACCAACTTAATTTTGCGGTTGGTTTGGAAACTTAAATGTGCGAAATCTCAAACACACTTAGGCGACTTCCTGATTTGTCGGTGCGGAGGCGGTACGATATGAGAAAACTGTCAAATGTCAGTGTCAACTGTCAGTCAACTCAGTACTACTTTTTACTGCGCCCCTACATTTAAATGAGTGCTTCCTGACTGGCACGGGATGCGCGGAAGCGGGACGATGCGAAGACAGTACTGGTCCGCTTCTGCGCATAATATTACTACTGCGCAAATGTAATACTGACAGTATTCCGCCAAGTGGGAATCTTTGCGACGTCAGTAAGTTTACGTCAAAGAAGAAAATGTCACATATCGATCCCGCCCCGCCAAGTCAGGAAGTCGCCTTAGCCGGTTTTCGTTTCTCCACTTCACGTGGTATTAGCATTTGAACGTGTTTTGAATCTTGCTTCCACGAGAACATGTTAACATATAGTGGAAGTGATTCGAATCAATTTAAACCCTTGGAAACTGCACTGCTCTCATATGGAGCTTTAAATAACGGATATTGTAGGTAAAAGATGTTACGTCTCATTATTTGAAATAGGATAATTTTTTGAAACCTAATAAGTCCCTATTTTACACATTTCATTTTATTTATAAATCATTGAATTTCGTGGGTAATTATTACTTTGTTTATGTATAAGTACGTCCATGTTCTGTGGTCTACCACATAAAAGATGGGAGGATGACTTCCCAAAAAATTGGAGAAGACTCTCGAAAAACCGTGAAGAGTGGCGCAGCCTGGAGGAGGCCTATGTCAAAGACAGCTTGACCAAATAAAATATATTAGCAAACACAAGCAAATGTTAATTTAAGTCAAGAATAAAGGCTATTTTTATTTTATTTATTATTACGTCCATGTTATGCAAATACTCAAAAGACCCTTTGCGAGCTCCATTAGTTTATTACAATATTAGTTTAGTTACAACAGTTGCGCAACCCAGCTGGTCCGGTATTTCACGATACTTGATTTAGGTAACATGTTTCATCTCCCTTATTTCAAATATCACAGATGGAATAACATCCCAGGGATCAATTCATCTGTAGAAATATTTAGAACGAAGTTACCAAAGCGATTTAGGTAATAGCCATTATAGTGTGACATGATTTTAATGGGACTGAAACTCAGCCCCTGATCTAAGTTACCTCCGTCAAAAGTATATTGACCTCATGAATGGAGCACGGTGACCGCGCTCAGAACAGTAGGTACCATTCACGTCCAGTTTCGACTCACCTCTTTTCTTATCTTGACCCGCGGTTCGAAACAATTACGCATTATCGAGGGTCCGCCTTATGCTGGTTATCTCGTGCATGTTTTCGCCATGTTGCGAATAGCAGGACTGGTCCCGTAGGCTGGGCAAGCGTCAGGATAAGCCAGGATACGATTAATGACTCCCCTTAATGATACAAATTTAAAATAAACACGCTAATTTTGTCTCAAAGCTAGTGAATCTTTTAGGATAACCAAAATGTTAATTGAAATGGAAAAGAGCACATGATTTGCGGTGAACAATACTTTGATTTGTCATCCATCATTTAGTAAACTTAAAGTATTTTTAAAGGATTCCATTCCGAGTAGGTTTTAGGTGTTGAATTTTTTGTATAACGTCACGCCTTAAGGATGTTTCACGCTAGAGCGTTCCGTGTCCGGGCCGGCCCGTTTTGTAGTACAAGAAATTGACGGATGCGCGACGGCCGTCGATTTTTTGTACTAGAAAACGGGCCGGCCCGGATTCGGAACGGTCTAGCGTGAATCATCCTTTAGTGGTGTACAAAAAAACAATCATCTGTTATTCAAATTGAGATGACCCGTACATTGGGAAGTTTAACGTTTACTTTTAATGTTTGTATTTAAGCCGAAACGCTGCTCATTTTAAAAAAATTCCTTTATTCAGTAATCTCGTATTTTATGCTAATAGTTGGGTACCAATTAAATTGGATAGCTGAATCAATTTATTACTTAAGTTCTATTTCTACACAGAAATTAAATGCTAAATTATTGTGTTTAATTTTTTATGTCGTACGGGTTTAGTGCTAAAGCTTGAAAGTAGGAATACTACCTAACTACAATTCTCGGAACTGAATTGTATTACCACAAACTTCTCGCTTCGTTGAATTTAAAACTCACGTTGATCAAACGCCTACACAGGTCATCAAAGCAAAGCCATCAAACAGTTATTTCTACTTTAAATTAATATTTAGAACTTTAACGAAGATATCATTATAATAGTATTTAAGTTGATTTTATGAAGGAAACATTCCGTGAAGTTTCTAATTAAAACAATAGATGAATGATCACATTTAATAATTGGAGCTCAAGGCGATGACAGAGGCTTAAAACATTTCAGGAGCAGTTAAGTACCTAGCTTTCTTTTTCGTCCAATCCGTTGAGCTATTTCGTATTAGCCTCGCTTTTCATTAAGATTCATGTACACATTCTAAAACGTTAAAATGGGAATATCCTCGTCAATGCTGACACCGCTTTGCGTCCGCAATTTTATTGAAAAGTCAAATATTATTGAATGTACGTGTGATTGTTCAAATTTTAAAAAACCGGCCAAGTGCGTGTCAGACTTGACCGACGAAAAACGGCAAAAAATCATAGGTATCTGTTGTATGGGAGACCCCTTAAATATTATATTATTCTGTTTTTTAGTATTTGTTGTTATAGCGCCAACAGAATACATCATCTGTGAAAATTTCAACTGTCTAACTATCACGGTTCATGAGATACAGCTTGGTGACAGACGGACATACAGACAGACGGACGGACGGAGGGCCAGTGGAGTCTTAGTAATAGGGTCCCGTTTCACCCCTTGGGTACGGAACCCTAAAAACTTTCATTTGCTGCTGCTGGTCTTTACACATTTTGATATACTTAGTGGTGACCCTACAAACCGGCTTTCACGCCAAACAGTCGGCAAATATTGCCATTCTTATCGTTATATATTACAGCGATTCCTTACACCGCCACAATAACTTTGCTCAGCGCTCCATTTGCTAACAATGCCACAGCTTAACTCGGTGCAAGACATTTCGTTGAAGAAAAAACGTAACTAAGTAATTCACTTTGGTCTTCACTCACATTGGTCTGTTCGCACTTCATTATCATGATAAGCCTACATAGAGTATAAAAAAATAACATCGTACCGGAAAACGAACACCCACTTAATTCACCATCATGGTTCTATTCGCAAACTCGAAAAAAAGAGGGGGTAGGTAGTTTGCTATAACATTCATATCATAACTAATTAACATAAGTAACATTCATTCATAATAAATAATTGACGATCATGTTATCGCTGTATACTATCTTTGTACTGGCAAAACTGACGAGAGCGCCATCTTCAGAGTTAAAACAGAAGCTCGGAAGTCTCGGAACATCATGAAGTTTGTGGCAGTTCACCAACCTGAAGTTGACAATGACGCCTACATAACAGAACCGAGTCATAGTTTTGAGGAGCGAACTGCAGACCGCCACTTTTGCCTTCACCAGCATCAAGGGCGGTCACCTTGGTATCGTTCCAGTGGTCAATGATACTTTTGTGTAACGGTAACTTACTTTAAATATTGCATTGTGTCCCAAGCTTAAGTATTTTAAAATTGAGTTGAGATTAAGAGTTGCCTTTTAAAATAAGAGTATTGCTATTTCTAAAGAACAGAAAATCTGTGCAATGCAATAAGTAATTTATGTCACACCTAGCCATAAAGTGGCCATTATCGCACGCTCCGCGCGCGAAAAAACCCACTTCCTGGCCAGGGGGTGAAATAAAATTTTGTACTTACCACGGGCGATAATAAAGAAAGCCTCAGATCGCATATTTATCGCCCTTGCCTTCGGCTCGGGCGTAAAATACCTGCGATCTAAGACATTCTTTGTTTTATCGCCCTTGGTAAGTGATGTTATTAGCTAACTAATTACCCTGAGTTTTACGCATCAATAATGTACCTGCATATAATTTACTTATATAATAAATGATTATATATATATTGTGTGTTTTTATTATATTTTATCAATCATAATATAAAGTCGTATAAAACTTTGGATAATTTATATTGTATTTTTACATTATGAAATAAATAAATATAAATCTAAATCTGTTTCCCTGTAACATGCTAACAGAAATTACACCTACGATTCTTTTTGAGATTTTTTTTTCCGTGTGTATTCAGGTATGATCTTTTGGTACGATAAATACTTACAATCTGTATATCTATGCCCCGCTGTTAAGCCCAGGCGTCCTCTTAAGAATAAGAGGCAATGAGTACTATTCCCCGCGCTGGACCAGTGCGAAATGAGGCACGAAATAACAAACGCGGAAAGAAGATGGGCAGATTAGGCACTTACTATTTACTCCATGACAAATTCAGGAGTGAACGCACTTAGGTACTATATACAATATTAAAGTCCTGACTTGGAAAGGCGGAATCTTTATATGGTAAAATACGTTACCGAGCACCTACCGATGTCGTCCTGATTTCCTTGCTGGTCATCATGGCCATTATAGTTCCCATTTTTCGCACAATTTTAGAAACAACAACGACAAAAGTCATATTATATTACGTAGCCAGCCTAATAAATCAATACAACAATTTGTCTGAAAACTTTCAAGGGTTGTAGATTATAGCATATCAAAATAAAAATAAAAAGTATCTAATAGATAGCCAAGTATGAATTAAGTGAATTGTTTTTTTTTAATCTGAGTTTAGTGAGTATTTTTGATAATAATTATATTTATTTTATCCGTGATATAGTACTTAGTCATTCCTACAGGCATTCGCCGTTTATTAGGGTTTGCAATAAACTGAAATTTCTGCCGCAGCGATGTTAGATACCTACCAGCCTAACCACATATTGTTTTTGGCATATTGACTCGAAAGTTTTGTAACAGGCAAAGCTTTGCCAGTGATTGTTTATGTCTCTGGACGACTAAGAACATTAACTGGTAATGTATTTAGTCCCAGGGGGGTCGTTGCACCACGTCCGTAGGGAAAGTACCCACCGCTACCCTACACGTGACCCCTGGCTGGTTCTAAAAGTGCAACAAAAACTGGTAATTAACTGTACTGTCTTCTCGAAGATCTCACGGTTCGAAATACATGCCATACGATAAATTAATAATGTATTTAGTTTAGGTAAAAATAGTTTAGCAGAATAATTATTCATGTACGTTTGCATCCATGTCCGCTTGCCGGTAACCAGTATTTAGTTTTCCCAGTTTCCCATTCGTTGTGCGTTAGGTAAACAGTTGAATATTTGTTGTGTATATCTGTAACAAATTAACAAATAATGTCGCAATGCCTAACACCGCTTCATCCCTGACAACAAAATAAAGTGTCGAAGGTGTCAGGCAATGTGTCAACTACTTATTGGAATTAAGAGCCCACATATGCATATATATGCACTTTTGCCAATGTTTATCGACCTAGATCTCAACATTTATAGTGATCAAATATCTGTCCGTTCAGTATATTAATCTTGAACTATTTTCCTCCAGTCTGTTAAATGTGAAAACACGATTTGCAAAATTTTTCTCGATACTTTTATTTTTCAACCATAACCCTTTTTTTCGATGTTTTTAGTTGGATCTTTAAAACCCTCCCATCTTCAACAATGATGTTTGGTTTAATACTTGTAAAATGATAAGTGCTCAAACCCGATAAAAAAACTTATCCTTATAAATGTACACGTTTAGAATAAACATCAATATTTACGAAAAACGAGCGCTGAGCTTCCGTAGAGAGCGGGATGGCTAATTGAAAACTAACGCGTGTTAGAGCGGGACTTTTGCAATGCCATCTACGCCCTCTTAAGGTGCCAAAAAATTAATCTTTACTTTTAGTAGGGCAGGTTGCTGGATCAAACTGTCGTAAATGTGGACACGCTGGACAATTAGATACATAGCTTTATGTGTTTGATAGGAACTAACTCCTCCGTCGGCCATCTTAAATTTTATAGGGGTGGAAAGTTTGTAAGGCGAAGAAAAATATTTGTAAGATAATCATTTGAAAAAGCATTAAAATGGAAGATAAATGTTTTCAGCGTTTATCAAAATTTGCCCTTTGAAGGGGTGAAAATGGGATTGAAAGTATGTTAGGGAGCATGCATTTTTTTAAACAAGAAAAATCATGAATTTTCAAAAACGCTTAAATAGTCTATTAGATAATTTTCAGGTTTTCTTTAAAAAAAATCCCGTACAAACTTTTCACTGTCATAAAATTTAAAATGGCCGACGGAGGGGTTGGTTCCCATCAAAAACATAAAGCTATGTACCTAACTACATAACCAACTAGAGCCTCGAAAAAACATGGTGCTTTTATCCAGCTTGTCCACATTATCACGTCATTATATCAGCCGAAAGACGTCCACTGCTGGACATAGGCCTCCCCCAAAGAGTGCCACAATGACCGGTCCTGCGCCACCCGCATCTAGCGGAGTCCGGCGACCTTTCCCAGGTCCACCTTGTGGGGGGTCTACCCACGCACACGCGGATTAATGTCACGTGAAACTGCCTAACTATTTGGGAGTAGTATTGTACGCCTGAACAATACTACTTTCCAATCGTAACAAACAAATAAGAAAAGATAATACTGTGCAATAAATACGTTCCACACGATTGTCTCTGTTATGCTGTCATAGTCTATATACTGCCAATGCCAATCCATTGTTGATTGTAATATTTAGGGATGTGTTGTTATATTCAGGTTGTCTTCTCCATATTATTCATTTTCAACCCAAACCCGCATCGACGACTTGCTTAGATCACTGAGCATTCTTTTAAGATCTTCAGACGTTTCTTCGAGTAGAACGATGTCGTCACTAGTCAGCAAAGCGTAGGTAACTAGATTAGGCGATTTTTTTAAGACGATTATAACGTCCCCTTAACTTACTATTTTTCAAATATTTTTTATAATATGATGTTTTTACAAGTAAATAATTTGTCTAATGAACCATTTTGTAAAATAATAATTATTTTATGAAACAAATAATTTGTTAATCATTACTTTGCCAAACGTTTCTTTTAAATGAATATTTTATGAAACGTATTTTTACGAATTTTTTGGATTCCCTGACCAGTCATTTGCGAATGAGTCCGTCGTCTCGAGATAATATTAATATTATTATTAATATTTATTCAAACATTCGCTCCACACAGAAAAACACTGAATTCGCAATCAGTTATCAGAAAATCCTAGGTGACGATTTGCGTAAATCATCGCAATATAGCGGGCACCGACCCCGTGGCCAAATACCGGCATATATTCGGCGTACGTCTGTTATCATTACGTGCCGGGGAATGGATTTGCGATGTTATTGTGGATCATTGCATTAGAATATAAGAATGAAGACGTTTCAACGAATTACACAAATGAAATTGTAGTAAATCCAAAGTAGATATATGAAGTTTTTTTGTACTAAAGAATAATTCAGTATAGGTAACTTATAAAATGTATTCGTAGCAATATTCATTGAAAAGCGTTCAGTTTTAAGACTGATTTTGATCTGCTACGATTTCTAAGAATTTGATCATGAAGAATTTAAATTGTCTCGTAGGTATAGGTACCTTTTATTTAACATTACATTTAAATTAAACGTATTATTTATTTATTATCATTCAAATATTCATTCGCCGGCTTTTTCTAGTAAATTCTTTTCTTCTTTTCTTTAATAATCTCCTTGTCTCGAATAGCATTTGGTAGTTTGTTAAATTTTTTTGGGGCTTTTCCATAATATATTTTATAAACAAGGAAAAGTAAGTATGTTCAAGTGTATAAAAGGAGGTTTCAATCGGACGTAGCCCACAAACGGCTCGTAAACACTTTTTTGTGCTCGAAATACAGATTCACGATTCGTAGAGTTACCCCAAAAAATGATTCCATATCTGAGTGTAGACGATACGTAAGCATGATATGCAGCCAATACAGCTGCTTGGCCGACTACCCTGCGTAACATATCCAAGGCCAAAACGAATAACGACTGAGCTTAACATATATTTTCAGTTTGACGTTGCCATGATAAACTGTTGTCCAAAACTAAACCCAAAAATTTCGTACTATCGTAACGTTTCGTATTTCGTAAAAGGGAGCGTGAAAAGGTAACAGAGAGACAGATAAAAAAGCAGACATAGTTACTTTCGAATTACTATGTATGTATGTATGATGATGATGAATTGCTAAACTGTACCTTCATTATAATACGACTGTTCAAAAACGCAGTGTAATGTGATTTAACACCCTTTAAAAAATGCCATATGAATGTTTTATTCGGCATTTTGTCACCTTGGACCTTGTCTATAAATAAATTGAAATGAAAATAGTGTATCGTACCTATAGATGCCAAATAATTGCCAGCATTTCAGAAATCGAAATCTAATAATAAAAATATTCAATTTAAAGATAGCGTTTGAAAATATGTTTACTTAATTTTGTCGTTTTAGTATAAAATGTATCTGAAACTTTATATTCCCAATAAAACAAAGAACACAAGTAGTTAAAATACTTTATTCTTAACAACTAAGCAATATTTATATGTACAGTATAGACATTTTTACATAATTTAACATAGAATGTTACATTAAAGGTGGTTCAGGATGATAGGTATGGTTACAAGTCTTTATTCACACCAAATGGCACTCATTACATTACAAAAAAAATACAAAATGTTCACAAAGGTTCAAAAATATCATAGTAAAAAAAAACAGTCAAGTGCGAGACAGACTCGTGAGCCGAGAATTCCGTACTATATTCGTTTATTTTTTATAATAATTGAAATAAATCTATGTAGATAGAGATGTAGTAATATATTTCAAAAAATCCTGCAATTCTAAATAGAAAACTCACGTCAGTACCAGACATTGAAATATAATAAACGGGTCACTCACGTGTTTAATGTCGAATATCGCTCGACATGTTTCGGACCAATACGTGGTCCTTAATCATGAGGTGTAATCGGCAAGCCTCGCGTCTCACACTGCGCGCGAGCGTGCGGCACGAGCGGGAGATCGGCGGCGACGGCAGTGGCCAGAATCCACCCTCATTTTCGTCACTATTGTTCAATGTCGGGTTACACACAACACTCACAATGTCACAAGATAAAGTCTCGTTTACACTTACTTGCCACAGACAGAGTATTCAAAACAGTTCTCCAGCGGGGCGGTACTGTCCGTCCACTATCCCGATTGAAATTCGAGTGGCGACTAATTTCAATGGTCTCCCGTACTTTTCGCGGCACAAAGAACTTTTCCCCCGCTAGCAAGGTTACATTGTCAAATCGAATATATTGCGAACCCGAATCCCGAATATTTTTTGATACTACGTATGTGCTCAGAAACCCTAGTGGAAATGTTGTGGTCAGTTTCCCCTATATAGTTCTTGCCACAGGAACAGGGAATCATATAAACTCCAGGGTTGATTAAGGGCTCCTTATCCTTCGGTGAACGCATCAATTGCCGAAGTCGAGTGTGCGGCCGGAAAGTCGTCCTGATGCTGAATTTACGGCGTAACAAGTGTCCGATTTTGTCCGTACGCAAGTACAAGGGCAGCCTTACCACTGTAGCTGGCCCAACTCGCGGAGAACTGTTCGCTACTCTATTGCATTGTCTCCAGCTGTAGTCATTGCTCGCCAGCACTCGTTTCACGTGACCCAGTTCCAGATCTACGAACTGTGGGTCACACAAACTTGATCAAAGTCCTCGGTACAGACGACAAATGACCTGGGTGATGGTGTAAATCCGCGGTAAGGTACCGGTTAGTATGTGTTGGCTTACGATACACTGTGGTAAGTAACCCCCCCACAAGATCTACACATCACCAAAACATCCAAAAACGGTATTCTTCTTTCGCTTTCCTTCTCCACCGTGAACTTGGCCTTAGGATGTATGCTATTCAGGTACTCCGTAAGTTCCAGCAGGCCATCCCTCGGGACAAACACGTCTTCCACATGCCACCACCAATATCTAGGTGTCATTGGTGCGCTATTCAAAGCTTGGTCTTCAAACCACTCCATAAAGATATTGGCCGTAACGGGAGCTATAGGTGAACCAATGGCAACCCCATTTACCTGGTGGTAGTAGTCCCCATGCAACAACAAATACCCGCTCTTCAGACATAACTTAATTGCACTCATGCACACGGGAGGTAAATCAGTACTCTCTAGGAGGTTAGAGATAATTTCAATTGCGCGAGGCGGTCGCGATTACACCTCATGATTAAGGACCACGTATTGGTCCGAAACATGTCGAGCGATATTCGTAGTTAAAGACATGAGTTTATTATATTTCAATAAATCCTGAAATATTAAAATAAATCACGTAGGAATATAAATACTAATTTCGCATTCAGTAAACATGGGAAATGGATTGGATTTAGAAAATCGAAAACTAACAACCGTAAATGTATAAAAAAGTTGTAACTCTAGCCCTTTCGCATCATGTCTCGCTTGACCTAATAACCTTATCTGAAATCAGCAGTAGCATAAGTAATTCCAGAGATAGTATTTAAATCCTACATAGTTGTGACAAAAGGACAGGCTCCTTAAGGGTTCGATTGTAACATTTTTTGTACGGAATTCTAAAAGCAGCAAATTAATTAGTTGTCTGTTCGTATGCGTACGAGTTTAACTACAAGGCTCTGCACCTATTTCAACTGTACAATACATCTTAATTACAAATTACTTGAATGTTTTTAAACAACAAAATAATATTTCGTGAATAACAAACAAGATAATATTGTGCTTAACTATTAGTGACAGACCACTTCGAAACAGTCTTCGAAATGACTGTTTAATGATCCAAAATTCGAGCAGCCATCTACGACGCATAGACATGTATTGTACGCTTGATTAAAATAGAGTATGCAATCTGCGTGATATCTATCGGCTGGCACGTGGCACGAATATCAGCTCACCATAATAAAATTCGATACCCGAGTATATTGTCAGATTTTCGTTCCACAACTGTACGAGTATAACTATTTTGACAAATATTCCCTCGATTTCCATTTTCTATATCGCTTCATAAATAACCCATTGGGTTTTCGACGTACATATAAATATAGGCATTCAAATTCTTGTAAAACAATAAATTTCACATTGCTTCAACAATGTGAATTATTGCATAACTTTGACATACTGAGAGAGTTTCACTTCTGTACTTAAAGTCACGAAACACGTGTAAATTTAGTTCCCACTTTGGCTATGTACAGTAACTTGTTTCATTTTGTTATATCACAATTGAAATTCTAGTCAGTCTAGAATTGAGTTCACTATAAAGGCCTGGCAAACATTAATCTTTCACTGCCCTGCCTTCTCATTATTTCCGCGGCAGCTGGTGTGGCTACAAACACTGCAGCTTGTCCTCCTAATTCCATAAACTTCCCTCTTTTAACCTTACTTGGTCTCCTGTCTATCCTCGTATCAAAAACGTCGTCGTCACTTTGATCATAATCTATCATTGGTTCATTTAATGCCTCTTTTCTCTTGAAGCTCTTATTCATAAAATATGTATGAGGAAGATTAGACACATTGGGAGATGAGATCTGTCTCGTTATTCTACTACTTGTAATCGGTGGATAGTGTCTCTGCATATTTTCTGAAAAAGATTGTCGGCCATAATTGGTCCGCCGTGGTTGGAAGGGTTGGTGACCAAATGACGCTCGACGAGGAAATCTTTGTTCAGTTTCTGACCGTAAATCCCGGTGGTATGGTTTTCGTTCATGGTTGTGATTAGATTTTAACGAGTCTTCGTAGCTGCATCTGCAATTTGATCATTACATATAAACAATGAACATAAGATTTGATTTTAAGCAAATTCATTATGGGACTATTACTGAAGTACTTAATTTTTAAACCAACAGAAAATAGTGTTCAGAATAAATAAATTTCTCTCGTTCTCGAGAATCGAGTGCGCAAAACTCCACTTGGCCCTGTATAATGGACGCAGTTATCGCGTGATAAACGAGAACATAAGCATCTTTCACTTTCTATCTAGTAGTTTCAGAGTTTCTTGTCATCTATCACGCGATAATCGTGACCATTATGGACCTCCGTAAATATATTTTTTAATACAGTTGCTCAAAAAGTGGTACTTTATGTAGCTGTATATCGTGCACAAAGTTGGATTTCGCGCACTAGTGCTTTTTACTTTTCCAACTTTTTTAAATTTACTGTTGACCCCAGTCACTTTACTTATTTATTTAATAAAGCAAAGGCCATTAAAAGTAACCTTCTATAATATTTAAAACATTAAAAATGCATATTAAACAAGTTCAATGGTTATCAAATATTATAACATCTAAAACTGTATTCAAAAAGTTGACTGATTGAGTAAATTAATGACCGGAAACAGTATTATGCGAGACCTCTAATTAATAATGTATTATGGAAGACCGTCGCGCCGGATGTGAATGAATGCTTGTCTTTTTTCGCCAAAAAATACATTTAGTTACTTAAAAATCAAATAGAAATTAATTATAAAGTGAAAAATAATGATTTATTAATATTTACATGTAATTAAACTACCATTTGACATAAAATCTCCTCCAAAATAGTATTTGAATTTTGATTTGGCAGAATGCTGACAACCATGGCCTGTTGAAAAAAGTCAATCAATTAAAAGTTATACCGACTTTTTAATTCCCGCTTGTTTGTACATGATTTCAAGATTTATTTTTGTAGTGAGTTGTATTGTTTTAATAATATTTTTGTGATATGTGTGATTTATACGATTGTTATAGGTATAAAGTGTATGTCTGTATGTAAACTACGCCAGATAGACCAGGTAAGTACTTAAAGCCCACAATGGCAAGTAAAAGTATTGTGTTTTGTATCTTTTAATTACAGTTTTATTTTAGTTTCATTGATATTTTTTCGCAACTGTATTAAAAAACGTCGTTTGATACACGTGCGGAAGTGTCATTTTCACTCGTCCCGAGTCTTGTCCCTCGCCCGTCGGCTCGGGCCAAGACAACTCGGGACTCGTGCAAAATGACATACCTTCCGCACTAGCATCAAAATGTACTATTATTGATATTTTATTTTTCTTATTAAGCTCCAAGTGACACATTAAGTAAAACTTGTAATTAAACTGCTTGTATCATTTTATCCGAGAAAATATACATTCACAACGCAATTGAAAACTGGATAACCAAGAATATCACCCCAAAGAAACCCAAAGATAGAGAAACGCTTAATATTAATACATAGAAACCTCGTGGCATATTATGTGCACACCAATTACACCATCTGGACTTTGTTCATAGGTGAAACGGTTTTCTTTCGCCATAGTAGGTCTAGGTAGCCCATTTATACAGGGTGGATTTTCTTTTTGGGTCATTGAGGGTAGCTACCAGATCCCGTGCTGCTACGTGAAAATTGTGTTAGAAGACCTTCCTTTGATTTTGAATTAATGAAAAATAGCGTTTTCAGATTTTGGAAAAAACATACAGGGTGCGAGAAAAAGGCCTTTTCTAGTCGGTAATTTTTTTTTGGTCCCATACAAGTTTTTGTTCCTGAATAGGAACACAATCGATTGGCATAAAAAAAAAGTTTGTCAAAAATGGCCTGTTTCTCGCACCCTGTATGTTTTTTCCAAAATCTGAAAACGCCATTTTTCATTAATTCAAAATCAAAGGAAGGTCTTCAAAAACCATTTTCACGTAGCAGCACGGGGTCTGGTAGCTGCCCTCACTGACCCAAAAAGAAAATCCATCCTGTATATTAGAAAGAAATAAGGTGTAGAAACGATACATACCCACTACTTTCCTCCGATGTGTGAACACTGGATTGGCCACAGGGGCACCGTACTGCCTCGGCAATCCCAGAGTCCTGTCCACTAGAATTCACTGACGTTATCGAGTTGTCATGACCCTTCCTAGGTGAATGAGTGTGTTAGATTTGTTAATTATGAAATGATTATTATTATTATTATGCTGGTGATTAAGAGTACCTATAATGAAATGCCAATAAGTTATGCTTGTACCATGTATCAAGTTGAAAATCATATCTGTCTCCAAATGTAATGTTTCATGTTTAGTATTATTTGTGAATTTTGAAGAAAGGTTAATAAAAACAATTTTCAATAAATTAAACACAATATAAAAACTATACTCTCACCTCTTTTGGAGTGGCCGTTGATTGTACTTAATACAGAGTTTCTCATGTTTTTGATTAAAATCCGAAGAATGCTCGCCAAATTGGTTTTTAATACATTTCTGATGGGCTTTTCCAAATTCTTCTACTGTGTTGCCATGTGGGCATATCTTCTTGGTTACATTGTGATTGATGACGTCGATATATGAGTCAGCCTCGCTGATTGATTGGTGGAGTTCCTGACACTGGTTCCCTCCAGATGGAAAGAGACCTCCGTATTTAGTTAGGTGCTCAGTGGAGAAAGCATTAAGACGTTGCTGGGAATATGGTTTGTGACGATTTCTGTTAGGGCAAAAGATAGAAGAAAAGTCAGTCAAAAGAAGAATATGGTTATCAACAGAAGATCATAGAAAGTGGCGTGCTCAAAGAAATGAAAAGATATTAGATATTCATGTCAATAGCGACGAAGACTGTGCGACACGGAATAACAAAACAACTTTTTTACTAATTTTTATTTATTTAAAGTAATTTTTGTAAGTTTTTTTGACTCCAAACTAGGTACATGTAACAAAGTATTGAAACCAATTTGTGTTTTAATAAATTATACAGTAAAAAAAACGAAACACTACTGAAATTATCACAATAATTAACAACCATGCACTAGAAATAACAGTTACCTAAGCTACAAATAAACTTATATAATGTAATGTGTCACATGCTTTCTTTTGTGATGATGGCGGTGTCTGAAAAGGTAAGTAAAAAATAAAGGTTCGCTTACCTCTTGGAAAAGTTAAAATAAAATTGCAGTGGGTTAAAGTGTCCTAGGCGAAAAGGTTTAGGCAACGTTACAATGTTTCATGCAGAAGTCATAAAATAAAGCTCGCCAGAATGGATTTTGTAAAACGAAGTTTGTAGTCGTAAAACTACCAAGTAATTTTAGATGTCCAACTTTTTTATTCAATTTATTTACCGATCGATCGCGGAAGTTCACATCTAATTTATCCTATTATTTATTTATTCAATTGAAAAAATATGATGAATTTATTATTATGTTCATACCGTATTCATTTTTTTTACAGATAAAAAAATAGATGAACGTGGCAAGTATAGTTAAAATTTACAATAAAATATTACTGTTAAAGTCATAAATTAATCTCAAATACGATTATCCTCTTCTTCTATTATTATTAATAATAATAATATGGATTGAGTTCGGGAACACCCTACTATATTTCCTGATCATTCAAATGATAGGTAAACACATGACTGCGATGATGACTAGGAGAATCAAAAACAAAAAACAAGTTAATATTACCTCCTGCTTCTTAAACATTTTATAGCGATGGTTGTGGTAAGAGTGGCGGCAAAGACAATACAGCCAAGGGCTACTGCGCTAATTTCCATAGTGCCCAGTAGCCTGGCACCTCTTGGCTGTGCCATGGACGCATCTCCCACTTCAAGTACTTTAAAACCAGCAAGATTTTGACGTAACTCTGGACCTCTTATTAATAATGATCTAAAAAAGATAAAACCATACTTTATGTTATATTTTAATGCCAAATATCTAAATTACTACTATTATAAATACTATTCATAGAAACAAAAAAGTCATAAGGTCATAACTATTCGTCTTCTTAAAAATTCATGAATTACTTACTTTTGCAAAACATCCATATCAATAATTGTATTTGACATCGGATCAACAGCATAAATGTACATGTCAGTGCTGAAAAACAAAACACTTGCATGATTTCTAGAAACGCATATTCGAGAGTCAATGCTTATCTACAACTTTATTTCTGTCACAAAATAAACAACTTGCATTGAATACAATACTTGCAGTTTAGAAATTCAACAATTTTCTAATTCAACTTACGCATATCCGTCCATAGCAACTCTATTATTGGCTTCGAGTCGCCTGACTCTCACGTCGTAACCAGTTATACTTGTCAAAGTTCTTGTTATATTTTCTACTTCTTTTTCAACTTCCATTGGCTTAGCCCCGACAACAAGCAGTAGTTGCTTGTTGTCATCTAGTACGTATACCTGAAATAAAATGTATATGTGTTTATAAAAAAAATCTGTGTGAGTTTTCAATGCTATGGTCATATCAGTGTCAACATGAGAAAAAACTCATTAGCATTCACTTATAATAAAATAATTTTCTATATTTTATTTGTTTTATAAATCCGTTTTAAATTTGTAAATAAAAGTCTCCTGTACCAAAAAAATGGACGTACAATCGTACTTATAAACAGGTAAATTAACATTGTTTTATTAACTTACGAAAACATTAGCGATAGCAGATTTTCCATCATCAGCACCTCTTTTATCCGTTGCTTTAACATCAAATCCAAAGACCCGGCCTGCATCACGAGCAAATGCGGCAACAGCGCGCACACGGCCTGTTTCAGGGTCAATAGCAAACCTTTGCCATTGTTCGTTAAGTATCTGATAGCGGATGTCAGCATTGGCCCCAAGATCAGCATCTGTTGCCTGAACGAAATATCAGTTATACATTCCTGTTAACGCTAATAATTCTGTCATCCTCCAATAAGGATGATTTAAAATAACATCAAAAATTTGGCGCGTTATTGATGCCACCGAAAGGTTAATGATACATTTATGTAAAGTATTTTCACAATAATATTTGTTACTTTTAAAGTATAATACATATCTCACCTGCAACTGTATAACTTGATAACCAAATGCTGCTGTCGTAGGTATTGCTGTCACCATAGGTCGTCCTCCATTAATAAACTTTGGTGCGTTGTCATTTACATCTTTTATTCTTAAAATTACTTTAACGTCGAATTTACTCATCCCTTCCAACACATCATCAGACACCGGGTATATCATGTGCGGCAGTTCTCTGCTAATTTTTTGTCTCTCAGCTCTTATTATAATTTCATAAACGTCTCTTACTTCACGATCCGGACTTTTTACCAAATACAAAGTCCCGTTCCGTGGATCGATTACAAATGTTCTTTTAATATCTGAATCATTTTCATTGAGGATAAAATATTTCATTTTAAAGTTTTCATAATATTCTGTTAAGTTGAGAGTTAATAATTCTACTGGCGTTCTAGTATTTTCTTCTATTTCTAGTTCGTAGTAACGCGAAATAAAAACTGGTTTATCTGATACTTCTACATCATCAGGGACATCTGTTACAGTTAACATCAAGATAGCTGTTGAGCTCAAACTAGGTGAACCTAAATCTGAGGCTATTATAGTTACATTATGAATTGATTGACTCTCGTAATCTAATCTGCCAGTTGTAGTGATAATTCCCTCTTTGGAATCTATAGCAAATAGATTCATCTTATTTTTGCGTTGAGGCAAACTGTACAAAATTAAACCGTTTCCATTTCCAATAAAATCTGAATCATTTGCATATACTCTTGCAACAGTAGTGCCTATTGGGGCATTTTCTTCTAATGTTGCTTTATACACCGGTATCATCATAACTGATTCAAAATTGTGATTGGACAACTCGCCTGCCTCTGGGTGTTTCCACTCAAGTAAATCATCATATGCGAAAAACTTTGGTGCATTATCATTTACATCCAATACTTGCACTTCAACACTTACAGATGATGATAACTTCTTTTCAATGCCATTATCTTTAGCAACTACGGTGAGTATGTATTTATCTTCTTTTTCTCTGTCAAGTTCGCCATTCACACTAAAAACACCACTAAGGGGTGCGATTTCAAATGGCAAGTCTTTACTTGGCGGTTCTATATAATATGTTAAATTAGCATTTTGGCCAAAATCCGCATCAGTGGCATCAATTTTTCCTAATATTCTCCTTGTGTATTGCGCTTCTTCGACGTTGAAACTGTACCATGACTTTTTGAACATTGGGAAATGGTCATTAACATCTTTGATGAAAAATCGTATTGAAATATGATCGCTTAAACCGCCTCCATCAAGAGCTGATATGTTTAGTCTGAATTCTGATTCCGGTGGCAAAGCTCTTGCAACAATAACATGTCCGTGTCTTTCATTGATCACAAAATATCGTTTGATATTTACAGCATTTGATGATATTGCGTATGGAGGCATAAACACTTCAGAAATAAATTCATAACGTACTTGACCATTGGCTCCACTGTCCATGTCAATAGCATTTACTTTCAGAATTGTGGATCCAATTGCAGCATTCTCTGGTACCAAAAACATAGGACCAACTGCACTAATAAAAGCAAATTTATTTTTTGGCTTAGCTTCAACATTTATAATGACTCCGCTGGCTTCATTTTTTTTCTCGCGATAAATCTTTACATTTGTCTTTTCATCGACTTCGAGTAATTCTATATTTTCTCCAATAGGTATAGTAACAAGATTATATTTTGGTTCATTGTCATTCTCATCCAAAATTGTGATAGTTAATTTAGCTTCAGAGCTTAAACTTCCTTTGTCTCTAGCTACAATTTTTAGTATATACATACTCTTTTCTTCTCTATCTAGTTTACTTCCAACAAATGAAACAATGCCATAATTTTCATCAACGTCAAATAGTTCATGTCCATCCCCAAACAGCGTATACCTAAATTCAGCATTCAAGCCAGCATCTGCGTCAGTTGCTTTGATCTTGTTGGACATTTTTACTTCTGTGCCCTTTTTTGCGTTTTCAGTTATAAATCCTTCATAAATAAGAGAATCAAATATTGGCGAATTATCGTTGTCATCATCAACGTGTATAGTTACTTGATAAATTCCCGCTCCAGATATCATACCTTTATTAAATTCTGCAATCACAGTTATTCTGTAAACGTCTCGTTTTTCTCTGTCCAGTGGTGTTTGAGTGTATATAGTCCCGTCTTGGCCTAAAAATAAAAACATAATAGGTTAAATTAATTCTACATTTCTATCTTTTTTTCCAACAAATAATCCAAATAAACCGATGTGGTTTACTTACCTATAGCGATGTCATCCGTAATCTCTTGATGATTTGCTATAATGAAATGAATACTGCCTGTGACATTGACGGGCAAATGGCTTATATTAACAGGTAATATTTGCCCAATTGTAGCTCCAGCAACATTTTCTTTCACGTGGAACACAAGTGGGGAGTTAGCGCCCCTAAAAAAATAACCGAAGATTTATTTATTCTGCTTCTAGAATATTACATTTGAAATAGTTATATAGTAATGCTCCATTACTTCAATAATACACCTCTCTCGTCGTTCACGTCGACAACATGAACTGTTGCGTTCGTGGTTATAGTTAAGTTCGCACTTTCCTGAGTAGCAACAGCTTCGAAGTCATACATTGGTCGATTAAACCTTGAAAGTTCATCTATGACTGTTATTACGCCTGAACTCTCTTCCACAGCAAACGGTACTGAAAACCAATTTTATAAGTTCAATGTTTTATAGTTATTGCATTTTTTTTATTTCTTCATGCTATTACTTACGGGGTGTTATCATTCTCATACCTCCATCTTCATATCCATGAAGTAAGTCATAAGAAACATCATCCTTTTCCATCGCTTCATTTATACGGATTTGTCCTACACTGGTACCAACGCCGACATTTGAGCCAACCCAAAATTCATATGGAGCTCCTATGAATCCTGGCTTATCTGGTCTTGTTCCTGTAAAATGACAATAAATATTATCGGCAACTTCCTAAAAAGGAATATAAATGAAACTGTATTGAAATATCTCGATTTACATACACTGTGTGTTAGAGTTGACATGACAGGTTAGTCCCCTAACAATATCATGATATTCATCGCTTGCTGTCCCTTATCATTTTTACTTACTACAAAATAATATGCATATTGAAAAATTCTTACCCTTTGACGCTTTTATTACGTCAATTGTAACGACAGCCAATGAATACCTTCTTTCACTAGGATTAGCTGGCTGATCTGAAGCTTCAATAAATAACGCATGTCTTCCTTCAGTGACAGGGGTTTCGGCTAAACTAATTACACCGCTTTTAGCATCTACTAGAAATGGTGATGTTATTGTAAGATTGCTGGTTCTCTGAAGGTCAAATAAAATCATTCCATTTCGGCCCAAATCAGGATCAACTGCTTTTACTTTTCCAATATATGTACCAACTTTAGAATTGGATTTGATAACAAATTCGTACAAGTTGCTGGGTACAAATACGGGGTTGTTATCATTCGCATCTAATAAAGTCACCTCTACCGTAACAAATGACATTAACTGATGAAGATTTTCAAAATATTCGACGTTCTCGTTTTTCGTGCCCACTTTATCAGGAAAAATATATGTTGTTTTATCCCTGTAAGCTGGTCTAGGTGTTGTTGGGTTTCTTTTGTACTTAGACAGTCTTTGTTTATCTAAAAATATCCCTACTACACTTGGGTTCTTTTCTTTTGCGTATACCTTCATTTTCAACGATGAGTGCCGTTCTCTGTCCAAAACAGACTGCAAAAAATACTCGTTTATTATTTTGTTAGTCTATATCAACCTATATGTTCATTTCATAACCAATAAGATAATTAATTTAATTAACGAATAGAATAAGTGGCAAAGAAAACCTACTTGATTTCTAACAGTTAGCCACCCAGTTCGAGGATCGATGACAAACGCGCCTTCTGGATCGTTAAGTTGATATGTAAATTCTCCATTGTCTCCTTGATCTTTGTCTGTTGCCATTACTTGGAGGACACTGAATCCTGTAATAATTTAAGAACAGAAAAGTAAACAGCATGAGTATCGGCGCGTTCATAATTCAAAACATTCTACTTAACTAAATTATTAAATTAATTTTAATTTAATCAAGATATTAAGTTTGACCATAAATACACTGGTTTACTTCACTGTTTACCAAAAATTCAACCCGATGATTTGAGACATCACATAAATTACCATTGGGAAGGTTTTCCACGATGCTTATATTATAGAAGTCAACCTCGAACTCTGGTAGGTTATCGTTTAGATCAAGCACTTCCACTTCAACCCTCGCTTGGGCAGTTTTGAGCGGATTATCTACCTGTGCAGCCTGGATTTGCATCACGAACGTATTTCCTGAAATCATCACAGTTATTATTATAAAACTTCACCACCATATATTTATATTACCAGCTGATCATCAACACTATGGTCACAGTTACTAACTGTGCCTTTATAGGCCGGCCTCTAGTGAGCTGAGTTTGCGCTCAAGTGAGATTGGTTGAGCGGCTTCAGCGGAATCGGAGGTTATTCGGAGGTGTGGGTGGAATCGAGCTACTGAGAGTTTTGTCGATGGTTCACTAGTTATTATACTATAATTACCCGATAATCCAGTTTCAGTATCCAAATCGATTTCTTTATCAAGAAATAAGGTTCCGTTGATGGTATTGAGCGAAAAAAGCTTTCTTTCATTTCCGGAGACCAGATCGTAGCGCACCGGTGACTTGACGCCGACATCTTGGTCAAATGCACGAATCGGTTCGTCGAATATAAGTTCTCTGTGTATGCGCTTATCCTGAACATCAGAGTAAGTATGTTAGTACAGTCCAGTGGAAAAATATGGGTACATACAACTTACTTAACAAAAGTATGTCCCCATAGCTATTGCATCGGTGAATTAAGGTTGCGGTACTTGCATATTTATGAGAGGAATAATTCTTGCTCTTGACTATAATCTTATTTTTTTTTTTTTTTTTTTTTTTTTTTATAGCCTATTATGTGTCCCACTGCTGGGCAAAGGCCTCTCCCCATGTTGTCCAGACGTCCCTGTCCAGAGCCTCTTCCTCCCAGTTGGAGACAAATACGTCCAGATCATCCCGCCATCTCCGTCTGGCCCTACCTCGTCTGCGTCGTCCGTCGTGTGGCACCCACTTGGTAGCTGCATTAGCCCACCTATCCGGGTGCATGCGACAGACGTGGCCGGCCCAGTCCCACTTGAGCCTGGCTGTTTTGGTACCCACGTCAGCTATGCGTGTTTTGGAGCGTAGCGTAGTGTTTCGGACACGGTCCGTCCTTTTAACACCTAAAATGCTACGCTCCATAGCACGTTGGCAAACCTTCAGTTTGGATTTCTGGATTTCGGTTAAAGACCATGTTTGCGCACCGTAGGTTAGGACAGGCAAAATACACATATCGACGAGTTTTCGCTTTAGTGACAGTGGAAGGTTGCCCTTCATTAGCGCCTTCATGGACCAGTAGCTCTTCCAGGCGTTCTCTATACGGCGCTCGACTTCTTTGTCTTGCCTGTTGCTGAAAGAGACTAGCTGGCCCAAGTATATATATTCGTCGACATAGTGTATGATTTGCCCATCTACCCCGACCCTACGTTTTGTGCTGTTTGTCATCACCTGAGTCTTTAACCGATTCATTGTGAGTCCAACTTGAAGATAATCTTGTTAACAATAATAAATGATTCATGTGATTACACATGAAAAAATGTAATGAAAATGTAATGTTCATTAGAACGTTAACAAAAAATAAAAAACTACAATGTCTTTAAAAGTTTTGCAGAAAGTGCTGGCTTCGAATTCTGCTGAATTGCCTGTAATTTGGGGTCGGGGCAGAAAGGGTGAGATTAGATTAGCTCCTTCCAATAAATGTATGAATTAGACTTGGATTTTGAATACGAATGGGCTATTAGGAGGTTTTACCCACTAAGTTACGATCAAACTGGTAGCCCTTTATTGGAATTTTATTAGATCGTAGTTATTAAAATTATGTTGTATTAAAAGGAAGTTTTTGCGAAACGCATGCAAGTTTAAACTTTCTCGCTTATATGAACTTACAAAGTAAGGATAAAACTCTGGAATTTGAGTTTTGTAGACGTCCTGAGTGAATTTAGGCGGTAAGTCGTCATTGTCCAGAACGGTGACGTGGACTGTTGCATTCGTACTTCTGGCTGGAGACCCGCGATCCTAAAATGTATTTTTTTTTATAATAATCCGTTAACGTTATAACACTGATCCATTATGCTAAGTCTTAAGTCATCATGTAATTCGTGTGGCGTGGCATATAACGGAAAACTTTATATTATTTTACTAGTGCAAGCTTAAATCAAAATATGTAGTATCAAAAGTAGCCCGGAATGGTTTGTGTAACCACGGCCCACAGCCGGTGTGTCGCTTATTGCCCTTTCCGAACTTAGCTAATACACTATTACATTACATTTATTATCATTTTAAACGGATGTCCAGCAGGGCTAAACCAAAGTGACGAGCCCCGTCACCAGTGCAGCGAGCCTTCCCTCTCTATCCCACGAATACAAGTAGGTTTGACAGAGAGGCAGGTTCACGATAAAATGCCGTGTTCGGTTTATGATAGGCCCTACAACAGGCTGTTCGTATACTGCACGCTTGTCGCAGTCTAGTTTAAGGACTGTTAGTAGATGATAAAAAAATAATTACTCACGGAGGCAGTTATTACAATATTGAACTCTCTGTCACCGGCATCAAAATCTAGCGGCCTCCTCAACACGAGTGCTGGCTTGTGCGAACTCTCGAGACCAAAGTGACCATCTTCATCCCCAGAGCTGATGGTGTACTGGATGTCGGAATTGGGTGTGTTTGGCTTGTCACGATCAAACGCGTGGATACCTTTAAACACTGTGAGGCCTGTGAAAAGTAGATACAAAATAATTCAGTTATACGCAACTTATGAAAAGTAACTTAGTTTATCTACTTTCTAATTCCAATCACCCCAGAAAAAGTAAATTTGAGTAAAGCTCAATATAGTTTGGCATCGTAACTATTTCAAATAGATTGAATAATAACTTATGAATGAATGAATGATTTATTTATTCACCGGAATATACAGTATACAATAGGCGTTTTACATTGCAGTTTCAGTCCAGTACATTCAGCCATTTCAGGCATGTGAAAATTTCAGTAAGTTTTTTAAAAAAGGGAACCAACCTCAACCAACTTCAAATTGTAACCCTTCTCGCGAATTTAACAAATAATGCTTTTTTGAAAACCGCATCAAAATCGGTTCAGCCAAACGCGAGATAATCGCAGACAAACATAATAAACAAGAAATTACCTATAGGAGTTAATTCATCTACAGTGACGTGGTATGGCGTGTCCAGAAACTTCGGCGCGTTGTCATTGACATCTTCGATGTAAACCGTTACCGAGAGATATGCGGATATCTGAAAATTAAAAAAAATATGGTTTTAATTAAACATAAAATTATTGATCTTTTTTACAAGATTGATTATAATTTGTACTGTTGTTCGTATCTAAATAAGTAGGTTGTCCCCAAAATATGCAATCGTTTTTTCAGCCAATTGCCGGTATTCCATTGAACTGAAATTAAGCTTACTACGCAAGATGAACCACCTCACCGTGTAGTTGATGAGTGTGTGAAAAAACGTACAGTTAGCCTATAAAAGCTTGTACTAAGAATTGATGTTATAATTTTGAAAGTTATTTAAAAATTGAAATAAAAAATGGCAAAACAATAGGGCAGAGACAAAGAGGGGAGCCTTTGCCCTTTAAATATATATAATAATTTAAACTCAGGCGATAACTGTAATAAAAATTCCAGTAGTTTTTGAGCACATGAGAGAGGATTCTATGATTTGAAGTTCTTTATGAAAAAGTAAATGTTGTGCTTGTGCCTATTCTATGATTCGAAGTTCTTTATGAAAAACCCACCTGATCAGAACCCACGACCTAAAGACTAAAAGTCGCGTGCCTAACCCGCTCAGCTACTTATCTATAACAAGAAATCGTATCATTCTAGTGTAGACTAGAGCGATAAGATTGCCTAGGCAATATAGTAAGATTCAGCTTAAGCTGAGAGTCTAGCGTGAACAGCTCTTCAGAAGCATAAAAATGATCCAACGCGAATGGGTTAAGGTCGGAAACAGTGCCACAGAGGGATAGAGAAAATCAGTAGTAAGTGAAAAGGTTTTGACTTTCCATATCCTATACACAACTATTTAGTTATTTACATTATAAATTGGCTTGACACTATTTAAAAATGATACCATGTCCTTGTCATAACATGTCTGTCATGTCAACTGTCAGTTCAAACAGCTAGCTCCGGGTATTAAAATTATTAATAAAGAATCGCTTCACCTCCTTGGTTGCCCCATCCTGGACCAATCTTTCGAAAATTTCATTAATACAAAAATTCAAAAGTTCAAGGCATCATCATATCGTTTGGCCAAGATTAATATACATTCGGCATATTGCATAATTAAACATTGTTTATTTGTGCCAAAATTCACATACATTCTTCGCGGATCACATTTTTGGAAACACCCCACATTGATTTCAAATTTGGACAATTTGGTTTTAGAAACCCTCACCTCCATTTTTAACATCTCTTTTGGCGAAAGAGCATGGACCCAGGCTAGCCTACCCATTAGGTTTGGCGGTCTGGGCATCCGCAAAATTTCCAGCGTGGCGCTACCAGCTTTCTTGGCTTCGGTACACGGTGCTCAGACCCTCATCGGGAAAATTTTAGCCCCTAGTATTGGGGTCCTGGAGGCTGCGCACTGTACCGAGGCCAAGAACGTATGGTCGTTAACATGCCCCAACACGGACCCACCTGCCAACCCATGTTCGCAAAGGCAATGGGACGAGCCCCTCTGTCGCCTAACAAGGGATAGCCTCCTAGATTCCGCACCTAGTCCGACAGACCGAGCCCGTCTCATTGCCACCGCAGAGTGGGAGTCGGGTCTGTGGTTACAGACGCTTCCATCTCCAGCCATAGGCACATTGCTGGACAACAATACTTTCCGGTTGGCCACATGCCTTAGAATAGGGGCATCAACAAATATGCCGCACAGATGCCAGTGCGGAGCAATGGTGGAGAGTCTGGGCCACCATGGCCTCTCATGCAGCCGCAGTGCTGGGAGGATCCCTCGGCATGCCAGCATCAACGACGTCATCCGTAGGGCTCTTGTCAGTGCCAAGGTGCCGGCAGTCCTCGAGCCCAACGGCCTGACAAGGGACGACGGCAAGAGGCCTGACGGAATGACGTTGGTGCCTTGGAGTATGGGACGGCCTCTCGTCTGGGACGCTACTTGTGTAGATACCCTGGCACCGTCCCATATTCCAGGCACCAAAACTGATGCTGGCGCAGCTGCCTCCTCGGCAGAAAACCTCAAGCGTCGCAAATATGCTACTCTCGGCAGTAGCTACTTGTTTGCGGCGTTTGGGGTTGAGACCCTGGGGCCATGGGGTCCAAGTGCTCGGCGCCTCTATAAGGACATCTCGACGCGCCTTATAGAAGCGTCTGGTGACCAGAGGGCTGGCCACTATTTCGCACAACGGATTAGCATTGCTATCCAGCGTGGCAATGCGGCCAGCCTTCTGGGAACCCTACCGTGCACCGAGGACCTGGGGCAAATTTTTTATTTAGTATAAGTTTTCGTTTATTTATATATTTTCTTCCCTTTTATATACTTTGTGTAAGTTTAATAAAGACCCTTAAATAAGTCAACTGGTTAATTAACCATCGACGTACCAGCCACGTCGAGGCGGGGTCATATCCGGGCCATTTTACGGAAAGTTTACACTCAACTTTTTTTTTTATTTGGATAAAATCGGGTTTTTTCTACTCAGAATCGAAAGCACTTTCGAATTATATAGGGAAAAAAGAGTGTCCCAAATATATTTTTATTCCATTCCGTTACCGTTTTCATACTAATCTTGTAATGCTTGTATGGTGGCAACGGAATGGAAAAACTGGAAATTGTAAAATGGCCCACCACATTGTAATTTTAATGTAATCTCTGATATGTAAAAGATCCTTGACACCTGCTTGCGGAATAAATGTTTCTTTTTGATTTTGATTTTTTGATTGCGCGAAAATACGCTCTTTAAATATTTCGGTGGAAAATTACTATAATATTTTTATAGTGAGTTGCACCAATAACAACAACTTAAGATTACAGATTGTTCAACGTTTAATATGGCGCCAGCAACTATCATGCCATAGAAACTTGTCAAACTTTCCATACAATCAGATTTTAATGATCAGCTATTACGGACTATTACAGCCAGCTGGGCTAGCGCGATTTATTATTGCTCTAATAAACTTATCATGTGTATTTTTACATTAGTTTTGCTCATGAGAGCTATAGATGTGACAGACGTATTTTAATAATTTTATCGTTGGCTCGGCAAAGAATTTTACATTGTCAAGCCTAGCCTACTACTGGCCTGTCATTACTAACTATTCTCACTTGTAGGTTTTGCTTATCAAAGGAGTATTTAATTCAGAAGAACACAGTTCATCTTGGCGAACTGTTGCAAAGAAGAGGTACCTGACTTCACTGGTAGAAACTTGGCACGCCGTTTAAACTCGCAAAACATTTTCCTGTCCGTCCCTATTCTAGCTCAACGTCTTTTTTAGCAAAAAAGCTTAACGGTTAGATTAAATTATCTTTTCATTACTAGTCGTTTTCATTAATGACCAGCCTAAGATCTACTTCGTGCCAGTTTTCTTAAACCATTTTAATTATCCTATTGCCAATTTGAAAAAACTGATGCTTAAAATGGCTAAGGACTGATTACAAATGTGGTAAATCTTATAGATCCTTGTAGAGCCGCAATTCATTATGTTTTGTTCGGACAGAGGAATGTAAAACACTTACAGCTGAACATAAACACTCTTAACGCTCTTTGTAGCTCCCAAATTTAGGTATTGATCCCTTGCTAGTGGTCTATTGTAGCTTGATCGTCTAAATGTCCGTCGCGGACGGACTAAATTAAAATATTAAATAAAGTAAAAAAAAAAGGAATCGAAAGTCGGATCTTTACCTGCTTTTCAGTGACGGGACGAATACCTTTATTTCTGAACTTCTATAATAACATTCATTCAATCATTATAAACCCTTTACTAATTGACTTTGTAGCAAGATGAAATCTCTTGACCATTTCATACTTACAAATATTATTGATGGAGAATCTTTTTTTAAAACGAATATTAGCACTCAGAGTATGAACTTAAAGGTAAATAACATTACATCGAGACCCTTCGAGAGCAAATTATGCAAATAATTTCAGTAAAGGCTTTTTCACTCAGTTCATCGCCTCCACTCAATTTAACGACGAAACCTTACATTGCCGAAGATTTACGATTGCTTGGTTCGCGACGTTTATGTTTTTCTATTTTTATTAGACGTGTCGGTTTCACAACCTGATAAAGTACTTGAAAAACTGCCCATGCCTTTCAGTACCTCTTTTATAAGTTTTTTCAAAACAAAACACAAACGAACACGTTTGCGTTTAGTCTTAATTTATACCTAAGGCAAAAAAAATTATACTACCTAAGGCCACCAGAGACGCTGCTCACGTTGCCTTACAAAATGAGACGCTACAACACGGAAAATCAATAATCATCTGAATTTCGTTAGTGGCTGGTGTACCAAACTAATGAAAATCAGTTGAGCTACTTAATCATTTAAGATATCAATTTGTGAAATTTGTGTTTGTATGCTAATTATCATAGGAATATATAATACTAGTTTTTTCCTGCGACATCTTCGCGTGGAACTCGTTTATATTATTATCGTGATAGAATTTATTTGTTTCTTTTTTTTTATCAGGCGCTTACCTAGTTAATCGCTATTCCATACAGACGTCAACTCCCTTAAGGTATGATTTCCGGGATAAAACGTATCCTATGTCTTATGCCGGGACTCAAACTATCTCCATGCCCAATTTCATCTAAATCGGTTACGCGGTTTTAGCGTGAAGAGGTAACAGACAGACATACACACTTTCACATTTATAATATTAAGTAGGTATGGATAAAAGATTTAATTGTTGTTGTTTGTTGTTTTAGCCGGAATGTAATTAAGTATGCTTTCTTTTTTACATGGACAAAGTTGGTCTCATTATAAAAGTTGTTAAGTTCAACTTTTTTCGGTTCCGCATCATAAATCAATCAATTTATGGCGAAAACGGAACCCTAGTTTCGTATAGTTTCGCCATGTCTGTCCGTACGTCCGTATCACGAATTAGATTACACTCTGTAGCTCTAGTATAAGTTTTTTCGAAACATTAACTAATTCGAACGCGTTTGCGCGTTTTGTCTCAAAATTTATGAAAACGCTCTCACCGAGTTTGAAATACGCGCGTTCATCGGTTAGCAACAAATGTTATACTCGCTGTTTTAGTTTCCATTAGTGACCACCAGAGGCGCTGTTCGCGTTTTCATACCACTTTCATACATTTTGAGACAAAACGCAAACGCGTTCGAATTAGTTAATGTTTCGAAAAACTTATACTAGAGCTACTGCAGATTGTTTTAACAAAGTTAATATCTATGGAAACTTCTTATATTCTATTTCTAGCAACATGATAAAGCACTAAACCATTAATTGATTCATTTTGTGTTGGTATCGTTGTTTACAAGACTATTATTGTCGTTCGCACCTCTCTAATGTATTATTAATTAACTAGAGTCACTGCACTGAATAAGAAGGATGAGAATTATGTACCATTATGACGGGTTGGGATTGGGATTTAAGTGTTCTGTCCAAATATAGGTAAGTGTCCATTCTTTCTACATAACACTGCATTCCTACAAATGTTTAACTAGCTACCTAATTTAACCTTTAGTTAAACAGAGCCCACGCAAGCTTAGAAAAAACAACCGATCAAGTACGAGTCCGACTCTAGCACCGAGGGGTTCCGTACAAGAACCTGCGGGGTAATCACGTAACGATATGTACTACCGTTGGTACGTATTTAATGTCAGTTTTAGTATGGGATTTGACATTGAAATCTATCGTACTAACGAAAACGTTACGTGATTACCGCGCTGGCACCCGTCCCGACCCCATTAATGCAGGCATGTTGTTAGAAATTGAACGCTATGTGTACAGTGATCTATCGGCGCATGTTGTTACTAATTTGCGCGACTAAATAACTTGTACGTATTTTGCATTTTCAAGCATAGCTTATAAAGCAATAGGTATTTTTCTACATTTCCCTCGCAAGTCAAAAATCACCCGAAGAAAAAACAAATTTTAAAATAATATTTACAAATCAAGCCCTTTCATATGACACCCCACTTGACATAGTAGACTTTTAGATTTTATTAAAACCCTTTATTCTGCCATTTTCCACAGAATCACGTTCTTTGCATCTGGGTTACTCTTGTTTATAACTATTCCAAATTTCAAATCGATAGCATAAGTAGTTCTTGAGACATTTAGCAATGTGTCAATCAGACAAAGTGAAACCATAATGGTTCCTTTTTTACCTTTTTGGTACGGAACCCTAATGTAAATCGTCTCCCGCGTCACTCGCACCCGAGCCTGAACTTGACTTCTTAATATTTCGAAGTCCTTATGTGAACGTAAACGAGCCCTGTTAGGTTCATCTACTCATGTACAAGTAAAGTTAGGCACGCGTGAAAGCGAACATGCGAAAGTAATTGAACGTGATTAAGATTTGAAGCGACGACGGCGTAAATTGACATTCAGTGCAATGTCCTCCCATTTTCCAATCCGTAGGGTAAGTATGCCTATGGAGAATTTTATGTACATTTTTTATCTCTCAGAACATTTTTTGCTGTGGGCCACCGTTTACGAGTTTTTAACGAAAAACTAAAAAAGTGAACTTTACACCCCCCCTACCCGTTAGCTCCACCCCCACCCCTCAGGATTTTAAGTATGTTGTTAAGGACATCTTTAAAGCCTACGACTTTGCCAAAATCCGCTTATATCCGAATTATTTCCGCCAATTGGCAGTTAGTGATCTTCATTGCTTGAATCATTACTCGAATGTAAACTCCAACTTAATAGCCATGATGATTACTATTCTCGGGAATATCTAAAAGTTCCTATTTGACACATACACTGAGAAAAAAACTTTAATAGGTACTGAATATCGCTAAATTTTACGTAGATAGGGTTACAAAATTTTACTTAAGGCGATATACCTATCGATTGAAAGAGACACCCTTTGTTTTTCGCTCACGACAAAACGGGATGCAACCCTCTCCGATAATGGCTTTTTAGACAAATCTCGTTAAATATCTGACTGTGTGCAGGTTTATTAAATTTCCTCTTGTCAGTACCTAGATGAGGTAAAATACCATCATATTAACTTAATCGTGTCTTTTAATAATGCGTTGTTTTAGTAGGCTGAGCTGAGACTCGACTTTGGATTTATTTTCTATCGAGAAAAATTTAAGCAATCATGTTTCGCTATTGTCAGTACCACAATCATATAGTCAAGAATCATATATCTGAAAATCAGCCCCTACTGTTTGCTAGTCTGGGCAGGACAGCGTTTCAAAGTCTCCAAATTTCTCAGTGTAGCGATTTTTTTGTAGTAACTACAAATTAGTTTTGGGGGTTTAGGCTTGGGGTTTTGTAGGGAAAACTAAAAATTTGTAGTGATAACAAAAGGTAATACTAGGGTGGTATAAAACATAGTTTTGAATAAAGGGCAGTAACAAAACGACTTTGTAAAATTATTGAAGTATTATATTAGGTACACTAGAACATATAATTTAAACACAAGACCTTGTCCGGCTTGATGACGGAGGGGCGTGCGCGGTGTGCGCGGGGGTGTCCGTTTTCTTATCTTAGAGCCCTTATAGAACCTACCTACCTTATGGTGATTAACGATGTATATATCTTATATCTTTAAACGAGCAATTCTTGTATATTTATTTATTTTTTTTATATGTATATATATTTATTTCGGGGATCTCGGAAACGGCTCTAACGATTTTGATGAAATTTGGTATGTGGGGGTTTTCGGGGACGAGCAATCGATCTAGCTCAGTTTTATATTTGAGAAAATGCGTGTTTTCGAGTTTTCATGTTTTTAAATTTGTTCGTGATTGATATTTACAATGGCTGCTGACGTACGGAAAATTAGTGTCAGAAGAACCAGTATAAGCCTGACCTACGAATATGCACATAGTTGTCACGAATCTCAGGGTCAAGATATATAAGGACGTATGGTGAGGCGAGTTATATTTTGTTATTTGTAGCATTTATAAAGAATGACACATGACAACGACTTACGAGGTTTTCTATCAGGCACGTTCAAGGGGCTGACACGCTTTGCTAGAGAAAGATAGTCTTATTGCGATTCCTATAAGAGGAAATAGAAAAGAGGCTGAGAGAGAGAGAGAGAGGGGAGATGTTTTGTCACTATCACCGACCGGACGTTTTTTCATGGTCGGGTTACACGCAAATGCAAATTTGCATAAGCAATACATTGGACATGCAAACCGGACTAATTGCGTAGTACAAATTTTATATGAATATGAGCAAAAGTATGAGAAAGAAATAGCCCCGGTCGCTCGTTGGCGCATCTATAACTACAGAGTATATATTATATCTATGGGCACGTTCTGCGGTGTCAAATAATCTCAATGAATCAAAAAGTTTAGATACCTACATCCTGGAGGTTGCGTGCCGAACATTCGTTTGAAGCCAGAAAATATGACTTTGAATGACGTCACTGTTATATTTAATCTCTTTCATTAGATCCATCTTATATTAGAATGAAAGAGATGCAATATGACGTCATTCAAAGCCATATTTTCTGGCTTCAAACGAATGTTCGGCACGCAACCCTAAGCTTCTTGCAATGAGTATTAAAATCGTTCTTATATGCTTACAATTTTGTCTCGTTCCACCGCATAGCTGCGTCCTTTTCTCGCACCATCATAGCCCATTATGTGGTCGGGTTTCACGTTTATTTATGTTTATTTTGATTTTTTTAGTTTATTTTGATCGCGGTTTAAAAAAAAATGTATTTTGAATCTCGATGAAGAAATTGTTATCATTTTATTTCGCACTGACATTTATTTACTGAATGCGTTATTAAAACAGATCGGAGAAGGAATTAGTAGAGTAGCCAGGAATTCAATAATAATGTTTATTTAAAATGTGTACCTATATGCAAGTGTCGTGAGGACTTTGAAATGCCTAGGAAGCCTTTGAGAAAAACGTTTAATGTACGCATCCGAGGCAGACCTGAGGAAAAACATTTGTGTTGTTGTTGTGTATTTGTCCTTAGTTGTCCTTTATTGCCCTTCGGCCCTAAACTTCGAGTGTACGCGTGAGGTTGGCCTTATCGCTCACCTTTGGTCCTTCGGCCCTCAGGTTCCGCGTGTACGCGAGTGTACGCGTGAGCTTGGCTTTCAGGCCTCGCTTAGCTTTACCTACCTCTCACCTTCGGGCCTTCGGCTCTCAGGTTCGAGTGTCCGCGTGAGCCCGGCTTTCGACCTCGCTAAACCTTACCGCTCACCTTCGGGCCTTCGGCCCTCAGGTTCGATTGTAACAATGATAGTAATAGTGAGTGTCTGCGTGGGCTCGCCCTTCTGGCCGCAAGCCGCTCTCCGGCTCGCGTGGAGAGCGCGCTCTAAGGGACGCTTCGGGCCTTCGGCGCATACATGGGGCACATGAATAGTTGGGCAACCCTTTCCTTCCGTATCGGTCTCGCAAAAAATACTGGGGGGAGGGGATGCTTGGGCACTCGGGATGGGGCTCCGGGCCTTCGGACCTCCGCCGAGCTTGGCCTGCGGCCTCGCAGCCCGAAGCTCGCCCTTCGGGCTCGCGAAACCTTGTATATTTATTTCGCTTGTAAGATACATGGGTCATATGAATAGTTAGGCAACCCTTTCCTCCCGTATCGATCTCGCAAAAATTACTTGGGGGGGAGGGGACGCTTGGGCACTCGGGGTGGGGTTCCGGGACTTTGGCCCTCGACCGAGCTCGGCCTGCGGCCTCGCAGCTCACAGCCTGACGCTCGCGTACGTACCTTCGGGCTCGCGAAACCTTGTATTTATATAGGATTTTCGGTGGTTTGGTACTCCCGCGGCTCGGCCTTCGGCCTCGCCAAACATTTGAGGGAGGGGCGCGCACCTGACCACTTGAATGCCTGCAGCCTGGCGGCCTGAAGCTCGCCCTTCGGGCTCGCAAAAATTACTCAAAAGTTGTTTTGCCCCCTGAGTCCCCGCATGCGAAATCTCAACGCGCTAGGACCATTTTGAAATTTTTGCCAAAAAATAATCGCCAAAAAAAGTCACCTCACCAAATGGCTTGCAGTTCTCTATGACATTTGGTCGAGCATCCCCCCACCTACCGTTTAGCCAGGCCGTTGGCCAACTTTTTGGTTTTCAATCAATCATTCAATTATTTATTTTACATTAAAACATGGTGTACATTAGAAGATATAAAAGAGGTATTCAGAGGTTTTCAGAGGTATTTCTCTGGTAGTCACGGAGCCACCCCCTACACTTTTCCCAGACATCGTATTAGACCTGAGGGACCTCACTAGGAGAACAATTGGGTCATAAACACTTGCAAAAAACAAAAGTCGTCTCTCCTGTGGTCAAAAGTTAACGGCATATGAGCATGTGAGTTATGATTTTATTACATGGATTTATAGAACCGGAAGACGCCGTTTATGCGGGTTACAAGACCAATCCAAAATTAAGCTTTGTAGCCCTTAACTTTTGATATGTCCACAGGAAAGACGCGAACCTAAATCTGTTTATGACCCAATTATGTCAATAGAAATGTGTCGGGTTGCAGCTTTATATAGGTCTGTTTATCTACTTAATATCTTTATTTAGATCTTTGTAGAGCTATAGTCTGCCTGGTTTACGGGAAAACACCGAGCAAGGCTCGGTCTCCCAGGTACTAGGTATATTAATTTAGTAACGGCGCATAATGAAAAGCATTTAAAACAGGAGCGTGGATTTTACAATAAGATGCTGCTCAGAATACATAGTTTTACACCACTAACTCTACAACGTTCTGCGGCGAGAGCGACATTGAAATGTAATTCAGATCCGAAGCTACGATCAATAATGGAGGCCTCAGGCCCTTCAGCGTAGTAGACCAGAGATTTCGATTTATAAAATGATGCTCACAAGGTCATCTCCAGCGTCATAGTCGCACCCGAGCCGGAACTTGACGACGTTCTGCGGCGAGTCGCTGTCCACGAGCGCGTCCACCGGCTGCGCGAGTACGACGGCCACGTGCGTGCGGTTCACGTCCCGGTACGTGAACAAGACCCTATTTCTATTCAATATCGTGTGTCGCAAGCACCCGAAACACATTGGAATGTGATTTAGATCCGAAGCTACGATCAATAACGGAGGTCTCGGGCCCTTCAGCGTAGTAGACCAGAGATGTAGATTTATAAAATTATGCTTACAAGGTCATCTCCAGCGTCACCTCTATATTAATTTTTTTTTTGCCTTTTATAAACTTATTATTTTTATTTTGACGCTTTGAGACCATGTACATCTCAAAGCACGTTAGAATAGTCATTATTAAGAATATTTTGACGCTCAGAGACCATTTACATCTTTGATATATTATATTAAATTTTGTTATTCAGACTGAGACCTTATACATCTCTCAATTTTACTATTATTGTAATGTTTGTAATAGATAATTAATATTTTGACATGAAAAATGTATTAAATTCTTATTGATATATTTCTTAAATTGTAAATTAATATTTTCTCACGAAAAATCTATCATATGCTTATATTGTAAGACTTTTTTAAATTGTACATTAACATTATGACATGTGAAAGTGCCCTTGTGGCCTATTTGCAGAATAAATGTTTGAATTTTGAATTTTTTATAAGTCATAGTCGCACCCGAGCCAGAACTTGACGACGTTCTGCGGCGAGTCACTGTCGACGAGCGCGTCCACGGGCTGCGCGAGTACGACGGCCACGTGCGTGCGGTTCACGTCCCGGTACGTGAACAAGACCCTATTTCTATTCAATATCGTGCGTCGCAAGCTCGCAAAACCAAAACACATTGGAATGTGATTCAGATCCAAAGCTACGATTAATAACGGAGGCTTCGGGCCCTTCAGCGTAGTAGACCGGAGATTTAGGCGACTTCCTGACTTGGCGGGGCGGGATCGATAAGTGACATTTTCTTCTTTGACGTAAACTTACTGACGTTGCAAAGATTCTCGCTTGACATAATACTGTCAGAATTACGATTGCGCCATAAAGCAACTTACTTATGTTTGCGCAATAGTAATATCATGCGCAGAAGCGGAACAGTACTGCCTTCGCATCGTCCCGCTACCGCGCATCCCGCGCCAGTCAGGATGCATTCAATTAAATGTAGGGGCGCAGTAAAAAATGGTACCGAGTCGACTGACAGCTGACACTAACATTTGACACTTTTCTCATATCGTACTGCCTCCGCACCGACAAATCAGGAAGTCGCCTTAGATTTATAAAATGATGCTCACAAGGTCATCTCCCGCGTCATAGTCGCACCCGAGCCGGAACTTGACGACGTTCTGCGGCGAGTCGCTGTCGACGAGCGCGTCCACCGGCTGCGCGAGTACGACGGCCACGTGCGTGCGGTTCACGTCCCGGTACGTGAACAGTGCCGCGTCCTCTTCTCGGTCTACTGGCTGCAGGCTGAGGTTCTTCCTGGAAACACGGTAAAGTTCATGAGTATAGTGCGTGTCATCCACGATGGCGCGCCCCTCCACAGCCCAATCCGCACATTTGCGCATAAGTTAGTATGAGATTCGCTGTGGAGGGGCGCGTCCTTGTAGATGACATATACAATACTGGGGGCAACCGAATTTCAGGTCGTAAGTTGTGCAACGACGACAACGTTCCGATTCGACCGACTTCCCTAAGCGATGCCGGGATTTAATTCATTTCAGATATTAACTAAAAACGTAATTTGGAACTTAGTTCCTCGTTCGATAAAGTCGCGACAACCATTTGTAGCAGGTAGCATTTCTATAATTGACCGAGTAAAACGAGGTCTCTGTTTTAGCTTCGACAAAAATGCTTTCGTATGTCCGGCCGGATTTTTGTATTGTCCTCCTCTACAGGTCGCATTTATCAACCGATTTTCGTGAAATTTTGTGAGCAGGTTCGGTAACTATATAGAATTTTTTTGTCGAGTCACTTTTTGGAAATTCAAAAAAACAAACATTGTATCAATGATTTCGTGTTTTTCTGCGGCCGTTTTTTCCTCTACAGGTCGCATTTCTCAACCGATTCTCGTGAAATTTTTTGAGCAGGTTCCATGGCTACATATCATTTATTTGTAGAGTCAATTTTTGAAAATTTTTAAAAAAATTTTTTTACGTCGTTGGCTGATCTCCTCTACAGGTCGCATTTATCAACCGATTTTCGTGAAATTTTGCGAGCAGGTTTGGTAACTATATAGAATTATTTTGTCGAGTCACTTTTTTGAAATTCGAAAAAACAAACTTTGTATCAATGATTTCGTAATTTTCTGCGGCCGTTTTTTCCTCTACACGTCGCATTTCTCAACCGATTCTCGTGAAGTTTTGTGAGCAGGTTTTATGATTACATAGAATTTTTTAGGCAAGTAAATTTTCGTAAATTTAATTTAATTTTATTTTATTTATTGGTTTGTTCTCCTCTACAGGTCGCATTTATCAACCGATTTTCGTGAAATTTTGTGAGCAGGTGCGGTAATTCTACAGAATTTTTTTATCGAGTCACTTTTTCAAAATGTAAAAAAACAATTTTTTTATCAATTATTTTGTGTTTCTGCGGCCGAATTTCGATTTGTTCACCTCTAAGGGTCGCATTTCACAACAGATTCTCGTGAAGTATTGTGAGCACGTTCTTTGATTACATCGAATATTTTTGTCGAGTAATCTAAAAAAAATTCTATGGTTTGTCCTCCTCTACAGCAGCGGTCGGCAACAGGCGGCCCGATTTTCACAGTTGGTCAGGACGAGATATGTGTTTGTAAGTATATTTTACAGTTAAATCTATCTAAATTTTTTTTCAAACATTTCGCGCTCGCCGCGTTTGCGTTAGACAGTATGAAGTATTTTCCACACCTGCATCTTAATGTTCAAAAAATTTCGCGCTCGCTGCGCTCGCGTTTGCGTCTACATGACTTGATGCGTATGAAGTATTTTCCAGACCTGCATAATAATGTTCGCAAAATTTCGCGCTCGCTACGCTCGCGTTTTCAACGAGATTTGTTATGACTTGATGCGTATGAAGTATTTGCCGCATTTAAATCAGTGTTCGAAAAATTTCGCGCTCGCGTTTACATCTACATAACTTGATGCGTATGCGTATGAAGTATTTTCCGCACCTGCATCATAATGTTCGAAAAATTTCGCGCTCGCTACGCTCGCATTTTCATCTAGATGTGTTATGACTTGATGCGTATGAAGTATTTGCCGCATTTGCATCAGTGTTCGAAAAATTTCGCGCTCGCGTTTTCATCTAGGTGTGTTATGACTTTATGACCCGTCCCCCCCTTAAAGTTTCTATATGCTTGCATTGATCGAATGAATCGCGAAATTACGATGCGGTTGAAATGCGAATTATCTGGGTTTGGTAAGGAAACTAGCTGGTTTATCTGTGAAAAGTCGGTTTTTTCGTCTTTCTCGTTTTTACGTAAAAAGGGGTGCGAATTTTTACTACGTTACTGTCGCGTACGGCGTACCAATTTGTTTCGAGTTGATATCAACAGACAGTGATCATTATTATCATCTGCGGCCCGCGAAGATTTTTTTAGCTACTATGTGGCCCGTGGGTGCTAAAAGGTTGCCGACCCCTGCTCTACAGGTTCGATATCTAACATAGTTTTGGAAATAAAAAAACACTCACGAGGTCTACAGCTCACAGAGCCACTAGTTTATACAGAGTATACTATGATCTTTACTTTACAAGCACTTAGGTATGTGGTCGCGATAGGAGTGCGCGGTTGGGGTGTGGCCTGGAGAAAATCCAAGGGGACCTCCGATACGACCACGCCGGCGGTTACACACTAGAATACCTATTCTCAGATTTCGAGCTCCAGTGAGATTGGTTGAGCGGCTTCAACTGAATCTGAGGTGCGAGTGGAATCGTGCTACTGGAAGTTTTGTCGTTGGTTCACTAAACCTAGCCAGCTGAGAAGAGTAGTGCATTCTACAACAACTACCGAAAACGGCGTGCAGATCGGTTGTCCAAAAGATTGCTAGGTACTTTGCGAAATCTCTTTACGCAAGGCATTCTTAGCAAACTTTAGAGTACTTTTCAGCTACATAATGTATTTTATGTCACACCTGGCCATAAAGTGGCCATTATCGCACGCTCCGCGCGCGAAAAAACCCACTTCCTGGCCAGGGGGTGACATAAAATTTTGTACTTACCACGGGCGATAATAAAGAAAGCCTCAGATCGCATATTTATCGCCCTTGCCTTCGGCTCGGGCGTAAAATACCTGCGATCTAAGACATTCTTTGTTTTATCGCCCTTGGTAAGTAATGTACTATTACTTAGAAGAGATGAATAATGAATATGTTTAACATTGGGTACCTTACTGGTGTGGTGACTATATTTTACTCGTCACTGTCGATATTCCTTTACTTAAACTTGATCCAAATTCTTAGTTTCATCGTAACAACATAAACTTTTATTACATTAGTTACAATGGGTAACGTATTCATGGATTCATAGAACTTATTTCTTGTATAAACTCGACTAATATTCCATTCCATTCCTAACGTGTCAATTAGGTACCTATTTATACTTCGTACACAACTGTAAGGCCAAGTGTTTTCAAATTAACGCAAGCAAAAATCTACCTAACAGTCAGCTCAGCTCTAATTTGAGTTTTGCTTGCGTACGTTTGACAGAATTTGGTCTTAGAATTTTGTACGAACTATTACTGCCTACTAAACTTTACTGCACAACCTTTTTATTACACGCGTAGTATGATCTTGATCACTCAATCAGCAAACAAACCACGACATCAGTTGGTATTTTTTGAAACTATTCGTATTCGGAGTTCGGAGGACGGAAGGTAAAGAGAAAAGCTGTACAGTTGGCTTTGCGTTTCAGGACATTTCTACTAGATGGCGCTTATGTTAGCTTTTGTGCTTTTAATATTTATCACTAGATGTCGCTGCCGAGACGAGTAAACAATAAATATGGTGGAGGATAATGTTAAAATTGGAACACTGTAACTCCAACCGTTTTGGCTGTAAAACCTGTGTGACAGACGACGAACATACGCGTGAGTGACAGCAATAGGGTTCCGTTTGTACACTTCGGGTACGGAACCATAAAAATTAAAAGAAAGAAAAACAGGTCCAGTAGGTACCCTGGAAATTAAAAACAACCTCTAGCCACTCAGATGCCTATTAAAAAGTATTAACCTTTAATGGAATTTATATTTTTAAGACTTTGGAACATACCTAACTGGGTGAATGCAACTGCATTTTTGCACGACTGCCCAAAAAAAGGAGTGTAATGTTTTCAGGTTTTTTTTTGTTTCAAAGTAATTAAACATAGCGCTCTAGCCCTAGTAACATGCAGCTATATTACTTACACATGTATGAGTAAAGAGTTGTGTGCGATATAAGTAAGGCCAAGTGCGCGTCGGGCCACGCGCAATGTAGGGTTCCATAGTTTTGTCCACCCGACGACATTACATGTGGACTAAAAAGTTTGCAAACTTAACTATATTAGGTAACTATGTTTTTGACAGAATTAACAACATTATCTAAGGTATCAATCAATGGAAATTGTTAAAGTCGAGTATTACTCGTTAACTAGTACCTACCTAATGTCTACTTAGCTGTAATAGTTTTCCTTTTAAATTCATTATTATATATACTACGATCATGATTTTTTTCACATGCACTGCATTGGTTGAACTGTGCCACTGCGTTTAGCTGGCAGTTGGGCCGACCATAACCACAGAATAAGTAATAGTACCCATAACAAACATTATTTAAACTGTCCGAGTTGTATCAAATTAGGCCGTTTAAAAAGCGACTTTACTGTCCAAGCGTGAAGATTCAAAGTCCAAGGACAAGTTTTATAAAATGTCGGACTTTTTAAATAATTTCTACTATATACTCACGAACTCACGGTTACTGAGCTAAACCGGGGGCGCACGGACGGACATAGCGAAACTATAAGGGTTCCTTGTTTCCTACGGAACCCGAAAATATAAAGTAATGCCTATGCTAGTCGGTGGAAATAGAGTTCTGTAGATTACCTAATATTTATATCCCAAAACTTTTTCGTTGTAGAAGATCTGTGTTGCGAGACTTGAATCCTCTTACAGGTAATTTTTATGATAGGATTCATTACTCGCATTCTGTGTCTGAAGGTGGTAGACAGTGAGGTGAAAGTCACGCTCGTCATCCCACTATCAATCATACGTCGTACTATTAATATCCAAATAATGTATGTAGTCGCAATGTGGTAAATCACGATTTATGCTTCAATTTACAATAATCAATATTAAATTAGGTTGCAATTTCTATTAAGTACATTTATTTTTAGCCCACTGCAATGCAATATGCCACTAGCAATTGTATGCTCATTTAATTTTAATATTTAAACACGCGTTAACACCCATCGATCATATGAACAATTACGTAAAGTTAAATTATAAAATGCTATCAGATTTGAGGAGACTATTATAACGTCTTTATGCGACCGATGCCTTTTCCCATCAGACGGAAGCTTAAGGCGGATGTATTACGTAATGTCTTGAAACTAGAGCTTCTGGTAACTTGATAGTTATTAGCTATTAGGAAGGAAATGCTCACACAGATATTAATAATTAACCCAGTTTTCAAAGGAGGATATTTTAAAAAGACTAATGTTTAATTAAAATAACTGATACAAGCATTTTGTCTATATTTAGGATCGACCCGCAGTTATTACCTGAGTCTTGGTTCGGTTGATCTCTTTAATATTCTATGCTAATTTAATATATATATGCTGGCCAAGACCGATCCCATTTTAAATAATAATAATAAAAAAAACGCTAAAAATTGAGTTTTTTGCGTGGATGTTTTTTATTATATATTTTTTGGCCTGTGCGTGGAAGCGAGAGCACGCGAAACTGATTGCCATGTAGTTGCAAGTTGCAACGGAATTAGGTGATAAATAATCGATGTACCTACATAACTTGATTAAGTAGTAGTAGTAGTAATATTCTTTATTGCACCAGTAATAAAGGAGTACATATAAAAGGTTAAGGTCATTGTAAGGACGAATTAAAAAAAAACCCGGCCAAGTGCGAGTCAGACTTCGCACATTTAGGGTTTCGAACCAACCGAAAAATTAAGTTTCTTTTCGCGCCCCCTTTTGCTGTATGGGAGCTCCTTAAAACATGTAAAATAAGTTTTGACTACATTTAAGACTGTAGCTCCAACGTGATGAAGTATCGAATATTAAAGTAAGTAGGACTTTTTATAAACGGGCAAAATATATGAATACAAATTAGTCTTCTTGATGTGGCCTTTGGCTGTTTGAGGCTACCTTGATTTGATAATAAAATCCCAATATAATTTGCTCCACATTTCTGAGATTAAAGACATCATTAAATACCTGTTTTACATATGATCTAGACAAGATTTTATAAAAATGTGTGGCCTAGAGCTTTTTAACAAATGTCAATGTATTCAAAATAATAGTTAATCCTTCATCGTCAGTATCGTCACCGAATTACCCATAACATTAGTTATTTACAAACTAAAAATAATAAATTAACCTATACATACCTACCTACTTATATAAAAAACCGGATAGGTGCGAGTCGGACTCGCCAACTGAGGGTTCCGTAGAAATTTGAAGGTCTGTACAATTATGACCGCGCATACGGACCTAATTTAAATAAAGACTATATTATTTTACTAGCTTTTGCCCGCGACTTCGTCTGCGTAGAACTCGGTCCATATCAACTTCTATACCGTATTTCGCCGTCACCAGGTACTGCGGGCCGGGCAATCTCACTAAACATTGCGCACGCCGGCTCAACACGCCCGCATGAAACACATGACAGAGGATTTAATATATGGATGTAGATCAAGTAACGTAGATGAAAATTAATATGATGCAGGTGCGGAAAAAACTTCATACGCATCAAGTATGGAAACGAAAACGCGAGTGTAGCGAGCGCGAAATTTTTCGAAAATTATGATGCACGTGCGGAAGAGACTTCATACGCCTCAAGTGTAGGTAGATGAAAACGCGAGCGTATAGCGAGCACGAAATATTTCGAACATTACGATGAAGGTGTGGAAAATACTTGATACGTATTAAGTAGCGTAGATGAAATAATTTCGAACGTTATGACGCAAGTGCTGAAAAGACTTCATACGCATTAAGTAAAAGATGAAAAAAAGACGAAAACGCGAGCATAGCGAGCGTGAAATGTTTCGAACATTATGATGCAGGTGCTGAAAATTCCATCAAGTAATGTAGCACGAATGTAAATAATTTTTAATCATTTGCAAGCCTGCTTACAGGTTAGATAGACTGTAGTACCATATCTGGTATTTTTAAGTAACAACTTTGAAAGCTATCTTATCAAATAAATATTTCTAAGTGCCAAAGTATCAATTTTATTTTATTTTATACGCAATTTATAGTACCTATTAATTGCTCTAAGAGTAACAGACATTCGAACTAAATCTGTCATAATAAAGGTTGACACACACATAGTTAAAGCTCGGCACCAGACCGGCGCGGCCTCACCTCACGTAAATCCAACGAAAGCATGGAACCGCATCGTGCCTCAGCAGCGCCGAGATGGCCGCGTGGCGGTGCCGCGCTTGCCGCGAGGTGTCCACTGGTTGAGGGCTTTTTACGTTTGAAGTAGGCCGTTTCGCCTGCGCCTGTTCACCATGGCTGGTGGTCCTGTCCCGAGCTGGGGCGATGCCGTTACGTAGTGGCTAATGGCTGGAGCACACCGCTGCATCCGCACTCATCTGGTTTGCCAAAACCTTAATTGTGCGTTGCAGTATGAAGTTTCTAACAAAGAATTGGGGTGGCGCCGGTCTGGTGCCGAGCCTTTATGTGTGCGACACCCTTAATTATTATATTTTATTGAGCCTAAAATGTCCCACTGCTGGGAAAAGGCCTCCCCCGTCTTTTTCCATTCCTCGCGGTCTTGTTTATCTGCCCAGTCTCCTTTTTAAAGAGTCCAAATTATCACGCCACCGCCGGCGTGGTCTACCGCGTCTCCGTTTTGAGTCGTGGGGCATCTACTCTGTGGTCTTTTTGGCCCACAGCTCATTCGGCATCCGGTAGACGTGTCCAGCCCAGTCCCACTTTAATTGGGTTTTTTTCCGAGCTACGTCAACTATTTGAGTTTTGGAGCGCAGTGTGGTGTTCCGGATTCGATCCACCAACTTTACACCTAATATGCTGCGCTCCATGGCTCGCTGGCAAACCCCGAGTATGGATTTCTGGGCTTCTGTCAAAGACCAAGTTTGTGCACCGTAGGTGAGAACTGGAAGTATGCTCATGTCCATGAGCCTACGTTTAAGTGAAAGAGGTAGTTCGCCTTTCATTGGGTGATTCGTAGACCAATAGCTCTTCCAGGCGTTTACTGTCCTCCTATCGACCTCTTTTTCTTGCCTTTGTCGACAATCTTAATAGCTCATCATAATCAAGTGGTGGCGAAATTACTCAGTTTATAACTACGGTGGAAAGAATAAATAAATCATATCTAAATCATGCAAATACCTATTTTATCTTGCCACTTCAAGACTCAAATTAGTAAATTGTGCAAGTGTAGTTCTACATTAGATTCCTTCAACTTTAACGACTGACATCTGTATACTGATTACTGACCAAGGGGCTGACACGCTTTGCTAGAGAAAGAGAGTCTTATTGCGATTCCTATAAGAGAAAATAGAAAAGAGTGGCATGTTTTGTCCCTATCACCGACCGAACATTTTTTCATGGTCGGGTTACAGGCAAAACGCAAACTTCCATAAGCAAATACATTGGACATGCAAACCGGCCAAATTATGAGAAAGACATAGCACTGGTCGCTCGTTTGCGCATCTATAACTAAAGAGTTTATATTATATCTATGATCTGTATATTGACACTTGACACACGTCTTTGACATGTCAAACGTCAAATAATATCGTAACATTTACAAATGTCTAGACTCAACTCACCATACGTCCCAATTGTATCTTGAACCTGAGATTCGTGAAAACTGTGAGCATGTTCGGAGGTCAGGCTTTCACTGGTTCTGCAGAGACGAATTTCCGTGGGCATTGTAAATACCTAACATGGATCCGGTTCATAGATTGGAAGTTGAATCTAATTTATCAGTTTGAGGGATTATTTCCAGGATAAAAAGTATCCTATGTCCTTCCCCGGGTCTCAAACTATCTCCATACCAAATTTCATCTAAATCTGTTCAGCGGTTTAAGCGTGAAGAGGTAACAGACAGACAGACAGACAGACAGACAGACAGACAGACAGACAGACAGACAGACACACTTTCGCATTTATAATATTAGTATGGATGATTTGTTAACTAATGTATAATTTTAAGATTGTTCTCTATACTTGTAGTATAAGACGTTATTACTAGCACATATAGCTCTATATGTCAACGGAAAGTACCCTATACATTTTGATTAAGATAATCAAGTGGTAAGAGTGGCAAAATATACATTGTTTTGCAGCATAAACTTACCGTATCTTTTGTTGAGTTCCGTAGCCAAAATGGCGAAAAAGGAACCCTTAGAGTTTCGTCATGTCTGTCCGTTTGTCCGTCCGTCCGTATGTCCGCTTTACTCGGAGACTATAAGCACTACAGTTATGAAACGTTGTAAACTAAATTCAGTGGATTTTAAAAAAACATGTTCTACTAAAACAACGTACAACCACTTTTGAAGCTGTGTATACAAATTTATATTTAATGGTGATTGTACTAAAATTTCTTATTATCTTTATGGACATCTAAACTGAACATGATTTGCACAGTTTCACTTTCTATGGGAATGTAATAACAGAACGATAAAGAACCGACAACTGTTACAGATGTATCAGTTGGATAGATAGATATCTATCCACGTTTTCCACATTCATAAAACCATCATCATCATCATCCTCCTAGCGTTATCCCAGTACAGTTGCATCCTGGAGGATGCCTGTGGTCCGCTACCTAATCCTAATCCACATTCATAATAACATAATATAACACATATACCTATCCGTAATGTATGACTCCCATTCATATAAAAAAATATTATACATGTCGGAGAATTAAATACGTAAGAGATTTTAAAGCTAGATTCTGACGTACGGTAAGTCAAACTGTTGGTGATGTTGATTGGCGCCGCTAGATGGCGGCGTAGTTCTATGTGAAGGTACCTATACCTATAATGTTTTGCACAAGTCGCGGCAAACATCTTGACCCTGTCGAAATTTTCCCTCTCTGCGCACATGCAAGTTTGCACATAAGTGCGACTGAGAGGGAAGATTTCGATGGGTTCAAGATGTTTGCCGGGAACTATATAGCAACTTCATTCCGGTCTGTCCACCGCTGTCGTTGGATGCTAATCCATTTGAATCCTCAACATACATTCGTTATATGCATACCTAATTATGTGATTTATGTGCCCATCAAATCATTACCGTTATAAAAACGTTTCGATAACTATTACGTGTCGTTTACGTAATGACATATTTGATCTAGGTTAGGTATGCATGCGGATGAATTGTGAGATATTGAAAATAATGATTTCAGTTTGCGTTCGATTACGTAATGATAATCATTATCAGAAGCACAAAATACAACATGTTAGCACTTTCACTTGATAATGTGGACACGCGTATTTGGTATTTGTGTGAGGAGTGCAATGAAGAGTATTTATATTTTATTGTATTTTCTGTGGGCGTACCGTTAAGAGTACTTTTTTAACTGCACTTACAGAACCTAAATACGACCAAGTCTTTGTCATGATCCTTTTCTCACCTTTTAATGATTGTCAGCGCATTTAAAACTATTTTAGAAGTAACATCGCCAACACAACAATTCGTTGAAATATAGATCTTACAGTCTCAAGCGGATGATTCAATCTAGAATTACAGTAATTACTTATTTCGTATTCCGATCATTTCTGCCATCTAAAGTGGATAAACAGACGGTGAAAAAAGGTTTTTCGCCCTATTATAATAATATATACTTATAATTAAGATTCGAACATCTTTGATGCCGATGAGACGTTGCGGATCAGACTATTATCGGAAAATCGATTTTCTATTTTCTCCGAAACGCAACTATGTAGGTACTAGTGGTGGGCGTAATTAATTATTTTTAAGTGTAACTGAATTATATGTCTTTGCTATTACGTGTATTTAAATTAATAAGTAGTTTGTGTTGAAATTACATTAATTAGTAATTCAATAAATTTACAAACCGGCCGGCAACCGTATTTGACTTCTCAAATATCTCACGGTTCGAAATAATTGCCATATATGATCCATTGATCATATATAAAATTGTAATTGTAATTCGTAATTGACATTACATTGTAATTGTTAGGTGACTTATCAATCAATTTCTTTTTGCCCAACACTGCTACATACTTTCTAGATAGTTCATCTTTTATGTCATAGTTCATGTATAAATGGTTTTATAAATCTGGCTCCAGAAATGATTTTACGATATTTAAAATACAGTGCATACTTCGCACATTTAGGGTTCCCATTTAACCGCTAAATTAAGCTGGTTTTAATAGGAAAAATAAGGGAATTTGAAATAACAAATCTGATTTCTCAACGTATTAGTATTTGTTGGTACCTAAATAAAAATTTAAAAAAAATCTCCTAATCTTATTATATGGTAAATGTAAATGGGATTTAAATAAAAATCACCTAATATTGTTTTGTGACAGACAACGGACGGACGGACGCGTGAGTGACATCAATAATAGGGTACCGTTTGGACCCTTTGGGTACTGAACCCTAAAAAACAATCGCTGTTCTCATTTCCGGAATGAGTATTACCACTTATTACTCTGTGTTGTGTTACGAGGTACTTAGACGACTATAAAAATAAAGACTAAGTAGCGACATACGTTTGCTAGGCAAGTAACTAGAAGTTGTAACTTAGTAACCACTAATAAAGCAATTAATACGTAACAGTTAAGTAGTAAGTGACAGGAGAAAGTACTGTATTATAAAGCTATTAGTGATTTATTTCCTGGGAGTAATCCAACAATAGAGAAACCGCAGGCTTGATGCAAGATAACTGATAACTGCAGTGTTTAGTTCTAAACATATCTCCCAATTAGGTACAACACTTTATGTAACAATTTTTAAAATCATAGATTTCTGGGCATTTTCACTTTAAAGTGTACCCCATACTTTTTTTTCGGATCTCGGTGATTTTGGGTATTCTGACTCAGAATCACGAGTACCTACTATCCATTTCCGCGAAGAAAAAAAGTGTCCCGCCAAAAAAAAGTCAGTTTTCGCTTTTTTCATACAGTTTATATGGCTCGTCACAAAACTGACACAGAAATGTATGTAGATATGCTACCGCACCTTAGATTTAGCAAACAGGAGGTTTAGTTGAAATTTTGTACACCGAATTACAATAGTAGTTTATGCAACTGGTACATAATGAGGGGCATTAAAACACGCGTCTGTTTTATGAAACGAGCCGAAGGCGAGTTTCATAATAAGGTCACACGAGTGTTTTAATGCCTAATTATGTACAGTTGCATACATTACTTTATCTACACACATATTATAACTACTCTAAGATGGGTTCAGAAACCGTAGTAAATAAATACAATAATTGTGTTAATACAACCTTTTTTGCACGGTTGCGGAAATATCGAAATCAGAACTGGAAACCGATACCTGAATGTTATTTTAAAAAGTAAAGAGTCCCTATTCTGATGTGATCATTTCGTTCTAGCTCAAATTTCGTGCTATATATACTAAAAAAACATCGAGCTGACATTTCGCATCAACTGAATTTGAATTTTCAGTGATACTAGAATAGGGACATGTCAACTTTGACATTTAAATTTTGACAGTTTTGTTTGACGTTTAATATTTTAACATCATATATGAGATTGAAATTAAAAATTATATTACTGCTGTAGCCTTAGCCACAGATAAGAAAATTGCCATAAATTCATTGAATGTTGAAATGAGAGTCATTTTCTACGGTTTCCGAACGCATATTAGAGGATTTATGATATGTGTGTAGATAAAATATGTTTTTTGGTGTTTAAACCTCACTGTCCAAACAGTAAAATAGTTTTTTGAACCTATATTCGATGCATCTCTGTCGTAATGATTTCAAGTTTACTTCTCCAGTTGGGCTCTAGATATAAGCGAAGTTATATGTTATTATAGCTATTCCCTACAGTAAACTAATACAAATGGACTGTGGGCAACTTAAATTTTGTTTGCTGTATTACTTTGTTTGTAAATTTCCTAAGTAATGGTGTGCTAGACGGAAACATACAACCCTCGCTTTGGAAACACACAGTCACTAATATCAGTTATTTTGAATCACAGATTGTTAACAAATTACTCAACAACGCATGACGTGATATGAGGAAGCCTGTCGGAATGGGAAATGCATAATGTTAGATGTTTTATGGTGAATTGTCACTGATACCTGCCTGGATACCTGTAGATGAAAACCGCGTTATATGCCTTGGTAACACGTACCGAGCAAACGGGCGAGACAGTAAAATTAGTGTGGAATTTTTACTCGGCCGAGTAAAACTTCCATACCAATTTTTCTGTCTCGCCCGTTTGCTTGGTACGTGTGACCAAGGCAATAGACAAGTCCAATAATTAAACATTTTAAATTACTAACAATCAACACAAAACCATATTTTCGCCTTTATTTTTTATACGGATTTCAATAAATCTTTAGATGATAATTGAAAGTTATTTGCTATTTTCCATAATTTATTTTTCAACTTGTATACAAGCAAATCCCCCTTTTCATCTCCGTTTAGTAGAAGTAGAATTATGGCAGTTTACATATCATCATCATCATATCAGCCGAAAGACGTCCACTGCTGGACATAGGCCTCCCCCAAAGAGTGCCACAATGACCGGTCTTGCGCCACCCGCATCCAGCGGACTCCCGCGACCTTTACCAGGTCATCAGTCCACCTTGTGGGTTTACATATAGTTTTTTGAAATACAAGGTACAGTAATAAAAAGATTTGTCAAAGGTCAGGGAAAAAACTTAATGCCATAGAGAGGTGTCAGGGAAAAGATTTTCTCACTTCATCTGTTAAGTTTCAGTTAAGCCAAATTGGAAGTAAAACATACATTTTTGATCACCTACGTAAATAAATAAAGGCGTCGAATCATTATAGGCCTCGTTATTATGTGTATACTGGCCTTTGAATTAAATAGGTACGTATATACCTACTTGTAAAATGTAAATTTATTTCAGTCATTACACATATAGTTAAAGTAGTAAAAATATGGTGTAAATAAAGGCGTGTATGCACGTACTATTTTGTTATATGACCAATCTATTTAGTTTAATGCAAACTAAGTAGTTAAAGGTGAAACTCGGTAAATTATATGCGTGATTACGTTCGTTGGGGACTGTAACCACAAACTACTAAACTTCAGTAAGTATATACCAACTAGTAACGCCCAAATGATATATGTTCAAGCGTATTAGTGGGATACAAATATTACAATTACCTATGCTACTTTGGTAAGGTAACGGTTTGGTAACTAACTTAGGCGCTCGGTTGTTTTATGCGTCAAACGCATGCGTTCCATATAAATACGTTGCGTCAAACGCATTGCGTTGAATGGATTTATATGGAAATGAATGCGTTTGACGCATAAAACAACCGAGCGCCTTAGTTTATGGCTATGCAGGTAACAAAATATTATAATGAGTTCCCTCAAAGACGTTGATTTAAAATCCACATACCACAAATTAGTACGTACACCTTTCATGCTTCACATTACTACCTGTTTTCATTCAATATTATGATTTCAACTTCTTACATTCGTGCCACGCCCATACGCCCAGGTAAAAACAAGTTTGCGAAGTAAATAGTAAAAACTTAAGACACACAAAAAGAACACATTACTCAACTTTTTAATTTCTCGCTCGACGAGACTTAGTTTTTTCCTACTGTATTCACTAACCTCATTGAAACTAAACCCTAGCGTAATATACAGGTTAATAGATACTTTCAGTGCAACTGATATTACGATAATTATTTCCTTAATTAGCAGATGTTTTATTAGTATTTTGATGTAGAAATTATGTAATAAAAGTCAGAAACACCTATAGTTTTTATCTGGACAAGATGACTGAAAGGGTTCGTCTTGGTAAGATAAGTATATTTATAGATATTTAATATTATCGCATTTGTATGCATGCCATTTTGCTTCTAATTAAATTATAACATAATTTAATCTTTATTTCAGACCAGGCGATCCATAATTTGTTAGTTTACATGAATAGGTACTTATATACTAGAGTTAGGGTAACTAAAAAAACACAGAAATAATAAAACATATAAATACAAAAAATAATTAATTTTATGCACCATCCCTCGACACTGGGTAGTCCTACGTGCAGTCTGTTCCGTGTCTCGGTAGTGGTGCATCCAGTTTACCAACAAACAATTATAGTCGACAAAAATAATTTATGTTGGTTTACTATCCATATACATTATACGTTACAATTATAATTTCATATATTTTTGGTTACTATGTGGTATGAACACAAATTCCTAAGAGGCCATTGTTCTCAAATTTTATGCAACAAACGAACTCCTATTGTTTTTCTTGTACTTATATACTTGCATACGATTCCTATATTCATGTCAATTAAGAAGAAAAATAGCTCATATTAACCTACAGTGCTAAACCCACAGCATAAGAGTACTTATATCTTGGTCATAAAGTGGAAATCAGATTAGTTAAGTCAAACCTAAGCCCTGTACGGAGATGTTAATCCAAATATCTCGATCCTTTCTCACGACAAAGGATTTTCAGAACAAATACAAAGTAATTTAAACCTTATTTTGTAGACAGTAAGTTTTCTAATACTTAACGCGCTTGCTTTTCGAATTGGGTCAGTTTTGCAAGCGGTCATGCAGATTTGTGACGGATTTGTTGTCCAGTCTAACTCCGTCCTAATGGGTTTTGGATTACTATGCATTGTATTGTCTTGACAAATAGGTATCTGACATCACGATCTTGTCCGAAATGTATGTTTACTTAGGTAATATTTACCTACCTTAAACTAAACACACCCAACCAGATACACAGGCAGAAAAACAGTATCACAAAAGTATAATTTCTTAGCAAAAAAGATAATTTTACCAAACCAACCTTGGATGTACTTCTACTTTAAGGACTTCATCTCCCACGTGTAGATTCTCCGGTATTCTGACAAATTTCAGATACTCGCCAACGGGGTAGAAGTTACAACCTGCAACAATTAATTAAAGTCATTAGATTGATTCTGCCTCAAATTGAAATAAGTTTTGCAATATCTTCCTTATATCGTCAATTATTGATGGAGTTAGAATATAAAGGAACTTATGAAGGAAAGAAAAAGAAAGTATTATAAGACTACAATAGGAATGCCCAAGTAGGCAAAAGGCAAACTGAATTGCGGAACCTTGTAGGTAGCATTACATTTAACCTCTTTCTAAGCACATCCTAATATATCAATCAAGATTCTCCCATACCTACAATAACCAAATGCCCTGATATGTCTGGCGACACTAGAATAGGCTATTCAAAGCGTTGTGTGAAAATATTTCGCAAGTAAGTATTTGGACCCGTTCGAATTGTATTTAGATGGGAATAGACCCCATTGTCTTGTTAATACTATTGTCACATAGCTACTGATTTACTTATTTGGCCTTGTCGCTATCCCTGTCTTCATGTGCTATCTATATAAGGTTTCCTTTCAAATGTTATTGGAAATTAACTCGTTTGAGCTATTAGAAACACTTCCTTTTATTACTATTTCTACTTCACCACAAGTGTTGTTTTATGATTACTTAAATTTAGATGAGCTTCTTTTACTGGATTATTCAATTGATACAGTTAAGTTATACATATCATCAATAATTTATGTAGCCCAAGTTTAAATAAAAGGTTCAACTTAGACCATAAAATGGCAAATTAGAGCAAACTTATCTTTAATCAAATGAGCAGTAAAGCTTATTTTATTTTACAGTAAGTTCGCATAACCGTAACGAATGGTGGAGAGTAGGTATAGATAAGAACCTCTCAGAACTAATGCTTAGTTTACGCAAGTAAGCAGATCGTCAACACAGTGCCCATGACAAATCTGATGACGACACCGGTTATGGCGGATTTCCCATCAGCATCGAGTTTCCCAACCCTTTGGTTAATGGCTTTATTACCAATTTAACTCTAGGATGTGCAATCGATGTTTGCATTATCGAGCTTCAGTGTTCCATTTTCGTACTATGTTTTTTTTTTTGAGGTTTTATTTTTATAGTCATGGCGGTAGATTTGGTTGAGTCCATTACAAATTGATTATAACGCAGATCGACTATGCCGTAGGATACGGCATAATTGATTTGACACTAAATTGTCTGAATTCTAACAAAAAACTCATTGCAGGATTATTAACCATGTGATCAGCCACTTTCCAATACAATACAATACAATTTTAATAAAGATAATTTAAAAGCCTTCAACGAATAATTTCAAATTACGAAAAGAATTGAATAACCGCATATTATCATTGCATTTTATACACGTACTGGGATGGGATTTTAATTAAAATGCCAAGTACCTACTAACATTCACTTCAGTATCTAACAAAGCTTCTAAAAAATGTATTAATTATAGGTTTCATACATAGAAAGTATATGAACAAAGAAAAACGAAATTTGTACTTTTAATTATAATTGATGACTTTGATAATCTCACTATTTACTTAAATGATATAATCATTTGGAATGGAGTCCAATAAGAATGACTATGATGATTTCTCACGATTGGCGTAAGTTGTACTAGCGGCGACAAATTACATCACGCTAACTGGTAAGGCATATCTACAGTTGGAAGGCTGAGCTTTGAACAAAAGGTACAAATTGTCACATTAGATGTAAAATGAAAATCGATGTAATTTATGAAGTTTAAAAGGGTTCCTTCTGTCATAATAATAAGTAATTAAAAGGCTTTGTAAAATGTTTTTAATAAAAAATGGAGGAATAGTTACTGTCTAAGATTTTGTTTATCAGTGTGGAAGTAATATTATGAACTCCATAATAACTTATTGAAAATAAACATATTTTGTCCGAAGAAACGCACACGAAGATTAACAATGAAAGCTTAAAGTATCTTAATAACCCTTTGAAAGTAAGGTGGTGGTTGTCACTTTATTAATAATTATTAACAGCAAAGTAAAAAAATTAAGCGATTTAAGACCAGACTGCAACTAAAAATTCACACCATACATTACACGTTAAATGAAAATTAAACTAGAACAAGATACTGTTTCAGGTTGCTCACTATAAGTCACACTTTAATGAAACCCTAACGCCAATCATGCTATCACACTGATCGCGATGGGGCAGACAGAGAGGTTCTCATAATTCCCATAATACCAGTGGCGTGTAGATGGATCAAAGATAAAATACCGCAACTTTTACTACAGAGCAACACAGAAAGTTCATTTTGTTGAGAAAACAGTTAGTTGACGGCAGGTTGACATCACAAGACTTTTTAATGTAACTTTCGATTTTATTCTTAAATATCATAAGGTTTAATGTGTAATAAAATGTACTCGTTAAGCATGAAATCGCGTATTAGGTGACATGTGTTTAAAACAATTTACATCAAGGCATTTCATGATAAAATTAGTCACATAACTAGTCTTTTTTATTTAGGTAAGTACTAAGTTTTTCAAAATCACACACTTCCTACAGATCACATACACAAATTGGTTTTAGTCGACTGGAAAGCAAATTAGGTATCCAGGAAGGCATTGTATGTAACGCCGTAGGTACATGATGATGTAGATCAGGCATGTATTCAGTTATAAAAACATCAATTTTCCAATAATATCCATAATTCTTTTAAAGAAATATCGAGCGTATCTATTAAAGTTTTGTAGTTAAGCGGCTGATCGCGATTAGTGAAGCTCGAAAACAATTCAGTGAATCTTGTTTTTGTTGGTCAGAATTATTCATGCCCTCATTATAATTATGAAGCGTTAAAATTTTATTGTAAGGATTTAAGTAAGCGATTATACCGGTGGTTCATACAAAAAAAGATAACAATATGCAAGTGGGCTTAAAAGGCAAACAAACTTTTGGGGTTGCGTTTTGTTAAACCACAGCGGTAAATAATTATTATAAGGCCCGCCTGATTGTATGGACGTCTAATACTACACGCAAACTCCAGGGGATTACCATTACCTCTTACCTCACTTTCGGTACTCCGTAATTAGGTATGATAATAATTTGACTTTTTATATTCATGAACTATATTACCAGTCACTTTAAACTACTAAATAACTTGATTTTTCTTCAAAATGTCCGTATGTATGTATGTGTGTATGTACTTTCATAAATAAACAAAAATATCGGACTCTTTTGAGCGTGTCAGACAGTTTTATTTTTAATCTTGTCTAACATTATTGCACGTGACTGTACCAATGGAAACAATTCTTGATAAGAATCGCGCGGAATGATCCCGCACCTCACAGCTCAATAGCGCTTATCAATGTCTGGTCTATTTTCTAAGCACGCTTTATTATAGTCTAAAAACAGGCCATAACGGTTCCAAGGGCTTTCTATAAATTACATTGTAAGAGAAAGAAGAAAATTGTGTAATTTATTATCATAAGACAATAAACAATATCATTGTTAATCAAAACTGATTTTTTAACTTATATGAAGCATTTACATGAAAGACGAGGTATTAATTTATTATTTTGAGAATATCCGAATCTTGAAATTTAACCTTCACTAACAAAATTACAAAACCATATCAAAAATCTTTTTTATTATCTGACCTATCGAACTTGAATCAGTTATACAATTTAGAAAATGATTAGTGAAGTTCATTTTTATAATTACACCCTCAATTCGTGTAATGTGGGAAGTAAAAGTAAAATTGGCGTCATTGTAGTGTCTCACGTTTTACATATTATTAAGACCAAGAATGTTACTTATTGTTGTATTGTATTGGAATGTATAATAGATAGATGAATACATTTGACACCAATACTTTAATAAAAACGAGGCTACTGATAAAGTTGTGATAGCTGTGCTGAAAATTGAAGGTAAAATTTAAATACCTAATGGAATGTCAAAACCTTAGCAAATCGAACCCTGAGTTATAAAACTAAAAATTACGTATTTTTGTTTTAAATACACTCAGAAGAATGTGATGAATATTTTTTTGTCTAATTTTGACGGACGAACATAATATAAATTTTGAAATGCGGCTTTAATGCTATACTACTTAACCATTTAAAGTAAAATTCATTAACAATGAAAGTGTGAATGGAAAGCAACGTGCACGGTTCAAGTTTAGCAAGCTGACGTAATCGAAATAATCTTTATCATTTATTCTCGATTACTAATTCACTATAGTTTCTAATCGGGGGAGAGTTAAAAGCTAGTAACCAAACGAGCAAAACTATAGAAGATGAAGTTTGTTAATAAATATTTAAATAAATAAATAAATAAATATTTTGTGGACAATCTTACACAAATCAACCTAGTCCCAAACTAAGCAAAGCTTGTACTATGGGTACTAAGCGACGATATACATACTTATATAGATAAATAAATACTTAAATACATAGAAGACATCCAAGACCCAAGAACAAATATTCGTGCTCATCACACAAATAAATGCCCCGGCCGGGAATCGAACCCGGGACCTCCAGCTTCGCAGGCAGGTCACTAACTACCAACTAAGCTAAAGCGGTCGTCAAATAAGAAGGTCGTCAGATAAGAAGATAAGGAACTGTAAAAAAGTAGCCAGTGTTAATAATAAACGCAGTCTATGCTATCATAATGCTACCTGTCTGTAGACAAAGTACTTAAAAAACGGAACTTCTGACCCATACTCGTAGCATAATAGTACATTACTTACCAAGGGCGATAAAACAAAGAATGTCTCAGATCGCAGGTATTTTACGCCCGAGCCGAAGGCAAGGGCGATAAATATGCGATCTGAGGCTTTCTTTATTATCGCCCGTGGTAAGTACAAAATTTTATGTCACCCCCTGGCCAGGAAGTGGGTTTTTTCGCGCGCGGAGCGTGCGATAATGGCCACTTTATGGCCAGGTGTGACATAATAGTACATTACTTACCAAGGGCGATAAAACAAAGAATGTCTCAGATCGCAGGTATTTTACGCCCGAGCCGAAGGCAAGGGCGATAAATATGCGATTTGAGGCTTTCTTTATTATCGCCCGTGGTAAGTACAAAATTTTATGACACCCCCTGGCCATGAAGTGGGTTTTTTCGCGCGCGGAGCGTGCGATAATGGCCACTTTATGGCCAGGTGTGACATAAATAAATATTTGACTTCCTCCGGTTTCTTGGTTACGACTTGACATGAAGGTGTAATTTTTTTATAATGCAGTACCTCTAGGATCTTTAAGTCAATAAAGTTAATTTGAACAGTTTAAATAAACTTTGATAAGTACTTTATACATAGGTAACTATGGATTATAAAAGCTAACCGTACAAAAAATATAACACCATATTTTGATACCATTTAAACACTGAGCGAAAAAAAAATACTAATTATTAGTAAGTTTTAGTGAATCCCAGGACAAGGAGATTATATACCTACTGACGGTTAGTTTTTGATAATAGTTGTTATTTAATAATACCAAAAAAATTGTCCTTGTACCTGAACTACTAAACTGTTTTGTAACCGTTAGTAACATATAATCTCCTTGTCTTGGGATTCACTAAACCTTACTAATAATTAGTATTTTTTTCGCTCAGTGAACCTTCGAATATGTACTTCGTCTATAGAATGTTTATCGGCCATTGAACTTCACATCGCACATAAGTTCCATGATCATTTCATCTCCCGCATTCCCTTTAACTTGCTTTCTGTAATGTTTACATAATGTGATTTCTCCAAGGTCGACTACGCGGACCGGTCGCAGGCGCATGACCTACGCCGGTTTCGATTTCTACAGCTCCATTAGAAAACCATTTCGTTTGATTGGGATCTTAATGGATTTCTTGGATTCATGATCCTCACTGCCATATTATGCTTACCATATATGTGAAGCCGTTTGAGATGTAATGCAAATCAAATTGCAACTAAGGATAAAATGTTTAAAAAATAACTTGATAATCAAGTAGGCTGGAAACATCGCGTTGCTTAGACACAAATGACTTGTGTACCTATGCTTCGGTTAAATCATTGCTGTTCTGGTAAATTTTAATTTTGCGTATCAACTTAACTTGAAGTCGCAAGGTAACATGCTGTGCTCTGCTTCGCCCGCGTGCGTTGCAGTATGATGTAATGAGTGCTGTTATTTAAACTGACCGGTTGTAAATACAATAATATTAGGTAGCCTATTAATTGGTTGTGGGAAGCATTAGCGAATAAGTGATGTTACGCGCGTTTTAGAGCCCGCAGGCTTAGTTCGCGCGTTGTATAGAATTTACATGTTTTGCTACATGGCGCCTCTACTAATTCTTTAGGCAACTATGATGGCCCGCTGGCAGCCGACGTGGGATAAATCATAGTTTATTGTCTACGTTTATATTTAAATCGCACTTTTTCGCGTCCATGATATCAATCTTCTTGTAGTAATATTGTCTTAATAAATGTCTGGACCGGTTTCTGTTGCGTTTTACTTATAAAACTAGTATAAAAATAATCGATGTACGGGTCCTGAATAAATAACATACAACTAAACATTAATACTTTTGGGCCATTATAATTATGGACAAAAAAAAAACTTATTTTGGAAAGAAAAAGTGGTTTCAAGTTCAGTTACACTTGATTTTGCGAGTTAGTAAGGCATTGACATCATTTCACTTTTATTGAATTAAAAAAGTAAAAAACGGAATGAAAAGAAACGTGAGTTACGAAACTCTAAGAACGTGTTTAGTCGTAATCGTATAACATAGCATATTAAAATGCTACGTTTGTATGAAAATCGAAAGTAGAGAAACCAGTCAGCCAGCATTGGTGATGAGTTCATAATAATTATAGGCTACGGATCTTTACAAGTATTGAACTTCAATGACGCATTTGGTAAAGCTTTTAACAGGAAGTAACGTATTAATACTATGCTATAATTAGGAGAAATGTTGTTAAATAATGGCATTAGACAAACAATATTGTAGTTATTGCTGTAATAAAAACCGGCCAAGTGCGTGTCGGGCCACGCGCAAGGTAGGGTTCCGTAGTCGTCCACCCGTTACATTATGTGGACTAGAAAGTTCGCAAACTTATATTTACTATATTTATGACAAAATTAACAATATTATCTAAGGTATCAATGGAAATTGTACGAAAGTTTGTAAGTACATTTCTGAAGTTCGACTATTACTTGTTAACTAGTAATGTCTATGTCTACTTAGCTGTGATAGTTTTCCTTTTAAATTCATCGTATATACTACTACCATAATTTTTTTCACATGCCTAGTAGCCACCGTTTAACTGGCAGGGGTGGGGGGGGGGACACTTGACCATAACAAAAATTATCACTTCAAAGCTTATTATCACGCTAACCAATTCTTTAATCAAAAAATGCTTTCAGAAACCTTATAATATTTTTAAAAGAGCTATCCAACGATACCCCACAAGATGGGGTTTGGCAGAAAAAAAAATTGCACCACCACTTTACATTTTTTTTAAAGATTTTATTTCACCGTTTTGTTGACGTCATTGATATGTATACTCATGCCAAATTACAGCTTTCTAGTACTAACGGTTACTGAGAAAAACGGGGGTCGGACGGACAGACGGCGCAGTCATTTTTAAAATTTTCTTATCATTGAGGAATGGTGTAATACGAGCTCGCTTAGGTACTGAGAAACAAAACCTCGTACAAGCATTTTGAACTCTTTGGATTGCCTGCGCAGTTTTGGCAAAGAGTCGTGGCCCATATACTGTGTCACAGTAATTAAACTCACACAGTACAATTGACTCAACTAAAAGTAGCCTTACTTTTTCCGTAAGGTAATTTCGAATGCCATAGAGAACTTTTAATCTATAAAAGGCGTTTCTTATTTTTATATTTACGTGCTCAATATAGCGCATATCACTAATATAGCGCATAATCTAATAGGTAATGGAAACTTTTCAGGATAACTTAGTGCAGAAAGTTATACAATAAATTCAGATTTGATTATAGCATAATATTTTCCTCAGATCTCACACTTCGTCGTCCCGCGTTTTGAAAGCATGGCTACCTTAAAATTAAGAGGTTTAAAATACATAATTACTACGACTTGTTTCGGTGTTGTTAAAAAGGAACTGCAGCTCGGAAGGACAACACATAAATGAGAAAATTATCAATTCCTGTTTCACAATTCTGTACCTACACATTGTTGCACAGTACAAGAACTAAAAACAATGGGTCCTATACCGATAACAGGAAACAGCACAAAGTTTATAAATCGCACATACGCTGGTTTTTGCCAATCGTGATGAATGGAACGCGGAACCCGCCACAGAAGTTTACAGTTTTTGCCACTACATACAATGTACTTCCCACGACAGATGCGAAGATGCTTTAGTTTATTGCTATTGAGTGAGGAAATAAAAATTTCAAGCATTGTTACTAAGTGACAATAAAATTGAATAAAATGATTGATTGGTTGCTATCTAAATCTGAAGAGATCTACATACAATATTCCTAATCGTTTAACTTAGAAAATATTGTAACTTATCGTAAATTTTTATATGGCATAAAACAAAATGCAGCATGCAGGTTCTGCCAGGGGTCGGAGGAAACTGCCATCCATATCCTCTGCTCCTGTGGACCACTTATGCGCAAAAGAAGTATCTACCTAGGGAAGCACATCATGCATCCGGAGGAGATACAACAGGTTGCTACCCAAAGAGTCTGGAAATTCCTGGAAGCAACGGGTTTAAGCAAAGAACTTTAAGGGCTGCCACAATAGATAAATAACTGGTCGAGGCGGCACAGAAGGCCCACAAAAACCAATAATAATAATAAACTTTTTATAACCAACACATTTAAGAAACGTACCTGGGCATTTTCACTTCGAAGTGTACCCCCTACTTTTTTTCGGATCTAGGTGATTTTGGGTAATCTGACTCAGAATCACGAGTAATATTGATTCAGATGAAGAAAAAAAATGTCCTTGATTTTCTATACCAAATTTCTGTGTCAGTGTTGTGACGAGCCATGTAAACTGTATGAAAACAGCGTGACAAAACTGACTTTTTTTGGTGGGACACTTCGCGGAAATGGATAGTACTCGTGATTCTGAGTCAGAATACCCAAAATCACCGAGATCCAAAAAAAGTAGGGAAAATCCAAAAAAAGTGAAAATGCCCTCCTACAACACATTTTCAATGGGAAAATATTTCTTGCTTTTTTATAATAAACGATAATAATGACTTTGACTTAAGTCCGGACTGGACTACACGAGTGACGAGACGGACTTACGCAGCGCAGCGTGTGCGTGGGTATATATTTTCCTAACCAATGATATGGCCTGACGATTTTGTTAAATTGTCTGGAAAATATGTATGAGGTAATTCCAGAGAAAGAGATGGAGTGCAATAGCAAATAGCATTAGATACGTAAGTACGTTAGGTACGTGGTATTATCAATCCAATTTGTAATCGATTTATGAACGAATATAATAGTACAACTCTAAGAGAATTCTGTTACAGTTCATTAATATATTTTATGTCACACCTGGCCATAAAGCGGCAATTACCGCATGCTCCGCGCGCGGGAAATCCCACTTCCTGGCCAGGGGGTGACTCGCCTGGTAGCAGTCGCCATGTAGAGTACATTTTTGGACCTTATTTCAATGGAATAAGGTGAAAAAGTGTACACATATTGGTGTCCTTGACTGTACCTATAGATAGCATGTCAAATTTTTCCAGCAATCTCTGGGACTCTACTGGATAAACTTCATTATTACATCTTGTTGGAGTCAATCTCGAATACCAAAATGTTTTATTGTACGGTACTTTTACTCGTATCTCACAAGCGCTGGTGAGCCATGGCCATGGTTGTGTGTTGAAAATATTTATGCACATTGTAAGTGTGCGTAGGAGCTATGTGTTCACATTGTTTATGTTTACGAATGTGTCACAACTACAACAATACTACAGTCGTGAGATAAATGTAGTGCTGATAATAACTATGTGATTCAAATGTAATCAAATCAAAATACATTTATTACCATAAACACAAAAGAAAACAATATAAAAAACAGAGGAACTTATAAATAGATACATATTTAAGTATTTAGGTAATGGGTACTAGTCTCAGCGTATGCTAGGTATGCACCCAGCGCTGATTTTCAGATTGGCCCCTATGACAGGATTGATCGCAACCCTACGAGCATTCACAAACGTTTGTAACTAACAATAATAATAAAATTAAAATAAAAACAATATTAAATGCACAAACTTTTACGTATATTATTCGCTGTACGCGCGAACAACAAGTGTAGAATCTGGAATGCGCATTAAATGCTACGCATCGTCCACGGTAGAGTAGTAAAGCTGCAGTTCCGACTCGCCGGGGCCAATGGCCCGATCTAGCGGTATGAGCGTACAAGTGGAGATGTGTCGATAATTGTTTAAAAGCTATAGAGCATCCTATTGACTGAACCAACTTCTATTCATTGTTCAGAAAATAATACAGGGTGGCCCAAAAATACGTTGACACGGAATTTTTAGGATATTTTTTATTACGTTCTCCACTCGAGAGTTCTCCACTTGTCACGGTCTTGCGCAGCTTCTTCCAGCTCTTCCCAGCCAAGGCCACTTGAACCAGCCTCTTTTTCAATTGAGCGCCTTCATGTGGTTCGAGGACGCCCCGGCCGTCTTCTGCCAGTAGATTGCCAGCGTAGGCCCTGCTTGGACAAGTGGTCATCCGATCGTCGAACCGCGTGTCCAATCCATCGCCATTTCCGTTCCAGGATTTCTTGGCTTATCGGCTTCTGGTTCGACACGACTTTTATAAAAAAAGGTTAAAAAATACTATCATTAAACTAAACAAAACACTAGTTATATGCAAAATATTCCCCTTTGGCTTTGATACACAATTGCAAACGTAAGTTAAACTGACGACCAAAATGCCGCACGTTAAACGTAATTTTCGGAAAGGTCTGCATTTCTATGTTTAGTGGTACAGGCCCTTGTCTCTAAGTTAGACTAAAAATTATAATCCTAATAAGTGTGTCGATCTTTTGACCCAAAATTTGCCCATATTCATAAGCTGATAAAATTAGCTGGCTACCTTACACACCTGACCTTAATCGATTATAATATTTGGTCAACCTTAACGCGTCACTAAACTTAGAAATGTACATTGCTCTGAAAGTAATGATGTGCGGCATTTTGCTAGTTAGTTTAACTTACGTTTGCAACTGTGTATCAAAGCCAAAGGGGAATATTTTGCAGATAACTAGTGTTTTGATTAGTTTATTAATAGTATGTTAACGCTTTTTTATAAAAGTCGTGTAGTCGTAAAAAAAATCCAAAACATTCCGTGTCAACGTATTTTTGGGCCAGCCTGTATAGCGTGTTTTTCCGAAAGTTATCCTCGAAGAGGTAAAAAATAGATATACGACGATTAACGCGAGCTTTCTCGTTATCACGATTTTAACCAATATTATAAACCCATTATACATCTATGTATAAATCTCCTAACAAGTTAACTGCAAAACCAGAAAAACTGTCAAACACACATTTGATTTTAATTGTCACGCTGCTGTATGTATTTGTAACCGGACGTACACTTTCTGACCAAGCTAAAGACAGATTAAGTAATGCTCTCAAAGTTTAATAAGACATTTTACCTATATCCTTTCACGCTTGAATGTGCCTTCGTATCTAATTTCCGGTCAATACCTCTGCTTGGAAACGGAAGCGCTCAGTGCGCTTTATGTGCAGGCGCAGAGTTGGTGCTGGGATTATCTGGTTACCGACCTTTACGGGCTTTCTCAACTTCCTCTTTTTCCTTTAAGGCGCAGGGTAGGGCAGCCTTCCCCATACAAACTTTGAGCACGTTTTATTCGTCGGTTTTGGCACTAACAAATATAATTTTTTTTTTGGTTGTAAATATTAGATCGTGATGTGAAAGTTTCAAATATTTCAAAAAAAATCAAAATAAAAAAATAAAAAAAAATTAACAGAAAAATTTACATCACGAAATAGTTATCAGAAAAATAAGCATATTGACCAAAAATCATAACTTTAATGCAAACACAAACGAAGTAAATCCTGCACAAAGTTTGTATGGAGAGAGCTTGCCCTACCTCTCCTCTTAAGTGGTTGTCTTGCTAAAGATTGGCACTTGAAATTAAACGGATTAACTTAATTTCTAGTGTTTAATTAATTTTATTTATATTTAACAACTTTTTAGAATGAATCGAAATTGACAGTAATGGAACTATTAGCATCAATTCGAAATGGTGGTAATAAAAAAGGTAAAAAACCCACCATGATTAAGTATTAAGGTTTAAGTCACAACTGTCACAAGGAAAGCCCGTAGCTCTAGTATAAGTTTTTTTGAAACATTAAGTAATTCGAACGCGTTTGCGTTTTGTCTCAAAATGTTTGAAAGTGGTATGAAAACGTGAACAGCGCCTCTGATGGTCACTAGTGGAAACTAAAACAGCGAGTATAACATTTTGTTGCTAACCGATTAACGCGCGTATTTCAAACTCGGTGAGAGCGTTTTCATACATTTTGAGACAAAACGCAAACGCGTTCGAATTAGTTAATCTATCGAAAAATACTATACTAGAGCTACCGGTCGCGACGAAATCCGTAAACTCCTAACTATTAACAACTGCACTTGGTTAAGTAACGCCAATAGGTACAGGTTTATTATTGCCCTTCGCTGGGGCATTGCAAAAGCGGTTAGAATTTAGATCGCAATTTTAAATACTGGTTTGTGAAGGAATAGTAAATAAGTTACCTTGTTGAACTCACGCAAAGGAATAAACTATTCGGGTATGGATAAACCCTGCGTTGGCATAAGTCGTTTCGGTCAATGTCGGTTTCGTATGCGAATGAAGAAGGCCATTCAGTATCCAGAGTAAATAAATCAGAATTGATAATACCTTCCTAGGGCTTAATAATTTTGACTTTTTTTTAAAGACAAGTTGGAAACCAAAGAGGTGCCTTGTATGTAAGTCTATAGTGTAATATATAAGTAGACGTCAAAGATTGAATAAAATCTTATTAGACATAATATTTTTCAGTGATAATTTATTTCAATACTTTGTGAATTTCTTTAAGTATACAATATTTAACATTTTAAGTGATGATAATAAGATTGTGTAATCCTAGATAAAAGTGTGAGATTAGATGTCTTCAAGTGTTTGTTTACACACTATTATGAAGATATTAATCATTATCAGCCTTTTCTCTAGGACTACACAATAATAATCACTTAAAATGTTGTTGTATACGTAAAAACCGGGCCACGCGCAAGGTAGGGTTCCGTAGTCGTCCACCCGTTACATTACGTGGGCTAAAAAGTTCACAAACTTATATTTACTATGATTTTGACAGAATTAACAACATTATCTAAGGTATCAATGGAAAATGTACAAAAGTTTGCTTTTGCAAAGTACATTTCTGAAGTTAGACTATTACTCGTGAACTAGTAATGTCTACTTAGCTGTGACAGTTTTCCTTTTAAATTCATCGTATATACTACTACCATGATTTTTTCACATGCCTAGCCACCGTTTAACTGGCAGAGGGGGGGGACACTTGACCATAACAAAAATGATCACTTCAAAGCTTAATATCACGCTAATCAATTCTTTAATCAAAAAATGCTTTTAGAAACCTTATTTTTAAAAGAGCTATCCAACGATATCCCACACGATGGGGTTAGGCAGAAAAAAAAATTGCACCACCACTTTACATGTAGGGGAGGTAACCTAAAAAAATTTTTTTTTAAAGATTTTATTCTACCGTTTTGTCGGCTTCATTGATATGTATACTCATGCCAAATTACAACTTTCTAGTACTAACGGTTACTGAGAAAAACGGGGGTCGGACGGACGGACATGGCGAAACTATAAGGGTTCCTTGTTTCCTACGGAACCCTAAAAAGCTCACAAAGATTTGTTATCCTAGAGAAAAGTGTCATAATGATTTTTAAAAATAGTTTGTTAACATGATAGGATACGTTAAGGATGAATAGACTGTACTGTTGCTGTAATGCCAAACTGTCAATTTAGTTTGTCTTTATTTTGACGTCACAGAATTATGGTCTGATGGATTTGCATGCATCCTAAGTACAGCAACGCAGAACTAAGAGAGTACATGACTACAAAACGATACGTTGTACGCAGACTGGCCTTGACTATTTAATCTAAGGTTGAAGAGAACTCGAATTCCCATGGATTTCTCTAAGCCAAGCAAATTAATTAGCCGAGAAAACTAAAGGCGATGTCATCGCCGGCATTACGGAGTACAAAACTAGGCTAAACGGCGCCGGCTCAGGCCCTAAGCTAACGAATTCGAACCTTATATCTAAAGCTTTAAAGATTACAACAACTGCAGAATACATTGCTGATTTGCAAAGTTACAGAAAAGCTGAGGTGAACGGAAGTGAACCTTACCACAAAGGATATAAAGATGGTGTACGTAACGTATGTAATGCGGATTGGAGTTTAACTCGGTCGTGGGACGCCTTACTTGTATTGAACAATACTAAAGAAATGCATACAGACGCAGTTTCCGATTTCTTTTACGTTTATTTATTTGTCATAATAAAGTTACGCATGCTGCCATTCATGCTGCATAATGTTACTACGAGTATACAAGCGTTTAATATACACTTATAATCATAAGTTACTTTTTTAATATTTTCCTAGTCCTAAACCTATACTTAACTAAATAACATGACTTATTAAAATGAAAATAATATTTATAGGGAACCGCTTAGTCAAATCGACTAATACAACTTAAATCAATGGAAAACATCCAAGACTCAAGTGCTAATTATTCGTATAATGCCCTACTCACATACGTATACATTCATTAAATTGTTCAACCCACAGAGTCGCTTTTGAAGCTAATATTATAAATACGAAAATTTAAAAATAACAGAATTACACTTTGACAAAATAAATAGCGTGTAAACTATGACAAAATAATTACAAAATAAATCTTAATTAATAAATAAAATACAAAACTAAAACTGCTGCCAAATTCAAATGTTTGGATAATTGTTACTCAACCACGCAAAAACATCGGAACGGCAAAGAGGCTACTGGATGTATATATATAGGATACTTTTTATCCCTCTAAGGGATGAAATAGGGAGGGGAAAAAGCTTGTTAGAACTTGTTGTTTCCAACAATCTATGCGTAGACGATATATAAATCAGAAATCGGCCTTCTTATGAAGACGGCCAACATAGATGTCAACGTGCACTTATCACAATAATTGGCGGTAATGTCAACAGATTGTATCATATATATTGCACTGCCAAGTTAGGGCTACAAAAACACATAAGTTAGTTTAGTTCATACCAAATACGCAACTTACGAGTACATGGCACCTTTAAGCATTAAAAAATATGAAGGAGAAAGTACAGAGACATACTGAATTGGGGTGACCTTGTTGTGCATTACTTTCAATTTCGAGCTATCATTTCGGAGACAATGTGAGGGAATAATGTTTCATTGCCTAAAATGTGAATGTATGAGACAAGCGAAGACAGTAGCTCTAGTATAAGTTTTTTTGAGACATTAACTAATTCGAACGCGTTTGCGTTTTGTCTCAAAATGTATGAAAACGTGAACAGCGCCTCTGGTGGTCACTAGTGGAAACTAAAACAGCGAGTATAACATTTGTTGCTAACCGATGAACGCGCGTATTTCAAACTCGGTGAGAGCGTTTTCATACATTTTGAGACAAAACGCAAACGCGTTCTAATTAGTTAATGTTTCGAAAAAACTTATACTAGAGCTACAGTAAAAGAATGTGGATCACGTTTCTTAAAATAATATTTCGTTGATTTGCCACACACGGAAGTTGAAATATGCTCGACAATCAAGTTAAGTTCTTTTACGAAATTATTAGTCATGTACGTTAAATTTAAACCATGCCCTATTATTAAAATAGGTTTATGGTCCTTAAAAACAGAAATGCCAAAGTTCGATCTAATATCATACAAAGGACCTATAGAAACAGCTTAGCACACGTAGCACAACTCAGGTAGATGTGTTTGTCAAGTCACATTTACGTTAAATTATTAAACTTTAATCCGCAATAAGTCAAACGTGCTAATGCTAATGCTCGACAACACCCAAAAGTTGACACATTTGTTCGTTTCTATTATTATGACATAAGGTTGAAAGTGCCAAGCATTGGGACAGTGCCGGACACTGGGACCTGACTGTGGCTTTATAGGCCGGGCCCATTAAAGCGATAGGTGTGCGCAGTTGGAGAGTGGCCTGGGGAAAATCCTAGGGAAACCTCCGAAACGACCACGCGGGCGCTTAACATTTACTTAATAAATTACTCTTCAAAAGTAGCAGTCGTGAACCCAAGACATAATTTTTGAGTTGAGACACGTGTGATCAAAGATAAGGGTGAAACTGTTAACGTGTAACGGTACACGACTATTTAATTTCGTACAACAACATCGTGCTGAGAACTCGTCATACGTGAAGGTTTATTGCATGCACTGCGAATTATTGCTTAACTTTATAAAAAAATCATTGAGATATCGTCACTGCAGGACAAGTTCTGGAAGATATGTAATAACCTGACAAGGAGGAATGTTTTACGGACATTTTCATCTTTTAAGGGTGATGTACATAATTATAGTAAAGTGATCAAAAGTTACACACAATAAAATCAAAATCTCTTACATCTTTAATTTTTACAGATAGAAGTCTGACTTTAACAGTCATATTTGACATTTTATTGGATATCGGATGGTATTTAAGCTTAGATTCAATTCAATTCTTTAAAAAATGGCTTCCATCAAATTTATGATGATTTCGCCAATGTCACGTGTTCAATGACGTTGTTCGGTAACGCGCCATGACAGTAGATAAGGTTTTGTACGGTAAATGGATTCTGCTCGTCGTCGTCCCGGGCACGTGTGCTCACCAACGCGGCGACAATCAAAATCCTAAGCTTAGATAATGTTTGACACGCTAGCGTTGACACAGATAAACCTGCAGGAAAGCACCCTTTAGGCGACTTCCTGAATAAAACAAAGGTAAAAATAAAATACTCGGAAAATATCAATTATTAATTTATTTTAGCTAATTGAAAGATTTTATAAGCATAAAGATTTAAAAAGGACGCTGATTTGAACATACCAATTCATACTATCTTAGTGACGTCACTAAGACAGTATTTCCTTACAAACTTCATACTAACAGAGCGTTTTTGACATTTAATAAAAAGTTGCTGAGTTGACTATGAGTAAAATATCGTATTGTCGGTATGGGGATATGAGAAATCTGTCAGTTGTCAACAATGTCAACTGTCAGTCGAGTCAGTAACTATTTTTTGCTTCGCCCTTACATTTCAATGAGTCCTTCCCGTCCTTCCTCACTGGCGCGACATGCGTGGCAGTGGTCGATACGAATGAGGTACTGTCAAGCTTTCGCGCATGATATTACTAATTACTGCGCAAATATATTAAATACTGACAGTATTCTGACTAGTGAAGAAATCTGCCTGACATCAGTAAGCACACGTCAAACAAGAAAATGTCACATACCCACCCTATCCCGACAAATTAGGAAGTCACCTTAGAGATATTTTTCCTATGAAGTAATTTTCAATAGTAAGAAATACAAATCAACAAAAACAAATGCAACTGCACGAGTCTGGTGCATGATGTATTACATGTCTAACGATTAACAGATTGAAATCTCTATGCTCTGAATACTATCAAATCGTGTCGTCTGTAACTGGGCATGCTACAAGTGCGATCCTCTTACAACTAACGTGTGTGTATTTATAGGCACAATGTTTAAAAATATCCTATTTCATTTAGCGCCCTCAGATATTTGTTTCGTAGTATTGTATGTTTGTTAATAAATAACTAATAAGTACCTGTACCTAATAATGTCAATTTGAGTATACGATTTCATCGTTTTAAGTAGAAAAAATTATTAAAAAAATAACATGCCGTATTATTCAAACGACCGACTTTGATTGGCGACAAGCAGCTTGCAATACTAAGCAGCTGCCCAGAACAGAGCACAGTGGCGTGTCTTATTGTCGGAGGCCGAGATCCACTTCGGGTCGCTGAGCCAGAGTCAGTATTTTTATGCATTTATTTCGCTTATGTTAAAACAATAACAATAGTAACTTAAATTTTAATATTGGTACGCAAAAACCAAAAGAGTATTGACACCTGATTGATATAGTCATAAGACGAACATACCTGCATCTCACTCCGGTTTAGATATCTGCGTATAAACGCAGATAAATGCCAACTGATTACACCAAGTATAGTTTATGATACTTAGGTTCTAGAAATTCAAGCATTTACCTACTTACAGATGAACTAATATCATTCAGTACTACTTTTGCCTAACTTTTTTCTGGAAACACGTGTATAAAGTTTTTTCATCATATCTACTGCAACAGGAAATCCAAAACTATTGTCCAAAATTGGCTTTATTCTGAGAAGAAAAAATCAATGAATGAATGAATGAATGAATTTTTATTTGCTTTTATTTGCTCAATGATGTTGATATCCTGTTTTTGTGATTTGTGCTTGTGTTATGCTATATTTACTTCGCAAAGTGTGGCAGATCGCGTGTAGATTCGACACTTTTCTCAATATGTACGAATACAATATTGACATTATTGATGGCAGCCATGCCCTTTATAGCCATTTGTGTTTTTTATTTTTTAATCTGTAATTAGTACTTAGTTTTTTGTCTTACCCCGTTATTGTATAATCTACTATTATTGTTACTCGCTCTCGCAGACGTCCAAAATACAGGCTCAGCCTAGTTTGGAGTCTGATAGATAAGTTCCTACTTTGTAAACACTTTTTTTGCCAAATAAACAATTTGTATTTGTATTTGTATGTCACGAGTTGTCATTGTGGCTAGGCTATAGAACCCAAGTAGGATTTTGATCGTCGCCGCGTTGGTGAGCACACGTGCCCGGGGCGACGACGAGCAGAATCCATTTACCGTACAAAACCTTATCTATTGTCATGGCGTCGTTACCGAACAACGTCATTGAACACGTGACATTGGCGAAATCATCATAAATTTGATGGAAGCCATTTTTTATTTAAAGAATTAATTGAATTGAACCCAAATAGCATCCAAAGAAGAAAATTGCGTCAAATTATGTATTCTTGAGCCGCACGTTCTAGTGATAACAGATAGGTACCTAAGATAAAGATAGTCGTAAATAGGCAATGTCGTTCTTTTTTATGTCATACAACAATCATTGACCTCATAAAGTGCGTAACTTAAATTGCTTACGTGCGCTTTCTATCAAGATTTTAAAGTACTTTCATGATTTAAATAGAATTTTATCTCGATTGAGATTTTTGAAGACTCGTCAAACCCACGACATTACCATACATGTATTTCAAAAGGATTCCGCGTAATCGTGGAAACTGGGTGGAATTCAGACCAAACCTTAGTATTTTTTAAAGGGTCGGTAACGAGTATGTGACTGTGCATAGGCTGCGATGACCGCTTACCATCTCTGGCGGGTCGCACGCTTCTTAATATAATTTGGAGAAACGCCTCTGATGTCAAGAGCGTGTTTATATTTAGTATAGAAAGATTAGATACTGTACAATCAATTTTAATTTATGTAATTTTAATTAATTTTTGCATGCAAAAAATTGCATGCAAAAATTATGTGATATTAGTTATTGTAAGAACTATTATTTACCTCGTTTAATGCAAATAAAGAACTTACTTACTAGTTTACCACCAATGTGGTACATAAAAAAAACCTTAGTAATTACAATACATGTATTTTTACTAAATGCAATACATGTTTACCGAATTCTATACGCATATTTCAAATGGTTCATTATTTTAGTATAGCTTTTTTATTTTTATTCCAAAACTACGCTACTGATGTAAAATTTATGCGTATGTTAGAGGTAACCTATCGATATAAACAATAATAATTCAAAGCTCATGGAAAGCAAAGCGAACCAAGTATAAATTACATAGATAAATTTCATAAGTTACAATAGCTCTTTAAGTCTCACGTGTGACACTAGTGACACAGTCAGCTTTCATGTAATAAATTAAGACGTGTTTTATTAACGGTTAGCAATTTCAGTAAAATAATTGCATTCGTACTTAGGCCGGCGATAAGCGTAAATGGCAGTTTAAAGTAGACTAAAAATGTTAACAATTTGGCGAACGCTGCAGTGGAGAAAGCGCGGGAAAGCGGGCGACCTTTTGCCCCGCCGTGTCAATAATTTGATCGTAATAACTTAATTAACTTTTTAATTTACTTACCATTTTTTGTATGATGTCATCGAATAAATATTTAAACAACTGAGCAAAAAGGACAGTCATGGAATAGGTTGCGGGGCTAAACTAAGATATGTTTGTAAGCCAAGCAGTGATAAAAGTAGACAGATACAGCAAGTACTTTATATTTTGAAAGTAAGCAGTCGTTCTACGAGATCGCAATTACACCGTGTTACGTAAAAAGCTGTAAGACATCATAAAAGCGACATAGTCAACATTTATCTAATATTAAAAGCCTACTTGACTCTAATAATGCATACTTATGTAAAACCATTAAGCACGTCTAGGAAATAAGATTCAAAATTGATCATAATATAATATAACATATATATTATGAAGTTACTGTGCCTGGTGAAATGTACCATGTAATTTAACGTCATATACGCAACATGAGTCTTAAAGAGGTTCATTTGACTACCGTAATGTCATAATGTTGTTTTTATTTTCATCGTTGTAAATGTCAAGTAGGATTTTAAGCTTTATCTCTATTTTAAACAGATTAGAGAGCTCATAATAGCTAATTTGAGTGAAACAATTAAGGAAAAACATAATTCCTACAAAACTTTCACATAGATAAAATGTACAAAGAGTCACTTAAATGAGTGTCTTGGTTTTAGAGAGCAATAAAATTATTAATGCCAATACATAGTTATAGTAAATCAAGTCATGAAATTACATATTTAATAACGCAATTAGAGTACTTCCTTCATATACCGCGTTCAAATTATTTACGATTATTCCCGGGTCCAGGACATCATAAATCGGTCATAAATAGTTACCTAATTGCAGCGGAGTAATTAGCCATTTATGGTGTTAATGGGAGTAACTTTTACCAGTTACACGCGGTCAGCCGCGCTTGGAAGCGGAACGGGGAGATACGCTGTAAGTATGTACAGTCTAGAAGTCGAAATTTCGTCTCCTTTTGACCTTTGTCCTGAAGTGACTAACTATTCGTTAAGCGACTCAAATTAGAAAATGTTTCTTATTCGTATTTATTAACTGCAGCTTTAATCTAGGTAGTGTTTTGTAAAATTACAACCTTACCTAGTAAGAAAGAAAATATATAAAGGCTTAAACCCTCCGCGTCGTATCAAATAAGGCCGTTCAAAAAGCGACTTTACTGTCCAAGCGTGTTCGATTGCGTTTTGTTTCGTAAATACTTTAGCTCTAGTATAAGTTTTTTCGAAACATTAACTAATTCGAACGCGTTTGCGTTTTGTCTCAAACTCTACTTACAGTTAGTCCTCCGCAACAGGGCCGCTGCACACAGCACTAGCAGCACCCGTCCCCACATTGTGGTTGTCGTTACACAGAGCCGCTCACACACACTTTAGCCATGGCCATGATGTACTCATTGTTATTTTGGGTTCTGAAACAATTAGATTAAACAATTATTTTTATAGTCAAACCTACTCAAGAAACATATCTGTCATATTTTTGAATGTTTTGACGGGTGTCAACTGTTTGAAGCCTAGTTTGCGCTGTTTAAATGACACTTTACATAGGCGGAATGCTACATTCACGTACAGTACCCTTACCATGAGTTTGCAATGTTTGCATTACTGTACTCGCTAGCGACTGCGTAAACGATTTAGTATGGCGATTCTTATTTCTATTGCGTAACCCCCAGAGGCGCTGTACTTTTGTCATTACTAAATCGTGTACGCAGTCGCTAGCGAGTACGGTAATGCAAACATTGCAAAATAATGGTAAGGTCAGGCTGCATCCCGCTTTACCAAAAAGGCTTCTATGAGCGGCGGTGACTGTAACGAGAAACATTAAGGAACAGTGTTAATGTTATGGTCACCTGACAAAGCGCGTGACGTGCAGCGCGGCATGCGGCCTAATGGATCGTCCTAATACAACGCAATGGTCGCGCGAGTGAAATTCGCGAATATATTGAACTCGGTGTCCTAAAGGGATCGTCCTAAAACAAACGCGACTACGCGACTATCGCGCGAATTCGCGACTTTTACTAGTAAACATTCTAAGTTAAAGTCGCGCGATCGCGCGATCATCGCTTAGTCGCGCGCCAATTAGGACGATCCCTAAACTTGAACGCGGCTTTAAAGTAGTTTTGCACCTTACTATGGGTACCGAACCAATTTTTATTAGCGTAGTACCCACAGTAAAACCTTTGCTTAGATTGGGACTAGGTTGATTTGTATAAGATTGTCCACGAATATTCATTTATTTTAGTTTTTGTTAATAGCTACCAGTGGCGGAGCGTCCATACAACTCGATTCCCACCGGCTTGCCTAATTTTCAGCCACACCTGTACTTTTAGTACGGCTCATGAAGAATAAGGAAAGCAAACTATTTCCGGCTTTCCTAAGAATATTTTTGACGCGCCGCCACTGATAGCTACCTGAGGTACGTTACGTAAGTACAGCTACAGTTCAGGAAATCAAAACGCGCACCTTTTTCGCTCTTGTAACTTTGATTTTGTTTGTGATGTCTACATATAAATGTATATCTAACTCGTAAGTTTATTATACCTGACTGGTATAATAAACTGGACCTGGATTGGACTGGTACCCCATAGATGGCAAGCGAAATAGAGGACGCCAACGAATGAGATGGGAAGACCATCTAAAACTCACAGCTGGTAACAACTGGAGACGAGTGGCGCGCGACAGAGCTCAGTGGAAGATGTTGGAGGAGGCCTATGCCAAGAGGCACTCTGAACTACGAGACATTCTATAGACATTGTAGTCCAGAATAAAACGGCTTATTATTATTAAGTTTATTATAGTTTAGTTAGCTATAATCTGTAAAGCTCTAAGCCCCTGAAGGCTTTCACATGTAGGCATTGAACAGACTATTGTGGCATATAGTCGTGAGCATTTATCCTACATTATTATTACACTTCACAGTATTTCCCGGGCGAAGTAATAGCAATAATCGATCGTTCCCATAGCCGCAACAACGCCCGAGGGACCGGGTAACGGGTACGGTACCCGTTAGTCGCCGGTTCATTGGGCGAATTAATTATACTTGCACAAGTTTTTCTAGCTTTTTGAGCATGTTATTAAAACTAGCTGCCTGAAACAGGTAAGTACTGCAAACAATAAATCATTAGACATAATTTTTCACTGCATTTTTTCACTGCACCCACATTTGCAAGTTTCTGTTTGGCACTACGGTTGACTGGTAGAGAATGCCTCATGGCATTACCGCCCTTTGTACTTATTTTGTTTGAGCAATAAAGTTTAAAATAAATAAATAAATAATCTTTAAATTAGTTATGTTACCTTGACATTTTATTAATGTCAGATCAACGTTTCTGACGTGTAATATAACATATACTAATCCATTGCAAATAAATGAGTGCCTATGAGAATATTATACTTTAAAAAATCCAAATCAATACGATTAATGTAAGCGAGTCTAAAACGTCTTGCTTTTTATTAGTTGTACTTAGCTATATTCCTTATTTTATCTCCAAGCGCGGGTTGATGTGCATGTAACTACACTAGCTCAACACACAACCATGGCTTACCCGCGCTCGTGAGATAAAATTACTCTACAAGTAAATTAGGCTTGTAAACATGGCATTTACCTCTTCACGTTCATATTATGCGGATCCCAAAAACAGATGCGTTTCTTTTGCAACCTACAAACGCAGTATAAGTACACAAGTAACAATCCGTTTATAACGACTCCTCTTATAACATTTAACGACTACTAAATCACCGACGTTAGGATTCATACGAAATATTATCAAAGAAAATCAGTCCGGTTTTTGCGACGTTCTGTTAGTGCGACGTAATATCGCCGGTCCCTTGACCGTCGCTGTATGCGGATTCTACTGTATATATTATTTTATCGTTACATACGTTGTTACGTGAATGTTATCAAAAAATGTTTCTTCTATATTGGCCGAGTTGGTAATCATTTCCTCGAGCCTTAGTAAGTCAGAGAACGTAACAATTATAATGCATGTTATTGCAACATTTGAGATTAACACACAAGGATGGTTATATAGGTTCCATCCGATACTATTTTTACGTACGCACATAGGTACCCTATGTTACTGAGATACGAAAATTTTATGAAACCGCTTACATTCAGACAAATACAGGGTGTCCCAAGACTATGGGACATCATGGGAAAGTACCTTAAATATCGTAGATAGGATATTTTGCTGAAAGAAGACATTATTTTAATTTAAAAAACAATTTAAACTGCATTCATAGATTTTTAAATAATTCTTACATGATTGTACCGCCCAACCCGCTACACGAGAAAAAAACCCTGTATCTTTATCATACCGATCGTAAGGCTTCATTATAAGGATTATTTTTGCTAAATAACATAGTGTCAGAAATAAAAGGAAGACCATGAAATTAAACACAAATTTTTTTTCTCGTGTAGTTGGTTCGTTTCCCGGTTCAACCATGTAATTATTTAAAAATCTATGAATGCAGTTTAAATTGTTTTTTAAATTAAAATAATGTCTTCTTTTAGTAAAATCTTCCATCTACAATATTCAAAATCTATTTTGATAACCTAGAGGAACAAAGAACAGTCATCGTTCATTAATTGAATTAACCTTAGGGCAGCTTATAATTATAAGTTTTATTCTTAAGGGTGCTTATGCAGTTAAAAAACGCTCGTCTATTTAGGCCATTTTCGGTTTAATTGACACGTATCTTGCCATTTTGTCACTGTTACTATCTTAAACAGGACTATTGCGATCTAACGACAAAATGTTTTATTCATTTAAAAAAAAAGAAAACGATAAGAATTCGAACATTACTCCCAAATAGCAAAAAACAACTTTTTTTACTTAAATTCTACTACACACTATGTAACAAAAAATGGGCTATGTTAATATCTAAAACTTAAATAAAATCAACATTATCATTTAATCACTTTATTGGTATTATTCAATACTTGAATCGAAATTTGAAATCAAAATGTTTTATAAATTGTAAGCACAATGAAATTACCAAAATTTTTATTGTAGCATAATCAAATTCCAAACCTTGTCTAATAATTACCGGGGTTGTGGTTTAGCATGAACATGTGGCATTTCATGAATTTAAACTAGTTTAATTGGTAGTCGTGGTTAATGATCAGTACGAGTTTGCTTTACATGATAATACTAAAACGGAATTGGAGAGAATTAATAACTCATATCATACCTCTTATTACTTTGTACAGTTAGATCTTGCAAAACTACTCAGATAATAAAAAAGCATCCGTTTTACAAAACTAGTTGTTAAGATGATAAAATCTTTGTTATCCCTTCTGTTAAAATTTATATTCATTCGTAATTTTTTTCTTACTTTTGTTTTAATTATACAAGTGGCAAAATTTTACCAATATTCAGCGAGTAACGTCCAGTTTGCGGGCCATTAACTTTTCATGTTTTTAATTTATGATTATTTTTTATTCATTCAATATTTGTATATATATATATATATATACGTGTGTGTAAATATTATCTATACTTAATTTTAAATGCTCAGCATACTTGCAAGAAATGTACATATTACGCATTGAAATTAAATTGACACACTTGGTAAGTAGTATGCCATTCCGGAAGAATTGAAGCGAAAAAAGGCTAGTCCATGCTACTAGTTTTTTTTTTACTTTTGGTTAATTTGTATGAAAAATACAATGATTTGTTGTTACGAATAAAGCCACGGTCCATAAATAATACCTTTCATCCTTTAAATGCCTTTAAAGTTCGTATGGAAAACACACACTGTAGAATGAAAAAGTTCAGATTATAGTAGTTGATCACGAATAACGGAATAACTTAAACATAATAAATATAATAAATCTACATATTTCCATTTATAATGCAACTATTGCGTGGTGTAACACAAAGACAAAAAGATAGCAAACGTATGAGGTAATTATAATTTTACATTCTGCGTTCTGTAGGTGGCGGAAAAAATTGCGCATGTTTCTTGAAATCGGCCTGCAATGTATAGTTTACTTACCGTTCTTGTTTTTCATCATCATTAACTTCTTTAGACATAAAACGAATAATTTAACGAAGTTATTACCAATTATGTTTGTCAGTAGGTGGCTTAGGCCACGCTTACCAGTCACTCGGGTTAGATTTACCATTGATTACCTGCACCTTTCTCTTGTAACTAAATACAGAGAACGTAAACAGCTACACACTTCTGTAAGAAATTCCTTTAAGGCGCAGGGTAGGGCAAGGCCTTCCCCATACAAACTTTGTGCACGTTTCATTCGTCGGTTTTGGCACTAACAAATATAATATTTTTTTTGGTTGTAAATATTAGATATGCGCAGATCGTGATGTCTTCTGTCCTCCTCTTAAGAGGAGCGGTAGGGCAAGCTCTTTCCATACAAACTTTGTGCAGGATTTACTCCGTTTGTGTTTGCATTAAAGTTATGATTTTTGGTCAGTATGCTTATTTTTCTGATAGATATTTCGTGATGTAATTTTTTTTTCTTTTTTTAATTTTGAATATTTTTGAAATATTGGAAAATTTTCACATCACGATCTTCGCATATCTAATATTTACAACCAAAAAAAAAAATTATATTTGTTAGTGCCAAAACCGACGAATAAAACGTGCACAAAGTTTGTATGGGGAAGGCCTTGCCCTACCCTGCGCCTTAAGGCCGTGTATTACCACTTTTGAGTTTTTAAAAACCATCTGAGACATAGAATATAGTGTCTTAAAATCTAAAAAAAATATATGTGTTACATAAGGATCTTGTCTAGTCAAAATCGCAGTCAGTTACATGACCTGATCAATTTCACTCGATAGAAAAAAATCGCGAAGTTACCCCTTTTTGGAATGTATTTTCAATACTACGGCTATGTTACTGATATTTAATGTTTTATTTTTGTACTCAATTAAAGATCGTAAATAGTTATAGACAAATTCGCAGGGTTTGCTTTGATAGAATGATTGGCTTAATGACTATAGCTAAATATTTACAAAACTGCGCGCAGCAGAGCTTGCGTAGAGAGCGGGATGGTTAATTATAAACTCACGCGTGTTAGAGCGGGACATTTGCGTTGGGGATATCTCCCCTTAACTCTCAATGATCAATGCTATACATTTATTACATGTGACAAAATTTAAAAATTCCGATATCGTTTGAAAAGTATCTGAATATCTTCCCAGTTTGAATCATGGAATGGAGATTAATAATTATTCGTCATCGTGTTTTATTTATTTACTCTGATAATTTTATAAGAGTACATAATTGCCTTATCAAGAGTTAATTCTACCTAGATAGGCAAGTTTAAGATTAGCCTGTTACTAAAGGACAGTTAACCTAACTCGGCGCTCTGGATCTCGGTCCCATAACGGGCACTATTAAGTACCCGATATCGTTAAGAACTGTTTCATAGTTACACATATACATAGCACGCCTATAGTAATTTATGCTGCAATATTATAAGCAGGTACATTTGTGGTCGATGGTCGTATGTAGGGCGTAAACCCTGGAACTCATTCGACTTCAAAACTTAATTTCACCTAATAATGGACCTAAGGGACATCGCGTGTTTTTTTGCGCGGCCCACCTACGTTGAGCCCTATTTGTAGGTACACACTTACAATATTCGCATTCAAGTTCAACTACATCGTTATAATATCTTGAACAACCGAGCTCATTATATTATACCTTTGTAATCCTTGCAAGTGTGTAAATGGGGCTTTATACGTATACGCGCGGTTAACCTACGCGTCGCATGCGCAAGCTATTAGAGTACTACTAGAGTACTAAGCTGCACATGCAACGCGTGCTGACCATGTCTATCAATTAATTAATGCTTTTTTTTAATTAAAAATGGGATTGCTCTTGGCCAGGGGACAAAGATGAGGCCGACGGATGATATGCTTTGTGTGTAAGGCTGGATTGCACCAAACCGTCTGTAATCGTAAGCGGTGTTCGTCAAATCTGATTGTATGGAAAGTTTGACAAGTTTCTATGGGATGACAGCTGCCGGCGCAATATTTGATGATGACCGGTCTGTGTTCGTATGCTGGTGCAACTGACCCTTAATATTATAAAGGGCGGGCAACGCGCACGTGACTGCTTTGGAGTTGCGGTCGTCTATAGGCTGCGGTGTCCGCTTACCATCAGGTAGACCGTAAGCTTGTTTGCCATCATCGTTGCATAAAGTTTTCAAATGAAAAATGGGGACTAAATTTCACGAGAATCGGTTGAGTAATGCGACCTGTAAGGGGAACAACCGATCGGACCTACGGAAATCACTGAGACCCACTAAGCACGTTTGTCCAAGCTGAATCGGAGACCTTCGATGGCTTCGCTCACTCGATCAATAAAGATAAACTTCCGTTCCGTTCTCATTAATACGTACTTCTTCGAAGATGATCGTGATGCGAGATATGAAAAGGAAACACTCAACGTCTTAATTAAGATTACGCCATGCGGTTAGTCAAAAATAAGGACAAAGACGTTTTCTTGTTTTTTTCTAATAACAGCTACTCTTATAAAGCGTAATTTAACTGTCTATTCAAAGTCGGTTAAAATCTTATTATCGCTCGATTGACTTTTCATAATTTCATGGTAAGGCTATTTGAAGTTGTTTACTTTTCTGCGGTCTTATAGAAATTGTATTAGTATCGGAACTTTCACTGTTATTAAGTGAAATTCTGTATAATGTTAAGAACATAAATAAATGCAAATGGAGGTATCGTGCCCTGTGTAATCTTGCTGGAAATTCGACCGCAACCAGTTTTGGTGTTTTGGGTTGCATTTGGATCAGTTATTATTTTTTATGTTGTGCAGTGTTTACACCAATATTATATTATTTTTGTCAAAAGAATGCTTACCTTTTCATTTTGTCATCAAGCCACAAGAATGTTTTGATATTTTTTTTCAAAAATGGGATTGATTATTTAAAATTTAGATTTTAGGTCAACAAGCATAACTTAAACTGCAACACTAAACTTATGGCTTACCTACTTATTACATGGCATTTTTGTGAGTTGTGTGCTTTAACTAAATTACACAATTTACAACAATGGCATCTACAACCTTATTACTTTAATACAAAAAAATACAAATCCAAAAAAAAATTGTTTTTCTCCAATAATTTTGTTAATATTTTTCTATTGTTTAAGTATTACTTAATACAATTATAATAATCTCACCATCACACAAAAAGTCATCCAGAAATAAAAAAGCACATAAAATCCCACACAGTTTCAAATTATCAGCGTGTTCACTAACGATGCGGACTTTTCAAATACCGTTAACCGTGCGCGGGCGACTGCGGCTGTGACCGAACTGCGCGCGCACTGCTCCTACCTTACCATAGCGTCCGGGGGATCTTCATGGTTTATGGTGCAATACTTAGTTTTCAATGAAGACATCGCTAGGGACCCACAGCGACAGACAAAGATGAAGGTATCACGGTGGCTAAGAAGTGAGGTTCGTGGAGTGACTATAATTAATTTGCACGGCACAATTTTAGTTCAAGATTGTTACATTAACTAACCAAAACGTAAAGAAAATATTAGACTGTTCAATGTTCAACTAATTTGAATGGTAACAAAAAGTGCTTGCCTTAGGTAGCATAGCGTTCACTTCATTTTCATGGGTTATTATAATGGTTTAGTATTACTGTGAGCCTTATCATGAGCAACCATACTGTCTTCTCAAAGATCTGACGGTTCGAAATAATTGTGTGTAAATAGGTTGTTGGTTTTGGCTGATCAATTTTAACGCCACAAGCACAATTCCGATGATTTGGAATTAGAGCATTTTGTGCCCCATGATATGTTTTGGTTAAGCAAAGAGGACTCGTGTTTAGACTGACCATACTTTTATCTGTAAAAAGGCAAGAAGCGTAGAAAAAGAGAAAAGTTACTGGAATTTCACTATCAATGTAAAATAAAAACAAATTACACATAGGTACACTGGCAAAAATTACTAGTCATTATTATTACGCAATGAACTATTATTTTAGTTGCTTTCTACATTTTATGAAAAAGCTTTTATGACTGGCGAAATACCGGTTTCATTTATTTTAATTGACAATAGAAAGATCACGAGTGTGGCAAGTGAATGTAGGTACTGGTGAAATGTTATATATCTTTAAATCAATAGACTCTATTGTTGTATTTATACCGGTAAAGTCAGTAAAAATTTGCTAAAAAAACAAAGTATAACAGGTTTGAAAAATGTATCAATCAATGTAGACAATCATCAGTACCTGACTAATAAAAACGGATAAGAAACAACCAGAGCGCGAATCGAAGTCCATCGTATAGACTTTCTATAAGCAGTCAGCTTGTCAAAAGTGAGTGAAATCTGCTGATAATAACAACAACAACACGCGGTTTTTATATCCCCTCACTATATTAACGTTATAACAAAAAGGAGCGCTCGTGGCCCAACGGCGCCGGGTACTGCTTGCGGTATCTAAAGCAACGTGGGCAGCGGTCAGGACTTGGATGGGTGACCGCTTTGAGTGGTTACTAACTGAGCGCTCCCGTGCTTTGGAAGGCACGTTAAGCCGTTGATCCCGGTTGCTGTCTATGGCAGCAGTCGTTAAGCCAAGTTGGAGGCCTTCGGGCGGTTTGAGAACTTCTAACAGTCAAGTTGCCCACTCACTTGACAAAGCCTAATCCCAATAAGGTCTAGTTTCCCCTCGGGGTTTGAAGGTCAGATGGCAGTCGCTTCCGTAAAAACTAGTGCCTACGCCAAATCTTGGGATTAGGTAGCGGACCCCAGGCATCCTTCAGGATGCAACTGTACTGGGATAACGCTAGGAGGATGATGATGAACAAAAAACCGGCCAACTTACATACTGTAAAATTATGAACTCGGTGCCATCCAAACACGTTTCCTCTTCTTCCTCGGTCCCTCGTTACAAAGGATAGCTATCACGTATGCTTTGTCTCCAAATACTGCGGTCATAAGCCATGTCGATCGCACGCCATGAAATTGCTTAGAATTGACGAAATGGTATTGACTACAAAAATTACAATACCGACTTTTTAGTGTTTTTTTGGAGTTGGTGGTTATTTTTAATTAAAATTTTTATTGGTACCCCATAAAGAATATTTGTAATGTATTTTAAACACCTACATTTACTCTCAGGTCAATCAGCCACTAGGTACCTATTCTTTCAGTCTTGGCAACGACAGTGACCTTCTCTTTGGGTCCATCCACTGACTCATTTCTTCCATCGACCGAAGCAAAGTGTAAGTAATATCTAAATGCACCTTGATGCCCATGCGATAATTGCTTCTGCTACACGATATGTGGAATAAAGTTGTACATGACGACCAATCGATCATAAGCAGATTTTTAATTAACCAAAGTAAACTGACAGATGTCAATGTAAATATTTCGTTATCAAGACGTTATTTCATAAGAGTATACATAAAAATAATTTTATCTCCCATATAGTAAATCCTCTTTAATAAGTTCAAAAACCGTAGATATCACCCCGCTTTATAATATACTATGCAGCGGTTGCGCGCGACCCCTATAAGAACACCAAATATAATACTCTTGCGAGATTACTCGGCGCACGCCGGCGAGACGTGCCAACACGAAACACATGAAAGAGGATTTAATATATTTATGGATGTAGATAAATTAGTGTATGCAACTGTACATAATTAGGCATTAAAACGACGAGTATAAGGGTAACTTTAATTCATAAAAAGTGTAGGTACTTAAACCATTACTGAATAATCACGACCGATGTGCTCCCGTAAACGTCACTTTATAGTGCGTCATCCACGACGACTCGCCCCTCCACAGCGAATCACATACTAATCTATGCGCAATTGTAATTGTATTTTGTCTTAGATATAAAAAAATGAGCTTGTGCTTCGTATTTATTTGTTTGCGTTTGTCCGATGGAAGAGCATTAGAGCACGCTTCATTAAGTAGGTAATTAGCGGTTAAATGGTGTTTCGATTTCTTTTCTTTTTTCTTTCTTCAGTCTTTCTGTCTGGCACTTGTTATTTTCACTTGTTTTTTTTTGTTTGGTAGAAATCCTGATCACTTACCATATCATTGTTGACTCCGATGTTGCACCAACGCAGTTAGACCTTAAGTTGTTTCTTTTTCAGTAAGTAAGCCTAAGGTCGACAAGATCTCAGACTGTGTTTTTAACCCCAAGTTCTATTAATAATCCCGTTACCAGCCCATCACGTAAAACATCTTCGGAACCGCGTCGCGCACGGCCGCGGGCCTGCGGTCGCCAATGTTTATTGAGCCTTAACTGTAGCAACCGTTGTTCTCCAAATCTCTGAAAATTATAGTGACGCGTCGAAACTTGCAGTTATAGTTGATGCAGATCACTGAGTCTGATTATCTGATATATTTTAAATAACATAGCACTATGATCGAGAAAGATGTTTAATAAGTGGATCGATTACAATGCAACCAAGCTTGCATAATATGAAAAATACCTACCTATTTAACACGAGGTTTTTCTTTTCGGTGCAATAAATATAAAATTAAATACCTACTTGCAATTACCTACACCACGTACTGGTAATGTCAGAACTAGTATAATATTATTTTAAACTAAATTTTGATCAGACATTGAGTCTTAACCGACTCTATATTCTTGGCTAATTTATTTTGCTCTGCTTATAAATATTCAATAGTATATATCTACCGCAATATCTACCTATTTAAAATTTTACATTGAGGTCAAAAGAGAAATAGATTACGTTACTAATATATCGTTGGAGATAAAATCAAATCAGGACGACTAGTCTCAAAAGTGGTAGATGATTTCATATATAAGATTTGTGGTCCGTCGCTCTTACTAATTGTGATGTACACAACTACCTACATGTAACATGTAAGTATGGCGCCCATATTACGTGTATTTGTGTACATTTTATTACATACATTTATTTCTTGACGTGAAAATTTCTATACAGATTTTGTGATCACTAAGTAGTACATTCGAGTGAATTTCACCAAACGGGCATTTTTGTCCAATTCCCATGGAATTTAGAAATACCAATAATACATAGAAAATTCTATGCTTATAATTTGATAAAAAAATTAATAAACACAAATTTTCTTACGGGGTACTTATACTTATAAAATTACGGAAGTTATTACAATTTGAAAATTTTTCCTGGGCACGGGAATTTATCTGTCCATGGGAATTGCCTTTTCTTAGAAAAAATTGTATTAAAATTATCATTTACCATCTAATTTATCAAGAATTATAAAGTTCAGTTGTATCGAAGTTATTTAGCCTAATTTTACCAATCATGGGTCACTCTTTTCAAATATTTAAGAAGCTAAGTGTAATTTTAGCAGTTGGCATGTTTTCTTTAAATAAACGCATAAACTATAACTCTAATCGATATACTTAGTACAAATTATATTTATTTATGCATTTCATCCATAATTATTGTTATTAAATGAGGTTTATTAACAAAATAAGTCACCCTTCCCAATTCCCGTGTCCCAAAATCAGCTGTTTTGGGTAAACAAGCTATGGGAATTAGGACACGGGAATTGGAAATCTATATAAAAAAAATCATAAAAAATTCAAATCGCATGTTAATAATATTTTAAGTTATCGTTTATATAGAGACACCAAAGTGCTTTATAATGCATACATATGTTAATGATTACTTATGTAAAATTTGAATTTCTAAGGGCCACCGAAATTGCAAGCAAAAGCAAAAAAATTGTCGCCCACCCAGAAACCGAAGTACTTAGGTGGTTTACTCGAACTTAATGCGGTTTGCTATATATACATTTTTTATATATAATAGCTGACATTTGAGAGCACATGTGAAGCAGGACGCGAAGCTGATCAAATGTAAACGATGGCTGCCAGGGACCTTTGAATTTTGCCGACAAAATTTAATCGGGCACAATGAAGGGTTCCATACCGACACCTAGCAGTCCACTTTTAAAAACACTATTTAATACCTTGAATCAAAAAAGGTCGTATCTTCATAGGGAAAGTCACGGCACTTACGTCCTTTTGTTTGGGCAAAACAGTTTTTTAGTGATAAACCAAATCCTTAATCCCATCTTGTTCAAACCAAAAATCGTTGAAAGTACTTATTACTGTACACCACCTCAATTTTTTTCAGAATTTTAATCTTCATAGTTTGGAAATTAGAGGGGTGGGGACACAGTTTGTATAAGATAAGATAAGATTTTATTGCCAAACAAAGAACAAAAATACAATATCTCACCAACAATTGACTTAAATTTAAAACTTTTTTAGTAACCTCTATATTATTTTTAAAGGCCTGTCCAAAAATACCCCTCACAACTAAGTGCATTGAAAAACAAGTGCGAGTCGAGTCGGACTCGCGCACGAATTATCTTCTAAAAACTGCAAAAAAAAAACACGTTTCTTGTATGGGAGCCCCCTTAAATATTTATTTTATTCTGCTTTTTAGTATTTGTTGTTATAGCAGCAACAGGAATACATTATCTGTGAAAATTTCAACTGACTCACGGTATCACTGACAATCACGGTTTTTGAGATAAGGTCTGGTGACAGACGGACAGTGGAGTCTTAGTAACAGGGTCCCGTTTTACCCTTTGGGTACGGAACCCTAAAAAAAATGTATCCCCCGGTTACATGTATGGGGTGCCTCCCATAAAATATTTTTTTTTCCTAATTTCACATCACTTTTATGTAGCAATTATTAGAATACATCCTTCTACCAAATTTCATAATTGTAGTACTTATAGACTTTTATGGACAGAATAGTCGACCAAATAAATTTAAAACTGTCAATGGCGACTCCATCAGTTTTTGTTCTACTGTGCTCGGTTCGCTTTCATTTACGAAATTATTAATTTCATCCAATTGTTTGCCTGTTTCATTATCATGGTTCAAATTTGTTACTATAGTATGCAATAAGTCCGATATTATTTTATAATAACGTTGCTTGGTGGGTAATCAACGTAAGCGCAATTTAGACACACATCCGTCGTCGGCAAAAATCCCAGGTGACTGAAGGCGGAGTCTTGATGAGACAGCGTCTATTGCTTCCGCGCGCAAAAAAAAGAGACGAAAGACAGTGATGCCGCTCATGAACACAAAGGCGTATGCGGCATAAGTTCCGAAAGTATAAAATAATTCATATAAAATAAACTATATGATGAAATAAAAAGATTTATCCCAGTTCGGTAGAAAGATAGTATTACTGTCGTTTCTGAAAATTTCAAAGGATGAATGCTTATAGTTCCGGAATGATTAGCAAAATAAAATAAAAATGGACACTAGTTTGGAATGAAAATCTATCGAGAAAATTTTCACTGATCTTGTTTTCCTATCCCAGTTCGTTAGAATATATAATGAAATATAACATACTGAAATTTTATTCTCGTAGTTTACCTGGTTTGCTTACAATATCAATTGGAAAACTACCAAAAAATCTAAAGCCTCGTCTTAAACATCAATTACAAGTTATTCACCACAGTGAAGTGAATAGTGTCTGTGCTCAGTGATAGTAAATATAATCGAGTTAAAGTTTTTGACACGAAATCAGTAATTCTAATGTACAGTTTTTGATAGGAATTTTTGATTGATTCAAAACTCGATGCCGGACAGGGCACGGAGTCTTAATTTGAGCGTTTAGGTATTTTTTAATGTATGTTAAAAACAAATTAGTCCGTGAATTTGAGTGGACCTCAACGTGGAAACATGTATTCTTTATGAAAAAAAATAAATGGTACGTATTATCTCATGCTACCATACGATTTTCAGCTCGGACACAAAAAAAATCGAGTATAGAAAATGACCCATTCGATTAAATCCTGTATTACGGTGTGTACCCTGTACGGGAAAAATTACGCCGTGTGAAATGAATACTTCACTACTATTTGAGAAATAATTACGTTATTTTACTCTTTAACTTTGATAGTTACTTCAAAACTGTCTCAGTAAAGCACGCATTCAACAACTTGCCTGGTATAAACAATAGAAAATGAGAAGTTAACACGTTCACGGACAGTACGTCGACAGGCTTAACTCGTCCTCTCCCAGCGGAAAGAACAAAACAAAACAATCTATTGTTATCCGGCCGGGGATCCCAGTCACACGACTCACACGTAGCGGATGGCTTCTAACACCCTCGTGATACGACCTACGGCTGTGGACGGTGATCTTCACCGCGACAAAACAGGCAGTCCGTCCACCCACAGACACAGATTCTCATACGATTATAATGAGGCGGACATCTAGTGCCGTTTTAGGCGCCGTAAAATTTTTCCTAGTGTCCTCAGGGGTCGCTTCAGTTTTGTATAAGAAGAACGTGGCGTGCTGAGACACCATAATGTATATTATACATCTGTAGACGTTAACGGCTGTGGCCGTGCTGCCATAAGAGGATAGTTTTAGTATGTATGTATGTCGCTTGATGCAACGCTGATATCCAAGTAGCCGTTACTGATAACATGAAGATGTAGATGCGAGTTCTGAAAATTACTCTCATAATTGTTTAAACCTTGTATTATCTAACCAATATGGAAATCCCACAGACGAATAGGTACCGATTATATTTGCGCTTCCATGTACATCATTGTCATTAAATGTCAATTGCATAGCTCATTCATAAAAGTTGAAATAATACCAAAAGTTGGTAATAAGTTCAGTTTATTTTATTAAAAAATATATATAAAATATCATTCGGCCGTGGACAATGATCGCAAAGTTAAGTTGGTTTTTATAGGAAAAATAAGGAAATTTCAAAGAAAAAATCTAATTAATCAGTATTTGTTAGTAAAGTATACGTAATAACAAACTTTATTACCAAATTTTAAGTTTATAGGTATTTGGGAAGTTAAAAATTCTTCGGAACAAAATTTCGTAAAAAAGCTAAGTTTAATGGCTTCTCATTCCTTTGTTTTTCAGTATTTTTTTAAATTAAAAATATTGTATCTACTCAATAAGTTCTATACAACGATACCCCACTCGGTAGGGTAGGATAAAAAAATTTTTTCGCGCCCCCCTTTAGCTGTATGGGAGCCCCCCTTAAAACATTTAAAAATAAGTTTTGACTATTTGTATGGCTTCGGGCCAACAAGATGCTTATACTCTGTAAATTTGAAGCCTGTAGCTCCAACCGTTTGGCTGTAAAACCTGTGTGACAAACGACGGACGGACGGACGTCTGGGCGTCACCACTAGGGTTCCGTTTTGATCCTTCGGGTACGGAACCCTAAAAAGACACATTGTTTAAAAAATGCTGAATAATCATAACAACAGGTTTTAACCACATAATAATATATTTAAGCATTTTATGCACTACAAAACAATCTCTATGAGTAGGTATTTCCATTAATTGACGAGTATATTCAATTGGCTTTTAATAACATTTGCACTATACATTACCTACATATTTATAAGTGCATATTTATAACATTTTGGAAGAAAAACCTACTGAGTATAAAAACCAAGTAGATGAATGTTATGTATATACCAATCCTTAAGTAAACGAAAGTATAGAAAGATAATACCAACTTAAATCTAAAACGGCCCTTGGGGCCCTTAAATTACCTATATTATATTTTTAACACTATGTATTGTCATGAAATTAATAACTTACTAAGGTAGGTATAGATATAGATAAATAATTCGCTACTTCTAGTGTAGGTCACCTGTTCAACAGCCATATGTACACAATAAGCCATGCCTATATTTCGTAAACGTGACGTTGCTATTTCGTGCAACCACGCGATTTAGATATCAAAAAAGCCTTGCTTTCCTTTCCTCAGTTTGTGGCATGTTTGCGCTGAAGTCTGCTAACTAAGATCGAATATTATGTTTTTTTTAATGGTTATAGAAAAAAAGACTCGAGTAATTTGTTCCCTGCACTTCGTATTGTTTAATATTACAGTTTTCTTGATACAGGTGTTATATGCAAAAATAAATATTTTTTACATATTTAGCGATTAAATTACTGTTGATAGTGCGCGCCATCCACGACAACGCGCCCCTCCACAGCGAATCTCATACTAATCTGTGCGCAGTTGTAAGACTTGAGCTGTGGAGGGGCGCGCCTTCGTGTATGGCGCGCACTATACCCGATGGTAAACTGGTAGTAATCTCGCCGGTTAATGGTTTACAATAGTAAGGACACAAATTATACAAAGTCATTAAAAAAAAATGTAAAAACCATTGAGAATACGAACATTCTTTATATGCCAATACCTAGTTTAAAAACCTGGCTATTGTTAGAAAAATTGTTTCCTTTGATTTAATAACTGTGTATTGTGGGTTTGAACTTTATGTGGTTAACTATTCAACAAGCCACCCTAAACAATTTCTAACTAGCTAGAGAATTGTATTCAGAACGATTTTAATACGGTTTTCAGCAAAGCATTTGTTACGTTCTTGAGAAGTTTTTGGTATACAATTTAAAAAAGGTCCCTTTGTTTTTAAAACTTTATTAAATTAAGTTATACTATTTGTATACTTTACCTTCAAGATAAAAAGAAGAGGTAGGTACCTACCGACTATGAATATTGAATACCATTAGCTCATAAAATATACCTTATGTATATATTTTTTGTCCATTCTAATCCAAACAAGTAAATTTAGTACCTAGTATTATAAATAACGATAAAACACTATTAAATACATAAATACTGGGTTATTTCTTAAACTAGAAATTGTACGTGTATGAGGTAGATCTCTGGAAGTCTTGCACCGCGATATGGATGGATTGTTCTGGAACTTCTGGATAGACATATCCCCTTATTCATAAAAATTACAAACCTCTGCTTCCTAAAATGTGTTATGTCCCTTTCCTACAAACACAAATGACAAAGTGACAGGTAAGGAAAAAAAAAAAATTTATTCTACAAATAGGCCACAGGGGCACTTTACAATTTAAGAATGTCTGACAATAAGAATATAAAACACTATTCATGTCAAAATATTAGTTCACAATTTTAGAAGGACTAACAGTAAGAATGATAATTTCAAAATTACAAATTAAGAAAGATAATGACATGTATACAGTGAAAACAACTTTGCAAAGTTATCTATTACAAGTGATACAGTATCAGTAAAGTTAGAGAAGTATAAGTTCTCAGTTTGAATAACAAAGAGTAGGTATATGAAATTAATATAATATCACAAAGATGTAAACGGTCTCTGAGTTACGTTTGTGAACGAATATTAACATGTTAGCTAAAATACGTTTCATTAACGTTTATGAATAAGGGGGATAGTTTTTTTATTATTGTCTCCACATGAGTTCTATACATATAAGGACGGAGCCGCAGGGTTGGGTAGTGTTTATTAGATATATAGGTACCCAGAACGCGCTAAAGCATTCCTATCTTTGCCACAGAAAAATGCCCTTTTAAGGATGATTCACGCTAGACCGCTCCGTGTCCGGGCCGGCCCGTTCGAAGAAATCGACGGCCGTCGCGCGTCCTGTGTTAGAAAACGAGTCGGCCCGGACGCGGAACGGTTTACTGTGAATATACTAATTTACGCTATATTTATATCCGCAATTTTTGTTTTTAGATTTCTTCGCGAGAACCGAGTTGCACGTAGAAACTGTAGCTTAGTAGCATGGCATACCCGTTCACTCCTGTAAAAAAAAAGTACGTGTGAGTATTAACTACTTAAACTAAAATATAATAACGGGTAATTAATATTATTAATGTCAAATATTTCGGCTATCGCTCGACATGTTTCAGATCGGTACGTCGATCGGTCGATCGGGTCGTGCTTGTGAGTGTATTATGACTTCGGTAACTTAGAAAATTTTATTTTTGCATCAATATTTTTAATCATCAAAACAATGCTTATTATGACACAAATTTAATGTCATTATCTGCTATATTGTTTTGTATATATATATACCTCTAGTATGTATGTACATTCTAAATATATATTATATAATATTTTCATACATACTATGCAAACAATTAATTGGAACTGAAATGAATCAACGAACCAAAATCTTCATTACCTAGGGGCTATTCATAAATTACGTCATCTATTTTTGACGATTTTTGACCCCCCCCCCCCCCCCTAAAGTCATCCAACCATCATAATTCGAATGACCCCCCCCCCCCTATCATATAAAATGATGTCATTTCTAAAAAATGCGTTCTTAGCTTAATTTTTCAATAAAAAACTATTTAAAATGATTTAGTTATTATTATTTCTTTAAAGTTAAAACAATCAACAAAACAACAAATTAAGAATCAACTCTAAATATCAAATAACAATTTTTATTCATTTAGTGTTTTCCCATGGGGACTTCACCCACTCCTCCAAGTTCTGAATCAAATCGGGCCTGGAATCATGTGGTTCTTGATCAGAGCCTCCAGCCAATTTCATTAGCTATTTATTTATTATAACAATTTATTGTTGATTCAAGTTTAGTAGGTAATTTTTTATAGCATTAAAAGTTTATAGAAACACGAATTTCATTCCTTTTTTACTCATTAAAACACTTTTTAAAGATGCGAGAGATGATGTCATCTTGGGATTGACCCCCCTCCCCTCCTACGTCATGCTACCATCATTCAATGTTATGACCCCCCCCCCCAAATTTGAAATGACGTAATTTATGAATAGCCCCCTACCCTGATACTACATACGTAAAACTACCTGCTGACCCGATCCCATCGAGCGGGTAGCAAATGAAAGGGCTCCCAAATCCTCCCATTTCAGCTGCTAATGGATTTCAAACACTCCAATTTTGATTTCGTCCTGATAGGAGACGCCTGAATATGTTTTTATAATTATCTATACGTAATAAATATTAATGGCTAAAATGTATTATTTAAATAAACAAAGAATTTCTTTAGAGAATAACTATCATTATATGGATCCGACTGCAGTCTTGTGCAGGTTCGCGTGTGATGATTTAAACTTACCAACGTAGATAAATTCGAAGGTGATTGTCTTCCAGCCAAATTTATAGATATTGAAAAAGAATGTGAACACAGAGATACTGGTGAATACAGCCCACATGATGAAGTACGCTTGGATTATGCCGCGCCGTTCCTGAAAACAACAAAAAAAAAATGAATATCTAATGGTAAATCGAGCAGATCAACTGTGTATACACTAACCTATTTAGGTGCATCATTTTATGATATGGATAGAACGATTTTCATATCAATTAATCATTAATCTCAGACAAGTATAAGTAAGCAGACTTGATTCTTCTGCATTTTATCAATCTACAGCGTATTAGTGCATGGTTACGAGTGAAATAGTACTATACCAAAATTCGGGGAATATTCGAGTCGATGGAAGTAAATACATCAATAAGAATAAAACATGTTTAACATTTAGGTATAGCTCCACTTCATTAGTTACTTGAAAACTGGCCATGCTGTGCTCATCTAACTTGTCCCAGCATGCATCAGGGTAATCGATTTTCTAGGGAAAGTACTTCCAACTTTTGTTAGAGCGATTACTATAACTAATTCTTACCTTAACTACACCATAGAGGAAGAAAAGGTCGAATAATAACTTTGCCAGGAACAAGATTATCAGAATAATTATTCCGCTGGCCACGGCATCTGCTTTAATTGTGTCGGGACTTGGCGAAGTTTCCACATCCTGGACCGTGTCCATGTCGCTTTCTATGGTGTCCAATTCTGTAGCTGCTCCTATCATAACCACAAGGAGGACCAATGAAAACCACTGAAAAAAAAAAACTTTCTATAAACCAGTACCAAAATACTTTCTAGCTCCGTGAGCTGTACACCTCGCCAGTGCTTTTTTTTTGAAAATGTCCAAATACTATATGATTTTCTATGGAAATAATGTCATATACATTATTTTACAAGCAAAACGTAAAATTCCCCTTGTTTCCGTGTAGTACAGTCGTCATATAGGATGTAGCAGCCAATGTGGCCAAATAGTTCGGTACACCATATATTTTGTATAATGTGCCGAACTATTTGGCCACTTTGGATGCTACATACTACATATATGACGCTGACTGTAGGTACCTACGAGAAAGCAGGTGTGACGTAACCAGTCACCTGACTGTCAATCAGTATGGAGCGTTTTCAGTACTCGCCCACTATTCTGGACTTTGAATCTCATTTTTGACATTTGTGTTCCTTGAATACCTCTAGTACGTACATACATTTGATCGTGTCTAAAAATTGGTTCGAATGACATGAGAAAAAAAATGTCATCGTGCATAGGCATCGATAATAGTATCGAACCTGCTCAGTTGCTCACACAATTTCACGATAATTGGTTGAGTAATGCGACCTGTAGAGGACAACAAACCATTGATCAAAAAAATACTCTACAAAAAGGAAATATGTAATCATAGAACCTGCCCATAAAATATTACGAGAATCGGTTGCGACCTGTAGAGGAGAACAAACGCAAGTAGATACAAAAGCATTATTGTCGAACCTGAAGCAGAGAACTTCGTTTCACTCGGCCAGTAATATACTGACCCATCGGTTTAACCTAGTAGCTAGTGAGCCTGCCTAAGAAGCTGACGGTCTTGGGTTCGAATCCTGGTCAGGGAAAATATTTCAGTAATCAGTAATCATTTATCTATTTGCAATAAAACACGGGTACGTTCTGTTATGGTTGACGAAATATAAGCTGCACCGATTCGCCATACAAGTTGTTTGAGGAATCGGTGCAGCTTATATTTCGTCAACTATACTGTTCTGGGTCTTGTGTATTTTCTATGTACTTAAGTATTTATTTAATCAATATAATTTGCAAAATACGTAGTAAAGTCAAATTACTTACAGCATTGATACTTCCTAGTATCATATTCCCGGTCTTCAAATCAAAGCAACAACATTTTTCTAAACGCGGGAGCCCCATTTTACCTGTAAATTAAAATTTCTCCTTAGGATTCCTGCAACTGCTATATAGCTTATTTTATAACAACTAGGAAACATACATAATATAAAAACACTAGAACTCCATTGCAGTAATACTTATGAAGTAGTTTTAAAGTTTGTTGACTTAACACGCAGTGCTTATGCCAAATCTTACGATAAGGTGCCAAATCGGACCCCGGGTTCCTTCAGGATAAAACGGGGAAAACGCGATGAGGACACGATAAACATACCGAAACATATTTCATCCGTCCCTAAAAGTTCATTAATAACGAGCAGAAATTACGTTACTTACCGAATTATTATATTTCCAGTTTAATTCACTTTCACTGTTCACCGAATACTGGGAGGACGAGGCATCCACGCCCAGACCAGACAAACGTAACTACGTACTGCCCTATTCGCGGCAGGGAAAGGACAAACATGTCTAGATACGAAATACGAGTCTAGATATAAAATATAATAAGATCTACCTTTCGAAACGGCTGGTTCTACAGTTATATATTGTGTTTTACTATTGAGAAACATTTACAGAATAAATAATTTGCATAGTTAAAATAATGTTAATGTTAGTTTGTTAGTTATGTTATACTTAAATACGTATGTTAGACCATCAAAACATGATTATATGATAATTTTAACATTTTTATCGGCTGTTTTAATATTCACAAACATAGAAGAAATTAAAATTAAAGTCTTATACAGAGTGAAAGAAGGTAGCGTCAGTGTTACCTCCTTTCAAGCTGACGAGGCTAAGAGAGTTTTTGTAGCCGTTTGCATCTTAATCGGTAGGTATGTGTGTGACATTTGCTAAAAATCGACAATTTATGACTACATTTTTTTCTGTAAATCTACGTAAAAAAAATATATTCAAAGGAATGAATGTAAAAATAGAAGTTGGATTAGTCTTAGTTGGTAGTAGTTAGTATTAAATGGGGTGCGTTCTGGATGTTTTTATTCTTTGTTCTATTTGCGCGCCGCGCCGAGTAGTTTGCAAAATGAATCGATATGCTGGGCGCCAGGATGTCTCGCCTGTTTCTGACACAGACTCATGATATCCCCAACTGATATACCTTTATCATGATGTACTCCGTGTAAGAGTTGAAAATTAACGGCTACAAAATGCATCCCTGACGTACGCCGGCTTCGGTCTTAAAGTATTCAGAGAGTTTCATCCACCTAGAACCGAAGCAGTACCTACCATCTTCATACAGTATCCTCAAAATGAATATCAGATGAGGAGGAACCCTCATATCGGCAAGTATCTTCCAGAGGTGCGCCCATATCTAGCGCCCACCCATAAATTATTGTGTACTGTATTTTGTATTTAAGTACCTTGTGAATACATCAAACCGCCTCACGATACGTTCTTATTGTCTCTTGACCCTGATATTCGTGACACTATTATGTGCATATTCGGAGGCCAGGCTTACACTGGTTCTTCTGAGACGAATTTTCGTAAGTAGTACATGACTGATTCGTAGATTTAACTTCCACCCCCGAATTTATCAATTTGAGGGATAACTTAAGGAAAAAAGTGTAACTATATAATATGTTAATCCATATTTTTGGGAGAAAATGGCTGACTGTCGAGTTTCTTTCGGCGTTTACAGGGGTCTTTTAGAAACGCTAGTAGTTTTTGACTTGTAAAAGTGCCATTGCGGCCTACTTACAGAATAAAGTTCATTTTATTATTTTTTTAAGCCATGCGTAAAGAGTTTCCATAATGTATTTCTAGTTTTTTTTCTACCTATTAACACTATACATATGGCATAGGTACCTACATAATTATAAAACAGGATAATTCAAATCAACTTAATTAAAACGCTCATAAAAATAAGATGTTATGTATTTAGTTAGTTAGTTATTACTGACCCACTAAGAAAAAGTAAATTACCCGCGTTAAGTCACCAGGCAACCAAATAAAGTGCACAAAAAATCAACTTGTTACTTTTTAATCTTGTTCCCTCTATGAATAAGTAATAGACTAATTGTTTGAAAGCATTCTTCGGAACGGCATTAATATAAAATGCTATGTATTACCGACTTCGAATAACGTGGTATGTGTTAACGTGTTCAACCAACTTGAAAGCTTCGTTAAGAGTAACTTGTTTCATTTTAAAGGAAATGTTCAACATTTTTTTTTATATCTTAGGTTTTCCCTTAAGGCGCTACACTGAGAAATTTGGATACTTTGAAACTCTGTCCTGCCCAGACTAGCAAAGAGTAGGGGCTGATTTTACTATACCTACTTCAAATTTCTGACCACTTTCTGACTAGGTAAATGAAGTTTACTGCACGGCTATTGTCATGCGTAGTTTTCCATTATCCACTATTTAAATAACTGAGCTTTTAAAAAAATATTATGCAAGTAATTGTGTAACCATGTCGAAATTAAGCAACAAAGAAATTTCGGTCCAATTATTGGAACTTCAAACAAAATTGCATAATTTTAAGATGAGGCTTAGATGAAATGATAGAAAACAAACTATTAGTTCGGAACGGAATGGGCGTTGATTGCCTTTGATTCGTTAAGCTTTCGTAACGTTACAGAGCACCCAAACGAAGGTGCCATACAAAACTATTTATTTGTCTCATTACATTTTTTGTACAGTATAACGCTTATGTTAAATTTTCTGTGGAATAATGACTTACCTCAGAGCACGCAGGTGATGCTCTTAGACTAAAAAATAATAATAAAAAAAAACAAATAAAAATTGTTTATATTTTTATATGATTTTCTCCTCTCCTCATTTCCTAAACTTTCTGGCCCCCTATGTAGAAAGTTTGCCCACCACTGGAGACTCTCTCAGCGTATAATATTCGCCATGTTAGCACTCGTAGAACTGCCTTCTTCGAGTGCCATAGGCGCGATAGGCGCGATTACCCTGCTCGGTGCCTAAGTTTTTAAATTTTTCCTTTATTTCTAAATTTGTAGTTTCCGTTAGCAGCGTTATTGCTTAATACAAAATTAATCCCATTATTAGGTAATAAACAAAATAGGCATCGGCACTCTTCCATAACCAACACAAAGTTGTGTATATCTTACATTCCATAAAACATGGTACAGTCAGTATCAAAAGTAGCTTGGCATATAAACACGTCAAAAGTCTTTATTACAAGGGAATAGGAACTTTTGATGCTGACTGTACAGACAACAAAAATAAAACCGGCCAAGTGCGAGTCGGACTTCGCACATTTAGGGTCAAAAATCTGAATTATCAATATGTATATTAGTATTTGTTGGTAAAATATACGTAATAATAAACATCACCAAATTTCAAGTTTATAGGCCAATGGACGACAGACGGACGGACGGACGCGTGAGTGACAGCAATAGGGTTCCGTTTGGACCCTTGGGTACGGAACCCTAAAAAGGAACATTTACGTCAAACGGTAGCGGAAACGAAAGCCTTTTATCCAGTCCACTGTTAAATTTAACTTCAGTGTAGTGGCAAAATGCATTCTTGTTAAAAAAATGCTGAATAATCAAAACAACAGATTGTAACCGCATTAGAATATTATATTTATTCCATTCCAGTGATTACAAACGATAAATACCTAAGTATGTTTATGTCACACCTGCCCATAAAGTGGCAATTACCGCGCGCGGAAAATCTTGCTTCTTGGCCAAGGGGTGACATAAAATTTCGTACTCACCACGGGCGGCAATAAAGGAAGACTCAGATCGCATATTTTATCGCCCTTGCCTTGGGCTCGGGCGTCAAATACCTGCGGTCTGAGACAATTATTTGTTTTACCGCCTTTGGTAAGTAATGTATTATAATTACCTAATTGACGAGTATATAATTATTCTATTGGCTTTTAATAATATTTGATATACAAAATTAGATATAATTATATAACAATAGACATGTTTTTAGAAAATAAAACGTATGTGGTATAAAAATGTTTTGAACCAAGAAGATGAATGGCATCGTATAATTATTATCAAAAGTTTTTTTTATTAGGTAGGTACATAATTGTAATAACACAATTTCAAGAAATAAATGACATGTGCACTTTTTAAATTTAAACGCTTTAAAATATCTGGATACAAATAAAATCGTTCAAATCTACATACTTAAATAGGTATATAAGAAATAATGTTACTTAGCCTAAAATCCATACTTCTTACCAGTATAAATTCTAACTCTGCCGTCCTATTTCTAAAACCAAACTAACCCACAAATTATAGTTTTGAGATATGAGCAAAAAACGTGAAAACCAAAATTTCTAGGAAATGTGTACATTTATTCCAGATTTCTTTTATATAAAAATTAAAACTAAATTTGTGCTTCCATTGTTATTACACTACTTCGTAAAATAATGAATAGGTTTTTTTACAGAAAGGTTTTTGTGTTTTAGTGTTGCAAATAATTACTAAACTATCAACGATTTTACACTTAAAACACCGTTAAGTATACCTTAGCCGTTCTTTAACATCGCATAATAAACAAAACATAGCTAAATAACGGCTAAGTCACTTAACGAGTTTATAGTATTTGTTATTGGGAAAAGATTACACTGAAAAACTTTGAATAAGCACGTTATTGGACTATAACCGTTTTGTAGCTATGCAATAACTGCAAACATTCCAGCAAGCTGTATGCGTTCCTAATTTAAAAACACGTTAAATGATGAACCATTGCCTCTAACTGTGTTTTAGTCATGTAATCCTGCTGAAATTGTTTTAGTGTTTTTGGCAAAAACCTCGTTAGTTGTACTATTATACACGTAAGTTTTTATAATAAATAAATATAATTTAAATAAATAAAACAAAACTGTATACACTGTATCCACGTTAGTATTGCACTTTTGTATGTAAACGGAAGGGACAAAAGACTGTCGGTGGGCGTAAACCATTGCACCTGAATGGCAGAGCAGGCTTACATACCGGCGCGACTTACAGAATTTTAATAATTTTATTTTTTGATTTACGTTACAGAGTAAGTGGCAAATAGTAAAAAAGCAAAGTCATGAAATATGCAGAAAATAACCATCCATTAAGAAAATTATTATCGTTGAAAGTAGCTGATCTAAATAGAGCATAAGCGTCTGCACCGTACGAAAGACAGATGATGTTAACTGAACTTTGGCTCAAATCAAATCAAATCATTTTATTTTCGGCTTTGTACAGTCATTACTATTTGCGTGCTTTCTCAGATTTCTGGTACTAACTAGTTACCGTGGATACAGAGTTGCAGATGCATATTTATTTATTGTATTTGTTTACAGAAAAAAACCATCTAGGGAAAAATACTCATTAAACTTAATGTGCAATCTTTATTCAATAACTCACAAATTATTAATAATATTCGTACAGTTGGATATATACATTATAAAAAATGGTTTTAATCGATGCGCGGAAGGGCCGCGCCGTCGTTAAGCCCGAGCCATCTGGCAGAGCGATCGGTGCCTCGTGCTGCGGATCCACGTAGGTACTGGTGGCATATCACAGCGACGCTGATTTTTGCTCTGAGCCAGCCCAGTATGGTATTTAGAGAGCAATTTTAGAGTTCAGATATGGTTTCATTCATGTATTTCAGGCATTAGAGTATTTTCTGTTTTTATCTTCGGCTGATTATGGAGAAATGACATGTAAAATGCAATATTTTATTAATAAATAATTGAATTGAATTGAATTGAATTGAGATGTGACTGGATGTGAGAGGTAGGAAAGAGCGTCAGTGTCAACTAAAAACACGGATATCGAATAACGCCTTCCTCTGAGCAACCCATACGCCAAGGCAGAATATGTGTCGCCTAGTAATTAGGCCTCCGGTTTTATAACAGAGCGCGTGATCAGTGTTGAATTGGCTGTTGCCGCAGTCATCGCATAATTATGTCTGTGTCATGGAGTTTGATATTCTGTTGTATCTTATAGATGGCGCATCTCTGAATTCTAGTGGTGATAGGTCAAAGTGACCGTTTTTTGCAGGAATAACTGAGAGCCGGTTTGAGGACTTCGTTTTCATCTTGAATGCGATGGATCTTTCAATCGCTCTTTTCTTGTTGGTGGTGAATTTTGCTAGGATGCTTTCTAAAAGTTTGTCACTGAGGGTATATTTTTCTTTACGGCTTTGCGTGCATCTTTTAGAGGTATATTAAAGTCGGATAGGACAATTTGTTTCTTCTCTAATAAGAGTAATAAGGCATCCGTGAGAGCTGTGCAACCTTTCTTGGAATTTTCGTATTTTAAGTTAGTGGCGTGTGGGTCGAATTTTGCCTTTATGTGTATTTTATTACTACTAAGAGTGCTGGCAGGAAGATCATGCGTAGTGCATGGTGTCAGTGGTTCAAAAAATTCATGGGAGTTTTTCAGGACTCGTAGTAAAAATAACCATTGGATTTTTTTTTGTTAGGTCTGTGTAATCCGCTTTAGGGGAGTTTTAAGAGATTTTTGAGATATTTTGCTACTGTGGAAAAGAATTTGATAAAATATTTTTTTATGAAATCTTCTGAAGGAAACTTCACCAATGTAGCTTCCCAAAAAGCGAGATCCAGTCATAATGGTTAGATTGGTGCCCCTGAAGATCTGGTAAGCTGTTTGCTTGTCTGTTTCGGATACAATGAGCAATGTTTTCTTAGCTTGCGGGAAGTATCCAAAGGATGGTCCTATACTGCTTATTTTATCCCACCAATTACGTAAATGATATTTATTCAAGGTTGAAAGTTAATATCTGGGTAAGTACATAAAAATCTTCCTACGCCACTTCTAATGTAGACAATATCCTAAGTATAGTGCACAAAAAATGTATAGCGAGATATATTATAATACTTTCCTTCGCTTTCGAGACATTTTGAGACGAGAAATATGCATCCATCACACACTACACCACTAGACACAACCTCAAGCGCACGCGTCGCTCGGCTGACTGGCCCTATGAAGTAAAATCGGGAGGATAATATTTTGCGCCTAGCTACATTTTAGTGTAGCATTGCTGGTTATCCAGGTTTAAGTGTTGCATTCTTCTGTTTTTAATGTAATTTTTCACGGCTTAATCACAGTTACTAGGTTTTAGTGTTGTATTTTCAATAGGAATCACAAGCAAATACTTACAAATATAGGGCTAAGGGTATTTAGCCGTGTTTAAGCGTAGTAACTGTTTTCTTGTATAGTATTTGATAAAAAAGTATATGCATAAAAAAAGTTAAGAAAAACGTAAAAGGACTTTAACGGTGTTTTTGTCGAATAACCGTTTTTTAGCAATGAATCATGCCAGTGATTTATTCAATTAAACAACAGCTAAGGGCTTTTATATTGCTTATAGTGTAGTAATGTTGGTTAGCGACTTTATAGTATTGTAAAGTGTCAAATTATTATGCACTTAACGTGGTAGGTCGACTCCATATCTTGGCAACTAAAAATGATAAAAATATGATTCCAAGACCATTCGGTAGAGCTGTTCTTCCTATTTTAGCCCATGTAAACTATCGAAAACTGCTAAAAAGCAGCTTAGTTCGGTTTTAGACATAGGACGGCAGAACTTCATTCAAATATACGTAATAATAGTCGTAGTCATTTATTTATAATATCCTTCATATGACATGCCAATTTAAATAATAACAATATATCTAAGTATAATAAATAACCACTTACTGGTAATAAATAACGAATTCAGTGTAAGTAAACATTTTGTGTTAGATACCTCGTACTATAACATATATAATAAACAATAACAACAACACAACAAAAATAACAATTCTAGCTAGTATTATATTCACTTTTCCACTATTCAGAACAAAATCTAATTTTTTTTTAGTTTTTACACATTCTATGTATATAAAAAATGTTACAACAGAAAAATGCACTTTTAATATCGCTGTTTATTTGTGTTATTAGACTTCTTCGCGGGAGTTGAGTAGCACGTAGAAACTATAGCTCAGTAGCATGGCACAGACGTTTATACCTGTGAAAATAAAATAAACAGTACTTTTTAGTATTTTACAACTTTTTCAATCATCAAGGCAATGTTCACTTTAAAAAGTTAAGGGTCCTTAAAAGGTAAAAAATGCTCATCTATTTAGCCCATTTTCAGTTTAACTGAAAAGTTTCTTGACATTTTATCAATGTCACTATCTAGAACAGGACTATTGTTATCTAATGACATAACTTTTAAATGTATTTCTTGCATTTTGCAATAAGATATTTTGTTTCAAACATCACTCCAAATCGACCATTTTCGAGCTAAAAACTGCTTTATCGCGATTAAATTCTACTAAACACAATTAAATCAAAAAAGGGCAATGTTACTATCTGAAACTTTAATATAATCATCGTATCTTATAGTCATTTTATTGGTATTAACAATACCTTTCTCATAAAATGAAATCATCAAAATTTTAAACTTGTAAGGCCTCTTAACTATGCATTCTTTTCTAACAACTTGAAAATGAAATGAAAGGATCAATGCACCGTTTCGCATTCGATCTATAACTTTGCCTTCAGTATTAACGAGGAATAACAATACGAACATCGACAAAAATCGATCATTCTTGTATGGAGCGTCTTAATGTTATTCGCTGTTTGTTCGGACCTTTTCTCTAAGAATGTAAGTTCTATGTTAGATTTATCGTATACACATTTGCATATATCTGCAAAGCTCGCATTATATAACCGACGTTAAAAGACGAAGCTTGTAATTGTTAGTTACCTACATCCATACTATCCGACATGACATGATTTTATTTATATGAAGAGTAGTTGAATTGCCATTGTATATAAGTACTGAATTTAAAGTCGATCCAAACTTACAGATAAGAAAAACTAAACATTTATCAATAAAACACAGTTAAAAAAAGTATAATTAACACGCACACACTAGTGGTGAGGTGAAGGCTGGGAATTGTTATAATATATTTGGTTTACCGGACCACTGCATGTCCCTTTCCGGTCGTAGTGTATATTCCACACTAATGTGGACCCGGGGGATCCAGGTAGAAACTATAATATCTTCTTATACTAAATCTTCTGTTTAGCTTAGTTAGGCGGGTGTCACACTGATGCGATTTCCGCACGACGGGGCGGTGTGCGAGCGGGACATCGCTATGGACATGTATAGCGCTGTCCCACTCGCACTGTGAAAACCGTGCGGAAATCTCATCAGCGTGACCGCCGTGGGTACATTCAAACTGCGTCATATCATATGTACATTAACTCTGTCGCCTTTCAAAAATGTTTAAGACTTACCAATGTAGAGCAATTCCGTGATTATTGTCATAGCGCCAAAAGAATAGACATTGAGAAAGAATGTGAACATAGAGAGAACAGTGAAAACAGTCCACATGATGAAGTACGCTTTGATTATGCCGGGCCGTTCCTGGAAACGAAAAATAATAATATACATATTATGTAATAGTCAGGGAAGTAGTGTCGTTGTATTCATCCGATGCCAAAATGTGCACCTCCCATACATTGAGTGCAATGACACTACTTCCCGTACTAATAATGGTAACTTAGGAAGACAAATTTTCAACTGGGCACACACTACTACTTTAAACTACTACTTTAAATACATATGTAGAATGCGATGCTAGTGGTAAGCGCAAGGCAAGGATTTTCAGGTCTGCCTGATATATAAGGAGAATTGATTGACAGAATTGATTCTTCTGCCATTTATGTATCAATCTTCTCTAGCATCTGTATACCTACAGGGAGGAACGATACTCGGACTTTCCTGAATGTATGTTATAATTTAAATAAATTAGTAACAATCGAATTGTAATCTTAAGAAGCTAATGTTAAGAAGAAAAAATGGTCATGAATAATTTATTTTAATATTAGTGGCAACCCGTTTGCTTATGCATTACTTTTAAGGTATGTATTTACATTTTGATGACTCATGTACCTATACATATACTCCTATGCACTATCTTTCTCATGAAATCGGTTTAATATATAAGCTGTTTTTTAATGATAATTTTGACGCTATATATAGTTAACTCGAAAAATGGTTTTACGAATATTAAGTAGGTATAGCTTATTTGACAAACGCATAGTACTAATACTAAGGCTAACCAATTCCCTGTTTGCAGGAAAACCATTCTGTACCTGGACTGGCTAGAAATTAAAAATCTGCTGTAAGTGCGAAAAAAAATATTAAAGCTAAGAAGAGGGCAAGTGCTTACGCCAGGTAACAAGATGGATGTTTCATGGATGTTAATATCCATAAATAAGCTCCAGAAGAATACATCCATACAATGAGGTTTATGTTTAGCTGTTGTTATTAATTACTTTTGATTGAAGATATAAACTTGAAAAATGGCACACGGTGGCCCACGGGCTCTTTCAACTTGTGAAAAATTTATATTCTAGTGCCAGTACTACCAACTTTTACTAGAGCTTCCTCTTAACATGACACGACAATATTTTTGTGATTAAAATCAAATTTAGATTATAACTCTCACCATAACTACGCCATAGAGGAAGAATAGGTCGAATAAAAACTTTGCCAGGAACATGAACACCAAAATAATACACATGGCGTATGTTCCGCTAATTGCGGCATCTGCTTCGATTACGTCGACATCACCTTCCAAAATTAGGATTTCCTTAGCTGTGTCCCTCTCCATGGTACCAAATTCTGTAGCGGCTACTATCATTGCCGCAAAGAGGACAAATGAAAAGAACTGGAAGAAAATATTTTTTTAAATATATGAATATACAGGGTGGATTTTCTTTTTGGGTCAGTGAGGGCAGCTACCAGATCCCGTGCTGCTACGTGAAAATTGTCTTAGAAGACCTTGAATGAAAAATGGCGTTTTCAGATTTTGGAAAATAGCATACAGGGTGCGAGAAGAAGGCCATTTTTGACAAACTTTTTTTTTTATGGCAATCGATCGTGTTTCTATTCAGGATCAAAAGCTTGTATGGGACCAAAAAAAAGTTCCGGTTAGAAAAGCCACAAATCGAGGAAAACTTTTCCCATACATTTACTATGGAGAAATAGTGAAATTCAAAATTCCCGTTTTTTGACATTTTGAATGCTTTTAATGTTATGTTTTCATACAATATCATGTTCCTTAAACGTAGCAAGACTGATAAGCAAGATAGAAAAATGTGAATAAAAATTTATCTTTTCTCCATAGTAAATGTATGGGAAAAGTTTTCTTTAATTTTTGGCTTTTTAGTACATTGCCGGAAGTTGATCCCTTGGAAACTATTGATACTGGATAGCAATGGAAACGATTGGCATAAAAAATAGCATGAAAAAAAAAAGTTTTTATTTTCATACAAATTGTATGGGAAAAGTTTTCCTTGATTTGTGGCTTTTCTAGTCGGATATTTTGTTTTGGTCCCATACAAGCTTTTGATGCTGAATAGGAATGGGATCGATAGGCATAATTTATTTTTGTCAAAAATGACCTTTTTCTCGCAGCCTGTATGTTTTTTCTAAAATCTGAAAACGCCATTTTTCATTAATTCAAAATCAAAGGAAGGTCTTCTAAAACCATTTTCACGTAGCAGCACGGGATCTGGTAGCTACCCTCACTGACCCAAAAAGAAAATCCATCCTGTATACATAGTGAAATATTTATAAACTTATAAATAGAAAATGCGTAGTTGCCTACTTAAAATAAATATTATATAGGTACAACATTCGTTATTTGTGCAACCAGAGGACAAAGTTGCTTTTTACTGCAAGTGCTGTATCGGTCGGACTCAAAAGCTCGAGATGCTAATAAGTTTGCTCCGTGTGACATATACAACTTATTCAAAGTATTCCTAACGTGAAATACATACCTAATATAGGCCCATTTACACGACGCAAGAACTTGCATGCGATTTTTATTACATTACGGGGTTTGGTCGCCTTCGTCTTATCTCAGTAGCCCGTAGTCCGCAGTGTAATCAAAATTGCATGCAATTTCATGCACTGGTTAAAAATTAAAATTGGCCTTAAATTATTCTTAGCTAAGATCCATCCTAATATTCCTAATTCACACTATTTTGACTTGGGGGTAAATAATTCTTATTAAATATAACGTACACAGACCGGAGTAGGTAAATGTAATTTTACTTACAGCATTGATACTTCCTAGTATCAAATTCCCGGTCTTCAAGTCGAAGCAACAACAGCTTTCAAAACGCGGGAGACCCATTTTCTCTGTAACACAAAACTTCACCTTAGTCACTCCTTACTTATATAACTTATTAAACAAACTGAAAAATAGGCAGGCATAAACACTAGAATTACATTTCAATATTCCTTGAGAAGTTATTTTAATGTTATTATATTGTTAACTTAATACACCTTGGTCCCATAAGGATATGAGCTTTAAGCTAGAATTGGAGGATGATTAAGTATTATAATGTTGTAATCATAAGTATCATAACGATAAATATGACAAGACTTTCTTTCGTCACTGAAAACTCGAAAAAAACAAGCAGAAATAACATTATCTACTAACCGAATTATTATAATCCCAGTTTGATTCACTTTCACTGTTCACCGAATACTGGGAACTAGGAGAACGCAGCACCCAAGACAAACGCAACTACTGCCATCTGCGGCGTGGCAAAGATAAGGAAGTCTAGACACTAAGTGTATTGAATACTTTATAAAATATACCTAATTCGATCTACTTATCTGTCAAAACTGTGACACAATAATGGATTTTAATACTTCGATATTAGTACATTATGATACAAGTGAGGTACGAGGTACGTTGAGCATTACACTAGAGGTAGGAGGTAGGTGGTATTGCTCGATAAGGGAGCCGAGAGCCGAGAGCGTAATAATGCTCATGTACCTACTCACGAGTATCATACGACGGTTTTCAGCACATTTGCGAGGAAAAACACAATTCTATACGATAAAAATGTTGTGTTCTGTAGTTGTTGATTGAAACGGGTTATTTCATTGAGTAGGTACAGGTACTTACATCATCCAGTACCATCACCATAAAGCGTTTCCAGTGACGCCATCACGTCAATATTAATTATAACAATTGTTTTCTCCATTAGTTCATTATTTCAGAATTAGATGCGCAGTTTAAAAACTCATCAACAATATTTACATATAATGAATTATAATGGCGCGCGGTAACGTTTTTGTCATTGGCCGAAATTAAAAAAAAAAGCTGTAACTATAACCTGGTTAAATTAAGAAGGCTCAGTGTTCTTACTTACACCTTGCTACGGGGTACAAACATATCTTAATCAATATATGTATTAATATTATAGTACGAGTGTGATAATAAAATTACAGCACGCGTATCCTGGATTAATGAGCATAAAAGCGAAGTAATAAAGAGCCCCGTTACTAGCAAATGTATCGAAATAGTACATTACTTAACAAGGGCGGTAAAATAAAGAATGTCTCAGATCGCAGGTATTTGACGCCCGAGCCGAAGGCAAGGGCGATAAATATGCGATTTGAGGCTTTCTTTATTACCGCCCGTGTTAAGTACAAAATTTTATGTCACCCCCTGGCCAGGAAGTGGGATTTCCCGCGCGCGGAGCGTGCGGTAATTGCCGCTTTATGGCCAGGTGTGACATAAATGGTATTACGACGGATTTTGGACCTGATGATTTAAGTAATGTTAACAAAATTTTCGGCGGTTCAAAGTTCAAAGTGCTTTATTGTAAAACATAGGTATAACTGAACACAGGGATGTGAAAATACATATAGCGTATCACTATGTTTTGCCAGTTGGCATACAAAAACGGCGGTCTTAATTCGATTCGCTATTCGAAAACACAGAAGAAATTAAAATTATTGAACTCTTACAGAGTCCAAGAAGGAAATTGGTTCATTCTAAAAACACTCTTGAGGTTGATAGTACCTAAGATATTTCATGTAAATCTACGAATGAAAAAAATGTATTCATAGAATTAAAGTTAGTTGAACTAGAAAATGTTAAATCGGATTAGTCAGCTTATTAAATGGGTGAGTTCTGGATGTTCTTATTCTTTGCTGTATTAGGCGCCGAGTAGTCTGCAAAATGCGTCGATATGTCGGGCGCTAGGAGGTCTCGCCTGTTTTTGACACAGATTCCGAAAGTGCCAGGTTAACGATAATAATATTTTATAATCATCATCCTCCTAGCGTTATCACTCAAAGCGGTCACCCATCCAAGTCCTGACCGCTGACCACGTTGCTTAACCTTAGATACCGCAAGCGGTACGCAGGCGCCACTGGGCCACGAGCGCTCCCAATATTTTATAATATTATATAATAAACAACAACAACAATAACTGTACTGGGATAACGCTAGGAGGATGATGATGATATAGAAAAAACTCTGCGGAGTTTTTGTTTAGTTTCGTTGTTTAATGTTATTGATTAATAATCAATCACTTGTCCATTGAGATTACCTACTCTAATTTTTTGTCAATGATTAGATAAAAAGTTACACCGCTGCCGCGTTAGTTAATTAACAGATTCTTGGGGAGTGCTCATGTTTCGATCACAAAATGCATTTGCACATCAATCAGTTAGAAAACAGCTCGATTCAAGAGATATCGCTCATATATCACTAAGGACGTAATTCTATTCGCCTCAATTGACATAAAAAGATACCTAGGATATCGTTCGGATATCCCTAAGAACGTATATAACTCTCTACTATTTAGTTCAATTGACAGAAGTAGGTATGTACATCTCTAGGATATCACTCGGATATCCCTAAGGACGTAATTCTATTCGCCTCAATAGACAGAAGACATCCCAAGGATATCGCTCGGACATAGAAGGACGTAATTCTACACATCATACACATGCATAAACTCACGCCTGTATTCCCAAAAGGGGTAGGCAGAGCACATGAAATTAAATTCCAGTGCCACTTTTAGTAACTGTGGGTTCAAGGGACCGTCCTAATACAACGCCATGATCGCGCATATTGATATTGAATTCGAATAGGTGTCCTGAAGGGATCGTCCTAAAACAAACACGACTACGCGATTATCGCGCAAAGTCGCGACTTTTACTAGTAAATATTCTAAGTAAAAGTCGCGCGATCGCGCGATCATCGCGTAGCCGCGCACCTATTAGGACGATCCCTGAAAATGGAGAAAATGTTATCGTTATTGCAGTGGTGAATATGATAATTGTATTGAGTGGGACGTAATTCTATTCGCCTCAATTGACAGAAGTACATCCCCAGGATCCCTCGGATATCCCTAAGGAGTAAGGACGTAATTCTATTCGCTTCAATTGACAGCAGGACATTACAAGGTACACGTATGCCAAAAACTTTACACAACAAAGTTCAAAAATATTGTAGAAAATAAACGAATGACGAAGACATAATGCTTTTATTCCAATGGATTTTCTACTTTAACACTAATGTAAAATAGGGTTTATATTACAAGAACTCTGTCTAAAATCATGTTTGTAATAGAAACTCTATTAAACTTATTATGTTTGAAATGGAATACTATTCAATAAGAAGAGTAAGAGCAAACGCAGTACAATATAAAATCAGTGTCAAATTCATGTCAAAGTAATCGTACTATATTTATTTGCCATCTGTTGGTAAATATACAAACTATTATAATAAATAAACACCTCAAACGAAACACAAACTCCTTCCAGGAACACTTAGCAGTAAGAGCTGTGTCTACTAGATGGCGCTGTAATTAAAATTACCAGACTCGCGGAATAATGGCTGACCTGGGGGCCGATTTTTGAGAGTCGAACGCTCGAATTTTCACTCGAGATCCGTCAAAAAACTATGACGTTTTGACAGATGTCGAGTGAAAAGTCGAGCGATCGACACTCAAAAATCGGTCCCTTGGATTGAGTTCACCTTTATTATTTTTGTATCAGGCATTTAAGTATAAATATTAGTAGTAATAATTAAAAAATACTTTAAATGTTTATATTTTTTACTTGTATTGTATAGATACTCTGGTTTTCCCGGGACCACGGAGGGTCAGCAGTTTAGAAGAATTTTGTTAGATGGCACTGTTGTCAAAATATTAACGCAAACTTAATTTTTATTCTCGTCGTTCTTAAACCCTTTGAAAGGTTCAACTTAATATGCTAGTTAGCCTGTACCTATTGATAAGGAACTGACATTTTTCGTCTAAATGTGCAATGTGTAATAGTCATCCAAGACGCCGCTAGATGGCACTTTTTAAAAGTAAACACGGTAACGACATATTCCCGTAGAAACGCATAACGTCAAATAAAATTAATGTCGAAGGAATAAATGAGCAAGTTCGACGTACTGCGAATGTGATTACATTAGGGACCTATAATTAAGGAGGACTCTCGGCTGTAATGGCATATCATAAATTCATTTCGAAAGAACTTGGAGCCTTTATTGATAACCACCACAGAAGGTAGGTCATAATGAGTTACATTAAAATTATGTCTCATTGGATATTTCATACATGTAAGAATAATAGTACATTACTTACCAAGGGCGATAAAACAAAGAATGTCTTAGATCGCAGGTATTTTACGCCCGAGCCGAAGGCAAGGGCGATAAATATGCGATCTGAGGCTTTCTTTATTATCGCCCGTGGTAAGTACAAAATTTTATGTCACCCCCTGGCCAGGAAGTGGGTTTTTTCGCGCGCGGAGCGTGCGATAATGGCCACTTTATGGCTAGGTGTGACATAAAATCATTTTTACTTTATATTTATTTTCATTATGTTATCTTTACAGAATTCATTCAGTTTCACAACCTTCGCCGTCCCAAGCACCAACTACGCCTAAAAAAATGAACGAGGATTCAGTACAACAAATTGTAATTGTAGAAAGGCGTCCAATTGTTTTTAAAACTTTGGAACAATTGAAGAAAAAGCAAGAAAATATCGTCGACTTGACTTTGGACTAATAATGCAGAATAAATTATGTCTAAAGACCCTCGTTTTTTTTTTGAAAATTTCCTAAATCTATATTTGGTATCGAACCTGGGGGCCGATTTTTGAGTGTCGAACGCTCGAATGTTCACTCGACATCTGTCGAAACAACATGGTTTGGTTTTGGCTCACACAATTTCATGAGAATCGTTTAAGAAATGCGATATGTAGAGGAGAACAAACCGAAACTAGCCTGCAGAAATACGATTAATTGACAAAAAAGAAATGTTTTATTAAATTTCCAAAAAGTGACTCGACAATAAATTTTCTTTCAATTTGAAAACCTGGGGGCCGATTTTTGAGTGTCGAACGCTCGACTTTTCATTCGAGATGTGTCAAAATACTATCACGTTTTGACAGATGTCGAGTGAAAAGTCGAGCGTTCGACACTCAAAAATCGCCCTCCTGCTCACAAACTTTCACGATAATCGGTTGAGAAATGCGATTTGTAGAGAGAACAACCGGAAATCCGGACATACCCTACGAAACTATTTTTGTCGAACCAAGTAGAGACCTTCGTTTCACTCGGTCAATTAACCCTGTGCCTTTAACTGCATTTACCCATGAAATATTTTGAGTATTGTTTTTTTTTTTTGGTTGGTGGGCTGCAATATGTAGAATAAGGCTTGTGTTATATATAGGTAATACCGCCACACGTGCTCAAGGTAGGTAGCGATATCAAAGAACTCGACGATGCTTATTATTCATGAGTTAATCAGAATAATACGACATGATTTCTACAACAAACCTATTCAGAGATCAGTCGTTTTTCTTATTAACAATAATAAGGCAAATGATTAGGAACCAGAACCCCGTTGAGGTAAATCTCAATTTCAGCGAATCATTGAATAAATTGCGTCTTAATCTCGCCCCTTGACGTTGATTGATTTTCACCTTAACTACCTGCTGTAGTGGCTCCACGTATCCAAGTTATTCAGGATATTAAGTATTGCTGAATTAATGTACTTATACTCATGCTTTCGGGTTGGATTTGGTTCATCACTTTCGCTGATTGTTGGCTTTCCAATTTTTTTTTTTTTTTTTTTTTTTTTATTGTTTTTCTCAAGTTTGGCCTCCTGCGGGACCAGTTACTTATTTTTGGTACTTCTCTCGCCTCGACCTTGAGGGCCGAGGCGAGGTTGGCTTTCCAATGTTACTCGCGTACTTGTTCTAACACTGAACACAACTTGCTGCCATCCCATCTCGCGTCGCGTGCGATTTAGCAACTCATATCTCGCTCACACTGTGCAAATTAGGAAATAAATTAGATATTAACGTTTCGAGTGGCAATGTCAGTTATGTTATGATAGCACCGTATTTAAAAAATATCCTATCAAGTTTTACGGCGTTCATATCAATGATAATGATAGTGTTCTAGTGAAACAAACATAGGTACAAACATCATACAAACGCCGGATTGTTCCAGAAGGCTTTTAGAACTTCGGTATTACGTAGATCTGAATATAGATTAAACGTTAAACTCCTGAACAACAGCCCGCTTACATTGAATGATAGTGCACTCAATGCAATGAAATGTGGGGATATTGATTACCTGTTATTTTTAACTCATATTTGATAAAGTGCCGATAAAGGATGTAACGGTTATTTGAACAGTGCGTTCACGATCTGCTCCGGAAGAACACGCTAACCATTCGCGACATGTCAGAGCCCGAAGAGCGCTACGTCTGCGACCTGACGCTCCTGATGCGCGCGCGCCTGCTGTGTGGCCTGTACAACAGGCGCTCTGTGCCTCCGCGCTGGCGGCGCCTCGCTCAAGCCTACTGTGTGCTCGTACTCCTTGCCATGTCAACCTCCTTCTACATAGCTATCAACTTTGGGATTACTGACATTGCATTTATACTCTACTGGATACCGTCGCTGAGCCTGTACTGCCTTGCTGTCTTTGTCTCGCTTTGGACTGGAGACGAATACATCTACAAATTCTTCTCTCAGAATAAGTTGACCGATGTCACGTTGGACTCCACAAGTATTTTCGCCCGGTTGCAAAAGCAAATGGGACGAGCGTTTTATTATCTTATCGCGTTTTACATAATTTATTGGGGATTGGATATTGCGACACATTTCAAAGTATTATTCGTGTTCGAAATTCCATCATTTTTACTTAATCTATTTTTAGCATTTTCATCCTCAACGAACCTAATAATTATGGCGTTGTTTAACGCCCGCATGCTGGTGTTAAAGAGGAGGCTGCAGAGATACGGGTTCCGGACCATAGGCCGTGCGCAGCCGCAGCCGTATTACCAGATCTACGACGAAATATTGCAGGAGCTCGATGCAACGGACAATCCGCTTAAGTTTTTGGTACATATTTAAAAAAAATGTAAAAAAAAATGTTTCACCATGAGCAATTGAGCAATTTATAAAATTATGTAAAAATCGTGCCGAATATTTCAGTTATTCTTCGATCTGATGTTCAACTGCTGCCTTTTAATAATCACGATTGGTTTTTATACACTCGCATTTGAATGGCAGGTAAGACCACTCATGCCGCAGTAAAAGTACGTCTGCCTTTTTTTTTTCTTACGCTGGAAAATGCTTGATGCATACCGGCCTTCCTGGGGGTGTTATGCGCGGTGATGTGGGACTCCTGTGTCAGGCTACCCACTAAAAACCAGCGGCTTTCCCTCATCGCCTTTGTGAGACGCCGCAGGATTCGCTTGCGCATGCCACCACGGGCAAAAGTAGCCTGCCTAACTGAGTGACTGTGACGAATACATTGTGATTTATCTTTTTATCACCGGAGTTATATATGTGTACAAACATTGTCATTTTATAGGACATCTTTACTATGAAGCTTTTGGGACAAATCCTCTTCGGAGTAATCGGACTAATTGACCGATTCGTTAAAACATTCGGACACGTGATATTCCTGGAGTCAGCCGCTGCACATTGCGATGACATGGCCATCTTCACAGTCACGCAGCTCATCAAAGCCCCGAGTAAGTACCTAACAGTTAAAGAAACAACGAGGTCATAAACTTGAGTAAAATATTAGTGACATCAGAATTTCCTAGTCGATATGAATTGTAATTTGCCATGAAAAGTATTGAGGACATTTTTATTTACAGCGACGGAGCAGCGACTGCGTATGCGCGAGTTCGTGGGCGCGCTGGAACGGCGCGGCGCGCGGTACAGAGTGCTCCGCGCGCTGCCGGTCGACGCGCGTTTCGTGCTGCGCGTACTAGGTTTCTGTACCGCACAGATCATCTTATTTGCCACCGTACTGAAAGAAAGCTGGGACGGATACATTAATAATGGCATTTTCGATTAATTTATCGTATCTGATGTGTAATATGTATCTGTAAATGTAACAACTTTATATCACTTTGACACGTTGACACGTGAGCACAGCGTCCATAAAAAGATCGAACGCTGCGCTTACCGCGTCCAACTCAGTCAGACACAACTCGTACACTTCCCAGCGGCGGGGCCGTCCACCGCGCGATCGCGGCAACACAGTCACATTATAGTCCGTACTCCGTATTCGACCGGGTAGAGTCAGTCCGACCTGACCCAGGTCGGGCCTAGCTGAGTTTCTGGCTAGACTCAGATAGGCTAGGTTTAGTGAACCAGCGACTAAACTTCCAGTAGCTCGATTCCATTCACACCTCAGATTCGGTTGAAGCCGCTCAACTAATCTCACTGGAGGGCACAGTCTTAGAGTATTTCAGTGTTTAAGCCGCCTGCGTGATCGTGTCGGAGGTTTCCCTTGGATTTCCCCAGGCCACTCTCCAACCACGCACCTATTGTGTTAATATCTATCACTTTATTGGGCACGGCCAATAAAGCCACAGTCATCAGGTTCAAAGAAAAATAAAAGCCATTTACATGTCTTACCCCACCTCGTCTCTTGCATTCATTCACATTCATACCTAATACTCTCCTCGTAGGGCTTTCATTACATGCTTACAACCCGGTTACAATATCTGTGGACCTGGCGTCGATGACTTCACATTCCAGCGAGGTCCACAGATATTGTAACCGAGTTGTATGCCACAATTACCACGCCAGGCGATTTGACCGAAGCTTCAACACATCTTATTCTGGTCTTATAGATTTTACCCTTCAATCGATTCGTAACTACACTCCACTACACTACCTCACGTAATATTTGTTTCATCACACTTGCTCGTAAAGTGTGTTATTGCACGCCTGAGTATAAAGCAATTATAGCCGATTTACCTCCCGCGGGAGTTATGGAATTTTATAAAAACTCCCGTGGGAGTTATGAGTTTGTGTGTGATCTGATTGGTTTAAAAAAATCTAGTTGGCCGCGCGCCGCAAGAATGCTGCTCTGTGATTGGTTGAAAAAAGTCTAGTTGGCCGCGCGCCGCAAGAATATTGGTCTGTGATTGGTTGCGCGTTGCGCTCCTCTCGCAGTATACTAGGGGTGAAGTTGTCAAGTTCGTCAATTTTTGATTGGTGTTTTGTTTTTTCTGCCTTTTGTAGTTATTTATTTCCTCGCAAATGTGATGAAAAACATTGTGTGTATCACGGGAGGTAAGGGTTATTACAAACTCAAGTCAATAAAAGCCTTCTTTCTTCTATTACTTTCGTTAGTAATAACCTGCTTACCTCCCTAAATGCACAATGTTCCCGATTCCTGTCGTCATTTCATCCACCCAGCGCTAATTCGGTTTTTCAGATTACGGTCAATATCGCCATCACCCGGTTCTCCCTTAGCAAAAAAAAAGAACAAAAAAAATATTAAGTAGTGTGTGTAAAGTTTATGGTGTTGTTAATAGTTTTAGGTATTTCAAGCCATATTTCTATTCATAATGTTCACACATCACATTCACACTCACACAGGACCATCTTAACTCATAATTAAATTTAATAAAATAGGCTACGGTCTCTCCTTACCATCAGGTAGGCCGTATCGTATGCAAGTTTGTCACTGTCGTAGTATTAAAAAAATAGGTACAGTCAAGGGCATAAATATGTATACACTTTTGGACCTTATTTCAATGGAATAAGGTGAAAAAGTGTATAAATATTGGTGCCATTGACTGTACCTACATAATCAATGTATGTTGCACAGTCGTCGAGGTGTTCAAATCAAGTTTGTTCCAAGTTTCACTGTTGTACGTAGTTGTGTAAGTAGTTATTAACATTGCTTAATAATCTCAGGGTTCGAAATAATTGCCTTACGATAAATAAATAAATAAAATTGCTTTAGAATGCATTTAAATCAATTTAATATTTTAGCTATTAGATGAGTAAACGATCGATTATATAAATAGCAATGAGGCGTCCATTTTCGTTATAAATTACCTTACAAGAATACCCGTGCGCACTTACCTAATAGGGATGTTGACTTAAAAATTTATTATTACCCCAAAAGAAAGAAGACAAAACTATGCCTTGGTGATAATACTGATAAGTGATAAGTTCCATTCAAATATCTCTAAAAAACAACGATGGCGCATGTAACTTACAGGACATGTACATTGTAAATGTAACTTCTAGGGCACTACCATATTTTTGACTTGCACGCATGCTTGCTAGTGGTACACTCGATATGCCGCGCCCGCGCACGAATCAGTATTTTATGAAAGTAGTGTGTATAATTAATTATCAGAAGTGTTTGAGAAGTAGCAATTGCCTTATATAAATTATTTTGCGGCACATAGGTACTTAATCAAAATGTTTACACGAAATTCAATCGTTCAGATTATAATAAGTTATCATATTAAAGCAACTGTTCATCTTAATTAATCTAGCGTTACTAGTCCTTTTAAATGTATGTCTGTGTTATTGACTCTTATGTTACGTCAACAAACACTTAGCTAGGTCATCACTGAAAGCATTGCCGTGTTTTGTAAAGTGCAGTAACAATTAAATGTTCGCTTTCTTTCCGCAGTGGTAACTATTTCTTAGGTGAAGTTTACACTAGTGTGATATTATTTCTCAATCAATTTAGTACTGTAGTTATACTGCACGTTGGTGATAAATATTGCACGTCGGTCTTTGGAAAGAGACAAGTGATCGTGATAGTGAGTGAGTGAAGTGAGTGAGTGAAGTGGGTGAAGTGAGTGGGGGTGAGTGAATGAGTGAGTGAGTGGATTTCAATCACTGGCGGCCGTCCATTGTTCTCGTCAATCAATAATCATTATAATTGCCGTCTTGGATTAAATAAATATTCACCATTTATGAAGTTATTTTTTTAGTTTACGTCAAATCGATAACATGCCAGTTTTTGATATCTGTTATAGAGCTGTTGCAACTTTGTAACTAGAAGAAGGATAGTAAAATAATGTATGTATATACATAGGTTGACGACAACTGACAAATGACACACACATCTTACTTATACGAGTATGTGACAATACTCTACGCAGCCGAAATTAGCCGAGTCTCTTTCCTGAGGTCGATGTCATTTATTTAATGAACTTCGTATTTTTATTGAATTGTGTCCTTTGGCTGACCTATGGTAGTCACTATGTAGATGTATTTTTGTAAATAATCAATCATTAGGCTAAGTAGGCCCCTAGTCGGCGCCACGACTTCGAGTGGCGGCGGTATCAGTTTTCCCAATACATTGCGTGTGATCCCAACTAATCGCAGTGCGTTGAGCGTCTCAACCGTGCAATGAACAGATAAAATGTTTATATAAAACTCACATCCGTTTTTTTTAATGTTAATAAAGTAATTAAAGTTAAGTAAATAACATATGTTTTCACTAATCTAGTAGGACTAAATAGAACTAATCTAGGTGGTCAAAGTACCTAATTTAAGTTACTCATAAGTATTAGTATAAATTTACTGTTACTAACACAAAATTTCATGAAATAACTCAATGAAAAAGAGTTACATAATGATATAATCATTTACGTATAACATATATGTATTTAACATTTGTCCAAGGCACGCTCATTCCTGGGATATGCTTCAAACAATATAATTATTTGGTAAGTTAAAGAATAATATACATATAATAATATTACTAGTTCAAAAACATAACATAGCGAGATATAACTGGAACATAGGCCTTTACTGAATTATATTATTGTCTGGGGGCACGGGAGTGCCCCTGCCAAGTCGAGCAAAACAAAAGAAGCACGGCCGTACCATTCTTTTCTCGAAGCTATTCAGGCCGTTTTCAACATCCTGTAATTTTGTGCTAGCTAAAGCTAGAACCCTGAATTTTCAGTAACATGTTGGGCATAATATGGATCTAACTCTAACCCATACCTATCCCGTTCTCAATAAAATTCAATTTGCACTTTTATTTGAAGAACTATTGCCACTCAAAGTTCCTTAGTTTTGTCACTGACACACTAACTGACAGATCATCACAATTCTGAGGTACTTCTAGCAGACCCACAAGCTCCAATTGTTAAGCATTATTAGTTCTTAGCCTATTTATTCCTAGACAACCTAAAAATATTGCAATTTTAGGCACGTCTCAGAGATATACAAACTGCATAAGTAAGTTTATAATCCTATACAAAATAGATGCGATTACAAAGTTACTTTTTTACTTTGGATGTTCGTTACTCAATCACGCAAGAAGGGCTGAACGGATTATGATGAAACTCGGTATAAGACGACTTTATAGCCTAGATTAACATATTATAGTACTTTTTAGCCCTTATGTCATCCCTTAAATGGATAAACTCGGGGATGGAAGTTGAATCTATCTGAAAATTCGTCTCAGAATATATCCAGTGTAACCCTGGGCCCCGAATATGCGTACAAAAAAAGAGTTGAGATCCCATGGGAATCTAGTTCTGTGAAGATCCCCCCCCCCCCCCCCCCCCCCCGTACTACTGACTAATGTCGTAGAAGAAGAACTGTGTTGCGGGACTTGATTTTTTTTACATGTAATGTTTTGATGGGATTATAATATTTTACTGCCTATATACGAAATAAGGAGTCAATACGATGTAACCTCACCTTAAGTAAAACATCACGATGTTTTAACTTGCAGTGACCCCTGACCAGTTCAAGTAACACTTCACTTTTGATTCTCATAGCTGACGCACGAACTTCAAATGTTTGCATTGGTATTACTTTGCTTGCTATTTGTAAGTACCTATTCATTCATATTAATAAACTTCAATAAAAGTTAGTCATTAAATTAAAGTTAGTAGTTAGTTATAAAAGGTAGTAATTCGTTAATATTTAGCTGCATGCGTTGTTTAGCATTTACCTATTTTATTTAAGAATAGTACCTATCACAGTTTAATTTAAGGATTTAAAAAAAACCGGACAAGTGCGATTTGGACTCACCCACCGAGTAGAGAGGTCATACTTAATCATAATTGTATGTGACAGTAGGTCATACAATTATGATTATGATCGCACATGTACCGTTGCTTAATCTCGATCATTGATTACGTACTTTAAGTAAAGACTATATTTTTTTATGATTTAATTATAAATGTCTCGTTTTCAGATTTTTAACTGTACTTTAAGACGATATGACTTGCCAAATTTCATAGTTCTAGGTCAACGGAAAAGTATCCTATAAATTTTGATTCGCTGGAGAGTGTCAAAATACCTATACGTTTTTTGTGGCATAAGCCGGCCGTACCTTCTTTTCAAATTAACTAATGAAGTTTTCACAGCTCAAGGGACTGTAGACCAATTAATGGTTTTAATTTCAACCTCAGACAGACATTACGGACAAAAAAGTGATTCTATTATGGTTCCGTTTTTTCTTTTTGAGCCACGGAATCTAAAAAGCAAATAAAATAACCTTATTTCTCATAAATATTTGAGGATAAAGAAAAATCAAAAAACAATGACGGGAAAACTTTTGATCATAGAAATCAATGCGGAGTCAGTTTGATTTATGTCGATGTAGGTGTATATACGTAATTGCATCATTATGACGTATGTAGTTGTATATAATTGCATCATTATTAAACCTGTGTTTTATTTACAGGTCGATTTGGCGTTGGCAAATAACGATGTGTATTTTTCAAATGGCTGGAAACCAGTTACTAGGCCGTTTGGGAATAACCAAATGACCACCAGTCATATTGAGCGTAGACAGTATGCCGACAGTTGGAAGCCATCTCCAAGTGATGATGAAAGTAATAGCAATTATATTCGGAAAGACTCAATATTCTTATCATCAGAAGCATATAGAACACACACATCTGGGAACATTTTATTACAAAATGGTTAGAGAAGAAGCTTGGAACTAGTCGAAAGTAGATTTTTTATATAAAAAGACTGAGCTAATTATAAACAGATATTATGCAGTAACTTGCATAGAAGTAAATTGTATTTTACGTTACACTGTGTGTATAATTTCAGGATCAGTTATCCCGTATTTGAGTAAACCACCATCTGGAGATAATGAAGAAACCTGTAAGTAACTTCTTTCATTTATTATTATCCCAAAAAAGTTCATGGCTGGCAAATTAGAAATAAATATTACTTTATCTACACACATATCATAAATCCTCTAATATGCGTTCGGAAACCGTAGAAAATGACTCTCATTTCAACATTCAATGAATTTATGGCAATTTTCTTATCTGTGGCTAAGGCTACAGCAGTACTAATATAATTTTTAATTTTAATCTCATATTTATGATGTTAAAATATTAAACGTCAAACAAAACTGTCAAAATTTAAATGTCAAGTTGACATGTCCCTATTCTAGTATCACTGAAAATTCAAATTCAGTCGATGCGAAATGTCAGCTCGATGTTTTTTTTAGTATATATCGCACGAAATTTGAGCTAGAACGACATGATCACATCAGAATAGGGACTCTTTACTTTTTAAAATAACATTCAGGTATCGGTTGCCAGTTCTGATTTCGATATTTCCGCAACCGTGCAAAAAAGGTTGTATTAACACAATTATTGTATTTATTTACTACGGTTTCTGAACCCATCTTAGAGTACTTATAATATGTGTGTAGATAAAGTAATGTATGCAACTGTACATAATTAGGCATTAAAACACTCGTGTGACCTTATCATGAATTTCGCCTCCGGCTCGTTTCATAAAACACACTCGTGTTTTAATGCCCCTCATTATGTACTAGTTGCATAAACTACTATTATACAACCAAAAACGGTATTATGATCACCAAAATTATACTCATTTTAGTGTAAAATTATAACCAAAATTTTACAATCGCCAAAAATTAAAACGAAATGGCAAAATAAAATATTCCTTTATTGGTTAATATTCCTGCATTTTATAGCAATCTTAGAGCCTTTATTTAGTGACAGCGCAATAATTTGGTTATAATTTAAAATTTAATTTTGTGATCAATTACTGCATTTGATTATCGGTTACCATATGATCTGTTACATTATTTGGTAGTCATTTTGTGATCATTTACTAATTTGGTAATCATTTACTCATTTGGCGATAGGTGCCCGTTTACGCATTTGGTGTTTAGTAGGTTTATTTATATGTTTTAAGGGACGAAAGCTTAGGGTTCCAAAGTTTTGGTGGTGGTCATTAATTATATTTGTACCCTTTGACAACATTACTATTTCGTTTACCGATATAAAAATAGTGCTATTACTTATTCTGTGCCAGTAGCTCGTTTCACGAAGCTACAAGTTACTATTTTACAAATGAAATCGACAACACATGTGAAGTTAAATTACTAGTAAAGTTGTTATAGGCTAAGTAACGTGCCAAGCGCAGTTTGTGCCAATGTGGACTTGTAAATTTGTAACTTATAGTTTCGTGAAACGAATAATAATAATTATAATTGTTTATTTATATGTATAAAGTAAATCAATTATTACAAAGTGAAGTGAGTACAAACAAAATTCATAGCAGTTTGTTGGTAGTTCGAATGCTCTTGGTACACTTGTATTACATCTAGAGCTACAGTATGTAGCGTATTGGCGTACAATGTGAAAAATAATGTAAATATGTAATATAATAATGAATTACAATCTGTGATTAATAATTTCAGCCTTGATAGAACCAAATCAAAATCACATTCTCGCAAAATTAAAACCAAGAGACGAAGTGAAAAAAACTAATGTAAAAATTGATACACAAAGAAGAACAGCAAAACGGTATGGTGGTCCAAGTTCATCAGATTTTATTGTGTCAAGGAAACTGATCACAACCGACTCTAATACCGAAACAATTGTGAAGCAAATTTCAATGAAAGCTACAAATGTAACTAATAACATTTATGAAGTGACTGAACCGGCAAATATTCAGGAATTGGAATATAGATCTGATGGCGTTCACAACGAGTATACAAATAAGTTAGTCGATTTTCTTTCAAAGTATAATATTGAAGGTCATGAAATGTTGAATAATTATGCTATGTCTAAGCAGCATCAAAAGAAAATAAACCGTGTGTATCCTTATCAAGATAACCCGGTATCTTTAATACCATTTAGATATAATAGTTTAAACCATCTACCAGTTAATCCAGTGCTAGCAGTTTTACTGTCAAATTACGGATACTATCTGCACGGTTTTTATGGATTACCAAATAGTTACAAGAATTTGTATGGATATGCAGCTTCCAATAATATTCATAATAATAAACCGTTCGGATCATATAAGATTTATTCTGACACCGATTCTTCTAATTGATTATTTGGTATTTATTCTTAAGATTATTTGTGTGTAGGCCAAGTTGTGTTGAAGTAAGCTGTACAAAAAGCGACAAAATTAAATTCAATAACTTTTATAAAATATCGTCTAGCACAAAATATTACAACTAGGTATATATACAGACAGGGTGGGCAACTTGGAGGTATACAACTTTTTTTTCGCCCATTTTGTTTTTGCGGCAAATATATGACAGTTTTTTCATGAATATTACTTTATGTAGATACAGAAAATTTGTTATAAAGCGTTAGTGGTTTCAATAAGAAAGGGCCACGTGTCATACGGCACGAGCCACAAGAAACATTCTTTTTAATGTTTCTATTGATAGAAACATTAAAAAGAATGTTTCCCGGTCGATTAATTTCGAGAAACGGTGACATTGATTGACCCCCAAGATCCCCTGATTTAACAGCTCCTGACTTTTTTCTGTGGGGCTATCTAAAGGGACGTGTCTATGCTAACAGGCCAATGAACCTTAAAACACAATTAAGATAAAACATCCGAGACACAGTCACTGAGACAAGGCAGGAAATGTGTGAAAATGTGACAAAAAACGCGAAGATGAGGGACATCGGCCATGCTGCTAGAGGCGGATATTTGAATAACATTATTTTCCATATTGAATTGCCGGCCCTAAATAATATATTTAATAAAAAATACGAATAATATTAATATTTCGTAAAATAAAATTTTAAAATCAAAGTGTATACCTTTTATTTGCTCACGCTGTGTTAGTAACATCGCTGTACTTAATTTATAATAGATAAGCTGAGAAACGAATATGAAGGAGACTCAATTTGTCTTAGTGTGTGTCTGTCCCACACTCTTATTATATCTATTATGTAGTATGCTACCGTAGAATTGTAAAAACCGTTGTCTATCTAGCAAAATTGTATACGGTGAAAAGATCTACCGAAAAATTGAATTGCAAATAAGTACCGTTAAACTATAATCTATCGAGTGACATTTAGCGAGATTATAAACAGTCCAAAGATTGTGATTTGGAATATTATTTTTCGGTACATTTCAGTATTTCGCCAGTTTATAATCTCTCTAAATATCTAGGTAGTATTTAGATTATGATCTAACTGTTTTAATAATCTTACGGTGACGTGTATACCGATTCTATAAAAATATCACAATCTTTTTTTGTATGATCTTGTATATTAATACTTGTATTTGTTGATATTACTTCATGAAATCTTTACTTAAAATATATATTTTGTATTTATTTTACCAAAACAAGTACCTATCTAAAAATAGATAACCAACTGTAAAATGTTTGATTGTGTCGGCTTAAGTCGCAAACCTCGTTATTCCATTTTTTAAATGAAGAGATTTAATGCATAGTGTAGCAATAACTAGTTATCAATCATTATCCAATGTTCTCGATGTGCCATTTACAGCCATTTTGATGATGACTCTTTTCCCAACGGTGTGTCAAATGGCGCGTCGTCGTGGACAGTGACCCTAGCAATTTAGTAAAGCAGCATTATTCATATTATACTAAATACCTATTCACCCATAATGGAAACTTGCCTATCAAACATAATTAAAGCATTGGGCCAAATCTAGTCCGAACTTATGGAGTACAACCTTACTGGTTTCAAAATAGAATTCAAATTAGTTTGTTGTAACGCCAACATACTAGGTCCGGATTTTGGAGTGGATCCAAGTGGCCTAACCCGACAGTTTCACGGGTTCTCTGAAAAGTGGCCTTTGTTGCCAACTCTTTTAGTTTTAGTTTTTTGGCCATAATTATTAAGTCCGGCTTTTATTGTTGGCAGCGTAAGCCAGGGATAGTCCTGGTTTTCTTTAAAGAGTTTTGGAGGATTTTGTACAATTTAATCGTCGTGATTTTTTTATATGTCACTGGTATAATAATAAAACTTGTCGCTATTTTATGGGGGCCCATCTAGCAGAGAGTGAGTCACCGTCTGCTGGAAATAAAAATCTGATACAGTTTTATTAGGCAAGCGTCCGTTGTCTCACCCAATAGCCCAGCCATTAGTTCATCATATTCACCCAATAATTCAGTTCATTTAGACTCCATCAACCAACAATAGTCCCTGTACACAGGGACAGTATCCGCTCGGTGCATCCCTTGCATTTCATTAAATTGTCAAAAGGGCCTCTACGTGTTGGCTATGTGGTACTCGTTGTTCCTTCGGTGCCTGGTACTTCGGCTCTACGCACGCCTCCCAAAGGGTCCGGGACACCATTGTCCCGTGAACGGGAAAAACTTGTATTATCGATTTCCCATTAAGATGATTACTACCAAGCTGTCTTGTGTATGGTATTTTAAGAATTCCTTTATATTATGAGAACGCACCATAGATACTGTGTATGACATACAATATTGAAATACATTGTCTCCATCAGTTCTTATCGCAACCTTTCTATATTTTTTATTCATGGAGGAATTTTCCAGTTCCCTGGCCTTTATGAGTTGGAAGATCCGATATTAATTTACATAGTACCTATTTAGTAACGTAAGAGAGTAGAATATATTTGTAATTTTACTTGCAGTGTTTAAGTGTTCTTTTAGTGAATTTTCGTAGTGTTTGTCATTCACGATTGAAATTAATATAAATCGTCGAATTTAACTGTATGTGTTCCTTATTTTTTATAGTAAACGAAATCCATTTTAAAGGATGTGTCGGGACCGAGATGTATGTAAGGAAAATGAAAGCGTAGGAGAGAAGTAGAAGTAGAGAGTACCTAAGTATAAAAATGCTGCCCTAATGAAATCCTATAGGAGATATTTATCTACTTTGATTAAATCTATTTAGATTTAAAACTGACCTACCCATACAAAGTCGTGGCGGGTTAAAAATCCAAAAGTATGTCTGTCTATCTGTGACCCCTTCACGCTTTAAACTGCTGAACCGATTTAGATGAAATTAGGTATGGATATAGTTTGAATCCCAGGAATGGACATAGATTAGTTTTTATCCCGGAAAACATCTCTTAAGGAAGTGCTTAAGCTAGTCTTAAGCTAGTATCTAAATAAAATTAAGTTTGGTAAATGATCCTTTGTTTGATACGGAACCATAAATGAATGGTGTCCCGTTGATTTTATTCTATATGTTATTCAGAGGTTTATCAATACGTTTAATTCACAAGTACGCACACATTTTCCAACACTAATGGGACTTTATATTTGTGGACCCAGTCCAGTCGATATTCCAGTGGCAACTTATAAGTAGGTATGACTGATTTGGGTACCTGGCGCTGCAGGGAACGGAACGTTTCTCTTACGTACAGTAATAACATGAACAACATATAACACGAACATGTATTTTAACAAGCTAAGTTATTCGCATTTTATTAAATTTCCTCTTGTCAGTACCTAGATGAGGTAAAATAGCATCATATTAACTTAATCGTGTCTTTTAATAATGCGTTGTTTAGTAGGCTGAGTAAAAAAGGAAAATATAGACTCAACTTTGGACTTCTTTTCTATCGAGAAAATTTTAAGCAATCATGTTTGGGCTATTCTCAGTACCATAATCATATAGTCAAGAATCATATAAATATCTAAAAATCAGTCCCTATTGTTTCCTCGTCTGGGCAGAACAGCGGTTCAAAATTTCAAAATTTCTTGTTGTAGCGCCTTAAACAAAATGTACGCTGCAACGATGGTAAGTACTGTACCTTGTATACAACTATACACGCCTTTACAGATCTCCTTGTGACGGACTGGCTAGATATAACATTTAAATTAGGAATGGTAACGTACAGTATTGCTGAAAGAGGCGCAAACATCATTCGGATTGTGGCCGCGGTCGAGGGAAATTCTAGTGTATCACTCTTTGAATAGATTGGATATTGGTTAAGATAATATAAAACCTGACGGAGAACTCCGAGAGTATCATTCCGAACCCCCTCCTACTCCTACATGGTGGAGGTGCGGGGAAGGAGGGGGTTCAGAATGATACTCTCGGAGTTCTCCATCAGGTTTTATATTATCTTAACCAATTAAGCTGCACCTGTAACCAGCTTCATATTAGTCTCGGTGAAAGAAGCCAACCCTGGTCCTGATTGAGTGCTGCGTCAAGCTGCCCAGCATATACGGGACGGCGGGAAGGTGATGACTTTGCGTTATGCCGTCATCATCTCTACGTTGAAGCGGCAGCATTATTTTAATCACTGTTGTATTTCTTTCCAAAACGGCAGCATTATTTTAATCACTGTTGTTATTTTTGGCAATAAATATCATCCGTGTTGGTTGGTGTTTTTATTTAGAGGTGTCAAGGATATTGACACAAGAATAGGTAGGGTTGTCTATGGTTGTCATTTTTTACCTTCTTGGTAAGATAGCCGAAGTTAGGGTTAGTTGACACATGAGCTTTATAAACCATAGATGTTAAACGGATCTTGTGTGTAACTGACCTTATCTGGATGGCAGACGTTGTAATACTTTATGACCGTTAAGGGGTTGTTGCCTAGGTAGGATGTAGTTAAGGGTAGGTTATACTATAGGGAGATCAAATGAAAATTGTATTAGATATGTTATCAGATGTAGTACCAGCACTACACCGGAGCGGCAGGATATGTAAAGGTTGTATACACGCCTTTACAGATTTCCTTGTGACGGACTGGCTAGATGTAACATTTAAATTAGGAATGGTAACGTACAGTATTGCTGAAAGAGGCGCAAACATCATTCGGATTGTGGCCGCGGTCGAAAGAAATTCTAGTGTATTAATCTTTGAATAGATTGGATATTGGTTAAGATAATATAAAACCTGACGGAGAACTCCGAGAGTATCATTTCGGACCCCATCCTACCCTACAGTACTCCACAGAGTACTTTTATATATATAACAATCAACATGCACCAGCATCATCCAGCATCACTAACACCAGCGCAAAAGGACATTCACTTATTAATTGTTAACGGCACTGGTTTATTCATGTGCACGTCGGAACACACTCAATAAACTGCTGATAAAACTCCACCACACTCGCCCTGTAGTCTTGTGACACTGTCCAAGTCATAGCCGAGATATTCCAAAAGTTTTTAATTAAGTTCAATATAAAGGTAGTTTAATGTTGTCTAAATATTTTTTGTTTGTATTTAGGTAATTTAGCAATAACTTTGCTGCATTATGGTATTTCAATAGTTTTCTCAACACAATATAAAAAACGCGAGTTTTATTTTATTTCGATAATTATGCTATAGAGGTAATGCATTTATATCTCGAGTAGTTTTCGCGATTTTGCACTCATATACTTAACTTTTCCCCATTTTTGAGAAAATCACTTTATTAGCCTCCACTAAAATGACAGATTAAGCTTCACTTTAATTAAACGGACTCGTTGGATGGGTCGTCCGTTTAAAATTAATACTCAGTAATGTCTTCAGTATGTCTTCTTCAATGCGTTGACAATAATGTACAGTCACCCATTTGATTTCTGGGCCACTTTGTACCTTGCCACAGCGATCAATACGAAAGCCGATAGAGATCTCATGCTAATGTCACTGTGGCAAGATACAAAGTGGCCCAGACATCAAATTGAATGACCGTACTACTATTTTACGAGTAGTTAAACATTGACAAGGACACCGTACCGATTTGCTGCCGCGAAGACACACATTATTTTATATGTTCTGAGTTTAGTGCGTCTATAATTTTTTGTATCTGTGTGACTTTTGTGCAGTAAATAAATGTTTCTTCTTTCTTTCTTTGTAAGTAAATCAAGAGGACGCCAATTTCTATAAAACGTTTAAAGTAACTCGTCCTTTTTTTAAGTACCTAATACGCTTGAACTAGCTAGTTTCACTACTCTATATACTTAATGGTCTCTGTACCAATCTACCAAAAATTTTATTCTTAGTTATCATAATACTCGTACTTCGTTCCAAATTATATGATGAAAATTTGTTATAGAATAGTATAAGAACTTTTCTTCATCTTATCTGAACGAAGTATACCATTCGTAAAGTATAACTCATACTTAACCTCTGCTTTACACAATAGCGTTGTCTATGGATTCTGAAAAAGTTTATAATTAAAATAGCGCAGTGACAGCGTGGCAAAATTAATTTTGAGCTCTATCTCACCTAACAAATATTCACATGTCGCCGTCGTAAAACGAAAAAATAATATAATTTAATAAAGCAGCTTTCTGTTACCTTCGACCAAACACAGAACTTTTTTCTTTTGCTGCCTAAGAAACTTGAGATTTCTTTCTTTTACGGCGCGGGAAGTTGCGCTTTGACCGACTTTAATGAGTTTGATGAATCGTTTATGTGTGGGCCACATTTACGTTTACGTCAGTTAAATAGGGGGATTCTTATAATTCCTTTGTTTTCCAATATTAAAATATATATATATATATATATATAGTCCTCCTCATCGATTTCGATGACGGCGACCCTGACAAACTATGTATTTGCCCTATTGTGAGCTCTGATATGGCTGGCGAGGCCAAACTTGCTTTTGAATACTCTATTGCATGCGTGACAATAGAGTTGGCCAGACGTGTACACGTAGGAGGGCTTAGGCCTCTCTTTTCTTAACTGGCGTTTTATATCTAAAGTTATTAGGCGATTTTCTTTAAAAGACTTGACACCGTGAAATGTGGTAAACCGCCAAGATGGTCTTTTTGCGGCTTGCGCCTCCCAGTGCTCAGGGTCAATAGCGCAAGCGTTCAGGTGTCGTTTGAGCACGTCCTTGTAGCGCAGATGCTGACCGCCATGCTTCCGCTTACCCTCAGCTAATTCTGAGTAGAATATAGCCTTGGGCAAGCGGCGGTCATCCATACGAAGGACATGCCCACCCCACCTGAGCTGACGCTGCATTAAGAGGGCCTTCACTGCCAGTCTGTGAAAACCTGGATGAGCCACCAATTTTTGAAGAGTTCGTGGACGCGATTAAACGTCTTAGAAACTCGAAGACACCGGCAATGGACAAAAAAAAAAAAATATATATATATATATCTACTCAACGAGCTCAAGATAACGATATCCTCTCGATTCATTCGACGAAGTAGGTAGTTTAAAAAACCCCGCCCTTATAGTCCTCCTTAATACATTAGAATAAGTAAAGTCCCAAACTACCTAAGCATAAAGTGGCGCAGGACCGGTCATTGTGCCAACTAATCTATGTCCGCAAGGTGTCCAGCAGTGGACGTTATTCGGCTGTTATGATGATGATGATGATTGATAAAATATATTTAAATACATAGAAAACATCCATGACACAGGTAACGTTAGTTACCATAGTTCACCCATGTTTCAAAATGAAATTTTATTACACAGTTTTATTCAATTTCATTTTGAAACATGGGTGAACTATGGTAACTAACGTTACCTGTGTCATGGATGTTTTCTATGTATTTAAATATATTTTATCAGGAGTTATTATTACACAGTTTTATTCTAGTAAAATATGAATATAATGCAGTCAAATGTTCCTTATAGATTTCATATACAGTAAAATTGGTTTGTATTGTAGACAAGTTTTGAATTAAGGAAATTAAGCTTGGCTGATTTTTAATCTCCTAAGTCTGAAATGACTTACGATGTGTTAATATATTTTAAAACTAAACTCATAACTCCATCGGGAGTTATAAAGTTCCATAACTCCTGCGGGAGGTAAATTGGTTAGGTATAACTGGTCAGTGATGTATAAATATTAATGATCGACATCATTGTTGACTGACATCATATTTAAAATAATTCGTCTAAATTAATTAAATGATGATAAAACAGTAAACGCTCCCGATAATTTCATATTTTTATCCTTTTAGTCTTGATGTGAGCTTATATTATTATTTCCAAGCTAATTAATCTACACTTAATTGTTTTAAAGACCCAGGCATCCCAAGATAATCTTCACTGAATTTGTCATTACGTCTTAGTTCCTCGTTGGTGCACGCTTGTCTCATATTCATCATGTGCGATACATGACTTTCTGAAGAAAGTTCTTCATTCAGGTCATCTGCAAAAAAAATCATCGTCTGTGCATTCGTGTACCTACCAAACAATGACTATCTTTACATAATATAATTTTCCTCAATTCGGTTTATTTTCTTCAAGTGCATGACCTTATTTATATCTAAACGTGGAAAATCATTAGTTGCTCAAACTATCATGTCGGATATAATCACGATCATGCTAGGAGTGTAGTCTCTTCTGCTAAATTTGATGACTGTAGGACGTATACGGGGCGTACGGTTTATGTACTCTATGTTCTAGCTAGCCTGCAGGGCCACACCACTGTGAATTAAACCAGCTATGTTGTTACGTCTCTCTCTCTATAGTTAAATACAAGTCAAAAGCAACCAAAGTTCATAATTAATCACAGAATACTGTCCTTTACCTCTTCTGGCCTAATTGTTTGTTACTTACCGAAGAGTTCTAAAATTGATTTTTGTTCTCCGCCAAAATCTTCGGGTAATAATCGTTTAGGGAAGATCTCTTGCAACGATTCCGCTGTTTTGACTACATTAATCCGTTTACTAATTTTCGCACTCACGAATTGCTTTACAATCTTCACGAGTGTATTTATCACCATAGAAGGTGATATCACGTACACGCCCTTAATTCTTATTCCGTAGCCTTCCTGGAAATATAATTTTGAGCAGCTTGTTGTAGACTGCGATTTGTCACAGTACCTAGTATTAATAGGATGATGATGATGAATACCTAAATAAGCTTCATCATTCATCAAAAGATACTCACAATAATCACTGACAAGATATTACGAAAGTCATTGAACTTCAATTTGGTGACTACTTTCGTTATATCCACGTTATTGAGATCAACAATTATATAATATCCCTGGGCATAATCGTGAAGTTTGAGATATTCACATATCTGTAAAAAAAATACAAAAATGCCTAGGTATTTATTTTTTCAACCTTACCAGAGCTAATTTGTACACAAACTTCTATTATGCTAATTTCGACTTAACAATCAGCAAAATACTGTAATAACGAGGCATGCGTCGCTGATATTTGAGCGAATTTTTTCGCGGTAGGTATGTTACGTTATATTAACAGCAAATCTCACCATTACACAGTGCTGATACGCTTCTAAGAAATAATTGGATGATGCGATTTTGGTGGGCATCATTTTTGATATAAGTAATCTGTAGTTGTCCTCTGTCAGTTCAGGTAGCGCAGTTTGTAAGCTGCAAGAATAAGACAAACCGAATTTAACAAATTGTATAGGTATGTCATTTATTGCTAATAGCATTGTATTGTACTTAAAGCAGTTTGATTATTTTATGGTAACCAGATTAGTTACCGAGCGGCCTTTTCCAAAAAAAAAAAACGGTAAATATGAGTCTGACTTGCCGGCCGAGGATTCCGTGCCAAGTCCTCGTCTGCGTGGTAAGGGAGCGCTGGGGTAAGACGAGTTAGGGGACTGAGAGAAATTACGCGGGTGGGGGGTGTGAAAAGCGGGATACACAGGAGGCAAAATATGCAAATGTCATATTGGTTAACGGTGAATACATTAATTTTGGAATCGAGTATTTTATATTCGTTTTCTGTGAACCTGCTTTGGTTTTTTTCTCGGAGGTTTAATTTTTTTTCATTAAGTTCCGTTGTTGTTCTAGATACAGGTTTTTCCAATAGTTCAGTAACTTCTGCTCCAGTTTTGTTTAAAGGTATTTATTATATTGATAGTTAAATGACAAATGACATGAAATAAAGACAGGGATAAAAGGAGGATGTTCTGCCATCGATTGTAATTGCGGCCCTATCGTGTCAGGTTTCTCGTGTCACTGCGGTTAAACTCGCGGCTGACACCGCCGGACAGTAGCAGCATCGTTCAACTTGGTTGTGTAAAACACTAACTAAGTGGTGGCGTTGACGCGCAAACAATACTGCCCTGATATGATTAGACAACAGACAAAAGAATCTTTGCTTGTAATGCAATAACATGATATTCATAATATACTTACAAAAATTTTTGCAGAATTAATAAATCTCTTTTTGCGTCACACTTCTCAAACAGGTTTGGCGCGACAGTGCGCAAGGTGCAAAGTCTGTCCATTCTTGTTTTTGCTTTATCCATAGACCCCTTTGCAGCAATTATGAATCGCTCCAAATAATCCCTAGCTGAAAAAAAACAGGTTTAGTTGGATTGGAACCACTTCACTGTCTGCCAGGCCGCTTGCAGCGAAGGTTTTACCAAGAAATTACCTAATTGCTATTGATTTTCTACATTTTAGGTAAAAAAGAAACAGACTTAGTGGTTAGAGCGTGCATTACACAATTTTTTAAAAACTAGGTACTCCTAAACCTTTGCTAAGGTCGCTTACCGTCAAATCCACTGCTAATATAACTGGCATATTATAACTGAATTGTTATTAATCATGTTCCACTGATTAGCATGTTATTTATTTTATGTCACACCTGGCCATAAAGTGGCCATTATCGCACGCTCCGCGCGCGAAAAAACCCACTTCCTGGCCAGGGGGTGACATAAAATTTTGTACTTACCACGGGCGATAATAAAGAAAGGCCTTGCCTTCGGCTCGGGCGTAAAACACCTGCGATCTGAGACATTCTTTGTTTTATCGCCCTTGGTAAGTAATGTACTATTATTATACTCTACCTCAAAGTAATTATATAAATACGACGAGAAACTCGCTAACGCGAGAGGTCGGTGACCTTAAGACATATAATTGTTTATGTTTACTTCGTATCGCTCCGACTATGTAGATTTTTGTTAACAACATAATTTGACATCTGGTTTCCACTTTTTCAAGTGTTTTAGATTTACATTAAGTACCTAGTATTTTTTTACAATTTTTAAACGTACCGATGAAGAAAGTGTAACTTGGAACACGCTGTTCTTGCAATTGTTGCTTCGATGGAACGGGCTATCCTTACATAACAATATAATAATAATCAATGCAATTTAGTTCATGCCAGAGTTATGAGCTAATTTTCAATTGTATTAAAAAAACGTTACTCATTTACATTGTACCGTACTTATACAAAGAATTTTTAGGCAAATCCAATATATTTATGCAATAAATTGTATACAAGACATATTGCTTATTTATAGTAACGCAAACTGAATGTCCAAAGAATAGTAAATAAATATGTTTAAATAAATTATTAAGCTCACCAAAATCCTTTTTCACATAATGGTCTTGTTTTTGAATCCAATCTTGCAAAATATTTATATTATTTTCAATCACTCCAGCCTTATCTAAATTAAATTCCTTTCTGACCGCACTTAAAGTGTCATCGTTAAATTTTAATAAATTGTTCGTTAAATTTTGCACCATCTTTGTTATGTATGAACGTTGTTAATAGCAGACTGATTCCGCAGCGCGAGTTATGGACGATAGTGATACACGTGAGTAAACAACGACCCAAATTGGTCAAGGGCGAGTCGCATTCATGTGTAGAGGATTCGTTCTCATCTATTATATCTACAGTGGTCCTATACAATTTGCCAAAAATTATATTTTGCTTATTTTAGGTGCCTACTATTTTTAAAGATCCATCCATCAAGGAATGCGTTTCCAAGAATTCAGCACTTAGTTCGAATACCTACATTACGTACGTCACGTTATTGACCGAGTAAAACGAGGTCTCTGTTTTAGCTTCGACAAAAATGCTTTCGTATGTCCGGCCGGATTTTTGTATGTCCTCCTCTACAGGTCGCATTTATCAACCGATTTTCGTGAAATTTTGTGAGCAGGTTCGGTAACTATATAGAATTTTTTTGTCGAGTCACTTTTTGGAAATTCAAAAAAACAAACATTGTATCAATGATTTCGTGTTTTTCTGCGGCCGTTTTTTCCTCTACAGGTCGCATTTCTCAACCGATTCTCGTGAAATTTTTTGAGCAGGTTCCATGGCTACATATCATTTATTTGTAGAGTAAATTTTTGAAAATTTTTAAAAAAAATTTTTTACGTCGTTGGCTGATCTCCTCTACAGGTCGCATTTATCAACCGATTTTCGTGAAATTTTGCGAGCAGGTTTGGTAACTATATAGAATTTTTTTGTCGAGTCACTTTTTTGAAATTCGAAAAAACAAACTTTGTATCAATGATTTCGTAATTTTCTGCGGCCGTTTTTTCCTCTACACGTCGCATTTCTCAACCGATTCTCGTGAAGTTTTGTGAGCAGGTTTTATGATTACATAGAATTTTTTAGGCAAGTAAATTTTTGTAAATTTTATTTTATTTTATTTTATTCATTGGTTTGTTCCCCTCTACAGGTCGCATTTATCAACCGATTTTCGTGAAATTTTGTGAGCAGGTGCGGTAATTCTACAGAATTTTTTTATCGAGTCACTTTTTCAAAATGTAAAAAAACAATTTTTTTATCAATTATTTTGTGTTTCTGCGGCCGAATTTCGATTTGTTCACCTCTAAGGGTCGCATTTCACAACAGATTCTCGTGAAGTATTGTGAGCACGTTCTTTGATTACATCGAATATTTTTGTCGAGTAATCTAAAAAAAATTCTATGGTTTGTCCTCCTCTACAGCAGCGGTCGGCAACAGGCGGCCCGATTTTCACAGTTGGTCAGGACGAGATATGTGTTTGTAAGTATATTTTACAGTTAAATCTATCTAAATTTTTTTTCAAACATTTCGCGCTCGCCGCGTTTGCGTTAGACAGTATGAAGTATTTTCCACACCTGCATCTTAATGTTCAAAAAATTTCGCGCTCGCTGCGCTCGCGTTTGCGTCTACATGACTTGATGCGTATGAAGTATTTTCCAGACCTGTATAATAATGTTCGCAAAATTTCGCGCTCGCTACGCTCGCGTTTTCAACGAGATTTGTTATGACTTGATGCGTATGAAGTATTTGCCGCATTTGAATCAGTGTTCGAAAAATTTCGCGCTCGCGTTTACATCTACATAACTTGATGCGTATGCGTATGAATTATTTTCCGCACCTGCATCATAATGTTCGAAAAATTTCGCGCTCGCTACGCTCGCATTTTCATCTAGATGTGTTATGACTTGATGCGTATGAAGTATTTGCCGCATTTGCATCAGTGTTCGAAAAATTTCGCGCTCGCGTTTTCATCTAGGTGTGTTATGACTTTATGACCCGTCCCCCCCTTAAAGTTTCTATATGCTTGCATTGATCGAATGAATCGCGAAATTACAATGCGGTTGAAATGCGGATTATCTGGGTTTGGTAAGGAAACTAGCTGGTTTATCTGTGAAAAGTCGGTTTTTTCGTCTTTCTCGTTTTTACGTAAAAAGGGGTGCGAATTTTTACTACGTTACTGTCGCGTACGGCGTACCAATTTGTTTCGATATGATATCAACAGACAGTGATCATTATTATCATCTGCGGCCCGCGAAGATTTTTTTAGCTACTATGTGGCCCGTGGGTGCTAAAAGGTTGCCGACCCCTGCTCTACAGGTTCGATATCTAACATAGTTTTGGAAATAAAAAAACACTCACGAGGTCTACAGCTCACAGAGCCACTAGTGTAAGGTATGTTCGTAATTTCTGTGTATTTATCTTCCTTGATGACAGATAGATCCGACACAAACTTTCCTTTTTCTTTCACTGTTAATCTATGTGTCCTTGTTTGTCCTTGGTCACGTTTTCTTCTGTTCCCCTTTGGCTTTCCCTTTTATAATGTTCTAAATCCATTAGTCTTGACATAAATTCGTTAAAAAAATAATGTTCAGTCAACATTGTCATGGAATTCAAATTGAATAAGAAATTAATTCCTTAACGCTCTCGCGCGCCAAAATTGTGTAAAAACGGGACGCGATCATAGTGCTTATATACCTATTTTGAATATATCAGTTGAGATATTATGATCATTCATTAAGGTTGTCCGGAAGAGATCGCTCTTAAGCGACGAGACCGCCTGTTGTCTAACTCTACCTATAGGTTGTTGTTTTGATTCTGTTTACTGATCCATTTGTGTGAGGTTTGTGAACTCAAACTCTAGGGAACTCTAAACCAGATTAGATAAATAAAAACCGGTATTATCTGGCCAAACTGAGATTTGAAAACCCATTGAGTGCGAGTAATTAAATACGTACATGTCATTATACCTCATTACACTTGCACGTTTATTTCTAACCCAAATCAAATTTAATTGGATAAATGTATATTTATTTAAAGAAACAAAACGAAAAACAATTAAAAATAACACTATACTAACATTACTAACACTAAAAATCTAACTATAAACTAACTTAAAATAAAATGTATAATAATTATAAAACTAAACTACATCTGAGAAAAGGCCTGTTAATTTATTTAGTGAAAGAGTAAAGAATATGTTCTAGAACAAAATTAATTTCATAAAATTATAAACAATCAATTTTTTCCCCGAGAAAAATGAACTGAAGATTAAAATTGTATTCTTAGTTTTAAAGTAAATTTGGATTCATAAATGTATAAATGTTAGCTATGTAAAACCAATTATATATGTAATGTTTAATTTTAAGGCCAAATATTAAATTTGTACACCCTTATGGGTAGATCACAGAGCACTGTATAATTCATTTTACTGTCATCCTATTATGGACCTGTGTATCACAAATAAAATACTTACTTACTTACTTAAACATCTTCTTGGTTTTATATTTGCTTTATTTCTTGTTTTTGTTCTAAGGGATAGGTACTTCAACATTGTTTACGTTTGTTGATATGCAAATATAAAATATCTGTGTAATATTGTTACAGGGTGTGTCATGGACATATTTTGCACTCACGTAGCATTTTTGTCGCCAAAATAAAACTAATAATTCGATTGACATAGCAGAAGGAACTTCATTATTTTTATGAAGATAATCCTTAGAGTAATGGAATGATACTCTAAAGTAGGAAATCTATCGATAGGTTTCCTACCACTATGCATAGCGAATCAGCATCGTAGCTGCGTATTTGCTATTTTTTACACTAGGCAAAGCATAATGATAAATTAGAATTATAAAATACAATTTTTAGGTAACAATGTTTACTATTATTTTACATCATTATATTCTACATAATTAAAACCATGCCATTTTATCTAGCTGGAAAACTTTGCGTTGTGTTATGTATTTACTCCAAAAAGTGTGCGTGGTGTATACGAATTCAACAGACCGGAAAATGCAGTGCGCCCCCGTACAATACATGCAACTATGCTCTTTTTGCCCCTTTAGATGTCAGGTCATGCCAGTTGGCTTGATTGGCATTTGTTTTGACAGAGAAACGAGCATTCTAATGTTTAGTTAGATGATTCAGTAAATTAAGGAAAACTTGGCGGAAATAATTCGTGTATAAGCGGATTTTGGCATAGTTGTTTTTTCTTACTTCATATATATATCTGGGCGACCGAGTAATGCTCGGTGTTTTCCCGGTTATGAGTCCTAGCTAGATCGATTGCTCGTCCCCGGAAACCCCCACATACCAAATTTCATCAAAATCGTTAGAGCCGTTTCCGAGATCCCCGAAATCTATCTAGATCTACATATATAATTAAGCTGAAGAGGGTCGAAAGTGTGTACATGGAATGGAAGATATTTGACAAAAAGTTGACTGGGGAGACTTAAAATCGAAAACAAAACTCGTTCCAACAGCTTTTAGAATTTTGTCTGTTTTTCTGTTTATTTGAGCGCGCATCACGTGAAAACGGCTAAACGGATTTTATAAATATCCTCGGCCAGGTTATTTGCTATAAAAATCATACAGATTGGGGTAATACAGACAGGTGTTGAATTGTATGAGAAGTCCTTCAATTCGTGATGTGTGATGAAGGCTTCAGAATTGGTAAGCATAAACTTGGAAGCAAAGTAAAAAGAACCTCATTCAAATATTGTGCAATTAACGGATGAAATCTGAATAAATGAGGGGTGAAACAAAAATGCTTAGGTAAAGGCCTAAGACAAAAAAAAACAAAAGTACCTCATACCAAAGCAACTGCTTGAAATGAGAGATCTAATTACGTTGGACAGTCTGTCGCTATCAATATTCACAAACCTACCGCAGTCACTACGCAACCTCGGCTTTTTTGGGTCTTCGATGGGAGGTTTCCGCGAAAGAAGTCGCGGGCAAAAGCTAGTTTTAAATAAAGACTATGTTTTTTATGATTAAATTACAAATACATACTTTTCAGATTTGTTCTGTACTTATAGTATAAAACGATATTACTAATGCGCAATCTATTTAATCTCCTATTTTAAACATTATAATTATTACTGTTTTACATTGCGGTAATCCGAAATTCGTAAATTTTGCTCGACCCCATTAGTTTTGTCTAATTTACTATTAAATATATTGTGATTTGATGGTTTCCTTTCCATATGGCCACACTTTGTTATAAATTTTAAAATGTGTCATGTGTCAAATACCCAATTTGAGATAAACTTATGTACCTCAAAGTTGTATGTGAAGTCCCTACCTATGTACCTCAAAGTTGTATGTGAAGTCCCCAACCCGCTCTGGGCCAGCGTGGGGACTTACTGCCCAATCCCTCTCTTCTATGAGAAGAAGCCCTGTGCCCAGCCAGTGGGGTATATAGGCTGATGATGATGAAAGCTTTACCGTCACAAACTTTCAAATGTTTTTTATTTATTTATTAAAACTAAATATTTTAAAATAGAAAATACAAACTACCTATATCTATATATAAAAAACCCCACCCAGTTCACCTGCTTGATGATGATGATGACCTACTGTACCTACCTAAAAAAATATTTAAACGAACTGTCAAACATCCTACAAAAAAAAAACCAGATAGAATCGTCTTTAATATAAATAATTTCTTCTGATCCTGGATCCCTTAATAATAAATTCACCTAATGACAGGGGCACAGGGAGATGCGAATTTTTTAACTTACTGCGGAACTCCTCTTGAATATTTATGTCCTAGAAATTAATATTTCCGCTTTGCACGAGTCGGCCAAGAGCACATTTTTCCGCACCGTGAGTTTTTGGTAAATGAAAGAAAAGTTGGCTTAGTGCGTAAAAGTGAAGGAAACGCTTTACCTAGGTGTTATGTATATATTTTTTTCCTTTAATTTGAAATTTGTAAATGCTTTGGCAAATCAAACTAATTCGCATTCGCAGTGATATCAGTTATTTTTTAATCCAGAGATAGAGTTTTGTGTGTAGATAAAGTAATGTATGAAACTGTACATAATTAAGCCTAAAAACACGAGTGTGGTTTTATGAAACGAGCTGAAGGCGAGTGCCGAAGAGGGATGCCTTTCATTATGTACCAGTTGCATAAACTACTATTGTGATATCGGTGAATCGGTGATAACATATTTATTTCTAGCGAGTGTTATGTAAATATAAATCAAATTAACATTAAAAAATTGGTTAATATGAAAACATTATGTATACCCGGTTGATGACAGATTCTGTAATAAAAGATTTTTTTATAATTGTGTTACGACATCGCGTTCTTTATTAGGAGAGGCAATTAAAATATTATAACTCTAGTTTCTGATACATTTTGTCTTTATACTATCAGTACCATTGAAGCTTACGAATAGGTTAGTGTCGGAACTCTCCGACCTTATCGAATTACTGGGCAATAGCATATTATCTGAGTACTCGACATCGACACTCTGCTAAATGGATCTCATTTGCGAACAAGTGCATGCTTCGGGCACAGTACACTTTAAACAGTAAACGTTACAAACGGTACATATTTTTTAAGAATTTCTTACACTTCAGCTACTCAATATGAAATAATATTTCACCGTAATTATTGTGAATAAAGTCAGTTTAATAATTAATAATAATACATTATTTATTAAGTACAGAAACTATACCTTACAAAAATCTTCTGAATACCTAAGGTTGTTTTTTATTCTAAACGCTTTCTGAAATAAAATTGATAGGTTTAGGTTATGACTTATTCATGAATGACTAAAAATAGGCATTTGCAAAAAAAGGTAGTAAGTGCTATGAAGTTTATTTGAAAATACGACCTGTGGTATTTTCCAGACAATAAAATGCGAATTAGTTGTAATGGACAAGGAACCCTTCATTGTGCGTGATTTAAAATGCACTTGGAAGGTTTTTTTATTTCATTTTATAATTATTTTAATCTATTTAGTATTTACTTACCTATTCTTGAAGAATATTGCAAATTTTTTTTTTTTTAAAGCTGTTTCCTTGTTAGATGTTTTTGCTTCACATTGCTGTACTGCTTAAAATCTATACACCAAGGCTACTAATTCCTGTCGCTTGGCCAATTAATTTGTTAATTAGCCGATCGCAACACCACCCACGGCGTAAAAGCATTATTAAGATTGCATTAGAGTGTCGCTAAATTACTGTCACATGGCCTCGTTTCTAAGCGAAAGTCTCTAGAATTATATCTATTGAAGATAATTTCAATATTTACGGCTAAATGGAAGAGACGCAAACTCAAATTGAACGTTACATTTGAGTACTGATCAGATATGTCGCAGGCTGTCTGTCATCAACCGGGTTCTTTATACATAATGTTTTGATATCAACCAATTTTTTATGTTAATTTGATATACCTATTTACATAACACTTGCTAGAAATCAATATTCTATCACCGATTCACCGATATCACAATAGTAGTTTATGCAACTGGTACATAATGAGAGGCATCCCTCTTCGGCACTTGCCTTCAGCTCGTTTCATAAAACCACACTCGTGTTTTTAGGCTTAAAAAATTATGTACAGTTTCATACATTACTTTATCTACAGCCACAACTCTAAGATGGGTTCAGAAGCCGCAGGCAAATAACCTGCATTGCTTCTAGTGATTCAGTTACGGCGACTACTGTTTTCTACGACTCATTTTAATTAAATAGTAAGTAGATTTTAGACTTTTCATGCGCCATATTTTCCCTTTTGTGCTACTTACCTACCTATAAAGAACTACGCATTTTTTCAATTTCCTAATTGACTTCGTCTATACTGAAAAGAATCAACGAAAACATTTTCTTTTTACGAACACAAATAAAATCGTTTGATAATAGTTTATGAGTTTGAATGTTTTTTTCATAACTATCGTGTTAACTATTAATGCAAGGTTTCACGAGCAAGCTTTTAAGTTACTTAGGTAAGCTTAATTTATGTTACCGTTTTTCCTTATTATTTAGTTTACATAACCCTATATTGCCAATTGCTGAAAACCGCAAGTCGATTTATTCTCAGTCACATTTGATCCGACCCTTGGTCAGCAGAGGAATCTCTAACGTCAGGGAAATTATGTGTGCTGACAATGGCCAAACTAAACTAAAAGAGCGTATGTACGTCTAAGTCCGAGTTACATTATTACGCTTTGGATATTTACTACGTCGAATAGCCAAAGTAAACGAAGTTGGTTTGTCGAACTAGGTCAGTCTGCGTTGGTAGTTAAGACTACGCAATTGGGGTGGATTGTTAGATATGTATTTGAAGATTAGAAATAATTGGGCTCGGCAATTTTATTAAAGGAATACACGGAAAAGCAAAATCTTGATGTGGAAAGAGTACGTGAAGCTGATCTGAAATATTAATTAAGACACTGACTTAATTTATGAGATAATTCTATCAAGAATCTCCATGGAGGCCATTGCTCTTCAATACGCCCTTCGATTGCTGCCACGATACTTTTAGTCTGGGAAGGCCCTCCAAGCATCAAAATCACTTTTCTTTCCAAAAAGAAAATTGACTATCTACACTTTTGTTAGTTTTCGTGTGCAATTTGTTCAAACAAAACAATATTTTTTTATGTGCTGTTTTATTATATAGTATTAAACAGTACCTTTATTATGTATGTATGTATGTAAGCACTTTATTGTACAATAACAGGTTTAATACATATATGTTACATGTCACATATAGAAATAATAAGAAATATATTAAACTACACTAACTATACTAAGAACTAACTACTAACTAGAACTACTAAGAACTATATTAAGAAATGTATTGGCAACTGCGCTAACTTTTCTTCTGACGAGTAATAAAGGCCTAAGCACAGAATAAGTAATAGTACAAGGCCTAAGGGCCTTTGTTCCGACCTAAGGGTCGGTCTTACCTTATTTTTTTCTTAATCAGTCAAAAAAGATTTTGTTGCCTTTTAGTACATTGACATCATCGCAAAAAACACCTAAAGCTCTGACACACCGCATTATCACTGGACATAATTCACAATGAACAAGCCTACGCCGCGGCGTCGTCCACCATGCGGCTATTAGCTGATCGTAAATCCATATTAAAAGTGCATTTTGTGGACACGTTGATTTATTTATAGTGCATTGCGCCGGGTGATTTAAGACAGACGAAATGCGTGCGTTGGCGTTTTTTAAATGGAAATTTAGTGGGTCTGGTGGAGTTCTGAAAACCATCATGAAATACAATGAGAAGTTATAAGAACTAAAAATATTCTTAGTTAAAATTGCCCAATAAATTATGATAAAGGTCAAAAATGTAGTCTCGTGTCAATTCGACGTTAATGTAATTTTGACGTTTATCCTCAGGTTAAGTTTTTATTTCAGTCTGGTTAAATCCGGTCCAATCAAAGGCTCGGTCAGTTAACAGATATGTAACTATTTCTACTTTTATAATTCCAAGTAGTTTTCTATGTCCAAATTGTACCTATGGATTTAGTAATTGTAGCCAGTCATAATGAGAATTGCAATCATGCGCACCAAACAAGGATATTATTGAAAATATAAAATTACGATATAACGCTATTTTTATAGGAAATGAACATACCTAGCTCCTATACCACTAAACTTTACAATTCTATAATTCGACAAAATCGTAAATTTTTCCATAGAGGAAGTTGTCAATTTTGTCAAATTGTACGCTTGTAAAGTTTTGTGGTACAGGCCCCTGGTCTACATATTTCTGTACAATAAACTATCTGTAAAAAGTTTTTAATCGGGCAGACATGGCCGGTCGTGACCGCCAGACCGGATAATGCCGATTAAGGCGTTTTTACCCGGCTTTGCGCAGTGTTTGTTAGCGTATTACTCCTATTCGGACGTTATTCCGTCTTAATTGAATTTGATTTACCTGGACTCCGACATTTAAAAAGGGTAGTCGTTGATTTGACTGGCGAAATGCTAAGCTCCGAATGCTCTTGTAGTGGTTTGGTTTCAAAAATCAAACGAATATTTGATCATTCAGATATTAAACAACAAAAAACCAGCTAGATCATTTATTTATATATTAGTCGGTTCAAATATTTATTAATGTATTTTTAAGCCGAACAAAATAACAATATTTAAAATGTGATAAATTTTATGAATGTACTTTAGTTGTAGATAAATATCTGGGAGTTGCAAACGGCATTATATCTAAACTTTTTATTCTTCCGCAGCCATAAACATCCATAGGTTTCAGTGTCTACTTTGGTACCTTACCATCAGACGGGCTTTAAGCATGTTTGGCTACCTCCGTTATATAAATAACTCTTTAATTTTTTTACCAACGCACGTAATGTAATCCATCCTCAATATTTTCGTACTATACCACGGGTTAAGCTTACCAATCGGCATCCTAAAATCCACACCCTTCACTAAATTGGACATGCGGGTCAACGCGGGAAAGGAAATGAATCGAATTTCCGACGAAGGGCAAGTGACATTTATATATGTATCCGCGGACAATGTGGAGAGGTCCCAGGATTTAGGTCCATTTCTAGTTCATCACCACAAACATGACATGACGTAGGGCTATTAATTTTGTTTTAAATAACATAGGTATGGGTAAATTATTGGAGTAAAATAAGCACCCAGAGCTTTGTTTTGTACTATCTAACTACGTGGCACCGCCCACGTATTACAAACAGCGCAGGAAGAGCCTCTGGGTTCAGCATAGCTTATCGTCCACTAGACATTTATTTGTAAAGTCGTGTACGTACGTATATATATTTGTCAAATATTTTTGAAATCTCATGACTAGTTCCGAAGATTAGCCATTACATACATAGTCATTTCCTCAAAAACTTTAACTTCCTATTAAATCATATAGATTCTTCAAAGGTTCAGATAAGCTACAACGATCTTTATGTCACACCTGGCCATAAAGTGGCCATTATCGCACGCTCCGCGCGCGAAAACACCCACTTCCTGGCCAGGGGGTGACATAAAATTTTGTACTTACCACGGGCGATAATAAAGAAAGCCTCAGATCGCATATTTATCGCCCTTGCCTTCGGCTCGGGCGTAAAATACCTGCGATCTGAGACATTCTTTGTTTTATCGCCCTTGGTAAGTAATGTACTATTGTTCCAAATTTTATTTACTGAATAAACCAATAAAACATTAATATTGAACAACATCCACCGCCTTTCGGCGTCGGGCTTCTATTATACTTTCGTTAGTAATAACCCACTTACCTCCGTAAATGCACAAATTATACCTAACCCCTCGGTGTCAACAGATGGGCAATCAAAACTTTTTTTTTGCTAACTACACAATTCAATACTCCTAACGGCATGTAAATAATAATGTTTCTTTTCTAAAACCCGCAATGAATACAAATCACTAGGTATAAGAGTAGTTAAGAAAAACGCGTCCATGAGTACCAAGATGAGGGTAACTTCACTGCGTATAAAGTGAGGAATTTTAATTCAGCCTTGTTAGAGACATTTTTGGAGACACCCTGCACTGCGTGTCCCGTTACACATAGGAATAATGGCTACAATAATGTTCAGCTGAACAGTGAAATCGGACAGTTTTGTCCGTAGGAATTTAACAGTCGCGTGTTCTTTAAATTCTTCCGGCTTAAAGTAAGAAAACACATGTTAAAAAACTAAATGGGAATGTGGCCTGCTTTGTGGCCAAATTTAGATTACTAAATTCCATATTTGTTGAGATGTGAGACTTTAAAATTTTTCGTTCTGTTCTACATACCTCAGTAATTAATAAACTTATGGCATCTTTCAGGATACAACTGTACTGAAATAACGCTAGGAGAATGAGTATATATTTATGAGGTACATGCGTACGTAGAATAAGTTAAGGAGGACTTTAAATCAAACTAAGAGTTATTAACTCTGAAAAATATAACTTATTTAAAAAAGGATCCGCCATCAAATTCTATACCAAAACTTCTCCAGAATGTAACAAATGTTTTTCAGAAAATCGCATCAAAATCGCGGACAAACATTTTTTGAATTCGGTTAAAAATCGCTCCAAAATTGACAAATAAATCGGTGTCAATACATATAAAAATACACTGAAAAAATTTCAATAAGATGCGTATGAGCTATGAGAAGTTAGGCAATTATTTTTAACTGTTTAGTGTTTATTTAGAAGTCGGTTTTGATTTTTTTAGGGTTCCGTACCAAAAAGGTAAAAAAGGAACCCTATTGGTTTCACTTTGTCTGTCTGTCTGTCTGTCTGTCACATCGCTAGATATCTCAGGAACTACTTATCCTATCGATTTGAAATTTGGAATAGTTATAAACAAGGGTAACCCAGATACATAGAAGATGGTTTTTTAAATTATTTTATTTTATTTTCTGTGAATAATGACAGATAAAAGGGGGTTCAAAATTTTAAAGTCTGGCAACTATGTCAAGTGGGGTATCATATGAAAGGGCTTGACTTGTACATTCCAAAACAATTTTTAGTTTTTTTTTTCGTTGGGGAAATTTCGATTTACGAGGGAAAATGTAAAAAAAAATACCATTCCCCCCCCCTTATCTCCGAAGTTTACGAAGAAAAAAATTTGAAATTATTACACAGCATTAATATGCATGTATATTTTACAGGAAAATTATAGCCATAGCTCTATCTAGTTTTTCTTTTTTTTAATCATCAAAAAACTCTTCCATACTAAGTTTGTAATTTAATCACCTTTGTATATATTTTTGTTTTATATTTAAATTTACAAAATTACGTTGAAAATACCTTCTTTCAAATAAAAAAACAATTATTGAAATCGGTTGATGTGATAAAGAATTATCCTTGAAAAACCAACATACGTACTAAGTTATTCAGTCGCGCAAATTAGTAACACAATGCGCCGATAGATGGTGCTGTCATGTTTTTTTAAGATTGTTCCTGAATTAATGGGGTCGGGACGGTACACAACTACATATACAAGAACTGTGTACGGAACCCTCGGTGCGCGAGTCGGACTCGAACTTGACCGGTTTTTTTTTATTTCACAATTCTACCGAATTATTATACCAGATTCCAATCTTAACACAGCTAACCTACATTTTTATTAACGAATGAATGAATTCCTTTGCCTAACTTCCGGCTTCAATTACCAGATCAGGTTGATGGTAACATTACATCAGGAGTATCAGGACCGTTTAAATTGCCTTCGTCATAGTTGCTTCAGTATCTTGATCGAAATATCTTAGAGCCATGAAACACTAGTACCCAGTTTTGGATGACCATCCGTGGTCTTCTTCATCAGTTTCCGTTCACAAAATGCTACTTTCTGAATGCAAATACTCGATTTTTACCGGAAATACTAAAATCGCTATATGTTTCCCTAGAATTTTTGAGGAGTTTCCTCAGTTTCTCATCGATTCCGTCATCTGAACCGGATTCTGGTAACATCGGGACCAACCTTGAAGCATATGCTTTCAAACAGAGAAAGAATTTTCCAAATCGGTCCATAAATTACGGAGTTCTGAGGTAACACACACATACACATTTAAAAAAAGAACATAGGTACAACCGAATTGAGAACCTCCTCCTATTTTTGAAGTCGGTTATAAACGCAATACCGGCAATACCATCAATTGGCAACTATGTATAATATGTCGTAGGAAAATGATTAAAACCTAGATGTGATGATAAAATTGCTACTCCATTTCATCATTTAATTTCCGTAACAACATCCAGTGATGTCATCAAATCCCTGAGTCAGGTTTGGAGATATGATAAAACGGCCCAAATAGGTCAACTCGATTTTTCATTTCCACTTCGTGAGAATCAGGGACATGCCAACAACATATTCAATCATGGAAATATTTGGTAGAAAAACTTTTATTGCACTTGTAAACTTCAGGTATTAATAACATTTGATACGATTTAAGGATGATTCACGCTAGACCGTTCCGTGTCCGGGCCGGCCCGTTTTTTAGTACAAGAAATCGCGGAAGGCGCGATGCTTTATAGTAACGTTGTTCACAACTGTTGTTTTTGAATTCTTGCAGTCGGTGACGCAAGTTTTCGTATGACACCATGCTTATCTCGTCAATTATGAACCACCCAATGGTGCGCCACTTTCTTTCGTTCTTGTGACAGCCTTGGGAGGACCTCCCTTTTTTCTAAAGGTTGTGATAAAACCAAATGCAAAGTTTAGACGTGACTTCCACGAACACGGCTTTTTGTAAACTATCAAACGTCGGTGAATCGATGATTAAATCTACAATAAATTTTAATAAAAAAGGACCTGACCAGGCACCTCCCCTCCCGTCATTAACAGTAAAAGGTGGTCAGTGTTCTCTTGTACTCTGTAATTCTCTATTGTTGTGTATAGTTTAAGATTGTACTAAATATTCTTATCCTTTACAACGTCATCTTAATTTAATATGAGTGAAGTCCTAGTGGGAATTGTGTTAGGATTTAGACTGAACCTATTTGCTGTAACTTCTTTATAATGTTACGTATTACCTATTACATCGGCCTGTGTCTGTTTTTTCCCCAATAAGAAAATAAAATAAAATAAAATTGTGTGAGTCCTTTTCGATAGATTCACGAACGGTTTAAATAGATCCCGTTGATCTACGTTTAAACTGTCAATATTTATAAAATATTATAGGCATTTTGTTGAAATAATTCATCTGGCATCTGTCAGTCTATTTCGCCCATAATCACATCATCAGCATGAAGACGTTCAACTAGGTTCTGTTCTATATTATCAGTATTTTGAGTTATAGTGACTCAAAACACTGATAATACTGATAAGAACCCAATTTGTTAATAAACTTGGAAAATCTGTCACTGCTAAAATGCAACTAAAAATATTGATCTTAATATTTTAACAAAGAATGAAATAGAATAGAAACGAGAATTTCGAATTAAGATTTAGTGTGCTGATGATGAGTAGATTTTAAGTAAGATGAAGGGTCGCCGATACTGCCGAGACAAATGTAGGAAGGTTAACTTTCAAATTTACATTTTTATCTTCGGCCACCCCCTAACATTAGTCTTAATGTAAAACAGGCTTAAATTGTAATCAGGGACAATTTATATGCAATATAAATGCAAATTATTTAAGTATAACAAAGGCAATGTTTTTTTGATTAGGAAGTCGATTTTTTTGGACACAATCGCACCAATCCCTTCGTCCAATGGGTGTCATAGGAGATTTTATTATTAAGGAAATCACGTTCAGCTAAAGGTATTACTTACTGAGTTGTACTTTGTTTTGCTAACAAACGTTCCATATTCAAAGTAATTTATCGTAGAATTGTCATTTCATAGAGATTTGTTTTTTACAAAAGTTCTAATCTTATCTTACCTACTATTCTGGTGAATCTAATTGGGTACATCGTGCACCACGGCATTTTAGCTATACCTCTAAATATTTAACGGTTACTGAAAAAAGTTTCTATGAAAGGAAATTCTGCGAAAATTATTTCCTTATTTTCATTATAGCACGCGTTTTCGACTCCAATACCACAAATTTTCGTATTCTATATAATTGTAATAATTTTTCACTTTTATTTGAAATGTAATACATACTTTGTAAGTATATATTAACGCGTTGGATACTAACCGAAACTTAAGGCGAATTTGTTATATAACAGGATAAAGTATCAAGTTAACAATGTAACAAAAAACATCCGGAACCAGCATTCGAGCCCGTCCATCAAGTTCGGAAGGGTACTCGAGCAATCGACACAACGAGAAGGGCAGTTAACCGACTTCCTTTTCCCGAGGGATCGCACGCGCAGGCCCCAGTATCGCTCTGTGGCCAAACCGGGCCACACGAACTTCTGACCTTCCAAGGTTCAGGACCATATCAGTCATTACGACCTCATCATAAGTGACAGAAAATGAATGGCAATTTAATTTCAAGCTGACAAAAAAAATATTGAACAGTGATGGATATAGCGTTGAGTGGTAGTATATCGGTTTATTAAAATTCATTGATAGTCACGATGGCAAATCCTAATAGAAGAACTGAAATTGACAGAAACGCTCTAAATAGTGTTGTGCTGTGGTGTTTGTGCGTGTTCGGTCTGATGATTAGTGGCTACAGCTTGTACCGGCAGCATCACTTGGAACAAAAGCTGATGGCGTTGGAGGAGCAGCATTGGGAGTTGAGGAGTTGGGTTCAGAAGCGAGAGAAATCCAGAGAAACCATCAAGATTGAACCAGATAAGCTGCTGAAGAGGGAAACCAGGGATACTAACGATTGTATCTGTCCTGCAGGTAAGCTCGCACTTTTCTGGTTATATGAATAAAATTAAAATCTATTGTGAAGTTTAACAACTAAATTTCGCCAATATTATTTATCAATTTGACATACAATCTTTCGTACTTAGGTGTCCGGGTTAATAATATGTTCTCCTAGATAGTTATTTATAGTCCAAGTGCCTTCAAACACTTGAGATCCATGTTGTTTCATTCAGACTTGCTACGATAAAAAACATTCTTTTGTAACTTTAAATCGTTTGTGTCTTTCTTAACCGTTTTTGGAATATTTAATGAAAACGAGTGTTTGATCGGCTTTTCATTACAACCACGGGGCTATGTTTAGCGCTAATTCTCTTCAAAACGAGAACCGTCGCTACATCAATGCTTCCATCGTGCGGCTCGACCACTTTATAATATCCGGCCATAAACTCAATTGGGCAGCTCTCCTACGCACCCGAAAAACAACCTTCCCACAACAAACAGAGGACCCACATTGTCTTCTACGAGGAAGTCCCTGCCTAATACTACGACGAGACAAATTGTAATGCCCTATTGTCACAACCATTAGACGTAATGGTTCAATAAGGAGTATTGAAAACGCTCTTTCAGTGCGTGAGGCCTACAAATCAGCTTTTATCCAATTTAGGCGCAGGGCCGTGTGAAGGGATGTTGACCTGTGGCGGATATTGAAAATGGCCCTTCAAATTGCTGTAAAGATCCGCTGGCTATCGAAGGCACATTGGTTATTTCCGCCTAGAGAGTCCAACAAAATGCCCTCGTTAATGTTAATAAGATTAGGATTGGGATAAGAAAAAATTGAACCTTCGACATCTTCAACTTCTTGAAAAATCTGTCGGCAATTCGTCAGGGGTTTGCTAATTGGATGTCATTGTTTAATAAGGCCGGATAAAGGTTTTATTTGAACTTTTCGAATATTGCGAATTCTATCGCAGAAATTCAAAGGAATACGCTCGAAAGATTCACTTTAGTTCACGCTTCGGCTGAGTTACTTGGAGTAAAGTGAATTGGATCTTGCACTAGGTACATATTTTAATTTAAATGTTGATTGGAATTTAATTTGATTCGATAAGGGCTATTCAAAAGGTACTTTTCTTGCTTAAGAGGTTTGCGACTGAACTTTAGGTACAACGGGGTCTTACGGACGATTCACACTAGACCGTTACGTGTCCGGGCAAGCCCGTTTTCTATGACAGGAAATCAACGGCAAATCAATCAATTGTTAAGGTATTTACCTTATAAACTATTATTATTGAATTATTAATTGTTTGCACTTAAGGAGTACCATGCTTAAAATGAAATAAACCGATTAAGGTTCGTACAGTTATTAAAATGTAGTGATACGAGTAAGGTAAACGACCCAGTGCTCAGCACCTTAGTGCCCAATACATAACGCCTCTACAAATCTAAACATAAGATTGAAAGAAACGTTTAAATTATAGGAATATGTAAATGAAACGATTCATGGTTACGAATATCTTTAAATAAAAAGGATGTTTTGCTTACGTGGTGCGACTGTTGGCCGACACACCGGTCGGATAAAAAGAGTAACATGTTTTCACGGGCGTCTTTTGTTTTTTCGCGCAGGGGATGTGCAGTGAGCTAAGAAACTACATCATCATCCAATTTAAGAGTTATCCTCTTGTCGGTGGAGTATTTTCCATTGTTCCCTCTCGTACGCCAGCTCTTTGTTATTATTATTATAAATTTTGTTGGTTTATATGATTAATTTTGTATTAAGCAGTAGCGCTGCTAACGCAAACTACAAATTTAGAAATAAAGGAAAAATTTAAAAACTTAGCACTCCGCCCGACATTGTAAATACGGCATCTGATCAACTGTCACTAATAATTTGTTGCCACAAAAATCAAAGAGACACTACGATAAGGCCTACAATGAATTCATAGAATGGCAGTCGAGCAAACGCACTACATCGTTTTCGGAAAATGTGCTATTAACATACTTCGAACATTTATCTCAGATTAGAAATACAATTCTGCCTCCCTATGGACTTATTGCTCAATGCTTAAAAGTACGCTGAGTATGAAAAACAAAGTGGACATCGCAAAGTATCACAACTTAACTGATTTCCTAAAACGGAAAGAAGAAGGTTATACTGCAAAAACATTTTCGTCTGAGGACATAGACAAGTTTTTGACTGAAGCATCTGACCAATTATACCTTCAATCAAAGGTACGCTGAGTATGAAACACAAAGTGGACATCGCAAAGAATCACAACTTAACTGCTTTCCTAAAACGGAAAGGAGAATGTTATACTGCAAAAATATTTTCGTCTGAGGACATAGACAAGTTTTTAACTGAAGCTCCTGACCAATTATACCTTCAATCAAAGGTACGCTGAGTATGAAACACAAAGTGGACATCGCAAAGTATCACAACTTAACTGCTTTCCTAAAACGGAAAGGAGAAGGTTATACTGCAAAAACATTTTCGTCTGACGACATAGACAAGTTTTTGACTGAAGCATCTGACCAATTATACCTTCAATCAAAGGTACGCTGAGTATGAAACACAAAGTGGACATCGCAAAGTATCACAACTTAACTGCTTTCCTAAAACGGAAAGGAGAAGGTTATACTGCAAACACATTTTCGTCTGAGGACATAGACAAGTTTTTGACTGAAGCACCTGACCAATTTTACCTTCAATCAAAGGTTAGTAACTACTTATTTGTTTTCAGTAGGTAGTCCTATGATTTCATGTATACCTGAAAGTAGTTTGTTTCCTAATTAATAAACACTTTGACATAATGGTATCATGTGTACTCATCATTAACTTTGTTTCAGGTTAGCCTTATATTCGGCATTATGGGAGCTTGTCGCAGGCAGGAACTTTACAACCTCCAATTTAATGATGTCCAAGTTTTGGATGCAACTATTTTAGTCAACGTTAGGAATACTAAAACCAAGACTGACCGCAGTTTTACAATAACTGGTAGTTACAGTGCACAGTGATCTGGTTAAGAAATATGTAGCATTATGGCCCAGTGAATGCTCAGAACCCAGTTTTTCTGTGCATTACTTTGCTGGAAAATGCACAAAACAAAGAATAGGCAATTAATAAGTTTGGAGAACACGGCAAAACAATTGCCCATTTTTTGAATCTTCCAGAACCAGAAAGGTACACAAGGAACTGCTTCCGGAGGACCTCAGCGACGTTGCTAGCAGATGCAAGTGGGTACATAACCACATTAAAGCGTCACGGGGGGTGGAAATCCACCACAACCGCTGAAGGATATGTTGATGAATCTATTGAAAACAAAATGAAATATCAAATCAAATACTGCACCAAATTCAAAATAAGGAAATTATTATTAATATACCAAGCACATCTTCAAACGAGGACCAGCAGAAGGACCCTCCCTGTCAAACTCAAATTAACATTTTAAATCGTACAACAGTCAATGTGAATAATTATTATAATAAAAAAATGTTTATCTTTGTTTTGATGTATATCTTATTTCAATTTTTAATACTAGATTAGCATTTATAAATGTGTTACTGGTAGCACTGCTAGCAATGCAAGTCATTTGCCATCTTAGAGTACTTATGATAATGTGTGTAGATAAAAGTAATGTATGCAACTGTACATAATTAGGCATTAAACACTCGTGTGTAAATACATTGAATGTTGTAATGCACGTCATTTGCCTTCGGCTTCTGAAACTTCCTACTTGTCGTGGATGCTCTGACTTCGGACATTCAGGAGGAGGCACCATGGTATGCTCTTTGCTGACGATATTGTTCTCGTCGGTGAAGAGGGGCTCGAGGTTCAGAGCAGACTAGAACAGTGGCGGCAAAAATTGGAGAATGTTGGCTTGAGGATCAGTCGGTCTAAAACTGAGCACCTGTTTTGCGATTTCGGCGATCTCTCCAATCTTACGCCCATAAAGCTCGATGGCGTAACGCTGCCGGTCTACTCCGATTTCAGATACCTCGGGTCACTGATATAGTGTAATGGCGATATTGACCGTGACATTAAAAACCGAATTAGCGCAGGATGGATGAAATGGCGACATGTCTCGGGAACAATATGCGACGACCGCATGCCCCTTCGGCTGAAGGGAAAAATCTACAAGACCATTGTGAGACCTGTCGTCATGTATGGATCGGAATGTTGGGCCGCAAAGGTGACGAAAAAGAGATTACATGTTAAAGGGATGAGAATGTTGAGATGGATGAACGGAGTTACCAGAATGGATCGTATTAGAAATGAGTATATCAGACGAAGCCTGAAAGTAGCACCCATAGTCGATAAGTTGAAAGCTCATTGTCTACGTTGGTATGGTCATGTTATGCGGCGGGAAGAGAGTCATTTAACAAAAAGGGTATTAGGTATGAATGTGGAGGGATGCACGAGAAGGGGTAGGCCAAGGAAAAAGGAAAAGGTGGATGGACTGCGTGAAAGATGATATGGAGAGGAAGGATGTGAGTGCCGAGATGACGAGCGATAGAGAGGTATGTGACGAGCGATAGAGAGGTATGGAAGAAAAAACCATGCTGCGCCGACCCCAGCTAAATGGGATAAGGGCAAGCCAATGATGATAAAGTAATGTATGCAATTGTACATAATTAAGCATTAAAACACTCGTGTGACCTTATTATGAAACTCGCCTTACTAGTTAACTATTAAATTGGGCCCAGGTTAACCATTAATTTGTTAAAATCCTACTAGTTAAAGTGAAATTAAGCCTTATGTTCTGTACTGTGTTCTGTTTGAGGTGTGCAATAAATAAAGTATATTTAGTATTGTGTTGTAAAATTTTCGATATCACTAATAGCCAGCAAATCCTGTTTGTTTTAGTGTTGCTATACAATGTCAACGTCATTTGGACTGGGCTAATTGTTATTTACAGTTTATTTAGTTTAGAAAGACTGGTCGTGATGTCACCAGCTAGATTAGAATAGAATAATTAGGTTAAGTAGTATATATTTATTCTTTGGTTGTCCTGAAAATCAGCGTCATGACGTCAGTCGTGGCATATGCTGAGTGGCAACCTTTTTGGTGTATACCCACTTTGTGCAGTACCTACTATTTTGTTATTGTTTTTCTTTATTTACACCAAATAAATGTATTTCTTCTTCTTCTTCCATTTTACATATATTTAGTGTACATCATTCGGTTTGTTATCTTCGACAACAGAGAGGCATATCCTTAGCACAGTCACTGAGACGTGCCTGAACCCACCAGCCCAATATATCCTGTGTAATTGTTTCCTTTACCACATGTTACTGTTATTGCGCAACTTCCACGATATAACTTTATTTGCTGGGTTCTTTCTTTATATAGTTTGCTCAGAAACGGTCATTAGCAGTCGAAACTTACAAGTTGGGATAAAAATTATATCATCTAATTCGCGTATGACTAACATATATTTTTAGTTAACGTTACCAAGGGGGTCAGCTGAGATCGAAGTGAAATTTTGCTTTTATTAATTTGCTACTCCAACAAACGAAGGTGAACTAATAATAAGTCAACGTCCAACAAGAAACTTTTGCTTCGCATCATTTAGGTAGGTACATAAGTAATGAAAAAATGGATGCTAAATCATTTAATTTTTTTTTGTAATATAAAGAAATTAAGATATATTTTCTTGTTTGTGAAGAATGATATTTAATGTCAGCAATAAATAAAGGTGCCTGATAAAAAAACTCGTAAGTAATTCTGTGGAGTTCTTATCATCATTCATCATCATTCATCATTAAACTTAAGAGCTACGCTCTTGTCGGTGAAGAGATCGCCAGTCTTCTCGGTCCGGAGTTCTTAAGGATGATTCACGCTAGACTGTTCCGTGTCCGGGCCGGTCTAGCGTGAATCATTATTTATAGGTATACTGCTAAAAAAACACAGTAAGTACCTAAATCAGTTGTGCAATATGTTCATTACCTATATTAGCACTCCTTAACTCACAGAAATATTTAAAATAACCCACCCACAATGTTAACCATCGAACATGGCATCCGAAACTTAATTTACTCGAAAACGTAAACTTCAACATGACCTTTTACTGCCCTACGAAATTGCGGAGTTTAAACTTAAACAACTTGTTTAGGACAATTTTATGTTTCAAGTTGTTACTTTGCAGCTTGGCAGTAAGTTTGGCTGTAAGTGGTGTAAATGACTGAACTTGGAAAGTGTTTGATTTCCTGGCTCCGTTTTATGTTGAAGTGAATTCAAAATGAGAAATAATAATTACCTACTTTGATTTCATCCGTTCATACAAAATAAAAATAGTTTAGGAAATAAAAAATTGGCTAAAAAGTCTCATTTAATGCTACTCCATGCCTCCGACTGCTTGTTATCCTTATGCTATAAATTTCGATGAACTAGTATTGAGCTGAAATTAGGAATAGGTACACTTTTAGTTCATGACAATGCAATATAGACAAAAACTTTTTATTGCTTGTTTTTTGTTTTTTAATTATCTACATTTAAACTTTGCTTCCGGGCGAGCGAGCCAAACCGACTATAATGCCTTGAAAAATCATGCTTGCTTGTTTGTTTGCATGCATTGCTTGCTTGCTTGCATGCATTGCTTGCTTGCTTGCATGCATACGTACTTGCTTGCTTGCTTTTTACTGTTAGGTTAGGTCGGGAGGTAACAAATAACTTCATAAAGAAATGTTCTGATGAAAACATAAGGGCTGTATTCACCATCTATCCCGGCTGTATAGCAGCTCAAGGACGCGGTGCTGGGTGTAGCATAAACACCGTGAATAGGCTTGACGTACAGCGATAATTATTATTAATTGTTTGCTGGGTGTGCTAGGTCCACTTTGCATCCAGCAAGCGCCCCCAACACCGCGCACGTCGAGCAGCTAGACAGTGAATAACGTGTACGTACGTCAGAGCGGCAGTGTTGCCAGATCGAATTTGAAAAAAAGCCGGAGACATGTAACGTAAAAACCAGTAGATTGGGGGAAAAAACAATAGATTAATTTTATGCCCCAAAACAAAATACAAATGCTTTACAAAAGGCGGTTAAGTCCGGCACAGATTACTTTACTATACATATTATGACACATTTTTGGATGAGTTCCTAAATAACATGTATTGCAAATTGTATTAGGTAAACTTGGTAAAAAATCGTCTAGCTTAAAGTCACGAAAATTGTCTAAAAATCACAAGCCACGCACTAACAAACAAGACCAAAAGTCACGAAAACCGTGACAAATGTGACCATCTGGCAACCCTGCTGCTCACGCTGGATGCGTGCACGATAGTGTGTATGCTACACCCAGCACCGCGGCCTTGAGCTGCCATACAGCCGGGATAGATGGTGAATACAGCGCTATACACCATTTGGTAGATTATCTATTAATTATGTACATCCCTTACCAAGTATATGTTTATTGTACCTACCTATTAGTACTAAATTGTTTATTCGCTAACAACATTATGAACGCAACAACAATTATTGCAATTTATTTGCTAACAACATTATGATTGTTAAGTACCAATACAACATACAACACGATATTGGTTTTCAACAATCGCACGCTTCGATCGGGAACAGGTAACACATAAAAAAATAAGAAGATGACAAACCGAGTCATTACATCGGAATAATGACATTCCGGGCGAATCAGTAATTGGGAATGATAGATTTGTCAAACAAATAAGAAAACAAAACCATAAATTAAATGAATAAACTTTTGGAAAAACCGAAAAACAAAGTGAAACAACTTATGTCGAATAGTTTTTGTCAAAACGAAAAAAGGACAAACATTTTTAGTGTTTCAGATAGCTAAGCACCTTTCACGTCTCATTTATGTTTCAAAAGCACACTCAAGACGATTTAAAAATATAATAACTCTTCGGTTCACTGACTTGGTTGTTCCGTTTCATTATCTTGAGATAAAAAGAAGATGCTTGGGGCGCAAAATATTCACTTGAATCCATTTTATTATAAGAGATATTTTTTTTATAAAATCCTTTGGTATCCAGCATAATTACCCTCGGGTAACAAGGTTTACTAAAGAATTATACGCTTAATAAATTCATGGAAACAGAAAGCTCACCTTGTGTAAGTAAAAACGGTTCCATTAGACGTAGAAGCACAAATGAGATTAGCATCTAAAATAATGTCCACATAATTATAAAAAAATGCCTTTGAGTTTTTTAATTCCGGATACGCTTATGATAGTTTTGAACTCAACGTATTTTTTAATATTTTTCCAAAACCAAATGTTAAGAGGAATGCCTAGCTGCGATTTTCCCATACAAACGCTCTCGACTGTTTCCTCCCTGGTTTTTGAACCTAGAGCAATGATTTTTTCAAATAAGATCAATATCATCAATATCTATGCCGCTACGTTTTGTTTTTTTGGATATTTTTATTTTAAAGAAAGTTACAGCCCTCCAAAAATCGCAAAAACGGCTTAGTTGAATTGGCTCCATAAAAAGGCGCAGTATACAAATATGACAACAAATATCCAAAAAATCAAAACGTAGCGGCATAGATTAGTTCTTGCTCTTGCAGTTTCCAAAATTTTATAATGATTGGTTGCGTTTTGGATGAGGAAACAGTCGAGAACGAAACCTCGATTTTTCAGTTTTTTGCAAGGGAATTTTAGTCCGAGCTGCAGTTGTCCTTATCGCACGAATTCGTGGCGGAGTCAGTTTCTAAATATACGTACACAGAAGGAATAGGGATGGGCAACAGTCGTTGACATTTATTGCCGATACGCTAGTGGTGAAAAATTATCGATAAATCATTATTACCAGAAAAGTTATTAATCACAAGAAGAACCCTGAGTCACAATGGAAGAATATTGAATAGAAAGGTGACCTGGGAACCCTTGTCTTTGATATAGGAATAAATGCTACTTAGTTAGTGGTAAAGTTATTAACGAATCATAGGTTTTTATAACCCACTAGCTTTTGCCCGCGACTTCGTCCGCGTAGAACTCGTGGCGATTAAGAGTAAGAAAAATGTCATGTAATAGAAATAAACCTATTTTTTTTATAGATCTACATATTATATAAAAAAAAAAAACCGACTTCAATCGGGGAGACCGGTGAAAGATTATTATACTTAGATGGTGCACTCTTGGATTCCATACAATGAAATAAAAACCGGCCAAGTGCGAGTCGGACTTGCGCACGAAGGGTTCCGTACCATTATCTATAAAAACGGCAATAAAAAAATAAGTTTGTTGTATGGGAGCCCCCTTAAATATTTATTCTATTCTGTTTTTTAGTATTTGTTGTTATAGCGGCAACTGAAATACATCATCTGTGAAAATTTCAACTGTCTAACTATCACGGTTCTCGAGATATAGCCTGGTGACAGACGGACAGCGGAGCATTAGTAATAGGGTCCCGTTTTATCCTTTGGGTACGGAACCCTAAAAATGGCTATAAGTATGTTTATAATGGTAGAAGAGTAAGTATACGCTCGTAAGAAGTATACGCTCAATTCATCATGGAATCCAACACCAGAACTCAAGTTTGACAAAAATGTAAAAAACAAAAATATACGTGGTTGAAGAGTTCCATTCTGATCATCATATACATACAGTTCTACTTCATCAAATGTCAACTTATTTAATAGTAAATGTCTGATTTGTTTGTTAAAATACTAAAATGTGTAATGTAACTTATGTATGCCTTTAACATTTGAGGAGTTCCCTCGATTCCTCATGGATCCCATCATCAGAACTCGAGCTTGACAAATGTCTTGAAAATCTAACTTGCTTAACAAACACAGCAAAGAGGACAATTCGCCAAACGTGAACTATGCGTCGTTGAAGAGTTCTGTTCTGAACATCATCAGCAGTCCCACTTCATCAAATGTCACATTTTTGTATGAAAATGCTTGATTTGTTGATAAAAACACAAAAATCACTGTATGTTTGCCTATAAGATTTGAGGAGTTCCCTCGATTCCTCATGGATCTCATCATCAGATCTGCATTTTGATGAACCGAATTGAGAACCTCCTCTTTTGAAATCTTGAAATGGGTTCAAAAGAAACCCATACTATAAAAGAATCACACATTGCGCACGAGAACTTTCAACCCTCGCTTAATCCCTTTAGGGGATGAATTAAAAAAAATGCCATAATCAATGTTTTTCACTATAAATAAGACGCTTGTGACCGAAGTTTCAAACTTCTTACTTGAAAAACAACATTTTTCTCATACAAACTTTCATCCCTTTTTTGAACCCTTTAGGGGATGAATTTTTATACCAACCCTATATCATTTATCTTGTTTTTTAATAAGTAACCTTTGTACAAAGTTTCAAGTCTAAGGATTTCCAAATGCACGATTTCCATACAACGGTTCAACCACTGTTTCACCCCCTTAGGGGTTGAATTTCGAAAAATCCTTTCTTAGTACACGTCTACGTACCCTAAAGAATATATGTTCCAAATTTCATGGTTATATCTTCAGCGGTTTAGGCTTTGCACTGTCTGTCAATAGTTGTCTAAGTAACGCAAGTTTTATAATATGTATAGATAATATTATGGCAGGGCAGCCAAATAAATATACCCCAATTTTAGCTAACCAAAAAAAACCAATATTGTTATTTGTTCTTATTTCTGTTTATTATTTTGTTTAGATGTGTAAAATAAAGAGAGATATACATATTTTTATGCCAAGATAAAACGCTATTATTTTCAATATGATATTGCTAAGTATTTCAAGTTAATAAAGTAAAAAAAAGTTTAGGCGTTATTTTATTTCATTTTCCTCTTAATATATTGACGTAAATAAACATTTATTATAAAAGCATTACATTAATTTACTTGGTAAGAAAAATAAAAAGCAAAAAGTTAGTTTGAAAAGTTGGTCAGCTGCTAGGCATTCCTCTTAACGCTTAGTTGGCGCTCTGCATGTGTAGGACAAATCTTAAACTGAATTTTAGACCAGTTAACTCCAACGATTGAGTTGAAATTTGACATAGATACTTATATAATACGTAGGTACCTTAGTTTAGTGAAAACTTTTGTACCTAAAATTAAAATAAGTACAATACAAAACACTCCATTGCACTTAAAAAAATTACACAATACATAACTTAAAGCTTGGTAGAAACTTCTAAAGATATTCTATTCGTCTTAACGAACAATCGCTAGAAATGGCACTGCACTTTTTCAGTCACGTTTGAAAAAACGGGCACTCCGTTATCAAATGTCATGTTGTTTGCCTGTACATTTTTGTTGCATATCGTAGTCTAGTATCTATAGTACAAACTTTGCTTAGTTTGGGACTAGTTTATATTTATTTATTTAAATACGGGCGTTAGTTTACGTAATGGATGTACTCTCACTTTTTAATAATGAGTCTGCTAGGTTAACTAAAACAACACTTATTTGTGATTGCGTGATTCATTCGTCTTTATTTACACAGTTACAAATTATTTTAAATTTTATTAAGACTCCTCTTCTTCGTCTTTTCGCAAATTTGCGATAGATTTACGACAGTAGCTGCATGTCACTTGACAAATGAGATGTGCTTGCTAAGATATAGAAATACCACAACTGTTACTTATACTCATTTCACGCAGGAATTCTATCTTCTTAGCAATAAAGTTTATTCTTACTTATTTCTCGATTAGCGACTTGTAGTTACAAATCAGTAAGAGCACGAGAGCTCTTATAAATTCATCCGTCAACTGGTAAATAATGAGGCAGCAAATGAATGATTATTTGAATGTCTTTAACTTGTTTTTCAGAGATTTCAATTCAACTCGGACAATGTTTTGATATTATTTATATATCATATTTAAGAATAACGACAAACGTTATGCGATTGACTTAAACTGTATGTACTAAATAACAAATTCGTGTTATTTATACTATTGATTTTTGCAAATGCTTATCAGTTGAAAAACGCTCATCTGTTTAGGCCATTTCTGTTTGAACTGACACGTAGGTATTATACACATTTTCTGAATGTTACTATCTAGAACAGGACCTAATATCATACATTTTGAATGTAATTTTTGGAGAGAAGACACAACGTCTCAAAAATTACTCTAAAATCGAATACTTTCAAGCGAAAAAATTCACAGATTTCGTGCCGCTCACGACTATCGAGCACATTGGAAATGAATCTACGGAATTCGAAAAAATATTGCCGGCCATAACTTTTTCGTTGGTGACTTTCTAATAATTCTTTCTTAGAATTATTTTTGCACCTTACAGCTCTCGTAAATACGTGTCTTTTGAGCCTTTTCTGAATAATGACTTTACAACTGTCCGAGATATAAGGGGATCGCACTTTTTCGTGAAATCGGAGCCTCTAGTACTCGTATAGGCGAACGAAAAGACATTTCCAATGTCAAAACTGTTTTTTTCTGCTTTGAATTCTACTAAACACACTAAACACAATGAAATCAAAAAACCGGCCAAGTGCGTGTCGGGCCACGCGCAAGGTAGGGTTCCGTAGTCGTCCACCCGTTACATTATATGGACTCAAAAGTTCGAAAACTTATATTTACTATGTTTTTGAATGAATTAACAACATTATCTAAGGTATCAATGGAAATTGTACGAAAGTTTGCTTTTGCAAAGTACATTTCTGAAGTTCGACTATTACTCGTTAACTAGTAATGTCTACTTAGCTGTGATAGTTTTCCTTTTAAATTCATCATATATACTACTACCATGATTTTTTTCACATGCCTAGTAGCCACCGTTTAGCTGGCAGGGGGGGGGGGACACTTGACCATAGCAAAAATTATCACTTCAAAGCTTAATATCACGCTAACCAATTCTTTAATCAAAAAATGCTTTTAGAAACCTTATAATATTTTTAAAAGAGCTATCCAACGATACCCCACACGATGGGGTTTGGCAGAAAAAAAAATTGCACCACCACTTTACATGTAGGGGAGGTACCCTAAAAAAAATTTTTTTTAAAGATTTTATTCTACCGTTTTGTCGGCGTCATTGATATGTATACTCATACCAAATTACAGCTTTCTAGCACTAACGGTTACTGAGAAAAACGGGGGTCGGACGGACGGACGGACGGACATGGCGAAACTATAAGGGTTCCTTGTTTACTACGGAACCCTAAAAATGGCTATATGACTATCTAAAACTTTTATAAAATAATCGTATCTTTTAATCACTTTATTGGTATTATCAATACTTTTGTCATAATTTGTAATCATAATATTTTAAAACTTCGACATTTATTATTACATATTAATACGTGGTCCTTCGGACATAAAATTGGGTTTCCCGAAGTTGTACAATGCGGACATGGGAACGGTAGGAACGTCTATTTAAGAAATAAATTGGCTCTCAAGGGTTGTTTTGAAGAAGTTTATGGAGTTGATATGCCACGATTTATTAGCTTAGTTTTATACCGCTTAAATCGTAGGAGTTCGTGGTTAAAGTTTCAACGAGAGTTCAAGTTCTCGATAAAGTTGTGTATTTACATTATAACTTTCGACTGAATACATAAACTAAACACACAAATAATTCATAATATTTAATACTGCAGCTGCATTGTATACTTTTTGAAACTGGAATACTAATGAATTAAATGAATGAATTGCATGATTAGTTTTTTTTTAGAAAATATTTATGTTTAATTTTAAGTTTGTGGCAATAATTTTTATTTTTTTTTATTTTTAACAATTAGAACATACTTCTGCTGGCAGCTTTATTAAGTGGGCAGTAATATCAAAGTTCAATTTATTCGACATAGAGGAAACTTACAATAAAACATCAACAACGTACCTAATTAAGTACAGGGTGTTTGGCACATGCTTGGACAAACGCAAAAAGAGGTGGGGCCACAGGTTACTTATTTAGCCCTACAAATCGGGCCTGAGCCCCATGGTTTAGGAAATGGTTATGGTTACATAGGAAAAAACCGAATAATGATATACCTATTGTCAAAATGACTATGTATGAAATACCTATTTTTAGGGTTCCGTACCAAAAAGGTAAAAAAGGAACCCTATTGGTTTCACTTTGTCTGTCTGTCTGTCTGTCTGTCTGTCTGTCTGTCTGTCTGTCACATCGCTAAATATCTCAGGAACTACTTATCCTATCGATTTGAAATTTGGAATAGTTATAAACAAGGGTAACCCAGATACATAGAAGATGGTTTTTTAAATTATTTTATTTTATTTTCTGTGAATAATGACAGATAAAAGGGGGTTCAAAATTTTAAAGTCTGGCAACTATGTCAAGTGGGGTATCATATGAAAGGGCTTGACTTGTACATTCCAAAACAATTTTTAGTTTTTTTTTTCGTTGGGGAAATTTCGATTTACGAGGGAAAATGTAAAAAAAAATACCATTCCCCCCCTTATCTCCGAAGTTTACGAAGAAAAAAATTTGAAATTATTACACAACATTAATATGCATGTATATTTTACAGGAAAATTATAGCCATAGCTCTATCTAGTTTTTCTTTTTTTTAATCATCACAAAACTCTTCTATACTAAGTTTGTAATTTAATCACCTTTGTATATATTTTTGTTTTATATTTAAATTTACAAAATTACGTTGAAAATACCTTCTTTCAAATAAAAAAACAATTATTGAAATCGGTTGATGTGATAAAGAATTATCCTTGAAAAACCAACATACGTACTAAGTTATTCAGTCGCGCAAATTAGTAACACAATGCGCCGATAGATGGTGCTGTCATGTTTTTTTTAAGATTGTTCCCGAATTAATGGGGTCGGGACGGGTACACAACTACATATACAAGAACTGTGTACGGAACCCTCGGTACGCGAGTCGGACTCGCACTTGACCGGTTTTTTTAAGATAGGTATACCTACCTAACACATATTTAACCTATATTTGTAATACCTAATGGGCGAAATACGTATTGAACAATCAACCTACACTCGAAATATAGCTACTATCAGGATACCATCAATAATTTGTTATGAGAATCTCAACTTCTATTCTCGACTTCTACATATTGTACTCTAATAAGAAAGTATTTAGCTAGTACTAATGTACTAATGGCACTGGTAAATAAACTTAAGTTAAACATCACGGTGGTCGAACCCTTAGTGCCCAAGAGATGACACCAAATGACCTCTGTCATTGTGACATAATTATAAGATTAAAAATGTATTGGGTCAGGACGAGGACAGGGATGTTTACCTTACTAGTAACACTCTCTCACATATGCACGGAATTAATGTTTCTTTCGATATTTTTATTATTATCTTCCACTAAGTTGCCATCTGTAACAACTTGAAAAGAAGAATTAAAGCCAGCAATGAGAAGTGCAGCGAAGGCATTTAAATTTTGATTCCAGGATAAGAAGGAATTAACATAAACCAAACAAATACCACCAATTCGGCGAAGTCATGCAAATGCAGTACTTGTGGAAGCAATCCAATTTGGAATGAAATCCCTCGGGATACTGATGCATTCGAGCCTGATATTAGCAAAATCACATCTTATTTTCATTAAGCTTAAGTTGAAATTCGTTTTTTTTAGTTTAGTATTCCGCTAAAGTCAGAGATATACTCCCTACGTTTAGCTCATGCAATCTTGTGAAATTGTACTAAGCATTATTAAGGTCTAAACAATATTGCATTTCTTGGATAAATACTTTAGTGTTCACTGAAGTTACTGCGGGATTCTGAATAAAGTTGAAGCCTAGGTTTGCCCCCGCGGGCTTATTATTAATGGCGATGGTGACACCGCGGACCCCTATTCCACAGGGCTCGTTTATCCGGCCCTCACCTCTGCGCTAGCCTTAACCGGCCAGCCAGAGTGGAGTCGCAAGCGGAACCTATGCTACAGGTTGAAAGTGTAAAATTATCATAACGCCGGCGGCCTGCTGAACGGATTACCGGGATCTGGCTACCGCAGATTCACCTCTCAACAACCTTACAGCCGCTCAAATGGATGTTGCTCCATTGAACGTGCGACTGTTTTGTGGGGCCCACTCAGCGAGCGGGCAAGTCACCGCCTACCTTTATACAATTCTGAGACTGATTGTCACGGCAGGCGTCCGCTAGTCTCCTCCCATAACCCATTATCCAGTCCATCCAACTTTCGGCTCAATAGCACCATGACCTTAGTTCCCATCGTAGCCAATAGTCTTTGCACTTGGCGGGGACCATCTCCGGATGTATCATGTTGTGAGTTCGGAGATGGTATCCGCCATGTGTATCCCTTGCTTTTAGATTATTTTTGTCTTAAAGGGGCCTCTGCGCTGTTTCTCTTCGCTTTCCAAAGGTTTTGGGAACCCATGGTCCCGAGATATGGCAAAAAAGAAAATATATATCTTTATTTCGGACGAAAATGAATCCATATTATGTTAGTAAGACTTATCGACTAATAGTAAAGACAAAATGCGGATTGTACTTATTTCATAAATGTTACAAAACCCTTTGTCTTCTCCACCCAGTAAGACAATATAGGGTTATCGTACCTATCAGCACTGCCATCACACCCAGAATGTTGTAATGGACAGATGATCGAACTTTTTTCAAATCATTAATAATAATAGTAACATCAATTTTTTTAATCAAAGTGAAAATTAAAAAATTCCACACCACAGGTGGGATGGTGGGACCTGTGGTGTGGAATTTTTCAATTTTCACTTTGATTAAAAAATTGAGATTTTCGCTAGCGGACGCATCCGCTTAACAAACATATTAAATAGTAACATAACATATAAGTCATTGGTTATTATATTTTATTACTATTAGCAGGGGTCGAACAAAAAGTGCGGATGACGTAAAAATGACGTAATCTTGCACACAGGATGATGTTTGTATTTAAACTTCCGTGTGACATGTACTAACAAAGTAGTATTAATGAAGTAACAAAATAATCGTGAAGATACAATAGCTAAACAACAACGAAGTCAATTTATTGTTCATCTGATTGACAATGTGTCAGTCAAAAACGTACTTACTCATTTCAAGTGGCGATATCGTTTAATAAAGAGGTTGATAAATGATAAGTGATAATTGTTTATGAAAATCAAAAATACTATTTGAAATCATTCTTAAGTGATTTGACGTCATCCGCACTTTTTGTCCGACCCCTGACTATTAGTAATGAAAAATAACACCAAGTGTATGTATGGGTGGTATGGGCACACAAATGTTTAGCTAGAATTAACAACTCTAACACAATAAGTACATAGGTACGTTTTATTTTTTCGATACCATTAACTCATGATTATGATAACTCATAGCGTGCATTTTGTTTATAGACACATTGTTTTCTACAGATAAACGACAGTTAAGTAAATTTATTTCTGAATAGAAACCAATTCCTTCAAATATATTAGCTGGTATAAAATAAAGTCATTTTGTGATCCATTTTACAAATTATTTGCCTACACAGATCATGTAAATCTGGAAGTTTCTGATAGATCCAGCTCAAAAACTATTTCTAGAAACGTAATGCTAATGATTAAAGGCCAGACAATACTGGGAATGCAGTAAATAATACAGGCTGCAGCTGGAGATAAGGTGAATATGAATATTTGGATATGGTTTGTTCTGTCGAAGTTTGCGAGCAAGGCTGTACGCGAGCAGATGATTCAAATAGAGCGTGTTTCGTAAGCAAAACAACTTCCACAAAAAATTTGCCTGTCCTAATCCAGGACCTTGCTATAGTCCTGTAGGGAAGTTCGAATATGGAGATTGTTTTTTTCTGAAAATTTGATTACGAGTCGCAGTTAGTATTTTAGACTTGGATATCCGTCATCTAGGTATGTTTTCCAGCTATACATATTATAATTTTTTGAATGTATCAAGTCAAAGGGCTTCATGAGCTGATTCCAAAAATATGTCGCACCATTTCAGCCAGTGGTTTCGTAAAATAAAAATCATATTCAAAACTCACGAAATTTGTGCCCTTCCTAACAGGAAACGGATGAATGTTTTTTCTTAAATATGCACGGAATGACTCGTTATATCCGCATACACAAACGTATGGAAGGAGTTTGGCACCATAAAAAATTGTCACATAGCGAATCAATCCATTGAAAACACGCTCGGACAATTTTATTAACGTTTTGCTTTCGCTCGTTTTCTAACCTTACCTTAGTTTGAATACGGTTAAATGTTATATCCTTCATCGTACCACTTGAAAATACCCTTTACGACTTTAACAATATGATTCATTGTCATATGAACACGTCTGTTGCATTCTAATTTACAAGTTAAGGATTTACTTGAGTTTGGACTATCTCTTGTTACAGACGGTTAGACGGTCATTTTAGTTTTAATTCATGTGGGATTACATAATAAATGGTATACCTAGTGGTTCGTTCTAAAACTATTCGTAAACAAACTTTGGAATAAAAACTGATGCAAAATGCGCGATAGCGTGATAAACGACAAGATAAAGCATCTGTCACTTTATGATGGATTTAGATTTAGATTTATTTATTTCATAATATAAAAATACAATATAAATTATCCTGAGTAAATTTATACGACTTTATATTATGATCGTCAAATAATTATGAAATGTCAATATCTTAATTAATTATACATACAACCATTACTACTGACACCACCACCACCACCACTCCACCACCATACCACTCGATAGAACCGCCGGACCAACGTGCTTACCATTACACCACTGAGATCACTACCACTCGATAGAAGGTGATAGGTGGTTTATCATGTCGTTTATCACGCTGCACGCAACCATCATTGACCCCCGGAGTAGAGTAGGTAGTATGTAGAATGTATAAATAAAATATTATAACAGCTTTTATAAGATTACGAAAAGCCAAGGAATTAACAATAGCCATATAATCACGCAAAACGTTTCAGCAAGTTTCATTTTACTTAACATTCATTATCCCTCCTTGAATAATTATTTTCTTGAATTTGAAGGGTTCCCCTAACAAGCGATTAATTTGGCGTTGAATTGCAAATGGGGGCCTCGGATTAAAATATTGGATTCGCCTGTAAATAATAAATATTCTGCATACAATTAACATTCCATTACTGTTTCAACGTTAAAGAATTTCAGTGTTATGTGGACAGTATTTGGCAAAATACGAATTTTGTAACAACTCTTAGTCTTTTGTATACAATACAAATTATATGCTTTGGAAGTACTTGTAGCCTGTAGTCCGGTCATCCTTACGTGTCCTATCAGGTTAACAAACGCTTGAAGACATATCACACTTTTCTGTAGGATAACATAATAATCACAAATTATTATAAGTCAACCAAGTTACCACTGAAAAATACTGTTATATATAAGATTTTGTTCAGTCTTTGACGTCACGTTTGTTTACATGATACGAGTAGGACACGTAAAGATGATTATACTATACTGTTCAATTTCTGAGTCATTAGAAAACAATTTTTGTCATTCGATTCACAAATAATGGAAAATTTTCAGTGAACATACCAATTTCACAAAATTATATTCGTTAGGTTGTGATTACCTGGTATTTTCAGAATAAGGTAAATAATTTGTGTTTATGTAATAAAAATAAATTATCAACTGTAAAATACTAACATATCTTAAATTTTTGAACAAAGGTAATTAACTTTTCCCCCACATGTTTAGTAATGCAAGCTCGTCCGCAAACGATTATAACGTCATCTAGCATGCGGTGCACGATTCGCATAACGCGCCAGACTTAAAAACGTGGAGAACATATTAAAGAAGTTTGGTAACTAGAAAAAAAAACTAGCTATAGGTAACACTCAGAGTCTGGCTAATGAAAGCTTAAGACTGAGATTTATTTAAAACTTTTTAAATGGCACCTTTGTAGAATGTGTGAAACGTCACTAAATGCCGTGTCAATGGTTGGAGACTACTATTACTTGATCCTTTACGGGTCAATAAGAGCGTTTAGTAAGTCGCATCATCATATAAATTTTATATATAACATGGCTCACGCCCTAGCGTTTGACACACCAATGTTCCAATGATTGTTGACTGCCTGTCACTTCTTTTGTTATTATTAAAGATGACATACTCGGACAGCGTCAATGACTGGGGTTAGATCGACACTACTAGGTACAGTCGAGGGCATAAATATATATACATTTTTGGACCTTATTTCAATGGAATAAGGTGAAAAAGTGTATACATATTGGTGCCATGGACTGTACATATAACCAGTTTTTTTTTAAATTATATTCAAAACATACTATATGTCAACAAATGTGTCATTAGTAAAAAATAAATTGCTAAAGTATCATTACGGTTTTGTCCCATTATACTTGGTGTTGTAAAACGCTGTTTTTTTATTTGCCGCCATTTTCTAGTCTCTTTTTTCTTTAGACAGAGTATAAAGTTCAGAATTAAATAAAAATTATACAAATTAGTAATTATTGAGCTCTGACGCTAAAACAGAATTCCTAAATTTTGCTAGCATTTTTTTTAATACCTCAGCTAACTACGCGTACTTGCTCAAGGCTCAGCTTTTCCATATAAAACCTTTAAGAGGAGGGGTAGGGCAAGCTCTCTTCATACAAACTTTGTGCAGGATTTACTTCGTTTGTGTTTGCATTAAAGTTATGATTTTTGGTCAGTATGCTTATTTTTCTGATAGCTATTTCGCGATGTAAATTTTTTTTTATTAAATATTTTTTTTAATTTTGTTTTTTTTTGAAATATTTGAAAATTTTCACATCACGATCTTCGCATATCTAATATTTGCCAAAGCCAAAAAAAATATTATATTTGTTAGTGCCAAAACCGACGAATAAAACGTGCACAAAGTTTGTATGGGGAAGGCCTTGCCCTACCCTGCGCCTTAAGTGATTTCATAATATTATTAACGGGTACCTATCGTCCAAAAGGGCCTGGTTGTCAATAAATCGAAAAAATATGGCCCATTACACCAATCCATAATGGATCCTATCTTCTAGAGTATTTAGCTCCTGTTCTCTCTTATTTAGGGTTCGATATACGTCACACGTAAAAAAATACTTAATATGGCCTCAAGGAAAAGTAATGATTTTGAGCTGGATTTTATAGAATAAAATTAACCGTCAAAGGATCCTGTGCTACCTGTTGCTGTTCCGTAGGTACTTGTATTTTGAATATGTATGTATTATGTGAGTATTTAATTACCTACCTACTTTAAGAGCCATGTAAGGGCTTAGGCAGCCTTAGGGCTTAATTAGAAGACATATGTAACATGATTGTAAGATTCATCACCACAAGCGATACCCACGGTATCTTAGTTGGTTAAGAGATATGGACGGATTCCAGAGGTCGTGGGTTTGAATTCCACCTGTAACGATTAATTTTTCAATCTTTCATTTTGATTTCAAAATTACTGAAATTAATATATTGCAATATAGTGGAAGGATTTATAATTCACATTATGCAAAGGAGATATAAAAATATTCCTGAGATTTTTTAAAACTGTTTTGACAACCGGTGTTCTTTGATCGAAAAACATAAATTTCATATTAATATCCGCTCTTGTTTAAGTAAAGGGGGTGCTGTTTTATCTGTACCCAAATTGAACCCGTCCCTCATAAAGGGCGCTTAGCAAAAGTAAAAAGTGTTAATTTGGTGGCTCGCATGGGGTCAGAACCAATAAAGGGAATAATATCATCCGCGTAAGATTTACAGCTCCGAACTGTGCCGATACTGTTCCAATAAACGTTCAACTTTTCCAGGGTTCTTCTGGTTAGTAATCCAATTCAAGGACATACTCTTTTTTTTTCCTCGCAGCATATTGAAAAAGGTATTCAATGCGTAGTATGATTTAGTTAGATACTGATAGAGCTGCTAACATATATACCGCGTGTATTTTTGATACTACCTCAAACTTTACAAGGTCTTAGTATAGGCCCTAATGAATATGTTTTTCTATAAATTATTAAAATTGTACGATATATTTTTTTTCCTTATAAAATAATTCAGCACGAAATGTACCTAACTTATTTTTATTAACAATTAAACAACAATGCTGAACACGCTTCTGTCATGTGTCAAGACTGTCAAGTAAGTGTACGCAATACATTGCTGCTCGAAAAATTTTCAAAAATGATTTACGCTCTAGTAGTTGGACACTACACTAAAAATTTATTTCAGTGTTGGTTCATAGCACTAAAATTAACGTCTGGTTACAGTTTGAGGTAATATCAAAAATACACACTGTATTATAAATGGCAATGTTTTTCACTTTAGTCTAACGGCTCGCTCATTTAAAAGATATTATGTATACATAATCCTGTTTGCTCTAAATACATAATCAACATAAATAGGTATCTTAATTATTTGTAATAGAACTCAATTTAGTATGTATATTTAATGAGAAATCACCATAAGGCTCCTTTCAATATGGACTATCACATTTGTACCTACAATAAGAAATAAGGTTTAAGTAGTTGTTAGATCTATTCTTGTTTTGTTTCTTTTCTATATTATGTGTTTTTTGTGTAATAAATAAACAACTGATTATAAGAAATGAAAAATAAAAACGTTCATAGTACAACGGTTTTTTAAGGCATAAAATTCGTGTTTGCACGGAACCCTTTGAAATTCCTTACATTTTTTCTTACCATTTTTATGTACGGTGCAAAAAGTAGCGGGGGCGCAGGAGGGTCCAGGATATATCGCGCAATAAAGCGCGCCATAACTGTCGTCCTAGCTTGACGGTAAATTGCAGACCGTTTTTGTACAGCCAGTAATTACTTAGAAGGTAGAGAAATAGTAAAAATGTATATGCTGTGGTGCCTAGAAATTTGAACACAAATGAGTGCATGTTTTCAGGTATTATTTTGATTATTAATCAGTAATCACTTAGCGAATAAAAACCAGACGCCCAAACTGGTAACAGCCATCAAAACTTCAAATACAAAGTAGGGTATACTAGGTACGGTTGTAACAGGGTAAATTTGTAACAGCACGAATATTTCCTAACTAAACTATCCATAGGAGTGTGAGGGGTTCAAAGGGAAAGGGACGCGGGGGGAAGGAATAAACACTATTATATACAAGTGTTCGGCCTCTGTTCAGTTTCCTGAGGCCTTTATTGTTTACTTTCCGTTAAATATAATGAAATTACATTTTTCTTTCTAAAAACAGTGTATTTTTCCAAGTGACATCCGTCATGTCAAATTTCTGTTCTATAGAAATAACAAGTATCGCCGCGCCGTCCGCGTGGTTGATAAGCGCGCAGAAGGGTAAATGGTGTTTTGTGCATCAAAAGTAAATATTTTTGGTAGATTTCTATTCGAATAGCATATTACGATGAATTGTTCATTCAAGATTTGAATAAAATAGGAAACACATTTATTATCTTTCACTGCTTTTTTTTCACAAATGTGGCTGAATTTCGTTAATGCAACTTTAAGCCTCACCTAAATTATCTTGTTTCACTTATAAAAATAACTTACACAAATCGTTGAACGTATAAACAACCCACTATCCTCCTAAAACACACCGCTAAATTGCACCAAATTTACGACGCAATAAAAACGATATCACGCTATATTGCACATCCAAAAACAAAGTGCAGCCGAGCAAAAAGACGAAATAAGAAATCATTGTATCTTAACAAAATAAATGGGGCAAGTAGTGAAGATACGCCCCTTGCTAGCTTGAATGCTAGGCCGGGAGCCAAAGAATGTTATTATGTTATGGTTGTTGTTAAACTGAGTCGGCTAAAAAATAATTAAATATATATAGTAATTAACAATATCTACCATTATAATCATTGACCTAATTAATAATAACCGATGGTAGTTTTTTGACATTCATAGGCATGTAATATGCCTAAATTGAAGAATTTTAAATTAATTTTGATTTTATTTTGATTGTCCAGTTAATTGAGCAACGTACCTTACCTACTTTATTTATATCCATCAATTTTTTTGTCCAAAAAAAGTCTAATATTATAGTCTAATTTATTTGTGAATTGATACATATCATGACATATTATTTCTCTTCGTTTTTGAGTAGACTCACTCCAATTGACAAGTTTCTGGCTAAAAATTGTTTTTTTTTTTACTTAAATCGAATGCGTCCCGTATAAAGGGCGGTAGCCAGAATTCTAACACACAATAAAAGCCAAATATAGCTTCATCACTAAGTGTCAGTTGCACCAACGTACGAACACAGACCGGTCATCGTAAAATATGGCGTCGGCAGCTGTCATCCCATAGAAACTTGTCAAACTTTCCATACAATCAGATTTGACGAAAACAGCTTACGATTACAGATGGTTTGGTGCAACCTAGCCCAAGTATCTAAAACATTTAAAGGCTATCCTTTAATCAGATTATTCGCGTTATCGATACTTATAGAAGTATCGATAATGCGAACTATAGAGTTCGAAACTTTTTTTTTGATGTCTTAAATAATAAGGCTAATCTGACTGCAACTCCCAGCTTCGTCATCGTCAAGGCTATCTGGATCGCATGGCTTTTATCATCCTTTTCCACCCGATATTATTTCACGGAGCTGGCTATTGCACCCCATCTCAACTAAATGATGCTTCGAGATTGGATCCTGAAGGGATGCTATTTTTCATGTGGAAATTTTGCATGAAATATTCTTTTATGATGCAGTTTTCAAGTACTGGGAAAATTTGAGAGGTGCTCAAGAAAATAGAATCTTTGGGAATACACTTTAGACTTAAATTTACTTGAGGTTAATATTTATGTAATATTTCATCAGCCTTCTGTGTTATTTGGTAGGTAACAAAGTAATTTGCTTTGCAATGAGTAAATGTGCATTTTCTTCACTCTCAGTGTTCGTCCCAGTAGACGATCCTGGCATTTAACCCTCCTGCAGTTAATCGTTTTTAATTAGAAGCCTGACTTGAGTAGATTCTTATTAAATTTGTTTTCCGTAACTGTTTAGGATACCCCCCACAGCAACAAATTAAGGAGGCCAATTCGACTTGATAAATCGTATAAAAAAATGTGCAGGCGCTTGTATTCCTGCATTGAGCTATCGTAGCAAGTTAAAAGAAAATAAAGCTAACCCTTTTTAAGGCACTAGGTACAAGCATCTTCTGGGTGAGTACGCTTCACTGTCGGACTCATCTTTACCCTGGGCTAGATGCTGGCCATGAGAAATCGCATTTAAATAAATAAAAAATCGTACTGCTATCAACACGGTGGGTATTAATGCACGACCATGTAATGCCCAGCCACAGCAATGTCTGGCCACGTAATCCGCGTCCACTAATGTCCAGCCCAGTAATCCACGTACAATATGTACTTGTACATGGACGCGGATTACGTGGCCGGACATTGCTGTGGCTGGGCATTACATGGTCGTGCATTATAATGCCTTATAATGCCACCTATCAACACAACCTAACCTATCCATTTACAGTTTCTAATGAATCGATATACAGACACCTTAATAATTGAAATTCGGGTCTATAATGTTCGCGCGATAGCGTGATAAACGACAAGATAAAGCATCTGTCACTTTCTGATACCACTTGATAGAAAGTGACAGATGTCTTATTTTGTCGTTTATTACTCCTATCGCGCGACCATTAATATACGGGGCTTGAATATAAGAAGGAGTAACATACTCCACACAGATTGATTGGTGTGGAGTATATTTTATTTCCTGGTATCTTCAATCAAAAACTTACCCAGGCTTTGCTCAAGAATACTTAGACCAGAAAAAAAAACAACTAATGCTAACATTAATATGATCTTTAAATGCAAAAATTCGAGTTTAATTGACTTCCAGAGCAATATCCGGCGCCCCGCCGTGGACCACCGGCGCGGGGTCGCAGGTTCAATCCAGACACGGTTCGGGCGGATCTGTCACGCTTGACACTCGCCTGTTAAATTGATGTACACCTTAAACTCATTGTTTTGATAATATTGATATACATTTATTTTATTAACACTACGTTTTAGTGTTGCGTAGCCAAAATGTCGAAAACGGAACCCGTATAGTTTCGTCATGTCTTTCTGTCCGTCCGTATGTCACAGACGATATACTCGGAGACTATAAGCACTACAATTATGAAATTTGGTAGTAAGAAGTACACCGATACATAAAAAAAAAAGTGAAATTATGAAACAATATTAAATTAGGGAGAGGCCCTCCATAAATGTAACCAGATGAAAAGCAAACCCATGTAGTACAAAAACTATCTACCCTCTATGTTTAATCTTCACCTCATCTCATATTAGCCCACTTATAAATATTTAGTCTGTGCTTAGTAAAACTGATGAAATAAATAATGAGATACCATAATTTTATACATATTTGTACCATCCATCATTTGAATCAATTCAAGAGCCCAAGAAAGAAATTAATTCAAGTGCTCTAATTCGTGTTTTGTTTTGATCCTGCGGCCACGCAAGCCATCCATTCTACTTAACCTTAATACCCGTGACGTTATTAGGATAGTAAAGAAACTTTCTACCCACCCATAATTTTATATTTGACATACATATGTACTATTTAAAGAACACATTTCTGTCCAGTTTACCCTTTTGTTTTTTTTTCAAGTTGTTATAAAAGTCGAATATTGAAGTGCAAAACTCAATAAGAAATGTTTTGTGTCTAAATGTAGGTATGGACGATTTCATCGATCCAAGTTTAAATTTATTGTTAATTACAAAATATCAATCGAATGGTCTCCAAAAATACCATAATAATGCAATCTATGAAGGTGAGCTCAGCATTTTTACAGTCTGCATTGAGTATCAAAAAATAACTGAAATAAACAATGTAAAGCTTTAAATAATTTAAGGCCGTGTATTACCACTTTTGAGTTTTTAAAAACCATCTGAGACATAGAATATAGTGTCTTAAAATCTAAAAAAAATATATGTGTTACATAAGGATCTTGTCTGGTTAAAATCGCAGTCAGTTACATGACCTGATGATTTCACTCGATAGAAAAAAATCGCGAAGTTACCCGTTTTTGGAATGTATTTTCAATACTACGGCTATATTACTGATATTTAACGTTTTATTTTTGTACTCAATTAAAGATCGTAAATAGTTATAGACAAATTCGCAGGGTTTGCTTTGATAGAATGATTGGCTTAATGACTTTAGCTATAGTCATATTAACAAAACTGCGCGCAGAGCTTGCGTAGAGAGCGGAATGGTTAATTATAAACTCACGCGTGTTAGAGCGGGACATTTGCGTTGGGGATACCTCCCCTTAAATACACATTTTTACAGTAGGTATGAGGATGATGAGTAGGTAGATATGAGGGCAATTTGTTACATATCGACCTAATCCCAAACTAAGCAAAGCTTGTACCATGAGTACTAGACTAATATATACCTACATCATTTTATAGATAAATATAATACTTACGTAGGACAGGCTAAAGTGGTCGTCACATACCTACATATATACATTATAAATAAAATAAATAAATTCATCTTTATTTCGACCAACTAGGACAAAGGGTAGAATACATATTTATAATAACGCACTTCATTTGTTTTCAATGTTTTATAAATGCAAAGTATTTGAAGAAATTTCGATATTATTAACAAACACGAATTTATAAAAAGGCACTTATTTGTTACTCCGGTCCCTTTTTCATGAAGACACTTTATCATTCATGTCCTTAAAAAACCCAAGTAAATATTTCTTTACCCTTTAATTCACGTGTCCTCGAACCTTTTTAGGCTTATTTACTTGAAATCATTTCAGTTGAACGAATTGAACCAGAGCGATTACTTAAAAAAACTACTTTACCGTTCAAACCATAAGGTTCAAAATCCAATAACATTTTAATAGAAATACGTTCAACAAAAATAATTTCAACCATACCACCTTCCTAAATTTGCCTTCAGTACGTTAATCCTGTTATCTGCGCTCGTCCTTACCTTGATAACTTGATTGCTGTAATGTTTGGGTCTGTTTTGCTTGAAATTGAACGCCTAGTTTTGTCTAACCTAGCAGGTATTTAGAAGATTGTTATCATTGGTCTTATTTAAATAGGATCTGATTTCACATTAAGCTGTTTTGAGGTATCTTGCAGCAATGAAAATAGGATACAGGCGATAAGACATAGTAGTCGACTTAAATGCACTAAACCAAAATAGACCGTCGTTAGTGAATTGATAGTTACAAACAAACCAACTGACATGGGTTTGTGGTTAAATTTTTAGTAACTTAGAAGAAACCCTATTCTGAACTACACAACCCTAAAAAATAACCCCAAACCCTATGACAGGAAAGTTTCCTAAGTTAGTGCCAGTAGGTAAAGAAATCCGGATTATTCCGGTTATTGTCGAGATAGCGGTCGAGACACGGAGGAGACAAATCGCCGAGACACGTGGCGACGCCCTTCCGAACATTCGCTGTACCGCTAGGGGTTTCGACACTGCTACGGAGCGGCTACTCTTCACGAAAGAAAACATGAGAGAAGTCGCACGCAAAGAAGACAATCAAAGCAATGAAGGAATATGCGTCGTTATAAAATTAACTAGCATGTTCACTTTTTAAAATTACGCATAATGATTCAAGGCGATATATCGATTGAACGAGACACCCTTTGTATTTCGCTCTCGACAAAACGGGATGCAACCCTCTCCGAGAATGGCTTTTTAGACAAATCTCGTTAAATATCTGACTGTGCGCAGGTTTATTAAATTTCCTCTTGTCAGTACCTAGATGAGGTAAAATACCATCATATTAACTTAATCGTGTCTTTTAATAATGGGTTGTTTTAGTAGGCTGAGGAAAAAAAGGAAAATAAAGACTCAACTTTGGATTTATTTGCTATCGAGAAAATTTTAGGCAATCATGTTTCGCTATTGTCAGTACTACAATCATATAGTCAAGAATCATATATCTGAAAATCAGCCCCTACTCCTACTGTTTGCTAGTCTGGGCAGGACAGCGTTTCAAAGTCTCCAAATTTCTCAGTGTAGCGCCTTAATGCCGCCTTACGCCAACATTGCTGCTCCACCATTTTGTCAGTAGTCAAACATTGTGTAACAAATCCTGAGCATGTGCATGCAATATGCAGCAAGCCTACCTCCGACCTGTACAATACACATGATATAAGTGAATTCTTGTTATTATAATTCCGATTACGGTCGATTACATCGGCATCAATGGGACACTACGCACTGACATTACGAGAAAAACTAGCGTAATATGAGTCGGTGCGAATTGGTCGCAGGTGCGTTTTACGAGCGTGCGATATTGCATGCATCGCACTTTGCAGCTAGTGTGCTTACTGCTCTAGGCGCAGCGTTGGAAGCTAGTGAGAAAACTATATAATGTTACGAGTTGACAGTTGTTTGGGTCCCAGTTCCAAGTATTCCAACGCTACATTTGCAATATTCTATTGAACTATGAATTTCTATAAACTGCTACAAACTACCATTGAGCGGTTGATTATTGGAAAATATTGAATACGGTCCCATATATTAAGTTACTAGGTGAACGTAACTATCATGAATAATTCCTACGTCTTCCTTTGCATTAGATTAGCAGGTTGATATTTATATCACGAAATTTTTTTCGCTACAAAACAAATTCTTTTTTTTATCTTCCACGACTTCTTTATCCGTATAACCACTAAATATTATTCCTATCCCGACTTACAAAATACATTTCTCCTGTAAAAGCGACTACATTATACGATTCGTATAATATTTCAGTATTAGTAGGGTCGGCAGTTAATGTGGTAAGCACAGCTTGCCACGGGAGATAGCTGGCTTACGACAGTTCGAATATTACTTTACGTATATACTTTGTGGCTCAGCCTAGTTATGATGTGATAACAACTTTAAGAGGTTTTTGAAGAAAACATGAAATTACCAAGTATTTTGCGATGTACCTAGTAATAAATCTTGAATTATGTAAATGAGCGTGTATCTGTAGATTAAACACATAATATTTCAGCTTCTTTAAGAGAGGTAGACCACAGAAAAGCTACCGTATTTCTAGGGATCCCCTAGGAAAGAACTTAAAAGAGGCCGCAGTCATAATACTATTGTTACTGGCTCTGAAAGTATGTGATGTGGTCTTCCTAGAGATGTAAACAAGTTCGGAAGATCTCTAGAGAGTGATGTGCTGTACTTCGATGACAAACACCTGACAGTTCACCTGATGGTTTGTGGTTACAATCGCCTATGGAAGCTGGCAGTGTCTGCCTACTGATAAAGCACTGGAAAATGTGGAAACTGTCCAATGGTATTAAAAGGGACGCATGGTAAAGAAAATGAAACATCTTCGACGCAAAAACCTAATCGATTTAAACTCGCACGGCTCGCACCTCGCACCTCATTTCAGCCCGATCCCTTCAAACTTCATGCAAACTCCGCGGCACCTTGCAAAGTTTTTTAGGAAGAAATACGCATGGCCGTACACACGTGTCGAACTTTGCTGATGACACTTTAATGGATTTTTGAATCGGGCCTTTGTGCAGAATAGCAATCGCAATATATGGCTTACCTTTCTGATAATGTTTTATTCCTTTTTTTCTGTATCCTGTCCTATTTTTACAGTATTGCAATGGAGGAAAGTACAAAAGGCAACTTGTCTTTTTGACCACATAAGCAGGTAATTGCTACCCCATTAATTTATAGACACGGTTAAACTGCATGTAATAGACCAAACGAAACCAAAAATAACTCAAATGCATCTATGTACAGTCAAGTGCAAAAATATGTATCGAGTGATCTCATAAATATGGTACTAAAACCTTAATTCACCGACATAAGAGATATGGGACAAATTTTTGAGCAAGTTGTATGCACCCATATTTTTGCACTTGACTGTACACGAACACGTTAAAAAAATGTTTGTAAGCAGGGGACTATGCGCAGGAGAAAGTAGGTCCTAGGGCCAAGGATGTGATTTATCTGTACGTATATAATGGTACGCGGATTTCACAATATCAAAAATGCGTATCGTTTCTTTAGTTCAACTTGTTCAAATTGTTACTTTATATAGGGTAGCGCGTGCGACGACGACGATACCAAATCGAATGAATGAACATCAATACGTTTAGTCTAATATAGACCTAGAATCAAGGCCACAAGGTAACTAAACGCAAATAAATTAGTAGATATAAACAGGAAAAACTCTTACAGGCATTAATAAATTCTCCCTTGTTAGATACTAGAGTACTTACTAACACGCAAATGAAAAAAAAAAAATAGAGTCCCTCTTACCTTACAGCAATTGTACGAACGTTTCCAGTAACCTGATATGCTTACACTCTTCCATGTTCTATAAAATCTCTTTGTTTGGTTGGCATATCGCATGACACTTTAGTTCAAGTTGTGTGAGTTTTCTTTTTAGATACGGAATGTAATAATTATTTGACTTCGACATTAGTTATAGCGTCTAGTGATTTATTTTAATTTTGTTACATTATTTTGAGAATGATGCTAGTAATTAGAATTTTCTCCCATGAGCTAGCTCACGCTCATGAACCAAGACACTTAGTGACTTCTTGGTAAAGAAAATAGCGTTAGAAACGGACGTTTTGACGTTCTAGTTCTAAGAAACAGAAAAGGTTATACATTATGTTACTTATTTGCATAAGTTTGTTCCTTATTTTGTGGCAAGCGGCTTCAAATTTGAGAAGAACTAAATCGTTGAACTAAATTTGTTCGACAGTAGTTTTCTGAACAACACGCGCAATCGTAACTTTCAGCCCTTAAAACATTGAGATGTTATATGAAAATCCAACTGTCTAAATCTTTTCACAACCGCAATACACCCTACAGTGATTAGCGGCCTCCGATTCTCGTAATTTTTGGCATGTTACATATACTTACATCGTTCTTATTTATACCATATTTTTCACTAAAACCTTACTTACCTTACAAAGCATAGTTTACAAGTTTACAAATTTTACAATTTGTACATTACATTAAAGTTTATACTTGTAGCTACATAATTCATTAAAAACAAGACTTGGATTAACCATTAAAAGGCCTTCGCCTTTGTACTTTAATCTTATGTGACATGCAGTCAGCCACAGAGAAAAGGTACCCCCCCCCCCCCCCCCCCCCTTCATAGAAGTTTTTTATGTACGGGGGGTCCCTTTTCTCTGTAGCTGACTGTACATATTGTTTTAACTTGTTTATTGTGTACCTACAATAAAGTACTTACAAACAATACATAAAAGGCGTATTTTTTCGACTACGCGCGGAAAAATTCTAACACTGTGAAAACCCAGCGATTTGCGAAAAGAACCTTAAAATCACGTGCCGGCTTTGGGAACCTATTATTTCATATTCAATAGATACCGGTTATATACTCCTGCCAACCAAGTCACAAAGCCGGCTCGTAAACATTTAACAGCCAATCACGGCGCGGCAATTAATGAGTGACGGAGACAGCGCGTGTTGACTCGGGATAATTGACCCGATGTTTGCCGAGTCGGTTTTATTGACTAGGGATGTCACAGCGCAGTGTCCCAGGACTTAATTATTATGAAGTCATTGTTTTTATCTATGTTTTCTTACTCTGCAATAGCGGGAGCGTCTTTAGTCCTATTTGGTTTCTTTTTTTTTATTAGAAAATCTTATAAAAAATCAAAATATCTGGATTTGTGTCTTTGCTGTCGACACAGCGAATCCCCAAATCAATAAAGGGTCGGCACCTCATACCGAAACATGTTCAGTTCTCTGAAGTTGCAGACGTCCATAGTCCATACTCGTAGGTATAGGAGTTTACTATGGTGTCCGCTTATTATCAACATCGTGGTACAGTCAAGGGCGCCAATATGTATACACTTTTTCACCTTATTCCATTGAAATAAGGTCTTGATTGAGCGGTTTCAACCGAACTGAAGTGTGTCAGTCTGGTTCACTAAACCTAGCCTAGCTGAGAAGAGTCCAGCAAGAAAGTCAGCTAAGCCCGACCTGGGTCGGAGAATAACTATGAGAATAGGTACTCGCTGCTCACCGGCGGTACAACTAGTACCTTAGGCGACTTCCTGATTTGTCGGTGCGGAGGCGGTACGATATGAGAAAACTGTCAAATGTCAGTGTCAACTGTCAGTCAACTCAGTAGTGCTTTTTACTTCGCCCCTACATTTAAATGAGTGCTTCTTGACTGGCGCGGGATCCGCGGAAGCAGGACGATGCGAAGGCAGTACTGGCCCGCTTCTGCGTGTTATATGTGTTAGAACACATAACCCACAATTTTATTTTGTACTTAAGTATAAGGCATCTATCTTTGTGCACTGGCGTCGAGCCGGCGGCTGCCCAGACGCTACGTTGCGAATTCCTTTTGATAACTCGCCCGGCGAAGGCCCCACTGTACAATTCCTAGACCTAAGTTTTATTCAGTTACTAATACTCACTAAGTCGGTTCGGACACATAACAAATATTGTATTTAAATTACGGTTAAACTTTGTTCTACTAGGAACTTTTGGCCGTGAAGCTTATCCTTGAAAGCTTTATAGTTAGTTAGTTAGTTATACTGGGCATTTTCCGCAAGTCGACATCCAACGTGCCTATTTTGCGTGAAAAGGGGGGTAGCACTACTCTAACCATCCTAGTTCCTGTATGAAACCTATTAGTGTCTTTATGTTGTTTACTGCTTCCTGCAGTGTGTTCGGATTTCCTAGGTGTTTCTTCCTGTATACTTCTACCTGCTTACAATCTAGTAGAATGTGTTTAGCAGTCTCTTCTGCCTCCATGCATACTCTGCACAAGGGACTATCGGTTATTCCCAAGTTGTAGAGATGTTTGTTTAGTGTGTTGTGTCCTGTTATTATGCCTACTACTTTACGTAGTTGGTTTCTGTGTGTTCTCAGTAGTGTGGTTGTGAGTTTGGGATTTTGTTTTAATATTATTTCTTTTGTCTGCCTGCATGTGTCTAAGTCTTCCCAATGCCTTTGATGCAGGTGTTTTATGTATCGATTTAGTTCATTCTGTATGTATTTTTGTGGAAGGGGCACGATTGGCTCTGGTCCGTATGCCGGTGTTTCTGAGCCATTTCTGGCTAGTTCATCCGCTGCATCGTTTCCTCTCGAGCCACTGTGTCCCTTTACCCATTGTAAAGTTACCTTGTTTTTGTCTCCGCATACCTCTGTGAGCGTTTGATGACATTCGTATATTAGGCCTGACGTGAAGTTGTCGCTGCTCAGAGCCTGAATCACTGATTTGCTGTCAGAGAGTATGCGTAAGTTTGTGTCTTTGATTTGTCGCCTCTTTACGGCATTGCATGCCTCAATGATCCCCATGCATTCAGCCTGGAAGACCGTATTGTGTTCACCTAGTGGTTTTGATATGTGTATATTCAAATATTCTGAGAATACACCACATCCTGTTCCATTATTGGTTTTAGACCCATCGGTATAAATTCTTAGGTCGGTTTGGTTTAGTCCTTCTTTTGAGTCCTCTGTCAGCTCAATATAGTATTCTTTCTGAAAGACCATAGTTTTCGGTATTCTGTCTACTTCTGCCTCTATCATGGGAATGTTTGAGGTCAGGGTTCCGTAGATTTTTGTGTGCGGTGTGTTATGTTTGGTCCATAGGTTCAGGTATTTTAAGCGTATTGCTGTTGCAGCCGCTTCTTTTTGTATATGTATGTGCAGCGGTAGGAGTCCTAACATCATTTCTAATGCTGCTGTTGGGGTTGTTCTCATGCATCCTGTCGTCGCTACACATGCTAGTCTTTGCGTTTTCTGCATTTTGGTAATTGCGCTGTTGATCTGAGTACGGGGCCACCATACTATGGCTCCGTAACTTATCATGGGCAGTATTACCATTTTGTATAGCCACAGTATTATGTGGGGTGATAGACCCCACTTTTCCCCGCCATCCTTCGGCATTGCCAGAACGCGACTGTAGCTTTGTCTAGTTTTGTATCAAGGTGTTTGTTCCAGATTAGTTTGTCGTCTAGGATTATACTTCTTTTGACAGTGTTAGTTGTGTTCCAAATAAAGTTGGCATTTTGTACGTTCCCAATTTTCGTTTGTGAGTGAAGAGAATTGTGTCGGTTTTCTTTGGGTTTACCGATAGGTCATTCTCCTTGCACCATTTCTCTATTATTCTAAGTGCCGTTTGTGTGAGTTCACACAATGTGTTTATAATCAGTCCACTGACTAGTATGACTATGTCATCAGCGTATCCTATTGTCAAAAAGTGGTTCTTGTTTAGTTTTACGATTAGGTCATTCACTACCAGGTTCCACAGAAGTGGTGAGAGAACGCCACCTTGCGGGCATCCTCTGATGACTAATGCCTGGTGGTTTAGGTTTTCAGATAGTCTTATGATTCTCTTTTTCAACATGTTCATTATCCACTCTGTCAGCAGTGGTTCGGTGTTGTGCCTCTCTAGTGCTTTATATAAATTGACCAAGAACTTTATTAAATTGGCCGCGAAGTTTATCCTTGAGCTTTATAAAAATTGACTGTGAACTTTAATAAGAACTTTATTAAATCGGCCGTGAAGTTTAACTTTAAAAGCTTTGTGAAAATTGCCAGTGAACTTTGTTGTGTGAACATTTTATGAAGAAATATATTATACATATACAAGAACTAAGTGATTTTAATTATCTCAAATTATCCGAACCGCATAATTTGCGCATGATATTACTACTGCGCAAATGACAGTATTCCGTCAAGTGGGGATCTTTGCGACGTCAGTAAATTTACGTCAAAGAAGAAAATGACACATATCGATCCCGCCCCGCTCAGTAAGTCGCCTAAACTTACATTGTCATTGCGTTGCGCGTTGCGCGGCTTCCCTCGTCCGCTATCGCCTTTATAATCATGCTGTTTGTAGGTACTGATCCTTGTTTCTCTTTTATTTTTGTATCGTACTCGTAGGTAGCACGTGCCAACGAGTTTCATCGTTGATAGTTAATGAAGTAGCCACCAGTTCAAAATACTCTTTTTTATCTTTAACCAACATTTGCATTAGTAATTAAATTAACTGGAGACCATTGACAAAACGCAATCAAAACAGTGCTTCTAATACTACTACTTTACCGTCTTCTATAGTTACCCAGTTACGGGCTGAATGCCTATTAGAGTAGGCCCATTTTTGAAGAAGTAGAATACAAGAAGCAAATCGTGTAACAGTTGGGGTGACAACGTAATCAGAGGGTTTAGACCCTGCAGAATACGGATCTGCCTGTCTCCATCCCCAAATTTGAGCCGGAAGAATGTTATATCGGAAAAGGTGCAGCCCATACAAATTTTTTCGTTGCACATTTGGTAAATCGTTGTTCCGGTACCCTAAGTATGGTCTAATTGTTATGGATTTTTGATATGCCGTAAAGGACAATATTTGTCATCGTATCCCGAAATTTTTGACACTCCAGCTCCACGTCTTTCTCCGCCATCTTGGAAAATCTGTCACTTTTTTCAGTTTTTTGCTTGTACTGTCGTTATAGTTCATTTTAGTGCTAAACATGGTTTGGCAATATTGTAAAACACAAAATTTGCTGAAACTTTTGGGTACAAAGATTTTTTACATGACCCCTAGGGACGAAGATATGACAGGAGATATCATTATAAATTACCACTTTTTTCTAGTTTTCCTCTCATGTTTACGTTTAAAGTGCAATTTAGCGTTAACTATAGTTCAGCAATATTGTAGATTACAAAATTGGCTACAACTTTTGTATTAAAATATTTTTTCCACGATCATCAGGAAAGAAGATACGATGTCACCTATGGGGTACTACCGTCGATATTTACTACTTTTCCAGTTTTCTTCACATATTTTCGTTTTAGTGCATTTCTCGGTCTGCAATATTATAGAAGACAAAATTATATGCAAATTCAAAGTACCTACGATCTTCTAGGTATCGTGGAAACAGACGATTTTGTCTTCTGAGGGATTGAAGTGGTACAGATCGGAAAGTGACAGATGCTTTATCTTGTCGTCTATCCCGCTATCACTCGACCATCATAGATCCCCTACAGATTGCGATTAAATACACTCAAACCTAAATATGAGAAGAAAACTGGAAAAGTAGCAAATTTCAACGGTGCTACTCCATAGATGACTTCATATCTTCTTTCCTAATGGTCGTAGAAAAAATATTTCAATACAAAAGTTGTAGCAAATTTCGTGATCTACAATATTGCCGAACTATAGTTAGTGCTAAAATGCACTTAAAATGTAAACATGAACGGAAAACTAGAAAAAAGTGGCAATTTTTAATGATATATCCTGTCATATCTTCGTCCCTAGGGGTCATGGAAAAAATCTTTGTACCCAAAAGTTTTAGAAAATTTTGTATTCTACAATATTGTAGAACTATGTTTAGCACTGGAATGAACTTTGACGACAGTAAAAGCAAAGAACTGAAAAAAATGACACTATTTCCAAGATGGCGGCCAAAGTTATGGAGCTGGAGGGCCGAAATTTTTGGGTTACCATGGCTAATATTGTCCTTCACGACATACCAAAAAACCATATCAATCGGACCTCTTTTAGAGTACCAGAGCAACAATTTATTAAATGTACTACGAAATTTTTTGTATGGGCTGCACCTTTTCCGGTATACCGTACTTCCGGCTCAAATTTCGAGATGGCGACAGGCAGATCCGTATTCTGCAGGGTCCAAACCCTCTGATAACGTTGTCACCCCAACTGTTACATGACTTGCCGCTTGCATTGTTTAGAGACGCCTTTTCCAATTCTGTTCCTCCTCTATATAGTTTGATTTAGAAAACGACTCCAAATTGGAATCTCCAATTAAATGTTTCATTATCATTTGACTGCCTGTACGGGGTCTGTATGAACCAAATGCCCAAACGCCACTAAACAGGAATTTACTTGATTTTCATGTACTATAAATAAATCGGCGTGGTTGACCACCTCATAATAATTCAGTGCTTTTACTAGTACACTCCAGGCCAAAGAAAACAGGCCAGATTGTATAGACATATTATATACGAGTAGGTATTATATTATATGTTCTACTAAGGGTGTAGGCGACTTTTTTAGTTTTGATTCGGAATATTACAATTGTTTTGATAAAAAAACTTTTGGAATAGAAGTACTGTTTTCATTCATTATCTGCGGCATCGTGTGGGTCTACAGATTTCTTAATGAAACATACAAATTAATATTCATAGCGTTATACATATACAAGCTACTGTATATATTTAAATTACCTAACTTTTTTCTATTACAGCTGAATTTTTGAAACCTATTAAAGCTCATGATAACTAGTTAATTGAATCTCCAAAAAACAACTGAACATTTTGACAGCTTAAATCGAGTTACTTTTTACCCGACTGCAAGGCAGGGTTATGTGTTTCGCGCGTATCTTGTATGTATGTATGTAATATTCTTTATTACCTGACATCTTCCAATTCCCTGAACGGATTTTAATGTGTGAGATATCGTTAGATTTGTCTTACCAGCCCGAGTGTTCTTAGAAATGTGACGTCAAAAAAAAAACAAAGATGGCGGCCACCAGACACCATTTTGTAAAACAAATAAAAATTAAAGTTGACGAATTATATCATGTGGGGTATCATTGAATAGGTATTTTAAAATCATTATAAGGTTTCTTTAGTCATTAGTTAGTGAAAACAACCGTTTAGGATTTATAGCTATTCAAAGTTTAATAGTCGAATCCGCTATCCGCTATGCGCAGTCACTCATGTTTTCATTTTCATCGTCATTCGAGGTTTGCTTTACTCACGTTTAACAATTGCAACAGTGGCGGAGCGCCCATACAACCCGATTCCCACCGGCTTGCCTTACATAAATAATCTTGCTACTAAACTACTTGCTGTTAATTTAATAAATAATCAATTTATGAATACAAAATATCCATTTCCTAAATACAATTTGATAATACGATTTTACGATGTTTACGATTTTTTTTTTTTTTTTTTTTACTTTAGCGTCATAATAGATTTAAGCTAACCACTACGAAATCTACGCACGCGAACGCCAAACGCAACGCATTTCATAAAGCCAAACAAGCCGGCGGAGTTTAGCATGCCTCCCAGTATCGTGATTGCGATGTTAGGAGGGGTCAACTCAGCTGGTCACGTAGGTTGTAATATAAGACCAGCTAGTTGACCCCTTCTAGTATCGTGATTGCGATGCTAGGAGGAGTCAACTCAGCTGGTCTTCCCAATCGTAAGACTTTAAACACCAAACTTGAGTAATGAAGTTTCGTCTTACTGGCTTTTCCACTAAGTCCAATATCGGAGAGCCAGACTGAAAGTAGTAACGTGGCAGATTTTTCTCCTATGCTTTTGGCAGAGGGGTAAGTATATCAATGGCGGCTCCCGTCTTAAATGCTTTAAGGTATATGTGGTGTAGATGGATTATTCGAATACTCGTATGAACATATCAATATCTTTGTTATTTACTTTCTTTAAATCATGTCATTGAATTTTCACTTCTAACGTCACTCCCGGAGTGCAACCCGTTGTTTTTAGGGTTCCGTAGCCAGTACTTATGGCTAAAACGGAACCCTTATAGTTTCGGTCTGTCTGTCTGTCTGTCTGTCCGTATGTCACAGCCGATTTACTCGGAGACTATAAGTACTGCAATTATGAAATTTGGTAGAAAGATGTATTCTATAAACCGCTACATAAAAGTGATGTGAAATTAGGAAAAAAATATATTTTAGGGGGGGCTCCCCATACATGTAACCGGGGGATGATTTTTTTTCAATGCAAGTAATTGTGATGTGTATTTTTGGATAGGCCTTTAAAAATAACGTAGAGGTTAGTAAAAAAGTTTTCCATTTAAGTCAATCGTTGGAGAGATATTAGCTTCCAAAGTCGTACAAAATGTGTCCCTCTAACTTCCAAACTATGAAGATTAAAATTGAGGTGGTGTCATTAATAAATACTTTCAACGATTTTTGGATTGAACAAGACGGGATTAAGGGTTTTTGAGTCATCACTGAAAAACTGTCTTGCCCAAACAAAAGGACGTAAGTGCCGTGACTTCCCTATGAAGATACGAACTTTTTTGATTAAGGTATTAAATAGTGTTTTTAAAAGTGGACTGCTAGGTGTCGGTACGGAACCCGTCTTTGTGTGTGATCCGACACTCACTTGTTTTTTGCTGAAATGAGTCACGTGTAGATATTTTTGCAAGGTGTTATTTACCTCGTAAAGTAAGTAATAAATAAGTAGGTTCAGTTAAAATTGTTTCCTTGCGTCAAACTTTACAAACTAAATTTGACAAACTTCTCGTAGTCCAATTGAGTTGAAATTTTATATATGTGTAAATAAAGTTTCATTGCAATATTATGTGGCCATAAAGCCGTTCTGATGAGAAAGTCAGAAGGTGGTCATAGCAATTCATAAACTTCACTAGATATAACTATCGTGTTTGGGTTCATTACAATTTTCCCAAGAGTATAGGTAGGTACCTAGTTGTTGAATCTTCAATTTCTAATTTTCGCTCCGGGTTACCCTATAAAAATCTCACGCGCCGCCACTGAATTGCAAGAACCATAGATGAAACTAAAAAGTCTTAAATAAAAAAATAATTAATTAAGAAACAAAAAACCCGCCTGCACTAAAAATACCAAAACAAGCAATAAAAAGTTTTTGTCAATATTGCATTGTCATCTGAACTAAAAGTGTATTCCTAATTTCAGCTCAATACTAGTTAAGGATAAAAAGCAGTCGGAGGCATAGATTTGGCCGAAAAGTCTCATTTAATGCTACACCATGCCTCCGACTGCTTTTTATCCTTAACTAGTATTGAGCTGAAATTAGGAATACACTTTTAGTTCAGATGACAATGCAATATTGACAAAAACTTTTTATTGCTTGTTGTAAGTACCGTTTTGAAACCGATGCGTTCGAACGTCGAAAACATTGCGTTGGGACGAAACAATTTGTTCCAGTCAACGTTTACTTTGAGTTTTTGCAATGAATTTGCAGTCACAATTTCGGTCATAAGTACAAAATTGTGTTTACAAATGAAACCCCAAGTTTTGGTTAGTTAAAATTTCCTTAAGGCGTGATTTCTCTTGTGAGTGAATGAGCATAAAGTCCTTGTAATTAATCTAGTGACCGCAGCACTTGCCCTAACGAGCTTATTAAGACGCTGTACACTGGGAGCAACATAAAATTATTCAAGCATTTGATTAATAATACGTAATTTGAAGGGACAATTAATGTTCAGCAACAAAAACCATCCCTTTCATCTATGAGGGGAGGCCTGTGCCCAGCAGTGGGACGTATATAGGCTGATGATGATGATGATAAACAAAAACCAATTTGTAAGTTCTTGACCATTCATCATCAAGACAAACACAAAGTAAATAATGTTTTTTTTATATATATAATAATATGCAGGTATATTAATATTTTAGTCGTCTTCCCAGTATGCCGTTTTAGATTTTCGTACCCAATGGGTGCCAACGGAACCCTAATACTAAACCACCGCTCTCGGAGTATCCGCCCGTCGGACAACGGACTGTATTTTATGAACTGTAATAGAAAGTTTTTAAATATATACAATAATATTATATTATTAACACCAATACCACTATCATATTTTTTAAAATTAATTGTTTACTTTGATTGAAATTTTGAATTAAATTTTAACTTAATCGGTAACGTCTGCGAAAGATAATAAGTAATTAGTGTTCGGAGTTTCGGTGGCAAATTTCACAGAGGTAAATGGAATCGCCCAACTATTTTTTTGATTAAACGAATAACGATTAAATGATTGATTTTGCATAATACCTCTTATAAATTATCTTGCGAGCATTACCTACTTATACCACGATAACACAGGACTACTAATAACACAAGTTCAATAAATTTATGAAATTCATATGCGTTTTATGAAAATAAATAGTTTTACATACTTGAAATTTACGAGTACCTACCTAATTAATGTCATATGAAGTACTTCAGGTAAATGAATAATTTATTTATTCAAATCTTAAAAAGTTAAACATAAAAAACGACTCCATTACCCACTGTGTGAAATTTGCTACCGATACTCCGAACACTAATAATAATAAATTTCAAATGTGGGGAAAATTTAAAAATTAATTCTTTGAGCAGGTTTAGAATGTGCGACATGCTGGCATAGGTACGCGACCAATCGCTTGCAAAAAAAAGTGACATGAGACATCGTGGCTTAGCCCAGCTGCTGTAACTGCTGATGCTGGAAATTAAATAAAGTTAATCTTAATTAAAAAGATGTTGCTTCATCGAAATTCATTTTCGTAGAATTGCAAATACGTAACTTTCCTGTGTAGCTCATTATTAAAGAGAATTTTAGATCGCAATAAGAGCACTTACAACATCATTTAAGTTTCACAAAGCTCGGCAAAGTAAAAAACTAGTAAAGTTCGATCGAGTTAAGGTAACCATTCCATATTAAGCTGCCAGATGTATTTTTTGTTTCAGAGTGCTTTAAAAATACCATTCCATTTCAAAGCTGAACAAGAATCATTGCCAAAAAAAAGCTTTACTATCGAACTTTTCTCCCGCTACGCCCCGTCTCTGCAGTGCACTGTGTCTAATTAAAACTCATTCCTGTGCAGTCATTTAAATATTTAATTGCACCGCCTCCGACCGACGTGAGTGAATTAAAAATCGGTGTGATCGCGGTTAAGTAACGAGGTTCTTTACTAATGGACGTCTTTTGGTAGTACCCAGTTCGAATTGGTATGTATAAATTGATTGTTTAGAATATAGATGTTATAACAATCTATAAATGATGCCGAGATAACAATACATACTATGTATATTAAACTAAATTAAGTTTTTGAATTATTTTCTTGCTTCAATGACCACTTTCTTGCTTCAAGGACCATCGTTCACAAAAAATCTTCAATTTCTAGCTAAATGCATAAATTTACAAATACTACACTATCTTAAGCTAAGAATATATCTTATATCTTTAAACGAGCAATTCTTGTATATTTATTTATTTATTTATTTCGGGGATCTCGGAAACGGCTCTAACGATTTTGTTGGATTTTAGGTGTGGGTTTTCGGGGACGAGCAATCGATCTAGCTATGTCTCATGCACGGGAAAACGCCGAGCATAGCTCGGTCGGCCAGATATTGAGATAGAATTATGGCTTAGCTTAGTAGTATTAGAATAAATTTTCTTAAATAAAGTTATATTTCGAAGCGTACATAGGAATCGTCTTCGCAAGCCGCAATGCGGACAGTTTTTTTAAGTTAAGTTTAAGTTTGCACTTTTAAAACCTCGAAGTATTTTTATTCTTTTAGAATACTAAAATATATAATGAATTGTCTTGTGTTCAAAACTTTACGATCTCTACGTACACTTTCTTGGATGAAACTTTAACATTTTTTTTGCTCTTGCTGATTGCTCTTGGCCAGCATCTAGCCAGGGGGAAAAGATGAGGCCGACGGTGAAGTGAGCTCACCCAGAAGATGCCTATTCACTTGTACCTTCAAAAGGTCCAAGCGCTTGGTTCGAGTAAAAGGAATTTCTATATATCAAACAGAATTTTAACCTACCTTAATCGCCACTCCTCGTGATTTGAACTGTAATGAAACATTCTATGAAATATATTGGTAGCTTTAAATTCATCTTATACTCATGGTTATTATCAATTTATCTTTGTTATAGTAATACAAATAGTAGGTACACAAATCGACGGTCTCAACCTAAACAAAGCTTAGTACTATGAGTACTAAGGGATGATACCTATACAGTATAACTTATTTGAACGGAAGAAAAAACACTGTTCCCCCAAATTTACATGTAGGGGAGGTACCCTAAAAAATATGTGATCAATACCGATGCAAAATTAAAGCTTTCTAATACTTAAGTACCTAGATACTAACATTTTTTATTTTCATTAAAACAACTAGAATACAATAATAAAAATGTGGGCTATCCGTCCGCCACTTCAGCCCACTTACTGGCACTACTTAAACCCTCTACGAGGAATCGCGGCTGCCTGTACTTTAAGATAAGATTTACTTAGCAGGAAACATACTATCCCTTCCGCAACATCAACCCCGGGCGGCATAAAAACACATTGCCAAGGCGAAATCCGGAAAAATCCAGATATATCCGGCTAGAGCCACGCGGAACTGGTTATTTCCTATCTTGAGATTAAGATGACCAGCCCATCTCCTTCTCACTGGAGTGTTCACGTGAGAGGGAACGATGAAGAATTATTAAGCGGGGGATTATGGTTTTGGCCGCCCGATTTGCCAGTGGAGACAATAGAAGTAACGGAATTCACAAGTGATTTCGATGTATATTTTATATGTGCCTGCATGTAGTTATTTAACGTGAAATAAAATTAAATCATTCATGATTTATAAATAAACGTGTTATGTATTGATATAGGTAATTTTATATTATTTTGATGTAAAGTTAGCTATTTTATTAACCCATATCTGGGCGAACTAGATTTGCTCGGCGTTTTCCCGTCCATGAGACTTAGCTAGACACTAGCTAGATCGATTTCTCGTCCCTGAAAACTCCCACTAAATAGAAGCTTTTCTACAATGTGTACAAATTCTTAATAAATTAATAGCTGCAGGCAGCAAAATATGAAAGGCATTATATCTTTACGAGCCATAACAAAATATAGTGTAAGCCCCTAAAACTGAATCCACACACAGACCGACCCTTGAATCAATTTTATTACATGTGAGGATATCACATCAACACTTGAGTCTGATTAAATGTGGGTAGGCTCGTTAGGCTCTGCGGAAATTTGTTCTGCCCGCCTCTTCCAGATTTCTGGGCAAATAGTGTCGATTATGGGGATGGTCGTTATGGGGCCTGCCCGTTATGGGAACCAGGGTTGCCGATGAGAAATATTGTACTTTGATTGTGGAACTTTCACGTCCATCAGAAAATTTGCAACAAAACCATTAGTTAATGAATGGCCGACGCCGACGATTTGCCGGCCGACCGGTTTGAAATGTTTAAATATACCTACCTAAATACATTTACAAATTCAGAAACCTACATTTCATGACAAATAAATGTAATACCTATGAGGATACCTACTTACACCTTACCCAGTAGGGTCCAGTAGGGTTTGACTTGTAAAAGTGCCATTGCGGCCTACTTACAGAATAAAGTTCATTTTATTCATTTTATACCGCACTAAAATATTCAAAGTATTTAATTGTACTAAACCTTTATTATAAACCTTTATCTTCTCGTCTGCTAATATTACCTTTGTACCTGGCCTTAAAGCGTCAATATTTCATTTCCTATAATAACTACCTAAAGGATTTGGTCAATGTACGAGTACCGTTTTAAAAAACAATAAAATATAATGTTTTAATGCAGTTGGATAAGTACACTTTGGTTGGAATGGCACGCCTTTACAAATATTTTGAGTTGATAGCCCTACGTTATGGGGGTAGGAGCTCTCATTGATTCGGGCAGTTTTGTGCATGCGGCGATTTTCAAAGGGTTTGCCTTCGCTCGGAATTTTAAACAGCGCCATTTGTTTGGGAAGCTTTTTGTCTACAAGCCCAAAATCGATGTTTTTTTTCTATTTCATTATTGGATTCGATTATTAAGGACACTTAAGACGACGCTTTTGCAACCGAATTTATTCTTCGAAGCTTCTCAATTGCCTATTAGGTGTTTACAGTAAACTGGGCACAAAAACAGTATTCCGCAAAATCAATACTTAGGTACTAAATTTTTTCTAGGAACTACGAAATCATATTGCTGTAAAACTCTCTAAAGCATAAATTAGATACTCGAGTTCCGTGTGATGCGCATAATCAACCCTCTATTCCTTTCTAATTGTCCAAAAATGCGTATTTGTTGAACTTTAAACATTTTTTAAGAACATACTCGGAAAATGAAAACCGACTCTGCGTTAGCAAATTAGTCTCTATCTAATCGATATTTTACACTAAGGCTGCGTTTCCACCAGAGATGTGCGAGGATGTGTTTTCATATATTTGACACCTCGCTCGGCGCGTTGCGAGGTGTCAAATGTATGAAAACGCATCCTCGCACATCTCTGGTGCAAAACGCAGCCTTACCGAGTATTTTTGACGTTTCATACAAAAGTTTAGAATTTTAATATCAATCAAACACCGTATCAACAACACAGATGAAAGCTGACATGTTACGTAGTGTTAAATACTTAGTGCAAGTTTTTCTAAGTACATAACTGTAAAATAAGCTTATGTACCTACCTACTGCGCGAGAGAAACGTTACAAGCCCCTCACACAGTGAATACGATCGGAAAATGTACAGAATCCCAATTAAGTCCCACTAATTTCAATCTGTTCCTAAACGGAAGTATAAAAATACTTACGTATCCATTCAATCTGGATGGCTTATCGTCATAACTATCCTTTCCCTTATCTAAAATGGCCACTTGACGTCCCTAATAAACATAAAATGCGTTTAACTGCTTAAGGGCGAGAGAATTGTCTTCTCGTTTCGATAGTGTTACCTTCGTAAGTAGCTTTCGATTAATTGCATGATCTCATTAAAAGGGTTAAAAACAACTTGACAATATCGTACGTTACAAAAAGTAACTTGTCCGTTACAAAAATTATCCCTAAAGGATGATTCACGCTAGACCGTTCCGTGTCCGGGCCGGCCCGTTTTGTAGTACAAGAAATCGACCGGGGGACCGAAAACGGGCCGGCCCGGACACGGAACGGTCTAGCGTGAATCATCCTTAAAGTTTGATATCAGGCAAACGGCTATTTCAGTAGCAACACAACAGGGTTTGGGAGAAAATGCACCATCACTTTACGTGTAAGGGAGATACCCTAAAAAAATCAAGATTTTATTCTACCTTTTTGTCAGCATAATTGATATATAATATGCTCCTGCCAAATTACAGCCTTCTAGTCAAGTACTAAAGCGGGTATTACACTGTCCTGAATTCAGGACACTTAGAAAGGTTCCGACCTATACGTTAGAGCGAGATGCTTCAACTCCCCTCCACTAGTTAGGACGCCTGATTCAGGACAGTGTAATACCCGCTTAACTGTTGCTGAGCGGATGGACGGACAAACAGACGGGCATGGCGAAACTAAAAGGGTTCCTTGTTTACTGCGGAACCCTAAAAACCTACTAAACGCTACAGTTGAATGTGAATGTATGGCTGAAACTGGTGACTATGTAATGAATAGAAAATTACTTTTTAATTTTTTTTTACTATCTTGTTAAGTTTTCGGCCCTTATGCCCTACTATATAAAAATCCTTCAATTATACAGTAAGAATTTGAACGTCGTAAAGGAGAGTAGATAGAATGTTATTTAAGAAAATAAACACTTACCTCCAAAATTGTCTTTTTTTACAAAATCATCTCGCCTATGTCTTAATTATCTTACCTAATTCACATAAAACCCACTAAGAAACTCTTAGAGCTGGTGTACTCAAGTATTTTAAATGCCGGCTGTAAAATTTTAAGCTCGTATCAATAACAATAATTTTCTGGGAGTCCGTTAAAGCACCTTAATGGATTTTATATTGACACTTAACTCCAAAGGTTGATTATGCGCATCACACGGTGTAAACTTTCATTCTCTTTGCATGTCTCATAAAAAAACATTTACAATGAAGACAATACAATAAAAATTCCTTTCTTGCGTTTACAATTCTTTATTTAGTTTGCTCACTAGCGCACTACGAGTAGCTTTACTTTATTACCCCTTTTAAATTACTTCGACTATAAAATCATCTATTCGAATTAAATACACCTAGGTTTACAAAATACAATTGCAGGAGATCTATTTTGAACGATGATTCCATTCATAAACACATTCATGCGCAGCACTTTCGGGCGCGCCATGCTAATATAATAAGCTGTCAGAATAGAACAGACGCTCAAAAGACGTTAAAATGCCGCCAAAACGTTACACAAACGAACCGAATTGATGCTGGGCTGGACGAACCGAATTGTGGAAAATAAAACCCAGCATTAGATTTTTTCTATGCAATCACGTTCCTTGTAGATTTATTTGAAAAATCTTTTCAGTCTCATGAAACCCTTTTTAAAAACACAATCATTGCCATAATCAACCCATGAAGCCCTCCAATATAGGTAATGATTTACGTAGTAAACGCCGCACCGCGATTTTGCCGCGCGATAAATAACGCGACACGTGTTTGCGGTATGCAAATTTGAGTGTCCCCGTTGATTTATAAATTGTCGGACTGCTTAGACTTAGAAACGAATATGTGCTTGATTTATTTTTTCTATAATTTTGATCATTTGTGATATGTTTCGGAATGTCAAAGTGTCTAGTTATTGACAATTAATGAGCATAGTAATTAATGTTCTAAAAATCACCAGAGTTTAAAGATGTTTCGTTTCGTCGTAGTATTTCATTTTCCTGAATTAAAACATACACAGTCACAGTTACAATCTTATTGCGCATTAAGTAGGATAGATCGCTACTTAATACTTAATGCACAATATAAGACTGCATGTAACTTTAATAGAAAGAAATACTTATACGTCACAATCTTCACACGCACTAAAATCGCGTTCTCCAAATGGGCACTGGATTTCACTAAAGCAAAGCGCAAATAAGATATTTAATTTTAACTGTTCTAGACATAATAGAATAAATAAAATAGTGCAGTATTTAGAAATCGTTTTTAATGCAATTTTATTGCACTGATGAATATAAAAAAAAGATCTTTTATAATACTGTTAAGAAAAACTATGTTTGTAAATTGTCTGCCAGCTACCCTGTTGTAGTTAACACGAGTAAACCACCTCTGGTGCAGTAAAAAGGTAATTTCCGCGGCCCGGGACAATCGTCCGGGGATCACTTCGTTGTTAACCGCTTTTTAGAATAACCGCTGGATTCGGTGATACATACATGTCATAAAAATATGTTACCTATTACGATTTTTAGAGTTCCACGACAAAAATGTAATAAAGTAACCCTTAACAACTGGCGAACTGTTGTCAAGTAGCTATCCAATTCAATCACTAAATATCATTACATTATTTGTGATTGCCTTTCCATTTTAGTAAAATGTATAGGTACACATGGCGTGGCGTATTTTTAACTCCCTAACGTGGCGTATTTTTAACGGAAAAGAGAGTTGTTTTACTTATATCTTATATGTGTGTCTGTATGTTGCATCGTAGCTTCCTAACGAATGAACCGATTTGATTGCGGCACTTTTCATTCGAAAGTCTTGATGGCTGAGTTGGTTCCTATGTTAATTTATTTAAACTTTATTGCACAAACAATATAAGTAAAAAGGGCGGACTGAATGCTATTAACTTGTTGTTTTGTTTGTCTTACCGTCTCCGTTTCGTTTCACCTGCTATATGTAGTAGTTCCGGTAGTAGCCGCTGGCGCTAGCTGTCGCTCTGACAGAAGAAACAAGCACTGACTCTGAAAGTCGCGTTCAGAGGATCCTTATTAAAATTGTTTTTTTTTGCATAATTTAATGCCTTTATTTCTAACTATTTCTTGTTTTGTAATGCGTTTTCTTTCCATGTTTTTTAGTTGTGTCTTTTACTGTGTACGCCGTAATTTCACCAGTTGTTGGCAGAAGTCCACATAACTTTGTCCGCATTTATTTTTTCTTCTTCTCATAAACACATCTATATGATCAAAATGGACAGGTTAGGCAATAAAAAGCATCAGCCTTTCATGGATTTTATTTGAAAAATTTACGTTTTTATGAAAAAGGGGCAAAGTTGGCGTATATACAATTTTTATTCATGACAGGTTTTTTAAATTAGATTTGTTTACGTTATGCTAAGAAAAGTTCTATAAATGAAAATATCAATAACTCACCTCAAATATGTCTTTATTCTACATTAAGTAGGTATAATGTGATATGTCTAATGTCTAACTATATCACAACTATATTTTATAAGTCGAGGAGCGAAGGGAGTTTAGGAAAATCGAGTGAATATCGAGGGACAGGTCCCTTGAGAGAACCTTTCAAGATTTAATTTGACGTCGCAAATTGGGAAAATATCTATATTTATGGTACTTATTCTGTGCATTACTTAGGTATTGGTTAAAAAATAATAATAAATACTGAATATTATCTTTAAGATTCAATAGGGATGTTGACTCAAAATTTATTAATACTCCATACGAAAGAATATATATAACTATGCCAAAAAGTGAAAATCCTATTCAAATATCTCAAAAAATAACGAAACTACAACAGTTACAATGTTTTTAGTTAGAGAGAGAAAACGCTACAGGTCAGTGACGTCACTGAACTCGAGCGCCATAGTAAATGACGATCGTTCAATACAACGGGGCGTTTTGCGGAAAAGGGACAGAAAATGCCCCCTCCTAAAACTATGAAGACTTATAATTATGTAATTATTTATTCTTTTGGATTACTTCTTTCACTATTTGATCCTTTTTCGAGAAAATTCGGATTCATTGATTTTCTTATTCGGTGTCAACATCCCTATTAGGTATTCTTTATTCAGCGCCAACCTATTTATAGAGTTACGCGCATAAGCGTATAGCTACCTATACCTATAGCATGGTTTTTCTGTTTTTTAGCGAATATTTATTACGGTCAGCGAATCCAAAGAGCGCGTCGTTGATAGCATAGTGTTGTTACAACGCGTGTTGTTAATCTGTGTTATAGGTAACAAAGGCTATTTAGGCTTTTCCTATGTAAGTTGATTCGTGTTTTGACATTTCCTCTCCGATAATGTCTTGGGCAGGGATATTGCTGTCTAGTGTCTATTGATCACATGTATGTTTTAGATGTTTGACTAAGAAATTTAGTGCCGTTACAAATATCACTTCAAATCGACACACACAAAACACCTTTAAAAAAAATTAAAATTTGTAAGACCTCTTAATTTCTTACAGCATTACATTAGAATTTAGTGCCGTTACAAATATCACTTCAAATCGACACACACAAAACACCTTTAAAAAAAATTAAAATTTGTAAGACCTCTTAATTTCTTACAGCATTACATTAGTAAGTTGGTTATCTGCATTAGTGGTAGAACTAGTTTTCTTTCATACATTTTCACCATAGAAATTAATTCTGGCAAATAAAACCTGAAACAACCTTTTCCCTTCGAGCCATTGGATGCTTTCAGAGAATGAAACTATGTATTGTGCACGCAATATTTTTTGAATCACTTTTCATTAAGGTTCAAAGCTACATTGCCCGTGAAAATGTATGCGGTTTCCCCATAGACGAGATGCCCGTTGTTCCCAGTTTGAGCGGAAAAAATCATCGTTTATTTAATAATCATATTTCTTGCCCTTTTCAGTGTTATTATTAATTAAATAATGCTAATTAGTAACAAGATTTTTCAACGAACTCTAACAAACACGGTGAATGTTAAGTCGATTTTAATGATCGTGATTTGTTTTTATATCAATGTAGTCTCATTCATCGTTTCATTGATCAAAACTTTTTTCTTGGAAAGCGTGATTAGGGTGAACATACCAAGACACTAAAGACAGACGGAGTAGACAACAGAGAATTCCACTGGCGGAGAAATATGTCCGTGCAGCTATTCCGCTAGCACTCAGTGGTTACACCCGTAAGAGACTATAGCGAATCACAGAGGTCATTAGAGCCAATCAAATAAAGTGGGTCCCGGAGGAACGCACTTACACGGCAGCGCTTATAGAGAATAGAGAGTGAACTCCTTAACTTCATAGTTATAGAAAAAATAAAAAAAAATGTTGTTACCGTAAAATGGTCTGCAAATTTGGCACAATTTGCAGACTAAAACAAACCACAATTTTTAGCAGTTTGGTGTTTAAGAAAATAAATTGCAAATGAGCCCCATGTACTTAAATGTATATTTATTTATTTATTCAACTACAACTTAAATCTATCATTACAGGGATTACATAGGTTACCTAATGCGACAGACCAGTAAACAATGTTCTTTGTAACAAAACAACACATAAAATAATATTAAAAATAAACAATCTCACAATATTGACATAGTGGCCCTAGTGAAATCATATGGTTACAATACAACTAGTGTAGTAGTTCACTTTTTTAAATATTGGGATAATTTGATGACATTATTTTCTTGATCCGAATTCTAAAATAATTATCCAATAAAATATAATAATTATAAAAGATTATAATAATTATCCGTAGACTAGTTACAAAGGCATAATAAATTGAGGTATTTTTTTTAAATAGCCTTGATAATATTCGCGTGTTATAGATTTGTGTAGGGGGGAACGAAGGCATGTCCCGTGAGTGTGGTGATTATTAAGGGTTCGTAATGCGGAAATATTACGTTTTACCCTCTACGCACTTCGGATTAAGCCGTGTTTACACCTGCTTAAGTTCATATCTAAAATCTTTAGCTATGCAATATTTTATAGGTATCTATTTAAATTATGTTTTTTCATTAAGCCGCATATAGCTTAAAAAGCATAGCCATTTGTAGACGATAGATAATTTTCTTATCGCTCCAGCTTATCGCTGTGCTCACACCGATTTTTCCATGTCAATTAGATGTAAGATATTACTAACCGATACACCATTGTAATTTAAAGGAGAAATAAACGCATTTGTATTTGTATTTGTATTTGTATTTTGTATTTCTTCTTCAAAATCAGAGAATTTGCGCATGTAAGAGTAGCTTTATACGGTTAAGGGAAAATTCGTCGTTTAATGTACGCAGCGAGAGTATAGGTATGTATTATATGTTATTCGCGAAGCGTAATACGCCGAGAAATAAATTAGAAAATCCCCTTTACTATGCGGTATTACTTTGTGTAACGTATGGCAATTTTGAGCGCCTTGGAATACTTAGATTACCTAGATATTCGACTTGTCTGATACCAGGACTTAAATCTATTGATAAAGAGTGAAAATATGATTCCTTTTTTTAACTCTTACTGCTTTAAGATGAAGCCGCGCTAATTTAAATTATAGCAGGAATGACGTTATCTCTGAATTGAAAAGTGTAGTGTGAGGAATTGACGTACCTATATTTCAAAAATGCCGCATTGTTCCGGAACCCACAGGAAGTCCCGGCGGAACACCAAGACATTGAATACTGCGAGTTAGCCACCTCGCTCACTATACGCTCCACGTCTTCCTATTTACTAAATATAGCGACCCGTCGTACTGCGGCCATGAAGTTTATCAAATAATGTCAAAGATTTGCATTTGATTTACTATTTTCGGAAAATATTCCCGGTGTTTTGGAATTGCAGAAGTTCAAATTAACTTGCGTGGTTCAAACATTATTTTTTAATAAGTTTGCTATTGAGCCAGAGGCAGATTTCAAGCTATGGCATCATTTTGAATTATGGAGGTAGTTTTTATGTAAATATAGATGAGCTGTAGGTACATACAAGTAACAAAAATACTAGCGAAAAACTTATGTCTTAGGGATCGTCCTAATACAACGCGACTACGCGATCATCGCAAGTTCGCGACGATCCCTTACGTGTCCTTACTAAATTTTTTGGCTAAGAAAACGGTTGATGAGAATAAAACTGCGCTTCAGCTTGCATTAACACGAAATTTAGGTGCTATTCTGAAATGTTACATTATTTTTTTACTTGAATTTTTTTTTCGCTGTTTATGCAAAAGTACATAAACATTATACCGTAGGCAAATATGAAAAAGACCAGTAGACCCTCAGATCATAGAAAGATTTTTTTTTATGTTCTGAGAGTAGACCACTCCGGCGCGGCGACAGCCGAGATGCCAGCGGCGCGGAGTGTGGGAAGGGGCCACGCCACACGACATCTTCCTTCTCTTATAGTACATTTATGCTGTCACAAATAAATTTTCACTAAACTATACCTAATATTGCAACACTCTATATTAATTATCCTTATTCAATATCAATTTCCTCAGTGCGTTTGCGCCGGGCGTGCCGCCATATTTTACCCGCCTGATAAATACATCAACTTAATAACTGGTCTGAGGTAATTATATATAACACTTTGACAAATCATATTTCACAATGGAATGTGTAATTTTGTTATCCATTTAACTGTCACGTTCAGTTTATAAGGATAGATAGATAGTCATTATGTGTTATTCTGAGCTGGCAATATTAATACACGTATTCCAACACAGTGCATATAATCTTACCGGAAAACAGGTTACCATCAGGCAAGACATACTACTTAAAGCTTATTGTATAAAAAAAATGTACTTTCGGAATACAGGGGAAAAAACATATATTATGTTTGACTTTCACCCACGTAATCTTTGTCTGGGGCTATTCTTATGCTAAATATTCACCTGTTCTTATTCTCATCTCAGCAAAACCAACGTGAACCTAACACGAAGTTCTCTATCTCCCTCTTTGTCGCTGCGAATTAGAGCGACAGAGACGGGACGAACTTCGTTTTTGGTTCGTGGCTCAGAAATAAGTGTCCATAACGGCAACGTGTCGATACCATAAATAAAGATCTATATTCCCGATTGTAGAATGAACACGTTTTCTTATCTTTATTTGAAATTATAGTGGATTTAACTTCTACAAACTCGATAGAATTGTCTTGCAGTCTATTATTAAACCGTCAAATACGTAATTTAGTCAACATCGACAAATGCAGCGGAAACACGAATAACTTTATTTTGACATATTCGGAGCACTAACAGTAGTTTGGTCAGCATAATCTCAAATAAATTGGGTTGAATGTTTGTTTCTAACAGCGGTTTTGGGTTGGGTACAAGTGAATAAGTAAAATCACTTTTCCTGATCTTACTACTAATATTGTCAGTAATATAGGAAACATGAATTAAAGCGAAAGACGGGAAAGTGGTTATTTTGCTTCTTACCTGTATACATCCAAATTAGTCAGGCACGTTCAAATTAAGTGTGTGCGAAAACAAATTACCTACTTCAAAATATTATAGTGACTTTATTTATAGTTCATGTCCATGCAAGACACTCAATTTATTTATATGCAGATTTTTACTTCCGTCCCATCAGAAACATAATCCAAGAGAAGTAAATCGACTCAATTGCATGTTTCAAAGGTACTGGACAAGACTTGTGTAACTTGTAATTGTACAAAGTACAAAGCCGGCCAAATGCGAATCGGCCTTGCACGCGAAGGGTACCGTACCAAAAGAATCATTTTCTCGAGATAGGGAACCTTTTAAATTTATATGTAATATTTATAATTTGTTGTTGTATTATACAAAAAAATCCGTTGAACTATAATGGTTTATGAGATAGCCCGGTGACAGCGGATAAGAAGCTTAGAAAAGGGTATTTCGAGTATCGAGCCCAAAACACCATTGTTGCTGCGCGAGTAGCGAGTAGGCAAAATAGTAAAAAAAAAACCGGTTAAAAAGTGCGAGTCCGATTCGCGCACCGAAGGTTCCGTAGGGAAAGGTATTTTATTACATTTTCCCTCGTTAATCAAAAACTACCCGACTACGAAAAATTGTTTCAGAATGTGCAAGTAAAGCCTTTTCATATGACACCCCACTTTATATAGTTACTTACTACTTATATAGTTACTACTACTAGGCTTTCAATTTTTGAATCCCCTTTTATCTATCATTTTTCAAACAAAATAAAGTAAAATGTTTATAAAAACCATGTTCCATGTATTACCCTTGTTAATAACTATTCCAAATTTCAAATCGATAGCATATTTAAGTAGTTCTTGAGATATTTAGCGATAAGACAGACGTACAGACAGAGTGAAACCATAAGGGTTGCTTTTTCACCGTTTTAGTACGGAACCCTAAAAATATTATGTTATTTTATGTCTTTTGTTTTCGACACTGAATCGTTCAGCTGTAAATGATAGTTTCGCAAATTAGCATACGACTATTAGCAGCGAGCTACATTCAATTACAAATATCGCGAACAATAACTCATGCCTGGTCTGCGCGCACGCAATCCCAATATATCAAACATACTGACATTGCGCACTAGGCTGTTGGGCTTTGTTCTAACTAATTGTAACTTATAGTTTGTGGTAGATGTAAAATATAGCGATGTAAGGGAGTTTTGTTATGTTTCGCGCGCTCGTTTGACTTCGCGATAACGCGAAACAGGTTGAAAGTTGATTGAAAATGACGAATCAAAAATACCTCCTGCAGATCGATTGCGTAATATTTCGTACGTACATTCGCCATCAAATATAATTATCTGTTCTGTACTCTTCAGGGTGCTCATAAATATCTGAACATGCTTGACAATAGGACTCTATTCTCACAAATATCTGATTCTACGACTATGTTCAGATATTTGTGAGCACCCCGTTCGCAGCGATATATCTGATGGCGACGATACGTTAGGTACGTCTAAATATATTTTTTTTTATAAGAAAATGACATTGATTCGTCCTAACATTAGTTTGAAAATTTACGGAATTAACCACGTGCTCCAATGACGTTGGTGTTGAAAAATTAACAAAAAAACTGGCTAAAAAATTACCAACTTGCATCAAAAACAAATGTGTGGTGTCGCTTCATTCCGACATTAAACAGTAGTACGAGTAGAATTGCTGTAAGTAACAGATTAGATAGATGCTTATGTACTAATTTTAATTAGAAAACCAGAAGGCAATTTCAATATTAAATTAATAATTAAATCACGTGAATCTTCAAATTTATAAGCCGACGACATAACCGGCAATAATTAACCAATCTGTGTCGTTAACATGAGGAAAGGGGATAAATTAACGTATGAATTATAAATGAGTTGGTTGATGAGCCTGATGTACGAAAGTTTGAAGTAATTTACGGGACGAGATGATATCCTACCCTTGGTTGATTCAATAATTTTATAGCGCTTGAAATACTTATAGATACCTACTTGTAATACATTTTATAATTTGGGATTAACGTTACTTCCAGATTTTCAGGATCTTAGCTTAATCATCAATAAATCGTGGAGATAAATTTTATAGCTTATCTTTTACAAAGGAAATGATCTACGGTTCTAATGATTGGAAAGGTTTCTTGGTAATTTAATAAGCACGTATTAAAAAAGGAATATCGTTCTTGTCGTATCTGTTCTTTCGTTTTTGTTACAATTTATTACTGTGTGTGCTCATAGTTTTGTTTTTATCCGTGTAGTGTTACCCGCCGTGCCATCACCAAATGGGCCCTACGGAAGACCAGCGCCGGCTGCAATGCCGGCATTATGCTGAGTTGGGTCCATTTCGTGACACGGTTTTATAGTATATAATTGTGTTTGTCCTTTTTTATCACGAATAAATATTTGAACTTTGAACTTTGAATATCATCTCACGTTATTCATTACCATCATTTAATTCCACTACACATATAGCTGATGCCGTAGATTTTCCACCATGTAGCGAAAACTGACTATAAACGGGGGACCCATTAAAGTTCTGTGTAGATTCTAAAGCCGAGTTTTGTCCAAATTCCAACAAGGCTTAAGGTTCCTTCTGAACGGGAAGATCAGATGACAATCGCTTCTCCAAAAAGGGAAACAAGGAGGGCCGGGCCTACCTAAAACTGAAAGGAAAACCGGTTAGCAATAAAGCGTCAAATATCAATTCTCCTCTACCCATAGATTTTATCCGTTATCACACGTTTAATAAAACGCGTGTTGTCGCTGCGTCATAAATCGTTGCGCCGAAAGTTTAGCATTTTCCGCGCGCGACGTATGCGCCATGAATAAGGCATGAGGCAATTATCCTGAAGATCGTAGAATAAGCGGTAAACAAAATAGAGTGGACAAGAATAAGCATAGGTACTCAGAGGGTGTTCAACGCTCGGTGCACATGATGGTCTCTCTTTTTAGTTTGCTCCCTTGCTTATTGCTGATATCATAATAATATAAGTATAAAAAAAAAAAAAATTGGACAAAGTCAACAACTTAGTTATAAGAAAGAGGTCAAGAGTAACGGATGTAATTAAACGAATAAGAAGTTTGAAATGGCAGTGGGCTGGACATGTTTGCAGATTGAACGGCAACAGATGGGCAAGAAAGATAACGGATTGGCTACCGAGAGATGGCAAAAGAAAAAGAGGCAGACCACGAAAGCGTTGGGAAGATACGATGAGGGAAAGGTGTGGACCGACATGGAGAAGACTAGCTAGGGACAGGAACGAATGGAGGAGACTGGGGGAGGCCTACGCCGAAGAGGCGACTTCCATAATAAACTAGTTAAGGAATTATATAACAGATAAATAATGTGACAAATGTGTTGATGACAAATGATGATAAGTGCATGCATATATATAATTATAATAATAGAAGTTTTTAAAATGAAATGTTAGGACATGACAATTCACAATGTAATCTTATATCTTTAAACGAGCAATTCTTGTATATTTATTTATTTATATATATATTTATTTCGGGGATCTCGGAAACGGCTCTAACGATTTTGATGAAATTTGGTATGTGGGGGTTTTCGGGGACGAGCAATCGATCTAGCTAGGTCTCTTGCCCCGGAAAACGCCGAGCAAAGCTCGGCCGCCCAGATATTGTATATTATGGTAGAATAAAGGCATTTTTATTTTATTTTATTTTTATTTATAATAATAAATTAATAATATATATATATACCTATATCTAGATAGTCTCTTCCGCCTCACAGGTATACTTGCATTGTACTATATACTAAAAAAACATGAAAAATCCGCTTCTAAAAAGTTTCAGTCAAGGTCACCAATATGTATACACTTTTTCACCTTACTCCATTGAAATAAGGTCCAAAAATGTATACATATTTATGCCCTTGACTGTAATTGAAGTTAATGGATACACTGTATATTTTGAATTATCATACCGATATATACAACTAAACAGTTAAAACTCATTGTCACTCCGGGCGACATGTTTCGAGCTCCTCAGGAGTTCTTCTTCAGTTTGATCGCGTTCGCGAGGAGTTCGTAACGCTGAACGCGCACCGGAGTGACAATTAATACCAGTTTTAACCGATTAGTAGAACATAGTTTTGACATTACTCACGAAAGTTTAAATTTAAGTATTTCTCAACAAAGAAAAAGTGAATTATTAGGTACTTAACTTAGGTGTTAAATTTATGCATAATAGTTTTTATATGGCTCTACTACATAACATGGTACCTAAAGTCAAGTAAACCTGTTGCGTCTATATTATAACTAATCTTTGACCAATACTTAATGTCCCAGCTACGGGAGCTATCTAATGGTTCAGGGGTTTAACAACTAGTTCCTAGGGCGAGCTTAGCCTGTTCAATCAAGCTGTCCGACTTAGTTCACTCTATTCAGGATCGGAAAATCGAAGTTTTGTGTGAAATTCAGCCCAAGTTGGCTGTTTATCGATTGGCGGTACAGTCGAGGTCATTAATATGTATACACTTTTTTACCTAATCGAATGCGGTCGCTTACAATTTGTAAGCAAACGCATTCGATTAGGTTAAAAAGTGTATAAATTTAATGACCTCGACTGTACCTAACAGTATAAATGAAATATCCCTTACATTTAACTATCAACAAATGGTGAAAAGGATACCATATTACGCAATACTTTATTTTACTCGAATAAAATTAAGCATTATATATTACAAATAAAAAGCAACGGATTGTATCGGTGATACAAACGTAAATTATACTAGTGGCTATTTCCAAAATGATTTAGATATCGAACCGCTCACAAAATTTCACGAGGATCGGTCGAGAAACACTGTAGAGAACAAAATTTAAATTACTTTTAAATTACTCGACAAAAATATCCTAATCAAACAAGATTCGATGAATCGGTTGTGAAATGCGACTCTTAGAGGAGAAAAAATCTAAATTCGGCCGCAAAACCATAAAATCATTGATAAAAAATTGTTTTTTTAAATTTCCAAAAAGCGACACGATAAAAAAATTCTATACAGTTACCGAACCTGCTCACAAAAGTTCACGAGAATCGGTTTAGAAATGCGACCTGAGAGGAGAACATACCATTGACAAAAAAAAAACAAAAATATTACTTAACAAAAAAAAACTATGTAGTCATAAAACCAGCTCACAAAATTTCACACAAATCAAAAAATTTCCAAAAACTGTATCGACAAAAATAATTCTTTTTCCGGACAATCGGAAATCCGGACATACGAAAGGATTTTGTCTAAGCTAAAACAGAGACCTTCGTTTCACTCGGTCAAATAAGTCGATACTTCTCTCATTGCCCCTATATTAATTTTAGTCACTAATTAGAATGATCACCAATGTAAGGTAAAATAAACCCAAACGTAATAGTGCTTAAGTATTTGGTTAATAAATAATATAGTTGACGAAATATAGGCTGCACCGATTCCTCGAACAACTTGTATGGCGAATCGGTGCAGCTTATATTTCGTCAACCATAACTGTATGAACAAATACGCTTGTTATATAATATTTTTTTGATTATATTTACCACCCTTTAGCTAAGTAAATGGAAACTATTTCATGTTTTGATTAAAGCGCCATCTATGGCTGGCGATAATGTCCGACGTCTAATTTGACTACCAGATTAAGCGCAATATGTGTGAGTTATATCGTACTTAGTAGATAGGTACTATATGTAACATTAGTGCTTTATATTGCGTGGCTACGATAATATAGCTATTGCCATTCTTGCATTAAATGGCACCATTTATACGTTATTGTAACGAAGCTAGTTAAATCAGGAGTGTTTGCCAGATTTAGGGCTCATAAAAGGTGCCAAAAAAGAATTATTCATTTTAAAAAGTTAAATTATTCCTCTGTCATGTTTCTTAGTCACAAAAAGAAGGGTGCTCGGAAATTAAACCAAATACGTGATATAGCGGCATAATCAAAAAGCAATCTTCTCCGGAAACCTTAAGAAAATGAATTTGAATATAAATAGGTCGTTTCGTGACGTGTGTTCATATGAATTTTTACATTATACTCACTTATATTTTATAAGAAATTTAATCCTAGCGCCATTTTATCTTAACATGGTAATTTTCCTCAATATTATTTTGTTCGGTATCGTTATTATATTGGAATGTGTCTTTCTATCTTAATTTGCACCGAAAATAAAAAAAGGTAAAGAGAGGTCAAAGTAAGTAAGTATGAATAAATAAAACGCTAGAAGATTTTTTGATAATTTAATAATTTACCTCTACAATTTCATAAACGTGTTATTGAACTGTGAAAAAGTAGTAGTATAGATTATGCTTTAAAACGCGCTTTTCTACCAGTGTGTTTTGTAAACTCATATTTGTATTTAACATAAATGATCGATGCTATCTTTGTATACCTAACTCTGCTATGAATACACAAAAAACTTGACCAGCAAAATTCTTTAGAACTACACTGATATTTTTCTCAAGGCATTTATTTAAAACTTACAAAAAACTACAATTAATTCGGGAGCTTCGGTATTAATTTAACTGTTTCAGTTTATCTCCGCATTTAACGGAATTAGCCCACACCTGCAGCTCACTAATTGCCTTCTTTGCTGAAAAAGATTATCTACGTTTAATGGCACGAAAAAGAAATGCTCGTGTATTTTATGGAACTCCACTTCCAGCTTCGGGCGACTTGTTAAAGTCAAAAAGATTCACAAGAGAATGTGAGTAAAAAATATTATGTCCTATGACACATATTTGAAACTGTCACGTTGTAATTATAACTGAGGTATGTTTATAAAAGTAATGCGTTTCAATCCAACTGTTTCCGCACATTTTTTAGAAATACTTAAATGAGGAATTCTATAAGATGCTCATCATTAAGATTTTTGTTACACATCGCCGGATATTACCAGAGACGTAATTTTCTTATTATCGTTTTTTTTCTGCACCATGTCCATGATTGATAATTATCAAAAATAACAAATCGTTAATTTTTATATCAATTTTAAGACGGTATGTTTTACTTTTATAGTCGGGAATGACATGAAAATCTAATCTAACAGCTCTGTTAATTAAAAAAATGCTCTATGTACTGATATATACATCACTTCATGATGCGACCCGTAATACCTAAGTGCCCTAATGTTATAAGACACGCGTTTTCATATTTTGGATTATAAGCATTAAAGGAATGTATTAAGAGTCACATTACGAGTAAGTGTGTTGAAAATTATAGTACAGATTTTAAATATGTTTTTCCGCCAAAATATAAGATGGTTATTATGGCGCGTACGCTCATAAATGACTGTCTGTTACAACTTTACGTAGTATCCAAGAAAATGTTGAAAATTCTATTACCTTGCTGTAAAGATAGGTTGGTTACCTTTAGATACGGTATCGTAATGTAGTTAACAAAATTTTGAATGCTCAAGGATCAAAACAACGGTTATTCGTGATAATGGCGCGATAAACAGCCTTTATTCATGATAAGAAGCTTGGGTGCATCATAATTCCACTTGTAGTTCCTTTTGCAGCTGACAGAAGCTTAGAAACCCTTCTTGCACTCGACTTACTCATACGAAGCTGATTGTGGATTACGCGATGGACAGTGTTCTTGATGCTATCACTAATTACTTTTTCTTGGATGAGGGTGACATTTCCAGTAATGAGGACTTGTACCGGTCTTTCGTTACATCTGAAATCTTTTACAGTCTCTTGCCCAAGACGAAACTATAAAGGAGAAAACTGGCTGTAATACGCTCTTTACGGGGAATAAACCTTCTCTAAGAATTATTTAAACTACTCGAATCATGGAAATAAAACAATTTGACGCTTTTGAATGAGGGGTGGTTTCTCGCCTTCCGCTGCCGCGCCACCCGACGCAACCAACACCCAGCAGTCGCGCGTGCCGTGCGCTCGCGCGCACGCGCAGTGTTAGCCGCGAGGCCGTCGCGACCACTCATGATTAAGGACCACGTATCCGAACCATGTCGAGCGATATTCGACGTTAAAGACGTGAGTGACCCGTTTATTATATTTCAATAATTTGACTCTTGTTCATCAAATAAAGTTCGTCTGCTAAATGGAATACAATATGTACAAATATTCTTTATTGCTTACCAAATAAAGTACCTACCTAAAGAAACCAAAAATTAAATTGCACTCAAACAATGGTAGACAACAGGCGGTCTTATCGCTAACAAGCGATGTCTTCCAGACAACCAAGACATCAAGGGTACTTTTCGCGTGTAAAAATATTGGCTTATTAAAGCTTATATGTGAAAAAACTTCTTCCGTATCTATCTAATAATCCATCTGCTTGCATAGTTCGGTATCTTGGTAATTAGGGACACCTGAGGCAGATAAACGCCTTTAATTACCTCTCCCTACTTTCACAACCTTTGTACCTCCGCGCCTTCTCCTTACTCAGCTGATTGCAGACATTAAGATTACGCTTGTTTTAAGTATTTTCAGAAGTGAAATTCTGCGATCTTTTAGGATAATATCAACAACTGATATTTTTTACTACGAGTAAGTATAACAAACTTGAATATTTAGTAAAGTTGTAGGAAAATCTATTTAACCCTGCGGTATAACAAGAGAAGGTAGTTGAAGCTTAGTTTGTTCTTCACAAACTAAGCTAAAATTTAACTAAGACGACTAAGATTCTCGTGTATTTTTGTGAGCAGTTAAGCAAATTAAAAGAAAAACGCTCTCGAGGTCTACAGCTCACAGAGCCACTAGTATTATTTTGAGCAGTATATATTATAGTTGGAACACTTGTAACATTGGGTTGTTGTAAGTTTAATAAAGCAAATTAGTTTTTTTTCCACAGCATAACAAAAACGAAAGTTTAGTCTAGGTATTCTTAGTGACCCCAACTAGTATATGGCCGTACATGTACACTTACTTTTTATTGCTCTTATTATTATTTTACATCCAAATCTTTCTGCAAAAAGCGTTAATTACAACGTGTTGCCTTGTTTTTTTCTCATTTTCACATCTACCGCAAATTACATTAGAGAGCGCTCTTGAGAGGATTTATTATAAAACAGATAGTTATAAATAAATAGGCGTCTCGGCATTCTTTTTGTACCTTTTTTGTGTAGGTGTCCCGGGTTTGAATCCCGGTTAGGGGATTTATTTGTGTGATGAGTACGAATATTTTGTGCCTCAGTTTTGGATGTTTTATAAGTGTCCAACCGATGTTTCGGTTTCGGCATAAAGATCATGTTTCGGCCGAAGGTTCGGTTTCGGTCAAAAAACTGCCAAACCTTTCGGCAATACCGAAACTGATATTATTGACCGAGCGAACGAAGCAAGAGAAGCGCCGTATTCTCGTCGGGCTGCAAGCCACACCGGAGAAGTATGGCGTTACGCTATCGCCTCGCCATCGACTATCGGAAAATACAAGAATTTATGTGGTATAGTTCGGACACAACTCTAAGGCTAAATTCTGTCAAACGAACGAAAGAAAAACTAGACTTAGAGCACTAACTGTAAGGTAGATTTTTGCTGGTACTTGTAGCGCTGGCGCTATGATATGAAAATTGCTTTTCGTTATTACGTACTTGATCCCCTGAAGGATCGCCATACAGGTAAAAATGACCCGAAATTTTGTGTAATTATTACCCGGGCTATAATAGACATAGACATAGACATAGAAATATTTTATTCAACATCACAAGGCACGAGTAATAGATTTTTCATTTTTCATATGTCTTAGAAAGAACGAGCTGCTGACGTTTTATTCAATGATTTTAACACGCGTGTAAAAGTTTCGGTTTCGGCCGAAACTGGAACCGAAACCGAACCTTCGGTTTCGGTAAAAAAACATGGTTTGGTCGGACACTAGTTTTTATCTATATAAGTATGTTGTATCGCCGTCTAGTACCCATAATACAAGTTTTTGCTTAGTTTGGGACTAGATCGATTTGTGTAAGATGGTCCACAAATATTCATTATTATCATTTATTATTTATTTCTATAAAAACCCAGACAGCCAAAAGACAGCGGATATATTACAAATTTGCAGCTTTGCAAACCAATAGTCACCAGAAAAAGATTTTTGGTGTTAATTAACTCTTATTTCCGAGTGTACATTATTTAATATTTTGACATGTAAAATTTTATATTTTATCAATAAAATGAGTATGAGTACTTTCATTGGGACAGACTTTTGTAGTTATTCGTTGAGAGGATTGCGACGAACCTAAACGTTGAGATGATTGCGCTGAACTAAATTGAGTATTTATGAGATTACTCGTTCTCTCAGTGTCTCTCTGCGAGAACATTCACAGGGCGTGGGAAAACACAACAATGTAGAACACAAGGTTTCCCTCAGGGAGCACACTTCAGTTGACCGTTAATGTCCTGTATGGGGAATCATTGTTTACATGTCGGTTAATACTTTTTCAGATCGAGCAATAACATTTCATTAATTATTAGTTGCGGAAGTTTTACTTGCTTATAATAAATTTTATCGCAGCATATTTACCTAAAATTTTGCTCCATCCGTAGTCGTACGTTCATTCCGAAATTCTTCGTTTGAAAGGCAATTTCTCATAATCAAACTAGGGTCCTGACTTGACATTTTGACATACGTTTTTCTAAACAGTTATCATACACAATAAGCAAAAACGTACCGTAAAATTATGCCTCCTTCTGCTTCATTATGCACACACATTAATTTTGATCATATTGGTATAAATAATCTAAGTTCAATACCATCGATTTTCTATTCAGGAGTGGTATAATACCTTTGAGCGTAAAATTTATGATGAACATAAAATGTATGTATCGTACATAGAACACATCACATGTGCAAAACAAACCCTATATCTCGCGTGTTCCGCGCCATTGACGCTTCCAGCCATCGACCCTGTTACAGAATATTGCCGTTTTGTATCTTAATATACGTACTTTACACTCGCATCTTTAGTATAAATTGATAAAGCAACTACTAAAGGAATTCACATTAAATTAAATCTTAAATCAAACCAAATAAGTTTTAAATACGACAACAAACGTCATTTTAATCGATTTCATTTGTATTTGATTGGATAAAGTAATTGCATAACACGAGTATCAGGGCCATTTTACGGAAAGTTGTACTCGACTTTTTTTTTAAATTTGGATAAAATCGGTTTTTTTCTACTCAGAATCGAAAGCACTTTCGAACCTAATAGGAGAAAAAAAGTGTCCCAAAATTTTCATACAATTTTCAGTGTTTCCATTCCGTTACCACCATATACAAGCATTACAAACTTAGTATGAAAACGGTAACGGAATGGAATAAAAAAAAATTCAGACACTATTTTTCCCCTATATCATTCGAAAGTGCTTTCGATTCAGAGTAGAAAAAAAACAATTTTATGCAAATTAAAAAAAAGTCGAGTGTACAACTTTCCGTAAAATGGCCTTGATACTCGTGTTATGCAATTACTTTATCCAATCAAATACAAATGAAATCGATTAAAATGACGTTTGTTGTCGTATTTAAAACTTATTTGGTTTGATTGGCCCATCAATTCAACACTTGTAATCTTTTACATTTTTTATATACGCTGCTGGCATATTGAAATTAAGTTAGACTCTTTTAGTGCCCTCTTGCTTGCATCAGATATTTAATATAGCTTAATTCATGACAAACGAGACCAGCTTATACTATACAATTCTAATTTAATCACAAGTCATTGTCAAATTATTATAAAATTACTTCGACGTTTTCTTCCAAACCTGCAATTCATTCTACGTATTCTCAACATTATTCATGAGAAATGCTAGTCACAAAACCAAAGAAACAACGTAATATTTTCATCCCAATCTTCATAATTCCTCAAAGGCCGACCTTTCTATATTTCGTTAGTTCCTTTTTATGCAAAAAGATCCAATTTCGGGTCTCAATCGGGATAATACGAGGAATGATCCGAATTGAATTCGTTTTGCGACAAGCGCGGCTTAGGCCCGGCAAGAGGCCAAAGGGCTGAAGGATACAATTCAGCGTTTTCTTGCTCCGTTAGGCACCTACGATTTTTATTAAATTTGCCGCGAGAGTGTCTTTAGTTATGGAGGTGATGTTGTGTGGAGATGGTTGTATTCAATGTTATTTAATAAAATAATATATATATTTCAAATTAAAAGGGGAAAATTAATTAATAATTCGCGTTAACAGCGTTATTACGTTAACAGGTTATTACTTGAGTACGTAGTTTTTCACGTGAGTATCACGTGACATAATTTTTTCCAAATTATTCTAGTTTATACAAGTTTATTCTAGGAAAGGGGGCATTTCACGCAAATGGAAAGCCAATTTATGAAAGTTTGTTACATAAGTTTCTTAAAATATCACGCCGTTAGCCTGCAAATGTCAAAATACGTTTTGTATGGAAAGCGTCCCACCTTATACAAAATCTAAACACTTTATTTTATACTATAAATAAAACGTAAACCTTACTACTTGTAGAGGAGTGCTCGTAGTTTAAACCAATTATATTGCACACCCATGTCCCATATACCCCGCTTAGGTTGAAACATACCTAAAGAGAAATTCAGAACGAAGCTGCGCGGCCTTAGGTATATTCCATTCTTTATTCCTTGACACTCACAAGATCTTGGGACATCAACACGACCTTATATCTTCATTCGTGGTTGGCCCTTTGTCTTTGGATTATTTCGTTACACGCGATGCAGGGTCGCGATCAGAATTGGTTTACGATGTCTTTTCGAGTAACAGGGGCTCAATGCTTACTTAAAATTTATGTTCCTTCTTATTTCACCGGCTAGTTGACCAACAATACGTTTGTAGGTTAGTATTATTATTTACAACGTTTTAAACGTTGTAATCGAAGGAAAACAAAAGAGTTATATTTGTCATCCACATCTTTTCGATAACCGTAAAATAGTACCTAAATATCATTGGACACTACTTTGAATAGGTATCTAATATGTAGCTTAACAAATCGTATTGATTTAGCAGCCTTAACCTGAGCCATGGCTTATAATAAAAAATACGTACCATGCTATAATATAATAAACCATTATTATCAGTACGTCATTATCAGATCCACTTTAGGAGTAGTATTTTGATGAGCATTCTAGTTGTTACGTCAACGAGATATCAGCGAAATCTGTGATACCTGCTTACGAACAAAAAATAATAATTATCAGAATGTATACAATTATAGAGAACTATCGCGGAACATACAAAAACAGAGAACCGCCTTCTTTTTATCGTAGTAGTTAAAAGCGATTCCAATTTGATTAGATGAAAAAAAAAACTCTCGAGTAAAATTGGTAGCCCTAAGGCGACTTCCTGACTTGGCGGGGCGGGATCGATATGTGACATTTTCTTCTTTGACGTAAACTTACTGACGTCGCAAAGATTCTCATTTGACATAATACTGTCAGTATTACGTTTGTGCAGTAGTTATATCATGCGCAGAAACGGAGCAGTACCGCCTTCGCATCGTCCCGCTACCGCGCATCCCGCGCCCGTCAGGAAGCATTCATTTAAACGTAGGGGCGTAGTAAAAAACGGTATCGCGTCGACTGACAGCTGATACTGACATTTAACACTTTTCTCATATCGTACTGCCTCCGCACCGACAAATCAGGAAGTCTCCTAAGCCTAGTATCGCCGAGCGCGCAATAATCGCGGATATCTGGCGCTCTGGATACTGATGTTTCGGGATCTCGATCGGTCTCGATAAGGAAAACTCACATACCGATGCTCATTTCCTTGTCGATTTTTTGTTGTAGCCGAGAATTTCCTTACTTTTGCTCTACCATGGAAGATTGTTGGGTTATCTTTTCCACTCGATAAATCAGATGAACTTCAGGCAATACATTTAAAAATCTTTCCCTATTAATCCTTAAGTAGTTCTTTTTCGATCTCTGACACATTTTAATCTATTTCGCACGCGAAACATTTAATACAAAACGGATGTGAAAAAAATGTCACCTACTCGGCGATAATGTTATACCTACAATTATAAAATAAAGGCGTGTGTGCAATGACTGACAGTAAACGGATAATGTTATTATTTATTAATAATTGGTCCGGCCTCGATGACAGTTGATGTTGAGAGTAAGCCGCTTAATGGCAATGCCTGATGTGTGCGGCGGATTTGTAATTTTTTGATAAGATACGATTTTAATGTTTATGGTTGCTAAATTGAGAGTGATAGACAGATTGTGAGGTGATTTTTATTAGAAACGAGGCATATACCCTTAACCTACTATTTTCATCATCATATTTTTCCCCAAAGTCCGATTACCTCTATTACAGTCTTTGTTTCTTAATCCACCCGCTTAAAAACCGCAAATCTCCAAAGGTTTACAATGGCTTGTGACTGGTGAGTTTAGTCAACAGCAAGACGGATGGATTTCACTTTGCGGACGTAATGCATTCGGGGTCAATGCACTCAGACTGATAAGTGAATTGTCCTGCAAAAGTGACATGTTTGCCTGGGGTGTGATTGATGTCATAAGAAAACAGATAACTTTCATACATATGATAATAGTTTTAGAAAGAAATTTGATACAGGATACGGAAATTATAATTGACCGAGTGAGCGAAGCGATCGAAGGCGCATGGTAAGTTTTGTAGTGAAATTTCCTAGACTGGATGAGAGTGAAATGAGAATTAGACCCAGTAATTAATGAAGCCTGAGTCTTCTGGTAGATGTCGCTGTACGCCTCCCTTAAGGCGTTGTATAAATGAAGGAAGGATTGACTAATTTCAAGCCGGGTAGTAATCGCACCTATAGCTCAGTTGGCTAGAGCGACTGGCCGCGAGTGCCGGAAGGCCGCAGGTTCGAATCCTGCTCGATGCCTGAGTTTTTCAATTTTTCCTTTATTTCAAAAATTTATTAGTTTAGTGGTAACTACTAGAGCGTAATTAATTTTAGATTTTTTTTCGAGCAGCAGCAATGTACACTTACTTGACACATGGAAGTAACGCATTTAGTATTATTGTTTACTTCTTGTTAAAAATAAGATACGCTACGCACGTACCTACGTACGTACCTACATATCGTACAATGTTAATAATTTATAGAAAAACATATTCATTAGGGACTATAATAAGACCTTGTAAAGTTTGAGTTTGTATCAAAAATACACTCGGTATACCCATTTATGATTTAATTATTTGTATAATAATATACTAATGTTGTGTAGTGTGTTGTTTTTGAGGTGTGCAATAAAGAGTATTGTATTGTAATATAAATAAAAGAGAATCACAATAATTACAATTGTTATTTACTAATGAATTGTTATTTATAAAACACTGTTTTCTTGTTTTCAGGTAATTACGTAGCCAACTTACAATATCACGTACTTACAACAAATACAACAAGGTCCAGGTGAGACTTCCAACTTGATATGCAAACGCGATTGGCTATTGGCTCGCATTTTTCACAGTCGGTTCAGTGACGTCAAATCGATACAGTCGGCGCAAACATTTGTAAAGTAAACAGAGACCATAATCCGCCGTATGTGCAATAGTCAGTCTTGTTTGTTCGCGTTTGAAACCGTAATTAAAGCATACGACGCGACGATTTATTAGTGATCATGTATTGCATTTATTAAACCACAATATAAATATAAAGCATGCCAGCTGTCAACTCAAATTAAAGATTAGGTAGAACTTGCCAATGAAAATCGTTTTACAACTACCTAGTTTACAACAAAACTTTTCAACCTATGAGTAGGTATGTAGTTTATTTGATTCAACGGGATACCTAGTTAAATCAAATAAAGACAGATGTTAATACGACTTATGTTATAGCCCGTTACATATCACAGAAAACATACTATCGATCTACCTTGCTATAGCAACTTACGGGGCGCTGATTGACCCCACAAAGGAACCACAAATAAATGTTTACCACAAAATGTACAACCCAGTCTGACATTTCGCAAGTCAAATTGATCGTGTATTATTTAAATTACTTTGAATGCGTCGCCTATCTTGTTCGGGCGATTGTGTTTGTGCGCCTCATTGGACAGGGATGAGAGTCGAAATATATAACAAACGTTATTTGGTTGAGCGTGTGATGACTCAAAAAGGGTTCTGTTTTATTAAAAGTTGACTAACTTAACCGGCTGAGTATGATATTATTTATAAAATTGGTGCCAGTGCTGAAACGTATTCTTGCAGCGTATGGAAGTCCGATGACATGTGATAAGCCGTAGTTTCATGTAGTTGACCCGTCGCATGCTTAATAGGTATGTATTACTTACGTAGAATCATAGCTTAACGCATCTCTGGCGGTTGCTCTGCCTAAGTAGGGTGCTGTAAAAAGTTCATAGACTAGGTATTCGAGTGGTCTTAGTTGGTCAAATTACTTATGTACAATAAAACAGTTACAGTAAGTGTGTTATGTTATGTGTAATTAGTTGTGTATCTTATCACATAATGACACTGATGTAAACTACAGTTAAAGTCCCTAAATATTAATTAAAGTAAATTCGAACTATGTATTAAGGCGGCTTCAAGCTACGAATGGCGGATTGTTGTAAACCGTGTCACCAACTTTCACGATCACGACCTTGCCAAGTTGATGCTAATGAATAATAACAGAAATGAATACAAATTATTTTTACGTTACAAAAAGCGGAATACCGCCTGTTTTCGCAGGGTACCCTAAATAATATTTTCATTGAAAATACGGCGTTTCACGAACGATTTAAGTTGCTTTTGATGTGAGGGCAGCAGGGCGGGAAATGAGGAAAATATAGCGTTGCCGCGCGATCTGGCGGCCACTTCATCGTTGTTGTCGAGCATCAACACCGCTGAAGAGGCAGATGTGGGAGCTGTATTAACCTTATTATAAGACCGCAATTAGTTTGAAAACGGAATAGTATATACATTTTGACGTAAGTACCTAAGCACTACCCATTTGCTTCTTCCAGCTCACGCCCGCTGGCACGCACGGGGGTAGCGTTGGAGCATAGATACGAGTATATAAAAAAAAATTACCTAATAAAATACTTATTAAGTTATTAATGATATGTTATTTTAATTTGTTTGTTAGAATTTGCAAATGCATGATTTTTGTACTTTGTTTCTATGATAAAATGCGAAATAATTATGTTAAAACTATGTTAATTTTATATGTCTCCATTTTTCATATGTCTTAGAAAGAACGAGCTGCTGACGTTTTATTCAATGATTTTAACACGCGTGTAAAAGTTTCGGTTTCGGCCGAAACTGGAACCGAAACCGAACCTTCGGTTTCGGTAAAAAAACATGGTTTGGTCGGACACTAGTTTTTATCTATATAAGTATGTTGTATCGCCGTCTAGTACCCATAATACAAGTTTTTGCTTAGTTTGGGACTAGATCGATTTGTGTAAGATGGTCCACAAATATTCATTATTATCATTTATTATTTATTTCTATAAAAACCCAGACAGCCAAAAGACAGCGGATATATTACAAATTTGCAGCTTTGCAAACCAATAGTCACCAGAAAAAGATTTTTGGTGTTAATTAACTCTTATTTCCGAGTGTACATTATTTAATATTTTGACATGTAAAATTTTATATTTTATCAATAAAATGAGTATGAGTACTTTCATTGGGACAGACTTTTGTAGTTATTCGTTGAGAGGATTGCGACGAACCTAAACGTTGAGATGATTGCGCTGAACTAAATTGAGTATTTATGAGATTACTCGTTCTCTCAGTGTCTCTCTGCGAGAACATTCACAGGGCGTGGGAAAACACAACAATGTAGAACACAAGGTTTCCCTCAGGGAGCACACTTCAGTTGACCGTTAATGTCCTGTATGGGGAATCATTGTTTACATGTCGGTTAATACTTTTTCAGATCGAGCAATAACATTTCATTAATTATTAGTTGCGGAAGTTTTACTTGCTTATAATAAATTTTATCGCAGCATATTTACCTAAAATTTTGCTCCATCCGTAGTCGTACGTTCATTCCGAAATTCTTCGTTTGAAAGGCAATTTCTCATAATCAAACTAGGGTCCTGACTTGACATTTTGACATACGTTTTTCTAAACAGTTATCATACACAATAAGCAAAAACGTACCGTAAAATTATGCCTCCTTCTGCTTCATTATGCACACACATTAATTTTGATCATATTGGTATAAATAATCTAAGTTCAATACCATCGATTTTCTATTCAGGAGTGGTATAATACCTTTGAGCGTAAAATTTATGATGAACATAAAATGTATGTATCGTACATAGAACACATCACATGTGCAAAACAAACCCTATATCTCGCGTGTTCCGCGCCATTGACGCTTCCAGCCATCGACCCTGTTACAGAATATTGCCGTTTTGTATCTTAATATACGTACTTTACACTCGCATCTTTAGTATAAATTGATAAAGCAACTACTAAAGGAATTCACATTAAATTAAATCTTAAATCAAACCAAATAAGTTTTAAATACGACAACAAACGTCATTTTAATCGATTTCATTTGTATTTGATTGGATAAAGTAATTGCATAACACGAGTATCAGGGCCATTTTACGGAAAGTTGTACTCGACTTTTTTTTTAAATTTGGATAAAATCGGTTTTTTTCTACTCAGAATCGAAAGCACTTTCGAACCTAATAGGAGAAAAAAAGTGTCCCAAAATTTTCATACAATTTTCAGTGTTTCCATTCCGTTACCACCATATACAAGCATTACAAACTTAGTATGAAAACGGTAACGGAATGGAATAAAAAAAAATTCAGACACTATTTTTCCCCTATATCATTCGAAAGTGCTTTCGATTCAGAGTAGAAAAAAAACAATTTTATGCAAATTAAAAAAAAGTCGAGTGTACAACTTTCCGTAAAATGGCCTTGATACTCGTGTTATGCAATTACTTTATCCAATCAAATACAAATGAAATCGATTAAAATGACGTTTGTTGTCGTATTTAAAACTTATTTGGTTTGATTGGCCCATCAATTCAACACTTGTAATCTTTTACATTTTTTATATACGCTGCTGGCATATTGAAATTAAGTTAGACTCTTTTAGTGCCCTCTTGCTTGCATCAGATATTTAATATAGCTTAATTCATGACAAACGAGACCAGCTTATACTATACAATTCTAATTTAATCACAAGTCATTGTCAAATTATTATAAAATTACTTCGACGTTTTCTTCCAAACCTGCAATTCATTCTACGTATTCTCAACATTATTCATGAGAAATGCTAGTCACAAAACCAAAGAAACAACGTAATATTTTCATCCCAATCTTCATAATTCCTCAAAGGCCGACCTTTCTATATTTCGTTAGTTCCTTTTTATGCAAAAAGATCCAATTTCGGGTCTCAATCGGGATAATACGAGGAATGATCCGAATTGAATTCGTTTTGCGACAAGCGCGGCTTAGGCCCGGCAAGAGGCCAAAGGGCTGAAGGATACAATTCAGCGTTTTCTTGCTCCGTTAGGCACCTACGATTTTTATTAAATTTGCCGCGAGAGTGTCTTTAGTTATGGAGGTGATGTTGTGTGGAGATGGTTGTATTCAATGTTATTTAATAAAATAATATATATATTTCAAATTAAAAGGGGAAAATTAATTAATAATTCGCGTTAACAGCGTTATTACGTTAACAGGTTATTACTTGAGTACGTAGTTTTTCACGTGAGTATCACGTGACATAATTTTTTCCAAATTATTCTAGTTTATACAAGTTTATTCTAGGAAAGGGGGCATTTCACGCAAATGGAAAGCCAATTTATGAAAGTTTGTTACATAAGTTTCTTAAAATATCACGCCGTTAGCCTGCAAATGTCAAAATACGTTTTGTATGGAAAGCGTCCCACCTTATACAAAATCTAAACACTTTATTTTATACTATAAATAAAACGTAAACCTTACTACTTGTAGAGGAGTGCTCGTAGTTTAAACCAATTATATTGCACACCCATGTCCCATATACCCCGCTTAGGTTGAAACATACCTAAAGAGAAATTCAGAACGAAGCTGCGCGGCCTTAGGTATATTCCATTCTTTATTCCTTGACACTCACAAGATCTTGGGACATCAACACGACCTTATATCTTCATTCGTGGTTGGCCCTTTGTCTTTGGATTATTTCGTTACACGCGATGCAGGGTCGCGATCAGAATTGGTTTACGATGTCTTTTCGAGTAACAGGGGCTCAATGCTTACTTAAAATTTATGTTCCTTCTTATTTCACCGGCTAGTTGACCAACAATACGTTTGTAGGTTAGTATTATTATTTACAACGTTTTAAACGTTGTAATCGAAGGAAAACAAAAGAGTTATATTTGTCATCCACATCTTTTCGATAACCGTAAAATAGTACCTAAATATCATTGGACACTACTTTGAATAGGTATCTAATATGTAGCTTAACAAATCGTATTGATTTAGCAGCCTTAACCTGAGCCATGGCTTATAATAAAAAATACGTACCATGCTATAATATAATAAACCATTATTATCAGTACGTCATTATCAGATCCACTTTAGGAGTAGTATTTTGATGAGCATTCTAGTTGTTACGTCAACGAGATATCAGCGAAATCTGTGATACCTGCTTACGAACAAAAAATAATAATTATCAGAATGTATACAATTATAGAGAACTATCGCGGAACATACAAAAACAGAGAACCGCCTTCTTTTTATCGTAGTAGTTAAAAGCGATTCCAATTTGATTAGATGAAAAAAAAAACTCTCGAGTAAAATTGGTAGCCCTAAGGCGACTTCCTGACTTGGCGGGGCGGGATCGATATGTGACATTTTCTTCTTTGACGTAAACTTACTGACGTCGCAAAGATTCTCATTTGACATAATACTGTCAGTATTACGTTTGTGCAGTAGTTATATCATGCGCAGAAACGGAGCAGTACCGCCTTCGCATCGTCCCGCTACCGCGCATCCCGCGCCCGTCAGGAAGCATTCATTTAAACGTAGGGGCGTAGTAAAAAACGGTATCGCGTCGACTGACAGCTGATACTGACATTTAACACTTTTCTCATATCGTACTGCCTCCGCACCGACAAATCAGGAAGTCTCCTAAGCCTAGTATCGCCGAGCGCGCAATAATCGCGGATATCTGGCGCTCTGGATACTGATGTTTCGGGATCTCGATCGGTCTCGATAAGGAAAACTCACATACCGATGCTCATTTCCTTGTCGATTTTTTGTTGTAGCCGAGAATTTCCTTACTTTTGCTCTACCATGGAAGATTGTTGGGTTATCTTTTCCACTCGATAAATCAGATGAACTTCAGGCAATACATTTAAAAATCTTTCCCTATTAATCCTTAAGTAGTTCTTTTTCGATCTCTGACACATTTTAATCTATTTCGCACGCGAAACATTTAATACAAAACGGATGTGAAAAAAATGTCACCTACTCGGCGATAATGTTATACCTACAATTATAAAATAAAGGCGTGTGTGCAATGACTGACAGTAAACGGATAATGTTATTATTTATTAATAATTGGTCCGGCCTCGATGACAGTTGATGTTGAGAGTAAGCCGCTTAATGGCAATGCCTGATGTGTGCGGCGGATTTGTAATTTTTTGATAAGATACGATTTTAATGTTTATGGTTGCTAAATTGAGAGTGATAGACAGATTGTGAGGTGATTTTTATTAGAAACGAGGCATATACCCTTAACCTACTATTTTCATCATCATATTTTTCCCCAAAGTCCGATTACCTCTATTACAGTCTTTGTTTCTTAATCCACCCGCTTAAAAACCGCAAATCTCCAAAGGTTTACAATGGCTTGTGACTGGTGAGTTTAGTCAACAGCAAGACGGATGGATTTCACTTTGCGGACGTAATGCATTCGGGGTCAATGCACTCAGACTGATAAGTGAATTGTCCTGCAAAAGTGACATGTTTGCCTGGGGTGTGATTGATGTCATAAGAAAACAGATAACTTTCATACATATGATAATAGTTTTAGAAAGAAATTTGATACAGGATACGGAAATTATAATTGACCGAGTGAGCGAAGCGATCGAAGGCGCATGGTAAGTTTTGTAGTGAAATTTCCTAGACTGGATGAGAGTGAAATGAGAATTAGACCCAGTAATTAATGAAGCCTGAGTCTTCTGGTAGATGTCGCTGTACGCCTCCCTTAAGGCGTTGTATAAATGAAGGAAGGATTGACTAATTTCAAGCCGGGTAGTAATCGCACCTATAGCTCAGTTGGCTAGAGCGACTGGCCGCGAGTGCCGGAAGGCCGCAGGTTCGAATCCTGCTCGATGCCTGAGTTTTTCAATTTTTCCTTTATTTCAAAAATTTATTAGTTTAGTGGTAACTACTAGAGCGTAATTAATTTTAGATTTTTTTTCGAGCAGCAGCAATGTACACTTACTTGACACATGGAAGTAACGCATTTAGTATTATTGTTTACTTCTTGTTAAAAATAAGATACGCTACGCACGTACCTACGTACGTACCTACATATCGTACAATGTTAATAATTTATAGAAAAACATATTCATTAGGGACTATAATAAGACCTTGTAAAGTTTGAGTTTGTATCAAAAATACACTCGGTATACCCATTTATGATTTAATTATTTGTATAATAATATACTAATGTTGTGTAGTGTGTTGTTTTTGAGGTGTGCAATAAAGAGTATTGTATTGTAATATAAATAAAAGAGAATCACAATAATTACAATTGTTATTTACTAATGAATTGTTATTTATAAAACACTGTTTTCTTGTTTTCAGGTAATTACGTAGCCAACTTACAATATCACGTACTTACAACAAATACAACAAGGTCCAGGTGAGACTTCCAACTTGATATGCAAACGCGATTGGCTATTGGCTCGCATTTTTCACAGTCGGTTCAGTGACGTCAAATCGATACAGTCGGCGCAAACATTTGTAAAGTAAACAGAGACCATAATCCGCCGTATGTGCAATAGTCAGTCTTGTTTGTTCGCGTTTGAAACCGTAATTAAAGCATACGACGCGACGATTTATTAGTGATCATGTATTGCATTTATTAAACCACAATATAAATATAAAGCATGCCAGCTGTCAACTCAAATTAAAGATTAGGTAGAACTTGCCAATGAAAATCGTTTTACAACTACCTAGTTTACAACAAAACTTTTCAACCTATGAGTAGGTATGTAGTTTATTTGATTCAACGGGATACCTAGTTAAATCAAATAAAGACAGATGTTAATACGACTTATGTTATAGCCCGTTACATATCACAGAAAACATACTATCGATCTACCTTGCTATAGCAACTTACGGGGCGCTGATTGACCCCACAAAGGAACCACAAATAAATGTTTACCACAAAATGTACAACCCAGTCTGACATTTCGCAAGTCAAATTGATCGTGTATTATTTAAATTACTTTGAATGCGTCGCCTATCTTGTTCGGGCGATTGTGTTTGTGCGCCTCATTGGACAGGGATGAGAGTCGAAATATATAACAAACGTTATTTGGTTGAGCGTGTGATGACTCAAAAAGGGTTCTGTTTTATTAAAAGTTGACTAACTTAACCGGCTGAGTATGATATTATTTATAAAATTGGTGCCAGTGCTGAAACGTATTCTTGCAGCGTATGGAAGTCCGATGACATGTGATAAGCCGTAGTTTCATGTAGTTGACCCGTCGCATGCTTAATAGGTATGTATTACTTACGTAGAATCATAGCTTAACGCATCTCTGGCGGTTGCTCTGCCTAAGTAGGGTGCTGTAAAAAGTTCATAGACTAGGTATTCGAGTGGTCTTAGTTGGTCAAATTACTTATGTACAATAAAACAGTTACAGTAAGTGTGTTATGTTATGTGTAATTAGTTGTGTATCTTATCACATAATGACACTGATGTAAACTACAGTTAAAGTCCCTAAATATTAATTAAAGTAAATTCGAACTATGTATTAAGGCGGCTTCAAGCTACGAATGGCGGATTGTTGTAAACCGTGTCACCAACTTTCACGATCACGACCTTGCCAAGTTGATGCTAATGAATAATAACAGAAATGAATACAAATTATTTTTACGTTACAAAAAGCGGAATACCGCCTGTTTTCGCAGGGTACCCTAAATAATATTTTCATTGAAAATACGGCGTTTCACGAACGATTTAAGTTGCTTTTGATGTGAGGGCAGCAGGGCGGGAAATGAGGAAAATATAGCGTTGCCGCGCGATCTGGCGGCCACTTCATCGTTGTTGTCGAGCATCAACACCGCTGAAGAGGCAGATGTGGGAGCTGTATTAACCTTATTATAAGACCGCAATTAGTTTGAAAACGGAATAGTATATACATTTTGACGTAAGTACCTAAGCACTACCCATTTGCTTCTTCCAGCTCACGCCCGCTGGCACGCACGGGGGTAGCGTTGGAGCATAGATACGAGTATATAAAAAAAAATTACCTAATAAAATACTTATTAAGTTATTAATGATATGTTATTTTAATTTGTTTGTTAGAATTTGCAAATGCATGATTTTTGTACTTTGTTTCTATGATAAAATGCGAAATAATTATGTTAAAACTATGTTAAGTAGAATTGTATTGCAGTGCCCAACAGGGTTGTGTTGAAACTTACAAATTGTTATAAGATCTTTTTTTGTACACACAAGGTAATGATTAAATGAAATGAAATGAAATAAATACAAGAGATAGAGGTGTTGTGGGCGTGGCGCATGTCACCATTTCCTGAACGTTTGTTCACGGTTTGTTCAGAGACTTAAGTCGTCGTGTCAGTCGCCGGGCATCGGTTGCGCAGTAAACAAATCGTTTTTTTTGGGTAAAATGCCGGCTTGTACAAGTCTAGCGTGAAGTCGAAGTGATAGTGCCAATTCAAGTAATGACGACGTCACTAATCACAGCTTAATATTTTTAACCAAAAAAACGATAAATTTTCTCTAAGAGCGGCAAATGATATGTGTGACAATAAGATAGTCATTTTTAGTATAATAACATTAAATGCTCGTTTTTTATTCTAGTAACTTAGGCGTTGGCGTAGCTAACGCGCAATGGGAAGCAAACTACCGATCGTCACACTGTCATGGTACAGCCGCATCTCGGTTCCGCAAAATGGCAAATCGTCGGCTAGTCGCAAACGCCATTACTCCAAGAATGGAGCTAAGATGTTTTCGACTTTAACACATTCACTACCAGGAACCCGCCTAGCGGGCGCTCTGCTCGTAGACGTGTAGCCGATACCATGCTTTTCCCGGTATGTAGAGGAAATTGCGTAGCGCTACGAAAAGCTTGGTAGCGAAAGTGTTAAGGCGATATATCGATTGAAAGAGACACCCTTTGTTTTTCGCTCACGACAAAACGGGATGCAACCCTCTCCGAGAATGGCTTTTTAGACAAATCTCGTTAAATATCTGACTGTGTGCAGGTTTATTAAATAGGTGAAAATGAGGTAAAATACCATCATATTAACTTAATCGTGTCTTTTAATAATGCGTTGTTTTAGTAGGCTGAGGAAAAAAAGGAAAATATAGACTTGACTTTGGATTTATTTTCTATCGAGAAAATTTTAAGCAATCATGTTTTGCTATTGTCAGTACCACAATCATATAGTCAAGAATCATATATCTGAAAATCAGCCCCTACTGTTTGCTAGTCTGGGCAGGACAGCGTTTCAAAGTCTCCAAATTTCTCAGTGTAAACGCCTTAACTCATGAATACGTAAGTCGTTTGCGACTTGATCCGACGAATTGTTTGATGATGGTTGTAGAGGCGTTTACGTGTAGTAGTGTGTATTTACAACCTTTGCGGCAAGTGTGCGCCAGAATCAGAGCATTAGAATCCAAGTAACAATGAGTGCGTGAGCCTAATGTTTAAATACATTTAACTGTATATCTGATTGCAATGCACACACGTGAAACCCGGCGACACTGGTTCCGGGACAAAAGCCGAAGGCCGATTTCTTGTATTGTAATATCTATGCGGCGGTGGTAAATACGTCACGAGAGAGCGGTCAACTTGAAGCCAACGGGTTGTATAAATGGCAAAATAATAATCGCGGCTGGATAATGCAAAAAGACAATTATTCATAAATTTACAGATTGTCCCTAGTAAATTGGTCAAACGGCGAATGAATTTTGGTTTTATACGTTTTGGTTAAGTACGTAATGTAATATGACTCGAACACGAAAAATCAAAAGTTGTCTCTACAGTTTTTAACAGTAGATATTATGTAAAGAATTCCGGAGTAGTAGAGACTTAACCCGTTCCTGACGTATTTTTGAGCTTTCATCAATATGTATTGTGTATTGAGTTAATTTAATACTGTCTTGCCCTAAACATTTACGACAAAATATTTTTCCTCGAATATAAATTTACTCATCTAAACATTGAAGAAGTCTACGAAGAACTTTTTTATTGATATAAAAGCTCATTTATTTGCTTTGCGAGTCATCGCCCGCGACCCGTGAAGTCGAGCAGGAAATAAGCTATGGACCGAATCAATGGTTACAGAGGACTGGACGTAACTTGATGGTCTTTTAAGAAATCCGTGTCTGGAAAAATACAATTTGTGCTGCATAAAAAATATACAGGGTTATTGTTGTTGGTAACCCAACTTATTCCTGATAGAAGGCGATAGAAGAGGCAAAAATATAAAGTTTTCAAGATTTTCTAATTGTAAACTATTTAGGTTTTCACCCAGAATTAAAACTGTCACTCCAATGGAAAAAAAAGAACTTAGTGAATGGATTTCATTTAAATTAAAGTTCATTTTTTACACTTACCTAAACCAAGCTTAATGCAATTATAAATAGTACAAAAAACAACTCAATTAAAAAATCTATTAAGCAGTTACGCTGCTAACGCAAACTACAACTTTCTAAATAAAGCGAAAATTGAAAAATTTTGGCTCCAGGCAGGAATCGAACCTGCGACCTTCTGACATTCGCGGCTAGTCGCTCTAGCCTCTGAGCTACGGGAGCAATCGAACCTGGAAATTCGTCAATAGTTCCTTTATTTTAACTGATGATTTCTCAACATAATTTGAGACGTTAGTGCCTTTAAAAGAAGCCTGTGTCTTCTAGGTAGATGTCATGTTTCAAACAATGTCGTCTGAAAAAGCCCGTAGGTATGTATAAAATCATTGATTAGAAACCTCCATTAGTCAGTTAAAAAAGTCATTGGACTTGCCGTTATTATTTTCCAGCTTCACATTGTTTGTTATAATACTTATAATAAATCCATGCTTGCGACTTAAATGTTAACCATTCTAGTTACAAACTTCTGCAGACATGCGAGAAGCTGTTCCGTGACAAGCGATTTCTCGAAATTTTGGTTTTAGAAATAAACCCGTATTGCAGTAAGAGGCGATATGCGATAAACAGAAAAAAAGCCAGGTTAAGTGGCTACCAAAAGTTGTCCGGGGATATTTCGTGCTACCATTTATGATATATTTTCAGTAGCATCCATATGCACAATGTAAAATACGAAAATCAAAAAACATCACCTTTTGCAACATAGCCCTTGGCGTTGAACCTCTGTCGTATTAGTTCAAAGTATCAAAAAATCTGTCTGATTTTCGCAATCTGCTCATGACAGGGTGCATGCAACCTTTTGTATTCTTCCGGCTAGCGGCCATGTTAAATATTTTTATGAAAAATTATTTCAGGTAAAAACAACGTAGAAATATTTAGCGTGTCTGTGTTAGAAATGTTGGCGGATATAATTTTATTTTATTTTTGAGACCAATCAGAGAATTAGCAAAAGGTAGACATTATTGTTTACAATGAATGATATGAAATAATATTTAAAGACCTACTGAAATTAACAGAACACGAGGAAAACAAAATAGGTACTACTTATGGAAATGCAAAAAACTCGGTACCAAGTGTGTCCTGTGTGTCCTGATAATACTTACAGGTCGTAACAAACTTGATTAGCAGTATTTAGGGCGTTTTAAATAAACATTTTAAACCGATGTCGTAAAAACAATTTCCTATATAGATACAACTAAAATTTCACAAAAATTTCGTACTAGTACAATTACAATGAACACGTATGGTTGGATAGCACACAAGCACGCAGTCAAACATAACCTCACGTAATGATTTGTCTGCCACGCGGTTGGGTCACATTTGTCATCCACATTATTTTAATTTATAGAGCACTATCTCAGCTGGGAGTCTTTATAACTTATTCAGATTGTAAAGTGTATAAAATATGTATTAATCGTGTAATTTTTTTATCTACTTTTACACGGCTATCTATGTTATGTAAGTTGTTACCAGTATCTGTCGGAATCGTTTCTTTATACCTTATATCTGAAATATCTTGGCCGCAAGGTCATCGATTCTTGCACAGGAATAAGGCCCGTTCTCTTTTCCATTATTCACCCGGACTCAAACCCTTACATGACTACATGAGTAACAACACCGTAGTTATACTGAGGATTCTTTTTTTTAAGTAGAGCATCTCTGTGCTTGACGTAGTTTAGTTTCCCTAGGAATGCCTACTAGAAAGTCGATAATAGTGCTTGTAAGACCTCAAAAGCTCATCCTTTAGCCATCACTGGATTTATTTGCCCTATTCATTTCAACACCACTGTATATGTATGTGTAATGTGTATGTATCTGCTAGTTGTATCAGTAGTATAGCACACAGAGTGTGGTCAGTAAATCACCTCGTGAATGGAGACGATACAACGGAGTGCCATTGTAGCGATGTGATTTACTGCTCGCTGTGGTTTATCGCGGATGATGAAGTATGTTTTTCTTCTCTATCCGTGAATTAAGTGATGTTAGTATGGCTGTAAGTTGGGGTACCATGAGTGATTTAGTATTCGATGCTTGATGTTCATTTTTATTTAGTATTACAGTGGTAATAAAGTGGTACGTGAAAATATGTTTAGAATTCGCGTCCGTTACATGGAAAAAATGCAGTTTTATGATTATTTGAGGTCTACTATTACAAAATTCGTTAAGATATTTTTTTATAATACAAAGGATAATTTTGAATAAAATATCAACTCCGAAGTGTTGCAAATTGAATATCTTGATATTTTACATACCTACGATTAATAACGTTATTAACGTAAAAAGAAAAAAATACTTAATATTTTAACTTTTTTAAACTTAATAAGTACCTACCTAATCCTTTAAAACTCAGTGTAAGTTACTATAGAACCCTCGGCACGCGAAATATTCTCTCTTGTTTTTTACTAACTTGAGAGTTACAAAAAATCGGAAATAATGGTCAGTGATGTAGTACATTCCAACAACTAAAATCTACTTTGATATGGGTCAACAGAGTAGAAGACAAAACTGTATGTAAAGTAAATAAAACCAACATTCGGTTCTTTTATTAGATCTGTACTTCATATAAAAACTAAATGCTTTATAGATTCCTACGACCAATTTGCCAGGCTTAGTTATCTTGGTATATTCAATCCATAATCGGCAATGCTTATGATGTGAAGTAATATCCTAGCGATATATATATTTTTTTATTAATAATGGGATTGCTCTTGGCCAGCATCTAGCCAGGGGGCAAAGATGAGGCCTACGGTGAAGCGAGCTCACCCAGAAAATGCCTATATGAACTCGGAAATGCAGACGGCGGCAGGGAATTCCAAACTTAGCAGTACAGTGTTATATACTGCAACAGCGAGCTTCGATAAAGAATCTGTAGCTCTAGTGTAAGTTTTTTCGAAACATTAACTAATTCGAACGCGTTTGCGTTTTGTCTCAAAATGTATGACAACGCTCTCACCGAGTTTGAAATATGCGCGTTCATCGGTTAGCAGCAAATGTTATACTCGCTGTTTTAGTTTCGACTAGTGACCACCAGAGGCGCTGTTCACGTTTTCATACCACTTTCATACATTTTGAGACAAAACGCAAACGCGTTCGAAACAGTTAATGTTTCGAAAAAACTTATACTAGAGCTACTGGTACCGTGCCACTGTGTGGCGCGACATTACCACTGCTGAAACGTGGCATGAGCACCGCCAAGTTGTTTATAATAAAGTCGTGGCGCGTCCGCAGTTACGGTAACACCAAAGGGTAACACAGACAAACCGACAGTAAAGCGCGGTTATTGGAATACAAATGCGTAAAACGTAGCGCAGTCTGTGGAATACGCTTTTTTTGTAGCGCCATAAAATGTTATAACATCGTGCTTAGAGACCCGTATAAGGAATGTTTTTGTCGTGGGTTAGTACCATCGTTACGGTTTTCGTGTTTTACATCCATATATGTAATTATGCATAATATTAAAACTTACATACACACATATATAATATATATGTGTGTATGTAAATAGTAGTACCCGTTTAACGATATTTCCGAGTACACAATGTCAAGCTTGGAAAATTCTGGCTGAAACACTATAAAGGATGATTCACGCTAGACCGTTCCGTGTCCGGGCCGGCCCGTTTTCTAGTACAAACAATCGACGAACGCGCGACGGCCGTAAATTTCTTGTACTACAAAACGGGCCGGCCCGGACACGGAACGGTCTAGCGTGAATCATCCTTAATGTAGCCTTTATAGAGTCCCTTCACATAAGAAACAGGCGTTTTGCAGATTTATAATTTACATTTTTTGTTGTTCCTGTAAACAACTCCTGGTTTCGCTTGGTTATTGTTACAGCCAAATAATGTAGGTAGAATAGGCAGATGGAATGTTTGACATACAAATGTAATGAAACGTAATTAGGTACCTACCTACATAATATAAACAAAAATGGATAAATATTGCAAAGGAAAAGGCGTTTTCAATGTTCTTAAACTGAATAATCTGCGGAACCTCTGTTGAATAGAGCTATCCGTAATAATCCCACAAAATACTCTCTGTATTTGCCCTTATTTGTATTTGGCCGAGGTTACGGGCCTAACACGATTTAACTCTTTAAGAAAAAGAAGAGAGTTAGGTACCTACAACTACATTAGATAAAATGATGTAGAACACAAAAGTGTAACCTACATCACGAAATAACTAACAGAAAAATAAGCATACTGACCAAAATTCATAACTTTAAACAAACGAAGAAAATCCTGCACAAAGTTTGTATGGAGAGTCCTTGCCCTACCCCACCTCTTAAGTAATAATCTAATAATGGAATCCTATCTGGGTCAATGTGTTTTTTTTTAGTTTGGTTAAACAATATCACATCTAAACATCTTAGTATAATTAGGTATTCTCTAAAGAATTCTTGTTTAACCTCTGTTTAGTTCTATATTATCAGTGCTTGATGCTCTTTCAGTCTGTTTTGTCCAACGCGTGGGAAAAAACGCATTTTTTGTTCAATTTGTCCTACGCGTGCAACAAAAACGTAGGACAAAACGGACTACTTTGCAAGGATTCTCTATAATATCAATTTGCCAATGTAACGATACATAATTAGTCAGACCTATTATTTCTTACCTTAATAGTAGAAGTTGTATGCGAAGATAATTATGATTCAGTTTCCCTGTGTATCTACCTCTTCATCTGTGTCGCTATTTTTCCATATTAATATAACTATCTGTCAAGGCCGTGAAAATGTTCCATTACCATCCGGGAATAAAGTTGTCTGTAGAAAATCATAATCCTATTGTTTCACAAGATATAGTGGATGTATGTAAAAGGCGTTACCGGAACGATTTATCTAGCTCCCAAGGGTAATGTTGAGCTTTGCTTCAATACGGGCTATATCAATACCTAATCAAAATGACGTAAGCACCAACATCAAATAAAATGTATGAAAGTTAAAGCTTTATAAAGTGTCGATTTCTAGAGATAACATGAGTACACGCAAGTAAAAGATGAAAAACCGTATGTTAATACTTAACGCTTTTCAGCTTCTTCTTTTGATACGATGGAGCTATCACAGGGCGTGTGTATCTCGTATATTAACTGCCTATCGTGATTTATATATTATCATAATGGTCCGCCCTCCAGTATTTCCCATGGGAGTATTGGAGGATCGGAGCTATATCGTTGAAGGTCAATTTCAAAATCAGATGGTTTAAGGAAACAAATTGTTCCCTTTATATTTACTCACAAAATATAAGGTATTCTAGATGGTCTATTTATGAAATATTAAGTGCTCTTTTTTAATATTGATATTTATAAAACGTTCAATGAGATTTTCACAACAAACCTCATAAATTACTTTGATAGATTGTACTCACAACAGTATATAGCATGATTTTACATTATACAGATATTATTACAGAGTAAAATTGAAAAGTAAAAAGCACTAGTGCGGAAAAGTAGCACTTTCCGCACAGTTTGACTGCTTAGAAAACGCACTTTTCAAGCACATGCATTGTAAAATATTTTATGTATAATGAAGCTTCAATAGCTTTCACACCAACATGATGATACTAAGATTGATTTTCTGTAGTTTTTACGGCTAATGTAAAGTAGCGTTGATATATTACTGACATGCGCACTGGCCCGCGTGGGTGTTTTCATTATGAAATTTAAATTTGCTTGTAGCCATTGTGTCGGAAGATTTATTTCGAGTGTCAGTTGCTACATGTGAGTGTTGATCTCCCATATTTAGTATGTAATTGTTTAAATGATAATGATCCTTGTAATGTGATATGTTTCGTACTATTTTTATCCGTTTTCAATAAGAGGAAGTTGTGAATGCGTTACCTGTTTGATACATTACAACGAGGTCTCAGGTAATTTTCCAGATTAAAGGTGCTAAAATTTAGTATGTGTATGTAAAAGCTTATAGTACATAATAACATATTAAATCATGTAATATCAGAACGCAAGCAAGGTACAAAGACAAACACAGAAGAAAGAAACTTAGAAGATAGATTAGGCATAGGTAAGCTTAGGAACATAAGCACTCGCCAATAAATAATGTACGATAAGTAAATCTTAAGTACTACATTATTTGCTCAGCACTTACAAAATTACACACAAATATCGTTTTACCAACAGCGAAGGGCTTAGTCCTATAATAGCAACTGTAGCGAGCTTTTCAGTCCCTATGACCAGGTAACGAGACAAGGTAAGGACACTTATGTAATGGCCACACGAATAGCGACGAAGTGTGATAATTTTCAATTTTCAATCACTGTTATACTTATACAAAACTACGGTTAATTAACTGTACTGAATGCGGATATTTTATGTAATAGTTAAACTGACTCCTTCATAACTTTGGCAGTTTTTAGCACATTGCTCCCACTCCTTATATAATAAATTGCAATTTAGGTACACATGTACTTAATGTCAATTGATATTGGCAATTAACAATTTATGGAATAAATCTGACAGAATAGCTTCTTTTTTCAATATTCAGCTGTTTAGATGAGGAATGCGAGTACATACCGTCTATGTGTGTCTTGTTTATTTGAGATAAAGTGAAAAAATTTGAAGGATTAATAACAATTAATTGTACTTATTATTATTATTATTATTATTGTATGTCTTTTCCTTATCTCGGGACCATGGGGTCCCGGACCTTTGGAAGGCATGCGTAGGGCCGAAGCCAACAGCACAGAGGCCCTTTAAGATAAAAATAATCTAAAGGCAAGGGATACACATGGCGGATACCGTCTCCGAACGCACAACATGATACATCCGGAGACGGTCCCCGCCAGGTGCAAAGACTATTGGAGTGCAGCCTTTTGGCTGCGATGGAAACTATGGTCATGGGGCTATTGAGTTGAAAGTTGGATGGACTGGATAATGGGTTATGGGAGGAGACTAGCGGACGCCTGCAGTGACAATCAGTCTCACCCCACTCTGACCGGCCGGTTAAGGCAAGCCAGAGGTGAGAGTCCTGCGGCCCCTGCTGGGGTCCACTCCGCCGGCCAACAATGGCAAGCGGAGAGAGGGGCCTGACCGACTCTCGGAGGCAAGGGACCCAAAGGACGCCACTTCCCATTCGGCTCGCCACAAGCTGCCCTGGGGGTTTATTATTATTATTATTAATCGTTTATTCCATAAGACACATTATAAGTTACAAAATAAATTGCACTGCCAGACTGCGTAGCAGTTTGTTGGCAGTTCGAATGCTCTTGATACACTGTGTACATCTACTAAGGCGACTTCCTGATTTGACAGTGCGGAGGCAGTAAAATGTCAGTGTCAACTGTCAGTCAACTCAGTACTACTTTTTACTGTGCTTTTTCATTTAAATGAGTGCTTCCTGACTAGCGCGAGATGCGCAGTAGCGGGACGATGTGAAGGCAGTACCGGTCCGCTTCTGCGCATGATATTACTACTGCGCAAATTTAATACTGACAGTATTCCGTCAAGTGGAAATCCTTGCGACTTCATTAAGTTTACGTCAAAGAAGAAAATGTAATATATCGATCCCGCCCCGCCAAGTCAGGAAGTCGCCTTAGTTATATTCATGCGGTATTATTTACTAGGTATATAATCACTAAGCATGCAATTTGATGTTTTAATTTTAGTGAGGTCTAAAAGCAGTGAAAAGTGGGTACCTAGCACTTGTATTACGAGTTATCAATTCTTAGTTAGTTTTATCTACCTCGCTCCCTGTCTGGCCCCGCGCGCAGCGGGTTTGATTCTCGCGGTGAGTAAATATTTGAAGTGTGCGGCTCACGTAAACTGTCTCTATGTGTGGGGCTAGTATTGATCAGACAAATACCGTGGCTTTGCTTCCATTTGTACTGAATCGACAAAGCGGGATATTGGAAGCCTAGAAAGATAATATGTTCTTTCTAGCTCCTTCAGCCTGTAAATACTTATGAACAATGAAACATCTATATCATTTATTGTTAAAATATGAAATAAAACCTATACATTGCACAATAAATTTCAAGTGATTACAATACTTACAGACGGGAAATGAAATTATAAGTCAATCATGCAGGTATGAACAAACATATATAATTATATACATTTGTGTAAAATTTAACGGAATTAAACTATAATTCATATAATCGTATGATAACTAAAGGTTGATACTGAACATTGAAATTGTCCCTTCAAGATTGTCTATTTTAACTTAATAAAAATACCTTGAGAAAGTTATATTGGTAGTGAAGGTTAATAGAACCCATAAGTCCTTCTACGCCGCCCACATCTTAATTACCACAGGATTGAACCCGCTCCCATAAACCACAATCATTCGCCGCTGCGCACGCAGCCTCTGACACAATATTTAAACAAGTTGTGACTGTTTTGTTCATGAAATGACAAACGTCTAACTAAAATAACATTTTGATAGAAGTATTACGTAATGTAGGTACTGATGTTTGGACACCTTTTCACGATGAATACATTAGAACTATTTTGGATGGGAAAATAGAAGGGAGGTGGAAAGGAGAGGAGTTCGGGTATTTTTTTTATGGATCAAATAAAAAAAAACGTCGTGCTCTATCAGGTTGTCAATGATGAGGTACTAAATATAAAATATCTGCTTTAACATAACCAAAATCAACAATGTTATGGTTGACTGGTAGATAATGTCTTGTTCTTATTCGTGTAGTGCAGTATAGTTTAAAGTATATCACTAAATTATGTAGACATTTGTGTGTTTTAAAGTTGGTAACACTTACACTTTGAGTCAGTACAAACTGACTGGGTCATCGCCCACGTTGCGCTCGCGCAACATTGTTGATTCAACAGCACAATAGTGGGGTCAGTGCCAGCCCTGATTATCTGCAGGTATTGTTAAGTGTCACCGTTTTACCTTACAAAGAGCAAGGACAGCGTAGAACATTATATATCTATATAAGAAAAAATCAATACGTGCTAATTTGAGGAGTTTCAGAATTTCTGATCGAGCTATTACTTTACAAAGCGCGTTAATCATCGAGTTTTATTTTAATAACCTAAATTAAATCCTTACTTGGGAGTTCCAATTGCCAACGGTAGATATTTGCACAGTGCAGGAGTCATAGTATCGATCCTGGGCCCAGTGGCCCACTGGCCATCAATCTAGCGACCTTCAGTAGAGCGTCATCGGTGTGTTGTCAGTTTGCATGACGACAGTGGCAGCTGTTGACGGTACGGGGTCAGGCTTTGGCTGCGCAGTCTTCGGCTCGGCGTGCGGCATGACGTGATGAAATCGGTCACAGTGCTCACATTTCTTCTTGTCTTTGCGATGCGAGAAGACATGCATGAGAAGCATACCTTCATGGTCGCCACGTGCTCCCAGCGGGCGTCGATTGTGAGTGCACGAAACTTCGGAAAGTCTTGTATGGTGTGATTGTTTTCGCATAGCACGTATTTGTACATAGTTGGCTTAGTGTGTGAGGGCTTGCTTACTGTGAGCACAGCGTGGTGTCAACTAGATGTCGGCAGGCTTCGTTTTTCTGCGTGGTGGCGCAGTGGATACTTAATGTAATGCGTGGTGGTAGGGTAGCGTGAGACATCTGGCTTGGCTTGCAGAGGCGCGATGACGTAATCACGATCGTACAAATGTAAAAGCTGAATTGATGTGTTGAAAATACGGCAGTTTGGAGATAATTTCTCGAATGAGCGTTGGGTTTGTCAAATGGCATATCTCTGCTGTCAGTGTCATACTATTACCGGTCACGATGTTTTTAAACGTTTGATGTAAATACCACGAATTTTCGCAAGCATGAATTTTACGAGTTCATCTTCTTAAAATGAAGTTTTAGGGTTGAGATTATTTTGTGTAGGCTCAGTAGCCTGGTTGCGCTTACTAGGAAAGCCGATACATGTACGAGTATGTATATATAGCGGTAAAAGTGATGCTAATCGATTAGTTATTACAAGGATCATTATTCCTTTTTAGTTTGAAAAGATGGTAAGGTTTATTTTTGTTACATTTATTACATAATATTCGAATATTAAATTCTTATGCTTGTATCTAATATACCTACATCAAGAGGCACAGACTTGTGTAAGCCTAAGACGAAACTTATCTCCTCCCGTATGTCATTGCGTCAGCTGGTGGTGAGGGCATCAAACTGCAGTTAACAGCCACTGGTGTTGACCGCGACGAGGGATAGACAGCTTTTTGCTCAAGAAACTTTGTAAGCAAGCCAATTCACTGCCAATATTAGTGGAGCCGAACCGTACCGAAACACTGATCAATATTTCCAATACAGATTATTTGTGTGTTCTGATATTCCTTAAATTTATCTCTCTGAGAAATAATTCAAGAAAATATTAAGTAAAATTTTCATTGGTGTCATAATGCCTCTAACACAGCATTCGCAAATGGGGTGCATTAAAAAATTATATACTTATTTTTTGTTTCAGGTCTTATACAATAATAACGATATTATTTTACTTTACCTAATATTATTTGTTGCTGCCTTAGCCCTCAAACCCTTGGACGCACCACACAATATAACGCAACATCATACAATGCTTCCTTCAAGTAGGTACAGACATTTGAGAGCAGAATCTACAATCTACAATACAACAAAAAAACGACAAAAATGTCTCTATATCAATAAAACTAAATCACAAAGCCACGTGTTTGTAGATACGAAATAAACGAACGCACCACAACGAGCTCAGCAAATTTACACTGCACTCCACTCGCAACACTGACTGTTTCACTCATACTCCTTTACAAACTAAACTCGCAATCGGTGGTCCAAAAAGCAATCAAATATAGACGGTAAATGTAATGCTTTAAAGCCTAGTTCTAAATATCAAAGTCGCAACTTTAAACTGGTTTTTTGAATTCACTTCTCCAATTATGGTAACAATTACCATTCTAACAATTTTCGCCTTTATTAATACAGAAATAAGAATGGTTGTAACTGCATGATTTGGGATTGAGGCGTGGGTATGACTTAAAGGGTAAACGAGAAATTTATCAAGTGCTCGCATGTAAATGATGAGTTTTGGTCTTAATTTTTCTCCTCTCTTTTCTACTAATTTGTGACTGACCAATTAATTTTCTCAACATGTACCAATGACCTACAAAAGGTATCCTGGGTATCCTAGTTAACTAAAAATAAAAAAATAAATTTTTCTTCATTTCTTACTAATTAATGAACATTTCTATAACTTGATATCTAATTTGATGAAATAACAATTAACATATATATTCATCTTCTCGGGTGAGAATATTCGCAAAGTAGTTATTTTGGGAACAGCTAATATAAGTGTATTATATGTTTTAATTCCATACAGTTCACAGTATGAGTAAACAATAGCCGTTTAATTAACGTTTACTCTTACACCAACTGCCCATCCGTTCAACTCGGAGATAACACTACTGCACAGCGACTTTGTATGATACTTGGGAATACACCTCGACCAACGCACCAAGGGGGGTAGTCCAGCAGTGGGACATAAGGGTTAAGAAAGACAATAAAAGGTACGAGACTCGTAAATGTAAAAAAGTCCACATTTTCAAAACAACACATATGACGCAGGTGTAAAAGGTACAAGACTCGTAAATGTAAAATAGTCTACATTTTCAAAACAACACATATGCCGCAGGTGTCGCTTCAATAAAGTCGAGTTCAAAACCAACTTTCATTTTGTATTCAGCAAACTGTCAGACTATTAATTTTAAACATTAAAATTTGCAAACATAGTGCCGAGAGCAATTTGCTCTCACATCAGTCAGTAGTGTAATTGAAGTTTTAATGGTTACTAATTAGGCAAATTTCAGAATAGCACGGCGTCTATTCCTATCGGACTGTGATAACCATTTGTCAATTTGGAATAATTATACAGACGCGGATTATTGTAGACTCCAAAAAGAAATAAAGTAGGTATAAAGTAGAAAATTGTCTTTGTTCTTAACAGATTGAATTCAGATATTAATTATCCGAGACATATCGGGGAAATATAAGGAGCGACACATCAACCATCCCAATAAATTAGCACGACAACTGGCCGTCCAGAACCACATAGGACGACTGAAAAGGCATAACATCTTGGAATCTTGGAGCTACTAAATAGAGAATAGCACCCGACTCCAAAAATGAGGTGGTGCTCTCGCTGGTGAGCACACCTTGATAAGCCAGACTGCCAATCAATATAGTCTTTGGACTGATCGCCAATCAATCATACAAACGAAAAAAATATATACATAAATATAATTATGTATAATATATATAAATAATAAAACAAGCCTGATATCGTGCTGACAGATCGATCGAACGCCAGGCAGTACTCGTTGATATCACCATCCCCCATGACGAGAACCTCGTGAAGGCCGAGAAGGACAAAGTCAGCAAGTACCTAGACTTGGCACACGTCACGAGGTAACCGCCATGTGGGATGTTGATTCAACGATCATTGTCCCGATAGTCGTTTCTGCGAACGGTTTAATAGCGAAGAGTCTCGACCAACCCCTCAAGAGACTCTCGCTAGATGGCTGGGTCAAGGGTCGGAAGGCGGTACGCCTGGACAGGGGACACGGCGCGGATAGTCAGGTCAGGAGGTTCCTCTCTCTCTGTCGCCCTAATCACCCGTCGCTTAGGCCCTGCCTCGCTGCCGGCGGCACTCTAGGTTAGGTTTTTATAATGTTTTTTTATCTTCTTTATATTTTACTATCTTTTTTATAGAAATATTATACAAACCTAGCCTAAGATGATAAATAAATAAAGATAATTATGATAATATATTATACATACTTTATTGTGCCACCACAAAGTGAAAAGAAATTACAAAAAACATAGACTAACATTAATGCAACAACAGGCGGTCTTATCGCTAAAAAGCGATCTCTTCCAGTCAACCTTTGGGTAGCGGGAAATGTAGAATACGGCAGTTAACAAGTAGCGCGCGCAGGTATGTATTGTTCATAACAGATAAGTTTATCTTTGTAAATAGAACGCACAAAATAGCTAAAATAAATACAAACTGGCACAACTATTGAAACCAACAATTAGCAGTATCTGCACATTTTATTGTAAACTTGGTCGATGCGAAATGGTTTCGTATAACTCGATCTGTAACTAGGGTAAAGTAAGAATAAGCCCAGTTAGTGAAGTTCAATAAAACTATCTCGGCGAACACTCGGACGGCGATATTCGATATAAGGGAGAAGTTTCGTAATGAACCGTTGCAAGGAACAGCAGAAAGCGCATAGAAATTGTTTATTTAATGACTTTAATGAGAATTGAGACTGCTTACACAAGTAAGCAGCAGCAAACAATTGTTTAAATGAAAATTTAATGAGAATTCTGACAGTATAGCTTAGCCCTTAAAAGTTAATACAGTCCATTAGGGTTTTCGAAAATATACTTCGAGTATCGGCCATGACACGCATAGTTCTGTTTTTTTTTATAAGTAACTCACGAATTTTTTTAACGTACCGTAATAAGTACCGTTTTTTTTAACTCAATGGTGAATTATGCTTTTGCCATAATTTAAATTAGATTTAGAAATGTAGAACTATTTTTTTTAAATACCGAGGGCGATTAGTTTAAATACATAAAATGTCACGGTTGTTTAGGTAATTAATGAACTGAAATTATATGAAGCTGACATCTGACAAATCAATAACACATTGTATTTTCTTTTCCTCCATTACTTCCGATTTTAGCTGAAATCCAAATATAATTTTAAGAGCTCACGAACTGCCTATTTGGAAATGTTGATAGGTGTTGTAGCAAATTAGGGAACGAACACAAATTTAGGATATGCATACCTTTCATTCACTTCGTCCATCCAGGGCATAAACACTGTTGACGAATAATATAGTATAGATATTACTATCACAAATCGCTTAAGGTTTTACTTTGTAACCACTGCTCAGGCTAGTGTTAACAACAGCGTTGCGTGTCTCCCCAAGAATTATAAGCTCCACTGTTTCATTAGCCCACGTTTGTTTAATAGCTAACGCAGATTGAATGGACTAATAAGTGATAAAATGTTTTTAATTTAATGTAAAATGCTAGTTGAATATTGTGGTAGTTATTTTAAGATTATTTAAAGTCATGGGTACAGTATTAGATCTTGGGTGACAGTAATTATGAACATGAACATGTACAGTCTCGAGAATAATTTCAAACGTGGAGATACGTTTGAGATTATTCTCATAACTTCTTCTCGTATCATACGCATAACTTATTTTAATTACGAAATATAGGTAAATCCATTGCTGAATCGGTCACATGTTTTGTTTGTGCTTAATGTATTTGTAAAGGTGGAAATCGCTTTAAGGAAATAAGGTATTATGATGAAAAAAACTTGTATTAAAAATAGCAATAATGTTAGAGCTTAAAGTGTACGACAAAAAAAGATTTTCATAGATTTTCGAAAAAAAAGGGTTTAGTTAATTTGACGCTTAAGACATGCACTTGTAATAGGTACATATGGGCCCAGAAATAGAATCACAATTGCTGTGGGACCAAACCGATGGCCGGTTTCCTTTGTTTGCACTCACTGAATTATACAAGCAGTGGGGAAGTTTAGACTGGAAATTTTATTAATACAAACTTACCTCGCATTATGGAATCTGAAACTGCTTTTTTAAAATGGTATAATGCAACCAACCGCTGCTGTCTTTATATCTTTAACGCCACCAGATTCGAGATTATTTTTAAATTTCGTAGGATTGAAATCATTAATGTGCATGTTATCTTATCATAACTCCAACATCGAAATTATTCCACAGTATTAACTTCAATCAAACGTTCATTATTCTATTCTTAAATCTCATTATTAACAACTTAACGATCGCTTGTATTACTGTCATCAGGGGCTGTGTACGGGAGCCATTTCTGCATTTCTTATGCAGGGGTGACGCTGACAGTTTTATAAGGGTTGCACGGATTGTTTCATAATTATCAGGTTGTCCTTTTGAAGGGGTTGTATTCCGCTTGTTGTGTTTTGAACGAGTAAGGGTTTGGAAATTGTTATTATAACATAATATGTTATAATAACAATATTATTGTTACGAGCGTGGGGTACGGGATAGAGTTAAACACATATTAGGCGAAACTATGGTTTTATTTAGCGACTTAGAAACGCCGGATAAGCTCACTGAGACTACACGTACTAGTAAACTGACTCTACTTACTCACAGAAGTCCTTGGAGTCCGCGCCTCCTAGTACTGAGTCAGTCAATTCAAACCCGGTATTGAGAATGGTCCGGTATTGAATGCCCTAGTACTGACAGTATACTTTTTCACTGGCACTTGCACTACTGACACTTCATTGTACTCACTTGTATCACTTCACTGATCACCACTTACTTTCAGTATTTCTCTTCTTCTATTTCCCTCTTCTTTCCACTCCGGTATTTACTTCAATACTGCTCTGCGCCGGGACCTCGACCCCTTTATATACCCCTGTCGAATATTCAAGACGATAATTTCGATCTTCATTTCGGTAGTCATTACGGTCTTTTCGTTATTCATCTGTTCCGAGTAGGGTTCACTATTCCCGAAACCTGTGCCTTAACGATGATTTTCGAATGTTCAAATCCCATACACGAAGAGTAATTCGATCTATTTGATCTTAACCGAATATTAATTCAGTTGATATGTACATTGTACCTTGAAAATGCTCGGAACTTAATAGAATTTTATAGGGTTATTTGAGGGTACACTAGATGAAGACTTTTCTTAGTTTTTTACCTTTTCCACCTTGTCGTAAGAGGGTGGGACACCTAGAACAAAAAATACTACCTATTGTGAAAAAGTGTGTGAAATTTTCTTCTGTTTTTCAGTCGCGTCTTTCTGCTGGGAAAAGAGTACCAATTTAAAGAGATTCATCTTCGTAATGATTACAACGAAAGTCTTATACATTTATAAAATCCCAACCCAAATAACCATCATTATACGCTTCTATCGACAAATTCGTCAAGTTCATTGATCCAGGCTATTAGGACAGTCGTCCACAATGCGGCATCCGTTCTCGGAAGGCGGATGTACACGCGACTATTCTTGTAATGGACTCCGTCCATTAGCCATAAATTTATGTCTCGTCTAGACGCTGGTCAATTGATCTCGTCTCATGCGTTTAGAAAACGTAGCTTTATTGGGAAAATATAATGTGTTACATCTTTGTACCGTGTGTTACGGGCATGTGGGCTTTTCTTTAAGTTGGGTATTTAAACGTAGTTTCTTTACCTAAGCATGCGTTTAGTTTTATTATTAAACTAAAATTTCGACTTCACTTAATTTCTAAAAAAATTTACTTGCCCGCAATGTACAGTAAAGTAAATTAACAACTCAGAAGAAATGACAGTCCTTTGTGTTCTGTTTACTATGAAGTCGTTATCTTAAGCAGTGCATTTAGTACATTTAAGGGGCCGAATTAGGAAAATTAATTTTGCAGTGAATTCACATAATTATGATTTGCTAATACATGGAAATAATTGCTAATGGAACATATTAGTATCAATAAATGTCCGCTTGCCGGTAGCGCACTGTATATTTCTCAAGGTTAAAAGAAAATATGAGTTACTAAACGGTTAAAACTCACGTATTAATTGTCACTTCGGGCGACATGTTTCGAACTCTTCGGGAGTTCTGAACAACATCGCCCGAAGTGACAATTAATACGTGAGTTTTAACCGTTTAGTAAAATAAAGTTTTAAGAGTCCACAGATTGACAAACGTTACGTTTGATAATGACATTTGGACAACTCATCATCAATGGAAGTATTGTCTTTTTGGGCAAACCATTATCAATACTACCAGGGGGAAGCATGAGAGAAGGTCAAACTAATGTTATACTATAAGTATTGTTGTAAAAAGATCTTTAATCATTGATTATTTTGTCGAGATAAAAGACTAAAATAGTGTGACAACCATAAACCTCGAAATGGATTTCGAAATACGACTTTCCCAAAAATTATACAATGCTAATTATCATTTTGGGTAATAAATTTAGTAAAAGTTCAAAAGCAACACCATAATTATGTTCTTCTCACTTTCCTTGTTCCTTTCCATGTTCTTTTAATTTTGTTACATTAGGTTTTTGGAATTTTGGATAAGTACAATGTGTGCATATCCAGCCAATTTTATCCGGAACATGAGCCTCACTGCGCGTCCGGGGTCCATCCGCCGGAACTGCCCCGTTACGGTGTAACCGGTATTTGTTCAGTCCATTGTCACCCCTGCTACGAGGCTACCTTGCTCTAATTGCTCCTTTGGGAATTTATATTTTAAGGAAATACATTATATTATGTATTATAAATAACAGTAATTGGCTTTTTAAGTCTCGAACCTTACTTAGACCATCACTTGGCAAGCCTCGTGGTCTAAACGCGGTTCTCGACTAAAAAAGCATAGGTACATTATATAACGATTGCATAAAATACTATTGATTCAGCTTTTAACGTATGGTATTGTGCCAATGGTCTATGAAGATTTAATTCAAAGATTATAGTAGACGAGTAGAAAAAAACAGTTTTAGGCATCTAGACCCATGTGAAATATGTAAAATTGGACAAATTGACAGAATCTTAAATATCTAAATTAAATTCTATAAAAAGAAGACCTTCAACGGCGAAAGGTTAAGCGCTTTTCGGGCACTATTCCATCAATCTTTCTAATCTCGCGCATGTCATGAAATCTAAGCCATTTTAAACGTTTAGTTAGACGGATATCTAACCTGAAAATACTTGTATTAAGAAATCGGAAAAAAAGAAATAGTGTACCACTAAGTTGAGTGTTAAGTATTTTCATTTCAGTGTTTTTAGGAATCTTTTCGATTGTTTGCGTTAAATACTTAACCCTCACCCTTACTACCTTAATGAAAACTAAATCTTTATAAAAAAAATCATTATAAAATAATACTATTAATAAACCGCTTATCCTTGTGACTCAGTAAGTAGGTATTCAGTCAATACTGAATTTGGACAGGCGTAGTTTCGCTTGAATTATTCCGGATTATACGGTATTATGCAGTATTATGGGCTGTCGCTTTGTTCCCGTAGAACGTATTTATCTGGTTGTGAAGTGAATGTTTGATACGTACGAGTAGTAGCTACTATAGATGGACCAATGAATAGATCTAGTACGACAAGAGATTGAAAGGAATTCAAAATACCTAATCAATATTTGCGCTGTATTTAGTATATTTTTATTGATTTCTGGAATACTGGATCACTTATCAAAAATCTATCCGGTTATTGTGTTAGAACAATAAAAAAGCTATCCTTTTTGTAAAAAAATAACATATCACTGTCGTTGACGATGAAGAAATAATCAGCATGAAAGAAGTTTATTTTTACGATGATGTATAGGATTTTTTGACAGAGTAACCAACGTATTTTTCAATATTTTGTTTGGTTAGTTTGCTACTTTGTTTCTTGTTCAGTCTACGGTATTTTTTGTGTAGTGCATTTCTACATTATTTCTTCACACTGGAACCTCAAAGTTCAATGTTATCGTCGATTCGTGAACTGGCCTTGCCTTAAAATATTTTTTTAATGTTATTATTATTATTTTTAGTTTATGCTTAGTTTCGTTTTTTCAAAATAGTAGAAATACGCTAAAGCTGGCTAGAAAAACAAATTTAAGCAAAATGCTAATTAAATAAAACCGCAGCAAATTACCCTTGGTCCAAACTTCTTGCCCGAGAGCGCATAATTGTTGAAAAATGTCCTGATAAGCGCTAATTTACGGGGTAGCGGGCCGCATCTTAATTTTACCGTATCTGCGCATTCAGCCTTATCGTGTGTAATGGCAAAGACGAGAGCGATAACATGACTGTTCAAAATGTTATAAAAAGCAAGATGATGCTGTAAAAGTGACGACTGAACGTCTAATAGTTACTTAGTAACTTAAAAATGCACCATTTTTATGTATACAACGGCAATTAATAACTATACCTATACAAACCGATAAATTATTAGACACTGTCAATGTCCGTTTTAAGGCGCTACACTAAGAAATTTGGAGACTTTGAAACGCTGTCCTGCCCAGACTAGCAAACAGTAGGGGCTGATTTTCAGATATATGATTCTTGACTATATGATTGTGGTACTGACAATAGCGAAACATGATTGCTTAAAGTTTTCTCGATAGAAAATTTAATAAATCCAAAGTGGAGTCTATATTTTCCTTTTTTTCCTCAGCCTACTAAAACAACGCATTATTAAAAGACACGATTAAGTTAATATGATGGTATTTTACCTCATCTAGGTACTGACAAGAGGAAATTTAATAAACCTGCACAGAGTCAGATGTTTAACGAGATTTGTCTAAAAAGCCATTCTCGGAGAGGGTTGCATCCCGTTTTGTCGTGAGCGAAAAACAAAGGGTGTCTCTTTCAATCGATATATCGCCTTAACCCTCCACATTTATAAACGCTCCTTTGTTATTGATATCAATCTATCGATATTAGGATAATAAATTTCATTTACGAGCTTCAAGCAAATAAAACATTTTCTTCAATATAGCTAATATGATAAACGATTGCAAAGTAATTGAATCGTGTCCCGAACACCAATTTGCGAAATATTTAACGAGTCACTTTTGTACTATAAATTACAGTCCAGCCACTATTAACTCTATTTGAATTTATAAAATTTCTGTCGTAGTACCATAGCGACACATAATTACTGTGAAATTTATGAGATGTAGTATTACACTAAGAATATAAAGTTTATTTAAAAGCGTCCTGGTTTCGGTAATAATATCTGGGCGACCGAGCTTTGCTCGTCGTTTTCCCAGGCATGAAACCTAGCTAGATCGATTGCTCGTCCCCGAACACCCTCACATACCAAATACCAAATAGCCGTTTCCGAGATAACCGAAATAAATAAATATATATACAAGAATTGCTCGTTTAAAGATATAAGACAAGAATTATTCAATTGAAGATTTGATATTATCAACGAAATAATAAAATAAAAAACAAAAAATGGAATAGCATCATCCTCTAAGACGATCCACGAGTTATATGCGGTATAAAGCTAAATAAGCTAAATAAATAGGCTAAATAATATGAAAACAAATCAATTAAATAAATAAAAAATATGGACTGCCAATTATAACATTTAAACCATCTATTTTGTTTGCAGAATTAACTAACGGATAGATAAAACCTACGAGATTACAACATAATGCATTAGATAACGCAATGGTCACAAGAGTTATAAATAAATGAATAAATATTTGTAGACAATCATACACAAATTAACCTATTCCCAAACTAAGCAAAGCTTGTACTATGGGTACTAAGCGAAGATATACATACTTATATAGATAAATATATACTTAAATACATAGAAAACACTTGAATTTAAACTTTCGTGAGACATGTTATAACTTTATTTTACTAAACGGTTAAAACCAGTGAACGGAAATAAACATGGAAGCCGCCTCTGAGAACATTGGCGTTCAATTTATCGGGACACTTACCACACAAACACAAATATACACACATTTAAATACGACGTCACGTAAATATAGAGTTTTTAACCGAAAACGATAACAAAATAATAGTCTTCTCTTTTACACTAATTGTAAACATTTGCGCAACTTAATTCGCCAATGAGCTTCTTGCTGCAGGCGCTAGCAACAGACCGTACACGAATCATATTTGATAGATGTCAATATTGTCAATGGATGTCAATGACTTTAATGAGAATTCATGGATGGTTCATGCCACAGATTTTAGAGACAGTCAAATAATTCATATATATTTTAATTTTCGGCACTTTCGATGGAAACAAAATAAATAGGTTAACAGTGTTGTAATAAAATTAAACAGAATAAGGGTAATAAAAATGAATCCCTTGGGTAGTGGTGGCGTGTTCGAATAAAGATTACTTACATTAAATAATTTACCTATGCTGCACACAAACTAAACAAATTCCTGTCCAAACAGTCCACAAAACTACGTGCAATAGAGACTGGGGTTTTTTACCATCAAATATGGAGTATATTTGCTGATTAATTTGTATTATTTATAATTTTATACGCCGTTTTCTCGACCGTTTGTCTATATATATGGATGATGATATGTTAGTTTTTATTTTATTATAAGATTAATTTATTTTTGAATATCTGTCTTTATGTGTCGCAATAAACAGTTTTTTTAATATACAATCCATATCACAACCACTTCCTGGCATCTGACTGAGTTATTCCACTGAGACAGACTGTCGCATCAATAATATTAGTATGGATGTGTACAGCCGGGCAGTGCGTACCCATTTACTCATGTTCACGTACAGTCAGCATGCAAGCAGGATGTAAAAAGAGGGGCAAAATATATCTGAAGTCTGAACCTTTACGTACCTTACGTATGAGTGGCAGAGGAAGTAGATTGTACACTTATGTATACAATCACATTTGTACAGTGAAAATCAAATATTATTAATAAGTCAACAATATGTTGTATGTTGAAGCGGACAAGCAAACCGCATTATTTGCTTATTAGATATTTGCCCCGGCCTAGCGACCACTACGTCACGCTCCGGTTTTCCGGCTTTTCGGAGCGAGCGCAGTGCTCCGCGCCCGCGCCCGCCATTCTCTTCTTAACCACTTAGACGCGAGACGCTTGTCGCTTGGCCGCATTCGTTATTACCTAAATATTCCTTGCGCGTTGTTGATATTAAGTGCTATGGCTCTCCCATTTCTCTTTCTATGTTGTGTTTGACTCTTATCAACTCTTATGTGCTTGTGCTAATTATAAAGAGCTCGAAATAAACATTTAGTGCACAAAGGACTGGGTTGTTTACATTCTGCATCGCCGTGTATTCCCTCAAGTAAGTGCGTGAAACCTTATACAATCTAGCCACAGATACTTTGATGCATTCCCTAAAAAATGTACTTACTTCATTTGGCATAATATCATCCCTATACAAAATATTGATCATACTTTTTTTTAGGTTTTTACTAACGTTATCGATTTACTTACACGTGGAACGTGACTCCCTTGTCCTTGTTACGATCCGTATGATTCCTGCACCACCTCACAACACATGAAGGCATCTTAAATTGTAAAAATCCTTGATTTTTTCATTGCGTCTCGATATCCGCCATGCACTGCGATGACAGTTGAACTAAACTCGTGCCGGGCCTAGTTATTAAGGACCCGCCCCACTGGGGTTAGTTTGAGTTGCGTCAAAATTTAGCAGGCAGAATGCTTCTATGTTTATTTTCGTTCACTGGTTAAAACTCGCCCATGCGCATGCATGTCGCCCGAAGTGACAATTAATACGTGAGTTTTAACCGTTTAGTAAAATAAAGACATAGAAAACATCCAAGACCCAAGAACAAATATTCGTGCTCATCACACAAATAAATGCCCTGGCCGGGATTCGAACCCAGGACCTCCAGCTTAGTAGGCAGGGTCACTACCAACTAAGCTAAAGCGGTCGTCCTTATGAATTAGTACTTATTTTTGTTTCTCAACTAGTCATAGCCACCAGTAAGCGTGGCGTTTTATTACGAAGTTGTAGGCACAGTTGAAAACATTTTTCTGGCCCTGTTGTATATCGCGGAGGAATCAAATTGTGCCAATTGACTTCAAGATTGCGATTTATGTGAGGTTTAATTGGCTACCTAGTAAATTAGGAAAGTAGATTCTATAATTTTTTTTTAACCTGGCCTTGGCTTTATAGGCCGGGCCTATTAAAGCTATAGGAGTGCGCGGTTGGAGACTGGCCTGGGGAAAATCCAGGAACCTCCGACACGACCACGCAGGCGGCTTAAACACTGGAATACCTACTCTAAAAGTTTGCGTGTGTGTCTGCCTAGAACGCCGGACCGTGCGGCCCATAATCAGTGATTGCCGAGTTACGAGGGATGGGAACGTAGTCGACAGCCTTCCTAACTAACAGATTCCTATGATGGGGACCGTTGTCAAAATTACATCTGGCAGTCTGCTTAAATAAACCATCATCATCAGCCTGTATCAGTCCACTGCTGGACATAGGCTGGAAAGAAACCATACATGGTGCTTATCCCCAAGTTGTGGTGAAGACTGAGGTTCGACTGGTACCATGGGGCACAAGTCGCCCTACGGAGGAAACGAATGACCTAAAGCGACTTGAGCGATGTCATAGGCACGTGAGCAAAAACTACTCTTGCATGAGACATGAATGGACGAACACAAGTTTTGTTAAGTGTCAGCTTATTTCTAAGTGACATTTTGCTAAACTTATTAATCATCGGCCTTCCTAGCACGAATAACGCACGGTTTCGTTGCGTACCCTACTAATGATGGTGACGGAAAATCAGTTGTCTGTCGAGCTGTTCGCTGGCCCAGGGGATGGGCCTGTCAAACATCTGGATCGGAGCCACCCGCCTTTCCGTGCTAACGCGGTCCGACGGGTGGAACTAGAAGACATAGTGCTTTTTTCCGGATTGAATTCGATACGCCAAAGATTAAACCAATGACCTAGGTCAGTGATTGCCTCCTGGAGATATCACCGGATAAGAGCTTACTTACTACTTACAATGAGTCATAAGGAGCGCGGTGTTGTCCGCGAACAACCCCAGTTGCACTTTAACCGCCGGTCCTGATAAAAGAAATTATAAATCTGAATTTTTTCCTCCTCCTCAATCGGTCCCTCATGGCTGAGGATCGTGACTCTGCCGACGTAACATAGCCAGTATTCTAATAAAAAATTAAATTAATGATTTTTTTAATAAAGCATTTTTACTCGACATTTATTTATTTATTTAATCTTTATTGCACAAAAATAAATTCAAGTACAAAAGGCGGACTTAATGCCATGAGGCATTCTCTACCAGTCAACCTCCAGGCTAAGCAGAAAGATTGTAGGCGGTGCAACTAAATTTAAAAGAAAAGAAAAGAAAAAATACCGACTGGAAAATGTACTATACATACAGAATATATTTACATAGACCTACACAAATAAATAAATATATACATACATAATATACATACATAATATTCTATATAAATAATGATGAGGGCTTGCTAAACGGATACTCAAAGAATTACTTACTACCAGCAATAAAATTACGTACAGATTTTTTGAAAGTAAATTTGTTGGGTACATTTTTAATTTGAAGAGGAAGATTATTCCAAAGGCGGGCCGCCTGAACGGCGTAGGAGTTTGATATAAAACCGGTACGATGAAGTGGTATGGCCAGAGAGAGATTGCTAGAAGAGCGAAGATGACGGTTGTGGGAAGCATCAAGATACTTAAACAGGGATTTGAGGTAATCAGGACAGAGAGGATCTTTTAGAATAGAGAAGAGTGTGCAGAGAATGCGAATATCACGACGTTGACGGATTGGGAGCCAGCCAAGCTGAGATCGGAATGAGGAGACATGATCAAACTTCCTGAGGCAAAACACAAAACGAATGCAATTATTAAGCAAGCGATCCAGCTTATCGAGAAGCTCTTGACTAAGGTCCGGGTAACATACATCGCCAAGTCATTATGGGGAGAATCAATGTATTAATTAGCGTGACTTTAGTTTTAATAGGCAAGAAATGTTTAAGTTTGTTAAGGGCATGAAGGCGAAGGAAGGAATTTATACTTTTATAATCGGCCCATTTTTGCAAATACCGAGGAAGAATTTAGGAAACAAATCATTATTTAATAAAGGAGTGTTGTACACTATTTATCTTTTACTGTTTCCTTTTAAAAAATTTAATTACAGTATGATCGCAAGCAAATAGAGAACAATAAAATCAATAATCACTTCGTATGATTTTGCACCTGATCACCAAAAACATTATCCGGAGCTAAAGTGCAAAAATGCGAAATAGGCTTTCCGCGAAAAAACCTTGCGGCTGAATGGTGGGGGGAAACTCAGATTTATTTCCGCACTCGTCCCTTGAGGGGTCCCTTATCGACTTGCCTCATGTTGATGTATGACCCTTGGTAGTAAATCTGCTTTAAGATATTTCATTTAGATTATCCTCTAGTATTCGGGTTGGATTAATTGCTCGTAAGGAATTAGTGTCATACAATTTAAATTGCTTACGGTATTGCGAGAACTATGACAGGAAACCTCCACGTAGCAAAGATGCTGTACCTCTTTTTATAAGATACGGATTCAGCGTTACAAACGTGTAACAAGAAGAACTGTTTCATTTTCAACATTATTTATTTCCAGTATATTTTGTGATTTTGTATTTCGTGCCGTTCCCGCATTGGTCTCTACAGTCACCAAAAACGATGTTCGCAACTACACAGCAATGCTTGAATCGTCTGCAATAGACGCAAAGGCCTATGATGATTTTGTGATTCCATTGACTCAAATATTGAATTCATATTAATCTATTTTGAACGTATTCGGACGTTTATTTGTAGTAAAATGTTCTTTGTAGAAAACTAAAACAACGTTGCATAGGTCGTCATCAGTTATTTCAGAGTGACTTAAGAAATTTGCCGGACTGAGCTACACTATCAGCACCTGCTCGGTGTGGACTTGTGGAGTAATTCTGAAAGTTCCAATCAAGTCACACTGTGTTCAATGTCAGTAGCCCTAGGTACAGATTTTTTAAATAATATTATTTGTTTATTTGAGTCAGGCAACAAGGCCCATATTTACATACTTATTATATCTTTCATACAATACAATACAATACAAATACTCTTTATTGCACACCTCTATTAAAGGACACAGTACAATACAAAAAAAAACACAATATATCTTCCATACTTACATATGTATTAAAAGAAAGTAAAGAGTTTATTTAGGCGACGTAACAGTGCATCTAATAACGTATACTTAAACTAAGAGTCTACTACTCATATGGGAACCGGGTTGAAGAGTGTTTAGGGCTAAACAATTATCACTGCACTGCAACAGCATATATATATAGTCCTCCTCATCGATTTCGATGACGGCGACCATGACAAACTATGTATTTGCCCTATCGTGAGCACTGATATGGCTGGCTAGGCCAAACTTGGCTACGAACACCTGTAGAGTAGTTAACGGATGATTCCCGTAAACAAAAAGTCTGCACCGATTCTCGTAACAATCGATGCAGCAAGGTAAAGCAGAAAACCTTAAGGGCGCTTGTCAGAATCTACTTAACAGCATATATATATTCTCTCTTTAAACTATAAATATGAAATTGGACATTCAAGGTAACACACATTCCCTGTCCAAATAGATACTTAAATACATAGAAAACATCCAAGACCCAGGAACAAATATTCGTGCTGATCACACAAATAAATGCCCTGACCGGGATTCGATTCCGGGACCTCCAGCATCGTAGACAGGGTCACAACTAACTATGCTAAGGCGATCGTCGTCAAATATGCTACCTTCAAAAAATTTCTATGAGCTAAACGCATTCCATTTAATATGCTCGAACGTGTTGCCTTGTGTACACTAGTATCTTGTCTACTCTTGTTGCTTTTCTTTGCTAATGTTAGACAAGATTAAAACTTTGCGCTCAATGCCTCTTTCTCAGCAACGTTAACAAATATTTCTTCGCTTTTCCGAGAAAGTAATGTTTAATTCTTAAACATTTAAGCATTTTTTTATCAAAAATTAGTATGTATTATTTTCTCGGAATGCTTTCATAAACATAAATTATACTTAAAACGAATTATGAGTTTTTAAAAATTGCTGTCTTTAGTTTAATTTAAACGAAGTTAGTAGTACGTGTGCTACAATATAATAAAGCAAAAAAGGGCCCTTTATTCATTTAAAAAAATATATAAGATCTCAGAATAAAATTTAAATTTTCACATCATGTCGAGGTGAATGTCACTAATAAAATAAGAGAGGAATATAAACAAACTGCTGAAACTGCAAATCTAAATGTAAAGTAGGAAATGCAAAATAACGCGGCTTTACGTGCTGAAAATACCAATGCTCTAAAGACTCGATTACTTCCGAAGATGTTCTAAGAGATGCCATTTAAGCCAAATTGCTCAGCCTACGACACGACTCCATTTGCAAATTAGACAACAACTTGCATAAGATTACATTTTAAAGTTTGCGAGAGAGACTTTTGGCAAAAAAAAAATATTAGCACGATTTTTTAACAACATATTTGCCGTACTTACTACCAAAACGGCATCCAAGAAGATTTCTTTAAATATGGTTTCTTCAAATTCAAGAATTGATATAATTCTTTGGCGGGTCATTATGACAACAATAATGCATAATATCGTTCTCAAACAGTTGCGAATAAATTATCCGAGTAGCCAAATTACTGAAAGTTAATACACGACTTTTTTAAATAGACTGTATTTTAGGAAATAAATAACCCAAATAAATTTTGTATTAAGCAGTAACGCTGCTAACGCAAACTACAAATTTAGAAATAAATGAAAAAGCCCCTACGCCTCCCTTAAGGCGTTGTATAAATGAAGGAAGGATTGACGAATTTCAAGCCGGGTAGCAATCGCACCTATAGCTCAGTTGGCTAGAGCGACTGGCCCCGAGTGCCGGGAGGTCGCAGGTTCGAATCCTGCTCGGTGCCTAAGTTTTTCAATTTTTCCTTTATTTCTAAATTTATAAAAAAACCTAATCAAAGGTTCCTTAAGGCGCTACACTGAGAAATTTGGGGACTTTGAAACGCTGTCCTGCCCAGACAAGCAAACAGTAGGGGCTGATTTTCAGATATATGATTCTTGACTATATGATTGTCGTACTGACAATAGCGAAACATGATTGCTTAAAATTTTCTCGATAGAAAATAAATCCAAAGTCGAGTCTATATTTTCCTTTTTTTCCTCAGCCTACTAAAACAACGCATTATTAAAAGACACGATTAAGTTAATATGATGGTATTTTACCTCATCTAGGTACTGACAAGAGGAAATTTAATAAACCTGCACACAGTCAGATATTTAACGAGATTTGTCTAAAAAGCCATTCTCGGAGAGGGTTGCATCCCGTTTTGTCGTGAGCGAAAAACAAAGGGTGTCTCTTTCAATCGATATATCGCCTTAAATTACGTTCTCCAAGTACGCCCGATAACCGTTATCAGTACAAACGAATTAGTCGGGCCGAAATGATCTCTGACCCGTCCAACGCCAATCAATCAAGCTGATCCCGCTAAACACCGCATTCTGATCTCCAAGCGTTAAATAGCTAATCAAAAATGAACCTAACATCAAAAAGAATAAGGTTTTATTATCTTTGATAGTAATAGACGCGTTTAGTTTTCACATTGACGTGATTAATGAAATAGATCGAGCGGTACACGGGAAAGTGTCTAATCGGTACATTGATGTATAGGATGAAATAATAGCGGCACAAAGGGAATAAAAACGTTTATATAATGAAGGTTGCTCTATGGAGACATCTGATACTAATGGCTCTTACTCGTAGAAGTTATTTGTGCTCACTTATGTTGTGTGTACCTATTACTTGCTTGAAATAAGGCATTTTCTCATTACTTAATTACTGTTATATTATTATTTCAATCAATTTTAGTACCTTTACCTATAATAATAATATTATTACGATAATCTTTGACTCTTTGCATAAATAATAATATATTATGATTTAATCCCACTTGATTGGAATTACTAGTAATTATTGGATTGCAATTGAATACAGGATTAAATTGTGTGGGTGTGACTTCACACGGCGCCGGCGGCGCGTGCATTAAGGCGACCGTTCACAGATCAATCAGTTCAGTATGGTGAGACAGGTTAAGTAATCGCATTACATGGCGGCGAACGTCATGGCGGTTTAATGGTTCAATCTCGTTAAAACCGTATCAGATATTAACAATTTATTTTCTTTTATTAACCGACTTCAAGAAAAGGAGGTTCTCAGTTTGACTCGCATGTTTGCATGTATGTATGTCCTCCATGAAGAGGTGCTTGATAGAAATAAAAATGGTTTTGTATCTATTAAAATTATCAATTCTTATCGCATGCTATTTAATCAAAATACTATTGTAAATTTTAAATTGAATTTTTTAAGGTAAGGAAATAAAAAGGCTTAAATATAATACAATCAATAATATATACTATGAATGAATACCATTCAATTTTTTAAATGTATTAGTAGTAGTCAGTAGATATAGGCTAATTCCTGTTCTTGCATTAGGTTTCACACATACAACGTCATGCAGTGAACGCTTACCCTTAGCATTGGATATTACGCTACGGGGTTGATGGATGGTTCGCCTTTATCAACTATTTACGAAACTATTAAAGCCTCCAACAAAAACATCTCCGCATTCGCCGACGCATTAACAAGAGAGGTATTTGCATAAATTTGCGTTAAGTTAATGGGGTCCCCTGACAAGTTTAATCTTGTCTTTAGAATTTATTGCCGTCTACTGTCGACTGCAACCTCCTGGCCTTTGCATTGGCTGAATAAATATTGGGCTTTGCTGTAAACCCAGCAGTCAGAGCAATAATTTTGTGGATTCACGTAGGGGTGAATGGCGGAATTAGGTGAATTCAAAGATTTGAAACGAGCGAATACATATAGGTAGTATGGAATTATTACCTAGTTTTTGAATATGAATTTTAGCAATAAATTAGTTTTCCGAGATTTAATCCGCTACATAATATAAGAAAAATATTTAGTATGTACTCTGTCTCCGAGATATCGAGTCAGTGTCTTAAATAATTATTAGTATATTACAATACTCTGTTCTATTGGAGGTGTGTTTGACAATGTAATAAAATATAAATTATTCGTTTTGATTAAACAGTGTTTTAGCTCTGTTTTAGTAATTGCTTGACTTATTGCTAAAACATTGAAAAGGTATCAAGAATGTCTCCCGATATGACAATCCAATTTGTTCAGGTACTGTATAGTGCTTATAAACCCTGCATTTTTTAAGATTAACCGTTTGCACGCCATTACTTCATGTACGGTATTGGCACCTACACGCCAACTGATTTTCCAAAAGAGACACGACAAACTCGCAACACCTTTAGGAGTTTTTGGCGTTCAAAGCGTTAAAAATCTAAGTACTAAATCGTATATAATAAAATGAGATAAGTTACAACCGTTTTGCAGAGTAAAGATAAGTGGTATGTGCCAGTCGTGGCTAAGACGGCTGGTAACGTTTTCTTGATGCGATAAGTTACAGGGAATTTTCTATAAAAGGAAATCCGCTGACCGTTGAGTTAAAAGCTTAGGTGTGCTAAGTCATAAGAGACTTATTTCAGTGTGTATATAATTGTAATTTTTATTTACACTTATGAAATTGTTATTTAATATTTGTTTCCGATTCATTTTTTTTTTTTAGTTATAGGAATATACAAATCAAAAAGTATACAAGGACAGATATTACAAAATTATCATGGATCTCTTTTGTGTATTAATATCTATTAAATATATCGGCGTCTATAGTACCCATATAACGCAAGACTTATTGAGCTAACTGTGAGACTAGTTCGATTTGTTTGTGACGAAATTTAAAATTATAGTATAAATGGTTACATTTTCAAATTTAAGGATTACTATAGTAGGAACCATCTACGGCAATGCCCTACCATTAGGTGTAAATTTTGTAAATTAAGATTTTATTGTTTTTTGTGAGTTTCACATAACTTCTACCAAACGTTGTCTGGCAACTAGCAATTGTATCGCGGGCCGTAAGCCCGACCTCTGAACTGAGCTGCACCGGGCAACTTTACAAGCCGCTGGATACTTCAAATGTGAAAACTTCTAAACTACCCCCTTTCTAATCGTGTTTCCACTTATTTTGAAAGGCGAATGTTGTGTTATTTTGAAAAAATATATTTAACCATTAAAACATTCACGAGTTCTAGGATCCGTAGCCAAAATGGCAAAAACGGAACCCTTATATCTGTACTTATTTCACAGATATTTTACTTAAAAACGAAAACGAGTATATAAATAAAATTGAAATATACATAGGTCATAGGTGTATTTTGTAAGGCGTTAAAAATGGTACAGTCAAGGGCACCAATATGTATACACTTTTTCACCTTATTCCATTGAAATAAGGTCCAAAAATGTATACATATTTATGCCCTTGACTGTACTTATATTCAAACTTGAAGAAAACCATTCAACAATTAAGTTACTACTATATCTGAGGCAATCGCTCCGAAAATCGGATAGGTAGTGGTTTTAAATGTGAACTAGGTAGGTAGTAGTAGTAGGTACGAAACCCATTGTGGATGGTCACCGCCGTTGCGGTTTTAGTTGCTTAGTTTATATTTTGTTATGCTTCGATGTGGTTATGATTATAATTCATCATCAGCATTACCCTTCTAGCGTTTTCTTGGTGTATCGTAAAATTCCTAAATGAGCCCAGAGTTCGCTGTGGGACCTTATCCCAGTGTAATACGAGTACATGTACCTAATACGGGCATTGATCTGTGTTCACACTCAGGATATAACCGATCTTTATGTAGGTACAGGAAAGGAGTCTATTTAACTCAACGCATTGAACCAGATAGCGTTGGTAACTGTCTCGCGCGTTCGTTCTAACATGATGGTTGGCGCGGGTGAAAAAATGAGGTCGTAAATAATACCAAACCATATTCTACTAAATGGTTTAAACTTGTATTAATTGTCACTCCGGGCGATATGTTTCGAACTCTTCGGGAGTTCTTCTTTAGCTTGAGTGCGCTTGTGACGAATCCATAACGCTGACTGACGATCTCTCCGCCGCCCGCCGCAAGGCTCGCGACGTACGCGCCTAAAAAGTTCGAAACATGTCGCCCGGTGTGACAATTAATACGTGAGTTTTATCCTTTGAGTAGAATTTAGTTTTAACATGACTCACGAATTTAAATTCAAAAGCTATTCAAAACATATGTTCAAGTATAGACCCGCATATAGTACATAATTTATTTTATTTTATTTTATTTTTGCTTTATTAAGGAAAACAAACAGCAACAATCATACATAAAGCTATTACAGGTAGGTAGATCATAAGCCAGCAAAGTTTTCACCAATACATCAGCACTTATAACGAAAATATGCACGAAGTAAAAAAAATATAAGTACCTAACATAATTAGTAAACAGGATGGAACAGAACAAGAAACTTCCCTGGAAACAGGAAATGAGTTAATTTTCACTTTTCTAATTTAATATCTAAATTTAAACTAACGTGAGACATAGTTACACTTAACATGTCGCAAATTGTGACGTTTTCCTAGTGAGTGTCAACCGTTAACTGTTATTCTTTTATTAAATTGATATTCCATCACTATATTAGTATTCGTATACTGAAACTATTTTGAGACATCAATCAAAACAAAACAACAAAGAGACAGCATGTTTCAAGCCTACTCTGTAAGACAGTGAATGTATCATTTCAAAGCGCAAGTATTCACATTACTCATTATAAAAGGTATTATTAATATATAACATACGTGTCATAGATCAGGCTTGTCGCGACGTTCCTGCGGCATGTCTAGGTAATCTAACGATTAGGCTGATTAATGCTAACTAAGCGGTCCAATTAAATGGTATTAGGCAGAATCACTTGTAAATTGTGGGTGTCACACATATGTTTGCACGAAATACAACATGAAAGGTCAAACCATTTTTTAAGGTTTTATTGCCTCCTTAGCACAGTAATAATAAAATATATATGTATTTTGCTAAAACCAGGCGCGAATCCTACAGATTATTGCGTTACAAATATATTTATATATTTACCAACGATTAGTTTTTGGGGTTGTCCTTAATAGTCCAGTAACCTTGTTGCCTGAATGTACGGGGTAGTTTGCGTCAAATCCGGTAACTCTGACTTTTCGTAGACTTGTTAATGTATTGGCATTGTAATATAATATTGGCCCAATGAACAACCCAAGTGTGTAACCTCGAGCGCCGAACGCAACTTTGTCGAAAATCGAAAACACGATTATAACCCTAAAGGACTAGGTAGCTGATATTCTCAATACGCTTTTAAAGTACACTAAATTTGCGACAATATGTGACTAGAAAATTGTCTCTGTAGACCCAATAGTTTCCGAGATAAGTTTGCGAAGTTCGAAAAAGTATCTCAAACACTATTGGGTTTACAGAGACAATTTTAGTCTCATATTGTAGAAAATCTAGTCTTCTTTAAAAAGGTAAAAGAACGTACTAACAGCAATTAGTCCTTTAGGGTAATAATCGTTGTTTTCGATTTTTGACAAAGTTGCGCTCGCAATAAACGATTATAACCCTAAAGGACTTGTATAAGCTAATGAGCAGTTTGGCAGAATGTTTTACCCCACAGAAACGGAATTACACGTAGTTTCGAATAGGTTTTACTAGAGGTTAATAGCATTGATTCTTTTGCAAAACTTCAAAAAATCACTTTGACGATATCTAGAAACAGAAATCAGTTCACTAGATACGAGTATTCACGCTCTCAAAAGGAGTATTTAGAACCAGTAAAATTGTGACTTCCGGTTTCAAATACACTTCAGAGTTCAGACTACAATTAAACCTCTAGAATACGTTTTTTCGAAACAAAACACAAACGAACACGTTTACGTTTAGTCTTAATTTATGTTTTTATAATACTACGACGGCGGCAAACAAGCGTACGGTCCACCTGATGGTAAGCGTACACCGCAGCCTATAGACGCTTGCAACTCCAAAAGAGTCACGAGTCCAAAATAGTTACTGCTCGCGTCGTCTTACAAAATGACACTAAACGCGAACGCGTTCGTTTTTGTTTTGTTTCGAATAAACTTATACCAGGGGTACAGATATGTGCCACTGGTTAGGTGAGTCGGATATATTGTGAATCGTAGCTGATATTAATTCAGCAGAAACGCCAGAACCGCGGTTGTGGGGTTGCTTTTGGTACACGTTAATAGTACAGCAAATATTTCAGAAACGTCACATCATTAAAATTATGCAATAAAAAGATCACTGTCATTTGTGATCATCACTATTTTTATATAAAAAAAAATACTTTACTCCTCTAAAATGCATTCAGAAACCGTAGGCAGTGACCTGCATTACGACAAGCAATGTATATATTTATATTTATGACAAATGTCTTATGTGTGGTAGAAGGTTACAGCAAGTCAGCAGCTGGTTAAAGTAATAACGGTTTCCTATTTGATAACGAAAAAATTTTCAAATTTTGAAAATCATTTAAGTAAACAACAAACACCAACAACATTTAAGTAAATTAGCCCCCTACACCTACAAAAAACCCCCTAAAACATGTGATATTATTATCAAACTGGGTTTCGGCTCGTTTTCTAAAACCATAATCGTGTTTTAATGCATCTCATTATGTACCAGTTGCATAAACTAACTAGTATATGTTATTTCAAGTGTCACCTCTGGTAGCCTCTGTAATCTCTACATATTCGTGAGTGGATAGAATATTATATTCAGTTCGTCTTTAACATAGCTTGAGGTTGTTACACGATTAATTTACTCGCAGATCTAGCTTGTAATGTAAATCGCAGTTATATTAAATTTCAAATACATATAATAATTTCGTATACATTGATGAAACCGCTTCAATTATGAGATAAAGTGAAATGCGTAATATTAATTCTGACATATTATTAAACAGTCATATACCTGCTTTTGTACTCTAACGACCTTTACGTTGCGTAGCGCTACAAGTACTTTTTAATATTTAGCAGATTATTTAGTTATGTTTTAGGTTTATTTATCTTAATATTACGAGTACCTAAGATTGACTAACACTAATTTATCATCACAATGACCCAACGGCACCCTATAGTGCGTATTAACTTTCCTCTTTACTTCTTTATCCTTACATGATTGTATGAAACATAGGGTGACGGCAAAGTGTCGGTTCCATTGTGAAGTAATCCCAGGGCTTTCACAATGGGTCCAAAAACATCGGCCGCTGGCGCCCACCCATGATTTATGCCTATTCTGACGGGAACCCCTGAAAATATTTTACTATTAATAGGTATACATATAGATATCTATAAAAGAATACTTCAATGGCGAAGAGGTAATAAAGTAACTACTTACTTACGATGTTTTTTCCTGCTAAAGCACCTCAAGTTTTACGTTTAAACTTCAAAGTGATTTCACCCTTGAACCGTTTGCCCCAAGGGGATGGGAATTGCCCTATTTAATAAATTACTTTATTAGCAATTTAAAAGTATCCGAGTTTGATGCCCTATAAAAATCGATTAAATTGTTACCTACGTACAAGGATTACTAATACTGTAATATTTAGTTCTAAGATAACCAATTTGGTTCAACATTTCAGTAAAATTATTATAATATTATAACATTAGGTCGAGCAAAATCACACAACACACGCTAAACGTAGCTGTTTCACATATCAATGATGAGGCCAATGAAGTGACGTACCACGTTATTGCTCACACATGCCTCGCGGCCATTGCAATTGCAATATAATACAAATAATTTATTTTGCATTTACAAATACAAATATTTTTTTATTGCACAGCTCATAAAGAACAGAACATTAGGCTTAAAGTAGAGCTAAATAACAGGCGATCATGTCGCTATAATACATTACAATAAAAATCCGAATTCAGAATTGATTGGATGACGCTGGCGGTAGAAGTTGCCTCAGATGATGATGTGATTAGTTATTCCCAAGTAAACATGAATGGCGAACGTTTATTCCGACGCTCATAGTCGGGAAATATATTCCTTCCTTAATTCCTTGGCGCTAGAGCATTCAAACAGAGCACCCACCTAAATCAATTTTATGATCTTTAACGACAGGAACAATTTATAACGACAGAACCGTTCTTTTCATTCGTTCAAACGCGAATTTTAAGCGGAATTCATTCGCAAATCATTCAGTGAACGACGTGCAATGGAAACGTAAAAAGATCTGCAAATAATTTAATGCTCTCTTTCATTCTAAATTTGTCTCTGCTTTATATAGAAAACTTAAACGCGAGGCCGCCGCGACCACTCATGATTAAGGACCACGTATTGGCCTGAAACATGTCGAGCGATATTGGACGATAAAGACGTGAGTGACCCGTTTATTTATATTTCTATATTTCAACGTGTCTCTGCTTCGTTCCTAATGTGTAAAGTAGGCAGAAAATTATATTACCTACCTGCTGAAACACTGAGCATTATAATAATCGGTGTTAAATTCGGATTGTGGTACTAAATCATCATTAAAATAATGATAACATACAAAAGTACAAATGTATCCAATTCAGCAGAAATGCATAATAAAATTGTACATCTGCTTACTTACTTATGTAAAAAAAAAGGTTTTCTCTGGAGACATTTTCTCTTGAAATAACTGAAATGATGAAAAATAACTGACACTCGTATTGTAACAATATTTGCGAGCCTCTAAAGGAAATCCCCTCTTTTCCATAAGAGCACGAAAGCTTGTTTACGAAGCTTTTTGGTGTTTGGCATAAAAACATTCACAAACATGAGAATATCGGCTTCTGTCGACATCTAGGACACTTTAGAAAGGAAAAGTGTGAAGCTTTCTCGATATTAAGTACCTACCTACGTTGCCAATATTTCACAATCATCAAAGAAACCGTCAAGTAGCAATATTTATGTGTTTTGTGCTAAATTGTTTTGTTTGATCAAACACCTTCTTTTACGTATCGCTCGTTATGACTTCCTTGAATTGATTTGAAATATTAACGCACAATTAAACTGAAAAAACAATTTGCAACCGTGAAAATCCGCGTCTATTTTTAAAACAACAGCGGTGGCAAACAAGCTTACGGTGACACCGTAGTCTATGGACACTTGCGACTCCGGAAAAATCACAACTGCGTTGGTGACCTTATATTGAATTGAGTGCTCGTTGTATTGACATCTAGATACATATGTCTCTCACTCACACACACAGATCCGTCACTTTCAACACAGCGCATCCTTAGAAACTATAGCGACCTTACTTACCAGTCTTACCATCAAGTACAGAACACCAACATACCTAAAGAGCAAGTAGTTTTTCATCTCTCCTGTTCGGAAAGTTCAATTTTCACGTGAAGATAGCCGGGTTGAAAATCGCTTTTCAAATCCTAGGGTGGAAAGTATTTTTTTTTATTTGCGGATTCCGCATTACGATGCGGTGTGCGAGCGAGACAGCGCTATGCATGTCTATAACGGTGTCCCGCCTGCACACCGCACCATCGTCCGGAAACCGAATCAGTGTGGCAACTGCCTTAATGTTACTAGTTAAGTAGTTAGAGAGATAGCACTGCAGATGTGACGTCACATCTCTAGCTCATAGTAAATGATGATCGTTCCATACGAAGGTACGTTTTTCGCAAAAGGGACAGTGGAGTGGCAGTTCCGCTTCTGTGCCCTATCTCTCTTCTTAAAAATGTTGATAGTTACATTTCGTAATATTTTATTTTTGTAAGAGATTATTCTTTAAGTAATATCACTCTTGGACATTCATCATTGGACATTGTCACAGCCGAACTAATACCGATGTGGCCGGCTTAAGTGATTTCTCCCAACTTGTTGGGTACTCGTTGTTTGAACATTAATCAAAACCTACGCAACTAATTAAAAATCAAAAGCTTAGTAATGACAATAAAGAAACATAATCATTACCAATCATTACACCGACAACAAGACCCTAATGTTTCGTCGATTAACATAATCGAATATTTTATTGTAAAAGTTTGATATAAACTTTTGCTACTCAATTTTGAACTCTTGCACTTGAGAAATGTGTTTTAATTTAATGTCTTTATCTAATGGGACTTATTACATTTAAAAATTAAGTATTCTTTATATTAACGTAGTCATTACCACTCGCATTCAGTTTCTTCACACGAATAACTTTTATTTTGTTTTTATGTCTTCATTATGCGTTTTAATTTCTGTTGATGATAGTTATAAATGTGATTCAAATGTTAAAGGGAAGTGTATTCTTTAATGAGTATTTCCGTTTGAAATAGATGGAATTTGAACTTATTTAGCGTGCTTCCAGTTAGTTGTTTTAAAATAAGGTAAAAAAAAGTTTGTAATAGGTAACCCGGTTGTAAAATTTTATTACCTATGTATATTGATAACATACATGTAAAGAATGAGTCGCTATTGATCGTCGGCCCAAAACTGCTTTTTCCTACAAAAAGTATGAGTAATAACCCAATAATAATTTACATATTACACAAATAATAACTGTTTACTCTAACAGAATCTCCCACGCGTCTCTCGGGTTATGCCGCGAGATAAATGGCTCTTTAATAGTTGTAAATAACTAATAAATACCAAATTATCCACTTCTTTGGTATTTGCGTGGTATAAGTTAACTTATCACTCGAATCTTGTGTAAATTGACTATTTTAACGGCTTCGTGATTACAATGATTTCATAGAACACTAAACCCGTACTATAATCTTGGAATCAGGCAATTATTTCAATATCTTAGTATACATTAGTAAGCTAACATCTTGTTTGGATCTATTTATACAATTACTTTTTGATATTTGAATTATTAGTAACAGGGATCTATGAGAGCTGACTACACACAATAGCAGACTATAAGAACAGTCGTAATAGTAGACTATAAGAACAGTCTTATTAGTCTACTTCAAAGATTGTACACAATTTTTGACCGTATTACAGTGCTAATAAAAAAAGGATACATCTCTTTATAGTCGAATTTAAATGATTATGCTTTTATTTTCTAATATATGTTAACAACATCGACAACCTACAAACTTTAATATCTTTAGCTGATATTTATAATTTAAATTAAGCACTGCAGTTTCATATATAATAAGTATGAACGAAGATAAAGATAGATACTATCTGTACGAAGATAAAGACAAAAAATATTTGTACGTGCCTTCAAATGAATAAAGTTCTGTATGTTCAAATAAATATTTACGACGTTTGTTTCGTACAAATATTTATGTTACTGATTGTACATATACGTTTATCACGTGAGCGGGATAAATTAGTAAGATAGTAAAATAAAGAAATCGAATACTACCCGTGGGCCAGTACGTGGGAGTCGCACCATTTCACTGATTGACACTTTTCAAAATGGCCGCGGTAATGACGAAACATTAGGGTTATCACGGGTATGCACGTTATAAAGGAAAGTCTATCTAAATGGTTAATATTAAAATGAGGTATCATAGTTTAATAACGTAGATAGTATTTTCATTACATATGATCAATTCAGTGCGTTGCATAGGTATATATGTACTGGTATACAAAGAGTTTAGAGCCTGGATTAATAAGGTATATAGAATATACTTTTCATCCCGAAAAATCATCCCTCAAGAGTGAAAGTTTTCATAGACGAAGTCGCGGGTATAAGTTATTAGTCCACAAACACAAGTTGTAAAAATGATCCAATTATCTTTCCAACCTAAAACCTGATGGGCTTAGCAACTTCGACAAACTTCTGCGTCGCATAGTTTGAAAATAAGTCGTCTGAACTCCGGACTCAAAGACCTTTAATGAGCTTATTGGAAAAAGAGCAGCTCCACATACTTTTCATTTTACTACGAGATTCAAAGTCGGCAGTTTTCAGAGCAACTTCTCACAGTTTTAGTACTTAACAAAATTAGTATATCGAAAGTGATTTGTTTATTTTAATGTGAGTAATATGTGACGTTTTCTTGCTAGCTGTCTCCCTAGGGGTTTTGATATGGCTAATGTCATTTCTGAGGGTTAAGTTTGTTAGAAATCTTATACACTTCTTACCTAATTCCCCTAGTTTATTTGCTTTTGAAAGTTACTTCGTCGTTACCTTTATTAAATCCCTGGTGAAAGCTCACGAAGAAAGTCTGTAAATGCACCCGTCATTTGCTAAAGATAAAAGCGCTAATAGAAGTTCGTCCAAAGTAAAGGGTTGTAGGTAATTTGATTTCGGCGTGAAGTTTGTCCGAAAGGGTGTTGTTCAAGCGGCAATTTTGGCAACTTGAACTTTGGCCTGAGTTGGTGGCTGGGAATTTACGGAGCTTATGCAAGTTTTTCCTTTGAAACAGCTTGTTATGTTGTGTAGTATTTATTTTTTTAACTTAAATGAGTAAAATAAAATTATTAAAGACAGTATTACTAAATTTGTATTCTCGATATAAATCTGTGTTACACATAATCCTTACACTAGTTGATCTAGTCTAACAGCCTTAGTTTAAAAAGGCTTGTTTTATGGGTAGGTACCTACTCTAGTAGGTATGTCTAGTATGTCTATATACTTAATATATAAATACAATATCTAAGACTCAAAAACAATTAGATACTAGTGCTCATCACCCGGATATTTACCCTTAACGAGACTAGAATCCATGACCGTGTCAGTTCTAATTCAAGTAGAGTAGTTACCGGATGGTAAATACACTTTATGTCACACCTGGCCATAAATTGGCCATTATCGCACGCTCCGCGCGCGAAAAAACCCACTTCCTGGCCAGGGGGTGACATAAAATTTTGCACTTACCACGGGCGATAATAAAGAAAGCCTCAGATCGCATATTTATCGCCCTTGCCTTCGGCTCGGGCGTAAAATACCTGCGACATTCTTTGTTTTATCGCCCTTGGTAAGTAATGCACTATTAATGCACACTTCACACAAATTAATCAGTTACTTAATGTAAAAAATACAACAAGTGCTATTCAAAAATCTACGAAAACTTAACATAACTCCCTTAAATGGATAAGTTTGCCTTTATACATTAATCTATTGTGACATACTGTACCTATAATAATACGTTCTAATCTAACATGTTATTCTGCAATAAAGTGCCTACATACATATTCCCTAAATTAAGAACCAAAGCAACAGAAAATAATTTATATAAAAAAACAGTATTTTTCGATTCGTTCGTTTCGGAGCTGCGATGCCACAGACAGACACACAGACAATCTTATAAAACCCCTCGTTTACGTCAAAAATATTTTAGTGCGGCTGGTCATCATTCATTTGAGTAGTTTCATTGACTAATTCCAATAGCAACAAATTGTCGAAGCAAATGGGAATTGTTCATCGGAACCGCGGATTACGCCGATAAGCCAGCAACCAGTGTAAACCGCCGATACGTCGCATTGTGTGCGGCGCGACGCGCAGACACGCGCCGATCCTCATTACCACTGTTTACGATTTCATTTCACTCATCAATGAGGGTTATTCCCTGTGGTAACACTAAGTTACACTATTGGAAAAAAAGTGCTGGTGTACCCCTTCAGCGTGTTCATAATAGTAGGAGATGATGCGCTCTACTTCTTGAAAATAGTCACGGTCAGATATTTTCAAGCATATTTTTTTTGTTTGTTTAACATATATGATTTTGATGAATAACCAGAATTCATAGTAAATACGACAACGCCCGATACATACTTGAATATGTAAAATTTAGTAATGTTTAAAATTACAAACGAATTGGCGCGTATTCCAATTTCAATAAGTTTCATCTAATTCCCCGTCCAATTTGGTGTGAATTCGTATTGATTCGGTTTATGGGACAATGAGCAGTCGTAGTTTGTTCGGCTTATTTGCTGTCGGTGGTGGAATGGAGCGCAATTACCGTGTGATGGCTCTGCGGGACACAGTCCAATAAAATCTACTGCAAACTGCAAGTACCTAACTTTGGCTTTTGATTAAAATCATACGACCGACATGCAGGTTGTAATATTGGATGTGGAGCCACGTACGGTTAGCCTTACATGGGGCTTTTCACCTTTGTATATCGCTTAGACGTCATGTTTGATCTGTCGTACTAAACCAACGGGTGAAAGTACCAAAATGTCCAGCTACTTATTAGGCCGACTGTATCGATATATCAATTTAATTTTTAATTAAAAAAGGGAACCTACTTCAAAAAAACCAAACCACTGAGAATTACAAAATATTTTTTACATATCCCACCCCTAACCTTATCTAGACCTTATCCCATCTCTATTCCTGCCCCGTAAAGCCCATTTTTTTTTATAATTATTATTATTTTGTTAAGCAAATTTCTGCCAAAAGTAATTAATACCTAATAATATAATTCTCTGGGTATTCACTTAGCTTTTGAAGTCAGTGCACATTATACAAGTAATGAAAAATACATATAATCTTGAAGCTTATTGCATTGTATTTGATCATGGGTAGTTGATTTTAGTTGTAACGTAGGTAGATCTCATTTCGATTGTTAGCTTTTGCAGTCTACTACAGCAACGGCAGTCCACATTATAAATCTCCGCGCAACCCTCTCAAAACTTTGTCAATTCCAAAGACCATCAAAGCAAATTACATTGTTTACAGGCGCCGTCGCTGGCACTTAACACCGCCAGCATCCCTGCAGCGCCCTCTAACGAAGCCGCATCTCATGCACACAAATTACACACAATTACTAGTTGCACCACCACCAATAAAACCAGACCTACCTACCCCCTACCATTACTTGAAAACGCAGACGACAAAAGAATTTAATGGAGACACATCAAAGATCAGGCTATATAAGGCATCGGCACTAGCTTTTGTGATGTCGATGAGGTAAATTTAACTTAAAGTGTTGTTTGTAAAGTTGTAATTTGTTTGCGACCGGGCACTGTGGATTTGGTCGGAGCAATACAAATTGATCCCATCAGAGACGTCGGATCTCGGCATTACCGCGTTTAAGAACGATACAACATTAAGATAGTTACTGAAATCTGACTATTTGTTAGAGCAAAAGAGAAGGTATGTGAGACCGGTTTTTCTTACAACTTTGCTCAGGCATTGATTTGTTGATTAGTAACAATGCGGAGATTCGCCATGATTTGTCGCACATCTCTGAATGCCGATGGATTTGTTTCCTTGTTCAAACTGGAATAACGCCCTATAGTTTTCAATTCTGTGATCATACCTAATTAACGAATCTGTATTGTGAATTGTGATTGCTTTTCTATTTCCTCGCTGATTTTGGACAATTAGCTAACAAAGATTAATAAACAAACAATCACACGCTATTCAAAATAGATTTTTTTTTTTCAACCCAATAATCACACACGTGACCAGCATGCAATAATCAAAATGAACTTGAATAATCAAACTCATATTTAATTCATCAAACAACCCCTAACGAATTAACACAGACAACAAATCGAAAATAAATTCAATCAGCATTGTATTCAAATCGGTGGATAATTCCAAGTGTCAGCGTTTCGTTGTTCGTCGTGTCGATCAGATAGTGATACGATCTGTCGTGATCATCCGAGAGAATGCGGGTGTTGCGAGCGGCAGACAAAATGGGAAAAGATTTTTCGGTGTTTCAAAAACACGCAGAACTGTCGAACGGTCGGTTTTTGATTTTGAAATCGAGTTATTAATATAAGTGAGTAGAAAATAGTATAAACTTGTACTAATAACTAAACCGCGTAACGAGCATGTAAAAAAACGATTTTAATAAAGTAAATTTTAAATACTAATTATTGCTGTAGGTTATATTATTAATTATTATAAATAGTAATAATATGGTTTCATTATTTAGTTTTAAACTTAAGTAGGTAATTATGTTCAAGTATTATTAAAAAAAATATATGTAATTTAACATATGCAATTGGATCATGACTTATTTCAGTCAAGGTAGCAGTGTTACAGAATTAGAAACGTTTAGTTACTTGAAACGGTTTCGCTGTTCCTTATCATTTCTGTGACATCAGCTTATCTCGACACACAATGTATTGACAATTGGCTGATTGTAGATAAACTGTCTGTTTCGATAATTTGTCGCGTCGTCCGTTGATTGTAAGTTCATTTCAAATCCGGGGAAAGTCAGTAGATCGTTAAAAAGATAGTTGCAAGTAGAGAGTTTAAATCGAGCACGAGTAAAAACAGAAATGCAGTGATACGTTACCCTAACTGAAGGACATTAGGTACAAAATCAACGGCGACAATTTTATATTTAAAATCAAACATCTACATGAAAGATACTGGAAAGGGCTAGACACATGTAGACAAACAAAAGAAATACTAACAGAATGAAACCACAAACTCACAACAATTTTACTGAGAACGCACAGAAAACCAACTACGGAAAGGAGTAGGAACAGGACATAACACACTAAACAAACACCTTTACAACCTAGGTATCACGCACAGCCCCATGTGTAGAGCATGCACGGAGGCAGAAGAGACTTCTAGACACATTCTACTAGACTGTAAGCAGGTAGAAGTATACCTACAGGAAAAAGCACATAGGAAATTCGAATACTCCGAAAGAAGGAGTAAACAATGCCGTATAATTTCGAAATATTCCACACCCCCAGGATATAAATTTTTTGGCGATATTACTGAACTACGATTCCTGCTGCTTTTAATTCAATTGACAGAAGGAACCTAAAAATGTTTGTTGCAAAACAGCCATACCTATTTTGTAAAACAGAGACATAAATGTGCCGTATCCATGTTTTGGGCTTCCAATTGGACTGGTTTTAACTATTGTGTGATTAATGAAAAAAAAGGGTTGCACTCCGGGAGTGCCGGCAGAAGTGAAAACAGAACATGATAAAGAAGTTTTCACATTAACATTTTTGATGACAGCGCCACCTACGAACAATACAAGGCACTAACTATACAGAACGCTGCTGTCGGTTGTAACTTAACACAACCTGCACTGTGAGAAACTTCGCTTGTTTGTTCATAGGTGGCGCTGTTACCAATATCCATCTTCTATATATAGGTCACGTGTCCATCTTACGATATTGGGAGGGGTCACTTAGCTGGTCTTACGCTCTAACGGTCACGTGACCCTGACACGAGTTTAGCAATGTTTTCCATCACAAAATGTACTCGGCGGCGCTAAAGAAGTTTTCACTTCAAAAACATTGCCCGCGAAAAAGATTGGTGTACCTAATTTAGTAAACCGTTATGAATATCGGAGGTATACAAGGATAACTTTGTACTATTCTTTAAAACAGTAATATTTGAAATGAGTTGATAATTATCATTCATCAATCCATTCATATTATTCAGAATCTGTTATTGCTCTATCTATTTTCGCTGAAATTATTGCTTTTCTTTTTTTCTTTATTTCTTTTTTTTTGCTTTTTGAGGTGTGCAATAAAGAGTATTTGTATTGTATTGTATTGTTATTTATCTAAATACATGTATACGAATATGTTACGGCAAAATAAAACCACACGTTATATCGTGCTTATATTTAGACTATAATCTCACCATCTAAGATCCGATCCGGATTTGCGTGCCTTATCGACTCGAGACATCAAGACGTAGGTACTGACAATACAATTATTAATATTGTGATTGGTTTTGCTGATGGTGACATTATTTAGAGGAAAGATGCTGATGCTTCAATAGCTATCTCTTCTTCCTGGTCCTTGGTCGGGATTTTCGGGACTTTGGTCTAAGTCGTCTATACTTAAGCCGAGGGATGAAAAAGTAAAGGATGTAACAATATAAGCGGCTATAAAGTCCAAGAGGAGTGAGCATTTTCATTCGCGACTGTATTTAGCACTAACTGAAAAATAAAAAAATAGAGTCATCAAAAGTAATTTCAAGGTATAGGTATTAAAAAAAACATTTATTTCAGACCATTTTGATCATTAAGAATATCTTACAAATTATGTTAAAATCGACAATCGATCGATGTGTGTATAAAATCGACTGACAACAGGAATAGCCCAACAACGATAGCGATGAGAAAAGTGTTCCATTCGACTTACAGGTAATGGTTATAGAAAGCCTGAAGAGACACAACAAACATAACATAACATAGTGTTAACAAACCCTCTACAAGCACAGTAAACCGGTTGAATTATTAGATGAAAGTGAATTAACACTCTTGTACAATAAGAGTTAATGAGAGTCAGCGCGCGCTCTTTTATAGATTTAAGTGCTACAAACAGATTAAAGCTAAATCCTATTAATTATACTTGGTTTGATTAATACTAGGTACCTCTAAAACTAGTTTAACACTTTAGGTGCCACTTTCTTTTTTTAACTTCTTTATATTACTATTAGATACAACTGATATAATTATAACTCACTTAAATAGGTTAAGATTATTTATATTAATACCTGTAACGGTGGCTGAAATGTTATTTGGAAGTCCTTCTGGTTAACTCAGCGTGAAGTATCGACTGCATTACGCAATGTGTATTCAAAGACGAATGGCTCAATCCCCATGTTTGTACAGGATGCTTTGTTTTCCTTTGTTTGTATAGGGTGTTTCAGTTTGACAGTAGAACAAAATGTGTGATCAACGTTTTGAAGGGTTATTGGGAATCCCATTCGTTTCGAACTGGATTCTGTTATTTATTTCAAGTATATTTAAATACTTGACACTGATGTAGTTACTTGAAAAAGTAATTATCACAAACAGATTCCTCTCGCCTCTATTTCCAAATGGGTAGGCAGAGCAGAGCACATAAATTTAACTTTCTTTGCCACTTTTAGCAATTTGTATATTGTTTCGTGAAGCTTTTTATCGCGACTTTTACATTACGGTTTCTAAGTAAGACTGAAAGTCATTGCAGACGCACACCGATACCAGCGAGCGGTAAATATTATGTTAATTAGATTCAATTTCATTGTTCGAAACAAAAGAAGTTTAGCAAAGATGCAAGTGCTAAATGTTGTAAAGAGAAATATAACAAAGGCGATGGGGGAAGTCGGAGATTTTGCATTAAAAATATTAAGCTTTCAAACTATTCATGAAAATAACAAACCGGTCATGTTATTGTCGGGCTACGCGAAATGTATGGTTCCGTAGGTGCCCACCAGCCAGATTATGCGCAATTAAAAGATCACATCGTTCGATCACATCGATGTGTGACACAATACGTAATAACAACTCTTTACTTAGTAATCAAAGGAACTGGTACAAAAGTTTGCTTTTCCATGTACATTTCTGAAGTTCATCTATTACTCATTAAGGAGCGCTCGTGGCCCAGCGGCGCCGGGTACCGCTTGTATCTAAGGTTAAGCAACGTGGGCAGCGGTCAGGACTTGGATGGGTGACCGCTTTGAGTGGTTACTAACTGAGCGCTCCCGTGCTTTGGAAGGCACGTTAAGCCGTTGATCCCGATTGCTGTCTATGGCAGCAGTCGTTAAGCCAAGTTGGAGGCCTTCGGGTGGTTTGAGAACTTCTAACAGTCAAGTTGCCCACTCACTTGACAAAGCCTAATCCCAATAAGGTCTAGTTTCCCCTCGGGGCTGGAAGGTCAGATGGCAGTCGCTTCCGTAAAAACTAGTGCCTACGCCAAATCTTGGGATTAGGTAGCGGACCCCAGGCATCCTTCAGGATGCAACTGTACTGGGATAACGCTAGGAGGATGATGATGATCTATTACTCATTAACTATTAGTATCTACCAAGCTGTGATAGTTTTGTTTGACAGCCAATTTGATACTGTCACGGCGTAATGAACTGACGTTTATAGAACTTACTTTAATATTATGAATAAATCCCCCGTTGTTGTAAAATCGAATTAACTTATCCAAATTAAAACATGGCTTTCCATAGTTACCCAATCCTAACACAACACTTGCCTAAGCAAATCGTTTCACATGTCGAAACTTGACATAGTTTCATGGCCCAGTTTTAACGGTAGATAGGTACATGTATGTATCAATCAAAATGTATCAAAGAAGATTAATGAAATAGAACGTCATGATTTTTTCCTAATCAAAGTAGATTGATAAATTTTAAATCGACGGATCAGGAGGTGTGTTCATTGCATGATTGGTTTTAAATCCATTGATTTTTTAAACTTTCTATTAAAAAGGTATTTTTTTCAGATTTTATTCGTTATTTATATTTTTTTGGGACTAAAATATTTAAAAATTTGGTTCCAAACCAATAATGTATTGTTTTTTAATGTGATACACTATGATCTACTTGTAGTTCCTTCATGTCGTCATATATTTGTCAAAGTTAAATCCGGCATGAATTCCCAACGGCACCCCCCTGTGGAACGGTACCGGTCTACGCGAGGGTGTTGCCATATGCGGCGTGCTGCTAAATGTGTTATACACGAATAACATTCAGATCACTCAATATTTAATCCGCGAAAGATTCTACACTGATCTTATTTATAGTAGTAGTAAGTAACTCAGGTTGTTCTGAAAGTACTCATGATATTTAAAGGAACCGGCCAAGTGCGAGTCAGACTTCGCACCATTAGGGTTCCGGACCAACCGCAAAATTAAGTTGGTTAGTTTTCGCGCCCCCTTTAGCTGTATAGAACATTTAAAAATAAGTTTTGGCTATTTGTATGGCTTTGGGCCACCAAGATGCTTATACTGTGAAACATTTTTAAGACTGTTGTAGCTTCAACCGTTTGGCTGTAAACATGTGTGACAGACGACGGACGGGACGGACGGACGGATTCGGGTATGGACCCCTAAAAAAATGCCTATTTATAAAATGTACTTTCTATGCTAGAGCCGGGAAAAGTCGCGTGGCATATCTTTCCAAATACATAATTAAGAAAAACGCTTATGGTTTCAGCTTTTCGTATAGTTACAACCATTGCAAATTATAGAAACGCTGCCTTTGAAATTCTAAAAACAAAGCAGTGTATAACCAAAGGAAATACCCAACTGTACTGTAGATCCGCTGGAGTTTGTTCATATCTAGGTATACAAACGCCTCATTTCCACGTAATTCCATTTCCTTACCCCCCAAGGATTGCTGTCCCTATCACCCTTTAAATTTTGAATTAAGATCCCGTCCACAGGCCCAATTGTTTGCCCAAACATTACACGACACATGCTACCATGAATTATAGACCATCTACATGCCTACACCTACAGCATAGGGAAGTACAGTCGGCAACAAATAAATTAAAGAAGTATTTTTTTTTTAAAGGTGGAGCTTCTTGATATTGCACGCCTACTTTTTCAAGTTAATATTCAAAAGAAGTTGATAAACAGTTTTCACGTTGATCGACTCGGGGCTCAATATTAGTACGTGATACTGATTGACCTATATAATTATCAAGTGTAACAAATGGTAAGTCTGATCAAAATCATGCATTTTAGCAAAATATGATTTCCAATATATGATTTCCATCTATTTTCAATTCACTAGTCGTGTCGTATTGGAATAGAGTCCTTGTTCTATCATTAAAGGTTCGCGAAAACGATAGCTCCGATTTTTTGTCTTTCTCGTTCGCTATAGTAGAAACTTGATACTTATGCCGTGCTCTTTGCCTACGCACGGAATTGCGAGTATAAATATAAACCTGCAAATAAAAATGTTAAATGTCAAACTAATGATTATTTTGGAAGGGAACGATCACAATTTTATAAAATATATATATTTTTTTTTTTATTAAATTACATAAAGTGCCATTTCTATAGAAGTAACTTTAAAGTTGTAAAACGCCCTTTTTTGAAGAGATTTAAAAATAAGTTGGTAAGGTTTTTTAACATTTCAAACGTTTTAGTCACATAAGAGTACTTATAAAGTTTTACTGAATTATTTCCTGGCTTTTCTTAAATTGTTGTAGTGAGTGGCGACGTAAAGACATCACGCCAGCAGATGGCATAGTTGGGTTCATTTAGCTCTCAAGCAATTTGTCATAGAAGCGATGATGGCCGTTATTTAGTACAGTCACTGACGGATTTATGTATTTGAGGAATTTATAGGTGTGACTAGTTTGGTGGGGACTAATTTAGATGCTATTTATAACACAGTCTATACCTACAAATAATTAGTTACTAGCTAATAATATGCTGATAAAATTGACAGTGAACTCAATTATTTCAAGATACACTTATTTACCAAGTAATTTAACGCACGAGGAACATGTAACACACTGGAAAATGGCAGAAATTTGATAATTACTTTTAACATCTAATGATTTTTGTTTTTATCCATGCCATTATAATGTTAACATTATCAAAGCTGCTGTTAAGGAATGTTCATTATAATACACGTTGTTCCGAGTGTACTATGAAAGGGAATTAATCCCTCTTCTTAAATCGGCTAATATTTCAATGTTCAACTTAATATTCTCTGATTACAAACACTATATATGAAAATAGTTATACACACACAAACAATCGGCCACGCAAACTAAGTCTCAAGCGCACATGAATGAGGGGGTCTGATAAAAGAAATTCCGCCGAGATCAAACGGAGGGAAATAAATTGTCGGAAACGTTGCCCCCGAATTGGCGAGCTAAGAAATAACAGTTCAAACTCAAACTTAAAATATTCTTAATTCAAATAGGCCTAGCAACAAGCACTTTTAAATCGTCAGTTTTATATTACATAGTTTGAATTGAATTATTCAGAGCAATTTATTGGTGCAATTATAATTATACCCACGGTGTTTTATCACTCATGTAGTCTTTTGTGCTATAATATGCTTTCGATATGAGTTTACGCTTTACATAATTCTTGAATTTATTAATAGATAAATCAGTTACGTTACTTGGTAGTTTATTATAAAACTTTACACAATTACCCATGAATGATTTTCTTCAATTCAACATAAACCGACAAAAGTAATCTACATAAAATACTCTACGAGAGTAAGTTAACCAATATTTATCAATGAGCACCACACATAATATATATGAATTCATGTAAATCTGCTGGGTTTAGAAAAAAGACCGCAGCATTGTTTTTGATGCCCGAAGTTTATTTTTAGCAAGTTTCTATTCCATTATTTATAAACAGCTTTAATTTATAATTAATGCAACTGCAACTGTATTAGCGTATTGAACATAATTTTAACTCGAATGGAGAATAGCACTTTTGTCTAAAAGATGTCGTTGAGTAAATATTTCAAGGCAAAAAGAAGTGTGTTAAATAATGTGTTATTTGTGTATTATGTAGATGGTTATTTAATTTAAAGACATGTAAATTATGTGTACATTTATGAATTTATAAATGATCTGAATCTGAATCTGAAAGTTGTTCTTATCACTACTGGACTGGCTGTACCTTCTGGCTATGCATGTCTGTGCTATTCGTTGGGCAGTGAGCAAGAAATCTTTCGGCAAATCGGATCTCCTCTGTTGGGATGTTCGCATGACGTTTTATTATTCGCTACCTCAGCTTTATCTATCATTGTCACACGCCCACACCACCGTTAGCGTATTGTCCTTTTTATTAACTTTTTTAACAGGGGTGTCTTTGTGTGTGGGTGCATTCTAGAGGTAAAAATACAACCGACGAATTATGCGTTAGCATTGGCATGGGGCTGCTCATACAATACGTTTAACGTTTGTCGGCACTTATTTTGACTTCTGTCAGTGATAAAGGAAATGATATTTAATTCAGCTGTGATTGCAGTGATCATCCAAATCCATTTCATTAATTATTTTATTTTTACTTTTCATATCGATTACTTTGTGTCTAATAACAACTTGGTGTTCTAGCTTTTAGGGTCATCATCATCATCATCATCTTCAGCCCGTAATCGCCTACTGCTGAGCATAGGCCTCTCTTCTTGTACGCCACTCGTCCCGGTCCCTTGCCAATCTCATCCAGGAGCGACCCGCGATCTTTTTAGGGTAGTGGCAATAAAACAAGATGTTTAAAATATATTAACACTAAATTTCAAAAAGTCATCTCGATCGTGCTAATGTATTTAGTGATATAAATTGTTTGCACAAGTCAGTAAATTCTGTTCATGATACTAAATAAATCTTATTGTACTTCTGTTGAATATTTTACGCCAACGAAATTTAAGAACTGAGCGGAAAGCTATTCATATAACATTTATATTTTCCTCCTTTTAACCGGGATCCTAATTACTTCCCACATAAAAGTATACAACATAAAACATAACATAAAGGGGGAGTTATCTTTGCCCACATGAACAGGCGCGGACAAAGTCCGTTTGGTGCAATGGACTGTTTAGTTGTATACGTGATGGAAGAGGGTTCGGTATGTTTTGAAATCTATCAGTTTGTTTCACCTATACAAATTAGACAATAATTATGAGTTTCAATAACTATCGTATCACACTGTATCATTAAGCATTACTATGATTAATCATAATTAATTTAACAAATAACGGCAATTATTATTAGGTAGGTATATTGTTTAATCACCTTCTGTATTTGAGTATGTACTAATCACGAGGAAATATTAAGTGAGAGGTGTGTGCTAATGAAAGTTATGTGATATTGTCGGTGCCAAACCAATTTTTATTTATATAAGTCGTTTTAGTACGTAGTAATGAGTTTCAGATAAAATCTATATACAATACAATACAATACAAATACTCTTTATTGCACACCTCAAAAAGAACATATTACAGAAACATTAGGCTACCTAAGTATCTATTGGATCAAGTGCGTTATCACTCTCTTTTTTGTTTCATGACAAATTTATAAGGTCATCATTTAAAAAAGATCCAAATATTGATGAAATACCCATGGTAGGTATTATATCGTGGGCTGTACGTGTACAATTTGGCGTCAAAACTATAGACGTGGTTCTCCTTTACTATAGATCCCTAAAAGTCATCGCATTATCAGCGTAATGCTCCATTAACTTTTAATCAGATAAATTTTCATCACAATAAACGTAGCATGGACGCCGGAGATAAAGTAATTAATTAAAGCTAAATTCGGCTATTTGTTCATTTAGGTATGGTTGACGAAATATAAGCTGCACCGATTCGCCATATACAAGTTGTTCGAGGAATCGGTGCAGCTTATATTTCGTCAACTATACCAAATAAAATGATCACTATAACATAACGTTAGTAATTTAAGCAATCTTCAACTAACGCGTCTATGCGCACACATCTAATTTAAGCATATTAGGTATACCTAATGCTATACACAGCAAATCGCAAATTGAAATGACCTCTGGAGGGACGATTTACGTGAATTGTGAAGATGATACTGTAGAAATATATTAATTTCCTTTAATAATGTAGAAAGACTCAACTGACCCTACCTAAATTAAATATAATTTAATACGTTATCGAAAACATTGGCCATCAATAAATTTTGTGATCGTCTAGTTCACCCTTTACGTTGTGTTAAAATCATAATGAAAATAAACCGTTAAAATAATAACTCTAAAATTGTGTTATAATAAAAACACAATTAACGCAATCAATAAAAAGCCGTTAATAAAACAAGTCTCAAATAAATGTCGATACTTAATAAATCAATATTTCAGAATAATGACTGAAGATAAGTTTTATCGCTCGCAATTTTTATCAAGTGATAAAAATCATAGTAATCCGCTATGATTAATTCAATCCGCAATAAAACAATAATGAAGATTTAAATCAGAATAATCTGCATTCATCAAAGCAATAATAATCTAACTACATAAGTGAACATGCGACTCACCCGATTCAGCAACAGCTCGAACAAAGATAATTGATTCAATTAATTAATTACAATATGTGAATTATTATGATTAAATAAAAAATACAAACATGTTTCACTTAAAACTAACTAAAGTTATACTATGATAATATATGCTCCAACACGATGCATAACAACGACGACCTGTAAAAACCAGACTACAAGGGGACCTTAGGAATTCAGACCTTTAGGTCTTAAAAGGGGACCTAATCCTATATTATATCTTTGACATTGAGGGGGCTCCCTACACCCTACACCCCCTACCATCCAGCAAATCCGTCATGAACAACCTATCTTCCCTTAACTACACAGTTCAAACCATCCCTCCTATTTATTCATTCCTCATCAATCTCTCGTACTATTTTTTTAATAGAAAGTACTTTACGCAGAATGCCAAATAACTAGTTTTATTTATTTTATTTAAAGTTACGCTAAGCTTTACGCGCTGCTGAATTTACGCTTCCCTAATCCGTCATGCAGCCGCGGTATTTGTGACAAAGTTAGTGATTGTTGTCGATTATGTACAAGGTAATCTGAATATCATTTATATGCTATAACACACTCTGTACTGCAAACTCCTTAAAATGCGACGCAGAGCTCTCTGCCTTCACACACGACATCAGACGTCAGGGGTTAGCTTATGTCGAGAGATTACGCCCCAGAGAATGCAGAGATTATGTTACAGACATATGAACGACTCAGGCCTTGCTTGAGTACCTAACGTGTAGTGTAACGGCTCCTAACTTCTAAAGAACTGACCCGTCAGATTCTTTAGGTAAGAGCCTGATTCAGCTCCAGTAATCCCAGGACCTATTGTCAGCCAAGATACCTTCTGCCGAGTGTACCTAAATGTGTGTATGCAAATTGACTAATCATGTGGTGTGTCAGCTAGTGTGTGTTAGTGTGTGTGTGGTGTGTACGAGAGAGTGTGCTCATTATACCAGGCTATGCCATGGAATACAATGGTTGTGTGTAATAGTTTTTTTTTGTTGTAAGTTCACTATCTTGTCACAAATAATAGGATCAAAAGCAATCAAATGTTTGACACTGCAACGCCCTCAAAATGTTGAAAAGAGTTAATAAAAATATTAGATGTGTGTGTTAATAACTCTCTCCTGAAAATCAAGTACTTTGCAATGTCAACACTTAATTCATGCAAGTTTAATTTAAAAATAATGTTCATGAAAATAAAACTACTATTTTAAATGCACTTTCATTCCATGACGTAATAAAGATATAATGTGTATAAAGAATTTAATGTCGACCCTAGTGGTCCCTAATAAATCTTCTCTGGAACGCTCCATCAGCTCAATTGATATGCAGAAACGATCTAACATAGCCAATAATGTATGATGCCATGAAAAACAACAACGATTTCTTTAAACTGCTTGCAGAACTCTAGATCAGTGAAATGCCCGTCGAGATGACCTAAAAATATGAAGGAACAACCTTAATACCTATCATTTGTAATACATAATAATTTTATTGTACTACCTGTTACACTGACTCTATTAACAATTATAATTTACACTTAATAAATTAAAAATAATAATAATTAAACACTTAGAGTCATTACACATATCGTTCATTGTCAATTTTCACTATAACTACGTATTTCCCTACAATAAAACTACTTAATTGTTCACTACAAAAGTCAGAATGTCTTTGTATAAATAACACATAAACACTGAATTAATGGACCACTAATTTATAATTAAAACCGCGAACGCGCACACATAATTTTAAATAAATATCAATTATTTAATTAATCTTAAAGGAGATTCTATCGGACTGATTTTCGACCTGTCGCTAGGCGTCCCGTAACTCGACTGCCCTGAATTTTTAAACAATATCTCACGTGAATTTACTTTCATATTCAAATGTAGTAATTACCTTATATTTCATATTAAGATACGTCATTTTGGCTTCCAAATTATTAATAATTTTAACTAATGAGCGTATGTGTTATATTATCAACGCTTAACATAGGCTCTTTTGTCTTTAAAGACCTTGTATTTTTGTCAAGTGGGCACCTAGCAATGCAGCAATGTGAGAACAAATTGGCACTTCAACTTAACCACTTAAACTCAGCCATAAAGTATGAGATTTATTGACACAGTGTTTACGTTAATATATTTTAAACAAAGCTTGTCGTGGGAACATTTTTTTAGGCATGTGTATTAAATAATATGAATAAGTATATAAGACAATAATCGGGTACTGTAACCATTGTGGTTACAGAGCGCCCTCAGATAGACGATACAATTTTATAATCTAAGAGTATAAAAATGTGAGGATATCTTAATAAAACGCAATTTATCCCTTTTTTTTAACAAAATATTTATTTGTTTTTTGGTAAAATCCCCTACCGGCCAGTTACAAACAAAAATCAATTCGCTGATTTATATTAATTAGACGACTCGATAATTTTTATGTAGTAAATAGCAGAAATACGAGAAATAATATTTTATAGGAATATAATAACACTATGCAAATCGACTGTGCAAATCGATTTTTGCCTTTGGATGAGGAAATGCCTTTTATAAAGTATATATTTTTTTATACACATAATATTCTTATTCTATTTGAATAACAAAAATATAGCAACTTACTCTATTACATTAAGTAAAATTTAACATTAATACTTACTTCAGCACATTAAAGGAAAAATATAACATGAAAGGAAATACTCTTAATTTAGAACTACTTAATTATAATTACAATTCGAATAATTTCACGTAACAATCAAACCCTTTTTTTTTATAATTAAAAATACTAAATACAGTCTAATGGGAACGCTTTTCTTAAAATCTTATTTTTTATTAGTATAATACCTTTCTAAGTTGAAAGAATTGTAATTTCCTTTGATTTGTTTTGTTTTTGGGTCAATTAACGTATACGTATTTTGATATGGAATGGCAGCAATCATATAAGGTCCGTCATACTTCAAAAATAATTTCGCTGCCTCATGTCTAAGCGCATCTGATTTCGGATGCACTCTTAACTTAACTAATTGTCCTAACTCATAAGTGATTAATCGATGATTGGCATCAAAATATTTTTGCCTTTTAGCAGCATTTAATTTTAAAGTTTCAGCCGCTTGTATACGTGCCTCCCGTAAAGTTTCAGTAAGTTTTTCCTTAATAACTAATTTATTCTCTATAGGTGAAACATATTGTTCACCGTACATTAAATAATATGGTGAATATCCGCTAGATTGGTGCACTGTTTTGTTGTGGCACTCTTCTATATTATTCAACACATGTGTCCATTTTGAATGTGATTCATTACAATAAATTCTTAACATATTACCTAATTCCCTATGGAAACGCTCTGTACTGTTTGGTCGAGGGTTGTACACGGATGTATGAGTCGCTTTTATAGATAATTCTTTTAAACCGTTTATCCATCCCTTTGACGTAAACTGACTTCCGTGATCTGTCACAATGCACTTTGGGTGTAAAATTTCACAAAATTTTCGTACACAAGCTAATACAGTTTTTGTAGTACCCTTTTTTATCGGATAAAGCTTTACGAATTTAGACAGTACATCTTGTAATACAAATACATAATGACAACCAGATCTCCCTGTTGGCAATGGTCCATAAAGATCTGCCATAACCTTCTCACCAATTTCTTTTGATAACACTGGTTTGCACGGCCCTACGGTATTACAATTATTTATTTTAGCCAATTGGCACTTATGACATGTTTTTAACAATGATTTAGTTCTTGTCTTAAGTGAATACCAAAAATATTTACTATTCAATATTTTTATGATTTTATAACTTCCCGAATGTCCTAATTCTTCATGGTAATGTTTAATCAAATCGTCTATCATATCTTCCGGTATAACTAGTTTTTTATGTTCTCCTTCAACCGATACATATAAAATGCCATTACAGAGTTCGTATATACCCATACCGCCGCGAACTTGGATTTTTTCTTCAGGCTCGTTGACCAGTTTATTCATAATCGAATTAAGTTTTTCATCTTTCATTTGAAGTTGTGATATGTTTTTCAACTCTATTTTAAGTTTCTTGGTGTTTTCCGTGGAAAAAACTAACATTTCAGGCATCTTTGTTCTGTCTTCCTGAATAGTCTCAACATCATATGAATAACGCGATAAAATATCCGCGCCTATATTATCCTTTCCGGCAATGTATTCAACAGCATGGTCAAACCGATTTAAATAGATCAGCCAACGAACCACTCGACTACAGTGCATTTTCCATGACCGTAAAAAGGTAAGAGAGTGATGATCTGTTCTAATGACTACTTCAACCCCTCTCAAGTAACATTCGAATTTTTTTAGACAATATATTATAGCCCACATTTCCTGTTCAGAAACTGTCCAGCGCTTTTCAGCCTTGGTTAAGCCTTTGCTGCAAAATCCTATTACCTGATGATCACCATTCGAATCTAATTGATAAACATATCCTCCAATTGCAGTCCCAGAGCTATCAGTTTGCAAATAAAACTTTTTATTTGGGTCAGGATATTTTAATAAGACACTCTCAATAAACAAGTCCTTAACTTTTTCAAAAAGTTCTTGTTCTTCTGTTCCCCAACGCCATTTCACACCGGTTTTTAGCAACTCACATAAAGGTTTTATTGTATGTCCGTATTTATTGATAAAACGCCGATAATAGTTACATAGCCCTAAAAATGCCCTCAGATGTTTAATTTTTTTAGGTGTAGGAAATTCTTTGATAGCTTTAATTTTTTCTTCATCCATTTCAATCCCGTATGGCGAAATTACATGTCCTAACATTTTTACACGTTGCAATAAAAATTGGCATTTGGATAAGTTACATGTTAATCCTGCTAACTCAAATCGTTCCAATACTTTATCCAAATGTATCATATGATCCTCAAGTGTACCTTTACTATAACAACATACATCGTCTAAATAATTAGTACAGAACTCACGCACTTCTAGTCCTAAAATTTTGTCCATTGCTCTAGTAAATCCTGACACAGAGGTTTTCAAGCCTTGTGGTAGTCGTAAATATACGTATGATTTATTATTAAATATAAATCCGGTATATTTTATACTATCTTCATGAAGTTTTATCTGAAAATACGCGTTATTCAAATCTAACGTCGAAATAAATTTAACCCCATGAAATTGTTGTAAGATTTCAGATATTATTGGTGGTTTTTCGGTTTCTCCTTCAATACGTGTATTTAACTCTCGTGCATCTAATAATATACGCACAGATCCATCTTTCTTTAACGTGTATGTTAATGGGCTGGCGTAGGGCGTAGCGGCCCTTTTTATAATTCCTAATTGTTCAAATTCACGTATTTTATCTTCGACTTTATTTCGATAGGCAAAAGGAACTGGATAAGGATATTTAGTAAATGGAGTTTCGTTTAACATTTTTATTTTGTGCTCATACAAATGGGTACATCCCAGATTTGGTGAAAACACCTTTTTACGTCTTAAAAGGACCTTTAACAATGCTTGTTTTTCATTTTGTTCAAGTTCTAAAGTTTCGACATATTTAACAAAGTCTATCTCGGCCGGACCGTCATTATTTTGTGTCAGTTCAATATGACACATATCGCTCGATATTAAGTCCTCAGACGGAGGAGCGGAGGTATTCATGACTATGTTAGATTTATTTATATAAACCTCCTTGTTATTTAAGTTTCTCATAATAATTTTAGGTTCATTTGTACAGTCAATTAATACCTTATTGTCTTCCAACCAATTATAACCTAATATTATCGGACGTATTAGTTTATCTACAACTAAACACGGAGTGTTAATTAATTCGTCCTCAATTAATAACGGAATCAACACTAATTTATTTATACGAGCTGAACGTTGACCAATTGCTCCTTTCAAGGTTAAACTTGCAATAGGTATTGTTGGAAAATTACAATCAGGGGCTTGTAACCTTTCTAAAGTGTCCCTCGCAATCGCAGTAACTTGTGAACCTGTATCAATTAAGCATTGTATCGATTCGTTATTAATTTTAACTGTAATTTCCGGTAACGTAGGCAAATCCCTACCTATACTATCTTTCTCGTTATATTCATTTTCCTCAAATATAGAAGAAAATCCATAGTCCCTTATATTCGTAGTGAATTCAGGACTTTGCTGAAATTTTTTACACTCTCCTAAATGACAGCTAATATTTTGAAAAATCGAATCTGAAACAATTTCCTCACTCGTGTCACTGTCATAATAACCTATACCATATTTATTTGTTTTACTTATGGCAAAGATTGGGATTGTTAAATTTCCTTCTCGGTTTCCTAAAGCGTTCCCGGGTATCCAACCCATATCTAACATTATCTTTAAACTTAAATTACAACAGACGACTCCTTGTCCTACCGCCAAACCTGGAGTCTGGGATTCGACGGTGTTTAGTTTTCCTTTTCTTTGTTCGACGCCGATCCTTCAAGGTCGATGACATTTCCCGATTTCTTTTCGGAAATCCAAGAATTTCCATATCCTTTGCGAATATTTTCTAACGTTGCCGAGGCTCTAACCGATTTAGGTTTCTCGATCTGTGGAATAGTAATGGATTTTTGTGCTGATGTAATGTCATCAGTTGCCATGTCCATACCAGCAAGGAATTCTACAGCCGATTCAGCCCCGCCGCATCCTTTCAAAATCCACATTCTGCGAATATCTTGTGGAAATTGCTGTATGATCTCATTCACCAATTCAGGCTCATCATAGTTAGGTAGCATTTTTGCTTCATCAAATAATTCGATAAAGTGGTTCAACATTGTTTTTGATGTTGTTGAATTCCATTTTCCATTGGTGACTTTCCTTTTAATACGCAGTTGTTCATCTTTGCCCCAATATTGTTTCAGAAAATCTGCCTTAAAATCTTCAAAGGTTTTCCACTTTTTCTGAAAGATTCGGGCCCATTTTCTTGCTGTGCCAGTTAGGCAATCTATTATTGCCTTTGTGTCATTTTTTTGTGATTTTATTTTGTACAAATACGTCTCCAAATCTTCCAGAAAAGTAACTGGGTGTATATTAGTCCCGTCAAAGTTTGGTTTAATGGGGCTTTGCACCATGATAACATTATTATCAGGAATCACAGGTGTCTGCACATCAAAGACGTCTCCGCTTGATGATCGTGTGCTGCGCTCCAACGTATCCAGCCGTTCCATGATAGGAGCAACTGAAGAAGCAATGACGTCACGTAATGTGGTCATCGATGTAACCGATGAAAAAGGTTCTTCGTCTTGATTGGAAGCCGGTGCTTTACGTTTCCTCGACGTCATTTTAAACGGGTTTTTTTTTTTGTCCACTAATTAAATCACTCACTAATTTCTAATTAAGTCACTTGTTTACGTCTTTCACGCACTTGATATTGTTTGATTATTCACCGTGGCCTTCACAGTTAGCACAAACAAATTGAAATATAAACCGTTAAAATAGGTTACTTTTATATGAATATAAAAAAAATACGATACATTATGTGTCGTTAAAACCATAACATTATAAATAATGAATATAATACTAAAACGAAAAACTAATTGAGTCATACATAACATTCGTAAAATAAGATATAACGTTTCTATTTCTTTTTGTATAAAATAATACGTAGGATATTAACTATCCATTACAAACGCCCTCAATTTCCTTAGACCAATAAAGATCAATATTAAAATTATTAAGAACATAATAATCAAAAATAATATGCATATTCATTGACTGCGACGAACAGTCATTTATGTAGTAAGATACAATTAAAACACAAAAATAATTTAGGCATTCATAAAAAAAAAACAAATAGTAGCTCAACAACGAAATAATAACTCAGATACACAATCAAGTAATTAAATCAATTCAATTCAATTTAATTTTTAATGACTTGAATCGGAGGTCACGGCACCACTGTAGAAAGACTCAACTGACCCTACCTAAATTAAATATAATTTAATACGTTATCGAAAACATTGGCCATCAATAAATTTTGTGATCGTCTAGTTCACCCTTTACGTTGTGTTAAAATCATAATGAAAATAAACCGTTAAAATAATAACTCTAAAATTGTGTTATAATAAAAACACAATTAACGCAATCAATAAAAAGCCGTTAATAAAACAAGTCTCAAATAAATGTCGATACTTAATAAATCAATATTTCAGAATAATGACTGAAGATAAGTTTTATCGCTCGCAATTTTTATCAAGTGATAAAAATCATAGTAATCCGCTATGATTAATTCAATCCGCAATAAAACAATAATGAAGATTTAAATCAGAATAATCTGCATTCATCAAAGCAATAATAATCTAACTACATAAGTGAACATGCGACTCACCCGATTCAGCAACAGCTCGAACAAAGATAATTGATTCAATTAATTAATTACAATATGTGAATTATTATGATTAAATAAAAAATACAAACATGTTTCACTTAAAACTAACTAAAGTTATACTATGATAATATATGCTCCAACACGATGCATAACAACGACGACCTGTAAAAACCAGACTACAAGGGGACCTTAGGAATTCAGACCTTTAGGTCTTAAAAGGGGACCTAATCCTATATTATATCTTTGACATTGAGGGGGCTCCCTACACCCTACACCCCCTACCATCCAGCAAATCCGTCATGAACAACCTATCTTCCCTTAACTACACAGTTCAAACCATCCCTCCTATTTATTCATTCCTCATCAATCTCTCGTACTATTTTTTTAATAGAAAGTACTTTACGCAGAATGCCAAATAACTAGTTTTATTTATTTTATTTAAAGTTACGCTAAGCTTTACGCGCTGCTGAATTTACGCTTCCCTAATCCGTCATGCAGCCGCGGTATTTGTGACAAAGTTAGTGATTGTTGTCGATTATGTACAAGGTAATCTGAATATCATTTATATGCTATAACACACTCTGTACTGCAAACTCCTTAAAATGCGACGCAGAGCTCTCTGCCTTCACACACGACATCAGACGTCAGGGGTTAGCTTATGTCGAGAGATTACGCCCCAGAGAATGCAGAGATTATGTTACAGACATATGAACGACTCAGGCCTTGCTTGAGTACCTAACGTGTAGTGTAACGGCTCCTAACTTCTAAAGAACTGACCCGTCAGATTCTTTAGGTAAGAGCCTGATTCAGCTCCAGTAATCCCAGGACCTATTGTCAGCCAAGATACCTTCTGCCGAGTGTACCTAAATGTGTGTATGCAAATTGACTAATCATGTGGTGTGTCAGCTAGTGTGTGTTAGTGTGTGTGTGGTGTGTACGAGAGAGTGTGCTCATTATACCAGGCTATGCCATGGAATACAATGGTTGTGTGTAATAGTTTTTTTTTGTTGTAAGTTCACTATCTTGTCACAAATAATAGGATCAAAAGCAATCAAATGTTTGACACTGCAACGCCCTCAAAATGTTGAAAAGAGTTAATAAAAATATTAGATGTGTGTGTTAATAACTCTCTCCTGAAAATCAAGTACTTTGCAATGTCAACACTTAATTCATGCAAGTTTAATTTAAAAATAATGTTCATGAAAATAAAACTACTATTTTAAATGCACTTTCATTCCATGACGTAATAAAGATATAATGTGTATAAAGAATTTAATGTCGACCCTAGTGGTCCCTAATAAATCTTCTCTGGAACGCTCCATCAGCTCAATTGATATGCAGAAACGATCTAACATAGCCAATAATGTATGATGCCATGAAAAACAACAACGATTTCTTTAAACTGCTTGCAGAACTCTAGATCAGTGAAATGCCCGTCGAGATGACCTAAAAATATGAAGGAACAACCTTAATACCTATCATTTGTAATACATAATAATTTTATTGTACTACCTGTTACACTGACTCTATTAACAATTATAATTTACACTTAATAAATTAAAAATAATAATAATTAAACACTTAGAGTCATTACACATATCGTTCATTGTCAATTTTCACTATAACTACGTATTTCCCTACAATAAAACTACTTAATTGTTCACTACAAAAGTCAGAATGTCTTTGTATAAATAACACATAAACACTGAATTAATGGACCACTAATTTATAATTAAAACCGCGAACGCGCACACATAATTTTAAATAAATATCAATTATTTAATTAATCTTAAAGGAGATTCTATCGGACTGATTTTCGACCTGTCGCTAGGCGTCCCGTAACTCGACTGCCCTGAATTTTTAAACAATATCTCACGTGAATTTACTTGCATATTCAAATGTAGTAATTACCTTATATTTCATATTAAGATACGTCATTTTGGCTTCCAAATTATTAATAATTTTAACTAATGAGCGTATGTGTTATATTATCAACGCTTAACATAGGCTCTTTTGTCTTTAAAGACCTTGTATTTTTGTCAAGTGGGCACCTAGCAATGCAGCAATGTGAGAACAAATTGGCACTTCAACTTAACCACTTAAACTCAGCCATAAAGTATGAGATTTATTGACACAGTGTTTACGTTAATATATTTTAAACAAAGCTTGTCGTGGGAACATTTTTTTAGGCATGTGTATTAAATAATATGAATAAGTATATAAGACAATAATCGGGTACTGTAACCATTGTGGTTACAATAACTATTTACTTGACATATTATCCGAAGCTCAGTTAACTTATCTATATCAATAAACGACTTGATTGAATAAATGGGTTGTAATGAAATGAAGCCTTACACTATGTTACGTCTTTGAAGTAAGATCGTTACAGCAATTACATTAATCATTCGCAACATACCCGTAATTTTCTACAATTAAATTAAGGAGTAAGGAGTTGACATAAACGGATAGTCACACTATCGTTTTAGGTATACTTTCACTACTTACTTATTATACGTTATTAAATTATTAATAAGTTAATATTAACCATCTTTAAACGAATTGCGTGATATCCTCGGTAATACTCGAGAATAGCTGTATCTTAGTGGTAGTCGTTTACTCATAATTGATTTTATTACTAAACTTAAACACAAAGCTGCTTAGTGACAACTTGCCATGCATCTTCAGCAAACTTCAAAATTATTATCGTCGAGCTGTGCCAAAGTTTTCCATTACCGTTTAAACTTACAAAGAAACTTACATGCGTGTGTGTCACGATAACAACTTGAGGAAATTAAGGCCATCCACAAACGTCGTACGCCACTACTGCTGCACCAGTGTATGAAGAACCTCGGCATCTTCCGGTTTTGGAAGTAGGACATATCCAAATACAAATAGAGACATCACAAGCTCCAAAACAACCGAGATTAGTTGAAATGCTTTTAAAATTACTAAATTAAATAAACTACCTGACACTTAGATATTTTATAGTGATTTCCTAATTTTTAGGTTTCCGTACCTCGGAAGGAAAAAACGGAACCCTTATAGGAACACTTTGTTGTCTGTCCGCCTGTCTGTCTGAGGTCAAGACCCTTTTTCTGAGGAACGCGTGAAGGTATCAAGCTGGAATTTATATCAAATACTCAGGTCTACTGTCCCTTGGAGGTGAAAAAATCAAACTTCTAAGCCAACGCAATCAAAAGATACAGCCGTTTATGTCTCAAATTTTCGAACTCGCAAAGGAATCAAAACCTACAGGGTACTTCCCGTGAACTCAGAATCTTGAAATTTGGTACCTATGAAGCAACGTCTTATAGCACAGATAAAGGAAAAATTGCGAAAACACATCATAATAAAAATATTTTTAATAATTTTAATTTATTTACTTGGACCATAACTATGACTCGATTGTCGTGATGGGTGAACTTTTACTTATATACCTAGAGGTTTGTACGGAACACTCGGTGCGCGAGTCCAACTAGCACTTGTTAAATATGATTTGATTATGCTGCTGATGGTTGATTCATATCTGGTGGTGTAGCTTTCCCACTTCACTGTGTAGCAGGCAAAAGGTCGCAGCTCTCGTCAAGTGGTGCCAAATTTTCTAACAGTTGTTACCACACGGTCCTAAACACACACCGCGATAATTTGTTCTAACTCCGCAACTTCCTGATTCACAGTTTCTTTACCATTATATCAAGAGGTTCGGGTTCGGGGTAGTTCTTTCTTGTGTCATTTCTTATTCCGTTTATAACATTAAAACGTGTTTTATTTTTTCACAATCTTCTTTCTTTTAATGCTCCGCTCGTTTAATCTCTAAACCAACCTAACGAATATTGCATAAGAAAAAGATTAAACTTTAAAAATTTACAAAAGATAATTATAAATTAAAAAAATATATATTTTATTTGGGCTATAAAACAAAATCGAACAACAGAAATTGCTGTAACGAAACAATAAAACAGACCATTACTAATAGTAGAGGAAGCGCATTCCGGATGAAAACAAAACAAGAAACATTAACTAAAACTTTGAAATCAACAGCGTTCTATTAATTAAACACAACTTTTCAATTTCCAGTACAATGGAGTCTGTCACGTCCACCTTGACGTCAATATTAATAATTCATGCACTTCAAAACTTTATGAAAGAAGCCGTATAATCATCCGCAGGGAATCGAATGCAATTAAGTTATTTCCACAAATAAGTGCGTGTCTACTACAAGAAGAATGTAAGTGTATTGAGGTCGATGAGCTGGCAGCCTATCACTGCAATATCACATTTTTCCTAATTCTTTAACCTAAAATCCCTAAAAGTGGCACTCAAATTTCTTGTGCTCTGGAAACAAGTCTTAATATTTCTTTTTGGAAATGCGTGAGTTTGTGTTTGTATGTATTACATAAGTTAATAAATAGGGTTTTACGAAACGTTTTTGCTCATACCAGACACATTTCAATAATAATAATAAATGTATTCTTCTGTGTCACGGATTATGCTTTCCTGTGTATGCATCATGAAAACGGTACCATTCCATTTTTTTAAAATATTTTCGTTAGTATCAGATATTTTATAACTTGAAAATATAATTTCTACATATTTTATTCAAAATTATTCGCTGGCCAAAAATATTTCAAACTTAAAAAAAATTGGTCGAGATTGTATTGTATTGATTAAACCACAACAAGCGTGCTTTGTGTTGTCTCTTGTAGCATGAGCGTTAATAATATGATATTTCATAAAGCGTAAACTTTTAATTTATTGATTAAAACAATTACATTCAAGATAAACCTAAATGAAATAAGCGTAAACTACTTATTAAAATGTGACTAGTTCACGGCAAAGATCATTCAAAAATAATATGACCTAATTGCAAAATACATTTCCACCTCCATCGACGCACTTGCAGAAAATTGAGAAGTTTTGAAGTAAATTAAAACCGTCATAAATCTTATACAGTTTTTGACAAATGAATCGCAGTTTTAATTCTAACAAAACCATTTATCTTTGAGTATCTTTGGCGTCGGAAACAATTAGAGGAGGGACGAGGGCAAAAAGGCGAGTGATTAAAACATCACGCGTGGGTGACGACTGCTTGAAGGGTCCGGGTCAAGCATAGTGGCAGTGGTGGTAGTATGGTATAATTTTTCAGTAATATAAAATATAACATACAGATGTATTACAAAATTCATCCATGTATTTGCTGTATTCCCAAAAGGGGTAATCAGGGCACATTAGATTTAATTTTAAGTGCCACTTATAACAAGATGAAGAAAATATTAGATAATACAATTAAAAAGACGACTGCTCTAAAAAGATAAAAACAAGTTTCAAAATAAGAAATTAAAAGGAAATCTATTTTGTTTGCAGTCGGGAAACCTAATAACGTTCAGAAAGTTTTACGAGTTTACAAGATAGTTATCCATACAAAACGTGCTAATTTTTACACCTTCTGTAAGATAATACCTACCATAAAAAGACGGCAATAATATAACACTGCGCTGATCAAAAAAAATTAAGTGTCGGGACCGCCAATGAAAATTTCAATATTTTACTTAGTCAAACTTTTATGACCAATTTTTGTCTAGGCAACCTAATACCATTGGATAGTGTATCAAATATGAAATAACTTTTTATTTCATACAACAATTTATCAAATAATGTGTGAGAGTAATTTCACTCTACTCGTGGCCCTCTCTCCGCCGGGGGTAGTACAGTTTGACAGTAGGCAACACCCATTTTTCCAATTCATTTTGTCCTATTATTTCCATTTTCTTCGCAATTCTTAAGGATAACAGATGAGGGTAGTTGACACAAAAAGTATTTTTAATTTTTAATGGAGTCAGTCCAGGTTTCAGGTAGGTACGTAAACCCCGTGCGATTTATCAATCTAAATATTATCTAACAAGTAATGTATGATATCGAACAACAGATGAAGGTAGTTTTTGCTTCTCGTATCTTAGACCATGGGGCCGATTTTTGAGTTTCGAACGCTCGAATTCAAAAGCGAGTGGTAGAAAATAGTCACACGCGGCAAATTGTCACGATTATTGTCGCGTGAACCTAATAAGAGCTATTTTTGAGAGTCACCACTCGAAAGCTTGACTATCGATATTTTGCATATTGTTACCGGTTATTGAAAATCATATTTAAAATAGGTAGTTACAAAAAAGGGCAGTAATAATTGTAATATTGAATTGCACTAAAATACGTGACGGAATGACTAGTCTCCTCATTCCGCTTCTTTACAACTGTAATACATGTTTTTGTACTTATAACTCAAAATAAATATTAAATTTTAAATCCTTATCTCTGAATTAGTCGAAATCGAGTATAAAGACGATATATCGCAAAAAAAAAAATTTGGCCGCTTTTTTTTAAACATGCCATTTGAACAAGCCATGAATATACCTACTAGCTAGATTGACATGGTAGATTTTGTTTTTCTTAATGTGCAAGTATGGTTAAAGAGTCTAGTGTTGGTTGCCATTGGCAGTATGTAATTTTTCCTTTGTCAGTTTAATAATGTAAGCAAATTAAAAAAGTTAGAGTAGCGGCCAATAATCTTTTTTCTTAGGGTTTTCATAGGTAGTGTAGGTAGGGCCAAAGTAAGAAACTTCATGTCTTCATTTCATGCCATTAACACACACATACATGTCCGAGCATGTTTGAGAAAATTTATATTATTAGCATAATATTAAATTCAAGTATAAAGTAAATAGATTCGGGATGAATTACTTAGTGGGTACTAAATTCTACTGATAGAATTGAATACGAGTGGTCAGTACCACTCGACTTCGAATTTTCTATCGCTCGAATGTCAAAAATAGCATCTCATCGTTTTTTGTCAGATCTCGAGTGAAAAGTCGACCGTTCGAAACTCAAAAATCGGCCCCCATATCTTTTTTAAAGTAAAAAACGAATTCCCGACAGTGAAAGATACTGCAGAACTTTTAATGCTTACTGTTTTTCTAAAGTTTAGTGTGAAGACTCCAAACTACATCCCCATCGGAATTTGAAATTTAGATCTGAACGGTCTGTCTAATTGCTATCGGTTCACTCTTCGCATGCTAATGTCGGGGTTAGGGCGTGTTATGCTTTAAGATTATATTAATAAATAAGACAGTTGGTAAATTTATTACTAGTTCGTGTTAATTTTAATACAATGACCGGTTCTTCTCATAAAAATGTTAGAAAATATTTATTTCATGATTACAATGTAATAAAATTATTTTATATTTATGACACTGTTTTATAATATAACAACATTAAACGAGTGGATCAATATAACAAATTTGTTTTACGACAATGTTCATTTATTTACTATGAGTTTAAAATCCTAACGTTTTTGAGAAATTTGATTTCTGTACCCTAACCATGAGTTTGCAATGTTTGCATTACCGTACTCGCTAGCGACTGCGTTAACGATTTAGTATGTAGAAAAGTACAGCGCCTTGCGGTTACGCAATAGAACTAAGAATCGCCTTACTAAATTCTTCTTCCTACCCTACTTCATGGTAAGGGTACAGAAGTCCGAATCAAGTGAATAGAATGAGTAAAACAGTAACCCGTGAAATTGCTTAAACCGCAATTCTTAAAACTAGAATTTTACGGTCAACTTACACTAGGGCTGTGTGCGGGCAAGTTACTAGTACCAAGTGACATGTAGCGAGGGGCAAGTAGCAAGTTGCCAGTGGGTGACCGGGCTGCAATAATTCATACAGAACAGGAAGTGGCTCAATTTGCGCTCCCCACTTGGCTGTAAACAACGGAACTGTTCTAATTTAGTTTTGGGAACATGAAGTATTTTACTTATTTGTTTCCATGTCTTTTTACTTTGCCGTATATTCCGGTCTCATGATTCACACATCAATCACATCATCCATCATACGTTTAATTTAAAAACGATTTTAATTGCGCCATTTTGTTTTTGGCTATGAATGTTATAAGAGTCCATTAAAATTTTGTGTATTCAACAGGTATATTTGTATCTTTGTACCTAAATAAATATTTTGGAATGTTTATTTGCTATAAATAAACATATAATTTATGAAAGAAATATACAATGTTTTCATAAATATTTTTTCAAGTATAACTAAATTTATTTGATAATATCTTTGTACACACGTATGTTTTTTTTCCTATGTTTAATTCGCACTTTTTCTATTCTTCGAAATTACGTACATAAATAATCATCATAGGCCTTTGCGTCTATTGCAGATGATTCAAGCATTGCTGTGTAGTTGCGAACATCGTTTTTGGTGACTGTAGAGAGCAATGCGGGAACGTCACGATCTTAATGAATGCATGGGTGAAGTGTCCTCTCCACGAGCAATGCGTTGCCTGTGACGCAATTAAGGAAAATGCAGGGTTGCCCAAGACCTGGACCACCCTCTCGGCCTTGCTGGCTCATACGCGGATCCAGCCCTCAAAACAGGTTGTGGGCACAGCCACCCGAAAATCGGCCAAGTGCGAGTCGGAGTGCGAATTCTCTCATGAAAAATCTCACGGTCGGCGAACATTATGATGTAAATGTGGAAAATTTTAAAATACTTCTTGTACGCATCAAATAGTGTAGAAGAAAAACGCGAACGCAGCGAGCGCGAAATTTTTCGAACATTATGATGCAGGTGCGGATAATACCATAACATACGTAACAGTAGCTGTTAGGTCTCCGAATAAATATGTAAATAAATACGCAACAAAAATTATAACATCGCAAAGCACGATGTAAATCTAATTATTTTTAGGGCTTTGTACCCGAAGGGTCCAAATGGAGTCCTCTGTCTCTCACCTGTGCGTCTGTCGCCGTTTATTACCGTCAGCCCATCGATCTCAATATACCATGAAAGTGTGACGTCACAAGTCTATTAGGGTTGTGGGCATGCCCATCGTGCCCACAACGGTGACGGTGGATCCACTTGCCCTACTGCTGCCTAACGGAGACCCCACTCCGGGCTAAGGGAAAGGAAAATTAGATGAGGATAACGGATCGAGGATTCAGGGATAGGATGAAGGAGCAGGACTATTACCTTGAGGAAGAGAGGGGACAGCTCGGGTTGCCGGGGTCGCGTACCCGTATACCATCCAGCATTCACCAGCCAGTAGTTTGCGAATGGTATCCCTGACCGAACATAAATAATACAAACAAAAAATATATATCGCTCTTCAATTTACCTGTAAAAGCGACGTGAAAAATTGAAACAAATTTAATATTCAGAAAATATGGAAGGATCACGAATAAAAAGACATTAAAACGACAATGTCGCGTTTTATGGGAACAACTTTTACGATTGTTCGGAATACAAGTAGGCACCATGCAGCTTCGGATTTCCCCTGGTAGTCGTTGGGCGTAATCACAGTACAAAGTTTTAGTTTTACTTTATTCAAGACTAAGAATCAAGTTAGGGAATCCTATTCAATTATTTAAGAGTGCAGTGGATTAAATTAAAAAAAGAGCTATCAACGCGAGGGTAAACTCTGCGTTTGACGAAGTAGAAAAGTTTAAATTAAATTCAAACAAGGACGGGATTCGCACACGCTCTCCGCTAAATAACGACAATCTAGTTTTAATTGCTATCATTTATCCGCTATTTGTCTGGCTGCAGATTTCCTGGCTTTAACATATTAATGAGGAGAAGATCGTTGAACTTGAAAGTAGCTATGCTTAATCTGTGGGTTCACCTAATTACTTAATATTTAGTGTTCACTTTTATGAATAATTAAGTTGCGGCCGCCAGAGATGACGTTAATGTTACAAATAAAGTTTTAAGCGACCATTAAATTATACTGATGCAAGTTTGGGGCATAGTGTATTTGAATATGCTTTTGATGTGCCCTTATCAGCGGTTATCTATTAATTTTACTCTATGGTTTATTACGAAGGACCGGGTTTTTATGCCGGCGCTTGCGGCTGCCACTCCGTTTTTAATGACTCTATTAAAGAGATTAATAGGGTCTATCGTTTAAAAAACATCTCTCCTTTTTCTTTCCGTACAAATTTAATTAATGTTTGATACAGATCTCGTAGGCGCGTTGAGGTTTAGGGTTATGTTCTTACGTTTTACCATTTTGTTTCTTATTGAAATATGATATTTCTATTCGTTAGTTTGATATCAAGCTTTGATCTTTAGAAAATTGGTGTTTTTATGCACCCACTAAAGATACGTAGTAGTATTACCCCTTGCTGGAATTTCGTTATTGCTTTCTTCACTATTAATTACGAACATATCGATATAATAAATTCCGGGTAAAATATTTAACAGACCCGACCACTTACATTTTGTTGACAAATACCGTCATACCCTACTGACCTTTGATAAATAATTAGGGTTCCGTACCCAAAGGGTAAAACGGGACCCTATTACTAAGACTCCGCTGTCTGTCTGTCACCAGGCTATATCTCGTGAACCGTAATAGATAGTACCAATTTTCACAGATGATGTATTACTGTTGCCGCTATAACAACAAATACTAAAAAATAGAATAAAATAAATATTTAAGGGGGCTCCCATACAACAAACGTGATTTTATTGACCGTTTTTATAGATAATGGTACGGAACCCTTCGTGCGCGAGTCCGACTCGCACTTGGCCGTGTTTTTTTACATTAGTTACCGTTATTTATACTGTACTAGGACTCAACATTAAAAATTGTTTCGACAAAACCGTAATACTTGCTTCGAGCGTTTAACTTGCAATGACGTCTACTTACCCAAAGCAAAACAGTTTAGTATCGATCAGTCTGATCACAGCCAGCTAAACGGATTGATCATCCCTGCCGTCCCTACCTTTATTACCGCATGTTCATCACATGTGTCTATCCTGTTTACCCTTAATAGTAAAGAGAGGGAGAAAGTCATTGCTCGTCGTATTCGGTTGCCACACGAAGGTTCGTATTACAAGGCGGGTCCCCTCGGTCCTTCTACATGAGCTACCACCCAATTTGGCGTCGTACGCCTGCAGGTTTTTGCACGCATTCCCTTAATAAGGGACCTCAGACGTACGTAATGCTTTCTAGTGAATGCTTTTGGTATTTAGATGGAAAATATTTTGGGTTTAGCGGATTAGCCGCTTTTCAGGTTCGTTGAGCTGAAAACTGTTTACAAACCAGTACTTAAACGTTCTAAGGAGAACCTTGCATTTTCAGAAGTTAGTAAGGACGTCGGTTTCAAATTATATTGAATGACAAAATAACCTTGTACTTACAGTAAAGAAGAAGAATAGGTACCTATACCTATTATAATTACAAGGGTTGGAGTATTAAATATTTCAATTTTTAACCAATATTGATTTTTGACTTTAAAAACATTAAAGTTCCAAACAAAACCCCTAAGTTCAAATTAAGCTTGAATTCCCAAAAACCTTCCAAAATATAGTACGACGTATTCTCACGTAACAGAGCCCCGCGTGTCGTTGTCTCAACTTATTCCAGCTGCCGTCAGTGGCGCTCCGCCTGCCGAGTTGAGAGCACGTTCGTACGTCGCGCCAAATTGAACCCACGATCTTAAATACGATCGCATTGTAGCGAACCTCTAAATAATCGCGAACTCTTCAATTTTATATCATTTGTGTGTCGAATTTAGTGTTTACGTTAACCCATATTTGTGTTCTGTGAATTGTTTCATTTAAAATTTGCGTACCGGACGCAACTATTGTGTTACAATGTCCATTCAGCGGCCGTTAACTCGGTGAAGATGCCTCTAATATACCACAACTCCATTTCATGAGGGTAAATTGAGCAGCATGATTTTAAAGATAGGAGGGAAGCCTCCTACAAAAGCGCCGGCTAAGGTGGAGAAAGAAGTGAAAAAGACGAAATGCGATGACAAATGTCCAGGAGATCCTTGGATGTACTGTGTGGTGTTATGGTGTGCGTGTGCCATGAGCCTGATATCCAGCGGATACAGCCTGTATAAGCAGCAGGGGCTGCAGGAGAGGTTGGGAGTGTTAGAGGAGCAGCACCTCGCGCTCAGGAGCGCGGTGCTGGAACCACAGCAGCCGCTGGTGGAGAGGCTACGGCGAGAAGTGCTGGCGCGGCCGCCGCCCAACTGGAGGGCGAGAAGGAGCATCAGGGACTATGGGGACTGCGGGTGCCCAGCAGGTTAGCAAAAGATTTACGATAGCAGATTTATACGATGTCACTTAATAAAAGCCGAGCGAACCCTGGACTCTTCCATTTTTTTTGTTTATACTACGACGGTGGCAAACAAGTGTACGGTCCACCCGATGGTAAGCGGACAACGCAGCCTATAGACGCTGGCAACTACAAAAGAGTCAGGTGCGCGTTACCGACCCTATATAAAATTTGAGGATTCACTGTGTTGACAGCAGAAGGGCCAAAAGCTCCCTAGCTCTCAACACAGTGCATCCTCGGGAGCTCTGGCAACCTTGCTTACCTCCAGGAACACAACACTATTTACATGATGTAATCGGGATAACGCTGAAATCCGAAGGATTAAAAAGTGTCATGACGTCCAGATCTGTATTAAGAATACCTACATCATAAAAATCCTTTTATGTGCGGGTAAAACGATTGAAATAAAATTGGATAGCTGTTTCTCATCGTAATCCTGACAAAAAGCCCAAATTAAATATTGGATCGTTAACCCAGCAGGAACAAATCCAATTGGTAGCTCAAATGGAATGTTTATTCTGGTTTTATATTGTCGTCAATATTTATCTAATGACTTGATCAATATAAATTGAATGGATAAACCTATAGTTTATGGTATCCCTATTAAGTCAGTTCGTCGATTTAAAGAGAGACTACTGAGAACTACTTATTCATAATGGTCTACTCATACTCATTTTCATATCATAAACAGTTATTCTGACTTTGACCGTATATCTGCTTAGCAATACGGCCAAGAAATTCAACCAAAATATTTAACAATGTTCTTTTATTTAATAACATAGTCTAATAAATGAACCAATCCTACAAGCTCGTTATTTAAATGTTTGCGTTGGCGGCAACCAAGAATAACTCTTCATTTGAAAAAAAATTTAAAATACTACGTGTATTTTAAATAGAAAACTCCCGTGACTCTCAGACATATTGAAATATAATAAACGGGTCACTCACGTCTTTAACGTCGAATTTCGCTCGGCATGTTTCGGACCAATACGTGGTCCTTATTAATCATGAGGTCGTGGTCCTTGAACTGTCCTTCATTAACAGAACCAATAAAAATAATGACATCGTTAAAAAAAATGTCTTAATTTTTATATAAAAGTAGTTTGGGATGAGCATATTGCATAGAATAAACTGTTTGTGTTAAAAGAAATAATATGCTGTTGTCTACACAAAATTAACAACTATAAATAGATCCAATGTTCAGGGCATACGCCACAACTATATATGTATATACAATCAAAAATTCATTTATCTACTTCCTTTACCCACCTCTTTAAGGGTTCTTATTCAAGCGTTTCACACTCAGATGTCTTTAATTTTCTCCTCCAGCAAACTCCGGTCAACTAACAAAGCATGTAACTAACACTCACGGAGGCTGAAAAGCTATTAAATTTTTTTCTCGCCACAACTCCAAGTTAATCCGGGGTTGAAAGCTGTCACCCGGGCGGCTGATCGAAAAAATGATAAAAGCGGAGGGTGACACTCGCGAGGGTACCCTACACTTCACAGCAGGGATGTTAACGAATGGTGGAGTCGACTCTACCATAAAGTACAAGATGAACGCACCGTTCAAATTAAAATATATGTCTTAGTCCCCTGCATAATCGAATGTATGTGGAATTCACACACGACACTAGACAAGAAAAAGCATTACTCGTAGGAAAAATAAGGAAGTAAAAATCCAATTCATCAATGTATCTGCTATTAAAATATACGCAATAATAAACATTATGACCAAATTGAAATTTCGTATCGTAGGTCAATAGGAAGTTAAGAAATCCTTTAGAACAAAATTTTGTGACAGGTGACGCATGGTAGGACGGACGCGTGATTAACAGCAATAGGGTTCCGTTTGGACCCTTTGGGTACGGAACCCTAAAAACGGTACGGCAACAATGATCGTCTTAATAAGAAAGACATAAAAGAATACAAAAATACCTAGTAGCCTAGTAGCCCGTCTACTTTTTAACAATAACTTTATCGCATTCGAACAGTCTAGATACTTATGTAGTAAATAATCTTGGTTTTCCAGCTTATTTCGAAATTACAATAGAGAACTTTTATCAATAAGATGCTTATAATGCATGCAATGCCTAAAAGCATTATTTAGGAAACAGACAAACTATAAGTGGGCAAATCAAGTTGTTACCATAAAAACACTAACTATTACAAGTAAAATTTCAAAATACCTACATATGAGAATTCCTGATATTGAAACGGAAACAATCAATTGCCATTGAAACAAACGGTCATCATGTAATTTCCAATTAATGTCGTAAATAATGTGAGAACCAAATAAAAGAGTGGCGATATCGCAGGCGATAAAATGTCGCGTGCGCGTGACGCGGTCGCCCTCTGTGTTTATTAGGATTATTGGAAGATTTGGAAGCAAAGGCAATATTAGGCCGAGCGCATACATACGATTGACGTAAAAGTTGAACTTAAATGCTAGCTTTTTGAGAAATCTATATTCGATGAGTATTTAATTATACAACAAGTTATAACTTAACTGATGTAGAAACAATAGGACTCAAATGATGTAGGAAAGAACATTAAAAAACAAATATTTTAATAACTTTTGTTTCTATAGACTATGGAAGTAAGTAAAAAATAACCTGTCCAAGTCATTATTCAAACTATAAAATCAATCCCCATTTGAAATCGAAACAATATTGTGCCCGGTCTAACATATTATTTGCGGATAAATAGGCCTGCCGCTCGGACGCCGAAATATAACCAAACTGGGGGTTGAGCGGATCATTGACGTCATTGTAACAGTCGCTAATGGTGACGATCCAGACAAACAGAGCGTTTTCCACCATTAGTTCCTTTTGTCATGTTGTGACGTCACTTTTTTCGCTATTAATAAAATTAAGAAAATCTTTTCAAGAAACATCCTTATGTTTCTTGAAAAGATTTTGTATTTATTGCCCTTGTTTACTACTTGATTATCTCGAATATGGTCTACGGACCATTTAACAAAAAATATACTTACGCATATGACACATTGGACCCTGTGGAGGTTTGTTGAAAAATTTCGAATTTTGGGCGTAAATCGCCTAAAGGTAATTTTTTATTTCAAACAATTGAAAACATTGTTGCGATGAGCGCTGCTGTTACATAATACATATACGCTGCTGTTTATGTATTTCACTCCTATTATCTAACCCTTCAACAAAAGCATTTGATTCCCACAGTTTAATCGCTTTTACATGAACATCTGCCAGTTCCATTGATAAGTGGTCACTATTGTTACTTACATCTCATATAATGGCTATTTTTGTCCGTCCGCCCACGTAACTTGAAATCGATGAACTGGTCATGTTCTACGGAATGGGAGGCGTTTACTTGAATGATTCAGCGTAAATTGTGTTGCGTGCTATTTCTATTTCATGTGGGGACACTGCTTTTAATAATAGTACTATTGGAGTTAATAATTTTCGAGAGTATTAGTCATAGCAGTGACTCAAAAAAAGTGTTTTTTTCGCAATAGAAAGGTTTTTGATTTGAAAAATATACTGGGTACTAGAGGTACTATATAAAATAAAATATTTCTTTGGCTTATTCAAACAACGATTTAAATTAATATTATTCCAAAAAAATATAACCCCTACATTCAAGTCTCTGTCTTTTCTTCTAATTATGAAGAAAATAGATGTTTTATACTGTCTTTGAATTGACATCTCTTCCTTCATTAAATTACTTATAGCCTTTTATTATAAATATTTTCGCGTTAACGCAATCGACAACAAAGCTATTAAATTATAGGTACAGCTCAGAGGACGTCCCGCTACCTATAACATAGACAGACTCTCTATAATATAGACAACCAGACTAATTATATGGTTTTGTTCCACCGGCGCTAGTTCGCACCATTGTTCTGCAACTTGGTGCCTAACTTAATCCAGTTTTAGTTAAGTCTGGGTGCTAGATTTTCGATGTAAATGGGATAAATGATTAAATCACTTTTGTGTTGAAACAATGGAGCATTATGGTTGTATAATCTGGTTTTCAAAATATTATTACTCTGTGAAGATCCAGCGATCCGGCAACAAAAAGCAACATTCTAATTTTATTTTGCTATACCGAACGTTGAAGATGAGAAACGTGGCATTGCAAAAACAAAATGTGCGTTATCAATCCTTTTTCTTTATGTAGATTTAAACTTATTGATCTTTGTTTTTTATTTTATAGCTGCAAATAAATCCTAAATTATGAAGGAACATAAAACGAAAAAAAAAATATGTGGGAAGTAAGTTTCCTAAAAAATAGATACGAAACCCCCTTTATCCAATTAATATGATCTCCTGAAAACACGCGAGCCCATATTCGTGCGAAAATTACTCGCAGCCTGGGGGAAATATTTCATGTTACGCCTAGCACGATACCTTGAGTAACTATTTGCAGAACAGAATTATGTTTGCCCCCACCGGGGCCAAGCTAACAATCCCAATGGTTAATCAAAACAAAACAAGGGTTAGGATATTTTACCAATGATCTTCATCATCGATCTTCAAGCAAAGCAATTACCGATGATTCAAATACATGTACCTATTTATACAACTTGAATTGCTTTTGCCTTTGAAATGAGGTTCGGTTTGGTCACAAAAATGGTATTTGTACCACCATCATCATCATAAGAGATATATTTGGAAGTATCCAGTTATGTGAGCAATGCTCCACCTGAACTACGTATATAAGAGGAAACTCTAGAACTCTCCGAATGAATACGTTAGCAATATCGATTAGCTCTAACTTCTTTCGACCAGGGATAGTTTCAGCCAAAAGTTGTTTATTAATTTAGAATTCCATTTTGATCTTGCGAACTCGTTAATTGTGTTAGTATCGGGGGTGGGAGGAATTGCTTTCGCTGGATCGTTCGGGGCCTGTGTGGTTTCACTTCATTTTGTTCATACCGTGGAACTGTTTAATAAAGTTTTAATAAATCACCATTACAAAGCTCGGGAATCTGTGCATTTTAAGTGTTTAGGTAATTTGAATGTACTAAAGAAAATCAATGTGACAGAATTAATCGTGATAAGACCGCCTCGCCTGTTGTCTTTCTCTACATAGGTAGAGATATAGATGTAGATGTTGATGATGTGGATGTCGTTGTTTTGATTATGTATTTAACATTTTGGTTAGGTGTGCAATAAACGTCATCTATTCACAAAATATTCTTCGTTTTACCACTTACACACTCAATTTTTATTTGCTCATTTCAAAGTCCCAATTAATCAATTACTAGCTCGGATCTGTGTGTGACTCTTCTAAGCAAACCCCGGGTCAAACGCTTAATTGTCTGTTTGCTCGATGGAGACGTTAGGCCCTATTCACATGCAAATATATCATCAACACAAACGATAATAACACCTATTCCAGGGCTTTAAGGATCCATATAGATTGAAGAAATCATTTAAGTAAAGGGAGAAGCAAATTAAGCAAATTGTGGGACTTTTTCTGTCGATTTATTTCGATTCTAATTGGAGTGTACGTTGTTTCAATTTGGATCGCGCGCTGTAAACAAATGCGGGTAGATTTCAGTTGTTCCACTTGATTGGATTCTTATCTTGTGTACCTACTACTTGTAATTTTTTATTCAGACGATACGAAATTAGTTATTACTAAATGGATGCAGAATTGTATTTAATAAATACACGAAGTAAATTAAATATGTAACTCCACATAAAACAACAATTGGTAATAAAAAAGAAAATTTTCATGTTCTAATTGAATTGCCGATGTTCGTTGTCTGTTAGAACATTTCCATTTACTTTTAAGTTCCATTTCTCCACTTCATTAAACCGGATTGATTTAGACTACAGTAAATCTCTAAGAGCGCCGATGTGGTGAAAACAATCAGAGAAATGGGCTGTTGGTTAAATTAAACGTGACCGTTGACAGGACGGATGGCGCCGATCCATTAGGAGGCGGGAATCGAACCCAGATCGCAGTCGGCACGTAATGATCTGTTTCGCTTAGCTTCTACGAGTAGGTATCTTACTAAAATTGACACTTACATGCACTAAAATAAATTAGAATTATGTGGGGGAATAACAATCTTCCACAAATCGTAGTATTCCCATAGTAAGCTCATTAAGGCTAGTGTTATGGGTTTCAGACGATGATATACATATTTTATTGACATGAATACAAACTTGAATATATAACATCCAAGAGTCGGAAGCAAAAATATGCCCTGAATGGGATTCGAACACAAGATCGTCAGCTTCGTAGGCTAGGTCACTAACCTGAACTGTTATAAATAATGGTCCAGATGGTTTATTATCTTCTATATCTCCATTATCGACAGTCAGTATACTCGAAGGTTTGATCTCCAATTAATTACTGATAGAATTTTGTTTAAAATATTTTTTTATATTCGGTTCAACAAATGCACAATTCATTTCGGTATTCCGATTAGTAATTCATTTACTGATTCAAACATGTCTTAGGGGTTTCACTCATCTGTACTTTATGAACATACAAATCTATTGAAGCTATAGTATAGTGTACAATGTACATGCTTATCCTCGCGGCTTGAGATAGGTCCCTGAGGAACACCAGAAGCCTCGCTGGCGTAAGTTACGCTTAAACTCTGGAATTAGACACAAGGCTTGAGAGAATAGCTGAATATCAGAATTACGGAGTAAATTAGCTTACATTTTAGTACTTAAATTATAAAAGTAAATCTAATATTCTAGCCTGAAGTTAAATATCTTATTACCACTTCAAATATATCATTAAATTAAAACGGGCTTATTCTACCAAAATCTGCTAATAACACAATTTTCATACAGTAATAAGGGGACGTACGTAAAACTTTACAGTTCATAGCTTTAAATCTTTGAAGTTTGTGCACACAAAGTTTGATATTTGTCCGATCATAAATCGATTTTCACAAAAGCACGTAACACTGACGTGTCATTCATAGATGATGCTGATCATCTATAAAAAAATATCTCTGCGATATAAAATAATACATAAAATTCACGAAACATGTGTATTGTTTAATAAAATTTACTGCTTATTGCGTTCCTTGAATATCATGTAATTTAACCCACAATTTAAATCTTGCAATGCTACTTGAATTATGGATTGATTTTAATTTAGACTGTTCAAAATCATTTACTCCGACGGCGATATTACTACAACTTCTATACTTAGCTGAAATGAATTCTTTGAAACGTAATGTATATAAATTTTAGTTAAACTTGTTAACTCACCAATAATTATAATAATTGGTACTTTTTATATCTGATAATGTCTTGCAAAAAATAAAGTTATTCTGGTTCATGTTCTTATCTATAATTTTGTCTTTTCTATGATGTCTATCTACTCCATCCACTGAAGCAAACTAAAGAGTGGTGTCTCAGGGAGGGTAGGAAGTTGACGGAAGCTGCGTATTTGCCCAGCAAAGGCTCCAGGGTGTTTGGCTTGAGATAAAATAATTGAAAGTAAAACAGGGGAGATCAAAGTGTGTGAATTTGTTCAATTTTCTTATTGAATGCGTATGTCAATTTATTTAAATACAATTGTGGTTGTAAATACACTTTACAATGTCGCTCTTTGATCATTCTGTTACCTTTTTACTTTGATGCCTTAGGCTTCGCGATCTTAAAAAAGAGAGATAGTATATTGTTTTCATTCTATCCGCGAGAAAGGTGCCAATCTTTAGTGTGTACTAATTTGAACGTGTTTCCTCCATAGGGTATTAAGTAAGAGTTCTAACATTTTATGTATTATGTCTGAGTTTTATGTATACTTAGATTGATCGTTGATACTACGTAACATTATTCGATATCGAGATTCAAAATGTTAAACATCCGCTGTATTCTATAACTTAGTTCTAAATCTCCAGGCAATGTTAATGGTGTCTAATTGATACGCTACGCGAACTAACAGAATCGCTGACTTCTTGAATACTCGACTAATTTTGGAACAGCGTCGAGGGAACGCATTCGTGATGGCTCTGAAATTGTGAGAATTTGTGGCGTTAATGGTTCACCAGATGGCGAAAACAATATTTTGAATGCATCCGAGCCGAAGAATGGAACCAGAGATGCATCTAAGGGCTAGGTCACAAATATACAAATTTTGACTAATACTACCAAATTTCATTTCAATGTGGTTATAGTTATTTGTATAGGTCTAATGTATAATGATGACAACTTTTACCAGTAACTATGGACACTATTTTTCACATTTTGTACAACTATATCAGTTTTATGAACGGAAATATATACTTTGACTTGTAAATACATTCTGATTCAGAAATAGATACACACCTCGTTATTCTTCAAATTTGTTGAATAGAGGAAGTAAAACAAATTGCGCTACATTTGTTAATAATTAACCGGATAAATACAGTAATTTTATTAAGAGTTAAACAAAAAACTTGAGTAAACCAAACAGGCAAACCGGTATACACCATCCTGACGATCGTAGTTTACTGTTCCAATTAGATAGTTTTTAAAGAGGCGTGAGCTTTCACAACACGAACATACAGATATTACAGAGCTATAAGAATTCCGTATCAAACAGTTTGAAACATTGTTATGTTTCGTCATTTATTGTGAAAAATCATTAAACCTGTTAATACAAAGAACAAAGTTGAGCGCGCACAACAATTGAACGCGCACAGCATGGCGGCAGACCGGAAATCAAATCTGGTGACTGTGTCTCCGTGTTACCACTCCAGCGATGGTAATAATTTTTTACGTTAAATTCTGGCTGAGAAAATGTAATTACGATTATTATCGTCACTCTTCTGTTTTTTCTGCAAGCTTAACTTGATGCATGCATGCGCCCTGGGTTGAACATTCGATCTCGCTTATTTGAGCTTCCTCTTCTTTTTTGTCTCGTGAAAAATGTGAATATGGAATTGTGGTCCCCTTGTCTTCTTTCCATTTCATATAATCATCTTTGAATTCTGATTTTGCTTTGATTTTCGTTATAAATTTTTTGGTCAGTCATCGATAATAGCAGGCGTAGGGAACAAAACCCTAGAGGTATTGAATTCTCTGTTCATGTATGTTGTGGGCACTTGGACGTGGGCAGGTCGTAATTGAGCGTTCATTCCAACACGAGCCGAGGCGTGGTAATTAATAACATTTTTGCTGCCGTCAATGGTCATTTTGTTCCTTGTTTTCCTATGAAATGCTGACCCGGTCTTATTATTCTTGCCTAAAAAGATGATAAAAAGGAAATTTTGTTAACAGATGCGGAGAAAAATCATTCATACTAAAACATATTAGTATTTGTGGTTTAGATGTGGTTTAGGTTCATAGTTGTCCTGTTCATGAGTCTACTACTATTGACAATTTTGACGCCTCAATTCCCGCCATCTATAGCCATATTTCCGAGCAGTGGCGTGAAAAGCACTATGTTAAGCCTCGGCTGAAAGTGCAATAGATGGATCTCGTACTTTCGAGGGCCTCCGCTGCGCGTCGGCCCTCGAACTAACTCGTCCATCTATTTCTTACTTTCTAGCCTCTACAACAATGTACTATTATTTGTGCCGCCTGTTTCAAAAATTAAGAGTAGGTACCCTACTATATAGGTATTGTAAGTAAAAATTAGCAAATACCTATGTGTTTTAAACGAGGGTATCATATTTATTGTAAATCCTTAGAACGCTCAATATACTTTTATCTGACATTGATAAACATAGTCAAATTCGCATTTTATTTTGTATCAATAACTACATACTCGTATTATTGTGAACTTCCATTAGAGGCACCCTTACAATATAACAATATTGATTGCGCTGGTTCTGACCTTGCTTTGGTTAGGTAGAATTGGAGGTCGAGGGGTCATTGTCCATGTGTCGTTAAATGTCATAATAGTCGACGTCAAATAGTTATACTTACACTTTTTGCCTCATTAAAAAGAAGCAAGATGCAAAAGGGTAGTAGAGACAAGTAGTACCTTATAGTTAACTCTGCAAAAAAATTGCAAGTTGTATATAATTTAATATTGATTATCTGTATGTGTAAGCGTTGTATACATACCGCGTAGCCACTAATATTTTAATTATCATGTGATAGTTTTAATAATTGAGTCTATAACAAAAATGATATATTAGAAACGGATAAGCATTTTACGTACAAACTTACCTATAGATCGACCGTCTTAAGGCTGGGTATTACCACACCACATTCGAGTTTTTTAAAACCATCTGAAACATAGAATATAGTGTCTTAAATTCTAAAAAAAATATATGTGTTACATAAGGATCTTGTCTAGTCAAAATCGCAGTCAGTTACACTCACTCGATAGAAAAAAAATCGCAAATTTACCCCTTTATGGGATGTTTTTTCAATATTACTGAAATTTTACATTTAATTTTTGTACTTAATTAGAGACCCTAAATAGTTATAGACAAATTCGTAGGGTTTGCTTTGATAAAATTATTGGCTTAATGACTATGTTTAAATATTTACGAAAACTATGCGCAGAGCTTCCATTGGGGATACCTCCCCTTAATGAGTCCTCGCCTGTGACGGGTCAGGGCAAGAGGGGAGACGTCAAAGGGTAGCGGACGGGTAGCGGGCGGCGGATCCCTACCCCCCGGTACCCTTCAAGGACCCTTCGTTTAGGAGTCGACATTTTTATTTTATTGGATTGCGCTTGACCATTAAATCCGAATACACTAACAAGCTCATCGGCATGGCATGTCATTCAGCATGTCACGAGTACATGTCATTATAAAAATATACGAATACTCTACATATTATAAGTCGCCTAACTATGTATTACTTTGAATTCCTCGCTGGCAACTAACTAGATTCCGTTAGGCGACTTCCTGACTTGTCGGCGCGGAGGCGGTACGATATGAGAAAACTGTCAAATGTCAGTGTCAACTGTCAGTCAACTCAGTACTACTTTTTACTGCGCCCCTACATTAAAATGAGTGCTTCCTGACTGGCGCGGGATGCGTCAAAGAAAAAAAAATCACATATCGATCCCGCCCCGCCAAGTCAGGAAGTCGCCTTAGCAACTAACCTGTACATCATTTATTAAGCTCAGCATTTAACACACCAACACACGAGCTTCTAAAGCTCGAAGCTCGATGAAGTCGTTAGCTGTGTTGATATTTCTTATTTAGACGGTTAACTTTTACTCGAAAGCTTTAACGGTAAGCTCGCTAGGTAGGAAATGTTGCATTGAGTGGTTTGATCAAAGCTTAAAGTTGTGCTAGAAACTGACTGTACCTACTAGTAACTTTTCTGACTAAGTATGTAGGTATATAAGTATCTCATGGGGCGAGTACAATGTCAAGTATATGTCGAGCAGGCTGAAGAATCCGTGAAGTAAAGAGCTACTCGCATCCACATCCCTCATCCACATATTATCTCATACTTTCACTACAAACACCCAACTACACATGGGGAAAAGCGTTACTTTTCGATCACCGTTATTGTTATTCCCGTTCCAAAAAAATCACATTGAAAAATCACCGTGACTTTGTCACTTCGGTTATTTCGTGTCACGACATTTGCGTGTCGATCGTTCCCGGCAGTTACTGATATTTTAGTAACAACTGATGTTACTCTGTGACAGCGCACCGCAGTCACAGTCACAGCTAGTAACAGCGGTCACGAGGCTCGACGTGACGCGTCGCTTACACACTGTTCTAGTGATATCGTCGCTAAGTAACAACGTTATTTTGTAACGTTGTTACTTCGTGACAAGTCACACTGTTACTTTTTAACGGCGGATCACCGTGATTTTTTCATCGTGAAGTTATTTATCACCCACCTCTACACCCAACTACATTCACTCACACAAACCTACACCCCTCTAATAGAATATTTAGTGTTTGAACATAGTGTTAGATTTTGTTAAGTTTCCCTAAATATTGTTAAAAGCCGCATGAAACAAGTATTTCTCGTGTTTGATCCGACTCCTACGATACAGGCTGTGCCTAGTGTGGAAGTCATTGTTTGTCATTACTGTTAAACTGTATTTTTTGGTAAATAAAATAAATTGAATTGAATTGAATTGAAATCAGGCGAATGACTACATGTCATTCCGTTCATAAAAGCTCATTTTAGCATAGAAGATATATGACTTTAATCAAGACGTTGCGTTAACGTAAGATCCCTTAGATTATTAATCCACGTGCGTTATTCATGTTGTAGCATACATATCACTCAAGCTTTCAATGAACGTAATACGTTTTACACTATAAGTATAAATAGTATACAAGGAATCTAAAATTAAAATCCGACCCCAACTCACTCTCTCTACTGCCTTTGACTTTTAAATCCTTGAACCAATAACTTACACATTTATACAGTTTTATTATTCCTAACACAATAAACAACTGAGGTTGTAAACAAACAATCAGACACGATATAACTCAACATTAAAACCGTCCTTATTACCACTACGTAACGACTAACTTCAATGTTAGGTCTTAAACCGCAGTAAATTGAAATCATTCTTAATTCCTCCGAATAAGGTGTATATAAGAACGCAGTACGTTGTGAAGTCAAGCGTGTTAAGTATAGCCCGTATTGTAATGGGCCCTTTTATTTTTATTGCCTTTTTACTGAGACAATATGCGAAGGACAATGATGATGTATCCTGTACTTAAGAAAAAGTATTTCTTTCTCGCACGAACATGGCAATTTAATTTTTTTTGTCGTATCCGCATTTGCAAATACAAAACACACTTACACTTAGCACGAATGAATAAGTCCATTTTTTTTAGATTCGATGGTATAGGCTAATTTTTTAAATAAAATACACAGTTAATCAATAATTTCCTTCGTCTATTTTATGTTATGAGTCTCATCTGAGGCATCGGAGCGTTTGTTTAAAGTTATAGTTAAATTTAATTTGGCTTTTGATAGCATCGTGATTCTGCTAACTTTTCGTTGCTATGTCAATGCTAAATCAATACGTTTATAGTCTCATGGCGACATTGCTTATTTTCACATATTTATAACAAATAGTTATTTTTCAAATTTGACTGTTGTATTATTTGCTTATTATTCCTTAACCACATAAATTGTATCATCGATCACGTCGTTCTCATAGTGCCATCTATAATCAGGGAGCAGACAATAAATACCTAATGACTCATTGTTAGCGAATGATGAATTATCCTGGTAAAAAAATCTATTACAAGGGGACAATCAGAAGGATCTGTGCGGGATTACCCTGTTATGATAACGCTTTAATACATTAGGCGAGGACTAAACAATAACAGTACAATGAGTGTAACTGGTGAGTAGTGTATTTCTGTAGCAGAGTTATAATTGATTAATTTATTAGTATTACCCAGCTTTTAATTACATAACTACATTTTTACTACTCGACAACGTGGCTTTGGACCAAGTTTTATTAACTGTCTCTTGAGTAACATTAGGCAAATAAAAATATGAAAAAAATATTAAAGTTTACAAATCATAAGAATGATTTAGATTAAAATAATATTAAACACTCAGCTTTATGTGTACTGTATCCTTTCCTTTTGACATTTGTTTTTTGGTAACTGCGTTGTCTAACCATTGTTAGTGTTCAAATTAATTCTGTGTTCTTTGTGTTAAAGGTGTTTTTGTTGGTAAGCATTAAACATATATTTTATGTCACACCTGGCCATAAAGTGGCCATTATCGCACGCTCCGCGCGCGAAAAAACCCACTTCCTGGCCAGGGGGTGACATAAAATTTTGCACTTACCACGGGCGATAATAAAGAAAGCCTCAGATCGCATATTTATCGCCCTTGCCTTCGGCTCGGGCGTAATATACCTGCGATCTGAGACATTCTTTGTTTTATCGCCCTTGGTAAGTAATGTACTATGTATTGTAAATGTGGAAACATATTTTGTATAGGTAATAAGAGGGTGACTTCTTAATCCAGACGCAAACACCTAAACGTTTATTCGTATTGCACCAAAATGTTAATGCCTTTTCCCACGGACCTTACGAATAGCAATAACCATTCCGAATGTTTATTTTCGTTGGTCAACGAATGGGGTATAAAGCACCCGGGAGCCGTTGACCTCGTGAATCACGCCCTACGAAAAAACCGGGGGTGCGGTCAACCCTTTCTCTTTATAATCGTATAGAAGTTATAATCGGAGCTATATGCAGATTGGTTTGCGAGTAATTGGGCAAATAAAATGTTTTACGAGTTTTAATTTAGGTTTTTGTCTCAAATTAAGACCACGTTATTCGAAATCATAGTATTTTTCATTCAATTTTAAACCATTAAATACTCACTTTATTGATGGGATATTTAGATATGTTATAGTTTAAGAGTCGGTCTAGTGTATTTTAAGGGTCTACCTTATTTCCTATAAAATCAATAGTTATAAAATCATGATCTATAACTACGAATTCTATAAAATTATTTAGTATAATGATTCATTTACTATAAATGTCATTTTGTATAACATTCAAATGGTATAATTCCAAAATCTTTTAAACCCAATAAATATAATATTCAAAATCTAGAAATACTGTTGATATATTATTCATTGCCTATAATCATCATTCTGTATAACATTCAAAATATAGAAAATCGGTTGATATATTATTTATTGTCTATAATCATCATTGTATATAACATTCGAAATCTAGAAACTCAGTTGATATATCATTCATTGTCTATAATCATCATTGTATATAACATTCAGAATCTAGAAAGTCAGTTGATATATTGTTTATTGTCTATAATTGATATTTGTTCGACCTCAATATAATAGATAGATAGATAAAGCCTTTATTTGATTGCTACAAATACACACACAAAATACAAAGAAAAAAAACACAAGGAATAACGATACACATACGGAATATAACAAAATTAAAAATAAAAACACAAGAAATTACAATAGTATCATATCAAATTATATAGGTAATATAGGTAGAACAGTTACAAGTTATAATAATTATTAGTCCTATTTAACAGACGTGTCAAATTTTAAAGTCTGATGACGCGCCAACCCGTCGATGGCACCCCGCTCACGCGGGGTGCCTATTCCGCTCTGAGCGATGCAAGTGAACCCTAACCTAACCGAACCGTAACAGTACCTATTTAACAGATGTGTACACATTTGAAAGTCAGATGACGCGCCAGCGTGTCGACGGCACCCCGCTCACGCGGGGTGCCTATTCCGCTCTGAGGGATGCAAGTGAACCCTAACCTAACCGAACCGAAACAGTACCTATTTAACAGATGTGTACACATTTGAAATCAGGTGACGCGCCAGCGTGTCGAGCGGGGTGCCTATTCCGCTCTGAGGGATGCAAGTGAACCCTAACCTAACCGAACTTTAACAGTACCTATTAAACAGATGTGTACACATTTGAAAGTCAGATGACGCGCCAGCGTGTCGACGGCACCCCGCTCACGCGGGGTGCCTATTCCGCTCTGAGGGATGCAAGTGAACCCTAACCTAACCGAACCGTAACAGTACCTATTTAACAGATGTGTACACATTTGAAATCAGGTGACGCGCCAGCGTGTCGACGGCACCCCGCTCACGCGGGGTGCCTATTCCGCTCTGAGGGATGCAAGTGAACCCTAACCTAACCGAACTTTAACAGTACCTATTAAACAGATGTGTACACATTTGAAAGTCAGATGACGCGCCAGCGTGTCGACGGCACCCCGCTCACGCGGGGTGCCTATTCCGCTCTGAGGGATGCAAGTGAACCCTAACCTAACCGAACTTTAACAGTACCTATTAAACAGATGTGTACACATTTGAAAGTCAGATGACGCGCCAGCGTGTCGACGGCACCCCGCTCACGCGGGGTGCCTATTCCGCTCTGAGGGATGCAAGTGAACCCTAACCTAACCGAACTTTAACAGTACCTATTAAACGGATGTGTACACATTTGAAAGTCAGATGACGCGCCAGCGTGTCGACGGCACCCCGCTCATGCGGGGTGCCTATTCCGCTCTAAGCGATGCAAGTGAACCCTAACCTAACCGAACCGTAACAGTACCTATTTAACAGATGTGTACACATTTAAAAGTCAGATGACGCGCCAGCGTGTCGACGGCACCCCGCTCACGCGGGGTGCCTATTCCGCACTGAGGTATGCAAGTGAACCCTAACCTAACCGAACTTTAACAGTACCTATTAAACAGATGTGTACACATTTGAAAGTCAGATGACGCGCCAGCGTGTCGACGGCACCCCGCTCACGCGGGGTGCCTATTCCGCTCTGAGGGATGCAAGTGAACCCTAACCTAACCAAACTTTAACAGCGCCTATTTAACAGACGTGTACACATTTGACAGTCTGATGACGCGCCAGCGTGTCGACGGTACCCCCCGCGAAGTTTAGACTATCTAACATTTATAACAAATTAACATTATAGCAAGCAATTATTATAGAATTTGAATTTATAACAGGTGAATATTAGAGTAAAAGATAATTATAGAATATGAAATTTATATATAATGAGTTTAGACTATTTAACATTTATAACAAATTAACATTATAGCAAGCAACTATTATAGAATTTGAATTTATAACAGGTGAATATTAGAGTAAAAGATAATTATAGAATATACAATTTATATATAATGAGTTTAGACTATTTTACATTTATAGTAAATGAACATTATAACAAGCAACTAATATAGAATTTGAATTTATAGCTGGTGAATGAATATAGCAAATGAATTTAGTGTATGTGTAGTTATAGCCATTAATTTTATAGGAAATGAGGGGATACCGTATTTTAAGGCTGAAAACACGATATTTGAAACTTCGCTCGATGATCTCACATCGCAAAAACAGGTAAATTTTGATCTTATTGTGAGTCGTATATAAAATATATCCAACTCAGACTCGAGTAAAATATATCAATAGATAGGAAACGATGTGAAGAAGTGCATTTTACGGCTAATTTTTTTTTAAAAATGTTTTTATATTTAACAAAACTCAAAAATATCAGAAAAGCAAACTGCGCGCTTCATTTTAGTAGACAGATGGCCGTTGGGCCTCGAGCTGGACGGACGTCTGTCGCACTTTTTGCAGTTTGACATTTATAAAAATCGCATATTTAATTTATCGCATTTTTATGATATTAACATTTCCAGGGTAAATTACTGGTGAGTCATATCGACGAATAAACATTTAATAGTAGTTTATGCAACTGGTACATAATGAGGGGCATTAAAACACGAGTGTGTTTTATGAAACGAGCCGAAGGCGAGTTTCATAATAAGGTCACACGAGTGTAGATAAAATAGTTTTCCTGGTACTTTTACAATTCGAGATAGTGGAAAACATAAAATGTGGCTAATAAAGCTTATCATTATATCATTTTTTTCCTTTTTAAACCCTCTCTTATTACAAAAGGTTTCATTGAGTATTTTTAGAATGTGGAATTTTTTTCCATTATACGGGTCACACTCCTTCATATAGCATATTGTATATTTTATGTCTATGTGTGAGTATATTCATAGCGCCTGACACATAGTTTGACATCTGACATTAGCAAATTAAATTCAAGCTTGGTATTTCAAATACAATATTTTAAATTATTAAATATATTGAGCTTCGTATTGTAACAAAATAAATATGCCCAAACGGACCGTAATCCTGCCAAAGTTTTGACGCTATTCGACTTCAATTTGCTCTGCAGTTCAATGTAAAGCAGAATGACATCAGTATTACGATGAAAGTGATATTATTGCATTGTGTAATTATTCCAATATATCAACGTAAACGATAAAAAAAAATAATACAAATTTAAATGAAAAGATGCCTCGGATAATATCTGAAATAGAAAGGGCCCAAAGCTCTGAGGAATTCTGGCCGCTTACGGCTAGTATGTGGGGGAGGGTATCTGGTGACGGCGTCGCGGTCTCAGATCTATGATCAGCGGCTTCGGTGAACTTCACTTCATAGCCACATCATGCGCAAATGTTTACGTGAATTTACTGGACGAAGTGATGCTGCAAATTGTTCTACTGACTTTCCTCACTTTATTCAAGATACTTGCCCCATACAGCACGGGTCACTTGGGAATGGTTTACTCTACAGCTACATCCAGGCATAAATGTAATGATGTAATGCCATCGCCTGAAATTCGAACCCGATTGAGAATCTTTGGGGTTTAATGGTTCAACAGTGGGATCATCACCATGAAAGAACCAAAGAAGCAATTCAAGCAATAGATACTGCAATGAAATATGGGAGGAAATGCGGGGAACTGACATAATTATCAACGTCTTCTTAGCTTATTGAGAGACAGGCTACAAACTGTTGTAGACGCACTGTGGTTGCACGCATTATAATCCCTCAGTCTTATGTTTTATGTTTATAATAAATTATATAATAAATCTTGAATTTTATTTAAGATGGATTTATGAACCGTACTGTCTTCTCGAAGATCTCACGGTTCGAAATAAAGGCCATACGATAAATAAAGAATAAATATCTGGGCGACCAAGCTTTGCTCGGCGTTTTCCCGGGCATGAGACCTAGCTAGATCGATTGCTCGTCCCCGAAAACCCCCACATACCAAATTTCGTCAAAATCGTTAGAGCCGTTTCCGAGATCCCCGAAATAAATATATAAATAAATAAATAAATATACAAGAATTGCTCGTTTAAAGATATAAGAATATCTGGGCGACCGAGCTTCGCTCGGCGTTTTCCTAGGCATGAGACCTACCTAGATCGATTGCTCGTCCCCGAAAACCCCCACATACCAAATTTCATCAAAATCGTTAGAGCCGTTTCCGAGATCCCCAAAATAAATATATAAATAGACATATAAATAAATAAATATACAAGAATTGCTCGTTTAAAGATATAAGATAAAGAACTAATAAATAAAGTTGTAAGCTTTTATTAGCAGGGCAAAATATTTATGTTGAATCTTTTTCTAAATAAAATAAAAAAAGTACAAAATATTTATTTACCAAAATAACGCTCAATAATTATTTATGCTCTAAAAATTACAAAAAAAAAAACACTTGCTCTTGCCTGAGATTCGAACCTGCGACCTGCGCTTTAGAGAGCAAGCGATTACTAATTACACCACAATGTACTTGGCTTAGTGGTTGAAATTAAGCTACTTATTTGTGGCTTGCAACTTTGACTTTTTGTGTCGAGTCGTGATAGAATTTAGGCCTTATTTAGTTAAGTGAAATCTGTCAAAACTGCGCAACAGAGACAGAGATATGCAATGACAAGTCTACACTCTTTTGCGTGAATGTCATAACAATCTGTTCTAAATTTAAATGGTTGACAACCTAATTATCACGTGCGCCACTCTGGCTTATTCTGGTTAATTTGACAAAGAAGGTCTGTCACATATTCAAATTCTAAGTTACAGCAATCATTAAAAAAAACGAGGTCAGTGACCTGTCACAGTAAAGTGAGATAGTGTGTGTAAAATGTAATTGTGTTTGTTACTGGGGAGAATTACGATAATGTTGCGCCGCCTAGCGGATTTTTTGTGTCGCGTTTGTAGTTTCGCTGCAATAAGAAAGCCTTAATCCATTTTACGTGTGTGAGGCCGCCATCGGTTGTATGCTGAATATTCTGTGTGTAATCACGTCATACCCTTTTTTTTTCTTTATACAACAACGGTGGCAAACAAGCGTACGTACCCTACCGGCCTATAGATACTCGCAACTTCAAAGGAGTCACGTGCCCGTTGCCGACCCTTTATAAAATTTGAGGATTCACTGGATAGCGCTCAAAAGTGATTATTGAATTTGAGCGCATCACATCATTTTAAAATAACATACTTAATGGAGTTATTGCTATCGTATACGCGTTGTCATGGTAAAAAGAACACGACAGCATACTTAAAACCCCAAATTAAGCGGTTCACGGCTGATTGCACAACCTGCGATGCAGCCCCGATGCAGCTGTTCGCACACGCGTCACGCGTTCGCGGGGTTGAATATTTTATAATTTCCTGTTATACTATGACTAAAACATAGAACTAACCTAATAAGCATGTTATTTTATAAATACGCCCTGTGTTGTAATTAATAAAGGAATTTTAACAGCATTTATTGAGGCAATTTAATTACTGCATATTAATATAAATCTGCCTGTACACTCATGTATAGTAGAAATTATAATGTCCGACATTTTATAAAACTTGTCACTGGACTTTGAATCTTCACGCTTGGACAGTAAAGTCGCTTTTTGAACGGCCTAATTTAATACAATTCGGACATTTTAAATAATTTTAAGTAAACGTCAGATTTTGTTTGTGTTCAGAGGAATGTTATATAACTATAATAAATTTTACACTAGTAGTAATTTTATACTAGTAGTAGTAAAACATAATTGCTTGGACGTTAGGGCAACGCAACTGCCAAATAACAGACATAACGTTTTGCCGGCCATGTGTCAAATGCAATTTGGCATAGTCTCAACTAAAATATTCATGTATTAGGTTAACGACACTACGCAAAAATTACAATGCTTAATAGCTACACGCTCCAAATTTGGCACAGCTTCATGAAAGCTTTGCTGACACCTTGACGCATTATAATTTCCATATCATGACTAACTACATAATCTTTTTTTTTGTATTAGGTGCACTACTTCATCGTATTGTTATTTAAATCGGGTTACTTATGCTTTATGCTAGTGTTGATATTTATTTTCAGTCTGTAGAGTAAAACAGATATCACCAATCATGACTAGCCAACCTTATCCGAATTCCGGAATACCATAAGGCATATAGGTTAATTTTGCTTTTAGATGAATTAAATACACAATACAAGACCTCGTTATAACATTTACTCGTATTTTCAAGGAGCTGTATTGTGATCGTGAATACATTAAATGCAATATGTTATAATTATAGAAAAACAATAATGTGAACAATAACAGTACATAGTATGTGAAAGTTTACTTGTAATGAATTCGGTTAGAAAAACTTGCCCGCAAAGACGTTTTCTACAAGAAACACAGTTATGTTATGTACGTAACCACCGCAAATTCAAACATTGTGGCTAAGGCGACTTCCTGACTTGGCGGGGCGGGATCGATATGTGACATTTTCTTCTTTGACGTAAACTTACTGACGTCGCAAAAATTCGCACTTGACGGAATACTGTCAGTAAATACATTTGCGCAGTAGTAAATATCATGCGCAGAAGCGAAGCAGTACTGCCTTCGTATCATCCCGCTTCCGCGCATCCCGCGCCAGTCAAGCACTCATTTAAATGCAGGGGCGCGGGCGCAGTAAAAAGTAATACTGAGTTGACTGACAGTTGACACTGAAATTTGACAGTTTTATCATATCGTACCGCCTCCGCACCGACAAATCAGGAAGTCGCCTTATGCGTATTAGTATTACGCTCAGTATTACTTTTTACTGCGCCCCTACATTTAAATGAGTGCTTCCTGATTCCTGTCTGGCGCGGAATGCGCGGAAGCGGGACGAAACGAAGGCAGTACTGCTCCGCTTCTGCGCATGATATTACTACTGCGCAAATGTAATACTGACAGTATTCTGTCAATTGAGAATCTTTGCGACGTCAGTAAGTTTACGTCAAAGAAGAAAATGTCACAAACGATCCCGCTCCGCCAAGTCAGGAAATCGCCTAAATGTTGTTTTTATTTTTCGGGTACCATTGATGCAGTTAAAGGACTGTACTGTAGCCAATTCATCGGCCGCGCATGTGTTCAATGAGCCGAAACGTCACGCCTATTGTAAGCCATTAGCTTATAACAAGTTGTTGTGGGTGTTTCGTTCACCATACTGGTAAGGGCAAAATGACTTCTATCCAGTTTTATTTGTGTTATAAGGATATGACTTCTATCCAGTTTTATCTGTGTTAGAAGGGCTCTTTTTTAGGGTTGCGTACCCAAAGGGCAAAACGGAAGGATGCCGGCGTGGACGTATTTGAAGCCTGGGTATTAGTGTCGATGCTTTATGTGTTATTTATTAGTGCGCGCGGGCCGGCCCGTCGAGGCAAACATGGCGCACGCCGGCGAGACGTGCCCACACGAAACACATGAAAGAGGATTTAATATATGGATGTAGATAAAGCAGTGTATGCAACTGTACATAATTAGGCATTAAGTACCAGTTGCATAAACTACTATTATATTTTATTTAGGTACATGTTATGCATGACCAAACGAAAAATGTATAGTACCTATTACCACTTTAAACTTTATGGCTCTGAATTTATAGTGCGCTTCCATTTTAAAACCATCATCAAATTTGGTTACGATTGCACTATAAAATCCCGTTTATTATAGCCAAAGCTTCAAGAGCCAACTAAAATATGAAGTAAACTCCATTCTAAGTGCAGTTTATCCTCTAAAATGGCTGGGAATGCCCGCGCCGTGGATGTAAATAGTCCTTATCCATTTTATTGTCAAGCGCACAATACAAGCTTTTTGCTCAATAAATACCAAAGCTTGGCAGAACTTTGCCAAGTGCATCGTAGTGGCTTTTGCTGATATCGTTAGTTTTAATGTAAAGCTTTTGTACGTCTTAAGAATAAGACGTAAGAACGATGAGAGTGTTTAAGGCGCAGGGGTGGACAAGGCGTTCTCCAATTTCTCCATACAAACTCTGTGCACGTTTTATTCGTAGGTTTTGGCACTAACGAATCTAATTTTTTTTTGGATATAAATATTAGTTATGCAAAGAAAGTGATGTGGAAATTTTCAAATACTATTTCAAAAAATATAAAATGAAAAAAAAACAATAAAAAAAATACATCACGAAATAGCTAACAAAAAATAAGCATACTGACCAAAAATCATAACTTTAATGTAAACACAAACGAAGAAAATCCTGCACAAAGTTTGTATGCAGAGAGCTTGCCCTACCCCTCCTCTTAAGGCGCACTATCGTCTTGAACACAGAACACAATGTTAAATATACAGTAATCTACTATAATATTACCTAGAATTGTTTTTATTATACAAGAATGAAAAACCGGGCCTTAATGCAACATCAACAACTGCCACATTATTTTCTCACCGGATATTGTTTCGCGATCACGGAAAATCTGTATATAAAAACAATTTAATATCAAAAGCAGAAGTGGTATTTAAGTAGGAATAATAATGTTTCAGAATACAGTTTGTTTATCCCCCTTGTAACGAGATATTAACTCAATTACGTGAAGCGAGGGGATTCCAATTTGATTTGTCCTTTGAAGGGAAAAAACGACGTTAAAAACGTGATAATTGAAAGAGAGTCTCTAAAATAGGGCCCTAGGGCTGTTTAATATCAAACGCTAGTTAGATTTAACACTACCTATCTGATTTATTAGTATGTAGTTAAACGATGAGTGCACATCAATTGCTTGGATAAACGGTTTCTAATTTAAAAGACTGTAGTTTACACTCACAGCACGCAACAAAATCGCATTTTCACCCGCCGTCTACCATTTTCCGAATATCGCACCGACATGTCAGCTTCCCTATCACACCGCGGGACGTTTATTGCCCGCGGACCCTGCGGGGGGCAAGGGAGGGCCACGGCGGGGGGAGAGGGAGTCGCGTCGAGATAACGCGACCTTTGTTTGCTTGAATATTAATGAATGTGTTTGAATTTTGCTTTTTCGGAAATACGTAGCTTCATCGGGCGGTGTGTAGGAGCGTCCGTTTGTAGGCAGAACGAATTTGAATGTGTATGCATTTGAAAATGTTGACTTAATGAAGAAGCTGAATCGTACCATAATTTGAAATCCATAAATATTCAAACTTATTCAGATAATAGATTTTATGTTTAAAATCAAGTGCTGCTCATAAGCTAGGCATTTGTTATTATTTTGTCTACATGCACAAAAGTGTATGAAATCAGGCGTCAGATAGACACGATCGGATTAATTGCGTAAATTTTTAAACGAGCTATATTTTGTTTTACAAAAAATAACATATATACCTGACGTAAGTACGTCTACGCTAAAAACGCTACGAAATCACGCCTCTGCTGACTCATCAAAATGAGCTTACTTAAATAGCATGCGCAAAAATTTAAAATTTTCAAACTGTTTCTATAAGTCCTAACAAATACAAATACTCTTTATTGCACACCTCAATTAACCTAACTTATGTTTCTTCAATTTAATTTCTAGTGGTAACGTGGGTAACTTTCAATGTTGCATAAAATAATTTTCAAAGAGCCAATTTAATACAAGATAAACAAAAAAAACATCAAAGGGTCTTCTTAAAAGAGCTTTATACATTATAAACACGTTTTCAATTTGTTGGTTTGTCTGTAAAGTTTGTTTAGGTATTCAAATATTATGAATGAATTAACATCACATTAAAAACAGTGTACAGATGATGAAAGACGAAAATCTTGAGCACGCGACGAATGTTTGCCGTTGTCGGAGTTGGTGCTACATTTTTAACATTGAGTATTTAATTCTAAAATGAAACGAGATCTTAATAGTCAAAATTCAGTACAATACATTAATGAAACAAATTTTTAAGGCACGTGAAATATAAATTTGATGCTACATTCTACGTTAATGTCCAAGATCGACTTTGTTACGAGTATAGGTACTCGTATTCAATACATTTTAGAGAGTTCGTTGACGCTCTTCAAAGTTTGTCGGCTACTAATAACAAAAACAGGACGCGTGTGTTTTCTCATGTTGATGCATGTTGGTAAGTCGGAGTCACGCACGGGTCAGCCATATCCATATAAGGAAATTCATAGAAAAGGGTAGAAGTTTTAACAATGGAAGACGCGCCGTCATCAAATATGCCGCCTTTATCGCTTTAAACGTATTACCAAATATACCTCGGAGCTGCCCAGTTAAATTCTTCAAAGCTCTAGCACATACATATGAAATAAGTCTAATGTGTTGTGTAGGTTAATTTATGCCTTGTTATAATGATACACTCCTCCAATACACTCCTGAAATGGATGTTGAAACAACTGCGGTTGAATTGGCAATACTCGTAATATTAGAATTAGCCAGGCGCAAACTTGTTATTAGTGGCGCAAATGATAAATGTATTATCGTAGTGTGGGATGACGAATTGGGTAACCAGTGCAATTTGATAGTTCATTACAGGTGTTGAATATTTCATCTAATTATAACTTTTGAATTACCTGTGGCTTTGGCCTGGTATTCCAAATTATAACGATGGTTTTGGTTGCTGTGTTGGATTAAAGTTAAATTCAGAATTTTGACCTAGTGTATGATAAAAGTGATTCAACACCACCGTATTTCCTTTCTTGCGTCTGTTTTTTAGTAACACTTCCATCGAGACAATAAATATATTAGAAATAACACATTGATTATGTATTTTGTTTGGCTCTTTTGTAACCTTATTTTATGTGAAATAACAATACATTTCTTATGAGTTCTATGTGTTCGGATCAGTTTCCAGCATTGTATTATACACCAACAATATTGTAGGTCGTCCATTCAGTTCTACCTACGCTTTAGACGAAACAAACTACTCAAAAGTAAATAGTAAGCAATGACGAGGAATGGGATGCTTCCTAAACCTATAACACCTACTGATATAAGTTTAATTCTATTCTGGATAGTTTCCTGAAATTCTCAAAATCTCAATGAATCGGTACCTAATTAATTGTCGGCGGGTGGTCCCAGTGGAAGCGGTTAATTTCTGGCGACGATAAGGCCCTTTAATTTCCGGCAATCACCTGTCAGTGGGGAGTTTCGACACCATTTTGCATGTACACTTCCGTTTTGGTAATTACTATCGAGTTGAATTAGGTTGAGTAGACAGTATGTGATGGGGGCTAAAAAAGGAGCGTCAGCTTTGCAAGCATTTATATTTTCGTGGACGCCATAAAACGTATGCAGTCATTTTCCGACTTTATATGATGTTACTGTAAAATATTTTACACTGAAAAACAGACAGAAAATCATGATTGATAGAGAAAAAAATAAGAAATCACAATTTCTGAAGTTTGCAAAATATTTCTTCAGCTAAGTAGATAATATTCATTCTTATACAACAGTTAGTATAAAACCACTGAAAAGTCCTTTTTCAAATGCTTTATTTCTAACCAAAATCTTTTATAGGAAAACAAGTCCGACGAAGACAGTGCAGCAACGAGGTGAACGACCAATGAAATTTAAATGAAGAGCGTCAAGTTATAAATATTATGATCATACTGCGGCTATAAAGCAGCCAATAAAATTATTTTTCATTTGGTTTTATTTCACTCGGCTCTAAAATAATATAACCTGACACCATACTACTGTTTCAAGAAAGGCCTTAAATAGCGTACATGCTCTTAAAATTACAGTCTTTTTGTACCACGAAATAGTTGAAGATGGTCATAAACTCGTTATAGAAGTGTGATAATTGTGATTTGGATTTATGAAAACTTAATGTAACGTTATTTATTTTATACGCGTAGGCGTCTACTTTAATACTATGAGAATGTATTTTATCGTTTGTGGTTATTTCTTGTTTCACAAGGACTATCCTATTACTTTTTGAACCGAATTTTGCTGATAGAGCTTTTATGAACCGACGATTTTTTTTTTATTAGGTATATATCTTTAAAGTTTTATTGTATTTCATGATCGTCCCAAAAAAATGGCCAAGCGGGTACATTTCGTGACGCGCGCAGAGATGAGTTGAAACTCAATCGTGCTAGTAGTTTCGGAGCATGTTGACAGACGGACTCACAGACACACGAGTAATACTATAAGGAATATTCATTTATTTTTGAAGTACAGAACCCTAGAAATCATAGTAAGAAGGCTTCTGAAATTCAATCATGTATGTATGTCTTAATCATATCTTACCTGAAAATAAAAAACAGTATCTTTGTCGGCACACAAATTGACAGATTTCTGAAGCCCCTTTATCACAACCCTCATGTAGGTGTACAATATTATAAATTGAAGTTGATATCCCTGGACACTCGAGTCCTGAGTTCACAAGGGACATTTATACGGCAGATATTACATTATCCTTTCAAATGTCAGTTAGAAAGGCGTCGGAGGCGAATGCGACATGTAAAAAGCCCAGGAACATGGCTGGTGAATAAATGATTCGGTCTGATTTGATAACGGCAGCAAAGTGGCTACTTCGGAACAGTGCCTGCACGACAGTCAGTTTACCTTGTGAAAACATAACTATGCATCGAGTTTTACTAGTACCTAATATTGTTATTATATTATTTAATTGTATAGGTTTGAGATTCTAGAATTCAGCGTAAACTCAAGAAACGCCAAACGCCATACAATTTAGGCGACTTCCTGACTTGGCGGGGCGGGATCGATATGTGACATTTTCTTCTTTGACGTAAACTTACTGACGTCGCAAAGATTCTCACTTGAAATAATACTGTCAGTATTACGTTTGCGCGGTAATAATATTACATGCGCAGAAGCGCAGCAGTACCGCCGTCGCATCGTCCCGCTACCGCGCATCCCGCGCCAGTCAGGAAGCACTCATTTATATGTAGGGGCGTAGTAAAAAATGGTATCGCGTCGACTGACAGCTGACACTGACATTTGACACTTTTCTCATATCGTACTGCCTCCGCACCGACAAATCAGGAAGTCGCCTAAATCGTATAAGTAAATGTCTAATATATCAAAACAGATTATAATTAAGCAGGTGAAAAAAACACATTTGTCATAGGTATTTAAAATTCATTTTTTACTTTGTGCAATATTAAGTCCTTTGAAAAGTTACACGTGTGATGAACATGCACGTCTGCGTAATTATACCCTATCACCATCTAATTTTATTAAAAATGACAGGCTAGTTACCCTATTCGCGCTGCGCAGCCTCAGCTAACAGCTTCGTATTTTCTGCCAAAATAGATGCTGAGAAAGCAACATTTAATGCCAAAATGTTCTATTTAGTTGAACCGAATGGAGTCCTCATTTAGTTTACCAGCAACTCAAAGTATATTCATATATTTCCGAGCTAAGCTTGCTTGCACCGTGCACATGCAAATAGCTGTCTGTTTTCACTTATCCAATTTACGCTCGAGGCGCGCGCCGCGTGTTAATTGAGTCCATACTTGTTTTATATGGATTAACCTTGTACGTGGACTTTGAAAATTGCGATTACTTTAGGCGATAATGGGGTGTGGCAGACTATTTAGTCCTCATATTGCTAGAAAATTCGATATTTAGTTTTCGCTAATATTGAATATTGTATAAAATCTCTGTGGTTTTGTTTTGCTTTTATCGTCTAGTTATGTATTAGTATTCTCAACTAAGTTCTTCACACAACTCAACGTTTTCATTGCTGTCTGCTCATAAAAACTCACAGCATCGTTAAATTTAACACAAGTTTTATAAACGCACTCCGTCTTTGACATAGTATATTCTTAGAAAATCAGAATATCGCAAAGTCGCAAAAAATGAAGACCTCATCCTAAAACCACTTTCCAGTGTAAATCCCGCGACGCGTAATATGACATTATTCAGCGAGTATTTATGTATTCAGCCAGTATTTATGCGCGCGCTTTTCTTCCGGGTCATTTATCCCCCCGCTCATCCTGCAATAAAAATACGACGCCATTGACGGAAATAATAATGCCGTCAACTATGGGGTTACATTTTTTTGTCACGTTTTACGACGGTGGTTCAAGTTAGGCGATTAAAATTTAACTACAACGAAATCATCGTTTGTTGATGGGAGACTGACGTTTTGAGTATCTTGTTGCTCAGAGTTACTCGGATTTAAGAGAGAGTTAATATATTTCGATTTGATTACATTATGTAGGAATCTTAGAAATTCTGGGACGGAATAGGCGATGGATTGTACACGCACTTTGACGATTGGATAACCAATTATCCAAGCAGGGTCTCCATTGACAATCTACTCTGGCTCAATTGGCCTTGGTTGGGAAGAGCTGGAAGAAACCGTTCTTGACAAACAATCGTGGAAACTCTTCTGCGAGCCCTGTGTCACTTATCAAACGAACGCTTATTTAAGGCGCTAAACTGAGAAATTTGGAGACTTTGAAACGCTGTCCTGCCCAGACTAGCAAACAGTAGGGGCTGATTTTCAGATATATGATTATTGACTATATGATTGTGGTACTGACAATAGCGAAACATGATTGCTTAAAATTTTCTCGATAGAAAATAAATCCAAAGTCGAGTCTATATTTTCCTTTTTTTCCTCAGCCTACTAAAACAACGCATTATTAAAAGACACGATTAAGTTAATATGATGGTATTTTATCTCATCTAGGTATTGACAAGAGGAAATTTAATAAACCTGCAGCTGCACACAGTCAGATATTTAACGAGATTTATCTAAAAAGCCATTCTCGGAGAGGGTTGAAAAACAAAGGGTGTCTCTTTCAATCGATATATCGCCTTAACGTAGAAAAATTTTCAGTACAATAAAATAATATGATGAGTAATAGCTAGAAATAAGCTTTCATTGTTCTCGTAACGCGTAACTCACAAAATGTACTTACATAGTCACCTACACATTTTCATAATTACACAATTTAACGAAATTGACTTTTGCAATTGTACCGTGAGCTCAGTTCAAAGGCCCCAGTCATTATGTGTATAATTATAGCTAATTATGCAATTAATAGCGAGTTTAATGGTGATAATGATTAGGTGTATGTTATCCATGAATTGATTTCTAAACTTGGAAAGTTTTCTGGTTCTAGATTATAAATAACGTTACGTTACACTTATATTACAAAATAAACACGTTTTTAAAATTCGCTGCAAAAGCTTGCAAAAGGAGAATGCGAATGATTTGTTCATAACCTTTAATATTCTTTATCCATAATCGCAAGAAGATTTTTTTCCCTTTTCAATTAAAGATTTTTTGTGAATACCCATATAACAGTATTATAGCGTCTGTCGCATCTGGCATAGATCGCATGGCTCGCGTTGGCCGCGAGCCAGCGTCGTCACCAATGTCGTTAGCTCAATATCCGCAGGAAACACTATACTATCACTGGCTCTCTGTACTACCAGCCATTATGAGAGTTGGAGTCAAAAGCTTATTGTATGTCTGTTGCTAAAACGGTCCATTTAAATGAGGTCTTCCCGTACTATTGTGATACTGAAATAACATTAAGATTACCTTTACAGTTCTACTTCTGCCGCTCAATATTTTACGTGATTTCCGTAGATAGGATAGGGAATTACTAACACTAGAACTTGACTTTATATTTTCTACATTGGTATAAATAAAGTCTTCACCCGTACTTTTCATGCCGATGACGTCACGCTGCATATAGGCATTAAAATAATTGACATCAATGACATAAGATGATTAAAATGATTGACATCAATGACATAAAATTATTAAAATGATTGACTGACTGATTAATAATTACAATAAAACTATTTGGGAACATCCTATATGCAGCGTGACGTCAAATTGATCTCATCTGCATGAAAATTACGGGACCTGGTCTTCACATAAAAAGCTCCAAGTTCCTTTGAAAAGCTGTTGGTGGTGTTAGTGCTCTAAGTGATCAAAGGTGTTAAACCTATTCGAGGCTCGAGTAAAGGCGTCTAGACTAGCACTTGACGCCCTCAAGCAACGTTACAGGCTCCAATGATAGCCTCTTTGGCTTTGGCGACAGGCGGAACGGAGCCGTTGCAAGCTTGGGTTTTTTTTTATAATAATACTGTGGCCTTAAACCCAAACAGCGACAATTGTGAATTCACCCGGTCATTGTAACAAGAGATGTTATTTTATTTCATAAATATACCTACATTGAAAAGAAGGCATATCCGTCTGTCTATCACTCTTAAACCACTAACCGACAGTAATGAAATTGCAATTGCGGAAAAATAAGTTCGTTTGAGCTCCTTATAAGAGCGCAAGATTATTATATGCACATGCACCTGACAAAATTTCTTCTGCAACTAGGTATGAGTACAGTATAGTTATTTATGATACAAGTGTGGAAAGTAGGCTTTTTCCCGACGTATGTCGGTAAGTTGAAAACACGAACGAAGTGAGTGTTTTCAACCGACATGAGTTGGGAAACACCTACAGTTCAACACGAGTACCATACAACATTTTACAATGCATTATGCGAGGAAAGAAACATAATATATATAGCAATTCATTAGCGCATGCGCGCATTAGCGATACTTTTCTGCACGGGCTGCACGGGCGCGCAGGGGGCCGCCAGCGCCAGCAGCCGTGCAGAAAAGTGCCACTTTCTATGCATAAGTTGAGCCTTGCAAAGGGCGCTTTCTGAGCAAATAAATTGTAAAACTAATTTCCTAAATCTTACATTGTCTTCGTCCTCGTAAATAAGGCTATAATATAACCACGTTGTATACCTTGGTATGGCGATTTATATTCACAGTGTAGGTGCAAACAACACTAGGCGGGGTAAGAAAAGTTTCATCATTTTCAAGGTAAATGTGTAAGACAAGTTTCATCATAATCCGTTCAGCAGTTTTTGCGTGACAAACATCTTAACATCGAATCATCCAAAAATCTAATCATACGCATGTATAATATTATAAGATTTATAAGGATAGAAGGATAACTATACTGGGTACCCAATCTTGTGTTGTTTGCACCTACACCGTGAACATAAATCGCAGTGACGCCTATTATCCAGTAAATCACGTCGAGATAATAAGAAGCGATACGAGATGAAATCTTAAACAGTGTACCTACTCGAGTAAAATGGGTGACGTGTTTCGTTTAAACTGAACATCTTAATGGATTTGCAGTCAAATTTAAATAAGGCTTCTTAATATTATTGTTTTTGTTCAGAGTCCGCCATTTGTACACTGTATTTTGTTTTGTGCAATATAGTGCTAGCGGCACGCAAAAAGATGCTGCAAATGGTGTTTAAAGCATAAAAATCGGTACGATTGATCTTTAGGACGTATGAATCAATTTGACCCGTTGGACGAAAAAAAAAGAAAAGGAGCGGAGTTATGACGACATCTTTCTTTTGTATGGAATTTAAAAAAAATGTGCTGAATCCTATCGTGTGTGGTATCAAACGAAAGGACTCTCTAAGCCGGTTCTAAAAATATATCACACCATTACATTTAAGTGACATGTCTTAAAATAAAATTAAAAGAATTTTCAATACATACCATGTTTGGGCTCCTCCAGGTACGATACCGTTGGTTTTATGTTGTAAATTATTCCTGATATATATGGTACCTAATATTCTCATATCTAACCTCAAGAAAGCAATTTTGAAAATATTTACATGTTGTATTTTTTTATAATTTATCATTATTACAAAGTTTACTTGGCAACATCAACGAAGGAAAATTGGCGGAAATAATTCGTAACTAAGCGTATTTTGCCAGAGTTGTACAATACTTATCGCCGGGTACTGTACAGTCAGTTGTCATGTTTTCACTTGGCCATAAAACTTGACTTTTTCACTAAAATTGGTAAACGAGAGTTAAGTATAATATCGTCTACCGCACCCGCCTCAATAACGGGGTAATTAAAATGTTAATAGTTTCTGATGCCGCGTCTCTGCCGACGCCCGCCCTCATGAATATTGAGCGTTAAGGTTCTGAAGCCACAGATTAAATATAGTTCGACATCAATATAATAGTAAGAATTGTCGACTAAGTCTGGCTATCATATTGTAGTTCCGATTCTTTAAATCTTCGGTTATACTGTCGGTCTGAATTTTAAGCTATACGTGAACTATGCTATGGGATAAAATCTGATAACAAAACACAGGTCACTAGTAATCCTCCGATGTTTATACAAACACTAACGATCTTCAACATCAATCAATATTTTCTTATTAGTTACAAGGTTAATTATAGCGAGAGGTAGAGAGTGGCAGTTAACTGCGAGTAATTGAAACCGTACATCTTTGATACGCCGCGGCATACAATTACCGCGGTAATAAGCTACTGGGTGAAAACTCCTTTATTTTTACGGCAGCTGGCTATAAAATGCCGTGTAACTGGATTTTATGGGAATTCTTATAGCAATGTCGTTATTTTGCTTCCTTTACGTTATTACTATGAATTAAAATTGTTACGTCGACAACAGTTTATGGAAAATCTGCATACGCTGCAACTATCTGCCGTTATTAAATTCAGTAGGGAGAACAATACCGATAAATTTAACCGTTCAGATACCCAATAAAAATAGACCATGTGTATTGCTCATTCACGGTAAATAAAATTGCTGTTTCTAATTTTGCAATAGTGATTGTGAAATTAGATCTGATATTAAAATGGATTGTATGGGGAGCGCTCGTGGCCCAGCGGCGCCTGCTTACCGCTTGCGGTATCTAAGGTTCAGCAACGTCAGGACTTGGATGGGTGACCGCTTTGAGTGGTTACCAACTGAGCGCTCCCGTGCTTTGTAAGGCACGTTAAGCCGTTGATCCCGGTTTCTGTCTATGGCAGCAGTCGTTAAGCCAAGTTGGAGGCCTTCGGGCGGCTTGAGAACTTCTAACAGTCAAGTTGCCCACTCACTTGACAAAGCCTAATCCCAATAAGGTCTAGTTTCCCCTCGGGGTTGGAAGGTCAGATGGCAGTCGCTTTCCTAAAAACTAGTGCCTACGCCGAATCTTGGAATTAGGTAGCGGACCCCAGGCATCTGTCAGGATGCAACTGTACAGGGATAAAGCTAGGAGGATGATGATTAAAATGGATTGTATTTTAGCTTATCTTGAAATCAAGGGAACAATAAATTAATAATGGGCCTTATTTGTTAAACCTGGACTGTACTCCCGAGTATTCAAATTATTGCAAGAAAAATGAAGAAAATATGATGCATTATTATTGTCCTTAACTGCGATATTAATCAACTTAAATATAAGCCCTATCTAACGAAATCAAATCACTCAAACGTGTTCCGCTAACTCTCTATTAACTTGTCACAACCAGGATACCTTTCTACCTGCCTTCGATATATCAATCCAAGACATCAGATAGCGATTATAATAAAACTGGAACTGGGTAATTCCATGAAAAGAGAGTTTCTTTTAAATGATAGGTTAAGGTTAACTGAAGTGATGTTTAATTCACGTCTAACCTGCCCTTTTGTGAGGAAACATATGCGGTTGATATTGACCTTTAGTTTGTTTCATTACTCATCGTAATGCGGGGGGTGGGGACATCATTATATTTCAATTACAATTAAAGCGGTACTAAAAGGGTTTAATAAATTATTCAAAATGAAACTCGTATTTGCATATACATCTTAACGTATTTTAGTTTACAGTCAGGCGGTCATGGATTCATTTAATGCTCAAAATCGATACTTAATTTAATTATAAAATGAAAAATAGTATGTTTTAGAGTTTAGGGCCATAATTATGAATGTAAGTATTATGAAAAATAATCACAATGCATGTTGTATTTCTGTATCTGTCCCTTAAGAGGTTATTTGTTAACAACAGTAGGGAGACTCACCCATCGACGAGACCACACACGTATGACAAGACCGCAATGCGTCTTCGATTTTGTATCGACGATCAGACAGTTCGTAGAATTGCGATAGAGGGAATATAATATTGGATAGTATTATTTTGCTCGGAGGATTTTCGGCCATTGTTGATAATATAGCCACAAACTAACCAGACGTTCATTTTAGTGCTATGAACCAACATTAAAACAAATTGTTAATTTAGTGTTACTCGTAACTATTAGAGCGTAATTAATTTTTGAAAATTTTTTGAGCAGCAATGTATTGCGAACACTTACTTGACAGTGACACATGACAGAAGCGTGTACAGTCAGCATCAAAAGTAGCTTGGCATATGAAAACGTGAAAAGTCTTTATTACAAGGGAATAGGAAATGAAATGAAATATTTTATTAATAACATAGTTACAGGTCAGTAGGAAAGTTTGACATCTTTCATATGCCAAGCCACTTTTGACGCTGACTGTACTACTCGTACTTCGGCGGCGCTCGCCTTTAATTGATTAGTGATTATGTATTCCGCTCTCGTAATGCGAGAAGTTAATGTTTCGATATGAAGTCGTAGTAACATTAACGACTAGTGTAGATGTCGAGATACGTAATGTTTTCAGCCATTAATCTTCATGTTACCGGGCCCGCGTTTAGTTTAATTAATAAATTACATACGTTTAATATTGACGTGAACATGTACTAATGTGAGTTGATGTGTTTTATGTATTACGGCTATACTTAAATGTATGTTTGTGTGTGAGTCAACTTTGTAATAATAAGTTTTAAACACCACCTATTCCACCACCTAACAGATAGCTGATTTCGTAACGTTTTCAAACCTGCGTAAGATTGATACGATTAAGGCCGGGTATTACCACTTTTGATTTTTTTAAAACCATCTGATACATAGAATATAGTGTCTTAAAATCTAAAAAAAATATATGTGTTACATGAGGATCTTGTCTAGTCAAAATCGCAGTCAGTTACATGATCTGATGAATTTCACTCGATAGAAAAAAAATCGCGAAGTTACCCCTTTTTGGAATGTATTTTCAATACTACGGCTATATTACTGATATTTAACATTTAATTTTTGTACTCAATTAAAGATCGTAAATAGTTATAGACATTTTCGCAGGGTTTGCTTTGATAAAATGACTGGCTTGATGACTATAGCTAAATATTTACAAAACTGCGCGCAGAGCTTGCGTAGAGAGCGGGATGGTTAATTGTAAACTCACGCATGTTAGAGCGGGACAGTTGCGTTGGGGATACCTCCCCTTAAGAATGTAATTTTCGACAGTAAAAATGACAGATTCACATAAAGTAAGTTCGATACGTAACATAAGGTAATCAACTAGTTGGTGTTATGATGGTATGGTACTCTACCTAAAGGGTGACGATTTTCTAACATCTTAAAATGTATTTCTATCAATCTTATAGAAAAAAAATAATTTTACAGATCGCTCCTGATGTCACGAATTCGGTCTTGTGACTAAACGAATATTATCAATTTATCACCAATAGAAAGAGTAGCCACCAGGCCAGCAGAATAATATTCGTCTTCATTGAAAAGTATTTTTCATATCCAAGCGGGCATCAAACGCTACTAAACTAAAAAAGCGGCTCAAAATATGTACAAACACGAATAACAAAAGTTAAGACTACACGAAATGTAAATAAACAATACGGGTTGTTGTAGGTGTAGACCCGAGTGTTATCGGAAACGACAGGGCCTCTCCAACTTGATATCGATATGCCGTCTTATTTCTTCCAGAATCCGACATAAATTCGTAAGTAACCGTCAGATAACAATGATACTGGCTTTGGAAAATTGTATGATTTGTTATGTATTGTCCGCAGCCACACACATTCATGACGTATTAAAAGATGTTTTATAGTTATCTTAGTACAAAACATAGAAATTACGTAACTAAATTTATTTTTATTTGATTTCTTCTGCAAATAAAATAAAATATAAATCCATAGAACTCGCTCTATATCTCAGTTCTCATTTTCACATGTATAAACGAACAAAAAAAATCTAACTTTGTCCGATAGTTTTCAACTCGTACAATATCTCTTGACATCGCGTTGTGATCTCAGTATGTTGATTCCTTCTCTTGGATTTTAGCTGAAAAAGAAACCAACGTGAAAAATCAACTTATTCAAATCTTCATAGAAAAAAAAACTGCTAAATAGTGTTTTAAATGACACGGTCTTTAAGCTGTTTTACCAAACTGCAAGCGTATGTAATCATTCTGATCTTACAAGATCTTTCTACCTAATGTTCTAGAACAAGGTTTAGCTCTTAGTCGTCTAAAGATAAGCGATACGCGATACGGAGCAGGATGGCCCATTTCGGTTAACATTTATGTAGGGATGGCAACTTCGTTTCGGCCGAATGATGGTAACAAATGTTCCGATATATCGACGACAAGATGTTCAAAGCACGATTGTGTGTGTTTCCGGCTTTTTATTTAAAACATCCCGGTGTTTTTGAAGCAACAAAATGACCAAAAGCAGTTAACAACTTACCTATGCTTATTTATTTATAGAAAATGAAGTAAAATAATAAACTTGTTTCTTAAATTTTAAGATTAGTAAATATCTACGCCGAATAAAGTTTATTTCAGAGCCGAATGTAGTAAAATTTCATTAAATTCTCGGCTTTATAATGAAATCTGACGCAAGTAAATCCGTTTACCTAAAACGGCTTTGTGAAATTGGTTACAACCCTTTCTGCTTTATTTGCTTTGGCATTAACTTAAAATGTAATAGTGATTACAGACAAAGAAAGATAAATGTTTTATAAAGTATAATATTCCAAGAAATAAGCATTCATATTTGACCATTTATCGGAATTTAATACAACCTAATACACAATTTAGTTTAACTTTTACTTTCATTATTGTATAAAAAACAGGCATGTAAAAATGACACAATGTTATAGACTATAGGTATTCTAAATTGATACTAGGTCAACTCAAATATATGTGATGATACCTTATCGCAGCGGAATAAGGTACAAACTCGTAGTATGAAAATGCCTTTAACGACGGCTGTAAATAGCATAAAATATACATTTAGACTGAATTTTCATGCTGGGTTTTGGATGTTTTCTATGTATTTAAGTATCTATTACTACTAAACCTAAGATACTGAATAAATTATTTTTGATATATATTTTTTTGATTTATCTATCATCATCCTCCTAGCGTTATCCCAGTACAGATGCATCCTGAAGGATGCCTGGGGTCCGCTACCTAATCCCAAGATTTGGCGTAGGCACTAGTTTTTACGAAAGCGACTGCCATCTGACCTTCCAACCCCAAGGGGAAACTAGACCTTATTGGGATTAGGCTTTGTCAAGTGAGTGGGCAACTTGACTGTTAGAAGTTCTCAAGCCGCCCGAAGGCCTCCAACTCGGCTTAACGACTGCTGCCATAGACAGCAACCGGGATCAACGGCTTAACGTGCCTTCCAAAGCACGGGAGCGCTCAGTTAGTAACCACTCAAAGCGGTCACCCATCCAAGTCCTGACCGCTGCCCACGTTGCTTAACCTTAGCAAGCGCAAGCGGTGCGCAAGCGCCGCTGGGCCACGAGCGCTCCCTTTCCCTTTTGATTTATCTATATAAGTATGTATATCGTCGCTCGTCGGGACTAGGTTGATTTGTGTAAGATTGTCCACAAATCTTTATTTTATATTTAGATCGAACTTCCAATTTCAAGTCAATTCAACCACTATAATTACCTAAGTGACAAACAACCAAATAGTAAAGCTTATAAAGAAGGTTGTAAAAATAGTTTTGTAATAGATAGCGGTTACCCTTATTGCGTTATATGTATTTTAATAGCCTAATAAAAGCCCAATGAAAGACACGCGACTAAAGTAAACAAAGATCAGATTTCGCCCTTCATCATATTGTTTACACTACAGTTTTTGTCTTCCTGCCACCGCGGACGGGCTAATAAAAACGCTACCGACTCGCAGACTTCGGTGAGACAAAAAAACCGGACAAATGATGTCTTGAAAGGTTTTTGTTCGGGGAACGATGTTGGATAGGTATGTTTGTTTTGAAAATAAAGATTCAAGAGGAATTCTTTTTGGAGACATATAATCTTTAGAAGCGATAAGGAATTTCTCGCGGCTAACCATTGAACAATAGTCCTTTGTAGGTACGGGAGTGGTAAGGTATTACGAGTAATTAGGATCACGCACGATTAACCTTAACCATGCTCTAATAACATGAAACCACATGCGCAAGCATTAGTGTAATGTTCAGTTTTGTTATACGATCTTCTTAAGTAACATAAGTCACTCTAACACAACGAAAAGAGAAATTTTTCTTAGATTCCACTTTAAGGAATTCGTTAAAATTGGTCCTCTGCAAAATCTTTATAAATTTATTGTACAACGTGATTTTTTTTTTCAATCTCGGTTGCTTATTAGGTTTTCATAGGTACCAATAAGTTTTTTTTCTACGATTTGTCACTTGGGATTGTTTTTAATCATATAGATTGTTTAAATTTTCGTACTAACCTTTTGAAGCTCTTTATTTTAATAACCCACTCGAGGTCTCGAGTCTTGAGGAGATTTTTTTAACTCGCACATTAAAGCACGAATGTATATTTCGCCATTTTCATCTAATGACGTAACATTTTAAAAATTCGGTTGGGTAGTTACGAGGGGAGATAGGAACGAACATACCTACATACATATTCAGTTCAAACACATAACACTCCTTTTGCTTCGCCGCAGTAAAATATGACAACACTGCGGATCTCAAGCGCCCTTAAAGAACTTGTACTGTAGTAAAGGTGCTGCCGCCGGGCTTCCCAGTTTCTCAGTATGACATTCGAGCTCTACTTACAATGTAGGGGCAAAACAATAGGGGCTGATAAAAATCTCAAACTGGGGCCGCAAGACGTAGAACTTTACATGTAGGTACAGTCGACGTCATAGATACATTTACACTTTTGCACTTTATTCCATTGTAATACACATTTATTATTTAGCTTTTATTTAATCCTATGCAAGTTCTTAGAAATATTAGATACTATAGCCCGCAATTATTTATACCTATAAACTGGATTTTACAGTAAATATTGAGAACGTGAAATACTTTTTAAGGAAGCTGGACTTGGCATTCCATTGAAGACATTCTGACATTCTAAATAATCGACATTGAAAAACGGAAACATGATAGTAAATGTCTCCATTCTGACAAATATTGATCATAACTATTATATGTATTATCGAAATTCTTTCACATCTGGAAAATTTTTACGAGTATATTTTTTTCCACAAATCATCACACCAAACAAATATCTTCCTTTTCAACAACTTATTTTATTTTATCTTTAACAGAATTATCGTCATTTTTCTAAATAAGTCGTTGGTCTTTATTTGTTTCGGGGGTATAGTAGGTTCCATAGGTCACAGCGTGTGGTCCACATAGGTGGTCCGACCAGTAGGGGGTGCGTCGCAAAGTCCTATACTTTTTATAGGATTATGATTACATTCGTTTCGGCAGAAAAGTTATATCATTTTAATACAAAAGTCGTTAAAGTAATATATATATCTAATATTATAGGTAGTAGGTAGGTAGATTACCCTTTATTGTACCCTTGTCGCAAATCCAGCAGGTAGGTTCAACAAGAGAATAAACAAAGATACTCGGAGACGGAAATAACATTTCTTCTTTTAGACTAACTTTAAGTAGTGGAGAGATGAATAATTTGCAAAATCTAAAATTAATTCAATTCTGGTTTTAGTATTTCATGTCGATCAAAATCAGAACAAGATTGCTAGCAATTCGCTTGCTATCTGCAGTCTCTAAAAATAACTATTTTCCCCTTGGGATCAATATAATCCCTTTCTTTAGTTTATCTCAAGTTCCACCCCTCACAAACATCGCAACGCCCTTTACAAAGATGATCCTAAAACTTTAGCAATACCGCGTAATGTTTCTCTTGTTACGACATCACCGGATACCATTTATTGATCAGCATCCTAGGAAATGTGAATCGAGCATTCAGTAATAAAACAGTTCATTACAGTATCTTTATTAGAAACTATGACGTCATCGGCATTCCGATCTTTAGATGCAGTAACAACTTCATTAATTAAGACTGCCTCGCTTAATGAAAATAGTTTTATAACACTCAAGGAATAGAGTTCGTTATTGGATGGAAAAGCAATTCGGGTTAATGGAGTTCTTATGATAGTTTAGCTTTGACATAGTTCTCGATTCACAGTTCAGGAAGTGTCAAGTGCAATTAGAGTGTATTTTAATTTATTGCCTTTAAATTGTAATACGTGTTATAAGTGAGATCAGTTTTTACGGTTCGACCTTTCAGTATGTGCAAATTAAAGGCTGATAATGATTAATACACTTTACGGGTACCTGTCTGTACCTTTATCAGCGTATACCTACAAACCGCTATATTTATTTTCGGCTTTAATTGTAAATTCAATACACTCCTCACTATAAAAATATACTATAAAAATAGAATCCGGTAGGCGAAAGAAGAACATGCATTTTTTTTAAATAAAACTTTTAATAATTATGTGATTATAAATATAAACCTGCACTATTTTAACCATATCTTTACACTAATGTATCCACCACAGTGCCACCCAGAACCTATACCACCACCATAATCTATATTTTACTGCAAGGAATATATAAATATATTCTCATTAATTAGCCTTGCACTAAGTAGAGCTTCAAAAAAATCAATACAGTAAGCAGCTCACGACTTAATCCGATTATCTATTTTTAACAGGATCACGGGGTTTTAATATGTTTTATTTTCATGTCTGCTTAGGCCAACTTCTGTTACGGTTCAATTTATTCAGCTCCGTTCATAATTATATTAAATGAATTACGTTTCCTTTTCATTGAAGGGCCTCATTTTTATGCTTAATTAAGTAAGTTTATAAATTTCGTTACCGACCTGCTAAAGAGTATAATTTTAGCAGCGTAATGCTAATACAAATACGTTTGATATATCTATTATACTTTCTTTTTAAAACCATCATTATACGTATAAACCAAGACCTCTTTAAGGCACGAGGCATTTTCTGGGTTAGCTCTCTTCACCGTCGGCCTCATCTCTAGCTAGATGCAGGCCAACAGCAATACTTTTTTAATAAAAAAAAAAAACTATGATAAAAGCTTAATTTCCCGCATTCTCATCAACACCCACTACATCCTATTCTCACATCATGAAAATGCCAGTATTGTTGCAGCAGAACAAATAGCCACAATTAGTTAATTGTCCATCGCGTGTCGCTTCTCGTTTGCTAACCTGCTTCTATTTTCTGTAATTGGTTGGAATGTGACATGTTTGTTCGATTGTCGCGTTGTTACCTGTAAGTTTAACTATTTCGTACAAATTATTCTAGCACGATCAACAAGTGATTTACATAATTAGGCTCTCTAAATCTTAAGTGGCAAGCGTTGCAATTCTGAATGCAGACATTTAAGTAAACCTCAGAAATTCATTTAATTTTGTATTAAGCAGTACCTAAGGCTGCTAATGTAAACAACAAACTTAAAAAAAATTAAAATTCTGTCGAATTATTTTTTCCTTCATTAGGATTTTTCTCAGAAACTCCTCTTTATAAAGAAGCAAAATACGAAAATGGTAAACATTAGACTAGCGATGATGATAGTCTTAAAAACGTGGTAACCTGGTAACTGTTGTGTAGTATCATAAATATGATGAAGCTCTGCTTATACAATTTATAATGTTTAAGCGAATATAGCTGGACAGAAATTCATTCTACTGTTGTACATGAATCAAATTACTAAGAGAATAACGGTAGACACTCGGAAAAGTCACTATTTGCGACATGTTTCAGACTGCAATTGGAGTCCTTCATCAGGTTGAGGGATGTTACGATAACCGACCGCGCATCACTAACAATATGTCGCACATAGTGACTTTTCCAAGTGAGTGTCAACCGTTATTCTTTTATTGAGTGTAACTATGTCTCACGTTAGTTTAAATTTACGAATCAAATTATTTGTTAAATTGTTTATATTCGTGTTAATTTAACGAGAACTCTAGCATAACAGTTTAGTTACCAAATAATACATTCCCTGACATTCCGCTTTTCAACAACTTTATAATTAGTTTTATTTATATTATCATGGGTCGCGAATGAAACAAGACTAAAATACAGTTGTACTTATACCAATATCTGGGGTTGACACAAAGTTAGCTTTGACGACGGTATCTGAACTAAGTAAACAAAACTTTAAGTATTTGGCGAATCCAAGAGTAAAAGAGTTATCTGTCGGCTTGGGACACTTGATTTATACTTGGCGGATTTATAAGTTTATAATCGGGATTTATATTCGAATTTATGTTTTATTCTTTAGTTTCAGCTTCACATCAAAAACCAAAATCAGTGTTCATGTATTATCAAGTTTTGTAACGTATATTATCTATATTGCGGAAATATACAACTGTGGATCGCTTTTATTTTGTCCATTGTTATAATATGGAACATATAAACAAAAGAAGAAAAAGATGAAAATACGATTTGTCTCTCTGAGATTATAATGCAATACACTCTAAATGCTATATTCAAATTTATTTCTTCTGTCGCTAAGTAGATGTACATCCATCAAGCAGGATCATCCACTGCGTATACTTTTATTTATCGCCAGAACTCTGCCTACAAAAGGGATTTCATTACTTTCCCCGCTGAAAGATTTCATTCACTTTCAGGCCGTCGAAATTTAATATTGCTCTCGGACGATAGGTCTGTGGTGTCGCCCAATTTTCAATATTATATTGGGTCTGGTGCGAAAGTTAACAATTTTTGTGAGTGAAAATAAGCTAAAATTGTAGTTATGCGATTGGCAGATGCAAATTGAAAAGATTAACGTTGATGTACTTACTTTCTTTATTTTACGAAAATGCATTGCAGTGATGCTGATTGAGTGATGCTGGTTTGTTGGAGTTGTTATATTAATCATGTTTATTATTGAACAATGTTGATGGTGGTATTCATCCATACATCATTTCTAATTAAAAACATGTCAATTCTGAGTCTTTAATTAGTAGATGCAGACCGTTCTACTTTTTAGGGTTCCGTACCCGAAGGGTCCAAACGGAACCCTATTGTTGTTTTTATTAGTTTTGTCCGCGACTGATGGACGACCACCTTAACTTCCACTCCCTATTTCGTCCCTTCCAGGGATGATTATTGGGACGAAAATGTATTCTTTATGTTAATCCAGACTATTATAACGTTGTACATACTAAGTTTCGTCATAATCCGTTCAGGCGTTTTTGTGTGTACCTACCTAGGAAACATCTAAACATGCAAAATGCCAACATGCAAATGGCCACCGTTTACGAGTTTTTTACGAAATACTAAAAAAAGGTACCTTTAATCCCCCCTACACCCTCAGCACACCCCCCACCCTCGAGGAATTTCAGTATGTTCATCTGAATACCGCAAGGTATAACTGTACCACTTTGCAAAACTACACGAGTACCCACCCCTGATTTTATATATTTCTCAGATTATTGTAAGTGTGAATATAATGTAGATAAATACGATAGTAAAATGCATTATCTACTATAGAAATAGAAGACATCACCCATCAACTACCAATAAAATCAAAACTATCAAACCATTAGTCTTTCCGATAAAATGACAACGTAAGGCACCTGTCTCACTGTGTCGAGTTGTCAATCACTAAAGTGTCACGCTGACACTGTTTGTCGGGTATCCGGGAGTCTTATTGGGTTGAGTGGTTAGGTTACGCTTTAAATGTGGTTTGTTTTTAAAAGATAGAATTCGTTTTTTTAAGTATTTAAGTAGGCCTCAGATTAAGACACGATTGTATAAATTCAGAATCGATGAGAGGCGTCATTGATCATACGCCCGTTAAATTGCATTTGTGTCAATTTCAAGCAATAGCGATGACATTTTCTTGGTGAGACAATTTAGGATTTGACACAGGTTACAACTTATAACATTGTGTGGCTATATGGATAACCATCAAATTATCACAATCAGTACAGTAAATTAAACAAATGAATCAAAATTAAAATAAGATAATAGGACTATAAAGATTCGCAAAAATATTTGTTTTTTTTTTATATACACCAAATGTAAATTGAATGTTATCAATAGAATTATCATGTTTCAATAAAAAACAAATTGTATGGCAACTATGCCATAAATGCAATATTTTACGACCAAAACGGCAAATTACTCTTTTTTTCTACACAACGGTAGTACGAGGCTAACACAGCCGTGACGTCACATATCTCTGTCAATCAGTATGAACTTCATACAATTTATGAAGCGTCTTCTTCAGAGCTACAATGTTGTACTTTTTCGTATTTTGTCTTGCATTAGTTGCATTAATTGTAGTTGGTCCCATGCAAACATTTGATCGTCTCTAAAAACCGGTTCTGTGGCTCTAGTATAAGTTTTTTCGAAACATTAACTAATTCGAACGCGTTTGCGCTTTGTCTCTAAATGTATGAAGACGCTCTCACCGAGTTTGAAATACGCGCGTTCATCGGTTAGCAACAAATGTTATACTCGCTGTTCAGTTTTAGTTTCCACTAGTGACCACCAGAGGCCCTGTTCACGTTTTCATACCCCTTTCATACATTTTGAGACAAAACCAAACGCGTTCGGATTAGTTAATGTTTCGAAAAAACTTATACTAGAGCTACGGATGGCATCATAAATGCGAATCAAAAACGAATTAGTCAAATCGAAAATTAGAATGATACGTTTGTTAATTTGTTTATATTCCTTTGTATATATTATTTGACATTGTAACCGGTTTAGTTGACGATAAAATAAAAGCCTCTCAGTTTAAGAATTCATTCAATTCTCTCGCTCGTTACATGTCTTAGACAAATATATATTTTAGTCTACAACATTTTTTGTCACTGCATCTCAATGAACTTCTCACATGTTTAAATTCTTTTTTTTATGTCAGCACAAACACTCACAATGTTGTTTCTTGTTTCAGGTATGTGACAATGTCTACAACTTCATCCGACGGTACGGTGTACAGTTAAAGAAATTAGAAACCTGTCAATATATTCTTGTTCCTGACAAACAATGACATGACAATCTAGCAACATTGTGTTGCTTTCGCGCTGTTAAATTTTAAACTTTATTACCTTCGTAATAAAACTGTGTGGTTTGAAATTATGTTTGACAACAAAGTTTTTAAAGGTAAGTTGTAATGTTCTATCCAAAAGAAAGGGTTCCACGATATTTTACGCTGGTTTTGGTTACATGTTTAAATGCTAGATCAAAAAGTAAATACAATATTTGAAGATTAATATAGTAAGCGTAGAAAGAGACTTTGTTTTTCTTCAAAATGTGGTATTTTAATAACATATAATAATATTTAAAAGCTTGGCTCTTGTCGGTGGAGTAATTGCCAGCTTACTCTACATTGAGCTTTGCCCTTCACTTCTTTGTATGACGGAGCATTTATTTTATGTTTTATTTGCTCCATGTACGTCATTCTAGGTCTTCATATTTTCTTGGTTGTATGGTATAATATGTATATGTTGATTTTGTCATTCATGGCAAAGGAACCCTATAAGATAGTGACGAAGAGTTTGTTGCATTTGATTGCTTTCATGTCCGACAAAAAGACTTGTTCAACCCGTCGAACGATAGTCTGTCGGATATGTTCCATTTATGTATGAGTAGGTAGGTATCAGTAGGATTAAAAAATGATTTTGTTATCGCTTAGATATTAAAATAGACAGTGGGTGTTTTAGTCGTTCGGGTTCTTCGGGCAACCAAAAGTCGTATTGTTACAGATCTTAAACCTGGGGGGTTACCATCTAAATCATATTATTGATTACTTAAAAGATTTGATTAAATGGGTCTAACGCGATATTTATGTGTTTACCTATTTTACCGACGTTTCGTCGCGGGTTAGACCCGTTAACAAATCTTTTACAATGCGTGAGAGTTTAAAAATGTTAAATATTATTAATTGACAAATAAATGTGAGATTAAATTTATAAAATCAGAACTGTTGTTTCAACAGTCAACTTGTTCAACTTCAACAGTTCTGTAATATTTTATTAATAGTGCCTAGACTTGTATCTCACAAACAAATTTATTCGCACGGTTGGTATCAACTCACTGAGGAACTCGTCTGAGGAAGGTAGACTGATACCAGATGAAGTTTACGGCTCAACTCGGTTGATAATGCGATAAGCTGGCTGGTATCGAAACATTTTCATATGATTTACAAGACATAAAAATATATAAAGTATACAATGTAGCTAAAGATAAGCAAAACAAGATGGCAACAGTACCTATCTAATACTATATTTTCAATTTTATCATTGATAATTATTTTCTTACAATGTATCTTTTAACTCTACACACTCATGTGTATCTACAAGAATTTTAGTTGTTACAAGAGTGATTATTACCCTCGCATTCTTCCCATAGTACAAGCTTTGCTTAGTTTGGGACTAGGTTGATTTGTGTAAGATTGTCCACAAATATTTATTTATTTATTTATTCCTCACCATCTTCTAGCGGGTTTGAGTCGAACCCTAAAGCAACCTAGATTTATGTAGATAGTTCTAAATAAGCAAAAAGTCTATCTGTAAAAAAGCCATCCGATCTTCCAACTCAGAGAAGATTACTTCAAAAACCTAGTTGAGTTAACCACGACCTCCATGCAGTTTTTTAAGTCGTTTGCCTCACACTTCTCGGCTACAGTGGCTTAATTATCTTTATATTTCTCTCATGTTGGGGTAAAGTCAATAAAAAATACTATTTTTTTGTTATAATATCAAATGGAATACGTTATGTCCGTTATTGTAGTTCTGTTAGCTGAGATAGCTACGGCAGCGATATTGGTTGCAAATTATTGCAATTAATTTCTGCGTCCATTGCGTATTGCGTCCATGTTGTTCAGGTTGATAACGTTGCGTTGTTGTGTTGTAGTACGAATAGGGCATTTACTTGTACAGTTACTAGTGAATCACTTTTTTAAATACCTAATATTTTAATTTATATAAAAGGAGTGGGTTTTGGAAATTAGGACATTTTATTTTATTTTGCACAAAATGGACGTCTTACGTCTTATCAACTGTGCTAAGCATGTGTGATAGTTCCCAGCATGGATTCTGCGCTCATTTAAGAAAGTTAGCTGAAACTATTACTTCGAAAAAAAATCGCTACTGCCAATAAACTAGCAAAAGTGCTACACTAACGTCGTCTGTACCAGCAATGTACGCAACATAGCTCGCAGGTTCTGTGTTGTCTTGGGTTGCTTTTTACGACTCATAAACAGCGGGAGTTGTGTCTTGTTCTTCTCCAGTAAGTATTTCGTGTTGCATTTTTTTTTCTTGAGTTTGAGATTGTTTATGTCTTTATTCTTAAACGTCATCTTATATTGATTGCAAATATGATATGGTTATGGTGGTTTTCCGGATTGACTGATTTTTAAAATGCCTAGTTTACATACGTTGAGCAATGTAGAATACATCAGAAAATATGTCTTAATCATAGTTCTAGTTGGTATAAGGCTGGGTTTAATCTTAGGTACGTCAAATCTACTATGACTTATTCTATTATCATACCTTAACTATTCCTAGGCGTAACATTTTTTTTACAGTTAAGCAGGTAGGTACCTTACCTATTAATTTTGTCCAAAATTGCTTGTATAAAAACTAAAACATCCCGCATAAACACGCAGCGTCGTAAAATATGCCGCATTTATGGTAACACGGCGTAGGTTGGCTTACAAAGAAGTATTAAATCTGACCTTTACAAAAAGTATGCGTAATTGTATTTTTACATAAATTTCTGTCACAAAGGAAGTTTATTGCATTGTTTGGTGCCATGGTAATAAACTACCCCATTTATATCTTTTTTTTAAACCATTTCTATTTAAATACACATGGATAATTATCATGAATTTTTGAAGCGTAAAAGCTTGTTAAGTTTAAAGTAGGTAGGTACAGTCAAGCAATTTGATTTCTAGGCCACTTCGTACCTTGTCACAGTGAAAATCAATATTAAAGCCGCTAGAGTTCTTATATCAATGTCACTGTGACAAGGTACGAAGTGGCCGAGAAATCAAATTGGTTGACCGTACTAATACCTAATTGAAAAAAAAATTGGATTGCTGGAATAACTTCAAATAACTTTTGCATGTCATTACTATGACCTTTTTCTCACACCCGGAATGTTTTTTCCAAAATCTGTAAACTCCAATATTCATTCGAAATCAAGGGAAGCTCTTCAAAGACTGTTTTCGCGTAGCACAGCCAGGGATCTGGTAGCTGCCCTCACTGACCCAAAAATCCCAAAAAAGATACATATATGATTAAAAATTAAAAATAAACTATACTAAAGTCTAATACTTACATAAAAAAATTTGGTCCCCTGGGCATAGTCCTTAAGATGCTGGCTGCATTTCCTCTATGAAAAGTATTACATTATTCAATATACAGGCTGACTTTTAAATGGTATATATCGATAGTAGTCATCTCGTATGGAAACTTTACTTCCCTCATCTTAATCTAAGAATAATATTATAGAAGGGAGTAAAGTTATTTCAGCAGTCACTTAGCTGATGAATTGCTTACTTTTTATCGTTCGACGTTCCCCTGTATACCTTATACAGGACACAAAACAACTCTGCGTAAAACTTTAACTTCTCCTAAAAGTTGTCGACACTGTTAGCAAATATCATAATGTTCCTTCTAGTTAAGTATCAATCTTATTTTTATAAGGTTAAGGTCGATATTTGACTGCCTGAAACGGTAATTTCATGCACAAATTTCGTTTGCAGCTGTTGTAATTCTATTTACAAGGGTATTGTAGACAATTTCTTTCTGGAGTCGTCAAGTTTTGTAAGCGAGCGATGTTCGCAGAAAGATGTTTCTTGCTGTCTGTAGATTATGGAAATTATTTTTCTCTCTGATTCGATTACACATATAGGTACTACCTTCTGACTTAAGTACCTGAAGTCAGCCACATTTCTGGTAAGTCGATAAAAGGTAGGTACCTTTTACTGAAGTGCGTATTGTTTGTGTTGTTTGAAGCCAAGTTGAATGATTTCAAAAGCAAATTGAACCTTTGTGGTAGTTTCTGTAGCTTGACTGATATTATTTACTTTATTATATGATTAGCTTATTTTACAACTTTTCTTGCGAAATCGCTTTGATTTAACTCCCCATTTCGTTTCCGTGTCAAACACATCGACTGCTTACCGGCCGTTAAACTTAAACTGATTTTCTTTACCTGCGACCTTGTCAGGCATCTTTATTAACCAGCCTGTCACATCACTTTAAGTAAGCATTTACCTTACGATTAATCCAATTTGTAGTACTTAGCGCACGCGACGCTTCCGAAACATTTTGAACACGCTAGCCGCTGCGTTCGCGAAAAGGTGGTTAATGTAATAAATTTTCTATGAGCTTAAGATTTACGAAAATCTGTGCAATATATTGAATCACCAGAATATTAAAAATACACAACTGTTATACGTGATGATATTAGAATCCAATTTTGAGCCTGAGGAGAACTTAATAAGGCATGTGATTTCCCTAGACATAATAATGACACTTTTTAACTTTTAACTCATTTAGTGTCGGTACAAGAATTCATTTCACTTGTGTGTGGTTAATTGCCTTGTCGGTTATTTTTTAATCGCATATTTATGTTGTCCACAAGTACCTATTCCATTATGCTTCCAGTTATGCCTGTACTACCTATATAATGTATTTTTTGACGCAACTTATTTCGCTTTGTATTTGGTTAGTTTGTTTATTCAAAGCGCTGACACGACATAAACCCCAATTGGCTTTTGATTCTCACTAAAACACAATACACAGCACAACAACGTGTTGCTATAACAATGGTTCCGTTTGCATTATTTCTATGTCGCGCAAACAAGCTTTCCGATTTGCCATTTTTTGATAGAGTATACAGAAAAATTATGGACTCTGAAAAGAAACTGCCTAAATGTCGCGCAGACAAGCTTTCCGATTTGCCGCTTTTTGTTAGAGTATAATAGGTTGGAAAACATTGTGGGCCCTGGCAGGAAACTGCCTTAAAGCCATAAGTCAGCTCATTTAACTTAAATGAAACATTCTTTTATTTAAAAAAAGAAATAAAACTCCAATCAAAGAATTTCTAAATTTCGTTTGTCTTACTCGGGAAACGAAACCAGCTAAAATTAAAATTTGCTTTTTTATTCTACATAACGGCAAATAAGTTATTTCATGATAACATTGATACATTATTTCGATGAAAGTTGAATAATAATACCACTTTAGGCGTGTTAATATAAACACTATATTTTAAATAAGTAAGTCTTATAACGATACTTATAATGTTTTCTTATAAAGTTTGAATTTTGTAAACGTCCTTTTGATGTCGTTATTTTGTAACTGAAAACTAACGGGCAGATACTTTTATAAATAAAAAAACATTGTATAGGGTTATTCAACCGGACTGAATAACTGGTTTTTTATTCTCAACAGAATGTCCAGTAATCACCATGAAGACATGGGGCACATAAACTTATAATTTATCATCAAAGAAAGTACTTAGGTACTTAATAGCGTACGTACACGAATACAATGTAATCATTCAGTACTATCAACATTTTTATACTAATTGGAACTTTATGACATGTTCTTCAACTTCTATATTTTAGTAATAACGTAAATTTGTAATTTTATATAAACTTGTACACTCGACTTTTATTTAATTTTGATAAAATCGGGTTTTTCTTCGGAGATTGGAAAAAAGTTCTTTCGAATTTTGTAGGAGCAAACAAGTGTCCCAAGATTTTTTATTCCATTCCGATACCGTTTCCAAACTAAGTTTGTATGGTGGTAACGGAACGGAAAACCAAAAATTGTATGTAAAATTTTGGACCCTTTTTATCTCCTATTAGGTTCGAAAGTGCTTTCGATTCTGAGTACTACATAGATACATGTTTGCATTTTCCTCCCGTAATATCGATTTATGAATCATTATATAATTAATCTTCATAAAATAATAGTCACGTTTTGCATACATATTTTGGCTTTAATAGAGAGGAACTAACGAAGCTTGTAACGGAACGCATTTGCTTATAAGGATCATATTCTGGTTTATCGAAGGGATTTAAGGAAAGGCAGTACTGGGAGAGAATGTTCATAGAAGGAACAAACCTTCGGCAGCTTTACTGGTTTTGAAATTCTAGTTTTTAAGGTTAGCAAGCATTGCATATCTTAATTGTGGATTGGTGGAGAGGATCACTGACCTTTTTAAGTTTTGCTTCATTTTTGCGCAGATCGGCAGCGATTTTTCACACTTTATACACTGAGGTTATAGTATGTAAATAAAACACACACATAAAACTACGAAACAACTTTAACTTAACCGATTTTGAAGTGGGAGGCTACCAAGCTTGGAATGAACCTTAAATGTCGCGGAAGTCTCGAAAGTTGTCTTCAATGTCGCGAATGTTGTCGCGATTGTCTTCAATGTCGCGGAAGTCTCAGAAGTCTCGAATGTCGCAAATGTTGTCGCGATTGTCTTCAATGTCGCGGAAGTCTCAGAAGTCTCGAATGTCGCGAAAGTTGTCGCGAATGTCTCGGATATTAAGGTATAAAAGAGCCGCCAATTTTCAAGGTGGGCACTTAGATTTCGTCATTCAGACTGTCAAGGTCTCTGGCTTGCATAGTGTAAAATTCTTGGTGGGTGAAATTGCTGACATAAGAGTGGTCCGTCATTTTGAGGAGTTTCTCTTCATCATGAGGCATCACTTTTTAATCATTTTATTTAATATTAATTGGGGTTTTAAGCTATTTTTCCAGTCAATTTAAAAGCCAGATCCTTGTCCAGGTTTACAGTATACCTGAGGAGTTAATCCCGCCTAACGGTGTCAATGGGCATGACTCAGAGTCTTTAGCTACCAGATCTGAAGGTGGTCTGGCATCTCCTTTTTAACGACACAGGAGATGACTTATCCTTCACATTCTTTCAATGCCCAGCTGTCAGTGTAACCATGGCCTATCTGCTAGTCCAGTCCTGGCACAGGAGGGTTCTCCGCTTGGTGAAACTGTGCAGTATTTGAAAGAGTGGTCTTGTTAAATATATTTATATATTATCTTTATATACATATTAGGGCGTCTTACTCACTGTACCCAGTCTGCGGACCAGTGGGGGGAGACACACAACACACAGGCTTTAGCATTGCAATTCTCAGTTTAGCCGACTGAACTTTAAGAGTTTAGTTAGGGAATTCGCATTCTTTGAAACTAAATCTGGTAAGGGATTTATGTTTCAATAGTTTAAATCTTTTGGGAGGTGATAGATTAACTTCACACACATATTTGGGATATCAGGTTTAAGACAGTTATTTTAATTTAAAGTTTTTGGTTTTTGAATATATTTATTAATATTTCTTTAATAGGTTTTCATTTTCTTTGGGATCTTTTGAATTTATGTTAGAGACAGGCTGAGTGGTTCATTAAAATCGTTCTACCATGTGAAAAGCAGAGCAATTCTCTGGATTACGTTGATTTAGTGTCAAGCTGAGCAGATTACTAAATGTAGTTTTACTAAATGACGAGCAGAGCAGTTCACTTAAATAAGCTGATTTAGTGACGAGCTGAGCAGTTCATTAATCTAGCAGTAGGGCTTTTCGTAGAATTTAAATTATTTCTTTAGAATCTATGAAATAGATAAAGGTTAAAAGGGTCTATTCTTAAATCTACATATAACACAGACTGGAGAGTTTCTTGGTGTTTCTTCTCTTCAGATCACTAGGTTCCGAAACACTGGTAGATTTATTGTGAAAGGACAATATCTATTAAAAATCAAATACAATAAAATAGATATTCTTTAGCTAGAGTGATTTCCCCCATCCAGGCGTATACAGTAGTGAAGTAAGTGCGTAAGTACCGAACAGAATAATTGGTATTCATTAGCTAGCTAGGTCTGGTTATAAATCAATTAGTTGTAAATTTAGGTAATAATATTATTCTGTTCTTAGATAGGTTTAGGCTCACTACTGTTACGGGATCGGATCACCGGTAGGTCCTGGTAGGGGCTAAGATATCAAAAACATAAAAAAAAACATTATAAATTTATAAACGTTTAAGAGTTCAATTGTGTTTAGTTTAGATTTTATTCATTAAGTTAAAGTAGGATATGTTTCAGTAATTAGTGTGAGGGTTCCCAAATCTGACATGAATTCACATAAAAGATAATGGGTTTTACGGATCACAACTTAAGGCGACCTTCCCTAGACGATTCACTTTGGCCAATTCTTAATAATTCATATAATTTTTATTAATTATTTGAGGGTTATTTTGTTAGAGGGGGGGTTCGTTACATTTTGGTGCCGTGACCAGGATAAAAGAAGCTTAACAAAATTATTTTTAATCAGATTAACAAAAAAAAACTTATAATTACTATTTTTTTACGTAGCCTCTTGTAGGCTACATTTTGTTGCTGTGAAAACGGAGTGTGATCATGTCAAGGTTTTGGGTTATCCTCTTTTCTTCTCTTCAAGTTGTCAAGAAAGCTAGCGATTTCTTTACTTTGGTTGGGTAATAATTTATTAAGACAGCAACATATTATAAGAATCTGAAGACTGGATAATTCGACATTTTTATGCATTTAAGAATAATAACACTTAATTAGATTTGGTTTAAGCACATTAAAATTGTGAATGCGGGGGGCAGGATCACATTTTGATTTAAGGTTCATTAAAAATGTGTTGAACAATATTTTAAATAAATCAAAGTTGTAAATGCGGGGGGCAGAGATTCAATGAATATTTATTTATGTTTTAAGTCAAATTTATTTTATTTATAGAAATACTACAATTTCTAAATTGTTTTACAATTAAGGCTTGGACAAAGTTTTAAACGAATCAGAGTTGTTAATGCGGAGGACAGGGTTTCAAAATTGATTTACGGAACAGGAAAAGTATTTTTTGTAATATTATTTGAAATTTTACTTCAGTTTTCCTAAAATGTAGTAATTTAAGTATAACTTACATTTATAAAATTACCTAGAAAAGAGCAACGAAAATGTTGTGGTTGTCCTTAAGGAGTTTTGTTTGATTGGTAGAGGCTGGGCGTTAGAGATGGCTAGTACCAATGATTAGTTTGTATTGATTTGAAGGTGATGGATGAAACGGCATAAAAGATTGAATATTAGGTAGCCTTTGAATGTATTATGAGAGGTAAGAATGAGTCTCTTCTAATCGGACGAGATTTACAGAACAATCTAGGTTTAATGGTATTTGGTTCCTCCAAATGTTTACACGTTGTGTTATCACAGTAATAGGTGCTAAGTTAAAGTCAAAATTTGACAAGGTCCTTTTGAGACTTACTGTGTGAACACAGACTCTACATGGGTTTAATAATATTTTCTTCGGTTATACACACATCACTTTGGATGGGATAATCGAAACATATTATACAATACCAAAAGACTACAAAAGCTATATTTAACAAAAGTTTGACGGTATTCGAATGAAATTTGGTTAAGTAAAGTAAAATAAGCGTTTATATTTTATAAAGAATTATCGTTTAAGAATTATTAGTATTTTGAATACGTTTATCGTTATTATAAGTAAAATTGTCTCATAGTTACTTCTTAAACTAAAACAGGAATGAGTCGGTTATCTTGTTCGAGTGATACATACGCCAATTGAAATAGGCTGGGCTGTTTTGATGATCGAGACTGGATCGAACTTTGACTCTGATGATTGAAAGCTTTAGTACTTACGCCAAAGGCTTATTTGTTTTGTATGGGGTGGTTTTGCGGTATCATGCCGTGTTCGTACAATGTGAGCATTGGATTTATGGGTGCCCAGCCAGACTCAGACATCCAGTTTGATATTACAAAATCGGATTACTAGAATCGACCAGATTCACAACCTGGTTCCTCTGACAAGATGGATATGCTTGGGGAAAAAGTTGTCATGAGTCTTTGTTAAGGTTTAATGATTCATTCTTTTTTGTCGAATGGTTTCTGCCTTTGCTGTTGGTTTAAACATACACCACATTAAAACCACTTTTTATTGGAGGGACTGAAATAACATTAAATTGAAACTTTTCAAGGTATTAAAAATAGAAAAAGCTACAGATTTTGATTATTAGGTAAGTTACGTTCAAAAGTCAACATATTATTAATTTGTGTCAAGTTAATTGTTAAATGATGTACATGATGTTCATGGTTCATTATCGAAATTCAGTGAATTAAGTTTTACACTAAATCATAGATTTTATTTGAGTTGAGCGAAGTCAACAATATTATACAGAGATGATTTTCATAGACTTGATCTGAAATATCCTGTCTATAAAATTCATCGAGGGCAGCTGTAACGGAACGCATTTGCTTATAAGGATCATATTCTGGTTTATCGAAGGGATTTAAGGAAAGGCAGTACTGGGAGAGAATGTTCATAGAAGGAACAAACCTTCGGCAGCTTTACTGGTTTTGAAATTCTAGTTTTTAAGGTTAGCAAGCATTGCATATCTTAATTGTGGATTGGTGGAGAGGATCACTGACCTTTTTAAGTTTTGCTTCATTTTTGCGCAGATCGGCAGCGATTTTTCACACTTTATACACTGAGGTTATAGTATGTAAATAAAACACACACATAAAACTACGAAACAACTTTAACTTAACCGATTTTGAAGTGGGAGGCTACCAAGCTTGGAATGAACCTTAAATGTCGCGGAAGTCTCGAAAGTTGTCTTCAATGTCGCGAATGTTGTCGCGATTGTCTTCAATGTCGCGGAAGTCTCAGAAGTCTCGAATGTCGCAAATGTTGTCGCGATTGTCTTCAATGTCGCGGAAGTCTCAGAAGTCTCGAATGTCGCGAAAGTTGTCGCGAATGTCTCGGATATTAAGGTATAAAAGAGCCGCCAATTTTCAAGGTGGGCACTTAGATTTCGTCATTCAGACTGTCAAGGTCTCTGGCTTGCATAGTGTAAAATTCTTGGTGGGTGAAATTGCTGACATAAGAGTGGTCCGTCATTTTGAGGAGTTTCTCTTCATCATGAGGCATCACTTTTTAATCATTTTATTTAATATTAATTGGGGTTTTAAGCTATTTTTCCAGTCAATTTAAAAGCCAGATCCTTGTCCAGGTTTACAGTATACCTGAGGAGTTAATCCCGCCTAACGGTGTCAATGGGCATGACTCAGAGTCTTTAGCTACCAGATCTGAAGGTGGTCTGGCATCTCCTTTTTAACGACACAGGAGATGACTTATCCTTCACATTCTTTCAATGCCCAGCTGTCAGTGTAACCATGGCCTATCTGCTAGTCCAGTCCTGGCACAGGAGGGTTCTCCGCTTGGTGAAACTGTGCAGTATTTGAAAGAGTGGTCTTGTTAAATATATTTATATATTATCTTTATATACATATTAGGGCGTCTTACTCACTGTACCCAGTCTGCGGACCAGTGGGGGGAGACACACAACACACAGGCTTTAGCATTGCAATTCTCAGTTTAGCCGACTGAACTTTAAGAGTTTAGTTAGGGAATTCGCATTCTTTGAAACTAAATCTGGTAAGGGATTTATGTTTCAATAGTTTAAATCTTTTGGGAGGTGATAGATTAACTTCACACACATATTTGGGATATCAGGTTTAAGACAGTTATTTTAATTTAAAGTTTTTGGTTTTTGAATATATTTATTAATATTTCTTTAATAGGTTTTCATTTTCTTTGGGATCTTTTGAATTTATGTTAGAGACAGGCTGAGTGGTTCATTAAAATCGTTCTACCATGTGAAAAGCAGAGCAATTCACTGGATTACGTTGATTTAGTGTCAAGCTGAGCAGATTACTAAATGTAGTTTTACTAAATGACGAGCAGAGCAGTTCACTTAAATAAGCTGATTTAGTGACGAGCTGAGCAGTTCATTAATCTAGCAGTAGGGCTTTTCGTAGAATTTAAATTATTTCTTTAGAATCTATGAAATAGATAAAGGTTAAAAGGGTCTATTCTTAAATCTACATATAACACAGACTGGAGAGTTTCTTGGTGTTTCTTCTCTTCAGATCACTAGGTTCCGAAACACTGGTAGATTTATTGTGAAAGGACAATATCTATTAAAAATCAAATACAATAAAATAGATATTCTTTAGCTAGAGTGATTTCCCCCATCCAGGCGTATACAGTAGTGAAGTAAGTGCGTAAGTACCGAACAGAATAATTGGTATTCATTAGCTAGCTAGGTCTGGTTATAAATCAATTAGTTGTAAATTTAGGTAATAATATTATTCTGTTCTTAGATAGGTTTAGGCTCACTACTGTTACGGGATCGGATCACCGGTAGGTCCTGGTAGGGGCTAAGATATCAAAAACATAAAAAAAAACATTATAAATTTATAAACGTTTAAGAGTTCAATTGTGTTTAGTTTAGATTTTATTCATTAAGTTAAAGTAGGATATGTTTCAGTAATTAGTGTGAGGGTTCCCAAATCTGACATGAATTCACATAAAAGATAATGGGTTTTACGGATCACAACTTAAGGCGACCTTCCCTAGACGATTCACTTTGGCCAATTCTTAATAATTCATATAATTTTTATTAATTATTTGAGGGTTATTTTGTTAGAGGGGGGGATCGTTACAAGCTTTAACAAAATAGAAATAACAATAATATAATATTGCAACGAAACGGCTCCTTTAAGACAAAGACTTAAAATAGTTATTTATGATACAAGTGCAGAAAGTGAGTGGTTTTCGACGAGTGTCTTTCTTATACACGAGCGAGCGTAGCGACCGAGTTTATAATTTGACACGAGTCAAAAATCATCTTTACGCGCGAGTATCATCCAAAGTTTTATGAATTGTGCTAGAAAATATTAAATAGAAACGTTAATTTAAAATATATGTATTGGTTATAATTTACCTTGCTCGATACGTTACTTCTTATATGGAGCTTCATGTAACAAGTTTTTGACATAGTGTGCTAGGTATTAATTTCGACTTAAAATCATCGTTTGAACGTTTTCTTAATGCAAATATGTAAATTCATCATAAGTATAGGTTTTTAATTTTGATTTAGCCGCCAAGGAACCTTTTTGTTGGCATTTTGTACTTGAATACTATTTTTTGGGGTTACATTTGATCTGATTCGTCGCTTTCACTGGATTTTTTTATCGAAAGAGGCAAACTAGGTAAACAAGAAATTATTACTTAAAATGAAAGTGGCGGCCTTTTTCTAAATACATGCGCGGTAAACATCTCTACTACTGCACATGTGCACATTTCTTTGAATAATGCTAAAGCGGGTCGGCACTGGCTAAATTTGCATTCAGCCAAGCATTTTCCTAAAGTGGAAATTTACAATTTATTTATGGGTAAAAAAAAACTAAATAGATCAATGATACGTTTAATGAAGATTTGTTTAGATTTCATTTTTTATCCATAAATACATTGTAAATTTTCACTACACACACAAGGGTATAAGGTACCATACACAAGGGTAGGTAAGGGTGTAAGGGTTTCACTATACAAGGGTATAAGAATATAAATCTATAATTTATTAACTTTATAAAAGATAAATTGTAGTTTATTCTCACAAAATTAACTACTATTGATTTTCAAAAACTGCTGAGATAATTATGTTGAGAGGGTCGAGGGATGAATGGAGGTTTTAAGTGAAACCAGACATAGTAACACCGGAGATGTTGTATTCTCGGTAAGGTATTAGGGAAAGAACAACGTTCATCTAAACTAAACATACGGTACTTATAGATAGTTATTGCTTACTTGCTAAATTACTCAATTACGTGCATCACATGTTGCAGGGCGCAACGGTGAAGTTACCGTTAATGTGTTAATTAGGCATATAGTACACTGCATCGAGGTTGCAAGTAAATTGCAAGAAGGAATACTCCATCAACAGCTAACTCAAGTAACTTGCGTAATACAATTTGATAAAACTCGATCCATCTGGAGTCAGAAAGTTATAAACAAACTCGTCCGGCAGTTAATCACACAGTTTGCTGCCCGATCTTTTATCCCGTTTTCATTAAACCTCTATTTTAAACGTAAAGTGTCAATTTATATACCTGCTTTTGATTGATTTTTAAGTTTACGTTTGACAGCTACGTTATTCATTCTCAAATAATAGGTTAATCTCTTGTAAAATGCATGTGCCAGTAATTATTGACAGAAATTATAGCACTTAAAATTATCTAGTAAATGTCAAAGTTGATCGGTTTGGAAAGTGTCGTGAAGGGTGTTTTAATAGCACCTACTAGATTTTAAGAGCCTATTAAATTTCGATATAGCTTTGATGGGTTGTTAAAATAACTACGTAATGTAGATAATGATACAAATATACTTTGGACGCTTGTTTCAGTAAGATCAACATTGTTATTGACAGTGTTTTAATAGTGAATGTTAAGACTCAAAATAACAAACGAATCTAGTAACGATTCTGTAACTTTTTTATATTTAGTACATTAAATGTAATGTAGAAATTTTCTAATATTTCCAAGGCATTAGGAGAAATTAGAAATATACTTAATGACGATGGAAAAAAGACGACTAGTATGACATTGACACGGGACTCGTTGCAGTAGATAATGATGATAGTGAATGTAAAGTTACTTGGTTGCACAAACCTCATGAAGCCAATACTTTTTCGAATCAGTCAGGTATTTCGTAGGTACATGTTAGGAAAGTCTTTGTGTCCTCCTTTTTATATAACATTTATGACAGCTAGATGACGTAAGAGTTCTTGTAATAATTCATGTTTTCTGTTTATTTATCTTCAACTCAAAAAACTATATTGTGTATCGTTTATTGTCCTCCAAAAAAGAAACACATCGTAACCTTTATGGGCAATAACCGCGGCAGTTAGAAGGACACAAACTCGTTACTTAGAATCGCTCGCGATTTTATCAACGACTCATCGGATAATATATCGATGAACAGAAAATTGGAACCCGTCACATGTGTATAAAGAGTTTGTTGTAGGTATTCCTGTCAAGATTTTTTTTCTCCCTTTCCACCCGCGTTTTATTAAGAATAGGGTTGAATGGCGGAAGAACATTCTTATAAAAATCTATTTCATGAGTAGTTTAGTCTCGTTACATACGAACTCTACTTTTTCATAGTATGTAGGTTTTTCTATCTTGAATACTTTTTTATATATTCTTCATAAATTGATATATTTATGTTAAGGTTGTATAGTATCCACCCCGTTGAAGTTATAATCCGTACAACTAAGAAGCAGGTTACTTCCCCTACGAGTACAATATATGTCTCCACGTTAAGCCGCTTGCCTTTTAACTGACATTATTCACAGTACGTAACGGTTAAACTTCACCGAACTTTCGGTACTTGCCAACAAAAACACCGTAACATCCCCCTCCTAGCGAGTTATAAACGGACGGACAGTAAAATCGCAGTAACCCTTCGGCGCTATCAATTTTCTAATGCAGTTAACGTCAAGCACTGTCTCGCGGTTTAAAGTACAGTCGGATCCGTATTTTGAAGATAATTAGTTATTGTAATTAATTATACAACTTTATTATCACGGGCCCTGGTCGATGGCGTATAAAATTGTCACAGCATCTTTACTGGATAATTCTGTGGAATGTTTCTAATCGAAAAGACAGCCACAAGAATATACCTCTTGATGTATCTCAAACCTACGACCCGTCATAATTATAAGAATTATAACTGGTCTTGGTCACGTTCGCCTGGTCTAGTAAAGTAAGTAAAGTAAGTTAAAGTTTTACTTACTTAACAAGTGTTTCTATCATCCATAAGCATCCTTACAGTCCACCTCAATTCCACTAGTTATCAACAACTGATCATACAAGTACATATGTATCAATAAATTATCATACATACAGCAATAATGGCGTTCGGTATACTTAAGCTACCAAGTTACAAGTCTCGTTCTTGATGTCCGTTCTTCACGGCTGCTAGATGGCAAGTGTAGTTTGACAGCTCCAGGTGCACGTCACTTGTCGTATTGCCAGAACTGCTGTCCAGAACCTCATGGCGACAACATATGTGTGTGCCTATTTTGTATCTATTTTCTCTTCATTTTTATTTGGTTTCTCGGGCGGCGTTTTCCATGAAGAGTTATAAAGTTACCGTATTCTAATGCGCGGAAATACTCTCGCATAATAATACATACATACATACATATACTCACGCCCGTATCCCATTGGGGTAGGCAGAGACCAAAGAACGCCAAGTACTACGGTCCTTACATACATCTCTTGCTTCAATCACATCCATACATCTCCTCATACAGGCTCGTCGGTTGCGGGAACTTCTGACCTGGCCTTTTCGCATGTAATATCCCTTAATAAGTCAAGCGCATAAATTTAAACCTCTAAAATTGGGAAACTCTAATCACGCTATTAACAACATAAAGAATAATTTACCCAGCTTATTTATTGACTTTTACCAAAGTCAATTAAATTATTTATGATCTCATCAGAAGGTACCTATTGTAGATATAAAGGCACACACTCAATATAACTTTGTTCAGATTGTTCAAATAAAATCAAAACATAAACCTACAATTTATCATGTTTATCAAAACATTGTTAAAAAAGGTATAAAAGGATCGATCGCATGTGTTATTGTCCATAACACACATAAATACTATCGGAAAACGATTTCGACTAAGACGGTCGGGTAAAACAAAGGAAAGTTTTTATAACACCCGCGATTGCCGTTATCCTGAGATGTACAATCACGGAAAAAAGTACAAACGATTCTTGATATATTTATAAACATTTTTTTTTCGTAAGAACGTACCATAATCGGACTGTGTAATTATTTGTCACAACTTCGATATATCAATTTAAAAAGTTTTTTTATTCGGTGTCCCAGGCAATTTGCGCGCATGTAACCAACTACGGTAACTCTGGAGTCGACATGCAGTCGGCTACCCTCCGGATGAAAGCAACAATATTGTAATTATTTATAATCTACAAAGCATTGTAACGAAACAATCCGTTAGTGCACCGGTTCACCGGGTCGTGTTTCATAAATCAAAAACACTTAAACGCCAGCTTCCGTCGCTTTAATAACATCGTCACGTTTTATTTATATCGGCTCTTTTATCTGTCATCTCGTAGAGAGTAAAAAATGGATTATGAATAGCGAATGTGTGAAAGAAATATTATAATGGTTTGGTTAAAAAGAAACAGTGAATGGTATGTGACTTCAAACAGATGCTTTTTCATAAAGGGTGTGGGTGTCAGTTTCACTGACATGACTTAACTTTCTTTACTATCTATCTACTGGTACTTAAAATTGGTTAGGTGAACAATGTTTTGCTACTAATTTCATTATTATCTATCTCATTCACTTACATTACCACTAACCGTTGTAGTAACCACAACATTTTATTTACCTGATTGATAATTAAAATGGGATCAAAAATGTACGGATACTAAATAGCGATTGCATCAGAAATTGAGCTTTCTCGCCGAACTGTACTGGAAGTGCCGAGTCAAAATTTGGAGTTGTAATATTTTGGTCACGACTTGCCCGTCGCATCGAGCGGGCTCAGCCGGGGCACAAAATAAAGAATATACAGAAGGTCCGTTCCCGCCGTTCTTGAAAATACATACCTAAACTACAGGGTTGCTTCTGTATTGATTCTGAATTTTAAAAAGGAGCAGATAAATTAAAAATTCTTCAACATGACATTTAAATATGAACCAGCTTATCTTGGTAAAAAACCGGCCAAGTGCGAGTCGGACTTCGCACATTTAGGGTTCCGAATCAACCTCAAAAATATGATTTATTCATATATTAGTATTTGTTGTTAAAATATACGTAATATTGAACATTGTCACCAAATTTCAAGTTCATAGGTCAATGAGAAGTCTAAAAATTCTTCGGAACAAATTTTGTGACATACGACGGACGGACGGACGGACGTCTGGGCGACACCAATAGGGTTCCGTTTTGACCCTTCGGGTACGGAACCCTAATAAATTGATGCGTGACCCGCTGCGAGTTGTGACTTGTGACCGTCGGCGGTCGAGAGCGCCAACAAAAATATACCTAATTAATTAGGTACCTACTTAACTAAACCATAGTACTACTTAAATACTGGCGTTTTACCAGCGAACGATAAGATGAATGTGTAATGGTTGATCGTCGTTATCAAAGCGGCAAGTTTCAAAAAATTACCTACCTACCTAGGTATTGTAACTACCAAAATGAGAAAACCGTTTTATTTACCTTTCAATATCGTTTGAAAATTTGAAGAAAGTGTAGGCACCGTTTTTTGTTGTATTTAAGTGTATTTAAACAATAAAATACATTCCAACTGTAATAATATCGGTTATTCATTTTGACGTACGTGACATAAACTATCTACGTAGCGGCGAGGACGTCAAGTGATCAACGCGCGCACAACTAGCACTCGCGACGCGACAGTGACAGTCGCGACTAAGCTAGTCCGAAATCAACCGAGAATGCCTGTAAATGTTACGTCATTGTGCGTGCGGCGAAAATGGCACTTTGTACTGAGCGGACTCTCTGCTCCGGCGCGCGCCGCCGCTATTTACTTTGTGGCCGGGGCCGCGGGCCCCCGGGACTTGTAGCAGACTGCGAGTGCATGTCGCTTGATTGCACACTTCCTTACGGTACAGACTCAAATATTCATTAATGCGTCTAAACGCCCAACTTCTTAAGGGTCTTGGTTGTTTTCTTGTTCGTCTTTTATTGGGTAATCGTTATTATTTGTGTAAGTATGAGTGAATTTCACCAAACGGGCATTTTTGTCCAATTCCCATGGAATTTAGAAATACCAATAATACATAGAAAATTCTATGCTGATAATTTGATAAAAAAATTAATAAACACAAATTTTCTTACGGGGTACTTATACTTATAAAATTACGGAAGTTATTACAATTTGAAAATTTGACCTGGGCACGGGAATTTATCTGTCCATGGGAATTGCCTTTTCTTAGAAAAAATTGTATTAAAATTATTATTTACCATCTAATTAATCAAGAATTATAAAGTTCAGTTGTATCGAAGTTATTTAGCCTAATTTTACCAATCATGGGTCACTCTTTTCAAATATTTAAGAAGCTAAGTGTAATTGTAGCATTTGGCCTGTTTTCTTTAAATAAACGCATAAACTATAACTCTAATCGATATACTTAGTACAAATTATATTTATTTATGCATTTCATCCATAATTATTGTTATTAAATTAACAAAATAAGTCACCCTGCCCAATTCCCGTGACTCAAAATCAGCTGTTTTGGGTAAACAAGCTATGGGAATTAGAACACGGGAATTGGAAATCTATATAAAAAATCATAAAAAATTCAAATCGCATGTTAATAATATTTTAAGTTATCGTTTATATAGAGACACCAAAGTGCTTTATAATGCATACATATGTTAATGATTACTTATGTAAAATTTGAATTTCTAAGGGCCACCGAAATTGCAAGCAAAAGCAAAAAAATTGTCGCCCACCCAGAAACCGAAGTACTTAGGTGGTTTACTCGAACTTAATGCGGTTTGCTATATATAGATTTTTTATATATAATAGCTGACATTTGAGAGCACATGTGAAGCAGGACGCGAAGCTGATCAAATGTAAACGATGGCTGCCAGGGACCTTTGAATTTTGCCGACAAAATTTAACTCTCGCGCTCGGACGATTTTTAAACATCAATTACAAGTTATTCACCACAGTGAAGTGAATAGTGTCTGTGCTCAGTGATAGTAAATATAATCGAGTTAAAGTTTTTGTCACGAAATCAGTGATTCTAATGTACAGTTTTTGATAGGAATTTTTGATTGATTCAAAACTCGATGCCGGACAGGGCACGGAGTCTTAATTTGAGCGTTTAGGTATTTTTTAATGTATTTTAAAAACAAATTAGTCAGTGAATTTGAGTGGACCTCAACGTGGAAACATGTATTCTTTATGAAAAAAAATAAATGGTACGTATTATCTCATGCTACCATACGATTTTCAGCTCGGACACAAAAAAAATCGAGTATAGAAAATGACCCGTATGCACGAAACTAAAAATAGCAACTACGACGACAAATGTAGAAGAAATCCATTATGTGATACCTAACTAAATATACTAGATACTGTCATTCAATGAATGTTGTAATTGATAGGACATAATTGACATTAAAATTAATTATCCATGATTTTTCAAAGTTTTTTATCACTTTAAGTGCTCTAAGTAGAATGAGTATCTTTTTTATTTTTCCCTGTAGGCTTAAGTAGCAAAATTATTAATTTTAATTAAGTTAATTAATGTACAAGCTCATGGTTATTGATAAGCAACATTAACATTATATCTTGCCTTGTTACAGGTAAGATATTAATTTATTTATGAAGACTTTATTATCTTCGAGCTACAGTGCTGCAAAAAAAGAACAGAATCCATGTGGATGAGGTTGGTAGCAATGTTAATCCCACGCATGTGTAGCTGCGTTAATACGCCATGATGGACCCAAGATCCGAATTCCTTCGCTTTATAACGACATCCAACATAGCAGAAAATGTAAAAGATATAAAGACCTCTATGAGTCAGTATATTTTTATCCTCCATTCCGTTTTAATGTACATTTGACGTATTATCTTAGCATCAAATTGCTTATATCACACTGGAGTACCATCATTTTTTCCAATGCATTCACGATCATGGCTTGGTCATGAAATATGCAAGCAAACTATATGGTGATCTATCGAGACTGGTTTTCATCATGATAGCTTTACACGGTTTTGTACAAAAACTGTTCGATTTTCATGGGAAATATGCATAGAATGCCGTGTTTAATTAATGCATTGCTTGTGATGACCTATTCTATACGTGCCTTGGTTACCTCAACCATATAATGATTATAAATTAACTGTAGTAATATTTTCCGCTGTTTGTTGGTTTCTAATATTATTTTTCCGTCTCTCATTAATTTGTGAGTAAAATAATGTGATTTTGAGAACCATGCCTACTAAATAGTTAATTTGTAACATGATTTACAAGAAAATGCAACAAGTAAAAAAAGTCGCAACAGCAAATTAAACTCTAAGCGCGAGAAGAAACCGTATCCACAAGGAAATGAAAACATAAATAATAATACCAGGGCCAGGGCATAAAGAAATTACAGGGCCGCGAGTAGAGGCTAAATTACAGCTGAGGAACCAACTCAAGTGGAAGGCACTTGCAAAGATTTGTGATTATTAAATGCTTTACAATTAGCTTGTAATTAAACAAGAGTTTTTGATGATATTCAGTGTATTATTTACGGTAGCTATTAAATTTACTTGGCGTACTCTTTATAAATCTGGAGAGAAATACATCAAAAAGTAACAGTGAAATATTTGTTACTACAGTGAAATGTTTGTAATTATAATGGCAAACTATTGTTTTTGACCACGACTATATTTTATTTAATAACAATATTAAACGTACTCTAATTTCTACGGACCGTACATATATGTATATTCAATCTGTTGAACAGTGACACGAAGTATAGTAGTTAAACAAAATAAACCATTGAATGAGGATTTGTGGCAACTTTTATAAACTTCATCAAAGTATTCTAATTAATTAAGATCTTATGTCTGAATTCGTTAGGGCAAAAAGTTTCATTAACTTGGAAACTCGGACCACTTTTAAGCTGCCAAATTTACGTCTATACAAACTTTACAGCACTTATTCATTCAACCCTTATTATTTAGATTAATAGTTATTACATTTTAAAATTTAACTAGGCTCTATTAAATTGTCTAAGCAAGTATTATTTTAACTAAACATTTAAATGCATTACAATGAAATAATGATATGATTTGTATTTTAATAAACTTGGCCAGCGTGCTTAGGCCAGTCCTGATATTAAGAACTCGAATTATTTTTTTAAAATCATTTACATTCTGTAGGTTGTAAGTAGAGATAGAGAACCAAGTTTGCGTGAGAGCGACGTAATTAAATGTAAAAAGGTTGTAAAAAAATTGCACACTGTCAAAGCTAGACAGGTAAAGAAATACACGCATGCACTCGGATATGATTCCAGCTTAGGCAACTTCCTGATTTGTCGGTGCGGAGGCAGTACGATATGAGAAAAGTGTCAAATGTCAGTGTCAGTTGTCAGTCGACGCGATACCATTTTTTACGACGCCCCTACATTTAAATAAGTGCTTCCTGACTGGCGCGGGATGCGCGGTAGCGGGACGATGCGAAGGCGATACTGCTCCGCTTCTGCGCATGATATTACTACTGCGCAAACGTAATACTGACAGTATTATGTCAAGTGAGAATCTTTGCGACGTCAGTAAGTTTACGTCAAAGAAGAAAATGTCACATATCGATCCCGCCCCGCCAAGTCAGGAAGTCGCCTTATTGTGGCAAGTTATGTATGACTATGCTCCGTGTCAGCTGCTATCGTGTAAGTCCGAATGACAGTTGCATTAAACGATATTGCACACTCGAATACAACTAAACAATGACTGGGATGGAGATAGTAGTGTGCGAAAGGTTGCCTCGTCATAGACCCGTTCCTAATGGCGCCAATGATTTTAATCCCAGGCTGCTGGTACTTGATGATGCCATGGCAATCGCATCTCTAATTCCAGTCCGTTCCAGGCCGTTCTGTCTCATTACACACACGCTGCGCTAAACGTGCCGCAAATTAAAGCGCTTAAGTGCATTAGCAACACCCGCTATGAAACCTCGGTGATTCAATCGATAGCTCATAATTATTAGTCATTTTACTCGTTATACAGATAATGATTAGCGGTTGTAGCGTCAGGGAAACTGATTAAATTTCGATGAGGATGAGACGCCGACCATAATAATTTATAAGTTGAGTTGGGCTAATATGAACGCGTTTTTTTTTGTTGGGTAAATCATTCCTTAAGTTTTTGTCCTTGTCCGTTTATCTTACACGGCCTCACCTTAAAAATTGAGTATTAGAGACTTGAAATAGATTTAAAAGCCTACTGTTGTATCAGAATTGGTTGTTGTAAATATCAGGTATCTGGAATGCATGCGAAATAATCATTATCTAATTTATTTTTTGAACCTCACTAGTCGAACATTTACGTTGGTAGTTTCTGCTATCTACATTCTCGTATAACAAGGATCTGATGGAATATTTTCTCCTCATGCATGGGTAAGTATAAGCTTTTAAAAGCCCCTTCTTTTATTTGTAGCTATTCGAGGTACCGGTTATTTTTGTACGGTAAGTACCTAATAGAAACCACCCCTAGTTTTAAATGCATTACATTCACACTATCAAAAGCGATAGCATCTCCCCTATGATCCTTTTCATGCAACACACAAAAAGGCAAAACAAGCTGAGTCGATGACGCTGCGCTTGCGAAGAATATCGCATTACCTCGCGTGAAACGGAGCGTTTGAAAGCGTGTGAGAAACTGCAGTATGTTACTTAAATGCGAGTGTAAAATTTATCACGTTAGACAAATATTTGGTCTAGAAATACCTGCAAGATATTTTGTTAGTGTCTACATAAATATATTTTATGTCACACCTAGCCATAAAGTGGCCATTATCGCACGCTCCGCGGCGAAAAAACCCACTTCCCGGCCAGGGGGTGACATAAAATTTTGTACTTACCACGGGCGATAATAAAGAAAGCCTCAGATCGCATACTTATCGCCCTTGCCTTCGGCTCGGGCGTAAAATACCTGCGATCTAAGGCGACTTACTGACTTGGCGGGGCGGGATCGATATGTGACATTTTCTTCTTTGACGTAAACTTACTGACGTCGCAAAGATTCCCACTTGATATAATACTGTCAGTATTACGTTTGCGCAGTAGTAATATCATGCGCAGAAGCGAAGCAGTACCGCCTTCGCATCGTCCCGCTACCGCGCATCCCGCGCCAGTCAGGAAGCACACATTTAAATGTAGGGGCGTAGTAAAAAATGGTATCGCGTTGACTGACAGCTGACACTGACATTTGACAATTTTCTCATATCGTACTGCCTCCGCACCGACAAATCAGGAAGTCGCCTAAGACATTCTTTGTTTTATCGCCCTTGGTAATAATGTACTATTTATCGATCAGGACATAATATATTCAAATATACATCTTGGTCCAATCTTGGTCTTGGTTTTGATCGGCTGTTGTGGGTTTTCGCTATTTTAATTGATTTAACGGTAATATTAGCTTATCATAACATAATTGAGAGATCCACTGGACAACTTAACAGTAGATATTTGTTTAAGTGTCCAATCTGCATTTGATTGTTTCATATTTTAACTGTCATTATTTTTTATGGTACTTAAGATTGTTAGAGACCTCAAAGAGGTCCTCGTCTTTCAAATTACAGCGGGAGTAATACTAACCCTAGGTACCGAACGTCTATTACAAAGTTAACTAAGTATTTCGAAGGAATTAAATGAAATATAATCCCGTTCAAAAATAACTAATAAGTGACTTAAAAACAGAACCCTAAAAGCGTGTTCCTTTCTAGCCATCACCACAGTTGTACATATTGTATGAAATGAACTAACAAGGTAGCTATTTTCGAACACTTCAACAGATGCGAGAATGTGACGTGCAAAAAAACACACGACACTTTCAAGCGAGTCAGTGGAATTGTAAAGTTTTTATAGCTATTTCAGAATGGCTTGTTTTTGTCCACAAAGTTATCGATCTTGCTCTTAGCTTGGTCTTGAGATGATATGGGAAAAAGTAAATACATATTCGGACTGCTAATTTGTTAAATATTCATGAGAATGATGAATTAAAATTAATTAACATTAAACTTCTGCTAAGGTCTAGGCATTCAGACCACTCGGTGGCATAATACAAGATTTTAATGACAAGTTGTTTAAGTGTGTTATTTTTAAATTATGCAGGCGTTTAGTACTTGTTAAGATTATTTAGCCCCTATAGTAAATTGTTGCAATTTTAACTACCGACCAGCCGAGCTGTTTTAACAACTTATAGCTTACATAGCGTAGCTGACAGAATGGTTCAGGCATTACCCTTTTTGCTTTGCGTTGAAGATTAAATTAAATAGATTTAAGTACATAGGTACTGAAATGTAACCCACAAATCCGCTATATGGCAACAAAAAACAGAAAAAAATGTTGCAACATGTTTCTCGTTTTGCCCTAAGCTAATTAATATTTCACCCTGCCCTTCAGACTTAGAGTTGGTGTTCTCACGTATCTATTAACAGCAACTCAGCACAATAAGGCATGAACCAGGCACATTTACAAGCATTTATGGCGGTTCGCAGGCGAGTGACACCGCGTGTCGCGTTGCGTCAATCACTCGATAATTTACGAGCGGGAGACACCGCTGGTTTTAGGATAGCCGACTTTCGCCCCGAAGACGGCGTTTATTTGGAATATTTGGTAAAGTTCTGAAGTTTTTTTTAGCTCCGCCTGTTCCCGTGTCTATAATCAAATCTTACAAGCGTTATTTGCCCAACTTCCCAGAGTCCAATCGAGTTTAAATTTTGTACACATATTGAAATCTGGTGATAATGCAATATTCATAGGTATATAATTTTTATTCAAATAAATATATCACGAATTATATTTTTATCAAATACCCTGTATTAACGGTCCCAAGTAGTCCATTACAACTCAAAAGACTCTATTACGCATTGTCACTTCCACAATTGATAACGTTATCCCCATTGTCAGTCTCGCGGGAGCAATAAGTAGCACACAATTTTCTGCCCAGCTTAGTTCCACGGTCGGCTACATTTCGAATCGCATTTCACACATCTCGTTTTCTATCGGATTTGGAAATACCTGCGTTATTGAGAATATAGTCCACAGTGCGGAGGAATTATTTTTAGATGCTTCGCCGGTGTAGGCAGTCGCGGCTCAAAAAGTATTTTATCTTATTCAGTTATCGACTAGGTGAAACGAATGTCAACTAAAATACGCTTGTTTGCCGTTGTCGTAGTTTTAAAAAGACCATGAGATATGTATATGTTTCAAATCCAATAAATGACCATCAACATCTTAAATCCAAATTATAAATTCTTCACATTCGCCATTTTGTTCCGACTGCGAATTACTCGTACCTGTTATCTATTCTAAGAATTTGCGGGATTATCGTCAATCTATATGAGCGTTTTAGCTATCAGTAATCACTAAACTGGTAGGTACCATTTAATTTCTCCAATTAATTGCGTTCATAACGTTATCTCACAGCATTCCTATCTGGCTCTTCAGATCGGTAAGCATAAATTAATTGTTGCTTACAGTTTAGGCCGTAAATCTAACGGAGTTTACTGCCACTTTCACCAGATCGGCTCAAGCTGTCTAGCTTTGTTTCGTAATTCAGTAGTTTGCTTTTGTCTAGGTAAACGTGGGATGTCTAGTAAATTCAGAATTACATGCTATGCTACTTGCGTAATGAAATCAAACACTTTAATAGAATGTTGGAATATAATTAATGATTGAGGCACCAGTGGCGGCGCGTCAAAAATATTCTTAGGGAAGCCGGAAGTAATTTGCCTTTCTTATTCTTCTGAGCCGTAGTTAAAGAACTGGACTGGCTAAAAGTTGGGCAAGCCGGTGGGAATCGAGTTGTATGTTCCGCCACTGTGAGGCACATGCATTGTGGTAATATCATCATCAATAAAATGTAAAGCATGTATTTATTTATTTATTCATTTAGCTTTGTACATATATAAGAGAGATCTACCTGTACCTATTTTAAAAAAAAGTTTTTGAACTTCAGTATGGTATGTAGGTAATATTATTATACTAGTCTATGCTTGCGCAAACCTTTACGTTCATTAATTTAGAATTGCAAACTTCATCAAAAAATGCAAAATCATTGCATTTCGTGCTACTATAAGACGCAGGTACAGAGGTTGCATCAAGTGCATTCGGTCCCGTTAGCACCGGTAGTGTTAGTGTACCACGACCGCTACTTACGTGGACGACCTCTTGTCCATTTCAATTTTCCCCGAACCGGATCATAAACGCTGTGATGAAAGGGTCCCGTATGTCAGTTCTTGGCTGTAATCACGTCGTTGGAGTCGTAAAGTTTTACCGTGCCAGCTGACACTTGCTCGACACGTCTCGTGCGATCGACACATTTTGTGCCATTGCAATCATTTGAATGTGAAAGTGCGTTGTGAGATTAAAAGGGAGACGCGGGTTGCTCGTTTCCTTGAATGTTCATTGGAGTTATCGCGATTCGCGATCGATATTTTGTTACCTACAAGCATTTGAAAAAGAATCTGTAAGTTATCGTAGTCGTTATTTTCAGTTAAATTGGATACTCGTACTAAAACACCTCCGGGAATATTTATATTATGATAACTACTTGCAGGATGGAATAAATCAATAACCAATACAAACTTTATCGAAACATCATTCATAAATATATTTATTAAAAGCATTCCGCTTTGAATCATGTTCAATAGCAACTAAATGCTTGTAGAATCACAATGGAAGCACCATAACTCACAAACTTGCATGCGACAATGTGGCAGGCCAATACTGGTTGTGACAACACACCAAAAAACATCCCATTCACTCGTACGCCTTTGTTGCTTTTTCTATTGAACCATCTGGTTTCACCCCAATTGCAACTTTAACCTGTTTAACTACAGCTTTTAGTCCCATGACAGATTTATTTTTAGTATTAGATGGGAACAGGTGTCAAGTGTTTGTCTGTCTTCTTGTCTATTGTGGGTTGTCTTCAACACTCGAGTAATGTGACACCCTTTTGTTTAGTTGAGTTAGCTTATTGCATACTTGGGTTTTATGAAGAATTTTTTTTTGACAATATTTGTGTTATTTCGTTTTGTAAACATTGTAGTTGATAATATGTTAACTATCAACACTCCACTATTAAGGTACCTTACTTCTTAAGCACTACCTACCTTATTATTACGGGGTTTGTTATTTGTTTCACAAGCTTTTGAGTAATTTACTTCACTTCAAACCAAGTAATCAAATAAAGCGTGTAGCTTTTCACCCACTTCCACTAGTGGCATCGATTGGAAACATTCGCGATGAATATCAATAGATTTTGCAAACGATTTAATTATTGTAATGTAGTGTTACTGGTTAATGTCGGGTGCCGTAGATTGCAACAATATAAACAACACTACTTTACTCCAATAGGTATAATGTCAAACAACACAGAAGGTATATCCAAAGTCAGAAGATAGTTTACACAGAAGAGAGTAGAACGGAAGGAAGTATAAAATCTAAATAACAGTCCTAGCGTTAGCAATTATCGAAAGCGTATTAGCGGTCGAGAGCGACATGCACTTCGCGTCAGTATCTCAGGTAAGACTGGTGCAGTGCGCATCGCGACCGCCGGGCGGCCGGCGCCGCGCTCGCGCTACGTCACTGACCGTTATAGGTGCGCAGTCTCATTGCACGGAACTGTTGGCACGTCAAGAATATTGACGGATGAAATGTAAATATATTATGTGTAATGAATATTGTTAAATGTAATATAATGTATTGTATATTGGTATGATTATATGTGTAGATGTAAATAGTGTGTATTTGTATATAAATAAATATGTATGTAAATATTTAGTATTAAGTTATTATATAAGTGTAGATATATGTAAGTAGTATTAAGTTACAGTATAAGGGTAATTACTGTTAAAGGGCAAGTAGCCCACATCACTCCCCCCCAGAGACCTGGTTAGGGGCGATAATAATTTGGGAAACGTACTTGCCTCCCCGAACGAGTGGTTCTAAGTACGTTTGATGGTTGAGAATCAGGACGCTTTTCCTCACGTGTACGCACTGAGGTTGGTGGTGTGACTGGCGTGGTTGAATCCTGATCGCTGTTTTGCGTTAAATGCTCAGATAGGTAATATGCCGGTTTTAACCGATCGATGGTTACCGTAACCGGCTTGCCCTTAAAGAGAAGCTTAAAAACTTTGTCGGTTCTCTCTAACACTTTGTGTGGGCCTGAATATGCAGGAGTTAGAGGAGCGCGTGAAGCGTCTTCACGTAGGAAGACATATTCAGCAGTCGCTAACTCTTTGAACACAAAGATTTTGTCCTTGATATGGCGTGAAGCAGGAACGGGCTTCAACTTCGAGGCAAATGAGCGTAACCGCGCGGTAAAATCGGTAACGTCTGTGGTACCGGGTAAACTGGGGTCAAAAAATTCGCCAGGAAGGCGCAGTGGCTCGCCGTAGAGTAATTCGGCAGAGGATGCTTGCAAGTCCTCTTTGAATGCACTGCGTATGCCTAATAGGACTTGAGGCAATACCTCTGACCAATTGGCATCAGCATGGCATGTAATGGCGGCTTTGAGCTGTCTGTGGAAGCGCTCCGCAATACCATTACAAGCCGGGTGGTAGGCTGTCGTGCGCTTGTGCTGGAATCCGATGGCTTTAGATAGGTATTGAAACAGTGTGGACTCAAATTGTCGACCACGATCTGTGACAATATCTACTGGGCATCCGAACCTGGATATCCAGCCGGACAGCAATGCTTTGGCCACCGTCTCCGCCGTGATGTCCGCTATTGGTATGACCTCCGGCCAGCGCGTAAAGCGATCTATGGCCGTCAAACAATAGCGGAAGCCTTGCGAAACAGGGAGCGGGCCGATCAGGTCGATGTGTACCTGTTGAAAGCGAGCACGAGGCAGTGCGTATGTCCCTAAAGGTGCAGACACGTGTCGGCTCACCTTCGCGCGTTGACATGGTACGCAAGCTCGTGCCCAGTCTCTGCAGTCCTTCCTCACGCCGGGCCACACAAAACGCTCTGCTACGATCTTGGCAGTTGCGTTGGCACCGGGATGGCTTAAGGAATGCAGACTGGTAAATATCGTTTTCCGGTACTGCTTGGTAACAAATGGTCGAGGAGTCGGCGTACTGACGTCGCAGTACAGCGGTTCGCGACTCCCCGGGAATGGCATCCTTACCAAGTGCAAAGAAGATGACGTCAAGTACTCGGCAAGCTCGGGGTCAGACATTTGGGACCTAGCTAGGTCGGCGAGATCGAGTGCTATCTCCAGTTCCTCTATCCGAGATAAGGTGTCGGCCACAACATTGTCTTTGCCGGAAATATGCCTTATGTCGGTAGTGAACTGGGATATGTAGTCCAAGTGCCTATACTGCCTAGGCGAACAGTTATGTTTCCTTTCATGGAAAGCATAGCAGAGCGGCTTATGGTCAGTATAGACATGGAAGATTCTCGCCTCCACCATGTGTCTGAAGTATTTGATCGCTTCATAGATCGCGAGGAGTTCACGATCATATGGCGAGTACTTGGTCTGAGAGGGACTCAGCTTACGGGAAAAGAAAGCTAACGGCTGCCATACCTTGTCCTCCAGTTGTTGTTGAAGGACGGCGCCGATCGCCACGTCTGATGCGTCTGATACTAACGCAAGCTTTGCTCGACAGTCTGGATGAGCTAGTAATGCTGCGTTAGATAAGCTTTCCTTAGTGTCCTGGAAAGCCTTCAGAGCATCGCCGGTGAGGTTGATGGGCGTAGAGCCTTTGACTGCTCCGCCTAGAAGTGCGTTGAGGGGTGCTTGGATTTGGGCGGCGTGCGGCAGAAATCGCCTGTAAAAATTGGCCATACCCAAAAATCTCCTCAGCTGTCTGACGTCCTTCGGCGGCGGAAAGTCGCGTATGGCTTCGATTTTTGTGTCCAAGGGCTTGGTACCGCTCTCCGAGATCAGGTAACCTAGGAAAGTTACCTGGGGAGCACCAAAGACGCACTTCGACACGTTTATCACCATGCCGTAGTCCCGAAGCCTGGTAAAAACTGCACGCAGGTGTTGTTTGTGCTGTTCTTCGTCTGCAGAAAACACTAAAAAGTCGTCCAAATAGCAATAGACGAAGTCCAGCCCGCGTGTCAGTTCGTCCACGAATCTCTGGAAAGTTTGACCAGCATTGCGCAGGCCAAATGTCATAAAAGGAAATTCGAACATACCGAAGGGGGTCGTTATGGCCGTCTTCGGTATGTCCTCTGGACACACAGGTATCTGGTTGTAAGCCTTTACAAGATCAATCGTACTAAAGATCTTACAACCAGATATGCTATGGGTAAAATCGTGAAGGTGCCGTATTGGGTATTTATCGGGCACGGTACGAGCGTTGAGCTGACGGTAATCACCGCAGGGGCGCCACCCATTATCTTTTTTAGGCGCCAGGTGAAGCGGAGATGACCAGGGACTGTCTGATGGTCTGGCTGTACCGTTGGCTAACATACCTTCAAACTCCTGTCGGGCCACCTTCAGCTTGTCTGGGGCGAGGCGTCTCGGGGCGCTGGATACTGGAGGACCTGGAGTGGTGCGAATATGGTGTTGTGTGTTGTGAGGTATTGTGCGTTGAGTGCCAGCAGGTCGCGTGATTTCAGGAAATTCCTGTGACAATATGCGATGGTAGCAAGATACGCCGGTCAAGACCTTCACAGAAAATATATCATCGCAAGAAGCAGAAATTGCAGAAGAAGCTAAGCTAGTGGTGTTATCTACAAGCTTTTGATTCCTACAATCTACCATTAAATTATAATATGATAAAAAGTCAACACCAATTATCGGCTTTGTAACACTTGCTACAACGAAACGCCACGGATATTCGCGTCGAAGTCCGAGGTCCAGGTTGAGGTGCGCGTAACCGAAAGTATCGATGGTCGTCCCGTTGGCTGCGGTGAGCTTGTACTCCGTCGGTGCTCGACGTTCCCGCAGTAGTGACTTGGGGAAAACACAGAGGTCGCTACCGGTGTCGACCAGGAACTGCGTCTTCGACCTTCTGTCGGTGACAAACAGGCGACCGGAAGAAACTGGGCTATCAGCTGTCGCCATCACCGACTGCCCCCGGCGTTTCCCGACTTCTTGTAGTCGCAGGGATGTACGCACTTGTTGGCATTCTCGCCATGCTTAGAGTGGTACCAGCAAATGGGAAACTTCTTGTAGCTGGACTGCGACCTGGTGCTGGAACGGCTCTGCCTTCTGGAACGGCTGCGGTTTCTGGGCCGGGATCTCCCATTGCCGCGGTCTTGAGTCCTTAGAGCCTGCACCTGCTTCCTCAGCTCAGCGATTTCGCGTGCCATCGCGTCCATGCTGGAGCGTGGCTGGTCAGGACCTGGATTGTGGCTCGTGGAAGCGACGTGAGATGAGCAGGGACAACGTGGGCCGATGTCATGGATCCTGTCAGCAAGATCTGCAAGGATATCCAGTGATGCTGTAGGGTGTGCCGCGAGAACAGTCTGGATGCTCGCGGGTAACCTGTTGGTCCACATCATCCGTAAGACGTCGTCCGTGATACGCTTGGCTGCAAGGCCCTGCAGATGGCGCAGGAACTGAGAAGGCTTGCGTTCTCCAAGTTCCTCATGATGGAGAAGCTGCTGGATCTGACGTTCGTTGGTGTCGCTGAGTCGGCTGATGAGCTCTCTTTTCAGCGTGGGATATTTGTCAGTAGCTGGAGGATTGGTTATAATATCCTTGACTTCCTTTGAAAATTGACGGTCAAGCTGGCTGATGACGTAATGGAACTTGGTCAAGTCATTCGTTATGCCGGCTATCATAAATTGACCCTCAATTTGCGAGAACCATATCTCCGGTTCCTCCGGCCAAAAAGGTGGAACTCGTACTCCGACTTTGCAAATGTCGGATGACGGTGCAGTGGAAACGCGCTCTTCGATGGACGTCGGGCGTGTGCTTGGCCCGGCCGCGGGTTCTTTGTATTCATCGTCACTGCCACCAGCCATAGTTCTCAACACTCTACGTACGTTTCTGGGTAAATCCTCCGTTTGGTGATGTGTTCTTCAGGGGTCACCAGTGTAGTGTTACTGGTTAATGTCGGGTGCCGTAGATTGCAACAATATAAACAACACTACTTTACTCCAATAGGTATAATGTCAAACAACACAGAAGGTATATCCAAAGTCAGAAGATAGTTTACACAGAAGAGAGTAGAACGGAAGGAAGTATAAAATCTAAATAACAGTCCTAGCGTTAGCAATTATCGAAAGCGTATTAGCGGTCGAGAGCGACATGCACTTCGCGTCAGTATCTCAGGTAAGACTGGTGCAGTGCGCATCGCGACCGCCGGGCGGCCGGCGCCGCGCTCGCGCTACGTCACTGACCGTTATAGGTGCGCAGTCTCATTGCACGGAACTGTTGGCACGTCAAGAATATTGACGGATGAAATGTAAATATATTATGTGTAATGAATATTGTTAAATGTAATATAATGTATTGTATATTGGTATGATTATATGTGTAGATGTAAATAGTGTGTATTTGTATATAAATAAATATGTATGTAAATATTTAGTATTAAGTTATTATATAAGTGTAGATATATGTAAGTAGTATTAAGTTACAGTATAAGGGTAATTACTGTTAAAGGGCAAGTAGCCCACAGTAACAATTTTGGGACCATGAGGATTTAGGTTACAGTTTTTCTATAATTATGTCGCTCCAAACTGTTTTCAACCATATATGTAGATTGTATAATTAATTACATTTTCGTATTAGCCTTTGAAGAGTTTGAAGTCCTTTATTTTGATACTAAATAAAAATGTGGTTTTTAAACCTAACCAAGCCATCAAGATGACGTATATTTTATCAAAATCAGTTAAGCCATTGATTAGTTACGAGCGGGTAGAGGCGTGGACGTACATACAAGTCAAACATTTCGCTGTATGGGAGCCCTCCTTAAAACATTTAGTTCACCCTTTTTTTTTATTGGCCGCAGTCGGTTATAAAGATTTCTGTAGGTGATCCGCTCACCAACCCCTTTGGGGGTTAGTATCATTTCGTCTAAAACGCAACTGGTAGAAATAGCAACTCGTCTAAAACGCAGCTGGTTACTGCATCAAAACGCAGCTAAATACAAGTCACCTGAAAAACAAATGGTGTAAAATACATTTATTTTAGACCTAGATGTATTTTAGACCATTTGCTTTTCAGACGACTTGTATTTAGCTGCGTTTTAGACGAGTTGCTATTTCTACCAGTTGCGTTTTAGACGAGCTGATACTAACCCGCGTGAACATCCATATCAACTTCTACTCCGTTTTTCCAACCATTGCGAGATTATTTCTAGATTTCCTAAGAACATATTTCAGCATGTGTAAATTAAATAATATAGTGTCTTATTTATTTTCATTCACTTTAAACGTTGGTCCCGCCACACTTGTATAAGTGTCGGAAGAGGTGAGAGGCAGCTTATTTCCTGCCGTCTGTCGTGGGACTCGTGGGTTCGATTTCGCGTCGGATGTTACGATACCGACACACTGTGTTGGTTGGTAGACTTGGTAGGCTTCTCCGATTTACTATTTTTACATTTTGGTGTTACATTTAATTCAGGTATTAAGGATTATACGGAGAGAAAAGCCTTGTAGGGATAGAAAAAGAGTGCGTCATTTTTAAAATAAGTAAATCCTGTAAGTTATGCATCTGCAACCATTTTAGTATCGCTGACTCCCGGAAATTTGATGTACTTAGGCACTTTGTAATACTGTTAAAGTAAAGTAACCAAAATAATTAAATTTAAAAAGATTTATTGTTTAAAATTTTGCTTTTTAGGGTTCCGAAGGGTCAAACGGAACCCTATTACTGTGACTCACGCGTCCGTCCGTCGTCTGTCACACAGGTTTACAGCCACAGCCAAACGTTTGGAGCTACAGTCTGATTTTTTTAACAGTAAAAGCAATATAAGCATCTTGGTGTCCAAAATAGTCAAAACTTATTTTTAAATGTTAATTTTCAGGGAAAATAAACCAACTTAATTTTGCGGTTGGTTCGGAACCCTAAATGTACGAAGTCTGACTCTCACTTGGCATGTTTTTTTTATTTATTGTTATTCTTAGGCTAGGTATTAGCAATAATTGTACAAAAAATTAAATGTAAAACTACTTATTTAAACGAAAAGTAACATCCTTGTATAAACGTACAACTACTAATATCCAGACAGATTACTTTGCCATGTTTTATCCATTAGGTATTACGGAAAAACTACTTCCAATATCGGGATAGCGTAATTTCTAGTCTCTGTTCCACCGTCTTGGTAATTCTATTAGCAGTAACCGTAACTCACTAAAATATCAGATTCCTTGCTTAAACCAAGTTATCCCGGCATTAACTATTCCGCATGTAAGTTAATCAGTACGAAGCTCTTTGAAGGGAATCAGTTAAATAAGGGGATGATATTTTACCGCCCTCGGGACATATTAATCCCCGTTAAGTAGTACCTATAAATTATTCAGCTTACTTGAGTAGGATAAGATGATTCTAAAGTTGGAGCCTTCAGTAAAGCGGAATTGTTTAAATATTTTTTTTTTAAACTTAATAATTATTTATCGTCTTTTTGGTAATGCCGCCAGACACAAAATAACATTTGAGAAAAAGAGGCTATTTTCGTTTACCTATTAGAATACATAAACTGTTGTTCTTCTATACCTTGTACAATTTATATTGGATCATAATCATAATATGGATTTAGACCAGAGTTATACCTACACTATACTTTTCACTTCCCTGGCGGGGCAATAAATAAATAAAGATCCTATTATTAGAGAGCAACCCCATGAATAATTCAAAAATATCCATATTTAATAAATAATGACATGGTGATAATATTGTTATCTATTTTTTTTAAATAGATCACTTTGACACAGATAAAAAATAAAGACATTGCTAATAAACGCGACTGGCCGTTTATTTAGCGCTTCAGAGCCTTGTTGTTTGTACGAACGATTATTTTTTATATGATTATGAATTAAGAACTAAAAAAAACTCCAAATGTTTTATTGTAACTATGAATTGTATTGTGTGAATTGGTCCAATTAAAACGTTTTATAAATCATAAATTAAAGTATTCATATTTTCCACAGTTTAGCCCCGTTTGTAATAAGAACCTAATGAGAAGTTAATTTTTGTAAACCAGTACTATTGACTTGTAAGCATGCCCTTACCTGTTTTAAAGCCTTTGTGTTTCGGGGGTTTTTCAGCATAAATGAATATTTTGCATACAAAGTGATGTTATTTTGTTCGTCTGCTTAAAACCCTGATACTCGATTGGAGACGCAAACCGGCGGTTTACTCAAGGCATTACTCAAGGTTTTAAGCGTTGGCAGTTAAATGTATCCAAGGTATTCGTTAATTAAAAATGAGCGAAATAGAATTTATGATATTTTAATTTCTATAATGACTATAATTTCATAGGAAAATACTTTGAAATTATTAGACTTCAAAATTGTTTGGGGAAATTTAGACTGAAGCCACTTTTACACATATATATGCAAGAATTACAATGCCGGCCAACGAGATTTAACGGTTTCAATTTATCTATCAAATCTCGCAATGTAGTAAAACTTGAATGCGATTTTTGATCGAATGTAAATGGACGATAATAAATATATAATCGTTGTGTTGGAAATATTACTATAGTTAATTACAAATTTTTCAATGTAAACACTTACTTTGATATAAATTGATAAAAAAAAGTCTTGTTATGAATGTTTTTGATTCAAAAATATTCATAACAAGACTTAGTGAATCACGCGCCGCTATTTTTTATTTTATCCGCTACTAGGCGCTCGGTTGTTTTGTGCGTCAAACGCACGCGTTCCATATAAATACGTTGCGTCAAACGCATTGCGTTGAATGGATTTACATATATGGAAACGCATGCGTTTGACGCATAAGACAACCGAGCGCCTTATTGTATAAGAAAACGTCCACAATACGCTCTGAAATCCCTTCCGACGATCCTCCTTTGAGCTCGAATTTCGAGTAATCTTCGTAAAGGCGCTAAAATCAAATCCTATGATCCTGCTGGATTTGGCTGTCTACCTGAAGGTATCAGTTATACGCTACACACAGAATTATATCATACATAGCTGTCCTTGTTAAACCATTGCATGTCTTTGTTCATTCACAAATAAAGTAGCCGTCGATTAGGTACATGTTTTTTATATTAAATATTGTTGTAGCGTATTATTTAATGTTTTTGAAAGCAGGACATTCACTCTCAAATGCATTAGTTACTAACCTAATATTAGGAGTTACCTAACTATAATTTCCCTCTACATCAAATTTTCTCACGACATAAAGCTACCTAATTGTAGGAATCAGGCGTTTCATACTTCACGGCATTCCGTGATAAATTCATGTATACTTAATATTCTTTTCTATTTCACAAAATTCCCGCTAGAATAATATACTTAGTAAAAAAATTGTCAGTAATATATTATATAGATTTTTATCAATTGTTCACTTTTCGTAAAATGTTGCCGATAATGAGGTTTTAGGTATTATGATAATTATTCAAAAAATCGTGAAAAAACTAAATTACACAATTTCATAGTCATAGTCATATCATTTCATTGCATCCATAGTTTGTACAAATCTTATCATGGAACTATTAACGTGTTCAATGTTTCTATAACACCGCACAATGTAGAAACAGTCGCATGCGAGTGTCGAGCTTTAAGGTCACACCGCTTGCACGCGCACGCGCACGCACGCTTCACGCAAGCGGTGTGTGACATCTACTATGGAGATTCATAATTTACAACGCGCACGTCTACGTGCACGTCGACGCTTACTGTGCACTTGTCAATCAAGATCGGGTAGGGATGCAGCTAATTTTGAAGTTTTAGATATATAAAACTTTGTTATTTTTACTTAGTTGCTTTTCTCTTTTAGCCTAATAATATTTTGAGTTATGCCAAGAAGAATAAAATATTCAGAAACTCAGCACTGAATGTTATATTCAATATAGGAATAGGTACATGTAGATATCATTCACTGATTTGATATTATCCCAATCTGAAGCATCTTCTTGCAAATTTCAAAGTAATTTAACTTCAAACTCACCTAGAATACAATGAACAGTTCCCAACTGAGTCACAGTTTCTGTGTCGAGTCGGGCAATAGGTTATACAATACGCTTAGATATTCATCACTGCGTCTGGGTACATATAATCATGTTAGCACTATTGTTCGGCAAGCATTGCAGTTGCAACTACTACTAACTTATTATACAGATCATCGAAGTATGGCTAGTTAGAGTAGCTATGTAAGGAAAAATGTCCTTTTAATAGTTTACTCGTGGACTAAAAAGTCATTAAAAAATTCTCTACACAATTATTATTTAGTAGTTAAGGGATGGTCACCCCATAGGTGTTCTCATAGGCAGTACGGTAAAAAAACATACAAACTTATTCTTGTTATTAACATTATCTTGCCCACCTCTCTTGATTTTAATTTGATGCCTTTTATTATGTATGTAGCAAACATTTTGAAATAGAGAGCACAGCTTATTGAATCATCCTTAAGTCTTAACTTATAACTATATCTAACTTATATTTACCCCTCTGATTCATAAAACTTAACTAATACAGGTACTGAAACATAGGTTCTGTTGACTAAAATATGTTTTGTCCTGCTCACACGAATAAAGACGTCCGCATGACAAATCAATTTTAACAACATTTTAGCTATTATGTGTTCGATGAATTTTTTTGAATAAGAGACCGTACAACTTGCAAAGTTTAAAAATTAGACAAGCATTTATAAACAAAGGGACGTCGTACAAAACAGTTTGAAATTTGCGCCCCACCACATAATTACTTAAGTAGTACAGAAGACATTCAGGATAATGTAACCCATCCAGGAAATTACACATTCACTGCAGCGCTGACGGACGGACGGAGGTGCAATCTTACTAATGGAGGGCGTAATAAAATTAGCCGCTCCATGGCGTCCGGAATCGCGGTGCGCCTCAACCGTGGGTAAATAAGGAAGTGGTCGAGTTTGTGGTTTACTAACTCGACTGTGTTTTTAAATATTTTAAGTTTGGGTTGTTTCTCCACCGAGAATATTATTACGGGAACGGTACCACATCGTTTCCACTAGAAGTAATCAAGTAAACTTGGGCAAGTGGTATCATCATACCTACTAAAGAATCTGTACAAGCAAAGCATGCACTGAGGGCTTGATTGCTTCACGGTACAACAACAAAATCTTATTATATGTCTTTGAAGATAGCATATATCCTCTTTTTGGTGCTAGAAGTCTGCTCATTCACAAATAATAATTACTTCACCCATCGTTGCATTTAGAAAAAAAAAACAATAAAATTAAGGCTTTCTATAACCATCAAACTTTCAGACTGTACTTAAATAGAAGTAAATATGATACTAAATCTCCGGTCAATTCCAAACTCGGAACCACTTAACAGTAAGCCCAAGCTTGTTACCACTAAGCCACACCTTAGAATATTCAGAGACCCACCCTTCTCCGTCGGAATTAGCATGATCACTTAACCGCCTGGTTTTGCATATTCACGATTCGTGCTAGGGCAATTGGGTCCAAGAACGCACCGGTTGGAGGAATCTTGGGAATGCTATAATTGACTATAATTGCCTTTATTAAGAAAAACATGAAAACCATATTCATTTCAAAATAATTGAGTAGAATAAGATATATACCTTATTCTACTCAATTATTTTGAAATGAATATGGTTTTCATGTTTTCCTTCGTACATGAAAACCATATTCATTTCAAAATGATTGAATTCACAATGTGTCAGTGAATGTGCAACCAAATCGTAATTCAAATTAACACGCAATTACTATGACAGCGACCACCACAGCTTAATTGAAGTTAAACGTAGCCTTATTATATACTATTCCGTTTTAAAAATGCTAGGCGCATTTTTTTTTTTCTCTTTTAGCCTAATAATATTTTGAGTTATGCCAAGAAGAATAAAATATTCAGAAACTCAGCACTGAATGTTATATTCAATATAGGAATAGGTACATGTAGATATCATTCACTGATTTGATATTATCCCAATCTGAAGCATCTTCTTGCAAATTTCAAAGTAATTTAACTTCAAACTCACCTAGAATACAATGAACAGTTCCCAACTGAGTCACAGTTTCTGTGTCGAGTCGGGCAATAGGTTATACAATACGCTTAGATATTCATCACTGCGTCTGGGTACATATAATCATGTTAGCACTATTGTTCGGCAAGCATTGCAGTTGCAACTACTACTAACTTATTATACAGATCATCGAAGTATGGCTAGTTAGAGTAGCTATGTAAGGAAAAATGTCCTTTTAATAGTTTACTCGTGGACTAAAAAGTCATTAAAAAATTCTCTACACAATTATTATTTAGTAGTTAAGGGATGGTCACCCCATAGGTGTTCTCATAGGCAGTACGGTAAAAAAACATACAAACTTATTCTTGTTATTAACATTATCTTGCCCACCTCTCTTGATTTTAATTTGATGCCTTTTATTATGTATGTAGCAAACATTTTGAAATAGAGAGCACAGCTTATTGAATCATCCTTAAGTCTTAACTTATAACTATATCTAACTTATATTTACCCCTCTGATTCATAAAACTTAACTAATACAGGTACTGAAACATAGGTTCTGTTGACTAAAATATGTTTTGTCCTGCTCACACGAATAAAGACGTCCGCATGACAAATCAATTTTAACAACATTTTAGCTATTATGTGTTCGATGAATTTTTTTGAATAAGAGACCGTACAACTTGCAAAGTTTAAAAATTAGACAAGCATTTATAAACAAAGGGACGTCGTACAAAACAGTTTGAAATTTGCGCCCCACCACATAATTACTTAAGTAGTACAGAAGACATTCAGGATAATGTAACCCATCCAGGAAATTACACATTCACTGCAGCGCTGACGGACGGACGGAGGTGCAATCTTACTAATGGAGGGCGTAATAAAATTAGCCGCTCCATGGCGTCCGGAATCGCGGTGCGCCTCAACCGTGGGTAAATAAGGAAGTGGTCGAGTTTGTGGTTTACTAACTCGACTGTGTTTTTAAATATTTTAAGTTTGGGTTGTTTCTCCACCGAGAATATTATTACGGGAACGGTACCACATCGTTTCCACTAGAAGTAATCAAGTAAACTTGGGCAAGTGGTATCATCATACCTACTAAAGAATCTGTACAAGCAAAGCATGCACTGAGGGCTTGATTGCTTCACGGTACAACAACAAAATCTTATTATATGTCTTTGAAGATAGCATATATCCTCTTTTTGGTGCTAGAAGTCTGCTCATTCACAAATAATAATTACTTCACCCATCGTTGCATTTAGAAAAAAAAAACAATAAAATTAAGGCTTTCTATAACCATCAAACTTTCAGACTGTACTTAAATAGAAGTAAATATGATACTAAATCTCCGGTCAATTCCAAACTCGGAACCACTTAACAGTAAGCCCAAGCTTGTTACCACTAAGCCACACCTTAGAATATTCAGAGACCCACCCTTCTCCGTCGGAATTAGCATGATCACTTAACCGCCTGGTTTTGCATATTCACGATTCGTGCTAGGGCAATTGGGTCCAAGAACGCACCGGTTGGAGGAATCTTGGGAATGCTATAATTGACTATAATTGCCTTTATTAAGAAAAACATGAAAACCATATTCATTTCAAAATAATTGAGTAGAATAAGATATATACCTTATTCTACTCAATTATTTTGAAATGAATATGGTTTTCATGTTTTCCTTCGTACATGAAAACCATATTCATTTCAAAATGATTGAATTCACAATGTGTCAGTGAATGTGCAACCAAATCGTAATTCAAATTAACACGCAATTACTATGACAGCGACCACCACAGCTTAATTGAAGTTAAACGTAGCCTTATTATATACTATTCCGTTTTAAAAATGCGCCTAGTATAAACATACGAGTAAGTTCATTTATTTAGCTCTAATAACACAGAAAACCCTAACTTTCTGTCTAACCGCTAAACCAACCGCAAACTCATTACTAACATACCTGTCCGCAGTCCCTGAACGCCTTAAGAAACCCCGTAAAACCTGTAAGCCCGTATACGAAGACTAACTATCCGCACTTGCCCATTATAAATTCAATTACAGGCTTTAAACGCACAATACGGATAAAGTTCGCCGCCAAACCACCTGGCCCGGCCCTTCCGCCCTAATAATATTATGACAATACGCCATAGCTTAGTGACAGAGATAGTAGAGAGTTCAATACCCAGAATAAAAGCTTGCCCATAGAAAGATATTGCATGAGGTCATCTATTTTGCTTTAGTCAGTCGCTGAAAATATGAATCAAAATGATAACTAAACTGTGCTTAGGTTCGCATGAAGATAAGTAACGTTACCAACGCTAGACTCGTATTTTAATCACGTCCAGTACTTGAGTAACAGACAATAAAATAATTAAAATGGTTTCAAGTCGTATAAAACGAACCTATCTGAATGGTCCATCCTCATCTTCATTCCTTATCATATAAATAATGTCTCCGAAATGAATTCCTTTACAGCCTCCTTGGGTGTCCTTTTGTTGCTCACAAAGCCTGAAATATTTTATGAAAGGCCAGTGGACATATTGCGGGCACTGGGCCGAGACGGGTAAAGTCGGATGTGCTCGTAATCTGACCCGGGTCTTAATAGCTGACAATCCACCACTTCATGCCCTCAGGCAGTAATTTTAAGATATGTTTTGTTTTAATGTGCCGTATACCTCTACCTACTTAACGTGGTCATTTAATTCGTAAAGTAAAAATGAGTCTGTGAGAAAGGGGCAAAACACATTTTATAAAACATGGGTTTGACGAGATTCGTAAAGTATATTTTAAGCTATGGTTTTACGTGTACCAAGTTATTAATATTCACTAGAAATTTGCTGGGCATACTTTGTTATATAAGTAATACGATGATCATGATATCGGCTCAATATAGTTGTCGCTGTATAAAAATATCGATATTTGTGGGGTATTTTACGATGATACTATCTGAGGTTCAGCGTGCATAAAAATCTGAAAGTATTCTTATGTTTGTGTTAAAGATATATGATTAGTGAAAAGTTGTTAACCTCGAGAATTTCATAATGCCAAAGATTAAATCTTAAAATGGAATTTGATTTAAAATGCGGTGTGGCAGAAAATCCTTATAGCTCTATTCAGAATCCCCAATACTGCACCTTTTTTAGGGTTGTCATAAGACACTATTTTGTAAATATTAGGAACAGGCTTACATTGCGGCGGTAAAAAAAAACCTGCGGTACATAGTTACCTGCGATTTTGACACCCTACAAAAGATTTATAAAATGTATTTGCTCAGAATACCTACATAGTAATAAGATTTGAAAATAAAACATGTCCATTGTCCAGTACACTCAGCCTGCATGCAATATGTATCTAATATACCATGTAAGTTGGTAAACTATAGTTATGACATATATTAAAATTATTTTCTAGTGAAATATATCTACAATGTAGAAAGCACATTAATCACACGCATTTTAGTCGTAGTTCAAAAATGTTCACCAGTTGTCAACCCTAACCGCCAGACGTCAAACGTCTTCGATCACAGTGGAGCATCTACTCGTAAAATTGCGACAAAATTTCATGACTCGAGAGATTTTATCGGTTTTACTACAGTTTTATTTTTCGTCTGCAGACGCTTGTTAATTTACTCGAGTTATGAGCCTTGAGTTTGGACTGTCAGTATATGAAAAATATCAGGGTATTTATTTATATAGTAATATATTATTGAAGCCAATGAAATATCCTACCAAGATATAATTATTCTTCATGTTTTTTATGGCAGCAGAATGCAGAAGGTGACATATTATTGACTATTCACTTGACATTAGAAAATAAACTTGTGCGATTTCGATAAATGTCAATGTTGACCACAAGTTGTTGATACTTATTTAAATTCAAAAAGTTTACCTAATCAAACATATTTTATTTGATGTCTTTTGATAAGAATCACGAGTGCAATAAACTCAAATTTTTTGAATAAGTATTTAAATGGGATTTGATTGAAATGATTTGAATAAACACTGAATCAATCCTTCTTTCTAATCTATCGTATCGTATGAAGTTTTAAGACTTGCTAAATTGAGCTGTTGAGGCTATTTGACTCCCTACGATGTTGTTTTAGAGTTCAATTAAAGTAATTTAGATATTTTATCCCCCTCGCCAGAAGTTAAGTGCCATAACCATGCGTAGTTGTTAATTGTGTCATTAATCATTCAGTTGTAAGCAAGAGGGACGTTTACCCTGCTACAAGTAAGACAATAAGTGGGTAGTTTACGCAGCCGCCGGATTTCCAGCGGATCCCGTTACGTGAGTGCCGAGCGGTGGAGCGTGTGATGGCGGTGTAAACATCTGGCCTCATTGGCATTTATGGCAACGTCATCTATCTGCAACCTTAGATGGAGGTAGAAACAGAAGCTTACCAACCGTCTCAGTCCCGCGTCCCGCAAAGTACGTGAGCGTTGTACCATTTTCAGATGGTTGTATGGATCTGTTGTATGCGTAACGCATGGATGTAAACGAGCGCAATCACGAAATAATAAAATTAGTCCGTGATCGCAATAAAAAAACCGATTCCATTGGTACAGAACGTTTGTCAGGTCGCTCTAGTTTAAATATATTGAAACTTCACATAACCAATAACGATAGTGATCGCGAGCACTATTTGTAGCTTAAAGGTAGATGTTTGTAAAAAAATATTGAGTACACCGAGATTTTACTAAATTAATTCAAACTACAAAATCTGTATAACTAAAGAGAGGACAATTAAACATAGCAAGGGTATTAGCTCACAAATCGATTCGCGGTAGATCCGCTGACACTAGGGCTAAACCTTACCTCCTCAGCCTTATCGGGTTGCGGACAAAGCTCGAGGGAGCTTTCATATGATAACTAAAGGGCAAACTCGCACAATGGGGCTTACTGTCTAAAAAGATACTGATGCTGTGCTTAAGCATTGTGTGGGTTCTTTAACAGAGGTCTGAATGGAGGAAATAAAAAATAAATAAGTGGGTGGGGTGGGTGGACAGTAGTATGTTTCTCGAGAGTAATGTTAATGGGTCAAGCAAACCAAAAATACCAGATTTCACTTGGATAAATTGTGCATAATTTCCACATATACATTAACATATATAGGTTGTAATAGCCTTGGAAAATGTCTCAGAATCTCTTTTGTTTTTTTTTTATGCTCTAATAACAGTTCAAAGTTTCAATTTCTTACACTACACAACGAATTTACGAGATTTATGTCGACGACCGCTTTAGCTTAGTTGGTAGTGACCCTGCCTACGAAGCTGGAGGTCCCGGGTTCGAATCCCGGCCGGTGCATTTATTTGTGTGAATAGCACGAATATTTGTTCTTGGGTCTTGGATGTTTTCTATGTATTTAAGTATATATATATCTATAAAAGTATTTATATCGTCACTTAGTACCCATAGTACAAGCTTTGCTTAGTTTGGGACTAGGTTGATTTGTGTAAGATTGTCCACAAAATATTATTATTATTATTTATGTATCAAAATATTTGTGCTCTCTAATTTTATTGACGAACCACATTGGCCGTTGTGCCATAGTGACGAGACGAAAACATTTAAATACATAGTAATTAAGTCTAAGACTCAGAAACAAACATTTATGCTCATCACACAAATATTTGCCCTGAACGGGATTCGAACAGTCCGAATGAATGGACTTGACCGTTGAATGAGTTGACTGTAGAGAAGTAGAGGTTGGCGGAATTACCTCTGTAAGCCACCTCTAAGGGGTTTAAGACTTAATACCCGCTTCAATTAGACCTCATTCATGGACGCTTGTAGCTCTAGATACGCTGAGTCGTATGAGGTTTCCAACAAAATCTTTACCATTTATATTGCATTTTTAACTTCGGTTAGGTCATTTGCAAAAAATCATGGGATGTATTTGAAAACAAAGTCATCCAAATTCTCTAGATTTAAATCACAGTAAGGACTTTAGAACTATTAACCTTTGCTATTAACCAGGTACTACGTCATCTCGATACCTTCACCTATGACAAAATAATAAAAACATTATATTTAAGACTCTGTTATTATTTTTCTACTCGTAGTCAAATAATCGTAAATTTAAGAGGCCAGACACTCTTTAAAAAAAATATACCGCATCTACATTTATTTCTGCATCAATCCGGCATCTAGTGGAGCTCTATAAATGCTCCTTTATTACATTAATTAATTCTCTCCCTTTTCCTTCCTTTGGAGTCGTATCGTTCCGTCTCGCCCACAACAGTAATGAATGGGTGTTAGTATCCCACATTATTGAGCTGTCTTTTTGTGCGTCCTTAATTGTTTTCAGAGCCTTGGGGTTTTTTATGGCCCTACCATTTCGTCGAACACAGTATATAAAGAAATAAGTACGCAATCGATGATAACATCGTTAATCTATGTAAGAATGTATACACAAAAATATTATCCTTATTTACCCAGATATCTTTATTACTTCATGGAAATTCAGTTCTTCCTTATAAAATTTAGTAACTCTAAGTGACCGTTTGACCGATTGAAAATGTTTCGATGTTTCTTATTTAATAGTTGTAATTATAATTATTAGAAGAAACATCCATTAAAAGTGATATATCGCGTTGATTTATATACTAGTTACTCGATCTAGATATGACACAGTGACAGTACAGTTTATAACTCGTCTGTAATTATAAATACTTTAATCGAAACATTTATTTTATCTGTAACTGTGTTTAATTTAAACGTTAACGTTTCATCTGCAGTTAAGTGCATTGCCGAGGCTGTTATTAACTAGAGCAACTAAAACAAGATGGTTTAGATTGATGAAAAAAAGCCAGGTTCTTACTGTTTATTCATACAATTCGATGCCGAGATCTGAATACGATGTGATAGGAATGTGAAAATATATTTATGTAGTGTTAAATTAAACATGTCATAAGTAAAATACCTGTGTTCACATTCAAGTAATTTATTAATGGTTTTTTGATGCGACGTACTTTCCGCACATGGTCGAATTTCATCTACTTGAAAACAAGTTTATCGTCAGAAAATACCTTAGGTATATAAAGGATTTTTCTAAGATATCATATTAAAGGCACCGTGTCCTGAATTCTTACCACACAAAAACGTGACCATATACTTAAGTAAATAAGCGCGCGGCGCATACAAAACCAATTGCTATTTTGTCATTTTATCATACCACAGTGACCGTTCTGTTATAATCTGTGACTAGACTAACACGAAGGCAGTTATTAGTGCGCTAGCCGACTGGCACCCCATCCGAATCGTGATGATATCGTTATGAAGACCTTCCAGACACTGTCCACGCCTCACTGAAGTACAAGTAATGAAAAAGAGACAACTAACATAATTTATTGGCGCTTATTTGAAATGTCTGGAATATTTTTATATTGAAATGATCTCTGTTAGTAATCTGAATGTAAACATGAGTTGAATTAAGTAATATTAGTAATCTAAGGTAATCGTTAATGAAACGAAATACGTACCCCCTTCCAGGAGACAGGTGTAATTACTCGTATATACCTATGTCTGTATGTAAATTATGCCTGACTGTGTTATACCTTAATTAGACTCCATTAAGATTTAAACATGTATTATTTTGATACGGGTCTCATTTATTGAATGCATTTAACATTTTAACAATAATAAGTATTTTAATTCTGTCTCGTAGGTCTGTCGCAGTGTCTCTGAAAAGCTCTTATTTTATTTCGTTCGCTTTTCTGCCAAGCTCCCTTCTCCTTTCTCGTAAGAGGGAGGACTTTGCCCAGCAGTTGAATATGATAGGGAATTAAAAAAGAAATAATGAATTTTCAATTATTATAATAAGGAAATAGATATCACTGAATAACTAAATAAGTCAAATCAGACTTTTCCTCCATCAAAACATACATAAGTGTCCTTAGAAAATGCCTGTTATGAATAACGATGCAGTTAAGTTGTAGGTATAGACAAAGAAATATCTGACTTAACAAATTAACTTGGCATTGATACATAATAAATAAGGTTTTAAGTGCATTAAAGCCATTGGTAGGTAAAGTACTTATTTGCATCATTAACGGTTCTGTAATAAATATAACTTTAACATCTTAAGTTGTTAAACATACCTGCAGCAGGAGCCAGTGAAACGGGCTTAATGAGGATTTAACGACAGATACTAATGCCCGATAACGGTTCGTAAAATATAGCTACTAACCAAATACTTAATAATATCGGATTAAAAAAAATCAGCAGCATGAAAGAGTCCCTGTGCTAGCAAATTTATTGATGATCACGCTTTCACAGATTGATGCAGTTTTAGTGACTAAATCTTTTTGATTTAAGAAATATTCATATTTTACTCGATGAGTCGATGAGATCCTTAATTCTTTAAAAACTAAGGAGCCTGTAGCAAGCAAATCATTATTCTATAAAAGCATCCAGCCACTACTAAACGTGCTTAACAACTTATCCATTCAGGTATGCTTGTAAAGCTAGCCAGCAGCTTTTACATTTTTGTCGCCGCCCCATGCATCACAAGGGTTGCCGGCTGCCAGATATGATCAATCGGATTTTAAAAATTAAATGGATTCAACTTTAATGCTGGATTAATTAGAATTGATGGATGTTTATTTTTAAATGAAAGTTAAACAGTTAATGAAGTTTTCCATTACTACTGTTTTACGTTGCAATCGAAATCAAAGTAAATGTTGATGAAATTTAAATCCTTTTCTGATATTGAATGTCAAATATGATCTAGTATAGTAGTAGTTATTTCTTGTATTCAAATTTACTGCCCTTGATATTGCATGATCTTCACATTACATTTGGTCTATTGTGTGTTTAGTAATTTACAGTCAAATGAAACAATACCTTGTGAGGGGCACAAGCCCCTTGTCCAAAGTAGTCCAAACTTAATAGAGCCGTCGTTACACGTCGGGGCGCTTGCATTACGCAGTTTACTTAATTACCTAATGGCTTACCGCTATGCTATTCACTATTTGCTTCACTTCACCACTCCGGTCACCCCTATTATATCTTGACGCCAGGACTTTTAATAACAACGTGTAATCATAGGTCTTGGCTTGCACTGGTCCACTTAAAGTAAGGTTGAAGCATTGTGAATAGAATAACAGACCAGAATACAATACAAGTCAGAGATGAGGGCTTGATTAAAGATGTCTTAAGAATATTAGGGAATGAGGGGTACAGCGGTTCCTTAGCCGTCAGTAAGCGTGTGCACAACTGTACAAGTTAATGCTTCAGTTGATGGTTTGATAAATGAACGGTTGAATGAGTAACGATCACTCAATGTTCATGTAATTATTTTACATGAACTCGGATCATGAGCAGCATTTGCCGAGAGATAATAGATAGACTAAGAAAGTTTTCAAATTCCGTTCACCACGGCTGTCAGGAATTTGGTTTCTTGTAGTTTTTGGTCTCACTTGCGCCTCGTGCAACAAAAAAACATTGATCGTTTTATTTTATAACGGCTATGTAGTAGGTATGATCTTCAAGCTGCAAATAATAAAGGACTTTTGTTTTTTTTTCAGGTAAGATTTACACGAAAATGTCGCCTTAATTTATTTCTGTGAGTATTTTCTGGAGTTTATTTGGCTTTTTTCAGATATCACTCGATATAAATACATTTTTATAAGACAATACAATACATTATCTAAATCATGTACTGTAACCACCAATACTGTATTAATTCTGCTGTCCACTAGCGATGCAGAGCTCGCAAATTACCCTTTACAATGATTAAGTATCGCCGGGCTAGTAACATGCTTGTAACTTGCGCGAGTGCTTGTTCTAGCCACTCGACGGACAAACATGCAAATAACTGTACTTGACAACAAACGGTTGAGTACTATTCTGGGTACATTAATTTTCTTAAAATTACTTGCTTCGTCTGGGAATCGAACCAAATCAAATGTGAAACTAAAATAACCCCGTATTTTTGCCAATCGAAAGAATGGACAAACAATAATAATGCCTCTTAAGTAACATGCGCATTATTGTTTGTGTGTTACCTATATGGTAAAAATACTTTGTAAATACATGTTTAGACATTGCGTTATTTAACCCTAAGCTAACCGAACTTTGACAATATCTATCTGACAGACGTGTCAAATTTGACAGTTTGACGATGCGCCAGTGTGTCGACGGAACCCCGCTCAGGCGGAGTGCCTATTCCGCTCTAAGGGATGCAAGTTTGCAAGTGAACCCTAACCTAACTGAACTTCAATAGCTATCTGACAGAAGTGTAAAATTTGACAGTTTGACGAAGCGCCAGCGTGTAGTCGGCACCCCGCCGCTCACGCGGGGTGCTTATTCCGCTCTGAGGGATGCAAGTGAATCCTTACCTAAACAAACTTTGACAATATCTATCTGACACACGTGTCAAATTTGACAGTTTGACGATACGCCAGTGTGTCAACGGCACGCGCTCACGCGGCTATTCCACTATTCGCGGCTATACAGCTATTCTGCTTTCCGCTCTATGGAATGCAAGTTTGCAAGTGAACCCTAACCTAACCGAACTTTGACAATAGCTGACAGACGTGTTAAATTTTACAGTATGACGACGCGCAAGCTTGTGAAACAGTTTTCTATGTAATAAAAATTTTGGGAACTAAAAACGGCGTTGAACCAAAATTATACCAAAGGCGATTCGATGAACAACTATGTCGATGGACAAATAAAATAATAAAGTAAAATTCGATGAGTTGTTTCTTGTGTAAAAGGTGATTCGAGCAAATGTATGAGCGATCTAACGTAGTTCGATGAATGATTCCAAAGTGGTAACGAAATGCCGCGAATAGTCTTATGGGAAACGATAATCGAAGAAATCGCGTTACCTAAAATGACGGATTCCCTATATGGGCATGTAATGTATATCAGTGTAGGTACCTATGTAATTTATTTTTCACTCACTTATAAATTTGCGCTGCTTATGGAAATTGTGAACGAAATTGCTTCAACCCGAGACGCCGTCAAATATTTGTGCGTCAATTCAATTAGCGGCATGTGCACTCCGCCGATTGTTTGCGCGTCCGCCCGTGCCCACACAGCTCCTAAACTTACAAGCAAGACGAGAAAATAGACTCCTCTATATTAATGAGTTTACAAAACAAATACCTCAGTACAATTACATGCTCATGAATACCTAACTCAGACTTTGACAATTCGCTGTACATAGTTCGTTTAAGTAAGTGATGACAATATCAGTATATAGAAAAAGTTTAATGTCATTATAGACTCAATTACAAATAACCTCACTTCTCATCATTTTCCATTTATATTGCTATAAATTTTCTTTGCGCATTTATTTTTATTTGCTGCCATGAAGTTAAGAGCCACAAATACTCGCACTGAATATTCAATAAAATAAGTTCTCGAGTGTCAAGTGGATTGATTAATTATTGTTATAGACTTTTCTCATCACTATTTTACAAAAAATCCATAGACGACAAATGAATTATCAGTCAGCCATATTTGTTGACATCATTTCCAATATCTATTGACCCACGGTATATACACATAACGCAGAGTAGAGCTAATCAAAATGTGGGATCAATAAAAACACTACATTATAGTTCTTTGTGGGTTTTTATACAGGGTGGGCAACTTGGAGGTAAGTATACAACTTTTTTGGCCGCCATTTTGTTTTGGCGGCAAATATGACAGTTGTTTCATGAAAATGGTCGCTTTTATAATTAACCGTGGACGTGCACGTTTTCGAGAAACGGTGACATTGACGGTGGCCCCCCAGATCCCCTGATTTAAAAGCTCCTGACGTTTTTCTATGGGCTATCTAAAGGGCCGTGTCTGGCGCTATCTATAAGGCCAATGAACCATCAACAATTAAAATAAAATATCCGAGACACAGTCACTGCATAATGCAGGAAATGTGATGAAAAACGCGATGAAAAGGGTTCACATACCATGCTGCTAGAGAAAGACATTTGTCTGACATTATTTTCCATATTAAATTGCCGGCCCTTAATACTATATTTAACAAAAATACTTTGTAATTTTTATATTTCATATAATATAATTTCAAAAACGAAATGTATACATAATGTTTGCCCACAATGTAATTGATAGATAGTAATTTTTGTAGTCGCTGCCATTTCGTCTACGGCACCGACTTTAAAAATTACATTACGTCTACGTCTTATAATGAGCTACTTATTACAAGTTAGGCAATTATTTTTACCTTTTTAGTGTTTTTTTGAGGTCGGTTTTATTTTTTTATAATAGGTACAAGTAATAAACGTTGACTAATCACTATACTATATTTGTAACGTACTCCAAAATGTTAAAGATAAAATTAAATATGTCGTTTATAAAAATTGGTTATTTCATATTTTATCTTTCGCTCTTCTAGTCACAATGACAATAAGGGATAAAATGACAAAGACAAAGGTATGTTCGACAAAGGTGTTTTTTACCGTTGTGATGAGATCAAATGAATTTAATTAGTGGCTATTGAGTACGGCGAATTGTGTATCCGTTTTCGCTAACTATCGAACATCACATTTCCTCTACATTATAGTTTGCTAGTAAACTCAATACCTCGCACCCTCGCAACTACCTCCATTAACCGAGACACCCGATCGTACAAATTACTGATTATGCCCACTGGTGTTTTATTAGTAGACTCGACGTAGACGTATCACGTTACTGTATATATTGACAGGAACACGAACCCAGAAAGTTTCGGCTGTGTAAGGCAAGGACCGCTACGCAAGGTAGTTTCACAATTGTCGTGACTAAGTGTTAGGATAATAGTTGACATGTCGATTAGGATTGGCCAACTCAGTGTCAGTTCGACCAAACAAGAAGTTTATTCCAATCAGGCTCAATGAAATTTGAAACTTTGACCTCAGATTAATTGATTTTTGCTCCTGTTTATTCCAATCAGATCTTAGATGTTTTTTTCTATACTCAGGAATTTGTAAAATTCTATCTTACATCAGCAATCAATACCTAGTGTACTTTAAAATATTAATGAAAAATTTCCTTAATAACTGCCTATAAAAATCAAAGTTACATTAACCAATAAAGCAGTACCTACATTTAAAGTGTCATTAAACTTGTTAACTAGCTGGTTAACCGATACTGACATACACAGTTTATTTTAATAGCCATAAATATACCGGTAACGTCTTGTGCGCAAAAAAAGAACAATAATTGCATACTCAGCCTGCTAATGAATGCATCTGAAATGAAAATCTAATTGTAACTTAACAAGCTTTTTTTTATCAAAAGCGATATTTACAAGGAGTTTCTTTGCCTTTGATACGATTGGTGGTTAGACTAGAGAGCGGTGTGTGTGTGGTGGGTAGATGAACTTAAAAAACTTCTCTGCTACTTTCGTGACTTAATTTTAAAAATATTAGAGAAGCGTATAAATATTCGTTTTTTATGCCACTGCACTGTTAAAAATTTTCAGGGAACTTTACATATTTTTAGGGCAACTTTCGTTGCCCAAACATTTCCGTATTTTTACATAATTATGTAATAGTACAAGGCTAATGTAATTTTACATATCGACCCGATTTCACAATTATGTAAATTTACATTTATGTAAATTTACATAATCAAACAAATTGACAAATGTGTAAAATTACATTTATGTAATTTTACATAATCGTATAGACTGTCAATTATGTAAAATTACATAATTGAATTTTTACATAACTGTCAGCCTGACAGATATGTAAAATTACATAAATGTAATTTGTCAATTTATGTAATCTTACAGAAACTTATGTAAATTTTAATTTTTGGGGGTAATTTTAACGTATTCTTTTTTTTTCTGTTACGCATATTGTTTGTAAAAATACATAAAATATGTGTATTGTTAATAATTTTTGTGGATATTTACATTTTATTCTGTAATAATACGGAATTATTATGTTAATATATTACATAAATTTATGTAAAAATAAATAATGTTTTTGCGTTATCAATGATTTTTATGGATATTCACATTTTTTCGGTAATATTGCGGAATTAATATTTAATTGTTTTACAAATAAAATATGTAAAACTATATAAAGTTTTTGTATAATCAATGATTTTTATGGATATTTACATTTTATTCTGTAATGTTACCGAATTATTATGTTATTACTTTAAATAAATGTATGTAAAAATACATAAAGTATGTGTGTTCTTAATGATTTTTATGGATATTTACATTTTATTCTGTAATATTACGGAATTATTATGTTATTATATTACAGAAATTTATGTAAAAATAAATGACGTTTTTGTGTGATCACTGATTTTTGTGGATTTTTACATTTTATTCGGTAATATTACTGATCTATTATGTTATTCCTTTACAGAAATTTATGTAAAAATGCATAAAGTTTATTTGTTATTAATTATTTTTATGAATCTTTACATAATATTCGGTAATATTACCGAACCATTATGTTATTCCTTTGCAGAGATTTATGTAAAAATACATAACATTTATTTGTTATTAAATGTTTTTTATGGATATTTACATTGTATTCGGTAATATTACCGAGATCATTTATGTATTTTTACCTAAGAAATCTGTGATTTTAAATATGGGTTTGGTAAAATTACTTGTCGTTTGTGTATTATTACTGATAGAATTAGGTAATATTACATGTTATTAGGGGATATTTTCTGTAAAATTCAATACATATTCTGTACATTTACATGCTGTCGGCAAGTCTCCAGACTTAGTTAATAGCCAAAGTCGTTTGTTTTTCTAATGTATTATATTAATCCAGTAATAATAATCAAAATATTAAAGAAATCACTAGGTACCAGTCTCAAAAGAATTGCCGATCTAGGTATAATATCACTGTCCGCTTCTTTATAAGTAACTTTCCACTTATAACATTACATATAGTAGTGATAAAAAAAGGTATGACCTCAAATCAAATTACAAACGACTCTTCTTTATTATTGAATAATTTGCTTAAGGTCACACATTTTATTAAGAACATATCACTTCTATAGTAATATTATGTAATATGCGCACATTTATATTATTCAGAGATTATACCCAGATCGGATATTCTCCCGATTGACTGGTTCTCAGTGATTTTTACTTAAGTATTTTGATTAATGCAGATTAATAAAATACAAAACAAAAAGCCGACGTGCTAATAACGAAATCTGGAGAATTGTCGGTAGCTAATGTACAAAATTTGTATCGAATAATATAGAAAATATCTCCTATAATAGTAACATGTAAAATCAACTAATCTTATAAGTAATAATAGACAATCAACAAGCAATTAATACTAGGTTAGAAATGAGCTTATACCAACTATGGAGAAAAAAAGCAGTTACAAAGAAACCAATTTATTGTTTTACTGAACAGTAAAATTAATTGACATTATAATAATATCATAACTATCCTTACAATAACAAAACACTAAACGCCTTATTATAAAACCAAATATAATTGTGACCGACGGTTATAAATAACACCATAAGACCGGGTTTTATAATGATCCTGAAGATCAAATTACAGATCAGTAATGTGAAAAAACTTTACCGGTTTACTAATATTTAATCTGACATTTTGATCTTACGGATCATTATAAAACCCGCCCTAAGAATATAATAGTAAACTCGTGCATAAACACACGTGCATACTATATACCTACTACTACTACTTACATTATCAATTGAATATGCATAACCTAAAATAAAAATAAACTGCTAGCAAACAACTAAATCCGAAGAATTGCATGCTGATTGCATGTAATTTTATATTTAAATTAAAAGTAACTATAGGTAAGTTGTTGTTGTCGTTGTCGTAATATAGTGCACAAAAAAGCGAAGTAATTTAAATGAGCTAAATACAAATCTTTAAAACATAACAAATTATTGTCTCTTTGTTACTTGTCACCAAATTAATACGAACAATAAAATGAATGGTATATTTATAACCGTAATAACTTTTCTCACTCATTTATATTTTTTGTCACTGTGACATTCGTGTTTGTAAGAAAAAGACAAAAACCATCTTAATTAACATAATGTTAGGTTTTATGAATTAAGGGTCGTGCATACCGGAAGCGTATGCGTGACTTGTTTCATACATTATACACAGCACGCACGTGTATGTACACGCATTACGCATCCGGTAAGTACCAGCCCCTTTTACTTGCTGTTGTCGGTTAAGTATCGTTCACCTGAATTAACTAGCAAGTTCGTAAGGAGTTAGGTAAGTATAAGTAGGTACAGTACGTATAAAAACCTTTTACATGAAGTGACCAAATTCTATACGGGTTTACAACTTTTATAACGTTTGAATAAATTGTTTACTTTACTAGAATGCAACTTAGGTACTACACGTGGTTTACACTGTAAGACCAGTAAATGTGACATTTTCATGGCAAAGGTAATATATTGTCGGTATTGAGTTATTGGTGCCTCCTTATAGCTGAGAACATTCTCCTTCATATACAAAAAGAACGAGATCGCTATGTTGAGTATTTTATTTTTAATAATTTTTTGAAGTTCCAACATATCGTTATACTGTTTTGAGATATTCGAGTTTAAAGTTTGGAAGCCTAAAAAACCTAGTTATAGGTTGAAGTTATGGAGATAGTGGTTTTAAAATGTTCCACATACATTATATTACTCGACAAATCATATGTTGTCTCTAACATTTTACATTTTATAGAAATAATACAAGAATAATGCACGTAGGGTGTAGAGGCAAAATCAAAAATAAAATATTTTATAAAACTCAAAATCGACAGATTTTCAGCCGGCTTATGTTGATTTCTGAATATGATGTAGGTAAGGTTTATAATAAAAATAATGAAACAACCATATCTCAAGGCATAATTTTTTTAAATAATAAAACAAAAATAATCAACACTTATATAAAAAATATATAAAATGAACATTGTACTGTTTAATTCTCATAATTTACATTAATTTAGGAATAAAACTAACGATCAAGTGTAATTAAACACAAAAGTAATGTAGTTTTCTATCAAAAAAGTGACTTCAAAGTTTAGTAATTTTAACATGATTTTTGTATGAAAAGTGATCTAGGGTACCACATTGTCGCTATTCATAAGTTTAGAGAAATAAGAATTCCACTTCCATTATTTAACATAGTGTCCGCACTAGAAGTGCATATATCTAATACAAATATTATTATCAATCAATAACATAACTTATTTTATAAAAAATAACAGTCTTTTCGTCAGCTTTACTAATTTAGATCAAGTTTGTTAGTTTAACATTCCTTAGGGTACCACATTGTCGCCTTATGACTTATGAGATCAAAATTATTATTAGACTTATTATATTAAAATTATTACTTACACAAGTAATCATATGCATTTAACATCATTATGAAAATGATTCACACCACTATTTTTAAAAGGGTAACAACACATAAAGCTAAGTGAACGTAACGGGCAGCTGAGTTACGAACTGTCAAGCAAATGGATGGGAGTAAACTTCTCTTTAGACAACACGTGTTACTACATTTTCCAATGGCCCCGATATAAACTATTATTATTATATTATTAAAGTTTGACGGCAACCCGACGTAGTAGAGAGAGATAGCATGCGCCTGCGTCGGCTTACTTCAAAGGTTTGTGCCTACCGCGCCAACTCGCTACTTAGGTAGGTAGAAAGAAGTGTGGTTTATATCGAATCAAAATTCATAATTTTAATTAAAATTTAGTTTAGGGTTTAGAACATGTGCCTAACAAACTAGTACATCGTGTTAGTGTGGGTGATAAGCGTGACGTGAACAAATAATACCTACCTAGTTAATGTTGTTATTTTATGATAATTTATAACGCACTAGCTTTTGCCCGCGGCTTCGCTCGCGTTAAATGCTCCATACAAACTTCTTTAGGGAAGGGGGGGTTAGAAAGAGACAAAAAGTAACCTATGTCACTCTCTATCCCTTCAACTATCTCCACTTAAAAAATCACGTCAATTCGCCGCCCCGTTTTGCCGTGAAAGACGGACAAACAAACACACACATACACTTTCCCATTTATAATATTAGCATGGAAGTATGGATTTTACGTCTGCAATTATTACATAGGTATTATGTTTTCTAAATTATATTTTCATTTTCAAAGCAAATAAGTTTAATGAGTTTACTTCAAGCTTATGAGCGACAATGTGGTACCCTAGTCGGTAAACTTTGGCCGTGTTTTTTTCCGACTTTTAGTTGAAAAGTTTAACTTTTTATCAATACACCGTATTATTTTAAGTGTGTAGAAGCTATTTTTAATCAAAACAAATTTTCGCTATTTTCGAGTTGATTGACAAAATCAGTGATATCTCGGAATCCATAAGCGACAAAGTGGTACCCTTACCCTGATAACGTCACAAATATTCCGAAGACTCATAATTATTGAAAACACTTTTACACAAATGATCAACACACACATTTAACACATTTACTGAACCTATGGTTTTCTATGGTTATTGAATGAAATCAGTGGAAAAAATATCTTGCCTCAGTAACCGCATGTAAATGACACATTATTCAAAGTTGAGTTTACCCATTAATGATAATTGCGTCCTTTGCGGACTTTACTCCCTTCTTTGGGATTTATATTAAAAACATACCTTTGTACAAAATCTAATGTGTTTTGACTCTTCACTGGATATTTCATATTTAAGTTGAAGTAAGCCGCCATCAACAGTTATAAGTGTTGTATCGACGTATAGGCAGATCCGCAGTTTCGCTAACAATCGTGTTTTATACCAGTAAGTAATATTTATTTTCATTATCTGTGGGCAAGAAAAAAAGGTTAAAACAGGCAATACAGGCGCTTACATTTTAAATTAAACTAGCTAATACTTTAAAAAGCGAAACCTCATATATTGATCACTACCAGCAAATTCACTTTATTGATAAAATATTTTATGTCACACCTGGCCATAAAGCTACAATTACCGCACGCTCCGCGCGCGGGAAATCCCACTTCCTGGCCAGGGGGTGACATAAAATTTTGTACTTAACACGGGCGGTAATAAAGAAAGCCTCAGATCGCATATTTATCGCCCTTGCCTTCGGCTCGGGCGTCAAATACCTGCGATCTGAGACATTCTTTGTTTTACCGCCCTTGTTAAGTAATGTACTATTATGTCATACCTGGCTATAAAGTGGCAAATGTCGCACGCTTCGCGCGCGGAAAATCCCACTTCCTGGCCAGGGGGTGACATTAAATGATGTACTTACCACGGGCGGTAATAATGAAAGCTTCAGATCGCCCTTCCCTTCGGCTCTGGCGTCAAATACCTGCGATCTGAGACATTCTTTGTTTTACCGCCCTTGGTAAATAATGTACTATAAAAATAATAATTACGGGTCATCTAGGTGAAATGTTTACACGCACTTGCATGTAAATTTATCGTATTACTTTTTCGTTTCTAGTCTGGGCGTTAAGGCGCAGGGTAGGGCAAGGCCTTCTCCATACAAAATTTTGTCAAGTTTTATTCGGCGGTTTAGGCACTCCCGAATAATTTTTTTTGCTTGTAAATATTGGATATACGAAGAACTTCAAGAAAAATAAATCAAAAATTTAAAATAAAATAATACTAAATATACAAAAAAAAATCTTGAGGTTCTGGCTTACAGAAAAATAAGCATACTGACCAAAAATCATAAGTGCAATACAAACACAAACGAAGAAAAAAACTTGACACACTTTTGTATGGTGAGAGCTTGTCCACCCCCTGAGCCTTAACTATTTCTCTTGGTTGGTACTTATCATTGAAGTAATTATTACGTCTTACCTGATGAAAATACAATGTTAGGTTAGACGCATCAGTCTGCTTTTGGAAACTCGGCAATCTCCGGTTCCTGAAAATGTTAATAAGATCAGTAAATGTAACTACTATATTTAGCAAGGAATGAAATCCGGAAGGAAATTAGGATATGAAATCAAAAATAGATACCTCGTGTGTTTGGTAAGTGTGTTGTCTTCTTTGAAATACGTTGCAACCCTCCGTAGGTTGTCATTTAAACTATTGTCATAAACAGCGCACTAGATCCGGGTGTATTATTTTCAATTGCTGTAATAAAAAAACAGTTTATCATGATCATTGAAAACACTTTTACACAAAGGATCAACACACAAATTTAACATGTTTGTGCAGAAACTATGGTTTTCTATGGTTATCGTATGAAATCACAGTGGAGAAATTCTCGCCACAGTAACCGCATGCATGTAAATGACATGTATTCAAAGTTGAGTTTACCCATTAATGATAATACTTTATTTAACATGCGTCCTTTACGGACTTTACTCCCTTCTTTGGGATTTATTTATAAACATACCTTTGTATAAAATCTAATGTGTTTTGACTCTTCACTGAATATTTCATATTAATTAAAGTTGAAGTACCTAAAGCTTAAAGCTCAAGCCACACAGAGAGCGGGCGAGCGGTTGCGGCGCGGGCGCGGGCGGCGGCGGCGCGGGCGCGGGCGGCGGCGGCGCGGGCGCGGGCGGCAGCGGCGCGGGCGCGGGCGGCAGCGGCCTTTGTCGGTGGCGGCTGCCGACAAAGGCCGCTGCCGCCCGCGCCCGCGCCGCTGCCGCCCGCGCCCGCGCCGCCGCCGCCCGCGCCCGCGCCGCCGCCGCCCGCGCCCGCGCCGCAACCGCTCGCCCGCTCTCTGTGTGGCTTAAGCTTAAGCCACACACAGAGCGGGCGGGCGGGTGGCGCGTTAAAGCTTAAGCCACACAGAGAGCGGGCGGGCGGTAGCTCCCGCGCGGCTCCCGCGCCGCTACCGCCCGCTCCCGCGCCGCTACCGCCCGCCCTCTGTGTGGCTTAAGCTTAAGGCGGGCGGGCGTGAGGCGCGCGGGAGCGGGCGTGAGGCGGGCAGGCGCGTGTCAACGCGCTGCAGTGTGAAACTCCCGCCCGCCTCACGCCCGCTCCTGCGCGCCTCACGCCCGCCCGCCTCATACCTTTGTATAAAATCTTTTGTATGAAATCTTAAATAGATACCTCGTGTGTTTGGTAAATGTGTGTTTTGTCTTCCTTGAAATATGTTGCTACCATCCGTAGGTTGTCATTTAAGCTATTGCCATAAACAGCGCACTAGATCCGGGTATATACTTTTCATTTGCTGTAATGAAAAAAAGGTTTTTTTCTTAATCAAAGGTTATATCTATTATAAATATACATCGCGACACCTACCCTAATCACAACAGTGACGGATACCGTGGGTTGTGATGTTTCCGGTACGTGAATGATGTCATTACCGGTAATGACGTTAAAATCGCATGACGTCGCTGGTACGTCTTTCCCAGCTCAATTCTCGCATTTCGATCTCACTACAACGGGTTGGCCGCATCCGTAACTATAGGTACGTATTGGGTTAGACCCCGTATTTGCATTTACACCGTCGGAAGCTGTACTAAAACTTAAAAAACGAACAACGAACGCGCTTATCACGTTTCGGAATTTCGTTCGAGTTAAAAGTGAGTTTCGCGACAGTAGTACCGCGCGAACCAGTGGTAACGCTGCGCTTGGCCGACTCGATCGCGCGCGGCGGCGGCGGCGTAGGCGTACGTACCTAGCGCACGAGTTGCCGATATTGTTATTGTTAACTACTTTACTTAAATTTCGGAAATCGCGTCTTCGATGACCCGCACTTTTTCTACGAAACTATGTACATCAACAATACCGTCTATAGGCAATCGCTTCCTGACACGTCGACGTAACGACCCGTAGATTATGTCTATTTGCATACACGTAGGTACCACGTACGGTAATTTAATTCAATTCAATTCTTTATTCATGAACAATATACATTGTGTCTGAAATATTTATAAGGCAGGCGCGCCACAGCGTCGGACCAGGTGTGGGGTTTGGCGCGCGCGAAGGGGAGTAATCGCAGGGTTTCCACCAGGGTGCGGTTCGTCTCCGCTTGCATCCTGGCGAAGGACTCCATGACGCCGACCAGGAAGGTCTCGGTGTTTATGTTCGCGGCCGCCCCGGCGCCGGCGCGGCGTGTCCGGGCGGCGCGGCGGCGGCGGCGGCGGTGGCGGCAGCGCGGGGGGCGCCCGAGGCGCGCGGCTCCTTTGCTCCTGCCTCCGCCTCGTCGGAAGATTCGTTTCCATCAGGATTGGGAGTCCTTTCGTCGTTAGCGGTTTTACTCCGCGTATTCATGGCAACAATTCTTTTACACTTTTCGTCAAAAAACGGCGCGAGTTGAATGAAATCTAGCGCGGCACGGCACTCGCGGCGAGAACGTAGGCACAGTTTGAATATCGATTCAACGCCACTAGTTGAGCAGCCACTGTAACTTCTTTATTTCACACATTAACAATTAGGAAGGTACTTATTCTATGACATAACACAGACTTAAATGTCAAATTACGACGCGCGCTGCGTGAACGAATAGTCTTGACTGCCATCATGGCGCGCGCCGCGGGGGCGTCGCGGAGAGCGTGGGCGACAGAGACGCACGCGCGCCACCTACGGCGAAGTACAGAAACGGGCGAGCGCGGTAAAACGCGGAATGATTACGTGCGAAACTAAACAGCAACCTTTGTTTATTTGGGCTTGGAGGCTAAAATATTCTTGAGGATTCATATCTTGACAAGGACTTTAAATAGTACCTATACCCTTAAATAAGGTTATTACCTCAGAGTCTAGGTTCTTGAATAGAACTAGGCTTGAAGGAAGGCTTTTAGTCTACTAGGCATCAAGAATCGAGGCGAACCCAAACAAAAGAGGCTAAATAAAGGCTCGAGTCTTGTGTAACACTACTATGGGTACAAATTTGTACAAACTTACCTTTTTCAATTATGTTTTATTAATTTTTAATTATTAATTTTTCTTTTTCTTCTTTTTTCATCCCTCTCTTGATAATATCTTGCCATCTAGTAGATAACTGGGTTAACAGCTTTGGGTCATATTTAATTTCCTCTGATGCCTCACCAAGGAGGGCCAGTATAGTTTCGCTCAGTTCTTCCTCTGCTGTAAATAAAGCAAGCATGTAAGCATTACAAAGGCATTCCTGCAAATAATGCGACTGCATCCGCCATTTATTAGTTGTCATGTTGCCCTTAAAATGCAATGTCTGTTTAAAGACACAGGGCGGCCTCATCACAAAAGGAAAGTTCAGGTAATCCATAAAAAACATGCAGAAGATTCATACCAGCAATTTTACCCCATAGTACTTAAGGTCTTATTAGAATACGATGAGTAACGAATGGGCCCAGTGTAGCCTCATCACGGAACTCGGGGTAACCGGTCAAACATTTGGGTTACTGAAATCAGTACCCGACCGGGGCCTTTTACATGACGAGTCGGAAAGTAGCTTAAACCAGTGCTGTATAGTAAGAGAGTGTATCCATTGTAATACGCCACAACAGTTACTAATGCGCTGCGACAACAAGAGTATACCCATTATAGTATACCGCAAGTGTCACTTGCAGCCGGCAAGGAGACATGTCCAATGCCCAGCAAGGTAAACGGATAAATCTAAGTTGACAATCCGCGCTAAAAAAACAGTCCGAAGGGACGCACACTCCATGCTATATATGCTAGGTAGATATTTCTTAAAGGAAAAAATAAATTATAGTAAAGAGTAGAGCATACACGGCACGCAATAATGCTCCGTAAAATTAAAGACTTACGATGCGTTACTTGTTGGCCTGGCTCGTCTGGCTTCAGATTCTCTTTATTGCCGGGAACATCAGGCGTTGCAATGTCTTCTTCTGCCTCAATTACAATGACCGGCGATTCTGAGCCAGATTTAACTGGCGACATATCGCCCATTTCGCCAAATGAAGCTTCGCGGCTTTCCCGTGAACTGTGTCTGTAGTGACGCTGACGCCATGGCGAAGGCGATCTCGACGAAGAAGAAAACGATCTTGATCGGCGCCTTAATCTTATCTTCAAACGAATAATCTCATCCTCCAACCGTTCAAGGGAACGGCTGTGCCTTCGTTTGGACATACCTAATTATTCTGAAAACACTAAACACTTTATTAAAATCACTATTTTTCACTGTGGTAAATTTTGTGCGCGCACAAAAGCGACAATGAATGAAGCCTGCGTCCAGTGCGTCCTGCGGGCGGGGAGAGCGCGGGGCAGCGGTCGCGTCGGTAGCGTTCGGAAATACGGTATTTTACTCATAGTCAAATCAGCAACTTTTTATTAAATATCAAAAACGATTTGGTAATTATGAAGTTTGTAGGGAAATACTGTCTAAGTGACGTCACTAAGACAGTGTGAATTGGTTTGTTCAAATCAGCGTCCTTTTTAAATCTTTATCTACACACATATCATAAATCCTCTAATATGCGTTCGGAAACCGTAGAAAATGACTCTCATTTCAACATTCAATGACTTTATGGCAATTTTCTTATCTGTGGCTAAGGCTACAGCAGTAATATAATTTTCATTTTAATCTCATATATGATGTTAAAACATTTAACGTCAAACAAAACTGTCAAAATTTAAATGTCAAAGTTGACATTTCCCTATTCTAGTATCACTGAAAATTCAAATTCAGTCGATGCGAAATGTCAGCTCGATGTTTTTTTAGTATATATCGCACGAAATTTGAGCTATAACGTGATGATCACATCAGAATAGGGACTCTTTACTTTTTAAAATAACATTCAGGTATCGGTTGCCTGTTCTGATTTCGATATTTCCGCAACCGTGCAAAAAAAGGTTGTATTAACACAATTATTGTATTTATTTACTACGGTTTCTAAAAACATCTTAGAGTAGTTATAATATGTGTGTAGATAAAGTAATGTATGCAACTGTACATAATTAGGCATTAAAACACTCGTGTGACCTTATTATGAAACTCGCCTTCGGCTCGTTTCATAAAACACACTCGTGTTTTATGAAACGAGAAACCGTTTTTAGTGATGTAAAATACAATAATAAACATTATGACTAATTAAGACCAACTAAAAACTAAAACATTAAATTTTTTTTAGTGATGTGGAAAGACATTCAAATTTAATATTTCATAAATCCTCTAAAATGCGTTCAGAAACCGTAGGCAATAGAAAAAAAAAATATTTATGAAAATTTTCTTACCTGTGGTGAAGGTTACCAGCAGTAACATTATTATCATTGTAATTTCCTATTTAATAATGTAATTTTTTTTTTAAATTTGGAAGAGGAAAATTAAAATTCAGTCGATACGAAACGTCAGCTCGATATAGGTTTTTTTTTTGGGAATAAGGATTTCAAATTTGACATTAATTTTGAATTTGAAGTAAAAAATTTAATTTGCGAAAAATCGTCATTATACTCGATTTCGACTAATTCGGGGATGAGGATTTCGAATTTTACGTTTATTTAGAATTTAAAGTAAAAAAAAATTTTTTTTGGGAAATATTGTCATTATACTCGATTTCGACTAATTCGGCGATGAGGATTTCGAATTTAACATTTATTTTGAATTTAAAGTAAAAAAAAAAATTATTTTGGGAACAATCGTCATTATACTCGATTTCGACTAATTCGGGGATGAGGATTTCAAATTTTACATTTATTTTGAATTTTAGGTCAAAAAATTTTTTTTGCGTAAAATCGTCATTATACTCGGTTTCGACTAATTCAGGGATAATAAGGATTCCAAATTTTACATTTATTTTGAATTTTAAATATAAAAATTTTTTTTTTCGAAATGTCAATAAATATAAAATTTGAAATCGTTATCCTTATCCCTGAATTAGTCGAAACCGAGTATGAAGATTATTCAGAAAAAATTTTTTTTTCTTAAAATTCAAAATAAATATAAAATTTGAAATCCTTATCCCTGATTTAGTCGACATCGAGGATAATGACGGTTTCCGCAAAAAAAAATCTTCCTTTTAAAGTTTAACCGTTTAACAGTTAAACTATTATTTACTTCATTACGTGGTAGTTGACCGAGTGAAACGAGGTCTCTGTTTTAGCTTCGACAAAAATGCTTTCGTATGTCCGGCCGGATTTTTGTATGTCCTCCTCTACAGGTCGCATTTATCAACCGATTTTCGTGAAATTTTGTGAGCAGGTTCGGTAACTATACTGAATTTTTTTGTCGAGTCACTTTTTGGAAATTCAAAAAAACAAACATTGTATCAATGATTTCGTGTTTTTCTGCGGCCGTTTTTTCCTCTACAGGTCGCATTTCTCAACCGATCCTCATGAAATTTTGTGAGCAGATTCCATGACTACATAATATAATTTATTTGTAGAGTAAATTTTTGTAAATTATGAAAAAAAATTTTTTTCGTCTTTGGCTGTTCTCCTCTACAGGTCGCATTTATCAACCGATTTTCGTGAAATTTTGCGAGCAGGTTTGGTAACTAAATAGAATTTTTTTGTCGAGTCACTTTTTTGAAATTCGAAAAAACAAACTTTTTATCAATGATTTCGTATTTTTCTGCGGCCGTTTTTTCCTCTACAGGTCGCATTTCTCAACCGATTCTCGTGAAGTTTTGTAAGCAGGTTTTATGATTACATAGAATTTTTTAGAAAAGTAAATTTTTGTAATTTTTTTTTTTTTTTATTCACTGGTTTGTTCTCCTCTACAGGTCGCATTTATCAACCGATTTTAGTGAAATTTTGTGAGCAGGTGCGGTAATTCTATAGAATTTTTTTATCGAGTCACTTTTTCAAAATTTAAAAAAACAATTTTTTTATCAATTATTTTGTGTTTCTGCGGCCGAATTTCGATTTGTTCACCTCTAAGGGTCGCATTTCACAACAGATTCTCGTGAAGTATTGTGAGCACGTTCTTTGATTACATAGAATATTTTTGTCGAGTAATCTAAAAAAAAATCTATGGTTTATCCTCCTCTACAGGTTCGATATCTAACATAGTTTTGGAAATAAAAAAAAAACACTCACGAGGTCTACAGCTCACAGAGCCACTAGTTATTTTAATTTTAACAATTGAGAGCTACTCCACGAACACCAATTCCACATAGCTTCTGTATAAAAATCTCATGTGATACTGGTTTAAATTATTTCAGTTTTTTTTAAATATCTGTTGAGTTTCGTAATAACTTGTTACGAAACTCAACAGATATTCCGATCCGGGAGTCTTTTAATATAAATTCGATATTAGATTTTAAACGAGTGGCGGCCATTTTTATTTTATTTATATACGTCCCGATTAAGTTCAAAATCGATATTTGAGCGACTTAGGGTCAATCTGACGTCAGATTTGAAAAAGTGTCGGCCAAATTGATTTTGTTAATTTTTTTATACAACGACGGTGGCAAACAAGCGTGTGGTGCACCTGATTGTAAGTGGATACCGCAGCCTATAGACGCTCGCAACTCCGAAGGAGTCACGTGCGCATTGCCTACCCTATATAAAATTTGAGGATTCAGTGTTGACAGCTCGCCTGGTCTAATATTATTATTGATTTATTAATATAGTTTTATATAAATCTACGTGTTTCTATCATCCATTAAACATCCTAATACAGTCCACATACTCACATTTACCACTAGTTATCATTTTGGACGAAGCTTCTTTCAAGCTTTCTACAGTCGATGTTTTTTTAGTATATATCGCACGAAATTTGAGCTATAACGCGATGATCACATTAGAATAGGGACTCTTTACTTTTTAAAATAACATTCAGGTATCGGTTGCCTGTTCTGATTTCGATATTTCCGCAACCGTGCAAAAAAAGGTTGTGTTAACACAATTATTGTATTTATTTACTACGGTTTCTAAACCCATCTTAGAGTAGTTATAATATGTGTGTAGATAAAGTAATGTATGCAACTGTACATAATTAGGCATTAAAACACTCGTGTGACCTTATTATGAAACTCGCCTTCGGCTCGTTTCATAAAACACACTCGTGTTTTATGAAACGAGAAACCGTTTTTAGTGATGTAAAATACAATAATAAACATTATGACTAATTAAAACCAACTAAAAACTAAAACATTAATTTTTTTTTAGTGATGTGGAAAGACATTCAAATTTAATATTTCATAAATCCTCTAAAATGCGTTCAGAAACCGTAGGCAATAGAAAAAAAAAATATTTATGAAAATTTTCTTACCTGTGGTGAAGGTTACCAGCAGTAACATTATTATCATTGTAATTTCCTATTTAATAATGTAATTTTTTTTTAAAATTTGGAACAGGAAAATTAAAATTCAGTCGATACGAAACGTCAGCTCGATATAGGTTTTTTTTTTGGGAATAAGGATTTCAAATTTGACATTAATTTTGAATTTGAAGTAAAAAATTTAATTTGCGAAAAATCGTGATTATACTCGATTTCGACTAATTCGGGGATGAGGATTTCGAATTTTACGTTTATTTAGAATTTAAAGTAAAAAAAATTTTTTTTGGGAAATATTGTCATTATACTCGATTTCGACTAATTCGGCGATGAGGATTTCGAATTTAACATTTATTTTGAATTTAAAGTAAAAAAAAATAATCCTAATACAGTCCACATACTCACATTACCACTAGTTATCATTTTGGACGAAGCTTATGTCAGATTTGAAAAAAAGTGTCGCCATATTGATTTTGAAGAAGAAAGAAGAAGAAAAACCATTTATTCCGTAAAGCACACACAACCGGACTTAATATAATACCTATATTACAGTTCAATTTCGATCAAAATCGATATCTGAGGGTCATCATTAAATAAGAATCCTAGCTCAGATTTCAAGAAGGTTACCACAGTTTAGGTCTTTAGTGTTCCGTAGCCAGAATGGCAAAAACGGAACCCTTATAGATTCGTCATGTCTGTCTGTCTGTCTGTCCGTCCGTATGTCACAGCCGGTTTACTCGGAGACTATAAGTACTACAATTATGAAATTTGGTAGGAAGATGTATTCTATGAACCGTTATATAAATGTGATGTGAAATAAGGAAAATAAATATTTTAGGGGGGCACCCCATACATGTAACCGGGGGAAGACAATTTTTTTCAATGCAAGTAGTTGTGTGGGGTATTTTTGGATAGGCCTTTAAAAATTATATAGAGGTTTTTAAGAAAGTTTTCCATTTAAGTCAATCGTTGGTGAGATATTAGCCCCCAAAGTCGCACAAAGTGTCCCCCCCCCCCCTCTAATTTCCAAACTATGAAGATTAAAATTCTGAAAAAAATTGAGGTGGTGTATAATAATAAATACTTTCAACGAATATTGGTTTGAACAACAACGGGTTTAGGGTTTTTGAGTTATCACTGAAAAACTGTCTTGCCCAAACAAAAAGACGTAAGTGCCGTGACTTCCCTATGAAGATACGACCTTTTTTGATTCAAGGTATTAAATAGTGTTTTGAAATGTGGACTAGTAGGTGTCGGTACGGAACCCTCGTTGTGCGTGATCCGACACGCACTTGGCCGCTTTTTCATTTATAGATCGATTTCATTCAAAATCAATATCTGAGGGTCCGGGAGGTAATTTAATACGAATCTCTCAGATTTTAAGAAAGTAGCCACAGCTCAGTTTTTTTTTAATTTATAGTCCGATTTCGTTCAAAATCGAAATACGAAAAAAAAACATAATAAAAAAATAAAAAAATCTGTAAATATAAAAATAGCTACCTTTTCAAATCTGAGCTGGGATTTTTTCTATGGGACCTCCCGGACATCCAGATATCGAATTTGAACCACATCGGAACGGAAATGTGAACAATATCGTGTCGTGCTATGTGAACACGCTCTAAGGCCCATGACAATTAAAAAAAGGCAAGTTTCATAATTTTGTTTGTAATTTCATTATCAGTTTTCTGAATGTTACATAAGACGTAACGTAAATTCACCTAAAAAATATTTTTCAGGAAAATAGGTAAAACCACGACATTTTTATGTGAAAATCCCGTTTTAATTAATAATTACATATTTTTTATGTTAAAAGACGGGTTAAAATTGAAAATCACGCCACTTACGTGAAATTCGCGTTTCATTTGGTAAAAACACCGAAATATATTTGCCCTAGGCATTGTGTGTATGTACAGATTTTATGTAAACGTCCATCTTCGTGATTATTATATATTTTTTTATGTAAAATGAAAAAATCAAATGGAAAATTAAAAAAAAATCGGGTAATTTCATAAGTTTGTTAGTAGTTTTACTGTAATTTTCCTGAATTTTACCTAAGCCGTAAGTAAATTCACATAAAAAGGTATATTTATGGCACTTTTATGTGAAATTCCCGTTTTATTGTTAAGAAGAATTAAATAGAAAATTATAAAAAAGGGATATTTCGTAATTTTGATAGTAGTTTATTGTCATTTTTCTGAATATCAGACGTAAGTAAATTCACATAAAAGTTACTTTTCAGGAATCTAGGAAAAACCACGGCACTTTTATGTGAAATTCCCGGTTCAATTGGTAAAAACACATACCGAAATGTATTTGTCCCAGGTATTGTGTGTAATTTTACAGATTTTATGTAAACATCCGTCTTCGTGATTATCACATATTTTTTATGTAAAAACTAGTAGTCTAATGGAAAATAAAAAATAAAGTTGGGAAATAGTATCACAATTTAGTTTGTAGTTTTACTTTCATTTTTCTTAATATTACATAAGACGTAAGTAAATTTACATAAAAAGGTATTTTTCAGGAAAGTAGGTAAAACCACGACATTTTTATTTGAGTTTCCCGTTTCAATTGTTAAAAATGCATATAGCAATGTAATTGTCCCAGATATCCCGTGTAATTTTACAGCTTTTATGTAAATGTTCATGTCTTAGTGATAATTACATATTTTTAGTGATAATTACATATTTTTTTATGTAAAAAGACGGGTTGACATTGAAAATTAAAAAAATAATTGTAAAATTAAAGTAATATTGGAAAATTTCGTAATATGTTATGTAATTCTATTGCCATTTTTCTGAATATTACATAATACATAAGTAAATTTACATAAAAAGTATTTTTTCAGGAATGTAGGTAAAACTTAGCAATTTTTATGTGAAATTACCGTTTTAATCGTTAAAAACGCATATCGAAATGTATTTGTTCCAGAAATTCCGTGTAATATTAAAGATTTTATGTAAACGTCCATGGCGTGGTGATTATTACATAACTTTTATGTAAAAATACAAATTCAAATAAAAAAATTACAGAGAACTTGTAATATTAAAGAAATATTGGGAAATTTCGTAAAAAAGTTTGTAATTTTATTGTCGGATTCTTTAATATTACACAAGACGTAAGTAAATTTACATACATACGTATTTTTCAGGAATGTAAGTAAAGCCACGAGACTTTTATGTGAAATTACCGTTTTAATTTTTAATAACACATACCGAAATGTATTTGTCCCAGACGTTCCGCGTAATTTTACAGATTTTATGTATAAGTCCATGTCTTAGTGATTATTACATAACTTTTATGTAAAACTACACGTTCAAATAGAAGAAATAAAACAAAATTTGTAATATTAAAGAAATAATGGGAAATTTCGTAATTTTGTTTGTAATTTTACTGATACGCTGCTGAATATAACATAAGGCGTAAGTAAATTCACATAAAAATGTATTTTTCAGGAATGTAGGTAAAACTACGAGATTTTAATGTGACATTCCCGTTTTAATTGTTAAAAACACATACCGAAATGTATTTTTCCCAAACATTCCGTTTAATTTTACAGATTTTATGTAAACGTCCATGTCTTAGATATTATTACATAATTTTTATGTAATAATACACATACAAATAGAAAAATTGAAGAAAATTTGTAAAATTAAAGAAATTTTAGGAAATTTCGTATGTTTTTTTGTAATTTTGCTGCCTTTTTTGTGAATATTACATAAGACGTAAGTAAATTTACATAAAAATGTATTTTTCAGGAAAGTAGGTAAAACCACATATTTTTTATGCAAAATCCCCATTTTAATTTTTAAAAATACATACCGACATGTATTTTTCAAAGCAACTCCATGTATTTTTACAGAATTTATGTAAACGTCCATGTTTTAGTGATTATGACATAAATGTTATGTAAAACGACATAAAAATTGTAAATTTTGCCGAAAAAAATTGAAATTAATGAAATTTATGTAAAATATCATGATTTTTGGTAAATGTTCTTGCTTTTTCAGGAAATTTACATGTTTATGTATTTTTTTTGCATGTAAAATTACATAATTTTTAACAGTGTGCCCTGTTTTTTTACTCAGATTATACTAAAAGACAACAATCGTTACCAGCTAGCGATATTATCTATTATTTATAGTAAACAACAGGATATAATCACAAATCAAATCCCATAACATGAGGTACGCACAGAATAAACACTACCTACTAAACTTGCAATGTCAACGTGGGCAACGTGGCCTTAGAAATTCTAAGATCCGATTTTTTCGGGACTCGTGTTTTCACGTAGTTTCATATATAAGTATTTCATGCTTATCCGCGCGAGAATCACATTCTGCTAATTCCAGGCGGCTGTCATTTTTTTTTCTAGACGGCGTAGGCAGCAGTAATTAGGCGGGTGCCGCGATAACACCGAGTTATGCTGCCGCTATCACCTCTGTGGTGTCTGTGCTATTAAGTACTACGCAAGGGACTAACTTTTTACGGAAATAGGGTCAGCACTTCAAGCAGACATTTGGTACCTACTATTACTATCTGTTTCAATTTGTGTACCTAAATCGAAACCTAAAATTTTTAAAGTAATTCGTGTTTCATTAGAAAATTTCAGAGTCGTTTAATGAATAGGATGAGCGCAATTAACTTATTACTATGTCGCTAATATTTTTTCTCATGTCTGTATAGACAGACCCCCTATGGACCTATGGTGCATAGTCTCTCCCTCATCCCTTAGAAGCAGCAGATCTGTTCCTTACAACATGAACAGATCACTTTAAAGGGATAAGACTGCCTGCTGCCTGTCTCAAGTTTGAATGAGTTTCATCTATAAGCTACTGTTGTGGAGCTAAACATATTATTTGTATTGTATTCCATTGCTTATTGCGTATTTGATAGGCCGCAACAAATAAAAAATATCAAACTAATGCGTGGAAACATTAAAATTTCCGCTTTCAACTGAAGCATTGCACCACGCGACTCGTTTCCGGTCGGTTCAGGCTTTGATCAGGATAGCGCGCCGGATGCAGCCGCAAACGATTCCTACCCTGTCCCAGATAGCCAATAGCTTTGAGCTTTAGCAAAAGCGCTGGGAGCCTACAGGAGTCTGGTAAAAACAGGTGTAACGATGTTAACAGCAGGATAACAGCGTAACTTTTCGAAAGCGCGTTTAGGTATACAACTAGCATTATTTTGAAGGTGACAATTAAGGGGAGGTATCCCCAACGCAACTGTCCCGCTCTAACATGCGTGAGTTTACAATTAACCATCCCGCTCTCTACGCAAGCTCTGCGCGCAGTTTTGTGAATATTTAGCTATAGTTATTAAGCCAATCATTTTATCAAAGCAAACCCTGCGAATTTGTCTATAACTATTTACGATCTTTAATTGAGAACAAAAATTAAATGTTAACTATCAGTAATATAGCCGTAGTATTGAAAATACATTCCAAAAAGGGGTAACTTCGCGATTATTTTCTATCGAGTGAAATTTATCAAATCATGTAACTGACTGCGATTTTGACTAGACAAGATCCTCATGTAACACATATATATTTTTTAGATTTTAAGACACTATATTCTATGTCTCAGATGGTTTTTAAAAACTCAAAAGTGGTAATACACGGCCTTAATTCTGGCCTCAGGCTCATTTCAAAAGAAAAGCCGTATTTATACTTATCTGACGTAATGCTATCTGATGCGTTCACATTCATAGCATACTATCAGATTTATAGTATCGTTATGTCGTAACACTACATAATTATCATGTTATAAATGTGATCCCGACCTTACGTCATTAGTTAAATTACTAAGGGCTTAAGTGATCGGTAAATAGCGCCGATGTTTAAACTTGCAAAAACAAGAATAACATTTTATTGCAAGCAGTAGTTTTAACGTAGCCCAGAGTGGTTTATATTTAAATACACCAACGGCATTATAAAAATTATGTGTGTTTTTAGGAAATTATTGTAAATTGATGGCAGGAAACAATCATTTACGCCTTGGTCACGGTGGCGTAAGTCTTTTTAGTAAATTATTTTTATATTTTTTATATTGTTATCGTAATTGGTATAGTATACGTCAATAGTTTGTAGATTTGGTGGTAACTAGGTTTATAAAAGTCATGTAGTTATAAATACCTACACATTAAAACTGATTGTACTAACTTTGCCCCGCGAACTGACGGTATACTTTTTAAACTCTAGGCTTTGGTGAACAAACTCCTTAATTAGTTAAATCAACTTTTTACGGCTTTGTCTACGGTTCCATTATCTTTTTTGACCCTTTTGCAGATTAATTCATAATTAATGCGATTTCATTAAGCTGTTTCGGTCGGATTTTTGTTAAATTATAGTCCATCAAGAATAATTGGATATTTACTGCTTCTTCACTAAACGTCTGGCGCCAAAGTTTATGACTTGTCTTGTCATTAAAATCCGAAACTGGCATTTCTTTCTTGTGTTTCTTTTATAATAATATACCTTTCTTCAATCGTAGCCATCTTTGCGAAGGAACTTTTCACTCACCGTTAAAGAGTTACCTACCTATCAAAAAAAAAGGCTTTCATTTACACGATATTCCTAGATAAGTCTTTCTTGTGAAGGAATAAGAGCTTTTGTCCTCTTCATATCCATAGTTGCTCTTGATGCTAAGTGTATACTTAATATTACATACATTCTACATGATTTTTGGAGGCTGTATGCTAACTTATGTTACCTACTTACTAACATACTATTTTAATTATTACAAACTATAACCGCATCAGTACAAAATTAAGTTGCCATGGATTTGGTGATGAGATAGTAATTTATAGTATTGTTACATTGAGTGGAGCCGAAGTAACACTATATTTACAAGGATAAGGTGAAATATAAAATTAGTCCAATATGCAATAAAAACAGCCACAATTCAAAAATGTATCTGCCGTCAGTCATTCCAAGGAAGATGGGTCCTACCCAGGACGATAAATCAGGCGTTTGTGTGGATATGCGCGTTTATGCGCCGTACATCACGCAGTGACGGGAGAAAGGTTGAAACGCACTAAGAGGAAAATTATTTTGTATTCTTAATTGTTCTTGCTCCATAATATTTCAGGCTCGTTAGTGTAAGCACTAACGAGCCTGAAATACACTGAAGACCTAATAAAATTTGTACACTTTATATGGAAAACCGTCACAAAATTTACTCGTGTTTTTTTGCTCTTGGATGTAATAATTATTCGGAATTTCTAAAAATAATCGTAAAAGTACCCACACATAAGCTTTTGCGGATACAGTCGACACAAATAACCCTCTAATCAACAAAGGATCAACAACGCGCAATTACTCGCAAGTGTCCTTGGATCTCCACTTAGTTCAGACAGACCACAAGTACACAATGTTTTCCATGGACGTGGTTACAAGAAAGAGTATTCAATTATACCCGATTGGTTATTCGATCAGTAAGCAGGCATTTACCTACATAATATCTGGGGGCACGGCAGTGCCCCCGCCAAGTCGAGCAAAAAGGTGCACGGCCGTACCATCCGTTTCTCAAAGCCATTCAGGCCATTTTCAACATCCTGTAATTTTATCCCAGCTAAAGCTAGAATCCTGAATTTTCGGTAACATGTTGGGCATGATATGGGTTAGATATGTTCTCAATAACATTCAATTTGAACTTTTATATTAAGAACTATTGCTCCTCAAAGTTCCTTAGTTTTGTCACTGACATACTGACAGATCATCAAAAGTCTAAGCTCCAAATTTTAAACATAAGTAGCTTTTAGCCTACTAATTGCTAGAAAATCAATAAATATTGCAATCTCAGTCACGTATCTGAGATATATAATACAGCATAAGTAAGTTTGTAATCCTGTACAAAATACATGCGATTACAAAGTTACTTTTCAGTTTGAATGTTCGTTACAAGAAGTCGTACCTGAAAAGAAAAAAAAGAAGGACTGCCTACAAAAAGAGATGAGATCAAGTGATTCAGTGTACAACGGGGTAATCACGTAACTTTTAGAACGTACGGCAGGCATATTTTGATGTCATTTTTAGTATGGGATTTCACATTTAGATCTCTCGTACCTTACGAACGGTCAAAAACGTTCCGTAATCGCACCGCAGGTAATCTTGCATGTTTGCACTCTCAGTGTCTCACTGCACAATATACAAATGAAAATATTTTACGTCCAGTCCTGTCCGGAGTGTGTAAAAACTTTATTGACATTAAACCTCGATCCACGACCCACGACGCGATGGGCGCATTCCAGCGCTTTCACGAAACACGCACAAGCTATAGTGGTTGAGGAGACAGTGTGGCCTATTTGCCAGTGTGTCTGGTCATTAAATATTTTTTAAATTATGAATAGGTATAGAAAAACGTGGTACGCGATGAGTTAAGTGATGGTCGGAGCTCGCTGCGAAGGTTTTCACGAGGGACCACAGTACGAAATTCATCAACAAAGGAGTGAATACCTATATAGTTATTATAGTTTACAGTGACTGCTTACCATTAGGCAGGCCATACGCTTATTTGCTACCGATGTGGTATACATTTTTTTGTTTTGCGATTATAAAGCCAATTATGAATAGTTAACATAAACGAGAAATAAAAATGAAATGAGGGACTTAAAGATATAAAATGAAAATTTAAATTTGTGAAGATGAGGGACTTAAAAAGATGAAAGGAATGGAAATTAATATTTTAATTATGTTTTGAAGATCTCCAGAGGGTATAAATTATAAGTGTTGTACATCTTTGTCGTGCTTTATGACACGTCAAGAATTAAACAAATTTCATCAAAATAAAACAATCAATTAATAAAAAAAACATCATCATCATCATCATCATATCAGCCGAAAGACGTCCACTGCTGGACATAGGCCTCCCCCAAAGAGTGCCACAATGACCGGTCTTGCGCCACCCGCATCCAGCGGACTCCCGCGACCTTTACCAGGTCATCAGTCCACCTTGTGGGGGGTCTACCCACGCTGCGCCTTCCGGTCCGTGGTCGCCACTCGAGAACCTTTCGGCCCCAACGGCCATCGGTTCTACGTGCAATGTGCCCCGCCCACTGCCACTTAAGTTTAGCGATTCGAAAGGCTATATCGGTTACTTTGGTTCTGCTACGGATGGCCTCATTTCTGATGCGATCACGCAGAGAAACTCCCAGCATAGCCCTCTCCATTGCCCTCTGAGTGACTTTGAGCCTTCTTATGAGGCCCATGGTGAGCGACCACGTTTCCGTACCATATGTCATCACTGGCAACACACACTGGTCAAAAACTCTCGTCTTGAGACACTGCGGAATATTGGACGAAAAGATATGCCGTAGCTTCCCGAACGCTGCCCAGCCGAGTCGGAAAAAAAACATACCTAACGCTAAATAATGTCGTATTTGAGATCGTTAAATAAAAATAAAATAAAATAATGTTCATTTATTCTTCAAATTAGACATATTACATGCACCTATGATTGTCAAAAAACTACCACCTAAATAAACTAATAAAAGGAGTAATAATAAAATTTCAAATAACCCAAGTAAACAAATTAAACTGTAAGTTTACTTTCTCATCCTAACATTATAAGTATTACTTAATTTTACTTCAACTTTTAGGAGCGCTCGTGGCCCAGCGGCGCCATGTCGGGCGGGGTCAGTACATGGATGGGTGACCGCTTTCAGTAGTTACTAACTGAGCGCTTCCGTGCTTTAGAAGGCACGTAACGCCGTTGATCCCGGCTGCTGTCTATGACAGCAATCGTTAAGCCAAGTTGGAGGCCTTCGGGCGGCTTGAGAACTTCTAACAGTCAAATTGCCAACTCACTTGACAAAGGGGGGTCGAAGTTGCACCACGTCCCACCGCTACCCTACATGTGACCCCTGAGTGGTTCTAAAAGTGCAACAAAAACTGGCAACCGTACTGTGTTCTCGAAGATCTCACGGTTCGAAATAAATGCCATATGATAAATAAATAAATACTTCAACTTTATTCAAGAAAGCACTTCGTACAGCACACTCGTAGTTCGTTTGACACTCCTTCTCCCATGTCGAAAGCCAAATTATTTTCAGCTATTATCGCGCTTTATCTTTAAGATATTCACTTATACCCGGGCATAACTTAGTACCTGGATCATAATTGTGATGAGTTAATACAGCTGGGTATTCTGGCTGCTCAGCGCTCTGGTCACGTCGGGGATTAATGCCCGGGGGATGAGGGGGGATGATTTGTGACGCCGCGATAACGGAGATAATTGTATAGTAACTAAGGCAGTGTAAGGCGAAGTGTTAGATCAAGGGAGCAGCTTAATGAAGTGTTTGTTGAGTGAACCTGCTGGTTACGAATCCTCGAATAAAACTATGTTACTAGTTATTGTATTCATTGGCATTACCTACAGTTTAAAAATGTTAAGCTCGGTTGCAAAATATTTAAGTCAAACCGTACTCTGCCAGCTGTATTGTAATCGCTTTCTTAATAAGGTTCCAACATTTGTTGGTAGCATCTTAATAAAGGAAGCCAACGCAAGTAAACTGAGTGAGCAGGACTTCCATTTCGCGAAAAATAAAACCTTACCAGTATTCTTATTTGACAGAAATGGACGTATTCTCACTTGAAAAATATATGTCATTCAGTCAACTGTATAGCGAATGCGTGTTGTATATTTTGGACGAAACCTGCGTTGTGGAGTTTACTGTGTGAGATTTTTTTATTTTATTTTGTTAGATGAAAAAAAAAACTATCTAGTTATGTCTGAAATTTATTGAATAATATAGTGCTTAATATCTGTACAAAAACAGTTCTTGAGTGTTTATTTATTTAGCTGATCTCTGAAATGATAATAAGGTCACACGAGTGTTGAAATTTTGACAGTTTTGTATGACGTTTAATATTATAACATTAAATAGGAAATTATAATGAAAATTATATTACTGCTGTAGCTAAGGCCGACAGATAGGAAAAATTTCATAAATTCATTGAATGTTGAAATGAGAGTCATTTTCTACGGTTTCCGAACGCATATTAGAGGATTTATGATATGTGTGCAGCTAAAGCATTTTTTCTATAAGTATATTTCGAGTAGATTAAGAAGTGGAGGGGTCGAGGGTAGAATATGTCGTCTCGATTAATCTCTTAGTCTTAGTAATTAACCACTAGCTCACATTTTCCATTTACTATCTCACATGTTGAATGAGCTCATTGATCAAGATTACCTCGCGGCTACCGTCCCGTTTGCCTCAATGGACAACCACTACTAGGGGATTAAAGGGTATATAATAAAATCTACTGTATTTCGTCACACCAAGACTCAAATTAGCTTGAATCCTCCTATGGTTAGACGTAACATCTTCTATCACTTTGTGGCCTTTATACTGTGGTATTAAGAGTGACTTTTGGTTGGAAATGGATGTGTGGCATTAATCCTTATATGTAGGGTTTTGTGAATGAGGTTTCTTATAAGGAACCGACAATGCTTTAGAAATTGGGCAGATGATATCTTAGATTTTATGAAGGTTTATGAACCCAGAAACATTATTTCACTTCTGAGAGTTTAAACGTTACTAAATACATAGGACAAGTTTTTGGCCGCGACTTCGTCCGCGTCGAACTCGTTCATCAAGATAGAGTTAAATTGCATTTTTTTATATCAGGCCCTCACCTAGTTATCGCTCTTCCATACAAACTTCCAATCCCTTAAGGGATGATTTCCGGGATAAAAAGTATCCTTCCCCGGGACTCAAACTATCTCCATACCAAATTTCATCTAAATCGGTTCAGCGGTTTAAGCGTGAAGAGGTAACAGACAGACAGACACACTTTCGCATTTATAATATTAGTATATGTAGTAAGTATAGTATTAGTATGGATGATAATAAGAAGTAAAAAAATAACCGGCTAAATAAAGAAACTACATATAATTTTGATTTTATGCCATGTCACTATACTTATATTCTCCTGTACAATAAAACACGATGGAGATACTGTTGAAATATTCAAATCGGAGACGCGTTGACAAATTGGCGGTGATAAAAGTTTTTACAACTTTTCCTTTCATATAATTCGAATTCAGTCGGCGAACTATCGCGATAAATCGTCGAGGGTAGGGGCTTTTGCACATGGCAACATGCACAGGCCCGCGTTTTGATCGCTTACGCACAGAGGCCATATTGTTTTTTTTGGAAGTTCATCACAATTGAATTCCACTTGATTAATGTTATTGATTAATTGTGGCGCAGAACACACGTACAAATAATTCACGGCTGTTTTCACCGCCGATCAGTTAACTCAAGTATCTGTACTCAGCGCTCATTGTTGAGTAAGTACATACCCAACCCCTTATCTATTCTGTCTTGATGGCTTTTAGAGCTACCGAAATGAGTAGCGGGATTTATTTGAGAACTTCTAGTAGCTAAGAAGGCCTCGGGGGCTCATTCGCAGTTCTAAAAGCGCTCTATTAATAAAGATACCAAGAATCTGGAACGATGCTCCCAAATTTCAAATCCCAGTAGCTAAATACGCGTAAACTAATAAACAGATTATCGTATCAGATTATCCATCCAGTAAAATTTAATTTCCATTAATTAAAATTTCATTTCATTTTTTTTTCATGTGTTTTATTGTGTACAATAACGAGTTTTACTACTACTACTACTACTATTAAAATATACTCAAGAACAAAAATGACGGGTACACTTTCTATGGAAGTTTTAATACAAAGTGTATGCATTATTTTTGCTCGTCAGTGTAGTTAATAAAATGTATTATAGTTATATTTCAAACCAAAATTTAATGCCTGCAAAGCCTTCATCAAATCAAAAAGACATAAAAATGTGTTTCAAAATTAAGTAATATTTTGTATATTATGTATGTAATATCGTCTGAACACCAAAACAAAACAAAAAGGCAAGTAATATTGAGCCCAAAATACGAAACGCTAATACCTAATAAGTTTTTAGTTTGCCCGAAAACCCCACGCAATTTCTTAGCCTGCTAAAACTTCTTTTAAATTTTAATGCTGCCTGCTGCAAATATTGGCAACCCCGATGAAACGGCTGACTATGTAATACTTACCGTTATCACATCCATTCCACGTTTTTCCGCTTTAATCTTATAAGTCAGTCATAATTCCGCCTTTTGTCCGTTGATCAGCCTTCAGCAATTACGACTGATCAGACAAAAGAGGTTCTTCCGAGCAGGCGGTAAAGCGCGGGACTCAACGGATTCGCACAAAGCGGAATATTGTGGGGAATATTACGGCATCGCGCGAAAATTCTCGCAATGTGTTAATTAAGCGCTGAGTATTGTTTATGTGTAATGGTGGTAATTTTGACTGTATTGTGCTGTTTTAATTGTAGTAACTGCGACGTCGTATTTTACTGATATAGATGAGTGTGCTTTTCATAAAGCAATGAAGTTTTATGAACACAAATTAGCACGTTAATGTTAGTTATACCCTGAAGCCATTATTTTCTATTACCAACATTCATTTGGAAGCTTATTTGCGCTGTTTCAGTTAAATTCCGGTCAATTCCGTTGTCAATTATCAGCGCCCATAGCACATGTTGCGCTCGATAGTATCTCGACTTCTCTCGAGCTACGCGTTTTTTTCTGATTGGCACTGTTAGAAAGTGACGGATAGCTCGAGATACGCCGACATACTCTCGAGCGCAACACGTGCTAGGCCTACTGATAAAAGTACAGGACATCTACCACCTAACTCAGAAATACCACCAAAATCTACAGCCAATTCGTCAAAAACGTGTCCACGAAAGTGAGGAGGTTGAAACGCGCGAATAAAAACCCATTTATTGTGAATGTTTTCCCTATCACTGAGTCAAAACATCATTAAACAGTTAAGAAGCGTATTGAATCTTAAGTAGAAAACAACCTCATTTAAATACTACGTCGAAAAGAAATTATTTGCGCAAAAAATTCTAACAATGATACCTATTGATAATGAGATACAGAAGTTTCAGATGTAATTTAGGGCCTAAATATAACCTTTTTATTAGACCGAGGACTTTCCTTAAGATTGAAGGTACTGACTAATTAATTGATGTCATCCAGTTTCGATCGGGAAACGTTTCCTAATACTAATTTCTAAAGTAATGACGTTTAGGTATAAAATAAATGAGCAGTAATATTTATAATAAGGTCAAGCACCCGCATTACATCACGTTTGTTAAATGGTAAGGCTAATTATCGAATCACAAGCACAATTAGCGGGTTAATAACCGAGCAGTACAAGTATGTAATTGATTGACGAGTGACATCCGATGAAAAACATAATTGCTATTTTCCGCCGTGTAAACTGAAGATATGTTAACGAGCCACGTCCGATTCGCCGGTGTTATAAGTGAGACATGTTTTATTACTGTAATTAACGGTTTTTCTACGTCATCCTACGTTTAAACTTGTTACTCGTACTGGCGCGAAACAAATGTAATACCTACCTAATCTTACCTCTTTTACGAATCTAATACTGTTTTTTTGTTAACCACAGAATAAGTAGTAGTTAGTATAAGTGTTTAACTTTTAAAATACTGGCTTAATCATTGAGACAAACTTTTTGCCGCGACCTTATGCGCGTATAAAAGGAGGTACCATTTACATATGATAAATAACGCAACGAAATAATACTTAAATTGTAAACTGAAATCCACTATGTAGTTTTTACGATAAAATTAACAAAAAAATAATAATGTGAGAATACGAAAAAGTTTTCCATTCTATATTATGATTTATGAAACATAAAATATCTTTCACCGTACCATAATACCAAAATTTAACTTGTAGCATAAACAAAGACTATTAATATTACCCATCGTAGTTAACTGCGCGTGTCCAGTAATAACTGTCATTAATTACTTAATTATCATTTTGATTGCTCCAATTACAGTGACACCTATTCGAGACGGCTATACAATTATGAAAGAAGTAATTACAAAATATGAAGCAGATATTTTCCAAGTTGAATAAAGACAAACAAAGCTAAAGGCATTTTTAGCGGCAATTGTCCTCGGATAATACTATTCAAATGAGTCATATGTATAATGTACCTTAAATAATAACATGCCTTAAAGCATGGAGTTCCCCATTTGGATTTTTCATGTTTTACAATATTGTTAAGAAAATGAAATCCATTCAAAGGTCGCTAAATAGTCCCTACTGGTATTATGTAATTGTGGCAGCGACAAGCGGAGCTAACTAGAGCTGAATGGCATAAATAACTATAATCCGGGATTACGAGTGGAGTCGCGTGAAATTAACTAGCTGCTATGAAAGACAGGAGCGTTGACCTGACTTAGACAAAATTAAAAGATGTTTATTGTTATGTCGCATCATGTCCAATAGCGATACGAATATTTTTCATCAAAAAGTGAGAACAAGCTCATTGTGACAAAGTATAAAAAAAAGTTCATTCGCATCATGCGTATTTCATTATAAAATCTACAAGTCTAACTCTCATCCGCATTTTTAAGTCGTTGCCATTCAACCCAATTAGGCGACGACAACGTAAATTGTGACACCTTGCTGACACGGCTCTAGGCCCTTAAAGCCTAATTTACGCTTAGAGTTAAGTGGATAACTCATCCATATCTCCCACTCACGCCTATTATTGTGACAGCATTAGCCTCCCCCCCTTAGATCAAGGGATCATTATAATCGTGCTTTACGGCCGGCGCGTGACGGTGTCATATTTTTATTGGTGTCAAATTAGAAGGCCTTCACGGCAGTTTCGGTCGTTAGTCAGGAATAATGATGATGGACAATAGTTGTGTATCATACAATATCTTACTATTGTGACTTTTATCAATGTAATTTAAAAACTCTTAAACTATTAAAACTTCTTGACATAGGTCGAAGTTGGTCGAGAAACGTATTATAATAGTACCTACTTTTGAGTAATAGAAAAGCAATATAAAAAATATAATAGTTTAAATATCATAATTCGAAAGTTTTATCTAGTTTATAACGAGTCCAAAGTTGTATGTACAAAAATGAGTGCTTCCAAGTTTACGCAGACTAATGTCAAACTCACATTCGTGAATAAAACATATAGCTATATTAGCTATGCTATAGCAATGAGCACCCTAATACTTATTCACCGAGTAGGTAGTAGGTACGTGCACTGTCTTTGAGCGAGGCGGAATACATTTTCAACTAACATTTAACTTTATACCTAACTTTAACTTCAACTGCTGTACGCTAATTTTACTTCTTTATATGCACGGAGTTCTGTGTAAAGGTCATGCATGATTTTAAAGATAGTTTTATTGCACGAATTGTTGGTTTGAATTTTTTTTACCATTAAAACCATCTGTCAACTAAATGTATGTTTTGATATATAAGAATATGGGCGCATCACATAATAATTCACATGTGAGATACGCTACATCTCCAGGATTTGTCATTTCGTTATATACTAAAGATGTATAGTGGTAATATTCTAATATGTCCGGAAATATTAGAAAATGACCACTGACAAGAGCTGCAGGACAATACGACAGACTGTGTACTATCCACAACCACTCGTATATATTTAATATCTCTACTGAATATGACCTGTGCATTTAATTGCTCTTGGCCGTTTCGTTCACTAAGAAGCCATCTTTGTTATCAGAGCGACTACCAAACTCTACCTTAAAACTCCTGGTATAAAGCGTACTTTTCAACGATTGACGTAGCATTTTAATCTGGACGTTGAGGTAGTTTTTGCCGCTCGGAGATGGCAAAGGATTAAATGTTTCTATTACGCTTTGTCAAAGAACTGAAAATTAACGAACAAAAGGAAATATTTTTTTTAAAATCTTTTGCGAAGTTTCCTGTTTGGTCGAATTTGTTTTTCATCGGTTCAACGGAGTGATAGTAATTAATGGGAACAGTTTCTTTGTTATTTCTCTAAACGGTTGCGATAAGTTGACGTAATTCGTGTCTTTGAAAACATCGTTTAGACATTTGTACCTAATTTTATTTATCGAATATTCTCGTCTTCGTTATTTAAGTATTTTAATAAGGTTTAAGATTGGGATAGAAGCGTATTCAAATTCAAGTCCTTATTCTTAAAATACCGTCTTGATTTGTTACAGGTATGTACCAGACGAAGATTCAAGAACGGTAAAACTCTGTTAAGCATATCCTATTAGCTTCGGGAAATACGATATCAGGGTAAGTAAGCTTGTCCCAGTGACATTAATGTAAGATCTTTAGCGGCTTTAATATTGGGTTTTCACTGTGACAAAGTACAAAGTGGCCCAGAAATCACATTGGTTGATTATACCTATACTATTTTTAGTAGTATTTTTCTCTGATTTAGTATGCAATCAAGATTTTTACCCGCCTACATTTATCTGCGGTAACTGAAAATTAGATTCATCAATAACATTGTCACCTCAACACCGAGCTGTATATTAAAGCGCGGGCGAGATCGAAGACGGATGACGCACAAGTGTCTGTCGCCCTTTATATTCAACCTATCTATTCTCCAATGGTGAGACAAAAAGTCATATCTCCGTACAGGTTTCGTACTGACATACTGCTTTAAAGCATAGGGTGATAGTATTACTTATAGTAGGCATACTAGGGTGTGTGAGTTATTGATGACGTGGAATGAGGTAACGCGACGTGAACGTTTGTCACTAACGCAAATTATTGTAGCTGATGTGACATGGCTTAGAGTTTAGCTTGTGGAAATCAGGTATATCCAACATTAAAATAGTGATGAAGTCTGATGATAGAACGAATGTATCATATCATAGGCTTGGAACAAAAGCGATATCCTAGAAATGTTCTTTCTGAGCTATAATGCACATACAAGTTTGGACGTGTGTGTATAGATATTGTATCTATAAGCGTGAATATTACGCGGTATGCGTAATGGTCAAGAAACATTTATTAACGCGTTAACGTACCTAATTAAGTAAGTAGGTACTTAATCGTTTTCTTCAGCCACATCTGTTTTAACAAACAATATATTTAATGTTGAATAATGTTGGAATGAACTGGAATAAAAGCATAACGGCACATGTAATGCTGTCTTTCACAAAAGTAAATTAAAGTAGTAAGTATTTACGTCGTACTGCTACCATGTTTATTCCATTTCGCTGTAACTACTTCTGCGACGTAATTGAACAAACGAATGCATCTCATTTCACTCGCTCGCGAGTGTTCGCTCCGATATGTTTAGCTTTTTAATAAAACTCGCTCACACGCTCCCGTATTACAGTTCTGCAATCCATCCTAGCTGTTTGATTTTGGAGATAAATCGAACACATTTAGAAGTTGTGTTGGTTTACACTTGATTTAAATAGAAGTGCCAGTATTTGCTTTAAATATATTTAAAACAGTGTCCTTTTTTTCACAAATTTAAAAACATAAGTATATCAATAAAAATACACATAATAACCTCTTCTACCACATGAGTTACACGTGTTTCAGACCCTACATAGAAAAATAAAATCTATTCTTAATGTTCTCTAATAGTAATTCATATAATTTCCTCCAATTTCCCCAGAGCGTTACACTACCAGTAAAAGCTCTTCATTACCGACATGTAATCACTGCTGTAGGTCCTTCCCCACCTTGATTTCCTCGTCAACTTAATGACATCGGCTTAATCTCTATTTCCCCTCAATACTAAGCCGTATAGCCAATTATTGTGCACAAACTTAGACTTTCAGTAGCGTCATTGTCTCTTTAGTAATAAAGTTAAGCATAAACGTGATCGGGTTCAGTATATTATATAGGGCGTATCTAAACGGAGCGTTAGATTAAAACTAATTATTTTTATAATCATATTAAATTCGATGACATGAATCTTGAAATTTTATCATCAAATATCTTTTAACAAGTGTTCTTCAAGATCCGTATCTGTTGCGAAACAATATTTTTTCTATCTTACTCGTTACTGCCAGTTCACCACCTGCATAGATAGGTAACTTTGTGTTATACCCGTTGGTGTTTAAGAAGGCCCTGCACGAAGGCCCCGGGGGGCTGTATGGACGCCGGTGATGTGGACGTGAGGATTGGCTAATCTTTTATGTACGAGGGGAGCCGCCACAGACGTCACTCTGGTTCTTTTCTAACGTAGATTATTATGTGAGCGGTTCTTGATTTTCGTCCTGCCATGGAAGTAAAAGTAGTTCTAAGGCATGTCAATTTGTTCAACATCATAAACTGCACCAGATATGCCCTTTTCGTTGAATTGAAAGAAATATTTGTTGATGTTCAAGCTTATCACGATTAAACAATTGCAATTACTAACCCGTTTCCACCTTATAAAAATCAGTAGCTGTCCTTTTAATTTTAGAGGTCTCACATAATTTTCGTGAAATAACTACGTGTTGGTATCTAGCTTGTCTCGAGTTGCCCTTTCCAAGTTACGTGTTTCCAATTACATAGTAAGCTTATTTTTCAAACGATTACTTTTCCAACTAATTCACGCAATCAATTTCTCAATGAGTACTCGTATATAAGTCAATATCTTTGAATTATACCGATTTTACCACTCAAGTATCCAATTTTCTCATTTAATAAAAATACAAATTATACATATTGGTATTTTCGCCCAGCAGTGTGACACTACAGGCTCATAATAATAATAATATTATACAAACCTAGCCTAAGAAGATAAATAAATAAAGTGAATAATATTTTTTTACAAAGAATGTCGATCTTCTTTATGCATCCTACCCTTTTGCTAAAAATCTCGTGGTTTAATTGTAATGTGGGCAGACAGAGACAATTTACGAGCAATTAACTAGGCTTTGCCCGAGGCGCCTCCCCAATGTGGCCCGTCCTCCACTGGCCCGCGGCTCGGACTAACATTGGCTTAGTTGGGAAAAATGCGCAGCTTCGTTAATGATGACTTCATTATTGAATGCCTATACGTAGTATTCACGTATATATTTGATGAATTTTTTGCGAGTCCTAATTGAACTCGGTATTTAACTGTACCTACATCATCTTGTAGATTTGATTATGAATTAAAAATGTAGCTACGTAGTGCACTTCACGGTTAGCTATAGGACGTCAAGACGTTTTGTCACGTTGTGACATTTATCTGATTTAACTAATATTATTCTCAGCCCGCAGTTATGTAGTTCAAGTAGGTAAACTGGGTATTAGCTCTACGTCAATGCAAACATAATTAATCCTCAAAATACACGTGAAACCTTATGGCATTATGTAACAACCGTCCCAACCTTTTCATCAATCCTTTCTTCAAGAGCATTTAAGTCGCTAATCCTTTCCTTATTTGCTGGATTCTTTTTCCCACAAAAGACTATACGTTGTACGTCCGTAATTTTCACGTTTTCTTCCATCTCTGAAAGACCATTAGCACTGCCGCTAAATTCACTTCCGCCACATATATATTTGAACTACTTATTTGGGAATTCTTGTTAGAAGCAAGCGCGTCAGTGTGAAGGACCCTTTACGCTGAAAAGGGGAAAGTTGTATTAAAAGAGCTGAAAAGGAAAGCTTATGAATGAAGGCGTTAATCTGGAGCTTTAAGACACTAAGCTGGCTGGAGCCCCAGTATATCAAATACCCGAAATCCATACATATAGTGGGTCTTATCATCAGACAATTTGAATAACAAAGACGTTGAAAGAAAACTTTTTGATTCTTCACTACCCTTAAGGTACTGAAGAATCAGTTGTGTTGCATGATAAATTTGATAAATATGATAGTACTGACGTTCTGACAGATTACGCGCCTGTATACCTATACTGAAATATGTACGTTCTACTCTCTAGTGTTTTCTTTTTGCATTATAATCCTGCTCCGATATATCTGTTAAAGCTAAGAGCACATTTTGGTGTGACAAGAAAGTAAAGCTTGTCGATAATTTAATATTCCGCATTGAAAAGCAAAATATGGTCGCCGACCAACTCTGCCAGACATCTGGAACGCAATAGTTACGCAATCGTGATTATGATGAGTTCCGAAATTGAATTTCCGTCGCACGTTATTGCTCCAATTACTACGTCTAGGACTAGACGTCCGACGCCTACGCAGGTCAGGGATGCCACAAAATGTCGTTATGTAGGTAATTCGTTTTTAAATTGCTTAATCATCATAAATGTTCGTGCTCGTTCTCACAGCTGATTTCGCTGCTTCCAAACCAGTGCAGTTTATAAATGCAGCAGGTGTGACTGATTGGTCCGTCGGTTAGAATAAAATAATAAGTCTAGTAGTGTAAATGTGGTGCTGGAGGAAAATTCTGGGAGTGTCAATTTGAACAACGTAATTTTTTTGTGTATAAAGTTTAAATAAATAAATAGGTCGTCTGGGAAACGTTGCTATGGAGCGACTTGTGGCCCAGGGGAAAGTCGAAGGCACCAGGCCACGAGGAAGATCTCAATGAGATGGTCAGACTAAGTTAAAGCTCAAGTAGATGGACCACCACACGCAAGCATAAGGCGGCTGTCAGAGAGAACTTGAGGCGTATGCTGCTAGGGCCTAAGGCCGGGTTTTATAAAGATCCGTTAGTTAGACCAAATGTCAGATCAAATTTCAGTAACGAAGTAATTTTTTTGACATAACATACCGACATAAGGTCTAATGGATCTTTATAAAACCGGGCCTTAATGATGTCACTACCACTCTGTGAAGTGAAACGACAGAAAAGAAAAGGTAGTGTTAATAAGTAAGCGTAATCTTGTATATAAAAAATACGAATCCACCCACAAAGTAGGCTTTGACAAACGCGTACAGAAAAATCAGTGTCAGGCTTTGTCACATGACACATTACAGATTAAATGCACTATTACACCAATCACATTTAAACCACGTTTCAAGTAAATTGTTATAAAATTTTCGATAAATGAAATAAATGAACTTTATTCTGTAAGTAGGCCGCAATGGCACTTTTACAAGTCAAACCCTACTAGCGTTTCACAGAGGCCACTGCCGAGAAGAAACGCCGAAAGAAACTCGACAGTCAGCCATTTTCTCACAAAAATATGCTTATTACAATGATAATACTTAACCTACTTAAGATCAAGAAATCTAATATTGATTACTATCACTGAGAACAGCCCTAGCGGTGGTAACCTATGTAGGCCACCATCAAACAAACTAGACACCAGACATTGTTCAACGGAGACTTCACTTCAGCGATGGTACTAAAAGAGCAACGAATGACGCATGAATCTATTGTTAGGCTGTACCTAATTACAGTCAAGTGCAAAAATATGGGTGCATACAACTTACTCCAAAATATGTCCCATGCACTTACGTTGTTAATTAAAATTTCAATGTTACGCTACGCTGTAGTAAATAATTTACTTACAAAAAAATCAGTACTAGTAAATTAATATGTACAATTATATTACTTTAAAACTTATTTGATTCTCAATTAATGAGAGTATCTCTCAAAAAAAATTTTTTGGTGCAAGCTTCTATTGCCAACTATACCCGTTTTTTCCAAAGTCGTCAACTACTCTTGACGAGAGTTCCAATGAGCTCAGACACGTCGATTGTATCATGTTTGTGTAGTTTAGGAGTTGCCGCCACCTTCTGTCTCGATCATCTATATATTGTAATGTCACCAAACTTATATAAATATGTCAATTTTTACTTCAATCTGTTGAGGATAACCGGATATACATACAAAGATATACATGAAAAGTAAATTAAAGAGGACATTTTTGGAAGAAATACTTTAGTGTTTTTTCCGAATATGTGTTCTTCTGCATTTACAAATTAAAAAAAATAATAATAATAGCATTTTTACTGTTTGTGTGTGTGGTTGTAATTGCTGTAAGGAAATAAGGTGTAACGCCGATATAAAAAGTTTCACAGTTTGGGCACTGTCATGTTTAATATTAAGCTCACATTGTCATTTACATTGGAATTACGACTAATACAAACACACATACACAAATATACATGGTAAATATCCCGTTATTAATCGTAATTCTACTGTCATGTCTAATGGTGTTAAGTTTAGTTCATACATAATAATAAAATTAATAGCACATTGTACCTAACATTAGCCAATATGAGCGCGATCTCGCCAACAAACTGTTATCGCAGTTTGGCGAGCAACATAAATTTGTTACTGTGGTTGGTTACGTACTTTGATTAATAAATTAAAAAATATATATATATTGCAAGGTAAATAAAACCTTGTAAAAGACACAAGGTACCTAGTTTCGACAAAAATCAGTTATATTCATTTGTTCAGACACCAATCTATAGATATTTTAAGTACGTCAGCTACCTAACTGCCGCAAGAGCTCTGCACAGGTGTTAATTGAAATAGCGACGTGAGTGGAATAGACGAGACAAGGAATAAGCGCTAGTTGGCGATGTCTAGCGAGCACTACATAGGTGGTGTAAGCGACATGTAATTGTGCGCGTCATTACAGTCTTGAAGACATTAATCATTAAATATCAGCCTTTTCTCTAGGATTACACTATAATGATCACGTAAAATGTTGTTGTATGTATAAGACAAGAACATGAAGATAAAGAAGCTCAAAAATATGATAGTGATAAACGTCTTCAAAAGTAGTTTGTTTACATGATAGGACACCAGTGGCGGAGCGTCCATACAACTCGATTCCCACCGGCTTGCCTAATTTTCAGCCAGTCCATTTCTCTTACTACGGCTCATGAAGAATAAGAAAGGCAAATTATTTCCGGCTTCCCTAAGAATATTTTTGACGCGCCGCTACTGTAGGACACGTAAGGATGAATAGACTGTATAATGTACACTTAAGAGCAAAATTACTGAGCCGGTTATACCGTTATATTATTGTTTTTTTTTATTAACATTGGAATTGTTCTTGGCCCAGCATCTAGCCAGGGGGCAATAATAATTGATATATTATGGTTCTATTGTATTAGTTGTTTCATTTATTATTTTATATTATTAACTGTTTTCAGCATATTATTACCTAGCGGTTGAGTTGTTTCAGCCGAGTTCCTCAAGGTCGAAATAACTTTAAGTTTGTATACTGTGTTAAATTATGGTAACCTCAATTTATATTATTCATGAAGTCTGGTAAATTTTCGTCTAATTATACCATTCAAGACTGAACAAATTGTTCGGCTGCTATAGCAGGTGGTATTTGTGTTACATAATTATGTTTTATAATTTCTTGTCCTGTCTCAGGAAATATTATAATTTCCATAAGACAAGTGTAGTGGTTAAAGTTTGCATTATTTGTTGCGGGCTAGTTCATCATATAGTACCATTATTTATAAATTAAATTATAAATCCGACTATGGTCTAGTAGTTTATAGTGATTAGTAGTTCTGGCATTACTTTAAACTATTGATGCGTCTAGAAAGAAAGAATAGCCTATAATTGTGTGTTTATAATTTTACATATGATTGGAACTTCCCTTTTATCATTAATAATATGTTTTACATTAATTCAATTCTCAAACTACTATTATTATCCGTTTTGTACACTTATGTTAAATACAAACTTACATGATGATCGCTTCACACATAGAATAAGTTACACATTACACATTTACACTCACATATACACCACAAGCACACTCTTGCCATTAGCAGTATACATTCACACACACATGCATATAAATCTCTTACATTTATTAACGATATACTTTTCCAACCGTACAGCCGCCCAATATGTGTATAATTACCTACAACTTCTTAATGTGACTCTTCTTACTGCTATTTTACCACAATGATTTGCAACTCAACTATACTAGAAGACATTGACAATGTGGAAGTTGCCGTAGCCCTAAGCTGCGATATCCAGGATTACAAAAAATATGTAACGATATGTGAGGGTGATTTAACGGTAGTATCTCAAAACATTAGGAGTATTTATGCAAACTTGGATCAATTCATAGTTACTCTCTCGGAGCTTGACTTTCAGGCTGATATTCTAATACTAACAGAGTGTAGGCTAAATACTGAAAGGCCCATTCCACAGATTGATAACTACTTGGCTCTTGGAACTACACGAAATTCAAATCAAAACGACGGAGTAGTTGTCTATACAAAAACATATTTAAATGCAAAAATTGAAGAAATAAAATTAGAACAATCAACTTGTATCCAAATTAAAATATCTTCAACAGTTATCCTAGGTATTTATCGCTCCCCCTTCCATAACAATACGGCAGACTTTACTTACTCTTTAAACAATCACTTAGAAAATCTACGCTCATACCAAAATATTATTATCTGCGGCGACATCAACATAAATCTTATACCACGATCACAGGAACCTGCAAATGAAAACTTAAATAGATTAACGTACTTAAATATACTTTCTACCCATAGTATCTTACCTGGACATACATTGCCAACTAGACAGTCCAGCTGTTTAGACCATTTTATGCTGAAAATTGAGACCAGTAAAAACACCGCCTATTCATCTGTATTAAATACTTCTGTAACGGACCATCTAACAATACTACTTGCACTAACTACGAACAAAACTACGTCTATTACACCTAAAAAAATTACCAAAATAAACTTTGATAAAGGTCTAAAAAAACTATTAGAAAAAAATATCGAAGAGCTCTTGTTTACTAATGATCCATATTTTATCACCCATCAACTCTTAAATAAAATAAATATTTCCCTGGAAGAAAGCAAAACCCTTAAACTAATACCCAGAACGCAAAGGGTGATAAAACCATGGATAACACCCGGCATTCTGCGGTGTATAAAACATCGTAATAAATTACAATTAAAATTACGTTCCGATCCTTTCAATGAAGTGCTCAAACTAACGTATAAGAGATATCGAAATTTCTGTAAAAACCTAATAAAAAAACTTAAACACAAATATGAGAGGGAACAATTGAGTAACACCGCAAAGAATCCAAAAGCATTGTGGAAAACAATTAAGACAATTACGCACTACAAATCTAACAATACAAAATGCATAGAATTACTTAACATAAAACATTCGCCATCTGCCTCTGTTGACTTTGTTAACAACTTTTTTGCGGGAGTAGGTAGATCGTTGGCGGAGGATATACATAGCTCGAACACTGACTCTGCTCTTAATACTTTGCCTGAGAGAGTGACCTCAACTTTTGCCCTTCTGGACACTGACCCTCAAGAAGTCGTTGCCACTATCATGGGACTACGAACAGACAGCGCACCTGGTTGGGACAACATACCTACTAAATTTCTAAAAATGGCATGCTATCTCATAGCACCTGTAATTAGTCACTTAGTTAACATATGCTTTAGTCGAGGTGTCTTCCCAGAGCCACTAAAACAGTCAATAGTAACTCCAGTGTATAAGAGTGGAAAGAGAGACGATGTAAATAATTACAGACCCATTTCAGTCTTACCTGCGGTCTCAAAGGTTGTGGAAAAACTTATTAACTGTCGACTCATGTCCTATTTAAATAAATTTCACATCCTTTCAGACCGGCAGTTTGGCTTTCGACAGTCCAGGTCAACTGAAGATGCTACCCTAACCCTAACTAACTATATTACGGACAAAGTTGACTCTGGTAAGAAATGCCTAGCTGTATTCCTTGACCTTAAAAAGGCTTTCGACACCGTCTCTCTTCCCATTCTTATAAGCAAAATGGAACGAGCTGGGATAAGAGGTGTCCCTCTGAAATTACTGAGTGACTACTTACAGAAGCGAACGCAGAAAGTAAAAATAGAAGAACATATTAGCAGCACCAATGAAGTCTCCTACGGTGTCCCCCAAGGGAGTGTCCTTGGCCCAACGCTGTTTCTTATATATATAAATGACCTGACAAATCTTAAAATAAGAAACGGAACCTTACAATCGTACGCCGACGACACTGTTGTGCTATTTGAGGGAGAGTCTTGGGAGTCTGTGTACAGGAGCGCAGAAGTGGGTCTTCGTTCTATATCTCGCTGGTTAAGAAATAACCTTTTAACCCTAAATATTGATAAAACTAATTATATGTGTTTCACTAAATATGATCGTAGCCAACCACACAGTAACCTGAAATTAAAAATACATATTTGTAATGATGGCAACGCTAGCACTTGCAATTGTATGGAAATTAAAAAAGTACACACTTACAAATATTTGGGAGTATTTCTTGATCAGCGACTCTCATGGCATACTCACATCGAATATGTGAATAATAGAATAAGGAAACTTATTTGGATTTTTAAAATGTTAAGACACTCCGCATCGAAACCGCTTCTGAAGCAACTATATATTACACTTGCACAATCGGTGATGACTTACTGTATATCTGCATGGGGTGGTGCTATAAAATCTAAATTTATTGAAGTAGAGAGAGGGCAGCGCTGTCTATTAAAAGTTATGTTTTTCAAACCATTTAGATTTCCAACAAACGAGCTATACGGCATTAGTGATCAATTCTCCATGAGGAAACTGTATATATTACTTACTATTCTAAAAGTACACAAAAGTTTAAAATTTGACCCGGCGTTGTTAACACGAAGACGAAAGAGAGTTGTTGTCCCCTCGACTAACACACGATCTGTATTTGCCAGAAGACAATATAAGGCCCAATCTGGATATTTATATAATAAAGTGAACCATAAAATAAATATATATGAATTACCTCTGCACAAATGTAAGGCTGCGGTTAGTGAATGGCTCAAAACGCTAACGTATAATGAAACCGAGTCTTTGCTTGCTAGAGATAATCGTTAATATGTACATGCATACACTCGCTCACACACAAAACACACACACACACTCGCTCACACACAAAACACACACACACACACACACACACACACACACACACACACACACACACTCGTGCAACACGGTCCTATAACAAAAATTGTTATTAAATAAGCTTAGTTTATACTTACCTGTATTTGAATATCATAATGTCGATCTAAGATGTAGGAAGAGCGGGACTACCTGACACGGGTAATACTTTTTACCTACTAGGTAGCCCCAACCGACCTGTGTAATTAAGACTACATTTTTATGAATAAAATATTTTTCATTTTCATTTTCATTTTCATTTTCATTAAATTGTTATAAATGATTAGGTTACCAAACTTTGTACTTGAAAATAATTATAATAATGACCTATTATAACCCGTAGACGTATATTAGGCGACTTCCTGACTTGGCGGGGCGGGATCGATATGTGACATTTTCTTCTTTGGCGTAAACTTACTGACGTCGCAAATATTCTCACTTGACATAATACTGTCAGTATTACGTTTACGCAGTAGTAATATCATGCGCAGAAGCGGAGCAGTACCGCCTTCGCATCGTCCCGCTACCGCGCATCCCGCGCCAGTCAGGAAGCACTCATTTAAATGTAGGGTCGCAGTAAAAAATTATACCGAGTCGACTGACAGCTGACACTGACATTTGGCACTTTTCTCATATCGTACTGCCTCCGCACCGACAAATCAGGAAGTCGCCTTAGGTATGTACTTATAGTCACAATGTGTATCGCACGAGAGTGGGAGTAATGAGCACAGTCCTGTACCCTTACCATGAGTGTGCAATGTGTTACCGTACTCGCTAGCGATTTAGTATGGCGATTCTTAGTTCTAAATATTGCGTAACCGCCAGAGGCGTTGTACTTTTGTCCATACTAAATCGTTTACGCAGTTGCTAGCGAGCAGTGGCGTGCACAGATTTTTTTGACAGGGTAGGCAAAAAAATTAGAGCTATGAGTATTGACTTACCAAAATTATTGCATTGCGTAATCTACTCGTATAAGGAAAGAAAGTTTTGAAACGTATTATCTTTTATTTTTAGCACGCACACACCACACTTTCACAATGAAAATTATCCATTTTTCCAACAAAATCTATCACTTCACACTTTGAACGGAACACTGACAGTCAACACAACAAACAAACAATTACATTTTTACTTATGCAAACAATGGCGACCAAGAAGAAAAGTAAACAAACTTTGTCATTCAAATATATCCGGAAAAAACGAAATGGTTACCGTATTTATCGTTTTTTGCACAAATTATTTGACCCATGCAACTTTTTCAAATAGCCGTATAATCTCGCTCGTCGTAGGCTCTCGGGAAGACAGGGCTCGGAAACCGGTTAATTTTTCAAACCGTTATGATATACTTGCAGCAAAACCCTTATATTTCGGTTTCGGTACAAAAACCGCTATTTTTAAACCGGTTTACGGAGGAGCTTTATATAAAGGTTTCGTTCGATTAACCGGTTTAGAACGATATAATACGGTTAAAACGAACCCACGATTACCTACCTATCGGATATACCCAAGCCGTTTGCATTTGTGTGTGTTCATCCATATTAACGGAACTTCGCTTTCGGGACGGACGTTTACGTTTGATAAATAACATTGCATGAAATAGTGCCTTACCAAAATTAGTACGACTCCTTAGCTCGAAAATATGACGAATACGGTCCCATCTGACAGAAAGCATGAAACTGGGCATGCAGGTAGCTTTCATATTTGTGCTTAAAAAATGTTAGGGAAACACGTTGACAGACCTTTGTTTCCCCCCCTACCCCCACTTTTGTGTGCCGAATTACAGTTTTTTTTTTTATTGAAAACGGCTGAAGCTACGAGAAAACCGTCAAAGAGAAAAATGTTCCTTATAAAATTATCTACAAGTCATTCTTTGGATGTATTTCGATAGGACCTATATTTTTCAAAATCTACGAGCATTCATTAGGATAAGTACAGCAGAAAAGATGCTCGAGGGCAGATTACTAACATTTCTGTGGGCATCGGGCTACAAGCATGAAATTTGTACCAAAGATAAACTGTTCCGCGGTGATTCTTTTCAGATGTGGAGATTAGTTAGATTCGTCCCCTGTGCGAGGGGAGAGCGGGGTGAATTGGACCAAGCACACCTCTTTTTAGTCTTTTTCTCACTGATCAGTTAAGGCTACTATGGCTTGCGGGGTATCGTTTTCATGTAAAACAGACATCAGGAATTAATTTTTAGGACTCCAAGCGGAATCCTATTTTCGTCAGTCATAAGTCCGTCCGTCGTCTGTTTTACAGGTTTTACAGCCAAACGGTTTAGGCTACAGGCTTAAAATTTTCACAGTATTAAGCATATTGTAGACCCAAAGCCACACCAATAGGGATGTTGACTCAAAAAATATTATTACCCCATACGAAAGAATACATAAAACTATGCCAAACAGTGAAAATCCTATTCAAATATCTCAAAAAATAACGAAACTACAACCGTTAAAACATCTAAAGTTCGAGAGAGAAAGCGCTACAGATCAGTGACGTCACTGACCTCGAGCGCCAAGTAAATGACGATCGTTCCATACAGAGATGCGTTTTGCGGAACAGGGACAGAAAACGCCCCCTCCTAAAACTTTGAAGACTTATAATTATGTAATTATTTATTCTTTTGAATCACTTTTTTCGCTATTTCATTGAGAATTTGATCCTTTTTCGAGAAAATTCGGATTCATTGATTTTCTTATTTGGTGTCAACATCCCTTTTGTCAGATTTTTTTTAATAATTTTAAGGGGGTCTCCCATATAGCTCAAGGGGTGCGAAGAAAGAAATTTTTTACCCACCCCAACGAGAGGGATATCGTTATTTAGAGCTAATTAAATAGATAAAAACTTTATTTTGTGTTTAAAATATATTTAAAAACAAGGGCGTGAGAAGTCACTAAAGTCCGCTATTTTACAAAATTTGTTCCTAATATTTTTTATACTTCTCATTGACCTACGAACTTTCAATTTGGTTATAATATTTAATATTACGTCCCTTTTACCAACAAACACAAAAAAAAGAAAAATATTTTTTAGAAGATTTTTTTTTTTACAAAAAATGGTTTTAGTTTTTTTGGTGTTTGTTAGTAAAATATACACCATAATAGACATTACTACCAAATATCAAATTCACAGGTCAATGGGAAGTTTAAAAAATCTTAGGAACAAATTTTCTAAAATAGTGGACTTTAGTGACTTCTCACGCCCGTTTTTATGAAGGACACATTATTGAATCAGTTAAAGTAAAAAAAATTTTAGGACTCACTATAGATCACAAGTTAGCTGTCATGGAAGCCTCATATGGAGGAAGTTTGTAAAAAGCTCAACAAATATGCATATGCGCTTTACAAGCTATCGAAGCAAGTCAGTATTGAGGCGGTTATATCAGCATATCACGGATGTATTGGATCATCCCTTTGCTATGGTCTTATTTATTGGGGGAATTCTACCAATACAGATCTCATCTCTCATGTTTATCTTTAATATCATGTAATTTAAAAATGAATTTGTATGCCTAACGACGAAACATAGAGCACATATTTTGTACCTAGCGCCATATATTGTATTACCTATGTTTACAAATAAATCACTTTGACTTTGACTTTAAATATTTTGTTAAACATAAAATACAGTATTTATTTAAGTACTCAATTAGCTCTAAATAACGATATCACACTCGAAGGGGTGGGTAAAAAAAAAATTCACCCCCCTTCAGCTCTATGGGATTTACAGCATTTATTTCGAACCGTGAGATCTTAAAAATTATTTAAAAAAATTGTTTACAATTGTTGTGGCTTTGGGTCAACAAGATCACGTTTGACTGTAAAACCTGTAAAACAGACGACGGACGGATTTATGACTGACAAAAATAGGGTTCCGCTTGGAGCTTTTGGGTACGGAGTCCTAAAAATGAATTCCTGATGTCTGGTTTACACGAAAACGAAACCCCGCAAGCCATAGTAGCCTTAACTGATCAATGAGAAAAAGACTAAAAAGAGGTATTCTTGATCCAATTCACCCCGGTCTCCCCTTCCCCAGGGGACGAATCTAACTAATTTCCACATCCGAAAAGAATCACCGCGGAACACTTTATCTATGGTACAAATTTCATGCTTGTAGCCCGATGCGCACAAAAATGTTAGTAATCTGCCCTCTAGCAGCTCTTTTCTGCTGTATTTACCCTAATGAATGCTCGTATATTTTGAAAGCTATAGGTCCTATCGAAACACATCCAAAGAATAACTTGTAGATAATTTTATAAGGAACATTTTTCCCTTTGACGGTTTTCTCCTAGCTTCAGCCGTTTTCAATAAAATAAAATAAAACTGTAATTCGGCACACAAAAGTGGGGGGAAAGGTCTGTCTCTGTCAACGTGTTTCCCTAAAATTTTTGAAGCACAAATATGAAAGCTACTACTACTACTAAGCTTCATGCTTTCTGCCAGATGGGACCGTATTTCGAGCTAAGGAGCCGTACTCCAACTCGCACGCGTCTACAAAAAATACAAAAATTACCCGACAAGTTGCAACGCGTGCTTGTGTGTGTGTACGTAAGTACCTACCGACACCGACCCCCGCCAGGGGCCCGGCCGGGTCGCCGCGGTCGCGCCACTCGTGGAATAAACCGGTTTATATAAAGTTCTTAAAACGTTCGCGCTCTCAATAAAGTTCGGAGCTAAACCCAAATAAACCGGTTTTAACCGGTTAAAAAAAAACCGGTTCCGAGCCCTGCGGGAAGAGGCACTGTCTACCCGTGCGTTTGTGTGCGTGAGTTTTGCTGCTGTATGCCTCGTGCTATAGAGGTGTACACTACAGTGAATCCGCGTCGCTACACACCCACACATAGATAAATGTAGCTTAATCTAGGCAGAAATAGTTTCTGCCTTCACCGCAAACGGCGGCACGGCGGCGCTAGTGCAGCGTGATAATGTATTAGTCCGCATCGCGTTGGAAAAACAGAAATTTTACTTTGAAGAGTCAATAGATGGCGTTAACGTTAATTTATGGTTTTGTGATTAAATTTATCCATTGAACATTGATTATAAAGCCTAGATAAATATAAATGACTGTCACAATGTCAGGGTAGGCAATGTCTTTTTGTCTTTATGGACTGCACGCCACTGCTAGCGAGTACGGTAATATATTGCAAACTCATGGTAAGGGTACTGGCGCCGACTAGTCTCAGCAGTCGCGAATTCGTGGCCTCGTGAATCATAACGCTTACTTACACGTTATGATAGGTAACACTCTATTGCTGTTGCTGGGAAGTAATAGCTCTATAAAGCTACCCGTAGTTTAGAAATATAAATACTTATTGAAATATAATAAACGGCTCACTCACGTCTTTATCGTCGAATATCGCTCGACATGTTTCGGGCCAATACGCGACAAAAAAAAATGAGGGTGAATTCTCGCCTCCAGCTGTGTCGCGTGCCGCGCGCTCGCGCGCAGTGTAGACGCGAGGGCGTCGCGACGCGACCACTCATGATTAAGGACCACGTATTGGCCCGAAACATGTCGAGCGATATTCGACGATACAGACGTGAGTGACCCGTTTATTATATTTGAATATGTCTGAGACTCACGGAGGTTTTTTATTTAAAATATACTTGTCGCGGACGATGTAAAAAGTTGGCTTCTTCATAAAACCACTGAAGCCGAGAGGGTACGCGACTTTCAAATTTCAATCTTGAGGTCGCGGCGTTGAACCCCGTCTTGTATTAACTAAATAATATAAAAAAAATATTTTGGGTGAAGGAAAACATCGTGAGGTAACCGGTCTAATCAAAACAAGGTCTAGTTTACCCTTGGACGTTGGAAGCTCAGATGGCAGGATGATGATGATTTTCATTATTAAAGTCGTTTAAAGGCAATCAGATTTATCTAATTTTCGTGGGAAGGCTCTTGCATAGTCATAGTCGAATGCAGCCTGATCCGATTGTCCGGCTGTGCCTGACTCGGCGATAATGCGTTTAGGCTCGAACACAGGTGACTGCTGCTAACACCTCTCTGGTCTGGAGGTTAATTGGGCCATTTTACGGAAAGTTGTACACTCGACTTTTTTTTTTAAATTTGGATAAAATCGGGTTTTTTCTACTCAGAATCGAAAGCACTTTCGAACATAATAGGAGAAAAAAAGTATCCCAAATTTTTCATACAATTTCCAGTTTTTCCATGCCGTTACCACCATACAAGCATTACAAGATTAGTATGAAAACGGTAACGGAATGGAATAAAAAAAATTTGGGACACTTTTTTTCCCCTATATCATTCGAAAGTGCTTTCAATTCTGAGTAGAAAAAACCCGATTTTGTCCAAATAAAAAAAAAAAGTCGAGTGTACAACTTTCCGTAAAATGGCCCAATTACATTGACGAGAGTCAAGTGTTACCGACTCCAAAAATAACTGTATAGGTACATATATATACTTATAGTGAATATGTACATAATTTTACATTAATTTATTGTCCTGTAAGCTTTTTGCTTTGAACTAAAATATATTATTTTCTACTTTTTAATTTAAACATTCGGCGTTTTTTTTTTAAAGCTTGTCAAATCACCTCTTTACATTCAATCAATTACGTTTCACATTGTATGTGGTATTAGCGCGCTTCCGACATAGCCTGTCATTTCGCAGAGGTTGACAGCAAGCTATAATTAGGGAAATAGCATTAGCAACAAGGCAAGTCTTTGCACCGCCCACTGGAGGCGATCCCCACTGCTGAAACCTGTTATTATGGCAAACGCATGTTTTCTGTTTAGAATACATACATGCAATTGATAAATCCTATATATAATTGGGTACCTTGCAAGTTACGCCAGTCCGTAGAATAATTCTATGTTGTAAGAGGTGGCGTAGTAGATTAAAATATAAATTCTACTATACACCACCCGTTGCAACATAGCCCTCAGCATTGAAACTCTACTGATTGGTGTAACATTTTGTATGTGAAGACGTTCAACTTTAAGGTCATCTATTACCTACAAGAATCAGTTCAATTTTTCGTCTCTCAATTGTATCTACTACTAAAATATGACGTAAAATTATTGTCGAGACTGCGGTGAGTCGTCGCCCACGCTTGACTATTCCCGTGGCTATATCCGTCCGTCTGTCACGAGTCTAATTGTACGACTCCCTAAAACGGTTTAAAAATGGAAACGAATTAGTTGTTTTGGGAAATGATGTTATTTATATGGATGTTTTGTAATGTTGCTGTCTGAACTTTAGTACAGTTGTTCAAAAGGTGTAAATGTTTTGATCTTTGATGTGTATGGTATGACATATGTTAAAATATGGCCAGTGAAAACTGTTTTTTAAATTTAGGTATATGTATATGTATAATACAACTAACAAAAACGGGCGAAATATGTGTAGGTTTTCTATGAAAATTCTATCCGTGAACCTACTTTACTCTTGAGTGCACACTACACCAATAAACAACTGTATGTGAAACATTAAACGTACTTCAAACTTAAATCGACATGCCTGTTTCAGCAATGACGAAACAACTACGTTTCCCAATATTATTCGAAGAAGAGTTTACTTTAGTTACTTTACCATTTAATGTTTTGAAATATTATCTTCAAAATAAACTTGTGTTTCAAAGTTAAAGACGTCTAGTAAATATTAAAGGCGGAAGTCGGGGTGCAATATCCGTGATTGCACATTTCCGTTTCGGCCTCGGCGCTCGGCGCTCCGTAGCTCTAGTATAAGTTTTTTCGAAACATTAACTAATTCGAACGCGTTTGCGTTTTGTCTCAAAATGTATGAAAGTGGTATGAAAACGTGAACAGCGCCTCTGGTGGTCACTAGTGGAAACTAAAACAGCGAGTATAACATTTGTTGCTAACCGATGAACGCGCGTATTTCAAACTCGGTGAGAGCGTTTTCATACATTTTGAGACAAAACGCAAACGCGTTCGAATTAGTTAATGTTTCGAAAAAACTTATACTAGAGCTACCGGTCTCGGCTCTCGGCGAACTCTCATGAATTCGAAAATCACGGCCGGTGAGGTTTCTGTTTATGTGTTCATAAAAATTTATGACTGGAGTTGAGGATAAAGTCGTAAACGAACTGCGGATTTGGCGAATAAAAATAAGTAAATGCACAGAATGATTTAATGAAGTTTCAAACATTTCTTTGGTATTCTCCTATAAGATTTTTAAATTAATAATTATGTTTCCTACTTTAAGGACGGAGAATTTATTTTTTCAGTTTTTTGTGGTATCTTTACACCAAAAGTAAATTCTGAGTTAAGTAAAAAAATACTTTCTAAATGGTTCCGTGTGACCGCTGTTACTCGGCTAGTACCTATTTTTCCAAAGTACACCTGATTAATTGCCATTAGATCAAATTAATTACTTCTATCTGAAAATAAGTAATTTATTCAGTTTAAAAATTATACCTACCACCATTACCTACATCAATGAAAAGCACAAATTCGAGTCGACAAGAAGCGGAACTTAACATTTAAGATATTTTATTTATCCTATTTGTCACTCCAAATGAGAAAAAACAAACTGCGCAGATGTTACCCACCCTGCTAATATTAAAAATACAGTCATGTGTAAAAGTGTTCGTGTTGCAAATAAAGACAAACAAATGAATCAAGTTAATTTGAAAAAATGACGAGCGAAATTGCTCAATTTAGGGTGACTGTTATAAATGTCACACTAGAAAATATATCCAGGGAGTAAAAAGAACATAAGCATCTCAACGCTCATTAAAAATGTAAGTCGAACCCCTAGAAACAGGCCCAAATGAATCAAAAATTGAAACAACACACCCTGAACAGACCAATTTAGAGAACATAGCGACATTTATATGGACGACTCGGCGCGTGACCTGAATTGAAACGGGGTTTGATTTTCTAAGTTGTCTTCAACAGCTATTTATTTTTGTTATTACATACAGTACCTAATGTGGATCAAGAATAAAGGGCGTTATAGAGAAAGAATGATAAATAAATAGAACGTTCAAATTACCTATCATTTTCTTTTACGATAATGTATATAGTTAGATACTTAATTAATTTTGGTATTTTCATTTATTTTGTGTTGTGTAAGAATATATTCTTACTTACTATTTTATTTTCATTTTTTATTACGCAATTGATAGCGCTTAGCAATCATTATAGGTACCTACAATAGTAGTATAAGCAAAAATGCAATTATTTGTTATATGAGAATTGTATTTTGTGATTAAAACATTTTTATACAGACAATAATGACTAAATACTTATATAGTATACGGTTGTAAAACAGCACTGGCTTACAGAATTAAATTCTATAAATTTGTCCGTAAAATAAAACTATTGTAGAATTATTTTAGCTGGCCAAATGGGATACTGCTGAACGCCGATAAAACTAAATTAATTCTAATCCGCTCTCCATACTTGCCTCTCAAAGAAAATTGTCCCCCTATATTCACTCATAGTTTTTCCTGTCTTCACAATAATATTAACCCAGTCAACTGTAAATGTCAGGCAATAGAAAAAGTTAGCTCAGTTACGTACCTCGGTTTAAAAATAGATGAAAACTTCTCTTGGTCAACTCACATAGATTTCATCTGTAGCAAATTAAGAGTACTCCTAGGTAAATTTTATCACTTAAGCTATAGAGTTCCTTCTAGTACTTTAAAATGTCTATACGTAGCATTAGTTGAGTCCATTATTGGCTACGCTCTGGACTGCTATGGTCTTACTTTTAAAACAAATATTGATAAATTAGAATTATTTCAAATCCGTTTCCTAAAACTACTTGTCAATAAGAAAACTAAACTTAACTGTAAAAATGACTACACACAATTGTTTAAAATCTGTAAAATATTGCCAGTACGATCTAAACTCAAATACCTGTTAGCCATTAACAATTACGATAAAATAGAACACTTACATTTAGTTAAGCATAACCATAGTACAAGGACACTGTCCGCTGGCAAATATGATGTACCTAGAGTGTCCAACTACTACGGGGGCAGGACATTAAAAAAACGCATACCGTACCTGCTGAATACCTTACCCGCGGACATTGTCCGTGAAGCTAAAAAATCTAGATTTAAATATCGCCTGAAAAAGTATCTCATGGATGCCCTATAGAGGATGAGTTTCATCCTCTATGGATCACCCATGAAATTGGATACACCTATTGTAATATTACATTATTATTTAATATATTACCTAATTATAGCTTATTATTGTTTTGAGACTGACATGCGACTCCACAGTCAAACTTATAAATAGTTTTGTGGAGCGATATATTATATAAGACTTTTTTGTACTTATGATTAATAAATAATTAATAATAATAAATAATTAATAATAAATAAAATAATAAATATTGTCTCTCTATAAATACTGATTCGAACAGAATCCTACACGCTACGATCAAAAGACGCTGAAGACACGACGAAGAGATTGAACGTTGTCGATCGGTGTCGGTCGACGATGCACTTGTATTCACAATGAGGCTGGGAGGGAGAATGCCAACGGTGTTTGCAGCAATAGTATCGACTTCACAAGGCCGGGATACTATGTGTTCATAAGTGCATAGATATATCCTACCTTATATTGGGAAATACATTGTAGCTTGACGTATAGTTGGAGACGTGCCTGCAAACGTTGTGAATGAAGCACTACAATTGCCCACGTTGTGGCACTTGGCGGGGAGCCAATTGTTGACCCTATGGAAACGTTTCTCCAGAAATTACTGCTCGATTTTTGGCACCTGTGAATTTGCTACATACTTCAACTCGTACATTACTTGATCGCAAATATGAAACACATATTGCACAGTATTTGTAGTTACAATTAAATATCCGGTTGGTTAATATTTTGTACTAATTAACACGATGTTAGTAGAGAGTGTTGTAGTACTTACAAAAAAATTAAGTACATAATATCAAATAGAAAAGAACATTACAGTAGCGAAATGGAAGAAAGCTTGGGTCGAGGAACCGATAATGGAAAATAACGTCACAGTAAGAATAACGTGGAAAGTAGTAATAAACCTATGATGGCTGCGATTGTAGTGGGACATGATCATCGGGCCTATTACATCTTGACAGATGATTTAAACAGCGTCTGCACGCGAGAGAACTCCTCTCGTGACTATGTAATCCAATCCGGGATCGACAAATGCGTCCACATTTTCGGCACGTAAACTGAGGACCCGTATCACCAGCTCCCTCCTCCCGGTTGTCTTTTGGCGCGCTTCTGGGCCAGATCTTGGAACCAGGTGTTATCGTGGGCTACACGGCCTTTTGCGATGGTGTTTCTCCACTCATCACGATTTCCAGCAAGATCTTCCCAAGCGCTGCGGTCGATGTCAAATACCATCATGTCGCGTTTCACGCAGTCTTTGAACCGGAGCATGGGACGTCCAACATTGCGCCTTTCGGTTGCAATTTGGCTCAGCATGATCTGCCTAGGCAAGCCAGAGATGTCCATGCGCTGCACATGCCCAAGTGGGACAATGACGAGATAAATCATTGTAGGTACTCAATCTGAAATCACTTGATAGAATAACACTTTTATTGTCATTTCTAACGTGATAAATGTGACCATATATGTTTTCTCGATTAACCGTGTATCACTTTAGTAAGAAACGACGGGTATTACGGTGTAGAAAGACTGAAGTCAGAATTACATGAAGTGAATAATGCGAGTAAAGAGGTTACCTACAAAATACACGTCAATCTGCGTCGATAGTGTAGCGGCATGCAGCAAGTGAAATGGTCTCATAGGTGCGGTACCGCACATTTGCCGACAAGTATTAGGCTTTTCCCCTCTACCTTAGTCACTCTACGGGAAATACTTAGAAACTCGCATATTGAAACTGTTAAGAATATGGTTGCTATGCTACCTATCTTTGAATGTTGTTATAACAATCAACCGTCAATCATCTGTGTATTCTATCTGAATTATACATTACTCCAACACACTGCGACTCTTAATATTTATATATCTAAAAGGTCATGGCCCAGACCAACAAATTTTCTGTTGCCAAATTGAATGGATTAGAAGATTTCTCGGCATGGAAATTCGCAATGAAAATGCTACTTATTCGCGAAAAATGTTTTCAATTTACGTCAACACTTCCGGAGAAAGATGATGCAGCAGAGATCGAGAAGGATCAAGAGGCATTTACTATAATATGTCTTCACCTAGAACCTCATCTCTATCCGTATGTACAAAATCTTAAATATACGAAAGAAGTGTGGGATGCGTTGGCAACCATTTTTGAGGACAGAGGAATAAATAGACGGATAACTCTGATGAATTTACTCTTGGATGAAAAGCTAGAACATCACCGTTCGATGCATGATTATGTAGCTGCTGTCATGAGTCACGCTCAAAAGCTAAAGGAGATTAATCAAAGCTTCGATGACGATTTGGTTGCTGTGGTACTTTTGAGAGGTTTGCCTGATGTTTATCGTCCGTTGAGGATGGCACTAGAGCACTCAGGAATGAAACTTACCTCTGAAAATGTTCGGCAAAAGCTTTTACAAGAAGACTGCGGTCAGAGCTCTTCAAATGATTCCTCGACTGTCAACTCGGCGTTTGTAGTAAGAAAACAAGCTCAGCATTCTGTATTAAAGCTAAAGTGCTTTAAATGTGGAAAGAAAGGTCACAAGAAGTCCGACTGCCCGAAGCTGATAAAGGGATTAGATGGTGACGGCGTATCAACGGTTTCTACGAAGTCGAAGAAAGTTGCGCTTTGCTGTTCACTGTCAGTACACGATTCCTTCAGCCCCTCGACGTTTTACCTGGACAGTTGTGCTTCAAGCCACATGAGTTTTCAGAAGCCCTGGTTTAGAGACTTTAAGGATACTGATAAGAATGTTGTGACATGTGCGAATGACGAGAAAATGTCAAGCGAAGGTAAAGGTGACATTATGGTAAGTCTGAAAGGAGTTTTGATACCTATTAAAGATTGCGCCTTTGTACCTGATTTGAGAGTAAATCTTTTATCGGTTAGTAAGTTGGTACAGAATGGTTGGAAGGTGATTTTTGATTCAGATGGTTGTAGGATGTTTCACCAATCGATAGGCAAGGTTACGAGTAAACTTGTGGTAACTGGTAGTGAAGTCTCAGGTATCTATAAGTTGGATGACTGTTTTCCTGTTGTAGAAGGGGCTTTGGCTACGGTTCAAGCTGAGAACTCGTTGGCGCTTTGGCATCGGCGGCTTGGGCATGTAAATCTAGCTGATTTACGCAAGCGACCGAACATCGACGTTGGAGGTAAAAGTGTAATGGAGCCGTGTGTCGCTTGTATAAGAGGTAAGGCACATAGATTACCTTTTCCAAAGGGTGAAGCAGGGCGAGCTACAGAAAGGCTCGGTTTATTGCATGCTGATCTCTGTGGTCCCACGTCGGAACGTTCGTATGGGGGTGCTCATTACATGTTTGTGATTGTAGACGATTTCACAAGGAAATTGTTTGTTTACTTTCTCAAGGAGAAATCACAAACTTTGAACTTTTTCAAAGACTTTGTGAGACATGTGGAGAATGAGACAGGTTTGACAGTTAAGTGTCTACGTACGGACAATGGGACGGAGTTTGTCAATAAAGCTTTTAACGAATTTCTTTTTAGTAAGGGAATAAGACATCAGCTGACAGTCCTTATACGGCGGAACAAAATGGCGTAGCGGAGAGGTCGTTACGGTCCATAACGGAGATGGCGCGTACAATGCTTTTGGACAAAGGCCTGAATAAAAAGTTTTGGGCGGAAGCTTGCTATACAGCGGCGTACGTGAAGAACAGGCTACCTCACAGCGCAAATGATGGGAAGATTCCTGAGGAATTGTGGACAGGAAAAGTACAGAAATTGAATCATCTGAGAGTATTTGGTTCAACGGCTTATGTACACATTCCAAAAGAGAAGAGAAAGAAATGGGACGCTAAGGCAAAGCAATATCTCTTCGTTGGTTATTGCGAAGACACTAAGGGCTATCGTTTTGCGGATCTTAGTGATCCAAGACAGATAATAACGGCACGGGACGTTATATTTACTGAAGATACTGTTTTGAATGTTTCAGGATCTGACGCAAATGTAAACATGACATCTCATCCACAGACCGGTTCAGGGCACACTGTGAACAAGGACGAGAATGTTGTGCTATGGGAAATAGATCATTCTTCTAAGGCAGTTCCGTCTACGTCAGTGGCAGAAGATTCTTATGAGGGCGCGGTAGAGAGCTCGGACATAGCTGATGCAGAGCCTTGCGCTGAAACTGCTGGCACAGCGGAGCCCTCAGAACAAGTAGAAGCTTCCAGAATAGAATCTGACACTGAAGATCGTGATGGAGGAGCCAGTGCGGCTGATGTGCACGACGAGGCAGAGCCTAGATATCCTTTACGGAGTAGGCTACGTAGCGCACATAGCGGTCTGTATTGCTACAACAGCACTATAGAGGAAGAACCACGTTCGTACAAAGAAGTCTTGACAGCCATGAGTGGCAAGCGGCAATGAAACGAGAGTTGGAGTCCATGAAGGCGCACGACGTTTGGAAGGTAGTTGAAAAACCACCTGGAGCCAAAGTAGTGGGAAATAAGTGGATCTACAAGTACAAGTACGATGCTGACGGAAACCTGACGTACAAAGCCAGACTCGTCGCAAAAGGCTTTACGCAGTCGTACGGTGTGGATTACTTCGAGACATTTTCTCCCGTCGTAAGAAGATCAACCCTGAGGCTACTGCTGGCGTTGGCTGCAGAAAATGATTTGCAAGTTCATCACTTCGACGTGAATACGGCATTCCTTAACGGGGATTTGCATGAAAAAGTTTATATGCAATTACCGGAAGGCTACGTCGATGAAGGCCACAAATCAAAAGTTTGTTTATTGCAAAAGGCAATATACGGCCTCAAGCAAGCAAGTCGTTCGTGGAACGAAAAAGTAAATGACGTATTATTGTCAATGTCGTTTCAACGTTCCGAGATTGATAGTTGTTTATATTTTAGAGACGATATATTTATATGTCTTTATGTGGATGATTTTATAATATTTTTTGAAAATATTAAAGGGAAAATCAATTTACTAAACGGACTGAGAAAATACTTTCAAGTAAAAGATTTAGGGGAAGCTCGACAGTGTTTAGGCATGAGTTTAGAAAGACAAACAGATGGTAAGTTATTTTTACATCAGCGGAAGTTTGTGGAAGCTGTTCTAAGTGATCACGGTATGGATCAATGTAAACCAGTGAAAACCCCACTGGAACTGGATCTGCATTAAATTTTGGCAGATGGGGGTGGTGATGAGTTGAATCGCCAAGAACAACTGCAATACCAGTCGCTGGTTGGTGCATTGAATTACCTAGCCTGTAACACTAGGCCCGACATATCGACAGCAGTGAGCTTCTTAGCTCAATATAATTCATGTTGTCGGTCTGTACACATGAAGGCGGCTAAGCGCGTTCTACGCTACATTAAAGGAACGTGCGATTTAGGCCTTACGTTTCAGAAGTCGAAAGGCGAACGTAACAATTATTCAATTACAGGTTACGTGGACGCTGACTGGGGAGGCGACATTAAAGACCGAAAATCCTATTCGGGGTACATGTTTAAGGTGGGACCGAATATGATATCCTGGGAGTGCAGAAAGCAGAAGTGCGTATCATTATCCAGCTCGGAAAGTGAATATGTCGCTTTATCAGAAGCATCCAAGGAAGCTGTATACCTTCAAAGGTTAGTGAGACAAGTTGTCAAAAGTGAGGGTTCTCAGAGAGTCAAGCTGTTTGTTGACAATCAGAGCGCCATCACATTAGCAAACAACCCTGTAGCTCACCGGCGGACGAAACACATCGACATTCGTTACAATTTTGTTCGTCATTGCGTCAATGAAGGGTTAATTCAGTTAGAGTACATCTCAACTGAAGATAACTTGTCAGATATTTTCACCAAGCCATTGCCCCGCGTTAAGTTTGAGAGGTGCGTGTCTGGTTTAGGTTTAAACCGGCGGCGGCGGCGGTTATGTCTGATAGGGCGTTATTTTAAAAAATTGTTTTGTTTCACTACCGGTACGATGATTAGAATCGTATTAAACCTCTTCGTTTATCACGTGACAACAACATAAAGCATTTAGCAATATACGTCTTCTTATCGTGTTACGCGGGTAATCCTGTAGTTAGAAAAGAGGGAGCAAAGAAATGAAAAATCAACAGCAAACTAATTACACGCGTTACCCGTACCGTGGATAAATCCCTGAGCTGGGTGACGGGTGACAGCAATCCCGTTTAGATCGGAATGCGGTTCCAATCGAACGCCTGTCGCACCCTTGGCAAAAAGAGTTAAGCAAATCTAAAAGAATGTCTAACGAGAAATACCATTTAGAAATGGAACTACCTAATTGTTAAATCAAATATATATTTAAATTGCTTGGTGACAATTAGAACACGCAAGATCATAATTGACATGAATTATCCAATATTTGATTTATATGAATTACTAAGGCCGACTTCGACAAAATAGGTATAAAGACTTGATCCGTATTATAACGATTCCAAACGTTAAATATGGCGCTGGCAGCTGTCGCCACTTACAAACTTGTTTAACTTAACATATAGGTAATCAAATTATAACTAACACTGCTTAGGGCTGCAGTCTGTGTGGTGCAAAATGCACGTAACATGTATGAAGTAAGTAGTGTAAATCCTTTTCTAAATATAATGAACAGTAAACGACTGTCTACTGGACTTAATCGCGTTATGTAAATATTCAAAGTGTCCATGCGGCCCTCGCGGCGAGTCTGCGGACGACGTGACCCGCCTGCCAACCGCCCCAATGAAGACGCGTTATTTACTCCACTGACCCCTATAAAAAGAAATGTTTCTCCAGGATTGCGCCCCTTCCCCCCTCGGTTGATTCTTGAATTTTAAACAGTGCCACCAAACGATTCTCCTAGTGATTTTGGGATCGAAGGAGAATACTTAATGTGTGACGCGGACGTGTGACGAAAGCACAATATTGAATTGTAAATTTGACCGTACGGGCTTGTTTTGTGTGAAAAAGGCGGGATAGAGGACCGGCCGTTCCGATATTACAAATGTTAAAGTTTGTTGGGATGCAGGTACATACCTACCTATTTATTTACGTTGATAATATGTTTGTGGAACGTTTTAGGGTTTTCTTTTGTAAGCTTGCAGTAATAAAACTAAGTTAATTCTGAGCGTTGGTCATTTCTACACAGTATTTTTATGAAAATAACATCACTTTTGTACATTGGATGAAACATAACATTTCAGCTACCCATTTTATCATTGTACAAGTACATAATGTAGATGACATGCATAATTATTACGCGGAGTGATAAATCGTATGCAAAAAAAACTTGTAATACCTATACTAAATTCTATTACAATCAGTGCAGTATGAATGGGCCAATCTGCATCGGACATTTAATACTTTAACTTACTTAACTCGATCAATCATCCCGCACTTATCTCGTGACACATTTTTGCAGAATATGCGTCCATTTTGAATGCATTAAAATTAGTGAATCGCTGTAGTGCTGCAATCTGTCAAAGGCAAGAGAGGGTTCATTTATAAACGGGTAAGGGGTCGGTCCTAGTGGGGTTTCCGCGGAGACTCTGAATGCGCCATGCACAGTTACCATTTATATCTGAATGCCAACTTACTCGGATTTTATTGCACGGACAGGGGTTGCTTATCTAATATGAAACGTGATTTTTGTGCTGCTATCTTATTTAAAACTTATTTTATGCCTCCACAGTGGAAATAAATGCTTAGTTTAGGAAAGTACTTTAAGACGTACATATCAATTTTATTATTTGTTACGAGAGGCGTTTTGACGTGTTTATATCATTCGGAAAAACGAATAAGGCTTTACAATTATTTATGCTTCATCGGTAACGACAGCGTTTTAATTGGTGAACACCGATAAATTGCTTTATTTTGTCGTGTTGCAATGATAAAATATAAAACAAATATAAATAAAGCAATCGTTAATCAAAAACCTCGTTAAAAGCATTTTAAATATTCAATACAGACCGTATCGCTTCAATGAATCACAATCTAATCTCCACAGATTTGCATGGCGATTGATTGTATTCCTCGTGTAATTGCGATCGGAATCAATAAAGCTTAGTTATAGTCATTAATTTCAATTTCATTGTTGATAAGCAATGTTAAGTATTTCATAAACAGTACTTACAAGGCAAACGAATCCACGCTATTGAAAATAGCTACGTATGTCTGTGTACATTTATTGAATCTTTGCCACTAACAGGTGATGTAAATCTAATTGATATTCAGACTTACCATCAATTTAATAAAATCTTTACTTATTACTAACATGCAATCTTTAGACAGTGTGTAAGTAATAGAAACTCTATTACGTTACTGATAAAGTTATCCAATTAGTGTAAAAGTAAATTTAAATAATTGACCTGTAAAGCTATTGATATATTAAAGAGAGTCCGATCAAGGGTAGTTTCGTAGTGTTTTCAAGACAGAGCGTACAGTATTTTACCTATCGTTTCTTTTCCAAGGTAGACAAAAAACTTTTGGAGCATTACGAGTATAGTAGTACAATTGACAAATTTTCAGTGACACTCGCCACATTGCCCTAGTTATTGTTGCATAGTCCCTCAGTATCTTTAGACAAATCGAATATTGCACAATCTCACGGTGTACTAGACTTACAGGACATGCTAGTAATGCTAGTACTTAGGTATCTTAATTTTTATGCGTATCCAGTGCCGTGGGTTTGCTTACGGAAAGAACATACTTGGAATATTATGATAAATATTGTTGAACCTCCATAATTTACATCCCTTGGAATAAGTACATTTGCCGGCAATTTTATGAGTCGTAAAAATATCGGCGTTGGCTTTCGCGGCGGGAATAAATATTTGTCATAATATCCCGTTTTCGCAGCTGAGCTTTCGCTCTGCATAACCGTTAAGTGAATAATGGACGACTGTTGGTACCGACTGAATGTTTGACGCACTGAATTGAGCACTGCTTCTAACCATTAAAATATTACCATGCATGCTAATTAAGCAAACTATGCGCATAAATATATACGACCACTATAACCTAGGTGGTAGGGTGGTAGTGACCCTGCCTACGAAGCTGGTGTTTCGGGTTCGAATCCCGGTCAGTACATTTATTTGTGTTATGAGCAGAATAAATTGTTTCTGAGTCTTGGATTTTATCTTTGTAGGTATTGAAGTATTTATGTCTATTTTTAAGTTTTATATTTTATAGGTATTTTTAAAGTTTTTTGTCGTTTACTTTTAGTTTCTCTAAAAATTAAAGATTTATTGATTAAGTATATTTGATAGGAAACAAATGTATCTATATAGATGTCTGTCTAATGTCTATATATTTATATCAGATATATATCTATGTATTTCAGATACGGCATAAATGACGTTCAGTTTTGGCAGTCATCGTAGGCTAAATCGTGGTTTATACGGTATAAATCGTGACCAGGAGCGAGCCGGATATCTAATTGTTGTTTATGCTATAGCCGGACCGCAACAATAACTGGCTTGACCTATAGTGGACCCGGAGGTCTGTCTGACTCGGTGCAGTACGATTCCTATCAAAATTATATTGGCTGCGCTCTGTTTCAAACTCAAAACTCAAACTCAAAATATTCTTTATTCAAATAGGCCTAGCAACAAGCACTTTTAAATCGTCTGTTTTATATTACATAGTTTGAATCGAATTATTCAGAGCAATTTATTGATGCAATTATAAAAAAAAAAAGTTGAATTGTTGTAATCTATGTCAAACAGAATATAACAAATACACAAAAAGATCGTCAATAAGTAAAATAAAAACATACAAAAAATAGAATAATCTAGACAGTTTCTACAATAAAATCTGAATGTCAAGAGGAAAATCTAAAATCATTAAGATGTAACGTCATAATTATTAAAACATTATTAGTATTTCAACGACAATTATACTCACGGTGTTTTATCATTCAAGTAGTCTTTTGCTATAATATGCTTTCGATATGAGTTTACGCTTTACACAATTCTTGAATTTACTAAGAATTTCTAACACGTTAGGCTTGGCACAAATTTCGAAACAAAGGAAAAATTGAAAAAATTAGGCTCCGGGCAGGATTCGATCCTGCGACCTCCTGGCATTCGCGGCCATTCGGTGCTTAAATTTTTAATCTTGCCTTTGTTTCTAAATTTATAAATATTTTTCTGATCTATATCAATATGTTGAGAAATGTAGACCGCTTATAGCCTATTACAACCGGGCTGTTGTCAAAGCCTCCCGTTAACTGTTATGAAGCTGGTCCAGAGGCGTGAACGTGACTGTCTGAAGTTTTATTGGCGTTTTAATTGGCGTACCTAACTAAGCAGCAAGCTTTAAGTGCCAATTGAAACCCAATATTACCGAGTTAAATGCTAAGTAATGACTTTTACATTACAATCATTTTGCAACTAACTTGTGCCATGCTAAAGTGCCAGGGAACTTTCTCTGAACGAAAGAAGTTATTTGTACTTTTATTATGGGTAGCATTTAACGAACCACCAAATTAGTTGCCGAATGATGCTCTAAAAAATTACATTGATTACCAAAAATACTAGATTCGCACCAAATTTTCAACTCCTTTTAAATATAAAGTGCAACTCAAAGAAGTAACATGTCGATAACCTAATAAATTAAATTGTTACCAAATAAATTAGTCACTACCCAAAAATACTTAATGATCACCTAATTTCAAACACCAAATTTCATATAATTTACATCCAAATATTACAGGGCTCGTAATCCTATTAAAATTATTTACACCCAAATAATTCTTTCGATACCCAGAAATACTACATGATCACCAAATTTCACGCGGCAATTGTTTTTTAATGTCCGACGTGCAAAGCAGTTCCAATCTAGTCTAACCTCATTGCTAGCACACTGATGCGGTTTTCCATACGGTCCGTCTCGCTCGCACCTCTTGAAGTTTGAAATAAAAATAGCTATTTTAATTTCAAACTAGTGGAGATTGGAACAGTATTGACGGATCTCCGCTGGCGCGGAGCTCCTATTTTGAGTTGTTTTGGCCCTTCGGGCCGATGCAAAACTAACATAACCTAAACCTACCTATTAGGGTGGTCCAAGATTGTATGGGGGAAAAAAATGTCGTTTTATTCTTGCTCCACAAGTCTTATCCTGTTCCTGTATTAGCAAAAAGAACATATACCAAAATTTTGCTTTCTAGAGCAACGTTTAGAGGTCGCGACAATTTGCAAGTTAAATATATATGAACTCGCCAAGCACCTACATTGGTAAATTTTTATAACTATCTCAAATGCGATCTTTCCTGTTACTTTGTGTCTTATTTATTATAACTGCTTGTGTAGGTCTAGGTAGGATTTTTTTTGTTTCAATTAGCGTAAAAATGTAGCTATCCGGTAGTTATAGTATTATTGACACATCGACAGCATAGGCGCACGTAAACAATAGGACGCTAGGATATTTAAAAAATAGTTTAAAAATGCATTGACTTAAGTTCCGTGTTTATGAAGGCTTAAAGAGTATAGTGAAATCGAAAAACAACATCCATAAAATAAATATGGCGGAATAATCTTACATAAATCGACTCAGTTGCAAACTAAGCTAAAATTGTGTCGTGAGTACTAGATGACGTTATATATACATAAAAATATGTCTCAAAAAATAAATAAACAAAAATATAGAATACAACCTTGACCCAGGAAGGAATATTAGTGCCTATCATACAAAAAAAATGTCTTTAACAGAATGTGAATCCAAAAATATCGGCTGCGTAGGCAGGGGGGCCGTAAAATTAACAACTTTTCTTGAAGTGCAGATTAAAGTGCGAAATTTAAAGCTGTCAATGACTGCTCAGATAGAGATATATATTGCCTTGCTAAAAAATACAATTATAACAAAAAGCGAAGAACAAAAGCGATATCTCACCTGAGCCGACGATTTACATAGAAAGATGCAAATAGTGACTTCTTTCTAATTATAACATTCCGTAAATGAAATAGGGAGATAAAGAAAGAAGTTTAATAATAAATAACAATAATGATTAGCATAATTTAATATGACTTCATGTTCAATTTACTCATAAGTTCCGTATACCTATAACTGCCGACGAAGAATGAGCGTTTTCTCTGAATATTTAAAAAATGTTAAAACAGTCGCGACCTCTAAATATTATCCGATTTGTCTCAAAATTGGCAGAGAAGATCTTGAAGTGCAATGGAATAAAGGGAACCTTGTGGAGAAAACAAATTCAAAAAAAGTTATTTTTGGACCACCCTACTACCTATACCTATTTCTACCTATTAACTTCCTTTAATTTTTCCATGAAAGTCTATCTATATTAATAAAGTAAACTCATTTGAGGACCTTTATCCATTTTCATAACAAACTAACAATTTAATAAATCAACAAAACTCATTTTCAAATAAAAGGTTTCAATCAAACGCGCTCACGTCAACGCATTAAAAAAAAAAAACTTCTTGCAGTTTGTAAACCATCAGCAATAGGTAGTTAGAATGAAACAGCAATAGGTACCTTTCACTCTAACGACATATCAATAGGTTTTATGCTTCAGACAATTCTTTGTATTTGATTGAGTGAGATAGCAGTATACGTGTTATTATTTCACACAGCCACATTGCGCGTTGCTTTTTAAATTAATTTTAAATTTTACTTTCTAATTTATAACATTTTGGAAATAACTGAAATATTTATAGTGCTAAAAACAATTAATTTGTAACTGTTTATTAAAATGTAGCATGCGATGTATATATATAATATTTGGATGTAATTCTAATGAAAAAAGGTGCATGAGATTAGGTGGTAGTTTAGTGTTTTTGGTGGTACTTGACAATTTTTTTGATGCGATTATAAATTTATAGGAACGCAATAAGTAAAATAGGTGCAAGTGCTGCAAAAATAGGTAGAATTTTTTTGGTGACTCGGAATTGCTGACCGATAAAATTTTTTGAGTGTTCAACCTTATTTTAGGGTTTGAAAATTTGATGATATCAAAAGTTATTTAGGTGATCATTTTATTTGTTCCCTTTTATTATTAGTCACACAACTGTTACCAAAAGCTAATTAGCATGTATAAATAAATATTCTGTTTGTTTCATCTGTCCGGAGCTATTAATGAGCAAGAATTGAGGCATTTAAAATCATCATTAGGTTCCTTTTTGAAATCAGCCGCTACAATTATGAGTTGACCGGCACAGCTACGAGTAACAGAGCATTTTTTTTTTTAATTTAACACATATTTTTCTTTATTAATACAATAAAAGATTTCAAACATCACGTCGTATCGTCATACGGCTAATCAGTAGGTAGTCAGAAAAGTCAACTTTTTGTCCGGTCCAGAATTAGACAGTCAGCTAAAACCCCGTTGCAGTGTCAGCGAGATTTGTTTCGACTTTCCTCGGCAAGACTAATGGACCGTCAGGAGTGCATTGCGACGCTAACGAATTCATCGCTCACTCGCCTTTTTATCGTCTTCTCGTTTAGAGTTCTCTCTTAACGGGGTTTGTGGATGTGTACTGTGAGAAATTAGGTTTCTGAGGCTATGTAAATGCTGTTATATAAATAATAAATCATTCTCGAATCGTATGTACTTGCATAAATTCATTATTGCACTGCTTGTGCTTGCGCAGAACGAACGCACCTGTTTAACAAATTATTTTACTGTTGCATTCATAATAATCAGAAAAAGGTTTGTATGAAACGAAAAGTTTAAAAAATTGTTTTAAGTGAATAAAAAATATTTAAAAAACCCTCGATATAAAAAGTGAGTGAGTGAGCCAAAATAAAGTTTAGGAGTGTAAATTGAAGATTTTGGTATTTGGTGAGAAGCTGGGGCGGGCTTTTCTGTTAGCATTTTCTTACATATTTATTTTTCTTTGAACGTGTGCTTTAACAAAACTTCACATGTTTGAATGTTTTTTTTTAAAGCATGAGTCTCTTGAGACTCCTTTTTTAATCGTCGCAGAACTCATAAGGGAGGTGAGAAGAACACAGTTTCAGAAAAAATGCATTGGAATTCGGAAACATTTCAAAAAAGATACTTCAAATTTAGGTAAACTGACATACGTATCTTTAAATGAAAGTGATACCATCGTTTCATACGGGGTAACTTTGGACCTTCATTGCTTTTTCATAATTGCTCATAAATGTTTTGTGCGGAACCAGATCGATCCAAACCCTTTTACATTCCCACTGCACTTGTCACTGCGTTAATCCGCGCATCAGGGGATGAAGTATGGCGCGCTTAATCCTGCCCACCCTAATACGGCTGATTTCTTGAATATATTCCGCCCATTACTCAACTCCCACTGCCCTGCGCTGCGTCTCGTTGAATCTAAATTAAGAACTAATGAGAAAGGTTGGGATGAGTTGATATCAAGGTTTCAGACTTATTTTATGAAGGCTATCAATAACTCGACAGTAACCATTAATGTGACGTTAGTTGTGAATCTTTTTAAACGTCCACGATTATAATTAGCTCCTACCGAACTTAAAGGTTATCTACATGTCTACAAGTAACATTATACGCACATAGCAAGTAAGTTAATACAATACAAGCCTTTGATACGGAAAATAATAGTGTCGTATTCCGATAAACACACGATAACTCAAACACTTCCACCGCAAACCGACTGTCACTTGAAAGCGAAACCAATACCCACCGATATTAGCAACAAACAGCGAAGGTCGAGCTCGAGCACAAATCTGCGTAACACCGAAACAACGGCGGGTGGCGACGCGACCGCAGTGTTTGACCCAACATTTTGCCAAATACAGCAAACTTTCACATTGTTTTGTATTAGTTGCCATAACAGTTTGGTGTTTTGCGTGATTGTAGGGAAGTGGTGTGTTGAACAAAGTCTTCGAAGTGGTTTCTAAACTTAAACATTGGGCGTTTGTTTTTAGTAAACACATTTCATTTCATCGTATGTTCGTTGAACAATTGCAATAACAAAAACTACTTAAACGCCAAGGAACGATCGATAAATTATTGACTATGCGGTAGGTAACCTTATTCTAATAATGAATGAATGAATGAATGAATGAATAATGCATGTGAAAATCGATTTAGGTTTAAATTTGAAGTTAACCATAATTATTCGAACATGACATGACAATGCACCGAAGTTACTTACAACTGACCTATCCTATACATGCTCTCAATTTGCTACTGTCAAACAAGGTAATATTTATTCAGCAGCAAAACGCAGACAACGCAGTCTTAAAAAAACAATCAGAACACTTTAACAGAATGATCCATTTGAAATCCGTCGGGACGCGCACACGCGACGACAATCGTCTTATTGGCGCGGATAAACATAAATCAGCTGGTCGGCAATAAACAGAGCGGAGTCATACTTATATTTGGATTACAACTGCACCGTACGAACTGTTGTCTGTCTGCCCTACTAAAGGATCCAGCGACAGTAGTAAAATCTCAAATCTTCAACCGTAAAGTTTTTAAATGCAAGGAGCTACCTAGGTACTGCTTATTGAAATGTTTGACCATGTGTTAACTACGAATCATAGATAACCTACTATTTATAATACGATAATGGACACTCCCAAAATGATGATGATAATTAATAATATAAGTAAGCTAAATTCACATTCTATACATTACACAATCGACCTAGCTACTTCAAAAATATTGAATAGGTGGGAACTTATTCAAACATAAATTCCTATAAATACCTATTCAAGATATAGAAAACTTAATGGTTTAATAATTTCCTACATGTACAAGTGCTTGCAATAGTAATATTTTATACACCAATAAAATCAATGATTTCTTTAAAGTTTTAATGCTTTTGGCAGTAACAAAATAACTAGGTTGTTCCTAGTTTTTCATGTGTAAGCAAAAACGGAATGACCATCGGAAACACCTTTTCGTTGCAGACCGGATAGTTTAGCGTAGGTTTGCCGAGTAAAAGGCGACGAGTACCGCCTTGGCTGTTTGCCAGAACCCTGCGCCTCCTGTCGTCAACTCTCCGAAATTGCTTATTAGTTTTTCTCGAGTATCAAATTCGCCTAATAGCTTTTGCCGTACCTATTGGTACAGTTTTAGTTTCTTAATATGATTAATTGATATAAATGAATACCTATTCGAATTTATTTACCACGATACTACATAAAAATGGTACGTAATTTTCTTTTATAGCTATATCAAATTTTTATCCTCAAAGAGAGGCCTATGATTGAGCATAGATCTCACTTCGAATATCCCTTTACGACCGGTTCGATATAATCCTGCAAATTACTTTGAAAAAATCCTGTCCGCAAGTAAGTTGTCTTTTCGGGCTCAAACCTATACCGATCGAATCTGCATACACTAGCGCTACGTTTGAGTAGTAAAATACCGGCCGCCGGTCGAATCAGTCGGTCGCGAGGCAGCGTTGAAGATGGCGACTTATTTTGATGGGAGTAGTGGCACACGTAAGATCATAATTTCGTACATTTTTGGTATATAAGTTGTAATTTTACGCTTGATTATTTTAGTAAAAGAGTTAAATGTGCTTATTTGTCACTAATTACACTAAAACCAAGTAATTTAGTGCTAATTACATGCCCGTAATAACGAAGTGCACAAATTTGGGGGTTCGGCCGTAGCCCGTAAATCGATTTTGCAAGTTAGTGCTTATTCGGCCTTTGCGCGAAAAATGAAATCAAAAGAGATAGTCGTATATTTTGGCGATTTTATAACACATTTCATGTAGTAATGCTGGGTTTATATTTTTTAGGGCGTCCATTAAAAGATGCACCAATTCTTTTCAATTTTGAGCAATGGTGATATATCAGATATTGAATAATTTGATGATGAACTCGAGGAATCCCCTTATTCGCTTTTTGAATGGCTTGATAACGACAGCCAAGAATCGGATAATATTTCAGAGCAGTTGGAGGTGGGTCAGCTGTTTTTCGAACAGGCAGGCAGGAGGCATCAACATAAATGGCGAGTATACCATTCACCCTTCGGTTTGCCGGCGATATTGTGGTTATGGCTGAGACGATGGAGAACCTAAGTACTATGCTTGTTGATCTGAGTAGCCTTTGAATAAGTTGGTCTTATAAGATGACATGGACAAAACAAAAATCACGTTGAACGTAGTAATTCCAGTTAAGATCAGAGGCACTATGCTCGATGTTGTCGACGAATATGTTCAGCTGGGACAAACGGTTTAATTCCGCAGTTCCAACATCGAGAAGATCCATTGTCGAATCTGTCTTGGCTGGGCGAGGTTTTGGGAGATTACGCAACATCATCTCATCCAATGTCCCGCAGCATGTGTTGCCTACGGCTTTGAAACGTGGTCGCTCACTATGGGTTTCATAAGGAGGCTCAAAGTCACTCGAAGAGCAATGGAGGGGGCTAAGCTTGGAGTTACTCTGCGAGATCGAATCAGAAATGATGAAATAATCCGCAGAAGAACCAAAGTAACCGACATAGCCCGAAGAATTACCAAACTTAAGTGATGTAGGCACAGGCAGGCCACATTGTCTGGAGAACCTATGGCCGGTGGGGCCAGTGAGTTCTCGAGTGCCGACCACCATGTACCGGACGACGCATCGTTAGAAAGCCCACGTTGGAAACGAGGTGAGCTGATGACCTGGTTAAGATCGCGGGGGTCCGCTGGATGCGGGCAGCCCATGACCGATCGCTGTGGCACTCTTTGGGGGAGGCCACAGGGAGGCCTATTATCCAGCAGTGGACGTCTTTCGGCTGATTATGATGATGATGATGAACGAATGGAGGGATTTACTCGATTTTCGCTTGGAAATCTTTGAAACGCTGGTTAAAGCACCAAGAAAACGGCGTAGTAAAGCATTCCTGAGTGACGTTTCAAACGATGAAACACCTGTGAGGCCAAGAAAGTACCAAAGCGTTCGGAAGCCCCCTGTGTTCATTATATCTGATAGCTATGATAATTTTCAAGCATGAAAATTGTGATAAATATGTAAAATTGAAGACTAATTATTAGATACTTTAATTATGTCAAATTTTGCGTTTTATTCATATTCTTCGTCTATTCTAAACGAATTTGCACGTTCGTGCATTTACGAATAGTTCCTGAACGTCACTTTTGTGCATGCGATTTTTTTAATGATAAAGGACAAAAAGATTTTTTTTATTATTTTTAAAATGTATTTTACAACAAATTAGAACGATTCAAATGCATTTTTCATGAGTTTTTGCAAAATCACTTTCCCGGCCGCAAAGGGATATCTTACTTTGCCAGATCCTGTGCTAATCTTTCCTTGGACCACAACGTTTATTGGCGAGTAATCAAATACAAATGAATGTACCTATCTACCTTAAACATAAAATTAAAAAAAAACTCGTCGACACATTGAACACGTCACTAATTTTGAATATATTAGTCCCGTCCCGTACTCGGAACAATCATTCATTTACCTGTAATCATATACCTAGCGAGTTCGTGAGTGTTTGTGGGCGATGGGCTATCTATCAACCTATAACTACAATTTCACATTGTCTTCATCTTTAAATCTGCAATTGCTAAAAGTGGCATGTGAACTAAAGTTCATGTGCTCTGCCTACCCCTGTTGGGAATGTGAGTTTATGCATGTGTATGAATACCTAGCAACTTTATAACTCTTCGAAGCATCCTCCAATCTGGGCACCTTTTATCAAAGTCCCACACAACCCACAAAACTGGACCACATAGTCATGTCCTTTAATTTATCACTACGACTATGCGACATTTATTACGACGGAGATTTTCAAAGGCCAAAGCAATAAAAGCATTGTACTTGAAGCCGCTAGCTGCACTGCGCCACGCTCCGCAGTCGGATGCCACTGCAGTTTTGGGAAAGTCGTTTTTCCATGTAGTTTCATAGGTGTTAAATACCCATACTGCGAAAAAATAGTAATAATAAAGAATGAAGGTAGGTAATGGTTGATTATTAGATTAATTACTATGTATTATTGTAGGAATATTTTCGTTTCCATTCTTTTAAATCTAATTTAAGAAGACGTTTATAATTTTTTCTACTCCCGCGCGGTAATCACGTAACGTTTTCAACCGTTAGTACGATAGATTTAAATGTCAAATCCCATACTAAAACTGACATTAAATACGTACCCACGGTAGTATATATCGTTACGTGATTACCCCGCTGTACTTTTATCTGTCGTTTACGTAGTCACGAACACTAATATTAATATTATTTCGTATGTATTTAACATACGAAATAATTCTGCAGAAAAGTCTTTACTGTAATCCCCAAAAAAGAACGGCTAGCCGTGCTGTTTTGATGCCAAAACGATACGTCTAATAGGTGCTACAGACTACTTATCTATGATCCCTACCCTGATTTAATTTGGCGTTGGTTTTAGGGATACCCTGTATACACCCACTACCACCACCACGACCACTTTAGCTTAGTTGGTAGTGACCCTGCCTACTAAGCTGGAGGTCCCGCGCTCGAATCCCGGCCAGGGCATTTATTTGTGTAATGAGCACGAATATTTTTGTTCTTGGTTCTTGGATATTTTCTATGTATTTAAGTATCTATTTATATCTATATAAGATTAATGACTTTTTAAAGACGTTATTTATTAATATAAATAAGATAAATTAGGTACAATAACAAACTTACTAAATATTTACAAGTTATAAAATTAAAAATTAAAACTACAAAATAATAAATTATATATAAGTACCTACGTATATTGTCACTTAGTACCCATAGTACAAGCTTTGCTTAAATAAAATAAATATTTGTGGACGATCTTACACAAATCAACTAGTCCCAAGTTGATTTGTGTATATTTATTTTTTACATTCAAATAGGACACACCTTTAATGTTTTGAGTGAGATTTTGAAAGATTTATTGCCCATTTGGTCAATTGTCAAACGTAGTCGTTATTAAATTAATTTGTACATATTCACTGGTTAGTTGTAAATCAATTGTCATATTGGCGCAACACTTGAACAGCAAACTATTATAAACATTTCAATACGATGTTTATTAACTACGTAAACCAAGATGTGGTCAAAGCTTACAAGACACGTTAAAATTATATAATTTCCACTGTTGACATAAATAATATCTTAGGGACTGGTGGCTGCTAAAGGCGTGTACATGCATACTAGTACATTAACTTAGTGAATATGGAGGAAATCTAATATGGTACTAATGGGGAGATGACAGTATTTATATACAACCAAGTATAATAAGGTAATGTTTACTTCTATTATTTTTCTAATTTTCTAAATCTTTTAATTAAGAAAGCTAATACAACTAGTTGATGAAGTCTTTGTATCTGTACTAGGTACACCTTTCAAATTATTAGAAGAAGTAGGTGGAAAGGAAGATCAGGAAACGGTGAGTAGAACATAAAACAGTTTCAACACAGGCTTCAAATTATAGGTAACAAAGGAAACAAGAGATTTGTACATATTTCTTGTTTTTGTGCAATAAATTTTAAATAAAATAAATAAGAGAGTTTAATACTGAGGAGATGTTTCCAAAATATTTATTTTGTAAAATACGTGGGTTCCATTAGTCTAGAAAAATACAATTTTTTAGGTATAATCTACAGTTTTATCCGTTTACAATTGTAGTTTATGCAACAGCTACACAATGAGAGACATTAAAACACGAGTACATGGTTCATGCAACGAGCCGGAGGCGACTCTCATAATAAGATCACACGAGTGTTATAAGGAATAATTATGTACAGTTGCATACACGAGTTTATCTACATCCATATATTAAATTTTCTTTCATGTGTAAGCCATTTTTACTGAGATACTCAGGCGGAGCACGGGCCGCTGTGCAGAAAAGTTGTACGCACAGGTTGTACGTGATCTCATAACCGCATCATCTGTGGTGCGTTTACGGCCTTCTCCACCGAGGCCGGGGGGTCTGCACGGTGTATTGAAAAGATCTTCTTTACCTAGGGTTTTTAAACAAATTAAAGAGCATTTACTATATAGGTGTAGATAACCAAATATTATAGGAAACTACCTCATCAATTCATAAAACATGAAATAATAACAGTATAACAGCTACAGTATAGGTAGCTATTGCATTGAGTCGAGATCAGAGTCAGGGGACAGAGGGCAGGCGTCGCCTGTTAGGCGGGTTCGATGAGCTTCGATGTAGATTCGCCTTTCTTGTCTATTTTTGATGACATTGATCCAGAGGTATTAAAACTCTGTGTACAGTCGATGATCATCTACATAAAAGTTTTGGAATAAAAACTACAAAACTTGGGGACAGTGACATTTCGTGTGTATGATTTGAGAAACGTTGTAATGGCACTGGTTAAATTCATATTTAAAAATAAGCAGTTCTACTTTAATATCCATTCTTGAGCACAGGCGACTACTCGCGTGACGTCATCGCGCCGCTCTAAGGCCCCTGCCGGGTGACTTGCAATGCGGTAGAAAGTGATGTAGCGAGTGATGCGCGTGCGATAGAAGGAGATGGCCAAGCGTAGGCACGTTTGGCTTGCCTCGCGGGGATTTGTTAACAGTGAGGCTTCTGTACGTAGTACTATTATTTATTCTGTGTCTTGAGTCTAATTTAGCACTGCAGTAATCTAACAATGGTATCTACATAGACTCCTGCGATAAACGATTAGTACTTACACATGTACAGGCATTCTGGTTTCACCAGGCAAGAGTTTAACATTGACAAACGGAAACGACTGTAATAATCAGGTAAAACAGATTATAAGTCAAAGTCAAAATTTTGTTTCTTCAAATAGGACTAGGACTTTTAAATATTAATGACATCATCTTAGGAGCAATTATTGAAGCAAGTATTAAGTATTCTTTAAACAAAATTAATTGTACAGGTATCTTCAAATTCAGTAGTCCTAATATGTTCACAATAAGATCAAAACATAAAAAAATACCTAATAATAATAACGGCTGTCCTCTAAGTACGGATCGCATTTTCCAGAGTGTCGAATCTAACCTTGACATTGATCTAAAAAGCTATCCACTCAAACTCCTGCGACAAGCGATTACACGCTACACGTGTAGTCGTGTACAGTACCTACACGGGCATGACAGGCATACTGGTTTCATTGCGCATTAATATGCGCAAGCGACTAATGTGTTGATAAGATGTTATCGAATTGTATGGGGATAACTGTGGCTCAAACTAGTGCATGGATTAAACCTAAAACGTTAAGATTATTGTGTGATAACTGATAGCTTAATTATATCTATTTATAAATTTTGAGGGCGTGTTGTTGGAGTAATTTAATGTAATTAACTTGAATGACTTCATAATTTAAGTACTTAATTGAACCTGAATAAAGGGATTAGGTACGTTAGTCGTGTTATTGAATGTGAATACTTAGAATAATAACGAGTGCCTCGTTACCAGATTTATGGGTTGAAGAGCAGTTAAAATTAAATTTTCAGTGCCGTCTTTTAATAAGTAATATTGTCAATTTTGTCTCGTCTTTTATTTGCATCTTTGATAAGATTTCAAGCTCACATGGTCATTTAGATGAGAATACATGACACATACACACATACATTAGCATCTTTTGTTTTCTACCTCTATCTATAACTTCATTTTAGAACCGCGAATTAGGCTGCTATTACTTTCGGCGATTGAAATGTCACATATCGATCCCACCCCGCCAAGTAAGGAAGTCGCCTAAAGCGGTCAATTACAATCGACCGAATAAGTATAAATATTAATTCTTAATTATGAGAAAGCATTGAAAGCCTCAGACAATGCTGCGATATGAACTGTAATTATTAGTAGGTATATATTAACACCCCAATTTTAAACATCCCGTTTCTCATCATTGTTTAAGATCACTTCTGCAATGTGAAAATATGGATATGGAATAAGTGTCCCGGTGCCTCGAGCAAACAAACTTAAATTTAAATACTGGTTAATTATAATGCTTCTTTGTGTTGCGCAGCCACTCTCGAATGAAATTTGCTTACAAAATGACTAGAAATTGTGGATGGCGCTTGCTAATTCAAAACAGACACTGCTTCTGAAACATGTTATTTAAATTTATTTAGGTTTTAGCTGTAATGCAGTCCGTCTGCGATGGCCCTTTTTAGGGTTCCGTAGTAAACAAGGAACCCTTATAGTTTCGCCATGTCCGTCCGTCCGTCCGCCTGTCCCCCGCTTTTCTCAGTAACTGTTACATATCAATGACGCCGACAAAACGGTAGAATAAAATTATGAAAAATATTTAATAATTTTGAAATTTTAGGGTAGCTTTCCTACATGTAAAGTGGTGGTGCAAAATGTTTTTCTTTCAAAACCTTTCATGTGGGAATTGTTGGATAGCTCTTTAAAAATATTTTAAGGTTTCTTAAACCATTTTTTAAGCTTTAAAGTGATATTTTTTAATTGTCTAATTAATTGTCTCTCCCCTCTTCCAGCTAAACGGTGGCTACAAGGCATGTGAAAAAAATCATGGTAGTAGTCCATATATAATGAATTTAAAAAGAAAACTTTCACAACTAAGTAGACATTACTAGTTATCAAGTAATAGTCGAACATAAGAAATGTACTATGCAAAACCTTCGTACAATTTTCATTGATAACTTAGATAATGTTGTTAATTCTTTCAAAAACATAGTAAATATAAGTTCGCAAACTTATTAGTCCACATAATGTAACGGGTGGACAACTACGGAACCCTACATTGTGCGTGGCCCGACACGCACTTGGCCGCTTTTTCCGTATTCGGTTTCATAGTAGCGTAAACATTATCGAGTATGTTTTCCAAAATCTTATTTTTTGTTAGGTAATAATTTAGGTGCGCTTGCGCGGTTCCCGGCTTACTGGCTGCCAACGACGGGGTATGCCGTGCACATGTAAAACAGAGGATTTGCGGCTTCCACCAGCCTCCGTGCATAGACGCTTACGGAGCTAACCTAATCAGGAACGTATGCATATATATGAGTGCATTACTAAATAGTAGGTACTAATTATCAAACTATATGTATACATACAAAACGTGAGACGGTCCATAACATTCACATATTTTATACACGTCTTCGAAAACTTTTTAACAAAAAATATTTTTTATTGTAAGATGTCAAAAATTATGTGTATGGCTGTAAAATTAGCACCTGATGTTTGTTTCTTTTCCCCCTTTATAAAAAATACATATTACATATATAATACACACACATACATATATAATAATAAAGTAAATGAATATTTTGGACAAGAAGTATCAATGGATGGGGAAAAAACATCAATATGACTGATTATTTAAACTTTCATGCGGTATATTTAAGTCCTCAAATAGTATTAACCTAATAGGTACTTATTTTAATATCTTTTCTATACAATCGCAATCCGTTTAGTTTAGGAGATGTTGTCGCGCTTTTGTATCTGCAGCAGCGAATGGCTACTCTATGCAAAACAAAAGATTTGCGGCTTATATTGCCGCGCTTCGCGTCGCCACCACTGAGTCTGAGTTTAAATGCCTTAATACTTGTAACCAGACCGTGGGCGATAAAATACAGTTTATCTCAATAAATCCTGTTATAGTGCGTCATCCACGATGACGCGCCCCTCCACAGCAAATCTTATACTAATCTTCTTCTTCTTTGTTGTAACCTCATGTCTGAGGGACATGACGACTATGGGCGACTCGGTCGACTACTGCTCTCCAGGCTGTTCGGTCTTGTGCCATTTGTACAGTTGCCTGTAAGGTGGACCCGGTAAGTTCTTGGACCACATCTGTCCATCTCCTGGGTGCACGCCCTCTGCACCTCCTTCCATCGATACGCCCAGTAATTATGCACCTTTCTAGCGCATCAGCGTCGCGCCTGACCATGTGACCGAAGAATTTGAGGACTCTTTGAGTGCAAATGGTGGACAGCCTTGTAGTTATATTGAACTCCTGTACTCTGTACCCTGTAGATAGACTCGTTAGTGCGACAGTGCGTCCAGGATATCCGGAGCATTCTTCGCCATCACCACATCTCGAACGCGTCTATCCTTTTAAGGATCCGGGCTTTCAGCGTCCAGGTCTCTGCAGCGTACAGGAAGGTTGAGAAGATAAGGGTACGCAACTACGCATGAGCATATTAATCTATGTATGCGCAATTGTACCTACGGATTAGGCTGTGGAGGGGCGCGCTTTCGTGGATAACACGCCTTATACCTAGTTAAATTTATGTTTGCTCATCATGATTTTCATGTGTTAAAGTGTACTCCACTGCTTCGTGTTTCTGAATTACAGTTCAAGTATCTACACTTATCAAACGTGACTGAGTGAGTACATAGAGTAGGTAATTATGTCTATAAATTTAGACTAGTTACTGTCATAAGTATTAAGGTCAAAAACCTTATTTTTTTATTTTCGTTCTGTCTGACAGTGTTTACGTGGTACTGAGAACATCACGTAAAACATTAAATAACGACTGTCAGCCTTTATCTAGCCCACAAGCCGAGTCATTAGTCGCGAGGTTACCCGTCATATTCAAATACAGCGCTAAATCCAGCCGCGTCCCGCCGTTTAGCGTAAAGCCTCACGTTCTCCCATAATGGTGGGTTTATGGTTCCACAGGGTTGTGTTAGTGACTGAACATTTTTTAAACGTGGAATAAATACTTATATAACCTTCTTAAAAATCGACATGTATACAGAAGTTTCGTGGTTTATCACAATGTGTAACGGATGCAAATCGAATCCTTATATTTATTTCAGTTTAAGAATAAGAATCTATGAAACTATTTTATTTCTTAGATACCTACAGCAAATAAATGATCATTTAAAATCTACGAATAAATCACAAGTTTCAAGTATATCAAAATCAAGAACCAAAATGAAATGTTTATTTATTCTGTAACGTAGGCCTCAAGGGCTCTTATACTAATAATACAACAATTAATACAAATTATGACATTTTGACTTGGCAACAATGGTAATGAACAACAGACTAATACCTGGGCACATCGTAACGGGAGAAGTACTAAAGCAGTACTAAAAATACCTAATGTTATCCGTAATAGAAATAAGATTGAAATATCTTATCTCTATTTAAATCTTATTTCAAAATACAGTTTTACTTTTCTCCTTATCGTAAATGATTCCAAGTTTACCAATTCTTTGGATTCACTGGTTCTATCTTGACCATTCTCCCCCCGGCATTTGCATACATTTACATGATAATCCAGCGCGGGTACACTGCAGCCGAGTCATCTGCGGTGACTGATAAGGTTCGAGTCAACATGCCTATTTTGTTTTACCTGACAATTGCTGAGTAAATTATTAATATTAAGCCAAACCACATTCATAAATGTCCGTGGTATGAAATAAATATAAGCACCTTATGTAATCTCTGTCTTATAAATATGGTATAAAATTCTAACATTGACAAGTCAAATCTTGGCATAAAATTCGCATTAGAATTCAGTATGCACGCTCTATTGCTCATCCTAGTCCGTGCATGGAAGATTGGATGTCTGCCTGCCAGTAACTTCAGATCTATATTATAAGCAACCGCTATTTCCACTAGAGATTTTTCTTAACTGGTTGGTATGTGTGCGAGTTTTTCATTTTATGACATACCTAGATTCGTACCTATTACTTTCTAGGTAGGGTTTATCTAAATGGTCTGCCAGAGAGCAGTGTGCAGTAACCTTTTATCTGCGTTCTATTACTTTTTAGGTGTCGTATGGCGGTATAATTAGTTTCGGCAGTGGTCGTGTGTTATCAGATCATGAATAGGGTTTAGGATAAACTAATATAACCTCCTGAGGCCTGACCTTCAAAGATTGACAAAATAATCCCAACCTTAATATTTGTATATACAGTTGTTTTTTTATTTAATACCTATATGACACGGGGCCTCACGAGGATAACAGTAGTTTATGCAACTGGTACATAATGAGGGGCATTAAAACACGAGTGTGTTTTATGAAACGAGCCGAAGGCGAGTTTCATAATAAGGTCACACGACTGTTTTAATGCCTAATTATGTACAGTTGCATACATTGCTTTATCTACACACATATTATAACTACTCTAAGATGGGTTCAGAAACCGTAGTAAATAAATACAATAATTGTGTTAATACAACCTATTTTGCACGGTTGCGGAAATATCGAAATTAGAACTGGCAACCGATACCTAAATGTTATTTTAAAAAGTAAAGAGTCCCTATTCTGATGTGATCATGTCGTTCTAGCTCAAATTTCGTGCGATATATACAAAAAAAACATCGAGCTGACATTTCGCATCGACTGAATTTGAATTTTCAGTGATACTAGAATACTAGATAATATATTTGACATATAAATTTTGACAGTTTTGTTTGACGTTTAATATTTTAACATCATATATGAGATTAAAATGAAAATTATATTACTGCTGTAGCCTTAGCCACAGATAAGAAAATTGCCATATATTCATTGAATGTTGAAATGAGAGTCATTTTCTACGGTTTCCGAACGCATATTAGAGGATTTATGATATGTGTGTAGATAAAGGTTTATTTCATTAACTGACGCTACAATTAAAATGACGTGGTCTAATTGTTGACGATTAAATGTCCAGTTATTCTTTATAAATGCGTTATAAGCCTAAGCTCCAGTTTAAGATGTCGTAAGACTGAAATGTAGGTACTGAATGGTCAGCCAATCATTCCTATTCCATCGTATTCGTTTGTACTAAGTACTCGAAACAGCTGTGAATAGTTGTTTTTTTTTTTCATTTGATGAAGAGTAAATTGTTTTAAGATTTCTTGGAACAATAGGCTTTATTGTTTTTTCTGATTGTACCCGTACTATGTAGTACCACGATTTTACTGACGATATTCACGGCCAAGCCACGACTCCCCGGGGTCAGGATTGTATTGACTGCGATTGTTTGCGCCATTTGCATCTCATTACACGTGCATTTGCATTTGATTCATTTCGCTTTCTCTTTGCAAATAAATGATGTGTTTGTATATTTACTTTTGACTGTTTATTCGTTCGTTATTTCAAATGCTATGACTATTCATTGCTACTTTATTCAAAAGCTGCACAAACCGTAATGGTACCTGGATATATCCATACAGCAATGTGTAAGTAGATAAATTAATTCAACTACTGTGACGTAGCTCTTTAATTCCTGAATTATGCTTCACCAGAGTTAAATGAAGTCGGTTACTATTTGAGAGCGGTTTTCGTTTAGTACAATTAGGGGACACTAATTGGACATAATTAAGATACAATCAAAAGCAATTTGGTTTGCAAATGTATCTGGTTTTGTTTTATCTACATTATCCGAAGTGATTATCGGTTTAGTTTCGACAACATAAGTCGAATTGACAAGAGATAAAACATAGTGACAAAGTATGTTTCTTGCATTAACTTGGATAACTTAGATTTTACGTTATTTTTAGTTTAACGTACCTATTTTTTGACATACATATTATGTCGACGCGTAGGTAGGTATATTTTATTGAAAACAAAAGAATGTAGTTTTAATACCCCCATTCTTGTTTCAGGTACTATACCGGTTCTCATCTGCGCAGTGCAGGTAACGAGTCGCGTCACGCGTCTCCTTCGCTGTCGCGCCCGTCACCTGTCACTCTCGTCGCGCGCGCCTAATCCATCACGGGTGTCGCCGGCGGTGACAGTCGTTAGGGTCCGCACTGGACAATGTCAGGCAATTATGAAGACAATGGTGGGGATACCGTCGTCTGGATGAAAAAGTTTGCTGAAAGGGACGGGGAAATAAACTGCAGTTAGCTCGTTAAGTTAAAAACGTTTTGTTATTTCAGCGGCGAATACTCAGTTTATACCTGCTGGGGTATTATCAAAGGATAGAAAAGAATTTTTGTGATGAGCATGAATATTTATTTTGACTCTTGGATATATAAAGCCTTTTTCTTTGAAGATTATCATTTTAAAAATATTCGGATAATGGAGATTTTTTTTTGTATGCTACAAACAAGCGTACTGTCCACCTGATTGTAAGCGGACACCGCAGCCTATACGCCTGCAGCTCCAAGAGTCACGTGCGCGTTGCCAACCCTATACAAAATTTGAGGATTCACTGTGTTGACAGCGGAAGGGACAAAATGTCCCTCGCTCACACAGTGCATCCTCGTGAGCTCTGGCAACCTTGCTCACCTCCAGGAACACAACACTACGCACTTGTATATGTATAGGAGGATAATATATAGACAACAGTACATAAATTTAGATATGTCGGTATATCTTTCCCTTTTGTCGTACAACTAAATAGTCAATCGGCTCCTATACGCAAGTAATATAATATACAAATACAAATGAGATAACATTTCCTTATTAACTGTGCTTTATTCTGGCTGTGTAGTCCACACGGTGGCACCCGATTTGTCACCATTACCGGTGAATGTACCATTCGCCAGCCCTTTATCGGGGCTTGCAGATCCCATCTTGCAAAACGACAGATATTTTGGCCGTAGTCAGTTGCCCTGATTGAAACTAATTCACGTAAAAATACAAAAGTATATTCATTTACTGCAAAAGTAGCAAGAGTAGCTAGATCATAAAAACTGATGGTTATGAAAACGTATGATGATCACGGAATAAAACGCGTTAAATGCAGTTTCAAAGCGTTAAGTGAGACTATTCTAAATGAAAAACGAGTTAAGGTGCTCCGTAAAAAGATCATCTTGATAAACAGTGTTCGCACAAGGATTACTGCTGAGTGCTGGTAAAGGATGATAGAAGAGACTAGTTTCAATTTTCTATTGTATCAATGTATACACAGTAGAAAATTGAAACGAGTAACAAGAGAAAATTAAGATGAAAAAGTAATGACGTCACAAGCCAAGTTGATGCACTTGGACGTACATTTCGCAATTTCATAAATTTGAATTAGATTTCAATGAGGTTGCCATCATATCCATGCATGCCGACCAAACGTGTAAGAACGAGATCGCGAAACAAAATTTGGAGATCAAGAAGGAACTTGGATGTGAGCTTGGAGCGTTTAGCTGACTGTCTTTATAGCCTACCCATACCCGAAGACGGGTAAATCCTATTTTCCCCGGGAATAATTCGTATAAAAGCGTATTTTGGCGTAGTTGTAGGTAATATAGACACATATTGTTACGGTAGAAAAAATAAACGGTCAACAAGAGAAAATTAAGAGGATTGCTGCTAAAAGTAATGATGTCCCAACCTATGTTTATGAACTATGTTTACGTACATTGCACAATACAATTTGAGAATTCACTATTAATTTGAGGATTAACTGTGTGCGTGAAGTTCAATCCTAGAACCACGACTCTTCATAAATCGTGCAATTTCTAAACAGTACACAGATTGTAAACATTGCAAAGAGTGCAAAGATTGCTGTTGTCAATACACGTATTAGACACGTGTAAGTACGAGAACCTAAAGGTGTCAAAATATAAACCTAACGGTGGTGATACGTTGCGCTTAATGTGCTTTAATAGACTCTGATGATCATCTTGTAGCGGTCTATAGCGGCCCTGTGACTAGGGTAGCTACATAAACCAGTGAGTACCCTGGACCCCAGTTTCCCCTTCCTTCCCCGTCTATCTCCATAGATGCCAAGTTTGTCCGTTGGTATGTTCGGCGCGGCGTACGCGCGGCGGCGCTAGTTAATTATACCTGGCGTGTGCCGTACGCCGCGACGGAAATATACAGCTCGGTTAATTACATACCTGAAGAGATAGTAATGTGCAAGCGGCCATTACAACTTAGAGCTTGGTTGCGCTGACCATGTGTTAGAAAAGTGTTTCTGCATTAAAACAGGGGTAGATTCAAGTCATTCCAAATTCATTTCAATATGTTTCGGGCGCCAGTGTACCACACATTAAATACGACATGTCTCGCATATAGAAACTACCTAGGGCCCAATTCAAGTTTCTAAACGTTACATTTCCTAGCAAACCATACTTTGCATTCTCTCAAAATGACTTGAATGAAAAGCGATATTCTGGGAACGTCTCTTTCTGTCAATGACTTCAATAAAATGGCATGCTATGCTTAATTCCAATTCGCAATTATCATTATTATCGAAGACCGTGACATAAATTCTTCCGGTCATATAAATAAAATAAATATTTGTGGACAATCTTACACAAATCAACCTAGTCCCAAACTAAGCAAAGCTTGTACTATGGGTACCAAGCGTCGATATACATACTTATATAGATAAATAAATACTTAAATACATGGAAAACATCCAAGACCCAAGAACAAATATTCGTGCTCATCACACAATTAAATGCCCCGGCCGGGATTCGAACCCGGGACCTCCAGCTTCGTAGGCAGGGTCACTACCAACTAAGCTAAAGCGGTCGTCAAAAGATCTCGAAATTATTTTCCATAAAAGGGATAAGCGTACTTATAATTTCGCTTCTTGCTTCAAAAACGTTGATTAACCTAATCTTTTTCTGTATGTACTATATCAATGTTGTGTTGTATAATCTTTGTACACCTACCTAATTTACGTGGTCTGAAACTAATCAAATTAAGCTTTAGTGTCCATACAACCTACAGGACTAATTGTAACGGATTCGAACACAGATAGACGAACCTATCGGAAATCGGACGGCATATTAATCGTTGATTAGCGCGACATGGGTTCCCTATTAGCCCCATTGTCCCCTGAAATTATAATCATTAGTGAAGCACGTTAGTGTAGATCATTGGCGTCAACGTTCCTCCTCACAACCTCCCTCCCTCTCATCTATGAGAGGAGGCCTGTGCCCAGCAGTGGGACGTATATAGGCTGATGATGATTGGCGTCAACGTGAATATTTTGACAGTAACATATGATTTGAAGAAAATGGGTAACTAGTTGTATCTAAAATACTTTATATTTGGTAGTAGTTTAAAGTATGAACTATCCGGTGGAAAACTTGGCTTACTACTTTTTGATACGGAGCTTCTTGCTGTCTTCCGTTTACAAATAGTGTATAATATATTATGAGTATGCGAATTGCAAAGCTCATAGCAATAATTATGGCAACTCCAATGCAAAGCGACTCCAAGTCAGCCAAACTAACTTAAAACGACCGCTAAAACTAGAACCTGACTGAAGCAGTGAACAAAACCTAGTTAATTATGAAATTCCCAACAACACCGTACTGCCCAACCAGGCTGTCGGAAAGTAGGTACCGAAGTGTACGGCATTCATACAATTCACACGTATTACGACTCATCTGAAACAGCTCTTATTTTAATATTTTAAATATTGATAAAAACAAATCTCATCACCTACTAGAACATTAATTTGATGATATTAGACTACGAATAAGATATTCCTTGGTTCGAGTTGATGGTAGAACTTTAATTTCAAAACCTGCCTGCGACCCCCACGTTCATTATTATACTTTGTAAAGAATGCCTAATTTAAAATTATGTGTATTCGCAAAATACCCGAAAAATACAAATTATCGACATAGAAAATTACCTTTTTGCCTTTAGGGTGCATATCCAGAGGCCGTTTGAGCTATAATTATAGACCTCCTGAAAAGTTTCATAAACCGTGAAAATTTTTGTAAGCAAACTATACAGAATACTGAAAATATTATTTGATACAGAGAACAAATACAAAGAAAAATTAACCACCCATCCATTAGAGTGGCGAAAGGTTGAGAGCCTTTGAAGAAAATAAAGAGAGGTATATTTTTTTAAATTAAAAATGGAATTGCTCTATCTTCTATCTAGTAGTGGTGGCTAAAGCGGGTATTACACTGTCCTGAATCAGGCGTCCTAACTAGTGGAGGGGAGTTGAAGCATCTCGCTCTAACGTATAGGTCGGAACCCTTCTAAGTGTCCTAAATTCAGGACAGTGTAATACCCGCTTTAAGAATGCAAGGCAAATTTGGCCGGGATGACGTCGTGATCTGGGTAGTCTAATGGTAAGGACGCTGGTCCGGCAAACCATACGCGTGGGTTCGATTTGCGTTACAGGCTGCGTGTAGGACCATGTTTAATTTTTCTTTGTACTCTTTTGTATCAAATAATGCGTTTGATCGTGGTAACTTCCAAATTAACACGAATCAAAAACAATTTAACTAAATAATTTGATTCGTAACCCTTTGGTAGCGGACCCCAGGCATCCTTCAGGATGCAACTGTACTGGGATAACGCTAGGAGGATGATGAATTTGATTCGTAAAAATAGTAATGAAAATATTGCCACCGTGAGAAAATTTATGTGCGAACGCCCATTAAGAGGTAATGAAGGGGTAATAGATATTTGCGATAGCCGATTTGAATATATATCATCACGTACAATTTTGCTGTATATACGTTTTTAAACGGGAATTTGGAACAATATTCAAAATTTATTTTCATCCTTAAAAGGCTGTAACATCTCAAATACTAACATACTACCTGCATTTTATTTCACTGAGTAGATATTTTTTTATCGTTCATAAGACATTGCTATGCCTCTTTCTTGTCACGTTCGCCAAGCAAATATGACCACATATTACACCGTAATAGTCCAGCCTCGCATATTAAACTATTATTAGCAGCAACAAGACGACTCACTCATCCATCACGCACTGTGCTTATTCTGGCGCTGTTTAGTCTGCAGTGTTTGTGCTACGAGCTAAGTTTACTGCAGGCAATTGTTCCCCATAATTTCTCGAATATTGCTTGTTCAAGTTGACGAAGCTTTATCAAATACGAGCAAAGTTAATATTTGAATTTAAGTTATGTCGCTATAACTGTCAAGAAGAGAAGCGTCTTGCTGTATTCGGTTTTCATTATAATTTAATAAGAAATTTACTACTACACTATATTAATAGGGAGTAATTTTAGTGCCAATGTTTTACTATTGTAATATAGTGAATCAAGGGTAGGATCAAGCAATGGTGTATTTAGTTTTTTTTTTAACATAAGTTTATTTTTATTTTTACAATTATTTAAAAATATGTTAGCTCGATAACATAGTGTTAAATAATTGTACACAATAACCTAAAAGTTTGTACTATGAGATTCTGCTTGAGTATTTGCTTACATTATAATGATAATAATACCCAAAAGTAGTGTTTAAATTTTACTGACAAATAATGTTATATGGTTAGCCTTAGCTTATGAGTATGAGGCTAACACTCTTAAAACATGTACAATTAACTAGAGACTATCTTTATCCTGAGTTATTTAGTATAATGTATAGGGTTGCTATCTCTAGAGCGCCCCTGGGTGTTTGGTTTAGATGCGTTTGCGCCGGCAGCTAGTTGCATTTACCCGTACTCTAACCTCGCCAAAGAAAACAAATTATACGTTGCAATGCACTGATCCTCCTCTGAATAGTCCGAGCTCAGAGTACTGATCGTTGCACCAAAATAGCTGCGAATTGAAACACTAACTGGCTTTACTAACATTTTAACATTCTCGAAATATTGCGCTCATCAAATTCATTATATACTACGTGTCAAAATGTACTTTATAAGATAATATTTACGAAGTAATGAATACGTTTACATGTGTTTTCGTTTTCTCATAAAGGTATATGATTTATTCATTATTTCCTAGAAAAAAGTCGATGTAAACAACCTTTGAATTAGGTGTAATCCAGTCCGGAACCTTGACTCTTAATATCGCATTAAGACGAGTAATTTGATGTACGCGGAGGCGTAGGACCACACTTGACGAATTAATGTAAGCTGAGTATAATAACACGCGCCAGTTTATTCTGTAATGGATTATAATTCATCACAGCGGCTATAAACATGCTGGCCCGTTCAGGAACACGCGATGTCTATCGTTCATGCTAATTCGTTCGCTGTTTCATTAGTTATAGGGTTCATAATTGCGTGTGATTCGACGGGTGGTGATGTATACGGCAGGTTGGAGGCTGCACTTGTTCACAGATGCACGGTTTATTGGCAGCTGGGCTGAATCTTAATGATGTGCTTCTCGTGTTCAGCATTTAATGCTTTAAACGGGAATTATGATCGGCAAATTGCTGAAGATGAAATATTGCCGACTTGTACCAGGGCACCTGATAGGATATAATGACCAGAGACGGACCTTAACCATTTCTTGGCGGTATCTTTCTCGCTGCATAACCCTTAGTCACGGTTTAACTATATAATATATATTTTACGGACAAAAGTAACTACCTTCCTCTTACTATGATTAATTGAACTAGATTTTTTTATTTGGCAATGATATAAATTATAACGATAGGTACAAATACAAGTAGTCAACCGGATGATATTTTCTTTGGTCGCAATAAATATAACTCCTGACAGAAGCTGTTTATCTCTATTTGCTCTCAGTACCTGATAGCTTTATGTACACGTAAGATCGGCACTAACGGCGTTAAATATAGGGATGTTTGATAAAATTTATTACGTAAGTTCTTAGAAACTGTAATTTTCATGTTACAGTATGCGGTAATGTATTTCATTCTACAAAATAACAATGATTTCTTTCTGCATGTGAATAAATTTTATTGTTTCTTTGTGTTATTTAATTCAAACCTAAGGCCGCTACTACACTTCGCTAATGCGTGTACAAGCTGCGTATTCGCCTCCCTTTCTTTTGCAATATTAAAGAAAGAGATGCAGCACGAATACTTGCACACATACGGCGAAGTGTGGTGCTAGCATGAGAATCACATTATTTTATATCGCAAATGGCAAGATCGAAATATTTTTAACACCATGGAAACTAAAATAAGGTTAAAAAGCAAAATCTCATTTTAACTTCGATAAACTCAGTAACAACATTTTTCAGCATCATCTAATGTATATTCCACTAGCAAGGCACAAACGTACCTATAGATTATCATCTCGCTTGATAGGTATCTACGTGGGCCGCTAACAAGACCACGTCCTAACCTGAGCCACCATTTTGTTACTAAACAATCCATTGAAATATTGAGTTCTATTCTTATTTTCAATGCACTGCGTTCACGACACCTTGCTATGTGTTATCGCAAACTAGTGCATATGAAATAAGTCGTCAAATGTTATTTCGATACGTCAAACTCAGAAAGAGCTTAGTGTCTTGTTTTCAAAATTCACATTAAGATTAAGCCACGAGACTGCAGCTAAATTGCATTGGAGTGATGAATAAATGAATAGCGTTTCGTTTAGATAGGCATTAAGAATAATTACTTAAGGACATAATTTGAATGTAAATTAATTAATTCACTGTAAGTTTTTTTAAAGTCAATCAGATTCAGGTTAATTACAAATAAATGACGACGGCATCGTATTGTACATTGCGTAAACATACATACAAAAATACATTTAAAAATAAAACCACCCGTTCAATCACAGCGTAAAATTCAAAAGTGTTACTTCTCGCGTTTTTATTGATACGACACAGGCATAACTGAGAAGAAAACAATTAGTTCCTATCCATATTTTCAACGGTTGACGAACCAGATCAAATCTTAAAAGCCTTTATTTTACCGAAGTGTCAATTACCGAGAGTTGGTGGGCGCGTGAGTAGGCGGCCTTATCGGTTAGCCGCGTACGCGCATACAAATTGACGCATTATGAAAGCGATTGTAATCTTAACGATGCGCTCAATGAAGCTATATTGAGGGTCTGTAGATAGGTAAAAATGTATTTGTTACACGAATGTTCGCTTACCAAAGCCTTCTATGTTTAGTCTCGATTAGTAGTGAGGTTTGAATGACTATCTTATTGGTAGGGAAAGAGAGTAAGGGTTACAATATCTAAGACGGGGCAAATGAAGATTATGAGGCACTGAACTCAACATTTTATAGCAAGTAATAGGTACACTCACGAAATGATGCTTAAAGAACATTAATGTGTTCTTGGATTTCTAGTTCTCTTTGAATAGATTATAATCCATTGCTAACATTTAACTCCTAACGTAGATAGCGGGTGTTTAAGCGAAAAAATTTGGAGTTTTTTTTGAAACCAACTATTTTTTTTAATTTTCTAGTACTGTCGTTTCATTTCAGTCAGTTAAAAATTTAATCGATTTTATTCTACTAGTTGGCTCAGAAAACAAAAAAAAATCGGTTTATATCTTTTGAACATGGAGTCCATTACAGAATTACCATTCGATATTCAATCGACATGGGTGGCCTCTACTACCGGCCAGAGTAATGCGTAGGTTAGCTGATATTATTGATTGGAGTATTATGCATACACATGCAGTAATTTACTTGCACTTCGACATTGTGATAATGGATTATCAGACTCATTCAACAACTGCTCTGTTGATTCGGTTTTATGATGGCAGCTATTCGAAATAAATCACACAATTCATGTCAATGAATCCCCAACTAACAAAGCAGGTATACCATAAGTGGACACTGTTTTCGGGAAACTAATTTAATTTGAAGTAGTAAAGTATATTGGCGCCGGACGCGGGTGTCGGCTTGGTCAACTAATTGAAAAAGTTTGCGTCGCGACGCGACAGGGGTCGTGGTGGTAGCCCGTGTATAGCACCCTTAATGAAAACTAATAATTTGTCTGGACGATATTCGATTGTTACCAAATCGAGATTGATCGGTTGTGAGCCTGATTTTACAGTCAGCTAGGGTAATTAATTTCATGGTCGGTTGTATCCGAGCCCTTGGTTTGACGGGCTCCTCTCGTGGTACAAGAAATTAACCATTTTCTGTACGGAAGTCTATTACAAATTCTGACGCAATCCGATCACTTAAGGCGACTTCCTGATTTGTCGGTGCGGAGGCAGTACGATATGAGAAAACTGTCAAATGTCAGTGTCAACTGTCAGTCAACTCAGTACTACTTTTTACTGAGCTCTCCTACATTTAAATGAGTGCTTCCTGACTGGCGCGGGATGCGCGGTAGCGGGACGATGCCAAGGCGTTACTGCTACGTTTCTGCGCATGATATTCCTACTGCGCAAACGTAATACTGGCAGTATTATGTCAAGTGAGAATCTTTGCGACGTTAGTAAGCTTACGTCAAAAAAGAAAATGTTACATACCTATCGATCCCGCCCCGCCAAGTCAGGAAGTCGCCTAAGTTGCCATCGGGCGATGAAATAGCAGATATTATATTGAGTCAATTTATTGCAGTGAGAAAAGAAAAGGAAATATGGGTATTTCCTTTCTACAGCAGTTTTCATAATGAAAAGCAAAAATATTTTTTTTCTTATCCAAATAATATTTCTTTAGTTTGGCGCGTCCACGCACGTGCGATAAAAGTTTTAAACTGAAAAATGGTTCTCGTAAAATTTTATATTCTCGTACTATTTGAAAAATCGTGGCCTATAAAAAAGTGGAATCGGAGTAAGCCGTAATAATTTATGTAGAGCTGTTAGGCGAGTGAAACGCGCTGGATTTCGCGGATCGCGACGTATTTTATTTTAAACTGCGTTGCGCTACTTAATTGGATCCGCACGCCCGACCGAGTCGGGAGGTCCGGCGGTCTGTTACAGTGGCGGATTATCACTTGACGATATGAGTGGTTTAGTTAGCAATTAGCATGCGTATCGTAAAAAAGGCTGAAAGTTGTTTTAGTTTTTTTTTTAAAGTCCTCCTCTGCTGAAGGATTGCTTTTTGATGCTTGTGAAATAGTTTTGGAACGTTGTCTCTTCACCGAATCATACCACATAACTTAACTTGTATATTTTTTCTCGTAAAAGGTTAAACCGCTTCCCCACATCAAATCCTAGTATCCTAAGAGGAAAATCATTCAATAAATTATAAGAAGATGACTTTCGAGTCGCTAGCCATCATTTTCTCATTTATCACTACTAAATAAATAACATTTAAAAGCTAAGGGCTAATTCAACTTACGCAATTCACTAGAAGTTTGAAATGTTTCTAACAATGTACAATGTTCTATCGTGTAAATCTTACCCATTGTAAACCTGGTGTTAAAGTAATAATAGGTGATTGGAGTTTTGAAAGTTTTGCGATGAGGGGTCTTCTGAGAGACTGCACTCAAAGTAATGCGTTCTCTCTTTAGAGTTTAACGTTGTGGGTAAAGTTTAGTATCTTACTATCAATGGTGTTGAAGTTGATGTCATACTGTTGGGATTTCATAGTGGATTCGTCATTCTAAGATTATTCTATATTTATGTGCGTCTCTGATATACGAACCTAAGACATACTTTATAGTCTTACTGAATAATACATGTATTCGCTAACTCGTGTAATAGTAGTATGTCGATCGCTCTAAGAGCGCCGTTGATATTTACAAGAGTCGCAGTGGTAACAAATGAGGAGTGCAATAATATGCTGAAAAGAAGTACTCATAGCCGACAGAGCCCTTCAGGCGGTTTAAGCACTCCCTTCAGTGAAGTTTCCAACTCATTTGACAAAACCTGATCTTTATAAAGTTCAAAAGTCCTACGTGGTTGCAAGGTCAGAATAGCAGACATTTCCTGTGAATAGAAGAAGTACCAGGTGCTTACGCTTACAAACGACATATGGATATAACCGAGCAGACGGTAACGCTATCTAATAAAAAATAACAAACATAATACATACATTCATTTCATTTCTAGCTCCTATAGTCCCAATGCTGGGTAAAGGCCTTGCTGTCTTAGGCGACTTCCTGACTTGGCCGGGCGGGATCGATATGTGACATTTTCTTCTGTGACGTAAACTTACTGACGTCGCAAAGATTCTCACTTGACATAATACTGTCAGTATTATGTTTGCGCAGTAGTAATATCATGCGCAGAAGCGTAGCAGTACCGCCTTCACATCGTCCCGCTACCGCGCATCCCGCGCCAGTCAGGAAGCACTCATTTAAATGTAGGAGCGCCGTAAAAAATGGTACCGAGTCGACTGACAGCTGACACTGACATTTGACACTTTTCTCATATCGTATTGCCTCCGCACCGACAAATCAGGAAGTCGCCTTACATCCATGCGTCTCTTTTGACTGCTCAAATAGGCCAGTCCTTGCGAAAAGCGTCGATGTCATGCTGCCATCTCCATCTATATACCTAACTACAATTCAACTAACATTTTTTTAAACAATCTTAAATCATACTGTTTTTGTGTACCTAAGTACCTACAATAAGGTTTTCAAATTGTGTATTGAAGTACTCTTACTTAGTCCTGCTCACTTTTTCTAACCAAACATACAACGATAAGCATTCTTGTTGCTCTAAAGTAGGTACGCAAATTATTTTTCTGAAAGAATATTAATGCAATAAAGAATATTATTGCAGTAATGAAAGTGCCTTGAGCAAGAAACGGAGAATAAAGAAAAGCTTATAATGTGTCACTCTGGGGGTCAGTAAACCTCGACAATGTTCAGGGATAAAAAGATGTTTCAACTGTTTGTGTGAATGTACTTACCCACTGTTAACATGATAATATATGTTAAACATTAATATTTTAATAAGTACATTATTGAAAGTGTATACGGAATCTTGATTCGTTTAACTATACTTCAGTTTATTAAAATCATGATAACTAAGTATAAAAGTGTAGGTACATAAAACTAACGTTATTGGTTACCACAAGTAATTAATCCTGAAATCCAACATTGGATGATTTCTTAAAGGTTCCGTATCCTTACTGCAGAATATTTATATATTCAAGCGTTAAAGACTTCATGAAGTCTGCATTACGCAGCAGTCGCAATGCAGTTAGGAAATAGGTACTGCGGTGACAATCCGCCCAAGTGAACTCTCTGTGTCAGATCCCTGCGCTCCACAGTCGGAGACAAATGTCGCCGCTTCATTCCTCACATCTCGGTCCCCTGCCGGCGGCTCTCTAATGAGTAAATTGTTGTCCGCGCGGAATTTAATATACTGCCCTACCCTGTCTTGTCTTGCTTCCCACCCTCCAGGAACACTTTGCGAATTTGCTACAAAAATGTTTTATGTCTTCGGATTTTTCTCCACGACGGACAAGCTTCTTCATTTAGGCCGTAGCGGAATAAATTGTCGACATCTGTAATAAGTCTTCCTTTATATTTTTTCTGTAGTAATTTTGCATGAATAACGACTGAATTTTCCTCCAAACGCATTTCATAGTAGATCTTCTTTTTAGTCCTTTTTTACTTTTTGATACTAAAAGGGATCTAAGAAACGCATCGAGCTTCAGTTCAATTTCTCTCAAAGGTGCATTTACTAGCAATGGCGTTGGATAGAAGTTTCCCCTATCGCAGCGAATAGGGGGTGAGGCAAGGGGTGGGAAAGGGGTTCAGTCGAGCGAGTAAAGCTGCACAAAAAGAGTAGCACATACATATGAAGTTAGTAATCGTATCTGCCGACGGCCCGGTAAGAACAAATGGATTGGACAGGCGGAGCGTGTTATGGAAAGCTCTAAGATATAAAATGTTAGCGGTTTAGTCTAGACGCTATAAAACAGTTATTGGAAAGAAGATTCGGAAATAGTACATTGTGCTTTAAAGGTAGTAAGAAAGGGATTACTAACGAAAGTCTGTTAGAAGAGTTCGTCATCTCCCTACAACCCGAGGCACACAATGTTTTTCATTACATTTGCGAGAAAATGAATACATAGATTATAGTAACTTATAATACATATATGTATACCTAAACTAGGCAATAACAGATTCAATAAATTAACTACTTTTTTTATTGGAGATCCAGTACTTCCACAGATAATGATAAAGAAACGAATCTGCCCAAAAAAGGTGTAATATGTGTATATACTGCGAATAAACTTTTTGTATTTGTATTTAATGTAGGCAATTTATCTTCAGTAAGTATGCCTGCGTAGATTAAGACCCTTTACGAGCAAGTGCGATGAACATGTTATTTCTACACAGACTTACGTTTATTATTCCTTTCTTGCAATCAGCATGTATGCGTCTAGAAGACATGAGGCCTCATTTATAGGGAAAGGTATTGTGAAATAAAGATATTATTCATAAGCATAATAAGTAGGTAGTCAAGGATGAATTTATAGGTACGATGTTGTGTGACTCAACAAGCGGTGCAAATATGTCTGAGGGTGCCTTTGAATAAATGAACCATTAACTGTCTTTTATAAATAGCGAAGCTTTATACATTTTCCGCTGCAGCCTGCCACTCGCAGCAGTCAAGTAGGTGTTCGCTCGCTCGATCGCGCGCCGACGGGTCTACTAGTTGCATGCTGTCGCGATGTAGGTGGAAACCGCGTTGTAGTCGTACAGATTACGAGTAACAGCGTATTAAGGTCATCATTTAACTTGTAATTGCAAGATCATGAAAATAATCTGGTTTCTCTTTTTTTTCTTCTATGACTTCAACGGGCTATGGAGCGCAGCATAGGTGTTAAGAGGATGGAACGCACCCGGAACACCACGCTGCGCTCCAAAACACGCATAGCTGATGTAGGCGAAAAGACTGCTAGGCTCAAATGGGACTGGGCGGGTCACGTCTGTCGCATGCATCCGGACAGGTGGGCTAATAATTAATATAGCTACCAAGTGGATGCCAGAAGGGCGACGCAGACGGGGCCGGCCTAAACGGAGATGGCGGGACGACTTGGACGGCTTCCTCATTAACTGGCAGGAGGAGGCACTGATGCGGGAGTCGTGGCATGCATGGGGAGAGGCCTTTGCCCAGCAGTGGGACACCCAAATAGGCTAAAAAAAAGACTTATAATACGGTATTAAACCCCTAGTCAAATCAGCAACTTTTTATTAAATGTCAAAAACGATTTGTTAATATGAAGTTTGTAGGGAAATACTGTCTTAGTGACGTCACTAAGACAGTGTGAGTAGGTTTGTTCAAATCAGCGTCCTTTTTAAATCTTTATGCTTATAAAATATTTCAATTAGCTAAAATAAATTAATAATTGATGTTTTTCGAGTATTTTCGTTAGATCTTTTATTAGTATTTATTTTTACCTTAGTTTAATACCCTATTGCTTATACGACAAATATTAACAACAACGTACGGAATGTTCGACACCATATACACTTTCATGAAATGAATATATGTTACTTATCATTTATCATACGTCATAACATACACAGATTGAATAGAAATATTCAAATAAACGAAATACTAGAGCCAAACCCTTATTAGTAATCTATAGGATCTGTTGGCAAGATTGAGTTTTTTATTCCGGTCAGTTAGGTAATTGGCAATTTCAGAAACGTGATTTACTTAAGCCTTCTTTATCTGTGGAAAGGTATAGACCCCGGAATTATTTTAACCAAGACTTCATATTTATATTTGACATTGTTAGACTGAGTTATTAGTTGAGTGCTTTAGGGATTAATCTCAGTTCAGCGAGATCTAAACAATACATAGCCCTGACAGGTTCTGGGAAGTCCTTTCTCAGACGGTGAGGCCCTTTTGCTCTATTGCTTGCGGCTGTCGACGAGTAGCCGTTTAGCAATCCGATGACAGACGCGTAATTGGAATAACCAAGATAAATAGAATATTAACGCTTGGAACAAATTATTGTTATGGACGGTACCCAGACACAGATGTGAACGATGTGATTCTTACATATGTAATGACACCTTTATTTATCCTTCCGAGAGTAACGCTACCTATTGTTTACGCTGTAGTTGGTATGTAGCAATAGAACAACGAGTTGCACTCCGGGAGTGGCGGCAGAAGTGAAAACCAAACACACACGCACATTTACGCAAGCGCCCTGCGCCGCCTAAACGAAACAGCAGTTGCAGGCATACATTTTCGCCGCGCGGTAGAAAGAGAGGAGGTTAAAATCATTTGTTAGTACTTATTTGTAAGGTTACGCTTACGATATTAGGAGGGGTCATCTTAGCTGGTCGTAGAGCGTCCTAGGCGTACTTCCGTCCATTATATTGAGACTTTCTTACGTGTCCGTCTTACGCTTACGATATTAGGAGGGGTCAACTTAGCTGGAAAAATATCCGATCCTAGGCGTACTTCCGTCCACTATATTGAGACCTCCTTACGAATCTGTCGCGAGATTAAACATTTTTCCCCATCACAAAAAGTGCTCAGCGCCGCTAAAGAAGTTTTCACTTCAAAAAGTTCTAAGCTTAAAAGATGATTTTGTACTGACATTTGTAAGAATAAACAGAATGATGAAAGGCGGACAAATTTACATATTTCAAGCTTCCGTTGTTGCAGTGTTTAAAAATACGACAACTGAAGAATACCTACTGTGAAATCGAAGCAACAAGACGCGCTTATGAGCGAGCTACTTTGTGTCTATACTTAAGCAGGTCGGCAATAACTCGCTTCAGTCGCTTGCCCTAGTCGAGGCCAAGCCGATAAATAATACAGAGCGCCGGTAATGGACGCCCCAAGCACTGCCCCGTGGGACTCGTATGAACGAGAAGGATTATAACAGGTATTAACTGAAACGTCGTGTTTAAGCGTATTAAGAACGTTCTAAAGTTAATCGACCGAGCGAAGAGAGGTCGTATGTTCAACTATTAAGATCTGCCAGCGCAAGCAAAGCAGAGGGTAAACAATACTCCAACTTCGGAATGTTTGTATAATGACAACTTCAGTATTTTTAATAAGATATAGATGAAATTAGGAATGAGCATAACTGGACTGGAACAGATTGCTCTTGACCGTTGAGCGCGTTGCCCGGTTAGCACCGGTCGCTCAGTTTATCTCGGAGGAAATTGGATTTAGGCCACAGCCTTCACACGGTAGGCTTGTGGAATACACATCTTGCTGTAGCGATGGAGTAGTTAGTACACACATGTATAAAATATAATTGTTGTTTTGGAAGCGGTATTCAAATTAAAACTAATGACTAAACTTGTCTACTTAGAGATAAATAATATACATATTTAACAGGTTATATAATATAAATATAGCCCATAATTCACACTAGTTAACGTTTAATATATTTTATTGAAATCGTTATCGATATAAGACGTTCAGTTGTACTATGAGTAATGTTTCTTTTTAATTTAAGATAAGATTTAAATAATTATAATAAACCTATGTAGTAAAGTGACAAAGACGCATCACTATTTTATTTCGTAAGTAAGAAAAGCAATTTTTTATGCTGTTGTTTCATGGATTTTACATAAATTTAGCAATTTTCGCAAAACACTTCTTTGAATCAGGCTCTGCCGAAGTGAACACAATTTATCATGTTAAAAAAATGAACCTTTTGCAATGTTACTCGCACATTTAATCTGAAACTTAGCTCGAAAAATATACTGATATTGTTAGTTTGGTCCATTCTTGCCATAAATCTGAGCTTTTCCCAGCAGCGTTGTTTGCGGACTTATGCATTTTCATTAGCTTTCCAAAGAAGAATTTTCTTCAATCCTTTCTATATATTTGCGTACTTCCAATTTGCAAATGCACTACGGTAGGTGCCTGCTTTATCCAAAACACGAACTGAAGAATTTTTCCGCCATTCTTGCTCTCTCGTTTTTTTGCTAAAGTCGTGACATGATAAACAAACAAGGGAAGTATGTTATCCAAGATGTATATATATTAAGTTTTTGCTTTGCTTTCATTACATGTACACGTGTGGCCCGTCGTGATAGGTTTTGGCAGGGGCGACTCACCGCGTGACGTCATCGCGCCGCTCAAAGGTCCCCCGCCGGGGGCCTTTTCAACGCGATACAAAGTGATATAGCGAGTGATGCGCGTGCGATAGAAGGAGATGGCCACGCGTAGGCACGTTTGGCTTGCCTCGAGGGGATTTGTTAACAGTGGGGCTTCTGTACGTAATACTATTACTTATTCTGTGGTTTTGGTTACGTAGCGAATAAGTATTCTACGAGATGCAGCGTAGCGAAGGTATGATCTATTTTATATAAGAGGTTATCTGCTACTGCCAACAGCTGATTAAACTACTCAGTGACGTGCAAAAACCAATCAGTCTCTAGCACTGCGGCAGTAGCGGCTGGTTCTCATGATTATGGACCACGTATTGGTCCGAAACATGTTGAGCGATATTCGACCTTAAGGACGTGAGTAACCCGTTTATTATATTTCATTATGTCTGAGACTCACGAGTGTTTTCTATTTAAAACCTATCAGTGTAGTTTACGGACCAAGTCTCGATAAAGTATCTCCATTGTGTAAAATTTTGTAAAACATGTATTTTAAAAAATATGTTTGATCTCAGAAATGGATTTGCTATATCGTGCCTTATATTATAATCTCAACAAAGCAAATAAACAACGTTATATAATACAAATGGTTTGGTATCAAGTTACTGTCATATTCCTGTCTCGTTCGTATGCCAAACAATGGAGTCAGCGTACTGCGGAGCCAGAATAACCCATTTAACACAGACTATCTGGCGGAATATCTCTGTTTCGTATTACAGTAAGTATACTTTGTCTTCGTAAGTACCGGCAGAAAGTAAAGTTATGAATACAATTATACGTACCTACTGATATTTTTCATTGATCAAAATTCACTTTTGTAAAACTTAGATTCACAAAAGTACACAAATCCTTGAGTTCAACAAAACTGTTTTCCTATTTAAAGACATAAATTTTACTTGTAACTTTCTGTCTAGTACTTATTTTAGTCAAGCAGCTTTTATTCGTACAACAAAAGAAATTCCTAAAGAGATTATTTACTTTAATATGCTGATACTGAAATGTAAAATTTTATAGGAAACAATTAGAAAAAGTGACAATTTCCTCATTACGGTACGAAACGAGAATAATTATAGATAGGTAAAATTTAAGCATATTCGGTCAACAACAGCGCAGCGGCGTGTATGAAATAAAACTTGATATTTAATAATGACTTTTCGATTAAAGGACATTATCGTAAGGCAACCGGTTTATTTACAACAAACTCTTGTTGAAAAGTTAGATGGCAATCGCTTTTGAAAAACTAAGTAATACTTCGACCCGGCTCCTTTAGGATACAACCGAGAAAACGCTGTTTCTTTTCGAAAACTTGAAAAAACCTTGGAAAAAAACATAAAAAACAATGGCTCACTGGAAGATTCGCATCACAGTGCTCCGTAGACACATGAATCAAGTGGATAAACTCATCTCCCCACGATTTATAACCTCTTTTATTTTAAATACATTGTTGCGTATTGCGTATCGTTTCTCGCGCGATTTGAGTTTCCGCGCGTCTGGTCGCGACGCGGCGGGCGCCGCTCACTGGCGCGTCACTGAAACAGAGCGCCATACAAATCATTGAATAGGCTAGAATTACTTGTACTATTACTTATTCTGTGCTAGAATGTAGAAATAAATATGTCGCATTAAATGAAAATATTAATAATAAGTAGGTATAAAATAAGTGAACCAACACAAGTACAGTCCAGTGCATAAATATTAACTAAATTACCTAATGCAATATATTAATTTGCACTTGCGTTTACCTTTTTAACCCTAATTGTCAGTGTGAAGAGAGTGAAAAGGATATGTGTTTCAATTTCCTTTACTGTACATTACTACTGTACACACATACATCATTTATGTTGACGGCATGGCTCACTTTAAAATGTGCAATTGTGCATAAGATGTCTACTATGTCATGAATCTTTAATTTTTGACCTTGATAAATCGACAATGGTTTATGTAACCAAGCGCCCTCTGAAGTGGAGTCCTTAACGCCCATGACAGCAATTTGGTTACGTAAAATAAATTCACCAGGCGTCGGGTCAAATGTATACAAAAAGGCTTAAAATTTATGGCGGTAACGCTAATTGATCGTCTGCTTCGGTTCAAGCGGCATTGCCATTGAGCAAGTTATTAGTTGAAATAAACACAGGCAATTTTTTTTATACAAATAATTTGAGATTCCACTGACACCACTTTAGCTATTGACTTAAATCCAATTTCTTTCATAATTTAATTTTAATACTAGGCTTAAGCTAGGCTTAAGTGAATTTATTGTTCTGTATTTGATTCGAATAAAACGTAACATTTCATTTTAATACCTATCTTATTAGAAGACCTGGAAGACTCTTCCATGTATCTACAGTTAACCAATTTGATTTCTGGGCCACTTCGCAGGTACCTTGTCGCAGTCAGAATATTTCAGATCAGATCCTTACACACATTCTTAAAGACCTATCGATTGAGAGTGCCACATGTTTACTCACGTATTTTTTTTGTCTTCCAGTAGTTCCAGTTACGTGTATGGAGTACTCTCCTAAAACATGAGTTTTCTAGTAATTTGATTACATAACTATGTTGCGTCCTACAAAATTAATGCATCCAGAAATACATCAAAATAAAAAAGAAATAAAAATACAAGTCTATATAAGTTGAATCCATAATATTGGATTGAGAGCAAAAAAGCAAAACAGTATTACAGCAAAACCGATATGCAGGAAAGATCATAAACAATCGCTAACAACTTTTTGTGTGGTCTTCGTGGATAAAAGGATATTGAACTGGCGCACCGCCAAGTGTAAAATACTAGTCGTCCTTTTCGCCAGATACGCACATGAGAGGGGTGAAGAATAATGATTGCACAAATTTAACAGGGAATGGGTTTGAGTTATATCTTTGTTTAGATTTTCTTGATATAATAAAATAGACATGACGTTAATTAGCTGTCTTCTTAAGCTTACTTAATTTTAGATTATATTTGATGGCTCGTGATATATATATTATGTTAACTTCCCTTTTACGCTGGGCAAGAGGAAGTTTTTGGTAATCATATAACAAAAAAATATAGGCTTATAAACTACTGTTTTAATATTAGTTTTTGTGGTAAACCCACACATAACTATCAACTTAAACCTATTGATCTGTATTTATAGCACATTAATTACAGCTAGTGCCAACCACAGCAAATGTGATTTACGCATTCCCAGGGTGTGATATATCCTGTTTCCATAACGCACTGATGTCGGACGTAGGGACGTAAATATGTCGCTGATAATTTATAAGTGCCAAGCACGTGTTATGAGTGTTGTATTTATTAGTCTAGTTAAAATGAATAACACCGTAATACTGTATTATTTAAAGTATCATCTGTTATTTTGTCTTTGGCCGTGGAAACAAGTCATTAATCAAGATTTATGGCGTTATGAATCAAGTCGTTATAGTAGGTAGTAATTTGTACATTTTTAGAAACACAGTATTACATTTTGTTACGTTTCAGGATACTACAATAGTAGATTGTGTCACAAGGGAGCAAAATGACATATTTACGGCGTGGGCGTAACTTGAATCCTGAACGAAGAGAAGGATTATATAATAGAATCCTGAGCGTAGCGAGGGATTCTAAAATAGAATCCTGAGCGTAGTGAGGGATTCAAGAATTAACGCCCAAGGTGGAAATAATTTTGCTTCCATGTGACACATACTGCTTTTCACATCACCTATTGAGGATAATGAAAGATCTAAAATAACAATGGTTGTGCATTCATTTTATCAAAATCGATACTAATAACTTATTACTCGTTACAGAAAAGTGCCACTTTGATCCCTCCTAGCAGGGAAGAAAAGTGCCATTTTGATCCCTCCTAGCAGGGAAGAATAGACCAGTAAAATTAGCTTAAACTTGAAATAATCCGATAACTGTGATTTTCTTTTTGTATGATAGAAACTATTGTTAGTTATAGTTAAAATAAAAAGAATTAAACATTTTAAGACCCCGCGTCAGTATAAAAAAACCAAAAAACAGAATTTTAAGCACATTTTGATTTCATAAGTACAACATAATAAATAACTTTGTTAAAGTACCTATTTTATGATAGGACGCTTGCACTCCAGTTAAAGAAATCAAAATTACACGAATAAATCAATCGGGACTATCATTAATAAAGAAAGTTCGGTAAGTTACACATATTCTGGCTTATCTTACCTGATATTATAGATAACTGAAATTTGACAATTTATAATGAATAGTATATTAGGTGTGTTGATAAATTATCTAAACTTAAACAGATACTCTTTGAGGATTTCTAAAGTCACAAATATTGGTAATTTTGGGATACCCAAAATACAGAACTACTTCAAAAGTGGTTAATTTATGCCGTCGTCGTATTGTTATGACTATAAGTAACAAATTAATCACAAAATATGCACGCTTATAAATTATTTGATGTTTAATATTACTTGCGTTTTAATATGAACGTTATTTCTTGCCATATAAGGCCGTCATTTCTTTGTGCCTCAACTCCCGGCCATGCTGTCGCGAGTAGCGCTGCTCAAAGGGCCGCCGGCGCCGTCGGCTGACTTTTTAACCGACTTCAAGATTTCAAAAGAGGAGGTTCTCAATTCGGTTGTGTTTTTTTTATTTTTTTTAATGTTTGTTACTCCATAACTAACTCCGACATTTCTGAACCGATTTTGTAATATTTTTTTTAGATTGTAAGTATATATATCCAAGTTGGTCCCGTTGTTGTCAAAGCGCAGTTCTGATGATGGCATCCATGAGGAATCGAGGGAACTCCTCAAATGTGAAAGGCACACAAATAGTGATTTTAGTATTTTCATCAACTAATCAAGCATTTTCATTAAAAGAGTGACATTTGATGAAGTGGAACTGCTGATGATGATCAGAACGGAACTCTTCAACGACGCATAGTACATGTTTGCCGATTTGTTCTCTTCGTTATGTTTGTCAAGCAAATTAGGTTTTCAAGGGATATTTTTGTAAAGCTTGAGTTCTGATGGTGGATTCCATGAGGAATTGAAGGTAATTACTCTTTCACCATTATAAACATACTCTTAGCCATTTTTATTTGATTGTATGGAATCTAAGACTAAGTATAATATTCTTTCACCGGCCTCCAACACTGAAGTCGGTTTTTTTCCTAAAAATTATTAACCGACTTGAAGATTTCAAAAGAGGAGGTTCTCAATTCGGTTGTGTTCTTTTTTTTTTAATGTTTGTTACTCCATAACTCCGTCATTTCTAATCCGATTTTGAAATTTTTTTTAGATTGGAAGTATATATGACCAATTTGGTCCCGTTTTTGTCAAAGCGCTGTTCTGATGATGCCATCCATGAGGAATCGAGGGAACTCCTCAAATCTTATAGGCAAACATATGAGACCGTCCATAACAAAAGGGCCCTTATGGCACTTTCTAGTTTCGTAGATATCAGCGTTTTAGTAAAATACGGTAAAATCACATATTTTTTGTTTTTTGCATATTGATAAAGTATAAGACTAGATGTGTATTTCTAGCTTGGTTTCACACGTATAAGTTAAGTATTTCTACCTTAAAATTAGTTGTAAAGTTTAGTAAAAAAGGACCCTTATGGCAGAGCGCAGATAATAATGATATAAAATAGGTTAATAACTTATTCTAATTACTTCTAACCATTTTCTGTATTATTTATGTGCCTTTTCTGTTTACTGGATTAGGTGGTACACGTTACAAATACCTATTTCTAGTCTCAAGTCAAGGAAGCTCTAGTCGTGCCGTGCATGACCGTTGCAAAAAAAATTGTTTTTTATTACATTTCCTATTGAATTGTATTTTTAGAGTTCCGTAACCAAAATGGTGAAAACGGAACCCTCATAGTTTCATCATGTCTGCCCGTCTGTCCGTCCGTGCGTCCGTCCGTCCGTGCGTCCGTCCGTCCGTGCGTCAGTCCGCCCGTCCGTCCGTGCGTCAGTCCGTCCGTGCGTCCGTCCGTCCGTCCGTCCGTATGTCACAACATATGGTAGGAAAGTATTATTCTATGAATTGCTACATAATATAATAGTAACGTTAACTTAAAATAAAAGGTAGTGCCCCCCCCTCCCACCCTCTAATTTCCATATGTATGAAAATTCTGAAAAATAAATGAGGTGGTGTACAGTCACCAGCATTAATATCTGCCAAAACAATGGTGGCATTTAAATATCCGACACAGCTCCATTTGTAGGGCCGTAAGGACGGGTCAGATATTTATGCCGCCTTTGTTATAGCAGATATTGATGCTGGTCACTGTACATTAATAAATACTTACGAGGATTTTTGGTTTGATAAAAATACGGCTACTGGTTTTTGAGTAATTGCTGAAAAACTGTTTTGCCCAAACAAAAGGGCGTAAGTGCAGTGAGTTTACTATGAAGATACGACCTTTTTGGATTCGACGTATCAGATAGTGGGTTTAAATATGGACTAGTAGGTGTCGGTACTGTACGGAACTCTTTATTGTGCGTGGTCCGACACGTACTTGGTCGGTTTTTTTGTTAATAGAGTTAAAAAATAATTGTTACTATGCGAAATTGCTTTTTCGTATAATTTAAAAATTACGCAAAATTCAAAAAACTTGTAATGAAAAGATTTATTCAGAATTACGTTCGAATACAAGATTGCTACTTAGATAATGTAAATATTATTATTTACTTACATTTTTGGTTACATTCGTCCATAAAGGTCCTTTTCTCAAATGTATGGAAGTAAACCTTGATTTTCATGTAACTTTAATCGGTCATAAAACTGAAACTAATTGACATAAAAAAAATTAAAACCTGTGTAATGCTTGTCTAGACTTATTACAGGTAAGTATGGTGTACTACACGGAAATTGTTAAATTTATTCGTGACGAGATAGAAAAAATATAATTTTCTATATTTATTAAAAAATATATATCACGTTAGTTTTTCGTTTTTATTTTCCAGTCGAGGTGTAAAGAAAACTATTTTCTAGCATACACTATGACAAAGATCACAAAATACGAAATAATAATTCACATATTACAAATTTCCTTATTTTTTTACGATCGGCGCCTTGCACTGATCAAAGGCCATTTTTTCTCAACGAGGTAGTGGAATTGAAAAATCTTTGATTGTTTCCTACAGAAGAGAACCTCAGGATTCACAATCTACCATCATCTATGTAACTTCCCACGGGAACATACTTTAAATGAGTTTTAAACTTCTCTTAGTTATTTCTCTAAAGTGCATTTTTGGGTTGCGTAACTTTGATGATTTAAAAAAAAAAAGTACACCTAGGGTCATGGTTTTTATTGTTTTTGGTAGCTTATGTATTGTAGATTATAGATCCGTGCGTAACTCAATCAATACCGACCATAAGGGCCTCTGTGTGATGGACGGTCACATATAGTGATTTTAGTTTTATCATCAATTAATTAAGCATTTTCATATAAAAATGTGACATTTGATGAAGAAGTGGAACTGCTGATGATGATCAGAACAGAACTCTTCAACGACGAAAAGTTCACGTTTAGCGATTTGCCCTCCTAGCTTTGTTTGTTAAGCAAGTTCTATTTTTCACGAGAAATTTTTGTCATGCTCAAGTTCTGATGACGGGATCCACCCATCGAGAGAACTCCTCAAATGTGAAAGCCACACACATAGTGATTATAGTATTTTCATCAACTAATCAAGTATTTTCATTAAAAATTGTGATATTTAGAAAATATACGACCCTCTTCTCCCGCACTACGAATATTATTAATATTACGAATAGTCGACCGAAAATTGATATGAAAATCGTACACTGACGGTTACCCTTAAAGGCAGTATACTTTACCACGGGGTCACATCGAATTTTCGAATACCTTTTTACAGGCCAAATAAAAAAAAAAAACGGAACCCTTATAGATTCGTCATGTCTGTCTGTCTGTCTGTCCGTATGTCACAGCCGATTTACTCGGAGACTATAAGTACTACAATTATGAAATTTGGTAGGAAGATGTATTCTATAAACCGCTACATAAATGTGATATGAAATCAGGAAAAATTACCCCATACATGTAACCGGGGCATGAAAAATTTTTTTCAAAGAAAGTAGTCGAGAGTTTTCCATTTAAGTCAATCGTTTGTGAGATATTAGCGGCCAAAGTCGTACAAAATGTGTCCCCCCCCCCCCCCCCTCTAATTTCTAAACTATTAAAATTAAAATTCGTGACGTGACCACATATGAGGATACGACTTTTTTCGATTCAAGGTATTATTAAATAATGTTTTAAAATGATGAAAGCTAGTTGTCGGTACGGAACCCTTCGTTGTACGTGATCCGACACGCACTTGGCAGGCTTTTATTTTTATTTTGTTTATTTTTCAATCTGAACTTTGAACCCCCCGCCCCCCCACCTGTCGCGGAGTTCAGTCTGGCTACCGGGTGTTTTGGGCTTAGGTAGACGTATATAACATCCCTGCCAAATTTCATTACTGTACCCCAAAATGTCATACTCATACTCATTAGAAAACGGACTACGAGTATATTGATATATGTAAATACTTTTTTTATGTCAATTAGTTTCAGTTTTATGACCGATTAAAGTTATATGAAAATCAAGGTTTACTTCCATACATTTGAGAAAAGGGCCCTTATGGACGAATGTAACCAAAAATGTAAGTAAATAACAATATTTACATCATCTAAGTAGCAATTTTGTATTAGAACGTAATTCTGAATAAATCTTTTCATTAAAAGTTTTTTGAATTTTGCGTAGTTTTTAAATTATACGAAAAAGCAATTCCGCATAGTAATAATTATTTTTTAACTCTATTAACAAAAAAACCGACCAAGTACGTGTCGGACCACGCACAATAAAGAGTTCCGTACAGTACCGACACCTACTAGTCCATATTTAAACCCACTATCTGATACGTCGAATCCAAAAAGGTCGTATCTTCATAGTAAACTCACTGCACTTACGCCCTTTTGTTTGGGCAAAACAGTTTTTCAGCAATTACTCAAAAACCAGTAGCCGTATTTTTATCAAACCAAAAATCCTCGTAAGTATTTATTAATGTACAGTGACCAGCATCAATATCTGCTATAACAAAGGCGGCATAAATATCTGACCCGTCCTTACGGCCCTACAAATGGAGCTGTGTCGGATATTTAAATGCCACCATTGTTTTGGCAGATATTAATGCTGGTGACTGTACACCACCTCATTTATTTTTCAGAAATTTCATACATATGGAAATTAGAGGGTGGAAGGGGGGCACTACCTATATTTTTTTAAGTTTACGTTACTATTATATTGTGTAGCAATTCATAGAATACTACTTTCCTACTATATGTTGTGACATACGGACGGACGGAAGCACGGACGGACGGACGGACGGACGCACGGACGGACTGACGCACGGACGGACGGGCGGACTGACACACGGACGGACGGACGGACGTACGGACGGACGGACGGGCAGACATGATGAAACTATAAGGGTTCCGTTTTCACCATTTTGGCTACGGAACTCTAAAAATACAATTCAATAGGAAATGTAATAAGAAACAAAAATTTTTGCAACGGTCATGCACGACTAGGACTTCGTTGACTTGAGACTAGAAATAGGTATTTGTAACGTGTACCACCTAATCCAGTAAACAGAAAAGGCAAATAAATAATAGGTACAGAAAATGGTTAGAAGTAATTAGAATAAGTTATTAACCTATTTTATATCATTATTATCTGCGCTCTGCCATAAGGGCCCTTTTTTGCTAAACTTTACAACTAATTGTAATACTTAACTTATACGTGTGAAACCAAGCTAGAAATACACATCTAGTCTTATACTTTATCAATATGCAAAAAACAAAAAATATGTTTTTTTACCGTATTTTACTAAAACGCTGATATCTACGAAACTAGAAAGTGCCATAAGGGCCCTTTTGTTATGGACGGTCTCATATTTTCCTTTGAAATTGTCACAAACTTTTTATCATCTCGCCTTTTACTTGCTGCAATTAAAGTATTCTGTCCTTTTCGACCTACAGACACCACATCAAAGTTCATTGCACACATACATATCATACAATTAGGAAATTCCATATTGATAATATTGATATCCGCATAATTTGCACGCGCGACGGTAAAACCATGTGCATAGTAATAAACTCGTTAGGACAGGTCCACCGCGCCTCTCGCCGCTTGCTCGCCACTGACGCCCCGCTCTCTCCACCCCGCACCCCACCGCACACATCACGCTTCGCACGTATTTTGAATTGGATTTTCAATTTTTTAAGCGTGACATTTACTTGTTTAATTTTGATAAAAACATGATTATAGCAAAGAAAAAAGCTATCCTTAAACAATAAAATCACAGTTATGGTTTTTAATGAATGAGAAATAGATTATTATTAAAACGTTAACAATTAATGATTAAGTTTGGTCCTAAGTGTCTAAGAAGACACAATATAGCTTAAACAGATAAACACATCATAGTTACCATTTTGGCTTGTCTAGATATTGAGATCAGATAAAAACTGTGAAAAAAAACGTACATGCAAATTTGGTTTCCGTTTAAGTTTGTTATTAAGAGATCGCATTGGAATGCACCTCAAAATTATACTAACATGGTATTTAGTTATCGTTTTTGGTTGTAGCAAAAAGTTAGGTAGTGTACAATATCTCAAGATTTTTATCAAATACGGGTAAGACCCCGGATTTTTTTATTAATATATCGAATTAATATTTGATACTCAATATCAATAAACGATTACATAACAAAAATAACGAGTTTATGAATTATGTCCAGGTTAAGCTAATTTGACTGGTCTAAAAGCCCTTATCCGAATTGGTGATGTGAAAATAGTATTTATTGGCGCATCCTCTTCAATGTTTTTATTATAGTTCCAAAAATAAAACTATTGACAGATGAAGTAAAAGTAGCATATAAGTTTACGATATTTTGTGTGATATCACTAAGATGTCACAAAATCAATGAGGTCTTCACACAACCTAGCAATATACTTAATCGTATTGGCGCCTTGGATTTCCTGAATCTTTGATCAAGTGTGCAATTGTACGCATCTCGTAGGTAGGTGTACTCGAGCGTTGTGGATTACAAATCCACAACATTTCTATATGTGTAATTTCAGAATACATTTCGGTCAGAATACAATTACTACGTGAGCTCGCCCTCTGGGCAAGTCCCGGTTCCTCTTTGACCAGAGAGCAGGATTTAGTGATGACAGTAGCCGCATAGAGGAAATCGCCTGGAGACTTAATGGAAATGAAAGTGTCTTGGAGGTTATACCCGTGTCATCTAATGAGGGGCAACTTAATAGAAATGTAGCTTTGATTTATAAATGTACAATGCAATGGTACAAAACATAAAACACTCTTTATTGATCACCAAGAAAATAAATTAAAAGTAGAACTTGACTACGGACTGTTTTGAGTAAGATTATCCACGAATGTTTATTTATTTCACCAAGATGAAATCGTAGACTATATTCTATGATATGCTTTCTAGATTATGCGATATTCTACTAATATTATCATGCAAAAACGGCTAGATGGATTATGATGAAACTTCTCCCGAAAGTCATCCCTCGAAAGGATGAAATAGGGAGTGGAAGTTTACGCGGACGAAGTCGCGGGCAATAGCTTGTAACTTAAATAAATTGCGTATTCGTAATACAGATGGTTCAAGTGGCCTTGGCTGGGAAGAGCTGGAAGAAGCTGCGCAAGACCGTGACAAGTGGAGAACTCTTCTACGAGCCCTATGTCCCTAATGAGGGATAACAGGAACTCATCATCATCAACACAGAAGAAGTCTACCGCATACATGTAATGCGGAAGACATTTCCCCACTAAAAATAATAAATGATAATAATTAGTATTTCCGAAATATGTATTAGGTTTAAGTAATATAAATTACTTATGCCATAAGGTCTTAATATATTGTAATTACAAAAACCAAACTAAAAAGAGGGATTTTTGGTGTGATAAGTGTATACTTAATAAAACCGCGTTATTTTCTCAAATATAGTGAAGTGAATATTTAAAATTAACTTTCTTTCATGTTACCTATTATTCATAAAGTAAAATTAGACATTATTATGACAATATTTGGGAATGCAATGTTATCGATGATACGCGGTGCTACTTTCCATTTACTTTATGAATTGACACTTATGAAAACGATTCAATGTTAACTTCATACTAGTTCATACAGTTTGTTAACATGCAGAATTTATTAATTATCGTCTACTCGCTCGTCAGTCACGGATTTAGGTACTGTTTTAGAAAACAAATTCACCGATTACATCCGCCGGGGGATAATGGGTCATAGCGAACGGTAGTGGGTTCGATGCCGAACATTTGCATGCTAATGCAATACTCGCATTCCGTTTGTTTGCTATTCTGTGTGGCGGCGGCTGATGGGGGCCAATAGTGTTTTCTGCGGATATACCATGGACTTTAAAAGTAGGTATCTTGTTCGGACCCATAGTCTGAATTAAAGGTGCCTTTTTTATATTTTATGTGAAAGGAAAGATGACTTGTTTTTTTCTAACTTAGACATGAACTTGGATAACAATCTTGAACAAGAAGTAGGCTCTTACCTATAGACAATGCGGTATGAATGTTTTCACTATTGAAAAAATATAGATTTTTTTCAATTGTGAAAGCATTATTTAACCCTTTGACCGCCAAAGCGATAGTGTGTCGTCGTGCCCAGTCGTGTTATGTTTAAACCAATAAAAACAAAGTATACCTACCTTCACTCCGACCTTTTAAGTGGTTGTTGGCGGTGGGCACGATGACACACAACCACTTTATAGGTTCTTGGCGATCAAAGGGTTAATACCGCATTCAGACCATAGGGTCTCGAAATATCACATCGTGAAGGCAAACAGAATACGGACTCGTAGCATAGACACAGACAGAATACTGCGATATGTAAAACAGCCGTGGCTGCGCTACGGGAAGTTACTCTGCAATAACTATCGACGACTTCCCATACGGAATATTTTATCGTTTTATGAATATTCTCAGTTCAACACTCACTTTTTTCACCAGCCACTATTTCAAATTAACATTGAACTTTCACGGAAAATCAATAAATGGTCTTTGAAAGGTGCCGGTTTCCAACAAAATGTTTTCTAAAACTCTCTAGGACCATTAATATACCCTGATTAGTTACGCGACTTTGTACATACATGCAGATAAATCTCCGCGAGGTAATAAATAGTTAATTAGCTATTCAGCGTGGCTAAAGTAGCTGACCTGCGGTCATCGCGTACGGTGCATCGCATTAAGTTACGAAACCCAATCTACAGGTTATTTACTACCTAACGTCTAAACATACTGATTTATACGAACACAACGACGTTTAGACTAACGCGTATACAAGTTAAATTTTTGCCTTCAATTTAAATTAAGCTCACTGCTAAGTGAATAGAAATAGAATTTCTCGGCCATTTTACTCGTGGGTTTACATTTTAGATAATGTTTTTCATCTCAGACTTTTGATAAGAGAAAACTCGTATTTTTAACCGCTCGATACATGGTTTACGTCATTAATCTACGTCTAAAAATGCTCCTGAATTTGGGAATATTCCTGCGGCAATACGGTGGCACCGCGATATTGCGCGCTTCGTGACCGCAAAATACGTCGTCAGAGGTACCTACCTACTCCGCGGTTAGGGCTATATTAAGATCCCCCCTCCAATCCTCCCGCTCCTTTGGCCCCCGACCGCAATTTTTCCGAATACTTTATGCTAATGTTTACCGATACGGCATTAAGCCCCTTTCATTACGACGCTCAGATAAATTTCAATTGAATTTTCTCTGAAAACAATCTGTTTGGGCAAATTGAGAAGTTCGGCGCTCGTTTGCATAAAATAATAATAATGAGAACGGTTGAGCATCCTTGCTGAGCCATAGGTACCTACCTATACGTTGGCACATCTCATGAGTCACTCATTCTACTTCGATTGGGCTACAGTAAACCAGTGGCTCGAAAAATGTTTGAAATTGTTAAAATTTTCATTACTGTTTATTTAATCACTCCATTTTTGTTCCAGGTAATGCCATTTTCGGTTGCCGACTCGTCCAGATCACGAGTTTTGTATATGTGAGTAACTTCCCATCGTCTTTGGTGCTCGGTAGTCTCTCGGCGCCTATTTTCTTAAAGCATAAAAGAAAAAAAAACATATAAATCTCGCAACAAGATAATCCAATACATGTTTTCCTTTACATTGAAACTAGCCACTCATGCCCATAAATCATCGTTGAAAACCTACAATAAACCGTTTACTTACAAAGTAGCAATATCCTAAAAGCTTAGCACTGTCCCTCCTACAATAAATAACATCACTACATTTATCAGAGCTGTGTGAATAAAACGACAGACGTAGTGTCCCATTCAATGCTTATTAGTGAGTATGAATTATGTATGTGAGGCGGGTATATGGATATGTCAGCGTGTGAGTGATTGGTGCACGGGACATCTATTTGATGATCCAACGGCCGATTATCATGGAGATTTTATGCTTAATACACTAGTTTGATACCGGAGCAATCAACAGTTTGTATCCCAGCATTACTATTAATTTATTAATACGATTTACCATTTGTATATTTGTTATTTGTTGTTAGTAATAGTAATTCTAGTGTAAATGATAATATTAATATGTATTATCTTGAAACAAGCTTATGTCGTTTGATATAGTAAAGAAGTTATTTAGTTACGCATCTAAATATATTTTATAATAAATACTGTATGTATTTAGTCAGGACAAGACAAAAAAAACTTGTGAATGTTGTTATGTACTTTCATGCACATTTTTCTCTTATTTTTTTAATTTCATTTAATTTAAGAATTTTATCACACACTGAGCGAAAAAAAATACTAATTATTAGTAAGTTTTAGTGAATCCCAGGACAAGGAGATTATATACTTACGGTTACAAAACAGTTTTTGATAATAGTAGTTATTTACTAATACCAAAAAAATGTCCTTGTAACTACTAATTACTAGTAAACTATTTTGTAGCCGTTAGTACATAATCTCCTTGTCTTGGGATTCATTAAAACTTACTAATAATTAGTATTTTTTTCGCTCAGTGCAACACATTGACAAATTCAAATCGGCAAAACTTAGGCTTCGTTATAGGTGGGGCACAACACAACTATGAATCAGCAATAGGTATCGTAGGCATCGTCACACACCAGTTGACTTGATGTTATATATTGAAAATGTATTTCTAAAACTCTAATGCTCGATCCACACCAAATGGGCCATGATGGCGTAGGACAAGGACGCAGTTATGCATTAAAGGGAGAAAGGCACGCTTTTATCTCATTCCGTCGCATAGCTAGCTGCATCCTTTTCTCGCGCCATCTTGGTCCATTGTGTGGATCGAGATGTAAAAGAGATTGCTGAATTAATAGATATTTGAATTCACTCTTGTAACGGTTTTTCTAATTATACCAGGCAATACCAAAATAATACAAAAACATTACATATACAATAACATATTTATATTAAACTAAAAGCAACCTTTATAAACAAACGAAATATTGTGATCTCATGGTCGTAGCCGATCGTACATATATTATTATTATATTGGTAGTTGCAACTTAATAATTCCCAAGCATTATAAATTTACTGTCCGCTGCTAAAGTTTTATTAACAAGTTACCACTAGGAAGAGGAGGGCTTCCTCTGCTAGTAATATCCCAACGGTACAACAATAAAAAGTTGCGGAAGCAATATGAACAGAGCAAGTTTGCAAAATTTACCAAATTAGCTTCAAGTGTAATACGTTTTTCTATGAAAGTATCGCTGAGCCAGCTTAAACTTTACGTTTATGTGTTTATGGTCGGTTTCTCTTCGTGGCGGTAAGTAAGGCAGGGTGTCGGGTGCGTTACTTGCTAATAGACAACGCGGTGGTTATTTGAAAACTTTGCCGATCGCCCCTCCCCTGCCCCCTAAACCCTGCATCTCCTCACCTACTGCAAAACTCAACTTTTCACAAGATATTTAGAAGTTGCCTTTTTTGCGTTTCACAGGCATTTTTTGCATAGTTTTCTTATAAAAGTTTTAATAGATTGTGTACAACTTTAAGCGCTTAACAGTACGTCATTTTATGACGACATAAGTTATAATTACGAGTATGCATGGAAATACAACAAGAATGCTTAAATGCTTATGATAGGTCGTAGGTGAAGTGAGGAAGATATATACCCTGTCATCACGTTGCTACTATCTATACCCACTAGCTGATTAATCATTAAATATCCAGTCTATAGATATAACAGACTCATTATATTGATAACGTATTCACGAAGTATGGTCGTCTGTCATAATATTTGACAGCATGTCCCCATTGTCATGTCTGTGTCTTTCAATTCATAACGGTATGGATATCAAAGTGAGGATAATATATCCGCTTCTGCTGAAAAAACCGGATAAGGTTACAGCGCTTATCCCCCACATGATTCATCATAAATTGGCCGAGGTTTATTGTTTGTTAAGTTTTGATAAAGAAAGTGTAAGAAGTATAAATGAACTAAATTTACACTGTTCGAAGAATGATGAAGATTCGATGCATCACGATTATGACTCCCGTTTTAAGGCGCAGGGGTGGGCAAGGCATTCTCCATACAAACTTTGTGCACGTTTTATTCGTAGGTTTTGGCACTAACGAATGTAATATTTTTTTTTGATGTAAATATTAGATATGCGAAGAAAGTGATGTGAAAATTTTCAAATATTTCAAAAAAATGAAAAATGAAAAAAAAATAAAAATAATATCAATGAAAAAAAATTACATCAAGAAATAGCTAACAGAAAAATAAGCATACTGACCAAAAATAATAACTTTAATGCAAGCAGAAACGAAGAAAATCCTGCACAAAGTTTGTATGGAGAGAGCTTGCCTTACCCCTCCTCTTAATTGACATATTAATGCCAATAACTGTCATAATTTAATCAACCAGACTGAGAACTGGGCAATTATAGTTGCTTAATCAAATAACTGTTTATATGTAACTGGTGTATTAACTACAAATGTCTTAGTTACCTATTTCTTGCTAATATTCTGTATCAGGAAATACAGTGGTAGTGGTGCACCCCATTAACTTTATATAAACTACAAGAGACATAATTCCTATATTCCGAAGAGTGAAATGAGGCCCAAATTCCGTTGACACAATAGATATACGACGTCGAAGCCTCCTTAAATTTATTGACATAATCTTCAAATGATGTCCGCACGTGCAATGCAGATCAAAGCGCAACTCGTAAACTCTATTCATCTCGGAGCGACACATAATGCAACGACAGCTTTATGTACCCGTACTAGCGTCTTAACGCCAAGCCATAAAGTACACTGTCCATCAACAAAATGTTCCCAATAAATTAATAAACTGGGAAAATGAACCCTATTATGTGCGCATTGAGTCGCAATTTCGTCTATGTAACATCTAACTCATTTACAATAACACTTGGGCGTTATGTCGTAAAGTACTTTTGCATGGTGACGTTCAAATTGTTTCAACATATTCGTACGTCTTTGTGTCGATATTTATATGAGTGATTTTTAAGTTACGTACTTTTTTTACAAACTTTAATATGTTTGTTAAGCGGATGCGTCCGCTAGCGAAAATCTCAATTTTTTTAATCAAAGTGAAAATTGAAAAATTCAACACCACAGGTGGGATTTGAACCCACGACCAAAGTTTTACAAAGATAATATATATTTACATACAAGAGTTGCTAAAAAATATAAAAAAATCGATAAATTTATAGAAAGCTGATATATTGCTGCTAAGAAGCGTAGACCAGCAAACGACTATTCAAGACGTATTAATTGAAAAAGGCAAAGTTGACAAGTGGGAATCGGCAATGCGCATGTTACACCCCTGCAGTTGGAAGCGCCCATAGGCTGCGTTGAGCGCTTACCACTAGGCGGGCCGTACGCTTGTTTGCCACCGCTGTTTGATATAAAAAAAGCTTAAATTGTGCATGATTGGTATTTTTGATTGAAAACCAAATCCCGGTTTAATAATTATAAAAGGTAACTAACTTGGTTTTCTAACTTTATGTGAAAAATTCCCCAGATTATCAAAACATGCTAAATAAATATGTAGTTTATTTTTCAAACCAGTTGAACGGCACCGACCTTTAATCAATATAAGTGCGACTTAACTCAGACAAGTACATCTTATAAAATTCTGCACTTTACAAAGATTCGCGCCCCATCTAATCCTCTTTGTCTTTATATAAAATTGTAAAACTCCTAAACGCAGTTAAGCTCCCACCCTCCCTTGATTGCAAATAAATACCATTCACACACCCTCCACTTGGAGATAATTTCGTTTGGAGAGTGTTTTCCGTGTTGCCCGCGGGAAAATGACTTTTTAAGGCGCGAGACGCGTGCTGGTATAAATCTACCATGTGTTTTGTAAATAGGTAGGGCACATGATATAGTATATACATAATATTATATCCATCCAGAGGTCCCCACGTATTTTTCTTCATAAATCGTTGCATCACATTAACTTCATAATGCAACTGTACTGGGATAACGCTAGGATGATGATGATGATGACGATGATGAGAAAAGTACTAGGTATCATTTTTTTTTTTATTTGATAGTAGTACTCCAAACATGAGTCTTCAAAGCTATGACAGACATATTGCTCGAAATCGAATGCATAAACTCGCACTGCCTCAATACACATCTCAAACTCATCGTGCAAGGGAAGGAGTGAGCAAAATCATCCACTGTGCGATTAGCAAGCTTCAATTCTGTCAGAATACTATACGGTGCAATATTCAGTGCAACACAGTTTCGTTTTGAAAGCGATCTCACTCGGAACTCCACATCTTCAGTAAATCTCTCAAATTAAGTTGCCCCCTCCGTATCATCCTCGCATGCAAATATGTGCAGTAGTCGACCATCTCAAGTACACAATAGACACGCTAAAATGTTCGCTATTGGGTGGTATTACAAGAGCTGTCGACGGCAAATGGGCGTCTCCGCGTCTGTTCCTGATGGCAGTCCCGACGCGCTTTGCAAAAATCGCGGGAACATGGAATATAATGGTTTATCCTAACGTTCTTCGTTCGTATATCAACATAAGTGCTGCTGAATATGTGACGAGACGAGACGGTTTATAAGTACGTTTTGTTCCAAAAATATATTAGCTACCTATGTCATCAAATTTACTTGTTTGGGAAAACTCCTTTCTGCGAATTTTTACGATCAAAAAAGTAAAGAAAGTGTTCAGAGTGTGACATTGTTTTAGTTTCTAACTAGGTTCGATGTTTAATATAGTCTGTTTAAATAAATAAAGTCATTAAATTACTTAGTTATATGAGTGTACACTGGAATCCGTAAATGGACATGACGCAGAACGTACTGCTGAGAGCTGGATCGCGGTAAAAACTCGCACCGAGTTTTTGCCACGGTCTGAGATGCTTATTGCTTCCAGTTAACGTTTCCATATTATATGTATGTACCTAGAGTAGTTAGGTAGATACTAGTGTTTGTTGGTAAAGTTTCTTTAATCAGCAAAGTTGTTAGTGTTCTGCGCTGGGTATTGTGGTACGTTTCTTTTTATTCTGACTGTATGCAGCTAAAACTCGACAGTTAGTAGTTAGAGGTCAAGGATTTTACAATTTGAGTTTGTTCTATGTACAACCATGAATTTCCTACATTGGGGTTTGTTTTGCTGGATTTGTACCTACTCGTAAAATTTAATAAAATTAGTTTATTTTCGGAAGGTTTAAGTTATTCGTAGTAATCGTCGAACATATTATTAATACATCCTTTACCGCGATCGTCATTACAATTTTAATTTTAGTTTATCTTAGCTTCGCCAGTAACTTAATACTAAGTGGTTAAATAAAAATACAAAAATACAAATACAAATACAAATGCGTTTATTTTTCCTTTAAATACGAGCATAGAAGCTTCCATTGTCCATTGTTCGCTGATTACGTAACATGTCAAACTTACGATAAGTATCTAGATCTAACCATCATTAAATTTTTAGGATGGAAAGTGACATTAAGTGCCAGTTGCACCAACGTACAAACACAGACCGGTCATCGTAAAATATGGCGCCGGCAGCTGTCATCCCATAGAAACTTGTCAAACTTTCCATACAATCAGATTTGACGAACACAGCTTACGATTACAGACGGTTTGGTGCAACCCAGCCTTAGTCTCTACCTTAAGTACGCTCAGAAGCGTTAGGTATGTATTCATCCCTCAGCGTTGAAACAAAACAAACATAATACGAGAGCTTCTTAACCATAATACTTGTATCGTTTTCTGAGAAAGACCACGAAATACCGCAAATCAGTATTGGTTTTACCAAAGTAAACATATTTTACAGTAGAATCATGGTCAAAGTACCTATCCACCGCACGACAGTGAAACAATGCCCTTTTGTTCATCACATACAATGTTGGTTACACCTTCATAGTTATTTTGCGCTCGTGTAAGAACATTGTAAGAATTGATTAAACCCACACGATTTTCACACATTATTATTTGTAAAGGAGAATCAATCGCGAAAATTATTCACCTTTTTTAGATTTTTCGACGTTTCAAATATATCACAATATCTTTGGTTGCGAGTGCGAGCGGACATGCCAGAGCAGGTAGTCAACATTTTTTAGCCGCACAGGTTTTTGAACTACCCGCAGTGGTCTTTATTAATCACTTCTACGGTGATAATGATGTAATTATCACTTTTCGAGCGCGTGACAAGATATTATTTTATTCGTCTCCCTAACATTTTTGGAAGTTGTAAATGCCACTTCATGTACCCTATATAATACCCATTTGAAAAGAAGAATACTAGACTCTGCCTAACTAAACTTTTGGTTTTTACGTTTCGCCATCAAAGATTGCGCCAATTACCATTGACTATTTATTTATCGCATGGCATTTATTTCAAACCGTGAGATCTTCGAGAAGATAGTACGGTTGCTAGTTTTTTTTCACTGACCATTGACTGATTATTAATGTATGAGCGATCTAACGAAGTTAAATTAATGATTCCTAAGCGGTAATAAAATGCTGCGAATAGCGTTATACGAAACAAGACCTTCGGTAAAATGATGGGTTCCCCATAACATCAATGCCGTGGAATCAAAACATTTGTCCTAGAACAACACGCAACCGTGTTCGAGAGCTAAGTTACACCTACATTCCACCAACTTTCAACAACGCTGAGCTCCGTGAGCGTGACGCGCTCGTGGCAACTCGCGGGCTCCACCTGCCGGCCGCGAGCGATCCCTAATGAGTCGTCTTGTATTCAGCGCGCGACAAGACTCCCACCTCCCGCCACTAAAACACCCCTCGCCGTATTGTCTTCCGAATTACCAAAGCCGATTCACATGTCCCTTTTTATACGCTATTGGCTTACCGGTCCGATTCGATTTCGGTGAGGCTTAGTAGTCTATGGAAACACACACACTCGGCTGTTTGTTTTACTTCATAGCCTATAATTTAGTCGTCTGAAATGTTTATTTTCAATATAATGATTCACTAGGGGAACTTGATGTGAAAGTGCTGAATAAAAAATGTGAATTCCATTTTATTTTTCTAATTTTACTGCGCATCAAATCGTTTAAGCATAATAAAATATACTTCCTTTTTACCCTAACCTTCGAGATATTTAAATATGGCAAGCCTCCTCACGGCTTGGCATAGTTCAGTCTCTAGCTAAAGGGTTGTTACATAGAACGGTAGGTGTCTTGAGGTCATAAGCAAGATTTGGGACTATAAATCTGTCAAAGTACAGACCCAATGAAAGTCTTACACTGAGCACATTTTTTCCCATACCTACACATTTTAAAAATGCAACCATCTCTATTCCATCACCGTACGAGTAATTAACGCAAAGCACTGTCAATACGCAAATTGCGTAGCAGTGACAGACGTCACTACGCGGGAACGTAGCGAATCTCCGCTAGTTTAGTATTCAGCTCACTCTTGACACTTCGGATCAGTGTGAGGCGTGTCGCACCTCGGCGTTAGTGTAGACTTGGTGTAGACTTAGCACGTTACCCGGGTTTTGGATTTCATCCTCGGTGACTATGCGAAGTGTATTTGACTGTTGAGAATTTCACATTTTCACATAATATAACGACACCAAATTTTGGATTATATCGCTAAGAGATGATTAGGTATTTAGGCAGTTGTTTTGCTAAACAGTACAAAGTTAATTAAAAAAAGGTACAATCTTGACACTCACCTCATACTAACCCTGAGTCTTTATTTCAGAACGCATTATGAACGCATTCAAATCATGTAAGTAGGTATCTACCTAGGTAAATAGTCTAGATCTAGCCACTCTTTCGTGCAAAAGTTCGTGAACAAACGTAGGTATGTTTAGTAAACGCATTGTCATTGAGAAATAATAATTATTTGTTTCACGTAAATATATCCATTGCTCAATTGAGATTGTTTAGAAAAAGAATTTGATTTCCTGCCGCCTTATTTTAAGGATGGTCCAAGTCTAGTTCATTCATCTAATGCGATTTATACAGGCATGACTAGTATCGTCATTATATGAGTTTTATTTTTTTATATGTAGTAATTACGACTGCGTGGAATAACTCGAACCGCACTACATTTGCAAAACACGAGGGCGTTGCACACTCGTGTGAACGAGTTTCATAGGAACGTTGGTTACCGCTCGACTCTTCAGTTATTCAGCCTGCAGTCCTTTAGACCCGACCTTTGCATTTGAAAGGGAAATCCGTACAGTTTTTTTCGGCAGGGTTAAAACTTAAAACAACTACGTGACGTAACCGACTATTTTTTAGATATATGTATTGTAGTTTCAGTTCTGTAGTTAAGTAGATTTGGGTGATCCAAATATCACTGTCTATTTCAAACATGTACCTCTATTAAAAATCTAACGCGGGCTAGGGCTGTGTGTGAGGAAAATTAAAGAAAATTGGAAATCTCAATCTGAGCAAAATACCTGTAACGCTTACGAATTACTAAGGGTTACGCTTAATTCTTCACTTCACACCAAATCACCAGGTTGTTTTAAGTTCACAAAATGAAGACTACTTTGGAAAAACATACTCAGTTCCAATTATAGTAAGTGCAACATACTGCAACTGAACGACTACTACTCGTATATCATGAAGTATTTATTCATTGACATTGATGATGACGGCTACAAAATATTTCTAAAAAGAGACAGAATAGCTCTCCGAGCGTCTTAATCATAATATACAAACTCAAAAACAGTTCAGCTTCCGAACAACACCTGCACGACCAATTCGAATGGTTCGACACTTACACATTGTCGATCACTCTCGCGGCAACAACCGACATTAGCAAGTCAAAGTGAGTCTGGTGCGGCAACCGCAGCTGGCTCGCGCGGATCATAAACAATCGGTCAGTCTCTTTGTGTCCGAATTTACATCACATATGAAGTTACCTTGATAGCGTTGTTATATTATAACTGGAACTGACACTTTTCAGATTTCTTACGCCGTATCAACAATACTTGCCGTGCCCAATGAGGAAATCCGAGCAATGCCTTTTCTTTACTCCTTAGTATGCCCTTGAGCTTTTTATTTAGAGCTCTAAAATGGCACCCACATGTCCGTAAGCTTAGCCTAAGTAGTTAGGCTTCCCATCATGAAGTAAGTATAGATGGAGCTGGTGATACACACATACAAAGCTGTGTGAAGGAGATGTAAGCATAGACAATAACACACGTGGGAGCGAGAAACAATGACATATCTCCTGTCCCTCATCGCGTATAAGGCAGCGATTGTCTGCCACCGGCCTATGCCACCAAAGTGTCATCGATAAACCAGTGGCCAGCGTGTAAGAAAATATGTTACCCATAATATTGGGTAAACCAGACTGGCTCGAACGTTAAAAATAACTGATAAAAAATTTAATTGTGGCGTGATTAGAATACTATTGGGAATTTCATTATTATAATGGCTGAATAACTAAGACGTTTTAATCTAATCGTGATTTTGTTAACTTTAATGCAGGTATTCAATTAGTACACATTTATATCGTAATTGGGAGGACATCGGATGTTTTTTGTTAGCCCGCTAATATTTACTAAGAAGATTCTCAATAATTAAAAACCTACTTTTCAGTAAAAATGGGGAGATTATTCTTTTTGTGGTAACCCCAGAAAAAACTGTCACAATATCTCCGTCCCTGTGTGTGATTCGCTAACCCTCCTTCTATAGATCCTCTTTCTACGCTTCCCATACTTAAAGGAAACGAACGTGAAATTTGCGAAACAAATCTAAAAACAGTCTAAGTACCTACTCTTATATTACGCTAGTATCATTCATGATGTTTTAATGCAAAAGGTCTTCTTGAAAGGATCCAACTTCGAAAATTAGAAAATTACTATATAATTTTATGATGCCATTCATTATGATAATGAGTTTCAAGAGAAAACGAAACATCAACTTAAGTTTCAAAATAACTTATAAGAGCTAAGACTTTAATCTTTGACAGCTCAATCTCTAATCCCGGTCCATTCGTATTCCGAGAGCAAAGAAACAGGAACACTTCGGTGTACATAAACTCTTCCAGCGCGTGTTCGAATTTGCGGTTCGTGCGGAATGTTACAACCTTCCTCCCGCTCACACGCAGGATTGCCGCGGTTATCATATCCCGCATATTTTGACCCCGAATAACATTATCACGCGTCGCGGGGAACGTTTTCGCCGATAACTCATCTGTCGGTGACAGATTTAGGCGTTTGATTCTGACAACTCATCGCGTCATGTTTACGTTTTTGAGATAAAGTGTGAAAACGGGGGCTTTCTATTTGCGATTTTTCTGTTTAAATATTCAAAACACTTTTTGTCGTGTAATGTTTTGAATGGCTTTCCTATAAATTAATTCAAATTTATTTCACCGTATTTTTAAAGAAATTATATATTTGTGTCGTTTGATATTTTATTGGTTGTCAAAGTTAAACAAAAAAGATATAAAATGATAGAGGTAGAATTTATTGTAAAAATACTCTTCAGAGTATTTTATTAAATAGTTAGGCCTAAGTCATACTACATATAATAAGCAAATATAGAAATAGTGCGATCGAAGAATATATGGCGCGCTTATTTGTTCCTTGCATAGAACTTCTATATAGCACAGTACATACTTCACAGATAAAAAAAGTTTATAGATATATAGGGAGATATAGAGGGTACCAGACAGGCGTGTGACACTAAGTAGCTTATCAGCACCAGCGACATGCCTATTCCAGATAGCGTACATTTAACATACTAATGACTTCCTCCAGCCCTGCTTAGAATTTATTTTGACTCCTTAAAACTAACCCTCTCCAATAAATAAGGAAGTTGATGCAATAATTATAAAGTATCTGCTATCAGTCGGCGACAGCGTTATCAGACGAGCAGCACATCGCGAGGGCGAGGCCCTTTATGACGTTGTGGCACGCGAGTGAATGATTGGCAAGTTAGTTGAAAAGCAAAGTGAATTTCAGCGTTTCTTATCTACTACTTATTTTGAAATGTTATGAAATGTTTGTGAATTGTAAGTTTCTATGTAGGTGGTAATTTCCGGAATTTTCATGTGATTATAATTATTCCAAAGGGGCAATGCCGCCAGCGTTCTCGGCACCATGCCTCAAGCGGGTGAACTGGGTGGGGTATTTTATATATAGAGCTAGATAAGTTGATTTTAAAATGTAAATATTTCCTTTTTATTAATAGTTATTTACCTCGTTATCGGAATATAATCAACGTGATAAACAGTATTTGTATTGTAATATCCTGTTACGCAACAAACCAAAGAGACCGGTAAATACGAATGAACTGGGACAATTACTACGTCGTAATTATTCCTATACATATACGTATCCCTTTACAACCGAGAAATCGCAATTAATATTTTGTGCCGCGGCTATGCCAGGAGCAAAATATTTAAATGTTTGTTAAGCGGATGCGTCCGCTAGCGAAAATCTCAATTTTTTAATCAAAATGAAAATTGAAATTATTGAATTGCATAATATTTAACTTTAAAGTATAAACATTAAATATTATTTTAAGTTCAAAGAGTCGTCTCGATGAAAGCAATGCTGCTTTAAAATTGTATATTGTTTAATGATTAAAATATTTATCAGTGACTTAAAGTTTTGCTTACTTACATATTTTGATATTTGAAAATCACATACTCTAAATACTGTGTTTATAGTAAAATTCCTTTAACGAAGCTTGTTAGTTAATCTCAGAACAGCGCAGCACTTTACTTTCAGCAATAAAGTGGAGCATGTTTTTTCAAGCTGTTCACGTATTCTCGCCGGAGTAACGTATACAGCAATAATAAAGTGACTTTGCTAAAATAATATATTGGCCGTACGTCGTACGTAGAGATACGCACATTTGGTATAATTCGTTAGCTACAGATTTGTTTAATTTTTATTATAGGTACAAATTTTGTAAGGAGATTATCCCCTACAAATCTATATTCTATAAAAATTGCTTATACCTACCTTAAGTATAGTAGATAGGTATAGACTTCTAAATGGTTTTGTTGATGTTTGCGCGAGCGAAGGGAGGTTCACACTTGCCCAGTTTTTTTATTGAGTCAATTCCTTCACAGGTACTCGTAGAGCTACTCATTACTTTATGAACAATCTACGTTTACGTTCAACTTTGAAATAGTATGTTATCTATGCGAAACTCGACTAAGGAAGCTAACAATACGTAAGACAAGGCATACCCAACCCAGTATCTACACATATCGAAGACTTCCCCATAGAGCAGAATATTAAATGCAGTATCGCAAGTTGGATTTCTGGAGTGAGTTAGTGCGGCGGGGTGTTCTGGGAGAGGAAAGTTTCCGTAGTGCGCGTGTTGTTAGCGCCAGCGCCCTGAGGTGCAACTGCAAACCGGCGCGGCGGTAGGATCAGTATTCAAAATTTGGTTATTTGCTCAGAATGTATGAAAACACTCTCATCGAGTTTGAAATACGCGCGTTCATCGGTTAGCAACAAATGTTATACTCGCTGTTTTGGTTTCCACTAGTGACCACCAGAGGCGCTGTTCACGTTTTTATACCGCTTTCATACATTTTGAGACAAAACGCAAACGCGTTCGAATTAGTTAATGTTTCGAAAAACTTATACTAGAGCTAAAGTAGTTGATAGGACTTACATGAAATAGTTTTAATTGACGTTTTATTAAAATACACATGTTGCCAAATAAAGGATGATTCACGCTAGACCGTTCCGTGTCCGGGCCGGCCCGTTTTCTAGTACAAGAAATCGACGGCTGTCGCGCGTCCGTCGATTTCTTTTACTACAAAACGGGCCGGCCCGGACACGGACCACGGAACGGTCTAGCGTGAATCATCCTAAAGTAATTTTTATTTTTTCCGTATCGAGTGTTGAGCCGGTAAGTCATCTAGGATATTTAATTGATGTTATTTGGCGATCGTGCTATAATTATTCTTGAAATTATGTTTCACATGATTTTTATTTAGTATTATATAAACCATATTTATCGTTAAATTAATTAAAATTAATTAATCTGAATCATGTCTCATTTCATCGGTATGGTTTTAAAAATCAGCATGGTAGAGAAGAAAGTGGCAATATGTTGCATTTTGACAATTATCGCGGTTAGAATACCAGCCTTGGGGTGATTTTGAGAATTGAAAAGGCCCTATAAAATATCTAATAACTCTACCGCCACTTCAGTTATAATAATTTATTTTAATCTTTCGTTTACTATTGCCAATTTATATTAAAAATACGCATTATCATGAATTATATCTTACTATCTTTTGACTTATAAAAGTAATTAACAATCGTATGATAAAATTAAAAATAAATGGTAAGATTTTAAATTTTATCAGTTTTAGCGGTTTCTTTTATGTTCCATCATGAGTCGGTATGGTTTGTCGGGTCAGTGTTCAAGTAATCAGCAAATTATCAATTATATTCCACGCTCGATATATCAGAGGCCGGCGGCGCGGTGATTTGCAAAGAATCTGCAGTTAACCCCTGCCGCGGCGGCTTATACAATATAATGGGAAAATTGCTGCGTATAATAACAAACTAAATGAGTTATGAGCTTTAATTTTTATTGGTCACCTTTCTTTTACTATTTTTCACGAATTTAATTATTTTTGTTATATTGTTTTTGATTCGTGTAAATTTAACGTGGAAGTTGTCCCGACACAGGCTGCGCGCGGGATCATGTTATTTTTTTCTTTGTGTTTGTTCTCTGTATCATATAATTGCACCTTTCTTTTGTTATCTCTCTAATACACATAAAAAATACGACGCCTGAGTTTGATTTTAGATATAGACCTGACACATCTTAAGATCGTTGCAAGCCTAATCATAAAAAGTCATTTAAAACTTTTCCAAATTCTGGAATAAACGAAACATCGTCCAATCATCGAAACTCTCGTGAAAATTCAATTTTTATTCGGAAATTCAATATTCAGAGCAAAGCATCTGCGACAACAGTTGCTGGCGTGAACTGTCCCGTGCGAGCACAACGTGTGGGGTGGCCGTGACACGTTCTAACTTTGCACTACCGCGACTAAATAGTTCCATAAAAGCTTCCTACTTTTATATAAATCTCTCAGTTGTGATTTTGCGCGTCAAATGTGACGGAGAATGTAAGAAATGTTTCGTTTTACTTTGATATAAACAGATGATATTACTGAGAATCGCAAATTAAGAAACATGGAAATCGAATATTCTCCAAATTAAAAAGATAAATCGCCACTTTAGTCATAACATAACGTCATATAAGGAACAATAATGATTATGCTGTCTTGATGCGATCGTCGAATGTTACTCCTAAAATGAAAGGACTTGAGTTCTAAATTCTGTAATGTTATTTATACTGATGGTCTTACAAGACCGAAAGCCATCTCGTAATGCAGTTGCTTGTACACTAATAACGACTGGCTTACGTCTTCGCCGGTAGCACATTTATCACCAACATCTTGCTTACCCTGCGTGACCTGGTTCTCAGTTATAGTTACGCGACAATAATCATCTCACGGGTCGCTTATGAGCGATGCTCCCGATTAACCGGCGGGGTGGTTCGCAAAACAGTACAATGCTGCACTGTCCGACCAATGTAACTCAAAACTCCGTTCACGTTTTAGTTGTTACGAATCAAGGACCTGTGATATGGCGTGCTTAGCTAAACCAGTGCAGTGAATGGAAGTAGTTTTTTGAATTGCTATGCTGGAGTTCTAGTTCTAGAAGCGACAAGGCCAAAGCGGGGTGCAAGGGGGAGGGCATCAGTCACACCGAACGACCGTCTGTCAGGGGTATCTGGAGGCTGCAGGCGGCCGATAACGACTCACTGTCTTGAGGAAACTTTATTGTCGGTGATAGTTTATTCTGGAAGTTTCCTTTAAGTTATACAATATGTAACAGTGTTCATTCCGAAGAAATCAATGAAGCCATTTTGTAAAATTAATATGTACTGCAACGGCAGTAATAACGGGCTCTTTGTTACCTATAACATCATTATTATAGATCAGTAACCTTTTAAATATCTAATAAATCACCATTTATGAACGAAAAGGATATATAAATATTTTATCGCGTAATAATTTCAATTCAAATAGTAACTTCCAAATTAGCACAAATTCGTGTTGAAAATTCCAATTCCCATACAGCCCATGCATAATTTGTTAATAGTGCTTTCCCACAGTCAAAATGAAGAAGTAATCGAACATTTATATTCACGCAAGATATATATTGACATTAAATAATCGATGAGTAAGCTGCGGGGAACGGTCGCGCATAAAGTTGTGAGGTACGTTATGGCTCTGCTTCGCTAAATGCTTGAGCTATGATAGCCCGAAGTGGTGTCGAGTTATGCTTATTGAATTCTCAATACCATTCAGCTTCTATAGACATTGTTTATTGCATGTAGGGTATTTCTAACGTGTTATATTGTATCAACATCTCGTTAACATCTAATTATATCAGCATCAACATCTCAGTAACACAATCCGTTCAGGACTGTTTGGAGAAGTATTCGTATTAATGCCTTTTACTTTTTTTACTTTTTTACTTTTATCTAGGAGGGATTTCTATGGGGTTGATGATCCTGGTTGAAAATTATCAGGCGGGTGTATTGGCGGGTGGCGGATGTATGAAAAATATTATTCATTGTCTGAGGTACACTCGAGGAATTTGAATGTTTGTCACCTTTGGACACCATTGTAATAGTATGGTAAAGGACAAAGGAATTTGAGTGACAATTTAACCTAAATAGGTTTGATGATCGACTATGAATAAGGGGATAAAAGTGTTATTATGTACCTTTCCAGCGCCCGTAGCACATACGTTCGCTCGAGAGTATCTCGACTTTTACTCTACGCGTCCTTTTCTGATTAGAGCTGTTAGAAAGTGACGGATAGCTCGAGATACGCCGACATACTCTCGAGCGCACATATGCTAGGCCTGAAAAAAAAAGAAAAAAAAAGCCTACAGACATTAGTAGCCGCAACTGTCGAATACCCTCCGGCCTTTTTAAAATAAGATAGACGCTTAGGAAACAAGTAAAAAAGATCTAAATACCTAATTTAAGGGTCAAAGTCACCTCACCATCTCTGGCATCAGGAGTCGCAAGGCGACAAGGCACGGCACGGCCCGGTGGCCCCGCATCGGCACTAATCGTTGACTTATTGCCGGAAGCGCCTGATTTAACGTCGTCACGGCCCCTTCCGACGCGCGGTTTGTCATTTCTGGGGGCGGGCGGCGTCGATAGATGGCGCTGATTAGAGCATCAAATTACTGCATCCCGCGTTTTGGTCCTTTTTAAAGAGAGTAAAGTTTTATAGGCTTGTTATTATTTAAATGTCTCCTTATGTTATGAAGTTTCTTTTATGACAGGTGATAAGATTAATACTTGTTCGTATTGGTATTTAGACTTGCGTTGACGTATTAATTACTAGACAAGAAAATGTAAGAGTTTCACTATATACTAATGCTAATGAAATAAGACACTGAAACCTAGCTAAAATTTTATGAAGCTAGATTCCAGCGACATGTATTTTTTTAGGAAATGTGTAGAATATACAGTTCCACAGTTTTTATAACTTACTGGTCCTGGATAAAGTATTGTGATTATAATACCTACCTAGTAACGGATTGCTACATATCTCAGAACTCTTGGTTTAAAAATGGTCGTCAAAAATAGCCGTTGCGGATACAATTAATAACTTTAATTCGGAGCACCTCCTCATAGTTAGTGCGGTTAATTGGGCACAGATGGGTTCTTCTTGTCACCAATTATTAATGATGCTTTCAGATGATTCGTGTCACTGGATTTTTTACTTCTGTCTAGGTTGTTAAACTGATTGGTATGTTTCGGGGAAGTTAATGGACGTAACTCGCCGAAGGATACCATAACTGACGGGACAAACAGGACTGTTGCGTAACTATCCGAATTGTCAATTTCAGGCCAGTTAATATATCCTAATTTGCTGTAACAACCACGTATCACACATTCTATATCTATGAAACTTTATGCTATATTATTTTCTGGATACGAAAATATAAATCAGAATAATCCATCACCAACTAAGTTTTGAAAAAAAAAATGTTATGTTTGTAGTAAGGCTCTAAATCAGGTGGAAAGAAAATGCTTTTTAAAAGCTGCACAACAACAAAAACATTACTAAAATGGGCATATAAAGCATCGGCTGCAACAGGTCGACCACCCCAGTTGTAATCTGGTAACAAATGAGCGCACTTGTATCGATGCGCCGGATCATGGTATAAATCAGATTAGAGCCGTAATGTGACGGGCAGGCAAACAAAAGAGGAATCGTCCTGATATAGTGTAAGTGGGATGAAAGAGTATCTTAATGGTCTTAACTTATATCATGAAGTTAATATGAGTCCTTGATTAATAGAAAGAAGTAAAATTGGAATTAACTAGAGTTACAATTTAGTATATTTTTGTCTAGAAATATTGTTAGCTTGCTTTTATGAAAAAGAAAACCATCTCGTCAAGTTTATTTTTTCATGAAGATATATTATGTTAATATCTATAGTTTCCATGAGAGGTAAAGCAGCAGCAGCATTTGCAAAAGAGTGAACAAGAAATGCCTCGTCAACTCAAAATTCCATAGAATCTTTAAGTTATAATTTATGATTATAAATAATAACGCCTATTTCCAAGCTCTACTATTGAGATATTAACAAGGTAGGTAGACTAGGAAGGTAGTAAAGAACTATAAGATGTGCTGTGCCTTAGTCAACGTTATACAAGTTGCAATTTAAAATTGTAATTACCACGTCGATTCAGAATGTGACACAAATACCGGTTTTAAGTAATACTGACAATTAAGATAATATAGTTTATGATTTTATGCTTGTGATGTAGTGGAGTAGAACCTCAAAACTATAATAGTTATCAGGCCCGGGTGGTCTCGCGTCATGCGTTACCGATTGAAAATCATCTGATACCTACATGCACGCCGAACAAAAATATAAACAACATGGTTGGCTTAAGGTTGAAAGTCGGTTATTGGAACAGTATGTGAATCTACGAGATATTGGTATGTGGCCCTGTGATCTATGGCGATACCGTTCTACGGTTTTGTTATAGTAATGAAGCGTGTGAATAAAGTGATATTAATATGGCTCGCATGTGCCCACGATGCACACCAGAAAATATTTGTACAGGTGTGATCCTTGAGCATTTAGAACACGATTTGGGTACTTTTACAAGCCCTCGTCTTACCTCGGCAGTCCGCAGCCCGCAATGTAATCAAAAATGAATGAAACTAGTTTCGTAATGTAAATCCCCCATAAGTTTTAAATACCACATTAGGTAAAATATCTGGGCGGCTGAGCTTTGCTCGGCGTTTTCCCGGGCATGAGACCTAGCTAGATTGATTGCTCGTCCCTGAAAACCCCCACATACCAAATTTCATCAAAATCGTTAGAGCCGTTTCCGAGATCCCCGAAATAAATATCATTATATAGAAATATAGATATATGCAAGAATTGCTCGTATAAAGATATAAAAGATTTATACTAATGTAGAATTGGCTGTGAAACTGCGAGGACGTTTCTTTTAATTATTTTTAGATTTCAATTTATTCAGTTTTAATATACAAACAAAACCATTCTTTTAATATACAAACCACTACGTATTCATTTCACATCTAACATACAATAATAAACATTATGACTAATTAAAACCAACTAAAAACTAAAACATTAAAAATTACTATCTAAATTAGGCCCCCTTGGTATTGTGCCAATTACGCAGGCAGCATTTTATTTCACATCTACAAACTTACGACTGTGACCAATAGGTAAATTATTTAACCTCTCTTTTTTATCTCAATATTATTTTGACATACAAGAGCTCAAGAGATTTAAAATATTAAAGTTTTAAGAGTTTCCTAAGGAAATGGAAGTCGCTTCCGCTTCCTCGTCGGCAAGGGGCATGATTTGTGACATTCCCCTCTTTTCTATCCAACCCGTAGGGAGAAGAGGTAGCTTTGATACCTACTAATAAAAACTGAATTGTGTTAAGATTATTTTAAAACAGGTTTATGTGCTCTAGTAATTTACTAAATATGTAACATATTTCAAATAACTTTCACTGAGCGAAAAAAAATACTAATTATTAGTGAGTTTTAGTGAATCCCAAGACAAGGAGATTATATACTAACGGTTACAAAACAGTTTTTGATAATAGTAGTTATTTACTAATACCAAAAAATTTGTCCTTGTAACTACTAATTACTACTGTTTTGTAACCGTTAGTATATAATCTCCTTGGATTCACTAAAACTTACTAATAATTAGTATTTTTTTCGCTCAGTGTTTCAGCGTTCAAGTATTTGTATTATTTTTACTTATTAAGTTCTGCAATGTTGAAGTGACGAACCTTCCATCTAAAACTACAATTATCATGACAGAACACGATGGCTCCAATCTCCTAACTTTTTTAATCAAACCGCGAGCACCATTAGCATGACAATGCGCGTCACCCGCACCTGGCTCATCACCAGCGTGGCTGATCACATAATTTTAGCCAATGCATGCCTTATTTCTTGTCACATAAGAACGAGAAGTACTGCAGCATTCACGTTCAATAGACAAGCTTAACCTTGCTATCCGATTATAGGATTGCAAACCCAATGTTAATGTAGAACGGTTGGCACCTAACGCAGGAGACGAAGGATCTTGTAGGTTTGATGGATGCGAATGTCTGCGCGCGATGCATGCAAATGGTCGCGAACGACGCTATTAGTGCAATAACAACTAAACTCTCGTTATACTTATCTCTCAACTTTTGCATAATGTATTGCGTTTGTTTAATGTCTTCGTAGAGTTGTTTTGGTGTCTGGTTAATAGCTTGAAAATACAGCGGTTTTAAATTCTAGGTGGGAATTCTGCAGATGCACAATCACGTAATTAACAGCGGTAATGGCTTAAGTGTCTGTCAACGTGTTATGTGTGTTGGTTAATTGTTCTTCGTTGTTAAACTCAGGTGATTTTGCTAGCACAAATACGAGTATTATGTATTGCATTCTTCTCTGCATTGGGTTATCATAAAAATTACGAGTCTCCTAACCAGTGTTAGCCAGAGCCACAAGATACCACGTTATAAGTTTTTGAGTTTAGTATAACATGGTCGGTTACACTATGTTATACTTTTAGTTAGGAACGCAGGAAAACTCCGCTCGGTGCGGAGGCAGTACGATATGAGAAAAGTGTCAAATGTCAGTGTCAGCTTTCAGTCGAGTCGACGCGATACCATTTTTTACTACGCCCCTACATTTAAATGAGTGCTTCCTGACTGGAGCGGGATGCGCGGTAGCGGGACGATGCGAAGGCGGTACTGCTGCGCTTCTGCGCATAATATTACTACTGCGCAAACGTAATACTGACAGTATTATGTCAAGTGAGAATCTGTGCGACGTCAGTAAGTTTACGTCAAAGAAGAAAATGTCACATATCGATCCCGCCCCGCCAAGTCAGGAAGTCGCCAGTGTCTGGTTATGTTTATGTGACATAATTCTTAATGGGCACTTGGATTGACCGAAAATTTTTCACAGTTGTCACTCAACAGTCCTCTGCGTCGCACTGTCTCGTCACTCTCCAATATTTCATGTAACCTGAAAAATAACGTGCGAGCACGCATTGTTAGAACCTATACTAACACTGATTTCACATTTGAAAGCATCATTTAAATTTCGACGATTAAAAATAAGCAATATCGCTCCTGATAATATAATAGGTATTACAATTAACTGTTATTCTACAACTGATGAGTATTTGTTAATTGTTAACGCGATACCTACTATTCAAAACTAAATTTTATTAGTGCTCAATATTGCCGTACCTACTACGTATAAGTTATTCATTAATTAGTAGATATTATTGTGTATCGTTGTAACATAGTTGGTCTCCTGAATAAGTAAGAAAAATATGGACTTATAATAAAAATGTACGAAAAACGTTGATAATATCAAACTTCCCTTATGTCCTCAGCGGTGACACGTGTGACACGTGTCTGGTGTGATGCTAATGCGCCGCGATAACGGGGGCGGACCCGACGCGACGCGCTTGGTATTGCCGTAACACCTGTTGGCCTGTAACACAATGAGAACTCCACTATAACAACCTTTAGCTAGAAGTGAATTCTAAAAAAGAAAAAGAAAAAAATAAAGAGAAAGAAAAAAAGAAAGAAAGAAAGAAAGAGAAAGAGAGGAAGAGAGAAAGAGTATTTGTATTGTATTGAAATTCTAAAATCAAATCTTTTATATTAGTTGACTTCTTTAGGAATAATGTAACGAAGAAAAATATATCTTAAATATGAAAGGGAACTTAACATATTGACACATACTCATGCACATTGTATCTATTATATAAGCCTAAGGGATCGTCCTGATACAAACGCGACTACGCGATGATAGCGCGATCGCGCGACTTTTACTTTGAATATTTACTGGTAAAAGTCGCGAGTTCGCGCGATGGTCGCGTAGTCGCGTTTGTTTTAGGACGATCCCTTTAGGACACCTATTCGAGTTCAAAATATTCGCGAATAACACTCGCGCGATTGCGCGATCATCGCGTAGTAGCGTTGTATTAGGACGATCCCTAAGTCGGTCTTCTAAATACGATTTGTTTGCAAGCGGAACTTTAAACATTATTGTATCAAATTCTTCAAATGCAATAAAAAGTTTCGATGTTATCCTCCGCTTCTTCAAATAAAATTTAACGAGAAGTGTCAAATGAGTCAGAGAAAACTAATAACCTATGCATTGCCTTAGTTAGAGGGCCTACTGCAAAGCAAAATACTTCTCTCCCTCTTTTTTGTAGATACTTTGGTTTCGGTTCTCGGTAGGCCCCTGAAACAGAATAAATGTGTAGACACAAAGTTGCAGGCAAGAGCTAGTTTAACACAATTACATTATGTGTCATGCTTGCTCTTGTTTATTAGTGGTACTGCAATGCCTTTAAGCCAGCTGCTATGGAGACGCATATTACATTATGTTGGGAACCTTTTGTAGTCCGATGCAGGCATGATGTGAGAGGTGATAAGCCCGGTATTGTTCGAGGCGTGTTGCCTGATCTATATCCGACCTATCATTCGACGCGCAACATTAGTAAATGAAAGGGACTGGTACCTATATCGGAACGTCTGATCGGAACATGTTAGCTGTCATTCATTTTAAATCAGTACTTAAATGTGTTCTGATTCAGATTGTGATAACTACATATGTAATATACATATTTTCGTCTCAACCCATGAATTAAATTATCACTGGCACTTAACAAGCATAATAAATTTACGACACTAATGAAACTGTAAATAAACACAAAGGTGTGAATATTTGATGTCCCAAAACCTAAATGAGGGCTACCACGTATGGATTCGCCGCTAGATGCGCTAGTGTGACGACAGTCCTCCGAAATGTCAAATTTCATACTTTGTGGGTGGGTTACGCGGGTTTATTTCTAATTAAATTAATATGATGACTATTTTGCAATATCTGAGATTGATAATGGCAAATATGAGTTAGAGTTCAACGAATTTCAGTGCTTTGCGGTAATTTTATCGCCAGTAAACTTATGTCATACTTTTTTCCGTACAAAACGGAGTGCGCTACTATACGGAATGTTCGATAAAAATATTTACAGTGCGGTTTTATTGTATAAAATACGATTTCAACGTGTATATAGTTTTTACGCCCATAATAACCAATAAGAAACTTTGACAGCTGGACTGACAGCACGGTGGCGCCAACTGGTGAGCGCAAAAACGGTAGCCTTCATTACTAGGGTGGGGAATCTAGACCAGACCTGTGTATGAGAGAGCCCGCAGTAGGACGACGATGACGACGGTACTTAATGGCTTTATAGGCCGGGCCCAATAAAGCGATAGGAGTCCGCGGTTGGAGAGTGGCCTCGGAAAAATCCAGGGAAACCTCCAACACGACCATGCGGGCAGTTTAAACACTGGAAAAGAGTTTGCGCTCCTGTGAGATTGGTGGGTTGTAAATGATCAGATCGATATTTTTACAATATTTAATATAGAATTTCATTCTATTTCATTTTAGTTTGCCCCTTTATTCACAATCATTTAGCTTCTAAAGTTCAATGTTTGTCTGCCAATTATGATTTGATTTCAATAAGATCGCGAACGTTTACGTTTAATTTCCAAGAGAAACATTCAATTTGATATTGTTTACGCTTCCCGCATCGTATGATCAGTTAGTATTGATCTTGCCATGCGGGCCATTATACTCGTGCTTCTATAAAGAAAACCGCCTTAGACTTTCGCAACGTTTGCGGAAAGAGAACCATATTAGATTATATTACGAATATACACGCAAGTAATAAATACAGCTTGATTTGGGATTACTTTGAATGCCTTTATTTTATCCGTTTTTCATATGAATTGTAAAATTTGCCGTTTAAGCTCCTACAACAAATATTGGATTTTGCTTACTTGTAACTATTGTTTTCGCTTACTCGAGTACGTAATAAACTTGTTTTGTCACGCTAATTTTATGAAAATTTTGTGTCATACCTGACATATTTTTGTGTGTAAATGATTCATAAACTTTGTTGCAGGTAACGCTTCTTATTCCATTTTCGGAATCAACGCTCAATCAATAAGAATAAGGTAAAAGTTTGTTATAATAGGTAAATCCAACGATGGCCAGTTATTGAACCTACGATACTACGTATCTCCAAAACAACAACAAAAAATCACTGAAATCATCAGATTAGACAAACATGTTACAAATAACTTTATGTGCCTGTATGTAGCTACTAGCTAGTTATAGGCATTAGGCATCTATTGAAATATAATAAACGGGTCGCTCACGTCTTTAACGTCGAATATCGCTTGACATGTTTCGGACCCAAACATCCTCCATCATTTCATCATCATCTCATCTGTGTGGTCCTTAATCATGAGGTCTAGTCATGACAGCCTCGCGTCTAACACAGTGTTAGACGTTATATTTCAATATTTCTCATATAACGATTTTTCTCTATATAACCAATAAACCAAAAACCTTTATTTTTTATTATTTAAAAACAATTGACAAAAACTTATGTCTAAATGGGTCATAAACACTTGCAAAAACAAAAGTCGTCTCTCCTGTGGTCAATAGTTAACGGCTTATGAGCATGTAAGTTATGATTTTATTACATGGATTTATAGAACCGGAGACGCCGTTTATGCGGGTTATTAGACCAATCCAAAATAGTGTAGGTACTTAAAGTTCTAAAAAATAAAATAAAATGTAGACTTAAATGTTGTGGCAAGAAGTAGACGGATAGCTAATTAGGTATATTTAAATACTGCCAAGGTAATGTCGGAACTAAGCTCTTTTAAATTTATTTTTGTTAGTTTTACCCCTTGGACCCAAACATTCAGAATTAAATGTATAGTGTGTGTAATCCACGAAAGCGCGCCCATCCACAGCCCAATCTGTACAATTGCGCATAGAGTGCGCAAAGATTCGTATGATATTCGCTGTGGAAGGCCTCATGGAGGACACGCACTAAAGAATTACCCAAACAGCATAACGGTAAGCCGTAAAAATAACGATCTGTGAACGGAAGCGATGGGTCGAGGCGACAAATAGTAGGGTGCTGTTCCGCGCCTCTGTCACCACGAGGTGACGCCGCGACTCCGATAAATTAGCTCCTCGGGTGTCGCGTGAAACAAGACGCCTTATTAGCTAGAGGACAGCATGGGGGTACCTTTAATTTGTATACGAGGGTATTCGTACATAATTTAACACTATACATTATAAACCCACTACAAAAAAGAAGAGAATAAGTAGGTATCTTAGACTATACTCTTATTTTTCAAAATTGAGACCATAATTCGTATGAAAATCATGTTTCATTATATAAAATCATAATTAAATACCAATTTGGCGAATACTACAATCCACATAACCAATTTTTTTTCTTGTGGTGGCTACCACAAGAAAAAAAATGCTTTATTGCGCTGCTTGCATTATGAAAACTTGATTCGCCTTTAGGCATCACGGATTTCTGCCTCTTTAGACAGTTTCCCCTAGCATATTGGTATTTGATTATATTGGTTTGTGTGCCTGGACATCTTGGGAAAACGAGAAGGGAACTCCTCAAATATGGGGCTGTTGCTTACTTATGGTTATGTATTTTGTTCTGTCAATAATAAAATGCTACCTCATTTATATTCGCTGAAATACATTCCTCCTCATCTTCCAAGAACAGAGCTTCCCGATGACATATCTGTAGATAAAAAAATACCTTTTTCATGTTGCCTACCTGTTAATAAAACATTACAATTACGTCTGTGATCATCTCTCAAACATCAAAAAGTATTTCTATACCCGTTAAAAAACGATCACACAAAAAGGAATTAAATAATATTACAATAAAGTTGGATATAAAAAAATATAAAAGTATATGTACATACATAATTTATAAAAACAAATACACTAAAAGTACTACATTCATATAGCACTCACTCAAGCAATTTGCCATTGACCTTTTCGGAAGCATCGCTGACGTATTGTCAACAAACTACTATTCACTTAACTCTCCACGGCAATAACTCATTCACCACACAAAAATAGCTGGAAAGCCCTCGCGGTCTCAGTAGTGTTGAATGAAGAGCTCTTCGACTACACCTAATCATTTTGAACTTTATCTACTCCACATAAGGTCCATAAAAGCATTTGATTTTATTTACACGATTGCCGAGTGTTGATTAATTACGGTGCAATGGCACGCCACCGTTGAGCGGTAGTTACAAATGCAATTTTAATTATAGCCATGACCTGATTTAGACCCCATAGGAATAATAAGCTTTAAAACAACTTAATTAAATGTGCCGCCATTTTGTGTGCCTACATTTATAACGTAAACTTCAGTGCGCAGACATGCGAATGTTAACACAGAGGTGACAGAATTAATTTAGTTTACATTAGAATTGCATACATTTTTACTCGGTTCACTTATTACAGTGGACTAGCTTGTGCTCCGCGACTTTGATCTCTAGTACAAAATTGTTTTTTTACACTACTATTTCCTCTAAGATTATTATATATCTGAATACAGTTTTGTATTATTAATATTATTAATAAATGTTGCTAGAATGAGTGCATCAAAAAATGTCATACCAACATCAATCTCAAATACGTGAGTCAAGTAAACCTCTTGAAGCGGCACCAGTACAGTTGTTCTAGAATTATAATGTTTTGACACTACTGAAATTTACTTTTGTGTTCGTGACACACTCACCATAAGCGCTGCATCTAGATATGACAATAATTTGACCGTCGCGACTCACGACCGATGGCGATACCACTAATGAGGCCCTCCGGACGCCTTCAAAGCACCTTTTATAACGCATTTAAATGTGAACTTATTTATCGCATAATGTGGTTTAAACTGACAGGTTTGGGGTTTGCCATTTATGATGGATACAATCTTCACGGACAAATGATAAGCCTTTTTCTTGAACCATGACAGTAGTGACAAGTGTATGAAAAAGTACGTAGATCATTTGCTTAAGTGAATAAACCAGCGGACAGCCGGGATGACGCTAGGTAGAAGAAGAGTGAATGGCACGGACCTAGCGTTACAGTAAGCTATGCAATGCGTAGTCTAACATTTACTCATCACTTGCTTTTGTGTGAAATAACATTTACAAAAATACTCGTTTTATTTATGTAACCAGGTGAATTATGAAAATCGTTTTGAAGATTTCATAGCGACAACCAACCGCGTCCGCGTTTGCCTCCATTTGTTCTTGCATGACTTGCACTCGGGACCAAGGACCAACTTCCCGTGTTGACGATTAATTTCCTTACATTATTACCATGGGACACCCGCACCCGGGAAGGCATTGTTTTGGGGATCTTGATACTTTGAGCTTCGGAAATTATTTGCATTGCGATGACGCGGCGGTTTGATGTTTTAGGGTCGTTCGCCATTTGATATGTCTCCCAAGTCTTTGCTGTTTATTTATATTTCTAAATTTTAGAGTGCTATAAGTGCGCTTTGTTGAGAGTGAGGTAGCTGAAGATGTTTCTAGTATTGAACACAATGAATCCTCAAGTCAATAAAGAACCGGCAACGCGCATGTGATTCTCCTGGAGTTGAAATCGTCCATAAGGCTACGGTGTATGCTTTCCATCCTCCTCCTCCTCAATCGGTCCCTCATGGCTGAGGATCGTGACTCTGCCGACGTAGCATGGCCAGTATTCTTCTCCAGGAGTTGCTTGCTTGCTTGCTTGCTTGATGCTTTCTATCAGTTGTTGTAAAATACTACACGTAAATCATTGTATATTCTACCCCACTTTGTTATGTAGACATTACTTATTAAAATGGAAATGAAGTTTTGCCATAAAGAATGTATGAATTGACTGCTAACGTATTCCGAAACCTATCACGGTCAAACAAGGGCCGCTATGATATTTATTTTAAATGACAGAAGGGTATACGTCCTTAGGAATACGGCACATTTTGTAAGTTGAATACCGTAACTGATACTGCTCGAATTGTGAAATCACATCAATATATGGACTTTTATCATAATAATGTTTACCTTGTTATTCATAATAGTCTCGCAGTTGAATAAAATAACGATGCTTCTAAATAACAATCATCGGGCACACATGGAGTAAACCACAAGCCATCATTTAGCTGTCCTTCAAGATACTGGTATCGGTGGAAAGGACCACCGCGGGGATAATTGCACTGCACCGCACGACTGCACCCGGTTCGATGCACTAAAGCACTTAATATTTGACCTACCGCGGCGAATGAAATGGAAGGTCATGAAATTGAACACGAGTTATTTTCCAATCCAAATACTGTAATTGGTCAGTCTGTGTATTTTTCAATAAAAACAATTAAGGAAACATACTTATGATGATTTGTTTCTAATCAAAGCCAGCTGCACAACTGCAGCAGACCTGCTTCCAGAATAAGTTCAGCGCGATGTGTGTTTAAATATATTCGGCCATTTATGCCTTGAAAAATGTATACTTTGACACTCTCAAGGGAATCAAAATTTATAGGGTACTTTCCGTTTAGAGTTATGGGCAAGTTATTACAAGTACAGGGAATAATCATAAACTGTAAATTTGTAATTAAATCATAAAAATGAAATCTGTATTAAACATCGAGACAGAGTTACATCCACAAGTACCTAACTAATCATCGAGAAAAAGCAACGGTATGCACGTTCATAATTGTATTACCTACCTTCTTTGTACGAAACCATCGGTGGGCGAGACCGGTACGCACTTGTCTGGTTTTTTGCTTACGAGTGGATTATATTACCGTTATACCTAATGAAACAATATTTAAACCTTCAATACTTATAAAAGTCTTGTTTATTATGTCGTCTCATAAAGTTTGTCGTCCCCATTAGCAAAAGATTTGGGACCTCGCTCCGAATACTTCGCAAACTTTCTTCTGTAATATCAATGTTTAAGTGGAAATGAGGAAAGTTAGTGGGTACACGCAATCTTACCATGTGAGAAACCCCACGTGTAACAACAGTGATATAGTTCAAGTAACATACTTATAAAAACATAAGAAATTAATAAAGAATATATTTGGGTCAAATGGAGACATAGGAGACATAAAACGTACCTATGAAAACGTTTATAAACTAACATTTTTAAATTTTAACAAAACCAAAAACTCCTCAAATCGATTTGGATCTATTTTGTCTGCATTATAAGCCCTACAGCATGAGCTACCTAAATCCTTAACGTTGTAAATTAAACTAGACTTACTAAAACGTTGCGTGCCAAGATACCGTCGGCTGCTATATAATTCACAGAGAAAGATTGTAGGGTCCAGCGGCTTAAATTAAGACATCCGCGCTTCTTCATCTTGCTTATCTCTGACAAGACGAGCGAGTAATTTGAAAACCAGCGCCTTGTAAAAAGTTAAATAAATATTTCATTTTATCTTACCTTTTAGCGGTTATTTTATTCAAGAGGACAGTACCTGCCTGATCGTGTATCGACACCCCTCGAACCAACCTCATCGAAGGTTATTTTAAAGTTTTTATACAAACCAGTTTCATGTGGAACGTGTTAAAATTGCCTGAATGATTGCGGTAAGGCCCTCGAATTAAGTGTTTTACCTAATAATAACAACAAAAACTCGTCGCAGAGCTGGTAATGTGAGGTTACAAAATATAAATACATGAATGATGAACAACGATTTTATTTTAATTTACATTTTAAGATCGCCGCGGGTGAGTCTTGAGAAACGTCACAAAGTAACAAAGCGGTTTTATTCGCCTAATTAAACATGGCGTATCCGAGATTATGAAACTTGGTTATTTTCCGAGGGAAGACTGCATTTCGCAAATGCAGTTAGACGAGCACCCACTTAATTCGTAGTATCTGGCGGCTCTGTTGTTTCCTCGCTTCGTAGCTCCTGCCTTGAATATTTCTATCGCTTTAATTACAGTTCCGTTTCTGTAAATACCGTCGATTCCAATGATACTAGTATTTTCTTTATTTACAGAAGTTCTTCATTTTAATTGCAGGGCATTTTCTTGAGCCTCGCCGCGCGGGATTAAAAACAAAACGCTCTAATTACCCTGTAGCCCCGGCCCCGCGCGGGTCGAATCGCCGGGTCTAATCAACCCTGTACAGCTGCCGGCGAACACCCAAACACGGCCTGTAATTCTAGTATAAGTTTTTTCGAAACATTAACTAATTCGAACGCGTTTGGGTTTTGTCTCAAAATGTATGAAAACGCTCTCGCCGACTTTGAAATACGCGCGTTCATCGGTTAGCAACAAATGTTATACTCGCTGTTTTAGTTTCCACTAGTGACCACCAGAGGCGCTGTTCACGTTTTCATACCACTTTCATACATTTTGAGACAAAACACAAACGCGTTCGAATTAGTTAATGTTTCGAAAAAACTTATACTAGAGCTACTGTGCGCGGGGCTTCTCTCGAAACAGTTAACTTATAGCATAGGTACAGGATTTTTAGACAAGATGTTTACAACAGTTTTATTGCGCACGGTGGCTTTCTTACACCGCATACGAGCTAGGTATAGCAAAGCGATAGGGGGGGGGGGGGATATTTGGTGAACCTTTATCTTGTTCTGCCAGGACCCCTAACTACACAGGGGAAGCATTATCCTTCATAACTTCATTTCTTACAACGTCGTAGTACTTAAGTCCAAAAAAATCGAAATCACGCTCACGCAATCTCAAAAACTTTTCCCTCGAAGAATTAACAAAGCCACTCTAAAATCCAAACTGAAATAGAACAAGCTTTGAACGAGTGCTCTCGAGGTAACCTCTGACTCGCACTCGACATCCGACACTCGCGCTGAGAGTGCTCGCGACACCGCGACACTCAAATTAGAGTTGCGAGAGTCAGCAAAGAAATCGCGCTCAACAAGAGTGCGTAGCGAGTAATCTAGTCACTAGATTCTGGTGTTTCTTTTAAGATTCCCCTTCTCTTTGACACAGCTAAGTAAGTATTATGGCAAGGACTGTTACGGTGGCGTGATAATGACTTGCCTTTTAAAACATGCCATGTGCCCCTATGTGTGTCTAATCTAACGCAGGTTACGTACAAAGCCCTCAGCTTCATATAAATCACCATCTGATAAAACCGCTATGTATCTTCTTCCCATCTTCCCCGTACTCTGACATTGTATTGAGATGTAGTCGCGTGGGAACGGCCATTGTCCCACCTACAATGGGCTATGCCAGGAAGCCATCCATCGCGCCGCCACCGTTGCTGGCACTGACAAGTTAACTTGACTCAGGTAGGTAACATTCGAGTTGGCTTGTGTCTAATCCTTATTTTTCTCTGCTTTATCTAATTCCCTTTAATAGGTCATAGAGAAGTCATCATCATCTCCTAGCCGTATTCGGCCACAGCGACTACTTCCTACTGCTGAGAGCGAAGTAATGGAGTAATTAAGAGACATATGCTTCGTTGCAAGAAATGAATCACCAAACTTCCCCTATGATTTGATTCGTACATGGTTTAATCAAATCAATAATAAATAAATAAGTAAGCGCTACCTACGATTCAAAGATGTTTGTAAAGTAAAATCACAAAGCAAGAAAAAGTTTACCTAGAGGGTTCCCAACAGCCCTTCTATATCGCCACTCTATTATTACCCACACCTTACTCTAGTGTTTGTAAACGGACCGTTTAACCCAAAAGGAAGTAATGATAGCTTTAAAAACGCCAGGACGCACAAAAACGTAAATTACATGTAATTTAGTCAAGAAAATTACAAAGAAATTTAGGGGCTCCCATCGTAATTGGGTTGGATTTTATGGCGTTATTAAAGTGGTAATTAGTGTTTAATAGTGTCTGCGGGGAGGGAGCTAGACAGGGTCTAAAGAATCAGGCGACTCCTGTATAATTTAACTTTTTCAAACCAACTCCGTTTTTCCCACGTTTAGTTTGTCATTCTTATCGGTCACTTTGAAGTGAAATTAAAAAATAAGGGTTGGAATAGAACTACATCTTTCCTTCTACAAAAACAAGTTAAAAGTGGCATCAGAAATATATTTACATGTATTGTATAACATACATATAAAAGCAGTTATCGCTTCGTCTGTATAATATGCAGGCTAGAGGTGGGTGATAAATAACTTCACGATGAAAAAATCACGGTGATCCGCCGTTAAAAAGTAACAGTGTGACTTGTCACGAAGTAACAACGTTACAAAATAACGTTGTTACTTAGCGACGATATCACTGGAACAGTGTTTAAGCGACGCGTCGCGGCGTGCCTTGTGACCGCTGTTACTAACTGTGACTGTGACGTCTGTGACTGCGGTGCGCTGTCACAGAGTAACATCAGTTGTTACTCGTGACACGAAATAACCGAAGTGACAAAGTCACGGTGATTTTTCAAAGTGATTTTTTTGGAACGGGAATAACAATAACGGTGATCAAAAAGTAACGCTTTTCCCAATTGCAGGCCTCGAGCTTACGATGGAGCCATTCATGCAAGTTGCGATCCACCCAGAAGCGAAGCGAAAGTTAGCGATAACATTACAGTCGGATGCTCTCGGTCTATATGCTCTGCTACTATTTTATGACTTTATTAATAATGCATAACGTTTTATTAAGAACCTTAAAGTTTTATCCATGAATTTGTTAATATTGATGAATATTCGTGGGTACCGATTCCGATACGATACGATCGATGACTGTTAAATATTACCATGCAACATAACATATTTGTAAAAGCCAATGCAAAATATATATCTGTCATACGTATTTTAGTACGCTACGAGTTCCTAAATTAGGTAGGTATTTACATTAGTGTAATTGCAGCTATCGCAACGATGCATGGTAAGTACGTATATCCATCCATCCATCACACAAAATGTTTTTAACGTTTTTTTTTATTTGAAGCTAATTGATTATAAATTGTCAAAAGAGTCGAAAGAATGTTTAGGTAAATTGAAAAAAAAAAACACCTCAAATTATTAATTTGTTATGTTTCTGACAGTCATTGATCATGCTTCACCCTAAACGACAATATCATATCCGACCTTCAAGCAAATGCCTCATCTCGATTCCACCCGCGCCCTCAAAAACAAGATTACGACGCAGTATGGCCGCTTAGAGCAAACTTGGTTGCCAGCCATATTTTTCACGGCTAAACTCGATTATCAAAATTCAGTGAAGGGCGGTAATGGCTCAATAATATGGTGGTGATTTGTAGTCCGCCCCGTTCCCCGCAGGTGCTTCAATTACTAAATTGAACATTGGATTATAATTTTATTATCCGTAACTGCGTCTGGCCCTTCTAGCGATTTATGGCGGGCCCGCGCCGCTACCTCAAACACTTATTTAAGCCCAAAAGCGAGGTTTACATTTTAGAGAACTCCTCCTAAATTGTTTATAAATATTAATGTTCCGTTAATTGATAATATAGGAGCTTCTTTTGGTTTAATCTTCTGTTACTTAATGTTACGCTACTTAATATTATTCCATTATTCTAACAGCATGTTTATAATACATATAAACACAGATATTGAAATAAAAGAAAAAAATACTTTGTTTTTATTTCTTACTAATGTTTTTAACTTTACTATACGAGTATTTATCTGCCTAAGTATCTACATATTTTTATTAGATTAAAATTAACTTCATCCCTATACTGATGAGACTTCCTTATTGTAGGTACTCTAGTAATATAAATTGCTCAAATTAAAAACCTATCAGCCGTAGAATGTACCCCTCTCTAAGGAATGAGGGGTGAGTGATGGGGCTGTCTCTATCGCCAAAATTAGCATTTTGAAAAATACGCCTAAGGAGGCCGTTGCGATAAGAATAATACAGGCTGATGCTACTAGTAAGATGGAAAGTAAAAAAAAAACTACACCTTGTAAAGACGGCCCTTTTACTACTTTGAATGCCTGTTATTTATATATTCAGTTCGCATAAATAGGTACCCACAAGCTGTGTGTGGTCGTAATAAATAAAAAAAAGTATTCATTACTTTATTTATTTTATACATTACTAAATCGAAGCAAAGACATTAAATAAACTTTTTGTGGTATAAATCAGGGTACATTGGTAACTCTTAATATTTTTTTTATCACGAATCCCTAAAAGTATACAAATAAGTTGAGTTTGAACAACAACCGATTTTAATTGAAAGTCCAAAATGTACCAAACAAACCCATCCTGTAATAAGACGGTTTCTGCCCCTTACTTTATGTCTGTCGTCCGGCAAGCGCCCGCGTGTATCAGGAATGTTCGATATTTAATTAAACCTCGTTTTTGAGAGAATCTCCTCTCGCCCCTTCTCCCTTAGCCCCGTAGCCAGAAACAATTAAATTTTATCACAACCAATCGCAGTCCGGAATGAGGGCGTAAGAAAAACTGCCTAAACTACTGCAATCATCGATGCGGAACGTTGGAAGGAACAAATACGAATATTCGATAAAAATTATGTCCAAGCTGAGGCAAAATTTATTTTTAAAACATCCTGAATGGCGATTATTTTGCTAACTAGTCGTATTTTCACATAGATATTGGGTTTTGATGCGACATTACAAACACTTCGGTTCACATGGAAGCACTGACAAAGTATAGGACTATTTTCGTTAACTTTATTTATTGTAACTGGACTTCGACCAATTTCCCAACTGCTTCTAAAGCTTGTAAAATCGAGTTCTATCGAAGAGACTGCGTCGTAAATATCCGTATAACGGCTCTCCACTCGCCTTAAATTGGACAGGATGTTGCAAATGTTGTATTCAATTGGAAACAAAACCCCTTTATTTGACCGCAGTCGGTCGGCGCAGTAAGTAAGATCTGATAACGTTCGCGTGCTGCTTTCTAATTATGCCGAGTAGCTAGCTGGCCATCGAGATATTGTTTCTAGGTGACCGCGATTACCATCTACATGTTTATTGTCACTTATAGGCGGTCTAGGCCGTAAATCGTTCGTAAGGAGTTTGGTTAATCTGAGTATAGTATTGTAAGCAGCACTGGAATTGACTTTGGAGACGTGTTACCTAATACACACCATAGGTAATCGGGATCGATAACTAGAAAATATCCATAGCACTTACTTACTCATCAATAACAATTACTCGCTGCTCAACCCATCCACAGACCCACAGCTGACGTTCACGGGGCTTCATTTTATAACTGTCTGAAGTATTTTACAAGTTATTCGGAGGAACTTGGTCATGAAAATCTGTTGCTGGCTCGCATACCAATAGTGTAAGGGGTTGTCTAATCGCAACATTTGTCGTTATATGTACTACAAAATTGTACATTTTATGTTTGGGAATGTAGGTATTAGTCGTAATAATTTTCCATCACCCATTACATAAATCGTGGGTTAACAATCATGTACATGGTAACATTCCTTACACATACCCGAGCCGTCACGGAACATTCCTGACGCGTTAGTTCATTACAATACGTAGATATACGACTATACGTGCACTGTATCCCCTGTGCAGCTAGTACTACTGCTAAATCACTCCGGTGTCTGATCACATGGGTAATAGAATCAGGAGCGTCTATATTCATATTTAGTTCTAGCAGCGAAGTAGTGCTTTCAACTAGTAGTAGGACTAAATATGTCAAATGGAGTGCGCGCCACACAGTGATGTGAAATAGGAGGTGAAAGGCAATAAGTGTTAGATTGACTTGAGCGAAGTTAATATGAATATTAAGATATTTTATAGTCCTCAGCAACGAATTTGCAATGCAGTGATGAATAGGAAACACATCAGCAACAATATCTCTTAATCGATAAATAATATACTACTTTTGAAATTTCAGTCTTAAAAAACTAAGGTCACACACATATTGTGAGCTTAATATCATTAGATCTCTCTCTATTTGTGTTTGTATGAAATATTTTTAGTGGCTATACTCGTAACTCTTAACTTCATACTCGGTGCTACATCACAATTGCGTACCTTCATGTAGCCAGCTTAATGCGACAGGAATCGTAAAACCGTTGTCTGTCCGTACTTGAAACTAAATTAAACCATCATAAAGCGTCCCTGGCCCCCTTAATGATCGGGCTTGCGAGCGTTGGCAATTTTCGTTGCATCTGTTTATTTGCAAGGTCTATGCTGATCCGCTTTCCCTACTGCTGTTGTATCACTTGATGTTCCTAAGCGTCAGTTAGAATAACACATTAACTTTTGTTTTATCGGAATGGTGTTTAATATAATTGGGGCACATCATGAAATAAAGAACGTCACAAGTGAGTAAATCCGGTTTTTGAAGTTGACGAAAGTGACGAACATCTTATACAAATTTGAGAATTTTTAATTTCTTTTGTATTCAAATTTTGTACAAGTTTTACGTTTTTATAGACAAATGGCTAATGATTGTTTCATCCATTTCAATCATTTCGTATTGTGTGCATATGCAAATAAACTAATTTTATTTATCTTGTAACTACCTAGTTGGATTTTAAAATGAGAAACGATTGAAAACGCTTTTATCAGCAATGTATTGTCAAAAGTAGATATGGAATAAGCTAAATATTGTCAGACGTTTGCACTTTTCCATAAATAGAAAATACTTTACAAGTTTCAGCATGTCCACATCGTTTACGTGAAATAATATTTCTCAAACGTTATCTCTTGGGCATTCTGAGCGTTCACTGAATTTTCGCAGTTTATTGCGCTCTTTACATGCAGCGCATTCTGAGAATACTAGAAAATTCAATATTATGAGGCAGAAACAAGAATGTAAAGCCGGTGTCACGGCGGCTACGGCGTAGCGGCGTAGAGCGCGGTTGTAGCGCGTAGCGGGCGACGACCCCGCTGGCCTCTTTATTATCCCGATTATGCTCGGTAAAGGATATTATTTGTCGAGTGTTATTGTTGCTGGCGCTCGAAGGGGGCCAGGGGGTGTTTGTTTAGATTTCATTACGGGCTGCGCGGCGCGCGGGCGCAAACAGCTGGGAACACAACCTCGTAACCTTCCTTTGTAAAGGGAGATCAACGTCGAGTGTTTAGGTAGCTTTTTTAAAGGATATTAATGCTAATTTAATTCTTTGAATTATCATTTCAAATTAACAACATGGTTTCGTGTGTATTCAAAATAATTAGGCTCTATTTATAACCTTAGTCACATTGCGTTACCTATTTTATGCTAGTTTCCTTGCACAGCATCCGCGAACGCCAAACAAAACTAAAATACCTAAAGCCGTAAATCCTGTGTGAACTGGTTGTGCAAACTGCTCGAAAACCGACTGAAGCAAAAAGTATTTACATACACAAAAGACCACCGCTGCAGTACGAGTACAACAAACGTTAAACAAAATTTCTTTAAATAGAGCCGTGGACAAGTGCCCATTTATGCACATTTTACTATTTTCCACAGTAACCCTGAAAATAATTGACACATGAAAAAGAGGCTTACATGTAAGATACACATACACTTAACAATACAATAAGTACAAAACTTTATTGCACACCTCAATTAAAAGGCACAGTACAATATGTTAAGTAGACGCAAACAACAAGCGGTCTTATAGCTAAAAAGCGATTTCTTTCAGACAACTTTAGGGTAGCGGAAATCAATTCAGTATACAACTGTTTCCATTATGTTAAGGTTGTATATTTGATTGTTTCCATGTGAATTATTTTGGTTATTATCTGGTCAGTCCCAGTTCGTAGCTGATAAACGTAATCTAGATGCATATTCTATGCAAAAGGGAGGACCTGCTTCGGGTGGATATCAGTCACACATTGGGTTACTTCATAAACGTAGATACGTAAACTAGCAATGAACTCGTAAAGCTTCTGTTGTTATTCGTGAGTACAGAAGGTCCGAGTATATTCATTTTATTTACCTACGTATATTTATAATGAACATACCTACATATTATGAAAATTATGCGTTTCGTTTAGTTGGATTTCTATTTTTACAATGAATTCAAGTTACAACCTAGTAAAATTACTAACTTATTAAATTATGTAGCCCATACTCGTAAAAAATGAGTACAATGATCTCATATCCGTCATATAATTAATAATTAATATGCATAATTTAGTCCTGGATTTCGTAATTTTGTTATTTGAAATGCATTTAGCCGTATGCAGATGAAACGCTCATCTGGAAAACCTCAAAGCTCGAGAAGGCACCTTGGCAATATTATTAAGCTGTTATAATAATAATAAGGTGTTGCCCTTAGGCCATTTTATAATGTCGCTATTCTATGGGGGCCCATCTAGCAGAGAGCGAGTCACCGTCTGCCGGGAATAAAAATCTGAGACAGTTTTATTAGGCAGGCGTCCGGTGTCTCACCCAATAGCCCAGCCATTAGTCCATCATATTCACCCAATGGCCCAGTTCATTTAGACTCCATCAATCAGCAATAGTTGCTATACACCCTGGTGGGTGCTGTCTCTGTGTGCGTCCCATGACACGGGCAGGGACAGCATCCGCTCGGTGTATCCCTTGCATTTCATTAAATTGTCAAAAGGGCCTCTACGTGTTGGCTATGTGGTACTCGTTGGTACTTCGGTACCTCGGTACTTCGGCTCCGCGCACGCCTCCCAAAGATCCGGGACACCATTGTCCCGTGAACGGGAAAGACATACAAATAATAATAATAATTTATTTATTTATTCAGACAACATGGGTCCATCGAGTCGTTAGTTTTGTTATCCTTATCCTGTTAGTTGAATAAATTAATTAATGAATACAATTATTAGAATTAGAATTACAATTACTTATACATTAATTGATTAAATTTAGTTAACATAATAAACCCGTTCAGACTCGGGGTTTATTAGTCCCGCCATCACGCCTTTGCAGAACACTATCAGCCCGATCAGCTAACACGTGCAGGATGCCATTGCCATATCATGAGTTCTTGAATATGGCGTGTGAGCGGACAGTCAGTGTCTAGGGAAGTTAGGAGTCACATGTCACCGTCACTCGGCCACGGGAAAACGATGTCACCTCTCCCTGCGCCCCGCGCACCGCTCACTCCGCTTGACGAAGGTCAGGACGGTAAGAACTTTCAGTCCCATCTACACAATTGCCGCCAACACTGATAAATTGAAGGGTTTTTAAGGTCCTGGCTTAGAAAGGTCCCTTTTTACAAATTTGGTTCAGACTTGCAAAATGGAAAATCGGATTAAGATAACCTTACTACCTGGTGCATGTAACATTTTTCCTTTTGTTTTTTGTACGTTTGACTGGAAAAAATCATCCCGTTTGGAGCAACTAATAATTGAATTACTAACTATTATCAATCATCATGACAGAATGTTCGAACTTCTATCAGAAAAAAAACTTCTAAAAACTTTGAAATGCCGCTTTCGCTTAAGCCTCGACCGTATAGTACCTAACCCTCTATCCACTAAAACGTTTTCCTAAAATCATGAATCATGCCAATGCATTAATTGTTTTCACACTAAAACCCCTACTGAATCAGTTCTCCTACCAAATCAAAACTGAACATTGAGTATTAATTAAGCGTGAAGTGTCCCTTAAGGGAGCTAGCGGCTACTAAAATGTGGCAGTGCGGCTCCATGCGGTCTAGTGCGAAGACTGCGAAGTCGGTGCGGTAACTATTGGCACGGCACATAAAAACATGTTGTTATTCCGTCTCGCCAGCTCTCGATCATCCGGAAAAACGGTTTCCGAGCCTTACCACTGCAACTCGCACCGGTGAAATAAAATGGGACTTGGAATCATTTTGTCGTAAGACCTAATAATGTGTGTCGGGTCATGTATTTTCATGTTAGATGCGTTTCTTATTACGGAATCGCGGAGGCAGAAGTGGGTATTCTTGGGTAGTACTGAAAGTGTTTGTTGAAAATTTTGCGTATGATTAAGTGTGGTCAAAATTTTCCTGTTATTATTGGTTTGTTGTGGGCCTTCTATGCCGCCTCGACCAGTCATTGATCTATTGTGGCAGCCGAGCCCTAAAAGTTTTTGGCTTAGTACCCGTTGCTTCCAGGAATTTCCAGACCTTTGGGTAGCAACCTGTTGTATCTCCTCCCTAGGTAAATACTTCTTTAAGCGCTTTTTACCTGCAGATCCTTAGTCCAGACTTTCGTTAGAAGTATGATTAGGTATTGTTCACATATCTTGTTTTAATAATGCCATGGCGCAGCATCCGTGGCACAGCTTATAAGTTAAATAGCCGGTACAGAGACACCAGAATAGAGATTTTTTTAGATAATTTTTTTAAGTCTGACTAACTAGAAATAGACCTATATATATATATTGATTTAAATTTGCACGATTTTCACACATTATTATTGGGGAACGGAACTTAATCAAGTACAATTATAACTAATTTACCTTTTTTAAGGTTTTGCCCGACGTTTCGAATGTATCACAACATCCGTGGTCGCGAGCTGACTGGCGGGAGCGGGTATCAACATCTTAATAAAGACCAAGTGCGGGTAGTTCGGAAAACCCGTGCGGCTAGAAGATGTTGACACCCGCTCACGCCAGTCAGCTCGCGACCACGGATGTTGTGATACATTCGAAACGTCGGGCAAAACCTTAAAAAAGGTAAATTAGTTATAATTGTACGCGATTAAGTCCCGTTCCCCAATAATAATGTGTAGAAAAAGACCTGCCTGAAATTTAGTTCCTTGGTAGGGGTGAGGGCTCGATGGTCTCCTCCAGCGCCCCTCGCCCCGCGCCGCGACACTCAATTTGTCCGCAAATCAAATCAAATTTAGTGGTCACCGCCCCGCCCTGCACCACCCGCAACCCCCTGTACCAATTGCTCAGCCGCTTGCGTTCAGGCGGTTTCTGGATTTTGATGATGGAACTGTAATGTAAAATAATTAAGAAACAGTGATAATTTTGCTGTCTTATTCTGTCTCTACTTATCAAAGTCTCCTATCATGGGAGTATTTTAGACTATATTTTTAATTAGAATAATATTGTGTATAGGTTTTTTTAAACAAGTATGTTAGTTTGTAAAGTATACATAAATATAGGCCTTGTCGCCTGGTACAAAGAAATGACATATTTTATGTTACGACACTAAGTAGTCGTTTAAAGACCCATTTGTATGCGATTTCGTCACTGTCACATTCCGAAAGGGTAACAGAGATAGAGCTTGCAGGCAGCATATCTTGTTACGGTAGAATTTGTCGATTTTTATTTATTTAAAAATATTGCCTCAAATTATCGAAATTCGGAAGCTGTCAAATTACTATTTTAGTTATGAGTGATTTTTCTCCTTTTTATGTTTAAAGTAAAAGTTTAAGTTTATAGTAAAAAATCAAGTAAAATTGGAAAAATAAATCAAATTGGAGGTTACTTTGGGAATTAATTGTATCGAGCGAAGTGTTACGAATCGTGTATCAAAAGCTGTGTTATTAAAGATAATATAATCAAGAATAATATATATTTTTCCCACGTCTACAAATAATTATCAACGATTCTGAGATCGCATATCTGGCTCATGGAACCGCCTTAATGAATATATATTATCTATATAAGTACCTATGTATATCGTCGCTTAGTACCTATAGTACAAGCTTTGCTTGGTTAGTTTGGGACTAGGTCGATTTGTGTAAGATTGTCCACAAATTATTATATTACTATTCATATGTTACATAAAATTAATATACATAGGTTGTGTCACTACTTATAGGGATACTAACGTTTGATCTCTTCTAAAAATTGTTTGGTACTTATGGCATCATAAAAAAATAAGTAGCCAATTATTTTGAAGCAGATAATCCTCATTTTACATAATTCCCGTAATTGGCATCAAACGGACATGTCACTGAAGAACGGTCCTCATATCCACTCAAACTGAAAACGTAAAAAGTCTCCTAACGTCAAATCAGCGTAAATTAGGCCTCGACGTTTTGAGTGGCCATCACTGACTGCTGTTATTCACAAACACTTGTTTTTACTTCAGGAGAACCAGTGTAATCAGACTTCTGGTTACTGGTTGTCCTATACATTAGGATTTGTGCATACCGGGGGCTAGCGGTGAAGTGAGGCGGAAGTGGAACAAGTTGTGAATAGCATACTCCAGCACTTGTAGACGGCATCGCACTCGGTCAATTTCGGTCAATCGTATTTAAGCGGTAAATTATTCGCCGTTTGTTCAAAAATACTTAAGCTCATTAATCAGACCAGATGTCATGTCCGCTTATCGTGACAAATCAATTATGGATCAACGACAGAGAGACCCTACAAGTCCATTACACGTAGGCATGTCGTGCTTCCTACCTAATCAAAACTTAATGTATCATATAGTGCGCGCCATTCACGACGGCGCGCCCCTCCACAGCGAATCTCATACTAATCTGTGCGCATTTTAAGTTTGTTTTTAAAAATATTGAGAAACAAAGGAAAGAGACCCACCCATGAGGTCTTATAGGTAACATTCACCCCTTTAAAATCTCATCAAATATTCATCCTAGCGAAAAAGTTCGTAGAACCTTTCTTGTAGAGATGTGTATGTAGATCAGTGGCGGCGCGTCCATACAACTCGATTCCCACCGGCTTGCCTTATTTTCAGCCAGTCCAGTTCTTTTACTACGACTAATGAAGAATACGAAAGCCCGGCTTAAATTATTTCCGGCTTGCCTAAGAATATTTTTGACGCGCCGCCACTGATGTAGATTAGGTACTCATGTCTAAGAACATTTTTAGCTATCGGCCACCGTTTAAGAGTTTTCTACAAAAAAACTAAAAAAATGACCTTTACACCCCCCTCTACCCGTTATCTCCACCCCCATCCCCCAGGAATTTTAATATGTTGTTAAGGACATAGTTATCTACAAGTATGCCAAAATTTGCTTATACACGAAATATTTCCACCAATTTATTCTTCATTAACTGGATCATCACTGATTTTTATATAAATAAAGTTTATTAGATACTCTTCATCAAATTCGCTTCATAACAATCATAACGCGTTCAATATATACAAACTCGCACAATGCACTGTAATTTGATATCAAATACTATTCGCAAAGCATATTCAAAAAGAGATCCAGAGGTTCATGGTTGGTCTAAACGTGTAATTCGGTAATTAAATTTAGAGCCATTCCAGCACGGCATTGCGACCGCGGCACCTGACCGAGTGACCATTACCCAACGGAGCGAGAGCACTCCACATGGACATTGGACCACGTGACGCGTAGCACGTTCGTGACGTCACAGGTGCTTCCCTCGTTTATCGCTTCCTGAGTACAGCCAACATTCAAAATATCTACACACTTAGCGGCAAAATTATGCGAACATGATTTTAATAACAATTACACCCAAACGCGCGCATATATTTTTGTCAATCTGGGAACTTATTATTATTACACATTACTTTAACACGGTAATATTTTTGACTATGACTATACAGTGAAGTGCAAAATTATGGATGCATACAACTTAAAAATGTGTCACAATACGTCATAGCGCATTAATTCTATAGATAGGTAATATTGCACTTGACTGAACATGAAGGTTTACAGGAAGGTGATATGTATGTCGGTTGCTAATATGTAGGCTTTCACCTGGAAAACAGGATTGGTTCGAAGATAACGTAATCATGAAAACAGTAACGTACTAAAATACAGTAGAAAACAGCTTTTCTGTTAATATTGATCATTAAATATTAGGCGACTTCCTGATTTGTCGGTGCGGAGGCGGTACGATATGAGAAAACTGTCAAATGTCAGTCAACTCAGTACCACTTTGCACTTTTTACTGTGCCCTTACAATTACATGAGTGCTTCCTTACTGGCGCGGGATGCGCGGTAGCGGGGCGATGCGAAGGCAATACTGGTCCACTTCTGCGCATGATATTACTACTGCGCAAATGTAATACTGACTGTATTCCGTCAAGCAGGATCCTTTGCGACGTCAGTAAGTTTACGTCAAAGAAGAAAATGTCACATATCGACCCCGCCCCGCCAAGTCAGGAAGTCGCCTTAATCGGATTATTAATTTTTGTTTGTGTGGTTAGAACCTATGAGATGAGACACATGTGTCTTGCTTAACGACAAATGTTTGAATTTTTACAGGTCCACCGGGGCCTCCAGGCAAGCGCGGCAAGAAGGGCAAGAAGGGTGACCCGGGCGAGGCAGGACCTCCGGTATGTTAATATCCGAATTCAATTGACATTACAACGGTCCTACAATCAATATGCTACCATGTAAAGATTTACAACTTTGTGATGATCTCTCAAGTGCGCGATCCTCGCTTTTTATATTCATACTAGTAAACAGCCGATGAAACCTTTCTAATGAATAATGCCACTGAAAATGGTTTTCAAAATACAATATTGAAAATATATATTATAGTAATATAATGTATCTACAGAGCGGGTTAAGCGGGTAAGGTTTAATTTAAATACGTTGGTTCCTCTGTGAGTAACGAGTAGCAACCGTACTCGCGCGAAACAATGTTGCTCATACTTTTCGATAAGGCGCTTTAACATTTTTTAGTTCTGTTCCACACATTATCGTGATCATTCAGTATTTCGTTTATATTTTATTAGTTAATGCTGCTGCTTTAGTTTATTTTTATTTGCTTGCAGGGTTTAACAGGAGCACCGGGGAAGAACGGATTCCCGGTATTTGTTTTATATTATTTTTCTTGTTTTTAATTTTCTTTGTTAATTTCTGTAAATAAGTACCACTTTCATCTTACTATCAAAGTCCTCATTGACTATAATCCTGTACATTTTTCTTTTTTAAAGCATTATAAGCACTAGATTTCGACTATATTAAATCCGCTCATATAATGTTAGCATAAAGACGCTCCCTGCTGATCCTGCGTGATGGACTCCAGGGAATATGAGTGACCTTAGAATTAATATTCCAATTTTGCGTGATCTACAATTGCAACCCGCATCGCGGGGCTCTACATGCGCCTGTCGAACTATCAGGCCTATTTTCGTTTAAAAAAATTGTTATAATTTCGTAAATGTAGTTTTTGGACTTCTAACATTATATTTGCGGATCAATACACGAATCCTTACACATTACCTTAGCTCTGCCGAGTCCCACGGCGGCAATCTTATCTCTTATTTCACTTTCGTTGTGCGGTGTCTGTACCGGTGTGACGTTTCAGGGGAGCAAGGGCGAGAAGGGCGAACGAGGCTTCATGGTAAGCCCAGACCCCGGGTGTGGCCCCCTAGTATTTCCTTGCACCCAGTACTAACTCACTTTACCCCTCTTAACCCATTGTAGAACCCAGACATAATCTTAGTGCAGCTTTAAAACGTAGTTTCATTAAGGCGCCTGTAATAGACGCAAGGCCTTCTCCATACAAACTCTGTGCAAGTTTTATTCGTAGGTTTTGGCACTCACGTATATAATTTTTTTTTTGCTTGTTTATATTCGATATACGAAGAATGTCAAAAAAAATCAAAAATACAAAAATTAAAAAAATACAAAAAATTCAAAAATATTTGCTTGAGATTCTGGCTAACTGAAAAATAAGCATACTGTTGACCAAAAATCATAAGTAATGCAAACACAAGCAAAGAAAAATTTGCACAAAGTTTGTTTGGAGAATGCTTGCCTCTACATGCGCCTTAATAACCATTGTTACTAAGAACTAAGAAAAATATTAGCTTAGCTATTAATTACAACGATGAGTGTAAATAATAATAAGGTACGAAGTTACTGTGAGACGTTTGTGCCTTTTAGAAAAAACCAGACGGGCTTGGGAATATTTTTTGGCGTCCTGTTTTAATGATGTTCAAGGCTTAAAGATGTCCACTGAATATGAATGTTACTTATTTTATGTCACACCTGGCCATAAAGCGGCAATTACCGCACGCTCCGCGCGCGCGAAATCCCACTTCCTGGCCAGAGGGTGACATAAAATTTTGTACTTAACACGGACGGTAATAAAGAAAGCCTCAGATCGCATATTTATCGCCCTTGCCTTCGGCTCGGGCGTCAAATACCTGCGATCTAAGACATTCTTTGTTTTACCGCCCTTGTTAAGTAATGTACTATTGTGTAACCTTTTTGTATAATTATCCAGCTTATCAATGCTAATATATATTATCATTATCCCTTTTTGTATACGTGGTCTAATATGTAAATTATGGAGGTATTGACTAAAAACTATATATTAATACTTGTTCATGGCGTACTCCGTGGCCAGCAATCGTGAACATGTATGGAATATTTAGGCAAAACTGAATCATAAACAGTTCGGCAGAGGTTATAAAAATTTCGTAGAAAATACTCATTTGTATTGTATTTTTCCACGAATCATGGCTTGGGTTTTCCTTGTAATTAAACAGTATACCTACCTTGTTCAAAAAACTCAAGAGTAGCGTTTGCAACGAAGCATCATTAAGCTAGGATTAATTATCATTGCCATTTAGAATGTGGCCCGCGCCACTCCCGAGAACGCTTGCAAAGTAGGTAATTTGCAAACCCAGAACACAAACTACAAATAAACGTAATAATACCCCGAGACAAATACCGCGAATCTTAACACTCCAAATCATCAGAAAAGTAATGTTTATGGCAAATTTTGCTGGTTGATTATCTCAATTTACTGGCTGGGAAAACCGTAACGCATTAAATAGGTACCTACAAAATATTGTGAATCACACGCAAATATACAATTTAATGGTTTGCCTGCGCTATAAAATTTTCACCCTTCAACTACAGAGGAGATTTTATTTCATGATCGCCTTATTATCTTCGTTTAGTCGGTGGGAAAAATTATGTACATAGAATAAGATCTTGTTATTTCATGTTACTTACTTGCCAAAAAAAATGTACTCGTACCCGACGAAGTATAGCCACATAATAATAAAATTAATAGTGTCTTCTGGCTCCCTATGATAAGGAAACTTGTATTTATTTAGTGATGATATTATGTTTCTAATTTTAGGCATAAACAATAACTGCTAGAACACAATGCTGACAGATCAAATCAAGATTCAATGGGATTCTTTTTTTTTAACTATAGATTTGTTACAAATACCTAGAGATCGTCTAAATCTTAAAAAGTAGGGATGAAATATACAAAAAAATCGATTATTATACTTCTGTCACGATTCTAGACAAATACAGCGGTATCGGGTATTCGGTGTGAAAACTTAAACTTGTCTACACGGAGGTTGGCATAGATAAGCATCAATGCGCACCTAAATAACAGTTGGTAGCCCATTGAAGGTTAATTGATGTCATCGGTATCTTTTTAGGGTTCCGTAGTAAACAAGGAACCCTTATAGTTTCGCCATGTCCGTCCGTCCGTCCGTCCGTCCGTCCGTCCGACCCCCGTTTTTCTCAGTAACCGTTAATGCTAGAAAGCTGTAATTTGGCATGAGTATACATATCAATGACGCCGACAAAACGGTAGAATAAAATCTTTGAAAAAAATTTTTTTTAGGGTACCTCCCCTACATGTAAAGTGGTGGTGCAATTTTTTTTTCTGCCAAACCCCATCGTGTGGGGTATCGTTGGATAGCTCTTTTAAAAATATTATAAGGTTTCTAAAAGCATTTTTTGATTAAAGAATTGGTTAGCGTGATATTAAGCTTTGAAGTGATAATTTTTGCTATGGTCAAGTGTCCCCCCCCCCCCCTGCCAGCTAAACGGTGGCTACTAGGCATGTGAAAAAAATCATGGTAGTAGTATATACGATGAATTTAAAAGGAAAACTATCACAGCTAAGTAGACATTACTAGTTAACGAGTAATAGTCGAACTTCAGAAATGTACTTTGCAGAAGCAAACTTTCGTACAATTTCCATTGATACCTTAGATAATGTTGTTAATTCTTTCAAAAACATGGTAAATATTAGTTTGCAAACTTTTTAGTCCAAATAATGTAACGGGTGGACGACTACGGAACCCTACCTTGCGCGTGGCCCGACACGCACTTGGCCGGTTTTTAGTAATTAAATTCGGTTTGCAGACCCAAACGCAGTCTGTAGTTTTGTATCTGGTACTAACCTACCTATATGTAGGTAAAATAACATAATACCTACGTATAAAATATATCCGCACTCATGCTTAAACGGGTAAAAAATGGGCTTTTGTCGTGTTATCTAACTAAACCTACGTCTACGCTTATCAACCATACAGTAATTTTACCCTGGGAATCCCTCAACACAATAGCAATTCGCTCGAAGCTGATAGGTTATCATAGCAGAGAATAAAGGTCATAGTAAGCTATTGTGATCCAAAATCGCATACCAATTTCACACGTGACTTTGACACCCTATACTATATGTTAAAATCGTTGTTTTACCCGGACCCGTTAGGCACTCGATCGCTAGGGCTGACAACATGTCGTTTGGGAAATTGGGATTCTAGTCGCGTGTAGCGCTAACTAGCCGGGCTCTGATGTTGACAGACAAGTTGATTCGCACCCCGCATGTGCTCCTAACAAGGATTGCAGACGTGTGACGGTCCTTAGCCAGTTTGCTTTTTTACTCGTGTTCAGTTTCTCTTAAAAGGCACTGCTAGATTATAGGTTTGAAAAATAAAATGTATATAAACAGCATTTTAGGTCGGTGTGTATGTGTAGTTATGCTTTACTTATTTATTCATAAATCATAAATATCCTTCATCATCATCATCATCATCAGCATATATACGTCCCACTGCTGGACACAGGTCTCGTCTCATAGATGAGAGGGATTGGGCAGTAGTCCCCACGCTGGCCCAGAGCCGACCAAAATATCCTTCAATTATCTAAAATGCTTTTAATATATTTCGTTTTTTTTTGTCACATTATTATCATGTTTTTGTGAGAAATAACTCATGTTGTGAGATAATCAACATTGTGAGTATATGTACAACTACTCTACTCTTTTGTCCACGACTTCATCGGGATAAACTTCCACTCCCTACTTCATCCCTTGGACGGATGATTTGCGGGATAAAAAATGTCTTATCATATGTTTATCCAGACTATAAACTCGTTGTCAATATATGTTAAGTTTCATTATAATGCATTCCGCCGTTTTTGCGTGATTGAGTACCTAAGAAACATCCAAACATCTAAACTTCCGCTCTATTCATAACATTAGTATAATTTATGACGTAGGAAAAAACGTTATTAGACTGTTTTTTTTAAACCAATTGTATAAAAACTTACCAGCGCTGTTACCTGTAACACATAGCATGCTATATGTAGGTACTTAACTGTCCTCATCTCTCCTCTATTCTTTCTAACTGTGTGGGTCTTTGGTAGTACTCCCAGGAATGTCGTTAACTACTAGTGGGTTCTTGTTGATGTCTATAACATTATCTTTGTGCGTTTGCTTACAGGGACCTATTGGACTGGATGGGCCTAAAGGAGACTCGGTAAGTTTAGTGTTCACTATGTTACCTGTGTTATTAACACAGGTCATTATAACTGATATTTTATGTTTAGCATAGTCCTATTATGAAAAAAACCGCCCAAATGTGAGTTAAACTCGCGAACGAGCGTTCCCTATCGTTCTAGCATCAATTGTAGATAATGAAACTATTTTCACATCTAAATCAACATAATTATATATTTATATCGTTCAAAAATACCTCGCTCAGAGTTTTAAGAACGCGTAATAAACATCTGAAATACCTTAAAAATATAGAAATACACAGATTTACGTTTGGATGATTCAGAATATTTTAAATAACCTGGGAACCGAACCGATGTTCTCGTGGGTTAGGAAATTGTACCGAATCAAATATAGTAGTTCATTTTGCTGTGTTACATTTTGTACAAGTTGTCCATTATTTATAATTTATATGTACCCATTGAAATATAATAAACGGGTCACTCACGTCTGTGTCGTCGAATATCGTGTTAAACGCGAGGCCGCCGCGACCACTCATGATTAAGGACCATGTATTGGCCCGAAACATGTCGAGCGATATTCGACGATACAGACGTGAGTGACCCGTTTATTAGATTTCAATATGTCTGAGACTCACGGAAGTTTTCTATTTAAAATTATATGTACCTACGTAAGGGGAGGTATCCCCAACGCAAATGTCCCGCTCTAACACGCGTGAGTTTACAATTGACCTTCCCGCTCTCTACGCAAGCTCTGCGCGCAGTTTTGTAAATATTTAGCTATAGTCATTAAATACTAACATAGTTTGTAAGATTTTTTATCTAACCCATTTGTATGGATCACTGGTCTGAAATAAACGATTTTTATTATTTTTTTTTTTTTTTTTTTTTTTTTTATTATTATTAAGCCAATCATTTTATCAAAGCAAACCCTGCGAATTTGTCTATAACTATTTACTATCTTTAATTGAGTACAAAAATTAAATGTTAAATATCAGTAATATAGCCGTAGTATTGAAAAAACATTCCAAAAAATGGGGTAACTTAGCGATTTTTTTCTATCGAGTGAAATTCATCAGGTCATGTAACTGACTGCGATTTTGACTAGACAATATCCTTATGTAACACATATATTTTTTTTAGATTTTAAGACACTATATTCTATGTCTCAGATGGTTTTTAAAAACTCAAAAGTGGTAATACACGGCCTTAAAAGTATCTATTATATTCATAGAAAGTAGTAGGACATATCAAAAATGCTCCCATACAACGATATAATAATTGGTCTATACCATTCACCACCATATTATGTTATGTGTGTATATAACCTATCACATGTGATGGTTCCAGGGACGGCCCGGGGACAAAGGGCAGAAGGGTGAGCACGGTAGCCCTGGCTTCGATGTCTTCTCTGCGATCAAGGTAACATCTCTATCTCAAAGGGCTTCATAATCCAATCATTCTAATCAAATTGTAAAATTTATTGTTTTTTTTAAAGTAATAATCTGTCAAATTAGCTTAGTATAAACTGCGTCAATAGTCTTAACTGTATGAGTGTAGACTTCTCTTTCTTCATAAAAACTTAATGTGGTAAACAAAGTTGGTATCGTTATACCGTTTACCTCTATGTATAAAGATACACAGAATAGTAACAGTCCCAGCAGTAAGGTTATCCTATAGTTAGTAATATTTTATAGTGTAGTAATATATTATGTAGACCGACTGAAGTGTCTGAGGATTCAACAAGTATGTGTGAGTGTCTGGTGATGTAATCCCAAATGTTTGAGAAGTGCATGCTAAGATGACTGGAAGGTCACGCTGGCTGAGCCAGGAAGCTCAGCACGTTTGTAAAAAATTAGATCGATTTGTTTTTGCGTTAAAGAGAGTAAGACAAACAATTTCCGAAGAAGCTGCGCTCACGGCATATGACGAACACGTCTCCTCTGTCCTAGGCTACGGATTACTGTTGTGGGGAAATTCGGTCGATATTGGTAGAGCATTCAAACTCCAAAAAAAATGCGTGCGTGCCTTAGATAAAGCGTGGTTTCTTGAAAGCTGTAGGCCTCTATTTAAAAAGTTTAACATACTTACACTTCCATGTCAGTACATAAAGGACGCATGCTGTATGGTTAAGGAAAACCCGCAATATTTCACACAACGAAAAGAAACCAGTAAGAGACATGTGAGAGCTCAATATATGAACCTTTTAGACCAGCCTCCCTGCCATACGGCCATATACAAAAACAATAGCTATAATAGGTGTATACTCCTGTATAACAACTTACCTGACATCATCAAATTAGAAAGTAGGACCTCTTTCAAAATTAAGTTGACCAAATGGTTACACGAACAGTGTTTTTATAGTCATCATCATCATCATCATCAGCCTAGCTCAGTTTTTATAGTATTAAGGAGTATTTGACAATAAAGAAATAGATATGTAACCAATAGCTATAAGAGTATGTAATAATAATTAAATAATAAAAATAAATAAATAATAAGTCTTGACAATTAACATTGAGAAATCTACATATTTATTGACTGTAAAAAAGACTAGCATTAATTACTTACCTGCAGCTTCATATTTAAAATGTAAAATTTGCACACCTGTGTTCAGGTTGAATACGCTGGAATATTTATTTTTATAAGATCTTATAAAAATAAATATTATTATTATATGTTTTATTTATTTTTTTAAGAGAACCGTGTTCTTGCAAATAAACTATTTCATTCATTCATTCATTCATACGGAGTAGGAACTAAGCTGCGAACTAAGCGTAGGAGCCTAGCACATAGACAAAAAGTAGCGTGTCTTTGCGTCTTCTACAAATTGTACTTCGGTCCTCCATGAGCTAATACCGCCTTCCCCCTTCTTCCATCGGACATTCAGACGTACGAATGACTACCATCCTTCCCTGTTCAACATTCCTCTTACTCGAACAAAGCGCTTCGTCATTATTGTAGATCATGTAGATGATGCCCAAGAGCAATCCTATTTCTAAGAATAAAAAATGATGGTTAAAACATGTACATATGGATGAAAGGAGATGAATGACAGTGTATAAATTAATAAGTGTACGTACTCTGGAGTGTAGCAGCTCAGAGGTACAGGTCGAGGGGATTCTAAGTGGGATTTTCTGTTTATAGCTGAAATTTTAATGTATACTGTTCCATATTAGAGCATATACAATCTCATGCAGGTCCGTCCCAGTCCAAGCTAGAAGTCCCCCTGAAAACCAACTATTTTCCAAAGAACGTCACTTGACATCTATTCAAATTTGTATATGATACGAGTATGTTTCTGGAACCACATGGCCAGCGACATACCATAACAACCTCCATAGTACTGTGCAAAATAAAGAATATATTATATTGCGCGCTTTGCAGGGCGTGAAGCGCTCGGTCGACAACTATAAGATCAGTCCGTACACCACAGCGGAGATCATAGCCGTTAAGGTACCAGCCTATGTGGTAGATGTCTCCGTAGATGCTTCCGTTTTGTTTGCTGGCGATGGCGGTGTGTGTTAGTGTGTTGTTGTTTGTCGTTTTGTTTAAGTTGCGCTTGATGTGTGATTTCAGTAGCGCAAAGTTGTGTAAAATATTATTAAGTAGATTATTTTTATTTGCGCGATGTAATTTGTGTTCTATCAAAATATATGCCACAACACGAATTCATTCGAAGTAGAATGCCCGATATGTCGATAAATAATTATGTTGTATTGTAATGGTATAATATAAACATTCTCATGTTGTGGGATATCTCAGAAGACTGAACGTTGAACTATTTCGAAATACCTAATGGTACAGCAATTTTGAAAATTGTGTTTGATATATTTCAACAGTCTATCCTCTTAAAGACATTGCTGTAGACATTTTTCGGACAGTATTTTCTGAAAATATTATCTTGATTAATTTATTTATTGCAAGATCTCTATATTTTCTAAATAACAATGATGTCTTCACCAATGGCAAATGCTTTTTCTTGCAAAAACGACTCGCTTTTGTTTTTTTTATAAGTCTCTCAGACGCGTTATTGCAAGTAATAGCAAACCTGTGGCGCGCAGGCAGCATGTGTTAAAGTCTGTGCAAATGTGTGCGTGTGTAGTACTGATGCGCTTGCGTCGTAGGGGCTGCAAGCGGCTGGGCACAACGTCTCCGCGAACACCATCATACAACTCAAGGTCAGTGCGCCCACGCTTGCCTATCCCCATCATCTTTCTTCGTCGGTTTCACTGTTACAGAAGTGTCACCCAGTTGCCACCCGGCAAGCACGCTGCTAAATATCCCTATTAACCTTTCTTGAACGTGTATCGATCATCTACTGCTGCAGGTTTAATTATGGTCTGTCGTTTTCATGGGTACCTAAGCTTTAGCTTTTTACTGGACCACAATTGAAGCTTTATCTAATCCCTAGCGACACGTGGAATTCTTTCTTGTCTTAGCGTTATTCAGATAACATTCTAAGGGCCCGCCGCGGGCGCAGTTTAGTATGACCCGCTCCGTGCACCCGCGTAAGCTAGCGTCGGCCCTAAAGTAATCCTGGATCCGCTTGTTAATGCAGAAGGGAATTCATGCACTTACTTCCGGGCGGAGGTGTGAAGGGCCGACAAGTATTCTAGTGTACTTTAAATTGACAGTGTCTAATATTATAATTAATTATTTCATTATATACCTATACCTATAGGCGGCAGTAACCACTTACCATCAGGTGGGCTGTCAGCTTGTTTGCCTCCGACGTAGTATAAAAAAAAAAAAACCTATATCTCTATCTGTATATCTTAAAACGGGCAGCTCTTTTTATATTTATTTATTTCGGGGACCTTTAAAACGGGTCTATCGATTTCGATGCAATTTGCTATGGAGGGTTTTTGGGAGCGAACAATCGATCTACTAGGCATCTATCTAAGTCGCATTCTCGGGAAAACACCGAGCGAGCGGGGTCTTCTTAGTTCTATACAATATGTACCTTGATAGAATCTTGTTTTAAGGCGCCTGTATATAGGCCTTCTCCATACAAACTCTGTGCAAGTTTTATTCGTTAGTTTTGGCACTCCGCATATAGTTTTTTTGCTTGTTAATATTAGATATACGAAGAATGCCAAGCAAAAAAATCAAAAAATTCGAAATAAATAGAATTGAAAAAATAAAAAAACAAACAATATTTTTTCTTGAGGATATAGCTAACTAAAAAATAAGCGTACGTACTGACCAAAAATCATAAGTGTAATGCAAACACAAGCCAAGAAAAACTTGCACAAAGTTTGTATGGGGAGTGCTTGCGTATACAGGCGCCTTAACTACTTAATTTTTGAAATTTTTAGAGAAATTGGTAATGGTTATTGCTTTCTATTCTTAAACTGAAATTCAGTAGACACGCTAACGGAATAACGATATGATAATGATGATATAGATGCAATTCTTCTATGCTTGTTTCGCTTTTTTGTGCCATTTGCCTGCTTAATGCATGAACTTTGATATTCAATTTGGATTTAATATTTTCACATCAAATTTCTTGAAATAATCTTTTATCTTAGATTTACTTACTACCTATCCGTCTGTTGTAATTCAATCAATGTCTCATGGAGCAAAAGCACGTTAATTTCAACGAGTTTTAACAATGAACTAGGTTATTATTCGGACGACTTCAAAACACAAAAGATAAGTAAACGCGTGACTCGATCTTCTAAAATTTTAAAATTATCACAACCCTTAGCCAAAAATTATTATGGAAAAAGAACCAAAGAATATTTGATCCCCAAAATATATAATGAACACCCTTTCCTGCTACAAACCCCAAAATTAAAAGTGGGTAGTCTAAAAGAAAAAATTAAAACCATATTATTAGATAAGTACATAAGCTAAGCTCCATCAAATGATAACTGTATTTCTATTGTAATTGTAATTTGTATCTTTACTGTGCGGTCGACGTCTAAGTTGGCGTGTATACATTTCGCCTTATTACAATGAAATAAGATGCAGGAATGTAAACATGTCCTTGACATTGACCGCAACATATCTAGCGTAGCGTACTTGTACCTCCTAAGTTATTAATGTTTAAGATAAGCGCATCGCCAACAAACTGCTTCGCAGTTTGGCGAAACTTTAGCTCAAGTACACGATTTGTATTCTTTTGTTATAAATAAATTAAAAAAAAAAAAAGGTCATTATCATACATGAAAAAAATTATGTTTGACAATTTCTACGGGTAAAAAAGAGCCTTCCCAGTACATTTTTATATCCGTATTAGTGTTGATATTTTTGGCTGCGGTATTTCAGGGAGAGCCTGGAGAGCCTGGACCACCCGGGCCACCAGGAGGTGCGGGGCCCGAGGGGCTACCGGGACACGACGGGCGCGCTGGGCCTGCGGGACCTGCCGGGGCACCTGGCGCACCAGGCCCAGCGGGGCCGGTAGGGCCTGCCGGGCCTCCGGGACCAATCGGACCACAGGGACCTAAGGTAATCTAATAATTTATGTAAAAAAACAACTCTAAACGTTGACCGGTGACTCAGACCTTGGTCACCAGCGGTGACCTAAGTCACCGGTAGACGCTGCACCGGAATCTGTGGCCTGTCAAGTATAAACACGTTTGCTAATCAACAAAACGACATCAGCGATCACTTGGCAGCAGCACATCGGCCGTTGTTGATGACACCGCAGTCGTTACTTAAATGCTGCCGTGTGTAGTAGTTGTTGCAAGTTACCTAGTGGTTGTGTGAAAAGTCATCTATCATCCATTCTACTCCTAGCGTTATCCGAGTTCTATGTTCTGTGCTGGTTGTGTGAAAAGTGTTATGGACTGTATTCTTTATGTCGTATATAAATGTCACCAGACATTTGCCTGTTTCAATTAGCAACATTTTGTACTGTTCGCCACAACGTTAAATTGCAATGCTCGAAAATAACTGAAGACTTGTACAGCAGCATCTGTAGGCAGCAAACGGAATGCAGATATACTGACGCTATTTAGTTAACCAGAGACGGCCTAGTCACAGTACATTTCCATATTAAGTATAGTTACGCCGCGTATGACGTGACGCTATACGGCTTGAATCGGAGACAAAGTTGCGCTGATTTTTCTACCGTTGTCGCACACTTCAAAAGTAGGGTAGAAAAGAGCTGATCAACGACCCGCGACCCCCGAAAATAAAACTTATTCGTGCTAGCCACCACTAGCTGAATGGAACACAGTTTAAAAACAAAAGTCGCGAGTGTTAGAAGACTGTACAGTGTACGGAGTAAAACTGCAGATTCTATAAAAATTTAAGACAAAATTCTAATAAAATGTCTAAAGACGAAAGTGATTTGGCTTTAACTAACAAGAGAATAAGGCAGGTTTTTTCTTAGGTGCGTTTAAATCCCTCACTGCACTCAGGACTCGGTCGTAATTCTCTCGAGTAAAATATAGAGTCCTTCGAGTTCAGTATTCACAACCGCATTAGCTTAGTTGGTAGCCATAGCACTTTGCCTACGAAGCAGAAGGTCCCGGGTTCGAATCCTGGTCAGGATATTCGTGCTCATCACACAAATTTCATTAGACATTGTGTATTAAGCAGTAACGCTGCTAACGCAAACTACTAAGTAAACCTCGCAAAGCTCGCAGCCTTTTTTAATGTTTTCCTTTAATTTGAAATTTACGTGTATCGATATATATGAGTCGATAGAATTTGAGGAGATGTGTCCATTACAAATGGGATCAACGGTTTAACGTTCCTTCCTGAGTAAGCACGAAAGCGTTCAGTTAGTGCCTACTCGGTGAAAGGTACTTACAGAGTTTCTAAAGTATCTGGTGTTAATGTTTCAGGGTGACAGAGGAGACAAAGGAGAACGTGGTTTCACAACAACTCTAAAGGGCGATGCTTTCCCCACCGGCATTATAGAGGGCCCACCCGGCCCGCCCGGTCCGCCCGGTAACATATCCACAGACTACTTGCATGCGTACACCTAGCCAGCACCGGTGCAACCTGCACACCACTCGACACCAAATAATACATTAACAATTTGCAATTGTGAACTTAATGTGGTGATGGCGCTATGCATACTTTAATTTGTCATGCGATCAAACTAGCAACTCGATTTGTATTTAGATCTAAATGCTGCACTCCATGACAAAATGATGTTAAGAGTGTTGATGATAGTTTGACCGTTTTTATACATTTAAATTGCAGTAGTATTGCAGTTCTGTTTGTAAAAGCAGTGCCTATTGATTTGCTTGAATTAAAAAAGCACAAAAATGTTCTCTAAGAAGATTCCTCTTGCTACAGAACATTTTAGTGCATCGGTAGTCAATATTGTTGTAGAATAGGACAGAAGGAGAGGAGGAAATAAAGTTGCGTGTGTATGGGTGATGAGAGCGCGTGTGTACAGGCGCGGAGGGAACGCGTGGCGAACGAGGTGAAGCAGGTGGACCAGGGCCCGCCGGACCTCCTGGTGACAAGGGCACCCGTGGCAAACGTGGCAAGCGGGTAACTACCGCGCGCTTCCCGGGTTTTTAGGGACGGCGTCGGGAACGCGCGCCGCATGCCCACATGCGATGGGGTACAAGCTCGCCTGCCGTCACCTTAAGTGACATACGGCTCCCAATACCATTGGCAGTAAAATTCGTCTTGATACCCAATATTTCCGTAGTCACCTTACGCGTCCAATTGGATGATATCAAAAACAAGCAAGCAATTGGGGCTGTCATTTATTTCAACACTTAGTCTTACTGAACGAAAGTGAGAAATATTATTTTTTGTTTAGTATTGCCCGGAGCTTGTATCCGCATTGCCCTCATTCTATGAAGAGCACTGCTACTACATATATATTTCGGAAGCGAATGAGTGTATAGAAAACCTGTCTAAATCTTCTCCTCGTCTGTCGACTGTGCTGTCCAGTAGCTTACCTAATGCACGCGCACGCCGCACGTTGAATGTTGTGTATTCGTAAATAGTAAGCTTAAGCGGGGACGTATTAATGGTACAAATGACGACTTATGCAGGTTTAGTAGTTTCTGGAGTAGTTGCTTTTGTGTTACTGACGTCACCCAGCGTCGCTTCACCACGCGTAATCAGTGGAGATTGGTGAGTCACATTACAAAATGCAAGCCTAACCTAACTCTTTATACTGGCCTGTTCTGTCTTGCACTTAACCCTACGGCGAATTACACATCAACAACATTGTTTTGAATATCCATTGGTGCAATAAGTTAAATTAATCCAATTAAAAACATTTTCTTCATACGACTCAAATCGATACCGATACCAAGTTAGTCCAAATACGAGTCAAATGCAACATGATGAAGTTTAAAACACCTTAATACATTTGTGTAGACAAGAAATAAGACCAAACCTGGAGAGTTTCTCGTTAGCAGGTTACTCACATCCATTTCATTATTCAATATTTTTTTATCTTGAATTTCCAATTTCGTCTTCTATGTGGTTGTTTTTGTGTGATTATAAATTAAAATGGTCGTGCTTTTGTAGGTAAATCCGGTGAAGCAGGTCCACGGGGTCCACCTGGTCTGGATGGTCTGAACGGCGAACCAGGCGTGCAAGGACCTCCAGGCAAACCGGTAAGTTTTAATTGTCCAGAAACTATTAACAATCCGATTGTAAAGATTATTTTTATAAGTGATCGGATTGGAGAATTCATGGTCTTATTATACTAAACATATACATATTCACATTACAGGGCGAGATTGGTCCCAAGGGCGAGAAAGGTGACTACGGTGACATGGGCTCGCCAGGCATGCTGGGTGCGCCTGGTTTACCGGGGCCTCCTGGCTATCCAGGCCTCAAGGGCGAGAAAGGAGACAAGGGAGACTCGGTGAGACTCCCGTGTATCGTCTTTACACGTGATAGAATAAAAAAGAATATAATAGTATTATATCGCCAACAGTATGTTCATTGCTCGTATTGCCTGGCTGGTAGAAAATGTCTTAACTGGAGTAAGAACTCAGTTAAGGTTCTTATTTTGGTCGAGGGATATCAATATTTATTACAAGTTCCCTCTGCTCTGTGTGGACTGAAGTTTTACTGGATTAAAAGGGATCTATAAATACAATGAAATAACTTCAGATAGGTTAATATATTCAACATAGGTTTTGCCATCCGAAATGAATGGTACAGAAACCTCTCCCTACAACATGCTCATTATTTCAATTTATAACGTTACTTACATCGTATGGACATTGGCAGTCTTTATAATTTACCAGTCTCTGCCAGGGCTCAAAAGAGTCATCTTTTGTGTTTACAAGCTTTTATTTAGTTTCGCTTCACCCGGTGTAAATAAGTAATCGAATCTTGCGAACCATATATTATTTGACCATAGAGTCCGATAGAGTTGAAATTTTGGTCCACATGGAATACTTAAGCTCGACTGTTCTATCGATGTTGTTCATAACATCCGACCTTATCCTTTTCATGACCAGAAAGCTTGTCTCATAAATGACATTTTAGACATAAACTTGTTCCAAATAATATATGACCTTGAATTTAAACTTTCGTGAGACATGTTATAACTTTATTTCGCCCGAAGTGACAATTAATACGTGAGTTTTAACCGTTTAGTAAAATAAAATATATGACCTTTATTTATTTATTTGAATCGGTCAACGAGGCCCTTATTTACATATACCTTACAGACTAACATACATATCTTTATGCTAACATGTCGCTGTATTGATTCTCTTTCCGGGGTGCGGTGCGGGCGGCGGCAACATTAGAAGTACAGAAAACTGAGGAGGCGGCAGGTAACTATCGACTCTAGTTTGTTAACAATTTTTAATTGAAATTTATAATACAAACTCTTATCACATACAAACCCGTGAACGGTTAATCTTATAGCCACTGTTGAACTTGCAGGGAGACGGCACTGGCTACGAGCTGTACGGACATGAAATTGTAAGTATAAATATCATATATTTGACTTATAGTTTTCTATATCTATATAGGTAGTGGCCAATGAATCAGCTTCATGAAATTAGTTTTTCGAAATAATTAAATATGATACTTAAATTACTCTTTAAATTGACAAAAGAACTTATTCTTGATTGGCGATGAACAGTCAGATTCAGATGTTTTGTTGATAAAATTCATAATTTGCCTCGTCTTTTACCTTTATTTCGTAATTTTAGTTAGATTAATAAAATAAAAATGTTATCAGTGTAAAACGTTATAAATTCTATTTTTTCATAATTCATAATTATTTATTTGCTTAAAAAAGGGTGAATTACAAAAGTTGTTACATTAAAATATTACACACGTCCCATCTTTGTCCGGTGAAGCAAAAATATAGCAGTATAGGTAGAGTTGTTTGCAGCTCTGCAGCTTTAAATTAAAGTAACGATGGCTATCGTCACTTTCAGTGGCGGAGCGTCCATACAACTCGATTCCCACCGGCTTGCCTAATTTTCAGCCAGGCCAGTTCTTTTAGTACGGCTCATGAAGAATAATAAAGGCAAACTATTTCCGGCTTACCTAAGAATATTTTTGACGCGCCGCCACTGGTCACTTTAAGCATAGAATGTGTGAAATACAATCAGGTGGAGCGCTCAAAGGAAACTGTGCTTGCTAGGAAATCTTATCCGCATAACTAACGTGCGTCTTCTTTACAGCTTGATCCACACGGCCTATTGGCTATACTTATATTGTTGTTTAACTTATCACTAGCGCTGCTGATTATGTACAGGCTAAAAAATGCGACAAAAAATTCAATTCAATTCAATTCAACATGACATCAAACCAAGATAGGCAGTACTGGCGAAGTAGGATAACGGTATTTGAAGGCACTAAGCAACACCTTTGGATGAAAATGAAACCAGGCAAAGATAGGCGCCATAAGCGAAGTTAAGAGTTCCGACAGTACCGAATTTCCAGAAGCACGAATATAATTGTCTAGTTTGTATATTTATAATTACGGAACCCTACATTGCGCTGGTCCCGACACGTACTTGAGCCGATTTTTATTATACGTTAATTGAATGGAACATACAACTCCACACGCATTGGCGATAACATCAACAGAGTGAAATTACAGACATTTGTTATAATAAACATGATTTCTTATCGCCACCTGCGCTACATGCACAATTCAACGACACTCCATGACTACGTCATTTTAATATTAAATTGCTCATGAAATTTAATGTTCAGTGCCACTTCTAGCAATGCTAGAGAAAAATGTGCGAATACAAAAGGCGAACTTAATGTCTTAAAGCATTATCAACCAGTCAGCCTTAAGGGCCCTTATCAGTTTTAAAATCTATTTAGACCATTTCTATTTGAGTTGACACGTATCTTGACATTTTGTCAATGTAAATCTAGAACCAACGTTGCGACGTAATGACATAAATATTAAAAATGTATTTTTTGGATTTTTCATTACGAAATGTCGTTTGAAACATCGCTCTAAATCGAACATTTTCAAGCTAAAAACTAATTTATACCGCTTTAATTCTACTAAACGAAATAAAATAAAAAATGACATTTGTCTTGGTAAGTATTATCAATAATTTTGTCATATTTTGAAACTTGTCAAGGCCTCTTAAGACCAAAAAAACTTGTATCAAGTTAAAAATTACGATCCCGTGTCTTTGACTTTCAGGAACAAGGGGGTCATTTTGTTTTTCAGTCTGTATATGACAATGATTTACGATAGGCCCACCGTTGTCTGAGACAGCGCCTGGGATGAGACGTGAGCAAGAGGGCAACCTCAAAAAGAAGGCGGACGGCAGGTATTTACCTGCCGACCGTCACCCTTAGATAAGATAAGATAAATCTTTATTTGCAATAATATACGGTACATCCATGCCGCATCCATCATTAAGTATGGTGCATCCTTCCATGCCGATTCTGATAAGCGGTCGACCAATAACCAGTCATCGGAACTCTCGTAGCATTTTTGAACTGTCATAGGGACTTCTCGTTTATCGACTTCCGATATACATATTTTGTCGATACATTATAGAGCACAACACAACATATCAAAGAAGATTAAAAGTAGAGGTCAACAACATGCGGTCTTATCGCTAAACAGCGATCTCCTTTAAATAACTTTTTAATGGCTGAAAATGTTAAATAGAGATTTGCAATTCTCGCTGCCATTTCTTAAATAATAAAATATTATTATTTTAATTTATATTTATAATTTCCTAAAAGTTGGTATCCAAAGGTTCTCGAAGAGATCGTTCATTCGCGATAAGACTGCATGTTGTTTACTTCTACTCGTAATCATAATTATTTAACATATTGTATTCTGTATTTATCGATATACATATGTATAATCGAAAGTCGATAAACGAGAAGTCCCTATGACAGCTCAAAAATGCTACGAAAATTCCGATGCCTGCCAATAACTAACTATTACAAGGTACTAAAGTTTGGATGATGTTACAGATGATGGGCCCGCCCGGGGCACCAGGTCCAGCAGGGTTGCCCGGCGTGGCGGGACCTCCTGGCATAAAGGGCGATAAGGGCGAGCCAGGCATACGCGGTAAAACCGTACGTATATTAAAAAATCCTACCATCACTGCTGTTACTGAGGAAATAGATAAGTCTTCATCAATTCCTGAATTAATTATTATCGTTATTATCATCATCGTCACCATCAACCCATTGCAGTCAACTGCGGAACCTACCTCTATGTGGTGCTGGCTGTGGTGCAAGAGTCTAGGTACCAAGTTGCGTCATCACGTAATCACTACCCTATCCCCTTCCGATGTCTCCAAGTACATCAACTATCAGCTTTTGGCCAGCAGACGACTCAAACTCCCATTGCTGCAAGCCCAACTGTCAATTCAGTTTGCTAATTAATAATAATGCCAAGATAATGTTTAAGGGTGGTGATGGCTAGTGGCTACTGACATACAAATGCTTACAGGGACATTCTTAAACCAATTGCCGATTTTAATCCTTCAAAATATTTCATCTTGTCTGATATACCTGTTACTTTTCGTGTTTAAAGGGAGACAGAGGCGAGAAGGGTGATGCAGGGCCAATGGGGTTGCCAGTAAGTATTTCTAACATTCGAATTCCATGACTTAAGAAATTTCTAAGTATGACTTATTGTACATTTTCTTAATTTTTTACAGTCTTCCTATAAGGCAGAATGAGAGAGATTGGAAATTATTCGAGTTGAAGACTTCCCATACTTTTTTGAATTTCCTGCCAGATTTAATGCTGGTTTCCTCACGAGATTTTCCTTCGCCTAAAAGCTAATGATAAATAAATATCAAATGAAATTCCATACAGAATTGCCGAAAGTTTCATTGGTACAATTACCGGGGTCAGAACGCACTTGAGCGTTTGCCAGCTTGATAGCATAAATTCGATATTTAATTTACCGATTTTTGTCCAGGGTCCGGTTGGGCTACCAGGCGAGTCAGGAGAACCGGGCCGGCCAGGAGATTCAGGCGCTAGGGTGAGTGTCATGATCTCACAGACAGACCTGTAAAACGATTAACCGCTAACACAACTCACTTGACTGAACTAGATAGTAACTCTCTGAGTTAGATTGCAACTACCGCATGTTTAGTTTGACAACTGTAGAGCAAAAATATATGCTTTAATCGACTCTGTTTGAGGATTTAAAGTTTCTCATTTTGCTCAACAGAACATCTGATATAGTTAAGTCGGCTTAACGCAAGCGCAACACTGGTAACACCTGGCCTTTGTAATCATTTCAAGTTATAGTGAACGTTTTAACCAAACCATTAAATTGTAATGAAACAAACAACTTTAATAAAACATGTTCAGTAGGCCTAGCACATGATCGCCGCGAGAGTATGTCGGCTTATCTCGAGCTATCCGTCACTTTTCTGACAGCACAGCACCAATCAAAAAAAGTCGCGTAGCTCACGTACTCTCGACATACTCTCGAGGCTAGCTCATGTGCTAGTCCTACAGATGAACCATGCCATCACAATACTGCTAGATTGGGTATAGTAAAATAGCAGAGTCATATGAAACTCGAAACAGATTTTATGGCTATTGGTGAGACAGTGTTGGTTAGCGTACCGTGGTGTGGCGTGGTACTAACCCAGGGGTGTGGGGTTTAACAGGAGAATCGATGGCCACCAGACTTCGCCTTCACGTAGTGATGCCGCCTGCTCCGTGCTCCCCACTGCTACCTGCGAGCTACGCCGCTGTAAATTGTAATATTTGTATGTACGTTGTATGTAGTTTTAAAAGTTAGATGTAAGTGACGTTACCAAATTTAGCATAAGTGTTACAGACCTGTGTAAAAGATAATATTTTTGACATTATGCCCCGCGCTACACATCGAGCTAGGGTTAGGTTTCGGGAGCGATGCGATTCGAATCAATCTTCGATTTAAAGTAAATAAGATCAATCAAGTAGCAGTTGTATGCCATTTAAAAACCATCACTTCATGGGTATCATCTGGATCTTACATGAAATATTAATTAATATAATACAACGCACACTACATACATTATACTCTTTATTCTACAACCTCAACAAAAGAAACATTCACTACACCATCAACATAAAATTTTAAAATGTAGACCAGATAATTACTGTCGGAAGTGCGTTGGTATAACAGAGTTCTACAATCAAACAGTAGTACCTACATTATTTCCCAAGCATGGAAATAGGCAATAGCGGTAGGCCTATAATATAAATCAGCAAACTTCTTAGTATGATCGTGATGTAATTGTGTTATTAAGTTGAACACCATAGTTAAAAAATAAAGACATAGAACTGTTGAAAGAGAAATTCACATTATTTTTATGGGTTACAATTTTTCAAACCGTATTATAGAGACAGCAAACTTTTTCATTATATAATGAATATTAACATATTATTTTCATTTTTCATAACAAAAAGTTTTAATACTGTTAAAGTGAAGTCAATTTACAGCCTGTCAGCTCCTTAAATTGTATATATCTAGACCGACATGTACATTTGAGTCCCCAGAGCATTTCGGCACACGCAAACCAATCTTGTAGATATATCGTTAGGCGTTATTTTAAGTGTCTTACTCCAAATTAGCATCGATTTCGCACTCGCCTAGAGCTACGACCAACAAACCTTCAGATCAAGGTACATACCTATTATTAAATCGTAAATTATTCTACTCTCTAATATTTAATCTTTACTATATTTATTCTAACTTCACGCTCCCACAGAGGCCAACTCATTACAGATTATTTTCTACTATGAATTGGTATTTGTGTGAGTCATTTCCATGTCTGTGAAGAATAATTTCCCTTGTAACCTCCGTTTGTCTCGTCTCCTCATCATAGGCTTAAGATACCTTAGTATATAATCGTTTTACATACTTAAATAAAGAAGCATGTACATATTCAACAGAACTAGCAGAGCTACTATTTTTAAAAGTATTAAATATTTTTTGTATATACAGGAAACCAAACGGCCTGCCCCATTCTTAATACCTCAATAAGACCGCACTGCTCACTGAAAGGTTTTCATAAAATCTAGTCGGCAGGCATTACTAGTATAGGCAGCGGCAAAAATTACACGAAAAATTCTGTCTTTAAATATTAATAACAATAGAGCCACCTAGCTAGCATGATCAAATAAGCCGTCGTCTGTCGGCGAAAAAAATATTCAATGCCATTCTTTTGTTATCTGCATCCCAGGGACTGGTCTGGGATCCCAGGGACTGGTAGACGACGGATTAATGTCGGATATAAAGCATTCGTCTTTCCCCTACTTACATACTTACTTGCTAAACCTTAACAAGACATGAAATAATGCCGATCTCTATCGCTTGAAATCTTTTTTATAATAGTTTTTAGAAGAATAAAATTCTTAATTTTTGTATTAAGCAGTAACGCTGCTAACGCATACTATAAATTTAGGCTCCGGGCAGGATTCGAACCTGTAACCTTCTGGCATGGGTTTATTTAGAATTAAAAAAGTATATAAAAAGTTTTTGGAAGAGTAACATTATGAAATGCCAGCGGCCTTCTGAATCGGAATCGAGCTTCCGCAGCCGCAACCTTTCAGCTGCTATAGGGAATACTTACACTCCTGTTGTCGCGCTACATTTTATACTTCTCGTACACGTCGTTTCATACGTCGTTGTCTTCTTCGTATCTTATACTGTATATTAAGTCCGGTTGTGTGTGCTTTACGGAAAAATGTTTTTTTCTTCTTCTACTTCCAACCTAAAGTATAGGTTGTGCTTTTGCGACTCCACCGTGGTTAAGCCAATCACAGAAACGAGGACCCAGGGACCGAGGTACCCAGAAAAATACAGCGGGGGTTGCCAGCATAATCGGCACCGGCAGAGTCACAACTCACTCTGTCTTTTTCATAATCTGAATCCTCAAGTTAGATGCTAATGCTGGCAACACCCGCCGTAATTTTCTGGGTACGCTATGAGCTATTTTGGTCATTGTGACCTAAATATGTGAAAAATTAAATTTTACCTTGTGAATGTATGATTGCAATCTTAATAAAAAAAACGACGGCCTATAAAAGTGACAGTAAATATTCTAAGGTTTTTAAGGACATGCAGTTCTGTACTTAGGTAGGCTGTAATAGGTAATGTGTTATAAATGAAACAAGCTTTAATTTACTCTTTTACTTAAAACTGTAACTATTTTAGGGCTAATAAGGGACTAATGCTATATATCCGCCTTAACCGACCATTTTATAATATCAGTATAATATTTTGTATGTGTTACTAACGTACGTAGATATTTTTGCAGTTTAATGTACAATGTACATGCTGCATAGTAATGTGCGTAGGTTAAAGAATATAATACCATGCGTAATTACCTATAAATAATGCAGTACGTTACTGTGCATTTGGTACAGTGTAGGTACGTATTCGATTCGCTTTGCCTTATGACAACCAATTTATTAGTGAAATCGTGCTGATGTTATTTACAAAATTCGTGCACTTTATGAGTTATCATACTTTGACTTCGAATAGCCATTTGACAGATCAGTCTACAATACCTCATGTAACGGAGGCAGAACCTTTCGTATATGTAAGTACATTTTCCAGTGCTGTTTTGAATCGTCCGTGTAGATATTAAAATTACTTGTATGGGACGCGCAAATATTTGTATCACAACAGCATTTTTTGTCGTTTAGGTAATCATTCATCATATCTTCTCATTATAGTATTGTACCTATTCTATCTACCTATCTTTTAATATCCTTTTACATGTGCTACCTATGTATGTATGGTAATATAGTTCGCCCAATGTGTTGTAGCGGACAATCTGTTTTAAGGTGTGATTGTGGACAATGTGAGGCGTTTGCCGTGTATGGTGTGTAACAATAGGTACTTAGTAAGCAATGCGTTCCCGCGTCCCGCTCACTGCCGCATATTTCTTGCTACTTGAGACTGAAATACATCTTGACATATCAACAGATAAATCAAAATGTGTTTTTACAACAACAAATGTACTGCCCGATCCAGTTTGACGTATGTAAAAGTGGGTTCTAAAATACTAACTGATAGCGGAAGCGGCGGCAGCAGCGGAGCGACGGCTCGCGCACACCCGGGTGTTACCGTCCCCGAGGGGCCGGCGCCCCGCGACCCCCTCGCATTACACGCGCCGAGCCCCTCACTCTCCTAATGTTATGTACTTTAATGTTGACTCGTATGTATTCACCTTTATCTATTTATCGAGCAATTTCCTATTATATTCCATTGCCATTTTGTATGTTAATGTAACTAATAATTATATTTAAAGACGAAATGTACAAATCATATCTAATAGTTGTTAAGGATAAGTGCATAGGGAGCACTTCGCTCCCCGCCCGAGGTTTCATACCTCTAATCTAAGTGTATATCTTCTAAAGTTCTTCATATAAATACTCCTTCCTGTTTCTCTGTGCTCTACTGTGAGTACCTTTACTATAAACCTAACTCTTAAGGATTTAGTTTTTTTATGAGAATCGAAAGTTGTCATTTGTACCATACGTCACGAGAGCATAAGAATATTGTTGTTTACAAATTATTTTGAGGAAAATAAATATTTGCATGCTGTGCATAACAGTCTTTCTCTTCTGCCTTCCGTCCTGATCGGGAATGCGCCGCAACTCGGCTGGCTCTGCCGTCCTTCCTCATCGCATGTTGCTCTGCACCCGCGCCTGCTCGGTATGAGAGAAGCGTTGTTGTTGACCAGTGCGTTGTTCCGCAGGGCCCGCCCGGACTCGACGGCATGAAGGTGAGTATCCCGCCGTTCCACTACTACCCTCCGCTCTATTCATCAGCATTCACTTCATTCATTTGTAAATAACAAACCTGAAATAAGCTTAATTTGTGTTGCTGATTCATTCATACCTCATTCCGTGACTGCGCGCTTGTGTAGTGCTGAGACAGGCGCGTGTTTAAGTGACAAGTACTTGTCCTGTGCAGGGCGCGCAGGGTGAACCAGGCAGTAAAGGCGAACGCGGTGATCCGGGGCTACCGGTATGTGTAGCGAAAGTGATGCTTACATAAATTGCTACGCATTCTTAACTACACTAACAACACTGATCCACTAATACACTGATCCGCTTTTAACCATTTGCAGGGCACGGATGGTATCCCAGGACAAGAGGTTAGTTGGCGGGTATGTAGAGTGACGTGATGTAGTGTGTGTGAAGCGCTAATGTGTTGTTTCGCTCGCAGGGCCCGAAGGGCGATAAAGGATATAAAGGAGAACCCGTAAGTGCAGGAACGAATCTTGGCCTTCTACAATTTTCTGTTTCCTGCATCCACTATTTCGAAATTTCGGCGACACGTCTCTAATTTTCCGAGTTGAGATCTCATTTTGCATGGCTTCACTAACACGGTGTGCATCAATATAAAGTATAATATACAGTTCGAATCGAATCTCGTTCGCATAGGTAGTTCTCGGTTTCGATTCCGTTAAAATGCACATGAACTGATTCGAGAACGCAGCCAGTGTCTGGGGCTCGGCCCGTTTCTTGGCTACTTTAAAGCAAAACAACCACGTGATTTTCCAAACTTTAAAACGTCAAGAAAACTCTTTTGAAAATTGTTACCTTCGCAAGGCGTTCTAAAAGTTGTTTGTGTTAGGGAGTCAGTCGGTTGCCTTGCACGCATGAGGGTCGAGCGCCGGGGGCGGGGTGGAAACGTAACAGCTCAGTGTAACCCAGTATTATTGCGCAGGGTCCTGCAGGAAAGCGAGGAAGAAAGGGTGACAAAGGTGACAAAGGAGAACAAGGAGTGCCAGGCTTGGACGCGCCTTGCCCGCTCGGGCCCGATGGCCTGCCGCTTCCCGGATGCGGCTGGCGACCTGCCAAGGTACCCAAAACGCTTAACATTTGTTGCTTTCACTGCTGTTTTAATACTTAGTAGAGTAGTATATATTTCATTCAACGTAATTACTAACCATTTTAATTGTTATCGATAGCAATAAACAATTATTAATAACTAAAAATGCTTTTCGTTAAATATGTGTTGTGGGTTCAAGTGCATGAACGGTAGAGTTTTTTTAGTTTTATTAATATCGAGTTTATTTAAGGAGAATAATATATTACGAGACCCAGGCTCGGGTCTTGGGCTTGGGCTATCTACATCACCTTGGCGTCACTCCGTTGTCAAAGATAATTAAAATTATGTTTGCAGTTTTTCATAATTTCTAGTAATAAATATAAAAAACAATGCTAGGTAAACATTCGTGCCGAAACACGCCGTTAGTCATTTATCCGCAAGCGGCATAGAACTCATTTTAAAAACAAACCGCAGATTCTTTAAAAATAGAAGATAAAATTCTAATAATAGGCCAGTAGATATTGACATCAAAATTGCAAAGCATGATGTTGTTCTGCTTTTTAACACGCTTTTATTAGGTCAACAATGTAACTATGTAATGGAATCTAAGGTAACTAATTTAACCATCTTCAAAGCGTCGTAGCAGCATGAAAATTGGAAGCTGTATGTGGTTCTGATGACAATACAATAATATGGTACTGTCGAACTGATCTGATGATGGAGCCGGAAGATATGAACTGGAACTTCATGATGGAACATCGTATCATAGCTGTGTTTGGATTTGTTAGAAAAGTCTTGCAATGAACTTTGACCACGATTTAGGTTTCAAGGTCTGATAGGTCGACCTGTATGTAACTATGTAATGTAATCTAAGGTAACTAATTTAACCATCTTCAAAGCATCGTAGCGTCATGAAAATTGGCAGCTGTATGTAGTTCTGATGACAATACAATAATATGGTACTGTCGAACTGATCTGATGATGGAGCCGGAAGATATGAACTGGAACTTCATGATGGAACATCGTATCATAGCTGTGTTTGGATTTGTTAGAAAAGGCTTGCAATGAACTTTGACCACGATTAGGTTTCAAGGTCTTGATAGGTCGACCTGTATGTAACTATGTAATGGAATCTAAGGTAACTAATTTAACCATCTTCAAAGCGTCATAGCGTCATGAAAATTGGCAGCTGTATGTGGTTCTGATGACAATACAATAACATGGTACTGTCGAACTGATCTGATGATGGAGCCGGAAGATATGAACTGGAACTTCATGATGGAACATCGTATCATAGCTGTGATTGGATTTGTAAGAAAAGTCTTGTAATGAACTTTAACCACGATTAGGTTTCAAGGTCTGATGATGAAGCCGGAACATAGGCACTAGCATTCCATGATGGAATATCGAATCATAGTCGTGTTTGCACTTGTGAGAAAGGTCACGTAATGGACTTTGAACACGATCAGGTTTCAATTAACACGCAAAGCGTGTTTTTCTAGTGTTTTTAAACTATTCATTTATTAGTTGTATGGATCAGTTAGGGTGGGTAGTGTGTATTCAAATTTGAGATATCGAAAAACTGGAGCTTGCTGAGCAACACGCGGAAAAAAATTTTTTCTTTTTTTTCATTTTATTAAATTTGCATCTAATTACGCCCAACCGCAAATTAAGCCCTTTAAGAACCAAGTTTCGACAGCCACAGAAAGGCCGAAGAATTCAAAGATAGTCCATTTTATTTTACTTTTGGAACAAATATCTCTGAATATATTTTACTATATTTTTTTATAACCGGTTACATTCATTTTTAAAGACTTGTCGTTGCCATACGTAAAAATATATTTTGTGCTACTAGTATATTATAACGAATAGCAAATTGTACACCAAGGTACAATCTGCTGTTCGAGTTTTTGTTGTAAGTATAACAAGTATAAAAAAAATACCTAACTACGAGTATGTTTACGTACTACCTAATTATCATTGTTGCTTATAAGTAAGAAATAGTATATTACTAACCGGCGGTAAATCAAAGAAGGCCTCAGACCCACCAGGTTATTGACAAAAAATATGCGATCTGTGGCTTTCTTTATTACCGGCCGTGGTGAGTTGTCTTCCGCTAGCCAGCCAGTCAGTAAGTGAGATTTCTCGAATGCGAAGCGTGCGGTAAATTTCACATATAGCCAGGTATCAAGAAAGTGTTAATGATATTGACAGTTCACGACAAAAAATTGGGACACAAGAATTTAACTAGATTTAATACCTTATGTTTCACGTCTGGAGAAGTACAATTATGAGACGGATCATCATAAAAGTGCAAAATAAAACACAAGATGACGTGACTCTATAGCGAGGCAAGGCCCTATAGGGAGGCGACTGCTTATACAGGAAAACTCTGTGTATTATTAAAGCTATTTCAATGGCAAAAAACTTCAATGAAATTTTAATCTGCCAATAATTCTAGGAAATAAAGAAATATTTATTTAAAAAGGTCACACAAGATAAACTCGAGTATCTGGCTTTTTCGTATCCAGATAGATGCCTATGTTATATAATAATATTTGTGGGCTTTATACAATAATTGTAGGTTGTATTGTATTGACTTGCACTACTACATTAAATTAGAACCAAATTTGTAGAAACACATGATTCATGAAGAATGATAATAATTAGCTTGACGCTAAAGCAGCTCACTTTTTACTTAATTGGCAAGAAATTTTTATGACTTTTGTAATGATTCAATCATTCTAGGAATTAAAAGACTCTATCAACACGTAAGTGCTAAAAAAACTAAAAGGTCAATCAAGATTAATTTTACTCTTGACGTAGGGGTCCGAAATTTGTTAGTATCGATAAACATGCGGGTTTTATCCAAGTGATAAGTAGATCATGGAAAATCATGTAGTTAAGATACATCATCTTTGGGTGGCAGAGGTTGCGATTATCTACTAATTACTAGACCGCAGAATACTTACCTACTCGTATTTATCATTGTATCTAAGGCGACTTCCTGACTTGGCGGGGCGGGATCGATATGTGACATTTTCTTCTTTGACGTAAACTTACTGACGTCGCAAAGATTCTCACTTGACATAATACTGTCAGTATTACGTTTGCGCAGTAGTCATGTCATGCGCAGAAGTCTAGCAGTACCGGCTTCGCATCGCCCCGCTACCATGCATCCCGCGCCAGTCAAGAAGCACTCATTTAAAAGTAGGGGCGTAGTAAAAAATGGTACCGCGTCGACTGACAGTTGACACTGACATTTGACACTTTTCTCATATCGTACTGCCTCCGCACCGACAAATCAGGAAGTCGCCTAAGTCGGTCTATTTTTAATACTCCTGCATGCATATTTAGAGCATAACAATAATGTAGTGGGTAGTTGAGTGCATGTGTGGTGTGGCAGGAATCTGCAGCGGCACTACCTCGGGAGCCTGGTGAGGACGGCACCGGTGGGGGAGGTGCGGGGGGCGCGGGTGAAGAATCCGAAGAAGATCCAGGGGAGGAGTATGATGCACGGGAAGACGAACTGGACGCGCCTCGCGATTACGACGATTACACTGATAATGCGCATCTCGCGCTGCACCACGACTGATGCCTCTGCGTCACCCATCCACTCCTACTCACCTATACCCGTACCCAACTTCAACTTGATCCTAATCCGTCTGAGATAATGCGTCGCAACTATTTGTTAGGCTATTTTCTCTTTTACTCAATAACGACCGTTCCTCAATTCCGAGAACTCCGTAGGTATATATGATTTTAGGAATGTGTTGATATGTCGTCGGATCGTGTATGTCGGTTAATAAAATAGTTCAACTGAACGTTTTATCAGCGCAACTGTAAACAGAGAGCTCAGAGTGATGCGAGTTTTGCCAACATCTTCTCTACTTTTATTATCAATTGGGTTTTATAGGCTCACTTTTCATGGATTTTTTATAGTGACATCTGGAATCTCTATAAATTCTGTTCATACATTATCAAGACAGAGCTACTTCTTAACGTGAAAAGATATAGGTATAATCGCCATCAAATATATCTGTACTCTTCAGGGTGTTCAAAAACATCTGAACTTGCACTCTAACGTGTTGACAATAGAGTCGTGTTGTTCAGATGTTTGTGAGCACTCCCATAAATTTGATGGCGACTGTACTAAGATAAATTCCATCTTTTCATTTTATTATCCACCTACGCATAGCTGAATTAAACTTTTATGATCTTGTAACGACTTGGGCGTCATATCGACTGGGCATTCTACGGCCGGCCGCGTGTTGGTTATTATTGTGACCTGTTTATTGAACTCAATGTCACCTAATACTATTGTGAATAAGTACCTACAAATACGAGATACATTTTACGATTTAATCTACTGAAAAAGATTGCAATGTATATTACAAATTACAGCATTTAAGTTTTGCGAGAGGGAGAGATTTTGTAACCATCAACTTATTTTTAGGTTTTGTCCGCACAAAATAATAAATTTAGCTCGGTACCAATGGAAATAATGCAAATAAATGCGTTTAATAAGATTTAAGTGCTTCTTCAGTGGTACTTGATCTCAGAAGATGTAAATTAATAAAGTTTCAGTTTAACTTTCAAGCTTTTTTTCGTGGTAGATAGGTATTTGCATTGGCAAGTATTTTAACTATCCGAAATAATGCGGTGGATAAATTTGAATATGACGCGCGTCTTGACAGTACCAAAGAATACTATAAAATCTGGTTTAACGGACGATCATGTGCCTAAAGTTTATAGTTACTGCCAATAGAAAGACACGTGTTTGAAGGTTTCATAAGAAAAAAAAATTAAGTACCTTTACAGTAAGACTCAATTTTAGGCACTACTTAGTGTAATGTAATCAAACTAAATTGACATCAAGGCTGCTGTCGGTTGGAGCCCCTATGTCGTCACTGACCTTTTTTTACGACAACTGCACGAATTGCGGCTCACACATTAGTCTAGCAGATGTTTAATTGAAGACGTCATTTATATTGCGATCGGTTTTTATTAAATCTCCAGTTCCCTCCCGGCTCCTCATATTTTTTTCCTGATGATGTTAGAATTCGCGCGCCCCCCTGCTTTACTGCTCTGCTTGGACAGTCATCTTGTGGTAAGTAACTGCATGTTACGCTCGTTTATAAACACACTAACATACAATAACACACTAAATGACATGTGTACATAACATTCTAACTGTATATCGGTGACAAATTAATAGGTTAGGTTAGGTTAGGTGACAATTTATAGGGGGAAGTCCCGTAAAGCCGGACGGCCCCTATCGCCGGACACTGGTAAGTAATCCCAATCCTAATCCTATCCTAATATCCTTATATCCTAATATCATGATCCTAATCCTAATCATCCTTCCTAATAATATTATAAACGTGAAAGTTTATGCGGATGGATGGATGGATGGATGTACGTTCCGCTTAATCTCAAAAACTACTGGACTGATTTCTATGCAACTTTCCAGTATTGTAGCTTAGACAGTAGAATAGGACATAGGCTATATATAATTTATTTCAAAATTCATCCCCCTAGGGGGTTTAAAGGGGGTGTTAATTTTAAATGGAGAAGAAAATTGTCTTTAAGATAGAAACTTAAAACTTCTGTAATAGACTAAGCATTAACATGGAAGAAATCTGTTTTCAGCGTTTTTCGAAATTCGCTTTCTGAATGGGTGAAAAAGGGGTTGAAAGTTTGTATGGGGAGTAAATTTTATTTTAAACGAGAGAATTGAAACTTTGTTTATAAGCCTAGCATTACTTAAATGATGAAAGAGTCATTTCAGCGTTTTCAGAAATTCATCCTCTGAAGGAGTGAAAAGGGGGATGATAGTTAGTATGGGCAAGCAGTTTTTAAAAGTGAGTAAGTAACTTCATTCTTGGCGTGTAGACTCTCAGCTAAATCTATTAGGATTGCAGCGTTTTGGAAAATTCATCTCCTAAGGGTGTAAAAAGGGCGTTGAATGTTAGAATGGAGAAGAATAATACATTCGAATTGAGTGATTTGAAACTTCGGTTTTAGTAATATACCTATAGTAGATAAATAGATTAATGACTGCCTTACCCGTGCGAAATCGTAGCGGGCTACAAATGTAAACGCATGTCCGTCTGTCTGTTATCCCTTAAACCTAAACCGCTGAACCGATTTAGGTGATATTTGGTAGGGAAATAGTTTGAGTCGCAGAGAAGGATATAGGATAGGTAGGTACTGTTCATCCCGAAAATCATCCCTTTAGGGGGTTTAAGTGTGTATGGAAGAGATATAACTAGACAAGTGCCTCAAATAAAAACAATATTAATCTAATGCGATGACCGAGTTCTACGCAGACGAAGTCGCGGGCAAAAGCTAGTATTTCAATAAATTATTAAAAATTGGAATTACCGAGATATTACGAGTGTCCGTTAAAGGTGCCGTTCGGATTTATGGGACTTCCGCCTACTGTTTTACGTATAATCTTTTTTTCTTTTCATTTTATTCGTCAAGCAACATTAGTGATTCTGTATATTTGTATTTATAATAAACGCATAGTGGTACGAAACTTAATTAGCGCTAATTAAGCTGAGCGCTAATATGACGTTTCCTAACAACATACCTAGCTAACAAGTTTCGGATGTATATCTATACATACAGTTATCTACCTGTCAGCATGTATACAAACACTCAAGTGCATCACAGTATTTTTCCTGTCCCATTCAGGGAATATATTTTGATTACGTTTGGATAGCCTGAAAGCTACCAGCGCGTTGTTTCTTCAACAGTTCAAATTTTATTCGACAGTAGGTATCATCGTTTTTCTAAAAATATCCAGCACTCGAGATATTTATTTTCTTGGAACGCGAAGGAGAACCAAAGCTCCAAATCCCAAGACAAACCAACACATTATTTGTTCTACTTATTTATACGTTAAGAGACGTATGTACATATCCAAACATAACCATCCTAGTTACATTTAGGGGCACGGTGTTTTATTAGGCACTTCTGCTAATTAGGTTACAAACGCGTCGTGAATTTCGTGATACGACGAAATGCTTTTTTAATTTGAATTTTACAGGTTTATAGAGGTAGTCTCCTAATTCTCATGAGACCTAGCTAGATCGATTACTCGTCCACGACAACCCCCACATACCAAATTTCATCAAAATGGTTAGAGCCGTTTCCGAGATCCTCGAAATAAATAAATATATAAATAAATAAATGTACGAGAATTGCTCGTTTGATAAAGTATGTCTTGAATACATGCAAAATCTTGAACTTACAATTTAGTCCAATTTAGTTTCCTACACTGTAAATATATGCCATACGATTAAATAAATAACAATTTAGTCGTTTGAAACATATGAATATCCACATTAGATATTATGAAAATTTAAAGTATCTATCATTAGTACTAGGTATTATATACCTACATAGATTAGGCCCAAAAAACGAAAACGCGACTTTAAACAATGCAAGCGGCAAATCATGTAACAGTTGGGGATGACAACGTTATCAGAAAGTTTTAACCCTACAGAATACCTACGGATCACTCTGTTGCCGTTCCGAAATTAAACCGGAGGAATGGTCACCGGAAAAGGTGCAGCTTATTATACAAAAAAATTTCGTCGTAAATTTAGTAAATTTGGCAATAAGTTCGCAATTTGTACAATTCTGTGTTGTCCCGGTACCCTGAAAAGGTTTCATATATTATTGTAAAGAATAATATAGTTATAGTAACCCAAATTTTTCGAGCCTCCAGCTCCATATCTTTCTCCACCATCTTGGTATACTTACTGAGCATTGTTTCATGATGCACATATCTAATATTCATCATAGCCTAATTCTAATTACAGAGCGGTTCAGACGTCCGTGTTATATCAAATACCTTTGATAGAGATTTGATACTTAAAGTTCGATAGAATATAGGTATATCTTGATTTAACACATTATTGTTTTTGTAACAGGAGGCACTTCTGCAATGGGTACGACGGCGTCTCGACGTTGAAAATGATCTTCACCCATGATACGACATACAGCGTGCGGGCTTCAATCGGTATCAATGAGGACCGGCCCAGATGGATGCATTTCGTTATTATATAACAATCTTAAATACTTGGACGTACAGTCAAAGGCATAAATATATATCAGTGGCGGAGCGTCCATACAACACGACTCTAACCGGCTTGCCTAATTTTCAGCTAGTCCACTTCTTTTACTACGGCTCATCATGAATAAGAAAGGCTAATTATTTCCGACTTCCCTAAGCATATTTTTGACGCGCCGCCACTGATATATAATTATATATGTACATTCCTAAAGCGACACAAACATCTGTACGCTTTTACGCCCTTGTCATTAAAGTAATGTTTGCATATTTAGGCACTGAACTGCGCATAGTTATTTTCGATGTTGATGAACGTATTGTGACTTTACAATGCCTTTTACGAATCTTGAATCTGTAAATAGTCCATGTCTGCTAAAAGAAGTTGTTACCATAGTTTATAATATCAAAAACTATAAAGTCATTTACGAAGGTTAATTCAAGGATGTCTATGTTTTAAGAGACTACAAGCAGAAAGATATTGAGCATAAATTGTCCCACTGTTCCAATAAACTAAAAAGTATAGTAGATATATTTGTTGCTTGTAGATAACGATCAGTAGGAAGTATTCTTTGTAGGTTTTCGTTCGAGATAACTTGCCATATAAATTTCCTATGAAGAGAATTAAAACCTGGAAGATATCACAAATGATCTTGAATGAATACTTATTATTTACAGGTAACTATTTAAATACAAACAACAAATAAACTAGTATCAAATTTATTTTAAAAAGATCAGTTTCAGGTTCAGATTTATTTATTCACAATATACTCACGATCACAGTGATTACAATATGTTCGTGTGTTAATACACATTCAACGTTTCATACATTTTTGCCTGTTTATTGGCTCCTGGTTGATGGATAGCCATTAGCATAGGACAATCAAAGTGTAAGAGATGAACTGAATTGTGGCCTATATTTGGTTGTTGCACTAGGTATGCGAAACCAGTTTACTCGTACAAAATCTATTGACGACGATACTGGAATACGCCATGTTGTTTTTATTTTAGTGTGTTCTATGCGGACTCTGTGACGTCGCTCTCCCCGCTTTATCCATAAGCATGGCCTTAGCATTGAAAATAAAAGTGATCGATAACAGAGAAAATTTATAAAATTCGCCGAAAACGTGTAAATACCGTAATTTGTTTCTGTTATTTGTTTTTAGTGTACATTATTTGGTGAACAATAAAGAATATTTGTATTGTATTGTATTGTACCGTATATTTACTTCAAACTGTGTACAGTTAGGCGAATTCCTGACTTGGCGGGGCGGGATCGATATGTGACATTTTCTTCTTTGACGTAAACTTACTGACGTCGCAAAGATTCCCACTTGACGGAATACTGTCAGTATTACATTTGCGCAGTAGTAATATTATGCGCAGAAGCGGACCAGTACTGCCTTCGCATCGTCCCGCTTCCGCGCATCCCGCGCCAGTCAGGAAGCACTCATTTAAATGTAGGGGCGCAGTAAAAAATGGTACCGAGTCGACGACACTTTTCTCATATCGTACTGCCTCCACACCGACAAATCAGGAAGTCGCCTTACAGAGGATATGGGGCCAAAATATAATGTAACTTGATAACATCCTTAATGCGATACGGCTGAGTGGCAGCAATGCCTTGTCTTGTAAATAGTCTCACTCTTACCGCAGCTATAGCTGCATGCGGATAACATTGTAATGTGTTCTGAACTTAGAAGAGATAGGCTACTAATATAAGTAAAATTTCGTTTTGTATTAATTTGTACTTCAATCTGTAAATAAATCGATTAAGTATCACGTTACTATGTTTTTTTTTTATTTAAAACAAACAGGATGGGAGCATCCTTTTATTGACGTCTGTTAAAAGACTAGTCGAGCTAATGGGTGAGGTGAAATAAGTAGTTATTTATTATGCGAGGCTGCGAAGTAGTTGTTTGGCGCGAGTACTTGTATTGAGTGTTAGCGAAGGGTTTTCCTAAGATTGAACCACGTAAATATACAATAAAAAGGTTTGTTATATTTCATCCATATCCAATAAGTATTTCATGAAATATTAATAGACAGATGTTTTTGTGGCACTAATAAAATTGTCCTAGGGACTTCCCAGCGATATAAATTTTTCAATAAATATGATACGAGCGGCCTTGAAGGATTGAAAGGATGGGATTTACTTCGATTTTTCTGGTTACCTTCAAAATCAATACTAATATTATAAATGCGAAAGTGTGTCTGTCTGTTACGTCTTCACGCTTAAAACGCTGAACCGATTTAAATGAAATTATGCTAGACATATGATGCTTTTTATCCCGATAATCATCCCTTAAGGGAGTGGAAGTTTGTTTCGAAGAGCGATAACTGGGTAAGCGCCTGATATGAAAAAATAGCAATTAAATTCTATCGCGATAAACGAGTTCCACGCGGACGAAGTCGCGGGCAACAACTAGTATTATGTATTTTTATGAAATATACATTTAAAATTTAATTACTTTATTTCCCTATTTGAAATAAAAAAAATGTATATTATTATTTAATATTTAAAAAATGTGGAATAAGTTACCTACTTACTAATTTAAAAAAAAAACTGCAAAATTACATGATTATATCTTATAAACACTTAGTAATGTCCTCTCATTTTACTTTAAAGAAAAATCTTGGAACTAATAAAGCGCGTAACGTCCAAATCTCAAATTTTGCGGTTTTAGGCCCAATTTTGAACGATAAAGTAAGAATTTCCGAGATGGTGAGGTGATTCAAATTTGAAATTGAATTTTTTGAAATTATGATTGACATACAAGTTAAGTTGTTGACATAAATGTTAAGTATTTCCAAGATAATATTCTAGCTTTAGGCTGTACAACGCAAAAAAAAATCGGATACAATTTTATAGAAGTTAGTACCTAGTACACAGACGCACTATGGTAATTAAAAATTGCAAATATTAAAAATCTTGAAATATAATAAACGGGTCATTATCGTATCGTTCAAAAGGACAGCACATCACTGCCCCTGTACCCTTACCATGATTTTGCAATGTTTGCATTACCGTACTCGCTAGCGACTGCGTAAACGATTAATTATGGCGATTCCTAGTTCTATTGCGTAACCGCCAGAGGCGCTGTACTTTTGTCCATACTAAATCGTTTACGCAGTCGCTAGCGAGTACGGTAATGCAAACATTGCAAACTCATGGTAAGGGTACTGACTGATGCTTGATAAATGTTCCCGTTCCAGTTAGTTTACATAAAACCGTCGCGGGGGCAGGGCGCTTGTTCAGTCTTATGATAAGCCCGAAATAAACTTATCGTCCGAGCCATATTGTAATCGAGAATATTTATTGAAAGAATGTGTAGTATGTGTAATGAAATAAATAGGTGCGTATGTTCTACTCGTATACTCATAATATTTTCTTTTTTGTCATAATAATAAAGACATCTAAGGCAAAAATAAATAATAGGGCTGAAAGTTACTGCCTGTGTAATTTCGAAGACAATTTTTTATCGGACAACAACATTCACCGAGATATTTATTGAATACATAACATACTTAGCGCTCTGTATGAGTTAATATGCCGCAGAGAGTTACATATGTTTATTTTAAGTAATTACGATTAGTTACAGGCGAGCCCTTAAACAAATTCCGACGAAGTATCAATGAAAATGTGAATAAGAATAATTTAAATTAAATTAAAATAAAAAACTTTACAGCTAATGTTACATGAATGAATGTCATAAGAATAAGAAATAATTTATTGCCTTACTTAACGAAAAAAAAAAGAATTTAATACAAATCAAACCACCAATATCTAAAATTCGTCATAAAAGCCGATATTGGGTTAGTTTGACTAATGATGTCTATTGGGCTCGATTCGACTTGAAAACTTGGCATATGCCACGATATACTGAGCTTGTCGTAAGGATATATCGCTTGCCTGTCTTTCAAGATAAATTACCTACAGAGACATGAATCACGGGCTAGCACGGGATATCATGAGGACAAGTGATCCCTGATTTGTGATGATCCGATCGGACATTGAACTCTGTTGAATTCGGTACTCGATATGGCTAGTTAATATCAAACAATATTAATAAACTCGATTTTTTTATATGAGTCGTAGTAAAGTCCTGAGTCCTGGGTTCGTAGTAGTGTCTAATGGTTGGGCGTCAGTCATAAAAAAATAATTAATTATATTTTGCAGGTAATCAGGAAAATCTAAGTAAATACTACTTTCAATCCTTCAAGGCAGCTCGTATCATGTAGATACGGTTACGGCCAAATTTCCATGTCTATAAATATTTGTCGGCCAAGTTACGTTAAAAGTCAAACAGTGAGACAGTAATTAAAAAGATACAATTACAATAAGCAGCAATATATGACTAACTCAGGTGACCAAATCCTGAGATGACTGGTCTATAGGTACTCAATTTTACCGCGTTATTCAGCTGTGAGCGCTAAGATGCGACACATAGTGGTTGTGTTGTTGTTAGCAAGTTTCGGAGCTGCCAGTGAGGACTTCACACGCCCCCCCTACATATACTGCCGCGAAAATACAAACTGTAAAAATATTACAAATGATGATCGATTACCCTCCTATGAAGTCCACGGTAAGTTGCTATTAATTATTTGTCCTATTAAATTTCTGCCACATAGTCTAGGCCCAGAACCAGAAAACGCGTCTCTAAACAGTGCAAGCGGCAAATCATGTAACAGTTGGGGTGACAACATTATTAGAGGGTTTAGACCCTGCAGAATACGGATCTGCCTGTCTCCATTCCCAAATTTAAGCTGGATGTATGTTATACCGGAAAAGGTGCAGTCCATACAATTTTTTTCGTTGTACATTTGGTAAATCGTTTTTCCGGTACCCTAACTATGGTCCGATTTTTATGGGTTTTTGATATGCCGTAAAGGACGATATTTGTCATCGTATCCAGAAATTTTCGACCCTCCAGCCCCATATCTTTCTCCGCCATCTTGGAAAATCTGTCACTTTTTTTTAGTTTTTTGCTTGTACTGTCGTTAAAGTTCATTTTAGTGCTAAACATAGTTCGATAACATTCAAGATTTGCTAAAATTTTTGGCTACATAGATTTTTTCCATGACCCCTAGGGACGAAGATATAACAGGAGATATCTTTAAAAATTGCCACCTTTTTCTAGCCTTCCTCTTATGTTTACGTTTTAAGTGAATTTTATCCCTTACTGGTGTAGTGGTAAAATATGCTACAACTTTTGTATTGAAATATTTTTGCCACGACCATTAGGAAAGAAGATAAGAAGTCAGCTATGGAGTACTACAGTGACAGATTTTCCAAGTTGGCGGAGAAAGATATGGAGCTGGAGGGTCGAAAATTTCGGGATACAATGACAAATATTGTTCTTTACGGCATATCAAAAACTTATAACAATCGGACTATAGTTAGGGTACCGGAACAACGATTAACCAAATGTACAACGAAAAAATTTGTATGGGCTGCACATTTTCCGGCATAACATACTTCTGGCTCAAATTTGGGAATGGAGACAGGCAGATCCGTATTCTGCAGGGTCTAAACCCTCTGATAACGTCGTCACCCCAACTGTTACATGATTTGCTTCTTGCATGCTACTTGTTCAAAAACGGCCCCTGACTAACACAAAAAGCGAAATCACTAGTTTGATGAATTAGTCTACGCAATTCGCATACACCAGCCATGTAAATCCTAGCAATTTTATAACGTATACTTAGTTATGAAAGCTCTATGTGCATGCACTAAATGATTTGCTGTGGAGGGGCGCGTTGTCGTGGATGACACGCACTAAATAAAGGTTGGACTACATCGCTACTCAAAATACGCTGACGCACCGTAAACGCAGTCTCCGGTTTTAGCGATTGGTACTCATTATAGACTCATAACAGACATACACCTAGCACTTTCAGTGGCAAGAATAAAATTGTCCTAGGCCAACGCTATTAATTTATCGATAAATTGTACTTTCTTATGATATATACGTAATAAACGAATATACAAGAATTTCCGGAAGATATGATTCATATCTAAATAAAATACCGTCAATATATAAAGTACCTATTGAAAGTTTGTACTGTGTATGTAACTGGTAAGTAGGTATGTAAATCAATTGTTATTTAAAGTGTCTAATATCTGGGCAACCGAGCTTTGCTCGGCGTTTTCCCGGGTATGAGACCTAGCTAGGTCGATTGCTCGTCCCCGAAAACCCCCACATACCAAATTTCATCAAAATCGTTAGAGCAGTTTCCGAGATCCCCAAAATAAATAAATAAATATATAAATAAATTTATATAGAAGAATTGCTCGCTTAAAGATATTAATATCTGGGCGACCGAGCTTCGCTCGGCGTTTTCCCGGGCATGAGACCTAGCTAGATCGATTGCTCGTCCCCGAAAACCCCCACATACCAAATTTCATCAAAATCGTTAGGGCCGTTTCCGAGATCCCCGAAATAAATAAATAAACATATAAATAAATATATAAATAAATAAATATACAAGAATTGCTCGTTTAAAGATATAAGATTTAATTGACCTTCACTCGTTAAAATCAATTTAATCATCCATTTCAGACACCCAAATCAATATCATATACACCACCACACATAAATTGGAAATGACGTGCTTCAGTCAAAGTTTATCAGTGGACAATCATAACCTACCGGTGATATCGAAGCTACAGGTAGTGGAAGAAGTCCACATTATAAACTGCTCGGCCCCTTCGAATGCCTCATATGCCGATGCATTAAAAGCAATGAATTTCAGAGTAACTAAGTTACTAAAACTGTTTCGTCCACCCGCGGACCCCAGATTAGATCACCAACACTTTGCTGGTCTGCCAATAAGTGGACTTGAAATCAATAGTGTTAAGCCGTTGCACCCAAGGCTAAATTACCTTGACGCCTTATTGGAACTGCGTGAATTGAAGCTTTTCAATGTGATTCCGGAACCAGAAGCATTAATGCGACTTCCTAAAGCGCTGGAGATACTAGATCTACAAAATGCACAACTGCCTGCAAAAACCGAGTTAGGCAGCGCCTGGCTCGAGCGATTGACTTCACTGCGCGAGTTAAACCTGAGAAAACCCAGTACAATCGAAAAGCTGAAACTGCCACAATTGGAACCTTTATCAAACCTGACAATATTAAGATTGATCGACGTACCTCTGGATACCGACAGTTTAGCGGGCAAACTCAAAGGCTCATCTATTAAGCAACTAGAGATGCGGTCATGTGAACTGAGTAACCTGCCCAATAATATGTTTGAAGGCGCAAATCTTTTGACCTGTCTTGATCTGTCCCTCAACCACCTCACCGTGCAGAAGTACGTATACCGAATTGGCTTCAACGAGTCATACAACTTCTATTTATTTTTTATCGGTGTAGGTAGATTTCTATGGGCCAATAGCAAGTGTCAAAAGCAAGTGATAGGATATGTATAGCTACTCAAGTATTTATTATTTGAATTAATAATAATAATAAATATTCTTTATTGCACCATAAATGAGTGATTAACATAAATAATCCTTAAAGCTAGTAGGTAACAACAGGCTGTCTTATCGCTATAGAGCGATCTCTTCCAGACAACCTTTGGGTAGCAGGAGATTAAGACAAAAAGAAACAAGAACAACAGGTAGTGCAAGAATAAGGCATAAGGAGTAGAATAACACATCTAAACTAATACATACAATCCCCAATCAATTCAATTAATTCTCATACTAGTGCTAAATTTTCAAACGTGTGCCACTTAGAAGAAAATCTTGCGTCACGACCCTACTCGTACCTATATTATCTCTAAAAGTTTTTAGTGTTTGAGTGTGTATTTCAGAGGCGTATTTTCTCCACTGCAGCGGCTAACTGAGTTGGATGTAACGGAAAGCCAGGTGGACTCTACAGATCTTGCAAATATCGTGTCCTCTCTACAGCGGCTAGAAATTTTAAAAGCCGGGAACAACCCACTGGGCTCGCTGTGCGATGATGCTGATATCTCTTCAAATCGTGAGTTTGCCTAGGTATAATAGACAAGTAAAAAATTCACTTCACATTTGTAAGTATATTACTAAAACATGAACTTACTACCAAAAGCTAATATATATATTACAGTACAGTGCATAAATAAAGTGTTTAGTTTGATACCTTGCAGTGACGTGGCCAAAATCATTACGAAAATTGGTCCTAAGCAAATCGCATGTTACTCAAATCTGCCCGGACTGGATAGACATCGATGCGCTCTTGGACATTAACCTTAGGGACAATGGCATTACGTACCTTAATGTGAGTAAGTTAGTTAACAAAACTCAATGAATTATAAATAGGTACCTTATTTACCTACCTTAAGCAGGGACAGGACTATAAGTTAGTCGTACGTCAAAAATTTTACTGAGACACCATAATATCCGGTTTTTATAAAATAGTCATGGTAAATAAGGTAAATTTATAATCGTATTGTATACAGAGCTACCAGTCATTGCATTAAATCCAACAGTTGGCTCATTATATTCCGTATTGGATCCTTCTGCGGAATTTCGGAAATTAAATACTCTTCAAAAGTCAAATTAGGTCCCATTGTACTTAACTTTTAGGAGCAGGAAATGTAATGAGGAAAGGAAATGTAATTATATGACCCATTTTTATTTTTCAGTACAATTACTTGAAAATTAAAAGACATGTTCTGGAGCCGACGGCGGAGGTGAAGATAGACCTCACCAACAACCCAAGTCTGCGAATTATCAACGTATCCAGTGCTGATATTGAGCAGTGCCGCAAAGATTTTATCTCTTCTTCAGATTCCAATCATCGAACGGTAATATAAATTATCTACAGTATTTCTTTTGAACTACACGTAGTATACGTACTCAAAATCTTTTCGAGATTTTTCAAACTTGTCATTGTTACTAAGATGCGTGATAACTGGGTTTGAAACGTTATGACTTTAGATGAATTATGACATTAACAGTGTAGAAATTAGGTCGATTTAATTAGGACCATGGACATTACCTACCGTCCTGATGGCCGCCTGTACTAACATTACAAAAGCAACCGAAATTATCTATTTGGCAGTATTTTAATCACACTTAAATTGCTTAACGACCAGTCTTCATCTAAATCGGTTTGGTGAAATGGCGATCATCCCGTGAAGTTTTGAAATCGGGGTTGGGTGAAATTATAACGAGAGTGCTATTAACGCTTACGAAAAGATCTAGTAGGATAACTAACTTATTTCAAATCAAAGTACTTCAGCCAAGGACCGCCTACTGTTAGGGAACTACAGGCGTCGCTCACCAAGTACGGCCGACTACCGTTTTTTTTACACGTTTGCAGTCGCCGCATGTTGCATTCGATGACAAACTTAATTCAATTGCCGCTTATTATGGCATGAGTGCTGGTGTAACCAACCAACAATAGAATATCAATATTTGCCTCTTTTTGTACTTTCCAGAGAACGAAAGTAAAAGTAAGGCTGAGCAACTTCCTTAGCGATACCCAGTGTGATTATGACGCGTATATGCTGCACGAGGCTGTGCGCGCCTGCCCGTGGCTGCAGATTGACATAGACCTCTTTACAAGTGTACGCTCTAATTATAATACTCCTTCGATACCCGAGGAAATCCTTTGCCCATATAACGGCTCATGCTTACCAGGTAATATATGTGTGTCTTGGATGGGTACCTTTGCGCCAGGTATTATTAGGGGGGACTTTTTGACTAGGCTTAAGCTAGTCTTAAGAGTTTATTGTTATTTTATTGTACTTGTATACCTATTGTTGACATTTTAAATAAAAATTTAAGACGATGTCATTTAATTAAATGTAATTCAATTAGTAATTTAATTACAAAAGTAATTAATTGAGCCCAACAAAACAGTATTTACTTAATCCATTATAATCATCATTTCTTCGTACATAAAAACTAGTGTGTGGTTTTCCTTAGGTACAAACTGTTCGTGTAAGAAGCGGCCTCGCGACAACGCGACAGTGGTGCAATGCAAGGGTGCATTGCCGCAGACGCTGGGCTGGTCACTGACGGCACTCGAGTACCCAGTGGCACTACATGTGGAGCGCGGAACACTGGACCGTGTACCAGTCGCCAGCATACTCGTTGAGCTACACGCTCCCCACAACAATATCACCCAACTTAATGTAGAAGACTTACCCGACACTCTACTAGTAAGTAGCCCGCGACACCGTAACAAGAAATAAGTACTAGGCACTCTGATATGCAGCTAATACCTAATTCACTAGTATTTGTGTTTTTTTATGATTTCTATTTATTTAATCTATCAAACATAATTTCTCAAGCCAATGAAAATATTCTTAGGTGCTTGATCCAAACAAAGGTTACGTTCTCGGCAACATTTCAAACCAATTACAAGTATTGTTTCTCCCTGAAATATCAGCGAATGAAAATATTGTTTATATTTCCAGGTATTAGACGTCCGTTCTAACAAGATAAGGCATATTTCGCAGGAAGTGGCTCTACAACTCAGTAAACTCGGGACAAATCGCTCTGTATATCTCCAGGGCAATCGACTCGCCTGCGATTGCTCAAATGGACCAGCTTTGGAACTGCTCAAGCACGTGGTATATAAATAATTTCTCCCAGTTACTCATCTAATATAAAAAGTTAGCATAGGTATATATTTGAACTGTGTTACATCAAAACTTTATTTCAGGTGCGAGATTTGAACACAACCCAATGCGAAGATGAAATAGAGGTTCTGCAAAAGATGCAGATCTTAAATGATCAGTGTGCTTTTCCTGTGCGTCCAATTTTGTTTAGCCTACTATCCATAGCTCTAGTTCTGTTAATGGTTTCGCTATTGGTGCATAGGTTCAAGCCGCAAATTAGACAAGTCCTTTTCAAGTTAAATTGCTGCCGCCGCTTTATATTCCGAGTGAAAGATGATGACGCCGAAAAGACCGTTGATGTATTCTTGTCATACGCGTACCGCGATCATGAGGTCCTTACAGAGCTAAAAAACAGTTTAGAGGCTCGTGGGTATTCTACTTTAGAACATAATAACGACTGGAATCCTGGTGCTCCTATTATAGATCAAATAGTCTATTCAGTGAAGTGTGCACGTCGTACGCTTCTGCTCGTTTCAGATAACTACGCCGATTCTCAATGGACAGTGCAAGAGTTCAACATTGCGCACACACATGCGATGGAACGACAAACAGCGAGAGTGCTGGTTGTTCGATACAAATTACAACAACCAGAAAGATTGCCACCTAACCTTCAGTTGTACCTTAAATACAACACTTACCTTGATTGGAATGATGACCATTTTTGGGAAAAGTTGTCCAGGGCCATGCCTATCCGATTTCAAATTGGTAACTGATGGACTAGAATACAGAAGTAAATATTATTACGCAAAGGAGTACACTTTTACAGCTAGGTATCAGAAATGTTTTTTAACACGTAGACACGTGTCCGTACCTATAGTCCAGGCCTTGAAATATGTTTATTATCGTATAGGTATCGTTATGGTTCATAACATACTATTACTTAAAAATAAACATTTTACTTAGAACGATATTTGATACGCATTTTTTCATAACTTCAATATTATCAAAGCAATATTATTATTATAATGTTATTTAACAGTTCATATGTTGCAGAAAATGCATAGAAAGTGACACTTTTCTGCACTAGGTGTGGAATCGAAATCAACTTCGGCTGAACGGAGATTCCACCCTCAAATTAATTGACATTATTAATTATAGCACAGTTTTCAAGAACGCCCTGACGCTGCTTATAATTTTATGTACCTACTTGTACGCATTCCATTCATCGTGAGTTTCGATGAATCTGGATAATAGTGAATTAAGATAAATAAGAAAAGTCGCGACCTAACCTTGTGGACCTCTAAATTATCTACAATACACACACACGTACACACGGTGAAACATTACCTAAACACGTAATATACTCGTACCTCTACTAGACGGATTAACTACGTTTTGCGAGTCGTCGTCAGGATTTTACAAATTACTAAAAACTGATGGGGTTACTTTTTACAGCCTTTATCCCGACTCAACTACTAGTTTAAACGATATCTCTTTGCAAATTGCCATATTCGAGAAAAAAAGTGGTCTCATTATAATGATTTTTGCATATATGCAAACTCTTAAATTTTATTATTCGCAGTACATTGTCGTAGAAGTAGGGACTTTACTTACTACAGACAGAGGCCGGGAAATAAGGGATTGTCTAGCTACCGAGTGCTGTGTAAGCCGTACCATTAAAAAAACCGCAAATCGATGTACAATTTAGCCGTTTGGCACACGCATACTAGAGGTCAAAACAAATTTTTGCTAAAAAAAAATCCCTTAGGGGGGAGAGCCGAAACACTCTTTTTTTTGTATGAAAAAAATATTTTTTTTTTTAGAAACCTATCGTTTGTAGTATCATATGAAAGAGCTTTTTGAGGCGATTCTGAAAATATACACATCATTACATTTTAGCCATTTTTTTTAATTAAATCAAAAATAATTTTCGAAACATACCAAGTTTGAGGTCCTCCAGACACGATATGGCTGATTTTTATTTTGTACAATATACCACAAATGATACTTAATATCCTCATATTTAACCTCAAAAAAGCAATTTCGAAATGATTTTCATAAAGTAGGTATTTCCCGTTGGATATATGGATACTACGTATCATTTTATGATTAATATGTAACGTATCTGCACTAAAATTCCATAAATCACGTAAAGTAGGTATTGAAGTAGAACCGTGTCACTTAGTAATATTGAAAAAAAAAAAAAAAAAACTTAATGAAAATCTTTTCAAAATTACTTTTTTGAGGTTAGATACGTATCATTTGTGATGTACTGTATCAAATAAAAATCAGCCATTTCGTGTTTGGAGGGCCTCAAACTTGGTATGTTTCGAAAATTATTTGTGATTTATATAAAAATAAATTGCTGAAATGTAATGATGTGGTATATTTTTAGAATCGCCTCAAATAGCCCTTTCATATGATAGGTTTCACACGATAGGTTTCTGAAGAAAAATTTTGTTTTTTTATTTATACAAAAAATAGAATGTCGCGGCACTCCCCTCCTAAGGGAATTTTTTTCAGGAACTGCGGGTCAAAAACTTTGTTTTGACCTCTAGTATGCGTGTGCCAAATGGCTAAACTGTACATCGATTTGCGGTTTTTCTTTGAAATTGGGCCTGTACGGCTACCACTATATAGTAATACGAGGCAGATCAGTCAGTCTTTGTTCCGGTCAAGGTATGTATAGAGCCGATTTTTGCGCCTTCACCCATTTCCTACACACATTATTCAACACGAACGGTAACGATAGATTTCGCAGTATATTACCGCGAACAAGCCGCGAACGTAAGTTGTAGGTATAAAATTCGGTATACAACAAAATTGGCATTGTTAAGGGCTATCTATATAATTGAATCCCTGATATTTAATAATCCTCTCATTGTTCTCTAGATATAAGGCTTGCTTGGAACATGTACTAGTCAATCACTTTCCTCTTTTTATTCTAGTCACGCAAGTTTAAGTTTTATGTGTACCTAGTATATAATATTCGTATAATATGTGTGATATTATATGTATGAAATGTAGGTACGTCTTTGTTATTTTGGTAGGGAAAGAGGGCGAGAAATAAGCCACGGGCATTGATTGAAAATACTGCTGAATGAATAAAATAACGGAATGGCTTCGAGAAAAAGATGGTAGGTACGGCCGTGCCTCTTTGTCTTGCTCGACTTGGTGGGGGCACTGTGGTGCCCCCAGATAATCCGACTACTGGCCACAGAGTGTACTTAATATTATCGTATACTGAGATAAGAGATATCAGTGAAATAACTGGCATATATAGCACTCATACGGTAGCAGAACTAAAACCAGCCGGTTGGCGGCAGGTACTAAATACATTTCAAGTTCCTTGCTGATATCATTTGCAATTGATTACGAAGGTTTTTTGTTATGAAGGATTTATTAAGATAAACGATTTATTAAGTTATTAAATGATTTAAACTATTAAGATGTTATTTTATTTAAACTAACTGAAACTACGAATTGGCCAAAGTAAAATAGAGGTCTAAGCTTACCTACATTGTAATGTACGTATTAAGTTATAAGTACTTCAGCTCTAGCAATCACAATTGTATTTTTGTATGGAGATCTAGGTGAATTGGCCAAAGTGAATCATCTAGGGTAGAACCCCTGAAGAGTTGTGAACCGTAACACCCTTTTTCTTTTATGCGAATTCATGTCAGGTTAAGGCTGGGTATTACCACTTTCGAGTTTTTTAAAACCATCTGAGACATAGAATATAGTGTCTTAAATTAAAAAAGAAACGTATGTGTTACATAAGGATCTTATCTAGTCAAAATCGCAGTCAGTTACGTAACCTGATGAATTTCACTCGATAGGAAAAAATCGCAAAGTTACCCCTTGTTGGAATGTTTTTTCAATATTACGGCTATATTACTGATATTTTACATTTAATTTTGTACTCAAATAAAGACCTTAAATAGTTATAGACAAACTAGAGAACTGAAAAACGTCTTTCCTGATTGGTCGATTTTAGTACAGCTGTATTCTTATTGGTTGATATTTTTACCAAATGTTTTTTTATCTGTCAAATTACTGTTCTGTGATTGGTGGATTTAATAGGTGAAATATTTTGATTAGTCAAATTAAAATGTTTGGAAATCATAAATATGTATACATATTTTCCCTAGGGCTTAAATTTACTACTTTAGCCCCGCTTCTCAAGTCTAATATGACACACTTTTCGAGCATGAGAAGTGAAAAATACTTTCGACGATTTTTGGTTTGAACAAGATATGTCGTACCGTTTTTGAGATAGGTCGATTGAACTGTGAATGTGAACTCGCACTTGGCCGGTTTTTTTAATAAATAAACTAAACTTATCAACGCACACTGTTATGATAATAAAATTTAGTTCACATACGAGTGCACATATATCACAGTGACGCCACCACGCCGCACCGCATCACAATACATGTCTATTAGTGACACTAGCCGGCATAAGCGAGTACATAAGTGTTGCCAACTTAGCATATTTTCTGCTAAATTTAGCATATTTTCGACTTATTTAGCAGTTAAATTTAACATTTAGCATCTAGCATATTTTTTAGCACTTTTTTCTCAGGTCATGAATCTGTGAAAACATATGGCCAAGTGTGAAAATCCAATGAAAATTTGATTTTTAGTGTGAATTTATGTAATGGAAATTGATTATTTGTAACAACAAGTGCTAGATAAATCGGACGAAGAGATTAATTGAAAAAACATAGGAAAAATAAGTTTCTTAAATACATGATAAAACCTTTTATTGCCAACTGTAATTATTTTTTTATAACCAGAATTACCACTATCAGAGTAAACAGCTATTTTTTTATTTAATTTAGCTAATATTAATGATAGTTTAAGACGCAATATTAACGAGTAGTGTGATTTTTATTTAGCATATATTTTTAGCACATTTTCAGAAATTTTAGCATATTTTAGCAGAATTTCGTTTATAGTTTTAGCATAAAACGAAATTTCGAGTTGGCTACACTGAGTACATTAATGTAGTGTTCTCGCTTATGTCGGTCTGATCAGTCGCCCACGTTTTTAGCTCCACCCACAAACTTAAACGAGTCGTGGGGAAAACCATATTACTTCGAGGAAAGAGGGCATTGATAATAAAGAACTTCGATGTACCTAATTGTGTCAAGTGTTTTAACAGTTGCTTTTCGAGTGTATTAAACTATGTACCGACAAACATTATGAGTGGGTCGTAAGTCACATTGACTCAACAATACTGTGTATGTGAATTGTCAGTATCGCGATGCGTTCTTTATTTGGGTTTGCAGTGCTACTAGCGAGTACTGGAGCTGCAGTCATTCAGGCCCTCTTGCACGATGGTCCAATTTGTCGTCCTTCCACCAGGTGTACGAAGAAAGAATCGATAGGCAGGCCAAGTTACAGATTTGAAGTTAATGGTAAGAATCAGTTGTTACAAACTTGTCTCTTATTTACATATTGAATGTAAGCACTTTATTACTACTTACTATTTTATTACTTTATACCTACTGTTAAGTTTGTTCCTTTAGGGATCCGTACCCGAAGGGTCGAAACGAAACGGAACCCTATTGCTGTCACTCACGCGTCCCTCCGTCCGTCCGTCCATCGTCAGTCACACAGGTTTACAGCTAAACGGTTAAAGATACAGTCACAAGAACATTTTCACAGAATAAGCATCTGGTGGTTTTAGTCAAAATTTATTTTTAAATGTTTTATTGGGGGTTCCTAAAGCGGATGCGAAAACAAACCAACTTAATTTTGCGGTTTGTTCGGAACCCTAAAAAATGTGCGACTCGCACTTGGCCGGTTTTTTTTCTATTATGTACTTGATTTGTGCAATAAAGTATTTACTACTACTACAACTAGGTACTACTATTTTTCATAATGACAGGTTACAAAAATATAGATAAATAAATAAAATAAATATTTTGTGGACAACCTTTATTAAATCGACATAGTCCCAATCTAAGCAAAGCTTGTACTATGGGTACTAAGCGACGATATACATACATACAAAGATAAATAGATACTTAAATACATAGAAGACACCCAAGACTCAGCAGGAACAAATATTCGTGTTCATCACCCAAATAAATACGCTGACCGAGAATCGAACCCGGGACCTCCATCTTCGTAGGCACAGGCATGGTCATTAGCAAATAGGCTAAGGCGGTCGTCAAAATAAATCGATGTCACATAAGATTAAAGTACAAAGATGAGCTTATGAGGGATCTGCTCCAGCTTACCATACAACAAAAAACAATTTAGGCAATATTTTAATGAGGAAATTTTATGCTATTCTATGGAATTACTAAAATAATTAAAAAATGCATTGCTGGGCAACTCGACCACCACCGACCCTCCAACCAAGCTGGCTTCCGTCTTGGATCTTCCACCACTGACCATCTCCACAAACTCACCCAAGTCATTGAAAAATACAACGATGACGAATTGAATGTCCCCTTATGTTTAGCTTTCGTCGACTACACTAAAGCCTTTGATAGCCTGACTCATTTTGCAATAGTAACCGCCCTCGATGTTTTAAAAAATATATATAAAGCATCTTTTAAAGTAATATACTGTATCACTGGACTTGATCAAGTCCTAAAGTAATTGGTCCAGTAATTAAAAGTTGTGTTATCTGTTACAGGTCACGAGTTACGAGTAATCGTGGATTTCCAAGATGACTCGTTTTCAGTGTGGTGCAACAGCAACAGCACGGAGGCTTTGCTATTGTCAGATGACTCCGATATGCCGACGATGCCACAGCTTCTGACAGTAGAGAGCGCAGTATTTAACCACTGCGTTGTTCCTAAAACTACATACTACGATGCGCTAAAGGCATTCAATGTCACATTATCCAAGAAACTCCGATTGCAGTTGCCTGCAGAATCTAAACTGGACGTTCGTCACTTTCGGGGTCTCCCAATAACCGATCTTGAGATTATTGCTATTACCCCCTCAAAACAACCGCGCGCTACGTTAGATTTTCTAGACAATCTACCAAACCTGCGTTCTTTGCAACTTAGCGACATAGTTATAGAGCCAGAAGCACTTAACCGGCTACCTACCTCACTTGAAATCCTAAACATAATACATGGGAGGCTTCCTGCTGCAGAACGCGAGCTGAACAAAACCAGCAATATAACGACACATTGGATCGAGCGATTACAGTCACTACGTTCTTTGCATCTAGTGGAATCATCAAAATTTGTGACAGATAATCCAGGAGTGGTTCTTACACTTCCTCAGCTATCCATGCTACCTAACCTAATGAACGTGAGTTTTTACCACATGCCGTTGTATGAAAATAGACTGTCTACTTGCCTTGAAGGCTCGTCGATAAAGCTACTTGTGCTGAAATCTTGTGGATTAAAAACGCTGCAAAGGTTTGTATGCAGGGTGGAGTCAAATATGTGTGCAGCTACCCAATACACTCAAGCGCAAAAATAACGGGTACACTTTCTATGGAAGTTCAATACAAAGTGTATGCATTATTTTTGCTCGTGAGTGTATATACTCTTTATATACGAGGTAATCTTTCGTTTCAGCGGGCTATTCACTCCGCTGCGGAACAGCTTGATCCATTTGGACTTATCGAACAACAAGCTGGACAAGGAAGCTCTCGTGTCCGCGGTGGACCAACTGAAGAAGCTGGAAATTCTCAAGGCCAATAACAACAACCTGGGCTCACTGTGCGGTGACATCGTTAACTTCAAAACGCAGTGTAAGTTACCTACCTATGGCGAAAGAAGAGTTAAAAAAACCGGCCAAGTGCGTGTCGGGCCACGCGCAAGGTAGGGTTCCGTAGTCGTCTACCCGTTACATTATATGGACTAAAAAGTTCGCAAACTTATATTTACTATGTTTTTGACAGAAATAACAACATTATCTAAGGTATCAATGGAAATTGTACGAAAGTTTGCTTTTGCAAAGTACATTTCTGAAGTTAGGCTATTACTCGTTAACTAGTTATGTCTACTTAGCTGTGAAAGTTTTCCTTTTAAATTCATCGTATATACTACTACCATGATTTTTTTCACATGCCTAGTAGCCACCGTTTAGCTGGCAGGGGGGGGGGGGGGACACTTGACCATAACAAAAATTATCACTTCAAAGCTTAATATCACGCCAACCAATTCTTTAATCAAAAAATGCTTTTAGAAACCTAATAATATTTTTAAAAGAGCTATCCAACGATACCCCACACGATGGGGTTTGGCAGAAAAAAAAATTGCACCACCACTTTACATGTAGGGGAGGTACCCTAAAAAAAATTTTTTTTAAGATTTTATTCTACCGTTTTGTCGGCGTCATTGATATGTATACTCATGCCAAATTACAGCTTTCTAGTACTAACGTTTACTGCGAAAAACGGGGGTCGGACGGACGGACGGACGGACATGGCGAAACTATAAGGGTTCCTTGTTTACTACGGAACCCTAAAAACGGACAAGTGCGTAACGGCCCATCCGATTCTGACCACTCGCAATGAAGAGTTCCGTACCAAATACTGTGCATTGAAAAAGGTCGTATGTACATTATAAATAACCGTTACAAGACAAACCAAAAACACTTTTTCTTCGAAAGTATTAAACAAGCACTATGTTTATGAATCTTATCATATTTTTTTGATTCCGATTATATAAATTTTTTTATCCAGATAAACATATTTTAGTTATAATTTGACTACATAACTGTGTTTTATTCAATTTTTCTTTGTTATAGTTTTGTTTTTGTCATGTGACATGGCGAAAATATTATTTTTTAATTAAATCTTGTATAATGGTATATTACAGCAGAGTCATTACTGCCAAAATCATTGCTCCGCCTTGAGCTAAGGCGCACGGGAGCAACTCGCATATGTACAGATTGGATTAGGAGTAAGCTTGAGCACATAGACCTCAGTAACAACAATATTACCGAACTCGAAGTGAGTATAAACAGTCTGATCTGTTTCACATTTTACAAATTTAATTTAATTAAGTATTTTTTAATCGAAAATCTTTTGGTAATCTGCGTAACGGTTACTCAAATTTTCAGTTACTATGTAAAGTACCTGAGGGACAATTTAAAAGATACCACAATAAATAACCAGTGGCAACCCTACGTAATTAAACATAAATATACAATAAAGTATGCCATTCCAAGATTAGATTCTATTTTGTGTGGATTTGGGCAAGTTAAAGTTAGTTAACAGTTTTTTCATCACACTTGCTCGTAAAATATGTTGTTGCACGCGTGCGTATAAAGCAGTTATAGCCGATTTACCTCCCGCGGGAGTTATGGAATTTTATAACTCCCGTGGGAGTTATGAGTTTGTGTGTGATCTGATTGGTTTAAAAAAATCTAGTTGGCCGCGCGTCGCAAGAATACTGCTCTGTGATTGGTTGCGCGTTGCGCTCCTCTCGCAGTGATACTGGAGGTGAAGTTCGTCAATTTTAGATTGGTGTGGTTGTATGAAACATGGATTTTTCTGCTTTTTGTAGTTATTTATTTCCTCGCAAATGTGATGAAAAACATTCTGTGTATCACGGGAGGTAAGGGTTATTAAAAACTTTCGTTAGTAATAACCTGCTTACCTCCCTAAATGCACAATGTACTATTTTCCACAGTACAGTGATTTGGAGATGCAGAGGATGTCCAATTGGATTGGATGGTCTAATGCAAAAGGGACGGTGACGCTCAACTTGACTCAAAACAAGTTAAGCAGAATTACAGTTTCACGCGAAGATTACACGATGTGTATCAAGCAGGCATCATCTACCAAGCCAAGCGAGCCAGCCATGACGGTAGTATATTAAGTGAATTTATTAAACAGTTAATTCAATATCGTACGGTCAACCAATTTGATTTCTGACACAGTCACAGTTTGTCACAGTGACATTGATATAAGATCTCTAGCGGCTTTCATATTGATTTTCACTGTGACAAGGTACGAAGTGGCCCAGAAATCAAATTGGTTGACTGTACAGTGTCCATTAAATTCAGAGTGGTAAAAAAATATCTCAACGTATGATAATAGAGTCGTTTTCAGATATTTGTGAGCAACTTGTTCGCTGCGATATATCTTATGTGATGGTGACTGTACCAGAATACATTGTAATTCTTTTCGACGCACTGAACCGAAATAGAAACATTCATAATATGAAACTTAATTTGCTCTGATTTCCACCGAAAAAATTACAAACCGATTATTTACTATTGGATCTTATTAAATTTGCCCTTAAATACTGTGTGACATACTGAATTATTTTTCAGGACATGTCCTGTAAATTGTTATTGAATAATAATGGAGAAATGGAAGTTGTTGTCTTGGGATGCGCTTCCACACTGAGGCACTCATTTGATTGCCGTCTCAGTGGGAACGCGGTCTTATCTGAAAGGGACGAGTCACAATGGGGATATATTATCAATATGACGCACCGGAGACATCACATTTTTTGCTTAAGAATCGTAGGCACTATACGTAAACTATTATACCTAAAAGACGGAATGAAGGATAAATGACTCAGTAAATCCGCTTCGTTCGTCCGCCTTACTCACTATTTTCACTCTCATACTGCGTATACAGATTTATGTCGGCACTCCGGTCGACTTTCGATCTCTCATTACGATACGCACACACGAATCTAGTCTTGGAGACTAAGGCGGTTGTCACACTGATGCGGTTTCCGGACGGCGGTGCGGTGTGCAGGCGGGACACACCTATAGACATTCATAGTTTTGTCTCGCTCGTACACCGCACCGTCGAGTGGAAACCGTATTAGTGTGACAACTGACAACCGCCTAAAACTTGTGTTGAGTTTCGACCAGTTGACTGTTCGAGTAGCCACATATATGACCTAGTCACATGCGTCCAACTGAGTAGGTACAGTAATTGTGCTACCTATTATAAATGACGACTGCCCTGCATAGTCCAGATCAATACATTATCTTGCCCTCGATGGCAAACTCTGCTTACGAACCCTGTCCCAGAGTAAGGACTTTTATTTGTATGATTAGCAGGAATTTTTGTTCCCGAGACTTGGATGTTTTCAATGTGTATATCTTCGAATTATTTTATAATTTATTCTCATAGTACAATTTTTGCTTAAATTCAGGTTAGGTTGATCCACGCATTTTGTAATGTAATCGGCTTCTGTTTACTATGTTACAGCAAGTACCAGTTAAGCTAGAGGTGAGTTCATTACCGTGTGACTGCGGTGCGTATTGGCTGCGGGAGACACTACGCGACTGCCCACTGCTAAAGATCAACGAGGACGTGGCTTGCGTGCCACAACTCACACACGCCACGCTACTGGAATACGGTCCTGACGAGATCCCTTGTCCATATAGCGGATTTTGCATGCCAGGTAATAATAACAACACTACAATACAAATATTTTTTATTGTTTACCAAAAATAAATAAAACAACATTGATACAAGAAACTTGAGCTCTAAAACGGTACACAATTTGCGATCTTATCGCCTAAAAGAACAACAACAACATTAATAACCAACAACCTGTTTATACAAAAATTTAAACTAACGTGAGTTATACACTTAATAAGAGAATAACGGTTGACACTCACTTGGAAAAGTTGGAAAAGTCATCAAGTCGCGCGGCAGCGCGGTCGGTTATCGTAACATTACTCAACGATGAAGGACTCCAATTGCAGTCCGAAATATGTCGCAAATAATGACTTTTCCAAGTGAGTGCCATTCTCTTATTAAGTGTAACCTATAAGTGTATAGGTAGTTATGTGCACTCAAGTATACATAGAAACAACATTTCGGAACTCATTTATTTAAAAATTGTGGTGTTGCTGAAACCGAGAGATTATCACTTGATATTTACTGTATCAAGTGATATTATTATCAGCCTTTCAATGGAGCTCCATGACCTAGTAGGGTAGTAGGTGTCGCATCGCACCGATTTTTCGAGTCAAGCTACTTTCGCCTTCGAGTGGTTAACTTACTGAGTGCTCCTAAGCTCCAGGCCCTCCCGTTCCGTCATAAACAGAAAAAAATAAATTCAGCACCTATATTATGTTTCTATAACCGACACTTCATTTGCTTACAGAGTGTTCGTGTGAGAAGCGTCTGCGGGACAACGCTACATTGGTGCGATGCAAGTCCGCGCCAGCGCAGCTGCAATGGCCGCCAACAGCGCTAGAGTACCCACTGGCGCTACACGTGTCACCAGGGACGCTTGACAGAGTACCGAACATCACGCTTGTCGAACTGTATGCGCCAAAAAACAACATCACGACACTAGATGGCATACCTACAACACTCCATGTGAGTATAAAGTGATGGTGGCCAGTAAATTTATAGCACGCCTGTCATACGGTGTGGCTAACAATCGTATGACAGCTTGATGGCAAGCGTACACTAGGGATGTAGTTTTGTGCTTTTTGTTTGCGCATTACTCATAATAATATAATAAGCATTTTATTCCATTTTGGTTACAGTTTGGCTTTCTTAATATCTATTTTTTTGTTAAAATTTGTCGGGTACAAGCCTCCCCCAGCTCTTACCAGCGTTGTGTATCCATCTTCCATCCACTGTTTGCCTGTTATTTCTTGTATATCATCCGCCCACATCTTGCTTGGTCTTCCAGACTTTCCTCTTAGCGACTGGACCTCTTCATAAAATAATCTTCATAGTCCACCTGTCGTCAAATATACGAAAAATATTTCCTGCCCATTGCCATTTCATTTTCAATGCACGTCTCCTCAGTGCATCTGTTATCTTTGTTCTTTTTCTTATTATTTCGCTTTTTATTTTTTGCATTTTTCTTAATTTTAATATGCTCTTTCCATACTCCTCTGAAATGTCCTTACTTTTTATTTAGTTCTAGAATTACTAACGAAAGTCTATTAGTAGCCGACGCCCAAGGCGAAGGGCTCTTACTGATTTGAGTTTGATACTCATCCCTACTGGCCGTGATAATAAATTAACCATTAATATGTTTTTGTTTCCAGAAACTTGACGTTAGCAACAACCGCATCAAGCACATATCACTGGCCACGGCGCGCGCCTTTAAGGAGAACAACTCAAAAGTCAACATCTCTGGCAATCCGCTTGCTTGCGATTGCGCCGACGCACCCGCTTTCGATCTACTTAAACATGTGGTAAATAAAGCTATTCTAGCATTTGTAAATACACTTGTATTTGGTACAAAGACAACATATATATAATCATATCATTATCACCTTTTTTGGATTGTTATACATTTCATAAACAAGAACTAATTAAAAAATAACTCTTCAATTTAACATGATCTGTCTACTGATTTTGGAAATATACATGAGTATTTGAAAGCTTTAACCAAAACTTACCCCGCAAATGGGTGAGCACTGCGCACTCTCCGCTCTCTGTCCCTCATAAACAGTTGAGCACCATATGAAATATGTTCCAGGACTAAATGCGTCGTTAATTTTATACTCTACATTTTTGTAATAGATATATATATATATATATATATATATATATATATATTTTATAGAAATCTGATGATGAGATGTAGAGATTTTACGTCACTTTTAAGACAATATATAGAACGACAGAATTAAGGTGTATACAAGATTCTCAGGTTGAACACCTAATATGAGTGGATCAACTCTAAATTTTTCACGGCGCGCTTTGTGAAGTTGTGGAACGAGTTATCTTTGTCAATAACTGAGGCAGTTCCAGGTCCCATTCTGTCACGTCACGGCACTTGAAAAAGGAAATTGTCCACAAAAATTTAAGTATTATTTATTTATATTTAGTAAATAAACTTCTACTTGTCTACGCAGATTTATCTGAAGTCACGTTTAATAATAAATGCTTAATATCAGGATTCTTTGAGATGTATCGTTTAAGAATTTAAGTCTTCTAGCTAGTTGTCGCTGATTTGATTAAAAGCCGCAAAAAAGCATATGGAACCCCAAATAAAGCAAATATTTTTCATTTAAATTCTTATCTAAGTAACATTTATTCATCATCTGCCGTTGTACACAGGTACTTGATTGGAATTCAGTGCAGTGCGACCAGACCCTCATTTCAGAAAAAACCGAACGTGGACTGTGCTCCAGTCGACTGTTGCCGATACTTTTCGGTATAGGAGTACCATTACTGCTGATGATAATAGCGGTTCTTGTATTACAACGTATGTTACCACGCGTCAAGCAATTTCTATTCAGACATGACTTGTGCCACCGCTGGATTGACAGTGCTAATGACAATATCGGCGACCCGAACAAAACACATGATGTGTTCCTGTCATATGCCCATGCTGACCTTGCGCAGCTTCAAGAACTAAAAGCTGGGTTGGAAAAACTCGGCTATTCTACGATAGAACATCAAAATGATTGGGGACCAGGTGAGCATATAATGGATCAAATCGCCAACTCTGTTCTGAAGGCCCGACGCACGCTTTTGCTCGTTTCGGACCACTATGCTAATTCTAAGTGGACAACGGAGGAGTTCAAAGCCGCTCACACTCACGCCATGGAGTATAAAACCGCACGAGTGCTGATCGTCCGTTGTGGCCTTAATAATCCGAAAGCCTTGCCAAAGGATTTACAACATTATCTGTATAACAACACGTACCTGGATTGGACTGACAGAAAATTTTGGCTTAAGCTGTCGCGTGTCATGCCACCGCCGAGCCAGGAATCGCTACTTGAACCCCTCGACTTATTTCCACTCTCACCTTTACCAAAACTAGACGAAGAAAAGAAAAATCCGCAGCTACAGATCTTACTGGAATCATAGTCGCCTGTTAATGAATAACTCCTTTCCTCATAACATAACTCGAATCTTTGTGTAAGGGAAGGACGTAGTGATGTGCCATTCATTACCATTACCCAGAAGACAGAGATTGTTGCCTGCAAGTTACTAAAAGCTTCTGGGTTGCATGGGTGAAACGGTTCTAGTCAAAATACGAGTAAAGATCTGTCTATATATAAGTTAATCCAGTTTAATCCCTGTTCCAGCGTTTGTCTAGAAACCCGAACAACCAACAAACATAGGTATCACGACGTGAAGGATGTTTCATAAACATCCTTCTGGTAGTGAACCTAAGTCTGTTGGTACACACAAGACAAGCCAACGTTCTGCTACAACTACTTCTAAATAATATTGCACAAAATCAAGGGACCTATTGTCATTGTTCGTAACGTAATATATCCGTGTAATGAATGACTGACGACTAGATGTCGCGTGGTGTCAGTCCCGATTGGCATTACACGTCCAAGTAGCGAACTCTGGCAAGCGGCTCAACAATTCCCGTTCGCAGTAGAGTCGTACAATATGACAAGTTTTATTTTGTACCTAAACTTAGTTTTAAAATATGTACTTGTAAGTGTAACGATAACAGGAAGCAGTTCTGCTGTATGTTTATTATGTAAATATTTATAATTAATTTAAGATTGTGTACGAAAAGGTAATAAATCCATGAAAGCCTTTTCGAGCCGCCAGGTTCGCCAAAATATTGTCTTTTATTAAATTGATCAGTTGATCACAATGGCGGCTGCCTTATTTTTTATAATAAAATTTATGAATACCTATATATTACGTTTGTGTTATTTACACGATACCCATTTAAGGCTTTTATTTTAGTGTTTATTGATCCAAAATTGTACAGCATACAGCTTACATTATAAAAGTCTACCAACCTAGCCTAGACTCGTGTTTATAAAAAGCCCCCCATCGAGCTCGAGTGTCATAATGGCCAAATTAGTCTATTTTTTTAAAGTGCGCTCGACATATATATGTATACAGTCATATAGTTATATTTGCAATGCACAGCTCTGAGTCTGATGTCAAATCAATTATGTCCAAAAAATGTAATAAGTTATCAACATTTTATCTTTGTCAAACCAAAATAAATTTTTGATAATAAAGTGCTCATCCATTTACTACACAGTAGAGTAAATACTTGTATCTCACGAGCGCGGGTTGGCCAAATAAATAAATTAAGCTCGCGCTCGTGAAATAAAAGTACTATACTGCGCTATTACCCAAGCAAACATAAACACCCATAAGTTGAGTCGTAATAAATAAGATTTGCACGGTGCGGTATTAATAGTCATTAACATTAGAAGTTGGTCCACCACGATGGAAGCACCGCATAGATACATAGTGTAGGTACCTACTAGTATACCATCCAGTGTTGCCAGAACGTGCTTTTTAGCACGGTTTTACGTGCTTTTTTGGATACGAACGTGCTTTTTACGTGCGCTCCCCAAAAACGTGCTAAAACCGTGCCTTTTTAAGTGCTATGGTGCTTTAATATTTTACTACTAAAATGGGGAGGTAATGTTGGTTTGGTACTCTCTAAAACTGTTTTTTTTTTCTAACAATCATTGTGTTAAACAATCTTTCTCTCCTACCCTACGCTTTGATATCCTAAAGTTAAAAGTTATGTTTTACCTGTGGTTGCAGGAAAGAACTTGTCCTGCAACTGCAAGCTCTATCGTTCGTGTCGTGCAATGTGTACACGATGTAGTAAAGGCTCAATAGGTACTCTGTATGTGACGAGAACCAGCTAAGTGTGTATCGGACTTCGCACATTTAGGTTTCCGAACCAACCGCAAAAGTATGTTGGTTTTAACATGAAAAATAAGGAAATTTCCATACGAAAAAACCTGTTATATCAAAACATAAGTATTTCTTGGTAAAGTACCCATAATAATGAACAGTTTAAATTTCAAGTTTATGGGTCAATGGGAAGAAAAATAATCTTATGAACAAAATTTTGTGACAGACAACTGACGGACGGACGGACGCGTGAGTGACAGCAATAGGAGTCATTTTCGACCCTTCGGGTACGGAACCCTAAAAACGTGCTTTTTATTCCAAAAACGTGCTTTTTTGGACACCCGACCGTGCTTTTTGACGGAAGTGCTCTGGCAACACTGATACCATCAGTCTGCTCGTCCACGTCACCGAGGTCGGCCGCCGCTCACTTCGTTCCTAAACGGTAAAAAACCGATCGCGCTACGAGGAAAATCGCCCGCATAACGAGTCTCGACTTATTAGTGATATGTGCTAAACAAGTTTTGTGGTTAGTGTATCGCTTATCAAAACAAGTATGACTGGGTCTAAGCCGTGTGATTGAGGCAAGCTTTTCTGCTTTGATCGCACGCTCCGACCACTATGTTCTTGGGTGTACCATGTTATTGTGTGTTATGGCTCCTGGTAATTTTGGCAAGTGCTGGAACCGCGACCGTATTAGGCTCTCGGGAGAACTGGGAAGGAGCTGTATGCCGTCCTTCTACTAGATGCAATGCGACAGGTCGCGGGATCGAGGGCTCCCTTTATACTGTCAACGGTAAGTAAAGCTTACGACGAAAGCTCCTGAATACATAAAAATATTGGGTAAAAACAAACAAACATGAAGACGAAGTCAGAACTTCCTTTTAAGTGTTTAAGAAGAATTTTAACCACATGCTGAGGAAGTGGAATTGAGTGGAACGCTAAGATGTACCTAAAAATGACACATTGTGTTGTGACGCCAATAAAGTACGTTTAGGTACCTATATAATAAATGTTGTTTACAGTTCATTGCCCTCTGTAAACGCTACAATATTTATTTCTGGCCTATAAGAATCCTGCCTGATGGCATGGATTCTAATTTTGAAGTACCTAATCGTTTATTATAAATATTTCTTTTGGTAATTGAATTGAAAATGAACATTATAAGTAACGTAGATTTATTTGTTTTCCCTTGATTGCTCAACAAAGTAACACTACAATTATCTGTAAAATCCGGACAGCACGTTTACATTACTTACTTTTACTGACGAGGGAAAACCAAGACCCATGTGATCAAAAATAAGTAATACTAGTAACCTACCTCCTACCTACTGCAAATTGAACCAGGCGCGATATAGCGGACCATAATGTATGTGACAAAATGACGTACCTATTACAATTGACCCACAAACGTCTAAAACGAACAAACATGAAGAAGTTTAACCAGATGCCGAGGAAGTGGAATAGAGTGGAATGCTCTAAGATAATTTCGTCTTCTACGTCCATTCCTAATAGGTATTTGCTATCAACCGCGTAAGAGCGCGATGCACTGATAAACAAATAGATTTATATGCTTTGAAATAACTTGTTCAATTATTTAACGCAAAATAATTAATCGTAACGGATAAGGTTCTCAATTCGTCCTCATGTTGTAATTAGGTAAACAAAATAATTTATCAAAATAATCACATAATCACACTTATTTATCAACTTCAAATTGTTTTTATTTTATTTTTTTGATACAACTGATGCTCGTAATAAATAATAATATGAAACTTGTGTAAGTAGGTTAACTGCTTAAGTAATTAAATTATGTAAGTACCATGGTATTAGGCAAGTCTGGGTTTTGTTTATGCTGCTGGTGGCATACTGTCTAATGGACGGCTTGTTTATGATAATTATAAGCCATTAATAACATCAACAATGTGCATCAGAAAAACTTAAGGAAGTGTTTATTGACATGTGTCTCTGTTAATTCCTTTTATACTGATACATAGTTTTAAGGATAAATCCCTTGGCGGGAAGAATGCAATAGTCCTTTTGCTGAATAAACACACATCATAATTATTTGTTTACAAGTAGATACTTAATCAAATGCTTACCTACAATTGGCACATAACTTGCTCAGGCCTTTTAAACCCATAGCTTTTCTACATCATTGCTCTCTCTCTCCTTATGCCGTAATGTGTCTGTTACGTTACAGGTCATAAAATAATTTTGAACTTCGTGGACGGAAAAAGTTTTAATCTGAGATGCGACGTCACCAGTAGCAGCACCCAATTGTTATCGGATGACCCCGAAATGCCGGCTTTTTCAAAACATGTGACAGTAGAGGAAGCAATATTTAACCAATGCGTGATTCCTAATGGCACATACTATGACACATTAAGAGCGTTCAATGTCACCGTATCTAAAAGACTTCTGCTGCAGCTGCCTACGCAGCCTAAACTTGAAATCCGCCATTTGCGCGGTCTGAAGATAACCCACCTAGAAATAACTGCAGTCGATTTCGCAAACCCACTGCGCCCGTCGTCTGACTTTCTAGTCGTGGTGCCAGGATTGCACACGTTGAAACTTGCCGATGTGGTGCTGGAGCCAGAAGCGCTTAACCGTTTACCCCTCGCGCTTGAAATACTGAACATTGTGAATGCGAGGCTACCAGCCGCAGAGAGCGCACTTCGCAACGGTAACAACAGAACAGCACGTTGGCTCGAACGACTGCAATCACTTCGAGCAGTTTACCTAGCGGAATCTTCGGCAAGTTTAGCAGAGTCCCCTGGAGCATTTCTCACTCCACCGCAATTGGCAACGCTCTCCAACCTGACGAACGCAGTTCTAAACAACGTGCCACTGGATCCAAGGCCGGACAATGGGCTGTCAAGTTGGCTTAATGGCTCTGCCCTAAAACAGCTTCGATTGCAATCATGTGGTCTTTCAGACTTGCCAAGCTCGATGTTTCAGGGTGCAAATTTAACAAAAGTTAATCTCGCTTCCAATAATCTCACATCATTACCAAGGTAATCTTATTCAACACAGGTCAATACATTTTTTTTATAAACTTTATGACATAATAGGTAATGTTACAATTTAATTTCTGAACCACATCGTACCCTGTCACAGTGAAAATCAATTGGAAGCCGCTGGAGATCTCATATTTAATGTCACTGCGACAAGGTACGAAGTGGCCCAGAAATCAAATTGGTTGACTGTACATATGTATATTTTTTCTGACGATCGATGCTAAAAGACGATTTACGCTAGTACTTATTTAAATGTGTCGGATAGTAAATGTAAAAGACCTGTGGGGTAATCACGTAACGATATGTTTTTACGTATTTAATGTCAGTTTTAGTATGGGATTTGACATTTAAATCTATCGTACTAACGGTCGAAAACGTTACGTGATTACCGCGCTGTTAGGGACCTACATACTTACAAATTAGTAAGTAAATTTTAGTAATTAAATAAGTCACATCTCCATATAGAGCTGAAAACTACAACAACAACAAATATTCTTTATTGTTCACCAAATGTAAACTACCATTCATAATTAAGATTAAAACATTACAAGAGGTTGTTTCTCCGATTGCTTAATCTTTGATACTTAAGCACTGTTAAAACAGGTTACAATACTTGAATTTAAACTTTCGTGAGACATGTTATAACTTTATTTTACTAAACGCGCAATGTGCAATCGGCGCGGGTCGCAGACGCACTCATCCTGAGGAAGAACTCCCGACGAGTTCGAAACATGTCGCCCGAAGTGACAATTAATACGTGAGTTTTAACCGTTTGGTAAAATAAAGTTAAGTGGCAGTGGGCGGGGCACATTGCACGTAGAACCGATGGCCGTTGGGGCCGAAAGGTTCTCGAGTGGCGACCACGGACCGGAAGGCGCAGCGTGGGTAGACCCCCCACAAGGTGGACTGATGACCTGGTAAAGGTCGCGGGAGTCCGCTGGATGCGGGTGGCGCAAGACCGGTCATTGTGGCACTCTTTGGGGGAGGCCTATGTCCAGCAGTGGACGTCTTTCGGCTGATATGATGATGATGATGATGAAAATAAAGTTATAACAGGTTACAATGTTTCAGTGGCGTGTTCTTTCCGCTGCAGTGGCTGCGCGAGCTAGACCTATCCAACAATAAACTCGACGGCGCATCGCTTGTGCACTCTTTATCGACACTCACGCGGCTTGACACGTTGAAGGCCAGTAACAACCCCCTTGGATCGCTGTGCGGCGGGGCTGAAAACGCGGTTATACGATGTAAGTTTCTGATGCGAAGGGATATCTAATGGCCTGGCCACGACATTGGTCTAAGGCGACTGGCTAAGGCGACCAGCGGCGGCAAAGCGGCAGCAAATAAGCAAAGACATATGGTTGATTGTTAACTGACTGTAATGATTAGTAAATACGTTAATACTACCTAGAAGTGTGATGATTAAATAAGCAAAAACATATGGTTTATTGTGAAGGGCCACTTTTGATAATGACATTTTGCGTCCTTTGAGTACGTCCCATTCGCTCAATGCCGCTAAGACAACTGCGTTGTCGTGGCATGCTCACAGCTTAGACCGTTTTCGCCGCCCCGCTCGCCGCGCCCGCGGTCGCCTTAGACCAATGTCGTGGCCAGGCCATAACGAACAACATATATACTTACTTTAAAAAAAATCTCAGACTACATCTGCGATCCTGAAATTTTGTATGAAAATACTATTTACGAACGCAAGCTCCTATAATCCTCCGTTATAAAATCATGTGATTTATTAATTTTCATAAAAGTTTCAAGTTGTCAATTGATACAACTCGTGGGTAGGTATGAAATTTACGAACATCAGTAATTATTGAAGGAAAAGTTGATTTTTGATCGTCGCCGCGTTGGTGAGCACACGACGTGCCCGGGGCTACGACGAGCTGAATCCACTACCGTACACTGTCTTTGTTGCCTACTGTCATGGCATCGTTACCGAACCACGTCACTGAACAAGTATTAATTGGCGAAATCATCATAAATTTGATGGAAAGCCATTTTTAAAAGAAGAAGGAGGAAAAGGCTCAAATGCAAAATTTCATGTATTATGTATACTCACTTTTAAATTCATGTGTTCAAACTAGGTTTAACCATTTTGTGAACTGAATATTTATTTTTCCTACAGTATACGCCAAGTTGCCACCATCGCTGCGTCATCTGGAGCTACGCAAAACGCACGCAACTCGCATCTGCTACGATTGGATATTAAACAACGAGCTCATGCACATAGATCTTAGTAATAACGACATCGGAGATCTCACCGTGAGTAATGCTATGAAATCATTTCCCAATATTATAAACAGTGCAAGTCTTTTTTTCCGAGTGCCAGATTAATCAATTAACAAAGCACCTAATCATTTTCTCGGGGCATTATACGTCTATCGGTGGAGGCACTATATCTCAGATGAAAAAGTTGATTTGGGGAAATAAGTTCTGTTGGGGGCAAAATGATTTGGAAATAAGTAAGACAAGAAAATGTCTTAGGGCCTGTCTACGGCGCGGCGTCGTAAACGTGAAACGGCGCGGCACATTACCCGGCACCGTGGTAATGTGGACAGGCCCTTAGTCTGGCATTGTTTTCCTTGCCCAGACGTGTATTAATTCAAATTAACCACATTACAAATGATGCGTTGTGGCAATTGTGGATAATACTTTGGCCGTTTCAGTAGGTACTTTGCCACTTAGGCGACTTCCTGATTTGTCGGTGCGGAGGCGGTACGATATGAGAAAAGTGTCAAATGTCAGTGTCAGCTGTCAGTCGACTCAGTACCATTTTTTACTACGCCCCTACATTTAAATGAGTGCTTCCTGACTGGCGCGGGATGCGCGGTAGCGGGACGATGCGAAGGCGGTACTGCTACGCTTCTGCGCATGATATTACTACTGCGCAAACGTAATACTGACAGTATTATGTCAAGTGAGAATCCTTGCGACGTCAGTAAGTTTACGTCAAAGAAGGAAATGTCACATATCGATCCCGCCCCGCCAAGTCAGGAAGTCACCTTAGGCATTTTTTTGGAAAAATTGAAATTATTAAAGATTGATGCTTCAGATTGATGTTGGTACTTACCTTAAAATTTGGTAAGTACCAACATCAATCTGAAGCTTACTTCGTTAAAAAAAAATTAGATTTTTTAGAAAGACTTAGATATAAATACCTAAGCCTTTGTTTATTGGATCGATTCTCGTTTACCACATACGACTGTCATTTTTAGGACTGCGACCATATCGTTGTTGACTGTCGTCCTAATAATACAAGCAACTCATTTGTAGCCGTTGCGAGCCGGTATAACAACCGCATATAGCGAATAAAGTAACATTCGACGCATAAAAGTTACCCAGTAAGTGTGCATGTGTAATTGTGTATACCCCATCTAATTTTTAGTTTGTTATCAGGTTTGTAACAGTTTTCTATTTCGCTAACCAATGAACGTGAAAATACCGAAATGTATTACATAGGTTCTTTACAAGTTTTTGAATATTTATATCGTGCTTTTCGTAAACTAGTATGATAATGTTATGATGCGGGGCGACATTTTACACATTCCGCATGCATCGGATACTAAGTACATATTTTTACGTGTGACTGTTACCAACGAAGCATTCAATTATAATCACAGTACAGGCCAAATACATAAGTACCGGAAACTCGACAAACTACGGTCCACATTTATGTTCACTATATAGTACTTAAGTATGATAGTATGCTATTTAGAGTTATATAACGGGATTTAGAAGCCTCGGCAGCTTTATTATATACATATCCTTACATAATTTATATAAGGTTGACTGGTAGAGAATGCTTATGGCACTAAGTCCGCCTTTTGTACCATAAGTTTTACTTTTGTGCAATAAATATTAAATAAATAAATAAATAGTTCTATAAAATTTAATAGGAGGGACATACAAAGTTCGAAGGATAGATTCATTTGTAGTTGAAATGTGTATGTTAATCAGAGGTTTTGTTTATCCGCAGTACAGCGAACTGGAAATGAAGAGAAACCTGCGCAAGACGGCGGGAGAGCCAGTCTGGCTCGACCTGAGCAACAATTTACTGCGCGTTATCGAAGTGTTGCCCGGTAACGTTAAACAGTGCCTCGATGACGAGTCATCTAAGCCCCAAGATACAGACGTTCTAACGGTAATTATCTGACTTCATAAAAAAACTAAATATAATTGGTTTTTGCCGAATAACTTACGATGTTAGCAAAACCATAACCAGCAATCAAATACGAGATCTTTACCAGTTTTATGATTACTAATTACGTAATTAATAGTGATAAATCTCCAACAAATGACACTGTACTACTTTTAAATCCACGTTTAGAGATCTAACTTTCGGAAAAGAGAAACAGATGAATAATAATTACATAAATATTTATATCCCACTCTTGGTAACGTATTCACGCAATGTAAGAAATATATGACGTATCTTCATCTTAAACAGGTGCTAATAAGTGACCGTGTTACTTTTGTTAATGTTAATATTGCCTCTTCGCATCGTAGAAATATGCTTTGGATCGGTAATCCATTCTCAAATTCAAGAGGTCCAAGAGCATTCTATAAATCAAATTAATATTATCCTGCCGAATTACGAAAACCGAAAGCATGTTATAAAATATAAATAGAGTTTTGTTTTTTATCAATACAACTAAGGGGCCATCCATAAATTACGTCACACAAATTTCGTATTTTTTTGCCTCTCCCCCCGTCCTTGTCACAGCTGGACACATTTGTGAGACTCCCCCCTCCCTAGTGTGACGTCACATATTTTGCAAATTTACATTTAGAAATTATTGAATGAAAACAGCGGTTCCAAAATCAGTTTTATTTCCATTTAAATTATTTTTTATTAAAATCAACATCAAATCAAACAATTAACAGAACAAAAAACGATTAATTATATTAATTAATGAATCTTCACTAAATTTTTAAACTGTTCCATAAGTTGTTAACTTCTTCTTGTAGTACACTTTGTTTTTTTTTTATCAGCACTGTATGTTTCATATAGTTTACGGTAAAGATTAACTAAATCACTTTTTTTGTTCATTTAAACTTGTTTCGTAAGTTTTAAAAATCACAAAATAGCAGAACTAAGAACGACGTTGTTTCATCCGCGAAAGTCAGTAGTCAAATGAAATAGAAAGAAAGAAATCACCGCTAGGCGCAATGCGTTTGGCGGCATTATCTAAGGGCGCCTAGGCTGTCGGCGCGTAACACTAGTAGAGCGAGTGGTCGACAATAGTAGATTGTGTCACAAGGGAGCAAAATGACATATTTACGGCGTGGGCGTAAATTGAATCCTGAACGAAGCGAAGGATTATATAATAGAATCCCGAGCGTAGCGAGGGATTCTAAAATAGAATCCTGAGCGTAGTGAGGGATTCAAGAATTAACGCCCAAGGTGGAAATAATTTTGCTTCCATGTGACACATACTGCTTTTCACATCACCTATTGAGAATAATAAAAGATCTGAAATAACAATGGTTGTGCATTTATTTTATCAAAATCGATACAATACTTAACTATCAAAATCGATACAATACAATTACTCGTTACAGAAAAGTGCCACTTTGATCCCTCGTAGCAGGGAAGAAAAGTGTCATTTTGATCCCTCCTAGCAGGGAAGAAAAAGCCCTTATCCGAATAGGTGATGTGAAAAACAATTGGTATCTTATATTCACACAGATATAGTTGTATATGTTTTTGAGGTTTTCGTAAAGTAGATTTCATAGAGTAGATTATAATAGATTTTGAAATGTGACGTCACGAAATTTAGGACCACCCCCACCCCCTTGTCACACAATGTCACACTTCGTCGACCCCCTCCCTCCCCCTTCACGTGTGACGTAATTTATGGATGGCCCCTAAGTAGTTGTATTCATAATTCTGAGTAAGTAAATGTTGTTTGCCTCTACTCATTGTCATTACGTACTGTTATGTGTTACTTTTGTCGAGGTTATGCAATAAAGAGTATTTGTATTGTATTGTATTATTCTGAACTCTGAAGGAAAACGGGAAAACATTTTTCTTTCATGATTCGAAGAGTGCGTTAGATACGAGGACGTTATGTACTAGGATAGAATTTAAATTAGATGTCTGAATTATCGCGTTTCAGCGAGTACCGGTGAACCTGAAGCTCAATGCCATAACGTGTGACTGCGGCGCGTATTGGTTCCGCGAGGTTCTGCGCGACTGCTCTCTGTTGGAACTTGAGGAAGACGTAACGTGTGATTTGATACCGGCGCCCGCGCGGGCCACGCTGCTCTCTCACGGGCCCGACCAGCTCCTTTGCCCGTACGACGGCTTTTGCTTACCAGGTAATATTTTCCTGCATTACCAAAGAGGTAACTAACAATGTTCCTTAAAATATACAAAAGTATAGGGATCCGCCCCGTGATTCAAATCGCGTGGCTCTCACCGCGCGGGCTTTTGAGCCTGTAACTATAAAACGACGACGTAGGTAGCACAGTACCATTTTCGCGTACGCCGTGTCCACTCACACAGTTCCGAACAAATATATTGCTATTGGAACGGCTTTGCATACTAGATAGTGCTTTGCGCCTCCCTTGCATCGGGTTGATAAATTGTCCCAAAAACGAAACCAAGCTTCAAAATAGTAGTTTATGCAACTGGTACATAATGAGGGGCATTAAAACACGAGTGTGTTTTATGAAACGAGCCGAAGGCGAGTTTCATAATAAGGTCACACGAGTGTTTTAATGCCTAATTATGTACAGTTGCATACATTACTTTATCTACACACATATTATAATTACTCTAAGATGGGTTCAGAAACCGTAGTAAATAAATACAATAATTGTGTTAATACAACCTTTTTTGCACGGTTGCGGAAATATCGAAATCAGAACTGGCAACAGATACCTGAATGTTATTTTAAAAAGTAAAGAGTCCTTATTCTGATGTGATCATGTCGTTCTAGCTCAAATTTCGTGCGATATATACTAAAAAAACATCGAGCTGACATTTCGCATCGACTGAATTTGAATTTTCAGTGATACTAGAATAGGGACATGTCAACTTTGACATTTAAATTTTGACAGTTTTGTTTGACGTAATATTTTAACATCATATATGAGATTAAAATGAAATATTTTATTACTGCTGTAGCCTTAGCCACAGATAAGAAAATTGCCATAAATTCATTGAATGTTGAAATGAGAGTCATTTTCTACGGTTTCCGAACGCATATTAGAGGATTTATGATATGTGTGTAGATAAACAATTATTCTTTACAGAGTGCTCGTGTGAAAAACGGCCTCGCGACAACGCGACGGTAGTGCGATGCACAGGCGCCCTGCCGAAAGCGCCACTCTGGCCGCCGGCAGCGCCAAAATACCCTTTGGCGCTAAATGTGGCACCCAGAACGCTGGACCACGTGCCGCACGTCACGCTCGTCGAGCTGCACGCACCTAATAACAACATCACCAACTTGGACGAAAAGGACATACCTGACACCCTTCGCGTAAGTACATGTACACCTACAGACACAAAAATAAATAAATTTTGATTACAAAAGTGTAGGTAATATAATATGAAAATCTGGTTCAAGGTCCAATTTTTTGTCGTAATATAAGCTAAACGCATACCACTTATAAACGGTGCTAACGCTGGTATTTTTGCACTGAATGAGTATTTGAGTAATCGTCTTGACTTCCAGGTGCTAGACGTGCGAAACAATAGCATCGCGCATATCTCTCTGTCTGCGGCTCAGCTGCTTGGCAGCAGCGTCGCCAAGCGCAGTAACCGCTCGGTGCTCCTCGCCGGCAATCGACTCGCCTGTACTTGCGCCGATGCTCCAGCCTTTAACATCTTAAAACTAGCGGTGGGTAAAACAGTACATTGTTGTAGACTAGAGTAGGCACATGTAAAATATGAACAACTGAGTTCTAAGTCGGGGATACGAGTTTTGCTAAAGTAATTTCAGCCCAAACCAACAGTTATCAGCAAATATGATTATTTTTGAACCAATCCTGATATTTTTGCTTTATAAAGGTGACATAGAATAATTTTGTTAGATTACACTCATGCTGCTAAAACATTTGAATCTAAATCCATACCTACTAGAATATTTTAAATGCGAAAGCAACTGTCTGTCTACCTCTTCACGCTTTAACCGCTGAAACGATTGAGGTGAAATTTTACATTAAGACAGTTTGTATCCCGAGGAAGAACATAGGACATTTTAACCCGGAATCATCGCCAAATAATATAAATGTTCGTAGAATTTATAACAATCCGGCTACGGTCATTGTTTTACTAAAACATGTAGTTTTTAAACTTGACTTATCTGTGTCGGCAGGTACTTGATTGGGATAAGATGCAGTGTGAGGATCAGAGCTATGTTTCACTGAAAACGAAAAACGAGCTGTGTGCCAGTTTACTGTTGCCGATACTATTTGGTATAGCGGTTCCATTACTAATTTTGATTGTAGCGGGGCTGGTATTGCAACGTCTGTTGCCACATGTCAAGCAATTCCTGTTCCAACGCAACTTGTGTCTCCGCTGGATTCTCAGTGCCAACGATAAAGTAAACGACCCGGACAAGACACATGACGTATTCCTGTCATACGCCTATGACGACCTTGAGAGACTTAATGAACTGAAAACTGGTTTGGAGAAGCTTGGGTATTCTACAATAGAACACTGTCGAGACTGGCAACCAGGGGATGCCGTGATGGAACAGATCGCGCGCTCGGTGCTGTGTGCCCGTCGCACACTTCTCCTTGTTTCAGATAACTACGCAAAGTCTAAGTGGGCTCTGGAGGAGTTCCATGCTGCCCACGCGCATGCAATGGAGCGACGAACAGCACGGGTCCTGATAGTCCGTTGCGGCTTAAGTAAACCTGAATCACTGCCTTCGGATTTGCAGCTTTACCTATACAACAATACGTATCTCGCTTGGGACGATCCGAAATTTTGGCACAAGCTGTGCTGCGTCATGCCACCTTTACGCCAAGAACACAAATCCGTACTGCCAATAGCTTGTAACATAGACCCACCATCACCAGTTTTCCTGCAAGAATCCGATATAAACAAGACCGCGCTATTTCCACAAAAAAACCTGCAGCAACCTCAGATGGCGATCGCTGAAAGCTCTGATTCTGTCCCTTGTGCCTATTGAAAACTGAAATCAAGACGTAACTTAAAAAGTATTTTTGGTGAAAGATACTGCGTATTGCGGAAGCGCTGGCTATTAAGGGGAATTAATAAGTGGAGGTGAAAAGTGGTTCGATGGATGGATAGCTGCTGGTTGAGACACGCTAATGTATTGGCTCAGACCAGCCAACTAATTCAATCAGCCGCACTCTGAGCAGTGCTCAGTACAGCGGGTTCGGCAAGCAACATATAGGCAGCAGCAGTACTATAAGTAATGATAAGATATAATTTAATAATACAAAAGATATGACTGGGTGCTTTGTGAGCCAAAGATGGCGGTTTCTCGAGACTGATAGTGGAAGTGCCTGGTCAAATTCATGCCACCGAAAAAAATTATACGGCTATACATTTAAATTCCAGATATTCATGATTTTGTGAATGAATAGCATTTTTAGCATTAATTTGTTTATTTCGGAGTAACGTATAAGAAATAATTTTGTGAAACCAAAATTTTCTTAAGGTATAGTATAATAAGTGGGTAACTTACAGCGTTGAAGAAATTGAGATAATAATAATAAGGTCCCTAAATAGCCATAAAACGAATAAAATAATTTGAGATTGAATAATGTTACCTTACCTATGTGTATCATATAAAGTATATGCATAAATTTACAGTTTTCTGAGGTCCATTAGATCTAATATATGGATTAATGTTACAATGCTATGTTAAGGAGTAGCATGTCCGTTACGCCAAAAGAATTTGAAGTTTTTGGAAAACTTGTCCCTTACTTCACATTCACCCCATTTGACCCCGATGGAAAAAGGTCGTATTGTACAAAAGTTTCAATTTTTTTGCACAATTTTTGGCGTAAATCTGAACAGTGACACAAGTTTTTTGTTATTGTGTAAAGGGTATTTTGTTGGAAAGGTTCCAATTTGGAGTAGATTCCTCTGAAAGGTGCGATAAATACTGTGATAAACACTTTTGTTAATCTTGCGAGTTTTTCCTCTATGTGCAACTCATTCATCATAAAACTCCTTCTTGCTAAATAAAACGAAGATGATCTGCTGGAACACCTAGTAATTTAATATCGTTTAAGGGTGTTTGTATGGAATTCTGAGATACATTTTAGTGTAGCATTGCTGGTTAGCCGGGTTTAAGAGATACATCCTTATGTTTTTAATAAGAATCACAAGTCAAAGTCTTACATCACAACTATAGGGCTAAGGGCGTTTAGCCGTGTTTAAGCGTAGTAACTGTTTTCTTGTATAGTATTTGATAAAAAAGTATATTAGTATATGTATAAAACAAGTTAAGAAAAAGGTTAAAGGACTTTAACGGTGTTTTTGTCGAATTACTATTTTTAGCTATTAATTATGCTAGTGATTTATTAAATTAAACAACAGCTAAGGGCTTTTATATTGCTTATAGTGTAGTAATGTTGGTTTGCGATTTTATAGTAATGTAAAGTCTCAAAATATCATGCACTTAGCGTGGTAGGTCAACTCCGTATTTTCGCAACTACCAACGATAAAAATGTGATTCCAAGACCATTCGGTAGAGTTCTTCTTTCTCTTTTCAGCCTATGTAAACTATCGAAAACTGCTATAAAGCAGCTTATTTCGGGTTTAGACATAGGACGGCAGAATTAGATAAGACACATTAAGAGGACTTTAATCAATTGTAATTTATAAAAGTTTAATTTTTGCCTAACAAGTTATTGTGGTCAAATGTATGCGGGTTCCACTCATTAAATAGCTTATTTTTATCTAATTTCATAATATATTGGGGATAAGAAATATAAGAATACAATAAATTGATTTGTAAAAGCCTTAGCTTCAAGAACCCTCTAAATAGATTGAGTATAGTAAAACTTTAATGAAAAAACTTGGTGTAACGGACCACGATTTGTCCTTTACGTCCTTCGAGCTGGGGTAGTTGATATACTGTAATCATCTTTATACTAAGAAAACTGTAATTAACACATTGCTTGGTAAAAGAAATAGATGATGCCATGACTATTGTTAGCCTAAAAACAGGTAAAAGCGAGAAATTCCTTGGTATTTGAAATTTACTAATTAGCGTATCCGACTCCTAATAATAATTAAAATTTGTTTTTTTGGCGTAAAGGACAATCATGGTTAAAAATAAAATCATTAACGCAAAATGGTGTATCGCACAGGGAAGTGAGAGTTACGTCAAAATGTATCGGAGAAGTTTCTCATTTTAGTGGATACGGCAAAAAAGCACTGTAAAATTGGGTTTGTTACGCAAATTTTTTAGCCGACATTATTTTTCAACCTATCAGGAAGTTATCTATACACTTAGAATAAAACTGAGTATGACTGCATTCATAATTAATTTTCGCCATTTTGTCCCTTACGCTAATTGAGATTACGGTAGTCGATGTACATGTAACAGGAAAATGGTTTAAACAGCTCGGCCCTTATGGTGACGTTTTTCACGAAGTTACAAAATACAATTTATATTTGATACCTGCAATGGAAACTACGTATACGTAAAAGTCTTAAAACCAATGTAATTATACCAAATACAGATACAAAAAAATTAATGTTACCAGAAGCATACGATGCATTATTTTAAACAATTAGTACTTGCATAATTATAACATAAAGCTGTTTTATAAGTAATTTAGTAAGAACACTAATATTGTTACTGCAATAAATGTTACTACGGTGGTGATTGTTTATTTTTTATTTTAATAAATTAACAACACGCTCGCTTTTGAAACAAATTTTATTTTATGAATCCAACATAATGCCAGGATCACACGTAATGAACAAAACGGGCGAGACAGTAAAATTAGTATGGAAGTTTTACTCGGCCGAGTAAAACTTCCATACTAATTTCACTGTCTCGCCGTTTTACTCGGTACGTGTGACCAAGGCATTAGGATTATAAATCTACCAATGACTGTCGTTCACCGCGCTCGCGGTAGGTTCCACGTAGTTAATAAGGAAAACGGCGTCTGCCATTTCTATTTAAGTAATAAATTGTGAATTAGTTAAAACCAGGCTTGCTTAGCTTTGATGGCGGCCTAAGTCTTGTAATAATTTGGTACAAAAACTCTCTTGTGACTAGCTAACATCATATACAGGCCACCAATACTAAAGCGTCTCTGTAAACGCGAAAAAGAGCCCATTCAATCTGGCTTCTACTTTCCGAAGTACCTACAGCATTGATATAATGCTCAAACCTTAACTTCGGCACTTCGATCGAGTCCAAAGTCCGAACAATGGCCAAAAAGCTGAGCATCCTAAATTATCTCAACGATATTTCACTCCGGGCAGTTTATGCAAAGCCCAAGTCCGATCCTACATGGAGTACTAGTGGTCACCTTTGGGATGGCTCGGCTACATCAGTACCTGTAGTTGAAAGAATATCAAGTGAGCCCGTCCATTTAAGACCACAAATTAACACAACAAAATAATAATGGCACTTGGATTTTACAATCGGCGGTCGCCCGCCACCCAACAAGAATGAAATCACTAGAAAAAGGACTACGGTATACCAAGTGATTTCGTCGGATTATCGACTCTATAGCTTTGACATAAGAATAACAATACATTAAAAGAAAAAAAAAACATTGCGCACGTTTTGCATTTTCACATTTAGACACCTGGCGTGGCGCCTGGCGTAAGCCAAGTTGGAGGCCTTCGGGCGGCTTGAGAACTTCTAACAGTCAAGTTGCCCACTCACTTGACAAAGCCTAATCCCAATAAGGTCTAGTTTCCCCTTGGGGTTGGAAGGTCAGATGGCAGTCGCTTTCGTAAAAACTAGTGCCTACGCCAAATCTTGGGATTAGGTAGCGGACCCCAGGCATCCTTCAGGATGCAACTGTACTGGGATACCTAACGCTAGGAGGATGATGACACCTGGCGTGGCGCGTGGGCTTATCCGTTCTAAGAAAAACACAAGTGTTGAAGGTGCTATTATCCTCTTAGGCCATTTTAAACCTACGCAACAAGATATAGGGTTGAAAATTCTATATACATGAAAATGTAGTTCCAACCTTTTTTTTAAGGTAACTAATTAGCGGCTACCTTAACTAAAACAGATGAAAGGCTTTGTATAAATACAATGGCTTTTGTATCTATTGTTCCATTCATGGACTCAGTTCAAATTCATCAAACTGTACCAACTTGCCGCATTCGGCTCGGAGGATCCCATCCCAGAGCCAGGGGGCTCATTCGCGAGAGTACGGTAGCAGGAACTAAGCTGCAGAGCCTAGCACATAGACGCAAAGTAGAATGTCTGTGCGTTTTCTACAAATTTTACTTCGGTCAGTGTTTTCTATACTCCGTTTTCTTTTTCAGAATTTTTCGTGCGATTGTCGTCATGCGATTTTATGGAAAACAATCTTGAAACAGGGAAATATGCGGCGTGCTATCTTTGAGACGTGATAAGCTACTGAAATAAGTGAAATTTGTACAGTATTATCCTCTGATGTCTCAGGGAAACGAAGCATTGTAGGCGGAAATTACCGTTAAAATTCTATCGTTAAAAAAAACGGGGTATACCTAAGTAGCTCCATGAGGTCATACCGCTTTCCCACTTCCACTTTTATAATGCGCACTGCTAAGGTTTGGAATTCGGCGTCTGTATTCCGAGCTCATATAACCTAGACCTTAATAAGGCAATAGGAACCTAACGAGCTTTAGTATCTACCTAATTCCAAGATTTGGCAATTGGCGTTGGGAACTAGTTTTTATGAAGGCGACTGCCATCTGACCTTAGACCGGTTCCCTCAAGATAAGAAGAAACCAAACGATATTTCGTACACATTTTTTTCAAACTCCAGGTTGATAATCGCGTCAGTTACCGCTCGACTACAGTATTGTCCAGTGACTAGCCATGTACATAATTATAGATCTTATCTTTAAGGCGCTACAACGAGACATTTAGAAACTTTGAAACGCTGTTCTGCCCAGACGAGGAAACAAAAGGGACTGATTTTCAGATACATGATTCTTGACTATATGATTGTATTTCTGACAATAGCCTAAACATGATTGCTTAAAGTTTTCTCGATAGAAAAAAACAAGAGTCTATATTTTCCTTTTTTTATTCAGCCTGCTAAAACAACGCATTGTTAAAAGATACGATTAAGTTAATATCATGGTATTTTACCTCATCTAAACTCTGTCAAGACGAAATTTAATAAATCTGCACACAGTCAGATATTTATAACGAGATTTGTCTAAAACAGCAATTCTTGAAGAGTGTTGCGTCCCAGTTTGTAATTTAAACATAAGGGCGTCTCTTTCAACCGATATATCGCCTTAAGAGTTACGAATTCGTCAATTACTTATGCCTAATTGGTTAACATAGCAGTCCATTGCTTGTTTGTTTTGTGCCACAATACGTGTTTAGTGTTCATTACCTTTGACCTATGATGCCGACATCTACCTGCAATGTCAGACAGATATTTGTATGTTTAGAATGAAGATACATAGTATTATGTACCTACCTTAATAACTAGGCACTCACATTAATTGCGAAAGTGCTATTACTAGTTACCCGTTACTCGTTAACTAGGAATGTCTTCTTAATTTAAAAGTTGTCATTTTAAATTCATTATACACTACTCTCATGATTTTGTTCACATACCCATTAGCAAACGTTTAACTCATAGTGGTACACTTATTTAAAAATTCCTATGGGTTGCTAAATAATGAGCACTATCCCTAATTAGGTTCGTAATTACACAAACATGATGGGTGCAACAAGTGTAAAGTTTTTAATACCTATACCACGATATGATAATCTCTTATCGTCGGCTAAAGTCGCAAACTTCGTAATGCCTCCACTATACATAATTAACAGCAACTTCGTTGAAGTAATTTTTTTATGAGATGATACATAAGTAATTTATTGAGAGTCCAATTTAAGTCCATTAAAAAATACGCAATTTATAAAATAAAATAAATAAAAAATGAATAAAATGAACTTTATTCTGTAAGTAGGCCGCAATGGCACTTTTACAAGTCAAACCCTACTATCACAATTGACAGCGATGCAACTATGTACGAGTACATGGTACGAAAAATATGTCTGCCTCATAAATATCGACAATATTATTACAAATTAGAGTACTACGGATTCCGTGGTCCTGGTCTAAACCTTCTGTCCTCTTTTCTATCAGGACGTAGACAATAATGTAGAAATTATATATTCAGATCACCGGGGAAGAGAACAAACCTTTAAATCGGATGAAGGCATTCTAAGTCGTGGCGTACCGCAGGGTTCGGTTCTCGGACCCCTGCTATTTATAATATTTATTTATGACTTGCCTGACAATATATCTACTGGCACTCCGTACTTGTACGCTGATGATACTAGTATACTTGGAGCGAAAAACTACACGGATTTACAACATGCAACTGTTCCGACAGTTTTGTGAGACCCCGTCAATTTTATGTTTTTATACCCTGATTATTAAATAAATAATAATAATAATAAGGTGGTTGGGATTTGACTAAACGGTTTTCCGAACCAAGATAAATGTTACTACATGACTTTTAGGCGTGAATTTAACTCGGAGAATTGTACTTTGAATCTACCATTTAGTAAATCTGACTCTATTCGTTTTCTCGCTATAGAACTGGACCCGTATCTGAACTTCAGATTACGGGTGCAGTTCTATAGCGAGAATGCCACTTCAGATTCTGAAGTGGCATGATCACATAAACTAAAAAAGAAAAGAAAAGATGGGGAAGTGCATGCTACTCTCTAAAATCAATGGCTAAATTATGTGACAAGCATACCTTAAAAACTATATTATTTTTCGTATGTTGAGAGTATTTTATCGCTATGGCATTGAAGTGTGGGGAAATAGCTGTATCTCCAATGAGTAATCTCCATATGCTAATGCAAAAAAAATGTTTAACATTCATTGAAGGTTATTATATTTATGTCACACCTGGCCACAAAGCGACAATTACCGCACGCTCCGCGCGCGAGAAATCCCACTTCCTGGCCAGGGGGTGACATAAAATTTTGTACTTAACACGGGCGGTAATGAAGAAAGCCCCAGATCGCATATTTATCGCCCTTGCCTTCGGCTCGGGCGTCAAATACCTGCGATCTGAGACATTCTTTGTTTTACCGCCCTTGTTAAGTAATATACTATTCTATAAAAATCTATAATACTCGTTATCTTGAACCTGAAATTAGGAATTCTTCCAATATACAAGAGTTTAGCGTAAAATTGAAAATGTATTTCAAAAATGTAGGCCGTTCTATGACCTTGACGAATATTTTCGTATGATATTTGACTGATTCATTTAGATTTACTGTTGACATTTTGAATTGTAGTTTTGTGATTTTATATTCAATGTTTCATCTAGTTTCACAATATTTCTTTATTTTTATTCTTTAATGCTGACATATCGATGATGTTTTATTTTGTTTATTATTGATTAGATTGTATCAAATTGTATATTTAAATTTATGTGAATTTTGCTGTACCTGTAGTTCTTATTCTTTTTTTTTGCTAAAGAATAAAGGTATTGCATACATTTATGGAACTTTTATTCGAGATCACTGCGACAATCGACTATTCATAAACATAAATCATAAATGACTCTGTGACTATGCACATAGCACCATTTAACCGCTACATTTATAATATGAGTTATCGGAGCTAAAAGCGTTCACCGTTATACTGGTCTTCGCACAGCGCTGGGTATTTTTATGAATTGCGGCCGTGAGTGTTACAAGTTTGTGCCAGTATTTGTTAGCACTCCTCACAAAGATGTAGTCTTTATCGTTGTAGCTCTAAAGGAAAACCGCAATTACTAAAAACAGGAAAGTTAAATATGTAACATGTGTGATCTGTGTGCGTTGCGATGCAAAACTTTTTTGTTGTGATTTTGATGTGCTTGGTAGGAGTGTCTAGAAGCTTATTTAAGCACCCAGAATGCAGGCCCGACACCAACTGCCGACGGAGCATTGCAAGTGTTTCGGACAACAAATTTGTTTACTATGTCAATAAAACAAGAGCAGTAAAAGGTATGTTACAGGATCAAATTTTTTCAGCACACTCCTTCAAAGACAAGGACTTTTGAAGCAAAATCGTGGTTCTATCAACAACACTATAGACCATCATTATAAGTTAAAAGTACTATCAATGATGATGTTATTTTCAATAATATACACTTTTGAGGTTATAAATGTGAAAAAGTACAAAGTTCTTTACGCATCTGACCACATAGACGAGATAAATTCTAGCATGAGAGAGAAAAGGAGCGAGACACTTTGTAATGGCGTATCAGATAAGAACACATAAATTAATGCGACTATTCTGTAGACAAAAGTATTGAAATCAAATCTTAACCAGTGGGTTGAAGGCGAAAAAAACACAAAACAATGTTTTTGTTTACTGCGAATCGCGAAACGTACACCCTTCAGAGTTACTTAACTCTAAGTCTCTCAGGTGGAGGAAATATTATTATATTAAGTATATCAGTGTACAGAGCAGTCATTTCTTACTAACATGTAAAAATGTAGGTTTTCCTTATTGAAACATTATAACACCCATACAACGTAAATGCGCATTACACATATTTTTAATTAATCAATAAAACTTGTTATACATGACAACCGATTAGGTAATATTAGCTTCACCACTTCAAATCTTCTTATTGTGCATATTCCGCCCAATAAAAGGAGACGTTAATTTATTAATTTGTCATATTAATTTATTTATCCTTATAGCTACTCTTCTCTGCTATCATAACTGGAAACTTTTCTAGATATTTATTCACAAATTGTGTCTGAGAGATTCTTGAGTATTAATTCTAAGAAAAATAAAATAGTGATATCGCGGGTGCCCTTGAAATATTTAAGTGCGTTGCAAGTTTTGAATCACTAAATAACTGAGTAGTCACAGTCACACATATTATCTCTAAGAACAAAACATGTAAATGTAGTAATAGTAGCAGTTGTTTCTCCGAATAAATAATTAAAAAAATAAATATATAAAAAATAAATATATAACGGAACGGAACGGAATTGAGTCAAGAAAACTAAGAACCTACGAATACCTAACTGAATCATATAACAGGTTTTGATGCCTTTGTCAAACTGAACGTCACGACGACGGTTTTTCCACATAGGTAAGCTCATTATTCTGAGAAAATACACCAATATTGTAATTTTTTTGTAATCTGTAACGAAATACTGTTACTGTAAAGCATTTACATGAAAGTAAAAATTAAACAAAAATAAACTATGTTTACGCAGTAGGTACATTTATAATTTCCGATATTTTAGGCATTTATTACTCCGCCGCAACGATATAAGTACCACAAAATTTATGGTAAGACTAAGAACCGAACTAAGCTCAACGATGATAAAAAAATATCATTAAAACCACAGTACCTTATAATCAGTCATCGGAATTTTCGTAGCATTTTTGAGCTGTCATAGGGACTTCTCGTTTATCGACTTCCGATTATACATATGTATATCGATAAATACAGAATACAATATGTAAAATAATTATGATTACGAGTAGAAGTAAACAACATGGAGTCTTATCGCGAATGAGCGATCTCTTCGAGATAACCTTTGGATACCAACTTTTAGGAAATTATAAATAGAAATTAAAATAATAATATTTCAGTCTCTTTCTTATAAATGTTTTTTGGATTTCTTATGGCTATTAAACATTTTTCAAAAGAAATTGCAACGAGAATTGCTAATCTCTATTTACCATTTTCAGCCACTTAAAAAATAATACCGCCTGTTGTTTACTTTTAATCTTCTTTGATATGTTGTGTTGTGCTCTATAGTGTATCGACAAAATATGTATATCCAAAGTCGATAAACGAGAAGTCCCTATGACAGCCTCAAAAATGCTACGAGAATCCCGATGAATGCTTATAATCATCCAATATTACCGCGGGTTCAAACTCGTGACTTCCCGTTTGGTGTCTTTGCCCAAATCTTACCAATTATGTAAAGCAGTTTGTATTTTATGAATTAAAACCTGGACAAAACGAATTTTCACGAGAATAAACCTAGCTAGATCACGGGAGTTAACGGAGGTGAAGTTGATCTAAAATTCAATATTAAAAATGAACGTCTTCGAATTTATTATAGTCGTTTTCTTGAACACGATTGAATGAAGGATATTGCTCGTTTATTAACATATTCGATGAAATTTACAGAACAGCAAGTAAACTTGAAATACGACGGAAAGGAGATGTTATTTCTAATATGCTGCAACTGTAATAGAGACAACTCTGGCATGGCGGCCGACGATCCTGCGCTGCCAGCAATGACGAGTCTCACGACCGTAAAAGAAGTAGAATTTCAAGGTTGCACAGTTCCAAATATCTCTTATACGTCTGTGTTAACCGCCCTTAACATCACGTTTTCGTCTAATTACAAGGACACCATCCTTCGTTTAACTGAGTTACCTCCGGAGCCCCGTCTACAAGGTTACCACATGAAAGGCCTGTTAATCAAGGAACTTTTAATTACCGCTGCTAGCTGTGATCTACCCACGCGTCCCAAGTCAGACTTTTTAGACCATTTACCAGAATTGAAAAATCTAGAGCTGAAAGATTGCGTGGAACCAGAGAAGGAAGCACTTATGCACCTACCAGAATCACTTGTGACATTATCGTTGTGTAATACTCGGCTCGCCGTGGATGATGCCTCGCATAACGAGAGTTTCTGGCTAAAACGTCTAAGCTCACTGCAATCTCTGACTCTAGAGGAAGCCGAAGATTTACCTGAAGGATTAGTGTTTACACCACCGCCATTGTCGCAGCTAAGAAATCTAACTAGATTGGCACTGTTTCAAGTACCACTATCAAAACTGTCTGATAACACAACATGGCTAAAGGGCTCGAAACTGCAGAGTCTGACATTGCAATGTTGTGAAATAGAGGAGCTTCCCAATGGATTGTTTGAGGGTGCCGATATAGCCGAAATAAAACTTGACAACAATAAACTGAGAACTCTTAAGTAAGTATAATTTATACATGTAACTACTACTCTTATTAAACCAAAAACTATGAATTTGAAATAAAGGGAAAACTTGAAAATGTTAATGCTTTGAGTTGAGCAGCATTTGATCTTGCAACATCCTGGCATACGCACCGCAGCCAATCGCTTTAGCCTACTGACATATCCAAAATAATAAGCCAAAAAGAAAATTAACCAGTTTCCTCTAATTGGTGTTTATTAACCTGTAATTAAACCATGTGAATGTTATTCTTCGTGAAACAGACCATCAAAGCTACATTACTATTTATGCGCAATTCCCGAGTATGTCATCATCATCCTCCTAGAGTTATCCCAGTACAGTTGCATCCTGAACGATGTGAAGTGAGTGGGCAACTTGGTTTGAACCGAAAGGAAACCGAGACCTTTGGCAAACTAAAAATGTTTATGAAATGTGTCATATCATTATTGTAAAATAGTCAATATCTGGGCGACTGAGCTTTGCTCGGAGTTTTCCAGGGCATGAGACCTAGCTAGATCGATTGCTCGTCCTCGAAAATCCCCACATACCAAATTTCATCAAAATCGTTAGAGCCGTTAAATAAATAAATAAATATTTATGTATATACAAGAATTGCTCGTTTAAAGATATAAGATAATGCCTAAAGGTTTAAAGCATCGATAGCAGAGGATCATGAATTTTTAGTCATCTGAGCCTTCTACAATATAACTTACTTACCTGTTTCAGTGAGGCGTTGGCTCCGCTGCATTCTAGTTTGAAATATCTAGACCTGTCGTACAACATGTTAAGTGACAACGAACTCGTTAACGCACTCGTGCCGCTAAGGAAGCTTGAAATGCTTAACGTCAGTAATAATCCTCTGAATTCACTTTGCGATTCTGAGGGAGACGTCGTAATTAAAAGTGAGTATCTGTTTGAAATATGACTAACTATTGGGCTAAGAAAAACTGTTTCCCACTCACATCCATAGGCTTGAGGTTCATTGCAGTGTCCAGGTTACTCAGCATCACTATTCACACGCGTTTTACAGTAATTAATAGCTTTTAAGGATTTTTATTATGTGCCGTGTCGGCCGACAATTGCGAAAGGTCAAAAAGTATGTTTTTCGATGACAGTATCATAGAGTTTTGCACTATGAAGTTCGGTAGCCAGTCGGTGAAGGTTGATGCGCGCTACTATGAGACGCACATCTAGAGAGAGGGATATGTTCCAAGCCCAATATCGTACAGTATCCAATGTAACGTTTTACTAATTTTATTATAGGCACTACTAAGACTTGCTAAAGGAGTATGAAAATATGTTCACTATATAACGCAAAAACAGCTAATCCCGTCCTGTGTGGCCTAACAAATAATAGAATATTTATCAGTTCAAATTATGCCACAAGTACCCATCATACAATATTACGGTCATTTTATTATAGGCCGCCCTCTCACTGCTCTGCCAGAGCCATCCTTTGATGATAGGCCATAACCTGCTCCTAAACGTTTCCAGCTCATACAAGCTCTTTATACTATTCTGTGCTTCAACGTCTCAACGTCAACGTCTCATGTGATGTGACCAATAAACACATTTTCTTTATTTTTCCATATTTGTAATACAATGAAATATCAAAATCAAAATGGTCATATTAGATGTTGCTATCAGTAATAAGTAGATGTAACAAAATACATCATATTATAGACTAGGTAGGTATCATATTATAGGTAGGTAGGCGACGTCGAGTTGCGGTAAGCCAGCTTGCGTAAACCTATGTGCCAAAAATATTGATAATTCCAATAAACTGATTTAAGGATATGACGCTTATAAAATTTTAGATGCTAATGGAGCCATTTTTGCTTTTATTGTGGAAAGCGGAAAAAACTGGTTTTAGCTTGAAATTTGGCAATTTAAAGTGATGTTCGAAACGATATTTGTTGATGAGAAATCCAAAAACTACATTTCCCAGGCCACATAAGACCTGTGGCCCGATTTTTGAGTGTCGAACGATCGACTTTTCACTCGAGATCTGTCAAAAACCTATGATGTTTTGACAGATGTCGAGTGAAAAGCCGAGCGCTCGACACTCAAAAATCGGCCCCCTGTATTAGAAAAAAACCGGCCAAGTGCGTGTCGGGCCACGCGCAAGGTAGGGTTCCGTAGTCGTCCACCCGTTACATTATATGGACTAAAAAGTTCGAAAACTTATATTTACTATGTTTTTGAATGAATTAACAACATTATCTAAGGTATCAATGGAAATTGTACGAAAGTTTGCTTTTGCAAAGTACATTTCTGAAGTTCGACTATTACTCGTTAACTAGTAATGTCTACTTAGCTGTGATAGTTTTCCTTTTAAATTCATCATATATACTACTACCATGATTTTTTTCACATGCCTAGTAGCCACCGTTTAGCTGGCAGGGGGGGGGGGGGACACTTGACCATAGCAAAAATTATCACTTCAAAGCTTAATATCACGCTAACCAATGCTTTAATCAAAAAATGCTTTTAGAAACCTTATAATATTTTTAAAAGAGCTATCCAACGATACCCCACACGATGGGGTTTGGCAGAAAAAAAAATTGCACCACCACTTTACATGTAGGGGAGGTACCCTAAAAAAAATTTTTTTTAAAGATTTTATTCTACCGTTTTGTCGGCGTCATTGATATGTATATTCATGCCAAATTACAGCTTTCTAGCACTAACGGTTACTGAGAAAAACGGGGGTCGGACGGACGGACGGACGGACATGGCGAAACTATAAGGGTTCCTTGTTTACTACGGAACCCTAAAAAATGAAGAGAAAAAATATCAAGGTACAAGTTAATTCACACAGAAAATTACCTTAGTACATGGGGGTTTTTAACTGGTAACAACTATTAAGAACAGTTAAGTTAGATAGTAAGACAGGAAAATTACCTAACCCAACTCGTCGATTTTCCAGTGCCATCCGGATTGCCCAAGACCCTGCGCCACTTGGAGCTCCAGTACACGAATGCAACGCGTATCTGCTATGATTGGATCGATAACGATTCCCTGATGTATCTGAATCTAGACTACAACAACATCGAAAACCTTTTGGTCAGTATGGGACAGAGAACTACGAGTAGTTACTTATACTTAAAATCATTTCAGTTGAACGAATTGCTCCAAAGCAATTCCTTCAAAAAGCTACTTTACCGTTCAAACAATAAGGTTCAAAATTAACATTTTAATACAAATACGTTCAACAAAAAGAATTTCATTCATACCATAGTAACGACCTCAACATTGAGGAAGTTCTCTGTTCTCTCTTCACAAACGATCCTTTCTGGCTACCACCAATTCATATAATTCTTTATTTCACATTTCACATCAAATATTGTACGAGTCCAGATACAATACCAAATACGGTATAGATATTCATGCTGATTTGGTTTCATATCAAACATAAAATGTCCGGCAGACATAAAATAGTAGTTTATGCAACTGGTACATAATGCCTAATTCTGTACAGTTGCATACATTACTTTATTTACACACATATTATAATTACTCTAAGATGGGTTCAGAAACCGTAGTAAATAAATACAATAATTGTGTTAATACAACCTTTTTTGCACGGTTGCGGAAATATCGAAATCAGAACTGGCAACAGATACCTGAATGTTATTTTAAAAAGTAAAGAGTCCTTATTCTGATGTGATCATGTCGTTCTAGCTCAAATTTCGTGCGATATATACTAAAAAACATCGAGACTAAATTTGAATTTTCAGTGATACTAGAATAGGGACATGTCAACTTTGACATTTAAATTTTGACAGTTTTGTTTGACGTAATATTTTAACATCATATATGAGATTAAAATGAAATATTTTATTACTGCTGTAGCCTTAGCCACAGATAAGAAAATTACCATAAATTCATTGAATGTTGAAATGAGAGTCATTTTCTACGGTTTCCGAACGCATATTAGAGGATTTATGATATGTGTGTAGATAAAGTATTTCTTTCTGTGTTACAGTATAGCAAGTTGCAGATGAGGCGGGCCAGGAATGGAACGGTGACACTTAGCCTGAAAGGAAACCCATTACGAATCAAAAATCTCAACCAGGAACATTACAGAATCTGTATCAATGAAAGCTCATCCAAACATGTTAAAGGTGACGAGTATAGAGTACGTAGTATTTATTTAGTAGCATGTTTCTTTGCATTTCCACACACATTTTTTTTAAAGATTACGAGTAATATAGGATAATTACAGTCAAGGAAATTGAAACACGTAACTGTTTCGCTCTTATCAGTCAGACGATAAGGGGTTTCAGTTTCCTTTACTTACCGTGTGTACGTGTATGATCTACTTACCATATGAATATTAGTATCAGACAAAACTGTAAATTTTGAGATGAACTTTTATTGCAACAAGACTTTTTTTCACCCGATCATCTAAAAATCAAATAAATCATCCCGAACATTTTAGCCCATTATCAAGGTGTCGTAATATTGCACTGTCACTGTCACCGAATTTACATAAACATGCCTCTCACTTTATAATTTAAATCCATCGAAAAACTCAGTCATCGTGTTTTGGTTTTTGTCAAAAATTTATATTCCAAATTCCAGGATTTGCTACACACCATAAAAACATAAGGATTTCCTTATTCCACTAATTAACTATTCAAAACAACACGTATCACGTTTGAATTATAGTAAGTAAGTAAGTAAGTAATTTATTTGCATAAATAGTGTACAATAAGATGGTCAACATATACATTTTAGCTCAACTATTTTGCCTTACAGACATGCAAATCTAAGATAGAAATAATGTCACATTCAAAAATGACTTACATCTAAAACTATTATTATTTCATTAATTATCATAATTATATTATACATAAAAAGAAAACATGTCATGGGTCATTCATTCGGTATGTCAAGAATTCTTTAATATTATAAAATTTCCTTTGAAGTAGCCAGTTGTGCAGCACAGGTATACAAGCTTTATATGGCAAGCATTTTATGTTGTGTGGGATATGATTAAATATTTTGACTGCCATGCAATAGCAATTATTGTTGCAGAGCTTGGTGTATGTTTTTGGTTTTACCAACCTTGAAGGGTACCTCGTGTTAAATTTACATGTTTCTTTTAATTTTTGGAATAGAGTGGGATTTGATTTAACAAATTTGGTAACTTCTAATATATATAATGATGGCATAGTAAGTAATTTCAGCTCATCGAAGATCTCAAGAGAAGAGGAGAATTCCTTACATGATGTTCGTATATTTACAGCGTGTACAAGTTAAACTACAACTGCACTTGTCCGTATGCGATTGTAACGCGTACTGGCTTCGCGAGATGCTGCTGCACTGTCCTCTGCTCAAGTCAGACGACGTGACTTGTGTGGGAGAAACCTCCCTGTTTGACGTCCATTCCCGAGACTTGACCTGCCAGTACCCCCCTAGCCTCTGCCCTGACGGTAAGACCTTCATCAGAAATGTGTTAAAATGGTCTCAGTCGCCATCAAATACTTTTTAAGGTGCTCAAAAAATCTCAACATGCAGTCTTATACCATAACAATAGAATCGAGTTCAGATATTTATGAGTACCTTGTTTGATCCGATATTATGATGGCAACTATACTTTCAGATCAGCCGACGAAAATACATACAGTAGAGGATCTTCAATAGGTACTGCGGGCAGAGTACATGCATGCACTAGTAATGCGTTAATAATCACTGCAGAAACTTTAATAGTTTGGTACTTCGAGCAAGACATTAGTGACGTTTGAATTATTCGGGAAAATAGTTTCCCGAATACTTTAAACGTCACTTACGTGTGTATACTCTTATACACACGGGAAACAAACATTTTGATAGGATCTGCCGACACCACAGGTAGCAATGAATTTATGTCTTTGTCCTGTGGTGAACAAGTCACAAGTTCGGCTGTGTACGAAGTAATAATGATGTCTTCTTGACTTGATTCAAATAGATTCTACTTATGCAAATTGTAGACGATCCCAAACTCACAAGCGTTCTTGAACCTTCTGTGTATTATATATTATATTGCTTATATACCGGACCCACTGCTGCGTAAGCAGTGATACGCTGGAAGAAATACAACCGTATTGCTCGTCGGTAGAGCCATCCTTGCACTCTGAAATATATAAATGTTGCGTACGGTACCGTTTCTGGGAAATTTCATGCTACAAACGCTCCGGCTGTTACAGTCAAGTGCAAAAATATGGGTGCAAACAACTTGCTCAAAAATATTTCATATAGCTCTTATGTCGGTGAATTAAGATTATAGTACCATATTTACGAAAGGCTACACTCGATACATATTTTTGCACTTGACTGTACATAATGACATCCTCCTCCTCAATCGGTCCCTCATGGCTGAGGATCGTGACATAATACACATCGGGACATAATGACATAATATGTGTTAAAATAAAATACAACTATCTCGTTACGTACGCTCCGACTGTAGGATTATTGTACAGAATGTTCGTCTATACGTTCAAATTATTATTTTTCAGACTGTTCATGCATAAAACGCCCAACTGACAATGCAACAGTAATGCGGTGCTGGGGTGTGCTCCCTCGCGCGTCGGACTGGCCGCCGGCGGAGCGGGAGTACCCTCTGGCGCTGCATGTGGCACCCGGTATGCTGAACCGCGTTCCGCGCATCAAGCTCGTCGAGCTTCACGCTCCTTTCAACAATATCTCCGACGTCGAAGAAGGAGACATCCCCGACACCCTACGGGTTAGTAAAAATCTATATAGTTATATACTATAATTGCATATCAAAAGTAGAGTGACCCTGCGGACCCTGCCACACTGCATATCCGTGGTGGGAAAAGTCAACTACTCCCCCAAAGTAGCTGCCTCATCATTTCAGGTTTTTTGTAGCTACTGTTACTACCATAAGTATACTATGTTCTCAATTAAAATGATTTTTAACATAAGGTCCCAGTGCTCGACACTGACCCAATACAATCTTATGTCATAACTAGCATGTTCAACCCTCTTTTAATCCCTTCCTTAAAACCGCTGAAATTAGTTTTATTGTATTTATGTAGAGAATGTATGTACTACTACATTTCATGTGTATCACTTTAAAAATGACTTACTCACCATACGAACTTTGAACCCTTTTGTTTTAGGGGATAAATATCGAAAAACTATGATATGATATCTTGTGTTGTATTTAAAAAGAGATTATATACATAGGTACTAATATACGCTACTGCTTCTTACTACAAGAAAATATTGCTCCCAATACACACCCCTATGTAACGCCTTTAGGGGTGGAATTTTCTAAAATCCCTTTCCCTTACAAAGAAGGTATATACTAACGTAAACTTTTTATCCATTGCCCACATTATTGCGGTGTAAGGCGACTTCCTGACTTGGCGGGGCGGGATCGATATGTGACATTTTCTTCTTTGACGTAAACTTACTGACGTCGCAAAGATTCCCACTTGATATAATACTGTCAGTATTACGTTTGCGCAGTAGTAATATCATGCGCAGAAGCGAAACAGTACCGCCTTCGCATCGTCCCGCTACCGCGCATCCCGCGCCAATCAGGAAGCACTCATTTAAATGTAGGGGCGTAGTAAAAACTGGTATCGCGTCGACTGACAGCTGACACTGACATCTGACACTTTTCTCATATCGTACTGCCTCCGCACCGACAAATCAGGAAGTCGCCTAAGTTTCAAATTTCTAGCCCCGATAGTTTCCGCTGTGTGGTGATGAATCAGCCGGGGTGACGTATCAATCATAATGGATGGGGTCATCAAGGTGTCGAGCATTGAGACGTTTACCTTAAACCAAAAATTGTTTTGTCATGCAACAATTTCTACTAACTGATTCATGATTTCGCAACCTGCCGACTGATACTGATTCACCTAGTCGTGAATCGTTACATTACAAGTAACAAAAGGGATGATATGTGTCACGTCACGTCACGTGCAATGGACGTGAATTGGAGCCGCTGCTACAGCTTTTTGCAAACTTCGTTACAAGGTGTTGCATTCGCATGACATACAGCTCCCTAGTCTCCCTACTGAGGTACTGTATAGTCTGTATACACGGCCATAGTCCTGCCAAATCTACTATATTCCTCAGAAACGTGGTGCATGTATCGCAATATCCGCTCGTTAGATCGTTTCCACCCGAGATGCCTCCGCGACATCATGGGCATCCACTGGTTCGACCGTGTCAGGACCACGGAAGTCCTTAGGCGTGCTGATGTCGCGGGAATAGAGGCCTATCTTATGAGATGCCAATTGCGATTGTGCGGACATGTCTCTCGACGGGCTGACGAAAGGATCGCAAAGCGCTTCTTTTACAGTGAACTGCAGAACGGTAAGCGCAAACAAAGCGGGCAGTTTTGCGGTATAAAGATGTGTTGAAGCGTCACATGAAGAGAGCCCATATAGATCCATCCAAGTGGGAGACACTAGCAGAGGGCCGGTCACAGTAGAGGAATATAGTACATAGACAAGTGCGTGAGTTTGAAGCCAGGCGGCGCATTAAATTGTTTGCAAAGTGCGACGAGCTGAAAGCCAGACCACCTGCGGCCATACATTATAATTATATCGCCATTATTATTATTATTATATTATATTATTATTAGGTTTGCCTTTGTACAAATGTCTACTATTAAGTTTGTTTTCCTTGTATGTACTTGATTTGTCCAATAGTGTTTACTACTACTACTACTACTATATCGGAGGGGTGCTGACTTGCAGCGAGTTTACTTCTAAAATCGGCTACGTCAGTTACCAGAGAGCACATCGGCATCTCTCTCAACAGTAAAAAACAGTCACTGTGGCCGAACACGGCTAGGGGATAATGATGATAATATTCCATACCATTAAAATGTGCTGTATCAACTTTTTATGACAGGTGCTCGACGTACGCAACAACAGCATCAAACACATCAGCTCTGATGTAGCACAGCAACTGTTGCATTTAAGCACGACTGAGGGCTATAACGTGTCGCTCGCAGGCAATCTGCTCTCCTGTGGCTGCAATGATGAAACCGCTATTGCGACGCTTCGACTTGCTAAGGTAATACATAGGACGATCCAAAATAAATAAATAAAAACTTGTTCATGCTTCATATTATGTATCACTAATATTCAGCTCTGATAATTAAGATTAATACGCGCTTAAACAAGTACATACATTTATTTCTGAGCTATGGTATTAGTTCTGTTTCGATCGTCAAACATATTGTAGAAAGTAGATAAGTTATGTATTTATCAATAATTACCTTCTTCTTGGTTACAGATATGGGATTGGAATACGACGCAGTGTGAAGACCGCCAGTACATAATCGGAAAGACGAAATTGTGCCCTGACGTAATGCTGCTGACATTGTTGACTGTGACGGGCGCATTGCTTATCGTTACATTAATAGCAATAGTTTTCCTATACTTACGACCACGAATTAGACAGTTCTTTTTTGATCACAACTGTTGCTTACAATATTTCTTCAGCTTTAAAGACGACGCTGGTGATCCTTTGAAAACGCACGATGTGTTCATATCATATTCATTCCACGATCTAGAGTACGCTAGAAAAATAATGAAGGAACTCGAGGACCATGGACACTCCACTATAGAACACTGTCGGGATTGGCTACCGGGGAAAACTATATCGCAGCAAATCACTGACTCCGTACTTAGCGCTCGTCGTACTTTGCTGCTTGTGTCCGATAATTTTGCTAACTCTCAGTGGGGACTTGAGGAATTCCATGTTGCACATGCACATGCTATGGAGCGCGGTTCGGCATGCGTGATAGTAATACGTTGTAATTTACTCGCTCCTGAAAAACTGCCCGATAATCTTCGACTCTATCTTAATCACAACACGTACCTGGACTGGAACGATGACTATTTTTGGAAGAAGTTGTTGAAAGTCATGCCGTCGCCACAAGTTTCACTACAGGTGCCTGCAATATCACTTTTACAAAATAACATGATGCAACCTTCTGCTGGAAAAATATTTGCTCCACCAGTAATGGCTGCTTCTGGATTGGCACTCTCACGAGTATCTTTGGACAAGGAGCTACCGCTCTCTGAGTTGGTGCTTGTCCCACCCGAGCAGCAACCTGAACCTGGCTCCCAACAGTCGTCTGGGAAAGCTTCGCCCGTAACACCGGTGGTCCGTGAACCATCACAGATAGGCGAAAATATGTCGTCTCTCCCGTTGAATACACAGCGGGAGCCGATGACGGCGCTCCGCATGCCTGCCGTTGCGTAAGGCTCGGACTACATGTATCTAGATTATCTGGAATACCCATTGGTTCCCGACCGATTGCTCTGAATCCGGGCTAGCAGGGACCTGAAGGCTGAAGTGCAGGGGTCCTAGATGAATGTTGTCCGACTTTTGTCATATATTATTGCTTGTTCAAAAATCTAAAAAGTCATAAAAAGCATTTATTAGTTTTAATGAATTATAAGCTCAAAAAAGTTTTTCCGATTTTTAAATATTATGTTTATATAGGTCCCTACTTATAGGGTAGTAAACGGTTTTTTGACACAATTTAATCACTTTATTCCTTCTTCAATTATTGGAGGATTATTATTATTATTAGAAGTATATCACTACCTTTAATACTTTAGTAGAAACCAGGTGACCTTACTTTACGATGTTAAGATTAACAATATCGATCTGTACAGACGATGTCTAAGATTTTTGCACCTAATTTTATTGTGATAAGGCAGAAAATGTAAAGGCAGGCAATACTACTTAATTTAATGTCGCCTGACCTCTCATAAACCTTAGAATGTATATTAGTGAATACGTCATGTTGTCTTTCTTTTGTACTACACTACGCACATAGGAAGCATGATCATGTCAAAAATAAAATATAATCTCGTTAGGCTTGTTACTCGCGGCTCGACGTGTAGCCATCTCGAGATAAAATATGAACTAGGTACAATAGTTTACTATTTTAGCATTATATTAATACTAAGATGATATGTATATAGCAATTTTTTCAGAAAAACTCAATTTTGTTATGTCTTATAAAAGTTAAAATATCTACGTTACTTAACTTGAAAGAACATAAATTTGCTAGTGCACGCAAGATATACATTTTCATGAATTTTGCACCTTCATTAGCTATTTTCATTAGTACCTAGTACCTACTTAATCATAATCATAATCATTTATTCATAATTTAAAAAAATATATGTGAACATAGTATATTTAAAATTAATTCTATCATAATAAGAAAAAATAATTCTATCTTATTATGAAGTAAGGACAGCTGACTGCAGGTCTAACGACATATTCAGGAAATTCATTAACTTTCTTGATTTTCGTTTCGCTACAGAATTTTCGTCCGCAGATACTCGTATTAATATTATATTGAACAATATTCAGATTCAGATTCATTTATTTCAAAAATGTTAATTGCAATATAGTTTGCATTGAAGTCAAAAATACATATATGACGACCGCTTTAGCTTAGTTGGTAGTGACCCTGCCTACGAAGCTGGAGGTCCGGGGTTCGATTCCCGGCCGGAGAATTTATTTTTGTGACGAGCACGAATATTTGTTCTTGGGGTCTTGAATGTTCTCTATGTATTTAAGTATCTATTTATATTTATATAAGTATGTATATCGTCGCTTAGTACCTAAGTACAAGCTTTGCTTAGTTTGGGACTAGGTTGATTTGTGTAAGATTGTCCACAAATATTTATTTTTATTTTATTAGAATTCACATTTTGGTCTTCAATTTAGATATAAATAAAAATAATAATGAGATAATGAATTGAACATATTCTCCTAATAAGGATCGTCATAACATAATTAAATAAAAAAATAGTGTTCAAATCTACAAATTGAATTTAAGACAAAGCTAATGTCAATTTACAGATAAATATATATATATATATATATATATGGTTATTAAAAAACTGACCAAGTACGAGTCGGATTTCGCAAATTTAGGGTTCCGAACCAACCGCAAAAACCGCATTTAAGAATAAGTTTTACTATTTAGTATGGCTTCGGGCCAACAAGATGCTTATACTGTGAAAATTTAAGACTGTGGCTCTAACCATTTGGCTGTAAACCTGTGTGTGACAGACGAAGGACGGACAAACGGACGAAAGCGTACGAGTGACAGCAATAGGGTTTCGTTTGGACCCTTCGGGAACCCTAAAAACGAATTACGTGTGCACGCTTTATTGTGAAAGTCAACTATTAGGTACTAGTACTTTTAGCACCCAGGAACCTTAGAAAATTCAATCATGATCTAAATAGCTAAGGAGTATGTTCACCGTCAACTTCATAGGTCAATGGGAAGTTAAACATTTCTACGGAACAAAATTTGGTAATAATACAACCCTAAAATATCCTTAAAATTTACCTTCATTCAATTTTTTTATTACCAATGATTATTTTTTGACAATTTTGTGTGGCTTTGGGGCAACAAATTGCTCATACTATGGAAGACTAGCCGTTTGATTGTAAAACTTGTGTTGTGTAAAACAGACGACGGACGGACAGAAGACACGTGACGTGAGTGAGGAGAAAACAAAGTGAAGAGCCTCGAAAGTCGGTTTATTTCACAAATTTTGTTCCTAACGAGTTCTTGACTTATATTTTATAGTAAGAAATAGATTAAATAGATTTATTCTTTCAATTCCCTCTTTTCCCATTACAACCAACTTAATTTTGCGGTTGGTACGGAACTCTAAATGTGTGTAGTCCGACACGCACTATTGGGCTGTTTGTTTTTAGCATGCCGGACATTTAATTGTCCCTCAATTAGAAAACACGAGATGGAAAATCCATTTGATTGTTTATTAGGTAATTTACGTACTTTCAACAAGACATGAGTAACGTTATCATTTAGAGGTATTAACAAGTCAAATTTAGTTTATTACTTAGTGGGGTTTACTTATAATAATTAATTACAAATTTACAATTAGGATTTCCCTCATTCGTTTTACAGATAATACATGTAATCAGCATAATCAAGTAAATTAGCATAATTGGTAAAATGGTAATGATCTGTGTGGCTAGCTGATTATCTAAAACTTTAATTGCTCATTTTCATCACGACACATATTTAATTAAATGTTAATCTAGGCATTCAAATGTGATACTTAACACGATGAGTCATGATCTAGAATGGCGAATCATTTTTATCGGAGCACAGCTAACAAAGGCAGATTGACCCGCTGAAGCCCGTTATCAATATATATTTCGAATTGATAACGGGAATATGAATACGGGATATATGAATATGTATATTATGTATACTAATATACTTAGAGGACACGATACTTATAGAAGATCCAAATGTCAATCAGGTCAACAACCAATCCTCTTTATTACATATAAGTAGCTGTAATGGCCGAATGTATCTAGATGTATCTAGATTCACAAAGCATTGGTACCATTCATGTGGTTTTAAATCATAATGTTTATCATATAATTCTACACACACATGAAAGTGATATGACTACAGATGTGCAAGTTGCAAAAGTTCTCGGAAATTTCTTGAGAATTTCATAGAAATATAAGAAATTTCCATTTTACATTTCGGATAGTTTCAAACCCCATACAAAAATGTGAGAAATTTCAGAAACTTGGGTGGAAAAATTCGCAATTTTGGAAAGTTTCTGACGGCACATCAGTAGATATGACGAATGCGATGCCGATTTATTATTCTTAACTAATTGCATCCTAGGGATAGGATATTATTCTCTTTTAAGCTTTCAATGAGAAACTAAGTAGGTTTTTAGGCTGGATTCGTCTACAAATTCATTAAAGTTTTAAAAATATGGTGGACATTGATTTTCACGGTCAAGTGTGCGCACAAAAGACTATCGAGCAAAATTTTATTATAACAAACTCCTTATTGACAAGTTTTTGTGAGGTTATATTATACGAGTAAAAAAATTAGGCATAACTAGTACAAAATTATCGCATCCGGTAAATAAAATATTGCTGTGATAAGATGATTTCTTGTCCGGCCTCGTATGCAGGCCGAGACCACAGCCGGGACTCGTTTTGGGTCGTCGTGCCAGCCATGTTAGTTTAGTATTTTTTATTGAAGGTACATATTTTTAATTTAGGTTTTAGGAAGCCTGTTAGCTCGTGTGAAAAGTCAAATGTATTGGTATAAAATGAATTTTGCTAAATGAATGAATAATAAGTAAGGTTTTGAAAAGGTCTTTCGCCCTTTTACATTAAATATAAGTAATAATAATAGTTACCAATTTTGAAATTATAATGGGGTGATAATAATAGTCTATCAGATCTCAGTCTTAGTAGCGATGCATCACGTCTCTAAATGTGTAGAATGTTTGTTTGCATGACCAGAAGGAGCAACGGGACTTTTATTCGATTTAAATTTCGAATTTCAATAGAAATTGGATGTTCTTAATCATGATCCCAGTTCCGACTAGTCTTTTTTTATACATATGAGGTATGAGAAATAAAACTTTGTCCTAATTGACATTGTGTTTTGCTCCCCCTTCCCCCTCACTTCACCACAACGGTCGAGATACTCGTGAACTTGACACGTCAAACGGTCTTTACGGTCTTCTCCCTTCTCGCTCACACGCTGGAGGGCGATAGACATGCCATGCCAGTACCAAGTTATATGGTGCTGGTGGCGAACATCGGTACTATGTTATTCTCGCTGTGCTGGCGTTCTGGTAGCGCCATCCATAATGTAACTCTGCGTATCCGTGAGCCCCCTCTCCCGCACCAGTACTATCAGCGCCACTAGCGCCAGTACCGCTCTCGCACCGATCTACGACTGACGCGTATTATCTGTCTGCGGTCCATCGCGTTATCTACGACAGTAAAAACTTTGTGCATTGTTTTGTTTGCGAGGAGAATTTCAATGCATGGCGATGTTTCTACGTGCCTTGTATGCTGATAGTGATTGAAGAATAATGAACCTCGCAGTTAGAGAGGTGTGGATAATGAGACCGTGACCACTGACCAGGACTAGAGGCCAGTCGCACTGGCGCAGCAGCCGATTGCGATATTCGCATGAAAAGATCGGCGCACTCGAGCGCCATAAGGTGGGTTTTACAAACTGTCGTAATAATAGCACACGCAACATTCTACGTGCGTTTTCCACCTAATTGAGTTTGTTTATACTAATCGGGCTAAAAACCACCAGTGTTATTGCAACACATCTTTGTTTAATCCTGTTCTTAACAAAGTCTAGATTAGGCAGTTCGCTAGAACCAGTTACATACGCGACTAAATTAGTCGGAACTCGTACGATTAAAACTAATCAATCGTTAGTCGCGATTAACTAGGTTAATCTTAGTCGTTAGTCGATTACATTTTGCCCATCTCTGGCCCCACCTAGCAGACGCGTGGTGTTTTGTGTCTACGGAGAGCGGACGATCTGTTTACGAGCTCGGTTCGCGGAACCGGTCGACGGTCGCCTGACGTCACGACAGTTTTTTTGGACTTTTGTATACAAATACCACGCGAGGAATACGGCTGACTTTGGTTCTTAATCTATCATAATATTATTGCATATTTTGACTACACTAAGTATATGAATATATTACTGATTTATTTTGCCGCCACATAACGTACCTACAAAATGAACGCCTTGCCTGCCCTGGGTGGATGAGTATAGTGGGCTCCATCCATGACGACGCGCCCCTCCACAGCGAATCTTATACTAATCTGTGCGCAGTTGTACGGCTTGGGCTGTGGAGGGGCGCGCCTTCGTGGATGGCGCGCACTATACCATACGGTCTGACCTATAAGTACCTAGTTACCTACGCATTATAGGGTATCAACTACGTTAAAAGAACAGGCATTTTTGTCTCAGTATAGTAGGCATTTAGTATTAAAATATTAAATAGGTAGTTTGTTTACAAGTTAACATATGATTCATATGACCAAAGGAGAGTAAAAGTAGTGACATCAACATCTCTCATTTCATCTGAATCACTTTTGTTGTGATAATGAAAACTAATTATAACACATTCATTCAAAATAAAATTCTTAGGTAAGTACGTAATGAAAATTTAACAATTTATATACCTAACTTAACAAATGACCGCCTTTTAAAATATCACGTGGTAATTCGTAAAAGAGCTAAATCCTTGTAGAATTTTGCTCAATCAAATTATTTCTGGTTCTAGCACATTTCTGTACTAAATACGCACAAAAGTTATCTTTTATTGACAATTTTTGTTTTTTTAAACGGTCGTCAGTATCGCCTGTTTAAGAACAGTTCATGACCCATTTGATTCTCGCTTTGGAAACACGTACTTATATGTATGTATGTATGTATTAGATAAGTATATATATATTTAGGTTGGTATGTTATGGTGGTGGTGAGATTCTATTTGCCTTAATTGACATTGACACATGCCGACATCGCTATGATATCACTTTTGTTTAATATAATTCTTGGCCGACATTCCATCCACGATATTCGACAGAAGGTGATATGCCCCGAATGGTAGGATATCTCCATTCGAAACGCATGTCAGCATGCCACGGACGGTCAATTGTGGTTATTTTAACTTGAAACCCTTTTTACGGTAACTTTAAAATTGGGATTGGGATGTAGCCTAAGGGCCTGTCCACATTACCATGGCGAAAACGAAACATTAACTAATTCGAACGCGTTTGCGTTTTGTCTCAAAATGTATGAAAACGCTCTCACCAAGTTTGAAATACGCGCGTTCATCGGTTAGCAACAAAATGTTACACTCGCTGTTTTAGTTTCCACTAGTGACCACCAGAGGCGCTGTTAACGTTTTCATACCACTTTCATACATTTTGAGACAAAACGCAAACGCGTTCGAATTGGTTAATGTTTCGAAAAACTTATACTAGAGCTACATGATTTCATATTATAATTACCTATAGATCTAAATAACTTTCTAGGCAAAATTATTTCTAAGCCTTCGATATCCCGGACGTCTACTATCTGTAACTTTATTTTACAAATCGGTTAAAACTCACGTATTAATTGTCACTTCGGGCGACATGTTTCGAACTCGTCGGGTGTCAACAGAAGAACAGAACGTCGGAAGTTATAACATGTCTCACAAAAGTTTAAATTCAAGTCTACTATCTGTCTGTAATATTATGGGGAATCATATTATTAAAACAGAAATACTTAATTCGCATTCAACCACAAATTATCGCTCTTGGACGATTCCACAGTTAAAAACAATTTGTTTGCTATCACTTACGCTAAATTAATTAAACATTGTTATTAATGATTAAATTTGCACTTATATATATTAAATCCAGTATTATGCTGATTTATTGTTGTTACGGAGAAAAACTAATTACATCTGATATAATATCATAATTAACTGATTTGAAGGAAACGGGTATCATTAACAATACATAAATTAATAATAGTGTGACCGACGTTTTGGTTTCGGCATAAAAAACATGTTTCGGCCGAAGGTTCGGTTTCGGTCAAAAAACTGCCGAACCTTTCGCAAATGCCGAAACTGATGTTATTGACCGAGCCATACCAAACACACCAAATTTCGATTACGAGACATACCAAATTTCATCAAAATCGTCAGAGATTCCGAGATCCCCGAAATAAATAAATAAATATAGTTACAAGAATTGCTCGTTTAATGATATAAGATTAATCCAGTTAATTGGCGTGGTTGTAGGTGTAGACTCTTCCAAACGAACGTGTGGACAACTTTGTCAGATCGTTCGTTTTAGATATTTTTGGCGGACGGGACGTTAAGTGAGCGTTCGCAGAATTATATAGCTTGGAACTCCACTAATACGTCTATCGTTTATATTGTTATTAATAATAAATGTATAAATGTTATTTAACTTTGTCAGATCGTTCGTTTTAGATATTTTTGGCGGACGGGACGTTAAGTGAGCGTTCGCAGAATTATATAGCTTGGAACTCCACTAATACGTCTATCGTTATTTTTCAGGTGAACATAAATAATACGGATCACGGAGGAAGTATGAGAAACGCAGGATAATGATTATGGAGCTAAGGAGGAGCGTGGTATGCGTGGCAGCGTTGCTGACGCTGGTGGCGAGCGAGAGCTTGGATCCATGCCCCGCGGCGAAGTCGAGTGGTTCGGAACTCGATCTCAACTGCCTGCTGCCAAGCGGCACCGAAATTCAGCTCGACTGGCATGCGCGCGAGTACGTGACGCTCGAGTGTGGCGGCAATGGAACATACGTCTGCGGAGAATTACCGAAAGTATCACCTACATCAGCGCCTCCAACTAGCGTTATGCTCAAAAATTGCGCGCTGCCTGTCAATGAGTCACTCACTTGCACATTGCAAGCACTCGGCGCACCATCTGCTACCTCGCTCACATTGCGTGGCGTACCTGGCGGTGCCGCTACCCTTCTAACACCCGAACGTGTCCACGGCCTTGTAAACCTTACCGCGCTTAAGTTAGTGGGTACAGGTTCTGATTCCGCCTATACACTTTTACCAACAGCCGCTTTAAAGGCTCTGCCCTCGTTGCGAAGTCTCAGAGTGAATGAAGCACACATCCGCCTGACCCCTGATTCCCTGGCAGGTGTCTCAGGACTAGACTATTTAGAATTATCTTCGAGTCATATTAAAGAGCTCAACGCAAATGTGTTTCGAGGACTGGAGTCACTGCGCACTCTAAGTTTGTGGGGTAATGATTTAAGCAAATTGCAAAATGGGACTTTGGAAGGACTATATGCTTTAGATACCCTGGATCTAAGCAGCAACCCTTTGCAATCGTTAGGCGAAGGTGTATTAGCCGCGGCGAGTAATTTGCGAGTGTTACGACTCGTAAATACAGAATTAGGCAAGCTGGATGAGTCAGCATTGCGGAATCTGACCGCACTGGAGGAATTGATAATGTTGGATGGAAGAAAACCTTTGACAATGGGTTCGCGATCACTAGCGTTGCCAAAGTTGCGCTTGGTGCAACTAGAGCGTTGCAGTTTAAAAACGTTACCTGGTGATACACTGGCAGGCGCACGATCACTGCGTTCGTTATCACTGTCATACAATGTGTTAGAGACGCTGCCGTCAGAACTGCTACGCGACACCAGGGACTTGCGCACACTAGATCTCAGCCACAACCTCCTACAAGTGCTGACCTCTAGCTTATTACAACCTCTATGGCACCTCGAAGAGCTTTACCTCGACCATAATCGTCTAGAAGAATTCTCTGAGTGAGTATTAAATAGTAATCTATTATCCTAATTACTAATCTACGTGCCGTGCCTATTAAGCAATTTCGTTAACTTAATCATATAGTACGGAGAATATAGGTTTTTACCCGGACATTGATAATGACTAATTAGGAACTATACCTTCAGGAACTTCACCTTTCTGGATGACTCTCACTAAAGTCCCTAACCTCCCAAGTGGGATAGCCGAGATTATGATGTCATCTTTTTTTGTATGGGGAAAAAACAAAAATTGTCCGGAAACCTATCGTGTGTGGTATCAAATGAAAGGGCCGTTAAAGCCGATTCTAAAAATATATCACATTATTACATTTCAGTCACTTATTTTAAATTAAATTAAAATAATTTTCAAAATATACCAAGTTTGGGTTCTTGGGAGGTCTAGGGACTTTCGTGACCGTCATCCTGAAAGGTGTCCGAACATATCCCAAAAGGTTTCAATTAGTAATTATCAATGTCCGGGTTTGTATGAAACTTGGTCTAATTATACTGAGGTAATACGAGGTAAAGCATGACTTTAATGATCGTAATCTTGTTTTCAGTAACCTGTTCCAGTCACTGGGCACATTGCGTGTCCTATCGGCCCGTAACAACCGCTTGCGGGTCCTATCACCCACTGCCCTCCAGGGTGCGCGCACACTGCGCTTCCTGGATCTGGCCCACAACGAGCTCACTTTACGCCCGGCTGAAAGCTCTGTGATAAACGTAGAGGATGGTTATACGGACTTCCTGGACGGACAGGTGTCACCTATGAATACCTTGACGGGGCTGCGGCGATTGGATCTCAGTTACAACATGATTCGAGATGTATTCAATGACTGGCGTATCGTTATGCTAAATCTAGAACAGCTGAACTTGTCGAACAACCGCATTGAGATCCTCACGGTAAGCAATAAATTTAAAAACATAGGAGCTTAAAAAATCGATTATTGATGAAATTATCCATTTGCGCTGAATACGGGTTTCACCGAATACGAACATTTGGCCGAATATTTTTATGTATAGGATAGTGGTTTTAAATGTGTACAAATAGGTATTGAACCCTTCCTTGTGCGTAGTTTAACTTGGCCGGTTTTTCTTCTTTATTGTTTTCGAGACTTTTTGTCAGACTATTTAGACATTAGCCATATTTATATAAGCATTTCAAATCACCATCGTATTAGCCCAAAACATCCAACGCTACAGTTAAAAAAAGTAACCATCAGTTAAAAATATTTTGTAAGAGTGGCTCGCCTCGAATTGAGTACTAAACAAAATATTTTGCTATCTAAACTCAATGTTATTTCTTTTTTTTTCAGGATCCGGACGTAATTTTCTTGAGCAAAAATGTGACGGTCGACTTCAGATACAATCTTATAACCTCACTCCAGGTCACAGAAGGAGTGCAACTAGCCCGCATCGATGATGATGAAGACAATCCGGGAAGCGGCCGGTTGTTACTCGACGGCAATCCATTCAATTGCGACTGTCTCACGTATTGGCTGTTACGACTGATTAGCAATTCAATTTATTCTCGCATATCCCCGGCCCTAAAACTGGATGCTGCCATTTGTGCTTCCCCACCTGCACTCGCAAACATCACACTGCGATCAGTACCTGTCGATAAACTTACGTGCGAGTTACCCTCAACTGAATGCCCCGACAACTGCAGCTGCACTTTGCATCCTTCCAACTACGCGATGGAGCTTGATTGTATGGCACTACCAGTTAATATCCTTGAGCCGATACAATTTGGACTTAATCGGACAGTATTACGTCTGCGTCAGGCTCCGAAAACTCTTAATCTATCACTGCCAGTGCACGAACTTATACTAGCCGGACTTGGCCTGAAAATTCCTCCACCGGGTCCAGCTCCACCAGAATTAGAACTGCTTGATCTCACTTACAATGAACTAACAGAAGTGCCACTGTCGTCGGATCTACCCGGTAGCTACGGATTGCGCCTAGCGCATAATCCGCTCAAATGTGACTGTGCACATTCAGCGACGCTAAAGGCGGTACATAGATCGGCAGCTCGCATAAAAGACTGGCAGAACGTGACGTGCATGAACGGCGATTTCTTACGGCTTAAAGATGTGGCTGGATTATGTGCCGGGGCTCGCGCGGCTTGGGCTGCTGGGATCGGTGGGACATTGGCACTGCTAGGACTGATTGCAACTGTGGTGGCAATATTATGGCTGCGCTATCAAAATGAGATAAAGGTATGGCTATTCGCGCGCGGTTGGTGCGGCTGTCTTACGCGATCGGGAAAAGAAGCGCCTGCCAAGTACGACGCATTTTTATCATTTTCACATAAGGACGAAGAATTGGTGGTGAACAAGTTAGTACCGGAGCTGGAGCGGCGGGGCTACCGACTTTGTGTACACTACCGAGACTGGGCACCAGGCGAGTCCATTGCTGAGCATGTGTCACGTTCAGTGCACGAGGCGCGGCGAACTTTAGTTGTGGCATCACCTGGTTTTCTAAGCTCAGAATGGGCTCGAGCCGAGTTCCGTGCAGCACATGCACGAGCGCTAAGAGAGGGCCGCGCCCGTGTGATAGTAGTACTGCTGGGGGAATTACCAGCGGCTGACGCCAATGCGCAAGAGGATGATTTGCGCACGTATCTCCGTACAAATACCTACGTCAAGTGGGGCGACCCATGGTTCTGGGAGAAGCTGCAATACGCGTTGCCGCATCGCCCTCTTGGAGAACATAAAGATGCTTTGCCTCTTGTGCCTGTTGCACCCGGGACGCTTTCAGCAGACACTTTACGTGCTGCTTTGGCAGTGCACCTGCAGCCTAAAGATAAGTTAAGTAATGGGCTCGAACCACGCCTCTTGCCCCCACCTCCTGCATTATAGTGACCGTATCGCCAAAGTGAACATGATAATAAACTGTGCTTCGGTTTGTGTCACTAAATGAACCATTTGATACGTTGAGACATTTATATATGAACTTTGTTTACGCGATGGAAAGTGATGTATAGGTACTTGGTGTAAACTCTTGTAATCTCAAGTGACGGGTGAATGTGTAGCTAAAAATCAGACATTCTAGTCAAGAATCTGTTTATAAATGTAATATATTTTTATACTTAATGATATTAAAATATAATCTCTTTTTGTATAAGTACGTATTTGTGTAACATTCAAAGAGTCAAGGAATTTTTGGATGGCATATAAGTAGATAAGTAATATAATTTTACAAAATACAGACATGGTTCATCATTCTTCCTTGTGAACTTTACTTATAGACCGTGGGCCAACAACAGATCTCGATGACCAAGTTCCTCTCACATTAAAACTTGTACAGTGGTTAAGAAAGTTCTATTATAAAGGACTGTGGAGTCCACAGTCACAGTGTGGACAATCTTACACAAATCAACCTAGTCCCAAACTAAGCAAAGCTTGTACTATGGCTTCTAAGCGACGATATACATACTTATATAGATAAATAGATACTTATATGCATAGAAAACATCCAAGACCCAAGAACAAATATTCGTGCTCGTCACTCAAATAAATGCCCCGGCCGGGATTCGAACCCGGGACCTCCAGCTTCGTAGGCAGGGTCACTACCAACTAAGCTAAAGTGGTCGTCGATGCAATACAATACAGCTTTGGCCTCCCAAAGACGTAATTTTTTTCCGGGTAATCGCTTTGAAACACTGTCTTGCCCAAACAAAACGACAAGTGACGTGAGTTTCCCATGAAGATGCGACCCCTTTTTGCTTCGATTTATTTACCCTCAAGTCATAAATCACTCGTGCGTGATGGTTCCAATGACCCAAAACACGGGTTTATCTTGTCACAAAATTTATTATTACTCCATACGAAAGAATACATAAAAATATGCCAAATAGTGAAAATCCTATTGAAATATCTCAAAAAATAACGAAACTACAACCGTTAGAATGTCTTTAGTTCGAGAGAGAAAGCGCTACAGATCAGTGACGTCACTGACCTCGAGCGCCATAGTAAATGACGATCGTTCAATACAGAGGTGCGTTTTGCGGAACAGGGACAGAAAATGCCCCCTCCTAAAACTTTGAACACTTATATTTATGTAATTATTTATTCTTTTGAATTACTTTTTTCGCTATTTGATTGAGAATTTGATCCTTTTTCGAGAAAATTCGAATTCATTGATTTTCTTATTTGGTGTCAACATCCCTGTGTAGTTTAGCAGTCTCCATCATTGAATCAGATCAGCGGTGGTACCTAGTTACTAAGCATAAGTTTGCCAAATTTGAGCTTATTGAGCTTACCTACATACATACAAACATTGCAAGTCAAAATAAAATCTTATAAAAAATTAAAAACTGTCGCGAGGTTATCGTCCGTATTTCATATAATTCGTATTTGCATTTAGCGCCATCTCTCGTCAATCTAGCGAAGCAGCAAGAAACTGGTTGCACTTTGTCAGTAAGAGTGCGTAGTAGAGTCACTAAGCATGTATGTATTGTAGGGTTACGCATCGTTACTAGATGGCGCTGTTGTTGTAAACGTAGAAAATGTCTCAGTGTTTTTTCTTTTTGTAACTAGATGGGGGTACCAGAAGCGAAATTTAAAATATAGATGATTAGAAGTACCGGGAGCTCGGATCTTATAATAATTGCGAAATCCAAGTATAATTTACTGAACGTGGTAGGCGGCATTTATAGGTTACTAGTTATTGCCCGCGACTTCGTCCGCGTTGAACTCGTGTATCGCCGTAGATTGAAGTAAGTAATTGCTATTAACTTAAACTTATATCAGGCGCTTACCTACTCATCGCTTATTCATACAAACTTCCACCCCCTAAAGGGATGATTACCGGGATAAAAAGTACCCTATGTCCTTCCCCGGGACTCAATCTATCTCCATACCAAATTTCATGTAAATCAGTTCAGCGGTTTAAGCGTGAAGAGGTAACAGACAGACAGACATACACACTTTCGCATTTATAATATTAAGTATGGATTTTTAAATGTTACATATGTGATTTGTATTTCTACTGCACAAAGTGCAAATAGCTATTTATGATACAAGTGCGGAAAGTGAGTGATTTCCGACGAGTGTCTTTCTTATACACGAGCGAGCGTAGCGAGCGAGTTTATAATTAGACACGAGTCGGAAATCATCTTTACGCGCGCGTATCATACAAAGTTTTACTATGCATTGTGTGAGAAAATAGAAAAGTTAATTTCAAATATATAGGTTATAATTTACCTTGCTCGATATGTTACTTATTATCAGCATCTTCATGTAACAACTTCTTGCTATTTATTTTCGACATAAAACCATCGTAAGATCATTTTATTAACACAAAAACTTTTAAAAGTGCACCGCAAAATTTATCACAAGTATAAGTTTTTAATTTGGATTTAGTGGCCAAGGAAACTTTGTTGGCATTTTGTGCTTCTTGAAAACTATTTTCTGGAGTTACATTTGATCTGATTCATCACTTTCACATGTTTGACTGCTTAGAAAAGGCACTTTTCAAGCACATGCATTGTAAATTATTTATCGCACTTTTAAGAGGCAGACTGTGTTAATCACTATAATAGCATAATGTAGAAAATTACAAGGTGCAACAATAATAAACGATTTCTGATACCTACTATTTTAAATATAAGTAAATATACCGACCTAAGTTAGTCGCGTTGTTTATTTCTTTTTTATAAATTAATTCTTCGAAATTCGAGGTTATCTTTACATTTACTTATGTTATGTCAATCTCTGTATTATAGAAACCAAGAAGTTTAGATAGATACCTACATACTGGAGGTTGCGCGCGGAACATTCGTTTGAAGCTAGAAAATATGACACATGTGACGTCACCGTTATCTTGCATCCCTTTCATTCTTATACATCTCTTTCATTCTAATACATTAGCGCGCAACCTCCAGTATGTATCTAAACTTCTTGATTTCTATCAAGAAGCCAAATTTGACGCTGCTGTACAGTAAGTATATCTGATAATTACCTACACATAAAGCTTGCAATGTATCCAATTGGTTTGGTACAAGAAGTAATAGTAGATAAATAATAAACTACTACAAATCATATTAAGATTTAACACTACCTATCAGAAACCCTGGATCTTTTTTCAACGATTTGTTTTGTCCCTCGAATGTCAAAAAACCTTTAAAATATCTTTAAGTAAGTAAGTATGTACCTACATCAAATCTTAAAGAGGTCTTTGCATTCAATATCAAAATACCAGTGTCAATGTGAACGGTGGCATGTTTTTAATATGTATTCTAATTCGTCCAATTAAAATAATTATAGAGATAATAGAGAATAATAATACAAAAACGTTATAGAAGCCACGGCGGCATGTTAGAGTTAAAATACAAGTGTCGGGTCGAGCGCCGAGTTTAGTTGAAAATAAAACAGTTTTGCTTTCGAGATAGTGAGTGCCTAATAATTAAAAGGGACGTCATCTGAGTAGAGTTGCCATGGAGGTCAGTAAATTGCGGAGATGCTTGTAAGTTTACCTCTTTTTAATTGTATTGTAAATTGAACTTTATTGTAGAATTTTGACTTGCCCCCTGAACCCCCTTGTGCCCCTGAACGTGAACGGGTGTGTAATGATCGGTATAACAACTTTTAATAATTTTTCACTGGATATAACAACATTTTATATAATTTTATAGGATATAATCGCTTAAGGGACATAATAAACTTTTGATAACTACAAAATAGATAATGTCATAATATCATGTTCAATAAGTATAAAATATATTAGATATAATGGTTACCAAATATAATGAATACAATAGTATACGTATTAGTGGTATAATGTGTTCTAAGATATAAAAATATTACGTCTGCAAGCAAGCGAGCGTGATTTTTCAAGGCGCATAAAAAAAAATCTAACAACCTAACCTAACACAGTTGGTTTTTCTCTGGAAGGTTTCGCTCGCTCGCCCGGTGGCAAAGTTTGTATGTAGATCTTTTACTCGCAAATATATAAGATAATATATCGAAAGTTGTTATATCGACCGTTACGCACCCAACGTGAACATGTCGTCCGTTTTAATCTCTTGTTACATGACTTTCATTCCTCCTCTGGTGATCGACTTTTTTCAGTTTTTCAGTAATGTGAGGTAGGTACTTGAACAGGTTTCTTAAAACATATACTCATTCTTAATCATCTATTTTACACCACACATTCATTCAATATCTATTATCACTTTATTTCTGCCATTATAAAGTAAGAGACATCAAACGGCACAATCAGGGTATACCACACGTTGTCTTAATATTTCTACATATTTCTATGTTTTTTCTATGAATTTAAGTATTTATCTATCTATATATTAATATGTCTATCGTCATCCAGTGCCCAAAGTATAAGCTTAGGTACTTTGTGTGTAATATTGTCCACATTTTTTTTTAAATTTGATTCTGGTTTCTCCGCTCCTTTCTTTCTCGTGAGCCGGCCACACTTTATCACATTATACACGGTGTGTCTTACGAACATGTGGACACATGTCTCCCTTTTTATTCCTACACGATTATGTCCACGGCGAGTTCAAAGAGTTTTTTTAATTTGACACACTTTATGGCTTTGTCTCGCCACTCCGGACATTTTGATGGCTGTGGAATATTAAAATACGCCCTGAGTGGATCGAAGTTATTAATTAAGCTACAAAATAGTGAGTGGTGTGGTGCGCGACGCTACTGGTATTATATGTAGAAGGCTTTTCGTTGCATGGGAAATACAGGATTCCTTAACTATATGCCTGACCAATGCCAATGTTGTTCTGATTTAAATTTTTTATTTCAATAATTTAGTACTCGTGTTAAAGGAAAAAAAAGGCTCTGGTAAAGGTCGCGGGAGTCCGCTGGATGCGGGTGGCGCAAGACCGGTCATTGTGGCACTCTTTGGGGGAGGCCTATGTCCAGCAGTGGACGTCTTTCGGCTGATATGATGATGATGATGATGAGTACTCGTGTTTAGATTGGAAGGATTTTGTATGTATTATAATGGTTTTTAGGTTTGAAGTAACCGCGCGCCTAAAACGTGCACAATGGTTGTATGGAAAATGCCTTGCCGTGCCGTACCCCTCGCCTAAATAACTCTGATTATGATTTTAATTACGGACAAGGGAACAAAATATTTTGTCTACTCATAGGTTACAATGAATCCAAGATGGCAAAACTGGAACCTTACAGTCTCGATATGTCCGTCTGTTTGGCCGTATGTTATATACAGGCAGTTTACTGAGAGCCTATAAGCCCAATATTGATGATATACCTACTTTATGATATAATTATTATATACTTAGTTATGATAAGCTCTTTGAAAATAATCATGAGTCAACGATTTATTTTATGAAATGCATTATTTTTACATATTATAGTCATTGTAAAAAAAATATATTACAATATTTGAATTTAAACTTTCGTGAGACATGTTATAACTTTATTTTACTAACAGTGACAATTAATACGTGAGTTTTAACCGTTTAGTAAAATAAAGATATTACAATATGTAGTTTATCGTTTACAAAAAAATACATTTGATCGATATCTATTTTTATGGGAATAAAGTCAGGAGGCAAATTAATCTAAGTGATCCTATAATAATCTGTGAGTTTCTTTATTATAAGTTCCTTGAAAATTAAATGCAATAGGTACTATTCTCGATCATTATTTGACGTATGGCTTTAATATCAAATTGCATGTAGAAGGTTTAGTAAACATTGAGTAATTTACCGACACCATAATCGTAACATAGTTGAACCGGAACCGTCCTATTGTGCTGGGCGTTTACTACGTACTTATTCCAGTAGTTTTTCTAAATAAACTACCATCGACTTTAGAATTCCTTACATTTTAATAGGCGATAAAGTTTCTTTATTATAATCGCATTCCCGAACGATAATGTTTACGATGCTTTGTGCTAGCGACGGAAGCTACGAAGACATTGCTTCTCTGGTTTCGGCGTAGACCAGTCAACAAGGACTTATTTGAATTGAGTGCGACTTTGATTCATTGATTGAAGTACGATAAACCATCGCACATAACCACCGCTGCGCATGCTATTATAAAATAAATTACGAGTATGTATTACGAGTATATATTGTAAGTCCCCTTCGACACATAAAAAGTAGGTCCTGAATTTTTGTAAATAATGGTTAACATGAAATCTTTAAATAATACAGTATTATATATATAATAATAATTAGGTACCTTTGAGCATCCGGGTTCTGCAGGTACGATTACAGCGGTAAAAAAGATATGTGACTCATTTAGGGGTAGACAGAAGACAGAAATACATACCTAATTAGATTTCGTGCATATTGCAGTGCAGTATTGTACGAAATTACTCCCAAAACCTATTCGAATACTTTGAATGCTACGGGTATTAGCTCCGCGAGAAAATTACACGTGTAATAATTTAAGACTGATTTAATACTTGTAACAGAACATATTTATTTCCAAATTATAAGGAAGTAGGGGTTAGTATATTTATATCTTCTTTGGTGCTGGTGGTTGGGGGTGTCACTTTGTCCCGACTCCACAGTCAGAATGCAATAGATTGATTTACTTTTTTTACTTAAGTACCTACCTGAATATAACATTAGCAAATACTTTACTTCATTCTCAACTTGATTAGCTAATGTCATAAACATAATATCTTACATTCGAGAGATATGGTATGAACACAGACAGGTTATGAACTATCGAGTATGGACCACCTTTACTTATCCCTCGTCAACATATATTAATTTCCTGCCACCTGACCCCTACGTTACCTAACACTAACGGTAGCTTGAAATTAGATTTCTCATTTGCCGCTCGAGAAGCTGTATCGTTTGTCACTCGGTGACACTTCATCATGTTAGGTGTCCGGCCCATCCAGGCTCTCTGGACTGGAAACGTATGACAGGCTATCCGGGATTTTTTCACGCAATGTTGGAAATGAAAAATTATGTTGAGTTTGGAGATGGATCGGGAAGTAGGTAGGTTGCTGTGTGGCGTTCGATATTAGCAAAATAATAATAAGTAAGTTAATAGGAATATGATGTGCAAGAGTATAGAACGATGACCTGTTTTTTATGTAAGTACATACATATTACTTAAGGCGCAGGGTAGGGCAAGGCCTTCCCCATACAAACTTTGTGCACGTTTTATTCGTCGGTTTTGGCACTAACAAATATAATTTTTTTTTGTTGTAAATATTAGATATGCGAAGATCGTGATGTGAAAATTTTCAAATATTTCAAAAGAATTCAACATTAAAAAATTTAAAAAAAAGTTAATAAAATAAAAATTTACATCACGAAATAGCTATCAGAAAAATAAGCATACTGACCAAAAATCATAACTTTAATGCAAACACAAACGAAGTAAATCCTGCACAAAGTTTGTATTGCCCTAACCCTCCTCTTAATGCCGTAATGCTTGCGTCCGTCAGATGTGAATGTCTACTAATTTAACGAAAAACGAAGTGTGACAATAAATTTATCGCAATAAAGTAAAAAAAAGAGTACTTATTAAATATGTTCCCTTAAAAGACACTTCGTTTGAACTTGTATTTTACACTCGCAATTAAAATCAACGAATGAAATCAACGGGTTATGAACGATTCCTCGCAGTCAAAATATTTGAACATTGTTTCGTCATAACCTTTTACAGAAAAATACCATCAGAATCAGGTAGGCGAATATGAAATAAACGTGGCGAATTGACACCAGCGGCCGCCCCCTGCTGTTCAAGAATGAATAACCGTGAAATTACTCGTAAAACTTACATTAGTGCGTCGTGGTCCCTTACTAAACTCGGAAGGACATATAATAGTTCTATTTTACAAGACTTACGATCTTTAAGACAGCGACAGCAGCGTGGCCCATGTGGTCCTCTCATAAACTAATACAAAAAATTAAGACACCCATCTTCTAGCAGTTATATAGAAATAAAAATCCTAAATTGGGTTTGATAGCGCTGTTTGTTTTAATATTGTCATTAATTTTACGATTCAATTTGGGAGACCACTTAGTTCCAAAATGCTACGAGTGTTAATTAACGTGTAGGTTACCAGTACACGGCACGTACAGGCTCGTATTTAATTTTATGGTCATACCTATTAATAAAATAACGCATATATTAGCTTAAATGACAATCAGATTATCTAAGATGATCCCTGATATGTCGGACATATAGCATTCGTCCCTCTCGCACTTACATACTTGACAGTAAGGGACGAATGCTATAATGTCCGACATATCATCTTAGCCGCGCTGAATGATTTTAAGCAGCAACACTGAGCAAAACCATGCGGTTGCCTACTGTCATGGCGTCGTTACCGAACAACGTCTTTGCACACGTGGTTGGCAAAATCATCATAAATTTGATGGAAAGCCATTTTTAAACAAAAAAAAAACTTATTAACTTTTCATAAAGAAGCACGATGTTTAATTTACTTCTCACCTAATCGGCTCTTCTTGGCATAACTAGGTTATGATAGGATTAAATCCGCACACATATATTAGTGTCAGCCGGTAGATTAGCGCATGGCGGTGGGAGTCTGATCTTGCTAATCTGGTGGATGTGGCAACACCAAACGTAGGTTTGGCAAGTGGGAAGTGTTATGTTGGCAGACATGATTCTAACTGCTCAAACGACGGGGTTTTCATGAGATATTTTGAAAGAGATGATTTTGCACTGATTTTCGTCAGCTAATGAATAAATATTGTGTAGGTACATTATCTGAATTTACCGATATGTATTAGACGTGCTTCATTTTACTATTCGAAGAAATATTCTTTTCGAAGATCATAATTATGGGTAGACAATTTTATACTTTTTTACTCTTTTGGTATTGACTTAATAGCTGCGGTGATATTGTGTGACGATACTGACACGCTGTTTTTAAAATAAAATTGCATTTTACTACTAGATATTTAGTGGTACAATACTCGAAAACGCTTCGCATACTTTTGTTATTAAGAATACGCGACTCTCATTTTTGCGGCTGTTGCGTTATGAATAAGAAAGAAATAAAGAAAACATTTATTCACTGCACAAAAGACACAAATATAGAAGGACTACACACAGTACATTGAACACATAAATAGCGTGTGTCATCGCGGCAGTGAATAGCGGTTATACTTTTTAATATTACATAATAGGTACTCATGAACGTTGTAAACTATATATTCCAGTGGCATCTAATCACATCTAATCCACTATTTCGAATTCACACACCTATACGGCAGTGTGATGTGACTCATCTAACCATTAACAATTTCAAAATCAATTTCTATCCGAGTGCATTACGGGCATCATTAAAGGCTCATTTTGTCAACTGATGTGAGCTTAATTAAAATTCCGCACCATTCATCATTGGCATATTGATTTTGTGTCTGCTGCATGCGGTTCAGCCGTCCATTATCAATTTGACTGTTGCGAGTATAAAATAAAATAAACCGTCTTGAGCTGTAAGTAGGTATTATTTAGTGATAGATATATTTTTAAACGACGATCTCAAAAAATCGTGTCCAGATAGGCAATTGGATGCATACCAATAACCTATCTGGAATGCTTATTAAGAAGGTTTTATACCTTCCAAAAATATCTATATATTTATGTATTTATGTACTTAACGTAAATATAGGTATGCTACGTGAGATTATGATAAGCTGAAACTTGTATGCGTCATGTGCAATATTATCTAAAAAAATAAAAAACTAAGTGGTAGATTAGAGAGAGAGTGGTAGAAAGTAAATGGTAGATTTCCCCATTTATTTTTAATTTAACACTTCGTATTTAAAAACGTAAACCTGACCTGGTATCCGATTGAGCTGAAGTTTGGCACTTACTTAAAATACTTAATGTTATTTCGGTGACAATGCAATACTATGATCCTTTTATTATCCCTAGGTTTTGTAAATCTCGTAAGCGTAATAAATTCATATAAAATATTTTACGTCAAGGATACTAACAAGTCGTAAGACAAAGTCATGCATAACGTACTTAAAGTAATAAGACAACCTCGTTACCGAGAGGAAGTATCATTCATTTCAGAATTGAATGGTTTATCAAAACACCCCACGGTTAAGATAATACCGGCTGGCTTAATACGATAAACGGCTTAGTTAATAAAACTAACAAGCCGACTTCGGGGGCAATAAACCAGGCGCATTGGTCAGGCATTGATAACTTACTCTTAAAAAGCATCTAAACTACCATTTATTTACTAAAATGGCCAGTTTGTATTAAAAGTGTTTTCAAAATGAAACATAATACTCCAAAACGTTCTGCCTAACAATGGCCTGTTTTAGATTTAAATTAGTTCTAATATTATTTCTGTTAAGTAAGTAGGTATGCTTGCATTATGATTTTTTTGACCCTCAAAATAACATTAAAAACATACCATATACATACCTTTTCAATAAATTAAATTTCAAATGTCAACACCATTATGATTTCTTGAACCTCAAAATTATAATATTAAATCATATTCTATGAGTAAATTAAATTTCAAATGTCAACACTATTATTGTATTAAATATAGGTATTGGTATAACTTATTTGGTCACTTTTCGAAACATAATTTTAGTGTCATAAAAAAAATAAGTAGAAAAATGAAATTGAGAAATTGAAATCCCCAACGCAGAGCAAGTTTTGTCAGGTTTTGTGATTTTAATAAAGATCAAATGTGTTTGTAAAGTAACCTTGGGTCCCTGGTAAAAGATACTTATACGTAACACAATTGTAATAGCATTCTCATATCAATATAGCGGCTTTATTGACAAACGACAAAAAGCAGTACCATTTTGTTTGGGAACGATACAAACAGTTTCTCCATAAAGTGTAGTAACAAGGACTTGATTAAACAAAGCGATAGTTTGTATCGATGACTCGAAAATTCACTTATGTCTTCTCTCGAAATTGACTAGTTCTATATGCAAATTGGGAATACGTTGTTCGCAGAAAGCAATTTGACATACAAAAGAGTGAGGCACTTTATGTTCAATTTTAGTCTCATTTGTTGCCTTATTCACTCGCATTGTTTAGTGCTTTCTAGCTCACGTATATAGGTACTAGATATCAGACAACTTCGCAATATGGAACATTTTATATTCTAATTTAAAAATTCAAACCGAAATCGTAGTTTAAATAGCTTTCTCCTGTGTTTATATGTCTATTGTATTCTTGAATTGCAACAAGGTTATCTTAGTGAGTCTAAGCTTTCTTGATATGCCAGTATAATTTTCTTTACAATCTGGAAACTGGAGGGTGGCCAGCAGATCCTTGGCGCACTGCGGGCAACTCAAAGAACCGTTTTATTATAATCTCCGATTTGAACTGTCAGCTCACCACAAGCCGGCAAGCAAAATGCCGATTTAAAGGACAAGAACACACATTTCAAAGTCAAGTGGTCTTATCTTTCAAAATTTGGGACGGAAGACGACACTTCATTTTTTAATTCACCGTTTTTGATCAAGCAGACACTCGCCCATGAGACAGCCATTTATGAAGAAAATGCATAATAGTAGTTTATGCAACTGGTACATAATGCCTAATTCTGTACAGTTGCATACATTACTTTATCTACACACATATTATAATTACTCTAAGATGGGTTCAGAAACCGTAGTAAATAAATACAATAATTGTGTTAATACAACCTTTTTTGCACAGTTGCGGAAATATCGAAATCAGAACTGGCAACCGATACCTGAATGTTATTTTAAAAAGTAAAGAGTCCTTATTCTGATGTGATCATGTCGTTCTAGCTCAAATTTCGTGCGATATATACTAAAAAAACATCGAGCTGACATTTCGCATCGACTGAATTTGAATTTTCAGTGATACTAGAATAGGGACATGTCAACTTTGACATTTAAATTTTGACAGTTTTGTTTGACGTAATATTTTAACATCATATATGAGATTAAAATGAAATATTCTATTACTGCTGTAGCCTTAGCCACAGATAAGAAAATTGCCATAACTTCATTGAATGTTGAAATGAGAGTCATTTTCTACGGTTTCCGAACGCATATTAGAGGATTTATGATACACATATCAGTAGATAAAGTATTTTTAACGCTTGGTTTCTATTACGGGTCAGCTGTAATAATAAACGTTTGCAAATAAAATATCCACGGTTATGAGCCGGGGCTAGAAGGTTTTCTTTATTCGAGGGCAGAGGTCGGAATATCATGAGTGTTACATCGTGTGGGCGGTTTTTATTGCGCATTTTAGTGGGAACAGTAAAATAAACTTGGGCCAAACGTCCTGCGATGCCCATATCATTGTTGTGTCCCATCGTATTACTTTATGACATCTCCTTCTAAATTGTTTAACGGCTTGATTCATCCGATGGGGTGTTAGAATAAAGTACTTTGTGGGTTAAGAATAAGATTGGCGAGGAAGAAATGATCTTTGCAGCCCAAAATAAATACCTACAAAGTTCATGAGCTATTATGTGGAATTTAGTAAGTATAATATATTTTTTGTGAGCAATCTTACAAAATTGACCTGGCCCCAAACTAAGAATTACTACCTTTTATGGGTACTAAGCGACGATATACATACTTATATAGATAAATAGATACTGGAATATATATAAAACATTCAAAACCGGGATTCGGATCCAGGAACTCCAGCTTCGTAATAGGCAGTCACTACCAACTAGGCCAAAGCGGTACTACCTAATTTTTAGATAAACTCGCACGCTAGTGTTGTGTGTTTGCTCAGGCCAGGACACCAAACATATTTTGAAAATGTGACATCCTAATTAATTAACACCCATCCTCGGCACAAATTACTTTCGATGCATGCTTCTCACTTGCACAAAACCGTGCTGCTATAAAAATGTAATTAACCGTCCCAATGCACTTTTAAAAACCAGCAGCAATTTAAATTCCATTAATTAAACATGATAACAATCACGAATGCAAAATAGAAAATCATCTAAGTAATCTACTTAACATGATTAGTGGTCCAGTAATTCAATTTTTTTACTAGCTTTAACAGCATTTGTCGCGGCAGGGCTGCGGGCGGGGTTAGATGTTTATCACACGGTAATTTATTCCAATGGGATTTGGGCAAATATATTTATCTCTGTCGTTATTGAGAAGCGATCACATTTCATTCTGTCTATCAATTTTTTGTACATGTTTTTTTTTCTATATTGTGGGGCTTCGCAAGCTTATAGTGTGAAAACGGGTATCATAAATCAAGTTGGCTATTGTTGATTTTTTGCAAGTGTTTGTTATAAATGATTTCTATGTGCCATGTCAGCAGTCGTTTTACGCTGGTCGTGATCGGAGACAAATAACACTTGGTTTTTAAAAGATTTGTAGTTATAAATAAACAAATAATGCTTTCTTGCTTCAATAAATAAAATAAATAAATAAATATTAGTAAGTATGTACTTACTGAAATTTAATTAGTCCTGGGTTCAGACAATTGAATTCAATTCAATTCTTTAAAAAATGGCTTCCATCAAATTTATGATGATTTCGCCAATGTCACGTGTTCAATGACGTTGTTCGGTAACTACGCCATGACAGTAGATAAGGTTTTGTACGGTAAATGGATTCTGCTCGACGTCGCCCCGGGCACGTGTGCTCACCAACGCGGCGACGATCAAAATCCCTGGGTTCAGACGAAAACTGAATTTTCAATTACCTATGGCAGTGGATGTCATATTTTGACATATTTACCTGTCACGATTAGTTTTTCAGACATTAAGTCATAGCTCCTATGCTGACGCACACATAGACAATATGCATGTATGGCTCAACATACAACGTGATGATGTGCAGTGATTTCTTAGTGTTTTACATAAGTTATAAAAGTTGATTTTGTTATGATGTGGAACGGATGAGATTTCCAGAATTAGAAAAAGTAATATAACAAAAAGCAGACACTGGTTCATGCTAACATAATTATCATCTCATACATCAATGCAAGCGATTAGATCATCATCGCACAATGGCTCGTGGGTGGTAATGACGTTAATTGCTGCACCCATGCAAGTGGGGTTGCCATGCGTACAGTAAATATTATCAACATTTAAATTTTGTAATAGTTTTTCCTGTTCAAGGTTAAATGAAAATTGGTGGGTATTCCCACTGTTTTTTATTATAATAACGAACACGCTTGGAATACAGTTTTAGGATACATATGTATTTATTAATATATATCTTCTCTATGATTTTATTCAACATTTTCAAAACAAGATTAGAACGGTGAAAGAACTTTGATTTTGTTGTCACACACTTTTTTATTTCAAGAATACTACTACGCGCACGTTACGCCGCCGGTGCGCGTTACGCTGCGTACTTTAGCGTACTACTGATTTTTTCGCGTCAAATTAAAAATGCTCATTTCGCATAGGCGTGTGGTCACCCTACGAACGAAAACGCACACGACGGTATACCCGCATATTAACACTGTCAAAAATTTAACATCATAAGTAATGTATCGTTTTCGCGTTAATTTCAAAGCATTGTGTGTATGTGGGCATTGGCGACGGTTATTGTGAAATGTGTTTATTTCGTTTTGGCAGTTATTTGTAGTGTCGGTGCCGCTTAAAAATACATATTTGAAGGTTGGCACGCTGGTTTTTTTTTAGTTGGCAGTACTGTCAGTGAATTTCAAATTTTAAAAACAAGGAAATAGGTCTAATCGTAATCTGTCAATTGATAATGTTGGCATGAAGTTTGTAGCCATAGTCAGCGCTCACAAGCTTAACAAGTCATAAGTTCATAACGGGCGCGCATAACAAAATACATACCATAAATTGGTAGGCCTAGAATAAGGTTTAGGAAGGCAGGGCGTGAATTTGTGAAACATACAAAAATTTATGGGTAAGTATTTAAACTTAAAACTTTCAAGAACCTTACAAAATTTAGGTAGGAAAGACTTGAGTAATATGCCAAGTCATTGCCTAATGTCTACATGGTCACGCATAATAGATACAAGTATCATAAAAATATGTCCAATCAAATAAACCTTTCGGTCATGAAGATGAAAAGTACTACATGGAAGCAGAAAATGATAAGGGCACCCATATATTATTATTACTTCTCCTGTAGAGTATAAAACTACCATTAAATTGTTTGCGTATCGATTCTACCTCAGTAAACTTTGAAAAAAAAATCCCCTGAACATACTTTAAACAATGGTCTATACAATTTGTAGTTCTAAACATTTTTTCAGTATTTTTTGTATGATAAGAAATCTAATCTTCGCTTCCTAGGGTCGGGTGCTTTAAAGGCCCTTTTCGCTAAATAATACGGCACTATTAGAGGGGAAAACAATGCGCGGGAGTACCGGAACTAAACCACAGAGTACCGAAGGGAATAGGTGCCTTAGCGGTGTGGTATGTAGTTTGTTGAAGTTAGTAATAATTATTTGTTCAATTTAGAATATCTAGTTTTATTAATCAGCCATTTGAAAAAAATATTTCATTGAAGATATTTTTGTATAAACAATTAATTCGAGATTATCCACTGTCATAGAGAGCTTGGAAAGATATTAAAGATAGTTGGAAATGGCTTTGTAAAGAGGTCTTACAAATTTCAAAATGTATGTATGTGTGTGTGTGTTATATATGTTACAAACGAGATCCACGCGGGCGAAGCTGCGGACAAAAGCCAGGGAAATATTTGATATCGCTAAGACAAATCGGCTGTCGTGTTTAAAGGTAAAAATGACAATTTAAAATTTCCCAGGGAATCCCTCCCCTTTAAAACGACAGCCGATTTGTTTCAGTGATTGCAAAAAAATACGCGACTATCCGAAGTAAGTACCGGACTACTTCGGAGAGTCGCGTATTTTTTTAATACGGATATTGTCCTACGATTTTGTTCACAGCACATTATAAGTAGGTAAATTTTCGTAGGACAAAACGGATTTTTTTGTCCGGTTTGTCCTACAATGTAAACAAAATCTTAGGACAAAACAGACTTGACAGTATGCTACCGCATGGCGCCCAGCACGTTACGCAGCAGATGTGCACGGTGACTCACGACGACTCAATTACACATTCGACGGTTTTTGTCCATTCCAAAACTATTCGATTTTATGGGGGCTTTGAACTGCCTATCGATATAAATACTCTTTTTTAAAGGGGTCCTGGGGTTGCTGGTAAGTAGGTGGTAAAAGCTTTTGGTTATGAGGATTTTTACTCTTTGTTCAAATCAATGTAGTAAAGTTAAGTATAAAAGTGTAAAATTACTCTTTCACAGATATATGTTTTTTATACCACGTCGGTGACAAACAGGCGGACGGTCCACCTGGTGGTATAGTAGAAATTATTTAAAATGTCCGACATTTTATAAAACTTGTCATTGGACTTTGAATCTTCACGCTTGGACAGTAAAGTCGCTTTTTGAACAGCCTAATTTGATACAACTCGGACAGTTCAAATAGTTTTAAGTAGAAGCGGTCACCGCAGCCAGAACATGAGACTCAAAATATTTTCCAAACCTTGTGGTATTAGGTATAGTTTACGTCTGGCTAATGTATTTTTAACTTCCTTACTTGTCTGAAAACATAGCATAAGTATTCTCTCCTAACTAATACAAACAAACATTACGAAACACATCCATCCAATCTTATCTACCTAATGCATTTTAACTTATTGTCGCGTGTACCTGCGAGTTGCGCCGCCCGCACAAACCAGGTAATGAATAGTCCCAACCACAACGTCTTGTAACGCACAATACTTATCTAAAAGTTCCTTGTTTTGTCTTACCGCTAAAAGGGAATACTTGTAGAAATAAATAAACTCCATTCTTTAATGCTTGTCATTGTCAATCCGACTGATCCTATGCTTTTTATAGCAAGTGAGATGAACGTGGCTGGGGTGTCAAAGTAAACTACCTCCTAAATCTCAAATGTGGATTATTCTACAATACTCGCAATTAAATGAACTTTTCAACATGTAATATATTGCGCCATTACTTTGCATCTCCATAAAAAATAAGAGATCGTAGACGGTTTATTTTTGATAGCCCTAGCAGCAGCCGGTGAAGTTTATTCTCGAAATTGACCCTTATCTTCATTATTTTTTCCACCACACATGTTTTGGATTAGCACTTCACAGAACGACTGTTCGGATTTGTCCGACCTACCGCAGAAATGCATATAACTCTCGGTTAATCCCGAGTAATTCATGCAAGTTACTATAAGACGTCGATGATCTCCGAAAGAATTGTGAGTCTAAAATATTCCTAAGCCTCTTGGACGAGTTATTGATATGGTTATGTGCTCTCGACACATTATTACTATGTTATTTTTGAAAGTGTTTTCGTTTCCTAATAGTTACAGATAATCTGGGTTTAAACTGCCATTTAGAACATAATCCAATAGTATATTTCAGGAAATATAAAAGATTAAGTATGCGTCATTATCCACTTGACGTTATACTTTTTAATATAAAAATTAAAAGGTACGATTGTGTGGAATGTCAAAATCTGTAACATTGTTTGAATATGTAATGACTTTGTTCGGTTAGTCGTATTCTGAAGTCTATCTAACATAGAGATCGTAAAAAATACGTCTCTGGTATTCAAAACCCTCACTATTGTTGTAATTGTTAACCCACATGTTTGTCATTGTGAATAAAGGTTGGTATACTACGAGACTAACCTGTATAGAATTTTCACCTTAGTTCCAACAACATGGCATTCAGCTTACTAAACAATGTAACTGTTTAACTACGATGCATGTCAAAGCAATGTCTTTGAAACGGTCAGTATATTATGGTGCTTATTTTGTATGCTTTAAGAGCTATGTTTCTGATTTATTTCATTCGTTTGTTGGCCGTCACCTGTTAGAAACGTAAACAATGTCTCCAGAAATCCGGCTATCGTAGCGAAACAGGTATTACGTAGGTGGTTGTTGTGGATAGATGTTCTACGTAGGGCCGCTTTTAGGTCCTGTCCGACGTCGGATTTAGTAGTCATGCTTTAGGACATTAACCTTAACATTGCATCATTCTCGTCGTATTTTATAGCAATTGCTATTAGAAGCCTCATTCGTCTTCATCTTCTTCTTCTTCTCAATTCGTCATCATCGGCATATGGCTTTAACCTTTAAGGCTGTTTTTTCTACCGAAGCTACTATATACTATCTACGTTTCCTACCGGACATTTTTGTCTGCTTTGTCATAAGCTGTGAATAAAATCGTTGGACAAAACGGACTATTTCAGCTTGACTAATTTTTGTATCATAAATTGACTATACAGCTTAATTCTGGTATGAAAATAAGCTTAAGTAAATCGTTTTTGGCTACTTTATTTAGGTCTTGATATTTTTAGAGAATCAAAGTAACAACTTGAAAAGATGAGTATCCATGAAATTGAAAATAATGACGAAATTTCAATGACAAATTTATAAATCCTTGTACTTACCGTCAACAATTATAATTACGTAAAACAAAAAAAAAATGTTTAATTCAATAGACCGTTTAACCAAATGTTTGTCCAAAGTAAAACAAACTCCCATATTCTTTCATGTTGGCCAACCTAAACAAGGAATATCTCGAGATCTGTTTTGTTTGCTTAGTGATTGTTGTATTTTCTTGTGTATAATCTGTGAGTAGGCCCAGCTGGCGAGAACAGCTGCGTCGTTGACTTATTAAACACGACGAATCGAGCTCCACTCGAGGTTTACAAAGCAATGAGAGTTTAAACTCTCGGATTTTAAGTACGTAATCAGTTTAAGAGGCCAACATTAAACACCAAATTGATTGTCTATATCCTACTATGCAAAAATTACTAGTAGTGAATACAAAATATTATACAGGTTGTCCTAAATAATGGACCAGCTTGTAACCACTGGTAGAGCACCTGAGATTGGTACAGAAAATGGACTTTCGGGTTTAGTATAAGTCTCTTGGTTTTATAGATAATCGAACTTTTCCATTTTCCTAATAATTTCTCACTTTAAAAAAATCACGCCTGGTAAATATCTACATAGAGAAATAAGGAACACTGTTCAATAATTGAGGGCATTCCCAATAGGTAATTCCAAATTCGAAACATCTTACATGAGTCGCGGCCCACTACCTATGGCAGGGTGCAAAGCGGGTGGAGGGGGTAGCCTAAACGATCACAGCGCTCGCTACGGCTAAAATTTACATTTTGTCGGTGACTTGAGCTGTCAAATCCATATTGCAGTAAACATTTTCTAATTGTTTTTGAGATAAATTTAATATGGCCCTAGTAAAATGTGTTATTGTGAATTGTAAAAACACCACAGAATAGCGACTGTAACTTTTACCAATTTTCAAGACCGTGGTGGAAACGAGACCAAAGAAATAAGTGGATAATTGCCGTAAGAAAAAAAAGTAAGTCACGTAACCTGACAACAACAACTGAAAACAACAATTTTAATGTTATTGGCAATAATGTTACTGACTACCATCGTCCAATATTGTCTAATTTAGTAAAATAACACAAGATTTCATTATTTTTTTTCACAATATTTACTTACTTCTCGCTTGACAGCTATGACATAATGTCAATAATGGCCACCTGTCCGTGGCGCTGTCGTCGTGCACGGTCCCAATTGTGAACCTGAATAGTTCATTAGTGTTCACTACCTTTTATTTATTTCACAAAATTATTAAAAATCAGCCCACATTCGGCGTCAGCTCTCCACACTCACTCACGTCTAGCACGTACCGAGCCGTCTACAATCCTTGCCACTTGAGCAAACTCCAACTGTTATTCAGCGGTGGAAACTTTTGACACGGAAACTTTTACCGTGATGAAAAAGATTTTAAATATGCAGTGCGTGTGCTTGAGAAGTTTGCGCTTCGAGTGAGTAAAGTAACTGTTTCTTTGTGTTCGCATAACATTAGAAAATGCGGAGAGAAATGTTTAAAACTTTGAGCTTAGTTAAGAGGCAAACGTTTTCACTTTTTCTGTTAGTTTTATCTTTGACGTAGCATAAATTACTACCAAGTATTAACGTTATATGTCAATGTCTTCATTCTATCTTTTTGGCATATAATTTATGTACGTATATTAGTTTCGGTATAGATCACCACGAATCTCATACTACTGCAAGATGGCAAGCGAAAACAGGGCGGCCAACTCCTGCGCTATAAAGATGTGCTGAAGCGTCACTTGCGGAGATGTGAAGTTGAACCATCGTGCTGGGAGTTTTTGGCTCAAGATCGGTCAAAATGGAGGCATACAGTGAGGGTTCATGTGCAAGCCTTCGAAGAAGGAAGACGTAGTGAACTTGATGCTAAGCGTGACGATTTGAAGGCCCGACCACCTGCGGCCATCCACTATAATTATGTAGGAGGGGTGCTGACCTGTGGGGAGTGTGCTCGCACATTCACCGCGAAAATAGGCTATGTCAGTCACCTGAGAGCTCACAAGCGACGCTCTCACTAGCCAGGCTCTTCTTTCCAGTCGCCGTGGTCGAAATCGGCCAGGATGATGATGATGAATCTATGCAAAATTGTACGGATTGGGCTGTGGTGGGGCGTACCTTCGTGGATGACACGCACTATATAAAGTTATCATTGCATAGCCTTTGTACAACTCTCGAAAACAAATGAAAGACTTCCTTTTGTGCCTTACCTTACCTTCAGCTTCGACACACAACATGGCCAAACAGACAAAGAGTGGGGCCTCAAAATTAGGGCATTGGCACCTTTTGGATACGGATCCCAAAAAGTATACCGATTCCGGAAATCATTGAAATAATTATCACCATGACCGAACCATTAACAATTAATGATTTTAGACTAATAATCTGTGCTATTAATAACTGAAAAAAATGTACATTGTTATATATGTCGTTCAATTTGGTTATGGCCCAATAAACAGAGTTACGGTACGTTAGCCATTATTAGGGCCATTACGCTGTCAGGTGTCTGTAATCCTGATATTATTGACATGTTCACATTAGCATTACGTAATGCTGACATGACTTTAATAATCCTATTATTAGTAGTTGATACTCCTATAATAATAGCATCCGTTTTAGTATTCGGACCCCAGGTATATTATCACCATTAGTTTTTCACATTTTGGGATTCTGAGTATAACCTATTCCTAGATTATTCACAAAAGTGTTCAGCCAAATAAGCATTTGCAATTTTGCAAGTTTTGTAGCAAAACGAACTTGGCATTTTTTTCACATTTTTGCATTTGATAGCATACATAGTACCACATTAACTATTGCTATACTGAAAAAACCGATATTATGTCGTAAAAACCGATATTGTGTCGTGGCCTATGTCCAGCAGTGGACGTCTTTCGGCTGATATGATTATGATGATGATGATGTCGTAAAAACGGATTTTTCGAGTGACATAGAAGACGTGCACTAAGATCTAAGAGTGATTCTTATATATAGGTCGTACATCTGCGTCCTAATATTAGCATACTATCTCGCTCCGTGCCTATGTATCCAGCCATAATCTTACCACTTACCTCGCCGTCGTAACTTAACACACTTAATAATAGAAGTAACTAATGTACTTTATATCGTGGTAATATAAACACTAAATACGACCGCTTTAGCTTAGTTGGTAGTGTCCCTCCCTACGAAGCTGGAGGTCCCGGGTTCGAATCCCGGCCGGGGCATTTATTTGTGTGACTAGCACGAATATTTGTTCTTGGGTCTTGGATGTTTTCTATGTATTTAAGAATATAATTATGTATATCATCGCTTAGTACCCATAGTACAAGCTTTGCTTAGTTTGGGACTAGGTGGATTTTGTAGCTCATTTCATCCTATTAATATGTTTTCAACTTTTTTTTAACTTTGCTCTTTATTGCAGAAACACGGAAATTATTCCCTTCCCTCCCTTGGCCCTGTCGCGTCACGGCCCATGAACTTTAACAAGCAATTACGCCCTTAGCGAAGCCACTTTAACGCTCCTGGTGTCCTCATAATTCGTCGGGGCTTAACATATAGTGTCCTGCGAAAACACGATACATAATTTAAGACTAACATAGGTACATAACATAAGTGAATAACATAGGTACTTAAGAATTTTGATGTTCTTGATTATCAAATTTGCTATTTTAGTAAACCGGAGAATTGAGTATTACTTCTTAGTGCACAAATCTATTTTGTTTGCAGTCGTGGGACCTAATATTTTGGTTTTACTTGTAGGTCCCACAACTGCAAACAAAATATATTTCCTTGAGTTCTTTATTAGAAAACTTATTTTTATCTTTTTAATGCAGTCGTGTTTTTTTGTATTTACCTAACATATCCAATAACTTTGTAATCAATGGTTGAGTCGGCTTCAAAGGTCCTTCAAGATTATCTAATCTTGAAGGTCCTTTAAGGCCGATTTTACAATAAATGTTAGCGCTATCCTTTTCTTCAGATTCATTCGGCTTCAGAAAAAATCAGTCATAATTTTAACCCACGGATTAATTTCATCCGGGGACTGAAAAATAGGGTAGGTAGGTACCTATGTTATAATTTATGTCAGTAGTAGGTTGTACATATTATTGTGTGTCTATAAGTACACATCCTGTACTTACATATAAAGTTGAAATTTTAACGTTATTAAACGCGCCATAATAAATATTTTACACATGACAAGAACAGCAGCAAAATAGAACGCCATTTCATTTTCACATATTCCACGAAATTCCATTACTTTATTGCACTCAAATTTTAACAAAAACCATAACAGGGACTCGCTTAACGACTCGATTTTATTGTTTTAATACGGATTTAACAACAGCTAGGTTCGGGTGGATTTTGAAAACAATCCGAATGTGGTCGCAGGGGGGTTTCCATGACAACTGGCGAATTCTAACTCGAGCGAGGTGTACAAATTGCGGTGCTATGCTCTACAACCGTGGAGTATTTACTAACACTATGATAAAGGTTGGTATTTATTAGCTGGAGAAAATGGCCCAATTTGAAAAAGATAACTTCAGTTTTTATATTAATTTACTCGGCTATTAAATATCTTAAAGACCAAAATTGTAATCCACCCCACAGCCAGGTACCTACTGTAAATAACTCAAAACGTCGGAATATAATTAAACAGTTTTAATTTAGTATACAGTAGTTTAAATATGTATACATTTTTGGACCTTATTCCAATAGAATAAGGTGAAAAAATGTATACATATTGGTGCCCTTGACTGTACCTATCGCAAAACGTTGGGCTTAGCACACTTAGTAACCGTATACCTAATGTTTTGTCAGGGCAAATACGTATTGTAGAACACCCAGATTTTTTAATAATGTTTTACGTGTAAGAGAAATAGGTAAGTGAGTAGTACAGTGAGCGCTCGTGGCAAAGTGGTGCCCGCGTGCCGCGTGCGGTATGCGAGGTTAAGAATGGATAGGTGACCGCTTTCAGTGGTTATTAACTGAGCGCTCCCTTGCATTAAAAGACACGTAAAATCGTTGATCACAGCTGCCGCCTATAATTGCAGTCTTTAAGCCAAGTTGGAGGCCTTCGGTCGGCTTGAGAACTTCTAACAGTCAAGTTGCCCACTCACTTGACAACCCTAAACCCAATAAGGTCTAGTTTCCCCTCGGGTTGGAAAGTCACACTGCAATCGCTTCCGTAAAAACTAGTGCCTACGCCAAATCTTGGGATTAGGTAGCGGATCCCAGGCATCCTTCAGGATGCAACTGCACTGGGATAACGCCAGGAGGACCTGACCTGCCTAATGGATTTTAGTAATATGGACTGATAAGATTTAACTTCGTAAAATGTAAGTACATTAAAATAAACAAATTCACCATTTTGAAACTGGAAACATTTCCCAAGCCCCGTGTCTGTGTATGCAACGCACGTGGGATCGGAAGGGTTAAATTATGAGCCTTTATTTTAAATTTTATTCTCCCTCGAAACATTACCGAGGCTATTTTACACTAAAACTCATCTATTTTAATAATACTGTAGTACAGTCAACCTTATTCACTGAATTTAAAGTATTTATTTGCTTACATAGAATGACGTTATACGATGTTGCGAGGGTGTTCTTCGATTTTGCCTGCGGCCGTTTGTAAACTGGACAAATTACGTTCGGCCATCTTTGCTATAAGTGAAAACGTTGGAATAGGATAAAATAATAACAAAAGTTGGGAAAAATAAGATTTTGCAGTCTTTTCTGTCTAGCCCATTAATCAATTAAGTGAATTGGTGTGCTTGGATATTACGAATGCATGGTACTATGGTGCATGACCCTTATATTTGTGTGATTAGCACAAATATTTGTTCTTGGGTATTGGATGTTTTCTATGTATTTAAGTATTTATTTATCTATATAAGTATGTTTATCGTCGCTTAGTACCCATAGTACAAGCTTTGCTTAGTTTGGGACTAGGTTGATTTGTGTAGGATTGTCCACAAATATTTATTTTTTATTTTATTTTATTTATATATATATATATATATATATATATATATATATATATATATATATATGTACATAAATGTATATGAGATATAAGTGTCATGCACCATGTTACCATGCATTCGTAATATCCAAGCACACCAATTCACTTAATTGATTAATGGGCCAGACAGAAAAGACTGCAAAATCTTATTTTTCCCACACGTATGTACATAATAATATGAGATACCTGTATATAAATGTTCTCACTACCTTCTAAAGTGACTTGCATAGGCGCATTACTTTATTTTTTAATGTTTATTTCTTCAGAAACACATTTAATTTAAATAAACATATATTATAAATAAACATAATTATATTATAACCTTCGAAACTGATGTGTGAGTTATGTCGATTTTTGCTATTTTACGAGTAGTGCCGGTAACCAGAACTTAATATATCAATCTCGAATAGTAACCTTTGCCCTTATACTTACCGATATAAAATATGACCTTGTATAATTTAGTCAACATATTATGCTAGTTGCGACCCTCGAGCTCTTAGAGATATGGCTCATAAAACTGCCCTGATTAATTCAAGTAATTATTGCTATCAGCGAAATATTCCGATTTATTGGTCGTCTGCGGCATATAAACTGAGTCTACGACCACTTATTGTTTATAGCGGTTCACGTTCATATTTATATTATAAGTACCTGTCTATGTACGTTTTATTTAATGAAGTTTATGTGTGGTCATGACGATAAGGCTGTACTAAAATAATAATAACCCTTAGAGGTCGCTAATCTGTTTTGCGCCAATTGTTATTTATTTATAAAAAAATATATTTATATTTACATTAATATGTTTTACATAGAATTCTAATACCATAAACGTGAAAGTTCGTTAGAGTGCAAACATACCGAATGGATGTTGACTAAACATAAGTGCAATCATGTTAAGGAAATAATATTTGAGCTATCGCTTAAGGCGCTACACTGAGAAATTTGGAGACTTTGAAACGCTGTCCTGCCCAGACTAGCAAACAGTAGGGGCTGATTTTCAGATATATGATTCTTGACTATATGATTGTGGTACTGACAATAGCGAAACATGATTGCTTAAAATTTTCTCGATAGAAAATAAACCCAAAGTCAAGTCTATATTTTCCTTTTTTTCGTCAGCCTACTAAAAGAACGCATTATTAAAAGACACGATTAAGTTAATATGATGGTATTTTACCTCATCTAGGTACTGACAAGAGGAAATTTAATAAACCTGCACACAGTCAGATATTTAACGAGATTTGTCTAAAAAGCTATTCTCGGAGAGGGTTGCATCCCGTTTTGTCGTGAGCGAAAAACAAAGGGTGTCTCTTTCAATCGATATATCGCCTTAACTGCATAGCAGCAGGTACTTACAATCGACGAAACGATCAACGGAACTTTTGCTCGACAGTAATGCTGTACAATTCCCAGACGCTTAATTCAAGAGCACTCGATTGGAGTAAGAACGCAATCCAGTGCCGCGAACCATCGACTCGTTTCATTTATTTTATTTGCTGCGATTTCGATGAGCATAACGACGTTTCGGTACTCCATTCGCATTCCTTACGATGTTACAAGTCATTTGCGCTGTAAGTGTCGTGTCATCATTGGACAGCGATGGAACACATTATTTATTAATTTCGATATTAGTTTGAGTAACAGCCGATCGAACATACTGAAAGTGGTATCTTGACGTTAAGGATACTGCAGCACAATTTCTAGTTACAAGCTCTATTGGAAAAAATCGCTACCAATGACGTAATTAGAGATTTTAACTTTTCGGGTTTTATTAAGCGTACAGTCGAGGTCATTAATATGTGTAGGTACACTTTTTTACCTAATTGAATGCGTTTGCTTACAAATTGTAGGCGACCGCATTCGATTAGGTAAAAAAGTGTATACATATTAATGACCTCGACTGTACAGCGATAACAACTATGGTTATTTTATGATATATATATGATGACTTATTTAGTTTTCCTTTATTATTAAAAGTGTCGTATTACTTAAGTATTCAAAATTCAGGTAAAGATCGATAGTATTCGAAACTTTGGTACAGTTGCGGTGGAAGAGGCTTTTATAATAAAACGGGAAAGTTTAAATAGGAAAAATAAGTGGTACGAGGAAGATAGTGAAAAAAGTGGCGGCGGTCGGCAAGCAATTTAAACTTTAACATGAACCGAGAAGGGAGTCCACATTTTATAAGTCGGCTTGCAAGCCACGGGAAATTAGATGATGCCTAAAGTTTTAAATTATTCTCCCTCAGGAGGGTAAATATTCAACTGATTAACGACGAATATTGGACAATTTTAAATAAAAATGCCCCAAGTTACAAAAAATGACTAATAATATAACAGGCAGCTTTCTCGCACAGAAAAAGCTCTATAAAATAAGAAAACCGTTCCGGGTAATTGTTTATAATTTCAAAGAAACGTAACTGATTTTTCCCGGCTAAAAAATAAACAATAGCATTGTTTTGTTATGTGCCCGGAGATCTCCGGGCTTGGGAGATAAGGATATAATGATGAAACACCGTGGGATAAAGTAACTATGGTTGAAACATTATACAGACATTTTAAAGATTTTTCTTTTGATACAGATTTTATTATACAAACTGTCTAGGCTACTATTTTTATATTTATTTATTTAACGTTTTGACGATCTTATTGAGAATTTATTATTACTCTCTTTTGACATTGGTACCTACAGTAATACTACATTTTTAAGAATAATAATTACATTGCTTTGAATAATTAGATTTAAATGATAATAATACATAATTGACGTAGATCCGAAAGTAGGCCCCGAGGCCAGAAATACATCATCTGTGAAAATTTCAACTGTCTGTCACGGTTCATGAGATATTTTGAGACAAAACGCAAACGCGTTCGAATTAGTTAATGTTTCGAAAAAACTTATACTAGAGCTACGGTGAAAAGTTGCATGTTTCACACGAGAACAAAGTTTTTGCATGTCGTGTTTTTAAGTCCCTCGCTACGTTCAAGATTCAATCAATTCAATTTTAGAATCACTTGCTCTGGACCCAAAATCAACACTCTCATCAAAAAAAAAACAACAACAAACAATGCAATCCGGAAGTGCTGGCAGAAGTGAAAACCAAACACCCTGTGCCGCCAACGAAACAGCAGGCGCAGGCATACTTACATTTTCGCCGCGCGGTAGAAAGAGAGGAGGATAAAATCATTTGTTAGTACTTTATTTGTATTAAAACAGGTCACGTGTCCGTCTTACGCTTACGATATTAGGAGGGGTCAACTGGCTTGGGGTTGGCTGGTCGTAGCTAGGAAGTACGTCCTAGGCGTACTTCCGTCCACTATATTCTTACGTGTCCGTCTTACGCTTACGATATTAGGAGGGGTCAACTTAGCTGGTCGTAGAGCATCCTAGGCGTACTTCCGTCCACTATATTGAGACCTCCTTACGTGTCCGTCTTACGCTTACGATATTAGGAGGGGTCAACTTAGCTGGTCGTAGAGCATCCTAGGCGTACTTCCGCCCACTATATTGAGACCTCCTTACGTGTCCGTCTTACGCTTACGATATTAGGAGGGGTCAACTTAGCTGGTCGTAGAGCGTCCTAGGCGTACTTCCGTCCACTATATTGAGACCTCCTTACGTGTCCGTCTTACGCTTACGATATTAGGAGGGGTCAACTTAGCTGGTCGTAGAGCGTCCTAGGCGTACTTTCGTCCACTATATTGAGACCTCCTTACGAATCTGTCGCGAGTTTAAACATTTTTCCCCATCACAAAAAGTGCTCAGCGCCGCTAAAGAAGTTTTCACTTCAATAACCTTGCTCTCTTGTTGCACAATAACTATTTTACATTTGCACCCAATCTTTATTACTATTATTTTACAAGTAAGAGTTACATCGATATAAATAAATGTATGTCATATTGAAACTGTACGAGTAATTAAAGCAAAGTTCACATCGCGTGTCATGCGCGCACACAATGCTGCATTTTTAATTTTCTCGACGCTCCTGCTACAATGGGCTCGTAATAGGTCTGTAGTCCGTGGATGAGACGGCAACCCTGCTTTGTTCGCGATGGCAACACTAAACAATACCTGGCAACGATGAACCTGCATTATCACGAACCTAATGGGTTTTGTCTGTTGGGGTCTAAAATGAAAAGTTGTGTACATATAGCGCACCATGACAAATGCTCGTACTTTTCCCACGATAAATGATAATGGTTACGCGCAGAACATTGAAATTGTGAAACAAAACATTACAAATTACTTTTGAACTCCATTGTGTAATTTTGTGCAGGATACGTGACGTCACAATTTACCCATTTTCTCGTGAATCCAGAAACTGGGATCATATGTATTAACTTGTGTGTTTACAATGCAATTTCGTATACATATCTGTTATGTATAATGATTTAACAATAGAAAATGAACCCTTATTTTAAAAATACAAATTAATAGATCGCTAAAATTAAATTAAACTGATGAAGGGGAAACATTAGATAGGTTCCAGATTCTAGGGACACATTATCACATACCTACGTGTCATCCACGAAGGCGCGCCTCTCCACAGCCCAATCTGTACAATTGCGCATAGGCCTTACAAGTTTTAATATTTTTTGATTTCAAATTGTGACAAAAGTATTGATAATACCAATAAAGAGATTACAGGATACGACGATATTAGTAAAGTTTTAGATAGTAACATTGCCCTTTATTGATTTTATTGTGTGTAGTAGAATTTAAGCGGCAAAAAGCAGTTTTTAGCTCGAAAACTGTGGATTTGGAGTGAAGTTTGAAACGAAATATCTGAATGAAAAATGGAACAAATATATTTAAAATTTATGTCATTACGTCGCAATAGTCCTGTTCTAGATAGTAACATTGATAAAATTTCAAGAAACTTGTCAAATAAACAGAAAATGGCCTTAATAGATGAGCATTTTTTACCTTATAAGGCGCTAATCCCACCACCGGGAAGCAGCGAGTACTCTCATAGTGTTTCTACTCGTGTTTTCGTTCAAGCGAGTAGAATTACTATTATTAGAGTACTCGCTACTGGCAGGTGAGGCGGTGGGACTACAGCCTTGGTCGAAATTACAGAAGAAGTAATAATATATTCCACAATATTTAGTTATATCAGTTATATCTGTATGTTTATCAGGCATGTGTTACATTTTTATACTGACTTTTTCACACTAAATATTATTTCTGTTTCTTGAACTCTACCCGCACTTCACGGTAATGGGCGAATAGGAAATTACAACTAGCAATAATGCTATTATAAGTAACATGATAGTCTGACACATTAGCACTTGCAGCTGACAGGAGATAAGAGCAGCATTCTGTCCACCTTCACACGAGAATGTTTATCAGCCTATTGGCTCGTCCTAAATGGGTCAGCGATTTATCACTAACGCATTCAAGTTGTAGTGATGTTCAACTAGCTACGATTTTAATTGTATTTTTTTAAAGAAGACCTCTGTCTACCTAATTCATTTCCTAAGCCGAATGTATAATTTTGGAACTAAAAATATAGTTAATACTTGCTATCAAACGAATTGTGTGCGAAGTTCTAAGCATGGTATGGCGCCCAAAAGCAAATCAATTTTGTAGGCCAGACAGGGCAGACAGCTTAGCATATGTATAGTACCTTATTTGAATGCAATTTTAAAATTATGTTTGAATTTTTAATCAGTATATACGTATAGAAGACAAATTAGGTAACCTGCATAGATCTGCTTAAAACTAAAAGCTTTACGGTCAGACTCAATAAAATTCACAGTGTCATTCGAACCAATCTCATACAATTCAGAAAGTAAGCATAAAGGAATCTTGTCAACTCTACTATTTATAATAAACCTGTCCCATCACTAGTTTTAAATAGCGTCACTAGATAAGCAACATTACCGATTTTAGTGTGAACTTTCCGTACAGATAACTATTACGCAACATTGCACTTTGTAAAGCAGTATTGTTTGGGATACCATTTAGTGACTCATATTCATACGCCCACTCGCTCGGCTTTCTAAGATGGGCGTCACTCAAAGGATGTTGGTTTTGAGTCCATATGTTTGTACATACATACAGATTTACAGAAGGTTTATGCTTACGGGTCAAACATGAATATCAAATGAGCCGTTGTTTTACTGCTCCTGCTCTTTTTAAGCCTTTTGTGAAATTGCTACCAGAGAGAAAAACATTGTATGTATGGAATATAATCTACACACAGATTCATTTTATTTTCAATCGTAGGTATACATACAGAGTGCATGTTAAGATTAAAGTATTTTTGTCCCGCAGGTTTGCCCGCATTATTTGTAACACAGCACAGCTTGTCTAAAATAAAAATATAAGTTCAGTAATTTTGTCATATCATTGCCGTGATATTAAAGTAAATGTCTCAGTGCACACACTAACCCATGTCAATTCAATCTTATGTCATAAGGTAACAAGTAACAACGGAGGTGAACAAAAGATGACAACTATTGTGCAGGTGTCGAGTATTGGGACGTATACCTTATTTTAAATTAAAAAAATGTGAGACCTTAGTTGACTGATTTTGTGAATAGTAAACTTAGTAGACAAAGTTTATCCCCGTTAGTGATTTCGTGATCACTTGCTATTTTTGCATTTTGTCGGCGCGGCATCAGTAAGGTCTCAGACGTCAGTGTCAACTGCAGTGAACGAAAATAAACATAGAAGCATTCTGCCTGCTAAATTTTGACGCAACGCAAACTAACCCCAGTGCAGGGGCAGGTCCTTAGTAACTAGGCCCGGCACGAGTTTAGTTCATCTGTCATCCCAGTGAATGGCGGATGTCGAAACGCAATAAACAAATCAGGGATTTTTACAATTTAAGATGCCTTCATGTGTTGTGAAGTGCTGCAGTGTTTATTTTCGTTCACTGGTCAACTGTTAGTCGAGTCAGTACAGATTCTTTACTGCGTCCCTAAATTAAATCTGATTTATCAATATATTAGTATTTCTTGGTAAAATATATGTAATTATAAACGTTATCACTAAATTTTAAGTTCATAGGTCAATGGGAAGTTTAGCAATTCCTCGGAACATTTTTTTTAATGCTGAATTTGGTGGCTTTTCATACCATTGTTTCCCAATATTACAGTATTAATCTTCTTAACGAGTTCTAAACAATGATACCCCCTCGATGAAGTAGGTCAAAAAGTTTATTTTTCGTGCCCCCCTTTTAACTGTATGGGAGCACCCCTTAAAAACATTTAAAAATAAGTTTTGACTATTGGTATGGCTTTGGGCCAAAAAGATGCTTATACTGTGAAAATTTGAAGACTGTAGCCCCAACTGTTTGACTGTAAACCTGTGTGACAAATAACGGACGGATGCATTAGTAATAACAATAGGGTTCCAGTAACAAGTTGAGTAAGATCTCAGTGGAAAAAAACACAAATTCCGCATCGCCAACAGGCTTATTCCAATAGAAAATCTGTACAAAGCCCCAGCCTCACCGATAAGCCAACATTGCCCACTAATGACTCCATCATTGCACAGCACGGTCCACTTCAGAGTAGCTCGCTCATTAATTCAACGCTCGCCTCTAACGGACCAATCAATGTTATTTGCATATCACAATGGTAACCATCACGAATTTTGATTGCATTCACCAATTCTATTTCTGGGGGGATATTATAGCCTAAAACTTAGTTCAGGTATTCAAATATAATGATTTAAATTGATTGTGACATACAAATATGTAAGGTCCGATTAAGTAATGATCAGCTTAATACCACGCCAGGGGCATAAATATAAACACAATACGGAAATTCGCTGCGTAGATGGTATTATAGTTGCAGGTTCCTTTTTGTCCCCATGGTAACTTACATCCTCGGGATCTATGGCAATCGTACAAACTTGCCACCAGACTATAGTTTTTTTTTTTTTTTTGTTTTTTTTTTTTTTTGGTTCATCAACAACTGTTTACACTAAGTATCAGTTAATACAACACAAGATGTTAAAGTACAATTGCTAAGCGTAACAGTTACTTACAGGTAAACACCACATGCATCATATAAAAAAAAATACATTTACGTATACCGTTAGTAATATAACCGCAGACTTTACATATTAGGTACAGTGGGTAGATACACACATATAACACTGTTATTTATTATACAACATTTTTAGCCAAGCAGGAGCGGACAGATTTTTTAAATTGATGTGAAGAGTCAAAGTGTATATCCGTTACGTGGCTACAGCTATTTACTACCTTGCATAACCTTGATACAGGCGAGTTGCTGCCGTGGACAGTCCTTCGAAGCGGAGGGCAAAGGGGTGTTATCGGGTAGCGGGGTATTCTAATAGGAGCTCTAAAGTGCAGGAGGGCTAGGAGTTGCGGACAGTTTATGTCATTTCTCAGTAATTTATACAAGAACATTGCGTCCGCAACGTTCCTGCGCAGCGATAATGACTCTAGTTTGAAGAGTTTCAATCTTTGGGCATAAGAGGCATATGATTTGGCTTTGCCATCCGCAAACGTCAGGTGCCGCAAGAACCTCTTTTGGATTCGCTCCAATCTTAATGAGTGAGTAGCATAGTGTGGACGCCACACTACACTACAATATTCTAAAATACTCCTTACTAGGCTATTATAAAGCAAAATTTTGGTTTTGCTACGTCGAAACATCTTGGCATTTCTAATAACAAACCCCAGCATTTTATAGGATTTCTTGGATATGTTCCACTTGAGGGATAAAAGTGAGTTTTTTATGAAAGACTACTCCCAAGTCTCGTATTGTGTCAACTTCTTGAAGGGTACTGCTGCAAATACTGTAATTTGATTGGACGGGATTATGCTTCCTGGTAAATTTGACATGATTGTACACATTTTTTGGCATTTAATATCATTTTGTTATTAGAGCATCAGTGAACAAGCCCGTCCAAATCACTCTGTAGCAAATCAACATCCCTATCTGAGTCTATCGTACGTGCAAACTTAATGTCATCTGCATACATAAAAATTCTTGAGTGTCTAAAACAATCAGGTATATCATTTATAAATATATTAAACAAAATTGGACCTAAATGAGACCCCTATGGTACCCCAGATGTTATATTATGCGATTGAGACTTGAAACCGTTTACAACGACAAAAAAGGATCTATGTGTTAAATAAGATTTCAGCCAAGGCAATAACGAATGAAAACGATATGCCGATAGCTTCATTAGCAAGATTTTGTGGCAAACTTTGTCGAAGGCCTTACTAAAATCTGTGTATATTACATCTGTCTGTTTGCCAGAGTCCATCGCATTAGACAGAAACTCTGCAAATGATATCAAATTAGAACTTGTAGACCTACCACTGACAAATCCATGTTGGAAGTCGCTTATGTACAGTTTGAAATGATGGGGCAAATAACCGATTCAAAAATCTTTGCAAACGAACTCAGTATGGAGATAGGTCTGTAGTTTGAAATAGTACTGTCGTCACCCGACTTGTATACCAGCACTACCTTTGCTATCTTCCATTGATGCGGAAATACTCCTGTTGCTAAAGATTTGTTGAATATTAGACTAAGGGGGCGGACTAATGCTGACGCACATGAAATTATAAAAATAGGAGGAATTCCGTCTGGCCCTGCGCCCTTTGTTCTATCTAGACCCTTAAGTTTTTTTAACAGACTATCTTCGGTGATGAGAGGAGCAATAAAGTGTAGGCTGTTATTTCTAAGAAGCCCTAGTGTCTGTTGGTCATAATTATTACTAGTAGTTAGTAGCTAGTAGTTACCGGCACATTTTGTCCACAATATAGCAATGTGTCTATCAAATGAAATGTATCAGTTTTTAGGGTTCCGTACCTAAAGGGTAAAACGAGACCCTATTACTAAGACTCCGCTGTCCGTCTGTCACCAGGCTGTATATCACAAACCGGGATAGTTAGACAGTTGAAATTTTCACAGATGATGTACCTATTTCTGTTGACGCTATAACAACAAATACTAAAAAACAGAATAAAATAAATATTTAATGGGGCTCCCATACAACAAACGTGACTTTTTTTGCCGTTTTTAAAGATAATGGGACGGAACCCTTCGTGCGCGAGTCCGACTCGCACTTGGCCGGTTTTTTGGAATTATATAATGAATATTTATTTTATTTTCCAAGAAGTCAACAAGTTCTGAACTCATTATATATCAAGCATTTCGTGAAAAAAATAGAAAAACGAAAGTAAAAGATTTTTCCAAAATATCTCCGTCCGTAAAGTATAATGAAGAGGAAAAACGCTTGACGTTAAGTCTCGGAAAATGAGTGGAAGCCATTAAAAAGCCCGTTACAAAAAAACACATTATAATTATGAAGATGAAATTTATACAGCTTTATGTAGTATTCGGGATATAAAATACTTTGTTTTTATTTAAATATTATCTTATTGTCGCTCGTAAAATTTGATTAAAAATCACTGAACAATCTTGACCTGTATTAAGGTCCCAATATGCTTTTTCAGAGAAATGTTAAAATGTCTGTGTGCAATATACCTACTTATTTCTCTTCTCTTCTCTTCGTCGTCGTCTTGCAATATATATCTGTTAGTTAAATCTTAATTAAAATCAAATACTTACTCAGCACATAATGAAATGTATGTGTCATAACACACCGCGCAGTTAGTGAACCTACCCAATCTACCTTTGGAGAATATGGGTAGTAGAACTTTACTACCAGTTTGACATAAGTTTCGACACCCGAATATAATCTCAATGCTTGTTCTTTTCAAAGCGCGCCGTAACAAAGTGGCAACATGTAAGCGTGAAACACATTAATACCTACCTGTAAAAAAGTAAGTTTTAAAACGTAATCAATATTCGGGACCCGGCAGCGTAATTTACAAGTTAATGGAGGTACGCTCCAGTACTTGTTATAAATATATAAAAAAAAAAAAAAATATCATCATGTTATTTATTTTATATAATATTTTTATATTCGGGACCCGGCAGCGTAATTTACAAGTTAATGGAGGTACGCTCCAGTACTTGTTATAAATAAAAAAAAAAGAAAAAAAAAATATCATCATGTTATTTATTTTATATAATATTTTTATATGCAATATTTAGCTTTAGGTAACATGTTTTATCATGTAATGGGATTTTACTCTGCCTTGTTGTTGAACGAGTATTTACTTTAGTTCGTTAACCACATGGTGTTTTTAGTCCTACAGTGTAAGTATCTACAGGGAAACCTTAAACAAATGAAACAGTGATAATTGGAAAGCGAAGCGCACGTCTTCTCAAAATGATCCCCCATTCGCACGCTGAATCTGTTGGAAAACAAACTGCATTGTTTATTTTCAATTTAATAAATGGCTAGTTGACTTATCGCTGTCTGACCGCCATGGGAAACCAAGAGTTTTTAGAACGGAATTAAATTTAACCACATACATTCCACGCAACAACTACAAAGAGTGAAAACCAACAGCAAAGGGACTTTATTTAATTCTGAAAAATTAAAATAAAAGAATCGGTGCTGAATGGTGTCCCAATTTTTTTATATACACATACTAATATAACATTTAGGAAGTAAATCGAAAATAAATTACTGTATAAAAATTGTTTCAGATTCGGCAATTCAGCCGTTTCGCACGATATCCCATTTGACTTAATTTCTATGACAAAGTTTTCAATATCGGTAATGTTATTTCTTAGAAAATATAAATATAATTACATAGATACACTTGAGTTGGATCTTATTTATAACTATTCAAAGTTTTAAATTGAAATCATAAGTAGATTAAGTAGCGAGAGCCGAGATACATATAAGTACATTACGTGGTACATGGTAGTTGTGACAGATGGACAGGCGGAGTAGGTACCCTAAAAATACATAGGTAATAATAAATGTAGATACCTACTTTTGAAAATGAAAGAAGAAAAAAAGTGAAAAGGATTTGGTTTTGTTTTTTTCATTTTCACTTTTTGTAGGCCTTTTTTAACAAGATAATAATTTTAATCTGTATTCGGGCGGCTAAAAATTATTTAAACTATTGCAGTTATAAAACTTCAGTGAATCCGCTGGCGCGCCGCAGTATGTATTTCCCCCATAAAGCTGTCGGTGCTTCATCGGAGGCGTGACCGCGCTTGTTTTATGAGCAGAGTGCAGCTCCGAGCCATCCTTTACGTTTGACGTAAACGTCTTGCGTGGGTACCATCGCCAACCTCGCGCCCCGAGATTAGGGAGAATGCTCTATGTCAATTTAATGGATGTGGCCATTGAGACAAAAAAAAAACTTATTTGTGGTGTGATAACCTTGTCAATACTACAATAAACTCAATAAAACTGTCAAATAGATATGAACTATCGCAAAGTTATCACAAAAAGCACTCACGAAGACTGAGATTCATTAAAAAAATAGAAAATAATTTATTAACGGATTGTTATCTTCGTGCGTGTGTTGTATCCAATAAACAGTGGTTCATTGAAAAATTAACTGAGTCCGACGATAAATCACTCACTGCTTCCTCTTTTACTTCCCTTATCGTGCCAGAAGGAGGGCAATGGCTATAAACGATACGAACTATAAATCACTGACTTAATTATTTTTTTAAACCCCATTAAGAGAGATAGTAATGTGACAGTATTACCATTTGGCCGCCTTATTCTGTGAAAAACACTTATTTTAATTTTGCTGTGCATATTACTCTAAAGATATGGACAGGCACATCTGTCTACATCTTCCAATACGCCAACCCGCTTTCGTGACAGTAAATATCTACTACCTATGCATGTCTATCTAGAATAGATAAAGCACTAACAATTTTCACCGACAGGGAATTATTTAATTTGCATAGCTATTGAAACGCGGGTTAGGATCAGGACAAATCAACTGTTCTGTCTTTATTACCTTCAAAAAAAGTCAGCTTATAAATATATAGGTACTAACTACTAACCCTACTTCCTAGAGTTCCTAGATACGTGTCACTCACAAGAAACCAAAGCAAACACTGCGAGGTACTTGAAGACAGCGTAATTATCGATGCAAATGTCTTACAAAAGTTTAATAAATCAATTGAAAATGTAATTATACCGCAGGAGCACGGCAAGTAATTTAGTAACGAGAAGTAATTAGGGCTTAGTAAGCACTAGCGCAAATTTACGCTCGACGCAAATGTTGTTAGCATAGCCTGCATAGTTCCACGGCAGTTACAAACTTGGTCCGAGTTGGTCCATAACGTAACTGTACTTTAGAACTGCTTTTGCGTGGAGCAGTTTTAATAACACGCTTTTGTTTCTGTTTCTGCTCCGGGGACTATCTAAATTAATACTCGCAAATCTGGGATAAGCCTGGATTACGTTTGAAATGTCGTGTTATTTCGGCATGTGATGCACGTTGTTGTCGTTGTTGGCTGACGTAGATTGGTTTGGCTGTAGGCAGGCTCGTTCCGCATGTTTCGTAATAATGTACCTATTTTTGGTTTTCACATATTCCAAAATATAAGTATATAATGACAAGTTCGTTACGTAACAGTTTGTCGTGGCTCTTGTATCTATTTCTGTTGGAGAAGTGCAGCAGTTTTCTGTTTGGCTATTGTAGTGGTAACTGCGAAAAACATAAAATGCTGACTCATCAAATATATCTGAACAAGTGAACACCGAATCCAACGCAATTTTTTTTTGAGTGCGACTGTAGCTAATTTTATCTTCATTGCTCCGGTTCTCTGTTCTTAATATTACGGTTTTGTTATTTGTTATTTTATCAGCAAAATTCATATTTGACTGAAAACCTATTCAACTAAACCGCAGTAAATAAGGATCTGATCACGGCCGGGCAGTGACATGACTTGTAAAAGAACACGTTGACAACTTGACATCGCGTGCCGCACAACGTACGCTGGCAGTTTATGAGTATAGTGCCTAGCACACCTTCGTATAAAGCAGCTTGTACACGGACAGTACCTCCTGAATACTGCGCTTACTATAAACTTTAACGTTGGTCTGTTTCTCGGATCAGTTCTCCCTCAGACAGCTTAACAGTGGTCTTCGGAAATTACCTTTAATTTAATTCCCATGTATATTCTAAAATAGGTTTAGATAAAACTTTGCCTATATGTATTCCTCTTCCTAAAAATAACAGTAAGCCCAGTGTTGCTAGTAAGTGGCTTCTGTAAACGTCAAAGTGGCCAGTAAAAGAAAATGTACCTATGTGACATTATAATAATGTTAAAAGTCGTCTGCAAAGCGTTCATGTAATGTATTTATATGCAAACGTTTCACAAACTCGTTAAAGTAACTAACTATCGAGAAATTGCAATGAAGCTTGTTAATTCAATCTTTCTGGCAGTATTACCACAATATTGCCTTGATGCTCACCACCAGGCTAGAAGCAATTTAAAAAAACGTCGCTTATTTATTCGTAAAGAATCGTGTATTTTCAAACAGATTCCTTGACTTGCTATGCCTTGTTCAACGTCTGAATCTGTAGACTATTACATTGATATTTTATTGCATGTCTTGTCCGGGAATAGGATTCAATATAGTATTTGGCATAATACCAACAAGTTTCAGTTCCCTAAATCGGCCAGCAGTGTACCTATTTGAACTGTAACTTGAAGATTCGTATCGCACCTGCTTTCTTCGTGTGACTAATACAGGGGTGGAAGTAATTGGATTTAGATTGGATCGAATTAGAACTTACCTTGGTGCCTTTTGTTTTCAAGGGAAATTACTTTTTGATGGAACGTATCAAAATTAGATTTCGTCGACTTAGGGCGAACACGTTAACTACAGTTGTATTAGTAGGAATTTCGTGATATAAAAGTTTTACCTTTATTGAAAAAAACCTTTCAAATTATTAAGGTTATGTTAGGGATTAAAACTAAACAATACGAGTACCTAGTGTACCATGTACAGCCAAGAAAATTTAATTTCTAACAGGGGCAAGAAAGATTGGCTAAACTATGAAAATTTACAGAGAAAGTAACATATTATTTATAATTTTACAGGAAGGGTAAAAATAGTTTTAAAATCAATGCCCCTCCCCAGTAAAAATTGTTTCAATGGGCAAGTTCATAATTATGTATCATCATCATCATCATCATCAGCCTATCTACGTCCCACTGCTGGGCACAGGCCTCCTCTCACAGATGAGAGGGATTGGGCAGTAGTCCCCACGCTGGCCCAGAGCGGGTTGGGGACTTCACATACAACTTTGAATTTCTTCGCGGATGTATGCAGGTTTCCTCACGATGTTTGTCTTCACCGAAAAGCTAACGGTAAATATCAAATGATATTCCGTACATAAGTTCCGAAAAACTCATTGGTACGAGCTGGGATTCGAACCCACGACCGCCGCTCGACAGCCGCACGCTTGAACCACTGGGCTACCGTAGCTTAATTATGTACTGCGACTATATATCTAACATTATCAGATGTGAGAAACATACTGGTCTTCAGGATTGATTTTACTGTACTTGATGATGATGATGATGATTTAATTTTACTTGCATTAATACTTTATGCTTCATTTTCTTGTTTATTTTCACCAATGAGGTGTGACGCCGTGAATTCGTTAGCATCTTCGTACGTGACGTTACACTATCACCGCCACCCTCTTTCAGCACGTATTTGTATGTGTCGAAGAAAACTGAGTGAGGGCGGAACTTTCTGATACACATGTACATATTTATTTGTTACAAAACAGTGATTGCTACTTTTATTTCATGTGATATTTTACTTTGTTTTCAATATGTTACTTGTCATGTCGAGCCTGAAGTAATAGCAAAAATAAAATAAAAAGGTAGGTAGGTAAAATACATAATTTCAACTAATTTAATCCATAAAAGTCCGGTATTGGATTGACGATATTAGACAGAAGTGGATATATCTCCAACTCTCTGTCATACTGGTTTTGAAAAGCACATGTACTCATGTACCCTTGTGTCATACATCTCGGATGGTATACCGCCCTAGCTGACGCTTCTGGCGCTTTCAATACGGTACCTATAGCTAATAGAAAACTGTTGGTTAATTTTTTTACCTACAACAATCTTTTTACCTACAACAATCAAAAGTGATCCTTAAATTAGAATTTTACTACATACTTACAGAATATTTATTATGAGGATTCTTCATTTTGCCAACGAAACAGTCACTGTTGATCACACTATGTGATGGACCACCTATTGCAGCACAATCACATCTTCTGGGCAACAAATATTTAAAAGGCAGGGAAGAGTTTTTATCTGCCACCCATTCTCTGGATGATATTTTATCTCACCTAATCTTCTTTTTTTTTATTGTGTACCTACCTGTACGCAGATACAATAAGTCGGCCGTTTTGACAGAGTGAAAACCAAGCGTTCGACACTCAAAAATCGGCCCCCAGGAATCACAATTTTAAGTCATATTAAGAAATATTTTATACCGTTAATATGACCCCTAAAAACCATTTCTAGCTACGCTTGAATAGGAGTAGAGTTGAATGGAAATACTTACCTATGTTATTTTTTTAATAAGTACAAAATAAATTACGGTTGGGTAAAAAAATAATACCTTGAATAAAATACCCTCATTCTCAATCTTTCTTCCTGATCTAAACCGCCAAATAAAGACGTTTCACTCCATGCCTTCTTGTAGCGTCTAGTTCCGTTTGTATAATATTCTAGAATTTTCCAGAGCATTAGTGGAAATGCGAGCGGAAAGCTCCCAACAACCGGGTTTATACCGACCACAGATATTTACACAACGGTAGCTAATGTCATGTTCTATCATGAGTATGACATGTAATATGCCTGAATTGAAAAATAAATATTTACTGGACTTTGACTTTTTTGACCTTATCCACATATTTTTTATAATCTTCTACCTAAAGTATTGCTTTATTAAAAAATATTTTTTTTCCTTTATTCACATCAAATTTATATAGCGGTTCATAGAATACATCTTCCTACCAAATTTCATAATTGTAGTACTTATAGTCGAGTAAATCGGCTGTGACATACGGACAGACATTGCAGACAGGCTTCTTCTGGCTACGGAACCCTAAAAAAATCGCTTTCCTAGTAGGTACTACTGCTACGAATAATAAAGTATATTTTAGAGCATAGAAATTAGAAAACAAAATTTCATTGCAACATCATTTCATAATTAACAACTGTTATAAAAAACATCGATAATCCAGAAGAGCTTTTATAATTGATTTTAAAATTGGTCCGAAAGTTTTCGTAGATTTTTAGGCGTGCAGACGTTTATAGTACCTAGTTGATAGTAGGTTGAAACCCGAACAACGGTGTGCATTACTAGTCCATGTTTTATTTATTCGTTTGCGTCTGCCGCGCGAAAGTGGTTGCATTAGCGTCGAATTTTCACTACTGCTCTGCGAGTTTCATGTTGTTCGGATTTCATACGGATAGTCATGTATTTCGTGAAGATGATTTTTCAAGCATAAAGTTTTCCGCTGCATAAACGTATGCGATGAACTCAGTGCTTTTATTTTAATACCTAATTACTGTTTTACTGCATTCCCGATTTTCATGTTTCTGTCTTAAAAACATGGTGGGGTGTCCAATGGAATTGTGCCTCTGAATGACAGATACATCAAATGTAAAAGCGAGATATCGCGGTCCTTGAACCAGTTAAGATGAATGGAACTGTCGCTGCCCTGATGTAAAAACTTAATCTAAGTTCAGAAAACTGATTGATACTGATAAAACACATTTGATTTACCACTTTCTTAAACATTCGTAGGTATATGATATGATATGATACCGACAGTAAAAATAAATTGCTTTTTGCGCCATTTTAATTTTACTGGATTTGACAGACGTTTATGAATACGGGCTAATACATGTTTATCATCCATGTTACAGTCGGCTTTACCGCCGTCAAAATATGTTTACACTCTCGCATCTTTTCTAATTGTAAAAAGGCTGTGTATTGGAGAAAACACGTACCTGTAAAATATATCGTAAATGTATAAGTACCTCACCTGGAGTAACATCATACGTCTACTAGGTATAATCTCACATTTTCTGGTTAACATTATTTTTTCAGCGACAGCGCCTTTAACGTGCCGTCTGAGATATTCGGATTACGTATTGTTGAAAGATGCTAGAAAGGATACTCAAGCTAGTTTGAGGTTTATACACGTATAAAGACAAAAGGTAGTCTAGACTTAAAATCTCATTGCGACTGTACTGGGATAAGGCTAGGAGGATGATGAGGAAGAGTATTTGTTTCTTTATATTTTGTTTGATCTCTTGCTCAAGCATTTAACTCACTGATATACCACTCTCACTTTATTGCAAATAAAATGTGTCTACTACCTGTTTAAATAATCCGATAACATCAAACGGCAAACTAGAATTTCTGAATATTAATTAACATAAATCGAAATTATTCGATAATGCTTGTATACCACGCAAAATAGATAGTTATAAGATATGCCTTATTCTACTTGTAACCAAAGTATAATTTTATATCTGAGTAATTGAAAAATATGAATTTGCGAAAGTTACTTCCAGTTATGTCAAAGATTGCATAAACGTGTTAGTTAAACTAGACGTAATAAAATGAGTGAAACCACGAATGAGCTTCGAATTGAATAACGCATGAAGTTAATGCAGCAAAATTGTATAAACTCGCGCCTTTTGATCCCCAGATAACATCCAATGGACTAGGGAGATAACTACAATGATCCATGGAAAAATAGCTGGATGGTTCACATTTCAGTGATTTATTACAAGTCAAAATCATGCACAATAATTTTAATTTGACTTAAACAATTTGACATAATTTATTTTATTATTAACGCAAGTTTCGTCCAAATCATAACATTGTGAGAATCCGCAAACAAACTTCGTCAAAATTTCTCCGCAACATGCTTCGTCAGTCTATAACACCTAAAAAATAAAAAACAAACAATAAACAATTTTATCAAAGACAATGTACGTTTTACGTACGCTTTTTTGATGCCACTTAAGGATGATGGTGTAATAACATGGGCAGTTGAATAATAACGTCTTAACGCGTCCGCAAAGTTAGTAGGGTACACTACTGACCATAATTCTGCCTCTCTCATACGTTACTTTCTGACTTGGCAGGGTGAAATTAGTATGTCACGTTTTCTACTCTACCGAAACGAGATCTTATTGATGCCTTTCAGATTTCGTAACTTTTCAGCCTACTCACAATATTATATTTACGGAGTAGTAGTAATAGGTATAGGTATATATTCAGTACTGCAGTCGTACCGCTCCGCTTCTTCCCGCTCCCGCTCAGCATTCATTTAATTGTAGTAGTAAAGAATCTGCCTGTACATGCTCGACTGACAATTGACACACACATTAGGCGACTTCCTGATTTGTCGGTGCGGAGGCAGTACGATATGAGAAAAGTGTCAAATGTCAGTGTCAGCTGTCAGTCGACGCGGTACCATTTTTTACTACGCCCCTACATTTAAATGATTGCTTCCTGATTCCTGACTGGCGCGGGATGCGCGGTAGCGGGACGATGCGAAGGCGGTACTGCTCCGCTTCTGCGCAAGATATTACTACTGCGCAAACGTAATACTGACAGTATTATGTCAAGTGAGAATCTTTGCGACGTCAGTAAGTTTACGTCAAAGAAGAAAATGTCACATATCGATCCCGCCCCGCCAAGTCAGGAAGTCGCCTTAGACAGTTTAACGATACCCCACCGACGAGAGCGGAGTATCTTTACCTACACATTTAAAAAAGTCTGAGGATGTTATGACAAAAAGTGTGCCCAGTCGAAAACAGAACAAAGTTGTGTGTGTAAATAAAATTGGTCAATTCCAGTGGTCGTATATCATGGTTTGTTCGCAAGCTTAAACTAATTAGGTCCCCCTGTATCTGCACGAGGCTCGGTTTAATGCGTGTGTCTCCATTAGGCACCCTCAGTTTAAACACCCCGTGTGTACTGACAATTCCCTGAAATTGATTTGTGTCTGTTTGGTCGGGCCACAGTGTTTATAGGGTGCGTGAAGCGAGATAAGTAAGTTTACCTCGGGGCCTAGTCATCGTTGGAAGAGAAAACCGGAGATGACTATTTGCAGGTTGCAAGTCATCATGCTTTGCCAAAACAGTGGATATTGTATGTATTAATAACGTAGAGTACCTCCGTACTACGTATAGGAGAAACTATTTTTTTTATGAAATTATTTTTAATATTTTACGAAATTACTTTGAATGTTGTTAAAGTTACCTATTCTTCTTGTATATATTTTCGTTATAATGTTAAAATTTGTAACATTACTAGGTACAACATGGCCTTAGTATCAAATAACTCTACTAACTTAAGGGAAAGTGGATGTATAAACGGACACTTTTTAACTCACTCCCACCTAAAACCCTGTCAATCCCCACCACCACCTCACCACATCCTACTTACTCCTTTTCTTTCGAAATTAATTGTATTATTTCAGACAGGTTTAAATACAATGGTCAAATTGTCGGATGTCAATTAGGTGAGCAATCAAAATTCCCAAAGACTTAATTTTAAATTACTTATCTTAATGAAAAATGTAAAGTAAAACATGAGCGTTAACGCCAACGAGACGAGATATTATAATAGTTCATCCTTCATTATTAATACAAGTGCGTCAATATTGATATCTAGCTCCTTTTTTGTCTCATGCCATTATTTATCTAATATCGTTGGCTGATCCGCACATTTAGCCACAATTATCGAATATTATCACTAAATATGAGTATCAGGTAATTGATCCCCTCGCCTCGCTCGCTCTTGAATTGTATCGAGACATGTTTCTCGCCAACACCTCCCGAGGTAATTATTGGCTCCGCCTTAGTTCGGGACAGGTCACGAGCGATGATACCCTGAAAAAAATAATAGTCCATAAATCCATAAAGGGTGGCGAAAGCGCATGGAGGAGTCACAAGCGTCCATAGGCGTCTGCGTACCATCAGGCAGCCCATATGCTTGTCAACTTTGTCAAACCTTTCCTACTAGATGTCAGCCAACAAGCACTTTATGATTACTCGGGTCGGGTGCGTACTACTTGTTCGATATAGATTGGGTTTAATGTAAGTAGTTAATGATTCATTAAGTATAATAGTGCATTACTTAACATGGGCGATTAAACAAAACATCTGCGATCTGATACATTCTTTATTACCGCCCGTGGTAAGTACAAAATTTTATGTCACCCCCTGGTCAGGCAGCGGGGTTTTTCCGCGCGCGGAGCGTGCGGTAAATGCCACTTTATGGCCAGGAGTGACATAAATATTTTTTCTTTGACTTTTGAGACTAAATAGCAATATCCCGAGTTTTGAGCTTTGTTGATTAATTTATTAGGAGTTCAATATACCTAGTTAATTTGATATCAGAATATCACTTTTTAAAACAAACACAATTTATTGTCGATCCCAAACTATTAGTAGGTTAATGGTGAAATAATCTAAGTAAGAGAACATTAACCAGCTACAAATATATGTATATCTTTTTTTTAATAATGATAAAACTAGCATTTAAGTAAAGTTTACCTTAATACTTCTTTGTTTTGCATCTGTATAACTATAAGTCTTTTCCCTCCTTATAAACGGTATCGACTTGAATACAAACTTCTCCGTGTTAATCAGCAGATTATTCACTCTAGTTCCGACCGTTAAGTCTTTAGCTTGGCACCAAAACACATACAACACCAACAATACTAAAGCTAACACCCTCATTTTATGCGTTTTTAAACTTTTAGGTTATAAATGTATCGTCTCGAGTCATTGAGCAAGTCCTACTGAGTCATATTATGTTGCGTCAACCTGAGGATCAGTTTATCAATGCTAAATGTGTGCCGACCTTGCGTGGTCTCTTAAACTTAGCTGTTTATTATTATTATGCACGTTTAAGTCTGGCGCAGAGGGTATTTCTATTGTATTATGACCGTTGTGGCAGTTTGAGATAATTTGATACACTCGATTTTAGTTTAAAGGTTGTAAAGGTTAGCTTTTATACCTCTTTGACGGTTACAATTTTTTTACAGCACGGTACAAAACTATGTAAGCATTATACATACACCTATATAAATAAATAAATATTTGTGGACAATCTTACACAAATCAACCTAGTCCCAAACTAAGCAAAGCTTGTACTATGGGTACTAAGCGACGATATACATACTTATATAGATAAATAAATACTTAAATACATAGAAAACATCCAAGACCCAAGAACAAATATTCATGCTCATCACACAAATAAATGCCCCGGCCGGGATTCGAACCCAGAACCTCCAGCTTCGTAGACAGGGTCACTACCAACTAAGCTAAAGAGGTCGTCTCTACATATACAGGGTGAATATATAAGCGGTGAACAGAAATATAAAAATATGATTATCAAATGCATCTGAACCGCTGTTACCGTGAGACAAGCTTTGTCCTTTCCAAAATAAATCTGCTGTTTCATAGGAAAAGTTCATCAGTCGCCTAATCGAAAGAAGCAGATTCTTTTTTCACGGACAAAGTTGGTCCTATAGTAAAAGTGGTTCACAATCATAGATAGAATCATATTTTCATATTTCTGTTCACGACTTATAATTCACCCCGTATAATGTGTTGGTATCCAAAACACAGGATCACCTGGAATAGTCTCCGCTGGAATAATAAAATGCATTAATTTTCACACACTACCGAATAAAATACATTTGTCAATCTTTCTCACTAAGTATCTTAATTAAATATAATAATTTGTAACGTTTGTGGAAGTGTACAATCTTACACAAATCGACCCAGACCCAAACTAAGCAAAAATGTGGACTGTGGGATGTGGGTACTAGGCGACTATAAATAATACATACTTACTCGTACTTATGAAAATATACTTAAAATACATAGAAAACATCCAAGTCTCAGGATAAAAATATTCGTGTTCATCACACAAATAAATGCTCTGACCGGGAATCGAACCCGGGAGCTCCAGCTTTGTAGGCAGGGTCATTACCAACTAAGGCTATAAGTGGTCGTCAAATAAATGTTAGCCAACAAGCACTTAATACTTCAATATGAAATGATTTTCAAATTCTACGACCATCTCAATCTGACAGCAAGATTAACTACCTATAGTATTACTGATTACCTGAGACCGCGTTTAAAATAATTACTAGCTACACAGTTAGAAACGTAATAAGGCACAGCCACAGTATGCCTTAAATCAGTAGTGTCAATTACTCATAATAAAACATAAAGATTCATTCATATACTGTCCTCTCGCAGTGCTCCTCGCATTATCATTATCTGTGTCATTACAGTGCTGATAGAGATCACAGGCACAGGCCCCAATAAATATGAAAAGTACAACGTTGAAATAAAACTGCAAAATTGGGACGATAACCTGAATGAGGGCAGCGACGTGGCAGCGACTCACCGCAGGTTATCTGCGTACTGCCCGTTGACATCCCTTTGGATCTGTCCCGTCACAGGCCTCGTCTGAGCGAAACCTAAAGTTGGTACGATAGTATAGTAACTATTGCAAAGTGAGACTCATATAAAGTTGTAGTTATGACAATTACCTATAGATGCCTACTACTTACGCTAACAGATTACAACAGCGGGGTAATCACGTAACGATATTTACTACCGTTGGTACGTATTTAATGTCAGTTTTAGTATGGGATTTGACATTTAAACCTATCGTACTAATGGTCGAAAACGTTACGTGATTACCGCGCAGAATACATCTTAACATGGCTTTTGAATAAGAAAGGGAAACATACCAAAATTTGGTATTAATGTCCCAGTTGTAAATACAACTTCACGCAAGAAGAATGTCTTATCGGTACTGTACTGTTTCTTAACTCCACTGTGCAGTGGTTCTTAATAATATTTCGCCTGAGGCTACCGACGGATGGTTGCTATAGCTTCTGGGTGCTACCACACTCCGCTGAGATGAGTATCAGGCCGCATAGTAAGGTGACGTATCTACGAGGATCAGGGCCTTCTACATTTCATTTTAACAACGTTATAATTATACGGTAGGCGGGTAATTAAATTCCTCCTACTACGAATACCATTATGAAAGCGAGCATTAGAGTGGGAACTGGTATCGGCTTCCGATCAAAATATTAAATGGAGTTAGGGATCAATTCGGTTTATCACATTTAAATACAGCCTTGCTCAAAATCATTGCAAGTCATTGCATATATTTAGAAAAATAAGTAGGTAATGCTTATGCAAGGCGGTGGAAATCTAATTCTGTGGACACCCGCTCCCGGTACGATATAACCAACTTGGTTTAACATTACATATCAAAACTTTTTTGTTGTGCGTTGTTTGATGCGATTTCATCTCTTTTTGTAGGCATGTTAGGAGCTCAGATTTTTCTATACTTATAAAAAAATGTATAAAGTTTGATTCAAAGTTTGAGATTTATATGAAAACCGTGTGAGTGTTGAGGGTCCAAGTTCGATTTACTAGACATAATTTTTCATTCTATATAACGTTTAATTTTGCAGTTATTTATTATAATTAATTTACAACTGTATATTTTTGTGAAACTGTTTTCATGGTAGGGTAGGGTAAGACTATATTGCCGGGTCAAAACTACCATAGTCCTATTATTTTTTGCTTAGGCAAAAAAAAAGCTATTCGAATTATTGAGGGGGGTGCCAGTTACTCACAGAAAAATGTTTGTAGAAAATAAGATTTTTACTGTTGTGTCCATCTATCTCTATCGAATTTGCCTGTATGTTTATAAAATATTGATCATTTTCCTAAAGCTAGAAATTGTACTAATATAAATTTAAGAAATATGAATAATTTAGCTCTATATAGCACAATTTAGGCATTTTGATAATAGCATTAATAACAATGCAATTAAAATTTATAATCACTTAAGCAATGACATTAAAGATTGTAATGACAAACACTTTTGACAGACAACTGATTTTTTTTTCCTAAGTGTGTAATAACCATTCTATTCCATCAATGAATATTTGGCTAATGCACTAGAATAACGCAAAAATGTACCCTGATTTTTAGTATACAATTTCAATGATTTTATTATGTGTTTGCATGTACCTATATCTATATACTTATGGTAAATAAAATAATTTTAAATTTTGTTTTTTTTTTAATCAACCTTCCTTCAAGTCAGTCTTACCCCACCCACCACCAAGTATGTAAGCCATAACCCACCTTATGGTGGATCATTAATTTAAAGCAACATAGTTGATCAGCAGGGTTATTGGAATTAGGGTGTCTAACATTGAGAATTCGGGACCTTTACCTTACATGTGGCGTCGAAAAACGAAACGGGCCACTTAATTTTTTACCAATTAAAGAATATTGATACTTAGGTACTTACTACTGCTGCTGGTGTTGCTGTTTTGATTCTGAATGTAACTGATTCATTTGTGTGAGGTATGTACCTAATTAAGAGTATTGTATTGTATTTTTAATGTCACCTAAAAGTCCTTACGAAATTGACAACTTACAATAAGAAATGATATTTAAGGCGCCTGTAGAGGCAAGCACTCTCCATACAAGCTTTGTGCAAGTTTTTCTTTGCATGACAATTCGGTCATTCTCCAGACGTACATTTTTGGTTGTCTTCACTTTTTAAAAATATTAAATTATAGATTTGATTACATCTTATATTTTTTTATCGTTGAAGGTATTCGTATTGATCTGTACATGAATTTTCAAGACCATATTTAAAACCCTTCGGGTAGAAAAAAATACTTAAAGTCCTATTCTCCTAATTGACACGTCGCGTCACTACCCAAATTACTTACAAACCAATTTCTCCTGGTGATATACATGAAGAAAAACCAATGTAACCAAGTTTATTAAACAAAAGAATACATGTCTTCATTGCAAAAAAAACAACGTAGTTAATGCAGTAATATATCACTAAAATATCAATTATAATAACTTTGTCTCGAAACGTATAATAATTGACGCGGCGCGTTGGGTTGTGATCACACAAGTCCTCTGAATGTAGGTGTACGGATCTCGCTATCGCATTTCGCTCAAGCGGCCAGTCGTACCCAGAGCCCCGTGTGGGATGGTTGTGTCAGTTGTGTCCGGGAGGCGAACTACGAATGTAAATATCTAATTCACGCGTTTTGGCTCACGAGATTTCTAATTAACACGTTCATGAATTAAAAATCAACTAGTAACTCTATTGCTCTGAGAATTATAGTATACATCAAAGGCTGAATGATTTAATAGATACTAGATTTTGTAGCTTATTACATGTACCTATAAAAAGTTATTTTGTGTTTTTCAAGAATCCCTAATTCACAGGTCTAATTCACGCAACAAAAATAAACGCGTTAATTAGAATTTTACCATCCATGCGGTTCTAAAAATCAGTTAGGTCATTTTATCTGGCATATTTTAATACGATAATAAAAACTGCCTACAAAACGATTTTTTTTAATAAAAAAAAGGCACCCATTTTGTATAATTAAAGCGTCGTTTTTCTAATTCACGCGTCATACAAAAGTAAAATATTCTAATTAACACGTCGTTTTTCTAATTCGCACGTCACATAAATTTTAATTTGTTTCTAAATAATTAACCTTTAACAATTATAAAGTGTCATATACACATTTAAGTTTCAATGATCGATATGTTACTATATTTGAGATTAAAATAATTGAAAAGTAAGTGGGAAAAAAGCGACGCGTTAATTAGAATTTGATCACAAATCTGGAGAATGACCGAATTATGATTTTTGGTCAGTATGCTTATTTTTCTATTAGCCAGAACCTCAAAAAACATTTTTTCATTATTTTTATTTTTTGTATTTTTTATATTCATTTCTTTTCAATTTTCCAATATTAACAAGCAAAAAAAAATTATATTATATGCGGGAGAAAACCGACGAATAAAACTTGCACAGAGTTTGTATGGAGAAGGCCTTGCCTCTACAGGCGGCTTAATCAAATCATTTCACAATTATAAAATACGTACATTGAGCCAGACGCTATATTAAAGTGACATACCGTTTGAATTAGTGAGCAACCAAACCAGACAACCCACTCGTACTAAAGGAATTCCAAATGGCGGCGCACTTTCCACGTCCAAATAGTGTTTAACTACTGCATTGTCTCCATATTTATGCTAACTCTATGACGGTCATTACTCAAAGTGCGTCTGAAGTATGCGAAACCCCTTTGGCATATTGTGTTTCCGTTGCTTGTTGGAACTATTTCACTTACGGGACGTGTTAGTTTAAAGTACATTGCTTTGTACTATCGAAGACACAGTTAACTGACCGTCCGTGAGCCTTATTGCAACGAGATAAGGCCTACTTATGGTCAGTTAACCTTGACGTCGATAGTACATACTAAAAAGTAAATATTAAATAATATTTCTTTAGGTTGACAAGTATTGATAAATCACGGTTAAATTTACTATATTACCTATTTTATGGAATTCGGAAGGAATTTTCAGTGGTAAATATTTTTACACGGACATGTGTACACTTTATTTTGTAACTGTTTGTAATATACAGTACTTAATGTTAAAGAAATCGAAAGTAAACAACGAGAACCAAGCGTAAATTATCAAATAAAACCTGCGGGACCTCACAGAGTATTTGTTTGTTTGTGGAATCATTGCACAAATGTCATCGTTATCTCGTCTTTGAGACGCCGATCAAAGCGCGCATTGTACTCAGTGCATATCTGAAAGCACACATGCCCAAGCCCGTTTGATGACAAGTCCGTTGCCTGGATGTTATTTCAGAGCATCTCGCCCCGTCACCATGCCTTTGATCTTTCCTCCACTTTTTGCCGAGCACTTGTTTAATGTGACGACAAATAACTCAAACAGCGCAGGATTCTTTTTGATTTTATCAAAGAGATTTGCGTTTTAAATGTACACTCTTCATTAGTGATCTGATCTTGTCTGTTGATTTGTGGATCTTAGGATTTACATTTCAACTTGGTCGAAAGAGTGTTTGTTAGTAGATTGTAATGTTATCGTCGTTTTTAAGTTTTACATGCAACACTGTTGACGTGGCAAAAACATGCAGATTTCTACGGTTCGATAAAATTTAGAACGCCACGAAGCTGGCAAACACTCTTACGGCCCATATTATGGTAAGTCATCACCTTAGTTAGAATAATATAGTTTATCGTTCTAAATATACCGACTACGATACCTTCTTCAAATATACGCCTCTCTTAATTTTTTTTGAGAAAACTTCTTTACATTCTACCGCCGAAGCATACGCTGAAGAAAACTACTAAACATCATTGAACAAAAAAATTGTAATCAAATTCTCCGTTTATTTGGAAGTCGGATAAAAAAAGCAATGAAAAATCCTTAATCATGCAACTGGCCAGACATAGACAACACATTCACCGTCTATTTCCGATACCATATCTCGGCACAGAATGTAAAGCGAGTAAAACGCACACCCATTTGTCCCGATTGAGCCGCACAATAGAGCGATGCCCGATCAGATAAATTGGGAGATTCATTCCCTGATACACCAGAATAGCCGGATCTGAGTGAAGGGATGATCAGGACGGTATTCACAAGCCTGAGCTTGATCTAAAACAACTTCATGCGATTATAAGAATTTATAACAATTTTAAAGATCATCGGAAAACTTAATATAGGGTAAATTTATAAATTATAGCAAATGTTTCATGCTGAATCTTCAGGAAAATAGCCCATCGCGATAAATAAAATGGAAAATTTTGGGAATGGAATAATTGCTGGGGGGAAATCTGTTTCCGGAAAATGATAGCTAATGAATGGCCAAAAAGCCATGGACTACTTTTATGTTTAATATTAAATACCTATTGATTTCTGGAATCTTTAATTTATTACAAAGTGTACGTTATTGCTTCTTTATCTATCACTTTAGATAAACAAGAATAACAATTGCAAAATAAAACTCGAACGAATAACTGACTTAGTTACAACTAAATATAAACGGGATGTGTTTCTAGTTAAGTCTTGTTATAATTGGCACACAGTGAAATTCAGAATTCATTTATATCAATTCAAACTTAACATTAATTTGAGCTGCTGACATGAATGTATGCTAATGATGTTTTAAGTAAAATGTACGATATTTTAAGCGAAATACTGCAGGGATGAACAAGAGGCTAAACATAGAAGTGTCCGCCAGTTAAGGTCCCGCTGAACATTTAGTTAGTTGGCTACTTTGCATAATTGTACTACTCGTCCGCACGTTTTGATAATTGAATTATAACTAAACTACTAGTCATGAATATTTTACTTTAGCGTTGATGGCTAATATGTACATGTTTCTAACTAGTCGTTACTTTACTCAGGCAAACTAAATACTATGATGGTTTATGGAAATTTTATGAAAATAGTATTATTTGTAGAAGTAAATTGAAGTTTCAACAATGACTTAATTTGGAAGTATTCTTAGGATCTGTCATAGAATTATTTGCTTCTTAGCTAATCGAGTGTGGTTGTCGTTTGTTACTTTATAGTTGCAACTTTGCATTTCAAAAAATGTAAGGGATCTGGTCTTACTGTCTGAAATACATTCCGAGAGAAGCAAACTTCTATCGCATTAAATACCATTTATCCATAAAATTCAGTGCTATAGTGAAATTGTGTATGATAGAATAGCAACAACATAATTGAGTAAGCTGGTTGAACTATAGCGGTGATTTCAATCCCCTCTCTGAGCGAATTGATATATCCTCTTTGAACGTATACATATTTAATTGCACTTCCGGATGTCAGTCATTGTTGTATCAATCTGGGACCGGTAATGCATTGGCTGATGCTGTCATTATACTTCCTAATTAACTCATAATAGTTTATGCGATTACAATATTATTCATTGACGGTTCGATTGTTAATAATAATATAATCATTTATTTTCAGGCTATAAAGGCCCATGAATACCTTATAACACCTGACCTCTGAAATCATTAAACTTGGCAAGCCAAAATTCTACCTTTGTGATGGAAACCAATGCGCTTTATGCATTAGAGCATATGTACCTTCTCTGCCTTTGTATACAGTTTTGTAAAGTAGACAGTTTCATAAAACTTAAGAAGTTATTAAAAAGGCTTTCTCTATTCCTTACAAATGAAGAGTTATAGTGACAAAAACAAAAAATTATACTCAGTATTTTTAACGTAACTATATACAGATATAACATATCCATTAATTTAGTTTTGTTACAAAAGAATAGTAAAAAGCAATGCGCGAAGTGAAACCCCAAAAATTATGCAGTTTGAAAAGAATTTTTCTAACACCTGTATGATAATTTTATTCATGAAAATTTTGAGCGTAGCAATTTTCAGGATTGGTATTCAGAATTCAGTATATCGTTAAGTTTTACCTACCTCTAAAATTGTTTTACTTTATACTTGCAGGTAACATTGTTATTTCGATTTCTGCGTACAATGTTGGCTGTAAGACTTCAGCTTAACGTCTTTTCCATCTCCTATCTCTTTGTAGCCGGCGAGACTTAAGAAAGGGTGGCTTAGAAGTTTACAGGGGTGATTGCAGGAAAGATAAAAATGACGTTACAAATGTCTTTTTTTCTTATCTGTCGTAAGATTTTTTGCCGCGTTTTGGTTGTAAGTATTTTATTAAAATATATATTGTCTGTTTCTACTATGTATGTAATTTAGCGGTAGCTTAGCCTAGTGTATAATGTTCGTAATTCTTTTGTTGTAGCCTGTTGTTAAATTAAAATATTCACTATCTTAGAGATGTAAAATGAATATTTTTATAGGTAACTACAGGAAATATTTTTTAAACCTGTTTTAAAAACCGTAGCTTCAAAAAGAAAACCTTTATATAACGATATAATGTTTATTTCCAGTGCATTATCTGATAGCACTAAATAGCCAATAATCACAGAGCAATAACGATAACAATGAATATGCAACATTTTGTATGCCGGATACACCGAAATGTTATTTAGTCAATAGAGCGGTGCATTGTCTGACAGTAAAATCGTTCTATCATGCACTTAAAGTGCCCTATTATATCGACAAAACATGCGCATTGAATGGTAAATTTGGATGTCCATCTATTAATCAATGACAGGTACATACTCGTACGCGTTTCGGCAGGTGTGTCCATTGTTTATGCTTGTATCTTTATTAAGATGAATTCTATGACATATAGAATCGGTCCAGTATTATTTGTTGTGGTTTCTCTTAGCATTCTCAATACCTAATCTTTAAGTGTGGTGTATTTTACCTACCGTTTTTGAACTAGAGGTGGGTGATAAATAACTTCACGATGAAAAAATCACGGTGATCCGCCGTTAAAAAGTAACAGTGTGACTTGTCACGAAGTAACAACGTTACAAAATAACGTTGTTACTTAGCGACGATATCACTGGAACAGTGTGTAAGCGACGCGTCGCGTCGTGCATCGTGACCGTGACCGCGGTGCGCTGTCACAGAGTAACATCAGTTGTTACAAAAATATCAGTAACTGCCGGGAACGATCGACACGCAAATGTCGTCACACGAAATAACTGAAGTGACAAAGTCACGGTGATTTTTCAATGTGATTTTTTTGGAACGGGAATAACAATAACGGTGATCGAAAAGTTACGTTTTTCCCCATGTCTATTTTGAACACATTTAAGATAATTTATTATATGGGTGTAAATAAAATATACTTGAATGACATTGAGCGTCCAAGATTCGCTTCGCGGCAATTCGCTGCTTTTTGCATCTGAATTATCACTGTCAGACTGTCTGAAATTCTGAATCTGAATTAATTATTCGCAATAAAACTATTTGTGCTATAAATGTGATAACACGAAAATGAAACAATAAAGATTTGTTTTTATTACATGGCGTGTATTAAATGTGAGCTGGTTTTATTTTCAGTAAACGTGTTAGCGATATGGACCGCTGTAAATTATACCGTTATTATACCGTTTAACCCCTGTTCTGTGTTAACGAAATATAGGCGATAAGAAGGAAAGCCATTCTCTAGTTAGAGTTGGTGTCCTGCCCTACCATACCTTTCATTTTCTCTTGTTAATTGATTAAAGAGCTATAGTATTCAAAAACTTTAAAGACCGTTTGACTTTGTTTCCTTAAATGTGGTACGAAACATGCACGGTAGCACACTTTGCGAGTCGATACGGCTTACTAAATAATTCCCTTTAGGCAAGATTTAAGCGGCCTATTGTAAAGGCATTATGGCATTGTTACCCATTCGTATTACAGTATGGCGACACGCAATCTATCGGTATAATACCTAAAACACGACATTATCCACCGGCGACCCGCCGCTGCACGTAAGCGACGAAAATTATATTTTAGTTATGCTGGAAGCAAATACAATACTTTCTTAGCTACATATAAAATATTAAAATTCACTTGCTTTGATGCCACAATTCGCATGAGAATATGTACATTCGGATGCTTTTAGCAATATTAAACTTGTTCGTGTAGCTGAATACCACGCTTGCATTTGAAAATTGTTAGAAGTAGCCATCCAAGTAATACCTATTACTTCAGACTTCTAACTTATACAATATACAACGTCACTAGGCAAAAAAAAGGGCAAACATATACTCGTAATTCATCGCGCAGTTTGTATAATTGGTTAAGGTAATATTAGAAAATATATTAAAATGCAATTTAAAGTACTTACACTTTATTATTTAGGTTATAAAATAACACACTTGTCCCCAAAAGAACTCAATACATATATCGGTCACCTATTAATTTTAACTGTAGATATTTTTTAAATATAAAAACTTATTCGAACACCACAGGTATTCGCTGGTTCCTGGGACACCTCGTTAACCATCACTTTAAAACTGGGTTACAACTACTATTACCAAGTTCCCGGGCCGACCGCGCCTTCACTGACCTCCGGGGTGCGCCTGTAAACAACTCAGTCATTGTTTTGTTTACATTTACACGTCAGCAATTATTACTTAGTTGGCCGACGCTGATTTTCCTTATCACATTAATAAAATATGCTATAACAATGTAGAATTATTAAAAACTAGCTTTTGCCCGCGACTTCGTCTGCGTAGAACTCGGTCATCACGTTAGAATGTTATTTCATTCTTCTATTTCTTGCGCTTACCTAGTTATCTCTCTTCCATTCTAACTTAAACCCCGTTAAGGGATGATTTCCGGGATAAAAGTATCCTATGTCCTTCCCTAGGACTCAAACTATATCCATACCAAATTTCATCTAAATCGGTTGAGCATTTTAAGGGGAAACAGGCAGACAGAGTTACTTTCGCATGTATAACCCGCCCCGGTTTCGCACGGGTAGTCCAGTTTTATACAACAACAAACAACAACAAATACCTACTCTTTATTGCACACCTCAATTAAAGGACACAGATCAGGATCACAGGGAGAGGATTTTTTATGATTTAAATTTATTTATCTAAGCTTTTTCCCGCGACTTCATTCGCGTGAATATCCATATCAACTTCTACACCGGCTGTCTCGTCAAACATTGCGAACGCCGGCTTAATGCGCCCACATGAAACACATGACAGAAGACAGAATATATATTAAGAAGGAAGTAGATGAAAAACGCGCGCGAGCGGAGCGAGCGCGAAATTTTTCGGATATTCTGATACGGGTGTGGAAAATACTTCATACGCATCAAGTAATGAAGATAAAAACGCGAGCGCAGCGAGCGCGAATTCTTTCAAACATTACGATGCAGGTGTGCAAAAGACTTCATACGCACCAAGTAATGTAGATGAAAACGCGAGCGTAGCGAGCGCAAAATGAAAAAAAGAACATTGTGATGCAGGTGCGGAAAATACTCCATACGCATCAAGAAATGAAGAAAATCGCGAGCGTAGTGAGCGCGAAATGTTTTGATGCAGGTGAGGAAAATACTTCATACGCATCAACTAAAATGTCGATGAAAACGCGAGCGTAGGGCGCGCGAAAATTATCGAACATTATGACGTAGGTGCGGAAAATACTCATCAAGTAATGTAGATGAAAACGCAAGCGCAGCGAGCGCGAAATTTTTCGAACATTCTGATGCAGGTGCCGAAAAGACTTCATACGCATCAACTATAATGTAGATGAAAACGCGAGCGTACGGCGCGCGAAAATTTTCGTACATTATGATGCAGGTGCGGAAAATACTTCATACTCATTAAGTAATGTGTATGAAAACGCGAGCGTAGCGAGCGCGAAATATTTCGAACATTATGATGCCGGTGCGGAAAATAATTCATACGCATCAAGTCATGCAGATGAAAACGCGAGCGTAGCGAACGCGAAATTTTTACGAATATTATGATGCAGGTGCGGAAAAGACTTCAAACGCATCAAGTAATGTAGATGAAAAAGCGAGCGTAGCGCGCACTAAAGTTTTTGAACATTAAGATGTAGGTGCGGAGAATGCTCATCAAGTAATGTAGAAGAAAACGCGAACGCAGCGAGCGCGAAATTTTTCGAACATTATGATGCAGGTGCGGAAAATACTTCATACTCATTAAGTAATGTGTATGAAAACGCGAGCGTAGCGAGCGCGAAATATTTCGAACATTATGATGCCGGTGCGGAAAATAATTCATACGCATCAAGTCATGCAGATGAAAACGCGAGCGTAGCGAACGCGAAATTTTTACGAATATTATGATGCAGGTGCGGAAAAGACTTCAAACGCATCAAGTAATGTAGATGAAAAAGCGAGCGTAGCGCGCACTAAAGTTTTTGAACATTAAGATGTAGGTGCGGAGAATGCTCATCAAGTAATGTAGAAGAAAACGCGAACGCAGCGAGCGCGAAATTTTTCGAACATTCTAATGCAGGTGCCGAAAAGACTTCATACGCATCAACTATAATGTAGATGAAAACGCGAGCGTACGGCACGCGAAAATTTTCGAACATTATGATGTAGGTGCGGAAAATGCTCATCAAGTAATGTAGAAGAAAACGCGAGCGCAGCGAGCGCGAAATTTTTCGAACATTATGATGCATGTGCGGAAAATACTTCATACTCATCAAGTAATGTGTATGAAAACGCGAGCGTAGCGAGCGCGAAATATTTCGAACATTATGATGCCGGTGCGGAAAATAATTCATACGCATCAAGTCATGCAGATGAAAACGCGAGCGTAGCGAACGCGAAATTTTTACGAATATTATGATGCAGGTGCGGAAAAGACTTCAAACGCATCAAGTAATGTAGATGAAAAAGCGAGCGTAGCGCGCGCTAACGTTTTTGAACATTATGATGCAGGTGCGGAAAATAATTCCTACGCGTCAAGTAATGTAGATAAAAAAGCGAGTGCGAAATGACAATAAACGAACGCGAAATTTTTACAAACATTATGATGCAGGTACGGAAAATACTTCACACGAACGCGAAATTTTTACAAACATTATGATGCAGGTACGGAAAATACCTACTTCATACGCATCAAGCAATGTAGATGATTGGACAAAAAGAAATTGTTGACCTATCAAATGGCTTTGTAAAGAGGTGGTTGAATAGATATTTTTTTGTTCATAAATTAGTGGAATACCTTTCAAAGTTCAAAGTGTTTTATTGTAAAGCATAGGTATAACTGAATACCTACTTTGGTCTGTTCTTTCACTTTCGAAGATGGAGTAGAGGCCTAGGTTGATAGCGCACCCACCCTGGTTGCTTCTAAGAGTTATGTGATTTTCTGAGAATTGTTTTTTTTATACATGTCGCAAGTGCTACCATGCAACCGAGAGCCCACCGCTCTGCGTAGGTACTCGTACCCTCCATCGAAAACAAAAAAAAACCGAGGTTTCGTAGTAAGGTTTGTGAATATTGATAGAGACTGACTGACCAACATAATTAGATCTCTCATTTCAAACAGTTAATATGGTTTGAGGGACTTTTGTATTTTTGTCTTTAGCCCTGAGAGGCAGAGGTATTGTTATTTCACCCCCCATTTTTTCAAATACTATCTGTTTATTATAAAATGTTTGAATGGGGTTCTATTTACTTTGCGTCCATGTATATACTTACCAATTTTCAAGCCTGTAAATCATGAACTGAAAGACTTCTCATACAAAGTTTAACCCCTCTTTTCACCCCCTTTCATCCCTAACCTATATGATTTTTATAGCCTATAACCTGGCCGAAGATCCAATAAACATATTAGTGAAGGCTGTATTAAAATCCATTCGCTAGTTTTCGCGTGATAGTTAGACAAATAAACAGACAGACAAACAGACAAACAGACAAACAGACAAACAGACACGAATTCTAAAAACAGTTGAAACGTGTTCTGTTATCGATTCTTAGACCCCTCCATCGATTTTTTTACTAATATCTTCAATGTACAGATTTTCGACCCTCTTCTGCTTTATTATATGTATAGATAGATAGATAACAACAAATTGAACACTCATCAAAATTTAAAAATCTCTCTCAGTACAATCACTGTGACACACGCAAACTTCGGTGGTTTTATTGTTTATAGTTAAATAGGAAAAGTAGAACATTGATGTTCTAAAACAAGTCAATTTAAAGAAAATTATACTAGAAAAATATGGAACAGTATAAGAGAACAACAGTTGACACTCACTTGGTAAAAGAAATATATTATGGAACAGATTCATTAGAGATAATATTTATAGTTATGTTAGGGCAACAAAAATATACACTTCAGTTCCTCGGTTCAATCCGTTACTAGTTGCGAGATCAAATCAACTTGCGAGTGAGGCGTGACTAGCACTCGTAAAGTGCTATTTCTTTCTGAACCTTCCTTACCACCGATCGGATCCTATAAGAAGTACGAAATATTACACGATCCTCTGTCGAAAGTGCCAATATGATATAGTGGACCCTTTTATCGCAGTTTCGAGTTTTGGAGCTTCGATGGATTCGAGGGGTAGATAAGAGGCTTCACATACTCATATTATTACAAAGGGTGCGTGAAATTTTGCAGATATGTGCACGCAATGGCCAGGGATGAGCCGATAATAATAAGGCTCCTATTGTTGTCCGGACCCGAGTTCCGCAGAGTCTGGAGTTTTTTAATAAATTCCGATTAGGCTAGGGATGAGATCGCAAACGCTGGCATATTGGAACTGCCGACGTCAGTACGGGGATTGCTTTTACATTACATTAAGTATGTTTCAATATTGCCCGTAGAATGAAGTTGCGTATTCGACGATTGCTTTTAGACACAATAGAATCATATATGCTCTTCCTAATGTAGCTAACATTTTTCTACTTATTTTGCCTAATCTTATATAATTTTATTAGATAGGTACACATTTGTCACAGATGTTCATACCTAAAGAGCAAAACGAATTCATTACCTCTAAAATAATGTCCCCGTTGCTGTGTTTGTATCATGCTCCCTGGAGACCGCCTGGGGTTTCACTGTTACCCCCGAAATGCACCAATTAGTGGTAAAGTAAAAATGTGCAGAAGCGGAACTTGCCCGTGGGTATCGGGTCCCACGTGGCCCCTAATGGTGTTTCTTTACTTAGAGGGTCGTTGGTTTCACTTGCATATGGAATGCTTGTTAAATCAATAAATGCATAGTATCAGATCTAGACAACTTTTGGGTCACCTCGTTCGAGTTCGAGTAATGGGCGACTAATGTTGATTTTTAAATAATTACAAAAAGCAGCTTATTTTTTTTATTAGTGATATCTTTTTAATTGTAACATTAAGAGTTTGTTCTTTCAATGCGCGTAACATTTAAGTGTTTAATGTACTTTGGTAATTAATTTCGTGTCTGGTAAGATTACGTTTCACGGTGCAGGTACTTAATGTAAATATATTTCGTATCTATCATTAATCTTTTAAATTTATTGGCTAGTAGTTGGTAAAGAATTTCACCGGAGCGTGCGAGGGCGGCGGACATATTTATAGCTCCCAGTGATAAAAAGAAATGAACTGACTAGTTTTTTACATTTTTGGAAAGTTCTCTAAACTCAATGGGCTCTTTCACTCGGTTCTTTTTTGACATAAAATGGTCATGTCGAGAGATAAGTTTGTCGACAAGATGCAACCATTGTTTACTTTATATGTTACCGCTGAGTAAACACTTATAAAGTATGAAAAAAAAACTTTCATTTCACCAAGTCCTCATCTCAGTTTAATTAAAATGCAAGCGCCCGCCGTCTTGGTCTGTAGATATAATAGTGACTTTTCTTATTAGTCGTTTTCTTTTACAGTACATAACAAGGAGGGAAACTTCATAATACTTGACTGAACAAAAAGGGGAGCACTCTGCAGTAAAGTAAGAAAAATATTTGGCAAAAGTAATGAGAAAATTTCGAAATAGGTCCTTATCTCAACATCATTTTACGGAGAAATACAAGAAACCGGAGCGAATATAGATAATGTTATTACAAATCACGTAACGCATTCCCGTGATCCACATGTGTTAATGTAGCTTGATCCCGGACGTAAACAGGGAAGGTTATTTGAGCGCTGGATTTGTGGGTATTTGACGTGAACTATCAGGCGCCGCGGACGCGTGTCCGAACATCAACGGTGAATAGAACTGTCGGTCGTGTCGCCTCACGTCGTATGGGACAGCTTTTTACTACACTCTAGGGAAATTCGCTGATTCTCGCCGTAAAGCCGCGTACACGACATTTTCAGTTGTTCACAACGTACAAAGCGATTCTGCCGCACGTTGCTTCGTTCTTCTCCGACATAAACAGCCCCGTGTCAACTTCAATGTCGTTAAGTGCACAACAAAATGACTTTATGTGCCGCATACAGATTGCCGGCATGTCGTTCGGCTGACAGCTGCTCTATTAATGTTCGAGTTTTATCGATCTTGTTTCTGATTCGATTTAAATTTTAATTCAGCTCGATTATTGTGGTCTTAGATGTCGTCGTTACAAACTGGTGGAATGGCAGAAGGATGCATTTCAACAAGTTTTATTATAAGCCATTACCATCATGCTGCTGAGCTTTTCTAGATGCTGGATGCTAATTGCAAGCTTTAATTAGTGAAGATCATGTTACCAACCAATTATGGGGTCCTGGGATGTTAAGATTATGAACATGTTAAAATGTTCCTATGAATATTCTTATGTACCGTTTATTTAAACTTTTTCAATCGACCATCGTCGTAGAATACGAGTAACACATGCATTAAATCGTAAATTGATTATAATCATTGAAATATATTATTTTTTTTACCTACTTTATTGAAATCACATTTTAGATTGCATGGTGGTAGCCAGTTTAAGATTCTGCAGCTCGTTTCATTGCTGATAATTATTGCCATAAGTATAATTTCACCGATACGAATTAAGAAATGCTGTTTAGTTATACTAAAATAAATATTTTAAGCAAAGAAAGTAGAACAATGTCAAAAACAAGCAACCAAAATGTTTTGTATATTTTTAATTTTCGTGTATCGCGACGGGAGCATGGCCATTTTATTCATTTCCTGGTCCCAATTCAATCTGACCGGTGCGCCGCATGTGGTACATTGGGTAACAAAATTATACCTCGCGTGGAAGTCCGGGAGCTCGAGTGGATGGAGTTTCAGCGGAACGGTTACACTATGGCATCATAACTACTTACAGTACATAATAATATCTATATACATAGAATTATGTTTAGGCTACATTCTGTCACTCAATAATTACTCATCAAAGTTTTGAGGAACATAAATTTATGAGGATATTGTTTTTGTCTTGTTTTTTCACCCTCATTAAATCTTGTTACTTGTATACCTATGTTAAAATAACATTAAAGTACCTATACCTAGTGTTAATAATAACAAACATCGACAATCTACAAATAATTTCTATTTAGCGGCGCCTCACCTAATCCTAAAAAACATTATCGTTTTCGTCTTCAAAAACCTTAAAAAACAACAAAAAGTGAGCCAATCGGTTGTACCGCTTTTACTGGGACCACACCTTGGGCCATCCCAGCCCGAACGTCCATATTTATGTACAAATGTATTGTTCGGTTACGGTATTATGAAATACTATTGTCTGTTTTATTTATGAAATGTGTATATTATTCGTTTGACTTTTTGAGGTTTTTGAAATGCCATGCCACCACACAAGAATTCTCATTCACTTTTCTATTATTAATTATGAATGATGTAATGTTTATTATTTATGTGCTTACTTTATCAAAGACAAGATAAGTATCTCTCATTATTCGTGTGTAGGTATATATTATTTAGTTTTTTTTGTGTTCCGTATCCGGCTATGCGCAGGGTCCAAACGGAATCATATTGCTGTCACTCACGCGTCCGTCCGTCCGCCCGTCATCCGTCATCTGTCACACACAGTCACACACGTTTTACAGCCAAACGGTTGAAAAAACAGTATTCAAATTATCACAGTATGTTTTGCTGACCCATAGCCATAAAAATTGACAAAACTTAGTTTTATTTCTTTTAACTTCCCATTGACCTAAGAACTTCAACTTTTTTACTATTACGTATATTTTACTACGCAGCTACGCCTTTTGTGGCGCAGCGTGGGTAGACCCCCCACAAGTTGGACTGATGACCTGGTAAAGGTCGCGGGAGTCCGCTGGATGCGGGTGGTGCAAGACCGGTCATTGTGGCACTCTTTGGGGGAGGCCTATGTCCAGCAGTGGACGTCTTTCGGCTGATATGATGATGATGATGATGATATTTTACTAACAAATACTAATATATTGATAGATCAAATGACTTCTTTGAAATTTCCAAATGTTTCCATCAAAACCACCTTAATTTTGTGTTTGGTTCGGCACCCTAAATTTTTTACTTAGTGTTATCATAAAATACCTAAGCTCAGCAAATACGTAAGGCAATAAAATATAAAATATTTCTAAATAAGCACTTCATCTGGGATGCAGAACATTTTGATTTGCTTACAGTTGATCAATTTTGTCGATTCTTCCAGAATCCCTTATGACTATTGCCTTTAAACGTACCTATCTACTTATAATATTCAAAAGATATGTATACACTAACACCTAACACACTCTAACAAGTGAACTTGTAATTAGTACATAAGTCACTGTTATTTAGGCTTAGAATCCCTGTCTTAGAACCTACTAGTAACATAACACACCTACAGTTTGGCGCTGATGATGAATCGCCTTACCAAGTAATTAAAATACACCTGGCCAATGTAAAGTCAAGGAATTTGAATGTTTGACATGTTTGGACTCTATTGCACTAGAAATAGAGTCCAAAAGTGAAAAACACTCAAATTACCTGGCTGTACATTTGGGTTGTCATATAAAAATTATACTGAAAACAAATGAATCGGTAGTTTAATAATTAATTCGTCTGTGACGTGGCACCGAGGCGCCCCGCGGCTGCGACACGCGCAACTCCGTGTTCATTATAACTCACTTAAGAATAACTTAATCATCGTAATTTTATGTAAGCTCAAAATAATTAAATTGTAGTAAAATATAATGTGATGGCCAGATGGTGAATATTAAAATATGAATTATGATTATGTTTGGTAAGAGGATTTCTTAGTAGTTGTCATATTGTTATTGATTACGATTTGATGCCAGTTACAGCGCATCGGGGGGCATTAAAAGACATTTTAATAAGGTACTTTTGTTACAAAAGTACTACAATTGAGAATATGTCCGATATTTTTGGTTTTTAGTTTTCCAGTGGATAAATTAAAACCACCCTCCGGTTTGTCAGTCTGGCAGGGAACGGTTTTCTTGAACTTAACAGCATCAAGCCGACTAAGTCCAACGGGGCGCGCTCATCATCTGCTGTCTGAAACAAAACTAGAGGGGTTTTCTGACTAAATGTAGGTGGGTTTTAAGTTGAGGCCGTGTATTACCACTTTTGAGTTTTTAAAAACCATCTGAGACATGGAATATAGTGTCTTAAAATCTAAAAAAAATATATGTGTTACATAAGGATCTTGTCTAGTCAAAATCGCAGTCAGTTACATGACCTGATGAATTTCACTCGATAGAAAAAAATCGCGAAGTTACCCCTTTTTGGAATGTATTTTCAATACTACGGCTATATTACTGATATTTAACGTTTTATTTTTGTACTCAATTAAAGATCGTAAATAGTTATAGACAAATTCGCAGGGTTTGCTTTGATAGAATGATTGGCTTAATGACTATAGCTAAATATTTACAAAACTGCGCGCAGAGCTTGCGTAGAGAGCGGGATGGTTAATTATAAACTCACGCGTGTTAGAACGGGACATATGCGTTGGGGATACCTCCCCTTAAATACCTATTGGGTTTGTTACTCGAGCTCACTTTCACGCGGGAAAACTAGTTCATATGCGCAAAACAAATTAATTTGATTTGAAGACTAATGCCTACATTTCATCAAAAAGACTAAAGTAATTGATAAAATGACTACCTAAGGCGACTTCCTGACTTGGCGGGGCGGGATCGATATGTGACATTTTCATCTTTGACGTAAACTTACTGACGTCGCAAAAATTTTTACTTGACGGAATACTGTCAGTATTACATTTGCGCAGTAGTAATATCATGCGCAGAAGCGAACCAGTACTGCCATCGCATCACCCCGCTACCGCGCATCCCGCGCCAGTCAGGAAGCACTAATTTAAATATAAGCGCGCAGTAAAAAGCGGCCTCGGCTGACAGTTGACACTGACATTTGACAGCCTGCTCATATCGTACCGCCCCCGCACCGACAAATCAGGAAGTCGCCTAACGAACAAATATAGTAAAGCGGAGGAAGCAAGCTCGAACTAACAACAAAACGTATGTATTATTTACACGTGCAATTCATTTATTTAAAGGTTTGACTTGAGTTTGGTATTCTTGAATAATGCAGCGAACTTGTTCTGGCGAAACTCCCAATATTTTCAGACCATCCAAGTTAACCAAACTGGTAAACGGCTGTAAACTAGAAGTAGTTTCCTTCCTCGCCTCGTTACCCTCCCGGTAGCAGACACCTCACGGAATAAACACACCTCTATCACCGGGCACGGGCAACCATCACAGTCGAGTACACGTCTATTTTACTTAGCTAGGGATGGTCAGAACTTGTTGAACATGTCGATGAATATGGTTTCGTAGTTGGAATTACTTTTTCCATCTATTACAAAAACCGAAGTTATAAACTCTTAAAATCGAGAGAGAACCTATAGATCGATCGAGGTATAGAACTCTTAAAGTGGTTTGTGTTAAATTTAAACATTTCTCCTAATGATGCCGTTGTCCCGATGACCTTGACCTTGCAAAATATTATCACTAAAAACTTTGTACATCAAGACAAGTTAAATTTCAAAAAAGAAACTGTTAAACGGCCGAAAATTGCAACAATAAATATTTCAGTAGTTACTACTACATCATTGTCTGGTATTGTTGTTGTAGCTACTTATGATAAAATAGATATACATATAAATTACATTCATATATAGTTGCTAACATAGACAAAATATAGCCCAACACTACCTACAGAAAACAGACGACCTATCTGCTCTGGTCACAACGCTAAAATTTTCCTAGAGGAAACTGCAAGGTTATTACGAAAGGTGCTCGAGTCGGGTATGAATTCAACTAGGAAGGCAATTTCCGCTTTATGGCGTGCCATGAGACTGGAGTGTGCCCACGATTTGAGTGATCCGGAAACGACGGGGCTATTAAGTACCGATATCTCGATTGGCAGGGTGTTACGTATTGATAACCGATTTGGCAGGCATCGGATAAACAGGGATTCTATAAAGAGAGCCTGAAATGACAGGTGAAGGAGGATTAGCATGAAATAATTGAATTAATTTGGCTACTAATTGCCCAGAATCTAGCCACTATCGGGTAATTTATACCTGCTCTCTTATCACAATCTGCGAAGATTGTTTAAAAAAAATCCCGTCAATATTTTATATTATTCACTTCTTTTCAAATGGGTAGCATTTAACGAACCACCAAATTAGGTGCCGAATGATGCTCTAAAAAATTACATTGATTACCAAAAATACTAGATTCGCACCAAATTTTCAACTCCTTTTAAATATAAAGTGCAACTCAAAGAAGTAACATGTCGATAACCTATTAAATTTAATTGTTACCAAATAAATTAGTCACTACCCAAAAATACTTAATGATCACCTAATTTCAAACACCAAATTTCATATAATTTACATCCAAATATTACAGGGCTCGTAATCCTATTAAAATTATTTACACCCAAATAATTCTTTCGATACCCAGAAATACTACATGATCACCAAATTTCACGAGGCAATTGTTTTTTAACGCCCCACGCGCAAAGCAGTTCCAATCTAGTCTAACCTCATTGCTAGCACACTGATGCGGTTTTCCATACGGTCCGTCTCGCTCGCACGTCGCACCGCGTGCGAGCAAGACAGCGCTAAATGATTTTATTTTATAGAAGCTTCAAAATTTCTGTAATTTTAATGAGACACGTACATAACATAATTTAATTTAATATCTTTTCAACAGTGCTTTCCGTACTGGTCGCATACAGCTATTTGTTCTCAGATGTTTTTGCCTCTACTCTATTCGCTGATAATCGTCAATTTGCCTAGGTAGTAGTATTTTTCTATGACATCTATTTTTATTTCAAACTAGTGGACATTGGAACAGTATTGACGGATCTCCGCTGGCGCGGAGCTCCTATTTTGAGTTATTTTGGCCCTTCGGGCCGATGCAAAACTAACATAACCTAAACCTACCTATATACCTATTAACTACCTTTAATTTTTCCATGAAAGTCTATCTAAATTAATAAAGTAAACTCATTTGAGGACCTTTATCCATTTTCATAACAAACTAACAATTTAATAAATCAACAAAACTCATTTTCAAATAAAAGTTTTCAATCAAACGCGTTCACGTCAACGCATTAAAAAATTAATAATAAAACTTTTTGCAGTTTGTAAACCATCAGCAATAGGTAGTTAGAATGAAACAGCAATAGGTACCTTTCACTCTAACGACAATTTGTATTTGATTGAGTGAGATAGCGGTATACGTGTTATTATTTCACACAGCCACATTGCGCGTTGTTTTTTAAATTAATTTAGAATTTTACTTTCTAATTTATAACATTTTGGAAATGACTAAAATATTTATAGTGCTAAAACAATTAATTTGTAACTGTTTACTAAAATGTAGCATGCGATGTGTATAATATTTGGATGTAATTCTAATGAAAAAAGGTGCATGAGATTAGGTGGTAGTTTAGTGTTTTTGGTGGTACTTGACAATTTTTTGATGCGATTATAAATTTATAGGAACGCAATAAGTAAAATAGGTGCAAGTGCTGCAAAAATAGGTAGAATATTTTTGGTGACTCGGAATTGCTGATCGATAAATTTTTTTGAGTGTTCAACCTTATTTTAGGGTTCGAAAATTTGATGATATCAAAAGTTATTTAGGTGATCATTTTATTTATTCCCTTTTCAAATATGTCGTTCGACTTTTCCTTACGACTTGAGCACGAGGGACTCCGATGGTTTCTTTTAAGATAACTACGTAAATTATTTTAATAGTCTATGTATTTACGAGAAATTATATGATTCAACAATTTACTCTCAATAATCTAAGCAAAAATGCTGATACCGCTCTGAGTTAGTTCTTCTCCGTTACCCAAATAAAAATAAATGTTAGGCGAAGGCAATCTTACATTAGCCACCGTTCATAAATTTTTATTGCTCAAATATCTTAGCTCAAAATACTCAATACACTTACCTACTTCCTTACCACGTCTCTGGCTCTTCTAATTTTATTTTCCGTAAATTCGGCTACCTCCCTGAGAATGCCATTCAATTTCAATCTAATCCTGCACCCGGTAACAGTCTGGTAGATGACGTAACTGCTACATTGCCGGTAACTACCGGGGAGGAATGGCGTAAGTCCTCCTCATTTCTCTGCTCACTGTTGAACGTCATTTCGTAAATTTGCACCGAAATGTGGAGCTTAACGTGAAGCCTGCGATCAAATTTTGAAACCAATTTATATAATATCATTTTATATTGTTGGTAATTTAGGGAATCCGCGGTGTAATTGGATTATTTATGAAGGAATCTATTTAATATCCGAAGGAAAAGAATGTTTGGTCAGAGAAACATGTTTATTGAAAGCAAATCAAATAAGTAATGGACAATCATCGACAATAGACAATTATGGAACGTAGAAACTCATTTGACAGAATACGGCCAGTATGTAACAGAATCTAGCAGGATCTTCGAAAATCATGTTATTCTATATTGTACAATTTCACATGGACTGCTTTATTGTTAAATTGACATTTACTCTTTTGAATTCTTGATGGCTGCAAATAGACCTCTCTAGTTTAGTGACAGATAGAAAAAAAATATACTTAACGTAGTGGCACCAGTAATGGACCTGGCTCCAGTAATGGACGCAAAAATCTTTCACGGTCGAAATTAAGCAACGGAAAAGTATTTAAGTCAAGGCAACACTTTAATCATAAAGAATGGGCTTCTACGTATCACATTGACAAATGACATACACCTCGGTCATTTTGTTTAAAAATGGCGCGGCGGCAAAAAGTGTGCTCCGGCATTTTTCACGAAAAACCTTATTTTCTTACAGAAATAACTAAGGAAGTAGGTTTACGTTTTTGATTGTAAACTTTATTTTCTCTAAACTATATTATTTTGATATGATTTCGTGAGAAGAGTTAGATATTTAACAACACTTTTTTAAAATGTTTATTGCATTAGAATCCAATTTGAATGATTTAGAGAGGATGTACATTACTGGTTCCTATTTTTTGTTAATCTCCAATTATGGACAATTCTCCATGATTGGTTTTTCATACTGAATTCTGGTTACCCAATTATGGACACCCAATGTTGGACGGATTTATTGGCGAGGTAAATGTTTGAAAAATGCCACCCAGTTTTATTATAATAGTAGTTTATCTACACAAATATCATAATCCTCTAAAATGCGTTCAGATACAGTAGGCAAATGGCCTTCATTTTAACATCAATGTACTTATGAAAATTTTCTTACCTGGGATGAAGGTTACCAGCAGTAATAAATATTCATTATAATTTCCTATTTAGTACTATAATGATTCTTTTTTTAATTTGGAACAGGAAAATTAAAATTCAGTCGATACGAAAGGTCAGCTCGATATAGGTTTTTTTTTGGATAAGGATTCAGGGAGAAGGATTTCAAATTTTACATTTATTTTAAATTTTAAGAAAAAATATTTTTTTTCGAAAAATCGTCATTATACTCGATTTCGACTAATTCGGGGATGAGGATTTCAAATTTTATATTAATTTTGAATTTACAGCGAAAAAAATTATTTTGTGAAAAATCGTCATCATACTCGTTTTCGACTAATTCGGGGATAAGGATTTCAAATTTTATATTAATTTTGAATTTACAGCGAAAAAAAATTATTTTGCGAAAAATCGTCATCATACTCGTTTTCGACTAATTCGGGGATAAGGATTTCAAATTTTATATTAATTTTGAATTTACAGCGAAAAAAAATTATTTTGCGAAAAATCGTCATCATACTCGGTTTCGACTAATTCGGGGATAAGGATTTCAAACATTTATATTAATTTTGAATTTACAGCAAAAAAAATTTTTTTTCGAAAAATCGTCATTATACCTACTTGATTTCGACTAATTCGGGGATAAGGATTTCAAATGTTATATAATACCGGCTACTATAAATATGTAACCGGTAGCACTGGTAGCAATGCAGTTTGCCTTCGGCTTCTGAATCCATCTTAGAGTACTTATAATATGTGTGTAGATAAAGTAATGTTACCTTACTTTCAAATTTTATATTAATGTTGAATTTTATATTAAGTTGAAATCCTTATCCCCGAATTATAGTCGAAATCAAGTATATTGACGATTTTCCGCAAAAAAAAAATTTTTTACTTAATATTCAAAATAAATGTTAAATTTGAAATCCTTATCCCCGAATTAGTTGGAATCGAGTATAATGACGATATTTCGAAAAAAAAAATATTTTTTTCACTTGAAATTCAAAATTAATATAAAATTAAAAATAACTATAAATACATTCAGTTGACTGGTAGTGAATGCCTTAAGGCATTAAGTCCGCCATTTGTACTTTTTGTATTGTGCAATAAAGTTTTAAAAAATAAATATACCTTCAAATATATAAAATTTGAAATCGAGTATAATGACGATTTTTGTAAAAAAAATTTTTACTTAAAATTCTAAATAAATGTAAAATTTGAATTCCTCATCCATAAATCCTTATCCCGGAAAAAAATTCATTATTGCCGTGGCCGGGGAAAAAAGCAATTGCAGGCTGATTATTTGTTTAAACGGACGAGCTTGCGAGTCCGTTTAATTATAATATGAACCCTGCAATTGCAATTCCGGCCGAGGCTAAAATAGTACTTTTTCTTAAAAAATGGAGGAAATACGACAAAATTTGGATAAATATTTGATAATGATAAACATAACCTTAAAACGTCAAAAACATCATGCGCAACAAAAAATAAACAGCGGGATGTTTATTTTTTTTAACAGAATCGCAAGTGTATTGTTTTACCGAAAAACGCAAATTATTCAAGACTTAAAAAGACGTCGCGTTTCCAACAGAAAAATACGAGCTGAATTGGCTGAATACGACCTGTGCCTCCTTTTATATGACAGTTTCTACTTTTTTTTAAAGTTTGGAATTCAACAAACAAAGGAATTTATATGTGAAATTGCAGGCGGCCTACAATGTTTTTAGGACATAAGGTGTCCATGATTGGGTGTCCATAATTGGAATTTGTCTGTCCATCATAGGATTTTCGAAGATTTTCGACTTTTTCAGATTTGGAGCAATTTTCTCGGAACTTACAAGTTTATCCAAAACTTTTGTATGTTAATTATAATTAGTGATTATTAAGCTACATTTTCTTTGAAATAACTAACATCAAACTTATAAAATAAGAGAGTTATAGCCAAAAGATGTTGACGGAGTTCTTAAGCCGTCCATAATTGGTGCCACTACGTTAATACAGTTTTAACTTTAACGCTGTGTTTTAGAAAAGGTTCGTGCCTAAACTTTTTGTATCCAATTATATGAATGTAAATAAAATTGTACACGCAAAAGGTTTAATTAATTATAAGCTTCGTATTTTTTCCCACTCCATAAAACACATAACGACTTGGTCACGTTTGGTCACAAACATGACACGGAGTTTATTCGTTTTCATATAACTTCCCCCTCTTAATATTTACCAGGTGTCGTTACACCCCCTTTATTACTTCAGACTGCAATAATCCCCGTAGACGTCTCGCTATCCGGATAATACGGGTTGTTTAAACAGGGCTTATTCATTGCTTGTTTGGCGTTCATAATAACGAAAGACAGAATATGAAGCATTTGTTTATATAAGACTTGAAACTGAAAGAGACCCCTTGACTGGAAGAGATCCCTTTTAGGGATAAGTTCGCCTTTGTACCAAAATGTCCTTATTTGTTTGTATTTTTTGTGTTTTTTTTTTTGTGTACAATAAAGTTATTACATACATACATACATACTTGAACTGTTGAATATTAATAGCCAAATGGTTTAATAAGTTCCAAGTTCCTGATCAATAATAGAGTTGATAATAAGATCAATAGTAAGTCAAATTCGATCAGTTTCCGTAAAGAGAAGTGGGCTTTTAATATGTTACTATGTTACTAATACCGAGCGTGAAAATATATTTTATGTTTATTACTTCTGAATGCCTACCCTCCCTATAGGTATGTCTAAGATCTATCTTGTAGTAAATATGTAATGTAGTACAGAAACTTTATAAGGTTAACAAGAGAGTTGAGACAAACGCCAAGAATATTTAAAAAAATGCTGAATACCATTCCCTTTTCTGCGCTATCCATTTTTATTCGAGTCGCACAAATATCGCATTGAAAGCAAAAACTTCTGTAGAGGCTGTACCAACAATACATACGAGTGATTGACCCACATCTCATTGGGCAAGAAAAAGAAATGCTCTCACTTACCCCACTTATTTCCTTTGTCAGCAAAAAGTTCGGCAATATTCGCCTTAACGCAACCTTTCTCAGTAGGAGCCACGCAACGCTTTCATAAAATACATCACAAACCAGTAGGCTAACTATGATTATACTTAAAATTATTTGAACTGTCCGAGTTGTATCAAATTAGGCCGTTCAAAAAGCGACTTTACTGTCCAAGCGTGAAGATTCAAAGTCCAATGACAAGTTTTATAAAATGTCGGACATTTTAAATAATTTCTACTATACATATCAGAATACCTAAATTTTATTTACATTTTTATTATTTATTTAATAAATTTTATATTTAGTATTGATATTAGGTTTTTTTATTAAAAATGGGGTGGGAAATGTTCTTGGTCAGCATCGAGCCGGGGGGCAAAGATGAGGCCGACAGTGAAGCGAGCTCACCCAGAAGATGCAGACTCGTGCCTTAAAAAGGTTAACCAATTTTAGTTTTTCTAATGTATAAGAACCGCTAACTACAGAAATTTGCGAACCAAACAAGTCAATTGTTCAGCGTGAGTCAAAAGTGAATTTGTCCAAGTACAATGCTCACAGAATCACGGAAGAATTGGACGACAGTGACTGGAGAGTTGCTAACTTAGTAAATGTATTACACTCCAGTCAATTTCTATATTTGCGGGCAATTGAGGCAGTTGTTCATCACAACTGCTTAGCTAAACTAGTTTCACAATAAATCAAGTCGCCTGTTTGTTGATAGAAACTGGCTACAGAATTTTTCTACAGACTGATACCTTAATAGAAACGTACGAGTATAAAATATTCTACTGTAGTTCGGTGTAATCTGTGTCCGCCCTCGGTTTGACAAATAGTGGAGATTACTTTCATTATTCGCGGCGCGCGTATTACCTGATATTGCTACCTCTAACAATGAGAGCCGAAGGAAAATAAAATATAACTCCGTTGCGGGGATCCGACTGATTCCAGAAATGCGATAGGAGAAAGTCCGTGCAAATGAATGGAAAGGTCAGATTTATAAATAGTGAGTCGTTTATTGTGTTCTCAATTACTGATTTGGTATTTTATTTGTTTGACATTTAACTTATACTTAACTTCAAACGTTATCTTTTCTTCAACTTAACAGTTAAGTACGTAAGGTTTTTGAAAAGTTAATTGGTGTTAGACTAACTTTTTTAAGCAGCCACATTTATACAATAAATATAATATTTAAAATCCGATGTGGATGTAACAGTTAAGTGTATGATAATATACTCACGGACCGTCAAAGTCGGAAATTCGTGAGAATTTTCAAATCTCAATGCAATTCTGTCACCCAATTCCCGCGTTGTTTCGCATTTTATAAAACCTGCACGTCCTAGACACTGGCTTTACGAGCTAAACAATAAAATAACAACGGGTGAAGGTATAAAATTAGCAATAAATAGAGCCATACGTCTGGCCCCACACCTGTGCGCCGGTCAGGGGTGACCAGCCATAACTCACTCGAATTGTGCCCCCGGGCTAATGTTGCCCAGACAAACACTAATACGGGCGGGAAATAAAATTGTTGTTTGCTATTTCGCTCATATACTACGAGGAGACGATTTGTTTACCAGTTAAGAATCCAGTTGCCATCCGGCACCGTCATACTTGTTAATAGTTACAGTTATTAAAAACTGGAAAGTGGAAACTGTTTTGTAGGAAGAATTTTCTTGCATCGTTGTGTGACATTCAATTTCACTATATGTAAATATAATATTTTTCAAAATTTAGTTCTTAAAATTTGATTGTAAGTCATACTTATAGCAAGTAGAGGTGTTGAAAAATACTTCATATTATCATTTTAATGAAAATTTAGTATACAAAGTCGAGGTTCAGCTACATAAAACATCTCTACAGCATCTGCATATATATTCGTTTGCCAAAACAGCGTTTCTTAACCAGGGATTTTCGCAAAACCAATTTTGAAAGGGTTGTCCGGAAATCCGCGGGTGAGTTTCAGGGCGAAAGTGTGGCGGGTAATGAGAAATGATAAGCTCTACACTAGTTCGCTATTAGCGAAGATGGCGGCCCCTGCGTCGAGGGGGAATCAGCTGTATTATAATAAGGCTTTACACAACAACCTATAGAAAAATAATCTACCGACCATAGTACTTCGCTCAATCAGTAGGGAAGCGATTTAAATACATTATGCGCCACAATAAAAGCCAACAGGCTATAAACCTCAATTTAATACTAACATTAAAATTATTATCCGAATGTAATAAAAGCGCCATTAAATCGCACTTTCAACACCTCAGGCTACCGGCACTGTAGGCGATAGCAGATATTTATGAGGGCTGATAAAGGACGAAAACTTGTTCATCGGTTCCCCATAATCCTTAATAAGTATGGATTAGCAGGGAGAGGCATCGCAGACCACGTCGTAAATTAGCTGAAGGAGGCCGTTTTCATGGTACTTTATTATCTAATTTTATGAAACAGGTCTCGTGTTTGATAAGTGCGTTTTACGACAAAGATATTACCGTAGACTAGGTGTCTGGAGACACCGTTGTCTGATTAAGTCATCGTAAAATAGGGTTTTATTTGTAGCGTGAAATTCTTGCATATCATTAATAAGTAGAGAAAATTAAAGGGACTATCGGTATAGTTTTTACGCATACTCGTAACTTAAGCTAGCATATTACAGCACAGAGTCGAGAAAAAATGTCACAATGTTAAACTTAGATAGACGCAGAGGAAAATCCATGCACGAGTGTAGTGTAAGAAATATTAGACATCGAAACTATATATATTTATATTATGTTTCTGGATTCAATCAAGATACAATTTTCTCCGTACAACGTGTGCGAGGACGCGGAAAATATCTAAGAAGTTGGTAATTTGATCGAGGCATAATCCAATTATTTCCGCGTCGGGTCACGGGACATCATTGGAGAGATCTCTTCAATATTGAAGGCCTTTCAGGGAGATTCATTTCCAACCTGAGTTTGAATATGATTTTCATGCTCATGAAATTTAATGCGAGTTATTATTTAAGGAAATGCTGTTGACGTAACAATGTTTTTTTTTTCTAAAGTTAAAAATACTAATTAAACAGATTTATATGATAGTAGTTACAATAGCACTTGTATTCATGTAAAGCAATTTCATTAAACTTCTCACAAGTCTGCGTTCAATTTCAATATTTCAAAATGCCTACCACATTAAATTTTATAAGTTAATCATCACGCACGGTCGCATGGTCGGCAACGCGCACTCTTTTGGAGTTGCGAGCGTCTATAGGCTGCGGCGTCCGCTTACCAACAGGTGGACCGTACGCTTGTTTGCCACCGTCGTAGTATATAAAAAAAAAACACTTTTTCATATTAAATACCGATAGCGCAAATAACTGTTAGCAAGACAAATTGCCGGGATTTGCGTAGTTGTCCATGATTTATAGGGCCCGCATGTTTCGGAAACCGCTACCAAAGCAATACGACAGACGCAACCTCCAGGGAAACCGCGTATCTACCCGCGTCACCTGCAGGTATTTGTCAAAACTCTCTAAACACATTTACAATACACCCACAAATAAATACGCCAGCCCAATATCTCCCTTAAAGCTTTCAACATAAGGTAGACGTATTAAAACTTTGCATGTTTGTCATAGACGGTGTCTTGATAGCTCTACCAATATTGTATCGACACGGCACGCCTGTCATATGTGGTCGCATACGGATAGCGGAAGCTGTGTGATGTATGGTTTAAGTTTTATAAACAAATATTTATTGCGTAACTTTGTGAAGCAACATTTGAACAACTGTGGTTCATCATAACATTCACAACATGAAACCTACATGTCCTACATACTTATAATAATAATAATAGTTTATTTGTACATAAACGTAAGGTTACATGGCATACATACTTAATAAACAAATTTTGTACAACTTAATAAATATTAATAATAAATATTTGTGGACAATCTTACACCAATCAGCCTAGTCCCAAACTAAGCAAAGCTTGGTACTGTGGGTACTAAGCGACGATATACATACTTATATAGATAAATAGATACTTATATACATAGAAAACATCCAAGACCCAGGAACAAATATTCGTGCTCATCACACAAATAAATGCCCCGGCCGGGATTCGAACCCGGGACCTCTAGCTTCGCAGGCAGGGTCACTACCAACTAAGCTAAAGCGGTCGTCAAACTTATATTTCTTCTTCTTCTTCTTTAAAAAGGTTATCAGTGATGATTTCGCCAATCAATACTTGTTCAAAGACGTTGTTCGGTAACGACGCCATGACAGTAGGCAACTGGTTTTGTTCGGTAGTGGCTTCTGCTCGTCGTCGCGCCGAGCACGTGTGTTCACCAACGCAGCGACGAGCAAAATCCCAACTTATATTTAAGAAAGGCGAAATAACAAGTCTCGGTATAGACCTACTTCTAGATTGGACGCCTTCGACTAAATTGGGTACTGAAAGCATGACTGAAATCGATTTCACCTTAAATCGCAATTGGATCACGTAGTCAGTTCATTTCCGTGAATTCTTATAACGTGTCCAAGTACTTCGGTGGGACTACCTGCAAGGGGTGTCTGCGTAATTTATGACCCCAGATAACGAGGGCTCACAGTGACCTTATCGACTTCCCCTCTTTTTACTCGGCTCTCTAGTGCCTTTTTTCACTAGCAAATCGACTATTACAACGGGAGCGTTATCAACTGTAGACAATCTTAACTGAGAGCTAAGTTTTCAGCGCCATTTTGAATACACTTGAAGTCAAATGTAGTCTTCTTTCAGGTTCCATAATGATATTATTGATCCAAGCCTTGTAGGTATTAATTGAAAGCATATAATTTTCCGTCATATTATGATAAAATGTCTCATACTGTGTCTCACATACTTAGTCGATAGTATGCGGTTTCAACATATTCCTTATGCTGATCAATTTGATAATTAACACATTCCGTATTCATGTTTAGTCAATTAAAGATATCTTGTACGTATCGTGAAAAATAAACTAAAAAAAAATTCGTAAGACATTCGACAATTATAGGAAAACATCCATCAAATATTTTCTAGTTTCCTCTTTATATATATGAGATTTACGAGGGATATTACGATTCTCTCGATATTAATGATCACGATTCCGAGCTCTGAGCTTCTGTGAAAGTCACACGTCTTCTGATCATTCCTTGCACCTGACGGCGCACTCTAAAATTCTTTATAGCTTATTCTTTCAGATTAGAGTAACGTAGATTATGTTTAAAAGGTTTTTCCCTATTTTTATAATAATATTTTTTCATGTTCGGTTTAAAGGTATTCAAGTTCATCTGTACATCAATATGAAGTGAAGTTTGTTGCATATATTGCTACCGTCAAAAAGACATTACAAGATCTTTACAGTCTGCAGGATTTCAATTTGACTGTGTGAAAATGCATTTATTTTATACTGCAGATAAAGTATGTGGAAACCCGAGGCGCCAATCAAAGCGCCTGAAGAATGGTCGCTATTTCCTGAAGCGGCCCTCGCTTCCGCTCTAACGTTTTTTATATATAGCCCCATTTGTTCTTCGCTAACTGCTCCAGTTACTTTTTAATTCAAAAATTAGAGTTTGATTGTACGGTTAACTACATAATTATGGAAATATTTCCATAATTACGTAGTTAACCGTACAATCAAATTCTAATTTTAGAATTATATTTATATTGCAGCACATATATGCTACTATTATGCGACTATTTCTTTATGATATTGTAAGGAATCACGTTTCTAATTCATCTGTCATTAGCAGTAATTAGATATATTACCTACACTCGTAGAATGAAAGATAAATTAGGTTATGAAATTATACTTATAAAAAAACTTGCCCAGGTATGAGATAAAGCACACCATTTCACGATATATTCATAGGTAGCCGCATAAGACCCGTTGTTAAACAATCTTTAGGAACCTACGTATAATTATGTATTTGAATGAGTTTGAATTCAAACTTTCGCGACCGACCGTTCGTTTCGTTTTTAACCGTTAAAATATAGTTTGAATAAGATTTTTATTGACGAGAATTTATTCGGTTTGAAGCACTCAATTGTTTATGAGCGTATCGTCTAAGGTAATCACTGCAAAAAAAATTTGGAGGCTGTCAGTATCATACAATGTAAACAAGGAATTAATTCAAGGGAGTTGCTTCCCGAATTAGAAAAAAATGCTGACTGTTTTTGACGACTATACTTAATAAATATTTTCCAGAAACGTAAAATCAAGTATCGACAATAAATAATACGTAATATATACACTTTGATTTATCGAAACGCAATGGGAATATCCAATGCAGTTATATTCCAAGTGAATTGTAAAACAGTTTACTCTCGTACCCCTAAGCTAACACTTAATCAAACTATAGATTAAATACGTCCGTTATCAATACGACATCGTCCGTAATATTCAATTTCGCGAGACAGGTCTATCGTATATTTTACAATATATTAAATTAGAAGGATCGCGTTTAAAACCTGAGATGAGATTTGAGCCCTTAGGTTATAATTTAGAGGCTACTATAAAACGGCAGCTGGCTTATGGAAGATCTGCAGCGTGATTACCGAGAAAAGATGTTTGATAAACAGCCCACTTATCAATTTGCTAGGGGCCTGATTGCTGGTAGGACGAACAAAAAGGAAACTTATATTACCTGAATAAAAACGTCCGAGAAGTGCGACGTTGTTTGGCCAAATTAGCATCGCTGTGTGGAGCAGTAATGGAGTGGAATTTAACACCGTCTGCTGCTTATCTCCGGACGGGTTTATTCGGGAGAAGAAGTATTTTATGGCAACTAATTTTAGGTGTGCTTGTTACTAAGTAAAAATATCACGTGTGTCTTAAAAACCACTACCTTTCTTCACAGGATTTGGCGAGGAACAAAAGGAATAAATGAAAATGGCACTCATTATTGTTATATATATATATGATTACATACATATTTTAATAAAACGTATTTTGAACAGTTTGTTTAAAATTTAAGACAGTTATATAATTCTTGAACTGGTAAAAATATACTTGAAAGATTGTATCGTACTTTTTTTAATTGGTGAGCCATAAATGTATTTATAAGGTATGGGATTTATTTTAAAAAATCGAACAAGTGTATCATATTTATTGAGGTCTGAAATTCAGTAGATAATTTATTTCACACTCCTCATTACACCAATTAAACATGGCAGAATTAAATATGTAAATCAACACGTAACACAATAATTGCATTACGACATTAAGCTCAATAAATAATTGTGTTTACCGGAATCGTTATTCAAAAACCAATTTGGTTTGGAGGCTATTTCAGTGGGAAAATAAATCGAATAACCGATTTATTACAGGGCATTTGCGATTTATGAGCCGCGCTTGTATTGAATTTCGGTTATGAGCGTTTCCCTCGTTGATGTATCAGGCCGGATATTCATTTTCTTCGAGGAAAAACAATACGGTATACGTTAAACAGACATTTGTTGTCATTATTTAATCTCTACATACTCGTTTTAGGACCGGCTAGACCTGCGTGCAAAAAATAAAAGTAGATAAGTACTTTTTTTTTGAAATATGAAATATATACTTACTGAACATGAATTTAAATTTTGTATTTTATACACTAGGATTTCTTCTGTTATAAATGAAAGGTTGGCAAATGACAATAAAATTAATGATATTATACTAATAAAAATTAAGAAATCTAAGATTTACATAATGGAAATTCTAGTTGTTTTTAAAATTGTGACGTTAAGTTACAAAGATTTTTATTTTATTTAATCACCGCTAAGTTTAAGTATTCGGTCGCAATCATAGCTCAGTGGCCTGTATCTATCTTAATTATTTCTCGCAAAGTGCTCGGATTACGAAACCCTTTTTCTAGAAAAAATTGCCTGTGAGATCAAAAAATTAAGGGCTTAATTATAAAAAATGTATATCTATGAAAAGTTCCGGGAATTAGCTCCAGGCTCCGCTGAAGTGGCAGACATTAATCATTCAGGGTCTGCGCGAAAAGGCCTTTCATGAAAATATATTAAAAGTTTCTTCCTCGTCATACTTGCACTCGCTCGCCTTGTATGTTAATTCATGATCATAAAAATTTGATATTTCTCGCTTTACGTCAGCGAGCCAATTTGAGGATGTTCGTAATAAAACCCTTTGTATTCACACCTTATTTCATATTTACATGTATTGCCAAAACCATGTCGAATGTTTTTTCTCTCAACCGAATTATCATGCAATAAATATCATACATTGGCTTGAATTTAAATAATTCTAAATATTTACTTCACTTCTGTAATAAGTCGACATCAAATGTCAAAAGTAATTCTTAATACAATATTTTGATAGATTTTAATAGAAGACTTCTTTTAACAGATTATTTAGAGTACCTATTATAAGACGATTGGTATATATAAGAAAAAAAAACTAATAAAATAGTGCATATGATATACAAATAAATAAACCGTCATACGATTTACCTTCGCCCTTCAAACCATAAAATCATGAAAGTAGAAATCCATGTTCCTCATTCGCCATGAAATAAAGCACAGATTATGCACAACAGTTCGCATTAGAGCAGACCTCTTTGGAAAACGCAGTACACTGAAGCCCTTGGGAATAGTCCGAGGAACACCACCCTCCTAGAACTAAAGGGTGTTATTTACTAAGTCCGGCCCATCATTTACGACCTTTATTGTAAATAGCGTGGAACGGCCTCGAAGTATCCAGTTAGTGGTCCCGGGATAATACGACCTATTAGCAGAGCTCTTACTCCGTAGTCAATTCTTTAGCGGTCGCTGGGCGAAGTTCGCTAATGAGTCTGTGTTTATGTTGGGACGAATTCGTAACTAACTATATTAGTAAAGATTATGGCAGGACATTCAGTATTGTCTCTTTTAGTATATTTGATCAGTACAAACTTAAATTATTCACGATAATCATCACCTTTCTATTTTTTGTTTCTAGTAACTAGACCAAATAAAAAAATATTTTAGCTGAGTTTTCATCGATGGGAGAAATTCGCATTAACAGAGCATTCCTTAAATGCCCACCCAATACAGCACCCCTAAGAGAGAGGAATCGTTTTAGTGGACGAGTTTTCTACCAAACATATGAAATGAAATTTTCTATCTGAGGCAATAAATTCAGTGACTCGTTTGCCTTTCGTCTAATACTGTACGTGATACTTACGGGAAAGATTTATCGCGAGGCATTAATCCCGCATACATGTGTCGGACATCAGGAACATTCTTGAAGAATCAACTCAGCGCACATATTTCGACGATTTTTCCACGTCTCATTTGTTACATTGCCCCAACTTTTGCACTACGTGACAGAAATACCGATCCGTAGACCGCTGTTCGATCTCAATCTCTTATTCATGAAAGATATTTTCACTGATAATAAATAATTATACATCACGACTCATTCCAATGCTCGTGGTTTACTAATCCAGGAATAGGTATTAATTTTTGTAGGTAGTTAAAAAAAGAAAGAAATATTTGATGCCAATCTTACACAAATCGACCTAGACCCATGGAAAGTAAGCAAAGCTTGTACAGGAGGGTACTAGGTGACGATATACATACTACAAGGATAAAGAAAACAGGTACACAAATCTCTACAAACTTCACCTAACTGTCAAATGTATGGTATCATGTTTGTTTATGAATGCAATTGGTTTTGGTGAAATGACATGTAAAAATTTTTATAGGTAATTTTATAAATAAATATCTCAATCTCAATTGTCAAACTTATCCTCAATTTCCATACTATATAAGTTTGATCAATAATTACCATCCTTTTCATATATCCATTTCGGGTATATTTGTTACTGATCTAGTCTATTTCCGAAAATATATCTTTATAAGTATACGATTTATTAATTCAATTCAATTCAAATTTATTTCAGAACCATGATTCCAACATTACAATAGGCACAAGATTTAAATGTTAGTAACAATAATTCTTAAGAAACTATGTTAGTAAATATTATACATGACATGATATGATTATTATTTAATCATGTGCATATTTTTTGTTTACAAAAACCTGTTATTTATCAGTGAAAACATTAAAAGTCTTTCGAAGCCGTTGCCCTGCAATGGATATTTTACCCGGTTACAATCACAGTCACAGCACGTGACCGTTTTGTCCGGGATCCGGTTGTTCGTTGTGCGGCGAGTTACGATACGTCCCGGACCATCCCATTGTCCCTGGTCGAATCATTACCTCCGCTATGTGATAAGAATCTACGATCCAATGTAATGTTTCAATTTGAACAAACCGATTTAATTCAGGATGAGGTTATTGGATTTTTTATTGCGGCCGGAATGGAAATACCAGATAAAATAGCATTATTTGTTCACAAAGGTTTTTAATTAATCAAACATTATTTAATGATTTTGTTATCTACGCCTACAACATTATTCAATTGAGTAGGCGTAGAAAACAAAATCAAGTTTCTGATGTAGACCTATCGTTTAACTGAAACGAAGGCAGACGGACTGTCACTCATACGATAACAGATCACCACCATACTTTCTAGTAGAATCGGTCTGGTGTTGGTAGAATGGGACCGGTAGAAGTAGTGTCAATAACCTAAACACGCAAAATGGGCATGTATGACGCTGAAAAGAAGTCCACGTAAACCTGTTAAGTGTGTGAATATATTGTATAGTAAAATAATAATTCGGTGTATTTTAGTTTATTATATATTGTCTGTAAGTATTTGTCTAAAATTAGGTAAACAAAATAAAGGTCACCGATTTCATTGGGGAAACAATCACTCTGTTTGTACGGGACGTTGGTAAACATTAAGGCGATATATCGATTGAAAGAGATGCACTATATTTTTTGCTTACGACAAAACGGGATGGAACCCTCTCCGAGATTGGCTTTTCAGACAAATCTCTATTAATATCTGACTGTGTGCAGATAAATTAAATTTCCTCTTGTCTGTACCTAGATGAGGTAAAATACCATCATATTAACTTAACAGTGTCTTTTAATAATGTGTTGTTTTAGTTGGCTGAGTAAAAAAAGGAAAATATAGACTCGACTTTGGATTTATTTTCTATCGAGAAAACTTTAATAAATCATGTTTCGGCTATTATCAGTACCACAATCATATAGTCAAGAATTATATATCTGAAAATCAGTCCCTATTGTTTCCTCGTCTGGGCAGAACAGCGTTTCAAAGTATCAAAATTTCTCAGTGTAGCGCCTTAAAAACCGGCCAAGTGCGTGTCGGGCCACGCGCAATTTAGGGTTCCGTAGTTATCCATCCGTTACATTATGTGGTATATACTACTACCATGATTTTTTTCACATGCCTAGTTTCCACCGTTTAGCTGGCAAGGGTGGGAGAATCTTGACCATAACAAAAACTATCACTTCAAAGCATAATATCACGCAAACCGATTTTTGAATCAAAGAATGCTTTTAGAAACCTTATAATGAAAGAGCTATCCAACGACAAACCACACGATGGGGTTTGGAAGAAAAAAAAAATGGACCACCACTTTACATGTAGGGGAGGTACCCTAAAAAAACTTTTTTTGCAACATTTTATTCTACTGTTTTGTCGGCGTCATTGATATGTATACTCATGCCGAATTACAGCTTTCTAGTACTAACGGTTACTGAGAAAAGCGGGGGACAGACGGACGGACGGACCTGGCGAAACTATAAGGGTTCCTTGTTTACTACGGAACCCTAAAAAGCTACTTTTCCGCACTAAAAGTGTCACTTTCTATGCATAAGTTTACCCATACAAAGAGCACTTTCTGAGCATATGCCTTGTAAAACTTATTTATAAGTTTATCTTATATAGAACTTATTGTTTCACAAGATTTTGAAATTCAGATTATTATTAAAATACCTGATTCTAGTAGTCAGTAGGTACTATGACATTCAAATGGACAAACAGACAGACACATAGAAAAACTCACAAGTGATCTTTTTTAGGCGAATTCCTGATTTGTCGGTGCGGACGCAGTACGATATGAGGAAAGTGTCAAATGTCAGTGTCACCTGTCAGTTGACTCGGTACCATTTTTTACTGCGCCCCTACATTTAAATGAGTGCTTCCTGACTGGCGCAGGATGCACGGTAGCGGGATGATGCAAAGGCGGTACTGCTCCGCTTCTGCGCAAGATATTACTACTGCGCAAACGTAATACTGGCAGTATTATGTCAAGTGAGAATCTTTGCGACGTCAGTAAGTTTACGCCAAAGAAGAAAATGTCACATATCGATCCCGCCCCGCCAAGTCAGGAAGTCGCCTTAGTTACGGAACCCAAAAAATTGCAAATACTATAACAATCATAATTTTTTCTGGCGATTTACATTGCGGGGTCGCCTAACATTGCATTTCTACTCTGCTTTGTATAAATAATTGATAAGAGGATTAGGGTAGGTTTAATTTCAAAAAAAGTTTAGCTCTCAATCCAACGAGGGGTTGGGATCATGTTCATCTTCCTGTGAACCCCTTTCAATCACATCCATGAATTTGATTATATTTTTTGATTAGGTATTCATATTTTCTTTTAGTTTGCCGTTATGTTTAATCTGCCTGTTTATATCATTTAAGTTTTCTTTACATGTTTCCTTTGTATGTTTCCTTTTTTTGTTTAATTAAATATACTCAAGAGCAAATAGAACGGGTACTATTTATACGGAAATTGGAGCGCTCGTGGCTCAGTGGCGCCTGCGTACCGCTTGCAGTATCTAAGGTTAAGCAACGTGGGCAGCGGTCAGGACTTGGATGGGTGACCGCTTTGAGTGGTTACTAACTGAGCGCTCCCGTGCTTTGGAAGGCACGCTAAGCCGTTGATCCCGGTTGCTGTCTATGGCAGCAGTCGTTGAGCCAAGTTGGAGGCATTCGGGCAGCTTGAGAACTTCTAACGCTAGGAGGATGACTATTTATACGGAAATTCGATTTAAAGTGTACCCGTTTTTTCTATACACGAATCAATTTATAAATAAGTAGTTAATAGGTTTAGGTATTCCATTTTCATTTTTATATATTTTTAATTATTTTAATAATGTAGCATTATTGTTTTCGAATTCAGACCCATGGTTTCTTTGATAGTATTAATATAACTAATAGCTAAATCCCTCCTCTTTGTACTGAGTCTCCATTGTTTTGAGGCAGCGGCGCCTGGAGTATTGTTCCGACGGCTTGATTTATACTCAGTTAAGCTTCTACACGAGAATACCATTGTTTAGGTTTTCAGACTAGGTAATTAGCCTTTAGTGCCATGGTATAGATTTTATTATCATAAAAACTTCTCGTCTATCTTAGATTTAGTGTCTTTTAGAAATTCTTAAAGTGGTCACTCATGGAGCGAGAAGTCTCAGTCGACGTTACTTGACTTCGTGGGTCTCTGATAATTCAATGGCTATGTCATTTCACCCTGTTCTCTCACTTGTCTGCAATGTTGTTAAAGGCATCCACCAGAAATGTGCGAATTTGACACAAATCACAAACTTCACCGCTACGTGTCAAATGGAAATCATCTTCACACATCTCTCGAATATGTCACGTGGCTACAAAATGATTGCCATAAATTTGAAACATTCAAATTATTTTAAGGATTAAATACGTATTTCCTTTTTCGTGTCTGTGCAGCACAATAATATATTATTCGTACGTGCAGAGTACTCAACATTTTTTACCTCAGCGTACGCTGGCGGCTTGTGCAAGGAAAATTAAAATAAAGCTCTAAACTAGCGAACAAGTTTCACTGCGTCTGCGAACTCGGCCCTCGTAAAAAGTGCAGCCGACACGTCGACGTATTGCCAGACGGTTTTATTCCCACTGAATTTGAAATAAGAACTGCGAAAGAAAAAAAAACAGCCAGAACCACGGCGGCCAGTTACAAAGTGAGCGGTACTCCCCATCAGTTTAAAGTTCTCGAACCATAAAGTTGTGAAGGTTGTAACAGCCCGTTTTACTCCGTTTCAAATTTCACTATAGTTTTGCAGTTAATAAAATTAGCGCATTTTATTTCGCTTGGACTTTATGGAACTTGAACGGTTGGATGTGAGTTTTACTCTCTTATTTGCATTTAAAATAAATCCAACAATTCTAGAACTTGTTTCGCGTTTACGATCTTAATAGTAATATTCACGTCATCAGGGCTTAAATATTGAAAACTTGTGTTCACTTGCAGTCGAGGCACGAAAAGCCTGTATTAAAACTTTAGCGGACCCACGCCCACGCACCTTGGTTCGAAGTGTTATTAAACAGCGGGTGAGTAAAAAGCCTAGGTGAAATATTTTACGTTCATAATTACCATCATTAAAGTCTTAAATATAGCGAGTACAAATACGTGATGATCAATACGAAATATTAAACTCAGCTTGGCCACTTACTAATAGACGCACTTAATTGTACTTACTACCTGAGGTCAACGGGTTATTGTTATGTTTTCTTCATATTTTGAGTTAAACACACTGTTAAATATTATACGTTTATTAAAGCCGAATAAAATTACAACAACAGCGATTCATTTTTGTTTTTAGAATGACAATGACAACCGAACCACAGACAATACTCATAGATAATAAACAAAGTTGCCAGGTATATTTTAACAGTTATAAAAATGAAGGCGGAATCTGAAAGTACATACCTAGTAGCAGCTTTATCGTGCAACTCATGTAGAAAAAGTTAAGTAGGGACTAATTCCTACTTGCCCACTGGCATATTCGATGTCACACTAAGTACAAATTAGAATATTTATATGTCTCCATCAAAAAAATCATGGTAGTAGTATATAATAATGAATTAAAAAAAACTATCACACCTATCCAAACAGAATTATAGTAGATCCGAACAGAATTATGTACTTGGTAAAGCTAATTTTCGTACATTTCCATTGATTAGCAGTCGTAATCCTGTCGAAATTTACATTTAATTTTTCTGACCCCTGAAAAGTTAGGAGATGCGTATTTCTTTCTTTTTAGTATATTCACATTGAATTTCCCTTATTTTAGTCATTTAAACTGTCTTTTTCTAATAGTACATTACTTAACAAGGGCGGTAAAACAAAGAATGTCTCAGATCGCAAGTATTTGACGCCCGAGCCGAAGGCAAGGGCGATAAATATGCGATCTGAGGCTTTCTTTATTACCGCCCGTGTTAAGTACAAAATTTTATGCCACCGCCTGGCCAGGAAGTGGGCTTTGCCGCGCGCGGAGCGTGCGGTAATTGCCGCTTTATGGCCAGGTGTGACATAAAAGGACTTATGTACGTAGTTACACGAATTGTAGATTATCGATTAGTAATGCGCATTTTGTTGCACCATAACCACACTGCAGTTTCACGTTAGCTATTAGCAGGTTGCAAATTATCTTTAACGCTAGGCCACGCGTGGGCGCAGGCGCCAGCCTCTAGCTACACTAACCACTAACCAATCACACGAAATGCGTATTTGATTTATAAACCTAACCTACATTGCGCGCCGTGCGAGCAATTCATAAAACAATTATGGTCTCAGAACGGCGTTGTAAAACGAAATTGATGCAATTACCGAGCGCCCACATCTCGAAGAACTTTAATTGGGAATCAATTCTTAGAAAATTTGATTGTTATTCTAAACCCTGCCAGCGGCTTTAATACAAGAAGTTACTGCGAAGGCGTTCTTATTCAAGCGTCAGATATCACACGTATATGTTAATTGTTATTTCGTAGTAATCTAGTACGATCACGAGTCAGTAAGTCTCATATTTATATTTTACTGAAAAACAAGTTTGCTGCAGTAGGTACGAAGTATAAAACAAATCTGTGATTTGTTGGAATGGTTGTTACGATTTGCAACTCTAAGGCTTTCTCCGTTTTAATAGGTTTCCTCAAGACAATTTATGAAACATATATAGCTCTGCCGTCCTATGTCTAAAACCGAACTAAGCTGCTTTTTAGCAGTTTTCGATAGTTTACATGGGCTAAAATAGGAAGAACAGCTCTACCGAATGGTCTTGGAATCATATTTTTATCATTTTTAGTTGCCAAGATATGGAGTCGACCTACCACGTTAAGTGCATGATAATTTGATACTTTACAATACTATAAAGTCGCTAACCAACATTACTACACTATAAGCAATATAAAAGCCCTTAGCTGTTGTTTAATTGAATAAATCACTGGCATGATTCATAGCTAAAAAACGGTTATTCGACAAAAACACCGTTAAAGTCCTTTTACGTTTTTCTTAACTTTTTTTATGCATATACTTTTTTATCAAATACTATACAAGAAAACAGTTACTACGCTTAAACACGGCTAAATACCCTTAGCCCTATATTTGTAAGTATTTGCTTGTGATTCCTATTGAAAATACAACACTAAAACCTAGTAACTGTGATTAAGCCATGAAAAATTACATTAAAAACAGAAGAATGCAACACTTAAACCTGGATAACCAGCAATGCTACACTAAAATGTAGCTAGGCGCAAAATATTATCCTCCCGATTTTACTTCATAGGGCCAGTCAGCCGAGCGATGCGTGCGCTTGAGGTTGTGTCTAGTGGTGTAGTGTGTGATGGATGCATATTTCTCGTCTCAAAATGTCTCGAAACCGAAGGAAAGTATTATAATATATCTCGCTATACATTTTTTGTGCACTTAGGATATTGTCTACATTAGAAGTGGCGGAGGAAGATTTTTATGTACTTACCCAGATATTAACTTTCTACCTTGAATAAATATCATTTATAGGTATAGTTACGTAATTGGTGGGATAAGGATAGGACCATCCTTTGGATACTTCCCGCAAGCTAAGAAAACATTGCTCATTGTATCCGAAACAGACAAGCAAACAGCTTACCAGATCTTCAGGGGCAACAATCTAAGCATTATGACTGGATCTCGCTTTTTGGGAAGCTACATTGGTGAAGTTTCTTTCAGAAGATTTCATAAAAAAATATTTTGATAAATTCTTTTCCACAGTAGAAAAATATCTCAGAAATCTCCAAAAATTCCCCTAAAGCGGATTACACAGCCCTAACAAAAATAAAAATCCAATGGTTATTCTTACTACGAGTCCTGAAAAACTCCCATGAATTTTTTGAACCACTGACACCATGCACTACGCATGATCTTCCTGCCAGCACTCTTTGTAGTAATAAAATACACATAAAGGCAAAATCCGACCCACACGCCACTAACTTAAAATACGAAAATTCCAAGAAAGGTTGCACAGCTCTCACAGATGCCTTAAAAACATGCACGCAAAGAAGGCCGTAAAGAAAAATATGCCCTCAGTGACAAACTTTTAGAAACCATCCTAGCAAAATTCACCACTAACAAGAACAGAGCGATCGAAAGATCCATCGCATCCAAGATGAAAACGAAGTCCTCAAACCGGCTCTCAGTTATTCCTGCAAAAAACGGTCACTTTGACCTATCCTTACTAGAATAAAATTCAGATATGTGCCATCTATAAGATACAACAGAATATCAAACTCCATGACACAGTCATAATTATGCGATGGCTGCGGCAACAGCCAATTCAACACTGATCACGCGCAGTGTTATAAAACCGGAGGCCTAATCACTACGACATATATTCTGCCTTGGCGTATGGGTTACTCAGAGGAAGGCGTTATTCGATATCCGTGTTTTTAATTGACACCGACGCTCTTTCCTACCTCTCACGTCCAGTCACATCTCTCCATAATCAGCCGAAGATAAAAACAGAAAATACTCTAATGCCTGCGAAATACGACATGCTACTTTCACCCCACTTGTAACACCAGGTGATGGCGTCGTTGCACCCCAAATGTTTTTCTAAAAGACATGAGTGAAACCATATCTGAACTCTAAAATTGCTCTCTAAGTACCATACTGGGCTGGCTCAGAGCAAAAATCAGCGTCGCTGTGATATGTGCCACCAGTAACTACGTGGATCCGCAGCACGAGGCGCCTATCCCTCTGCCAGATGGCTCGGGTTCAACGACGGCGCGGCCCTCCCGCGCATCGATTAAAACCATTTTTTATAATGTATATATCCAACTGTACGAATATTATTAATAATTTGTAAGTTATTGAATAAAGATTTCACATTAAGTTTAATGAGTATTTTTCCCAAGATGGATTTTTTCTGTAAACAAATACAATAAATAAATATGCATCTGCAACTCTGTATCCACGGTAACTAGTTTACCGTACTAGTACCAGAGTAACTTAGTACCAGAAATCTGAGAAAGCACGCAAATGGTAACGACTGTACATAGCCGAAAATAAAATGATTTGATTTGATTTGATTTGATAGGATGGCTTTACATGGTAGCCAAAGTTCAGTTAACATCATCTGTCTTTCGTACGGTGCAGACGCTTATGCTCTTTTTAGATCAGCTACTTTCAACGATAATAATTTGTTTAATGGATGGTTATTTTCTGCATATTTCATGACTTTGCTTTTTTACTATTTCCCACTTACTCTGTAACGTAAATAAAAAAATAAAATTATTAAAATTCTATAAGTCGCGCCGGTATGTAAGCCTGCTTTGCCATTCAGATGCAATGGTTTACGCCCAGCGACATTATTTTGTCCCTTCCGTTTACATACAAAAGTGCAATACTAACTATACGTGGATACAGTGTATACAGTTTTGTTTTATTTATTTAAATAATATTTATTTTTTATAAAAACTTACTTGTATAATAGTACAACTAACGAGGTTTTTGCCAAAAACACTAAAACAATTTCAGCAGTATTACATGACTAAAACACAGTTAGAGGCGATGGTTCATCATTTAACGTGTTTTTAAATTAGGAACGCATACAGCTTGCTTGAATGTGTGCAGTTATTGCATAGCTACAAAACGGTTATAGTCCAATAACGTGCTTATTCAAAGTTTTTCAGTGTAATCTTTTCCCAATAACAAATACTATAAACTCGTTAAGTGACTTAGCCGTTATTTAGCTAGGTTTTGTTTAATATGCGATGTTAAAGAACGGCTAAGGTATACTTAACGGTGTTTTAAGTGTAATATCGTTGATAGTTTAGTAATTATTTGCAACACTAAAACACAAAAACCTTTCCGTAAAAAAACCTATTCATTATTTTACGGAGTAGTGTAATAGCAATGGAAGCTCAAATTTAGTTTTAATTTTTATATAAAAGAAATCTGGAATAAATGTACACATTTCCTAGAAATTTTAGTTTGAACGTTTTTTGCTCATATCTCAAAACTATAATTTGTGGGTTAGTTTGGTTTTAGAAATAGGACGGCAGAGCTATACAGGCTAGCCGTGGCAATTACCAGTAAAAAATAGTCCAAATAATAGGCCAGAAGCTGTTTGCCTTTTATGTCAACGCGTTTCTAAGTTGACTTCACAATCGAGCTTAATACATCGCTGTCTACGTTTGAACTGAAGCGTACATCCATCGAGCTGAATCAGCGACAAAAATAGAGCCGCACCAAGCTTGATATTTTTGGTTTCGGTTTCTATGAGTATTGTAGGAATTCGATTTCCCGACTCAAAAGATTAGGAATACGAAGTTACTGCCTTGTTAATTTTAGTGGTATTTCTGTTAACATACAAGTATTACTGTTGCTTTTTTTCATAAATGAAAATAAAAAAGGTTCGTTTATAAATACAAACGCAATTCACAGCAGCCTAAATCCACCCAGCTAAAAGTCAATTGCACGAAATTATTCTTATTAGCGTGTTACTAAAGGCAGTATTGGTATCCATGAAAAATCGTGTATCAGTCGATCTCTATCGCGTAATAGGTGGTAGCGGGAGCCATTAATCACGACAGTCGGGTTAAGCGGAGGAAATGCCCGTAAATAGCTGAATGCAAAACACGGCAGTTGTCTGCTCATCAATCAATAGGCGTCGCGCGGGCTTAGATACCGGTAGCGAGCGGGCGAGACGGGTTCTGAAAGAAACCGAATTTAAGGATTGATTAGACTCTAGTTTATCCTATACTTTTAAAAGCGCAACATTTGTATGTTTATTTGTTTCTTCTTGAAAACGGTTTTGACAACGGGTTTAAAATTGATCTACATCAAATTTCATTTTAGGTCTTATTGTAAATGTAAACAATTTTTCTGTTTATAAATATAAATTTAGTAAAGTCGTTTAATGTTTCAAGCAGACCGCTGCGGTGATGATTTTTGATAAATATATTTTTAAAAATTATATTTTTATTGTCTGTGGTTGATGTCTGTCTGTGAAAATAGAAACTTATCGTTGTCTACTTTATGACTTATGGGTCATTGGGCAAGAAAGTAAAAAAACTACTGTTTTATAATGTTTGTTTTTTACTTTTACTGCAGCTGCAGATGACCTTTTACCTTATTTTTATCATGGATTTCTAACATGGTAACAAATTATCGACTTTCATGAAAGCTATATTTGTAATTTCTACGTATTTGAGTGTTCTACAAGAATGCGCGTTATGAACAGAAGGCATACTGTTCACACTACGAGCAAATGCCGACTGACGAGCCCACCGAATAGTTCCCGGAATGACACTCGGATTCGAACAGGACCAATCCTGGGAAACAATACTCACGTTACTGGCAAAGCCATTCTCAATAACATAATGCGAAGTAAAAATATACAGAACTCCGATATCATAGGCTAGTCACGTTAAAAACTATATGCATTCAAAACCTAAAATCGAACAAGGTTAGAAAACTGTTTCTGCTTACTCAGTTACTATTTACTTATGCAAAGTTTGGTTCATTTTATAGACCCAACAGCGTAGCAAGGGTTATAAAATATTAAGCTGATCTAGCTTAACATGACCTCCCTTACCTCTCTCTTTAGATACATCGATGGAGTCCTAACAAGGTCCTCTTTGTGTTTCGTAAGCTCCAAGTATTATGGTCGTGTTTACCCGATTGCTAGTATAGGCACGTAGAGCGTAGACGACATCCGTGTGGCTACTACTTTTTCCACACTGATTACATATGCACTGAATTTCCCTAACATTACATTTCGAACAAAATGTAAACGATTTGATTGCGACATTGTCATCAATTCAGTCGACGACAGGATGAATTGAGGTTCTTTACAATTTCGGATGTCGTTTATTGCTTTAGACTTGAATTGTTTTCTGAGGAATATATTATTTTTATGGCCCAGATTATCACAGAACAATGTTTCAACCTCGAATAAAATTTCTTCGATTTTATGAACGCTGATACGAGTTATATAATTTGCATATTAATGTGGAATTAAGTCTACGTTGGTAATATTCATATTGCGGGTATTTCTGATCGGTGACCGGTTAACAGATATGGTTAATTAAAGAGAAACGCTGCAGCGAGGAGACCGCTCCATTAGCCTTGTCATTCCCTTTATTTTGATACGACTTGACGCCATTATCTTTTAATCTCGACGGGCTGGCTTCAAGTCCTTTCAAAATGTAAATGGAATGTCCCAATAGCTCCGTCACATTCGTAAATTTTACGTGTTAAAGTAATTTTCTGCACTATCCAATCAACGGATTCTGATAAGATTGTGTAAAGTAAATCGAAAAATGTTGTCGACCTTTTAGCTTTGGACTCATTAGCTTAATACCGGAGGTTTTTCACATTAGAATATTTAGTATCATAATTTGAATCTGAGTCATCATAGGCATTTATGTTGTTTGTTGCTATTCTTATTTTGTAAGTTTAATACTTTTTTTCTCCGCGCACAACTGTTGAACATTCAATCTTTATGTACCTAATATTTCAATAAAAAAATATGTATGTAATTAAATTATAATTAAATTTCATGTGCTCTGCCTACCCCTTTTGGGAATACAGGCGTGAGTTTATGTATGTATGTATGTAGATAAGATATTATTACCAACTAGCTTTTGCCCGCGACTTCGTCTGCGTAGAACTCGGTCATCACGTTAGAATGTTATTTTCCTGGCTAGATGCTGGCCAAGAGCAATCCCATTATTAATAAAATAAAAAAATCTTCTATTTCTGCGCTTACCTAGTTATCTCTCTTCCATTCTAACTTAAACCCCGTTAAGGGATGATTTCCGGGATAAAAGTATCCTATGTCCTTCCCTAGGACTCATACTCAGCAACATCCCATTCCCAAGCTCTACACAGGCTGACGAACTACGACAATTGTTGACTCCTGACTTGTTAGCCGATCCTTGTGCCTCTCATTCCAGTCCTTACTCAATTGAAATTGACCTCAAAGAGATCAAAAAGTGTTTAGCACTAGTTTCTTCACAAATTCTTTTAACAACCACCACTTCTGCGAATCACGATAAAATAAGCACTAATTTAAATCATTTATCAGGCAGAATTACTCGTCTAGAGGTTTCGACAGAATTATCTTCCGAAATCGTACAAACTTACAAAGACATTTGTGAACAATTGACAGAATGTCAAAGAAAATTCAATTTTCCACAAACGTCATCATTTACACCAACGTCAAGTCATTATGCATCTGCGACCTCTTTGGTAGAGCCAAGTACTAATTTTCACTTACTTACTCAGAAGTTAACCAACCTCTGTGAAACAAAACCGGTTGATTTAAAGAAATATAACTATAAAGGCGATAGTTGTCCGCGCGATTTCATACGGAACTTAGAAGAGTTCGCAATAGCACGTAACATTGACGATAAACGTTTATACAACTACATATACGATTTCTTATCAGGAACAGCTCTAGATTGGTATAGGTCAAAGAAATCTATCTTGACTGATTGGAAAACATTCAAGGAACATTTCTTTGAAGACTTTGAACTTCACAACCATGATTTTAATTTAATGCAAAACATTCAGTCACGTAAACAGAAGCCTAATGAACGTGTAGTTATATTTTTCTCAGCTATGGAGGCACTCTTTTCAAAACTACATGAACCCCTTTCGGACAATACTAAAATCAACATTTTACGAAGAAATATGAGTCCGTATTACAGTTCTAAACTACGTCCCACAGATGTCACAACAATAGATCAGTTATTCAAAACGTGCAAATGGTACGAAAGTTGTAATACTGATTCTTATTATAACCCAAACACCATTAATCAACCAAATTACAAACATGATCAACCCATACAACCCCATATACCACCATTTCCATATAAATCATCGATCCATACTGTAACAGCTAAACCATCAACGCCGTTACGATTCTCCTGTCCTCGTTGCAGAACTAATGAACATACATTAGAAACCTGCACTAGTAAAGCCATAGTATGTTTCCGCTGTGGTAAACAAAATGTCACATATTCGAAATGCACTAATTGTCATAATTTTTCAAAAAACGCGTAAAGGAGAAAAGTAACTTAAACAAAACTACTGCTACAGAATGGAACCTTTGGTTAGACACTTTACGTTTATTCATGTCATCTTATAAAACTACTTCTGCACTTTTTAATAGAAACCCTAATGACGAACGTCCCTATGTCCAGGTACAGTCAAACAACTTAACTTTATGCGGTCTCCTGGATAGTGGTAGTGCTATTAGCATCCTTGGCAATAATTCCCATACAATACTTTTATCCCACGGTTACAAATTAAACCCCAAACATACAATTACCGGTACCGTAGCCAATGGCCAATCTATTCATTCCGTAGGTACAATACAAATCCCTATTTTATTTAAAGGAAAAGTGGCCATAATAACAGCTCATGTTATACCCTCTGTCAAGCAACCCTTGATCTTAGGAATTGACTTCTGGAAGTTATTCAAGTTAGCCCCAGACATCCTCCAAACTTTAACGTCATTTACAGATAAAAATATCGATACATTAGTTATTGATACTCCTTCCAATCACGTCACTCACTACGATAACCTTTCAGACACTCAACGTCTCATTTCTGATACTATAATAGAAAAGTTTAAAAATATTTCAACTGAATCCAGACCTTTGGGCAAAACTCATCTCGTTGAACACCATATCGATACTGGTGATCACCCACCAATTAGACAACGCTGTTACCGACTTTCACCTGAGAAACAGAAAGCCTTATGCAAAGAAGTTGATGAAATGCTTAAACTTAACGTTATAGAACCCAGCGAAAGTCCATGGCTTAATCCTGTCATAATTACACCCAAAAAGGATGGAACATGGCGTTTTTGCATTGATAGTCGTAAATTGAATTCAATCACTAAAAAAGATGCCTACAAGCTCCCATTTATCTCTGACATTCTTGACAAACTAAAAAATGCTAAATACCTTTCTTCTATCGACATAGCCAAGGCTTTTTGGGAAATACCCTTACACCCCTCTGACAGACCTAAGACTAGCTTCCACGTACCTTCAAAAGGGACCTATATGTTCCGTGTTATGCCGTTTGGCTTGACCAACGCTCCTGCTACTCAACAGCGCTTTATGGATACCCTATTCCCATCAGAAAACCTTGACAATTCTGTATTTACTTACTTAGACGACATTATTATCATTAGTAACACTTTTGACGAACATATAGAGTTACTAAATAAAGTTTACCAGAGATTATCCCAAGCCAACATTACAATTAACTTCCCCAAATGCTCATTTTTCAAAAAAGAACTTAAATATCTTGGCTACATAGTAAATGAACATGGTTTACAAACTGACCCTGACAAAGTCAAAGCTATTCTAGATATTCCCATCCCTACGACCCCAAGAGAAGTTAAAAAGTTTCTAGGAACGGCTAGTTGGTATAGACGTTTCATTCCTGATTTCAGCACCAAGGTTGCACCTCTCACTAAACTTACTTCTACTTCCAAAAAAGCACCACCATTCAAATGGTCTACATCAGCAGACCAAGCCTTCAAAACTATAAAGGAAGCACTGGTTTCCACCCCAATCCTTGCTTGTCCAGACTTTTCTAAACCATTTGCTGTACATTGCGATGCTTCAAGCTTTGGGATTGGAGCTATGCTCACCCAAGAGTTCGATGGAATTGAGAAACCCATAGCTTATATGAGCAAGTCACTTACCGGTCCTCAAAAGAATTATTCTATTACTGAAAGAGAACTTTTAAGTGTCATTCTTGCCTTAGAACATTGGCGTTGTTATTTAGACAATGGTTTAAAGTTCACCATTTATACCGACCACTCTGCTTTACAATGGTTTCTCCATCTTGACAACCCTAGTGGACGTCTAGCCCGCTGGAGTATACGTCTTTCAACATTTAATTTTGAAATAAAACACAAACGCGGTAAAGAAAACATAATTCCTGACGCATTATCACGATCCCTACCAATAAATGTCATTAATTATAATAGTTCTCAAACAAACGACGATTGGTATAATAACATTTATTCAAAATGTAGCTTAAACCCAAATACAACTCCCGATTATATTATACATAATAATAAATTATATAGATACTCAAAAACAACCTCATTACTTCAATCAGAATACAATTGGAAAGAAGTTATACCTTTAGAATACCGGATTCCCATCATCACTGAAAACCATTCCACCCCTACTTGCGCTCATTTTGGAACATATAAAACATACCATAGAATAAAATTGAAATATTTTTGGCCAGGTATGTACAAAGATATTTCAAATTTCATTGCTAAATGTGAGACTTGCTTAGCTTACAAGCACCAAACTCAACTTAAACTTGGTCTTATGGGTAAGCCTAAGCAATGCTCCCAACCATTTCAATGCATTTCAATCGACCTAATCGGAGCATTACCAACAACACTTAAACATAATAAATTCATTTTCGTTGTAACATGTTGTTTTACAAAATATTGCCTACTCTTTGCAATAAAACGCGCCACGTCATCTGTTATTGTTCACATTCTTGAAAATCTTGTCTTTTTAGTGTACGGTATCCCACAAACAATCATTCTTGACAACGGACCTCAATTTATTAGCCAAGAAATAAGTGATCTCTTCCATTCATACCAAATACCCAAAATACATTATTGCCCAATTAAATGCGCTCAGCCAAATCCTGTGGAAAGATACAACAAATTAATTACTGTAGCTATATCATCATTCGTAGAAGATGACCACAGGAATTGGGACGTCAATTTACATAAAATACAATTCGCTATTAATACATCAGTAAATGAAACTACCAAATACACTCCAGCATTCCTTGTATTTGGACACGAATTGGTCACATGTGGATCGGTATACAATAATTCTGACCTCACAGATGACATTATATTCGCGCCCAGAGACGAATACGCTGATAATATTGGTCTTCTTCAGCCTGTTTTCTCTGAAGTTCAAGCCCGTCTTTGGAGAGCACACCAAGTAAATTCGTCTTCATATAATAAACACCACCAACATTATGAATTTAATGAAGGTGACATTGTCTGGAAACGTAACTACACCATTAGTAATGCCCCTAAGCATTATTCAGTGAAACTTGCACCCAAGTTTGTTAAATGCTTAATTACCAAAAAGATATCACCACTCGTTTATGTCCTACAAGACATGAACGGCAAGATATTAGGTCGATGGCATATTAGAGACCTTAAACCCCTCCCCAAAATTCAAAAATAAACTCGTCTTTTATTTATTTAGCAATTTATTAGACACATATATTTATTCACAAATCTACTTACTACTTACGAGTTACTTTTCTCCGAATTCGTTAATTAATGTTATTGTATATATTATGTACACTTAATTAATTTAATAATATTATATCACCTCATCATCTATTCGGATCCATTAAGTCAATTGCAATTGTTTATTTTTATAACATTCACATTTTCGAACGCTTCTTCAGCGTAAGATGCTGAAGTGAATATTATAATATTTATAATTATTAATTACCTAACGAGTTTCTACAATGAAACTAGATACATACCTACGTATTTTCTTTTCAATACTACATGTATGTGTAGTTATGCACTTACAATACTTACATACATACTGCTAAAGTATGTTTATCCTAAAATGGATTATACCTTATAATTTGTAGTATTTCCTACAAATTGTGATGAATATTATTCAACTTATATATTCATTACTTGTATATATACTTGTAAATATTTATTCATATTTCATACTTATTCAGCGGATGGTAACTGACTCAAAAGCCTATACCATTGGAGGGCGATTTAACGAGTATGTCCTCATACACAGGAATACTCTATTAAAAGGCATTTTGGTTAAATATAGATTAACCAAAATACTGCAAGAATGATGGATGAATGGAATTAGTGGATGGTAAGTGTGTCTAAATCGCGCCTCTTGTAATATAAACATTGTAAATAACATCCTCACCTTCTAAATTCCTTTTCATCACAACCCATACCCACTTTACTTACTATTTTTTTTTTTTTAATAATACGGAGAAATCCATGTGGCCTTAAGCCCCAGGATTTCCCCTGCCAGGGCAGCCCCGGTAGTGTAACGGTGCGTGAAACGGAACGTTACACATAAACTTTCTGGCCACTTTAAGTACCTATTCTAAATTTTAAATTTTGAATTTGAACTTCGATTTCCAATTCTACGTGACACTGCGCAGCCATTTCTGGCAGTTGAGTTCAGGGCAGTTCGATCGTACTGGGTGATCGATAAACACGTCTGCTGATCGATATCAAACTAAATTTTAATATTTTCATTTTATTCATAACTGTGTGTGAATTCTTAGCAGTGCACGTTGTAGTTACCAGTTAATTGTGTTCTTCAGTGCAGTTTAATCATACAGTTTTCCAAGGCACATTATTGTAAGTTCCTATATTTTTAAATCTAATTGTATATTCTTCAGTTACCAATTAGAATAATAGGCTAAACGCAGTATCTGGTTGTTCCAGGTGCCTTAATTTATATATAATAAATACCTCCTGCCCTCTCCTGCATTTTCTTCCTCCACTCCTCCGTTCCACCTGCTGACGACTCGCACCCTCGCAATATCCATACCAAATTTCATCAAAATCGGTTGAGCATTTTAAGGGGAAACAGGCAGACAGAGTTACTTTCGCATGTATAACCCGCCCCGGTTTCGCACGGGTAGTCCAGTTTTAAACAACAACAAACAACAACAAATACCTACTCTTTATTGCACACCTCAATTAAAGGACACAGATCAGGATCACAGGGAGAGGATTTTTTATGATTTAAAATTTATCTAAGCTTTTTCCCGCGACTTCATTCGCGTGAATATCCATATCAACTTCTACACCGGCTGTCTCGCCAAAAATTGCGCACGCCGGCTCAATGCGCCCACATGAAACACATGACAGAGGACAAAATATATATTAAGAAGGAAGCAGATGAAAACGCGCGCGAGCGGAGCGAGCGCGAAGTTTTTCGGATATTCTGATACGGGTGTGGAAAATACTTCATACGCATCAAGTAATGAAGATGAAAACGCGAGTGCAGCGAGCGCGAATTCTTTCAAACATTGCGATGCAGGTGTGCAAAAGACTTCATACGCACCAAGTAATGTAGATGAAAACGCGAGCGTAGGGCGCGCGAAAATTATCGAACATTATGATGTAGATGCGAAAAATACTCATCAAGTAATGTGTATGAAAACGCGAGCGTAGCGAGCGCGAAATTTCGAACATTATGATGCCGATGCGGAAAATAATTCATACGCATCAAGTCATGGAGATGAAAACGCGAGCGTAGCGAACGCGAAATTTTTACAAACATTATGATGTAGGTGCGGAAAAGACTTCAAACGCATCAAGTAATGTAGATGAAAAAGCGAGCGTAGCGCGCGCTAACGTTTTTGAACATTATGATGCAGGTGCGGACAATAATTCCTACGCGTCAAGTAATGTAGATAAAAAAGCGAGTGCGAAATGATTCGAACATTATGATGCAGGTACGGAAAATACATCATACGCATCAAGCAATGTAGATGATTGAACAAAAAGAAATTGTTGACCTATCAAATGGCTTTGTAAAGAGGTGGTTGAATAGATATTTTTTTGTTCATAAATTAGTGGAATACCTTTCAAAGTTCAAAGTGCTTTATTGTAAAACATAGGTATAACTGAATACCGACTTTGGTCTGTTCTTTCACTTTCGAAGATGGAGTAGAGGCCTTGGTTGATAGCGCACCCACCCTGGTTGCTTCTAAGAGTTATGTGATTTTCTGAGAATTGTTTTTTTTTGCTTCCTATCCGCCTATAACTTTCGAATTTGGTCATACTTGATGTTTATTGTTACGTAGGTATATTTTACTAACGAATACCAATATACCCTAAATTTATGTCTGTTACGCGCTGAACGTATTTTATACATTTTGCTGACGGAAAACGCAACTAATCGGCACCTCAAAGAACCTCAATGACACCCATATCGATTATTAAGAAAAGTAAATAAGTAAATGTCCGCCATCTTCGATTTGAAAATGGATATCATTCTTTTAATGAGCACCTCAAAAAACCATATTTTATACAAAAATGCGCATACCTAATATATAGGTACATGTCGCAAGTGCTACCATGCAACCGAGAGCCCGCCGCTCTGCGTAGGTACCCTCCATCGAAAACAAAAAAAAAACCGAGGTTTCGTAGTGAGGTTTGTGAACATTGATAGAGACTGACTGACCAACATAATTAGATCTCTCATTTCAAACAGTTAATATGGTTTGAGGGACTTTTGTATTTTTGTCTTTAGCCCTGAGAGGCAGAGGTATTGTTATTTCACCCCCCATTTTTTCAAATACTATCTGTTTATTATAAAATGTTTGAATGGGGTTCTATTTACTTTGCGTCCATGTATATACTTACCAATTTTCAAGCCTGTAAATCATGAACTGAAAGACTTCTCATACAAAGTTTAACCCCTCTTTTCACCCCCTTTCATCCCTAACCTATATGATTTTTATAGCCTATAACCTGGCCGAAGATCCAATAAACATATTAGTGAAGGCTGTATTAAAATCCATTCGCTAGTTTTCGCGTGATAGTTAGACATATAAACAGACAGACAAACAGACAAACAGACAAACAGACAAACAGACACGAATTCTAAAAACAGTTGAAACGTGTTTTGTTATCGATTCTTAGACCCCTCCATCGATTTTTTTACTAATATCTTCAATGTACAGATTTTCGACCCTCTTCTGCTTTATTATATGTATAGATAGATATGTATAGATAGGTGTACCCCCGTTCCGGATAATTTTTGATGCAAAGGCTGTCTATCGCGATTCAAAGCGGCAAGCGTGATGGGCACCTTTGCACCCGGAGTGATCCGGGGCGGGTTATTTGACTAGACATGTTTGTGTCAACTAGTTAGTAAGACTTTATTGACATTTTATCTATATATATCTATATATACTATAAAGTTGATGGGTGACTGATTAATCACCGCCCCGCCGAAACTGCCGGTCCTAGAAATTTGAAATTTACACTATAGTTAGGTTATATAACGGAGGCAAGGGATAAGACGAGATTTTTGGAAATTCCACCCCTAAGGGGGTAAAACAGGGGTGCAAAGTTTGTATGGGGGGCAATAATTTTTTAAAGGTATAGACTTGAAACTTTGTACAAAGACTCCTTAAAATAAGACAATGGAAGTGACATCTGCGTTTTCAAAATTTTCGTCTCCTAAGGGGTTGAAAATAGGGGTGAAATATTGTATGGGAAGCAATTTTTTTTTAAAGTGAGAGTCTTCAAACTTTTTATGAAAGTTTCTTATAATAATACAAAAAAAGTGATTTCAGCGTTTTTCGAAATTCATCCCCTAAAGGGGTCAAAAAGGGGTTCAAAGTTTGTATGGGGAGCAAATTTTTTTTAAGTGAGGTACTTCAAATTTCTTACAGAGACTCTCTGTTTAAATAAAACAAAACTAATTTCTGCGTTTTTTTTATTTAACCCCTAAAGGGGTTAAAAAGGGATTCAAAGTTTATATTGGAAGCAAAACTTTTTTGAGTGAAGGACTTAAAATTTCTTACAGTAACTGTTTAAACTAAATACTACAAAACTAATTTCAGCGTTTTTTTTTAATTCATCCCCTCAAGGGGTTAAAAAGGGGTTCAATGTTTGTATGGGGAGCAACATTTTTTTAATAGAGAGACTTCAAATTTTTTACAGAGTCTCTGTTTAAATACAACAAAACAAATTTAGGCGTTTCTTTTTAAATTCATCCCCTCAATGGGTTAAAAAGGGGTTCAAAGTTTGTATGGGGAGCAACATTATTTTAATTGAGAGACTTTCATTTCACAAAAAGACTGTTTAAATGATTTCAGGCTTTGTGGATTTGGATAGATGTTTGAAACGAAATTTCTACAGGTTTACAATTAAATACGTACAGTATAGAAGAGAAAACGACAAGATACGTGTCAACTCACACAAAAAATAGCCTAAGTAAATGAGAGTTTTTAACCGATAAGTAGGTACCTAAAGGGATTTTAGAGGGGTTGAGAATTTGGGTTGACCGATTTATATCTGTACAGCATATTAATAATTTGGTCTCACCGGGTAAAAGTACCACAACTATTATACCGTTTTCTGGATATTAAGATGTTTTAACTAAAAACCGAGCTCTACGCAGACGAAGTTGCGGGCAACAGCTAGTTCATATATAAATGTATGGTATGTTTATTTTCGTGTAGTTAAAATTTCCTTAAAGTTTCATGTTGTTTGTTACTAAAACATCATATAACACGACCTTTTTTACAAATAACCTTATGCGTGATTTAACCCTCAGCGTGAAATGAAGTGCTAATAATGATTACGGCTCAAAATTAGAACCAAACTATCACGTAGTGGTAGCTCCCCCATGTGAGCTATTGTGCAAGCTGCGAATGGCCTCTTCAGCATAAAGCATAGCTAGAGATGCGCGTGCGCCCGGAGGGGTGACCGGTTTGAAATTAGAACGTTTTTTATTCGTTATTCGGCCTTTGTCGGCGCCCGCCCGGTGTGCATGCGCTAACTCGACAAATGCGTCAAACGAAATAAGCCGTATTTTACTTCCTCTCCTTTTCTAATTCCCTATTGAATTTAAGGGTTACTTTTTTGGTGCGGTCGGTTCATATTGAATAGAAATTTTGACATCGCGTTTAGAATTAATTGTGGTATATAAAATATTCTGATCATTATCATAACAAACTGATCCTCTAGTAGGTTATGAATATAGAATTGGGCTTTGATTGTGCTGCATCCCCAATGATGCTGAAATAAAATTAATATGAACCTCTACACCCTTCCAGAATAAAAGGACGAGATATATAATGCGCATGTAATAATAAAATTGGTATTAGTACCTATAGGTAAGGTAAATACGGTATACTTAGATAAAATACAAGTTTAATTTATTTAGCATTAATTATATTTGTACGAGTATACATCAGCACATTCGTATTAAGATATTTGACGAATACAGAATACAGACATTTATTGGTAAAATAGGTAAATATTTTACAAGTCATATTAAATTAAATTCGTGCAACATTTTAATAGTACATTAGGTACTTACCAAGGGCGATAAAACAAAGAATGTCTTAGATCGCAGGTATTTTACGCCCGAGCCGAAGGCAAGGGCGATAAATATGCGATCTGAGGCTTTCTTGATTATCGCCCGTGGTAAGTACAAAATTTTATGTCACCCCCTGGCCAGGAAGCGGGTTTTTTCGCGCGCGGAGTGTGCGATAATGGCCACTTTATGGCTAGGTGTGACATAAAATAAATATTAAAATTAGGTACATCATGTGTTCACATTGACGGTACGAGGTACGGTACGAGGTTTCGGTACGAGGGCCAGTACTTACCTCGAAAGCCCATTTTTATAAAGTTTTTTACGTGGTCGGTACGTAAATTAAAAACATCAGCTGAAACATCAAGATTTCATCTGGCATGGGGAAGTTTAAGAAAACTTAATAATTAGACCGGGACTGAGTATGACAGGTTCGAATCTATGATCTACCCAATAACCTGTCCTACTGTACATAGCTCGCAAGCATCAGCGAACTAATTTTGCCTGTGATGAGGAGAATTAGTTCACCAAAGACCAGGCGCCTTTGTAAGTATCCCCCCATTTAGGAGAGAGTAAACAGAGATGGGATCGCCGAACTAGGGAGGGAGGCCGGTACGATAGTACGGCGCAAGACTTGTAACTGGCTGGTCGCGTGAACGACTGCTCGTCGCGTCTGAACGCGATGCCGCGTCTGTTTACAGAACTTCTCAAATTTGAAAATCGAATCCAATTGGAATAAAAACAGTATGAGTAAAAGAGAATGCCAGTGATAGTGTTAGTAGTGCAATGATAAACATGTAATTTTATCGATGGTATGAAAATTAAGTGTAATTCAGTGGCAGTATGGTGGATGTTGGTGGTAATGAGTGCGATAACACTATAAATGGAAGAAACCAATTCGTGTTTTTTGTACTCGTGCATTTGCTTCTGATTGGACTGAACGGAACTAATGGTAAATAAACATAAATTATTTCGGGTCTGGTTAATATTTTAATTAGGACGTTAAGAAATATGAGCTAGCGTTAAAAAGTTTGTTTAGCTTTAGATGCAGGAACAAAGAGTTTGTAGTTTATGGAGTGAAGTTTGAAAGAACCCGCCTTGTTTATGTAGAGCCGACGGAGTCACTCGGCGCCGTATTCTTAGAACCAAAGGCTTTAAAACATTTCGCACGTCTCGGCTTTAGGCGAGAGGTAGGCCAAGGCGTTCCCCATACAAACATTGTGCACGTTTTATTCGTCGGTTTTGGCACTCCCGAATGATGAATTGTTTTGGTTGTAAATGTTGGATAGGTATACGAAGAGCCTGAAGAAGAAGTTTTCAAAATTTTTAAAAAACTGAAAAATATACTTTAAATTACAATATATAGAAAAAATAAACCTACAGGTTATGGCTAACAGAAAAATAAGCATACTGACCAAAAGTCATAACTGTACTGCAAATACAAACGAAGAAAAATTTGCACAAAATTTGTATGGAGAGAGCTTGCCCTACCCCCTCGCCTTAACAGCAAGTAGCTGTGAGGGGTATTTTTGGATAGACCTTTAAAAATGATGAATGAAGTTTTCCAGAGATATTAGCTCTCAAAGTCGTACAAAATGTGTCCCCCCCTCCCCCCACCCCCTCTAATTTCCAAACCAGTAAGATGGAAATTCTAAAAAAAATTGAGGCGGTGTACGTACATTAATAGTTATTGGAAATGGAGCCACTGTTAAACACCGTTTATGCTGTTTCCATTAGACAGTTAGACAGTTACCACATCGGTTCATAATTAAAGTACCATGAAACCAATTAACAAAATGTAGTTTCGTAGTGTGCGTTAACAACACAATGGTGCTTTTTATTATTTAACGTTCGGTTTAATTAGTGTTAACGCCTGCGTTAAATTGGTAAAAATTAAACAGCCGTTACTGTCGAAATAAAGCTTTAGGTATACGCGATGTTTTAAATAATGTAGGTACCTGGTACATACAGAAATTATTTGAATTACGCAATATTGAAACCGTTGGTCGACTTACTAAAAAATATCTATAGATAAGATTAGATGTTATATTTAAGTAACGTCTGGCAAGTCATGTTTTTCAACGTGTAAAATCGGGTCAGTAAATACTAAAGCACCATCAAGAGATAAGGTTTCAAAAGGTTCATCCAAATGCTAGCGCAGCTGCAAATCCGTTTGCAAATGTCAGGAAAAAAATCAGACTTTTTATAGTAGACTGAGCGCTTTGTTTTAGACGAAGGATTTTCTACTTTGCTACGGATATTACTTCGTATATACAACATACAGTGCAATGCAATGGACGGATTCCAGAGGTCGTGGGTTCAAAGTTCAAATCCCACCTGTGGTGTTGAATTTTTCAATTTTCACTTTGATTTAGACATGTGTAGTTCACGAATGAATGATTCAGATTGAAGTACTTCACTTGGTGTCCTTCATTCATTCACTAGTTCAGTTCGGATCTATATACTTCAATAGTTCACTTAGTTCAGTACTTCAGTTCATGTGTCATCGTTTCAATCATCTATCTCATGACGGTTTTTACAAAAAAAAAATTCTTGAAATTCAAAATAAATGTAAAATTTGAAATCCTTATCCCCGAATTACTCAAAATCGAGTATAATGACAAATTTTTCGTAAAAAAAATTTTTTACTTTAATTATTCAAAATATATATAAAATTTGATATCATTAGCCTTAGAATGAGAGAAACGCGACGCGACGAATGACTGATCAATATGATTAGTTGAATCGGTTGAGCTACTGAACTAGTGAACTAAACTGAACTAGTGAACTAAATGAGTGATATACTTCACAGTGAAGGATTGAAGTATATCACTCTTTTCTTTTTAGTGACACATTTTGCGCATGTCTACTTTGATTAAAAAATTGAGATTCTTGCTAGCGGACGCATCCGCTTAACAAACATTTAAGGCGATATATCGATTGAAAGAGACACCCTTTGTTTTTCGCTCACGACAAAACGGGATGCAACCCTCTCCGAGAATGGCTTTTTAGACAAATCTCGTTAATTATCTGACTGTGTGCAGGTTTATTAAATTTCCTCTTGTCAGTACCTAGATGAGTTAAAATACCATCGTATTAACTTAATCGTGTCTTTTAATAATGCGTTGTTTTAGTAGGCTGAGGAAAAAAAGGAAAATATAGACTCGACTTTGGATTTATTTTCTATCGAGAAAAATTTAAGCAATCATGTTTCGCTATTGCCAGTACCACAATCATATAGTCAAGAATCATATATTTGAAAATCAGCCCCTACTGTTTGCTAGTCTGGGCAGGACAGCGTTTCAAAGTCTCCAAATTTCTCAGTGTAGCGCCTTAACATACAGTAACTACCTTTTGCTCCTCCACCTCTTTACCTAATAGCTTTGATCCGTAAACTGATGATTGACGTTTGCGCTCACGACAACATTTTTGAAACGCAGTCCTGTCCTGATCAGGCGGCCAAACAATAAGGATTGGTTTTCAGATATATGATAATTGTCACTCCCATTGTAAAAACCTATACTCTTGCTTTGGTTCCAAAAGATGAACGCGCAAACTAATCATCAGATTTCAAACATTGCTTCATGGCTATATTTTAAACAGTAAATTCGAATGTGATCTTTATAATATGCGGGCGGAGCCTATTAGCCTTTATTATAGCCGAGTTAGTCTATTGAAATGTTTTATGAAACTAATAATACAAATACCTTAAATGTGTAAAAGCTGTCGGAGGGAAATAGGTATACAAGTTAATAATCGCTAATCAAATGCAACCCATAAGAATCGGACACATTATCAAAAATCTCTGTTACATATCAGTGCAAGATTATGTCACAATACCAGTCATCGTATGATGCCAAAACAAGTGAGTTCAAGGTATATTGACCGTCTCAACTCTACTTAAGTTGTCAACTGGTTTGTCAAATATTGGTCTAATTTGAGCTGTAAAAGGAAGGTCAAAACGTCCGTTGACCATATATGCGCGTCTGAGCTTCTGGAAGTCGACTGATGTTATGAATGTTGTTAATTATCCAACGAAGAAAATATTCACATTTAAAAACCCGTTTGAAGGGAAGATTGAGGGAAATTGAGGAAGAGAAAGCCCAAAAAGAATCTACTTTGAGCAAATAAAAGAGAAGGTTAAGGGGAGGTATCCCCAACGCAAATGTCCCGCTCTAACACGCGTGTTTACAATTAACCATCCCGCTCTCTACGCAAGCTCTGCGCGCAGTTTCGTAAATGTTTAGCAATAGTCATCAAGCCAATCATTTTATCAAAGCATATCCAGCGAATTTGTCTATAAGTATTTAGGATCTTTAATTGAGTACAAAAATTAAATGTTAAATATCAGTAATATAGCCGTAGTATTGAAAATACATTACAAAAAGGGGTAACTTCGCAATTTTTTTCTATCGAGTGAAATTCATCAGGTCATGTAACTGACTGCGATTTTGACTAGACAAGATCCTTATGCATGGTTGACGAAATATAAGCTGCACCGATTCGCCATACAAGTTGTTCGAGGAATCGGTGCAGCTTATATTTCGTCAACTATAACACATTAGATTTTAGGACACTATATTCTATATCTCAGATGGTTTAAAAAAAATCAAAAGTGGTAATACCCGGTCTTAAGGTAATTTCATATCAGTGAGTGATGGAGATAGCAAAGGCTGGCGATTGCTCCACCGACAATAGAAGTAAAGTTTAAGTAAAAGAGAGATAGATATTGCTATAAATAATTTAAACGTAACAAATATCTCTAAAACATTAAATCATCATCAACCTAGCATATCACAGTTGAATCCTAAAGGATGCCCGGAGTCCTCTATCTTATCCTAATTTGTAAAAGCTTCAAAATACTATGTTATAAATGAATCTTGACATAATACTCCTACTTCTATAGTACGACGGGTTAAATTTTAATATAATTATATCTGAGACTTGTGGTGTCTTCTTTTTTTTTTCAATTGGATCCATTGGCATACCCTTCACCTATTCCAAGTTTTTATAATTGTACAAACGGACACTTTAGCATATTATTTTGAAACTCCAAATCTAAGTAACTTGTGTCTGTAACATTTTATTGAGCATTCTAAACTGATCTTTCCTGTTACATTTTTTGCAATATAACATCAACACATGCTCCCCTGATAAGGCGTCGGCGTCATTTTAACAAATCGACCGTAGTCAAAGACACGTGTGGACATTCTTTAAAAAGTTTTTTTTGTCCGAGATTTATTAAGTGTTGTGAAGTAATCTGCTGCCATCCGCGGCGAAAATGTTTAAAATAACGAATGTGTTATATGTTTAACTGGTTATTTGTTCCTTTGAAAACTATGATATTCATTACAACTGTAACTTTTACTACACTTGTATATATTTAAGGCGAATCCCACCATTTTAAAGAAATGAGTACTCGTATTATAGTCGTAGACTCGGTTTTATTATGATCAGTTAGACATTATGTCGGAAAATTACTTAAGAGGAGGGGTAGGGCAAGCTCTCTCCATACAAACTTTGTGCAGGATTTACTTCGTTTGTGTTTGCATTAAAGTTATGATTTTTGGTCAGTATGCTTATTTTTCTCATAGCTATTTCGTGATGTATTTTTTTTTTTTTAAATATTTGAAAATTTTCACATCACGATCTTCGCATATCTAATATTTACAACCAAAAAAATATTATATTTGTTAGTGCCAAAACCGACGAATAAAACCTGCAAAAGAATGCTGCCAATAAAACAAAGTTTGTATGGGGAAGGCCTTGCCCTATCCTGCGCCTTAAGGCAAAAACTTATTATATACTGAGTTACCTACCTAAATTTGATCTCACATTTGGTCTAACAAATCTTTATAATATTATTGAGTACTAGCTTTTGCCCGCGACTTCGTCCACGTGACCTTGTATTTGAGGGATGATTTTAGGGATAAAAAGTATCCTAAGTATATGTTAATCCAGGCTATAAACTCGTTGTATACCAAGTTTCGTCTTAATCCGTTTAGCCGTTTTTGCGTGATTGAGTAAAAAGATCCTCTCAAACATCCTAACTCTCACATTTATAATATATCATAGTAGGATTAGTAGGATAATATTAGTAGGATTAAGCGCGGTAACCAAAGGCGTTTTTATTTAAGTGCTTGTTGCATTTAATTAAAGTATATCATGACGATTATTTATTAAAAGCATGAATTTCCGATACATCGATAGGTAAATACCAATACAAATATTTTTTCTTAATAAATATTTAATTTAAGTTACAAAAACATTGTTAGAGGTTTCTAATGAAATGCCTAAGTATAATAAAATATCATTTTAGCAGTGCGAATAATTATGGTGAATCAAGACACTTAAAGCATAGATGCGAATTGAAGACGCCCATTTATATGCGAATGATTAAATATTGACTACCCGTATTTTTAAAAAATGCATTTATTTCGGAAAACTAAATGATCTATAGATTATGAGTAATATAAAGACTTTAATAATTAATGTAGGTAATACCTATTCATTTTATCAAAATGCACATTATTAGTCCCTCGTAATGCGATACAAAAAGACAAACACGTCAAGATAGCTACATTGTAAGGGTTATCAGTGACACTGACAAGTATTAATAAAGGAACTACCGCGCTTCGAGGAAAAATAAATAAATTATAAGTTACAATACACCTGGTGTTATCCGTGTTTAATCTATACTCGGCGTTAAAGCGACTAAGTCGAGATATGTAGATCCGATTTTTCATTTTTTGTTGAAAAAAATTGATTTTCGCTAGCGGACGCATCCGCTTAACAAACATATTAAAGTTTGTTTTTCTGTAGTCTTGCGTGATGTACTTACCTACTTCTTCTATGATGTTTACCTAAATTCTGAGAAAAAACTGCACAATAAAGCAAAATGAATACAGAAATAGTTTAGAATTATCATTATACTAGTGTAGGATACAGTGGCTAATATTAAAAATTTGAATGTTTGAATGTTTGTTACTCAATCACGGAAAAAAGATTGCACAGATTTATATGAACCCTGGCATAGAAATACTAACAGCGTAGTAAGTTACGCTGGATTAAAATATTATTGTGTAATTGGGAATAAAAGTAGAACAGAAGAAATTATATATATTAAGGAATAGAGAAGAATGAATCAAATGATTGATTATAGTGTTCTAGGCCTTAGTAATTTTAACCTATGTAACCTAACGCCCGTACAAAATAGCTCTTATTTATTCCCCACATTTTGCAGAACACAATTTTTTCCCATGTCAAAACATTTAACCAAGAAATGTTTCTCATAATGTAAGTGGTATTAACGTTTGCCGAGTTTTAGTGACCTTTCGAACGAATGCCATAATGTTCGAACAATAGGGTCATCTCCAAACACATCGACGTCAACTGAGAGATAATATCGAAAAGGAGTTAGTTTTATGCGTAGGCTTTTTTGTATTCAAACACGACATAGCACGAAGTTTCTGTGGTAAAACTAAATAAGTACAACCTACATGTTACCCCATTTTATCTTTTTCTTGATCATTTTATTTTATTTTTATTTTGAGTCAAGTATATTTTAGTCTCGAAGCTCTTTTCTCTGCTTTATATATATCTGCTGTTAGATATTTAATGATTTTTATTAGATAGATGTGACATTTTTACCTGTGTACGTTAACTTTATTGAGATAATAATAATTATAAAAATGTATGTACTTTGGTTATGTAATAGGTACTATTTAATAATGTAAGAGAAATTAATATATGAGTATTTTCAATTTTTATGTGACGTAGAGTTTATAATCAAGTATCTATTTATGTACTAAAAGAACCTTTCTTCTCTTAAAAAAGTGAAATAATTTAATAGAGATTAAATATTGTTTTACTTAACCTACAAACTAATACCTAAGTTTGATTGCAAAAACGAAGCAAAATATCTTTTTTTTTACTTTTTTCTCGTATTTAGTACATTTTTATTGTCAGGGTCAAATCCATAGATTGAAAAAAATATCTGCACGCTCTTACGTTTGTTTTTTTCATTAGTCATATTTGCAATTTTTTACACTGAGTGCTTAGGTAATATGTAGGTAGATATTTTCGATCGATGGTGAGTGTACATGTACGTACAGTACTATAACTTGCACAATTTATGATGGGTCGACTTAGGTCGTGGGTGGATACTTTGCGAGATTCAACTGTGATGTAGGTAATTCTGTCTTGACGTGGCTGATGTTGACCGGTCAACGTTATAGTTAAGTCATCATCTATGTACCGACCTCGAAGATTTCCTTCCGCATGGTATTGTTATGTTACTGTTCGGTTTTTGTAGCTTTTTCTCTAATTATATTGACTCCATCCACCGATAGGTACTGTAGTGTTTGTGTCATTGAGCTATGACGTAGTCTCGAGTTCACGGGTAGTGGGGCGTCAGTCACGTGAGAGCCTTGGGCGAGAGCGGACGTGTCGACCCAGCTACTGGTGGCGTACCGAGCCACATATTACGTCTGTGTCCCTCAGGTAGAGGGAGTACCCTACAATGGCGACGAGGAGTAAAAGGTCAGTGCAAATAACGAAGTAATTGGTACTAAATAAGCTATCAATTACTTTTGAAAAGGAAAAGAGGGTATCCAGCCGTTTCGATACCTATCATTAGTTTAATTGAAAATATTTAAAATTAAATAAGCGAATGAAGTAGTTTCTCAGAACAAAATAAACGCTTCATCCCGTAGGCCGTAGTTAACTCGCTTGAAGTTGTATACTATTGTTGTACTCGTATTTTGAAGTAAACAATACGCCACGTACCATAACAAATACGCCAATAATCGCAGAGTTAATGACTAATGATGTAGGCTTACTTTAGAACTCTTCAATCAAGTTTTAGTTGAATAACTAACTAAGGTACAATAGAAACTAATGGGAATAATAAATTTAATAGTTGCTTAGTTAGTTAGTTATTTACGATATTTACTTGTCGGATTGGGTTAATATAGTGATGTACATGTCTAGATATAGGAGCGTGGAGTATTTGAACGACTATAATCACAGTCGAGTAGATATTTTAATTATCATCCTACCCACGCGAAAAATTGTTAACTATAATTAATCACTATCACTACATAGTATAGGGCAGGGTCGCTTCCTGCTGTCTGTCCCTATGTATGATTGGATCTTTGAAGCTACGCAATGGATTTTGATGCGTTTTTTAGATGGAGTGATTCAAGAGGAGGGTTTATATGTATAAACGCATGCGCCCGTGCGAGGCCGGGGCGAGTCGTTAGTATTCTTATAAAGTACAATCAGCGTCATATGGCATGTAGCAGCCAAAGTGTAATACCAATTTCTTCTGAGTTTGTCACTAACATCCTAATTTCTGGTTGAAAAATAAAAACGTAAGGAAGTAGGTAGTAGTTAAAGTCCTTGTACAGTGTATTAGGAAACAAACATTTAAAACAAGCAAGGAATGCAAGGAAGCTATCATAAAATTGCCATGTGGAACATATATGCCTACTGTGAAGTATTGTTTTGATCGCAATAAACAATGTCTAGAGGTACATTGGCGAACCTAAATAGCTTTATAATTAAACACTGAAAAACCGAGCAACACTTCGTAATTGGGTTGTCTTTGTAAAATTCTCACGTAGGTACGATTATATGGGTGTCGTATAGATATATATTACCTACCATTTATAAAGTTAAATAACTAATCAGAATAGAACTGCAATTACTGAATTATGTACGGAAACAGTGGATGATATAAAGTAAAATAATAAACCAATTATTATCACACAGTTAACCCACAACTATGTAAAGATTTGTGCCAAATTCCAGTTGTAGCTGTAGCTAATACGGTGACATTTACAGTTTTGCAGTTAGGGGTATGTGTTATGATTTATTTATTCATATGGCAAATTTTACATGTCGCTTACTGAGTATGTGTACCTATATAAAAAGCGAAAATAAAATAACTCTGTAAAGCTCCTTCACCCATCGCGCTACGTTACATCCGTCAGGTGAGAACAAGTCCAAGGGTTTTCCAGCGTATCTCCGTTTCGGGCAGTCAAGGATGATGTGGGAGATAGACTGCACGGGTGCGCCGCAGTCACATGCCGGTGAGTTTCGCCAGCACATTTGAACAGGTAACCTCCGCAGAGCCATGTTAAATTCTGAGCCTGTTCAAATGGCACCACTCCCGTCTAGGAGCCGAGAAGCCTCTGGGCTCTGGGGGTTGTTGGGTCCAAGTTTGTGTTACGGTTAAACGGCATTATAACTTATAACGATCTAGTAAGTATCACACACAATGTTATATAAGCACAAGACATTAGGTACAACTATGAGTAGTGCCTTCAGGTAATTAGATGGTTCTCGCGTTTTGTAAACAATAACGTGTTTCGTAAATTAAACAGCTATTATGAAGCAATAAGTTTGGAATAAATAAAAATAAGGTTAGATTCATCAAATCATAATACCTAAGTGAACTAATGCCTGACTGAGGTTCTATCAGATGAAAGTAATTCCATAATCCTTTGGACATTGAGTCCGCCATTTGTGCTCAATTGTAATTGAAATAAGGTTTAAAGAAGAAATAAATAAATAAATAAGTTATAGTGAATGTACCTATTACGGTGGTATGCAACCATGTAAGTATGTACTGTGTGTGAATAGTTGACGGCAGTATGGGCCTACATGTAAATGTGAACCATGCGTGAATGTGTGACGGCAGTATGGGCCTACATGTCAATGTGAACCATGCGTTAATGTGTGCGGCAGTATGGGCCTACATGTAAATGTGAACCATGCGTGAATATGTGACGGCTGTATGGGCGTACACAGAATGTGAACCATGCGTAAATGGTTGGCGGCAGTATGGGCCTACATGTCAATGTGAACCATGTGTGAATATGTGACGGCTCTATGGGCGTACACGGAATGTGAACCATGCTTAAATGGTTGGCGGCAGTATGGGCCTACATGTCAATGTGAACCATGCGTGAATGTGTGACGGCTGTATGGGCGTACACAGAATGTGAACCATGCGTAAATGGTTGGCGGCAGTATGGGCCTACATGTCAATGTGAACCATGCGTGAATATGTGACGGCTCTATGGGCGTACACGGAATGTGAACCATGCTTAAATGGTTGGCGGCAGTATGGGCCTACATGTCAATGTGAACCATGCGTGAATGTGTGACGGCTGTATGGGCGTACACAGAATGTGAACCATGCGTAAATGGTTGGCGGCAGTATGGGCCTACATGTCAATGTGAACCATGCGTGAATATGTGACGGCTCTATGGGCGTACACGGAATGTGAACCATGCTTAAATGGTTGGCGGCAGTATGGGCCTACATTTAAATGTGAACCATGCGTTTATGCTTGTGATCCTTTTTTGTAGAACGGGTCTCATCTTAAGGACCCATCGGTCCAACAATGACATTGTTTAGCCACGTGCCATAAATGCTTCGAAATGAAAAGGCTATTCTACGGACACTACTGCTGTTTTAAAATACAAAAGGTCAACACTGATAAGTCATAACTTTTAAATGTGAACCTTCTTTCCTTGTACGTAAAGCCGTCTTTTGGCTAAAAGTGGTAACGTTTACTTCGTTTAGTTTACAGATCAATTAGTGGTTACGCTTAACAATGAAAGACAGTGCTTTTGGTTAGAAGGCACGAAGAGAAGGATAATTCGTTCTGAAAAAGGGATTACAAGTATAAGGTGTTACGGCTGTAGGGACCTACATGTGAATGGCATTAAGTGCGCCCTTTGTACTTGTTTTGTATGTGCAATAAAGTTTAAAATAATACATATAATAAATACGTCAATTAAATACTAGAATTATATAAAATTAGTTTATGCTGAATCGAATGAAGCTTAATCTTGACATATATATCTAAATACCCTAAAAAACTGGTGGGGTAGTCACCTACCCCATATGATCAATTAATAACAAAGGGAGAATGTGTTGTTTACTCGCATAGATGGGGCAAAGTTAGTAAAAGGACAAAATGTATGTATGTATGTATTAGGCAGTGCGGGCCGTCATAAAATGTAAACCGTACAGGCACATGAGGTGTGTGGGGCCATCATGTAATTGATAACCGTGCGTGTGTTGTACGCAGTACGGGCAGGCACATGAGGTGTGTGGGGCCATCATGTAATTGATAACCGTGCGTGTGTTGTACGCAGTACGGGCAGGCACATGAGGTGTGTGGGGCCATCATGTAATTGATAACCGTGCGTGTGTTGTACGCAGTACGGGCAGGCGCATGAGGTGTGTGGGGCCATCATGTAATTGATAACCGTGCGTGTGTTGTAGGCAGTACGGGCAGGCACATGAGGTGTGTGGGGCCATCATGTAGATGATAACCGTGCGTGTGTTGTAGGCAGTGCGGGCCTTCATGAAATTGTTAACCGTATGTAAGTGTGTTGTTATTCAGTCGGGCCTTCATAAAATTGTAAACCGTGCGTAAGTAGTGAGTTGTGAGCAGCACGGGTTTTCATGAAATTGTATACCAGCAGTTGTTAAATGTTACATACCCTAGTGTGGTACCCGATTCCTTATTTGGCTGTTTCGTAATTAGTGCAGGCAGCATGGACCTTTACTTCCCATGTGAAGGTGTAAACCATATGCACGTTGATAAAGTAGTCCATAGGTAAATTTTGGTTTCGGGTAACCCCAATAGGCAATAGACAATAATTTTATTCGCATTAAACATTACCATTATACAAGCTGTTAATATAATTATTGGTGAGTTAACATGTTTAACCAAAATTGGTATGCAAATATAATATTATGCTAATATTTGGTACAAGTACAATTACAGAGATCATTATAAAATATAAATCATTAAATATTACTGAATGTTAGTTACAGCTACACGTACATATACATTGCCTGCCATTGTGTCTCAAAGAACATTTAAGCGATAAAAGTAACAAAATCCCAAACATGGCGAACATACCCCAACCTGATGATACTCCAACCAACTTGATCCTGAAGGCGACAACGCCACAGTTGTTTGCGATGGGAAAGATGGAAACGATCGCCAAAACATTTTCCTGGACGCTACAGAAACTAAGGGCGCTGAAAAGAAAAGAGCTACCTTGTTGCTATACCTAAGGTGGATCCTGAACTACAGAAGATTATTTATAATCTGGCCGGAGCTAGCTTACTTATGTGGCTGCTACTAAGAAAAATGACGTGAAACGGAATTTGAATGAAATTTGATCTAGGTATCTAAGTTGTAGATATACGTTCACCATCGGAGCTCAGGTAAAAGATATTGACATTGGGTGATAGTGTTACACTTGACAAAATAATCACTGAGGCCAATACATTGGAAGCGGTAGGACACCAACGAGAAGGATATGGACATAACAAAAATGCAAGCGAGAATAATTCTGAGATAAATAGGAACAGGGCTAAAGAGTGGTTGTGGGCGACGGGCTAGCAACCTATCACTGCAATATTGCAGTTTCTCTATCTTTAAGCATACAATCCGCATAGCGGACCGGAAGGCGCAGCGTGGGTAGACCCCCCACAAGGTGGACTGATGACCTGGTAAAGGTCGCGGGAGTCCGCTGGATGCGGGTGGCACAAGACCGGTCATTGTGGCACTCTGGGGAGGCCTATGTCCAGCAGTGGACGTCTTTCGGCTGATATGATGATGATAATGAAGCATACAATTGCTAGAAGTGGCACTGGAACTATATTTAATGTGCTCTGCCTACTCCTTATGGGATTACAGGCGTGAGTTACGTATATGTATGTGAATGCGATTAGGAACCGTTCCATCAAACCGAATGCGAGTAAACTCGGAAACAATAAAAGTGGTAGATGTGGTTATAATGCGCATACCCTGGAAAAAAAAGCCCTGGATTGTCTGCCAAAGAGTAAAAAAAAAAAGGCACGCTTGTGGAAAAGTAGGTAGAGCGTTTTAGAGCATTTTTTGGAGAAGACCGCAAAAGAAAAAACTCGAAAATAAAAAGGAAGAAGGCAGGAAACATAAGAGAAACCGAGAAAATTTAGATGAGAAGAAAGTGAATTCTATTGAGGTTGAAGCGATATACAGCGGGAAATGTTCATTATATTTTCAATGTGAATGACGACGCACAACTGAATGGGTTTTAGGAGGAGTCAAATAAGAGTTATTAATTGATTCTGGTTGTAAACTGATTGTTAAAAAGCGCGGTGACGTAGCTTGCTGCGTTACACTAGTAATGACTAAGGGCTAAAGACTTATTTACTGAAGATGACAAAGTATATGTAAAAGAAATGGAAAACAAAATAAGATGTCTGCAAACTTTAAACCTACTCCACATATTGTCGAACGAACAGACGGTGGAGAGGTTCTTGTGCGAAACGAGGATATTGGACAAATACTGAGGCGAATTGTCATCCATCTAAGAAGGGTAGAAGGTGAATGGAAAATAGGCGATGGTGATAAAGCAATTTAATGAAAGTTAACGAGAAGTATCGGAATACCTTAGCAGTAAAATTAATCAGCAGATAAATTGTTTATGATAATAACTGGGATTGATATTGATACTTTGATTATTATGATAAGGAAGGGATGTAGTGTTTGTGTCATTGAGCTATGACGTAGTCTCGAGTTCACGGGTAGTGGGGCGTCAGTCACGTGAGAGCCTTGGGCGAGAGCGGACGTGTCGACCCAGCTACTGGTGGCGTACCGAGCCACATATTACGTCTGTGTCCCTCAGGTAGAGGGAGTACCCTACAGGTACTACATATTATTCCCACCTTACTTTCATAAGTTTAATAATATTTAGGCTAGGAGGATATTTACGTAACTTTTCGAATGAGCATCAGGAAAAATCTACTTGCTTTTAACCTTACAAATATGACATTAAGATCTACCTACCGTACTGTACGAAACTTTACGCTATCGATCTTCAGATGTAAGGAATAGAAATCAAAAGTGTGATTTTTAAGTAAGGCCCCCAAAGCTACATAGATTAAATTAATCTGTAGTTAGAAATAACTTTACTTTCCTATTTCCTAGCTCAAAACCGTGCACCTCGCATCAAGGAGCATCCGTCGAACACCGTCTCAGGCCGCAGCGAGCCCGCTACTCTAAGATGTGTGGTGGAGGGAAGACCCAAACCAACAGTCCAATGGTTCAAGGACGGTACTCCACTGCCGCCCGCTGAGGATGGTCACAGAGTACTGTTAGAAGACGGACTATTATTTCTAAGGTAAACTGTTTTATCTGTACTTAGTTATTCAGTCAAACAACAAAACCGTGGCGCGACTTACTCTAACACTAACATGTTTCGATCAGTTTTGCCGAATTGACCGCCAGACAGTGAAGAACTAGATAAAGTGTATTGACTGTTCGGCATTTTTATTGAACAAAGTCAACGTTGTAAATTAATACACATATTTGTTTAGTTTTGGTCAATACAATTAGGAAACGTGCAAATAATTTACCTTCCAACAAAAACTCCCCTTACTTTTAGTCACCCTCCTTCCTATACAAATACTTCTTCATCATATTTATTTAAGACATTGTTTTTATTCGTTATCGGTGTAATTTTGTCTTAGCAAATTATATAGGTCAAATATATTTCTTCCTTAGAGTAAATCGAGGCAAGAAGGAAAGCGATGAAGGAGTGTATTGGTGCGTGGCACGGAACCTGGCAGGCGAGGCTGTCAGTCGCAATGCTTCTCTTAACGTCGCCGGTAAGTTCAACCTTAATTCTTCAACTAGAAGGTTTTATATTGCACGTGGAAGAATTTTAATTAGGCAAGACTCAATCTTTTATTTTTCAGTGATTCGTGACGACTTTCGAGTGGAACCTAGAGACGTGCACGTAGCGGCCGGCGAGCCAGCGATCCTGGAATGTTCTCCCCCTAAAGGAGTTCCAGAGCCGTCTGTACATTGGCTGAAAGATGGGAATTTATATGACGTTGAAGTCAATGGAAGGTGCATACTGAATCTTGCTTTGCATGAAACGTGTCTACGGCTAGCGGTCATGCTCTTAAAACTTGCGCAGTTATGGTTTATTACCGTAATAATTTACAACCACGAGTCAGCATAAAGTTCCGAGGGTTAATTATGGTTAAAGTAATATTTATTACGTGTTTTCTTTTTCTTCTAGGGTAACGATAACAGATAGTGGTAGCTTAAAAATATTAGAAACTCTGCCAGCGGATAGCGGGCTGTATAGATGTGTAGCGTCAAACATAGCCGGCGAGAGGCAGTCGAGGCATGCAGCATTAATAGTTTTAAGGAGACCTCACTTCGTCGTTAAGCCTAGTAACATTACTGCTCTAATTGGGCAGACTGTTGAATTTACTTGCCAGGTAAAGTAACATTATTTGCTGTTCAATCAATCAATTTCCTAATTTATGGAAAGTAATAGTGGCATCGTAATTAATAGTTTTAAGTGTAATTTATATAATATAGAAGAAAATATGTATTTGTATGAATCTATTTCCAAATCACGACACAATTGATTTCAGATAATAGTTTTTATATACCATAGCATCTACAAAATGTATGTGTAATTCTCTACAGAGCTTCGACTCGAGCGTTAAAATATCATGGGTGAAGGAGGACGGTACGTTACCCGCTCATGCGACTGTAACGCGTGGGATGCTGCGTTTGGAACACGTGTCGGCTGCAGACATGGGTACTTACTCGTGCCGAGCCGACAGTCATGCCGGCTCCAACGTTGCAAGTGCGACCTTAACAGTTTATAGTAAGCATTGCCTCTCTCATTATACATCAATATACTAGCAAAGATTACCACCTTAGGGATCGTATCATTTCTTTTTTAGTATCTTTGTATCTTTGTTCTTGGGTCTTGGATGTCTTCTATGTATTTAAGTATTTATTTATCTATATAAGTATGTATATCGTCGCTTAGTACCCATAGTACAAGCTTTGCTTAGTTTGGGACTAGGTTGATTTGTGTAAGATTGTCCACAAATATTTATTTATTTATTTTATTTATTTATCTATTGATTCTAAACATGATGCAATAGACTATTGACTTAGGTATATGACTTAAAAAAATGTTCTTGTACCTAGTTAGGTAAATCATACCTTAGTTAGTTAACTAAGGTATGATTTCGTAAATTGATTACACCGAGACGGAATCTTATTGGCTGTAAAGTTTAGTATCTACTAACACTTGACTAGTTTACTATTACGACATAAAAGTTCATAAGTCACTTCTAATATAGCTTTATTTGCAAGTATTTAGGACTCGAGTCACTTCCTTGTTCCAACGCATGTGCATACGTCTCAACCCTGTCTATTTACAAATTTTATTGCATCATTAAATGTCTAGAGCTATTTTAATCCGGCCGTCTGTTTTAGCGCTACCCCACTTCACACAGATACCGTCCAATCTTACCGCATGGGAAGGCGATGTGGTATCCATTCCTTGCGAGGCCAAAGGCTTGCCTACACCAACAACTTTCTGGATATTAGAGGGGCACCGAGATTCTTTATTGTTTCCTGAATGCATGAAAAGTAACTCGAGCTTGTTATACCTGGATGGAGCAAAGCCTGAACACAGCGGCAGAGTTATTTGTACCGCTGTCAATTCTGCAGGCAGTACTATGCAGGAGGCTTATCTAACAGTGTTGAGGAAAGGGCATAACGAATTAAAGTCTCAAAATGATGAAATCAAAGATACGTTTAATCGAGCTGCTCATATGACGCAATATGAATTGGTGCAAGCGAGAAAATTTCTGCAACAGAATATCCTGGTATTAAAAAGATTAGAAACTTTGTCTTCGAGTTCACTTAAAGTTGTTTGGGACGTGAGTATCATATATGTAATTCGATATATACATAATTCGATTAAGGTAAACGTGTCAGTCTTTGAGAGCCTACTTCCCAATAGTTGACATCGTTCACCTCGTTATAAATTAAAGGTGAATGTTTTAAGTATTGGGTCCAGTGTCAAACACTTAGATATTGTAGGTAGATAAGAGATACGTAAAATTTAGGGACGGTTTTTTTTCAGGTTTTAACGGACTACAATGAATACTTGGAAGGCGTTAAAATTTGGTATAACAGCACATCTTTAAATTGGCGCAACGCAACTGACGATGAAGTCACTGTATTGAACACGTCATATTCGCAGGCAATGATATGTTCCAACGGTACTCTAACAGATGTTGATAACAGTGGGTCCTCAAGCTACATCCTCTCCGGCTTATTACCTTATATGCAATACGATGTGTTCTTGTTGCCATTTTATAAGAATTTATTGGGAAAACCTTCAAACATTATGCCAGGATACACCGATGAAGATGGTAATTTGGGATTTTAAAATAATCTAAACAAAGCACACTCAAAAGTCTTTAACGTCTTTTTCCTACTCATTTTAAATCTCAATTAAACATTTTTATTTTGTCATTAACTTTGCCAGTTCATAAAACTGAGATTAATCTTGTCATTGCTCATTAACTCGTCGTGCCGTTAACATTTTCCTTAAAACAAACTTTCCAAACATGCTGCATTCAGCGATGATACAAAGATAAATTATTCTGTGTTTCATTAGAGTTACGGTAATTTACCGGTAATTACCGTTTTAGTGCCGTCGGCTGCTCCTCAGGCGGTGACGGCGGGGGTCATAAACGCGACTTCGGCGTGGATCCGGTGGGAGCCGCCACCTGCAGCCACTTGGAACGGAGAACTCACTGGCTATCTGGTAAACACTGCCTTTATTTCAATTGATAACAGCAGGTTGGGCTCAGAATTTCTAATCAAATCGATCTCAAACAGAAGCTTGCTTGGTTTGGGACCATTAAAACGCCATATTGGCTTAAACCTAGTTATTACAAAACATTTGAATAAATCTCATTGATTATTAATGTGATAAGATGTTTTTAATAAACATAAACACTTTTATACTTATTATTGATAGTTAAGATTTTAATAAAGTTTCTCGTGTTTGGAAACATGCGCGGTTCTTTGAAGATGCTTATGACAAATATGGTAATTTCATTTAAATTCAAGCAAGTTACAACAAAATCACGACTTCTTTATGGTAAGTTTAACCGAACAGGGCGAGTTTGTGTAATTAGCTAGCTTCTACCTTATTAAGAGTTACGTTATACCTAGTTACGTCAATGCGCCTTGGAATCATCTGACAATGATAACCTCCTGTTTCTGAACGATGAAGACATTTAAGATGATTGAAGCCATTTTTCATATTCTTTGTTATTTTGACTGTATTGTAATTTAAGTATGGGTAAGAAAGTATTTAACTTTAAGCCACGAGAAAGATTGAGGTATTAAATTAGATCCTTTATCTTATGTTCATACCCAAGAACCTAAACAGTAAAAGTACTAGTACCTACTAGGTACCTACAACAGAGTAAGATGGATCATATAGGTATACGGCGGTAATAATTTATTATCAAGCAATTTCACTTACTGACACCGATCGTTTGATCATTTTGATTAAGTAGTTGTAGTCAATTATCGGATACAACCAATCTATCTTAAGTAGGTAATGATAATGTAAAATCTTGCGTGGTATCTTAAGAACTAATAAATAGTTATTATCTACGAGTGAAATTGTGTTACCATCGGCTATTGCGGTTTTCACTGTCAATTTATTCAAATCATCATCCTCCTACCAATAAGTAGTAATTCCATCGCAAGTGAAGAAAACCTTCTTTGATACTTGTGAACTGTCACTACAGATTCGGCAGTCAAGTCTGTGCATAAGGGATCAAACAGTAAATACAACATTGTACATTTGGAACAGATTGAAATCCGCGTTGGCGGGGCTGCTGGTGGTCGCGTGGTGGGTCAGATGTCGCTAGGCCCGCGAACGCGCGCCGCCGCGGCCAGCTCGTTGCGCGCCGGAGGTCGCTACAGCGCACGCGCTGCCGCGGTCACACGCCGCGGACATGGGCCTTTCAGCGCGCCCGCGCATCTCCACATGCTGCCCACGCACACGCAGAGACAATACGTGCAGTAAGTCATTCTGAAAAAAAAAATGTCCCTCTTATAGTAATTCTTAATAATATGTAATTCCTATCACTTCAGTATGATTTAGAGATGAGCGTAGGGTTTCAGATTTTTTATCAATGATAGGTACTGACACTATCATATTAGTGTATTTTTAATCATGTTAGGTATTGGTACCTACAAAGTTTTAATTTAATCTTGGTGTTTCAATTTCACTCTCACGACGCTGAGATTAATACGGTTACCCCGTTTGTTCTCAAGTGGTTTATCAAGTGTTTACATACTGAAGATCACAGAAAGACGCTTGTGAATTGCTTTGACTATACGACGATGAGTCAAGTGCTTAAGCTTTACGCGTAGGTTAATCATAAAATACACCACATCCTCGTTGCTTTTACGATAGCCGTAAACATACAATAGAGTGCCGTTGCCATCCGCGAATTGTTTAAAATGAATAGTTTCTTGGTCCCAGTATATCAAATTGATTTTTGTTACTTTCAGAACTGAACCACCTAAAGATTCGAATATCTCAACAATTTTTCACGAAACATGGATCATCGCGGTTGGACTGATTCTCTTCTCCGTTATTGTGATTGGATTGTTCAGCGTGTATTATATCAGGCGACGAAACGGGATACAAAGGAAGAAGTCTGCTGGTAAGATGATACTTGGTATTCACTAGCTACTTAAAGCGGGCACCGGATAAATTTCACGCTTTTATATTATTTTGACAAGCTTGTTGTCAAAGAGAAAATTCAATTTGGTTTCCAATTTCCAATTTCCAATTCGAGCGTGCCAGTAATGTACGTTCATTATCGCAACAGCTTATTGAATGTGACGTCTGTCATGCCTACTCGAAACAAAATACATACCCTATTCTTTAGAAGTAATTGTATCTAACATATCCGAATTTACTCCCCGCTTTTTACTCGTATCGTGGGAGCGCTTCGCGATCCGGCGCCGCTTAACTTGTTGATCTAAACAACAATAATTTAAACATTGAACCCAATTGTAGGTCAATCGATTGTCACGGCTCAACAGTGTCTATTGAATAAAGACACGATCTGGCTGCGGGACCGCACCGTGTTCGCTCCATCAAACGACCCGACGTTAGATGTCAGCAGTTGTCATCAAAGTCTTTTGCATAGTAAGTAAGATTAATATACCGCCTTATACGGAACCGGTTGCTTAATATTTTGGAATGGAAACAGCCTCTGGAAAGATATTTATCATTTCCATTTACAACAAACAACAAGTGTGTCCTAGTTTCCTTGTGGCGTTCAATCAAAACGGAATTATCTATCGCAGCGGGACAATCGAGCAGCATACTCAACGTGGAGCCGGAATACTGTTTGCCGCAGAACTCCATTCAGGGCTTAGACGCGTCGAGTGTGGACAGACTGCGACGTGGGCCGCCCGAGCCGTACGCGTCCAGTGCTATTTACACGGAACTCAATTTCAAGGTATGCTCCGATAAGCGTTGTGAGAACTCACATGTTGACACACGATAAGATTACGAAAGCAATTTGTATGTGAATCCAATACCTAGTCGACTACACTAACGATATATATCATCTTCCACAGGACAATAACGACATCGGAGACTTGAGGAATTGTTCAGAAAGACGATCTCATAACAATAGCATTGTTAGGTCGTGCAACGGGAGCATTCAGTATTCCAATGGGGAGTGCTCTACGTGTTGTCATAGTACATCTAGTAGATCTACGAAGGATTACAGAGAGCCGAGGCACGATGTACATAGCGATGTAAATGTATTGGAGGATGATTGTGCGTCTTGTAATACGAATAGGTCTGGATCCAGGAGCAGACAGGATAAAAGTAAAGTGTGCCCGGCGAACGATTTAGAGTACGACTACCCGCAGTGGCACTGGTTAGGAAGGGAGAACAGTTTCAAAATCCCCATTCAGACAAGCAGACATTCGAATGTGGCGCGCTCGGAGCAGGGCTGTCAAATAAACCTGTGTGACATACTGCCGCCGCCGCCATATGAGGTAAATTGAACATATTTACGACAGCTCTTGGTGACATTAAAGCAACTTAACGATCAAAAGCCGATTACAGTTATTCACATACTATTTTGTATCACTTTGTACGCACTTGCTAGTGATGATAATCTCCTTGTAAGTCCATACACTTTCAGCTTTAAATGTTTTTGATTTATTCACGCAATGAAATAAAATTATTGTTGCAACGGTTTATATGGAAAGCGCTGGTTTTTAGGTTAATAGATGTGTTATTATTTCTTTTCAGAGTCCAGAAAACAAGAAATAAACTAGGCTGAAATTAATCAAGGAACAATTTGTGTTGTGGTATTTAACTCAATGTTGCTCGTTAAATGATTTTAAGCTGATTCTAGAAACATTTTGGGTCTTAATAAATATAAGCAATAAGTACACGACGTATTCGTAACTCCGTAATTATAGAAACACACCTACTTTGAGGTTGTTTACACTTTTTAAAATGAAAATACATGTAGGATTTATGAAAAAGTACGAATTTTGTAATCTTTAAGTAGTTATTTAGAATGTTAAATTAATCTAGTTTTATTGCATAACTCAATTACTTGGTAAGTAGACTTGAGATCAAAAAAAACAGATCTATGACAAATCTACCCAAAATGATGGGCCGAAGTAATCAAATTGAGTTATGCAAAAAGACGTCAAATAATCTTGTAGAACAGTTGTAGTGTTTGTACCTTTTAACGAGTATCTAATACCTACTTGTAGTCCTAATTCCTATCTACATTCTAGTCACAGATATAAGACTAGCCTTACAGTATACACGCCTAAAAATGACTTCCAAATGTTATACTTTTCTAAACACCTTTTTTGTATCTCAAGCCTAAACAAACTCAAGGTTGTTTCATAATTGTCTGTAACGTAGATTTAGCCACGCATTTCACTGCCATATTAGATTCATTTAGTAAGTAATAGAAATCGTAGTTATTTAATATTTGACTGTGATATTTATATAAAAATCGTGTTTTAGATTGAAATGTAATCTTATTTTAAGTAACTTTAATACTTTCCAATTATTCAAAATTTTAACCAGTATTAAAATACAGTGCACCTAATTCAAGAGCTGTTTATAAATAAGAATAATTTTGGACTGTAATCTCAATATTTTGAAACCCCGTTGTGTTTTAGAGCAGACACTCAAAATATAGCAAATTTATGAATACACTTTTAGTTTTATTAATCCATATTTTACTACTCGCCGTGTTCAAGATTATCAGCTAGAAACTCATTGCTTATTCAAGGCAAAGTAGCTTCCAAGGAACTGGGCTATAAAAAGTAATAATTTTTCGTCTATTTTTATAAGGTTCGCGTGTCTCGGTCTACAGTATCGGCGATATAAACTGATGTAAAGGGCGACGTAAATAATAACTACTTAGTAATGAAGCACGTCGTTACCTACGGCTTACAGCTCTTACCATAGTCGTAAACCTTGTAAGGCCGCACACCAGCCAGCCCGCTCGTTCCGGTATTACTAAACGGTTTTATTCATAATTATGGCTATGTTATGTCTTATTTCACCCAAAACAGGTTTAAATAGATACATTGCTTGACTTCCTAGAATGCCGAAATGTTGCGAGCTCACATTTTGCAGAGATAGTGAAATGCGGTCATGGTAAGCTAAGTTTGTCGTACTTAAATGATACAAAAATATTTTTAATTGGTAAGTAGGGTATTAAAATGAGAGTCATAATTAAGGTATTATCATTTATAAAATCAAACTATACCTCGTAGTGACATTTATTTAACATGTATGTATAATATGTATATATACGGTACTAAACTTCAACTTGTAACAAATAGATAGAACGATGATTTGTGCTAGTACATTTATATCTGGGTTGCCTAGCCGTTCAAAATCTGCAGCTTATTCTGACCAAAAGGCTTCGAGTTAAAAGCATTTGGCAATAAATCGTGACGTCCAATTTATTTCTGTCCTGCTTACAGTATCGGTCACATTTATAGATGCCTTTTTGGAACAGCTTCCCTTTATCGGAAGGTTTAGAAACGGAACAAAAGCCCATTCGATTCAAATTACAACCGCACCTTTAATGGAGAATTCTGTTAGAAATCCTTATATCAGTTGGAAATCTTCTAATTATTATAGTGAGCCCAGAAAGGTAACTCTGGTGTGTTGCAGCTGCAGTGGTTTCCTCTTTTTCATAACTGTTTGAGAAAATGAAATAGGCACAGGCGGTAAAAATCATGGTGATAGACGTTAATTAGTAGTTGAATTCTAGTGAAACTGCGATAACAAATCGCACCTTAAACGGATCGCTACCATAAACTACACTCGGGTTAAGTTTAAATAAACTAGAAGTTCCGGATATCCTCAATATAAGCGTATTTTTTTGCTGTTCTTGAGCACCTGCACATGAAGTGGTCGTTACATCAATAATTCGCTCGCAGTTAGCATTAGCGTTATGAAATTATTTGAGAATTTATGACAAATAAGTAAGCGTTTCTTATACATACATTGTATATACTTATTTAGGTATGTATTTAATTGTTAGATCTCAGAAATGGCTCTAATGATACTTGTTACTTATCCGACAACTTTGCGCTTAGTTAAGTACTAACATTAAACAAAGTCTAAGTATATAGTACCTATAACGTGTAACTGTAATAAAATATTACAATTACACATTTACACAACAATCTTCATCCTTGGCGTTGCGCCAAATTACTATGAGACGTCGGCGCTTCAACACTTTCATTAATTTGTGAAAATTGTAGAATCATTTTAAATCGTTTGCAGACGGGTTTAAATGACAACACTGTAGTGACTAAACTGATAAATCCTGCGGGTCACGACCTTGATGGAGTCTGCGGACGATTCAATTTAAAGCTAGAATGGTTTTAGTGTTTTTGTGAAAAACGAAAGGTAGATTTATTGCGTCTATATCCGACAGCATTTTATCTCGCTCGCTGTGCAATTCGCCCGCTTGCGAAATTAAAAACTGATCACTATTTGAAAAGACCAAAAACGTATTTTGCATCGCAAACAACTGTCAAATATATCACTTACAGCTTATACACTTACGCAGTATCAAATTTTAACAATAAGATATAAAAAATTGTATTTATTTTAAACACAAAACCAGAGGAGTTTTCGCCTTAAGTAACTATCAGTAACCTTATAAAACACAGCAAATACTCTAATCAATGAGGAAAGCCACGTGCTTTGACTCCTTTGTATCTATTCGCGGGCGCCTACGCTAAGTCATCCACTTTCCGTCAGACAAGCCGAGTTCCTTGTTTGCCACTGTCATGATATTATTATAAAAAAAAAGTATTCAAGTAATATCTTTTTTACTCAACCGAAAAACAAAAGTTACAACTAATAAAACTCTCCGCTTATTGCGCCTGAACATACAATATGAATATCATACAAATTTCCGAGGGCGTTAAATAAAAAATAGAGCAGTAAACTTTATTCGTGTCGCCATCTTCAACTTTTATGTTAGCGAAGTATAATATTTTCTGTCGTCTTGCATTTCACATAAAGCGTACGTTCATGTCACGTTTAGTTGGGCATAAGGACGTAAGCGCATGTAAGTTATAGTTCCGACACTTTTACGTGGCAACCATCAAAGAAGTTAGTGGCCAAACGGGGAGAAACTTGAGTTTATGCTGAGGTGATTAAAATTAATACGCTTTTAAGAATAGTACGAGTACTTATGAGAAACGGTAACTTTAAGATGTAAATAATCAGATGTGCAACCTACTTCTCACTTAAATGTGGCTTTGCAAAATAACAGCATTCGTGGGGGTAAGTACATTTGTTATTTAATACATACATCACATACAATGTATACATGCTACAATATCCACAAACAAACTCATTAAAATGTATCATCATAAGAATCTATCTTACTCAGTTTTACACGCCTACTACAGTCATCACTTATGTTACGTTTTACTGCCGCCTGTACGTTTGGACATAATAAAATGGCCATCATTTTTATGTTTCGTAGTAATCCACATAAAAGCTTAAGTACCATAACGAAATTAATTGTGAGTTGCATACTTGATCATGTGGGCCCCAGCAGCAGGCACACATAATTTTGGCCCCCTATGATTGCGATGTATCGTTGATGTAAATCGAGAAAATGTAAGAAACAACTTAAGTAGTAGGTAACCTATCGAATTTTGGGTCGGAGTGTAGTAAAGGGAGGTAACTATACTACTAGGTATAAATACAATGAAGCATGGACTGAAAATTATCGTGAAAATGATGTCAATTTAACAACACTTTTTTATTTATCGTGTAGAATATATACTACAACATGCATATTTTCTCTCGGCCAACCATTACCAACATTGAACGATAATTCTTCACTATATGTCGTCTAAGTACTATAAGTATTAGTAAAAATGTTCGATTCTGTAGGCCTAGCACATGATGGCTGCGAGAGTATGTCACCTCCAGATAGACTATTAACCGTCTCTTTCTAACAGCACCAATCAAAAAAAGAAGCGTAGGCTATATCGAGCCGACATACTTACTCTCGCGGCCGTCATGTGCTAGGCCTACTGGCGTTCGCCGGCCGCTGCCGCGGCACGCTCTCTACGCTCGATCGGCTCGGCTCAGGGTTGCTTAAAGAAACCGCTGAACCAATTTCTATAAAATTTGTCATGAAGATAGTTTGAATCCCGGGGAAGGACATAGGATACTTTTTATCCCGGAAAGCATCCCTTTAGGGGATGGAAGTTTGTATGGAAGAGTGATAAGCGCCTGAAATAAAAAAACTGCTATGAAATTCTAACTCGATGAATGAGTACTACGCAGACAAAATCGCGGGTGAAATCTAGTACTATAGAATTTGGTAAGTATATCAGATCCTTACTAAGACTACGTATCGTATATTGGTTTACGACAAATAAGCTATAAATGACTAGTTGTTTCTCAATCAGGTATTCACAACTTGTATTTGGCTGAAATTGCTCCTCGATAGTTGAAGTCCTTGCGATCAAACAAGGACCACTATCAGATTTGCACAATCTTTAGCACAAATCAGAATTAAAATAATCTAAGAAACGTTAACACTTTGGCTTATAATGATCTTTGTTGTACCTAGGTATCCACATTTAGCCAGCGTAGGGAGTATGGGTCAGTAGCTTTCACCTAGGGGAGGAAAGAAAATGACAAATTAACAAAAAAATGCTTTAGACATGAATCAACCTACGCCTTGAAGTCCTGTAATAGCAACACTGGATGCCTTGCGTAAAATTTCGTCATATAACCGCAACAATACAGGGCTAGGGCCCTATTCGACTTGCTGGATTAAATGCTCACGACATGCCCATTGTTTGTATCGTATGATTATTCCTTTTAAAAGTGTGTATGTACATTTTTATTAATGGTATTGTATGACGTTTCGTGGGTCACCGATGGTACTGGCTGAAAATAAGCGCTGTAGATATCTGACTACTCAGCATAATCTGAGCCAGTGTCCAATTCACTGCCGCGGGCACATATTGTGGTTTATGTGTATGCTTTTTTTCAGTTACCATTTGTATTTATTTAAAGTTTATTGCACATTAAAAAAAGATACAAATGGCGGACTTAATTCCTTAAGGAATTCTCATTCTTTACCAGTCAACTACTGGGCTAAATAGAAACATTTGTTCGGTGCAGGATACGAACGAAAAGACAAAATAGATAGGTCCACACATTTTTGTTAAATATGTGCCTTCTGTGTCCGTGAATAAATGTTTCTTCTTCTGCTTCAAATTTGTGATATCGTCGGGGATAGTGCTGGTAAATACTGCGTATCTGCACACCACCCCTAAAACAAATCCTCGTAACTGACATTGGTTAATACCGCGTATCTAACAAATGTAGCCAAATTAACATTTTTCCACCAACGAACGTAAAATCCTGATTAGAATATACCAGTTCAACCACCCGTTGCATTTAACCAATAGCGAGCTAGTCATTGCTTAATAAAAATGCCGCGGCTCATATACCTACTCTCAAGCGGCGATCTCCGCGTTTTATGTTTCTCCTGTAAAGTTGGGTGTTGTGTAGATACGCAGTATTTACCAGTGCTACGAGGTTTTGAATTATTGTCGTTGTGTAGATACGCACTATTTACCAGTGCTAGTTACGCGGTATTGCACTATCCCCGATGGTATGCGAAACGATTAAGGGAGTCTTAAAATTGGATTAGCAAGTCAGCTATTTCAAAGGATTTGGAATGTCTCGCGCAGTCTAAACAATGCCAAAGTGTGGCCCCGACTTTACAAAAGAAATTGGATACGCAGAGTAATACGTGGCGACCTTTCGCTACCGTTGTCGCGGCGTAACCAGCGTCATAAATATTTCAGCTTCAGCTAATCTGTTAGTATAATTTATGTAAATAGTTATCGGCTTCTGGGCTATTTCCGTGGGGAAAACATTTATCATAAGACGGTGATCAGAATAAGCCGTGCCTGCAAATTATGCGACATCTCGTTGCGTTCAACAGATACCTTTATAGGTACATTTCATTTGAATACATTCGAACAGTGAGATTAAATTATGTTTTATTGTTGTTATTCAAATTATTATGACGTAGATGTTGAAATGTTAAAACGAATAGGCATAATTAAACAAGAGTGAAAATAATACACCATGTTAGTCATGTAAGGAACGTGGTGGCGATCCGTTTAAGGCGTTAATTCTTATCGCATTCTGACTAGAAATAAGTAGGTTTTTTTTTGTTTTTGTTTTGATGGGAGCACGCGTTCGTAGGATTTGCCATTTTGTCATAAATAAATTGTAGAGTGTACCAACTTATTTCTAGGCAGAGAGCATTTCCAATGAATGCCTGAAATGGATCGCCACATATTTGTTACAGCCTGTATAAGTGGTAGTACCAACGCGTGTTTTTAGGGTTCCATACCGACAGGGTAAAACGGGACCCTATTACTAAGGCTCCGCTGTCCGTCTGCCCGTACGTCCGTTTGTCCGTCTGTCACCAGGCTGTATGTTGACATTTTCACAGAGGATGTATTTCTGTTGCCGCTATAAGAACAAGTACTAAAAAACAGAATAAAATAAATATTTAAGGGGGCTCCCATACAACAAACATATTTTTTTTGCCATTTTTATAGATAATGGCACGGAACCCTTCGTGTGCCAGTCCGACTCGCACTTGGCCGGTTTTATTTGAATTACTTTACTACTCATGGTGTTTTTTTTTAATTAACGCCCATTAAAATTGCAGGGACTTTCTAAATCCCATTAACAGGCTGACCAGTGGTTGTGTACCAGTGTCAAAAACAGCAACAACGTACTGTACTTATTTAAAACTTTACAATAAATCGGGCTTTGAACAAAAACCCACCCCCCGTCTAGAATTCTGCTGACAAATTTATAACCGGAGATCTGAATTCCCCTTCCTGAACTAATCCATTAGAGCAACATGAAAAGTTAATATAAATGCCAATAAAAACTGGACAGGTAGCCCTCCTGGGCTAGGGTGGCAGACTTGGACTTTTATTTGCTCCTTTGAGATTGATTTTACATATTATTTTATCAGCCCTGTCGATATATTGCTGATAAAAAAAGCACTGCACCCCTATTATCCTAGCATGAAAATTTTACATTGGATCGCTATCGCTAGCGAGGCATATTTGTATGTCATTTTTCTACCCAAGCTCATAGATTTACTATTCTATTTATTTATACTTCAAAAATAATAATGCAAACATACCTAACCTAACCTACCCACCCCTAGACATACAGTATAATTAAATATACAATTATAAAAATAATACATACTTAATTTTACGTGCTCTTTATTGCAAGGTTAAAATATTACTTTAAGAAAAAAAACACGGCGTATTTATCTATTTCCGTCGTCATTATAACTAGGCTAATGATCGCTTTGATATTAAAATTAATCAACGATGTGTTAACGATGTTACAAACATTCGTCTTTTGATCAACCCATTAGGATTTCAACATTATGTGAACAAATTAGGTGTTTAATACCATTAAACCAACGCAACGTAAGAATACACTTTATTTATTTTTTTCGTTATGTGTGATTATTTCTGATTGGTTCATGATGTAATTTTCTCGATTATTTTAAACGCCGGATACCAAACGATTTTTGATGACGGTCCGTCATAAATAAAGTACAGGTAATTTATTCTAAAGGCTCGTAGCACGAATTTAATTGTTCTTGTTCTTGAAATCGAGGCGGAAACGATTTACATAAATGCCGCTTGCTATCTCGTCTTCGTATATAGGTACAATGCTCACCTATATCTACAACGAAATCATAACGCAAGCAACCCAGGGTTATGTTCTCGCAGTGAAAATAACAGTACCTACATAACCGCAATAATTCTCTGTTCATATCTTGTTGGTAGAGTTGCTGCCGGTTGCTGTGAACTTAGACCTTTTGACGCATAGGTCAAAATGATGACAATGTTAGCAGGTATCTGGATAACGAATGCATTTAAATAATATATACCTACCTGTGCCCTAGATAAGATATCCTGTCAGCCATTTGATGAAATTGGGAGGAGTGCTCAAAGGGCGCAACGCGCAACGTAACGACCATTCAGTAGAAGGGACCGGGAAGCGGACTGTGAAGTCGCGCCGAAGGTTGCCATTAGACGAGGCGTTTAATTACAAAATTCACGGTTAAAATGAGGCTTCACTTCCCCTTGTCTTTTACGGGATTCTTATCGGAGGGCCGGGCTTTGTTGTGTAAAGAAAAGCGAAGTATGAATGATTATTCTCATAAGAAGTAGCGGAAGCGGATTAATAATTAAATATTTTCAAAGTTATATTTACAAACATTTAAACTGGGCCTTGTTAGATTGTATCAAAGTTTTTTTCATTTCCTTTGTATTTTTTTTACCTAAGCACCTGATTAGGTACCTTTTGTAGTTATTAAAGGACCTATAACAATAAAAGGTATAAATCGATTCAGGTCATCTATAATAAATATAACGAACCTTTATGACTAAAGTTACATTATCTTGTAGGTTTATTCGATGTAAACGAAGCGTAAAATTGCAATGAAAAATAGGCACTGTTGAGTAAGTACAACTACTTCTTTCAGCCTAACATCTAACAAAGGTAAAATTTTACGTTAATAATACAAGTAGGTATCCTTTACAGAAAACAGAATAATAACGTGTTTTAGTATTACTAAAGGGAAATGGCTTTTAAATCTGGCAAAACGTTGCAACGTTACTTCATTAAAACCAGCTTAACTCCAGCTAGGAGTTGCTAATTTCTAGGCATCGCTTTTCGCCTATTACCATATCCCACCTTTAATGCTATAGGGTTGTCGTAACGTGATCCTCGAGTATTATCAATCTAAATTGTTACGTGAAGAGCCGCCTGTGTACACTAACAAAGGTTAAGCACTATTAAGTGGAGGGTCTGGGTACATTACACTGAATTGTACACTTGATACGTGTCTGTAATTGAGTTACAGAATAATGATGTTATGTAAGTATCTGAAATTGCATTATTACCGCGATAGTCAAACGACGTGTGTAAACAGTGTGCACAGACAATAAACTTTTTAAATTTTACCAAAAACGTGATCAAAAATGCTGGCACGTGATGAAAAATACATACTAGTCATACATGCAGAATTTGGAAAATTTGGTATTCATTTTAGAGTTACATCAATCCACGAGGAACAACGTAACTAAATAGATTTGACACATATTAAGGCGCTACACTGAGAAATTTGGAGACTTTGAAACGCTGTCCTGCCCAGACTAGCAAACAGTAGGGGCTGATTTTCAGATATATAATTCTTGACTATATGATTGTGGTACTGACAATAGCGAAACATGATTGCTTAAAATTTTCTCGATAGAAAATAAATCCAAAGTGGAGTCTATATTTTCCTTTTTTTCCTCAGCCTACTAAAACAACGCATTATTAAAAGACACGATTAAGTTAATATGATGGTATTTTACCTCATCTAGGTACTGACAAGAGGAAATTTAATAAACCTGCACACAGACAGATATTTAACGAGATTTGTCTAAAAAGCCATTCTCGGAGAGGGTTGCATCCCGTTTTGTCGTGAGCGAAAAACAAAGGGTGTCTCTTTCAATCGATATATCGCCTTAAACTAAACAACTAAAATAAGATAAGATAAGACCTACGCTACGATAGCTATCTGCTCGTTAAATGTTGGGTTAATCGTTGTGTAAAATATATCATATCGATTTCATAAACATAAATAACTCAATACGGTAATTTACTTCAAAGTGCATTCTTCATCTTAATACACTGTAATTTAACAGAAATTAATTATAGAATACGCTCAAAGTGCTTTTTAATAAACGCGCTTACGCTATGGTCTGTTATTATGTGGATTACGTTTTATGATCTACTATGAATTGAGACAAAAATAAATGTAAACTATTCAAGCCGTTTTTCCAGTTTATATAATGTAACGCAATATAAAAGGTCTTTGTTTAAAGAAATATTAAATGAAAAAAAGTTATTAGTATGTGAATAAAGGACCTTAATTTCACCAACTTGGCAATTTTCACCTGACAACGACTTTGTCACATCATAATAATAAAATGGAAGAGTAAATACCCCCATTTATTTTTGCAAAAAGGACCGAGACACAGCGTAATTTTCGATGCTGAAAGACGAAGCACGTCACTTTAAAGACTCTCGCAATAAATCATTGCATTTTAATTTGGTGGAAGACATTCGCTCGTCGTACTTTTGTGCGTTGGTAGAATTTCCTCCTTTTATTTCGATTCGCCTCCCCTCGTCATAAAACATAGGGCGTGAGGCCTCTCGCTGGGCTGTCAGTCGTCCGCTCGTTGATGTGTCAGTCTGTGCTAGTGGTTTTTTACTCGTGATATTTTTTACTCATTTTGTGTGAATTATATCTTCGCAAAACAATTGCGTTGAAAGGATAAATAAAAATGTCACAACCATATGAAATTGCTTGTATTACAATGGAATTCCGTAATAGTTACTTAATATCGGAATTGTTGACAGGGTTTTGTCTAAGGTTTTTATTTCTGTTATCAGGGGCGCTCAGCAGAACGGTAACAAATTACCGCTTTAAGAGATACGGTCGCGCAGCCGTTATCTACGCGGCGCCCACGCGGGACCGAGTTTTACGGCGTTCTATTATCTGTTACCACATTGGCTTGGCTGAAAATAAACTGCTTCAACCCCCACGTTATCGACACTTTAAAAATTTTCGAATAATCTGGCGTCGCAGGGACGTCTGAGGGCGCCGACATGGAGTTATTCGTGGCTCGCATTCATGCAATCGATGAAACAATGGGTAGCTAAAGAAGTTGCCTTGGCCTTGAGCATAACCCTGTTCACAGGTAATGGTATAAGCATAAACAAAAACGCACAAGTAAATGAAACATGCCTCATAAACATTTCAGAGAATGGATATTGAGCAACCACTTATTCTAATAACTGTCAACATATTTTTAGCTAAAACATTGTTATTACTAGTAACAGCTGTAGACCTCGTGAGTTTTTTAATTTCCAAAACTATGTTAGATATCGAACCTGTAGAGGAGGACAAACCATTGATTTTTTTTAGATTAGGTACTCGACAAAAATATTCTATGAAATCAAAGATCCTGCTCACAATACTTCACGAGAATCGGTTGTGAAATGCGACCCTTAGAGATGAACAAATCGAAATTCAGCCGCAGAAACACAAAATCGTTGATAAAAAATGGTTTTGTTAAATTTCCAAAAAAGTGACTCAATAAAAAAATTCTATAGAGTTACCGTACCTGCCCACAAACTTTCACGAAAATCGGTTCATAAATGCGACCTGTAGAGAAGAACAAGCCAATTAAATTAAATATAATAAATCTAAATTAACAAAAATTTTGTCGCCTAGAAAGTTATATGTACTCATAAAACCTGCTCACAAAATTTCACGAGAATCGGTTGAGAAATGCAACCTGTAGAGGAAAAAACGGCCGCAGAAAAATACGAAATAATTGATAAAAAGTTTATGTTCCTTAATTTCTAAAAAGTGACTCTACAAAAAATTTTTATCTAGTTACCGAAACTGCTCACAAAATTTCACAAAAATCGGTTGATAAATGCGACATGTAGACGAGAACAGCCCATTGACGAAAAAAATTTTTCAAAATTTACAAAAATTTACTCGACAAATAAATTATAATTATGTAGTGATAGAACCTGATCATAAAATTTCACGCGAATCAGTTGAGAAATGCGACCTATAGAGGAAAAAACGGCCGCAGAAAAATACGAATTCGTCGATAAAAAGTTTGTTTTTAAAATTCCCAAAAATTTACTCGACAAAAAACTTTCTTTTCATTTTCGTACCTGCTCACAAAATTTCACGAGAATGCGACCTGTAGAGGAGAACAGCCGGAAATCCGGACATACGAAAGCATTTTTGCCCAAGCTAAAACAGAGACCTTCGTTTCACTCGGTCAATAAATATTTCTTTCTTAGATTATTTAACTCTTCTTTATTTTTATCTGGAAAATATTGAATTGAATACTTTTTGTTAATTTGATTACGGTAGCATAGTAGTTCACGCATGCGGCTTCGAACCCGAGCGAATAGAATATTTTGTAAAGGAAAACACAGTGGGGAAACCTGCATACATCTGCTAATATATTCAAAGGTGTATGTGAAGTCCCCATCCCGCACTGGGTCAGCGTGGGGGCTACCGTTCCTTCTCTTCTATGATAGCATGCCTGTGCCCAGCAGTAAGACAGGATAATGATAATACAATTGGATATACTTGACTAATAATTTACTAATAAACCACATTGTACAAGTAATACTGACAATTCAAACATGAACGTAATTTAATCCAGAAAAATAAAACGAAGAAAACAATCCAACACGTCCTCCTTATTTATACACAGGTGAACAACGTGATTAAAACAAACTACGCGAATGAGATATGCGAGAACTAGCCGTTAGACATCGTTCCCGAAAACATTCGGGCCGCTATAGCCAACTGAAATGTGGTTAGCAAAAAGAGAATGCGACATCAAAGTGTTCAGGCGATCCGGTCGCGACGTGATACGGTTTAGAAATAACCACAGCAGTCGGCAGCACTCTAGGTAGGTGTAGTTAGCAGGGTAGGTAGTGAGCTGTCGACGGTAAAGACATCCCTGCACTCGCCCACGGCGCTAGCCAAGAATGTCCATGTCGAATCGGCTGTGAATTATTTCAGAAGGGCTTGTTACGTTCCGTTTCAGTAAGCATTTTACTCTGTCTGTGCTTCACCGATAATAACTCACTGCACCGAACAGTTGGCTGTTTAAATTCGTTCATTACTCCCATTCATAATGGTGACATGGAAATCTCTCATCGATTTTGTTTTGTCGGCGAAAATAATACGAGCCTCAAGAGTTTTTTTTTCTGTAACTCGATGACGGCTACAATTGGCTACAGTATTACAAATAAAACTTAACTGGTTCAAAACTTTAAAATCGACTTATCAAACATTTATTGACTTGAGAATTTTCAGGAGGTAATTTAAATTGATGAAACAAACCCTTAGCGTACAAATGTACTGCGGTTTCGTTATCGGCTCCCTCTCTGAAATAATTACACGTTACGCGACTTCCGAATGTAACTTGAACCCTCCATAGCCCCGTAGCCCCCGTCACCCCCTAAGACTCCATAGTACGGTAGACGAGTGTGAACGGTAATGGATCGTTAAGGTTGATGGGACTTACCCTAGCGCGTCGCAGAAGCTTCCTCTGGATATAAAATAAAGTGCCTACCTAGTTAATAAGACAACCTTTTACTTAAACTAGAAATATACAAACTAGTGCAAAAGAGAATTTACAGAAAGTATCACACTCACTTAAAACTTAAATCTATCAATGTAAATCATTGCTCATATCACGCTAGAAGTTTAATTGCATAATGGTAATGTCGGATTTAATTACTTCTAAAACTATGAATAGGAAGCAGGTGTTATTATTAGAAGGACTGCTTACATCAAAAGACTGTTTTCAGGAATATAATTATATGGGTTAGCAATTTAATGAGTCACAAATAATGTACTATGATTCGTTGCAGTGCAGCGCAGAAATTCGTGGAAAATTGGTGACGTAATAAATGTCAGCGAGATCAAAATACTACGGCACGCTCCGCCATCGGCGATGCAAAAGCTACCTCTAATTATATCTAACGCTCACCGATGCCGTTTACACCGAGACATTAAAATTAACTGCCAACGCTTTTGATCTTTCCATTAAGGCATATCTATAAATATAGATCTACTAGTAGAAAACTACACATAATAAGTCAATCAGTAAGATATAAGTAGTATAACATTTGTAACATTGTAACTATAATCTTATAATTCAGTCACACGCTTATGGGATCGCAGTAAAACTTATACTCTATAATGCTGTCGAAGATACCTCGTTAGTAACTTTTAGCGCTCGAGTTTCTTGACTAAAAGCGATTAAACTCAAGAAACATTTCTGAAAATGTTCTAATAAATCGACGATAAAAAGCACAAGAACACAAGCCGGTGGAACAAAAAGCGGACAAGCGTCGTCGTTTGTTTGTTTCGAGATAAAACTCGCACTCGCCAGCATTGTTCTACAAATGGCACGCGAAAAGCAAAAAGACGTCGCGGTCGCCGGCACGGACTACATCGGTCATAATTAATTGCACTCATTCGCAGAAATCGGACAAACAAACGCGCAGCGTTGTTTTATCGCTTGCCGGCGTATTCATAAATAAATTTTAATATCAAGCAGTGCAATGTCACTTCAATTAAGTTGACGGAAACATCTGTGTTGCTTTGACCCAATAGTTGATACCAGAATCATTCACCTCTATTATTATGACATAACTACCTAAGTTTGAAAGTGCCAAATCTTGGGTCAGTGTCGAGCATTAGGACGTTTACCGGACTTACCTATTTACGTTCGTTAATGTGGAATGACAAGAACGGAAGCACAAAACAAGTAATTAGTATTTTATTGAACAATAAATATTGAAAATATTGATACGATTGATATTTTTCCTAAGTTACAAAAATATTACTAATAGATAGACATAGAATAAGACATCATAGCTTATCATGACATATAAAGTATCAAAACACTTCGAAGTATAGTAGCAGAATTCATTAACTAGATTAAAGAACGTTGAGGATCTTAACACCGTAGTCGGGAGGTCCATTGCCGCGTCCTCATGACATAGCATGGCCATAATTGAGCCAATAAAAGTTATCGAGCGCCCGGACTATGTCTACACGCTCCACGGGAGCAGGGAGCCAAAGTGGCTTATTCCGATAACAAAATTATTGAACAATATTGCTTGTTTTGTGCTGCAGTGCTTTGTTATGGTCTGTTCGTAATGATACGCTGCACATATATAATGTCACTACTTATACATTGCATTGTGCTTTGTATTGCGGAGTAGTTTATCGTTAGGACACTCTATTAATTTAACGTACATGGAATTACTAAGTAGGAGTATGTTTGCTGTAACAAGTAACGAAGTAACTTTTAGGTACTTCATATAATATACCTACCTAATACCTACTACAAAAGCCTGATTAGCACCCAGGGAGCCGCCTTACCTACGTACCTACAATACCTACATACTCTTTAAACAATGAAATAAAACAAAAATAATTTATTCCAGAACAAGTCCACATTAGTCAATTATATTATTGAAAAAATAAGGAAAAGAAACACACAGATAAATCCAAATTCGCTACGCAGGCTTCGTCAGGTGGGTACAACTATGAAACAGCAACAGGCGTCGTCATATATAAATATATATATATTAATATTTTTTTATTTATTTTTGCATATTTTTTAATTGTAAAAAAATATATTATTATCTTAATTATAAAATGAAAATTTATTTACAACACAAAACAATTATAAAATAGAAATAAATAGACAAAAGTTAGCTGGAAGAGATCCATTAAAAGGAAAAGTTCGCTTTTGTACAAATATCTACGGTTAAGTTTGCATTTTCTATTATGTACTTGAATTGTGCAATAAAGTGTTTACTGCTATATACTAATAAAGTATAAAACGGTACATTTAATTCAACGGAATCTAAAAATGTACTTAATAAAAGATAACACTGAATCTAGAATAAAACTAACCTTATTACTATATACATGTCTAAAGACAATCCTTTTTTGACTTTAAGTATTATTTTATTACTAGCTTTTGCCCGCGACTTCGTCTGCGTAGAACTCGGTCATCACGTTAGAATGTTATTTCCCTGGCTAGATGCTGGCCAAGAGCAATCCCATTATTAATAAAAAAATAATTCTTCTATTTCTTGCGCTTACCTAGTTATCTCTCTTCCATTCTAACTTAAACCCCGCTAAGGGATGATTTCCGGGATAAAAGTATCCTATGTCCTTCCCTAGGACTCATACTATATCCATACCAAATTTCATCTAAATCGGTTGAGCATTTTAAGGGGAAACAGGCAGACAGAGTTACTTTCGCATTTGTATAACCCGCCCCGGTTTCGCACTGGTAGTCCAGTTTTAAACAACAACAAACAACAACAAATACCTACTCTTTATTGCACACCTCAATTAAAGGACACAGATCAGGATCACAGGGAGAGGATTTTTTATGATTTAAATTTATTTATCTAAGCTTTTTCCCGCGACTTCATTCGCGTGAATATCCATATCAACTTCTACACCGGCTGTCTCGCCAAACATTGCGCACGCCGGCTCAATGCGCCCACATGAAACACATGACAGAGGACAAAATATATATTAAGAAGGAAGTAGATGAAAACGCGCGAAATTTTTCGGATATTCTGATACGGGCGTGGAAAATACTTCATACGCATTAAGTAATGAAGATGAAAACGCGAGCGCAGCGAGCGCGAATTCCTTCAAACAATACGATGCAGGTGTGCAAAAGACTTCATACGCACCAAGTAATGTAGATGAAAACGCGAGCGTAGCGAGCGCAAAATGAAAAAAAAGAACATTGTGATGCAGGTGCGGAAAATACTTCATACGCATCAAGTAATGAAGATAAAATCGCAAGCGTAGTGAGTGCGAAATGTTTCGAACATTATGATGCAGGCACGGAAAAGATTTCACACGCATCAACTAATGTAGATGAAAACGCGAGCGTAGGGCGCGCGAAAATTTTCGTACATTATGATGTAGGTGCGGAAAATACTTTATACTCATCAAGTAATGTAGTTGAAAACGCGAGCGCAACGAGCGCGAATTTTTGAACATTAATATGCAGGTGCGGAAAATACTTCATACGCATCAAGAAATGAAGAAAATCGCGAGCGTAGTGAGCGCGAAATGTTTTGATGCAGGTGAGGAAAATACTTCATACGCATCAACTATAATGTCGATGAAAACGCGAGCGTAGGGCGCGCGAAAATTATCGAACATTATGACGTAGGTGCGGAAAATACTCATCAAGTAATGTAGATGAAAACGCGAGCGCAGCGAGCGCGAAATTTTTCGAACATTCTGATGCAGGTGCCGAAAAGACTTCATACGCATCAACTATAATGTAGATGAAAACGCGAGCGTACGGCGCGCGAAAATTTTCGAACATTATGATGTAGGTGCGGAAAATGCTCATCAAGTAGTGTAGAAGAAAACGCGAGCGCAGCGAGCGCGAAATTTTTCGAACATTATGATGCAGGTGCGGGAAATACTTCATACTCATCAAGTAATGTGTATGAAAACGCGAGCGTAGCGAGCGCGAAATATTTCGAACATTATGATGCCGGTGCGGAAAATAATTCATACGCATCAAGTCATGCAGATGAAAACGCGAGCGTAGCGAACGCGAAATTTTTACGAACATTATGATACAGGTGCGGAAAAGACTTCAAACGCATCAAGTAATGTAGATGAAAAAGCGAGCGTAGCGTGCGCTAAAGTTTTGAACATTATGATGTAGGTGCGGAAAATGCTCATCAAGTAATGTAGAAGAAAACGCGAACGCAGCGAGCGCGAAATTTTTCGAACATTATGATGCAATTGCGGAAAATACTTCATACTCATCAAGTAATGTGTATGAAAACGCGAGCGTAGTGAGCGCGAAATGTTTCGAACATTATGATGCAGGTGCGGAAAATATTTCATACGCATCAACTATAATGTAGATGAAAACGCGAGTGTAGGGCACGCGAAAATTATCGAACATTATGATGTAGATGCGAAAAATGCTCATCAAGTAATGTAGAAGAACACGCGAGCGCAGCGAGCGCGAAATTTTTCGAACATTATGATGCAGGTGCGGAAAATACTTCATACTCATCAAGTAATGTGTATGAAAACGCGAGCGTAGCGAGCGCGAAATTTCGAACATTATGATGCCGGTGCGGAAAATAATTCATACGCATCAAGTCATGCAGATGAAAACGCGAGCGTAGCGAACGCGAAATTTTTACAAACATTATGATGCAGGTGCGGGAAATACTTCATACTCATCAAGTAATGTGTATGAAAACGCGAGCGTAGCGAGCGCGAAATATTTCGAACATTATGATGCCGGTGCGGAAAATAATTCATACGCATCAAGTCATGCAGATGAAAACGCGAGCGTAGCGAATGCGAAATTTTTACGAACATTATGATGCAGGTGCGGAAAAGACTTCAAACGCATCAAGTAATTTAGATGAAAAAGCGAGCGTAGCGCGCGCTAACGTTTTTGAACATTATGATGCAGGTGCGGAAAATAATTCCTACGCGTCAAGTAATGTAGATAAAAAAGCGAGTGCGAAATGATTCGAACATTATGATGCAGGTACGGAAAATACTTCATACGCATCAAGCAATGTAGATGACTGAACAAAAAGAAATTGTTGACCTATCAAATGGCTTTGTAAAGAGGTGGTTGAATAGATATTTGTTTGTTCATAAATTAGTGGAATACCTTTCAAAGTTCAAAGTGCTTTATTGTAAAACATAGGTATAACTGAATACCTTCTTTGGTCTGTTCTTTCACTTTCGAAGATGGAGTAGAGGCCTTGGTTGATAGCGCACCCACCCTGGTTGCTTCTAAGAGTTATGTGATTTTCTGAGAATTGTTTTTTTTGCTTCCTATCCGCCTAAAACTTTCGAATTTGGTCATACTTGATGTTTATTGTTACGTAGGTATATTTTACTAACGAATACCAATATACCCTAAATTTATGTCTGTTACGCGATGAACGTATTTTATACATTTTGCTGACGGAAAACGCAACTAATCGGCACCTCGAAGAACCTCAAAGATGACACCCATATCGATTATTAAGAAAAGTAAATAAGTAAATGTCCGCCATCTTCGATTTGAAAATGGATATCATTCTTGTAATTTCGTAGTAAGGTTTGTGAATATTGATAGAGACTGACTGACCAACATAATTAGATCTCTCATTTCAAACAGTTAATATGGTTTGAGGGACTTTTGTATTTTTGTCTTTAGCCCTGAGAGGCAGAGGTATTGTTATTTCACCCCTCCATTTTTTCAAATACTATCTTATTATTATAAAATGTTTGAATGGGGTTCTATTTACTTTGCGTCCATGTATATACTTACCAATTTTCAAGCCTGTAAATCATGAACTGAAAGACTTCTCATACAAAGTTTAACCCCTCTTTTCACCCCCTTTCATCCCTAACCTATATAATTTTTATAGCCTATAACCTGGCCGAAGATCCAATAAACATATTAGTGAAGGCTGTATTAAAATCCATTCGCTAGTTTTCGCGTGATAGTTAGACATATAAACAGACAGACAAACAGACAAACAGACAAACAGACAAACAGACACGAATTCTAAAAACAGTTGAAACGTGTTCTGTTATCGATTCTTAGACCCCTCAATCGATTTTTTTTCTAATATCTTCAATGTACAGATTTTCGACCCTCTTCTGCTTTATTATATGTATAGATTGTCACTAATATCCAAATAGAGCGATAAAAACGAGTCCAAATATATGACCATTGATCGTCCTTAGTCCATGATTACTTACCGCTCACCAGAAGTACTACCAATATTTTCCTGACGAGTGTGATAAACTGACTCGAACAGTTTCTTTTGAAATAGAAATACCTAACCAGAGATATTACTTTAAAAAAAATCTACAGTATCCAGTTTCGTTTAAGAAAATGTTGAATGAAAATCGAACGAGCTTAAACAGCCACTTCGTTCTCTCTATAAAAGCTTTTCAGGAGCTTACCGCACTATCGAAGCTCATAAGCACCTGCAGCTTTATACAAAATAAATCGAGGTTTTTTCATTTTGCTTAAAATACGTAACGAGAGAACAAAGGAACTGAGTAAAAGCAAATATTTATCCTTCATTGTGTATTGACTCAGGAGTGAAGTCATACCTGCGAAATTTCTCTTAGCGGCCAAATACAAACAATGAGTTCGCAATGTTTAGTTATTCAAATTTGAATCAGAATTATTCAACGCCATAAGTCTTACACATTTACGTCACTTAATTATTTTCTTAGATAAAAGCTAGTTTTACTCGTCCGTTAAGGAGCACAAGAACTAAAAATACCTACCGTTTAGTGGCGCTGTGAGCTGTAGACCTCGTGAGTTTTTTTTTTAATTTTCCAAAAAGTATACTATCGAACCTTCTCACAAAATTTCACGAGTTTCGGTTGAGAAATGCGACCTGTAGAGGAGAACAAACCGAAATACGGCCGCAGAGACATACACAATCATATATAAAAAAAAAAATTCTTAAAACTGACTCTACAGAAATTAAATTTTATAACCTGCTCACAAAATTTCACGAGAATTGGTTAAGTAATGGGACATGTAGAGGAAAATAAATGGAAAAACACACGAAAGCATTTTTGTAGAACCTGAAGCGGTTTCACTCGGTCCATAAGTAGAGCTTATATATAGGTGTGTAGAGACGATATTCTTAGTTTTAAAGTTCATTTACATTAAGAGGAGGGATAGGGCAAGCTCTCTCCATACAAACTTTGTGCAGGATTTACTTCGTTTGTGTTTGCATTAAAGTTATGATTTTTGGTCAGTATGCTTATTTTTCTGATAGCTATTTCGTGATGTAATTTTTTTTTATTAATGTTTATTTTTATTTTTTAATTTTGAAATATTTGAAAATTTTCACATCACGATTTTCGCATGTCTAATATTTATAACCAAAAAAATATTATATTTGTTAGTGCCAAAACCGACGAATGAAACGTGCACAAAGTTTGTATGGGGAAGGCCTTGCCCTACCCTGCGCCTTAATATGTTAAACTAACAAACAATGAAACTTGGATCAGAATTGTTTTAGACAAAGTAGCACCGATAAATATTCCTTCTGGAATTGTTTAGTTGACTGCATTCAATTATCATTCTCTAATTTAAATAGATAGACGTAATATCAAGTCGCCAAAAAAACAATAATTCCTTATAAACTGACGTTATGAATATACATGGTAAACAAACTATTATAAGATTTTAAGCTCACATGATCATTTACATTAGAATTACGATTATATCGAATTCGATATCGGTTTCCGATATCGGTTTCCGATATCGGAAACTCACATATACAAATATCCATGGTAAATATCCCGTTATTAATCGTAATTCTAAACAAACTATTGTTTGTCGGTCAATGTAAAACTTCCTTTGAAATTTGAGACAGGCACATATTACATTATTTGTAAGTATACACTTTTCATTATATTGTTAAGGATTGGTCAAACTTGGTAGTTATTCATTTTTATCTGTAGGTACAAGTAAACTTTTCTTAAGAGGAGGGGTAGGGCAAGCTCTCTCCATACAAACTTTGTGCAGGATTTACTTCGTTTGTGTTTGCATTAAAGTTATGATTTTTGGTCAGTATGCTTATTTTTCTGATAGCTATTTCGTGATGTAATTTTTTTTTAATAAATTTTTGTTTTAATTTTTTAATTTTGAATATTTTTGAAATATTGGAAAATTTTCACATCACGATCTTCGCATATCTAATATTTACAACCAAAAAAAATATTATATTTGTTAGTGCCAAAACCGACGAATAAAACGTGCACAAAGTTTGAATGGGGAAGGCCTTGCCCTACCCTGCGCCTTAAACAACGTAAAAACTTGCCTTTCACGTCGTTGTCGGCCTATTTTCATCAAACGGTGAAACCCATATAGAGTAAAAAATAACGTATCATTTTGTGTCTACACAGACTATTAATCATGTTTCCACAATGCCCGTACCGGGGACGGCATAAAGGCTTCACCTATTATCCCCAAATGTTAAATATTACAGTATCTACCTACATGACGGAGGACGTACCTACTAATTTTGTGATGGTCGACAAATGTATTCCATTCTACTTTGATAAACTGTTCAATATATATTTTTTGGTTTTGTTTTTTTTTTTATTCATATATAATGAAAACAAACATGGCGTTATTTACATATTTCCAACATAAAGGTGTGACTGTCGGACCGGTAAATTCGTGCAGACATTTATTTCAATTAACTTTTTCCGAAACGACGAGGTAAACCAGTTATATACGGAAACAAATAAAATGATCACCTAAATAACTTTAAATATCACCAAATAGTCGAACCCTAAAATAACGTTGAACACTCAAAAAATATCTCGATCAACAATTCCGGGTCACCAAAAAACTTATACCTATTATTGCAGCAGTTGCAGCTATACATGTATAATCGCATTAAGAAATTGTCAAGTACCACCAAAAATACTAAACTGCTTACCACCTAATCCCATGTACCTATTCATAAAATGTACATCCAAATTTTACAAAACTGGTAATCCTATAAAAATTGAGTACACCCAGATGTAAAATTCGATGTTTGAAGTAAACTTACTTACCAACTGGTAATTTAGGAATTTTGGGTAAAGAATAATTTATTTGGTAACAATTTAATTTAATAGGATATCGAGATGTTACTTATTTGAGTTGCACTATTAATTTAAAGGAGGTTGAAATTTTGGTGCAGATTTAGTATGTTTGGTAATGAAACGCATTTTTTTAGGGCATCATTCGGCAATTAATTTGGCTAGTAAATTTAAATATCTTAGCCATTTAAATATCAGTAGATATTGAACAGTACCCTTACCATGAGTTTGCAATGTTTGTATTACCGTACTCGCTAGCGACTGCGTAAACGATTTAGTATGGCGATTCTTAGTTTTATTTCGTAACCGCCAGAGGCGCTGTACTTTTGTCCATACTAAATCGTTCACGCAGTCGCTAGCGAGTACGGTAATGCAAACATTGCAAACTCATGGTAAGGGTACAGAACATAATAATACTGACATAAATTTTAACCTCTAATTTTAGCATTTTTCATTATAAACAGATCATGATAAAAGTAAGGGTCGTTGAAAGTAAGGGACCAACATTTATATTGTCTCCTAGTTGTCAACACAGAGAATCCTCAAATCAGTAAATAGTCGGCAACGCCGTTATGGTTTCTTACAATCAAACACGTCATATTGTAGTTTTAAAAAATCTGAAGGTACTTAGCTAGTATGTAGGCGTGTATTATTTCATAATCCCTGTAGTTTGTTAGCACCTTACACCATTATCCCTGTTTGTTGGCTTTCATATCATTAAAAAATTATAATAGCTAGCAAACAAGCCGTATTACTTCCAAACATCCATAAGTCATAATATATGATATCAGCTCCTATGTAAAACATCACATTACGCGTGTACCAGGTCGTCGTTCGGTGCTCGTAACAACTCAATTACGTGCGGCCTAAAATAACAGTCGCATGCAGTGGGTGGTCCCCCGGAATAGACAAGTGACTTAGAATAAGCACATCTCCTGCGTTTGATGACCGTGAAATTTTCTTTGATAATAATTCCACGAAACGAAGCCATACCTGTCTACCCTACATGCAAAAAGGAAGTTATTAATTTATAGGAACATGTATGTACATGGTATAATTTTTTTTAATATGTATTGTGACTTGTGAGCCTACAAACAACATGTTCTTATAATAACCATAGATAAGAAGCAAAAAATATAGGCTTCCGAGGCAATATGGACCTCGATCTGAAATAAATGTTTTTATTCATTCATTCATTTAATATTCTCATGTCTATCGTCACACCAAGTTCATATAGCGAATACACCTATCAGTTTTGTAACATATATTTTGTAGAGCAGAGGTGACTGACTCAAGAGAAGAGGGGAAATAAATTTTTAGCAATAGGTAATGTTGTGTCTAAAAGCCGAACCCTGTCTCCTGTCATTCACTAAGCCTTTTTTGTCACTGTACAAGCAGTGACACTGTCATGCGTGCACGAGACTTAGCTTCCTGTGCCGACCTCCGATGTTTGTATAATCCTGAACTGTTTGTTCAGTCAAAAAAGGGCTTAGGTTAAAATTGATGACTCACACGCGACATGTTTTTTTTATCGAACAATCGAAGGGTTCGATACTTTCGATTTTAAAAGTCTCATTGTGTATTTTAATCTCCAACGGAGGTCGATCTGGGCGGAATAATATTTAAGGCGCTACACTGAGAAATTTGGAGACTGAAACGCTGTCCTGCCCAGACTAGCAAACAGTAGGGGCTGATTTTCAGATATTATAATTCTTGACTATATGATTGTAGTACTGACAATAGCGAAACATGATTGCTTAAAATTTTCTCGATAGAAAATAAATCCAAAGTTGAGTCTATATTTTCCTTTTTTTCCTCAGCCTACTAAAACAACGCATTATTAAAAGACACGATTCAGTTAATGTGATGGTATTTTACGTCATCTAGGTACTGACACGAGGAAATTTAATAAACCTGCACACAGTCAGATATTTAACGAGATTTGTCTAAAAAGCCATTCTCGGAGAGGGTTGCATCCCGTTTTGTCGTGAGCGAAAAACAAATGGTGTCTCTTTCAATCGATATATCGCCTTAATCTTGCGCCATAGATCGCGTGAAGGGCACTCATTAATGCATTTGACTAAACAAATCGACAGCTGCGTTTCTCCCACAGTGATAGTAATAAAATAAAATCAGGCGGCGATTGCACGAGTCCAGAGCACGATCCTGTCGCCGCTACGATTTATACGCCACTGATTCATTCCTCTGTTGACAGTTATAGCCCCGGTCGCGGATATTGCACTTTTGCACCGCATTCCCACTTCTGAATTATGTGTAATAATAACCGAAGACAGCACACACATTGAACATGAGCATCGGCAAGTTTTAATGTTCGAAAGTTGGCTATGCGGCGGCAGCGGCACCTAGGTGACGAGGCGGCTTTCATCAGTTCAAGGCGTTGATTGGCGAAATTTCATAGGTAGGTCTAACACTTTTAAAATGATACAGACCTTCTTGAAATATAAGTGCAGTAATGCCGTAGAAATGAGCCCTATTAAAACTCTTAAAACGGCGATTCGATCTAGATAGCATACACAGTAACATTTAACTGGTTCCTCTAAAAGCGATAAACATTATTTACAACTGAGTGCTGTTTTTATATTTATTTATACTCCTCTTAGTTCCTTACTAGGACTATAAAAAGTTCCGTAAATTTCTATCGAATCGAACAGTTCTGGGACTGATCGCTCATCCCGGCATATTTATAGCTCTTTGATTTATTTTGTTATCTCTTTATTGCCCGACTAACGACAAGCATTCTCCTTCAGAGATTAATCACTCACGTCAACGTGATTTAGCAGAGCAACCGATATTTAATGTTCACTATTTAGATACAATACGAGCCTCGTTTATATTTAGACGTCCCTTTAACTTAGTTATGTGTCAATAGGCAGTGTGATTTTACCACGTTTCCTCAATTGACCCCTGTTTTGAAAAAAAACTAACAATGTAATCAACGTTATATCACCAATTGTAGTCCCGTAAGAAAATGCCTCATCTTTATATTCGAGTAGCACACGTCGCTGACGTGTCATCGTGTCACTTTACGCGCAGTGTACGTAAAGGCTTTTAGCCCGCATTAACCGCCCACGGCATTTATTTTGCAAACTTTGTGGTAATACCTGAACTCGACGTGGGGCAATGCCGTAAATATAATTTCAGAGGCGATTACGAGTTGTATGCGGATCATATGACGGCGCATTGGTTCCCATACGGCCTGTGCGCTTCGAGAAGCGCGTGTTGAAAATTAAAAGGCTATTAAGTGTCGGCCCACGCGCGGTGTAGCGACAGGTCCGGGGTTTGTTCCCAGGCCGTATCTGTAGTGGTGGAAGTATACAAGTTACAAGTGGTCGGTGCGGTAATAGGCCTTGCAATTGCACGGGTTGAGTCGAGACCCATCCGTGGGCGGTGGCGCCAGTCTGTTTTGATAGCGCAAAGTTAGCATTAGAGTTCGCCGGTCGTATCTGTGGACTGTGATTACGACCTGATGTTGCTAATTCTAATAATTATAATACCTTGATGCGTAAACTATTTACCGTTCACTTCAACAGTACTGAGATATGTACCGGTCATTTTATTGTTCATTTCGTTGAAGTATAATAAACGTAATAACTACGTGAAGTATAAAAACGTAATAACGTACTCGCTCGCTAATAAAAAAACGAATTGGAATGCTGATATCTGTCAGCAGTTACAAAATACGGCTATTTTGATTTAATCATGTTAATTAATAACAGGCGCGTAACTTTCTGTCTACCCACAAATTTACGCTCTGAATGAGAAGTTCGGTGACGGACAATAATTCGAAGTAGACGGATGATTGCGCTGAATGCGCACTAGACAGACAGGGGATCTTGTTATGTAAATCCGTGTGCCATTCAACACAAATCAGCCTCAAACACTTACGTGGCACCGGAGCGCAGTACATCAGACTTGGAACGGCAATTAAGGCTCGGGCAGACTCGCTTGGATTTACTGCCCGCCCCGTTGCCACTATTTGCATAATAATTTTCACTTATGAATAGGTATTAAGGCGTTATTGCACTTATAAATATTTACGGCTAATCCTCGACTCGTCGACGATCTCCTGGGCGGGGCTTGGACGTCTTTAGCAATGATTTTCTTGTCAACCGATGACAGCTGGAATGCTTTGATGTGTTCTAGGAAGCCAATGTGATGAATGATTGTTGTAATTTCATCTTAATGAGCATTTTGTATAACATATTCAAAAGTACAATTGCTTTTATTAAGATTTATTATGAAAGCATTCCAACGACGTATGTTAATAATAAACCGATATTGTAAAAGCCTCATTAGTAATAATATAATGTATGGGAAGTTAATCTTGTGGGCATCTTTGGGGCCAACTGTAAGTCCACAGGAGTTTTTTTATAAATAAATAAATAAATAAATAAATTAGACAGTCAACATCTAGCTTAAGAAAAGAAAAGAGATTTAACCTAGCTATGTTTCCAAAGAACAAGTGATAATACATATGTATAAGATACGTTAGGTTTTTAGTGGACATGATATTCACGAGAAACACACCTGTTATATAATTTTGCACAAGACTACACATAATTTGTTTGTTGTGTGACAATAAATATATTTTCTTCTTTCTTCTTCTTCTTTAATTACTATATTTAATATCTTTTATGTATCGATATGTAGAACGTTTGTGTATTTAATACATCATTAAATAATACCAGAAAATATGTTAAAACCGGAACGTTAGCAGAAACCGCCTTTACGAACCATCAGGCCGCTTTGAAGTACAAAGTTACGCACATCGCACGAATATCTACGCGCAGAATATTATGCGGGGCTTTAATGACAGAAGTTTTGGGTCTTCCGCGGTGCGTTCTGATCCTAAATTTAGCGACTCCAGGTATCGGCTTCCCCCAACTGTGATAAAGTTATAAAATCGCTTTGCTCGCTGCGTGACCGCACTTCGGAACGATATCTAGGGGCGGTGTTTTATTGAAAAAGTTCAAGTCGTGAGTGGAATGCCTTAGCGCACGGAATGCTCGTCGTAAAATATGAATAATAATAACGCCCTTACCTGTAAAGATCAAGGGATGGTTATGAAGAGTTTCCGCGAAAGCTTTACCCTTGTAAATTGGTTTTGCTTCACGAAGAGCCATGATTGCCTGATATTCGCATTCGAATCGTGTTTGCTAATGAATCTCTATTTATTATTATTTAGAGTAAGGTAGAAAGCTTGTTCACATGCAACTGTTACAATTTGATAGAATCTAAAATAAGTATAGAGCAGCAATACCTGAAACCTACATCTAGATCATTGTTAGCTACGGTAGAACACAACAGATCAAAATTTTCAGTCAAAAGATATTGAAAAATACAATAAATTAAGGCATGGGTTCAATATGCTAACGTTTCCTGCGCGCTGAGTTATAATAATTTATAACAATTTATTCGGTATCTAAAACCCATTTTATGATTACCTTGACTAATATACTTATAAAGTATGTTTCTTAAAACCAATTCATGTCAGCACATGGAGATTTGTCAGCGCTTCATCTAGCAGATGAACCATCTAGATAAGCTACCAGTTGGTAGGTCATACACAACGAGGTAACAAGACTATCAGATCATAAAAAAAAAATAGAAGACCACTAAGCTTGTGACTTCTACATTTGCCTTCCATTACATAGTAAAGCGTATATTTATTTAAACATAACAAAAAGCATAATACACAGTTTACATAGTTACATAGTTATTACATAGTTTCTTGTCAGTTTGAAGCTGATGTAGATATACACCTCACTACATCATCAGCCCAGCTACACCTATTATTATACAACATCATAATTGCACAATAATGATGTGAGAAATTAAATACTGTTTTGCTTTAAACAAACACCATTTGAACATGTCATTAATTGATTAAAAGAAACTCATGTTAAAGAACCATCCTATTTTTATTGCAACCACACAATAGAGGTGTCAAACGGATCTCATTTTAAATTACCTCACATTTGCGCCTTTTATAAATGAATGTTGCCCGTTGTGAGTGAAAAGCACGAAGGCTTTATGATTTAATAAAGCTGAGTTAACGTCACATTTTGTAACACGGATACTCCATTAATCAAGAGCTCATGCACATGTCATTTAGGCAGAGAAACGGTGTGAAACAATAGGTACTGTAGTAGATACATGTATCGTTTCACTTTGAACTACCTATTATTCACACTTTTGTTTTGACATACCTACGTTAGTCATTTTTAGATCGTAGCATTCACACATAGGCATAAATAAGGCATATGGAAATTTGGTGCAAATGAAATGAATCCCTGGCATAAATTTACTTACTTATTTTGACATTCGGTCATACACCACTCTTTCTATTCATTCATTCAATCAACCTGTAACAGGAAAAGTTACAGTAAAGTGCAGAAAGTGGTCGACCACATTTTAACCTTCTTACTGTATACATTATAGAATAAAGTCAGCTGTACAGTCCTATGCTCAAAACATATCTATATCTAACTCTAATACGCCGGTGCTTCCAACGAATTGGTTTCGTTTGTAACATCATCATCATCATAATCTTCACCCCGTAATCGTCCGCTGCTGATCATAGGCCTTTCTTCTAGTATACCTATCATCCCGGTCCCTGGCTAGTCTCATCCGGGAGTAACCCGCAATCTTTTTGGTGTCGTCAACCCATTGTGCCAGTGGTTTTTTGCCTGTTAGTGACCACCAATCTGTTAGCATTCTGGTCCACCTACCATCTCTCTGCCTGGCAATATGTCCTGCGAAGAACTTCACTTGAGTTTTGAAATAACCGCTCCGACGTCACGCACCTTAGTGCAACGATAGAATCTCAACATTTCTCACTCGGCTCCATGGCTCTCTGTGCTACCCGCACCTATGCACAGCCTCATTTGTGAGCGTCCATGTCTTTCTTCCATCTGTCCATGTCTTCGTTTTTTACAATGATATTAAACTGAATATAACAAGAGATGGCTGAAAAATTATTTCCCAGTAGGTCGGTATATAATTATTTTTATTCTTGAAACACACATAAAGTTACAAAACAAATGTGCCGGTTGTTCTAACTAACATTCAGTAAGTATTCACTTCGCGTGGGAGACTAATATAAAAAGATATCGTAACTTGATTTGTGACACAATAACAGTAAAATTACTATATAATTAAGTATATCGTTCAAGCCATGTTTACCATAATGCGAGAGATAACAAGAGTTATATGCCGTGTTGCCTTGTTGGTTAATTTACCTTGATGATAATTTAATTCAACCCACTAAACTAAGTTGTTAGTTGTTGTATGTAGCTGCATTATATTCAAAACGACTTGCTCGTACTTAAACATATGCGCAAATTCTTGAAAACACACATACATTTCTTCGTATTTTTTCATTATAATGTTGTTGCTACTGCGTTATGTATATGTTTTCAGTAGGATGAGTATTGTCCAAGCACTTATTATTATATTTTTTCTACCACAACAGTTACCTTATTTTCATTTTTCTATTTATATTTTTAGTTACGTTGTGATTCACTTTGCAAACATCTTTTCCGTTTCATTGTTGAATTAAGTGGCCAAGATCCTCTTTTGATCAACAAGCCAGCGTAATATGTATTATCTAAGTCTACTATTGACACATCATCCTTGAATTTGACAAGCTTACTACGGCTTTCATTATAATCCTCATTCGTGGTTAAACTCCGTACCTAGTTTAAAAAAATAACACACTAACAAGCATTATGCCGTGATCCGGTGAAATGAGTCCGTTACGAGGTTTCTTTTAAAATAATTTGGAGCCCGGCCAACTGCCGTGTGGCTCGCAACTGGTGGTAGATTTACCCTTATACTCGGAATTAAAAGCTTCCGACTCTATTTACTTTGTTGACATTTCCAAATAAACTGGAAATTGTAACAGCACAAGCTAGTAATTATTGCCCGCCGTGCGCGATTTACATCAGATCACCGTCGCTTTCCAAAGGTCATTTTGTTTAACTAGCAGTCATTAAACTACTTAACTGAACAGAAAATCTCTTAGCAAAGCAGCATTTCAGTTAAAGGTAAGATGCTGTTTCGTAAATTATTTTTATTTCACACTTAAAATCTCATACATAGTTTAAGACGGCAATATATTACACTAACATTAAACATTTTCCCAAATAATCCATAGGCATAGGCACTGAATTGTAATGTAGCTTGAAAAAAATTTAAACCTGCCTTCGATGATTGAAGAATTCATAATTACAAGGGACGGCACGGAAGATTGAATGAAAACTTTTGATTTATAACCCAAAAGTCCCATTAAACTGGTACGACCATAAAACTTACCTTAGAAATACCACTGTTGTGAACACTACCGTCTAAGAAGTAAAAGTTTATAAAGTTGCCGTGAGAGTTGACCCTCGGTGCCTCTTTTTATTACAACTCTGTGCCCCAAACCTGCAGTGCCTTATAGCCAATAAATATTGCTTGGATAACGACAAACTTTTCGCTGAACGAAAACTTTTTTATTTTCATGGCAAAGAAGGGTTAACTTTGTACTTTGTAGTTTAACAGCTGATTTTTAGAGATGGAGTCATAGCTATTAAAAATTCACGGGCATATTTTCCTTCGTACAGTGATTTATCGTTTATAATTGAAACCATGGATTGGAACCTAATCCATAAAATCAAAAATGTATTTATGAAAAGTAAGTAGCTAACGTTATATATATATTTCATGATATTATCTAGAGGTATGCCTATAATACTGAAACGACTGCTTCAAATCTAACCTAACCCTAAAAGATAAAACTCACATAAAAATGAAATCATCTCTCAATTTGCCTAGATACGAACGCACCTACGAAAAGGCAATCAAAAACCAATACGGGTCGACAATCTCGATACAAGATCTCAATGCGAGAATCGTACGAAGTTATTCTCACAAGAAATATGACTCGCAATAAAATATTGGGAAATAGGAGAGCAATACGAAAATCTTTATCAGATTTACATACCTTTGATGACAAGCTTTAAAACTTTATAGAAGATAAGAACCACCTAAAAATTATAAACAGTAATGCATTAGTTTCATGATTATAATAATTACTTAATTTCCGCACCTAGGTGAATTGCTACGAAATGACCAGGAAATAAATGCTATGATTTAGCACTCGTTCAAATCTTTATCAGAAAACTGCTGCTTGCATTTTCATGGACACTTTGACAGTAGGTACCTGTAAATTGGATCAGCCCCGTAATTCATCCATTTGTAATCGCATTGCGTTGCGTACGAATAGTTCAGTAGCAGAAGCAATGCAATCAACAAGCTAGGTGAAGTGAATAAACAATACGTACTCATTTAGTCGGCTCATTTGCCAGTCTGTCCCCATGTCCGCTCGATACGTCTCAATGGATCTGATCTTTCTCGTCTCGTGAATAGGGAAATTGGATCCCGTTCGGAAAATCGAAATGAGATCGGTGAGGTTACTAGCGCGTACTATACTGACGAGCAAAAATAACGGGTACACTTTGTATGGAAGTTCCATAGAAAGTGTACCCGTTATTTTTGCTCGTCAGTATATATTTTGACTCCCCACCATGCGATGGGAAGAGCGATTAACTCTTGCACTGACATCGCGCTTTAATAATCCGATTAAAAAGGAACGTCACGTTGCTATTGAATTTTAATCAGAGAGTGACCTTTCCTTTTATCAGCTTTAATTTAACATTTTCAGGTCACACGTGGCGGCTGTATTCATTTATTTTACCGAAGTTGATGGGTCGGATTCGATATCGACTAACCCTTTGACAATGACATTACGGAAGCCATCATAAAAACATTTATGACGGATGCGTGCCGTAAATGTGTTTTATCCGCGAAATGGTAAGCATTTTGTAGGATATTAACATTTTACAGACAGTCGCAGCAACACGTTGGAAGCGGCTTCAGTGTATCTTCATCAAAAATTAATGAACGAAATGATTAAACAGGAATTTTGAAATTTATTGTACATTTATATTCATCGATTAATCCCTGAAAGGGTAATCTCGTGAAATGTCGAATCGAAAGTTTAATCATTACAGTGATGGCTTATTCGAGCTCATTTCATTCATTTCAGTGCAGATTCATGAAGGTGTTCTAATAATTTCATTTTGGATTTACTCGATTGTAGAGATTGTTCATTCGTAAAATAATCATGAAGATTTCATTCTACAGGTATATTTGTTTAGGTACCGTAACAAATAATACCTACAGTAGTTAATACTTTTAGAAAGTAAGATTGAGTATAATTTCGGAGTTTCCTGTTATACATTCATACCATTGCCAAAACCAATCTACTTTTCTCTTTAATGAGCGATGTACATGCATTTTCGTGCTATTATTATGTTACTATTTCAATAATTAGGGGGTGAGGACTTCAGAACAACAGCACTCATGCTCTGGCACGAAATATTTAAGACCTATTTGCAGGATGACAGAACTTGCATGCGTTTTTCATTACGTTGCGGGGTTTGGTTGCCCTCCTCTTACATCGGTAGCAGCCCGCAATGTAATAAAAATTGCATGCAATTTCTTGCCCTGTGTGAATCGGCCTTTATGCTTACCGCCAAAAAGGGCAATTTTACACCACCACCGCCAGTACTACATAACATACTAACATTTATTTTATTTTATTTTATTTCTAATAACAATATATCTATCCTTACAGTTTCCCAATCCAATAGTGTAGCAAAAACAAGTATACAAAGCTTATTACACAATTCCAAGACTTAGGTACAATAGCACAACACATACAAAGTACCTAACTTTAGTGAACTCATTCAGAGAACAGTGGAATACATCAACCCGAGTGGCAACTTGATTGAATGTGCGCAGGGCCCTGGTCCACGTAACATATGGCAGTCATCGTCATTATTAATAGATAAAATCCTGATATAATCAAGAGTATTATTTAAAACATAACAGAAGTATTAATGTCGAGTGTTTTCGCGAATTCAGTCCCGAGCTTCACTAGTAGAGTAGTGGATAGGCAACGGGAGCCCGAGTGAAATTGACAGATTTATTTGCGTTCGGATAAAACCGATGTAACTGGCTGCATTTTTTACTGGACACAATCCGAGTTCGAAATAATTTCATTTAGTCTGATTCAGTTCAATTTGTCGAATTTCAAAGTCTAGTGGTTCTTTAATGTCGAATTAGTTTTAATTTAAGTAGTGAGTCGAACAAAATAAACTTGTTTTAATTTAAACAGAGTTTTGACTACATTTTAAAAAGTATTTCAGTTCTCCTCTTCATTAGACCCAATCACCCATGGCAATCAGTCGCTTTAATAAATATCTCAAATGAGGATTGAATTTTTCGACGTCGGTTAAGTTTTTAAAAAACTTTAATCGATTTTCTAGCGTTACAACACCCGACATACTACAACACATAGGAACATATACCTATGCCATTCCAACGAACAAACCTTAGCACCCCAAGAGCCTAATTAACACAAGCGGGTCGTTTGCAAAAACAACGTAAAAAAACAACTGCACGTCACCCGTACTTTAATAGACGTCCGACCACAATTTGCTTTTAAATCTTTTAATACCTTATGTACCAGACCCAGTTTCTGAGTTACCGGTACAAACCCAGTTACAACCCTCCTCCAGCGAGGAGTAATTTCCCCGGAGATACTATCGACGTTCGTAGATGTCACCTTTAGCTACGGTTATGTAGGATGCGGGTAGGTAGATGATGTAGGATCATTGTAGGATGTAACAAATGGTGGCGAGTTAGACTACGGTAATTATCGTATTTGTGTTTAAACTCAAAGCAGTAAAGTTCTGAAAAGCATATGAACTAACGGTTGCTTTTTCACAAGAAATGCCATATTTTTACAATATCAATAATTGAACTTGGCCAAAACCAACACAACTCCACGTTGCCGGACCGGTTAACGCTACATCACAGAATAAGTTAATAGTACGCTCAATGGTGTCGGCAACTGTCGACATAGATAAATATTCCCATACAAACAAATTTCATCGTACGTAACTTACGAGTCAATATCTTTAACCTCGGGTCCTTTTTTTCAGCTCGGCCTCTGATCTGAGCCTATTTACCGAGTTTCATTAAATATACGTATCCTTTTGAAATATTTCACTGACGTGACGCTGGCATAAATGTCAAAAGACGATGACCAAAATTTAAAAAAAAAACTTAGAGTCGCGTTTTATCGACCGACGACGATTGCATTAACCTAGTAGCACATAATATGCGCACTATATTGCAAATATATGTCGCGCTTACATCGTATATTGGCGCTGTTCAAAAACACGATTCAATTACCGGGATTGCTGACGCTTCTGCATGCCAAAATGTTTCCGTGCAAATTGAATGAGGCAAATCCTGGCCGTGGCCAAGTGGGATTTTTTAATCGTGCGATAAATTAAAATTAAAATTTTGTTAATCAGCTTTCTTTATATTTTGTTTATGTGATTTCCCAACATTTTCTTAAGGGGGTATATCGATTTGGTAAACCACGCCCCCCGTGAAAGAGACACGCTTATGTTTTTTGCGCACCGCAAAACGGGATACAACACTCTTCGGGAATGACTTTTTTAGACAAATCTCGATAAATATCTGACTGTGTGCAGTTTTATGAAATTTCTTCTTGACTGAGTATAGATGTGGTAAAATGCCATCATATTCACTTATTTGTATCGTTTAATAATGCGTTGTTTTAGTAGGCTGAGTAAAAAAAGGAAAATAAAGACAATTATCTATGGATTTATTTTCTATAGAGAAAATTTTAAGCAATCATGTTTCGGCTATTGTCAAAAACACAATCATATAGTCAACAATCATATATCTGAAAATGAATCCCTATTGCTTCCTCGTCTGGGCAGAACAGCGTCAAAGAACGCGATATTTCTCGTTGTAGCGCCTTAATATACATACTGTATCACTTGGTTTGAATCATTCCGTATAAGGATATAACTGGTAACTATTTTCAAAATGTAGGTGTTTCAATTAGACTGTCGTCAAACGACTACCTAGCCTTTTAATTGCACTTAGCAACTGTTGCGGATTGTTTTATTGTTTTGTTGTGTTCTGAGTATCTTATATATGACGACGCCTGTTGCTGATTCATAGTTGTACCCACCGGACGAAGCCTGCGTAGCCGATTTGGATTTGTCAAGGTGTTTCTTCTCCTTATTTTGTTAATAAATGATTTCTTTTTTTTATTAATAGACTTATAAGTAAACTTTATAGGTCTTTTTGTCTGCTAAGCGAACTACACTGTACTAGTGATGTGATCTTCATCATCATCATCATATCAGCCGAAAGACGTCCACTGCTGGACATAGGCCTCAGTGGTCTGTAATGTTCAGTGGAGTTAAATCAGCCTCTTCCCTTAATAAAACCGTTTTCTATCAGCAATTAAAGGATAAAGTGCTTGATTGGGGAGTATAAAAATACGTGAATATAGGATTTAAATTAAATACCAAGTCTCTCGTCCTCTCTCGGTGACGGGGATCCCCGGCCACATAACAAAACAATGTCTTGTTTTTTTTTTTTTTTTCGCTGGGAGAGGACGGTTTAGTAAAAGGCAACTCCAGTGTGACACATTCATAAACGTACTTAATTGTGACAAAAAAAACTGATGCATCGTATATTTCGGCTAGTGAGTTTTTTTATTACTTTATTTTACTAAACGGTTAAAACTCACGTATTAATTGTCACTTCGGGCGACATGTTTCGAACTCTTCGGGAGTTCTTCATCAGGATGAGTGCGTCTGCGACCCGCGCCGATTGCACACTGTCGAACTACCCGCCGCCCGCCGCAAGGCACGTGACGCACGCGCAGACAGCGCGGGGGCGGGGGCGGGGGGGCAGCTCGGCGCTGAAGGTGTTGTATGAGGTCGTGGTGAGGGATCGTCCCCCCCGATCAATGGTAGGCACACTGAACTCACTATGACAAGGAAAGAAAGAGGAAGTGCGTTATGACAATCGAGTGGACATAGTGAGTTCAGTGTGCCTACCATTGATCGGGGGGGACGATCCCTCACCACGACCTCATACAACACCTTCAGCGCCGAGCTGCCCCCCCGCCCCCGCCCCCGCGCTGTCTGCGCGTGCGTCACGTGCCTTGCGGCGGGCGGCGGGTAGTTCGACAGTGTGCAATCGGCGCGGGTCGCAGACGCACTGATCCTGATGAAGAACTCCCGAAGAGTTCGAAACATGTCGCCCGAAGTGACAATTAATACGTGAGTTTTAACCGTTTAGTAAAATAAAGTTATAACATGTCTCGCGAAAGTTTAAATTCAAGTTTTTTTATTATTAATTATATATTTATTGCGAAATAAACAGAAACAAATTGCCATAACGACAGCTAACACAAAACTAAAATAAGGCTTGTCCACAAACTAAAATTAAATGACACTAAACTAAATGAACATTTTTATACACACGTAATGTAACTACCTTTTAGTATAGAACTCGTACTCGAACTTTAGGGCATTACTAAAACCTGTTCCACTAGTTAATTAGTAGCCTATATTATTTAGTGCAGGGCGTCTTAATAGCACTATTATCACTATTATCTCCGACACCGAGTGTAGATAATGCCCTAGAGGTTTAAAAAGCAATTTGGACTTAAGGATAACATGGACTGGAACTAAAATAAGAATTTAGTGCCGTAAAACGAGCATGTAAAGGGCGGCCGGGGTCAGTTAGTGGTAGTTTTTGTTCAATTACAAGTCTAGACGAGGTGGTAATAGGATAATAATTCGCGTTATTTAACTTTGTATTGTTTAAAAATAAATAAAGATAACTGCAAAGAGTTTTTTTATTTATTACCTTTCCTCTCCTTCCGTTTTCATTAATACACTTTTTCTCAAGGTACCTTATTCAATAGTACATTACTTACCAAGGGCGATAAAACAAATAATGTCTCAGATCGCAGGTATTTTACGCCCGAGCCGAAGGCAAGGGCGATAAATATGCGATCTAAGGCTTTTTTTATTATCGCCCGTGGTAAGTACAAAATTTTATGTCACCCCCTGGCCAGAAAGTGGGTTTTTTCGCGCGCGGAGCGTGCGATAATGGCCACTTTATGGCCAGGTGTGACATAAAATGATTAAAAATTCAAAACAGTTAAATAGGCTTGACTGTTACATTTTAAATAGTAAACGAATTGAAACTTGTTATATCATTGGAATAATAGGTACCCACGACATGCATAATTTGTCATTATTATCTGCATCCGTAGCACATGTTGCGCTCGAGAGCATCTCGATTTATCTCGACTACGCGTCTTTTTATGATTGGCGCTGTTAGAAAGTGACGGATAGCTCGAGATACGCCGACATACTCTCGAGCGCAACACGTGCTAGGCCTACAGCACAAGTCCAAGATCAGTCTATGAAGACTGATACTTATCATAAACTAGTTATTTAATAAGTTGAACATGTATAAAAATAAATGAATATAGTGCTGGGAAAATGTAGAACACACATTATTTAAGTCGACAACGGCATAAACAATAGTAATTCCACAAATCCCGGGGCGCGGTGTGTGGGGCAAATTAATGAGTTCCAAGCGGAACGCACCCGCAGCCGTTACTCACGCGGGATTACGCGGGTTAGTGCGAACAGTGTATGTTGCCGGTAATTTTCATTGTTAGTGTTAATATTAGTAAACAATGAACAAGTCAGTACCAACGGGAGCAAACCTTTTAAAATTTAATGTAAGGTGTGTGCTCGTTGGCATTGTTTTCATTGTTAAAGATGTTATAAAATACGGTAGGTATTTAGTGAAAAATAATGTGGTAATAATTGAAATGCTGTGTTTATTGAAATTTTCAAAACACAATACCTATATATTAAATGATTGAATCGATTTTCTAAAAAAAAATACTCCAGTGTTCAGTCTTAACCTAACTACTTAGAACAATTTTATGTATTAACTAAAATATAAAACTTGGCTATATCTTTTAAAATGAAAAAAATAAAATGATAACTCTACATAATTAATAAAGCTATCGCAGTATTCTCCCAGCCTCGTATCTTCAACAAAACACGTTAGACATGACAACAAAGCGTCGCACTTTGCTAATGCACATAGTTTGAAAATACCCACACACTTGCGCATACAGGTATTCCAGAGGTCTCACCTGCCGCCGCTAATATTACGATAAGGAGACGAAATTAGAACAGAGAACACTATCAAAACTGTACTTTATACCCAAAACGTTAAGGCCCAAAATGACCCAGCAAATTCCAATTAATTCGAAGCAATATAATTTATGCCACTGTTGTTGGGAACACTAGACTTGTAAATGGGAGCTGCACAGAACTCTCAAGGGGTTGTTTCTTTAAATGTATGATCAGTGTCTTTTAGGATCTTTAAGTTTTGTCTTGTTTGTCCTTACAATATCAACTAAAATCAAATCTTTGAACTACGCGCGCATGATGGATTCTGAATGATTCTTAATCATAAAACTCAATAAGTTATTGTGTATTCTTATTGATGCAGGTGTGTTTAACAACATAATAACTCGTAAATACGCTGTTGTGATATTTGTTTTTTCATTACTGTCTCGGTATTTGCCCCGCTTTAGACATTTATTGGCGCTCGTCGACGGCAACTGACGTCGCGCCAAAACGTTGTCAATAGGGTTGATAAAATTTGATGGCGCGGCGTGCGCCTGCCAGCTCCGTGTTGGTTCAGAAAAGAGCACTCTAGTTGCTGTCGGTACGACGTTAAATCAAATTTTAGGTGTCAACGTGTCGAGAAGCTGTATCAGGGAGTTTATGATGTTCAGTTATTGCGCAAAATGTGCATACACTCCATTCTATTCACGATGATACAATGAAGATTGTTTAATGTAGTCTCAGAATAACGAATCTATGAACACTTACACTTAATTTTGATAATAAAGTTCTTTCAATTTTGTTATTATGACTATTCTTGTGATATCCATTATTTTTAAAAACTATTTACTACAGAGGAGTGTTTAAGTAACGTTTTTGACCGTAAGTTTCTTAAGTGGATTGTGTAGCAAAATTTTTCCATACAAAAAGCGGCAACGTTTTCCAACCCCTAATCCTGAACCGATTTGCATTATTTTTGGAATGTTGTAAGTATCATTAAATACTAGGTTTATATGTTTTGATTTTTTGGAAATATTGCATACAATTGAAAACAAACCCTTAAAGTTTCGATTTTTTGACACGAAAACTTCGTTTTGTTTTTTTGCTATTATTTCATAAACTAGAAAGAATTACGAAAAAAGCGAAACGTTAAAATCTAGTTAAGGATGTAAGGAATTGATCAACGCCAATATTGTCTCATTTGATAAAGGTTTAAGGGGTGGAAAACGTTGCCGCCCGAAGCACTAATTCTGCGAGAAATTAGGCGAGCGCGACGACTGTCTCTATCGCGCGCAAAAATATTCCGGAATGCCTGTTCTCGCTCGCACGATAGGTTCACAATAGTATTAAAATCTAAATGTAATTTTCATAGGTACTAAAATTACAAATAAGACGTAGTTTGACACAACGTAATCAAGATACCGGTTTATCAGTACTTCCAGAAATGATGTCCAAAACGTATGAAAGAAGTTTTTATGGCAATGGGATAGATGAACTCCGCCGCGTAATCATATACAGTATGTATTTTTGATATTACCTCAAACTGTAACCAGACGTCAATTTTAGCGCTATGAACCAACACTGAAACAAATTGTTAATGTATGTGTACCCAGGCATGGGGGATGCCTGGGTTATGTGGTATTTCTAGCCACTAAAAACTCCACGGCGACCGCCATCTGCGCTCTCATATGCGGGGGACTCCAGGATCTCATACTGAACGCACTGTAGCCCCCCTCTGGAGTCTCTTGGGATGACCATTATATTAACACGCTACCTAATCTATGTTCTTTATGCGGCAGCATCTAATGCGTATGCAATAACAAGAGACAATAAGTCAGCATTGTTGTTGCCGAGGGCGCGTCGCTGTTTGTTTAGTTAACCAAGTTTGGCCGGCGGCGGCGGTTCAATGACCAAGTATTGACTTTTAAATGCTAATCAAAGGATAAACGCAATCATAGATGAACAGTGGATTAACGATCTATTATATTAAGAAATACAGAATTTACTAAAGGTATTTTTACCTCTGAATGATTATGCTTTCTCGGCAAAATGGTTACACAATAATAGTTGATCTCGCTATATTCACTATTTTCTAATCTCTCTAGCTTGACTACAGTCAGCACTATAACACGTTGCAACTTGTCAAGATCAGTCCATATAGACGGAAAGTTGTTAAACTACGACAACAATGCCTTTTGAACTTTACAATTTCGTCTCGTGAATTACGGGTAATAAACTCATTCACTTCAAGGCTTTGAAGGAGTCGTTTTCTGCTATGTTGAAAAAACTCTTGAACTTTCCAGCTTCGGCTGCACGCACAAATTTCGTTCTATTTAAAAGAAAGAAGTTATCGTGAATTAGTCTAAGCATTTATGAATACATATTGTAATTTCTTTTTCATTAACAAGAAAGGCTCAACCAAAGTATTCATTGAACCACTACGGATTTTACCTTTGCCTAAAACAGTTGACGATGTTTTTGGGCCTCAGGGTAAGTAGAATCATGTGAAAGTATTACAAAGTTTGCTAATGGTGTCAAAAATCTCGTGAAACATCTGAAAATTGTAACTTGCTTTTGATTTCCTCGATTGCGAAACATGCACTACATTTTCATTTATCAAAGGGAATTTAGTCACTGTCAGTGGGCGGACTCTTCTTATTGTTGAGAAATCAAGTCGCAGGCAGATAAATGTCCTGCTCGGACCACGCGGAGCATACATCATTAATATACTTCGCATCAACATAAAATCATTTATAAATTTCGCAAGTCGTCCACAATACAAGTGTTTCAGACGGGATCGGAGCCCACGCACCTGATTTGCAACGACGCGGCACGGTAGGCGGAACGGGGCGCTGTCACTAGTCTAGCTCGCGGCGATTCTGTAATAAATTGCCCGTCGCGTACCAACATAGACGTTATTTAGAACGAAATACGATTTCCTAGTCAATTCAGAACCAGAAGCTATCCTTATTATTTGCCTTAATATCACGAGCACGCCGCACTAAGAATAATATCTCACCGAAATAATTATTTAAGGCGCAGGGTAGGGCAAGGCCTTCCCCATACAAACTTTGTGCACGTTTTATTCGTCGGTTTTGGCACTAACAAATATAATATTTTCTTTGGTTGTAAATATTAGATATGCGAAGATCGTGATGTGAAAATTTTCAAATATTTCAATAAAAATCAAAATTAAAAAATTAAAAAAAATATTTATTAAAAAAAAATTACATCACGAAATAGCTATCAGAAAAATAAGCATACTGACCAAAAATCATAACTTTAATGCAAACACAAACGAAGTAAATCCTGCACAAAGTTTGTATGGAGAGAGCTTGCCCTACCCCTCCTCTTAAACCGAGAATTGCATTCAATTAAGTTGTTATGGTTGAACTAACAGTTATATCTACATATTCTTACAATTAATTTAATAACATGGAACCGTAATGCAATTTGTAATCATCTTCAAAAGTAACACTGAAGTTTTGATGAAAAAATCTATCAGAAGTAAGATAAACGTGCCAGTGCTTGACACCTTAAAGTTCAATATTTATATTAGGATGCCCATTAATCATCTCAGACATTATGCCATAATATTGAAAGTATTTGAAAGTGTAATGGCATATTTATTTACAGAAGACGAAGTACAGAAGTTGTTTAGGTACTTGATATTTTTTTTTATATTTTGCAGTAGATAAAAATATCTCACGGATACAAAAAACAACGTCGAATTTATGCAAAATAATCCTTCGACAAATAGAACCCCTGCACCTGCAACGATTCATAACAAACGAAGCTTGATTTAAATCATCGTGGATCAAACAGAATCAAAGTATTGTTAAAATGGTAACAGAAATGCAAAGTTAATATTTTATTGTTGCTATTGGTGTGGCAATATTAAAAAGAACCAATGATAATTATTATTATTATACTAAAAAGCCGGGGTAAAAAGCTCGCACTTTTAAATAGAAAACTCCCGTGAGCCTCATAAATCATTGATTTATATAATAAACGGCTCACTCACGTCTCTAACGTCGAATATCGCTAGACATGTTTCGGGCCAATACGCGGTCCTTAATCATGAGAACTAGCCGCGTCGGCCTCGCGTCTAGCACTGCGCGTGAGCGCGTGGTGATGAAGGACCACATATTGGTCCGAAACATGTCGAGCGATATTCGACGGCATAAAGACATGAGTGAGCCGTTAATTATATTTCAATACGGGCTATTTAACAAAAAAACATAATTGCATGAGACTTTCTAGGAAATATTTACTTCTCTGCATTGTTTCTTATGGCAAATAGTTATTCAATTGCAATGTAACATTCCAATATCACTAATCTTGCAGAATAGCTCTAAAGACTCGGCTGGGTGAGACGTGGGTCGTCTCGTTAGGTAAGATGATTTTCTGCATTTCTCGGGATTTATATGTTAAAGATATGATGAAATATTGAACAAGACATGAATCTAGAAATACAAGTTATCGTATTATGATGGCCAAAGTCATAACAGTGTCCAATAAACGTGCTGAACTTTTAAACATCAATATCATAACAAGTTTATTTTGTAAGGTTCATAAAATACACATGAGTATTGTGCATTATGGGGTAAAGTGATATTGTAGCTTTAACGGCTTAACCTTTAGTTTATGGGTTTTATTGTTGTTTTACTCGACATTGCATCAGGTGCCGTAGCGGGTGACAAAGTTTTAAGTGCATTGCGTGTACGGTAACAAGTTTCCCAGACTTTAGTTCTACAGGTCAAATACTACAATATTTGATCTTAATAACAACAAAAATGTATATCCCAACTGAAGATTCTGTATTAAGTCTTAAAGTAGATAAGTATAATATTTGACATGATCATTACTTCACATTTTTATCTTTACCTCAACTTTATTATTAAAACTGATATTGTCACTTTATTTATTTACTATGAAAAAATAATTGCTAACAATCTACATGATAAGATATTCATATCATAATAATTGACAAAAAAAGTGCAACTGACAGCCTGAGAATATAGGTCATCGTCATCTTACGCATACGCAATATACCCCGTTTTATGAAAAGTTCTACACTGTTTTAACAGTACATTATTTTTCATTTATTTTGCAACTTTATTTTCTGAAAATTTGAAGTCAGTATTGTGACTTTAAATTTGATGAACACCTATTAAGAGGAATGCCTAGCTGACCAACTTTTCAAATCTTGAATTTTTGACATAATGTTTCTGTCGCGCTGCTGGGAGCGGGAGCGGGCGTTGTCTATGTGTGAGCGCACGCACACAGGCGCTAGACGCGAGCCCGCGAATTTACTTACTGACCCAGCATACGATTAATTAGTATAAGGGGCTGTAGGTACGTTTTTTGGCGGGCGCCGGCGTTGTACACAGGAATAAGACTTTTCTAAAAATGCCCCGCAAAATGAACATTACTCGCTTACTCGTATTGGATGGTAAAGTATACCTATAGTTTAAGGTCATATCAAAATTAAAATAATTTTTAAGAAATAAAAAACCGACTTCAATGGGGGAGGCCGGTGAAAGCTATTATACTTAGATGGTGCACTCTTAGATTCCATACAATGAAATAAAAATGGCTACCTAAGTATGTTTATAATGGTACAAGAGTAAGTACCCTCAATTCCTCATGGAATCCACCATCAGAACTCAAAAGCTTGACAAAAATGTGGCTTGAAAACCTAGCTTGCTTGACAAACCTAACGAAGAGAACATTCGAACCCACGACCGCCGCTTGACAGCCGTACGCTTGAACCACTAGGCTACCGTACCTATAGCTACCGTAGGAGGGTGGGTTTCAAAATCAGGCGAAAAGTTATGTTTCGGTCATTATAAAAAAAAATTAACAAGTTTCAGAGACAAGGGTTCCCAGGTCACCTTTCTATTCAATATTCTTCCGTTGTGACTCAGGGTTCTTCTTGTGATTAATAACTTTTCTGGTAATAATGATTTATCGATAATTTTTCACCACTAGCGTATCGACAATATATGTCAAAGACTGTTGCCCATCCCTATTCCTTCTGTGTACGTATATTTAGAAACTGACTCCGCCACGAATTCGTGCGATAAGGACAACTGCAGCTCGGACTAAAATTCCCTTGCAAAAAACTGAAAAATCGAGGTTTCGTTCTCGACTGTTTCCTCCTCCAAAACGCAACCAATCATTATAAAATTTTGGAAACTGCAAGAGCAAGAAATAATCTATGCCGCTACGTTTTGATTTTTTGGATATTTGTTGTCATATTTGTATACTGCGCCTTTTTTTGGAGCCAATTGAATTACGCCGTTTTTGCGATTTTTGGAGGGCTGTAACTTTCTTTAAAATAAAAAGATCCAAAAAAACAAAACGTAGCGGCATAGATATTGATGATATTGATCTTATTTGAAAAAATCATTGCTCTAGGTTCAAAAACTAGGGAGAAAACAGTCAAGAGCGTTTGTATGGGAAAATCGCAGCTAGGCATTCCTATTAAGCACAATTTTAATTACAGTCAGATTAACAAAAACAACAACAAATACACTTTATTGCACACCTCAATTAAAGGACACAGTACAATACAAAAAGACACAATAAGAAAAGAAGATTAATTATGATATCTTAGAAATACAATACATGCAAACCAAAATAAGGGACTATTAGCAATTTTCATAAAAGCCCGCCGGTAACGGTAACATTTCTACTGCGTATGTCACTTGATTCAACTTGTACTGTAGACAGTGGAAACTGAGAAAAAAAATAACTTCTACATTTTACCAGGCCCCTGTACCACAAAACTTGTAGTCTACAATTTGACAAAATTCTACAATTTTCCTTAGTAAAGTTGACAAGTTTGTTGAATTGTACGCTTGTAAAGTTTTGTGGTACAGGCCCAGCTAGTTGACGACATGTAGACTTCTTGCAATGCCGTTAATTAAACATAAAATAACCCACTGTTTCGGCATTATTATGGTATTACTATTCTGCGAACGTACAAAGTTTGCACGGAACTCCTGTCTTCGCTTATAAAGGAACCTGCGCACTAAATGACAGAAATAACTTTTTGAATCCTGCTACGTTGACGAAAGGAATAAAAGAAGTTTAACACGCTGTTTACTATTATGGCCTAGCCATTTGATTTAATGTCTAGCGAAAGTAGTCGCGTGGGATACATTTCGGCGGGCCACGCTATTTATATGCAAAAAAGTCAGCATTTGTCTCGAGAGCGTAGGAGTGTTTCGGATTATAATAGGCCGAGTACAGGTGTTAAGTAACACAAGATTTATCTGCTTTTGACACGAACCAATATTGTATCTCTTTGGAAATGTATGTCAAACAACTTGCAAAATTATGAATGTTAGTAGTAGTAGAAACTTGATGCTTATAAATTATCTGACTAGAAAATGAAAATACCTACTTACACTGACAACTTTTGACGGGCATAATAATTTTAGTAGGTATTTCAAAATGATTACGTAGGTACACCTACGAAATTCCTAAAACAACAGTTCTAAAATTTTAATAAGTATGTAGGTTAGGTAAGGTTAGTTAGGTTAGTTATAGTATTTTCCAAGAGTCGTTTTTTAGGAAATTCGTGTGTAGAAATCGTGAATCTAGACTTCATGCTATATAATGTTCTCGTACCCATCAATTTATACATCTCTGATTCAACAATTTACGATATTCATATTATATTCATAACTATAAAAACGAAAATAACTCTAATTACATAGATAAATAAAGTAATACAATAATAACGTTTTATATCGCTTTCAATGTAGATGCATGTCAACGACATCACGAGTCATTACCGATTATTTGTAGAGCACACAGTATAACGGAGCCCTTACATGTCAGTAATTTCCTTGCCGGAGGTGTAATTAAGCCAAGCGCTATACATTCTGCCTAATGCTTTGTCTGTTACATTTACGAGAGGGAGCGGGACGGCTGTATAGTTAACTGCTATTTTCGTTTCATCTGAACATTCTGGCAACATCAACTTGTCATACTCCAGTACTTGCAGTTATTGTAAAATAGTGTTTCAACACAGGATTATAATATGACACTGGTTTACAGTTTACAATCATTGTTTTCGCACTCTCTCAGATCGCAACTATGGAGTACTCAAGGGATTCCTATTTGTATTTATTTGTTTCTCATCTTACAAATATTGTATCGTATTGTACAAATATCATATGCGTAATATACTACCTAACCTACAGTTTACCTATGATCTAAAACAGCTCTAAGAATTTCAATGTTTTTATATAACATTTCCTTGTTTTATCAAATTCATAATTTTAATCTTATATGTATCTTTAAACGAGCAATTTATATATATATATATGTATATTACTTATTTCGGGGATCTCGGAAACGGCTCTAACAATTTTGATGACATTTCGTTTTTGGGGGTTTTTAGGGGCGAGAAATCGATCTAGATGTGATCTAGATAGATCTCATGCATGGGAAAACGCCGAGCTAAGCTCGGTTGCCCAGATATTAGCTAATAATATGACGTAGGGCTGCATAATATGTGGATAGGATTCAACTGCAAGGAAAAACCCAGAATGTGTAATAACAACAACATCACATTTCTGTTTCAATCTGTGGATAAACAACTAGTTAACCGTTAAAATTTTCGTCCATTAATTTCACAGGTCTAAAACACTTCCTCTTGTTCCCATAATTCAACAAAACGTCAGCACCATTAATCTTTCTTAGACCTAAATCGAAGTTTCCAATTTTATTACCCTTTCCACCCTTACACTGTAACCCTTTCAAGCTAATGAAAGATGAGCTTACCTGAAACAACCTAATGGCTCCATCAATATGCATTATGCCTTTTATAGTTCGTACAACCGACGAGGAAGATAGTCGCGAAATTTTGAACCTTTCTCGACATTGTCGTATTCAGAAGCATATTTTTAACAAGATTTTTTATACGCTTAAGGTGACTTCCTGATTTGGCGGTGCAGAGGCAGTACGATATGAGAAAACTGTCAAATGTCAGTGTCAACAGTCAGTCAACTCAGTACCGCTTTTTATTAGGCCCCTACATTTAAATGAGTGCTTCCTGACTGGAGCGGGATGCGCGGTAACGGGACGATGCGAAGGCGGTACTGCTCCTATTCTGCGCATGATATTACTACTGCGCAAACGATTCTCACTTGACGGAACACTGTCAGTATTATTTAATAACTTATATATACTTACTTACTTATTTATTATAATAACTAACATAGATTAAGGCTTTGTATACTAAAAAACTATGGACCACTGATGTCTGAAAATAAACATTTTTTTTTTTTTTGCGCAGTAGTAATATCATGCGCAGTAAGCGGAGCAGACCGCCTTCGCATCGTCCCGCTACCACGCATTCCGCGCCAGTCAGGAAGCACTCATTTAAATATAGGGGCTCATTTAAACTGGTATCGAGTTGACTGACAGCTGACACTGACATTTGACAATTTTGTCATATCGTACTGCCTCCGCACCGACAAATCAGGAAGTCGCCTTCAATGACTAACAACATAACTCAAGAAATTCTTGCTGCTGCAAATACCAGGAAGCATTATGAAATTCAATTAATTACCTAGATGTTGCCTACTTTCAATACAAAATGATTTAGACCTTGATCCAACAAAACTATTACGAGTAGTATCTTCATTGTGTTAAGAAAAAGAAATAAATCAAAATCGATTCCTTCAATACGTGAAATTCATTTGGGCCCCTGGTTGGTAACCAGCCAAAGCAATCAACCATTAAATCGCCCAGGGTCCTCTCCCTAGAATTACGCGATGACAGCACTAACATCACACAAAAATTGGAAGCCAACTTCGACATCACTTTGGTTAGCAGACATCGCATCGTAACAAGGGAATAACTAAGCTTGGGATTAACTTGGGGGTAAAGTTTTAGTACCACAAAACGGTTAGTTCGGCTGACTTAGCACCCGATACCGAGCCAAAGTTATCTAAGTTAGCTCTAGCAAAGTTATCGTTAGCGTCAGCCAAGGCTGGGTTAAGTTTAACGTTATTATTTCTTTGTCATCTGGGGCTGCGGTTTGCGATATTAACTAAACCTCAACCAAAGTTTGGAATTACTTGCGAACTAATTTATCATCCTTCTAGTTAGTTAGGAACGACATGAATAAATATGAATAGTACTTTTTCTTAAACATTGACGTGATTCAAACCGATTTTTATTAAAATCGATAAGTACCACAAAGCACGATACCTCTAATATATTGTTACTATAATGTCCTCTTGTGTTTGAATGAAGTATTATTTCAATGAAGAGGTAATTTGTGCTAAAAGTAATAAACTTCGCCAGGACATTCGAGGCGCCGACGGCACAGGGCGCGTTAAGCTATTAAAAAGTTTGGGCTATTTTTAGCTACAGCTCCATCGCCGTTACGCCGAATAAAATGCGCGACAACTTGTGAAAAGTAACTTGAGCGCAGTAACTTTTAATTTTATTTTGTCGCTTTATTTTTTGTTACGATTCATGTTTAAAATACTGCTACAATTACAGATATAGTTGTTATAATATTGAAACATCTTTAATTTCTTATTTTAATAGCGCAGGTGATACAATATTATAAGTACGTTAATATGAATATATGAGAAAAAGTGTTGTATAGTTAGTAACACATTAAACACATATTACAAGAAAAAACTTCCGAGTTCAAAGTGTTTTATTTTCTAACTCAAGATAATTATTATATATGTTACCTAAGGTGACTTCCCGACTAATCGGTGCGGAGGCGGTACGATATCAGACAGAAAGCTGTCAGGTGTCAGTGTCAACTGTCAGTCGAGCTCCTTGACTACGCCCGAGCCCGTCTAGCGCGGGACGCGCGGAATCGCGATACAAATGCCCCGCTTGATATTACCACTGTGTCTGAGCGACGTCAGTAAGCTTACTTCGTGCTCACTTCAATGTACAAAATACCACATACCGATCGCTTTCCGCCAAATCAAGAAGTCGCCTTAGTGCAAAATTTGCCTTTGGCTTGAAAACTTGAAATGGATTTTTTCTTGAGCTTCAATAAAATTAATGTGTCAAGGTGTCAAAGCGAATCAAAGTTAAATAAACATACTAACAAACATTTAATTGCAGTACAAATAACTTGAGTGACCCAATCCTAATTTACTAACAGCGACTTTGCTTATGCGAAGCCGTCAATTTTCTAATAAACCATACATATAGTATAACATGTTACCAATCAAAAACAATGGATGTTACACATGAGGGGAGTCGGTGTTAATGGACACATCCGCGCCGTAAGTAGTTTTTAATATTTACGGGAAGTATTGAACCAAAATAGACAAATATTACGAGGGTAAAACGTTTCTAAAAACGGTGACCCTCGTGCTTTATGGACTCAGTTATTTTCGATATATTGACTGCGACTCTTTTTTATGAAGACGTCAGATGTAAGAGACATGCGTGATGATATTATATTATTTAATGTCTATGAAAGCTATTTAAAACACTCGAGAAATTTTTTAATGTTTCCCAAAAGCAGTTTTGAATGAATTAAAAACGTTAACGTAGCTGAAAAACGTTATTTACTTCAAATTCTACAGATGATGTTGTTAGATTCTCTGATACAACAAATTATAAATGATTGTTACCTAATGCAAAAAAAGAAATTAATTCAGTTAAAACTGACTTTGAAGAAGCATTCATAATATAACTTATACCTAGTATTTAGCATACCATTAAGAGCGCCATGAGTAAGTTTTGTCCGCAAATTTCAATAGCATGCAAAAGCCTCAAATTTAGATCCAGTTAAGTCTAGACCAAGTTAATGCAAGTTGTTAGAAGCACAGAAATACGAGGTCGCTGCATCTAAAATGACGTATGTTCAAAGAAGTTTAACTAGACTTTGGACATTTTGAAGGAATCGTGGCTTGCCAGTCTCAGCATATTTACATATTGATTTTGCACGTGAGTAATGGGACGGGTCTACCTTTAACAATAGGTGGGTGAAAACGTGGAAACATTGGCCAGTATAATGTTGACTAAATAGTCGAAATCATAAATTAGTAGTGAGTTTAGACAACAGAAGGACGTAGTTATGTTTTTCCAATGATAATATTCAATTAAAAACTATGAAAAATATTAATAAATATAAGATACCTATATAAGATAAATTTTCGATTATACTAGTATCTCCCATGCAATCAAATTCGTTCCTCTAAAATTTATAGAGATTTAGCTTTGAATAAAATATGCATGCTAGTTAAAAGCTACATTTTTGTTAGTAGCAACTTTGTGAACTTGACGGTAAAATGTAATTAAAAGTATATTATATCGTTCTGCTTACCAACGTAACTACGTAAAATGTTATGCAACAAGGTCCTTAATTTATTGGCTATAAAAAACCCGTTTTATAATTTTTATTACTTAAATTTCCTATGAAAGCCCGTTCAGTTTTTCTAGTTAGGTACATTTAAACGCTCAGTCGCGACGTCCTAAATGCATTAAAGCATGGCGTCACGATAACACAATTATGTTTTAATTTATATGCCCCAGCTTATCACGCAAAGGGCCGTTTACACGCACCTTTATCAAATGAACCGCGACTTGGCGAGTTTTTACTAATTATTAAGATAAATATTTTATTTAACGTACTTAGTTACACCTTGTTTTGGTATAGGGTGGTTAAGCTTGTTTATGAATAACACACGGAGATACGGCATATTTCTAGGATGCGTCCGAATACTTACTTACTAAAATGGAAGTTATCCTTTTGTTTTACTCCATTATTATAGTATTTTATCTAGTATGCATGACTGCATGTCCTCCAAATGATACTCGTTAAAAAAACAACAATAATTGATTAATATTATATATAATTTAATTCTAGGGCAATCCTAAAATCGGGTGACATGGTTATTTCGCAAATGAACTCCCTGTACCGATTGCATTCGAAATCGTGCAGGTGACAGTGAAATAAATGCAATTTATAGCGAATCAAATTGACCGGGATGTATCGTTTACGCAACAACACTAAACATCGTGGGGATGCAAACTGTGGGGGAATAAAATTATCCCGACCTAATGTGATGCTGCACAGACAACGGAGATACGTTGACAATTTAAAGGTCGAGGGGTCTAAAAACCTGATAATATTTCTTCAGGTGCATATGCTGGGAAACTTTTAACAGTTATTATTGAATAAGTTAAAAATTGTTAACATCAAATGATGCAAAAAAGCAATATTATATTTAAAGAGACGATTACGTACCTACTTTTCTTTAATTATTTTCGAATCATAAACTAGGTGCCTATTTAATTTTGAAAACCTGCAATATTGATTCCCGATATGTAGCAAATATCGCCTTGGTTCACTGCATTGATCAAATGATCAAGTAATAAGATCACCCTTTAGACCGATATTTGCTAAATATAGGAGTAGAGATGCTACGGCGTAGCACTTATATATGTATTAGGTAAGCTAAGCAAAAAAAATCAATAAAATAAGATTAAGAATATTTTTGATACTGGTTTTCATAATGGACTCATTACACAATATTTAAAGGGAGAATCACAGCCTTATTTACTCTTTACCAGACCCCCATAGTCAGCAAAGTTAACGTTCTAAGCAATTAGATCGTCTCTGATTTACGAGCGAGTCGCCGGGTCACGCGCAGGCTATCTCTATTTAGCTTTGACAAGTAATAAATTTTAATATGGGCGGCGTGCGAGTTTGCACCTCGCACGCAGATTTTGGTGGCAACACGTAAAGGTGGAGGCGTGAGTAAAATCTTATCAACCTGATTAAGGGCTCCATTTGCAGTCAGAAACATGTCGCAAATAGTGACATTCCAAGTGAATGTCAACCGTTGCTCTCTTATTAAGTTTATTATGTTACCTAATAAATAATTATATCAAATTATTTCAATCTAGTAAGTGCAATAAAATTAAAAAGTAGAATCATTTTGGCATGAATAATGAGTTGTTACAGATTCCGCCCATTAATTTAGTTCCAATACTAAATCCTGCAAATACCATCCTAATAGTTGGAGCAATTGGGGTCTTAAACTGCACGTGTAAAGTGCAACCGCGTTCATTAGGCGACGCAAGCGTAACTAACACAGCGTGCACGCGTCGCTCTTTAGTGAGCGTCGATTTGACCCGCTCCACCCTCGCAACGAAGAATAATACAAGACAATACGCCAATTCGCAAAATGTCACAAGCACCCTCATTAAACCTAAATCGATTTCAAACTTAGAATTAGAAGTGCAAAGAACATTTTAGAATGTCTTCATCTTTCGCGTGTTGAACGCAAAGGTCTGCCAAGTTCGCCCCAGCATGCTGGGCGACCCTGGTGTAAATACGCGGCGTATGTTTGCATTGTATCAATTTACAGAACATTTGTGCGTGGTTGTAAAAGCACAGTTGTAAATTGTCATTAATGTGTAGGTACACTGAATAAATATTCGTAACGTCCTTGGCATTCCTGTGGCGACGAAAATGTTAGTATTACATGGAACACATTTCATTATTAAACACAATGAAGTGTTTCGAAGAACTACGTTTTTTTTATCTACTTTATATCTGTATAAAATGTACTGTGTGTGTGTAAATCTATACAATTGTTTATTTCTTTTTTCAAACCCGTAACAGATTCAATTTTGCAGCCATTCAAGTTGAAAGACTGACAGATAAATCTTTTAATTCTCATATTAATCACCCTTTATCTTTAGCTTTACGAGAGTAAACATTTATTTAGTAAAGTAAAATATTAATAAAGATTGCAATGTCTTTACCGAGACAACTGAAATTATTTGCCGTGAGGCGAAATTAATCATTGTAATCCAACAATTGCTCATTTTAAATCTTCGTTACCAGGGGGCTCCATAATAATAAAGGCATAGGCTTTTATATCAATTATGGTATTACGTGAGTCATAGAGGGAGATGATAATAATCGATCTTTATTAGGGTTGGACCACCCTGCGTGCAATATGTCTCGGGTGAAGCTATCCCTCGATATATTTAAAAACGCTTTGACTTCCTAAATATTGATAAACGAATCTGTACCCAAAAATCACGCTGACGGAAATATGTCTTTATTGACTTTTCGTATGCTTAACTTAACTCCATAACCTTAAAATTCTAATCCCTTCACCTATGCCAGTGTCATTACGAAAGGTTAAAAGCTAAATACCTATCTTGATATCAAAAAATTCAAAACTAATATGTATTCTTAAAAATGCTTAGTTTGTATTATGTATAAGAAATTTACATTGCCATGCTAAGAAGGGCAGGGCTTAACACGTTTCTGTTATGTTTTACAATTGCTATGCAGTATTCTTATATCACATGCAATTAATATAGTTATTTTAATTATAGTTATATTTTTCTCCACCACGCGGCCCGATAATTTCCGGCTATTATAAAACCTTGGTCGAGCGTTAATCGGTACATAATTTTGATTGATAGCTCGTGCGTCGGTTTTTACTTGCCTATTTTCATGCAACTTTATTCCCTTATAGCCGTAATAAAGACAGTAATGAAAACCATTACAATGATGAGAGGAAATTACACGATGCTATATCACTTTGACGCCATTATTCCTATATTCCATTTTCGAATTGACGCCTCCAAGAATCACATTCATTATATTTTCATATCAGAGAGTTGTTTACGGTTAAGGTTAGCCGGCACCATAATTATTCTTAAAAACGTCTAAATGAATTCCCAATTGCTATTTAGATTGATTCATAGTCAGCAGCAGATGCAGTTACGCATATTATGTGGTTAAAATGACTAGCACCCTTTATTAGGTATGACAAAATGAGCTTTTGCTACGTATTCAGCCTTTACATATGAAGGCAGATTGAATGTCATAATTAAGCATTATTTATAAACTAGTAAATCTACATAACACAAAGTTTCAACGTAAAACAAGCACTCAATGCATATAAGGCCATATTTTGATCAAATTATTTACAACCAAAGCACTTTTCCGGTAAAAATATAATTCCGCAATCCGCAAGTTGGAAAAATTGCTGAGTCTAAGAGAATTTTATGAAAGTTAAACGAGCTGTGAAGTCATTGCATTAAGCGAGAGGGCCTCGCGAACACTTAATTAAGAATTCCCCCATTCAATCCTACTGCCAGAGACAACAAAAGATTCAATGTTGGCTGATAGGCAGCTAGCCTCATAGCTATCTTCATTAAACATAATTTTAATTTCAAGAGCTGGTGCGATCGCGTTCGCAGTCGCGACACGTTTACTTGTCGAATATTAATTATTCAGAATTTTTATGGAGTTTAATTTTAGTACGTGAGACGACGAGTTTAGTACGTGTGTTGATTTTTTTCTTTTGTTGGGTTATTATGGCTTTAAATTATGTATTAAGGATTTGTGAATATTGCTGACGTCGTAGTGCATATCTGAATACAAATAAATAGGTAATTATTTTCTCTTCATAATATCACGAACACGATCGATCGTCTTGTAAGAAAAATTCATACCTTATTAAAGAAAACAGACAAGTGCGCGTCGGACTCGCCCACCGAAGGTTCCGTAATGTACACTATATATATTATTATTATAAATACGAGTAATTCAGGAATCGAGTCCCGCAGTTTAAATGTTATTTTATATAATGTTTTTATAACTTTATTACAAATGCATTCATATGTCTCCCTGCACTTGTAATATAAGACGATATTATTTGGCAAATTTCATAGTTCTCGGTCAACAGAAAGTACAGTATAAACTTTGATTCCCTTGAGACTATCGCTATCGAAATATACCTAAGATTCTTGCGGCATAAAAGGCCATATCTTTTTTTACGTTAACATAGAAGTTTGATTTTTTTACAGCTTCAAGGGACTGTAGACCCAAGTATTGTGATTACAATTTCAACTCGATACCTTCACGCGTTCCCCAGATAAAGGGTCTTGACAGACAGACAAACGGACAACAAATTGATCCTATAAGGGTTCCGTTTTTTCAACTGTAGGTTGCATTATTTCAATATTTTAATATTGGGCATAACACTTTATTCAACCAAAACAGTATTCTATATGATTTGTAGGTAAGTACAGTCAAGGGCACCAATATGTATACACTTTTTCACCTTATTCCATTGAAATAAGGTCCAAAAATGTATACATATTTATGCCCTCGACTGTACTTACAGTACATCAATTTTAGACTGAGATAATAATTGAACATATTCAAACTTATTGACAAAAACGAATGAAAATGAACGCATTTATTTACGGTAACACGACAATTTTACCTACGTATGCAATCAAGTTTTGGCAAAAGATGGTTTAGGTAAGCTTTCAAGACAATTAAGGTTGCCATAAAATACGAGATCTTTATGTCGCAGACAAAATTAATTGGAAATTGTATATTAAGGCCAAGTCAACTGCATCTGCTTGACTCTAAATTCTCAGAGTAAACCCGCTAATAGGCCCCATATGGTTATTTAACTTTAAGTTACTGCAAACGCTGGGCAATTTGTTATGTTTGCTACGCTTGTAAATAGACTTGGTTAAATTATACGCCACTGAAAGCTCCTTGTGCCAACATAAATAAATACTTCTGGTGCTGTACAAATCTTAATAGATATTAGTTAGTAATCTTAATTTTCTCGTTAGTTAGTGGACATAATTTTCAGCCAATTTTAATCTTTAACTTCAATTTGTGTTCAAGTTTATCAGAACTTGGCATCTTGTCACAAAAGATTTTTTTAACTTCTCGTGGACCTATGAACTTGTTTGGTGATGATATTTATTATTACATACATGTATTTCATTTTGCTAAATCAGATTTTTTCTTCGAATTTTCGTTATTTTTGCACATGGCAAAACTTGCCATGTGTAGTTCTTATTGAACAGTGTGTTGACAAAGCCAACACATTCGAGCGGCAACATCAAATTATCAGTTAAATCAAGCGCGCACAATAAATTCATGTTTCAGTGGACGGGAATACAAATGGGATTAAATGGGGTAAAAAATTCCCGATTGTTTCGTTTGGGGCTATAACAATAGCTTCTATCGGAAAAAATCATCAGATTCGGCGATCATGCGAAGTATGGCGTCATTTCCAGCTGTACCGGAAACATCGGAGTTGAATCTGAATTCTATCGGGAAATGCAAAGAAGAAAGTGGTCAATATGGAAACTAGAAAAGTTGTGAAGTAATTTGAATTGGTTTTAAGTAACGACGTTAACGCGCTATCTCTCACTTTATTTGAACTCTGTAATGTATAATATTTTTTTAATTATTTTCCTATGCAATTTTGAAATTATTAGGTACTTAAGACTGAGTTAGAATTCCGTCTGAATATGTTAAAGTTCCCACGTGTAGTTCATTTTTTTTTAAGACAAATTGGATAAATAATTAAGACGTTTTATCAATAACTTACTAATAACTACTAACACAGTCAATGAGCTCTTAATATAAGTCGGACAAAATCGTGTACGTATCAGATTATACCTATCGATGTCTTTTTGATTTTTCAGCTCTGTATAATGTCAGAATTAGTAAATTAAGGCATTCCCTATGTACATTAATTATCCCCGGTTGCATTCATAATTCTGGTTCTAAAATAGTATTTAGATAATGAATAAAGTTGATTTGCAATAAAGTTATCAGCCAAATATTAAGGTATGTTTAAAAAGTTTTGTGAGTTACCTATTATTAGGAAATATCACGATCTCGTCTCACCTGAAGTATCTTTCTAAAACCCTATGTCGTTTAAAGATCTCACGCTGTCGAAATTCCAATCAAAAAGAAGACGGTAGGTGCCTACCTACGTTAAAAAGATAACGATTTCATTCATTACTCTTTGAATATTATTGCATCGAACAGGTAAGTAATTTATTTGTCATCATTGCTCATAAAAAATAAGATTAACGATTTGCGGAGCTTATTAAGGACGGAATCTCTTTCGGCCTTAACGCGATAAAAAAATCAAGATGACATAAACATTAACTCCAAGAAATGCAATATCATTTTAAAATGATACTTATCTCCTCATACTCAATCCACTTTAGCCAAGCGGCAAGTTACTTTCAATCTGGAGGTCGCAGGTTCGAATCCCTAATCTACCGCTGGTTTAAAAAAACTTATGTAGGAAATATCATTTGGTTGTTTTTCCGTGAAGGAAAAACATCGTCGAAGCCGGTTTAAGGCGATATATCGATTTAAAGAGACAGCCTTTGTTTTTCGCTCACGACAAAACAGGATGCAACCCTCTCCGAGAATGGCTTTTTAGACAAATCTCGTTAAATATCTGACTGTGTGCAGGTTTATTAAAGTTCCTCTTGTCAGTACCTAGATGAGGTAAAATACCATCATATTCACTTAATCGTGTCTTTTAATAATGCGTTGTTTTAGTAGGCTGAGGAAAAAAAGGAAAATATAGACTCAACTTTGGATTTATTTTCTATCGAGAAAATTTTGAGCAATCATGTTTCGCTATTGTCAGTACCACAATCATATAGTCAAGAATCATATATCTGAAAATCAGCCCCTACTGTTTGTTAGTCTGGGCAGGGCAGCGTTTCAAAGTCTCCAAATTTCTCAGTGTAGCGCCTTGCAAACGTCCCGTTCTAACACGCGTTTTCAATTACCCATCCCGCTCTCTACGGAATTCTGCGCGTAGTTTTCGTGAATATTTAATAAATTTTGAATGATTTTTGGAATACTGGATCATTTATCAAAAATCTATCCGGTTATTTTGTGAGAACAATAAAAAAGCTACCCTTGTTGTAAAAAAAACATATCACTGCCGTTGATAATTACGAATTAATCAGCATGAAAGTTTATTTTTACGATGATATTTAGATTTTTTTTACAGAGTTACCAAAGTATTTTCAATATTTTGTTCGGTTATTTTGTTACTTTCTTTCTTTTTCAATCTACAGTAATTTTTGTGCAGTGTACTTCTACATTATTTCTTCACACTCTGACCTCAAACTTTAATATTTTCGTCGATCCATGAACTGGCCTCGCCTTAAGGCCGGGTATTACCACTTTTGAGTTTTTAAAAACCATAGAATATAGTGTCTTAAAATCTAAAAAAAAAAAAATTGTTACATAAGGATCTTGTCTAGTCAAATTCGCAGTCAGTTACATCACCTGATGAATTTCACTCGATAGAAAAAATCGCGAGATGGCAGTCGCTTTCGTAAAAACTAGTGCCTACGCCAAATCTTGGGATTAGGTAGCAGACCCCAGGTATCCTTCAGGATGCAACTGTACTGGGATAACGCTAGGAGGATCAGAAAAAATCGCGATTTAACATTTTTTACTCAATTAAAGATCCTAAATAGTTAATAGACAAATTCGCTGGATTTGCTTTGATAAAATGTTTGGCTTAATGACTATAGCTAAATATTTATGAAAGTACGCGCAGAGCTTGCGTAGAGAGCGAGATGGTTAATTGTAAAGTCACGCGTGTTAGAGCGGGACATTTGCGTTCGGGATATCTCCCCTTAACTCCAACAAGGTCTAGTTTTCCCTTAGGCGAAGGTGAGAAAGCAGTAACTTTCTATCTGGATTCGAATATTATATACGAGTTAATATATCGTGAGGCTTAAAACTTATAATATATACATATCGGGATGTTTAGGTATATAATTATTGTCGGCGCGTCTTTATGCCCAAAGATTGTCACAAGAACAAAGAAGTGGCAAATGGACTATGATATTAATTGTAAAAAATCATCCCGTTATAACAATCTTCTGATTTGCTACCTATAGGTATATCAATCTACTTATCGATTCAATGTCAATTCTATATAAGAGATTTAAGTAGGTATCATGTTAACGTTAACGCAGCTTGTTGATTAAGTATCCTACCTCTAAGACCTACCCTACCTCTACAAGACCTACCTAAGTATCTACAAAATATCAGTAAAATCTAAATAGAACATTTTCCATTCAACACCACTTTTCGCGTAGCATATCAAGTAGACGAACGCCGTTATAGTTTCAATTTCCTGTCGTTTAAAAATACCATAATAGAAAAATGAATTCAAAGGCCGTTTACGAGGATTGTAAAACGTAGAAAAACTATAGAGATTTTAAGTCGATAACACGTGTTGTCGTGCATTTGTGAAAATAATTTGAGTTATTATGTCTTTAAATACCTAGGTTTTAAAAGTAATTCTACGTTTTCGCTCAGGCAGAGCTAAGTGAAGATGTGCAAAATTAATAGTGTCCAAAGGCTACGGTATCTGCTTGCCATTGGGCAGTCCGTAAGCTTCTTTGCCACCGTTGTAGTATAAAATAAAAAATGTTATAGTAGGATCTTCTTAAATTGTCAGTATTCACTTGAGACCTTATCTGCCGATGAATGGCATTGATAACATGATAACACCCCGACTGCTAATTGCCACTGTAAAATAAAACTTACTTCTCTTCGCTGAATATGTATGTGGTGTTTGGTACTTTGCCGAGAGCTTGATATCGCCCAGATTTCCTTACTTGTCCTTTGTCAAATTTGCGTAATAGTAGGTATTATATAGGTATCTACCAAGCTAATCAGAAAGCGCTAATTTAATTGTAGACACCCATAAACAATCTCTACTGATACCTTCCTGATACCGCAACGACAACCGACCTAGCCTATAATATTGCGGTATTAAATCTAAAGTGACTTTGGGAGACCTAATTTTGAATGTTTCTATTCAATAGAAAATATTATATTACTTACTTTAGTGGTACTAGTAAAACGTAATCATATCACTATAACAAGTATCAAAAACAAATTACCGTTTTTAACAGTTCCGTTCCAGGTGTATAAACCACAGGCGGTCTAGAGGGAGCCAGACTGTGTAGCCATATCGTTATTACAAAATAACTCGTTCACCGAAGTAATTAATGACTAAAATCTATTTGAATTTACTTAACCTAATTTTATAGTATTCCTACATGATTTAAATAAAGTTATGATAATTATACGTTATTTTGGGTTCAGTATTAAATAACACATACATAAACAGTTATATAAATTCCCATCCTTTCAAACTCATATTGATAAGGACATACAAAATCGATATCCTATGAAGCCCACTTTTATCAAACAACACTTAGGAGCAATCAAAAAGGGTTTGTTTGTAAGGAAATTCGATAAAAAACGGAAATATTAAGTTTTTACCCAAAATTTTGTACATGTAAAATCAATAAGAGATACTAAGACCGGAGAAACTTAATTCTATCAGAAACACTGACGCTCTGGTGTTCGTCTATAAAAAATTCGCCAAGTCGCAAACTCTAGATTATAACCACAATGTTTCACGTGAAACCCTTAAAATATCCAGCTAACCCCTCACAGGAATTTGCACTAGCTTTCTTTGAAACACCTTTCGGGGGTGCTTCATAAATCAGCATAACGAGCCAGCCTTCCGTAAGGTGCGCCCTCGTAACATTAAGCTGCTGTAATATTTCCTCACTTGGGATGAAATTTTCTGTCTCCATGTTTATGTTGGAAGTTTTGTGTGCCAGATGTCGTCTGGAGCGGAATGTTCCATCTGAAGAAACAGGGTTTGAGCGGTGGTAAAGGGTTCGATTTAGTTCCTAATAAAACAAAACACTACCTACCACCTAAATGGAGTTTAGTAATCGTTATGGAAATAACCGATACGAACAGATAGAACCAGATCATAGATACAATTGAGAAGAGAAAAACAAATTAAGAGAATATTTGATACTGGCTAGCCACGTTAGCTGTAACACGTATCATTCACTAGGTTTTTAAAACAATATCATCAGATGGAAACTCATAAACATGTTAATTTCCCACTGTCTTGTCTGAAAATATTCGGCAGACAGTCAGACGTTATCTATACATCCTACACAGCCCTGTGTCTATGCCAAAGGAAAACCCGCAAAACAAGACAAGCAAGCTTGAGCCCTCTTGTTTCATTGAATCGCAAAACGTAAAACATTTCTTGGAGACGGAAAACTCACATTTGGCGTCTTAAACAGCCCGGAACAAATTCACGATTAAAATTACTTTTTCTTTGGCGACATCCAAGTTGGAACACTAAGTTTTTAAAAGGCAACTTGCCCACTTTAGACGGTCTTTGTTGTCGGCTCATTTAAAATCAATCGCTGCCATCCCGCCCGAGGGTGGCCGAGCGAGATTTCGGAGAGAATTCTTAATTAAGCTGGCCGGAGATCCTCTTTACTTAATGGAGTCCCGTCCAAAAGACTTAGAAGGAAAGTAAATGAGAGGCGACATCGAAAAGACCATCCATTAGGTTTCGTAATATGCAAGTCTTAATGAGTAAGTTAAGAAACCGTCTCGCATTATCTAGAAGGCTCTAAGAGTAAAATGTAAGGAAAAAAGTATTCAGCTCCTTAATATACGGGGGTCTTTATGAGGTGAGTCGTTAAAGGTAACTGCGGCAGTTACCTGGACCTCGGGTAGTATTAGTATTTCGGTCCCGGACTTGCAACACAACTGTGAAGATAATTAAAACAACCCAGTATTAATAAATTTACTGTAATTACCTAAGCAACCCCAACGTCCAGCGTCGTCGTCCTAACGTGATACTACTACTACTATTTAGTTTTAGGAAATATAATGATATAATATGTATGTTAGTCTTTAAGGTATTTGTATTATGGGCCATAGATGCCTGAAATAAATGATTAAATAAAATAAATAAATAAATAAAATAAGCAACAAAGGATTTCATTTCAAGATAATAAATATACAAATTAGTTTTTAATAGTAGATATTTAAATCTTTATCGGTGATCGCATAGCGGTAAACCGATTGTCATTAGTCACTCTGTTCTGTACAGGTGTGCCGGATGACACGTGCTGTCTTCACAATGAAAGTCCGATCCCTTCCGCCCTCCTCACAAACTTCTTTCACTCGAAAGCAATTTAAACAACTATTAGACATTGAATTCTAAATTCTATTGATTAAGTATCGTTGATAAATCGAGCATTCGAATCGCCGCCGTCTGTTTAAAAGGAAATGGATTCGTCTGTAGGCTGATCATTAATCTCGAACTCTTCAATGGGCAAGGCAGACTAAACTAGAAGCAAGACGACTAATTCTGTCTGTGAAGCTAAATTTAAACAGTAAATTATATCCATGAATGAACTAGTTGCAAGTAACCGAAGCAGATATTAGTCATATGTCAGAATAATTGAGAAACAATCTGTTCCCGTTCACGAAGTAAAGGATTCTCTTTAAGGTTGTGCCCAATACAAATGTGCGGTTGACACTGTTAAATGGGCCCGGTATCCCTGACTAATGCCGCTCGTTGTCTAACTTGTCTTAAACTATTGCAAACAGAGCGCTTAACCGCCGCAAATTAGTCTATGGTTACCTGAGATGAAAACTATTGAAAACAATTTACTTTAAAAAATAGACACAATAAAAAAAAACTTCGAACCTCACGTAGTTATTTTGGTTGCAATTATTTGCAACACCCATTTAAGAAAGTTCGTTGAATTTCGTATTATTATTATTATTTATTTATTTAATAATTTATTTATTATAAAACATAAAATTAACGGGGTCTCACAAAACTGTCGGAACAGTTTGACTGTGTGATCCAGTAGGGTCGATGCTATAGATACATTTACACTTCTGTATCCAGTGAACGATTTGTATCCTATGCCATTGCAACAAGGTGCAGAGGCGCAAACCTATCCATGGCGTCGACTGTACAGTAAATACAGAGTTAACTAATTACAAATAATTATGTTCAAGTTAGATACAAGTTATATATAATTGCATAGAGTTATGCCTTACGTGTTATTATACTTAAATAATGTCGTTTTAATTTTCTTTTAAAGTCGTTCTTCATTCTTTCGCAGCTGATAGTTTCTGGTAAACTGTTCAGAAGATAAGGGATACGTTTTTTTAGCGTTCTATCACCATAATAGTTGTGAATCTTCGGTACGCGCAGTTTACCAGATGCCATAGCCCTAGTACCGTATACATTATCAACTTAAAGTATTTTAAGTATTTTTTAATTAAAGTTAATGAGTTTTGCGCAGATTGAACCTGAAAATAAAAGGACTGCATACAGTTAATATGCTCGTATGAAGTTAATGCGGCGTAAATATCAATTACGCTGCGTATATTGGGAAATTTGGAAACCAGTCGGTAATTGTCAGCGCAATGCTCCCCCTGTCCGATGCATTTCGGCGTATATTGCTAATTTACTTTTATTATACACTAACATAAATATAGGGGCAGACCTTTTGAATAGATGCCGTAAATCTTTGTTGATATTATTGTTATATCAAGTTTTCTAATGTTATCATTTGGGTAAAGTTCGATATCTCAATAAAATGGAATATTACCACGCTGATAAGATTTAGATTTTATCATTATTTGTTATGAATTTATGATATAATATTTGAAAAGTGAACAAAATGCCAAAGTGCTTACGAGTAGCACTAAGTCAATTAATTGTGGTATCTATGCACTAAAAATTAAGGCTTATTTTCACAAGCTCATAGTTTGGGTTGCTAATTATACAGACAGTGTCGATGGCTGTTTAATACGAACATGATCACGATATGACATTATGGCTTATCGTTATAAGCTATGGGAATGGATTGTCATTAGCCAATGCAGTTAAATTGATTACGTTGTTTTAGTTTCAATTAGGGTTGAAGCATATCGTTTAGCTTAGTATTATCATTGTGTATCAACTGATTGTTAATTCATCGCTTTATGTTCGAGTCCGATTTGGCATTTCAACGACCACGTGCAGTCGAGTTGAGTACAAAAAAAAATGCAATAGAGTGAAAAAAATTAAAACGTATTTTGGCAGTCGATTGTAGGTTCTATCCATATGATGGGTATGTATCTATTATAATTAATTATCAGTTGCATGATAATAATCAATACTAACTTCGGTGAAAAATAAGTAATTACGACTTTCTACTCGCACCAACGCGTACTTTAATCTTCCACCTCCTTTATAAATTTAATAGCTACATCACCTGCTATTAATTGGTAAACTCATTTCGTTAGATTTCTAATCCCTTCTAACACAAATATCGAATTATAGCCAAATTTTTACCACAAAGCCAAGTATCTACACGGCAATAGCAGGAGGTTTCCTATTCATACCCCATTATACGGGAAACTCGCCCCTTATGCGGTGCGTCGACTGACATGCATTGTGCCGCTGATTAATGGTTTACAAAAAGCCAATCTTTTGCTAGAGGAAAAATTGTAAGGCTTTGTGGCTTCAAGTAGATGAATGTTAAAAAAAATGCTTCAGGTGCTTCCGAGTTTACTGTTATTAAAAAATAAGATGGCAAAGTAGAGAGTTCTGACCTTGGATTTAATATTTAAAGTGAAAATGTATTGAGAAAAGATGTACTTACCTCAATATTAGTTTGGTATACTAATAGTGGAAAACAAGCATATGATGATGACATGCAGACACTGCAGCTTTGAACGCTTGTGACTCAAGAAAAATCACACGCACGATGTCGATTTTATATTGATTAGCATATTCGTTGTGTTGATGGCTTTCTACCCACCCATCGACATTTGTTTGTACAAATGCCGGTTCAGTCCAAACACAGCACATCCTCGGGAGCTCTAGTAACCGCGTACACACCACCAGAAACACACACTTACCTACAGAGCAAGTATAGTGGTGTTATTATGATGGCAGTCTACTGTATTCATACCTTTTTCTGAAGGTACTTCACCAGTTGGGCCGCGCCTAATATGAGCTACATGACTGTCGGCTATCCCGACCTGGCTATGATTAAGGTATCTATTCATTTTATTATAATTCAAATCGATAAATGCGTAAGTCTAAAGAATCCCATTGGATTTAATCGTTTAGCATCCAACCATAAAGATATACGAAAAGCATACTAAAATGGTTGACTCGTAATCTAGTTGGCAGCATCAAAGCATAATGGAGGCAAAACAACGGTCTAATGCGCCATATTGGGTTTCAGAGCAAACAGTGTCGACGCCAGCGCCGTCTAGTGTCGTGTTACCACACATGCTGCCAAAAGGTCATGAATAGAACTCGCTTGTTTATCCAGCTACTGAGATATCAAAACAAGAGGGAGTTTTTTTGTACTATTATCTAGTCGATTTTCTGTTAGTACTCAATCTTTCACTCATAACTTAAGGTACACGGTTTGTCTGCTTAATATAATAATCTACTACCTATTTATGATATTACAGAAGAGATTTACTGAATTTTCATTGTACATTATACAAATTACCTCCTACCTAATTCAATAATCGTCCACCATACCTATTGCTTTAAATTATCACTGAAATTTGTTTGTCCTTTTCTGTAACTTTGATATTTATGTTTTGCGAGAAAGGAACAAAACACATTTTACTTAGCAGGGATTTGTTAAGTTTTATGAATAAAGGGTTAGATTTGAAAACAATCCATTATGAATATAACATGGCGGTTTATTTAATAATCGTATGTGTTTCAACTGTATAAAGGATTGTGCTGCTATTAGAGAAATTTGATTATAAATCATCTATACTTATCTCCACACCGTTACGTGCCCCAGAGAGTTCAGAAAAAGTGTAATCAAATTCTAGTTAGTCCAACAAATCATCATTTCTTTCACTGTACTTCTATTCCGCTTTTACGGCTTTTTCTCAGAATCCAACAAAAACTGGCACGGGATTTGTCGGTATCTGTGCTAACAGGAAGTTGGCGACCGGAAGGGCTATCTCTGGGCTTCTCTGAAAGCCTCTGAGACGCAGTGCTGTTTTTTGGTGGTAATATATCATTGCTGCAAACGGCAGATTGGTGACAGAGAGATTACAATTACAAATATCTTTGTTCATATACGTCTGATTTTGTTCAAGTTTTTTCATTGTTTTCCAATATCACTCAATATTGACGAGTCATCAAAATTACGTCACTCACTTTTTTCTATCACTAATATACGAGATTCCATGTGACTAAGTACTTATAAAATAAGAAATAAAATATTTACATACACATTTTTCTTGGACCGTTTCTTTCTGAATAATGAAAATACCAAGATACTCAGAAAATCAAAAACTATCCATGATAAAAACTTTAACCGCATTTAACATTTGAGGAGAATTCAAGTAACATTGCGGTACCTAATGGGCAACAGTAAAAAGTCCGATTGTCGACAAAAACTCGCGGAACGCGGACTAACTGCAAAGATAACACTGCAGTTTTGCACAAAAGGCGTGCATCTGCATAATCGATGGCTTATTGGCGTTCCCCTTTACTTCTAAATTGCAAATTTTCCACACGATTTCGCTCCACAGAATAAATTTTCAAGTCGCGAATACGAGTAAAACGCTGGCGGCCCGGTTATTTACATTTTCTTTTGGTGGATTTTAGTTTAGGGTGTTGTGTCTGATGTAGGGGAAAGTTTTCCACAATACAAGTTCAGGTAGGAGGGTCTACGCGAATGTATTATTTTATGCTACGGAGTTTGGAACCGTCACGTCATCGTCACTATGAATACAAACGTTCCAGCAATAGAGTACTTATTAAATATTGATTCATATGAATTAAAAAAAGTGAAGCTATTAAAATAGATTGCTATTATTACAATGAAACCTGCTACCACAAATATTAAATAAACTCGTACAATCTTCTGTCATATTTTCATTTCATTACCTGAACGCTTTCCTTCGCTGCATGAAACGCAGGGGTTGAAAAATATTTTCATATATAATGACTTAATTCACCTCACGAATGCTTATTAGTACTATTATGTTTCCAGTGAGCGATAAATAAAAGTAATTGCCTAATTATTTAGGGTCGGGGTAAGACTTGCTAATACCAGGCAGCTTTCCAAAGCCTCGTTGAATTTATGGTACCTTGTTCCTAATATGAGCGTAGACGTCGGGATCTTGAGAGTTACCTTGGGACTATGAAACATATTTCTTAAACGATTTGCGTTGGAATCTGAAGTCACTCTAATTTCACGTAAATCTTTTACTTTAATAATTTATAAAGAAAACGATTTTCTTCGGTTCTGTTTCGTCGTTTATTCAAAGAGAGACCTCTGAATTTACTTTTGTTACTTCTTGCGTAAGTTATGAATGAAAAGGCTCACAAAACACACATGTAAATACATGAAGAAGTCATTGTTCGTGTGTGGTTTGAGTAGCCCACGTTCTCAAAATTTAGTGCAGCTTATACCACTATAACCATTCGTAATAAATGTATGTTTTACAACTGCATCCAAAACGGAAATAAAATAGAAATAAATATTTACATAGCTCGTGCCTCAGTCAGTCGCTATTCTGATTTAGTAGGTACTACTGGTTTAACGACCGTGTATTAAAACAAAATACAACGTATTTTTATGCTCATTCATCTGTTATGATATGAATCATAGAGGCAGTCCGTGTGGACAGACGGAACACATAAAATTACGTTTTACTGACCTAGTTGATGACGCTTTAGATTTGTATATAAGACTACCAGCGATCCTGCTATTTTTCAGTTTCTTCTAAAGTGAATCATTTATTTATTTATTTAAATTTTATTGCACAATACAAAAAGTACAAATTCTTCTCTACAAGTCAACTGAAATCATTCACTGCAGGTTGAGTTTGAAAAAAATAATCTTAGATTAAAAATATCCAGATATTATTATTGGCACTATACTTTGCTAAATTTATAGTGTTGCATGATATCAGAACTGTGCATATTGTATATGATTGAGTTTTACGTCAAAAGGTGTATTATTTACTGTTTTAAGAAACTTTGAAATACCTATTTTACGCACTGAAATACTCAATTCTACCTCGACATCTCGATAAGATGATTTTTTTTGTGTAGTCGACTGTGATAAATTATTTAATTTAACGTCGTTAAACCTCAACTCCTGTATTAAAATAGTCATAGCCTAGCCTTCCAAATAAACATAGAACCCGCTGCGGTAATTGCAGTGTATTAATAATTATTATTATTGGAGCTAAAAGTCATATCAAAACATGCAGCGGGATATAACTGCACATAAGGCCATAACAGTAACCTATGACACTGTTAATATTTCCACTAAAACACTCAACTCATACCGCAATTACGCTTAACGCTTCCGAAGTGAAGTTGTCATTTCACTCGTCCCGTCCAAATCCAAATTCAGAGTCATTCAATTTGCATATAAAGCGGCGAGAGGCGTCAATGGGACGAGAGGGCTCGACGGCAGAACAGCCCTGAAACCTTGATGACCATTCGAATTTTTGAGTTGGGTATCCCTTACACACAAAACGCAGAGTTGAGAATGACCTACATCTGTGGCGTGGCGTCGATAGATTTCAATAACCACTGGCTTACCAAATTTTTAACATTTTGACGTAAAGACACTATGACTATGATTTCATTGCTATTTGTCAGGATTTTTTTAACATAATCTAATCCTAACGGGCTGTATATGTTGACGTTTTAAACTCCATTTTTAGTTTAACAAACGTTTGGTAGTATTAATTGATGGTGAAATATAATGACGAAAATCGGAATGTATTGTAAAGTAAGCCTTATAGAAGGACGTGCAATTTAATTGATGCGGGTTGTAAAGGTTGATTAGATTAACCTTGATACCTACTACTAGGTTGCACCAGCATGTTTTTTTATTAAAAAGTTAACATGAACTTCACCTTTAAATAATAAAATACTCACATATGTATATGTTTCCCGTGATTCAAACTTACCCTAATTTACGAAAATCTTGAACATTTGTTTCCAGCGGCGACTTCCTGGAAATAAGGATTGTTAGAATCTGCGATAAGGCGGTGGCAGTAAATTAAAAGTTAATTGTAACAAAGGCTCGTGTTTGCCTAACTGCCTTGATAAGGCGGGGTCTTAAAAGTAGAGCCTGATTTACAATACTTCATAAAGGCCGCACTTTTTTAGAACGAACAAGAACATAAGGTTTTTCTCGTTATAGTACGTACATTTTTTAGCAATTGAAGAGAAACGAAATCCAATTTCAAAGACCACATAAAAGCATTCGATATTTTATATAAAATTGCCCTAGCAGTTTACATTAGCGAATCAAATAAACGACCAATGACGAAGTCTGTTACGAATAATTTTAATCCAAAAATTGCGCCAGATGTTGCTAACTCTTATTGTTTTAATTTAAAAGAAAGCAAGAAAGTACAGCGTATAACATCACAAAATATGAACAAGCACAGAATACAATATTAATACCTACAGGCTAAATAATTCAAGATTTGTATTAAACCTTCGTATTTAAATGCGCTTAAGCACGATGCTTATAAACTACCCTACTCGTAGTCTTGGGCAAAAATAAAATATCAACGTTCGTTCGTAAAGTAGCAGTTCTCATATTATCAAACTTACGCACCAATATTCATAACTTGTGCTGACTTTTTATTCAATTACTGTTGAAGAATTCTTGGGTGGAGTTCTTGAATTCACAACGCGTCAACCACAACATAAAATCTAATGTTCGTTTGTTAAGTAATAGAATCATAATTTTCTTCATACCCATTCAAACATTTTATTGTCTTCGCGCCTGCTTTCAGGCATCGCATTGTCTAGTCAACCAAACTGTATTCAACATTGAATTCCAAGTTGTAAAGTAAACAGACGTTACTATCATTTTACTCGTAACAGTCCGTTTCAAAGTAGACATGAAACGCGACGATGCGACGTCGGTAGCGTCGGAACGTCAACTTTTCCGCGCATCGCGTAAATTCAAAGTGTCGTAAAATATGAAAAATATCCAGACGTTCGAGAATGCAGTAATAAAACTCACACAGAGACAATTTGTACTTGAAACACTGCACGATGCACAATGAACCGAAGTGTTTACTAGAGAATCATACCTGGTGATGCGAGACTTGTTTTATGCCTGGGTCGTAATCTTTGGTCCGCACTAAGATTTATGATACCGAGATCATGACCGGTACGATTTCCAGGAAAATTCAATGATTCTCAGGTCAAGTTGGTCATTGATAGATTAGACGACTAGACATGTCCATATATTTTCATGAATTAGGACCAATAGGATTGATTTCGATTATTCACTTAATTCATTTGTATTTACAAATTGTATCAAAAAAGAGTCTACTCTTTTTAGGCCAGTGCAAATGAAAATTAGTAAACAATTAAATCAATCTGTGTATCTTACGGCCCCATCGATATTGTTGATGATCTCGCCAAAAAAAACTACGCTTCATAAATAACGTTCTCGAAATTATTGTAAAATTTTAAATTGGCTTTAACTTAACAACTTTTACAATACTTTGAAACATTGCAATTAATCATAAAAGTAATCAACCGCACGTTACCACAATACAAACATTGAAACTTGTAAATAATTGTTTCTCGAAACAAAAGTAACGTTGTTGTAATTTTAATTATACAGTTCTATCTTCGCTGGCGGGTAGTGTTGATTGATGGCTGGTTTAAACAAAGAAACCGCCATTATTCACTCGAAGTGACCCACTTAATGGTTGTTCGGTATATAGGTATATTTTAAAATAATCCTTTTATACTAGTAAATTACAGCGTAGCGCTAGATCTAAGTGTGACTCATTGTTTAACTACTTTAAACCTACCTATTTTCATAGTAGTGTCCAGTCCTGAGTACAGAAGCACCGCCTTCTGTATCTGACACTTGACACACCTATCTAGCGAGAGTCTTTCGAGGTATTAATCGAGACTCTGTGCTATTAGATCGTTCGTTTATTATTGTTATTACGAGCCTGTCCCACTCCTGGGCAAAGGCCTCCCCCCACTTTATTTTTTTTTTTCGATTTTGAACAGTTTCTGGCCATGCTTTTGAAAAGGAGTGTGAATGTGGTTATAATTTCTAGTAAGGCGACTTCCTGACTTGGCGGGGCGGATTCGATATATGACATTTTCTTACTTGACCTAAACTTACTGACGTCGCAAAGATTCCCAGTTGACAGAATACTGTCAGTATTACATTTGCGCAGTAGTAATATTATGCGCAGAAGCGGACCAGTAATGCCTTCGCATCGTCCCGCTGCCGCGCATCCCGCGCGAGTCAGGAAGCACACATTTGAATGTTGGGGCTCAGTAAAAAGTAGTACTGAGTTGACTGACAGTTGACACTGACATTTGACAGTTTTCTCATATCGTACCGCCGACCGCCTCCGCACCGACAAATCAAGAAGTCGCCTAAATAATGAATTTGTAATATTTTGCTAATTTTAAATAATGAAATTATCCTTGAGTTCATTTAGTCTGCAAGATACTTATTTAGATTCTAGTTCTAACGTACTTAGATATTTAGGTAAGATAAGACACGACAAGGTATTTAAGAGGTTCGTGTCATAAACATTTCATTAGCATACGATTATTTCTTATGGTGAATAACTTGTACCACCATCTACATGAACGTGAAACCATACATTGTACCTTTTCTACTCCAAGACTGAACCTTTTTCGGTTTTGCTAATGCGACGCTAAAGATTAGTTCAATTCAGATGTCATTGTCCTTGTTACCCTAGAATTCAACTTTCATAGGTCTTGGTAGGTAAGTTATTCTTAGCTCATTCTGTGCAATTTCCTATGCAAATTTAATTGTGCCCGGGATTCACGTAAATCTCTGCTCTCTCTGGCTGCAAAGTTAATTACGCGCCCGGGCTACTCTGTGCGATTAACGAGCCAGCTGCTTTTATTGTGTCTACATTCGACAAAGAAAAACATGGAAATATAGATACCCGAGAAAATGGAACAAAGGTCCGCTTTGTCTGCTGGCTGCTTCAACCGTCTAAGGACTTTGGGCGGGGCGAAAGTCGTATTCAAAAAGGTTTTTGCTTGGGCTCTTGAGGTTCTTTCACTGTGTAAACATTTGTTTGTTGAGTTTATTCGCTGTGGCTTACTTCCTAGAGGGTATTTACAAAAAATAATTTACCTTTACCCCGACGATGCATTAATAGAGCTTCATGTTTTACTTGAGGTACTAAATTGCATTAGCTTCATCAGAATAACTAAACAAAACTATATCATTACCAATAATTTATTGGTATACAACGCAATAATTTATGATTAGTTTATCGAATTAACTGTTAGATACGAGTATATGATTTAGGACTGGTACTAGTTGGAATAAAGAGATACTGAATGTACACCTCTCGTGCATGAACACTTATACTCGGCGTTTGTTCCTCTGACAGCCCCCTGAGGGAAGCCAACCATGAACGTAAATATTGTCGTTTTACTGCCTGCGGTGTTTTAGGCCAGTAGGTAATTAATGCTGGTTTATCGGTAGAATCGAATTAATTAAGTTGGCGGTTGGTGATTAACACCAATATTAATCATGCGTTAATATTCTTAAATTGGTTCTTGAGTGTAAAATAACAGAAAATACCAAATAAATGTATGCCATGTACACAAAAATGTTCTGTGGCCATCAGTGGCGGCGCGTCAAAAATGTTCTTAGGGAAGCCGGAAATTGTTTGCCTTTCTTATTCTTCATGAGCCGTATACTAAAAGAACTGGTGTGGCTGAAAATTAGGCAAGCCGGTGGGAATCGAGTTGTATGGACGCTCCGCCACTGGTGGCCATGTAGAAGACTAATTCCATATTGTAGATTATGAATAATAATAACCAAACTACAACTGCTGAATCTAATCATAGGGACAATTGAATTCTTTTTACATTTAAATTTCTGACTCTTTCGAGAAAGTCAAAACAATCCATACTAATATTATAAATGTGTCTGTCTGTCTGTCTGTCTGTTACCTCTTCACGCTTAAACCGCTGAACCGATTTAGATGAAATTTGGCGTGGACATAGTTTGAGTCCCGGGAAAAGATATAGGATACTTTTTATCCCGGAAATCATCCCTTAATGGAGTGGAAGTTTGAATGAAAGAGTGATTTATATAGGTACGCGCCTGATATGATTAAATAGCAATTGGTTAAATTATATCGCGATGAACGAGTTCCACGCGGACGAAGTCGCGTGCAATACCTAGTCTTCTTATATATTCAAAACTTTTCTAGCTGTTTGATGGTAAATGATTTGAAGTAAGGCTACTTCCTGACTTGGCGGGGCGGGGTCGATATGTGACATTTTCTTCTTTGACGTAAACTTACTGACGACGCAAAGATTCTCACTTGACATAATACTGTCAGTATTACGTTTGCGCAGTAGTAATATCATGCGCAGAACCAGAGCAGTACCGCCTTCGCATCATCCCGCTACCGCGCATCCCGCGCCAGTCAGGAAGCACTCATTTGAATGTAGGGGCGTAGTAAAAAATGGTATCGCGTCGACTGACAGCTGACACTGACATTTGACACTTTTCTCATATCGTACTGCCTCTGCACCGACAAATCAGGAAGTCGCCTGACGGTCAGTTCAGCGTAGTTACCAATCGTTGTAGAAATCATGCAACTCAGACAAATGGTGATCATGTGTTGTGCATGAGCTTTAAGAAGCACGTGCGAACGACTGTCAGCGCGAACCAACCTACATCTTGGTACCAAATCATCATCATCATTATCATCCTAGCGTTTTTCCAGTACAGCTGCATCCTGAAGGATACCCGGGGTCTGCTAACTAATCCCAAGATGTAACATATGTAGTAGTTTTTACGGAAGCGACTGCCATGGTACTAAATCTACCCTAATAAATGATGTACTACCTATAGTAAATTGGTAAAGTTCGGTTATGCCTACTCAGATCGTCGCCTGCGATTGTCAATAAGTTCTTGATTAATGATCATCCCGATCGAATGAAATTTGTAATTGATGATCGAGCCACACTAAATTGTAGCGCTTTGATAAATTTGGTGTCCATCTATGTACCTATATATTATTCTTAATTTAGTAAAATAGTCGTTTGCATATATTAACTCTACTCTGCACCACCTACTATCAATCGTTATGATTAGATTTGATTTCCTCTACCCTAAGGTTGTCTGGAAGAAATCGCTCTTTAGCGATAATTGTATTGTTAGACAATTGTCATAGGAAAATTAAGTATTTCATGCATACCTACAACAGTTCAGATGATAAATATGAAATGACTGATTACATAATAAAATAGGCACCTTTTTAAAACTAGTCTAATGGAAGTAAAATTTAATGTAGGTAATTAAAGGAAAATACATATCTATTTCGCAGGCTGCCGTTACTAACAAAGAATCTGGAGAAAATTAAGTTGTTTTGCTCGTCGTTGAACTTTTTTGAAATCATGTCATCTCTATTTGGCTATTTCCGCTTTCCTACCTCTATAAATATACGACGATATATACCAGATTTTTCGTGATTAGTAAGTCAACTTCAATCAACGCGATTGTAATTCTAATAAGTGGTGTAATAATAAAAGTCAGTAGGTATGTTACCCGCAATGCGTCTTTACGCATTTGGCGTAATTCCAACATCAACAATGACATCGTCAACTCGTGAACTTTCAAACTTTTGTCATAACAGCTCAGTTGTTGACGATTTACGAGTTGTATGAACTTTGATATCCAAACATGTCACTTATGGGAGCGTCCATACAACTCGATTCACACCGGCTTGCCTTATTTCCAGCCAGTCCAGTTCTTTTACTACGGCTCATGAAGAATAGTAAAAGCCAAGTAATTCCGGCTTCCCTAAGAATATTTTTGACGCGCCGCCACTGTTAGGTACCTACTATTTTCAATGTCACATAAGCACTTTTGTATTTGTCCTACTCAATTAAAAATTGCCAAGTTTAATCTGTAAAAGCATTAGTGAACGCATTTTTTTGAAGTTTATTTTTTGTCATTGGGATATTCACAGAGGCAGACGAGGTGTGTTTGAATTCAGCTCACCGTTCTCATGGCCTGGTGCTCACCACAATATCAGTAAAAAAGAAATATTATTCATTAGACACACTTTCGCATTTATATTAACATCCAAGACTCAATTTACATTATATGTGACTTTACTTAGAACCTATATTAAAACTAATACTTATATCCACAGACCTACAGGTACTTGGTCACCCTAATTAGATCGAGACACCGGTCACTAGTAATCTTTCTCTGTCGGCTTCACTTTTTCGGCGCAGTACTCAATCCGTCTCAGGTACAGATCCGTGGACTGCTTACAATATTTTTAATAATTTTCTTCTGCCAAACCAGAATATAGTAAAAAGGAGGAGTGTTTTATTTTTTAGATTTCCACCAAAAAACCGGAAATGACGCCTCATTTCCAACCATACCCAGCCAACCAAGTGTATCACAAAGAAACAAGTTCATTCTATTATCCAGATTGTTCTCGCCTCGAATGCCAAAATTCGCTACATTGTAGATGCCAAAGAATGTTTTGCTCCGTCCAAGTTTATGAGATATTTGTTTGTTTTAGCGATGTTTTTGTACACCATATTTGCTATGAGCTTGAATTATAGTCACTTTGCTGCTTTTTGTTGTCACTGTTAACTATAAGGAGCCACGCAAGAAAAATATTCCTACTTCCTTAAGAATTCTAGAAATATTTGTCTTAAAAGGAAGTTGCCATTTCGCATTGAATTTAGGTAGCACTATTTCGAAAGAAGTATAAGAAAGTACATGTTATAATTTCCTTACAATTATATGATAAACGTCCCAATGCTCGACACCTTAATGTCCATTAAATGACACCTTATTGATCACCTCTGATATTAACGACACAAGATTGAAAGTACTATTGTATTAGGTCAGTGTCGAGCATGTACTAATATTATGTATTGTTAACATGCGAGTCTTTGTTTTTTTAGAGAGAGATTTTTTTTATAATAATATCGTTGTACTGAACCGAATTCAATGACATTTAGTGTGAAGACAGTTAGTGTCAGGGTATAGCATAACTAACCTAACTCCGGAAATCATCCTGTAAAAAGCAAACCCGACCATTATACAAATATCATTTACACTGATTTGTCCGAAAGAACTCAAAATACATGCATAGTTACATAAAAGTGAAGTAAGCGATTTTAAAAGTCATAACAGACTTTAATCCGTGTTTATAGATAAACGGCAATAAAGGGCTGATTGATCGCGACTAGGCTAGCTAGTAACTTGATCAGTTTCTTTACAATGTAATTTAGTCCATGTCGTTACACAGAACAGTAGTTTCCACTTAAATTTATGGGCATATTTTATCGAGTGAAACGTGGACGCCTTATTGGTGCATTAATGAAGACGTTTTGTCCCTTCTTTAGTCGGTTCGGACTGTATCTTTAATTATAGAACTCTTAATAAGGCACTACACACGGCTCCGTTTCATCACAGCGATGATGGCGCGTCTAATTGGTACAGTAAATTTAAATAACACTGACAGTTCACGTTCGTAGCTAGCCCTAATTATTAAGAGAGAGTGATACGTAAAAATAATTTAACTCAGCTCATTTGTAAGGAAAGGTATTTTTTTTAATTTTATGTCTTTAATGGCGAGTAGGCTCATTACATTGATTGTATTTACAAACCACGTTCTTGTGGTGTTTTTATTAAGACTGCACCGAGCAAATTTCTGAATAATTGCGATGGTTGGATCACTTGCTGTATTATTATTACTAAAGCTTGAATTCTGTAATTCCTATATATGATATTTAAGGATACACTCTACACGTCATGTGTTTCAGAAACACAATTACTTATAGTTTTCTTCATAAAAATTCAATCCAAAGTTAGCTCTACTAAAGGAAATAAACGCAAACTACAACGTTAATACTTTATGAAAGGTCTTCAATTTTTGAATAGTAACAAAACTACATGTTATCTAGGTCGTATGTGTTTAACATTTGCAAAATGTGGAGATTTTTTTAACAATGCAAAGGAAATTCCGAAAATTTGACCGGCCGCCGTAGTTTTCTTGCCGGCGGATGGGCTCCGGCCCTCAATGGGAGCAGACGTATGCTGCTTTTCTCAGTTTGACATCTCATAAAAACACGCTTTTTGACAGCTTGCTCGTATACAAATACAAAATATATACCACACACAAAGATTGCATTAATTGAAGTAGGGTAAATAAATGTTGACGTGTGGCTATTGAAGATTCTTTTAACATGGAATTTTTAGTATTAGCCATTCGTTATAACATAAAAATGCAATCTTTGGTCCCCAATGTATACTAATGCAACTAAATTATAATGATTTCCTTTACGAAAAGGCATTTTAAACGTAAAAAGGTTACCGATGTATTTCAGTTCAAAGTAATTTACTTTTTATAAATTGGCCACCCAGAACGGAACGTTATGACATTTATGTCACTCATCATATTTCAAATTAAAATTTGTAAACAAATTGTATTTTTATATTTCAATAATTTAACGAATCTAATGTTATATTTTATGTGTATATGTACGGCGCTTTCACGTCAAACAATGATTACCTAAATAAATCGCAGAATCTGCATAAACAAAACATATCCCAGAATCTGTACAAACAGGCACAATTATTATGGTGCTTTGAACAGAAGTTTATAAAATATCAGCGTTATACCAAGAAACAGATCTAGAGTGCTCTCTTGCAGCGGGAGCAGAAGAAAGAATATCAGAGTTTCTTCGCCAGTTTGAGTGATGTGGATTTAAATTGTGTATTGTCTAAGCCGCCTGGTCATAATATAATTATACCTAGAATGAAAATAATAAACCTATGTTTCATTTATAAATAATAAACCAAGTAGTTGTTGGGGATGTGGTGACAATGACGATGTCTAACAAACAAATATGCAGTAATTACTTATAATATTAAACTGCGCTAGTTTCTATCTAAAGCTTTCATGCGTTGGAAATCCCGTTGCTTTGATTTTGTACAAGTAAGTACTTATGTCGCATCGCAATAATTGTCTCGACGTTATATTAAACGAATAGGAAATAATAATAATTGCTATTTATTATTGATGAAAATAGACGCAATGTTGAACCTTATCTCGTTGCAATAAGGTTCACGGATGTTCAGTTAAGTGTCATCGACGGCACGACTGTATAAAAGTTAATTTGTCAGAGCTGATACAGTAGTGGTCCGGCCAAGTTCCACAATTGCAGAATGTTACAATGACTTTCTTGATGATATTTGTTATATCATTAGGTTTTATAGTGCTTGTCATTCACGATAACGACGATGCGCAGGGAATGTCATACTATTCTATGCGCAATTCTGCGGATTGGGTTACGACGGGAGGTCGTGAATAACAAGAACTACCTATAAGGTTAGGTACTAGTTCCTCAAATACAAAGTTGATTCACAATATTGCTGCAGTTATCCCGTGCCGTATAAATAGTCTCAGTAGTTATTATATATATTGTAATAAATCTAGCGCTTCTTCTCTTAAAACTTGCATTAAATCAGTGTCCATTTTAGAGTTAACCAACTGATAAACAGAAAATAATAAATTTATGAAAATAACCTATTTAAGGTACAACATATACTCGTATCATGAAAATCACCAATTAAACTCTCAAAATAAGTACCTAAGTCATAAACATAAAACAGTCATAACATGCACGAACCGATTAGGAAAATTCTTTCTCTGTTTTAAGTTGTATAAAAATGAGTCTGTGAGGAAAGGGCAAAACAAAATACATTTTACAAAACAGGGGTTTGACAAGTTTTATTTTATAAACAAGGAACTGAGTATTTTACTACCACAAATTCCAAATTCAAGACATTTTCAGATACAACTAATACTTGAGTTTTGGTTACAGATCAGAACTTGACGATTTTTGTTACACTTCTCTTATGCACCAAGAAACCTTTAAATATTCAAAATCTATATTGTCATAAGTTGACATAAACATGGGTCAATGACCCGACCCAGCAAAATGTGGTAGTGTGCGTGAATAATGCATGTGTGGGTTAATTGGGTAAATTATTTAAAAAATTGAAATTTGACAGGCGCTGAGAATTTACCCCGCACGATAGGCCCTTAAGTATTAGATATTGTTGTTAAAACGCATCAATATAACGTGGCTCTTTCATAACGTTACAAATATGAAATATACTATACATACATATGTATATAAATCGTATACATTGTTTACTATTTCGAAGTACATACTTATACCCGATCCCTATATCCGATAGAGTAACAAGTGGATAGAAAACAAAGTCAAATTGATATTATTACCTTTTTTTATAGCTATATATCGATTGAAAGAGACACCTTTGTGTTTTTCGCTCACGACAAAACGGGATGCGACACTCTCCGAGAATGGCTTTTTAGGCAAATCTCGAGGTTTATTAAATTTCCTCATGACAGAGTTTAGATGAGGTAAAAATACTATCATATTAACTTAATCGTGTCTTTTAATAATGCGTTGTTCTAGTAGGGTGAGTAAAAAAAGGAAAATATAGACTAAACTTTGGATTATTTTCTATAGAGAAGAAGATTTTAAGAAATCATGTTTCGGCTATTGTCAGTACCACAACCATATAGTCAAAAATCATATATCTGAAAATCAGCCCCTACTGTTTTAGTAAGTCTGGGCAGGACAGCATTTCAAAGTTTCTAAATTTCTCGTTGTCGCCTTATAAGCGACACCATTTTGATTTCTAAGTAGAAACTGAGTTGACGTCATTTTTAGTACGAATTAGTCACATTATTATGTAGGCGGGTGTATTTTCAATATTATTTATATTAAATTTTTCATCATCGTTTTATATATAAAAGGAAGCGAAAGCTCGACATACAAGTCCTCGAGTCGAGTCGGTAAAGAATAGGAAGAACATAAACATTAATGGCTAATTTCCCCTGGGAGCTTCATTTTCCTGCTTATCATGTACATAGAAATTGAACCTTTTTCAGCCTAGCAAATTAATGTTAAGATTATAATTACCCGACCACGGCAGAATAAGGTTATGTGTTTTGCTCGCGGCGGGTGCCTTTGTATTTATTTGGTAAACTGCAGAGCGTAAACGGCTTGATGAATTTTTAACATACATGTTAGGTGTCTTTTTTAGGGTTCCGTACCCAAAGGGTAAAACGGGACTCTATTACTAAGACTCCGCTGTCCGTCTGTCCGTCTGTCACCAGGCTGTATCTCATGAACCGTGATAGCTAGACAGTTGATATTTTCACAGATGATGTATTTCTGTTGCCGCTATAACAACAAATACCAAAAACAAAATAAAATAAATATTGAAGGGGGGCTCCCATAAAAAAAGACTTTGCCTGTTGCCTTCATCAGGCGCTGGGTCTCAAAATATATGGGAAAACTAAGATCCGACTCGCACTTGCCCAAAATTCTACTCGATATTATTAACGTTATTATTTATAAATAATGGCACGGAACCATTCGTGCGCGAGTCCGACTCGCACTTTGCCGGTTTTTTTTCTTTGTCGTGGGAGTTATATTTATAGAAAAGCTACCTACGGTGTGATTTTAATCATTTAATTTTACTTGTTACCCTTTTGACATTAGCGATATTGTTAAATATTATAAGTAAAATTCTACGTAATAGTAGTGAGTAGTAAGTTAGTAGCTCTCTGAACCGACTTGTATCCAGTTGGTAAATTGGATATGCGTACTGTATGATAACGCAATGGTTACAAGATGTGGGGATGAGCTCGCTGCCGATGGCGACCAAAGCGACGATGAAAAGTGGCCGTGGGCAGTTCTTCAGAGAACATTCCGTTATACCTACTGGTGGTAAAATACGCACAAGAGCACGGATGGCTACATATAACACTGGGGTATATGAACATTGCGGTAGTACAATATTAAGTAATAAGTTACCGCCCGAAAGTAGGGCCATTTTAGCGCTACCCAACTAATCAGGCTGGAAATGCAAAAATATATCCACCGCTCAATATCGTGGAAAGCTTCCATTCATTTTCCATGCCAGCGGTCAGCGAGGGAAACACCGAATATTTCCTAAAAGGAAAACACGAGTTGTAAAGTCTTTGCTAAATTTATAACGGATTTAGGAACGAAAGGAAAACGAGAAGAAAACAATAATGTGTTGTTTTGAAATATGACCGGCGGAAAACCGCCTTCCCTTTTCCATAATGGCACGATTTTTCACTGCAACAAAAACCACTGAGACACTTAGGGGTTTTAGGGTTCCTTGTAAATATTAGAATAGCAGTGTTAAAACTTTGAACTGTAGTGCTAAAAGACATGATAGAGTGTCAGGCATCCGAAGACGATGTCGAGGATAGAGCGAAGTAGTTCGGAAAGCTGACCCCACCACCATGTGGGATTTATAGCTAGGAAGAGAGAGAGTTTTAAAACTTTAAACTGTAAAACAGTGGCGGCGCGTCAAAAATATTCTTAGGTAAACCGGAAATAATTTGCCTTTCTTATTCTTCATGAACCGTAGTAAAAGAACCGGACTGGCTGAAAATTAGGCAAGCCGGTGGGAATCGAGTTGTATGGACCAATAGATGTGATAAATTAAGTAAACTTAAATTAGTCTATACAACAAAGGAGTTAATTTGACAATTATATTTCACATTCTAATTTATTTAATGTTAACTAGACCCTAGCCGGTTTAGCAGAATCGCTTCCATGCACGCTGAGCTAACGTATTAAAACGAGTGCGTGAACACGTTGTCAAATGGAATGCAAACGTAAATGCCTGAATGCCCAAAAGTCTAATCTAAAAAATATCCACTCCATTTATCTACGCTTGCTTAGGGACACATGTAATCTAATTTTATTATTCTTACATTATAACGTTGGTCCACACTAATGTTAATTGAAAACAATTGTATTTAAGACGACATTGTTGCGCTTTCGTGGCAGTTTGTTTCAAGACTGAAGTACATCGAAATCGTTACGTGATTATCCAGCAGAACCCTCTGTCGACACTTAAAACTTTTCCACCTTTTTGAAAATTGCACTTGGGATTAGCTATCTACAGGTATGTATACCTATTTAGATTCCCAATTCTGTTAAAAAATAAGGACCGTCGTTCCTGTACCACTTAAATATAAATTGCAATAATTTGTCAGGTTTTGTATGATGTTCCAAATATGAACTTTTTATTATGTCATCAAATAGGAAATCGTAATTATATTATGTTACTGCTGTAACCTTCTACCACATATAAGAACATTTTCATAAATACATTGATTGTCTTAAGGCCCCGTTATTCGATTGCAAATGACCCGCTCTAACACGCGTGAGCTTGCAAATAACCGCCCTGCTCTCTACGGAACTCTGCGCGTATTTTTAGTACATTTTAATTGTTTTTTTTTTAAATACTGGATTACTTATTAAAAATCTATGAGGCACAAATTGAAATCTACTAAAAAAACCAAATAAAGCAAATTTTGTGTTGATATTCATGATAGTTATCGAATTTTTTGGTTTAAGGTTTAAAAAAGGGTAATTTTCAAAATAAAACGTTATCGAGGTTTTTTTCAGCAATCGTATTTCTGATGAAGTCAAAATCTAGGAAATGGACTGAAAATGTACATTAAAAAAATTTAAGTTGTAAGTTCTGTGAAAGTATTTTATTAATATTTTCTAAAATTGTTTTGTTTAATTCTTATCATGAAATAAATGAATCTAATATATCTAATCACTATCTAAAGCGCCATAATGCTGGTCATTTCCTACGGTTTTAGAACGCAATTAAGAGCATTTATGATATGTATGTAGATAAACTACCTACTCTACTATTCAATATTCAGAGTCAGAGAGCTAGAATTGTAGTTTATTATAATATTAATAGCGTTCACATTAGGTAACTTTTAATTTTTGAACCTTAGTATGTAGCTGAGAATACAACAAAGTATCTGACACTTTACGACCCTAGCGATTGAGGACGGCGCATAAAACACAGAATAATTAATAGAAGCAAAGAGTATTTTAATATTATCACCGAGGGATCATTTAATATACTTTCCCATTAAACTTAACTTATCGTTGAAATGCTTTTACACTGACATATTTACGAACGTAAGAGGAATATATCATTCTACAATGTTACCATACAGAGAGATAACAAATAAATGACTAATAAGGATGACATAATTACTTTATTTATTTATAGATGGTGACACTTGACTCCACGCGGACCGGATGAGTACAATGAAAGCGTTCTTTACTTATCGCGCTTTTTGTTCCTTTGACTATTCAGTTCAGTCAGTTCCATGATTCATACACTGGAAGTATACCTATATTTTTTAAAATCCAGAATGTGACTTCGTGATACTCAAGCAGTGTTTAGGACAGACTGGTAAACCAATAGGTAGTATGATGATTTTCTAGAAGCGGTTTGTCAACTTAAAATGTGTAATGGTCCCAGTCACTTGCATTAATGTCTGAAACAACAAGTATGTGAATCTACGCTATGTTTTAACAGGTCTAAAGACATCGACGACATGTTCCGACGAATAGAAGCAGAGAGCAGCCTACTGGGACTTCATGTCAACCATGCAAAAACAAAGCTGATGTTTGTCTACAGGGACCATCCTCCTCCTCGCAGTCTTGAGCTCCAAGACCTAGAATGCGTCAGTACATTCACCTACCTCGGCTCACTTATATCGAGCGACGGTAGTTGCGACAAGGAGATCATTCGGAGGATCCAAATAGCTAGGGGGGCGATGAGCCGACTGGATAAGATCTGGAGGGATCGCGCTATACAGAGGCGAACAAAGATCAGACTTGTGCGCTCCCTGGTGTTTTCGATCTTTCTTTATGCCTCAGAGACGTGGACTATTCGGGCCAAAATGAAAAGTCGCATAGATGCGTTTGAGATGTGGTGCTGGCGTCGACTTCTGCGGATACCTTGGACTGCAAAACGAACAAACCAGTCCATTCTGGAGGAGCTACGCATAAGTAATCGGTTATCAACAGTATGCCAGGACCGCATTCTCACATTTTTCGGACACCTCTCACGACGTCCTTCAGATAGCCTGGAGAGAAATATAATGACGGGAAAAGTTGAGGGCCAGAGGTCCCGGGGCAGACCACCCGCTAGATGGAGCACCCAAATCACTGCACCCCTGCAACTAAATCTGCACAAGGCCATCCATAAGGCGGGTGACAGGAGCCAATGGAGGAATCTGGTCGGCAAGAATGGGACATGATGTCACGATCCTCAGCATTGGGGGAGCGACTGATGATGATGATGATGAAAGACATCGAAATGCTATTAAAAAATACAAACAACTAATAATCCACTACTTACTGTTTCTTCAACTTATTCATCTGATACTGTATAAAATCACTGACATTGTAGGTATAGCTGAATATGTTGTACAGATAAAAAGATGTGAAGATTTTCAGTAGCTCGAGTAACAAGTTGAGTTGAGTTGAGTTCGATTAAAATGTTGTAATAATTACCCAGTTAACTAAGAAAATTTTTTAGTCAATATGTGAATTTAGAAGATGTAAAGTCGCGGCCTCTGCAAATTGGCTACAAGTGCTATTAGTGTACGGATACGTCCGGCCCTAATTCCCTAATCCGAACGCCCGGGACCGACCCGCTCATTATTTTGCATTAATGTTCCAAGCTTCCGCCTAGTGATTCCTGCTGATAAGGAAAATTCTATATAGCCGTTAATTGAAAAAAAAAAGTAGTACCCAATTAACATCTGTACGCGTCACGACATGTTATATTAAATGACGACACGAAAAGCGTTGATTAGAGACTTATGAGTATGTTTTACATTCCCACTTGTAGTTTTTGACAAGTTAGCTCGACTTTTCGACCAAGCGCAGGTGAAAGTAACCTCTTACATGTGCATTGTGCAACTCTGAAAAACATCGCCATTTTAAGCTTTAACGTTAAGGCGACTTCCTGACTTGGCGGGGCGGGATCGATATGTGACATTTTCTTCTTTGACGTAAACTTACTGACGTCGCATAGATTCTCACTTGACATAGTACTGTCAGTATTACGTTTGCGCAGTAGTAAAGTAATATCATGCGCAGAAGCGTAGCAGTACCGCCTTCGCATCGTCCCGCTACCGCGCATCCCGCGCCAGTCAGGAAGCACTGATTTAAATGTAGGGGCGTATTAAAAAATGGTACCGAGTCGACTGACAGCTTACACTGACATTTGACACTTTGCTCATATCGTACCGCCTCCGCACCGACAAATCAGGAAGTCGCCAAAGTAGCATAATATTGCCCTTTTTTAACATTTGGCACATCAAAACTTTTATTGTGTAAATATAACAATTTATTCCGCAAAAACGGATATCCAACCGTTGAACGTCTCGGGCTATTACTTGATGAGATACGTCAATAAAAATCTTTGTAGCAATCCATAAAAGCAAACCGCTCAAAGTCTATAAGCCACAGACGATGAGGGCGCCTTCTATTCACTAAAATGGGCTTGAGACCTCGTCGATTCCTTTAAAACTCAGTCTTGGGGAAATCGCTTTTTCATCCCCGGTAATGGCCGTCCTTTCCGGGACGTTTTAATTAACTCCGGGTCGAGTGTTTTTTTTAGTTTCGAACTGAAATATTGCTCAAACGCCATCCATGACTTTGTCGAAAATTTTAAATTAAGAAACAAAGTTAGACATAATTCAGTCTAGGAGTATGAAATATGTTCTATTAGTTGTTTCATTTCATTTTTGAGTACAAAACAGTTTTTAAAGTAGCCTGTTGGTGTGCCCCACTGGTGGGCAAGTTCCACTGAATTTCCTTTCATCTCAGTCTCCCGCTGTCTCTGCTCAATCGCTTGCGAACGCTTATACAACTATAGTTTTCTTTGGGAAATCTATTTATTCGCAAGGCATTTTAATCGTAGATATATGAAGTTACCTACCGTATGCATGACACATGATTCGCGATTTCCCGTAATACGAGTAAGTATCATTAGGCCGCGATCGTTAACCGTTTTAATTATTTATTTAAAATTTAAAGAGTTATAAAAACATAAAATTAACATGGTCTCACAAAATATCATAGTTGTAAAGTGGGTTCTATGTTTAATACCAATTACCAATAAATAATGTCTATGTCTATGTCTATGTCTAATAGTTATTACTGTTATTAGTAACTGAGTTTTTTTACGAAACATTGTATAAGTACCTAATTTATCTGCGATAAACGTCACAGTGCTGGAGACTAGCCCAGTACTTGACACTTTTAAGGCGCTAAACTGAGAAATTTGGAGACTTTGAAACGCTGTCCTGCCCAGACTAGCAAACAGTAGGGGCTGATTTTCAGATATATGATTCTTGACTATATGATTGTGGTACTGACAATAGCGAAACATGATTGCTTAAAATTTTCTCGATAGAAAATAAATCCAAAGTTGAGTCTATATTTTCCTTTTTGTCCTCAGCCTACTAAAACAACGCATTATTAAAAGACACGATTAAGTTAATATGATGGTATTTTACCTCATCTAGGTACTGACAAGAGGAAATTTAATAAACCTGCACACAGTCAGATATTTAACGAGATTTGTCTAAAAAGGAGTGAGAGTGTCATTCTCGGAGAGGGTTGCATCCCATTTTGTCGTGTGTCTCTTTCAATCGATATATCGCCTTAATCTTAAGTTGACACCTAAACAATAGAAGAGTACTGAGTTATGAGGTGGTGAATTAACAAATAATAATGAGGTGTCAACTAATGGGAATTAAGTGTGCGTCAAGTATTTGTATGTTTAGGTACCTTACCGGCGTTCACTGTTACATCTGAACCCAAGAGTGAATAAAATAACCTTATTAGTTTTCGTCATGTACCTCTAGATATGCATATCGTTAATTTGAAATAAAAACCGGCCAAGTACTAGTCCACAACCAAAAACACTATCCAACACCTTAAATCAAAAAAAGTCGTATCTTCATAGGGAACTCAAGGCAGTCCTTTTGTTTGGGCATGACAGTTTTTCAGTCATAACTCAAAAACCCTTAATCCCAATTCCCATCCTGTTCAAACCAAAAATCGTTGAAAGTATTTATTAATGTACATCTCCTCAATTACTTTCAGAATTTTCATCTTACTGGTTTAGAAATTAGAGGGGGGGGGGGGGGGACACCTTCTGTACAACTTTGGGAGCTTATATCTCACCAACGATGGACTTGAATGGAAAACTTTTTTAGTAACCTCTATATCATTTTTAAAGGTCTATCCAAAAATAACCCTCATAACTACTTACATTGAAAAAAATATTTTTCATCCCCCGGTTACATGTAGGTATGGAGTACCCCCTAAATTTATTTTTTTCCTAATTTCACGTCTGTTTTGTGAAGCGATTTATGCAATTCATCTTCCTACCAAATTTCATAATTGTAGTACTTATAGTCTCCGAGTAAATCGGCTGTGACATACGGACAGACAGACAGACAGACCGAAACTATAAGCCATTCTGGCTATGGAACCCTAAAAATGGTGCCAAATTTGCCGCTTCACTTGCTATTCAGCATTATATTTCAGCGTGGAAAAGAAAATCTTTTGTTTATATTTATGTACAAGTTTATTAGCACAGCTCCTAAGCAACCTGCACGAGTTTATTTTCTTCCCTGAAATACCCTGAAAACGACTACAATGACCCACTTTGCTCGCATCCTAATAAGGAAGCCGCAATTTTGACTCCCGCCATAAACTGTGAAGGTATAAAATAATCCATTCTTTGCTTAAGGTGTTATTTATACCGTGTTTTACTCCTTGTTTATCGCCGAGCCGGGCTACTGCCGCCGCCGGCGACATAGTTGACGCGTTTATACTCTACGCGGATAACTCCTAGTGTAGGCACCATATCTCACGCGTCCTTTTAGTGATAAATAGGACCTTATACCGTCCACACAGATACGAAATTTCCTTTTGGATTATAATATAGCAAAGATACCCTTTTCTTGTTTGTGACGGGTATAAATGATAATAAAGCTTGAAAGACAGTAGCAGTAGCTCTCTATTCATACAAGCTGTGATATTGAGTCTTGATGCGATAAAGAAACTTCACTTTAGCGTTGTAGGTACTTTTATTGATTTAGCCCTTTTAAGTTGTTACATACATAAGTATCCTTCCAAAATAGTCCACTGGTTTGTTTAATTACAGGAAAAGAACAATAGTACATTACTTAACAAGTGCGGTAAAACAAAGAATGTCTCAGGTCGCAGGTATTTGACGCCCGAGCCGAAGGCAAGGGCGATAAATATGCGATCTGAGGCTTTCTTTATTACCGCCCGTGTTAAGTACAAAATTTTATGTCACCCCCTCGCCAGGAAGTGGGATTTCCCGCGCGCGGAGCGTGCGGTAATCGCCGCTTTATGGCCAGGTGTGACTTAATAGTACATTACTTACCAAGGGCGATAAAACAAAGAATGTCTCAGATCGCAGGTATTTTACGCCCGAGCCGAAGGCAAGGGCGATAAATATGCGATCTGAGGCTTTCTTTATTATCGCCCGTGGTAAGTACAAAATTTTATGTCACCCCCTGGCCAGGAAGTGGGTTTTTTCGCGCGCGGAGCGTGCGATAATGGGCACTTTATGGCCAGGTGTGACATAAATTCATTTTTACGCAACAACAAAGCATCACTGTTTTCTATGTGACGTATGTCGTCAAATGACGGAGTTACGACAAAATATGTGCATAAGTTCCAAAAACCTTATTTTACCAGACGAAAGTGGCACGGCGAGGTCACCTCAAACAGCAATTACTTACCTCATTCATATTTATAAACACTATTTTAAGCTTTAGTGGTCCTATTAGCATAATTCCCTTGTGTTCATGCGCATGCGTCATTTATCCCTTCATCTTGGCGTCTCAGCAGGCAACGAAAGTGTTATTATGAAGCCCCTTTTACTCGTAAAATGGTTTGAATTTTAATAAGTTAATACGTCGATGCATCATCGACTAATAGCGAGTGTTTAAATAGTAATACTGGCAGGATTTTCGCTTAAAGACCCAGCAGGGTGCCAAAGGGTTTAAAGCACAAATCGACCAGCTCAATCAGCGTACCGATTCAGTATCGTTCGAAATAGTCTTGAGTTTATATGAGATAATGCTATGATCTTTCGATTTTTTTAAATTTTATTTATCATAACGTTTCATTTATATAACTTAACATATACCTGTAGCTCTAGTATAAGTTTTTTCGAAACATTAACTAATGAATTCGAACGCGTTTGCGTTTTGTCTCAAAATGTATGAAAACGCTCTCACCGAGTTTGAAATACGCGCGTTCATCGGATAGCAACAAATGTTATACTCGCTGTTTTAGTTTCTACTAGTGACCACCGGAGGCGCTGTTCACGTGTTCACACCACTTTCATACATTTTGAGACAAAACGCAAACGCGTTCGAATTAGTTAATGTTTCGAAAAAACTTATACTACAGCTACTGCTGATATTGGCAAAACGTGTGTAATACAAAGTGACGTGTAAAAGTTTATTTTATGAATAAATGATTGAATTGAATTGAATTTGATTGCTCTATTTCAGAAAGCCTAAAGCGAACCGAAAACGAATATCAATCGTATGTCGTCCTCTTTTTCGTTCAAATTTTCACGTGCGAGTGAGATGGATCGACAGTCATCACGATCAGACTTCGTTTTCGGCTCGTAGGCCCTATGGTCGCCTATAGGACCCAAACTGCATTTAGATTAGTAAGTTGGATTTTTTAAATGTTGCCTACGAATAAAATTCATTGTTTTCTGCCTCTCGATTCTCTCGAACCACACAGTAGACCTTCAAAAAGTAGGTAGTGTAGGGGTAGGAGGGGGTTCGGAATGATACTCTCGGAGTTCTCCATCAGGTTTTATATTATCTTAACCAATCTTTAATATATTTTTAAGATGAATACCCTAGAATGACCCTCGACCACGGTCATTATCTGAATGATGTTTGCTACTCTTTCAATAATCTTATTCGATACAATTCCTAATTTAAAATGTTCCATCTAGCCAGTCCGTCACAGTAAGGAGATCTGTAAAGGCGTGTATACAACCTTTCAGTAGGTATAAGCATTATTAGCACGTAACTCTATCAAATGCTTCTAAGATGGGACAGTGGCCTAGTCAGACACTGGTCATCTCATCACTTAAGCATAAGCATATAATATTTATATAATTCGTCAATACTAACAATCTATCAATATTTAAAATAATATCAGTAAAAACGAGTAGGTACGTAGTCACAACGTAAATGTTTATGGCGCTAGCCAATGCCTGTACCTTAAAAAATAGTATAAAACAGATGTGTTTAAAAATAGAACGCGCTTCGGTTAATTGCACCCTTTAATTAATAAGACAATATCGTTCTTTTACGAACTAGCGCCTTCACAACTTTTATTTCTTTCATTTTCGAATTACACTCTGTTGTAAGCTAAATTACACTCACCAGAAACTATGCATCTTCTCGTAGTGTACTATATATCTTCTCGTAGTATACTATGTATCTTCGCGTAGTGTAATATGTATCTTCTATAGTAACATCATCTAGCTACACTGAGAAATTTGGAGAATTTGAAACGCTGTCCTGCCCAGACTAGCAAACAGTAGGGGCTGATTTTCAGATATTATGATTCTTGACTATATTATTGTAGTACTGACAATAGCGAAACATGATTGCTTAAAATTTTCTCGATAGAAAATAAATCCAAAGTCGAGTCTATATTTTCCTTTTTTTCCTCAGCTTACTAAAACAACGCATTATTAAAAGACACGATTGATATGATGGTATTTTACCTCATCTAGGTACTGACAAGAGGTTTTTTAATAAACCTGCCCACAGACAGATATTTAACGAGATTTGTCTTCTCCATTCTCGGAGAGGGTTGCATCCCGTTTTGTCGTGAGCGAAAAACAAAGGGTGTCTCTTTTAATCGATATATCGCCTTGCGCGTCAATGTCCGTGTGCACAGGAGCAGCATTGACGCATTGAGGTACCGTCGACTGACGTATTTTGTAAAAAAAAGATAGCTGAATTATTACAAAGTTGGCCATATGAGCGAATGTACACATGTCGCAAAATTATAAAATAACACGTACTATTACCTACTGTACGGTATATCAGTGAATTATACATTTTACTTTGTGAGTTACCCACAACCATCCATCCATCCATCCATAAATCCAATCCAAAAAAAATATTACACTATAAATGTACCTACTACTACATGCTCGTAAGTCGTAAGGTCGCGTTTATGGACCAGCGGGGCGTTCTGTCGTGCGGCGTCCACGTCCGTCGGAAGACTCGGATGTATCGCCAACACGAACATAATAGCGTTGCATAACCAGTATAAGTTATTTAAACTGAATAAAGCCTTACAATATACAACCTACCTAATTAAATTGGGTAGGTATGCACCGCTATAATTAAAGTGTTGGCATGTATTTTTAAATAGATTTGCTGCTTAATCAGCCATAATAATCGAGCTAAAAATTGATTTGCGCATAATTAACATTATACTTTCATTTTGGTATTGGACGACTGCAATGAGAGTCCACACATTAAAACTTGCGTTGATTATTGCAATAATCAATAGTGCTAACGCTTGGTGGGATAGCGGTAAAAACATACTTATTAATTAATAATAATTTATGTTGGCTAGAACACAGGTCACTATATAATTTGGCTAATTTTGTGTAAATGATATTAAGAGTAGTATTCTTTAGGATTCCATAGCCAAAACAGCAAAAAGGAACCCTTATAGTTTCGTGTCTGTTCAGATGTCACAGACATTTTACTCAAAAACTACAGGATATAATAAAAACTGAACTGCATGTGTACCTATTAGATACTAAAAGCACCTTTTTTAAAAGCGGCGTTTTGTACATATAAGTAACTGAAGCGAAAAAACAAACAGCTTCGGATATGAATTTATTTCTTCTGCTGCGACTTTATTGTGCCGCGAACATGACTGGTGCAAACCGTGTCGAAATATTGTTACCGCAAGAATACGTAAGGTATGTTGGGGTAAGATCGGGCTAATTTTCGATACTTTGATAAGCACTCGGAATTTTTTTTTTTACTAACTTACCTAACGATTCCTTGAATTGTTATCGTTTGTTATAAATAAGTATGAAATATATTTTCAACCTATATTTTTCATTTCCTCATATATGCAACTGTTTTTATTTAATATACGTTTAAAGATAGTATTTGTCATTTTTTTTTCATCAGTAAACATTGGACGTAAACGGATAACATGAACTCTGTGCCCCGACATACCTTAATACATAAATATCGCGTCTGACCCGTATACAAATCAGATGGCAGAGTAAAACTAGTTCATATGCCAAATTTTGGTCTTAGGTGTCAAAGCGGACTCCGGGTTCCTTAGTGTACAACCTTGAAAGCTAGGATAGTGGTAGCCGTACAGGCCCAATTTCAAAGAAAAACCGCAAATCGATGTACAGTTTAGCCATTTGATACACGCATACTAGAGGAACAAAGTTTTTGACCCGCAGTTCCTAAGAAAATTTCCCTTAGGAGGGGAGTGCCGAGACATTCTATTTTTTGTATGGAAAAAAATTTTTTTTTCTTCAGAAACCTGTCGTGTTTAGTATCATATGAAAGGGCTTTTTGAGGCGATTCTAAAAATATACCACATCATTACATTTCAGCAATTTCTTTTTATATAAATTACAAATAATTTTCGAAACATACCAAGTTTGAGGCCCTCCAAACACGAAATGGCTGATTTTTATTTGATACAGTATATCACAAATGATACGTGATATTCTCGTATCTAACCTCAAAAAAGTAAATTTGAAATGATTTTCATTAAGTAGTTTTTTTTAATTTTTCAATATTACTAAGTGACACGGTTCTACTTCAATACCTATTTTACGTGATTTATGGAATTTTAGTGCAGATACGGTACATATTAATCATAAAATGATACGTAGTATCCATATATCCAACGGGAAATACCTCTTTAACCCTTTAACTGCACCTTTTCATCAGTTGGTATAGTGGGTAGGTGGTTATTGAAGTAGAACCGTGTCACTTAGTAATATTGAAAAATTAAAAAAAAAAACTTAATGAAAATCATTTCGGAATTGCTTTTTTGAGGTTAGATATGAGGATATTAAGTATCATTTGTGGTATATTGTACAAAATAACAATCAGCCGTGTCGTGTCTGGAGGACCTCAAACTTGGTATGTTTCGAAAATTATTTTTGATTTAATTAAAAAAAAATAGCTGATATGTAATGATGTGGTATATTTTCAGAATCGCCTCAAAAAGCTCTTTCATATGATACTACACACGATAGGTTTCTGAAAAAAAAAAAACTATTATCCATACAAAAAAAAAGAATGTCTCGGCTCTCCCCCTAAGGGAATTTTTTTTAGGAACTGCGGGTCAAAAATTTTATTTTGACCTCTACCAAACGGCTAAACTGTACATCGATTTGCGGTTTTTTTAATCGTACGGCGTACACTAGGAGGATGATGAGGATAATGTTTAAGTTATTTTATTTGGCTTCACTATTTTCTTATTTCGCAGATCTGCTGTTGTCAGATTCTTATGTATATCGCTCGCGCGATGAACTTGACAAAGCTGGCAGAGGTGCAAGTGACGGAAAAGGTATTCGACTAGTTCCATTGACAGATAAGGAAGTTCCTAGAATATAGCTACGACTATGGCTACCTCGATTTTAATGTCCCCATCTTTCAAAATCAAAATGATAACAGGATAGTTTAGCAATAACTACCGTGATACGGCGTCCTCTTCAGATATTAAGTCATCTGGAATTGTAGCCAAACGTGCTAATTGGTACAATTTTACCATATAATTTTACAATTTTGAGATATGAATCGAATCTTCACGCCAAGTTGGTTGACATATATTTAAACAGCATATTTATGAGTGAGAATTACTTACTTTGTACATACCTAATTGACGTATTTTAATATAAAGTGTCATTCAATGGAACTTGCTAACTATGTAAACAAACGAGTAATAGTAGGTATGAATCCTTAAGTGGGAGTTACAAGTCATGATAAAGTTTGGCCTCCTGAGGGAAACTATTCCTTAGGCTATTTGTAAGTAATACTGAGCGAGGCCAAACTATCCATGCGAAAATTCCAAAATGGCGGCTATTTTAGTTTTCAAAAATTCTTATTTTTTGTAGAACTCAAAAATACTTAGTGCTACACAAAAACTTTGTATCGAAAATATGTTCAGCATAGATTTATCTACAACTTTGATTCTTACCACTTTATTGATAAATCTAATAGTTCATGAGAAAAATGCTTTTCAATGTTGTGTTTGTTGTTAAAAGCCTGTTAGTCAAAAGACTTAACAAAATTTACTACATCATATGCAGAAGGCAAGACACTCTACCAAGCGATACTAGGGACCAATATAACGACTTCATCCGAGGAAATTAAATTTTCATCTACTGGAATTCAAGATGGAGGTCCTTTTCCAAGAATTTTTTAAATGCTCATAGTTACAAAACGGCAACTGTCATTTTAGTAATATGGGTATCAATAGATTGGTACTGATACCACTAATCAAAATAAGAAAAATATAATTATAAAATTAAATATGGCGGCCTGAATTGACCGCCATCTTGAATTCCAGTGGATGATTTTTTTTATTTTCTCGGATGAAATCGTTTATATTGGTCCCTAGTATCACTTGGTAATGTCTCTTGCCTTCTGCATAAGATGCAGTTTAATTTTGCTAAATTAACAGGCTTTTACAAGAAACGCAATATTGAAGGGCATTTTTCTCATGAACTATTAGATTTATCAATAAAGTGATAAGAAACAAAGTTATAGATAAATTTATGCTGAACATTTTTCCCATACAAAGTTTTTGTGTAGCACTAAGCATTTTTAAGTTCTAAAAAAATACGAATTTTTGAAAACTAAAATAGTCGCCATTTTGAAATTTTTGCATGGATACTTGGCCACGCTCAGTATTACTTACAAATAGTCTTTAAGGAATAGATTCCATCATGAGGCCAAACTTTATCATGACATGTTACTCCCGTGATCTATTTATATGGGGATTCACACCTACCTACTATAACTTTGTTTTGTCACTTTGTCACAAATCAAGGTGAAACCTTGAATTTTCACTTGCTGGTAAAATGTACGCAACAATAAACATTATAACCAAATTTTAAGTTCGTATGTCAATGGGAAGTTTTAAAAATCTTAGGGACAAATTTTGTTAAATAGCGGACTTTAATGACTACGCCTTTGTTTTCAAATCTTTTTAAAACAAAAAATATAGTATTGTGTGTATGTCTACTCAATGAGCTCTAAATAACGATAACCCACGCGATGGGGTGGGTAAAAAAAAATTTTTACGCCCCCCTTCAGCTCTATTTATTAAAAATATTTTTTGACAATTGGTGTGGCTTTGGGTCAATAAGATGCATATACTGTAAAAATTTGAAACCTGTAGCTCAAACCGTTTGGCTGTAAAACCTGTAAAACAGACGACGGACGGACTTATGTCTGACAACAATAGGGTTCCGGTTGGAGCTCTCGGGTACGGAACCCTAAAAATGAATTCCTGATGTTTGTTTTATACGAAAACGATACTCCGCAAGCCATAGTAGCCTTAACTGATCAGTGAGAAAAAGACGGAAAAAGGTGAGCTTGGTCCAATTCACCCCGCTCTCCCCGCGCACAAGGGACGAATCTAACTAATCTCCAGTTGTTTCTCCATTTAATTGTCTACTGTATTGTAATGCGTGCTAAATAAATACTTCTTCTTCTTCTTCTTAATCTCCATCTGAAAAGAATCACCGTGGAACACTTTATCTATGGTACAAATTTCATGCATGTAACCCGATACGCACAAAAATGTTAGTAATCTGCCCTCTAGCATCTCTTCTGCTGTACTTACCCTAATAAATGTTCGTATATTTTGAAAACTACTTAGATAGGTTATTAAAATACATCCAAAGAATGACTTGTAGGTAATTGTATAAGGATAATTTTTTCCTTTGACGCTTTTCTCCTAGGTTCAGCTGTATCGTGTTTCCCTAAAATTTTTGAAGCACAAATATGAAATTTACACGCATGCCAAGTTTCGTGCTTTTTTCCAGATGTGACCGTATTTCGAGCTAACAAGCCGTACTATATATATATGTACACTCACGAGCAAAAATAATGCATACACTTTGTATTTAATTTCCATAGAAGGGTACCCATTATTTTTGCTCGTGAGTAATTACTTCTATAGACAGTAATAGTTATCATAATTATTTCAGATATAAAAAAAACTTTAAAGTACGGTTTATCGAACCTAGAAAGACTCAAAACTGACATGAATAGTTTGAAGGATTACATACCTCTCTTGAATCAATTTGAACGGATGTTAGATGGCTGCATAGGCAGTGAAGTACCAGAGCCGCCAGCTAAAGATAGTAATGGCATGCTACCAGAAAAAGACAGTGATAACAAGCTACCAGAAAAAGATAGTAATGACAAGTTCCCAGAAAAAGACAGTAATGACAATCTACCAGAAAAAGATAGTAATGAAATGCTACCAGAAAAAGACAGTGATGACAAGCTACCAGAAAAAGATAGTAATGACATGCTACCAGAAAAAGACACTGATGACAAGCTACCAGAAAATGACAGTAATGACAAGCTCCCAGAAAAAGACAGTAATGGGAAGCTACCAGAAAAAGATAGTAATGACAATCCACCAATAAAGATAATACCACCAGAAGAGTTTCCTCCAGGAGATTCTCCGCATTACTATGACGATCATAATGATTTTGTTTACGGCGAAATGTATCAACTCTAATTTTATTATTTAACACGGTATTACGAACGCATCAAGAATAATAAAGTGCAAATTAAAGAACCATCACATTTTTGTTAATTAACTTTATATAAATCCATATCGATTTTCCGGCGGTCTAAGTCTAAACAGCCATAAAGATATAATTAGTTAATCTATTTCATAAGATCGTATGTAATTTCTTACAAATACCTACCAAAAGTTACAGTTTAATAGTTTACACTTTAAAGTTCCATGTCAAATAACAGCAATAAAAATTGTAACCGTCAAATCTGGTACCTAAAATGGAACATTCATTTGATTTTGATTTGAATGCGATGAAAAATATTTGACCGTAGTTGTTGAGATAATCTCTGTTTAAGTGACGTTTGAGGTATTTTAAGCTATTAAGAATTAGGCTGCAATTCAAAAGTTATTTTACGACTTGTGACTATTCGAAATAAAAGTGCTATTGTTGCATTATTACTTTTATTGCCTACCTAAAGTTTTACGGCTTATTGGCCTTGGACCATCGGACATACTATACACCTCATAAATGAACGGAATGAATGGAACCCGCGATTCCGTATTTTTTTCGTGCTGTAGCTCTAGTATAAGTTTTTTCGAAACATTAACTAATTCGAACGCGTTTGCGTTTTGTCTCAAAATGTATGAAAACGCTCTCACCGAGTTTGAAATACGCGTTCATCGGTTAGCAACAAAATGTTATACTCGCTGTTTTAGTTTCCACTAGTGACCACCAGAGGCGCTGTTCACGTTTTCATACCACTGTCATACATTTTGAGACAAAACGCAAACGCGTTCGTATTAGTTAATGTTTCGAAAAGACATACTAGAGCTATACTGTAAGGTTTCCGTACGTGTGAAACGTTACACAATCACTCTGCTGCAGTGATTGGAACGGGTTAGTATCACTTCGTCTAAAACGCAACTGGGGCCCGATTTTTGAGTGTCGAACGCTCGATTTCTCACTCGACATCTGTCAAAACATCATAGTATTTTGACAGATCTCGAGTGAAAAGTATATTCACAAGAATAGGAGGCCTACCTTGCGGGCCCTACGGCGTGCGGTTTGAAAGTATCCCGCATCCCGCATGCAGTCGAAAATGCATCTTATATATGATTAATATTTGAATGAAACTAAAAAAACCGGCCAAGTGCGAGTCGGACTCGCGCACGAAGAGTTCCGTCCCATTATCTTTAAAAACTGCAACAAAAATCACGTTTAGTGGGAGCCCCCCTTAAATATTTATTTTATATTATTTTTAGTATTTGCTGATATAGCGGTAACAGAAATACATAAATTGTGAAAATTTCAACTGTCTAGCTATCACGGTTTTTGAGATACAGCCTGGTGACAGAGGGACAGACAGACAGACGGACAGCGGAGCCTTAGTAATAGGGTCCCGTTTTACCCTTTGGGTACGGAACCCTAAAAATGAAGAGGAGCAAGAAGGGAGACGTCATAGGATAGATCAGGGGTCGGCAACCTTTTAGCAGTCAGGAGCCCCAAGGTAAGTATATATTCGAGCCCCAAGGTATATTAGCTACCAAAATTGTGGCGGGCCGCACCTGTTAATAACTTGTGATTCTGTCAGACAACGATGGAGGTACGACATTGTAGATGGTCAATAAGGAGGCTCGCAGGCCGCAAGTAGAGAGCTCGCGTGCCGCCTGTTGCCGACCGCTGGGGTAGAGAAAGGGTAGCTGGCGACGGGTCCCTGTCTCCGCTTATACCCTTCCGCGGTTTCTCAATCAAGCGGTAGACCTACAGTAATTATAAAAAAATCAATTAAGTCTTAGCATGTTTGTTTAAATAGGTTTGCTCCGTAATCAGTCCTATTGCCAATATTGATTAGTGCTTAATCAACTTTTCTCATATTCACTTTGTCGCTGTAAGAACACAATGAGATTTTACACATTAGGAACTCTATTAATAATTACAATCATCAATTGCACCAACGCTTATCGGAAATCTGGTAAAAATGTACTTAATTAATTACAGGAAGAAAAGTTTAAAGTAGTGACCCTTAGCCAATGTTATAGATGTTAATATTTAAATAAAATGAAAATAGTTTTGGCATATAATTATATTAAATGCTTATATATATTTTTGATTTCTCAAACCTAGTCTAATTTTCCACATCTCCGTCGACAACCTCAACTTGTCCCTTGACAAAGGTGTCTTCCAGAGCTTTCCATTTGTCACAATCCCTTGCCTTTTGCATCCAAATACCTCCTCCAATCGTTTTAAGATCGTCTGACATTCTAAGATTAGGTCTGCCTCTTTTCCTTTTATTTCATCTTGGATACCACTCGACTACATCTTTTGTCCATTTGTCTAGATATTGTCTATGTGATATTGTTGATATTGTTGTTGTGATATTGTGTATTGTGTAATCATGTGGCCTGTCCAGCGCCACTTTTGTTGTTTTACTGTTTCATCAACTCTTTTGCTTTTCGATTTGGCTTTAATTATAGACAACATTACTCTGTCTTTTAGTTTTATATTTAGTATGCTTCATTCCATATGATTTTGACAAGTAGCAAAATTCTGGTAATGTTACTCCAGTTATTATTAGTTCTGGTTATTACAGGTATTATGCACATGTCAACTACCTTAAACTTCTGGCTTGTCGGTATTTCTTTGGCTTTCATAACCTCTTTCAACGACCAAGACTTCCTCCATGCGTTTAAGATTATTTTGTCAATTTCTTTGTTAGTGTGGTCTGAGGGTGATATTATCTGCCCAAGATAGACATAGGTACTAGATGTTAACAAAATGAAGAAAAAAGAAAGTTTCTGTGATTAAATTTAATTTCAAAGTACACTAACGAGTATCAAAATTTCTACTCAACGATTTAGCAAACAAATGTGGTGTGATTAGGATCAAAATATAAGTAGGTATTGCTTGGGTCACTGTTACTTTGGCAATCAAGTCAAGCAGTATCAAATCTACGTACCTATATAATATCTGAATATACAGCCTTGGCCAAAAGTGTTGAGCACCCCTTATTTTCTACTAGCTACTTTCGTTGACGTTAAAGATAATTGCACGGATAAAAATGCAATTTGTCCTTTTATTGCAAACACGTCTATTTTTAGTCTTCAGTTAGCTATAGCTACTTCGAAATGATATTATCTAAAGTTCTCTAGATGTTCTTTAGTATATATTTACCTTTTCATATTCTACGTCAATGTGCATTTTTGTAATTAAAAAATAATAGTTTTTTTATAAATAAGAGGTGCTCAACAATTTTGGCCAAGGCTGTATTTGTTAATAGGTATGTGATAGGTATTAGGCAGTCTTAGGGACAATTATATATATTTTTTTTTTTACAGACATTGAGCAAACTCTATACAACGCTAAAGGTTATCTTCAAAAACTTACACTAGACGTGAGGACATTGAAAGATTACATACCCGCAATAGAGATGTTCGATCGGATGCTGGACGAATGCGACGCCAGAGTAGAACAAGCGACAAAGCCCGCAGCTGAGAAAGATTATAATGCTGGCTATGAATATGAGGCGAGCTATGAATACCAGTACTCAGATTATACAGATTATTAATAAATATATAATGACAAAATCATACTTAATCTCTTATTAATCTGTATTATAAAAAGCATTACATAATGCGACCATAAAATTTCATTTTAACGTCGTTTTTAGGGTCCGCACCACGCGTCCGTCCGTCCGTCGTCTGTTACACAGGTTTTACAGCCGTTACCGTTACGGTTGTTGACCCAAAGTCATATTAAATGACTAAATGAGATATTATATTAAATTTTGTTATTCAGACTGAGACCTTATACATCTCTCAATTTTACTATTATTGTAATGTTTGTAATAGATAATTAATATTTTGACATGAAAAATGTATTAAATTCTTATTGATATATTTCTTAAATTGTAAATTAATATTTTCTCATGAAAAATCTATCATATGCTTATAATGTAAGACTTTTTTAAAATTGTACATTAACATTATGACATGTGATGTGCCCTTGTGGCCTATTTGCAGAATAAATGTTTGAATTCTGAATTTTGAATTCTATGTGTCTTAGATTTCTTGATCTTTAGTAGGTTAAGTATTATCATTGTAATAAGCATATTTTTGTGAGAAAATGGCTGACTGTCGAGTTTCTTTCGGCGTTTCTTCTCGGCAGTGGCCTCTGTGAAACGCTAGTAGGGTTTGACTTGTAAAAGTGCCATTGCGGCCTACTTACAGAATAAAGTTCATTTATTTCATTTATTTATTTTATTTAAATTTATTTTTAATTTTTTTAAGGGCTCCCCTCTCACACATCTAAATAAAAGGGGGGCGCGAGTAAGTAGGGTATCGTTGTTTAGAGCTTATTAGTTAAGTAATAATAAATATGTATTTGTGGACAATCTTACACAAATCAATCTAGTTCCAAACTAAGCAAAGCTTGTAGGTACTATGGGTACTAAGCGACAATAGGTAACATACTTATATAGGTAAATAGATACTTAAATACAAAGAAAACATCCAAGACTCACAAATATTCGTGCTCATCACACAAATAAATGCCCTGACCGGGATTCGAACCCGGGACCCCTAGCTTCGTAGGCAGGTTCACTACCAACTATGCTAAAGCGATCGTCGTAAGTAGATAAATGCTGTATGTGATACGGAATGAGAAGCCACCAAAGTCGGCTTTTTTATACAAGCACTATTTTTTGCCCACGACTTCGTCCGTGTGGAACTCGTTTATGGCGATAAAATTTAATTGCATTTTTTTAAATATTAGGCGCTTACCTAGTTATCGCTCTTCCATACCAACTTTCCGGGATAAAAAGTATCCCGTGTCCTTAACGGGGACCCTTGCCAAATTTCATCTAAATCTTTTAAGCGGTTTAAGCGTGAAGAGGTAACAAACAGACAGACAGACAGGCACACTTTCGCATTTATAATATTAATATAAGTAATAAGTATAAGTATGTAATACGTAAGTATATTTTCCGAACTTTTTTTTTACTTCCCATTGTCCTATAGAATATAAATGTTGATAATGTTATTATTACGTATACTTTACCAACAAATACAAATATTGATAAATCAGATTGTGTTGCCGACCGCTGGGGCAAATGTGCGGAGTCCCACACACACTTGGCCGGTTTTTTTTAAAGCTAGGATACAAATGTATAAGCTAGGAGGATTGCACAAATAAACGAGGAAAGCTTTTTACTGAAAGAAATTGCTATTTTCCCATACAACGATATTGGTTCAGTACTGTATGGATGCCGTCATCTCATCAGCCAGTGTCAAACTCAAACTCAAAACTCAAATGTGATTGTGATTATTTGTTTATGTCCGCACCTGACGAAGCGAAGCCTGTGTTGTGGATTAGAATTTGTGGACTGTCTATGCTTAGTTTGTTTTATATCTAAACTCAAATGTTTTGTTTGCCATAAGTATAGACAAGTGTACATCCAAATATATTATTAAATTGTAGTATAACTATGATTAGAACATTATGAATTTCAATTTGCAGGCGCCTCTTCGAGGGCCACTAGCGTCGAGCTAGATTTATTCCTTTTATTTTTGTCCTTTTATTGTACTCTAATTATAGGTGATTGGTGGTGATTAGTGATCACCTATAAAAACTGGTCCAAATGGCACCATAAAAAAAGTGTAATAGGGCCATTTTACGGAAAGTTATACACTCGACTTTTTTTTAAATTTGGATGAAATCGGGTTTTTTCTACTCAGAATCGAAAGGACTTTCGAACCTAACAGGAGAAAAAAAGTGTCCCAAATCATACAATTTCCAGGTTTTCCATTCCGTTACCACCATACAAGCATTACAAGATTAGTATGAAAACGGTAACGGAACAGAATAAAAAAAAATGGAGACACTTTTTTCCCCTATATCATTCGAAAGGTGCTTTCGATTCTGAGTAGAAAAAACCCGATTTTATCCAAATTAAAAAAAAAGTCGAGTGTACAACTTTCCATAAAATGGCCCAATAAAATATTGTACCCCTAATTTGTAACTTCTTAAAACGGACATGTCTGTGGATCACATTGACAGCCTTAACAAATAACTCAATTCGTGCCAGAATCGTGTATCGTGATTACATTGAGATGATTTTTCCATTGAGTGACAAAACGTATGGGATTTTCCTAACTCAGTGGATAAAAAAAGAATTGGGGTACATATTATGATTTTATATGTACTATAAAATCAAGAGCTCTTCCAACCTACCAATTTTTATCCAATTCTGACAAAAAATAAAAATCTACAACACCAAAAAAATTGGCCAAATTAGTATCGTCTCATAGTTAAAGATTGCGTAAACGGAAAAAAACCTTGTTTTTAAGTCGGTTATTGCTTCTTTACATTTTCTTTCTTCATTTTTCACAAGAAATATTTTGGCTTGCTGCAAAATCGGCAATACCATATCCATAAAATCTATTACATGGTACGTAATGAGAACTCTATTCTGTATGTTTTTTTCACAAGTTGCTACATTACCGTGGTTTAACGACTATGCGAGTCTACACATTAATTACTTTATTCCTCATTACAATCAATAATTGCTCAATCGCTTGGTGGCATCCCGGTAAACCATTTTTCTCTTATCAAAAACTTTTTTGATAAATAGGATTAAATTTTGTGGTGAAATAATTGAATTTCATGTTTTATATTATTGACATATCTGCTTGGTGGATCAAGAGTTTTCATATTTCCATTTACTACCTCCAGCGCATTGGCCCAAAATATTGATTTTTTGTGGCAATGTCGCCGGCCACCTGGGTTCAGTTAAGTGCAAAAATATGTATCGATTTGATCTTCCCTTAAGTATGTAAACTGTACGTACCAAATATATATATAACCAAACTTAATACCTAATCAAATACGCACAACGCAGCTAGCCATGGCTTGAATTGGCTTCAATGTTGACCATTGACCATGCCCCTTCAAGTCCAAGTTTTGCTCCCTTGTTGACTACTTCTTGTTTAGGCTTCTGAAGGAAGAACTCAGGGAGCGAAGATTTTCAACCGATAATGAGATGATACCCGCTGTGAAGTTTGTCCTTTCAGCCACCTTTCGTAAATTTCCACACGATGTTTAAATATATTGATATATTTACATGTATATCAAGGATATAGCTATGCAATTTCTATATTTACCAGATACATGGATGTCATGGATGTACTTTCCTATAATGAACCGACGCATGGGTAACGAGAGTGTTCCTACGAAACAACGTTTTGAAAACTCTAAACGACTGCACATTGAAACGGGTAAGTTTGAAAGAACGCTCTAGAAAATAGAAGGATAAAACCAAAAAAAGCTCAATTAAATATATTTTTTACAGTATGACACTATGTTGACGAATGTCAATTAATCGTTTGTTATTTGGAGCGATGTATTGTGAATAATGTGATAAATTTTGTATTGGCAGTGTTAAGGTATTCACGGCCGGCATCGCATATGTGCATTCACGTCCATACAATCTTATTCCTAGGAGGCCTGGCTTGGCAGCAGATGTGTTAATAAATAAATAAAATACATTAGCTGCGAAATATAACTGTTGAAACACATTGATTTGCTTTAAATTCTTGTTTCTATATTTAGAAATATATATATATATATTTTTTCTGTTTTAGAAATCGCGCTAACACTACGGAGCGCAATGGTTAAACTCGCTATACTAAAAAAACAAGTGAATTCATTGAGTTCATACATACCCAGAATAAAGAAATTCGAAAAGTTGTTAGACAGATGCTTGTCTAGGAAACCGAAGACGACAACAACAACAACTAAACGTACAAGTACAACAAAACCAACAACAACCACAACGACAAAGCGGACCACAACTACTACGACAAAACCGACAACAACCACTACAACGAAACTAACAACAACTACTTCAACTAAACCAACAACAACCACAACAACTAAGCGGCCAACCACAAAAACTACAACAACACCAACAACAACTACTGCAACTAAACCGACAACCACGACAACTACCACAAAATCAACAACCACGACAACTACAACTAAACCAACAACCACGACAACTACCACTAAACCAACAACCAGGACAACTACAACTAAACCGACAACCACGACAACTACCACTAAATCAACAACCACAAAAACTACAACTAAACCAACAACCACGACAACTACCACTGAACCAACTACCACGACAACTACCACTAAACCAACAACCACGACAACTACATCTAAACCGACAATAACCACAACTACAACAAAACCAACAACAACCACTACAACAAAACGTACCACAAAAACTACAACCGAATCGACAACCACGACAACTGCAACAAAACCTATACCAACAACTACAACAAAACCTACAACTATTATATCAAAATCATCAACATTACTGTTAACGGAACCAACAACAAGAAGACGACGAACTCGAAAAATTAGAACAACAACAACACACGGTTACGACTACCAGTGATGGAAACGCGAGAATAATATTTTAGTTACTATTTAATAGAAAGAGGAGTGTTTGCTTTTGTCTTTATTTTATTGTTCTTTGTATGTATATGTGCTGCGATATCGCAGTACCAATTTAGACTTAGACAGAGTATTTTGTGTTGTTATCATGAAAATAAATTTGATGACAATCGAATGATATTGTAGAGCGATTTGTGTAAGAAACTTTGTGAAGAGGAACTGACGATTATAACCACTGACGGCTTACGGTCCGAACAAGAAAGAACGCAATTTCGACGAGTTGTTTTTTAAATGTATTTGTATAATTCCCGATTTAAAATAATAGGTAAATTAAATCACAAACTATTCCACTTTTTGAGGCCCGTAGTAATACAAATAAGATAGATTTTGAAACGTTTAGGCTCTAAAATGAGCTGGTGAAAATAAAACATATTATTATCCTTTATGTTTTAAATTATTATCTGAATGTAAGACTGTTTTATCAAATAATAAACACTGTGCCATAAAAATCTTGTAGTAAGGCTGTATTGTGTCCTGTAATTGAGGTGTGCAATAAACAGTATTTGTATAGTATTGTTCTTCTTCAATATACCTACAAGATACCGGTTCTTTCGACAAAGATTGGTAGTTTGTATATCCTACATCTAAACTTTTGAAATCTCGATTCAATCATTATTTTTAATAATATGATGTTTTACTTAAATTGTGCAAGTTGGTCCGTTAGCGGGCGAAGAGCACGGCATACAGAGCCACCACTTGCGAGCGAGCAAGACAAAAATTTGGGGTCACCAAGTAATTTTATAACAAAGTCCTTAAGAGGAGGTTCTTCCATTGCAAATGTCCCACTCTCTAACACGTGTGAGTTTGCAATTAACCATCCCGCGCTATCTACGGAAGCTCTGCGCGTAGTTTTCGTAAATATTTAAAAATTAACGAGAACTACGCGCAGAGCTTCAAGCCAATCATTCTATCTAGGGAAACCAGTAGTACAAAAATTAAATGTAAAATATCAGTAATTTATAGTCTTAATAATAAAAAAAAAACATGATTCCGCGATAAGATAAGCAAAGCGATAATTTTGCGATATTTTTCTAGCGAGTGAAATTCATCAAGTCTTGTAACTGAATGCGATTTTTACTAGACAAGATCCTTATCTAATACATATATTTCTTTTAGATTTGAAAACACTATATTGTTTGTCTCACATGGTAAAAAAAACTCAAAACTGCGAGAACCCAGCCTTAATACTCGCACGTAGCCTCTCTTAACTTCAAACAGTGTTCATGGGCAATTACCCGTGAAGTATTTGAAAACCACTAAATATTCGTACATCGGTACTTAAATGTTTATTTGGAACCACTTGGAATTTTGATTATACGCCACGAGCACTTGTTGTTAAGATTTCCCAAAAATATTTGATGTATTTTTGACCTAATCCAATCAATATGAATTTTCTTCTTCACTTCAAATAATTTTATTGTGAAACACTAAATTTAGTACCGCAACAGTTTTGCAAAATTCTATTTTGTTTAAAAAACCGGCCAGGTGCGTGTCGGGCCACGCGCAAGTTAGGGTTCCGTAGTCGTCCACCCGTTACATTATGTGGACTAAAAAGTTCACAAACTTATATTTACTATGTTTTTGACAGAATTACGAGTAACAACATTATCTAAGGTATCAATGGAAATTGTACGAAAGTTTGCTTTTGCAAAGTACATTTCTGAAGTTCGACTATTACTCGTTAACTAGTAATGTCTACTTAGCTGTGATAGTTTTCCTTTTAAATTCATCGTATATTCATTCTACCATGATTTTTTTCACATGCCTAGTAGCCACCGTTTAACTGGCAGGGGGGAGGACGGGACACTTGACCATAACAAAAATTATCACTTCAAAGCTTAATATCACGCTAACGCAATTCTTTAATCAAAAAATGCTTTTAGAAACCTTATATTTTTTTAATAGATCTATCCAACGATATCCCTTACGAAGGGTTTGGCAGAAAAAAAAATTGCACCTCCACTGCACACATGCAGGGGAGGTACCCTATACAATTTTTTTTTTAAAGATTTTACTGTAGTGTGGCAGACAATAATACGTAACTTTTAACTTTTTAAATCTTTGGTAGTCGATGACGAGAAACTTCACGTTTTGCGACAATAAAGCGAACATTTCCGAACACATTGGAAAAAAAGGCTTTTACCCTACCCACCATTGTCGGTGAAATTGTCATAATCTGATTAAATTCCGCTGAGGACAAAATAATATTTGCATGATGAGCACTGTCTTTGTATAAGGAAATTAAATATATAATAAAGAATCTGCGTATTCTCAGCTCAGGCATGACGTTCAATCAAAACAACGTTAAGTGCATAAAGTGTGCGTCAAATTAATGTTGATTTTCGATATAATAAAACATATTATGCAGTGTTTGCTTTAGGTATGATAGAGACCACCCGTTAGCTGTACAAGCGGGCACACATTCGGTAGATCTTTGTGCTAACAGTTGGCTTGCCTCAAACAAACATAACAAAGCAAACAGACTCGCAATTGAGGAAAGCGGTCGCATTTGATTTTTATTTCTGTGCTCTCGGGTGGCGGTTAACAATTTAATACAAAAAGGGAAAGTTTTTTTATGGTTGCGTTATTTTCCGCTTTGTATTTTTGTCGCTAATCAGCATTTACTTTTGTTAATAAGTAGCAATATATAAATAAAGATATTTAAGGTTAAAAATTGTCTGGGAGAGATGGCTCATAAGCGATAAGGCCGTATGTTTTTTCCTGCTGTTTTCTATCGTTGTGTATTTATTATAACTCGTACTGGTACCTATGAGAGTTGTGGATTAAAGAGTATGAGGTTTAGCGACAAAATATATATTAAATAATTGAATTTACTCAGAATAGGTACTTCCTAGACTGAGTTAGACATCTGCTCTATAGTTGGCTTTTTTTTTTAATTTTGAGTACGCGAACCTTTTGGTTGTGAATTCGCAATTATTAAAAGGAGTTGGACGTGTGAAACCAACAATCTAATAAAAGTACTCGTTTACGTATAATTTAAACGTGTTGCAATAGTAGTAGCATATAAATATTATAAATCTAAATATATAAAAGAAGAAACTGACTGACTGGCATATCAACGCACAGTCCAAACCGCTGGTTCTAGAGATTCCAAATTTGGCACGTAGGTTCCCTATAAGGTCTAGGGTGCACTAAAGAAGGATTTTTCAAAATTCATCCCCTAAGGGGGTGAAATGGGGGTCCAAAGTTTGTATGGGGAAACAAGATTAGTTAGACTATTTTATTCGAAACTTCACAGGAGTACTCCTAACAATAAACGAGTAAAAAAGTGTTTCAGGCTTTTTGAGGATTCAACCCATAAAAGGGGGAAATATGGTCACAAACTCTGTAAATCAACATGGGTATTGTTTCAATTATTGCAATGGTTTCTTTAAAAAAATAAGGGAACCCTTCACCAAAACGTCGTATACCGAAACCTCCATAATAAAACAAATACTTTTCCGACCCGCATCTAAATCGGTTCAGCCAAACGCGAGAGAATCGCGGACAAACATACATACCTACAACACCTACATACCTCAGGTCGAGTGAAATAAAACTGAGGTTAAAAATTACGTTTAGTACGCGGGCGAAGCCGCGGGAAAAAGCTAGTAATGTATAATTGCAGTGATGTTTACGCCAATATAAACATAGTATTTTATGTTGATCGGATCGTAGCATAGACATAACACTTAAATCTAACTATCGCTTCAGAATTCACATAAAGCGTCACTAACGACGTTATCATTGTTGGGGTCTGGGGTCTGGGCGCCGACGACGGGGAAACTAGACGAAAAAATTCGTTTCCGACTGCTTCTTGTTCAGACTACGATGCCGCTGGTCACAGATAAAGAAGGCTAGAATCGTTTTTTGCCAAAAAACATTGTAAACTTAGCCTTAAATATTGAATAATGGAACTTTAGTTAAATACAAGGCTAGAAAGAAAGCCTTAAAAGATAGATACCAATATTTTAAAACTTATGAATTAGTTTAGAATATAACATATAATTATGACTACGGCAATAGAATTTCAGATAGGTAGGTGCCTTTTTAATATTTAACCACAAAGATAAAGTGCTCTGAATATTATTTTCTCCTTCCAATAAATTAGATTAAGGTAAACCAACGGTAATTATTAATACGGTGTACCATCTGGCGGGCCGTACGCTTGTTTGCCACCGTCGTGGTATAAAAAAAAAAAACGAGTCGCGGTAATCGACAATCGACAAACTGGCGGGACAGTTGGTTGCTTTGCAGAACCACAAGGCTTCTTTCAGGTCTAGTCATAGTTTCTAATTGAATTCCAGTTTACAAGAGTAACAGCTTTTGTGACAAAGCTAGTAACATAACTTAATAAAAAAATCTTATAAATACTCGGATTAAGTCAAAACAAGTCCTTATTAGATACAAGAACAGTAATTCTGTTTTTTACCATACCTAGTCCGTATGGTATGGTATGGTATACTGACGACAGAGAAAACGAAATTGCCGACCACACCAGCTACAATAGGAGGCTGTAACACGCAGTTAAACTCAGCGTTATGGCTCCCAGGCTGTTAGACTACAGATTAACTCTGATTGCAGTGTCACTACAAGTCTAGATTCTGCTTTGATTGCCTGTAGTTAATGTTTTATTATAATTATAAAGTGGCGTTATACTATGAACCCTTGGCAGTAAGTACATTAAAGATATGTGTATACACTTTCACACTTTATTTCATTGTAATAAGGTGAAAAATGTAAATATACATATCATTGACGTCGACTGTACCTACTTGTTTAAACTTTCACGATTTCCTCAACTGTTTACATACCTATTCGAATATTTATACGTAGTTAATAAGATCACGCACAATTATATTCAAAATAACCTTAATTATGGAATAATATGATAATATATGTATGTGAGTAAATATCTTTAGTCTGAACCAAATTCATGTTCTCGTGATAATATATGTATGTTGTCTTAAAATTAAGGAGATTTTTAAAGAACTTGTATAATTGTACATATTAAATCTTCATTTATATGAACTCCATGAACTTACTTTTACTCTGTGGTTCCTTCCTGACTTATAGTAGCGTCGTAGTAGGCACAGTCCGCAATTCGCGATCCCCTCGGCGATAACACGCACGGCAAGGGATGGCACCGACGCCGCCGGCCTATTTGTAATTTACTTAAAAATATCAACCAGATAAGTGCAGTTTGAGCACTTTGCGCCACCTAGTTTGTCATTTGTTTGTTTGTTCTTTGATGTTAAGGACTCATAGCGTAAAGTTTCACGTGAATAGTAGGAGCTACTTTTGCCTTTGAAAGTCCCTTCCACAGGAATTAGTGCCTATGCCAATACCATGGGCCCATTCCGAACGCAATCAGGATAACGCTTCGAGATGGTAAGTGATTGATATTGAGTCTGTGATATAAACGAATAATACAACTAAAACTAAACTGTTTATTACAAAATATGGACAAAGAATGCACACTTATAATGATATTAGGGTTTTATGAAACAAAAAACAGTGTGGTGCCACTTAGACAACAACAACGGAGCTATATAACGACTTGAACTACACCGGGTAAATGCGTTGTGAACTTGCCTCTAACTTCGACACTAGCAACACCTTTGCTACCTTCTCGTAAAGTCACCTGTATTAAATTGCATTGTGTTGCATGAATTAATATTTTAATCGCCTCGCTGCATAACACCATTCATTAAGGTTTTATCTCACAGGAAGGCGCCGGAATGATATACTGCCCGCTATGAAATTGGTGCTCCATTTCAATTTATGTAGGATACCTGAAACTTATAATTCGAATATACGAGTACGATACTCTATGTACGCTATTAAGTAGAAATTGCTATAAAGGTTTAGCTTAGAAGTTTTAAATAAAGGTACCAAGTTAATAATAAATAACAAGAACAAGAACAGATTACCTTAATAAGAGCGAAATAAAGGTTATCAGGAACTTAACAATATTCTTACCAATTCCAAGAACTATATCGAAATTACCAGATTAACGTAAATTAAGAGGCTATTAGAACTAGAACCTCCATTTATCAATGCCCATGGGATCCGTTAACGGGTTTTCCGAACTCCAATGAGTTTCCAAAATAAGTAAAACTTTTGGGTCTCACCCATATTACTACAGGGATTAATTTTGAAGGCAGTCGTTACTAAAACTGCCACATTTCAAGTTACATAAATACTGAGCTTTGCTAGTAGTTTGTAATTTACATTTCTAGTTGGTTTGACAGATGAATTAGTTCAAATATGAGATATGATATCTAGAATTGCGGCATGTTTAGTGATTAAATCTGATCTCGATAGATCTGACAGATATATTAACTTAGATTAGACAAAATACAATTTTCTATGAATATTGATTTAGTAGACAGTTTACAGATAGTAATTTTTGGAATTTTGGATTACTTACATATTATTCTTATGTTACCAGTCATATGCTAGAGCGGGAGCGCGGTCGCGGCCCTGGGGTGACTGCTTTCAGTTGTTATAAGCTACAGGATTAACTGATTTTAAATTTGATATGTTTTTAGATCTTATCTGAGTAGCTAAATCAAGTCAAAATGTACGTTTGTCTAATATGTTGTAAGTATTTGGTTGGCCACGCAGCTCTCGTATATAATATATCATAATAATATCTCCACACCTGTCCTGCAGTATTAACTTAACAAGGTGCAACTTTATTAATCCTGTAATAAAACAGGAGGCATACAAAATAAAGGATAACAAATGTAAGTTATGTGGAATGGTATAGTTTCATGATTACGATCCTATTAGTCATGGTTTATTTGGTTATATAAATCACCAAAAAACAAGCGCCTATCGCGTGACCGCCCCGTCACGTTACCAACACCGATGTCATAATTCTGTGTCGATTCCGCTCAGCCGTGACTAATGCTTATAAAACTTAGAATAATTGCTTTTAAATTATTGTTTCGATCTTTAAGCTTCACGTTTTTGGAAAGGATAATACCTATTTCAAAATAGAAACTAGGAAGTTTTTAAGATTGATACGGAATAATCCAAGTTGACATCCTTAGTTATTATATTTCGTGCTTGACGAACAAAACAAACGAATACTTACACAATGAAAACAAGTACTTTGTAATAAGAATAACTATGGTAACTAACGGACTAGAAAGTAGAAACATCATACAAAAAATCGGCCAAGTGCTTGTCGGACTACGCACAATGAATGGTTCCGTATTTAGTTTTATTAGTCCACTTTTAAAAACACTATCTATTCAGTATACGATTACTTTGAGTTTGACACTGACATTACTCATTAGCAATTATTCCGGTGTATATTTTACTGTACCAATTATATATTTTTTGTTAAAAACATACGATTTTAATAATACGCTACGCTCGTAGCGTATAACAAGGTTTTACTCATTTGTAGCGAAAACTCTACGAACGGAGAACACGATATATCGTGTCCTCGGCGTTGAATGTGTTAAGACAGTTTGTATACGTAACAGAATATTACATTAGTGTTAAAGTAGAATATTTATAAAACGAAATATGATAGCTCTAGTATAAGTTTTTTCGAAATATTAACTAATTCGAACGCGTTTGCGTTCTGTCTCAAAATGTATGAAAGTGCTATGAAAACGTGAACAGCGCCTCTGGTGGTCACTAGTGGAAACTAAAACAGCGAGTATAACATTTGTTGCCAACCGATATTTCAAACTCGGTGAGAGCGTTTTCATACATTTTGAGACAAAACGCAAACGCGTTCGAATTAGTTAATGTTTCGAAAAAACTTATACTAGAGCTATTGTCAGTATAATGCTTAAAGTAATTTACCTGTACGGTGAATAAAAAAAGTTATTATCTTCATTGCTAACTCACGGATCCTCAGATTCGGTTGTAGCCGCTTAACCAATCTCACTGGATCGCAAACTCTCAGAGTATTCCAGTGTTTAAACCACCCGCGTGTTGGAGTTTACACTGGATTTATCCCATGCTACTTTACAACCTCTTATATTGGGCCTGGTCTATAAAGCCAGTTCTTTAGACAAGGCAGCTTTTCAGCAATAACTCCAATACCGTTTCATCTATCTGGTTCAAACCATGTTTCGTAGCGCGGTTTAGACTAGCAAGAACTTGCATGCAATTTTCAGTGAATTTTCTTTACATTGCAGGGTTTGATCGTAGGTAATTATCTTATATCGGTAGCCCGCAGGGTCGCAATTTAAAGAAACTTGTATGCATATTATGTTCTTGTCAATGTATATCGGCCGGTTAAAATTATTTTTCAAGTATTTTCATGTTTTTTGTGTCCACGGCTAGAATTGCGGAGTTATTGTGACTTCCAGAGCAATTATCTCCAAACCAAATATATTAACTTAAGTTTACGAGTTTGCGGCGCTTGCGTTGGTGTACAAGAGAGTACATAGATCGAGCGTAAGAGAAAAAGTTGATCTAAATGTAACCTTCCATAATAAAAAATTATCAATTATATATAACGAATCTAAAGGTTCATCCGGAAATACAGAATACCAACATTTTTCGTAAAATTACCAACATCTTCCAGACACTATAAAGTAGGTACTGGAAATCCGTCGATCGCCAACAATCCTTCGGGGAGCGCACCTGAAGTGCAGAACTGGAAATTGGAAACCGTAACTCAACAAGTATTAGGGGAAGGAAAACTCCGTAGCCGCCATCTGTAGGCCTTATCTAGAGCTATAAATACACGGAACCCTGGAACGAAGGCGCAGGAATTATGGCCGAAGGTATATACGGTATAATGGATAATTCATGCACCCTCCCTCGCCTCTAATTTTAAAGTTTATTTCTTTTGCTTATAATTATTTTAACCAATGTTATAAAATGTTTATGGACGAAAACAATGCTTATATGTTGATATTATTAAGATTTGTTTACGATCAATGTTGTGGAAAGATTGTGGTTTTCCCAGCTCAATCAGATTTACCTCATCTGCGACTGATATAATTTTATTATTTTATTTTATAATTTCATAGGCAATGCTAGTAGATATTTGTTCTACTAAATATAATGTATGCTGGATGCGGGTGGCGCAAGACCGGTCATTGTGGCACTCTTTGGGGGAGGCCTATGTCCAGCAGTGGACGGCTTTCGGCTGATATGATGATGATGATGATGATGAAATATAATGTGTTTTTGTATTTTTTGTTCATGTAATTAAATCTTTGAATTTTTTGCAAGTATATCTGTATAAAACACAAGTACATTAGGCAATGTCAAACATGATATATGACCAATGTACGTTTATAAAATAATAAAAACACAACAAAGATATTCGATATCCATTAATCATTCACTTAAATATATTACAATATAATGATCGTCACAGTCGCCACACTTCTTTTAACAGAGCAGTAATTTAGGTCGAGGTTATTGCGTCAAAAGATGGTACTATAAATTGTCGCACTGTCATAAATTCAGCTCCAGCAAACTAAATTAGCCAAACGCAAACACTTGTTTAAGGCGAGATAATTCCCTTATTAATAACCTTAGCCTGTAGACTTTTCTCTTCTTTTCTTTTCTTTTCTCATTTTTTCTTTTCTCTTTTGTCTAGTTTTTCTCGCGATTTTATCCGCGTAAACTCCCAAGTCTCATACCAACTTTTGCCCCCTATCCTTAGGGGAAGATTGGCGGGATAAATTTAATATCCTATGTTTTATCCCGGCTATAAAATTTTTGTGCAAAATATCACAGAAATTCATACCTAGCCGTTTGTGCGTGATAGAGTAACAAACATTCACATCTGGAATTTTTATTAACCTATACATGTAGGCATGTTATGTTGTGGCAGCATCCACAAATCTCCATTTTAAAATACTGATTAGCATTTTGTCCCTTCTTGAATTTAACAGGCCTTAATGAGTAAATGAGTCAGTAATTAAAGCATAGTCTTGGTATATGTAGACGAATATTAACGTAATAATAAAAAATCGGAAATGCGTGTCGGACCACGCACAATGAACGGTTCCTTACCGACACTAGGTATTCCACATTTAAAACCACTATCCAATACATTGAATAAAATAAGATATTATCTTCATAGGGAAGTTACGTTACTTACGCCCTGTTGTTTAGGCAATACAGTTTTCAGCGATAACTCAAAAACCGCTAAACCTATCTGGTCCAAACCATAATCGTTGAGAACATTTACTAAGTATACAACACCTCAATATAATTGTTTTCAGAATTTTACTTTCATAGTATGGAAATTAAAGGGCGGGGATACCTACACTTTTTACGAATTTGACAGCTAATATCTCACCAAAGCAAAGGTTGACTAAAATGGATTTTTTTTAGAAATATCTCTATGCCTAATGATACTTATGAATTTTTTGTATATTTTTTTACTTCCCCGGTTACATGTATTGAATGCCCCCTCATAACGTAGTGCCTTGTCCTTATTTTTACAGCATTTTAGTAGCGGTTCACGGACAGACGAGACGTACAGAAATGACGACTAAAAGAGTTCCGTCTTCGCCATTTTCGCTACAAAACCCTAAAAACGTACATATAATTATAACAAGACTTGTATGATAATTTTTTTAATAAAACACAAGCAAAGTAAGGGCGTCTAGAATTTTGTAAAATTTGTCTAGCCGGATGAATTTCGAGAACAGACTGTGTATAACGCTTGCTTCCCATTTTAATAGTCTAAAGAACTAACAACATTAAGAATACTTAAAGTCCAAATTCCACGTCCAAGTTATACAATTATACCTGCAACTAAGTTTGCAGACAACGGCACCGCAAACACCATTCTAATAAATGGATTACCCACCTAATTTTTCACTTCAACCCCCCAGAGACTGCCGGAAATAAAACAAAAACAATGCGACGTTCATTTGTTTCTTGTCAGTGCACGCACGAGGATTGCAAAAGCAACTTTACGATTAGAACTTATTTTCTGTAAACAAAATATGTACCTGAATTTATTTTCCTCACTTTATGTTTCCATGTATCCGTACATGGGATAGGGCTACTAACACTAAAAAACTACCAACCCCCTAATTGATAATAAATCCATAATTGTTCATCAAATCTATTTTAGTTTTTTTTGTTTAAAAATGGCTTTCCATCAAATTTATGATGATTTCGCCAACCACGTGTTCAAAGACGTTGTGCGGTAACGATAACGACGCCATGACAGTAGGCAACTGGTTTTGTTCGGTACTGGATTCAGCTCGTTATCGCGATGAGCACGTGTGTTCACCAACGCGGCGACGGGCAAAATCCCTATTTCAGTTAAATTGGCACTAAAGTGTGTTTGTCCTTATGTGTCACGTTGACAGTTATGTTTGTGCGAAAGGGACAAAGCAAATTTTAGAAAGCGGAGGTTTGTTAAGTTTTATATAAGGGGGTTAATTATACTGAACGTACTCAGCTTTCAATTCACTAACTGAAAATAATTCAACTTACGAAAAAAGCCGTCGATGTGCGTGTTTGTTTATGTTTTGTCCATTTCATAAGCACCGGTGAAACGCTTTTCCGTCGATCAACGCATCCACCCACAAATGTTACAATTATTTGAACTAAACTCATCACCAAGTACCAGAAATATACGGAAGAAACAAAAACAGCGACATTCATTTGTTCCTTGTCACCACACCACACACAAGAACTTTTACAATAATGATGTTTCTTACATCTCTCGCAATTTTTCTCCGCTGTCTCCGCCACTTGACTCCACCAGAGGGCTCTCTCAAAACCGCCCTAGGGGAGTGTTGATTAATAAACGAAATAAAAAAAAAACTTGGAAAACGCGGTATGATTGAAAGGAGTCACGTTCTGTGCGGGGCTCTGAAATGAATTCTGATTTTCGGCGATAGGGAACATGCATTAGTCGCGTCGTTGACTTTCTGAGTGCATGTTCCAGTGTTGATATGATGTCAAATTATTCGTTTCCTTTTGATCCGACCCCTATATTCAAATGTGATGCGAGTACTTACCAGTAATGACTTATTCCCGTTTCTTCCATATGTATATTGATTACACGAGACTTTTTTAATATCATTAAAGCAAGCCAAGCTCGTTGCTGATCATATCGATAAGCTTAATTCCATGTTCATTAAAATTGGTCGTAAATAGAATTTTCGATAACCAGTATACGTGTATTCGCGTCATCCGTGAATAACTTAAATAATCTTCCATTCCTTCGTCTCAAGGAACAATCTTAGTACATATTATGTCCAAACTTGACAACATGATGATCATATTTAATCAGATAATGCATCTACAGCTTATATGAGTGTTCCCAGTAGTTTCGATATTACAAAAAATAGTTACAATTTGACTTCTGGTAAAATTTATAAATGTGAATTTTTACTTAAGTAATTGTGGGTTAACTTATCTATTCCGACTGTCTTAACCTCTTGGCATCAATGCTTTTCTGACAAGAGGCGTCATCTAACACCTGGTGTGAAATGCAATCAAGTTTAATTATTACGGGTATTAATAACAAGGGTGCACTTGGGGTTGATCCAGTTGCCATGGTAACGCCCCTACGGACGCAGCCTGCGATGTAGCCTGCATTAATATGTGTTTAGTTATTTACGAGAAAAGCTGATTACGAGTTGGGGTGTTATTGTTACGTGGTTTTTGGATGTACAGCGAATTTATCTCTGAATATCTCTCGATTATTTTCAATGACGGATTTGTTATATTTACACATATATTTATTGCTACATTGTAATGAAAACTGACTAAGAAGACGGCTACTAAGAGAAAACCTTCTCTTTGAGATTCGCCAGAGAAAATACAAAACCACACTAGGTATAATTGCTGTTCGATAAAGAAATTGCGTTAAAGTCGATTAAGAACATTTAGGTAAGTACCTACTGCTAATAAAATGAAACTAAATAGAAAATTTACTGTTTTAATAATATTGGCTGGTTAACGATGTACGTGGTTACAAAATCAATAATTATGTTTATAAAAATGCAAAGATTTATACCTAGATACGGCCATTAGGTACCTACCTACTACATTTTTTTTTTTCAAACTGTAAACAAAATTAAAATTCCTGTAAGTTCACAATGGTTCGCATTTGGAATATTTCACTACACACAATAAATAAGATACTGTTAAAATTGTATAAGAATATCAAACATTTCAAAATATGTACAAAACAAAAACGTCCAAAATTATACTATATCACAGTCACTAGAGAGAGATGAAAAACTATGTCTACATTACGTCACATAGCAGTCTATTCTGAAAACACTTTCACAAATACTACATTCCTTAAACCAGTCAATAAATGCCACAATTATATGATTCTGCCCTTTGAATGCTTCAACTTTAGTGTTATTATTAAAACTAATGTAATTAATGTGCAATAATCTGATATAGGTACAAGAATATATATCCTTGTGCGGTTGCAGAGGTGCTTGCTTTGGGTGGGCCTTTCGTAATTTTATATTTATTGTAACGTTAGGTACTTGAACTAAATCATGTCATAAGTATACTGAGTGACTTTGAGGTCATGATCAGGAATTCATGAAGAAAAATATTAGATCATGGTCCTACTGAACTATTTTTCCCATGGGACTACCCACTTTAATTATGGTGGTTCTTATCGTGACCCCGAAATCACCAAGTATAATTTCAAACGTGCAAGGCAGTGTCATACATTCCACTCCTCATTACAATATATGCAGATATTTTATACAAATTATGTACATTTCGCTATAAATTAGTATTGCTTGAGTTACGTTTCTAGTGATATTTTATTAACGGTATAATAAATACTTAATTAAAATTAGCTTCGATACGTATGACCTGAACAACCTGATGCCCCTGAGTGATTGGTGAATGCGTGCATTTCCCGATAAGGAGACTCTCTGCCAACAAGAATACTATTATTTAGAATACGAGCACAAATAAGAAATTCTGTTTCATTCTATTGCATATTAACTTACCTACTTAATTAATACTTAATTCATCGGATCACTGACGTCCGACTCTATCGCCCAAAAAAGGCAAAGTATAATTAAAAATTAAGCATTGGCAACAATCATATCCATAAAATCGATCAATGAAACAACCATGTAATGAAAACTTTAGGTACGGTGCCATTTTTTGGAGAACAAAGGTTATTAATAATTCTATTCAATAAAACTTCTTTAAGAGGAGTCGTAGTACTATTACTTATTCTATGCAGGAGTCTAGTATAAAATATTACCTTTCATATGGAGGAGGTGGAAGGATATCACAAAGATTCATCCTGCAATTTTGATCGCTTCTAGCCTCAGTGGCGTATCTTGGACTTTCAGCATTGTTCCTAAAACTATTCTCTCTGCCCAACCAATGCCACTGAGGATAATCGTACTCCACTTCTGCAATAGCCCATTCTTTATTTTCATCGTGATGACTAGATGATCTAGAATGATGTGTTTTACATGACGGGCAGTCATCTATAGACATGTCTTGCATTTCATCAACCTCGTTTCCACATTTGGTCATCTCGCTGTAGTCTTTAGTCAAAGTAGAGCTACTGCTCCGACAACAAGTTGAGCATTCCTCGTTGGAATATTGATTGCTTTCTCCGAATGACCTGACCATACTGTTATCGTACGACCCCGGACTTACTGCACATTTTAGACATGAATCTTCTGCATCGGTGTGGGCCTGTGTCAAAAGGTCACAATTAAAATTGATTTCTTACTTATTCACTTCTTATTCACGAAACATTTAAGAGTACCTACGAGTTTAATTTATATTGTACTTACTGGATAGTTGAGCTCGGTATAAATAGCGCTCGAAGCATACGGTTCTGGTGGGACTCTTCTTTGTTCCTCATGTGGCATCATGCTAATATTGTTTCCTTGTTGTGGAAGAGTATATTCCGCCTCCATTGTCATAGTACCCGTGGAGCGGCCACCTGAAAGTCAAATTGATAATCAATAAGTAGTGATACTACTAAAAGAATAATTTAATGTAATAGTCACATTAGTGAAACTTACCATGCAGTAAACTCTGATGGCAGTTCAAAATTTCTATTCTTGGTTCATTTGAGCCTTCAAATAGTGGTCTTTCTCGAAGCCATACAGCTTCTTTTCCCAACAGACATTGCTGAGCATTACTTATTGCAGTACCTGGAAGAAGAGCTTAATTTTAGGCAAATAATAAAAATCCTCTTTTAGCTTAATTTTACAACTTCAATTCAGATGTTCATATTACTAACCCGTAGAGTTTTGACTTTTTCTCTGCTTGGAATGCCGATGCCTAATATAAACAACAGTCCCGGCGGTAGCCAGGAGTAACACTAATAAAGTTAAACAGAGCGCCAGTAGCCAAGTTTCTTGGAACATCGACAATATTGCTTTGTCTCTAGCTGGTTCCGTTCTGAAACAACAGACATGTGTAACAATATTTGAACTAAACATACAACTATCATATTTTGTACTGGGAGATTTTACAGGTAGGTAATTGCAGGTTTCCTGCAATTATTTTCGGTCGGTTCGGCAATCAATGGGAATATTATCATGGCAGATATCAAGTTGACGCTAAGTAGTACTTACTGCACGTATTGTCTTTGTATGTGTGTGGGCAGCATGTGGAGATGCGCGGGCGCGCTGAAGGGCCCGTGTCCGCGGCGCGTGACCGCGGCGGCGCGCGCGCTGTAGCGCCCGCCGGCGCGCAGCGAGCTGGCCGCGGCCGCGCGTGTACGCGCGCCCAGTGACATCTGGCCCACCACGCGACCTCCCGCGCTACCTCCAACCCGCACCTCGATCTAAGTAAAGGTTAGGTACTTTGTGTCAAAATCCTTTTTTTTTGTAGTGCTGTTCAACTTCGGAATAATAATATTCTATGCTTCAATCAAGTTGAACTTGCATTGCGTTATGTATGGCTTAGTGCTGCTCGCTCTCTTCTCTTTACCTCATAAACGGCTGAGCATAAAAAAAATGTGGTCAAACCTGTTGCAAAATTTACACCAAGTACCTATACAATTTTGTAACAGATGTTAACGTCATTAAATAACCACGAAAAACCTGATTTTTTGATATTTGATCTTGAATATCTTATGAATCCGACAACTTATAGAACGCTTATTACCTCTCATTCCGAGGTTGAACCATTTTTCATGCTTAATTGACCGAATCATACTGTTGTCGACATTTTTACTACTAAACTAAACAAAATATAAACTGATACTACTCAAGACAATTTCATCGATATTTATCCATATTTGCTTCGATTTCGTCCATATTTTATAAAGTTTAAATGACCACCTTGAGCTCCGTCATTAAGTACAGGCAGTGTGACACGAATCACACGCATATGGGTGTGATTGTTATCTGACTTACATATAATATGCCGAAAATATCCACCCAATTGAATACCTATCGTAAGAAAACTTTGACCATCTATTAAATAAATGAATTTAAAGCAAAGATTGTAAAAATCTGTAAAGTGTAAACTGCACCTTATTCATTCATGGAATACTGTAAATAGAAGTCATTGTACTCTAGTAGGTACACACAGAAATAAAAGTACCTATACCTGTATAACACCACAAACAGACAACCAGTAACAGAAACTACTTACTAGATATCCCGACAGTTCACCATTCCAAGTATGCGGCGGAGGCGGATCCCAGCGAATCCAGGCGGACGTGGCATTAATCACGCCGGCAGTAACGCTCTGCGGCGGCGCTGACGGCACTGAAACACGCGCAACTTTACCACTTAGCGGAGAATCCTTAATGACATCACGGCCACTATCTCACAACTTGAAAACAATAATCATGAATCCTTACCATCCTCATCGGTGAAACCACTTTTCAAATTGGATGGTTTCCCGAGCAACAGTTTATAGAACGGCATTATAAACACGTCGTATTGAGAATACGGCATTAGTCCGGTCAGTACGTGACTGGAAGAGCCACTGTTATGTACTGTTGTCATTGAGAAATTCCCAAACTTCGATTGTATGACATTATCAATTGATGTGTTTGATGGTAGATTTTGTGCTTCCAGCCAATGTTGCTGATTTAATGATGTTCCGTTGAACCAGATTTTTACACCTTCTAAATATTCGTTATAGTCAGTCATAACCTAAAAAGAAAACCAAATATTATATCGTTACCTGCGTCTTCTATGTTATTGGGGAAACGAATTCTTCAATTTCAAAGATAAGCAATATAGCATATAATATCGTTCAACATACTTCCCAAACAATTTTCAACGTGTTCGCAGATATTCCTTCAACTCGTCTCAAAGTAAGTACGTCTTGCTGTAAGTACCGACGTGCTTGAACTAACTCGTACTGCGTCATCGGTGGGTGGTTTTGCGGTTTACTCAGTTCTGTATACGGAGTCGAAGAATCTACATCTGAATTAAATGAGTTTGCTTCTCTTCGTAATACCTACAAACAGTAATTTCCTTTACTAACCTGATCGGTTGGTAGATATATTCAAAATGTTAAAAATTAAAGACGTTGAAATTAATTGGTACCTGCAAGGTAGCAGTATGCAAAGAACTACCGGCTTCACTGACGGCCACACAGGTTAGTCTACCGGCATGCCGAATCATTACTTTATCCAAATACAAAGTTCCCGAGCCATGACTGGCTTTCGGAAATACCAATTCCTGAAAAAACTTCATTATGAAAAAAGTTAAAATTTAACAAAATAATCATAGTTTTTGAGATGTATTCTCACAAGAATCTTTTACATAGGTACCTGAGATCCTTCCATCGTCCAAAAAATTAACGGTTTCGGTGTACCTTCAGCCTCACATGAAAACGAAATCTCCTCTCCTTCCCACGCAGTCTGATCGGAAGGCACTCGAGTGAAATGAGGTAAGGCTGCAATAAAATCGAATTCTGTTTCATGTGGATTGATCACACGGAATGGTGGAATTTAATTTTGGTATATTGCTCCTGGCTGTATGAGTACAGGTACGAGTATATTCTCAGAAATGAAAAATAATAATATTTACTGACAACGCAAGTCTAAGTGTGACATGGAATCTGATTTTCATGTCGTGAATCCTCGTTATAAAAAAGGGAAAATGAATCCTTACAATGTACAGTAAGTATGGCACTAGCGCTGCTCGAACCAGCTTGGCTCTCCGCTCGGCATGTATAGGTGCCTCCATCGGATGACACGACCCTGTCTATCCGCAGCGATCCTCTGCGCACAATGGCATATGGAGATAGAGAGCCGCTGTCTCGGGACCATGTCACCGACACGTCGGATTCTGGTGATGCCTAAAAATATACAATATCTGATAATTCAATAGCAACTTACACGGCAAGGATATGATAAGACCAATGGAACACGGAGTCATCATAAAATATCCATAAACCAGTGAGTGTATAAGTAGATATTCAAATATTATGCATCGTTGGGATATTTACGTCTTCTATAACAGCTTATCTATTCAGGAACCGAACAGCGATAGTGCATGATTGAGTCATAAAAGAAGCAATACAGGATGCGATACATGAACTCGCCTATTACGATTCAAAACAGTGACAACGCATTACACCTATGTGACTTACTTGACAATGAAATTCAATGTTCTGGCCTATCAACGCCGTTATGTTATTGGGTTTCACTAGAAAATGCGGGCGACGTAACACGAGTAAAGTCGCGGGGCGCGACTGCCTCTCGCCCGCGACGTTTGACGCGACACAACGGTACACGCCGCTATCTGATGGAAGACTTTCGACAATCTTAAGATTACCTCCTTCTAGTAATGATATTCTGAAACAAATTAAATTTATATATCTATTTCGTTAGCCGTGCCTTATTGACAAAACGAATATATAATGTCAAAAAGCTTATGTCAAAAAAAAACATTATTGGTACAAGCTTTTATTGCGAACTGTACCCAAACACGATGGATTTAGCTTTTCTAGTTTAGGAGTTGCTATGACCACCTTCTGTGTCCATCATCAGATCAGCTCGATGGTACCATTATATTGCAATGTCCCCGAATTTACATAAGCATGACTTTCAGCTCAATCGGATACCGGCAAGTGGTTGAATCATGCGTTGCAAGATTCCACCCGAACAAACATAATGTACTCATGGCAAGTTAAATAAAAAAATCTTGTAAAAAGTGTAAAGTTACATAAATAGGCATAGTTTACAATTAATTTTTTGACTTGATTAAAACTCGATTAAGTGTTTGAAACCAAATTATTGCGTACCGACTGTTATTCTTATAATGTTGTTTTTGTAGTCTCATCTTGCCAAATCTGCGAATTATGAATCATGATTCAACTAGGTAGATGATTAATGTTTGTTTTAAAGCGCTTTTTCTGGATAATCTCAATTAAAAAGGTTTCACAAACAATGTTTATCTTACTTAACAAATCATTGTTATCTTTTTTCTGTGTTATTATAAATAATGGTAAGTTAACGAAACCATTGGAGGATGTAAAACAATAGTAGTTTATGCAACTGGTACATAATGAGGGGCATTAAAACACGAGTGTGTTTTATGAAATGAGCCGAAGGCGAGTTTCATAATAAGGTCACACGAGTGTTTTAATGCCTAATTATGTACAGTTGCATACATTACTTTATCTACACACATATTATAACTACTCTAAGATGGGTTCAGAAACCGTAGTAAATAAATACAATAATTGTGTTAATACAACCTTATTTGCACGGTTGCGGAAATATCGAAATCAGAACTGGCAACCGATACCTGAATGTTATTTTAAAAAGTAAAGAGTCCCTATTCTGATGCGATCATGTCGTTCTAGCTCAAATTTCGTGCGATATATTCTAAAAAAACATCGAGCTGACATTTCGCATCGACTGAATTTGAATTTCCAGTGATACTAAAATAGGGACATGTCAACTTTGACATTTAAATTTGACAGTTTTGTTTGACGTTTAATATTTTAACATCATATATGAGATTAAAATTAAAAATTATATTACTGCTGTGGCCTTAGCCACAGATAAGAAAATTGCCATAAATTCATTGAATGTTGAAATGAGAGTCATTTTCTACGGTTTCCCATCGAAATATAATAAGTATAGAAGCATAACGCCTAACAAACTTGACGTTAAATTTTGACCTATTTACGACGTCTTTGAAACCAAAATGTCTTATGATTCGTTATCCAATCAACATTCACTTGAAGTTTGAGTAGACCTAATTTTCGCAAAGGTTTTATACCATTTTTCCTAATTTGACCAATAAGAAAAGTTTTATGTATTGTGACTGGTTAAAATCTATTTGACACGAGTTTCAGATTTGTCAATGGTTTGACATATTCACTCAAGTTGAACTTGACTTGAGTACGTCCCACTTTCAACGTGGATGGTTTTATTCAAGAATAATGCAATTTCGTAACCAACAATTAATTCATGAAAATTTTATAAAATGGAAGATACGTAGCGTTATTAAATGTTTATTAAATGCGCCTTTTACAGATAATAATATATAGGTACACAATCGCCTCACTTTTTCGAAAATAACGAAAAATATCAAGATTTTGTGGCAGGTACTACTACTGTGTACTATATACAATTGATTTACCAGTTTACTATCTACCTCCAACTGACTTTTCTAATAATACGTTGTACCTATATCTTTATTTACTCCGCTGTGGATACATTTCGCAGTCTAGGTGGTATAAGAAATCACAATAAAAATATGTACCTACATTATAGAATATTTTTTTTCGTACCTAACACGAATTCAATAAGAATTTACAAAACAACAAATTTAAAAAAGTTTTTTCTGTTCTGGTCGCCACATAGTCAGACTTTTTAAAATGAATGCTGCATATCCTACAATGCGTGCTGGGCAGCCATGTATCATCCCGTCTTTCAAAACGAAGCGCGTTTATCCATGCGCGACGTCTTTCTTCATTTGCAGCAAAACTTCAAAATTTAGTCACTACCTAACTAACAAAATATCTCCTAAAGGACCTTCTCATGGTTCGTAAGTGGATATGCTCAATTTTCACAAAACTTATATTGCATAACATCAACCACGGCTGTAAAGTATGGGAATAAATTAATTAATTTTACTTAGTATTGAAAAGAAATATCATCCCTTTTTCCATCTGCGTGGCTTCTACACCAATTTACGGTGCAGGCCGGCATTATTACCAGAATATTTGTATCCACTAACCATTTAATTTGAATTATTTTCTTTTGACAGCTTATCAACCGATCGAATCAATGTCTGATAGCCGACTGAGAAGCGATCCGGCACTGAAACGTCACTAACAGTATAAGCCCCGCCTTCGGCACTAGATTTGGTGGCACCAGTTTTGAGCGACAGTTATGCTTCCATACTTATTATATTTCGATGCGGTTTCCGAACGCATATTAGAGGATTTATGATATGTCTGTAGATAAAAGCATTTTGTTACTGAAGAAAAATCGAAACATGCAACAAGTTCTGCGGAAACGTTGATTCCATTATTTATCCATACTAATATTATAAATGCGAAAGTGCGTCTGCCTGTCTGTCTGTTACCCCTTCACGCGTAAACTCCTGAACCGATTTAGATGAAATTTGGTATGGAGATAGTTTGAGTCCTGGGCAGGAAATAGGATACTTTTTATCCTGGAAATCATCCCTTAAGGGGTGGAAGTTTGTATGGAAGAGCGATGACTAGGTAATCGCCTGACATAAAAAATAGCAATTAAATTCTATCGCGATGAACGAATTGCACGCGGACGAAGTCGAGGGTTAAAACTAGTTAGGGTAGGCCCGAGTGGACGCTCGAGTCGGGCGTCCAGCGTTGCGTCCAGCGGGGCGTGCATGTCAAACAATTGAAACTCATACTGGTGTCCTGAGTCGCCGCCGCACATATAGCTCGGCCGCAACGCTGGACGCGACGCCGAACGCTCCGCTCCGAGCGTCCACTCAGGCCTGAAACTTGTTAAATTTTCCATACAATCAGATTTGACGAACACCGCTTACGAGACGGTTTGGTGCAACCAAGCCTAAGTCATATATACCGACGTACCTGCCGTTAACATCTACATCGACCACGTGTCCATCTTTGGTCCAATGCACGGAGGGCTCCGGGGCTCCCCTGGGCGGCAGACATTCCAGGAGCGCCGGCTCTCCTCCAGCCACCTTCAGGTCTCGAGGCTCCGCTCTGAAGTCATCTCGGAGAACTGCAGCAAGAACAAGTGGTGTCATACTGCATCTATTTATATGGTAATTCTAACTAATAAAAAACCTAATTTCTTGCATATTTCTAAATGGATACGTTAATGGTACGATAGAAAATGTCACTTATTATGTAAAGGTACTGATTAGATTAGAAAAAATTTTTTTTTAAAGAGTGTCTATCTATGAGATACTAAACAAATGTATTGTGTACTGAAGGTATATAAGTATACTTTTTTCTATTTTTTTTTTATCAATAATGGGCTTGCTCTTGGCCAGCATCTAGCCAGGGGGCAAAGATGAGGCCGACGGTGAAGCGAGCTTACCCAGAAAATGCCTATTCACTCAAGAGTGAATAGGCATTTTCTGGGTAAGCTCGCTTAAGGCAAGCCTTAAATACGTCCAGGTTATATGAACTCGGAAATACAGATGCTGGCAGGGAATTCCAAGCCTTATTATACCTTACCTTAACCTACTAGGTACTCACAAACCTGGCTTGGTCAAAGAGTAGTACCTAACCTAAGTAGATTTCATAAAGGAATTAAATTGTATAAGGCTAGGCCACGGCTAGGCTCAACTTTATCTAAGTACGGGTAATTTGCCTTCCATACTGTCACTTGTAATTTTACACTTACCAGCTATAGTGAGTGTGGCATTCTTGCTAACGGCCTCCCCAGCGGAGTTCCGTGCCACACACCAGTACACGCCCTCGTCGTTTTCCTTCTTACCCCGCATAACCCTAAATACAAACAAACATGTTATTGTGGGGTGATTCATTAGCGACTGGTTCTTAACTTGTATTGATTTACATTGGACTTAGAAATGTTTGGAGAATTTAATAACGCCCACAATTCTAATAATACGAAACGTAAACTCATAAGACACGTGTAGGGAAAGTTCTTTTGAAATTGCGAATCAAAGTACATATTATTGGGATCGTAATCATCAGATATTAAAAAAGTTTTGGAGCTTAAGTTTTTGATGTTCTGGCCAAAGTGACCAAAAATTTAACTTTTGATGTCCGCATAATATAAAAAACTTCGATATAGATCTAGCTTACTGAACCCTTACCGAACCGAACCGAAGCCGGTACCGAATTCTTGATTAAATTCTATGCTCTCATGTCCATTATCATGAGCAACAAACTTGTGTATAATTACTGTTTACAGTCATTTAGTAACGAGCAATTATTGAATTGTTTTGTAACATAAAGAACAAGAGTTTGCGTTTGTTTACACGCGCGCTGAGCTAACGGCAAGAACTTGCGTGCACTTTTGAGGCGAGGCCAGTTTATGAATCGACGAAAATATTAAAGTTTGAGTTTAGAGTGTGAAGAAATAATGAAGAATTACACTACACAAAAATTACTGTAGATTGAAAAAGAAAGAAAGCAACAAAATAAACGAACAAAAGTAACTTTTTTATTGTTCTAACAAAATAACCGGATATATTTTTATTGATATCTGATAAACGGGTTACTCACGTCTGTATCGTCGAATATCCTATATTGGCCCGAAACATGTCGAGCGATATTCGACGATACAGACGTGAGTGACCCGTTTATTATATTTCAATATGTCTGAGACTCACGGAAGTTTTCTATTTAAAATCGGATATATTTTTGATAAATGATCCAGTATTCCAAATCAATCAAAATTTACTAAATATTCACAAAAACTACGCGCAGAGTTCCGTAGAGAGCGGGATGGTTAATTGTGTTAGAGCGGGACGTTTGCAGTGGGACTGCCTGGCCTTAAGTGAATTTTCATTAAATTGCGAGGTTTGATCGTATTCATCTTACTCTCTCATCTACTCAAAAAATAAACCGTTATATCAAAATACACAACACACATATACACAATACAATACAATGATTACAACAACATCAATACAATGATTACAATGATTACCGTTATACAATGATTTGTAACTTCTGTGAGCTCAGCCAGAAAAATAGTATGTTTATTTTGTAGTATACTGTAGCACTCTTGAGGGTAGCCCGTACCAGTACCAAACCAATATTGGCGGCTTAGTGTAAGGCCTGAGTGGACGCTCGGCGGCGTTCGGCGTCGCGTCCAGCGTTGCGGCCGAGCGTCCATATACTATTTGTGCGGCGGCGACTCAGGACACCAGTATGAGTTTCAATTGTGTGACATGCACGCCCCGCTGGACGCAACGCTGGACGCAACACTCGAGCGTCCACTCAGGTTCTACTCTTAGGTTTGCCCGCGGTCACACGCGCGAATAATTTAGGGTGGGTCGCACCGACATACGATTACAGGCCGGTCAACGTTAAACATGGCGGCGGTAGCTGTCATTCTATAGAAACTTGTCAAACTTTCCATACAATCAAATTTTAACGAACACCGGTGACGATTACCTACAGATGGTCTGGTGCAACCCACTCTTCATTTCTAACACCATCTACATAACAGCTGTAGCACCAACCTAATAAATAGCAGGCCATCTTCAAGCAGCATACTATGAGAGTGGTTGGTGAGACGAGTGGCACCCCACCTTTGATATTCAGTTTAGCCCAATGTCATAGATTAAGGCGACTTCCTGACTTGGCGGGGCGGGATCGATATGTGACATTTTCTTCTTTGACGTAAACTTACTAACGTCGCAAAGATTCTCACTTGACATAATACTGTCAGTATAACGTTTGCGCAGTAGTAATATCATGCGCAGAAGCGGAGCAGTACCGCCTTCACATCGTCCCGCTACCGCGCATCCCGCGCCAGTCAGGAAGCACTCATTTAAATGTAGGGGCGTAGTAAAAAATGGTATCGCGTCGACTGACAGCTGACACTGACATTTGACACTTTTCTCATATCGTACTGCCTCCGCACCGACAAATCAGGAAGTCCCCTAACAGTGATAATTATAGTGTGTGAAAATCTTCCAATGTTAAGTGTAGGTACCCCATTGTATTGGCAGCCATCGGTCAAACAGCGCAGCTATTTAACTTAGATCAACCTAATGAAAAAAACATTTTGTAAGACGAACCTAAGAAACAGCAGTCCATCTTCAAGCAGCACCCTATGAGGGTGGTCTGTAGGCGCAAGCGGCACGCCATCCTTATACCACAGTATTGCCGGCTTGGGTTTGCCCTCGGCCACGCAGCGCAGAGTCGCAGGCTCGCTGCGCCCCACGATCGTGTCCGCTGGGTGCTCCTTGATCCGCGGGGCTCGGCTCTGACCTGCGGACGAGGGGTCCCTAATGCTAGCAATTACTTAATAGGATTTTAAGTCAGAAATAATTTGTGTGGTTTTGATAATAGTCGAAAGGACACGGTACGAGTAAATTATAGATATGTGAGTTAGAAGTATGAACATTGTGACTTGTGTGATTATTACAATTTTTTCTGATACTTAAGTATCTGATGCAAGACGACAATGTCTTTAATGATTAGTTACTAATACCTGCCTAAGGCGACTTCCTGATTTGTCGGTGCGGAGGCGGTACGATATGAGAAAACTGTGAAATGTCAATGTCAACTGTCAGTCAACTCAGTATTATTTTTTACTGTGCCCTTACATTTAAATGAGAGTTTCCTGACTGGCGCGGGATGCGCGGAAGCGGGACGATGCGAAGGCAGTACTGCATCGCTTCTGCGCATGATATTACTACTGCGCAAATGTAATACTGACAGTATTCCGTCAAGTGGTAATCTTTGCGACGTCAGTAATGAGTAAGTTTACGTCAAAGAAGAAAATGTCACATGTCGATCCAGCCCCGCCAAGTCAGGAAGTCGCCTAAGTGTACAAAACAAGAAGAATTCGTATATTAATGTAGGTGTATATGGCCGGCTTATCAAACTCAATAGAAACATTCATAATATTGTTAGCACCTGGGTATGTCTGCTATTATGAATAAACACTACATATGGAAGTGTTGTAAAATAGTATGAATGATAGATGACGTACGATCAAAAACTTTAATTATTGAGCCGCCACCCTATTCAATATAAATCACATGAAAATATATTTCATGATATACCACTATCATTATGACAAAGTTTAATAAAGTTTCAACATAGTTGATGACCGTACCTAAGTAATTTATAACACAAAATAACAAATTATTAAAGTACACAGAAAATTATGGCAACTCATAACTAATTAAGATAAGACACATATAGACAAATAGGACAATAATTAAAACACCTTGTTCATAATGAGGACAGCCATAAACGATATGAATACATAAACATGGACGCATAGTATATAATATATGTAATTAATATACAATTAATCTTATTAAATTAAATCACAGTCGTTTTCTGGTAAGGTAATCAAAGATCCTGTTAGAAACTGAAAGCCCTAGTAAGTTAATACTAACCACATTATAAACGCCATCTTGTGGTTATAATATATGTAAAGATTGTAAACACACTTGTTTAAATTTAAATTAAACATTGTCCGGGTTGCTGTTGCTTATTCAGCAGCTTGCGTGCAAAATTTTTGCACTTTAGAAACAAAAAAGACAGTCGTCCAATACAAAAATAGCAACTCTTGACACAAAGGTATAAACAAAACCGCTTGGCTATTTTATTAATTCATTAAAACTGAGTTGAAGACATTTTAGTGTATGTCTCATTCAAGTAAATCACGAGATAGACATGCTTTGACACAGGAGTGCTAATTAAAATATATATCCGGAAGCTGATTTCTAAAGTTCCTTTAGGTCATCTAATTAATTAATAACAATGACTAACTTCTACTTTAATTAACAAATCAGCACAGCCGATCCTCGAGGCACATACATATTATATTAAGATCACAGTTACACACAAAATATGAAGTAAGTTTTGTTTTATGGTGCAATTTATCCTTTTGTTAAAAAACAATACTTTTTGCTTACCTTTTGTCGCACAAGGGAAAAGGAGTAAAAGATGCAAAAACACGATTCCGAACTGGTTGCATGTTCGTTTATCTGCCTTAATTACACCCGCGACCATACTGATTACCGTCACTTCGCACTTCGTGTGGACACTTAAACATAGTTAATTATAGTGGAAAGGCCCATTGTCCCTACAAAAACACTCGTCAGAACTTTAAGTTTGAAAAGTCTCAAATAATGTCTTTCATAGTTCCGCGTGGGATCGCGATGTGTTTAGACAGAGGAGCGACACAAGCTCCCCGCGCACTGTCCGGGAGGTTACTGCCCCCCCACTCTAGCTTGTCATTTCGCGCCGACTCCGTAGCTTACCCGTGAGCTTTTCCGCGATTGTTAAGCTACGGTTTCCCGAAAAAGCATTCGGCGACGCGATTCCGCGCTCGAAGTAGACCGACGACAGCGTAATTACATTAATTTAGCGATCAATGTGTCACTCAACATGAGACGTGGATTAAACTTGCCTGCTAGCAGAGATGCGATTTATTTGAAATACTTCTATTTAAAATGCAAATACAAAATGCAAAATACCTATTTTGTATTTTGCATTTAAATGCCTTTTTGTAAAAAACATTTTGTATTTTATTTGAAATACCTTTCGAGATGTATTTTGCATTTTTAATATTAATTTCAAAATGCAAAATACTTTGTGATTAAGTTTAGCCAACATTACCAGTCAAACAAAATGAAATGAACGAATGACGCTTGTATTGCCGAATTTGACCGATAGAGGCGCCTGCTAGCCATGCGTGTCCTTTTTTTTCTTCTGTGGTCAGAGTGCGCGCCTTATGTCTGACTAAGTGTCAATGTCAAACGAAAATGACGAACACGAACATTATCTATGGCTATAAAAACGCAACGCCGCTGACGCCGACGATTCGATTGTACTTACCACGGGCGATAATAAAGAAAGCCTCAGATCGCATATTTATCGCCCTTACCTTCGGCTCGGGCGTAAAAAACCTGCGATCTGAGACATTCTTTGTTTTATCGCCCTTGGTAAGTAATGTACTATTAAGTGAGTATTATTATTATTAATAACATAACAGAATTTATTGATACGCGTACTGATACATATGACCAAAATGTCATGCATAAGGTGCCATTTGGCTCGGCATTGTATCTCTATTCTATTTCTCATGATAAATATCTAAAATTAATAAAAATATCATTCGTTTGGTCAAAAGGTATTTTATTTTGAAAAAGTATTTTGAAAATACCTATTTTGCATTTAGCATTTGAAATACAAAACGCAAAACTATTTGGTATTTTGCATTTGAAATAGTAAATCTGAAAAGTATTTTGCATTTTGTATTTAAATGCTTTTTTAAAACCATTTTGTACATCTCTGCCTGCTAGCTTAATTACTGTATTTTGTAGACGTTTTGTAATTTAGACCTTTGCGTAGGTATCGCATGAGAATGAACTTTTTCATTTATCAAAAAGTTAAGTTCAATCGGGTTCCGTACCCGAAGTGTCCAAACGGAAACCTATTTCTGTAACTCACGCGTCTGTCCGTCCGTCCGTCGTCTGTCACATGGTTTTACAGCTATAACGGTTGGACCTATAAACTTGGGTGAAAATGCTTATTATTATATTTTACCAAAAATATTAATACTCATACTTTCAAATCAGGGTTTGTCATTGAAAATACATTATTTTTCCTATTAAAAGCAACTTAACTTTGCAGTTCGTTCGGCCTAGAAATATCTTTCTATGAGCCCTAGAAATACCTTTCTATGAGCCCTAGAAATGTATTTCTATGAGCCCTAGAAATGTATTTCTATGAGGCCTAGAAATATCTTTCAATGAGCCATTTTTAAATTGTAATGTGTGTAGAAATATCTTTCTATGAGCCATAGAAAAAAAACAACGGGTTGCACTCTGGGAGTGCCGGCAGAAGTGAAAACTCAATAAAGATAGTAAATGGGTCATTGTCAGATTTAGGTGCGCGTCTTTTCGGTGGACAGGACATGCCAAAAGTTAAGGGCTACAAAGCTTAATTTTCGATTGATCTGATAACCCGCATAATCTGTAATTCCGTGTCTATAAATCCATGTAATAAAAACGTAAATTACATGCACACAAGCCGTTAACTATTGTCCACCGAATGGACAACTTTTGTTTTTCCGACTGACAATGACCCAAATAACAAAGATATTCATATCGGTATCGGTATCGGTATCGGTATCCGTATCGGTATCCGTATCCGTACTCATACTCATGTTCATATTCATATTCGCATAATCAATTTACATATATACATAATATGTCCCGAGTATCACTGTGTCTTACGCATCCTGAGTTTAGCTGATATGACACCTCCTAACATCGCAATCACGATTACTAGGAGCGGTCAACTAGCTGGTCTTAGAATCTTAGAATCTGTCGCGAGTTCAACAAATTTTCCCCCAGTACAAAAGTGCTCAGTGCCGCTAAAGAAGTTTTCACTTCAAAAATTGTAAGCAATACTACTACCTATTTCCCATTTTTATTTCTTTAGATTCGTTGAGTGTGCTCAGGAACTCCATGAGCTCATACCGCCTTCCCCCTTCTTCCATCAGATATCCAGACGACGTACGACTGGCTACTTTCATTACCTGGTCGAAATCATCTTTTTTTTAATAATGTGTACTGGTTTGGTATTCGAATGGCGTATGTAGGTACTTCCAAGTTCAAATAACCTGGACCTTTTTAAGGTACGAGTGAATCTTCTGGGTGAGCCCGCATCACCGTCGGTCTCATTTTCAATTTAAAAAAATATATATGACTGGTTAGAATTAGGCGTTTATTTAAGAAAATTTAATTTAGCTGTTTGCTCTAAGGAAGAACGAAGAACCCAACTTTGGTGTATTTTGAAAATTAATTTTATTTTTTAGGAAATATTATATTATTATTATCTATTCATTTAATGTGACTCGTTTACTTTATTTGTCTATTCTAACAGAATCGTGCTCTATCAAGGTCATAGGGGCCCCATTACCCTAATGTGCCCAGGGCCTCAAATTGGTTAAAAACGGCCCTGTGCGTTTCCGTTACTTTCACCCAGTGCCTTGAACGCACAAACGCGTTCATAATATTTAGTGACTTTCGCCCTGTGCCTTAGTTCCTTAGACTTAGAATAGTCGGATGAACTTGCATCTACCATCTACCTACTGTGACATCTTAAACTTCCCGTGGCAATTTCCCACATTTTAAATTGAATAATTGTAATAAAGTTATTCTTTTCAGAAGTCATAATTTACTATATTTTTTTAGTATGACAATGGGGAAGTTTATACGGAAAGGTTAAGATGCCACAGTAGGTATATAGTACATGAACAGTATTTTATTGTTTACTTTTATCTATAAAAAATCTTTCTCGGATTGGCGTGTTAACTCGTCAAATTTGAGTACAAATTATAATCACGCCGTACTGAAAGGGTTACGTGATTTGTACACAAATAATTATTCCAGTCAGGAGACTAATAAAATTAAGTTGTATATATAATATCATTTATTTATTTTTGACTAACTTATTTATGAGTATAGTATATTAAAAGAAGGATTAAATACGATTACCTATAACTTGATAGCGATTTGTTTAACTTCTTCAATCACTAACTGGTAAACGAATTGGTGAAGTACAATCGTCTACAAAAAGATGTATCCATTTTTTTCACCTTGAAATGGATGCACGTTGTAGATATCTTCCTGATTTCATGTATTGGCCCAGGCTAAGTGTTGTTTTCTCCAACAATTGGCATCCATGTTGAAAATACCTCTGTCCTGACTTTTTCTCAGCATGAGGACGTGGCACAATTGTATGCACTATGTACCTGCAAAACATAACATTAAATAATGAAATGAGAGCGTAGGAGATATGTGTGTATTTTTGAAATTATGTCCCTAATTATCTACTATACCTATTTCAAAGACAACACGAAGAAGAGTGGGCTTCATATTCGTTTATCGTATAGCTCACGTAGTTCAATACTCAAACGTTTATATTGCTAAGTAATCAACTGTTTTCGTTGATATTCATTTATGTATGAGCTGCATAACCACCCGGCAAAACAGACTACCTACCTAAATAAATCAATTGATTGGAATATAAATATAACATCGCATCGGTGTGAACAGGGATAGTAAATAATGAATTAAAAAATACTTACTTTACTCGGCGGCGTATCTGATAACTGCTTTTCACAAGAATAATGCAGAAAATCTTATAATTAATTAAGATTGTTTTATTTTCAATATGTTGACAGGTTATTGACACACGTGTTATTTCAATATTTAAAAATAACCATGGCAACCATACGACCATAGAGTATTATAAAATCTGTGACCATAGAGTTGAAAATTAAATTTTTACGATAAATTGTAACGTTCCTTTTCACGTTCAGCTTTGATTAAGGCGAGGTTCTTCCATTGCAAATGTTCCGCTCTAACACGCGTGAGTTTGCATTGACCATCCCACTCTCTACGGAACTGTGCGCGTAATTTTCGTAAATTTTTAGTACATTTTTGGGTGAGAAAAATACATGGCTTACTATATTAACAATATTAATCCCGACATCCCTCATACCATCAAATACGTGTATTTTAGTATTATTTTCTACTCATCATGTTACCTAAGATTGAAATAAAATGAGTTTTATCTACACACATATCATAAATCCTCTAATATGCGTTCGGAAACCGTAGAAAATGACTCTCATTTCAACATTCAATGAATTTATGGCAATTTTCTTATCTGTGGCTAAGGCTACAGCAGTAATATAATTTTTAATTTTAATCTCATATATGATGTTAAAATATAAAAACGTCAAACAAAACTGTCAAAATTTAAATGTCAAAGTGGACATGTCCCTATTCTAGTATCACTGAAAATTCAAATTCAGTCGATGCCAAATGTCAGCTCGATGTTTTTTTAGTATATATCGCACGAAATTTGAGCTAGAACGACATGATCACATCAGAATAGGGACTCTTTACTTTTTAAAATAACATTCAGGTATCGGTTGCCAGTTCTGATTTCGATATTTCCGCAACCGTGCAAAAAAGGTTGTATTAACACAATTATTGTATTTATTTACTACGGTTTCTGAACCCATCTTAGAGTAGTTATAACATGTGTGTAGATAAAGTAATGTATGCAACTGTACATAATTAGGCATTAAAACACTCGTGTGACACTCGCCTTCGGCTCGTTTCATAAAACACACTCATTATGTACCAGTTGCATAAACTACTATTAAGATAGAAAATAGAGGTATGTTTGGACTTTTTTCTATCGAACAAAGTTTGCAAATTGTGTAACGGACATCCGACGGCACTAGATAAAGGTCTCAAATATAACATCGTATTTTTTTTACATTTTTAATATGTAGTATTTCGAAATAAAACCGTTTACCAAATCAGATTTTTACTATAACCCGGCCTTAATTGTATTGGGAAAGATGAAATAAAAACGAAACCTGCTTGAGACGGATTACACAAAATTTGTCGACATCAAATATAATAGGAGGCAGCACTTTCTACGCCAAATTCACGCGAAACTGGTCTTTTCTTTAAGTTTCCTCCCCCTGTCCATCACTCTTGGCCATTAGGAATTTTGAAGTAAACTGTCACCGTATTTAGGGACAATAAGAACTACTTTCCATGAGAATTTATTTGAAATATGATCTTTACGGAAATCGGTCAGTCTGGCTATCCGATATTGGACTTTGGAAACGCTTTTTTAGGGACAATAAGAGCTACTTTCCATGAGAATTTATTTGAAATATGATCTTTATGGAATATCTTAGGATTGACTTAGAACAGTTAGAACCTTGGCTTTCTAAGAAGACCAGCTGGGGACCCCTCGTAACATAGCAATCACCATACTAGGAGGGGTCAACTAACCTAGTCATAGAATTTATCGCGAGTTTATACATTTTTCCCCAGTACAAAAGTGCTCAGCGCCGCTAAAGAAGTTTTCACTTCAAAAATTCTATGATCCATAGAAAAATCTTTATATGAGCCTTAGAAATATCTTTCTATGAGCCCTAGAAATGTCTTTCTATCGGACACGCACTTGGACGGTTTTTTGTTGACATTTTCGGTTTTATTTTTTATCTATTCATTTCTTCTTAACATTTTTAAGGACAGCGAGCAGAAGCAATTCTGATGGTTTAGTTTTTGAATAGAATTAGTGCGTAGTTGCACAGAATAAGTAATAGTACAAGTACAGAAGTTTCTCTGTTAACAAATCTTCCATTTAAGCATGCCAAACGTGCCTAAACGTGGCCATCTCTTTCTATCGCACGCAACGCGCTCTTTCGAGGCCCCGTCCTCAGCGCTAGGGTTACCACCAGCGAGAACCTATTTTAATATAAGTACTTTATTATTAGTAGTGTTGTTTACAATACAATTACGAATAGTACTTTTAAGGTTCCGTACCCAAAATGGTGAAAACGGAACCCGTCCGTCCGTCTTTTCGTCTGTATGTAACAGCCGATGTACTCGGAGACTATAAGTACTACAAATACAATTAAAACATTTAGCAGGAAGGTATGTTCTACTCGTATGAACTGCTACGTAAAAGTGATGTGAAATGACGAAAAAATATTAAAGTACAGGGGGGCACTCCATACATGTAACCAGGGGATAAAATTTAAAGGTCAGAGTTTTTATTATTATTTTTGCAACCTGCTGCAATGCAATAATGTTTTGGTTTTTGCATTATTATTTATACACGACAGTTCACGACACGAATTATGTTTGTACAACGGTACAGCAGCGCGCGCGCGTGCGATCCGTATCGTTGCGCCGCAACCATTAAAAGTCCTAAGACTGGGGACCCGTCCGGCCGCATGTACTTTGAGCGGCGCGATGACGTCACGGTAGAGTGCCACTCCTGGTAGTTGCAAAGCTAAGGCCGTACTTACGGTTATGTAAATGTGGCGTTAGACTAAGTAGTACAGTTTGCCACTAATCACTTATTCCAAAACCGTTCAGCAAACCGCGTAAGCCTACCCACACAGTCGTTAACCATCTCAATCCAACCACAAGCTCCAGATTAATATCGTAGAACAATTCCGTCCACGTGTGTGCTGGTACGTGTCAATTGACAGGATATAGACATGCAAGTCACGTGCCTAGTTACCTAACAAGCACTGAAATATTTACACAGACTAGATGAGGGAGATGGGGTGACACAAAGGAGACGTGAGCTACTATGCTCCATTTTCACGTTCCGGGAAAGGAAACTGTTGCCTGAAAGTTGGTGGCACAGTTTTTGGATGCATTGAGATTTTTGTCGGAACATTATGGTGTTACAATTCGTTCGCAATTAAAAGAATTGTACCTAAAAAGTATGTAGATTACGGAAAAATCTAATTATCGCTTCAATAGGTGATAGATAATGTCTTTGATTTTTTTAATTTACTTATAATTTTAATACAAGTGAAAACCACTTTGGGGCTGCTATTATATGCGGTAAAGACAATTACCTAGAGGTAATTGGTCCCAGTATTGTTAATTTTCAGGAACATGATGGCCATTTTATGTTTTTCACTTTGTATACATAATATACCTATGAACTTTAAAGTATGTACCCAGTAAAATTTTTGGTAATGATTTTGTTTACAAAATAGCGCCTGCATTAATATTATGTTCAATTGTCAACTTACTGCACCTTTTGATTCTTATGCTGTTTTTTACGTCTGTAAGATTATTTTTAAATGGTGTTTGCACTGCATTGACTGTGCAGTAGGCAACGATTTACGTGCGCATCGCGTGACTGCTTTTCCATATGACGACCCCTCTTATACATATTAGGTACTTATAAATCAATAAAAAGTAAGCTTTTAAGGCAGCCCTAAGGATTTTATATGCTACTTCTAGTGATAGAAGAAAATATATGAAGCCATTGATAAGATTGGTTTTACTTTTCTTTCTCTATTATTCTAAATTACCTATAGTGAAATATACAATGACTTATAGTAAAAGAAAAGTAAACTGGAGTATTTCATCTGAAGTAAGCATATAGGCTGTAGGCACATCACACAGAAACTCACACATTGAAACCATTTCTACTAAGACACTTCATTTTATAAGAGGTTTTACTCTAAAAAGTGCGCTGACTGGTGAGACATGGATACTCGCGTGGCGTTGACAATATTTCCAATCCCAGAAATATAGTCAATGTTACAGGTATTCTGTTCTTGGCAATTTACCGGTACAAAAAACCTGAAAATGATATTATGTTTGTACGCCTATTGCATTTTTCCCCTTGCGCGCTGATATTACCAAAAACATGCGTTGATCAGCAGATGCTTGAGCGCTTGTGAGTCCCAAAGCTGCTAACAAAATTGCCTTTGATGCCAGCAACGTTTCCACTCTTTCTAACTGGTATCGGCACATTGCTAGTAAAAAGGGTAGTTAAAAAAAAAGGTTTTTTTGTTAATTAGTTGATATCCCCAAACCTTCACCCCGACTGAATATTAATCCGGCATTAATCTCATCTCCGTGAAAACTGAAATTCTTCGTTCATATCTGCCTGATTCAACCCCACTAATCTAGCGGTATCCCCCCGTCCGCTCGTAATCAACCTATCAGACCGGACAAAGGAAATTTCCTTCATTAACTCCATTCTACTAAAGTATTCATTGCTCCAGATTATTTCGGGATTGCTAAACATTAAGTTGACATCTTAGTCAAAAACTTTTGTACACACAAAAATGTTTTCTAAGCGTAGATACTTATATTAGGTATTTTTAATCTTATTTACTTATATTATTTTTCGCTTGACGTTAATCGAAAATTGATATTGTGTCAACATATAAACAAATGTGTAATAGCACGAGCAGACCAAACAATACCTACAGTCAGCATAAAAAGTAACTACGCAAATGACTCTTTTTCCATTACTATAAAAACTTTTGAACTCTTCATATTGCGTAGTTACTTTTTATGCTGACTGTACAACTGCTGTGCTCGCAGTTGAAGCGACTTTGATACCCTGTCATGTCAAGTTGTCAACCTATTCTATCTATGAGGTTATCTTGAGACAACACGTATATTTTTTAAATTGTAATATGTATTTCAATACACAGCAGATATATACATAAATATGATCAAAGCAAAAGAATTGTCCAGTGCAATAGTTGCATTCAAATAAATGTTAAGACGCGTTCTAGTTTCAAGATTTATTGAGTTGGTTTCATGTTGAATGCTGCGCACGTACTAACCTAACCTAACCTAACCTAACCTAACCTTTTTTTTTTTTTTTTTTTGACGGTGTGAAAATGCATTACGCATACCCCCGGCCCGGGGAGGGACTTACGGGGGTTATGTGGGACTCTCTCCCCCCGCAACTCCCTCTGCTAGCCAGAGGGAGGGGAGGAGCATACCCACTAAAAACACACCGGCGTCACCCGCACTGCCGTTAAGGGGGCGCCATGGGGTCGCGAGCATTTCAACCGCGACGCCCCCCGGCGGTCCCGGCTTACTCGAGCCAGGACACCCGCGCCAAGGAGGGGAAGGTCAGCGACGCGTGACCCTCCCCCCAGACGTGTAGGGCCGTGCTGTGTGGGTCCCCAACCCACCAGCCCTACTGGGGGAGGACGCGGCCAGCGGCTGCGAACCGTGCGCGCCCTCGACCCCTCCGTCTGCGCCGGAGCGGGAGCGCATCTTCAACCTAACCTAACCTAACCTAACCTAACCTAACCTAACCTAACCTAACCTAACCTAACCTAACCTAACCTAACCTAACCTAACCTAACCGTGTCCTGGAGTGGGGTATCAAAAATAAACTGAAATTCGCACCACACAAAACAAATGCAATGGTAATAACGCGAAAGCTTAAATTTGATACGCCACGCCTGCACATGGGTGGTGTCGACGTCGAGATGTCCAGGGAAATAAAGTTACTCGGACTCACAATAGATGCGGCTCTTACATTTAACACGCACATGGCAAACGCTTGTAGGAAAGCGCTAACCATGTACAAACATCTTGCCAGAACAGCCCGAGTAAACTGGGGACTGCATCCTGAAATCATAAGGTTGATCTATACAGCTGTGGTTGAGCCAACCATATTGTACGCGGCTAGCGCCTGGGCACCAGCGGCAAAAAAGTTAGGGATCAGAAAGCAGCTAAATGTGGTACAGCGTGGATTTGCTCAAAAACTCTGCAAGGCCTACCGTACGGTCTCTCTACATTCTGCGCTTATCTTGGCTGGTCTGCTCCCTCTTGACCTCCGAATTCAAGAGGCAGCATCGCTATATGAGGCAAAGAAGGGGATAGCGCACCCGGCGTTGGGGGACAGAGAGATCGAACGGATGGCCTTAGCAACCGACGCCCCGCATCCTGCGGAGTGCACGACCTTGGAGTTCGGACGCCTGGAAGACGAGGAGCAATATTCTAACGAAACCGCCTTTGATGTGCGCATCTTCACAGACGGCAGCAAAATTGAGGGCAAAGTTGGCGCGGCGATTTCCCTGTGGAACAATACCGGTGAGTTGAAAGCCCTCAAATTTGCGCTGCCGTCGCACTGTACCGTCTACCAGGCGGAGCTCTTGGCCCTGTGCCGAGCGACCAGCGAGGCTTTAAAGTCCAATAAATCCACGTTTGGAATCTTCAGCGACTCCATGGCAGCCCTTCAAACAGTTACCTCATGTTCCCCTCACCCTCTGGCAGTTGAAACAAGAGACACCATACGAAAATGTAAACGCCAGAACAAAAGCGTCTCATTATTCTGGATTAAAGCTCACGCAGGGTTGGGGGGAAATGAGAGAGCTGACGAACTTGCGAAGGAGGCTGCTCTAAGATTGAAAAAGAGACCAGATTATGACTTGTGTCCTGTCTCATTCGTGAAAAGAAGGATCCGTCTAGAGACGATTGACGAGTGGGACAGAAGATACAAATCCGGCCACACAGCTTCAATCACGAAAATGTTCCTACCTAGCGCGACTGACGCGTATAGTCTGGTCAGAAAGATAGGACAATGTAAATTTATGACACAATTGTTGACTGGTCATGGCGGGTTTTCCGAGTATCTGAGTCGCTTCAGGTGCAAGGAAGATCCGTCGTGCATATGTGAGCCAGGTAAGGAGGAGACTGTGCCCCATATTCTATTTGAGTGCCCGATCTTTGAAAAAAGTAGATTTGATATCGAACAGCGGCTCGGTGTGAAAATGGTATCTGAAAACATGCCTAGTCTTTTATGTGGAAAAGAAAGAAATGTGTTGCTAGAATACAGTCTAAAAATTGTAAAAATAGTAATAAATAGAAATAAGTAGATTAAGTAAAATATGTTTTCAACATATATAAAAATATGTATGTAATCATATAAAAAAACAGATGTATAAAATGAATAGATATAATTGGATTGTAAACCTAGTATATAAGTAAAAACTGTAAATAACATATATTTTGTAAAATGTATCCTCATTAAAGCTAGTATATAAGGAAAAACTGTAAATAACACTGTACGCTCTTGTGTATATTGGATAGAAAAATAAAATGGAAAAGTTTGTACTCTTATTCCCCGAAAATAGAAAAGAAAAATAAAATAGGATATAGTACTACATAACAGAGCTAAATAGGTGGGAGTCCCACCCACGAATAAGAATGAAAGTTGACGAATGACAGAAAGAAACAGTATGAAGTATGGACGTACGAGCAGTAAACAAGCGAGAACTGGAATGCAAGTGAATCAGAAAAGAAACGTCTCCGATAATGTTGGAGGTAAACCAGAGTAGGGAAAAAAAAAAAAAAAAAAAAAAAAAAAAAAAAAAAAAAAAAAAAAAAAAAAAAACCTAACCTAACCTAACCTAACCTAACCTAACCTAACCTAACCTAACCTAACCTAAAGTACCTATCTGTTCGGACCGTGGTGTCAGGTGAAGCGAACGACGATACACATCACAGACGCGTGCCTAGACGTAGACTGTTCGTAGCCGGTGCTTTTGCAACTCGAGTTGTGGCATTAGTTTAAGTTACAGATACTGCCACTGTTTTAGCGTTTGATTATATTTTTTATTTACAGAAAGTACATCTAATCATCGTACGCTCGCTCTTCTGCCATTTGGGGTCGGCCCAGCATGTCTTTTTCTTCCATACATCTCTGTCACTCGTCATTCTCTCTATTCACATTCTTCTTATTAATATCGTCTCTTACACAATCTATCCACCTTTTCTTTGGCCTACCCCGTTACTTGCATCCATCCACATTCATATTCAATACTCTTTTTGTTACATGGCTTTCACATGTCCGTACCACACCCAGAAATTACATCGAATAAATCTCATAATGCATCTGTATGAATCTGTAACGTAATACATTTGTTGCGGTAAATCTGAATTTCTTAATTTTACATTAGGTTGTTATTATAAACCTATTTTTTTCTGGACTACAAAGCGCATTTAACTAAAGTTATTAACTAAAATAGGTTTTTTTTTTTCATAATTTAGATTTAGTCGATACATATTATTTAGTTTTAGTTATTTTATATTTCATGTAAATTAAACAAAATCACAAATCGTATCAAAGACATTGCTGATCCCTGAGGTTTATAGACTCCTAATAAATATTTTACGGCGCCTTGAAGCTTCTTAAGCCTCCATAAAAAGCCAACGAGATGAACGATCGGCGCTAGCGGAATAAATTCTCATTTGTATGAAACAAGTCAGTATCGGGCCAGCGCCTGAGGGGCCACTAATTCAATCAATTGCCTGACCATAAATAAAATGGCGGACATTTCGCGATACGAGACACGAGTCCGCACGTAATTGAGAGGCAAGAAACAGACGGCTCCGAGCGACAAATCAATTACACACGAAACAGATAAAAAGGATGCATTAATAATGTAAAAGAAGTCGAAAAAAGAACTTCGCTTTCGACGCCTGATAAAAGTACGCACAGTAATGGTCATTACTGAGATATATGCTTTTATTTTATGATTATCACTCCGCTATCTTCAGGCGATGTTTCTCACGTTATCAGCAGTAACAAGAGTATAACTCTAGACGCAGGAGTATTCCTTGCTATCTATGTCGCTTTATTCAACGTGGCTCTGCATGTCTTGCCATTCGTTAGCGCTGATAAAGACATCTACTAATTGACCGTTATCAAGGTTTAACTTATTCCATTTCATTACAAAATACTCCAGAGTAATTTCTACTTCAGCAAAAATAAACAAAACTTCTCGACAAACAAACAGGAAATGAGACACCGATATCCGAGGGGGCTTAGGCACTAATCCCTATTTTTGTTAAGGGTGTCTGCCAACAAATGGAAGTGACAGTGCTTACTATAGAAATTAATCGTGAAAAATCTCTTGATGCGAGGAGGCCGGGGCTAAATGGAGCACTCGCTAAACCCCGCCACGTGCGCTGTCTGTTACCAGTTGACACTATTGGGATAAAGCCAAAGGGAGATTTAGTTGAACACGACAAATTTTCTTGATAAATTGTTAAGGAAGTGACATGGTGTGAACGGCACACTATCTTTTGAAGTTATATTTCCGCAGTAATAAGGAAATTCTTTGATTTCAATCACATGATAATTGAGCATAAATAGCGGCTAGTTAAAATTTCTACGGAAGTTTCTCGTTATAAGTGGCTAGGTCTAGTTAGCAATTTACTACGCTCCTTTTAATTTCGCTCGGGGTAATTTATATTCATGGTGCTGACTCAATAAAAATGACATCTCCGTTTAAAAGTCGATGTTCGCGAGTAGTAATGACTATTATGTGGGGTGACAGTCTCTATCTTTGTCTTTTTCGTATACCTACTACAATCCAAACTGTTGAATATTGAAGCATTTATTTAAACAGTATAGGTACCTAAATAGGTATAAAGCCAGAATAGCTGTGATAGCAGTTTATAGTCATAAAATTTTATATAATTATTTTATTGTACCAAAAAGCACTAACATATATGGCCAGATGTTACTGCTTTTTACCTCAACTCCTAAATAGCTTACCCAATGGTAGTGCATAACTCAGAGGACAAACCGCATAAGACCAAACATATAATTAAAAATATAGGTATGTACATGATCACTTAATAACTAAATTAAATGCACTAGTAGAGTAAGAAAACCCTGGCTCAGCAAATAATCTTAAAATTTAGAGATTGTGCTAAATTTCACCGAAATGTTTATGAGCATGCTTTTTTTAAATATTGAAAATGTTATTTCTATTAAACAGTTTTAATATTAAAAAAATAGGTATACATAGATAAGTAAGTTAGATATAAGTGTGTTAAACACGTGAAGATTTTAAGTAATCATAGACGATGTGTATATATATGCCTATTTTGCTTGATCGCAATACGATATGGTTAATTTCACTCTTTAAAAGCTTAGAAAAAATATAAGTATTTCAGTGTGTGACATTATTTGTTTACCCGGAACTACTCAACGCCTTAAACGATTTAGATGTGTGAGATATCGTTAGAATCCCGAGATTCATTTAGAAATTACGTCATCCCGAGGTACATAGGAATGTGACGTTGCAATATAAACAATGTGGCGGACTATGTACTTTAGTGTGACCTGAAAAAATGAAATGAAAGAGGTGTTGTTAAGATCGATCAAAATAAAGAATTTGAAAAGACGATCTCAAATATATATACATTATTAATTACGATTTAAAACATTAATTTTACGGCACGACATACTTTAAAATCAAAACCAAATATTGCGAAATAAAAACACGCCTGCACTGGATAAAAGTAAACTAAAAAGAAAGAACCTAGTTTCAAAATAAAAAACCTAAGAAAATCTTTTTGTTTGCAGCCTGGGGACTTAATATTCCGGTATTTAATTATATGTAGTAGGTGCCCGACTGCAAAGCAAAAGATTTCCTTACGTTCGTTATTTGATACCAGTTTGTTCATTTTTATTAGTTCACTTTTATCCAGTGCAGTCGGCGTGTTTTAAATTTTTTGATTATTATTTTGCGGCACGATAACTTTACCGCTTCAAATAGGTAGTTTTATTCAAATTTACGTCGTAAATACTGTTTCTACGTAGTCAATCTCGTGCACCATCAATCGTGTAGTGTGCCTGCTAAGATTTGGCGGCCTGTTATCGCACGCGGTTGCACAATGAATAACAAATTACTGCACAAATCGCGGTGCTTATCTTTACGGAGCGTCGTACTTATTGTTCCTGTCACCTAGGGGACTACTACACGCATGAATCGCATGATGCAGTGATAGATACAGATAAGTGCGAACTTTTCCTTGTGAGTTTTTATGACAATGATATAAGATCGAGTTTACCTTGTACAGACGGGAAATATAGGTTGGGTACAAACAATGGTTTGATACTTCGCAAAGGATTCAATTATGGGCAGTAGCAACATATTGCACTGTTTGCAGCAGTGCTCTGAAAACTCATTTTGTAGATGTTTACGTTAATTGTATCACGATCGTTGGTTGAAAACTCCCGGTTTGAAATATTTTTAACCAAGACTAAAGAAGTAATACCCTCGTCGATCCCTGCCGAGATAACAGCCGAGGACGCCCCAACATTTTGTCCTGGGCGTTATCTTGACAAACACTTTTTTTGCAAATGTTGAAGCCACGCTAAAATTGTCGTTTACCTTTTTCGCGATTGCCGCGAATGGCAGCTAAAACTGGTATGAAAGGCACACGGGTTACATGATTTGACAGCCGAGTTAACACAGAAATATATAAGTATTTAAAATGATAATTGTACCAAAATCACTACTTCTTTAATTCCATAATTTAACATTGACGTAGAGGAAGAAATCAATACCGATTTGAGATCTTCCAAATAATAAATAATATTTCGAGTATGTTAAATTATCCCTTGGTTAAAACATTTCGTATTGGAATTGGATCCTTTATTTCAACTGTCCTACAACTTGTCAGTAATTGCACCTACCTACATAGTTACAAAAGGGGTACTTATTTCGCTCAAGACCTTATAAAATCATACCTGGCGGATAGACTTCAAATCACGGAAATAACTGAATTATGTCCTAACTCTAGGGTAGAAAAAACATACGCCTCCGATAGTAGACATAATTCATATGGAATTCCGCAAGGATCCTTTATTATTCTTAGTATATATCAACGACATAACTAATTCCAGTAAATGTCCAATGATACTATATGCGGATGACAGTACCATATTTATAGAAAAGAATAACAATCACGACTATGAACACGAAGTTAATACAAATCTTAGGCATATTATTCACTGGTTAAACTGTAACAATTTGAAAGTTAATTTAAAAAAAGACCAAATGCATGCAATTTAGATTAAGAAAAACAGTTCCCACACTAGATATTAAGTATGAGGGCCATAGTGTAGAAAATGTGCATGTAACTAAATTTTTAGGACTTTATATAGACAGTAATATGTCGTGGAAATCTCACTCTGCAGAAGTTTGCAAAAAATTGTATCGTTTTTCTTATGCACTCTATAGACTAGCAAAAACTAATGACCGCAAGACAGTGCTAACAGCATATCACGGATTTGTATCCTCAACCCTGCGGTATGGTGTAATTTTATGGGGAAACTCCTGTTATCGGGCCACCATCTTTAGAGCCCAAAAGAGATGTATAAGAGCTATTTGTGGACTAAATCCTCAGCAAAGATGCAAACCTCATTTTCAGTTGCTAAAGTTATTAACTTTTCCTTGTTTATATATATTCGAGTGCTGTATTTTCGTAAAAACAAATCCAGGCTTCTTCGAACAGAAGAAACAAACTGATAATTTTAATCTTCGCCCAAGACGAGCTGCAGTAGTAGTTAATAGGAGCAAGACGGCATTGATGAGAAAATGTGTAATAACAATGGCCCCAAAGTTATATAATAAATTGCCAGAAACATGGAAGTCTGAAACTTTCTCTAAATTTAAATATTTACTACATATATTTTTACTGGAGAAATGTTATTATAATGTAGAGGATTATTTTAATGACATGACTATCTTAATTTAAATTACTCGGATTTTACTGCTTTTATTATTTTAATTCTGTGACGTGTGATTTGTATTTATTTAATTATTATTATTTTTTTAATTCGACATGTAATACCTACCTACTACTGGAGAAATGTTATTATAATGTAGAGAATTATAATTTAAATTACGTGGATTTTACTGCTTTTATTATTATTTAATTCTGTGACATGTAAATTGTATTTAATTTTTTAATTTTGACATGTTAATACCTACTAAATTCGTACGCCAAAAGGCACATCATGGCTTTGTGACTATCCAATTCGAATATTCCACCTTTTTGTACCTGTGATGAACGAATAAATTATTTGTATTTGTATTTGTCGAACAAATATCATATGTTCCTGCTCATAACATCATAACAACAAACGGTATCAAAGTAACCAGGTGAGAACATCGCATCAATCCCTCTATTGTGGGACGCAAACTTTTATGAGGTTCCGTCAAATAAATGAGCGCATTAGGCCGGGGCTTCCGAATATGTTCGCCGTCGAGTGTACTCGTTACCACGAGGAGGGTCCTTTATCAAACCAGCTATGATACTTCAACGGCTTTTACACATTGCCTTGCAAAGTTTGATGGTGTCATCGTTATTTATTTGAATTATCTAACTTCAGCTTGTAGAATGGATGTGGATTCTTCACTGTAGAATGTAGATGATAATTTAAAGAATGGCTCGATTTGCATCCCAGGTTTGACTTAATTTCAACAAAATTATTCGGATTTATTGTATTCAATACATGAATGAACGGATTTAAAGTTACATACCTACTATGAATCTAAAACAGTTCATCAATGCTTGGTTTAATAATTTGGTCAAAAAATACATAAATAAATTTAATCAAAATCTGTTTACAGAAACAGCAATCTTCTAATCCCTGCCGAAGTCCTCTATAAGGGGCTGGATTGTTCAGAACATTCTTCCGGAACACTCGGAATGGATTCAGACTAACGGACCCTTCGAACCCCGCATAAAATAGAAAACGGCTGGCTATTTACGAAGGTATCCCATTGTCTGCCTCGGTGCATGCAACCCTTCCGAGTAATACCGAAATTTCATTCGACAAAGGTTTCTAATTCCGCCTCGCGTTTGGTCTTTAAATTGTCTATTTATTGTTGCCTGGGGAAGCTTTGTTTACTGAAGATTAATTTCAGATTTGTTCATGCTAAATCAAAAATTAGCATTTCTGTGGCAATTGTATTTTAATCCCTATAGGTTCGACAGGAATCCAGGAAACAAGCGGTCTAATTTTTGTTTCTTTTGATAAATTGCTTTTAACAAGCTTTTATTTACCTTACAACGTTTGTGTGTATGTATGTTTGACTAATATTTAAAGCGGGTATTCTCATAAAATATAAACCCGTTGTGTTTGAGCTCATTTGGAACTGCTCAGCGAGTATTTGATGGCTACGGAAAAGAGGCAAATAGGCAATATCATCTACCAATTTTTGACAGAAACTCATTTAGCTATGCCATATAAAATATGCACGTGTAAAAAATAAATTCATTTGCATTTTTTGTATAAATACAAATAAATTGAAACAATGTGAATGGAAAATCCAAGCTTACGCAGAGAAAATGACTGCAGGGGAGTCAACTGGTGTAGAATTACTCAATTTAAACCGTTTCTCTACTCTCTGCTCAGTACATGTTCTCAATTTAAACTCAGAATTGTCCTCTCAGTTTGACCCATCTCAATTAGTCCTTCTGGAAATTTTGTCCTGGTTCAAGTGCACAACAAAATAACAAATTATTCAATCTACGAGACTCTTCATTCAGTTGACATTGTCAGTCATACAACTAGTCTCCGCGCTTTACGGAACGTGTTCAGATATATTTCCAATTTACTTACTGTTCAATATGAAGGAAATGATGAATTCCAAAATAATTTTACTAGTGCTCTCTTATTTGTTAGCAGTGCAATGTGAGGATTTAATTTTGGGCGATTCCGACGGCAAACGTTTGATTTACCACACGGTTGCTAAATACCACTTTATTCCGTTTAATAAGAGGGTTAAAGAGGTGTTCTTCTCAAGTCAGGACCAATCCGTTATTAATGTATGTATTATATTTATGACTATAAATACCACGTAAATATTTTTGATTATATCTATATCTACATCGATCAATCTGCGAAGAAGAGTTCTTCTCTTCGTTATTTACGGTTAATAAAAGGCATACTACTTACATACTAGTTAGCAATTAAAACTTGAAAAGAGAGGTACGCTCTCATGGATTGAACGATCTAATAATTACACCTCGGGTAGAAATATCGATTTTACAAGAAAACTATGTCCCGTTTTAAATATTATTGGCACTTATCTATGTTGAATATTTGACATAACTCATCATCATCATCTATTGTGAAACGCGGGTCATAGTCTATAATTCAGTTGTGCCATGAAACAACTTTGAACCAAAAATTATCTATTTCTATCCTATTCCCTTTACCTATTTATATCCTCTACTGTATATATTGTTGTGGTGATTACGTTACCGCCTTTATAATTTCATGTTATATTTCATAATCGATACACATTTATTGACAGGTCAACTAATCTACCTAATCCAACATAAACTAATTCGCACGCTCGGAATACTGTGTGACAATTTATGCCAATGCAAGCCCCAATGAAAATTGATTTAACGTCCAATAAATTCAAACACGACAATCACGTACAGGTAGATTTGAATTACCAATATTCGAAATACGTATCCAATAGTTGTAGGTTTTCATTTACATTGTTATTTACATGCTTAGAAATGCCTAAAATGCCTATCGAGGTATGATTTATGAAAAAAAAATCGTTTATTGTTTTTTATTCGGTTAATAATTTGAATAATGGCTGTTCTATGGTTTATCGTTTTTAACTTTTGAGTTAATACGTTGAGTATTTTAATGCTTACACAGACAAATAACAGTCATTAGCACCAAGAATTGATGACAATAAGTTTTATTTTAACCCTTACATTTCTAAACATTTTTACCTTTCAATATGTAATATTATTATAATATTTTGTGCATTTACTGAGAAGGTAATAAATAAAATTATATTGAACGGAATGTGACTTTATCCTCTTAATTTAAACTTGTTTTTATTTTTAACTGTGGCGCTCCCTGTGTCACCAATATGTACAATGTTCACGATCGCAATAATCCCTAGCCTACTTGTTATTCAACTTTCCCTCATGATCGATCTTAAAATCTAGCCGCGTAGGCACCCCATTGGTTCTGGTTTAGATGACAGTTATATACCTACATTCCGGTACATTGATATTAGAAACGCCGATTGAAATCAACACAGTTACAAACCTACAATCGCTTCTTCAAGATATTTATTCCTACCTAATGTAGCTCGCTAAGATTAAGCAGATATCTACATTTTACAGTTTCCGTATATTAGGGTTCCGTACCTACCCGAAGGGCCCAAACGGAACCCTATTGCTGTCACTCACGCGTCCTTACGCCCGTCCGCCGTCTGTCACAAAACTTTTTCCATAGAATTCTTTAATTTTCCATTGACCTATGAACTTGAAATTTGGTGATAATGTTTAGTATTACATATATTTTACGTACACATACTAATAATATATTCCTTATTTTCCCTATTAAAACCAACTTAATTTTGCGGTTGGTTCGCAGCTAAATGTGCGAAGTCCGACACGCACTTAACCGGTTTTTATAAATACATTACTTAGTTTCACAAAGAGTCTAAAAGTCCTGTGCAGTTTCAGTTCCGTGCCAAAAAAGTTTTCCATTAGTTCACATTTTAATATTCATTTCAGAGGATCCTGGTGAGCGATAACATGCACTCGAAAGCCGAGGCCACCGTGTCGGCTGGCGGCCTCAACTACACCTACGTGAACCTGCTGCTCAAGAGCGAACGCGGCCAGGGGCTAGACTATGATATTGAACTTTATACTTAAGCATTGTCAATATAATACAATTTAGAATTAAAGGAAAAATTGAAAAACTTAGGCACCGAGCAGGATTCGAACCTGCGACCTAAACCGCTGCGACCTGCTTTTTCCTTTATTTCTAAATTTGTAGTTTGCGTTAGCAGCGTTACTGCTTTATACAAAAATTTATATAATACAATTTTACTAAACTATTATTAAGTCATAAAATTATGTATAATGATGATCATATAAGTAGTAGTTTGCAGGTGTTCCTCAATTATTTAAACTTCCCGACACACGAATACACAGAATTACAGCTGAAGCGTTTATATTAACGAATTAAATTAGTTTAAATATTTTTCGAATTATTATTACATACTTACTTATATGTATAAGTAGTCAACATTATGTTTTTTAGTGAGACAATTAGACCTCAAAAAAGAAAATTGTGCGTGCAAAATTGAAACCAAGCATTTTTCTAAAACCATTTGATGACAGAGACTTTTATCCTAAATCCATCCGTCTCAACTCTCAAGCCAGTAAGACCTTTGCTCTTATCATAAATAAAAATTCACGAGCGCACACCTTATAAATCCAAACCGCTATACCCAGCATATGTAACTTAAATCTTCACTCGCACGTCGTTCTAATATTTCATAGAAAGGAAAGGACAAATTGTATCACCACTGCAAGGTGTGACGCTAGGAGCAGAATTGGAGACGACAACACGCTTTTAGTGCGCTCCTATAGCTCGTCGACTAGTGCGATGGGATCTGAGTTACCGTATATAAGTTATATTATCCAAGATTTGTATAACGTTTTACGCAATGAATATTAGCAGAACAAATTTTGTGTATTTATTTAAAAACGTTAACAATAAAATATTGCATATAGGGTTTATACCTACCAGTGGCGACGCGTCAAAAATATTCTTAGGAAAGCCGGAAATAATTTGCCTTTCTTATACTTCATGAGCCGTAGTAAAAGAAACTGCACTGGCTGAAAATTAGGTAAGCCGGTGGGAATCGAGTTGTATGGACGCTCCGCCACTGATACCTACCTACATCCTGCCTTGTGATAAACATTTTTTTAACGTTACTGTGGCTTCACAGACCTGGCCCAATAAAGCGATAGGAGTGTGCGATTGGAGAGTGGCCTGGGGAAAATACAGGGAAAACCGACCACGCGGGCGGTTTAAACACTGGAATACCAGAAGAGTTTGCGCTCCAGTGGAATTGGTTCAACGGCTTCAACCGAATCTGAGATGTGAGTGGAATCGAGCTACTACTACTAGCCTAGCTGAGAACAGTCCAGCAAGAAACTCAGCTAGGCCCGACCTGGGTCGGAGGTGCTAAACAATCACCGACCCTATTATTGGACGCTACGAACTCCATGCTGTTCTGACTATTGACAATGATTATATGTAATACTTTTATTACCTAGGTTTGCTAGGCAGCCGTAGAAAGACTTAGGAGACACCACCAGTTATGGACAAGGCCCAATAATGTACATTAACTCTATAATGTAAAAGAAAATAAGAGTCATTAATTTTTTATAGAACAATCAATTTAAAACCGTATGATCTTTGAATAAGGGTTGAAGTGTCCATTAAGTGCTTGTTCTTAAATTGCCCATAATTGACAACATTTCATATTTGTAACTACTTTATTTTATGAACTAGTTAGAAAATAGGTAAAAGTTTAAGCCACCCGTATTTTTTCTTTTTCAATTTAACTCATTATTTCATACAAAAAAAACACGTTGAAAAGTAGGTCATTCCAAAAGGGCGTAAGTAAAATATGACGTCATCTTCCCAACAAGAATCCAGAGCCACTCCAGAGCAGCGATTGTCTGTAATCTGTACTAAGGTCTCCCTGAATACAGCGAGGAAGATGACGTCAACTTTCGGTTTACAGTAATTTGCGATTTTTTCCAAAATTAACGGAGAAAAAAATCTAAAAAAATGTTTTTTGTGTACTTCACACGTTTTTACCGAAATGGTTTTCGAATTAAGAGGGTACGAACATTTCGCTCCAACTCATCCTAGCCGCGATCTCCCTACGAGCGGCCATGTTTAGCTACACACTAAAACGATTACTGTGTGCGTGCGGTTCGAGTGCTGCCGGTTGAACTGACATGTCTTGATCATTGTTATAGAGTTAGAGTGAGGTAGGAAAAAATGTGGTGAGTTTTAAATGTTTTTATTTTATTAACATTACGTACCTACGCACTTATTAAGGTGGTTCGATTTTCATACAAAAAACGATCGACATTTATTATCTCATTACACATTATTAATACTTAAATATGTGTTAATCTATTTACTTCTGACTATTCATTTTCGCGAAATTAATAAAAAAACTGTGTTTCATACAGAAATTACGCAAAAAAACAACGTTAATTTTTTATAAATTTTACGTTTGGGAGCGTGATAACTGTCATGTACATTGTGACGTTCGGCCTGGTACTTTAAATTACTTTCCACAGAAACTACTTGGCCTTAAAATCTGAAATTGCACATACATATAATTCGGTAACTAGTCCAAACAACGCAGTCATAAATTATCGGGCGCTCGTTAAGAATAAAAAAATATAAATGAATATGAATATGAGAGTAAATTTACACAAAAGATAACAACCAGTAAACATATGTTGGGAGACTATAAAAACGATTTTTAGAGGTGCATGAACACGAATTAATCAATAAAATTGGAATAAGTTTGTCAGGAAAAAAGTCAAATTTGGAATGATAATTACGTGGAGTCCACGTGTTACGGGGACTAGTTTTACTTTAAATTACTTTCCACAGAAACTACATGGCCTAAAAATTTTAAATTACACGTACATATAATTCGATAACTAGTTCAAACAACGCAATCATAAATTATCGGGCGCTCGTTAAGAATAAAAAAATATAAATGCATATGAATATGAATATGAGAGAAAATTTACACAAAAGATAACCAGTAAACATATGTTGGGAGACTATAGAAACTATTTTTAGAGGTGCATGAACATGAAATAATCAACAAAGTTGGAATAAGTTTGTCAGGAAAAAAGTCAAATTTGGAATGATAATTACGTGGAGTCCACGTGTTTCGGGGACTAGTTTTACTTTAAATTACTTTCCACAGAAACTACTTGGCCTAAAAATCTGAAATTGCACATACATATAATTCGATAACTAGTCCAAACAATGCAGTCATAAATTATCGGGCGCTCGTTAAGAATAAAAAAATATAAATGAATATGAATATGAGAGTAAATTTACACAAAAGAACAACCAGTAAACATATGTTGGGAGACTATACAAACGATTTTTAGAGGTGCATGAACACGAATTAATCAACAAAATTGGAATAAGTTTGTCAGGAAAAAAGTCAAATTTGGAATGATAATTACGTGGAGTCCACGTGTTACGGGGACTAGTTTTACTTTAAATTACTTTCCACAGAAACTACTTGGCCTAAAAATTTGAAATTGCACATACATATAATTCGATAACTAGTTCAAACAACGCAATCATAAATTATCGGGCGCTCGTTAAGAATAAAAATATATAAATGCATATGAATATGAATATGAGAGAAAATTTACACAAAAGATAACCAGTAAACATATGTTGGGAGACTATACAAACTATTTTTAGAGGTGCATGAACATGAAATAATCAACAAAATTGGAATAAGTTTGTCAGGAAAAAAGTCAAATTTGGAATGATAATTACGTGGAGTCCACGTGTTTCGGGGACTAGTTTTACTTTAAATTACTTTCCACAGAAACTACTTGGCCTAAAAATCTGAAATTGCACATACATATAATTCGATAACTAGTCCAAACAATGCAGTCATAAATTATCGGGCGCTCGTTAAGAATAAAAAAATATAAATGAATATGAATATGAGAGTAAATTCACACAAAAGATAACAACCAGTAAACATATGTTGGGAGACTATACAAACTATTTTTAGAGGTGCATGAACACGAATTAATCAACAAAATTGGAATAAGTTTGTCAGGAAAAAAGTCAAATTTGGAATGATAATTACGTGGAGTCCACGTGTTTCGGGGACTAGTTTTACTTTAAATTACTTTCCACAGAAACTACTTGGCTTAAAAATTTGAAATTGCACATACATATAATTCAATAACTAGTTCAAACAACGCAATCATAAATTATCGGGCGCTCGTTAAGAATAAAAAAATATTAGTTTGAATTTTACAATTAAAGGAAAGATCCGAAATGTTCACAGAACGTCAAGAACATAGAAGCACATATCCAGACATAGAAATATCACTAGCAGCAATAGGTAATAGGTAACATGGTGCCTTAAGGTATGATTCCGCTGCCGACTGCATACAACAACTGCACCTTCCGCCGCACTCCAAATTGAACTGTAATCATAAGACTAAAAGTCTCAATTTAGAGTGAGCGGCGTGTGCTGTTCCGACACTTCTCCACTCATTTCAAATTGAGCTTTTTACGCATACTATGAACGGAACGTGCAGTTGCTGTATGCAGTCGGCAGCGGAATCATACCTTTACCTTTTAACTTGTGTGGCCGTAGTACTGTTGGATTTTTTCGTCCCAAACAATTTACGTTTATTGCCCATTTCTGTAAAAAGACATATTACTTTATTGCTTTGAGAAGATATAAAATACCAAGTATCAAATTATTAATCTGTAGCGGACGCGCTACATCTACAGAATAGCAGTATCGGTGTGAGCTTGGTCACCGACCTTAACGCACCGAGGAGAGCGACACGTGCGTTCCTTGGGAAGGCCCGGCGCGTAATGAATCGAACAACGTTGTCGCGCGCTGTTATATTGTGAATTATAGTGGTTTTTAAAAATTCGTCTAAATTAAGTGGGTTATCCATAAGCGTTAAAAAAAATAAGAAATATCAAGCAAAACCTGTAGTTTTATAATAATAAGTTTTTTTTTTCAAAATATTATAAAACATGTGAGGAAAAAAATGTTTAAACAAACCGATTTAGACATTTTGTAGTATTTTTTTTAGATAGTAAAAACCAATATTTCAGAACTAGTGCGATCGCTATGTACTAAAAGACTATACATCCTATTGTAAAAGATAAACATCCAATCGTTTTTGACAATTTAAAATGGAAATATTGTACCTGAAAGATAGCTCTGACGCGTATTTTTGCAAAACACTCCGACGAAAACCTGACTGTTTTAAATAATCGTACATAGAAATAAAAGTTTAGCAACGCTATGGTCTAGAATAAGAGTTTATCTATACAAAACAGAAGTTTACTTTAACAATGTAGTCACTTGAACAAAGATATGACGTTAGAAAAAACCGTATATTTTCTAAAATACCAACTTTTTGTTCATACAGTCTTAAGACTTTTGGAAATTATGAAATATTGTCAATTGGTGGTGTCACCCTAGTTTCCTTTTTCTGCTCTTACCGGTTCCAGTCTCTCGAAAAATGTATTTGTACATTAAAATTTAAATTCAACTATTAGGTTACATGCCTACCTACTTAATTACATTAGGTCCACGAAACAAATAAAACCTCAAAGTTCCGCTTGGACGTAAAACTTTGTTTAACATTTACTGCACATTTTATTTCTAAATAAACGCGCCTTACAAGAGCTATATAGTAAGGTTAATACCAATCAATGGAAATGCGCGAATACGAGTACAATTAACAATTTCGTGACAAACCACCCAGACAAATTCAAATTGTAACTGTCCACGTTTTGGCTATTATTGCGGATACATAATATTAATATTGTATCTGCCATTATCACCTCGTGTAGTATTGTGGCATGGTATTGGGCGCTCCTCGCTAATTTAACGTAGGTACGTATACGCATGCTGTGTAAGTATGGGTACTCTCATATAGAGTATTCTTATCGTCTTAGAAGTGACGTCATAAATTGTCAACTGCAACACTCGCACAAAAATACAAGTACGTACGTACTTTATTTTACACAAACACAATATCTTAAACGAATACATATATAATATCTTCCTGAGTGCCGGGTGCCCCTGACGGGCTCAAAACAAGAGGGGAAAAGTTGCACTGATGCGTTTACTTTGAAAACATTTTGTGCCGCCAGTATTTTTTAAATCATTCTTAGGCGACTTCCTGATTTGTCGGTGCGGAGGCAGTACGATATGAGAAAAGTGTCAAATGTCAGTGTCAGCTGTCATTCGACGCGATACCATTTTTTACTACGCCCCTACATTTAAATGAGTGCTTCCTGACTGACGCGGGATGCGCGGTAGCGGGACGATGCGAAGGCGGTACTGCTTCGCTTCTGCGCATGATATTACTACTGCGCAAACGTAATACTGACAGTATTATGTCAAGTGAGAATCTTTGCGACGTCAGTAAGTTTACGTCAAAGAAGAAAATGTCTCATATCGATCCCGCCCCGCCAAGTCAGGAAGTCGCCTTAGCAAGAGTAATAAAAACACTAAAAATATTGTAAGTTTTGAGGATAACAAACGTTGCATTAATTACTATTACAAATAGATACAAGCCGTGCTTAATGTTAACGTTTAGGCGCTCGTTTGTTTTATGCGTCAAACGCATGCGTTCCATATAAATACGTTGCGTCAAACGCATTGAATGGATTTGTATGGAAACGCATGCGTTTGACGCATAAAACAAACGAGTGCCTTAGGCGATTTCCTGATTTGTCGGTGCGGTACAGTACGATATGAGAAAAGTGTCAAATGTCAGTGTCAGCTATTACTACTGCGCAAACGTAATACTGACAGTATTATGTCAATCAATCAATTCTTTAAAAAAAATGGCTTCCATCAAATTTATGATGATTTCGCCAATGTCACGTGTTCAATGACGTTGTTCGGTAACGACGCCATGACAGTAGATAAGGTTTTGTACGGTAAATGGATTCTGCCCGTCGTCGCCCCGCGACGTGTGCTCAGTGCTCACCAACGCGGCGACGATCAAAATCCCAGTATTATGTCAAGTGAGAATCTTTGCGACGTCAATAAGTTTACGTTAAAGAAGAAAATGTCACATATCGATCCCGCCCCGCCAAGTCAGGAAGTCGCCATGGTATTAATACTGCATAAATAATGAGGACAGTAAGATTGATCTCCGAGGTTGAAAAACACACACACACCTACTAATAGAAACTGCAGTAAATTATGTCTGCACAGCGTAGGTTTAGCGTTAACTACTGTTTGGCTTGTATAGCATAGAGGGGCCCAGTAAATCGCTATGCAAATAAGCCGGTTACGGGTATATATCGCTTAAGTTTGTTAACAACTTCCATGCACGGGGCTTGCCTAATAGTAGGCCAAACTCAGTAGGTATAGGGTTACGCAGTTTAATTGCATTTTGCATAATTTCGCGAAGTAGTTATTTATTAATATCGACAGGAGCAGCACAGGTGGAGTTGGGCAGGACAGAGTGCTGGCAGGTGGACCAGAACGCTGACAGATTGGTGACCACTTACAGGAAAAAGAAGCGTCGGTCGTCCGCCGGCACGATGGGTTGATGATATTAAAAAGATCGCGGGTCACTCCTGGATGAGATTGGCAAGGGACCGGGACGGGTGGCATACAAGAAGAGAGGCCTATGCTCATCAGTGGGCGATTACGGGCTGAAGATGATGATGATGATGATGATATCGACAGGATGTTTAGTTTTTATATGATATTTATTGCCGTAAAAGATTTATAGGCGCTAAATTTATCGTAAGGCGATTTTCGTACTCGTACATCACAAAAAAAAAATATGTTGTAGTATTTAATAGGATCAAACCTCTGCTGGAAAAAGCTCCTAGTTATGCTGAATGGTAAAAGGAAATTACTTATCCTTTGGCAATACTTCATTTTCAAATTGTTACATTTACGTTATAATCGTAGAAATCAGTATAATGTAGTGCTGTTCGTTGTGTTAGGTACTTATATTCTTGAATATAGTATAATTATGTACACATTTTATATTAATTTCACAAATAGTGTACAGTAAGTAGTGGATTACTTACAATTTAGTGTTCTCAATCGATTTTATGGTGGATTTTTGCTTCTAATTGAATACAAAATGTTGCTTAAAAATACCAACTTTTAACCAATATTGAAATATTAATGACATAAGAGGCTCGTTTACATTGGGACTAAGGTCGAATCAAATGTGGCAGTCGAAGGGGCCTTATAAATCGAATTCGACTATTTACTATCCGTAATTCACGTTCAAACTAGAATCGAATTGGTTCAGTAAAAAATGCTAAAACACATTTATAGACTTTCATTTTGCACTAATATATTCTAAGTTGTTATACTAATTTATCATCTGTATAATAACGAAAGTCTAATAATCTGTACGATTTTATAAAATTTTGATGAATAGTAGCTACAACTTTGACACAAACATGATATTCACTAGACATGGAAACACAATCAAATCGGCAAAAAAATAGAACTCCAAATTTTCCGTCGCACTAATTCAGTCGTACGTCCACATCCACAAGCGAGCCGGGCAATTAGCCGCTACCCGGATATCCGTCTATCGATTTGCACGCAGCAATTATCCCCGCGTTACCCGGCCGGTCGTAGAGCAAGGATCAATTACCGCCACCACCCTATATTATGCGGGAATGGATGAACAAAGAGATGCACTGTGACACACTGGATATAGATTAGGCAATGGTTTCGGAATAACGGCACCTATGTGAATTGCGCACGTATTGGTTCCGATTTTAGCACTAGAGACAAACAGTACTATTCAAAAAGTTATGAAGAGAAGAAAAAACAATGCACCCCGTTTCATTTCTCTTGAGTGTTCCTACACTAAAAGTAGGTAAAGGTGTATAGTGCACGCCATCCACGAAGGCGCGCCCCTCCACAGCCCAAGCCGTACAACTGCGCACAGATTAGTATTAAGATTCGCTGTGAAGGGGCGCGTCGTCGTGGATGGCGCGCACTATAATTTCTTAACACAGACATAAGATAAATTTAAAGTTAGAGATTGGATATTCTTGAGTTACGTGAGTCAAAACACCCCGTCAGAAACGTAATAAATGCCTTTGTTTACTCATATCAACTTGCTTGAAGGAAAATGATTGTTTTCCCGTCTTCACGAATACAGCCGTACATTTGTTTGCCAAAACGCTACATAGAGCACGTTAACGCGATCTATGAGCCATAGTTTTGATAGTAATGGCCCTGTTTATACGAGATCCCAGCGCCTCTCCACTCGGTATCGTATCTTTAAGAGATATACTTATTTTCGCCTCTCTCATATCATTTGCTCCATCGGATATTCCCTCAGTAGCGAACTGGCGTAATCCCATTTCGTTGAGATTAAAAAGGGTCTCTTCTGACAAACTGATTCAATTATATGGAGCATTTTTTTTAGAAAAGTCGCTTGCTTTCTATTCATTTTTATCCTGCTTCGTATGGTTTAAATTTGATTGAATTTACTTTTCGCTTACGAGATTTAGAAGACATTATCTGGTTCAGATAGAACCCCTTGATAGTTCTACAAAATGCGATTTGAAACAGGAATGAAACATTTCAATATAATTAATTGCATCTGATATTATATGTATATTATATTATAACACATCCACAGACACACACTTGTTTATCACACTTAACAAGTATGGTAAATGTAATCGTCCTGTTAGAAAACCTACTATCTAGTTGAAGTACGACCAATCGAAATAGGTAGCTAGTTAGTTATTATTTTTTAAATACGCTTAGATAATAGAATGCTGAATCAAATTCTCAAAAACTCGGTTAAATGTAATTCCGATACCAGCCTTCAAGAAGCTTAAGCCCAATGCTAGCCGGCGACTTCTTCGTGACTCCACTACTCCACTTTCACTACAAACCGAATTTATGTTGTCTCTGATTCTATGAAAGATTGATAGAGTCAAGACGGGAGATATTTGCGTTCAGAGGCACTGGTAATACAATTTAAAGTTTTGGAGCCCACATGAGCCTCCGTCTCGTTGTCATGGCAACGCCCTCCCTCAATGCGGATTTCTCGCTAAATTTCGGCAAACGCACGACGTGTATGGATAAAGGAAACGGTTTTCCGAGGAGGTGAATATCATTAGCTGATCGAATGATAGCGTTTGCTTACCATTTTGTCGGTGCCATTAGCGAAGACGAAAATCCAAGCGACTCTGTAAGTGTGCGACTAAGCGGAAAATATCTCTTTACCAGTGAGTTCGTTTGTAGATAGTAGGTACCAATCGACTAAAGTGTTATGTATAATTGTATATTTGCCTACTTAATGTAAACTAATCTGACAAAATTAAAGGCCACGATAAATAAATTAGAACTTAATCAGTAAAATCACACCGGCATTTAATTCTACCGCTACTATGGTCAGTAGATAATTAAGCAGACATTCTTGGGGCATTCTGAGACTAGTATAAACAGAGATCGTAAAAGTAAAGCCCCAGTTTACGCGTAGCGACAGCGACACCATAAAGTTGTTTGTTGGTGTAAAAAAGGGGTAATGAAAATTGCACCCTTGTGCATTATCATAAAAGGTAGACAAGAGTCAAAACAAAAGCTTAGTTTGGCATGTAATGTACGATGTTTGATGTTGTTGTGTATTACGAGTGTGTCAAAGTACGAGTATCAACAATTTAATGACTAAATTGACTTGTATGTAGCAAAATAGTTATTATGACTTTTTTTATACCACGAGGAACATTATGCGGCCTGATAGTAAGTAGTCACTTTAGCCTACAAAGGTGGAGGTTCTTCCCCAGTTGAACTGCTCTTAGCAAGCTCTTAGTATGGCGTTGAGACAATCCAGTGAGGAGTCTGGCACCGAATGTGTTAAAGCTTTTCTATGTATTTTTTAAAATTTGTTTCTCTTACGAAATACTCCTATTTTAAACTACTACTGGGGACTATACCCCAATCCAGTTGCATGCCTACTCAATTTAAAAAAAGCAATAGTCGGAGAGGAGAATATATCACTCGACGTGGCAATGAAAAAGGAATCCGTCCCAGGCAAATGTCGCTACGTTTATTCACCCCCTATTGTTTACAGTAGGGATTTTCTGATTTTACTTCGGATTTTCAGACACTAGCAGGATTTCGAGTTGCTCATGCCGCTGTTATATTGTTTTCTTATACGACAGCAAAAGGACGCGTATATATTTTTTTCTTATTGGTTCTCCTATCTTAATATTGTTGAAAAATACTACTTATATTTCATTTGCCATGATACGAACTGATGGTAAAATAACTTTAGGGTCCCATCCCAAGATACAGGCTTTGCCTAGTTTGGGGTCTGCCAGGTACTGTTCTTATTGTAAAAAACTGTTTTTGATCAATAAACGATTTTTTATAGCAGTATGTCATGAATAGTAAGTTAAATAAAGTAGGCACGTAATTCCATCATAATGCAATATATATCTTAAAATGTATACTTAAATATCATGCCAGTTCAAAGAAGTCCATAGTAATGTTAAAGCCGCTAGATGTAGGTTAATCAACGTTTTCAATAAGAATCGTAACATTTAATATTTGCAACAATTTTAAATTCTCGCAAACTACACTTCGTTAACCTGATAGACTTTGTACTCTTTTATTGATATTATGAAATTGACTACAAAGTCCACAAGCGTAAAATACTTAATGCATCGATTTCTTGTTTATGTTATTGTTAAGAGCACGTTGATTTTAATTTACGTATTCTGCGAAATATGGCGCGGGGCAACCAAGTATAGATTGAGCAATATTCAAATCGGAACACCAATCTCTGAATTTTAATGAGCCACTGATTTATAATTACACACGTTAGGATTAGCATAAATTGGAAATTTGGAATTGTATTTTGAAATTCTTCCCCATTTTCGATTAAATATATTTGACCTTATTTGATTTCCATGCAGAAATAGGCTGTTCTACAGGTGTGCCTAAGCACATGAAACCAAAATGAATATAATATGAAAGTAACATTTACTGTCAAATGGTTATTTAATTATATCTTCGTTAAGAGAGCGTTATTGTAACAGTTCATTTATATAGTTTGTAGTTTTGACATTAAACAATATGAAATGATAAAACGATAGTAAATTACTTAACACAAGGGCGGTAAAACAAAGAATGTCTCAGATCGCAGGTATTTGACGCCCGAGCCGAAGGCAAGGGCGATAAATATGCGATTTGAGGCTTTCTTTATTACCGCCCGTGTTAAGTACAACATTTTATGTCACCCCCTGGCCAGGAAGTTGGATTTTCCGCGCGCGGAGCGTGCGGTAATTGCCGGTTTATGGCCAGGTGTGACATAAATAAACTTTAATTTTAATTTTTAAGTAGGTAATTTGTTTTCTTATGTATTTACCATTTAATAAAGTAAACCACCTGATGTTTGACACCTCCGTTCAGTTCATTTTGCTTCATAATAAGGACTTTTACTTTCATCTCATTTCACGTGCTGACCAAATATACCATTTATTCTGTTTTGGCCAAATTATTCACTCATTACATTACAAATCGATAAGCAAGACGCGCTTAATCCAACCCTATTATCCACAATTCGAAAACAACAGGCTTAACAATCAGTCAAAAGAAAACATTATATTGGCAAGTTAGCCCGGCAGATTTAGTTGTAGAGAGAAACGAGCCGTATAAATCCCTGCTTAGGAAATGGTCTTGGCTCCAACAGACAGATAGCTTTAGGTATTCCTTGGCGTTTGCTCCTTACATTCACTTTACCGATTCTTACGTCGAACAATAGATGGGAAGCTTGTCTCGATACTGTTGTTCACTTCGGATATGCTGCCCAGGGGATGCGGTAAAATTTTATATTTTAACTTTGCCGGTAGCAGCACGAGCAGGAAGGATAGAGAAACTGGATAACAATCCACTTAAATTTTAATAGGTATTTCACATTTGATTGCGTTAAGTAGTATTGTGTCCAGGAAGTCACTCATTAAGGTAACCTAGGGGAACCTCCTCGTGCTTAATAATTATTACAATGACTCATAAAACAGACATATATAGTCATTAAATATTACGTTCTTTTTAAGTAGAAAATTATAATACGTTATTAAATTAGCAAATTATCTAATGAATTCAGGTTGATGTCATAATGTTGCTCTTTTATAGAAAATATCGAAAAAGCCAAAGTTAGTGCGTTGTTATTGTAATTATTTTTTACTTTAATTTAAACGCGTCAGTTTATAGAAAAATTTAATACAATTTTTACCGTTTTATTCGCTCTTGAACATATAAAGTAGTGTGATACTGATAAATCTAAAACTCAAGAACCCGCTATTTCATGTAAAGACTTAAAAGTAGCCATTATAGCACTTCACCTTGCAATTTTAAGCGGCAAAAAAGCCGCCGCAGTAGTTGCCGCTATCAACCGCCTGCAATTACAACAAGAAACTTTTACAACTTTGCCACTTATAAAGGCTTTGGGTTTTAAAATATCTCCAAGTTGGATTGTTGCGAGGAGTTTCGGAAATTTTCCTGTCAGTGCCTTACTGAAGGAAGATTAATCATTCTGTCAGTGGGAAAAGAAACGATAAAAAGTTTTTGGAGGTATCCTCGTTCAGCTTTTATCGAGGATTCTCTACTAATAACAGTACTCAGTAATCTACTTATAACAGTATAACACAGTTAAAAGAAACTGTTTAATTAACAAATGCGCGGATGGCTGTGGGACCTAACAACTAAGAAATCAAAGGTAAACAAAAGAAACTAATAATGAGCAGAAGATAAGAGACAAACATACTAAGCATTGCGAAAGTAGGCAGCGCCATAATATGTATATTTCTGTTTCCGACGTTACAAATAGCAGTATTATCACAAGTAAAGGTTATCGGTTATTCATTAGTCATTGGTCGCTGGCGGCGCGCGCATCACTCGAGCCTGTTTTTGTACAACTACGTGAAATGAGCTAGAAATGCGTTTAGAGTTTGTGATATTATTCAGTTTGCTCGGAGTGTGCGTGACGTACGACATGATTGTTGGCGATACTGTGCACCGCAAGATGGTGTTTCATCAAAGAGTGAAAGATTTCGCGATACCCTTCAAGAAAAGGATAAAGACTTTGACGTATACGGACCCTGACAAAAGGATTATCAAAGTACGTGTTACTTGTGTTAATAATAATAATATACCCATGCTTAACATGCTTTATTAGTTCATAAAAATTACAATATTTTTTTAACTAAAATAAAAGTTAGGTACTAACTTCGTAACTATCCATGAGTTTAAAAAATGTACGTACTTACGTACATAATATTAAAATATTATTTTTAAGACACAAATATAAAAATTAAATGGTAACTCAAATATAGTATTATTTATAATTTTAAATAATTATTCACGCAATCGATTAAGTTTGTAGGTAGTTAGTTAAAATGAGGAAATAATGTTATCTCTTGTCATTTACTATTTTGTTGGCCATATCATTAGTGTCTACTTTACTTTTATATTGGTTTTACTTAACTACTTTTTACTAGTAGTAGTAACATTGTATCCATAGGCAAGATGAACTTAATTCGCAATTTTTCTAATCCACCGAGCTACAGCAATCCCACGGAACAAGTATGTTCCGTGTTCTGTCCACACAATTTACCGCGTACCTGGGATGTTTACCTACTCTAAGCAGGATTCAAGTTTTTTCATTAAACTATTTGCTAAAGAAAGCAGTTCCAAGTAAACGCGGGTTCTACCTTTAAGTTCCTGTGATTGACGTCTAGTTAACTGCTCGTTGATTGCAAATTAACATTTTTTAACCTTTTATGAGCAAGCGGTAAAAACCGAGCAAGCTAGCAAAATGACCAATTTAAGCAAGGACTTAATAATACATTCCCTTTATTATATGCGGATTAGTAATAACAAATCGGTATTGTATAACAATTTTAAATACTTAATTGCTAACATCAGTCAACCCGGAATAGATAGTTTCATACCTAAGTATGTCTCTCTTACTTTTATGAAATGTAAGAACGGTATCTGACTAGCTCATTTAATTTTTTTATGTATAGCATATTATTTTCATACAAAAATAGTATGTGTCCTGTGAAGTTACTTGGGTAATTTGTCTGCAGAAAATCTAGCTTATGAAAATGTATCTATAAGTACCTGTATGTTCTCATAATTATGTAGATGCATGAAATATACAAAAAGTGGAAAAGCTCTCATAATATGTTTTGGGTTAAGAAACGAAATCTTGACCTTGAATGAACTGTAGCAGAAGTTTTTATTAGAGAGTAATAAGTTTATTCTAATGAGAACAGTTTCACTACATTAGACGACCGCTTTAGCTTAGTTGGTACCCTGCCTACGAAGCTGGAGGTCCCGGGTTCGAATCTCGGCCGGGGCATTTATTTGTGTGATGAGCACGAATATTTGTTCTTGGTTCTTGGATAATTTCTATGTATTTAAGTATCTATTTATCTGTATAAGTACGTATATCGTCTCTTAGTACCCATAGTACAAGATTTGCTTAGTTTGGGACTAGGTTGATTTGTGTAAGATTGTCCACAAATATGTATTTATTTATTTATTTTGAAGCCTGATTTTGAATATATTTTAGCCTTTTGGATATACCTATTAGGTACAGATACAGTTTAACCTGTTTTACCAATGTAATTTTCTTTTTTTCACAGGGTGTAGCAGCCATAGACAATGACTTCTCCCATGCCAGAGCCAATATAACGGAAGGCGGCGTGGGCAAAAACCATGTTACAGTGAGAATGAAGAGTCAGAGACATCATCCACTCAACTTCGAAGTAGAAATATATGTGTAGTTTAGATATTAGGTACTTTGTTATATTATTCTATACGCAGATCAGTAAATACATAAATATAAGTGTAACTACATCAATATAAGTGTTCGGGAATTATACGCATAATACTTTGCATGTATTGTTCAGGAAATAATAGCAACGACTTGCATTCGTTGGACAGGTTAAACAAAATCGGCATGAGTAGGAAACGTTAGGAAGATTATAAACCAATTTTTTTAATATTTTTAGTTAATGGTACGGTTGTTATTTACGGCAGCAGCCGTTAAAATGAGTTTGAAACTTGCATATAACTTATAACACTTAAGTACCTCGTCAAGTTCATTAAAGTATAATAAAGTCTAGTTTCCTCTCCGGATTGGAAGATCAGGCCCCGATACCACAAAACTTTACAAGTCTACAATTACACAAAATTTTACAATTTCCCATAGAAAAAGTTGACAAATTTGTCGAATTGTACGCTTGTAAAGTTTTGTGGTACAGGCCCCAGGTGTCAGGTGGACTGCCATCCGCCGCTGCTGGCGGGCTGCGCGGAAACAACTGTGTTTCCGCAGTAGCTAGTACCTTAAGGCGCTACACTGAGAAATTTGGAGACTTTGAAACGCTGTCCTGCCCAGACTAGCAAACAGTAGGGGCTGGTTTTCAGATATATGATTCTTGACTATATGATTGTGGTACTGACAATAGCGAAACATGATTGCTTAAAATTTTCTCGATAGAAAAAAAATCCAAAGTCGAGTCTATATTTTCCTTTTTTTCCTCAGCCTACTAGAACAACGCATTATTAAAAGACACGATTAAGTTAATATGATGGTATTTTACCTCATCTAGGTACTGACAAGAGGAAATTTAATAAACCTGCACACAGTCAGATATTTAACGAGATTTGTCTAAAAAGCCATTCTCGGAGAGGGTTGCATCCCGTTTTGTCGTGAGCGAAAAACAAAGGGTGTCTCTTTCAATCGATATATCGCCTTAGCAGCAGGATCCGATGCTCTTTTGAATGCAACCAGAGGGGTAATGCGTAAATGCTTGAACGATCGTTAAAACAAATCAATTGTCATTTTAACTCACCATAATTGAAATTTAGACCTACCGTACGTGCGAAAAGTTACGCAATAAATCTGCTGAAATAAGGGGGAAATAATTTTAAATCATCAGATCTGTGCTGATTCATATCAAAATTGAGGAAAAAAATTATATGCATATATACATCGCCTTGGCTTCGCATCATTTAATTGTGATTCGAAAACATTGTCTTTTCCTAATAGGGTACAATAGCTCAGTATCCTGCCAAACGATTGTAGTTGAATTAATTGTTCGAACGGCTTGATGTATATTATACCTGCCCAGTTGAGGCCATCGAATATTAATAATATTCTGTTAAAAATGTAAATACTTTTACGCTAAGTGCTCGTTTATTGTTAACATTGTAGTGTTATTAGATTACTAAACATGGAATGTATGATAACGTCTATATCAATCAAATATTGTATTCTTAATTTATCTAAATGTAATGTTGAAATTCTATAGGTACTTCAGGCATTGGTCATGGATGCATGCCAAAAAGTGCACATGTAATATACCTAATTATAAAAATCTGGTAAAATGATGATGCAAAACCTGTCAGTAGGTAGTTAAACAACAATACGCATACAATTATTTTGTAATCATCAATTTACTTATAACTTGTTAGTGTTAACTTATCTCTTTGACCTCTCAGGGGGTTAGTTATACAGTGCGCTTCATTTTCCAATGTTGAACGCACCTTTACAGCACATACATGCTTACAACCATATTCATAAGAGTGTATATATATATAATTCCTTTATTTACCTCAGTGCTTCTTTAAACATGAAACTCAAACTGCGAATGACATATCTAAGTAATTCAAATACATATGATTTGAAACTTGAGAGTTGAGGTATCTATTTAATTTATCAATGTTAGCCTTGTACTTATGAATCTCATTGTTAAGGTTAAGGAAAAACTTCAATATTACATTAAGATGTGAATATAAATAATTAAACATTCATGATAAACTATTTTTGTATATTTTCATTTTATTGAATGACCTAAGGAATTATACGAATGTTTGTTATATGCAAGCTCCTTCCGTATACAACTGGCATAAAGATATGATGAGGTAAAGTATAACATGCCAAGTATTTCGACTTTATTTTCGACAAACTCAAAGCATTTATTGTTTAAGAGAATTGAGTAACGTTGCATGTATATACAATTTTATACACTGTTTCACAAGACTACCTTTTCAACAACTCCAAAATATTGCGTATCAAAACTCGTGCATCCATACTATCCACACTTCTATACTAATAATAAAAATGCGAAAGTGTGTCCGTGGGTCTGTCAGCTCTTCACGCTTAAACCGCTGGACCGATTTTGATGAAATTTGGTATGGAGATAGTTTGAGACCCGGGGAACGACATAGGAAATTTTTTATTCCTGGAAATCACCCATTAAGAGGGTTTGAAGTTTGTATGGAAGAGCGATTGGGTAAGCGCCTGAAGTAAAATTTCATTGAAATTCTAAGGCGATGAATGACTTCTGCGCGGACAGAGGCGCAGGCATTAGCTAGTCAACTATAAGATTCTATGACATATGTAATTTGAAGAGCGCACTAAGATCATAGGTATTATAAATATGCAACTGCCTGTGTAACAAGCACCAGTTAAAATACTTGCCTTCCATTCTAGTACATTATACTATACAGGTGTTTAAAAGCGGTGTATAAAAACCGGTGAGTGTTTTTGTATGTACAATATCGCGTTCAATCGTTTTCCTAAGAGTCTATTTCACGGCCGTCAATCCCATGCGCGGAGACTGAATGACTGAGATCGTGAATGTAGACTTATGAATAGGACGTGTGTTATGTAGTCAGCAACGTATAGACAACATTGCTTATACTCGTATTATCCTAGCTCTATCAGGAACTTGATATGACCGATTGTTTAACAGACAGTATTAACTTTACGGTTTGTTTATGTTTATTATGTAGGCATAGGGGCCTTCACAAGAGCGGGCGGTAGGTTACCGATTTATCTACCTCTACTTACATACTTTTAAATAGCATTGTAAAATGTTCTGACTTTTATTGAACATGAATTTTGTAACCAACAGTTCTTACATTAATTTTTTAATCAAAGTGAAAATTGAAAAATTCAACACCACAGGTGGGATTTGAACCCACGACCTCTGGAATCCGTCCATTGCTCTACCAATTGAGCCACCGTGGTATCCCTTGTAATCCGTCGGTCTGGTCGTGGGTTCAAATCCCACCTGTGGTGTTGAATTTTTCAAATTTCACTTTGATAAAAAAATTGAGATTTTCGCTAGCGGACGCATCCGCTTAACAAACATATTAAAGTTCTTACATTATATACAGTTACAAATCTAAAACAGTAGGCATCGCCAAAGTAAGTTCATCGAAAGCATTGTATTTTAGCCCAGTTTATTCTCCTGTAACATTTTGCTAACCACGGAAAACTTGGAAAAAAAAACTTGTAACTCTCCGTTAGTTCCAATAAAACACAAACTTTAATCCTAACTTACGGCAAGGATCGCGTGTTACATAAATCAATACAACAAAAACCTTTGTTAGGTTAAAGAAGAGCAGAAAATATTTGGACACGGGTTATGGAAACAGCTTACGATCTGGTTTTTGTGGACAGGCCAGCAATAAATCAGGGGCGGCCAGGGGCCGATGTTATCTACGAGGACTGGATGCGCTAACCCATTTGCTCATTGTGACAGGTACTGCATGAAAATTTGGGTTTCAGCAGAGTAATTGCTTAACTCTTCAGGCGAGCGTTAGGACACTTTAATTTTCACCTTTAAAAACACATTCGCCAAGTTACGCGAAAAACATGCCGGTTATGTATTTTCGTGATATTTATGATTCTCGTCATGACTGAGCAATATACTTGTACTTAATTTGATAGTGGCACTTTTAACATGATCATAGTGACAAAACTCGTAGGCACAAACAACCTACCTAATATATATTCAAAACGATTCAGCTACTGAATCTAATCTAACCACAAATTCACAACCCACTGCGTAGGAGCAGCAAAGTGCACAGATGTTAGCCGCACACATTGTTCTAATTCACTGAGTCGGACGGAGTATTCCGTACGCCACCGCGGGTTAGACAGATCTCTATAAACACTCTACAAATAAAAAAATAAAACATTTGTGCCTTGCTTTGGTTTTTGTACATCACCAAAAAAACAGCGCAACACTTTCACGAGGCTTGCTATATTTATAACCAAAACGAAACACATTCTCTATTCATAAATTTCCTGGAAAAGTACATCTACGCTTCCATCATAGAGGCGGAAGTTGCAGGCCCGAGGGATAAACAAAAAGGGTAGGGTTTTTGCGGGCCCTCCGTTATTAATGTAATAACTGACACTTTGTTTTATGAGAGTTCCTACTTTGCTAGTTGGTTCGTGCTGGTCGGCGATAACGTGCTGATGCCGAAAATATGTTAGTCGAATTTGTATTTTCAAATGCGAAACATCAATTGATTTAGAACTTTTTTTTTATTATGAAGTCTTTGATATTCAATTGGACGCGTAGTTTGCACAGCTAATATAATTCGTGTTCGTTTTTCTCGACGTGATAACAAAATGCGATTTGAGTAGGAGCTTCCAAACACTAAAGTCACTAAACAATTTGGTAAAGTAGTCATAAAAGGAAAACTTGTGCTGCTGTAAGTACTTGTGTACCTAAGTACGTATTTTGTTTTCCCTACATAATATATTTCTTGTGAAAATCATAAATGTTGGCAATCTGCTAATAACTGAGTCCCACGTAGCCGAAAACTGTTAAAAATGGCTCGAGTTCAACCATTACTTGCTACAGTTTATAGAGATTCGCCGTAATCGGAAATGGTACAGTCGTTTGCTCTTTGGTGATATATTTTAGGGGCCAAGCAAAACCGTTCGCTAGCGGAAAATCTTGCACGTCCGAGGCGGAGCTCGCTCCAATCGCAGCTCAAACTATCGCCGAGCTCCGTACTCAGTCCGCTCGATATCGCGGACGTTTCCAACGTTCAGGAATTTCCAATAATGCACTAATACTGACTTAACTCCACGGACACAACGAAGCTCTACCAGACAGTATTCCTTAGGAAATAAATACTAAGTTCGAATGAAATTTTCCTCTATTTCCCGCAAGAATAATGTTGTTTAGACACTTTTACGCTACTTAAAGGTAAATTTGAAAGAGTTTTCAGTTTCCAAAGCAACAGACCTTCAGCTAGCATCTCGATGTTCAGTTTAAACTGCTTATTTTCGTAATAGAATTGAAAATCGTAGATAAAATTCTGTTGTCTCAAATAATATCAAAAAGCTTTATAAGTAAAAATAATAACGCGAGTAACAACAACAACTTCTACTTTTTTTAATGCATCTAGTACTAGTACACATAGATTTTTATAAAGCAACGGTTTTTCACATATGTGACAGACTAACCTTCTACTGATAACATGCGGAAAATGTGACATTTCCTAATGTCACATTTTCAACTAGCTAGCTTTTCTGCAAAGCACACATTCTAATAATGGCATTTCCTCGTCCTCGGCAATCCGCACACTTTTACTGTCTTAATCCTTCTTAGTAATTATGGGGAGGACGAAAAACTTTGTAAGTAACTCAGTTGCTTTCGAGTAACGTTAATAAATTGTTGTTTTGTTTGTCCCGTAAGTTGTTAGTTTTCTCGTCGATCTTAGATTGTGGAGTTTCGTGTAGGTATAGGTATTATTTTTATCTCCCGAGCGCGGGTGAGCCATCGTTGTGTTGAGTTATACATGCACATTGTCTCTGTTTGCGTTAGCGTAGGTGATATGAGTTCAGACTGTCTATGTGTTCGTATATGAACTATGGCCAACCCGCGCTCGTGAGATAAAAGTAATATACTTCTGAATAACCTGAATTACCTTATGGAGATTTTTATTACCTAAGTATAAGAAACCGTATTAAACCGGGGTGGCTCTTATCTGCAGGGTGACAAAAGTAACGCACCGTTTATTGTGCAAATAGAAAAAGTAAGTGAATAATATATCTAATTTCAACTAACACATATTTTTTAAATATTGTACGGAACCCTGAATCTAATAACTGCATAAATAAAGACACTTTACGAAGGGTTGATTGTATTGAAAGGGGAGTCATTAACCCATTTCTATATCCATTTTAGCTGATTCATAGCTTTGTCAGTTTGCTATCGGGAGTCACTGAACTTTGTGTGTGGTGTGTACAAAAGAATGTCGTAACAACAAAGAAGCTTTGATGTTAATTGAGCTGTGTATCTGCGAGTTCGTATTTATAGACTGAACTGGTTGAAATAACTCGATTGCAATGCGATAATAAGAAACTTACTGACGGTCTTTCAGGATATGTATCTCTAATTTGGTATTGGACTGCAGTAGATTATAAATTTATTTATACCTTTTTTTAGATTGAATTTTAAGATTTCAGATAACTCAAAGATAGCACGCCGCATATTTTCCCGTTACAAGATTGTTTCCCCTGAAATCGCATGACGACGACAATCGCACGATTTTTCTAATCTGAAAAAATAAACAAAGATTAGATGTCAACTCTTTCAATGCATGGCAACAACATATACGTATGCCTCAATATTTAATGCTGTGAAAAAGGCACAAGTCAAAAACCAGTGGTGTAAGTTTTTGTTCTGAAACGAGGGTATAAGTTTTTGGTACGATGAACACTTGATATTATGTATACATGTCCAGGATACTACCTTACCTTAGTAGTACTAGCATTAATAACGGCACAAGCGGGAAAATAACAATCTCGTGGTAATATGGCTTATTTTCTACCCTTGTGATACAACCTACTATTGTTAGTGCATTTAACTTGCCCCGTGCATCAAGACTACGCAAACACAGGATAGATAAACCACCAAACACTTCCAAATGGCCACACGCCCGAAATTAAAGTCCGATTCCCTATATATTTTAATTTAGCAGACGTCGTATATCTAAGGGATTTTGTTGAGAAGCTAATTGCGTAAGACTTGGTTGCGCTGCGGGTTTGGCCCATCCATCAATCAGGATCTGTCGGGGAACGTAGAGGCTAATTTGCCCGTTTGTTTCGCTATTAAGGCTTGCTACGTTGACGGGTATCATACATTGTATGGCTCTTTGTGTTGAGCACGGGCTCTGAAACATATAGCGGTGATTTGTAGTGTTAAATCTTTGATTTAAAAGCCATTTTGTTGATGACGAAATTAATTAGCTGATCGAAAGTTTGTGAGGGTAAACAGCAGTGGCGGAGCGTCCCTACAACTCGATTCCCACCGGCTTGCCTAATTTCCAGCCGGTCCAGTTCTTTTACTACGGCTCATGAAGAATAGGAAAAGCCAAGTATTTCCGGCTTCCCTAAGAATATTTTTGACGCGCCGCCACTGGTAAACAGTGACAGTTTTATTCACATTAAGAGTCCTTATCAGCAAAAAACGCTCATCTATTTAGCCCATTTTCTGTTCAAATTGACACGTATCTTGACATTTTCTTATTACGACCTAATGTCATAAAATTTATGTGTACTTACATTTGTATTCATCATTCCAAATGGACCATTTTCAAACTAAAACTGTTTCTTTTTTCGCTTAAATTCTACTAAACACAATAAAATCTAAAATAATTAGATAGTTTAACACAGTTATGTAAAATTTTCATAAGATCAGCGTATCCTTTAATCGCTTTATTTGTATTTTCAATATTTTTTACCAATGCAATCATTTATGCACACTGCTGGTTGGAACTTTGGTACAGTCAAGGGCATAAGTATGTATACATTTTTGGACCTTATTGCATTGGAATAGGGTTAAAAAATGTATACATATTGATTGGTGCCCTTGACTGTACCTACATACATTTTGACTTGTTTACATGTCAACTCTGGTGTTAATTTTGAAACGTTTTGTAGCAAAATAGTTTCATTTCCCAAGCGTTTTATTCCAGGATCTTATTATAAATTACATTATGTAATAATGTTCCGCTCTAGACAACAAGTCTTTTTGGGCATTTTTTGTCATAACTTAATATTAAAAACTTTACTGTTAGGCCGGGAGATGACAGAAAATTTCAGGTCATTTGTACTAGTACAAATGACCTGAAAAAATGAATGAATGATGTTTGTGTTTGTTTGTATTTGTATTTCTGGTCTGGCTTGTTCAATGCAAACATTTTAAAGCACATAAAAGTCTTAAAAACGCCTATCAATAACCTTCCTTTTCGTAACATAGTCGGCGACACTAAAAATACCTAACTTTTACGAGCTGTCATTGGTTGATTTTGTGTCATATGAAGTACGGACGTGTTCTGTTCTGATTTGACGATAGCACTACTATAACCGCTACAACTATAACATTGTTGTAGCGGTTTAGGTGTGGTTTAGATGTGGTTTAGGTTCACAGTTCTTTGTCCTGTTCATGAGTTTAGCTACTATTGACAATTTTGACACCCCGATCATCCCGCCATCTATAGCCATATTACCGAGCAGTGGAGTGAAAAAGTTCTTCTTTTCAAGTAAACTCAGCGCAGATAAACTCTAACCCGATTTGGCCTATAATACATGTTACATAAGTTCTTTACTGAGCCTGAAAGAGGATATTGAAACGCACTTTTACTTAAGCACCCCTGAAAACCAAAGCTAAATCAGTTACCAAACATTAAAACAAACAATGAACCCGAAACCACAGACTTTAATAACTAAAAGGTCTCAAAGAGCTGAATACGGGATTTGTGGTCGTAAAATAGTTCCACTGGGATCAGGGCGTGGGAATATAAAATGTAGGATCGCTTCCTTTTACACAAACAGGAAATACAGAAGGTTGGGTGAAATTTTGTCTGTAAGCATAAGATAAACGAGTTTCACGCGGACGAAGTCGGGGGCAAAAGCTAGTAGTTAAGAGGACTTACAAGTCTCTAAATATATTGATTTTAAATTATGACATAAGTATTCATAATACCAAAAAAGTGATTAAAGTATAAGATTGATTTATTAAAGTTTTAGATTTTATTGTGTGCCATTTTTTTTCTTCATTTTATTGTGTTTAGTAGAATTTAAGCGGAAATAATCAGTTTTTAGCTTGAAAATGGTCAATTTAGAGTGATGTTTGAAACAATATTTCTTTACGGAAAATCCAAAAAATACGTTTAAAATTTATGACATTAGGTCGCAATAGACCTGTTCTAGATAGTAACATTGAGAAAATGTCAGGATACGTTTCAATTCAAACAGAAATGGTCTACATACCTAGATGAGCGTTTTTTTATCTCATAAGGAACCTTAATAATTAAAACATTACACTCCTTTTTTTGGGCAGTTGTAAAAATAAAACCTTACACAATGTTAATTCAATTAAGTGCAAGTAAATGTGTCAAGCGTCAAGAAAAGTCATGCAAACAATTCAGTCATCATCATCATCCTCAGGCTGTAGTCGTCCACTACTGGACATAGGCCTTTCCTAATTCAAGCCACCACACCCGGTCCTCAGCTCTCCGCATCCAACCGCTTCCCGCCACTCTCTTCAGGTCGCCGGTCCACCTGGCGGGGGGTCGTCCCACAGGCCGAGTCGTTCGCGGTCTCCACTCCAAAACTCGTCTGGCCCATCGGCCATCAGCTCTTCGACAAATACTTCAGCTTGCTTATCCTCAGTGCTATGTCGGTAACCCTGGTTCGCCGTCGGATATCCTGATTCCGGATTCTGTCCAGAGAAAACCCGAGCATAGCCCTCTCCATAGCTCGCTGAGCGACTTGGAACTTGTGGATGAGGCCTTTTGTAAGTGTCCACGTCTCGGCCCCGTAAGTGAGGACCGGAATGACGCACTGGTCGAAGACTTTCGACTGGAGGCACTGGGGCACTGGAACATGACTTTAGTCTTATCCAAGTTCATTCCCAGACCCACCCGTCTGGAAGAAACGCCTAAGCTCCGCAGCATCTCCGTCACGTCCTCCAGTGATTCAGCCATAATAACAATGTCGTCTGCCAATCGAAGGTGTGAAATGTATTCACCGTTTATATTGATGCCACGACAAACAATTTAGTGGAATCCATACATTACAATACATGTACGTAGCTACAAACGCTTATTTCAATAAGAATTCATCAATTACAGCACAGGGGGATCATAAAAAAAAAGGCTAAGGAGGTTATTCCGGCTTAACCTACTAAGCCATAATGTGCTTGCTAAGTTTTCTGCGCTACTACGTATCATATCACAGTTAGGTAGGTGCATAAACTGGATACAGGGTATGCACCACGTATGCATGCACAGTAAGATTTGTTTTCTAATTATAGACGATCGAGTAATTAATTATTATATTTAGATAACACAAGTCGCCGCTGTTAGTTGCGCACGTGACAGACCTACTGTAGGCCACGTATTGCGTTGAAATACGATACGGCGACAGAGACATCGTAAAAGCGAGTGGCTTAGGATTGATTAGAATTTCAGATACCTACAACGCACTACGCAGCCAACTTACATTTGTTGACATAAAAAGCTGATATTTTTTTAGGGCTTGAATCCCCTTTGAATGACTACGGCGACTTCCTGATTTGTCGGAGTGGGGGCGGTACGATAGGTATGAGAACTATGTCAGCTGACAATATCAACTGTCAGTCGGGTCAGTATCTTCTTTTTACTTCGCTCTTACATTTCAATGAGTGCCGTCTATGATGGTCGTGCGATAGCGTGATAAACGACAAGATAAAGCATCTGTCACTATCCGATACTACTCGATAGAAAGTGACAGGATGATGACTTTATCCTGTCGTTTGTCCGCCGGACCATAATACGGAGCCTGACTAGCGCGAGATGCGCGGCAGCGGCAGCGGGGCGATATGAATGACGAACGAAGTAGGTACTAGGTACTGCCAAGCTTTCGCGCATGATATTACTACTGCGCAAATATAATACTTCGTGGTAAAAGGAGCGTCGGACGTCCACCGGCTCGATGGGTCGATGATATTAGGAAGATCGCGGGTTACTCTTGGATAAGACTGGCTCAAGACCGGGACGAGTGGCGTACTCGAAGAGAGGCTCAGTAGTGGGCGATTACAGGCTGAAAATGAGGATGATGATGACGATGAAATATAATACTGACAGTATGATAAAAGTTAATTATCAAGGGAACTCAGTAACACCTTTAGTCCTATGTCATAGCAAAAAATAAAGGTGATAAGCAAGGTGTCAATTATGGGAATTAAGGCGTCAGACGTTGCGACATTTACCTTACTTGGACAGCATATTTTTCACCTATCACTACTGAAGCCGAACTAGATACTGATAATAATATGATATAATTTTTGTGTCATATTGACTGTTTTCTATTTTTATGCAGATATCTAAGAATCTGTGCAAGAAATGCTGACAAAATTTGATACAAAATTATTCTACATATTAATTAATCTAAATCCCACAACCGATTTAGATCAACACTTTCACAAATTATTCAACTCCTTCCTCATCTTGTAAAACAATCACGAAACAATCTTCAGAATTGTCGAGGGTTAGCTAGGGGAAAGTTTCCTAGCAACGCAATATGTCCGCCACATACAAACGACTGCAAATGATGCTGAGAATTATTGCGACGCTGAACTGAAAAGTACCCCCAAGGCGAGACCATTTTAGTACGTAATCTAATAGCCTGGTAAGAATAAATGCGAAAAAGTGTCAGTTAAAACGTGTCACATGGGAGTTAGCAAATAAAATGCTTTAAGCCAGTTTGATTTTTTTTTACATTCATCCTTTCCGACAGGCTATATGCGAGGCCTTGACTTACTTGACTTAAGATCCTATGTCCCCAAGATGGGGCAGAGGGCGTCCACAGTGACTCTCCATGTAGATCGATCTTGAGCTTCTCGCTTCATTTCGCATATGCGAGGCCTTACTGCCTTGTATTTTCCATACAATTATCTTCAGTAGTTCCGTTTCTATTACAGTTTGAACCAAGTGGTTGTTACTAATTTACGGGGTCACACGTGATGTAACCAAAACCAAATTTGACTTAATAGGTGAAGTAAGTAACCATACGGTAAGTATTTGACTAATATAGCTGCTGAAGAGTCCAATCAGTTACATTTATGAACCGTCAAAAAAACCCTGTAAGGGCGAGTACCTACACATAGGATGCCCGTTTTTACAGAATCCTTTTTAATGGATAGCGCTACTACTACTTACTGGATCCGGAATACTGTTTTGTTTACTGTAACACTGATCGCTATGTGTACGCGCCCTTACTCGTATTTTTCGCTCGTTTCGTCGGAGTCTGTTAGTAATTGAAATGTTATTTATTTTACGTATATTGTTATTGTCAAATACCGCTATAAGTAGGCACATAATTCAAAAGTCTCCGTAATACCAATTTGTCATTTGTCTGATATGTCTTGAAAATTTTATTTCACTGCCATAATTCAACTACACCTAACAACAAGTACTAACGAAACCAAGTACCCTATTCCTTCAAACCATTTTTCACAATCGTACATCAATGTAACGAGCGGGGACTTTCTCGGAAGTATTTTCGCATTCTTTCCTCTCGCTGCCTACAAAAAATGTGTCACACATTAAGAATGAGTTAGGTTTATGAACGTCATTTTGTCGACAACCATTAGACAGGGCTCATATGGGTTCTTCAAAGGTATTTTCCTAATAGTCTATTTATAAAATCAAAAAACGGCTCGGCTGTCTGTCGCCGACCGCAAACTAAAACAATTTTAATTATATTTGACACTTCGTAATTACATGTTGGAAGGGAATACTATTCTGAGAGCCATTCGATGCGAGGTGAGAACATTAGAAGCTATTAAATATATTTTAATGTTTGTAGACGTCGGCCATACTCCAGGAAAAATAATAAAGGCAAACATGAGCACGGACCTGAGGGCCACAAATGTCAGAATGTTTTAATTTACGTTTACGATTCGGAATAGGTCTGGGCGATGTCTTTGTTGAATTTTGATTAGACTCCAATAGTGTAAAAAAGACAGATACAAGTATTATTGCTTTACACTATACAATAAAGGTAGCGAATATCTTTTTACCTTCGAAGTTCACTTTACTTTCCGGCCAGAACTTTTTGTTTCAAATACGTAACAAACATTAATGGTTGCAACATGCACTAAAAACCAATGAAGATAGGAAAATATCTTTGTAAAACTAGTATATCTATCTACCTAAAAGTTATTTAAAAATATTGTATATGCTAAATAAAATATAATAAATTCTGAAATACTCTAAAATAATACTCTAATGACGTAATATTGACGTCGTTGTCAGTAAAAACAAGAATGACCCAAATAGCGCCTATAATTCTATAAATACAAGTCGAATTCGAGCCAATTATGGACCGATATTCATGGTAAGAATGCAATTTGAATACTTTATAAGCAAATTATATATAAGGTTTTTGTAACCAACCATAAAATCAAACATAGAAAGTTTTTTGAGCCACTAATTAGATGATATTTTTTTGCTTTCCAAGACGGCAGCCTGGCTCAAAGGTAGCCTATCCGCTTCATTAGCATCTAATAAGCACCTTGTAATGAATCGTGTAATAATTCAAATCATAATGGCCTTGGTCAAAGGGCAATCAGAATGAGTAGTCAGTTTTCTACCATTACATAAAACGGAATTATTACTCCATTGAAGTTAATAGTAGGGTAATTCAAACGTATTTCATTACTTAGAAGAGAAAATTTTAAGTGTTTCCGAGCTAACCTGCGTGTTAAGTTTATTTTCAAAAAAGTACCTGCCCAGTTGAGGAGCGTATGGTGGGCACCAATAATCGCAATTAAAGAACAAGAAATTAGTCTTCGTTTATGTTACATAGTAGTTAGTGTAGTTACACTAGTTACAGCCGTTTTAATTCTGTAACTGACAGTCAGATAAGGTAAAGGTCGAAGTGCTTGACACTTACTCAATATTTGACATTTTCAATCTTAATCCATAAAATAGTGACAAATACCTATTAGGAATTAAGAAGTCAAATATTGACACATTTAAGTATCGTAATGAATTATAAAAGGCAATAACAATCATTCACGGGTGCCGAAATCTAAATTTTAAAGACTGTTTTGTTTCTATCAGTCAACATCAGTAGAAATTAGCTAATTTGCCGCCGAAAGAATAAAAATTATTAAATTTTACTTGTACTAAATCACAACTACGGTCTCGGGGGAAATTTTTCATTTAAATTGGACCGGAAAAACTCGTCTAGGTGTATTAATCAACCAGACAAGGCAAAAAGTATAATGAGAGGAGTTTCTTACCCTTGTTTCGTTTTGAGGACGAACATTTTCGTAATCAGCCTTTTTAACGGTATACCTAAGAACATAGATACCAACATAAGTAGGTATGTACTCATCAATAAGCAAAGCACCTAATTAAAAATCGTGAATTTGCTATTTTTTAACCGACTTCAAAAAAGGAAGAGGTTTTCAATTTGGTTGTATGTTCTTTTTTATGTTTATTACCTCAGAACTCCGTCATTTATTTACCGATTTAGAAAATTCTTCCTCTGTTTGAAAGCATAGGTATGCTTCAAAGTTTCTCAGGTACGGAACTATAAATAAATTAAAATAATTAATATTTATCAAAGACGCAAACATAATACCAACTGTATTTCTTTATTCAGTGATAAGAGTAACGCGTAAGAAACCGGGTAGGTGTCGCAGTCCTCGCGTAGGGGAAGTAGTTTTATGACCCCGCCCTGAGCCCCTGACTGTTAGTCTGGACTGATTCCTTGATGGCACAGTACAAGGTAGAGTTCCACAAGCTCAGTAAATTTAATATACCTGTCTAACTACTGATTCAAATATTGAATTAAATATTACTCGGATAGTTATACAACGACGGTAACAAACAAGGGGACGGTCCACCTAATGGTAAGCGGCCAACGCAGCCTATAGACGCTCGCAACTCCAAAGGAGTCACGTGCGCGTTGACGACCCGTGTTTAGGGGATAGGTAAAAAAGCGTGTCTTGAAATATGAAAGGTCGGTAACGCGCTTACGATGTCACATTTAAGCATTCAAAGGTTGTGCGGTGTCTGCTTATCAGGCATCAGGCAGACCGTTATGCGTGTTTTTTCAATCTCTTTGTATAAAATTATAAAAATGAACGCCCCTGCAGCGTGTTTTCACTCACATTTGACGTAACTCGTAAGTATATATTCGCAATACACAGAAACTCAAGCATTAAAACAATGTCTACTAGTAGAGGGTCGTAGCATGTAAAGGTTGGTATTACTCTAATTACCTACTACGTGTATACTATAATACCTTCACGTGGCGTTTGCGTTGGAACCAAAGACTACAATATATATACTAAAGTATAGACTGGTAACTCTACCGTTTTAGGAAACTGGTAGATTGTGCTGCCATCTATCCCTCGTGATGTGTAAACTGATTTACACACGCACACACACATGCATAAGTAGGTAATACATACACATATAAAACATTCATTCAATTAGTTTGATACATCTTAGAAGTTACGTAGAAATAAGTTTCTAAACGCGATTATGAAATTCATTGCGTACCTGTTTAGAAACTTATTTCTCTACGTAACTTCTAAGATATGCCACACCACACTAGTCCATATTGGAGATTATAGATTATAGGATAGAATTGGAATAGGTCCTGGAAAATAGAATAATATATTACCAATATTAAATAAAAAATCAAGTAAAACTTCATTTCCTTGTTTATGTGTGTTATTATTAAAAATAACATAAGTACATGGCAAAACAAACAAACAATCTATTAAAAATAACATACATGGCATAAATAAAATCAAAACTAACTTGAATCTACAACAGCCCCTTGAGGCATGGTACCTATATTTTCTCGCTTACCATCAGGTGGCCCGCACATATAAAAAAAATGCCGATACGTTGTATGAGGAAGTCACCAGGTTCGTCGGTCACCAGTTACTTCAAACATTTCACGATTTCAGTAAATAACTTGTGTGCGCTGGGACCCCATGGACCTCGAGTTTTCGATGCCAAAACGTACAAAATTGTACTCACAGCCGAGGCCCTTATATTTAATGAGCTGGAAACAAACAAATCAACATATAAGTACCTATACGCAACCTGTCTAACGGTAAGCAGACACCATAAGGTATTGACGCTTGCAACTCCCGACGAATTACAAGCGCGTTGCCAACCCCGAAGTGAATTGAGGATTCACTGCAATTACACAAAGAGAAAAATGCAGATCCTCTCTCAACACAGCGCATAATTGGGAACTCTGGCGACCATACTGGCCACTGTAACATCAAATTAGTACATACAGACATAGTTTTGCTGTTATTATGGCTGCAATATTTTTAACTTTATTTTACTAAACGGTTAAAACTCACGAAGTGACAATTAATACGTGAGTTTTAACCGTTTAGTAAAATAAAGTTATAACATGTCTCACGAAGTTTAAATTCAAGCAATATTTTTACTCCAGTTGTTGCTCAGACCCTTCAAGTGATAACAATTCGCTTGTATCTTTTTCTTTTTTAGTAGGCACTCCTCCATATCCCTCCGAGAATATGACTGGGGTCAAAATTGTACCTGATGCTTTTATATTTTCGTCCCACAGTTCACTCTAATATCAACACATCTTATTAGATGATTTATTTATTTTTATTGATTAATAAAAATAAATACATACCTCGCAAGAGTCGCAAGCATATTTTCTGGGTAGTGGTATACTTCAGTAAAATGCATTCTATAACCCTCCTGTTTGTGCTGTGATGACTGCTCTTCAAAATCAAATCCGCAACTGAGCTTCCCAGCCCTAAACCTGTTTGAATCTTTAGGTGAGGACTTGGAAATCTGTGTAAGGGGTTCCTGCAATTGTGAAAGGAAAATAAATGCCAAAAATGAAAGAATTTACTTGATTAGACATTATTACCTATTAATCTACTATAACTTAGTTGCTAGGAGCACTAATGGCCCAGCGGCGCCTGCGTACCGCAACCGGTATGCAAGGTTAAGCAATGTCGGGCAGGGTCAGTACTAACTCAGTTAGCTCAGGCGCTCCCGTGCTTTGGAGCCATCCAAAGCACGTGCCAACGTTAAGCCGTTGATCCCGGCTGCTGTCTATGGCAGCAGTCGTTAAGCCAAGTTGGAGGCCTTCGGGCGGCTTGAGAACAGTCAAGTTCCCACTCGACAAAGGGGGGTCGAAGTTGCACCACGCCCGTAGGGAAAGTACCCACCGCTACCCTACACGTGACCCCTGGGTGGTTCTAAAAGTGCAACAAAATCTGGCAACCGTACTGTCTTCTCGAAGATCTCACGGTTTGAAATAAATGCCATACGATAAATAAAAAAATAACTTGGTTGCTTCGTTTAAGTTTTTTGTTATGTTTTTACTTAGTGGTGCACACTAAGGCATATTATTATTATAACATATCAATTACTCAAATACAAATAATTACCTTTTCCGTGTCCACCCTTACAAAATGGCTACCGTACACAACGCAACAATTCCTGTCCTGTGTCCTGAATGACATAGGTATTAGGTATTCCTGGATTACAAGTCCTTGCTCACTATCACATTGTCAAACTATGCGTATTACACTACAATGTTTTTTATTTCGAATATTGTGGCATTTAAATGAAAACACAACTATTTTAAATTAAATTAAATGGATTTGTCAGTAACAGTTTTATAAATATATTTGAATTCAAGTTTTATTTTGAAAATTGTCAAAAGATGAAAGATGTCAACGTAGAGTCTGGCAAACGAAAGCGTGACCTGGACTTTTTTATAAAGTTTTAATATGTCAACATTATGAATCTTTCAAAGGCACGTCAAAGTCTTTAGTAAGAGTTGTCAGTATTTTGTGAAATCATTATTTTTCATTTATAATTGCCGTAATATGGGTAAAACAATAAAAAGTAAAGTGCAAAAGCTGTTACATACTATGATCAGTAAGTTCAAGCAAAAACAAGAGGAGAAAGAAGTTGTTTCCCAAGAGAAACAACAATGTTTAGATGCGATGTCGGATTTTTTAAGTTAGTATGACTTTGTAATCTTAATCCTTTTCGGCTGATTACTTGATAAATATTGACGATAATGATGATACCAATTTTTAATCAAAGTGAAAATATTATTATTATTATAGGATTTGAACCCACGACCTCTGGAATCCGTCCATTGCTCTTAACCAACTGAGCTACCGTGGTGATCCCCTGTGATGGTGAATTTCTCAATCATAACACTTCTAATTAAACCTTATTAAGGAGGCTCGTAGCCACATCTACCGTGAAGTTCTTCACGTCACCGATGGTTTCTTATGTTTACAGATAATCTTAAAGATATTCAAGGAATCTGCGAAATGAAAAACATTGTTGAAAAGTTAAGGAATTTGGAAAAAAATCTTTAAAAGAAACTCGGACTAAGTTCTCTCGAAATATCTTCACTAACTGAGTTTGGTGTCACTACACTAAAAGAAATTGATGATGAAGAGAATCTTAAAGTTGAACTAGCTAACTTCTTCGGTAAAAACCCTAAGGAGTTCTACGAGCGTGGCATCCGTGCTTTGGCTACACGTTGGCAGCAAGTCGTAGATTCTAATGGACAATATAATAAAATTGATACGTAATGCATATTTTCATTTGTAAAAAACGTTAAAGCTAATTACATGAAATGGCGGATTTATATTTTGTTTGACAACCTGATAATATTCTACTTAGCAGTACGATAGTCAATTAGTCGTTCCGGCGTCATACATACATAAAATATGGGATGGTAATAATAAAAGTTAGTTTATTATTTAGTCATTATAATCGGAGCTATGAAGCCAAGCTGGCTGTCAAGTCCAGAAATTCGGCCTACAAAATCATGACGCACTATTGGCAATGACCGTTCATTTTTGTTCTTTTTGATTTCATAGCCATTGGATAACAGGATTTTGTCTGCGAGTTTCACGACAGCCATGGAAGCCAATGCTTGTTTGTAAATCTGTCAATGGGCTTCTTTCATTTGTCAGACTCTAATTATCATCAGGCTGTACTAGATTAAACAAATTGTTAAAGAAGGTAAACTACCTACTTAGGTAGGTAGATAGGTAGTAATAGGATTGATTGTCATATACAAAAAAAAAGCATCAAAACATTTTTTCCTACTAGATAATTAGTGATACCACATGCATATTTTTTGAATTTACCGCGTTTTCTCAGGTCACGCTTTCGTTTGCCAGACTCTATCTATAACATAAACGTTCCGTTACTCCCAAATATAAGCTGATATACACTCATAGTCCATAAAATTTTGCTCGTAACTTATAACGTAAGAGAGGCTGACAACATATATTTATCCATGTCTATGGGGTATTTAACTAGCACTCTAATCAATTTTCTGTTTGCATGAACTATTGATGAGGCTCAATTAGCTCGGTGTTGTTATCACATAATTGTGTACATTACCTAAAAATGTAAATATTTTGTGTAAATTGGAACGATAAGGAAAAAACTCCTAGTACCATAAATTTAGGTAGCAAATACGTCATCGAAATTAAAGCATAGACAAGTAAATGTAAAGGTTAATGTATACATAGTAGACAAGTTTGTGTTACTTGTTACAGTTTTTACAGTGTATACATTACCTTAACATAACTGTGTGCAGTACTGACATCTAACAGCATGAGTAAAAACGACGAAGTCCTTGGCTTGGAAAAGAAGACAAGCAGTACTTAGAGCTGAAGAGCTCGTTATTTTGTCACCAGTATATAGATTGCAGCTCAATCAAAGCGTTCCATTTCTTTTCTTCTAAGTTGCCATAGCATGGTTGGAACCAGTTTCTTTCATTATGTATGTAATCTGAGGATTTTACTCGTCGCCGCGTTGGTGAGCGCACATGCCCGGAGCGACGACGAGCGGAATCCACTACCGTACACTTTGTTGCCTACTGTCATGGCGTCGTTACCGAACAACGTCTTTGAACACGTGGTTGGCGAAATCATCATAAATTTGATGGAAAGCCATTTTTTTTAAAGAAGTGAGTATGTAATCTGAAGGTATGGTAAATGTAGATAACAGTAGGTAATTAGATCCTTAATTCGTTACGTAGTTCATTTCAAGAAGCATCTGCAAACTTAGGGTTGTCTACGGGTATAAGAATGCACGGCCGTCTTGAGACGGCTCCCCCAAGGCACAAAGTAAATAGCGGCGGCGCGCGCCGGAGCAGAGAGTCCGCTCAGTACAAAGTGCCATTTTCGCCGCACGCACAATGACGTAACATTTACAGGCATTCTCGGTTGATTTCGGACTAGCTTAGTCGCGACTGTCACTGTCGCGTCGCGAGTGCTAGTTGTGCGCGCGTTGATCACTTGACGTCCTCGCCGCTACGTAGATAGTTTATGTCACGTACGTCAAAATGAATAACCGATATTATTACAGTTGGAATGTATTTTATTGTTTAAATACACTTAAATACAACAAAAAACGGTGCCTACACTTTCTTCAAATTTTCAAACGATATTGAAAGGTAAATAAAACGGTTTTCTCATTTTGGTAGTTACAATACCTAGGTAGGTAGGTAATTTTTTGAAACTTGCCGCTTTGATAACGACGATCAACCATTACACATTCATCTTATCGTTCGCTGGTAAAACGCCAGTATTTAAGTAGTACTATGGTTTAGTTAAGTAGGTACCTAATTAATTAGGTATATTTTTGTTGGCGCTCTCGACCGCCGCCGGTCACAAGTCACAACTCGCAGCGGGTCACGCATCAATTTATTAGGGTTCCGTACCCGAAGGGTCAAAACGGAACCCTATTGGTGTCGCCCAGACGTCCGTCCGTCCGTCCGTCGTATGTCACAAAATTTGTTCCGAAGAATTTTTAGACTTCTCATTGACCTATGAACTTGAAATTTGGTGACAATGTTCAATATTACGTATATTTTAACAACAAATACTAATATATGAATAAATCATATTTTTGAGGTTGATTCGGAACCCTAAATGTGCGAAGTCCGACTCGCACTTGGCCGGTTTTTTACCAAGATACGCTGGTTCATATTTAAATGTCATGTTGAAGAATTTTTATTATACCTACTCCTTTTTAAAATTCAGAATCAATACAGAAGCAACCCTGTAGTTTAGGTATGTATTTTCAAGAACGGCGGGAACGGACCTTCTGTATATTCTTTATTTTGTGCCCAAGGTTGGCTGCAATTTTACGAGCGGCCGCCCTAACCTGCCCCTGCTGTGCAGCCCTAGCATTCGCATACAACAAATACAGTGAAATTGCATTTTGTGTAAATGTTTTATTTTAGGTTTTGTGGACACACAAACAAATGTAAATATTGTAGGTGTAATTAATTTAATAAAAATGCTTACCTCCTTAAAAAATTAAGTCGCAGGCTTCCATAGGCTGCGGTAACATTTATCAGGCGGGCCAGCGTCTTGCTATGTATATAAAAAGATGGATAAAAATCGGGCGGATGTCCGTCCCAAGGTTCCAAGCTGTGAAATTAGTGAATTAATTTTTGAATTCTCTTGACTATACCTCCGGGGCTAGCACAATTTAGTGTAATAATGCGATTACAAATATCACTTTCTATTTTTTTTGAAGTTTGATGCTATCCAAGTATTTTCGTAAGTTTGGTCACATAATCATATTTTTTTTACTGCTGTTTAATCAATTAGATAGGCATGTCTTTAAGCCCCTTTTTAGGTAAATTGGTAAGGGTGGGCATGGGGTCAAACACACAATCGATCCTTTTCAATCACACGTCTAATACAAAATCTACCCCTAAACCCTACATGACCTTAATTATCTACGAGTAATCTCGATAAACCAAGTCCCCATTTATCATCATGCAGGGACGGTTATCGGTCATGTGACGATGATTTATTACCAACTTAAACGGTAAAACAAAATGGGGCCCAATTATGTACCATTTATAAGAGCCCATGCATATAAATCAATGTAATAATGCATGTCCTAATAACAGGCCACAGCACCGACTATGCGAGTGGCGTCTGCGTGCTCATACGCCTAGACTGTTCGGAGTGGTTGGATGGCGGGTGGAGGATGACATTCAATTAAGTGAAGCCTACATACTACAACTAGAATCTTGTATACTGTCCTTTACCTAGAATGTAAGTGCGCCGCTGTTGGTACAACACTACAACGCTAATGTTCTATTTAGCAACTTTTCTCTATAATATTATACATAGGGTCGATAGGTGGGTTTGCGGCCAGCTAATTTGAATACGCCAGTTTGCGACTACTTGGAAGAGTTGATGAACTGAAAGGATATTTTCTGGTTGTTTTTTAATACATTCCCATTCAATAGCTACCATTTAAAATGCAGACTCAATGTTGTTTTAGAGCATGTAAAAATTTAAATATCTTAAATTGAAAAACCGGCCAAGTGCGAGTCGGACTCGCGCACGAAGGGTTCCGTACCATTACCTATAAAAATGGCAAAAAATTAATGTTTGTTGTATGGGGGCCCACTTAAATATTTATTTTATTCTGTTTTTTAGTATTTGTCGTTATAGCGGCAACAGAAATACATCATATGTGAAAATTTCAACTGTCTAACTATCACAGTTTTTGAGATATAGCCTGGTGACAGACGGACAGCGGAACCTTAGTAACAGGGTCCCGTTTTACCCTGTGGGTACGGAACCCTAAAAACGACTTTCTTCAGCCGGCCGCAAACTGACGCAAGCCGCTTAACTGGCCTGGCGACTCTACCACGAGTCCACGACAATGCTTAGGCCTCGGTCGTTCTGACGCCGTCGCCGGCTGCGTGCAGCGGCCCGTCGCACGCGACGTCTGAAAAATGTTCGCGTTTGGACGTCGCTCGCGACGGGCGAGAACGACCGCGCCCGAACATTGTCGAACATACCATTCAGACGTCGCGTGCGACGGGCCGCTGCACGCAGCCGGCGACGGCGTCAGAACGACCGAGGCCTTAGTAAACAGGCATAGGTACTTACGTCCTGCTATGCGATTCACTAAGCACCGTCATCACCTGTCACCTCACAGCTCACCCATTTTTATACCATCATCATCAGCCACAAGCCTCCTCTCATAGATAAGAGAGGGACTGGGCAGTACCTAGTCCCCACGCTGGCCCAGAGCGGGTTGGGGACTTCACATACAACTTTACATTCCGTACATAGATAACTATCTACTTAAGGTCCGAAAAACTCGTGCTGGGATTCGAGCCCACGACCGCCGCCGCTTGACAACCGTGCGCTTGAACCACTGGGCTACCGTAGCTTCCATATAGGATAGCATCTCATACTCGCTAACCTTTTTGGTGCAATCTTAAAAGTCTATTAACTGGCTGATGTTCGGCCGCTGCAGTCAACACACGTCTCTTTTTTTCGGTAATATTTCTGACAATTCTGTTTGTGTCAAGAATAAAAAAAACATTTTATTGGCAAAGGCCTGGCAAAGGCCAATCAAAGGCCCCAGAGGCTGTCGTTTGACGACCGCCGCCGCTTGACAACCGTGCGCTTGAACCACTGGGCTACCGTAGCTTCCATATAGGATAGCATCTCATACTCGCTAACCTTTTTGGTGCAATCTTAAAAGTCTATTAACTGGCTGATGTTCGGCCGCTGCAGTCAACACACGTCTCTTTTTTTCGGTAATATTTCTGACAATTCTGTTTGTGTCAAGAATAAAAAAAACATTTTATTGGCAAAGGCCTGGCAAAGGCCAATCAAAGGCCCCAGAGGCTGTCGTTTCTCCATTAACTACCTACATTTTTATTCATAACATAAACTCGGATATACATATCTATTCACTCGCGTATGTACCTACTTAAATCGTCACTTGAAGTTGGACGGAACATGTTCAACTCACTGCCCATGCCGCCCATGGTGCGAACGTGCATTGCTTCGCGTGGAAGAAGTGAAGATGCAGCAGATACCTACCACATCGTAGCCTACCTACAGAGATATTAAAAGGTACCTATGCTTTATAAACATTGTATAGCAGCAGCCCGACCGCTATCCTCATGATGAGAGATTTACCCACAAAAAGAAACTGGCCCCAAAAGAGGCCAATCTTAAGATCATTTAAAAAAAGCCCGATCACCTGGAGGCGCTTCCACGCTGAGCCAGTACCTACGCTGAGGCCGCTGAGGGTCGTTACTGTCGTTAGGTAGGTAGGTATACAAATACACATTTGAATTTTTTTGCAAATATGTAGAGATTTCCTCCAAGATTCGAATCTTGGACAAGATAAACAAGATATTGGGTAATTTAAAAAAAATAATGAGGAAAATCTGACAAAATGAAGACAAAAGTATAAAATCTTTCAGATTTGTTTTGTACGCATCTGTGGGTACTGCAATATTTCAATAAATAGGTAAGACTTGTTGACAGCAAACTAGCAAAATTCAGAGTGGGACTTGAAATATTTGTCACACAAAGCAAACGCTTTGGATACAAAATGCGGCTGTTTATTCCCACGTGCCTCGGACTACGATTGCGAATTTAAAATTCCATTTTGGAGCATTGCGAAAAGTTCAAATTGCCGGGCAGTACCTAGGTATAGTGTACTAGGTAGGTAGGTGTACCTAACTCCGACTGGAACCATTGAAATGGGCGGTAGATAACTCACGTTTTCTCGCTGTAAAATTGTTTTGCACTTTTAAATGTATAAGTAGTTGACGAAATATAATTTGCACAGATTCCTCGAACAATCGCGAATCGGTGCAATAGTTATTTACGATACAAGGGTTGTAAAACAAAGAAAGGCCGATATCGCAGATGTTTGGGGCCCGAGCCGCAGGCGAGGGTCTCAAATATGCGAGAGAGGGCTTTCTGTTTTACGACCCGTGTTTTGTACCTACACAATTTTACGTCACCACTTGGCTAAAAAGTGGGTTTTTCTGATCGCGCAGCGTGCAGAAAAACGCGCTTTTTGGCAAGGTGTGGTGTAAATTATATTTCGTCATTTCGTCAACCGTACCTACTATACCTACCTACCATTTCCTTAACCCTTTCAAACCGGAAAAACAGCACTAAAATGTACTAAGTGTAAAATGTAAAATGAACTAAGTATTTGAGATTACTAAGGTTTTGAATAGGACCCTTAGCCAATTGGATGAAATCCTAAAAGGTATAAAAGTTCGCTAGGTACTCTTTTTCACGAATCAAATTATTTTGTTACTTAATTTTTTTTATTACGATTTGATTGTACCTACCTATTAAGTTCGCCTTTGTAACGTTACAGCGTTACGTGAACTATACAAACAGCAGCTTTCATTCTTTAAATTGAAAATCACGCCATCTCGTAGATATTTTGGTAGTTAATAGGAGACATGCTAAAATCCTTAGAGTATCTAGAATCGGATGCTTACAGTCCCACCATAGAGGGGACGAAATACGCCAAATCATTACAAGATGGCGCTTCGACTAATAAATTACTTGTCTACTAGATGGCACCATACTCAATTTTTTTTGTGTTTATATATTTTTTTAATAATACCCAAAGAAAATAGCAAAATGACGATTTGAAAAGATCGAAGCGGTAATTCAGTGGCCGGGTTTCCACGGCGGGTCTCGTGCGTTCGGCATCTTACTTACACAACCAATAAGGGATGGCGCTTTAACTGGTTTACAGTTTATCTAAGAGATGGCGGTTTAGGCGTAATGATAATTACTAACTGCTACAGTGATTTAGTAACTCTAGACTTACGAGTATTTATGATGATAGGTATAGGCAATCTCCCATTAATTTGGACCTAAATGATATCCAGTAGGTAGGATTATGTGCTTTTCGGTGGTAGCTTATTGATGACACCAAAAACTGTCAGATAAAGTTGGGTGTCTAATTTCGACTACTTTAGGCATAGACATGCATCACAAGGCGTGTTTGGTAGGCTTGGCGGTGAGTCAATACGACTATCCTAATAAAAACTGGTTTGTGATATTCAAACTATTTTTGCAATTCGAATCTTCTGGCTTATTCGGCTCTCAGACCCGATTATTGTTCTGTGACTTTTCCTGTTAAGGCGACTTCCTGACTTGGCGGGGCGGGATCGATATGTGACATTTTCTTCTGTGACGTAAACTTACTGACGTCGCAAAGATTCTCACTTGACATAATACTGTCAGTATTACGTTTGCGCAGTAGTAATATCATGCGCAGAAGCGGAGCAGTACCGCCTTCGAATCGTCCCGCTACCACGCATCCCGCGCCAGTCAGGAAGCACTCATTTAAATGTAGGGGCGTAGTAAAAAATGGTATCGCGTCGACTGACATCTGACACTAACATTTGACACTTTTCTCATATCGTACTGCCTCCGCACCGACAAATCAGGAAGTCGCCTAATTCTGCTGTTAATAACCATGTAGCAAATCCCATTATTATAACCCCGTTTTATCCCGTTATTGTAACTGTTATAGGTACTTTGAAGGATAAATCTACTAGGTACTACTTAGTATTGGGATAGGGTAAGGTATGAAAATTCATGTTGCATTATCCAAATATTTACTAATGCCAAATCAATATTACACACATCAAAACAGACATATGCACAATCTCACTTAACTAAAAGTAATAAAAGTATCCTCTATTTTGTTTTTGGAAAACAATTACACAATGTATATTAGATATTTATTATTTTTCGTTATAATACTTTGTTGAAAAATAATTATAATATAAATATGTACAAAGTTCATTTAAGGCACTTGATTTGTGAATTGCCATCAATGTAGGTAAAATAAGTACAAATTTAAACAAAAAAATAATAACATGTAGAAGCCCGTCGCCGACGTCTGATGATGGCACTAGACATGTTTCAAGAAACACATTATATTGTTATCGCAATGAAACACAATAAATAACCTATTACTAGCTAAAAGCAGAACGATTAATTATACTTTGTACGATATTACCTACTTACTTGATCAACAATCCTACTTGATTCAGCTACTTTTCCCATTCCATTTTCCATACGGCTTATGGCATTGCATTCTATAATTTTCACGGTAAATGCTTCGTTTGTATAAACTGTGGTATTTTGTACATATTTTAAGGCACTTAGGTACAATAAAATCTATCAAAAGGTTATCAACAAGAAAATGTATGTACAATTTTATTGTTTTTTTTTTTTTTAATATAAAAACTGTAATTCTCTTTGTTCGTTTGTCGAATTTAGGGACTAACCCTTACGGTAATGTTGCAGGATAAATTTCAGGGTGCTTCTTTTAAAATTAAGCAGATTTATAGGAAGGAAAATAATCTAAAATATACGTATGACTATTAATAAGGATAAGTGTTAACACAATTGTATGATCTCGAAATACATTTACGGATTCGCTCTTAACTATTCACGAGACCAACGAATTAAGTACTTAAAATAATGTATCTTGGACGGAGTGTTAACAACTTCAAATTGTAGGTAAGTATATTAAAATAGAGGTTAATGTGTATTTTTCATAAATCGCAAACTGAGTCATATGTTTTGAGATTAAGCCAGCGGCTTACATATGAGTTAGGTATGTAAAATATCAATGAAAACTTTTCTCATACGTTTCCATTATTCGTAATAATCTCAGCATCAGATCTCTATCAATTCTTTTATAATAATATCTACTCAATATATTTATATTTCAGATTTTAATAATAAAATATCAAGAAGAAATAACATTTCTATTGCACTAGTATTTCCTGAAAAATATTGCCACGGCAAAAAATTGCTACGAGTTTAATAGTGTACCTATTTGTATGAGTTATGAGTTACATGTCTTAACAGATATGGAGATTAAATCCTTCAAAGGGGTAAATAAGAGATTCTTACCGGAGATAATTAGAAAGGCACTTACGCTTCCCAACATTACTTACGGCCCTTGACAATATTCATATAAAATCTAGATCCAAAACTGCAGATTAACGATAAACATAGCAAAGTTAACAATAATTTAATCTCCTCTAACTTATCTAAGTTATTAGAATAACATTTTTATATAAACCCCAAAGGTGACAACATTATACATTTAACTAAGGCACTTGGGATGCGCAGATATAACGTGTTATCTATAAATATTTAAGCACTAATATTATATAAAATACAAACCTATGCATATCTCTAAAGATAAATGTCATACTATGGATTCTTATACTTATTGACCAAAAGGTAATAACAAGGAAGACTTTTTGTATAACTTTTGTAGTACGAAAATATTTGTCAAAACGCTATAAGTATAATATTAGTCTTTGGTTTTAAAGATACAGTGCGATTGCCAAAAAATGTGAGGTCAATAAGTATGCGAAATTCATCTACATTATTAGACTATCAATCAAATATCAGTCCAACATTTTAAATATAATATTTTTAACGCAAAGCAGACACGTTTTAAAGAAATGCTTGCAAGAGCATCATTTACCTTTAGAGTTTTGACGTAAAAGCTGTCTTCATCCCGCCATCTAGTCAATCCACAAGTATCGTGCGATACATTTTAAAAGGACGGTACTTACATTATAACCAAATACATATGATGGTTGGATGTGGGCCAGGCCTGGCGAACTGCTATCAATCTCAATCTTAATTTTTTTAATTGACTTAATTGATGAATATCCATGTTGTTCCACAGAAGAATATTTAGGTCGACGCCAAATTTTCAATTCCCATTTTTTCAGGTAGGTACAAGTACAAGTACCTACCTCATGATTCTGAGTCATGGCTTAATTCCAATAGTAAAATATTGGACGGTGCTAAATTAGTTTCAAAATAAAAATTACACGATAGTCTTGACAAAAGTAACGAGTAGAGTAAAATGCATCGAAAAAGTCGATAAGTGACAATACCTGAGATTTCTCGGAATTGACGGTCAACGAATTTAGCACCGCGAGGACTGACTGGGTAGCCTAAACACATCGTGCTTAAACAACAATACATTCAAGCGACAACAAAAAATACTAAGTTACAGAATAGTAAATATAGTCGACGGCGTGTGCCATTTAAAAATGTTAATAAAGTTCATCATGTTATAAACATAACAGGCAGATTAATGTTAATAGTTAGACTATTATAATACATAGTATATGTTAACGTGAAAGGCCCAACAGCTATAGCTACATGGTGGTCGATGTTCCGATGATAATGTTACGCGGCGGGGGCGGCTGCCACCGGCCGCGGCTCCGGTTAGTCCCTCTGCGCCGTTAGCACTCTCCTAGCCGGGTTAACGAGAAGAGAGAAAAACAGAATGTTAGTATCGATCGAAATGTCATGGTCCGACTACAAGAGTAGCCCCAATGCCGAGGCCAACGGACGCTCTCGTTGCGCTGCGCAAACCGAATGGGGCGATGTTAGGTGAACTCGATCCGACAAACAATTATCTTTACATGGTACAAGCTTAAGGGATCGCCTCGACATGCAGCTATGCAACAAAAGCGGTAAACCGTTAACTCGGATTGATAATGACTTGTGTAGGTACGGATTTTTTTTATAAAACTGTTGGTAATCTGATAAAATGTCAAGGGGAGTCTATCAGGCATTCGCGCCGCGACATTCAGTTCCGATTTTTGCCCAGTTAATAAAATAAAATTACATCGGACAGGTACTATTAGTTTACGCAGTTAATGGTTGAAATGTTAAATTAATTTAGTATGATAATGATACGAGTAAATTCTACAATATAGGATTAAAATGCCCAATAGTTCCCAACAGAGTATACGTTTGACACAGTAGTCAGAAATTAATTCAAAAACTGCATCAAACATCACCCCAACAAACAAGCATAAGTAATAAATTTTACCACTTAGGTATACCATAGCACCCAACTGCAAGTATGTATTATTCAAAACTTCAATGTAACATCTCAATATATCGTATATAGTAGCATTCTCATACATCATAATGTTAATAATTTGCGATAACATATCAATCTCGTTACATATTTGCATGTTAGTTACTCATACTCATATAATATAAATACATAGTTACAAATATCTGTAGTGGCAGTAGCAGTTATGAAAGTGCACTTTATTATTATTTCACAAACGGGAACTTGGCCTTGTGGAGTTGCATGTTAGTCGTGTGAGGCTACAACTGACCAAAATGATTACACGTCATCAACTTTATTGACTTATCATCATATAAAAAACACTTTAAACAATTTAACCGCGGACCTAAATAAACTAATAAAAAGAAAACGCTTACACGAAATTTCAGACAATTTATTGCATGTATTTCTTCTGAAAATGCATTTATTTACAATCAACAACTGAAACACTATTTTACAAGGAAATATTACACTTTATTTCTGAAATATGCTGATCTAAACCTCGTTTTATGATAAAGAAGCCTTGAATATACGTAATAACGGCATTTGTATGCCTCATAGATCCACAAGGACACAAGTGCAATAATAACCACTTTCAAATAAGAAAGTAAATAAAATATATCCTAAAATATACCTAAGGCAAAATAGAAACAACTAGCTTAAATATTTCATATAAAAATCTTAAATTGACTAAGAAAGTTGTGATGATTAAGAATCTGTCAAGTCAAAGAAGGGGCATTTAGTTAATACTGGACTGATGGCACGATTCTGAAAATACCCACTCCTTTGACTAATACTGGGCGAGACTCAGGAAAGAAGGACTTCACAACCCGGTATAGCACCTCGTGAACCACTAATTAGGTACCTATATGACAATTTACTGAGATAAGTCAGATATTATGCAAAGATAGATTAGGTATTCATTATTCGGTCTGCATAAGCTAAAATGCAATCCTCCTTTCCTTTATTTACCTATACGAAAGGCAGACAACCACATGACTTTTCAGAAGCACATGTTGTGGTAATTTGTTGCAACAACAGCATTCATAAACAACAACAAGAGTATAATAAATTTGGTAATACTGTTGTTTACAACACAGATTAAAAAAATAAAAGAAAATACATTATTATAATGCCTTGCGCATACCCATAATAATGTCGTACAACACAACATGTAACAGATCTAAAAATCTATAAAAAGAAATATAAAAATCACAGTTTCCAAATTATGCGGGGTCACTTAAAAACCCGGAGCGAAGCCGGAATAACGGATAGACCTAAACGTACTAATAATAAGAACGTACCTAATAAGTACACAACAAATATAATAAAAGACACAGAGAGAGACAACAAAGCAAATACACTCACGCAAACTTTACTAAGATTATGATTGCTTGGTAACAATATTGCAAGGAAATTCATAAATTGATTCAGTTTGTTCTGATCTACCCAATAGTAAATTCAGTATAAAGTTGAGCAAGCAATCATATTCGTGGTACGGCATGCGTGGGCGCGCTTCTCACCTTGTGAACAAAATGGCGGCGTGAGAGCGTTTTGGCGGGAATTAAGGCGCCGGTAAGGCTGTGCGTTGGTAAGGGTGCTCCCTCACTTGCGCGAGCCGACCCGCCCGCCGCACGACACCTAGCGGCACACGCACATAAATCATCTGTGTCATCATTACTACAGAGCTTGAAACACTTTTAAACTCACCGAATTCAGTAAACTTCGAAATACGACTCATGATGATCTCTGATTAAATTACAGATAGGTAAAGTTCATGGTGTATCAAGCTCTGCGTAAATTTAAATGCTGAAAAGAAAATCTCATTATTCTAAAGATTCACATACCCCTATGCTAAACTTTTCCGATAGTTAACTATCACTGCCAAATACTCGTCATTGTCAACTCAATAATACTATTTTTATCAAAGCTTTTGTTTTGGCAGTAACCCTAATTATTTATAATATTATTATGCCTAGGCCTACAGATTACCTATTATTTTAGTGCTTTGGAAATAAAATAATGTAATCGCGGGGAAAAGCATCCCGGTCAAGGTACAGGTAAATGGCTGGCTTCGTAATTTCATTTTAAATAAATGTAGTTAATATCAAACTACATAAAATACGGGTATAATATTTTCATAAAGCTCACTCTTTTCTATCCTATCTAGATCTTTAAAAGATAATAATACTTAACCTATGGTATGTTTACAAATAAAATAGTATGGCTAATAAATTACGACATCATTTATAACATTTAGAACCGCCTAGAATGTTGTTCAGTTTTGATCGAAATGTATGTTCGCATTATTAAATTGTAAGTGTGTTATAAAGTTAAAATAAAAATATTGTTTTATAAATAAAATCATATAACATTTGGTCCCTTTTGCTTGTAATTAGCTGATGTTTGTTTGAAATTCATCTTGACTTCCTGAGATATTGATTAATTACGATGATTCGAGCAGTGTGTAGAAAGAACAAACCAGCATGCATGACAGTAACACTGGAGCACGACTAAACTCTTGAAAGTAGAACATATAGGTATTAGTAGTCTAAAAACTTTATGAAAATTGTATACGTATTAACATTAGAGTATGTTAATATAATTAGTGGTGTCACAAGCAAGGGTTATCACATAATGATAAAATGACGGGTTTATTTTTGATATCAACTTTGAAAATATCAATAACGAAATTAACAAATAGTATATTAAAAAAAAACTAATTCTTTGTTATAATATTTCGGTAACTAATAAAAGTTTTATTGGCAGTTCATCTTATTCATAAAATAATTAAGTATTGTCTACTTTTAAAACTGTTACGTCATCTGCCATCCACCTAACCTAACTAGACGAGTATGTAAAAAACGTAATCATTAAATAATAAATAATTGAAATATATTAATCTGTAAATATTTAAAAAATCTTTATAATGTATATAAATAAATATATCTCTGCTTGTTCGAAAACGAAATATACATTTTATAAAACTGGTACAAACAACCGTCGAAGAAACAAAGCTTTCAAAAGTTGACATATAACATCATCGTAGGTACAAAAATTATTGTGTTGTAGGTTTACTTAACAGATAGCTTAACCTAGATTGATCATGGCTTTGAAATGACTGTAAAGTGCGTCCTGGAAAAGATAAAGGACGTCAATAATGTTGCGGAGGTCGATACGTCGCGTGGTGTCGGTCGTATCTTATGGCGGACTGATGATGCGTTTGCGGCCAATGTCAAAAGCCAGCAAGTAGGTATCTCGACGCTGCAAACCCCATTAAAATATATCACACACAGTTTACTGTAAGCTCAATACTGTGTTACGTATCGTATTAGTCGGTTAGTGCTGTGTATTCACGAGCCCTCAATGTTGGTTAATAAACGTTGCCAGTTCGCTGCCTTCGATATTAGTTGTTTGGTCGATGTATTAACCGCGGTGTATCAACCTAAGTAATTAGTTTGTTTAAGAAGATTCAAAATATAAGTGCCAAGTAAAATATTATGATGACATGAAAAACATGCGAGACACGAAAATAATTTTCAACGGAAACGAATTTTGATAAGTAGGTATATATTATATACTTTAGTTACGGGTAAGATGTCTCTATGTTAGTATGTATTTCCACATTACAGACACATCTCGTCCCTTTTATACTGTATCAACGCGAAAGGGCCGAATGCGTTGACGCTAATAATTAAATAGCTTTACATACTAGCACCGGAGAACATCTAGCGTATTTTAGGCATGCGGTTATTTCAAACAGGGTGATAAAATGCTTTACTATCGACATACTTTTAAATCTCGTTGTATTAATTCATCTAAATTGATCTAACATCTAGCTTTTTACGCTTTATAACAGCAACTACTACGATTACCGCCTACAATCTAATTTACTGGACGATACGAACCCAGTACCGCGTGTACCGTGTTTAGCGTTAGTAAGACCAGCGTTTCATGACATTTAAATTGGTTATCCACGTTTAATGTCATGAAACTCCGGTGTTGGAGTAAAGAGATCAACGGGCGAACAACCCACCCGTATGGTCAGTAGTGGCGTACTCCGCAGCGAGCAGCGGGTTGGCGGCGGCGGCGGTGAGCGCCGCGTAGTTGGCGTAGTCGGCGTAGGGTGACGCGTAGATGAGCTGGTGAGCCGGCTCGCCTGGGGAGAGCAGGCCGGCGGCGGCGCCTGCGCCGGTGCCGTTCAGGAGCCCGGCCTGGCCGCCGTGGCCTGCCGACATCCTCGGCGACAGGATCAACGGGGCCCCAAGGGGCGCCTGCGAGCGCAGAGCTACCCCGCCCACGCCTCCACCGGGCGCCAGCAGTCGCTGCGTCTCGGCGGCGGCGGCGGCGACGCGACGCCACTCCTCGTCCGCTGTGGAGTCCCCTTCATTGTATCAATGCTAAGATACATCTTATTCATCATGTTAGTAAATTTACACCGGTTAGTCAAATTTTCCCACAAAAGTGACTTAACATTTTCTAATGTTTGTATTATGGAGGAAATTAATAAAATTGACAACATTTCATATTTTTAAGTACTTTATTTTATGAACTAGTTAGAAAATAGGTAAAAATTTAAGCCACCCGTATTTTTTCTTTTTCAATTTAACTCAATATTTCATACAAAAAAACACGTTAAAAAGTAGCTCATTCCAAAAGGGCGTAAGTAAAATATGACGTCATCTTCCCAACAAGAATCCAGAGCCACTCCAGAGCAGCGATTTAAATTGTGTCTGTACTAAGGTCTCCCTGAATACAGCGAGGAAGATGACGTCAACTTTCGGTTTACAGTAATTTGCGATTTTTTCCAAAATTAACGGAGAAAAAAATCAAAAAAAATTTTTTTTGTGTATTTCACACGTTTTTACCGAAATGGTTTTTGAATTGAGACTTTTGGAAATTATGAAATATTGTCAATTTATGTACAAACAGATACATGGTATTTACATATGATTCCAAAAGTATCTTTACAGTGACCTTAGAATTGAAATAACCCAAGTTAATGGAACAATCAAAACATGCCATAAATCACTTAACTTAGTCACGTTGCCAGAGTATTTAACGATTCATAAATTATAACAATTTATGTTCATTTGTTTAACCAATAATAAAGACGTAGCCATCGAAGGTTCATAAATAGCATGAAATAATATTATTGCCATGACACAGAAAGAAAATGCCCAAGCCCATTAACATTGAAAACCTATAATATTAATTTGATGTGAAATTCACAACAAAACACAGTTAAATCCCATTTTGTAAATCACAATCACACTGAAGGACACATAGAACACATCATACGTTCCTTCTTTAAATTAACTTGGAGCAGTATATATGAGGAACGGCAGTGCTTTTCAAGTGTTCTAAAACCCGAAATGTTAGTAGTCGAATTTGGCTGATTCTGTTAAGAAGCTAGAAACCACAATGGCACTCAATTTAAGCATACATTGACCCATGGTCACAATTTGAGGTTATTTCAGCATTCAGTTGTCGCTTGGTAACAGAATCTTCCCTGTTTAGTTAGTAACAAAACATGAATGCGACCATACTTATGAGGCACTGACCGTTGACAGGCACGACGGCTTTCGCGCTGGAGTCGCGGTATGTGCCGTTAATGATAGCCAGCTCCATTAACTGGCGTTTCTTCAGTTCGTCTTCACCGTCCGCTTGCTGGAAAACGAGATATTTAAGTTTTAAACTTCCGAGAGGCATCTCATTCATAATTAGCCTAAAGCACAGAATAAGTAATAGTACTAACGTACAGAAGCCTCACTGTTAACAAATCCCCGCGAGGCAAGCCAAACGTGCCTACGCTTGGCCATCTTCTATCGCACGCGCATCCCTCGCTTCATCACATTCTATCGCATTGAAAGAAAGTCACCCTAAGGGTGACCTTTGAGCGGCGCGATGACGTCACGGGAGTGAGTCGCCCCTGCCTAAAGTCTATCAGCGGTCTATTTATGAATGAAACCATAGAGTTAATAATTAAGGTGTTTAAAAACCTTTAGCCTATTCGAGTTAGTCAAAACCTTCTGCTACTGACTTTTTAAGAAGGCCTTGATCTACTATGATTCACTAAAATTTCAGCATTGAAATTATATATGTATTCTGTAATGTGTGTGTATGTATGTAATTTGTAATGTAATCGTATATTGTGAATAAATAAATCTTAATCTGTAATACAGGGTTACGGGATTCCACCGGTCATTTGTCAATTAAACTTGGATTTTGTAAAGTCTCAAACAATGATGTTCCTCCCCCATCTTACTTGCTCTAGTGTCAAAAAAATATTTACCCAAGCCAAAGTTCAGTTTTTATAAAGGGTCGTAAGAGTGAACCACTGAACAAGCAACCCAAGTCGGTGACAATTAAGTTCTACAATTTTTTTTAAGTTCCACCTCCTTCGCTCCTCGAGAAATAAGTGAAAGAGAATACTGAGCAAGAAGAAAGAAAAGTACAAACAGAATGGCCACTTTTTTATACTTCGACGGTGGCAAACAAGCGTAATACGGTCCACTTAATGGTAAGCGGACACCGCAGCCTATAGACGCTCGAAACTCCTAAAGAGTCACGTGCGCGTTGACGACTCTTTATAAAATTTGAGTATTCACTGTGTTGACAGAAGAAGGGACCTAAAGGTCCCTCGCTCTCAACACTGCATCCTCGGGAGCTCTGGCAACCTTGCTCACCTCCAGGAACACAACACTACATACTTTTATAGTAAATAATGTTATTATTGCTGTGATCTTCTGGAGGTACTTCCCCAGTTGGAATGATCCAAGTTCGAGCAAGAGATGACATTTTGCTGTGTACTACCTCTCCTTAGATGACATATGGACCACTTACGGGAATAAGCAGACGCTTGACCTCGTCGACGGCCCTGGACAGCTTCAGCTTGGCCCTGTTCTCCGTGTCCTCAACCGTCAGCAGCACGTGCAGGTCATCAGCCAGGTGCTCCCAGTTGGGCTTACCCCTGTTCGCATCTTCCTGTAATTTACACCAATTAGAATTGACAGACTGCATCTTAGGAAATTATGGAAAAAACAAACTTTTGTTTCTGATTTAATTAGTAGTAGTAATTCATCAACGAATTCTCATTATTAATAAGGAGTTCTCGAGTGGCGACCATGGACCGGAAGGCGCAGCGTGGGTAGACCCCCCACAAGGTGGACTGATGACCTGGTAAAGGTCGCGGGAGTCTGCTGGATGCTGGTGGCGCAAGATCGGTCATTGTGGGAGGCCTATGTCCAGCAGTGGACGTCTTTCGGCTGATATGATGATGAATAAGGAATTGGTGATTTTTTTAACAGACACTAGGTAGTTTGGGTGTGATAAGGAGAAATCTACCATATACCTATGCCCGATAAAGCTGATATACTGCGGAATATTGCATATGCCTACTCATATTTTCTATGATCTTTATACATTCGAATAGTCAAAGGATTTTAATAAATTGTAACCTGATCATCCATTCAGTGCTGCGTGAAAAACAAAGTCATATAAGTAAGTTATGTATTTTAATTTCATAAATTCGTAGCAATACCTCCGTTACTGGACCAAAGGTTGTCTGAAAGTCATCGTGCTAAATTAGATGAAGATTATTCTAAGACATTCCAAGATTAAAGCGAAATGAAAGCTAAGGCGACTTCCTGATTTGTCGGTGCGGAGGTAGTACGATATGAGAAAAGTGTCAAATGTCAGTGTCAGCTGTCAGTCGACGCGATACCATTTTTTACTACGCCCCTACATTTAAATGAGAGCTTCCTGACTGGCGCGGGATGCGCGGTAGCGGGACCATACGAATGCGGTACTGCTTCGCTTCTGCGCATGATATTACTACTGCGCAAACGTAATACTGACAGTATTATATCAAGTGGGAATCTTTGCGACGTCAGTAAGTTTACGTCAAAGAAGAAAATGTCACATATCGATCCCGCCCTGCCAAGTCAGGAAGTCGCCTAAGGCCCAGAAAATCGGATCCCATCTAAGACGAGATAAAAACGCTAGGTGGATAATGTTTGTAGCATTTTGTTGACGTGTATTGTAAGTAAATACAACTGGGCATTTGCTCTTTGTACAATACTTCTATCTCACGAACGCAGACGTGAGCCATAGTTGTGTGTTGAGCTTTGAGCTATAGCACATGAATGTCTATGTGTGCGTCAGCGTAGGAACTATGATTTCACATTGTCTATGTGTCCGTAATCGTATGTGTCACTACTAAAACTATCGCCAACTCACGCCCGTGAGATAAAAGTACTGTATTTTGTATTTGAGTGTGTTAAATGGGAGTGAATGATTAGCTTACAGTAATGCTCACCTTCTTCTTGTCTCGCATGGACCCCTTGCCTCTGACCATGATCTTGCAGCCTGTCTCCTGCTCCAGCTGCTTCGCTGTCATACCTCTGGGTCCCAGAATCCTTCCCACGAAGTTGAACTGTAACAAACAAGGTTTAAAGTTGATTTATGAATACTTAATATTCGGCAAACGAAGGTACTTTAACACCTATTTAATCCATATTTTTTTAATTATTTTTTTAATTTTTAATTAAAGTTAATCTGAGGCTGAGAGAAATAATAAGGAAAATATGACCTTAATACTAGATAATTATGACGTAGAATGTGAATCAAACAAATACTACCTAATTGAATTCGACGACTGCTATTTAGTTCACTTGATTACTCACAAGCATAATTCTGAAACGCCCTAATACTTACAAGTAATAGGTACCATTAGCTGTAGGACTAATTACTCGGCTCGCTACACACACATCGCTTCCTGCGTGCCTACGCACGTTCACATGCACACTAATTTAACCTCAATTCCTTAGCTTCAAAGCGTCGGCCAGTAAGGTATATGAACTGTGAACCAGTATCACTCTGCCGTTCGTTTGCTTTAAGAAAATGGACCAAACCGCTTGGCGCGACGCCAGAACACACACATTTCACATTTTTTTAGACGAGGGTTCCCCTGTTAATTATTGAATGGTAAATTAAATGTGAAGTGGAAAATTTTACAGTTGTCAAACTAAAACAATTACCGTGGCAGCGTATAAATTGCTAACTGATGTCCCGTTAACTCATATTTTGAAACATTGCATCCTGAAGGTCAACAGGGTCTTTGTATTCGGAGATCTTATTACCTACGAAGTACTTATATCTCATCTCGACGGTATTAGGTTGATTAGCTATTGTGTCAATGCAATTGATGAAATATGAGACACGGAAACGGGCCTGGGACATTCAGTATCCGTCGCGGTCGGGCAACCGTGACGACGGCGGCCCACCGATCGTAAATCAATGGGAAAACAAACGGACCGAAGTTTGGCATATTGATTTGCATCTAATGAATCTTATCCGACCGCAGTTTATCATAAATTAACATCTATGACGTTTCGGTCTTTGCTTTGTTGGATTAGAAATCACGTAGGTACCAATGGTAAAGTCGGTAGCTAAATTAGCTAGCTAAAAATTTAGCGACATGAACACAACTTTTTAGATATATAATTATTACAGATCTTAGATAAACATTATTCATTAAAAATGATCTTCATTGGAATGAAATAGCTCCCTACACCATATTTTCTACTGTTAGTACTTCTGCGCCCATAATGCGGAATTCCGAGCTAAGTTACGTTTCATACAAGTGACACATGGCTTAGCAATTAGTTTAGACGGTTTATAAGAAAATTGACTCTGCCTTGCCTTTAGTAAAAAACAACTGACGCGCCTTAACCAATGGCCCATCAAAAAGAAACATTGTGATATTACTCGTTAATACCATAATGTTTTTTGACACACACCATATCTCGATGATGAAATTACATACATAAATAGAGATCTATTTTGTGAAAAGCCAGTTTATAAATACGACCGCGGTTTCCAGCGCATAAAATCCTAGCTGTACCTAATCGTAATACTTATATTAAAGCGGAGGACTTGAGACTGCTTAGCGGTACACCGCAAAACGGCCCGCGGGAGAAGACTTCCTCTTTGCATGTCAACTATTATTATACCCCCTTATAAATAATGATGAACACTAAAACCTCTATTAAAATGTACCAACAGAACCAGTACAATGTAACGATATTTAGTTTCATCTGTGTTTTATCGCAGCAATATAATAAAATTGTATTGCCGATAAGCGAGGTGCTAATTATGAGTCGTAATTGCTTCCTGTCATAGTTTAATTCAGCAAGAAACCATCAGGATTAGGCATCGCAGTTGTCTTCGTCGATTCACAAAAGCTGGCGTGGTTTGTCTATGAAATTAATGGCAGTTTCATACATTTTCCGCGCCAGTTTTTGTGAATCGACCTATATTTTCTTACGCGGAAACACATGTTGCAGTACCTAGACTAGTTTAATATGCTTCTAGAGGGAGCGAGCAAAATAAGCAGCTTTTGATGTTGATAGTCGTGGCAAATAAAAAAAAATCGCAAAGGTACTTATAATTGACAGATTATTTGTTATGTTAGGTTAATAGGTCAGTCAGACTGATGTAAGTACTGGGTAGGTACGGTCGCGGACCTAAATTGTTGAGCTATTTAGAACTCAGTTTATACTGGACAACCCAGTTAAACTATGATAACTCCAGTATAAAGTGAGCTCTAAATAGCTCAACCATTAAAGTCCGCGAGTGTACCTATTTAGTTTTGATTTATTCTTGCGGTTAAAGCGGAACAATCTTAATTAAAGCGCGGTTGTTTTTACGCACACGGCAGACTAATCGGTTTCCATGTCCATTAACTTAAGTCCATCACTTGCATTTCACAACCCAGTGCAAGATCCGCCAGAGGACATGACTGTCACGCCGTTTTGAAACCGGCGCGCCAGTTGGCTTCGCGCCCGCGCCGCGCGCTTGCATATCCCGTCCTTCAGGAGAATCATGTTAAAGGCTTGGTCACACCGCTTGCGCGACGCAAGCGGGACGCTGCGCTGCGCGCCAAAATGTATGAAACCGTCCCGCTCGCGTCGCGCAACCTGTGTGACGTCGCTAACTTGTTAGCATACGTTCCGGCGCGCAGCGGTCGCGTCGCGCGGACGTCGCGCAACGCAGTGTGACCAAGCCTTAATAGCTAGCCCTCGTTGTTTTTTCTCAGTGGAGCGGTAGAGATTTCCAGCGCGATTTACAAAAGCACAATCATAATTTGAAATGTCACCATTAATTATTTTATAAAAACAAATTCAAGACACGAACGTGTTACCAGAAAACAAAATAGTTATGAAATAGTATATTTGATTCATACAACAATAAAAACCCCACCGCATTTAACTGCTCGCTAAATAGATTATCTTTATTGGTATTCCGGTAAAATAACCGATTAAAAGCCGCTATGTCTGGGGCAATATTTTATCTGGAATTAGAGGAAATTGTGGTCGTGACGGAATTAGGAAGCCCGAAAACGCGCGAGCGACGACAGCTCTACGGCGTCGATTAGTCGCAGTCGCCTGCGCAAGAAAAATAACGGATTTTTCTCCAAATACCTATCTTCGAAAGCGAATACGCTAATTTGTTGTTTCGTAAATTCTATAATTGTATTTCCTTCCTGATAATGCAAGTTTCTCAACCGCATTCATATTATGAAAATGAGAATCACCGGCAGTTTAAATATATAAATAGCTATAGTTGCACTTTGAAGATATGATGCTTAATATAGAGAAAGTAATTATGGGATGTAAGCTCGTATCAATCTTAAGGCCTACGGGCATCTGGCATAATTTATCGCATGAAAACAGGTAGATAGCATCAATGTGAGCATAAAATTTATTAAATTTCATGTGGGTCTCGATTGGCTTCAGATTCGAGAGGAAGAAAAGTACTTTGGTAGGCCTGGATGAACGGGTCGAATGTCGAGTGATATAGCTGTTTGTTCTATCTATCATTATTTAAGAGTTTCACTCTTGTCGGTGCAGTTCTCTCCAGTCCGTTCTACTTAACGCCAGTTCTTTGACTTCTCTATACGACACGACGTCTATCTTTTTCTTTATTTGGTCCATGTAATTAATCCTCGGCCTTCCTCTTCCTCTTCTTCCCTCAATTTTACCCTCCATTATCTTTCGTATTAGATCGTCGTGTCGTATCAGATGACCTATCATTTTCCCTCTTCGAGTTTCTATTGTACGTAGCAAATGTCTCTTTTCCTTTACTCTTTCCAATACTTCTTCATTGGTGATCTTTTCCGTCCAGCTTAGTCCCTCCATCCTTCTCCAGCACCACATCTCGAACGCCTCAAGCCTTTCTCTATCCCGTTGCGTCATGGTCCACGTCTCGCAGGCATAAAGTGCAATACTCCAAATATATGTTTTAATGAAACGTTTTCTTACAGATTTGGCCATTTTTGATTTAAAAATATGTTTTTTACTGTGAAAGGCGTTTTTAGCTATTGCTATTCTAGTTTTAATATCTGTAGTGCATCTCGAGTCTTCTGTTATTATGCTGCCTAAGTATTTAAATTGTTGAACTTGCTGTAATACTGTGTTATTTATTTTAATTTCATGAATTTCTCTATGTTTAGATGCTATTAGTGTCTTAGTTTTATTTAAATTTATCTTTAAGTCGAAGTCTTGAAAAATAGTGTCCATTACGTTTAAAAGTGTTTCTAACTGTTTGCTGTCTTCTGCTAAAACTGCTATATCATCAGCAAATCTAATAAACGTAATTCTATTTCCGTTAAATGTAATTCCTTCCGTTGTGCTTTCTAGAATATGGATTATTGCACTTTCTATGAATAAGTTGAATATGAGTGGCGAGAGTGAGCACCCCTGTCTTACTCCTTGTCGGATCTTAGCCTTTCCTTTCTCGTCCCCTATTTGAATGATTGTTTCTTGATTATGATAAAGTTCGTATATTATTCTCCTATCTCTATAATCAAGTCCTGCGTCCTTTAAGGCTTTCATCATTTTTTTCCAGTTAACTGTGTCAAACGCTTTTTCTAAGTCTACAAAAGCTATGTGTGTATTTAGTCCAATATCTAATCGTCTGTCTATAATCATCCTAAGTGCTAAAATGGCTTCTCTAGTACCTTTATTCTGTCTAAATCCATACTGGTCTTCTCCTAGGAGTGTTTCTATTTTAGGTCTAATTCTATTTTGTATGATCTTTAATAAAATTTTAGATGCTTGCGAAATAAGGCTGAGTGTTCGATGCTCCTCACATTTTGAAGTATTGGGTTTCTTTGGAAGGGGTATGAGTTTACTTATTTGAAAATCCTTTGGTATAGTTCCCGTCTTGTGCATATCCTTAATAATTTCATACAATTCATTCAATAACATGTCATTCGAGTATTTAATTAATTCAATATAAATATTATCATTTCCAGCAGCTTTTCTATTACCTATACTATTTATTGCTTTGTCAAATTCTTCTCTCATAATCAATGGTCCTTTTTCATCATCGTCCTCATCTAACTCCTGTCCTATGTCATCTATGTGTAATCCTTCACCATCATATAATCTTTCTATGTATCTTTTCCATCTTTCCATTATGAGCTTGTTATCTAATAGTAATTCGCTGTTTTCATTGATTATTGCAGTGCTTCTAGTTTTGTTTGTTGTGTTTAAATTTCTTATGCTGTTGTACGCTTTGTCAATTTTCCCTTCTTTCATATATTTCTCAATGCTTTCACATTCATTTTCTATGTATTGTTGCTCGCTCTTTCTACATTCTGCTGTTATCTTATTTGTGAGCTTTTTGTACTCCGTAACACTGCTTTCGTCATTTTTGTTTCTGCATTTTCTTCTTTTTACCATTAAATCTATTATATCACTATTCAACCATTTCTTTCTAGGCTTAACTTTACCTTTCTCTAGGCACTCTGTAGCGCTATTATTTATAATATCTCGTACGGTACTCCATCTATTCTCTATGCATTTACTCTCTTGTGTATTACTACTATTCTTATATTCTACTAACTTATCTCCTATACTATTACTATATTGCACGTGAATATTGCTCTCTTTTAATTTGCTGAGATCTATCATTTTGGGTTTGTTACTTCTTCTGGTTTTACTTAAATTTATATTCATTTTACTAACAAGTAGATTGTGGTCGGTGTTGAGATCAGCGCCCGGGTATGTTTTACATGCTGTAGCGTATTTCTTGTATCTATTCTTTACTATAATGTAGTCTAGTTGATATCGTGCTATATCTCCGGGCATTTTCCAAGTATAAAGCCTTCTCTTTGGTTGTTTAAATAAAGTATTCAACACTGTCATGTCGTTCTCTTTACAAAATTGTATTAGTCTCTCTCCTCTAGCATTTCTGTTCCCGAGACCAAAATCTCCTAATACACCTTCTACTCTACCCTCCCCGACAACGGCATTGAAATCCCCCATTACAATTAGCATATCCTTTTCTTTTACCGAATCTGTAATTGTATCTATTTGTTCATATATTTCTTCTATTTCTTCATCTGTGTAATTTCCTGTTGGCATGTATACTTGGATTATCACTAAATTGGATGACGGCGAGATCTTTATCTTGACTACTGTAATTCTGTCACTATGGTGAATAGTATTGTCGACTAGATTCCCAAAAGTTTTATTTAAGATTATTGCCGTTCCATTCCTTCCTTTCTTTTCTCCGGTATAAATTACTCTGTATTTATCACTCCAGTAATCCCCACTACCCTCCCACCTCACTTCACATAGCCCCAAAATATCTATCTTCAATCTCTCCATCTCTAGTTTAAGTTCTTCTAATTTTCCTGGCACTAACATTGTTCTCACGTTCCAAGTTCCGATGTGACAAGGATTTCGCCTGATGACGACCGGGGTAGCCTTGCTCCTACCTCTGCCGGACTCGGACCGCCACGGGATATGACATCGTGGAAGCCCGTTGTCAAGAACTTCATTACTCTTTGTGGACATTTTCATACTGCATAATTGGGAAAATAGTGCAGTGGTTTCCCATTGCCTTCTGCACCGCAGTATCCTGACCGTTTTCACTTTTGTAGTTAGCGCTCAGAATAATCTACTACGTTTACTGCTATGTTTGTCAGTGGTGTGAATAGAAATTGCATTGTGCGGACGAAGTGCATTCACAGTGCTTTAAGAGGAATCGCCATTTGTAATTGTGCCTACCCTTGTAAACATCTCAATTACATAAAATAATTATTAGGGATTTAAAATACTTTCTTTTTGAGGTCGCTTTTCTTCTCAAAAAACTTTAGACTCGGCATTGCCGATCTTAATAATAATATAGTCGCTCAAAAACATTGACATTACCTATACACTTAGCTGCGACTCGCCATCAGAAATGGTTCTAACACCAATGGCTCTGAAATAGTGTATTAATATGATTTTAGAACTATTAAAGGTTGTGCTGGAATTTTTTTTTCATGTCATTACCTGTAATCATTACAATATACAACTCAATTGCTAGAAATTTTATTGTCATTGTCGGATTAGGCGCGTGGCGTGAAACCAACTAGCACATTCATTATCATTACAACCACCACCAATTAAGGTTACAAACTGCATAACAAACTCCCCGTACGTACCACCATAGGCAATCTGTACCTAGGATGCCTCAGTCGTACATTCTGTGAGAATTACATTGCACATGCAGCCTTTAGTTTCTAAAGCATATCATTGTGGTCGCATTAGAGGGTAATGTTGCGATTTGATCATGTAATGTGTACGTATATTACACATTAAAGCGGCTGTTTTAACCGGTGCATTGTATGGTGACATGAAAATGATGTGGTACCGACCATGCGTGGAACGCAAACACATTGATTAAGTAAGCAGTTATACACGCATGTTGACGCTTTACGGGAAGTATTTAATTTTAAAGGTTTCGTAGAACTGCAACGTTTTATATCGGCTATGCGTTGACATAACCGCATGACATACGATTCGCATATACAAATTTCTTAATAATTCCATAAACCATCTCGTCCCAAAATTGGGCTCCATCAAAATCTGAGCTACTAAGGCTATTCCACTGGACTGCCCCTTTGTCCGCACAGGAAAGAGACAAGTGGTGTTAAGAATACAATATCTGTACCTACAGCAAAAAACTAAGCTCTTCACAGGGCGGTAAAACGGGTGCAACTAGAAGGAACAGAACATTTTAGACACTTACTGCTTTCAGTGCGAACTGCCAATGGATCGGTATATAAGGTATGTTGGGATAAGATCGGACTAATTTTCGATACATTGGTAAGCACTAGGATTTTTTTTTTACTAACTTATCTATCGATTCCTTGAATTGTTATCGTTTGATATAAATAAGTATGAAATATATTTTATCTACACACATATCATAAATCCTCTAATATGCGTTCGGAAACCGTAGAAAATGACTCTCATTTCAACATTCAATGAATTTATGGCAATTTTCTTATCTGTGGCTAAGGCTACAGCAGTAATATAATTTTTAATTTTAATCTCATATATGATGTTAAAATATTAAACGTCAAACAAAACTGTCAAAATTTAAATGTCAAAGTTGACATGTCCCTATTCTAGTATCACTGAAAATTCAAATTCAGTCGATGCGAAATGTCAGATCGATGTTTTTTTAGTATATATCGCACGAAATTTGAGCTAGAACGACATGATCACATCAGAATAGGGACTCTTTACTTTTTAAAATAACATTCAGGTATCGGTTGCCAGTTCTGATTTCGATATTTCCGCAACCGTGCAAAAAAGGTTGTATTAACACAATGATTGTATTTATTTACTACGGTTTCTGAACCCATCTTAGAGTACTTATAATATGTGTGTAGATAAAGTAATGTATGCAACTGTACATAATTAGGCATTAAAACACTCGTGTGACCTTATTATGAAACTCGCCTCCGGCTCGTTTCATAAAACACACTCGTGTTTTAATGCCCCTCATTATGTACCAGTTGCATAAACTACTATTCAACCTATATTTTTCATTTCCTCATATATGCAACCGTTTTTATTTAAAATACGTTTAAAGATAGTATTTGAATTATTTTTTCATCGGGAAACATCGAACATACGTCGGACTATGTTGAACTCTGTGCAGTTACGCGTATAGTTCGTTTTAAAAATAATCCGGTCTTTTCCTGTCAAAACTACAAAAAAACACTAATTTTATATTTCACGCTGTCACAGACAACCTGTTGCTTTAAGTCAACGTGGCTGACTGAGGTGTGGAGCGTAACAAAAATTACGTAGGCAGGTGTGTTGTCAAATCGAAAACCTCTTCTAGTTTAGTAGAAAATTGAATTATCCGATCTTGACCCGATCCGGTCTGATCCCAACATACCTTATTTATAATTCGTATCATAGCTGCACGATTTTGTTGCACTTTGTTATTAAATTCAACAAACAGGTACGTATTAGGGCTAATACTACTCGCTTATTACACGTCTTGAACATTACTTAATAAATACACCGAACAAGTGAACTATTGACCGAGGCTGGCAATCACAAGTCATTAATACCAGATAGTTGCCAATCCCACATTGTGACTGATGGGTTAATAGTTAATACCTATATAATTGTCGTACAGCGATTGGTCACGACGAGATATCGTCGCTGCCCCCGGCGGTATGACTGTTTCAGAATGCACGACGTTTCCTTGATCAAGGGTTTTGATTGCCGATGCCGACTGGTTCTCCATTATTTAACATATTGATTTTATTAAAAAAACATAGGACGTCAAAGGTTCAGATAGGTAAATCTCTAATCATTTTGTTTAAGGAAGATGACGATCGGAAATATCCGTACTCAATCTAGTTCGTTCCAATTCCAAGTGGCTAAAGGATTTCTAGCAATATTTCCCACTCTCCTAATATAACCTAATTCCAATAAGATCTGGGTATTGTCTTCCGGACGAAATATAGTGCCTTCACCAATTATGAGAATGAGAACACGAAGATGGTCTCTGTAGTCTGTGATACTCCTGATCCTGATGGGGTTTGAGAGATCAGGTTACAACCCAGATAACGTAAAGTTGAAGAGAAGAGCGATAAACAATATTTTCCCTGCCTGTGCCTTATTTAAAAGTATTTCCCCGCTGCTAAAACCGAGACAAAAGACAATTTATAGCAAAAACAAACGAGCAATAAGATCGAATCGGTTCACCATAATAGGCGCCAAGTTAACAATGTAAACGGTAACTTACAGTTTATTATGCATTATTTTATAGCAGTAAATCATTTTTACTAATGACTTAACAAGCTGCGCCGGAGCATTAGTCACGATCCCTTGTTATTTTGACATATTAATAAATACAATACCCGCCTGTCTATTATAATGTCATGGTAGGTTTGGTTTTGTAAAGGGCGTTAGATACTAGGTATGTCTGTAGTAATAATGTCAAAAAAATTAATGACTTAGTTACATCGTATTTGGTCTAACAAAAGGTAGGTATAACGGAATTAACGTAACTCTTTTAAACCGAGCCTTAAGTAGGTAAACAATCCAACATTGAGCAAAGAACACTATTTTAAATCGATATTCATTTAAGAGGAGGGGTAGGGCAACCTCTCTCCATACAAACTTTGTGCAGCATTTACTTCGTTTTTGTTTGCACTAAAGTTACAGTTTTTGGTCAGTATGCTTATTTTTCTGATAGCTATTTCGTGATGTATTTTTTTTATTGATTAATTTTTAATTTTTTTGAAAATTTTCACATCACTATCTTCGCATATCTAATATTTACAACCAAAAAAAATATTATATTCGTTAGTGCCAAAACCTACGAATAAAACGTGCAGTCGTGCACAGAGTTTGTATGGAGAATGCCTTGCCCACCCCTGCGCCTTAGTGCAATTATTAATTATTAATCAGGGTCATAACGAACCCGTTTACATAATATTATTCGTATTATTATAAGTTATAAGAGACTATAGGCGTAGTTTTACTCTGTGCTAGAAGGGAAGGCTTACACACGTTTTTGTCAAAATGAAGATATAAGACTTCAAGCTCACATGGTATTTTACATGCATTAGTAATAGTAATGTTTATTGCGAACCATGGTATTATTACAACCACATGGACCCTGGTAGGGTATAGAAATATTTAGAATTACGGTTATTTAGAAATATACATAATAAATATGCCGCTATTAATCTTAATTCAACATGAAAATATTACGAATAGTTTATAACACATTACTTGGTTTATAGTACATTACTTAGCAAGGGCGGTAAAACAAAAAATGTCTCATATCGCAGGTATTTGACTAATGAATATGCGATCTGACGTTTTTCTTCATTACCGCCCTTGGTAAGTACGAAATTGCAATTGAGGTGCAAGATCAAAACCACGAGGGAAAAATTACCAACATATACGTATACCATTTTGTATTTTTTTCTGACGCATTTTGTTTCCTCTATTCAGGGGAAAGAGACTTGAATTAGGGATACATTTGGGTCATAAAGACTCGAAAAAACAAAAGTCGTCCCTTCTGTGGTCAATAGTTAACGCCTTATGTGCATGTAAGCTATGCTTTTATCACGTGGATTAATAGAAACGGAGATGATGCGGGTTACTAGTCCAATATAAAATTAAGCTTTGTAGCCCTTAATTTTAATACGTCCACAGGAAAGATGCGAACCGAAATCTCTTTATGACCCATTTTTAAAAGGGTTAAATTGGCGAATATTTCTAAATTACCAGTGTCGCTATTATTGACAAAAGATTGACAATGTGAATGACCGTGTTGCTGCCGTTTTTGCTTTTCTAAATCTGGTTTGAACGCACGTCCAATAAGTAACAAATATCCATCGAAAGACAAGATATATACAACTCGAAACAGGGAGCCAACGAGAGCAGCGGCGCCCGCGCCCGTGACCAGCCTGCGGAGCATGACCAATCCGATCGACCTCATTGCCGGGCCAATTGCACTTATCACCGTAAATGTAGGTGATACATTGTACTGAATTGGATGCTTGTTTCTAAAACGGCTTCAGCATTTCTAACTTAAGAGGAGGGGTAGGGCAAGCTCTCTGCGTACAAACTTTGTGCAGGATTTTCTTCGTTTCCGTTTGCATTAAAGTAATGATTTTTGGTCAGTATGCTTATTTTTCTGTTAGCTATTTGGTGATGTAATTTTTTTCATTGATATTATTTTTAAATTTATTCATTTTTAATTTTTTTGAAATATTTGAAAATTTCCACATTTTACATTACACAATTTACATCCAAAAAAAAAATTACATTCGTTAGTGCCAAAACCTACGAATAAAACGTGCACAGAGTTTGTATGGAGAATGCCTTGCCCACCCCTGCGCCTTAAAACTCAAGTTCATGACACGTTGTAAATGTGAATAAGTGTCAGTTTCCTGAGTAAGTTTTAGGTGACTGTCTTTTGCCATGCCATCTTATGTTCTACCTTTTATTCTATTACTCGTACCCTGAGGGTGTGTAGGGTTCGAATCAACTCTCGACAGTTCGGGTTACTTCTCCACAATTCATCCCTAACTAGCCCGTCTTATTAGCTAATGTTAATTAGTTAATGATATGCTGATGCAGCTATCATAAGCCGAGTTGTTTTGGGGTGAAGCTTTTCCGCTTTGCCATCTTACCATCTTAGGTATAAATATTTTAAACTTTATTTTCCTAGTCTGTGTTTCCTACCATTCCCCTCTTAAATATTACATTAGACATTACATAAAAAATAGAGTTGACCATAAAGCGGCACAATACTTCTATTTTAATACTTTTTTTCAGTATCCAAAAAAGGGAATGAAATTGTGGGACAGAGTTCAATGAATCACATTATTCGTGAGGCTTTGTGCTGCATCATTACTATGTTTTGTTAATGGAAGTACCGCTATACTTGTTCTCGTAACGTTGAATTGAAGTAATTTCGACTGGTAATTTAATTTATTTATATAGAAAATTAAATAGCGACAAGATACGACTATTTGTTACTTATCTACATTAATATTTAAAAGGTCTAGTACTATTTAGCGCGTAGTCTCTGAAACGTCTTCTCCGATTTTGTAAATCCGGTTACAGTTACTAATATTTAAATGCAAAAAAACAAGAAAGAAAACACTTCTTCAGTGACCTAGAATTTGCAACAAAAGGAACCAAGTATCGACAAATAAGTTATTTTGTAGTTCGCAGTGAATTAAGCGAGACATATCCGAGCATCCCACGCAGGCATTTACTGCGAAAGTTATGGCTTAACACAAAAGAAATGTGCTTATAAAAAGAGCATTAAACCGAAAAAATATTACTAAGTAACAAGGTAAACAACAGTCGCCCACATTCGGCGCTTTTCCAAAATCTGTTCAACATTCTATAATCGCGTCAAAAATAATAACCGCTATTTCTTTTTTTTTATCCTGAAATGATCCTGAATGTAGCTTTAAACAGCGATAGGAATGCGCAGTTGGAGAGTGGACTGGCGAATTCCTCCGACTCCGACAGGACCACGCGGGCGGTTTAAACACTGCGGTTTAAATACTCGAAGAGTTTGTGTTCGAATGAGATTGGTTGAGCGGTTTCAACCGAATCTGAGGTGTCAATGGAATCGAGCTACTGGGAGTTTTGTCGCTGGTTCATTAAACCTAACCCAGCTGAGAAGAGTCCAGCAAGAAACTCAGGTAGGCCCAGCCCGGGTCGGAATAACCGCCATATTTGATACGACTCACTTGTGTCTAGGGGAAAAAATATACATACGCGGCCACTCTGTATCGCATCATTCTCTAAATCATAAATTGCCAGCAGAAGGTATGTAATAAAATCATAATAATTATGATTAAAATCTGTTAACAATTCTTGTATATTATGTATTTTTATCAACTTATTTGTTAATAGGTTTTGATGTTACGTTGGCCGTTGTTGGGGCCGCACGCGCACAATTGATCGAGCTAGTCTCATTCCCGGATAACACCAAGCAATTCTCGGTCTCTCAGACAACGAGACCTAATTTGACAAAAACGTTCCATATTTTCGACACAACACAAAACATTTTTTCTAATCAATAACACTAGGAAACTTCCTGAATCGACTAAAAGGTAGGTATAGTTGACGAAGTACAATTTGCACAGATTTCTCGAACAGCTTAAAATATGGCGAATCGGTGCAAATTATATTTCGTCGACCATATACAGGAAGAACAAATGTGGATTTCTGAAGCGTAGCGGCCATAATCATAAGTATAACAGTTCAAATAATTTTAAGTATACCTACGTGCGTTTCCTTAGTACACCGAGCAACGAATATAATACGTTGTTATGCTCATAGGTTACCGAAAGTGTTTAATGTTTGAAACACATTCGCGAGCTTTTACCGATGTTTGCACTCGCGAATGATAAACCGCATACCGTCTGCTGATATGTTTTATGAAAACAAGAATATCGCATATAAACATGTCTAGACTCTCTAGGCGTTTGCTATAGAATAACACGAGGCAAACGTAGATTCAGGTAATGTAGAAACTAAAGATCTGCGTAAGCAAAAGTTGTCATATTTAAGACATTTCTGGTAACATGCAGAATGTAGTTCACGACAATAGATAAACTGTTTTGATTTATTTCGCGGTACTGTCAACTCGCCAGTTTGGAATGTTGCAAAGCAAATACAATTAAAATACTTTTTGTCTCTGTTTCATTGTGACAAAAGTCGAGTATACTTATTACTTAGGGTATATTTTGTCTGTTATGTTATGTGTCTAGTCCCCGGTCCCCGTACTTATAGTCACCAATCCGCTACGTCAGAGAACCTTTCATTCATAAGAGAAGATCTAATCCAAATAGTGGGACGCGTGATAAGCTGATAATTATATGCGGTGATGATTTATTATTTAATGGCCAATATAGTTAGAAAGGATAGTGCGTTTATTGTTTTGCGCAGTTGAGGAAGAATGTTTATTATTCTTCAGCATTGGTGTTCAAGGAATCAGCTAGCGCTGTAGGTGCGGGCCGGTAGGCAGGTTTCTCATGATGGCCAGCAAAAAGCCGAAGTAACGGGCCCACCGATATGGTCGGATTTAATAACGCGCCTTTCCCTATATGGGGAGACGCAGAACCCGCGCGGGGACACACTACATCGATATCGACAACTCATACAATGTTATTAATGTTCGTAATGTAGGCGTCGCGCACAATGACGCGAATCAGCGGGGACAACAAGCAATACATTCAAAATTTAATGAGGAAGTTTCTTAATATGCTGTTTTTAAAAGGTAATTAAAATGCCCTGTCTCAACATAGGTACATTTTTGAAAATAATATTACGATACCGCAATTTAATTTCTGGAATCGTGTCAATGAGATATATTAGGCCAATTTTGAAATTTAGGACATAAAATACATTTTTATAGCTGGCTATCTGACATCTAGGCAAAAGGCCAATTTCTTGTTTGTAACGGGAAATTAGGAGAAAATAGAATGTACTTATGTTTGAGAATATCAAGTTTTGAATTGCATCGATATTATTTTAGCATATCTTGTCTTGACTAGTGGACACGCGAAGCAAGTCCTGGAAACAGGCCTTAACCAGGTCCCGTCAAGGCGATACAACTATGATTGAGCGTGGCAGGCCGCGCCACGTCGTGTATGCCTTGCATAACATTCACTGCGTCGGCAATACGGAATCGTAAGTTCCGCATTAAACCTATTTAAGAGCTGCCGGTTTCATAGATTCAAATAAGATGTTTTGATTATACGAGGTTTCAGATCAAGAATTTCACACAGCTCTTGAAAGCAACTTGAGGATTGGAAAATTTAGTATAACAACATGAAATCCATGTCACGGTCTGAAGTTTGTTCTCGAAACTATGCAGAAACGTGCGCGGCCGAGTATAAAAGCGTTAACTACCTATAAAGAGGAACGTTAAAGTCACAAAACTAAAAACATTTTCAAGATATTACTCATTGGCAGAGCAATGTTTCGTAACTATTGTTTCTACAATATGTTCGACATACGAAACACATTTTCTTCAGTCTATTTCAGTGGTCAAAATTGTTTACTTTACAGTTCAGTTTTTGCAACTAGGAATGTCTGAATCAGGTTTTGCGGGAATTTCCGTGAATTATAATTAAGGTTTGAATAGTAGATTAATATTCAAGAGATCTATAAAAGAAGTCGTATGATGTAGAATGTTGAAGTGAAGGAATGCCATTGCTTACTTTGTATGAGCAGTAAGAACCCTGTCAGCTAGACTAGCTGTAGCTACATCCACATCGTTAGTACCGATTCCATCATGATTTCAGTACGTGACCGATGTCTCGTACGGCTCTTTTGATCGACAATCAATATCATTCAACGTTCAATTTATCTTAAGATTTACGTTCACATTGTTGAATTCCTGACAATTATCCAGATGATCTACGAGAATATGGAATCAATAGTGACAGGTATAAATAGACATAAGCGGATTTAACTTGATTTTACAAAGTACCGCTGATCAAAGTAATGCAGTTTAAGTTTTGCCTTGACTACATTCACATGTCTATCGATTACATTCGCTTTTGATTAACGTGCTTTCAGAATACATACGTAATAAAAATATAATAAATTAATTTAGTGACGAAAAATCCAGTACAGGGAATTATAATCGTCGTTGAATTTCTATAAATCAATCTTGGTGCTTGTACTTAGAACTGCCGAAGGATGTAATTGTCCGTGGTTCTCACCGTCATTAACGTTCACTTGGTAGCAAGAAACCATTACTTCCATCACGATTACCTCATGCGTGATTATTTCTAGAAAACATTTCTCGTGTGTTCACGTGAGATTTGAATTTTGGTGAAGTCTTTAAATTGTTTCTGGCGTATTTCGAATTGAAGTCTAATAGCATGTCTTGCTATTTTCCGCTTTATATTATTCTAGCTTTTACCAAGGCGAGGTTCTTCCATTGCAAATGTCCCGCTCTAACACGCGTGAGTTTGCAATTGACCATCCCGCTCTCTACGGAACTGTGCGCGTAATTTTCGTAAATTTTTAGTACATTTTTGGGTGAGAAAAATACATGGCTTACTATATTAACAATATTAATCCCGACATCCCTCATACCATGAAATACGTTTATTTTAGTATTATTTTCTACTCATCATGTTACCTAAGATTGAAATAAAATGAGTTTTAAGGTAGAAAACAGAGGTATGTTTGGAATTTTTTTCTATCGAACAAAGTTTTGCAAATTGTGTAACGGACATCCGACGGCACTAGATGAAGGTCTCAAATATAACATCGTATTTTTTTTACATTTTTAATATGTAGTATTTCGAAATAAAACCGTTTACCAAATCAGATTTTTACTATAACCCGGCATGTTTATCCAGGCTATATTAAGTAAGTCTTTATAAAAAAAAAGCCTTAAGGGTCCTTATAAGGTAAAAAATGCTCATCTATTTAGCCCATTTTCAGTTTAACTGTTAAGTTTCTTGACATTTTATCAATGTTACTATCTAGAACAGGACTATTGTGACCTAATGACATAAAATCAAATGTATTTCTTGCATTTCTCATTAAGATATTTTGTTTCAAACATCACTCCAAATCGACCATTTTCGAGCTAAAAACTGCTTTATCGTGCTTAAATTCTACTTCACACAATTAAATCAAAAAAGGGCAATGTTACTATCTAAAACTTTAATATAATCGTCGTATCTTATAATCATTTTATTGGTGTTAACAATACTTTTGTCAAAAAATGAAATCATAAATTTTTTAAACTTGTAAGGCCTCTTCCGGTTTTGCGTGATTGAGTAACAAACATCTAAACTTTCGCATTTTATTATTAGTGCCTAGGATAATTTATTGTGATGTTTTGCTCGTTGTATTATCTTTGTGTCACGAATAAACTATTTTCTGTCTTTCTTTTTGCAAGCCTAAAAATATTTTAATTTTTTTATTTATAAACACAAACACTCGTTTTTCATATTTTAATCTAGACATTAGACATCACAAGGACAGGCCGAGTATTTCTGAAGTAGTCATTTTATGATATGAACTACTTAGAGAACTAGGTGCCGAATTAAATATGTTGATCAAAAACATCAAAAAGTCCATGAAAACAATTTATAATCTTTCCCACGCTAAATCTGAGACCATTAACAACGGGCGATACTGTAGTTCAAATTTACATATCTGATTTTAACATTATTCAAAATATCGCCTGCGAGGTAATACTAAATCGCCGATAGCATCCCTAAAGACACAAGTTATATAATTGAATAGGAACATGAACATGTGTCATCCGGGTCAAAGAACTCTGAATACCGAATAAAGGATTGTAGAAACGTGCTTTGCAAATGTGCCTGGAACGGTATGATGCGAATGAATGGACAACACACAATCGTGGATGTCGGCCGAGTCCCCCATGTGCGTGCAAGTGGACAGCACATTAAAACTCTTACCTTGTGGCGTTTTGGCAGGAATAAAAAAAGTATTTGTACTGATTTTATTTTATACGAACATAGGAGTAAATGCGCCACAAATGTAGATTTTTTTAAATTAATTTAATTAGTAAATTAATCAATGACTGATATTCTATTCGTGCGATAAAGCAATAGCGCGGCAACCCTGACACAGGCCACCAAATGTAGCAGGCTGCCCACCTTGTACCAACTTGAATGACTAACGCTTTACTTCTACTGAGCCGTTAACTCTTCTCAGACTCTCTTGTAGAATATACCTACAAAACTGGGTCATTGTCAGATTTAGGTGCGCGTCTTTTCGGTGGACATGTCAAAAGTTAAGGGCTACAAAGCTTAATTTTCGATTGATCTGATAACCCGCATAATCTGTAATTCCGTATCTATAAATCCATGTAATAAAAACATAAATTACATGCTCACAAGCCGTTAACTATTGACCACCGAATGGACAACTTTTGTTTTTCCGACTGACAATGACCCAACTAAAAATGTTGATACAAATTCGCTTCTCAGACCCTCTTGTAGTATGTATATACAAAACTAAAAATATACAGATAGCTTTGTCCCCTGAAGCAATCTGTGTTTATGCTCGGAGCTACTCTAGTTAACAGGATTTTATGAATAATAATCTCTCATTTAATCTGCCTACGACAGATTTATTGTACTAGAGCTGTACTAGAGGAATTTGTTACTAACATTATAACACCGAATTGTACGATTGCACCAGGCCGGCTTAATTTATGTCCTTGTAAGTTGTTAATGTGTTTTAAATAACCAAAACATGTATTGACCTTAATGACGATAACAACCGGTAATTCATAAAGCAGTCCGCTACCGGTGACTGGGATCCCGGCCGGATAAGAAAATAATGTTTTGTTTTGTTTTTTTCGCCGGGAGAGGACAGGATGAATTACACAATTTATACATTCTTGATTCACGATCATAATATTCGTTTACTCAATAAAATTCATAACTAGTCACGTGCTCATGATTTATTGAACATTGATCTCATTTTAAGTTAAAAGTTAGATCGGCATCACCAATTAAAATAGTTGGTGTAAACGTTAAGCAAAATGTACGTATAGGTATATGACATTTAAACTAGTCAGCACTTTTAACGCCATCTGCAAGTCCATTAATTATCAGATTCAGTTTTAATTAGACTCTCGGACGATCGAGTGATATTATATAGTTATAGATATTGATCTCCTTGGAAAAGTTATAAAACAGTGGGTTCCAAGTTGAACTTCCAACCTTTATCATGGCACGATCTAATTAATATAGAGCAACGGTTCACGACCCCCATCTTTTCTGTCCCTAATGTCCCTAAATTTACGTAGGTACTAAGTTTACGTTGGAATTTCTCATCTCGCTACAGTCCCCGGAGGATCACGACACATGTTAAATATGATTGTTATAAAATAATGTAACTTACATCTGGATGTTCTTTGACTGGCACGTATACTTTTTCTGTGAGTGTTGTGACCATGCCCTCTGCTTCTGGTAGAATAAGTGGTTCTTTCTTAACGCCATTTATTTGGAATAGACTCGCTCGCACTTTTGCTATTTCTGAAACAAAAAGAAAACTTATTAGTATCGCAAACACTTCCGCTGCGACGTCCTCATAAAATGTATACTTCAATATGACATGTTGATATTCGGCTTGTTAATTTTAGAACGCCGCCCAATCGTTCGCGACCTCTTGCAGTTGATGTAAGGCAGCGAATTAAGTTGAGTTTAACTAACCTTATTCTTGATACCCTAGTGAAAAATTGGTCTTAAAAGTAACAACTGTATTTAAATAACCCTAAGATTTTTGCCTAGTAATTATTGATGTCGTTGCATATTTATTAAGCAGTGCTGGTTTACCTTTTTCAAGTATAGGTGCATAAAGTATGATATTGATCTCATCAAAAGGACCGCCCCCAACTTGATCAAGCCTTTTATCCGTCATCGTGACATCATTTAATAAATACACCAATGGCTGAACCTCATAATTACATGACACACTGCCATTCGCTGCCCCTACTGCCTGGCTGATGCCATTGCTATAAACCACTATAGTTAAGTGACTATAAGGCGACTTCCTGATTTGTCGGTGCGGAGGCGGTATGATATGAGAAAACTGTCAAATGTCAGTGTTAACTGTCAGTCAACTCAGTACTACTTTTTACTGCGCCCCTACATTTAAATGAGTGCTTCCTGACTGGCGCGGGATGCGCGGAAGCGGGACGATGCGAAGGCAGTACTGGTCCGCTTCTGCGCATAATATTACTACTGCGCAAATGTAATACTGACAGTATTCTGTCAAGTGGGAATCTTTGCGACGTCAGTAAATTTACGTCAAAGAAGAAAATGACACATATCGATCCCGCCCCGCCAAGTCAGTAAGTCGCCTTAGAATGTTACGCCCACAAGCTCAATATTCTATCAGATACACTGACTGGAACTTGAAACAAAAGCTAGCTGTAGCTAGGTACATCTAGAGGTCCATGAAAAAGTTTAAGAAGCATGAACCTAGAGCCTTAGACGAATGTTACAGGCTACACCCTGATGTGTATGATTCGCCTCAAAAACTCTTAAAATAAGAAGAAGAAGAAGAAGAAAAGTATTTATTAAACAACTTTATAATACGGAACATATTTACATAATATGGAACACTGACCTGTTTTACATGCTTATCTTATCTGAAAAAAATCTGTGTAACGAGCTTCCCAAGTTACTAACCGTAAAGGATTCAACGCTATCGTCCTTATCGTATAAGAATCTCATGAAGTCATGACTCATCGGATAATTTCCGACGTCCGCAACTCCGCATACGGAACACCATATGCTTATGCGATATGCGATGTGCATAAAAAGTGTGTCAAATCTTGACACACGGACAATGAGTTCGAGTAAATTGCATGTTGCTTGTTGTTTTATTTTCATCCAGATTTCGTACTTAACGGTATGTTAGGAATGTAAAATGTTATATCAAGTAAACGTGTTAATATGCAGTTGAATCCTTCGAACGGAATAATATCACATTAAACGTGCCAAGTCTTTCGAGTGTGGCACTGTTTTAATCTTAAACTGCAGAGATATCACAGTCAATATTCAATCATGATTTCAACATTTTCATGACTATGTTCACTTCGAATAGTTCGAATATTAAAATCGCAAAAGCATTGTCAAAAAATATCGGTGACAACCGGAAGCCCTGATTCAAATACATTTTTTAATGACAAAGTCGGAATTAGTGTCCAGAATAGTGAAAAAAAATTATATTCGGGAGTGCCAAAACCGACGAATAAAACGTGCACAGAGTTTGTATGGAGAAGGCCTTGCCCTACCCTGCGCCTTAAGAAATGTTGCATTGGCATGGAGATGGTTTCAGCATTATTGCAGCGTCCAAGTACCTACTTAACGCTAGTTGGGTGAACATTCGCAAAAAGTTGCATCGTTTAGAGAGTGAGAGAGAGAAAACGCGAGAGCTGAAAACTAAATGCAATTATGGAGGTTTTGGTAATCACACGAAACCGGTTGGTATGCCACCTATGTTACTTTGTACATCCGATTCTCAGATAAGAGCGCCATGTCCAGTCCAGCGTGCGACAATGCGCCGCTTTCACACCATATAAGGGTCACGGCGGGTAAACAAGCCTTAAACCATACGGCGACGTGTGATCGCCAATGGATTATGTACTTAATTGCCACCCTTTCACGCATATTAATGCAAGAATTCTTTACGGATCAAAAGGTACGACTTTTTTTACATGTAACACACCTAATGTGGCTTTATCGCAAACTTACAACTTGTATTAGAGGGTCTTAAATATTGATAGTTTAATAACCACCTTGCTTCATGCCAAAATAAAAATAAAATTACACAGCGGATCAATATATTAAGTTAGATGAAAATTAATTATAAAACTCATCAAGCTGGTTTCGGATCTCTTTAATAAAGTACAATACATCAAATCAATTATCGACAGCAAAATCAATTTGCCTGAATCACCTGATGGTCTACATGGCAAGGTCAGAGCAATAGCGCAATAAAAAAAAAACTTTTCAAACTTGTCACAACGTTGACGGGTGTCGAAACACTTGTAATGGACGTACGAACAATACAGCCCGCTTTGTGTTAGTAAATGAGGCTTCTAAACAAAAACAAAGGCGGAATATTAGGTTGCTTTTTGACGCAGGTGATATTGTGGGCTGTCCGTCTGTCACGTCACTTACATTTTTGGTTTGATTAATGTAGTCTCACATGACGGGACCAGTACATGTCGGAAAGGTTGTCACCTATGAGACCCGGCAAGTTGCGCAAACGCTTGAAGTGCTGATGCTTGATGGGATAATGATTTATTTACTTTAGCTAACCACGCAGTTAGTGCCGTGCTGCCGTGTTTATTATAAACTTCGTATAAGGACTGGGGTCGTCCCCGTTTCGTTACGAAATCACCACAAGCATGTGGTTTTACTGTAATTACATCCTATTCTCGCTAATGCTTAGACTATCTAAGGCATAACATTTTTGAGAAGAATACTCAAGAAACTCAAATATTGAGGAAGTCTGACCTGACTATAAAAAAAAGACAGTATGTAGCAGAAAGTATCACTGTTTACTTTTAGGTTCATGTTCAAGTTACAGACGGGTTCACCTACGATATATTTTATCGTAGCATCAATATTAAAAAGACATTTCAAAGCACAATCCTCTCCGGAGCATGGCGTCAGAGCACGCATGCTTTCTGGTTACAGATAATGCAATCTCCATTGTCACCGTCCACAATGGCAGCCCGCTAGTCGCCTCTTTGCATCCGTAATCCCGTCTCCCTCATCCTATTCTATACGCTAATAAATGTACACAACCACTTTTAAGGCATATGATACCATCGGCACGCGGAATTGAAACCTTTGACTTACGTGATTGGATTTTTATTTACGTCCAACTTAACGCCTATGCTTGCTTCATGATCCCGATTAGAATACTTTTATAGCCCCCCGACAATCTTAAGTGAAGCGTTGAAATAAAAGCTGTCGTATATTTGCTCCATGTACGAATTAGGGCATGCAACCGGGATCCCGGGATCCCGAAATCCCGGTAATACCGACATGATTTTCTCGGTATTTCAATACCGGTATTCCAAGGACTAATACCGAAATGAAGTACAGGAATTCAGTATTTTTTTTTTCTTTTAAAATTCATAAAATTGAAACATGTAAGTAGTTTATTTTCGATAAAATGAACAATCGCAGTTAATATCGAGTGAAATTACTTGTTTAATATTGTATTTCGCCATTTTAAGGCTATTTGTAGTGCTAGTTCGCATCAGGCGGCTGCAGTGCGTCGGGCTATCCACCCGTACGTACCAAATACCTCCCGTGGACCTGCCCTTCCTTCTTTTCGAAGTTGATGAAAGCTCGTGCCGCAGAGCACCCTGCGGGTCTACCCGTGACCCGCTGCAGTTACGACTCGCTCGTCGAACCTGCTGCTTGATTTGACCTGAGCTCCGAAACTGTCGATGTTTACAGGTCCACTTTTGTTTCTACATTTTCACTTGATAGCGTCCGCTGTTTTCATCAGTTCACCTGCCCTTCTTCCGTTCAAAACAGAAGATATGGCTGCTGCTACCGGGCGCCCCTACGGAACCGCTCGCGGATCCGTTTGCAGACCAGCTCCGTTAGCTGGTCTGGCAAGATGATAATTGTCCCGAGCAGCGAGACCATAAGTTTGATTTCAGGTGAATTTCTGCCAGTTTCTTAATGGTTTCTTTTGCTGGAATCCCGTTCGAAGGACCATGTTCGGCCTCTGTTGACTCTCCTTAGGCCTTTAAGTATTGAGTTTCCGTTATAATGAATGAAACCACATTTTTCCTTGCAAATCGAGTTTTTAGAATTAAGAGAATTAATCAAGACATATTTTTTCCAGTGACATCCGTCATTACAATTTTCTGTTCTATTTCGTTTGACAATAGCTATTCAAATCTTGACTGTAGAAAAGTTTAAATAATATAAAAAGGTTAGACTAAAGCACGTCGTACAATGGTTCGGCGGATGTTTTTGAAGTTATGGTGATGTGTGAGTGTAAATTAAGCGATTCCCTACTTTATTTTGCTTTAATTAGTAGCTACTTAAAATATTTTAGGTTTATTTTTGCTGTGATTAATTCTATTATGTGAGCAATGCAGCCAAATAACTATTTTAATTTAATTGGAAGTATTATTGTTGGTTATTAAACGAATTATCAAAAAAAAACAAAGATTTTTAATGAAAAACACCAAAATACCGAAACATCGGTATTAATACTGAAATCCCGGGATTGAGATTTGAATACCGAAACTCAATCCCGGTATTGAGTATGGTCCGGTATTGTATTCTCTAGTACGAATACACCCACGCTTGAACCTGATCTTTGACATTAGAGCCCCTTTGTATGAATTCTAAAATAGGATAGGAAACGTTGCCGCCATCATAAGTTTCTAAATCCTGCTAAACCATTTAATAACGCATTTTTTATACAAATTGCACGTCAATTGCGTTGCGTGTAGAGGTGTATTACTCGGTGTCAAAATCACTTTCATTCTTAGTGTTACTCTATGGAAACGTTAATTTTTTTTTCAACAGCTACCATAACTGATGTTTGCGGATGTAAGTGCTCGGTGCATCGTAATAACCAAGTGGTTGCGGTCGTCGTGTCTAGACGGAGAAATTACAGTGGGAACTTTTAATTAGAGTCGAAGGCAAGTGGTGCATGTTTTACGAAGGGAGTCTTATCATGTTAATAATTTTTTTCGTGACACAAAACTTCGTAATAAAGGAAATGGATTGGCGTAAACATTTGTCTAGTAGTGTAGAAAAAAATGTAGTGTATTCCTGTTTTGGCAACTCAGTCGTATGTGCAGTGTTTTATCACATATAAAAACTAATCAGTTCACTCCGCGTTTACGTAGCGAAAAAAAAGGCATAGCGTAAAAGGCAAAGGCGTAGCGTAAATAAAAGGCATTAAGGACGGACGTATGACTCGAAGCCGTGCGCGCGCGCCAAACTTCAATATGGTCAGTCTTTCAGTAATAATGATTCAACTGAATACAAAGTGTGTGTAGGTATTTGTATAAACTTAAAGGTAAAGATAATAGAACCAAAATTTGAATGTTGCGAGTTAGCGCACTTTTCACACGCGACGCAGCCATGCGCGTATGCGCCGCTACGGTTAGTTTGCCGCCGCAGCCGACGAACACTTAGATCATGCACGTAATGATTGCCATTAATTACTAATTTTACATCAATAAAATTTACCTAAACATTCCTTTGCTTAATTAGTTCATTTAAGTAAATGGGTCGTGTAATTTCACGTTTGTGAAATTTCTATGGAATGTAAGAAAGATAACCTCGGAACTTCTTCACCGCCATTCTTTCATTTCGTTTTTTTCTTCTATTTACTATTAGTCGAAGGTATCGAGTTGAAGATGCAACTGTAAATTACTTATTACTGGATACTTCTAAAATTACCTCTTTAATACCAAATTGATTTACTTAGATATATAATATAATGTTGCTCCGCGGCCCATAGGTTGTCTGGAAGAGTTCGCTCTTTAGCGATAAGACCGCCAGTTGTTTACCTCTACTTTAAAACTAATGTTCTGTACGTGTTATTTTTGAAGTGTGCAATAAAGAATATTTGCATTGTATTGTATTGTAATTATAATTCTAGTCTACGGTACCACTTATAGCCCAACGGAGTTCTGCAGAGGTTATGTTATTTGTGATTATTTAATTCATTTCTTCAAATATCGATTCCGCATCAAAGTTGATTACGTCGCTATTAATGTACCTAAGACTTTTCGTCAAAACGCAATCACAAACGATTTTGAACTGTTCAACTACACAAGTTGTCAAAAACAAAGAAGTATCCACTTCAAAAAGAAGACACGCTCACTGCACTGCTGCCCTATACCAAGTTTGTAAAAGGAGCACCCTGTACTACATAGATAAACTACTTCACAGCAAAAATAAACTACATATCTACATAAGATAATTGAATTAAAGAACAAAGAGGTTAACAAATTACCTGCTCATTTAGGACATCAATCAAAACACTTCGGTGTTAAGATTAGTATCCGATGAATAACAATAAAGTACAAATTGAATGCATCACACTTCTAATGATAAATCGAGGCAAGATAATCAAGTCAGTGTACAATGAGGTGCTGGGACAGTAGGGACAGACAATATACGTACTTCCTGACGTAAGTACGGTTACTATTGTAACTTATAGCGTAATTTTGTAAACCATAATTTTGAAAAATCGTATTTTGCAGGAGTCGAACCAGCGTTTGTATGAGTTAACCCGTAACAATTACTTGTTTGATCAAACATTCACGTAAATACGCATTAATTATCAATTAACATATGAAGTAACTAATACGAAACACCAAAACAAAACTTTGATATCAAAATGATGGTCCCTTGGTATGGCGCGCGACACGCAGGCAGCATGACGGGGACGTGGCACGGTGGGGGTGATATGGCTGAGTTTCTTGTTGGACTCTTCCAGCTAATCTAGTTTTAGTGAACCAGTGACAAAACTCCCAGTAGCCCGATTCCACTGACACCTCAGATTCGGTTGAAACCGCTCAATCAATCTCACTGGAGCGCAAACTCTTAGCCACAGGTTAAAAATTCAATTAGTCATTAGATTTATATTTCCTTTCATAACATGTATTTATATTTTAGTTTATGAGTTATTAACGTACCTGATTGTCAGTGGAGAGCCCAAAGGCTTACCCAATTCATTCACAATTTTAGAACCATTAGATGAAAACTTTGTACAGATTTCCTGTCCCTAGACATCAAGCTTGTACTGATTTGTTTGTTGTATGTGTGTACAGTGTTATATGTATTATGCATACACGTTGACGCACAGTCAGATCAGTTTCAGTTGTCAATACCCAAAGTACCTTCAATGACATGACGTTACAATTTTGACTTATGAATAAGTACAAAAGCTACCCGAAGCGCTCGGTGCAGCGGTGACACGAGATTGATTGAAGTACTATTAGACATTCGTGTGGGTTTATTGTTATTCTCCTGCATTCACAGAATGGTGACGAAATTAGCATGAACGATGACTCAAATATGAATGAATAAGTATATCCTCGACTTAGTCCTGACATAATGCAAAATAGAGCCAGGCCTAGATGGCAAATAGTTGGTGCGGTTGATATGGGTTATTGCAGAAGTTTCTCAAAAGGAAACCAGTTTCGAAATGTCAGAGCAGGTTGACCTAACCGGTGTGATTGAAATGCTTTTATCGTGGTATCTTAATATATGCAAAGTCAAAGGGCGTATCAATTATAAACATAAAATACTGATGAAATAGTAAATCAACTTAAATAACAAAATGCTTATTCAGAACGTTTAATCAATGAACACATCCCACGAATTGCAGTACTCAGAAGCGTGGATATTACTATCATTGAAATGCAAGTGTCACATTTATGTTTAAGCTTAAGCCACACAGAGAGCGGGCGGGCGGTGGCGGCGCGGGCGCGGGCGGCGGCGGCGCGGGCGCGGGCGGCGGCGGCGCGGGCGCGGGCGGCGGCGGCGCGGGAGCTGCTTTTGGCGGTGGCGGCTGCCGCCAAAGGCCGCTGCCGCCCGCGCCCGCGCCGCCGCCGCCCGCGCCCGCGCCGCCACCGCCCGCCCGCTCTCTGTGTGGCTTAAGCTTTAAACTATCTTTAATATTTATGAACGACAGCTCTTTGCCGACGAGCAGTGTGAAAGAAAACACGGGGGTGATGTTTGCTTGCTGTAGTAGTTAAGAAATTGTCCGGTTTCGCAAAGCGCAGTTAAACAGTTTACCCATCTGTCTATTGATATATGACAAATATGTACACCGAAGTAAAACGGGTAAACGATAAACTAGAATTTTCAATTGACTCTGCGAGTAAATAGATACTGTACTTACGTATATCAGAAAAGCATGTCATGGAATAGAAAAGCTACGACATTAAACATATAACAGAAATGAAACATGATGAAATTGCGATGTTTAAATTATAAAATTGCTTTAAGGCCGTGTATTACCACTTTTGAGTTTTTAAAAACCATCTGAGACATAGAATATAGTGTCTTAAAATCTAAAAAAAATATATGTGTTACATAAGGATCTTGTCTAGTCAAAATCGCAGTCAGTTACATGACCTGATGAATTTCACTCGATAGAAAAAAATCGCGAAGTTACCCCTTTTTGGAATGTATTTTCAATACTACGGCTGTATTACTGATATTTAACGTTTTATTTTTGTACTCAATTAAAGATCGTAAATAGTTATAGACAAATTCGCAGGGTTTGCTTTGATAGAATGATTGGCTTAATGACTATAGCTAAATATTTACAAAACTGCGCGCAGAGCTTGCGTAGAGAGCGGGATGATTAATTATAAACTCACGCGTGTTAGAGCGGGACATTTGCGTTGGGGATACCTCCCCTTAAGTGGTCTTTGTGAATAGGTTTCCAGCGACGGCCCCAAGTCTTGGAGCGTCTTTATCGTTAGTTTCACAAAAGAAAACAGCACCGAAGCGCAAATTGAAATTAGCAAGTAAAGAGACTAACTAAACTGTCGATTAAACTTCCTGTGCTCTGCCGAATACCCCTTTTGAAAATACAGGCGTCAGTTTATGTATGTGTGTATATGCGTGTAAAAAGACAGCGCATGCGGTGACGTAGGTACTGATGTAACCATGTGTTGTTTGCCTAAAATATCAAGAAATAAATATAAGATAATTATATTAAATCCTGTCTAAGATGTGGATACTTGTATTCATAGAAACTGTGCTTTTAGATTTATAACCAATTCGTTAGAATTTACGCGTGGACGCGAGTAAATAGCACCGCGCCGGTCGGGAGCAGCTAAATGTGTCGAATTTAAAGCTGAACCAATGAACGCAGTTCCGCGCCTGCGCTTTTAGAATGCAGGCCACGTTGTATTATTATTTATTCTCCGAACACTGTCTGTAGTTGACGGTTCTTTTATTATAGCTATAAAGCTTCGGCCCAAACTAACGATTTTGCGGATATAACGTTCAATATTTATTTTTCACGGTTTACTTGCTGGCCCAAACGCAAACAGGACGGGTTTACGGTTCGGAAACTAGACTTCCCTGTTAATGTGTTGTTTTAGAGTAAACGTCCGTAACGCAAGAAGCTAGTAACTTCTGATATGATCAAGGGACTACCATTATACATTTACTAGGCAAAAGTATAATGTAAACGAACCAAGTTTCAAGTACTAAACATAAAATATATGAACACTTTATACGACATATCATAAATATTAAATATGTGTACTCCGAAGTACAGAACGTTTTAGAATTACTATGCCTGAATGTTCTAGAATCACTACGACTGTACCTTCATATATGTAGTTAGGGATATTAAAAAATACAAAACAAAAGTTGGCAGGAAAGTCTAATGGGACAGCGGAAGCTATATACTTAACCACAACGTTTTACAATTTGCGACTTTTATGCGTCATATAACACGACCAATAGATAATAGAAAGTTTATTACCTCCGGTGTTAATAGGATCATGACACGGTGGTCATATAAAATAAATGGTCAACGATCCAAATGTCAGAAAATAAAATGCTCGTTATAAGCGGACATCCAGAACTTTTGTTAGGTAATACATACTTTTTAGGGCACGAAAATCACAATAAGCGAACAATAACAATATCACGCTAGCAAAAGGCGTTTCCCATATTCATATTCAATGAGGTCTAGTGGGCGTATCTAATATAGAATTCAACAGGTAGTTTCATGTCGATGACAAATATTGACAACTTGAGTTGAACCAGTAAAAAGTGTCAATTACGTGTTTGCTCTTGAATCACAAATAGCATGATTTTCAATCACGACAATAAAACCATTCAGAATTGTGACCGCGATTTCAAGTCATTTACGGTTTTTGGCACAGCTAATATATAGTCATAAAATGAAAGAAGTGCAATAGTCACAGTTATTTTTAGCCGCAACGCAATTATCAGACTTAGCAGAAGGCTTGAATATCCACTTTATGTGAATCACCCATAACACAAGTTTCATTTTGTTCAGTTGCTTATGATAACATCTGTCTTATATTTAGATGGAACAGCGTCGTTAACTTAGGGTCGGTATCCACCAAACGGATCGGATCTGAAAGAATTTTACTTTTTTAAACGAAATTAAATCATAATACCTTGTATTTAAAGTCTATAATACTATGCAGCTGCGACGGAGCCGATTGCTCGTCGCAGCTGCTGTGCGCGGCATGGTAATATAGACTTTAAATACAATGTACTATGATTGAATTTCGTTTAAAAAAGTAAAATTCTTTCCGATCCGATCCGTTTGGTGGAAACCGACCCTTAGATGATTCATAGTGACAGAATGTATCTATCCTAGCACAGTTCTGTTTGACACCAGCCTTTAGATATATAATTATTACACACATACAATTCGAGGGCTGAGTAGTCTAAACGCGAAGAATTAAATTGATTTTTGAAATTAGAACTCAACTTGCGTATAGTTCTATTAAAATCTCTTCGCGTCTTATCGGGTTTGACCCCATGTAGGTATTAAGTAACATTTCAAACCATTTTTTTACTGTAGTTCTTTGTCTTATAACTGCAAAAGTCACTTCAAACGTTTGTCCAAATATTTGAAAATAGAGACACGTGCCAGCCGCGATAGCATTTGGCACCTTCGGACATCCAATACTTACTTGTCAATTGTCTCATTCATTCTATAAGAACCACTAGATTTCGCTTTTGCATCACAACAAGCCGTTTTAATGTATTCAAAGCAATTTATGTTTATATACCACCTACACAGTAAATACAGGGATAATTGTGACTTTAATGCTTGCATTGTCAGTCGTACTAATGGCTGGGCTAACTAGTTTATTGTTGTGTTTAGAAGGAAACACTAAGCATCAACATTGAAGTCGTGCTCCGGCCCAAGTCGGGCCTAGCGAGTTTCTTGCTGGACTCTTCTCAGCTAGGCTAGGTTTAGTGAACTAGCAACAAAACTCCCAGTAGCGCGATTCCACTGACACACTTAAGTTCGGTTGAAACCGCTCAACCAAGCTCACTGGAGCGCAAACTCTCTAAGTATTCCAGTATTTAGACCGCTCGCGTGGTCGTGTCGGAGGTTTCCTCTAGACTTTCCTCAGGCTACCCTCCTACCGCGCACTTCTATCGTTTTGATAGACCCGGACTATAAAGCCACAGTCAGGTAAAAAAAGAAGTGCTTTTTAATCGGGAAATGAAATAAACTGAAACATTCTATTATAAAATAGTGTTCGATATTTAAAATGGAAAATAAATGCAATGATATTTTTATGATTGCACCTAGAGTTAGTTACATGTTTACCTATTTATGAGATTTCTAGATGTTAAAAAGTTGATAGCCCATTTTAGAACTATACCAGTTATAATTCCTAAATCATTCCAAATGAACTCCTAACACGGTGAATTGTCTTTTAGGTACTATCATTTTAAATTGGCATTGTCTATTAACAATACTAAAGATTTGGTCACACACACAGTGTTTAGCAACCAATGAACATTGGTTTAGCTATTAGTGCTTACTTGTATTAGTAAACAATAAATAAAATAAAATTTAAAAAGTAATTTACCGTTAAAACATTTCACGAGAACTCATTAAAAAACAACTATTTTAATTTTGAAAACAACTAACCTGTAAGATTAGTTAACGTGAAAGATGAGTTTTAAACTGAAATTAACATAGTTTTTCTGTAGTTCACTCTGCGGCAAGAGAACTTTCTCTAGGTCAAAATGACAAGTGCTATATTTTACGCAGAAATAATAGTTAATAATCTAAATGCATACAAATGTATTAACGATTATAGACGCCTTATATTCTAGACGCAGTGTTGATTCTAATGCATCCGACGTCCCTAACTCAATAGGTACGATGCGGAATGCCGCAGCAATAATAAACGTGTAACATTTACATGCCATTCCTGACCACTGCCAGGCGTCGCGAAAGATGTACGAGCTCCTTTGTGGTGGCCGCCTGAGCCGATGCCACCAGCTAATCTAAAACGTCGTACCAACACCCAACGTCCCAGTACTTTACGTCCTTCTAAAGCAGTAAATCAGTCGATGCAGCCAACCACGAACTCAAATCGGATGAGATAAAACAGATAAGAGCTATGCGGAGCAAAATTGCTTCAAAATAATGAACATTACCAAAAAACGCTAGATTAGCATGATATGCAGATGATTGATGCATGCATATACCGACCCGGAACCCCTTTAAGTCTGGTTCCATTAACCCTGAACAAACGTTGTATATAGTTTCGGAACTTAACACCTGGTAACATTATACACCTAAATCAAATGTGTTGAGTAACAAAGAAAGTTATTGTCAAGAAAGTCGCATATTCACCAATTAGGAATTGTCAGTTAAATTATATACGGTGTTAAGAAGAACCTCACGAGTGACACCATTGCGTAGAATTTCTCACCCGCTGTCTATAAGTCAGAGCTATGAATGGCTTACCTGGAAAAAGAAAACAGCCATATTAATAAAATCTTTAAACTCATTACATCAAACTATTAACATATTATTCCGAACAATTAGGTATCGTATTTTCACCTGCATTTAAGCTCGCAAATAAATAAGATGCAGACTACAATCGTGGGAAATCAGTGACAGTTGGCAGCGAACGCAGAGAGTCCAATAAATTGAATGATAAATTCCACGTCCCGATGCGATGGTAACGCCAGAAGTCACAGGCGTTAATTAGTAAGTGACGAGGAAATTTACAGAAGCTGTACAGGGATTATGATTTAACCAAGGTTTAAATCAAATTCCAGTCATTCAGCTACATTAATGAATTTTAAATTTAGCATGTTACTTCCTGCACTCGTATTTTCAAATGTTAACTCTAATATGCTGATATAAGATTTTCTGAATAATCTTTAACATATATTCCAAGACTAATCGAGAGGAAGCGTCACATAAGTCAGTGTCACTGAAATGTTCCACTTTAGAACTTTCAGTGATGTAACTTTTACACGCGTACGAATACGAACTTAAGGCGGTCATTGTAAAATATGTGATTCTAAATACGGTTTTATTTTGAAACACCACTTATTAAAAATCCAAAAAAAATATAGGGTTATATTTGAGACCTTCAACTAGTACAGTCGGGACTCCGTTACGTAATTGGACAAACTTTGTTCGATAGAAAAAAATGCCAAACATACCTCTATTCTTGATCTTAAAACTCATTTTATTTCAATCTTACGTAACTTTATGAATTGGAAATTACACCAAAATAAACGTCTTTGATGGTGTGAGGACACTCGGGACTAAAATTTTTAATATACTTATTTTTGTATTTTTTCACCCAATAACAACGAAATTTATGGTACATTCACGCCCGCTCCGCGCTTGCTCCACCGCGTCAGTCCCGCGCGGAGCGCATTGGAGGTCGGACGTACGCAATTTTTTTTCAGCGCCACGAGCGAAAAAAAAATGGTTTGCAACCGAAATAAAAAGAAGATATCGTCTCTGAGGGTCTGGAGATTGAATAAACAGAAAAGGTTAGTATCTAGAAAATCTACATTCCTCTATTTAATACATCAAACACAAACAGTAGGTACCTATACACGGCACATCGTACAGTTCCACAGTATCGAGTAAAACAGTACAAGCACTACCTACTAAAAGTATTTTTCACTTCTCATGCTCGAAAAGTGTATCATATTTAGACTTGTGAAGCGTGTATACATATTTATGATTTACAAAGCATTTTAATTTGACCTCATTTTAATTTGAATCACAGAACAGTATTTGACAGATTTAAAAAAAAACAACGGGTTGCACTCCGGGAGTGCCGGCAGAAGTAAAAACTTAATGACATGATAAAAAACGTAAATAACAAAGATATTCATATTCATATTCGCAATAATCGAATAATCCATCTACATACATACATATATGTATGTCCCGAGTATCATTGTGTCCACAATACTTTACAATGACCAGCCAAGTTGACCCCTCCCAACATGGTAACCACGACACTAGGAGGGGTCAACTCAGCTGGTCTGTCGATCTGTCGCGAGTTTAACAATTTATCCTCATCACAAAAAGTGCTCAGCGCTGCTAAAGAAGTTTTCACTTCAAAAATATTTGGTATTGGGTACCAAGAAGTTTAGATACATCTTGGAGATTGCGTGCCGAACATTCGTTTGAAGCTAGAAAATATGGCCTTGAATGACGTCACTGTTGTGTTGCATCTCTTTCATTAGATCCATCTTATATTAGAATGAAAGAGATGCCATATAACAGTGACGTCATTCAAGGCCATATTTTTAACAGACTTCAAGATTTCAAAAGAGGTACTCAATTCGGATTCGGTCGTATGTTTTTTATTTTACCGACTTCAAGATTTAAAAAGAGGAGGTTTGTATGTTTTTGAAGTGAAAACTTCTTTAGCGGCGCTGAGCACTTTTTGTGATGGGGAAAAATGTTTAAACTCGCGACAGATCGACAGACCAGCTAGGTCGACCCCTCCTAGTATCATGATTGCGATGTTAGGAGGGGACTTTTCCTAGTGTCGTGGTTACGATGTTGGGACGGGTCAACTTGGCTGGTCATTGTAAAGCATTGTGGACACAATGATACTCGGGACAAATGTATATATGAAGATGGATTATTCGAATATGAATATGAATATGAGTATGAATATATTTTACGAAAATTCGTCATTATACTCGATTTCGACGAACGAAAATTTCAAACGAACGAACGAGGATTTAAAATTTCATATTTATTCTATATTTTAAGTAAAAAAAATATTTCTTTTCCAAAAATCAGCATACTCGATTTTGACTAATTCAGGGATACCTAAATGTCATTGAGTTTTCACTTCTGCCGGCACTCCCGGTGTGCAACCCGTTGTTTTTTTTTAATGTTTGTTACTCCAGAACTCGGGCATCTCTGAACCGATTTTGAAAATTCTTTTTTAGATTGTAAGTATACAAGTTGGTCCCGTTTTTGTCAAAACGCAGTTCTCAAGGATCTGAGGAATCGAGGGAACTCCTCAAATCTTAAAGGCAAACACATAGTGATTTTTGTATTTTTATCTACAAATCAAGCATTTTCATTCAAAAATGTGACATTTGATGAAGTGGAACTGCTGATGATGATCAGAACAGAACTCTTCAACGACGAAAAGTTCACGTTTGTGCGATTTGTCCTCCTAGCTGTGTTTGTTAAGCAAGTTCTATTTTCGCGGGTAATTTTTTTCATGCTCGAGTTTTGATGATGGGATCCATAAAGAATCGAGGGAACTCCTCAAATGTGAAAGGCATACATATAGTGACTTTAGTATTTTCAAACAAATCAAGCATTTACATTTAAATAAGTGACATTTGACGAAGTGGAACTGCTGATGATGATCAGAATTGAACTCTTCAAAGACGCATAGTTCACGTTTGGCGATTTGTTCTCTTCGTTATGTTTGTCAAGAAAGGTACTAGGTAGATACAATATGGGAGTCTTCAAGAAAGGAGTGTATAAATATTTAAAAGGGTCGGCAACGCGCATGTGACGCCCCTGGGGTTGCAAACGTCCATAGGATGCAGTGACCGCTTACCATCAGGCGGGCCGCAAACTTGTTTGCCACCGACGTGGTATAAAAAATATGCATTTTTTAAAAGTTCAAAGTTCAAAGTCATTTATTTCTTTCAAATAGGCATATAAATAAGCACTTTCAAAATGTCAAGTAGGTACACATGTAAAAAAAAAAACATATTTATACCATGTTAGTGGCAAACAAGCGTACGGCCCGCCTGATAGTAAGTAGTCACCGCAGATTATAGACGCTTGCAACTCCAGGGTGTCACGTGCGCATTGCCGACCCTTTAGAAATGTAGATATACACTCCATTCTTGTAGGGCCTTATACATACCTAAACAAATTAAACTAAACATGTAAATTAAAATAACTCCTTTTGCAATTACGTTAAATTTTATCAAATGTTAATACAATATAAATATGTATTATGTACTACAAACATACACGTATGTATTTGATTGATTGGACTTGAATTCAACGTATGTAACTAACTAAATTCGCGCACTTTTTTCTGTGACGTGACGACTTGCACTAGTTGCGCTACTGTAATTACTACACTGTGGTAGACGCACCGGCATGTGACCTCCGTCCTTGTATAGGACGGAGCGCTCGGACAAAGTGTTGTCTCTGTCGCACACGATGCGGGGTGCGGGGGTGAAATTTAGCATTGCGCGGTACAAGAACCTCGCCTTAATGAGTTTTGCATTTGTTCTCTCCTGCGCGTCTATCGCAGCAAACGGTTAGTTAAACTATCCCTGTCACATATGTAACGAATAGGTAGTGTATTTTGTTTCTTTAGCGCAAGTGACGCAACACTTTGAGGAAATGTTTAGCATTTGTCTGGTGGCTACTGGGTGCGCCTCGGATTTCACTGGACCAGCCGTCAATGATTTTGTAACAATGGCTATTGAATCAGTCGGATTTGATATGAAATGCATTGCAATATATATTCATTAATCAATGCAAGACACCATCTGTCGCCACAATCAACAGTGACATTGAAATATGTTTTCTCGTCTATCTATGGTATCTGAAAGAAATATTTAGGAAAGCATATATATGTAGAGCATTCATAAAGACTATAGCGAACATGTATACTAGATTCGTTTAGTATTATCCAGTTTTATAGCTTACTCTGAAACAGTTGTCCCTATATCTAAGTAGAGCGTGCTAATGCGTCTGAATCTTTGGCACGGTGTCGAGTATACACACGCACATACAAGCGTAGAATAATAAAGCGAAGCTAAAGATACGTTCCGGTTAATCGCTGTGTTTGTGACGAAAATTCCATTTCGGACGGCGATGAGTTGAACATTTCGACACTCTGATCTGACGTGTGAATATTTAACTCATTTTGAAGAAAGGAACTTAAGTATTAGAAGATAGAACGAAAAGGTATCGGCGAAAGTTTACTATTGGGTAGTGGGAAATCTCACAGAGCAACTCGCATGGCCCTTTACCGCGTCGTAATTAATACGGAAGAACATTGTGATTGGTCGCGATCCTCAGTCATAATCATAACGGAATCAGGCCCATTAACAAAAATAAGAAATGGCCAACAGGCCAACAACGGATTTTTTACGTGGTTAATTAAACAAATGAAAAAAAAAACAATGACTTTTTAAACTGAGTAGAATAAACCGATAATCATTACAATAAAATTATTAGGACAGTTACAGAAGTTGATCGTAAGCCGTGTCTTGGCCAAGTTCCCAGTCTTTATCATAAGTCAACTAGACACTGCAGTGAGATTAGTTTTCATTGCTCTTCTTTTAACAAGCACCTGTCGATTCGATCTATAAATTCAATTTTCAATCCTCTGGAGGTTACATATTAAAATACCTAAAATTGATATACCTATTGTCAAAATACCTATGTACGAAATACCTATTTTTTAAAATACCTATTGGTTATTTAACCTATTTTCATTGGACGAAATACCTATTGAACGATTAACCTAAACTTGAAATCACTACTATCAGTTTACCTATGTGCGAAATATCTATTTTTAAAATACCTATATGTCGAAATACCTACAGTCGAAATACCTACAGTACCAAAGCTTAACTAAGGGTTTAGGTACTGTTAATGATTATTTATCACATTTGATTAAAAATATTGGTTACCCTAATGAGGGTACTTACTACTAGGAAAGTTATTGGTTATATACAAGTTAAATTATTAAAAAAAAGTTCAATTCTGGCGCTTCACCGGCCGCTGCCGCGGCACGCTTGCTTCGCTCGCTCGGCTCGCGCGCTGTAGGGTTGCAGTTGTACCTAACCACTCCTCCTCGCTTCGCTCGTCGTCGTACCTACACCGACCTGCCTTACAAACAGGTAAAAAATAATGTCATGACAATCTCCACCTCTATTCTCGACTTCTACATATTATACTCTAAAGCTCAAGCCACACAGAGAGCGGGCGGGCGGTAGCGGCGCGGGCGCGGGCGGCGGCGGCGCGGGCGCGGGCGGCGGCGGCGCGGGCGCGGGCGGCAGCGGCGCGGGCGCGGGCGGCAGCGGCCTTTGGCGGCAGCGGCCTTTGGCGGCAGCCGCCACCGCCAAACAAGCTCCCGCGCCGCCGCCGCCCGCGCCCGCGCCGCCGCCACCCGCGCCCGCGCCGCCACCGCCCGCCCGCTCTCTGTGTGGCTTAAGCTTAAACCAGGTCGGTGTAGGTACGACGACGAGCGAAGCGAGGAGGAGTAGTTAGGTAGAACTGCAACCCTACAGCGCGCGAGCCGAGCGAGCGAAGCGAGCGTGCCGCGGCAGCGGCCGGCGAAGCGCCAGAACCGAACATTTTCCCGTAAAATTATTATTCTACTGACATTCTTGATTTTTGATGTTTCTTACGTTGAATAAAACTACTTTTCAAATTTTTAAAACCTGTCGCGATAATGTACTGTAGGTATTTTGACTGTAGGTATATCAAACTTAGGCGAATCGTCCCTTAGGTATTTCAACCGGTAGGGATTTTGAACAGTAAGTGTTTCGTTCAATAGGTTTTTTGAACGTAGGTATTTCAATCTTCGGTCATTTAAACTGTAGGTTAAATAAGTGATAGGCATTTTAAAAATAGGTATTTCGTACATAGGTATTATGAAAATAGGTATATCGATTTTAAGTATTTTAATATGTAACCGTCTGACTAACGATTACGCTAAATTCTTGCAAATCCAAATTAAAAGGACCAGTAGGCCTAGCACGTATTGCGCTCGAGAGTATGTCGACGTATCTCGAGCTATCCGTCACTTTCTAACAGCGCCAATCAGAAAAAGACGCGTAGCTCGAGATACGTCGAGATACTTTCGAGCGCAACATGTGCTACGGGCGCAGGGTACGTTTTGATCTCATTTAGAAACGGACCGTAAGATACAGAAAATAGATAAGTTTAGGATAATATTCTACGGAAAACTTGAAACGTCTCAGTGGAATTTTTAAGAAAAGGTAATAACGGTAGGTATGTGCCTCTTCGTTGTTATTAACTTCACTAATGCCATTAATGGTGACCACGGAAATTATGGAACTTAATGTTCATTATTGTGTCAGTTTTATTACACCGTTGTCTGAGGTCCCATCCCAACTCGTTAACTTAATTATAAATAGGCTCTGGTAAATGTCAATAATTATGTGTTTTGAAACTACCACTTTGTACACAACATTGTGTTGTTGGAAATCTTGTAGGTAAATGTTTCAAGCTATATAATATTACTTTGTTTGGTTTTGAATTCTTATAAGTAATTAAGTGACGACATCCGCGTGTAATCAACTTTTTTTTATATATACTGACGAACAAAAATAACGGGTACACATTGTATTTGCTCGTCAGTATTTTAACATGCTGAAATGGTACGTGGTAGGTACGTATGTAGGTCTCGGCATTTTTAGGTTCAAATGAAACATTTACTGCGCATATTTTTAGACCACCCACAGTGCAGCTGCCTCTAATTGATCAGGCCTATTGTGAACGAATTTAATAGTTCAGAGGTCCCCCGATTACCTGCCAATCAAGTTCTCTTTGTAGAACACATCAAACAAAATATACAGAAAATATGTTGACTGATATTTCATCACGTACCCAAGACAATTAGCTGCATGATTACTTCCTCCTATTAAGAGTGAGAACATACCTTTATTTTTCCTCTTTATCCTATTATGTTCTGTGTCTAAAAATTAATTATTTTAAATTCTGAACTCGTTGATACCATGACAGACAACATATCGTTTGTGCTTGTTTGTTCGTTAAAAAATAAAAACATAACTTCGGATACCTTTACCTACACGACACGACTTAGGCGACTTCCTGATTTGTCGGTGCGGAGGCGGTACGATTTGAGAAAACTGTCAAATGTCAGTGTCAACTGTCAGCCAACTCAGTACTACTTTTTACTGCGCCCCTACATTTAAATGAGTGCTTCCTGACTGGCGCGGGATGCGCGGAAGCGGGACGATGCGAAGGCAGTACTGGTCCGCTTCTGCGCATAATAAATATATTACTACTGCGCAAAGTAATACTGACAGTATTCCGTCAAGTGGGAATCTTTGCGACGTTAGTAAGTTGACGTCAAATAAGAAAATGTCACATATCGATCCCGCCACGCCAAGTCAGGAAGACGCCTTACTTAATTAACTTAATATTTAAAGAAGTTTGATTAAAATTTGTAGTCGCATTTATCCGTTAGTGCGTATATGTCAGCATTATAACATGTATTCAATTCAATGCTACGAAATCAATCAAAATAGTGTCGACTAATGTTAGCTCACGGTAGTATGTTTGCACTTCAATGTCTCTTGACCGAAATATGGGAATATTTTTAATAATAACATCGCCGAATCGATATCAAACAGTTGGTGTTTGATTAATGATTAAATACCGGTACAAACTGGTTCTGTTACTTCCAATTTCAAAGTTTTGCATTATTAATTTGTATTCTTTGAAAAATTAAGAATTCCCGAGCATTATCTGCCGCATCTCCAAGACTCAAGAATACCGATTATAATAAATAGTTTTAAGTATTTTAAGTAGCCACGCGTAAAATATCCAAGCGGGCACTAAAGAATCGATAAATTAAAATAGCTCTGTAGGCTTGGAGTACTTGAATTCGTTCACATGGGTATCCATTACGAGTTATCTGCCGCGGTAGCCAGATGAAACAATCCGATGGCGCGGTTATGAGAAAATTACAGGTTGGGATCACCATCAAGTTAATGTTACGTATTTACAAAGGATAATGATAAGCGGTGCAGACAAATGTTGATAAAATTAGCGTTTATTGCCTGATTGTGAATAGTTTATTTATTGCCGAAGAGGGATAATTGAGAGTTCCGTCTGGAAATTACGTATTTGAATATTACGGGTATAGTTAGAATAACTAAGCCTCGATTGACTGGCTGTATGAGCAGAAGTAAATTATTCTAATATCCATAATAAGATGATATTACTTGGACCTCTCGGGTTCCTTCTGTCATTATTGTATGAAACAAATGTTTAAAATTACGTGATCCGTATGATCACTCATCTTTGTCTCACGTTATTGCAAAACCGGATATAATAAATCTTAATATTATAAAAACTAAACTTCTGCATGCGTTTGCGTGTATTAAGTATGGACTAATAGTAAATAAAAAGTAAATAGTAAGTAACTAAATAGTAAGTAATTAAATCCTTAAGTGCATACAACATGAACAGAATAATTGAAACAGACTTGTAATTCCTAAATCTAATTTTATTACACTTAGGCATCCCACGTACAGAGTGTAATTACAAAATCGAAGCATAATACGTTATGACACTTCCTTGGCTTCTCAAGAATAAGTGGTAGGTACCACCTACATGAAGATTTCAATATCGAAGGTGAATTGACCGCCCACGTTACAGCAAAAACAGTCATCATCGTTTTCTAACAAAGGTAGCTTATTCGTCGGCTGCATTACTCAGAACGCCCATAATGACGAATATGGACATTAGTTTAGAATATTGTGTAGGAAGAAGAACCAAACCGACGATGCCCTTATACGGGGGTCCAAATGTTAACCCCAACATGTGATTACGTTATATTTTTATAGAGGCGCGTGCGTCCCGAGTACCTAAGTAAACAACTTGCAGGGTACAGCTTAAATAATATTTGTCAAAACATCAAAAAGGATTAAATTATCATGCAAGTAAATATATTTGGAGTTGCGAGCGTCTATAGGATGCGGTACCCGCTAACCGGTGGACCGTACGCTTGTTAGCCACCGTCGTCGTTGTATAAAAAAGATCTTGTAACATTAACTACAAACAGGCTAGATATATGAATGGTATAACATTAGAAAATAATGATTTTGACGTTTATGAAAATGCACACTCTTTTCACAACCATCAACGTCAATAGGTAAATTAGTAACATTCGTGATCTGTAACCATATCATAATACATTAATCATGCATTAAGCAGTAAAAACTAATTAAGATTAATTTAGATTAGATTTATTATTTCTCAACATAATTTAACACGTTAGTGCCGTTAAGAAAGCCTGAGTCTTCTAAGGTACTTAGATGTTTCTGTACGCCTCTCTAAGGCGTCGTAGAAGAAGGGTTGAGGAATTTGGGTGCCGAGCACGATTGTTCCCGTAGCTCAGTGACTAGAGCAATTGGCCGCGGATGCCAGATGGTCGCAGTCGCAAGTTCGAGTCATGCTCGGAGTTTAAATGTTTCCCTTATTTAGAAATTTCATATCATAATAACTCTTCTCGTAACTTTATTAATCATGACTCGACGATAAGAAACAACAAATAAATTACTGGTTTTTCTATAGAACTGTAGTACGGCGCGGTAATCACGTAACGTTTTCGACAGTTAGTACGATAGATTTGAATGTCAAATCCCATACTAAAACTGACATTAAATACGTACCAACGGTAGTACATATCGTTACGTGATTACCCCGCAGGGCTGTAAAAGCTGTCAATTAGTAGGTATGGAGAGTTTTCAGTGTTCAGCGGCTATGTTGTACTTTGACTATCATTTTTGTACGACGCTAATACGCTAGGTATAGGTAATTAGGTACTGGTGCAAACAGATTAAGAGCGAGGAGTAATTTACATTAAGTACATTAATAAATGGCAAATGTGTATTGTTTCCAACATAGTTACAACATAATATTATTACTTGCAAAGCTTGTGACACGAACTTTAACAGCCTGGCTAACCTTAACTCTTTGTAATAAATAAGCTTAATGTTCGGAACAAAATACCTTGACTATGAAGTCAGAACTGGTATCATGATGTAGATAAAAGGATCAGTGGTTGTGCACACAAGGCCGAGCATTGTCACCAATGTTCATATTCACGAAGTCCGACCACAGCTGATGTTTTAATTTCAATAGCAATTTGTAAGCTTTGAAAACATCGTTTATGCAATGAACTCGGTCACGCCTTGTCACGAAAAAAGTTATGAACACAATTTCAAATCAAATAAACAGTATTTCTGATTTGCATATATATTATTGACCTCCCGATCAAAAGCGCTCCCGGTCGGAGTGGAGTACGCTATTAAAACTAGATACCTTCTAGTTACTTACACCTAGTGGAATTCGTACATTAAACGGAATTACGGACCCTAGGCTGGGAAATGCCGGCAAATTGGCCAAGAGTAGAGTAAAATATAAAATACAAAGGACGGTTGATCATTGCCGCTGCACCTAACGCGGTTTGCATTGCAGCTGAAACATGATCTCTGCCTGCAGCGACTCACACCGGCGCGCCGACATACATATTCTGTATAACAAACAATTCTCCTGAAATAGGTTTTATTGCAAATGCAATTGAATTCAATGTCACTAAAACAATGCCCTTTGCAATTAACGTAACGGAAGCACATTCTAAACTCAATGCAAGTAAGTTTAAAATCGGATGACTTGTAATCGCGAGCAGAAGGTGATTTTCTCACTCGGTAAGACTTGTGGTTAAACCGCAATAGTACCGAGATCAGTCGTTCCGTTGTTACGGATTTCTGCCCTGATTGTAATATCGCAGTGCGACCGCAAGATTGTCACGCTAAGTAGTTCAAACATAAAACTAATACTTAGTTGAAATCCAATCACTATTAAAATTCCGAGCAAACCATTTAAGTAAATTGTGTTGAGTTAAAGTCGGTCAAAATTTGCGAGTTCACAACGGAATCGTACCACAACAAAAGATAACATTAGTACAGCATGTGGGACGGCAGGAAACAAGAAAACGTTAGTTATGTACTTACGATGGCTGTGCAGAACAAAAAAGGGAAAGAAGCTACTTAACGGTCATCCCTTTGTCTTACAGAGTACAAGAAACTTCTAGCCATTGTGCAATCTGACGATTGTTTGCAAGAAGCCCACGATAATTTGCTACGACGCGGTAGGTAAGCACATACATGACATACAAAATGTTACTGGACTGGACTAGATCAATGGCAACGCAGTTGTACGGTCTTTAACGCAATTATAAAATAATATATTGAATTATAGATTAAAAAAATTGACTGTTTATTTCAAAAATTAAATCATAGGTACATATTTGGCAAATACATAGTTTGAACAGCTGAATTGCATGATTTAATATTTAGAATATATAAAGATATATTATAATAAATAATTGACGTACATTAATTGGCTTAAACACAATTCTCGGTAAGTGATAATATAATTTCTTGCAGCTGTTGATCGTGGGTCAATAGATCAAATGTTTTCAGTGATGGATTGAATGGAATTTGGACCAATTTAGTCGGATAGTGAAGTCACACATTTAGCCCTGCGATATCGTAAAAAATAGCTGCATGCGAATAATAAATATACTTTGATTGCGCAATACATATTGCCATCAAATAAAATAATAGAAAATCGCCAAACACCCATCCTTGTGGGCTTGGTCACTTGTAATTTAACATATACGTGTGATTGGAACAAAGATAGATAATTGTGTTTAAAAACTATTAATAATACGAAACATTGACATTATAATAAGTACTTAACTGAGATCTATTATTCAAAATCAATGACTAATACAGCTGCCGATCAATATGGACTAGGCAAAAAAGGTCCTAACACTTTTTTATACCGTTTTAAGATTATTTCATTCTAATGGCGCTCCCCACATGACGTCACGCAGTTATCCCAGACATTTGATGATGGGGGATCCTTTGGCACACAAATGGAAACCTGTAGCAGTGCAGGTAGAAACGGTACAATAATACACCTGTGGAGTTTACCTGTGCATGCGTAAGCGGTGATAGCAGGGGATATCCTTTTTTTGTTTACGTGTAGCTTAGATCGTAATTCGTCAGTGCTCTAAATACATTACAATTGCATACTTTGCGTACAACAATACAGATGTGCATTTCTTGACAAAAAAATATATTTCGCAATGGTGCTAATTGGCCATTGGGAACCAAACGTATGAGCGTGTCGGACTTCGCATATTCAGGGTTCCGGACCAAGTGAACCAACAGCAAAATTAAGTTTGTTATAATGAAAAAAAATAAGTAAAAAATATCAATATATTTATTAGAAAGTAAAATTCTAAATATTTTATTATTAATATAAAGAAGATAAATTAGCTACAATAACAAACTTAAAAGACTACATATTTACAAAGTATAAAATAAAATAAAAAATAAAACTACAAATAATAAATTTGGCCCAAATCGCCGTCAATGGGTAGTGTGCCCAGAAGGCTGGCTGCATTGCCACGCTGGATGGCAATGCTTATTCGCTGAGCGAAATATTGGCCAGCCTTCTGGTCACCGGATGCGTCTACCAGGCGCGCCGACAAATCTTTATAAAGTCGGCGCGCACTTGGGCCCCACGGTCCCAGCGTTTCGACCCCAAACGCCTCAAATATGTACCCACTGCCAAGTGAGGCATATTTACGGCGTTTGAGGTCCTTGTACATATTCAATAATAAAATATACGTAATAATAACATTATCACAAAATTTCAAGTTCGTAGGTTAGTTAGAATTTAAAAAAGCTTTTCGGAACAAAATTGTGTAAATAAAGGTGGTTTTGGCGGCTTTTCATTCCTTTGTCCTTTGTGTTCCAATATTTTTTAAATAACAAAAATTCAGTATTTATCTACTCAACGAGCTCTTAAAAAGCATATCCCACTCGTTTGTCGTGCCCCCTTTGCTGTATAGGAGCTCCCTTAAAACATTTAAAAAAAGTTTTGATTTGACAATTTGTGTGGCTTTGTAAAATGTATACCTAAACATACTCGTACTGTGACAATTTGAATACTGGACCTCCAACCGTTTGGCTGTAAAACTTGTGCGACGGACGAACGGACAGACGCGTGACAGCAATTGGGTTCCGTTTGGACCCTTCGGGTTCGTACAAAATGTACAGAAAACTTAAAAGTTGCTTACTAGATTAGTTACAGTTTCATGTATATTGTGTAATACCTACTCGTAATAATATGATGGATTATTTTAAAAACTTTTAGCTCATGTCGACTTCAAAACAAACTAGCAGTCCGGACCGGACCATTACGCTACATAGAATAAACAAGACGTGACGCCACTTACAAAACGTATCACAAGAGTGTTTACACTATTACTAATCTTTTTAACGTCCAAAATGATGTCATACCTACTTTACTCAAACGATTTCCAAATCAAAGATCTGATGGTAAATACACCAAAATAGATAAAGTTTATAAAACGTTTTTGCTGTCGGTGTGAATTGTAAGTCTGTGCTAAGATTTTTGTGAAAGTGTCTGCTCGGAAGTAGACAGTGTTAGGAAATGTCTCAACGGACCGTGGTGACAATTAAGCGTGACCGTCGAGTTAACGATATCAACTGATTGTATTTCTCATCTTATCTGAAAATCATGCTATGCTATCATAAGGATGTTCACCATGTTTGCACAATTGACGAGAGGTCGCAGGGACCACCCATCTTGTTTTTGTCGCTTCTGATATTTGAAATATACTTCAGTGAGTGTGAGGCAAACAAAAAAATAGATATATCCTTGTCGCTATAAACACAAGCCTTATAGAACTTTATGGTAAGTACTAACTCGATTTGTGTAAGGTATAGGGCCATATGCCTCTATTTTTTTATTTCATTAGGCAATTAAAACTTAAAACACTCAGACGCTAAACTTGTGTTTTGTTGACAAATTCCGAGACAAAATGATATTACAATTTAACCAGCTAATTTAGATTGAGATCGTTATCACTTTAAAATCAGAGCATACCGCATATCTCCTCGAGATAAATCGCACCTATCTCGGCGCAATAAAGCTTGAATTCGGTCGCGACAATTGAATCGAATTGTTACAGTAAACGTTTCCAAACTGCAATCATAGTGTTACGTGGCAGTGGACGGCAACAACCTGATTGTACCGTTACAAGTCGCGCTGAACTGACCTAGTGCGGCTGCGGGGACGATATCAGGGACGGCCATGTTCCGTTTTACGACCCGACATGACGATACATCAGGTTTTTAAGAGAATGCGTATATGATTACCGTAAAAATTAATACTCTTCTTCGAATCATACAACCGCACGCCACCGCCATGAAATCACGCTGATGTCATACGGCAGAATAGAGAACTTAATAGAACAGGACATCCTAATGAATGATCATTTTACCTACAAGATCAACACTGCACATGTCTTCAGATATGTAGCTGTTAGTAACTAGGCAGTCAGCCGTGTCACTTGTACTCGTTTAATGAACATTAATTTGATGCAAGTGGAACTGATTCAATTGCTATCACCAATCTAGAGACGACATTGACCCGCACAGAAACATAGTGTATCAGAATTTAAGAACCTGGGAGACGTGATGGCCATATTTAGTTCTTATTTAATCAGTTAACTAGAATAAATAACTTCTGTGTGTAATGTATGGTTATATAACCTCATTGGTCTCATTTTCGATGTATAAAAATGCGTTGTTTCTCCATCTAAGCGTTCCGCGTTGAAATTAAACTTAGTGTCTGAATAAATAATCAGCACTTAATCAAACGCATATAAGGATAAATTAACATTAACATATCATTAGTTTCCATTTGATATGGCGATGAAGTACTAAATTGGTATACTCAGATTTTTATATCAAGAGACCTTCGTGATTTATCATTGTCGAACAATTCACGAACAACGTGCCCACCTTAAAAATACCGAACTTTGTGCACGATGTGTATTTTACCCGTATATACATACCTACACTAGGCAGTCTGGGTTCTTCTTTAAATGTCTTACGGTTAAATTTCCGGAAGCCCAAGCCCAATACTAATGTAATTATAGATGTGCATGTCTGCCTTTTCCGCATAAACTGTTGAACCGACCATGATGGAACTTTGTCTGGTCTTGAGAAAGAACATAAGATTCTTTCTTACGCGGTTCTCCTCCTAGGAGATTAGAAGTATAGAAGCGTGACGAAGCGACGAGTTTTCCGCGGGCAGTCTGATAATTGCAAAAAGGGTTGTACACTACACGCGCTCATATCTAAATAAGCCGGTTGGTCTATATTTACTTTCGAAAAATACGCAGCTAGCCGCAAGGGAGTTTCCGACAATCTCGACGGGTGGATAAGCGACGCGAGTATTTATAGTCGCCCGCGGGGTCGACGTTCCTCTCACGTCTCCCACGCTGCGCACGGGACGGGATCTAGAAAACAGTTACACGAATGTTTTATGAATTAAGTTACAACGAAACTGCAAGCGCCTGTCCAGCTAATTAGTGCAGCTGACCTGCTTTGGAGCGCGCGAAACCAGTTATTTTACGTTGATTTGAGACTAAATTCTACAAGATCGTATGGTTCGCATGAATATCGCACCCAATGTCGTAGTTATTTTGTGGTGGCAACTTATCTACGTAAAATATCAGAAACGATTCAACGATTTTGCTGATAAATCAATTATATATTATACGTTTTTTAATAGAGGCAGCTAATACCCGTTTTCGTTTTTAGATAATGCAAAATTATCATATTTAGACATCATAAACATTTCAACAATTTAATGCGTTAGCTTAATCAGATACGGGCTCGTGTTGACCACGTTAGCGGCGGCGCGAAGCTGCAAACCGTAAGCGAGTAAGTAGGCTTGTTAATGCGACGACATTTCGTGCGTTGCCTATTACGGACATTGGCGGCGGCTTACGACCCCTACATTCAGTGGACAAAACGTAGATTACATCACCCGCTATGAAACTTTTGCCGGGTGACTCATTCGATAACGGATAGTGTTTGAAACTTTGAAACTCCAAACCTTACTTCCTCCATTCAATCATAAGGTAGATTCATCAAAACATTTTGCAAGGTCAACAATGTATTGTCGATTCACGAAATCTGGTGCGGAATGTCTATCAAATTAGGAATCAACGAAAATAACGGGTACACTTTGTATTGAATTTTCATAGAAAGTGTACCCGTTATTTTTGCCCGTGAGTATAAATTAAGAAATAAATTTATGAAGAATATCCAGTCATGCCTGCCAATTCCTTTCCGAAACGAAAATCTAAAATATAGTTCCCAATCAAACATCAAAATATCTCTTTTAAACCTATTTCAGCATCAATAAATTAGATTCTACATACATATACAATAGTAGGTTAGCATAGTAATAAATAAGGTATGGTTTTTTTTTTTTTTAATTTCAATGTTATATTTTTATTTTTATTTAGATTCGAATTGTTACAAATTTTAATTATAAATTGTATGTAGCTTTTAATTTTGTATTTTGACCTAATGTTTTGTACGCCTCTTGGCAAGACATGGAAGATCACAAATTGTACCTATTAACAACTCTGTTCTGTATCAGCCTACCTGTGTCTACAATAAACATTATTCTGATTCTGATTCTGATTCTGAATAAAATAATAAACAACTCAAAACTAAAATTATTGCACGATTTTGATGATAAAGTAGTCAAAGTTTCTAAGCGTATATTTTCAAGTTGTTTAGAGATAATTATTTCAACAGCTAACGAGTCCGGTGTCACCCGGGGCCGCTGGCCGCTCATTCATAATAACATTAGTCTCGGAAATAAAAATAGAGGTTGTCTACGACTACGACGATAGTGAAAAATGAAGCAGCTGATGCTGGGATGACAAATAGATCGGTCGTTCAACTGCAAAAAGAAATCCTTTATGTCAACTGTTATTATAACCCGTTTGATACTTTCGAAGAACAGCCTATTCGAATTAATTGAGACGAACAACAAATTCGCATCATCAGTATCCAAAGGAGAGTGAAGTCAGTAGGCCAGGGCGAAGATTTTCAGCGAAGCGGTCAGACAACGAAAACAAGTTGAACATGCCTACTAATTACTGTTTGGACAGAGTCCCAACAGATAAACACCTAAACCTCGCCCAAAAATACATAGGATGGCGTCGGTTCATAATAAAACAATTTAATGGGCCAGCGCGCTTTCCGCGGTGACGAAATCAGCGCCGACTCGTTGCGTAACCTGAAATGCGATCTTTGCAAGAGAAAACCGTTTAAGGTCGAAATAATTACGAATGTCTGCAATCTGAATTAAACAGAGAACCTACAGTTCACGCCTGGTCTAATAAATCAGTCAGTTGGTCGATTCTAAATACTCGTGCGTGACTCATAGCGTTTTTCCAAATTAGGTTTTTATGGCATTCAGAACGCTACGTAGGACGTAACACCCTCTAACTAAAATCTTCGTAAACAGTAGGTAACAGTAGGTAAACTTCTAAAATAGTTACTGTTAAGTTAAATAAAAACTCACGTGGTGTTATAAAACACGTCCGACATTAATATACTGAATGCTTCTAGAGGACAGCTCATTTGTTGTGGTTTACAAATTTGCGTCTGATGGCTGCCAACTACCGACTCTTTTGCTACATCAAAACATCTTAAATGTTTGAAACAATGCACGTTCATAAAAGTAGGCCGTTTTAAAACAGTAAGTAGGGCAATTTAGATTTTTTAACATCTGTTTTATTTATATTATTTATGCAATAATACATTCTACACATCTACCGTTGCATATAATTTTGTCCTTGTTTCTAATTCATCTCCATTCTATTTCAAAACAAATCGACCCATTTTCATTGCTCTGCCAGCCACAAATACAAGACAGCCAGTGACAGAAGAATGCAAAAGTAGTATTATGTGGGGATATTAACTTGAATATACTGAACTCTCAGGAAAGCCACATTTTTACATACGAGAATATATTAGCAGGATATGGATTTATAAAATGTATAAATGATGTAACAAGAAAAGAAATTGTCAATAGTAAAATTGTGGAATCATGCCTAGATCACATATATATTAGGGGACCCATTAATAACATTCACTCCGCTGTCATAAAACACAAAATTTCGGATCACTATTGCACTGCCGCAGCAGTACAATGGGAACGCACTGCGCTCACGTCGCGGGGGTCAGCACCTCCGCCGACCACTAAGCGCCAAATACTGGACAACCGATTAGTTAGAGAGAAGTTACTCGCAACCGACTTTGAACAATTACTAAGTATCGAATGCCCATTAGAGATGTATAAGGCTTTTTGTGAAATATTTAATAAAATATATATTGAATGTTATAAAACTGTAACTATAAGTAGTGTTAATAGAAATAGCAAAAGCTGGATATGTGATAATTTAAAATTAATGATACAAGAAAGGGATAGATTATTTATGATTTGGAGTGCAGAACCAAAGAGTATGGTAAAACGCTTAGCCTATACAACTTATAGGAACAAATGTAGCAAAGCTGTTATAAAGAAAAGGAACGAGTATGATAAAAATAGTATTTTAGAGTGTAACAAGAATATAAGAAAAATGTGGGACAGAATTAATGCTATGATGGGAAACGGTAAAAAATCGCTAGACACGTTAATATTGAGTAATATGGAGGGCCAAGGTAATATTGACGATATATGTAATAAGTTCGCGGAAAATTTCTCTCATGAAATTTCACTTGTTAAACATGTGTGCAACGATAAATGGCTAAACCGAAATGACTATGTAAAGGACCCGGACGTGTGTATGAGATGGCAACCAGTAAAAGCTAAAAAAGTTATGCAAGTTATTAAAAGCATGAGCTCTAAAAAATCACCAGGTTGCGACCGCATACGCATGTCCGATTTAAAAATAATTTCAGTAAAAGTTAGTCCAGTGATTGCCAAATTAATAAACTTATCAGTAAGTAAGAGTAACTTTCCGAAGGGGCTCAAACAAGCAATAATCCGGCCTATTCACAAAAGAGGGAGTCGTAAACTGTTCTCTAACTACAGACCCATAGCCATACTATCTAGCGTAGATAAAGTTTTTGAAAAATGCGTTATTGAGCAACTCGGAAATTACCTTCGCAAAAATGGAGTAATAAACAAGTGCCAACATGGCTTTCAAAAGGGTAAAAGCACAGACACTTTATTAGTAAATTTCACAGACGAAATAAACTCTCATTTAGCAGATAAAAAAGTAGTTATAGCAGTATTCTTTGACTTTACTAAAGCGTTCGACACCTTAGATACAAATACCCTTTTGAAAGCCATGAGCGAGTGCGGGGTGGACAAGCCGCTGAACCAATGGTTCCGTGACTATCTCACCGCGCGCTCGTACCGTGTGCAGGTGGGTTCGACTATGAGCGAGGAGCGGCGGGTGTCGTGCGGCGTGCCGCAGGGCTCCTGCAGCGGCCCGCTCTGCTACTTATTGCACGTGAACAGCTTGTGCGGAGTGCTGCAGCACTGCTCGGCGCACATGTTCGCCGACGACCTGTGCATCTTGCGCGCCGGCTCTGCCGACGCGCTGCCCGACACTTGCCGCTTAGTCCAGCAGGACGTGGACTCTGTGGTCCGATGGTCCCATGATAATGGTATCACGCTGAATGCTGACAAAACGAGGCTACTAATTATTCGCTCTCCCTACTTGCAACTCACCAGTATACCATCTCCCATAATAGCTCACGATTTTCATTGCTTCCATAACAACCAGGCCCTCTGCCGCTGTAAACCTATTTTACAGGTTAACTCTGTAACATACCTTGGTGTTAAAGTAGACGAAAACTTTTCATGGTCCCATCATGTAGATTATATTTGTGATAAACTAAGAATATTGCTTGGCAAGTTTTATCACTTAAGTTTTAAAGTTCCTCTAAATACGTTAAAATATTTGTACAAGTCATTAGTAGAAACTATTATAGGATACGCTCTTAGCTGTTACGGATTAACTTTTAAAACAAATTTAAGTAAAATAGAAAAATTGCAATTAAGATTCCTAAAACTTCTAGTCAACAAAAAGACTAAAAATAAATGTAAGAAAGATTACAACAAACTTTTTAAGATATGTAAGATTCTCCCAGCAAGCCTTAAGCATAAATTCACCCTAGCTCTTAATAACCATGGAAGTCCAGAACATGGCCTATCTCATGTATGTCACACTTACGGCACCAGGACGGTATCTGCGGGCAAGTATGATATACCAAGGGTAACCAACTATTATGGTGATAGATGACTGCGGAAACGCCTACCCTACATTTTAAACTGCGTGCCAGCAGATATCAGATTGGAGGCCAATAGGGCAATATTTAAAAGAAAACTGTTCAAGTATTTTATAGATAGCATAGTAGATACATAGTAATAGTTATATATGTGAATTTATAGTTACCGAAGAGACTCAGATCCCACAGTCAAACTGTGAAAACCGTTTTGTGGGACAGACGTTATTTGTAAGATTGTACCTTTTATAATAATAAATAAAAAAAAAAAAAAAAAAAAAAAAAAAGATGGACAAACGCTTATGCTCGTTTCCTTGGACCGAGTTGGTGGCTGCAAACGCTTGTAGGTTGGGTATATCAATATCCTCAGAAATACAATCCTTTACAACACTGCATCATTATTCCTATTGTCTATTCATAGGGACCTTTCCCTTTTCCCCTAGATTGAATCTGCGATTGTTTACGCGTAGTTGCGCGGGCGCGCCGCCGGAAGCAGGATCCCCGCGCCATTGGCCCGAGACCGCCCGAAACTTGGCCAGGGGATCTATTCAGCCAGATTTATTGAACTGGAATCATTTCTATATTTGTCGCCACTCGTTCTTGCCTTCAATTCGTTTCATTGAATCACATTTCAATATGTTTCGCTCGTTAGGACACGCAACAGCGGCGCAATGGAAGCGCGATGCGGTGAGGTGCGCGAAATAGATTGAAGCGTGATTGGGATATTTGGGATCGAAAGAAGCGACAGAAAAAATGTCCAGATACTTTGGGCGCGCGTGGAAGTGAGCGCTAAACCAAAACGATCCCAAGCTGCGCTCCATTCATGCTCATAGACCATCGCGTCAGTCATTCGTCATCTCTCAGATTAAAATTACAAAAATACCGTCATTACGCTCAATGACGAAATAAAGACGCCAGATGCGTAGCAAGATAAAACGTTTCGTTCGCAGCTTATTTTATCTCAATAATGTGCAATTAAAGTATTATATGCTTCAAAGAAACGACGTGTCACATAATATTTCTTGACTGGATGTTGTTTTTCTTTAAGTTTCAGACGGCGTCGTATTGAAGGCGAACTTATCTATATAAGAATCTCTTCCAGCTAACCTTCGTCCTGAAACGTTGAAATTTTTTATTTGATTACATTTAAGCCCCTGTTCATGGTTTTGGTAAGGGACGACGTCGTAATTTTAAGAAACATAAAAATCTAAAATATGGTTTTAGAAACCCCAAACTTTGGAGTATGTATGTAGGTACATATCCCACAATGTTGGGTTTCAGAAATCATATTTTATTTTTATCTCTTTATTAGAATTACGTAGGCACATTCGCGACGCGTAGCATAGGTATTTTCAAGAAATCGCAACACGGCACCAAGTTCTTATCGTGATCCATCGAGCGACAAGTACGGAACCATTAGGCGCTCCCATCCCGGTCGTCTCGTAATTTTCATTGCGCTGACAACCCCGCCTTGCATTGTTTTAGGACTTAATGAGCTTGCGCCGCGCCGCTCGTGCCGCCGCTTTTGCGTGCGTCGGCGCCGCGCACGCCTAAAGCTCAAGCCACACAGAGAGCGGGCCGGCGGTGGCGGCGCGGGCGCGGGCGGCGGCGGCGCCGCCGCCGCCCGCGCCCGCGCCGCCACCGCCGGCCCGCTCTCTGTGTGGCTTAAGCTTAAGAATGACACTAACTCATCATTTAAAATTCTGACTGAAGGTTCTTCGAAGCTTTGATTACAACAGGCATTTTTCAGTTAAGAGTTATTGCAGCCAAATCCATAGGTTAGGGTACAACCTAATACAGATACCATTATACCTTTATATCTCTCAATCAATGATCTAAATGTTATTTTCCATAGGTACTAAAAATGACAACTTGAGTTTGACACGTTACATAGTAAAAAATAAGAACCCAACCAGCATGTTTATATTTCTTTCGGATCCTTATCCAGAATAATTCGTAGGAACAAAAAATAAACCGATCCGTTAAACAATAAGGATAAGACCGGCATAAATTGTAAGTTTTGAGCTGCAATTAACTTGCTAATTTAACACATGAATATTAATAAAGTAGGTGGCACACTGGTTGTCAAACCAATCGCTAAACAATGATACCCAGTGACAATAACTTTAAATCTAGACGCTGTTTAATTCGAGACTACAATCTCCTTTCAAACAATTGTTTGGGAGTTGGGACCACAGATCACCTTCTGTAAGTAGGACTTGTCTGTTTGCCGTTTGGTAATTTGTAATGATAGCAATCTTCATGGAACGGAAGCGAAAGCGTTTAAGTAAATGTCGAATTTATTGTGTCTTGTGCGTTTAAAATCTGGACAGGAAATGGCAAGTAAGTAGCGAAACGGTTCTCGCTTTAGCGTCAAATTAAACAAGAGAATCGTAAGGTGGTATGTAATTTGGTGGGAGTGGATAACGAGATTTTCATCAACAAGAAGTAAAATTCTTCAAGTAGCGATGACTATCGTTACAAAATGACAATTTTTAAAACCACTGCTAGACGACATCACAAGTTTGACAAAGATTTACGCCAAATATATAATACTTACGTGTATATTGTATAAATATTTGCTCTGTAGAACAATCAGTCACGTAACATACCTGTAACAAAAATATAAAATTAATCATAAATCAGAAGGGTCTGATATACTTGAATTTAAACTTTCGTGAGACATGTTATAACTTTATTTAACTAAACTGTTAAAACTCACGTATTAATTGTCACTTCAGGCGACATGTTTCGAACTCTTCGGGAGTTGTTTTTCAGGCGCAGACGCACTCATCCTGAGGAAGAACTCCCGAAGAGTTCGAAACATGTCGCCCGAAGTGACAATTATAACGTGAGTTTTAACCGTTTAGTTAAATAAAGGGTCTGATATTACAGTTGTCATAACTTTCATTCTTTTTAGAGATTTATTTCGCCTAATGAATGTATTAAAATAGTATCTTAGTTGCCTATTCCCAAATATCACATCCGTGAGGCCCCGCTCCAGATGCTTTATAAATAACCAACGGCATCATGTCATTAAAAGTATCCAATTAATTCGTATTAAGTCCTATTTGCTGATCATTACTAAAGAAACTTAAACCTTAACCGAACACAGGAAGATTCATTTCTGAGGGAACTAATACCGTAGACTGCCCCTACGTCTTTCGGACAAATTAAGAAGCCGTCTGTGCAAGTCGTTGTTGGGTTCCGGCGAATGTTACATATTTTTTAATAAAAAGAACACGTTACGTAAACATTTCAACACATAATAATTCTGACACGGTTTATTCCTTGTTCTCTTCAAAAAAAATGCATTTGACTGCGTGTTTCGGATCCTTTAATCTTTTGAAATTAGAGTTACGAGTTAAGACTCCCGTTTTAGACGGCGACAATAGTGCTATTGTTAGGCGCTTAACCCGATAGCTCGCTGTGATTAAACATAATGTCAAATACAAAAATATGAATAGCCATTGGACCGGTAGTTTATCGGAAGGGAACACTATCGCGTACTTTATCGGGGTATAATAATGTTACCGTTAAATAATAAATGAAATGCAGGAGAGGTCGATGACGGCGCATGCGGGCCTGACGCCAATTCTAGATTATTTTCATTTACAGTATGAGACACGCTACCCTTGAGTGATACAATTTGGCAGAGTATTTGGAAGGCAACCGAGGAACGTACAGAATCTTCAAGCATTTTGGAGAATGTCTAGAAACATTGCAAATGTTCTGAACCTGCAGGTTTCTTGAAAAAATGAGATGTTTGTTGTTTTTATCTCAAAAATCGGATGACTCAAACTTTTAATATTTGAAGAGATATAACGAGAACATGTATCTGAAGTAAGTGTCCGCATTAATGAAAATTGGCTCAGTTCCAATTCTAGATATTCTGAATAGCATGAAATTGCTCAATTACATTTTCTGTGCGTAGGAGTTAATTCCACTCACATATTTTACCCCATCACATATCAGTAGGTACGTGAGTATATTGAAAAACCGGCCACTTTATTTGATAAAAGTCACAACCAAAACATTCCGCACCTACTGCGCGTCACCTTTCATGCAAAGACGTGTATTTCCGTAGTAAATTCACATTGTTATTATCTGACAAGTAGTGACACTGCCTAGAACCACTTTATATCCATTAACGTAGTATTATGTAAGGGACATGACGATAAAACATCAAATGCATGTGAGGAACCCACTGACCTCAGAACAGCTATTTATATTGCGGTCATCATCGGGACAGGTTCGGAGTAGATAAACAAACATAATTAGTAATTACATTATTCTGTGGCTTGGAATTCAAAGAGCCTTAGTTATCTCTCGGTACTGCTGCGGTTAGTAATTAATATCTTATTTACAATGTAATTAAGTTATAAATTTCATTGAAACCATATACTATAAGGGCTTGAATAAATAAAGATGAAGGTGTTATTAAAAACGCCTTATTACTTTACCAAAGGAATGTTTGCTCACATCTTTCGCATCAAATCGATAATCACGCCGTATGCCCTAACCACAAATGAGGTCAAGAATATTTGATTCCAATCCTGTAAATGACGTAATTCAAATTGTACGTGTACAGACAGATGCCTACTAACACATGGAATACGAATGTATACATAAGTTGTATCTTATATGACATCAACGCTGTCCGTCAAAATTATTCGTGGTCGATGTAGGTAATCATTTATTTTTGGTTGAAAGCAATATAATATATCTACTAGCTACGTCCTTAAAGTTTTTTTATCACAACTAACAAGATAATTTTGGTAAATGTCATTACAATACAATACAATACAAATACTCTTTATTGCACACCTCAATTAAAGGATACAGTACAATACAAAATCACAGTAAGTATAGGCAAACAACAGGCGGTCTTATCGCTAAAGAGCGATTTCTTCCAGACAACCTTAGGGTAGCGGAAATTAAGTCTAATCATAACGATTGATAGTAGGTGGTGCAGAGATAATATATGAAACCTCTTAATAATTAGTCATTAGTGTTATTACTTAAAAAACAATTGCAAGACAAGACAACACGTACACGTAATATAAGCAGAGATATGAAACTTAATTAAATTAACAAACGTGACGCAGGGGCGACCAGCGTAGAGTCACAGAGCATGAGAGTGACAGACTTATTGTCTAATAGGCGCTTTAGAGTGAAACAGACCATATGGGATGAGTTATTGAATGACTCACTGCATCTGCAACTTCGTTACAATTTACTGATTTACTTTTCAGCGTTCTTTCAACGCATTCCCTGTAATAAACAGCTCTATATGGATAAAGATAATAATGTTGAAATTCTTTTTGATGAACGTATTTCTATTAAAATATTATGGATTTTGCACCTTATTGTTTGAACGGTAAAGTAGCTTTTTGAAGCAATTGCTTTGGAGCAATTCGTTCAAATGAAATTATTTTAAGTATACCTATCGTAACGAAAAGGTTACTTTTATGAATGAATTTGTCGATACTACAGGTCAGTCTGACCTTTTTACCAAAGTACCAACAATACACACCTCTGCCCTTACAACAATTAATATGAATGACAGCTCATTAGCATCATAATTGAATTACGAAGCACAGAATAATTCAAGATGACATTAACAACGTTATAAGTGAAGTTAAACCGGACATGAACAGTTGCACAATCGCATGAATGAATCGGTAAACGTTCTGCCTTTAACAAATTGCTTGACGCGAAATGAATGGGACCCTTAAGCCGTGTACACACTGCGGCGGACGGCAGACGGGCGCCGGCGCATCCCACACGTGGTGGCGCAAGAGCGGCACTTTCGACATTGTTTATGCAGCTTGTTAGTGTAGCGCTGCCTATCGATTATACTCGGAGCGAATCTCTGATATCAAACTATGTGAAGGAGGATATGGTTCTTAATGTTGTCGTAACACCACTATCTAAACACCATCGATTAACACCCGTATTCACAGTTGTTAAAAATGTAGGCAGAAGGGTCAATCTCAATGAATTAGAAAACTTGCTAAACATGTTGATTGGCAAAGTTCATGGGAAGAAAAGAAACTATATGCGTAGGTTATTTACTAACTTCTCTTCATCATATTCATATATTTAAGGCGCTACACTGAGAAATTTGGAGACTTTGAAACGCTGTCCTGCCTAGACTAGCAAACAGTAGGAGCTGATTTTCAGATATACATACATATGATTCTTGACTATGTGATTGTGGTACTGACAATAGCGAAACATGATTGCTTAAAATTTTCTCGATAGAAAATAAATCCAAAGTCGAGTCTATATTTTCCTTTTTTTCCTCAGCCTACTAAAACAACGCATTATTAAAAGACACGATTAAGTTAATATGATGGTATATTACCTCATCTAGGTACCTACTGACAAGAGGAAATTTAATAAACCTGCACACAGTTCAGATATTTAACGAGAATTGTCTAAAAAGCCAGTTGCATCCCATTTTGTCGTGAGCGAAAAACAAAGGGTATCTCTTTCAATCGATATATCGCCTTAAGAGCCTAGCTCTTGTCGGTGGAGTAATCGCCATTCCGTTCTGTTCTCTGCCAATGCTTTGAGCTCCTGGTACGACATTACATTAACCTTCTCTTTAGCTTGATCCATAAACGCACGTGTCGGTCTTCCCCTGCCTAACTTCGTTTATTTATACATACACTCACCGGCAGAAAATTTGGCCTAAAACTTTTTGTGATTTCAAAATATAAATTGATTAAATTAAATAATGTTTAATATATAAAAATGATTTTTTCCAATTTGGGCCAATTTTTCTGCCGGTGAGTATATTTGAAGAATAATTTAAGAGATCTCGTAGATATAGGAGAGGTTGATTTGAGAGAAAATACCGCTGAACACCGCTGTAAATTTAGAAACAGTTTATTATATGTAATATGTATGTCGCCTCCAACTCTCCATTTTCAGACTACACCGAGTAACTGCACTCAAAAGCAAAAATAATGGAAACACTTTCTATGGAAATTCAATACAAAGTGTATCCATTATATTTGCTCTTGAGTACAAAAAATTTTGTTCATAAAACTGTGTTTAAAATGAGTTAACTCCCATTTTCACTAAAACAAATTTTACGCTAATGAGTATACCTAGATATTTTTCTGGCACGAACGACTTGTTGTAAGTGATTGACAAAATAAAAACATCGACAGTCCTGTTATCGATAAGTACCACTTCAACACCATAGAAAATACTTTTTAAAGTTGGTAATAAGTAGAGGAATTAAATGAAATGTGTATTACGATTTTGCCTCTTTATCATTTAATCGAAGTAATGTTGGGTAGATTTGGATGACATGTGAATATTTTTAAAAAGCTACACTGCATGTTTTTCTCACAGACTTATAATGAAGTACATGCCACAAGTACAGTGATTTGTACGTCAGCGAACATGCCCAGCTCTGAACAAATAAAAAGTGACTTCAGTAGAATGTTTTTGTAGTAGACACAAAGCATTGACTTGATAAAATTCCCCTGCCTTAAATATTTCTGTAACTCTTTTTTCATACTACAATATATAAACAAAAAAGACATTACACCCTGAACGTTTCACGTAGGCTGCTCTATATAAAGAACTATTCATTGCAAATTATAAAAATAAATTGGATCAAAAGTGTACGGATTACGTTCAATTTGTACAAGATCGGTGGCACGTGGCGTCTAGGTAGGTAGCCGATATAAGTCTGTGTTTGTATGTACGTCTTGTCGTTGAAGTAATATGTAATTATCGATAACAGGATTGCCGATATTTTTATTGTGGCAAGCACTTAACGAATGTTGTTCCTGCTAGAAAAATATCTAGGTATAAATGAGAGATCCCTCCCGAAAAACCCTTTGGGTAATTGAAGGAATTAAATACTATATTATACTCGTACATACTCACGAGCAAATAAAAAGGAGACACTTTTTATTGAATTTTCATGCAAAGTGTGTTTATTTTTATGCTTTTGAAGTGTGTATTATAGAACGATGCAAATACCGTAGAGATGAGCTAGCAAAAGCAAAATGTGACATAGGTAAGGTATCTATAAAGAAACTGTCACTAATCCCAAGACGGCGCCAAGCTGCTCGCCACCTACATGCCTCGTAGAAAGTTGAAGAGAACTAGACCGGCCCTGTTTGGACGAATTACGAAATGACTCAGACTCACACGGACTGTTTTGATTTTCACTCAACAGAACAGAAGCAAATACGACCCAATGTGAACCACGCGTAGGCGTGAGTGTCGCCCAATTTAGAAGTTCGCGGCAATTTAAATATTCGTTTGGTTGCTTGGCTAAGGAAATTGATCAATTACTATCGCTCGTAGATATCAATTTTATTGAATGTCCGCGACTTATAAGTCCATGTCCAACTGGCAAGAATAATGAGATAAATTACGTTAACATTCGTTTCTAGATACTATAAAAGTTCAATAAATAATGTTTGCGTGTTTGTGTTTGTCACGCCGATACCAAGACCAAGCAACCGTCTCGTTTCATACCTCTAGAGTCGCGTCCAGATGGAGATGAAAGCTTTATTTTGCCTTTGTCACGTGATAAATACGACCATTATAAATTAGCAGATATTATATATTGATCAATAATGTATTAATGTGCGCCCGTGATTCGAATGGATTACAGACGAATGCTTGACTAGCCTGCCTAAAATATACAAGTATAAAAGAGACAGCACATACAACATTTTAAACATTATCAGCATAAAATGCCAAAGTTATGGTGCACTAAACATAAATTTCACTTTCAAAATAAATAAAGAACAGGATGCGATTAATGCACCGTGCTGCGTTACAGTAATCTGCATTAAATTGAAAACAATTTTTACAATTTAGTCTCACTCTCGTTGCGATTGTGATAGAGGTACAGTTGTTAATAAGTATATAATTTGTGTCAAGTTTGTTAAAAAAAAACCCCCTGGCACTCACACGCTAATGCATGTGACAGGATTAAGTGCGTGAAAACATCTGACATGGTGAGTCCCGAAGGGTATAATGGCTAATAAATGGAGACGGGCTCCAAAATTTGTATCTACAAAAACGTCCCTAGAGAGCTCTAGGTGATGGAGATGCGCGACTTTGACCGCGTAGAATACGCCTTAAAGAAATAATTGTTGTCAAATTATTTTAGGGGCTCAGACTTAATTCTCGCTCACCCATACAAATTGCCTTCTTGCCCCTCCTTTTCACAATAGAAACAATGGTTTCCAGGATAAAAACTATCTATGTTCTTTCCGGAGTCTCACAATATTACCCACATGCCTTTAGTCTAAATCCGTTCAGCGGTTAAAGCACGAAAAGGTATATGACAGACGTAGTCAATTTCGCATTTATATTATAATAAAGTAGGTGAGGATTATTGCATCATAGTATGACCGCATTTAAGGGGATACTTCGTTTCTGTAATTCCCCCGTATAAGAGTCGCTTTATGTCGTCTGAGCACGAAAAAACGAAATGCAATGCAATTGTTTTCGGGAAGAGCTTTCCTTAAGAAAATTCGACATAATATATAGTATATATAGCTCTGTGTGTGACAGGCTTAATTAACAGTGCGAGGGATGAATGCCTTGTGTTGGTCATCAACGCGACCATGCTAACAGTGCAACCTTGCTGTAATAAGTGTAAAATTAATAATATATTCTTAGTATTCTGAAATGTATCGATTTCTCTGACTATTTCTTTTATTATGAAGAAGATATTTCCACAATTAAACTTATTGCAAATAATACGTCATTGTATGGCTTTTATGATTTCTTTTGAATACATACATACGATAAGGTATACGGTAAGGTATATCTGATCTTAAGCGACATTAACATTAGATATGGGTAATAGTAATTCAAAGCGCAAGCTCAAGCTGAGCATTTTCTTTCATTCGCCCACAACTGAATTCAAATCTTCTCCGGCGGTTCCCGAACTTCATACAAGATCAAAATGTGTGTCTAGACGTTAATGTATGTTAATCTGCTAACATAACAGTAATTTAGAATACTTTCGCAAATTATAGAACTAGTTCAAGCTTAGAATTTATATTTACTGCACGGGTAATTAAGACAATATGAATATGTCATGTTAAACGCCAAACCAAGATCCGAGAAGATTCTTTTTCTCAAAAATGGCCCGCAAACTGGACTTTAGTCGCTACATATTGGAAGGTAAAGTGTATAGTTTAAGGTCAGATCCAAATTAAAAAGTAAAAAACATTGCAGGCCACATATATGGCCTGCAATGTCACATATAAATTCCTTTATTTGTCGAGTTATAAACTTTTTAAAATGTAGAAACTGTCATATAAAAGGAGGCACAGGTCGTATTCAGCCAATTCAGCTCGTATTTTTCTGTTGAAAACGCGACGTTTTTTTATGTGTCTCGAATAATTTTCGTTTTTCGGTGGAAAAATACAATACACTTGCGATTCTGTTAAAAAAAATAAACGGCGGGAAAACATGATGTTTTTGACGTTTTAAGGTTATGTTTATCAAATCTTAATTAAATTTTTGTCGTATTTTCCCCATTTTTGAGAAAAGCACTATATTAGCCTCGGCCGGAATTGCAATTGCAGGCTTCGTATTATAATTAAACGGACTCGCAAGCTCGTCCGTTTAAACAAATACTCGGCCTGCAATTGCTCCCTTCCCGGCCACGGCAATAATGTACTATTTTCATAACCAAATCTTAATATAGGTCTTAAATTATTTATTGCGTAGTCACTTGCTTACAATATGAAGCGTGCCAAAGCATACTGATAGATTATAATGATTGATTACGATAAAACCTTAAGTTTATTGCCATCTTTAAACAGATTACTATAATTGGGGATTATCGCTACCCTACATTAGATAAAGGCGCCACTGATTTCATAAACAACTTAATCCTGTCAAAGTATTAAAAAATCGGCCAAGTGGTCGGATCACGCACAATGAAGGGTTCCGTTTCACATTTAAAACCACTATACGAAACACTGAATGAAAAAGTTCGTATTTTCTAAGGGAACTAACGGCACTTACGTCCTTTTCTTTGGGCAAGACAGTTTTTCAGAAATAGCTCCAAAGCCGCCCTGTCTCACTTAAACCAAAAATCGTCGAACACACTTTTTGCCACTTTGACAGTTAATATATCTCACCAACGGCTGACTTACGAATGGAAAAGATTTTTAGAATCCTATTTGCATTGAATTTTTTTTCAACGCCCGGTTATATGTATGGCGTGCTCCCCCGCCCTAATTTAATATTTTTTGTAACTTCACATCACTTTAAGTTTGCGGTTCATAGAATACACCTTCCTGTAAAATTTCATATAATTTGCGTGCTTATAGTCTCCCAGTAAATCGACTGTGACATATACGGACGGACAGACATGACGAAACTGAGTTCCGTTTCCGCCATTTTGGCTACGGAGCTCTAAAGAATCACGGCATGTAAAATGTCAATCGTATTCCGCATGTTACTTAGTACTGTTGTTATTTGTAAAGTTAGTACAGCCAATACGACATCATCTAAATTCTAAATCCTCGGCACCAAAGCGCGGAAAGTTACTTTGATCGTATCAAATATTATCCGAATAAGAGGCGAAGACCAAACAAACAAGGGAACATTTATAATTATTAACTTGCAATTAAACATTAGTTTAAAGTCTGAGTAACATTCGTTTTAAATTTTACAGTCCTTTGTTAGATGTTTTGGCTAACAAAGTACACCGTAATCCGTACCATAGGTATATAATATGTAGGTACTCGTATGTTAAGGCGCAGGGGTGGGCAAGGCATTCTCCTTACAAACTCTGTGCACGTTTTATTAGTAGGTTTTGGCACTGACGAATGTAATTTTTTTTGGATGGAAATATTAGATATGCGAACAAAGTGATGTGGAAATTTTCAAATATTAAAAAAAAAAAAAAAAACAAATGAAAAAAAATTACATTACGAAATAGCTAACAGAAAAATAAGCATATTGACCAAAAATCATAACTTTAATGCAAACACAAGGAAGGAAATCCTGCACAAATTTTGTATGGAGAGAGCTTGCCCTACCCTTCCTCTTAAAAAACCATTATTGGCCATTACAATTTTCTTAGGTTCAGTTCAACGCACAACCATGGCAATGGTCAGTTAACCGTGATACCGCTTTGAGTCGTTATTAACTGATCGCTCCCGTGCTTTGGAAGGCACGTTAAGCCGTTGATCCCCGCTGTTATCTATGACAGCAGTCGTTAAGCCAAGGCCCACTCACTTGACAAACCTAATCCCAATAAAGTCTAGTTTCCTATGGGCGGGAAGGTCAGATGGCAGTCGTTTCCGTAAAAACTAGTGCCTATGCCAAATCTTGGGATTAGGTAGCGGATCCCGGGCATCCTTCAGGATGCAACGGTACTGGGGTAAAGTTAGGAGGAAGATGTTGTCAAATCTCAAGTATAAGCTAAGAAAAATCTTATGTATAAGCACTAAATGCACAGAAACATCTTTGTTGGTCAATCATAAACATACGTGATGTCAACGTAAATGCCCCCCAAGTGGGAGTTGCGTAAAATATCAATAGTCACATCCAACAGCAGTGACAGCCTACACTGGCATCAATAAAATAACGAAAACCTTTTTTATCTAAGCATACGAGATTTATTCGCCCATTGTAGTATGTGGGTCAACAGTATACCAGCCAACGAGCAGTGTTTACTCTGACCGCTAACAAACGTTCATTGTGACCGCTAGTATTAATACAGTGCATGTTTGTACAATGCCACGCATTAGGTAGTTAATGTAAATTCATCAAGATCGTTGCTTACTGAAATGGAATCTGCAGGTACCCTTACGTGATTTATCTACGTGGCTTACGGTACAGCTCCAATCCAACGCTTCTACCACAGAGGTACCAAAAGCGCACAAAATATTAAACAATAGTGTTTAGAGATGTACCGACTAGTCGGGAAAGCCGACTATCCGGCCACACTTATAGTCGGCAATTAGTCGGCGACTAGTTGGTCACCTCAGCACCGATTGGTCGGCTAATCGGCAAAATCTATAGCCGGCCCATCACTATTAGTTTTCCTAAGCTGAAATTAGACACAAATAACGAACCCACTGTATCGAATTTATCCAGCTGTCTTGCTGAAAACCTGGTGACATAAAGAGAGACTTTCTGTTTTTAATGCTTTTGGACGGCTATCACAACCGTTATTCCGTTTGCCTTCGCGCATCCTTTAGTTTCATAGCCTCGAGCGCCAGTGCGTCCGTTTCACACAGCACTCCCACGGAATACCTTATTTAGTTCGAGATAACGCAATAGACTTCCGCCGGATTTTCTTAAGATTCATCATTTGGTAATTACTTATCAGGATTGTCGGCACCAAAAATGTCACGACAGACACTATCTTCAAAATCTAACATATGAAATGAGGGCCTCTAAGTGGGATAGTGATTGCGTATTAATACGGAAATCTATCTGCTGTTGATCTTTCCGGGCGCTTATGAGGGTATAAGTAAAAGTAATGTCAGTAAAAAGTATTTATTATCTCCACCACAAAGAGTTTATTTGAATTTAAACTTTCGTGAGACATGTTAAAAAAACTTTATTTTACTAAACGGTTAAAACTCACGTATTAATTGTCACTTCGGGCGACAACAATCAATCAATGTGTGCAATCGGCGCGGGTCGCAGACGCACTCATCCTGAGGAAGAACTCCCGAAGAGTTCGAAACATGTCGCCCGAAGTGACAATTAATACGTGAGTTTTAACCGTTTAGTAAAATAAAGTTATACAGTTTATACAATCGCTAAAGTAATGAACTTATGAGTAGTTACAAAAACTTGTGCGGTGGAGGCTGGTGCCCGAACTAGGGGAACCTGTATGTCAGGACACCAGACAGTATGATTTTTATTTAACAACTGTAAAGGATTATAAGACAATGTAACTATTTTAAAGGGTCTAGCAATTTCGTGGGCGTTGTGAGACCTACTACTCGTACCTATTAATCTAACCCGGTCCACCCATCAAGTCACCTTTGTCGACTGTAGGCCGCCAGCTCCCACGCTTTGAATCAACCTTTTTGTTTGCTTCCCCACAAAGACTGACGAACTAGTTGGCTGATCTTAGCTGGTTTGCTCAGTTGCTGAATATTCACATATGCTAAGCAATGTTTGCCAGAGAGGTGATAAAATGCAAGCATGTTGTTTCTTGCGGCAATTATGATAAAATTGTTACTAATTATGCATATGTATTATCCCGTTTCAGCGAGGCATAATGGAACACTTAAGTGTGTTCAAGTGTTCATGTATGTACGACGACGATTCTGATCTGTGATTACGTTTCCGACTTTCTTTTTTCAGACAATAGGGAATCTCTTCACAAAGAACGAATAAACATTTTTAAACCCATCCAATTCAATAAATCATGTTGCCGCGTAGGAGTCCAAACTGTGAATATTACGGAACCGAAAATCTAAAAGCGGTTTGTGTATTGAATAAGTTTGTCAGTACGTGTAGGCCTCGAGTCCCACCCACAGGACAGGTTCGCTCTGCATTCTGAAGCGATTGATTTTCATTTCAAATTACAGTGCTCACGCGCATGCGGCCTACGCGCCCTTCCCGAACGCATTCTTGGTGCGTTCAAGTACACTAAGCACGATGGTCACCCGCTTTCATTAACATTCCAAGTCTTTGTCGCTTGATTGTGGGTTGGCGGAACAAAAGGCAATGTTCCTGCCGTTTTTGAATTATATACAGATACGCCATTATTCTACGCAGAAGACACACGGGAACGCAATGATTGTTAGTATTGTTCTAAGCTTGCTTTGTAGGCGTATCATTTACATTTTGTGCATGTGTGCACTCACGAGATCTGCTCTAACAGTTTTAAAAATATTTATCATTAGTAAAGTGATCACGTCGCTTGAACGGGGCGGAGATACGTGTAGCGGCAATGTCGTGGGAACGGTGAAGAATAGGCCTCGGTATGATCCAGTTTTCTAGAGATGCAATACATAGCCTTATCGAGGTCGCAGAGACAACATAATGAGTCGCGTGTCAATATTAAGTTTCTAGGGCATTCTCAGATCGAAACTCGCCTAGGTTGGAGAGTGCAGTCTATATGTAAACTGCTTAGCTTTCTCTATTTTCAATCAAGCAAAGCAACGTCTTTTGATGTGAACTTTACCTAATGCTTAACGTGATACGAGAAATCAAACACATTTCCTTTTAAATACGCCAATATTCTTCGGTGCTTCACGGCATCTAACAAATTACAAGAGTGCAGAAAAATATCGATACAAACTGTGATTCAGATGAGTAGCGGACCCCCTTATAAGGCGCGGACGGTGACAGCGGCGGCGCTGTTGACCCATTAATAATTTAGCCCATAATAACAAAGCAATAATTCGAAGACCGTCAGACGTTTTAGACATTTTAATTAAGCAGCCCACAGCTTGTTACAACCTGTTGGTGAGGGACTGGCACAGCCTTGGCTTCTACACCTCCACGCTACCCACGACTACCCTCATTTGGTCATCGGCGTAGGCGCAATCGCCTAATCACAAGCTAAGCAACTACATAATGAATGACCCAACTCACTTTTGCTGCAGGGTTGCGGAATCGTCAACATCAAAGTGCGTAGCGCCTACGCTTAAACGCAATAATTACAATATTATTTACTGGCCTTAACTTGATACCGATTTAATTCAGTAGGTTTATTACATGGTGACTGAACACACCTAAGTTCAATAAGTAATTAAGTTTTTTTACTTTTCGAACATAGGTACTTACATCGGCGTACGTAAAAACGTTGTGTTGTAAGTCACATGTTATGTTATGCTTCCATCCCTAGCTACCTATCAACTACTTGGTCATGTCTAAGGCTATTAAACTTGCTTTATCTTCTCTCTTATCTAAGTTTAATCTGTTAATGGAGCATGTGAAACATGACTGATAAACCTTATCTATAAATCTCGTGTATTAATTCTACATTATTTTTCGTTCTTATCCGTAACCGTTCAATTGCAAAATGATTATCCACTGATGCCTCTTATCTTGTATTGGATATATCAAATATTATCGGTTCAAGCATTGTTGTGATTGACAAATTGGTATATTTACTTTAGTGAACACATTGTTATCTAGCGTTGTTGGATGTAGTCGGAATGTAAACAGCCCAATTGCTCAGTTCAATATGTAAACATGATCAAATGAAATTGCTTGTGATGATGATTCTGTATTGTTAAATGTCAAGGAACAACAATGTGGCAAATCATTGTTACAGCCGGGACGGCTGGAATTCGTCGTTGAACTTCAGATGACATTTTAGAAACAATTAGTAACACAAATAGTATTCTACTTGGTTTAGAGCCTTTCTTTGACATGCCGCAGTCATTATTATAATGGTGTTTTCTTTTCCAGCTGAAGTTATTCCACAGGTCGGTAACCCGATACGCCTCGGATGTCGCCTGTCAGCTAGCCGTCGATATTTTCGTCAACTTCTGGGCTGGACTGGCGACGTGTCAAACAAACCATAAAACGATCCGCGCTCGTATTTATATTTGGACAGCGGCATAATTTATAACAAATTTTACTACTGCTGGCTATTTCACAATCAACTTCAAGTGACTCAACCTCAAACACCTACTGCAGAGTTATCAAAACCAAATTAAATAAAAAAAGTCGCTAGCCGTTTCGAGAGCTCTTGCTCTTTATGGTAAATGTTAAATCAACAAGTTTTTTTTAAGTTGGGCAAGCAGAATATGGCCTACTGGTAGGAGTTTTTCCATTTAGTTCTTATACTGTAGGTACTTATTTTTAATAAAATCATCTTAATTTTTTTATAGTACATTACGTAGGAATGAGTGTTTTTTTAATGTCCCAATTTAACATATTGATGGATTACTTCTAATAAATGTTTAGTTAGCCATACCTATGCGTGGTATCCTTCAACGTGTTAAATAGGTTAAGGCCGTGTATTACCACTTTTGAGTTTTAAAAAACCATCTGAGACACAGAATATAGTGTCTTAAAATCTAAAAAAAATATATGTGCTACATAAGGATATTGTCTAGTCAAAATCGCAGTCAGTTACATGACCTGATATATTTCACTCGATAGAAAAAAATCGCGAAGTTACCCCTTTTTGGAATGTTTTTTCAATACTACGGCTATATTACTGTTATTTAACATTTAATTTTTGTACTCTATTAAAGATCGTAAATAGTTATAGACAAATTCGCAGGGTTTGCTTTGATAAAATGATTGGCTTAATGACTATAGCTAAATATTTACAAAACTGCACACAGAGCTTGCGTAGAGAACGGGATGGTCAATTGTAAACTCACGCGTGTTAGAGCGGGACATTTGCGTTGGGGATACCTCCCCTTAAATATCACTTGCGTACTTCCAAGTATGTTCGAATCTTTAATAGTTCGCGGAAATAGGTATTATATTACGAATAGGTACAGTACTTACGCTAAGCACTAGATACCTATGCCCCTATGCGAGACCAATCAATCTGGCACAATTTCTTACTCTACTAATTTAAATGCGAGTAAACATTGACAGGAACAAGTTATGCGGTCAAACACTTTACATACAAGTTTACACGTTACTGAGGACTACTACTGTATCATCGCTTTGAGACTTTTATGTAGGTTTCAGTACCTATACCATACTTACGTAGAAACTTAGAACAATAATATATGTAATTATATTATAAAATTCTGTGGTACGCAGAATTTTATACGCTGTCGCAGTCGCCGGCAGGATTTAGGAAGTATAGTTATTAACAAAATACTGGTACCTACAGAAGTACCTTCGTACTCGGCACTCAATGTGAAGCTGTTAGAAAGTCACATAATTTTGCCCAATTTGACACGCTAGATATTAATTTCTACCTGCTTTATTGAAAATGGAAACGTTCTTTACAATTTGATGTAGGTAAGTAGTCTAGCAAAAAGGTACGTAACAGTGGCCATTTTATGGTGATGGTAAATATGACACAGTTGTGTGTCGCCGTCGCCCCAATAGACCTCGCCTTGCCAGTAGACGTGACTTGGATTGTAATGAATTTTTAACACGCAAGTAGAACGCTAAGACATTTTTTCATTGAAAATTACTTTTGTTTAACGGCAAACAAGATTATTAGGCAATTATCCAAAGTAGGTATTACCCACTTAAAAGTTAAATAGACTGGTAAACCTTTCAATGGAATTAATTACATCATCATCATCATCATCCTCAGCCTGTAGTCGTCCACTGCTGGACATAGGCCTTCCACACCCGGTCCTCAGCTCTCCGCATCCAACCGCTTCCCGCCACTCTCTTTTTATTTAAATTAATCAATTTCAAGGACCAGCTAATTAATATTAAACACTACCAATATAATTCTAATTGGATTACGACTTATAAACTATGTTACTACAGTTTTAATGTCATCTTATACTCAGTCATGCAACTCATGAAGTGGCATTATGCAAAGAAATCAAGAGGAAGATAAATACAAATCCTACAAAAAACATAAATGTAAAAAATACACCAAGTTCTTATGTTTCATCTAAAATAATCTAAATTAACAGTAACTTATTACTTGAATTTCATTCGTTGACAATAATGGGTTTTTTTTCCTTTCATTTGAAATTTATTATATGTAGGTATTAAATAATATTAATATCTATGAAAACCTTTACAGATACCTGTTTAACTTCGTTGTAGGTATACATATACATCGGAAAAAGATATGGGGTAGGAAATAGGTAGGTTTGGAGGGATCAAATGATATACAGGGTGGAAAAAAAATATGGGCCCTGGAGGGAAACTATATTATATAAATCATTTTCATCATCATCATATATTTAAGAGCCTAGCTCTTGTCGGTGGAGTAATCGCCATTCCGTTCTGTTCTCTGCCAATGCTTTGAGCTCCTGATACGACATTACATTGACCTTCTCTTTAGCTTGATCCATAAACGCACGTCGCGGTCTTCCCCTGCCTCGCCTCCCCTCTATCTTGCCTTCGATAATAGTTTTTATGAAATTGTCATGTCGTATCAGGTGCCCCAGCATATTTCCTCTTCTGTTCTCGATCGTCCTCAAAAGCATCCTTTTAATTATAATTAAGATGATTTTATTAAAAATAAGTAAATCATTTTACTTAACATTATTTTATTTATCAAAACTGCATTCATAGATTATCTTAAATTTTCTAAGAAATTGCAACTCAGCATTCGGTTTTAATGTTTCTTGGAGAAATATTAGGTATCTTCAACAGTGACTGTATTAATTAGTGAAATGGAATGGCGAATGTTTATTTTTTGAATTTTCAGTTGGTTCGATTCCCGGGTGAAACAGGCGATTTTTAGAAAATCCTTGAATGCAGTTTTGTTCCTTTTTAAAAACAAAATAATGTTTTCTTTAAGTAAAACGAGCTAACTTAATGATTTAAGGCAGTTTCCCTCCAGGGCTCATACATTTTTTCCACCCTGTATACCTACCCCTACTAGGTACATAGGTACTGTAGTGTCGGTGTTTTTCCCTCGAACTTATCCGAATTCCGAACACTGCACTGTCGTGTCGTGTGTTAGTGGGGCAGATTGCTAGAACAAATGGTCGTAAATGTGGACACACTGGACAAAAGCACCAAGTTTTTACCAGGGTTTAGTTAGGTCCATAGCTTTATGTTTTTGATAGGAACCAACTCCTCAGTCGGCCATCTTTCATTTTATAGGGGTGGAAAGTTTGTATGGAAAAAATATATGTTTAAGATAGAAACTTGGAAATTCGCTAATAGACTAAGCATTTAAATGGAAGAAAACTAATTTCAGCATTTATCAAAATTGGCCCTTTAAAGTGGTGAAAAAGGGGTTGAAAGTTTGTGCAAGTAACAGTTTTTTTCTAAGCTAGGGACTTGAAATTTCTTTTATAGACTTTATCATTGAATTATTAATTTACCTAACTAGACCCTGGAAAAAAATTGGTGCTTTTGTCCAGCGTGTCCACATTAGGTATCACGTGAAACTGCCTCACTATGGTGTCCTTGTGAAACATTGAAATACTCTACTTAAAATGTGCTTATGGTTGTCTGTTATAGGGTCGGCCAAATTCCTGTCATCACGTGTTTATAGGTATGTAATCTTTGACAAATGATACTTTAATGATTAAGTACCTATTTACTTTATTTTCGTTTGACAGGCAGGAAATCCCAGTAGACGTAGTACCTATGTTTCGTGTTAAGAACTATGAAGATGGCACCGATGGTACTTTTTCCGGAAACTAGTCAACTCGTTACTTACATCAAGGAAAACAACATTAATTTTAAACATTGTAGTTAGGTACCCAAACAGTATGTAGAGTGACACCACCAATTATGGACACTTAAAGAACAAGGACCAATAATCACCCAATAATGGACACGTCAACCCTTATTCAAAGATCATACGGTTTTAAATTGATTGTTCTATAAAAAATGAATGACTCTTATTTTCTTTTACATAAGAGTTAATGTACATCATTGGGCCTTGTCCATTACTGGTGGTGTCACCCTACAGGTAACTTGGTAAAACATCATCCCGGACAAAGAGTAAAAAAACTACCTATACAAATTAGGTTTTTTTACGGAAAACGATACAAAAACTAAATACATAAGTAACTTACAGGTGCGTAGGTATTTATCTACTTGTATTAAGAAAATCAAAACAGTCACCTGCTACACAAATGGCATCTTGTTTGATTGGAATCACAGTGACGCGGCTGTTAGGCGGCGTAAGTAGCCGAGATAAGGGCTACTACCTCGGAATTGTTGCAATTAAACAAGGCTAGGTACCTACCAGCAAGCGTGCACCGGCGCCGCTACACATCTCGTGCGGCTGAGAACGGGCGTACGGTACCTACGCGCGGCGACATTCCGCCAGCTCCCCCGGAATGCAGGACCACGGCCCTACAACAGGTTACAGGGCGACCAATATCCTTCGCGCCGCGTGCCCCCAATATTATATAACCTCACACTACCCACTTGGAACATACCGCTAATTAAGAGAGATTTATTTACAACAGCTGCCTTGTCAAATGACCAACGTTACGCTAAACCCGTTTACAAAGTACCTACATTCATTTCACCAGTCTCTTTTGGCGACAATCTAACTAGATAGCCGCAAATCGCCGACGCGACGGATAAAATGTAGATTTATTTCGCTTTTCGTAATAAAGGATCGCGTTACAAACATCCACTGGACCATAACTCGGCGGGCGAAGACAAAAATAAACTTAATATCGTGTGCGTTGTATGTTACATTTGTCGGCTAGTTGTCGACGCATCCAATTTATTTTGACCTCGGTGACAGAATTCGATGATAATGTCGGCGCTTTCGCTAAATCTCCTCTTTCGTAAAGCAGATTAACATCTCCACCTACCTTCATCCAGGAGCCGCTCCATGTGCATGAAAACATTCGGGAACGCGGCCAGTTGCTTCCTGTCTTTGAGCAACTGAGCTAAGTAGTCCGCTATACTTTGCGTCGAAGGATTGTTATTATCACACATTTTGAATACTATTTGAACAACTAATGTCACGTAAAATGTCTATTCAAGCACGTTCAAATAAGAGATTGTACTTTTGTTACTTGGTTATTGTTATTTTATTGAGATAAGTATGTTAGAAAAGTTAAACTTCACTTCCACACACATCGACGTTTCGAACACCACTAAATGACGGAGTTGACCGAAGTGAAGTTGTGGGCGAGTATAGCTCAGCGCATGCGCGCTCTTGTCGGACGGTTTTTTATGCGCGTGCGGCTCGGTTCACGGGTGTAGGCGTAGCAAAGAAGTATAGTGATCTCGCTCGCACGCGTTCGTTTGCGATGTTCTGTTCTACTTTAGCGCTGAAGACCGACCGCAAGAGTCGCCATCTAGTCAACCTACTTTCAACTAAGAATATCATTCAATTAAAAATTCACAACAAATTAGTATAGTAACTAGAAACAATACAACAGACGTTTGAATGAGGGTAATTAGTGATATAGGTAATGGTAAGCGCCGGTTGGCGAAGGAAATGTCGTGGCTTAAAGAGGATATCTGTGTATAAAATAATTACAAATAACCGGCCAAGTGCGTGTCGGGCCACGCGCAAGGTAGGGTTCCGTAGTCGTCCACCCGTTACATTATGTGGACTAAAAAATTCGCAAAGTTATATTTACTATGTTTTTGACAGAATTAACAACATTATCTAAGGTATCCAGTACATTTCTGAAGTTCAACTATTACTCGTTAACTAGTAATGTCCACTTAGCTGTGATAGTTTTCCTTTTAAATTCATCGTATATACTACTGCCATGATTTTTTTCACATGCCTAGTAGCCACCGTTTAACTGGCAGGGGGGGGGGGGGGGACACTTGACCATAACAAAAATTATCACTTCAAAGCTTAATATCACGCTAACCAATTCTTTAATCAAAAAATGCTTATAGAAACCTTATTATATTTTTAAAAGAGCTATCCAACGATACCCCACACGATGGGGTTTGGCAGAAAAAAAAAGGACCGATGTAGGGGAGGTACCCTAAAAAAATTTTTTTAAAGATTTTATTTCCTTGTTTACTACGGAACCCTAAAAATGAATGAGGCTAATCAGTATTCACTTAAATTATGTCAAATTTCCGACCAGACAGGGTTAGGTACCTATGTTATGTCTTACCTTGCTCGAAACGCACTAACAGCGGTAGCGGGGCGCGTCGCGGTGCTCGGTCGTCGAACTAATATGAAAGGGTCCGCACAGAAAACCGGCCGGGAAAAAAGCGTTATGTGCGGACCCTTTCATATTAGTTTGAATATTACAACTGGTACCGCCTCCGCACCGCGCCGCCACCGCTGTCAGTGCGTTTCGAGCTTAAGGCGACGTCCTCCATTGCAATTACGTCCAGCTCTAACACACGTTTGCAATTGACCATCCCGCTCTCTACGCACTTTTGTCCATAAGTATAGTTCGTACAGAACTCTAGGCTACGCCAGGCTAATATTCTGTCAAACGAACGCAAGCAAAACTCGACTTAGAGCTCTGACTGTTAGGTAGATTTTTGTTTGCGTTAATTTGACAGCACTTGGCCTTTATAGTTGTGTACCGAACTAATACTACTAGTACACGCAAACATTGCAAACTCATGGTAAAGCGGGTATTACACTGTCCTGAATGCAGGACACTTAGAAGGGTTTGGACCTATACGTTAGAGCGAGATGCTTCAACTCCCCTCCACTAGTCAGGATTCTGAATTCAGGACAGTGTAATACCCGCTTAAGGGCACAGATCAGAGTAGGTAAAGGGAGAACATACTCGTACATATCTGAACTCGATAGAGATGGTAGGAGCTCGTTCATTTAACTGAGTGAAGCGATCGAAGGTCTCCGTTTCAGCTTGGGGTAAGCTTTCGTAGGTTCTCATATCAGGCTGTTCTCATCTACATGTGGGGGCGATTTTTGAGTGTCGAACGCTCGAGTTTTTCACTCGACATCTGTCAAATCATCATAGTTTTTTGACAGATTTACAAAAAACACGCGCTGAGCTTCCGTAGAGAGCGGGATGGTTAATTGAAAACTCACGCGTGTTAGAGCGGGACTTTTGCAATGCCATCTACACCCTCTTAACACTGATCTGGTACATTATGTTCGAAGCATGAAAGGGGTTTCATGCGAGAGGAACTTAGTCATCGAGACCTGTTACGGTCTATATATATAGAGCTTCGAGGTAGTTTTATGACGTTGCGTTCGTCGTATTTACCAGCAGGTCATCGGTCATACTAACCAGGAAACTTAAATATGAAACATTAAATACAATAAATAGGGTAAGGAGAGTTCTTGAATTGTCAAGAAAGACAGCCATGGAATCAATGACTGCCGTTACTTTACAGACACTTGTAATGAATACCTACAACTCATCTGCACGGCATGTCTGGCCGTAGGTTAAGTTAATTTGCCACCGTCGTTGTGCCTATATAAAAATGCTGCACTTTTTTCTTAATAGCGGGAATGTTCGGTTAGGTCGGGGGTGGGCAAAATACTCCGACCCGCGAATGGGTTAAATTAAGCCCGTGAAGGGATTTACCGGCTTCGAAAGTAGAAACCTGCGGCAGGCCGTTTGCACAAATAAAGAATTTTTTTGTTACAATATTATGTATTTTTAATTTTGGAGGTTTAATACCCCCCATTAAAATTATCGTATATATGTGTAGTTGCACTTGTCCTTAATCCAATATATATGTATGTATGTTTTTTATATATTTTGTATTTTTTGTACCTTGTTGTACAGGTTGCTGAATTTGTCTACCTCTGTTAACTTCTTCTCTCATTTACTCAAAGGTTAACTGGAAGAGATCCCTTAAAGGGATAAGTTCGCCTCTGTACATACTATTTCCTTTTGTATTTTTCATAATTGTTTTATGTACAATAAAGAGTTTTACTACTACTACTACTAAAATTCCATATAATTTCTAGCCCCCTTAAAAAAACTTAATCCACCTCTAGTGTTAGGTAGTGGTTTAGTTTTACCTTAAGATACAAAGTATCGACCTAAACGAACTCTCCCTCTTCAATCCACCAGTAGGCCTAGCACATGATGACCGCGAGAATATGTCAGCTTATCTCGAACTACGCGTCTTATTTTGATTTGTGCTGTTAGAAAGTGACGGTAGTCTATCTCGAGCCGACATACTCTCGCGGGCATCATGTGCTAGGTCTACAGATTTCGCTTCGACGGTGCAACAACGACATCAACCTACGTAGGTCCTTACGCCAACGCTCCATACCTACGTTCGTATTTGGAGGTTGCCAGAGTTGTCACAATTAGAGAGTGAATAGAGCCTACATTTTTTTCTCCTTCGCTTAAAAGGAAGTAGTGGGCGAATGTCGAATTGTTTTTAATATTATTATGCCCAGTCCTATAAGGTTACGCAAAACATTATGGTTCTGATTGCGCAGTCAAACACCTGGTTTATTATAACTTCCTGTGCATATTAAAACAATTATGATAGTATGCAAGAATTTTGCTCCTTAATCGGTTTGCTGCCATGTGGTGAATCAGGATTGGACACCAATACATAATGTTGATAAGTATAATGTAGTCAACACAATTAATAGGTCCATATACAATGAATGAATTAATTGATACGTAAATTACTCATTTAAGATTTAACAACTCCCGTCAATCGCAATTGCGCTTGTAAAAACAGCTTATCCAAATTAAAAAGACATTGAAGGTTGGTATCTTAACCGATTGAATAAGATCGGTTACTCTTCGTTTATACCCAGTAAAGAATTAGCTTAAAACAACGCAACGGCCAAAAGGCGCTACACTGAGAAATTTGGAGACTTTGAAACGCTGTCCTGCCCAGACTAGCAAACAGTAGAGGGCTGATTTTCAGATATATGATTCTTGACTATATGATTGTGGTACTGACAATAGCGAAACATGATTGCTTAAAATTTTCTCGATAGAAAATAAATCCAAAGTCGGGTCTATATTTTCCTTTTTCTCCTCAGCCTACTAAAACAACGCATTATTAAAAGACACGATTAAGTTAATATGATGGTATTTCACCTCATCTAGGTACTGACAAGAGGAAATTTAATAAACCTGCACACAGTCAGATATTTAACGAGATTTGTCTAAAAAGTCATTCTCGGAGAGGGTTGCATCCCGTTTTGTCGTGAGCGAAAAACAAAGGGTGTCTCTTTCAATCGATATATCGCCTTAAATAGAGCGCCTTCGATCAATTAAAATTACCCAGTTGGTTACGTTTTATCAATTTAGTTAAAAGGATAAATGGATAATTGACCCCTATCCGATGAACTGGGTAGCTCTATCAAATTAAGCGGATTAAACAGTTCCACGTTCTATATTTTGGTCAGTAATCGTTGGTAGTCTCAAGTACCTACCCAAAACATCTCACGGTTCGAAAAAATTGCCATACGATAAATAAATAACTATCTAATCTACCAGTCTACCTAGTTGCAGTTTACTCGTCATCTGTATTAACTTGGTAGTTAAAAACAACAAAGTACCTTGACAGCTTAGCTCTATGGCCCTGTAAACTTTCATTGTAGGCATTAGTAGAACAGCCAGAAAGGATACAGACCAGTGGCGGAGCGTCCATACAACTCGACTCCCACCGGCTTGCCTAATTTCCAGCCACACCAGTTCTTTTAGTACGGCTCATGAAGAATAAGAAAGGCAAACTATTTCCGGCTTCCCTAAGAATATTTTTGCCGCGCCGCCACTGATACAGACCTACACATATCTATGTATTTTAGTGATGTGAATGATACAGAAAATTATGTATTTAAGATTACCTAATAGGTATTTCCGTTTTCCTGTCACACATGTCTTAAAGAAAACTCATCATATAGTCCCATCCAAACTCCTCTCAGGTGGTATTCAAACGGCCCGTGTCTTCACAAAAAGCCTTCTGCGGCATTACTAACAAGGAGGCTACCTACTTAAATGAATTGAATGTACTGTGAAATGCAAAAGGTATTTAAAATCGTTTTATGACAACATTTTTCACCGATACGCGCGCGGGGAGTCCATAAAAGCCGCGCGATTATGCGGCCGCGCCGCCTATGGTAGCTTGCTTGGGGTCTAATTATCTAGGCGCTTCGTGTCTCGGAGCCAAGAAGTGTTGGAGCGGAGCTTCGATTATTAAAACGAACAAACTAATGTATTTAACAATGTAAGCACGTGAATGAAGCCCCTTTTCACCGTAACCAAAATAATAGATAGCCGAGAGACCCGCATTTTATGTAAAAGGTGAAGGGTTTTTGGGCAATTCAATTAAAGTAATTTTGCCGTTGCAAGAAATTGTTGAGCCACTGACGCAATAAATTGCTCCAGCTGTAAGTAAATCTATGACAAGGTTGCGGCATGTCGCCCGTCTTTCTAGTTATGTTTGTTCAATTATTGACCAGCATGAAGACAGTTTTCCCTATATTACATGCAGCTGTAATTTAATATCGTAATAGTAAAGTCCGCAGATTTTTACGTTCATGTATGTAGGTTGGAGTGCCGTGTGCACATCTCGCGTTGGATCTACGATCTACATGTCCGCCTTTCGGCCTACGGTTTGTGCTGCTAGAAAAACATTGCGTCACCCTGCGCGCTAACACCACTGTTAGACCATGTCACTTCTGGTATTTTTAATATCATAACCAGATGACACAAAATAAGATTTTAAGCTCACATGGTCATTTACATTAGAATTACGATTAATAACGGGATATTTACCATGTATATTTCCGATATTTCGGCACTGTTGCAAGGATTACCACAACTAAAACTCGCAGCACATCAGTTACTCCGTGATAATGGCGCTTGCAACAATGCAACAGTGCCGAAATATCGGAAACTCACATATACAAAGGTAAATATCCCGTTATTAATCGTAATTCAGATGACACAAACATTTATTAGCCATATCACCCCCAACTTTTCACATCTCGAGCCGCGATACCTAAGTATTACAAAAAACCAATTGATCAGGACCTACTAGATCAGGAGTAAGGCAGACCACTTGGATGTTATGTCCGATATGGGAATATGATCAATAAGATGTCAAAGCTAATCTATTAATTGCAACATCACAAAATGGAAGTATTAGGTAAGTTAAAGTCCCAATTTACCATTACCCTACTAACAGTGATAAAAATATGAAGTTGGTAATATTTTCGTAGACACCGAAAATATTTTCTGGCACGCAGATAGCTGTCCGTGTCCGTACGTAATGACCGTGTCCATAGTCCAAGTCCATACTAGGTACCTAGTTCTACCCTCATAGGGGTTACTGCTAACGTTTCTACGTTGTGGTTGTGGCGTACCATACTCATAAAATAAAATATAATCATCCTGCTGTTGTTAGATTCACTATGGGGAGATCCCTGAACCATTAATTTTGTATGACACATTAAGTATACTTTGCTTAACACATTGGTGATATCTATTAAGAGTTTTTTTGCTGTCTTGATAGATGGCGGTATTGTAGAGGTTCAGGTAATTGTCATAAAAATTGAATGGTATTAAAGGGACCTCTCCATAGTGAGAGTAGCTACAGCAGGGTTATTAAATCAAAGGTAAGCTTAATTAATTTACAGATATTGGCAATATATATATATACACAAGTCTCGGTTAAAACATAACTAACAGCTATTGTATTACTTTTAGACCAGAGTGACAATGAAAGTGATTCAAATAGTAATAGCTTGGATATATACAAATATAGAAAACGACAAAGTCATAATGAACTCTTCAAGGAACCTGACAACGACTCTTACGATGACAAATCCCAACTCAATGAAGACAAGCAGAAAACTTATGCAATACTACAGGAAAGCCGAGCGGAGTTCACGAGCTGGAACTTGAGATATGCCATGTTGATATACACCAACTATATCTGGAATCTAGTCGTTCTGTCCGTCGTAATCATCACTTACATTTTAGAATCCTGGCTCTACACTTTCTGTCTATACAAGGATAGGACGGAATTAGTGATAACTCTAATAATTTGTTTAAATTTAATATTTACATTGGATGTTGTCATTGTTTTTTGTCTGAAGTTTATTAAAAAGTGGAGAAGAACACTCAATTTAGTTGAGCCTGAAACTTGGCATGTAATATTGGATGTCATGCTTGCTATGCCTTATGGATTATTGTACTTTTTCGACTTGCGGCTTTTCGATCTCGATTTATGTTTCGTCGCACCATTGGTAGCTGGAATACGTGTTTACAGGGTTATTATGTACTTTTATAATAAATCTTCGCAGGCAGGTCGCAATCAGTGGACAACATTTTTATTTCAGTACCTAATTCTTTTTTTGCTAGGCGTTCATACATTGACTTGCATATGGTATCAGTTTGCTTATAGAGGTTTCGAAATAAAGAACCTCCGTTCTTCCTGGTCGGCTGCGGCCATGCATCTGCCGACTGCGTCTGTGACTGATTGGTACTGCGTGTGCGCATACTGGTCCATCATGATGTTAACAACGAACGCTTTGGGCGATCTGTATCCTATCACGACGGCCGAAAGGATAGTTGCCATTGTGGGTATCCTCATAGGATTTTTGCTGACTACAATAGTTTTTGTGGGTTCCCTTACCTCGCAATTTCTAACAATCACAACAAGGCGGTCGAAATACGTTAGACAACTAAAGAAGATCCAAAACCACTTAAAATTGATACGCATGAATGATGTTACAACCAAACGAATTATAAGGTAGGTAACCTACCCAATTCATTAAATTGCGATAAATTATATGTTATCTACAGGTACCTACCCAGATTGCATCCGTATAAGAATTATTACTTAATTTAAATTGCTTATTTCAGATATTATGAAGACCTGTGGTACCAAAAGTCCGGTGTATTTAAGCCTAAACTAATGAGTTTATTACCATACCCTTTGCGGATGGAAATATGCTACGATCTAAACGCAGTGCCACTATACAGTTCATTGATATTCAGAAAGTTACCAGAACCATTTCTCAGAAGATTGTCTCTAGCTATGTCTCACCAATTTTATTTGCCTGGAGATATAGTATGTAACCAAAACCAAACGAAGACGATTATGGTGAATATTCATTCATACTTGTACCTAGGGTTTGCAATCCGGATATCCGGATATCCGAAATATCCGGATATCCGCCGTTTTTTTGGATCCGGATCCTACGGCACTCAGGATCCGGATATTTCGGATCTAACGGATCTTTAAAAATTTGATCAAAAATATGATAATTAACTAAAAGAAAACTTTAATTATCTATTTTTAAATGGTAAATCAGAATAGAAACTATATTATTTAACAAAAATAGAAAATAAATAAGTTTCTGGCTTAAACTTCATTTTTGGTACGAGCCTTTATTAGCGATTATACTTTTTTACCACAGTCATCAACTACCTACTCGTTTTTTTTACGAGGCCAATCACGACGTGTGTATCTTGTGTATAGTTTAGGAGTTGCTATGGCCTCCAGCATCATATCAGCTTAGTCGCCCAGCCAAGACAGATTCGACGATTGATCTCCTCCACCTGCCCAACTGGACGGTTTGTCCCAGATACACATATTCATCATAAACGAGTTAACGAGCGTAGTCTCACTAATTTCTTAACTGGAATTAGTACTACATGGACGTTAAACATGATCTTCGTTTTGTCCATGTTCAGCATGTTCATCTTAAGACCTCAGAGGACCTACTCAACTCAGATCATCGAGTCCATCGAGCTTAGTACTTAAGTTCTCCATGGTCTCAGCCATAACCACTATATCGTCGGCAAACCGAAGGTGAGTGATATACTCGCCATTTATGTTGATGCCGAGCCCCCTTCAGTCCAGAACCTTGAACACATCTTCCAGTGCAGCAGTGAATTCATAGTTTCGGAGGGATGATTATCTCCTCACCTAACTCCCCGCTGCAATGGTATTGGTTTAGAGTTTTGTTCCTGGAGACAGGCTGACATAGTGGCGTTCTCGTATCTCGTACACTTTAGCACTTCGATATACCGGTAGGTAGCCTAATTGTTACCGCTGGAGAGCGAGTAACATAGCACAGCCCGTCACGATCGAATCAAAGGCTCTTTCGTATTCCACATTATACGCTAAGCAGAGGGGCAGATTATACTCCTCAGTCTAATGTATAATCAATCTGACGAAGCGTATGTATGTGGTCTACGATACTGAAGCATTTCCTGAAACCGCCCTGTTCGGAAGGATGGAAATCGTCAAACCTGCCTGTGAGATGGGTCGTAATGACTCGAGAACAACTTGAAGACATGGCTCAGAAGTGAGATGGGCCTATAATTCTTCAGCATGGTGTTATCTCTCTTTTTGAAGAACAACACCACCAGCTCCTGTTCTATGCATTTGGCTTTCTGCCTAGTATGGCGGTTGGCGGAATCGAAAAGCTTTTGAAGCGACCTAAGGATTAGCTTTCCGCCCGCCTTCAGGAGTCAGTGTTCCTGCGTGCGTGATTGTCATTTGACTGATTGATTGATTGATGATTGTTATTTCTATTGATATGATTATTTCGTAAATAGGACAATTATTTAAATTGTAACTACTAGTTTCACTTTTTAAGCAAGTATACAGCAGCTACTTACTTAAAAAAACAGTTGTTAATCGATAAGGTGTTAATATTGAGATGGATCCGTTTTATCCGAAATATCCGGATATCCGGATCCTACGAATTTTAAGATCCGAATTATCCGGATCCTTAAAATCAACGGATCTTGCAAACCCTACTTGTACCTAATAAATAAACACGTATATATAAAACTAGAAAAATTGATTCGGAATTAGTAAGCATGTTGTATAGACCATTCAGTCTCGGGGAAAGTGTCCTTACATTTTATCATTGTGTACAGTCAAGGGCATAAATATGTATACACTTTTGGACCTTATTTCAATGGAATCAGGTGAAAAAGTGTATACATATTGGTGCCCTTGACTGTACTTACTACCTACTTTGTATTTTGTTCATCTTTTAGTTAGAATAAGAGGCTTCTTCGTGGATTGCACCACAAACTATAGGTACTCTGTTTTTTTTTTCTATGAAGTACTATGCTATCTACCTACAAGTTTTATGCAAGAAACAAATGAACGCGCCACACATTACTATAAGCAGTACTTTATAGTAAAAAAAACAGTAAGTAGGTATAACTGTTATGTTCTATGTATATAATATATTTACTCGTAAGTGGTACCTAACTAAATATAGTCACGGTTGATTACTTCTCGTAATTATTGCTAACTACGTTTAATTACCTACCTCAATGATATGTCCTAATTATTTCAATTAATCAAGATTTGCATCACCAACGGAGTTTTAGAGCTACTATCGGACGAAGATGATGAGAGCCCGATGATATCATTTACGAAGGGCACGTGTCTGGGAGAAGTTTCCTTAGTTTACAGCATACCAGGTAATAACACCAACAAGCAGGCAAGTCGCTTGGCGCTTGTGTCGAAAATTATGTAGGAAGAAGTAGGGCAAACCTTGGCTTTTCGGTGATATGAATTTTTTCGGTGGTAGTTTGTGATATCTTTGTTTTTGTTAGTCTTATAACATTGTTACCTATATTTTTGAAGCTTGTTCTATTTAGGAAAAGAGACATTTGCTACGTACAATAGAAACTCGAAGAGGGAAAATGATAGGTCATTTGATACGACACGACGATCTAATACGAAAGATAATGGAGGGTAAAATTGAGGGAAGAAGAGGAAGAGGAAGGCCGAGGATTAATTACATGGACCAAATAAAGAAAAAGATAGACGTCGTGTCGTATAGAGAAGTCAAAGAACTGGCGTTAAGTAGAACGGACTGGAGAGGAACTGCACCGACAAGAGTGAAACAGCCTGTGGTGTGGTAACTCCATGCCGGAAATCCGCATCACGCAGCGGGAGGTCCGGCGGGAGTTACTATCTCTTGACGTCCATAAGTCGAGTGGGCCTGATGGTATACCTGCAATGGTTCTTAAGCGATGTGGTCCTGAGCTGTGTCCCATAATAACGCGCCTTTTCGTGCTCTCTTACCAAAAAGGTTACGTGCCGACTTCGTGGAAGACTGCCAATGTGCACCCAGTCCCCAAAAAGGGCGACAGGTCTGATCCGGTGAACTACAGACCAATCGCTATAACCTCCCTTCTCTCTAAGGTTATGGAGCGCGTGATCAACGCTCAGCTCCTTGGGTACCTAGAGGATCACGATCTAATTAGTGACCGCCAGTACGGCTTTCGTCACGGTCGCTCGACCGGTGATCTTCTAGTGTACCTAACACACCGATGGGCGCAAGCCCTTGAGAGTCAAGGTGAGGCATTGGCTGTAGGCCTTGATATGGCGAAGGCTTTCGACCGGGTCTGGCACCGCAGTCTTCTTTCGAAGCTTCCATCATACGGTCTACCCGAGGGTTTATGCAACTGGATTGCCAGCTTTTTGTCCGGCAGACGCATCAGAGCTGTCGTTGACGGTAGTTGCTCCGATAGCATGGACATTAGGGTGTTTCATCTTTGTATGGAGAAAAAAAAATTGTATTATTTTTCCAGACTTTGCTTACCCCCTGGATTTCACTTATTTAAAAAGCTTATATACCAAATTTCAAAAAGATTGGAACACGTTTAGAGGTTGCACACAACGAGTAGTAAGTAGATATAAGTTCTTCACTACATAGTATAAAACAAAGTCGCTTCCTGCTGTCTGTCCCGTTGTATGCTTAGATCCTTAAAACTACGCAACGGATTTTGATGCGGTTTTTTGTAATAGATAGAGTGATTCAAGAGGAAGGTTTATGTGTAAAATTTTCACCCGTGCGAAGCCGGGTGGGTCGCTAGTTCAATATAAGTTCATGGGTGTGATGACGGCAGGCTAATCAAAACAAACTTCTATTTCATTTAATTCTATTTCAATTCGGATACATACTCCTTGAATGATCTCTGTATTAGATGCCGTAGTGTCTAAACATATACCAATGATATGGCCACGCAGATTAAATTAGCAAAGTAGGAAGTTAGTCGTCTTTGTCATTTGGAGACGATGGAGCAGAATTACCTTCCAGCGTCTCTACTATTTTCTTCAATCTATTTTCTTGTCATTTTTGAGCATAACAATTTGTCGAAACCACTCATTGACGAACTCATGCGATCTTCTCTCTGTATCATAAGGAAGTCTTTATCTTTATCAAACAGGTCTTCCAGATCACCCTCCTAGACTTGCCGTATCTGTGTTCCTAAATTTCTCTGTACCAAAAGTCTGATATTCCTTGTACAGTAGTGTTATTCCAGCTCGGATACACTTAACAGGAATATTGGCCTTCCGCCATAGCACTAGTTGATATAGCAGCATCGGAAAGTGTTTCTTTGTGATACTAATAACACTCCAAGGGGAGGGAAGCCGAGCTCCTAAAAATTCACCGCAAGGAACTTTTTCAAGCAACAAGATTCAGCGTCTATTACTCATTTTTAGGGTAGAATACCAACAATAAATTATACAATATACACTCGTAGCCCTTTTATCTACCTACTATCAACATTTAAATACCGTAAGTAGGCAAATTACACATTGGAACCACTTATTAGCTTTCTTAGCCTCCACTGTAAAAAAATAGCTGTTCGAGAAGAAACGTGTCAAAGTGTGCAACCTCTAAATATACACCGATTTTCACGAATTTTGGAATATACATCTTTTAGGTAAGTGAGATCAAGAAAACAAGCAAAGTCAAATGAAAATTGAAAATTTGGAAAATGAAACACCCTAATGGACATTAACGCTGGCGTCCCACAAGGTTCTGTGCTGTCGCCGACGCTGTTCCTACTGCATATCAATGATATGCTGTCAATTGACTGTTTACATTGCTATGCAGATGACAGTACCGGCGACACTTTTTACACAGGCCGAGCTAATAACCCTCATTCCAATGTGGAGGAGAGCCGAAAAGTACTTGCATCTGATATCGAGAATACTCTAACCAGAGTTTCCGATTGGGGGCGACGAAACTTAGTCCAATTCAACCCCACCAAGACGCAAGTCTGCGCGTTCACCGCTAAGAAAGCTCCATTTACTGTGGCCCCTCAGTTTCAGGGCACACCTCTTACCATGTCTCAGAGTATTGGGATCCTTGGCGTCGACATCTCCAGCGAAGTGCAATTCCGTAGTCACTTAGAAAGTAAGGTTAAGTTGGCATCTAAGAAACTTGGAGTGCTCAACAGGTCAAAGCAGTACTTCACACCTCGGCAACGGCTGCAACTTTATAAGTCGCAAGTTAGGCCTCATATGGAGTACTGCTCTCACCTATGGGCGGGAGCTCCAAAATACCAACTTAGCCCTTGTGACTCGCTTCAATGACGGGCAGTGAGAATCGTCGACGATCCCAGTGTGACAAGTGACCTTGAACCGCTTGATCTCAGGAGGGACTTTGCCTCCTTGTGCGTGTTCTACCGCCTGTATAACGGGGTGTGCTCAGAGGAACTGTTTGACATGATGCCCACGGCCACCTTTCATCACCGCACCGCTCGCCATCGGCAGCGAGCTCATCCCCACACCTTAGAGCCACTGCGTTCTCGTACAGTGCGATTCAACAGGTGCTTTATACCGAGGTTGTGGAATGAGCTTCCTGCCGAGGTATTCCCAATGGGCTACAGCATGGGGCTCTTCAAAAAAGGCGTGAAAAGGGTTCTTATGGGTCGGCAACGCGTGAGTGACGCCTCTGGTGTTGCAAGCGTCTATAGGCGGCAGTAACCACTTACCATCAGGTGGGCTGTCAGCTTGTTTGCCTCCGACGTAGTATAAAAAAAAAAAAAAAAAAAAAAAAAACTCTTAAATAATGATGAAGATGTTCTATTTTTCAATATGCGCCACTTACATTCATTATGATAGCGTAAGGTCATCGTTTGCTATATTATTTCATGTTGCTTTGCTATAAGACGATAACAAATATCACCGAATAACTGAATATCACCGAATAACCAAGGTTTGCCATACTACCTAGGCTTTAATTTTCATGATGTAAAAGAGAGGGAAAAACGGACATTACCAGATTTGCGATATTTCTTTGTATTTCTCTATTTACTTACAGCGAAATGTACGGTCAAAGCTGCCACATATGTAGAATGCCAAGTTCTACACAAGAAGGACTTCATAAAACTAATGATTACTTACCCGGACTTAGTATATAAAATACGAGAAGAAATTGACGAGAGAATCCAGCGTTGCCAGCGCAGGAAGCAAACGAGAAGCAACGATAATAAGTTGTCACTTAACATTTACATTTCCAAGGATTCGAAGAAGAGCAGTATCAAATGTTTAAAAGATAAATTGAGATCTATCCAAGGTATTACTTTAACGAATATCCCCACCCATAAATAGGAGCTCCGCGTCAGCGGGACTCCGTCTACACTGTTGCAATATCCGTCTCTGTCTACATACAGGTAAAAATATAATTAGGGGACAGTAAAATTAAATGTCATAGAAAAACACATATACCTACTAGGCAAAATTGGGATTGTGAAAATATGCAAAAAGAAAAATGTCAACAACGAAAAAACGATTTTGGGAAAAATATCTTACGAGTAACTAGTTACCTACAACTTATAAATGCCCGGATAGTGTTGTAAGTTAGATCTCGACTGAGCCGTAAGGCCTCAAGCCGTCACGAATAGGTAGAGAACAGACCGTAGTGAGTACCTTCTGGCTGGTTTTTAGGGTTCCGTACCAAAAAGGTAAAAAAAGGAACCCTATTGGTTTCACTTTGTCTGTCTGTCTGTCTGTCTGTCTGTCTGTCTGTCTGTCTGTCACATCGCTAAATATCTCAGGAACTACTTATCCTATCGATTTGAAATTTGGAATAGTTATAAACAAGGGTAACCCAGATACATAGAAGATGGTTTTTTAAATTATTTTATTTTATTTTCTGTGAATAATGACAGATAAAAGGGGGTTCAAAATTTTAAAGTCTGGCAACTATGTCAAGTGGGGTATCATATGAAAGGGCTTGACTTGAACATTCTGAAACAATTTTTAGTTTTTTTTTTTCGTTGGGGAAATTTCGATTTACGAGGGAAAATGTAAAAAAAAATACCATTCCCCCCCCCTTATCTCCGAAGTTTACGAAGAAAAAAATTTGAAATTATTACACAACATTAATTTGCATGTATATTTTACAGGAAAATTATAGCCATAGCCCTATCTAGTTTTTCTTTTTTTTAATCATCAAAAAACTCTTCTATACTAAGTTTGTAATTTAATCACCTTTGTATATATTTTTTTTATATTTAAATTTACAAAATTACGTTAAAAATACCTTCTTTCAAATAAAAAAACAATTATTGAAATCGGTTTATGTGATAAAGAATTATCCTTGAAAAACCAACATACGTACTAAGTTATTCAGTCGCGCAAATTAGTAACACAATGCGCCGATAGATGGTGCTGTCATGTTTTTTTAAGATTGTTCCTGAATTAATGGGGTCAGGACGGGTACACAACTACATATACAAGAACTGTGTACGGAACCCTCGGTGCGCGAGTCGGACTCGCACTTGACCGGTTTTTCACTAGAGCTATGCTATGTTTCCATACATATGACAGCTCCAACTCGAGCTACGTGTCAAATGTATGAAAACATAGCATATAGGTAACGTAGCTCTAGTAGAAAAGCAGCCTCTAAGTATAATTTGTTTTGTCCCAAAAATGTGAAAGATTGCTTGTTATATGTGTAGATAATTTTAAGTAAATGGTACGGCTTATTACCGTGCGAGATGTAAGTAGCTAAGCAAGTACCTACTCGACTTCTTTTAAATCCTCCTAACTTAAACCTTAAGTAAGTATAGTATTTACAGCATGAAGAAAGTACTTGGAATAAACTTATTCGTTTTAATTATAATAAAGTAGCTCAATTTGCAGGTAAAATGGTTAAGAGCGACAGAGTAGAGGATGATTTAGACCTGCATTGTCTGGACCTTTACATCTTGTCTGAGCACGTTAAGAAGAAGACCGCAATGTTCACTTGCATGAGTGGAAAACTGCCATGGATATTAGAAGCCGATTGCCCTCTTGTCCGATTTTGGGAGCTCTACATACTCTGCCTGGTATCCTACATTTGCATCGTATACCCATACTATATTGGTTTCATGAGAACTTTTCCAGGCGGGTTTCTGTACTACATTGAAATTGTTATATACATATCGCTGTTGTTCAATATCGTGATGAACTGCGTTACCGCCGTGAAAACTAAAAAGAAGTACATAAGAAAGATGCGTGGCATATTGTCGTACAGATTAAATACTCTGGGATTTTATCTAGATTTGCTAGCTAATATACCTTTGGAATATATTGTATGGATACACACGTATACAATGCATCGAAGTGACCATAGAAGCCATTTATATTACATGAGTAAGGGAATCAAGCTATGCCTTGTCTGGAGAATCTCAAGCTTTTTTGAAAACTTGGAGAAGAAGTTGCTACTAAATACTATTGTAGTGAAAGTAAGTCCGTACATATTATGGTAGTCTTTATATTTTATACCTAAATAAAATTTTGAGATAGGGCACTTTCATTTGCATTAGTGTTAAAACTAAGGCCGCGTTTACGTAGGTACTTAACTTACGCATAATTATTTCGCATGACAAGACGCTAGGTACTCCAGGTAGGTACCTATGCTTATTAAGGTCAAGCACTATGAATCTCTGCTACGGTAACTAAATTAAAGGTAAACCAGAAATATATGACCATTGTCAAAAGGGCGCTATTGTTTTGATTTAAGTATATGGCAAAAACCTATAATGACATGTTGACTCCTAGATAAGAGTGTGTATGACTAGAAATAGATAGCTAACTTCACGCATATTGCGATCCCGACTAAAGCGCCACCAAGTGCCTAAGTTAGTAACTATTATCAAGCCCGAGGATACACGTCACCAACAGCTTAAAAAACTTACAAAAAGTGCACCCGCAGCTGGAATGGAACCCGGGTACATTTGACTCTGAAGGAAATATGCTTTACTACAGGGCCACCTGTGAGTTGTTTGTTAGTACGCATCGAATTTTTGAAAACCTTTTTAATGTGCCGCATTTAGAAAGACAATTCGTGCACGTTTCAACAACGTTAGCACTAGGTGGTGCTATTATACTGATGTTAATTTAGAAATGTTTTGCAGTGAAATAGTTTCATTTTCCGAGCGTTTTCTTTTCAGGAGTTTATCATACAAATTATTAATTAATGTTCCGCTCTTGTCTCTGAATCGTTATGGGCACTTTTTTTAACTTATCATTTAATATTCAACACATTAACTACTATTATTCAAATTAAACGCAACAGTGACACTGACGTACTGACACCTATCATTAAAATTATTGCCAGTGAAAGAAATTAGTACCAATGAAATTCCGCAACATGGCGCATGGTCATATTATATTGCTGGTTGGGCTTTATATTTAATTTAGGTACATGATATTCTGCCTATTCCAGGTTGCGAAATATTGTGTCTACATCTTTCTTCTATGTTACTGGTGTGGTGTTATTTTATATATGGAGTCGTGTTTTGTGTCAAGATGCGCCGAAAATTCGTGGTTCAGTAAAGTGTTAAACTGGGAGGACTTGGTACCTGAAGTTACCATTAGCAGGTAGATCCTATCCTATCATATCCTCAAAGACGAACTTCTCTCCCCCGTACGACATTGACAAACTTATTAAGCTTGTGCCTCGGAAATCTCGGAATGAGGAGTGGTGCGTGGCTCTGGCTGACACCCAAGACCCATCGATGGCTGACCCCTGACTACCTTCGGCTCGGCTAGGGATGACTTACAATAGGTACCTACTGACACCCAAATTTTCGCCATAGCTGCCACCCAAGCAACATACATCACAGCATCATGGATAGGGCAACATACTACACTGATTGTACTGAAATCGCGTCCGAGAACACTTCTCTTCTCTGCCAAGCCATTTATTCTCACGATTTTCGTATATTTTAGGAAAGAATTCCCGCTGGTCACATCCCTATATTTTGCGACTACCATGGTCCTCGCCGTTGGTTACGGAGACCTCTTCCCTGGGGATATATACGACATGAGTTTCGTGGCATTTTTCAGCCTCTATGGTGTATTATTAACCGGATATTGTGTTGCTGAATTTTCAGCTGTTGTCACACATTCATCGAGGTAAGTTCGAAACATTGTTCTTATGTCAACGGAATTGGGTGCACAATTTCACAAAATGCAGCAAGAGACGCAGACGGAAAAGCTTACTTGAACATTGTCAATCTAGATATAGGGATCGTGTACGAACTTAGATAATAGGTGGCAGCACTAAATCGACCGAAGAAACTAATCTGACTATAAGGTATACGGACACTGACTCGGACAGTTAAGAAAACTTATCCACAAAGTACCTTTCTATTGAACTTATCAGACCTGTCATCGAGCTTTCAATAATATAAACAAAATTATCTCTCTCTCTCTCTCTTATATAATTTGTTTGCGTTTTTCTCATAACCATGGCATGGGAGTACGATTTTTTTGGAAAGTAATAACTAGGGATCGGAGTTTTCGTCGCACGGTAACACTAATAGCAAGGTGTGGAGTCGACATTTGCCAAAAATTTAAACTCGTATTCATACTCATACTCATTTATTTAATTAGTTAGTTTTTTTTTATATAATGAAGGACAACAACGTTGACGAGTTTAGAAACGATTATTTAATGTTATCTTTGGAATATAAATATTACAGTAAAAAAACAATTACTATTTTTTACTGATTTAATTACGAAAATTCACAAACAAACAAGAGAAACATTAAAACACCTTAAATAAAGGTATATAAAAATAGGAGAACATGTTGGGCCAGGCTCAATATATAGTTCGTCTATTGTTACTCTAAGAGAGTTTACTTAGTTAATTTAATAAACATAAAAACATACATTTCATTTCATTTTGAACCATAAAATTTAAAGCAAAATTGTCGTAACTTAACAACTTTCAGTCAATACTAAAACAAAAATCTTGTATCTTACGAATTAATTAAATTAAATTAAATTGAATAAAAAGTGTTTGAGTGAGTTATTCGAATATTTGTAAAATTAATGACTGCTGGCTATCAAAGTATCTCATGAAACTAACAAGAACTTTTTTGATCAATCACAATAATTTACAGAATGTTTATTGTTCCTCCTAGAAACTTGATGATTTTCAGATACGAGTTTTTTTAAAAGTAGTGACGATATTAAAATCGTTGAAGTTATGAATTCATAATCTAATAGAAAATATATTTATATATAATATAAAATATATTATTATACACGACCGATCGCTCTAAAGGCATTTTAAGATAAATTAAATAAATGAGTATGAGTATGAATAACAGTTTAGATTTATGGCAAATGTCGACTCCACACCTTGCTATTAGTCTTACCGTGCGACGAAAACTCCGATCCCTAGTAATAACATTTTACGCTATTTGTGTTTCTTTCATTTTTAGTGGATGTATTGGTATAGTTCGTACAAAACTCTAAGGCCAAATTCTGTCAAACGAACGCAAGCAAAACTCGACTTAGAGCTCTGACTGTTAGGTAGATTTTTGCTTGCGTTTATTTGACAGCACTTGGCCTTACAGTTGTGTACGAACTATACATCACATCCAGAAATGCAACAATGCATTGTTATTAGCTATAACAATAATTACCTATCTCTAATAATGAATTATTTTTACTTGTTTAACAAGTCATTAATACCTATATTAAGTCAATCTCAAATAGGTTTTGATAGAGTAGTTACAAGATCTTTCTGCTTAGCCTGGCGGTTGACTGGTAGAGAATGCCTCATGGCATTAAGTCCGCCTTTCGTACTTCAAGTTTTCTTTTGTGCAATAAAGATTTAAAAAATAAAATAAAAATAAACAACAACAACATCAACAGGTTTAGTTTTAAGCTGAACTTCTCTATGTAATTTTTGGTGAACAATAAAGAATATTTGTATTGTATTGTATAAAGATTCGGATTGGCAGCACCAGTTGGCAGCACCATCGTTGAGCCCGTTCCCTATACCTAATTGTAAGTCCCTCTTTTTGTGGGGGCTTTTATACTTAGGCATCTAATTTATTTATTAGGTACCTACCAACAAACCATGAGTAATTTTCAGTTTGTACCTATTGGTGAGTAGGGTCAACCAATTTGATTTCTGGGCCACTTCGTACAATCAAGGGCACCAATATGTATACACTTTTTCACCTTACTCCATTGAAATAAGGTCCAAAAATGTATACATAATTATGCCCTTGACTGTACCTTGTCAGTTGTCACAGTGAAAATCTTTTTGAAAGCCGCTAGAAATCCCATATTAGTGTCACCGTGACAAGAGACGAAGTTGTACAGAAATCAAATTGGTTGACTGTACCTACCCATGCAAAAACTCGCACAGCTAGGTAACTATGACGTCAGTATCGCTCGCTGCACTGCACGCTTGTATTTATTTATTTAAACTTTATTGCACTTAACAATATAAGTACAAAGGGCGGACTTAATGCCATGCGGCATTTGTATAATGATACTATAACATATTCTAACAAATATCTTTTGCATTAGAACCAAAACTGCCTTCTTGGAACTTATACTTACAATTGACAAATTTATGGAAGAAAATAAAATGCACCGGTCCATCAAGGAAAGAATAATGGCATTCTATGAACTACAGTGGCACTACAACTTGGTAACCCTAACCTTAAATATTTAACGCATTTTCCTTGTTAACCCTTTAACCGCCAAGAACCTATAAAGTGGTTGTTGTTGTTGTGTCGTCGTGCCCACCACGCCAACAACCACTTAAAAGGTCGGAGTGAAGGTGTACTTTGATCATGAAAAAAAACATTTATGAACTGTTTTAATTTGTTTTTATTGGTTTAGACGTTACACCAAAAAAACAGTGCTTGGCGTACTGGGCACGACGACACACTCGATAGTGGCGGTTTGGCTGGCGGTTTGGTTTGGCGGTCAAAGGGTTAATGGACAGGCAACGCGTGCGGCAGCGCGAGACTCGTAATATGGACACGATCGTTCCTATACATAAACACTCATAAGCAACGTCATACCATAAAGGCTTGGTCATACCATACAGCGTGCGCGACGCCTGCGCAAAGGACAGGTAAGCGACACCACACAGGCGATGCGAGCGGGACGTTAACGTTACCATACATTCCGGTGCGTGGCGCAGCGTCCCCCTTGCGTCGCGTACGCTGCGTGGACCACGGCTTAATTATTAATTTTAATTCAACTAGCCCCGGTTCGCACAAGCGCTTTTTCAATTAACGCGCGTTAAAACCCGACGTTGGCGGTTCCGTAAGCTTAATTCGATTTAACGTCCAACGCCCAACGTCGAAAATCGAACAGTGCTCGATAAAAAAACGCCGCGCTTTAAAACCGTCTTCGTGTGAATAAATACATGGTTATCAATTTGTGTCATTTCAACGCGCGTTGAAAAAGCTCTCGTGTGAACCGGGGCTTAAGGGGAGGTATCCCCAACGCAACTGTCCCGCTCTAACATGCGTGAGTTTACAATTAACCATCCCGCTCTCTACGCAAGCTCTGCGCGCAGTTTTGTAAATATTTAGCTATAGTCATCAAGCCAGTCCTTTTCTCAAAGCCAACCCTGCGAAAATGTCTATAACTATTTACGATCTTTAATTGAGTACAAAAATTAAATGTTAAATATCAGTAATATAGCCGTAGTATTGAAAATACATTCCAAAAAGGGGTAACTTCGCGATTTTTTTCTATCGAGTGAAATTCATCAGATCATGTAACTGACTGCGATTTTGACTAGACAAGATCCTCATGTAACACATATATTGTTTTTAGATTTTAAGACACTATATTCTATGTCTCAGATGGTTTTTAAAATCTCAAAAGTGGTAATACCCGGCCTTAACGTTTGTGTTTCGCGATTGGGCGACTACCGACGCGGCCGCCGCGCATGTCCATAAACATAGCCTTACGTTCCACATTTGCAACTTATTTTTCATCATTCAATGTAATTTAGGGAGTGGAACTAACGAGCGACAATTGGCTAGAGAAGACTGTGGTGCCTGCTGAACTGCGTAAGAAAGTATTACACCAAGCGAGATTCAAAACGCTCACATCAATCAAATTCTTCCAAGTGAAGAATAAAGAATTTATACACACTTTAACTGAATGTATGTACCTAAATCTAATTTTAACCTCTTGACCGCCACAGTATATTACGCATGTCGTGTCTGTCTCGCCAAAATCTTTGTAGCAAAAGACGGCAAATGAACCTTAAGTACTTCCTAGGTTGCCCTTACATTCTACATGCTGTCATCATACATGAAATGAAGGTGGCGTTGTAGACACGGCGGCTCTTGTCTTCTATAAGTGACTGTGACGGTTAAGAGGTGACATATCGAAATAACTACTCACTCAAGTACCTACCTATATATAACATTAACTTGTTTCTCTCAGCGGCAAGGGACATAATTCTACCGCCCGGAGAAATAGTGTATTATGGTGGTACAGTGTCAAGAGAACTTTACATTATAGAAAGCGGATACTGCTTACTGACTTCAAAGCAGCTCAGGGAGACAAAGAAAGAACGAGTAATCGGCCCCGGTAATCATCTAGGCCTGTTAGTTTTACTCTATGGAGTGCCTGCTGTGAGTTCGGTGGTTACTCTGACACATTGTAAGGTACGGATGTTTTTATCATGTTATTTCAAATTAGTATTTCTTTATTGTGTTTATCATGTTATTTTAATGTAGTATTTAGTCGAAATGTCAGCTAAAACAGGCCCTTAGTTCTTTAAAAATAAAAAGCCAGTTGTAGATAGCACAATCTCAGATAGATCTCCAGAAATTCTTATAAGTGTGGTACTTGGACTCTGCTTTACTCACTAGCGCCATCTATAACTCAAAGAAAAACCTCGCACATAAAGAATCTAAAAATGGCGGTAGTGAGTTCAGAAAGGGTCTAAAATCCATACGAACATCAACTCTTTCCGTCAGTCATTTTGAACTGATGCAGAGTCAGCGCGCCATAGTAGAGTTACAGGAATTTGAACATTCTACACACACAGTAGTTACATTCCATATTTAAATCCAACAATTGCTGCCGCCATTTAAGCTGCAAACGCCCCGCCCCGCTACCGCTGTCAGTGCGCTTCGGGCTTTAAGTATAATTCATGTATAATAGGTTAAAATTCCTCTACCTTGTACCAAATTCTAAACATGTTTGCAGTTGATAAGTATTTGCCATTCAGCGTACACTTCTGCTCTAAGTCTTTTCCCCGCTATGAGAGAGCATGATAACCTGCTGACACCGGACGAACTACGATATATAGAAGAACTAGCAGCATCCCAAGCTACCGACGACTATTTGAAACATCACATGCATAATTCAGACAAAAAAATCAGAATAACCAGTATATTTCAGAAGTTTTTTGACGGTATGTGTCTTCTTTTAATTTTAACCTTTTGACCGCCATTGACTTGATATAAAGTCAGGACATTAGATGCCCACACGCCAATGACTTCATATCGAGTCGATCAAGTCAATAGCCGTGTATCCACTAGTGGCAGCCTCGGATCAAGCGGCTGTCTCACTCCGTGACCGCGCAAGTGGAGACGCTGCCTCTCTCTCTCTGCCTAGTGGATACGCGGCTAATGTAAATGCAAGGTATATGCTATCAAGTAGGGTTCATTTTCAGTCTTGTGCTACGAAGACTTTGGCTTGTGAGGCACAACTTAAAGAATCTATTGTGGCGGTGAAGAGGTTAACGTGTCGTGTGTTTAATTTTAAATTTTAACAAAATTTCTGTTAGCTTCGTAGTTAGCTTTGTTAGCTACTGTATGACATTGCCCACAGAACTCACTTACCACCAGAGTGGTGATAACGTAACGTCTTCGGGCGTTCGAATATTGATATAAATGTAATTTTTACAAGCTTTATAATTTCACTTGCAAAGTTTGTATAGGTACTGTATGCCAACTTGTATGTTCGAGCCACATCTTGTCCTCAATACCATTGCGTCACAGAGCTGATCTGATGAAAAGTTTGTAAGTATAGCAAAATTGAAAATGTTGGCAGAAACTTATTGATACTAAGAATGTCAGCAGTTGGCGTGTGCGTGTTCGCATTTCGTTACTCCGTGACAAAAATATCCTCGTCAATTTAGTTTAACACTTACTTATTTTATTCTAGAATCATTCATAAATGTTTACAATCATTACGTGAGTAAGAAGCAGAGTTACTTTAAGTCATTCAAACAATTCAACGCATTGGAATACGTTGCCCCGTATCTATTGAGTCCCATAGTCATTAAACCTGATGGCATCTTCCTCAAGACTTGGGCCATCCTACGTGTGACGGCGGCCTTCTTATTATGTTTATTGATACCTGTAAGTCTACAACAATTTACTGGATCTATACGTCGGTCAATTTATGATGAAAATCTGGTTCATGATGTACTAACTGTCATATCGAATACCAGTCGATGTGACAAGCATTAGTCAGGGACCGTTTTTGAAGAAGTAGCATGCAAGAAGCAAGTCATGTAACAGTTGGGGTGACAACGTTATCAGAGGGCTTAGACCCTGCAGAATACGGATCTGCCTGTCTCCATGCCCAAATTTGAGCCGGAAGTATGTTATACCGGAAAAAGTGCAGCCCATACAAATTTTTTCGTTGTCATTTGGGAAATCGTTGTTCCGGTACCCTAACCATGGTCGGATTGTTATGGGTTTTTGATATGCCGTGTAGGACAATATTTGTCATCGTATCCCGAAATGTTCGACCCTCCAGCTCCAAATCTTTCTCCGCCATCTTGGAAAATCTGTCACTTTTTTCAGTTTTTTGCTTGTACTGTCGTTAAAGTTCATTTTAGTGCTAAACATAGTTCGGCAATATTGTAGGTAAAACATAAAATTTGCTAAAACTTTTAGCTACAAAGATTGTTTCCATGATGTATTTATAAAATTTGAGGATGCACTGTGTTGACAGCAGAAGGGACCAATTTAGCTCCCTCACTCCCTTTGTCTCCCCAACTGTTACATGATTTGCCGCTTGCACAGTTATTTAGAGACGCGTTTTCTAGTTCGGGGCCCAGACTACATGCCATGGAGTGTCATTTTATACCTATTACTTTTGAATCTTGCAGTGTCCTAGAAATCGACGACCCATTATGAATTAGACCACATTATAAATATCAACCATTAATTATAAACATTTATTAAAGGCCCCCCACGAGGTGGGCTGATGACCTAGTTAAGGTCGCTGGGATCCGCTGGATGCGGGCTGCACATGACCGATCGTTGTAGCTCTCTGGGGGAGGCCTACGTTCAGCAGTGGACGTCGTTCGGCTGATTATGATGATGATGATTTATTTAATTGACCTACTTTTCAGATAACCATTTCAATGGCGCCAATGTTCAAAATGTTTAACGTTCCAATATTAGCGCTTGAATGTTTTTGCTACATTGACATATATATGATGTTCCATGTTGCTTACTACGGTTCTAAAAACCAACTAATTATACATCCCTATTTGACTGCCAAAAACTATGCCAAGGTTTCCTTCTTTTCTTGTTAATAAATATAATTTACGAGTCAAAAATAATATTATTAAGTACTGATTACTGATCTAGAGCATTATTGCAGAGGGGATTTATAGTTGATTTGCTAACATGCTTGCCGTGGTACGCGATATGGCAAGCGTTTATGCCAAGGCATAGTGAAGGTCACACCGTAGAAGAACATGACATAAGCCCCCACATGTTTCACTGTTTGTTACGAATGGTCAACGTACTGCAAATTTATAAACTGTATGCCGTTTTCTGGACTGAGTCCATAGGAGCTTTGAAACGGGTAATATTAAACTACGTTTATGTTGTATTTTACGTGGTATTTTGTTGCAATCGAGGCGAGTCCTTTCCCATTTTTTATATCATGTACTTTTAAGTATAAAGTTAAAGTTTTGTGTTTCAGGCTTATATCATGAGTGTAGTACAATTCATTCTATTAATGTTGTTCTTTTTGAACCTTTACACGTCGATAATTATAACTATGTCCTGTCGTTACGTCGTAGCGTCCAATCCCCTTGACTTTAAAGAAAAACTAAATAATCTGATATTTAAAGGACCACTCATACATACTGTCTATCACCCTAATGGGAATATGATATGTAAAAAGGGTAAGTTTCATTTATTTATTTTTTTCTGAGTGGCGCCTAGATTTCCTTTTATAACCTTAGTGTAAGGCCTGAGTGGACGCTCGGAGCGGAGCGTTCGGCGGGGCGTGCAGCGGGGCGGGCGTGCGTGCATACTACTTACTTGAGCAGCGGCGACTCAGGACACCAGTATGAGTTTCAATTGTTTAGACATAGACATAGACATAATTTATTGATAATAACACATTACAAGTCAAACTTATACTGAATTGAAATCATCCACGCCCAGCACATGCACACCCCGCTACACGCCCGACTCGAGCGTCCACTCAGGCCTAACACTTATGCTAAAGTCCTTTTTTTTTACAGGCTCGTGGATAGATATGGCAAAAGACGTGATGAACATGGATTACATAACGCCCAGAACAGCGATTCTACTAGGTTACTACTGGACCGCGTCAACTTTCAGCGGGGCCGGCTTCGGCGATATTACGGCACAAGACACCACAAACATGATCATGTCCATATGTATATCTGTTCATGGGGTTTTATTCTTTGGGTAAGTCATATTTATGTCGCCTCACAAGTTCTTTGTAGCTCTAAGCGGCAGTCTATTTTATCCGCCTAATAGTTTAGTCTGACAAAGCTTTGTTTGCTCGGCTTTTATTACCTACGAGTGCCACTTTGTTTGCCTCCATTTCCTCCAGTCCCTAAGATAGTTCACTATTCATCATCATCATCATCATATCAGCCGAAAGACGTCCACTGCTGGACATAGGCCTCCCCCAAAGAGTGCCACAATGACCGGTCTTGCGCCACCCGCATCCAGCGGACTCCCGCGACCTTTACCAGGTCATCAGTCCACCTTGTGGGGGGTCTACCCACGCTGCGCCTTCCGGTCCGTGGTCGCCACTCGAGAACCTTTCGGCCCCAACGGCCATCGGTTCTACGTGCAATGTGCCCCGCCCACTGCCACTTAAGTTTAGCGATTCGAAAGGCTATATCGGTTACTTTGGTTCTGCTACGGATGGCCTCATTTCTGATGCTATCACGCAGAGAAACTCCCAGCATAGCCCTCTCCATTGCCCTCTGGATGCCTCTCATCAGAGGGCAATGGAGAGTTCACTATTAATTGTATTTATTTAGGTCATTTACCTAAATTCCTATTCAAAATACCTATAAGTAATCTTTAACTGAAAACACACTTTTTTATAGTCTCGCGCAACTCCAAAGCAGTCATGAGCGCGTTGCCAACCCTTTATAACATTTGAGGATTCACTGTGTTGACAGAAGACACTTAGTGAAACCTTTAAAACGGATGAGATTCACTAAAGTAGGCACGTCTTGATTTAGTACGTGTTTCAGATACGTTTATGCTCGCATTGCATCCTTGAAAGCCATGGCGGATCAGATAGTAACAAAATTTCAGGAAAACCTAAAACAATTACAATTATTTTTAACGAGGGAAAAAGTACCAACAATATTAAAGCAAAATGTCATGGAACATTGGAGATACCAATGGAAAAGAACCGGCGGATGGTCGGTAAGATCACCATATAGGTAATCATACACATATCGTGTAAGCTTAAGGCTTCTTTTTTCCTTAAGCCGTACAGGGGGGTAATTTACAACAAAAACACATTAACGATGGGAATCGAATAATTCTAGTTTACATCACATCTCACAAAAATCGTGATATGGCTAACTTAACTTATATTTTCTCATCTTCTTAAGGTGAAATGGGTCAGGCCGTAGATTTTGCCACTTTTTGCATAACCTAACTCTCCGCCTCTTTTTTTCCTGACTATATTAATGATTATATATTAATCAACTACTGCATTTTATTCCCCAAGAAATGGTGAACCATGGTCACTAGAGATATTTCAATAAATTCATAAGCTTGGAAAGTTATGACGATATATTTGTCAAAAAAGGACGAAAATTTCATAAAAATCGCGAATCCGCCTTGGTAGTAGTGCACTTTGAGCGAACATAAAATTGAAACAATACCTATTTCTGGTTATCTGTTTGATTTGACGTTATGATATAATAGTTACCTATCCCCCTTTTAAATATCGTTTCGTGTTTGCTAAGAAAGTATATTGTTTTTCGTACATTATAATAAAATGACCAACAGCCATTGTCTGTGCGTGATTTTTATTGCGAGATCATTATCTCCCCAATTTGTGGCGTTAAACAACGGGTAGTTTGTCAGTCCGATGTCGCAGTGCTTCGGAGTGAAATGGGTCACTTTTTTTACGGAGCACATTTTTTGAGATTTCAAGATAAGTGTTGAATTAATATCTGTTATTGTTCTTGCAGCATATTAAGTAAGGTGAGCGTGATCTTTCAAGGTTAAATTCACTTCAAACCATAGTCAATTTACTGCGTAATTGTCGACTTTAGTTGCGCTATGTCGCGCAACGGTCACGCAAATATCGCGCAACGATCACGCAAATGTCGCGCAACGATCACGCAAAATGGATGCGTTATCGTTTTGCGTCAATCTGCGCGACCATCTCGGAGAATATTTTGCGCGACCGACTCGTAGTAAAGTGGCAAAATCTACGGCCTGACCCAAATACGTCTCTGCTGATTACTGGATTTTCTTGTTTCATTTTGTAAAGTTACAGCGAACTTTATGTAACTGTTTGACTTTAATCTGTACCTAAGCAGTTTCACTAATTAAAGTTTCGGACGCTCTACTAGTGAAAAACTATTGGTAATAGAAATTGGAAACGAAAAAATTCCATTCATCAGCCTGGGCCTACCTTGCCTTAAGTCATTTATTATAAATAATAGAGAAACCTGATATTACTAACGACATTCCAAATTAGTGGTTGCATTCCATTTTAAAGGCAACCAGTGACTATTTAGCATCAACAAACGGAATAAACGACTATTAATTAGATACCTAAACCACCATTTTATTGCAAACAGCATCAGACCATCCTGGGCAAACTACACGCCAACTTGAACGAAGACGCGGTGTTATACATGTATGAAAAGACACTACAAGAAATACCTCTTTTTGAAGGCGTGGAATACTCCTTTTTTAGAGCATTTGCGAAGAAATTGAGCGAGCAGTATTTTCAAAAGCGGTATATGGTCATTCGAGCCAACGAAGTGATAAGCAACATGTATATAATTTATAGAGGAAAGGTACAGTAAGAAATAGGTTGCAATGTTTGCTATAGCTAGTGTCATTCCATAGAGGTATCTGTGTAATTCATTTCATATGGCACTTAGAACTCTGTTTAACACATGGTGCCATTTATCGGAGCTCCTATATTGAGTTCATAGAAGGCACTTCTGAAAAACATAGGGACACCAGCTACAGCAGGAACCTATTTTCTTTGAAAATGCGACTACGGACAAAAAAATACTCGATCGCGTCAGATTTTCAGAGAGGATATTAAGTAGACAACTAGACACTAAAGAAGCTCCCTTATAATAATCTGACTTTTTGAAAATTGAACATATACATGCAGAGAGCAATCCACACAAGGATATCCCCACATATGTTAATCTGACGCGCTCCAGTAAATCCCAAATTCCCCTCTTGGGCTCCCCAGCCATAAACAAAACACAATACGAACTAAAAATTACCTATAAAGTTTGAATTTTTCAAACAGTTAATAGAGATCACGATTGGTTAGACGATGTTTTAGGTGGACATTATATCGGAATACAATGAAGTGGAGGCTTGCATGGGACCAGGTGGAATCTTTGGCAATATACGAGGAGCATCAATGTATCTGACGATGTCTAACGTTGTCGCTTCGAGAAATATAGATTTGCTGCGCATTGATGGCGTCGAATTTTATGCCCTATTAAAGGTGAGAGGTAGGATCTTTAGGTACACCTATGTCAAAAAATGTGAGAGTTACCAAAATTTTATTAGCCGTTTAGTCTGACGGATCTATATAAAATGTATACAAAAATAGTAAATTAACTGACAATCGTCTTAGCCTGGCTGCAGACGCACGGAATTCCGATACGGTTTCGGTCTTAGAGCAAGAGGCTTCAACTCCCCTCCCCTCCGTTTCCGTTCGGAATTCCGTGCGTGTGCGGCCAGGCTTATCTGTCTTGATAACGGCTGACTATAAAGTAGGTACCACCGTATTAAATTGTATAATCTGACAAATTAGTAAAGGCAATCCTTATCAAAAACGTACCACGCCCGATTGTCCACTGGGATGCCTCTCGTCTATTTGTTCCAGAGTTACCCATCGGTGCTGCAGAAAGTAAAGAATTCGGTTGACAATGCGCCCAAAGATTACGTTCTGCCCTCAATGTTGACAGTCAAATCAAGTTTACTTGTAAGTAAAGGGCTGCGTTGCGTTGTCTAACTATCCCTATATCAAATTCTAATCCAATTAGAACGCTAACACGTCGTTTTTCGACACCGATTACACCGGCCTCGGTCTCAGATGATTGACTTTCTAGCAAGTTCTCAACGCAATAACGATGGAGTTGGTGTTTAAATTAATCTTATAAATGTGAATGCAAAATACAGAGCGCGACAATTTAGTATTACATTACATTGTACCTACTTCAGAGATCTATTATACCTACCAGTCAGGACAAAGCCTTAGTGTAGAACCTGAGTGGACGCTCGAGCGTTGCGTCCAGCGGGGCGTGCATGTCAAACAATTGAAACTCATACTGGTGTCCTGAGTCGCCGCCGCACAAATAGTATGGACGCTCGGCCGCAAAGCTGGACGCGACGCCGAACGCTCCGCTCCGAGCGTCCACTCAGGCCTTACACTAAAACAAACAAATAATCGAAAAAAAAAACTAAACAGGTCCAAAAACCAAGTACAATGGAAGATACTTCTGACGACGACGAAGACAACGACCTCAACGTGTATATGGAAGTGAGCGTTAATTTATTAATCGGTAAAAATATAGGAGTGAATTTCATCTGTTAAGAATCCTTAAGGCGCAGGGGAGGGCAAGGCATTCTCCATACAAACTCTGTTCACGTTTTATTCGTAGGTTTTGGCACTAACGAATGTAATATTTTTTTCGGATGTAAATATTAGGTATGCGAAGAAAGTGATGTGGAAATTTCCAAATATTTAAAAAAAATGATAAATTAAAAATAATATAAATGAAAAAAAAAACACGAAATAGCTAACAGAAAAATAAGCATATTGACCAAAAACCATAACTTTAATGCAAACACAAACGAAGAAAATCCTGCACAAAGTTTGTATGGAGAGAGCTTGCCCTACCCCTCCTCTTAAGACTGTTTTTAGAAGATAAAATTGAGGAAGTGATTCATCGGAGTTCCAAGAAAAGATTACTTACGACTCTTGAAATAAAAGGGAAGGTTAAGTTCAAAATAGATAAAGTGAGAAAAGTCTTAAGTCCTTATGACATTGGCGTAAGATCGAATTTCATCTGGCCTGTGGAAAGGGCTTTTTTTTCATTATATGTAGATATACTCGTAATAAAAGACAGTGCATTGCTTAGAAGACCCACCACACATTTGCAAGAATCGCATGCAAGTTTGACTACATTGCCGGTTACCAAGGTATAATTGTAGTTAGTTACACATACAAGAGAAGATGGCAGAGAACAGAAACAGCTTCACTTTGCGCTACTTTTGTAGAGGTAAAGGAGATGTTGATGTATCATTAATTTCTTTTTACATTTTAGAGCCCAGAAAAAAGCATAGCAGAGTCCCATGGCTCACGATCTATTACTTCAGCGGGGAACATCGAATACGTTTCAGCTCTATTTTTACTACTGAAACCACACAGGTAAGTACAGTCGAGGTCATTATATTGTATACACTTTTTAAGCTAATCGAATGTGTTTGCTGACAAATTGTAGGCGACCGCATTCGATTAGGTAAAAAAGTGTATACATGTTAATGACCTTGACTGTACCTAATAGGGATGATGACACTATAAAAGAAAATCAATAAATCCAAATTTTCTACATAATGACTCAAATTCTCAATCAAATGGCAAAAAAAGTAATTCAAAAAATAAATAATTACGTAATTATAAGTCTTCAAAGTTTTAAAAGTGGGTATTTTCTGTCGCTTTTCCGCAAAACGCACCTTTGTATTGAACGATTGTCATTTACTATGGCGCTACTCAAAGGTGACGTCACGGTCGAGTAGCACTTTCTCTCTCTAACTACGAACATTCTAACCGTTGTTGCTTTGTTATTTTTTGAGATATTTGAATAGGATTTTCACTATTTGGCATAGTTTTATGTCTTCTTTCTATTGAAGTAATAATTTTTTTGAGTCATCATGCCTATTACGTAATTTATATGAGTCTTGAGCTGGTATGCCCTACCACTTTGGAGGAAACTTGAATTTATTTTATTGGCTTATCGTAATGTTTTCTAGAGGACTGTTCACAATCATTTTCAGATGGTTTCGAAGCAGTGTCATACCGGATTGCATATGGATACAATTCATGGGTAATATGCAAGTCATTTTATATCATTATCACTTGAAAATTATGGCAGTTCATGTAAATTTTGATAGTGACTTATTAAACTTGTTCTTATTGAAATTGTTAAAGATAAACTAATAATTTGAATATATTTCTCAGTATGATGATGTTTTCAGAATATTTCATCAGTTTTTTGGCCTACGTAGATTTCATGGTTCTGGTCTATCAGCTAGCATTTCAATCTGTGCCATATTTTTTCTACTTGTGCATCACAACGGATGTGATATTTTTGTACAAACTGTTCTTGGATGTGCATACTGGTTACATGAACCGGTATGGTGACTATGTGTTAAATCCTAAAAGAGTGAGAAAAGTGTAAGTTGCCCTTTATCTATGAAGTCTACTTGTACGTATACAACACCCACTGACTATGCGTACTTATATCTATTACTGTCTAAATACTGCTCTTTTTTAATTCTAAATAGGATTGCGCTTGACCACAAATCACCTGATGGTATACTTCAAATTATTTGAACTAACCGACTTGTATCAAATTAGGCCGTTCAAAAAGCGACTTTACTGTCCAAGCGTGAAGATCAAAGTTCAATGACAAGTTTTATATAATGTCGGACATTTTAAATAATTCCTACTATAAGCGATATTGTAGTCTAGGGTGGAACGCGCTTACCTAGGAAAAACCGATAAAATGCTCTAAATAAAATAAGGACCACTTACATAATTATTTCTGTTTTATTGTCAATTATTGGACATAAACTAATTGACGATGTCCCGCATCCTTCAGTGTCCAACCTCTTTTATGCTGGTGTTTAAGTCCAATTTGTAGCATAAAATATATAATTTTCACGTAACTGTCAAAGTACTTGTTTGTGGCCCTATTTTCTTTTGAGCAGTACGTCTTGTGTTAAGGGGGTGATAGACTACGCATCGTAGTCATTTAAAAGTGTCGAACGTTTTCATTGCGTAGGTACGTTCGTCACTTATGTCGAAACGTTCCAAACATTGGCAGGTCGTAAAATTGACGACTTTCGAAAAGTATGTTCTCCGAGAGCCAATCATTACATAATAATTTACTTTCCATTTTCAGCTTCTTTGCGAGAAAATTTCATAGAAGACGAGATTTTTTGGCTAACTTGCCCATATCATACATTGTTTTTGCGTTGAATTACTTGGATCCAACGGTACAGTTGATTTTCTTCAGCTATTTACGAACGCCTCAGCTTTCCAGGATTTCCTATTTATTTACTTATAGAACACACCCTAAATTAAACATAGCCTCGTCAAATCTATTTGTCAAATTAGCGTGAGTATACCAATATTATTAGTATGTCGAATAAGGTTATTCATTATCTTCTTTAACTCCGTTTTGTAACTATTTCAGACGTATATACGAGAAAAACATTAGTACCCCAAACGAATATATTAACTACAATAGTTATTGCCAAAATAATAAAATATATTTGTTAATAAAAAAAATTATCTGTTTCCCCTCGGGGTTGGAAGGTCAGATGGCAGTCGCTTCCGTAAAAACTAGTGCCTACGCCAAATCTTGGGATTAGGTAGCGGACCCCAGGCATCCTTCAGGATGCAACTGTACTGGGATAACGCTAGGAGGATGATGATGATTTTTTTTTCTCAGGACGATTGGCATTTGGGCTTCAATATTGTCCCATATAAACGCATGTTTGTTCTTCAAGCTATCATGCTTCACTCCTCTGCAATGTACATCGTGTAACTGGATGAGTAAGCCAGAGCTTAATTTACGCCCAAAATACAATCAGGTACCAAAGGTCGTTTTTGATTTATGTCCTTAAATATTTTTTCAATTCGTTACGACATCCCAGGCCGTATAGTGCCAATTACACATATAACTCGAAAATCCTACGTTTTTACCGACGACATGAGTAACTGATGATGATAGTCTTGACCGATTTCGGCCACAGCGACTGTATATTCTGGTTTGGCATATTTAATAGATATTCATGGTGGGTGGTTTCGTAGTGCTATCATTATACCTAGATATTTTTCTAGCAGGAACAGAATTTGCTTAGTGCTTACCACAATAAAAATATCGACAAGTACTTGTTATCGATAAGTACATACTTACTACTTCAACGACAAGCCGTATTGCAATGAATAGTTATTTATTATAGAGCAGTCTACATGAAACTTTCAGGGTGTACAGTGTTTTTTATTTATCTTGATTGTACTTATTATCTACTTTTAACGCACCCTATTATCCTATATTTTTCTTTGTATTATCTCTATGACGTTGAAGTGGCACTTATCGATAACAGGACTGTCGATGTTTTTATTTTGTCAAACACTTAGACGTCAACGTTCGTGCTAGAAAAATATCTAGGTATAGCTATCATTGTATCCACTAAGCTATCATTGTATCCACTGTTTTCAGCAAGACTATTTCTCATTATATGTAACATCTCTGTGGTATATGATCAATTTGCTGACTATTGCTGGCACGGGGGATGTGTCTTCCCGGAACGGCTTTGAAATGATTGAAACCATAATTATAATTGTTATCATCAAGTTTTGCACAGGTATGAGCCTGCTAAGTATTTAGGTTTATCAAATGCAAACTTCGCATAATAAATATTTCGCATGAGTGCATACCTAAACTTATTAGAAAATACATAAGGACTCTGTAATCAATATGGAACTGATACTTTTTTAAATAGGGTTTCACGACATAAATATACGTAATAATTGCAGGGCTCCTAATATCCGAAATGTCAGCTATGATATCAGCTCATTCGTCATCGCGAATTGATTACGACTACGGCATTAATGAGCTTCGTGACGGTTTGCGCGACATGGACCTAAGCGACCATCAGATGAATAAAATGTGGGACTACGTTAGAGAACTGTGGAACAGACAGCAGGGAAGACAGGTACTTCTTATAATGGCAACCTTTTGGCAAGCAAGGGGCCTATATAACATAGTTAATATGGGCCGCACTTGTTCAGAATTGTTGGTTTCCATGAGGCTGACGGGCTGAGCGCTGTCGATGGCGCTGCTAATAAGAATACCACTTACAGACACAGAGTAACTTAGTTCCCCAAAGGCAGGGCAGGCGCATTTCGCATTTAGGCGCGAAACGGCAAGAATTTCGTATCACTGGTAAAGTTAATATTCAAAGCGTTACCGCGTTTCCGTCGAACGTTACATGGTAAATATCCCGTTATTATTCGTAGTTCTAATAACCGACTTCGATTGAAGAATGCTGTGTAGTACGCCAGAGGGAAATGACATAAGTCTGATAAGTCGGTTTATGTTCTCGAGCCTTACTTACGTTATATATCTATATTCTATGCTGTAGCTTACAGAAACGTTTATTTTTGCAGATGCCCGAGCTTGTCTATGAGCTGCCATTTCGACTTCGCTGCCAAGTAATGCAAGCTGTGTACGGCTCACACATAAGAGAATCAATTATATTTAGTCGAACCGATGCAGACTTTAGAAGGATGCTTGCAATGTGGATCAACCACTGTGTGTTCTTCCCTGGGAACTATATCGTACAGTGTGGCGATGCTGACCAATGCATTTACTTTATACATCGAGGAGAGGTCACGATTCAGTTATATGATTCATCATCCTCCTAGCGTTATCCCAGTACAGTTGCATCCTGAAGGATGCCTGGGGTCCGCTACCTAATCCCAAGATTTGGCGTAGGCACTAGTTTTTACGAAATCGACTGCCATCTGACCTTCCAACCCCGAGGGGAAACTAGACGTTATTGGGATTAGACAGTCATGGTTACGAACATAAAATATTTTCGACCGAAATACAGGCTGTCTGTAAGTTTAGGGCTTTGAAAAGGAAGGATCCACCTTATTCCTCATTTTCAGCTACTTAAACTTTTGATGAAATCATCTTGTTTTGAGCAAGTCAGTATTTTTAACTACACAAATACCATAAGTCCGCTATAAAATGCATTCAGAAACCGTTCGTAATGATCAGTATCTGTGTAGTAGGTTACAGCAATTAAGTAATGTTTATAGTACAACCAGTGGTATGTATCTGCACCGTGGGAACCGAGAATTATACCTACACCTCGCCAGCCGCGCGCGGTAGGCTCAGTCAGTTGGCTGGCACACGCGCTCACGACCGGACGCTGCCACGCGTAATAAAGTTGTACCGAATCAAAAATTACTTCGATGCAAAAGAATTAGCAAGTTTACTCCGCAACTGCCATTACCTATATCCAAATTATTTAGTTGTTTGTATTGGTTTTTATGTTTATATTTATCCTTGGGTAGTAAGTGGTATTAAATATAGTTTATTTACTATGATTTCCGAGTAAAGTTTTGCGGTGGCATTGTACGGACTAAGAAAGGGCGTAAACATCGCCGTTACTATAGGGACTTGTGACCTTTTGGAAGGGCTGGAATTTACCCTCAAAAGTGAGACGCGTAATCAGAAAGAATACTTATATTAAAATATTTTTTGCTTAGTGACTAATTCAAGTTTGGAGTGCTACTTTTACACTATTATTACGTTAAACACGTTATTACGTTATACACGTTATAAATAAATAACGAAGACAGGTGACTACTTTAGTGCTTTCGTCGGAATATAGGTAGTTAGTACTTATCTAAACAAAGTGTTTTGTTTTGTAATATGTTTGTGGTAGATTAAATTCATTAAGTACTTTCTGTCGTATGTTGTAACGTAACGATAGACAGGGTGAGAGATATTCTTGGCATTGAATTTTAGAAAAGCTCTTATAGAGAACCAACACTACAGTTTATTTCTAAGTGGTGACAACCCTAGCGTCGCTCGCTCGGCGCGTGCAGCCAATGACCGGAGTGTTCAAGGTCGCTCCATTGTTAAATTTAGTAGGCATTTAAAACGGTAGGTATGAGCTTTTTTACTGGAACATACGTATCTGTTCGAAGAACTATTATATAATCTGTGGTACAACGATATCGTATACGATAAAGTTAAGAGTTTCATATTTTTGAACATTTAAGTAATGGAAACACAGCTGTTGTGTAAAGTCCCTATGACCCTATGTCATAGATACACTGAAAATTACAATTACATGTGTTTTTCTTTTAGGTGGAGGTTCTGACAGTCCATCCGAATTTGACTGAATCTATTTATGACATTCTAGGACCGGAGGATTGCTTTGGTTTAGCTCAAGTAAGTACTTTTTGATAGACCGCTTTAGCTTAGTTGGTAGTGACCCTGCCTACGAAGCTAGAGGTCCCGGGTTCCAATCCCGGCCGGCCAATATTTGTTCTTGGGTCTTAGATGTTTTCTATGTATTTAAGTATTTATTTATCTATATAAGTATGTATATCGTCGCTTAGTACCCATAGTACAAGCTTTGCTTAGTTTGGGACTAGGTTGATTTGTGTAAGATTGTCCACAAATATTTATTTATTTATAGTGATGTTTGAAGTGACGAATAGTTGGGAGTTTTGTAATGGTGTTCTCTTTCTTCAGGGACTTTTCGTTGGAGTGTCACACCACTTCTCATTCCGTGCTAGAACTGTTGTTGATGTAGTATACCTCAAGTTAGAGCAATGGAAATATTTGCTGGACTTCTATCCAAAATCAGCCAAAATGGTTCAGAAGAAAGTGCAAAACGTATATTTAGCAATATGAAGACGCGCTAATTCTTAGTTTAGTTTAGATATGTAATAACGAATAAGTTAGAAAAACAGATATTGTGGAATGAAATTTGTTTTATTTACTAATCGTAACAAAACATCAATGAAAAAACGTAACGTATTTTTACCTTAAATAATAATGATAAGAAAAACAGGTTTTCTGTCAAACGCGTATTAATTATAACGTATCATTTAAAATCAGAATCATACTTATTGACAAGACTACAAACAAAAGCTCAAATACTTTATATATAGTAAAAAATATACCGGACTCCTTAGTTCCTCTTCCTTTTGCGCGTGACTCTTCGCGGCTGCTCAGGAATGTCTTGAGATATTTCATCCAACAGTTCTTGAGGTATCACAGGTAGGTCTTGGGTAATTTCGTCGAACAAACCCTGGGTTTCATACTGGGATAAGTCTTGCGAGGGCTCTGCAATGGTGTCGTACGCGGCTGACTGCTGGCTTGATTGATCCAATATTTGAGTCTGGGTAAGTCTGGAACTGAGCATTATTTACTTTTTAATGTCACATTTACTCAATATAAACTTCTTTGGAGAAATCTGTATGTCCGCGTAGAAGTCGTTAATCACGTTAGAATTTAATTTCTATTCTTTTATTTCAGGCGTTTACCTAGCTATGGCTTTTCCATACAAACTGCCACCCACTTATAAGGGATGATTTTCGATATAAAAGATATCCTATGTTCTTCCCCTGGAGTCAAAACTATCTCAATACCAAAGTTTATCTAAATCGGTTCGGTCAGCCGTTTCCGAGATCCCCGAAATAAATATATATATGTATATAAATATGTGTATATAACTATATACATATATACAAGAATTGCTCGTTTAAAGATATACGATAAGATTAGGATGGATTTCATCCAAATTACCTACACAGGTTTTTAAAGAAGTGGGACTCGAGCCAAAGCAGACTGAGAAACATGGTCTGTCTGAGACAAAGTTTGAAGCTCATTGACGACCAGTAGCCCAGTGCCCCCTCTAGTAATAAACGAACGTCTAGACCACAACGTCGATAATTTGCCTTCCATATTGAGTATCGATACAGAGGCGTTGATGAACAATATGAACGCCGCACAAACACAAAGGGCGGGAAGCTACAGTGGACTGCAGTGGTTTAAGGGGAGGTATCCCCAACGCAAATGTCCCGCTCTAACACGCGTGAGTTTATAATTGACCATCCCGCTCTCTACGCAAGCTCTGCGCGCAGTTTTGTAAATATTTAGCTATAGTCATTAAGCCAATCATTTTATCAAAGCAAACCCTGCGAATTTGTCTATAACTATTTGCGATCTTTAATTGAGTACAAAAATTAAATGTTAAATATCAGTAATATAGCCGTAGTATTGAAAAAACATTCCAAATAGGGGTAACTTCGCGATTTTTTTCTATGGAGTGAAATTCATCAGGTCATGTAACTGACTGCGATTTTGACTAGACAATATCCTTATGTAACACATATATTATTTTTAGATTTTAAGACACTATATTCTATGTCTCAGATGGTTTTTAAAAACTCAAAAGTGATAATACACGGCCTTAATAAAAGCAATGATACTACATAACAGTCTGCTCAGTATAAGAAAAAAAGATCCCGTCCTTGTTATACTTATATTAAAACTAAAACCTGACTGACCTGAATTTTTTCAGTTCAATAATGGAATTAACTCAAATTTAAAAATAATATATGCCATATTCTAGGAATTTTTCCTTAACATATTATGTGGGAAAGTTTTGATTAGTTCTCTTGACCTAAAATGCAAAAGCAAAGAAAGGTGATCTGTTTACGGAAATAATGGTGAAAGGATACTGGTATAAATAATCAATGTGTTAATATCTATATACACATATATATGAATTTTAAGGAATAGACATATTAATTACTGAAATGTTCACATTTTGTTATTATGTCATGCTAAATGTGATGTATGTTACATGGCCAATAAAGATATTCTACTCTATCAAGAGTGATATTTGTTATAGGATTTTTTGTAAAGCGAGTAACTAACAAGAGTTACAAATATCGAGCCAATAAGCTTTTATTCATCTCAGCTTCTGTATTTGAGGGTCTTGTTTGAGCTAGAAATAGTTTTAAAAAGTTGGACGATCAATAAATATAAAGCTAACTATACAAAATGACTAAGACCACATTCAACCAAACAGGTATGACACAAGGACTAACCTTTGAATAAACTCCCATGGTTTTCCATATTTAGCTACAGTTGCCGGCAAACATCTTGAACATGATTGAACTGCGCAGTAGCGTGATTTGTACGTATATCGGCTACTGCGCACACGAGGTTAGGTTCAAGATGTTTGCCGGCAACTATAAAATGCCATCTTCATTATAGGTAGTGAACTGTTCGGAGAAAAGTTGACGAATATGAACAGCGACGCTTAGAAGACCTGGATGCTAAGCGCCATATCCGCAAGACTCGGCCAAAGCCCTCGTATACCTATATCTACAACTTAGCTGGTCAGCTACGTGCACCGTGTGACCGCATTTTCAAAACAAAGTTTGGATTTGCGAGCCACATCGGAGCCATCCATATTCCCAAATAAAAACAGTTGACGGAGTCGCTGTCGCCGGATACGGCGAGGAGGACTATACAGGGTGTACATGTACAATCCAAATGGGTCAGTATGGTGAAGTCGGAAACTATGAGAGATAGCGAGATCTGTTCTTAGGAACCATGACGTCGATTTTAGATTTAATAATAATTACATTCAAACTTTTTTATTAACTTTCATACATAACCGGGAATCGAACCTGGTCAAAATCAATGTGTATAAATTCTGCAAGTCGCAAGAAGCACAACACTAATGGAATCTTGTTTACTAGAATAAATTATTGTTTATAGTTTGAATGTAATTATTATTAAATCTAAAATCGACGTCATGGTTCCTAAGAACAGATCTCGCTATCTCTCATAGTTTCCGACTTCACCATACTGACCCATTTGGATTGTACACCCGGTATATAGTGAACTGACCTCTCCGCATTCAGCCTCTCCAGCTGAGATTGGCTGAAGTCGACCTTGCAGCAGGGCCACTTCTGCATCTGTTCCAAATATCGGTTGAGGCACCTTGTGTGCACCACCTTACCACACGCTGGGCAATTGTAACCCTGAAATGGATGCAATGTATGCTTGATTGTAAGCAGTGTATGAGCCGCAATGACTGTAAATTAAGGCGCGGGGTAGAGCAAGCACTCCCGAATATAATTTTTTCATGCTTGTTAATTAATATTGAATATAAAAAAAATGTCAAGAAAAAAAAAACAAATTTCAAAAAAATAAAATTAAAAAACACAAAAAATTAAATTAAAAATCTCCAGGTTCTGGCTAACAGAAAAATAAGCATTCTGACCAAAAATCATAAGTGTAATGCAAACACAAGCGAAGAAAAACTTGCACAAAGTTTGTATGGAGAGGGCTTGCCCACCCCGGCGCCTTAATAAATTATGTTAACAGAATGTCGAGCTCTTTGATGCCGCGCCGTCAAATTACGAAAAAGTGTTTACTTATTTAAACTTAATGGCACAGTAATATAAAGTACAAAAGGTGGATTTAATACCGTAAGGAAGAGTGTACAAATTAACTGTCAGACCATACAGAGATTGTTGCAGTAAATTGAAGGCATGTTCACAAAAACAACATAACTGACTAGCTAGACTGGTCGACATCTGCTGTCATTTCAATTGTTCTTGACAGAGTGTCAACCAGTCTACGCAGTTATGTTGTTTTTGTAAACATAAACATGCCTTCAATTAGTACAACCCATGGTGATGAAACTGATGAATTGACCATGCTTTATTTAATTGGAATTTATTGAGATTATGAAAATCATCACATCTTTTTATCTTCATCAAAACCTAATCGTTGATTCCAGTTCAGATTACACATGTGACATTGTCATGTAATCCTAATCAACAAAATAATATCCATGTACTTAAGAGGAGGGGTAGGGCAAGCTCTCTCCATACAAACTTTGTGCAGGATTTACTTCGTTTGTGTTTGCATTAAAGTTATGATTTTTGGTCAGCAGCTTATTTTTCTGATAGCTGTTTCGTGATGTAAATTTTTTTAAATTAATTTTTATTTTTTTATTTTGAATATTTTTCGAAATATTTGAAAATTTTCACATCACGATCTTCGCATATCTAGTATTTACAACCAAAAAAAATATTATATTTGTTAGTGCCAAAACCGACGAATAAAACGTGCACAAAGTTTGTATGGGGAAGGCCTTGCCCTACCCTGCGCCTTAATACATTGAAATGGAAACATAAATTTAGGAATGTATAGTATAGACCCACTCTTGACTGACTGAAAGTAGCTCTGATTACATATTTTTGCATATAATTTATCATGAAAAAGTATTAAACCTGATTAAAAGTATCAAACTATACATACCCGAAATACAATTTTTGTGCATAAAACACATTCTTCTATGGCAGTTGGCATATACTGTCGAAAGTAGCTCTCGAATTCATGGATAGTCCGCACTCCCAATGCATAGTTGTTTTGATCCTTGTCTAGGTAGCGCATGCGGCACCAAGTGTCAAGTAGTTTCTGAAACATTGTTAAACAAAAACTTCTCAAGGTTTGTTCATCATTACACATTGTAGAAGCAGCTTTGAATTTTGCTTCGGACCCTTGAGTAACCATGAATTTATTCAATCTACCTTCAGCTACTGACTATAGTGCGCGCCATCAACCAAGGCGTGCCCCTCCACAGCCCAAGCCATACAACTGCGCAGTGCGCACAGTAGCTCGAGTATAAGTTTTTTCGAAATATTAACTAATTGGAATGCGTTTGCGTTTTGTCTCAAATGTATGAAAACGCTCTCACCGAGTTTGAAATACGCGCGTTCATCAGTTAGCAACAAATGTTATACTCGCTGTTTTAGTTTCCACTAGTGACCAGAGGCGCTGTTCACGTTTTCATACCACTTTCATACATTTTTAGACAAAACGCAAACGCGTTCGAATTAGTTAATGTTTCGAACAAACTTATACTACAGATTAGTATGAGATTCACTGTGGAGGGGCGCGTCGTCGTGGATGGAGCGCACTATACCTAGGGGCGTCAGCTTATTGAAGCAATGCCGGAAGGCCAGATGGTGGTTGCTTCCTCAAAATTAGTGCTATTCGGATCAGATAGCCAAGAACTCATTTGAAGGCTAAAAATCTGAACTATGGAACTGTGCAAATAATTTTTTTTCATTCTGGTGATGAGTATAACAGAGTTCGTAATAGTGGCATTAAATCCTCACTCATCATCATAAGTTTCAAACATTTATCCATGGTACAGTCAAGGGCATAAATATGTGTACATTTTTGGACCTTATTTCAATGGAATAAGGTGAAAAAATGTATACATATTGGTGCCCTTGACTGGTACACTACACATTCATTGATAATATAACAAAAGATAAATACATTTATACTTTTTAATACATTAATGTATTTATATATATTATGCTTACTTGTCCATGTGTTTTAGTAAATGAAGTTTTCAATTTATTCACCAAATTCATGGCATGGATCCCAGTCACCTGCCTTGTATCGGTACTCATTATCTCTTCAATCAAAAGTCTGAAATACTCAAGTTCCGTTGCAGAGAATATATTTTGTGCCTTGGAAGCCGCATCATGAGCAAGAGACATGAAAATTACCACTCTCTCATTAGTAAGCTCATCATCAGTTATTTTAATCTGCTGCTGTAGTGTTCTTATTTCGTCATTTATTTCTTTTACAAGATCTTCTATATTTGCTTCATTGTCTTCTGTAATTTAAAATTATTAATATCAGAACATTAAGAAGGGTTAAACTGAAATCATTAAAAAATATCTGACCTGCTATAATGGCTCTTTAAAATTTTTGAAGTCCTTGACTTGTACAGGACCAGACCAGACCAAATTGAAGGGAAAAATAAAACTTTTGTGGTACATTTCCATTTTTCCAGTAGCATAGAATCAATTGCTCCAAGCGTATCAGGGACCAGTACTGGTCATATTGTAGGTCACAGTTACAATTCTTTCTTTACAGCATTAGTGTGATGGCAGTGTTAACAGTAACAGGCTTATCACACTACCCTATCGGTAGGGCCCTAACTGGGGGAGGGGAGTTAAAGCATCTCACTCATTTGAGTGAGATAGTTTAACTCCCCTCTCCGAGTTAGGGCCCTACCGATAGGGTAGTGATAAGGCGATAAGTTTTTATGAAATAGTGTACACCGAGTTAAGGGCGCGCATCTATTAGCGCGCACAACCGCCAGTACGTACGGTGACGAGAGAACAACCAATTTACTAAACTGCCATCAGTTCTTTGTATATAGCTTGAATAGTCCGCTATGAAAAGTTCGACAGTGGATCAAAGAGGGCTAGCCAGCCAGGAAACAATTAAAAACATGGTTGAATCCTCTTTCACGCGTTAAATTCGATCGTTAATCGAAGTTGCAGCAATAAGAGTAGTCAAATTCAGTCAGGTTACGAGTATTTACGACAACCGTAATCGTACATTTATTAACATACCCGTAAATTTGTTCAAAACTTCTCGAGTTTCATCAAGAGACAGCACGCCCCGGCTAGCGACTGTTCTTAGTAAGAATCTGTGTACTTTGCCGTAAGTCATGTTGATATTTTAGCTGTAATAAATTGATTACACCTAGTCTGCGAATAATCGACTTATATCAAACATATAAAATGTTTACCTAGGAACAAGAACACTAAACATAATATTTTTATAGATACATTCGACGCCTCGACGGAACGGAACCACAGACCACGCTACCACGCTAACACGCTTTAACTCATTTTATCTGAACTGACAGTGACAGTGACATTGACAACTGAATTTGTAGACCTTGGGCCAACGACAGGTCACGATTACCAATTTGCTCTCGCATGAAAACTACAGTAGTACAGTGATTAAGAAAGATGTATAAAAAAATTCTGTGGACGTCTGCCACGATTCTGTTGGTGGGTTGAGGAGCAGCAGCCTCCAAAAAAAAGGAAAAAAACCGACCTTTTTTGCTACGATTTATTAAATAGTGGTCTAAAATGTGAACTAGTAGGTGTCGGTATGGAACCCTTCATTGTGTGCAAGTGTGATCCCAGAGGCACTCTAGGACCAGTGGCGTTGCTACCGAAGGGCTAGGCGGGGCAGTGCCCCGGGGCCCCCAAGCTCAGGGGGCCCCCAAAACCTGATCAGGCCCGTATTTCCCCCTAGGCCTACAAGGCCCGGGCCTAGGGGGCCCGCCGGCCTAGGGGCCCCCCGTGACTGAGCCTTCACATATATTTTTTTTATCGAAAAATTTCGCACTCGCTACGCTCGCGTTTTATTCATCTACATTGCTTGATGCTAATTAAGGATTTTTCGCACCTACAACCTGCACTTAATTTCCGAAAAATTACGCGCTAGCTACGCTCGCGTTTTCATCTACATTACTTGATGTGTATGAAGTATTTCCCGCACCTGCAATAGTACATTACTTAACAAGGGCGGTAAAACAAAGAATGTCTTAGATCGCAGGTATTTTACGCCCGAGCCGAAGGCAAGGGCGATAAATATGCGATCTGAGGCTTTCTTTATTATCGCCCGTGGTAAGTACAAAATTTTATGTCACCCCCTGGCCAGGAAGTGGGTTTTTTCGCGCGCGGAGCGTGCGATAATGGCCACTTTATGGCTAGGTGTGACATAAATAATGTTTGAAATTTTTTGAGCGCGTTTTTTTTTTGTACATTACTTAATTGATGATGCATATGAACTATGAAGTATTTTCCGCACCTGCATCATAATGTTCCAAAAATTTCGCGCTTACTACGCTCGCGTTTTCATTTAAAAAAATCTCTATGTTTAATTTTCAAATCTGGCCACAGAATTTCACGAGACCTGTAGACGAGAACAAACGGAATCATTTTTGTCGAACCTGAAGCAGAACCCTTCGTTTCACTCGGTCAAATAGTAGAATTAACAGTGGTGATTAAAAATTAAATGTTGCGTTGCGTCCGTACATTTCATTTGCTAAATATCTAAAATGGATTTTTTGTGATTGGAGGGGGCCCCTAGATGCCAAGGGCCTAGGGGCCCTGGGTCTGTAAGTCCGGCCCTGAACCTGATTAGCAAACCTCTTGAACGAGCGAGAAATAAGTATATATATTGATAAAACCTAAACAGTTTAGGGGGCCCAGTTGTTTATTGCCCCAGGGCCCTTAGTCATCTAGCTACACCACTGTCTAGGACTGCTTGAAAGTTATTCGACATGCCTCAGGTCGTGTCTTCATAGGAAACTCACGTCACTTAAGTCGTTTTGTTTGGGCAAGACAGTGTTTCCTATGAAGATACGACCTAAGGCATATCGAATAACTTTCAAACCGTCCTAGACTGCGTCTGGGATCACACAAAATGAAGGTTCCATATCAACACCTACTAGTTCACATTTTAAACCACTATTTAATAAATCGTAGCAAAAAAGGTCACGTATCTTTATGGGAAACTCACGTCACTTACGGCGTTTTGTTTGAACAAGACAGTTTTTCAGCGTTTATTCAAAAACCGTTTGACGTAATTTATTTAAACCAAATATTTTTGAAAGTATTTATTTATTTACACCCTCACAATTTTTACCAGAATTTTTGACCTCACAGTTTGGAAATTAAAGTGGGGGATGAACTTTTTACGACTTTCACAGCGAATATCTCACCAGCGGTTGACTTAAATGGACATAACATTCATTTTTTTAGAAACCCCTATATCATTTTTAAAGACCTATCCATAGTTACCCCACACGCCGTGTGCATTGAGTTTTTTTTCATCCCATACAATGTTTAGGGCCTTGGTAGACAGGTTTTACATATGATACAAGTGGAAGACGAATTTATTTCTTCATAATAGTCCATAAACTATCACCTGAAAAAATTTCATGCGAGAGGAAATAACTGATTTTTTTAAATTTTTTTTTTCAGAAAACCAACAGCGCTACAAATGTATAACTTATTACTATATTATAACTTATTAGCAGATAAGACGAGTATTCCACCGCGCTACAATACAAGTGGAAGAAGATTTTTCTTCGTTAAGGTATTTTCTTGACTATCATTTAAAGTATTTAAACCTAGTTTCAGTCGAGAGGAAATGACTGATTTTTTTTTACGTCTTTGGGAGGCTGCTGCTCCTTAACCCAAAGCCTTAACCCACCAACGGAATGGTGGCAGACGTCCAAAGTATTTTTTTTAATAACATTTTTCTTAATCACTGTACAAGTTTTCGTGCGAGAGGAAATGACTGACGATTTTAGCGCCTGGCCCACGGTCCATTGATTTGACCAAGAAGTTTAGGTTTAGATGATTCTTTCTGCTCGTCGCTGCCAAAGAGAATAATAACCACTACGTTCTAAGAGACGGGACTTAGAACAAGGTTTTTGATGACAGTGACATTGTCAATATTGTCATCACATGACATTGATTGATGTACAGTTTGGCAGACATTTTGAACCACAATAAGTATTTTGTACTTCCAAGTTGACCAATTTGACTTTGCCTTCGAGACTTCCGATTGAATATTTTGACGAGATGACTTCCATGGCTGGACCGAATATATTTTTAAATCTTATTCAGGGTAAACGCGTGTTTAAAGCGATAGAGCCATTATATTTTATTATAATATCGACCAGAACAATATTTTATTTTAATTTGACAATGTTTGTTATGTTTCTTTTCTTGACAACTGAAAATAATGACAGCCTAAACCAGAGAGTTTGAGTATTGAAGTAAAAACTCCTTTCAACAGAACGGAAATGACAATAAGTGACATTGACATGTGACTGAGATGGATTAACTGAGAGAGCGAGATATCGGTATTCGCCATGTTTTTTTGTGTTTTCAATGCCTCAGACCATACAAAAGTCACTTTTTCTTCCTAGTTGCGCCAGCCTGGTCGCTGCGTTGGTGAACACACGTGCTTGTCGTTCGACGAGCAGAATCCACTACCGAACAAAACACAAAACCAGTTGCCTACTGCCATGGCGTCGTTACCGAACAAAGTCTTTGAACAAGTATTGATTGGCGAAATCATCATAAATTTGATGCCTTTTGAGCCTTTTTTAAAGAAGAAAAAGTTTAGATACATACTGCGGAGGTTGCGCACTGACATAGTAGTTTGTGCGCACTGAACATTCGTTTGTGGGTTGAAGCTTGAAGCTAAAAAATATGACACATATATGACGTCACCATTATCTTGCATCTCTTTCATTCTTATACATCTCTTTCATTCTAATACATTAAAATGAAAGCGATGCAAACGCTCCAAACGAATGTTCAGCGCGTAACTACTTGTACTATTACTTATTCTGTGGCGCAACCTCCAGTATGTATCTAAACTTCTTAGACTTGACCGATTTGTTTGACGTTTGTGTTTTTGTAATTTTAACAGATGACATTAGGGCCTGTTCCCAATATCCGATACAAGCGGTATAGGATCCGACTCCGACATCGATAAAATACATATGGCAAACCACATACTGCCAGTTGCACCAACGTACGAACACAGACCGATCATCGTACGTTGGTGCAACTGGCACTTAAGCTCAAGCCACACAGAGAGCGGGCGGGCGGTGGCGGCGCGGGCGCGGGCGGCGGCGGCGCGGGCGCGGGCGGCGGCGGCGCGGGCGCGGGCGGCAGCGGCCTTTGTCGGCAGCCGCCACCGCCAAAAGCAGCTCCCGCGCCGCCGCCCGCGCCCGCGCCGCCGCCGCCCGCGCCCGCGCCGCCGCCGCCCGCGCCCGCGCCGCCACCGCCCGCCCGCTCTCTGTGTGGCTTAAGCTTTAGTCTATGCGCGCACGAGGCAACTTTGTATGCGCGACAGTATGTCGGTCTCTATTGCACTTTAATACGTGCGACATAGACAGACATACTGTCGCTGAGACAAAGTTGCCCCGTGCGCGCATAGGGTTAGTGTTCACACTATCCGATCCGATATCGGTGTAGGATTCGATATTCGAGCTGCGCTAGGGTGGCCAGTTAAGTATAAGTTACCTACACTTTGTTTATGCCCCACTTACTATTGTGGCAAACAAATTGTTCATTAATTTTCACCTGTTTAAATTAAATACGTAAATCATATTCCTATATTGAATAATATTTATCTAACACATATAATTGTACCTATAGTCGGGTCACCATCCGTATGTGACTAGTCAACAGCAGAGAAGCTGAAAAAAATAAAATAAATTAAAATTTATTTCATTTAAACAAGTGGTGTTTGTTTATGATAACAAATAATACATAGGTAGAACCTAATATTTTCTCGAATTATTGTACTTTCTTTTTAAGTATACAATCTACTAATTATTTCATGTCATTATCACTCTGGTTGGAAGGTAACTTCGTTTGTTTTCGCAGAACTGCTGCCTTCATCAATACGAGGTTAGGTGGTGGCGGGGTGGAGCCCTGCCTCTTCCTGGATGCAACAGGGATAGCGCTAAATATTATGAGGATTAGGATTCAACGAAGCGCTCTCTGCAACCACTGTGAATCGAACTCACATTCAGTTCATAATTATGTTTAACTTGGAAATACACCTAAACAGGTTTCACTACCCCGAAGTAGGTAGTCAATAAAAAGAGCAAACGTTAACGGCGGATAACTACCTATTCCAGCCGCGAGCATCGCTGTTCTATTAAAGTCCTAATTGCTTTTCGCTCCCCTAATTACTTGCGTCCTGCTCTGAGCTCTCTTATCAATTAGGTCTCCGTACCGCTGACCACAGTGAGTTTTTAGCGAAAACTTTGGTACCGAGGGCAAATTTGCAGTATGAAACAAGATCAGTCAAATTTAACCAAAGGATGTTTTGTTTTCGAGGTTTGTGAGCTTTTATTTTAATATCTGGGCGACCGAGCTTTGCTCGGCGTTTTCTTGTGCATGAGTCCTATCTAGATCGATTGCTCGCCCCCGAAACCGCCACATACCAAATTTCATCAAAATCGTTAGAACACCGTTTCCGAGATCCCCGAAATAAATATATAATATATAAGAATTGCTCGTTTAAAGATATAAGATATACAACTAGGGTGGCATTGTTTTTTTCACTTCGATGAGAAAAATATGGTGTGTTTAAACCCTAGTTATATTACAATCTACAATTTTGCGCACCAGCTTAACATAAAAATCAAAACTTATTTGCTCTAGGTACTGATATAGTAATTGTACTAGGCTGTATAGTAGATAATATACCTAAGTACCGAGCTTCAACAATCGTTAGGAGCAAGACGGGTCTAATGAAATGATTAAAACTAACTTAGCCAGTATCATACAAACTTTCAGAGCAGTTTTCTGACTTACTCATCTCGAGCTTCAATTTTCAAACTTCGTCGCCTAAAATGACGGTTTTGAACATAAACATAAGCATAAATTCATTAGTTTTCATTAACCACACGCCTTTATTTAAAGGCATAACTCGCTCCGTAAATTATCTAAACTACGAGCGCTTTCAAAACTTTTAATGGAGTCAATTTGGCTTCGCATTCAAAACAACTACATACACCGGCAGGTAAAGTACGATTTATACAAACACTATTGTCATGCTTTTAACTGGATCTTTCCCGTATTTCGCATAACTGAACCAGAGTTATGCAATATTTTTCTTTTTAGATGAATTTCTGACACGTTGCGGATTAGAATAACGAAAAACTATCCACTGCCAAAAAAAAAATCAGAGCTAAGTTATTACCTACCTTTTTCACGACAAAAAAAACAATTCCTCACTGGCTTTTTGAAGGACATTTTAGGGTTGGCTCTCACAGTAGGTAAAATGTAGTGACGGAGTATTCGTGAAATATTTGCATCATTCAAAAACATCAAGTGCATCGCATACATGAACGGGGAACGGAAATAGCGAGTGCATGGTTCAATTGAACAACAAAAGTAAAACAGACTAGTTAAGCCATGGCGAGCTATGGAAGGTTGAAAGCAAAGACTACAATTATTTATACATAGGTACCGAGTTGAAAGTGTGCCAAAGTAGTTTACCGCGCTTCGGATGATTGCCCTGACTCCTTCAAAAAGTTGTATTTGCTTCTTGCATAGCCTATTAAATTCATACTAAACGAGTTTTATGAATGTTCTTAAAACTTTATAAATGAATTTTAAATTCATTACATTGACTACTGCTACCAAATGTCCGATTAAATAAGAGTTTATTAGAGTTAGAGATATGATTGAATTATTAGTGTTATAAAATGATTTTTTTCTGTCGTTTTGAAAAGTACTTAGTGTGCTGTAACGCATGTATTTCAATATTTTCCACAAGTTTATGCTTCATGAAAATGTATATTGTTACAAGAGCAGGGTTACAAGTGCTCCACAAGCGTAATACCATACGCAGCCGACGGCCTATACCTACTGCGGACAAGTTTTTTACACCCAACATAGATAGAAATAAATTGCTATAAATTGTATGTACGCACAATTGACCTGTACGTATTTAATAACACAAAACCACGCAAAATTAATATATAATATCTAAAATGACATAGAAATTAGTACCTACCTAGGTCTTAACACGTTTAAATAGATAATGCCTTTCAGACTTCTGTTTAGACTGCAGACGTAATGAAGTAAAATATTATGAGAAAATTTTACAATGCTAGTCATAATAACGTAATGGCACCAATTATGGACGGCTTAAGAACTCCGTCGACATCTTTTGGCTATAACTCTCTTATTTTATAAGTTTGATGTTAGTTATTTCAAAGAAAATGTAGCTTAATAATCACTAATTATAATAAACATACAAAAGTTTTGGATAAACTTGTAAGTTCCGAGAAACTTGCTCCAAATCTGAAAAAGTCGAAAATCTTCGAAAATCCTATGATGGACAAGACAAAATCCAATTATGGACACCCAATCTTGGACACCTTAAGGTTTAAAAACATTGTAGACCGCCTGCAATTTCACATATAAATTCCTTTATTTGTTGAATTCCAAACTTTTAAAAAAAGTAAAAACTGTCATATAAAAGGAGGCACAGGTCGTATTCAGCCAATTCAGCTCGTATTTTTCTGTTGGAAACGTGACGTATTTTTCAGTCTTGAATAATTTGCGTTTTTCGGTAAAACCATACACTTGCGATTCTGTTAAAAAAAATAAACACCCCGCTGTTTATTTTTTTATTGAGCATGATGTTTTTGACGTTTTAAGGTTATGTTTATCAAATATTTATCCAAATCTTGTCGTATTTCCTCCATTTTTGAGAAAAGTACTATATTAGCCTCGGCCGGAATGGCAATTGCAGGGTTCGTATCGTATTATAATTAAATGGACTCGCAAGCTCGTCCGTTTAAACAAATACTCAGCCTGCAATTGCTTTTTTCCCCGGCCACGGCAATAATGTATTATTTTTTTCGGGATAAGGATTCATGGATAAGGAATTCAAATTTTACATTTCTTTAGAATTTTAAGTAAAAAATTTTTTTACGAAAAATCGTCATTATACTCGATTTCGACTAATTCGGGGATGAGGATTTCAAATTTTATATTAATTTTGAATTTCAAGTTAAAAAAATTTTTTTTTCGAAATATCGTCATTTTACTCGATTTCGACTAATTCGGGGATAAGGATTTCAAATTTTACATTTATCTTGAACTTTAAGTAAAAAAAAAATTACGAAAAATCGTCATTATACTCGATTTCGACTAATTCGGGGATAAGGATTTCAAACTTTACACTTATTTTGATTATAAGTAAAAAAAAATCTTTTTTTCCAAATATCGTCAATTTACTCGATTTCGACTAATTCAGGGATAAGGAGTTCAAATTTGATATCTATTTAGAGCATCTATAAATATGTTACCGGTAGCACTGGTAAGCAATGCAGGTCATTTGCCTTCGGCTTCTGAACACATCTTAGAGTACTTATAATATGTGTGTAGATAAAGTAATGTATGCAACTGTACATAATTAGGCATTAAAACACTCGTGTGACCCTATTACACAATCGTGTTTTAATGCCCCTCATGATGTACCAGTTGCATAATAGTAGTGTATGCTATTCATAATAAGGTCAGACGAGTGTTTTAATGCCTAATTATGTATAGTTGCATACATTACTTTATGTCACACCTAGCCATAAAGTGGCCATTACTGCACGCTCCGCGCGCGAAAAAACCCACTTCCTGGCCAGGGGGTGACATAAAATTTTGTACTTACCACGGGCGATAATAAAGAAAGCCTCAGATCGCATATTTATCGCCCTTGCCTTCGGCTCGGGCGTAAAATACCTGCGATCTAAGACATTCTTTGTTTTGTCGCCCTTGGTAAGTAATGTACTATTATGTCACACCTGGCCATAAAGTGGCAGGTAAGAAAATTTTCATAAGTACATTGATGTTAAAGTGAAGGTCGTTTTGCCTACGGTTTCTGAACGCATTTTAGAGGATTATGATATTTGTGTAGATAAACTACTATTATAATAAAACTGGGTGGCATTTTTCAAACATTTACCTCGCCAATAAATCCGTCCAACATTGGGTGTCCATAATTGGGTAACTAGAATTCAGTATGAAAACCAATCATGGAGAAATTGTCCATAATTGGAGATTAACAAAAAACAGGAACCAGTAATGTACATCCTCTCTAAATCATTCAAATTGGATTCTAATGCTATAAACACTTTAAAAAAGTATTTTATCTACACACATATTATAATTACTCTAAGATGAGTTCAGAAACCGTAGTAAATAAATACAATAATTGTGTTAATACAACCTTTTTTGCACGGTTGCGGAAATATCGAAATCAGAACTGGCAACAGATACCTGAATGTTATTTTAAAAAGTAAAGAGTCCTTATTCTTATGTGATCATGTCGCTCTAGCTCAAATTTCGTGCGATATATACTAAAAAAACATCGAGCTGACATTTCGCATCGACTGAATTTGAATTTTCAGTGATACTAGAATAGGGACATGTCAACTTTGACATTTAAATTTTGACAGTTTTGTTTGACGTAAGATTTTAACATCATATATGAGATTAAAATGAAATATTTTATTACTGCTGTAGCCTTAGCCACAGATAAGAAAATTGCCATAAATTCATTGAATGTTGAAATGAGAGTCATTTTCTACGGTTTCCGAACGCATATTAGAGGATTTATGATATGTGTGTAGATAAAGTATTGTTAAATATATAACGCTTCTCACGAAATCATATCAAAATAATATTGTTTAGAGAAAATAAAGTTTACAATCAAAAACGTAAACCTACTTCCTTAATTATTTCTGTAAGAAATTTAGGTTATTCGTGAAAAATGCCGGAGCACACTTTTTGCCGCCGCGCCATTTTTAAACAAAATGACCGAGGTGTATGTCATTTGTCAATGTGATACATAGAAGCCTATTCTTTATGCTTAAAGTGTTGCCATGGCTAAAATACTTTTCCGTTGCTTAATTTCGACCGTGAAAGATTTTTGCGTCCATTACTGGAGCCAGGTCCATTACTGGTGCCACTACGTTAGAATTAATGAAAAAGTAATAGGTAATTTTTCAGTCGCATCTGCAACATTGTTCATCTCGGCACGCTAAGTAGCCACATTGTCTCGTATGTAAAGAAGTCTGCAGGCGTACTATTTACTACGAATGCATCTGGTTTCTCCTCGTAAGATGTCATTATCTGTTTAAGTGGTCATTACTTTCTAACAAGCTCTGGGATATAATAGAGCACTTTGTGCGATTTCTGTCATTGTCCGATATTTTGCATTCGATGTGAAGCGCTAACAATTCGGGCAAAGGGAGTTTGCGAAGTTTTAATAGACCAATTTAAAGGTGTATTGAAAACAGGCTTTGGAAGCGACAGATTGAACTACGGCCTCACCTCAGCCGATTAAGAAAAGCAATTCGAAAATGGTTCCGCTTTGTACTTTGTAGTTCGATATGTAGGAGACTTTATACCGGAACATGGTTTGGGGTGAATCGATTTAAGTTAGGAGATTATGGGAAAAGTAACTTCTAGTTAACATCGAGCTCCTCTATAAATAGGTACAGTCGACATCATTCATTCACACTTTTGCACCTTATTACAATGGAATAGTCAATAGACAGTTTACTGAAATGATATTCCAATGTAATAATGTGCAAAAGTGTAAACGTACCTATCTATGACGTGGACTGTAAAAGTGTACATAATCTGACCATGCTCTGAAAATAAATTGAGCGCTTTAGATGTTTACATGAAGAAAAAATAGATACTTAGTTTAGCTAATCATCTGTTAATTTTCTCGTTACAAGTTTTGGGTTAAATATTAATTTGATTGGAACAGTTTCAGTACCTAATCATTTGTACTTGTGTGACGAAATTACTACTTACCTACTTGACAAATAAAACTTGCGCAGTTTTAACCACCTTACTGCGATTTATATAACTTTTTGGCATTTGCACACGAAACTCCCTGCAGGATAAACGCAAATGTTAGATTTAATATAATAATGGCATGGAGGCCGTTTCGACAATGCAAACTGAATGCAGTCCATTAAAAGTTTAGGCAACATTCAAACTTGCTGAACAGTTTAAAACTACTATTTCGTATGCAAAACTATCTTTATTGCTTACTTATAAGTTTAGCCCCGTGTTTGCATTAGGTACTTGACTGCCATGTTTCCCAAAGCTGTTCGCAGCGTCATGTGAAACGACATGGATTTTTTATCGTCCTGCCGAACGTTTCACCGGTGTATCGTTTGATAGGAATTTCATTTCCCATTTTCGGATATCTATCACATGGGCAACATTGCCGTCAGGAAAGTTACACCTGTATGTGAATAGCAAATTAACGTTTCCTGGAATAGATTGCAAACCGAACTGTTAGTGGTATGTATTCCTTTATCACTGGTGCAATAATAGTAGATTATATTATACACTAAGGGGATAAAGCACTGTTTTATGTCACGGGCGCGTATTGAATCTTAAACATAACGAAGGACTCTAGAATTTACTCCTGAGCGGAGCGAGGGAATCAAGACTGAGTCCTGAGTGTAGTGAGGGATTTAAGCGCGCCCAAGACAAAAACAGCTTTATCCTCGAGGAGTATACTCTACTTTTAATATACTACATACAGTCTTACTGGAAGGGGGAACGCCAAAAGCATGAAACAGGCGGTGCTTTCTTCAAGAATGGTGACAACACCCTACTGAACAATTACCGAACCATCACGCTTTTGAGCCATGTCTACAAGCTTACGAGCCATTACGAGCCGTCCCGCACGCAGGCTAGATGAATTCCAGCCTCCCGAAAAAGCCGGTTTCCGAAGAGGCTTTAGTAGCATAGTCCACATCCACAGGCTCCGTTAAGTTATAGAGAAGACTGAAGAGTACCCCTTGCCTCTCTGTTTAGTGTTTGTGGACTATGAGAACACCTTTGATTCGATCGAAACCTGGGTGATACTACAATCTCTGCGGCGGTACCAAATAGGCTACCGTTATATCAAATTACTGAAGTGTTCGTACGAGAACGACACCATGTCAGTCCGGTCCTGGGACCGGAACTCCAAATCTAGCGGGGAGTCAGGCAACGAGATGTTATTTCTCCTCACGCTGCGCAGCGTTCGGGAAGCTACGGCACAAATTTTCATCCAATATTCCGCGCCTCAAGACGAGGGTCTTTGACCAATGTGTTTTGCCAGTGATGAGCGATCGCTCACCATGGGCCTCATAAGAAGGCTCAGAAAGTGACTTTGAGAGTGGGCAAAGCTCGCGGGAGTGCTATATTACTAAGACTTGATAATCATCGGCCCAAGCCTTCCTAGCACGAACAACGCACGGTTGCGTACCCTACTGATGTGACTACGGAAAGTCAGTTTCCTGTCGAGGGTCACTCCAAGATATTTGACTTCGTTAGCCCAAGGGATAGGTCTGTCAAACATCTGGATCGGAGCCAATTTATCATGCATTTCATTTAAACTAATTGCAAAGGAGATTTAAACTGTCATGTTTCAGTAAGTTACCATAGTTAATGCAATCGTCTCGTAATTGTAGTTTTTTTTTTAATTAAACTTTATTTTTAGATCCAAAGACCCCGCGAGGAATACGGGCGAACTTTGTTCTTTAATCTTTTATAATATTACAACTTGGAATATATTTTACTGTAAGAATATTTTGTAAATGAAACGGAAAGCTATTGGGATTTGGACTTAAGTGTTATTAAATTTTTTAAGGCTGTTAATGATTTTGTTGACAAATTTGGAGAATGATTGGATAGAGGATTCCTTTTTAATTATACTTTTAACGTCATATGGGTATTTTTATTTATTTTTATTTTTTTACACAGGATTTCATGCTCTACTCTGCTCAAATAATATTTTGGGCATTGCTTTAGAAGGTGGTCAATAGTTTGTGAACTGGTGGAGTCACATGGGCACCTGTCATCCGCTGTTATTTTAAACCTATGCAAATATGCTTTATGGTACCCGTGCCCAGTGAGCACCTGTGTTAATTGGAAGCTAATTGGTATAGCGCCTCTGAGGTTTCTTATGTCGCTTATTGTAGGCAAATGGTGTTTAAGAGGAGGGGTAGGGCAAGCTCTCTCCATACAAACTTTGTGCAGGATTTACTTCGTTTGTGTTTGCATTAAAGTTATGATTTTTGGTCAGTATGCTTATTTTTCTCATAGCTATTTCGTGATGTAATCTTTTTTTTTTCAATTTTGATTTTTTTTGAAATATTTGAAAATTTTCACATCACGATCTTCGCATATCTAATATTTACAACCAAAAAAAATATTATATTTGTTAGTGCCAAAACCGACGAATAAAACCTGCACAAAGTTTGTATGGGGAAGGCCTTGCCCTACCCTGCGCCTTAAGATGTGATCCGGTTTCCGATTGTAAATAAAGTTCGTGAGCTAATTCAGTATTCTTTTTTCTATGAGACTTCTCGTATTAGATTGGGAAATGAGTATAGTCATATATTGAATCTCAGCTCAACTTAGATCAGTTGTAACGCTCCCATCACTAGAAGCCCGTGGTGGGCTAGGACCGCTCACTACGAGCGATTTATCAAGTGACTCCGGTTTCCATACGATTTAATTTTCTCTCAAACGTTTGTGTACTGGCTTTGGAGTCGAGTACAGAATAATTTCACGGCTACTTTGCTCTTCGCACAGCGACACAACAGTTGAGATTATTCATAAAATATTTGCGAGCTTTTCCTACAGCGAAACAAAATTTCTATTTTAGGAATATCTTTTGTATTCTGAAGAGAGGCTCATTAACACGAAATATAATTTGAGGAAAATAAAATACGCAAATGTCAGAAATCAAACGTTAGGCGACTTTTGTTTTTCATGTTTTTATTGATATAATCTAAAGTGACATTGTAATTCTTGCATGGTCTTAGATTTTTTAAGACGATAAAGTAAATGGCAATAATTACCTAAGTATTATATTAAAAGCGTACCGTGTTAGTAACGTGGTAGTAACTTCTAATCTCAATATTCGTTAGTTATCTCGTTATAGTAATAATAAGAGAAGAGAACTATAGTTGTCTATTATTTGTTTGGTAGGTAGATGGCGACCTTGACCCCACAAAATGATTAAATGGAGATTGAGAGTATAAAATAAAGTTTTTAGCCAATTCTGGGAAAATAATTTACTTAACAATATATAGGTATGCACCTCTCGGAATGGTTGGACATGATGTCTAAAACGAGGACTTTATAAAATCCACATTGAATAGGTCTCAGCACAATCTATTAACCCACAATTCCCTTTCAGTAGTTTGTAGAGCTAAACTAAGTGGTTGAAACCCTGCAAACAATGGATCGGATTTACCGGTAACTTAGAAATAAATCCCAACAAAAACATGAACTGGAGAAAACTAAAGGAGGATGTGAAAAACTCAAATAAAATGGAGAGAAACTGTTAGTCAATATCCTCGAAGCATGCCCAACGTTAAAACCACTAACTTCACCTAGAGTACCTGTGTTAATTAATTCAAAACATTCTTGTATGGTAAATGTTGTTGTAATTATGTAATTAAGTAGTACGTTAGTGCACAAATCATATATGTCTAAATTACACTAAATTTTTCCCCGTAATTAGTACGATTGTGAACTATGGTATTGATTTCAAAACGGCAAATATTTTAACCACAATACAATGCTGAATTTTGACTTCAACATTTGGAAGAAGGCATCATTTATGCATCAAAACAAAGAGTTCGTAAACTTTGTAAACTGAACCGTTAGGGAAATCCATAATATGCGATCTCAGTAAAAACTGCCCGTTAGCTAACGAGTTATCGATGGTTGCAAAACTAAGCCTTGTTCCTAACAACAAATTAATACCACAGTGAATGCCTCGTCTAAACTAAGCCCGTCACACAAGTTTGGAGCAATGTTCTGTTCTGGTATATTCAGAATTTGATTTAAGGTAGGTACAAACACACTAGACCGTTCCGTGTCCGGGCCGGCCCGTTTTCTAGTACTAGAAATCGACGGCCGTCGCGCGTCCTATATTAGAAAACGGGCCCGGACACAATAGCAGTTGGTACGGCTAGTTTTTAGTGTGCATGTGACATGTGAGTTAGCTCGCTCGATATGTGGCTAAAGTAATAATAATCGCTCTTTAGCGATAAGACCGCCTGTTGTTTGCCTCTACTTACTGTGATTTTGTATTGTACTGTATCCTTTAATTGAGGTGTGCAATAAAGAGTATTTGTATTGTATTGTATTGTATTGTAAAGTCTGTCGCCGCACCTGAACTCGAGTCGCGCGCTTGCGCGCATCTTGTGCTGTCTCGCTGAGGAGTTAAGACAAGCAGTAATAGATTCCTAACCAATACTGAATTAAGTTTTATCTCTGATTAATCACGTATGTGATGTGGATGTGGATGTGTGTGTGTGTGTGTGTGCCCATAGGCTTAGGGTAGTGAGAATCAGGACTCAAAATCAGCACTCGCAGCAAAAAACAACTTTGCTCTCTCGTTGGACAAATAACTACCTATTCTCGAAGACTTAACTGATGCAAGTATATAATCCTGAAAACATTTTTTTTTCAGTAATAATAAATTCTAACTTTCAGTTTTATCATTATGACATTCAATTTATTAATAATCTGATTTTTTGTAAAACATAGTACCTACCATTTATGTCATAATAAATCGAGTAACAAAGGCTGTTTTAAACTTAAAATTTCATACGACGTAAAAACCATAAGCTATGTCAATATATCACTTTTGGAAGATTCTTTAAAAAAACCGATCCCATTATAAAACTTAACTGTCGATTTGGTTTTTAGATTTAAAAAAGAACATTCGCGGGCTGTATAACACAGCCACTAGTATAAAATATTGAAAAAAATATTTGACACGTAGACTTTTTTTTTTTACTTTAGATAATATTTTTTGGAAGAGATTACTACTTACATATTACTTTTGTGGAAATAAAAATTCGGGGATATTCGTATCTTTTGTCAAAATCTACTTATCCGCATATTGCTTAATCCCAGCCTCTGTAAATACTCTAGGTAAATAATAGCTTTAAGTATTATAAGTAATTTCTTTGTTCGGCTAAATTCTATTCTAAAAGCATAAATCATTTAGTAGGCAAAATAACGCTCAGTTAAACCTAGCCTGTTTCTTCAATCTCTAGAGAAATAACCTGCAAAATGAGCTTGATAGACGACTAGATTAGTTAATGGAGTTTATTAGTGTTTAAAGCGCTTTAAACGAGTAAGAGTAAGGAGAATCAAGCATTATGAATTTATGAACGACTAAAATATAAGTCGCATTCAATAAATATTTACTAGGTACTTAATACTGTAATTATTATGTAACAACTTTCCATATCAGCGTTTTTAGGTGAAATATCATTGGGATGTGAAATTTTTGGGATTTTCAATGACGATGGGAAAAGGAAACTTTTTTCCCCATCACAAAAAGTGCACAGCGCTGCTAAAGTTTTCACTTCATAAAATAGATATTTGAAAAAAAAAAACAAATACCGTTCGCCCCATCATCTCCGAAGTTTAACATGAAAAAATTAAAAAGTTATTACAAAATAATAATATTATGAATACTTACCTTTAATAAAATACCTATTTCAGGAATAATATAATTCTATATTTAGAACAAAAAATTAAAACAGTATTTAAACATCACAGATTCATCATATGTCACACCTGGCTGTAAAGTGGCAATTACCGCACGCTCCGCGCGCGGAAAATCCCACTTCTTGACCACGGGATGACATAAAATTTTGTACTTACCACAGGCGGTAATGAAGAAAGACTCAGATCGCATATTTATCGCCCTTCCCTTCGGCTCGGGCGTCAAATACCTGCGATCTGATGGGACATTCGTTGTTTTACCGCCCTTGATAAGTAATGTACTATGCTTGTATTTTTGTTTGCATGTATTTTTGTTTCGCAGACTTCTAGGAGATAATACTGAAAGTACCTTTTATAAAACAAAACAAAAATTGGTTCACGTGATTGAGAAAAAAACAATAATTTTATTGTTATTTCATTGATTTAATATAGTAATGATTTACGTGCAACAAGGTAAATAATAATAATTAAATAATTTTAAATATTGGAATAAAACTTAAGGATTTTGTTATTTGTCTACAAAATGTAATGCATTGTGTGTCAAATGTTTATGCCTACGTACAGCCACTTAGGACAAAATATTCACTTTCATGCTAAAACTACACTTAAACCCCAGAATTTCAGAAACTTTGGAGATGTTTGTGAAAAATATGGTATTATACTCTCATATTTCCTCATAAAAACTTTTATTACGAGAGTAATTAATTTCAAAGAATGCTAATTTTTCTTTTAATCGCTTCCTTAGCGCCGCAACTTTTATCTACTTTGTTTGAATTACTTTCACCCGAGCAGTTTGCGGCCAGTTTCCGAAACATTTTTTACTAAGTTATAGCATTTTTATTTAAAAAACCAAAGTCACTCTTCCAATATTTTCAACTTTTCATTGAACTTGAGCAGTATTTATATTTTCGTCAGATAATGTAAGACGTAATTCACAATTTTTGCATACCTACGAGATAAATAAATTATTTATTTCGCTATCAGTTGTAGCTATGTAGTGTAAATAATTATCAAGGTTTTGACATTGTGTTGTTGGCTAATAGTTCTAGCTACCAATAAAGTTGACATTTAGGCAAGTACTTTTCAGTTTGTTATGACTTATTTAATCATTGCACTGTTTTGATTAAATAAACATGTTCTCCTAATTTTTTTGATGTTCAAACCTGAATTGTGTACAGTCAGTGGCGAAATAGTAAATATATGGTGTACCGAACTATTTGCCCACTGTGACTGCTAATCAATCAATCAAATCATTTATTCGTAAAAACATAGGTACATACAGAGGTGTTATAATCATTTATGAGATTCACAATGTCTTCGACATAAGGCATACGAATAGTCATAAAGTATTACACAAAAAATATGTTATCCAAAATTTATAAATAGGTAATCATGCATCGTGCTTATGTCCAATTACGTATTTAAGTCATTATTAGTATTACAATACAAAACAATTATATGTCAATGTATATGACGCTGACTGTACTGTAAAAAAAAATCTATTTCGAAAGTTTATGCTTAATCAATTTACCTAATAATGAAAGCACTAGATTGAAACAAAAATAACACAAAAATAATGATTGGAAACTCCATTCTCGTTTGTCTATTCCTCGGGGAGAAGATTGGTCGGGATTGTTCTTCCGCTAGCAAATATTTTGTGCTCCAAACGGAATGTGTATGTGTCTGGAATGTTATCGGTCGACATCGAGGCTTTTCAATGCAGATCAAATACATGTGTGTGGTGAAGCATGGATATTTTTAAGCTGGTTTTTTACATATGCGCGTTTTGGAATTGAGAAAATTGCGAGTTTTTACCATTATGAAACGCGGCTCAGAAGGGTTGCTATTCTTTTGTTTCAGGTGCTTATTATTGCTCTTCGATACAAACTTCCACCCCCTTAAGGCGCCTGTAGAGGCAAGCACTCTCCATACAAACTTTGTGCAAGTTTTTCTTTGCTTGTGTTTGCATTACACTTATGATTTTTGGCCAGTATGCTTATTTTTCTGTTATCCAGACCCTCAAGATTTTTTTGTTTTTAGGTTTTTTTTTATATTTTATTTTTTTTGAAATTTTTGAATTTTTTTGCTTGACATTTTTCGTATTATCCAATATTATCAACCAAAAAAATAATTATATGCGGGAGTGCCAAAACCGACGAATAAAACTTGCACAGAGTTTGTATGGAGAAGGCCTTGCCTCTACAGGCGCCTTAAGGATTGATTTCCGGGATAAAAAGTATCCTATTAAGCTTCCCCGGGACTCAAAATATCTCCATATCAAATGTCATCTTAATCGGTTCAGCGGCTAATTTTCGAGAGGTAACAGAAAGATAAGAAAGGATATTTTTTTACAAGTCTCTTTTTTATATAACGACGGTGGCAAACAAGCGTACGGTCCACCTGATGGTAAGCAGACACCGCAGCCTATAGACGCTCGCGTCTCCAAAGGAGGCACGTGCGCGTTGCCGACCCTTAATAAAATTTTGAGGATTCACCGTGTTGCCAGAAGGGACAACTTTAGGGGAGGTTACTTACCCAAACTCGAGCACGACAGAAAGGCGCATGTGATGTGATGAGCAAATAAGTTGGCCACTAGTTTTTTTTTATTAATAATGGGATTACTCTTGGCCGGCATCTAGCCAGGGGGCAAATATTAGGCCAACGGTGAAGCGAGCTCACCCAGAAGATGCCTATTCACTCTTGCCTTAAATAGATCCAGGTTATGTGAACTCGGAAATACGGACGGCGGCAGGGAATTCCAAACCTTAGCAGTGCGCATTATAAAAGATGACGAAAAGCGCTTGCCTTATTATGAAGTATGTACTTAAGTCAATTCTTTATTCTTTTTTAATCACTGATGAAACGTGTTAAGAGGAGGAGAGGATACATTGGAGCAAGAGGGAAGTCAAGTACCGTACGTACTATATTTATGAAGACTTTGGATTTATAATTCTTAGTAAAGGTACGTGGACAACATTTCCAAAGTGTCTAAAGCAATGGAACATTATGGAATTGATAAATTAGTTCAGTAAATCTCGCTCTTTTGAAAAAAAAGAGCTTTATTCACAAATGTTCTGTGTCATTATTCATCATCCTCCTAGCGTTATCCCAGTACAGTTGCATCTACCTAATCCCAAGATTTGGCGTAGGCACTAGTTTTTACGGAAGCGACTGCCATCTGACCTTCCAACCCCGAGGAGTGGGCAACTTGACTGTTAGAAGTTCTCAAGCCGCCCGAAGGCCTCCAACTTGGCTTAACGACTGCTGCCATAGACAGCAACCGGGATCAACGGCTTAACGTGCCTTCCAAAGCACGGGAGCGCTCAGTTAGTAACCACTCAAAGCCCACGTTGCTTAACCTTAGATACCGCAAGCGGTACTCAGGCGCCGCTGGGCCACGAGCGCTCCTTGTCCTGTGTCATTATTATTGTTTTAAAAACTGGCGTTAGTGGCGTTAGTGGCGTTAGTCAATTGTTTGATAAGCATTCTTACGGCGCGGCCGATGCAAGAGGAACATACGTTTTAAAGTAGTAGCAGGGGCCCGATTTTTGAGTGTCGAACGCTCGAATTCTCACTCGACATCTGTCAAAACATCATAGTATTTTGACAGATCTCGAGTGAAAATTCGAGCGTTCGACACTCAAAAATCGGCCTCCAGGAGCCGAACTTGAAGTGAAATCTATACTCAATGCTGTTATTTTCTACAGTGCAGTTTTATTATGCTGTTCCAAGGCACAATAATCAATATTGTAAGTTTCTTTCTATTCATTAATCGAATCTATTTTCATATCGCATAAACGCATCGTATGCTTGTTGCAGGTAGGGTTGCCATATGGAAAATTGAAATGTCCTGATAAAAATCCGCACATCCCCCTAAAAGTCCTGACATTTCTTACAAGGGGCGAAACTTCGGTTGCCTCGAAAAAAAAATTAATTTGGTTTCTACTATCACTGTGCAAAGTGGTTTGCTTTCATCAAAAACTGCAGGATTTTTTTCATAACCCATATGACTATGACCTCCACACTTAAATATACTAGTCATAGTTCATAAACCTATTTATACTTTTTTTTGCCGTTTTAGCAATGAATTATTTCTTCTTTTTTAATTTACTTTTTTTGGAAAAAAAATCAAAATGTTCCGAGCGCGCTGAGATGTAGGTATGCGGGGACTCGCGAAATGGCTGTAATTTATCCTATTTTATATTGTTTTCGAAGAAATATTACTATTTTTGTTGATTACTTACTAATTTATCATTACATTTATTAAAACTGTGTAAACGTTAAAATAAATGTATCGTAAAAACATTTTTTTAATAGGGTCATTTCTAAAAATCCTGACACTTGCCAAGTCCGGCCGCAATCCGGACAAAGGGTCAAAAATCCGGATATGTCAGGACAAATCCTGACGTATGGCAACCCTAGTTGCAGGTGCCTTATATTGTTTACTAAAATACTGATAAATACCCTCTGCCCTGGTTTCCTGTCTTTCCTTTTTGATCCTGTACCCCTACTCCTGACGAGGATTCGCACCCTCGCATCAAGTAACAATCCTTCAAATGACCTATACCTACAGTTTGTTCCACATGCTCATCCTGTGTTAATGGTTTGCAAGTTATTGTTATTAGACGGCGCCGTTAGTCCATCACTCCTAGCAGAGTTTGACGGGCCTTGTCACGTCGCGGACGAGGCGTGAGCAGCAATAAGTTATACAGTGCAGACGTTCGCATACAAAAGTGATATCTACAATTCCGATACCTACTGAGGCGAGACGCTATGATTCGACAATATTATTGTGAAATAGAGATGTAGAATGATTATTTTTTTGTCACGAAAAATGTGATTTTAGAAACAAATTTTGAAATGACAGAAGAAGCCAATTATAAGTTACAGGTTTGATAGATTTTAAAGAAACAGCTATAAGTATAAACAAATGTTAGTACCTAATTATTTAAAATTGTCATAGTCTCGAAACCTACATGATGCTACTTGAAGAAACCTTACAATGTCATGTTTTTTGCTATCAAGCAAAATAAAAAAACCGGTCAAGTGCGAGTCGGACTCGCGCACGAAAGGTTCCGTACTATTATCTATAAAAACGGCAAAAAAAACCTGGTTGTTGTCTGGGAGCCCCCTTAAATATTTATTGTATCCTGTTTTTTAGTATTTCTTGTTATAGCGGCAACCGAAATACATCACCTGTGAAAATTTCAGCTGTCTAACTATCACGGTTCATGAGATACAGCCTGGTGAGAGATGGACGGACAGACGGACGGACGGACGCGTGAGTGACAGTCAGCAATAGGGTTTTGGACCCTTCGGGTACGGAACCCTAAAATTGACGGTTCGAAAGAAATACACTAGGTATTTTAGAAGACGGTGTTCTGCTACCCAGTTTAATGATAATAATTAATTAATTCATCCTTAATAAAGTTTCTAAGCAATATCTTCGCATAACCCCAATAGTTTGGTTCGCTAATTGAAACAGAGTAAACCCACAAAAGCAATATAATTATGACATCTAATATAAATGGCTTAGAAAAAGCTTGTACTAAAAGTCACAGTCAGTACATAAACGCCGGTATTCGAATTTCAAAATGTGGTTTCTTGTCTCTGCTATTGTCATTTTGATATATAAGGCGACTTCCTGATTTGTCCGTGCGGAGGCGGTACGATATGAGAAAACTGTCAAATATCAGAGTCAACTGTCAGTCGACGCAGTACCACTTTTTACTGTGCCCTTACATTTAAATGAATGCTTCCTGAATGGCGCGGGATGCGCGAAAGCGGGACGATGCGAAGGCTGGTCCGCTTCTGCGCATGATATTACTACTGCGTAAATATAATACTGACAGTATTCCGTCAAGTGGGAATCTTTGCGACGTCAGTAAGTTTACGTCCAAGAAGAAAATGTCACATATCGATACCGCCCCGCCACGCCAAGGAAGTCGCCTAAAGAGGAAGTCGGGGATTTCCTTATGATATCGTTGAGTCAAATCGCACAGGCTGTGCACATGCACATGCAGAAAATCGTATCTTTTTTGCCTTTTATTTAAGCTGTCTAGATCACTAAAAACTGAAATTTAAAAGAGTCAATAACAACGCTGTTCTTAGCCTTAATAATGATAATCACACCGGCCATCTGGTAGTGACTAAAAATATTTAAGAGTAGGGTAGGGCAGAACAAACATTGGCGCTGTGCCATTCCGCTTAAAACCTGCGGAAAACGGCTTTTCCATTATTTAATTCAACAACCATTGTATTTGTGCCACTGCCAAAACATATCGAGCGTATTCAATAAAAGTTTGTTAAAGCTCCATTCAACCCGACTTACCAGCACGGATGGTAAATGGCAAACAATAAACTAATTTCTTTCTTACGTAGGTAGGTAGGGTAGGTTGCCTGAAAGAGATCGCTCTTTAGTGATAAGACTGCCTGTTGTTCTACTTCTGTCTCCCTGTATCATCGCTTTTCTTTTATATGTGCTGATTTTAGTGAGGTGTGCAATAATAGAAGATTGTTTGACAAGGGTCTAAAGTAAGCCATATTACCACGAGATGGTTATTTTAACTAGTTCATTGAACAGTGTACCTAACTACTGTTATAGTTTTAAATTTAGGATATAATATCGAAGATTCATTTTGGGTCTTCGTGCCAGCCCAGTTTTAAATTTGTACCAATAAATATGCCACGCCGATTTCACGCCGGTCACGCCGCGCTGCCGCCTCCGATCTAAAAATCATCGGAAGCCGCCGCCGATGATTCCACTATCGGTGCATACCTCTTGTGCTTCAGCACATTGCCAATGCCATTATATCAGACCTGGGTAAAGCGAAAATAAATACCTAAAACTCAGGAGACTGACTTGAAACAGTGATCAGCAAAATGTAAATTTTCTATGTTAGTGACTTTTGTGTTTTAATTGGAAGTTTATTATTCTTCTGCGTAATTAACTTATTTTTATTTTTATCTTATCTCGATAGATTTTCTTTATCTGTCTAAGATTTAGGTACACCCAAATATTGAGCACGCTTTCGAGAGTTTTCGGGAACATATTTATTCGTTTATTTGCAACAAACAAATATGGCTCATAAAATGGTAAATAACAGCTTAATCCCAGGCATCTTCGGATGGAGTTTCATTTTGCGACGTTAATCGAATTCCTGTTTAACAAGGCAGCGTCAATAATTCATGCCTACATTGCCGTCGAAAGATAATTCACATAGTCTGAATATCGCGCTAACATTGTCATCTTAGGTTGCGGTCATGAGACAGCAGCTCCGGGCTATGCGACAACTATGCCGACCGTACCGCACCTTGCGACACTCGTAGAGTCTAATGGGATTTTAATTTTTTTTATTCCTTACAATAAAGGGACATCTGATATTACTACAAACTTTAATAATGCGGACCGTGAAGAATGTAGAGGCTAAATATCCTTACATTCAAAATTGACGTTTATTGCTGTTTATTTAGAACAATTAATGTTGCGATATGTATAGTAGAAATTATTTAAAATGTCCGACATTTTATAAAACTTGTCATTGGACTTTGAATCTTCACGCTTGGACAGTAAAGTCGCTTTTTGAACGGCCTAATTTGAAACAACTCGGACAGTTCAAATAATTTTAAGTATGCCTACGTGAAAAAGCTAGTAGGTATCTACTCTTGTCCAGTAGTGATTGATATATATATCGCTATCTATCTACTTTGAAAGAATCATTGTAAGTATAATGCTATACAACTAAACCGTAAAATGAAAAATATACCTAACATGTGAAGTTGTTACATAATCTAATATGGTCAGCAGTGAGAACGGACATCGACAAGGCCCAAGAAATTGATCGATCCCCGGGCAAACACGAACCACCCAAATCTAAACAGACAAAATAGACTTTTGACAAATCGTTCCCGCTACACTCTCCATTGGTTCCTCAAGAAAAAAATATTGCGCAGGAAAATAATCAGTAAGTTCGCAATGGGCGGAAATATCTTAGAGTCGAAACCGTTTATTCTCTGCCACTGTTTGTCGGGCCATTTAACACGAGATTTGATTAACGATTTCAGGAAATATTCGGGCATGCTTGACACGAACCTATTTGAGATAAATTTAGATCGATGAGAGAAATTGTTATATGGATGTCGATGGTTAAAAAATTGATGGGTAAAATTATATTAAATGCTTTCTTTCTTCTTTGAAGTGAGCTTACTGATGTCACACAACATATTTCATTGACGGGATGCTGCCAGTATTACCTTTGCGCAGTATTATCATGCTGCCAGTATTATCATGCGCGAAAGCTTGGCATTACTTCATTCGTATTGCCCCGCTTGCGCGCATCCCGCACTAGTGAGGAAACACTCATTGAATCGTAAGGGCGAAGCAAAGAAGAGATACTGACTCGCCTGATAGTTGACATTGACAGCTGACAGCTTTCTCATATCGTACCGACCTCAAACCGAAAAGACAGTAAATCGTATTAGTTTAAGAGCCGGTGACACTGAACCTAGTATGATAAGATTCCCAGATGGCATATATATAATTAGGTGCGTCATTAGTCGGGGAACACGAAACGGCGATGCTGCAATGCGAAAAACCTGTCCCACTGCTGGGCAAAGGCCTCTCCCCATGCATGCCACGACTCCCGCATCAGTGCCTCCTCCTGCCAGTTGATGAGGAAGCCGTCCAAATCGTCCCGCCATCTCCGTTTAGGCCGGCCCCGTCTGCGTCGCCCTTGTGGCCTCCACTTGGTAGCTATATTAGCCCACCTGTCCGGATGCATGCGACAGACGTGACCCGCCCAGTCCCATTTGAGCCTAGCAGTCTTTTCGCCTACATCAGCTATGCGTGTTTTGGAGCGCAGCGTGGTGTTCCGGATGCGATCCATCCTCTTAACACCTAAAATGCTGCGCTCCATAGCCCGTTGGCAAACCTTCAATTTGGACTTTTGACTCTCCGTGAGTGACCATGTTTGGGCACCGTAGGTTAGGACGGGCAGAATACACATGTCGACAAGTTTGCGCTTTAGTGACAATGGAAGGTTGCCCTTCATCAGCTCCTTCATGGACCAGTAGCTCTTCCAGGCATTACCGACACACCGCTCGACTTCTTTGTCTTGCCTGTTGCTGAAAGAAACTAGCTGGCCCAAGTAAATATATTCGTCGACATAATGTATGATCTGCCCGTCTACCTCAACCCTACGTTTTGTGCTGTTGGTCATCACCTGAGTCTTTGTTCGGTTCATTTTTAGTCCAACTTGAAGGCTTGCCACGCTCAGATCTTTGAGCATTGACTGAAGCTCGGCTGCTGAAGAGGCAAAGAGAACGATGTCGTCGGCGAATCGGAGGTTTGATAACCTCTTATCGCCAACGACTATTCCTCTATCTCCCCAAGTAACTGCTAGGCTCTTAAAAACTTGTTCGAGGGTACTTGTGAATAATTTTGGAGATAGCGGGTCGCCCTGTTTCACTCCTCGCTGTATAGGAAACGACGGACCGGAAGACTGTAGTTTAACGTCGGCTGTACTATTGTTGTAGATGGTTTTAATTAAGCTTATATAAGTTGGATAGATGTTTTGGTTTTCGAGGGCGGTTACTATTGCAGAATGAGTGAGACTATCGAAGGCTTTAGTGTAGTCGACGAAAGCTAAATATAAGGGAACGTTCAATTCGGTGTATTTTTCAATGATTTGGTTGAGTGTGTGGAGGTGGTCAGTGGTAGAGAATCCAGGACGGAAGCCAGCTTGGTTGGGAGGTTGTTGTTGGTCGAGTTGCCCAGCAATGCGGTTTTAAATTATTTTAATAAATGTCTTATAAACATGAGATACCAGGCTAATTGGCCGATAGTTACTTATGTCGCTCTTATCACCCTTTTTATGCAAAAGTATGATATTATATTGTACGCTTTAAATATGTGATTGCATTAACGTAGCCAGAATATTTTAGCACTACCTCCTAATGTAACTTCGATGTACCTAATAGAAAATAATCTTCCTTTTCTTTCTTTTTGTTCGTTTGTATCAATGTATCAGTGTGTCATACACAACTTTTAGCTCATTTTAATTTTATGTTATAGTACTAAAATTGTCCACGATTGCTGTGTCGATACAAACCCGATTAGGGTTTAACGACACTTTTCTGTGTAACCTAAAATAAGAATTTTTAAATCTAAATAAAAAAAAAAAAAAAAAAATTAGAGTGAAGCAGCCTTTGAGGGATTCGACCTGTTCTCAACATAGTATGAAATAGTTTGGTTAGCGGGTTTAAAAGGTGTTTCTTGCCAAAAATGAGAGCTTCTGTGCTTATTCCGTCGACGCCAGGGCTTTTGTCAAATTTCATTGTGGACAGGGCTTTAGCCACTTCGTCGCATGTGATAGGAGGGACGGTGTCAGCGCAAGAGTATTCTCCAGTACTATTAGTTTTGTGTGGGTCCGAGTATAAGGAGGTATAAAATTGTGTGCAGATGTCCATTATTTTAGTTCTACTGCTATGCTTCTTGCCATCATTATCCTGCAGGTTGGTGATCCACGATTTTCCTTTTGTTATTCCATGTTTGGCTGTTCTAAGTGACCTATTGTTGATTAGTGCTGTTTTGACTAGATTGGTGTTGTAGTTTCGAATATCATTTCTGATGCTGCGTTTTGTATGTTTATCTAATATGCGATATTCTACTGAGCCTATTGCTAAATTAGTTCGTTGTTCTATTAAATTTATGGTACCGGTTGAAAGTATAGTGGGCTTCTTTTGCTTGGTCTTAACTTTTTTGCTGGCGGATTGGATTGCGTTTAAAATGTTATTAAATTGGGTCTCTGTATCCTCGGCATCTAGATTCAGACTGCTAAATTTATTTTGTAGTTCCAGATTGAATTCATCGTAGCTACCGGTCAGTGTAGCTCTATCGAGTTTTTTGAGATTTTTACAAAACAAGTTCTTCCGGTACAGTTTAAAATTAAAAGTTAATGTTGTGCGAAGTGGTCTATGGTCTGAGCTGAATTTAATTTTATTTAAAATACATACATTTTTGACTATTTCCTTGTGAGATGTAAGTGCAAAATCGATCTCATTTTTAGTTTGCCCGTCCGGCGATATCCAAGTCCAGCGACGTTGTGGTTTTTTGGGGAAGAAGCTGTTACTGACTTTTAGGCCTTGCCCAAACGCGAACTGGATCAGACGAGAACCACGTGCATTCCGGTCTCCCAACCCATATGGCCCTAGTATCTGATCGCTGTCCAGTTCCTGTCTGGGGCCCAACTTTGCGTTAAAGTCACCAAGGACTATGTTCCAAGACCCCCGGTGATCGTCGCAGGCCTTATTTAGGAGGTCGTAAAAGTCTTCCACCTCGTCGTCGCTGTATGCAGATGTTGGCGCATATACCTGAATCACCGTCAGGGTTTGTTTCGGTGTTAACTGAAATTTTAAAACTGCAATCCTATCCGAGTACCCACAAAATTCGATTATGTTATTCTTCCACTTTTTGGCCACCAGAAAACCTATACCACCCTGTCCACCAGTGGGCCCAAAGTGGTAGAATATGCAGCCATTCCTCTCTTCAGTCTGTTCACCCTGTCTTCTCACCTCAGACAAGCCTACAATATCCCACTTTATATCCTTAAGGGCGTTCTCGAGTTCTATTAGTCGTTCAGCTTTTAATAAAGTTCGGACATTGTAAGTCATAACGTTAAGCGTTTCGGTATCCGTTTTACATGCCAGGGTCGTTTCATTTGAAATGGGGGTCCTCGCTCGGGGATTCTTAGCACCCCTGGCTCCGGGGTTCCGTCCGTCTTCGCGGGGTTCCCCGGCACCGCCGAGCACTCGGGGCCTATTCGGGGAGTCGTACATGCATAGGGAGGTTTGGACCTTAATAATAATATATATATATATATATAATATATATATATATATATAATATATATATATATATATGTATATATATATATATATATATATATGTATATATATATATATATATATATATATATATATGTGTCGGTGGATCGGGAGGCCGAACAGACGTGTGTGAAGGAGGATCCACCATTGTGGACGTGCACGCCAAAATAAAAGTCGCACAATATAGTTCAATCACTCCTCTATTTGAATTAATTCACAAACTCCGAAAATGTAACGTGATTACAACAATAAATCTCGATTAAGAGCCAATGGGTTTGGAAGCGACCATCACGGGCGGGGTGCTGTCCAAGACTGACTACTCGCCCCGCCATGACACTTACAACTCCATTCGGGGAATACCCGCTCTTAAAATAATTCGACTAACAACTACCCGCTTTAAAATAAATCAACATTGTTCGCGACTACTTGAGCAACAAATTACAATTCAAAACATTTACAATCTAAATAAATCGCGCGCCGTTACGGCCGTCCTGCACTATCACACGTCCTCGTGTGCACTGTCATAATTCTCCTCATCTGCGAACAAATACAACACCCAATGTACATACAACTACTCGCTCGGTCATTCTGACCGCTACACACACACACACACACACACTAAGAAAATAACTAAAACAGGTCATCTACGTTATCATGGTCAAAAGGCCACCAAAGCCATCTTCATTTGCCACCAAGGCAAGATTTGCCACCAAGGCGAGGTTTGCCATCAAGGCGAGATTTGCCACTAAGTCTGTCATTTACCACTAAGGCTGTCATTTGCCACTAAGTCTGCCATTTACCACTAAGTCTGTCATTTGCCACCAAGGTCATTGCCACCAAGGCTGTTATTTGCCACCTAGGCCATTACCACCAAGACTGTCATTTGCCACCAAGGCCATTGCCATCAAGGCTGTCATTTGCCACCAAGGCTGTCAATTGCCACCAAGGCTCGTCGGTGCCACACAGGCTGTTTGGTGCCATACAGGCTCGTCGGTGCCACACAGGCTCGTCAGTGCCACACAGGCTCGTCAATGACACACAGGCTCGTCAGTGCCACACAGGCTAGTCAGTGCCACACAGGCTCGTCAATACCACACAGGCTCGTCAGTGCCACACAGGCTAGTCAGTGCCACACAGGCTTGTCAGTGCCACTCAGGCCAGTCAGTGCCACACAGGCTTATCTAAATTTTACGAGATTATAAAAAGTCAAGTATGCTTACGTACCAGCGCCGTTAGGGCATCCTGACTATTCCTGACTATGCTTTTTTTTAAAGTACTTTTTGAAATTTAATGAAAATCCGACTTAATCCAAGTTATCTGGAACTATATCCAGTCCTCACAAACTTTATTGTTGTCAAGCGTCAGGTACACAAAAAAATCAAAACTTTAAACAAACTGTAGCCCAAAATAATTTACCCTGTGGTTACTATACGTACAACCATCTCCATGGTTATACGCAAAGTACAAGATCATCCCTGTGATCTCAAACATTTAAACTGTGACTCCAGAGGACACACCATATGAAATAACAAAATTAAGGACACGGAAATTTGCGAGTACTCCGCCTGTACCTCTGGCACTCTTTTTAACCTGTCATATCCATCACGCTTCTTAACTTAGGCAACTGAGACGATCTTGCGAAAGGTGAATTACTGGGACGAACTATATTTGATTATTTGCATCTAACAACTCGTCTACTCGCTCGGAAATTTGTTTTCATTCTTACTGACTATGACGATAAGGTCACTTTGGTCACTTTGAATAGTTAAGATCAATTAAATAAAACTCAAGCTTTTAAAACGTCAACAAATTCACAATTTTGATTCTAAGGGATATCAAAGTCTACAACTGTGAAATCATTTAGGTACAATTACAGTGGGTTGCACCTGCACCAAACCGCCTGTAATCGTAAGCTGTATTCGTCAAAACTGATTGTATGGGAAGATTGACAAGTTTTTATGCAATGACATTTGTCGACGCCATATTTAACGATGATCGGTCTGTAGTTGTAACTTGTAAGCTATCATAGCCGCATAGATACTATGCGCATAAAAAGCAGACTACGTGTATCTGTTAGAAGCTACTGTATTTAAGATGCGTTGTGGCCGCATAGATACGGGAAATGTATGCTCGGTGATTTACGCTTACGTCTACGAATGATATAGGTGTATGCAATTTGAGCCAAAGACCCCCACGACTATGATACGATCCGATAAACTGCAAAACTCAAATTGACAACTAGGTATTCCAATAGTTTCGTTTAAAATCTCTTACAAAATCTTAATTGATTTCAGATTACCTACTTGACGATCATTTGCATCACATCAAATTCAAAGAAAGCTAGCTACTTTTCATTTCGAAATAAAATGACTCATTTTACCGACATTTTCTAAAAATAGGTGCTGTGTAATCAATCATAATCATAGATCGTAATGAAAAGTCGGAATTGATTTTGATGACGATAACCAAGTTTATCCTATTATTCCAAATTCTATTAAAATTTATCGATAGCACGTGAGTACTCTGTTCCAAAACCCCAATGAAATTTGAACTGCTCACCGGATAAACAATGCTTGCCATGGTGTGGTTCACGATACGTTCATGTTAACCAGAGTAGGATCTTCAGGTACTGCCACACGCCAGACCAAATACCGAACTGCCAACTCGCTCGCTGATGCTCAGCAAAAGCACGAAGACTGCTCACAGTGGAGTCTGCGACAACTTGAGTACTACTGGACTTCATCCTGTAAAAGTCATTCGTTTGGTATCAGTTTAATCTTAAATATTGAGTTTGTAAGTTTCAGGTATCTTAAAAACCTTCAGCACTAGCTACTTTTTAGTTGCACCATATTACCACTTTGAAAGTTCTTTGTTTCAAATCTAACTTTTGGTACTAAGAATCCTTTATCAAAGCTTAGCCATTATTATCGGGCTCTTTTTTTTTTAGAATAAAAACTATTGGAACGAAACCTCTCCTTTTATTGCCAGTGGTGTCCACAATTTCACAGCCTTAGAAACTTGTGGTAGTCCGACAGCCTCTGCGGATGCTGCACTATCTCGTCGTCGACTCATCCTCGACTGCTGGACGAGGTCTTCGTTGCCAGAAGTATTGCTCAATTAAATAGATGTACCACACTGAAACAGTTAATGTCATATGCGTAGCACACTGTTTGTTTACCATTTAAAGTTTCTATGAAAAGGATTAAAAGCTATCAAATTTAATGAAAATTTGAGATAATAATAATGGCAAATGCAATGCTAGTTCTGTATAATTAACTTTTCTCGTTTCAACGCCTCTCGATTCAACCCGCGTTTCAACATCAACGTCTTAGCGTTAGCCCAGTAAAGTTACATCCTGAAGCTCGCCTCACCCCCGACCCTGGGCTATGAATTGGTTTAGGCACTAGTTTTTTTACATAAGCGTCGGATGCTTCATCTAAGCCTTCAACCTAAGGGGGAAACTAGATCTAAACTGCGGGAGCAACTTAAGAAATTCACAAGCCTCTCGAAGGCTTGGCATAGAAACCACAACACGCCCTCCAAAGCACGGGCGCACTCAGCTAGAAAGATGATCCCAGTATTGACGAAGGCTGTTACATAACCTCGCATATGGCACGCGGTACGCGTTGATTATTGAAGATTAGAACTATTGAAATAAATTAACTGCACTAGCGTACCACATTAACAGCAATAAAAACAGTGAAAATAGTTTGAGCTCACCAGATTTATGAACGAAACACAAGTTCATGGTTGGGGAACACGTGGTTAGGTCGTGTCCAGGCGCCAAACACTAGAACGGGAGTTTCCGATAGCGCGTGTTGCACGGTGTGACTCTGTTCAATACTCGTTGTGGGCACAGATAATCGTCCCAACTTCTGATGTCGGTGGATCGGGAGGCCGAACAGACGTGTGTGAAGGAGGATCCACCATTGTGGACGTGCATGCCAAAATAAAAGTCGCACAATATAGTTCAATCACTCCTCTATTTGAATTAATTCACAAACTCCGAAAATGTAACGTGATTACAACAATAAATCTCGATTAAGAGCCAATGGGTTTGGAAGCGACCATCACGGGCGGGGTGCTGTCCAAGACTGACTACTCGCCCCGCCATGACACTTACAACTCCATTCGGGGAATACCCGCTCTTAAAATAATTCGACTAACAACTACCCGCTTTAAAATAAATCAACATTGTTCGCGACTACTTGAGCAACAAATTACAATTCAAAACATTTACAATCTAAATAAATCGCGCGCCGTTATATGTATATATATATATATATAATTAGTCGTGGCATTAATGGGGGACACAAAATGGCGATGCTGCAATGCAAAAAAGCAGACAAACTATTAAAAAGAAATTTTGAAAACATAAAAAAACCGTTTTCTAGTATATTAAGATTCTCAAGTTTCGTTTGTTCCTCGAAACTGAAACTGACAAGGCCATTCAGCATCGCCATTTCGTGTACCCCCATTAATGCCGCGACTAATTATATATAAATCATCTGGGAATCTATCGAAATAGGTTCAGTGTTGTCGGCTCCTTTAATCGCTGCAGCAACCACCTTCTCCACTGTTTGGAAAATGCAGCAGTGGTTTTTCTTACACAGAAAGTGCTGATCTTTCAGATGAGCCCTGTTTTTTTCAGGAATCCGATCATACTAGATACCTCAGAAAAGTGGTCGCTTATCCATACTGCTGCCACTGACAAGGCCAGTCAGGAGGGCTTGCAGCACTGCACTATCGTATAGTCCTACCCCTCCCCTGTTTCGAGGAACAAACGAAACTTGGGAATCTTATCATACTAGAAACCGTTTATTTTTTATTTTTTTAAATTTGATTTTTAATAGGTTTGCGTGCTCATTTGCTTTGCAGCATCGCCATTTCGTGTACCCCCATTAATGCCGCGGCTAATTATATATATATCATCTGGGAATCTATCGAAATAGGTTCAGTGTTGTCGGCTCCTTTCATCGCTGCAGCAACCACCTTCTCCACTGTTTGGAAAATGCAGCAATGGTTTTTCTTACACAGAAAGTGCTGATCTTTCAGATGAGCCCTGTTTTTTTCAGGAATCCGATCATACTAGATACCTCAGAAAAGTGGTCGCTTATCATACTGCTGCCACTGACAAGGCCAGTCAGGAAGGCTTGCAGCACTGCACTATCGTATAGTCCTACCCCTCCCCTGTTTCGAGGAACAAACGAAACTTGGGAATCTTATCATACTAGAAACCGGATTTTTCATCATTTTTCAATTTTAATTTTCAATGGCTTCGCCAGGTTTTTCGCATTGCAGCATCGCCGTTTCGTGTTCCCCGACTAATGACGCACCTAATTATATATATGCCATCTGGGAATCTTATCATACTAGGTTTAGTGTCACCGGCTCTTCTACTATATACTTGTAAGGCTGCAGGTCCGCTTACCATCAGGTGAACCGCACGCTTGTTTGCCATCGTCGTCATCGTCGATGTATAAAAAGAGTGACTTTATGAAAAAAAAAATATGTAAGCAAAACTGTAAAATCCTAAATGCGAAAGTGAGGATGTCTGTCTGTCTTTCTGTTACCTCTTGACAATTAAGCCGCTGAACCGATTAATACTTTTTGTCCCGGTAATCAATCCTTACGGGAGTGGAAGAGCGATAAGTACAAATTGCAGTAGTTTCCCTAATTAAGAGAAACATTAAGCAGCCAAAGTATATTGTAATAATGTCTTGTTATTCAGCGCTTAAGAGGAGGGGTAGGGCAAGCTCTCTCTATACAAACTTTGTGCAGGATTTACTTCGTTTGTGTTTGCATTAAAGTTATGATTTTTGGTCAGTATGCTTATTTTTCTGATAGCTATTTCGTGATGTAATTTTTTTTTATTAACTTTTTTTTTAATTTTTTAATTTTGAATTTTTTTCAAATATTTGGAAATTTTAATATCACGATCTTCGCATATCTAATATTTACAACCAAAAAAAATATTATATTTGTTAGTGCCAAAACCGACGAATAAAACGTGCACAAAGTTTGTATGGGGAAGGCCTTGCCCTACCCTGCGCCTTAATCTAAGATTATGCAAAACAAATAGCTTATAGGTACGCTCGCGTATTGCAAATCCACGGCTTTGCAATTAAAAATGTTCAACTCATAAAAGTGGGGATACACTTTCTGAACTATAATAGCTATTACAACCATTGATAATGTGCATTCTGATACTGCAACGCCCTGAAAGCGCATAAATTGGCGTTCGGCCATCGTGCGGTTCAAAAACGGCTGTAATTGCCGCTACCATAATTTAATTCTGCTAACGTAGTGTTTGAGCTGATGCCAGCGAGCTCAAATTCAATAAAAATCGAGCCAACACGGGCGGATCATAGCCATCAATTCCCGCGCGTTCTGTACCTACGTAAAGCCTGTAGCGGTGTTGACTGTTGACGATAAATACACAAACGCTTTTTTATTCTGACACCCTTACTCGTAAAACTTAACATTCCTCTGATTCATGATCATGACTGATCATTCTGTACTTGATTGGTTTTATTGTCTCGACGCTCAGAGACTTTGATAATATGATTAAATTAAGTGTATTTCTTTTGACGCTCAGAAATCTTGTACATCTCTGATACTGTTCAATTAGTGTTCTTTTTATCTTAATTACGACGCACAGAATCCTCATATAAATACATCTCGGTGATATTTTAAATAAATTTTATGTAAATCTCTATTTTCCTTTGTAATACCTCTGTAATTAATATTTGTGATTCTGCTATCCTCAATGTCATTTAGTGTGTTAATTAGTTACGCTAAGTATATATTTATTTTTGATTATTGTTAATTAATTACCGACTGACATGTAAAAGGGGCACATTTCGTGGCCTATTTGCAGAATAAATATTTGATTTTGTAGCAGCCGTATTAAGAATATTAAGATTGCATTACGTTTCGTTATTGGCTCTTATGTAGGCCTCAACTGCAACCTATCTAGGCCAGAGCTGCACGTATCGAGTTAAATTTTTGCATTATGTGCATTATCAGCCAGAACGCCTAGAATCTTCAGTAACAGGTATTCTTCTCTTATTAATCGTATCCTCATTGCTTTGCTGAGGATCGCGACTGCAGTGTTGTACCAACTTCCTCTCTTATTTTGCCTGTGCATAACTATTTTGCGACATTCGTAAGGAAGCCTGGGCGCTAGTTCCCACTGCTGCTTTTACAGTGTCTATCCACCGGGCAAGTGCTCTGCCTCTACCTCTCCTCCCTTCCACGTGACCGACCATTATCAACTTTTCCAAGGGGTCCTCCCGTCTAGCCACGTGTCCGAAAAATGTAAGTACGCGTTGAGTGCAGATAGTGGAGAGGCAGGTATTGCTAAGGCATTAATAATTAGTAGAATGTGCTTAAATTTGTGGCTTTTATTTAAACTGAAAATCTAACATTTCATTGATTACTCGTTCATCATCATCATCATCATTTATTCATTAACAATAAGAACTGTGTTTGAAATTATATATTAAAATATTAAAATAAATTAATGATTCGTTTTAATGGTAGATTGTATGAGAAGGGTCTAAAGTAGGCCATAACCATGAGATGTTTATATTTCGAGGGGATATAGATGGCTTTTAAACTAGAGTTATACGCTCTACTTTTAATTTCAATTGCGAGAAAATAAACTAAGATTATCCACCCAAAATGACTAATAACTAAATTAATGTTCTGTGGTTGGTGGATTTAAGGATGATTCACGCTAGACCGTTTCGTGTCCGGGCCGGCCCGTTTTGTAGTACAAGAAAACGATTTCTTGTACTAGAAAACGGGCCGGCCTGGACACGGAACATGGTGAAGTGTTTTAAATGGCAAATTAAAATGTTTTGTAAATCATAAATATTAATAAAAAAGTTTCGAGCATGAGTCGTGAAAAATACTTTATACGCTCAGCCAAATGTGAAGAAGTGTGCTAGTTAACAAACGCTAAACGGAAGTTAATCTTTTTTGTATAGTCTGACGGTCCCATATTTTCTTTTCTCATACTCTCGCCTGACCCCTGCTCGGTGGCTAGCTCGAACGGAGCAGGTTATTTATTTCACTGAAAATACCTTCTAACAAATACCAATTTAGCGACTGAAGAGGAATTCCCAGTTCCTGGTTAAGTTGTGTTTTGTTGCACGATTAAAACACGTCGTCCTAATTTAGGTTTATACCCGATTTGGATTGTTTCATCACTTACTCACTTTTCATCACTTACTCGTTCCTACATAGGTACACTAATATCTACGTACTAATAGCTTTTGCTGCGTAGAGCTCGGTCATCGTGTTAGAATAATATTGCTTTTATTTGAGGCGCTTGTCTAGTTATATCTCTTCCATACACACTTAAACCCCCTGAAGGGATGATTTTTCGGGATAAAAAGTCCTACCTATCCTATAATATTCAACAATATTATAATAATCATCATCATCATACATATTCAACAATATTCATCAATATAATATAAATATATGTCATGTAATATTTAATAATATTATAAATAAAGAGTATGAGTATGAGTATCCTGTCCTGTCCCTGCGACTCAAACTATATCCATAAGTACCACATTTCATTTTAATCGGTTCAGCGTTTAAGTTTAAGGGGTAACAGACAGACGGCCATACGCTTACATTATAGCGCGCGTACGACGAGGAATTTTCCAAAACGCTGCAATCACTTAGCTATGAGTCTACAGGCTAAAAATTAAGTTACTTACTTTCAAAAACAGGTTGCCCAATGCCTATATAAACCTTTAACCCCCTTTTCACCCCTTCAGAAGATGAATTTCTAAAAACGCTGAAAATACTTTTTTGATAATTTAATGCTAGGCCCATAAAAAAAGTTTCAACTCTCTCGTTCAAAATAAAATGTACTCCCCATACAAACTTTCCACCCTTTTTTCACCCCTTCAAAAGGCGATTTTTTTTAAAACGCTAAAAACCGTTTTCTTTCATTTTAATGTTTAGTCGATTCGGGAAGTTTCATGTTTCTATCTTAAAAATAATTTTGTTCTCCATACAAAATGACCACCCCTTTTGATCCCCGAAAGGGATGATTTTGAAATAAATTATAGCCTATGTCATATTATGATGTCTAAGCTAATACTCGTCTAGGCAGGACAGCGTTTTAAAGTTTCTAAATTTCTCATGTAATGTAATTTGCTGAAAATGTAAATGTTATTAATTTAATTTATTGTAATTGTAATTGAAATACTTACTAGCATGCCTAGGTTAAGAAATTTACTAACAATAAATTTACAGAAATAAAGATTAAATTAAATTATAGAGCATAGACAGTTGGTCCAGCTTTAAAAGTACACTGAGCGAAAAAAAATACTAATTATTAGTAAGTTTTAGTGAATCCCAGGACAAGGAGATTATATACTAACGGTTACAAAACAATTTTTGATAATAGGTAGTAGTTATTTACTAATACCAAAAAAATTGTCCGTGTAACTACTAATTACTACTAAACTGTTTTGTAATCGTTAGTATTTAATCTCCTTGTCTTGGGATTCACTAAAACTTACTAATAATTAGTATTTTTTTCGCTCAGTGTATGTCATTGTGCAATGGTCTATGAAGTTCTAAAACAAAGATTATAGTTGACGAGTAGAAAAAATGTAATCATAAGTAGTTACCTTACTTTTGGCATTTCTGTAGGCTGGTAAAAATAGTATTTGTCATGTAAAGCACTGTTACTGGAGTATTTTGTTTACGTATCCTGTCCATAGACGTATCGTGTTCCTAACCAAACCTCGGGGTCAATAAAGCTATCGTATACACACTTTATTAGTCAGGCTGTATTTCTAGTTTGTTTTTGAAAACAACGCGCAAACGAGAAAACTGGCCCCACTTTGCGTAGTTCGTTTTGCTTGTACAAACACTATGCTCTAGGACTAATTTCACACTAGCTCTCAAAGAGGCTAGCTAAAATGAAAGCCGGGTACACTGAAATCCAAGAGGAAACTTTTTTAGCCGACAGTCCACGTTAGTTTTACCAGCAATAGTGAAAAAGAAATTTAACCGATTAAAAAAGTAACCAATTACAAGGCACTTGCAAGAATTGGCGGAATTGTATGCTAGGTATAGTTTGTCAATCAACTGATATTTAGGCCATAAAGGATTAAAAATACACTTCTTGCTGTGCATAAACGCAGTACTTTCTATAATTTGACTCGAAACAGTTTTTCTTTTATGATGCGATAACAGGCAGTAGAAATAGTATTATACATTCTAGACTAGAACATTAAAAATAAAAATAATTTCTGCGATGATGGGAGGAACACGATATGGACCAAAGTCGATGGAGGATGTCCAGTCATGCTCGAACGCTCTTCACCACCACCATCATCAGTTATGATGGACACGAAGAAGAGAATGTTAAATGGAAAAATCGAGAGTTCAGCATTCAGACGCATTCCACTAAACCATAAGAACTACAAAATAAATCGCATCTAATATCTCACCAACGGTTGAAAAATGATTGATTGATTATTTTTATCGCTCGGTTACATGTTTTGTTTGGAGTGCCTCCCCTAATTTAATTTTTTTTCGTAATTTCACCTCACTTTTATGTAGCGGTTCATCCTTCCTACCAAATTTCATAATTTGTAGTGCTTATTCGTCTCCGAGTAAATCGGCTGTGACATAAGGACATACACATGACGAAACTATAACGGCTCCATTTTCGTCAGTTTGGCTACGGAACCCTAAAAATTACAGGTTAGTTATCAGGTATTTATTATTTGCTATAATTACGGCTAACAACATAATGCTATATAACAAACTTCCGTAAACTCCGTCTTGTAATTTAATTAAACAGATTCGTGTCCAGCGGTTTGTTTATTGCCCCTTCCTTGCCAGTTATTGTCTATAAAAGGAGGTTTTTAATTGAGGTATCTGGTGGCAAAGTAAATCAATTAGAGCGCGATGGTGGTCGTCGCAAATTGATTTACTATGCCCTGCTCCTATGTAGGTATTTTGTTTCTACCGTAACCCACTTTGGCGGCCCGGCCGGTAACTAGTATGACGTGAATGTATCGTGACTTAATTAAAATTTCGACATTTTTACTTGAAATCCGTTTCGAGGTTACATATAAGCGTGAAATGGCACTTGTCTTTAGTATATAAACCAAGTTTCTACTAATTCACACTTCGTATATTTATCATTAACCATATTACATTAACAAATGATGTCTAACTGCAACAATGAACCTATAAAAAAAATAAGCGTGTTACTTACCTAGGAATGAATTAAGATGACAATTTGGCCTTGTTTATGATAAACTTACAAAGTTCCTATTTAAATGTAAAAACCGGCCAAGTGCGAGTCGGACTTCGCACATTTAGGGTTCGGAACCGACCGCAAAGTTAAGTTGGTTTTTATAGGAAAAATAAGGAAATTTCAAAGAAAAAAATCTAATTTATCAGTATACTCGTATTAGTATTTGTTGGTAAAATATACGTAATGACAAACATTATTACCAAATTTTAAGTTTATAGGTATTTGGGAAGTTAAAAAATTCATCGGAACAAAATTTCGTAAAAAAAGCTGTCTTTGGTGGCTTCCCATTCCTTTGTTTTCCAATATTTTATTAAATTAAAAATATAGTAAGTATCTACTCAATGAACTCTAAACAACGATACCCCACTCGAAAAAATTCGCGTCCCCCTTGAGCTGTATGGGAGCCCCCCATAAAAACATTTAAAAATAAGTTTTGACTATTTGTATGGCTTCGGGCCATCAAGATTCTTATGCTGTGTAAATTTGAAGCCTGTAGCTCCAACCGTTTGGCTGTAAAACCTGTGTGACAGACGACGGACGGACATCTGGGCGTCACCAATAGGGTTCCGTTTTGACCCTAAAAATGACTATAATTGTCTTTGGTTGACAATTATAGACCATTAAATTTAAGTGTTTACTTGCTGCTAAACCAATTGATGTCTGAATAATAATTCAGCGTACTTCTTCTCTGTTACCTATCTGTAAAAGCTAATTTGATCATAGCTATAGGTAAAGCTGTGACGACTAGCAAAATAAATACTGTACTTATTAAATAAATAAGTAATATTAGCAATTTCCCTATACACTATGCAGGCCTAAATTATTATGATGATTTTATTACCGCACCAAATATTGTACACCGTATTTAAAGTTTGAGGTTGAAACTAGAAAAATGATAATAGACAAACCGAATAATGGGATAGGTACATCAAGTTGAATTCCGTTTCTTCTTACAGTAAGCAATTACCTGCTTGGCCTAAAATGATTATCTCCCTAACGAAACAATCATTGCAGGGTGTCTAACGGATTCTAGACTTCGAATTTTCGATTGACATCTCGAACAATCACAGAATGATTTCGCTTTCGGTCTCCCAGGCACTCTTACTCCATCTTCATTTTTCTTTGTTTGCCTTTAGAGAATACCTTAGAGACGAGATTTTACGGGACACGAGCAAACATTATGCAAACTGGGTTTGAAAAAAGATTCCGCTGTAATTTTCTACCCGGAGCGCAGTTAAGGTGACGCCGTGATAAACTATGAAACTCAAACAGTGTGCTGAAATCCCCTCACCTCATCCGCCCCGGTATTTCTTACGCGGCTCGCGATCGAATAGCGCATGACAGAGTTGACAGACAGAGCGCCGCACGGAACATAGACATCAAAGGAGAGGTATTATTTTTTTTAAATACGACGGTGGGAAACAAGCGTATGGTCCACCAGATGGTTAGTGGATACCGCAGCCTACAGACGCGGGCAACTCCATGCGCGTTGCCGAGTCTTTATCAAATTTGAGGATTAATTTGTGCTTTCCACATTTCTTAAATATTTTCTAATTATAACATTACTTTTTAGAATTTGTAATACCTATAAAGATTAGATTAGATTGTGTTTATTGTGTACCTAATTAGAGATGTATGGGTATTTAATAATAAGAATTTTATCGGGTAAAACTTGATACAAATATGTAAAACTATTCGTGCCGACATTATTACCGATGTCAGATTAGGAGGTAAGAAATCAAATATCTATTGTACATGTTTACAGTTAAACCCTGACAAGATTGTATTTGGCCCTGAAATTAATAATAATGAGTGTAAGTCATGTACAGTCGGTACAGTGTACAGTAAATAAATTATACTACAATAATATTGAAATGAAAAAAAGTGTGGATTATTTGTGAAATATGGCTCGTTGGCGGTTTAGGTATGAATATGTTGACTTTATGTTTTTAATTGCAGACCCATACGTAATAAAAATAAAGACATAGATTAGAACCGTTTAATGATTAATTTAAGACCAATCTTTGCAATTATTTTCTATCGAGCCGATTTCGTCCAATTATGTATCGAGTCCGTACAAGGTCTTTGAAATATGATGAATATTAACATATATTTTGATGTGCTAGAACAAATAGTTTTTCTTAAAAAAACTGCTTAAATAACATCAATTTCAACAAAATTAGGTCTTGACAGACTCTGCTATGCTACCTATTCATCTAAATCTGATTCAAAATATTCTTCAGATTCGAACTCCGATGATGCTTCATTTTCGTCAGTTGTTGAAGTGTCACTTTCAGTATCACCGACCTCAATTATAAAATGTTCGGCCAGTGATTCGATTATAAGATCTTTTTGCCTATTTTCGTAGTTTGGTGGACGTGTCCCTTAATACGAAAAAAAATACCTATTGAGTTAAACCCCAAACCAACAAACCAGTTAAATACAACGGCACTATAAAATGTCAGTACCGGACATGTCAACAACCAATAAGCAAAGCAATCCAATATCCGCAACATGGCGAAGGTAAAATAAATTCTTATCCAGGCTTTAAATACATGAATATAATTAAAACTTAACGCCGTGGAATACAAAATTATTTCTAATGAAAATCTGGCAAGCGAAATTATACTTACTGTATAAAATTCTGGCAATCCACAGAGAACCCATGGCATATCGAGTTGCCACTAGCGAGTTAGATAGGTATAAAACCCTACATTGGCAACACATTTTGTAAGTCTTTATAATTCAGTAGCATTTCTCGTGTTGTACAACATATAAAATAATGTAAATTAAAACGATGTATAGAAATTTATAATACAGCCGAAGTAGGAACCTCCTCCTTTATAGGGTTCCGTACCCGAAGGGCCAAGCGGAACTCAATTGTTGTCACTCATGCGTCCGTCCGTCCGTCCGTCCGTCGTCTGCCACAAAATTTTGTTCCGAAGAATTTGTCAACTTCCGTTTGACCTATGAACTTGAAATTTGGTGATCATGTTTATTATTACGTATATTTTACCAATAAATACTTAATAAAACACATTTTTTGAGGTTGGTTCGGAACACTAGATTGGTTAAAAATACTCTTAAAACAGTTTATCAGTAAGACGGTTTTATATCTCAAATACTAAGTATTCGATTATCAAAACTTATATATAACATGACATATTTTCGTTTTCGTTTAAATCCGGAGACGACTCCATGGCATTGTTTTCTTTTCCAACTAGAACATTGAATGACATTTACGAATGTTGTTGAATAAATCTATTTGCGTTTTTACTTACCTTTTATAACCATATTTTTACATTAATCAATTAAACAAGCTTTCCTTTTTCGTTTTGAGTGCTTCCTCGAGTTTTTACGCGAATAAAATAACATTTTAAACATATATTTACGTAATTTTGCTGGTCTCGACGAGCACGGGTCCAACGCTGACAGCGGCCGTCGGCCGATTGACTTGACATCTTGTCATCATTCTTGTATAGAAAACACGGCACGCGCTGGCTTAAACTATAAGGTCGTATACGACAAAACCGTGTTTTTCGATTTAAATAAGAGTTCTAAGTTATTTTATAAAATCCAATTATAATTTTAAAGTGTTTGTTAAGATGAATCTATATTGAAAACTAAGAGGCTTTAACAAGTGCCGTTTGTCTGTAAAATGCGAATCTCTGTTTAAACAGAGGTGTTTTTGACGAAGAAAAGTCTGTTGCAAAAGTTATCCAATCGTGAAAAGCAATTATAAAATTAAAGCTAAAGGTATGATTGATCATGTGAGTCAATTTCGTTTTCATCAGTTGCTTGGTTGCTGAGAAAAATGGAAATCCATGCAACCAATATTTCCAAAGCGTCGTCTTAACGCGGGATGGTGTCAATGTGTTGTAACTCTTTATAAGATTAGGATGGAATATAATAGCTCTACGCACGTTATTATTTTGTGAATTTAAAAGTAACGAAGTTATGTGATACGTCAGCATCCACCTACATTTTGGAGGTGTAGACACATGATAACGAGGAGAAAAAAAAGGAAAATGAACAAAAAAGAAATAAGCAGTTGGGTTTCGGCTTTAAATATCATATTATTAAAGAAACATATCTGAAAATCATTCCTTATTAATCTCTTGGCTGGTCAAAATGAACAAACAGAACGGCGTTTTAAAGAACCTGATATTTTCATTGCACGCCCTTAAAAGAGCGACTCGTTATATTGTATAATAGCCTCACTCACCCATCGAGACCCACTCATCAATTTCGCAACAGTGCGGTCCTTTAATAAATTAATCAGTGAATGCATTAGGGCGCGAGTGCGATAAATTGCACAATAATTATTTTCACTGCGCTCGACTTGGTGGGAATCGTTTTCGTTTATAACAACGTAATAATATGATTATTAATTAAGGGTTTATAATTTTGTTTTTTGTAAATGTTTTTCTTATATGCAATAAAGTGTCATACATACATACATTAATTAATGAATTAAGAATCTCAAACGAATTGTTATAAGTACAATAAGGCTAATACTGCTAGGGTGCGAGGCCCTCACCAGGAGTGGGGTTCCGATACGGAAGTAAAACGGGAAAACCAGGGCAGAGAGTATTTATTTAGTTATTATAATAAACAATAAGACATACGATGCGTTTACCCTACAATTCTAATTGGTAAACTAAGAATATGAAAATTGACATAGACATAGACATAGAAAATATTTATTAAACATCACATTCATATCATGGTATACATGTTCAAGACTTAAAACTAACAAAAGGTATAATGAAAATGTTTAACAGGACTTGACTCAGCATACATGTTGCAGCAAATATACTGCAACGCTGATTTTCAGTCAAACCCTCCTATTGATATTGGTTAGAATATAAGCACGTCGGAACAGTGTACATTTGACTTATCTAGGTAATGTTAATCTAGTTATAAATGAAAGTGTGTATGCGTGTGGTTATGTGTGTGTGTGTGTTTGTGTATGCGTGCGCATGTGTGTTGTATATAAGGATTATGTATAATGGTAGCTGATAGTGATAAATAGTAGTATAACATATATTTAAAAAAAAAACAAGAAATTGGAACCTTGGAACAGTGGAATAAAACTGTACTGTAGAAAATAACAACACTGGGCTGCGAACAGTAATCAGTCGCAATCACTGTGATAAAATAAATTGAACTGTGGATAAGTATTTAAGGCAAATGATTTAATTTTCAATTATCAGCATAACTGAGTAGATGTTTATCGATCGAAAATCAAGATCGATCTGAACTGCCAGAAAATGGCTGCGCAGTGTTACATGGAATTAACTGGAAAATGTAGTCCAAAATTTAAAATTTAGAACAGTGATAAGTCAGGATAACGGCCAGAAAGGTTGTGTACCTAACGTTCCGATACACGCATCGTTACAAATACTTTTTTTGGACAATACCTGTGAAGTTGTGAACCCAGATAGATATTGCGGGGGAAAAACTGTATAATGTTGTGTTTCCACTTGCCTTAACGTTGAAATTTGACGTCACACGCGTTTCGGTTTTTGTAATCCACAGATAAAAAAAACTCTTAATTTTATTTTTCAAAAATAAAATATTTTGAATAAATTTTAAAGCACAAAAATTGTAAACCTATAAGCTACTGTATCCAACACATTAATTATTTTATCTTTACGACTGTCAAATAGCGAATTGTACACAATACACTCGCCTAACCATACGTCCCTATTATATCTTGATCCTGAAATTCGTGACAAATATGTACATATTCGGAGGTCAGGCTTATAACTGGTTCTTCTGAGACGAATTTTCCGTAAGGCAGCAGGCATTATAAGAACACAAAATATAATACTCTTACGAAATCACGTACAACCTTAACGAAACAGCTGCGGGCTGGCGGCGACGCGCGGGCCGGGCTGGCGAGGCAAACATGGCGCACGCCGGCGAGACGTGCCTACACGAAACACATGAAACACACAAAACACACTCGTGTTTTAATGCCCCTCATTATGTACCAGTTGCATAAGCTACTATAACGAAATTGCATATAGCAGTGTAAAAAAAGTGTGTGAGTAATATTCAACCAGTTTTTATTTAAGTTTTTTCATGTTTGGCACTCGTAATATAAATTTTTATTTGGGAATATTTGGCTTTAAATAAGTATATTCAAGGGATTAAGTAATTACATAACTACTAACTAGAGTATTCCATTAAGGTGAATCTATATTTGTCACTGTTATATCATAGTGACGGACCATTGTTAATGGTAATTTTCAACAAAGGAGGCTACACAAAGTGTGGGAAAGAATTACCTTCGAATCAAGTGTAATGGGTAGTTAATGGATAACCAATTGAGAGGCAGACAGGAGGACAGACAATGCTGGCAATTATGGGATAGAGTACAATAGCCTGATGTTATTTGTAATTTTCCATTAACATCGATTGACATGATTTAACATCGATTTTCAGTATCAAAAAGTTGTCTGAATATTATTTTGGGAATGGGATAAGATGTATCACACTTTTGTAATTTAATGGCCGCGGAGTTCAATTATCATTGTGTTTTCAGAAATTATTTCAATTTTAGGCATTAAGAAGAAGAGTCCAAACTTCATATTAGACTTTATCGATTTTAAATTTGGTGTTCTGGTTTTACAATATTTCCGGCCACGAAAACTTTGCTCCCTGATTGCTCACTGAAATGCTTTACTTATGCTTAACGCACAATTTTTTTTTTTAACTGACTTCAATGGGGGAGTCCGGTGAAAGATTACTATACTTAGATGGTGCATTCTTAGATTCCATACAACGAAATAAAAATGGCTAAAAGTATGTTTATAATGGTAGAAGAGTAAGTACCCTCAATTCCTCATGGAATCCATTATCAGAACTCAAGCTTGTCTAAAATGTGTCTTGAAAACCTAGCTTGCTTGACAAACATAACGAAGAGAACAAATCGCCAAAAGTGAGCTATGCGTCGCTGAAGAGTTACGTTCTGATCATCATCAGCAGTTCTACTTCATCAAATGTCACTTTTTTGAATAAAAATGCTTGATTAGTTGATGAAAATACTAAAATCACTATATGTGTGCCTTTCACATTTGAGGAGTTCCCTCGATTTCTCATGGATCCCATCATCAGAACTCGAGCATGACAAAAATAATTCGTGAAAATAGAACACAGCTAGGAGGACAAATCGCCAAACGTGAACTTTTCGTCGTTGAAGAGTTCTGTTCTGATCATCATTAAATCATCAAATTCGTCAAATTTCTTCAAATGTTCATCAAATGTCACATTTTTGTATGAAAATGCTTGATTTGTTGATAAAAACAAAAAAAAACACTATCCTCGATTCCTCATGGATCCCATCATCAGAACTGCGTTTTGACAAAAACGGGACCAACTTGGATATATATATATATATACTTACAATCAAAAAAGAATTTTTATAATCGGTTCAGACATGACGGAGTTATGGAGTAACAAACATTAAAAAAAAGCATACAACCGAATTGAGAACCTCCTCTTTTGAAATCTTGAAGTCGGTTATAGTACATTACTTAACAAGGGCGGTAAAACAAAGAATGTCTCAGATCGCAGGTATTTGACGCCCGAGCCGAAGGCAAGGGCGATAAATATGCGATCTGAGGATTTCTTTATTACCGCCCGTGTTAAGTACAAAATTTTATGTCACCCCCTGGCCAGGAAGTGGGATTTCCCGCACGCGGAGCGTGCGGTAATTGCCGCTTTATGGCCAGGTGTGACATCAAAAACATAACATCAATCCTTCCTCGCCCATGAACAAGAAATAACCGTTTAGTTTCCACAAAATGTATCTGATTAAAATCCCTCGCTATACATAGTGATTAATACAATGATCCGCATACCCATTAGTAGGAATGCTTAGGCCCCAAATAATATGCGTGAAGAGTAAATAAGCGGGTGCGAGCCACCGATAGCGATAGGGCGTCCAAACAAGGGACTGCTTGGAGATAATCCTCGGAGTCTGTTCAGTGACGCGTTCCACTCGACGGGGACCTGATAACTGCCAATAAAAGAGACACACTAAGTATTGGCAATTCGCTTGCGTTTTTGTTTAGATCCAGCGAAATGTTCCATTGTTCATTGCTTTTATAATTGGATAATGGGTTGAAACGGCAATAATATCACTGTCGCAGAAATATGTGTATAGGTATGTGCTTGTCGGGTCTCTAGTGAGATATGTTTTTGACATTTTATATCGGTTTTCATGTTCATTCATTGTTGTAAATATGTATATTTAATTCTTAAGGCCAGTAAGAAAAGGTATATATCCTATCTTTTTTTTTATGAGTTCACAATAAAATTCAGTGTTAAAATATTACAGAAATCACGAATTACTCCGTTTAAATATTGGTCTGGGAAATGGGAAGGGGTTGGTAAAACTTCAATTTTCAAATGGTGTTAGCGATTACCATATGTAACACAAGTCTTACTACGGCTATGCATTGGAGTGGCAATGATAGTGATCTATTTGTTTTGCCAAGACGCAGGCAATCGAGAAATGTTGTTCAGTCACGACACGACTTGACGTTTGACTGATGATGATTCGCGACGCTGCCTCTCTTTCCGTGCGATCTTACTGCTTCAATGTGGTTTGAATTAAACACACAATACGTGTATATATACTACTATAATTATCTTTCTCAGTTTAACTTATGATGTTAGTGGAAAAGGAGTAAAAGGGCGTTACGATATATTTTCTTATAAATTAAGTAGGTAGAGTAGAGTACGCCAATTGAGGCACGCAATTACTTATTTTTGTCGTTATCGACTAGCGCAGATTTTTCGTCACTGAGACGGTATAAAAATTCTTTTATGTTTTTGGACATAGACATAAAGGATGATTGACGCTAGACCGTTCCGTGTCCGGGCCGGCCCGTTTTCTAGTAGTACAAGAACGCACCACTGTCCACCGGCGCCACCGGGACACTGCCCTCTCAGCATAACCAATCCACAGCAACCGGACATCACACCAAACGATGGCCTCGGTAAGACGCCTCCTACTGCGACAGAAGCCCACACGACTCGGCCCGGTAATGGCGCTTGCCTACGTGGCGGCGAATGTAGTTTGCCTTCCCGAGGAGAATGCAGGGCACACTAAATGACCGCTTCGTTGCCAAGCTGACAATCCCCGAAGAGGCGTCAAGAGGCTATAATTGGAGCCTCAACGCTCGCATTCGGCGTTCCCCTGGGCCGAAGCGTCCACGGTACCGCCTCATCCGACAACTGAAATAGATCAAAACCTCGATATAAAACGATGCTTTAGTTAGACGTAAAGCTAATCGATTTTAAACGGGGTTTACTTAAAACAACACTCCGCTGCGTTAAAATATCTGGCTCGAACAGTGTGACGGCATGACAAGAATGACATCTGTCCGCGGTTGAGCAATCATAACCACATCTTAACATTACAATATGACACTACAAAATCAACTAATGACAATTGACAACTCTAGAAATAAAGGAAAAATTTAGGCACCGAGCAGGATTCGAACCTACGACCTCTCGGCACTCGCGGCCGGTCGCTCTAGCCAACTGAGCTGTAGGTGCAACTACCACCCGGCCCCCAAATTCTTCAACCGTTCCTTCATTTATACAGACGCCTTAAGGGAGGCGTACAGCGACATCTACCAGAAGACTCGAGCGTTACTGCTTAATACAAAATTAGTTTAGTATGGGAGTTTACTTTCTAGCCTCTACAACAATGTACAATTATGGTAAATGTAGTTAACATTCAAAAATATATGGAGGAAAAGTAGCATGAAACAGTACAACTAGAAATCACAAGGCTGTGTCGCGGTGTAAAATTTTGTATATCACTATAAAAATGAGTTCAAGTGATGAAGAAATTAGTCGTTAGTCGGTACGTCTCCAAAATTGTCAGCTCAAGCAAAGTTGATGATGGCTAACTTTCTACCTCCGAAGTTGAAAACGGTATACATTTGGTTTACATGCGTCGGCGGGAATTATTCGTGGATGCCTCAGCTTCGCTTCGTCCGAAAAAATCTTCTTATTTCCCGGCCTCTGCAATTCCTGTTTACCATTTTTTTGTAATTTATGATTTTTTATAACTATAATATATGGATATAAGGTAGCAGTCTTTATTACCAAAAATAGTAATAAAATTGTATAAAATTCTAAGAAAGATTGGTAATAAAATAAAATAGGCAAATTAAAAGTACTTTTGCCTCTGCCGTAGGTACTCAATTGAAGTAAACTTTCTTAGAAATGTTCAAATATAAGTAATCCATTTAATGAAACAAAGATAATATCGAAACTAGGAATTTAGTATAAGGTATTTGCAGAGGGCGATCTGTATCTGTAAACCAATAATTTCCTTTGTCTACGGTCCAACAAAATCGAAACCGCATCGGGCAGAACATCTGCCGGCGCATTTGTATGAGTTTTCCGGTTTTTCCCTTTGCGAGATGCACCACCGGGATCGCATTCGATAGGCATTGCAGGCCGCAAAGCAATATTGGAGTCACTGGTGTGCGAATAATCTGTACTTAGTCTTGTTTTCAACCGTCGAAATGTACGGAAACAAGAAATATCATTTCAAGTACAAGTTTTATGTACACAATAAGTCATAGTCATATCATATCGAAACGTTTCACCAATCCCTTTCCGGCCTATGCTATAGAATCCAGCATCTTGTTAACTAAATAAGGATTTTTTTTTAAGTTAGTACATGGAATGTAATGCTGTAAAATTCTACCTGTGAGATCCTGTAATTGGCTACCTGTTTATATGTTTAAAGTGTTATCTTGTCATAAAAGCTGTTGGTTCTCCATATTAATAAATAAATAAAATAATTTTTATGTCACACCTGGCCATAAAGTGGCCATTATCGCACGCTCCGCGCGCGAAAAAACCCACTTCCTGGCCAGGGGGCGACATAAAATTTTGTACTTACCACGGGCGATAATAAAGAAAGCCTCAGATCGCATATTTATCGCCCTTGCCTTCGGCTCGGGCGTAAAATACCTGCGATCTGAGACATTCTTTGTTTTATCGCCCTTGGTAAGTAATGTACTATAAAATTTATTTGTTTAGATTTGGTTTATGAATATATTTAGAAATAAAGGAAAAATTGAAAAACTTAGACACCGAGCAGGATTCGAACCTGCGACCTCCCGGCACTCGCGGCCAGTCGTTCTAGCCAACTGAAATATAGGTGCGATTGCTACCAGGCTTGAAATTAGCAATCGCACCTATAACTCAGTTGGCTAGAGCGACTGGCCGCGAGTGCCGGGAGGTCGCAGGTTCGAATCCTGCTCGGTGTCTAAGTTTTTCAATTTTTCCTTTATTTCAAAATTTGTAGTTTGCGTTAGCAGCGTTACTGCTTAATACAAAATTAATATTATATATTTATTTAAATAGATCCAAAAAAATATTTTGAATTTTCATGTCTACTTCACTGCATAAACTGCTTTTCTATAGCAAATGTTATTAGTTATTACAGAAAGTAGCAAAATCTAAAAAAGGGTATTTAAAGAGTTCCGTCGATTTTTTTAGAATTCAATTTTGCAATAGAATACGCAAAGTACCAAATTCGCCACTATCTTAGGTAGCCCTTCCACATTTGGAGAGTACCGTCAGTTCCTCAACCAAGATTATCAGATCATTTGCACGCTTAAGGACCAACGGGATAACTTCACTAAATTAATATGAAACCACTAAGAATATACCTCATTTTGAAAAACAAAAAAAGATGAAATTCTGACAACGCGATAAATAATAACTGAATGTAGTACAGAACTCTGCGTGGGTTGCTATCCTTAATAAATAATCGAAACTGCAGATAGGTTTTATTTCGGTCCAGCGTCTGATAGCGTTGTTGAGCGCCCCTTAACATGCCCTTAACTAGTTCAACAAGTTCCCGGCGCAAACCAATTTAACGTTGTAAAGACGGTTCATTTTCTACAAGCGGATCATTTTCTGCTCCATCATTTTAGAGCATCAAAGGAGCTCTCAAATTAACCTAGCCAAAATCGTAAGGGGCTGTTACGCGGACAAAAAAAGTTTAAAATATTCTCCACAGTAAATCAGTCCATGTACCTAATTGTATTATTATAATCTTAAGGACACAAAAGAAAATATTATACTGCGTAAATCATATTTTTAGAATAATTGAGTGGAATCATTAATTTATCAGGTTTTTCATTCAGTACGGGAACGGCTAGCGGTAGAAAAGGAGAAATAAATTTTGCCGGGCACAAGAGTGATGGACAAATTTCCTGGTAAACGGCCTCTTCCGCGTGGGGACTATTTGTCTGAATTTGAATCGCATTTGTTACCAACGAAATTTGTCTCCTAAGTCCCTCGAGTATACTGTGTTTACCGCGGCATATCGTCTACGCTAATTGAATAAAAACCGCGCACTTTCTTTATCTTGTATATTTAAATGATATCGACCAATAAATAATCTTGTAAAGAAAAAATGCCTTTGATATTCTTCGTGGTTCAATCTCATGCGGGGATCGCAGCGGAGTGTTTACTTTCTAATTTTCCGCTTGTCTTCGCGAGTTCTCAAGTCAGACAGGAGCGACGGCTCGAAGAGTTCGATGTTGCAATCCTTTTACAAATTCTTGCAATCTGGGTTTCCCGTTTTACATTACAAAATTCCTGATTTACGTTAGTGTTACAGAATCATTTTTATTTAAATATAATCAGGTGTATTACATTTTGAATGATTAGGTTCACGTTCGAACACTTGTCATTATTGAACCACACCAAATTTAAGGAGAATCGGTTGAGAAATGTGGCCTGTAGACTAAAACAGTCGGATGGACATCCGAGACGGGACTATTTTTGACGAAGCCTTCGCTTCACTAGGCGCCACACTGAGAAATTTGGAGACTTTGAAACGCTGTCCTGCCCAGACTAGCAAACAGTAGGGGCTGATTTTCAGATATATGATTCTTGACTATATGATTTTGGTACTAACAATAGCGAAACATGATTGCTTAAAATTTTCTCGATAGAAAATAAATCCAAAGTCGAGTCTATATTTTCCTTTTTTTCCTCAGCCTACTAAAACAACGCATTATTAAAAGACACGATTAAGTTAATATGATGGTATTTTACCTCATCTAGGTACTGACAAGAGGAAATTTAATAAACCTGCACACAGTCAGATATTTAACGAGATTTGTCTAAAAAGCCATTCTCGGAGAAGGTTGCATCCCGTTTTGTCGTGAGCGAAAAACAAAAAAGGGTGTCTCTTTCAATCGATAACTTTGTCTCCACATAAAAGTATTCAGAAACAATGGTACCATAAAGTTAAACACAAGTAGGCAGTACTTAATCAAAGACACCATCTGGAATTGCTCAAAGATGAAGTAGTGGGACTTTCTTAATAAGAAAGTGATTTCAAGAATTATTCTCATTCTGCAATAGGGAACTTTTAACTAGAAAACTTCGCCATATTCGTGGCAACAATGTTTGGGAAACTTATTACTCCGAGAATTAATTCACGTTTTTAGGGTTCCGTACCCAAAGGGTAAAACGGGACCCTATTACTAAGACTCCGCTGTCCTCTGTCTGTCCGTCTGCCACCAGGCTGTATCTCGTGAACCGTGATAGTTAGACAGTTGCAATTTTCACAGATGATGTATTTCTGTTGCCGCTATAACAACAAATACTAGAAAATTGAATAAAATAAATATTTATGGGAGCCATACAACAATAGTAGATCGTTAACCAAGGGCTGAAATGGGTGGTTTCACCCGAGTTAAACACTCTGCTTTTCATTTCGAATACGAGGAAAGTAAAATATTTAAAAATAAATAAAATATTTGTGAACAAACTTACACTAAAATCGACCTAGTCCCAAACCAAGCAAAGCTTGTACTAACGCGACGATATATACATACATGGATAAATGCATTCTTGAATACATAGAAAACACCCACAACAATTATACGTGTTCATCACACAAAGAAATGCCCTGACCGGGAATCGAACCCGGGGCCTCCAGCTTCGTAGACAAAAAAAATCAAATATGCACATTTTCGTTTCATTTTTCACAAAAGACAAGATGTAAAATAATATTGACATGATCTAAAAATTAGGAACAGTTTTACGTATTTGCAACGAGAAATACTTGTTAAATTCAATAACAATATGCACAATCATTTTCTGAATCTGTGAAAAAAAAACATTTTGGCGGGAACTGTTGACTGACGTTAATGGTGTTTGTGTATGGACCATTTTATTACATTTATTTCCCCGATTAATAAAAAAATAATCGGCTTACGCTCAGACAAATTAGACTCGACATCAAATAATAATACCTACTGAACATACAACTTTATGTAAGAGCGACAGAGAGAGACATATGATTTGTTGTCCTTGTCATAGTTTCCCTTTTTTTATCTGCCACAAACTATTGATATATTACTTTCGACTGTGGCAAAAAAAACAAATAAACAAATTGAGGAGGTTGTTTATGGTAAAAGGCTTATCACACTACGCTATCAGTAGGGCCCTAACTCGGGGAGGGGAGTTGAATTATCTCGCTCTAATGAGTGAGATGCTTTAACTCCCCTCCCGAGTTAGGGCCCTACCGATAGGGTAGTGTGATAAGGCTTTAAGATCAGATAAGATAAGAAAGAATTTATTGCCAAACAAAGAACAAAAATACAATTATACAATTCATGACAATGTGAAAAACCAGACCATTAATAAACAGAATGTAATGTATACTTAATAACTAAAATTAAAAAGCGAGGGCAAAAGGAGCACATTCAGCGATTGCTGGTGGCCCATAAATGTGCCACCAGCGCTGATTTTCAATGTGCCCCTGGACTCGGGCCAGGGTGTTTGCCGAGAAGAAAGAGTGTTGGATGAGGGTAGCAATAACCAAACTAATATTAATATTTAACTAATAATATCTAATTACAATAATATCTCATTACTAAATTGTGTGTGTGTGTGTATGTGTGTGTGTGTGTGTTTCTATGTAGGTAATTTATATTATTTAAAGGCTGTTTCAAAATCGCGCCTCTGCCTCTCATGTAATACTTGCTTAAATTTTATTTTAAATGAGCAGAAATTAAGCAGTCAGGAATTTGAACAAGTACTTATAGGATCTTTGTAGAATCTGTACTATGTGGCTGTATAGGTTAGTGCCGTTGCCCAATTTAACTCGGATTCACCATACAATTTTTTTTATTCTTTTCTACTCTAGAGCAGTAATGGACCACTTTCAGCACGCTACTTAGATGAACAATGACCCACTTTCAGAGTATGATAGTACGGAACTCTTCGTGCGCGAGTCCGACTCGCACTTGGCCGGTTTTTTATCAATACCGGTTAAACCCCCTGAATTGCCCAGTTATGGATTTTACAATAAAACAAAATGGTTTATTGTTTTAAAATAGATAAATATTGTACCTACATTGTTAAATATTCTGTGAATGTGGTTAACAATGATAAACATTTATATAGGTATTTATATTTAATTTTGTTCACATTATGTTTTTGTACCCACAACATTATACTATACCCAGGTACTCGTATTAATTAGTCATATTAATTCTAAATAATGTAATTACGTAAACCATAAACCTGTGGAACACGTTAGTTTCTTAAACAAAGTTAAAAACGAAAAATATTATGGGAACTTTTACTAACTGTCCTTTTGAAGTTGAAATTGACACTATATCGTATATTTGGGTCTTTGGAAGACAATATCGCCGACGAAAAACGGGGCTCCTGTATGCCACAAGATGTCGGATTGCAGCCACAAGGAAATGACTAGGAAATTGCCCCATTATGCTTGCAAATCGTGCGCTGCATTCGAATTACTTCTTTGCTTGTAATTTTGCCTGGCTTTAAAAGAGACGCCTTGGAAAAGTGTGAAAGCTTCGACCATCATGTCTGTGATGACTGTTATGGGTTTGAATGTTTCTTACGAAGTAAGACATGAGATAACTCGCCAGAATTCCGTGCATATTTTAAATTTGCGTGCCGGTGACTTCACAATTTCGCTTAGTTATATTGATTCAATTTCTTTGTATTTTTTTTAGAAAAAAACTATACGTACCTATCTTATTCCAAACAGGGTCGAGTTAGTGAGGCTACCAAGTAATTCGAGGCAGGCTATATGTAAAATAAAACGTTAACGCGAATCTGACTTGAAATTAGTGTCGCCATATTGATTTTAAATCGCATTGAACTCATTGAATCGATCACAATGATTGAGAGGGGAGCCGAGAATGAATGACAGTGTAATGACTCCGGGTATCGGCCAATAATACACGGCAAGTAGAGGACCGGAGTGAACAAAGAGAGGGACTAAACCGACAGCACCCGGTCGAGGGGGTTAAGTGTTCTCTAGCACTAATCGTCGACGAGTGCCACTTTAGAAGATTCCGAGGGTTCTTTCGACGGATCACTATTGCCAGAGAAACACGTTCCGATGGTAGATAATGAATTTTCCTTAATTGGATTAACGTATTCAACCCAAGAGGTCGAACAGTAATCGTTTCGCGTTTACTATATTCCCCGTTCGGTTTAACAGAGCGGTAGATGAGGTACAAAGTGTTTGTACGTTATTCAGTTGATGTAATCGTCAAAGGGCTCCTTATTTTAATGAATATTCAACGATACTAGATTTTTTTTATTTATGCGTTTGTTTCTAGCTAGCTTTTTGAAGTTTTATCAAAGCGAAGAAAATGTGGGCCGTTTCTTTGAAATACGTGTAGTAAAATGTGTGGCTTCTTTACTTAAGAAATTTACGTCCTTTTATGTCATGCGGATATTTATGGTGTGGAACTTTCTTTTAAGAAGTTGACTGTATCAATGCTTTGAGTTTATTTTGGCGTTGGAATAATAATTACGTCCCTTTCATATTTTCTTTTCACGTGTGGCCTTTGAAGTTGTGTATAAGCAGGTAGATTATATTCATTTAATCATTAGTTTAATCTTGTTGTATTTTCTTTACAAAAGTTCGAAATATACTGTAATTATTTGGAATATGCAGTACTTCAAGACTTTTCAATTCAATTCAATTTAAAAAAAAATGGCTTTCCATCTATGATGATTTCGCCAACCACGTGTTCAAAGACGTTGTTCGGTAAAGACGCCATGACAGTAGGCAACAAAGACAGTGTACGCTAGTGGATTCCGCTCGTCGTCGCTCCGGGCGCGTGCGCTGATCGACCAACGCGGCGACGAGCCAAATCTCCTTCAAGACTTAAAAAAAAACATAATATTCGTGACAATAACATACGCAAGTCACTAGCAACTAATCTTGAGGTACAAATATAAGAAAAACCTGGCTCAGAATACTCGAACAGGAAGCCATCCTTGACACGTTTGCCCTACGATAGATACCTCTACCCGTCCAAAACTCTTCAGCTCGCCCGAATTGATGAGATAAATAAACAATTTGTGAATGATTAGGTAAACGAGAATTTGAAACAATAGATTACGTTTGAAATCACGGGCACTCGATCTGACACTTCAGGCTCTTGTCTGCACGCTCCAAATAAGCCAAAGATAAGACAAAATAACTATACAGGTAAATTACTTTCGAGAAGTCTTGCATGTGTAGTCGTGTACGGACAAAATTTAAATGTGTGTAAATTATTTTAAATTTGTGTGTAAATTTAAATGTAGAATCCCTGTAAATATACAAATACTACTACAAATGCAAAAACGTCTCGAAAGTAATTTACCTGCACATCATTACGTACGTACGAGGTACGAGGGTTTACGTATTGAGGTGTGCAATAAAGAGTATTTGTATTGTATTGTATTGTATTGTACGTACGTTACTTCATCATCTTCTCAATTTTGAAATGTGTATTATGATGAGCATTAGTTGCTATGTTAACGAATCTGATCGGCCTCTGCGAAATACGAAATTATGTAAGTTTACATAATTGACGGGTTCAGAGGTCTTATCTGGTCATTAGGTATCATCATTTCCACTCAACCACATTTTTGACGAGATGTTTGCATAAGGTGACTTCCTGATTTGTCGGTGCGGAGGCAGTACGATATGAGAAAAGTGTCAAATGACAGTGTCAGCTGTCAGTCGACTCGGTACCATTTTTTACTGCGCCCCTACATTTAAATGAGTGCTTCCTGACTGGCGCGGGATGCGCGGTAGCGGGACGACGCGGAGGCGGTACTGCTCCGCTTCTGCGCATGATATTACTACTGCGCAAACGTAATACTGATGACAGTATTATATCAAGTGAGAATATTTGCGACGTCAGTAAGTTAACGTCTAAGAAGAAAATGTCACATATCGATCCCGCCCCGCCAAGTCAGGAAGTCGCCTAAGCAAATGCGTATTTTACTATGGAAAATACCGAAATCACCATATACACACAGCTAGTCACATAAATTGAGGAGTTGCCTCGGTGCCTCCCGGAACCTATAATCAGACGTTCACCCTTATATGGGACCACTCGAACACTCGAACAATAGGGTAAAGAAATATTAATGAAGTGTTTTGACTCCCCACGCAATTTACCGCTAAGTTTTAATTTTAATAATTGTACTGAATTTATTTATTAGACTGACAATCATAAATGTATTTAAAATGAAATTGTTTTCGCATGATTTTAGTATTGTTATTTTATGAATTGCAGTAATACTTAATAACCTAATAATATTGTTTTCTAAAATCACACTTAAATTAATTAGATTTTGTTTGTACACCTGTAAAGGTAGGGTCTTGGTGAAACGATATGTAAAATTGTAAATGATACCTGCAAGGTAACCTGATTCTCACATACAATAAATGCTTTTGACTTTGGAAAACTTTGAATACAAAATCCACGTTTACTAGTTCAATAACCCTAAATTAACAGCAACCTTTTCACACACGTTAGCAAACGAACATATACGTCCTAATTCCGAGTTAATCCCCCGAATGACATCTGTAACACATCGCGCGCGTGGCATACGTAATGTTACCACACTTCCCCCTGAAAATTTACTAAGACTAATGAAAGCAAGTCGAACGCCCCCGATCTGATTAGTGCCGTATGCGGCACACGTTTCTGTTATGTTCATTTGATTAAATGAATGCTTGCCGCGTAGTGATAGTGTGTGTCTGTGGTCTAGATTTACGTGTCTCATTTGAGGGAAGGCAGTAATGAGTTCAGTGTTTATTACTTTGACTTTAGCCTTACACTAACATTATTACTAGATTAGGTAACCAAATATCCAGTTCAGAAATTAAGATGTTTTTGACGTACAGTCAGCATCATATGAAAATGTCAAAAGTCAAAAGTAAAGGGAATATTAGGAACTTTTGACTCTTTCATATGCCAAGATTGCCAAACTACTATTGATGCTGACTGTACCTACTAGGAAGTCAATTTGGTTATACTTTGCGCAGAAACAGTTTCATAATACTATGTATAAAAAACATAATTTTCATTGAAATGTGCTGGTACTATTGACTACAAGATTTTTTTTCCAACTCTGTACTACCTACTCTATTGTTAAGAATGTTTTATCTTTTTTTGTAGAGTACCTACCTAACTGAATCTTAAAAATAAAACATACCTAATATTACTACAGCAATAAATAAAAGGAGCGAGCGAGTAACATAGTTGGCCTGAACATACATTTTATCGCCATAAATTTGAAATTCCAAGCACGCATATTTTAAACTATTCCAGAGACGGGTCCTTTTCATATCATTCGAGAAGACGCTACATGTTTTCCAACCTCGGTTTCTCAGCGTATCAAAAGAATTGCGCAGTTTCAAGATATTTTTGCGTCTTTGCTTACCTCTAAAAAGCCAAACGGGCGGGTATTCGTAAATCACGTGCGCACAAAAGGTAAGCGATGCGTACATGTACCGAAGTTGTTACTGTTGCCTTCTTGAGAGAGGCGGCAAAAATTAAACAGATATGGAAAAACCGCTTTACATAAGAGGGAACAACTGTGACATAATGTCAAATGACCGTATTGTGCAACATTTACACGTCACTATTTTATGAACTTACTTTTAGTTTATAGAGTCTGGCTACGTTAACTCTACCAAGCAAATGAACTGTCAAACAAATAAAAATTGAGTATGGCAATGTTTTGTGTCTGTGACGGTCACAGATGAATACTTAGTTACCACTTAGTTACTTATGTCGTGTTTCCAAATTTTGCCGTTTGGCGCTACTGTATGGCACCATTATATCGGATACTAGGAACCGGCCCTAATTCATTTTAAGATGGCGAAGCGATAGTAGTCTACATATCATAAATATTGTCTTCACATATAAATAATCAATATTTGTACATTTCATAATGCATGAAAAAAACTTTATTTTTTATTTTTTCAAATTTTGAACGAAAAACTTCTAATAGATTTTTTTATATTATTTTTCCCGTTTTCGGTACACCTTAAATAAGCAAATATTGCGTTTTGTTCGAAAAAGAAAAAAAACATGCATTTAAGGATTCAGATGGCGGAGCGATAGTAGCGCCAGTTCTGCAAACTCGGGAAGTTAAGCTGTCATACCTGGTGGTGGTTGTCAAATTGTCCTATCTTCGGTGTTGTCATGTATAGATTCACAGATAAAAGATAAAAATTGCTGGGGTAAATATATTTTAGCCAGACTATGTGCTTGATACTTTTGTATAATGTATGTCTAATACCCAGATTACCCTGAGCTTTAAGTAGATAGATAGATAGATAATGGAGAAGTGGGAGCTTTAAGTAAGAATTATATCAAATCTAACAAGACATATCAATGTCATAAACATGTCATGTCATGGTGTATATTACCTACAGATTTAAATATTTGACATGAACGTTTTTATTTTGTAATGAAGTTTTAAATTAGATCTTTTTTGTATAATGACATTTATGATGTATTCAATTCAATGTGTAATTTGTTGTAGCGTGTAAGTGTTTTGGTTATGTACTGTAAACTTGCATGTGTTTGGAATAAAATAAATCTGAGAAATAAAGATATTCTACCATCATCGGTATGACATTCCAGATGTAACAAACCTGTTCATAATAATTAAAATATAAATCAGGTGTTTTACTACTACTACTACTCAAAAATAAGTATAAATCTGTGTAACTACTATCATCGCCAAGCACTCACATATGTTTTGATCAGTTTGGTTTGTGTCTAGATTGATCCGAATAAGAGTGTACAGTGCCTTTTCCACCAAGGTATGTTAACTATTGAAGCAATATTTATTTTTATTTTTCTGTGTATTAATAAAACAATAAACATGTTCAAAGATAAGCAAGTCATTTTAAAATTCAACTGTATAGGTATTTGTAATATAAAGCCCCATTTAAACACCTGCTAAGATTGCATGCGAGTTTAACTACTACGTAGAAGGTTTGAACGGACCATTGATTTATTTTACCTTGTATGGGAGTATTGAAATATAATAAAGCGTCACTCACGTCTTTAAGGCGCTACACTGAGAAATTTGAAACGCTGTCCTGCCCAGACTAGCAAACAGTATGGGCTAATTTTCAGATATATGATTCTTGACTATATTATTGCGGTACTGACAATAGCGAAACATGATTGCTTAAAATTATCTCGATAGAAAATAAATCCAAAGTAGAGTCTATATTTTCCTTTTTTTCCTCAGCCTACTAAAACAACGCATTATTAAAAGACACGATTAAGTTAATATGATGGTATTGTACCTCATCTAGGTACTGACAAGAGGAAATTTAATAAACCTGCACACAGTCAGATATTTAACGAGATTTTTCTAAAAAACCATTCTCGGAGAGGGTTGCATCCCGTTTTGTCGTAAGCACGCGAAAAACAAAGGGTGACTCTTTCAATCGATATATCGCCTTAACGTCGATGACGTGAGTGACCCGTTTATTATATTTCAATATGTCTGAGGCTCACGGGAGTATTCTATTTAAAATTGTATGGGAGTCTTGCACGTGTTGAAATAGGGCTTAACATGTTAAGCGACGTCCGACCACGTCGCGCCACTTCACCCGACGTTGCCGGCGACACGTCTAGCGAGGCATGTGTGCCCTAGTGAATCCCTGGCTTTAGAATAACATTAGGCGCCACTAGTATTTCTCCGTTAAGCTTTTTGTTGTGCCAGTCGCACCAACGTACGAACATAGACCGGTCATCGTCAAATATGGCGCCGGCAGCTGTCATCCCATAGAAACTTGTCAAACTTTCCATACAATCAAATTTGACGAACACCGCTTACGATTACAGACGGTGCCGGCGCCATATTTGACGATGACCGGACTGTGTTCGTTCGTACGTTGGTGCAACTGGCACTTAGTCTTGCTCTGTGTCTAAGAGTCAGGCAACTATAGGTACAGTCAACTATATTAATTAGCAAACGAAACAAAGATAAAATGGTGATGATGAGGCAAAATATGGAAGTCTCATAATAGAGATCCATTTATTTGAAAATATATTATAATTGTGTGCCATAATATAATTAAATGTATATACCTAATCTGTATTACATAGATACCTGCTGTGATTTAAATTTAGGTAAATATGATATTTTGTATATTTAAGTTTGCTACACCCGAACAGGGTCCATGTGAGACTATATCACACTTAATATTGTAACAACTTGTGTACAACCATGGTGCAATAAACGATTCTGATTCTGATTCTGATTCTGAAATACTATCTTAAAATTTCATTTATTCAAATTAAACTCTACATGCATGCATTTATTTTGTTATAGATTGCCTTTGTGACAGTTCCCATTCGATTCCTTAAAACATTATAAATAATAATGTCGGGAGAAACAGCTATGCGATTTACTAAGCGCCTCGTCATCACCTGTCACCTCTCACGTCACTGTGGAAACTGTCAAAAATGACAAATTACATTTGACAGTTTCCATATAAAAACGGGTGAGGTGAGAGGTGACAGGTGAGGAAGACCACAACAGTATGGCTAGCACATGATGGCAACGTCAGTTTGTCGGCTTATCTCGAGCTATCCGTCTTTTTTTGATAGGTGACCTTGCCATCATGTCCTAGCCATACAGCCCTGTAAGTATTCCTTGGTTAACAGATAGTAGGAAAAATATTAATCTTAATACTGGATTAACAAAAAACACCTTAATTTTATAGAGCTGTAACATAACATAAATAAGAAACCTCTGAAAAGTGATATCTAATATGAAGGAAACTTTGCTTATTCTCATCAAAAGACGACATAAATAGAACACATGAACATCAAAAGTTTTTGTTATTTTGCAAACCTTTTCCCGTCGCTGCTTTGTTATCGGATCTGAAGTGCGTCAGTTGGCCCGGGTGAGATTACAGGCCTTACGTGGAATGTCAAAACAAAACCATTGATGTGTCTAACATACAATATGTTACACAAATGAAATTACAAGTCACACTGTTAATTTTTATGGCCGGTTAGAAATAACCTCATGAACTTAAATGTGACTTAAATGATACACTTATTTGAATCATAAACCAACAAAAACAAAACAGGTAGAAACATGAATGAATAATTATACAAATAAACTGTAGCAAATGTAAATATAATAAAAAAAATAATGTCAATCAATAAACAACGCACAACTAAAAAAAACAAATAGTTACCTGACCAGAAAAATCTAATAAATAACTAAATAACACACGCTAAACTAATATTACGAATATCGACACTGATGTTTACCGAATAAACTCGAGCATGCATAATGCCAGCACAGCGCTGAGCTAACACGTGCAATGGTGTTAAATTAACATAGCGTGTATTTTGGTCGAGACATTCCAGTAAATTAATGTAGCCTGCGATTTCCGTGCATCATATCACGCTTTACTGACAATTACTGTCTCATCGATGTAGCATCGCAGTCGTTATGTTCCGTTAAACGATTTTATGTGTCATAATTTATTAAATGTGAAAATTGCTTCGAAACATACGAATTTACATAGCGTCACATAGGTAGTTTATGATATAATTATTCTGGTCACTTAAACTAAAAGGCTTTTTGGTTCCTAAGAGTACTAAGTCTCTTAGGAACGTGGGTAGCTGAAAATTTAAAGAGTTTTTTGGTTAATACTTACCTATATATAATTAATATGATAGCACAGAAAATGCCTTCAGTATATGGATGTGCGAGTTGTAAATTTGCCCATCCGAAATCGTTTCTTGGTATTCAATTTACTTAAGTACCTACTTACGCCAGAGTTGGTGACAAAGTTTTGTTCACAGATTAACTATTGCAAGATCTTCCGCAATGTTAACTTTAATGGTCAAGTTTATTTATCATGACAGTAAACTATACATAAAACGAGTTACAAAATTAAAACTTTTGTTGGTATGTAGTACGAGTGTGTATCCAAAATTATTATAATTTTTTTTTGCATTAACATTCATGTACAAAACGTTATTTTATATACAAAAGATGAACTTATATACTGCTGTGTACACTGGACTTTAATCCGCTGTTTTGGTAGTAAATCGGACCTTGCTTGACCAATTTTCACCCCCATAAATTTCTCTATTGTCATGGAAATCTTGAAACCCATGAAACCTATTACAAATAAATAAATGTACCTACAAATGCTGCTTGCTAAAATGAATAGAATAAGTAGACACAAAGTTAAGTGTCGTTCATCTTAATGTAACTTGTCCTTGTCGCTGGTTCTTTGGTGACTGTTGTAATTAAATTCTGCATTGAACAGAGCAACTTGGTTCGAAGTTCTCAAGCCTTACACACTTAGTGTCCTTTCAATTAGAAGTACATTGATTAAATGTCATTTGCTAGTTGAATTATTTTAGTTAGTTTCTACACAGAAAAATGCCCAAAAGCTATAAAAGCGTTAATTAAATCTAATCTGTTGACTTATTATTTTACTAAACGGTTAAAACTCACGTATTAATTGTCACTTCGGGCGACATGTTTCGAACTCTTCGGGAGTTCTTCATCAGGATGAGTGCGTCTGCGACCCGCGCCGATTGCACACAAAACAAATAAAGTTATAACATGTCTCACGAAAGTTTAACTTCAAACTAATCTGTTGAACTCATTTTATATGTTTTCAATCCCCATGGCTCCATTTTGAAAAAAATCCAAGAACTCAATCGAAAAAAAAAAGAAATAGTATGTTCACAAATTTTCACGAAAAGTGCCCTGGTAATACCTGGATATGTAATGTAACGTAACGTAACTGTAATACGAACACAACATTTTTGCCTAAGTTGAAAAGGAAACGTTTCGCTTGCTCAGTCAATTAGATTCGTCGACATTACGATTAGCGGAGGAAGATTAAAAAACCAGCCAAGTGCGTGTCAGGCCACGCGCAATGTAGGGTTCCGTAGTTGTCTTGTTCTATCCGGACTTATTAGGTGTTCGCATACTTACATTTACTATGTGCTCGACAAAACTAACAACATTATTTAATTAATTTGAAAAAGGCACAGTTAGAATGAAATAAAATTAGATTAGACATATAAAATGAAAATGAAAAATGAAAAAAGTTTATTGTATAAGAGCATCACTACAATATAAATCACGACCCTGTGTCCTGAGCTAGGAAAACCCTGTGTTACAGGACCCAGTTTCGTTCCAATTAAATAGTTAACCTATATACGAGTAAGTGTTCAGAGAGAGCAGGATACAACTTAAAATATGAATAGTTTTACATGGCTAAATTGTGTGTATAAGTTTAAACATCCTATGATGTGATGTTATCTATAAGTAGTAATCAAGTGCCTATAGTAGTCACCGTTTAGCTGGCAGGGGCACTTGAACATAACAAAAATTATCACTTTGAAGCTTAGTATCACGCCAACAGATTCTTGAATCATAGATAATGTTGCTAATTCTGCCAAAAACCCTACATTACGCGTGGCCCGACTCACACTTGGCCGGTTTTTGCATCTGGTACCGGTGCATTATAGCTATGTAGCTACCCGACCAGATACCAGAGTACCGGTAATATATGGGCTAGCCATGTGTCTAGCCCATCTCATTCTAGTGGTTTTTTTGACATTTTCCTCCATACATAGAAATGGAAGGGTTCATTTGGTACCTATTTAGTAGGGAACCCTAAAATTCAACATAAAATCCATGGTAATCACATACCGTAACCTATGGAAGCTTGCGAGTCCAGAACAATCACATGCATTCTGCCGACTCTATTTTGATTAGAGGATATTTAAATAGTATACAGAGACATGAAAGTAAAGCTATACTACCTACCCTTCTGTAACTAAAACAATTGAAATCATGACCATCAGTCATCTCACATAATCATAATCTACATAGTGCTAAAACAAAACTGAAAACTAAAAAACAAATCCATCGCGTTTGTAAATTATATTAATAAAAGTTCCGAAATTGTCTAACTAACCTAACCTAACCTACAAAAAACTAAATCATACCTAGACTGAAATTACTAACTGTGCGAATGTATATGTGCGACTAATTTGCAAAGTTAGTATTTTAGTCAGTTTTAGTTTTTCTGTCTGCCGGTTTATTTCTCTTTAAAAAGTATGTAATTTCAATATTCTACCAAACTGCAGACTTAAGTACTTACAGTAAACAACTCTAACGAGAGTATAACAAAGATATTAGTTTGAAACTAATTAAATTAAATTTACCCCGACAAACGTTTTACGAGTACATGTCAGGGAAACGCCTTCCTTAAAGCACTTGCTCACACTTAATCCCTGGGAGAATAGAGAAGTCTCGCATAAGTTGTTTAAAGAAGACAAATCTTATTCCAACAATTAATGTAACAACCGCACTTGTATGGTACTTGGTGGTGGTTGTTGTTGTAGGTATTAATGTTCATTTTTTCCGCTACCCAAAGGTTGTCTGGAAGTGATCGCTCTTTAGCGATAAGGCCGGCTGTTGTCTACCTTTACCTACATGTTGCTGTATTGTTTCTATATGTAACTGATCCATTTGTGTGAGGTGTACAATAAAGAGTATTTGTATTGTATTGTATGGGTGTAACGAAAAAAAACCGTAATATTGGGTGTAACTGAAATTACTAACTGTGCGAATGTATATGTGCGACTAATTTGCAAAGTTAGTATTTTAGTCAGTTTTAGTTTTTCTGTCTGCCGGTTTATTTCTCTTTAAAAAGTATGTAATTTCAATATTCTACCAAACTGCAGACTTAAGTACTTACAGTAAACAACTCTAACGAGAGTATAACAAAGATATTAGTTTGAAACTAATTAAATTAAATTTGCCCCGACAAACGTTTTACGAGTACATGTCAGGGAAACGCCTTCCTTAAAGCACTTGCTCACACTTAATACCTGGGAGAATAGAGAAGTCTCGCATAAGTTGTTTAAAGAAGACAAATCTTATTCCAACAATTAATGTAACAACCGCACTTGTATGGTACTTGGTGGTGGTTGTTGTTGTAGGTATTAATGTTCATTTTTCCGCTACCCAAAGGTTGTCTGGAAGTGATCGCTCTTTAGCGATAAGGCCGGCTGTTGTCTACCTTTACCTACATGTTGCTGTATTGTTTCTATATGTAACTGATCCATTTGTGTGAGGTGTACAATAAAGAGTATTTGTATTGTATTGTATGGGTGTAACGAAAAAAAAACGCAATATTGGGTGTAACGAAATATAGAATATTGAACACAATAGTGAATATTATCCATGAAATAACTTAATGTTTCTATTGTTTGAGTTAAGACTTCGTAGAACAAACTGTAATCACAATATATCATTTATTTATCGTATATCATTTATTTCGAACCGTGAGAACAATATTTACATCATTTTCTTGATGGAACTCCCGACTCAACTATAACTCTTTTAGTTTTTAAATGTGATAATGTTTTATTTAGATGAAGATTCGACGGTAAATAAATAATCTGACCCTGGAAATAATTTTGGTTTTTGAATTTGTTTTGGGTATTAAAATTTCCAAAACCAGGAAAGAAAATACCAAATATCTAGGATTGAATTTTACCTACGGGTGAAATGATTGGAGTCTGCAAAACATTATTTTACTCATAGTAACACAAAAAAATCTGTCTTAGTACTTATACATGTATTAATTAAAAAGCCGTGTCCACCATGTTAAACTATAAATCTTATGTTAACACTATTATAAATAATCGAGATGAACAATGACATTATCATCAAATATTAGTTTACTTGTTCATAGAAAATCTCTTTTAATAGCAGTAGCTCTAGTATAAGTTTTTTCGAAACATTAACTAATTCGAACACGTTTGCGTTTTGTCGTCTCAAAATGTATGAAAGTGGTATGAAAACGTATCTGGTGGTCACTGGTGGACTCTAAAACAGCGAGTATAACATTTGTTGCTAACCGATGAACGCGCGTATTTTAAACTCGGTGAGAGCGTTTTCATACATTTTGAGACACAACGCAAACGCGTTCGAATTAGTTAATGTTTCGAAAAAACTTATACCAGAGCTACAGGAAGTGTCATGCAAAGTTAAAACAAAAGAAACTCGGTACCGAATGCCGTGCCATCTAGCAGTGCTTGAATTGTATCTATTTAATCCAACCCTCGGCATCCTTTTAAACTTCACTCATTGTTCCAGCATGTACTATTAAGGCTACGGGCTTTCGTAAAGCGTCGTTGCAAATTAGATCTTCTTTGAAGAAACTTCTCCCGGTCATGAATTCCAGTGATCCCGCAGGGATCTATAGAATATTACCTAAGTGTAAAACAGAATTGTAAACAAATTAAATATTGTTGTAAAAAAACTCAAATTATATACATTACGGTACGGTACGGTTGGGTGCGTCATAATTGATTAGGTACTTTACATGAAAGTTTAACAGCCTGCTATTTCTAGCACAGTTGGTACAGTAGGTGGGTCAGGCCGTATTTTTTGCCACTTTTTACCTGTCACGTTATGGGTTATTTTTAATTTTATTCTATGTAATAATATGTATACTTACGCATTAAATAATTATTAAACGGGAATTATGATTGAAATAAATATATTAATGTTGAAAAGTGCTTAAAATTTGCTTGTACCTTAGTCAGTTACCTGATATTCTATGAAACTGTGGGCTTCTACTTGACTTTATCGTATGTACACGTACAGTTATATTGTTAAAGTTGTGAATTAATAGGCTGTCTTCAGTCCTTTTTTCAATGCTCCACTGATATTAGAGTTAAAAATTTTAGAGGAATTCCTTTTTCGTAAAAAAAAAACGTTTTATGTAACACGTTTTACGTAACAAGTATTTACTATCAATTTTGTACTTAGCCACTTGGTAATATCCAAATTCCTATCATGGCAACACTGCCGTTAACATATATCAGTGTCAAACCCGTAACGATCATATTATTTTGTCAGTCGGCAATTTTCTGTGCTACCTGTGATTTCGTCATTAAGTTTTTGGATGATTTTTCGTTGATTTGAAAGGTAAGTTTCGATATTTTTAGTTGCAAATTCATATGAACGTATAGAATTCATCAAGCGTAATTGAACAGTATTTGTTTTCATAGGAATTGTGAAAGATCTAGTGAGATATCGTTATTTTATTGTAAGCTTACATAACACTTACGTCACACTTACGTATGATTTACGTCACAGTAATATTACTTTTTTTACTTCTTTTTCCTTCCAAATTGTGATTAAAGATATTTTATTATCTCAAAAGAAATATTACATTTCATTGAATGAGATTAAGTATCCAGGCACTAAGTAAATGTTTGGGTTACGTAAACATTTACGTAACATTTTATGTCACAATGAGGCAAAAAATACGGCCTGACCCAGGTAACTCCTGGGCTACAAAATGGCTGACCACATCCTCGCTTATTGCAATAAGGAAAGTATTGAAATTTAAACTAGTTCAGAGCGCGTGAAATCATGTAAAAACCTCGAACATTTATTTAAAACTTTTTTTTCCAGAAAATACTTAGTTCAACTTTAAGTATCATTCATTCATCCCAGAGATTTATAATTATGTTGTCTGAGCGTCCTATGTTGGTATAACCAGTTCAGCAGTTTAAGCCTCAAAACGTAATAAACAGCCCGAGATACAAAATATAAACGTTTTGATGCAACATGAAGATTTTAATCACGAAGCTCTCAACGAACGGTGCAGGATTTAGCTCTGTTAGTTCTATTTATAAGCACTGAATAGATTCCTCCCCGACTATGTACTATCGAATCAACTGAATCGTGACCCACCGTGGAACCTTGTCATGGAAAATGTCATCATCATCATCATCATCATATTAGCCGAAAGACGTCCACTGCTGGACATAGGCCTCCCCCAAGGAGTGCCACAATGACCGGTCTTGCGCCACCCGCATCCAGCGGACTCCCGCGACCTTTACCAGGTCATCAGTCCACCTTGTGGGGGGTCTACCCACGCTGCGCCTTCCGGTCCGTGGTCGCCACTCGAGAACCTTTCGGCCCCAACGGCCATCGGTTCTACGTGCAATGTGCCCCGCCCACTGCCACTAGGTGCTGATACTAGGTAGTCATTAGGAGAAAACTGCCGTTTAGGTTTTTATATTGATGCTGTCTACATTTTTAGGGTTCGGTACCCGATGGGTATAAACGGAACCCTATTGCTGTCACACACGCGTGTTCCGTTTTCTGTCACATGTTCCTAAGAATTTTTTAACTTTCCGTTGACTTTTTGATTGATGATCGATTTGAGTTGATCTTGAAATTTGGTGATGAACAAATATACACTGATAAATCTTATTTTTTCTTTGAAATTTCCTTATTTTCCCATTAAAACCAACTTATTATTGCGGTTGGTACGGAACCCTAAATGTGCGAAGTCCGTCGTACCAATACCATATTAATACGCCGATTGAAATAGACCCCATTTCTATACTACCTACGAACAGAAAGCAACCCTTGGAGCTCGCATTGCTTCCTGTATGTGACCGTGATATACGGGACGAGTCAAACTGCACTAAACAATTAAGCTCCCGAGACCAACGCAAATGCCTTTGGGACATAGGACTTTAGGACATAGGAATTAATCAGAGGGAAAACAAAACAGACACTTACAGACGTTACTTATTAAATTTGTTGTTGCGAGAATTAGATGTGTGTTTTTTGTAGCAATAAAGAAGTGCCTGAACTGTATGTCAATGTCATACCTACCTGCATAGCACTTTGGTACATAAAAATGTCATTGTGATCCTTTTTATGTCATCTTTATACTTACCAATCAATCATATTTATATTATCAATTATACTTACCAAGTGTTTTTTTCTTATTCTACATAATAGCGAAATGTAATAGCCACAGCTTTGTAGCCTCGTACTACCGTTGTATGGAAAAACTAGTCATTTGCCGTTATGGTCGTGAAATATTGAGTTTATGGGCATACGATTTATTATTATTATTACCTTTTAAACATTAGAGTACTATTAGTAGGTAACTTAAATTTACATTTTGGAATATAAAAACAAACAACATTATTGCGACTCTTTAGAGTGAGCCATCTCTTTATAATTTTGATTAATTTGTCTAATTTACTATTTATTGTAATAAGTTGATCATTTTTTATTCATATAGCCACATTATGTACACGTGTCAAATACCTACCCAATTTTAGTAAAATAAATGTAAGTTAATGAAAAACCTGATGATGATGTATGTTCAGGAGCATTTTTAGATATTAGCTAGCAGATATAAACTAACTGACATGTAATAATTCAATGCTACTAAGCACACACCGTAAGCCGCTTGTGCCAACGATATTTGCACTTACATAAATATGCCAAAATGGATATTTGATACACCTACTTTAATTATGCAATATATAACGAATCGTTAAATTACTATTGCATATATGAAACTTTATAGGCTCACCTCTCGTCATTTTTATAGAAAAATGTATAGTGACCGTGGAAAACGATTGTTTTATATAAATATTCTATGTCATAACACTGCAAGATATATAATCTCAGATATCGTTGTTAAAAAGAGTTATGTATATTACCCGTCGTACCTAGTATGTGGCTATTTATTACCGTTACACTGCACCCTGATTTAGAGCCGTCTTCACAAGATTTGTTGTTTGGGCAATTTAAAGCGATATAACCCCACTATTAATGTCTTTACGTCGGTAAGATACGTCTTGTCTTACCTTAATGGCTTTAAAATGTTCTTTGTAAATGGCACTACAAAGTAATCGTAAGTGGTAAGTACTTACTCGAACTTTTCTAAATTATTGTATCTAAAGTTCCTGGGGTTGCATTTGTAAATAAAGGGCTATCTACTATCTACTTTATGCCATTATTAAGTAACGGTATTACAAACGTAGTTTTATTTACATTTTAAGAATGAAGAGATGAGTGTCTATAAGAACAAGAGAAAGAATGCCTGATTCCGTTTGACGTTTTTAAAGTAGACTAAATTTGCTACAATATTACACTAGTATTGTCTCTGTATAACTAATAGTTTCCGAGATACAGCCTTGAGCCAACATCATAAACAAGTCTGCAAAAAATCAGAACTACCAGATTTAAAGCAAGCTATGAATATATATATGTCCGGATTTACATAATAACGCTTATAAAAGTTGAAAATTATTAAAAAATATTATTGGAAAGCAATTAATTTGAGGCTTGGCCGGCGCTCGCGGTGCGGTGCCAGCGTGCGTGAAATATCCGACAAATGGCCCACGTCATTTAATTCTGCTGATCTCATGTTTGTGCTCTGCGCCATTTTTAAATTGAAATTTGGAGTCAGCTACGTTGACTTTCGAACGTGCTGGTTAATATACGCTGTTTGATTTAAGATTTTCTTCCTATAATTGTATTAGGCCGAGTGATATTTAATTTATTTAAAAATTTGGAATAAGTGTGGCGTCCCATGGCCCACCGGTTTTCCAGTGCAACTAATCAACGTAGATCAGCTTGTATCGGGCTGTTAGGGCCGCATACTTGTGGGCTTGTGGTTTTCTGTGGTCAGGCTGGGCCGACCCAGTGGCTGGTTAGACAGGGCCAGGACAGCGGCCGGTTTAGGCAAAAGGCAAAACAGAGGCCTCTGGCTTGCTTTCCCGTTCGTTCAGAGGGTATTCACTACGTTTCATTATTGTAATGTTGACGCTTGGACACCCTATACATCACAAAGGATATTATTATGATTAATGTACCTACCTCATTACTCTTCTTATTTGACGATTAGAGACCTTATGCATCTTTAACAAATCTGGATCGTTATAAATTTCATTTCATGTGCCCTGCCTACTCCTTTTGACATTACAGGCACGACTTCACAACCTCACAACATGCATCGTAAAAGTTAGTAAAGTTATTTCATCTCCAGATTCATGAATAACCAGGCGTCGCATTACCTACAGGATGTCCTGTTAATGAGCTTGAGCAAATAACTCCTCATATACTGAGGCTGGAGGCAGACCATATTAGAAAGACCCCTTTGTACGTCGAACAGTACTGTCCCGAGTAACGTGTCAGGTGGGCATTTTCACTTTAAAGTGTACTCCCTACTTTTTTTTCGGATCTTGGTGATTTTGGGTATTCTGACTCAGAATCACGAGTACTATATATTCATTTCCGCGGAGAAAAAAAGTGTCCCACCAAAAAAAGTGAGTTTTGTGATGCTTTTTTCATACAGTTTATATGGCTCGTCACAAAACTGACACAGAAAATTTCTATGGAAAATCAAGGACAATTTTTTTCTATCCGAATCAATAGTACTCGCGATTCTGAGTCAGTATACCCAAAATCACCGAGATACGAAAAAAAAGTAGGGGGTACACTTTAAAGTGAAAATGCCCAGGTACAGTACGATTAGAGTTTGACACTGACATTTAGGTACTGTTATTCTATTTTATAGTCTACTTAAACGATTTTTAAGCAGTGTGTGTAATAGAATAGTGGTTTATGCAACTGGTACACAATAAGAGGCATTTTAATGCCTTAGTATGTACAGTTGCATACATTACGTTATCTACACACATATTATTATTACTCTAAGATGGGTTCAGAAGCCAAAGCAAATGACCTGCATTGCTGCCAGTGCTACCGGTAACATAATATTTATAGGTGCTAATCTAATATACAAATTAAAATCCACCTACTATATATAATATTATTATATTATAATATTAATATTATAAATGGGAAAGTTAGTGTGTTTGGGTGTTTAGATGTTTGGATGTTTGTGACTCAATCACGCAAAAACGGCTGAACAGATTATGATGAAACTTGGTATATAACGAGATTACAGCCTGGATTAACATATAGGATACTTTTTATCCCGAAAAGCTGGTAAAAGCTAGTAAGAGATAAATCAAAACAAATTATACAACATATTCATACATATATTATAATACTTGTAAATAAATAAAATATTTATATAGGTACTCAAATGATTATTTATTAATAAAACGATATATACAAAATTGTAATAGGAATTAAAAATTAATAAAAAAAACCTAAAAACGATATACCTAAAACATAACTAACACAATATAATTTTATCCTAAATCGTCTCCCACCCCACCCCACTCCGATACTCACCTGGACCAAACGTGCCAATGATACTGGCGGCATTACCCCGCTGGATTGCCAGCGAAATTTGTTGGACCAGGTAAGAACCAGAGCGAGGGTCGCAGCCCTTTTCCCTCAAGCGCCGTCCTATATCCTTAATAAGGCTCTTAGCCTCAGCACACCAAGGTCCAGCTGTATATATATATATATATTTTGTGGACAATCCCACACAAATCAACGCCCATTGGGTACGGAACCCTAAAAACATATTGAGCTGACATTTCGCATCGACTGATTTTGAATTTTCAGTGATACTAGAATAGGGATATATTTAAATTTTGTTGGTTTTGTATGACGTTCCATATTTGAACAAAAATTATGATATTACGACACCCCACGAGTTGGGGTTTGAAAGAAAAAAAAAGTGCACCACCACTCGTGCAGAGGAAAAAAAAATGGCGGTGTCAGCTTTCTAGTACTAACGGTTACCGACCTAAGCCGGGGACGCACTGACGGACATGGCGAAACTAGAAGGATTCCTTATTTATTATGGAACCCTAAAGATGGCATTCTAAGCGTAAGTTGGACATGGACACGTTACGGAGTCAAGCCTTTAATTAATTGACTACCTAGTCTATAACAGTTAGTTGACTCTTGAAGTTTTGTAATCGGTATTTTTTTTTGATGAAATTAAATGTTTAATTATGTAAGTAACTGGAAGCAGTAAACAGGTCTCTACTGTCATAGCATGCGGTTTCCGCGCATATTTGCCAGGAGCGCGGCGCCAGTTATTAATAAAGCTACCTACTTAGATTAAAAACTACTTTCATGTACGCTAGCTAATGGGCAAAGCTATAATATCAAGCTAATTTGATACACAACACAACTTCCAGGTTTTAAATAGTAACTCACTTCGGAATTCTGAGTAAAAATTGAATTAAGCCGGCTCGCTGAAGCTTCACGTTTATAGATCTAGAGGAGGAAATTGGAAAGTGAAGTAGACTTGGTAATAGACCGCCCATTATTTATTATTAGCATACTTTTTGATTGAAACTGGAGTATAAGTGTACCCTGAATAATTACTACACTATTAAAAATCAGGTATCTAAATGGAATCGAATGCTCCAGATGTTGAGTCATCAACTCTAGTGTCGACGTTTCCCGCAAAAGCTCGTCATGGTTTAAGTGGCTTTAAATTAAACTGAAGAGTAGGCAATTATTATGCATAACTGTACCGGGTCTTCAATCGTTCGCCGAGCTAATAGTGCGTCTCTAATTGACTTCCATTGGTTGCCCTTTGTTCTATCTTATTGTAATTAACTAACGAGTTATTTTGAATTTGAGTCGAAGTCGACATCCCGTTTGCACTTCTAGTTGGAATTTTCATTCGAAATGGCTGATATATTTCCTGTATTGGTGATTACATGCTTTGCATGTATTCCAATGCATTTCTTTTACCTGCACAAGAAATACTTAAAAATATTTGCATCTGGGAACAGATTTTTGAGTGTCGAACGGTCGACTTTTCACTCGAGATCTGTCATAAAACCATGGTATTTTGACAGATGTCGAGTGAAAAGTCGAGCGGTCGACACTCAAAAATCGGTTCCCAGGTCTTGAAGTAGGTACTCCATTTAAATTTTAATATTTACTAAATCCTTCTGAATCCCGAAGTTGTGCTACTGCGACTGAGTCCCTAACTCAGCGTTTTTTTTACTCTTTTTCGTTGAGAAGACTTTACAAGTTTATTGCTGACGTAAATACACCTTTCTGATTTAAACGATTAAAGGATGATTCACGCTAGACCGTTCCGTGTCCGGGCCGGCCCGTGCCCGGGCCGGCCCGTCGCCGAGCTTTTTTGTGTGTCAATATGCTACACGTTCCGCGTCCGGGCCGGCCCGAGCACGGGCCGGCCCGTGCCGAGCCCGATGCTCGGCCACCGGGCTCTTCCGTATGCTAACGTCGCGTCTCCGGACATGACCGGCCCGTGCCCGGGCCGGGCCGTTTTGTGAGTTGCGTAGCAACTAGCGAGCGGCCGGCGTGTCAGGCATGGCATATGTCATGTCATTACAAGATTGTCATACGTATCGCAAGAATGGTCAAGCAGTGATAAAGTGAATACTTAATATATAATATAACATCTGGTGATGGTGGAGATGATTCATTGAAGAAGAAGAGGCAAAATGTTCTCTGAGATAGTTTGGTATGTGCATCCGCTTTGGCGATCTCATGGGGTAAATGGAGCAGTTATTTATTTTCACATGTCAAGTTTTTTCCCGTGCTATTAAATAATTTTCGGAGGCCTAAACCCACCGAACAACGACTAGCTAACGGGCAGCAGCCAGGTCTGAGGCTGATGATTATCGATAGGCAAAAATAAAAAAAATACAAAATTGAGTGTTACCTAAGCCGTATCATTTCCTCTTCCTTCATTAAAAGTATTACAATTTAGTGGCGAGTAAAGCATACATGGATTTATTACTTACAAAGGTTGTGGGTTCGAATCCTGACTAGAATCTAATATAGTTGTTGGTTGAGGTAGAAATATCTACATGAATATATAACTATATGTATGTGAATTAGTTAAATCAAAAAACCCACCTAGTTATATTACCTAAGTAGCTTACATCATTATTTAATATTTTGGTTAATTTTAAACTCAACATGCGGTTGCCCACTTTATTTCCAGATTCCTGATTATGGGGGATTCATTCAAAATAATCAAAACTTTATTATGTATGTCAAGCCATCTCTTCTAGCCAACCATATCTATGGAAATAGTAAAGAATGGTAAAGTTTGTAAATGCGCAATATTATAAATTTATATGATCTGATGCTGAAGAGAGGAGGTGACCATAGCAACTACTAAACTGCACTAGCTATACTCGTCGTGTCTGGGCTCATTAAAAGCTTCTGAATGACTAGTTGATGACTGTCATGCCGTAATGGCCTGCCACCGTAACCTATGAACGTTTACAACTACAGGAAATCATTCGCCGACTCCTATTTATATTTTTTATAGTTGTACATCATCATCATTGGCCTTGTTCATCCATGAAAAGATGATTTAAGCAACTTCCGTATGCGTATGAAGAGGTGCGGCACTTATCTAAGTGGCTTGTTAGGCCGATACGGGATCGGGAGCGACAGCAATTTTGTAAAAAAGTTAAATTTGCGAGTATGTATGTAAGTTTATAGTGAAATTGTCTGTGATAAAGTAGGCGACATTTTACTTGACCTTAAAAAAAAACTTAGTATTTGTCCGTCTGTTACAGGTAGTTTTCTTAAAGAGCACAGACAGCTAATTAAACATTTACCTTTCTACTATCTTCATATATTTAATTCTTCTGTACGTGTGTTAGGCTCATATCTCCTCCTAAACGGCTGCACCGATTGGGATGAAATTTTGTGTGTATATTTGTGTTGGTCCCGGAAAGGTCAATTAAGACAATTGGACCCGGCAGGTGGCGTCGTTTTCGTGTTTTCGTTAAAAAACGGATCTGCTGAACATTTGTGTATCATAGATAGCGTAGAACAAACTCTTTGGCATTTGACGGGATAAGACATGCGAAGTCACTTGCGTCACTGACATATTTCCATCAAACAAATGGGAGAGTAAAATTATGGTAGAGTGGACGTAAGGCAATTTAATATATAAATAACTCTTCAATTATAAAATCAGTAAAAAGCTTCAATACATAAACATAAAACGTCGTCACACACGAAACTCGAATTGTAAGCCATTGTACCGCGCATTGCAGCATTGTACCGCGGCGAACAAATATGAATGCAGAAAAAAGGTTTACGGGAAAATCCAAGTGTAAGTGACCAAATTACCACACAATCCACACAACGGCTTAAATACATTACGTATTACATACGGCCTTCTTCGGCCTAACACTTTAAGGCAAAGACAGGTGCGCCAGAGAATCCGAAAACTGGCGCAGACTTCAAAGTATGGAGCACTGACTAGACTACCACAAGGCGGAGTGGAAGATACAGTCGAGTTCATTGATATAAAGGTAAGTATACACTTTTTTACCTAATCGAATGCGGTCGCCTACAATTTGAAAGCAAAAGCATTCGATTAGGTAAAAAAGTGTATACATATTAATGAACTCGACTGTGCCTAAAGAGCTACACAGGCGCTTCAACGGGGCCCGTACGGGGCCCGACATAGACTGCTCGCGTCTGTGAACTGGGTACGTTGCGGGGAAACCGAAGGTTTTGTCTGTGCAATCGCAGACGAAGTTATCATGCATGACGAAGAATTACTGCGGTACCTACTGTCGACCTTTTATCGGGCATGCCGCCGTCCAGGAGTGTCACTCAGGCATATCATTTTCGGTTGTGGTCATCATCCTAACGGCAAGTACTTGGACAAAGACAAACAGTGTCCTTTTTTAACCTGACTTTGGCTTTATAGGCAGGGCCCAATAGAGTGATAGGGGCGCGCGCTAGGTGAGTGGCCTAGGGAAAATCCACAGGAAACCTCCGACACGACCACGCCGGAAATACCCTAAGAATTTGCGCTTCACTGAGATTGGTTGAGCGGCTTCCAGCCTTATGAATAACAGCCCAGTATTTTTATCTCACGAAATGAGCAACACCGTAGAAACTTCAAAAACTAATAGACGGAGTGAAATTAAGGTTCAACTCTGAAAAAATGCTTTCATATGTCGGGAATTTCCTTTTTTCTCAACCGATTCTCATGAAAATTTGTGAGTAGGTTTGATAAGGTACAACAATAACAACAACAGGCTCAACAAGCTAAAAAAATCGTTATATTGAAGTATTTCATCGATTTCATCAACCGACAGATTTGGCTACTGTAATTAATTATGTTAACGGCCCTGTCATACGATAAATAGTTACGGAGATATTAGACAATCTTTTTCTAATTCACTGAAATGAATAATTGTCACCGAAATGAATAAATCTAGTCACCGCCGTCACCGAGGTAATAACGTCACCGAGGTGAAATAAATAGTCACCGTGATGATATTAGGTTACCGAAATGATTTTGTATCACCGATGTGATATAACAGTCACCGAACTTACAGTAGGTATTTCAACATCACCGTCAAACAGCGAGGGACCACAGTCATGTCATGTGACATTCCGTCTCCTCATATTAAACTTGATTCTTCGCAACTTTCTACATGGCAATTCGTATTTTCAGACGATAGAAAAAAGAAAATGAAAAGTTTGCAAGTTCCGTAACAATAATCGTACGTCTTGTATCAGCGACAATCATCATGTTATCGACGACTTATACCAAAAATCTAAGCAGCATCAAATGAAATCAACTACGGTAAGGGCTAATAAACCCCACCCAAGACCAAGCATTATTATTTACTGAGCCTTGTACCTAGTCGATGCAAGGATTGAAATATGAATTTATCTATTTGACGTAGGTATAAACGTTGTCTAATACTCAACACACAGCCATGGCTCACCCGTTCTCATAAGATAAAAGTAACAAGAATAAAAGAAAGAATAAAAAAGAATAAGAAAGAAAGAAATTATAAAGAAAGAAAGAATAAGAGTAGAAGTAAGAATTCATGGTTGGCTGCTAGAGAATGCCATTTGGCATTAAGCCCGCCATCAACATCATCATCATCCTCCTAGCGTTATCCCAGTACAGTTGCATCCTGAAGAATGCCTGGGGTCCGCTACCTAATCCCAAGATTTGACGTAGGCACTAGTTTTTACGAAAGCGACTGCCATCTGCCATTAGCAGTAGGTACTCAGTATTTGGCATTATAATGGTCTCTACCCACGCCAACGGCATTAAGGGGCTTAAGTATATGTAGGTACCAATGTTATGTATGTATGTAAGTAAGTATTGAATAGCACCCACGTGTCGCGATACCTATCCCCATATAAATGTGCGGATTAATGTGCGGATTAAATTCAATGTGCTGAATGGATCCCCATAACCACGAAATGGTGGAATGAGAAATGTAATGACTTTTCCTCTCATCCATACTAATATTATAAATGTGAAAGTCTGTCTGTCTGTCTGTCTGATACCTCTTCACGCTTAAGCCGCTGGACCAATTTGGATGAAATTGTGCATGGAGATATTTTGAGTCCCGGGGAAGGACATAGGATACTTTATATCCCGGAAATCATACCTTAAAGGAGTGGAAGCTTGTATGGAAGAGCGATAACTTGGTAAGCGCCTGATATAATAGCAATAGAAATTACATTCTATCGCGATGAACGAGTTCCACGCGAACGAAGTCGCGGTCAAAAACTAGTATTAATTAATAAAAATTACGTGTCGCTTTTAGCAGCATTTCATATCATGCTTAACAAAAACCCTATTTTCCCTTTCCCTCCTTTATAGTTTCGTTATGTCCGTCCATAAGTCCGTATGTCAGACCGTCTGTCCGTCCGTCTGTGCGTCTGTCCTCGGCTTAGCTCAGTATCCGTTAATTAAATACATAGTTCTAAATAAATTTACATATATACACTAACAAAATGGTAGATTGAAATCTTGGAAAACATATTTTTTGGGCTTTTTAGGGTTCCGTACACGAAGGGTCCAAACGGAATCATATTGTTGTCACTCATGCTTCCGTCCGTCCGTCCATCCGTCCGTCCACGTCCGTCCATCCGTCCGTCCACGTCCGTCCGTCGTCTGTCACAAAAAAAATTCCAAATAATTTTTCAACTTCCCTTTGACCTATAAACTTGAAATTTGGTGATAATGATGATGATTTGGTTATTACGTATATTTTACAAAACAAATACAAATATATGGATAAATCACATTTATTGACGTTGGTTCGGAACCCTAAATGTGCGAAGTCCGACTCGCACTTGGCCGGTTTTTTCCTATTATCTACGTAAAGTTTGTGTTAAACACTATTAAGTATAAGTTTTTTGAAATTTGACATAAACTAAAGGATTATCTTTAAACGAGCAATTCTTGTTTATACGAGTATCTATATATATTTCTATATATCTATATTTCTATATTTTCGGGATCTCGGAAATCTTATATCTTTAAACGAGCAATTCTTGTTTATATCTATATATATTTCTATATATCTATATTTCTTAATTTCCGGGATCTCGGAAACGGATCTAACGATTTTGATGAAATTTGGTATGTAGGGGTTTTCGGGGACGAGCAATCGATCTAGCTAGGTCTCATGCTCGGGAAAACGCCGAGCAAAGCTTTGTATGTTTATACAGGGTGTCCAGTAATTAATGGACAAACTTCTAACCACTGATAGAGCTCCTGAGGCTGGTCCAGAAAATGGACATTCAGGTTTAGTAAGAGTCCCTAGGTTTCCGAGATAATCGAACCTTTTATTTTCTTAATAATTGGTACCTTGTTTCACCTTAATGAGTATATAAGGGTTAATCTCCAGAACTACAGATTAGATTTCAATTTATTTCTCATCAACCATACACAGAGAGTAATAATGTGATTATGGTCTTGTTTTTGCAGAGCCGATCAAATGAAATGAAGGTCTCCGCTTCAGCTTCGACAAAAATACTTTCATATGTCCGGATTTCCTCTTCAACGACGAAAAGTTCACGTTTGGCGATTTGTCGTCCTAGCTGTGTTTGTTAAGCAAATTCTATTTTCACGACTAATTTTTGTCATGCTCAAGTTCTGATGATGGGATCCATAAGCAATCGAGGCAACTCCTCAAATGTGAAAGGCACAGACATATTAGTATTTTCATCAACTAATTAAGCATTTGATGACATTTGATGAAGTGAAACTGATGATGATGATCAGAATTCAACGACGCATAGTTCACGTTTGGCGATTTGTTCTCTTGCTGTGTTTGTTAAGCAAGTTAGATTTACAAGACAATCATTTGTCAAGCTCGAGTTCTGATGATGGGATCCATGAGGAATCGAGGGAACTCCTCAAATGTTAAAGGCATACATACTTATAGTGATTTTAGTATTTTCATAAACAAATCGAGAATTTACATTTAAATAAGTGACATTTGATGAAGTGGAACTGCTGATGATGATCAGAATGGAATTCTTCAACGACGCATAGTTCACGTTTGGCGATTTGCTCTCTTCGTTATGTTTGTCAAGCAAGCTAGGTTTTCAAGACACATTTTTGTCAAGCTTGAGTTCTGATGGTGGATTCCATGACGAATTAAGGGTACTTACTCTTCTACCATTATACTTATTACATTATTACTTAAACATTTTACTTATAGCCATTTTTATTTCATTGTATGGAATCTAAGAGTGCACCATCTAAGTATAATAATCTTTCACCGGCCTCCCACATTGAAGTCGGTTTTTTTTTCTTAAACAATATTTGTGAACGAGCTTAGCTCCTAAGCTAATACCTATATTGGACCTGTCTGATGGCAAGCGATTGGGGATTCTTAGTGTTGACTGCTACTGCTAGAGGCAAATTTAAGTCCTTCACTTCCAACACAGCCCATTTTCGGGAGTTCTGGAAGCCTTAATGACCACCAGTAATGCAACACCATACCTACACATTCAGTGCATCGTTACTATGACTGCAGTCTTCTTTGGCTGTAAGGGAGATAACAAGATACCTACGTTTCCAGTTCGACTGCTCCAAATAACTTAATAATTGACTTACGCCTCGTACATTACGTGCGTTAATTTACATATTACCTACTATGATGATTTTCAGTAATAGCATCTATCGGATTGTAAAATCTTTTTTTTTTCAGGAATGCCTAAAAACTACAAACAGAAGTTTATCTTCGTCAACTTACGGCTAGCGACAGTCTTCTTTGCAACGTTGAAATTGTCACACCGTGTCGGCACACCCAGAAGAACATAACAATATTTCGATACGTCCTCCTAACTTTAATTCCTTAAACATAGATGTAATAAACCATATTTATAGCCTGTTTCTTTATTAGAAAACTATGGAAATTAAAGATTGCCGACGTGTTACTTGATGGTTACTTGCCACAAATTATAGTCGTTCTTTGCACTGTCGTCAGTACTCAGTATAGGTTTAATAATATCTCGCTACCTGCTTTAATAAATAATATCTGGGTGACCAAGTCCCATGTCCAGCGCTCTGCCAATACGCCGGGCTCAGCCGCTAACGATGCCCAAACTTTACTGTCAAGTGTCGTAAATACGCTTTCTTAACATGTAATTACATATTTTCGGCACTTGCAGTAGAGACCCTGGTACCCTGGTCGACAGATACTAAATAATTAGTAAAAAAAGTTTTTCAAAAACTGATCGGGGTCTCAGGTGATCTGAGGGCTGGGCTCTTACTTCGCCATGCGGCTGAGCCTGGCCATTAAGCAAGGCAACGCAGCGAGCGTCCTGGGAACGATGCCTCGGGCAACACTAGGAGGAATTGAGGACGGGCGATTCAAATTGTAATTATTATCATTAAATATTATTGATATTAATTTATTTCATATTATTACATTACATTATAAATTACTTGTGGGTATTATTTGTGGTTATTAGTATTTTTATGGAATTTTCATTTTATTAAAAACTTGTTTTGGGATCGCACGATGCTTATAGGCGTCAGTTACACGGTCAATATTATCAAGCGATACAGTATTGGCCTCTCTGTCACTTTCATGTAAGTGAGAGAGAGGTCAATACTGTATCGCGTGATAATATTGACCGTGTAACCGATGCCATACAATATCTTAGAATACAAAATTATGTACTTACAATCACAATCGTGCAGAACAGTCCTTAAAACCATTGTCAGTCAGTATATCAACGTCCTTATGAATTTGGGTGCCGATTCTTTTTTTATGCGCTAAACACCGTGCGAACCCCAGCCCGGCTAGCATGAAAATCCGGACCAAATATATGCTCCGACATATAACCTGAGATCCTGAGATAATTCTAAGTGCGGCGGAGACTAATTTATCTCCATACACAAAACGAGAGACATCTATGAGAGAAGGCCTGTGCCCAGCAGTGGGACGGTATACAGGGTGGATTTTCTTTTTGGGTCAGTGAGGGCAGCTACCAGATCCCGTGCTGCTACGTGAACATGGTTTTAGAAGACCTTCCTTTGATTTAAAATTAATGAAAAATGGCGTTTTCAGATTTTGGAAAAAACATATAGGGTGCGAGACTGCGAGAAAAAGGTCATTTTCGACAAACTTTATTTTTTATGCCAATCGATTCCATTGCTATCCAATATCAATAGTTTCCAAGGGGTCAACTTCCGGTAATGTACTAAAAAGCCAAAAATTAAAGAAAACTTTTCCCATACATTTACTATGGAGAAAAAAATAATTTTTACACATTTTTCTATCTTGCCTATCTGTCTTGCTACGCTTAAGGAACATGATATTGTATGAAAACATAACATTAAAAGCATTCAAAATGTCAAAAAACGGGAATTTTGTTTTCACTATTTCTCCATAGTAAATGTATGGGAAAAAAATTCCTCGATTTGTGGCTTTTCTAGCCGGAAATGTTTTTTTGGTCCCATACAAGCTTTTGATCCTGAATAGGAACACGATCGATTGGCATCAAAAAAAAGTTTTGTCAAAATGGCCTTTTTGTCGCACCCTGTATGTTTTTTCCAAAATCTGAAAACGCCATTTTTCATTAATCCAAAATCAAAGGAAGGTCTTCTAAGACAATTTTCACGTAGCAGCACGGAATCTGGTAGCTGCCCTCACTGGCCCAAAAACTTATATATCCGACAATTTATATGTCTGGGTATTATATTTAAAAATTCACGTATATCTTTTACCCAAATTTGACGGTAAAACGTGACCATAAATAATGTCATTTGACTATCATCCTAGCCCGGCAGCCATCCAGCAGCTAATATAAACCGACTAAATGCAAGGTTGAATGGTCTTCCATATTTCACGTATTAATATTTGACGGTTTACAACCTACGTATTTTTGACGTATATGCCCGTGCCCCGTCCTCGCCGCGCCCGTCGACGACGGTGCATTGTTCTAGGTCAACGTTCCGTGTCCGGGCCGGCCCGTTTCCGAGGGCCACCGTCGCGCTTCCGAGGCCGGCCGTCGCTTGACGGCCGTCAAACGGATGCATTGTTGATAGAGCGACCGTTCCGTGTCCGGGCCGGCCCGTGCCCGAGCGTCACCGTCGCCCGGCCGGGCCCGGCCGGGCGACGGTCGCCCTCGGAAACGGGCCGGCCCGGACACGGAACGGTCTAGCGTGAATCATCCTTTATAATATGCGCCGTTTAATATCGAAACGTGCGTCGCCTGGGTTTTTATTACTTGTATTTAAGTTAGAAAATTGCGTTATTATTACTCATATTTAGACCCAATGTAATAATCCTTCCATGTTATGAAAAAATGCTTTATTGTGCATTATTTAAATACTTATAGCTGGTTTTAAACAGTTTTGTTTTATTAGCATAAAGTGTCAAATGCATGGTGACTGTGTCCCATCTGTGAGGCATCTGTGGAACGTATTTAGGCTGACAATAATGGTGAATCTGTGATCTAAAAATGAATATTATATAACAACACGATTGCTAAAGTTTTGAAATGAGTGCCGAAAGGAAAAATGAATATCAACGTTAAATAAGCGTAACCCATTTATGACGGATTAAAATTCCAAAATAAAAGAGAATTAATATTATGTCTTTTACATGTATTAACATGTATTAGTTATAATAAATAAATAACAGTTGAAACATTCTAAAGAAATAGAATAACTATTTCAAAGGAATAGGTACTGTCAAGAAGATAAGCCCAGAATTGTAAAACCTTGTCAGTGACAGTCGACAAACAAAATTATATTAAGATCTGAGTATGAAGTCGTTATCTGGGGTTGAACTCGCGAGTGTGACAAAGTGACATCTATAAAGGCGGTTCAAGCGGCAAAACACTTGATGTCGGTCGCGAAGAGCTACGAAAGTCATTAAACTGAAATTCCATTATCAAACATAACACATACAACTGCCTAGGAACCGCCTTCACATGAGAAACACTGGGACCGCGTTCTCTTAAATTAATTCTAGGATATTAAATCTGTACTAACGAAAAGGATTTATGTTTAAATTGTTGTGTTTGCATAAATGGAACATTATTTGCCTGAAAATTTATCTGATAGCGTAAAGAAGTTGTGTGTTACTTAAGTTTATATTTTCGTTTTGTTAATGACTGTAACGGCTGTGACATAACTTAATTTAGTCGGATACGACCAATGACTGTCCCTAATAAGTATAAAAATTGTTGATATTGCGTCTGTCCCCTCCAGGATCGGGATGGTACCGTCTCCGAGTCGGCTTCGCTTCCCACATCGGCGTGAGGGGTGTATTGTTCGTGAGTTTGGGTACTTCGAAACAAACTTCCACGCTCAAGTGTTTGCGCTCCCGGCTCTTTGGTAAATTGTTATTCATAGCTTTGTATAAACGACGCTCGCTCCGAAAGAGTGCTTCACTCATACTCTTTATTTCGCTTTTAATATCATCTCTAGTGTAAAGGATTTTTTTTTCTTCCTCCGTTTTTTTTTCTTTGAGATCTATTGTATCACTTGTTACTCTTTGAGCAAATCTTCTTTCTCTTTAAAAAATATGCCTTCAGAACCGCGCGTTCTGTCAGCAAAATGTATTGATTATTTTGATACTTAATTTCGTTTGGTTAATTCTGGTCACAGGGTTTTATTGTGACTTTAAGAAATGTAGGGCATAGCGGAACGTCATTTCGCTTATATTTGGAGTAGGTACCTATCCCAAATAGCCATCCAACCAGTCATAATAGCATCACTACTTGTTCTTTAGCGATGTGGTGTTGTGTCGTCGTGGTGAGTAATATTGCCAAAGACGGTAACGGTAAATAATGGGTCAGTAAATAGCATGGATTTTTTCTTACTATCAGGCAGCATTTTAGTTGTCACGGAATCATATGATAACCGAAAGTATAGTGCCACTTCTTTTACAATTGCTTATAGCCCTTTCGTTCGTTGTCAGTTCGAATCTCGGTTAGCAAAACCTAGCCCGGGCTCGACGGCATACGTACAAAAACCTGTAGTAATGGTAGCTACAGCGCAGTATGCACTACGTATGCAGTTCATCCCGTGTGCCTTTCTAGGTCTACAGGGTATTTTTAATGATTATATCGCGGCGAATTGGAGTGATAATATGCTGAATTTTCTCTATTTACACCTCATTTGGGTCATTGTTAGATTTAGGTGCGCGTCTTTTCGGTGGACATGTCAAAAGTGAAGGGCTACAAAGCTTAATTTTCGATTGATCTGATAACCCGCATAATCTGTAATTCCGTGTCTATGAATCCATGTAATAAAAACGTAAATTACGTGCACACAAGCCGTTAACTATTGATCACCGAATGGACAACTTTTGTTTTTCCGACTGACAATGACCCATTTACGTGCTACGACTTACGGCGTAACGCTACAAGGTAATGTGATTATCCCTTGTGGTGCTATGCCTTCGCAGTGATAAATAAAAATTGCAGCTAGGGTAAGGTGGGGTTAGGAAGGGGCAAGACTATCACGGTCTCATTATCTCTTCATGTTAGTCTAATTTGACCCGAGTGAGGCTTAACACATTCACTGCTAGGACCGTAGGAACCCGCCTAGCGGGCGCTCTGCTCGTAGACGCGTAGCCGATACCATGCGTTTCCCCATGTACACAGGAAATTTCGTAGCGCTACGAAAATCTTGGCAGCAGAAGTCTTAACCGTTTAGTGAAAGTTGTCCAAATAGTCTATATTTTCATGATTCAAAACTCTATCTGATTAATATCAGTGCGTTGCGCAATTTTAAGCTATTGTCTACGCGTCAGAATGAGCGAGCGTGTGCAACCGATTTGTTTACCAACCAATCTCGATAAGTCAGTAAGCGCAAGCGGTTGCTAAAATAGAAATGATTATATTTTTAACTGTACTGAGCCGTAACATGTCACGGTTAATGCAAATCGGTCGAGTGCTTGTCTGAATCGCGTCACGAGGGTCTCGTACTTTAGTCCATTAAGAATTTTTGATGATTAAAAAAATAATCTAGATATTTCCCTGTAATATTTACATCAGTATATTAGTAAAATAAAGTAAAAATACCATTTCGTTTTAAAACTTATTTCATTGTCGGAATTGCTTTCAAATATGATACTTCCATTAGTGCACTGCGGACAAACAGCGGTCTTAAATAATATTCATCTAAATTCAAAGTAAGGCATAAAAGTACCTAACTAGAAAAGGATTATAAAAACATCCTTTATTTTCATGAATTACCTACCGGGTTCAATCGACGAACTCGCGAGGCAAACTTTTAAAATATTCTTATTTCCAGATATAAAAAATATACATTTGTATAAGAAAAATGCACGGAATGACAACAAAACTTGAAGAATAATAAGGACAGCAATAGTTTTCGTAGTTCCAGTACTGTAAGACTGATAACGGACATGCGCAATGCGTCTTAGCGCTGTATCTGAATGAACTTAAGTTTTCCGTCTCATCAAAACAAAATAAACCTTATATTATTGTGCATTAAATATTATAATACATCTCTCAGGTGCACCGGTGTGCAGCAGAGGCATTGCTAACCATGAAGATGCGTCTGGTATTCCAACACTCACAGTAACAATATTTATTCACCCACACAAGCATAAACAGAGAATTACATCGACTCGAAGTGCCGTTCATGTGTGTTCGTATAGCTTTCTATGTATATAAATTTTCGATAAAGCAAGATAGGGCAAAAGAGGAAAAGCGTTGGTAGTAAAAGCGAGCAAAATGCCGGCCGGGTGCTCGGTGACAGTTGTCAGTATACTGTGGAACGTGGGGAGGGATGGTAGTCTCGGGGGAGGCCGGTTTTGGCGGTAAATTCTCCGAGTCGCGCTCACAACTTCCACGTGGCCTGCCATAAAAACAAATAAACTGTTACTTTCATTAGCTACCGCGGTCAAAGGTCAACATTTGTGACAATATGAGGAAAAGCCATTTCGAGAAAACGTAACTATTAACTGTGTCGTGTACCTGACTTCGTTTTTATGGAAAAGTAAGTGGATGTTCATTTTAGTAGTAGTTTAAGCTAGTTATATAATATCATATAATTTAAGTGTGCGGTCGCTGCTGAACTGCTATCGGGGGAATCGAGCCGGTGCTATTTATCAGATTGAATTTGGGTAAAAGTCAGTAAGTTGGAAACGTTTAGAATTTCGCAGTCACTTGCCCTTTCAAGATAGGTGGCTTCGTTGATGTTTTATCTCGATAACCTGATACTTCTCAAGAAAGGTGAGGTTGAGAAAATTAAGAAAGTTTTGAGTTTTTATTTCAAATATTCTCATCTTTTCACAAATAAATAATAGAAAAACTGCCGTAGGTCAACAACTACAATAAAACGAGGTTTTTTAAAGGACGAGGAAATGAAGGGTTGTAAATATAACCTATATTGTTATTTTAATACATACCTTTATATTTAATGATGTGTATTTTCGTACACAAGAGGATGAATTTCTTAATGGTATGGGATATTGATTAAAAGGTAAAAGAAATTTAAAAACCGGCCAAGTGCGAGTCGGACTCGCGTACGAAGGGTTCCGTCCCATTATCTTTAAAAACTGCAAAAAAAACACGTTTGTTGTAACTTAATATTTATTATTTATTTTATTCTGTTTCTTTAGTATTTGTTGTTATAGCGGTAACAGAAATACATCATCTGTGCAAATTTCAACTTTCTAACTATCACGGTTTTTGAGATACAGCTTGGTGACAGGCGGACAGACGGACGGACGGACGGACAGACGGACATACGGACAGCGGAGCCTTAGTAATAGGGTCCGTTTAACCCTTTGGGTACGGAACCCTAAAAACAGAGTAAATGTAAGTTCCTAAATTGTGTTGAAACGTTTTTTGGAAGAGATCGCTTTAAATTGATAAGACAGCCTGTTGATACCATTTTTTTTTCAAGCTTTTGTAAAAATCCCTTAGGTATGTAGTGGTAAAATAACATTACAATTACTAAAAAGGCTGCGAAGGACGGGATAGCCTGCCAAGTAGGTACGTTATAGAATTAGTAGTTCAATTATAAAAAGGAAAGAAAAGAAAGGAAAGGAAAGGGTTGTCTGGAAGAGATCGTTCTTTAGCGATAAGACTGCCTGTTGTTTACCTCTACTTTAAAACTAATGTTTCTGTACTGTGATCTTTTTGAGGTGTGCAATAAAGAGTATTTGTATTCTATTGTATTGTATAAAAATATGAGACGACGCTGGCAAACAAGCCTACGGTTCACCGGCTGGTAAGCAGACACCGAAGCCTGTAGACGCCCGCATCTCCAAAGGAACGTTTGGAGTGTAAGAAACGTTGGTCATAAATGTTCTGACCGGCCTATTCTTACTTCTGAAATCATTGGGTGCTACCTATCAGTGAGGTACCTAACGTTCGCGCACAGAATCAAAGAAGTAAATAACATTACATATGTCAGTCATAGTCCAGTACCTGGCTACTGTCCTGCAGGGGAGTCCGCATATAATTTTTTTATTTTCAGGAAAGGTGAGTAGTCTTAGCAAGTAATTTAGACTCGGGTGGACAGCTGTCAGCTGGTACATTTTCCAGCTCTGCCGCCTGGTGCATTTTTCAAAGTCACATATCTACATGAACTCTGAAAATATTACACTCCTTTCCTTGGGCAGTCGCCTATCTTCTTTAGGGTTCCGTAGCCAAAATGGCGAAAACTGAAAACTCCTGAAATGTCCTTATTTGTTTGTATTTTTTGTGTTTTTTTTTGTGTACAATAAAGTTATTACATACATACATACATAAAACTGAACCCTCATATTTTCATCATGTCCGATTTAAGCATGATTCACAGTAGACCGTTCCGTGTCCGGGCCGGCCCGTTTTCTACGACAGGACGTGCGACGGCCGTCGATTTCTTGTACTAGAAAACGGGCCGGCCCGGACACGGAACGGTCCACTTGGCCACTTGGCTTCAGTTGACGCCATTTATGGCGTCGACTGAACCAAGATGAGACACCAAGAACCGATACAAGAACCAACAAGAACCGATATGAGACAAGGTACGAAGTGGCCCAGAAATCGAATTGGTTGACTGTACATGGCAGGTTTTGGAGTTACGACTGTCTCTGTCATGCAACTCATGCGGAATAAATATTTTTAATAAATTGCTTGTAAGAAAAAACAACGAACGTAGCCGGATTAAATCAAAGGGAAATAAGCACTTTTGTTTTTCACGCATCAAATTATTTTGATGAACATTTTTGATTAGTGTTTATTTAAGAATTTTTCAATGTATTTGTTCTCTGATCAAATAATTGAACTAAGGACTGTATTTGTGGTTAAGTAAAGAATTTTTATGAACTTATCTTAGATATAATAGCTATAAACTCTTTCCTCGTTTCACTCGTTTAGTTACTAATCAATTACATCAAGCTACAACTTTCTCTAACGCTTTGCGCACGTTCCTATATACGATACATACTTTAGCGCGAACTTAGTATAAAATAAATATACTATCAGTTATCTCCATCAAAGTTTTAATTGAACCAACATTTATTGCTCCAATTAGAGAGTTTATTTCCTCTATTGAACTGAAAACTAATACGTACATGTACGTAAGTTTTTCAACGTTAACGCTAGAAAGGCGCATAATTACTGGGTGCGTCGACAAAAGGTGATGCAGAGGACGTGCATTCAGGAAATGGAGAGATGTGATCCAAGAAGTTACCAGATCCATACTACAGGTATTTGTACAAATATAACACAAGACCAAACGACCTGGAGAACAGTGATCGAGAGAGCCACCCTTTAGTCGTTACGTCCCTCAGATATGAGGATACGACAAAAAAGAAGAAATTATTAACATTGCATTCGCGTTCAGGTCCCAGTAATTCAATGGAATTTTCAATTTGACCGCATCTAAAAGATCGCCTTTTTAATGTAGTAATTGTAATTATATATATGTATTATATCATGTGATGAATATTAGATTACTTTCTGAATTGAAATTTGCACCGAAACGATCGAGTAGGCAACACAACAGTGCTCTGAAATATAATAGGTACATAGAAGCACTGCAGCTACCCATATATCGTGCACACTGTCAACATGGTACTGCATACCAGGCGTATGTCATATAAATAACCTTTATCATTCATCTCAAGAGCATGCTACACCGCACTTGTTGGTCGTAAAAACGGTTGTTCCAAATAACATAACCCATCATAATATATGTAGTATCTCATAAAGAATAGGGATGTTGACTCAAAATTGATTATACTTCAAGAGAAAGAAGACAAAACTATGCCAAATGGTGAAAATCCTATTAAAATTTAATAACTAAGCTACAACCGTTAATTTTTTTTTAAGTTAGAGAGAGAAAGCGCTACAGATTAGTGGAGTCACTGACCTAGAGCGCCATGGTAAATGACGATCGTTCAATCCAAAGAAAAAGATTTGCGGAAGAGGAACAGAAAATGTCCACTCTTCAAACTTTGAAGAGATGAATTAATGATTTATTCTTTAGAGTTACGTTTATCGCTATTTGATAGTCTGATCCTTTTTCGAGGAAATTTGAACTTATTGATTTTTCTATTTGGTATCAACATCCTATTTTTTCTCGCATCTTCGTCTGTATAGAACTCGTGTGTGTCTTATCTCACCGAGGGGCAAACTTTTGCTCCCAATTGACCCCCCCAATGGATGATTGGCGGAAAGTAGATCTACATAAAACTATATTATGAACTATATTCTTGTAACATGATTATAAAACGTTTTCTCAATTGTAAAATGCGGTAGCTACCGATGAAACGATAGAAAGACTCCAATCATGGATGTATTTATTTATATACGGGCAATTATACCATATGTACAGGTAAATTACTTTCGAGACGTTTTTGCATTTGTAATAGTATTTGTATATTTACAGGGATTTCTACATTTAAATTTACACACATTTAAAATTTGTCCGTACACAACTACAAATGCAAAATCCTCTCGAAAGTAATTTACCTGTACCTACGTATGGGTCTCCGTTTATTTGTTCTTCGAATGTCTTAGCGAGCAGTGCAACCTTACTATTTCGTGCATTTGTTTCAGACGTTGCCGTTGGTAACTTAAATGCCAAACGCATTTCGGTGAATTACTGCATTTACAGGGCTTTTGTTGCGCTTGCAACAACAAAGAAAATATGTTACATACATGTGGTTGTGGGTATACCAATACCGATTGTGCGCATGTTAATTGTGTTTTGCTTGACTGCGAAGGTAGAGTTTCTGTTTACCTACTTATTTGGTATGCTCTACAACAAACACAGTCCGATGAGCTTTGTCATTGGAAGTACCGTCCGCTACATTTGGCTCAATCATCTAAGGGCGGATTTAAGCAAACAGGAATAGTGAGGTTAAACTTCAACATTTTTGGGACAAATCCTAATTAAAAACGTGAGTTTGTGCGGATGGATGGATGAATATACGTTCCACATTTATCTCAAAAACTACTGAACTTATTTCTATGAAACTTTCGAGTAGCTTAAACATCAGCATAACACATAGGTTAATTTGTTTCAAAATTCATCCCCTTAGGTGGTTAAAAGGGGGTCGTCAACGAAATTTCTTTTAAGTTAGAAACTTAACACTTCCCTAATGGACTAAGCATTACTCGTAAAATGAAGAAAATAGTTTTTCTCGTGTTTTAAAATTCAAAGGGGGAAGGGAGGTTGAGGTACCTATGGGAAGCAAAATTTTTTTAAACGAGTATCTTGAACACACTTCTTCGTTTATAGACCTAGCATTAAATTAGGAAACTAATTTCAGGAAATGGTGGTGGTTTTTGGAAATGAATAGGATAGCCGCATCACCCTTTGAGGGGATGAAAAGGGGGCTGATACATGGTACCTTTGGGCAACCTGAGTTTCTTAAAGTGAGTGACTTCATACTTCGCGGGCAGACTCTCAGTTAAAATATAAGAAAATAGCATTTTTGAAAATTCATCTCTTAAGGGTTGAAGGGGTATGGAAAACGTGTATAATATTCGAAGCAAGGGAATACAAATTTTGTTTTTAGTATAGGTAATATTATAGTATAGTGGGTAATAAGTAAATAGAATATACCTTAATGTTTAATCTGAGGGCGTCGAGCATAATCAGCAAAAACGGCCGTCACGTCTCAATCGGTAGCTGTCACAATTCTTTACAAAAAAATATAAAATAGGTATATATCATTCATATGACAAAGAGTGTGTTTACCATGTATCACTGTTAACAATCTATAATAAAATACAGTTTAATAAATACAATTCCGTAAACGTCCCAAATGGTCTATTCGGACGCTCAGATATCGTTTTTGAACTTAATTTTATTGGACTGTAAATGAAATCAATATGGCCGACACTTTATCCAAATCTGACGTAAAATAGTAGAAAACCATAAATAGTTTTATAGTAAAAAACCTCCCTGACACCGTATCATTTTTTTATGAAACTTAACAGGTATTTAAATAAAAGTGTGTGTGAGCTACAACGCATGATTGGAGTTTAAAATCGATGTCTTTTACGTAATTGGCACCCCGAGGAACTTTGAAGATGACATCCATATCGATTATTGAGAAAAATAAATGTCCGCCATTTTGGATTTGAAAATGATGTCATTTTTGTAATCAGCACACCAAAAATAGTAGATACACCAAAGTGATATAACATAGGATTGTGTGGTGTACTGGCGTTATGAATAAATGATGGCGGGTAGTTGCTCCTACCAAGGTGACAGCAGTCGCACGACTCGCACTTCACTTGACATCGACCAGCTGTGGAGCGAAGGCAGGAACAGCTGACCCAAACGAATAGCCTAAAATGTTGGTTTTATTTAATACCCCGAGCGACCCAATTGGAGGACATCACAGTGGCGACGAGTTATGTGAGTGAACTTTAACCCTCCGTTAAAAACAAAAGAAAAAATAAATAAGGTAAAACCTGCATAATGAGTGGTATGACCACCTGAAACAAAACGTTGACAAGGAAGGGATGGAGTAGACAAAGAACCCAAAACGCGAAAATATAAAGAAATTAAGCAATGACGGAATTTACTTAAACTGTGTGTTTACTTGTTTAGCTACCCGAAGTAATTAAATTCTATGCAGTTTTAACAGCCAAGAGTGTATAAATTAACCTCAATTGTTGCGTTGGATTACAATTTCAATGAAATATTTGGGTTTAACTATTTGTTGTTTGTTGAAATAACACGTCAACTGAAGGGAGTTTTTACATTATTCGCAATGAAAAATAAAAGATTTTAAAATAGAAATACACGGCTACCATTGTTATAACTTACAGTTATTGTCCCGTTGTTAAATATATGTTGTCAAATCAAATAGGGAGAACCAGTGAGTTTGACCTTCGAATACGCATATGTATTATGGACCTCGGTATCAACTAATACTAGGAATCATGCGATGAGTTGATTATGAACCGCATATTGTATTTTTTATTAATTTATTTAACGCACTGCATATTTATGCTACCGATGCGTTATAAAATTTGGATGTAAACTTTGCAACACCTGTCTTTATGGTGTGCTGCGGGGTTCTAAGTAGCACAACGCAGTTGGTATCCAATGTAGGCATTATTCGGATATGTAAGTCCAGAATTAGTAACGTTCAAAGTATTTTTATAAATACAATAATCTGAACATGCCGGTCTTAAAGCTAAATGGATATTTTTAGCAGAATGTTCTGTCGTTGACTATGCTCACTTACAAGTTACAACCGAGTGAGTGACATGATTTTCGATATGAGATTGCAGTTGTGAATAGGTCTATACATACTTAGGAAATCAAATGATATCTACTTCTAATCATTTCCTTGTCAGCGTGAAATACAAAGTTGTCATGGTCGTCAATGGGTTAAACTGGTCAATAAGATTTGGCTACAAAGGCGAGTCATACAATGATTCGTATGAAATCTGCGTCGGAAATTAAATTTAGAGGGAGTCTCAATAAAAACGAAGAAGATTTATTTATGCACATATACCTACATTTTAACAATACAAACCAAATATTGAAAAAATATATACAACAATAATAATAAAAAATATTCTGTACTATTATGCATGTAAATTGGTTGTTTCATACAGGTTGTGAAAATTAAATGCATATTTATACTTCACAATTAACACCTGAATAAAATAAAAAATGTGTGTTAATGAATGTGATAACTTCATGTAATGAATTATATATACTGACTGATCAATTAGTTAACTAAGAAATTATTATGGCAGATACAATATGTGGCGTCATAATATCAATAAAAACTTTGCTGTCCACTAATAAATTAAACAGTAAACACGTTCATACAAAATGCTTTGATTCAATTATAGTTAGTGTATAACATATAATATATATATATACATATATATATATATATAAATATGAGTTAATATGGAATCAACTCATCAACATATAAATAAATAGACAACCTAGTCCCAAACTAAGCAAAGGTACTAAATGGCGATATATCTACATGTATGTGCTGGTATACATTTGAGTTAAAATCTCAAATACACTATTACTCAATATGAGAATTTGTAAGAGGTAAACTCACAGGTAATAAAGTAAACTCAGAATTCGTATTAGTACCAAGGGATTTTAATAATAACTCATCTTGAATGGTGAAATGTTCATTAATGTAAAATATTTGTACAAACATTTGTTATACCTACGTCCTACATATAACACGTAGACAGCTAGAGCATATTATATAGGACTGTCCAAAGTCAACATGAATAAATCACCTAAAATAAATAAATGAATCTCAGAATTGGGTTTGTGCTAAATATAGTATTTTGTAACAGCCTTAAAACTAAAGGTTAATTATTTCGTCAAAGGACGTTAAATAGTAGTATATAATATACAATGCAAGAGCAACTTGTAGTGACGTGCCAGGTCGGCTAACGACAGGCACGAGGAAAGTAAATCACGACAGTGATAAACATTTTCTAGTAAGAGTAGGTATATGTGTATGAATACGCCAAAATTTGTGTAAAATCCCGAAGGTGGACAATAAAACAACATTTCCCGAAGGTGGAATACTCATATTCATATGTATATGTACACATTAGTATTGAAAAATAAATTCCGGAAAAGTCCCGAAGGCGGATGATAAAACAATATTTCCCGAAGGTGGAATAGGTATAAGAAATACTTTTATAAAGGTACAAACTACAGAATAATATTAAAATAAGATCAAATATTTATTCTGCAATAATAGGCCAAAAGGGCAAAAGATACCTAAATTAGGCACATTTTAAAGAATCTGAAATTTAATTTAATATATAGAGGATAAAAGTCAACATATTTTCAGAACAACAGATTTAAAAAAGTCAAATGTCATTAAATTAAAATCTTGATGATATTAATTAGTTTGTCCTTAGAGTTGTACATGGTTTCTATAGTCATACATATCGGTTTTTCAGAACTGACACCTCAGAATCCGTTGAAACCGCTCAACCAAGTGCAAACTCTTAAAAGTATGTCAGTGTTGAGACCGCCTGCGTGGTCGTGTCGGAGGTTTACCCTGGATTTTCCCCAGGCCACTCCAACCGCACTCCTTTGCTTTATTGGCCTCGGCCTATAAAGCCACAATTCTTTTTTAGAAAAAATACTATTATTCATATATTACTCTCAAGTGTTGGTATAGATATAGATTACTAAGTAATCCAATTTCAAAAGTAAATGAATTTTAAAATTCCTGAAGACTACTGTCTAAATAAAATAATGATCATAATCCTACCACACCTATCTATTTATCATAAATGAAAGTAAATTGATCGAAGGTATCTTTTTATCGATTAAAATCAGAATTAAGGTGATACTTCTCAGAAGTGTCTTGTGGAGGTCTATTAGCAAGGTATGAAAATATAGATACCCAAGGCTGTTTCCAAGTGGAAAAAATAATAATAAAATAAAACAACGTACCTACCTAACAGTTAGGGAAGGTACGAGTAGGTGAATGCCGTATGAGCATGTCTGTGCATATAGTGCATTTAATGCAACTGAAAGTAAAAGGGTTGTATGGTAAAAAGCAAATGAAAATTTTATGGGTAACGACTGTTTCATGTGTTTTACATTAAAATATGTATATTATGAAGGTGTCCTAATTCAAAACAATTACTAAGGTTTACATTATTCAATATAATTAGTTATTATATACAAAGCATTATAACTATTATTATAAATTACGGCACACTATTCGGTACCGTTAATTCTTCAGCATTTTATTGTTAATGGTAAATGAAATAAAAGTCGGTATAATCACAAAGCGTGTTTTATAAACCGTTTCATCAGACTTAATTTAAATACCGCAGTGGATGCTGCATTTCTGATATTGTCAGGCAAGCGATGATACTTATATTCTGACGGCCTAAAGCTGATGTAGACAAGGTGTTGAGAGCAAATGAGTCAAAACTGAAAAAAACCTGGTACATTCCCATACAACCCGACTTAATCCATAAATGATTATACATATTACAATAGCTTAAAGTAGCCCAACGCACAGCGAGCGATGGACAAAGGCCATCTAAAATGCCTGACTTTCTTAAACGCTAGTAAAGTAGACATTTATGTGTGTATTATCCTTCATTCGACCTTAAAATATTTTGGTGGAATAATAAGTACCTATTTTGTCTGGTGAAATATCAATTTGCTTCTTTAAAAGTAAAAAAATGGAAAGGAATAAAAATCCCCCAAAAAATAAGGTTTACCGCTACATTGGCGTAGATACCGTGCTGTGCATTGTGTACCGAAAATCCTCAAAACTACATTAACATTTTTAGTTTATAGAATTTACCCTTAATTTCACCAAATTAATTTTAACTGACTCCGAATTCACAAGAAAGTCGGGTGAAATTAAAATTGTAAAAAATAAAATAAACAAGCTATTTAATAGTAGCGTGATAAAATCGTGGGGGTCCGTTGGATGCAGGCAGCCCACGATCGATGCCTATTTCCAGCAGTGGAAGTTTTCGGCGGATAATAATGATTTGCGTAGAAACAAATATCTATTCAGCTGCATATCTTTGAGTGAAATTAACACTCATAACTTACATTAATAATATAAGACAGAATGTTGAAACATTTAGCAGCCTGAATTCCTGTCTACTCTTTAATGAAACTATTTGTTAACTAAAAAAAATAATTAATAAATTTGAAATGTTTATTTCAAAATGATAGTTATTGTTCTACTTAGCTAAATCTTTGTATTTTAAGATTATAATACTAAGTTAATATTTTACTTTTTTGTCTTCTTTAGTAAAAAAATTGTTCCACATTAATGTTCTTATAATGGCCGATTTGAAAAAAAAGATATGAATATGATATCTACTAATATATGGAACAACAACTGTCTAAAATATTATACATAACAGTTTGGGATTATGTAGACGTACATCTTGTTGTATTGAGTGACATTTAAATATTTAATGGACCCTGAGATTATCTAGTTTCTTAGGTTATCCAGGATTATGGTAATGTGTTATTGTTATCCCAGGAGTGACTGAGTAAATAGAATATGATATCATTTTGGTTTAAAAGAGCTACATATGGTATACAAAATATATTAATATAGAAATTTAATATGTAACTGTACTACTATACATCGGGAAAATGCTGACTGCATTCTGGCACTATGCCGCGAGGTGGATTCCTTATTCCTGATTATTTATATTAATGTCGATTGAAAAGTAATGTTTTCGTTAATTTACCTGAGAATTAATTTTAGAGTAAAGTGCTGTCGATAGTGTCGATAGCTATAAAGAGTATATGTATATGTGCAAATTGTTGTTGGTTTAATTATGTACTTTATTGAGTACCCTAGAACAGGGGTCGGCAACCTTTTAAGGCCAAGGGACACAAAAAATTGTTTATTGGCTAAAAAAAAAAATTACGTGCCGCGTGTTGCTGACCGCTGCCCTAGAAAATAAAGGTAACAAAGTATGTTAATACTACTGAAAAAAGGGGGATGAGAAGAAGTAGACGGAAGTGGGAAAAAGAGATTTTAACTCAGTGACCAAAGTTGTAATTTAAAGGAGTAATTTTGGTGTAGACCAATTTATATTCTGCTATGAGAGTGGAGGACAAAACTGTACTGTGTATCTATTGTTTTATGTGAGATTATTGTGAGTTGTTTGTGAAGCTATTTGTGAAGTAATCTAATGATATAAAACAATTCAGATTTTGTAAAACATGAGGGAGGTGTGGTGTACTGGCGTTATGAATAAATGATGGCGGGTAGTTGCTCCTACCAAGGTGACAGCAGTCGCACGACTCGCACTTCACTTGACATCGACCAGCTGTGGAGCGAAGGCAGGAACAGCTGACCCAAACGAATAGCCTAAAATGTTGGTTTTATTTAATACCCCGAGCGACCCAATTGGAGGACATCACAGATTGTTTTATGTCACAGGATCGATATTGAATCCTGAATGGAACGAAGCACTTCAGACTTTACTGTAATGGGTCTGCGTCCTGTGTGTAGTGAGGGATTTAAGCGCGCTCAAGACAGACACAGTTTCATCCCCGAAGAGTAGGTGCTCTGCTTTTCTCACCTAAACCAAGCCAGACAACAAAAAAAAATGTCCGAGAAGTCACTTAGAATGAATCTGCCGACAAATCTACTCAAATCAAGATGGCCGCCACTTTTAAAAAATCTGATGTCAGATTCGTTTTATGGTACTGGTCTCTCGGACGCTCAGATATGAATTTTGACCGTTATCGTTATCGGATCGTAAATAAACGAAATCAACATGGCCGCCACTTTTTTTTTCAAATCTGCGGTCAAATTTTTGTTCTAAGCTGCCATCACGGACGCTCAAATATCGATTTTGACCGTAATCAGACCAATATGTTGAAATGGTGGGACGTTAGTCAAGTAAGCAAAAATGGATGGATTACGAATAGTCCGCTTACTTAATACCTATATAAATTATTTTATAATTACGTCACCGCTTAGAACTATAGTTAATTTCGGCTTAAAGGCTTGGTCACACCGCTTGCGGGACGCTGCGCTGCGCGGCAAAATACATGAAGGATCGTCCTAATACAAATGCGACTACGCGATTATAACGCGATCGCGCTACTTTTACTTGGAATTTTACTAGTAAAAGTCACGCGAACGCACGATAATCGCGTAGTCGCGTTTGTATTAGGATTAGGACGATCCCTGAAGCCGTCCCGCTCGCGTCGCGCAGCCTGTGTGGCGCTGGCGTCGCTAATCTGTTAGCATAATTATGTTCCGGCGCGCAGCGGTCACGTCGCGCGGACGTCGAGCAACGCTGTGTGACCAAGCCTTAAGTTAAAAACTAAATTTTAATTCCAATTCAAAAATCTAGAGATAAAGTTAAATCTAAGTTAAACTTTTGAAATATAAAAAGTAAAAAATAATTGCCTAACTTGTAATAGCTCAATATAAGACTTTACGTTTCTTATTGAACAATGTAGACGGGACTACAAAAATCCGTCTGCATTGTAAAATCTCAAATTGAGGTAATTACAAGTTAGGCAATTATTTTTTACTTTTTAGTGTTTTTTTTGGAGTCGGTTAATTTTTTATTAAAATTTTAAATTATTTCAAAAATTTTAGTGAATAATACCAGAGTGCATCTCATAACGATTCCAATTAGCTCAAGCACGGCTTACCTTTATTATTTTATTACGGAGTTCCGTTGCCTACCTTCCGGCTTCAATGCCCTGATAAGGTTGCTGGTAACATTACACGAGAACCGTTTAAATGAGCTTCGTCATAGTCGCTTCAGTATCTTGATCGAAATATATTAGTACCACCCATGAAACACTAGGAGTTTTGGCTGATTATCAGTCTTCTTCATCAGTTCCCGTTCACCAAATGCTATTTTCTGAATGTAAATGCTTGATTTCTTACTGAAAATACTAAAATCGCTATATGTTTCCCTTGAATCGGAATCGGGATTATGGTAAAAACGGGACCAACCTTGAAGTATATGCTTTCAAACAAAAAAAATATTTTCTAAATCGGTTCATTCATGGCGAAGTTCTGGGTAACACGCATTAAAAAAAAGAACGTACAACCGAATTAACAACCTCCTCCTTTTGTTGTAGTCGGTTAAAAAAGAGGGTTAAGCGTTATTTTCTTTTCAAGATAGACTCGCAATCAGCTGTTAGACAAAGTTCGACTCGATAGAGCACACAATCTTAAATTGTGGAACTGTTAGAAACTAACGTGGAACGGTTCAACCGGGCTTGTTAAGCTTTTTATTGAAACTTTATAGTAGCAGTCTAACAACATTACGCTTAGATTGAGACAGCCAAAGTAAATATATAATTTAAGTTTTCTATTTGATTTATTGTCAGTGAAGATTAGTTAAAGCGGTTTTTAAATTTTAAGTAAGAACTTTGAATGGACGATTTACTTGACACATATTTCAAAAATACAATTATTTACTAATAGGATGAACTTGCTATGGATTCAAATATCTCCAAATAAAATGCAATTGCACTCAAATATATAAATCAAGTACTCATAGTAAATATCTCACATAATATAAGTTTTGTGCTTATTTTTAGTCATGTCCTCGTCATGTCACAATCGTTGAACAATGGTCATTGGTAATAAGCACGCATGCTGGTACTAGGCACATATCAATAATAATTACGAGTATGTCAATCATCCGAATTTTTCAATCAATCAATCAATAATAATTTATTTCGGAAATGTCCATATCTTATTAGTAACAATGGAACTTAAAAACTATGTTAGTATTACATGTAACTTATCCTATGTGACAAATGTAAGCCATGTTAATTATTCTGCGCATACATTTGGCGCGAGACTATTTAAATGACTGCATTTTCTTTAGAAACTCGTTATCTGCCTCCATTTTATTACTGGTAAAAGTTGGGCAGGATAGAGAGACTTGCTACTCGTAAACTCCATTCATTTGTTTTAGGAGTGTCTTCACAGTAGCACTCAGTATGATTTGATCGTTGACATGGTTTCAACTTTCTTTATTATGACTCCTGATTTGATCATAATAGTAAAACTTTCGATGAAACGAGACTTCTAAGCCGATGCGGCAAAAAAGTTCTGCCGTATCGGCTAAGAAGTGAAAAGCATTTTTGTTACTTGCAGTAAATGTTTATCAATTGACCAGATCAAAAATTGATGACAATCCCAAGTAACTACCTCTTAGAATAACTTTGCAGATCAGTTATTAGTTTTGAATTACATTTATGCACATGCACATATGACGCCCCTGGGGTTGCAAGCGTCCATAGGCTGCGGTACCATCAGGCGGGCCGCACGCTTGCTTGCCACCGACGTGGTATAAAATGTTTGAAAAAACAATATTTAATTTAATTAATTAGCATCTATTGTAGTACTTTTAGTAAAGTAATGCTGTTCAAAAGCAATCCCATTTTTAATTAAAAAAAACTTTTTTACGAGTTTACTTCTCTTGGCGATAATAAATCCAAAAACCAAGTCTAGGTTTTTTAAGACTATCCTGGGTCCCACTGTTGGGCAAAAGGCCTGGTACATTTTAATATCATTTTTTTCTGCAAAATGTTTCACATTAGTTGAATTATTTAGGAGCTTTCAAAAGTTCAGATAATCCAGACGAGACCAGCGTACTGTAGCTCTAGTATAAGTTATTTCGAAACATTAACTAATTCGAACGCGTTTGCGTTTTGTCTCAAAATGTATGAAAGTGGTATGAAAACGTAAACAGCGCCTCTGGTGGTCACTAGTGGAAACTAAAACAGCAAGTATAACATCATTTGCTAACCGATGAACGCGCGTATTTCAAACTCGGTAAGAGCGTTTTCATACATTTTGAGGCAAAACGCAAACGCGTTCGAATTAGTTAGTGTTTCGAAAAAACTTATACTAGAGCTACTGCACCAGTCGAATTAGGCGTTAGGTGAAATAAAAACGCATGTACAGAGTGAAAATTGGTAAAAATAACCGGGAGCAGTTTTTTGTTATTAACATACTATTTTTATTTTCCGTAGTGTAGGTATGAGCGAAAAACGGGCGCTGTGGTCAGCCATGTCCTTATTTTTAACTGGTGCTGAAAAGGTGGTATGGTATATTATTACAACGAGAACCTATATTACATCTATAATTTATAACGAATGCTACGGTATTTTTAAACCCAATATCGAATATTTGTGTCCGCTTAAACAAAAACCACTTTAATCATACAACTTAACGAACATCTGCTAACTAAAATATGTTTCGTCCTTTTCTCAGAAACGAAAAAGTCAAAGACAGATAAGGACAAACGAATTTTAAGCGTCTAGTTTACTAAAATAAATTTGGTGGTCGTTTACGAATAAGATACTCTAGATGCGGCGAACTCGCTGCGTGCTCGCGGCGACCTCACTGCGCGCTCGCGGCGAGCTCGCTGCGCGCTCACCTCGCTTCCAAGTCGCTCGCAGACAAACACGACAAGGCTCTAAGTCAACGTCTAGCTCTGTCCTATAAAGCCTGTCAATAATTATGTCTAAATTAGTTTTAGACGTGAAATTCGCGCGAGTCCCGCCTGACACGGGGCAAATTCTGAAGTTCGTAACTTTGTTGCGACTCCGTCCCCACAAGCGACGTCCCGGAGGCATCAAGCTTACTGTGCCGGATTTAGTGTGTATCTCGACGCAATTCTATTTGTCTAACAGGGCAGGACTGATGAGGTTCCTTGTGTGAAACGGATAAACTGAAATTAATAGACAAATCTTGCATAAATAAGTACCTAGGTATAGGTAATGAAATTAATACATACTAACATAGAAGTAATTTGAAGTGCTCATAGCTAGAGCTGCTTGGAAGATTGCTTTTCGTCCTTTGTTATCTTTAATCAAGGGGGGCTAAGGCTGCTGTCTGTTACAGGGCAGTAAAACCAAGGAATTCTCTAAGGAACAAATGTCTCTTGTGTCGCCACTTCTCCTGAAGTCGTGGCGTGGCGTCAGGCGACACATATCGCAAAGCATTCCGTTCCATGGGTCAAGCCGAGGTATGAACAGCCCGCGGCTGGCTGATGAACTTGTAACGGTGAAGATGTCTACTCATTTGCCAAAGCTGAACTCGGAATTCAACGCTGTTTTAGAGCTGGGATCATTAACTGCATCAGGTACTAAATATAAGAAGCCTATTATACGAGTCAGGTTCAGTTTTAGTCTTAATCAATTACACGATTTTTTATAACTTTAATAGGTATTAAAGATGAAACAGTCCTTACAAAAAACACTTAAACAGTTTGTGATTACTTATTATTGAAAAAAAAAACAATAAATCTGCCAAAAGACACACCGTTGCTGTTACTAATGTTTATATACACAGTACATATCATTATGATCGGCATTAAGACAGACAATGTCTTTATGAAAAATTTCTTACCTGTTGTAGAAGCAGCAATATAATATAATTATTATAACGTACTTAATATAATTATGATTTCCTATTTAATATCATAATTTTTGGTCAAATATGGAACGTCATACAAAACCAACAAAACTTAAATATGTCCCTATTCTAGTATCAATGAAAATTCAAATTCAGTCAATCAATCAAATCATTTATTCGTAAAAACATAGGTACATACAGAGGTGTTATAATCATTTATGAGATTCACTATGTCTTCGCCATAAGGCATACGAATAGTCATAATGTCATAAAGTATGACACAAAAAATACGTTTTCCAAAATTTATAAATAATCATGCATCGTGCTTATGTCCAATTACGTATTTAAGTCATTATTAGTATTACAATACAAAACAATTATATGTCAATGTCAATTAAATATTCCTGTATTGAGTAGTAGGTTTGCTTTTTGTACCAAAAATTTGCGCAGTAGTCGATGCGAAATGTCAGCTCAATATGTTTTTTTTAGTATAATATCGCACGAAATTTGAGCTAGAACGACATGAGAATCAGAATACGGACTCTATGCTTTTTAAAAAATCATTCAGGTTTCGGTTGCCAGTTCTGATTTCGCCATTTCCGCCATTTTGGTTACTGAATACAACTATTTTATTTTTTTACAATTATTGTAATATATGAATATGTTGTTTTAGTGCTTCTCATTATGTACCATAAACTCCTATTGTATCATCTATATTTTGTAAATGCTTTATGTGAAACCTGAATCTGATTTTGAAATTAATTCCAATTGGAAGTATTATTTTAACTTACTTATTTTATTTTCTGGTTTCTAAAACTAGATAAGATTGTAAATCAGTATTAGTACTCGTATAATGGAAGTAAGTACATTATTGTTCCAAATTGTCACTTTACCCCGAGTTAATAATTGACGCCATTTTGTACCGAACCGAACTGAGCTATCACTGTTTGCACAGAAATATTGACTTATTTTAATTGGTTCTGGCCATGAATAATAATTATATGCCGAACAATGTTACCCTCGTCAACTATTCATAAAATCAATTCAATGAGAATAGTGTATAAGTATTAAGTATATTGTGATTGTAGCGTCGCAAGCGTCCATAGGCGCCGTATTAAGTAAATATACACCCTAAGGCGACTTCCTGACTTGGCGGGGCGGGATCGATATGTGACATTTTCTTCTTTGACGTAAACTTACTGACGTCGCAAAGATTCTCACTTGACGTACTACTGTCAGTATTACATTTGCGCAGTGCTAATATCATGCGCAGAAGCGGACCAGTACCGCCTTCGTATCGTCCCGCTTCCGCGTATCCCGCACCAGTCAGGAAGCACTCATTTAAATGTAGTAAAAAGTAGTACTGACTTGACAGACAGTTGACACTGACATTTGACAGTTTTCTCATATCGTACCGCCTCCGCACAGTGGTGCCGCGCTCTAAGAAGAGCGGTCATAGGGGTTTCGCGCACCTAAATGCTAATTTAATGCAACTTAGTGCATCTAATTATATTATATTATAGTAAATTGAGTTAAATAATAATATAATAAAGAGATTATAGTATAATAATAGTATTTATTCAGTTAATAAATCAGGCTAATGGTACAATAAGTAACCATATAAAATTCTACAATTAACGCAATAAGATTATACAAAAATATGCAGAATTAGTTTATACATTTATATTTAAAAATATTAAAATTAACTAATTATCTAATTATTTACTAGTTACAGACCCCAAAACTCATTAAATAATTACATTTTAGTTTACAAATTAACTGGAGTCTGTAATATGACGTAACTAGTAAACTTCCATCCTCAATACCTGAAAATTTGAATCTGAAAACTTCTGTTTGTACTTATTATGCCCCGTATTGCCGTCAAACCCCCACCCCTACCGCATTTACCAATTAAAACGAATTATTTGTTTAGGTCAATATTTTCGAGAGCATTATTTCGAGATTCTAGAATTCGAGATGTGGGATGGTCCAACAAAGACTGTTATTCTACTTCGGCGGATGATTCCGAGACAATCTTGATTAGTGGATACCTCTTCTTGGCCTCGACTTTTTTATGCGATGGCAAAATATTAGGACACTTCGAATTTATAACGACGTTTAATAAGTTATACCGATGCTTTGTCAACTTGGCCTCAGTTCAACTTCGTCAGTATTGAATTGCACAGAAGAAATGTTAGATTTTATAGAATGAGTAAAGAGTTTATAGTGGATCTATCCACATTAGCCAACTCCACCAATCTGCGCCATTTTGATCTCTTGCTGCAGTCCATAAGGTTCTTTATGTGCTGCTTGCCGCTCGTCTACTACTACGTCTACTACACTAACTGCCTCAGGCTGCTGTTGGTTCATATCACTTGTAGTTGACAGATTGCAGACTTCTGAACTGTTCAGCCAGGTGTTCTGTTTTTCAACCATTCGGGATTTGGTAAGGTTGCACAGTGGTGCCCGTAGTAGGTCATAGGGCTCCGAACATGATGTTTGAATTACGCCATGATACCGCGTGTAATTACTCATTATTAGTCATAGTATTTGAGGGTATAAATAGAATTGCAATTACTTATTTGTAATATTTACTTTTGTGCACTTAAAGTGAACGCATCGGATAAGTCCTCGTTACTAGCGCAATTAAGCATCTCACAAGCACAATACGCGACAAGGGTTTTTCCCTAAATTCGATTATTTGAGACGTGTTGTATACAATGGATATTCAAATTGAAGGTATGTATTTTGTATTTCATAAGGTTTTTTTTTAACTTTCATTCAGCAAATTTGTTTCTATGAGGTGCTACGCTGACACAATAAAACTAGATATATTTTTAGTTTCGTTGATGTTTGTCGAAACTTTTACCCGAGTTCCCCGCCGAAGACCGTGCTAATTTATACATGTGCATATTCGTTGATATGTCTGTATTAAAATACATAACAAATTGGCTGCCACCATCTGCCTCCGTGTGAAACAATGAAGGTCTACGCCATATGCCCAGGTGCGTAGAACGTGCTACGAAATATCAGTATTTTTTTATTTGTATTAGATACAACTTTAAAATGTTCTTTTGCACGAATTCTTGTATTTGATACTTGGCTATCAATAAATGACAGTGAATCAAGTGCTGATAGAGGTCGTCGAGTCTATCAAACTCTGTCGCAGTTAGTACCAGATGTTTAAAATATCGATACCGAGATTATGGGGAAGAAAATCTCCATTCTTTGTAAGAAGATAGAAAACTACTGGAAACAATCCAACCTTACCAAATCCCGAATGGTTGAAAAACAGAACACCTGGCTGAACAGTTCAGAAGTCTGCAATCTGTCAACTACAAGTGATATGAACCAACAGCAGCCTGAGGCAGTTAGTGTAGTAGACGTAGTAGTAGACGAGCGGCAAGCAGCACATAAAGAACCTTATGGACTGCAGCAAGAGATCAAAATGGCGCAGATTGGTGGAGTTGGCTAATGTGGATAGATCCACTATAAACTCTTTACTCATTCTATAAAATCTAACATTTCTTCTGTGCAATTCAATACTGACGAAGTTGAACTGAGGCCAAGTTGACAAAGCATCGGTATAACTTATTAAACGTCGTTATAAATTCGAAGTGTCCTAATATTTTGCCATCGCATAAAAAAGTCGAGGCCAAGAAGAGGTATCCACTAATCAAGATTGTCTCGGAATCATCCGCCGAAGTAGAATAACAGTCTTTGTTGGACCATCCCACATCTCGAATTCTAGAATCTCGAAATAATGCTCTCGAAAATATTGACCTAAACAAATAATTCGTTTTAATTGGTAAATGCGGTAGGGGTGGGGGTTTGACGGCAATACGGGGCATAATAAGTACAAACAGAAGTTTTCAGATTCAAATTTTCAGGTATTGAGGATGGAAGTTTACTAGTTACGTCATATTACAGACTCCAGTTAATTTGTAAACTAAAATGTAATTATTTAATGAGTTTTGGGGTCTGTAACTAGTAAATAATTAGATAATTAGTTAATTTTAATATTTTTAAATATAAATGTATAAACTAATTCTGCATATTTTTGTATAATCTTATTGCGTTAATTGTAGAATTTTATATGGTTACTTATTGTACCATTAGCCTGATTTATTAACTGAATAAATACTATTATTATACTATAATCTCTTTATTATATTATTATTTAACTCAATTTACTATAATATAATATAATTAGATGCACTAAGTTGCATTAAATTAGCATTTAGGTGCGCGAAACCCCTATGACCGCTCTTCTTAGAGCGCGGCACCACTGTGGGTTGGATTGTTTCCAGTAGTTTTCTATCTTCTTACAAAGAATGGAGATTTTCTTCCCCATAATCTCGGTATCGATATTTTAAACATCTGGTACTAACTGCGACAGAGTTTGATAGACTCGACGACCTCTATCAGCACTTGATTCACTGTCATTTATTGATAGCCAAGTATCAAATACAAGAATTCGTGCAAAAGAACATTTTAAAGTTGTATCTAATACAAATAAAAAAATACTGATATTTCGTAGCACGTTCTACGCACCTGGGCATATGGCGTAGACCTTCATTGTTTCACACGGAGGCAGATGGTGGCAGCCAATTTGTTATGTATTTTAATACAGACATATCAACGAATATGCACATGTATAAATTAGCACGGTCTTCGGCGGGGAACTCGGGTAAAAGTTTCGACAAACATCAACGAAACTAAAAATATATCTAGTTTTATTGTGTCAGCGTAGCACCTCATAGAAACAAATTTGCTGAATGAAAGTTAAAAAAAAACCTTATGAAATACAAAATACATACCTTCAATTTGAATATCCATTGTATACAACACGTCTCAAATAATCGAATTTAGGGAAAAACCCTTGTCGCGTATTGTGCTTGTGAGATGCTTAATTGCGCTAGTAACGAGGACTTATCCGATGCGTTCACTTTAAGTGCACAAAAGTAAATATTACAAATAAGTAATTGCAATTCTATTTATACCCTCAAATACTATGACTAATAATGAGTAATTACACGCGGTATCATGGCGTAATTCAAACATCATGTTCGGAGCCCTATGACCTACTACGGGCACCACTGTGCTCCGCACCGACAAATCAGGGACTTCAGGGAGTCGCCTAAGTAGGTCATAAACAGATTTAGTAGGTTCGCGTCTTTCCCGTCGACATATTTATAAAGATAAGGGCTACAAAGCTTAATTTTAGATTGGTCTAGTAACCCGCATAAAAGTTGTATCCGTTTCTATAAATCCATGTAATAAAAGCATAACTTATGTAACATTGTTTGCCATCGCCATTGGATAAAAAACTGCCATCTTTTGAGCCACAGAGTAAGGCGACGTTGACTTGGTGGGGTGGGATCGATATGTGACATGTTCATCTTTGACGTATACTTACTGACGTTGCAAAGATTCCCATTTGACGAAATGCACGCTAGAGCCAGTCAGAAAGCACTCATTTAAGCAGTAAAAAGCGGTAAAGAGGTAAATAGCGGTAGCCGATAGTTTTATTGCGATTCCTATAAGAGGAAATAGAAAAGAGTGACATGTTTTGTCCCTATCACCGACCGAACATTTTTTCATGGTCGGGTTAATGCAAACGCAAACTTCCATAAGCACTACAATTGGACATGCAAACCGGCCGAATTGTGTAGTACAAATTTTGTACCAATATGAGAAAGACATAGTCCCGCCCGGTCGCTCGTTGGCGCATTTATAACTACAGAGTAGGGGGAAATCCCGTAAGGCCGGATGGCACCTATCGCCGGACACTCGTATTAATATTTCAATAAATTGTAATGGGTCCTATCTAATATTTGATAAAAGGGGTGCAAGGGAGTCCGTCGCATTGTTTCATCCTTTTTTGCTTAGTAATCATTAAGAATTACCGAGATATTACCAGTTTCCGGCGATAGGTGCCGTCCGGCTTTACGGGACTTCCCCCTATATACATACAATATCTATGATCTTATATATAAAATTGTATACGACCATCTCGCTCGGTGTTGGTATTATTATTAGATGTCGAGTCTGAGTAGTTTAAGTGTTTAGGGTCAGGTGGATTGAAGATGTGGCTTAAATAATCCAAATCAAAAACTGCTAGTGCTGGATCGAGTAATAGAGAAAAGTTAAAAAAGCGCTGTGGTGTGACACGCCAGTTAAACTAAAGCTCGGTTAGTTTTAGATTCCAATAAGTTTAGAGTGCTACCAAAATGAATTTAGTTTATTTGCACTCGATGAGTTGGACAGCTTGAATTTGCTCGGCCTGACAAAAACACTCTTCAACAGTCATTTGATGCATTTATTATAATGGTCAAGGTAAAAAATAATTGTTAAAAATCACAATTAAACAGGTGAAACCAATTATACAAAAAATACACGGGAATTTATGATTAAGTATCATGGCTTAATCTACATAATTTTTCTAGGTGATTCAAATGGAGGATGCGCTGACACCGTATAACTTTTTTCATAACAATGCGGCGGTTCCGGTACAACCTAAACTCGTGCGGTGAGCGTCGCGCAATCAAACAGCGTGTAGCGTCGCAATCAGAACACCCACATTGTTGCACCTCCAACGCACATTGTGCCACCTGCGACTAGCTGCCATTTCTCTTGTTCGCAACAGCGACTGCACGGCACCGTGTCTTTTCACTGCAATTGTGTTGCGCGTCATTGTCTAGTTTCATTTATTCTCCCCTATACAGGCCCACACGACAGCTTTCTCTTTTCCAACTTTATTTGTAAACAAGTTTGCTTTCGTTGTGATGATTTAATTAGGTTACGGTTAAAACATTTCAACCACTTTGTTATACCATTTAATTGCTGATATTCGAAAGTTAATCCTTCTTATGTATAATGTCACTAAAGCTCGTATGAGTATGACATTACAGATTGAATCCATCACCATAAAACCAGCTATGTTCAAGATTTATTCTTTTTTACTTCTGTTCTTTAAAACAAAGCAATTAACTTTTGCACCGTGTGAAGCTCGATCCCTGAGGGCAAACAATACCCACAATGCACAATGGAACGGATTTAACAAATAAATTGAATCGCAAAAATATGTGACGCCGCGATTTAGCGACTATAAAGATAATGACTTGAAAAGTTTTGTGCCACACATTGGGCGTGAATATATTTGAAATGTTGACGTTCTTTTACTGCCATAATATGACCGAGCCAGCGGCCATCTATCACCCGACACCACGTGACATATCAGATCCTCCATGTGGCTTTTAACTGTGACATGTCAGGAATTAGGGGAAAAATTAGCCGGAAATGGAAACGATGCTCATGTTTGACTCGTTATCAGAAAAAAAATGCGATGTGTACTTTCGTTCATACACCATCTTTTTTTTTATACAACACCTACATATTGTACATTTAGTGTCTAAACTTCGCTTGCGAGTAAAATACGTAGAGGGACAGTATCTTGAAACTGTTTTATTATATGTTCAGTTTTGAACGGCGTTTTTACTTGAATTTGAAATAAGAAACAAGTGAAACGCCGCCTTATCTTAATGAGTTATGTGATGTCCAAGTCCGGGCTGCTAGAAACTTAACCTGCTTAGGCGACTTCCTGATTTGTCGGTGCGGAGGCGGTACGATATGAGAAAACTGTCAAATGTCAGTGTCAACTGTCAGTCGACGCGATACCAATTTTTACTACGCCCCTACATTTAAATGAGTGCTTCCTGACTGGCGCGGGATGCGCGGTAGCGGGACGATGCGAAGGCGGTACTGCCGCGCTTCTGCGCATGATATTACTACTGCGCAAACGTAATACTGACAGTATTATGCCAAGTGAGAATCTTTGCGACGTCAGTAAGTTTACGTCAAAGAAGAAAATGTCACATATCGATCCCGCCCCGCCAAGTCAGGAAGTCGCCTTAAACTGCCCTTTCCATTGCTTTGACTAAACTTTATGTCACTTGTTTTTTAGAGGTTTGCAATAGGGTGATGTGTGGGTAAGTATTTACATTTTGTTCTTTTATTTTGCCGGTAAAACACTTAATTTTTATGTAGGTACCTATATTAATGTGGTGTTGTGTTCCTCCCTGGTAGTGAGTAAGGTCGGCAGACCTCCCGAGATTGCGTTGTGCTAGTAACTTAGTCATCTTCTGAAGTTACCAGCAGGCCACAGGCTACGGCGTCTGCTTATCATCAAGCATGTGGTAAGCTTTGCCGCTGTCATATATAAATATACTCGTCGTGCTCCTCATCGATTTCGATGGCGGGGACCCTGACAAACAAATGTCATTATTTAAATATGTAATCCAACATCATACAAAAAATTGCAAAACGACTAGGCAAATTAGCACCACCAAAAGGAATGAAATCTATAAAACGGCTTTTGTACGGTTATTATTTTGTCTCGTTTTATAAATAAATAACAAATATAATCAATAATGCTATACTTCGCACTATTATGTCACTGCGTAACCTGGCCTCCCAGTTACTTATAGTCTCGTACATTATGCAAAGCATACGATTAAACCGCGATTATCTAAGAGCATGGTATCAAACATACGGAAGTCCATAAATGGGGATTCTCCATCAGCACATGTTACGTTACAACGTTGTGGTCATCTGTGTGCAAACTCATCAATCACTCTGATATTGCGTGACGCGTCAACTTGCGACGACGGCCAGTGTCACTTTTGTTCATACGCTTATCGGGATTACATGCATTTTGACGGCCGAAATTTAAATTTAAAATTTGTTAAGTGAATGGGGCGATAAAATGGCTTTACGTTTAGTGGGCGCTTCATGCCTGTGAATTATAGTTTGTTTAAAGTACGATGTGAGGCAAGATGCTGGAGTTATGATCATGAGACATACATGCATGGATAATTTCATAGACATATAACACTTTTTACTGTTACATTGTTGGGTAATGGGTAACATTTCAATTACCTAATATCGGTTCTCGCCGCCTGTCCTAACTATGTGTAGATAATCGTGAGTCGATAATTAGGTACTTTTGAAACGATCGATCGTTTCAAACGCTGGGAGAATCACCCAGCGAGGAGTTCAAATTTCGGCTCGTAAGGTACATTTACCGTTATTGGGTTATTGACTGCGGGGAAAACTTTATTTTGTTACGGGTCGCTGTCGGTCCAGCTCTCGATGAACTGTGACGTCAGCCTTTAATCATTGCAGTTCGAGGAAAATTTGGCGTAAGTAAACATCTTTCATCAGTTACTTGAACGGAGAGCCGACGAAGGCCCCATCCAGCCGCCGGCGTCAATAATTGCACCGTTACGAATAGAATATATAAGCGCTGTCCAAGTCCAAGCAGAGTTTAGGACGTAACTTGGGATTGAGTATTTATTTATGTGGATAAATAGATCTCTAACTGCAAAAAAATTCAGTACAAAGAACAAGTTGCAAATAGGTACCAGTGGCGGCGCGTCAAAATATTCTTAGGGAAGCCGGAAATACTTGGCTTTTCATATTCTTCATGAGCCGTAGTAAAAGAACTGGACTTGGCTGGAAATTAGGCAAGCCGGTGGGAATCGAGTTGTATGGACGATGCGCCACTGATAGGTACCAAAGTATACATTTAGATTTATTTATTTCATAATATAAATTACATTATAGATTAACTTAAGCTAATTTACAAGAATTTACAATATGATCGTCAAATAGTGAATATTATAATAATTATGTCAGGTATATCATTATTCATTATCAAAAATATGTTATAGCAATACCAATCTAAACAAGGTATTCAATGTCAATATCTCATAATGATCGTCAAAGTAAAATTATAACAAGAATTAAATTAATTAATAATATTAAATTAAACAATACATATACTGACTTACTGACCCATTCATCATATGGAGGACTGTCAAAGTTAGTTTACTAAAATCCATACAAACTTGAGACGAACGTGGTGTATGATTGCTAATGGTTTGAATTTGAAAGGTTGTGTTGTTTATCGTCGACTAATATTACACTAACTTGGCCTTAGCTCGTTTTAGTTGTCATCTGGCTCAATATTTCGCAATTTGTGATTAAAAATAATAAATATACTTACTTAGTTTCAGCTATTTCATACTTGTTTATCCTACATTTATAATCCCACCAAAACATTTCTATTTCTATTTAAACAAATTGTCAAGTAGTTACAAGCAAAAATACTAAACTACCACCTAATCTCGCACGGTGACTATTCTTTCACTAAAATATCATGTACACCACATGCTATATTTTCATAAACAGAGCACATGGTAACATAAAACTACTTAAACATAACTATGTATCTGTAAGCAATTTATTGTACACATAGGTTAAAACACGTACATGACATGTACAAAGTAAGTGCCCCCAGAAGGCTTGCAGCGTTAACTCTTTGGATTGCTAGACTAATCCTTTTGCCAAAATAGTTGACAGACAGAGGAGGCGCCTCGTTGAACAGTCTGGTCAGAGCGATTTCTTTGTCGAGCACCTTCGTGCCTAGAAGTTAGAAAGGAAGATGGGCAGTTTTATATGGACACTGGCCTAAAAACCAATAAAGTCAAGCCATATGTCATTTGAAAGGTTTTTTCATATTCTACAACTTTTTGTATGGCGGGAAATCTTAAATCGCTGTGTGAAAAAACCTTCATAGTCAAGAAAATCTTCATAGTCTAAAGCGATATATAGGAGCTTAGTATAAAAAAAAGTAGTAACTTTTTTCACACAAAGATTTGGGATTACCTGCCATAGTAAAAGTTTTAGAACTTAAAATAAGCTATCCAGTGACATATCGCTTGTCCTTATTGGTCAGAATCATTAATCATTTAGTATTTTTGGGTATAGAAAAAAAAATAGGGCGTAGATAATTAATTTTAATAGGATTGCGAACTCTGCAGTAATATTTGGATTGCGAACTCTTCAGTAATATTAGTATAGTATTTTTGATAATGCGATGTAATTTTTTTAGGATATCACCTGGTTATTAATTTGGCGGTTCGGTAAACTTTACCCATTATTTATTGTCGGTATCTGCTACAAACTAATAAAAAGAGCCACTCAAGGTGCAGCAGGCCGGCGATAAAGCGCTAATAAGGTTTCCGCTGAACTGTAGGTATAGTTAAGTTTTTCCTCGACCGTTAGTAAATACGGCTTATTTGAATTTCACTAGCCCGTCCGTCAACTGTTCGCCCACAATTTTGTCTGACGAGAAGCAAATATTGGCTCGCTGTTCACTTTGCCGCCCTTTCATGTTCGCCTTTTTTCGTGATTTTGTCACTCAGGTAAAAATTGAATGCTCCATGCTAACTTCAGCTTGTGAAACTTTGTTTCCTTTGTCTTTTTCATGTTAATCGCAATGAAACGTGATACTCGTATAACTCAAAACTTAATCAATTAGCCTGTAAATATAATTCAATGGCTAGTGATCAATACCAGTTTCTTAACACTGGTTTCGTAGGCGGCCGAAGGGGTGTAGTGTTTGCAGTCGGGGGACCTACTACATACAAGTAAAACCAGAATATTAGGTCCCCAGGCTGCAAACAAAATATATTTCCTTGAGTTCTTTATTATGAAACTTGTTTTTATCTTTTTAGTAAAGTCGTGTTTTTGATTTTTATAATTATTTAAATTCTTAGTACTAGGGAATCGATTCATGCGTTCTCAAATTGTCACGAAACGTGACATTGTGATAGCCCAAACATCGATCTGCGATCGACATTTTGGCCATTTCACTGCGCAATCCCACCTTGATGGAACTTTCCACACTAGATAGCGCAATGTTTTGATGGACTTGCTCGATGAGCAAATGAATCTACCTGACAACTTTCTTAAATATTTCAACAGACTTACTCTTAAATTTACCTAGCTGTTTTTAATTGACTTTAATGGTTCTAAGGTGGTCCTTATTGACCTTTAACGTTAGTTACATTTTGGCGCAAACGGGTTTCGTCCGCTACATCACTCATTCATATAGGGGTGAAATGGAATTTCTAAGTAAAATATCTATATGACATACGGCTGATAATCAGACAGTTAATATATGAAAGATTTAAAATATTTATGGCGTCCATTATGTTTTTAATTAAATTAATTAATCCTGCGAATGTGTAAATATTTGAGCAACCTGATTAATTATATGCAAAAGATAGGTTAGGTACATTACACGCTGGCTGACAAATGACGCTGATTAATCCCCATTCGCACGTGATTTTATTTGGGAAATACTCACATTTGGAAAACCAGGCACTTAGCGAATCTGGGTCAATGTTCGGCAGTTCAGAGTGAAACGAAAGTATAAATTTTAGCATGACACTGGCTGTTGACATGGTTAAAAAATCTTAAATATCATATTTATGATCATTAAGGAAACATCATAATATTGTGAGCGATCAAATAAGCAAAATTCGTGTTAAGTAAGAAAAGTACGATATTTAAAGATGTGTGAATTGTATGGCTACTTTTTCACTTGCTGGAGCGGAGGCGGTATGATATCAGACTGTCAGCTGTAAGTGTCAACTGTAATTCGATTGAAATATACTGATGCTTTACTGCGCGCCTACAAGTAACAAGTGCTTCCTGAAACTAAAACTAGACCTTATTGGTATTAGACCCGTTTCCTCACGATGTTTTCGTTCACCGAAAAGCCCACTATTAATTATCAGATGATATTTCGTACATAAGTTCAAAACCCAGAACAAGCCAGGTTTTTTGAACTCATGAGCTCAAAATAAAAAATCACGTGCCTTAGCACGGCTACAACAGTTCTCATGAGAAAATTTCAGTAAAAATACGATCTGAAAACCAGAGAATCTTCAGTCAGTGCAAATGTGAGGCAGCGTACGAGTGGCCTTAGCATAGCGGTAGGATAGGACAGACGAGACGCCGAACAGCTTCCCGGGAAACGATACGGTTATGCGGAGCGACGGGCCGGCCTGTACGCCCGAAGATAGAATCCGGAGGAAATTCAAATAAACGCTACCAAGCTTACCGAGAAACGAAACGTGAAAGGATTTAGATTTGTACAGTGCTGAACAAAAATTGTTTAATATTCCAACGGAAATAGGAATGCAAATGCGGGTGATTTATTAATGGCCGACGATAGTTTCTATTGCGAGTTAGAATAATGTTGTGGTTAGATAATATTTTATAAACCGCGCTGACAAGTTTATGGCAGTTGGTGATTTGCGCTGAGTTGTTAACGTACGCTAGTGATATAGGGCTTTAAGGGTTGAATTGCAAATGTTGAGCATTGAATAAGGGTCGAGTTTCTATTTCGACTTTGTGGAGTGTGTCGGTGTGTGTGTTTCGAGTGGTGTGTGTGTGTGTGGTCTTATAGGTATTGACTTAAACAAAAATAATCACTTTAAAGCTTAATATCACGCAAACGGACACGAGAAACAAAAAGGATTTGCATGAAAAACACCGGTCAACCTGCGTGTCGAACCACGCACAATGGAAGGTTCCTACACCTACTACCTAGTCCACATTTAAAATCATGATACGATCCGATACATTGAATCAGAAATGGCATTATCTTCATAGAAAACTCTTATCGTATCTTCCTTTGTTTGGGCAAGACAATTTTTCAGCAATAACTTTACTATTAGACGGATTGTTCAAACCAAAATCGTTGAAAGTATTTAAAGTACCTATCATCCTCCGGTTACATAAGTACTGTATGTAGTCTCCCCTATTTTTTTAAAATAATTTCATATCAATCTTATGTTTCATATTTTTTGTGCTTATCGTCTCCGAGTATATCATTACGGTTTTGATAAGGGTTCCGTTTTCGCCATTTAGCTACGGAATCCTAAAATATGCATCCTCATATGACGTAAAAAAAAAATATTTTTTAAAGATTCTACTGTTATGTCAGCGTGACTGAAATGTACCACATGGGCGTACATTTCAGTCACGCTGACATAACGCTAAGTTAAAGAGTCGCACAACTGCTGCTGTGACCCGACGCGAGTAGAGAAAACTCTATCCTCGTCTTTTTAATTCGCATAGTTCGAGCGAGATAGGAATCGCTAAGTCGCGCAAGTGGCGAGTTGGTTGGTTGCAAGTTGTCAAGCCTTGCTTTCTAGTACTAACAGTTACTAACCTAAGCCGCGGACGGGCGGACATGGCGAAACTATAAGGATTCCTGTTTACTACAGAACCCCTAAAAATGGAGCATTGGATACCAAGTTCACATTAGTATCAGAGTACATATCCGACTAAACGTCTTAAATTTTGTTTTGTATACCTACTCGTTCACTGACACGTTAGGCTTGATGTGTCAAATATTCATCTATTTCATTAGTCGGATAGTTTTCCAGTGAGCTTGTGAGATAAAAGCCGACCAACGAAGGGTTCCGTACCATTATCTATAAAAACGACAAAAAAACATGTTTGTTGTATGGGAGCCCCCTTAAATATTTATTCTATTCTGTTTTTTAATATTTGTTGTTATAGCGGCAACAGAAATGCATCATCGGTGAAAATTTCAACTGTCTAACTATCACGGTTCTCGAGATATAACCTGGTGACAGACGGACAGACAGACAGACGGACAGCGGAGCCTTAGTAATAGGGTCCCGTTTTACCCTTTGGGTACGGAACCCTAAAAAGAGGAGAGCGTATATATTAAAATAACAAAATCGAAGCGTTAGATTCTTATAATATCATTAATTTATTTATTTTAATCATTTATTTCAGGCATCTGTGGCCCATAATACAAATACCTTATAGACTAACATACATATTATATCATTATATTTCCTAAAACTAAATAGTACAAGTAGTAGCAGTAGTGTGTAGTAGTAGTTAATATCAGTACATGTGTATTTAATATGATCAACCACATTGCTGTCAGTAATAACAATCACTTTTCATTAAGCGGGAATAGGTATCAACAAACGATTGGCAGCTATATTATGTTACCGCAATCACATTATATTAACAGTTAGGTTGCGGCTGCGGTCGCCGCGGCCGCAACGTAATCAAGTCCTGCTGAACCTTTAAACGATCACTGTTTAAAACATTATTTAACGTTACAATACAATATAATATTGAATATTACATTCTGCTACGCTGATGTTCGTTAATTAAATTAATATAGTGATTAATGTAAAGCATGCAAGCTGGAAAACGGATTACCTGCCACTATCACAAATATTTCCTGTGTTGTGACTACACGGTTACATAATAATTAAATAATTTATGCACATTAGGGATGAAGGTTTACTAAAAATGTAATAAATAATAACATCAGCATTGCATAAAGCAGTTGATATAAATGATTTGGGTCTACAATGAAATGAATAATTCCTTATTGTCTTTTGAAAATGATTTTGCTCGTTATATTTTAATAGTGTTTTTCGTGTAGGCATCATTTTACACGTTTAAGGGTTTCGTAGGGTTATAGTTTACCTCTATCCGTTTGTCCGACTATCCGTCCCTCCGTTGTTTAGCTCAGTGACCCGTACAGCTAGAAAGCTGTTATTTGGCTTGGGCATACAAATCAATCACGCCGACAAAGTAATAAAATAAAACACTATCAAAAACATAAATGTGAGAAAATGCCAAGTAATAGGTACCTATTTATGATGCAACCGCAACTTTTATTCGCCCTGTCTTACCGTGAACAAACTCAATATGGTCACACAAATTCGCCCTTAATTTTTCCCAGCTTAATTAAGTACTCGTAGTATTGAATAATTATTTAAAATAAACTTATGAGGAAACAATACAAACAAATAATTCTGAAATAAAATCTGAAAAAATAGAGGCGGTGTAATTCAACGATTTTTGGTTTGGACTAATAGATGGGACTAAGGGTTTTTAAGTGAAATAATGTAGTAACTCCACAGATTCGAGTAAATGTCAGCTTGATGTGTTCCACAGACGAGAGGTTCTAGGAGTGGCCAAATAGTTCGATACACCATGTACTTATTTTGTACAGTTGTTACTGTTTGCCCACTTTGGTTGCTACATACTATATGACGCTGACTGTACAGTGTACACCTTACAGACAAAGGAGTTACCTATATTTAAATATGAAGAATATTCTACTCGTCTTCTTGCTAATGTGACACAACGGAACTTAATTAGCTTTAATGAGCCCTGCTGCTTCTAGTACGCAAGCAATGCGTTTTAGTCTGGTATAGTATATGTTAATTATGATTAAAATATTTCGTTTAAAGATGTGTAATATTCCTTTTATAAAAGAAATATAATTATATTTAACAAATAAATCAGCTTTGTCATATTAAGATATGATTACCTAAGGCATGATTGACGAAGCCTTATACCAATAAGGTCTAGTTTCCTCTCTAAAGGAATGACAGATGGCAGATACTTACGGAAAAAAATGTGCTTACACCCAAACCATACGTAACTATAGAGCACCCGGAGATCAAAACCGAAATCTGCTGTATTCAAATTCACAATAAATTTAGAAACTAGGTACTGAAACTTTTCTGGGTGAGCTCGCTTTACCGTCGGCCTCTTCTTTGCCCCCTGGCTAGAAACTGGACATAAGCAATCCCATTTTTAGGGTTCCGTAGTAAACAAGGAACCCTTATAGTTTCGCCATGTCCGTCCGTCCGTCCGTCCGTCCGTCCGACCCCCGTTTTTCTCAGTAACCGTTAGTACTAGAAAGCTTTAATTTGGCAAGAGTATACATATCAATGACGCCGACAAAACGGTAGAATAAAATCTTTAAAAAAATATTTTAAGGTACCTTCCCTACATGTAAAGTGGTGGTGCTTTTTTTTTTTCTGCCAAACCCCATCGTGTAGGTTATCGTTGGTTAGCTGTTTAAAAAATATTATAAGGTTTCTAAAAGCATTTTTTGATAAAAAAATTGGTTAGCGTGATATTAAGCTTTGAAGTGATAATTTTTGTTATGGTCAAGTGTCCCCCCCCCCCCCCCCCCGCCCCCGCCTGCCAGTTAAACGGTGGCTACTAGTCATGTGAAAAAAATCATGGTAGTAGTATATACGATGAATTTAAAAGGAAAACTATCATCACGCCAACCTGTTCTTGAATCAAAAAATGCTTTTTGAAACCACATTCATATAGTCAAGAATCATATATCTGAAAATCAGCCCCTACTGTTTACTAGTCTGGGCAGGACAGCGCTTCAAAGTTTCTAAATTTCTCGTTGTAGCGCCTTTGTATGTGTCCTTTCGTGGTAAGCATGGGATGACAGCCCACAATATGACACTAGGTGAAAATGTGTGGCCGTATTCAGCATTCCCACCTCACAGAATACACAATACGTGCTCGTAGCGAGAATGTAATCACACTCAGTAAGGTAACAAGTCAAAATGTAAATGCAACTTGAATTAAGTTATATTTGGAGTGTTGTTACATTTGGTTCTGTAGTTTTAACTGAATAATCCAGATTTCAGCTTGCTGTTCTCGCAGTAGAGAGAATCATTTGTAGTTTTCGCTTTACGTTGACCGATCATTTTAATTGCTTTTTATATAAAGATTTCACACGGTTCATCCAACTTTTCCTTGGCCTTTTCCTTGTGTATCATTCCTACGTATTATTGAGGGACACTTAACAGACCTGTGATAATTCAGGATATTAAGATTATTTTTTTCTGGCGTCAGAATACGAGTATACTCATACTCATTTATTTATAATGGACATATGCATTACACCTTGAGACCGAGAGAGTACTTAACAAACGAGGAGGTATTACACAGAGTGAAAGAGAAGAGAACGCTGTTAAACACCATAACTAATAGAAGAGGGAATTTTTTCCTAAGTAGACCATTCTATTCCATCAATGAATATTTTGCTTATGCACTAGAATAAGGCAAGAATATACCCTAATTTTTAGTATAAAATTTCAATGATTTTATTATGTTTGCATGTATATTTATATACTTATAGCAAATAAAATAATTTTGAATTTGAATTGGACATTTGATACGGCACGACAACTTCTTGAAGACCATATTGGAAGGAAAGATAGAAGGAAGGCGGGGCAGGGGAAGACCAAGGCGCAGTTACATGGACCAAATAAAAGAAACAGTTGGCGTCGTGTCGTATCAAGAAGTCAAAGGGCTGGCGTACGAGAGGGGAAAATGGAAAATACTCCACCGACAAGAGGATACCTCTTAAATTTGTTGATGATGATACATTACACGTCAAAGGTTAATAATTTTTACAAGTCATTTATATGAATGAATTAAATTTACATTATCTTCTGCTTCTGGAATAATTTTAAATTTACTATTGGATAGGTTGATGTCGATTAGGCATATATAAAACGAAAGCGTATTTATATTAATTAAATAAAGTGTACCATTATTGAATAACAACATTAAAAAAATACATTCTTTACCCAACACCCTAAAGTTGTCTTTAATGTAAGGGTAAGATTTATAACTGCACAGCCAAATTTGCATTTATCGTGTTTTCAGCCTTAAAATACACTAGACCGACTCTTAAACTATAACATATCTAAATATCCCATCAATAAAGTGAGTATTTAATGGTTTAAAATTGAATGAAAAATACTATGATTTCGAATAACGTGGTCTTAATGAATATTGATAGGTAGCTACAAACTTGGTTAATCAAATATTGATCGCCATGGTAAAGCGCCTTTGGAAAATATATTAATATTGTTCAGTTAATACCTACAATGGTAAAGTTGTTGTTTTTTTAAATATTTGTTTAAACGCAAGTGAAGGTAGGTATGCAATATTAATTATGTATGTTACAGAGATTAAGTAGATAAAAGATTCAGTTGACCAACTAAAACTGATCCTTTTTACTTGAATAGTGTGCTTGTAGCGGAAGTTGATTATTATCTTACCATTCAAAGAACTATTGCAGAATCATATTGCCAACATTGCTGAAAATACGTTCTACGCAAAACCAATTATATTTCTGAAGTACACTACAAAAAATACTAACATTATCATAAAGAGTAACATCTAATTTACCGTCTACTAAAATTAACAGAATTACATTTTCGCCTATTGGCATTTACCCCTGTCTAAAAATCGTATTTACCAGCGAAATTTGTTTATGATTTATAGTGAACTGCCTACGACACGTGGAAGATTGCCATGAATAATGGTCTGGTGACGGGCTGTCAGGCAGGCGCCGTGGCCGTGGGCAGCATGGCCCGCTGGGAGTCGCGGACTTTATTTTAACACTCGGACAACATGTTTTGTATTGTAAATTATGAAAATATGTAGGTTGAATTAAACTGTGAAGAGCATTAGACAACCGACATTACACAATAGTGTTGCAACTTTCATTGAGTTAAATAGATGTATGAAACCGTACCCATTGTGTAATGATCGCAATGTAAAAGCATTTTAGCTAACCAGTATTTACGTTTTTTTCCAGTTACATATTTGGATTGCTCTCATTGTTTAATATTAAACAAAAAATAGTATTAGGTACTTAAACAAGCGACGTATATTATTAGTATTTAATTTGTTAGCTAGGCTTGCAAATACGTATATATACGTACAGTAGGTATTTTCATGGTTCATGTATTCGTGAATGTTTGTTAGAGTAAGTAAAAATCTAGTAAAAATGTATATCGGTGTACAACAATGTTCATAGGCACAACACTAAAGTAAAACTAAGCATAAACTTGAAACGTGCGAGCTATGCTTATACAATTGGATAATAAAATTACATAACTATGTGCATAACGATTAAGTATTTATGAAAAATTCAAATGTATGTACAAACAGCAATTGATTTACCAAGTAATTTGCAAGCATTCTTTCCGCTTTCATTCTAAACTCGATGAAAGAAATTAGCTAAATTAATTGGTAACAAATTGAAGTTCCTAAGGCGTTACGACAAGTATACTGCTCTCGCCCGATTTGTTTAACAATTTATGGAGCTGGAATTTGAGTCCAACCGGATTTATTAGGGCAGATCAACTTCACAGAAATTTATTGGGCGCGCGCGCGGTTGAGCGGCTAGTGAAAGAAACCAATGTCTGGTATTCGTTAAAATTTAAGGTAAGTAAGTATAAAGGTTTCCCACAAATCGGTCCGGCTTGGGTTTTTTACTCAATGTACGAGTATATAGGTATATAATTTAATTTAATCATTTCTCTATACACAGAGGGTAGTTTTGATAAGGTATTTTAATTATTTATTTTTATTTAGGAATTGCGTGCAGGGGGCCGATTTTTGAGTGTCGAACGCTCGTCTTTTCACTCGACATCTGTCAAAACATCATAGTATTTTGACAGATCTCGAATGGAAAGTCGAGCGTTCGACACTCAAAAATCGGCCTCCAGATCACGGTTATTTTTTCTTTGTATTTGTCCTTTGTATCAAATAATTGGTTTATGAAATTTTCAATCGAACACCGAACCAAAATAACTTTGGTATTATTAAGTGATCCAATAACAACTTTACAAAGCTTTCGAAATTAATAATAAATAATAAATAATAAATAATTAAGGTTAATAAAGTTGTTATTAATCTGTTTAATACTCGTAAAACCCTTTCGAGATCAAGGTCATTTTAGGGGTACGATTAACTCTTTAAATAACAATTATAAAATATTGTATGCCAACATATACAACTTTAAAATTAATATTATAGGTACTGTTAAATAGGTTGTCCATAATTGAGTGTAGGACTGATGCCTGTTTTTCATTAAGTTCCTTGTCACATATATAGTTACGCAGTTTCACGTGATAATAAGGACACGCTGGACAAAAGCACCATTTTTTTCCATAGTTAGATACATAGCTTTATGTTTTTGATGCGAACCAACTCCTTTGTCAGCCAGCTTAAACTTTATAGGGGTTGAGAGTTAGTATGGAGGAAAAATATATTTATAAAATACAAACTTGAAAATTCGCTAATAAACTAATGGAATAAAACTGTTTTCAGTGTTTATCAAAATTTGACATTTGAAGGGGTGAAAATGAAACCGGGATTGAAAGTTTGTATGGGGAGCAATTTTTAAATGAGGAACTAAAAATTTTGTTTATAGACTTATCATTAAATTATAAATAGGTACAAAGGAAAACTAATTTCAGCGTTTTTCAAAATTCACCATCTGAAGGGTTCAATCTCTTTTCACCACTTCAAAGGGCAAATTTTTAAAAACGCTGAAAACAAGTTCTTCCATTTTAACTCTTAGTCTCCAAAAGCGTTCCAGCAAACTGCCCCACTAATAGGGCATAGCTCTAACACAATTAAACATTAAAGGAAAATGCAGAGAATAGGATTTTTATGGCACTAAATTCCGAGGGGGATTGATAAGTTCTGACCCTGATATAGGTATGAAGTGGAAGAAAAGTATTTTTATTACAAACTGCATCTATCCTTGAGTAACATACTGTGGACATATCAAACAAAAGGTAGTTCATTATAGCCAAAAACTTTTTTTTCTTTGCCATAAAAATGGCTCTACGAAACCACAAACAAGCTAGCGTACTTTCGGCAAAACTTTAGAACCGTACCTCGTTTTTAAAATTAGGTAAAAGAAATGTACCGCAAAACCACAACTCGATTATCGAATAGACGATATATTTTATCACATCCTGATTATAACCGGCCCATAAATTTCGGTTCTGTGTCCATTTGAATAAGTTGTGAAACTAATTTTTTATGGACGTTTTTCAGATTTAAAAGCAACGTAAAGTTTCTTCTATCTATTCCTACATAAGTTGTAGCTTTTCCGCTACCTGCTACAATTTTAATATCTTATACGCTTGAACATATTTTTGATTTTTTTTCCAGAGTCCTCCGTCAGAGGTCGGCCTGAGCGGAGATTGATATTATGGCGTAGGTTCTTTTCAAATACAGCGCGAAACGGTTTTTTGATCTTTTATCTTCATTTGTAACAGCCGAAAATTCACAGCTTAACGCAGCACAACCTATTGACGTTAGAATTTTATTTGATTACCTACTTATTCTTATGAAATTTACATGTATCTAACTGTAACTCATTGTCGGTTTGATTGTGTTCCGATTCAACTTAAGCCTATTTGTTGTTAGAAGTATTCGAATAATCCTAAAAACAAACACCAAACTATCAAATTACACGCAAGTGATATACGATAATCACGTCTCGTGGATTGGGATGGGATAATTTACATTGATCCGGTGTTGGTTGCGCGCCATCAATACGGCCAGGGCGGCAATTAGTTGCCCGATGCCCTCACGGAATATTTATCTCGGATCCATGTTTACTGATTGTTCAAATCAAATACTACTATCCTCTATTTGCGGTACACATAGTCGACTTAAAGATAATGCCCAGCTATACATCCTGATCAAGCCACTAGCGTGGGATTTAATGTACTAATTAGAAATGGTCATCTCACTCTAATGCAAGTGATTTTATTATCTGCGATCCGAAAAATCTATGGAGTTTATTGACGAATAAAAAACGCGAATTTCGAACCCTTTCGTTTGTAATCTTTTAAATACTTCACAAAATATATGATTTTAGACCGGCTTATTTCCTCCTAACATAAATTATACAATTTATGATGTTTTATGATTTGAATTTAAATAAATGTGCCATAAATTACCGTTAATGTAACAAGACTAGCTATCTAATGAAAATCTAGAGAACCGTCGGGTTTCGTGAACATTTGACTTCATTGCCAATTTAATCACTGGTAACGTTCAATTAGCATAATACTGAGTAAAACGAGGCTTCTTCCTAGCTAGATGAGGTTCAAAATCAAAGAAAATCTTTTAAGGTTTAAAAGTATTCACACAACGCAACAGAGCACTACCGAGAAAATAAGATTGTATTAGAGCTCAAACTAAGTAGGTATATGTAATTACAAAACAACCTCTCCTAGTTGGCTTGCTGTAAAATTCCTATTCCTTGTTTATATTTAAATCGGTCAGGATGGGAAAGTCTGAAACTATAAGACATACGAAGATCTGTTCTTAGGAACCATGTCATCGATTTTAGTACCGAACAAGGAATTTTATACGTTTAAAAAAAACTTGTACCCAGCTCGGGAATCGAACCCGGATATATATTGAAAAATAAAAACCTACCTACATGATTTCTATTTGGATATGGATTGTCTAGGTCATAACCAGTAAATGCTACTATGAAACATGATATCTAAAATGTATAAAATGCATTGTATTTCATATCCTTTCATTTAATTAAGTAGATGTTTGAAATGAGAAGCATGTTTTTCAACGCAATATTTAACTCGTTTAGGTGATTTTTACTAATGCGTTTTTTATCACTAAAATCGATGACATGGTTCCTAAGAACAGATCTTCGTATCTCATATAGTTTCAGACTTTCCCATACCTACTGACCGATTCAAATGTTACAACCTGTATATGTGTTAAAACTATGCCCTTCATATATTTGCAACATCATAAACACATACTTACTCGTATATCTTGACATGGAAGTTTCTTTAAAACCCAACAAACAAATTCGGCCCATTTGGGAATCGAGTTTTCTTTAGTCTCTGTATTCTGACGATGCAGAACTACATGTATCATTAAAATTAAATTTGATCCGTAACTGTCGTAATTGTTTCCTTTTCCTGTCTACGGTTTAGTCGGTCCTTATACTGAATCCTTAAAGAGAAACTTTTAAATAAGGTTTCCATCCACACGTAATGTTTGCGACCTGCGAGCGCAGCGGTTAAAGTTCTGACGCCGTCAGCGGGCAGTAATTGAATCTCGTGGGTCTGACACCCGGCCCGCGACCCGATTGCTTATGAGCACTGCTCGCCTCGGTTTTATTCCTCAGATTATATTGATTTAAACAAGTGGAGACTTACAGTAACAAACATACTCAACATTTCGGGAATGTTCTTTGAAGTTAAGTTAAAGATTAAATAAATAAATAAAATAAATATTTTGTGGACAATCTTACACAAATCAACCTAGTCCCAAACTAAGCAAAGCTTGTACTATGGGTACTAAGCGACGATATACATACTTATATAGATAAATAGATACGTAAATACATAGAAAAACATCCAAGACCCAGGAACAAATATTCGTGCTCATCACACAAATAAATGCCCTGACCGGGATTCGAACCCGGGACCTCCAGCTTCGTAGGCAGGGTCACTACCAACTAAGCTAAAGCGGTCGTCAAATAAAAACTTTCCATAGATCAAGTTTTGCAACTTTATTCTTAATTATATAATATATTATATCCTTATTATACGCCATTGACACAATGCACCGGTGCTAATGGGATATAATCTAAACGGGGTGTTGAAGAAAATCTGTAACTCATAAATATAAGTAACCGGTAACTTTATACGTTCAGAACTTGCGTTAAATCCGATAGTTCTGATTTTTTGCAGACTTGTTTAGATATGATGTTGGCCCAATGTATAATCCAAGTTTGTGACATTGAGAGCCGAACGCAAAAAAAAGCTTACAACCATAAACAACTAGTAGCTGATAGTACCTTGACTAAATTTGCTATAATATGCACAGCTATATACTAACTTGTAATAATATGAGACTAAAATTGTCTCTGTAGACCCAATAGTTTCCGATATAAATCATTTCAAAGTTTGAGAAGTACTTGCCTCAGAATAAAAATGAACAGAAAACTGCTCTAATTAATTGAAATTATGATTCAATTTAACGTTCAAATGTTTGGCCGTTTGGGAAATATAAACCCACTGGCTTACCGGATAGTATATTATTGCCGCAGTCTAGCGTTTTGTATTAAATTGCAAAATCATAATTGTGTTTACCTCACTAGCCAAGAACTTCGAATACCAAACCGATTTTCTCAAAATGAAAATAAATTTTAATCATTCCGTCCCTATAAAGTTCAAATTATGAACATTGCGATCAAGCCTCATTTCCTTCGAGGAAACTCCTTTGTCGATCTGTGTCTTGTTATTTTGAGGAAAGCAGATAATATTATGGGGGACGGTTAAGAGTTTTGGGAAAATTTATAACGAGCCTTCGTTTCTTTTTCTTTGAGGCCTGGATATTTTATTATTGTCTTTGTGGAAAGTTTGTCGTCAATAGTCTAAGCTATTTAGGTATAAAATAAATTCACTTTGATGTGTACTTACTTGTGAACGATCAGCAAAATAGGTTATATTTATTAACTTAACTCTTTTGCTAAATTGAAATAATATTAGTAGTATATGTTTGATATGGATGAAAGTCATTACAATATTTTTTCCATTTGCTTGTTGCAGACTGATTTCGAAGAAACTCATGTATTCGCCGTCTAGGAGAGCAGCCTGGTGGCTGGCAATATTTCTTAGTGTCTTTGTCACAGGTAATACCTTTTGTTAATTTTAATTGTATTGTTGTCTTTATACTTCATTAGAAGTTCTTAAGCCTTCCGGGGGCTTCTATGGCATTCATCAACATGAATAACACGAAATCACTCATAGTGCCCATCTATTCGGGGACCGGCCTAAGCTAACGTTCCCAGTATGCTATATACTAACGTGCACCGCCGGGAAATTAAAAACTTTCTTTAGGACACCTATTCGAGTTCAATATATCCGCGAATTTCACTCGCGCTATTGTGCGATCATCGCGTAGTCGCGTTGTATTAGGACAATCCCTTAGGTAAAATGTTGATCAATTAATAAAGTGTAGGCAGATACAATAATACATTCCACAGAATCCTACCCTATAGAATGCCGCCTCGCTTGCACTAAGGTAGAGAGCTCATGCTACCTGCGCCTAGGCCACATAGTTAGAAACATTTACTGCTGTGAGAGCGATATCGATGTCATTGCTAAATGAGACGCCAGCGCGTCGGCAAAAGAATAAATGAAAGAACCGATTAATGTGACGTGTCGTTACATACCGGTTCGGATAGGTCAAATTCATCTGATGCGCACTGAAATGAGGGCTCAGATTAGAATAAAACCGGCTTAAGGAACCAACCACCCTAGAACTTGACGCCGTTTATACGGGTTGACAAAAAGGTGCCTATATTTAGAGCTTGATTCATGTATCCACAAGTTAAGAGGTGGTCTTAGCGAAGGTAAATTGAGTATTAATTAATTAATAAATATTCAGTATATTAGGAAATAGAATCAAGTGGGTTTAGTTGTTGTAAGCTTTGGTTTAAAATTAATTAATTGACTGTTATGCCGGTTTCGCGAGGGCACGGCATCCTGTACCGGGCAGTGTCATCCTCGAGGTAGATTTCAATTGCAAAACTACAACAACGGTGCAACTTCATACTCGTAGCAGCGTTCGTTTCTTAGATTAAATGGTATCGCTATTACCTATAATATAAAAATACATTGTATGGCACTGAAATCTTAACATATTTCCCAATAATAAAGTCGTCCTAACGCACTCATTTATTTGTTTAATCATTGTTGCACGAAAGTAAAACATCGCATAAAAGGTGGACTTAATTCCATAAACATTATCTACCAGTCTACCTTAGCTACATTGACGAACGTTTTGTTTCGTTTGTTTTCAAAAATCTAAGTCGCTACACACTTACAACTTTCAGTCTATGACTTTCAGTTGTATATCCACAAACTTGCTTCTAAATAATACAAATGTCTGTAAAATATCGAACATCAATAATAAAGTTATCACCGTCGTCATCATAAACATCATCATTACTTAAATTTTTATATGTATTGATTTTGACACATCTGATGATAATTTACTAGTATTTAATGTTAGTTTCTTTCCAGGTGAAATGCCTATTCAAGCCGAGGTAGAGCCAGAGTTTCTGGCCCCACTGGAGAATCACACGGTGACGCAGGGGCGAGATGTACACTTCACCTGCGTGGTCAACCACCTATCCAACTATAGGGTGAGTAATGCATAGGTAATCATTTAATAACGATCGCACAGCAGATCTCCCAACTATGTAATTACATAAATATTCCAAACCATGACAACCTTCTATAATGACAGTTGATTATAATAAGTAGCGCGTGTTTGAAAAGTTACGCAACTACTCTGCAAGAGGTCAAAATATTGTATAAATTGTAGATAAACATGAGTTGAGATGATATCTATTATCTTTACGTTTTTTTAGCTGCAGTTTATAGGTATAAGATAAACTTAAACTAATATCAGACTGTTATGTACCTAACTATTTTTTTTGTTCATTTGTTTCGTGAAAACAACTTAAGAGGCCTTACAAGTTTGAATTTTCTTTGATTTTAACCAATAAAGTGATTTTAGGATAATATGATTTTATTGAAATTTTAGATAGTAACATTGCCCTTTTTAGATTTTCTTGTGTGTAGTAGAATTTAAGCGGAAATAAGCAGATTTTAGTTCGAAAATGCTCGATTTGGAGTGATGTTTGAAACAAAATATCTTAATGAAAAATGCAAGAAATGCATTTAAAATTTATGTTATTAGGTCGCAATAGTCCTGTTCTAGATAGTAACATTGATAACATGTCAATAAACTTGTCTAGTTTACAGAAAATGGGCTAAATAGATGAGCATTTTTTACCTTATAAGGACCCTTAACAATAGTTACACGTTTTTGAACCCTCCTAGTAGGTATGAAGACACCTGTGTCAGGAGGACTCGCTCTTCTTGTGGTGGTTATTACAATTTGCTTTATTTATCCACTAGTTATCACAATACAAAGATATATGTAAATTAACTACTTAACTATTTGTGTGTGTGTGTGTGCGTGTGTGTGTGTCTGTGTGTGTGTGTGTGTGTGTGTGCGCGCAACTATGCATTACAAATCGAGATGCCCAAATAGGGATTTACTTATTCAGCATAATATTGCAGTGACTTCATTGTAGGTAACGATGGTTGTCGGTCAGGACCTTTGCTGTCTTTATAAGTCAGAACTAAGTGAAAAATGTATTAAATCAAATATCTATTGTATCGTTGGGTTTATCTAAAACACGCTATGTACTAGATCATGTTTCAGATTGACCCCTGGCTATCCATTGTAAATGTTAATTGGCAAATATATGTTAACTCAAAAAATTAGTTCGCCTTTGTACTTAACTTCTCTTTTTGTGACTATGTTTTTATTGTACAATATAAAGTTTTATTATTACTACTACTTCGAATACATTTATTTTCTCTTTGCCAAGCGAGGCGACATATGCGTTACGACTATCAAAAATGGACCTCCGGAACACTGTCAAAGAGTACTTTTTAACTTTAAAGAGCGATGGAATGAAACCTACGAAATGGATACGGGGAAATTCATGTTCTTAAAGCTTGTAAAAATAAAATATAAACATCTCTTTTTTACACTTCATCCAAAATGTACACTTTTAATTAGGAAGCATGGCGCTGAATGTGTTAATTAGATAATATTGTAATAAATAATGCCTGTACTCACTAGGTACAAAATTAAATACCAGAACCTTACCGTCGCGTCGTAGGAAATAAATTTACGCAAACAGTAGAATTGTTACTAATTTATTCCACAACCGCAACAAAGCGAGATGTCACATGAAAAATGCGCTGGAGCGGCGTGGGCCAGACACCCTGCATTCTTCGAATGAAACTTGTACCGTTTTACGTGTCGTGCTCCCGGTTTTACATTCGCTATAGAGTTTAAGTCACATTAAGTTTCGTCTCCGCGGTGAACAACACAAGCGATTTAAAACTTGGAGGAGCGCCGGCGAAATGGCACCGATTTATGACGTTAATCCCAGATATAAAACGGAATTTCATGCTCATATGCAGCAGTGTGAAACGTTTTGTTTTGTACACACACTGATTGCATTGTTTAAGTTCTGTAATTTATAGCGCTACTTTACAAGCACTTTTATTGTGGCTATTATTGTAGTCCTGTGATTATTCATGTGGGTCATTTTCTATACTCGATTTTTTTTGTGTCCGAGCTGAAAATCGTATGGTAACATGAGACAATACGTACCATTTATTTTTTTTCATAAAGAATACATGTTTCCACGTTGAGGTCCACTCAAATTCACGGAGTAATTTGTTTTTAAAATACATTAAAAAATACCTAAACGCTCAAATTAAGACTCCGTGCCCTGTCCGGCATCGAGTTTTGAATCATTCAAAAATTCCTATCAAAAACTGTACATTAGAATCACTGATTTCGTGTCAAAAACATTAACTCGATTATATTTACTATCACTGAGCACAGACACTATTCACTTCACTGTGGTGAATAACTTGTAATTGATGTTTAAAAATCGTCCGAGCGCGAGAGTTAAATTTTGTCGGCAAAATTCAAAGGTCCCTGGCAGCCATCGTTTACATTTGATCAGCTTCGCGTCCTGCTTCACATGTGCTCTCAAATGTCAGCTATTATATATAAAAAATCTATATATAGCAAATCGCATTAAGTTCGAGTAAACCACCTAAGTACTTCGGTTTCTGGGTGGGCGACAATTTTTTTGCTTTTGCTTGCAATTTCGGTGGCCCTTAGAAATTCAAATTTTACATAAGTAATCATTAACATATGTATGCATTATAAAGCACTTTGGTGTCTCTATATAAACGATAACTTAAAATATTATTAACATGCGATTTGAATTTTTTATGATTTTTTAAATATAGATTTCCAATTCCCGTGTCCTAATTCCCATAGCTTGTTTACCCAAAACAGCTGATTTTGGGACACGGGAATTGGGAAGGGTGGCTTATTTTGTTAATAAACCTCATTTAATATACAAAAATTATGGATGAAATGCATAAATAAATATAATTTGTACTAAGTATATCGATTAGAGTTATATTTTATGCGTTTATTTAAAGAAAACAGGCCAACTGCTACAATTACACTTAGCTTCTTAAATATTTGAAAAGAGTGACCCATGATTGGTAAAATTAGGCTAAATTACTTCGATACAACTGAACTTTATAATTCTTGATAAATTAGATGGAAAATAATAATTGTAATACAATTTTTTCTAAGAAAAGGCAATTCCCATGGACAGATAAATTCCCGTGCCCAGGTCAAACTTTCAAATTGTAATAACTTCCGTAATTTTATAAGTATAAGTACCCCGTAAGAAAATTTGTGTTTATTAATTTTTTTATCAAATTATCAGCATAGAATTTTCTATGTATTATTGGTATTTCTAAATTCCATGGGAATTGGACAAAAATGCCCGTTTGGTGAAATTCACTCATGTGTTAAATTACATTATTCAGATCTGCTTTTGGAGCCCAATTGTTCAGTGCGTACGTAACGTAACTACCTCAACTTACAGAATTAGTAACGTTGTGATTAGTTTATATCAAATGCACCAACGAGCATTACAGTGGCTTTTCACTAATTAAACCGGGTAGATGAATCAAGAATGTGCGCTAGTGGCTGTGTGTCTTTGGTCTATCTAAACCCTGCTCCCGGGTTTGCACGAATTCGTTATATTTCACAGGCAATAAAATATCGTATATTAATTTGAATTCTTCCCGAACGGCTTTTAACACGTCGTTTTCTAATTTCCATTCGATATTAAGCTGCGACTAGTAATTTATTTGCATTATTTTTTTTATTTTGGTTTAATTTTATCCTTAATAAGAGAATAATGGTTGACACTCACTTGGAATTTGGTCACTATTTGCGACATATTTCGGACTGTACTTTTTCCAAGTGAGTTTCAACTGTTATTCTGTTATTGTGTGTAACTATGTCTCACTTCAGTTTAATTTTATCAATATATAAATGCTTGTTGATGTTGATCTACGCTTTCCTGTGGATGACTCCACGATCTCACAATAAACATACAAGACGCTTTGCTACAAGTGCCTCCTTTTAGGGCAAAACGATCTTCACTGTCTTCTAATATATCATAGTCTAGGTATAGACCGAGTCTAAACGATACCTTACTTTAATAAAAACTTGTTCTAGGTCGCATGGATAAAGTCGGACTCGAAGGCGATCCTTGCGATCCATACTAACATGGTGGCGCTAAACCCGCGTCTGTCCGTCACATACAACAACCACAATACTTGGAAGCTGCACGTTAGCTACGTGCAGGCCAATGATAGTGGCACCTACATGTGCCAGATCAACACGGATCCTATGAAGAGTCAGGTAACGTAAGAATTTGAAATGATATGGTTTTCATATCGGAGCAAAGTGTCTGTGAGAAGCCGGGGCGCGTAGCTTGTACGATCATGTTTGGACGTAAGTAGATGAATGGTTTATATAGTACGGCGACTTACTGATTTGTCGGTGTGGAGACGGTACGATATGAGAAAACTGTCAAATGTCAGTGTCAACTGTCAGTCAACTCAGTACTACTTTTTACTGGGCCCTTACATTTAAATGAGCGCTTCCTGACTGGCGCGGGATGCGCGGTAGCAGGACGATGCGAAGGCAGTACTGGTCCGCTTCTGTGCATAATATTACTACTGCGCAAATGTAATACTTACAGTATTCTGTCAGAGTGGGAATCTTTGCGACGTCAGTAAGCTTACGTCAAAGAAGAAAATATCACATGTCGATCCCGCCCCGCCAAGTCAGTAAGTCGCCTACGTGTCATCCACGGCAATCTATGCACAAACGTACGGAATGGGCGGTGGAGGGGCGCGCCTTCGTTGATGACACTTACTATAGCATAATTGTTAAGACCGATTTAAACTGGCAAGAACTTGCATGCAAGTTTATTTACATTGCGGAGCTGCGAGCTACCGAGGTGAGAAGAATACGATCAAACCCCGCAATGTAATGGAAAGTCACTAAAAATTTTACGCAAGTTCTTGCTAGTCTAAACCACGCTTTAAAGCCATCCTGCCTCGGAGAGGCACATGCTATATAAGGAATGCAGGTTGAAATGTAGCTGGGTCGAGAAATGTTTTAATTGTTTTCGATCTTCGTTTAGTAAGACTCAGGAAAACTTTGCAATCTCACGAATAGACACCGAGAACGTTCTCACTACGACGGGTTTTACGACGTGTTAGACCGTATACAACGCAAATGTCCTAGGATACCGACACATTAAAGCCACACTACCCTGAACTCATTCGCACATGTTAATACAGAACTGTCCGTTTAGCGTCCAGTCACCTATTATATTCTGATGCCAAGTTAAATAACTGCTATATTGCTGGTGTAGTTTATAGTCGACGCAAAGCATTTTGTTCTCGCCTCGCTACAAAAATACCCAAGTGATAAAACAGTGTTTAACGTGCTGGGCTAGGCTGCATGCATGGTAACGAAATAAATATTTACACGAAAATTGGCATGCAAACAATATTACGTACGTGACATAATTTGTTTAATGATTTTAATATTATTGAACAATAAAATCAATAGTCAAATCAGATCAAAAAAGTTAGCACGCATATATAAATAATGTTGCCTCTCATCTATCTATGAAGAGAGGCTTGGCGCTGATGACGATGATGCACAATGAGTCATTTAAGCTAATATCCGTTAACGCTCGAATAACAGTCAAAATTATAAGCAATTATAAACACTGCAGATCTGGTCTTTCTAATTTTATCTCTACACAGACAGGTAGGTACGGGCAAAGCAGTCCAAACACTGAAAGCCTTTTTTTGAGAAATATCTTTCATGTGCATGATATTCTTTGATACGCGTTGTTGCAGATGGGTCACCTAGCGGTGGTAATACCACCGGATATAGTGGACACAGTGAGTGAAGGCAGCTCGGCGCGTGAGGGCGGCAGCGTGCGGCTGGCGTGCAGCGCGACCGGCGTGCCCCCGCCCGCGGTCATGTGGCGTCGGGAGCATAACCGACCCATCGTGTTCCGTCATGAAGGCGGCCGGGAGAAGAAAGGTGAGATGAGATCCTTCAAGAGATAATTCCACCGGATATAGTGGACACAGTGAATGAAGGCAGCTCGGCACGTGAGGGTGGCAGCGTGCGGCTGGCGTGCAGCGCGACCAGCGTGCCCCTGCCCGCGGTCATGTGGCGTCGGGAGCATAACCGACCCATCGTGTTCCGTCATGAAGGCGGCCGGGAGAAGAAAGGTGAGATGAGATCCTGACAAATCCTATCTGCTGTGACATGCTGCCATCCCATTACAATTTATGCTATCTCTGACGTTTTGAGATTACAAACTGACACGGTAATTGTTACGAACAGCGCCATCTATGTTTCCGTACTGGAACCACTAGATGGCTTATTTTGTAATTCCTCTTTAGGAGACTAGTTAAGTACGTAGTTAAGGATTAAGTCGGTAGAGAGGTCGCTATAATAAAATCCGCCTTGTATTAGAATAATTATATTTTTCACTTTGCCAATTCACGAAAGGAAGTACACGCTGACTCTTTATTCTGCCATCCTGTTCAACGCACCACCCGAGCCGTCCACAATTCTTCAAATAGTAAGTACATTACTTACCAAGTGCGGTAAAACAAATAATGTCTCAGATCGCAGGTATTTGACGCCCGAGCCGAAGGCAGGGACGATAAATATGCGACCTAAGGCTTTCTTTATTAGCGCCCGTGGTATGTACAAAATTTTATGTCACCCCGTGGCCAGGAAGTTTATTTATGGCGCAGACACAAATGTGAGACGAAACAAGTGTGCGTACTGGAACGTGGTCTCGTGGAACCCACGACGGGAGTCGGAGAAGGAATATGAGATAATAGAAGCCTGATAAACAGGCAAATATTAGATTGGACTAAAATCTGCAAAAACTGAAAAAATCTCCTGAAAACAGGCTTCAAGGGGTCTTTTGCATGACAGTCACCGGGTCCCTTGCATAACAAATAATACTGATATACAGTAACACCAAATCAAATACAAAAATAAAACAAATTTTAAACGCGAAGGTCAGTTGATAGCTCTACAGCATTCACTGCGTTTTATAATGTCTTTGTCTACTTCTGAAGTTGTTTTCATATACTCAGTATAAATCGCTGTTAAGACTCACGGCAGTAACCTTGCAAGAAAATGTATCTTCTTCCGCTAAAATAGATATTAAAATATTTTGTTTGCTTTTATATAATATGTACTTTACAACACCGCACTATTAGTTCCTTTTAGTAAAAGCTCTACTTAATAGGTCGGAAAATGTAGTAGGTAATTTGTACTCACTTCCGGAAAAATGCTCACAGATAGGTACGAAAGTTTAAGCTATAATTACTGCAGCAGCGATATAAACGCGTTTTCTGTATACACTGAAGCGTTACCAGTAATTTTTATTTTATATTCAATGTAATGCTTAACGATTTTTAAAACAAATTAGTGATCATACAAGCGATGCAAAAAAAAAGTTACAGAAGAGTTCTTCTCAGTTAAAGTTCTCACGAAAGGCATTTGTTTTGATACTGATAACAATGGCATTAAGGACCTACTCACAGAATGTTGACTATTATCAGTATATTTATCACTAGCCGCTTGATGTTGCCTAGCTGATTTTTTATGGCGCTTATAAAAGATGTTTATATGAATTTCACCAAAGACTGTACCTAGTTATATTTTAAGGATGTTTGATGTTGATTAGGAAAATGAATGTTATCGTTAACCTAAACCATTACGTACTAGCAAAATGCATTGCAACTTAGAAACATTTTATTTGAACATTCGAAAACCATTATGACTTTGATGTCGAAATGGAAAGCATTTTCTATTCTGACTCGTCAGTATATGAAGTTGCTGAAAAGAGTATTGAACGACTCTGCTTTCGTAAGCAAAAGCGATTGCAACGACTCCAATTATTTACACTGTAACAGCTTAGAGAGTTTCACTGGATAGTTAAGCATTGGATAGTAAGTTAAGCTTGCGACATTAGGACGATTTAAAACTTAGTCGATGTTTGATGCAAATAGTCTACAATCACTGGATTTCATTTCGTTATCTTGAACATGCAAGAACTAGCAAGTTGTCTAAATCTGAGAGAAAATTCCAAATGTAAGAGTTTATTTAGCATTTGAATCGAACGACCAATAGCTTTAACTCTTTTTTGAAATAGATTTGTAAATATATTTCGGTGACGACAGAGTTGCTAAAATGTTGACTCATATTTTTGTATTTCAGCCGTATTTAAGAGTCGATATAAGGTTTAGAATCAAAATTTCTAAATAGTGGTTGTATATACGAGAGTATGTATACTAAGTTTCATCATAATCCGTTCAGCCATTTTTGCGTGATTGAGTAACAAACCTCCAAACAACAACAACAAGGTCGTAACAGAACATGGGAAGGAAAAATTACCCTTAATATTATGGTAACAGTAGCTCTAGTATAAGTTTTATCGAAACATTAACTAATTCGAACGCGTTTGCGTTTTGTTTCAAAATGTATGAAAACGTGAACAGCGCCTCTGGTGGTCACTAGTGGAAACTAAAACAGCGAGTATAACATTTGTTCCCCACCTATTTTATAAATTTCAGACACAATGTATATTGTTAATGAATAAAGAATTGAATTGAATTGAATTGTTGCTAACCGACGAACGCGCGTATTTCAAACTCGGTGAGAGCGTTTTCATACATTTTGAGACAAAACGCAAACGCTTTCGAATTAGTTAATGTTTCGAAAAAACGTATACTAGAGCTACAAAACATGGGAAGGAAAAATTACCCCTAATATTATGGTTTTTTTTTCTGCAGTTGCTTACATGTAGCAATGCAATTGTGCCAAGTTTGGTTGATAAAAACTTGGTGGTCCCACGGAAAAATACCGAATTCATTAAATATGAACTTTAATACACAATTATTTTTTCATTTTGTTAAGCTTAATCAAATAATTTTTCTAAGAGAGTCTTTATCTTTAATACTTAAGTAAGTAAGTATAAAACAAGTTAGTAAAAATGTTCAATTCTTTTTTTACTTTTGATAGAGCTGACCACTCTTATTGTCATTTCTAAATAAGCCTTACTTAGCGTTTTGTCACATGTAATAGTTGGTAAACATTACTTTGCTCTAAAACAATTAAACTTTAAGGCGCTATCGCTACAAGGAGAAATTTAGATACTTTGAAACGCTGTTCTGCCCAGACGAGGAAACAATAGGGACTGATTTTCAGATATATGATTCTTGAGTATAATAATATGATTGTGTTTTTGACAAAAGCCGAAACATGATTGTTTAGAAAGTTTACACCTGACATGCATTACCAATGTATTTTATGCAGGATAGGCTCTCGTCTGTTAAAGGTAATGGGCTGGAAAATGTACAGTATGCAGCTTGTTCCTGTAGGGGAAGGTTGCTATGGTTGGACCACTTAACTTCGCTTATAATCTACAAAATGTATGTAAGAAAATAAAACAAGTTTGACAATTTTTAACTTTTGAAATATATTTATTCATTACCTTAAACACAACACAATAAGGTATAATAATCTTGGAAAAAAAACGTGAAAAAGGATTCTCAGGCAGTTGCCTTCTTTGTATAATGGTCACCTTGATTGAAACACTCAGTGTTCGCCATCAATGGACTTGAGAAATTTATACTGATGGTCCAATCACTTATGAAAATCGACATTTTAATATATATATTTTTAAAATATTTCAATAATTTTTGTTTTTTTTTGTAAACAAAATAACAGAAATCAACATTTTAATATATATTTTTTTAATGTTTTAATATTTTTTGTTAAAAAAAAAACAGGATATCATCTTTCTATGCAGTTATTTGTATGCGTCTTTCTAAGTTTTTGCTTCAAGTATGTATTGAGATAGATTTTTCCCACGTATATGCGTGCGTATATTTCCGTATGGGTTGCGTATGGGTAAAGTATTTAAAATCGAAAAAAAAAGTTGCCATGATTGGACCGGTCCAATGATAGCACATACATGTGGTCCATTGATAGCAACTAGGTATCAAGTAACAAAAAATAATTAAAAAATAAAGAAAATTAGTGGCCAGAAACTGTTGTTACAAATATGATCATTAATACATTTCTAACCATTACACTTAAACAGATGCAAATATAATGATACTTACACGAGTTTTCCTTCGCGTAATTTTTAGATCGCCGGCGCTCGAAACATACTTGCTCACGTCACTCGTCGCCGAGAAGCGCGGCGCGACTGAGGTTGTCTCTGTCTAGCATGCGCAGATTTTAAAATATTTAGGTGGTCGAATCAAAGCGCCGGTCCAATGATAGCAACCTTCCCCTAAGTTTCGCCGATAAGCGGCGTGACGCCCTCGCTCGCTGTTTACGAGGACGGTGGGCTCCCTTCGATACTTTAATGTCTTTTCTAAGTAAATTTGAAAGTTTGTCAGTTTAATAATGCGTAAGTCTTCTGTAACCTGAGCGCAAGTTGGGTGACGCATTTCCATAATGCTTCTAATTTTTTGAAAGACTTTTATGCCAATATTGATAAATAGGTATTATGGCAAAACAAAATGTTTACCGTGAAACGTTTGCCTTGTTCTTATTGATTGTTTCTTTATCTAAGTACGTACCGTAGTAGAGGGAACACAATAAGTAAATAAAATAACTATTGTAATAACCCTGCCTTGCAGTCGGGTAAAAATAGGTATGAGTTTTTTGGTGACCCAAAATTGGTGAACAGTTAGTATTTTAGGGCAATCAATCTTATTTTTTGATTCTAGAATTGGGTGACATCAAAAGTTAATGGTGGTCATTTTATTTCTTCACATAACAAACAATCAACAACAAACAACAAAAAACATCAATTTTTATTAATTATTTTGTTGACGATCATGTTAAGGATTCTTATAATTTTGACATTGTATGCAAATTTATATTGTAATTTTTCTCATGAAATAAATAAATCCAAATCTAAATCGAATCATCAAACCGATTAACGAGTCTACGCGGACGCAAGCGTGGGCATTGCTAGTAGGCAAATAAAATATATAATTTTCGAAATATACCTAAATGCACCTAAAAATCTTTAATACGACCATTCGAACCATAATTTCGCCACAAAAATGAAGTCATTTTCACGGCGCTAAAGATTCGTCTATGGACAGTTCTCATTGTTACCCTTATGAGAGAATCCCCCCTCCCTAGGGTGTCGAAAGCTGCTATTTTGCTCAAGTCTTTTTTTCGAATTCAATCTACTTTGCATTGTCCTCGGCACTCGCATGAGGCATTACACCTAGACCCCATCGCCCCCGCGGGCCCCTTGCACTTCTCTCTCCAATGGATTTTATTTACGCAAGAGAAAGCAAGGTTTAATACATATACCGCTGAAGACAATAAGGCGCCTCGCAACGAGATATAAAAGCTTTGAGTTAGTCTCGCGTTCCTTTTAGTAGGATTCCTTTGAAATGAATCGAATAATTTGCGGACTTTATTCTCACGGCCGGATTTTTATGTATGAGTACTTTGTTTTAGAACTTATTGAAATAATGTGATATTAATTTTTTTGAATCTCCGTTTTGCTTCAAATGCTCTCCAGGGAAACTGCAATGACAAGTATAGGTATGCTAAGAACTTTATGAGTGGAATCTGCCCCGGCTTTAATAAGTAGTCTACTGGAATCGTTCACATTTTAATACGTACGAGCTTTTCAACGCCACGGCGCGGCGCTTTGAGAATCATTAAACTTTAATGTTTCTGACTGAGTCTATTAACAGCCACTAGCCTAAGTTGGAAATTCAGTATCCGGAAAAATTTTTAGGGTTCCGTAGTAAACAAGGAAGCCTTATTAATCGTTAATTTAGCTTGTTGTCGAAGGATTAAAGTAGGGACCACTGTTCGGCCGGCTACGTTAGAGAGTCCTTAAGGCGACTTCCTGACTTGGCGGGGCGGGATCGATATGTGACATTTTCATCTTTGACGTAAACTTACTGACTTCGCAAAGATTCTCACTTGACATAATACTTTCAGTAAGTATTACGTTTGCGCAGTAGTAATACCATGCGCAGAAGCGGAGCAGTACCGCCTTCGCATCGTCCCGCTACCGCGCATACCGCGCCAGTCAGGAAGCACTCATTTAAATATAGGGGCGCAGTAAAAAATGGTACTGAGTCGACTGACAGCTGACACTGACATTTGACACTGACATTTGACACTGACATTTGACACTTCTCATATCGTACTGCCTCCGCACCGACAAATCAGGAAGTCGCCTAAAAGTAGCATAACTTGCTGCAAAGTCGCGTCACGCGCGACTCTGAGTTTCTCACTCGCACTGTCCACCATCAGTTCTGCTTAACATCAGTAAGCGGACACCACAGCCTATAGACACCCGCAGCTCCAAATGAGTCACTTACACGTTGCCGACCCTTTATTAAAATTGAGGATACGCTGTGTTGACAGCAGAAGAGACAAATTTAGATCCCTCTCTCTCAACACAGTGCATCCTCGGGAGCTCTATTTGTGATTTCTGGCCATTATAATCAGTTTAGTTTCAATAATATGTAGAAATTGTAAAAAGTTAAATCAATAATATAAAGTGATAGGTATTCAAGAAAATGCTCACTTTGTTTTCGTAACTTAAATCGAGTCGTTGGGATAACTTTTTCTCTGACTCTCTAACATTGTTCCGTCGGCGGCGACTGAAAAAGGACAGTCAGACAGTTTTATACAGAATTTTTATGAAGTTTTTTGTTAGCCTTATTAAGATGAAATGAAAATTTACATAGTCTGCTTGCAGGAGAATTATTTACCCTTATTTAAATATGTATAGTTTGAACAAGCATTTGAAATAACTTACTTTATTCTTTATTTAGAAGTTACTAGGCACCTAATTCATATTTTTTATGTACTTTGCCTATGTCGTCACAATTGCATATTAGTATTTTACTCAGCCTTTAATAGAGTAAGTACCTGCCTAATTAAGAACTCTTGGTTATGCTTTTCTGAATTAGTAATAGTAATAGACCTGGGGCCCATTTCTCGAAGCAAGTTACAAATTATAACCGGAAGACTCTTTTGAAAAGACACTCCCGTTAGAGACTCTGACCTTAACTACGTAACTTGTTGAACGAGCTTTAGGTCATATCAATTGTAATTTTTACCTCTTAATATCATTATTAATATGTTTGTTAAGCGGATGCGTCCGCTAGCGAAAATCTCAATTTTTTAATCAAAGTGAAAATTGAAAAATTCAACACCCACCCACCCACCTGTGGTGTTGAATTTTTCAATTTTCACTTTGATTAAAAAAAATTATATCATTATGTTAGCTGTAATTACACTAATTAACTAAGCATTTATCTTGTAGGCTGCAATAATTTTAATACAGGACATTTTACGATTCTGTACCCCATAAGAAGAAAATGAGGAACCCTTATAGGATCACTTGGTTTTCCCTAGAACTGACCTTTGAAGCTCAAAGAACCAATGGGGTTGGCGGCTGCCAACTAGGTGGCGCCACTAGAGTTTGTCCCAAGACATTCGTGATTGTTATTCTCTTTGGGCTGAGACCTATGAACTTGATATTTGGTGATAATGTTTATTATTACGTATATTTTAGGATTCAGTAACTTTATAGATTCAGAGCGTGCTTCAAATCCGGTAGTTCTGATTTTCTGCAGACTTGTTTATGATGTTAGCCCAATGAATTTACCAAGTTTGTGACCTCGAGCGCCAAACGGAACTATCTCAAAAATCGAAAAAAAAAAATGATTACAACCCTTAGGTGCTAGTTCCCGATAGTAAGTTTATGTTCTTAAAGTAGACTAAATTTAATATTATATGAGACTAGAATTGTCTCTGTAAACTCAATAGTTTCCGAGATAAATCCATTCAAAGTTTGAGAATGTCGAAAAAATTATGAACTGTGAAAGAATATATCTTGGAAACTTTTAGGTCTACAGAGACTACTTTAGTCCCAAATGGTAGCAAATTTAGTCTTCTTTAATATATTAAAAGAAGGCACTATCGCTACTATCAGAAACTAGTCCTGTAGGGTTTTTTTTTTTTTTTTTTAATGCTGTATTTGTCTGAATTTAGTCCCCGCGAAGGGTACGGGCGGCTAAATCCTAAATAAACCTGATAAATGATTATTTCTTAACTAATTTTGTGATTCTGGGCGTCAATGAGATGAGAGATGAAATGATGATGGGTGAATAACTGATGTGTGATGAGTGGAATGAACTATGTACCATTGAACTTTTTTAGATTGTGGACTATGGTGGTGATGAGTTTGCAGAATGAGGTAATGGTAGTTTCTTTATGAATGAGTTCCTGTAAGTTGTATGGATCTATACTGAGATTATGGCAGATGATTTCGTGATCAAATCTTGGATTGGTGAACTTTGGGCAGTATTTAATGAGGTGGTCGATGGATTGTGAGGTGCTTCCATCACACGGGCACTGGTCATCGGCGGTAATTTTAAAGCGGAATAAGTATGATTTATGATAGCCATGTCCAGTGAGGATTTGAGTGAGGTGGAATGAGATATTAGTTTTATTTCGAAGGTCCTGGATGTGTTGCAATGTGGGTAGCCAGTTTTTCAGGTGTGATCCGGTGGTTGAGGTCAGATAGAAGTCGTTGCACAACTTATCGGTTTCGGTTCTGCATAGGCGTTTGATGTATGAAATGGGGTAATGATCAAAATCCAGTGGTTTGTGCAGGGTGGCGGCAATTTTGGCTTCTTTGTCGGCCTCTTCATTTCCAGGTATTCCGATATGGGCTTTTACCCAAATGAAGTCTATGGTTCCTTTTTTCCTGATTTTATGTATTTTGCGGTGTATGTTGTTCACGGTAAGGTTAGTACTGCTCCGGTTGGCAATTTCTTGTAGTGCGGACATGGAGTCAGTGAAGATGGCGGCTTTGGTTGTGTCAAGTTGGATGCACGACTCGCAGGCTGCTTCAATCGCGACGCATTCAGCTTGAAACACAGAACAACATTTGTGCAGTTTTAAGTGTTTTGTTGTGCGCGTGCCATCCGGGTGATGTATGATGAAGGCTGCTCCTACTACTCCGTCGTGCTTGCTACCGTCGGTGTAAATTTTGTGCATGTCTGATGTATAATATGGTTCGAGATCGGTAGTGCCCTCTACTTTATTGATTTTAATTGAAATCCTTTCAGACGGGTGCAATAGTTTGGCTGGTGGTATCCGCATATCGAGGGTAAAACTTGTGGGTAGATGGTTACTGATTCCTGTGCGCTTGGATTTCTCAATTTCTGCAACTTCTTTAATTTTCAGGTGGAGAGGTGTGAGGTCTGCTAATGCAATTGAAGCAATGGTGGGTAGCGTGCGGAAGCCTCGGACAATTTTTATGGCGAACCTTCTTTGGAGACTGAGTAGAGCGTTGGTCACTTTTTTGTATTTTAGAGCGTTACTCCATATTTCAGCCGCGTATGTTATGGTTGGTTCGATTACATGTTTGTATATGATTGCAACATTATCGGAGTGTATTCCCCACGTGGGTCGGATGATCTGGCAGAGTTTTCTGTACGTTTTTTCAGCTTTTTTAATGATGTAGTCGCAGTGGTCTGTAAACTTGAAATTTCGATCTATTACTACGCCGAGAAGTTTGATGTTGTTTGCGAATACAAGCGGGGTGCTATCCATTGTTATTATGCTGGTTTTGGCCTTTGGTGTGCAGGTTATCATCTGCGTCTTCTGTGGACCAAATGTAAGGTGGTTGTCAATTCCCCAGTTGTGAATATTTCCTAGAATGTTGTTTGTGTTGTGTTGTAGTTCAATATTGTTTTTGGCGGTACATATTAGGAAAATGTCGTCAGCATAAGCTTGAATGAAGTTGCCTGGTGGAAGTTCCATGTCTAGAAGGCTGTCCATGATTAAGTTCCACATTATTGGTCCTAATACTGAACCTTGTACGCAGCCTCTATTCTGTGTCTTAGTGGCAGTGGGGTAGGGTTATAAACGGTTTTATCGACGCAACTTTGTAAAAAAATCGAAAAAACAAGATTATAACCCTTTTAAGGACTAGTTGCTGATAGTGATAGTAACTTCTTTTATATTTTTAAAGTAGACTAAATTTGCAACAATATCATACTAGAATGGTATCTGTATACCCAATAGTTTCCGAGGTCCGGCCTTTCAAATTTCATAATTTTTTCGACATTCTCAAACTTTGAATGGATTTATCTCGCAAATCATTGTCTACAGAAACAATTCTAGTCTCATATAATAGCAAATTAAGTCTACTTTAAGAATATAAAGGTACTATCAGGAACTAGAACTGTAGGGATATAATTTTTTTTTTCGTTTTTTGAGATAGGTGTGTTTGGCGCTCGAGGTCACAAACTTGGTTTATTGATTGGGCCAAAATCATAAACAAGTCTGCCAAAAATCAGAACTACTGGACTTGACGCACACTGCCCCGTGCTTTCAGACGACAAAGTTACTGGATTATTACGGAACATAAATACTAATAATTACATGTTTTTTTCAGAAATTTCCTCAGTTTTCCCATTACAACCACCTTAATTTTGCGGTCCTTTTACGGATTCGTCGCGTTGCCGTAAAAGTGCTTTTAGCTGTGTCAGAGTCAGACGTCCGTATTTTTCATTTTGGATCCAATTTATCGCGTTAATCGGACGAGTAGGTATATTATGTTTACGAAAATATAACTTACACGCTCCTGTCTAAACAAAAACTTTTGTATTTAAGTGGCTTTGAAACATTATCCGACAGTGTGTAACGGTTTACCGTTAATTCTATTAAAATAGGTAAGTTTTAATAGCCTTAAAAACCCAAAATATGATTTATAGATATATTTACAACACAAACTCATAATTTACACTTATTACAACTATAAAACTAAAGCAACATAAAATAAATTTACACACAAACAGAGTCGACTACGCGTCTTACTGTTAGACGAACTAGTTGCAAATACAATGGACTACGTCACGGTTAGCGATAAGCGCTGCAGCTCTGCGCCCAGCGGACAAGACACATATGGTCATTACATTTGCATAGCGGCCAGGGGGCCGATTTTTGAGTTTCGAACGCTCGACTTTTCACTCGAGATCTGTCAAAAAACTATGATGTTTTGATCAAAAAACTATGATATTCCAGATTCTTCAGGTCGCAATCTTTTGTATCATCTCTGGATGTATGATGTGCCTCCCTAGGGCACTAGAGCAAAGGATATGGATGGCAGTTTCCTCAGAATCATGATAGAACCAGGGAACCGATTTTTGAGTGTCGAACGCTCGACTTTTCACTCGACATCTGTAAAAACTTCATAGTGTTTTGACAGATGTCGAGTGAAAAGTCGAGCGTTCGAAACTCAAAAATCGGCCCCCTGGACCGCGACAGGTCAACCACTATATAAACTGAATATTTATTTCCAAATAAATATCTAATTTTTCTAAATTGTGGTGTGACGGATACTTGGGAGTGATTTATACATTTCACCAATGTGGTAAAGTTAAGTTCCAGCTACAACGTCCGCACTTTGATGAAAGAAGAACGTCTTGTCGAGTTAGAACACGCACTGAAAGACATACAGTGGGACGTTGTAGGTCTGTCAGAAGTACGCAGAGATGGAGAAAAGACTGTTGAGACAACCGATAATGTGGTTTACCACTTCGGAACAGCAAGCGAGTCGAATGGAGTTGTATTCCTCGTAAAAAGGAAGTGGAAAAACAACATTATCGAATCTGAGAGAATTGCTTTGCTGTGCTGCAATTCCGTATCACTAAAAACCACACCATCACTTTAATTCAGGCTTATCTACGCACCAACATCTTCTCATTGTGACGATGAGGTACAAAGCTTCTACGACCTTATTAACACAGCCTGCGAAGTATGTACTTTTACAATTAGTTGACTCAGTTATTTTTAATTAACACATCTTATTCCCTTGAATATCGTTATCACGCCGATGCACTCACAACGATCTTGTTTAGACAATAGCACGTTAACCAAACAATCGACTAATTTCGCCGAACAAACAGCCACATACTAAATGGAAATTTCGCGTAACACTAACTCCGAAGCTATTGGCTCTCTTAATGTGAATGCGGTGTTTGGCGTGGTAAGTTTATGCGCTTCGGAGGTGCGTGTCTATGTAAATTTGCAGGTATAGGTGTTTCCTTTTGGAACATAAAGAGTAACATGACATGTATTAGTGATATCGTTAAGATTCCAATCGACGATGTCACGATCTACTATAAAAACGGGTCGAATATAACTTTGTTAGATCACAACATTGTGATGCAAGCTATAATCTTATCATTAGTATAATAATTGCAAATAATAATTTAAAAACGAATTTTAGAACAAACATGTCGAAAGAAAACCAAATCATCCTATAAGAGACGCATAATAATCCCCAATCTATTGAAATACTTTATCGGAATACCCGCGAGGGCGGCTATTGGTCGGAGGATTAGGTACCAATTTTATAAGTTAGGTATCCGTGCGAATGTCACCGCAGTAACCATAACGTTTTAGTGCTCGTTTGCCCCTCGTCGGAACACTCCGTATTTTTAATAAAAAACGCAATATAGTTTTTCACGAGCTAGGAACCCGGAGAAGGTGAAAAGCCTTGGAATTTTCAATTTTGAAATTAAATTGCTCTAAACAATTGTTGTCTAGGGTTATTTTAAAGTTCTCGTCACAAAGGTTTGTTTCGGCTTTAGACATGTAAGAGACGGGTGTATTTACTATTACTAAAAGATACATTGTAACATTATTCCTATCACGCATTGTAGTTTTAACAGCTGTATAGAAAACAAGCGTTTAAGGCGGGATTATGGACCAAACAGGACAAATAAGATCAAATTCGCATGGAATAAACTCTATTATTGTTTGGTCTACTTCTTGTAATATCGACTACCGTAACAGGTGTGAGGTGTATTGAACGCTTAATCTATTATGAGGCGTGTCAACCTCCCTGATTGTAACTACTGCGAATGAGGAGTGTAAAACGGGACATAAACTGGCTCATATAACCATAAAAATAAATTAGAGAAAAGCTCGCAATGAAACTTCACCCATTACTTTGCAGCCGTAAAACACACAATTTCATGTGTTTGTTGGATTTAATTATTACAAATACTTGCACTAATCGCCTCCTGGTTTTGTTTTAATAATAAGTTGAGTAGTGTTTACCTACAGACTCTTTTTTTAGGTAAAATTTATTAATAATTACTTATTAAATACGATTTGGTACTTTTATATAAATGTCATATGTAAATACGTCTTTCATCTTTTAGTAATCTGACGACCGCTTTAGCTAAGTTGGTAGTGATCCTGCCTACGAAGCTGGAGGTCCCGGGTTCGAATCCCGGCCGAATATTTGTTCTTGGGTCTTGGATGTTTTCTATGTATTTAAGTATTTATTTATCTATATAAGTATGTATATCGTCGCTTAGTACCCATAGTACAAGCTTTGCTTAGTTTGGGACTAGGTTGATTTGTGTAAGATTGTACACAAATATTTATTTATTATTTATTTACGTCGAAAGGATTTGATAATTTGGTGCTATAAAATGTTTTAGTTTGTTTACTGGAAGTCTTCTACTAAATAATAGTAAGCGCTCGAGGTCTTAATCTTAAAATGTGTGACAGATTTCGTTATAAGGGTAGTAAGGACGAAATGTTTGTAAAAACTCATTTACATACATTTATATTCTGCAGGCATAAAGAAAACCGGAATAAATTGCTATTGTGTATCTTTAACTGGAAGCTGTTGGTAGGACATTATCTACTAAATGGTTGGTAGGTACATGTAGAAAGTTTTAACGTAAAGCGCTATCCATTACTCGGTGGGTAGCTCGCTGCGGCTGCGCCGCGAACGCCACCGTTTCCAAATTACCCCAATAATGGTAATTGCAATTTGCACTGAAAATACCCACTGTCTTCATTCAGACACGCTCTAATGTTGATATACTTTCATTGCTACAAACTTTTCATTCACTTTTTATCATGAAGTGAAGCGGTTCTGTTATAAAAAAGATTTTTAAAAACTTGGTAGGTACTGAATAAATTCTAGAGCAGAGCTGCACAAAACTTGAAAATAAATAGATTTTCAGAAAACACCTTCAAAACGGATGCCATAGGATTGTTCATTGCATTATTTGTTTGTGTTGTTTGTTCTGGATTATTTCATTTCATTTTTCATAGTATTATTTTTTTCATTTTGTCATGCAAACGTTTTATTTCATCATCAACAATCTATATACGTCCCACTGCTGGGCAAAGTCCTCCTCTCAGAGATGAAGGGGATTGGGCAGTAGTCCTCACGCTGGCCCAGCGCGAGTTGGGGACTTCAAATAGGTACAACTTTGAATTTCTTCGCGGATGTATGCAAGTTTCCTCACGATGTTTTCCTTTACCGAAAGCCAACGGTAAATATCAAATGATATTCCGTACATAAGTTCCGAAAAACTCATTGTACGAGCCGGGATTCGAACCCACGACCGCCGCTTGACAGCCGCATGCTTATAACACTAAGCTACCGTGTAGCTTCTTATATAAATAAATACGTTTTATTTATTGTTCAGCATTTCTCTATTATTTATACTTTATTTAATGCGAATATTAACAGGTTGATACTATTTTCACTGATAGTGGTTACAAACTTACGTAAAAAAACTTGATTATTGCATTAATACGAGATTAATATAACAATAATGGTAGCAGAAAATAATAAACCTAATGGAAAAATATTGCGGATAAATACAACGAAAGTCCCTTATAAAAATAAGTAATAATGAAGTCCAGACAGTTCGCATGTCTCGTCATATCGCGTAATGAAAAAGGACTGGGCACGTTATTGCCATAATTGTGGAAACAATGTGTAAGTAGCTAGCTGACGTAGGCGTCCGTAATGTACGATCAAAAAATGCAGCAGAAAGCAATGCAAATATATTATGAACATTTACGTCTAACTGAATGCCTTAGAATGCCTTATGGCATTTGTAAGTTTGCAATAAAGTATAAAGAAATAAATAAATGATGTATCAAGAATTTTGTTGCTTGCATGTCATCTAATTTATCATTGGAATTTAACATAATATATATTTTTTATTTAATATTCTATATTATATGTATTAGTATATGTCAGCATTATTGTATGTCAGTATCCCTTCAGCCGTCTACGTAACCGAGGTTTCGTAACCTGGTTTCGATCGAAGCTTTTTTTTTACTTCTCCGTAACTGGCTTTGGTCAAGCACTTTGTTTTACTCGTACGTAACTGGCTTCGGATAAGCACTTATTTTACTTTTACGTAACTGGCCTACGTAACCGGAGTTTGGCAATATTTGTTAACAATCCAATTGTCACACACTAGTTTTTGCCCGCGACTTCGTCCGCGTAAACTTCCACTCCCTAATTATATCCCTTGGAAGGACGATTTTCGGGATAAAAAGTATCCTATATGTTAATACAGGTCTCTTTGTATACTAAGTTTCATCAAAATCAGTTAAGCCGTTTTTCGTAATTGAGTAATAAACATGCAAACATCTAAACATTCGCAATTATAATATTATATATGTAGTAGGATCATTCCTTGACCCATTATCCCTACGCATAAGTACAACGAGTGTGTCAAATAGAGAGCCACATATCAAAAGATGTTTTATCTACACACATATCATAAATCCTCTAAAATGCGTTTAGAAACCGTAGGCAACAACGACCAGCATTATGACAATCAATGTATTTATGAAAATGTCCTTATCTGTGGTAGAAGGTTACAGCAGTAACATAAAATTATTACGATTTCCTATTTGATAACGTAAAAAAAACAAATTTGGAACATCATACAAAATGAATAAAATAAAAAATAAAATGAATAAAATGAACTTTATTCTGTAAGTAGGCCGCAATGGCACTTTTACAAGTCAAACCCTACTAGCGTTTCACAGAGGCCACTGCCGAGAAGAAACGCCGAAAGAAACTCGACAGTCAGCCATTTTCTCACAAAAATATGCTTATTACAATGATAAATGATAATACTTAACCTACTTAAGATCAAAAAATCTAAGTATCTATATAAAGCAACACAAAAACAAAGAATAAAATGAGGAAAAAAACCTTTTCTAGTCTCACTGAAAAATCAAATGCAGTCGATACGTCGGCTCGGTATAGCTGCCAGTAATTTCAACATTACCGCCATTTTGTTTATTGTGCAAAAAATGTTGTCTTAATACAATTATTTTATTTATTTGCCTATATAGATAGAACATATTTATTAATAGTATTATAACAAATAAAGGTTATATCTTTGTTTTGATTAATTTCTGATGTTACCGGTAGCACTGGTAGCAATGCAGGTCATTTGCCTTCGGCTTCTGAACCCATCTTAGAGTATTTATAAAATGTGTGTACATAATAGTATTTCATGCAAGGGTCTTAAAATGCGAGTGGCGTGGGTTGCAATGTGAGCCTTGGCGAATACACACCGTTGCATACAATACTTTTTCTACGACTCATTAGGTAAATTGATTTGGTGACTTTTCATACACCTTGGTTCCCTTATCACTAAATTAGTAATTGTGCAACTTACGCGATTTGTTTAAGAGTGCAGCTCTTTATTTTCTTCGTCCATTTGTTCAAGAAACAACGAATACATTTTTCGTCACAATCACAAATAAAATCATTTTATATAAAGAGGTAATGTAAGTAATCAGCAGAAAAGTTTTCGTTTTCAATTGGAATTTAAGTGGGAAATGTAAAATAAGTCAATTCTTGTTTATGGTTAATTTTGTTTTTAATTTGCTGCACTTGTCATCCGAACCCAACTGAATCCGAATCCAGACCGAATCCGAACTGACACCCGCCTCCGGCTCGTTTCATAAAACACACTCGTGTTTTAATACCTCTCATTATGTACCAGTTGCATTGAATAATTCTATGTTTTCTAGTTGTCACAAAAACTTCTGTCTCAGTGTACCTACTCGTATATGCGAAAACAAAATCCTAATTGTTCCCTTTTATCCAAATAGTAACCGACTTTTCTTGGAATATACTAACTGTATTTTACTTATTTATACTACCGTCTAAAACCGAGTATCTTAACAAAATAATTTCAATATGAATTTCGTACATTTTGTTGAAAGTTTTTTGAGTATTACGTCGTATCATTAATTGTGCCTTAAAATATTAGTCACACATACTTTTAATATTTTCTGTATGAACCATTCTTGTCGATAGTGCGAGGGCTGCTCTTAAGCCTGACCGGGCCAGTAAGCTCCACCGAGTACAAATAGAGAGTAGTGGCTGCAGTAATAATGGCTAGCGAGTAACACTCTAGCAGAGCGTTAAATTTATATTAAAAACGACCACAAAGAGACAGCGTATACAAGCGCTTGCCGCTTGCTTAAAGCTTTTGATGCTGCGACTTCACATGGTTTTCAGTATTTTGCTGTTAGTGAACGCTAGTTGGTTTAACAATAACTGTATGCGGACATTCCCTCTCGAATGTAATGACAATCATAAAAACAAATCACAATGAAATGTGACAATGCGCAAAAATTACTCGAACAGTTTTATTTCTAGAGCTGTTTGCGCGCTTTGTCCTGTCAGATTTATCGTATGGAAATTATTCCGAACCGTGAGATCTTCGAGAAGACAGTACGGTTGCGAGTTTTTGTTGCACATTTAGCACTACCCAGGGATCACGTGTAGGGTAGCGGTGGGCACTTGCTACGGACGTGGTGCAACTTCGACCCCCCTTTGTCAAGTGAGTGGGCAACTTTACTGTTAGAAGTTCTCAAGCCGCCCTAAGGCCTCCAACTCTCCCGAAATCAACGGCTTAACGTGTCTTCCAAAGCACGGGAGCGCTCAGTTAGTAACCACTCAAAGCGGCCACCCATCCATGTATTTACTGACCGCGGCCAACACCTGGGAGACCGCACGCGGCACGCAGGCGCCGCTGGGCCACGAGCGCTCCAATGTTCCATTGCAAGTGTCTATACCTTACTTTCTTTAAAACTAAATTTCATTTAAAAGTACGAATACGCACATATTTCAGTTGAAAACAATATAATCCAAAATGTCAAAAAATACAACGGTTTACCATTCTTAAGTCCATTGCAATATTTATTGTGATAGGGTTATTTTGATCTTTGATTGAGCCATTAACTTGATTGCCGTACTTTAGAAATTCAGTACTAAAAGTTGGGCAAAGTGTTTTAATTAACGTCTTAACTCGGTGCCAGCGAGCGAAATACTATGAAGTTTACGAATTAACTAAAGTACCCCTTTCAAATGCTGCTGATTTTGTAATAATTTTATCTTTTTGGCCCAGCGCTTTAATACTTCTTAATCTGACCGACATCGCAGTACTGCTTGCAATATATGTAGGTAACCGTAGCATCATGAACACATGATGTTCATATTATGCCTAAAACACTTCAACGTAAGGAAAACAAAAGAATCCACGCCGTGCTTCAAAACATTGAAAATTAGCTGAATATTCTGATGTCTTGAGCGTCGTAGATAATTTAGCTACGTAGTTATATAAATTCTTGTGGTAGCTCAATCTTGTCAAACTCAAATTGAATGAATCCCTACGTCAAGCGAGTGTATATTACTCATAATATTTGCGAAGCATATATTTGATGTGACAGGAATGTAATATAATAATGTGTAATGCACGTCAATCAGACGTTTAATATGTAAGCTGCGATTGTGACTCGTCTGTCACTCGCGATATATTATTAATACTAGATACTTCTCGAATAGGTTTAAGTATATTTTTCTCAATGTTATACAATTACCTATCTTGGGTTCATCCGATATAATTAACCTTGCATTATTCGCAGTGCAGGATCAAAAACTGCAAGCTATCGTATCATTAGTTAAATCAATATGAGTAAGGCCGTAAAATTGGGCTGATTTTGTCATGGGTACGTGTCCCTTGCTTTTTGTACAAAAAGTATTTAACAAATCTTACTTTCTAAGTTTTTTTTCTACAAGGTACAACCCGCAGATAACTCTTAATCTCTTGGTTGGTATCAATTTTTTTTTAAACTGAGCAATGACTACAACTTCCATACAAATAAAATTGTCCTTTTTTTTCTTCAAGTGCTTAGACATTTTTTTTGTACTTTGTTTTATACTACTGATGTGGTTTATTTTTTTTATTAATCTAAATATATTAAAGCAAGGTTTAATGAGCTCAAACATTAGCAATGTCTATTTAAAATCATTGTTTTCTCGTAACATAAGAAACGTCCAGGGATTTGCACTTATACCCATATATAAAAAGAAGCGACACCGAAACATCTGAGATACCTTAAAGGGGCTCGCCTTTTCGCTTGTAATTCTGGTTGTAATGTTGTGTTCCGTTTTATATTCAACAAAAAAATTTAATACATACGCTGTTTTTCAAAGTAAATCATGTTCAGGTAATTGTTACCTATAATTATTTCTCTTCATTTAGTTTAATTTTAATTCTGTCGGATGTGATTAGTTTTAGGTTATAGGTACCTCAATGCCCGGTTTCGGAGTTCTATAGCGAACCATTAAATTAACTGAAGTAACCTTATTTTAACTTTTCGTGTAAGTATTATCGTCACTAGTGCAGCAAACGGCTTAACTCAGAACAGTTATTATTACTCAGTGTTGTTAGACTACCCCTATGTCTCGCGCGAATGTGCTCATTTTGTTAGTTAATTTCACGACGATAATAGCATACCTAGAGGTACGGTTTGCAGTAAGCTTCAGGACTGGTGACGTCGCTCGCTTGCTATTGTATTCGTGTGTGGGCTCAGGTTGCAACGCTTGCTTAGTTATTACCTATGGTAATTTCGCAAAAAGCGTTCAAACGCGATCGGGCGAATAAATGGATGCGCTTCCAAAGTGTTCATTAACATAATTTATTCACTGCTGTCAGTACCGGCCCTAAATTTGTGGCAGGCAGTTTTTCAAGGGGAAAAAATAATTGTGTAAAGCGGTCACGTCTTTTTTAGCGTCAGTGGAATCGTACGGTCTAGTTTAATCATGTCATAACCAGCGCTGCGCGACCAGCCTGATAACATCGCAGATACATCGCCCGCGCTCGGATTTTCCAAAATAATTTATTTTATGCGTAAGGTTTCGGTTACCGGTGAAATATTTTATGCAAAGGCTTCGAATGAATATGAAATTACTACTGAAGCGCTTACTACGCCATTAGAATCTAGGGCACGGTGTTAAAGAGGTTCGAAGGGTTTAAATAAATATAGGCACGTAATAGTATTATAATTTACAATTATCTTATTATAAATTGACACTTGACAATTGGTTAGGTAACTGTACATGTATCATGTTATGTTTATTTTCTTTGGGGTGAAGGTAAGCTAGGTACTGCGAAGAAAATATTAATCTGCACGACACGCTAAAGTTCATTTTTTGACAGATGTCAGTGAGAATCACAAAAGTAAATGCCCTGACCAGGATTCGAACCCAGGGACACCACCTTCGTCGTCAGTATGCGGTATAAGCGATGTGATCACTTAATTACATTGACATTTTGAAAGCTACATGTACATGTGTCACTAAGGCGACTTCCTGACTTGGCGGGGCGGGATCGATATGTGACATTTTCTTCTTTGACGGAATACTATCAGTATTACATTTGCGTAGTAGTAATATTATGCGCAGAAGCGGACCAGTACTGCCTTCGCATCGTCCCGCTTCCGCGCATCCCGCGCCAGTCAGGAAGCACTCATTTAAATGTAGGGGCGCAGTAAAAAGTAGTACTGAGTTGACTGACAGTTGACACTGACATTTGACAGTTTTCTCATTTCGTACCGCCTCCGCACTGACAAATCAGGAAGTCGCCTATAGAAAATAATACCATGCCTAAAACAACTCACAAGAAAAGAATACCTTGGCAAAGAAAACTCACAAGAAAGGAGTCATATATATATATGAGATTATTATGTCAGGTGACTAATCCCGCGAGTCCGCGTGTCGCCGCGTGATTCGCAAAATCTCGCATTTGTTCTGCACGGTTACAGCCAGAGATGCTTGTCTCGTTTGACGCTATCTCAACTGAGACTCCCTATTATGAGTACCCCACTGCGTAGTTTACCTTGTCATTTTTATGATGTAACATACTTAAGTCGCCCTTTTAAGGTTCTGTATCAAAAAAGTTAAGACGGAAAAATACTTAGTGACTGTTCGTCAAGATTCCAATGATACAAGGAAAAATATATTTAATCTGAGAAAACTACTTAACAGGCTATTGACATAATATGAGAAAATTACGCCGAATATGGGCAATCAGGAGAAATAATTCGTGTAATTTTGAAAATTGGCACATTTTTATCTTGTGGTATCCAGATGAACATACTAAAAGTCAAAGTCAAAGGCAAAAAATGTTCTTTGAATTTTTTGATCATTTTTTGCTATGGGTCACTGTTTACGAGTTTTTTACAAAATACTAAAAGAGGTACCTTTAATCCCCTCTACACCCTCAGCACAACCCCCACCCTTGAGGACTTTTACTCGTAGTATGTTCATCTCATAGTATGTCTCTCTCATAGTATGTTCGTAAACACTCTTGTCTACATGCCTCAAATTCGAACTGTAACTGTGAACCCTTAGAACTACTAACACATTATACCTATATAAATCACGAAATTGGTATTAAAGTAGAACCGTGTCACTTAGTAATATTGAAAAATTTAAAAAAAATACTTACCGAAAATCATTTTGAAATTGCTTTTTTGAGGATATTAAGTATAGTAGTAGTAGTTTTTTTTTTTTTTTTTTTTTTGTACAAAATAATAAAAATCAGCCGTATCGTGTCTGGAGGATCTCAAACTTGGTATGTTTCGAAAATTATTTTTGATTTAATTTAAAAAAAATAGCTGAAATGTGATGTGGTATATTTTCAGAATCGCCTCAAAAAGATCTTTCATATGATACTACACACGATAGGTTTCTGAAAAAAAAATTTGTTTTTTTCATACAAAAAAAAGACTGTCTCGGCTCTCCCCCCCTAAGGGAAATCTTTTTAGGAACTGCGGGTCAAAAATTTTGTTTTGACCTCTAGTATGCGTGTGCCAAATGGCTAAACTGTACATCGATTTGCGGTTTTTCTTTGATATTGGGCCTGTACGGCTACAAGACAAATTTTTCTTCTCCCGCAAATTTACAGTTTTCATTTTTATTTAAAATTTTGTCTGTCTAGTCATTTCAGCTAATTTAACGGCACAGGAAGAAACCTTGATTACGTTTTTGTTTGAACTTTAAATGAAAGTAGGTACAAGGTCCTTATTAAAGAACGAGACAAGAAAGTAAATTGAAAGAGTCCCTCCGTTTGTTTTATAGAATTGATTTAGGAGCCATCCATAGGCTGAAATCTGTTCTGGTACAATTGTCATAAGATATTAATCTCTTCTTCGTCTTTACTCTATAGACTTCCAATACATTGATTGATTCACTTTAAACAGGAAAAAAATTGTTGTTTAGGAAAAGTTAAAGAAAATACTAAATTAGCCGTACATTTTTATTTCAATATTTCTATTTCAGTCACGTACAGCTTTATGGTTGGCAAGGCCAGCCTGTTTTTCGGATTAAAATGTCAGTAACAGAAAAATATCAGGCCAAAGTAGAAGAAGCGGTTATTACTTATTATGCGAATCCAAAAAGATAAAATGTCGAGTATTATGAAAAAAAAAAAACTTTTAAGACAGGATACAGAATTAGATTTTGTTAAGTATTTAATTATGCTCAGCAGCAGCTTCAATTTATGGGACGTGGCAAATTGAAATGACATAGGTACTAAGAGTGTGACATAGTTCAAAAATAGAATAAGCAATTGGCATAGGTGGCTTTAGCATTTGGCAAGTCAGTGTTGTCATAATATCTACCCACATGTACAAACGTACTATTTTCATTAGCAGTGAGTGGCTGTTATTATGAAGTCCAGTTTCACCGTCCAACCGTGACTGATTCTCGCTGCCCGATTTCTGTCTCGTTAAGCGAAGCGCGTGGTAGGTAATGGATATAAATCATGCGTTTTCTCTCGGAAACCACACATTTGGTAAAATGGAACTGAAGATGATGACTACATTGACTACAGAGAATATGAAACTCCTCAGTAATTTAGGTACAGTCTAGTCTAAATAGTCTAATGTATGTCAAATATTATATGCACGAACTTACGCTCTTCTTATTATGCTTCCTTTCTCATTTTGTTACTAAACTGCACATATATGTATATATATATCTCTTCGATTTTGACGATAGGTAAAAAGTAGCAATAGTTCATGCGAGCTTAAGAGGAGGGGTAGGGCAAGCTCTTTCCATACAAACTTTGTGCAGGATTTTCTTCGTTTGTGTTTGCATTAAAGTTATGATTTTTGGTCAGTATGCTTATTTTTCTGTTAGCTATTTCGTGATGTAATTTTTTTTCATTGATATTATTTGTAATTTTCTTCATTTTTCATTTTTTTGAAATATTTGAAAATTTCCACATCACTTTCTTCGCATGTCTAATATTATATAGATCCAAAAAAAATTACATTTGTTAGTGCCAAAACCTACGAATAAAACGTGCACAGAGTTTGTATGGAGAATGCCTTGCCAACCCCTGCGCCTTAACAGGCTATTGACATAATATGAGAAAATTACGCCGCATATGGGCAATCAGGGAAAACCTCAAACGCCGCAAGTATTCCTCCCTAGGGAGTGGATATTTATTTGAGGCGTTTGGGGTGGAAACACTGGGACCATGGGGACCAAGTGCGCGCCGACTCTATAAAGATCTGTCGGCGCGCCTAATAGAAACCACTGGTGACCAGAAGGCTGGCCAATATTTCGCGCAAAGAATAAGTATTACCATTCAGCGTGGTAATGCGGCCAGCCTTCTGGGCACCCTACCCGCTGACGGCGACTTGGGTCAAATTTTTTATCTTTAATTTTTATTATATACCCCTAGTTTAAGTTTTTATTTGATTGTTTGTTTATCTATTTATAAGACGTTGTACATATTGAATAAATGTTATCAGGGAAAATAATTCGTGTAGTTTTGAAAATTGGTACAGTATACCTTGCGGTATCCAGATGAACATACTAAAACTCCCCGAGAGTGGGGGGTGTGCTGAAGGTGTAGGGGGGGATCAAAGGTACCTTTTTTAATATTTCGTAAAAAACTCGTAAAGGGTAGCCCATAGCGAAAAACGTTCTTAGGCATAAGTAATCTACAAAAAAGGTTCCTTACACTTTTTCTCTAGGATTAATATTTAATGCCCAATCCCTCTCATCTATGAGAGGAGACCTGTGCCCAGCAGTGGGACGTATATAGGCTGATGATGATGATGATGATGATGATGAATATTTAATGAGATTTTAAGGAAAGTAGAACATGCATTTTATTGAAGCCGGTTAACAAAAGCCGTAACGACAAACTAATTGTATGTTTAGTATTTGTCCCTATTACACATAGTGAACCTTGCTAAACATTGACTGGGTAAGAAGTTGTTTTCACAAGAGAGAACCTATTTATATTTTTTTACCAATTAGGTGGATAAATAAAGATAGGATTTTTCTTAGTAATTTTAACTAAGAGCTATTAGACTGCACAGTTATAAATGATCGTTTTGAAATGGATTAGGTAGCAAAACAACATGTGTCTGCCCATCTAGGGAATAAAGCCTAGTCAGATACCGGCATCTGACGATGACTGACGGGTGACGGACTGACGGACAGCCTACGCTGGTCACAACCACTTTTGAAATTCGCAAGATGTGTTAGGCGTGCTGTTCCTAATTTTGTAACTGATTATTGTTCAATATTTATAACCTATAAAACTATTCAAAAAATAGAAAAATAATAAAATGCTCGATTTAAAAAAACTTTGTTTTATTTCAGATTACAAAAATCGTGCGATGCTGTCTTCATGCGATTTCAGGGAAAACAATTTTGAAACGGGAAAATATGCGGCGTGCTATATTTGAGACGTGATAAGCTACTGAAATAAGTAAAATTAGTACAATATTATCCGCTGACGTCTTAGGGAAACGATGAACTGTAGGCGAAAATGACCGCTAAAATTCGAATCTTAAAAAAACGGGGTATGGGCAGTAAAAATATAGTCCGAATTCAGAAATCCTGTATAATATTTACCTACTGTTTACGTATAATATCAGGCTACTTATAACTTATACTTAATCAGTCCCGCCTGTAAGTTTTTACTAAGAGAGCAATAATATCATTCTAGTAACATGATTAGTGATTCTGTGAAGATTCTGCCGAAGTATAAAAAGTCATTAAATCATTAAAACGCGCTGTCTGTTAAATGCGGTTTTAACGGAGCTCCTGCTGCATCATTTCTTCCCCTCACTTGTCTTTAGGTATTTCACAGCTCTTTTACCCGTTCATTTTTAAAATACGTTGTTCGGCAAATTCACTTAATGCCGCGTTAAATGAACCGTGTTCGCATAATAAAAGATTTTATACTCGAAAGCGATTTCAGAATGGACGATATTTCCGCGGAACGGGAAAATGCCGCACTCCACATCGACGCTTCATCTCGACTCTGCCAACGCCGGAATATTTTTTCGCGCTCGAACAGCTACGAATTTTCTGAAAAAGTTAAACCTACCCACCTATAAATAACCATGAACTAACTCACTCGACTATCATGCTATTTAACTCCAAACTCTGCAATGGTGAACCAATTCACTTATTCAAAAATGTTAAGCTTAGTTTACCTATTTTAAAATTTAATCAGGGCCGGCACACAGTTTCTAAAAAGACAAAGCCTAAAATCCTAGTTATAATTAATTTACGTGTAGCTTTCTACTTGTTAAGGGTTATGTGTATGACACCTTAGTAGTCAAATGTATTAATGCCCTAACATTATGTTGTCTATGGTTTTGTCTAGGTATATATAAACACAAAAAACGTCAAATAGAATAGTTCTGAAAAATATTCGTGGCGTTTACTTCGTGGTTCCTCTCCCTCAGCATAGGCTACATCTCCTACTCCATCCTCGGACCTCGTCATCTGGAGAAACTCCAACATTAGGCACTTGCTAACTCATAACGGATCCACGGGCGAACAAAATTAATCTAATTGATGTCCCTTTACACTGCGTTTAAAAATAAAGCATTTTAAGTGGATTTACCTGTTCCTCAAATGTTTGTAACCCTTTTACGACATTAAGTATTCCGGTACTAAATAGGTAGTACTTTTTCAGCCACGTGGAATAATTTAAAAGCTGCTACGAGTACATGTGTGCTTGCTAAAGATAAAGTACCTACTTAATCATATACTTACTTAGATAAAGCGTCTATAGAAATTTTCTTAAAAATGGGAAGAATACGTTACTCCCTACATATTGAAAGTAAAGTGTATAGTTTATGGTCAGATCAAAAAATGCGGTTTCGCTCAACTCAACGCGCCTGCCATATAAATTCCAAATTCCAACCCCTCATCTAATGGGACGGGAGAATCCCGACGACATATATCTACTTAAAAAATTACCACTGTAGCACCATAAAATTGATTTTGCGTAATACTCCAACATCTCCATACATCAACTACATTTTCAAGCACATTGACTTTTGTTTTAGTGGTGGAGGTGCACAAGGGGGAGAGCCTGGATTTGTCACACGTGCAACGGAGCGACATGGGGGCGTACTACTGTATTGCGAGCAACGGCGTGCCTCCAACCGTCAGCCGGCGGTACCACGTACAAGTGCATTGTAAGTCAATGTCGTTTAATATAGAGGTACACAATGGGGAGAGCCTGGATGTGGATATGTCGCACGTGCAACGGAGTGACATGGTGGCGTACTTCTGTATTGCGAGCAACGGCGTGCCTCCGACTGTGCATTGTACGTCAACGTCTTTTGATATAGATAGAGGTACACAATGGGAAGAGCCTGGATATGTCGCACGTGCAACGGAGTGACATGGTGGCATACTACTGTATTTGCGAGCAACGGCGTGCCTCCGACCGCGCATTGTAAGTCAATGTCTTTGATATAAAGGTACTAGTACACAATGGGGAGAGCCTGGATGTGGATATGTCGCACGTGCAACAGAGTGACATGGTGGCGTACTTCTGTATTGCGAGCAACGGCGTGCCTCCGACTGTGCATTGTACGTCAACGTCTTTTGATATAGATAGAGGTACACAATGGGAAGAGCCTGGATATGTCGCACGTGCAACGGAGTGACATGGTGGCATACTACTGTATTTGCGAGCAACGGCGTGCCTCCGACCGCGCATTGTAAGTCAATGTCTTTGATATAAAGGTACACACAATGGGGAGAGGCTGGATAATTATGTTGCACGTGCAACGCAGCAAAATGGACGCGTACTACTGTATTGCGAGCCATGGCGTACCTACCTCTGATCGTGAGCTGGCGGTACCACATGCAAACGCTTTGTAAGTCAATGCCATTTAATATAGGGGTCTCTATTCTACTCTATTTATATCGTTGTATAAACAAGGTGGCAAACAAGCTTACAGTCCACCTGATGATAAGTTGTGGGCACTGCAGCCTATAGATTGTTATCCTGTTAATTTATATGATTCTTAGCATGTATATAAATAAACACATAAATTACTAATACTTTGAATGTTCGATATGCAATCGAAATACGATTTAATTTAACAACTAACACACTTGGATATAACTTACTTTTGCAATTACACTTCGCTAGCTCTAGGATACTAACATTACTAACAAAGTTTTTCTCGCAACGATATTATATTTTTAATTTAAACGTCACCACTCGACTGGAAGCGAGATTTTGCTACTAAATTGTTTTCTAATATGAAACTTATTACGATTAGGTACCTACTTTTTCGGATTTAATTAATTGAATATTACGAGTAAAAATTAAATACTGAATTGATTGTATTTTGACTTACTAATTGATACTCAATAGGATTTAGTATAAGGAATAAGGGCATAAAAATAATCCACTGGTTGTAAGTACTTAATGGTTTCAATTTGATTACACAATACTTTAAAAATACCTATCAATGATTATTATTGTTTACTGTTAGTTTATCCGAAAAAGCGATATCGATTTGTATATTTTTTCCAAAAATCATATTTCTAAACAAATGTAATATTTTTCTACAGTCATACCCCAAGTTAAAGTTACCAATCAGTTGGTCGGAGCGCCGCTGGGCAGCGAAGTGGCCTTACAGTGCTACATAGAAGCCTCTCCTAAAGCTATGAACTCCTGGTATCGAGAAGATGGTATGGATATATATTTTTTTCCGCTTCGCTTCACTGTCTTATCACGTGCATTAATTGCTACAATAACCAAATAGATGATAGGTGTCTGATATTTATCTACTTCTATTTTAGAAAAAAATACTACTACACTGAATAAAGTTGAGAGCTGGGTTTCGTATTCAGAGAAGTTTTTAGGTTAATACTTACTAATTACTTAAATGATAAATTACATCGAGTAGATAATCAATCTAAATTGTCCCTAAGGTTAAATTATCTTATGGTACACGGTTTTAGATTAGAGACTTCTTATATGTGAATCAGGAGCATCTGAAAGCTAAAACAAAAACAGCGAATTACTGTTGAAATATCCCTTGCAAAGTTTTATCGTAAGATAGCTAGCTTAGAGCATGTGAAAAGTTATACATACAGATAATTATTTATTTTTGCAGCCATATTAAGCGACAAACTTCTCGAGAACCCAAAATTCCGCGTGACAGAAACTATAGTGAACGAGTATTCTCTATGGATGAATTTAACAATAAAATCGTTGGCGCCAAGTGATTTTGGGACTTACGTGTGTGCGTCCGTCAACGCGCTGGGCAAGATGGAGAGCCAAGTCAGCTTACATAGTAAGTGGCACATTAAACCTTTTTAGTCGTTAAATAAAACTCTTTTATGACTGACCATTTTGAAGATAGACCACGTCATCGATCTTTGGTAACCCATTAGCTCTTTAAATGTGTTATAATACGAGCCCTTCCTCGTGAATACGTTTAGGCATTTAGTCCCACTGCCGGCGAGCAGCGAGTACTCTTATAGTAATTCTACTCGTTTTCTCGCACAAGCGAGTAGAATTACTATGAGAGTACTCGCTACTCGCCGGTGGTTGTACCATGTACCAGTGCCTTTAGCTAATCAAAATTAACAGGCGTTCTTTTGATTTTAACTAAACTTTATTTTCTATTCTAATTAAGTAGGTACTCAATTTACATCCGTGCGATTAAACGAGAAATAGTACCTATCTGAGAAGCTCATAGCTCATAGTTATTGTCTGTCGGTTCCTGCTAGTTTTGATTGGTGATTCCGTACACTCACATGAAAGAGCAGTTAGACATATATAAGTATTTAATATAAGCATTATTTTTTAAGAGAGACGTGTTTACGATTTATGTACTTTATATTATTATGTCTGACCCATTCAACACCGATGATTATCAGTCCTAGGTTATGCCTCGTCAAACGATCGCAGCGTTTGAAACATAGTATGATAACATAATGTGTATGTGTGTGTGTGTGTGTGTGTGTGTGTGTTAATCTGGTTGACGGAAATGGTGACCGAAGAGCTCGCGAGTTCCTCGCACAACGTATTAGCATTGCGTTTTGCGTTAGGCTGCGTTTCCACCAGATATTTGCGAGGATGTGTTTTCATATATTTGACACCTCGCTCGGCGCGTTGCGAGGTGTCAAATGTATGAAAACGCATCCTCGCCCATCTCTGCGAGGAAATGCCGCCACCATCCTCGGTATAATGCCTCAAGGGCCTGTTTTAGATTTAAGTATCTTTAATATGTTTTATGTTACAGTAATTGTATTCTTGTACATATTTTCTTGTAAATAAATGTGTACTTGTTTGTTTTATTATTTAGGATTAGAGCTAAATGGGTATCCTGAGGAACCGCTGGTGTCGGGCGCGGCGTGGCAGCGCGCGCGCAACCTCCCCGCGCGCGCGCACCCCGCCTCCTCCCACGCGCAGTACTCCCTCGCGCAGCGACTACCACCGCAGCTTTATGCTCTTATACTCACCGCCCTCAGATATGTACATACTTTTTAAAAATAATAAAAAGAAAATGTTCATTAAGAATGTTTCAGGGTTAATTTAAAAATTATTATAGGTTAGTGGAAAATATCATTCCGCCTAGTAAGTGCATATTATGTTATGAAAGCAAGGTCTAAAATCGATCGGCGAATAAGTTGCATGCAATGTGAAATAAATATGATATTATTATGACCATTAATCATTACGATTATTTTTTTGTTATTTACGATGATGATTGATGTTTATTAAAAACAATGAGGATAAAGTACTTATAAATAAATATTACAAAAATTAAAACTTCGTTTTAGGTAATTAACAAACGGCAAACGCTAATAAAACGGCTTATCAATAATATACATAATAACTAATTAAATCTCAAAGCTAAGAAGGGGGCTCAATTTCGGAACGACAAACTGGCGTATTAAAATTGATTCCCATGCTCGCGTTGCCATTTGTTGGTATCGTTACACATTTCGCACACTTAACACACAATGACAGTGCCCACCAAAAGAAGTTCCCTATTGTTTACCGAATTAAATAATAGTAAATCCCCTTACTCACAAAAACTATTAATTAAAATGTGTCTTTTCCCTTTCTCACACACATAAATGCCCAAGTAACAAATTTTACCGTCAATTTACCTAAAATAGTTTTGAGCAACCATTATGAATAAGGGGGAAAAATATATGTTTGAACACTTAACGACACACATTTTTTTACAAATCTATGTTCACATTTTCTTAATTACTTACACCACTCGGTGTCGCCGATGTACGGGATCATAACAAAAACAACCTCTTGTACGTTTTTTTCGCCGGGAGACCTGAGGTAAAAAAAATGTGGTGGTGAGTAATGAGTGCCTGTTAAGATTACCAAGAACAATCAACAATAAAATGATAACTTATGATGTTCAAGAGGTTAGTGAACACGAAACTCGTGGACAAATGGTGTGCAACAAAATAAAGTTATAAAATGGTTGTTAATAGAATGAACATTACTGTCGAAAGAAAATCATTTAGATTCATTAGGTAAGAATAAGCGAACTTCTAAAATCCCCAAAAAACCCCATGGAAACTCTGCTAATCGAATTTTCGGTTTTTGGAGGGAAACGTAAATATATTTAGGACGATGAAAAATTCATAAAACAAAGTTTGAAAGATGAATACTTTATCTTCATTGCTTTATATTTGCATGTTTAAAATTTTTTTCCCACAATATGTAATCATAAGGTTGTTTAGTAAAATTCACATATTTATTATAATACCTAAACATAACTTATATCTAAAAATCTAGATGACCTAACGTTTTATCAAATAACAATATTTACTCATCAGCCATCATCATAATACTCATTATTTACTGTTTAAAAATAAAATATATATGGACTGAGATAGATAATCTTTGAAAACAGCTATGTAACTAATATAATGTAACATAAAAGTACAGCTTTAGGCGACTTCCCGACTTGGCGGGGCGGAATCGATATGTGACATTTTGTTCTTTGACGTAAACTTACTGACGTCGCAAAGATTCCCACTTGACAGAATACTGTCAGTATTACATTTGCGCAGAAGCGGACCAGTACTGCCTTCGCATCGTCCCGCTTCCGCGCATCCCGTGCCAGTCAGGAAGCGCTAGACAAAATACATGGAATGCATAGCACACAGCAAACGTATAGGAGAGCTAGATTGTAGGACACAAATCAAGCTGGAAGATCAATTAATTTTGTATTAAGCAGTATCCGCAAACTACATACTGCTTCATACAAAATTAATTTAGTATGGAATGGCGTATCATAACTGACGATTTTTTAACATAATTTGAACGCTAGTGCCGTTAAAATGTATCATCGTTATTTTTTTTATTTAAACATTACAAGTAAAAGTATGTGGTGTAAATTTGTCTATCTCGTTCTGCCTATCTTTCACTCAATTACTCGAAGGTAAGCTGGAGGAGATCCCTTAAAAGGATAATCTTGCCTTTGTACATTAATTTATTGTGACATGTTTATGTTTTAATCTGTTATTGTACAATTAAGTACTTACATACATACAATAATTATTTATTTTGTTGTATTTATCATATTATAAATTAAAACCAAAATATTTGTAAGTATGGAGTTCTTGTTACTACATCATTCCTTTTCCCACTGTAAAGGATAGTAAATATATATATGATTTGTGTTTGCTTGTATAAGTAAATTTCTTAGTCATCTCCTTTAACATAGAACAAGTATTGTATACAGTTAAAATTATGACATTGAATACTTCTATGAAAATACCCATGTAGAGAATAGTTATTTCAACTGTAAATGATTATGGATATTCTTGAATATCAAATGTGATTTACGTAGATACTTAAAAGTCACAATATTTCAATATTAAAATTGTTTCATAGGCGCGTATCCCTATGTTGAATTAAATTAATATATCAGTTTTAGGCGTTAAAGGCAGAGGATGGCTACTGGATCTAGTTTTTTTTTTGAGATAACCTTTGAGCTATGTGTCCAGTCGTAGGGTACGTACAAGGTACAAGTCAATCTTAAGTACTACTCTTACATTGAAGCGGTAAGTGGGTAGGATTTGTACACTTTTTACTTTAAGCGTTGTTAAAAAAGAACCGGTAACTGTATATTTCCCATTAAGCCAGCAGCCGCAGGGTCTTCCCTTCCATCGAGTAGCTCATCGTATGGTCCGCTCATACATATGAGTGGGAGGCATATAATAAATACGGACGTATCTGTACAAATGCTCCCGCTGTACGAATCCCACCCACTTTCCCCTACTAAATTTATGTGTTGATACCTACGATTGTAACTATTGTAAGTCTTATGGTCTAACTTTAATTGGAAGGTCGGGGTGGAAGGCAGTCACTTCCGTAAAAAATTGTGCCTACGCCAAATCTTGGGATTAGATAGCGGACCCCGGGCATCCTTCAGGATGCAACTGTACTAGGATAACGCTAGGAGGATTATGATAGTGGTCTAACTTTGAATCTTCGATTCACTGTCACACGCTGAATATTGGAAACTCACACGCGGAAAAAAATAATAATAACACAATGTGGAATTAAAGCAACTGAATTCATCGCTATTGTGTGTATTAATGATATTGATATATCTTAAAGTTTTAAGCTCAAGGGATACTCGCTTAAGATCATATGTATTTAATACTGAATATACGACATAATGACATAAGTTATCATAGCGAGTACTAAAACCTATTCATAGTTGAATTTTCACATTATATAGCCTTATTATTTCAAATGTTTATCTCAGATTCTAATTCTAAAGTTACGTTGACTTGACAATAAATGTGTAATTTTCGAAGTACTTATAGGGAACAAATAAAATGATCACCTAAATAACTTTTGATATCACAAAATTTTCGAACCCTAAAATAAGGCTGAACACTCAAAAAAATGTATCGACCATCAATTTCAGATCACCTAACCACTCATACCTATTATTCCAGCAGTAGCAGCTATTTTACTTATTGCGTTCCCTGAAATTTTATAATCGCATCAAAAAAATCTCAAGTACCACCAAAAATACTAAACTACCACCAAATCTCGTGCATCATTTGTTATTAGAATTACGTCCAAATATTATACACATTACAAGCTATATTGTAGTTAATACATTCAAATTAATTATTGAGCGACATGTTTCGGACTCACACGCGACGTTGTGGTTACCGAGTGACATGTTTTGGACTAACACGCGACATGTTCGGGCTCATCAAGCGACATGTTTCGGATCCAGCGACATGTCTCGGACCCATCGAGCGACATGTTGGGGTCATCGAGCGACATGTTTCGGACTAACACGCGACATGTTTCGGATCTAGCGACATGTCTCGGACCCATCGAGCGACATGTTGGGGTCATCGAGCGACATGTTTCGGACTCACACGCGACATGTTTCGGATCCAGCGACATGTCTCGGACCCATCGAGCGACATGTTGGGGTCATCGAGCGACATGTGTCGGACCGACACGCGACATGTTCGGGCTCATCGAGCGACATGTTTCGGACTCACACGCGACATGTTTCGGATCCAGCGACATCTCTCGGACCCATCGAGCGACATGTTGGGATCATCGAGCGACATGTTTCGGACTCACACGCGACATGTTTCGGATCCAGCGATATGTCTCGGACCCATCGAGCGACATGTTGGGGTCATCGAGCGACATGTTTCGGACTCAAACGCGACATGTTTCGGATCCAGCGACATGTCTCGGACCCATCGAGCGACATGTTGGAGTCATCGAGCGACATGTTTCGGACTAACACGCGACATGTTCGGGCTCGTCAAGCGACATGTTTCGGACTCACACGCGACATGTTTCGGATCCAGCGACATGTCTCGGACCCATCGAGTGACATGTTGGGGTCATCGAGCGACATGTTTCGGACTCACACGCGACATGTTTCGGATCCAGCGACATGTCTCGGACCCATCGAGCGACATGTTGGGGTCATCGAGCGACATGTTTCGGACTCACACGCGACATGTTTCGGATCCAGCGACATGTCTCGGACCCATCGAGCGACATGTTGGGGTCATCGAGCGACATGTTTCGGACTCACACACGACATGTTTCGGATCCAGCGACATGTCTCGGACCCATCGAGCGACATGTTGGGGTCATCGAGCGACATGTTTCGGACTCACACGCGACATGTTTCGGATCCAGCGACATGTCTCGGACCCATCGAGCGACATGTTGGGGTCATCGAGCGACATGTTTCGGACTCACACGCGACATGTTTCGGATCCAGCGACATGTCTCGGACCCATCGAGCGACATGTTGGGGTCATCGAGCGACATGTTTCGGACTCACACGCGACATGTTTCGGATCCAGCGACATGTCTCGGACCCATCGAGCGACATGTTGGGGTCATCGAGCGACATGTTTCGGACTCACACGCGACATGTTTCGGATCCAGCGACATGTCTCGGACCCATCGAGCGACATGTTGGAGTCATCGAGCGACATGTGTCGGACCGACACGCGACATGTTCGGGCTCATCGAGCGACATGTTTCGGACTCACACGCGACATGTTTCGGATCCAGCGACATGTCTCGGACCCATCGAGCGACATGTTGGGGTCATCGAGCGACATGTTTCGGACTCACACGCGACATGTTTCGGATCCAGCGACATGTCTCGGACCCATCGAGTGACATGTTGGGGTCATCGAGCGACATGTTTCGGACTCACACGCGACATGTTTCGGATCCAGCGACATGTCTCGGACCCATCGAGCGACATGTTGGGGTCATCGAGCGACATGTTTCGGACTCACACGCGACATGTTTCGGATCCAGCGACATGTCTCGGACCCATCGAGCGACATGTTGGGGTCATCGAGCGACATGTGTCGGACCGACACGCGACATGTTCGGGCTCATCGAGCGACATGTTTCGGACTCACACGCGACATGTTGGGATCATCGAGCGACATGTTTCGGACTCACACGCGACATGTTTCGGATCCAGCGATATGTCTCGGACCCATCGAGCGACATGTTGGGGTCATCGAGCGACATGTTTCGGACTCAAACGCGACATGTTTCGGATCCAGCGACATGTCTCGGACCCATCGAGCGACATGTTGGGGTCATCAAGCGACATGTTTCGGACTCACACGCGACATGTTTCGGATCCAGCGACATGTCTCGGACCCATCGAGCGACATGTTGGGGTCATCCAGCGACATGTTTCGGACTCACACGCGACATGTTTCGGATCCAGCGACATGTCTCGGACCCATCGAGCGACATGTTGGGTTCATCGAGCGACATGTGTCGGACCGACACGCGACATGTTCGGGCTCATCGAGCGACATGTTTCGGACTCACACGCGACATGTTGGGATCATCGAGCGACATGTTTCGGACTCACACGCGACATGTTTCGGATCCAGCGATATGTCTCGGACCCATCGAGCGACATGTTGGGGTCATCGAGCGACATGTTTCGGACTCAAACGCGACATGTTTCGGATCCAGCGACATGTCTCGGACCCATCGAGCGACATGTTGGGGTCATCGAGCGACATGTTTCGGACTCACACGCGACATGTTTCGGATCCAGCGACATGTCTCGGACCCATCGAGCGACATGTTGGGGTCATCCAGCGACATGTGTCGGACCGACACGCGACATGTTCGGGCTCATCGAGCGACATGTTTCGGACTCACACGCGACATGTTTCGATTCCAGCGACATGTCTCGGACCCATCGAGCGACATTTTGGGATCATCGAGCGACATGTTTCGGACTCACACGCGACATGTTTCGGATCCAGCGACATGTCTCGGACCCATCGAGCGACATGTTGGGGTCATCGAGCGACATGTTTCGGACTCAAACGCGACATGTTTCGGATCCAGCGACATGTCTCGGACCCATCGAGCGACATGTTGGGGTCATCGAGCGACATGTTGGGGTCATCGAGCGACATGTTTCGGACTCACACGCGACATGTTCGGGCTCATCAAGCGACATGTTTCGGACGCATCCAGTGACATGTTTCGGATCCAGCGACATGTCTCGGACCCATCGAGCGACATGTTGGGGTCATCGAGCGTCATGTTTCGGACTAACACGCGACATGTTCGGGCTCATCAAGCGACATATTTCGGACTCAAAATGTGTTATATATATATATATATATATATATATATATATATATATATATACAACGCGCGAGCCGAGCGAGCGAAGCGAGCGTGCCGCGGCAGCGGCCGGCGAAGCGCCAGAACCACCACCTGTTGAGTCCGAAACATGTCGTTGGATGAGCCAGAACATGTCGCGTGTGAGTCCGAAACATGTCGCTCGATGACTCCAACATGTCGCTCGATGGGTCCGAGACATGTCGCTGGATCCGAAACATGTCGCTGGATGCGTCCGAAACATGTCGCTTGATGAGCCCGAACATGTCGCGTGTGAGTCCGAAACATGTCGCTCGATGACCCCAAAATGTCGCTCGATGTCCCCACCATGTCGCTCGATGACCCCAACATGTCGCTCGATGGGTCCGAGACATGTCGCTGGATCCGAAACATGTCGCTTGATGAGCCCGAACATGTCGCGTGTTAGTCCAAAACATGTCACTCGGTAACCACAACCGTGTGTGAGTCCGGAACATGTCGCTCGATGACCCCAACATGGCGCTCGATGGGTCAGAGACATGTCGCTGGATCCGAAACATGTCGCGTGTGAGTCCGAAACATGTCGCTCGATGACCCCAACATGTCGCTCGATGGGTCCGAGACATGTCGCTGGATCCGAAACATGTCGCGTGTTAGTCCGAAACATGTCGCTCGATGACCCCAACATGTCGCTCGATGGGTCCGAGACATGTCGCTGGATCCGAAACATGTCGCGTGTTAGTCCGAAACATGTCACTCGATAACCCCAACATGTCGCTCGATGGGTCCGAGACATGTCGCTGGATCCGAAACATGTCGCGTGTTAGTCCGAAACATGTCGCTCGATGACCCCAATATGTCGCTCGATGGGTCCGAGACATGTCGCTGAATCCGAAACATGTCGCGTGTGAGTCCGAAACATGTCGTTCGATGACCCCAACATGTCGCTCGATGGGTCCGAGACATGTCGCTGGATCCGAAACATGTCGCGTGTTAGTCCGAAACATGTCGCTCGATGACCCCAACATGTCGCTCGATGGGTCCGAGACATGTCGCTGGATCCGAAACATGTCGCGTGTGAGTCCGAAACATGTCGCTGGATGACCCCAACATGTCGCTCGATGGGTCCGAGACATGTCGCTGGATCCGAAACATGTCGCGTGTGAGTCCGAAACATGTCGCTCGATGACCCCAACATGTCGCTCGATGGGTCCGAGACATGTCGCTGGATCCGAAACATGTCGCGTGTGAGTCCGAAACATGTCGCTCGATGACCCCAACATGTCGCTCGATGGGTCCGAGACATGTCGCTGGATCCGAAACATGTCGCGTGTTAGTCCGAAACATGTCGCTCGATGACCCCAACATGTCGCTCGATGGGTCCGAGACATGTTGCTGGATCCGAAACATGTCGCGTGTTAGTCCGAAACATGTCGCTCGATGACCCCAACATGTCGCTCGATGGGTCCGAGACATGTCGCTGGATCCGAAACATGTCGCGTGTTAGTCCGAAACATGTCACTCGATAACTCCAACATGTCGCTCGATGGGTCCGAGATATTTCGCTGGATCCGAAACATGTCGCGTGTGAGTCCGAAACATGTCGCTCGATGACCCCAACATGTCGCTCGATGGGTCCGAGACATGTCGCTGGATCCGAAACATGTCGCGTGTTAGTCCGAAACATGTCGCTCGATGACCCCAACATGTCGCTCGATGGGTCCGAGACATGCCGCTGGATCCGAAACATGTCGCGTGTGAGTCCGAACCTGTTGCTCGATGACCCCAACATGTCGCTCGATGGGTCCGAGACATGTCGCTGGATCCGAAACATGTCGCGTGTTAGTCCGAAACATGTCGCTCGATGACCCCAACATGTCGCTCGATGGGTCCGAGACATGTCGCTGGATCCGAAACATGTCGCTCGATGGGTCCGAGACATGTCGCTGGATCCGAAACATGTCGCGTGTTAGTCCGAAACATGTCGCTCGATGACCCCAACATGTCGCTCGATGGGTCCGAGACATGTCGCTGGACCTAAAACATGTCGCGTGTTAGTCCGAAACATGTCGCTGGATCCGAAACATGTCGCGTGTGAGTCCGAAACATGTCGCTCGATGACCCCAACATGTCGCTCGATGGGTCCGAGACATGTCGCTGGATCCGAAACATGTCGCGTGTTAGTCCGAAACATGTCGCTCGATGACCCCAATATGTCGCTCGATGGGTCCGAGACATGTCGCTGGATCCGAAACATGTCGCGTGTTAGTCCGAAACATGTCGCTCGATAACCCCAACATGTCGCTCGATGGGTCCGAGACATGTCGCTGGATCCGAAACATGTCGCGTGTTAGTCCGAAACATGTCGCTCGATGACCGCAATATGTCGCTGGATGGGTCCGAGACATGTCGCTGAATCCGAAACATGTCGCGTGTTAGTCCGAAACATGTCGCTCGATAACCCCAACATGTCGCTCGATGGGTCCAAGACATGTCGCTGGATCCGAAACATGTCGCGTGTGAGTCCGAAACATGTCGCTCGATGACCCCAACATGTCGCTCGATGGGTCCGAGACATGTCGCTGGATCCGAAACATGTCGCGTGTTAGTCCGAAACATGTCGCTCGATGACCCCAACATGTCGCGTGTCGGTCCGACACATGTCGCTCGATGAATCCGAAACATGACGCTTGCGTTCCTTACATTGCGTAGATCCGGTATTAGATATTAATTTGATGAAACAAATGACGCTTGAAATTAGGTGATCATGTAGTATTTCTGGGTATCGAAAGAATTATTTGGGTGTAATTAATTTTAATAGGATTACGATCCCAGTAATCTTTGGATGTAAATTATATGAAATTTGGTGTTTGAAAGTGGTTTGAAATTAGGTGATCATTAAGTATTTTTGGGTAGAGACTAATTTATTTGGTAACAATTTAATTAAATAGGTTATCGACATGTTACTTCTTTGAGTTGCACTTTATATTTATATGGAGTTGAAAATTTGGTGCGAATCTAGTATTTTTGGTAATCGAATGTATTTTTTAGGGCATCATTCGGCAAGTAATTTGGTGGTTCGTTAAATGCTACCCGTACTTATATTTGAAATAAATGTCCCTATGAAATCAGTTTTTCATTTATTTAATAAAGCATTTCTGAAGCCCTTGGTTCATCTGAGGATTTATAAATAAAAGGCTTTCACGAAAGCTCGACAGTATCAGGGGCCAGTTTGAAAGCGCAAAGGAAAATAATTATCACCGAGTAAGTATTATACCTACTAGTTACTATAGAAATATAGTTACTGCTTGTTATTCTATGTCGCATACTCCTATTTACTCAGTAATAATATACCTGCTTAATATTAAATTTACAATCACAATTATTAGTACATATTTTACTTGTGGCAGAATTACGACTTTCAAAGTAAATAATGCGATATGTAATGACATTTTAATAATGTGATTCGACCAACTTGCGGCACCATCCAATCGTACATTATGGTCACGCTAAAATAAGTAAAAATCGTTCACAAAGGGACATTGCAGGACAATGACGAATGGACGCCGCGGGACGCTAATGCATTTTTCGTGTTGCAATTGAATTAATGCGCTTCCAGTTTTTGTGCCGCGACCACGGACCTTATTCTGGACTTTCCGACATCGACACGTTCGTAGAATTTAAAATCCGTCCTTTTCTTTGTAAGTAGTAAGAGAAGGATAGTGCCAGGATCGATTATAGTTTGGTACAAGTGGAGAATGGACTGAATCGTACAACCTATCGATATTTTCGTTTGCTCAATCTGTAATTCTTGTTTAGGGATAAGGTTAGGATCGTAGTAACTATGAAAAAGTTACCCACTTTAAAAGTAATCGCTTTCAGCTAACTTATACTATATAGGTATAAACTTTAGCTAGGTACTTTAAATCTTTACTTCACACCATTTATCTTTCTCTTCTGATTTTTTAACTACTTGTTAAGTAAACATCTCCGTAGACCTCAGAAAAAAGAAAATTGCAATAAATATACAACTTTTAACCCACATTTGAGTCAGCTAGGAAAGACATAATGCCATGCCAAACAAAAATTACTGATTTTATATGCACTTTTCATTCATCAATAAAAAGCAAAATTTTGACAATATCCCCGACAGAGATAGCTGATGGAAAAATAATTAAATAAGTAATAAATTTGAGAATACAACAACCCTGCCTTGCAGTCTAGTAAAAATGAACTCTGAAATACAAAATATGCCGGCAGGAAATTCCAAACCTTAGCAGTGCCATGCTATGGCAACTTAGAAGAAAAGAAATGGAACGCTTAGATTGAGCTGCAATCTATATATTGGTGACAAAATAACGAGCTCTTCAGCTCTAAGTACTGCTTGTCTTCTTTTCCAAGCCAAGGACTTCGTCGTTTTTACTCATGCTGTTAGATGTCAGTACTGCACACAGTTATGTTTAGGTAATGTACACATTGTAACAACTGTAACAAGTACCACGAACTTGTCTACTATGTATACATTAACCTTTACATTTACTTGTCTATGCCTTAATTTAGATGACGTATTTGCTACCTAAATTTATGGTACTAGGAGTTTTTTCCTGTTTAGTTCGTTATCGTTCCAATTTACACAAAATATTTACATTTTTAGGTAATGTACACAATTATGTGATAACAACATCGAGCTAATTGAGCCTCATCAATAGTTCATGCAAACAGAAAATTGATTAGAGTGCTAGTTAAATACCCCATATACATGGATAAATATATGTTGTCAGCCTTTCTTACGTTATAAGTTACGAGCAAAATTTTATGGACTATGAGTGTATATCAGCTTAAATTTGGGAGTAACGGAACGTTTATATTATACGTTGACATCTTTTGACAATTTTCAAAATAAAACTTCAAATATAAGAATATAAAACTGTTACTGACAAATCCATTTAATTTAATTTAAAATAGTTGCGTTTTCATTTAAATGCCACCATATTCGAAATAAAAAACATTGCATTGTAATACGCATAGTGTGAGAATGTAATAGTGAGCCAGGGCTCGTAATCCAGGAATACCTAATACCTATGTCATTCAGGACACAGGACAGGAATTGTTGCGTTTTGTACGGTAGCCATTTTGTAAGGGTGGACACGGAAAAGGTAATTAAATTATAATTATTTGTATTTGTGTAATTGATATGTTATAATAATAATATGACTTATTGTGCACCACAAAGTAATAACATAACAAAAAACTTAAACGAAGCAACTAAGTTATAATAGATTAATAGGTAATAAAGTCTAATCAAGTAAATTCTTTCATTTTTGGCATTTATTTTCCTTTCACAATTGCAGGAACCCCTTACACAGATTTCCAAGTCCTCACCTAAAGATTCAAACAGGTTTAGGGCTGGGAAGCTCAGTTGCGGATTTGATTTTGAAGAGCAGTCATCACAGCACAAACAGGAGGGTTATAGAATTCATTTTACTGAAGTATACCACTACCCAGAAAATATGCTTGCGAGGTATTTATTTATTTTTATTGATTAGATTTGTTGATATCAGAGTGGACTGTGGGACGGAAAAATTAAAGCATAGGTACAATTTTGACCACAGTCATATTCTCGGAGGGATATGGAGGAGTGCCTACTAAAAAAGAAAAATATACAAGCAAATTGTTATCTGCACTTGATGGGTTTGAGCAACAACTGGAGTAAAAATATTGCAGCCATAATAACAGCAAAACTATGTCTGTTTGTACTAATTTGATGTTACAGTGTGTGTATGGTCGCCAGAGTTCCCAATTATGCGCTGTGTTGAGAGACAATCTGCATTTTTCTTTTTGTGTAATTGCAGTGAATCCTCAATTCACTTCGGGGTTGGCAACGCGCTTGTAATTCTTCGGGAGTTGCAAGCGTCAATATCTTATGATGACTGCTTACCGTTAGATAGGTTGCGTATACTTATATGTTGATTTGTTTGTTTCCAGCTCATTAAATAAGGGCATCGGCTGTGAGTACAATTTTGACCTTTTGGCATCGAAAACTCGAGGTCCATGGGGTCCCAGCGCACACAAGTTATTTACTGAAATCGTGAAATGTTTGAAGTAACTGGTGACTGACGAACCTGGTAAATTCCTCATACAACGTATCGGCATTTTTTTATATGTGCGGTCCACCTGATGGTAAGCGAACTCCAAAGGACTCAACGCGCGCGATCATTGCCACATAGCGAGAAAATATAGGTACCATGCCTCAAGGGGCCTGTTGTAGATTCAAGTTAGTTTTGATTTTATTTATGCCATGTATGTTATTTTTAATAGATTGTTTGTTTATAATAATAACACACATAAACAAGGAAATGAAGTTTCACTTGATTTTTTATTTAATATTGATAATATATTATTCTATTTTTAAGGACCTATTCCAATTCTATCCTATTATAATCTCCAATATGGACTAGTGTGGCATATCTTAGAAGTTACGTAGAGAAATAAGTTTCTAAACAGGTACGCAATTAATTTCATAATCGCGTTTACAAACTTATTTCTACGTAACTTCTAAGATGTGTCAAACTAATTGAATGAATGTTTTATATGTGTATGTATTACCTACTATGCATGTGTGTGTGCGTGTGTAAATCAGTTTACACATCACGAGGGATAGATGGCAGCACTATCATCCAGTTTCCTAAAACGGTAGAGTTACCAGTCTATACTTTAGTATATATATTGTAGTCTTTGAGCAGTGCGCATTGTTAAAGATGATGAAAAACGCTCGGTTCAAGTAAGAGGATTTTCAACCAGGTAAGGATGGTAACCAGCCGTACGTCAGGATGTCTGATGGAAGAAGGGGAGCGCGGGAGGGGGGCGGTATGAGCTCATGGAGCTCCTGAGCAGACTTACTGAGTTACAATTTGTAGAAAACGCACAGACACGCTACTTTTCGTCTATGTGCTTAGGATCTGCAGCTTAGTTCCTACTACGGTACTGTATGAAGCCAATGAACCTATTGGTTCTGCGATCCTCTGAGTCGAGTGCGGCAAGTTGGTACTTAGCCGAGCCATCCCAATCTCTTTGAATTACTAACATTTCATTCCCTCATGCAGTTCCGAAAATTAAATTTACATTGCCTTATTTGCCATTGTGACAAGAGCGAAAAAGGTATGGGTTTTGATTTATTTGATTGTGCTTACCTGTCTTGAAACTATTGCAATCAGATTTACCAAATTAAATTAGATAGGTTTGCATCCCGTAGATACAATATCTGAATAAATAAGTAATGTAAATTATTGTAATACTTCATCTTTATGATGAACTTTATGAGCACGCTAAGCACTTAATTATCAATAGAAATTTGGTATCTAGTGGGATTAGCTACTCCGTTATGGATGAACATTGCTAAATGCTGTTGCTGATTAACGTATGTTCATTGCGATTAATTATTATCCATTTTGTTACAATTACTTAGTTAATAATAATCTTAATTTTTAAGATTTTAATTTAACTAAGGAGTGCGTAGGGAGGAGTCCTCTGCGTCCTTCTATCTGTTTCTGTCACGATTCCATTATCTAGGTACCTATATACGTGGGTCGTGCTCTAAACAACCATGTCGTTTGTCTGGTTAAGAGTGTCTACTTAATTTAAATGAGTTCCCATCGCGCACTAAAACTAGTTTAATCATACCTACTCGTAATTTACTTACTAAATTACCTGTGTGATTTAAATGTTTTATGCACCTATATTTTAAGTATTACAGATGACATTTTATAATGTAAATTGTAAATGACATAGACACATGTTGAATTGTGAATGATGTACATACTGGATTGATGTTTTATCTTTCTTGGACTATAATTTTGATAAAGTTTTGGTGGACATTATTTTAAATACAAAACTCAAGTCACAAAATGTGCCAAGTATGTGTAGTACAATTAGGTAACAGCTTATTTGCATGAAATATTTTATCGCAGAGCACTCACTTTTGTATACGGATTATGAGTATAACAAATAATTAGGCGTTATACTCTTAAGGCTGTGTATTACCACTTTTGAGTTTTTAAAAACAATCTGAGACATAGAATATAGTGTCTTAAAACCTAAAAAAAATATATGTGTTACATAAGGTTCTTGTCTAGTCAAAATCGCAGTCAGTTACATGACCTGATGAATTTCACTCGATAGAAAAAAATCGCGAAGTTACACCTTTTTGGAATGTATTTTCAATACTACGGCTACCTATATTACTGATATTTAACATTTAATTTTTGTACTCAATTAAAGATCGTAAATAGTTATACACAAATTCGCAGGGTTTGCTTTGATAAAATGATTGGCTTAATGACTGTAGCTAAATATTTACGAAACCACGCGCAGAGCTTGCGTAGAGAGCGGGATGGTTAATTTTAAACTCACGCGTGCCACGCGCGGGACATTTGCGTTGGGGATACCTCCCCTTAACATTGGATATATGTTCATGAAAAAGACGCGAATCTAATACCTACTGTATATGATCCACTTATTTGAATATTTGGATTATCCCACATTCACTGTGAAAATGATATGTGAAGCTATAATCTAAAATCTGTTCCGTTTGGTTATATTATATCATATTCAATCCTTGTGTCAATAAGTAAGATACCTTTTTTAACTCGGCTTTCCAAGCAAAGATGTGCCCACCGCATTGTATATCATTTTTATTTGTACGACATATTAGGTACACAACAGGCCCAAAAAAGCCCAAAGATGACTTTCCTACAAATGGCAAAGCTTTGAATTTTTATGGAATCCGTATAAAACGAGTGGCTGCGCGCACCGTATAACACTCAAACTAAAAGTTTCTATCAAGATAATTTATTCGGGACACTCTCTAAAGTGGCCTGCGCGAATTTCGCCGTTATTTTTCCTCTATTCGTTCAGGATGGCCTCTGAATTTGGGGACAAGCGATTTTTGTGAGATACTTGGATTGTGCACCGCGGTCACGTAGTTTTTTAGCGTCAGTCGAGCAAAGATGCGCCTGAGTTTAATAATGTCATAGGCAGCCGTCGCCGTCGCCCTTATGTGCGCCGGAATGGGGATCGCTCTGGCCAACAACGTGACTTGCTGTCTACTTAACTTCTTTACGAACCGTACCAGTTCCATGAATATTTTATAGACAGTTTCGGACCGCGAGGCTAAAGTGCGAATAACGATTATTAAGAGTCTGTATATTTAGGTACGATATAACGCGATATTGCTAACTTTATAAAGTTATTTCTCATAGTGATGTAGTATTTCGACCAGATTTTATGCTTTAAGTATAATAATTCAATTGTTTCAAGATTTACGGATTATTTTTATTTTATCCCAAATCCATCGACTAGTTTTAGGATTTCTACTCGGAGAGTTTAAAAAATGGTATATATAAATACAGAGGTATAAATTGACATCTTAGGTGCTCATACATGCTAATGATTTCCATAATTTCATATGCCATAATTTTTAATTGCCATAACAATTTAATAATCCATAATCATCATTTTCGATAATTTTATGCTCCATAATTTTAATGAACCATAAGTAGTTATATGACATAAAAGTAATTTTTTTTCTCATTACAACTGTTACATTTACTTTTTCCATAAAAATATTTTTTAATAACAAACACATAATTTGATCCGCTCTAAGGGACGCAAGAGAAAGTTGTTCAGTTTCATGGGGCTGAGTATCTACCTGATTCCCGATACACGCAGAAGTCTCCCTGTATCTCTATATGTACGTTTTCCGTTTATGTAGAATACGCTTGCCTTGTAGAGACCATAAAAAAAGAACCGAAAGTAATGTTTCCAGTAACCACAATACATATCCTATATCCGTTTTCAGCAAACATCCACTGGTAAAAATAAATAAGGCTATTGTGATTTGCGGCATTTCGTTACATATTCGTCTGCAATGCCAATGCTGTCACGCGACAGTAATGCTTTGAAAACGTTCCTGACAGTCCGCCCGCCGGCGATCCCGGCACTATGAAATTTGAGCGCAGCTATGGGATTTACCATGTCACATCAAAAAGTTCACAGATTTCGTGCCTTTCGGGCACATTGGAAATGAATCTACGGAATTCGAAAAAATATTGTCGCTGAGCGACGAGAAAGTCGGGATAAGGAAAAGGTTACAACATAAAACTACAACGTTGAATGATAATTATTTTATTCTTGGATTAACATAATTATCCTCTACATTAACGCCTGTGAACAAACAAATTGCAAAATTTCCACACGCCTATCGAAGCTTGAATGATTGTCGCCGTGGCGCATAATATTTACTCTGATTTTCGGGTTTTAATCCCTCACTGCACTCAGGACTCAGTCAACTCACAACACCATTGCTGCGCTCGGGGATAAAATCTGGAGTCGTACGTTACGTTCACGAAACATGAAGTCATAAATGTCATGTGAAAAATGTCGTTCTGACTTTTTGACTTATTTCACAAAGGTTAAGCTACAGGGCACACCTTTAACCCGATTGTCTTTGTTTTAGGCTCAAATTCTAGCTGACTAAATTGTCCAGAGGATTTTTTCTGAAACTTATGACATCATTCTTCGTTTCCAAAATATCGAGCTCCAAAATCAAAAATTCGGAAAAAAAAAATCAGCCATAACTTTTTTGTTTGTGACTTTCTTCAATAATTATTTTTACACCTTACAGCTCTCGTGAATACGCGTCTTTTGAGCCTTTTTTGAATATCATACCTTCACAGCTCTCGGAGATACTTATATCTCGCACTTTTTCGTGAAATCGGTGCCTTATACTGGAGCGAACGGTAAGACATTTTCCAATGTCAAAACAACAGCTGAAAAATATACACTAAAGTAAATTGAAAGAAATTTAAGCAAATTTAAACTTACCTACCTTGGTTAATTTATTTAGGTTTCTGGCAGTTTACGAAATTCAACAGAGGTCATCCAGTTTTTAATTAACCAAGCCTGTATCCCATCCGAGATATTGACAGAAGGCGGCAATAGTTTTACCCACTTTCACGTCTCTGTCATTCTAAATTTCTAAGACAGTATGAGTGTGGGGACATAACCTACTCTGTCAAGTATCGCGGATTGAATACTGACCCTGGGCTGCGGTTCCAGTAACGTTAAATGACAAAGGGGACATAAGGTATGATATAAAGTTTAATCTTATTCATTTTGATTTTAAAAGACAGACAAGAAAGTGCCGTTGAATTGATATTTGAAATATCGAATCGGACCCCTGATGTGTTCAGTCGATATAACAACATCCGTTAAATTGTCCGAGACCCACGGATAATAAATGGCTTATGTATTTAAACAGTTTTGTAAGTATAATTCAATGTGCTTACATTACAATCCGAACACCTTTGTTAACTGAATCTTTCCTGTCAGCCCATAATAAACACACAATTATCTGAGAAAACAGATGAATAGCGAGCGAGGGAGAAAGAAAAGGTGGTGGCATAAACCAGATAAAGGTGTAATCGTATTAGAAACAAAATTAGAACATCAGAGTAACAGCTACCTACCTACGCGATATCACCAATTTGAGGTAAAAGAGTATATTGAGACTAGTACGAGTATATTGTTATATTAGAAATCAGATTAGTTTATGACAAACCGAGTGATGAATGACCGGTGTCAGTGATTACTTAAAAATGAAAATAGGTACCTAATATTTTTAAATGACTTGAAGTTGAATGTGCTGATTACATTTTAAACTTATTATAAGGCTGGGGACACACAAAGCAGGTCAATAACAAGAAAAACCAGCCAAGTGCGAGTCGGAGTTCGCACATTTAGGATTCCGAACCGACAAAGTTAAGTTGGTTTTATAGGAAAAATAAGGAAATTTCTAAGAAGAAATCGAATTTATCAATATATTAGTATTTGTAAGTAAAATATACGTAATAACAAACATTATTACCAAATTTTAAGTTTATAGGTATTTGGGAAGTTAAAAAATTCTTCGGAACAAAATTTCTAAAAAAAGCTGACTTTGGTCGCTGCTCATTCCTTTGTTTTCCAATTTTTTTTATTAAAAATATAGTAAGTATCTACTCAATGAGCTCTAAAAAAAGTTACGTTGAGCTCTAATAAGTTTTGACTATTTGTATGGCTTCGGGCCAACAAGATGCTTATACTGTGTAAATTTGAAGCCTGTAGCTCCAACCGTTTGGCTGTAAAACCTGTGTGGCAGACGACGGACGTACGTCTGGGCGTCACCAACCAGGGTTCCGTTTTGACCCTTCGGGTACGGAACCCTAAAAAACAAACGAAACAAATAATAAATTAAAAATTTACCTAACCTTCAAGCATTATTAATTTCAACTACAACTGCATACTTTAACCTTAAGGGTGATGATATATTTTATATTGAGTCTTCCGTTTGTTCTTTTGATTTCTTTATCCCAGTGTGCTGCTATGTACCTCTGAGTTAATTTCTAATGGAAAAAGATTTGTTTTCTCCTACATTCGTACTGAAAACGTAGAGCGGTGCAAATACGTGTGATAGTCCACATTGAAAGGAACCTTGTGGCAGCAGGCTTTTACGTCGCACCGATTCACTAATTGTATTCAAACAACAGCAATAAAGGGCCGGGCGCCATATGGTCCTTTCAAGGTGTATTATCACATATGATATGTACATATGGCGTACCTATCAATGTCGTAAGCAAGACTAATATTGTAAATAAATGCGTCTACTGGAACATTTAATTCTTATATTACATTTAGTAAAAAAGTAATTTACGGAAATAAATAAAGGATTTTTCGATTGCATGATTCCGAAAAGAACCCAAGTCGGTGATCAATCTGCCGCAGCGGCCGAACCATGGCCGAACTGACGCGCCGATGGATGGACACGAAAATATCGATAGCGCCACCGCCGTCGCCGCATTCGTCCTCGACGTGACTCGGCGGTAAAACTCGTCTCTGCAAAAACATAAAGGGTTTTAATAAAGCCTGGGGTGCTATTCGACTTGTTTTAATAACATTACAGTTTGATAAGTGACGACGTCAAATGCAGGTTTTTCAGGAAATTCAGTATACAGGGCGTCCCAAGACTATGGGACATCAAGGGAAAGTACCTTAAATATCGTAGATAGGATATTTTGCTGAAAGAAGAATTTATGTTGTTTTTAAAAGTTAGTAATTCTGCATAACAACTGGCAAAGTATTCATAACTGATGTATGCAAAATATTATGGTAAGTATTTTAATGGACAAGCCACAGGATTGGCAATGTCACGAGCCATGAAAAACAAAGTTGAATTGCGTCCTACACCAATAGTGACATGTCTTAATGCTTGGCTCGTGTGACGTGACACTTGGAATGTTCACCTTGCAGCCGTTTTATTTGAATCGACTAAAAACGCTCTGTTGGAATCAGAAGTAAGAAACGCTTATTTCAAGATTTTGATTTGTTGGTAATCGCACTGAACGAAAAAGGCATATATGTGTATACTACTTAGAGTACAACCAATTTTTAGGGTTCCCTAGCCAGAGTGGCTAAAACGGAACCCTTATAATTTCGTCATGTCTGTCTGTCTGTTCGTATGTCACAGCCGATTTACTCGGAGACTATGTACTACATTGATTAAAATTTGGTAGGGAGATGTAAGTATTCTATGAACCGCTACATAAGTGATGTGAAATTAGGAGAAATTTAAGATTGGTTTTACTCTAGTTCATTTAGAATTTAGCGAAAAAACGTTCTAGTAGGTCTACTAACTGGATAAGTTCATACGATCACGTTCGTGTTTTGGTGACAATACTCGTTTTTTTTGTATTGTAGATCGAAAAGGTGTAACATATACAATATACTCGTACAAAGTTATAATTGTACAAAGGCGAGCTTATCCCATTAAGTGATAACTTCCTTAAAAAAACCTAACGATGATATACAAACGGAAAAATAAAAGTTTATTTCCTTACATTGAACCATTAAAATACCGCGTCGACATAATTCTTTTCACATGAACCGTTATTTAAGGTTTGAAAGCGATCGCCGGCAGAAGACTCAATAAAAGGCAGCTTGTCCCGTTCGAAAACAGAACTGCCAGTCATTAGAGAGAGCGGAGGAAAACATTCGGTCCAATTATCTCGGCGGTCGAGGGAAAAACGCCGGCTTTGGCCCGGACCTAATGACGATGTCAAGCCGACTCATCAATCTGCCCCAAACTGAACACCTCGGCTCTGAGGATAGTGTTTCATGAAATTTATTTCCGAATATATATAACATAATTGGATTAAATGTAAAGTATTTATTTAAACTAAAGCGATTAGGTTGCTGTTTCTTAAAACGAGGCTGTTAATAAACGTGCCGTGCGTCCATACGATTCTTAATAAACGTTTTGCATTTGGTCTTTTGTTTTTGTTGTTTTGCACACGAGTAACTTGTACAAATCGAACTCAAATATGCAATCCGGAATATAAACCGAAACAAATCGCAATCCTGGACACAAAGAATACTCGTTAGTCTTATTCAACGTGCAACAATGCTCACATTTAGATAAACAATGTGTTTTGATTGGTACAGTTTTAGGATTTCTACCAATTTTAAAATAACTGTGAATTTTATTAAAATGGTTTTACCTGACACTTTATACCAACAGTCGGCAATAGGCGGCCCGCGGGCCGCATTCGGCCTATGAGTTCTGTAGCTCTAGTATAAGTTTTTTCGAAACATTACCGCACCAAGTTCGAACGTGTAGACGGATCTGCCATACAAATATCGTCGGAGCAGACCAAGGTTACGGTGCGAGCTAGGGAATGCAAAAACCGGTGAAAATCAAAAACCGGTTATTAACCGTTTTGACTGGACAAAAACCGGTTAACCGGCTTTTTACCGGTTTTTTACAAACTACCTGAAATCGAAGTATTGGACTATAAATTTATTATTTCTGGGTTCTATTGGTAATCCGGGCATGTTTCTAGTGATGTGAATAGGTATAAGTAAGCTAATAAATAAAACGAATTTGGTTTTTATCATCATCTTTATAAACTTCAAAACAAATCGACAAGTGACAAATAAAATTATGAAACATTCTAATATAATATACGGATATATTTATATATAGATATCTTAATAAGCGGCGATGAAAAGTAATATTACCAGTATAGCACCAGCAAAGTTAAGGTGGTACCTAGTGTACCTATCTACTTTTTACAATGACATATTGTAACAAACATTAAGTATATACATTGAAATGAATAGAAAAACAATATAAAAAAAAATCTCTGAGCACCGACTGATTAGATACGTTACTAACAGGGTAGTAGCAGGTAGCAAAACTATCCAAGTAAAACAATAGGGCTTACCCGGCCATTTCTGCGCTTTTGACGCGGCAGACTCAAATGAAGTGGGGATATGGGAAACTAACAACATTTTAACATTATGATATTCATGTGCTCTATCCACAGTCGTAAGAAAAAGAAACTAACTTCTTTAAACGTACATCCTTAAATAACATGATTTGGAGGTGAAAGAACGCTCTAATCTTTATTGAGGTGTGCAATAAAGAGTATTTGTATTGTATTGTATTGTATTGTAATCTCCCCATGAAGTCGTTTTTTATACTAATTACAATTTCGGTTAAAAACCGGTTAGTGGTGTAAAAAACCGGTTTTTTACCGAGCTCAAAAAGTTCCGGTTAACCGGTTTTTCGGTTAATCGGTTAACCGGTTTGCATTCCCTAGTGCGAGCGTACCATATTCGAACGTCTGTTCATGTGTCACATGACACAGTGCGGTGGTGTGGCGCGTTGAGCGCACCGAACGTGTCCGTCGGTGCGGAGCGCACCATATTCGATTGTCTGTTACAGCTATTATACTCGCTGTTTTAGTTTCCACTAGTGACCACCAGAGGCGCTGTTCACGTTTTCATACCACTTTCATACATTTTGAGACAAAACGGAAACGCGTTCGAATTTGTTAATGTTTCGAAAAAACTTATACTAGAGCCTCCGTATTGACAACCGACAATGTAGTACCTTTTGCCACAGTCAGAAAGTATTAATACTCGCAGCCCGCGACAATTTTGTTAACTACTATGTGGACCTTGGCTATTAAAGTTTGCCGACCCCTGTAGCTCTAGTATAAGTTTTTCGAAACATTAACTAATTCGAACGCGTTTGCGTTTTGTCTCAAAATGTATGAAAGTGGTATGAAAACGTGAACAGCGCCTCTGGTGGTCACTAGTGGAAGAGCTACTGTTTTATGCATTCAGATACGGAGAAAGTATTCTTTGTTAACGGTCAATATCGAATGTATTATTTTTAATGCTACTTCTAGTATATCACTAATACGCCTGTCTGAAAAGTTGGCGGGATGATTAAGAATGGGAATAATGTGGGTGACGAGGTAACGTGCGATATAGAGGCATGGAATTAAAAGATATGCTGCGCTGACGCCTCGTAAATAATATTTTTTTATTATAAAACTTATCGTCCGTATTGAAATAAAGACACACGATTTTGTCAATTTTTTGTCCGCAATACTGACAAAAAATTGTTACTGCTATTTTGGTGCTAAAGTATACATCAGTGGCTTTAAATTGTCACAGTTTGTTAAATTTAATGATGATTTAGCACGGTCGAAATCTTGTTAATAATTCATTATTCAATCATACTATGAAATTGTCACTTCTACATTTTTTAATCTTTGGAACAAAGGCCAGCAATAGTGGCGCGCATCTTATATTTTTAAATAAAATTAAATAATTTGAATTATACATAATTTTGTCAATATTCGTTATTTTAATGGTGAAAATTAATTCCTGTGCACTAATATTCTTTTTTGGGGAGGCTGGTGCGACAGCGAGTGCAAAATAAGGCATATTTTTAAAGATAAAGTTTCAATTTGCACCCAACCGTCCGCCATCAGTGCCATTCATACACTAAGCAAAGATATGCGCCTTGGTATATGTTGAGATGCGCAAACTTGTACAGTTGCCGGAAAACATCTTGAACCTGATTGGCCTGTGCAGTAGCGTAATTTATACGTTAATCTGCTTCTGCGCACACAAGGTTAGGTTCAAGATGTTTGCCGGCAACTATACTAGGGGATGTCTGCTCTATACATATGCCTCAATGAGATACTTAAACTAATAGTTTAACGAACAATATTTCAAAGATAGCGCCAGCTAGACACCAGTTGACGTAACGATAAAAGAGAATTTTAAAATGGGTACATTATCTCGTCGTATTACCCTCCGTTGGGCTTAGTGGCGTACTCTGAAACTACGGAGCCGGGAAAATTATTTTTCATTAACGCTTGGTTGCGTTTCAAAGTAGTGCCAGTGAAATTAAAATCAATTACTTCCTCCGTGCAATAAGAAAATAAAGTCGTGGAATTCTTAAACGTTGAAAATTGTTTCGAATTTATTAGACAGGTTTAATGGTAACGTCTTTAGAAAGCGTTCTAATTTAAGTTTCTAGGGCAAATAAAAATAGTTATTTTGTTCAATTTTCTGGAATACGGCGAACCGCGTGTATCCGACAATTTTAGACTAGTTAGACTAATTTCACTACTGTATAGAGGTCAGAAAGGAGCAATTAAAAGGATTAATGTATAGGTTAGGTACATAATTATGTGTCCTTTCTTAGAAAAATAATATCTTTTTATAGCAGTTTTGAAGTGAGTACTTCTTTGTCGGGGGTTTATATAGACCTACTACATCCAGCAAAAACTTTCAACACCGCTGCTTTTTTTACAATTTTTCTTCATATACCTACATCTTTTGTACAGAAAGGCAGGTAAAAAATAATGGTATTCTAACACCAACGAAAAGTTAATTATAACACACGTGCATGAACCGTTTTCAATTCGGAATTCAATAATGTAGCTATGACGACCTTTTTCGATAGTCTCAGCAACTGGGTTATGATATTGTTTAAGAACCAACCCCCGCAAAGCCACTGACACTAAGATCTACGTGACTGTTTTATACGATTGTACCCGTCTCGTGAAAAATCGGTAGGCTTTGATAGTGTCACGACATAAAGATATCCAATAGGCATTCATTCGATCACGCCGCTTAGGGTGCATTGCATATACTACATGCTACATGCGTCTAGTTTTAACACAGGCAGCGAGCCATAGTATATCCATTAGGTACGATAACGTGATGGTAGTGAAACTACGTTTCTTTTCGTTCGCTTTTACTGAAACGTACTTTAAGATTTTCGATTCACTGGTATAATGTTTAAATTAATCTTATGTTTTACTGATAGCCAGATCTGACTCACTTTGATAGTAAAAAAAGTGGATGATCTAACGTTGATGTACCCTTATAAATATTTACACTACTTTTTTTACTTTACTTTGTTTCTTGTGTTTCTTTTTTTTACTTTGTTGTATACCATCTGGCTGACGACTTTATGACGTGATATGGTACGTAGTTAAGGTCCCTTATCAGTTAAAAAACGCTCATCTATGTAGGCCATTTCTGTTTGAATTGAAACGTATCTTAACATTTTCTCAATGTTACTATCTAGAACAGGTCTATTGTGACCTAATGTCATAAATTTTAAACGTATTTTTTTGATTTTTCACTAAGAAATATCGTTTTAAACATCTCTCTCAACTCTAAATCATTAATTTTCAAGCTAAATTATTTCCGCTTAAATTCTACTAAACATAATAAAATGAAAAAAATGGCTATGTTACTATCTAAAACTTTAATAAATTAATCTTATACTTTAATCACTTTATTGGTATTATGAATACTTTTGTCATAATTTGAAATCAATATTTTAGAGAATTGTAAGGCCTCTTAAGGACTTGCAGGGCCTGGGGCGACGAGGTCTTCAGTGTTTTATTGTACATTTTCATAGAAACAATCAGCTAACCAAAAAGTGGAAAACGAGCGCCGAAAGGGAGATGCACCAACGTCGATAGCTCTGTGGTTTATTGACACTAAACGATTGCCACCACCTGTGTCGCCATTATAAAATACACAAACGGCCGCGTGTCAACGTTCTATTATCACTTTCATAGATTTATTGCTCGTTTTGTTTTACCCCGACAGCTGGACTGGGGATGGCATTGTGTGATTCATATTATTATGTGTAGGGTAGCATAAATAGTAACATACTCTAGCGTCAATGGAACTAAGACTGTACAAGGTAACATTCATATACAAGAAAATATTCGCCTCACTCTTGCCAAGATTATATAAAGTCCCACGTCTAGTTAATTAAATAATGACGTTAAAATCTTATTTTAATGCAACCCTCTCAAGCGACATCCATCCATACTAATCCATACTTAATATTATAAATGCGAAAGTGTGTCTGTCTGTTTGTTATCTTTTCACGCTTAAACCGCTGCACCGATTTAGATGAAATTTGGTATGGAGATAGTTTGTAGTCCCGGGGAAGGACATAGGATACTTTTTATCCCGGAAATCATCCCTTAAGGGAGTGGAAGTTTGTGTGAAAGAGCGATAACTAGGTAAGCGCCTGATATAAAAACATACCAATTACATGCTATCGCGATTTAAATGAGTTCCACGCGGACGAAGTCGCGGGAAAAACCTAGTGAGAAATAAAACTACTATGAAACTTAAACATTTTGTCCTTCAATTATTTAGACGGAAGCGCGGCAATAATTTTAAATCTATTTGGGCACATCTGAATGTGTGACACTAAACTGTAATAGCGACGATTTAGTACATACTTAAGAGCGAGGAAAACCCGGGCGCTTAAGAAATGAGTTCTTTGCGAAAAATAATGTAACAAAATAGAAGCCGGCAACGATATTTTTATTAGTACACAATTCGGGAAGTTTCCATTTATTCTTTTTCAACAAACCCCCATTCAATCACAGCGTTTTATTCAAAACTACAGAGTATTTTTATTACGAATTACGTAAAAAGTTCGCCGGTCTCATGGAATAGTTTGACTGTGCTTGTTCACGGAGCGCGAAATAATATCCCCTCTGTCGACGCATTGAGCAGTAAGCGTTTAAAATATTGGAATTTTATTTAAATAAAAAACTATTGGCACCGTCGGAAACGACCGTTGAATCCGACCCGATGCTTGCGATGTGTCGTTCGTATGGCGGGGATGTACTTGGAAGGCTGTTATTTCGCATTTATTAAATTCTTTTCGTCAAGGCTGGTGATAGCGATCGTATATTCAATTACACCCCAACGAAGGCATGAGAATGGTTGACAATAAGCAGAAAACGTCGCTATTGAAATGTGACGCTTATTTCGTAAAATTTGAAAATCATTCTTGGTAATAATTCAATCTGAATTATATAAGGAAATACTACCATAGAAACTATAGAGATATAATGCATTTTAATAATCTTTGTAATTAACTTTTCTTAAGCTTTATATTGAATTATAATAATAGTTGCATTTGCATATTTATTGTATTAGCCTTAAATTTTCACATGTAATTAATGATAGAAATAAATGACTAAAAATCTTCAATAGCCAATAGTACCTTAAACCTTGTAATAGGTAAAAATATTTAATTTTGATCCAAGAAATTCTTATTCCATACAAACTTGCATCGCGCGTTTTACCTCCTTGATGATTTTATAATATTCTTTTACAATATTAGTTTATTCTTGTTATACCTAAAACATTTGCTTGAATATATTTTTCCCTATTCTGTAAACTTCTCGATGATACAAACTTGCCCTACATAATTATTGTCATAATATGTAAAACGTGAAATAGGCCCACTTTGCCCGTTTTTTTCCATGATTTTGTTTGATTACTGTAAGTTGCACAGTTTAGCTAATATAATACTTTAAATTTTATAACATTATTCTAAATGTATGCATAACAAAAAAAGATCGAGGACTGATATTAAGCATAAAGCGTTGTTAGGGACTGCCATTACACCACCTTCTTTTTTTTTTTTTGACGCAGAGGAAATTCATTTACGCATCCCCTCGGGCCCGGGGAAGGCCCATGGTGGGGGGTATGTGGTACTCGCCCTTCCGCAGGGGAAGGGAATACCCACTAAAACCTCTGCGGCGTTGACCCTCGCTGCCGTTTAATGGGCATCGTGGGGTCGCTGTCATTCTACCGTGATGCCCCCCCCGCCATTACACCACCTGAAAGAATGACCTAATCCCTCGTGGGGTCGCTCTTATATATTCGCTTAGCCTGCTAAAGCCTTTATTTTCAATTTTTAGGTAGAAATCAGTTTTTACAAACACAAGTTTTATAAATAAAAGTTATTTTGGATAAGTAAGTAGAAAAGTTTCTAAACTCATACAGGGGACCGATTTTTGAGTGTCGATCGCTCGACTTTTCACTCGACATATGTCAAAACGTCATACTATTTTGACAGATCTGGTTCTTAAAGATAACATTAAGCAATCTTATGTTCCAAACCGTTTTATTAAACGTAAAGCGTATAAATAAACACTGCCTATAGCGCCAATCATCAATCATAGACATGAATATAGTATTTATTGGACATCGGGGACCTCAGGCCGCATAATACGACTGTGGTGGCGACCCATATATCAAATTATCTTCCATCACAATGTAACCTATCTGAGGACCCACATCCGATCCGAGGAATTAAACAAAACGATTATATTACTTTACATTATACCTAGGACTATTATTTATTTATTTAATAATCAGGGTATAAAAACATAAAATTAACTGGAATCGTACCTATCTGAAGATCTATATTGATCGATTTTGATTTGCCGTAAATAAAGCTTTTAAAGTATCAACATATGAAATATAATGAAATGAGAAACTAATGTCTTAAAAAAAGCAACTTAGTACGAAAATTTTGGTTTTTCAATTAGATTTATGGATCACGTTGCATCAGCCGGCCATTCAGTGCCACGCGGAAAAATCATTTTGGTGCACACGCATGTGGAATGCTTAATTCGTGCTCCAACTACCTAACTTAGTTTCTATGTAGTTTTTCATTCTATGTGGGTATAATATAGATATTGGTACTTACGTTTTACATAAGTTTTTTGAATATTTCGACAAAATCGATCACCTATTTAGGGTATATATTTATTTGACTGTGTCAATTTAACATGTACAGTCAGCAGCAATGGTTGCTACGCGGGCGAGGTGCTCAAAATGATCTTCACACATCTTTATTATAAGGGAATAAGAGCGTGTGTAGATCATTTTAAACACCTCGCCCGCGTAGCAACTAGCAGCCATTGCTGCTGACTGTATCTATATTGACATTTCCTCTTCGTTACTAGTATTGAACTATTGCGGCCTGGTATCATAGATTTTAGCAACAAAGGTAGACGCATTCGAGATGTGGTGCTGGAGGCGAATGTTCGGGATACTCTGTACAGCGAAACGGACTAATGTATCGATTCTTTCCCAGCTCGGTATCAAGACACGTTTATCCACTGTTTGCCGGCAGCGGCTGCTATCATACTTTGGACATTTAATGTGCAGCGGTACTGATAGTCTGGAGAAACTGGTCATGGTTGGTGAAGTGGAAGGCAAGAGGGCTAGAGGACTCTCGCCAACTAGATCATCTAGATGGACAGACCAGATTAAAAAGCCACATCCTCAAACATATTTCACCAAGCGATGAAGGCTCCGCTACAATGGATCGAGACTGATGGAATCAAGTCCTCAAGGCTGTAAAATCCAGAAATAATCACGATCCTCAGGAAGGAGCACCGACTGAAGAGAGAGAGATATAATTTTCAAGATACAAACTGATTTCAAATAGGACCTTCGTGAAATTTATCATATTGGGTTACCAATGTTCCTAAGTTTCCGCCAAGTTTAGTAGGTAGGTACAGCTAGAAGGGAATTTTGTAGAACCCAATTAAATATCCCAGAAAAGTAGGTTAGGTTAGAACTGCGACCCTTTTATAAAAAAATGTTTACTCATCATCATCCTCCTAGCGTTATCCCAGTACAGTTGCATCCTGAAGGATGCCTGGGCTCCGCTACCTAATCCCAAGATTTTGGCGTAGGTACTAGTTTTTACGAAAGCGACTGCCATCTGACCTTCCAACCCCGAGGGGAAAACTAGACCTTATTGGGATTAGGCTTTGTCAAGTGAGTGGGCAACTTGACTGTTAGAAGTTCTCAAGCCGCCCGAAGGCCTCCAACTTGGCTTAACGACTGCTGCCATAAACAGCGACCGGGATCAACGGCTTAACGTGCCTTCCAAAGCACTGGAGCGCTCAGTTAGTAACCACTCAAAGCGGTCACCCATCCAAGTCCTGACCGCTGCCCACGTTGCTTAACCTTAGATACCACAAGCGGTATTCAGGCGCCGCTGGGCCACGAGCGCTCCAAAAAAATGTTGTAAAAAAATGTTTACTATGAAACGAAAATTCGGGGAAACAATACACCTATGAAACTTCTACCTGCGAAACGGTACAACCTTTTATTAGAATTATCGATATTTTTGGCATAATTGGAGTCAAACCATTTTATAATCTGTAAGCCCTTAAAATTATATTGATAGTAAGCAGAAGATATTTGTAGGTATTTATTTAAGGTATGTGTGCAGGTACTGATATAAATAGTATAAGTAAGTACATCATTGAAAATATTAAGGGGCGTTAGCTCCTACTCGTATTCGGAAGTTTCGTTTTATCTATGTACCCAGTAATGATATGATAATTCGATTGCCTATTGTGTATTATTGCGGTCGGTTTCGGGCTTGAACCCATAGGGAATATAAATTTTGAAAGGTAAATACGTAAAAGGTATTCCCATGAATCTTTTTATGACGCTATTGTATAGAAAAATAATATCGTAAAGTTTAAGAAACTCGTCTCCCATATTGAAGAGGGTGGAAAATGTAACTAACGCCGGCTCGGCATGCTATAGTGCCTATTCAGAGCACCATAATTTAGGTTGAAGTTATTATTTCTAATAATCTGTTATAGTTGAATTTCGCTCTTAGGGCGGGAAAATGTGGACGTAGAGAGACAACTTTTAAGTTTAACTAAGCTGCAAGTAATCCTTAGACCCTTTGGCTTAACTGACAACACGACGGGGTAATGAAGATCCATCCCTCGTGAGCCACCCATCACTTTTTGGAACGAAGCGTTTTTGCTAAAGAGGGATTAGTGTACCCTCCTCGGGCTCGATTTTCCTAAGATGCTTTATCATTGGGGTTTCGGACTAACATGAGGTTAACTTGTAATCTTAGCTTTATTTGGTCATTGTAGCAACTTAATACCCTCAATCTCCAATGATGAAGACGTTTTTATTAAAACCCTTCCTCATTTGATTCACCTACTTACTTACTGCTTATCTTCTTAGTTTGCTTAGGCGACTTCCTGATTTGTCGGTGTGGAGGCGGTACGATATGAGCAAGCTGTCAAATGTCAGTGTCAACTGTCGGTCGATACAGTACCGCTTTTTACTGCGCCCTTACATTTAAATGAGTGCTTCCTGACTGGCGCGGGATGCGCGGTAGCGGGGTGGTGCGAAGGCAGTACTGGTTCGCTTCTGCGCATGATATTACTAATGCGCAAATGTAATACTGACAGTATTCCGTCAAGTAAAAATCTTTGCGACGTGAGTAACTTTACGTCAAAGAAGAAAATGTCACATATATCGATCCCGCCCCGCCAAGTCAGAAAGTCTCCTAACTTTCCTGATTTTTTAACTTTACTGACATATAAGTTAATTTGTTTCGTTTTTTCAAATGTTTTAATAAAAACAAGTAACTTTCAGTAAATGAACGTAGATACCAGTGTTTTTTTATTATTATTACTGGGATTGCTCTTGGCCAGCATCTAGCCAGGGGGGCAAAGATGAAGCCAACGGTGAAACGAGCTCACCCAGAAAATGCCTATTCACTCTTGCCTTAAATAGGTCCAGGTTATATGAACTCAGGAATATAGAGGGCGGCTGGGAATTCCAAACCTTAGCAGTGCGCATTATAAAAGATGACGAAAAGCGCTTGGTTCGAGTAAGAGGAATTTCAACCAGGTAAGGATGGTACCTAACCCGCCATACGTCTGGATGTCCAATGGAAGAAGGGGGAAGGCGGTATGAGCTCATGGAGCTCCTGATCACACTCACCGAAGGACAATTTGTAGAAGACGCATAGACACGCTACTTTGCGTCTGTGTTAGGCTCTGCAGCCTAGTTCCTAACTCCGTACTGTAGCCAATGAGCCTCCTGGCTCTGCAATCTTCCGAGTCGAGTGCGGCAAGTTGACTGGTACTTAGCCGAGCCATCCCAAAGGTGACTACAAGCAGGATCGGACTTGGGCTTTGTATAAAGTAAGGTCCAGGCGTGAAATATCGCTTTACCTTATATATAATGCTCTGCTTTTTGGCCGTTGTTCGGGCTTTTGACTCAATGGAAGTGTCGAAGGTTTGAGCATAACTTCATGCCAAGCAGCTCGAGATCGTTGGCTACAGGTACGGTTGTTTAATGTAGAGGAAAATTGAGTTCGCAAAATTTTATTGGATTCGGCAGAACCTTATTAGCCATATTTAGCCGATATGTTTTTCTTTGAATATTTATATATTAAGTAATTTTAATTGGTAAACTTTAAATCCACCCATTTTAGTTAAAAAACTGATAGTAGTGAACACAATTGCATAGGTATAAATTTGCATTCACGAGACCGAATGCCAGTATATCACAGTAGTAAAATGGTTTTAAAATTTTAAGCGATAACATTTTCTAGGAATTAAATAGTTAAAATCTAAATGTCGTAATTACCTAGGTTTAAAACTACTTAGAACAGGGGCTTAAATCAGAGCCACTAATTAAAATTTCGGGCAATTAATTAGCAGCAAGCTAAGTACAGAAAGGCTGTAAAGCAACTCTCTAAATAGGACCGTCTTTATGTAAAAAAATATGGAATACGGTGAAAAACGTCGAGTCAATTTGCGAGCATTTGTCTGGTCGCCTTTATTTGCCGGTCGAGCGGCCACGAGGGCCCCTGGCCAGCCACGGTAAATCAGCTTACATTTTTTCAAAGGTTTTCTGTGTTTGGCGGGCTCGCATCAGTGGAACACTTACTCCGTAAAAAACCTTTTCATTTGTACGCCAACTTGCTCCCTAATGCTGGATAAGTAGATAAGTGACTTAGCTAGTTGCTCGATAGTTACGTTTTGTGCACAATAACAGCATTCGATTTCAAAATGTAAACTGTGTCACTAGCTGAAAGTTGGAACATATTAAGTCCTCGTTTGTGTCAGAAATATATGTGTCGGTATTTTTCAATGCTCGTTTTTGCCTGATGTGGTGATTTCGCTCACTCTGAAATGTATGAGGGTGGTCGAATTGTAAATGTGACGACACTACGTGAGATATAGTGTATTCAGACGTGACTCCGTTCTAGTACAGGGCCCGAACCAAAGCTACTTCGGCGACATTCTCGATATAATACGTATAAAATCGGTGCACCTATTCCTAAATAGGAATCTAATAACCCATTCCAGGCACGTTTGGCCGGAGTCTATCGTAGTTTTCAATCCGAACTCGAAACTAGAAGATTTGTCACGTACATTGCTACTTTTAGTACTTTTATAAAGGAACAATAGGTATCATTCTCCTACGTTCTGTTGAAATTCGTCTTCGTGTTGTGGTATGAATTTAATAATGCGATTATAGACTATTTTAAAATGTTGCGGCAATCTTAATTTAAAAATATCTTGATTTACAGCCATGAAATTTCCAGGAAAAATAAAATACTGCGAAGTAATATTTCAATTTTGTGACCAAGCCCATGTAAAGGAAGATTAAATGACCAAAGTAAATGTAATATGATCAACAAGGCATTCGATCACAATCCATCAAGTCGAGTAACCGCTCACGGCACGGCTGCAGCCTAGGTTCAGCGCAATCCAACGAAAAGCCCGCCCTTTAAGTGACTGGATTTTACATTATCCCATGACAATGGAGGAAAACCTGACGAAAAAAAATAAGAAGTTCAGAACACCGTTCTCCAGACAAAGGTTCTTTTTCTGTAAGCTACTCAAGGTGACACTTTACCCGGATTAAAGTTATCGTAGTCTGCCAAACTGAATACAAATGTGGGCGCCCTTGCTGGCTGAGAACTCTTTGACGACCGGCGGGCGGCTCATTCTGTTGATTGGCTTGCTTTTGGTAACATGCACATAATAGTGATTCAGTGGGCAAACGAATTTTGTTAATTTATCATTTCATTCGGCGTTACGTGAGATCAGAGTAATCAGGATATTAGTCATTATATATTATAGTCCGCTGCTTGGAGTTTTGAGATTCATCCCCAATTTACATTTTTGAAATCTATATTAGTTTGTGTGATTATGTTGTTACTAGCGACCCGCCCCGGCTTCGCACAGTTAGACATTCACTGTTAGTACGGTTATAGAACGTGTATGTAAAACGCATTTGGAGGTGCGCGCCTTCGTGGATGCGACACACTTTAAACTATATTCCTGCTTCATCGGACTAAGTATATGCAATAAATGAAAAATATGCAATTAGCGTGGTTTATGAACTTTGTTTCATCCCGTGATCGAAATGTTATCTTTCAAAAATAAAATCAAATTCGTGCTCACTCACAACACAATCGATGTCGATGTGCCTTTTTCCCATTCCTAGTATATCGATAATACCTTTTCAAATCACTAAATAATTCTCAATTCCCCTCTCCCCCGACCCCGCATCGTGCGATAAAGACAGTCGTCGCCATCGGCAGTTTGGCGCCTAATTTCTCGCAAAATAAGTGCTTCGGGCGGCAACGTTTTCCACCCGTTAAACCTTTATCAAATGAAACAATCTTGGTCGTGATCGATTTCTTACATCCTTAATTAGGTTCATACGTTTTGCTTCATGGGTAATTCGTTCTAGTTTTTGAAATAATTGCAAAAAACCAGGGGAAAGTTTTCGAGTCAAAAAATCGAATCTTTGAGGGTCTATATTTTCAACTGTATACAATATTTCCAAAAACTCAAAACGTGTAAGCCTAGTATTTGATAATTTCTACTACATTTCCAAAAATCGTGCAAATCGGTTCAAGATTAGGAGGATTAGCAGGTGGTTATTCTTAGGTCTTTAAACAAAGTTTTAACTTTCTCGCTTAAAAAAATCCATCTGCACAAACTCTCACATTTATAATATTACTAGGATTAGGATTATTAGGTTGTATCTATTGCGATTTCCTGAAACTACATAATTATTAAACTCATGTGAGTGAATTTCACCAAACGGGCATTTTTGTCCAATTCCCATGGAATTTAGAAATACCAATAATACATAGAAAATTCTATGCTGATAATTTGATAAAAAAATTAATAAACACAAATTTTCTTACGGGGTACTTATACTTATAAAATTACGGAAGTTATTACAATTTGAAAGTTTGACCTGGGCACGGGAATTTATCTGTCCATGGGAATTGCCTTTTCTTAGAAAAAATTGTATTACAATTATTATTTTCCATCTAATTTATCAAGAATTATAAAGTTCAGTTGTATCGAAGTAATTTAGCCTAATTTTACCAATCATGGGTCACTCTTTTCAAATATTTAAGAAGCTAAGTGTAATTGTAGCAGTTGGCCTGTTTTCTTTAAATAAACGCATAAAATATAACTCTAATCGATATACTTAGTACAAATTATATTTATTTATGCATTTCATCCATAATTTTTGTATATTAAATGAGGTTTATTAACAAAATAAGCCACCCTTCCCAATTCCCGTGTCCCAAAATCAGCTGTTTTGGGTAAACAAGCTATGGGAATTAGGACACGGGAATTGGAAATCTATATTTAAAAAATCATAAAAAATTCAAATCGCATGTTAATAATATTTTAAGTTATCGTTTATATAGAGACACCAAAGTGCTTTATAATGCATACATATGTTAATGATTACTTATGTAAAATTTGAATTTCTAAGGGCCACCGAAATTGCAAGCAAAAGCAAAAAAATTGTCGCCCACCCAGAAACCGAAGTACTTAGGTGGTTTACTCGAACTTAATGCGATTTGCTATATATAGATTTTTTATATATAATAGCTGACATTTGAGAGCACATGTGAAGCAGGACGCGAAGCTGATCAAATGTAAACGATGGCTGCCAGGGACCTTTGAATTTTGCCGACAAAATTTAACTCTCGCGCTCGGACGATTTTTAAACATCAATTACAAGTTATTCACCACAGTGAAGTGAATAGTGTCTGTGCTCAGTGATAGTAAATATAATCGAGTTAATGTTTTTGACACGAAATCAGTGATTCTAATGTACAGTTTTTGATAGGAATTTTTGAATGATTCAAAACTCGATGCCGGACAGGGCACGGAGTCTTAATTTGAGCGTTTAGGTATTTTTTAATGTATTTTAAAAACAAATTACTCCGTGAATTTGAGTGGACCTCAACGTGGAAACATGTATTCTTTATGAAAAAAAATAAATGGTACGTATTGTCTCATGTTACCATACGATTTTCAGCTCGGACACAAAAAAAATCGAGTATAGAAAATGACCCATGTGGAAAGGTTTTATATTTTAACGTGTAGTTGAGAACAAGTACAAAACTAACCTGATGAATGTTAGTAATTAAAAATATTAGGCTAAATAGTTTTTTTTTTCTTTTATTAACTTGAAGTTGTCAATTTAAAGCACTCAAATGTGATCTGTTTACATGAATTGTACAAGTATGAATATAGAGTATAGTGATATATATCCACAATAAATAAAACCACAATTAATCGCATTTTACAATTACTTTAATAAGATAACTCCCCAACTTTCAAATAAAGCAAGAGAAGCTAAGCTTAAAGTTAATTATTAAAAAGGGAAGTCGTAAAATCCTTTCACTGTAGCAAAACGAAACGCACAAAAACGAATGCGGATGTCTCCCGTTGCGAGTGCTCCCTCAGGAATTACATTATTAACTTCGTCCGCCAGCTTTTTAGACGTTTTTACCATTCGCGTTTGGTTTCAGGGAAATAATTTTCTTATCCCACATTAAAGAACACGTCACACCAAAGGCGTCACGCTGCCGCTGTTTACAATGGTGACGCTCGTTATGACAACAACCGTCACAATCCGCGGTTTAATATAACGAACTCACTGACTCGATATTTCTCCATCGTCTGTCAAATAGACGAGCACAATAAATGTTTATTGTCATCGAATTACTCAAGTGCGAAACGGTATAAAGAGAAAAGAATGGAGCGCGTAGAAGGGGCTACGACAAAGGCGATCCTTCTTCGGAATTCGGACCACCAGCCGTGACGGCGCTTACATTAAGGTTATCGTCATCCGCCAAACTGAATACAAAGACTCGCCCGGCAAGAGCCCTGTGATTCATGTGACCGACTTACTCTATTATCATACCGTAATTCTGTATTGAGAGAACACGACAAGGAAACTCGTCAACTAAACGACATTGGACAATGCACTGAGCCGCTGGATAAACATAGCTCGGCCGCTAAATACATCTGGCCTCGGACTTTCTTGCCCACGAATTTTCTATAGAGTATGGAAATTCACAAACGTTGTTACTATTGTATAAACATTCAACAACATCCGTTAACTTCCTAAATATACCTATCCTAAGATGACTGTAGCAGAAAGTATTTAACAGGGTAAGTAGGAAAATGAGAATGTTAGAGTGTGTTTGTGGGGCGTGTTTGTGTGTGTATGTACTACAATGCAATGGTTTCAAAATGGTTTTGTCGTTTATTCTTTTATTAAGCTTGATAGATTAAAAAGGAAAATAAACACCTAACTTGGGATTTTTATCTATACTTAGTGTAGTATTTCAAACAGTCATGTTTCGGCAGTCAAGAATCACAATATCTCAAAATCAATTCTTATTGTTTTCTCGTCTGGTCAGAAAGGCGTTTCAAAGAACGCGATATTTTTCAATACACGCCCGCGAGCCAGCAACAGATTTTCGTGACTAAAGTCAGGGAGTTGTATCATGAAGACCTGTGAGCGTCTGTTGGCCGTCTGTGGGTGGATTGAGCAGCGTTAACTCTTAATTATTTCTTGTCATTTATCTGTTCAATGTGGTGCGTTTTGTTTATTTTTTGTATCTGTGTCTTTCGTTTCGTGCAGTGAATAAATGTTTTCTTTCTTTCTTTCTTTTCTTTCTTTAATAAAGTTATCCTACCAATCAAAAAAACTCCTTTTTAATGTTTTACGGGACAGAAATTCTAAAACATGAAATTCCTGGTGCTATGAAAAAACTATACGCATACAATTTTCAAATTCAGATCATCACAGGCTGATTTGAAAATATATCTCACCTTCAAGACCAACATCAAGAAAACAGACTTGTTTTGTTCGTATTAATAATAAAGGCATTTATTTATCTTCTCTCCGTGGATAGGTATTGCACTGTACGGCATTCTTTGTCGGTGCTCCGGGAGTTGCCGGGTACGAAGCGAACAAATTCTAATACTACTCGTAATCTTATATCAACCGTCGATCTAGAAATGGATTCCAAATGACGTCCAAATTTTGTAATAACTAATTAGAGGAATTACATAATGGGTAACTGTATAATGTTTCCTTGTTTCAATATACAACTCAAAATGTATCTATATATATGTATATGTATTATTCATTCATTCATGCTTAACACGTAAAGCTTGAAAATTAATTGATATCCATTACACAACACAAATTCAACCAGCTCTCCTCCAGTCATAACAAACCCACACGTAAAATACAAGGCGCTACACTGAGAAATTTGGAGACTTTGAAACGCTGTCCTGCCCAGACTAGCAAACAGTAGGGGCTGATTTTCAGATGTATGATTCTTGACTATATGATTGTGGTACTGATTATAGCGAAACATGATTGCTTTAAATTTTCTCGATAGAAAATAAATCCTAAGTCGAGTCTATATTTTCCTTTTTTTCCTCAGCCTACTAAAACAACGCATTATTCAAAGACACGATTAAGTTAATATGATGGTATTTTACCTCATCTAGGTACTGACAAGAGGAAATTTAATAAACCTACACACAGTCAGATATTTAACGAGATTTGTCTAAAAAGCCATTCTCGGAGAGGGTTGCATCCCGTTTTGTCATGAGCGAAAAACAAAGGGTGTCTCTTTCAATCGATATATCGCCTTAAATGGTCAAAACAAAGGACGAGGCAAGGGGTTAAGAGTCATCGTAACGTCATAACACCGCGAGCAAGACAAATCCGAGGTCGCGACGCTTCGCCCCGGAGGGAGCATTATCCACCGCCCGGTATTCGCCCGATCTGATTTTCCCTTACATCCTATTACTGTATTCGCAACACATTATTGAGTTTCTTTTGTCTTGATACGGTTTCATAGCGGTTTAATACAAGGCTCAATTTAATCAGTTACCGAGGCATGTGTTTAGTAATTAATTTTAATTGGGCTATAAGATTATCTTGTATCAGTGTGTTATCATGCGCTTATATTATCTCTATGGCTGTGTTTATTTATAAAAAAAATCGGATGTACCTTTTAAAGTTCCGCATCTCCTAACAAGAGAATTATCAGAACCCTTATAAATAGAACCAGTTTATTTCCATTCCATTGATCAGTCAGGAAGCTTGTAGGTATACGCATACCTAATAGTAATCGTGCATTGGAATACACGTGACAAGCTCGAGGCGGAAGACACCCATCATCATCATCATCATCAGCCTATATACGTCCCACTGCTGGGCACAGGCCTCCTCTCATAGATGAGAGGGATTGGGCAGTAGTCCCCACGCGTGAAGACACCCATGCGTGTTAAAAATTTTATAGACTGCTGAGATTTTTTCTTTGTTTATTGATTGGCAACAAAATAAAAAAATAATTTTGTATTGAGCAGTAACGCTGCTAACGCAAAATACAACCTGCGACTTTTTGGTATGCGCGACTAATCGCTCAAGCCTCTGAGCTACCGGTGCAACTATGCTCGGTCCTCAAATTCAGGCATTTTGGATTTCAATTCAGTAATATGGCCGTCAGTGTTGAACACAAGGACTTTTAACTTTATTTTACTAAACGGTTAAAACTCACGTATTAATTGTCACTTCGGGCGACACCGGCGGGCGGGCGGTTAACCGTTTAGTAAAATAAAGTTATAACATGTCTCACGAAAGTTTAAATACAAGGACTTTTAGTTTATAAATAGTTTATTTCACAAACGAAAAGACTGTGATCACATTAATGTTGAACCTTTTAAACTAGAGAAGGCAATGCTTGCCCCGAGGGTGACGCAGCAAAGCTATTGAATGAACATTTTCAAAATTATAAACAAAGCCCACAAACCCAACTTCATTAAGAGCCCCCATACCTATGCACTTTTGCCAATGTTTATCGACATGGATCTCAACATCTATAGTGATTAAATATCTGTCCTTTCAGTATATTAATCTTGAACTATTTTTCTCCAGTCTGCTAAAAGTGAAAACACGATTAGCACAAACTTTCTCGATACTTTTATTTTTCAAACATAACCCTTTTTTTCGATGTTTTTGGTTGGATCTTTAAAACCCTCCCATCTTTAACAATGATTCTTGGTTTAATAGTTGTAAAATGATAAGTTCTCAAACCTGAGAAAAAAGATTATCCTTATAAATGTACACGTTTAGAATTAAACATCAATATTTACGAAAAATACGCACTGAGCTTCCGTAGAGAGCGTGATGGTTAATTGAAAACTCACGCGTGTTAGAGCGGGAAATTTGTAATGGCTACGCCCTCTAAGGCGACTTCCTGACTTGGCGGGGTGGGATCGATATGTGACATTTTTTTCTTTGACGTAAATTTACGGACGGCGCAAAGATTCTCACTTGACGGAACACTGTCAGTATTACTTTTGCGCAGTAGTAATATCATGCGCAGAAGCGGAGCAGTACCGCCTTAGCATCGTCCCTCTACCGCGCATCGCGCGCCAGTCAGGAAGCACTCATTTAAATATAGGGACGCAGTAAAAAATGGTACCGAGTCGACTGTCAGCTGACACTGACATTTGACACTTTTCTCATATCGTACTGCCTCCGCACCGACAAATCAGGAAGTCGCCTTAAAGTTAAAAGCATGGACGCTCCATGGGAGTCAAATGAAAAGCCTGTTTCCGACCCTTTATTGATTCGAGGATACGTTGTGTTGACAGTTACACGAAATACCATGCAGACCTAGTTTAAAGGTTCGTAATCCCCTTGGGGTGCGTGCACGTACATTAATAACACAAGCAGCTATCTTCCATACATTCGATAACCTGATAGGACACTCCATGGCTCGTAATCGGCAGGCGCTATGGGGATTCAATATGCTCCAATATTGTTACCGTATTATCTCTCCCATGCAGTGTAAAAACACACTGGCTACAATATCACCCCAGGTGTCCTTGATGGGTGTCAAATAGAGGTCTGGGGTCCGATTCGAGCATGCTATGGGGATATCCTGTTTTCATAACATATAAGGCACAACGGGCTGTTGTTTGTTGGGCATGTAAAGACAATGTAAAAACATTGCAGTTCTTAAAAACTGTCTTCTTGAATAACATATATATAACATAATATACATATAACATAACATATATTTAAAAAAATAAGTATTAAGCTGAAATTTAATTGAAATATATAATACAGCTGGCCCGCGATTATGCGCCGTATACCTATAGCATTGGGACATCCTGTATAGTAACAAAATAAATAATCTAATAACGGAACGCAAGTTAAAGAAAATTTCCCCGTGCTTCGAAGTCACACAATCAGAATTTAGAATATGGCTAGACTCATTTTTCTACGACCCTATACACGCATAGCGATAAATTTTCATATTGCAAGAGAACGCAATATTACGAGGTACAGTAAGTGTGTAATATTTCATGTCTGCGGCCACGCGCCGCCGCCTACTTGATAATACAGTTATTCCGCGTACCTACTGAGATATTGTCTTCGGAACAACGTGATCATTCATTGGTACCTGCTTTATTAACTATTTACTGAACTCCATGTCATAAAATAGACATTTTTTTTTTCTCTCATCTATAATATACTTATGTGTTGGTATCAGTGGGGCTAGCATAACATGCATCTCGTCTCTACTCGCGCGCGAGATAGGCTACCTGTCACTGTCTGATTAATGCTGTCAAAAAGTGACAGGTAGCTTATCTCGCGCGCGAGTAGATACGGAATGCATCTTGTGCACAGGTATTCAGGAATAATGTTTTCACACCATCTGCCCGACAATGCCAAATTATATATCATGCAAACATTATAGCCCTTGGCATCTGGCGCACTCGTGGCCTAGCAGCGGCGCCTGCGCAACGCGTGCGTATGCGAAGTTAAGCAACGTCGGCCAGGATCAACTCTTGGGTGGATGACCGCTTTGAGTGGTTACTAACTGAGCGCTCCCGTACACGCACGGAAGGAACGTTAAGCCGTTGATCACGGCTGCCATCTATGACAGCAGTTATTCAGCCAAGTTAGAGGCCTTCGGGCGGCTCGAGAACTTCTATCAGTCAAATTGCACACTCACTTAACAAAGAGGGTCGAAGTTGCACCACGTCAATAAGAACCGCTACCCTGTAGGTACACGTGATCAAGGGATCACACCACCAAGGGGTGGTGCTAAAAGTGCCACAAACTGGAACCCGTACTGTCTTCTCGAAGATCTTACGGTTCGAAATAATAACGATAAATAATCAATTATAGCCCTGGGTGGTAATGTTGTACTGAATTTCATTGTAACCCGCTGGTTAATAATGTGATTTCACTTGTCATAGTTTTTATTGTTATGTCCTTAACCTATTAACCGCCTGTACCTTACACCCCAGTCTTCGTAACAAAAGACTGAAAATGAATCTTAGGTACTTGATAGCACGTAGCTTGCATTTACATCTACATACTGGACTCGATATGAAGTTATGTATGTATGTATGTAAGCACTTTATTGTACATAAAAACAGGTTAAAATAATATGTCACATAATATTAAAGTACAAACTTTGAGGGATTGAGTGGAAAGTGGGGAGAATGAGATAGACAAACTAGTCGTTGGCGTGTGGGGCACCTAATGTAGTAACCACGTAGTAACTTTATATATCAAGTCAATGGCGGTGAAAAGGTTAATCGGAGGAATAGGAGCGCTCGTGGCCCACCGGCGCCTGCGTACCGCTTGCGGTATCTAAGGTTAAGCAACGTGGGCAGCGGTCAGGACTTGGATGGTTGACTGCTTTGAGTGGTTACTAACTAAGCGCTCCCGTGCTTTGGAAGGCACGTTAAGCCGTTGATCCCGGTTGCTGTCTATGGCAGCAGTCGTTAAACCAAGTTGGAGGCCTTCGGGCAGCTTGTCTTCTAACAGTCAAGTTGCCCACTCACTTGACAAAAGCCTAATCCCAATAAGGTCTAGTTTCCCCTCGGGGTTGGAAGGTCAGATGGCGCCCGCTTCCGTAAAAACTAGTGCCTACGCTAAATCTTGGGATTAGGTAGCGGACTGGAAAATAAGATTTTATATTTCAATGTAGGTACTTCGGAATTCTCCAAGTGCGCTGGACCGAGAATTTTGCAGGGGACCTTTCTTTTCGCCACCATTTGGAACCTGTTCTCCTTCTTATATAGTGTTGGGTATCGAGGCTTCGCAGCCATAAAATAAAATCGATCTAATTAGAATTTTGTAGACATGCGGATCTTAGTATACAAGCTAAGCTAAGCTAAGGAGCTTGGTCTCTAGAACTTTATACAGAGTGGCGCTGCAACGGAAGCCGTTTTGTATAGCTTGGCAATTTTCTGTTACGGTGATTTAACCAAAAATCCATGTCATCTATGATATAACGCACGTGCAACCGGCCCTTAACATAAGAGTAGGTCGGAAGTTGTACGTGCCTTTAAATACCATACTAATAGCCTTATACAAATTTTGTACCAACTCCGTAATTTTCAGGCAGCCATTAATCAATAATCAGCAAAGTATACAAATTATGGACGACAAATTTTTACATCTTAAGTACCTAGTAATTATCTTTAAGTCGACTCTATTCTACGAGTACACACTGAGTGAAAAAAAATACTAATTATTAGTAAGTTTTAGTGAATCCCAGGACAAGGAGATTATATACTAACGGTTACAAAACAGTTTTTGATATGTTATTTACTAATACTAAAAAATTTGTCCTAGTAACTACTAATTACTACTAAACTGTTTTGTAACCATTAGTATATCATCTCCTTGTCTTGGGATTCACTAAAACTTACTAATAATTAGTATTTCTTTCCCTCAGTGCATAACATCTGTAACAAGTTGAGTCGATTTATCTGAAAGTAATTTTCAGTGCGCAGCTGGCGCTGCGGTATGAGAGATTCAGCTGATCAATATTCCGGAAGTTGCTTCCAAGAAGTGTGAAATATGTCAGTCTCTCACTCAATCCCAGGAGTTATTTATAAGAACAGTATTATGAAAGAGCACCGCTGCCAATTTTACGCCCGCCTCTTTGGTGGCTCTTAAAAGTTTGATGCGATCATGCGTCAACGAATTTGTAATTTCATGTTCCACGTTTATGTGCAATGATTTCTACGAAATTATTTATTTACTTGTGTTTGTATCAGGCAACAAGGTAGCAATAATTATGGGTATTATATGTTTCAACAATCAACAAGACATCAAGGTATACATAGGTAGGATTTTTTACGCTGTGCTAACAAACACGTTTTGGCATCTTCGACGACACGTATCTGAAAACAAAGGAAGAAGAGATAAAAAACACGGTTCGTATCCTAAGCTTAGGCATTATTGACTTCTAATTTATCAATTCTACATGTATAAGGCCGTACATGCGTATAGATAAGATATTACAATTCATAAGTTTCACTTGTTGATATGTTACTGAAAAGCGTTAGAAATGTTTTCTTGCCGATAATACTAAATTGTGCACTTGTACAGAGGCCTTCAAATATCTCATTTGAGTAATAATGCAACAAATCCAATAGATTCCACTGAACTTAATAAATACTCGAAATTGAAGCTGGAAGTGGATGCAATGCGAAGTTTGTAGCGCGGTTAGCGGCAGTGCTGCTGAAGTTGATGATAATTGACATCAAATCCGCTGCAAGTGATTAACTGCCGTCGTTGTGGTTGGATGATTTATCACTATGTTATTTTATTACAGTGAAATGTAGTTTATATTTACGGAATTTCTCATATCATATTATGTGCGTTAACGGCAAGCGGACATTAATTGTTACTGATATTAATATGTTCCATTAGCAATTAATTGCATGTCCATTAGCAAATCATAATTATATGAATTAATTGCAAAATTAAATTTCCTAATTCCGCACCTTCAATATACTACGTGCACTGCTAGGCTGCCTTTCCATTAGAGCTATGCTATGCAGCTATGCTGCGGGGATGCGAAAGCTACGCTACGAAATTATGTGACCGTTTCCACTAATGCAATGCTACGTAGCTGTGCGAGAAAGATGCGCTATGAAGATGCGTAGCGGCGAGGTAGCTGTGCGAGGAAGTTGCGCAGTTCGAGCTATGCGATGTATCGACAGGGGGCGCGGGGAGCGGCAGCGCGGTGAGGGGAGAGGTATTTAGTCGGCGCACGCATCCGTAGCACGCACCTGTAGCACGCATCCACAGCACAGCACGCATCCATAGCAAGCATCCATAGCACGCATCCACAACACGCATATCCACAGCACGCATCTTTCCATATAAAAAATATAGCTTAGCTGAACCCGTTTCCACCAGAGCTATGCTATGTGAACCAACGAATGTGATTGGTGGATTTCAAAATCATAGTATATAGCTGTAAAGGAAAGGCGCCATAAGATAACGTAAAGGGCTAAGGGCTGCCATTTGTACTGAGTCGTCAATTTACTTTGCAGTCGTACATTGCTGACAATTAAAATTTTGTTAGAAAATAAGTGAAGTCGAAATTTTGGTTTAATAATAAAATTGAGCGCATGATGGTAAAGTTAAGAAACTACGTTTAAATACCCAAGTGCGCTTAAGGCTCCAGGATAAGTGGAAGTGGAGTATTCACTTCTGTCAATAGTTTTAGGATTAGAATCTGACATACCTACTAGACACATCCTCCAACGCATCCGCATCCTTCTTGACACATGTAGATATTTTTGGAATTCTCGCTTGGTTGGTTAGCTAGTACAAACATTGCTTAGTTAAAGACTTGTCGATTTGTGTAAGATTGCCACATCATATTTTATTTAGCCCATTGTATATTTTCATGCCAATCAATTCAATGTATCGGTTACAAGATAACAAATTATATCACTGATATTTCATAGACTCTCAATAGTGTCAAATATTTCATAGACTCTCAATAGCAAAATATATAATAGACTATCTACTTCTATAAAAAATAAAAATGTACTCGAATTTAAGCGAGCTCTGATGTTATTATTAATTGATAAATGTTACTATACGCTATCGGATTATTTACTAAGTTAGTTTTTATTTTGATATTATGAATAAGTTATGACATGCTAGTAATTTAATTGTTATAACATTATGACTCTTCCTGAATACCTATTTATAAAATTTTGTATTTTATCATCTAAGTAATAAGCATAAAAAAGCAGCAGTCTAAAAAAAATATATGTGAAATTGTGAATCAATGTTTTGCATGCCTATCGGTAAAATATAGCGCTACTGTTAAAAATAAGTTCCATCACTGTAAATGTATTACCTATATTTGCAAATAAACATTTTTGAGTTTGAGTTTGAATAAATTGCATTTGTGTTGCATTAGGTACTACCTAAACTTCAAAACCGCACGCACTTGACCTATGCACGATTATCTTTTATTGTCATATTTTTTTGTTTTTTACTTATACTTTTTATTTTTTAATGTTTTATCTTTATATTTGTAAATTTGTAAATGTGGGTTGTTTTTCACCTGTGAATAAATGATTTATTTATTTATTATTATTTTGAAAACACTGCTAAGATGAACAAGTAAAACTATCGTTAGTTAACATAAAAGTTCGTGTGGAAGACACTGTACTGTAAATCGATCCGAGTATAGTTACCAAGCTGTAACCAAATTAGGTAAGTACTAAATATTTAGTTTAAGTCAGAGTAATTTCGTCACGTTTGAACATCGCTACGTTTGAATGCCTGCATAATCCATTCATTTTACGTAGTCTCACAAAAAAAATACCTCAGTTCCAATTATCATATTTAAGAGAAAAGTATCGTTAGGTATAGCTTTAGGTTCATGCCTCTCATGAGGTACCTATGTAAGGATATCTCATATGAGGTATGTAAGGATATTTCAAGTAAGGATATTCCTATGTCTCAATTCCATTCATTGTAATTGCTAAAAGTGAACAACCCTAGGTTATCGTTTTTGTTTCATATCACTATTTTTTAACTTTAAAAGACAGAGATATAATAGTGTATAAATATCCTTGTAAAATGCTGGAAACGCGTCACATTTTGCACGTCGAATAACGGCCCTGATATCGGAAAAAATTGAAATAACTTAGGTACGCACGACGTCACGCGCTCTTGCGCTACGAAAGAGTTCTAAAATAAATCATTATAACACATGTTGATTAGGAATATTTTTATTTTAAAATGTCATAAAATGATATCAACATCTTAAAGTTAACACTGATAAATAGATTCGCATTCATAATGTCATTGGTTTAACATGATATTTGTATATTGTATTAGGTACAAATACAATAATGATTGTCAAACGTTATTGTCGTTATAATAAACTTATTATTGTTAAGACTAGTTTACAAGCAAAACATATTGTTAATTATAAGAGTTTACTAGTATTGTCATAGTTAAAATGTATACTGTAATAAAGATTAATGTTACTAAATTTATTATAATTTCACACGTACATTTGTGAGATCTGCTCACGAAAGGAACCGTATTAGACACAAAATGTGACATTCGCGGGGTATCCCCTGTTTCATAGCTCTTATTTTAAATTGATAAATGAAAGAGACGTGGAACAGGTTAGAAATATATAACACATCACATTTTGTCGAATATCGACACAGGGCGGGTAATTAGTAGTTCGTTTTCTTTGATCTCGAATGATATAAAAGGTTTTGTTAAGCAGTATTACTCACCTTAACTTATACAGAATACAGTGAATCAGTAATTTATCTAATACAGTCAGAACAACGTTTAAAATGTAAAATGACTGAATATTAAACTTTTTGCAAAATAAATGCATTACTGTATGCGAGTCAATCGCACATAACTTAAGTAATCACCACAAACTGCATATGATCGCCAAGAATCCTCTAGTATTCTAGATCTTGAAGAATTTGCTATTTTTTTCATTCGATGTGATCAAAATATATTATATCAATTGATTGTAAGCATAGTTTATCTCTTGGGGATACATATATTATATCCAACATCTGTATGTACTATAGTTATTTACGGTAAATATCAACGTTAAGCCTACTTAGTTCTCCCTTATCAAAATGCATATACACGCCTTCTAGGTATTCCTACGATAAATTCATCCTCATTACTTAGTTCTACGTAATTTAGGAAGTCCAAAAGGAACTCCTTTTTCTACGATTATTAAACTTAGGTATATAAATTTGAATGAGCCGAATCATTATTTTAAATACACTATTCGGAAGACGTAAATTTATTATAACATTACTTTCAGATATTTTAGATCTTTTTTTTTATTAATAGTAACAAAATTTTACTAATGCCAGGAATTCTAAATCACGTATATATCATAAAATATCAATTAAAATGGGAACATTAATGTATCTAATCAATGTTAATATTATTACAGTTATAATAATTTAACCAATGTTAAAAATAATGAAATATGTTACCCAAAAATAACAAATAAAAAGGGAGAATCAAACCAAGACTAACATTCTCATTCCTATATCATTTTACGTATACCTAATTATATATTGTAGTCTACATCATATTACAAAAAATACTTCAAGTGGTTCGATCGAACTGTTCGTCCGTTCAGTCGTAGTACATAAACCAAATATCGACTATATATCGACTATCCTATACATGCAAGTTACATTCGTCTACACAGGTATTTATGTTGGTCTCTATACATTCTTATCTTACAACTATTCTTTCTAATCGTATTGTCATTGGTATGTATTACGAAAATAGCACTAATTATGTCGTATTCACGATATCTTACTCAATTACAACATGATTAACATTTAGCACTTTCAATGATTTCCAAACAAGAACTGAAAACATACATTTATTTTATCAATTTATGAAATTATCACCTCCAGTTTTAAAATATCAGTTAGGTACTACATAAAATGCTTTTAATACTGTACAAAACGTATCGTTATGACTGATATGATCTCAAATGATATACACTTGTAAACGTTGAGCACTCAAAAATCTACTAACAAAAATTCGACCTCGTTCCCATTATTGTCTTCATTTACTTACAATCAAGGCATTTATTCAGCCAGACCGATAACGCTTAAATAACGATGTTAATGGGCAAACATTCTAACAACCTCAAAACATGTAAATACAAAATTCAACAGCCATGTTTTATCACTATGCTGCTAAGGTAAATTTATATTTACGAGTATACAAACAGTTTGATGAGAAACGCGAGCGCGAGTGAAGGGTACAAGCGCGTTGTACGATTGTACAGCACGTACGGTGGGCCGGAAGGGCGGGCTTTCTTGCGCTCTGTTCGCTGCGAGTGCTCGTTGTGCGTATTGTTTGGTGTCGGGATATTGTAGAAGTTGATGGCGTTGCCGAGCTCGGCTTGGCGCAGGTCGTCGACGATGGCGTTCTGGTTCTTGTGGTGGCGCTTGGGCGGGCGCGTGGTGGTGCTCGTTGTGGTGCTCGTGGTGGTGGGCGGCGGAGTCGTCGACGTAGTCGTTGTCGTGGTCGTCGTCGTCCGCTGGGGCGTTTCTGTTGACAGTACAGTAATGTTGTTTAAATATCACACTCTTTACAATTTAGTTACGGTGCTTATTAAAATTAACTAGTGACTTATAACTCCTTATTCATTATATACAGGATGCAAAAAAAATATGAGCCCTGGAGGAAAACTGCCTTAAATCATTAAGTTAATTTCACTTTAAGGAAACATTCTTTTGTATTTAAAAAGAAACAAATTTAAAAAGAATCGAACCAGCTAAAAATTTAAATAAATATATATTCGCTTTTTTATTTCACTAGTCGATACAGTCAATGTTAAAGATAATATTTCTCCAAGAAACATTAGGTCTTACACTCCTCTGTCGTATAAGATATCCATAAAATCGAATATTGTATCCAAGTGTGTATTTATTTGTGGATTTAACGATTTTTATTTATGAAATGTTTAACCAACTGTAGATTACGGTTCGAGAGATTAATTTCTATTTATTTTATGAAACTGAATAGAACACAACAAATAAGGTGACTTCCTGGCTTGGCGGGGCGGGGTCGATATGTGACATTTTCTTCTTTGACGTAAGCTTACTGACGTCGCAAAGATTCCCGCTTGACGGAATACTGTCAGTATTACATTTGCGCAGTAGTAATATTATGCGCAGAAGCGGACCAGTACTGCCTTCGCATCACCCAGCTACCGCGCATCCCGCGCCAGTCAGGAAGCACTCATTTAGGCGACTTCCTGACTTGGCGGGGCGGGATCGATATGTGACATTTTCTTCTTTGACGTAAACTTACTGACGTCGCAAAGATTTTTACTTGACGAAATACTGTCAGTATTACATTTGCGCAGTAGTAATATCATGCGCAGAAGCGAACCAGTACTGCCATCGCATCACCCCGCTACCGCGCATCCCGCGCCAGTCAGGAAGCACTCATTAAAATATAAGCGCGCAGTAAAAAGCGGTACTGCCTCGACTGACAGTTGACACTGACATTTGACAGCTTGCTCATATCGTACCGCCCCCGCACCGACAAATCAGGAAGTCGCCTTAAATGTAGGGACGCAGTAAAAAATGGTACTGAGTCGACTGACAGCTGACAGTGACATTTGACACTTTTCTCCTATCGTACTGCCTCCGCACCAACAAATCAGGAAGTCGCCTAACTCATGTTTAATTATAACCAAGGAGTCTCACTCAGTTCGCCACGCCGCCGCAAGTACTTACATCCGTAGGTGGTACCATTTAGTGGCTGCCGCGCATTGTTACTTGTCGCGTCATTAACTTGGTGTGTGGTCTAAGTTTGTTATTTACCGATTATAATTTGGGGTTGCAAATTGGGGATTTGTTAACAGGGGATTTCTGTACGTAGGGTGACACCACCAATTATGGACACTTTAAGCACAAGCACCAATAATGGACACTTCAACCCTTATTCAAAGATCATACGGTTTTAAATTGATTGTTCTATAAAATTAATGACTCTTATTTTCTTTTACATAAGAATTAATGTACATCATTGGGCCTTGTCCATTACTGGTGGTGTCACCCTAGTACTATCACTTATTCTGTGTCATAACATGATTAAAGATATGTATGGATAGTATACAGCGACAACTAAAGTAAAGACTGCTTGCTTACCTTTGAGAGTGATGGTGCCTTCAGCCCGGCCGAACGCGTTGGCAGCTGCGCACGAGTATTCCCCGAAGTCGCCCTTCTTCAGCCGCATAACCGTCAGGTTCATGCGCAGCGCGTACTCGCTGATAATCTCCTCGGATATTATGTACTTCGAACTGTTCATTAACTTGCCACCTTGAAACAAAAAGTGATGGAATTAATATAAACATCGAAATTCTTCATTAAAATATTACGGAATAATCGCGTGACCTAAACCTTACAAGGTAATGGAAAGCACACTATACACCGCTGACAGGTAGAGAGGTCCATGGATGTGGTATTAAGTCCGCCCTCGTGTACCTCGATTTTTGAGTAAAGTGCTGCTAAACGGAGATAATTAAAATTACAATATCCGTTCACAATTCATTTGTTTCGTTACTGTCTTGAACGTACGAGTACGTAATGGTAATCACTGAATAACTTAGTCCCCAATTTAAATGTGCAACAAAAACTGGCAACCGTACTGCCTTCTCGAAGATCTCACGGTACTTAATAATTGCCATACGATAAATAAATAATTGGTAAGTACGAGTAGGGTCGATATGAGAAGTGATTAGGAAATTATATAAGTTTTTTTAACGTACAGTCGAACAAAGTACCAAATCAACAAAGTACCTACTTTGGAGTTCGACTGTACTTTTTCGCTTTCACGCGTTGGAAAATTAGTACGACAGTTTAACATGACGTTAAAGGTTCAAAGGTGGTAAGCCCTTTTGTGAGTCCGACCGTGCATCCTACTAATACCTATTATAAATACGAAAGTTTAGATGTTTGTTACTCAATCACGGATTAAACGGATTATGTTGAGACTTTATTATATATATAAATAACGAGTTTATAGCTTGGATTAATATATAGAAAAAATATTGTGAAAATCATCCCTTGAAAGGATTAAATGTGTCTACTTATTGTGTTTTTTGTATTGTACTGTGTCCTTTAGTTGAGGTGTGCAATAAAGAGTATTTGTATAGTGAGCGGAAGTTTATGCGGTCGAAGTCGCGGGTAAAAGCTAGTACACCATAAATTCAGTTACGTTACGGCCCGGCCACGGCAGCGGTTTTCGTAATACATTGCGTGTGATCCCAACTAACCGCAGTGCGTTTCGCGTGGTTGCGCGTCTCGACCGCGCAATGAAAAGATAAAACGCTAGCCGCCGTGCCGCGCCGCATTTCGCGCAAAGTCTCTTACGCTGACTTACCAATAGGTAAATTATTTCGCTGCCAAGTGTTGAGTGACTTGGGCGAGGCCTCGACGAGGCACTGCAGCGTCACGTGTTTGTCCGCAGCGCGCATCACCACCGGATTGGCTACTTCCACGCCCGGCTTAACTATGTCAAAAAAACATCGTTCACTCAGAAAAAAGTAAAATATTAATTCCATAAAGTTTTGTAATTCAAAAAAAATCCCGGTCCCCAATGGTGTTAAAATTTTGTGTAATCAAATAATGCATTTTAGGATAAATATTATCCTGGCTATTCTTTTGTCTCAAAGGATATATGGTGCTATTTTAATGAATATTTAGAACAAAAAATTATTTAATTCGTTATGTCGTTTACTTACAATGTACAGCAACCTCGTAGCGGCGGCTCTTGGTGGGCGGGATCGTATTGGCCGCGATGCAGAGGTACGTGCCCATGTCCGGTCGCTGCAGCCCTTTCAGCGCCAGAGTTGAACCCTTGTACAGGTCCGTCGCTGCACAAAACATCGCTACTTAAGAACTTTAATATTTGGGTAGGTCCCATGCAAAATATACGACTTTATCATGTTCAATAATGTCGTTCTTGTATTTCAATAGATACTGGATGCCAGAAGCGACATTCAATGCTATGAACGAGTTCTACGCGGACGCATTGGCTAGTAATGCCCGCGACTGTGAAATAGTACACACTTCGGTTCCCGAAGACCCCCTAGTCTCTTTATAAATCCGTAATACATATATATGTAATCATAGGTATCGAAGCTTCACATCATACCTATATATAATGGTGAATGGATAAATGATTGCGTTTCCGATGAATTTCAAAACATAAGTATTCTCTAAACTCAATAAAGACATCCATTGAGTCTACACATAATCTTTATTAGCCCCGCTTAGAACTTATCATAATGTGCGCCAACAAAACGTTCAACAGTTCACCATTTAATATCAGCTGTCAAATTAAGTTAAATGGAAATAATTTATAACTTTATTACTTAAAGCTACGACCCCCGCCCCTAAATCTTGAGAGTAAACATAAAATACTGCGACTAGCGTAACGCGTACAATATCAAAAGCGTGCATTGTATGAAATTGTATTTTATTAAGGGGTTATAAAGTTGCGAGCTGCGACATGTCGTTTGCAACTTGTTACTCCAGTCGACTGCCATTTGCCAAATTAGGGGTTATACTGCGCAAACTAATTGTTTTCCGATTGTATCCGAGTGGAGTTTTCTGCGTTTAAACACATTTGAAGTTGGCCGGCGCGGGCAAGCGACAAAGGCTATCGTTCGAACAAGCTAGCGACCTAATGAACTGCTGGGAGCGGATGAACTGGGTCGACACCAATCATATTGATTGCGAAGGTTTTTTCCCTTAAACATCTAACTTTTACATATTTTATTCATGTTTCTTTCAAGTTGTACAACTAAGTACCTATTATTGTTTTCTACTTGACTACGAAACCGAAACTTACACGCTCTAGACAAAGTTCAACATTTAGAGAGTTTACTTGATCGATAAAGAAACTAGCTATATAGCAGCAAACTAGAATAAACTAACGCCCTTCCTGAAGCTGTCTTAAGATTTGAGTAACGGGTTTTAATAATCCACTTGTTACGTTTTCTACTAAAGCCGCCGGTGCTTTAATTAAGCCGACACTAGCATTCGGCGCGTGGTCTCACCAGAAGCGAAGACATGTAATTAACTTGGTAATCATAACTACAACTATACGTTACTAATTAACAGCTGATGTCGTTTTCAATGTAAATTTTGTTCGTCAATGTAAATAATTATATTCCAGAGACTAACTAGAACTGTGGTCCCAGAAGATTGTTATTATGAATAAAATTCGTATGTTATGTTGTACATTTTACTCAGGATTTTAACAAAACAATTTTATGTGGAACAAGCGTCCATCTGTTGCATCTGTAAATACCTAAAACAGAAACAAAAAATTAGGATCAAAGTCACTGTTAGAGTGAATTTCACCAAACGGGCATTTTTGTCCAATTCCCAAGGAATTTAGAAATACCAATAATACATAGAAAATTCTATGCTGATAATTTGATAAAAAAATTAATAAACACAAATTTTCTTACGGGGTACTTATACTTATAAAATTACGGAAGTTATTACAATTTGAAAATTTGACCTGGGCACGGGAATTTATCTGTGCATGGGAATTGCCTTTTCTTAGAAAAAATTGTATTAAAATTATTATTTACCATCTAATTTATCAAGAATTATAAAGTTCAGTTGTATCGAAGTTATTTAGCCTAATTTTACCAATCATGAGTCACTCTTTTCAAATATTTAAGAAGCTAAGTGTAATTGTAGCAGTTGGCCTGTTTTCTTTAAATAAACGCATAAACTATAACTCTAATCGATATACTTAGTACAAATTATATTTATTTAAGCATTTCATCCATAATTATTGTTATTAAATGAGGTTTATTAACAAAATAAGTCACCCTTCCCAATTCCCGTGTCCCAAAATCAGCTGTTTTGGGTAAACAAGCTATGGGAATTAGGACACGGGAATTGGAAATCTATATAAAAAAAAACATAAAAAATTCAAATCGCATGTTAATAATATTTTAAGTTATCGATTATATAGAGACACCAAAGTGCTTTATAATGCATACATATGTTAATGATTACTTATGTAAAATTTGAATTTCTAAGGGCCACCGAAATTGCAAGCAAAAGCAAAAAAATTGTCGCCCACCCAGAAACCGAAGTACTTAGGTGGTTTACTCGAACTTAATGCGGTTTGCTATATATAGATTTTTTATATATAATAGCTGACATTTGAGAGCACATGTGAAGCAGGACGCGAAGCTGGTCAAATGTAAACGATGGCTGCCAGGGACCTTTGAATTTTGCCGACAAAATTTAACTCTCGCGCTCGGACGATTTTTAAACATCAATTACAAGTTATTCACCACAGTGAAGTGAATAGTGTCTGTGCTCAGTGATAGTAAATATAATCGAGTTAAAGTTTTTGACACGAAATCAGTGATTCTAATGTACAGTTTTTGATAGGAATTTTTGATTGATTCAAACCTCGATGCCGGACAGGGCCCGGAGTCTTAATTTGAGCGTTTAGGTATTTTTTAATGTATTTTAAAAACAAATTAGTCCGTGAATTTGAAAGGACCTCAACGTGGAAACATGTATTCTTTATGAAAAAAAATAAATGGTACGTATTATCTCATGTTACCATACGATTTTCAGCTCGAACACAAAAAAAATCGAGTATAGAAAATGACCCTGTAGCACTTGCACCGTGATCGTAAAAATGTAATTAGCACTATTAAGACAGTGTATATTGTTGTTGTGTTTATATTTGAAATAGTCGAATCAGATCTGATGTACTAGATTAATATGTTTAAGTGGTGGAGGGAAACTTGTTTTTCTGCCGACAAACTGTAATGCAGTTTGGCAGATATTTGATATGAAACTAGGGCAATGAATTTCACGACAGCTCCAAAATTTGCCAATATTCATAAGCTGATAATAATAGCTGAGTAACTTCTACACTTGACCTTAATCGATTATAGATTTTGATAAACCTTAAAGACAAGGGCCTGCACCACTAACCATAGAAATGTACACCGCTCTGAAAGCAATACTTGCCAAAAATTAGGACGTTTTAGGACGGTTGGCATTTTGTTAATCATTTTAGCGTACGTTTGCAAATTGTGTATTTAATCCAAAGGGGGATTTTTTTTTTTGTTCAATGTAAATTATCTTTTTTTTTTTAAATGTAAACTTGCTAAGACACGACTGCTTGCTAACCGTATGTATATAACGGCCATATATATATATATATATCGCTTCGTATGAAATAAGGGGTTACATCCATTGAACCTTATATCATAACCGAAAGACTTTCATTAATAATACTTAAGCTACGTAAAACAATTATATAAGAAGGTCGTCCTTAATATAGCTCTCTAGAATAAAATAATCCAAAGGAGAAGAAAAGAAAACAATAAAAGACTCGGTTTAATGAAATCACCAATATTTACTTAGCAGAGCGTGTATAACATGTCCAATTAATACAAGGCACAGCCTCCACCACTCTGTTAACTATTACAACCGCCCTCTGTTTACCGAGCCCTGCCAGTCTTTTGTTTACGCTTAATGGCTTAAATAAAACGGGTCAAATTCGCAATACTACGACTTCAAAAGGTTTTAAATACCCCACCGAGGACCCGCCACTCTTTACCTAGAGCTACTTATCTTAGAGCATAAATTACAGTGTAGGATTACATGCGATTAAAAGGACAACGTCGTGTGTATGTGTTGGAATGAGTAGTCCTATAATTGCTTTAAACTCCTGTCTTTTCACCTACAACGTTAGGATGGATCGTAAAGGGTATATCATTATAACTATAAGAGATAACAGCCTTTTGTCAAGCCAACTCCAACTAATCCGTTCATTTAATTTCCTGGCGGGGACCCGAATTGCTACATTATTTTGTTTAAGTAGTAATTGAGTTCTTTGAACACGGTTTTTCCACGGAAATTAATTCTGCCAGGACCACAACCCCGAGTGCTACTTTTGAAATGTGTTGAGAGATAGGACAACCTATCAAGAATATTTTTGAAAACAAAAGAAAAACAACCTCGCTCAATTTTGACGAAACTCAGCGTGTTTTGAGTTTGATTACGTGCTTATTACCATAAGTCGTGTATGACATGCACACGTTTATTTGAAATTGCTTCCAGTAGCTAGGACGATATCTTAATAAATCCCATAAAACTCCGATGTTTTAACCATGGCGGCACCTGCGCCCGCTCGAGGCGGGCTTTGAATGCAAAATAAGTCTTGTTTCTTTTTTACCACTTAGTTGGATCTCGCCGATACGAATAAGATTCAAAGGAAAATTGTCATTTTATGTCTTTCTTTTTTATGTTTTCAAGGCGGACGTCGATTATTGTTATTGTCATTAATTTACAGCAGGTGCTCTGTCTGTTGTAAGCGTATGGTACATTAATCACTTCATAGCTGGAACATTATTATATCATTATTATTCAAATTCAAAAGGGACATAGAATGATAATCTACCTTAAAATGATGTAGATTCCTGGTAATATATAAGAGTTAGATTTAAACTTTTTTAATTATTTAATATCGTCTGCGAACTTAAAGCTTAAGGATATTAGAAGTTGAAATCGACTTTTTGAACGTACGTGAAGATTCTAGAACAATTTCGCTTCTTTCAGATAGCAAATTACATTTTCATGTGGTGCCTCGATATGTTGCTTATTCCAGCACATTTTACAGAAATACGTGAACGATCGGCGGGAGCGTTTGACTTCTCCAATCGACATTTTATCGGGATCCCATTAAATAACACATGCTCAGCATTACGTAATGCTCGGCGTTACTGATACAGAAACATCAAACGACTATAATTGATATCATTCTAGTCATGCGTTTTTATCTAAACGTAAATTTAGGTAAAATAGTACACGAAGTTCGTTTACAGCCTGTAAACGAACTTTGTCAGTTGAGTGACCCGGATAGTGGGCCTACATAATTTGTGCTTCCGTAGACATTAATTAAATAAGGTAAATAAATAAGGACACAATAAGAAAAACATTAATAAATCAACAATCAAATATAAAACACAGGGAAAAACAGCTCCAAGGTGATACACACACGGACAAAGAATACGGTAAAATAGCGTCATATTTCCTGAAATAGTGCAAGGTTGTTCAGTTTTCTTAATCCTGTCATGATCTTTATTAAATTTTACACATGCACCGCAAAAATTTAAAAAATAACGGTGCTACTTAAGTTGGCACAGCATTTACGTAAACTACATATACTTAACAACCCCCTGTTTGCGTCGGGGGTTAAAACGGAAAAGAGGGAGTCACTCTGAAACCATGATAACCTGATGCAGGTCGCTATACTTCACCGTAATTAAAAATGCATTTTAGTCAGTATATTTTGTCCCCGCGTAGTTCTCGTCTCCGAAAAGAACCTTCCTAGTAACCTTCAATCGAAACTGCTATCACCACATGGCGGTCTTGATTGCATTAGCCACTTAACCTTTACCGTCCAAAAGGGTCAACGGTAATATGATTTACCTTTGATCTGCTTCCCACTGTCGTCTCTAAACACGATGTTGCGGCCGCCTGTCCGCTTCCACGATATGGTGGGCTCGGGGACCCCTGTGGCAGTACAGCGGAGCTCCACTGAACCACCCTCCAGCGCGCTCGCCTCCGAACCGCCGTCGTCCGTGATGTCCGGGGGAATCACCACGGACAAGTGACCCATCTAAAACAATCAAATAATAAAATCAGCTGTGCTATATATGTCAAATAAAATTTAACATACTTACTTATTGAATACAAGTCGTCTAACCTTCTAGGATTACTATACTTTTGCTACAGTCATTTTTGAATACCTACGTGTCAAATTAAATAGAATAAGACAATTGTAGTGTCAGTACTGTCACTTGAAAATTTGTCTTAGAATAAATAACCCCTTTGAAAAAATATGTGATATTATTAACATATCAGCGGGAAACTCAAGACAAAAGGACAAGGGAAACTCTTAAGAGGCCAACAGGTAGGTGCTCTAGCTTTAATAATTGTTAATATATCGACCTTCCATTAATTACAACTCTCAGTCTCTATCTACCCCATTAAGGGGTGAAAAAAAAAAATTAAAGCAGTATTTTTACATGTACATGATGAAGGATCTCATTCAATGTTCATAACTGTAAATCTGTACTAAAAGCATTGTATTCGGACTACAATCCTCCTCCTTATTATAGCCGTCGCACCATGATGCTACTAGTCTCAAGTATTGGCTTAGACCTTTGCGGAATCAATCTATCCTTCAAACCTAAAGCGGAAACTAGACCTGCGGTATGATTAACGTACGCGCGTACGTAAAGTTGAACTAAATAAGCGTTGTTATTTAGTTCGCTGTTCACGTTTTCATACCACTTTCATACATTTTGAGACAAAACGCAAACGCGTTCGAATTAGTTAATGTTTCGAAAAAACTTATGTTCAACCAATGTGATCTGCAGACACCGCATACAACGAAATGAAAGGAATGAAAAACAATCACAGGAGAGGAATATAATGTTATACTTTTAAATTATAATCGCCAATAAAACCATTACTAGTAATAAAAAGTTCAATGCCGTACAATGTACTTTTTACCAACTCTTTATTACCCAAGGGAATACCATTTTTTATCAGAACGTATTATATTAAATCAGTACAGTTACCAAAAAGCGGTATCCCGCTACCTTCATAATACCCAATATAACGTTGATAATGTAACGTAATACCTACCCAGAGTCGGGCTCACCTGACTGACCCGACCGTGTTTACGGGACTGTATAGCCGCACGTTGTTTTCTGCTCCTTCCCACATTATTAGGGACGGCGGGCAACACTTTACTGCGGGTGGATGTTTTATTTTGATTCAGTTTCGGATTACGGGAGAATTATTGTGGTTTCTATTTATGTTTGACTTATAAATATGATAAAGGTTATTGGCTACGATTGTATCAGTGTGTCATACACAACTTTTAGCTCATTTTATGTTATCGTACTAAAATTGTCCGCGAATGCTGTGTCGATACAAACCCGATTAGGGTTTAACGACACTTTTCTGTGTAACCTAAAATATGTTTTTTTTATGTAAATAAAAAAAATAAAAAAATTGCTATTTGCGGATCTTTGTTTGGTTATAAAAACATGTTTATGTATACATATATCTTGAATTTAGTTTGATTAAGTTATTTTGAAGATCTTGAGGTTAGATGTCAAAGCGGACTGGGAGCTATTAGGACTCAATCGGGAAAACGCTAGGATGAAGTTATTTTGGAGATCGCAGAATTTAGACACAATCACGAATAAACATGTTAAATATAGGTAGGATGTTAATACCAACTTATTGGGTTAGCGGATAGCGAGATTGTCGGTCTACATATACATCATTATCGACTGACTTAACTGCACAGCAAGTGTGATCGCTTACGTAGTACATAATTACACATTACAAGTATCTATTGAATCTATACTTAACTAGTCACAAGCTACGTTACTGAAATATAATAAAAACATACATATGAAAAGAAAACCTCCTTCCTTCTATTGAAGTTGGTTAAAAATTATAATCGACCGTTCGTGATTGTACGAGAACATCATAGCACTATTGAGGTACTTACTAATTGCTCCCTTACCCAATCTTAAGATCCTTCTAATTATGTATCTAACCTTAGGTACTTATTTACCACCACATAATTAGTCCGATTTCTAATGAAAGTAAATTTTCTCTATGCTTTCACCAACCACGTAGTACACTTATACTACATGTTGGTGAAAGCATCGCTATTTTCTTTCGAATCGAGCATTCATCAAAGTTTGCGATTATTAAATTCAATTTTCTACAGAGTATTTGAAACGCGATATTGAACAATATCTTTGTAGAAATGCAGCGGGAAACGAAGGCTTCCGGAGCCAGAGTGCACCGAAGCAAATTGTTACAGATTGTAACCATAACTTGGCATTCCACTCAATTAGATGCCGGCTGCAAAATACCATAAAGGCATGTAACCAAGCTTATTAGAAGTCGAACGCGACTCGAATACGATATTAATTGAGGACATTAACGAGATAGTTGCGCGGCAATACGGACAAAGGAAAACAACGTTACTGCGCTCTCGCGGGAAACAACTAACTTAACGTTTACTGTGGCCCCGGGTGAACTGAACCAGAATCGCCTCTATAACCTGTTTTCTCTTCGTGTAATTATACCTAAATAGCGCATCGTTGTATGTACGGCTAGAACAAAGTGAATCTCATACTGCGAATATCATGTTAATAACGCTAGACATTTCCAAGATATATTTCAGCTAGTTTTAATATAACTTCCAGCATGTGGATGTAGGCGGCACCTACAATCTTTCTCCAAGCCTTTGGCTATATTATATGTATGTAGTATACTTTTTGGGTACGTGGCAGGAATCCTATAGTTTATAAGACGGTTGTCCCTCAGGCTAATAATGTACGGGCAGGGGTCCGTGAATGTTGCATGAAGACATATTGTTCACATTCCAGGGTGCGCGGCGGAGCGACTTTGACAAAATTCCAGGGGCGTGCGGAGCGACGGGCCGGCCCAAAGTATTTGTCTGGCGCAGGTAAAAATCGCCACTTGATTTTTAAGCCAACCCAGCACCGATGTACGTATACCTACTCATCAGTAAAAATATATAATTTTACTGAATTGCTTACTGCAGCCATAAAAGCCGAGTGTTTTTACTCGATAAAATGAGTATTTCTTCTACTCTCGAGTTGTTATTAGGTATATCACCCTAACGCCGCACACTTCACTCCTACTTCCACGGATTTTGTTTAGATCATTCCTTCAGCATCAGTTATTTTACTATTTCATGGCGAGCGAATTTCAACGAGGTTTTATTTACTCGCATCATCAAAACTACTTTGATAAAATTTCATCCAAGCGTATTCTCGACCAAATACTTTCTGCCGGACAGATGATAGGAAATCGAAAATATTCCTGTTGCATATTCTTAATTATTCTTAAAGTGTAGGATAAAACTGACTCATGATGGACTATGCTGATTAATTTCTAAACAAAGTTTTAGGTCACAGCCCCAAACTAAAACTGGTTAAAATAAAATGTACCTACCCTTCGTACATTGATCTCAGGCTACACAAAAAAGGCTACTTCCTGACTTGACCGGAATATGTATGCAGTATTTGCTATTTTGCAGAGATCTTAATGATACAATCGCCTAGAATTTCTCACATGTCAGTTTTTAGGGTTCGGTAGTAAACAAGGAACCCTTATAGATTCGCCATGACCGTCCGTCCGTCCGTCCGCCTGTCCCCCGCTTTTCTCAGTAACCGTTAGTACTAGCAGAAAGCTGTAATTTGGCATAAGTATACGAGTACCTATCAATGACGCCGCCAAAACTGTAGAATAAATATTTTTTTTAGAGTAGCTCCCCTAATGTAAAGTTGTGGTGCATTTTAAAGTTATATTTTTAGTAATGGTCAAGTGTGCCCTCTTCCAGCTAAACGGTGGCTACAAGGCATACGTGAAGAAAATCATGGTAGTAGTCCATATAATTAAATTAAAAAGAAAAGTTTCACAACTAAGTAGACGTTACTAGTTATCGAGTAATAGTCGAACATAAGAAATGTACTTTGCAAAAGCAAACTTTCGTACAATTTTAATTGATACCTTAGATAATGTTGTTAATTCTGTCAAAAACATAGTAAATATAAGTTCACAAACTTTTTATTCCACATAATGTAACGGGTGGATAACTACGGAACCCTACATTGTGCGTGGCCCGACACTCACTTGGCCGCTTTTTTATAATTCCGTACCCAAAGAGTTCAAACGGTACAGGTAAATTACTTTCGAGACGTTTTTACATTTGTAGTTGTGTACGGACAAAATTTAAATGTGTGTAAATTATTTTTTAAGTGTGTGTAAATTTAAATGTAGAATCCCTGTAAATATACAAATACTACTAAAAATGCAAAAACGTCTCGAAAGCAATTTACCTGTAACCTATTGCTGTCACTCACGCAACCATCCGACAAAAAAATTCAAAAAATTCAATCATTTATTCGGCAAATAGGCCACAAGGGCACTTTCACATGTCATAATGTTAATGTACAATTTAAAAAAGTCTGACAATATAAGCATTTGATAGATTTTTCATGAGAAAATATTAATTTACAATTTAAGAAATATATCAATAAGAATTTAATAAATTTTTCATGTCAAAATATAATTAGCTATTACAAACATTACAATAATAGTAAAATTGAGAGATGTATAATATAAGGTCTCAGTCTGAATAACAAAATTTAATATAATATCTCAAAGATGTAAAAAAAAATGGAAAAGATGTAAATGGTCTCTGAGCGTCAAAATATTCTTAATAATGACTATTCTAACGTCCTTTGAGATGTACATGGTCTCAAAGTGTCAAAATAAAAATAATAAGTTTTAAATATAAAAGGAAAAAAAAACAATTTAATATAGAGGTGTCTCTCAGAGTCAATGTCAACAATAGTACATTACTTACCAAGGGCGATAAAACAAAGAATGTCTCAGATCGCAGGTATTTTACGCCCGAGCCGAAGGCAAGGGCGATAAATATGCGATCTGAGGCTTTCTTTATTATCGCCCGTGGTAAGTACAAAATTTTATGTCACCCCCTGGCCAGGAAGTGGGTTTTTTCGCGCGCGGAGCGTGCGATAATGGCCACTTTATGGCCAGGTGTGACATAAAAACTAATCCATAACAGGGTGATGTCTCTCGTCAATCTCTAAGAGAAGACACTAGTATTAAAGTAGTTACTATGTCCTTGCAAGCATGAACGACCGGACTCCACAACGTCGTCTGACACACACGTTTTACAGCTAAACGCCAAGTGCTACAATCTTCAAATTTTGAATTGGCTCGTCTCCTTGCGACTGCGGAATGGGAGTCGCGTCTGTGGCTGCAGGCGCGCCCATCGCCCATCATAGGTACCAGTGGCGGCGCGTCAAAAATATTCTTAGGGAAGCCGGAAATACTTGGCTTTTCCTATTCTTCATGAGCCGTAGTAAAAGAACTGGACTGGCTGGAAATTAGGCAAGCCGGTGGGAATCGAGTTGTATGGTCGCTCCGCCACTGATAGGTACTTTACTTCACCACACTTCAGGCTGGCGACGAGTCTACGACTAGGGACTGCAACCAATGTCCCACATCGTTGTCAGTGCGGTACCATGGTAGATCGTCTTGGTCACCATGGCCTATCCTGCGGCAGAAGCGCTGGCCGCATTCCTCGTCACGTGGGCATCAATGAAATAATCCGAAGAGCCTTGGGTAGTATCAAGGTGCCCGCTGTCTTGGAACCTGTTGGAGTAGCGAGAGACGATGGCAAGAGGCCTGACGGCATGACTTTGGTGCCCTGGAAGATGGATCGTCCCCTTGTATGGGACGCTACTTGTGTGGACACGCTTGCGCCAACCCATCTCCCAGGCACCAGAGTCAATGCCGGCTCTGCTGCATCCTCTGCCGAAGACCTCAAACGCCGCAAGTATTCCTCCCTAGGGAGTGGATATTTATTTGAAGCGTTTGGGGTGGAAACACTGGGACCATGGGGACCAAGTGCGCGCCGACTCTATAAAGATTTGTCGGCACGCCTAATAGAAACTAGTGGTGACCAGAAGGCTCGCCAATATTTCGCGCAAAGAATAAGTATTACTTACCATTCAGCGTGGTAATGCGGCCAGCCTTCTGGGCACCCTACCCGCTGACGGCGACTTGGGTCAATTTTTTTATCTTTAAGTTTTATTAACCTAGTTTAAATTTTTATTTGATTGTTTGTTTATGTATAAGACGTTGTCCATAATAAAATTCAAAATTTGGTGATAATGTTTATTATTATATTTTACAAACAAATACTAATATGTATATTAATAAATCACATATTTTTTTTGAAATTTGCTTATTTTATCTCGTTAAAACCACTATGATTTTGTGGTCGGTTCAGAAACCTTAGTGTGCGAAGTCCGACACGCACTTGGCCGGTTTTACTGTTTTCTGCTGACAATAGTAGTTTGCGAAGGTATCTACTCAGTATTACGCATTTGTACCGCTCCGCTTCCGCACATCCCGTTCTAAACAGTAAGCGCTCATTTAAATGAATGCATGCAGTAAAGAATCTGTACTGGCTCGACTGGCAGTTGAGAGCTGACAGCTAACTGATACGGCACCGACAAATGCGGAAGTAGCCCAAGTCTCATGATTATGTTCTTGATTCAAATCGCAGTGTACCTAACAAGTTTAGTGTAAAGTTTTCCTAACAGTTTAATTCACTCAAAAAGATGTGATAAGCCACACTATTTCCTATATTTGCACATTTCCTTGCTGTGTAAATTCTTATACAGACTGCTTGATGTCACATGAATTTTGTAAATTCCTTTTGCACGCTGTGAGTCGAGAGATCCGAGATTTACATCCAACCAGCGCACTGCGCTGGTGTTATGCAAAATGTAAGTACTTACTCGTACATACAACTGCAACAGTTTTATTGTAACTGATAAAGTACAGGATGAGGCGTAGATATTGCACAAAAGCAAAAATCTTTTGTTAGGTGATATCAATTTTTGTACACAGTTTATCTGTTCTAGATGCACCAAATATTCAGACATTATTAATATAAATAAAATGATCAACAAAAGTGGTTTACATGGGAACAAAAATTATTTAACTCTGTTTAATGTTTATTACGCCGTATCTTGTACCTACATATAATGACACGATGTCTAAATATATCTGCGCTTGCTGTGAAAATTGTAAAAAATATTGTTAGTAATTATAAATAATAATAATAAGTTAACGATATAGGCAAGACTGAAAATCAGGGTCGTTGCACCCCGGGCCGTCACAACCTTGGATTCCTTTTTCGATTTAAGCCTTACGTAATGTACAACTTGTTGTAACAACATATAGATATGTTTTTTAAATTCTATTCTGTTTTAAAAACACTAGTGTAGAAAAATTGCCTTTCCGCCATGGAGCCACTTAACGCGCCAATGTTTGAGCTACTGCATCAAAACACTCCTTTAATAATCCACCTCCGTGCGCTGTCTAATTAGATTAAAATAAGCAATCACTGAGCGTTTGCAAGTCACGTTTATTCCACGTCCACGCCGCGTTCGGCCTATGCCGCGTAGACATCAACAGGTAAGTGAGTCATTTATAATCCTGGCGAAATATTTCACTTGAGCCAGGTCATGACGGGAGGTGTTGGGAAAGTAACAAGATGTACAGCAGCTCGGACGTAAGAAACATTGTATGAACCTGAACCTAAGTCCAATTGCGTGTTTAGTTTGTAATACAAAACAAATAAATATTTTTTGTTTTTCCATCAAATATATACCTGCTGACTACGTTTGTTAGTTTTATGTATTATTCTGGTTGAATGACTCGGATATAATACGAGTAGGTATATAGGTATGGTACTCTACATCGTTACTAACTATCCTGCTTAGAAAAGATGAAAAACGCTAATAAATGATAAAAGGAGTCAAGGTATTCAAACAATCCATACTACTCTATAGCATGTACCTACAACTGAAATTGATTGCTTGTATCTTTTAAAAACAGCGGGCCATCTATACACATCGATCTGGCAGGGGCTCTAAACGCCTGTGACTACGGCTTTGTTTTAGAGCAGAGCATAAGCGGATGAATACGCCCTAGCGGCGTGCGTTTCTGCCTCACATTTTTAATGATGGGGGTCATCTAACAAGTATATGGGGCCGCCTGATGGTAAGCCCTTACCAATACAATACCGTACTCTTTATTGCACACCTCAACAAGATCATAGTACAGGAAACATTAGGCTTAAAGTAGAGGTAAACAACACCTTACCTTTGGTCATCGGTTAGAACAACTGCAGGTGTTGCGCGTTGTCACCTCGTCATAGGTATGTATGTTCCGTACATACCTATTACTGTCATCCTCCTAGCTTAATCCCAGTACAGTTGCATCCTGAAGGATGCCTGGGGTCCGCTACCTAATCCCAAGATTTGACTTAGACACTAGTTGTTACGAATGCGACTGCCATCTGACCTTCCAACCCCGAGGGGAAACTAGACCTTATTGGGATTAGGCTTTGTCAAGTGAGTGGGCAACTTGACTGTTAGAAGTTCTCAAGCCGCCCGAAGGCCTCCAACTTGGCTTAACGACTGCTGCCATAGACAGCAACCGGGATCAACGGCTTAACGTGCCTTCCAAAGCACGGGAGCACTCAGTTAGTAACCACTCAAAGCGGTCACCCATCCAAGTCCTGACCGCTGCCCACTTTGCTTAACCTTAGATACCGCAAGCGGTACGCAGGCGCCGCTGGGACACGAGCGCTCCATTCACTTAACTTGTCAACACACCTATTCACTGTATTGACAAGTTAAGATGAGCCAGTCTTTCGTCGTCAGCCCCGCAAGCCCTGGGTATCTTACTCTAAGGACATATGTGATTAATAAGTTAGCTGCCCTAGCTGAGCTATTTCAAATCTCACTCATATGGACAACTCATATGGTGAGAAGACATACACCATGTATATGTATGTTGAGGTGTGCAATAAAGAGTATTTGTATTGTATTGTATTGTATTGTACCATGTACTTTAAATGCGTTCAGGATTTTTGCAGACATCGACTAAACGCTATTGCTTGCCATTTAAAGCGTTAGCCGCTGTGTTCGTATACTATTACGTAGCTATGACGCCGCGTAACTCACCGAAGCGATGGGGCCGTTTTTCCTGGTAATGACGATTCGTTTCTGTAACGCGCTGCGTCTAATTATTTTCAGGCTTGCATTACTCGTCCCCGACAGACGGAATGATGGATGATTGAGCCATTGCCTCTATAGGTAACTCTTTTCATTTTAAAATCTCAACTGATTTCATTTCATATTCACACTTTACGTATCTACGAAAGAATCCTTTCATTTCTATCCCAATAATGTACCTAATACAAGCTTACGAGTATACATAATCCTTTCAGTGTTATAAATCCCGTACGAAGCTAAACCTTGCCACAATATTTAGGAAGCGGCTCTGGTAGGCGGCCGCTTTAAAGCCATGGTTCGGCTTTATGTTATTAAAGTAAAGGCCAGATATTTATGTTAGAGGCACGGTGGGCGCAACGGGTTCACATTTTACTGCTCGGCGCTGGATTCCTTCGAGCAGTCTGACAAATTCCTCGGGCGCCCGAGTAAAGTGTTTGTTACGGCGTTAGTTGCAACATCAGGAGGCAACTATGTGTCGAAGAATGTGTTTATGGTGCCAAGAATGGAGCTCCTTAGCGTAGGGGATTCATTGTAGGTTGCCGGCGAGCTACTTAGCGAAGTAATGGCTTCATTTTAACATTTAAATTGGCGTGTTAGGCAATTTTCTTGCCAGTATTATCATATACATAATGTCCATAAAAGTAAATAATGATAACTAATAGCCGTTCACAAAAGTAATAAATCATTCCTACGAGTAGGAGGAAAACAAAACATAAATAAGAAGGTTTTAATTTTGCTTTGTTATCATTTGATATTTACTAATTCTTTTTTTTTATTGACTTAGGTATTAAAGACGATACAATGGAAGAAAAAACAATTACGGGTTAATAATCATCTATGAGAGCTTACTTTGATCACTGATCACATAACCTGTGAAAAGATTTATATCATGTTATTTAGATAAGGTGTAGTTTTCTATTCGGTTTTGGACTGTTTTTTTATTGTTTTAAGGGAATACCTAGAACATATTAAAAAACTCGGAGTCGAAAGTAAAGAGCGCAGAGTAGAGATTTCCTCCTATCGGTTCTAGATTTGCAATTATGTTCGCAGAAATGCTGTTGGATTAAGCAAAGCTCATATGATTAGTAATTACAGTATACTGTTTGTATTATTTGATTTAATACCGATAAAATTGATACCCGTATTTTACTTTGTCAAAGTAAAAGCACAGAAACCTTTTTAAATCGCAAACCTACGAACGGATATTTTTGATGTATGGGAATTTTGTTTTGGAGCGCTCGTGGCCCAGCGGCGCTTGCGAACCACTTGCGCTTGCTAAGGTTAAGCAACGTGGGCAGCGGTCAGGACTTGGATGGGTGAGTGGTTACTAACTGAGCGCTCCCGTGCTTTGGAAGGCACGTTAAGCCGTTGATCCCGGTTGCTGTCTATGGCAGCAGTTGTTAAGCCGAGTTGGAGGCCTTCGGGCGGTTTGAGAACTTCTAACAGTCAAGTTGCCCACTCACTTGACAAAGCCTAATCCCAATAAGGTCTAGTATCCCCTTGGGTTTGGAAGGTCAGATGGCAGTCGCTTTCGTAAAAACTAGTGCCTACGCCAAATCTTGGGATTAGGTAGCGGACCCCAAGCATCCTTCAGGATGCAACTGTACTGGGATAACGCTAGGAGGATGGATGGATGGTATGGGAATTTTGTTTCTTATTGAGGTGACTATCGAATTCCGATAAAAAGGGGTGCTGTCACAGTAACCCTGTTATTAAAGTAAAGTCGATCACCAAATTTTTTTTTCATGAGATGCACTGGTAATTTGACTGGTATTTTTATTGGTGAAATCGATAGAGGAGCAAAAACCGATATTTACATATTTTAATTTATTTTTTGATATCAGGTTCCGGGAGATAAATACTTTTTAATTTTGAAATACATCAATCCTAATCTAAACTAAAACCTATAAAACTAAATAAGCCTAAAAAATATGCCTTACTTACCTAACCTGTGTATACTATTATGAAAAAAAAACTGCTAATTTTTAAATTGACCAAAGTAACCCATTCCACGGCACTCAACCCACTCCCATTTTGAAGCATTTTACAAGTATCGCCTGAGAGAAACTTGATTATGAAAAGGAACCTATTTCGCGCAAAATTAATAAAGTTCAAAATAGTACATTACTTAACAAGGGCGGTAAAACAAAGAATGTCTCAGATCGCAGGTATTTGACGCCCGAGCCGAAGGCAAGGGCGATAAATATGCGGTCTGAGGCTTTCTTTATTACCGCCCGTGTTAAGTACAAAATTTTATGTCACCCCCTGGCCAGGAAGTGGGATTTCCCGCGCGCGAAGCGTGCGGTAATTGCCGCTTTATGGCCAGGTGTGACATAAAATACTTTATCCAAACGTTACCCGTTTTTTATGATAATTTTAAAACAGAACAATGATTACATCAAAATGTTTCATGGCTAAATAATGTAGTAGGAATTGAGTTTGTACGGAAAGTTCATGCCATCGTATATACCTTAACTTTAAAATTCCAGTTATGTATTATGTACAAAGTTATCCTACATTATTTATGGCAAAAGATTGGATAATAAATTGACCTTGGCGGATATCTAATGAATCCCTTTATAAAGGTGTCCTACACTATTTATGGCAAAAGATTGGATAAATAATTAGATATCCACCAAGGTCAATCTTGGCGGATATCTAATGAATCCCTTTATAAAGGTGTCCTACACTATTTATGGCAAAAGATTGGATAAATAATTAGATATCCACCAAGGTCAATCTTGGCGGATAGCTAATGAATCCCTTTATAAAGGTGTCCTACACTATTTATGGCAAAAGATTGGATAAATAATTAGATATCCGCCAAGGTCAATCTTGGCGGATATCTAATGAATCCCTTTATAAAGGTGTCCTACACTATTTATGGCAAAAGATTGGATAAATAATTAGATATCCGCCAAGGTCAATCTTGGCGGATATCTAATGAATCCCTTTATCCACCTATTAAATCACAGACCAATGCTGTGAAATTCTATCAGTAATGGTATTGATATTTGTGAAAAAGACATACGTCTGTGAACTTATTCCAAACTAGAGATATTTTTTGTCATTGTGTTACTGTTAAACAGCCAGCATACAAAACGCTGCCCTAATTATTAAAGTTCATCACAACTATTCTAGTCAAAATTCGTTTGTCAGTCACTTTAATATAGGTTTGATAAGTTTTATGAATACCTAAGGAGAGTCGAACACAATAGTTGTGAAAAACTCTTGCCTTTAAGAAGTTATAAAAATATATGTTTACATGTAAAATATCATTCACAGTTTACAGCAGAATAAATTAAAATTTTAATACAAAGCAAAGAATTCTCAAAGGATAAAGATCCCTGCTCCGTAACAGTTTGTTTCCAAAGAAGTCGTCGAAAGAATGTTGCTAATCAAAATTTACCGTTGTTTACAAGTCTGCGGGAAGGCGTGGGGGTATTAATATAGATAAAAAGTGGAGCATCTATCTATCACACAGCCTCGGCCTCAAGTTCTGCGATGTAAACATTTCGCAAACGGGTCTTTAATCCCGGTCATAAAAGTAATCCGCCCATAAAGCTACGCGACGATGGACGACATAAGGGTAGGGATTTACTCTCGAAAAGATCCTGAAGTAATTAAGACAAAATATCAAGAGTTTTTGATTGTAACCGCCGGGAGCGATTCGGCTGCACGCTCGTTTTTCATTCGGTGCTCATATATAGAGTTAATCCCCGAGTATGCAATAAAGCTCTTAAATTATTTGTGTTCCCGGCAAAATTACCCATTTTGAAAATACCCTCTGGCGCCAACAGATCCGTTTGTACTTATAAGAAGGTATATAAAGCGTTAAATTTTGGGAGCCTTTTCGGACCTATAAATAATTCTGTTCAGTACAAGCTGATGTACTTAAGAACTGTTGGCTGAATTGATTAGCAATTACTGAATGGCTCTGTTTGAATAATTTGCATACTATTTTCTTCAAGATTGAACTGCCTATGGTATAAAGTTCACTTAAAAATCGGAACGATTATTGTTGTTCAAACCGATGGATATATGTATGTACTTAGTTTTTTTGTACATTATATTCTAAACACTCCTAAAACCTAATCTAGCTAAAGGCCTGTTATTTGTTTATCTTTATAGATCACTTTGACAGTTGTGTTTTTGAAAAATGGACAAAATACATTTTAGTTAAAGAGGTTTGTGAAGTTTTATGTATTAAGAAGTTTACACTCTAACCTAACAAGAGAGTTCAAATACTACATATCTGATTGTATCTGAACTGAATTCGTGCCGGAAACACTGTGCTAATATTAAATTTAATCAAAAATCAATGAATTACATGAACGTCGATCATATTTGTTTTAAATTAATCTGCCAATGTTTATACCCAGATTCATCGTGATTATTAAAACGATGTCTAAAAGTTACGACGTAATGTTTACGGTTTTATGCATAATTTCGACATGTCCGCGCGTCAACTCGGCGACGGGAAAAGGGTTAGAATGAAAAAATAAGCTCGTCCATCACCGCCTCTGTCAACGGGGCTCGCCATCAATGCCGCAAAAACAATTAGTAGGTCAATATTTATTTAATCGCCCCAACCGGTCCCCATGAAAGATTACACTGAAATCTGTACGGATGATATAACCAGCGAGTTTCGGATTAACCACGTTAAATATCAGTTTACTTTTTCTTAAAAACATAGCTTATTGTCAAAAATGTTCTTAACACAGTCACTGCGGGCTAATAACTACTATAAGTATTTTTACGATACTATAAAATGACGTCAACTTTGGTTGTGAAGATTGGGTAATAGAAATATGGGAAAGATATGACGTAGGCACAAAATTATCAAAAACCGGCTAATAAAAAGCCCAAGAATCATAACCAAACTACTGGTTGGCGTTAATGCCGATGAAAACCTTTGTGAACTAATCCTTGCCATTTAGTCCGCAAGTAACATCCGTCACCCACATGAAAATATATATAAATTACAATATACAAGTTGACAAGTTCTCACATCACAGTGCAAATTTATCTGGATTTCGCCCTCAAATTTGCCCTTTTATACTTCAGAAATGTAACATTCGGAAAGCAAATAGAAAAAGGCTTTTACTCCCCGCTGTAATATCGAACCTAAGTCAACAGAAGACGCGAGAAGGTAAGGTGAGCAATTTGCTTCAGTATCAACTTAATATAGGGATTCTAAATATTTTAATATTTACTGTAAAAATAAATACCACACTTCGTATCAGCAGCTTTGAAATAACCCAGAATTACAATATGTACTCGTAAATATATTGGAGCATGAATATGAGACTGGCGGCCTGTGTAATGAAATAACTTAATGTGTTACAATTAGGGATCTACGTAAATTCGCGTGTGCTTTCACAGATCATAACAATATTACGGTTGGAATTCCACCAAAACAATAGCAATACCCGCAGAGATGGCGCAGAGTATTCGGGCACGTTACAGTAGTCACTGTGGGCATTTGGAAAGTTGTCTCTGTCGCATGAAGATGTCGCGGTGGCATTCCGACCGCCCCTCTTTGGCAACCGCGTGCATAGCTCGACTTGACGAAATTCCGGTACGACCCGTGAGCTACAACTATTCTGTATGGCCCATAATGGCAACCCATGAACCGCTTTGACAAATCCATTTTTGACCTCGTTTAATGTTCAATGGTTTTGCGGTACATAACATATTCGTGCACAAAGAAATGTCATCCAAGTTATAGTGGTTGACTAGTTAACTTAGTGGTCGACTAGACCTTAATTAAGGCATTGTGGTTCCCATTATTTGTACTTTCTTGTAATAAGCAATACCAGGTACTTAAAGCCCGACCAGGAACCATTTTAATGGCAAACCACACAGGCAATAATTTTAATGAAAGATTGTCCGCACGTCAGTGTCACGGTTTATTTGAATCATAGTAATGTGTTGAATATTAAGTGATACTGATAAATGCCAACAAATGCCCAAAACGATTCACAGTCAAGAGCGGAATATTATTAATAATGTTCATACCTATATAATAAACTGCTCAAAGGAAAACGCTCGAGAAATGAAACTAGTTCTCTGCAATATACATTTCAAAATTAACATCAGTGTGGCTAGCACATGATGGCAACGTCAGTTTGTCGGCTTATCTCGAGCTATCAGTTTTTTTTTGATAGGTGCTGTTAGAAAGTGACGGATAGCTTGAGATAAGCCGACAAACTGACGTTGCCATCATGTGCTAGCCACACAGAGCTGACAGGTAAACGAATCCAAATTGCATTATAGTCTGTTGCCATATAAATCAGAATAATAGCGCCCTCTTGGCAATGGTCATATATGTATTTATCTACACCCATATAGTAAATCCTCTTTTATAAGTTCAAATACCGTAGATAAGACCCCGCTTTATAATATACTGTGCGGCTGTTGCGTGCGTCCCCTATTAGATCACGAAATATAACACTTTAACGAGATCACGTACAAAATTAAGACACAGCTGCGGGCTGGCGGCGGAGGCGCGGGCCGGCCTTTCGACGCAAACAGGGCGCACGCCGGCGAGAAGTGCCCACACGAAACACATGAAAGAGGATTTAATATATGGATGTAGATAAAGTAGTGTATGCAACTGTACATAATTAGGCATTAAAACACTCGTGTGACCTTATTATGAAACTCGCCTTCGGCTCGTTTCATAAAACACACTCGTGTTTTAATGCCCCTCATTATGTACCAGTTGCATAAACTACTATTATGTTACACCTGGCCATAAAGCGGCAATTACCGCACGCTCCGCGCGCGGGAAATCCCACTTCCTGGGCAGGGGGTGACATAAAATTTTGTACTTAACACGGGCGGTAATAAAGAAAGCCTCAGATCGCATGTTTATCACCCTTGCCTTCGGCTCGGGCGCCAAATACCTGCGATCTGAGACATTCTTTGTTTTACCGCCCTTGTACTATTCTGTTTTACCTTTAAATTACATAAAATAATTAACGTCGTACGTAATCGTTCAGTTTTCATCAGTTTAAAATTATTGTCGGTGAAACTAGGACTGAACTACGACTTAAATTATCAGAATACCCATTATAAATTCCATTAGTATGCTGTTTGTCTCTGTAGAATGGATTTTCTCTTTAAATATATTATACGTTGAAATATTTTCTTTGTTACTTAGCAGACCTTGTATGTATTGTGTTCTGCACACTTCTAAATATTTTCTCTGGCAAAACAAACGGCCTCTGCACAGGAGGTTTGCCGACGTAACGTCTGCGGTTAGGTGAGAAGCGGCTTGTTACCGCTGACCGTCACAAAATGTACTTCCTATTTTGCTGGTAACACATTTTTACTTGGTCCTAGCGGCCATTATAAAGAATAATCTTAGAATGTACTGAACAAAAAAATTGGCAATAAGGCATTAAAATAAAACACGTAAAAAGTTTAGTAACCGAATAAGCAATAAATACAAAGTGCCTATGACTGATAGAGTTTGGCTACTTTAACTCTTCCAAGCAAATGAACTGTCAAACAAATATTTGGTTTGGCAACACTACCTCACACGTCACATTTCCGTAACATTTCCATAGAAATATGACGTACCTATAATGCACAGTGTTGCCAAATTATATTTGTTTGACAGTTCATTTGCTTGGTAGAGTTAAAGTAGCCAAACTCTAGGGAACTTCTGTTATCTTATATCTTTAAACGAGCAATTCTTGTATATTTATTTATTTATTTATATATTTATTTCGGGGATCTCGGAAACGGCTCTAACGATTTTGATGAAATTTGGTATGTGGGGGTTTTCGGGGACGAGCAATCGATCTAGCTAGGTCTCATGCCCGGGAAAACGCCGAGTCGGTCGCCCAGATATTAGTTATATTATAAATCAACAAAATACAAATCATGAAAAATAACTAAGCATGCAATGTTTCAGCCAGTTACTCATGCGCCTTCACCTACCGATCCTGGGGATCTCCGTCTACATGGTATTGTATGTATGTATGTATGTAAGCACTTTATTGCACACAATAACAAGTTAAAACACATACATGTGACAAAAGAACTTATCCCTATCCTTGTCCTATTGTTACGTTATTGTTTGTTTTTCTATCGATAAACTACGGGTGACAGTGCCTACCTATATCCTAAATTGTTTGCCTTATTTTTGCATTAGTACAATCCACACTTATTTAATAAAGCGTTTATCTCTTACCCATTACATATTGCTTCCATCTTTGATCTGTATTCAGTTTTTTGTGTTTATATTTAGTGTTTTGTGACGCATTACCAACCGATTTTCGAATTGTGTGAAAAATATATAATTTATTTTAATTTATTTATTTAATTCAGACTGAGGTCCATATAAAAGTTGGTACAATAGGCTCCATAAGTACTTAGTTATTTTCATATGTTTACAATTATATTTTGCTTTGTTTTTGTCGATTCTGTTCTAAGAATTTAAAAAAAATACATATACATATCACACACGAGGAATACAGCTCACAGACACAATTAGCTAATTAACTGAAATCAATAAAACAGGCTATTGGGCATGCCTTTACCCTACTTATATACAAGATAAAATGTAAGTAGCTAAGGTAAACTTACTTAGTTAAGTTCTCCGGTGTCTACATAAACCATACTATTTACTATTTCCAAAAGGTAGTCCACGTTTAAAACTAGTAAATAATATGGTCCCACTCAATGAAATTCCGGAATAAACTACTACAAATATAGATACGTAGTTTGAAGTACTAATGTTGTACTACATATATACATGTATATTATACCATGACATAAGTGATCACTTGTGCACTTGTGCTAGTGTAATGTGATTCCGCCTAATTAAGCACAGATAGTGACTCCTCATGAATATTCTATGTGATCTTCAATAACTAAATATATGCCTTCAATATCCTAAGAAAAACGGTAGCTAAGAAATCAACAAAGTGAAGTATAATTATAGCCACAAAAAGATCTCTTAACTTACAACCGGCTACGTCACGTGGTGGCAAAATTCTAAATGCAAGCCAGCGACCAGATGGATTGCATAAATTTTAATATTAGCCATGGTTTGGCTCACCAGCATCCTGCCTGCCATTGGATTGGAAACTGATTGTAATTACTATTCATCTGATAAGCTATTCGACGCTGTAATCAAATGGAACTCACACAATACCTCGCGCTAACGCTATAGTAATTATATCATGACGCAATGATAAATACTGTTGCAATATTCAGTTTGCATTAAAGTGGATATTCGATCGTAGCAAAGATCATATATATGATCTTTGATCGTAGGTAACTATTTACGTAATTAGATCACAGAGAATTCAGAATGGCGCTCGAGAAGCATGCTGTGATTAAAGATTTTTTTAATATACTTTATAACCTTTCTACTGTGATATTACGATAAACAATATTATACGTTGAAGGCAATTAGAGTTTAAATTTAGTGTTTAACTTTGTGGATTAAATACTTTTTAAAGTTTCGTCATCGTACGATTTCCTGCAAATACAAATGTATATTTATTCTGCATAAAATGTGGTACAATAGATGGCAACATTGTTAAAGAAGAAAACTGCACATTTTACCAGCAACTGGCATGCAAAAATATGAAAAAAATGGCGGAGATAAAAGTGGCATATATACTCGCCTATCGCTATGCCTTCTGTTATATTTGATTTTTTAAATGACAGCTTGTTTAATAGCACCAAAATAATGACCGATTTTTTTTGTTAAAAGTGGCGATGTCACTGTCGGACTTTATATCAAGTACAGTTATGGTATCGGAGTGCATGAATTGGCAAGATTTATATACAGTCATGTCGCAACCCCGGTGACGCTACTAGCTGACAAAAATTGTAGAACCGCGTCTGTTCAGCTAGGTTTAGACCACGATCGAACTGGTACGATAGCATGATCTGGTCGTAACGAGGCGCAACTGAAATTCAATTCTGCTTTTATACATTTACGTTTGTTTAGCGTTAATTAGGTGCCATTACGATTGCTTACGTGGTGCACACGTAGGAGACACCTCCTTCGTGTGCGGAAAAAATCTTTTATTTTGCACCGTTAACTTTTTAGTTACAGCTAAAATGCCATTTTGTAGAACCCAATTAGATCTACCAGAAAAGTTGGTTAGGTTAGGTAAGAACTGCGACCCTTTTGTAAAAAAATGTTTTCTATGAAATGAAAATTCTGCGAAACAAATAATATCTATGAAAATTTTGCCTGCGAAACAATGTACACCTACAGAATAAGTAATAGTACTACGTACAGAAGTCCCACTGTTAACAAATCCCCAATTCACAACCCCAAATTATAATAGGTAAATAACAAACTTTGACCATACCAAGCGAATGACGCGATAGTCCAGTAGCAATGCGCGATCCACGGATGTAGCTTAGAGAATTTAAGACGGGAGCCGCCATTGATATATTTACCCCTCTGCTAAAGGCATAGGATAAAAATCTGCCACGTTATTAAAAACTATTTCATTAATCGATTATACTTCAGTCTCAGAATCGTTCCCGGCGTGTGAAGAGCTCCGTCAAAATGTTTTAATGTGCTGTTTTTGGGTGTACAAAACGTTATAAATTATCAAATTAACACAAAGATGACTTATCATTTTACATGCACGTATAATTTGGATTTAATTATATTTTCTGCACAGTTAAAGTTTTAATTGAAATCGGAAACCAAGCATAGCATATGTGTGTTACCTCGCCTCCCCCAAAATTTGGCTAAAAATTTTGTTAGGAAAGATGCGCTGAAGGCGTCTCCTGTGTTAAATGCTCTAAGGGATGTAGGTACTTGCAGCGGCGCGGCAAACTGACGGAGTGAAACCCCCTTGGTTTGGCGTTGCTTAGGTACCAATACGATTGATCACGTACCTGACTCATCATAGGGTCCGTATTGACCTGGCACATGTAAGTGCCGGAGTCCTCCGGGTCCACGTTGCTGATGTACAGCTTCCACGTGTTGTGGCCGTTGTGTGTGACCGTCAGGCGCGGGTTGAGCGTCACCATATGCGTGTGTATCGCTAGGATTGTCTTCGTGTCTGACTTTATCCACGCCACCTTAAAATGAATTATTTAAAGTAGACACAAATCAACCCAGTCCCAAATTAAGCAAAGCTTGTACTATGGGTACTAAGCGACGATATACATACTTATATAGATAAATAAATACTTAAATACATGCATGCATGTAGGGTGTTTATAGATAGGGCTTTAAAGATGACATCGAGGTTTCCATTAAGTCAACCATTAGTGAGAATAGCTGTAAAAGTCCTAAAAAGTGCCCAAAAATTATAAGTATACATAACGGCTTTTTTTTTATTCCCAGACATGCTCTCTGCTTGATCGAAAGGAATGTCCTAAAGATTTGTAATTTTGTAGCATCACACCTTGGCAAGTTTTGTATACAGAAACTCACTTTAGTTCGACATAAAACGCCGACATGTGCGCTCGCTTTCAAAACAGAAATGCTAGGAAACTTTTAGCCGAGTTTGTTTTGAATTTTGTAAACATATTCCTATGAAAGCCGATGCTATGCTAAGCATTCATATTTAACTTTGACTGCGTTCACTGTTTTGTTATTCGTAGTCCCTACAAATTGTCGTCGTGATCGTGAGATGTTTCCGTAATTTCGGATGATCTAACAACGCTATTCACATTAGGTACCTATTACCTAATAGTTCGTAGAGTCAAACTTATCAAATTATTTGGCCCACAAGCAATAATTGATGGTAAAATCGAATTTCCGCTGTTACAGTATAGAATAATTAATATAGTTAAAGTAAATAGGGCCTTTATTCGGTTCGCCGGCATCAGTACCCTAACCATGAGTTTGCAATGTTTGCATTACCGTACTCGCTAGCGTCTGCGGAAACGGTTTAGTATGCAGATTTTTAGTTCTATTGCGTAACCGCCAGAGGCGCTGTACTTTTGTCCATACTAAATCGTTTACGCAGTCGCTAGCGAGTACGGTAATGCGAACATTGCAAACTCATGGTAAGGGTACTGTGGAGTGTTTCAATCTGATTTGCTCGCTCGTTCTGAGACGTCCGGTAAGCGCGCGTGGACGCGAGCGTACGAAAGAAAGTACAACGATTTTACACAGAATAAATAAATATATTAACTTCTTCTTCTATTCGGACAGACCACAACTACGTACATGCAAGTCGGGCTTTACTTTATGTCAGTGTTGTTGTTACGTACCTTATATTTGCCCAATCTGTTAACGGTGCATGTGAAGTACACCTCCCTACCCTGCGCTACCGTCAAGTTTTCAAGGGGTGACAGGAACTCCGGTTCCTTCTCATTATACCCCGACACTTGCAACTGACCTGTAAAAAAATATTAAATTTAATAACTTACTAGCTTTTGCCCAACGACTTCGTCCGCGTAAAAGGGATGATTTTCCGGATAAAAAGTATCCTATATGTTAATCCAGGCTATAATCTCGTTGTATACCAAGTTTCATCATTTAATTTTTTCTTGATGATTGAGTCACAAACATCTAAACACACTAACTTTCGCATTTATAATATTAGTAGGATTGAAATAAGCTCAGTTTATTACAAATATTGTAAAAACGAGCTTTTGCTTATTTTTATGATTGTATATAAATAATATATTAGAATACTAATACCAATACAGAGGCCTTATATACAACATCACAAGGAAGGCATATTAAAATTGTACAATTTGGTTTATTCCAATAGGTGCAACGAACAAAACATTGAAATCAGCTTTATTTTCGTTGTAAAGCAATACAAACAAGAAACGCAGGTCAGATTGGCCTTTCAAATTGGTTTAAATTGGGTCAGTCTAGCACAAACAGAGTGGGGATATTGCTGACGGTCCACGATTCGATATCAATCGATCTACCATTGTTAGATGGAACTGGACCCCGTATGTAAATGCGCCGCTATAAAGTGTGGCGAGCCGTTGACCAATGCCCACTGCTACGTGCATAAGGTATTTTATGGAACTAATAAAATATGAAAGCATCTGACAAATGGCTTCAATGTTATGGTAACTTTCTAATATATGTATTAATCTATAGTAATACTATAAAATCAAGTATTTTATTTGTGAGTTTGTAAGGTCGTACCTATAGGAAGAGTCTTCCGCGTGGATCAAGCTACCTTTTAGGTGTCCTCTTGTGTTGCACAAAAATGTTTCATAGAATGTATTGTTTCGCAGAATTTTCATATCAAATAAACTTTTTTTTTCTGAAACGGTTAACTTTTTAGGTACTTTTTAGGTATTAAAATGACATTGTGTAGAACCCAATTACATGTACCAGAAAAGTAGGTTAGGTTGTTAGAACTGCGATAGTTATGTAAAAAAACGAAAATTCTGGGAAACAATACTGTCGGGCCACGCACAATGTATGGTTCCATAGTTGTCCACCCGTTACGATATCTGGACAATAGTTGGTTTGCAGACTTATATTTACGATGTTTGTCACATCTAATAACATTAGGCATCTTAATAAACAATGGAAATTGGAAGAAAGTTTGCTTTTCTAAGTACATTTCTAAAGTTTGTTTATTACTCGGTAACTAGCGATCACTACTTAGTTTTGATTTTTCTTTTAAATTAAATTTATATACTACTACCATGATATTTTCACACACCTAGTAGCCACTGTTTAGCTAGCAGTGGTCCAGGCTTGCCCGTAATAAAATATCACTTTTAAAATTCACGCAAATAGATTTCTGAATAAAAAATATGTTTTAGAAACCCCGCCATATTTTTGAACGAGCTGTCTGATGATACCCCACATGATGAGATTTGGAAGAATATTTGTCGTTATAAGTTTGTCGGCGTGATTTGTATGTATATCTACTCATGACAAATTACAGCTTTCTAGTACAAACAGTTTCTGAGCTAAGCCGCACACCGAAGTCGTGAAAAAGTCGTATAGGTAATGTAGTTTTAATTACTGGAAAAGTTTTGTATCACGGTGAAAAAACCCACTCCTGATCAACGTGATATAAAAACCACATGTAATTAAAAAACACAAAATGTTTTTTTCTCATGAAAATATATCGTATTTTAAAGCGACTGCCAAGACATATTCATGTTTTAAAGGGAATTCGTATATCATCAACCACTCAAAATGGAAATTAGAAGACAAAGAATACGAGAAGTCGGTAAAAAGTCTGAACTGGATAAAATCGTGTAGACAATTTTATTCAAAACTTTGACCCGTAACATTATGAGTCCCGATATCGATATATGAGATTAAGTGAACATGCGGTATTCAAAGTATGTTTAATTTATAATATCTATGGCTTGTTGGCTACGCGTACGGGTTTCCAATAAGCTATCTACATAGCAGAATGCAGGCTTTAGCTGACGACTCTGGCTAAACCCCGTGATATACCACGGCGGATTCGGCTTCGGAGTTTGGTATACCGGTGATTAGAAACATACTGGAAACGGGGAAGGTCGGCGCATAAAAAGGGTCACACTAAATGTCCCATACTGCGACATCAAAACGATTAATGGCATCGTGCGGGAATCTGGGGATTTTAGAACACGGAATATTTTCGTTCAATTTAGCTAATGCTAAAGTCTGTTGTAAATTAACGTTTCGCTTGGACCACAAGGCGGCTAGAGGAAAAAATATTTTCGATTAGAATTATAAGTCAATATTTGTTTTCATATCTATTTCATACCTCAAACTGTACAAGGTCTTAAAATTGTACGATATAATTTTTTCCTTATAAAATAATTCAGCACGCAATGTATCTTATTTTTATTAAGAAGTAAACAACAATGCTGAACACGCTTCTCTGCCATGTGTCAAGACTGTATAGTAAGTTGACGCAATACATTGCTGCTCGAAAAAAAATCAAAAATTAAGTAATTACCGTAGTTGACACTACATTAACAATTTGTTTCAGTGTTGGTTCATAGCATTAAAATTAACGTCTGGTTACAATTTGAGGTAATATCAAAAATACACACTGTATACTGCTATGTGGCATTGTCAAAAACGTTCGAAAGTTAACTTCTAAGAAGGGTTTTTTATATATTTATCCTGCAATGGCCTTAGTTTTTGGAAACGTTGGATTAAAACAACGGTAATTCTGTGGGCGTGCGAGATAAAGTCTATTGGAGATGATCACGGTTGAGGCCATCTCTCTTTACAGTTAGAAAACGACAGTTGGTTAAAATTCCTTATACATGAGTTTTTTTTTATGTTTACTATAGTTTAAATGATGTACTATCCTTGCAAACCTAGGATTGATCGCTGGTTGGTATGCACGGGTTATGTATACAACATATGAAACAGGCTACAATGCAAAGCTATCAGATTTAGATATCATAATCTTGTAATAACGGGGAGGTATATCAATTTACATTTATCTTTTCGCGTGGCATCAATATCAAATCGAGCTGCGGTCGACAGTGTCATTATCCTGCCCGCATTTATTAATTCCCATTTGGGGGTACCCAGCCGGCCGGCCGGCTTGATTTCATTGAAAAATTACCAAAACAGCCACTAAAGGTTTGAATCAGTCAAACGTGAAACGCCAGCGGTGAGATATTACCACAATAATATTTCCATTTAATACTCATATGGGCCTCTTTGTACACGGTTATTAAATACGCTGTCGAAGCCATGTGATTTGATTACCTTATCCAGACTCTTTGTGCTGTAAGCTATTATAACGTATTATCGTGCTCTTTATAATTTTGATATAGTATAAAAACCCTTAAAAAGTAGCGTTTCGTATCCCACCACCTCCCGATTCATTATGCGGATATAAAAGTTGACACACTTATAATGTGCTTTTATGTCACACCTGGCCATAAAGTGGTAATTACCGCACACTCCGCGCGCGGAAAATCCCACTCGCATACATATATTATCGCCCTTGCCTTCGGCTCCGGTGTCACATACCTGCGATCTGAGACATTCTTTGTTGCCCTTGGTAAGTAATGTATTATCTTCACAACCAACAACATATTATGTACAAGTATTGTATCTTAGATATTCAATGGAAATTTTAGGAAAGTTTCCTTTTCACTTACTTAGTTGTGATAGCTTTCCTTATAAATTCATGATTTTTTCACATACCCAGTAGCAACCGTTTAGCAGTAAAAGAGGGGGGATGACAACAAAAAATATTACTTCAAGGGATTTTAATTTTTTATCACGGAACGGATTTCTGAATTTATAAACCCGCAATATTTTTGAACAAGCACACGATGGGTTTTGAAAGAAAAATAATTGCATCCCCAGCTACCTAATATGTAGGGGGGGGGGGGACCGTAAAAACCGGCAAAGTGCGAGTCGGACTTCGCACATATGTATTATCAATATATTAGTATTTGTTGGTAAAATATACGTAATAATAAACATTATCACCAAATTTCAAGTTCAATCAAAAATTCTTCGAAAAATATTTTTGTGACAGACGACGGACGGACGGACGGACGCGTGAGTGATAGCAAGAGGGTTCCGTTTCTACCCTTCGGGTACGGAACTCTAAAAACACGATCTTATTCTACCATTGTTTAGGCGTGATTGCCATGTTAAATTACAGCTATCTTGTTACTACAACTAGCTACACTTAGCTGAGCTAAGCCGGGCCGGACGGAGAGACGGACATCATCATCATCATTCTAACTTTATCCCAGTACAGTTGCATCCTGAAAACCCGCTACCTAATCCCATGATTTGGCGTAGGCACTAGTTTTTAAGGAAGCGACTGCCATCTTACCTTCCAACCCAAGGGGGAAACTAGAATTAGGTTTGTAAAGTGAGATATATAAAGTTGATAGGGTGACTGACTCATCACCGCCCGCCCCGCCGAAACTGCCGGTCCTAGAAATCTGATATTTACACTTTAGTTAGGGTATATAACGGAGGCAAGGGATAAGACGGGATTTTTGGAAATTCCGGGGGTAAAACAGGGGTGCAAAGTTTGTATAGGGGGCAATATTTTTTTTAAGGTACAGACTTGAAACTTTTGTACAAAGACTCCTTAAAATAATACAGTGAAAGTTATTTCTGCGTTTTTTAAATTTTTGTCTCCTATAGGGTTGAAAATGGGAGCAATTTTTTTTTAAAGTTGGAGTTTTCAAACTTTGTATGAAAGTTCCTTATAATAATAGAAAAAAAGTGATTTCAGCGTTTTTCGAAATTCATCCCCTAAAGGGGTTAAAAAGGCTTGAAATTAAACTTTCGTGAGACATGTTATAACTTTATTTTACTAAACGGTTATTAATCGCAATCGCAATCGCAATCGGCGCGGGTCGCAGACGCACTCATCCTGAGGAAGAACTCCCGACGAGTTCGAAACATGTCGCCCGAAGTGACAATTAATACGTGAGTTTTAACGGTTTAGTAAAATAAAGTTAAGGGTTAAAAAGGGGTTCAAAGTTTGTATGGGGAGCAAATTTTTTTTTAAGTGAGGCACTTCCAATTTCTTACAGAGACTCTCTGTTTAAATAAAACAAAACTGATTTCAGCGTTGTTTGAAATTCATCCCCTAAACGGGTTAAAAAGGGCTTCAAAGTTTGTATTGGAAGCAAAATTTTTTTGAGTGAAAGACTTAAAATTCCTTACAGAAACTCGTCTGCTTAAATTAAATATAACAAAACTAATTACAGCGTTTTTTAAATTCATCCCCTCAAGGGGTTAAAAAGGGGTTCAAATTTTGTATGGAGAGCAACATTTTTTTAAGTGTGAGACTTCAAATTTTTTACAGAGTATTTAAATACAACACAGCGTTTTTCGAAATTCATCCCTAAAGTCTTAAAAAAGGGTTCAAAGTTTGTATGGGGAGCAATTTCTATTAAATTGAGAGACTTTCATTTCGCAAAGAGACTGTCTGTTTAAATACAACTATAAACTGATTTCAGGATTTGTGGATTTGGAAGATGAAAGGTGTGAATATATTTCGAGTCCGAAGAAAGGACATAGGATAGTTTGCATCCCATCCCTTAAGGAAGTGGAAGTTTGTATGGAACAGAGTTAACTAGGTAACCGCCTGAAATAAAAGAAAAGCGATAAAATTCTAACGCGATGACCGAGCTCTACGCAGACGAAGTTGCGGGCAACAGCTAGTACTCGTATAAACATAAAAGATTATCGCGCACAATTATACAAAAGTAATTAACTGTAAAATGACCGGCAGTTGCTGTTAACGCAGGATATAATAGAGATAAAGTGAAGCTAGGATAAATAAGGCTTAGGCGAAAATTGATAACTTGGACTTGGATTAAGTTTGCTGTAAAGGCGCCCTTGTCATCCAAGATCTTGATACCTGTCACCTGAAGTGGCGGTATTGCCACAAGATAGAATTTAATCAGAATGGTATCCACCCTAAGTGGCGTTTTAATCAATGTTATAATTAAAATCTAGAAATTATAATATGGTTCGGTTGTGAACGTGCATTCTTAAACGTTCTTAGATTAAAATAGGGTTATTAATGTCAGTATATAACAGGATTAACAAGATTCGATTTTCGAATGAGTTCGGCGTGGAAGTCCCGGCTCGCGAAGTGATTCAAGCAATGAAGACCACTATTGGCGGAAATAATTCGGGTATGCGGATTTTGGCATAGTTGTAGGGAAAGATGTCCTTAACAATATACTAAACGACGGATGGAGGTGGAAATAACGGGTGCGGGACTTTCTCCTGTTTTATTTTGACGTACATTTGGCGTATGACCTATATTACTCTACTCGTATAAGCGCTGATTTTTCAAACCCCAGATAAAATTATCCATCGCTTAAAATTATGACTATTTTTCAGAAGTCAAATTCAATAAAAAAGATAGATCTATAACATTTATCTGACGGTTGCTTTTGCCTAGGAATTGAAAATCGGCCCTAAATTATGTAAATAAGGTATAAAATTATTAACTTTTCGCACCTATTATGTAAAATCTAATTCGAATTGGCTACCTACGAGACAGGCTGTGCCTAGTGTAGGGGTCAGTGTGTCCTTATACGAGTGCTTATGCATGTACACAATATCCGTTTAGTCCTAAGCCCCTATGTATGTTAAGTTGTAAAGACTGTATATAGACTACTGTATATTTGTGTAATAATAATGATTATGTTATGTTATGTTATGTTAAATCATAATACGGTGCCGACTTATTCCATATTTCTGCCTTCAAAATTCATCAATGTTCATAATTACATTTGATAGAATTGCAATTAATCGCGGGTTCAATTGCGATGCCTGCAATTAATCCTTTGATTACCTCTATGTAATCCAATGTGGATTCCACAAATCCGAGTTGCTCTGAATTTACTGCATTTAACATAGGTACCTAGTATAAAATGTATATAGGTATGCGAATACTTATATCACATTCTATTATAGTTATAGAATGAACGTATATCATCTTCCTGTTTGTGTTAAACGATAGAAAGGAATTTTAGGGTCATGTGACGTGTCAAAATTCAAACATTTATTCTGCAAGGGCCCTTTTACATGTTACAAAATTACAAAACAGTTACAATTATATCATTTAGTTTAGCAATATGTATACAAAGCAACATCAACCAACAGCTAAATACCTGGGCACAATTTACAGGACTTATTTACACCTTACAATTTACACCTCTGTAGTATAAAACGTATAACGATTGACGTTCCAATTCGAGTGGTCTCCGCATGGCAGATTTTGGAAATCTGTGTTTGCAATACGATTACCAAGTGTTTATTTTCGTATTCGTTTCTAAACGCCGCAGGAGCTCCATGAGCCATACCGCCTTCCCCCTTCTTCCATCGGACATCCAGACGTACGGTTGGATACCATCCTTACTTGGTCGAAATTTCTCTTATTCGAACCAAGCGCTTTGCATCATCTTTTATAATGCACACTTCTAAGGTTTGGAATTCTCTGCCGGCGTTTGTGTTTCCGAGCTCATATAACCTAGACCTTTTTAAGGCGCGAGTGAATAGGCATCTTCTGGGTGAGCTCGCTTCATCGTCGGGGCGTCTAGCCAGGGGGCAAAGATGAGGTTTGCCCCCTGGCTAGATGCTGGCCAAGAGCGATCCCATTTTTAATAAAAAAAAAACAATTTATGATCAATTTACCAACGAACAATACGAATAATTAAAAATTTATTCAAAAACCTGTCTATTTCAAAAAGGGTTCCGTGAACTTAGGCTATTTGTTCAATCATTAAAGGTCAAATTTACTGCGATGCATCAAAATAGCATTCCAGGATTAGATCATGGAATATTTGAATTTAAATAGATAAAAAAGGTCTATATTGTGCTTCAATAACAATATAAGAAGATAACTTTAAACAACGAGTGAACCGTGAATAAAAATTAAAATACTTTCTATGAAAAACTTTAAACGCTTAGACAAGAAAACTCCGTTAATTAAATTAAAAGAAGGCTTTGTGTTTTTAGTTTAACTTATATAAGGCGTGCTGCATCCACGTCGAGCTGATGCGCGTTGGAATCTGGAGCACAGAGTTGCTTCGAAGTAAAGGGCGCTAAGTAAACGCAGCTTACAGCGCGAAATCAATATCTATACTTAGGTTTCTTAATAAAACTACTTATGGCTAATACAGAACAAGAGCATCAATTGCAATTAATTAGCTCCTTAATTAATACGGATCTTACTTCACGTCGCTTAATTTACCTTTACCATCCTCGGTGATTTGAGGGATTCTCTGGTAAGAGGTGGAGAGTGTTCTGTATTTAAGAAAAAGAAAGGAGACATTTATCTTCTTTCATCATCATCTACTCGTAGGGTTGACTATTGTGTCGAATGTATAACTGAGTGAAATGCGACTGTAAAGTCAAATAAATTAGGACACCGATAACTATACGTAATACTTAATAAAACACACTTTTCATAAGACTATCAATGCAAATACCTACTTTTTCGTAAAGGTAGAAAATAAATACCACTAAATCCTGTAGATATCGTGCGTAATACACTTTGTTCCATAATGGCGCTCTGCAAACGTAAGCTTCTTCTCATCGTTAAAGTGCAACAATTTGCTCGGTTCACGATACGTACGCGGGTAGATTCACTCCATGTATCTAATATACTTACGAGTACTTCTATAGACTTACCTAAGACTTTACTACAATTCTTTCTGAAATAAATCGCTGTTTAGAGAGAAACGGTGGGCTGTTGCTGGTGCTTCGGCACACCATACAAAATATATGGTGTACCGAACTATTTGGCCACTTTGGCTGCTACATACTATATGACGCTGACTGTACATACTAATAGGCTTTGTAGGTACTCTGTATTGTTCAATTATTGTGCAATAACGATTTTTATCTACATCATATTATAAATCCACTATAATGTGTTCAGGTATTATTAGCAAATTACCACCGTTACAACACTAAATACATAATTTCATCAAGCAATGTCATAATGAGAAAATTAGTAAGATAATGTTTTTTTTTTTTCATTATGATACTGGCGCGTGCTTAGAAAATACATCACCACGTACCACTTTTGTATTAAACAGGAACTATTGCGTTTCAAGCAATAGTTCCTGAACTCATGATAAAAGATTTATGGATATGCATGTACATAGATAAAGTACCTAGTGTATGCAACTGTATACATAATTAGGTATTAAAACACGCGTGTTTTAAGGACCCTCATTATGTAACAGTTGCATTAACTACTATTATACCATCAAAACAACAGATAAAATGTATCCGAGTGAAGTATTTCACTACCACTATTTTCCGTAAGTAGTTTCCCTAGTATCAAACAGTTATAGGGGAGGACTACGATTGTTTCCATAGAAGTAAATCAAACTATTTAGCAGGCGAACGTGTACCTACCTATTTGTAAAACAGGAAGGACGAGTTAATGCGTACAAAGAGGGAATAACCGCGCACAGGATATTATATTATGCTTTCCTTCCGATGCGCAATTAGCGCCGAAACCCGCTCGTCAAAAGATTGTCCTCCGTGGCTCCCAATTTACTAGACCTCGGAAATCTGATACTGTTAAAACTTGGCTTATGGCATTAGGCGACTTCCTGATTGGTCGGTGCGGAGGCAGTACGATATGTGAAAAGTGTCAAATGTCAGTGTGAGCTGTCAGTCGACTCGGTACCATTTTTAACTACGCCCCTACATTTAAATGAGTGGTTCCTGACTTGCGCGGGACGCGCGGTAGCGGGACGATGCAAAGGCGGTACTGCTCCGCTTCTGCGCATGATAGTACTACTGCGCAAAAGTAATACTGACAGTGTTCCGTCAAGTGAGAATCTTTGCGACGTCAGTAAATTTACGTCAAAGAAGAAAATGTCACATATCGATCCCGCCCCGCCAAGTCAGGAAATCAGCTAAATGAAACCACTTTCATATAGATTTTCACGGCGACAAGTCACGAAGTGGCCCACAAATCGAATTGGTTGACCGTACCTCCCGTCTTCGTCGTTAAAACGTAAAGTTAGAACGCTTTTTTTATTGCAAATGCTCGTTTAAAAATATTGTGCGTTTGCTCACGCAAAGCTTATTAGGGTTCCGTACCTTAAGTGTCCAACGGAACCCTATTGCTGTAACTTGCGCGTCCGTCCGTCGTCTGTCACAAAAAAAATTACTTCCTATTGACCTATGAACTTGAATTTGGTGATAATGTTTATTATTACGTATATTTGTCCAACGAATACTAATATATTGATAAATCAGACTTTTCTTTGAAATTTCCTTATTTTTCCTATTAAAACCAACTTAATTTTGAGGTTGGCTCGGAAGCGGAAGGAAGAAAAATATTAATGTAATCGTTTAACATTTCAGTAATCCAACTATTTGAGATCACATTCGTCTCAAAACTTATGAACAGACGAGGTATATGGGTGCCAAGTTCTGCGTAGAAAATCCGGAAACTTGAGATGTAATTCAAGGTCAAGATTTTGACTTGGCTAGTTTTTACCAACAAACCAAAGTGTAGAAAAATACTATAGGCGAATATAATATAGCATGTATCAAATTTGCTGAGTAGAGCTGTAGAAAAATTTGATCCTATCAATTTATCACAGGTATCTATTTCGCATGTCAGCGGTGACCTGAAAGTTTAATTGATTTCACGAAATACCTGTGTAATTAAAAGTTTGAGAGACAAAGCTCAGTTAGGCTTCAGACAAAACTAAAGTTTTGGGGATTATGTCAGCGAAAAGGTATTTTTATTAAAAAGTTAATTTACATACCTGGAGTTTCTGACCTTTATTACTCTTTTTAAATTTTAAGCGATTATAGTTAATTCAATAACCATAATCTAAGGGAGTGTGTAATCCCGTATGGTACAGGGCTGCGTAAAAAAGGATAATACATATCTATAAAGAACACACAGGATTGAACTTTGCTTTTATGTGAGGACGATAGTTCTTCGGAATTTGCTTGACAGAATGTTGAATCAGTAATGAAAAATTACGACAATTATGCTTTTTGAACATTTGGGAATAGAATACTCACTCTGTCAAGAGTGGAGCGACTAAACCTTCTGCTTAGTCGCTTATCAAGTCTAGAAAACAAGCTATAAATTCCACGAAAAAAAAATATATATTTGATACGAACAATAAGTGGTAGTTAAGTTAGTGAACTCAAATGGATGGTCCAGATACTTACCCGCGACGATGGTCAACAGGGCGAAGGTAGAGACCAGCGGCAAGCCCCCCGTCTCCATGGCGACGGACCTCGCGCGAGCGGAGCATCCCGCCATCATGTCAATAATCCTCGCAGGACATTTCATATAAAAACCTACACCAACTGCTCCTCACATCTCGTTATTGTCATAATAATCTTTGTCCCAAATATTAATAAAATTATGTTATCTCTAACGTATCTCAAATATGAACATGATATATTGTTTTTAATTTATATTATTTGTTGCTCATTGTCATTTGTTTTCCCCCGCTTCACTTCCTTTGGTATTCTGAAACAATGAAATCATAAAAATTAGTGTAAATTTTAATGAATTAGGTAAATTTCATTAACTTAAATTGTGGCTTAATCATATCTATATTGATCACGATTATGGTATTTTTACTATAATACAGTCATTTTTACAATTAAAGTGCTTGAGACCACAGCGAATAAAAATCATGTGGCACATTTTTGTGGCAACCCAAATGCAGAAGACCGCAGCCGTAGTGTGGTTTATTCGGGTAATAATAATAATAATAAATGGATAGGATTCGTACTTGTATTCGCTCCACCCTTTCGTTCAATCATTAGGCGATTTCCTGACTTGGCGGGGTGAGATCGATATGTGACATTTTCTTCTTTGACGTAAATTTACTGACGGCGCAAAGATTCTCACTTGACGCAAGTGTCAGTATTACTTTTGCGCAGTAATAAAATCATGCGCAAAAGCGGAGCAGTACCGCCTGTCGCATCGTCCCGCTACCGCGCATCCCGCGCCAGTCAGGAAGCACTCTTTTAAATGTAGGGGCGCAGTAAAAAATGGTACCGAGTCGACTGACAGCCTGACACTGACATTTGACACTTTTCTCATATCGTACTGCCTCCGCACCGACAAATCAGGAAGTCGCCTTACAGTTTTGACATGTGCGCAAAGAAATATAATCCGAAACAAAGTTAAGCATTAGGCAAGTGCTGCGTTCCAGGGAATAACAGAATTTACTAGCGTTGTAGCGAAGTGTTCTTAGAGCAGATCATTAAGTATAGTAGATGTCACATGTGTGATGAATCGTGATAAAGCTCGTCATCCAAACGAAACTATAACACAGGTGTAGCCGTCATGTTAGCAGTCGGGTTATATTCACACGCACACACTTTGAATGTAGTTTTTTATTGCAGCAGTTTCCGCGGCGCAGCGTGAGCAAACCGAGATAAAACACAAATAATTGCTGCTCTGTCACAATTGTTTAAGAGTTTTGCCGCTTTCGCTTAGCTATCTGGATAACACTGGTGTTTTGCTTAGATAACGAACTGCATTTAAAACAGCAATCCAATAACTACCAGATATGTCTACTTACACGTAAAAATGTACCTACTTATTCAGCATAATACATATTCGCGTGCCCGTTTATTCCGTACTTCCATGGAAATAAATCAAATGGAAAGGATTTTAACTTTATTTCCTATGTGTGTAGTCTGCGTTGAGTAAAGAGATAAATAATCGACTCAATTTATGCGAGTAAGTACCGTGAAGTCGACGTCTACGGAATCCGACGTAAAGCTTCGGAGAAAGGTAAGGAGAAGTTAAGTGTGGATAAGTGTCGTTCGTGGGCAAGAATATAATAGTTGCGCGGCAGGGCTTCGATTCTATTGAAACATGTTCCCGTGGCTGTGACGGCATCTTTGCCGTTCGAACGGCCGTGGCGACAATAAACAATACAAACAACCCTGGCCTGCGTTTGACACCAGCCCGTTCGGAGTGGATTTGAGCGCTCTACAGGGAGTTCGGCAGCATTTAGGGAACGTAATAGCCTTCCGCCGTGACCTGTTTTAGTTGCGACAAATAGAGATTTACGGGATTGCCGCCGCGGGATTTTCAAAGGGAGACTACTCGACGTAATAAAATTGAATGGTGTTTACTTTGTGGCCAGTATGTTTTTCAGTAAATATTTGTGTTCAGTGTTCCTTAAATCCTTTAAACGAACATTTTGTGGAGTAAAGAGTCAAGTACTCGTAAATAAAGTGACAAAGATAAGAGGAATTATTTTATTTTATTTATATATAATTGGACTCTTGTGGACTTACCCAAATCGCCCACAAGATAATTATTTTACATGCTTAACTTAGGTGCTAAACATTAATACTACAATTGACTATATAAAACTAAGACTATTAGCATAACGAACAATTTTGCATCTCAGTGGTGCCCAACTGTCCGCAAATACATCGGCATCCTGGATTTGCGCAAGGAACTCATTCAGTAGTGCGATGGCCCTAGCAGTAGGTGCGTTGCGGGCTTGTAAAGTGCGCGTTCTGCTCGTATACACGAATAAACCCCGTGCCCGCCTTCCCTTGCGACCCACCGCCTTTGTGAAGTTATCAGGCACAAACAGACTCAACTGGTCCCGGACAGCCGGGTTATCCACCTTGTGGCGTAAAAGAAGACAATAATGCGTAAGCGTCGAAATTTTCCGGCGCAGATACAGAGTTTCTAGCCCAACCATCCCCGTCACAAACAATAATGGGAAGAGAGTCGGATAATACCCATAGTAGCGCTTGTATAAGAACCGAGCGAATTTTCATTGCACTCTTTCAATCATTAGAGTATATTTATTCTCACGCGGATCCCATACAATCGCATTATATTCCAACCTACTTCTAACACTTTTCACTAAGTACCTATAAAGTATAAACAAAAAGCATGTGGCAAAGTAGTAGCATAACTTCTAACAGTTATTCTAAGCCTCACGGAACTCTAATTTAGTCGAGATTGAAATATTCATTTTACAAATCTCATTCATGTTTGTGTAGCAGGTAAAATCCAGAACTACTACTCATCCAATTTCAAAAATTATTTTACCAGAACATATAGAATGGAATGAACATGAGACAATTTAATTCCGCAGCCCCACTTGTGCTCTTTGTAATAACTTTTTTTTTTGTATATGAGCAGAGCCGCGGAGGAGCTATTGAAGAAGAAAATTTGTTGAAGGAAAGAACTCACTACCTTTTTCATCAATTAAATCCTTCTTGCCCGTTATAAATAGCCCCTACATGCCTATCGGATGATTGTTACCAAATCAATACCAATACCCTTACCATGAGTTTGCAATGTTTGCATTACCGTACTCGCTAGCGACTGCGTAAAGGATTTAGTATGGCGATTTTTAGTTCTATTGCGTAACCGTCAGAGGCGCTGTACTTTTGTCCATACTAAATCGTTTACGCAGTCGCTAGCGAGTACGGTAATGCAAACATTGCAAACTCATGGTAAGGGTACAGTATGTATTGTAGTTGCAATTTATGCAGCTGCTCCGCGAAATTTAGTTTGACTTTTCTTATACGCGCTTAGCCAAGCCTGTGTGAGCGGGACACTCTTATACTGAAATTAGGTTAGATATAAATCAAAATGCAATTGTAAGCTGTCACGCTCGTACGCGTAGCAAGATTTTCTTTTATGCTACGCACTACGGCGTAGCAGACGGAGCTACGCCTCCACCAGTGTCCGTTGCGTTTCTCATTCAAATCTGCGGGGTTATCACGTAACGATATATACTACCGTTGGTACGTATTTAATGTCAGTTTTAGTATGGGATTTGACATTTAAATCTATCGTACTAACGGTCGAAAACATTACGTGATTACCGCGCTGATTTCAATGTGTCTTATGCGTTGGTTCGGTCGGACCTATTACTTCATTCTGGCGATCGAGGAAGTAAGCGCGATCACTTTTGGAAATCAAATAAGAAAAATATATGGGTAAATAAATATTATGAGAAAAATCTTACACAGATCGAATTTGCCCCATAATAAGCTCCAATAGGCCTGTTCTATGGTCAAGATTAGCACTTAACGCATTCACTGCCACCCTCTTTTGCTGGACATTCGGCAGGTGCCGCACTTTGCTGTGTGCCCCAAACGCACATGTGAGTTCAACCGACTATTCTCATTCTAAGGCACTAAGGCACAGGGTGAAAGTCACTAAATATTATGAACGCGTCTATGCGTTCAAGGCACTGAGTGAAAGTAACGGAAACGCATATATGCGTTGGTGGCAGTGAATGCGTTAATGGTTCCAGAACCTTCGATAACCAAGTCGACATTCCGTTGGTTAATTTTACACTCGCGTACAAAGATGTCGTTGTGTTATCGCACCGGTGGCACTCCGCCGATATGAGTTCCAACCAGCCCTCTCATTGTCATGTTTACATTGTCTGTGCTCATTCCCTAATTCCGTTTACTGCAAAGCTCAAATGATAATTGTATAAACGACGCTCCGCCATCAAATTGTTTGATTCCCCATCTAATAGAGGCTTTCTAATCCGAACTTCAATTTTCAATTGAGCGTTGCAGTTTGAGTTTACTAGTACTTAATTATGAATAGTTACATACAAAAAAATATCACTGACTTCCAGCGACAAGGAAAATTGTTTTCCGAGTCGTTGCGTCGCTTTAGAAAAAAAATGCTATACCTCGGAACAGAGGTAAGCGTTCTATACTGTTTTTTTTTTGTTGTCAAATGGTTGCACTGTTCTTGTTACAAATATTGGCATACTGATAGTACAGTGGTTAAACTTATAAAAATAAGTTAAATAATAGATTATGGTTGACGAAATATAAGCTGCACCGATTCGCCATACAAGTTGTTCGAGGAATCGGTGCAGCTTATATTTCGGCAACTATACTAAAGTAGAGCTATTCTGACCGCCTGACTGAGCGCGTAACGCGGTCCTGTTTATGTTTCGAACTCCCAAGTATCTGTATGGATTCAAGTCGGGGAAGTTTCTCGTCGAAACAGATAACTTTCTGGCGGACACCGAAAGAAATGAACCGGGATTAAATGTGCCCGCTGCGCTCGATTTATTCCACAAGTATCGCTTAGCTTTTCGATTATTTATGGCATATTTATTAATCTTATTTGGAATGTTTTCAATTCTAAAGGTGCGTGTACTTGTTGCTTTATAAAGTCAAATTGTCTTCTGCTTTCATTGCTTTGATGTTATACTTGTTGATGCTTTTGATGCGTTGAGATTTTGCAGCGTCATGCGTAAGTGTAAACAATCGATCATGAATGATTCCGATGTTCGATTTAAAAGCCACTTCATTATCGCAACTTACGTTTATACGTTTATTTTGTTCTCATTAGTATTAATACATTATAGATGTGTTTAAAATAAATCATTAAATATTTCTTGATATGTCTCACAGTACTAGACGGTGGCCACAAAAAAGTCACAATAAATTCAACAAACCGTGTTCAACCTTAGCACTCCCCAGTTTCTTAAATCGCAATTAAAAAGTTAAATTGTCCGGTTAATTGGGGCCATTGTGGTGGACGACGTCTACTCATTATTCACAATTGCCCTCTGAAATTTTGGTATAAAATTTGCTAAGAACCAGTTGCTAAATCACAATAAGTAATTAGCTTATCTGTCTGCGTCACGCGAATCCCTGGCCCTGGGGGGTGAGGCAAGAGGGGAAGTCACGTCTTACGTTAAGCTCCCGGTGTTAATCTACCCTCTGCTTAATAAACGAACTGAACAACTTGGATTAAATAAATTACACTAGCCGAAATCGCGGTTAACTTCCTTTCCGAGATTTTTTAACTTAGGGCACCCCTAACCGTGGGAAGCTAGTTCAAAACATGTGTACCTAACTTTATTATTATGAGAACTCATGCTAATTCTGCTCTAGGTATATTTAAATTTTTATACTTGAAGTCGAATTTTCTATTTGAATGTGGTATGGTACGTGCATTATTTTAGATAAGGTTTACGACGAATCAGACCGGTTTCAGTGCTGACGGGCAGATTTTTTAAAACCCGGTATCGTAAGTTACGTCCTTTAAAAACTGTTTATATGCGAAATTTCAAAGTTTGACAAATTTATATGGCATAACAGCTGCCAGAGTTTAACACGCACGTTTAAACCAGTCAGTCAAATATGGTCTAACATGACTCAGTGGTCAATTCATCCAGCCAAATCACCGCTAAGCATAAATCATTACGCATAAAATTAAAAAGCTAAAACATTGGAAGCGTAATCATCACAAAGACTAAAACCAAACAGCATTCCTATATATATAATGGCTTATTGGCAAATTGCTTGAACCCTCATGCCTAAGCCGGTCGAATGGCAAAAGGCCAGATGGCTTGACCCTGGTGCCACGGCAGAGGGGTATCAGTAATATAATATCAGTATGCACAACATCACATGATATTACTTTTAAAAAATCTGTTCTGGCGCACAGAACAATTAAAAGTACCTAAGTACAGAAACCCATATTACCTTTTAGTAGTAACGTTCAGCTATCAACATTCAATGAGATTATAATCATCGTTTTTAAAATTCTTAGAATCAATCTAAATCTCGAAAAGTAGTAATACTTAAAAGTAATCACTTTACTTTTATCGCCGTTTAAAAAGAAACATGCTTACGGCGGGCGGTGTGCGATATTCAATGTGGAAATAATCCTGACAACTTTGACCTACATCGGGAAGATACAAATTACAAAAGGGCGACATTTTGCCATTATGAAAATCATATAATTTAAAACATAGAATAGTGACCAAACCCAGTAATATAACTTTCAACACGAACACTATAAATTGAAGAAGTTAAACTTCTTTTAGAAATAACATTCATTGAGGGTAAAAACTTTGCTCGTTACCGGCAAATCCTTTACGAATTTAATTACTAAATCCCTTTGTCGACTTTGGAAAAGAAAGATTAGTCTGTCACTAGCAAGGAAAAATTAAAAGGTGAACAAGAGCTTTACAAAAAATACGTGAGGACTTTTATAAATAATACGAAGGGAGAAATCGCGGCACCTTTATTCACATATTTTCATCCTTCAAGCGCTTATAACAAAAACACTCGTCTGAAAACCTATCGTGGATGATAGTCTGATGTGTTGTGTAATAAGCAGCTAATCATATTAATTAATTATTTGGAAAGCGAACAGAAATAAGTGGGAAGGGAGAAGGGAGTAAGGCTTCTAACATGAAATGTAAACATTTCACGTATTTTAGAAGCTCTCACTAAACAAATAAAACAGATGTACCTATATATTTACAATGTGAGATTAATAGAAAAGAGACCAATGCATGATGTGCCATGGTTATTACCACAAGAAACAAGAAAGTAAGTATACAATAAAACAGACCTGCCACTATACATTATAATCAAACTCCATCGCCAGTTCCAGCACCTGTTATATTATATCGGAGAATTACATCGAATTATTTACGTCTGAGATTAAACAGAAGAATTTTAATAAAGATGCTTGATATTAAATCGAGTGTTTGTTGTAAAATTTAGGTAAATATCCATTTGTATAATAAATTTTACATTATACATTTAAGATCTAACTCTTGTCGGCATGACTGGTGAAGCGTGCAACCCTCTTCATATGACCCTACCAAGAGCCTCCTCAGTGCTACCATTTCATTATTTTGTTACATATTGTAGCTTATCCTTGTTCTTTCTTTTCCTTGATAAGTTTTCTTATAATATGTTTTTCATAAAGAAGTCATTAATTTTTTTTTCTCAAACTCTCAATAGATTTTAATTGTCACCTCCCTCCGAATCCATATTATAATTTTTCTCGTGTATGACCTTATGACCACTTCGACTTTTAAACGTTTTGACAGTTACACTTAACATGACCATAATTTCCTTGGCATTTTGACACTTGGGACATTATAACCCCTTGGCCAATACACTCCGGACTCGATCAAACAGTGTGCATTCCGCGCGAGTCGCAGACGCACTCATCCTGAGGAAGAACTTCCGAAGAGTTCAAAACATGTCGCCCGGAGCGACATTTAATATGTTAGTTTCAACCGTTTAGTAAAATTTTGTGTAAACGATGGCTATGAATCTTGAAGCGAGTAGCATGAATTTTGCTACGATTATGATTTTGAAACTGTGAGCGTATTACCACACCTAAATCTATTAGGATATACTTAGATCAGATTTGTAACTCAGTTAGATCTCATGCGAGATCAAACAGTATTACAGTAATTATTCTGCCATAACTAAAGGACACTCATGCTTCTCAGCGGATCTCGAGCCTATTAAATGTTAAGGTGTCAATTTTGAAAGAAGGTAATAAACATTGACATTTTTATTTTACTGTGTCGTATAATACACAAAACAATTACGTAAGTTATAATTATTAAGTTACGTTGCGACAATGTTACATAATCATACTTTGCTGACTAATCCAATTTCCCTTTAATACAAAATAGTTACCGCAGATATTTCAATATTGTTAATGAATACTCGAAACTATTTAGAAAATAATGGGTTAATTTGAGTGGGGTCACGGTGGAACGTCGGGAATTCGGCAAAGGGATTGAAATACCGTACTGTAAGTAGTCGGTAGCTAAGACAGAAATCCGCGGAAACTTTGAGTGAACAAAAATATAACTTTATCTGTCTTTTCCAAATTGCGAAAACAGTTTTTTTATAAAGCATTATGAAAAAGCTGTACAGTACATTTTGATGTTATATTATATAACACGACGTAGCGGGAAACGTTGAGACAACATTAAGACAGATCGGAACATGCCTCTGAATATGATGAGGCATTCGTTAATATTATGTCGGTTTTTCGTAATATTGAAGTGGAGTTTTCTCTGTAGCCACAATCATCATCGGGTTATATGTATACATGCCACTGCTAGGGACAGACTTCTCATATGTAGGTAGATAAGAATGAATGGACAGTTGTCCCCCGCTGCCCAAGTGCGGGTTGGGAAATTCGCATAAGTACACCTTTGAATTTTTGCGCACATGTATTATGCAGGTTTTGCTTTACTTCATCGAAAAATATCAAATAATAATCCGTACATATTCCGTATTTATTGTAGTCCACGATATTTTTTTGTGAAAATATGTAAGTCATATTTGCCATAATTAATCCCAGGTATTGCAAAATAGTCACCACGTTATTCTAATAAAATATTATTATTTTGTATTATACAATACTAACTACATGCTTAAAAGTTCACGAATTAATAGTGAGCACAGGCGCATGTTTTGAACTCTTTGGGAGTTTTACTTCAAGCTGAGTGTTGTCGTGGACATTGCGCGTGCAATTATTCTAATGCGTTATTCTAACTAAATATTAACCCGCGTAGCGCACCCAGATACTCTGAGATTTGACATTTCGGAGTCCACGGATGACACTAGCGCATCTTAGTAGCGAATTCATACGCGGTAGACCACATTTTATGTTTATTTTTTTCATACATACACTAATTCCACTTGTTTTAAAGACTAATCGTGAAATAGCTATCTATGGCTACAGTATATATCTAAATGACCATTTTTATAAAAATCATCAACGACTGAAAAAACATAAAAGTAACAATGTTTGGTGATGTCACAAAATATTGATAGCTATCTAATATCATTTCAAAAAATTCTTATCGCCAGCATCATCAAAGAAAAATGTACGCGGCACCCCTGTTCCAAATTAATAAAGCTTCATTTTTCAACCATTTTACGAGATGGCCAGTGTGTTGGAGTATAAATAAATGAACCGAGCTGATAACTTTTGCGGATGGGTGCCGCGGGCGGAGGCTTCGCCGGCGCAGGCAACAGAGACCACTGCGATCCCCGCCGCTGTTATTGGGACACGTATTGGAATCTTTATGTTATTATTACGCGACGAGGAATTTTGCGCCGCTAATACCCGTCAGGTTGTACATTTATTGAACTTTTTATTGGAAAATACCGCCCCCTACATGCGGTGTCGCTTGTGAAGGAATTTGACTTATTCCTAATATGTCTCGTCTATTTTTTGTTCTGCAAGCATGAAAAATCTCATTAAAATACTTCGTTCTCGATGTTTGACTCCGAGATTGGATTGAAGAATTCTGCTGGCCGATATTGGAATCCTGACGTCCGGTTCAACAATGTTGATTCTTCTCGGCTTTAGCAGGTATAAAAACTTATATTAGCAGATGATCACTTATAATTGCTACATATTTTAATGAAATGTTTAACGTTTCCTCCTAGTTTCAGTTTAAAATTTAATATTGTTGCGGTAGAACGGGATCTTCTACCGATTTTGTTAGACTTCTGCGTCTAAGTAATGTTCTAGTTCTAAGTAGGTACTTTGATTTATTCTGTAGTTCTGTACCGTGAGTGTTGTCAGTAGACTGCAGGAATGGGGTTGAAGTGTGTTGTGGGTGATGTCTGATGTGCTAGCAACATATCACTGGCCACTGTAATGTTATCCAGAAGTGGCACCGATAATTTAATTTCATGTGCTCTGCCGACCCCTTCTGCGATACAGGCGTGACGTTACGTATGTATGTTTGTTGATAATATATCATTCGTTTCATTTGCATCGGCAACTTTTCATTATCCGCATCAGGGTATTATTGTCGCTTAGATTCGCAATCATCAGTTTGCGGCGCGCAGGCGGCGGCGTAGGAAATTGTGCTTCGTTGTATCAAACTGCTTCCGACGAACGCACGATACTGGCAATATTTGCATCTGCGCTTCGCCGCAACACCGCTTACATCTGAACGTACTTAATGCACGCCATAAAGCTTACCTACGTATAGCTCACCTACGGGCAAATGGAAATGTATTGTATAAGCGTTATTTCTGCCGAAAATGTTGTGTAACGTTGTGAATGAATTGCGATTTGAGTATTTAATAATTTAATTTATTGCGGCACTTTGTATTTAAGAGTGCTTTCGTTGCCGGGCACAAGTCAAATCTAGGTATTTTTTGACGTTTTTCGCTGCACACAAACGAGCACTGTACACGGTCCGTTCCAATGTGTTCGTAACAACACTATCGCACATAACTTTTCATTTAAATTTAAACCCTTATATAGTGCAATAAGGTATACAATGATATCTGTCATGTATCTTCGTATGCTGTAACAAGTTGCCGTATAGTGTGTGTATGAGCCTTGATACTTTTGCAGCGAAAATGTTGTGTTTAGGGATATACAACTACATTCTTATTATTATCTTTTTTGTATCAGACTTACTATTGAATGTGAAAATATAATCAGTTGAAGGTAAATTAGTGGGAAAATCATCCACATGCGTTTTGTAATATTGAAGGAAATAAGTATATTCTCGTACCTACCTACTTATACCTATGATTCATCAATACTTCGTATTTGACCAGCTATCTAACGAGAGTGTCTTGAGGCGTCTTGATCGAATCTTTTCAAGAGACAACGTGAAGAACATGGCGGCTGCTTTCAAGTTTTAGGGTGCCTTTCCATCAAAGTTGTGTCATTGCTATGAATGCGTTGATATCCACCAATCATATGTTCACATAACATAGCATTGGTTTAAACGGAAAACTATAACATCCTCGCAGCATAGCTGCATAGCATAGCTCTGGTGGAAAGGCTATCTTAGTCTTGCTAACTATGTCCTTCTCGGCCCTTTACAAGGTTCTCGCCATTGGGGATAATGATGTCATCGAGCGTTTTGATCGATCTGTCAGTAGTGGTAGGTGTGTAACCCTGGCTACCAAGTTATGCCTACGCGAGTGCATGCTTGCCGTTAGCAAGAGAACTGCAATCGGAAATGATATTCAAGGTGTAGCCAGTAACAGGAGCAAATATATAAAAGGACGCTTCCTTAGAGCATCCGCAGGAGCCCCTTGTGTGTGTATTTCAATTCGGCTTTATAATTTCAAGCAATTTATTAGTTCAAGTTACGGTAGCCCAGTGGTTCAAGCATGCGGCTGTCAAGCGGCGGTCGTGGGTTCGAATCCCAGCTCGTACCAATGAGATTTTTACGGAATTTGAGCACGGAATATCATTTGATATTTACCGTTAGCTTTTCGGTGAAGGAAAACATCGTGAGGAAACCTGCATACATCCGCGAAGAAATTCAAAGTTGTATTTGAAGTCCCCAACCCGCTCTGGGCCAGCGTGGGGACTACTGCCCAATCCCTCTCATCTATGAAAGGTGGCCAGTGCCCAGCTGTGGGACGTAGATAGGCTGATGATGATGATGATTTCAATTCGGAGAAACTTTAATCTAAACATAAGACCCTCGACTTAAGTGCCGTGAAAGTCCACGGTAAAGGATAAAACTACCGTTATTGTGTAGATAAACATCGTATATTAAAATAAAAGAAGTATATGAAGAATAGGAAGTTAAAAATTGCATCAAAGGAAAAAGGTGATTTTTGTGGACATAAATCACATATGAACCTGAAATTTGGCGATGAAATGTTTACTTTTTTTTCCTAAGCCTATAAAGGTGTCCCACTATTGGACAAAGGCCTCTCCCCTCGACTTCCACTCGTTCCGGCTTTGAGCTGTTTCGGGCCAGTCGTTTAGAAATGTGTCTAGGTTATCCCGCCACCTCTGCCTCGGCTTGCCACGTCGTCTCCGAGCATATTGCGAAACCCACTCTGTTGCAAATTTTGCCCACCTCCGTGGATGCATACGGCAGACGTGGCCGGCCCAGTTCCATTGCAGCCTGGCAGTCTTGCTCCAACATCCTCCAGCTCTAACATCTGCAATACCAGTTTTGAAGCGCAGCACAGAGTTCCGAACACGGTCGATCAGTTTGACTCCCAGCATGCTGCACTCTATTGCCCGTTGGTAAACCTTGTTGACCATGTTTGTGCACCGTAGGTTAGAACAGGCAGAATGCACATGTCGACGAGCCTCCGCTTCAGAGCTACCGGAAGGCCTCCCTTCAGTAAATCTTTCAAAGCCCAATAGCTCTTCCAAGCATTTTGGATCCGTCTTTCAACTTCCTTGTCCTGTCTTTGGCTGAAAGAAGCTTATTGGCCCAAGTACGGATACTCGTCGACATATTTTATCTGAATTTTCTAATTCGTGATTGCGTGGTCCTAAATGTGCGTATTTCGACAATGACTTGGCCGGTTCTTTAACTATCTGTATTTGTAATGGTAACTCATTCCCGGTCTACACTATGTTTCTCCAAGCCACACTTCAGATTCGGTTGAAACCGCTCAACCAAGCTAACTGGAGCGCAAACTCTCAGAGTATTTCTATGTTTAAGCCGCCCGCGTGGTAGTATCGGAGATTTCCTCTGCTCTTTCCCCAGGACACCCTCAAACAGCGCACTCCTATCGCTTTAATGGGCACAGCCAGGTTAAAAAAGAATTTCCAAGCACATATTTCAATTTCAAGCTAGCATTGTTCATTTGCGCCAGATTTGCTATTAATACCATGTATTAAAAGGGATATTATACACAATAATATACCATGTTTATAAAAACATTGTTTCATATGTATGAAAATTAAACGCATTTGTATTTGTACTTTGTATTTGTATTTACCATGAGTCACTACATATTATAGTTATTATACTTTTATTAACTTCTAGTTGCTATTGCTACTTTCCAGGTTGTACCACTAGTTCTGGTAGCTGGCTATATTCATACATAATTGCTTATCAAAATAAAGCATTATAGTTCAAAAAACTCTAGTCCAAATACAATAATAAATATATGAAATCAACCAAGTATCAAAGTTGTTAGTCGACAATCAATTGACGGTTGCGTACCATTCATAACTTGTCTCAATTTAGATCACGATTAGTCCCCAGTATAATGTGACTGTGTCGTTCTTAATAAATACGCCTAATCGGAGGTCACATGTTTTATTGGTTTCCTGAGAGTAATTACGGTAGCTTTGTGAAGAGCCACAAAAAAACGATATATACGTCCTCCTCCGATGGCCGCTGGGCCGGTACTGAGTCACAGCAAGCGAGTCTATGAGAAAAAGGTCTGTTTTAAATCGATTAAAATTAATATTTTTATATCCTATTTGTTACTTTTTATTATTTAATATCGTAGAATAGAAGTTATTTTACCCCAATAGCATAGTTAAAAACCTTTTTATTAGCTTTAAAGTGACAATATGATGCAGCGAAGTTTGCCAAAAATATGGAGTTTTCCGTGGCTCTTTTAGTTAAACCAAATTTTAAATTGTGTATTTTCAGACAGTAGGCGAAAGAGACCGTCTTTCGGTGCATCTAACTGTATGTATTACATATTTTAGTTTCAATTGGTTACAGAATAAACAGGTTTGAATGACGACATGGTTTTGAATATTTCGAAATCGAGTGTGAGAAAAGTGCTCGAGTTTCTTTAATAAATGTTTGTAAAAAATGTTTTGACTGTAGCTCCCGTAGTCGATAAGTTGTTCTTCACGGGTCTGTAAACAGTGTTACAAAAAACTATACCGTTTTTGAGATTTTCTGTAATGAATACGTGGTAAAACGCGGAAACACGGCGTTTCCAGCGAATACGCTCTTAAAGATTCAGTCGTTTAAATACATTCAGTAAAAACATGAAAGTAGGTAATTTCTCGTTTATTTTCAATAAAACAATGTTATCTTCAATTCTTAGACTAACCAATAAATGAAGTTGTTGCAGCAGCTGGGCGTATATACAGCTCTAGATATATACATGCTAATATTGATGATGATTAAATAATTTAAAAAAACTTTATTATCATCTAACGGAAATTAGAATATGATGGAATAATTTGTATAAATAAATCTCCTTCGGTGCAAGCAAATATAACCAAAAAACTGCGGGGCGGCTGGTAGGTCAGACAATAAATTCGTCTAACTTTCAACTAGGTCCATGTCCAAACCACCGAGCTGGTCGCGCCAATGATAAATGCGTCCCATCCTATGTGGTCTGTCTAGACTCTAGGCAATATAGTTTAAGGGTCAGAGTTAATTATAACTGTCTGCATGGGCCCCGTCCGCAGCCATAGGCTCATTATGACCGTCTTAGTAATATCGATGTACAAGAGAAAATAATTTTGTACAAGAACACAAGGAAGACATTAAATTACTTTAATTACATATTATTCTCTATTATGTACAATACTCAATTTATTTAGTAACAATTGGTGAGGTGTCATTAAAACAAATTGAATGACGTCCCAGTTTAGATTGAAGTGGTCCGATTAGGTATTAGCTTATTACTTATACTATGGTATTAAGTGTATAAACTATTCAGGAACGGTACTATGTATTTACTATACCTGAATTATAACGTTTGCATTGTTTTACTATAGTAACTCAAGACTATACCTAGTACCTACCCTACCCTCCATAGCCTTACATTTTAAGGCGTCCGTTTTTGAGGTCAGCTGTATATAATAAGTACATAAGTTTTTTAGTACATAATAAGTACATTTCAATGATCCACCTCCATTTATTCTATTCCAATGTATAAACCACGTAGAAAATATTTTTTGTTTTGTTCTCGGCGACTTCCTGATTTGTCGGTGCGGAGGCGGTACGATATGAGAAAATTGTCAAATGTCAGTGTCAACTGTCAGTCAAATCAGTACTACTTTTTACTGCGCCCCTACATTTAAATGAGTGCTTCCTGACTGGCGCGGGATGCGCGGTAGCGGGGTGATGCGAAGGCAGTACTGGTCCGCTTCTGCGCATAATATTACTACTGCGCAAATGTAATACTGACAGTATTCCTTCAAGCGGGAATCTTTGCGACGTCAGTAAGTTTACGTCAAAGAAGAAAATGTCACATATCGACCCCGCCCCGCCAAGCCAGGAAGTCACCTTATTTGTTGTGTTCTGTTCAGTTTCATAAAATAAATAGAAATTAATCTCTCGAACCGTAATCTACAGTTGGTAAAACATTTCATAAATAATAATCGTTAAATCCACAAATAAATAGGTACACACTTAGTGTAGTACTTACCTATTCGTTTGAATTTTGATTGTACAGTCAGCAGCAATGGTTGCGAGGTGTTCAAAATGATCTTCACACGCTCTTATTCCCTTATAATAAAGATGTGTGAAGATCATTGTGAGCAACTCGCCCGCGTAGCAACCATTGCTGCTGACTGTACATAGCCACAGTAGTGGGGTGCATCTTCTGGATTGAACTATTTTATTTGTCGATAAATAAAAAAAAAAAAAAAAAAAAAAAAAAAAAAAAAAAAGCATTTATTCACCAATAAAGGTTACACCATTGATATAAAGGTTGGGACTTCCTAGTAAGTATACAATACCTGTGTCAGGAAGTCCCGCTCTTCCATAGTAATTTAGTCACTAAGATTTGGTGAAATATAACAAAAATACACAGAATGAAGACTAAATTTTATACTAAATAGTCAGTAGAATACTAATTTTAGTTAGTTTCTAAGGTAATATAACTAAATTGTAAGATGGAACTTTCACTTCTGCTCAAAGAAAAACTGTGTGTGTGTGTGTGTGTGTGTGTGTGTGTGTGTGTGTGTGTGTGTGTGTGTGTGTGTGTGTGTGTGTGTGTGTGTGTGTGTGTGTGTGCGCGCGTGTGTGTGTATGTGTATATGTGTGTGTGTGTGTGTGTGTGTTGATGTTAACTTAATAACAACTCCGTTTCTTCATAACTTAGTTTTTTTAACCATGTTGTTACGACTTTTTTGCATTCATGCCATTGTAGGGGATATATGTCTACGTTTTTATTTACACGATTATATAACAGTGCTGATTGTGTTTGATATTGACGTTTCGCGAACTTTGACTGATATGTTTTTATGGGGGCAACAGTATGTTTACGTCTGCGGGACAACAGGGATGTGTCAAATGGGAGAGACCTATGTAGTTTTAGGACTGTTGATAGGATGTATAGTTTACGGATGGTTAACTGGTCACTTCACTATAAGTATCAAGCTCGCATGAGCGAACGTTAATAAAAAAGTGAACATTAAGAAACTGGAGAAATGCAGAACTTTCTATCAATTGGAGTTTAATTTGTTGGAAAATTCGTACTCTGTAAACTGTGGTTTGCGGTCAAAACGTAGGTAGGGCGTGAATATATAGGCCGGTTCAATGACTAGCCAGCATTGAGTTCCGTGCGTGATCGATAAGGCAGCTTAATACGTAACACCATAATGAAATGAAGGCCTCTTTTGTATGTTGTGGTCCCAAAACCTGCTGAATTGGATGAAGGAGAGTTCTTTTTATTAAAAACTGACGAAAACATTTTCGAGGTGGTTATTAAAATTTGATTACATAGACCAGACTGCAACGTAGCTACCCTAGCGCGCGAAAGCGGGCGTACGAAATGCATCGAATCAATACTAAATTACTAATATTATAAATGTGAAAGTGTTTCTGTCTGTTTGTTAACTCTCCACGCTTAAACCGCTGAACCGATTTATGTGGATGTAATTTGGTATAGAGATAGTTACATCCCGAAGTCACCCCTTAAGGGGGTGGAAGTATACGTATGGAAGAGCGAAAACTAGGCAAGCGTCTGAAATTAAAGAATAGCAATTAAATTCTAGCGCAATGATTCAGTTCTACGCGAACACCATCGCGGGCAATGAAATAAATATACATTTATATCGCAGATTTCAAAATGTGCAACTTAAATCATTGACACCCTGCCACCTATGAGCCCTATTCGAGATGATAAAATGTATAATGTTTCCAGCAAACGTACAGTCGTACAGTGTTCATGCATGTGTCTGTTTTTCACACTGACCATGCCGGAGATATGACAAGAGCGGTGGTTCTGTTAATTAAGACAAATGGAATCCAAACCCAGTTTCGCGATATCTTTTCTGTTACTTATATTTTAAACCTCAACAAATTCGAATTTATTTCATTGTCATGAAACTCATGAATGTCAGTCTGTATTTAATTGAAGCGTAGGTACCTAAATTTAAAGGGTGGTAGCTCTATACTTACCAAACAAAGTTTTACAAAAAAAACTTGCTACCAAAAAACGGTTTCATTTGTTTTTCTGCGGCGACAACAATTTTTACCCATCGACAGCTTATTCATTGGGGCTGAAACATTGACAGATCCTTTGTTATCTTGAACAAAGCGCCACCACGGCGAAATTGAAATGAGTGACAATCAAAATTTTAGATTCCGTTTTTGAACGGGTGATATCAAGAGATTTGCGTTTATTCAAAGCCACGTGATCATTTGATCTAGGTATTGAATGATACTGGATTTTTACAGGAATCTATTTAATACATCATTTTAACCTGTCCATTGGCTCCCGGATGCTCAGTAAAAGCACAGTTGGATTCCGTAATGACGGATCTAGGGTGGCTGCGTATCGGCTATCGCGCCGGCTGGACATTTATTTCCCATGTGGATTTATAATATACACAATATGCTATAAAACATTGAAAGCAGAAGAAATAAATTGGGTTTAATAAGTCGTGGCAAATTTCACAAAGCAATCTTTAATAATATTTGATCAGTACTCGACCAAGAAAGCACATTCCTTTACAAAAAATTCGCCGAATCAAACATTAATTAATGAGCAAGACTGAAATTTACCTTCACCTTTTTCCTCATAAATCTTTAGAAAAAGGAATTTTACTTGAGCACCATTGAAACACTTAAAACACTGAAACGATTCAATTAAATTACTTTGTTGATGAAGGCAATAAAAAACGTAATTAAGAGTTTATTTACACTGGTTAAACTATAACTATAGTGACAGAGTGAGTTAACAAGATTTGTGGGGCAGTTTTAAGAAAGTTTCGAAACGAAAACCACGCGAACATGAACTTTTTGTACGCACTCATACAACTATTTGCAAACAATTCTATAACAACAAACTCTGGTGGAAAGTATGTGTGCATCTTACCTTGGAAGCATCTGACACCGGCCACTGCAGCCGCCCTTGGTTATTATTTAATGCACACGGTAGCGCGGGAGGGAGATGGCGAGAAGCGCTGCTAGGTAACTTTTTAAAGAGAGCGCACGAAAGTACGAGCGCAGCGCGAGCCGCGGGTAGCGGCGATTCATTAAGAACGAGCGTGGAGGCTGCTCCCGCCCCCCCGCACCCTGGTCCGCCCGCGCCTGCGCGCTCCCCCGCTTCCATCGCTGCCCTGTTGCATCTGAGTTCTGACGCGACGCGAAGTCAAAACGTAAACGTTATGAATACGTTTTATCATCGCTGAATCTACCGACAATCGCGCAGATGATCTACGCGCCGAGATTATGAAAGACGTACCTACTTAACCTGCTAATGTAACCGCGGTATGCGTAGTCACAAGCCGTCCTGCTCGTTCATTGCGTAACACAAAAAAGTAACTAATAAGGTAACAGTAAACTTTTCTAAATTATGATATGAAATGTTTTGAAATAAAAAAGTACATATATAAAAGAAAGGTTAGCGACTACGGTGTAGCCTTTCTTTTATTATTACACGACTGCCGAAAAAAAGGACTGTACCTAATGTTTTCAGGGTTCATGTAAGTATGTGAGCTTCTTTATTCCCCCAGAACTTATCAATCATCATCACCATCATCATCAGCCTATACGTCCCACTGCTGGGCACAGGCCTCCTCTCATAGATGAGAGGGATTGCGCAGTAGTCCCCACGCTAGCCCAGAGCGGGTTGGGGACTTCACATACAACTTTGAATTTCTTCGCGGATGTATGCAGGTTTCCTCACGACTTTATTTCCTATATCATTTACGTCTTTAGACTGGATTTTGAATTATTATATTCGGTAAAATGACATATGGAACGACCAAATTTTCTGTGAATGTTGCCACTTGCGTACATTCTATAATCTTTTAGACACTATAAATCCTGCACTATAGTGCTTAACCTAAATTAATTGGAATAGCCCGCGGAACCTCCATCAGAGCTTAATCTCAATCCCTTAATACGGTGGTCTTCCTGATATTTATGGTAGGGCTATGCACGAGTTTAGGTGAAGACCACTCGCTTTAAATAAAAATAATTAGATTTATTTCAGGAAAACGGACGAATAAAAATTAAAGACGAATCTTTTAGAAATCCTTTTCACAAACTTATTTTCTTAATGATAAGCTTATCTCTGTCTTCTTTGTGAGAAAATAATCAGATGAATAAATGCCCCTGGGAATCTCGGTTCGTCCTTGGATAAAACATTTCGCTGATAGAAAAGTGTGTACCTACACCTACAAAAGGTACTTCATGTCATGTCATGTGTGAAGGTAAGAGTGTGTCCTTATGATGACAATAGTATTATTATAGCATCAAACAATTTATAATATAGGTAGTTTAAAAAGTTCATGTTGTTATTCACGTTGTTGTTTGCATTGCAATTCTACAGTCACATCTAATAACTATAACTAAGTAGGTATCTTATTGTAGTGAACGGCGTGGTAATTACGTAACTTTTCGAACGTACGGTAGGCATATTTTAATGTCATTTTTAGTATAGGATTTGACATTTAGATCTTTCGTACTATTACGTACTTTTCGTACTAACGGTCGAAAATTGCGTGATTACTCCGCAAGTTTAAAATAAATGAACATCCGACTTTCCTATTATTTAATGTTATACATGCGAACGTAAATACATGTTTGTTAGTCAATCAAGCAAAAATAGCTGAACGGTTTTTAATGAAATTTGGTATACAACGAGTTTAACATGTATAAAACAGTTTATCTCAAAAATAAGTAGTGGAAGTTTGCGCAGACGAAATCACGGTCAAAACTTAGTATTTTATGAATTAACCATACAGTTAATCAAAAAATGCATATTTACTTGGGGAAAGATTACTTTTTCATAAAACACAGAATCGTAGTCGAATGCCGTAGCGCTCGCGCGCGAGTATTTCCCGACCCGAAATCTGACGGCTTTTCTAAATCCACCCCCTTTTAAACGTCAAATCCCGATATTCTTGGAAAGTGAGAATATTACTCGTGGGTAACTATATAAATTTATCATGGTTGGATGTACCTCAATGGGACCGGCGTCTTTATGATAAACACATTGCTTCTTAGATGAAGTGAGCAATCGTAACGATTTCTACAGCGTATTTAACTTATAGAAAAAAGTTAAATAACAAGTAAATAGTATACTTGTACAGTCAACAGCAATGGTTGCTACGCGGGCGAGGTGCTCAAAATGATCTTCACACATCTTTATTATAAGGGAATAAGAGCGTGTGTAGATAATTTTGAATACCTCGCCCGCGTAGCAACCATTGCTGCTGACTGTACTACATGACCGACACTTTTTAGGGTTCCGTAGTAAACAAGGAACCCTTATAGTTTCGCCATGTCCGTCCGTCCGTCCGTCCGTCCGACCCCCGTTTTTCTCAGTAACCGTTAGTACTAGAAAGCTGTAATTTGGCATGAGTATACACCGTACCGTCGTCTGTCACACAATTTTACAGCCAAACGGGTGGAGTTACAGATTTTTAAATTTTCACAGTAAGTATAAGCATATAAATTGACCCAAAGCCATATAAATTGTAAGAATCCGTTAAAGATAAAGGCACCGCGAAGAAACAATTTTGGCACACCCCCATCGATTGTTGAGTAGATAAATACTGTATTTTTGTTTTAAAAAATAGTGGATTACAAAGGATTGAGAAGCCACAAAAGTAAGGTTTTTTTTTAAATTGTTTAACTTTGCATTGACCTATGAACTTGAAATTTGGTGACAATGTTATGGTTGAAATTATTTTTGTTGAACGTATTTTTGATTTTGAACCTTATTGTTTGGACGGTAAAGTAGATTTTTGAAGGAATTGCTTTGGAAATGATTTTAAGTATACGTATATTTTAGTGAAAAATATAATATATACTGATGAATATGATTTTTTCTTTCAAAATTCCTCGTACCTCCTTACAACCAACTTAATTTTGCGGTTGGTACGGAACCCTAAATGTGTAAAGTCGACACGCACTTGGCCGGTTTTTTTATGAATGTAAGATGTGTCGTCGGGAATCTCCGGGCTCGGGAGATGATGGGTTCAACCTGAAACAGTACAAGTACAACCTTAAACAAAAAAAAATCGACTCTGAACTCAGTAAAAGTAAGGTACCTACTGGAAATTATGTAAAACCATGAAAAACGCTACGAAAGGGCCTGCCGCTCACAGCAAAATATTCGCCGCATGTTAATTTCCGTCCATATTAGCCAAGTTTTGAGAATACTTTCATGTAAAAAATGCAATCATCACTTTTTTAAAGTAATTGCAAATCACTTTCGGGGTGCCGCAGGGGAGCGTTCTGGGACCCACGTTGTTCCTGGCCTACATAAATGACCTGACAGACTTAAAAATAGAACAGGGACACGTGTTTTCCTACGCTGATGACACTGCCATTGTATTTGAGGGGTCCACATTGGAGTCGGTCTTTGCAAGTGCTGAATCCGGTCTTGGTGGTGGACTGGTTAAAAGGAAACCTTCTCACATTGAACATCGCAAAAACCAACTACATATGTTTTACCAAGAACCTACCTGTACCTACCTACAATTTACAAGTCAAATCTAGCATCTGTCTCCTACATGTATGTATTGTATATGTATTATCCTTGTTATAATTACTCAAAGAGTACATCTGAATGTCTGTCAAATTAGACCAGCTTGACAGGACTGGCTTCCCACGAGGCGGCTTGACCATGTATGTATTGTAAACCTGTTTAGCTATTTACACTATGAACTCATATTAATACGTTAATTTGTCTACCCACACCTAACATAAACAGTCCTTCAGTGAATAAACCGAACTAAAGACATTAAAAGGGGCCGACCAGGTGTGTAAAATCAAAGGTACACACCTAAATAAGTAAGCGGGTCGAAACACATTTACTTAATCCTTTCACTTCGAATTTATCGACACAATAATGTAGGTACTTATGGAGATAGAGTTTACACTAGAGATGCTCTCTGCTAGTTCAATAATTTGACTTAATTATATTGACATGATATTGACATAAATGAATTTTTAAGCACCTGTTCTCGAGATCACGATTTTCGTCTTATTCCCATGTCGTATTTCTTTAAACATATTTAACAAAAAAGATGCATGCTCACATGAAAGTTGCACAAACATAAATATTGTTAAGAAACTTTTTTTTTATACTCATTCAGAAAATAATTACTAAACTTTTTATTGGCGTGTCCAGAGTAATAAGAAAATGACGACAGAGGAATCAATATAGGTATAAAAAAAATAAAAAAATATTATATTATTAAAGACAATGTACTTAATATAGTTCTAATAAAGTATATTAATCATATACTTATCGAATTTAAAATGTGTGACGAAAAAGTATTAAGTATTAGTTAGTTAGTAAGTATTTATGAGAGTAAAAATTTAAATAAACATATCGAAAGTAAAAAAAAAAACATTATGAAAGCGGACCTTTTTTACATTTCACTCTCCATTTATCCATAGGAATAAAGGGTATGCCAGGGGGAATAAAAAAAATGTTGATGATTCATAACACGAATATACTAGCAGGTTTTTTTTATACAACGACGGTTGCAAACAAGCGTACGGTCCACCTAAATTAGTTAATCAAGCAAAATTTCGAAAATTAAAACTGCAATGTTACCTTAACCAAGGACAGAGAAATTAAATATTTTCTTTCATTACTCCAAAGCGAATTACACCAGACGACATGTCCACTACCTAACACTTCTTGAAACACCGACCCGTACCGACCGTAGACTAAATACCGGCTTCGTGGGAGTTTATCGCTAGTTCTTTAAATGTCTTTGTGATAAAACTGAAGCTCCATAGTAATAAGAAATCTATGGCAGACACATCTTATTTCCTCAGCTATAAGAATAAAAAGACAAAAATTATTCGTTAAAATTTGTTTATTTACACACATATCATAAAACCTCTAAAATGCGTTCAGAAACCGTAGGCAATGACCAGCATTATGACAATCAATGTATTTATGAAAATTTTCTTATCTGTGGTAGAAGGTTACAGCAGTAACATAATATAATTATGATTTCCTATTTGATAACATAAAAAATTACAAATTTGGAATATCATACAAAACCTTTTCTAGTATCACTGCAAATTCTAATGCAGTCGATACGAAACGTCAGCTCGGTATGCTTAACCATTGAAAATGGTTATAAGATGCAAATCGCCTGAGACGTATTTTTGACCATAGGTTCAAGGATTTTGGGAGGATCGAGATGGGAATAATACCATGAGTTGAGGAATTTATCGTGACACGTGTGAGCGTTTGAATTTTGAAAATCGAAAGCTAACTTTTTTTGCCATTTTGAGAAATGTAAAAAAAATCGGGATTTTTGAGGGGTGTTTATTTACTAAATTGTAAATATTTCGAAAAAAAATCCGACTTAAGAAAAAATGAAAAAAGGGGTCCTAAGGTATTAGATTAGCTACAAAATGGTGAAAATTTTATGAAAATCGGTTTATAATTATGACCTGTAGGTGGTCCCTATAAATTTGGTATTGTAAGGAAAACGAGTATTTCCGTATGTAAAAAGTGATGTAGCTTCTATGATTATCGACCGATTATCATGGTGATGGTATTAAAAGATGCGGATGCAGGCGTGAAGTGCATTCGAGTTGGAATTTTGAAAATCGGTTATAGAAGATTACACACCAAGGGGATAAAGCACTGTTTTATGTCACAGGCGCGATATTGAATCCTAAACGGAACGACGGACTGCAGATTTCACCGGTAATGAGTTAATTCCCGAGCGTTGCGAGGGAATTAACACTGAGTCCTGAGTGTAGTGAACATTTTTGAAAAAGGGATTATCGACAGATCGTCATGGTAATGGTGTTAAAAGATTCAGAAGCAGACGAGAAGTGCATTCGAGTAGTAATTTTGAAAATCCTACTTGATATTATAAACGCGAAAGTTTGTATGGATGAATGGTGATCTTTCACGCCGACACGATTGAACGGAAATGAATGAAATTTGACACACAGACAGTTTAACCTGTATTATCACATAGGCTACTCTTTATCCCGGAAAAATACACGGTTCCTGTAGGATAGCTCCATATCTCGGAAACTACCCACCCTAGACTACTGGTGTGTAGCGAGAAGTAAGGCTCGACGAGATCTTCATTTCGAATGACGGCTGTCAAAATTGAAACGGCCATAACTCAGAAACTACATAACTTGGAATTTTGAGTTTCGGTTATAGTAGATTATACACCAAAGGGATTAGAGAACGAAGGACTCTAGAAGTTACTGGTAAAGTCCGATTTACACAGTGCTAGAAATTGCGTGCAATTTTGATTACATTGCGGGCTGCGGGCTACCGAGTTTATTTATTTATTTATTTAATTAATCAAAAAGTTAAGACGAGGGCGACCAAACCCCGTAATGTAATGAAAATAGCATGCAAGTTCATGCATCGTGTAAATGGGCCTTAATAATTAAAACTGAACCCTGAGTGTAGTGAAATTTTTAAAGAATATATTTTTATTTTTTTAAGAATCATCAAAAGCTATAGTAATTATTGGCCGATCGTCATGGTGTGATGGTGTGATAAAGTGCATTTGAGTAGGAATTTTGAAAATCCTACTTATTATATAATTCCTTATTATTCAGATTGTAAAGATAAAAAGAAATATTTTCGTAAATTTTTGTATTCATTTTCAATGCTCCGATTCTTGCTCCGATGCTTGCAAAATCTGTGTTTTTTTTTTAAATAGTTGCCAGTAATTTCCCTATTTCCGCAATTTTGTTTATCGTGCAAACATTGTTTTCTTAATACAATTATTTTATTTATTCACCATTATTATAATGAATAAATATATAATAATATATAATTAGAATCAAACAAAAACCGATATAAGTATATCTCAGTTAAATATGAATACAAGCCACCTCTGAAAAAGAAAACACTAAATAGTTCATTGTTATAAGCCCCCGGACATCGAAAATCGGGGCACCCCCCTTAAGTAGTTTTTATTATAGTGACACAACAAACGTATGTACACCGTACAGTGTGTATTAAGGTAATATGCAACTTACTTTTCAGTAAATTGTCCGGCGTTGGCGTTACCGACCCGTTTACTCAAGGAAGATATTCTTCAACAAATGACGCCCTTCCCGATACAATTTAGGAATACGGGAGCGGAACTCGTAACCGTAAATTCGCTTCTAAGCGCCTGAATGTCTTAGACCGGAGCTCTGTAGGCTAACGCATATTTAGAGCTATCGCGAACTTTATCCGATTTGATGAAAAAGAATGTGTACTCGTACTTATAGGGTACATAGCTTGAAACTTGCATGTTTTAAGCGTAGTTTGAATTGAAACGCTATATCAGTGAGAATTGCGGAGTAATTTTTCAAAACATAACAGTGGACTGGCCCATACATGTCGTCATTAACGTTTTTATGCTCCGAATTTAAAGATACAATACATTTGGTTGTTATATGGAATACAACATGCACAATAAATTATTCAAAATAAGACTAAAAACTTCTAGTCTTCTTGTGGCTTTACAAATATTGTACACGAGCAGGCAAGGCGTCAACAACAAATTTAGAAATAAAGGAAAAATTGAAAAACTTACGCACCGAGCAGGGTGCAGGATTTTTTCTAAATTTGTAGTTTGCCTTGGCTGCGTTACTGCTTAATACAAAATTAAGGCGTCAACAAGTTAAGTACGTTTACTCCTAGTTGGTATGGCTACCGGACTACAAGAGTTTCGGCCTTAAATGACACCAATCCAATAAGACTTGTGCGTCAAGTAAAATTTCCGAGATTAGATCACGACGTCAACTGTGAGTATAGTGAAACTGCTCGGATAACAGAGCGGTGTAAAAAGGACATTGAAAAGGGACCAATAAAATATGCAGATTTGACTGCGGCCCTATTTTTCTCGGTGTAATCTGCATTATTCAGGCTTTGTCACGAACTTCGACAGTTTAACAGCGTTTATCTCTCGCCTTGCAAATTGAGCTACGACTTTAAGACAAACGGGAGTCACTTTCATTAGCATAATGGACCTCGGCTGATTCTTTGTTGGTGAGCCGTGAATAGATTCCAGCTGACATTACGCTAGGAATAGATTTTTCCGGTTTTATCGGATTGGTACTTCAATTTTGTTTCGACTTTCTATTCCAACCAGTCATGCCGTTCGCGAATACTGAAATATTTAAGCCGGGGATTCACTAGGGGACAAATGTCCTGCGACACGTGTCGCCAGCGACGTCGGGTGAAGTAGCGCGACGTTGCCGGACTTCACTCGACATGTCAGGCAACATCGCGCGACACGTGTCGCCAGCGACGTCGGGTGAAGTAGCGAGACGTTGCCGGACTTCACTCGACATGTCAGGCAACGTCGCGCGACACGTGTCGCCAGCGACGTCGGGTGAAGTAGCACGATGTTGCCGGACTTCGCTCGACATGTCTGGCAACATCGCGTGACATGACCTCTCTACGGAAATAAGTCTAGCGATGTCGTCAGATATGTCTGGCGAAGTTTCGCGAAGTCGCACGACTTCACCTGACGTCGCTGCGGTCATAAGTCGCCAGATATGTCAGGCGAAATCGGCCGGCTTCGCTTGACTTGTCGCCGACACATGTCGTGGGACATTTGTCCCCTAGTGAATCACCGGCTTTAGAATGGTCGGTGGTTAGTTAACAACGAAAGTTAGTTAATAACATGGTATCATTTAATGATTAATTTTGGTAACTAAACATCCCATCAAAAACATTACATGTAAAAAGATGCCAGTCTCGCAACACAGTTCTTCTACAACAAAAAAGTAATGATATGTAATGTTAAACCAAGTCGGTTATATTTTAGTCAATAGCACCGGAGGGGTGTCCACAGAACAAGGCTTCCACATACTTGCATCGTCGGCATTACTTTATTTTTTTAAATATATAGAATGACTTGGCCATCGCACACAACGCTTTACTTATACATGTGTATCGCTCAAACTCGCTCAAGCTGCATGTCATTAGGGCGCTATGTTTAATTAGGAATATTTTAATCAGCTGACGATTGTTCTTTTGCCATTATGTAGCTGTGCGACGGCCAAGCCATTTTATATATTTAAAAAAATAAAGTAATGCCGACGATGCAAGTCGGTGGAAGTCTTGTTCTGTGGACACCCCTCCGGTGCTATTGACTAAAATATAACCGACTTGGTTTAACATTACATATCATTACTTTTTTGTTGTAGAAGAACTGTGTTGCGAGACTGGCATCTTTTTACATGTAATGTTTTTGATGGGATCTCATCTCTTTTTGTAGGCAGTCCTTCTTTTTTTTTTCAAACTGCAAAAGTAACTTTGTAATCGCATGTATTTTGTATAGAATTACAAACTTACTTATGCAGTTTGTGTTTCATTTCAGGGTCACCAGGTACTCCAGATTTTATAGTTTTCCATTTATGTGGCCATTAAACCCTAACTCTGTACCAAATTTCAGCTCTCTGAGTTTATGGGAAGTACTAGTTTTAGTTTTTTTTATGATTATGAGTGAGTGAGTGTCTTAAATGTGAAACTTTGTTTTCGCTTAACTTCGGAACTGAATGACGTACAGACTTGAAATTTTGGATTTTAAGTATGTTATTATAGCTTTCTGGATGACGAAAATTTCTGCGTTCTGGTCTTATCCAGAGGTTCTCAAATAGGGGCCTGAAAATGCGGCGAAATGGTTCCAGTAAAGGATGGTACGGCAGTGTTTGCTTCGCGCTCGACTTGGAGGGGGCACTGCCGTGCCCCCAGATGTATAATTTTCCCGGGCATATCCATGTTAACCTTCACGTTGAAGTTTTGTTTAACATTTCTTATAATCTCAACACTTTTAAAAATTATTCATAGAATAGTGATTCTTCGTGTGTTGCATTACATACAATATTTTTCTTTACAAAAAAGACGTAATTGCAATTCTGTATTACAGGATATCTGCCCTTAAAAAGTTGCAGCCATTGATATCACGAAGCTCATTAAAATCTGTTTATTTTTCACGCTTTCACTCGTTAATGTCATATGGTATAGCAATTTGGGGCAATTCAACAGATTCCAAGCGAGTGTTCTTATTACAAAAACGCGCGATTCGATTGCTTGCCGGAGTTAAACCGAGACATCCATGTAAAGAACTATTTAAAAAGCCACTGCATCATGACACACTACTCCCTGTATTTGTTTGAGGTGGTCATGTTTGTAAGAATCAATCTGCAAACTTTTAAACGAGTTGAGGTCACGGATAAGCAGATCCGATCCACTGGGAGACTTAGGACAGTACCTCGTCGCATGGCACTCTCAGCAAAAAATCCACGGGTAATTGGACCAACCTATTACGAGCGTCTAGCCGCCAAATTGCGAACTGAACCATCTGACGATACATTTAAACGTCAACTGAGAATCTTTTTATTAGAAAATCCTTTATATTCCATTGGTGACTACATGGAAATGAAATTTAGTTGACATTGTTTAATTTAATATTATTAATTAATTTAATTCTTGTTATAATTTTACTTTGACGATCATTATGAAATATTGACATTGAATTCCTTGTTTAGATTGGTATTGTTATAACATATTTTTGATAATGAATAATGAACCTGACATAATTATTATAATATTCACTATTTGCCGATCATAATGTAAATTCTTGTAAATTTGCTTAAGTTAATCTATAATGTAATTTATATTATGAAATAAATAAATCTAAATCTATCAATTCAGATAGGTATAAATAATAATAAATAAAATAATAAAAATATTTTTTATTCATTTTAAGTGCAATATTTTAGTTTACAATGTTTTTGAGTTTTCCTAGTAAGTGAGTATTACACCTGTATCAGGAGAACCCGCTCTTCCCCATATAATTACATGGTGGTTATTTTACAATAATCACAGTGAAATAATTATGTTATAATAGGTATGTATGTATAATGTGTATGTACGTAAACATACAACCAACCGGACGTTTTCCATTATACGTGCAGTAAGTAGTAATCACGAAACGTCTATAGCCTGTTATATTATAGCGCAAGGAGCGGGTCCACTAGACCAAAACTAATCGCTGATAGAGTGGTACGCGCTTGCCAACGATTGAACTATTGATTCCCTTCCTAGTAGGCCTTTTACCTACATTGTATAAGTAGCAGCAGTTACAATATAGATGAATGACGGAAATAGCGATATAAATGTAAGCAGAGGTATTACTGTGAGCGCCTCACAGCTAGGAATATTAAAAAGCTTATTCGGAATTGTATTCGAGATTCACATCATTTTATTTGCAAATCTCTTTAGTTACCTACGGATCAAATACGCAGGTACCAACCGATATAACGGCCATAAAAAAAAAGATATAGCACTTACATATTTATAGACATTTATAGTTGGCTGATGATGATGATTTTTTGTGACATTCCAAAATTGCATAATACCTAAGAAAAAACCGGCCAAGTGCGAGTCGGACTCGCGCACGAAGGGTTCCGTACCTATAAAAATGGCAAAAAAAAACATGTTTGTTGTATGGGAACACCCTTATATATTTACTTTATTCTGTTTTTTAGTATTTGTTGTTATAGCGGCAACAGAAATACATCATCTGTGAAAATTTCAACTGTCTAACTATCACGGTTTTTGAGATACAGACCTGCACGCTTAAAGTTTCTTTGTTTCTGCTCTTAGGACGACACCAACGTCACGAAAATGGTAACCATTAGTTTTTTTGCAAAAAGCAATATTATTTTGAAGAATTAAAGATACTAGTTGACGTAGTTGACTAACGAATCTATACGAACATCTTTAAATACATTTAAAATAAAAAACCGGCCAAGTGCGAGTCGGACTCGCGCACGAAGGGTTCCAGACTATTATCTATAAAAATGGCAAACAAATCATGTCTGTTGTATGGGAGCCCCCTTAAATATTTATTTTATTCTGTTTTTTAGTATTTGTTGTTAAAGACATCATCTGTGAAAATTTCAACTGTCTAACTATCATGGTGCATGAGATACAGCCTGGTGACAGTCTTAGTAATTAACCTTTAGGACCTTTACCCTTTGGGTAGGGAACCCTAAAAAATGTGTAAGATTGATGTGGATCATGTTTATAGCACTAAAAATAGGGCATAATGGTGCTAAAACTATACTCGACGAAACTATACCTATAACTTGGAAAAATCTTACCACTGGAATGCATATGCTTACATTGCTTACCACTGAATACACGTTTCAATATGATTCACGCACTCTTTCTTACGCTATAGCTTATCGCGTGCAGAAGCATTCGCGAAACATTGATACGCGAAATACATGGAAAGCGCCAAAAAAATATGGCTTTCTGTCGAAAGTAAGAAATCACAGCGATATTTTGGATTATTGAGGCACTTGGTATACATACATATACAATATCTACAATAATATTACAACCTACGATTGTGCCTTCGATATAAAATGTTTTTGTTTCTTCGGTAGTTTTGACACTGACATGACACGAATGAAAATACAGAGCGGCCCGCATTCCACACCATTGAGGTTAGCTTGTGTATTGTAGATTAGGACTTAGGACTAATTTCAAACTAAACGGGAAAAAATGAATTTTCTCAAAAATAGCCCGCAAACTGGACGTTAGTCGCTACATATTGGAAGGTAAAGTGTATTGTTTTAGGTCAAATCCAAATTAAAAAGTAAAAAACATTGCAGGCCGCCTGCAATGTCACATATTTATTCCTTTATTTGTCGAGTTCCAAACTTTTTAAAACGTAGAAACAGTCATATAAAAGGAGGCACAGGTCGTATTCAGCCAATTCAGCGTCACGCGACGTTTTTTTTTGTGTCTCGAAAATGTTGCGTTTTTGGTGGAAAAATACACATGCGATTCTGTAAAAAAAACAGCGGGAGAGCATGATTTTTTTGACGTTTTAAGGTTATGTTTATCAAATCTTAATTCAAATTTTGTCGTTTTTCCCCCATTTTTGAGAAAAGCACTATAATAGCCTCGGCCGGAATGGCAATTGCAGGCTTCGTATTATAATTAAACGGACTCGCAAGCTCGTCCGTTTAAACAAATACTCAGCCTGCAATTGCTTTCTTCCCGGCCACGGCAATAATGTACTATTTAATGCTCCAAGCACGAGACCTGCGACATAATGCACTGAGAAAAAAAACACCACCAGGAATTAAAAAACCGTTTTCTAATTGGGGAAATAGTTATTTGTTATACAAGGGTGCAAAGTTGTATTTTAACCGCGAGTGTGAAATTGGAACACGAGCTAGCGAATGGATTCTAGGGTTGAACCACGAGCTAGCGAATGGATTCTATGGTTGAACCACGAGTGAAGCGAGTGGTTCGAAAATAGAATCCTGAGCGAAGCGAGTGGTTCAAAATTAGAATCCTGAGCATAGCGAGTGTTGCAACACACGAGGTAAAATAACTTTGCAGCCGTGTGTAACACAAATCTTTTCACCTCACTTAAGCGAGGAAATAGAAAAAGGAAAAAACAAAAGTAAAACAATAAAAAAAATTGGGTTTCTTCCAATTTTTCATTTCATTAAAATAGAAAATAAAAACTAAATTTGAACAAAAAAACAAAAAAAATAAAGCAAAATTCAAAAACAAATGCTAAAGTAAATATATAAAGCAAAATTGCGTGAAAAATGAATTACTTTCAATTCAAATAAAAATATAATTTGAAATCTTTATTAGTCGAAATCGAGTATAATCACGATTTATTGCAAAAAAAATTTTTCCAACTTAAAATTCAAAATAAATGTTAAATTTGAAATCCCTATCCCTAAATTAGTCGAAATCGAGTACAATGGCGGTTTTTTGCAAAAAAAATATTTTTTTTTGCTTAAAATTCAAAATAGTTATAAAATTTGAAATCCTTATCCTTGAATTAGCCGGAATCGAGTATAATGACGATTTTTTGCAAAAAAAATATTTTTTTGCTTAATATTCAAAATAAATATAAAATCTGAAATCCTTATCCTTGAATTAGTCGAAATCGAGTATAATGACGATTTTTTCAAAAAAAAATATTTTTTTTAGCTCAAAATTCAAAATATTTATAAAATTTGAAATCCTTATCCTTGAATTAGTCAGAATCGAGTATAATGACGATTTTTTGCCAAAAATATTTTTTTTGCTTAAAATTCAAAATAAATATAAAATTTGAAATCCTTATTCTTGAATTAGTCGGAATCGAGTATGATGACGATTTTTTGAAAAAAAAAAATTTTTTTGCTTAAAATTCAAAATAAATATTAAATTTGAAATCCTTATCCTTGAATTAGTCGATTTCGAGTATAATGACGATTTCTTGCAAAAAAAATTTTTTTTTGCTTAAAATTCAAAATAATTATAAAAAAAATTTTTAATTCAAAATAAATATAAAATCCGAAATCCAAGGACTGATTTTTTTCACACCACCTGAAAAAAAATCAGATGGGCGAAAATTGTCCTGGCTGTTTTGTGTCCACCCACACTAACCGATATCGGATCCGATACGAATCTGACCGATATCGGATCGGATAGTGTGAGCACTAAGCAGTTTTCCAAACATTTTTATCGGTAATTAATCCTACACCGATATTGTATCGGATAGTGGGAACACGGCCTTACATGTTATTATGTTAAAAAAGTAACTAGGAACACGTTCGGATTTCAAAATTACTTTGCACACATGTGGATAAAATGCAGTTTTGCTATCTGTTTTTAAAGAATAAAAAAGGGCTTTCCGAGCTAGTGAGGTGAAAAATAATTTTTACTATAAATTACAGAAGTATTACAGTTTTTATAAAAGTTATCACGGTTTTAATAAAAGTTATCTATTTCTACAAACAGCCTAGTAATACTAAATCTAATTTTTCAACAAATGGGCTTTAGTAAATGTAGCATAAAACAAAATTCATTACTTATTACAAATCACTGTAATTATTATTAAAGTTCCCTATATTTAACAAATTATATTGCCTATTTTAGAAAAGCCATTTGTGATTCCAAGTTATGATTTTAGGAACAGTCAGATTTTAGTAACATCAAGTAACAGAATTTACAAAAGTCAATTTGTTGCTATTAGAATACATTTCTCGTCCTCGGATTAAGTTTTATTTTAGTAATAATTACTCTATTTTTGTTGTCTTTTTTCTCAATGTGGCATATCCTCGGTCACCAAATCTTTAAACCAGTTCCCTCTTTACACGCCTTAGGAAAGCGTATAGAGAAACCTAAAAAACTCAGGTTTCAGGTCAGGACCCGGATGATGCCGTTGGTATTGACCGTGTACGTACGCAAGGATATCGCAGGTTTGAATACCGCTCGGAGCATTAACAATTTTAATGAAATTTACGAAATATGGGTCTAACTATGTCTGATTCTCGGAAAAACAAGGAAAACGCCTAGCGAGGTCGGTCTCCCAGAGGTACCAAAATAATTTACACTAATTTTATGTTTTTAATAATCATTGATATTTTACAGCTGATCTCGATTGCTGGCCCGATAAATTAGATATGATTTGTTTGTGAAAAGGCCCGCCTGGTGTTGAGTAATCGCTGATGGAGCGCGCCTGCCGTCTCCAGTCGATTTATGCCGACTGCGAGTGGCTTTCCGCTGCACATTGCACGGGTTGCTTGAGTGCCCGCATCTGTACAGACGACGACCTTAAAGCGACTTCCTGATTTGTCGGTGCGGAGGCGGTACGATATGAGAAAACTGTGAAATGTCAGTGTCAACTGTCAGTCAACTTAGTACTACTTACTACTCAGTTTGACGTTGGCGGAATCATCGGGATACGATGGAGCCATAAACACAAAGATTGATTGATTGATTACTACTCAGTACTTAAATGAGCGCTTCCTGACTGGCGCGGGACGCGCGGAAGCGGGACGATGCGAAGGCAGTACTGGGGGCCGATTTTTGAATGTCGAACGCTCGACTTTTCATTCTAGATCTGTCAAAATACTATGACGCTTTGACAGATGTCGAGTGAAAAGTCGAGCGTTCGAAACTCAAAAATCGGCCCCCTGGTCCGCTTCTGCGCATAATATTACTACTGCGCAAATGTAATACTGACAGTGGCAGTATTCCGTGAAGTGGGAATCTTTGCGACGTCAGTAAGTTTACGTCAGGGATTTTGATCGTCGCCGCGTTGGTGAGCACACGTGCCCGGGGCGACGACGGGCAGGATCCATTTACCGTACAAAATCTTATCTACTGTCATGGCGTCGTTACCGAACAACGTCATTGAAGACGTGACATTGGCAAAATCATCATAAATTTGATGGAAGCCATTTATTAAAGAATTGATTGAAGTTTACGTCAAAAAAGAAAATGTCACATATCGATCCCGCCCCGCCAAGTCAGGAAATCGCCTTACTGAACAGGAATGTTTGACACGTTCGTTTCTACTAGGTACATAGTTCCCTCATCGAAGGAAAATTGGCATAAAAGCCAATAAAAAATGGCCAGTGAAAAGGTGTTTACTTAGAAACTTTCTGGTAGATAATTTTACGCGAATAACTTATGTTTCAGATTTCTTTTTCGTATGGGCCACCGTTTACGAGCTTTTCACAAAAAAAACTAAAAGGGACGTTTACCCAAAACTACACAAATTGACATCAAATATTTTTCAATGTTTTTGAGGAGAGGAGAGTAAAGCTAAATTGAGTGGGAAATCGTTATTTAAAGCACGTTTGAGTAGATAAATAGTGTATTTTTTGATTTATAAAATATTTGAGAACAAAGGAATGATAAGCCAACAATATTTTACTGACTAACACCAATATATTGATTACCCAGATTATTTCTTTGAAATTCCCTTATTTCTAGGGTTCTCAGTAATCATTACCACTATAAATCTGTTGTTTGGCATGAATGTACATATCAATTATGCCGACAAAAGGGTAGAATAAAACATTAATTATTTCTCTCTCTCAGAAAAAGAGAGAGCTTCCAGATGAGCCCTGGTTTTTTCAGGAATCCGATCGTACTAAGATACCTCAGAAAATTGGTCGCTGATGCCACTGACAAGGCCAGTCAGGAGGGCTTGCAGCACTGCACTATCGTATAGTCCTGCCCCTCCCCTGTTTCGAGGAACAAACTAAATTTGGGGATCTTATCATACTAGAAACCGGATTTTTCAATTTTCGTTTTCAATAGCTTCGCCAGGTTTTTCGCATTGCAGCATCGCCGTTTCGTGTTCCCCGACTAATGACGCACCTAATTATATATATGCCATCTAGGAATCTTATCGTACTAGTTAGTTTCAGTGTGGTCGACTCTTAAACTATTAGTATTTGTGTTTGAAAATGAAATAATTTATTTGTGACATAACATAATAATATATACAATATACAGACAAAACTAAGTAATAAAATTGCCACGAAACGGGCCCGCCTCAGCATAATGCTGACTCGACTCGCAAGTCAGCGCTGGTCTTCCGGCGGTGTTTCATAATCGGATATGATTTTTGAATCGATGAACCTAATATTACCCACTGGATTTAATTAATAATGCTATGCAATGGCGCTTCCTAGTGAGTATTGAAAACTAAATACTCGTAGCATTGTCATGTCACGAATATCCTATTTGAATGTTTAACAACAGCCGGATTGATGACGTAGACACACGAACGTGCCCTTAAAGCTATGGTTGCTTTGCGTGTCGTGTTGTTTCGCAAACGTACAGCAATATTGTGTCGTCGTTAAGGAGAATTGCTTATACTGTTAGCAAAACTTGATGGAACAGGCTTAATAATGGCAATTCCTGTTGTTTGTAGCGCAGTTACACTGTGAATATAAAATCAAAGTACACTTGTAGGTGCTGCAAAGAGACAGGAGTGTTATGCTATCTACCTTAAAATGTTTATATGTATATAATACGATTATATATATATATATATCTCTCTCAAAGTGTGACAATAGGGATGTACCCAATTTAGATTTCTTTATTTTAAAATCAGAATGACAAAGGCGCGAAAGTATAGCGATATGGGACACTCCTTTGTCGGCGGACTACCCTCGTAGAGTGAAAGAAAGAAAGATAGAAAATTAATTTACTCGTAGCACACACAGTTATACAAGTGGGGTAATATTTACAATATTATACACATAAGAAAGAAAAAAGTTGTTTTTTTAATCAGATCCAACCTTACTTGTCATCGCTGGTCTTCCATCGGGGCCGAATTAGGTATCATTTGTTGAGGTCATACATATATATTAAAAAAATCAACTGTATCGTATGAAGGAGCCTAAACATTGAATTTTGAAAATAATTTTCATTTTAATTTAAAACAAGTGACTGAAATGTAACGATGCGATATTTTTAGAACCGGCTCAGAAAGCCCTTTCATTTGATACCTCACACGATAGGTTTAAGAACATTTTTTTTTTCATACAAAAAAAATGACGTCATCACTCCTCTCTTTTTTATTTATTTTTTAGTCCAGCGGGTCAAATTGATTCATATGGCCTAAAGATCAATCGTGCCGATTTTCATGCTTTTAACACCATTTGCAGCATTTTCCATATTATGTAGTTCCCAGTGTACCTACCGCTATCACTAACTAGTATATGAAAACGATCCTTCTCCTTGCTGTACGAAGAAAATACGCTAGTATTTTCTAAACTAATTGTAAGTAGTATCTGTTATTAAAATATCGTGCTCTAGATAAAAATGAACTTTATTCTGTAAGTAAGCCGCAATGGCACCTTTACAAGTCAAAAACTACTTAAGTTTCTCAAAGACCACTGCCGAGAAAAACGTCGAAAGAAACTCGACAGTCACAATTTTTTCCCAAAAATGACGACGACAAACAATGAAAACGAGAGAAAAATACTATATTTGTAGTCCGTGCCGTACACAAATAATTACATTGAATAAAATTACTTTTATGTTCTGTCTGGGAATCCAACATAAAGATCGAGCGTTAAAAGTTTCATAGGAATTTTCCCTATTAGATGGTCTATAAAAGAAAGATTTAGCGAAGAGGCTAAAACATTGAATCTCAGATTTGTAGCAAAAAATGTGACAAGTCATCAAATCTACATATTTTATTAGCCTCTCCCTTGCCGACTAACTTCGACCCTCTGTCGTCGTGACCGTTTTTTCTAGTGATGCTCGGAAATATTGCCGTTGCAATGTCGATAATGTGTTTTAGAATGTTGAGTATTGACCTAACTTGTTCTTAAAAAAAACTTGAAACAAAAAAATATCGTTACATTAACGTGTGTACCTACATCCCTCATGTATGTTCAGGATGTCTCGAAACTTTATACATCGTCAAGATCCTATAAACTTATATATAGTCCATCATTCTGAAGTGCAAACCTCAGTAACACGTGATTTAACACATTCAGAGCCGAGAACACGACACGACGACGAGGAGGCCGGTGTTCCCCGTTCGTAGACAGTTTTCGCTATAAATGAGAAAAACCATGGTATCGGCAACGAGCATAGCGCGTATACTTGGAATTATTTATAATGTCCGTTTTTTTATATTCCTGTCATTAGATTTTGAATCGTCTTGCTATGATGGTAAAGTCGCTTTTTAAACGGACTAATTCGATACAACTCGGCCAATTTAAATGATTTTAAGTATAACACTCGTTGGCAATGTATGTATGTATGTATTGCTTTATTGTACATAAAACACAGCAAAGGGAAATAAATTTAATAGACAGATGAAGTACAAAGGCGAGCTTATCCCTAATGTTTGTGTTAATTATGTTTAATAGATCTCAAACACATTGATATACTTAATACGAAAAATGTATGTATCGACTGGCTGTCTTAATATAGAACATCGACAGTGACGTTCGGACAGCACGGTCCAATATTGCGGGACTATCAAGTAGGTATCAACGCCGGCCGGCGCGACTGCGGGTGCGGCGACACTTCATAAAGAACACTTTTCTACTCAAGCCCTTTATTTATGATGCCCTTTCACATCTAACGCTTCGTTTTATTGTCTGATTATAAGAAACGTTGTGATATTGAATTCGGTATAAGTATAAGCACGTCTGGTGGGGTTTATTGTGTGAACACGTGTCATATACCTACATTCGGCGTGATTCGGCTATTGTTTTTAAAGTGTAGGTAGTTAATAAAAGAAAACAGTTTTTATTTCAGAGGTTATTTAAATTTCTCATTATATTCCCATTCAATTACTGACTTATTATTATTAACTAACGGATTCATATTATAAGTCGTTTTGCGTGATGGTGATTATTTATTCATTAAATAAAGTTTCTTTAGTACTTTTTTGGTAACGTAACTCTAAAAATCATGCATAAATATGCCTGACACGATTTTCACTTCCTATTAAACCATGATGATATTCCAAAAAGTTTGATTATATCAGATTTTTAACTAATAGTACCTAATTAACCCTTTCAGTAGAAATCACAACACACATGCCTCAGAACACTACAGGCGATTCTCAGTAACTATGGAGAATAAGCTGCTATAAGGATTACGACGTAGTGCTACGAACGAACGTAGCGTGGCAGTGAATGAGTTAGTGATCTGTTTTCTTAACAAAATGAATATCACACAGTTTTGTAACTTTAATTCCTAGTAAGTAAACCCCTTAAGAAGTTAATGAAGAGTTCAATTAACATTATTTCCTTGACCAACAATACCTAGTACTAATTCTATGTAATTTCAGGCTTGTAGTTGGCCTCATACAAAGTTTTCACATATTTAATAACACACCAGTGTTGTGAATTTTGTTGCGAAATTCAGTCCATCCATATCCGTTCGTTATTATAACTTAGATAAGATAAGATAAGATAAGATAAGATAAGATAAGATAAGATAAGATAAGATAAGATAAGATAAGATAAGATAAGATAAGATAAGATAAGATAAGATAAGATAATAGATCATAATTACATTATTTATAACTTCTTTAAACTATTTCTCGACTAAACTTATTGAGAAATGTTAGAATGTGAAACTTCACAAGATGGAGAAGGAATCCACTGAGTGTAAAAATGTTATTGTAACGTGGGCAAAATGTCCATTAGATATTATTATTTTCAGTAACTACTGGAATACATAGGTATATTGTTAGTAAATCGAACATATACTCCGACTTTGAACACAAGTTGTCTAAACTCGCAATTTACATCCTTCTATTCCGTGAATTCCGTCTGAATACCTAGTTACTAAGTATAATATATTGTGGGTAATGTTCGCTTATATGAAAAGTATCCTATCAAACGGAATCTCACACGGCACATTTGCGAATTATAAACCCAGAATCCTTCTACGTTACAAGTGCAGGATTTTTTAACATATTGTATTATTCAAATCCAGTGTGGCGGGTTCTTTTTGCGGAGTGGCGGTGGCGGTACATCGCTCCGCACTTCGGGACGTGACCGACGAGCCCGGGAACAGGACCCGAGTCCCACCTGGAAGAGACTTCATTAGCTAATTCACCGTTTTAAGGATGATTCACAGTAGACCGTTCCGTGTCCGGGCCGCCCCGTTTTCTAATACAGGACGCGCGACGGCCGTCGATTTCTTGTACTAGAAAAGGGGCCGGCCCGGACACGGAACGGTCTAGCGTGAATCATCCTTAACTCAAGCTTGTATTTGCACACGGTTCGAAAATAAGTTGTTTTTTTTTCTAAATGTGTGCGCAAATTACTTGTGCAGTAGTTATTGTTAAAGTTAGCCCTTAGGCTAACCCCCTTATTCATAAACGTCCAATAAACCTATATTAGTTAACAAGCCGCTAAAGTTCGTTTGTCCTTATCTGTCACTTTGACATTTACGTTTGAGAGAAAGGGACAAACAACACATTAGTTAGCAGAGGTTTGTTAAGTTTTATGAATAAGGGGGTTAGACTGTAATAAATTGTTTTTATTGTATTTTCTCCAATTTTTATTTAAGCTTTGTAATCTCTATATCATTGTAAATTCTCAAATTATTGTTGGCATAATCATGATGTACATGGTGCATGGTGGTGAAGGGCTGCAGTGTCGCTTAGAAATTATTAAATGTTATAAAATTGTATAGAAGTTGCGAAAGCAATAAAGCATTTCACATGGACATGGAACGTTCCGGATACTTCCACATACTTTAAGTCCAGGGTTGAATGTTTTATTCCAGCGGGAGCAGCCAGTGAAATGCTCCGAATGGCTCGGGGCCGAATTACTTGCAAAAATTGTATGGTCGGCTCTTTTGTAACAAGGAAATAATGGGCCACCGATACATACAACGTTACTCGGCCCACAGCGCACAGTTCCAAGGCCGTATATTTTATTGCAATTTGCAACTCGTCTACATAAATGTTAATTTTGATTGGGATATTGACAACAATAAAACTAAATTAGTCTTACAATACGAATAAACCAAACGCACGAAAATACTCTCAAAATTAAACATTTTTAAACGTAAAAACGTATGAATGCACTATTTGATCATAGAAATGTGGTGACATCACTGATTCCGATTTCCGTACAAACTTCATTCTAACAAAACACTTTTAACATTTCATAAAAAGTAGTTGATTGGACTATCAGTCAACATCCCCATTAAGTAGGTCTAAGCCACTTATAAACGATTCTTCTTACCAGCAAGATTTATGATAGGCAAGTACGAGTATAATTCTAGACTCTAGAGGATACTGCCAAATATCATAAAATCAGGAAAGGCTATTATATTTCCATGCGTTTATTTATGCAACGAAGGAATCGGAAGGAACCTAGATATATTGATCATAAAGGCGTTTGCTCGTATTTCTACTCACTTACTCGATTTCAATTTAAATCACTTCTATGATTCTGTAGTTTCCCAGCAACCAGGTGAACGAAACGTTATTTCATTCTAGCAGGGTTAATTCATGTCGGATCAAATATACAATATCAATGGTATTAAGGAGTATTAAAAGGAGCACAATGCCCAATAAAGGACACCTGTGGTCTCATAAAAAACTCGGGAATATAGCGAGAAAGCGCCCATCCGATCTCATCTTGAAATAAAATTCTGCTTATATATTCATCCAATATTTTTACTTAAAAATTTCACGTAAATTATCTGAACGTATTTCATCGTGGGGTTATTAGTGACATAAACGCGATATGATAGATTGACATCACTCGTGAAACTATTTGATTAAAACTTAATAGCTAAGCTCATTTTGAATGCGACGCGATGGCACGAATATACACAATTATTGGCACTAATTGGCTTCATTGCTTTTGAGCACAATGGATGGATAATATCAACAAAGTAATATAATAATATGCTTAACTCGTTAATAGGTAATTGATTGTGAAAAGCACTCCAATTGGTGGTGTACCGGAGTGATTTGATTATACCTATTTCAAATGTTGCCCTTTTCTACCTCTGTCGCTAATACGACCAGAATGGGGATACGTGACTTTTCATTCACTCTGTAAATTAGAGTACCGTAAACTCTGAGGAAAATAGATCTTGAGCCACACTCCTTACGAGATAATATTGTCTTCGGTTTCCGCAATTATCACTTGTTAACATAATACTACTTCTAAGACGCGACAACCCGAAGTGGATGTTGTGCTCCGACACAGTCGACGGGCTTGGAGCTCAGTCAGGAGCCCTCTGGACTTGGTCGCCCCATCGGTGCTTAGGACGCTCTACAATGTCTTCGACCACTAACTCGATTGGTGATTTAGAGTGACAAATACATCCCGATGTTGCAGCCCCTCACAGCGCTCGTGATCAAGAGGGTAGACTAGACATAGGTACCCCGCAATTTACCCGCTTCACGAGCGCTGTACGTAAAGACCTCGAAGTCGAAACATCGGGATATATTCATTACATAACATAAACGATTATTTATTTTTCACTTCTCATGCTCGAAAAGTGTGTCATATTAGACTTGTGAAGCGGGGCTAAAGTAGTACATTTAAGCCCTAGGGAAAATATGTATACATATTTATGATTTACAAAACATTTTAATTTGACCAATCAAAATACTTCACCTATTAAATTCACCAATCACAGAACAGTAATTTGACAGATTAAAAAATATTTGGTAAAAATTTCAACCAACCAGAACACAGCTGTACTAAAATCGACCAATCGGAAAAGACGTTTTTCAGTTCTCTAAAGTTTAAGCGGTGTCTAATTACGCCTCTTAAAAGAAAAAAAAGCGCATGTTTCATCTCTTTCTTTAATATAGCAACAGAAAGGGAGGCGAATGCGCAAAGCGAACACGCATAGCGAGGCATGACATGGTGCTGTTCTTAGAAAAAAAAACATGCTGTCAAATTAGACATACCTACGCCCGCCAAGAGTTAAATTATTCATTTAAGGTGGATAATTTGTGTTTATGTGTTTTCTCGCAATCGAAGTGAAAAGTAGAGTGTATAACTCGGGCCTAAAAGCCATATTACCACTCGAACAATTTTCTCTCACTACGTTCGGGAAAACAACTATCTCGTGGTAATATGGCTTACTTTAGACCCTTGTCAAACAATCAACTATTAATCCCGCAAGGTATTTGGGCGTGGTACCGCTAATTAGGGAAGGCCTATGTCCAGCAATGGACGACTGCAGGCTGAGGATGATGATGATGATTTGGGGTAGCAATATTTCATTACTCAAATTTGAAATTATTTAATTACCATATTATAGTAGGTACCTAATAAAAACATTTGCTTCTCTCTGTAACTTCATCTAGAGCATTTATACATTCATTTCGCTCTGGGCCAGCGTGGGGACTACTGCCCAATCCCTCTCATCTATGAGGAGGCCTGTGCCCAGCAGTGGGACGTATATAGGCTGATGATGATGATGATTTATACATACCTAAGGCGCATAGTATCACGCCAAAAGTATCATTTACATTTCGTATTCGAAATGTAGATATTTATTTATGTGTTGTGTGCACTCGTACGTGGAAGTAAGAGCGCAAAACAGATTCTTATCAGCTTTTGGACGCGAAATTTAACCAAGGTTCTTTATAAACACCCGAAGTTGGTGTAAACTGTTTGTCTTACTGTTTGTCTCTCAAGTGCAGGAAGACCTGCGGACAGCCTCCTTCGCCAAATTATCTGGAGATTTAAATTAAGAGGAGGGATAGGGCAAGCTCTCGGCAGCATTAAAGTTATGATTTTTTGTCAGTATGCTTATTTTTCTGTTAGGTATTTCGCGATGTAATTTTTTTTTTCATCATCATCATCATATCAGCCGAAAGACGTCCACTGCTGGACATAGGCCTCCCCCAAAGAGTGCCACAATGACCGGTCTTGCGCCACCCGCATCCAGCGGACTCCCGCGACCTTTACCAGGTCATCAGTCCACCTTGTGGGGGTTTTTTTTTACATTGATATTATTCTTAAATTTTTAATTTTTTTGAAATATTTGAATATTTTCACATCACTTTCTTCGCAAATCTAATATTTACATCAAAAAAAAATATTACATTAGTAAGAGCCAAAACCTACGAATAAAACGTGCATAGAGTTTGTATGGAGAATGCCTTGCCCACCTCTGCGCCTTAAGCCAAAGGTGCGGCTGTCGGTGGTTCTTTGTCAGTCTGGTGTTTATTGTCTTAGCTTAGCCCTTATGTAATCCTGAAGTTGTCCAACACATTATAAGTATTTTGATAACATTAATAATTGTAGCATCTCAATGAAAGCCGAAAGGAAGAAGTATACCTATTTTCGTAGTCAGCATATAATTTTAACAAACATAATATTGTATTTCTGACCTTGCTTGTTTGGTACTATGTGGTTTAAAGTTCGTCGACCGAAGTTCGCAAGTTCTACCCCATCTCCGAAACTAAGATGAACCTCGAGGCGATACCAAGTTTCCGCACGTATATTGAGACTAGAATGGATGTTTGATGAATACGGAATGTGATCTTGGTAACATGTAACCGGCTTGTTTCGAAGTTTGGGCCGGACTTGTTTAGAGTGAGAGATCACGAAATAGGACGATACGATTACATTTAGTCGGGGAATCGGCATATTTCGGTTTAGTCGGCAGTTGTCGACTGTATGAAAAGACCTTTAATTAGGATACCTAGAAAAATACAACCTACACTGAGAGAAAAAAAATACTAATTATTAGTAAGTTTTAGTGAATCCCAGGACAAGGAGATTATATACTGACGGTTACAAACCAGTTTTTGATAATAGTAGTTATTTACTAATACCAAAAAAATTGTCCTTGTAACTACTAAACTGTTTTGTAACCGTTAGTATATAATCTCCTTATCTTGGGATTCACTAAAATTCACTAATAATTAGTGTTTTTTCGCTCAGTGTAGGTTTACGTTGTCCCACAGAGAACATCCGGACTTCATTCCCACGAGACTTGAATAATAAAAGTTAGTTTAGCATTTAACTCCTAATGTAAAAGTAATTGTCCTATTGGATGATTTAATTAAAAAAAAAATACTGGAGAGGAGCACAGATGAACATTAACAGAACTGGCTTTCTTATTAAAGTCCCAGTGCTCGACAGTGACATGACACTTTCAATCTTACTTTCAAAACAATAGAAGCGAATAAGGGATGTCTACCTTGCTTCTTAAAGTTAAGGAGTCTAATAGTAGATTGTATGAAAAGGGTTTAAAGTAAGCCATATTATGACACCACCAAAAATGGACAAGGCCCAATGATGTACATTGGCGCATGTAAAAGAAAATAGGAGTCATTATTTTTTTATAGAACAATCAATTTAAAACCGTATGATCTTAGAATTAGGATTGAAGTGTACATTACTGGTGGTGCCACCCTACCACGTAGTTCGAGGGGTAATCTGGCTTTTAGACCAGAGTCAATACACTCTACATTTCACTTCGATTGCGAAAAAATAAATAAACAAAGATTCAATACTTATTTAAAGTATACGTAATCTTTAATCATCGAGGTTAAGCAATATCAGGCAGGTTTGTTTGTATACCTATACTTTGTTCGGAACCCTCGGTGGGCGAGTCCTCGTACTTGTCCAGTTTTTATTCCTATTTGAGGCTAAGCGACGTAATGATTGTCTTCACTAATCTTGGAATGAATTCTCTTTTTATGTCGAATTGACTCTTAATATTAAATATAGAAATCCAGTATTCATCGCGTAACCTATTTAAAGTCCGGTAGTTTTGCTCTCATGTAATGTAACCGTTTTGTTGTTCTAGGAAAACCTGCTTCACTTGTGTACAGTCAAGGGCACCAATATGTATAAAATAAAAATAAAAAAATATTTGTGGACAATCTTACACAAATCAACCTAATCCCAAACTAAGCAAAGCTTGTACTATGGGTACTAAGTGACGATATACATACTTATATAGATAAATAGATACTTAAATACATAGAAAACATCCAAGACCCAAGAACATATATTCGTGCTCATCACACAAATATATGCCCCGGCCGGGATTCGAACCCGGGACCTCCAGCTTCGTAGGCAGGGTCACTACCAACTAAGCTAAAGCGGTCGTCAAATATACACTTTTTCAACTTATTCCATTGAAATAAGGTCCTAAAATGTATACATATTTATGCCCTTGACTGTACATTCATTAACACGGTTCAGTATCAGAATGTAGGATCCTATTAACTTTGTGACGGCGGTGGACGGGCTCGGGGCAAGTGCAATGCAATGCGTGCAAGCGTCGGGATTGAATCCCCTTTTAGGCGACTTCCTGACTTGGCGGGGCGGGATCGATATGTGACATTTTCTTCTTTGACGTAAACTTACTGACGTCGCAAAGATTCCCACTTGTTATAATACTGTCAGTATTACGTTTGCGCAGTAGTAATATCATGCGCAGAAGCGAAGCAGTACCGCCTTCGCATCGTCCCGCCACCGCGCATCCCGCGCCAGTCACGAAGCACTCATTTAAATGTAGGGGCGTAGTAAAAAATGGTATCGCGTCGACTGACAGCTGACACTGACATTTGGCACTTTTCTCATATCGTACTGCCTCCGCACCGACAAATCAGGAAGTCGCCTTACGGTATTCCGCTTTGCAGATGTCCGTTGTTTCTTTTGGAATTAGTTAATACATTTTGTATGTTTGCTAATGTCAAATAAGTTTGTGATCTTCCATTAGGAAGAAACAATATTTTTTCATTTCGAATTTACAATATTTTCATTTTAACTTTCCTCTGAATAAATTGTGAAGTACTAGAATTAATTCAAATATTTTGTTTTTAGGGTTCCGTACCCGAAGGGTCCAAACGGAACCCTATTGTGGGAGATTGAATAATAATATACAAAAAAGTTTTACTCTCCGCATTTCTTTCACTCCACAGACATATGAACATTAAAACGAATAGAACACATTAAGGGGAGGTATCCCCAATGTCCTGCTCTCTACGGAAGCTCTGCGCGTAGTTTTCGTAAATATTTAGCTATAGTTATTAAGCTGCGAATTTGTCTAACTATTTAGGATCTTTAATTGAGTACAAAAATTAAATGTAATTGCGATTTTTTTCTAGCGAGTGAAATTCATCAGGTCATGTAACTGACTGCGATTTTGACTAGACAAGATCCTTATGTTACACATATGTTTTTTTTAGAATTTAAAACACTATATTCTATGTCTCAGATGGTTTTAAAAAACTCGAAAGTGGTAATACCCAGCCTATCACAATGGTATCTGGTATCGATACACGTCTGTGCAAAGATACGGAGCCGATTGCGGATAAACAGTAGCAAGGGAAACAGTTTTACATACGGACCAACAACACAACGTTAGCGATTTCACCGAAACAAATGGACTCATCGGTTAGCGCCCGACTCGGCCGAATAAAAATGTAACGTGAACAACGTTATTTACTTTTGTATTGAAAAGGCCGAAGAATCGGTAAAACTCATTTATCGGCATTTACAACTTCTACTCGTACGACGCAACGCTTTTTCGTCACTCGAACTTTTTCGAACTTTGTTTTGACCTCTAGTATGCATGTGCCAAATGGCTAAACTGTACATAGATTTGCGATTTTTCTTTGAAATTAGGCCTACCGCTACCACTAAGGGTCAGAAAACATTAATATAAATCGTGGATGACACGCACTATAAATTGGTACGTTTAGAGTCGGACGTTGGTAGATGCGTGCTCTTGGCTTGGCGCGCGTTGAATCAAGCGCGCACGACCTATGTAGTAAGTACAAATATGATTTCATTACGTCGAGCCGCATAGTCCATAGACGTCCGAAATTGAAACAAACATTGCAATCCGTCGTACGCTAATCGCGTCCGCGCTCGGCTTCCTATTGCACTTCGGATCAAAAATTCATAAATTGTTTACAACTCCATTTCAAATGCAATACTATCGATAATAAAAATGTTCGCGATAGAGTATTGTAACTGCTCAGCAGTACGGAATGCTCAATAAATTGAATGTAGGTATAAAATAGTAGTTTATGAAATCTTAGAATAAATATTTAATGCTCCTATACACCAAACGTGGGATTGTTGCCGTTTTTATAGATAATGGTACGGAACCCTTCGTGCACGAGTCCGACTCGCACTTGGCCGGTTTTTTTTTCTAATAACAAAAGGTTGATACCAAAAATTCAATTTTAAGACCACGTTATTCGAAATCATAGTATTTTTCATTCAATTTTAAACCATTAAATACTCACTTTATTGATGGGATATTTAGATATGTTATAGTTTAAGAGTCGGTCTAGTGTATTTTAAGGCTGAAAACACGATATTTGAAACTTCGCTCGATGATCTCACATCGCAAAAACAGGTAAATTTTGATCTTATTGTGAGTCGTATATAAAATATATCCAACTCAGACTCGAGTAAAATATATCAATAGATAGGAAACGATGTGAAGAAGTGTATTTTACGGCTAATTTTTTTTAAATGTTTTTATATTTAACAAAACTCAAAAATATCAGAAAAGCAAACTGCGCGCTTCATTTTAGTAGACAGATGGCCGTTGGGCCTCGAGCTGGACGGACGTCTGTCGCACTTTTTGCAGTTTGACATTTATAAAAATCGCATATTTAATACCAGTAACTAGATGATATTAACATTTCCAGGGTAAATTACTGGTGAGTCATATCGACGAATAAACATTTAAAATAGTTTTCCTGGTACTTTTACAATTCGAGATAGTGGAAAACATAAAATGTGGCTAATAAAGCTTATCATTATATCATTTTTTTCCTTTTTAAACCCTCTCTTATTACAAAAGGTTTCATTGAGTATTTTTAGAATGTGGATTTTTTTTCCATTATACTGGTCACACTGTACTAAAACCCCCTACCTAATGGCAATTTAAACCTAACCGACTACTAAAGCCTAGCCTTAAGCTTAAATTTTCCCTACCTGAAGGATGAAAGCTAAAGGAAAAAGGAAATTAAACAATCAGTGAGAGTTTAAAAGGAAAATATTATTTATTGATTTGGTTTTGTTTTTATTTGAAAGCTAGAGAAACTTTGATTATTTACCCCAATGAATTCAAGACTAGAATTCATTAGGTATCCGCCTTGTCTCCTAAGACTGCTAACCCAAAAGCAAGGCGAATGGAACGAAAAAGGTTAGCACTGGACCTACTTGTTACAAAATAATACTTAAAAATGCCGTATAAAAATACAAATGAAACGTAGCTTGCTCCGTTGTAAGATATGGCCAAAATTGATCGTAAACGTCTAGTGGTGACCCCGCGTTGTGAGATGTAGTCCCAGAAATCCTTTCAAAAGGTGAGCGTTTGACGAACTAGAACAGAAAAGTACACATAAGAGTAATTGGAATTAAATTAAATTGAACGTTTTTGCAGTCCCAATAGTAACCTTACTACTCCGCCCAGAGATGATATAATTAATTATATAATTCAATAATAGGATATTTTATATATCAAATTAGGTTGCCTACGTAAGTATCCGGATATCTGCTAAAAACAAACAATTACAAACAGTTATTAGTGAGTGGGTTAGTTGTGTGAGAGTTATTTATTATTATTTTTAATCAATTACTAAAACTTTAAAGAAGTATTATTTACAAATGAATACGACCCATCGTCTTCAATTTAGAATAAGTAATCTTCAATTTAGAATTACCAGAGCCGTAATGCAGTAAGTTTAGTGGATAATCCCTTCCGACAGAACTCCTTGCATCTATTAGTCGGTTACACATTTATAATATTCGACAATGCATCCGAAGTCTGACCACCGGAAATCATACACCACGCATCTGCTCCACATTTACTGGAATTCCTCATTGATATATCTTTACATTAAACAAGCTTTTGTATTGGAGACTGTTGAACAACCAAGCTGCTGGGCTTGTTAAAGTCATTGCCTGTCCCCAATACTTAACCAAGAGCTCATATATTGAAGACTGTTGAACAACCAAGCCGCATGGCTTGTTAACGCCATTGCCTGTATTCAATACGACTATTGACCGCTGTTGAACTTCGGCAAGCCACAAGAGCGAGCCTACCATTGCCTGCTCTCAATAGCAACACTCTGGTTAACACGTAACATGAAATTGGCACTGATGTGTCCTCCACTATTCCAGCAGGGTACCTCTTAGCGAGCGAAACCCTATTTGCTGGCGTCAACCGCAGAGTACATTGAAGAAACTAAGTCTCACCAGCCCAAGATCACCAGTGGTAATTAACACTAAATTTCCAAAGAGAATCTCCCATTCATTATATGAGACGAAATCTACACTTCCGATGAATAATTACTGAAGATAATTATTAACTTTTAATTGGTTAACAAGCGTTTAGAAATCTTTAAATACTGTATGCATAAATACTCTAAGCACTCGCTATCAATACCCGAACATTTCATGAATAAAATAGCACTAGAAGTAAGGAGTAACAACTCACCCATAAAATATTAACCTGTGGGACAAAATATGATTAGACACCTTAATCTAAAATATATAAAGGCCTATCACATATTTAGACTAAATGATTTACAATCTTACCAAACCCCCCTAGGTATATCTTGCCTAGTTGAGCTGCCACGTGCTGGTAATGGACAACGTTGCCCGTAGAATGTCTTCTTGGTGTTTCCTCGGGGACTGTCGTACGACGAAAGAGCCCTGTTATCACGTGCTGGTATGCACTGGATGGACACTGTTGCTCGTAGAATGTCTTCCTGGTGTTACCTCGCCGACTGTCGTATGACCAAAGAGCGGGCGCTCTTGCTACCACGTGCTGGACATCGTTGCTCGTAGAACGTCTTCTTAGTGTTTCCTCGCCGGCTGTCGTACGATGAAAGAGCGCTGCTACCACGTGGTATATACTGGACGGTGCTGCACGTAGGTGGTTGTTAGTGTTTCCTCGGTGACTGTCGTACGATGAAAGAGGCCGAACTGGGGTGAACATTGCCTTATATAGGCTCAAATCGCCGAGTATCATACGATTTCTTATTTCATTCGACTTTAAATACGATGACAGTTGTAATAAGATTTAATTTTGCTTGTAGCCTAATTACCCCCAACTCTAACCTGTTACAATCCTTTGTCTAGATCCTACAAAATGCTAAGAAATTAGCGGGTAAAATGGTCAGCTCTGCTCGGCTCAGTAGATGTAACTACCTCCAAAATCACGAATTTATGACGAACTATGCACTATTATAGAAAATTAACCTAAAATTATTATCATAATTAAAGTACAAATTCCCAAATTGAATGCAATGACCATGTCCGACACGTAGCAAATGCATCTTTGATCCCTAAACGAATGACCTGACCTAGCATTGCAAGCCTAATATATGTAATATTAACCATATGGTAATATTCTGAAACATGGTTAATTAATGACCAATTAATCAATCTGCAGTTGAATTAGAATACATCCCTCATCCCCTTATCTAAACAAAGTACCTGATTTGGCCCACAAACTAAATTGATTGATAAAAATACAATATATCTCCCCTTGAATCCAGTCTTACAACAATGTATATATTTCGCTACTTAACGGATGTTTCAATGATAACTAATATATTATAGTATACTACATTACTCCATTATTCATGTCAATTAGAAAGAAATATCATAACTCTAAGATAAATCACATTTAAGTAACATTTATTGATTTATAGGTTATGCTCTTCAGGTTTGTTCTTTGTAAGATAATTTCAACTATATAGCTAAAACTTTAAACCTTGTGTTACAAATAACGATTGAGACTTAATATGTGCTCATATTATACTAATATTCACCAGTTATTTGATAGAAGGCTAACCCATATTCAGAACAATAAAATCAAGAAAATCATTAGTTACTCACTAACTAAACCTGTAATATATTAGTTTAAATATTATTTGTTTGTTGCATTAATTTTCCCCATAACGTAGCGCTAGTCGGAAAAGCTTAAAAACATAAATAATTTATTTCAAAGCCCCAAATATTGACGCCTTCTAATTTTAATTAGCAACGTTAGCTTAAATCGAGTAAGCTTTCTTTTAGGTAGGCAATGAAATGGACAAGGCAGGTGCCTTGTTCCAGTACAACACTCCTTCATATAGCATATTGTATATTTTATGTCTATGTGTGAGTATATTCATAGCGCCTGACACATAGTTTGACATCTGACATTAGCAAATTAAATTCAAGCTTGGTATTTCAAATACAATATTTTAAATTATTAAATATATTGAGCTTCGTATTGTAACAAAATAAATATGCCCAAACGGACCGTAATCCTGCCAAAGTTTTGACGCTATTCGACTTCAATTTGCTCTGCAGTTCAATGTAAAGCAGAATGACATCAGTATTACGATGAAAGTGATATTATTGCATTGTGTAATTATTCCAGTATATCAACGTAAACGATAAAAAAGAATAATACAAATTTAAATGAAAAGATGCCTCGGATAATATCTGAAATAGAAAGGGCCCAAAGCTCTGAGGAATTCTGGCCGCTTACGGCTAGTATGTGGGGGAGGATATCTGGTGACGGCGTCGCGGTCTCAGATCTATGATCAGCGGCTTCGGTGAACTTCACTTCATAGCCACATCATGCGCAAATGTTTACGTGAATTTACTGGACGAAGTGATGCTGCAAATTGTTCTACTGACTTTCCTGACTTTATTCAAGATAATTGCCCCATACAGCACGGGTCACTTGGGAATGGTTTACTCTACAGCTACATCCAGGCATAAATGTAATGATGTAATGCCATCGCCTGAAATTCGAACCCGATTGAGAATCTTTGGAGTTTAATGGTTCAACATTGGGATCATCACCATGAAAGAACCAAAGAAGCAATTCAAGCAATAGATACTGCAATGAAATATGGGAGGAAATGCGGGGAACTGACATAATTATCAACGTCTTCTCAGCTTATTGAGAGACAGGCTACAAACTGTTGTAGACGCACTGTGGTTGCACGCATCCCTCAGTCTTATGTTTTATGTTTATAATAAATTATATAATAAATCTTGAATTTTATTTAAGATGGATTTATGAACCGTACTGTCTTCTCGAAGATCTCACGGTTCGAAATAAAGGCCATACGATAAATAAAGAATAAATATCTGGGCGACCAAGATTTGCTCGGCGTTTTCCCGGGCATGAGACCTAGCTAGATCGATTGCTCGTCCCCGAAAACCCCCACATACCAAATTTCGTCAAAATCGTTAGAGCCGTTTCCGAGATCCCCGAAATAAATATATAAATAAATAAATAAATATACAAGAATTGCTCGTTTAAAGATATAAGAATATCTGGGCGACCGAGCTTCGCTCGGCGTTTTCCTAGGCATGAGACCTACCTAGATCGATTGCTCGTCCCCGAAAACCCCCACATACCAAATTTCATCAAAATCGTTAGAGCCGTTTCCGAGATCCCCGAAATAAATATATAAATATACATATAAATAAATAAATATACAAGAATTGCTCGTTTAAAGATATAAGATAAAGAACTAATAAATAAAGTTGTAAGCTTTTATTAGCAGGGCAAAATATTTATGTTGAATCTTTTTCTAAATAAAATAAAAAAAGTACAAAATATTTATTTACCAAAATAACGCTCAATAATTATTTATGCTCTAAAAATTAAAAAAAAAACACTTGCTCTTGCCTGAGATTCGAACCTGTGACCTGTGCTTTAGAGAGCAAGCGATTACTAATTACACCACAATGTACTTGGCTTAGTGGTTGAAATTAAGCTACTTATTTGTGGCTTGCAACTTTGACTTTTTGTGTCGAGTCGTGATAAAATTTAGCCCTTATTTAGTTAACTGAAATCTGTCAAAACTGCGCAACAGAGACAGAGATATGCAATGACAAGTCTACACTCTTTTGCGTGAATGTCATAACAATCTGTTCTAAATTTAAATGGTTGACAACCTAATTATCACGTGCGCCACTCTGGCTTATTCTGGTTAATTTGACAAAGAAGGTCTGTCACATATTCAAATTCTAAGTTACAGCAATCATTAAAAAAAACGAGGTCAGTGACCTGTCACAGTAAAGTGAGATAGTGTGTGTAAAATGTAATTGTGTTTGTTACTGGGGAGAATTACGATAATGTTGCGCCGCCTAGCGGATTTTTTGTGTCGCGTTTGTAGTTTCGCTGCAATAAGAAAGCCTTAAAAGGTTGTTCAATCGCCACACGTCATCATCTATTTACCCTATTTCTTAATATAATCTTTGTGTATGGTATTTTGTATTCGTATAGGCTCAAAATGTCAAAAACAGAGTTGTCAAATTGAAAAAAAAGGAGCATACGTCTGCACCGATGAAGGGCCAGCGCCCATCTCAAAGACTACAATTATACAATACAATACAATACAAATACTCTTTATTGCACACCTCAAAAAGAACACAGTACAATACAATTATGCAATTATACCTACCCATCTGACGAGATAAGAAAATTATGGTAGCAGGAAAAATGTATGGAAAAGTCACTAAAGCCATTAGAAAAATTTAAGAAATTAATGCAAAAGCACCTACTTGTTATCCAAAGGCAAAGTTAAACTTCATAAATGACTATAGATACCTACACTTAACACTTATATAAGTACCCCATTCACACTTAAACTGATTCATACATTCATTCATTTAAAATTTTTTTTTTAGTTCGGTTAGGATTTAATAAAATAAAAACATAAAATATATCTAATTATAATTAACCTACAAACTAAAATCTAATAATAAAACTAACTTAAACTATTAAAAGTAAAAATAAAACTATTAAAAATCTTTATTTTTATTTTATTTCATTTTTGTTTCTTGAAAATGTTCCATTTATGTACATACATACATTTAACCATATTAAACTAGACTACCACCATATATATATATATATATATATATATATATATATATATATATATATATATATACATGCCTACACTCACTGCACATATATACACAAACATGCCTTTTATATCTTTGTTTTCATTGTTTAAAATTTTATATTTCTTGTCACCATTTAACGGCAAATTGCACAGCGCTTCCTGATGCATTATAAACATTTACACCTCCAAAAAAAAAAGGGCCAAACTGAAAACCAGCGCTGGGCAACCTGCCCAGCAAATGCTGAGGTTGGTACCTTTGGCCAACTTGATTCGAATCTAGATAGTAAATACCTTCTTACTGTATAAACTTAGAGTAGTTAGACTTAAGGTTAATATTATCTGAAATAAGATCATTTATTCATAAAATAAATTACCTAGGCACAAACAGTCCACAAAATCTAATCCACAACACAGGCTTCGTCAGGTGCGTACAAAAACAAACAATCACAACACAGAGACACCAGAGATGAAATCCGCCACAGGCTTCGTCAAATGGACTTAACATAAAGGACCGCCCCGGATCGTAGACGGCTCAAAAGTTCCCATAATACTGGCGGCGTTGCCGCGCTGGATGGCCAGGGAAATCTGTTGAGCCACAAACGACCCCGACCGAGGATCGCACCCCCTTTCCCTCAGTCGTCGACCCAAATCCCTAACCAAGTCCCTGGCCTCCGCGCCCCATGGTCCCGCAGTCTCCACCGCTACTGGCACGAAGTCGTACATCGGTTCCAAGGCAGAGTACTTCGCGTGTTTGGCCCGGGCCGCCGACTCTGCGGCCGCCCCGGCGGACCTGACGGTGTGACTCAAATGGGACGGTGCAAACGTGCTCACACACGTGGCGTCCCACAAGAGACACCGACCTTTCTGCCATGGAACCAATGTCAGACCGTCCGGCCTTTTCCCATCCGTGCCGATTCCGTGCGTGTTATCTGAAATGTATTTTCTTGTATTGTACCCATTTCATGTTTTGGCAATAAAGTGTATTTATTATTAAAGTTTAGATTTACGTTCGATATTCTCGTTGGTTTTTGCTAGGAAAGATATGAAGTTGCATAGATGCCCTCGGCTAGTCCTTTGGCTATTAGAATAACATATGGAATTAATAAGTGTCAAAGACAAAATCGTATTACTCCGTGTTCTAGCAAGACGCCATATTTTAACTTTTATGTACTTTTAGACTCGATTTGCAGAAAAACAAAGCAATCCAAATGTTTTATCACATAGAGGCTGTCCACGGGTCCTTTCTGAGCGAGTAGGTATACTTTTTAGTTGAATTATTCCACATTTGTTAAGCAAATTCTTTGTTCTCAAGAACCTCTAAAACGCAAAATATGGGAATCCTGCCCTTAAAAAGTACTTCTTAATGGATACTCGAATGTAGGACTGCAGCGAGGTTGTTCCGTATAATTTGTATGGAAAATTGAGCACAGGTTGTATTATTACCAAAGTATTACGCAGGTTTCATTTTTTGGGGAACTAAATGTTGCAAAAGTATCTAACTATACTAAAAAACTACTTAATTAATTAAAATTATTTTTAGCAAAAAGAACGTCTGTGGATGTTTTTTTTACCACAACACAAAATGTAATTATAGAACAAAGGTTTCAGTGTGAAACTTTTTGACAGCACATGCGATCTAAAGTTGATATAAACAGGGCCGGGGAGATGCGTCGCTGCAACGCAGAACTTTCCAGATATATCGGCGACACTCGCAAACAAAGCGCACTGCCACAATACCTGCCGCTCTGAAGGCTCGCGGCCAACCACCAACACACATTTACATCCTACACAACCACTATTCCCCCCGCAAAAGAACCCTTTTACAATAACACGAACTTTTCGAATTTCGTACGTTAAGTTTCGCAAACGCAAAGTTACTATTGTCAAGTTTTGCTATATGCAAGCACCGTTCGCGCCGCTCCATGAGATAACCACACATCATAAAAGAGGCACCCTCCTGAACTTTGCTTTAATTTCTGTTTCCCGCGTTTGGGAATTCCGGAGTTTGTGTCTTATAGTTAACGAAATTATTACAATGTTTATTATGAATTATGGAAGTAGTGAAACAGAGTGATAAGTTTTTTAAATATGAAAATGAAACCGAGAATGGTCGCTTTGTGGTCACTTTTATACTTTACCGTGGACGTCCATGGCACGATAAAACTCTATGGTTTCATGTATAATTCGTCTTAAGTTAAATATCTATAGTTATATTTTATTCATCTATGGTCTATTTATGAATGATACCAAATAGTTTTAGCGTGCCATGGTCGTCGACGAGAAAGTATAAAAGCGTCCAATATTAGCTGAAGTTGATAGATTTTGTGTAAAGGTATTTTTTTTTAGTTTTTCTTAAAGAACTCGTAAACGATGGCCCATAGCAAAAAATATTCTTAGACATAAGTAATCTACATATTTAATTATAAGAAAAATTGAAATTATGTTTGAATAATTAGTATGTTATGTTCGAATAATTATGGTTAACTTCAAATTTAAACCTAAATCAATTTTCACATGCCTTACGGCTTAACATATCAAGGGTCAAATTTATGTATAAGAACTAATGTATATACCATATGTTATGTGAATAAACTTTCATTCATTCATTCATTCATTCATTCATTCATTCATAAAATTCTCTACAAGAAAGGTTCTACGCACTTTTTCGCTTGTATGAATATTTAATGAGATTTTAAAGGGAGAAAGTTAATTATAATAAGTGGTTCCATAAGTGGGTCTCATTCATTTGTTTCTCAATATTCCTAAAAACAATTCCTTGTACGGAACCCTAAAATAATCTAGTTTTTATTTTATTTCTGTATACCACTTGCCTCTACTATATTTGGGAACGCTATGTGTTAGCATACTCACTAATTTTCATTGTAAAATATTTTTGTATCACTTTGAAAGAGCGTCAGTCAATGCTAAAATATATTTATGGAGCATTAGTCAGAGACTGTGTATTAGCATTAAGCGGCAATTACACTTACGAAGTATAAAGAACACGTTAGTCGGCCGCATTCGGCGATCGACAGCGGCCAAGTCGCCGTAGTAGGCGGACAGACTAGTGTAAAGACGACCTTCGTTGGCCTAAGTAGTTTAAAATGAATTCGGCGACCGCATTAGGTGAACGACGAAGTGTAATTGCCGCTATAGCTTCAGTCCATCACCTCTCCGATGTCGGGCGCGAGTGAACGTTCGACAGTGACAGCAGAATTCAATAGCCGCGTAAGGAATAAAAGTGGTGGCCTATTGACAGCTCAGTCTGTTCACAGTTGAGAATTCATTTCGGTTGGTAAATTTGTCGAGCGTCCGTCCGAAATTGCGAGCTTATTGCGTCCACCGCTTGTTTGTCTGGCTGGTCAAAGCTTTGTAAATTACAAGGTGTGAAAACAAATGTCACAATTATTATTCACATTCGATGCCGGTGTAATGTGGTGACGGGGAAGTTGATTGACGCCACAGATCACTGATTTTAATAGAAATCAAGATAAACCTTTTAAAAATAAACGAAATGTTTCAGATTTGATGTCACAAACACGCACGATGGTAGGATAGGTATCAAATTTCAGTTAAATTTTATGTCAGGTTGAAAAACGGTTTGCACAAGATTTAGCGTGGACTAGTTAAATGAGAGGGACTGTCATCTGAACTTCCAACCAAGAGGTAAATTAGACCGGTTTTCTCACCGGAGAGGGACTGAATTTCAGTCCTTTCAGTCACTGAAATATCAAATGATATTTCGTACATAATTTATTTTGAACAACGCAGCGGTATTAGCCTGGGTTTCGAACCCAAGACCTCTATATTGCAAGTCGCGTGCCTTACTATTCGGTACCAGGGACCTCCAAACTATTTATTATATGTGGTATATATTTATTTATGGTATTTATTTAGTTTCTTAGATCTAAATTAACTTAATTTAAAACATTGTTGTACCCGATGTAAGTTTGTATATTTCATTTTCTCACTTTCCAGTCAATCCCTCAAAGGTTAGCTGGAAGAGATCCCTCATAGGGATAAGTTCACCTTTGTACTTTAATCTTATGTGACATGTTGTTTTAACCTGTTTTGTGTACAATAAAGTGCTAACATACATACATACATACTATGGCCTGCAAGGCTCTCCAATCCGACCCGCAATAGCGGTCCGAACCGCGGTCTTCCGCGTTTTTCTTGACACTAGCCCAGCCATGAAACTCTAATCTTGCAGTTATCTTGGTCCTCAGCCTCACGAATTTCCCTCAGGCGCAATATGGCCATCGGGCTAAAAAGTTTGAAGACCCCTGGGTTAAGTAAACAACTATGAATTAACTTACATAGCTTATCAGCTAGCTTTTCATTACACTGCATTTAACCCATTCGCGGCCAACGATCGCTACGTGTGCTACGCCGTAGCGCGTAGCAGCGTTTTCCCGCCTGTAGCGGAAATCGCACGTAGAGGCATGACGTGATGTTGTGATTGGCAGTGAATGGGTTAACGTATCATCGTGTTTTCATATGCACTTTATTCAGTGACAGTATTCTTAAAGTATTTCGTTTCAGGAGAATACTCTGCGCCTCGCTGTTGCTTCGTAGTAACCTCATTTTGCAAAGGTAACCTCGATATTAGAGCCATTTTCACACACAAATAGCTACGTTGGTAGCACTCGTGTTTGAAGATTAACGGAACAACTATTTCAATGGTTAAACTCTCTCTACGGCACTCTCAAATTTGAGCACTGAAGTAGTTTTATGTGAATAGTTAGAGATAGAGGATACGTGCACCATGGCATCAAATTGCAAATGTATTTCAATGTAATGTGTACGTGAAATTTTGGTGCGGGTCTGAGCCCGCGGAGCTAAGTAATATTTGTTCAAGTGCAGAGCTCCGATAAACTTGCCGCCAAGTCGGGGCCTCTATTCTGTCATCGCATCGCCTTGGGTATCTCTTCATAGTGTTCATAGTAGGTATATTTTGTTCATGTATTCATACTTACATGTAAGCTTTCTCTTGCAACTTATGTAGGTAATATTCGACGATGAGTTAAAGGAGCTGATTGTTAACATGAGAACATTAATAAAATAATAAAATCAGTATACGCTTGTTTTGTATAGAATAAGAAGAATAATAAAAATACTGTACAAATCCTAACCTGTCCCTAGATAAGTAAGCAGATATTAAAAATAATGGCGTAGGGATGTTATAGCCCCATCGCCTACTGGTTTTCCAGTGCAATCAGTCAACGTTTGTCAGCTTGTGGCGGGCTGTTAGCGAGTAGCGACTCTACAAACCTGAGTGCGCCTGGGGATGTCTTGTGGTCAGGTTGTACCGATCAGGTGGTTGTTTGTACAGAGCCCCCGCCGGCCGTTGGAGTGTGCAGTTGCAAGAGTTGTTCTTCGAGGGTGGATGTGGTCACATTTATGTGGCGAGTAAGTTGGCGATATGTTTAAACTCAGAGCGAGTCACCGTCTGCCGGAGATAAAAATCTGGGACAGTTTTATTAGGTAGGCGTAGTCCATCATCTTCAGTATCTTCATGCAATACCCTGGTTCATTTAGATTTCATCAACCAGCAGACCCTGTACATCATGGCGGGTGCTGTGTCTGTATGCGTCCTATTAGCGGGTAGGCAGGGCAGGGACAACATCCGCTCGGTGTATCCCTTTCATTTCATTCAATTGTCAAAAGGGCCTCTACGTGTTGGCTATGTGTTACTCGTTTAGATACTTCGGTACCACGCACGCTTCCCAAACGTCCGGGATACCATTGTCCCGGGAGCGGGAAAGACGTATACAGATAAAAATGTGATAACAACATGCTATCGATTCTTTAAATATGTAATTGATTTCATACAACAATGCCATCGATACAAACAGTGCAGCCGCATTGAGATTAGATTTTCGAGCAACTAGTAGAAACATATAGTCAATGTATGGTAAATCGATAATAGTACTCAAAAATCGTTAGACCTACTTTAACAATACAGTTTTTTAGATTTCACGGTTCGAGAGTTACAGGAAGACACATTAGACACACAAGACGAAACTATAAGGGTTCCGCTTTTGTCACTTTGGCTACAGAACCTTAAAAACACCAGTGACAGACGAACGAACCATCTCCAACAATTTCACAAATTATCGAGTATGAGAACTTTTTAAATTGTACACTAAAATTGATAAATATAAAGCTTTCTATTACTTACTATAATAACATGCGCCTACATTCTGAGTTCAAAATAACTCCAAACTTTACTGTTCAAGTAAGAATAATGTTTGAAACGCTGTAGCAGACAAACAGAACTTTCCATAATATGATTATTTTTCCCACTGTACGAGATACTAGAACCATAAACATTAAAACGTATCTAGGAACTATGCATGAAAGAATATCTTTACAAATACGGCTCGACCAAATTTCGTAAAAACTTCACCATAACTGAACATAAGCCGAGCCGATCGTTTTCAGAAGCCATACTCCAACAAAACTTACAGGGCTTAATATGAAGAATTCTCAAGTCCCCGATCGGGTTCGGGCACAAGTTAAATGTAGTGTAAACAGCGCTAGTTATCGCGACACAGCGCGCCACTAAATCTTCCAATGCTCCGCTTGGCTGTTTCTCATGTCAACTACCGTCACTGCACTATGCCCTGGCACGGGCAATCCGATTTCTTCACTTTAATTCGCTTAGTTGGGCAGTGCAGCAACTAATCGTGCTGCAATTTTTCGTTTTGTGCAAAAAATCGGAAAGTAGGTTTTAGATTTTAACACATGTTAAGGTGAAAATTGAAAACCTTAGTCGTGTAGAGCACAAAAAAGTGCATTGGTTCTTACAATCTTTCAGAAAAAGTAAATACCATTAATGTTAATATAAACTAGACCAATTTTTAAAAATTAATTCCGTCCAACATCTGGTACTTACGTACCCTCAAAAGATACTGACACGAGACCCGAGCTCGAAGCTTCAAGAACTTAGCAAAAGTTTCAAACACAGCTTATTAAATACGAATCACTAAACTTTTTGCTCACCAATTCCCACATTTTACCCACGATAAGAGGAGTGGTAGAGTTATAAATATGCATTAGATGCTAACAAATTACGTAGACATACTCGTAGCTTTCGTAACATTTGCAGCACTAAATTTAAATCATATCCGTCACTTGAGTGCTTATATATAGGTATAATTAAAAGACAAAAACATTTTTTTGTTATTTCACGTGGTCGCGTGGTGAGGGGGAAGGTCTAAAAATAGGTGTAATTAAATTTTCGTATTAGTGTTGGCGTGTCAAAAAGGGTATGTTTGGGAAAAATAGCTTTTGTATGAAAGTGCGAGTAGTTATGGGGAATTAATCACAGTTATCATCAAATTATCCACAGGAATCCCTATTCAATTATACCCCACTCGACATAGTACGTCAATTTGTTTTTATTTTTAGAATATGGCGTCTCATTGTTGCCATATTGAGTCTTGTTTACTGTCATTCGGAGAATTACGACAAATCATTTGACGTAATTAAAATCGGCCCACGCGTTTGGTCTCTAGAGTGCCACAAGAAGAATCATATAGATACATACGTACATTTTATATAAAATACTATAGCACGAGCTTAGAACACTCCTCGATACTAATGATTATTCTTCGCTTATAAATGCTTTAATATTAACAGAACAGCTGTAGCGGTTTTAACTTCTCGTTGGATACCGCGCGATAAGGGTCCGGCTTTAGTTGTAAAAGTTAATCTGGGAACAGATATCGAAGTTATCCCTACAACTAATAGGTACCTAATATAAGTTTACAATTGAATAGCGTTTTATTAGCTGTTCATTTTCATCAATGCCTGCCTACTTACAAATGATAGGGGAGTTGTGGCAGAGACGATTTCTCCCTACCTATAATAGTTAACGAGCCGGCAACAATGACAGGCTGTCAACAACTCTCCTATTTGCCTTAATTTTTCTGGGGTAGCATTTAACGAACCACCAAATTATTTGCCGAATGATGCTCTAAAAAATTACATTGATTACCAAAAATACTAGATTCGCACCAAATTTTCAACTCCTTTTAAATATAAAGTGCAACTCAAAGAAGTAACATGTCGATAACCTATTAAATTAAATTGTTACCAAATAAATTAGTCACTACCCAAAAATACTTAATGATCACCTAATTTCAAACACCAAATTTCATATAATTTACATCCAAATATTACAGGGTTCGTAATCCTATTAAAATTATTTACACCCGAATAATTCTTTCGATACCCAGAAATACTACATGATCACCAAATTTCACGCGGCAATTGTTTTTTAACGCCCGACGCGCAGAGCAGTTCCAATCTAGTCTAACCTCATTGCTAGCACACTGATGCGGTTTTCCATACGGTCCGTCTCGCTCGCACGTCGCACCGCGTGCGAGCAAGACAGCGCTAAATGATTTTATTTTATAGAATATAGAAGCTTCAAAATTTCTGTAACTTGAATGAGACACGGTAGGTACATAACATAATTTAATTTAATATATTTTCAACAGTGCTTTCCTGGTCGCATACAGCTATTTGTTCTCAGATGTTTTTGCCTCAATTTGTCTAGGTAGTAGTATTTTTCTATGACATCTATTTTTATTTCAAACTAGTGGACATTGGAACAGTATTGACGGATCTCCGCTGGCGCGGAGCTCCTATTTTGAGTTGTTTTGGCCCTTCGGGCCGATGCAAAACTAACATAACCTAAACCTACCTATACCTATTTCTACCTATTAACTTCCTTTAATTTTTCCATGAAAGTCTATCTAAATTAATAAAGTAAACTCATTTGAGGACCTTTATCCATTTTCATAACATACTAACAATTTAATAAATCAACAAAACTCATTTTCAAATAAAAGTTTTCAATCAAACGCGCTCACGTCAACGCATTAAAAAATTAATAATAAAACTTCTTGCAGTTTCTAAACCATCAGCAATAGGTAGTTAGAATGAAACAGCAATAGGTACCTTTCACTCTAACGACATATCAATAGGTTTTATGCTTCAGACAATTCTTTGTATTTGATTGAGTGAGATAGCAGTATACGTGCTATTATTTCAAACAGCCACATTGCGCTTGCTTTTTAAATTAATTTAGAATTCTACTTTCTAATTTAAAACATTTTGGAAATTACTAAAATATTTATAGTGCTAAAAACAATTAATTTGTAACTGTTTACTAAAATGTAGCATGCGATGTGTATAATATTTGGATGTAATTCTAATGAAAAAAGGTGCATGAGATTAGGTGGTAGTTTAGTGTTTTTGGTGGTACTTGACAATTTTTTTGATGCGATTATAAATTTATAGGAACGCAATAAGTAAAATAGGTGTAAGTGCTGCAAAAATAGGTAGAATTTTTTTGGTGACTCGGAATTGGTGATCGATAAATTTTTTTGAGTGTTCAACCTTATTTTAGGGTTTGAAAATTTGATGATATCAAAAGTTATTTAGGTGATCATTTTATTTGTTCCCATTTTTCTGCTGGGTTATCTCGACAGGTTATTTTTGCGACAGGTTTTTTGCGATGTTTGTATGTGCGTTTGTACATTAGTATATTAAGGGAGAACTCTTACTAATACAGTCCGCAATAAAAATATGATTAAAATAAACATTTTCATAAAAAAAATTTGGTCTTGATTGTGTGATGTTGCATGCTGCGATAACTATACTTGTTTTGGTTCAGAATGCCTAATTAATTACTATACACTAAAGACTGATAAAGACACCGGTAGTGTCAAAATATATGAACTGACTAAATAAAAAGCTGTCACAACTTACCTCCGCAGCTGTTACAATTTACCTCGGTAATAAGGTAGTTGTGAATAGTCTTCCTCTTTGTTGATTTTCTCGGAAACGGTAATAATCATAATCATTTATTCATAATTCGTATCAAAAGTAAATGTAGTTGTTAAGTTTAAAAAGGATCAGATCAAATCACAATCAATTCTCTTCCACAACCAATATGATAGAGATATCTTCAATTCTTCAAAGAGAATGTTACAATAGACAAACCTCAACAGGCAATAGCGTAATATTTCCGATTCCAGACGCGCAGCGTGGAAAAGGCTCGAGATTGGTACCTACATAATATTGCAATCTCCGTTGGCAAACACTCGGTGTGCGTTAGCAAGCAATACTTGCCGGCGCCCGCGCTTGCGGTTACGCCAACTGCGGAACACCAATCCGCTCTTTCCTATTTAACTACGTGCGATCGTCTAGTTTCTACATGCGTGCACATCATCAGTGTCCGTGGAACGTGTCAAATAATTATTATTATTCTAGGTTCGATAGTACCGTAGGTAAACTGAGCTAGCCAAAGTAAAAAAACGACGGATTATTCCGCATTACATTATTGTTGTAGTGGACGTTAAGACGCCAGTTCGGATTCTGCCTTGGCTACATTCGTTCACTTTTTTTTTCATGTAGTCTCTGTTCGTATGATGAATGTTTAACTGGAATTTGGTGTTTTGAAGAGATGCAATTCCGGGAGAAAATTGGGCCCTTATTCTTCTGCGCCGAATTATATTGATTGCCGAAAACCAGATTTATTTCACGTCTTGAATATTAATAAACACACAAATACTGATATGTATGACCATGCTCGAAAAATCACTTTGTTTGCATTGTAGTATTCATTTACAAACATGCTGAACATCTTTTAAACAAACTCGTTAAGTTTTTCAAACAAAGAGAAACCTATACATAAATATACATGATATATTTGTGTATAGGTTTCTCTTTGTTTAATAATAAAATCACTGCACCCTATCAGAGATAGAGACCAACTAAGTACTATACCATTTGCTTTGCTATCCGTTCAGATCTGTTAGACCCTATGGCGGTAAGTTAAAGTCATAAAATGTACTGAGTCTAATGGGGATCTAAAACCTATAATATAGTTATTTTTGTATCGTCTTCTAATACGTGAAATAAGGAACCAATGTAATGAAAACCTAATCCATAAACCCCATGACCAAGCAACTGTATTTTTCACATCATATCTCAATGCACATCATAAATCAAAATTTAATTGTGAGCAGTCGATCCATCTTCCCGTTAACACCCACGGCTAAATTCGTATGAGTCTGGCGCTCTATTAAACTTAGTGCAGAGATGCAGCTGTGCGTAGCTTTACCCGGCTCTTGTGCTATAACCGGCACTCATTTGGTCATTAATTACCCGCCACTTACCCGCCACGCCGGTCTGTTGTGTCGCAGCATACCGGTAATTTCAGATTAATTTCCAATACACATTTTAATAAATGCGCATTTATTAATCGTTCGTAGGTAGTCAGACAACGAACGCTGACGAGTCGTTTTCAAAAAATTGTACATAGTTAAGGGCTTTAATTAAAACAAAACTTAACTATTGATTCCTTTGTGTAACGCGATATGACTCATAATTTTTTTATGGTTAACTTTCGTCACACAAAGGACGCGATCGTAATTTTGTTTTTATTAAGCCCTTAACTATATAAAAAAAATTTGAAAACGACTCTGATATTAAACCAGGATCCCACGCCTCGTTCTCGGATAAAATAAAGAATCACAATTACCTACTGTACGTGTGATTATTTAAATAACAGTTAATGATCCTCTTTACTGCTTCTCTATTCTTCTTTTGTTGTAAGAACTAATAAATCAACACGGTCGTTTAAAAAACAATTACATAGTTAACGGCTTAATGAAAACAAAATTACTATCGCGTCCTTTGTGTAACGAAAGTTAGCCATACAAAATATATGAGTCATCGTTACACAAAGGAATCAATAGCAAAGTTTTGTTTTAATTAAAGCATTTAACTATGTATTTTTTATACGACCCAATAATCATCTAGTACGTATTCGTAGTTGTTATTTGGAAAATAATGGAGCAAATTCCTTTATTTTATTAAATATTTAACAGATATTCGAGCTTGATATAAACTTCTCCACTCCACATTCCACACTCTTGAACGCTCTCTCATACGGATTCTTTTTTCCAAAAATAGATTATCAAGTTCGAAAATAACGAAGGTATATAATATTAATAGGAGCAATTTTGATAAAATTTGTTGTTTTATAGGTAAGCAGATTGAATTTACGATAAAATATAGGTACGTCGATGATATCTGTTGATTTATCAATACTTAAAGGTATAAGCGGCTTTTCAAGGGTAATTGGATCAACGAGCTCGACTGAAATCAATTTCTATACCCCCTTATCGTAGGTCTAGATCTTGAGGCCCATTCGCAGTTAATTAGGTGCGAGTATTCATTTCCCTTGTTCGCGTTCAATTGACCCGGGTACACAGTATGCGACGGGGTCGGAACACCCCGCCGCAAAGCATCATTTCTCAAATAAATCGTTTATAATCAAGTGTTGACGTCATCAACAACTGTCTACGGCCGACGTGTAATTTCCCGCGCGTCAATTATCAAGGAGTCTCCTCCTCGGCCCGCCTGTCGAGACGTCTGATAACACCATATTTCCACTTCTGTTAGTATTTAAATGTAGATACAGTTTTCACGTTCAAGCTCTTTTACTATAAAATCATATTCCTGCTAAGTTTGTACTAGCGCTATGCCAATATTTGAAGTTACGTAAGGGAAAATATGGTATGGCCAGTTCCGTAATGCGCCGCTCTGTTAATTACCAGATAATCGATTAACCGTTGACTGGCCACCTCCGGCTGCAACGAAACGATGATGAGACAACAGATAAATGGACCGGAAATCCTCGCCTGGTTATGAGAGGCTTTGTGAAACACAGCCCCTATTACACTACGCTTTAGGTGTTCCATAATGGTTCCATACCTGGCATACCTGCCTTGATCATTCGCATCCTTTGTGAAATTTGATGTTGGTTCGCGATATTTGGCAAGGCAGGATTCTTTTTTTTCTTTTTTGCACACAAAATGCACACTATGATGGTTCGTCGCGTCGCCAACACCGACGTCAAGGTATACGAGTAGGTACTATTATTTAGGCTAGTAGCTAGTAACTAGCTACCGTCGGTAATATTTAACAAGGGTGTCTGTAAAAAAATAATTGATGCTCACTGCAGTGAACAAGTTTTTATGAAACATTCAGTATTAATCTCTTACAACTTCTATTTTAATTAATGTTATTAATAATTTTCAGTCATTGTTGTTAGCAAGAGGTTATTACTTATAGATTATGTACCTATTGTACCGTCATCTAGTGTTTCGAGTTACGTCATCACGCCAATACTATTTATTTTCACAATTGTTTTCAAAATGAATTCACTAATTTATTAATTTCTTAATTTTATTCATGTTTATAAATAATTACCTAGGTATGAATGGCGCGCGTTACCTTTTTTTCTTTGCACTAATGTACGCCCAGCTGCAACGCAGAGGGCTTTAAACGGAATCGCCTGACAGCCTCGTACATAGTAAATATATATACATACACGCGTATTGAATTCGAATTTACTTTAGTATTTTTAATTGTTATTCAAAATTCATAACTCCACTAAATTAATCGTTTAGATTTAGGAAAGAAATACCAAACATTACTTTGTTTTCGGTGCGGCGAGTTGCGGTGCGTTTTTAAATCCGCAACGGAAAAAAACCGTGATTCTACAGTACGCGCACTGCGGTAAAATATCCGCACGTTTTGCCATTCTAACCCCAACTGTAGAGAAGAGCGCACGTACAAAATGGACTTATATACGAAAATCTGCGTCTGTATACAGGATGGATTTTCTTTTTGGGTCAGTGAGAGCAGCTACCAGATCCCGTGCTGCTACGTGAAAATGGTCTTAGAAAACCTTCCTTTGATTTTGAATTAATCATATATATATAGGGCGTTTTCAGATTTTGATAAGACATGTATACAGGGTGCGAGAAAAAGATGAATTTTGAAAAACTTTTTTTTATGCCAAACGATGCTATTCCTGTCGAGAATCAAAAGCTTGTATTGTAGGAAAACGCTTATAAATTGTGTTGTAGTAAAACGTTTCCCATATTTTTTTTATAAAATGAAAACTTTTATTTTTCACATGGTATTTTTTTATGCCAATCGATTCCATTCCTATCCAGTATCAATTAGGTACTTCCTACATTACCGTAAGGTGAACTTACGGTTATGTACTAAAAATCCACAAAAGAAAACTTTTTCCATGGAGAAAAAGTGAAATTTTATAAACATTTTTCTATCTTGCCAATCAGTCCTGTTACGTTTAAGGAACAGTATTGTATGAAAACATTACAGTACCAACTTTCAAAAACGGGGATTTTGATGTGAATAAAATTTCACTATTTCTCTATAGTAAATGTATGGGAAAAGTTTTCCTCGATATGTGGTGGCATTTCATTGCTATGTTTAAGCTGAGGTTGAGAGTCAAGGATTGCCAGGCAATCTTCCATTAAAGTATTAAATTGTGACCTACTTTTAAAATATTGCGACAGTAAAAATCAGTGTATTTCCAATGTATATCCAAATATTTTGACCCACAGAAAATGTTAACCAACGAAACCACTCAAACTTACGCTGCATCTTCAAAGTAACCTAATCTAACTTAACCTACCTATGTATGTATGTTGAATTTAGTACTAACTACAAATAGGACATGACTTCATCAGCTGAAGCTTTAAGTAGGTCGAATAGAATTAGTTTACTCGCATCCTCGGTCTCTCATTATCGGTTTACGACCCCTTTCTCTCGGGCGGCTCTCAACAGAAACCGACACCAACAAATCTGTAACCTCTTATCTTTCAATCCACTCCCAAAGTAACTTAAACCGAATGATTTCCGAGTCATTAAGCCACTTCCAAGCGCCCTAAGCAAGATAGACAACATCTGACTTAGATGCTTATCGTAGAAGCTGGCTTACAGATTAACCGATCCCATAGCTACACCGAATTGGAGTTATCAGCTGCGTACACCGAGAAATCGTGCTATCTCTCCGCAGTACAGGCTTAGCCGCACTCCAATCAAACTAAACAAATCCCACTAATCGTATTTCTATTCTCTGTATACAGGGAGTTTCGTGAGCGCAGGATTATACCGAATCCAGACAAGACCGGAGTTATGGTCTCGTTACCTCGAATGACTCCAAATGAAGTGGCTTTTAAGATTACCCTAATACCTTGGTAATTTCGGGCCGTCAAACTTTGACATTGATTTGAAATGTAGCAGTTGGCTTGAATTCAATTTTGGAGCCTAGAACGTAGCGTAGCAGGTCAGGTGGATGTGCTGGTACGTGTTTTGTATTAACGAACTATTGTCTAAGACCTAAGTGATCCACCATTCAAATAGTTAAAAGATAAACCTGCCATGGGCAAGTTTATTACTATAAATACTTAAATTAAGAACACAATACACAATGTTGACAAATTGTTAATGAAAGTAGTAAACAAAATGTTACTCGTAATGTTTATGTTTAATCGCAGTTAAACTGTAAATGTATATTGCGGTTAAGGTCTGTAACTAATACACTCGAAAAGTGCGAATTCTTCCATTCTACTATTTCTTCTACGCCTAGTGTTTCAATTCCATGTACAGAGAACAACGATTTCACATTCATTTTCAATGCATCTTCCTTTACAAGCGCACATTTAAATAAACCAATTTTATTTTCCACCACGTTTCTATTGCACGGCGCCATTAGGCAGGCGAGTAATAAGAGCATCATTCCCGCCAGACTATTTATCTTGCAAGGTATGTTATCAGTGCACTGTTGCAGCTGGCTGCATTCTTCGGAGCGATTAATTGTGACGCCACCCACCATTTATAACCCCATCTTGATTGGGTAAGTACTTGTCTGTTATCGCTATGAACGAAGTTGCTTAATCATTTTGTTAATTATTATATTTTGTAAGAAAATTACTTGCCCAAAAGTTCTTATTTTGTACAAATTAAATAAATAATCCATTAGACTTGAATATATGTGCAATAGATAATTAGAAACAGGCAAAACAAATGCTGTTTACCCCTAAACACTTAAAACATAGTAATGATATAAACTATAAATTCTATGTTGAATTTGTTAAATATGCTAACAAACCTAAGCAAAGCTGAAAATAGTTACGAAACTTAAACAAAGGTAAGTAATTAAGTTTTATTCAATTAGTAGATTGTTAATCTAGCCGGAGTTTGTGAGAGGTTCCACACATTAATTATCTCGCGCTGGCATCTTGCAAAACGGACACGGGTTTAACAAATATCGGAAGCTCCCAAACAAGGCTTCCTTAAGTTGGAGAGTACTTAGTCAGACCCAACTTGGAACAAAAGATATTATTTCCCGGAACACACGGTCTACTGTTATTAATAATCATTCTGAGACACTCTTTTCGTCGGAACACACGCTCTACTTTTATTTTATTAATAATCATTCTGAGACACTATTTTCGTCTTTTTATCGGCAAAGAAGAGGATGTTTAACAGTTTGTGAAGTATGCGATAAGGAGTACTTCCTACGGAAAGGAGTCGGCTATTTTTAACTATTAAATTAGGGGTAGCATTTAACGAACCACCAAATAAGTTGCCGAATGATGCTCTAAAAAATTACATTGATTACCAATAATACTAGATTCGCACCAAATTTTCAACTCCTTTTAAATATAAAGTGCAACTCAAAGAAGTAACATGTCGATAACCTATTAAATTAAATTGTTACCAAATAAATTAGTCACTACCCAAAAATACTTAATGATCACCTAATTTCAAACACCAAATTTCATATAATTTACATCCAAATATTACAGGGCTCGTAATCCTATTAAAATTATTTACACCCAAATAATTCTTTCGATACCCAGAAATACTACATGATCACCAAATTTCACGCGGCAATTGTTTTTTAACGCCCGTCGCGCAAAGCAGTTCCAATCTAGTCTAACCTCATTGCTAGCACACTGATGCGGTTTTCCATACGGTCCGTCTCGCTCGCACGTCGCACCGCGTGCGAGCAAGACAGCGCTAAATGATTTTATTTTATAGAAGCTGTCACGAAACGTCGCCTCCCAATTGCTTGAGAGGCGAAGTTACCGAGTAGTTTGGGTTAGAGTTAAAGGAAGAAAATTCAGGGTCGAGGTAAGTTGATTTATTTGTCTCTAACTAGAACCTAGAACATCATCATAACACTTACAAAAGGAAATTTAAAGGAACGGCGAGTATGAAGTAAACGTTAGCGGTGGCGGAGGTTAACAAAGGTGTTAACGTGGCGGTTAAAAGTGGCGTTAGTGATGGCCGGCGTTCGGGGCCGCAGAACACTGTAGCAGAGGCGGCTAGGGGCCGCGGAGCACCGTAGCGGAGGCGGCTAGGGGCCGCGGAGCACTGTAGCAAAGGCGGCTAGGGGCCGCGGAGCAGGACAGCAGAGGCGGCTAGAGGCCGTGGAGCAACAGACGCGGCAAGGAGCCGCGAGCCCGTAGTAGAAGAGGCTCAGGGTCTCTGAGCACCGTAGCCGTAGTGGTTCAGTTCAGCAGCGTAGTGAAGATGGCTCAGCGCCTCAGATCGATGTGGTAAAGTCACCCAATACAAAGCCTCGAGGTAGCGTGGTAAAGGTGGCTCAGGGCCACGAAACAGCGTAGCAGAGGTTTTAAGGCTTCCAACTATTTTGCGCGAGGTCTTCTTGAGGTGCGGGGCCTGGCTTGGCCCCGCACAGACCAATTTCGTAGTTGACTTGTTGAAGTCTAGACGAGAACTGCCGTTGTTTGGCTTTGTACGTCTTTTATATCCGTCCGTTCCGTTGTTCTAGAATATCTAGTTCCAAATTTACAATTTCGAAATTATGAACTACCAGCAACCTATTTTGACTCGAAAGTAAGTTAAACCTCGCCTTAAAACGCGATTGACAAGTTACGTTTCTATGACAATGTTACACTGCTGAAATGTAAATAAATATGTCAAACAATCAGATTAGTAAGAAAATTGCAAATTAAACTATAAATATAAACAGAAAATGAGCTGAATTAACTATTGGTAAGTAGGAGACACGTTTTAACGCGTCCCGTAGCCCGAGAAATGTAGGAAATTACAATTTTCATACTTGACAACAATGTTTCACGTTACAGCTTGTTACAAACGGAATCCGAATGCATATTCTTAAGGAAAACGGAAGTAATAGAGGAGGTACGAAATACTACGACCAGGACCCGTCGTTACAGCATAAGTCCATAGGCATATTTTTAAGGAAAATGCCCGTAATAGAAGGGGAACGAAGTACTGGAATCCAGGATCCGATGTTTCCACAAATACGAGGTATGCTACAAAGCTTCAAAATTTCTGTAACTTTAATGAGACACGTACATAACATAATTTAATTTAATATATTTTCAACAGTGCTTTCCTTACTGGTCGCATACAGCTATTTGTTCTCAGATGTTTTTGCCTCTACTCTATTCGCTGATAATCGTCAATTTGCCTAGGTAGTAGTATTTTTCTATGACATCTATTTTTATTTCAAACTAGTTGACATTGGAACAGTATTGACGGATCTCCGCTGACGCGGAGCTCCTATTTTGAGTTCTTTTGGCCCTTCGGGCCGATGCAAAACTAACATAACCTAAACCTACCTATACCTATTTCTACCTATTAACTTCCTTTAATTTTTCCATGAAAGTCTATCTAAATTAATAAAGTAAACTCATTTGAGGACCCATATCCATTTTCATAACAAACTAACAATTTAATAAATCAACATAACTCATATTCAAATAAAAGATTTCAATCAAACGCGCTCACGTCAACCCATTAAAAAATTAATAATAAAACTTCTTGCAGTTTGTAAACCATCAGCAATAGGTAGTTAGAATGAAACGGCAATAGGTACCTTTCACTCTAACGACATATCAATAGGTTTTATGCTTCAGACAATTCTTTGTATTTGATTAAGTGAGATAGCAGTATACGTGTTATTATTTCACACAGCCACATTGCGCGTTGCTTTTTAAATTAATTTAGAATTTTACTTTCTAATTTATAACATTTTGGAAATGACTAAAATATTTATAGTGCTAAAAACAATTAATTTGTAACTGTTTACTAAAATGTAGCATGCGATGTGTATAATATTTGGATGTAATTCTAATGAAAAAAGGTGCATGAGATTAGGTGGTAGTTTAGTGTTTTTGGTGGTACTTGACAATTTTTTTGATGCGATTATAAATTTATAGGAACGCAATAAGTAAAATAGGTGCAAGTGCTGCAAAAATAGGTAGAATTTTTTTGGTGACTCGGAATTGCTGATCGATAAATTTTTTTGAGTGTTCAACCTTATTTTAGGGTTCGAAAATTTGATGATATCAAAAGTTATTTAGGTGATCATTTTATTTGTTCCCTTAAATTAGTCCTCGAAAATACATTATTTTTGATGACTTTGTTTTGACTGTATAGTTTACAAATACAAATGCGTTATACGTATACGTTATGCGTGTGTATTGTGTATGCGTTAGTGATATATAAAAGCACTGTCGTATAATTCTACTGTCTAAACGTCAGGAAAGTAGAACACTTGCAGTTACAGTTGCGAGTTCGTCGTTCGTCTTAAAACTTGAACCGCGGATCTCAAACTTTCCTCGCGAGACATGAAACTTGACTCCGATGATAAGATTAAAATATTACATCGGCTCCAGAAACTCGAAGCAATGTTACTCCCTTGACTATATAATAGGTAAGTATTCCATTCGTAAGTATTCCAGCCTGTGCTAATTAATTATCAGAAATTATCTTGCTTTATTTATTACTCGTAAGCGATTCGGTGCAAAAACATCTCTTTGGTATTTACACAATGTTGCGATATACGCTGTATGTAAAGTAGCATTAGTAACTATGTACATAGTAGTGTCTTTACATACGTAGTTTACCATACATTGTTACAACTCTCGAAACAACTAGAGACAAAGTCTGGGACATGAAGACCCGAGGCGAATACTCGCTCCTAGCATTCAAATGTTTACTCTGCAGCGCAGTTATTGGACTTGCAGCTTCATTATGGCAAATACACCACGAACGGCTCGTCAATTATTAAATAGGGTGAGTAACTAATTTGGCTGTAAAGTGCAGCACCAGGCAAAGAAGCGTACTTACAGCGGCGGCGGAGGGAGGCAGGGCGGCCTGGGGCGTTCATCTAATGAGCATCCTGCCTCTCACAATGTACCGAGATGATATTCCGCGGTGCCCCGACGACTATTATTATATTCCGCCAAGCGACCCGCCCCAGGCGGCCCGAGCCGTGCAAGCCTTTTAAAATAAATGTGTGCGTCTATATTTGAAGCCTTTAAGCTAACCCCAAATTCTAAGGCGGTCATGTTTGGTATCGATGTGACCAACACACATCACTGACACGCTTGTTTTTATTTTTAAGAATACTTGTGGTAAATATTGTTTTGGGACTTACTTGATGTATGGCGCTACTTTGGACAAGAGCATCTCTAAGGTGTTCCAGTCACGTTTTTGTTTTGCTGAGACGACATTTCTGTCGCGAACATAAGCAGTGCAAACCGTGTCGAAAAGTCGGTAAAAAAGGTAAATACATAAATATCGTGTTAGACTTGTTTAAACCAATCCTTTAAGTACGTTTTTGGCGTTAAATAATATTTCTAGATTTTTGTCACTTTAGATTAAACAAGATCTATAACATATGAACACATCTATTAATAGCTACCGCTTAAAAAAATCGACTCATGAATGTCGTCAATTTTTTTTGTTAAATATTTAACGAAGTGATTCGTTCTGAACACGAAAACTTATTATATATATACCCGTTGTAAATTCATGTTTAAAGTGGAAACTTCTAGGTAGGTACCTATCCCGCATTCTTTCCTGTGAAAGGCAGCGCGTGTGTCAACTGGCAGACATTTATTAAACGTCGCTCGAAGTTACAGTAATGTTTGAGCTGAAAGAGTTAGCCGGGCATTTGAGATTTGCTGCTTTTTAGTCCGACCAAGCGGAATTTACATTTCGTTCAATACCAGTTTGTCGACATTAGTTAGGTTCTCTTACATGTTAATTTTATTAAGAGTAGGTATATTTACCTAACTACGTATATCTACCTAATTTGCATTTTTTTTTACATTTACACATTTTTATATAACTAGATCTGTATTAGAGAACTTAAATTTAAAGCTTGAGCCTTAATTAAACTAAAAAATAGTACCTATCAAAGTGTAAGTCTCAATATAGGCACAAATTTATGCTTAATACTATACCTATATTATATTATAGTACTTTTATCTCACGAGCTAGCCATGGTTGTAGTTGTGACACATACGCACACATAGACATTGTGCATGTATAGCTCAACACACAACCATGGCTCACCCGCGCTCGTGAGACAAAAGTACTATACTTATGTGAGGTGTGTGTTGCGTCTTTAATTATGATTTGCTAGTACATGAAAATAATTGCTAATGGAACATATTAATATCAGTCTTAATTAATGCCCCCCTTCCGGTAACGGACTGTATATTTGAACCTCTGGGAACGTTGCTGCAAGTTAGCGGAAAAGGTGTGGAATTAAACAACAAGTTAACTATAAAATATTTATTTCCGCTACGCCGCAAGCACACGAATAAGTCGTAGGGTCAGAGTTCGACTAAGCCGTCTAATTTTTACTCCCGGGTATTGAAGGGGTTCAGCCGCCACCACGCCAGTACTCCCCTGGTTCTCGGAGTAGCCCTGAAGGAGGATGAGCTGAGGGACGTCAGCTAGGGTCAGCGCGCGATCGGTGGTCTTGGCCTTAATCCATAAGGTAGTACCCTGGAATTTACGTCCTTCGTGTAAGTAAATTCAAATTGTAACGGCTCCGTTGACTGTGACGGCACGGCAGCATTAAGCAGAAGCACAGAGAGTAGTACCTACTGCGTGATGGTGATGATGATGGCCTGGTGGTGATGTGCGGTGTCACAGTCAGAACGGAGTTTACATGATGAGATGGTAAAACTACATCACAAAATCAATAACTAGGTTTCACAACATTTAATTAAATATTATGTTCTCTAATTTACGTGATTAAATGCAATGCAAAATAGTTGTGATGCGTAGTAAGGCAGAAATATATGCGGCAAGCGAGAGAACAAAGAAACATTTTAGCCTAAAAAGCCGTTAGACACACCATTTGAAATTACCGTTATCTGGAAGCATAATAACGTTTAACACTTACCCAATGGGGTTTTAAAACACTTAAATATTAAAACTGTGGACTACTAAGTACACCACATACGGGCAGAGGCCCGATTTAATAACTTTACTGGAACATTATAAATTTCGCCGGCTACGTGTGAAGACGCTGCGCCAAGCAAGCGAACGTGCGCCGGCGTCGAGATTAAATTCTGTCTGGCGAGAGGCAGCTACGCTAAGACGAGCGCGGGCTGCGGGACGCGCGGCGAGGGGTGCCGGCCGACGGCGGACCGTTACTCGCGAAACAAAGGCGATGGCATTCAAGTACAGTCGTCGGGGAAAAACAACTACGTATTATAAATAACCCAAATTATAGTTGAATTTAGGTATAGTATTTATTCGTTTATGTTGTTATAATTGTAGGTAAGTGTTAGTAGATAAGACTATTATATTTTGATGAAAGCTATAATTATGTATAGTAATATAAGTTTAATAAAGTAACCTAGGTTACGTAACGTGTTTACGTTACAGTACCCCGGCGCGTCGTGCAAGGATTTTAGTTCATCTGAATGAATGAAAATCCGCTTAGTTCAGTACCTGTAGATACACTGGCAAAATTCATCATTCATACTTCACGCTTACATGCATACATCAGTAATTGTAAATATATAATTGCTGACGCGTAATTGCAGAAATTATTTTTGGGTTAGACGTCATATAAACTTGAAACCCTACAAGTACAGTTAATTAAGATGTTCTGACGCTTTAAAACATTATACATACGCAAATAGAGTAACAGAGGTGTGACCAACGGATAACAGAAAAAACACAAAATTACTTATTACGACCAACCAATTTGAGGTATTTTATGTGCCAGGTACCGAGATCTTTCCCAGATAAATCCTGCAACACATATACTAAAGAGGACTTCTTGTCTACAATTTTAGCTTTAATAAATTTTGGTGCCAGCTTTTTGGTGAACTGTTTACCTTTATCACTTAAAAAGTAAGCGCGTTTCATGACTATGTCACCAATTTCAAAATCAGCTGGCCTTCGTCTAAGATTATAGTTTGAAGTGCTCTTTTCATGAGCCAACCATAATTTTCGTTGCACGTCATCGAAAATTCCCGACAAACAACCTAAGTTCTCCGCGTAGATATCGCGTGGTAAGAACAACACTTCCTTCCCGACCTCGGTTTCCGTATAGTGCGTACCACATGACACTAGCTCCCTACCATAAACTAAGAACGCAGGCGTAAAGCCCGTGGTCTCGTTAACGGAACTATTAATGGCGAACTGAACGCGCGGAATGTACACGTCCCACGATCTATGGTCGTCTTCCACAAAGGTTGAAATGCAAGTTATTATAGTGCGATTAAAACGCTCGACTAAATTTACGTGTGGACTGTATTTAGGAGTGTAATGGACGTTAGGGACGTTGTAAAATTTAAAGAGGTTATTCATAACCTTACCAGTAAACTGTGTACCATTATCCATCAAAATGGTTTGTGGTACTCCATGTACAAGAAAGACAGAGTCTGTCAAAATCTCCGCCAAGACTTCTGCAGTAGCTTTCTTGATTGGAAAGATTAAACAATATTTGGAAAAGCAACATGTGACGACAAATATATAGTTGTTCCTTTTCCTCGTAACTGGCAAAGGGCCCATAAGGTCGATAGAGATCATCTGGAACGGGCGAGAGCATTGCTTAGGCCTCCCCATCTCCCCTAAGGTTTGGTGGTTCTGTGCCTTGTACGATAAACACTTCTCGCACGTTCCAATGAATTTGACGACGTCCTGATACATACTTGGCCAGAAGAAGCGCAAAGCAAGTCTGCGGTAAGTTTTAAAAATGCCCATGTGTCCTGCCGTTGGCTCACAATGGTTTTCGTAAATGGCCTTTTCACGTAATTCGGCGGGAACTACTAGTTTCCAAGAAAACTCGGATGTCAATTCGTGCTTGTTTCTGGATAAACGGTACAATGAATCATTCTTAATCATGAAGTTCGGAAAATTTATAGGGTTATGGAGACAGCCATTATAAATGTTGGTATACCATGTATCATTTGAGTTTAGGTGCGAATTTGAGGTACTAATGGCACTAACCGGTATTCGTGACAAGGCATCCGGGATGACATTATCAACGCCTCGCCGATGCTTAAGAGTGAAGTTAAACCCAGACAAGCGTACACCCCAGCGAGCCAGTCTACCGGTTGGATTACTAATGGACAAAAACCACTTGAGCGCACTGTGATCCGTGTATACCGTGAAAGGTTGTCCATTTTCGATATAACAGCGCCAATATTCGAGAGCTGTGACAACGGCAAGCGTCTCCCGTTCCGTAATGCTATAGTTTTTCTCCGCTGACGACAAGCTTTTAGACATATAAGCAATGGGATGCTCCTTATCATTAATAATCTGCGTAAGCATAGCACCCACCCCATAATTGCTAGCGTCAGTGTGAACCTGAAACGGTTTTGTATAATCCGGGCAACAGAGAACTGGAGCAGAAACTAAACGTTCTTTGAGTTCCTGGAACGCTGATTCAGCCTCAGGGGTCCACTTGAATGGTGGTGTACCCTTCTTGGAAGACGTTAATTTATTTAAAGGACCAGCTATGGTGCTAAAATTAGGGACGAATCGTCTGTACCAAGTTGCGGTTCCCAAAAAACGCTTAACGTCCTTGCGACAAGTAGGAGTGGGATAGTTAAGGATCGCCTCAACTTTCGCGGGATCAGTGCGCAACCCGGAACCATCGACTACGTACCCGAGGTATTTTAACTGGTTACTGAAAAAACGGCACTTATCTAAATTAACCGTTAGATTGGCACGCTTTAATTTATCCAAAACGCGTAGAAGTAAGGATACGTGGCTATTAAAATCTTTCGAGACGATGATAATGTCATCTAGATACGCGAACACCTTAAGGTCGAACTCGGCGAACAACAGGTCCACTAGTCTTTGCTGAGTAGCAGGAGCGTTGGTCAGACCGAATGCAGTTCGTTTAAAGTGGTAGGTACCCCTGGACGGCACGTAAAATGAAGTCTTCTGCCTATCCTCTGGAGCAATTTTGATTTGCCAGAAGGCTTTGGACAAGTCGATGCTGGATAGGTAGCGAGCATCCCTGAGGTTGTCCAAAATCTCCGAAATATTCGGCAAGTTGTAAGCATCGCGCTTGGTGACTGAGTTTAGCTTTCGGCTGTCCAAACAGAAGCGAGGTTGGCCGTTTTTCTTAGTCACGAGCAAGACAGGCGATGACCAGGCGCTCTCAGAAGGCTCGATAACGTCGAGTGAGAGCATCTCGTCTACCTGTTCGACCAAGATGCGTTGTTTCTCCGGAGAAAGCCGGTAGTAGCGTTGGCGAATGGGGGGCGAGTCCCCAGTATCGATACGATGCGTAATTAAATCGGTAACACCTAGCCCTTTACGCTGGTAAGAGATGTCCTCAAACTGTTTAACTACGTTATCGGCTACCAGTTTCTCACTCTCCTCTAAATTGTCGTAACCCTGTATGAACAGTTGCTGATCAGACGCACTAACATTGTTGACAGCCGACTCCTTGTCACCCAGGACGATACTATTTAGGTACTTCGGACAAATTCGAAATAAGCGCCAAAAATCAACACCTAAGATGAGATTATTTTGTATACCTGGCACAATAAAAGCTCTCAAAATGTGAAATTTGCCATCAAACTGTAAAGGAAGCTCAAAATAACCCTCGCTCTGCAACGTTTGTCCTCCAGCTGCTGTCACAGAAATGAAATCCCCCTTAATAACTTTCAGACCACTATCTACAAGTACTGTATGAGCGCCATTGCCAATAATCGTGACTGCAGACCCCGAGTCCAATAACCCTGACATTGTAATGCCATTTATTTGCACTGACACGTAAGGCCTATTATCAATATCATATGTTTCCTTCAGAATTGTGTCAATTTTGTAAGTTTAAAAAAATAAGTTTATAGTACGTAGCCAATCTTGCCAGTCCTCATTATCAAAATTCACTACGTTACTGCTGTTGACACAATTCTGGGTAATTAGTTTTTTTGGACTCTGTTTCTTGCCCTTGTTGCAGTCAGGACAGTCTGGTGTCTTAACGTTTTGACGGCCGCAAACAAAACAAACAATAACATCCTTGTTTGCGGTGCACTGTCTCAGATTATGCGAATTTACACGACATCTAGGACAAAAACGTGTCTTTGATGTGGAAGAATCAATAGCATGCACATAATTAGGTTTAGGTTTAGTAACATTATTGTAAGAAGAGTTGTTATTATAGCCATTAGCATGTGATTTATTGTGTTGTGTATATCTGTTAAAATTATATTTGTTCCCATTATTACTGAAGTTTGTGTTATTATAATTTGGTAAAGTGGGCCGTTGCTTGGAAGAGCCGCCAGCATAAGCAAATTCAGGTGCTAAAGTATCCGTAGTGGGGCGAGGAGGTTCCTTGAAGTGTGAAAGACGCGACTGTATATTTTCATAGTTCCGACACAAGGTCTTTAACTGCTCAATGCTGTTCACCTCGGAAACGGAAGATAAAGTACTTGCGTAACAAGGACGGATATTGTGCATAAGAATTTCAAGCTTATCATCTTCGGACAATGGCTTTGACAAACGAGAAAACAGTCCCGACATAACTGACAAATAAATGACAATATTTTCCGTTTCTCCTTGCGTGCGAGACCTGATTTCGGTGAGCAACCTATAGTCAAAATCAGCTTGACCGAAATCTTGCCTCAGAAGCACTACCAGCTCATCCCAACTTGTTACACTTCCCCTGACGCTGCGGAACCAATGAATGGCATCGCCTGTGAAAATTTCGGTAGCATTATGAAGTAACTTATCGCTTGATATATTCTTTGCCGCACAAAACTCGGAAACGCGTTGTATGAACGCCCGTACGCAGGTCTTGCCATCATACCTCAGCTTAGCAAAATTGTTCGCATTACCGCCTTCACACGTAACCGTGATGTTAAAAGGAGTGGAGGATGTGCTGGGGAAGGTTTGAGGGTCACTGCTAGAAGATGCTAGCGGATCGACAATATTAGACTCTTTAAGTGCACTAAGACGATTAGTACAGCTCTTAAATGAAGAAACACACTTATTGTAAGCCTCCCTCTGGTCATCATCCTCGCATGTGATACGCATAAGCCTGTGATACATATGACTAGCTAAATTTTGAGCCCGTAGTAAGTTATTTCTATCCACAGGTCTGCTATCCAAATACGCGTCGACCTTCTTGAGCACATCCTCAACGCCATCTATGTCGTCCTCTGCATCAAAGGGACTGACGAGAATGTCCTCGGAAGGAATCAAAGGACCACACTTTGCAATCTGCTTGCGAAGTTCCTGAACTGTGGAAGCTGGGGTTTCACCGCGAATAGCTACCTCGTACTCCAGTTCAGACTTTTGCAAGGACATAAATTTTATTGGCCACGACATTGCAAATTTTATAAGAAAACAATTGGGTAAATGTTAAAACGTTCAAAGAAAAACAAAGAAAATACTCCGTCTGTTACAGGAATTATTAATATTACGAACGTTTTTGGTTGTTTTCCTTCAAAATAAATTAAAATAATTGAAAACTTTGCAAATAAAAAACACAAAGCAAAAAAAACAACAATCACAAAATTAAAACAAAAAAAGCGTTTTTTTTTTTTATGCAACTAATGCGCACGGAGACCCAGCACAATACAACAACTCTCTTTAAACAATTAATTCCTCTGAACAAGAGAAAAAAAAAACAAATTATATTATATAACAAAAAAAATGCGGTCAACTGTACCAATAAATAGCGTAACACAAAAGCCTATCTACGTTCACCGCTCAAAAATAACTTCTAGAATAATTATACCTTAAACAAAATGTGTCTGACTATACTAAATAAAAACTCGTTACTTATAACTTATTGACACAAAACCAAACGAGCTCCGTACACTTCAGTTGCTGGCAACCAAAATAAAAACTGAAAAAACGTTTCACAAAAAAAAAAACACAAAAAAAAAACACCAACACAAACACACACACAAAAATACCCACCCGGGAGTAAAATCAGACCTTTAAAAAAAACCACGGTTAGGCGCCAGTGCTGCAAGTTAGCGGAAAAGGTGTGGAATTAAACAACAAGTTAACTATAAAATATTTATTTCCGCTACGCCGCAAGCACACGAATAAGTCGTAGGGTCAGAGTTCGACTAAGCCGTCTAATTTTTACTCCCGGGTATTGAAGGGGTTCAGCCGCCACCACGCCAGTACTCCCCTGGTTCTCGGAGTAGCCCTGAAGGAGGATGAGCTGAGGGACGTCAGCTAGGGTCAGCGCGCGATCGGTGGTCTTGGCCTTAATCCATAAGGTAGTACCCTGGAATTTACGTCCTTCGTGTAAGTAAATTCAAATTGTAACGGCTCCGTTGACTGTGACGGCACGGCAGCATTAAGCAGAAGCACAGAGAGTAGTACTGCGTGATGGTGATGATGATGGCCTGGTGGTGATGTGCGGTGTCACAGTCAGAACGGAGTTTACATGATGAGATGGTAAAACTACATCACAAAATCAATAACTAGGTTACACAACATTTAATTAAATATTATGTTCTCTAATTTACGTGATTAAATGCAATGCAAAATAGTTGTGATGCGTAGTAAGGCAGAAATATATGCGGCAAGCGAGAGAACAAAGAAACATTTTAGCCTAAAAAGCCGTTAGACACACCATTTGAAATTACCGTTATCTGGAAGCATAATAACGTTTAACACTTACCCAATGGGGTTTTAAAACACTTAAATATTAAAACTGTGGACTACTAAGTACACCACATACGGGCAGATGCCCGATTTAATAACTTTACTGGAACATTATAAATTTCGCCGGCTACGTGTGAAGACGCTGCGCCAAGCAAGCGAACGTGCGCCGGCGTCGAGATTAAATTCTGTCTGGCGAGAGGCAGCTACGCTAAGACGAGCGCGGGCTGCGGGACGCGCGGCGAGGGGTGCCGGCCGACGGCGGACCGTTACTCGCGAAACAAAGGCGATGGCATTCAAGTACAGTCGTCGGGGAAAAACAACTACGTATTATAAATAACCCAAATTATAGTTGAATTTAGGTATAGTATTTATTCGTTTATGTTGTTATAATTGTAGGTAAGTGTTAGTAGATAAGACTATTATATTTTGATGAAAGCTATAATTATGTATAGTAATATAAGTTTAATAAAGTAACCTAGGTTACGTAACGTGTTTACGTTACAACGTACATAGGTATATTTATGAACTCGACTGTACTCAACAGTTGACATGTATTGTTTTTATCTCTATTGATATGACATAAAAATTAAAGTGTCAAGTAATGGGTCGGTGTCAAGCAATGAGACTATTTTACTTATTAAATTCTTATTTATTTCGAAGCTATTGTCGAAATGACGATGTCAGCTAGAGTATTTTATCTCACGAACGCGGGTGAGCCACGGTTGTGTGTTCAGCTATACATGCACATTGTGTTTGTGTGCGTCAGCGTAGGAGCTATTATGAGTTCACGTTGTTTATGTGTCACAACTACAACCAATGGATATCCCGCGCTCGTGAGATAAAAGTACCTACACTACTATACATACGCCTACTTAACTTGTTCTAATTGACAATATTTCATAATTTCCAAAAGTCTTAATTCGAAAACCATTTCGGTAAAAACGTGTGAAGTACACAAAAAACATGTTTTTAGATTTTTTTCTCCGTTAATTTTGGAAAAAATCGCAAATTACTGTAAACCGAAAGTTGACGTCATCTTCCTCGCTGTATTCAGGGAGACCTTAGTACAGAGTACAGACAATCGCTGCTCTAGAGTGGCTCTGGATTCTTGTTGGGAAGATGACGTCATATTTTACTTACGCCCTTTTGGAATGACCTACTTTTCAACGTGTTTTTTTTGTATGAAATAATGAGATAAATTGAAAAAGAAAAAATACGGGTGGCTTAAATTTTTACCTATTTTCTAACTAGTTCATAATATAAAGTATTTAAAAATATGAAATGTTGTCAATTCTTCCAAAGATATTTGACGTAGAACATCACACTTTTGTAAAGAACTTGGCAATCCTTATTAAAAAAACTCTAATAAGGCGTCCAAAGTAAAATCCATTGACTTGTCAAAGGCACTCCCTTCCGCTTCGATGAGCGGTCAGTTATAAAATTACAATGGCACGTCACTCAGCTTTAAAAACCGATGACAGTTGGTATCCATTAGGTGGAGCCGAAGTTTCAGCGAGGAAGCCAATAGAAACGGTGGAAATAAAAAAGTTCCACAGAGTTTGTCCGGAGTGTCAGCCGAAGTTAGACAATCGAGGGCTGCGAGCTGCGAGGCGCTGCCTTGAATCCTCGCCGGCTATATCTACACCTGAACACTCCGACTGGCACCAGCGTACTTTCCTCAAGAAAATATTTTACTAGAAATTAAAATCGAAATCTGTTTACTTTGAACAATATCTTATGTCCAATTATAAGGGTATTCCTTATTTTGTGTCACCGTAAAATTCTGAACTTCGATAGTTAATAGTCTAATTAGATGGTTTATTTAATTATGTAGTAAGATTCTAAACTGACGGTTAGGTGAAGGTAGTTTTGTCTAGCTCTAGTGTTTTTAGGGTTCCGTGACCAGAATGGCTAAAACGGAAGCCTTATAGTTTCGTCGTGCCTTTGTTGTGAGGGGTATTTTTGGATAGGCCTTTAAAAATGATACGGAGGTTACTAGAAAAGTTTTCCATTAAACCAATTGTTGGTGAGATATTAGCTATCAAATTCATACAAAGTTTGTGTGTATGTCCCGCACCTCTGATTTCCAAACTATGAAGATTAAAATTGTGAAAAAAATGGAACGTTGTTACGTTAATATTTTAACGACTTTTTGTTTGAACATATTTAAAGGTTAAGGGTTTTTGAGTTATCGCTGAAAAACTGTATTACCCAACGAAAGGAACGTAAGTGCCGTTACTTCCCCGTGAAGATGCGACATTTTTGATTCAAGGTATTGGATAGTGTTTCTTAATGTGGACTAGTAGGTCTCGGTACGGAACCCTCCGTTGTGCGTGATCCGATACGCACTTGGCCGGTTTTTTTTAAACTATCGAAGTTCACAATTTTACGGTAAGATTTATATGTATTTTGCAGAATCTATCCTAAACTATACGTTTTCCATTAAATCTTTCCTGGACAGAAAAGATAAGTATATTAATACTTAACAGTATTTAGTAAGGATGTATCAAACTGCGTAGCACATTCTGTGGTTTTGTCTATGCGTTAGTGGTTAGCATCGTACCTACATATGTAATTAATGACGGAAGTAATTAAAGCACGGTAAGTACATACACATACAAATAATAGAGGTACGGTTATTGAGTACTACTAAATAAATTGAATACGAATAATTTTCGTAAATTTCCATCAGAATGGCGACTTTGCAGAGAATAATTTCGATGTAAAATCCTAATGTAATGACTACGCTACGCATGTAAACTCGAGAAGTGTTAATTTTCATTTCCACTTATAATATCTGGTTTTAAATAAAGTTCAAAGTTAACCTGATATCAACATACATACTACTATTATATATAATAATAATAATAATAATATAAGCCTTTTATTCAGACATAAGTATACAATACATTAAAATTACAATTACACTCTTTCGACAGCATCGGTTTTGTCTGTTTGCCGTTTGGCAAAGGCCTCCTCCATCCCTTTCCATCTATCCTTGTCTCTCGCTAGCCTTGTCCATTGTCTTCCTGCGACTTTTATTATTTCGTCTTCCCATCTTATCTTAATTCTAAAAGGATACCAATTGAAGTTAATCAGGAAATTGTTGAGTATGTAGACGAGTATATATACTTGGGACAAACAATATCAATGTACAATCAGATGGATAAAGAGATAGACAGGAGAACAACCAATGCTTGGAAAAGGTACTGGTCACTGAAGGAAGTCATGAAAAACAAAGAAATGAGGCTATCCACGAAGAAAAAGCTGTTCAACGCATGCGTATTGCCGGTACTAACCTATGGCAGTCAAACTTGGGCATTAACAAGTAACAACCTGAACAAATTACAAGTATGCCAAAGATCAATGGAAAGAAGTATGATAGGGGTGAAATTGAAGGATAAAATCCGAAACGAAACTATAAGAAGTAAAACGGGGGTGGAAGATGTAGCTGTTAAAGTGAAAACACTCAAATGGAGATGGACAGGGCATGTAGTAAGGAATAAGGAGAAGTGGAGCAAAAGAATAATATGGTGGTATCCTAGAGATAAAACGAGGAAAAGAGGTAGACAAAAGATAAGATGGGAAGACGAAATAACTACTATTATAGTCAACATAAATATTATAGTATAGTTTTTGCTCTATTTCCTTAGCATTCGTACAGTTTCAACACGTCTTATGTTTAAGGCGATTATGGGGATGCTTAAGCCTTAAGAAGTTCTTGTTGACACTTGATTGTAGGTAGGTATTGTGGAGTGCCTGCCAGCAAACAGATCGCCGGCAGCTTTCACGCCGAGAGGCGCTAAGCGCAACCGTTTCATGAAGTAATCCGCGCTCTGAGGGGCATTAGTGCGCCTCCCTTCCCGCAAACCCCTACAATGCAATGCTGGGCTCTTATTACTACCTACTATTCAACTTTAATCTCTACAGCGTTGAATAATTCACGTAATATCCATATACATAACTTAAAATGTTTTCCCGAACACGTTTATTCGAATGTGTCGACGACGGTTCGTTAGGCCAAGAGGCCAATTAAAGAGTATTAAAGTCGTAAGTACATTAAGCAGAGGTCGGATACCGGAAATAAACAAATATGTTTGCATTACCCTACAGATCCGCTTCCACTATTAACGTTAACCAATAGTGCCCGCCAAATTGGTCCATACACAAACGATTTTAAAATGGTTTCAATAGGATTAGACTGGTTCATCCAATGTTTTTGCATATTTGGATTTGTTTTAGTTTCCTCGTATTCGGAATGAAAAGCAGAGTGTTTAACTCGGGTGAATCTACTATTCATATTTTTTAAGTTGTTCTCTAGTAAATATTTTGCAAGTATTCCGCTTCTTAGTTCTATTGCGTAACCGCCAGAGGCGCTGTACTTTTGTCCATACAATTTTTTACGCAGTCGCTACCGTACGGTCATTGTAAACTCATGGTAAGGGCACTGATTTGAGTATAAGTCAACATCCCTATTGACTTTAAAGAGTAGCTGTAAGAAAAAAAGAAAAAGTAAAATCGACTGGCCTAAAATCTGCCGAAATGTGAAGTAACCCGAATGTCATTCTAAGAGCTCACGGACTATTATGTTTTGTGTTTTTTTTATAACATAACTTTTTTTCAGCTATAAATATTAGTTATTAAGTATGTAAGTTTAGCTCTACCAAAAACTACATAATATCTACTTACATAAAATTTACTTACTTTTTCATTTTCTTAGTAGTTTTGATAATAAATGCAATCAAAATCGTACCGTCAATTAGAGCAAATTTTGCATTCAGAATAATAATTTCATTATTTCTGTGAGAACCAAGTAGTCGGTGTAATTATAGCACTGATTTGTATTCAATCAATTCCTCTCAAGTGAAACTCTGCAGCCAAATATCTTAAGTAAATAAGTGAACAGAAATGTTGTCGTTGGATTCTGTGGAAATACCTTAAGTAGCGCTTCGGTGACGTCTCCTTCACGGCCATTACATCTAGTAACCTTTAGGAGGGCTTTGCCGCAAAAGCTTTTTACCTAAAAACCTCTTTAGAGATGTCCAAAGCAGACAACGTGTTGGTGTAGAAATCAGACGAAATCTCGCTCTTGGAACACTTTGTACTCAGAGTCTTTAAGACTTTGGTTTCATCAGTTTAGAAAAATAAGTTTGACGCACGTTGGCGCAATAAACTAACCAAAGCAAGAATTTTATTACGATACTTATCGGATTTCGACTCTTTTTTTTTCTGGAACCTCACGAGGTTCCAAACTTTTCTCAGCAAAGTACAGTGAGTTAAGCTACTTAGTCTTGTGACCCTAATCCAAACGGTACAGACCTAACAGTCTTACGTTGCGCAACGCGATGCTTTCATGCCAACCGAACCAATGCAATGTGTGCTGTTCATTGCGTTGCGCAAGGTAAGTCTTTATAGCCTTTGAATCAACAAGAAGGCTGCTAAAAATCAGAAGGGTTTTTTTTACTTTGATTTTCACACATAGATGCAAATAAATGGCTTTTTCCAAAAATAAATACCATCTTATTTCAAAACTTGCCCCTTGTTGTGTTGTTGTGACTTTAATGAAGGCAAGACTGGGTGATCGATTATTCTTTATGAAGGCAAACTATGCATGTCCAGTATGATGCTCAAATTTTAACCCTCATTTTGCTAAAAGCTGCTAGCCATTGTCTCTTTGGAGCCTTCCCAAATATCGCTTTGAACGACCAATATGAAGACAAAAAGCCACTACATATTGATGGTACTGTATTGAAAGGGACCATTAAGAATATGACAACTCTTTCACTTTTTCATATGTGTAAGTGCAAGACAATACAAAGCTTTTGAAAATATTAAAAATAAAACTTTTAGAAACCATTTTATATTTAATAAACGACGATATAAAGTACAATAATAATTCACATGATTTTTTTTTATTTAAAGAAGCTGTCTTTTTTAACCTGTTTTTATACAACGGGCCCAATAAAACGATAGGAGAGTTGCCTGGGGAAAATCCAGGGATACTTCCGACACAACCACGCGGGCGGTTTAAACACTGGAATACTCTAAGAGTTTGCGCTCCAGTGAGATTGGTTGAGCGGCCTCAACCGAATCTGACGAGTTGTCAGTGGAATCGAGCTACTGGGAGTTTTGTCCCTGGTTCACTAAATCTAGCCGAGCTGAAGAGTCCAGCAAGAAACTCAGCTAGGCCCGACCTGGGTCGGGCTGACTCCACCCGGCATGGGACGGTACCGTGGTTTTTCTTTTTCAGCTTTATGCCATGGACCATCGCCAGGAGACAATTTTCTGGAGGGTTCTTGGTAGTCCTGACTACTAACTGTGCGAGTGAACACTAATGTGACAGATGAGATGAACAGTAATGGGAACACATTCGAGGCCCACTAACGCTACGTGTGCTACGCCGTAGCGCGTAGCAGCATTTTTTCGCGGTTTAGCTTTTAAAAGCTCTCTACTGTACGTTTAAAAACGCACGTAGAGAGCTTTGAGTTATGAACACACCTATACACTATTAAACATTAGGTTAAATAGTAGTTTATGCAACTGGTACATAATGAGGGGCATTAAAACACGAGTGTGAGCCGAAGGCGAGTTTCATAATAAGGACACACGAGTGTTTTAATGCCTAATTATGTACAGTTGCATACACTACTTTATCTACATCCATATATTAAATCCTCTTTCATGTGTTTCGTGTGGGCACGTCTCGCCGGCGTGCGCCATGTTTGCCTCGACAGGCCGGCCCGCGCGTGTCGTTAAGGTTGTACGTGATCTCGTAAGGGTATTATATTTGATGTTCTTATAGGGGACGCGCGCAACCGTGAGAAGCTTCCTGCACAGTATATTATAAAGCGGGGTCTTATCTGCGGTTTTTGAACTTATTAAAGAGGATTTACTATATTATTATGGGTGTAGATAAATGCATTTACTTATCAGTCAAATTCAGTCTACAGACGTAACTCAAGTGTCACCAATTGGATTATAGATGTTCTTAGAAATAATTCACAAAATCCATCTCGGGTGGAGATTTAATCTACATTTCGATTGTCGTCTCCTTCATTACTTTCGTATTCTGAGCGGTACATTTGTTCGAGGTTAGATTTCGAGGCTTAATTGAGGTCCATTCAACAGAGTTATTGGTAAACGGTCACTAGCCGCTAGGCGGGCGCGTCTACATTCAATTTTTATCATTTCTGAAGCCATGTAATTACTTTTTCGTCGGCTGATTTAAATATCGCTAAACTATAATTATGTTTGTAATAGCTTCTTGTTATTTAACAAAAGTTATCAATCTTATTTTTGTTGATTTTAAATTCCACTAAATAAATAAAATGATAGTCTCGTCTCGTGGTTCAATTTACTTAAACTTTTGTACGGTAGTGGAATCGAAAAGTTCTGTATTCGTTCGAGATTTCAAGAAATACTGATATGGGATATATACATATCAGTATTTCTCGAAATCAGTGACTGACTGTCCATTTCATTATCTGTACATATTATAATTATTACAAAACTCTTGCGTTACCGACAGAACCATTGACAGACAGCGTACCTACCTGCAGCCTAAATCGCTAAAGATAGGTACAAGCATGAAATTTGGAACATACTGTCCTTCAAGGTACCTACGTAGACGTGTACTAAGAAAGGATTAAGTGAAATAGGGGTTGAAACCGTTGTATGAAAACCGTTCATTTGGTAAGTTACAGACTTGATTTTTTGTATTCTGGTTTCTCAGTAAAAACAAAATAAATGACACGTAGCGTTGGCATAAAAAATCATCTGCTAAGGGGGTCAAAAAGAGACGAAGAAGGTCGCAGAAGAGGCGAAGAAGATCGGGAAGACGTGGAGCGAGATGAATGTGAAGCTCAAGACCGAACAGGATGGAGAATCAGTGTGGACACCCTCTGCCCCATCCAGGGGACATAGGATATTAAGTCAAGTAAGTCAAAGTGGTCCCACGATGGAAAGTTTGTATGGGAAACAAGTTGTTTTAAAAGTAAGAAGTTTAAAACTTCGGTCGCAAGCTAATGTACAATGAAAAACATTGATTAGGGCACTTTTTTTTTTTCATTCATCCCCTGAAGGGGTTGAGCAGGGGTTGAAAGTTCACATGGACAATGTGTGTGTGATTTTTAAGGTTATTTAAACTGTGACTAGAAACTTGAACTTAGGACTGCAGGCTTCTTTTATAATGTAAATACCAGTGGCGGAGCTTCCATACAACTCGATTCCCACCGGCTTGTTTACCTAATTTTCAGCCAATCCAGTTCTTTTACTACGGCTCATTAAGAATAAGAAAGGCAAATTATTTTCGCCTTCCCTAAGAACATCTTTGACACGCCGCCGCTGGTAAATACGAATATACTGTTTTATATCTGTAGCAAAAAGGCGATGTCCTGATTGATCTCGTCCTCCTAGCGTTATCCCAGTAGAGTTGCACCCTGAAGGATGCCTGGGGTCCGCTACCTAATCCCAAGATTTGGCGTAGGCACTAGTTTTTACGAAAGCGACTGCTATCTGACCTTCCAACCCCGAGGGGAAAGTAGACCTTATTGGGATTAGGCTTTGTCAAGTGAGTGGGCAACTTGACTGTTAGAAGTTCTCAAGCCGCCCGAAGGCCTCCAACTTGGCTTAACGACTGCTGCCATAGACAGCAACCGGGATCAACGGCTTAGCGTGCCATCCAAAGCACGGGAGCGTTCAATTAGTAACCACTCAAAGCGGTCACCCATCCAAGTCCTGACCGCTGCCCACGTTGCTTAACCTTAGATACCGCAAGCGGTACACAAGCGCCGCTGGGCCTCGAGCGCTCCGTCCTGATTGATCTATCAACGTAATTATAACGTTTGTCTACCCTACCAAAATAACTCTCGGAACATTTCAACTTCATACTGATTGATACTCTCATTTCCATACATTTTATAACCTAAAAGTCACTTTTAGCTTATAAAGAAACAGAACACCCTACACAACTTCCTACAGTCCGGAGTCTACCGGGACAGATAAGAAGTCAATCCTGACCTGTACTTTCTTCTACGCGTAGTAAAAGCTAGTTTAAAAATCTTTCATTATGAGGTACAAACTAACACAAAACACTAAGAAGTAATAAGTTCCACGTATTTACATAAGGTAATGTCCAAGTGCTCGGCTGACCCAATAGGTACTTTGCAATTACAATCTTACGTTATATCTTATATCTTTAAACGAGCAATTCTTGTACATTTATTTATTGATATATTTATTTATTTATTTCGAGGATCTCGGAAACGGCTCTATAACGATTTTGATGAAATTTGGTATGTGGGAGTTTTCGGGGACGAGCAATCGATCTAACTAGGTCTCATGCCCGGGAGAACGCCGAGCAAAACTCGGCCGCCCAGATATTAATAATAAAGCTGAACAACAGGTATTGTCAACTATTGTGTATTGAAGTGGCAATCATTGGAATGTTTACTTTACACCTCAAATCAAAACAATCTGTTGCAATATATATTTGATATTTGTGTGCAGTCAACCGCAAACGCTTGTGGCAAAGGTAAAGCGGGGTAGGAGCATCAAACGCGCGAGTTAGCGTTCTCCAGATGGACTATTGAAGCTCACAATGGGGCCAATCACGCGGTCCCAAGACCTCAAGTCAAGAGGCACGTCTCGGCACTTCCGAGTTGAGACTTCGTCGGATCCAGCCACAAAAATACGGTATCAATTCCCGCTGTTATAGATCCATAATAATGTATTTAATCTTGATAGGACGTGCGGAGACTTAAACAGTTCCAATGAGACATGAAATATCTGCGTAATCATGAAACGTTTTGTAATGCAAGGTACTGAGAGTAAGTAATACGGATATTTGTGTGTTTGTGTGTGTGTGTATGTGTGTATGTGCGTGCGTGCGTGTGTGTGTGTGTGTGTGTGTATGTATGTATGTGTGTGTGTGTGTGTGTGTGTGTGTGTGTGTGTGTGTGTGTGTGTGTGAAACATCTATTTTTCAATCGATTTTACTTTTTATCGCTTCTTCAGACATGCCTTCAAGTGGTACCCTTAGGCTGCGTTTCCACCAGAGATGTGCGAGGATGTGTTTTCATATATTTGACACCTCGCTCGGCGCGTTGCGAGGTGTCAAATGTATGAAAACGCATCCTCGCACATCTCTGGTGGAAACGCAGCCTTATCAAACATTGTAGCCATATTTAAGATACAAAAAACACGTTTTTATCTACTGGTTCTCTTTCACGCCCTACTACTAAACTCATTACAGTCCATTTTCGACCACTTTCACAAAAACGCATGTAACTCTGAAACTAAATCCCGCCAAATGGTGCCTTTTACTAAACACTGTCACATTTATCTTTACAAAGTACTTTGATATAGAATCCGTTTACCGATCGGATAAGTGAGTAAACGGCAGAGTAACGAAATGACCGTAATCGAATTGCCCCTCGACTCATAACCATATCGAGTTAGGGATATCGATTAGATCTATTCGATACAAGGGAGCGGAACCGATAGCCAAATAAACTAGCGAGCCGCATCGATTACCTGTCACCGCCAGCGGACTGACCGCGCCACTGGCTGGATTCACCGACTCGGGCCCGCACGGGCATGGTCGTATTAACCCGTTGTTTATCTATTTATCTTATTCGTCTACGTCATACAGCGTTTACAATAAATACAATACAAATACTCTTTATTGCACACCTCACATAAGCACACATACAAAAGAAAAACAAAGAAACAGGGATACAGAGGTAGAACAAAAGGCGGGTTCACGTCATAGAGTGTATTTAAAACTAAACAAAAACCTTCAGCCGCTTGGTATTTGATAAAATAAGATAAAATTTTGTCGTGTAAGCGTTTTGGCACTATACTGTTAGCTGTGTGTATGTTGAAATAAATAAATAAAAGAACACAGTCGATCATAAACAAATATATAAACATAAATAACGTTCATTTGCTTGTAACGTTGCTGAACTGTTAACAAGAAAGAATAACAGTGTTGTACACGGTACACGGTCTAAGTTTGGCTATCTCATTCTCCTACTTTCCACTCAATCCCTCAAAGGTTAGCTGGAATAGATCCATCATAGGAATAGGTTCGCCTTTGTCTTATGTGACATACATGTAATGTATATTAGAGTAGGCCCATTTTTGAAGAAGTAGCATACAAGAAGCAAGTCGTGTAACAGTTGGGGTGACAACGTTATCAGAGGGCTTAGACCCTGCAGAATACGGTTCTGCCTGTCTCCATCCCCAACTTTGAGCCGGAAGTATGTTATACCGGATAATGTGCAGCCCATACAATTTTTTTCGTTGTACATTTGGTAAATCGTGGTTTTGGTACCCTAACTATGGTCCGATTGTTATAGGTTTTTGATATGCCGTAAAGGACAATATTTGTCATTGTATCCCGAAATTTTTGACCCTCCAGCTCCATATCTTTCTCCGCCATCTTGGAAAATCTGTCACTTTTTCAGTGTTTTCCTTGTACTGTCGCTAAAGTTCATTTAAGTGCTAAACACGGTTCGGCAATATTGTAGAAGACAAAATTTGCTAAAACTTTTGGCTACAAAGATTTTTTGTATGACCTCTAAGGACGAAGGTATGACAGGAGATATCTTTAAAACTGCAATTTTTTTTTTGTATTCCTCCCGTATTTGCGTTTTAAGTGCATTTTAGCGCTAAGTATAGTTCTGCAATATTGTAGATCAGAAAATGTGCTACAACTCTTCTATTGAAATATTTTTTCCACGATCATCAGGAAAGAAGATACGAAGTCATCTATGGAGTACTACCGTCGATATTTGCTTCTTTTTCCAGTTTTCTTCCCATATTTGCGTTTTAGTGTATTTTAGCTCAAGTTCTAGGTCTGTAATATTACAGAAGACAAAATTATATGCAAATTCAAAGTACCTACGATCTTACTAGGTATAGTGGAAACAGACGATTTTGTCTTTTGAGGGATTGAAGTGGTATAGATCGGAAAGTGACAGATGCTTTATCTTGTCGTCTATCCCGCTATCACTCGACCATCATAGATCCCCTACAGATTGCGATTAATTACACTCAAACCTAAATATGAGAAGAAAACTGCAAAAGTAGCTAATTTCGACGGTGCTACTCCATAGATGACTTCATATCTTCTTTCCTAATGGTCGTGGAAAAAATATTTCAATACAAAAGTTGTAGCAAATTTCGTGATCTACAATATTGCCGAACTATAGTTAGCGCTAAAATGCACTTAAAATGTAAACATGAACGGAAAACTAGAAAAAAGTGGCAATTTTTAATGATATATCCTGTCATATCTTCGTCCCTAGGGGTCATGGAAAAAATCTTTGTACCCAAAAGTTTTAGCAAATTTTATATTCTACAATATTGCAGAACTATGTTTAGCACTGGAATGAACTTTCACGACAGTAAAAGCAAAGAACTGAAAAAGTGACACTATTTCCAAGATGGCAGCCAAAGTTATGGAGCTGGAGGGTCGAAATTTTTAGGTTACCATAGCTAATATTGTCCTTCACAACATACCAAAAAACCATATCAATCGGACCTCTTTTAGAGTACCAGAGCAACAATTTACTAAATGTACTACGAATTTTTTTGTATGGGCTGCACCTTTTCCGGTATACCGTACTTCCGGCTCAAATTTCGAGATGGCGACAGACAGATCCGTATTCTGCAGGGTCCAAACCCTCTGATAACGTTGTCACCCCAACTGTTACATGATTTGCCGCTTGCATTGTTTAGAGACGCCTTTTCCAATTCTGTTCCTCCTCTATATTGTTTTAGCCTGTTTTTGTGTGCAATAAAGTGCTTATATACATACATCCATAATAACGATGGACACATCAAAAACTTATGTCAACAAATTGACGTAGATGCTGGTAATATTCCCACATTTGCGGTCTGCAAGCAAAAATTTAACAATGTACAACTGTACAATAACCGTACATATTATTAAAATTATTACATTCGCCATCAGAACCTAGAAAACTTGTACTAGGAACTTTTCTGCGCTTTTAATAAATGGCCCATTCACTGCATACTTTCGTTTCGCTGCGTGAAAGGGGACTTTATCGTTATAACTCGTGACACCAGAAAATTAAAAGTGCGACGTCATGCTAGGGCTATCTTAGGAAATAGGGTGACTGTGCTCTTGCAGAACTTAATTAATTGGTGGCTTGGACACGTCTCTAAATCGATGTGGAAACTTTACTGCCGTTTAACTTTTTTGCCATTCCAGTGGCAGGAGGGTCAGGCCAATTCCTTGTTTGCTGAAAGTTTATTGGACGTGAAGAGTCAGCCTTGAAATAGTCGTTACATTGGGACTACCTGGGTCTATTCTGCTAGATTTCTTTGTAATCAATTTTGTATTTATTGTTCGCCTTCGCTTTCTTGCGCACCAAGTGTGAAGCAGCGTGCGCGACAAACAAAAACCGATTCCAACTCAATATGTTTACAAGAATTGCTCCCTGGATTCAATCAATTTGGAATGGAGATAAACATGGCCAAATTAGTGTTTTGTAGTTTCTAATGACATATACTCCCTTTCCGTGTATTGCCCTAATATTTACTTAGATTTAGATTGTATCAGCCTCTGCTTAGCTATTTCTGGGATACAATATTAGTTTAAGACAGTCCCCATACAAAATGTTTCAATTTTCTTGGACGTCCAAGCAAATTCCTTCCAATACACGTCCGTGCTCCACGTTTGGGTTCGAAGAACTATTATATAATCTCTGACGATGCGCAAATTCGTTTATTGGTGTTATTTTCTTGACCAATAGCCTATAAATTAAAATCTCTCTTACGTTGTTAGATACGAGGAATAGTTACGTGTAAATTTCATGTGAAAAAGTTGTGCTGCGCTAGGCTGTGCTTCAAAAATTCGTAAAAAAATAATTATGGACTTTTTTCTAACATCGGCTCTTGAAAATGAAATTAAAGGATCAATGAACCGTTTCACATTCCTTCCATAACTTTGCCTTCAGTATTAACGGAGGAATATCAATACGAACATCGACAAAAATCAAATATTTTTGTATGGAGCGCCTTAATAAACGTTCCATCACCTTCACCTATTCAAAATAACAGTGACCGAATTTAAGGTTTCCGTACCCTAAGGACTGAAAGGGACCCCATTATTATAAGTCAGTCAATGTCCGTTTTCTTCTATAGGTATTCACGTAGTTCAACCATTAAATCATTCATTTTAAGCAATCCTATAAAGTTGAGTAAATTGTTCATTCAAAAATAACTCGACTGAGACCTAAATAGAGTTTAATTTTACAGATTCACCTGACCAAGCCAAAATAAGCTAACAGAGGGGCTAAGGTGATTATATACCTATATGTCGGACATATAGCATTCGTCCCTTACTTTACTTACTCTCAAAAGGGACGAATAACCTGTGAATGGAGTTCTAATTATTTTTTAAATTAAATGAAACCTTCTTTCGGTAAAATGTTTTATCTTCAATATTTAAAGTAGCATAGCCGTGGGACATCCTGTATATCCGACATACCTAAACGCGATCAATCTTGCTAGCTAGGCTGGACTGATAGTTAGTTACCAGAATTTAATGAATTTCTCCTAAAACCCAACACTAAAATTCAAAACTCAAGAAGAAATATTTGAGCTCATCTCACAAATATGTCCTTTGGTATTCAAACCGAAGCTAACGTTGGGGGTTAGGGATCCAAAGCGACTAAATTCGTGTATTTAATTTGCTGGGAAATGGTGGAGGTTTATTAAACACTAGCTGTTGCCCGCAACTTCGTCTGCGTAGAGCTCGGTCATCGCTATTCTTTTATTTTATTTCAGGCGGTTACCTAGTTACATATCTCTGTTCCATACAAACTTCCACTTCCTTAAGGGATGGGATGAAAACTATCCTATATCCTTTCCTCGGACTCGAACTATATTCACACCAAATTTCATCTAAATCGGTTCCCAGTTTAAGCGTGAAGGGGTTACAGACAGACAGACAGACATACTTTAGCATTTCTAACCCGCCACGACTTAGTACGGGTTGGTCAGTTTTTAATATATTTATCTATATTATATTACTAAAACCGGTTTTGTTGTATTTAAACAGACTCTGTAAAAAATTTGAAGTCTCTCTATTTAAAAAATGTTGCTCCCCATACAAACTTTGAACCCCTTTTTAACCCCTTGAGGGGATGAATCAAAAAAAAAAAACGCTGAAATTAGTTTTGTAGTATTTAATTTAAACAGTTACTGTAAGTAAGTCCTTCACTCAAAAAATGTTTGCTTCCAATATAAACTTTGAATCCCTTTTTAACCCCTTTAGGGGTTGAATTTCAAAAAATGCAGAAATTAGTTTTGTTTTATTTAAACAGAGAGTCTCTGTAAGAAATTTGAAGTACCTCACTTAAAAAAAAATTTGCTCCCCATACAAATTTTGAACCCCTTTTGAACCCCTTTAGGGGATGAATTTCGAAAAACGCTGAAATTACTTTTTTTGTATTATTATAAGGAACTTTCATACAAAGTTTGAAGATTCTCACTTTAAAAAAAAATTGCTCCCCATACAATATTTCACCCCTATTTTCAACCCCTTAGGAGACGAAAATTTTGAAAACGCAGATATCACTTTCATTGTCTTATTTTAAGGAGTCTTTGTACAAAGTTTCAAGTCTACACCTTTAAAAAATTATTGCCCCCCATACAAACTTTGTACCCCTGTTTTACCCCCTTAGGGGTGGAATTTCCAAAAATCCCGTCTTATCCCTTGCCTCCGTTATATAACCTAACTATAGTGTAAATTTCAAATTTCTAGGACCCGCAGTTTCGGCGGGGCGGTGATTAATCAGTCACCCATCAACTTTATATATTATATAGATTAAAATAATATTGTCCTATAGTAGATTTTTTTGAACTATCACTTGACGTTCCATCACAGCTTCTAATGCCAACTGTACTTTTTTTCACAGTTATCAAATTAAGTAGGTACCTACCTGTTGTAATAAGCCCAAACACGACGGGTTTATCTTGTGCATCAGATCAGCTCGGTGGTGGTACCATAATATTGCCTTATTTGGGTTGTGGTCAAACACGTAAGTACATATATGAACATATATGCCAAATTTCAGCTCAATTAAATTCTGCTGCAAGATTTTAATACTGCGGTAGGTAGCCCTGAACATACATATAGGTTAGGTACACATTTGGGTACACACCTTGCAAGTTGAATAAACGCCTAAAAAGTGCCCAATCTGGCAACCAGCCTAAATTTAATCGGTATGATCGCGTTTTCGTTCATATTTTCCGGAAAACAACCTTCACTGTATAATTATCCCGTTTTCGCTTATTGCAATGATTTCGGGACAGCGTAGGCGTGCAAAAAAAGCTGCAAATTAGCCAGTGTCATTTATATAACATTTTTCACTTCTGCAAACCAATTTTAACTTTCTATTTATAGACTTACCGAATGAATGAAGGGTAGAACAATTACAACGAAGAATCCTTACGTGATCCTTACAACTATTTTATACAGAGCTGGTTTATTTTTGATAATCAATCCTAAATTTGCAACGTCCTTAGGTACCTATCTAAATATTCTTTTTTGTGATATTGTACTTATTGTGCTTTTAAACCAGCAAAACGACAAAACAAGGCTAAAGAGATGGCGCATTTCAGGGCTAGACCAAAGATACTAAGCCCATACCAGACAGGTGATGATGTTCAATAAAACACCCCCAAAATAAACAATACAATCCACCAGCACACCATCTGATTAAGGCTGGAATAGCCAATTGCAAATTACAAAGGGAAAAAATCCTTCTGAGTGTAGTTACCAGTCGGTAAAAAAAGCGGTCTACCGTTTTTCGAGTCTATTGTTTGCATTTCAAGGTTCAAAATTGGTAGACAACTTTCTTCGCTGAGTGTAGTTTCGACGAATTCGAAGTACATCAAGGAATATAATACCGATTCTAATTAAATACATAATAAGCTAAGGAACCCTTACTAAATGGAATGCGATCGTCAGAACTCAAACAGTGAGACTGATTATGACACTTAATCAATATTTCAAAGACAGCCATTGAAATAATAACAATAGTTACCAATTACTATCAGAAGCAGAAATTCGTTAAGGCGTTGGTCTTCTGGTGGAAGTCGCACGTTGTATGGAAATTCGGTAGGTATATTTTGATTCAGTGTAATGCTGTCTAGAAGTTAGGTTAGATAAGGCAGCTTTTCTATACAACTGATTCCTGATTGCAGCAGAACACACAGCATTTCCATCCAATGTGTCTGTGTAAAGGCATACAAGCTTTTACATACAACGTATAGCAGTAGAATTAGACCGCATTTCAATACTACGTGTTGCAGTAGAAGTCATCTTATCTATATACAGCATGTCAGTCAGTCGTAGTTACAGCATTTGATTCCCCTACAATGCGACGTTGTAGGAATATACAACATTTTCAAGTTAATATAATGTGTCGTGTCGCTATAGAAATAAACAGCTTATCCATACGTGACGGTATCGCTGTAGAAGCATACATTTTCTACACCTTTGTTCTACACTATTACACTCTGGTCCACCATTAGGCGAAGTTGTTTGACAAGTCAAAATGCACAAATATTCTCAGTATGTAAAGATAAACTAGAAATTTAAGACTATTGAAGCGCGAAGCTCCATTAGGCGAAGTTGTTTGACAAGTCAAAATGCACAAATATTCTCAGTATGTAAAGATAAACTAGAGATTTAAGACTATTGAAGCGCGAAGCTCCATTAGGCGAAGTTGTTTGACAAGTCAAAATGCACAAATATTCTCAGTATGTAAAGATAAACTAGAAATTTAAGACTATTGAAGCGCGAAGCTCCATTAGGCGAAGTTGTTTGACAAGTCAAAATGCACAAATATTCTCAGTATGTAAAGATAAACTACAAATTTAAGACTATTGAAGCGCGAAGCTCCATTAGGCGAAGTTGTTTGACAAGTCAAAATGCACAGATATTCTCAGTATGTAAAGATAAACTAGAAATTTAAGACTATTGAAGCGCGAAGCTCAAGCCCGAACGGGATGGCGGCGCACTGTGGAAGCCCTCTGCCCCATCTAGGGGACCTATGTCCCCTATGTATACAATTAAGTCAAGTGGGCGCTATTATTCGGGTTTATCTTATATATGTCTTATATCAAAGAATGGCATGAGTTTAGTATAGTCGGGATAATTTGAATTGGCCACTCGTCGTAATTTTGACTTGCTTTTTTTCACCGTAATCAAAATCTGAATCCAAATGTTCCGTGTCCATAGTGGTTTCAGATTCAGACACAGAAAGTGACTGTTTATTGAAATCACTTTCAGAGTCAGACGTGTCACTGGTGTCAGAATCAACTTCAATCACGTCTAATAAGACTAATTTAACGTTTTGGAATGTAATTCAAGCGTTGTCATTAAAAAGCGCATACAATGATGGACAATGGACAATGATGCGATTTGTGGAAAACAAGCATACGGCTTGCCTGATGGTAGGCGGAATCCGTAACCTATGTACGCTCGCGAATCTAGAACCTAGTAAAAAAGATTAGGAAAGAGGAAGGAATGAGGGCGATGGAAATAACACCAACATCCGTCCGTTCAATGATAGCAGACAATAACGTTGTAGTCATTGTCTCCGAAGCACACCATAAATATTTTGCATACGCAAACCAATTTTTTGCTACTTCGGGTATTTCTTCGCTTGTATATATAACATATCACTGCAGTGACCAATTTGTAATAACCGGACTATAGTGACATCTTGATTTGTTTACCTGTCAACTCTGAATACTGATGTTAGCTTTGAAATGTTTAAGCGGAATACTTTCATTCCCGGATTGTTTTTATTAAATTTATTTTTTATATACATTATTAACAATGTTCCGCTCTTGACTATGAGTGGTTTGGGAATTTTATTATCATTTAATTTTCAACACTGCTAACTGGGCTGTTACCGCGAACGGTATTCGAAATTTTCCCTCCCTGTCGCACTTGCAAGTTTGCACATAAGTGCGACAGAGAGGGAAAAGTTCGTTTGTGGTTTGTGGTAGCACTCCTGCTATAACTTGGTACTTCAGGTACTTACGATATATTTGATGAATAGTGAAAGATTTAAGTATTCATCAATATCCACGTGATACGTATCATGATTGGGAATAATCAAGGATACCGTACCATAGACAAGACAAAGACAGACAGCGAGTAGAGTAGATAACCGACGCGCTACGAGATCTGTCAAATTTGCTCGCAAATTAAAATTGCTATTTGCTAAATTAAATTGCAAATACTGCCGGGGAAGAGTAAATATGATTTTTCCTTTTTACAAGTGGAAATTTGGTTAACGTGAGATATAACAACTACCTATTCTTATTTCAGATGCGACCTAAAATTAGATAGAAATGGATCAACAATTCTCATTGTCCTGGAACAACTTTCATGGGAACCTAACAAAAGGATTCGCCGGCTTATTAGGGAATGCTGAATTCGTAGATGTGACTATTGCGGTCGACGGCCATTTACTACAGGCTCACAAAGTGATTTTGTCGATATGTTCGCCTTACTTCAAGAAAATGTTCCAAGTGAATCCGTGTCAACACCCAATTAGTAAGTTGACTTTTATTTAAAGAAGCACATTCGTTTGTATATCTGATTTAAACGATTGATTACTTGTTAAATAAAGCTATAATACTGTTCTGCACTAATGAATAGTTTCATATTAATAATCATGAGTTTTAATGATAGGTATTTTCGTTGCAGTTGTTTTGAAGGATGTTACACATAAAGCCATGAGGGATTTACTACAATTTATGTATAATGGAGAAGTCAGTGTGAAGCGGGAAGATCTCACTAGCTTTTTAGGCACAGCAGAGGTGCTGCAAATCAAAGGATTGACAAATAAAGAGGTAATTTCTATTTCTTACCATTTACAAGTAACAAGAATAAGTCTGATCTAAATCAGAATATTCAAAGATCATTTCTGTGCTAAACTTTTACAAACATTTGTTTTCATTGACATAAAAATGAATGCATTTTGATGATGCAATTACTTTATCCATAGTTCTAGCAATTTATGTATAATTATTAACTAATATGATGGTGGAGCGTTCGTAGCCCAGTGGCGCCTGCGTGCCGCGTGTGGTATGTAAGGTTAAGCAAAGTGGGCAGTGGTCAGTAGGTACTTGGATCTTCTTTGTCCTTTCCTCAAGGCTGAGGGTTGTGACCACCATAGGAGCAGTTCTTCACCACCGCTCTCCAAAGGTACTTGAATGGGTGACCACACTGAGTACTAACTGAGTGCTCCCTTGCTTTGGAAGGCACATTAAGCTGTTGTTAAGCAGTAGTGTGTTGGTAACAATCAAGTTGCCCACTTACTTGACAAAGGGGGTCGAACTTGCACCACATCTGTAGTACCCACCGCTACCCTACACGTGACCCCTGGGTGGTGCTAAAAGTGCAACAAAAACTTCTCGAAAATCTTATGGTTCTAAATAATAGCCATATGATAAATAACTAGGTATTGTGATGTTCAATAATCTATAGGCTGCGGTGTTCGCTTACCATCAGGTGTACCTTACGCTTGGTTAACCACTGTTGTTGTATTAAAAAAAAGTACTCAGCACCGCTAAAGAAGTTTTCACTTCAAAAATCAGTACTACATCATGAATATGCATGGTGCTGGTTTGTTTGTCTCCTTTTAATGCTTAAGATCTCTGGGCATATAAAAAAACAATGTTATTGTTTGTTATTTTTTTGCTGGGAGGCAACTGGTTAAACTATTGAACATGTTAAAAAAATTGAGCATTAGCATAATCAGAGTTCTTCAAAGCAATTGAATATTAGAACATACTATCTTAAACGCCTTGATGGTGTTGAATGTGTAAAATTGCTATTTACTATTAATATTGTAATTGATTTATTTTCAGACCGAAGAAGAAGATAATGAAAGGGAACAAAACTTAGCCAAACATGATACAGATCTGCCCATCCCAACTCCTGAACCCGAGCCATGTGCTACTGAATCATATGATAACACCAGAAAAGATGAGACTTCGCTTAATGATGTACAGGATATTTTTAAACAACGGCAAATAATTGATAAATTCCAGAGGCTAAGCAATTTAAAGCGAAAATCAGAAGAATTCCTTCATAAAAATTATTATACAGATGCACTTAATGTTGAAAAGAGACCCAAAACTAAAGAAAAACAAAACATTAACATGCTTACTGCTAACTTCAATAATATAAGGAATGTATATGAAGCTCCAGTAGATAATACATCATCTTTCACTGCACATGTCCACAGATCATTAAAAGATGTAAATGACAAGAGCAATGAACAAACTGACAATGCACTGGATCTAAAAACAGAATGTGATGACAGTGATATCATAGTCACTGATCCAGCCATTTGTAATGATCCAAAGAGTTATGATGGATCTCTAGAAGGACAGAAAGATTTATCAATGGCTCTAGACTATCACTCTCCACAAGATAGTAAGTATTATATCTTGTCTTACATTATTCATTAGTTAGTCACATGTATGTTAATGCTAGTCTTGGGACTAGGTAAATGATCATAAACATAATATGGTTGTTTTAAGTTGAGCTTTTACTAATGCTTGTTTCTTTAATGGGTGTCTTAAAATCTGGACACTCAGGATTGTGTTGAAAATGCAATCATTTTTTTAATTTTCATCAACATTATGCCTTTTTTTGCAATGCCTTCATACTGTGAAAACACGATGGCATTTTCAACATTAATGTATAACTGCTGAAATCATTTATGTACTGCAAATGTTGTAATGAAAATGCCCATCGTGATTTCAGATTGTCCCAGTCTGAACTCACTATTCATCGATCTAAAAAACTTAGTGAATGGTAAAGTGGCTAACAACATGTTGAGAACTAATCCCCATGAGGATTACCCGAACCACAGAGCAGAGCACCGACTTGTGACCATACCACAGAAAGAAGATGGCAAAAAGAAGTATCCGCAGAGATCCTGCAGACTTTGCTGGAAAATTGGGAAAAGGCGTGATACCAGATTTATGTGCAGTGCCTGTGAACTGCCATTTTGCAAATCACCGTGTTTTGAAATCCATTTCAATGATATACTCAAAGTATCACAATTGCAGGGGGATTATTATGCTCCATAAGCATAACATAATTATTATAATATTATATATTTTATTCTATCTGACCTCTAAAGAGATGTCTCAATTATGTAGATTAAGAAATGTATTGGTAGTGATTCTAGTGATACTCTTATTGAGAAATATGATTGAATCATAGATTCTAAACTAATCTGAATTCTGGGACCAAATTACATTCAGAAATCAGTATAAAATTGATTCAGGGATAAGTCTTTTGAATGTTCAATATATATTTTGATAATGTTAGGTTTTAAAATATTTAACTATGTAAACATTTTATATACAAAAACCTTCTAAAGTAATTAATCATGTTTCATGAAACACAATAACATATTAGTATACATTAACTGTGATAGTGAGCTTTTGCGGCTCTCAAGTGCCAATTACAATAAGAATGTAAAGGTTAAAGGCAATAATGTGCAAGCTGATTGTTGCAAACTTTTGAATTATGCATTTACGAGTATTTGTATGACAAATTCTTACTGTGCCATTGTTTCTGTCATCTCAAAACCACGTGAAAGACTTCATTGCTCATATTCTAGTCTCGGTAATCATTATTTATTGAAAATAAGATACCCAATCATTTACTTTGTGTCAACTAAATTTGGCTAGTGAGGTGATTTTGTTTAATATTAGAATATTCTTGTCTTAATTCTATGATCTCCTATATAAGAGCATTGGCTCGTGTTTTGTGTCTGAAATAACTTAAGAGTGAAATATGCTTAACATTCCTACTATGTTTTTGATTGATTTGGCATAGTCAGGTAAAGTGCATGTCATCCACGATGCGCAATGCTAAAGATTGGGCTGTGGAGGCGCGCCACCGTGAATGACACGCTCTATAGCCAAAATTAACATCTTTACATTATTAGAAGCCAGGAAACAAGGTTTATGTGATGTGATGTATGAAATCGAAAGGATTATTTTTTTTATCAATGTGTGTTTTATTGTGTGTGTTTTTGATTAAGTGAATGTATTTTTATATCCATTTTCTACAAATAAAATTGTAAACAATATCTTGGCTGTATTTTTGTGCTAACATGAATTGCAAGGCCATTTTTGACACCACACGAAATTGACAAAATATCGTACCATCTTACGGAATACTCAACATAAAATAAAATTTATTGTTGTGAAAAACTAAATGTTAATATTTTTTTATGATTGCGGAATTGGGTCTAAACCTAGGTAAGGCAGGTTTTATTTGAGGGTGTATGTGTGAATGTAGGTATGTCTATTTGTTTGAAACTCCGCCGTGTGACCAGCTGGATGAATGCTAAACGTTGAGGTCTTGTGAATTAATTAAGACTCAAATGTTTTAGCTTTCGAAAAATATAATGTATGCTAACTTTTTCTATCATTTCAGGTGCCCTCTCACTGGTCATGAACGATTCCTGCGAAAATCAACAATTACCAGTGCGGTATAAATACATTTACAGTCGAAAAGGACATAAACAGTTAGTGCATATGAACTTTGTGTACACGAAACACTCGACAACACACGGTAAAACTTCGTGGAGGTGCGTGCAGTATTTCTCGTTGAATAGATGTCCAGCTACTGTTGAGACTATAGACACCATGATATATGCCGTGAACCACCAGCATAATCATGAGGATTGTTATGAGAAATTATCGAAGAATAGCATCTATGAAATGAACGTTTTGCCGAAATAAGATGTGAAGAACTGTCCAAGCGTCATCAAGAGTAAAATGCAACTACAATGAAAAAAAACAAAAAACAAAATTGCAATAAATTAGATGAATACTACAATGAATTAGAATGTCAGTTAACCAACCCTTTTCGTCGCCATGTCGCCAACGATGGATATATCCGATCCGACACTGCGTGCAGTGCGATATCAACCTACATGCATTTCCATAGGGTTGAACTTCACGTTTGACATTCCTATGTAATGGCGTGTACGGCATGAGTGACAGCTTTTGTATTTGACAGAGCTTTGAAAAGGTTAACACTACACTAATACGTAATCATCTAAGTATTTGATAAAATTACGAAGTTCCTAAATTAATGTATTTTCTTTATCACACGTAACTATACTATAGTTACGAGTCTCATCTTAGATTTTGTACTTATAAATTAAGATATCTCCCATAGAATGTCTAGTCACAGATTTATTTAACTCTTATCATCATAATATCGATATTAATAAGTAATAGGAAAAGAGAGAATATACATTTATTATATAAATAAAAAAGGTCTTTCATTATTTACATAATTCATAATTCTGTTATCTTTGGAACTTTAGTGCCTGGTGCAAGTTGAGCTGCTAGCATTGTTGCTTTTCTTTTCCTTGGTCTGTGTTTTTTATTGAATCCCACATCTGGAAACGAAAACAAAGATGTTTCATGAATATCAGAAATTAACATGGTTACTACACGAAAAGTAAAAGATATGCGTATTTTTCTTATTTTCGTTATATTCAGTGAATCCCCCTTATCCTTGTCAACGCCACAGACGGCAAAACATGTCACCCAAAAATCGTGCCAATGTACACCAACGACGTCTACAGCTGACGGCCTGGCCAAGCAATAGCGATCTATACGCGATTGCGTCAGGTTTAATTTTGCGTTGAACAATGCGATAGTCTGGCTACGCATCCACGAGCTGAATGCCCACTAGGCGGGTTTCTGGTAGTGAATGTGTTAAAGTTAAAGGAAGAATACTCTTAGGACAGTAAGGAAAGTAGGTACGACACGCAGGGAGAAGTCCCGTAAAGCTGGACGGCACCTATCGCCAGACACTCGTAATATCTCGGTAATTCTTAATGATTACTAAGCAAAAATGTATGAAAAAAATGCGACGGACTGCTTGCTCCCCCTTTATCAAATATTAGATAGGTCCCATTACAATTTATTGAAGTACTAGCTTTTGCCCGCGACTTCGTCTGCGTAGAACTCGGTCATCACGTTAGAATGTTATTTCCCTGGCTAGATGCTGGCCAAGAGCAATCCCATTATTAATAAAAAAAAATCTTCTATTTCTTGCGCTTACCTAGTTATCTCTCTTCCATTCTAACTTAAACCCCGTTAAGGGATGATTTCCGGGATAAAAGTATCCTATGTCCTTCCCTAGGACTCATACTATATCCATACCAAATTTCATCTAAATCGGTTGAGCATTTTAAGGGGAAACAGGCAGACAGAGTTACTTTCGCATGTATAACCCGCCCCGGTTTCGCACGGGTAGTCCAGTTTTAAACAACAACAAATACCTACTCTTTATTCCACACAATAATTATGAAGTTAAAAAACACTACATCAACCGGCTATGATGAGATCAATTCAAAAATGCTCAAGGCTTGTGCAGACCCATTATCTATACCTTTGGCTTTTATTTTCAATCTTTCCGTAGAAGAGGGTGTGTTCCCTGACAGACTCAAAAAGGCTGTAGTTAAACCTCTACACAAAAATGGACCAAAAAATAATATTTCTAATTATAGACCAATTGCATTACTACCTGTTGTGGCAAAAATTTTTGAAAAACTCATGCAAATAAGACTAGTTGACTTTGCTAATAAGTATGAATTATTTTCTGAGAGACAGCATGGATTTAGAGCAAATAGGTCTACTGCCACTGCAACATTTACTTTGCTCAAGGATGTGGTAAACTGTGTGGATAAAGGACAACATGTTGTTGTCCTCTTCTTAGACATGTCAAAGGCATTTGACATAGTTGCCCACCAGAGACTTTTGACAAAATTAGACTATTACGGAATACGTGGCAATATACTCCACTGGTTTGAGTCCTACCTAAGTCAACGATCACAGTGCACAGAAATTGTCAGGAAGGAGGGAACATCTCTAGTCAATTACAGGTCTAATTATAGGGTAAACAATTTCGGCGTGCCTCAAGGTAGTGTCTTGGGACCACTACTATTTTCATTTTACATTAACGACCTGCCACATGCTGTAGATTTTCCTTTAGTATTATTCGCAGACGATACCTCCATTATGATACCATGTACAAACCTGCAAACGTTTGAAAGTGATATAAATGAGGCCCTGAATGCATTAGTCATGTGGATGGAAAGTAATAATCTGTCCATTAATGTTAACAAAACCAAGTTTCTACAATTTCGAACATGTAGACGACAAAGTATAAAGTTAAATGTAACTTGTCGAGGAGATCATATCAGCGAAGACCAAAGCATCAAATTTCTCGGAATAAATTTGGATGAATTTTTAAATTTTAAAGTCCAAGTAGAAAATGTTTGTAGCAAGTTAAATAGATTCATTTATCCATTGAAAAAATTAAGACAAACAGTATCTCTAGAATCAGCACTACTAGCATATCATGGCTACATTATGTCCACACTCAGATACGGTCTAATTATTTGGGGCAACTCTGTCGAGGCAAACAAGGCCTTCCTAATGCAAAAAAAATGTATAAGAGCTATCTTCTCACTGAAACCTATAATGTCATGTAAGCCGGTAATGCAGAGTAATAAACTGTTAACTCTGCCTTCTATGTACATTTATGAGATAGCGCTATTTGTACGACTCAACGAGCATCATTTTAAAAGAAACCAAGAGATGATCAGTTACACCGACCGTATGTCTAGACAGCGCGACCTATTATTTATGCCAAAATATTGTATCAAACAAACTGCTCGAAGTCCTTTTTACATGTGTATAAAAATATATAATAAATTACCTTTGGACATCAAGGAGCTTCCTTTGAACTTATTTAAAAGAAAATTGTTTCTATGGCTTTGCGACAAGTGTTTTTATACTGTTAATGAATATTTAAAACTATGACATCTATTTATAACTTGGACATGTAATAATTATTTATAGGACTTAACAATGTAAATTAATTTAATCAGGCTTGACATCTAGAACTAATAGTAATTTTATTTATTTCTTGACCTAACCTTAAAATGTAGAATTATTTATGTGACATTGTAAATATTTGTTATTTTAAGTTCTTACTGAAAATTTGCATGCTACCCTAAGCAGAGTATGGCAGATCTAAATTTTAAGATTAACAACGATATGTATGTTACCTATACTCAGCAAATAAAAATTCATTCATTCATTCATTCATTCATTCATTCATTCACCTCAATTAAAGGATACAGATCAGGATCACAGGGAGAGGATTTTTTTATGATTTAAATTTATTTATCTAAGCTTTTTCCCGCGACTTCATTCGCGTGAATATCCATATCAACTTCTACACCGACTGTCTCGCCAAACATTGCGCACGCCGGCTCAATGCGCCCACATGAAACACATGACAGAGGACAAAATATATATCAAGAAGGAAGCAGATGAAAACGCGCGCGAGCGGAGCGAGCGCGAAATTTTTCGGATATTCTGATACGGGTGTGGAAAATACTTCATACGCATCAAGTAATGAAGATGAAAACGCGAGCGCAGCGAGCGCGAATTCTTTCAAACATTACGATGCAGGTGTGCAAAAGACTTCATACGCACCAAGTAATGTAGATGAAAACGCGAGCGTAGCGAGCGCAAAATGAAAAAAAAGAACATTGTTATGCAGGTGCGGAAAATACTTCATACGCATCAAGTAATGAAGATAAAAACGCAAGCGTAGTGAGTGCGAAATGTTTCGAACATTATGATGCAGGCACGGAAAAGATTTCACACGCATCAACTAATGTAGATGAAAACGCGAGCGTAGGGCGCGCGAAAATTTTCGAACATTATGATGTAGGTGCGGAAAATACTTTATATTCATCAAGTAATGTAGTTGAAAACGCGAGCGCAGCGAGCGCGAAATTTTTGAACATTAATATGCAGGTGCGGAAAATACTTCATACGCATCAAGAAATGAAGAAAATCGCGATCGTAGTGAGCGCGAAATGTTTTGATGCAGGTGAGGAAAATACTTCATACGCATCAACTATAATGTCGATGAAAACGCGAGCGAAGGGCGCGCGAAAATTATCGAACATTATGACGTAGGTGTGGAAAATACTCATCAAGTAATGTAGATGAAAACGTGAGCGCAGCGAGCGCGAAATTTTTCGAACATTCTGATGCAGGTGCCGAAAAGACTTCATACGCATCAACTATAATGTAGATGAAAACGCGAGCGTACGGCGCGCGAAAATTTTCGAACATTATGATGTAGGTGCGGAAAATGCTCATCAAGTAATGTAGATGAAAAAGCGAGCGTAGCGCGCGCTAACGTTTTTGAATATTATGATGCAGGTGCGGAAAATAATTCCTACACGTCAAGTAATGTAGATAAAAAAGCGAGTGCGAAATGATTCGAACATTATGATGCCGGTGCGGAAAATAATTCATACGCATCAAGTCATGCAGATGAAAACGCGAGCGTAGCGAACGCGAAATTTTTACGAACATTATGATGCAGGTGCGGAAAAGACTTCAAACGCATCAAGTAATGTAGATGATAAAGCGAGCGTAGCGCGCGCTAAAGTTTTTGAACATTATGATGTAGGTGCGGAAAATGCTCATCAAGTAATGTAGAAGAAATCGCGAACGCAGCGAGCGTAAAATTTTTCGAACATTATGATGCAATTGCGGAAAATACTTCATACTCATCAAGTAAATGTGTATGAAAACGCGAGCGTAGTGAGCGCGAAATGTTTCGAACACTATGATGCAGGTGCGGAAAATATTTCATACGCCTCAACTATAATGTAGATGAAACGCGAGTGTAAGGCGCGCGAAAATTATCGAACATTATGATGTAGATGCGAAAAATGCTCATCAAGTAATGTAGAAGAACACGCGAGCGCAGCGAGCGCGAAATTTTTCGAACATTATGATGCAGGTGCGGAAAATACTTCATACTCATCAAGTAATGTGTATGAAAACGCGAGCGTAGCGAGCGCGAAATTTCGAACATTATGATGCCGGTGCGGAAAATAATTCATACGCATCAAGTCATGCAGATGAAAACGCGAGCGTAGCGAACGCGAAATTTTTACAAACATTTTGATGCAGGTGCGGAAAAGACTTCAAACGCATCAAGTAATGTAGATGAAAAAGCGAGCGTAGCGCGCGCTAACGTTTTTGAATATTATGATGCAGGTGCGGAAAATAATTCCTACACGTCAAGTAATGTAGATAAAAAAGCGAGTGCGAAATGATTCGAACATTATGATGCAGGTACGGAAAATACTTCATACGCATCAAACAATGTAGATGATTGAACAAAAAGAAATTGTTGACCTATCAAATGGCTTTATAAAGAGGTGGTTGAATAGATATTTTTTTGTTCATAAATTAGTGGAATACCTTTCAAAGTTCAAAGTGCTTTATTGTAAAACATAGGTATAACTGAATACCGACTTTGGTCTGTTCTTTCACTTTCGAAGATGGAGTAGAGGCCTTGGTTGATAGCGCACCCACCCTGGTTGCTTCTAAGAGTTATGTGATTTTCTGAGAATTGTTTTTTTTTTTGCTTCCTATCCGCCTATAACTTTCGAATTTGGTCATACTTGATGTTTATTGTTACGTAGGTATATTTTACTAACGAATACCAATATACCCTAAATTTATGTCTGTTACGCGCTGAACGTATTTTATACATTTTGCTGACGGAAAACGCAACTAATCGGCACCTCGAAGAACCTCAATGACACCCATATCGATTATTAAGAAAAGTAAATAAGTAAATGTCCGCCATCTTCGATTTGAAAATGGATATCATTCTTGTAATGAGCACCTCAAAAAACAATATTTTATACAAAAATGCGCATACCTAATATATAGGTACATGTCGCAAGTGCTACCATGCAACCGAGAGCCCGCCGCTCTGCGTAGGTACCCTCCATCGAAAACAAAAAAAAACCGAGGTTTCGTAGTAAGGTTTGTGAATATTGATAGAGACTGACTGACCAACATAATTAGATCTCTCATTTCAAACAGTTAATATGGTTTGAGGGACTTTTGTATTTTTGTCTTTAGCCCTGAGAGGCAGAGGTATTGTTATTTCACCCCCCATTTTTTCAAATACTATCTGTTTATTATAAAATGTTTGAATGGGGTTCTATTTACTTTGCGTCCATGTATATACTTACCAATTTTCAAGCCTGTAAATCATGAACTGAAAGACTTCTCATACAAAGTTTAACCCCTCTTTTCACCCCCTTTCATCCCTAACCTATATGATTTTTATAGCCTATAACCTGGCCGAAGATCCAATAAACATATTAGTGAAGGCTGTATTAAAATCCATTCGCTAGTTTTCGCGTGATAGTTAGACATATAAACAGACAGACAAACAGACAAACAGACACGAATTCTAAAAACAGTTAAAACGTGTTCTGTTATCGATTCTTAGACCCCTCCATCGATTTTTTTACTAATATCTTCAATGTACAGATTTTCGACCCTCTTCTGCTTTATTATATGTATAGATTACTAGGTGCCGGGTTACGGGACTTCCCTCTATACATATTTCAGGATTTATTTTTTATACTTACGAATATCCACATCAGGTTTCTCTTTCAATCCAAAAGACTTAGCAGCGGCATTTAGATCTAATGTTAGTACGTTGAATACATGTTTCAGTTTTCTAACTTCCAAAGCTCTTATATAGCCTTCCATTGCGTCTACAGCCAATTTGTGAAAATTTGGATCACTGAATGCTGCATCTAACTGAAAATAAACAATACAATTTTCTTAGAGCCCTCCTACATTAAACAGTCTTTATTTTTAGGGCTCCGTACCAAAAGGTAACAAAGGAACTCTTATGGTGTTACTACGTCCCGTCCAATCTGTCCGTCTATCACAACTTTTGTAGTTCGGAAACCAGCGGTCATCCGACAGATTTATGTCTTCGTCTAAACTCCGTCAAACGATGGGTTCCTTCGTAAAAATTGAAGGAGTTTAGGTAGACCGCCGACATACTAATTGAGAATGATCGATAGTATAGTATAAATTAGCGTCCGACCAAAGTTTCGGTTTCGGCATAAAAATCATGTTTCGGCCGAAGGTTCGGTTTCGGTAAAAAAGCTGCCGAAACTGATATTATCGACCGAGCGAACGAAGCGAGCAAAGTGTCTACGTTTCAACTTAGTTGTTATTCAAATTGTTTTATTTTATAAAACTTACACGAATAATAGGTTTTTCATTTTGCGTATGTCTAGAAAGAACGGCCCGCTGACGTTTTATTCAATGATTTTAAGACGTCTGTAAAAGTTTCGGTTTCGGCCGAATTATTTATAAATGAAACCATAGAGTTTGACCGTGCCGTGGCCGTCGACGATAAAGTATAAAAGCGTCCATAGGATTATGTAGCAGTGGCGGCGCATCAAAAATATTCTGAGGGAAGCCGGAAATACTTGGCTTTTCCTATTCTTCATGAGTCGTAGTAAAAGAACTGGACTGGCTGGAAATTAGGCAAGCCGGTGGGAATCGAGTTGTATGGACGCTCCGCCACTGTTATGTAGGTATGTGGTAGGTATGTTTCGGGACCCAAAGTTCTTAAGTGCTAGACATACCTTTGGTTGTAAGTTGTAATAACGATTCCATGACTCGAATTTATCCAAGTAGATTTTAGCTTCTTGTAAATAATCGACGAATTCTTTCTCTTCGGGCCTCAATAGCAGCACGGCGTTTCCAGCAGCCCCGACTCCCCTTGCAGTTCTTCCAACTCTATGTATGTATTCCTGGTAAACCACGTATCACGTTTAAATACTTTGTTCCCGGAACTACTATTTTTAATATGCTTTACCAAGGATAACTCTTACCGCCCTTGGCATTCGTCCTTATTTTAAAGCAGTATTTCTCGTAACACCACGAATAGAATTTTAAGGCGCCCAATCGGAACCGGGGATTTTTAGAAATTAATCATAAAACTTAAATATGAAGCGTGAGTAAAATTAATGAATAATATTGTTTAAAGTCAAACCATTCGTCCCAAGTTGGTAAAGTTATGCGTTGTCTGATTGTAGAACAAATGGAAATCAAAACTAAGTATGATACAAACCGATTGGGTTCAATTGTATTTTTTTTTGTACCTATGTGTGCCTATGTCGACTCCGGACTATAACCCTATTGTAATGTATGATTTTCACTTACATTTGTGTCAGATGGAGGATCAAACTGGACAATCCAATCAACTGCAGGTATGTCCAAACCCCTAGCTGCTAGGTCGGTGCAAAATAATGCTACTTTTTGGGCATTGTAGAAGCTTGTTATAGTTGCTGTCCTGTCTGCTTGGTTCATTTTCCCCTGAAAATATTTAGCAACATTGAATACCTGTTTTATCAAGATCATTTGTTTATTTTTCTATACTGTGATGACAAGCAAGCAATTATAATTATTATAATAAGTACCTATACTTACATGAATACATAATACCTCAGCCTGACAGTATTTACTGAAGAATTCGTAGTGGAAAATAACAGATTTACAACTGGAGAAAAACACCATTACTTTAAAAGGTGCCGTTTTTTTCAACAATTTATGTAACCAGTGTAACCTTAGGTCTGTTTCACATATTGCATAACTGAAAAAGATATATTAACAGTTGATTTAAAGCATCATCATCATCAATATTCCCAGCTTTTAATGATGCGATGTACGCTCAGTAGTGGGCGCATAAGCCTCTCTTCGACTATGCTATGCCAATATGTACTTATTTTATAGGTATTTGAAATCCCAATTTACCTAAGATGTTGATTCTTACAGATATTGTTTTTTATATCTGGGAAAAGTTGAAATAAGAGTTGGAAATAGTTTAATTACCCCTGTTTCAACCCTTCAACTGTTGCTCTTACATTATCCTCACTCATATTAATAGACTGGACATCTTCATTCATGGCTGATTTAATCAATGCCTGTGTGGTTTCTGCCTCTGTTGCGCTAAATAACATGGTCTGTCTTTTTTCTGAAAACCAATTAAAAAGCACTTTTAACCACTTGAGATTAAGAGGGAAAATTGCGGTAGCTATACAGAGCTGGGAAATTACTTGTAGTGTAGGTACTTGTAGAATCATTCAAAAAAATATTTACTTATATTAATAAAAAGTTCATGTTATTGTATACTTAGAATGCCAGCTGTTTGCACCTCTCTACTCTGAATAGCAATATATCTTAATTTCACATCAAATATGCTACTAGGGGTCTAGTCAGCCGCCCTGGGCTGGTTTACATGGAGGGGAACCAAATGCCAAGCGGCCTGTATCTTTTAAGTCCTGGCCTTTAATATTCATTAAGAACTTAACTCACTTGGTAACCTGGCAATAATTTGTTTTAAGTCCTCTTCAAATCCATATTGGAATATTTTATCAGCTTCATCCAGCACCAAGCATTTTACATGTTTGTAGTCAAATTCTTTTGTGCGCATATGATCAAATAATCTGCCTGGTGTAGCCACAACTATATAAACACCTGGAAACATTACAATATTTATATATATACTTAAATACTGAGAAGGCACTGGTGAGTAAGTTCACAATGTATGGGCAGTAGATGCAGCATTTGATTATGCATACAAACAAGGTAAACATAGAAGAATAAACTCTCCACAATTCGCCGAATGCAGGTGCCAGCATAATAAAGAACCACAATTAGATGCCATAGGACATACAGTAAAATCCGCTTATAATGACTCCGGATATAACATTTGACCACTTTTAACAACTGCTTAATCACCTAACGTTAGGATTCATCCCATACATTTTCAAACAAAAACAGTCCATTTTGTATGACGTTCTGTTAGTGCGACGTAATATTGCCGGTCCCTTGATGGTCGCTGTATCCAGATTCTACTGTAGATGAATGAAAATTATTACTTAATTTACCTGTTGATAGTTCAGCACTCTGTTTGTTTCTACTCTCACCTCCTATTATCAAACTTGATGTGATTGTACTGTGATATGACAGCAAATTTTGCAAGACTGAATACGTCTGCGTAGCTAGTTCTCTTGTAGGTGATATAACAATACACAATGTACCTAAAATTATTCATTTAGTTATAGTATAGAGTAACATCTTAGAACACACAAGGAAAAGACTTGGTTTCAAATGATTTACATATCAATTTAAAGTTTGTCTCACCTTGTTTATGACCGTCCAGTAATTGACGACTAACAAATTCGACGATTGGAATCAAAAAAGCCAGAGTTTTACCCGACCCTGTCTTAGCTGTAGCCACTACATCACGACCATCTAATGCTTGAGGTAGCACTTCGGCTTGTATCGCAGTCATGTACTTGAATCCCAATTTTTTTATGGCTTTTAACGTTGCCTTGGAAAGTTTATCGTTGTAACTTTTAAATTTAGGATATGTGTTTTCTTCGCCCATTTTAACTCAAATTTGGCAATGGACTTAAAATATCAAATGTGTAAATTATTCACGAATATCATGTAAGTTTTCTCAATATTTCATTTTCTTTACAAGCAATAATATTAATATCGAAGATATTAATTTATTGTAAACACAAACACCACACGACACGTGTTGACAGACACAGACAAAGCCAAAGTGACACAGGCCTGACACTGACATGAGCTGACTGTCAGTCAGAAGTGACAGACCAATGCCGAGTACTGTTAAGCTTTGTCCACACTAGATCGTGTTCGCGGTATCAAAATCAGGCATATCGTATTGAGCACGCGTATCCTAAAAGGCTTATCACACTACCCTATCGGTAGGGCCCTAATTGAGGGAGGGGAGTTAAAGTATCTTACTCATTAGAGCGAGATAGTTTAACTCGCCTCCCCGAGTTAGGGCCCTACCGATAAGGTTTAGGTTAGGGTTAAGGTACAAAACCATTTGTGTACGGACATATTATAATCCTTTGAGCCGGATTGGAAGTCCTTTCTGTCTAGCCATATTATTTGTTGTTCACGTCGTTAGCCAGTCATCAACTAGGTACTCGTTAGCCGGATGAGCCCCAACACGATGAGTATATCTTGCTACTTTAGGAGTTGCTATGGCCACCTTCTGTTTCCAGCACCAGATCAGCTTGGTGGCACCATACTTTCACACGTATGACAAATTTCATTTCAATCGTATACCGGCAAGTGGCTCAACAAAGGATTGCAAATTTTGAAGACAGGTTACATACAAACAGTGAAAGTTAAATAACTTGTAAAAATCGCTCCATCCCCCCGTTTCGCCCGATTGCTCCCCAAAACCAAATCTAAGCCTAATTGTTAACCCTTTGACCGCCAAAGCGATAGTGTCGTCGTGCTCACTACGCCAAGCACTGTTGAATTGGTGTTATGTCTAAACCAATAAAAACAAATTAAAACAGTTCATAAATTATTTTATTCATGATCAAAGTACACCTTGACTCCGACCTTTTAAGTGGTTGTTGGCGTGGTGGGCACGATGACACAACCACTTTATAGGTTCTTGGCGGTCAAAGGGTTAACATGTTTCAAGTTATGTCCTGGGGTTTATTTAAGAGTTATATTAATAAAACAAGTAATAATGTTTAACGAAATTGTCATGTTTAGTCGTGGTATTTTAATAATAAAAATAACAATGGCACTTCTTACTTTCTTAGAGATTCCAATTCATTCAAAGCTGTTTGGAGGCATTTTAGTACATGGCAAGTTGTTTAGGTGGGTTAAGACAGTACAATAATTTAATGGTGTGATAAATCCGTGTCCGTTGACGTGTAAAATGCAATATTTTATTAATAAATAATTGAATTGAATAAATTAGCTTGTTAGTCGTTACACACAGAGCTTGAGCGTAGATTTGTAAATTATTTCTGCTAATGTGATTTCTAGAGAAACCACATGGTACAGTCAGCGTCATATAGTACGTAGCAGCCGAAGTGTCCAAATACAAAATATATGGTGTACAGAACTATTTGGCCACTTTGGCTGCTACATACTATATGACGCTGACTGTACAGCACGATTATTATTGTTTGAATGAAACTGACATATGCTCTTATTCCATTGGATATTCTACTTTAACTTTAATGTAATAGCCTTTGTAGTTTAATGTCTGGGCGACCGAGCTTTGCTCGGCGTTTTCCCTGGTATGAGACCTTAAGCTAGATCGATTGCTCGTCTCCTAAAACCCCCACATACCAAATTTCATTGATCTCGTTAGAGCTGTTTCCGAGACCGCGGAAATAAATAAATATATACAAGAATTGCTCGTTTAAAGATATAAAATATTACAAGCTTACATTTTTAGACAGTGCCAGTGGCGGATTTGCGGTCTTGGCCGCCCTAGGCCCCAGGCCAGGTAATAAGTACCAGCCGCCCCCATTCTCAGCATTTGGGCTCCATTGCGCGCCCCCTATTATCTGGCCGCCCTAGGCCGGGGCCTACTGGGCCTTAGGGCAAATCCGCCACTGGACAGTGCGTATGTAATAGTAATAGAAACTATTATATTAGTGTAACCAATGGCATAAGAGCATATGACAGTGTTATACTTAAATTCCTAATAATTCCTAATCAATCCTGTATAGATCTGTTTGCATAATCTAGCCGTTGTATAACACGCTTTAGTCTCCAATACATGTCAATGTCAAACAATTTCTCACTCGCATGCTAACCATGTCACGACTAGTCACTCAATACACAAACTTGACTCTTGAGCACATACATACAGATATTGCAGCTATAGAGGTTTATGGTGTCCATTTAAACATTATAACTCCGATAACGTGGAAAACATTCATGTATAGGAAGACTATAGGAATGATTTAACATGATTGAAAAGGTTATCTTAAGATTAAAACATGCTACAATTAAACAAATAAAACAAATAAAACATGGAAGCTCGAAGGCAGCTGCACCTCGCATGCACCACTTATAAAGTGTTGCAGACGGGAGTGCCGGCCGCGCTGGCGGCCACGCTGCAGCTGCAGGGCGCGCGCGGCCGCCAGCGCGCCGTGAACGCGCTGCAGCTCAAGGCGCCGCGCCACCACTCCGCCGCCTTTAGAGGCTCATTTCGTTTCGCAGCCACCAAGTGCTGGAACGTTATCCCACCACCTATACGACTTTCCAAAACTTATTTACGTTTTAAAATTAACTTAAAAAAGTTCTACCTTTCGATACAAAAAGAGTTGCAAGATGTGCGATGCCCCACAAAGAGTAGACATAATTATAATTTTAAAAATAAAACTGTTACGTGATTTCATTACCATAGTCACTTCAATATTATTATACATAGTCAATCCAATATTGTATTATTGCAATTGTAACTACCTACTTAATTTAATTTACTAACCTGTCTATTTACTTAATGTGAAACCAACTTATTGACTACGGGTGGGCTTAAAACCAGCTTATCGCTGTGCTCACACCGATTTTTCCATGTCAATTAGATGTAAGATATTACTAACCGATACACCATTGTAATTTAAAGGAAAAATAAACGCATTTGTATTTGTATTTGTATTTGTATTTGTAAACAAATCATTATTGTGCTTTTACTTACTAATACTTTTGTGACATAAATACGACAGCCTAAATAAGAAGTCTTTTAGGGAATTACATTATAAAATCAATCTAATGTCTTATGGAACATGGCCATGTATATGTATAATTATTTGCTTTAGTCACAGACATCAAATACAAGAGATATGATCTGCCGGAGTCGCACGTTTTTATGTCTCTATAAAGCGGCAATTACACTTCGTCGTTCGCCGCATGCTGCATGCGGCGAACGACGAAGTGTAAAGAACACGTTAGTCGGCCGCATTCGGCGATCGACAGCTGCTAAGACGCCGTAGTGGGCGGACAGACTAGTGTAAAGGCGACGTTCGTTGGCCTAAGTAGTTTAAAATGAATTCGGCGACCGCATTAGGTGAACGACGAAGTGTAATTGCCGCTTTACGGGTCGTCGTGAGCAAATTTAAAGCACACATTCTTAAAAGCGACCAAAATGTTTGGGGAAAAATAGCATTGACATCTATAGTTTTCTCTAGTATTTTGATATCTATAGTTTTATGTTGTGATGTTGTGGGTCAACTGGCCCGCAGACAGCCGAACTCCGGGCACGGTGAACACCGGACCAGCTCCGGCGGAGGCTCCGTGATTACGAGACGTCACTTCTTCTTGGACCGATCTATCACTTTAGTCTGAAAACGAAACATACCTATATTCAAAGAGCTCCGAGGAAAAAACAACGGTCTGTTACCAATAGGGATGTTGACTCAAAATTTATTATTACTCCATACGAAAGAATACATATAACTATGCCAAAAAGTGAAAATCCTATTCAAATATCTCAAAAAATAACGAAACTACAACCGTTAGAATGTTTTTAGTTAGAGAGAGAAAACGCTACAGGTCAGTGACGTCACTGACCTCGAGCGCCATAGTAAATGACGATCGTTCAATACAACAGGGTGTTTTGCGGAAAAGGGACAGAAAATGCCCCCTCCTAAAACTTTGAAGACTTAATTATGTAATTATATATTCTTTTAGATTACTTTTTCACTATTTGATAGAGAATTTGATCCTTTTTCGAGAAAATTCGGATTCATTGATTTTCTTATTTGGTGTCAACATCCCTATTTGTTTACACAGCAAGCGTAGTATGCCGCAAGCCGTATTGCCCAGCTGTATTAGCAATTTCCGGGATCCAATCATAAAAATACCAAAATACGATTTTTGCGATATCTCGCACCGTTAACGTTGGTTTTTGATGGGTTTCTAAGAGTCCGATTTAAACCTGGAATAGTTCCTTTTTGATCCCGGTTGCTGTCTATGGCAGCAGTCGTTAAGCCAAGTTGGAGGCCTTCGGGCGGCTTGAGAACTTCTAACAGTCAAGTTGGGCCAGGTCATTGGGCCACTTGACAAAGCCTAATCCGAATAAGGTTTATAGTAGGTGTGAATCCCCATATAAATGGATCTTGGGAGTTACAAGTCATGATAAAGTTTGGCCTCACGATGGAAACTGTTCCTTAGGCTACTTGTAACTTATACTGAGCGAGGCCAAAAAATCCACGCAAAAAATTCAAAATGGCGGCTATTTTAGTTTCCAATTTTTTTAATTTTTTTTAGAACTCAAAAATGCTTCGTGCTACACAAAAACTTTGTATGAGAATTATGTTTTGCATAAATTTATCTATAACTTTGGTTATTATCATTGTCTCGATATATCTAATAGTTCATGAGAAAAATGGTGTTCAATATTGCGTTTCTTGTTAAAACACTGTTAGTCAAAAGGCTTAGCAAAATCAAACTGCATCGTATGCAGAAATCAATCCATTTTCTCCAGTGATACTAGGAACCAATATAAAGGATTTCATCCGGCGAAATGAAAATTTCATCGACGGGAATTCAAAATGGCGGTCATTTACCAAAGGGGGAGCCGCATTTTTTAAAAAGTGTATAATTTCAAAACGGCATCTGCTATTTAAGTAATATGGGTATCAATCGATTGGTATTGACACCATTAATTAAAATAAGAAAAATACCATATAAAAAATTAAAGATGGCGGCTACCTATAACAAAATTGTAAAATTTTCATTCTTCTTTTTTTCGTTATATTAAAAATAACAACTAAATGTCCAATGATATAGTCAATTTATGATGAATTTAAACACGTTGCGTGATAGTTGTACACAATATATTGTCTACAAACATATTAAAACATATCTAGATGTAAAAACACATATCAAAACAGAGCGCCGGTTTCCCGTGTGAACGTTACGGTGCGACTGCCAGCGGCCATAGATAACTCTATGACATCGACTATGGTTCCATTTTCAAATCACCGTAACACTCCCTCGAAAATTGAACCTTAGTGAGAAAAACAGAAATAACGTTCACATTAAAGCATAAGCTTCTATCCACATAATAAACAGCATAACAGCACTTCCACAAACAATAACACATATAAATGTTTCAAAGCTACACCTATAAAAATCAATATGACTGTACTTATAAAATATAACAAAGTTCAGTATAACTGTACTACAAAAGTTATATAACTTTGTCAACACAACTAGGTTTCTCAAAACTAGTTACTTCAAAAGTTATTCAATCCTAGTTAAGTACAGGTTCGTAAGTATAGGTATATCAGTAGCATATTGCTTCATGGTACATGACGTCTCGTCGTACTCAGGCTGACAGTGACGGTTGATGGATACCATTGCGAACTTCAAATCACGACGCGGTATCCTTGATCTTCAGGAACACGTACCACGTAGTAACTGCATTTCCAGGATCACTAAAATTCCCTCATTCACATGGGACATTACGTTGACATTTCACATGTCAAATTTAAGCATTTCTTGAATATGTTTACTATTCTTTTCCAACTTCAGTTTTTGGGCGATAGGTGTACTGATTAGGTGACAGTTCCATTTAAATATACTAGGACGGGAGCAATATTAAGCTTCTACCGGTGGCTTTTCCATTCTCCACACCAGCTATGGTTGCTACTTCCTTCTTTTCTTGTTAAATATTCTTTTCACCATTGTTGTCAACACTTTATGTCACATTTGTTATTGAAATCCGTCTGTCGGAGAGAAGAAGCTCTAGATAGCCAGGATACTGAATGGAGTTTTTATTTCCATTTTCCTGTACTTCTTCACAATATCTAAAAATATGCTATCTTCATTCTTCTTCACATTACAGTTTTGTTCACATGAAACACGGTAGACTTCGGAAATCTTGACCTGTATCAGATTGTCTTCGACAAATCGGCTGATAGAGCGACACCAGCTTAGATATTCGTCATCGACGCAGATACCAGTGTAACGGAGCTTGTGCGCTTTGTCAAAATTTTGTCTAGGTTCCTGCAGGCACTGACAAATTCTCATGTGTTGTTGTTAAATACCGTAACAACCAGACACGACGAGTAAGGCCGGAGTCCTCAAATGCGTTCATTGGTACACACTATTTTGACTTTGCCTTCGGTTCGGTGTCAGCCGGCGTCCGAAGCACTCTCATAATTCTTCGTGTTCTAAATATGTTTTACGGCAAACTTCCATGTCGCGAAGTTTTCTCTTCCCTGCAGTCTTTCGATCAGGGCCATATTATTATTTGTAGACATTTTTTCACAATTTTTGCACAATAGTGACAACTGTCAAAATTTTGTTTCGGAACATCGGCCGCGCGCGATGCGACACTGTTTTGTAAATTTTGATTTTTCACCGAATACTTTTCACACAACTTCACATTTTGATGCGCTTTAAATCATTTTGCACTACTTGTATACTATGTATACTATATTTATGCAATAAATTACATATTCAAATATGAGAGCACTGTTTCCCGTGTGAACATTTCGGAGCGACTGCCAGCGGCCATAGATAACTCTATGACATCGACTATGGTTCCATTTTCAAATCACCGTAACAATTTATATATTTACATAAATTCTCATAGTATTATCTACGCGACAAAACAAAAATTATGACAATCCGTCGATTAGTTTTTGAACTATATGAATTACAAACGAGCCTCGGCGAGTGTGTCATAGTAGTTATGGAAACAAACTGCACTTTTGTAATGAAAGCAATAGTAGAGGAGTTCTACGATATCAATGTATGGGAGGGTCATAATAATTCCCAAGGAAGCGATGTTTGATTTTTTTAGTTCTTTGTGTGTATCTTTTTGACATACTAAAAATCTTCCAAAATCTGACCGCGCAAAATGCGTTTTTTGACCCCCCAAAAAAAAAAATTTGGATTATTTTTTTATTACTCAATAATGCTTAGTGCTACACAAAAACTTCGTATTAGAAATATGTTTAGCATACAATTATCTATAACTTTGATTCTTATCACTTTATTGATAAATCTAATAGTTCACGAGAAAAATGCTTTACAACATTGCGTTTCTTGTTAAAAACCTGTTAGTTAAAAGGCTTACTAAAATTAAACTATACCTTATGCAGACGGCAAGACACTTTACCCTGTGATACTTGGGACCAATAAGAATGATTTCATCTGAGGAAATGAAAATTTCATCCACTGGATTTCAAGATGGCGGTCCTTTTCTAAAATGGGAGCTGCATTTTTTCAAAAGTGATTTGTCACAAAACGGCAGCTGCCATTTTATTAATACTGGTATCAATCGATTGGTACTGACACCACTAATCAAAATAAGAAAAATGTTATTTAAAAATTAAAGATGGCGGCAGACTATTAACAAAAATGTAAAATTTTCATTGTTCTTTTTTTCATTATATTAAAAATAACAACTAAATGTCCAGTTATATCGTCACTTTATTTATTTAAATAAATTCTCGTAGTATTATATACGAGATAAAACAAAAATTATGACAATCCGTCGATTAGTTTCTAAACTATATGAATTACAAACGGGCCTCGGCAACTGTATCACGGTAGATATGGAAACAAACTGCTTTTTTGTAATGAAAATAAGACGTTGTACAGTCGTAGTAGTGAAGAGACCGAACTAAGTGATTGTTTTTGATGCTATCTAATTTTCATCCGCCAGAAACCGAGATTACGCCACTTTAAAATAATATATTTAAAATAATCTACTAAGTGAAAGACTGGACACATTTGGAAATTCAATATATGGCAATCGAAAGAGGAAACGCTTCTTAACATTTGAAAAATAATAATTTAGGTCCTGATGCTTTTTTTTAAATAATAAAAATGGGGAACATTAAACAGAAAACTTTTATTTATCTTTGTTACGCAACAAACTACTTTTATATTCAAAATACAATGTAAAAATCGCATTTTGTAATAAATATAAATATTAAAAAAAACTGTTTTCTCTCATTAAAAAAAAATTGTTTGAACAAAATATACAAAATCTGAGCTTTTACAGGGTATAAATAAATAAGAAGTCGTTAGTTGCGAAACGAACAAAAAAGTTTTTTTTTAAATTTTATTTCCAGAAGAAAAGTTTTAAAATCTAAGCGTTTTTTCTGTTAAATAGCGTATTTATATTTCGATTGCCATATTTAATTTTTAAATCTGTGCACCCTTTAACTTGGTAGAATACTTTAAATGTATTATTTTGAAATGGTGTAATCTCGGTTTCTGACGGATGAAAATTAGATAGCATCGAAAACAATCACTAAGTTCGGTCTCTTCACTACTACGACTGTACAACGCGTCTTATTTTCATTACAAGTGCAGTTTGTTTCCATATCTACCGTGATACAGTTGCCGCGGCCCGTTTGTAATTCATACAGTTTAGGAACTAATCGACGGATTGTCATAATTTTTGTTTTATCTCGTAGATAATACTACGAGAATTTATTTAAATAAATAAAGTCACGATATAATTGGACATTTAGTTGTTATTTTTAATATAATGAAAAAAAGAACAATGAAAATTTTACATTTTTGTTAATAGTCTGCCGCCATCTTTAATTTTTAAATAAGATTTTTCTTAATTTAATTAGTGGTGTCAGTACTAGGGAATGCAGAACCGGTACCATTTATCAGTCCCGGGATTTTCGGTATTGGCCGGTAGAGGAACCGGGATTTCCCGGTATTTTCGGTACTTTCGGGAAATTACTTGTGGTGGTTTTGAGACGTGAGTAGTTTTAGCTTAATACCTTTTTTGGACAATATGATAATAATATCAGGGATGCAAAAAGAAAATACACGTGTTTTGTTATCAAAATACACATTAATTATATAAATCACAATGAATTTGCTTATTTTATCTTAGCGTTTTATAAAAAGGACTCAAAATTATATCAAAGAGTTTACTAAATGCTTACAATTTGTTCATTATTATTTTAACTTTAATTGAATCAAGAGTCTGTCATAATCATTGCTGCCGTGGAGTGTCTTGTACAACTTAAGGTTGTAGTACAGAGTTTGTCCAGAATATAGTAAGTGGAATTATTACACCGTTATGTTACCTTGTTATGAATGAAGACAAATCCTGTACAATATTCTTGACTAAAGGTATTTGCATCATGCTCAAAAAGCGTATAAAATAACCGTAAAATTACGAGGGCAGATTGTTTAAACTTCACAAACAAAAATCATTTCAATAATTAGTTATTGCTTATCTCCTTCTGTCAAATATTCCTTTGTCATTTGGTAAGCTAAGCTGTTTGTCACATAATTTTATTGTAACCATGTAGGATAATATTAATAAGAAAGAAGTAAGATTCTCACTTGAAATATTTTAATAGGTGTAATAAAGTCTAAAGCGGTAAATCGTTCTCAGCCGAAGCGCTTCTATAACCCGTAGCGGTAACCAAAACCAACCCTCTACAACCACAGTGATACCGGTAGAAGTGTTAGCTGAGGGTGAATTAACACTCTTGCTGTACCTGTAATAGTACCTGCACAAGAGTGTTAATTCACTCTCAGCTAACACTTCATCGGTATTATTGCTGTTGTCGAGGGTTGGTTAACACTACGGGTATAAAGATCACTGCTCTACAGGCGTTCTGTAATCTTTACCTGTTGTATCGCGTGGGCCTGTTTCGGGGTTATAACGATGTTATAGCATGCTCTAACATCTTTATACAGGTATGTGTTAATACTTTAATAATCATATGGAACCGATATAAGAATGATATACAGGTATTCTTAACGCTAGCGTGCTGGTTGGGTGCTAGTTGGGCGACTACCTACTAATAGTGTAGCTGTAGAACAATGAACACGCACGTTGGGGTAAGTATGCGGGTGGAGGACTGGTTAGGTGACGGCGCTGATGAATTTGTATAAGCGGGACGGAGTAATGGCCAGCCGTGGTCGTGAATTGGCTGCTTAGAGCGATGTTTCCGTTTATAAACATCGCTTGCGTTATTTTATCGATATATCTCATATCATTTATAGATTAGCGTATTAAATTTAAGCTGCAAATTACATTTCCCGAAAATCCCGAAAATACCGGGAATTCGATTTCGTAGTACCGGTTCCTACCTTGGTTCAAAAAACCGGGAAATCCCGGTATTTTCGGTACCGGTATTTCCCGGGAGCAAACCCTAGTCAGTACCAATCGATTGATACCAGTATTAATAAAATGGCAGCTGCCGTTTTGTAACATATCACTTTTGAAAAAATGCAGCTCCCATTTTAGAAAAGGACCGCCATCTTGAAATCCAGTGGATGAAATTTTCATTTCCTCAGATGAAATCATTCTTATTGGTCCCAAGTATCACAGGGTAAAGTGTCTTGCCGTCTGCATAAGGTATAGTTTAATTTTAGTAAGCCTTTTAACTAACAGGTTTTTAACAAGAAACGCAATGTTGTAAAGCATTTTTCTCGTGAACTATTAGATTTATCAATAAAGTGATAAGAAGCAAAGTTATAGATAATTGTATGCTAAACATATTTCTAATACGAAGTTTTTGTGTAGCACTAAGCATTATTGCCAGCAGCATCCCTGGAGTGCGGTGGGAGATACTGCGATCGCCAACCCGCATGCCAAGCGTGGCGATTATGGCATTTTACCCCCCATGCAGAGTACAACAAGGCCACGGCCCCGAGGTTCCGGCGACCCCCGGTGTCCTGGTTATGGTAGCGGCCAGGGCACTAGCGGGGTCAGGGGTGCTAAGAATCTCCGGCAAAGATCCGGCTACCACCACCGACGACTCCTGGCCCTGGCAACATATAACACGCGAACACTGCGCACCGACGAAAAGATAGCCGAACTGGAGGAAGGATTGAGCAAGTTGCATTGGGATGTCATAGGATTATCTGAAGTCCGAAGAGAGGGGGAGGACACGATAATTTTAAAGTCCGGCAACTTGCTCTATTTCCGGGAGGGCGACCAACAGTCCCAGGGAGGTGTCGGGTTCATCGTCCACAAGTCCCTCGTAAACAACGTTGTGAAGATCGAGAGTGTGTCGTCTAGGGTGGCGTACCTCATACTCAGAGTATCAAAGAGGTACTTGCTGAAGGTCATACAGGTGTACGCGCCGACATCGGCACACTCCGACGACGAGGTGGAGGCTATGTATGAGGACATTTCAAACGTCATGCATAGTTCTAAAACCTACTTCACCGTTGTCATGGGGGACTTCAACGCGAAACTGGGCAAGAGAGATGGTGAAGAGCTGAGAGTGGGAAAATTTGGAGTTGGAATTCGGAACCACCGGGGCCACCTACTGGCTGGTTTCATGGAGAAGGAGGGACTCTACATGATGAACTCCTTCTTCAGGAAACGTGAGCATAGAAAGTGGACCTGGATGAGTCCCGACGGTGCAACTAAAAACGAGATTGACTTCATCATGTCGACGAAAAGGCATATATTCAATGATGTCTCTGTGATTAATACGGTCAAAACCGGAAGTGATCACCGTCTGGTAAGAGGCACATTGAATATATGTGTTAAGCTGGAACGCTCTCGTCTGATGAAGTCCACGCTCCGACCAGTAGCAGCCCAACTCCAAAACCCCGAGAGCTTTCAGCTGGAACTCCAGAACCGTTTCGATTGCCTAGGCGGCGATGTGGACGAATTCAACGACGGGTTTGTGGAAGCTGTCCATACCACAGGGTCTAAGTTTTTCAAGGCCCAACGGACCAACAGAACCAATAGGCTCTCTAACTCCACTCAGAGGCTCTTCGAGGAAAGGAGTAAGATGCTTCTACAGTCTTCAGTCGATGCGACATTATATCGGCAGCTTAATAGACAGATCTCCAAATCCCTGACCCGTGATCTGCGCCAATTCAATACAAAACGTATTGAAGAGGCCATCGAGCGGAATAAGGGCTCAAAAGTTTTCGCAAGAGATCTGTCTATTGGGCAGAGCCAGCTCGCCAAGTTAAAAACTGAGGATGGTAGAACAGTCTCATCCAGACCTGAGCTTCTGAGCGAGATAGAGCGCTTCTATGGACAGCTCTACACGTCAACTAGCAGACCCGAAGTTGGTCTAGTAGAAGATCCTAGAGCTAGACTAACCCGGCACTATACCGACGACATCCCGGACATCAGCCTGTACGAGATTAGAATGGCTCTTAAACAGCTCAAAAACAACAGGGCACCCGGTGAAGACGGAATTACAGCCGAACTCCTGAAGGCGGGTGGAAAACCGGTCCTTACGGCCCTTCAGAAGTTGTTCGACTCCGTCTTACTGGAAGGGAGAACGCCAAAGGCATGGAACACAGGCGTGGTGGTGCTGTTCTTTAAGAAGGGTGACACCACTCTTCTGAAGAACTATCGACCCATCACGCTTTTGAGCCATGTCTACAAGCTGTTTTCAAGAGTCATTACGAACCGTCTCGCACGCAGGCTAGATGACTTCCAGCCTCCTGAACAAGCCGGTTTCCGAAGAGGCTTTAGTACCATAGACCACATCCACACGCTCCGACAGGTTATACAGAAGACTGAAGAGTACAACCTGCCCCTCTGTTTAGCGTTTGTGGACTATGAGAAAGCCTTCGATTCGATCGAAACCTGGGCGGTACTACAATCTCTACAGCGGTGCCAAGTAGACTACCGCTATATCGAAGTACTGAAGTGTTTGTACGAAAACGCCACTATGTCAGTCCGACTCCAGGACCGGAATTCGAAACCTGTTCCGCTGCAGCGGGGAGTCAGGCAAGGAGATGTTATTTCTCCTAAACTGTTTTCCACTGCACTGGAGGATGTTTTCAAGAATCTGGACTGGAGAAGGCTAGGCATCAACATAAACGGCGAGTATATCACTCATCTTCGGTTTGCTGATGACATAGTAGTCTTGGCTGAAACCATGGAGGATTTAAGTACAATGCTCGATGACCTCAGTAAAGCCTCCGAGCGAGTTGGTCTAAGGATGAACATGGATAAGACGAAGATCATGTCAAATGCCCATGTAGCACCAACTCCCGTTACAATCGGACGCTTTACGCTCGAAGTTGTAGACGATTATGTATACCTAGGACAGATTGTCCAGCTAGGTAGGTCCAACTTTGAGAAAGAGGTCAATCGTCGAATCCGACTCGGCTGGGCAGCGTTCGGGAAGCTACGGCATATCTTTTCGTCCAATATTCCGCAGTGTCTCAAGACGAGAGTCTTTGACCAGTGTGTGTTGCCAGTGATGACATATGGTACGGAAACGTGGTCGCTCACCATGGGCCTCATAAGAAGGCTCAAAGTCACTCAGAGGGCAATGGAGAGGGCTATGCTGGGAGTTTCTCTGCGTGATCGCATCAGAAATGAGGCCATCCGTAGCAGAACCAAAGTAACCGATATAGCCTTTCGAATCGCTAAACTTAAGTGGCAGTGGGCGGGGCACATTGCACGTAGAACCGATGGCCGTTGGGGCCGAAAGGTTCTCGAGTGGCGGCCACGGACCGGAAGGCGCAGCGTGGGTAGACCCCCCACAAGGTGGACTGATGACCTGGTAAAGGTCGCGGGAGTCCGCTGGATGCGGGTGGCGCAAGACCGGTCATTGTGGCACTCTTTGGGGGAGGCCTATGTCCAGCAGTGGACGTCTTTCGGCTGATATGATGATGATGATGAAGCATTATTGAGTAATAAAAAAATAATCCAAAATTTTTTTTTTGGGGGGTCAAAAAACGCATTTTGCGCGGTCAGATTTTGGAAGATTTTTAGTATGTCAAAAAGATACACACAAAGAACTTAAAAAGTCAAACATCGCTTCCTTGGGAATTATTATGACCCCTAAGGCTAGATCTCTTCTACTACAAGTCGCTTTTGCACAATGGTATTAGTGAAGAGACCAAACTTGATTATTTTTTCGATAATATCTAATTTTCACCCGTCAGTAACCGAGACTACGCCACTTCGAAATTATAAGTCTAAAACGTTCTACTAAGTTAAAAGGTGGCCAGATTTGGACAATAAATGTGGCAATCGATACAGGAAAATGTTGTTCAACATAAAAAATAACGCTGTGATTTTATTTAAAATAACTTAAGAAAAAAAAAACTTTTTTTGCAATAAACTTTTGATATTCATACCCTATAAGTACTTATATTCATAACTTATATATTTTTTGAACCTTAAAAGAATATTTTTTTCCAAAAACAATCACACTACAGAAAGTTTCCCCAATATAAAAAAAACAACTATGAGAGTTATAATCCATGATAAAGTGTAAGTAATATAATATATTTGTATCACGGGTGGTAAGGGTTCCCGCAACCGACGAGATTGTATGAGGAGATGTATGGATGTGACTGCAGCAAGAGATGTATGTAAGGACCGGTACTTGGCGTTCTTTGGTCGCTGCCTACCCCAATGGGATACGGTCGTGAGTATATGATGTGTGTAAGTATGTATGTATAGTAAGGGTTATTACAACTCAAGTCAATAAAAGTAATTCCATTACACTTTCGTTAGTAATAACCTCCTTACCTCCCTAAATGCACAATGTACTATATATTAAAATGTTCTTAAACGCAGAAAAAACAAAGTGTAGGATTTTACTGAGTATACATATTAAAAAAAAAAAAAAAAAGTTTATTGCTAAACACAGTAAAAAAAAATTTCTTAAATTTTGTAACAAAAAGCGTATTTTTTTTTAAGTTGAACAACATTTTTCTCTATCGATTGCCACATTTATTGTCCAAATCTGGCCACCTTTTAACTTAGTAGAACGTTTTAGACTTATAATTTCGAAGTGGCGTAGTCTCGGTTACTGACGGGTGAAAATTAGATATTATCGTAAAAATAATCAAGTTTGGTCTCTTCACTAATTCCATTGTGCAAAAGCGACTTGCTTTCATTACAAAAGTGTAGTTTGTTTCTATAACTACTATGACACAGTCGCCGAGGCTCGTTTGTAATTCGTATAGTTCAAAAACTAATCGACGGATTGTCATAATTTTTGTTTTGTCGCGTAGATAATACTATGAGAATTTATGTAAATATATAAATTGACTATATCATTGGACATTTAGTTGTTATTTTTAATATAACGGAAAAAAGAAGAATGAAAATTTTACAATTTTGTTATAGGTGGCCGCCATCTTTAATTTTTTACATGGTATTTTTCTTATTTTAATTAATGGTGTCAATACCAATCGATTGATACCCATATTACTTAAATAGCAGATGCCGTTTTGAAATTATACACTTTTTAAAAAATGCGGCTCCCCCTTTGGTAAATGACCGCCATTTTGAATTCCCGTCGATGAAATTTTCATTTCGCCGGATGAAATCCTTTATATTGGTTCCTAGTATCACTGGAGAAAATGGATTGATTTCTGCATACGATGCAGTTTGATTTTGCTAAGCCTTTTGACTAACAGTGTTTTAACAAGAAACGCAATATTGAACACCATTTTTCTCATGAACTATTAGATAAATCGAGAAAATGATAATAACCAAAGTTATAGATAAATTTATGCAAAACATAATTCTCATACAAAGTTTTTGTGTAGCACGAAGCATTTTTGAGTTCTAAAAAAAATAAAAAAATTTGGAAACTAAAATAGCCGCCATTTTGAATTTTTTGCGTGGATTTTTTGGCCTCGCTCAGTATAAGTTACAAGTAGCCTAAGGAACAGTTTCCATCGTGAGGCCAAACTTTATCATGACTTGTAACTCCCACTTAAGGATTCATACCTACTATTAGTTTCCCCTCGGGGTTGGAAGGTCAGAAGGCAATCGCTTTCGTAAAAACTAGTGCCTACGCCAAATCATGGTATTAGGTAGCAGACCCCAGGCATCCTTCAGGATGCAACTGTACTGGGATGGGATAACGCTAGGAGGATGATCGAGTTCCTTTTTTATTGTACAAAATAACTTTCAGTATATTAGGAAACATATTATGACGTTATTTTACCGACCCGTATTCTTTGTCCGCGAGTGTACAGTCAAGGGCACGTACCAATATGTATGCACTTTTCACTTTATTCCATTGAAATAAGGTCCAAAAGTGTATACATATTTATGCCCTTGACTGTAGATAGCTGGGAACTGTAAGAATGTACCTTAGCCAAGCTGATCCCGATCTCGCTGAGCCGCTTGTGCTGGTAGGTGAGCGGGTGATGCAGTTTGGCGTCACCGCGCTTGTAGAAGTCGCTGTAGTCGAGCCGGAAGGCGAGCGTCTGCAGTGACACTTCACCGTGGAGGGCCAGCTTTAAGATCAAGGATGTTACGTGCACCCTGAAACATATCAGTACCTAAGTAATCCTTTGGAAGACATTCTGCACATATGGAAATTATTTACACGCCAATTTTTGAAGTGAAAACTTCTTTAGCGGCGCTGAGCACTTTTGTACTGGGGAAAAATTGTTAAGCTCGCGACAGATTCTAAGACCAGCTAGTTGACCCCTCCTAGTATCGTGATTGCGATGTTAGGAGGGGTCAACTCAGCTAAACTCAGCTGGTCTTAGATGCGTAAGACACAATGATACTCGGAACATATTATGTATATATGTAAATGGATTATGCGAATATTAATATGAACATGAGTATGAATACGGATACCGATACTATAATTGATGTTTTCCGAGTATTTTCGTTAGATCTTTTATTAGTCAAGTAAAAAATAATTTATTTTTAGCTTTATTTAATACCCTATTGCTACGCGGTTGCGTCGTCCCGTCATTCGCTTGGTGTGGTCAACATTTGTTATTTACCTATTATAATTTGGGTTTGTAAGTTGGCGATTTATTAACAGTGCAACTTCTGTACGTAGTACTATTACTTATTCTGTGCCAAAGGTAATATTACCTGTAAGTGCGAGCCCAGACATTCAGGTCAGCCTTCCGACTAGACAAAAATTGGTGGAACACCTTCCTCTCTTCCTTATCTTTGGCTTCTTCTGCGGACGTGATAGCGAATTCACCTGAAACCAATATTTTTGAAATTAGAAACTGCTGACATAAATAAGAGTAACAATATTATTTCTAGATACCTAAGCAGGTATTTAAATATATATGAGACATAGAGTAACGTTATGCGTCTCAGCCATCATTGGCTGCAAGATAGCTTTCTCCGTGTCAAATTCAAATACAAAAATGTATTCATAACAATTGTTATAGGTCATACAGAGAAAAGAAAATGTAGGACCACAGCTATTCGCAAAACACGCAGATTAGCGCGGGCCACGACTTGTATCTTAAATAGTTTATGCTAATTGTATACAGATCAGAAGGTAGCCGAACCTTTAGCGACCCTTTCAGCCTTTATTTGCTCGATGCGGTCTCGGCGGTCGAGTTCCGCATTAATTCCCGCATTTAATTTCGCTTCGAATCTTCGTAACGCTAGAGTTTCGGTTAGCACGTTTCCTAGGTAGGATTGCAGCTCCTGTAAGAAAAGATAAATTATTTATAGCATCTTATCCCACTCGTTGCACCTTGCAAACGGTTGGGTATCGAGACTAGGGCTAAAACCTACGAGCAATCTCAGTATCTATAAATATATATAATATCTATCTCTGCTCCTGTGGACCGCTTATGCGCAAAAGAAGTATCTACCTAGGGAAGCACATCATGCATCCAGAGGAGATACAGCAGATTGCTACCCAAAGAGTCTGGAAATTCCTGGAAGACGACGGGTTTAAGCAAAGAACTTTAAGGGCTGCCACAATAGATCAATAACTGGTCGAGGCGGCATAGAAGGCCCACAAAAAAACCATTAGAAATAATCTCAGTATTATCAGAATCAGAAATAAGTACAGTAAGGGAATCTTCATTGTGACAAAAGCGAAGCAGGTACATGTTTCGATATCCCTTGCTGTACCTTCGAAGGCCAGTGTAGAATGGTATGGTTGGAGCTGAAACGGATGACGATTAATTTTATCGCAGTATATAGGTACTCGTGCCGGCCACGACCCACTCGCGTGTGTATAGTCAACGACATATACAATTCGGTACACTATATATTTTGTATGGTGGGCCGAACTATTTGGCCACTTTGGCTGCTACATACTATATGACGCTGACAGTACCTGCGTGGTGTGGTGTATCATGGCGTGCACGGCGTGCCGCTCGAGCGCGGCGCGGTGCAGCGCGAGCAGCGCGTCGAGCGGCCGGCGCGCGGCGCACGCGCTCAGCAGCGCCTCCCACGCCGGCTCCACGCCACTAGTGTGTACCTGCGTGGTGTGGTGTATCATGGCGTGCACGGCGTGCCGCTCGAGCGCGGCGCGGTGCAGCGCGAGCAGCGCGTCGAGCGGCCGGCGCGCGGCGCACGCGCTCAGCAGCGCCTCCCACGCCGGCTCCACGCCACTAGTGTGTGTACCTGCGTGGTGTGGTGTATCATGGCGTGCACGGCGTGCCGCTCGAGCGCGGCGCGGTGCAGCGCGAGCAGCGCGTCGAGCGGCCGGCGCGCGGCGCACGCGCTCAGCAGCGCCTCCCACGCCGGCTCCACGCCACTAGTGTGTGTACCTGCGTGGTGTGGTGTATCATGGCGTGCACGGCGTGCCGCTCGAGCGCGGCGCGGTGCAGCGCGAGCAGCGCGTCGAGCGGCCGGCGCGCGGCGCACGCGCTCAGCAGCGCCTCCCACGCCGGCTCCACGCCACTAGTGTGTGTACCTGCGTGGTGTGGTGTATCATGGCGTGCACGGCGTGCCGCTCGAGCGCGGCGCGGTGCAGCGCGAGCAGCGCGTCGAGCGGCCGGCGCGCGGCGCACGCGCTCAGCAGCGCCTCCCACGCCGGCTCCACGCCACTAGTGTGTGTACCTGCGTGGTGTGGTGTATCATGGCGTGCACGGCGTGCCGCTCGAGCGCGGCGCGGTGCAGCGCGAGCAGCGCGTCGAGCGGCCGGCGCGCGGCGCACGCGCTCAGCAGCGCCTCCCACGCCGGCTCCACGCCACTAGTGTGTGTACCTGCGTGGTGTGGTGTATCATGGCGTGCACGGCGTGCCGCTCGAGCGCGGCGCGGTGCAGCGCGAGCAGCGCGTCGAGCGGCCGGCGCGCGGCGCACGCGCTCAGCAGCGCCTCCCACGCCGGCTCCACGCCACTAGTGTGTGTACCTGCGTGGTGTGGTGTATCATGGCGTGCACGGCGTGCCGCTCGAGCGCGGCGCGGTGCAGCGCGAGCAGCGCGTCGAGCGGCCGGCGCGCGGCGCACGCGCTCAGCAGCGCCTCCCACGCCGGCTCCACGCCACTAGTGTGTACCTGCGTGGTGTGGTGTATCATGGCGTGCACGGCGTGCCGCTCGAGCGCGGCGCGGTGCAGCGCGAGCAGCGCGTCAAGCGGCCGGCGCGCGGCGCACGCGCTCAGCAGCGCCTCCCACGCCGGCTCCACGCCACTAGTGTGTACCTGCGTGGTGTGGTGTATCATGGCGTGCACGGCGTGCCGCTCGAGCGCGGCGCGGTGCAGCGCGAGCAGCGCGTCGAGCGGCCGGCGCGCGGCGCACGCGCTCAGCAGCGCCTCCCACGCCGGCTCCACGCCACTAGTGTGTACCTGCGTGGTGTGGTGTATCATGGCGTGCACGGCGTGCCGCTCGAGCGCGGCGCGGTGCAGCGCGAGCAGCGCGTCAAGCGGCCGGCGCGCGGCGCACGCGCTCAGCAGCGCCTCCCACGCCGGCTCCACGCCACTAGTGTGTACCTGCGTGGTGTGGTGTATCATGGCGTGCACGGCGTGCCGCTCGAGCGCGGCGCGGTGCAGCGCGAGCAGCGCGTCGAGCGGCCGGCGCGCGGCGCACGCGCTCAGCAGCGCCTCCCACGCCGGCTCCACGCCACTAGTGTGTACCTGCGTGGTGTGGTGTATCATGGCGTGCACGGCGTGCCGCTCGAGCGCGGCGCGGTGCAGCGCGAGCAGCGCGTCGAGCGGCCGGCGCGCGGCGCACGCGCTCAGCAGCGCCTCCCACGCCGGCTCCACGCCACTAGTGTGTACCTGCGTGGTGTGGTGTATCATGGCGTGCACGGCGTGCCGCTCGAGCGCGGCGCGGTGCAGCGCGAGCAGCGCGTCGAGCGGCCGGCGCGCGGCGCACGCGCTCAGCAGCGCCTCCCACGCCGGCTCCACGCCACTAGTGTGTACCTGCGTGGTGTGGTGTATCATGGCGTGCACGGCGTGCCGCTCGAGCGCGGCGCGGTGCAGCGCGAGCAGCGCGTCGAGCGGCCGGCGCGCGGCGCACGCGCTCAGCAGCGCCTCCCACGCCGGCTCCACGCCACTAGTGTGTGTACCTGCGTGGTGTGGTGTATCATGGCGTGCACGGCGTGCCGCTCGAGCGCGGCGCGGTGCAGCGCGAGCAGCGCGTCGAGCGGCCGGCGCGCGGCGCACGCGCTCAGCAGCGCCTCCCACGCCGGCTCCACGCCACTAGTGTGTGTACCTGCGTGGTGTGGTGTATCATGGCGTGCACGGCGTGCCGCTCGAGCGCGGCGCGGTGCAGCGCGAGCAGCGCGTCGAGCGGCCGGCGCGCGGCGCACGCGCTCAGCAGCGCCTCCCACGCCGGCTCCACGCCACTAGTGTGTGTACCTGCGTGGTGTGGTGTATCATGGCGTGCACGGCGTGCCGCTCGAGCGCGGCGCGGTGCAGCGCGAGCAGCGCGTCGAGCGGCCGGCGCGCGGCGCACGCGCTCAGCAGCGCCTCCCACGCCGGCTCCACGCCACTAGTGTGTACCTGCGTGGTGTGGTGTATCATGGCGTGCACGGCGTGCCGCTCGAGCGCGGCGCGGTGCAGCGCGAGCAGCGCGTCGAGCGGCCGGCGCGCGGCGCACGCGCTCAGCAGCGCCTCCCACGCCGGCTCCACGCCACTAGTGTGTGTACCTGCGTGGTGTGGTGTATCATGGCGTGCACGGCGTGCCGCTCGAGCGCGGCGCGGTGCAGCGCGAGCAGCGCGTCGAGCGGCCGGCGCGCGGCGCACGCGCTCAGCAGCGCCTCCCACGCCGGCTCCACGCCACTAGTGTGTGTACCTGCGTGGTGTGGTGTATCATGGCGTGCACGGCGTGCCGCTCGAGCGCGGCGCGGTGCAGCGCGAGCAGCGCGTCGAGCGGCCGGCGCGCGGCGCACGCGCTCAGCAGCGCCTCCCACGCCGGCTCCACGCCACTAGTGTGTGTACCTGCGTGGTGTGGTGTATCATGGCGTGCACGGCGTGCCGCTCGAGCGCGGCGCGGTGCAGCGCGAGCAGCGCGTCGAGCGGCCGGCGCGCGGCGCACGCGCTCAGCAGCGCCTCCCACGCCGGCTCCACGCCACTAGTGTGTACCTGCGTGGTGTGGTGTATCATGGCGTGCACGGCGTGCCGCTCGAGCGCGGCGCGGTGCAGCGCGAGCAGCGCGTCGAGCGGCCGGCGCGCGGCGCACGCGCTCAGCAGCGCCTCCCACGCCGGCTCCACGCCACTAGTGTGTACCTGCGTGGTGTGGTGTATCATGGCGTGCACGGCGTGCCGCTCGAGCGCGGCGCGGTGCAGCGCGAGCAGCGCGTCAAGCGGCCGGCGCGCGGCGCACGCGCTCAGCAGCGCCTCCCACGCCGGCTCCACGCCACTAGTGTGTGTACCTGCGTGGTGTGGTGTATCATGGCGTGCACGGCGTGCCGCTCGAGCGCGGCGCGGTGCAGCGCGAGCAGCGCGTCGAGCGGCCGGCGCGCGGCGCACGCGCTCAGCAGCGCCTCCCACGCCGGCTCCACGCCACTAGTGTGTACCTGCGTGGTGTGGTGTATCATGGCGTGCACGGCGTGCCGCTCGAGCGCGGCGCGGTGCAGCGCGAGCAGCGCGTCGAGCGGCCGGCGCGCGGCGCACGCGCTCAGCAGCGCCTCCCACGCCGGCTCCACGCCACTAGTGTGTACCTGCGTGGTGTGGTGTATCATGGCGTGCACGGCGTGCCGCTCGAGCGCGGCGCGGTGCAGCGCGAGCAGCGCGTCGAGCGGCCGGCGCGCGGCGCACGCGCTCAGCAGCGCCTCCCACGCCGGCTCCACGCCACTAGTGTGTGTACCTGCGTGGTGTGGTGTATCATGGCGTGCACGGCGTGCCGCTCGAGCGCGGCGCGGTGCAGCGCGAGCAGCGCGTCGAGCGGCCGGCGCGCGGCGCACGCGCTCAGCAGCGCCTCCCACGCCGGCTCCACGCCACTAGTGTGTACCTGCGTGGTGTGGTGTATCATGGCGTGCACGGCGTGCCGCTCGAGCGCGGCGCGGTGCAGCGCGAGCAGCGCGTCAAGCGGCCGGCGCGCGGCGCACGCGCTCAGCAGCGCCTCCCACGCCGGCTCCACGCCACTAGTGTGTACCTGCGTGGTGTGGTGTATCATGGCGTGCACGGCGTGCCGCTCGAGCGCGGCGCGGTGCAGCGCGAGCAGCGCGTCGAGCGGCCGGCGCGCGGCGCACGCGCTCAGCAGCGCCTCCCACGCCGGCTCCACGCCACTAGTGTGTGTACCTGCGTGGTGTGGTGTATCATGGCGTGCACGGCGTGCCGCTCGAGCGCGGCGCGGTGCAGCGCGAGCAGCGCGTCGAGCGGCCGGCGCGCGGCGCACGCGCTCAGCAGCGCCTCCCACGCCGGCTCCACGCCACTAGTGTGTACCTGCGTGGTGTGGTGTATCATGGCGTGCACGGCGTGCCGCTCGAGCGCGGCGCGGTGCAGCGCGAGCAGCGCGTCAAGCGGCCGGCGCGCGGCGCACGCGCTCAGCAGCGCCTCCCACGCCGGCTCCACGCCACTAGTGTGTACCTGCGTGGTGTGGTGTATCATGGCGTGCACGGCGTGCCGCTCGAGCGCGGCGCGGTGCAGCGCGAGCAGCGCGTCGAGCGGCCGGCGCGCGGCGCACGCGCTCAGCAGCGCCTCCCACGCCGGCTCCACGCCACTAGTGTGTGTACCTGCGTGGTGTGGTGTATCATGGCGTGCACGGCGTGCCGCTCGAGCGCGGCGCGGTGCAGCGCGAGCAGCGCGTCGAGCGGCCGGCGCGCGGCGCACGCGCTCAGCAGCGCCTCCCACGCCGGCTCCACGCCACTAGTGTGTGTACCTGCGTGGTGTGGTGTACCATGGCGTGCACGGCGTGCCGCTCGAGCGCGGCGCGGTGCAGCGCGAGCAGCGCGTCGAGCGGCCGGCGCGCGGCGCACGCGCTCAGCAGCGCCTCCCACGCCGGCTCCACGCCACTAGTGTGTGTACCTGCGTGGTGTGGTGTATCATGGCGTGCACGGCGTGCCGCTCGAGCGCGGCGCGGTGCAGCGCGAGCAGCGCGTCGAGCGGCCGGCGCGCGGCGCACGCGCTCAGCAGCGCCTCCCACGCCGGCTCCACGCCACTAGTGTGTACCTGCGTGGTGTGGTGTATCATGGCGTGCACGGCGTGCCGCTCGAGCGCGGCGCGGTGCAGCGCGAGCAGCGCGTCGAGCGGCCGGCGCGCGGCGCACGCGCTCAGCAGCGCCTCCCACGCCGGCTCCACGCCACTAGTGTGTACCTGCGTGGTGTGGTGTATCATGGCGTGCACGGCGTGCCGCTCGAGCGCGGCGCGGTGCAGCGCGAGCAGCGCGTCGAGCGGCCGGCGCGCGGCGCACGCGCTCAGCAGCGCCTCCCACGCCGGCTCCACGCCACTAGTGTGTGTACCTGCGTGGTGTGGTGTATCATGGCGTGCACGGCGTGCCGCTCGAGCGCGGCGCGGTGCAGCGCGAGCAGCGCGTCGAGCGGCCGGCGCGCGGCGCACGCGCTCAGCAGCGCCTCCCACGCCGGCTCCACGCCACTAGTGTGTGTACCTGCGTGGTGTGGTGTATCATGGCGTGCACGGCGTGCCGCTCGAGCGCGGCGCGGTGCAGCGCGAGCAGCGCGTCGAGCGGCCGGCGCGCGGCGCACGCGCTCAGCAGCGCCTCCCACGCCGGCTCCACGCCACTAGTGTGTACCTGCGTGGTGTGGTGTATCATGGCGTGCACGGCGTGCCGCTCGAGCGCGGCGCGGTGCAGCGCGAGCAGCGCGTCGAGCGGCCGGCGCGCGGCGCACGCGCTCAGCAGCGCCTCCCACGCCGGCTCCACGCCACTAGTGTGTACCTGCGTGGTGTGGTGTATCATGGCGTGCACGGCGTGCCGCTCGAGCGCGGCGCGGTGCAGCGCGAGCAGCGCGTCGAGCGGCCGGCGCGCGGCGCACGCGCTCAGCAGCGCCTCCCACGCCGGCTCCACGCCACTAGTGTGTACCTGCGTGGTGTGGTGTATCATGGCGTGCACGGCGTGCCGCTCGAGCGCGGCGCGGTGCAGCGCGAGCAGCGCGTCAAGCGGCCGGCGCGCGGCGCACGCGCTCAGCAGCGCCTCCCACGCCGGCTCCACGCCACTAGTGTGTACCTGCGTGGTGTGGTGTATCATGGCGTGCACGGCGTGCCGCTCGAGCGCGGCGCGGTGCAGCGCGAGCAGCGCGTCGAGCGGCCGGCGCGCGGCGCACGCGCTCAGCAGCGCCTCCCACGCCGGCTCCACGCCACTAGTGTGTACCTGCGTGGTGTGGTGTATCATGGCGTGCACGGCGTGCCGCTCGAGCGCGGCGCGGTGCAGCGCGAGCAGCGCGTCGAGCGGCCGGCGCGCGGCGCACGCGCTCAGCAGCGCCTCCCACGCCGGCTCCACGCCACTAGTGTGTACCTGCGTGGTGTGGTGTATCATGGCGTGCACGGCGTGCCGCTCGAGCGCGGCGCGGTGCAGCGCGAGCAGCGCGTCAAGCGGCCGGCGCGCGGCGCACGCGCTCAGCAGCGCCTCCCACGCCGGCTCCACGCCACTAGTGTGTACCTGCGTGGTGTGGTGTATCATGGCGTGCACGGCGTGCCGCTCGAGCGCGGCGCGGTGCAGCGCGAGCAGCGCGTCAAGCGGCCGGCGCGCGGCGCACGCGCTCAGCAGCGCCTCCCACGCCGGCTCCACGCCACTAGTGTGTACCTGCGTGGTGTGGTGTATCATGGCGTGCACGGCGTGCCGCTCGAGCGCGGCGCGGTGCAGCGCGAGCAGCGCGTCGAGCGGCCGGCGCGCGGCGCACGCGCTCAGCAGCGCCTCCCACGCCGGCTCCACGCCACTAGTGTGTACCTGCGTGGTGTGGTGTATCATGGCGTGCACGGCGTGCCGCTCGAGCGCGGCGCGGTGCAGCGCGAGCAGCGCGTCAAGCGGCCGGCGCGCGGCGCACGCGCTCAGCAGCGCCTCCCACGCCGGCTCCACGCCACTAGTGTGTACCTGCGTGGTGTGGTGTATCATGGCGTGCACGGCGTGCCGCTCGAGCGCGGCGCGGTGCAGCGCGAGCAGCGCGTCAAGCGGCCGGCGCGCGGCGCACGCGCTCAGCAGCGCCTCCCACGCCGGCTCCACGCCACTAGTGTGTACCTGCGTGGTGTGGTGTATCATGGCGTGCACGGCGTGCCGCTCGAGCGCGGCGCGGTGCAGCGCGAGCAGCGCGTCAAGCGGCCGGCGCGCGGCGCACGCGCTCAGCAGCGCCTCCCACGCCGGCTCCACGCCACTAGTGTGTACCTGCGTGGTGTGGTGTATCATGGCGTGCACGGCGTGCCGCTCGAGCGCGGCGCGGTGCAGCGCGAGCAGCGCGTCGAGCGGCCGGCGCGCGGCGCACGCGCTCAGCAGCGCCTCCCACGCCGGCTCCACGCCACTAGTGTGTACCTGCGTGGTGTGGTGTATCATGGCGTGCACGGCGTGCCGCTCGAGCGCGGCGCGGTGCAGCGCGAGCAGCGCGTCGAGCGGCCGGCGCGCGGCGCACGCGCTCAGCAGCGCCTCCCACGCCGGCTCCACGCCACTAGTGTGTACCTGCGTGGTGTGGTGTATCATGGCGTGCACGGCGTGCCGCTCGAGCGCGGCGCGGTGCAGCGCGAGCAGCGCGTCGAGCGGCCGGCGCGCGGCGCACGCGCTCAGCAGCGCCTCCCACGCCGGCTCCACGCCACTAGTGTGTACCTGCGTGGTGTGGTGTATCATGGCGTGCACGGCGTGCCGCTCGAGCGCGGCGCGGTGCAGCGCGAGCAGCGCGTCAAGCGGCCGGCGCGCGGCGCACGCGCTCAGCAGCGCCTCCCACGCCGGCTCCACGCCACTAGTGTGTACCTGCGTGGTGTGGTGTATCATGGCGTGCACGGCGTGCCGCTCGAGCGCGGCGCGGTGCAGCGCGAGCAGCGCGTCGAGCGGCCGGCGCGCGGCGCACGCGCTCAGCAGCGCCTCCCACGCCGGCTCCACGCCACTAGTGTGTACCTGCGTGGTGTGGTGTATCATGGCGTGCACGGCGTGCCGCTCGAGCGCGGCGCGGTGCAGCGCGAGCAGCGCGTCGAGCGGCCGGCGCGCGGCGCACGCGCTCAGCAGCGCCTCCCACGCCGGCTCCACGCCACTAGTGTGTACCTGCGTGGTGTGGTGTATCATGGCGTGCACGGCGTGCCGCTCGAGCGCGGCGCGGTGCAGCGCGAGCAGCGCGTCAAGCGGCCGGCGCGCGGCGCACGCGCTCAGCAGCGCCTCCCACGCCGGCTCCACGCCACTAGTGTGTACCTGCGTGGTGTGGTGTATCATGGCGTGCACGGCGTGCCGCTCGAGCGCGGCGCGGTGCAGCGCGAGCAGCGCGTCAAGCGGCCGGCGCGCGGCGCACGCGCTCAGCAGCGCCTCCCACGCCGGCTCCACGCCACTAGTGTGTACCTGCGTGGTGTGGTGTATCATGGCGTGCACGGCGTGCCGCTCGAGCGCGGCGCGGTGCAGCGCGAGCAGCGCGTCGAGCGGCCGGCGCGCGGCGCACGCGCTCAGCAGCGCCTCCCACGCCGGCTCCACGCCACTAGTGTGTACCTGCGTGGTGTGGTGTATCATGGCGTGCACGGCGTGCCGCTCGAGCGCGGCGCGGTGCAGCGCGAGCAGCGCGTCAAGCGGCCGGCGCGCGGCGCACGCGCTCAGCAGCGCCTCCCACGCCGGCTCCACGCCACTAGTGTGTACCTGCGTGGTGTGGTGTATCATGGCGTGCACGGCGTGCCGCTCGAGCGCGGCGCGGTGCAGCGCGAGCAGCGCGTCAAGCGGCCGGCGCGCGGCGCACGCGCTCAGCAGCGCCTCCCACGCCGGCTCCACGCCACTAGTGTGTACCTGCGTGGTGTGGTGTATCATGGCGTGCACGGCGTGCCGCTCGAGCGCGGCGCGGTGCAGCGCGAGCAGCGCGTCAAGCGGCCGGCGCGCGGCGCACGCGCTCAGCAGCGCCTCCCACGCCGGCTCCACGCCACTAGTGTGTACCTGCGTGGTGTGGTGTATCATGGCGTGCACGGCGTGCCGCTCGAGCGCGGCGCGGTGCAGCGCGAGCAGCGCGTCGAGCGGCCGGCGCGCGGCGCACGCGCTCAGCAGCGCCTCCCACGCCGGCTCCACGCCACTAGTGTGTACCTGCGTGGTGTGGTGTATCATGGCGTGCACGGCGTGCCGCTCGAGCGCGGCGCGGTGCAGCGCGAGCAGCGCGTCGAGCGGCCGGCGCGCGGCGCACGCGCTCAGCAGCGCCTCCCACGCCGGCTCCACGCCACTAGTGTGTACCTGCGTGGTGTGGTGTATCATGGCGTGCACGGCGTGCCGCTCGAGCGCGGCGCGGTGCAGCGCGAGCAGCGCGTCAAGCGGCCGGCGCGCGGCGCACGCGCTCAGCAGCGCCTCCCACGCCGGCTCCACGGCCACGCCGCTGGCTTCCTGCAGTGCACCGCACAGCCGCAGTGCCTCGGCGCGCAAGCATGACACGCGACGCATCAGCCCCCACACCTCTGAAAAAAAACATTGCATTACATCCATGTTCCACTTTATTTTTTGTTAGAACAAACAATGATTCGGCTTGCTGTCCATCCTTAACACGTTCACGTTTCTCCGGCGATATGGCGTGATTGAAGCTGCAATTACACTTCGTCGTTCGCCGCATGCTGCATGCGGCGAACGACGAAGTGTAAAGAACACGTTAGTCGGCCGCATTCGGCGATCGACAGCTGCCAAGACGCCGTAGTGGGCGGACAGACTAGTGTAAAGACGACGTTCGTTGGCCTAAGTAGTTTAAAATGAATTCGGCGACCGCATTAGGTGAACGACGAAGTGTAATTGCCGCTTGAGTCAGCGACCTTTATTGACGCTTAACTCACCAGGCATAAGTTTCAGTTTCTTCTGCTGTATGGAGTGGTCGAGGGTTGAGGTCGACTCTACGTACAACTTGACGCTCACAGCTGGGTGATAAGCGCGCGTAATATTTTAAAGACAGTGACTTAGCTCACCAGGCATATGCTTGAGCTTCTTCTGCAATATGGCGTGGTCGAGCCACGCATCGTACAGGCTCTGTTCTATACGCTTGACGCGCCACAGCTGGCTGAAGAGGGCGCGGTACCGCGCGGCACAAGATGGCGGGAACAAAGTTCCGAGTGGGCCTGACACGTGGTACTGTAGTGCGAATACGTCCCAGCCGCATTCGTCGCGACCGTCACCTGTTAAAAAATGTCTTATTGAATGGTTGGCACAACAAGATAAGAGGAAAGAGTTGTAGTTTTCTGTGACAGGGCGTTCTCCTGCTGTTTATAATTATAACAGAATGAAAATATAGGAACTAATTTATTTTGTAGACAGCCGACTTAGTAGCAAAGTACCTTCAAAAAGAAACATTTGTGTAGAACTCGCTCAATCACCTACAAGTCGCAAATCACGCGACTCCAGTCTCTAGATCCTTTCGTGTCACGATGCCAATGGCGATGGCCCTACTGCTTGTCCGCGTTATTGGGTTTTGACATATTATGGGGTTGGAAAGACAAGTTACCATTGTGATACAAGTTGACATGCAAGCTCTCCAACACATGAGGGGGCTCGTACTGCGCCGAGGTGGCGCGGACGGCTGCTTCCAAAGTGCAGGTGAGGTTGTGGACGAACAGGGACGTCGCCGGCTTGTTTAGCTCGTCCCTGAATTCAAATTCACAATATTACTGTTCCTGCAGATCTAGGATTAAAGATATTGTTATTAGAATACTTCCCTGTTCGTTAGGACATTCAGGGTACTGTCAGTATTTGTGGTTGTTACTTCACGGTATACCACTAAACGCACGTTGTATGTATTGATGGTAAAAAAGCAAGGTTAACGCGCCCAGTTCCTGCATAGAGATGTATAATCAAAAAGGTACCCGAAGATGCTAATCGAAATGTGGCCCTGTGATCAAGAAGATATCTAAATGAAGAGTGACCCCGGCGAAGTCAAATGACATGAAAGAACATAGATGGTTGATACCTAAAACTCACTTAGGGTGAGTTGCACCGTCTGTAATCGTACGCGGTGTTCGTAAAAATCTGGTTGTATGGAAAATTTGATGTTTTTATGAGATGACATCGTAATTTGGTGCAACCTGCCCTAAAAGATCACATCTCACGAGTCGTTTTAGTACTTTGATACAAGCTTTTTAACAATTTCATAGTGAGTTTTGGTTGTTACCCGAGAGTAATAATATTTACTGACCCGTGTAAGTGTAGAACCTGAGTGGACGCTCGAGCGTTGCGTCCAGCGGGGCGTGCATGTCAAACAATTGAAACTCATACTGGTGTCCTGAGTCGCCGCCGCACAAATAGTATGGACGCTCGGCCGCAACGCTGGACGCGACGCCGAACGCTCCGCTCCGAGCGTCCACTCAGGCCTTACACTAAGACTCGTACTCACTTCAACAGCGTCATGAGATGGTGTACGAAGTCGCCCTGCGAGAAGAGCAGGTAGCGGCGGTGGGCGACCAGGTGGTCGACGATGTGGTGGTGTTCAGTCAGCGCGTCCAGTAACCGCAGGGACACGGCCGTGTGCGCGTCAACCACGCTCGATCGGAAACCTTCCGCCTCCCACCAGGGCACCGTGGAATCTGATTCTGTTAATATAATCATTGAAAGGTATAAAAGTCGCGGGAGCCCGCTGAATGCCTTGTTCTAAATTAGACTAGTGGGGCTAGCATAACATGCATCTCGTCTCTACTCGCGCGCGAGATAGGCTACCTGTCACTGTCTGATTAATGCTGTCAAAAAGTGACAGGTAGCTTATCTCGCGCGCGAGTAGATACGGAATGCATGTTGTGCTAGAGGGGTAGGTAGGACCAAGGCTATTACGGGCACAAAATTGACAAAATGACATTCAAGCTCATTCTACAGTCAAGGGCACCAATATGTATAAATTTTTTCACCCTATTCCATTGCAATAAGGTCCAAAAATGTATACATATTTATACCCTTGACTGTACAAATATTTGCCCTTACTGGGATTCACGCTAAAGGGTAACTAAGGGTAAGGGGGGATTTAAATGGTCGACAACAAGCATTATTATGGCTGCGGTCTTCTGCAAGGTGCAGGTACAGTCAAGGGCACCAATATGTATACACTTTTTCACCTTATTTCATTGAAATAAGGTTCAAAAATGTATACATATGTATGCCCTCGACTGTACTTCCCCAGTTGGGCTGCTCCAAATTCGAGCAAGATGGATGACATTGTTCTGTGCTCTGCCTCTACTAACTGCACTAGTTTGTCTCGTCTAATATACACTACAATATCATACCGGTAGTATGTTTGAGCAAGGCCTCCAAACAATCGGCGTGGTCTGCCGTGTCCGTGGAGCCCTTGGGGCAGGCCTCCCGCATGAACACCACGCTCTTGCCCGTGGCCAGGATCTGCGAAGCCTGCTCGCGCGATATGAACGACGGCATCATCCATTCCCTGAAATGGAATATGCATGATGATGGTTACTATTTTTCTCATGCCATTCGAACCAATTTTCGATACGATAAAATGTTTGTATAGGACCATCTACACTCTCCAAGATCATGTCAAATGCCCATGTACGATGAATTTAAAAGGAAAACTATCACAGCTACATTACATACATATACATTACAAGTTAACGAGTAATAGTCGAGCTTAAGAAATGTACTTTGCAACTTTCGTACAATTTCCATTGATACCTTAGATAATGTTGTTAATTCTGTCAAAAACATAGTAAATATAAGTTCGAAAGCTTTTTACTCCACATAATGTAACGGGTGGACAACTGCGGAACCCTACATTGTGCGTGGCTCGACACGCACATGGCCGGTTTTTTATACTTGCGCTCCATTGAAAACCAGTTCTACGATGTGCCGCCGCGTCCTGTGATGGCTGTGATGTCTGCCTAAGCACAAAGTAAATAGCGGCGGCGCGCGCCGGAGCAGAGAGTCCGCTCAGTACAAAGTGCCATTTTCGCCGCACGCACACAGACTTACCATTTACAGGCATTCTCGGTTGATTTCGGACGAGCTTAGTCGCGACTGTCACTGTCGCGTCGCGAGTTCTAGTTGTGCGCGCGTTGATCACTTGACGTCGCCGCCGCTACGTAGGTACTTTGTGTCACGTACGTCAAAATGAATAACCGATATTATCACAGTTGGAATGTATTTTATTGTTTAAATACAACAAAAAACTGTGCCTACACTTTCTTCAAATTTTCAAACGATATTGAAAGGTAAATAAAACGGTTTTCTCATTTTGGTAGTTACAATACCTAGGTAGGTAGGTAGTTTTTTGAAACTAGCCGCTTTGGTAACGACGATCAACCATTACACATTTATCTTATCGTTCGCTGGTAAAACGCCAGTATTTAAGTACTATGGTTTAGTTAAGTAGGTACCTAATTAATTAGGTACTTATATTCTTTGTTGGCGCTCTCGACCGCCGCCGGTCACAAGTCACAACTCGCAGCGGGTCACGCATCAATTTATTAGGGTTCCGTACCCGAAGGGTCAAAACGGAACCCTATTGGTGTCGCCCAGACGTCCGTCCGTCCGTCCGTCGTCTGTCACAAAATTTATTCCGAAGAATTTTTAGACTTCTCATTGACCTATGAACTTGAAATTTGGTGACAATGTTCAATATTACGTATATTTTAACAACAAATACTAATATATTGATAAATCATATTTTTGAGGTTGATTCGGCACCCTAAATGTGCGAAGTCCGACTCGCACTTGGCGGGTTTTTTACCAAGATGCGCTGGGGCATATTTAAATGTCATGTTGAAGAATTTTTATTATACCTACTCCCTTTTAAAATTCAGAATCAATACAGAAGCAACCCTGTGAGTCGGGCATGTTTAGGTATGTATTTTCAAGAACGACGGGAACGGACCTTCTGTATATTTTTTATTTTGTGGCCTAAGTTTATTGTAAAAAACGCGAGCCTATGTAAGGGCGCCAAATTAGCTTAAGAAACTTACCTTACTCTGTACTTATCATGCCACATTCTTTCTATCTCCACACCACTTCTACTTTCAATGAAGAATTCATTGAAGGGATCATCAATTTCGCCTGAAACAAACATAAGTTAACTGACATTTTGTTAGCATACTTACAAAACTGTAAGGCCAAGTGCTGTCAAATTAACGCAAGCAAAAATCTGCCTTACAGTCAAAGCTCTAAATCTAAGTTTTGCTTGCGTTCGTTTGACAGAATTTAGCCTTTAGAGTTGTGTCCGAACTATACTAATGGTAATAGCGATGCGCTGATACGGGTTATACCGAATACGAACATTCGGCTCGTAATCGTTCGTTCTTCGTCGTAAAATTGTGTATATTTAAGTGAAATATCAGCAATATAGTAAGATAACGGTAGTAATGACTATAGAATTTTAATTTCACAAGGCAGAGACTAGAAATAATTAAGGTATAGTTCGTACACAACTGTAAGGCCAAGTGCTGTCAAATTAACGCAAGCAAAAAATCTACCAAACAGTCAGAGCTGTAAGTCGAGTTTTGCTTGCGTTCGTTTGACAGAATCTGGCCTTAGTGTTGTACGAACTATAATTACCGTGTAAAAGCCATCTTGTGAGCATCAGCAGTAGTGGATAAGTCAACGAAGTTAGCAACCGCCGGGCCAAGACCACTACTCTTTCATCCCCATGCCTCACGAAACGGTGTACGCAGGAAGCCAGCTCTCCACCTGCGGTTAATGATTCCTTGTCAATAAAGTAGAACGCAGGACATAATCGATATACATGCAAATTAAGTAAGTACATATAGAAAAAACAACGCGTTGCACTCCGGGAGTGCCGGCAGAAGTGAAAACTCAATAAAAGCCGTGTTCCGAATCACGCCAACAACGACCACAGCGTTTACAGTGCTGACGGCCGGTCCGAATCAGTAAGCGCGCTCAAGGGCGCGTGAGTGGTGTTTTGATTCGGACCGGGCATGTTGTGTTTACTGTCATTTTCATATATCAAACGTCAACTTGACGTTTGGTTTAAGGTGCTGACGCCTGAGAGTGTGACAGTAGGCATGTTCCGAATCACGCTTACAGCGCTATAAACGCGTTTACGATCAGACCGAATCACGCTCATAGCGTTTACATGAGATGTCGTGACGCCATTGATGACGTCATGGACGGTGCCATATTGGCGTTTACGATGCTCACACTCCCAGGCGTCAGCACCTTAAACCAAACGTCAAGTTGACGTTTGATATATGAACATGACAGTAAACACAACATGCCCGGTCCGAATCAAAACACTACTCACGCGGCCTTAAGCGCGCTTACTGATTCGGACCGGCCGTCAGCACTGTAAACGCTGTGATCGTTGTTGACGTGATTCGGAACACGGCTAGTGTGAGCATTGTAAACGCCAATATGGCGCCGTCCATGACGTCATCAATGACGTCACGACATCTCATGTAAACGCTATGAGCGCGATTCGGTCCGATCGTAAACGCGTTTATAGCGTTGTAAGCGTGATTCGGAACACGGCTAAAGTAAATAACAAAGATATTCATATCCGTATCCGTATTCATATTCATACTCATGTTCATATTCATATTCGCATAATCCATTTACATATACAATATCTGGGCGACCGAGCCTTGCTCGGCGTTTTCCCGGGCATGAGACCTAGCTAGATCGATTGCTCATCCCCGAAAACCCCCACATACCAAATTTCATCAAAATCGTTAGAGCCGTTTCCGAGATCCCCGAAATAAATATACATACATATAAATAAATAAATATACAAGAATTGCTCGTTTAAAGATATAAGATATGTCCCGAGTATCATTGTGTCCACAATACTTTACAATGACCAGCCAAGTTGACCCCTCCCAACATCGTAACCACGACACTAGGAGGGGTCAAATCAGCTGGTCTTACGAATCGTCGCGAGTTTAACAATTTTCCCCCATCACAAAAAGTGCTCAGCGCCGCTATAGTACATTACTTAACAAGGGCGGTAAAACAAAGAATGTCTCAGATCGTAGGTATTTGACGCCCGAGCCGAAGGCAAGGGCGATAAATATGCGATCTGAGGCTTTCTTTATTACCGCCCGTGTTAAGTACAAAATTTTATGTCACCCCCTGGCCAGGAAGGGGGATTTCCCGCGCGCGGAGCGTGCGGTAATTGCCGCTTTATGGCCAGGTGTGACATAAAAGAAGTTTTCACTTCAAAAATACTTAGTGTAGCTCTCACTGTTGTAGGTTTACTTTTTAGTATACGAATCTCCAGCAGTGAACGTCGTATGTCCAGCAGTAGACGTCTTTCAGCCGATATCTGAGGTGTATCCGAGTCTCAACATACCTTTTTTGTGGTAAGCAGTGTGAGCGATATTAGCGAGCCATGTCAGACGGTGTAGAGGCTCTTGGGCCCACACTGCAATCCTTCGCAACGTCGCCCCGCCACCGTCTCCTTCGCATGCCTAAAAGAACGACTTCAATGAATTCTACTTTGTCAAATAATTTTCTAAGAACAAATATATCAACTGCCTATTATAAGATGTTCCTGTTTAACCTTAGTTAAGGTGACTGGTAGAGAATGCCTTATAGCATTACGACCGTTATTTGCACATTTTCTTGTATTGTGCAATGTTTACAAAACAAATAACCGTCATGTTTTATTACACGACTGCCCAAAAAAAGGAGTGTAATGTTTCCAGGTTTCATGTATGTATGTGATTTTATTTTTGTTCCCCCAGAACTTCTCAACGCCTTAACCGATTTAGATGTGTGAGGTATCGTTGGAATCCTTACGTCATCCCGGGTGACATAGGATATGTGACGTTGCAATAAAAACAATATGGCGGACTGTAATGAAGTATTTGAAAAGACGATTCCAAAATAGTAGTTTATGCAACTGGTACATAATGAGGGGCATTAAAACACGAGTGTGTTTTATGAAACGAGCCGAAGGCGAGTTTTATAATAAGGTCACACGAGTGTTTTAATGCCTAATTATGTACAGTTGCATACATTACTTTATCTACACACATATTATAATTACTCTAAGATGGGTTCAGAAACCGTAGTAAATAAATACAATAATTGTGTTAATACGAACTTTTTTGCACGGTTGCGGAAATATCGAAATCAGAACTGGCAACCGATACCTGAATGTTATTTTAAAAAGTAAAGAGTCCTTATTCTGATGTGATCATGTCGTCCTAGCTCAAATTTCGTGCGATATATACTAAAAAAACATCGAGCTGACATTTCGCATCGACTGAATTTGAATTTTCAGTGATACTAGAATAGGGACATGTCAACTTTGACATTTAAATTTTGACAGTTTTGTTTGACGTAATATTTTAACATCATATATGAGATTAAAATGAAATATTTTATTACTGCTGTAGCCTTAGCCACAGATAAGAAAATTGCCATAAATTCATTGAATGTTGAAATGAGAGTCATTTTCTACGGTTTCCGAACGCATATTAGAGGATTTATGATATGTGTGTAGATAAATATATATAATGTATATGTTACAAGCAAAAAAAGATCGAAATAAAGTAATATAATTATAAAAATTAAAAACACGACTGCATTAAAAAGATAAAAACAAGTTTCCTAATAAAGAACTCAAGGAAATATATTTTGTTTGCAGTCGGGGGACCTACATACAAGTAAAACCAAAATATTAGGTCCCACGACTGCAAACAAAATATATTTCCTTGAGTTCTTTATTAGGAAACTTGTTTTTATCTTTTTAATGGAGTCGTGTTTTGGGATGTTGTAAACCTAGCGTGCTAGCTGGGCTGTACTAGCTGTGTTGTGACGCACCTGTAACTTACCTATGTAATTTATTTTATACAGCACAATATGGTCAGTTACGAACCTGCGACTGAAGAAGGGCAACACTGCGATAATACTCGGTGAGTTCATCTCTTATTGACGACACTAAACCTTCTCCCATGAGACCTGTAACCCAATCAACTTGTTAACTAACATATTCTGTCCTCAAACACCAAAAATTACATCAAACTTACGAAAATATATAAGTATAACTAGCTTCTGCCCGCGAATTCGTCGGCGTGGAACTCGTTTATACCTAACCTCCATACAAATTTACGCCCCCCATTTCACCTCTTAAAGACAGACAGAGTAACTTGCACATGTTATATTACAGTTGCCGGCAAACATCTTGAACCTGATTGACCTGTGCAGTAGCGTGATTTGTACGTAAATCGGCTACTGCGCACACGAGGTTAGGTTCAAGATGTTTGCCGGCAACTATACCGTGGTCCGTGAGTATCACGTAAAATAGTTTTTCACACAAATGTTGATTTTCATTTTATTGGAGCGCTCGTGGCCCAGCGGCGCCGGGTACCGCTTGCGGTATCTAAGGTTAAGAAACGTGGGCAGCGGTCAGGACTTGGATGGGTGACCGCTTTGAGGGTACTAACTGAGCGCTCCCGTGCTTTGGAAGGCACGTTAAGCCGTTGATCCCGGTTGCTGTCTATGGCAGCAGTCGTTAAGCCAAGTTGGAGGCCTTCGGGCGGTTTGAGAACTTCTAACAGTCAAGTTACTACTACATGTTACTACTACTACTATTATTGTACTACATGTTTTTCAATAAATTATTCTTATTCTTATTCTTATTCTTAAGTTGCCCACTCACTTGCCAAAGCCTAATCCCAATAAGGTCTAGTTTCCCCTCGGGGTTGGAAGGTCAGATGGCAGTCGCTTCCGTAAAAACTAGTGCCTACGCCAAATCTTGGGATTAGGTAGCGGACCCCAGGCATCCTTCAGGATGCAACTGTACTGGGATAACGCTAGGAGGATGATGTTGATTTTCATCTCATTGTGTGGCTGAATGCACTGTGAAAGGCTGAAACAATGATACCAACCTTGAGGCATCAAGCCAGAGTTGGGATCAATGAACTCTTTGAGTCTGTCATGGAGGAAGCCTAGATGCGCTATGCGTGCGTACAACATTTGCATGGGCCGAGGTCCGTGGCAGCCATTCTGGGATTTGATCCCGGTTGCTGCTAGAACCACATCTCGTATGCACCTGCGTTCACTGGATGCACTATCTGAAAATATATTTACCTCCTTTATGTCGTAATTACCTTACGTTCGTTGAGTAATGAGTTAATTCTACATGTATGTTTTTTGTCTCCCAGACTCATCAATTAACAACACAGCTGGATTAACAGGAGGATACAAAAAAAAATCTCCCGTTTAATAATAACATTAATAATCCAAGTTTGTGACCGCGAGTCAAACGCAATATTTTACCAAGGGGCGTGGTTTAGATGAAAATCCTTTACACATTACTACACATTATTGCCATAATAGATACATAATAGATAAGTTAAAATTTACATACACATACATTGTACGAAACATACTGACCTGGTGATGGCACAGCTAAAATCATGTTGCTCTGGTTTGATCGAAGACTATGATTTGAGAACTGTTTTGGATGATTGTTGTCCCAACTTGACGCAACGGTAACTTTGCTGCTAGTTGTGGAGGGCATTCCATTACCAAGTTGCTATGAATAGAAAAAATCATCATCATCATCATCAGCCTATATACGTCCCACTGCTGGGCACAGGCCTCCTCTCATAGATGAGAGGGATTGGGCAGTAGTCCCCACACTGGCCTAGAGCGGGTTGGGGACTTCACATACAACTTTGAGTTACTTCGCGGATGTAATAGAAAAAATAGAAAAAGTTATTTAGTTGAATGTAAACTATGAAAAAACAAAAGGCATTTAAACTTTGAAACTTCACTACTTTGGATTATTTTTCTGATAATGAATTGGTAATGGCAAATCTTTAAATGTTAAAATAACAGAAAATCTCTTAGATCATCATGCTTCTTGGCATAAGCATCTTCCAACTATTTCCATCACACTATGTTGTTGACACACTAAGTAACAATTTCCTACTTAAAATACAGCTTGTACCTCAGCATTTTTTATGTACTACAATATGAGGTTTCAGAGTGGCGAAAGATTTTCTATTGGGTTTTTCTTGGCAACTAAAACATCACAAACAAACCATTCTCATCTTTATAACCAGCAGTGTTAGTGTCATATTCTTAGGGAAGCCTTGCCTTTCTTATTCTTCATGAGCCATAGTAAAATCTAAGGCATATCTCAAGGGATCTAGTTGTATGGATGCTCCGCCACTTCTCATTCTTATGTTATTGACGACTCATAAGATGACTCTTAATGATCACCTTATGACTAAGGTGATCATTATTTTTAAAACAATTCTTATATTTTATTTTACTAAACGGTTAAAACTCACGTATTACGTTTACGTCATAGTGAGTTCAGTGTGCCTACCATTGATCGGGGGGGACGATCCCTCACCACGACCTCATACAACACCTTCAGCGCCGAGCTGCCCCCCCGCCCCCGCCCCCGCGCTGTCTGCGCGTGCGTCACGTGCCTTGCGGCGGGCGGCGGGTAGTTCGACAGTGTGCAATCGGCGCGGGTCGCAGACGCACTCATCCTGATGAAGAACTCCCGAAGAGTTCGAAACATGTCGCCCGAAGTGACAATTAATACGTGAGTTTTAACCGTTTAGTAAAATAAAGTTATAACATGTCTCGCGAAAGTTTAAATTCAAATTCTTATATTTGTAATTTTGAAACTTATTGACATATATTGGTAATTTATATTTATTTTTTTATGACAATTTTAATGTATTCTATTTGAATGAATAAAAAATGAAAATGATGAATGATTGCATTATACATATATACATATATATATATATATATATACACATTTACATTGTATATTGTGAAAATAAATTTAAATCAAATCAAAATCACTGATAACCGGCCAGTTCTTTTGAGATTATTACTAAGCTATTTACTCACTGGTAGGGAAACATTTGGTAAAGGGAAGAGCTGATGGGTAGATTGTTTATCTTGCTTTGACTCTGACAAAGTCAAGAGTAAAGTTAACACTGCAGCACGCTGCTTGAAGACCATCTGTAAGATAACCAGTTACAAAAATAATGGATAATCACTACATACAATAAAACTGAAGCAGCCGTTATTATGTTTTGACACATATATTATTGTGACATGTAGTCATTTTAATTACCAGGTTAATATCACTAGATAAGGATGATGATAAATATTACATTTGTGTTGTAACTAAAAGCATAAACCAAAACATAAAAAATTTAAACTTACACATTGCTTTAATTTAGAATAATATTCATCAAATTTTTCCGCATCTTTTGCTGATCCTGAAGAAAGGTGGCTTTGTATCTTGGCACACAGCTGCCTCTCATCTCGAATTGACCGGATCTTCTTCCCGGCGGGAGAGAGGTATGACACAGCCAATTCATGAGCCGCATCTTAAAAAAGAATTCTATTTCTTAACATTGTGAGCTCTTATTTACAGTGAAATACAGTTAAGGACGCTCATGATTCATAAAAATATTATAAGTCATGAAATGACAAATAATCTAGTAATTTAACACGTTTATTGAACAACATTAGTATACCACACCATACCTATTTTAAATAGTGTAATTAGGCTCCTAAAGTAGTCCTGAATACTATTCATGACTCATGAGATAATATTCTAAATAAGAATATAAAAGGTACAAACTCGGTACAAAGTTACTAAATTATTGAAAAGCTTTTAAAGCTTTAAGATTTAGTTGACAGTTAAAAACATTAATTTGAAAATGGAATCTTACCTGGATCTGACGACAATAACACGCACAGTTTGCGTACCTGTTCACTTATACTACTAGACAAATCCATATTTTTAATCTTAACAATCTTATACAACCGTTACACTCATAAAACAAACTAAAATTATTATAATTCACTTGTTATTTTAAAACATGTTGATCGAAAATGAACAATATGAGACTACAACCAATCAACCATAGAGAATTTAATTTGTAACGATATGAATCTGTTGTCAAAAACCCATGTTATGTCCAAATCGTACATCTATTATTTTACATGTGGTAGTACTGTCTTAGGCTATGTGTGCACGAGCAATTTTTTCTCAGCAATTTTTATATTATACATCTCATCGAGTATAAGGGTTAATGTCATTGTTTCTCGCTCCCTTCAACGTTTCTTCTTTCTTCTTGGTTTCATATAGATCCGTGGTTTCATTTCAATGGTTTAGTTTCTTCGTGTGTGAAACGCTTACGGAAAAAAAACGCCCCGCTCCGCTCTAATTGTCAATGTCAACGTGACAGTGATTTTCGCAGTGTTGCCAGAACGTGCTTTTTAGCACGGTTTTACGTGCTTTTTTGGATACGTACGTGCTTTTTACGTGCGCTCCCCAAAAATGTGCTAAAACCGTGCCTTTTTGAGTGCTATGGTGCTTTATGATTGTACTACTAAAAATTGGCAGGTAATGTTGGTTTTGTCCTCTCTAAAACTGTATTTTTTTTCTAACAGTCATTTTGTCAAACTATCTTTCTGTCCTACCCTACACTTTGATAACCTAAAGTTAAATTAAAAGTTATGTCTTACCTGTGGCTGCAGGGCAGGACTGTAATGCCGCCACCACACTTCGTTATGCGCTATTCGTTATGCGGCTTATGCGCCTGTATTCGGCGAAGTGTGGAGGGTTTACTCGTTTATGTTTGTTTTATTCGCACGCATAACACATAAGCGCAAATAGCGAATACGCGTATCCGTCGACGTGTCGGTTTTTTGGTACACATCAAAGGCCACGCATAAGTCAAATAGCGCATCAACTGCCCACACTTCGTTCACTTACTCACCAGCGCCTATATTTTTAGGTCTTTTAGTAACTTTGTACTTATGAAACCGGTATTGGTGAGTTGCATTTAGATTGTTTTAAATAAAAATGTTAAAAATAATATGACTTGTGATTACACAAATAACACACATATTTAGCATATTCGGCCAACCAGCACGAAGTGTGGATGGGGATGTTTGTTATTCGCGTACATAACAAATATTTACGCAAATACGGCGCACACACATAGCGCATAGCGCATAGCGAAGTGTAGTAGCGCCATAATGTCCTGCAACTGCAAGCTCTATCGTTCGTGCTGTGCAATGTGTACACGATGTATTGGCTCAATACGCTGAATATAAAATAAAAAAATAAAATAAATAAATATTTGTGGACAATCTTACACAAATCAACCAAGACGTATATGACGTACGTACTTATTAAAAAAATCGGCCAAATGCGTGTCAAACTTCGCACATATAGGGTTCCGAACCAACCGTAAAAATATGTTGGTTTTAAGTTTTAACATGCAAAATAAGGAATTTTGTAATAAAAAAAATAGTTTTATCAATATTATAAGTGTTTGTTGTAAAATCCCCGTAATAATGAACAGGTCAATGGGAAGAAGAAAATAATCTTATGAACAAAATTTTCTGATAGACGGTAGACGGACGGTTCGGACGCGTGAGCGAGTGACTGTTGCTGTCACTCGCTCACGCTTTATTCATTTTAGACCCTACGGGTACGGAATCCTAAAAACGTGCTTTTTGCACACCTGATCGTACTTTTGTGCTCTGCTGCTCTGGCAACACTGGATTTTCGGGGACGGGGACTGTGTCCATGTCCACGTGTGTGATAAACTCGTGAGGTTTTGTGTATTTTTTAATCCTACGTTACATTTAATCACCACAAAATGCCTACGCCCGACAAAATTCTTTTAAGAAAAATCAAGAAACGGGAGAAAAATAAATTGAAATTGGCTGAGAAAAAATCAAGCGTGCCGGAAAACGCGCTAGGTAAATAACCTTAATTTTTGATCAGTTTTTAGACATTTCTATCCTTATAAAACTACCTTTGTTATGTGGCTCATTTGGGATCTGCTGTACCTAGGTTTCAAATAATATCCTTAGATATTATAGCTTTATTTATAGTGGGGCGGTCGTTCGGGGCGCTGAGATGTACAGTTGAAGGTGTACCTACAGGATGATGTTGACGGTAAAGGCCGGCTCTGTCCAGTACTATCTTCTAACTCTGCTGCGGCTTCTTTAAAACATACTCAGCTTATTTTAGGATTATGTTTTTACTCAGCTTATGTTATTTCAGACTCCGCATCTGAACCAAGTAAAGATGTGAAGAAAAGGCCACATGAAAATAATGTAACTGAAAATGTGCCGAAAAGTAAGTACAACCAGTTTTACTCTTAATACTGAGAGTTTACTGTATTGCTTATGCAATCCTGTAATATGTATACATTACCCCAGGATTGCTAAGTATATTATTGATCCTTATTTATTTTATAGAAAAAAAGAAGAAGAAGAAAGTGAAAGAAGAACCAGTTGAAGTAAAGGAAGAAACCACTGAGAATTCAGATAGTGAAAATGGAAATCAGAGTGAAGACCAAGAAGAAGAAATTGAAAATAAGCCTGACACAGATTCAAGCCAATGTAAGTACTACTTTCTAGAACAATGCTGTCAATCATAAAACAATACAGTAGGCTTTTTACTAGAGCCTGATCAAACAGTATTTACAATTATGCTAGTAATTGTTAATATAGAGTGTGTGTTCGCTACATACATGATATGATGCTTTGTTTACACATAACAAAATTTTATTCAATTCATGGGATAAGGCAGTGTGATTTTCCTGTACCTAATAGTTTTCTTCACACATTCAATGCCCGTTTGTGACACAAATTCACGTCATGTTTGTGTGGTTAATTATTTTGGTGCAGCAAGATAATTACACTTTACTGTACACTTACTGTCACTTGAACATTTAAACATATTTGTGTTTAAATGTTCAAGTGACAGTAAAGTGTTGAAGAGATTGGAAATTTTGCTATGAAAAACTCTAACATTTATTCTTGTATACTTTTTTCTGAAAATAATGAGCATTGAATTTAATGTCCGTCTTCTCTTTATACAGTACCAGGTTCCAGCTTATACCTTGGCATTTTGTCAACTCAAAGCTTCTCTGCACTAGAGGGTAAAGTTTGTGAGGCAACGCTCATGGGGGTTAAAGATATGGGTTTCACAACCATGACAGAGATTCAGGCGAAGGCTATACCCCCTCTACTTGAAGGCAGAGACTTGGTGGGGGCAGCTAGGACAGGCTCCGGGAAGACTTTGGCCTTTCTGATACCAGCTATTGATCTTATTTATAAGTTGAAGTTTAAGCCAAGGAATGGTAAGTAATTGATTTTTGTATTCCATAACTTTCTTGGGTTTTATAACATTTTAAACTCTCGCACTTTGTAAACACTTAAAATGTGTTGAAACATCAGTAAAAAAGGTAAATACAAAAATATCGCGTTAGACCCGTTTAAATGAATCTTTTAAGTATGTTTCTTGGGTTTTGTCCATATGATGACAAAAAGGCGAATGTGAAAACACACTCCATACACCCGAAACCAATGTTTATTTTGCAGCTGGGCCAAAGAGTCTCCGGTGAAAACTGTTGAGGCACACAGGACTAGCTTTAACTTAAGTATTGGAGGAGTATGTCTAGAGTTGTTTCATGAACACAGAATGGATATCTGAATTTGTCTTGGAACCAAAATATTTATTTTATAACTTGCCAATATTTTTGAACATAGATCATATATTTCAGGTACTGGAGTTATAATTCTGTCACCAACAAGGGAGTTATCTATGCAGACTTTTGGAGTGTTGATGGAGTTGATGAAGTATCATCATCACACATATGGTTTGGTCATGGGTGGAGCTAACAGAAGTACAGAAGCACAAAAATTATCAAAAGGTATTAATGAGTCTGAAATACCTTTCTGGTGTTTAGATTATTTTATTTTTTGAAGACCGCTTTAGCTTAGTTGGTAGTGACCCTGCCTACGAAGCTGGAGGTCCCGGGTTCGAATCCCGGCTGGGGCATTTATTTGTGCGATGAGCACGAATATTTGTTCTTGGGTCTTGGATGTCTTCTATGTATTTAAGTATTTATTTAGCTATATAAGTATGTATATCGTCGCTTAGTACCCATAGTACAAGCTTTGCTTAGTTTGGGACTAGGTTGATTTGTGTAAGATTGTCCACAAATATTTATTTTGGAACAATCTTAAGTATCTTACATGAAACTTTTGTATTTAGGTATAAACATTTTGGTGGCCACGCCTGGTAGATTACTGGATCATTTGCAGAACACCCCAGACTTCTTGTACAAGAATCTCCAGTGTCTTGTCATTGATGAAGCTGACAGGATATTGGAGATAGGATTTGAGGAAGAAGTGAAACAAATCATAAAATTGTTACCCAGTAAGTAAACACTTGTTAACTAGCATCTTGTATTATTTCTCATACATGAATTAGTCTGCTGTATATTAGAGGGATGTTGTGTAGCAATAAACAGCAATTTTTATAAGACCATCAACATCCTCCTAGCATTCGCCGAGTATAGTGCGCGCCATCCACGATGACGCGCCTCTCCACAGCGAATCTCATACTAATCTGTGCGCAGTTGTACGGCTTGGGCTGTGGAGGTTCACGCCTTCGTGGATGGTGCGCACTATACAGATGCATCCTAATGCCTTGGTCACACGTACCGAGCAAAACGGGCGAGACAGTAAAATTAGTATGGAAGTTTTACTCGGCCGAGTAAACTAACTAATTTTGCTCTCTCGCCCGTTTTGCTTGGTACGTGTGATCCTGGCATGAAGGATACCGAGGTATCCTTCATGCCCCGACCCCCGAGGGTCTGCTACCTAATCCGAGGATTTGGCGTAGGCACTAGTTTTTACGAAAGCGACTGCCATCTGAGCTTCTAACCCGAGGCGAAACTAGACCTTATTGAGATTAGGCTTGTCAAGTGAGTGGGCAACTTGACTGTTTAAAAATTCCCGAGCCGCCCGAAGGCCTCTTACTTGTGGCTTAACGACTGCTATCATAGACAGCAGCCGGGATCAACGGCTTAACTTGCCTTCCAAAGCAGGGAGCGCTCAGTTAATAACCTGACCTGGGCCGACATTGCTTAACCTCGCATACCGCACGCGGCACGTGGGCGCCGCTGGGCCACAAACGCTCACGAATTTTTGTAGATTATGCGAACTGCAAACTTTTGTCACTAATAGCTTTGAGTGTCACAGAACCTTTCTGAAATGACTTAATTGTGCTGCAGAGCGACGGCAGACCATGTTGTTCAGTGCCACACAAACTAAGAAGACAGAGGCGTTGACAGCTCTAGCTGTGAAACACGAACCTATATATGTGGGGGTGGATGACCACAGGGAACAAGCCACTGTGGACTCTTTGGAACAAGGGTAAGAATAACATTATAAACTAAATTATATAGGAATATATTCTACAAACCTAAGCTATCATTAAATATTCGAATGCTATTTTCATTGCCAACAAGAACTTCTGTCTTGCAACAAACAAAATTATTTATTCAAACTTGTTTTCACAAAACAAGAAGGCACAAATTGGCAGACTTAAAACCTACCTTGGAGCATTTTCAAATAGATATTTGGGCAGAACTTTAGAACATTGTAACTTATTTATTTATTTGTTTAAGGAGAACCAACAGCTAAATCTACACAGATTGCAGCTTAATTAGAAATACAGAGCCAATTACAGGAACTCGCGTTTAGATATGAATACAAAAAAAATTTCACATCTGGCCATAGTGGCAATTACCGCACGCTCCGCGCGCAGAAATACCCACTTTCTGGCATGGCCTGGACATAAAATTGTGTACTTACAACGGACGGTAATAAAGAAAGCCTCAGATCGCAAATTTATCCCGCTTGCCTTCGGCTCGGGCGTCAAATACCTGCGATCTGATAAATTCTTTGTTTTATCGCCCTTTGTAAATAATGTAATCTAATCAAATTTGTGTATGTTTCCAGTTACATCGTATGTCCGTCAGAGAAGCGCATGATGGTTCTGTTCACATTCCTGAAGAAGAACAGGAAGAAGAAGGTGATGGTGTTCCTGTCGACGTGCATGTCCGTCAAGTACCACCACGAGCTGTTCAACTACATCGACTTGCCCGTCATGTCTATACATGTTAGTATCAAAACACCATCATCATCATCCTCCTAGCGTTATCCCAGTACAGTTGCATCCTGAAGGATGCCTGGGGTCCGCTACCTAATCCCAAGATTTGGCGTAGGCACTAGTTTTTACGGAAGCGACCGCCATCTGACCTTCCAACCCCGAGGGGAAACTAGACCTTATTGGGATTAGGCTTTGTCAAGTGAGTGGGCAACTTGACTGTTAGAAGTTCTCAAACCGCCCGAAGGCCTCCAACTTGGCTTAACGACTGCTGCCATAGACAGCAACCGGGATCAACGGCTTAACGTGCCTTCCAAAGCACGGGAGCGCTCAGTTAGTAACTACTCAAAGCGGCCACCCATCCAAGTCCCGACCGCTGCCCACGTTGCTTAACCTTAGATACCGCAAGCGGCACCCGGCGCCGCTGGGCCACGAGCGCTCCTAGTATCAAAACACCATGTATCTTTTTATCTACATCCATGTCATAAATCCTAATGTGTACAGGCACACCTGTGACACGCGAAGGAACGTAAGCCCTGTGGGTAAGTATGTGTGCGTTCGCTGTCGGTACACGCGTCAATTGTTTGCGCGGGTGCGTAGCGCGGTCGGATCGCGAGGCGCGCCGGCACCCGATCGACACTAGGCGGGTCTCTCAGGGACGAGGTAACTGACCTCGGTGCGGGGGGTTCGTGGCCATTCTGTATGTAATACTATTCTGTGGTTCAGGTACAATTAGCAAATGACCACCATTGCAGCACTAAATACATAATTTCATAATGCAGTGTCATAATGAAACTACCTATACTTTAATGTTGTCATTAAGATACAGACTTGTGCTCACTAAAGACTGCAACGAACTCACGAACTCGAGCCCTAAACTTGAAACGCAATGGTCCCTGAACACATGATAGAAGATTTACGGATATGCATGTAGATAGAGTAGAGTACTGTATGAAACTGTGTATAAAACCTAATTAGGTCTTAAAACACACGGCGAACACGAGGCGAGTTTCATAATAGAATAAACCAACACTCGTGTTTTAACCTTGTCGCATGAAAGTAGGGTAGTAGTTTGCTTCAAATCCTGCAGTTCAAATTTTTTGCAGACATGTTTATGATGTTGGCCCAATGAATAATCCAAGTTTGCGACCTCGAGCACCGATCGCAACTTTGTCAAAAATCTAAAAAAAAAAATTATAACCCTAGAGGACTAGCTGCTGATAGTACCTTCTCAAGTTCTCAGTATGTTTTAAGGTAGAATAAATTTAATATGGGAATTGTTAACGCGGAATTCATCCCTACAGTAATAAATGTAGGTTGATACTGCATCGCACTTCATGCCGTGACGTATCCGTCATATCCGTCTCTAGCGTCATAAAAGTTTGCTGCAAAATTGACCTGTCATATATGTTTCAGGGTAAACAACAACAGACGAAGCGAACCACGACGTTCTTCCAGTTCTGTAACGCCGAAAGCGGTATCCTGCTGTGCACAGACGTGGCAGCCAGAGGTCTGGATATTCCTGCTGTTGATTGGATTGTTCAGTATGACCCGCCTGATGACCCCAAGGTACGTTTGTTTTGAATCAGACCTCAGAACCGTATGAAGCATTTTCTACTGGGTGGTAAAATGGTAGAGATACGTGAAAATAAATACACCAATGCCAGGGGCGACTCACTCGCGTGACGCCATCGCGCCGCTCAAAGATCCGCCTTAGGGTGACTTTCAATGCGATAGAAAGTGATGTAGCGAGTGATGCGCGTGCGATAGAAGGAGATCGTCAAGCGTAGGCAAGTTTGGCTTGACTCGCGGGGATTTGTTAACAGTGAGGCTTCTGTACGTAGTACTACTTATTCTGTGCCAATGCTCTACTAATCCATTTGACATGAATTGCACCACGCATGCACCCACTCGGGGATATCGCAGTAGGGGTATGTGGAATAGGGGTTCTTGCGGGCACACGAATTTATTCTTTGACTCTCGTGTCTAAAACCCTACGAAACTGACTTCATGAATCAAAAGACTATAAAAATAGTCTTCAAACCTCAACTATCTCGTGAAACCATATCAGCGAAAACAGGATTTTAGGTATTTATAAAAGGTATATGAGATGAGAAAGGGGAGAAAATGTATGCTGTAAGTTAAGATACAACTGGATACAACTGTAAATAATGCACTGTAAGCGAAGTGCACAGTGTCATTTTAAAAATATTAATGTGTTTGGTAAATTCATTTTTTTCCCCATGAAAGACATGACGCACAATCCACATCCCACATATGACTCATGTCTCTACGACCGATTTCCGTAACTAAGCAGAAAAAACCTGGTAGCGCACGTAGAGTTGCTGGGTCTCGAATGGGTTAGCTGATTTGTTTAAACTAACTTGAATGTTTTCTATGTATTTAAGTATTGATGATGTTGTTTAGTATCGATAACACAAGCCTTATTGAGCTTACTATGGGACTAGTTCGATTTGTGTAAGATTCAGATTGTCACCGTTATGTAGTAACTAATCGCTTTTTATGTGCAGGAATATATCCACCGTGTGGGCCGAACTGCGCGGGGGCTCGGCACTAGCGGGCACGCATTGCTGTTCCTTCGGCCTGAAGAGCTGGGTTTCCTGCGATTCCTGAAGCAGTCCAAGGTCACCCTCAACGAGTTTGAGTTCTCATGGAACAAGGTCGCCGATATCCAACTTCAGGTCAGTAACATGCGAATATATACCTACCTTCCGTTTGAGCCGAAATGCTTGCTGAAAAAAATTCGCTGAGGTTCCGTGTTCTCATGGACTAAACTCATTCATATATAACTTACAAGTAGATTTAATTTTATTTGAGGGTTTGGATTTAGAGTGATGCATTTTTTTTTTTTTTTTAATCTTATTTATTTTATAAGCCATACATCATATGATTAAGTCGGCTTAAAAAATAGTTACATTGTTACTTAAACTTTAGGTGTTACTTTAAACATTGGGATTGGTACTTAAGGATTATTTTTATAGTATTCAAATCTTAGGTTCAATGAGTGTTTAATGAAACTCAGAAATGTACCACTGTGTTCGTTAGTGAACTCTGAGCTTAAGATTTGATGGAAGAAGAAGAGGAGATCCCCCGCAGAGCACCCAGTTTCTTTTAAGAGGTCCCACCTAGGTTGTTCGTTGATTTTACACTCTAGAACTAAGTGGAGGAGGTCCTCTTCTTTGTCACATTGTATACAATTTGGATCGTCTCTTTTTTTCATGATGTAGTTAAATTTGTTGAGTGGGATGTGATAAGTTCGGGTTCGGAAGCAAATAACTAATTCTTTTCTGTTGAGATTTCGTGAGGTAAACCAAGGTACGCGTGGTGGTTCGTCTACAATGGTTCTGTACCAAATACCTTTGTTTTGAGAGCACTCATTGAAATAGGATTTAAATTTAATGTAATTGTCGGTTTTCACTTTTGGAAGATGATCAGTATAGTGCGGTACCGTGTCGAGGGGTATGCCGTTCTGTAGAGCCTCGGACGCGAGTGAGTCTGCCACCTCGTTACCCCTGACGCCCACATGTGAAGGGATCCATTGTAGACGAACTTCAACCCCGTTACGTATCAATCTATGGATACATTTAATAATGAGGTAAGCTTCATATCTACCGACACTGCCGCCCTTAGCACTTCCCAACAAATGTTGTAGACTGCTCTTAGAGTCTGAAAAGATTACAATTTTATGGTATGGTGTCGATTCTAAGTAGTGTACTGCTTCATTAATTGCTGTTAGTTCGACTCCCATTATGGGTATACATGGATTTTCAATAATGAATTTAGCTCCAAAATCCGCAGCTTCATCGTAAAAGGCGCAACTAGAACCGTGTTTTGTTTTGGACCCGTCAGTGTAAATATGAATGTGATCCAGGAACTGAACTTGTATCATATCTTCACAACGTTGTTGTAGATCGTGAGTGGGTAGTTTAGCTTTAGGCTCATTGATAGTGTGCACTTTATCCATTATGATTTTATCCCAAGGAAGTGTTTTAATGTCTCGGGAAAGTAAAAATAGGGGCAAAATCTCAAATTGTGACGTAGGTAGATTGGAGTACTTTCTGAAACTTTCAAGCAAAAGTGGAACTTGATTGCTGCGCCAATATCTTGCGCCCGAGTTTAATGTGTTGTCTAATGCATCTATTTGTTTTCTCAGATAGTCGGATGTTCTGGAAGAAAGTTTCAGGAAGTATTTGTCGCTTAAATAGGTTCTTCTAAGATATAGGGGTGGAATACAAAGCTCGCTTTCCATTGTAAAAATTGGGGTGTCGCGAATAAAGCTTCCACAGAGCCGGAGACATTGGTTTTGTATAGCGTCCAACCTCTGGAGCAGCCTAGAGTTGGCGTTGCCGAAAAAGATACACCCGTAATCCAGTCGAGATCGCACCAATGTTATATAAAGTCTCCTTAAATGAATTGGGTGGACACCCCACTTTGAACTACTTATGGAACTAAGGATATTGACGTATGAAATAAATTTTTGGGCGGTTTCTAAGACATGTCGAGTCCAATTCAGGCGGTTGTCCACCCAAACACCCAGAAACTTTGTACAATTTATGACCTCGATATCAATGTTATTTATTCGTAAACCAATAACTGGCACTTTGTATTTTCTAGTGAAAATGCAGAGTTTAGTCTTTGAGAGAGAAATTTCTAATCCAATTTCTTCTAACATTGATGTGAAGGTGTTAAGACTTGATTGAATAACATTAGTACAAAAATCAATACTTTGGTTAATACAATACAAAGCGAAGTCGTCGGCATATTGTGAGACCTTAACAGTCTTAACAAGTGTGTTGCATAACTTAATAGTAACTACGTTAAATAAAATAGGTGACATTGGCTCACCTTGAGCTAAACCCTGTCTGCATATTCTTGTAATTTCCCTACCATCCCGTAGCCTATATACCAGAAATCTTTCTTTTAGAAATTCTCTTATATATCCACATAGGAGCGGGTCCACATCAAATTCAACTAAAGTGGATATAAGAGGTTCAATTGCCACATTGTTATAGGCGTTACTTATGTCTACATAAGCGCATAGAACGTATTCTTTGTTTATAAACGCAGTTTCTGTGTCTACAATAAACCTACCAAGATTGTCCTGACATGAAAGTCCACGGCGGAAACCTAGAGTACTATTATTAAATAATTTGTTGCTTTCGAAATGATATTCAAGGCGCCGGGTTATCATTAAATTAAAAATTTTACAAAGGCAATTAATAAGTGAGATAGGACGATACTTGGGAGTGGCAGTATTTCTTTTTGGTATGGCAATAAGTTTGATTCTACGCCATTGCTCTGGTATCTCACCTTTTTTATAAATTATGTTAAATATATGTAGGAGGTATTCTTTTGCATTATGCGGTAAATGGCTAATCATAGAGTAAGTAATAGTATCTAAACCAGCCGAAGTATCTACTCTTTTGAGAATCAGATTTAGTTCTGACAGTGTAAAAAATTGGGGGTTGGTATTATTAGTATTAAAATCTAGGGGTCGTAAGGAAACACTATCAGGAGTGAGTTCTGTAACAAAGGAAACCGCGGTGCTTTCTGGTAAATGTTCTTTAGGACTACGGTAACCTTTTAGCCATCTAAGTTTCTTCCAAACCTCACTGCTGGGCGTATTGCAGTCTATGCTGTCACAAAACTGTTGCCAGGAATTCCTTTTGGCAAGTTTTATTAGTTTTCGAGCAATAACTACTTTTTCTCTGTAAATCAAGTAATTTTCAACCGTGCGTGATTTTCTAAAGTATTTAAGAGCTAATCTTCGTTCCGCTACAGCCTTTGACAGATCAGGGTTCCACCAAGGTTTTGGCTTGAATTTGTTAGGGTTACTACTGATTTTAATATACGGAATGTTCTTGTTAGCACTTTCCTCAATTACCGCTATAAGTTTATTGTAGTTACTTGTACATTGTCTCCGCAATCTAATCCCTCACATGCAGATTCTATATGTTGTGTATACTCTACCCAGTTCGCCTTTTTGATGTTTCTTTTCAATTCGGGGCTAGTTTGAATACTGTCTAAAGTTTTAATAGAAATGATAAGGTGGTCACTGCCAAAAGATTCGTTAGTGACGTTCCAGTCAAAGTCAAGTGAGAGGTCAGCGCTACAAAAGGAGATATCAGGTGATGTGCACACAATACGGTCATTTAGCTTAGCGCACCGGGTAAAGTTTCGATTGTTAAGAAAAACGTAATTATGTTTTAAGCTAGTGTCTGATAAAAGTCTACCCCGTGTGTCAGTTGTGTATGACCATGCGCTGTGGTGTGCATTAAAATCGCCGACTATTAGAGTTTTCTCAGAAAAGTGGCTGAAAAGTTCCTGATAGTCGCTAACGCTCACTGTGACATTTGAAGGAGAGTAGATACCCATGATATGTTGAAGTTTGTTGCTATTAAGTACTTCAAGGCACAAAAGGTCAATATTATTATGATTTCTTAGAAGAGTTTTGAGGGTACAGTTTATAGATTGATGGACCAGGATCGCTAAACCTCCATATCCATCTATTCGATCCTTTCTAAACACGGAGTAGCCTGTACAATTAATTTGGTTATCGCATTTTAGCCAAGTTTCGGAAAGAAAGCATATATGTATTTTTTCATTATGCAAATATGAAACCAAGTCATTTAATTTTGGTAATAGACTTTGACAGTTCCATTGAATAATATTAAGCTTAAATCTTTTAGTCAAATCCATTGAGAAAGAATAAATAAATAAGTTCTTTATAAATATATATATATATATAAATATGTATTATGTACCTACCTAAAAGTGTCTTATATGTCTTGGGATTTGTCCTTACCAGGTAAGCGCTTTAGTTTACTTACAATACGTGAGAGTCTGTTCTTAACACTACGATATGAGATGTTAGGTATCAAGTCCGTAAACATTTCAATCAGGGCATCAATTTCTTGCGTGTAACTGTAAGTGATTTCCGATATGTCCTTAACTCCATATGTGCGTCCGAGATATTCTTTAACTTGTATAGCAGACAGTGGGTACGTTTTACAGGGGTCGGTTATAAAGTTTTCCAGGTCATCCCAATTAATTGAATCCAGATCACTATGCGGCGTTATCTTGGGTTTCTTTCCACTCTTGGGTATGTAAACCTCCTCTGAGCTGGACCGCGAGGAATTATCAAAGTCGTCATCACTATTTTCGTTGCTACTAGGTATGCAGTCTTCTTTTGTAGTTTCGGATTCCATGAAATCATTAGTAGTCGAAGATTCAGTGGGTGGATGTGGACGTTTGAATATTTGTGTCTCCGTAGACTCCTGTGTATTTTGGTTCAAAGAGTTTATGTTGTTGGTGTTATCTGGGCATTTAGATGCTACGTGACCGTCTTTTTTGCATATGAAACAAGTCATTGTATCCGATGAGAAATAAATCCAGTAATTCGTGTCTTCAAAATCGATAGATATTTTTTCTGGAAGTCGGGTGAAATCCTCAGGCGTTACGTACACTTGTCTTCGGAAACTTAAAATGTGATTGTAGCCTGTTTCATTGAGACCGGCACGCAAGAAAGAGATGGGTGACATTGGCGTGATATTCATTTCTGTAAGTTTCTTTTCTATTTCGGTGTGCGGTATAATAGGGCACACGTTAGATATAATGATACGTTTGTTTCTGCTGATCAATGGTCGGATGGGTAGTTTTTGATTTTGAATTGTGACATACTTTTTGTTGTCAATGAGCTCATCAACAATTAACTTCGAGGAAACGTAGATACAGATTCTATTGTTTGATATTCTCGACAAAAAGCGGATTTGAGATGGATCGATTATTTTTCCTAAAGCTTGAGCATAATGTTTGATTTGTACGTTTTCTAAAGCATCGATAACAATTGCTTGGTCCTTTTTAGGGAACGTGGTGGTTTGTGTTACACTAGCGTAACTAGGGTTGTTGGTTATCGTTTGGGAGTTCATTTTGTTCCTGTAGTCAGAAACGATTGTAAAGTTGCGATAAAGCCACTTACAGGAAAATCAAAAAGTCCGATTCCATCATTAGGCACTTTACACAATGTGGGTAGAAATCAAACTCGTGAAAATATAGTTCACTAGCGCGCGCAAGTAATGACCGGTCACGGTGACGGCTCAACGCGGTATGATCTAGAGTGATGCATTATTTTTGTTTAAAATTAGAGTCCGCCCGAAACATGTTTTTTTGCCGAACGGTTTTGGCTCTAGTTTTTCGGCCGAAACCGAAACTTTTACAGACGTGTTAAAATCGGTGAAAACATCAGTGGGCCGTTTTTTCTAGACATGAAAAATGAAAAACCTGTTATTCTTATAAGTGGTATAAAATAAAAAAAATTGAGTAACAAGATTTGAAACGAGTGATAATTTTACATGAGTTGAAACGGAGACGCTTCGCTCGCCTCGTTCGCTCGGTTAATAATATTAGTTTCGGCGGTTTTTTTTTGACTGAAACCGAACCTTCGGCCGAAACATGATTTTTATACCGAAACCGAAACTTCGATCGGACACTATTTAAAATAGCTTACGATAAAGAAACGTAATATAAAGTCAATTATCTATGTAAAATATTGTGAGAAATCCTTGGCAAGAAAACTTATGCTACGCTTATGTTATGCTTGTGTTATGTTATGCTTATGCTTATTATATGTACTTTTTTGTTACAGCTGGAAAAACTGATATCAAGAAATTACTTCTTGAATCAATCTGCCAAAGAAGCGTTCAAGAGCTATTTGCGGGCTTACGACTCCCATCATCTGAAAACTATATTTGACATTGATACTATTGATATGGCGAAAGTATCAAAATCGTTTGGTTTTACTGTACCACCCGCCGTAGAACTTAAAGTGGAGAAGAAAGGGCCGCCGACGAAGAGGAAAGGGGGAGGCGGTTATGGATACTTCAAGTCACTGAATGCTCCGATGAGTCAAAAGAATAAGGCAGAGAAAACGAAGATCTACAGACAAAAAGGGGGTCAGAAGAGATCAGTGAGCTGAAATGCCCAATTTAATTTATAATAAAACATTATAATTTAATTGAATTGTTTAATTTATAAATAATAATAGTTTTATTTATTACAAAAATATACAATCATGTATTTATTTATGACCATTGACAGTCGCGCATCACTAGTTTGGATATTTGTTCCGATATATCTGATCTGATGGCAAATGTAAATGCATTTTAATAAATCCATATCAATGTTACTAAACTGGATCAATATGTTTTGGCTTGATGCAGTTTTATGTTCCATTTTCCTCTTTTATGTGACTAAGGTCATGTGACCTGATACCATATCAATCAACAATGTTGCTGTTTGCTGTTACGCCCAGATAAACTAAAAATAAACGAAATGAAAGTGTTCACAACACCTACCTATATAACATCAGACATAAGGATTTATGAGGTCTTGATAGTCGAAGTTGTTTTCTGTTTCTTATTCTTTGATGTGTTCACTGTAAAATGTGTAGTCAAGGTCCTTAGATAATATTATTGTAAGTTGAATCAGTTTAAAGCTAGAGGCCCACACGTGTTTAGATTAGCTTCATATAAGATCGACATCAATTATTATATGCCTTAAGGCGACGTGAGCTCAGCGCTTAGCTGCTTTCGAGGGGGTGAGGTGCGTGGCTTGAGGGGAGCAGGCGCGGGGTTAGCCGCTTGCCACCGCGCTCGCTGCCGATACCGAGATGTCACAGTATAGTGTATAGCCAGTAGTACAACTCTTAGTCACTACAACTGAACGGGTAAACCATAAATATAATGATCATTGCCAAGACGGCGCCATATTATTCTGATGTATATGTCAATAGTTCAGTATAATCGGAACAATGCGAATGGCAACTCGTCATTTTTACTTATCTACTTTCATACACCATAATATAATATTTTGACACAATGACAAGACATCGTGGATTGTAATAAAATAGACTTTTTTATTTTATTCACCCTTATGTTATGATATAATTGTCAAATTGAGTTTATTTACATGTGTGTTTGATCATCTACTTGAAAAACAAAACGAAGTTATTGTTCCTTGCGAAGTATGTCTCAATATTGTTTTTGCACAATTTATTACAATCAAAGTGTAATTAAAATATCCACACATGGAAAAATATAATCTATTTATTAATAAGTATTTTACTTATCATAATTCAATATGAGCCACGAGGCGGGTCACCCTAGATATACAGGGTGGATTTTTTTGGGACAGTGAGGGCAGCTACCAGATCCCGTCCGGCTACGTGAAAATGGTCTTAGAAGACCTTCCCTCGATTTAGATTTTAAAATAGGCGTTTTCCTTGATTTGCGGCTTTTCTTGTCGGATTTTTTTTGGTCCCATACAAACTTTGGGTCCTGGATAGGAATGGGATCGATTGGCATAAAAAAAAACAGTTTGTCAAAAATGACCTTTTTCTCGCACCCTGTATGTTTTTCCAAAATCTGTAAACGCCAATTTTCATTAATTTTAATTCGAGGGAAGGTCTTCTAAGACCATTTTCGCGTAGTAGCACGGGATCTGATAGCTGCCCTCACTGACCCAAAAAGAAAATCCAACCTGTATATATACCAATAACATTTACAAAACACTGAATTATTGCGCGCACACGCTTGAAAGAGGCCTGGTACGCAGTTTTAAAACCGGCCAAGTGCGTGTCGGATCACGCACAACGAAGGGTTCCGTACCGACACCTAGCAGTCTACTAATAAAATTGAAATTGAAAACATTAATAATTGTTACAATATAAAACGTGAAAATTTCAATCAATATATATATATATAAAAGGAGAGTGTTAGTGGGTATGTCCGGCCTTTTCTCCATGATCACCAACTGCCACCTTCTCATGGTTGCATTGCAGTGGTCGAAGGCCCTTGGTGTGCGCTTGCAAGTAAGGGAGTTTGGTGGCGGTGGGTGGAAGTGGGTGGTAAAATGGGGTAAATTTTAAATTTTCAATAGGAGTAAAAGAGACAGACGATAAGTGTGAAAGGAATAGACTGTATGTGTAGTGCATTTCAATAATGATAATGCCCTCGAACAGTGCGACAAGGACAGCATTGTTAGAGCGAGACAGTCATATTTTCCAGAACTTTCCGGGCGTTCGAAATCCTTCTAGAACATGCTCGAAGGGTGAAGATGAAGACTCCATACAGACTTTCTAGACTTCTTCTTCTTCTTTTTTCTAGAAACTTTGATCGCGAACTTTCTAGAACCTTCGGTACCTATGCCTATAGCTTGAAAACCCGTTTTCAGAATCCCTTTTATCTGATATCAGTATATGGCGTAACAATTCAACAATTATTGCGAAACTTACACTTACGCGTGCGAAGCCGCGGGGCAAAAGCTAGTATTATATAAAGAAAGTCCGCTGTGTCTATTTGTCTGTCCGTACACGCCAAAATAAATACCACCGTTAGTAAAAAAATGTATTACGTTGTACGTTGTGTCACAAGTATTGTCCTACTGTTATTCATAGACTGTGTAAGTTTGGCAGCGTCAAAGCGTTCCAATAAGAAGATTTGATATACCTATACCCACTGTAATACGATATTGCATTACACTTACCATAGTTTGTGCAGTTTTCCTTCTATTGGCACCCACAATCTCGAGATGACGAAGTCTAGCAGGTTTCCTTTTATTAATTACCCATTGTTTATATTGAAATGTCAAGTGACGTTGAATTGACGCGCGGCACAGATCCTACCTCGAACGCAGCTCGCTGAGCACTGAACGGGCGGCCGCGCCGGTCGCGTACGAACGAGTTTGCAGAAATGAGTATTATTTTACTACTATTTTTTTGAAGTTTTTAGTTAAGAAAAAGTAATCGATAATTTCAATGAAGTAGAACATTACGCATTTATTGATATAATTTTCATGTTGATAGCTAATGTGCAAAAATAGTTATAACTATTTAAAGGTGTGGTTTAGACGCAAGTTCGCGATTTTTTTTTATTCAGCGAAAGTTGCATAATCATGTTTTGAATCGATGTTTGCACTACAGAAAGGTCTCAAAATTGTTGTGCATATTTTTTGAAAACCATATCTTCATCTACAAACGCGTTAAAAGGCTTCAAAAACTCTGTTCTCTAAGCTCACGTCACCTTAACCTGTATTTGTGTATAATAAAGTGCTTACATTACAATACAATACAAATATTCTTTATTGTTCACCAAATAATGCACACTAAAAACAAATAACAGAAACAAATTGCACAATGGTAGACAACAGGCGGTCTTATCGCTAACAAGCGATCTCTTCCAGACAACCTTTAGTATACATAGACAAGCATTATTAAATAACTCTCACGACCGGATTCGTGCGTAGCGTGCACCGTAGTGGGCTATTATATAAACTATGGTATAGACAGCATATTTATAATAATGATTAATGAGCAATAAACTTAGAAAACTGTTTTAAGTTTTAATAAGCTACGTTTGGTACTGATACTCTGACATTGGCACAGAATAGTATAATAGTATTACATACAGAACGGACACGAACCCCCCCGCACCGAGGTCAGTTACCTCGTCCCTGACAGGCCAGGATGACAAGCCGGGTTACGATCGGGTTACCGTCGCGGCTCGCGATTCGCCCGCGCCACGCGCTACGCACTCGCGCAAACAATTGACGCGTGTACCGACAGCGCACGCACACATACTTACCCACAGCGCTTACTTTCCTTCGCGTGTCACCCCCGTGACTATGGTATAGACAGCATATTTATAATAATGATTAATGAGCAATAAACTTAGAAAACTGTTTTACGTTTTAATAAGCTAAGTTTGGTACGGATACTCTGATATTGGTTAAAATTAAAAGGATACAAAAATCGTTGTGGGGTGTTTCCAAGAACCCAAAAGCTTTAGCAGCTAAATTTATATCCAGAGAGGAAACATTGAATATCTTCTTCAAGGGATGGGCTTTGTAACACCTCAAGAAAGAGAGATATGCTTTCCTTGCTAGTAGTTTTATTACGCCATTCTTGAGTATTAAATCTTCAAGCTGAAAAAAAAATACAAAAATATATCGCCTCGCATTTATATCATAAAACATATCAATATTAATCAGTCACCAACAAATCACTGAAATAAAATAAACTTATAAAGATTAATTACAATTTTAACCTTCCTACTTAGACGCTCGTTTTGAAACTTAAACATTATGGTTTGTCTGCTAATGCGTTAAGTCTTATGTCTTCATATCTCAGCAATAGAACTCAAGCAGTTGTTGTAAATGGAACCCAGTCTAGTGGGGCAATAGTAACGTTAGGAGTGCCTCAGGGCTCTATCTTAGGTCCATTTTTATTTTTGGTTTATATAAATGACTTGCCGTCTATAGTAAGTAATCTTTGTGATATAGTTTTATTCGCGGATGATACATCTTTAATCTTTAAGGTTGACCGAAAATCAGTTGACTATAGTAGAGTTAATGGCACACTGGACAAAGTACTTGACTGGTTTACCGTTAACAATCTGTTACTTAATGCTAAGAAAACTAAATGTGTCAGATTTTCTTTGCCTAATGTTAGACCGGTGGAAACTAGTATACTCTTAAATAACGAGTGCTTAGAAATAGTAGATAAAGCAATATTCTTAGGTATAACATTAGACAAAAATCTACAATGGAGTCCCCACATAGCCGTTATGGCGCGTAAATTAAGTTCAGCCGCATATGCTATCAGAAAAATCAGGCAACTTACCAATGTAGAAACAGCTCGCCTAGTTTATCATAGCTATTTTCATAGTGTTATGTCGTATGGTATCCTGGTTTGGGGTAAAGCAGCTGACATACAGACAATTTTTGTGTTACAAAAAAGAGCCATTCGCTCCATATATAACCTAGCCTCACGTGAATCTTTAAGAGAACTCTTTAAAGAAATCAACATTTTAACTGTAGCGTCCCAGTACATCTATGAGAATATTGTTTATGTCCTTAAGAACATAGACTCCTTCTGTAAAAATTCTGATATACATAATTTTAATACTAGAAATAAAAATAAAATTGCCACTAAAAAATTTCGTGTCCGTAAAGTATACAAATCTTTTGTAGGTCAATGTGTCCGTTTTTATAATAAGTTACCTGATGAAGTTTTGAATTTACCTTTTCCAGCTCTTAAAAAGTACTTGAAAAAATCATTGATGTCGAAGGCTTATTACAAGGTTGAGGACTATCTAACAGACAGAAAAGCATGGCCCAAACCAGATACTTAAATAGAGTAAAGATTCATATATTGTGTATTTTTTAATTTTATCTAGTTGACGCAGTTCTTGCAAGAAAACATATCAAAAGATTTATAACTAAATTTATAGTCTAAAGGATTCAATTTTTTTTTTCCTAAATAGAATTTGATAATGCTAAGGTATACAGTTTCGAAATGTTTTCTTGCAGAATTACACACTGTCATAACTGGTTTTTTTCCTCATTTTATTCTTTGTTTTTGTGTTGCTTTATATAGATACTTAGATTTCTTGATCTTAAGTAGGTTAAGTATTATCATTTATCATTGTAATAAGCATATTTTTGTGAGAAAATGGCTGACTGTCGAGTTTCTTTCGGCGTTTCTTCTCGGCAGTGGCCTCTGTGAAACGCTAGTAGGGTTTGACTTGTAAAAGTGCCATTGCGGCCTACTTACAGAATAAAGTTCATTTTATTCATTTTTTTTATTTTTTATTCATTTTTTTATTTTAGATCGTAGAGTCGATGATTACAACGGATTTTAGTGCTGTTCAGCTCAAATAATTAAATTTATAGTGGAATTTCATTACAGATGGAATTTCAGCATAGACAAATCCAAATACGGTATTAAACCCATAGTCAAATCAGCAACTTTTTATTAAATGTCAAAAACGATTTGTTAATATGAAGTTTGTAGGGAAATACTGTCTTAGTGACGTCACTAAGACAGTGTGAGTAGGTTTGTTCAAATCAGCGTCCTTTTTAAATCTTTATGCTTATAAAATCTTTCAATTAGCTAAAATAAATTAATAATTGATGTTTTTCGAGTATTTTCGTTAGATCTTTTATTAGTCAAGTAAAAAATAATTAATTTTTACCTAGTTTAATACCCTATTGTTATACAATAGATAAAGAAACCTTCCTACCATTCTCTGTATATCTTCTGATGGCTCTTCAAAGCTGTATTTATCTAAGTACACCTTTTCTCTCTCTAAAAAACTTATGAACTCTTGCTCTTCTGGTCGCAATAATATAACAGCATTCCCTGTGTTGTTCAGCCCTCGTGCCGTCCGGCCAACTCTATGAATATATTCCTGAAAATACAGTAGACCTACTTATACATTTAACCCTTTGACCGCCAAAGCGATAATGTGTCGCCGTACCCAGTAAGCCAAGCACTGTTTTTTTTTGCTGTAATGTCTAAACCAATAAAAACTAATTAAAACAGTTCATAAATGATTTTATTCATGATCAAAGTACACCTTCACTTCGACCTTTTAAGTGGTTGTTGGCGTGGTAGTTAGGGCTTTATAGGACAACACCAATATTTTTTTCATTAAAGCATGAGCCTTGGCACACTTGTTACTTAGGTGGACTAGAGTTGAAAACGCCCGGGAGACAAGGGCGGACGCGATGCTGGTGGGGAGGGGGAGGGGGGGAACTTTCGCTCCGGCCCGCGTTCTGTCAGTCCTCATGTTATCTTATTTATAGAGACTAGGGCATGTTTGGTATCATTTTCGGATAAATTGAGGATGGCCGATCATTTTCTGGGACATAAATAACATGTTTGCATAGAAAAAAAAATGAAATACAGGCAAAAGTTTTAAAAAGTCAAGTTAAAAAAATTCTTTCTGCACCGATACGTGAAAACAAGTAAGAACTCGGGCATGAAAAAAATACGGTTAAATAGCCACATGTATGTAGATTCTAGAAATATATCATTTGTTAGACCAATAAAAAACACAACTTAGTAAAAAAAAAAGAAAACATGTGACCCGTCAAAATTTTACTTTATATTCGTACCGACCCGCGTTCTTTCAGTCCTCATATTATCTTCTTTATAGAGACTAGGGCATGTTTGGTATCGTTTTCGGATAAATTGAGGATGACCAATCATTTTCTGGGCTTTAAATAACATATTTTTCTACAAAAAAATTAAAATGCAGGCAAATGTTTTAAAAAGTCAAGTTAAAAAAAACTGTCTGCAGCGATTACGTGAAAACAGGTAACAATTCGGGCATGAAAAAAATATGTTTAAATAGCCTCATTTATGTAGATTCTAAAAACATACCATTTGTTAGACCCATATAAAACGCAACTTAGTAAAAAAAAGGAAACAGGTGATCCGTTTACATCATAACAAAAACGGACCTCTAAAGCAAATTTTATAATTATTTGAAAATGTAATGTAACTACTAGCCTAATTGTATATTTAGTAGTTTGTAGCTGTGTTTACGTTTGTTAGCATGTGAGTTACATTTTAAATTGCGAATAATCTAACCATTTGATCATTTCAATAGACTGGTTCAAAATAAAACTAACAAGTTTCAGATCTAATCCTACTCGTATTAATGTTACTCGTGATTATATCTTACTCGTGAAATACGTATATAATATTTATGAATAACATTTGTCGTCACAAGCACACAATTCTGTACACTTCCATTTTTGTTGGAGACACCTGCATCTAGCAGCGCATTTCTTTTTGCATCTGCACGTAATCATTTCCAGGCAGGCTTCGGCAGCTACTGGCAAGCTAGTCCATAGGTAGGTTCCCATCTGTGACACTTTCGTCCATCCCCAATCAGATGGACTGGGGATAATATATTTTGGATCGGTAACATTTGACCCCATATATGAACTGCTTTCAAAACCGCCCGCAGGAAATGTTGGTGCAGTGCAGCATTAGTTGTTGGAATATGTTCTAACTGGCGATCTTTTTTTGTGAACAGCTGCTTACGGCATTCGTTTACTGTCGAAAAGGAGCTGGATCTGAAACAAAAATCTTAAATATGCACAACCACCCTCTAAATGACTCATGGTTTTATGAAAAAAGTAAATATTTATGAAAAAAGTAATATAACAAACTTTTCAACAATCGCCATTACATCTTTAATTCTGCCATCGTATGCTGCCAGGAAACCTCTGTGACATTGGGTTAAGGAACGTATTCCAGGCTTCGAAAGCACTCTTTTTTCCTTTTCCGTTGAAAAAAGAGACTGTGTCACAACCTGTGAAGGGACAGGGGAGCACTTTTAGCTGTCGCAAGTGTGCTACAAACACCTGAGCTAGAGGGACTGTGGGTACACATTGGTACTGGAAAACACCAGCAGTACCTTTTCTGTCAAGAAATAGCTAACGCGCTCGGTAAAAAACAGACATAATTGTGTACGTTATGACTGGTTACAATTATTCAAACATATTTTCTTTCACAGGACTTAAAAAACAAAAGTGCTCCCCCTGTTCCATGCCTTCACAGGTTGCGACACAGTTTCTTTTTTCAACGGTAAAGGAAAAAGGGTGCTTGTAAGCCTGGATGCGTTCCCTAATGTCACAGAAGGTTTCCTGGCAGCATACGACGGCAGAATTAAAGATGCAATGGCGATTGTGGAAAAGTTTTTTGTCGTCATTTATGATAGGTAATATTTACTTTTTTCATAAAACCATCAGTCATTTAGAGGGTGGTTGTGCATATTTAAGATTTTTGTTTCAGATCCAGCTCAGTTTCGACAGTAAACGAATGCCGTAAGCAGCTGTTCACAAAAACAGATCGCCAGTTAGAACATATTCCACTATCCAATGCTGCACTGCACCAACATTTCCTGCGGGCGGTTTTGCAAGCAGTTCATATATGGAGTCAAATGTTACCGATCCAAAATATCCCCAGTCCATCTGATTGAGGATGGACGAAAGTAAATCACAGATGGGACCTATATGGACTAGCTTGCCAGTAGCTGCCGAAGCCTGCTTGGAAATGATTCGGTGCAAATGCAAAAAAAAAATGCGCTGCTAGATGCAGGTGTCTTCTACAAAAATTGAAGTACAGAAATGTGTGCTTGTGACGACAAATGTTATACATAAATATTATATACGTATTTCACGAGTACGAGTACCATGAGTAATAACGAGTAACATTAAGGATTAGATCTGTAACTTGTTAGTTTTATTTTGAACCAGTGACCAGTCTATCGAAATGATCAAACCGTTAGATTATTCACAATTTAAAGTTTAACTCACATGCTAACCAACGTAAACACAGCTACAAACTACTTAGTATACAATTATGCTATAGTTGTGTTACATTTTCAAAGAATTATAAAATTTGCTTTAGAGGTCCGTTTTTGTTATGAAGTAAAATTTTGACGGGTCACCGGTTTTCTTTTTTTTTACTAAATTGTGTTTTATATTGGTCTAACAAGTGGCATATTTTTGGAATCTACATAAATGTGGCTATTTAAACATATTTTTTTCATGCCCGAATTGTAGCCTGTTTTCACGTAATCGCTGCAGGCAAATTTTTTTTAACTTTACTTTTTAGAACTTCTACCTGTATTTCATATTTTTTCTATGAAAATATGTTATTTATGTCCCAGAAAATGATTGGTCATCCTCAATTTATTCGAAAACGATACCAAACATGCCCTAGTCTCTATAAAGAAGATAATATGAGTACTGAAAGAACGGGGGTCGGAACGAACATGAAGTAAAATTTTGACGAATCACCTGTTTTCTTTTTTTTTACTAAGTTGTGTTTTTTATTGGTCTAATAAATGATATATTTTTAGAATCTACATAAATGTGGCTATTTAAACGTATTTTTTTCATGCCAGAGTTGTTGCTTGTTTTCACGTAATCGGTGCAGAAAGATTTTTTTTTACTTGACTTTTTAAAACTTTTGCCTGTATTTCATTTTTTTTCTATGAAAATATGTTATTTATGTCCCAGAAAACGATCGGCCATCCTCAATTTATCCGAAAATGATACTAAACATGCCCTAGTCTCTATAAATAAGATAATATGAGGACTGAAAGAACGCGGGCCGGAACGAAAGTTCCCCCCCTCCCCCTCCCCACCAGCATCGCGTCCGCCCTTGTCTCCCGGGCGTTTTCAACTCTAGTCCACCTAAGTATCAAGTGTGCCAAGGCTCATGCTTTAATGAAAAAAATATTGGTTCCCATACATTGATGTCCTATAAAGCCCTCACTATGGTGGGCACGACGACACACAACCACTTTATAGGTTCTTGGCGGTCAAAGGGTTAAATTCCTTTTTTAATTTATTTTTTAATATTTTTATAGAAAACTTATCGACAAAGCGATAAACAAAACATCAATTTCCGAAAAACTGATTCTATACGTAAGATTGTATTAAAATAGTAGTTTATGCAACTGGTAATTATGTACAGTTGCATACACTACTTTATCTACATCCATATATTAAGACTGCGTCGTGCAGGGTAAATTATCAGCGCCTGTCAAATTTCTATTTTTTTTAATAATTTACCCCAGTAACTCACACATACATATTTCACACACACTACTTCATTTTGTTGGCCCGGGTCATTGACTTACATTTTTTTTAATAGGTATTTTCGGTTGTGTATTGCCACCAGTTAATCAGAGTTAAAAACTCTTTAGAGAAATCGAAATTGTCATATCTTGTCACTGTACAATGACAATGCTCTGTCAATTTATGTAAGGAATACAAAGTTTTGATTTACTATATTTGATGATTTATTAAGGCATGACAAACATGTAAAAATAAAAGTCAAGTTCTGATCTGTCACCAAAACCTTACTTCTGAAAATTGGGATTTGATTTTAGTAAAACGCTCCTAATTATTCATATACAAATAGATTAAAATACCTATATTAGTGTATCAATGCCATGGCTTAAGCTGTTATGTTGTTAAATTGCGAAGATGCGGTTGTTTTATTTCGATATATATTATGTAATGAGTAATGAAACTTAATGAAAATTAATGGCAGTATTTTGAAATAAGTTTGTTAAGTATTCTTAAAACCTAATGATAATGAAATAAGTAGTAGGTATGAATCCTTAAGTGGGAGTTACAAGTCGTGATAAAGTTTGGCCTCACGATGGAAACTGTTCCTTAGGCTACTTGTAACTTATACTGAGCGAGGCCAAACTATCCACGCAAAAAATTCAAAATGGCGGCTATTTCAGTTTCCAATTTTTTTTATTTTTTTTAGAACTCAAAAATGCTTTGTGCTACACAAAAACTTTGTATGACAATTATGTTTTGCATAAATTTATCTATAACTTTGGTTATTATCATTTTCTCGATATATCAAATAGTTCATGAGAAAAATGGTGTTCAATATTTCGTTTCTTGTTAAAACACTGTTGGTCAAAAGGCTTAGCAAAATCAAACTGCATCGTATGCAGAAATCAATCCATTTTCTCCAGTGATACTAGGAACAAATATAAAGGATTTCATCCGAGGAAATGAAAATTTCATCGACGGGAATTCAAAATGGCGATCATTTACCAAAGGGGGAGCCGCATTTTTTAAAAAGTGTATAATTTCAAAACGGCATCTGCTATTTAAGTAATATGGGTATCAATCGATTGGTAATGACACCATTAATTAAAATAAGAAAAATACCATGTAAAAAATTAAAGATAGCGGCCAACTAATATCAAAATTGTAAAATTTTCATTCTTCTTTTTTTCGTTATATTAAAAATAACAACTAAATGTCCAACGATATAGTCAATTTATCTATTTACATAAATTCTCATTGTATTATCTACGCGACAAAACAAAAGTTATGACAATCCGTCGATTCGTTTTTGAACTATACGAATTACAAACGAGCCTCGGCGACTGTGTCATAGTAGTTATAGAAACAAACTGCACTTTTGTAATGAAAGCAAGTCGCTTTTGCACAATTGTATTAGTGAAGAGACCAAACTTGATTATTTTTTCGAAAATATCTAATTTTCACCCGTCAGTAACCGAGACTACGCCACTTCAAAAATATAAGTCTAAAACGTTCTACTAAGTTAAAAGGTAGACAGATTTGGACAATAAATGTGGCAATCGATAGAGAAAAATGTTGCTCGACTTTAAATAAAATACGCTTTTTGTTACAAAACTTAAGAAAATTTTTTTTTCTGTGTTTAGCAATAAACTTTTTATTTTATTTTTATTTTTTTGATATTTATACTCTGTAAAATCCTACACTTTGTTTTTTCTGCGTTTAAGAACATTTTAATCTATAGTACATTGTGCATGTGCATTGTGTGTCAATTTTTTTTTTTATATTGGGGAAACTTTCTGTAGTGTGATTGTTTTTGGAAAAAAATATTCTTTTAGGGTTCAAAAAATATATAAGGTATTAATATAAGTACTTATAGGGTATGAATATCAAAAGATTATTGCAAAAAAAAATTTTTTTTCTTAAGTTATGTTATAAAAAATCACCGCGTTATTTTTTATGTTGAACAACATTTTCCTGTATCGATTGCCACATTTATTGTCCAAATTTGGCCACCTTTTAACTTAGTAGAACGTTTTAGACTTATAATTTCAAAGTGGCGTAGCCTCGGTTACTGACGGGTGAAAATTAGATATTATCGAAAAAAGTAATCAAGTTTAGTCTCTTCACTAATACAATTATGCAAAAGCGACTTGCTTTCATTACAAAAGTGCAGTTTGTTTCCATAACTACTATGACATAGTCACCAAGGCTCGTTTGTAATTCGTATAGTCCAAAAAATACTCGACGGATTGTCATAATTTTTGTTTCATCGCGTAGATAATACTATGAGAATTTATGTAAATATATAAGTTGACTATGTAATTGGACATTTAGTTGTTATTTTTAATATAACGAAAAAAAGAAGAATGAAAATTTTACAATTTTGATATTAGTTAGCCGCTATCTTTAATTTTTTAAATGCTATTTTTCTTATTTTAATTAATGGTGTCAATATCAATCGATTGATACCCATATTACTTAAATAGCAGATACCGTTTTGAAATTATACACTTTTTAAAAAATGCGGCTCCCCCTTTGGTAAATGACCGCCATTTTGAATTCCCTTCGATGAAATTTTCATTTCGTCGGATGAAATCCTTTATATTAGTTCCTAGTATCACTGGAGAAAATGAATTGCTTTCTGCATACGATGCAGTTCGATTTTGCTAAGCCTTTTGACAAACAGTGTTTTAACAAGAAACGCAATATTTAACACCATTTTTCTCATTAACTATTAGATATATCGAGAAAATGATAATAACCAAAGTTATAGATAAATTTATGCATAACATAATTGTCATACAAAGTTTTTGTGTAGCACAAAGCATTTTTGAGTTCTAAAAAAAATAAAAAAAATTGGAAACTAAAATAGCCGCCATTTTGATTTTTTTGCGTGGATAGTTTGGCCTCGCTCAGTATAAGTTACAAGTAGCCTAAGGAACAGTTTCCATCGTGAGGCCAAACTTTATCATGACTTGTAACTCCCAATGTCCATTTATATGGGGATTCACACCTACTAAAGTAGGACAAATATGATCAAGTAGGATTTAGTAAATCATTGTCACTATCTGTAATTGGAACTTGGCCGGCCTTATGTTAAGACAAATTAGCTCTCATGTTCCTTCTTATAAGAACGATAATTGAATAGAATAATTAGTGGAGTAAATTTTACTGAACTTTTAACACTACTTGGACGTCTTGGACAATGGTTGCGTATAGCTAAATCCATGTACATGCTGCATACATGCTGTAATGTAACAGTTATAATACTTATAATATACGCAATTGAAATTGCAATCTTACTATTATTTACTACGTTTACGTAACGTCCAAACAATTATTGCGACGTATTTTTTTTTGTTTTTTCAACCTGATTGTGGCCTTATAGGTCGGGCTCAATAAATCGATAGGAGTGCGCGGTTGGAAAGTGGCCTGGGGAAAATCCAGGGGAAACCTCCGACACGACCACGCGGGAGGTTTAAACACTGGAATACCTAAGAGTTTGCGCTCCAGTGAGATTGTTTACGCGGCTTCTACCGAATCTGAGTTGTGAGTGGAATCGAGCTACTTACTGGGAGTTTTGTCGCTGGTTCACTAAACTCTACTAGGCCCGACCTGGGTCGGACTGACTCTACCCGGTGTGACGTACTTACGTATATCCAAAGACTACAATGTATATTCTAAAGTACGTATATCCGTATATCCAAAATCAAAGCAGTGAACCAAATAATTTCAAACCATAAAAAACAATCAAATAGAAATTAGAAACCGTACTTACAGACCTGCAGAAATAAGTAGGACTACATACATATATTTTGTATGACTCAGATTATACGTCGTCATTAGAGATATAACTAAGATAAAAAAACACACATTTATATTTTCATTCTATAATTAGTATGACCATGCGGCTTCGACAATACAATCTTCTGCTGCGTATTACTTTCTTTGTTGTGTGACACTGCAGATTGATAATCCACGATTCCTGAAGTTATATATCACGACATCTGAGATATATTTAGCCATTAAATGTATTCCTGTTTGACGAGAAAGCGTGAATATCCACACAAATTTCAATAAGTATTCCAATCCAATCAATCCAATCAGTGGGTTCTTCAATGCTGAGGATCGTGACCGCTATGTCTCTGGCGGGGAGTGCAGATGGCTCGCCAGTGGTTCCGATGATGCGCTGCATGCAGCGCCTGGTGTTCTCGGAGTCCGGCGAATTTGGAGATTTTTTCAATCCACCTGGCTGGCCCGAGCTCGTCTATCCTCCACCTTTCCCGTCATCATGATGTACTCGAGGCTAATAATGCCAGTAGATAAGTATGCGTTGTTGGCAAACTGTCGAGAGGCGTGTGTGTATGCGTATTTGGTGTTCGATATCAACATTAGATACGTAAAATTATTGAAATATAAAGAAAGAAAAATGTACACAAATTTTCATTTGAAGTAAGTGACAAATGTCATTACGTTATAAAGATTTTCCGTCAGGGTGACCATTCATTGAAATTAATTTCCATTGTAATGAAAGCATCGGCAACCTTTTAGCGTCTAGAATGCGTTTTCGGGAAGGAAAACATTATAATTTGAACGCATAAGTAAACTTTTGGGACCAAACACTGTATGTTCTCTAAAAAATAAAAGGCTAATACCAAAAATTCCATGTTAAAAGGTTCTTAAAACGCCACACGTCAATATTTATTTACCCTACTTCAATTAATACAATCTTTGTGTGTGGTATACATATTGTATTCGTATACGGGCAAAATGTCAAAAACAGAGCTGTCAAAGCGAAAAAAGGAGCATGCGTCTGCTCTCACCGAGGGCCAATGCCCATCTGTCGATTTTTCGAAAGTATGGTGGCAGGGAAAATGTATGGAAAAGTCACTAAAGTTTAGATTTACGTTTGAAATTCTCATTGGTCTTTGCGAGGAAAAATGTGAAAAGTGTGATAACTTATAGTGAATACTTTTGAGATTTGTTTGAGTGTGATTTTGAAACGAAATAATAGATTTTTCTATTCAATTTTGCCTAAACGCCGACACGCGTTCTTCTCATTTTTAGTGCAACTTTACGGTATTGTATTTATTAAAGTATAATTTATTATAGATTACTAATAGTGATAAATTGTAAACACACTCTTTGTGATAATAATTACATATATTTTATATATTTTTGTAGAGAATGGTGACCTCCACAGATTGAGAGGTGACGGCTGTTTTTGCTAAATATGCTCGGCGCCCTCTTAAATCCTCTTTCATGTGTTTCGTGTGGGCACTTCTCGCCGGCGTGCGCCATGTTTGCTTTGACAGGCCGGCCCGCGCCCCGCCGCCAGCCCGCAGCTGTGTCTTAATATTGTACGTGATCTCATTAAAGTGTTCTATTTCGTGATCTAATAGGGGACGCGCGCAACAGCCGCACAGTATATTATAAAGCGGGGTCTTATCTACGGTTTTTGAACTTATTAAAGAGGATTTACTATATGGGTGTAGATAAACTTACTTTTTGAAAGTTGAATGCCTACGAGTAAAACCATGATCGTTATTTTATGTTACCTACTTAACTTAGAGAAGCGATGTTATTGTTTATGTGTAAGTACCTTTGGGTCAGTAGGAGGGTCGTACTGTACAATCCAGTCAACACTAGGTATATCTAACCCTCTAGCTGCCACGTCTGTGCAAAACAAAGCTCCACTTGTTGCTTCAACAAAGTTCTGATATGCCTCCTTCCTCCTTGCTTGGCTTTGGCGGCCCTTAAAAAAATGGAAATATTAATTTCATTGGACTTTTTTATACTTCAAATTTAGAATTAAAGTAAAAATTAAAAAACCTCGCGGCTCGGTGCCTAAATTTTTCAATTTTTCCTTTATTTCTAAATTTGTAGTTTGCGTTACTGCTTAAAGTGCTTAATACAAAATTAATTTCTTTACTTTATCGTCGACGGCCACGGGCACGGTAAAACTATGGTTTCAATAGACCATAGAGTTGTATCGTGCCGTGGACATTCACGGTAAAGAATAAAAGCGCCCATTGATTCGATGTAAAAATATTTTTATTAAAACAGGTGTCTTCTCCCCCAAAGAGTGCCACAATGACCGGTCTTGCGCCACCCGCATCCAGCGGACTCCCGCGACCTTTACCAGGTCATCAGTCCACCTCAGTCTCAGTCTTTGGGGGAGGCCTATGTCCAGCAGTGGACGTCTTTCGGCTGATATGATGATGATGATGATGATGATGAGGTGTCTTCTATTTATTAGGCACAACTTCGTTTAAACCTTTCATTGTGCATTGTGCACAAATATGGCAATTAAAAGTTACGCTTATTTTATCGCTACAAAGCGGGAAATTTACCTGCTCACTGCGATATTCTGCACTCTAAATAGCCAATATGTTTATATGTATTAAGAATAGGCAAGAATTTTAGGTGTAGGTATGTTAGAAAGATGTAACATACTAGCTCTAAGCTATGATATCATTGTAACAAATAGCTGCTCTCACACCGCTGCTCAAAATACGCTAACGCACCGTAAACGCAGTGACGAGAGGGAGAGAATTATGAGTTAAAAACGTCACGCATTGAGCGTCACGCAGGATGTGACCCACAGATATCAGAACTAATCTTATATCTTAATCTGTGATGTGGCCACACCTGTGACATGCGAAGGAACGTAAGCGCTGTGGATAAGTATGTGTGCGTGCGCTGTCGGTACACGCGTCAATTGTTTGCGCGGGTGCGTAGCGCGTGGCGCGGAAGAATCACGAGGCGCGCCGGCACCCGATCGTAACCAGGCGGGCGTCTCAGGGACGAGGTAACTGACCTCGGTGCGGGGGTTCGTGTCCGTTTTGTATGTAATACTATTCTGTGATGTGGCCAACCACTGCCTGTTTGATAACGATCAGTATCATCTAAAATTAACTCAGTGACAGAAACGAAAAATTCAAATTCCTTCAGCACTGTCAGTTTCATAACATACGAAATGATACCAACCTTTAACTCTATTTGTTGGCCTCTGTCAGTCTTGTATTGTGTGGCTGTGTGCGCAGCTGTGGCTGGTAATAACATTTGTACATGTAAACACATTCTTGCCTATTCATATAAATATATTGGCAGTGCAATTCATTATCATATACTTTCAACACTACCTATGAATACCTAAATGGCTATTAGAAGTTTTATGTCAACTTATACCTACCAGTATCTACAACGCAACATCTTACAACCCTACATGACATGTTGACATGCTTCGTAAGACTTATTTCCGCACTAATTACAGAAAGATAACAAAGCTCTAGCTTATACTTAAAATTATTTGAACTGCCCGAGTTGTATCAAATTAGGCCGTTCAAAAAGCGACTTTACTGACCAAGCGTGAAGATTCAAAGTCCAATGACAAGTTTTATAAAATGTCGAACATTTTAAATAATTTCTACTATACTTACATGTATACTTAAAACAGACGCTTTACAGTGATTCCTAAAGAATTCGTAATGGAAGTCCACTGATTTGCATGATGAAAAGAAAACCATGACTTTTAGCCTTTTGCTTTTCCTAAGCATTTTGTACAGCCATGATAGCTTCTGTTCCACTGGACAAATATAATACCTAAAACAAAAAATATATTAATGTGCTTCAGTTTTTACTCCAGTTTTTCTGTCCCCTGCAGTAAGCTGCTATTGCTGAAATTCATTATTCAAGGACACCATAGCCAATGGATCCCTGAAAGATATGAGCTCTAGCTGTATTGGCAGCAGGAGATTGTTTTACTACCAGTAAGAATGTCGAAAATTTTCCTTGCTCTGGTAGGAAGTCGGATATTTGTACACTTAGCGGACAGTTATCGCCACTTTACGGCCAGGAGTGGCATAATTAGTGTTATTGATATTGTACAGCTATTACTGTGGTTTAAAACTTACATACCCTTGATTCAGCCCAGTGACAGTGGACTGTGATTGCTCGCTTGTTGATATCAGCACAGGATCTTCTCTTAAAGCCAACCTTGCTAAGTTCTTCACATTTCCGTCCAGAGTCGCACTAAACAATAATGTTTGCCTATTTCCTAAAAAAATCTTTGCCATTAATATGGACAAACAGCACCATTCACGGTATGCTCAGCTGCAGAAAAACCTGATAGCATACAAACTTCTTTACACATACTTTTCTAAAGCATACAAAAAAGATAAAATCTAATAAACTACCAGTGGCGGCGCGTCAAAAATATTCTTAGGGAAGCCGGAAATAATTTGCCTTTCTTATTCTTCATGAGCCGTAGTAAAAGACCTGCACTGGCTGAAGATTAGGCAAGCCAGTGGGAATTGAGTTGTATGGACGCTCCGCCACGGTAAACTACAGTATGAAAACAGAAGAAACTCAAGACTTTTTTTTTAACTTATCTGATACTTACTTGGAAGTAACTTAACTATCCCAGTTACATGTCTCTCAAAGCCAGCTTCGAGGAGCTTATCTGCTTCGTCCACAACAAGGCACTTTAAATTCTTCACGTTGAAACATTCTGTATGCTGCAGATGGTCTAACAGACGCCCAGGAGTGCTAACAACAACATTGACCCCTAAAATTCAAGAGAAATGAATTAAAAAAAAATCAATATGTGCATTTGAGCTCTTAGCTTCAGAACTCATACAAAACCGTTTCTAAATATGTTAATTCACTCTTTTTCTGTTTGTCTATAGATATATAGTCTTTTATAGACAAGGAGAGAACTGTGAAAGTTTCTCGCTAAAGTAATAATTCATTTCAGTCTCCATATTTAAGTTTATGTAGTCCATTAACCTTTTCAATCATAATAACATTATATGCACAACCATATGCAGTGTTTCAGCAGTCATAGGCTAATATGACATAAAGCTGTGATTCCTATAAATAGGCCTTTGTATCCTATTGTATTATATCAACAATTTTTATGAATAAAATGTTCATTATTGCCTTTTTTTAATGCTAATAGATCCTTTGCTTTCTTTTCTCCTCCAACTATCAAGGCATATGTCATATCAATATTAACCAGCAGCTTCCTCAATACTTGGAATATTTGAAGTGCCAACTCTCTAGTTGGAGACAAAATGATACAGCCTGTGCCTAAAATGAAGAACAAGAAGAATTAATCATAATTTTCTACCCGTCGTCTACCAGTCCCTGGGATCCCAGGGCAGATAACAAAAGAATGGCATTGTATATTTTTTTCGCCGGGAGAGGACGGCTTCATTAACTGTTTCATCGTCAAAATGAATTAGCATATTAAAATATGAAAATGGTAATATCATAAATTCTAAGGTTAATGTTAGCCTTTACAAATAGATAGAAAATAATTTAAAACAGGCAGGCTTACCATGTTTTTTAGAGAACCCTAGCTTAATCAATCTCTCGACCACTGGGATTAAGAAAGCAAGAGTTTTCCCGCTTCCAGTCTTTGCCGTGCCAATAACATCCTTTTCTAGTAAAACATAAGGAATGGACTCCGCTTGAATTCGAGTTGGGTTTTCAAGCCCCATTAATTTCAAATTTTCTAATATTTGGTTATTAATCTTGCCTTGTAGCATTGAGAAACTACAACCTTTGATAATTTCTTCAATTTCCATAGTTGATAAAATACACTTTAATACACAAAATACATGAATAAAATCACAACTTTCAGCACCATTCACCAAATTTTATTTCAAAATTTATATTCTCTTTGCAGCATGCCTATTGACATGACATTCATGACATTTGGAAAGTAGCGTTCAAATACTACAAGTGTTAGGCGACTTACTTCAGCTATAGTAAGGAAATATGACTATAATCTATGCAGGGGGCTGATTTTTGAGTGTTGAACTCTCGACTTTTCATTCGAGATCTGTAAAAAAATATAATGTATTGACAGATGTCGAGTGAAAAGTCGAACGTTCGACACTCAATAATCGGCCCCCAGTTTATGAACGTACCTTATACAGGGTGGGTAATCTAAAATGGGTCAATGATGAGAAATTAGATTAGCAGAGCCTGGCCAATACGATAGGTTTTTCGGGGCATGTTTTATACCTATGACGTTTTAGTCTTAGGTAATTTCGGTTAGCGTGCGTGCTGGACATGAGAAACACAAGAGCTAAGGAAATTTATGTTCATAAACCGACGTAGATTGTTAGTGTAGGTAGTTCGTAAAGGTTTTTCAAGAAAAACTACACTTTTTTACTTGAATACATAAACGAATTTTTGTAGGTTTAAATAAACTGCAAATATATAGACATACAATGTAAATATTAATGTATCCTTTCATAACAATGCTATGTATGGCCACCTTGACCAGACTTAGCTTAGATACTAGATAGATCCTTTGAGTATGTTAGGGAAGGTTAGGGTGGAACATATTAAAAACCTAATCTACAAAATAAAATACTTTGAAACAATTTATTTAATCACATTTATTTTGTTCACCCATTGTTATTCACTTTAACATAAAACAGCCTTTAAAGTTGAGGAATGTGTAAGAAAACTGATTGTTGTGATATTTTGGTATATGAAAAAACATTTCAAGTAACATAATTGTGATAGCATTTTAGAAAAATAATACATTAAATCAAGTTTAAAACATGATTAGACAAAATAATTTATTTTATACTACCGAGACATTTTTTCTACTTATATCTACTCCTAGGTACTTCTTTTTATTATGAAGAAAAATCATGCATCTGCAGAGTAGTGACATTTTCTCCTTAGTGAAAAACTATTTATTGACTGAAAAATGTATACATCTAACTTATAACAAACACATGGTGTAAAGAGAATTACACCAACCTGGGAGCTCACAGCTCATCATGTGAAACCTGTTGTGATACATTGTTGTCGCATGCTGCAGGGGTAGTGAGCTCCACCTTGTATTCACAGCGGAATGGCTCCGTTACAGACAACATCTTAGTTTCTAGTCCACATTGTATGTGCACTGTGGTGATTCTATTTGGCCCATTCCAGCAGGCCACCCCATTAGTGTACTTCATCACAGAATATTTCTTACCCTCTACTCCGGCCCATTCTCCCCAGTTACCTAATCCAACTTCTGATCCTCCATTCTTAGACTTTTGTGTCACTTTCTGGAACATACATAGTCTGTAAATGTATTCTTTGTCTTCATATTCAAAGCACTGACCATCTAAAGTTGCAAATTCCTGTTGCAATCCATAGTCTTTCTCCAGATTTTGCTGGATGTTACGAATATTAGAATCAATCTCACGGACTGCCCTTTCAGCATCAGTGAACTGGCGTCTTGCCTCTGTGGCCTCATTCACCAATCTCTGAGTTTCCTCATCATAGCCCTTAGCATGGTCTTGTTCAAGATCATGTTCATCATCTTCATGGGGCAGATCTGAATCATCAATATTGTCATCATCCACTCCCTCTAAGTCTTCAGCCTCAAGCTCCTTGGAGAGGTCATCCGCATCAGTCTCTGGAACAGAGTCATGTTCTTCTTTAGCAGGCGTGAACATGCCCTGCTCCATCATCAGCAGTGGCTTCAACATGGGCCAGGTTGCTGATATGAATAACTCTAGATCAACATTTTCACTCTCCCCAAAGAAGTATTGATGTTCGTCTTGGTCCACTTCACCATCCTTATTTTTATCAAAAACATTAACTACTCTTATTTCATCTACAGTTAGTTGTCCATCTTGGTTAGAGTCAAACCTGTTGAATTGTTCTGTGGCTTCTTTAATGGTTTGTTGTTTTTCCTCATCGGCTTTTCTTTGTTTTTCCTGCTCCTCTGCCTCTCTGTACACTTTGAGGGCTTCATTCTCTTTTTGTTCCAAATCATTTTTAATGGCTTCTTTTTCGGCTTTGATAGTTTCAGCTTCAGTTTTGTCTTTTTCTAATTGGGCTAATTGTTCTGCCATCTCACTCCTTTTTTTGTTACCTTTGTCGATGAGCTCTAGTCTGACCTGGCTTCCTTCCTTGTGTAGCTCTGCGATTCGCTGAGCTTCGGCGCGAGCCTCGCGGCCTAGCTCCTCGCAGGTGTTCGAACAGGCGCCGGGCTCCGCATACTCGTCTGTGCCGTCGCAACAATCACATAGTCCGTCGTTGACCCGCGAGCTCGGGATGTTCTGCGGCCGATGCCCCGCGTTCGTGCAGTGAAACACGCCATTCAAGCACGCCGAGGTTCCCGGCTCATCGCTGCCATCGAAGCAGTCACAATAATCGTCATTTACATAGCTAAACGGAATCGTAGCAGTGCCGTCGAAACAGGTGAAGTCCTTCGTCGGTGAATAAAGCGACGCTTTCGATAAAGAAACTCCGCGCGGTCTCGGCACGTCGGAATGAGCGCAGATTAGAAATGAACAAATTATAAATGCTAGCAAATGAAACAACCTATTACATGACGAATTTATCATGATTATAAATTAATATTCAATTTCTAAACACCGGCCACAATCACTTTATCGTGAGGGGTAACGTGTATAAGATAAAGATGACAGAGCTGACGTTTCATCAGGGTTGCCAGTGTGTACATAATGCTGCCACCACACTTCGCTATGCGTGTGCAAATATACGTGTTGCATCTCTTTCTATAATATCGCGAAAGAAAGGGAGGCGAATACGAAACTCGAATACGCATAGCGAAGTGTGGTAGCGCCATAAGATACATTTGTGCGTATTCAACGAGCCACCTACTTGTAGAGATGCGCAAAACGTGTCACTGAAGTGAAAGGAGCGATTCATATCTTCATGTCACAAAGATATATATCACTCCTTTCGCTCATTTCGCTCATTTCGCTCAGTCAATCTGTAGCCCATAACAACTCTTGAAATCGCGACATACGAAAGATATGATGTACCTAATTGAAGGTTACCTCTAACTGCTTTATGAAATATAAAACATATTATCACACATTTTCCTTCATACAATTATTTTTAATTGTTTATTAGAATTTACTTCAATATTTTGCCGATATTTTTTATTATGCTAAATTTTATGAAATGGAACGTAGCTGAATCACGCACACAAGTTTAACTGAGCGAAAGGAGCGACTCACACATTTTCAATCTTACGTAAACGTGCATGCGTGAGACGGGCTTATACGTTCGATTCGTGAGTGCGAAGAGCGCAACCTGCTTACACCAGTCAGTTCGGCTCACCGCTCACCCGCTCAGTTGAGTTGGTGATTGTTACTGATATAGTGAGTTGTTTCATTCTTCAGTGAGCGAGTGAGCGAGTGATATATACGAAAAGATGCAGTTCATTTGAATCACTCCTTCATGAGTTACACATCTCTACCTACTTGGCATCAACTTGGCTACAAAGGACATTTTTGCAAGTGTGAATTTATGAGACTCGAATACACTTATTGACATAACTTGAATGAAAAAAAAAACGTAGCAAGCGTAGCGTTGTTTGTGGTTGTTTGTCATAAAACTTATAGAAGAGGTTATTTCTCATTACATTTTGCAAAAAAACAAAGAAAATACTAATAATCGTGCTTGTATTACTGCATTAATATCAGGTTTACGATATGGAAACGATACTGGAACAACAAAGAAGTTACCATGAGGAAAGGGAGCGTGCTATGGACGCTATGGTCAAAGAAATCCTACATAAGAAAGCTGGGGTATAATGACAAATTTACTTATATTCAGTGCTTATATTATCATTTTTATCAATCCTACATTAAACATTCATTCCTAATATTTTATTGACCCACCACTGGCCTTATGTCCTCATTGAAATCTGAAGTGATTATAACTTCTTGCTTGAAAGATTTTCAAACTTGGACAATACTTAATTTATTTAAGTAGAATTTGGTTTTGTATGTTTGGTAACACAATTTAATTTATAAATTTCAGCACCGAGAAACTATCAACGGAGATCACCGCTTGAAGAACTTGCATGATGTAAGTCACACTTAATTATATATAATGAAACCTATCATACAATTTATGTTTCTTTTTTGTCATACAAAACAAATAAATTTATATGTTTCCATTAAAAATATGACTGGCAAGGTTTGTTGTTGTTATTTATTTTCTAAACATGACAGGAATACCTATGCTTCACTTTTATTTACATATTCCAATTCCAATAATATACTCCAGGATTGCTAGATTCCTAGGCAAGGTATTGCTACAAACTAAGCTACCAATGTTGTCAAGCAAAGCACATGTAAAATTGTTAATATTTTTTATTTTCACTATTGCAGAGATATATAGAAGCAACTATAAGACTAAAAGAACTATATGAGGATAAAGATGGGCTTCGAAAAGAGGAGATTGCAGCCCTCTCAGGGCCTAATGAGTTTCAAGAGTTCTACGCAAGACTGAAACAGATTAAAGAATTCCACAGAAAACATCCTAATGAGGTTTATATGTATATTTACTGAAGTCTGAATCTATTTTATTATTGCTTAATTTTGATTGATTACAATTATGCTTGCTTTTTATGGACATTTATGTGAGTGTAGTATGTCCTTTTCAACATTTAAATATTAACTCTACATAGTGAAATTAGTCTTATAAATTTATAAACATTCATCAAACCAATTTTAGTTAAAATGCCATTAAAATTTGTTTGTTGGTCACTTCAACATTTTTATTTTAAAACAGTTTTATGAATAAGATCAGGCAGGTTGGGAAAAATATTGTGATGAAATAAGTGAAAGCATTTTTTTGTTACAGATTTGTGTGCCCATGTCTGTAGAATTTGAAGAAATAGCAAAGATGAGAGAAAACCCTGCGGAAGATTATTCAAGTAAATCTTATATAAAAAATAGCCACTAAATTATCTCAATATTGTTAATCATCATCCTCCTAGCGTTATCCCAGTACAGTTTGCATCCTGAAGGATGCCTGGGGTCCGCTACCTAATCCCAAGATTTGGCGTAGGCACTAGTTTTTACGAAAGCGACTGCCATCCGACCTTTCGACCCCGAGGGGAAACTAGACCTTATTGGGATTAGGCTTTGTCAAGTGAGTGGGCAACATGACTGTTAGAAGTTCTCAAGCCGCCCGAAGCCCTCCAACTTGGCTTAACGACTGCTGCCATAGACAGCAACCGTGATCAACGGCTTAACGTGCCTTCCAAAGCACGGGAGCGCTCAGTTAGTAACCACTCACCAAGTCACCCATCCAAGTCCTGACCGCTGCCCACGTTGCTTAACCTTAGATACCGCAAGCGGTACGCAGGCGCCTCTGCGCCACGAGCGCTATCTCAATATTGTTAATATACTGTTCTAAATAAGGTTTTAATTTTACAGCTCCAGTGGAATTTACTGATGAAGAAGGATATGGAAAGTATTTGGATTTACATGAGTGCTATGAAAAATACATTAATCTGAAGGGTATTGAGGTGAGTTTCATAACTTCAAATATTATGTTCCTCTGAATAATTTCTTGAAGTTATACTAATGTATAGTTTGTTTGTGTTGGCCTTAGAACAGGAAGAGCCATAAAACTTAAACAAACAAAATTAATTGTGCACTTTCTATTTTGAATGGTCACAAGTCCTAACACAAACTTTTGAATTGCAACCTAAGCCTAGCTTCTTTAACTCTTAAAATACCTTCAGTGTTTCATAAACAGAGATTATCTGAACAACTACCTTTTGCAATAGAATAACATAGTAGCTTATTCTTATGGCTGTTCGGCCTTAGACCAGGGATGGACTATACTTTATTATTTTAATACTAGGCATAGTGTCTGTCAGATCGATTAATTTCATCAATAATTGATTACTCCAACTTCTTACTTGAACACCTTTTCCAGAAAGTGGACTATATCACATACCTGAGCATCTTCGACCACCTGTTCGACATCCCGCGCGAGCGCAAGAACAGCGAGTACCGCAGCTACGTGCGGGCACTGCTCACGTACCTGAAGGACTTCGTGAGCCGTGTGAAGCCGCTGCACGACCAGGCGCAGGAGATGGCCCTCGCGCACCAGGAGTTCCTGAAGCAGTGGGAGGCTGGCACATTCCCCGGGTGGCCTGTAAGTGTTACTACTGTACAGAGCAGAATAGGATGACTAATTCAGGCTAGTTGGTAGTGTCCTTGCCGCTACGTGCGGGCACTGCTCACGTACCTGAAGGACTTTGTGTGCCGTGTGTAGCCGCTGCACGACCAGGCGCAGGAGATGGCTCTCGCGTACCAGGAGTTTCTCTGTTTCCCCGGGTGGTCTGTAAGTGTTACTAAGAGAGCAAAATCTTCTTCTATATCCCGTTACCCTCTGCTGGGGTGTAGGGTTCGAAATTTCGAATCAGCTGTCTCCAGTTGCTTTGAGTCTTGCAAGAGAGCAAAAAAAAATAATTACGAAACAATCCTTGGTTATCATTTTTTCTTCTGACAAACTGCAGGACAGTTTGTTGGGGAGGGATTGAGGGGGTTTGTTGGGAGTATTGTTGGGGGCAGGGTTTGGGGATAGGATGACTAATTCTCGCTAGTTGGACACGGACACTCCTTGCCTACAAAGCTGGTTGTCCAGGGAGTGTCCACAAATATTTATTTATTTTATTGAATGCACTGTATAATGCTGATTTTAGATTTTTTTTTGTGCCTTCGTCACTTATCGTTATCAACTATAGAGGCCTTATTAGAGATATCTTTAATCAACAGAACTTTGTCGGCACATGTGGTCAGCCTGATGTCGACACACTCGATGTATTTTTACTGATTCTGGCCCTTTAATACGAGTACAACCACAGAATACGAGTAGTATAATAGTATTACATACAGAACGGACACAAACCCCCCGCACCGAGGTCAGTTACCTCGTCCCTGACAGGCCGGGTTACATTCGGGTTACCGTCGCGTCTCGCGATTCGTCCGCGCCACGCGCTACGTACTTGCGCAAACAATTGACGCGTGTACCGACAGCGCACGCACACCGTGGTACAACCCATTTGTATTTGCAGAAAGAGACGGGCGGAGCGCTAACAAACGTGGGTGCTCACTTGGACCTTTCTGCGTTTTCATCGTGGGAGGAGCTGGCCTCGCTGGGCCTCGATCGACTCAAGTCTGCCTTGATGGCGCTCGGGCTCAAGTGCGGTGGTACGCTGGAAGAGAGAGCACAGAGGTAAAACTATGGAGTATGTAGTCACCTTTGGGATGGATCGGCTAAGTACCAACTTGCCGCACTCGGCTCAGTAGATCGCATAGCCAGGAGGCTTATTAACGACAGTACAGTAGGAGGAACTAAGGTGCACAGCCTAGCACATAGACGCAAAGTAGCGTGTCTGTGTGTCTTCTACAAATTGTACTTCGGTAAATGTGCTCAGGAGCTCCATGCGCTCATTACGCTCATATAACCTTCTTCCATCGGACATCTAGACGTACGGCTGGCTACCAATCCTTACTTGATCGAAATTCCTCTTTTACGAACCAAGTGGTTTTCATTATCATTTATAATGTGCACTGCTAAGGTTTCATTGAAGGGTTATTTCAGAGTTCATATAACCTAGACATTTTTAAGGCATGAGTGAATAGGCATCTTCTGGGTGAGCTCGCTTCACCGTCGGCCTCATCTTTGCCCTTTGGCTAGATGCTGGCCAAGAGCAAACCCATTTTTTATACAAACATAAAAACTATTTGTAGCAGTTTGGTAGCAAAGCGCCAATAAAATGTTTGAAGAATGTTTACTAGATTTGAATGACTGCAGTTACACGATTTTGTCTTACCTATTACAGACTGTTCAGCACCAAGGGGCAGACCGCTTTGGACAAGTCTCTGGTCGCGAAGAAAGGAGGTAACAAGGCGAAGGCTTCTACACAACAGAGGCACAAGGACATCGCAGCCATTGAGGCGCAGGTTTATAAGTAAGATGAACTACTTTTATTTCACTTTTGTATATTTTTAACACGACTGCCCAAAAAAAGGAGTGTAATGTTTTCAGGTTTCATGTATGTATTTACGTATGTATGTGATTTTTTTTGTTCCCGCAGAACTTCTCAACGCCTTAACCGATTTAGATGTGTGAGGTATCGTTGGAATCCTTGCGTCATCCTGGGTAACATAGGATATGTGACGTTGCAATAAAAACAATATGGCGGACTGTAGATTCCATTTTGAGTGTTCCGTAAAAAAATATTTTTTTCTATCCTAGCAAGTGGGGTATCTAAATGAAGCATTTGAAGAGACGATTCTAAAAATGTATGTATGTGTTTCAAGCAAAAAAGTTCGAAAGAAAATAATAATTATAAAAATTAAAAACACGACTTCATTAAAAAGATAAAAACTATTAAAGACTAAGAAAAAAATATTAGGAAACTTGTTTTTATCTTTTTATTCAAGTAGTTTAACAGCAGGTTAATTCGGTGAAAGAGCGCAAGTTGCTACACTTTCTAGTCGTCACTTGTTGCGCCGTACGCGAATGCGGATTTGATTTGCATTTCCCGATATATTTGTAATTTCGTAACTTCATCTTCGAGCGGGACGTTTATTTGTCAATTATGCGGTCGTGGCTGTCGCTCCTGTATCGGTCTTACAAGCCACTTACGTAAGTGCCGCACCTCTAATATGAACGCTGTTAAATCATCTTTATGTCACACCTGGCCATAAAGCGGCAATTACCGCACTCTCCGCGCGCGGGAAATCCCACTTCCTGGCCAGGGGGTGACATAAAACTTTGTACTTAACACGGGCGGTAATAAAGAAAGCCTCAGATCGCATATTTATCGCCCTTGCCTTCGGCTCGGGCGTCAAATACCTGCGATCTGAGACATCCTTTGTTTTACCGCCCTTGTTAAGTAATGTACTATTTCGTAAGCCGCATATTCACTGAGCGAGCGGCCTCTCGAGGCAGCCTCGGACGTTTGCCGCGCAACGTTTGCCGCGCGAGGCCGCCTCGGCAAGCCGAGCCACGGTGAGGCTGAGCCAACATCGAGCGCTTTTCTTTTCTCTTGACTTTTCCCTCCTGTTCGATGCTAGCAAGGAGTCCATCTTTTTCTTTAAATCTGCTAGGGTGACACCACCAATTATGGACACTTCAACCCTTATTCAAAGATCATACGGTTTTAAATTGATTGTTCTATAAAAAAGAGTTACTGTACATCATTGGGCCTTGTCCATTACTGGTGGTGTCACCCTACTGGAATATTCATTTTCTGGCTTATATTTCTCCAAGCATCTTCTCTTAGTCCCTTATTATTATAATCGGGACATTTCGCATTCCATAATCGTCTATATTCACTATATAGTAGTATTAACTGAAAGCACTGCTCTTGCTTTGCTTTATCCATGTTGCGAGGCAAAACACAACCGTCTCGATTACGCGCGGCAAAAGTACTGAGGTGCCTTTGAGCATGGACAAAAAAAAAACCGACAACGCTCGGCTCGGGCCGCGGCACGCTCGCCCGAGCACGTGCCTCGGGCGAGGCACGTGCTGACTGACCGAGGATTTGCCTCACGGGGCTGCCTCGTGAGGCCGCTCGCTCAGTGAATACGCGGCTATAGATGAGCAAGGCCAATGATGATTTACCGAGACAAAATAGCCTCACGTTATGATCTTATGACAAGTTTGCCTTACGAAGTATACTAGGTAAAATACTTTTATAAGGCCACCAGAGGCGCTGCTCGCAATGCCTTACAAAATGAGACTAAACGCAAACGTGTTCGTTTGTGTTTTGTTTCTTAAAAGACATAATAGAGCTACTGTACAGGCGCCATCAAATATATCTGTACTCTTCAGGGTGCTCAAAAATATCTGAACATGCACTCTAACGCTTTGACAATAGAGTCGTGTTCAGATATTTGTGAGCACCTCGTTCGCTCCGATATATCTGATGGCGACTGTACATAAAGATGTGTCGCTGTCAGGTTCGCGGGCATCGTGTCGCGCGCTCGGCCACATTGGAGTTTTTAATAACCCTAAACTGTCAGCTGTCAAATTGTTTTATTTTTTTAGTGGCCAGTACAATTCCGTACGTAAGGCAAGCAAATTCAAATATTGCGTACATTTTGGGACACCCGTTAAAAGTAGTGTCGCTGGCAGGTTCGCGGGCATCGTGTCGGGCGCGCGCTCGTCGACCGTGGAGAACGTGACGCGTCGCGCGGCGCGCGCGGCGGGCGAGCGGCGCGACGACTCCGGCGACGACAGCGACGCGTCCGCCGCGGCCGACGCTGACTCAGATGACGACGAGGTGCCCTACAACCCCAAGAACCTGCCGCTCGGATGGGATGGAAAGGTGACTAACTTTTCGATATCACAGCCTTGTTGACACGCAACGAAAGTTAAGGCTTGGTCACACAGGTTGCGCGACGCGAGCGGGACGGTTTCATACATTTTGGCGCGCAGCGCAGCGTCCCGCTTGCGTCGCGCAAGCGGTGTGACCAAGCCTTTAGGAAGCCCCAAAATGACACCCGATATTCGCATCACGATTCGAAAATAGCCACCTTATAATAGTTATAATATAATAGCATCGATCAGTTCAATTGTGAAAAAGTAATGTATATGACCTTTTAGGAATTTTATTTACATTTTAGTAGAGTTTCGTCCTTTTGGATAACCACACTTCGCTTCGCTTCGCTTTCATTAACACGGAGAAAATGTCTGGGCTTTAGGTACGCGTCGTTAGTTGTTAGAATTATTTACTCGTTCGTACGTTGTGTAAAACATCATTATTTAGTGTCATGAGAGGAAAACTTATTTTAGCCAGTCTTTACATGTAGTTTTACATTTATACTATTTTATACACATGATTTTTTTCGTCAATTCTTTTATTTTTGTGCAGCCGATTCCGTACTGGCTGTACAAACTGCACGGTCTCAACATCAGCTACACATGCGAGATCTGCGGCAACTTCACGTACAAGGGGCCGAAGGCGTTCCAACGGCACTTCGCCGAGTGGCGGCACGCGCACGGCATGCGCTGCCTCGGCATCCCCAACACCGCTCACTTCGCCAACGTCACGCAGATCGAGGACGCGCTCGCACGTGAGTGTTCTACGACAGGGATATGAACAGTGACTTAGTGCCAGTTGCACCAACGTACGAACACAGACCAGTCATCGTCAAATACGGCGCCGGCAGCTGTCATCCCATAGAAACTGGTCAAACTTTCCATACAATCAATTTCCATTTGACGAACACCGCTTACGGTTACAGACGGTTTGGTGCAACCCAGCTTTATAGTTCGTACAAAACTCTAAGGCCAAATCCTGTCAAATTAACGCAAGCAAGAATCTACCTTATCGTCAGTATTATTAGTCGTTTTTTGGTTGCGTTCATTTGACAGAATTTGGCCTTAGAGTTTTGTACGAACTATACCCCCTTATCCATAAACATCCATCAAACGTCTATTAGTTTAATAGACGCTAATATTCGTATGTCCTTATCTGTCACTTTGACATTTATGTTTGTGTGAAAGGGAAAAAGCACATTTTAGTTAGCAGAGGTTTGCCAAGTTTTATGAATAAGGGGTTAGTTATCACTAACCCCTTATGGGGTTAGTGACTAATTTTCTTCATTATCACTAAAATAAGCTATGAAGAAAATGGGTCACTCTAGTCTGTTTCTTAGGACTATCAGCCCTGTTTATGCCGGATCCACACACATCAGGGCCATGGTGACCCATGATGATCCACATGATGATCTACACCAGGGGTCGGCAACCTTTTGGCAGCCAAGAGCCACATATTAGTTATATCTGATAGCACCACATTGTTAGTTGTGAATAAGGAGGCTCGCGGGCCGCAACTAAGGTGCTAAGGGCCCCGCGGGCCGCCTGTAGCCGACCGCTGATCTACATAATGGCGCATGTCTGTACATGCGCCATTGTGTGGATGGTGTAATCGTCAGTGAGTGGCGATCATTTCTTATGATCGAGCGTAATCGGTCCATTGGCGGTTCATCAAAGGGATTCGTGCCGATGATCGTGCTCACGTCTACACAATCGGCCATTTCTGAGTCGCAAATGCCGATTATATGTGCTTTGACGAGTACCTAGTGCATGTAAAATTTCATAACATTTGTACTTATAGAGTAGGCCCATTTTTGAAGAAGTAGCATACAAGAAGCAAGTCATGTAACAGTTGGGGTGACAACGTTATCAGAGGGCTTAGATCCTGCAGAATACGGTTCTGCCTGTCTCCATCCCCAAATTTGAGCCGGAAGTATGTTATACTGAATAATGTGCAGCCCATACAAATTTTTTCGTTGTACATTTGGTAAATCGTGGTTTCGGTACCCTAACTATGGTCCGATTGTTATAGGTTTTTGATATGCCGTAAAGGACAATATTTGTCATTGTATCCCGAAATTTTCGACCCTCCAGCTCCATATCTTTCTCCGCCATCTTGGAAAATCTGTCACTTTTTCAGTGTTTTCCTTGTACTGTCGCTAAAGTTCATTTTAGTGCTAAACATGGCTCGGCAATATTGTAGAAGACAAAATTTGCTAAAACTTTTGGCTACAAAGATTTTTTGTATGACCCCTAAGGACGAAGGTATGACAGGAGATATCTTTAAAACTGCATTTTTTTTTTGTATTCCTCCCATATTTGCGTTTTAAGTGCATTTTAGCGCTAAGTATAGTTCTGCAATATTGTAGATCACATAATGTGCTACAACTCTTCTATAGAAATATTTTTTCCACGATCATCAGGAAAGAAGATACGATGTCATCTATGAAGTACTACCGTCGATATTTGCTTCTTTTTCCAGTTTTCTTTCCATATTTGCGTTTTAGTGTATTTTAGCTCAAGTTCTAGGTCTGTAATATTACAGAAGACAAAATTATATGCAAATTCAAAGTACCTACGATCTTACTAGGTATCGTGGAAACAGACGATTTTGTCTTTTGAGGGATTGAAGTGGTATAGATCGGAAAGTGACAGATGCTTTATCTTGTCGTCTATCCCGCTATCACTCGACCATCATAGATCCTCTACAGATTGCGATTAATTGCACTCAAACCTAAACATGAGAAGAAAACTGCAAAAGTAGCTAATTTCGACGGTGCTACTCCATAGATAACTTCATATCTTCTTTCCTAATGGTCGTGGAAAAAATATTTAAATACAAAAGTTATAGCAAATTTCGTGATCTACAATATTGCCGAACAATAGTTAGCGCTAAAATGCACTTAAAATGTAAACATGAACGGAAAACTAGAAAAAAGTGGCAATTTTTAATGATATATCCTGTCATATCTTCGTCCCTAGGGGTCATGGAAAAAATCTTTGTACCCAAAAGTTTTAGCAAATTTTGTATTCTACAATATTACAGAACTATGTTTAGCACTGGAATGAACTTTGACGACAGTAAAAGCAAAGAACTGAAAAAAGTGACACTATTTCCAAGATGGCGGCCAAAGTTATGGAGCTGGAGGGCCGAAATTTTTAGGTTACCATGGCTAATATTGTCCTTCACAACATACCAAAAAACCATATCAATCGGACCTCTTTTAGAGTACCAGAGCAACAATTTACTAAATGTACTACGTTTTTTTGTATGGGCTGCACCTTTTCCGGTATACCGTACTTCCGGCTCAAATTTCGAGATGGCGACAGGCAGATCCGTATTCTGCAGGGTCCAAACCCTCTGATAACGTTGTCACCCCAACTGTTACATGACTTGCCGCTTGCATTGTTTAGAGACGCCTTTTCCAATTCTGTTCCTACTCTATTAGAATAACAATCATTTTTACTACCCCATAAATCGGCGGCCATCTTGAGAAGCCGACGGTTATGTGGACAGCAAGCAAACGGCAGGCATAAACCCCACGATCACGATCATGGTCATTGGATACGGCATTATGGTAAATTGAAAACTGCTGAAGGTAGAGATTGATTCCTTTTGTGCAGTTTTTTTTATTCAATAATTATTCTGTTTTAGTGTGGGAGAAAATAAAGCACCAAAAAGAGAACGAGAGGTTTGTAGCGGAGAATGATGAAGAATTTGAAGATTCCCTTGGAAATGTCGTCAACCGTAAAACATACGAAGATTTGAAGAGACAAGGGCTACTGTAAAATATAATATCTACATTGACTACTATATGAATATATAAAGTGGAGGTGTGATTTCGTTGTCTTATTTCTTCCGTGGTAGAGCTTTATTACCCATACCTATGAATAAAGTGAGATATAACAGGTATGATCATGATAAAAAGAGCATAGAGAAGCAAATAGTAACTTTGGCGCAAATCAATTTTATTCTTTTTGATGACCTACCATATCAACATACTTATTATACTTATGTTATACTCTTACCATATATCTTTTTGATACCCATGGTACCCTGTAGAAACGGTTTTGGTCTTAACATTCCTATTCTTCATTCGAAACGTAAAATATGCTATCCGCCTAGCTAGGATGATCGCGTATACATATGTCGGATATATAGCATTCATCCCTTACTGGCAAGTAGGAAGTGCGAGAGGGACGAATGCTATATGTCCGACATATATGCGATCATCTTAGCCCCTCTGTAAAGTTTCATTTTCGGATCACTTCGCAGAGCGGGTTTATTTTCATATCTGTGAACGCAACACAAATTGACAACAATCTGCGATTGTCTTTGGATTGTCTGACGCCTGTCAGATGTCAGTGTCAATGTCACGTTTTTAAGATAACATGTCGCATGTGTTTGCAGGCTGTTTATTATAATTTCATGAATTTCATGGTATTTTTGTACTATTTGTGAGAAAAGTGATTGTATAAAACAATGTGTTTTTAACCCCTGATACATACAATCCCAAACATGGCGGAACAATCTAGTAGTCGAATATTTACCGGTTCAAAAGTCCTAGGTTATGTTAGTACACATGTGCCCTTCGTAGCTAGATTTATCAAGAACCGTGGTGAAACGCTGCTATGCACGAGTGTAGGAAAGTGGTTCCACACATATGGATGCAATAAATTCCGTCTGTTAAGTATCAGCGGACAACACCCAAGCCCAATCACCTGTATGAGTGGGGACAATTTTCACGTGTATTCAGCGAGTGAGAACAATGTTTACGCTTGGAGACGTGGCTGTGAACTTAAACATGTATACAAAGGACACGAAGCACCCATTCACTTGATGCTCCCATTTGGTATACACTTAATAACTGTTGACAAAAACAATGTATTAAAAGTGTTTGATATAAAGGACGAATCTACGTTTCTGGAGCTAAGCTTCGACGAGAATTTCACAGTATCGACCATTTGCCACCCTCCCACTTACCTGAACAAGATCTTACTGGGCAGTCGACAGGGACCATTGCAACTATGGAATCTGCGTACTTCGAAACTTATTTACACATTTAAAGGATGGAAGTCGCGTGTGTTGGTCCTGGAGCCGGCGCCAGCTGTTGATGTCGTGGCAATTGGACTGAGAAACAGAAAGATAATTTTGCATAACTTGCGTCTCGATCAGACAGTGATGGATTTCATTCATGACTGGGGAGACATCACAACTTTGTCATTTAGGATGGATGGAGTACCAGTTATGGTGACAGGAAGCGCAGTGGGGCACATCGTGATGTGGGACCTTGAGGAGAGGAGGGTAATGTCAACAGTGACACGGGCCCACTTGCGGAAGATAACTGGCATGCAGTGCCTGATGTCTGAACCATTGATGGTAACAAATTCTCCAGACAACTCATTGAAGTTGTGGATATTTGATATGCCTGATGGTGGAGCTAGGCTTTTGAGAGTGAGGTAAAAAATTATATTTTAATAACTCATAACTATTTTTAATGTGTTAAATTTGATTTAAATAAATGTTTTGTTAAATTTAAAGGTATGGTCACAGACAAACAAATATTGCTCTATTTAGATGAATTTTAAAGCATTTCTAGAAAATGAAAAGATGTATTACTATATTTTCTCTTAATTTACTTCTATTTTCTTGAATATTATGTCAAGATATAGGGTAATTCGAACATCATTAATTAAATCAATCAATAAACATTATTATTTAGATTCCACAATGTTCATCTTGATCTTTATGTTTCAGGGCAGGTCACAGACACCCACCAAATCTCGTTTGGCACTGTGAACCCACTGGTGAAAATCTACTTGCTGCTGGCAATGACAGTACACTTCATATCATGAACACCGTTACTGAGACCTTTAACAAAAACATGGGCAAAGCCACATACAACAGAAAGGCAACTAAGAATAAAAGTAAGTTGATTACCTACAGCAAGAGCCACATACTTAGTGTTGTGAGCAACTGCTTCTATCGCCTTAAAGTCCTATATAATATATGTGATTACCTTAGTGTTGATTTGCGTGTCGAGCTTTGTGAATCGCTGATATTATCTAGACTTAACTATTGTGACGTCATCTATGGTGGATGTATTGTTGGTCGTTCTAAAAGGCTCATACAATGAGTGCAAAACGCATGCGCTCGTTTCTGCTTCCGAGTCCCTCCCCGGTCCCACATCACTCCGTACTTGAACGCCGCTAACCTTCTTAACATGACTGCGCGCCGACGCCTGCACCTCGCAACTCTTATGTTTGGGGTGGTACACCATGAGTCCCCATCGTACCTCTTTACGAAAATCCAATGGTCAAAGAGTGCGCGCAGGTTCAAGGCATTGGCTATCGTGCCTATGCACAGGACCGCAGCTTTCCGAGGCAGTTTCAGGTTTGCGGCGTCTAAGTGCTGGAATGACCTCCCTCCTCCTATCCAGGGGGCGCCTAGCAAGTATTCCTTTAAGCGTAAGCTTAAAGGTTATTTGTTGACGCTCCAAAAATCCCAATCCTAATCCAGCACAGCAGCAAAAAAATATACCAACCTATTTAATTTTTAGTTCTTTTGTTTTTGTACCCAAGATGCTGTATGTAGGCAAGCAGTAATTGTAGTTTTTATTTTATTTTATAGTGTAGTTTTTATTTTATTTATGTATTGCTTTATTTTTTAGCTTATATCTATTGCAGTTAATTTTATTTTATTTCCTGCTATTATATATATTGTATGCCGGTCCGTGAGTCACCGACGGTACTGGCTGAAAATCAGCGCTGTAGGTGTTTAACACCTCAGCATAATGCTGAGCCAGTGTCCGTTTCACTGCCACGGGGACACACGTGTACTTTTGTGTATGTTTTTCTTCTTTTGTTTTCCTGTAATATTGTGTGTCTTCTGTGGTACTGAATAAATGTTTCTATCTATCTATCTATCTATCTATCTACCTACATAAAACTTGCTTTTTAGGGTTCCGTACCCGTAGGGTCAAAACGGAACCCTATTGGTGTCGCCCAGGCGTCCGTCCATCTGTCGTCTGTCACAATTTGTTCTGAAGAATTTATTGACTTCCCATTGACCTATGAACTTGAAATTTGGTGACAATGTTCATTATTACGTATATTTTGACAACAAATACTAATAAAATATATTTAACATAACTTTTATATAAATCATATTTTGAGGTTGGTTCGGGACCCTAAATGTGCGAATACCGACTTGCACTTGGCCGGTTTTTTAATTCTATTAAGGATGACAACATGACATTTATGGGTGTTGTACATTGACGGGCACAGAAAGAAACAATGCATTGTTTTATTTTGTTCGCCAGGAGGTCAGGTTAAAAAAAAATATATTCAAGCGAATGTATATTATCTACAAAACTATTTCATGTTCATATTGTTTTATTTAATTATCTCTCTGTCTATCCTCTTGCCAAGTGCAGAGCATGATGAAGGTTGGAGCAGGAGTTAACTAAATCTGTTAATTTCAGAAAGGCTTGAGAATGATACAAAGATTATGCCACCTATCATTAAACTGAGCTCTTGTATGCAAAGAGACAAGCAATGGGACAGCATAGCGACCCTCCACAGAGGCAAGAGTGTGGTCACAACATGGTCGTACAACAAGATTAGAATGGGTGAACACAAGCTGTTCCTCCCTGATAGGAGTAAGGGAGTTCTAGCGACTTGCCTCACTGTCACACAGTGTGGTAATTTTGTTGTTGTTGGTAAGTATACTTATGTATGTACATGTATGAAAAAATCATTTATTTACAAGAATACAACAATAACTTAAAATTAAAGCTAACTTAAATCTAAAAGTATGTATTACTTCATTATTTATAATCAAGAAAGTAACACCATAGTCTCTTATTGACCCTGTATGCTCCATACAGTCTTTGTTTCCAGTAATATAGCTGCACTTTCTTTTAATTTTATGTTGCCCCCGAGGTCCCCCGAACCTCATTACTCAATAATTTTATTTGCGCAAAATCAGTTGACTACAGCACAAACACAACATTGTTTATAAATAAAATTTTTGCAGGGTATCATAATGGTCAGGTTCATAAGTTTAACATGCAGTCCGGTATACACCGGGGGCAGTATGGCGAGCAATTTGAAAAGAAACAGGCTCACGACGGAGCCCTGAGGGGTGTTGAGACTGATATATGCAACCAGAGGGTGATCACTGCCGGCGCAGATGACAAGCTCAAGTTCTGGTATTTTAATTCAAGTGAGTTGAAACTTTTTAATTAATAAATATATTATATATTCGTAATAATTCTCTCTGTTCTTTTTCTCATGGAAAACAACAAAAGGAGCTTCTTTCAATGAAGTTTATTTTCAGCAAAAACGCCGTACCATGTGATGCAACTGGAAGAATCTGTGAGCCTAACGAAGTGCCACAGGGAAAGTGGCCTGTTGGCGCTAGCCAACGAAGACTTCACTATTACACTCATAGACATTGACACTATGAACATTGTGCGGCGATTTGAAGGGCATCAGGGTAAAATTAACGACATTGGATTTGATTCTCAGAGCAGGTAAGTTAAGGTTTCTCATGAAAAATCTATCATACGCTTATATTGTAAGACTTTCTTAAATTGTACATTAACATTATGACATGTGAAAGTGCCCTTGTGGCCTATTTGCAGAACAAATGTTTGAATTTTGATTTTTGAATTGAACGATAATTACTCTATTTTGTCCATTCATATAAATTAATTATGTTCATACATATTTCTTGACATTCAGTTTGTCGCCTTGTGTTGTCCGGATTGACTTAGCTTTTTGTCTGTATTGTCACTATAACTTTCTCCTGTTTCGTAGATGGCTGTTCAGTGCATCAATGGACTGCACTGTGTGTACTTGGGACATACCCAGTGGTCAATTAGTGGACATATTTTCTGTAAGTACTTCTTGTTATTTATCGCTTTTACAGTTAGGTACGGAATATATATATATTTTTTAATTTATTTAAGAACACAAACAGTCGCATATACAAATAACAAATGTTGTACACGTAGTGTACTAAATAACGTTAGTACAAAGACCTGGAGGTTCATTTATCAATACAAATTGTTAACAAAAACGTACTACTAATAAGAACTAAAATAGGTAGAACCGGTTTTCGACGCAATATACAAATAAACAAGATGAAAATGAATCATAAGTATGCCAATGTCAATAATTGCATGAGTCGAAAACCGGAACACACCTTGAATCCAATTTTTGGTTACCTACACAATTTAGAATTTGGCAAAACCTGGAATTTCAAGTTTAAATACATACCTACATATGTACTTTAATAGGTTATATAGCATATATGAACTAAAATAATTTGCGTTTGACTAACATCTTAAGACCAGAAAGTGGACTATGGAATGGATCAATATCTATAAGATTATTGTTGAATTTAAACTTTCGCGAGACATGTTATAACTTTATTTTACTAAACGGTTAAAACTCACGTATTAATTGTCACTTCGGGCGACATGTTTCGAACTCTTCGGGAGTTCTTCATCAGGATGAGTGCGTCTGCGACCCGCGCCGATTGCACACTGTCGAACTACCCGCCGCCCGCCGCAAGGCACGTGACGCACGCGCAGACAGCGCGGGGGCGGGGGCGGGGGGGCAGCTCGGCGCTGAAGGTGTTGTATGAGGTGGTGAGGTCGTGGTGAGGGAGGTGGTGAGGTCGTGGTGAGGGACCTCATACAACACCTTCAGCGCCGAGCTGCCCCCCCGCCCCCGCCCCCGCGCTGTCTGCGCGTGCGTCACGTGCCTTGCGGCGGGCGGCGGGTAGTTCGACAGTGTGCAATCGGCGCGGGTCGCAGACGCACTCATCCTGATGAAGAACTCCCGAAGAGTTCGAAACATGTCGCCCGAAGTGACAATTAATACGTGAGTTTTAACCGTTTAGTAAAATAAAGATTATTGTTATACAACCTAGGGACTCGCCTGAAAAAAGTGTGCCGAGAGTAATTTTTGCGGGCAAAGCTGATATGAAATAAAGATCTAGGACGTAAGGGATGATGCGGGCAACTAAGAGTAATTAACTTTAAGAGGTTAGGACAGTGGATCATGGAAATATGTATGTTTAGTAGAAAATGTTATATTGAGCTTTCCCACTTTTTCATGTTATATGCTCGCGTGCTGTTAAACTATTTAGGCGCACAGCAACAGGCGGTTTTCATGCGAATGGGTCCTATTGAATTTTCCGTCTAGCTTCACTAAACTAAGAAATGTTATTCTAGTCGGAGAGTCCCTGCACGTGTCTGAGCATGTCTCCGACGGGCGACTACCTGGCGACCACGCACGTGGACCAACTTGGCGTGTTCCTGTGGGCTAACCGGCTGCTGTACGAGAAGATATACCTCAAGCCCATCGACAGGAACAACATGGAAGTGCCCAAGATCAGTAAGTGTAGATAACGGTATTCACAGCGCCGGATTCCCCACTGGGACTGGACCTGGGATTCGGGATAGGGGCCCCAGTGGAGTGACGGAAAATATTCGAAATGAAAGGGTGTAAAAGAGTGGAATGGGCCGCCCAGAATCCCCCAGATGCCAAGTGCCTAGAGGCCCCAGGTTTCTAAGTCCGGGCCTAGATATTCAAACATGAGGGGTGGTATTCAAGAGCAGGCTGTCGGAAAGGTCTACCCCAAGACCAATAGGTAATGCAAATGAGTCCAAGTGTCGAAGTCCCTCTTCGTCCGGAAAATATTCTAGTGGCGTCTCTTAAGTTCACTGTTGAACCCCGTTACACCCAGGAAGTTCTAGATTCTTTGGGCGGCGATATACTTATAAAGAGTGCTGTATAGGTAGATCAGAGGGTCACAACGTCACTGTTCTGCCGGTCACAGTGATCGGCAGAACAGGAACCTGTGGTGATTTTCCTTCTCCCATTGATTAGTAGGTATTATACTCTCTCCTCTCCTTGATACATATTTCTATTTAAGTACTATTTACAATATTCGCCATAGTGATATTGTATCACTACGTATTGTATTCTACTAAACTCCAATTACTTTCACCACTACAGCAACAAGCTTTTCATAACGTTGTTTTCCGAGAAAATTGTGCATTGTTATTAATAATGCAAACGTATAGGTACTGCAACAACGCCGCTGTTCAAATTTTACGCTAATTTTAGACGGTAAAGTATTCATACCTATTTATGAATTTAGTTAATGATTTCCAAAAGGTTCTGGCATAATTAGTAAGGTATCCGATTTCTAAGAAACCCGCCCGAGGATTTCTTGGGTAATTTTCCGGTAATATAATATTTTCTTAATAGCGAATATTTTGTACACATTTTTTCCCTTCTAAAAAGTTTTCTGAAAAGTGCCGTCACATGCTGCAAAATTGCAGATCATGTCTAATATTGCCTATCGAAAAACATAGATATTCTGTGAAATATCTTTTTTTGTCCATTGACTATCATATCATTTAGTGAAAAATCTCAGTTTTATGTTTAGTTATGGGGTAGGCAAAGTTAGGCATGGTAGACTATTATTAATTACCAGTAAAGGTTACCATATTTTTTAATTTTGTTTATTTTAGAGATTTGTTTTATACGATTTTCACACATTATTATTGGAAAACGGGACCTTTTGTAAGGCTTTGCCTGACGTTTCGAATGTATCGCAACATTCGTGGTCGCGAGCTGACTGGCGTGAGCGGGTATCAACATCTTCTAGTTGCACGGGTTTTCCGAACTACCCGCACTTGGACCCGCAAGTGTACGCGATTAAGTCCCGTTTTCCAATAATAATGTAATCATTTTACAGTTCCCGGCAAACATCTTGAACCCATCGAAACCTTCCCTCTTTGTCGCACATGCAAGTTTGCACATAAGTGCGACAGAGAGGGAAGGTTTCGATGGGTTCAAGAAGTAGACCGCACCGAGGATACGCCTTAATATGATTCTTGTTTTACAGAACTACCTTCTACAGTACCAGAGATGCCAAGTATAGAGGATATTGGCACAATCGATATTGGGGATGAGGCAGAGTATATGTCGCCTCTTCAGATCAGCACCGAGCTGATCACGCTTTCCAACCAGCCGACTTCCAAATGGCTCAATTTACTACACTTGGACATCGTCAAGAAACGAAACAAGCCCAAAACGCCTTTGACAGTCCCTAAATCCGCGCCATTCTTCCTGCCTACAGTCGCCAGTCTCGATCTTCAATTCGATTTGGAAAGCGAAAAGGACAGCAATAAAGAAACCAAGCTGTTAATCCCCGAGTCTCTATCGACGCTAACTGTATTCGCTAAGAAGCTAGTTGAGTGCAAAAGTGAGGAAAACTTTGAAAAGTGCATAGAGAAGTTGAAGACGCTCTCTCCCGCTGCCATCGATTCTGAAGTTTCGTGTATGTCGCCTGACGCGGGCGGTACTGTTGAGGTGCTGAAGCAATTTCTGTTGATGTTGAATGTTATGTTGAGAAGTAATAGGGACTTTGAGTTGGCACAGTCGTACTTGAGCTTGTTTCTGAAGAGTCATACGAAGACAATAGCGGGCGATGAGGAACTGCGAGAGGCGCTGCAGGCGGTGGAGGAGGCGGCGTCGCAGGCGTGGGCCCGGTTGCAGAACAATCTGCTCTATAACATTTGTGTTGTCAAGGCGTTGAAAGATATGTAATAAATTTATGAAAATTCATTGTTTTTTTTATGATGAGCGGTAATTAGTGACTCTGCCTACAACTCGATAGTTAATTGTTTTCAACAATCAAGTCAAATTAGACCAGCTTGGAGGACTGGCTACCCGACGAGGCATACAGACAATATACACAACACGGACAGCTACGGAGCAAGTATACTTAAAAGGTTTGTTTAAACGGGTCTCCCCAGTCTCGTGAGAGTTTAAAGTATTATAATATCTATCATTTTGTTCATTTAAAAGGCCATGCCCAATGTAAGTTTTAATTTAGTCAGACGGACACACAGTAACTACCCACAGTACACTAAAAAAAAATGTAAACATCGCAACAGAAGGGCTATTTTAAAGTGAAAATGTAGGCACCAAAATCTACAAAACTAACTTCGTCAGTAATCAATAGTTTAAACTCAGTTACTAAATGTTATCCGGAAAACTAATGTGCAAGTTAAAACTCCTCAGATAACTTTAGGGGCCTTACGTCGAGTGCAGGCGGGCTCGCTCACCATAATAATAGGTACCTAATTATACCTAGTTGCAACTTTTTATAAACACCCCTGAGAAACACTCTATTTTACGGCTCTTTTACGTGTCAGAAATAACAATAGGTACAATTCAAGTTATATCATTAAGTTAGTGATATAAATCCCAAGCAACATCAACCAACATAAATACAGGGCACATATTTGCTGTAGGTAGTTCATTCGTATAGGTACACTGGCGGTCAAAAATTTCGGGTAGTTTTGATAGCCTTAATAGGTTTTGTGAAATATTCTACACTCGTTTTATTTACATAATATATCTACTGGTCTTCGTATTGCCCAACTGTGTTAGGAATTTCCGGGATCCTATCATAAAAATATCAATGTCCAAAAATGACGATTTTCGCGTTTTTTTAATGGCTTTTTACGAGTCCGATTTAAACCTGGAAACCTTTTTTTGGCTGTTACTTTTGCATTATAGATGTAAAATTAAATAAAGATAATCACATGGTTAATAAAACTTACAACCTCGCAGTATTTTAGGAAATAGGTATGATGGGAAGAATACCGACCCGTATTCTTTGTCCGCGAGTGTATATTCGCCAACAGCATTCCTAATGTCCAAAAAATGTGCCATGGAGGCTGCACATCAGAGTGCAACGGCTAGTCTAGCACAGCAGATTACAACGGCACGCCTAGCGTTTCTAAATATTCTTTTGTGCTCAATCACGCTTCATCCCGGGAAAGGCGCAATCAGGAAGGCGTCCAATAAAGTGGACGTCACGTCCGCCGACAGGCTAGTCACCTACCTACTCGTACAGACGGCCCCTGGCTCCGATATAACGAAGCCGTTCGATTAGTTCAGCTATTTACAGATCGTACGACCCACACGAAGATTTTCTTATGTCCGTGGTGTTGGTGTCGTAGCGTAGGTAAATAAGTGTAGGTACATACAGTAGGTACTTACTCTCGCTAGATTTATATAGTTTAGTGAAGGTAGTGAATAGTACCTTAGTCTTACGTAAGTAAATAAAATCAGTAGGTATTTAATAAAATTGCAGATTATTAGTGGCCGCCGTGCCTACGCGTTTACAAAATTACCTACAATTTTTGAGATCTGACGTAGGAACAATCTAGGTAGACCCCGTCCCAAAACCCTTGAAGAAAAATAAGTATAGTTTGGACCATAAATATCATAATACGTGATAAGTTGATACCTAAGTGAGAAACACTACCATTACCTTCTCTTTTTAATTTCTGCTTAATAAACCGAACATCACGTACCTATATTGCACATACTTAGCTTAGGTACATCACAAGACTAATGATTAAAACTTGGTACCTAGTAAGTATTATAAATTAAGTGTTTGGTATAAAATTGGTAAGTACCTATCTTATTGACCGAGTGAAACGAAGGTCTTAGTTTTAGCTTCGACAAAAATGCTTTCGTATGTCCGGGTTTCCGGTTATTCTCCTCTACAGGTCGCATTTCTTAACCGATTCTCGTGAAGTTTTGTGAGCAGGTACGAAAATTAAAAGAACGTTTTTTGTCGAGTCACTTTTTGGAAATTTAAAAAAACAAACTTTTTATGAATGATATCATATTTTTCTGCGGCCGTTTTTTCCTCTATAGGTCGCATATCTCAAGCGATTCTCGTGAAATTTTGTAAGCAGGTTCAATGATTAACATAGTTTTTGGAAATTAAAAAAAAAAACACTCACGAGGTCTACAGCTCACAGAGCCACTAGTATTTATATATACATGATAAAGGAGGTGTTAATCTCTGTATTACGCGCACGCTAATTACAGCTTATCCTTCTTTATTGACTGACCCAATCCATTCAATCACAGCCGCATTAGTGCGACTTGTGGATTTAATACAGTTGTGGATTACGGCAATATACCTAGTTTCGGGCAACTTACTTAACTACGTACGAACGCGGAATATCTATTCAAAGCTTAATAGCAAGCGGTGGGATTGCTATATACACTATTGTTATTAATGTTACAAATTTATTTACAAACTACATTTAAAAAACTTTATGTCACACCTGGCCATAAAGTGGCCATTATCGCACGCTCCGCGCGCGAAAAATCCCACTTTCTGGCCAGGGGGTGACATAAAATTTTGTACTTACCACGGGCTATAATAAAGAAGCCCCTTTGTTTTATCGCCCTTGGTAAGTAATGTACTATTATATATATATATATATATATATATATATATATATATATATATATATATATATATATATAGAGACAGACATAGACATTAATTATTGGTAATAATACATTACAGGTCAAAAATTAATCCTAATTACAATTCGTTCATGAATATTATTATATATGTCTAAATATGAACCCAACCACATTTGTGTAGGATTGCACGTGACGTGAGTGTTCCGGGCTACTCAGCCCTCGTATCAGTGCGACCATTGCTGATCTATTGTCATCGCAACATACCTAAGCCCGGTAACCCCTTCGAGGGCTATGTATTTGCGCCTTTTGTTTGCTGCAGCTGATGCCTCCGCCGCTGCCGGCCTTGTTCGACGTACCATGACGGAGCCTGTGTGTCTACACGCTAGTTGCGTCCCACACTAGCACCCGTCCCATCATCTATGGCATTAATGTCATCCCGGTCGGTCTCATGCCGTCGTCCCTGGCGATCCCGACCGGCTCATGTATATGACAAGGTAAGGTACTCACGTATGATTGCAATGTGTTATGGGATGCAGTGTTGCCGATCCTAAGAATGTACCTGTGTTACGCGACGGGTACGCATGCAGTCATCGGCCGGCCTCACATCCCGCAGCCATCAGGGGGGCTCGATCGACTCCAGAGCTAGAGATCAAGAGTTGCGAAAGGTCATTTAGAAATTGCATTATCCCAGCTCCTATGTGAAACTCAGGCGTTTTTAGCGTCGTCCATGCAGGCTGCGATTTGCAAGCGGACGATACAAACGCCGGTAGGGAAACACTTGAAAATTTGCGCACCCCAAGCCCGTCGTAACGAATAGGCAGCGCCGGATCTAGAAATTTTTCGAGGGGGGGCAAAAACTACAAAATGCCGCCCCCGTCTGCATATATTAACTTACAAATTGTTACCTCTACCATTTCAGTACCTACAGTAAGAGTAGCTACTAGTTATCTACTCTAAGGGGGGACGGGTCATAAAGTCCATAACACATCTGTCGCTACGCCCCCGGAACTATCCTTATACTCTACACTTCCTCCCAGGAAGGCTCCGGGTGCGCAGCGGGTATGATAAAGTTATTAGTGTCTGCCTGAATCCTACCTTATATCCTATACCAAGGTTGCCAGAGCGGAGAAGCCTCTCTCCTCCTTCCTCATCTGCTTCGCTTTGCCTGCGAGGCCTGCATGCCCCACCTGTGGTTTTAAAGGTATTGTATGACACCACTGTCTCTAAGCGCTCTGAGAGAGGTATATAAAGAATGATCTAAATCATGATAGTCACATAAGAGTCTGGTAGGTCATATAAGTCTACAAGCATAATCCAATCCAACACTTCCCTACGGGTGCCGTTGCTATCTACTCAAACTGTCTGAGTAGATAACACGTAACTATTACTGCTGTTGTTCCACAACCTCCAGCCATATCTATGGCATAGCAGTCCTAAGATATAGCGTATCGGGTACGCTCCACATAATGGACTCTATACTGTCCCCAATTATCATAATGGACGCTTCCACCGTCCCCTGGAGCACGCTGATATCATCAGCTCTATAGCCTCCAAACCCATGTGCTTTTGACCTAGCTTGTGCGCACTGCTAGGCTATTTGCCGAAAGGTACCTTCCTAGTTACGCACCATCCCGTCTCAACCATCTGACACAGGGAGCAGAAGTTGAGACAGCTTGTATTAAGTGAGAGGAGAACAGTACTACATATCAATCTAATGGGTTAGGCTGATCGTCACTAGCTTGCTACTAGATTCTGGGGTAATGATATTAGGATAAACAAGTGACTGCGAGCCCAAACGAGATTCTAATAATATATGGGCAACTGCAAACATAGACCACTTAGCTTTAGCTCCTTAGAAGCTCCTTAGATCTCCCATTTCCAGAACTAATACACTCACTACTCACTACTTGATAGCACTTCAAATGGCGGGCGCTAAACTAGACTGACATTGACAACTAACGCGGATGGTAGAGGATAGCATAGACAATAATAGATCACTCACCATAGATATTATTCTAGAGTTGTTGTTTGTTCGTCATCGTGAATCTATAATGCCGTGTTTATGGCATTAAGGGCGATTCACGACACTCCCGACGGCCAGCAAATGTGTGGTCAAGGAGCTCGTCCACTGATGTATTTTCTTTCTGGCTTCAATGGCGGCTCCCCGTTGTGGTCGTGATCCGGGAGAGGCGCCAGTGGGGTCGTCGGCGTTTTCACGGCTCAGTTCTTTAGTTATAGGCGAATTTGATATCGTTGGGGCAGTTTCTGTATCACTGGGGATTACCTGATCCCTTTCGTTATGAATCATTTCGGCGTCTTCTTCGATCTCGAGTGGGTATAAATGTCCAATTGACCTGGTAAATTCCCTATCTCCTACTTTAACTCGGGCTACTCTACACATGCTGTCAGCTCCCTTGGTTAGCGACACTATTTTTCCAACTTGCCAATTTTCCCTATTTTTACTATCTCCCTTAATCTGAACAATTTGCCCTTCCGTCGGTTCTAATGTCGACGTAGACCTAGGTTGTTTATAAGAATGTGAATACCTCTCCCTCAGGCTCACAAGGTATCGATTAACGAACATTTCCTTGAACTCGTCAAGGACAATGATGCCTTTCCTCCAGCTGTTTATGAGGTCAACTTTTATCTTCGTCCCTTGAGGCAGAGGTCCTTCACCTCTCGTCTCCATGACTATATTCCTTCCCATAGCGATGAAATCTGAGGGCTTCAGGATGTGGGTTAGTTCTTCATCGACATAAGTAAGCGGGCGAGAATTAATTACAGCTTCTATCTCTTTTATTATGGTGCTCAGCTGGTTGTCAGTAAGTAGATGTTTCTGTAGGGTTCTCTTTAAGCAGTTCTTGACAATGCCTACAAGTCTTTCGTAAAACCCGCCAAACCACGGCGCAAGTTGCGGAATAAAACGCCATTTGATCTTCTTTTCAACGCAGTAAGGTTGGGATAATACTTCGGACATTAGTTTGAAATTTGTAGCGTTGTCTGAGGTAATTAACGTAGGCACGTTCCTAGTAGACACGAATCTTCTTAACGCTAGCAATCCTTCCTCTGCAGTTAAGTCTCGAACTACTTCTAAATGTACCGCTCGTACCGCCAAACAAGTGAACAAACAAATCCAGCGTTTCTCAGTTCCTGTTGTAGTCTTAATTAATATTGGTCCCAGGTAATCTATGCCTGTAAATGTGTAGGGTTCTGTATAATTAACTCTCTCTGGAGGTAGGGCAGGTGTAGGAGGTAACTTAAATGGTCCTCCTCCATGTTTAATACACTGAGGGCATTTCTTAATAACTCTAAGAACTCGACTTTTTCCTTGTGGTATCCAAAAGGATTGTCTTATAATGCTGAGGGTGTGACTAGCACCCACATGGTAATTATCTTCATGTGTTTTCTTAATGATGTTATCAGTGTAGTCGCTATCTCTAGGTAGCAGAATTGGGTATCTTTTATCGTACGTCCAATTAGCATTTTTAAATCGTCCTTTACACCTCAGTATACCATCCTCATCCTTGAATAGATCCAGGTTCCTCTTCAGACTAGTTTCCTTGCCGGCTAACTCCTCTAGAAAGTGTTTAGATTGAATATCTTTTATTTCATCTACTGTTGTATAAATTATCCCTTCGTCACAATCCATTCCTTTTTTAGGGTTATCTATCACCTCCGGTGTTATTCTCATATCTGTATCTTCCACCGTTGAAATCTTCGGTGGATCCTCCCCAACCAAAAGAGAACAGTGCTCACCGGGGTTTGTAGGCCACTCAGAGTTTTTCTTGGACAAGAAGTCTGGTCCTACCAACCATTTTTCCAATTCTTCTTTAGGTTGTGAGGGCCTGGTGGCTACATCAGCTGGATTTAGATGGGTTGGAATATGACGGACAGATAATTCCTTATTTCTTTTTACTTCTTGTATCCTTTTTGCAACAAATGGTGTTAACAACTTATCCGACTTATACCAACTTATTACAATTTGGCTATCTGTCCACAGTACTTGTTGTGTGACATTGCTTGGAAGGAACTTCTTGACATACTGGATTAGACGATGACCTATAAGGAATGCAAGTAACTCGAGACGAGGTATTTTCAAGTCGTCATTATCTTTAACAGGTACCAGGCGTGATTTACCCATCACGAAGCTTCTTTTCTCGCCTTGTACTATGTAAACAGCAGCGGCATACGCCTTAATTGACGCATCCACGAAGCAATGTATTTGATATTCTCTTTTGCACAAGTCTTTTATATAGCACCGAGGTACACACACCTCCATAAGGTTCCGGAGCTCCTGTTTGATGTTATTCCATTTATCGATCATATCCTTTGACAATGGCGTATCCCATTTGAGCTTCATTTTCCACAAGTCTTGTAAGAAAAGTTTAGCAGGTAGCATGGCTGGTGCAACATATCCACTCGGGTCGTACACTGAAGCGATACATTTTAGGACACCTCTTTTAGTGTTGGCAAACTCTCGCTCTTTAAACCTCAAACGAAGTGTGTCGGTCTCCAAGTCCCAGTCCAATCCTAATACTTTTACCACCTTGTCATGACAAGCATCTGGAACTTGCCTAATAAAGTTTCTTGAATTAGAGCTCCAATCCCTAAGATTCATGGACATTTGTTGGAACGCTTCCTTTGCGCCTTTATACAGATCAACAGCTTCCTTTGTGGATTCAGTTCCAGTTACCACATTGTCTACATAAATCTCTTGAGCTAAGTTCTTGACGCTTTCAGAGTGAGACCTAGATAAATGGTACTTTATGGTTGCATTTAACAAGAACGGACTTGAAATTACGCCGAAGGGTACTCTGCAGAACCGCATATGAAGTATATTAGTGTCATCAATAGGTCGTCCTGTGTCTTTAACCCACAAGAAACGAGTGACGTCTCGATCTTTATCTTGTAGCCCAATCTGTAAGAAAGCCTTTTCCACATCTGCACAAATGCCTATGTTGTGCGTTCTAAACTTTAATAGAAGACCGGCCAAGTCTTCCAACATCAATGGTCCACAGTAAAGGCACTGATTGAGGCTCTTGCTATCCTTAAGTTTAGACGAAGCATCGTAGACTAATCTTATGGGTTTATTAGGTTGTTTGATTCCGTGGAAAGCAAGATAATGCACAGGGCAATCAGAGTCCTTGATGTCACCCTCAGGTACTCTCTCTACAATTCCTAATCTTTCTTGTTCCATAAGCAGTTGATTGTATGAAGCTAATGTGTCTTGATCCGATCGCTTTATTAGGTTGGTCAAACGTCCCAAAGCTAGACCATAATTAGGCTTTAGATCCGGAGGATAATCCACCCATGGCCAGGTTACATGGTATCTATTGTCCTGGAATAGCGTAGTCTCATTAAAATTGCGGAGAGCTTCCTCTTCTCTGCTGTCCTTAGGCGAATCGGTGATACCTATAGCTTCTAATTCCCACAATCCTTTGACGTTCATGTCAGCTAAAGGAAGATCGGGTTGGTTTAGCTTGACCTCTACATTGGTCTGGAAATAGGTGACGACCGATAGTTCGTTATCTGGTGTAGAGTCTGTTTTCCCACTTATTATCCAGCCCAATTCAGAGCTCACCAAATATAGGTTGTTATCGATCTTGATCTTCTCCGTTGATAACAGCGAGAAATAATAGTCATTGCCAATAAGTATATCCACTTGATCTGCCAGTGATCCATCATCAGCTAGGTCGAATTCAGTTGGCCAATCCTTATGGTCCACCGGAAGATGTGGTACGCTATGAGTAATCATAGGCACAACATTAGCTGTCATAGAAATTTCGCCGGAGCGTGTGTTCATCCGGAATTGAACTAGATGACTATCTATTTCTTGAGGTACCTCTGCACCAAATGTAAACACAGTCAATCTACTTTCTTCCAAAGTGCCTAGATTAAGTCTCTTAGCTAAATCCTTTGTAATGTACGATCTTTGGCTCCCAGAGTCCAATAAGCATCTGCATTTAACCGTGTCATGGTTATCCTCTTTAATTACACTAACCACAGCAGTTTGTAGAATAGTCTGACCATTGGTCTTTATGTGAAATTGTCGAGTAGTGTTTCCTCTTGCAAAATTTTTTCTTCTATTGTTACTAGTTTCAGGAGTATTATTTGTGTTTACACGTCCCTCTGTATTAAATCTACGAGGGCAAAAAACTTCTAAGTGAGATGTTTGCTTACAGTTGAAACATGGTCCCACAAAACGGCATCGTGCCACGTTATGGCCTTTTCTTAAACATCTGAAGCAGCGGTCTGAAAGTCTTGACTTCCTCTGTTCATCGGTCTTAAATTTTAAACAATTTACACTATTGTGGTTTCCTTGACAGAAGAGACAGTCCTTTCTTCTTCTCTTCGCCGGACTTGGTGATGAAGTTCCAGCTTCCCCAGCTGTACTACAAACAGTATTAACTTTTCTCTTGAGGTTGGAGCTATTTGGTAAATGATGAGAAGTAGCTCCTTTATTTTGGTTTCGATTGTTACGTTTAAGTAAATGGCTATCGCCTTGCATTTTCTTAAAGCCTCTCGCTTTGAATCTTTCTGAGACATGTAATACTTCTGTGGTATAGCTGGCATCAGCTTCCTTCCCTTTAGATATCCTGTAAGCATCCTCTCTAGCGGATATCAAATCTTCCAGCCCCTTTCGGATCTCTGGTACAGCATTATCTTGAGTTCTTTTCTTCAATTCATATACTAAATCTTCGGGAAACTTCTCCAGTATCATGAATCGAAAGTAGCTGTGAGTCATGTCCTCACCTAGAGACTGCAGTACTCTTAAATGCCTCTCAACTTCATTGAAGACTCTGCGACAGTCCTCCACTGAAGTACTCGCTGGTGATATCTTGCTTAACGCAGAATAGTGGGCATCCTTGACCAGTTCAATTCTCCCGTATCTTGTCTTTAACGTTGTCGCAGCGATGATGTAATTTTCATTAGTGGCTACGAGGCCCTCCACTAGCTTCTTTGCTTCTCCCCGTAAAATAGATGTTAAGTAGAGAAACTTGTCAACGTCATTTAGATTTCGGCTGTCTACCAACGAAGTAAACTGATCCCAGAATTGGTGCCATTGTAAGATATCACCGTGGAACTCAGGTAAGTTCAACTTAGGCAACCTGCTTGTAGCCATTGGTGGAGACGCTATCGGTATGGGTGCCGATGATGTGGAGGGTTTGCTTCTCTTAAGATTAAACTGTAGCTCGCACAACACTTCTTCCGCTTCCAATTGTATTGCTGTAATCCTAGACACGTCATCTATAGCTGGCTCGTTCACGTATCGAAAATAGTTGTTTAAGTCGTTCCCCAACTTCTTCAAACCACTTTCCAGTTTGGATGCATTCACTTCAGCTTCCAAGATAACTTTCTCCGGGATACAGGTTCCAATGGATTCATTAAAGCCCTTCGCCTTTTTTATAAGAGACTCAATATGTGCAGTAGTGAGCTCAAGAATTCGCATTAAACTATCTTCCATCTTGATGTATTCACTATTGACCTGTAATTGACACCCCAACAATCGTTCACACACTTAAACTAATACAGCCCAAGCTATGCAAAGAATAGAAAATAAAAATAATAGCAGGTAATAATTCCTTAGAACACATCTACCATTTTTAATGCAGTGGCATAAATTATCATTATTTGAAATCATAAAGAAATCATAAAATAAAGTGTACAAGCAGCCATATCTTGATTCAGTATTTAGATGCCAAGCATTGTTCAAGTCAGCATTACTCGAGCTTTAACCTTAATATGGCTCCGAGCGCAAAGTCAGACGAACATCATTCATTTAAATGCAATCTCGTGCAGTGATAAGTAAGGAAGACAGTAACAAATCAATAGCGTCTTTCTAGTCTTAAATATTTTGACAGAAATAAACCATGAGCTAAAGCGGTGAATTTATAGCAATAAAGTTCAAACCACAAATGTATAGAAACAATTGCACACCCTTAGCATCAGCGAAAGCTTTATGGTGCTTAATGAATGATAATTAAGCGAGATTGAATCCAAACAAGTCACTCATCTGACCTACTTTTAGTAGAAATTTATTTTATAAAAGAGTAAATAAAGTTGTAACTAATAAGTGTGGCATTCATGCCATTCATCGTAAACTTCCATAGGTTATGGTATCCGTTTACCATCAGACGGACCATCACTGCCATTGCAATTTCTAGGGTACAATTCGACAGACCAACTTATAATTTACACACATACTTAATACCATCTGTCATTTGTTAATTTTCAACTCGATCACACCATTCTTATATATGGTCATATTCGCATTTGCATTTACAACATGAGTAATAAATCAGTCATAAGTAATTACTAAAGTAAGACATAAACGTTAGAAGGATCTCAGTCATATCACAATCCAGGGAAACCCCCGACACGACCACGCGGGCCTTTTGATCGCATCGTATCGTTCAATTAAGTAATATTCCATAGCGAATGGAATGAAACATCTTGCATCTCTTTCATCTAAACATACGTAGGAAGTATAAGGAATGAATAGTTAATGTAACTCTTTTCTTAACGAGCAAATAGCTAATGTGCAGATATTAGAGTTTGCAATATACTCACTGTGACTGAGCTGGACTTCGCTTCGGACACCACCGGGCCGACAAACTTGAAGAATGATAGGGCGTTGTATGCAGGCCTAAGGATATGACACGTACAGCATTAGGATAGATATCAGATATATCGACGCTTTAACCGACTTCGAGGGAATCTCTCTCTCTATACATCACGACCCCCAGTCTGAATCCTTTAAAATGATGAAAACGTTCACCAATACCTACTAATAATCCTACAAGGGAATACTTAGTTTTAATCACACCTTTCAGAACAACTTTAATGACGCTAAAACAACTTCATGATATCTCGTTTGCGCTAAGGCGCAAAATCCATCAAATAGTTTTATCCAGTTATTCTCCAATAAATAAACCTTATCAATAAAGAAATTTCCAGTTTCAAGAAGTATTTAAACTCACCTCGCAGCTAGAACAAAACAGCAGAACAGAGAAAGGAGTTACTTCGACAGGAGTAAAGACAAAATGGCCGAACAACGCGTTCCTTTCAATTTCCGGGGTTCACACGACACTTGTCAGACCTTCTGAACAAACAATCACACTCGTGTTCAAGAATTTCAAACCTTATTACGATCACAATAAGTCTCACTTAATCTATCATTTCCCTTATGATAGACAAATTTGGTAACGAGCGGCTACCGCAACGCGATACTCGAGCGAAGCTTCCCGTCCCCGTCGCACTCACACACCGACTTGTAAGTGCGACAGAGAAGGAAAAACCCCGCGCACGGCTCGCGGCAACACTTAATAACCTTTGACAATAAGTTTACTTATAACTGTAGGAACATCGAATTATATTTATTTTATGCACTTAAATTAATTATCATGACAATTATTCATGATAAATCTCGCTCTAAATAAAAATAAAACTTATAAAATAGCGTCGTATGATTACGCATTTCCTTGCGACTTCCGTTTTACAATCCTCCAATCACAGCGATCCGATCCGACGCCACGTCGATCCCGCAAATATCAAATCACATCCAATTTACGTAAATATTTCTCAAATGGTTTAAAATATTTCCATCACATTCATAATTATTCATAATTTAATTCTTTCGGCCTCGTTAATAGACCACATGTAATTTTTTCGCCTTTTTTCTTCATATTTCTAAAAATCAACTCTCTCTTAAAACTGCCTGCGAGCGCCATCTAGTGAAAAGCATACAAAGTATCGATTCGCCGGTTCCTGCTTGCCGACATTCCGTGATGCCATCTAGCGATAGTTTCTCAAACTTTTGTCATTGTCAATCAAATAAATGATTTAATACTATAATCAGATATCATATACCATCTCCAATTGTCAATTTCAATTATCTTACTATTTACTGCATATAAAACAAACGGTATTGCACAATAAGTTTAAGAATTTATACTATGTTTCAATTCGAGCAAAGTTGTCCCCGCTACACTTGGATCAAACTTTGTTCTATAATTCAACTATCATAGCCTTGGTATAGATTCAAACATCCTCCAGCAAACTCCACCATGTCGCTACGCCCCCGGAACTATCCTTATACTCTACACTTCCTCCCAGGAAGGCTCCGGGTGCGCAGCGGGTATGATAAAGTTATTAGTGTCTGCCTGAATCCTACCTTATATCCTATACCAAGGTTGCCAGAGCGGAGAAGCCTCTCTCCTCCTTCCTCATCTGCTTCGCTTTGCCTGCGAGGCCTGCATGCCCCACCTGTGGTTTTAAAGGTATTGTATGACACCACTGTCTCTAAGCGCTCTGAGAGAGGTATATAAAGAATGATCTAAATCATGATAGTCACATAAGAGTCTGGTAGGTCATATAAGTCTACAAGCATAATCCAATCCAACACTTCCCTACGGGTGCCGTTGCTATCTACTCAAACTGTCTGAGTAGATAACACGTAACTATTACTGCTGTTGTTCCACAACCTCCAGCCATATCTATGGCATAGCAGTCCTAAGATATAGCGTATCGGGTACGCTCCACATAATGGACTCTATACTGTCCCCAATTATCATAATGGACGCTTCCACCGTCCCCTGGAGCACGCTGATATCATCAGCTCTATAGCCTCCAAACCCATGTGCTTTTGACCTAGCTTGTGCGCACTGCTAGGCTATTTGCCGAAAGGTACCTTCCTAGTTACGCACCATCCCGTCTCAACCATCTGACACAGGGAGCAGAAGTTGAGACAGCTTGTATTAAGTGAGAGGAGAACAGTACTACATATCAATCTAATGGGTTAGGCTGATCGTCACTAGCTTGCTACTAGATTCTGGGGTAATGATATTAGGATAAACAAGTGACTGCGAGCCCAAACGAGATTCTAATAATATATGGGCAACTGCAAACATAGACCACTTAGCTTTAGCTCCTTAGAAGCTCCTTAGATCTCCCATTTCCAGAACTAATACACTCACTACTCACTACTTGATAGCACTTCAAATGGCGGGCGCTAAACTAGACTGACATTGACAACTAACGCGGATGGTAGAGGATAGCATAGACAATAATAGATCACTCACCATAGATATTATTCTAGAGTTGTTGTTTGTTCGTCATCGTGAATCTATAATGCCGTGTTTATGGCATTAAGGGCGATTCACGACAACATCTACGTATAGATGAAAATTTTCAAACATTATGATGCAGGTGCGGAAAAAACTTCATACGCATCAAGGCATTAAAAACGCGAGCGCAGCGAGCGCGAATTTATTTGTCCTGTCGAGACGTATTTTGGCCTGTCAAGAAGTTCGAATTGCCGCCCCCCTGCCACCCCTAAATTTGCCGCCCCCTAAACTTGCCGCCCGGGGCATGGACCCCGGTTTGCCCCCTCTAGATCCGGCTCTGCGAATAGGAAGGGATGCTTGACACCAAGACTGAGCTTTAAATTAAGAATCAGTTCCAGTTTTACTAAGGATTCCAAATTGGATTCCAAAAGTTCCAAGACGGGCTACAGCGAAGCATGTAGGTTAAGGGCCTATCGTGCGGGGTAAATTCTCAGCGCCTGTCAAATTTCAATTTTTTAAATAATTTACCCAATTAACCCACACATGCATTATTCACGCACACTACCTCATTTTGCTGGGTCGGGTCATTGACCCATGTTTGTGCCAACTTATGACAATATAGATTTTGAATATTTAAAGGTTTCTTAGTGCATAAGAGAAGTGTAACAAAAATCGTCAAGTTCTGATCTGTAACCAAAACTCAAGTATTAGTTGTATATGAAAATGTCTTGAATTTGGAATTTGTGGTAGTAAAATACTCAGTTCCTTGTTTATAAAATAAAACTTGTCCAACCCCTGTCTTGTAAAATGTATTTTGTTTTGCCCTTTCCTCACAGACTCATTTTTATACAACTTAAAACAGAGAAAGACTTTTCCTAATCGGTTCGTGCATGTTATGACTGTTTCATGTTTATGACTTAGGTACTTATTTTGAGAGTTTACTTGGTGATTTTCATGATACGAGTATATGTTGTACCTTAAATAGGTTATTTTAAGCAAAACTTTTCATAAATTGATTATTTTCTGTTTATCAGTTGGTTAACTCTAAAATGGACACTGATTTAATGCAAGTTTTAATAGAAGAAGCGGTAGTTTTATTACAATATATATAATAACTACTGAAACTATTTATACGGCACGGGATAACTGCAGCAATATTGTGAATCAACTTTGTATTTGAGGAACCAGTACCTAACCTTATAGGTAGTTCTTGTTATTCACGACCTCCCGTCGTAACCCAATCCGCAGAATTGCGCATAGAATAGTATGACATTCCCTGCGCATCGTCGTTATCGTGAATGACAAGCACTATAAAACCTAATGATATAACAAATATCATCAAGAAAGTCATTGTAACATTCTGCAATTGTGGAACTTGGCCGGACCACTACTGTATCAGCTCTGACACATTAACTTTTATACAGTCGTGCCGTCGATGACACTTAACTGAACATCCGTGAACCTTATTGCAACGAGATAAGGTTCAATAATGGTTAACATTGCGTCTATTTTCATCAGTAAGAAATAGCAATTATTATTATTTCCTATTCGTTTACTATAACGTCGAGACAATTATTGCGATGCGACATAAGTACCTACTTACTTGTACAAAATCAAAGCAACGGGATTTCCAACGCATGAAAGCTTTAGATAGAAACTAGCGCAGTTTAATATTATAAGTAATTACTGCATATTTGTTTGTTAGACATCGTCATTGTCACCACATCCCCAACAACTACTTGGTTTATTATTTATAAATGAAACATAGGTTTATTATTTTCATTCTAGGTATAATTATATTATGACCAGGCGGCTTAGACACTACACAATTTAAATCCACATCGCTCAAACTGGCGAAGAAACTCCGATATTCTTTCTTCTGCTCCCGCTGCAAGAGAGCACTCTAGATCTGTTTCTTGGTATAACGCTGATATTTTATAAACTTCTGTTCAAAGCACCATAATAATTGTGCCTGTTTGTACAAATTCTGGGATATGTTTTGTTTATGCAGATTCTGCGATATATTTAGGTAATCATTGTTTGACGTGAAAGCGCCGTACATATACACATAAAATATAACATTAGATTCGTTAAATTATTGAAATATAAAAATACAATTTGTTTACAAATTTTAATTTGAAATATGATGAGTGACATAAATGTCATAACGTTCCATTCTGGGTGGCCAATTTATAAAAAGTAAATTACTTTGAACAGTTTGAACTGAAATACATCGGTAACCTTTTTACGTTTAAAATGCCTTTTCGTAAAGGAAATCATTATAATTTAGTCCCTTAGGTCGCGTGGTCCGATCGACTAGTCCGATCAATCGGAATACGAAGTTTTTTTTTTCCTGTTGGCTCGATTGATCGGACTATAAAGACTTAGAAAATCCTGTCAGTCCTACTATCGGTGTAATGGGATTTTAAAAGTTCGTCTAGTTCGATCGATCGAACCACGAGGACGTTTTTTTTTCCTGTTGCATCGACTGATCGGACGTAACCGTAGACTTGATATTTTTCTAAGTCCGGATGACACATAAAGGTTATCTAAACTCATTACTAGACACTGTAGCGTCTGCCCTAGAATAAAAATTTAATAAACTATTATTTAAGAATATGCCTATTATTTTAATACCTATATAAAATTTATTAATCCTAATTCACATTGAAAACAGGCGGATATAATATCCTTGAGCGGTTTTTAGAGAATAAGGGCTCTTAAGATTATTTGTTAGATCTTTCCTTCAAAACCACTATTTCGTGGTAGTAAAATTCCGCGTCGAAAAGCTAGCCATACACGGACGGTTTTGCCCGTCGGATCAGCCCGCCAGATGTACCGCCAGCGGGCACATCCGTGCGTGTGTGTCGAGAAATATAGATACGGATCTGCCCGCCGGGCACCCGTCCGCAGGCAAATCCGTCGGTGTGTGGTGAGATATAGCCGATCCGACGGGAAAAACCGTTCGTGTATGGCTAATTAAAGTGAGAAAACACTTTTGAGATGTTGGTAGATTACAAAAGTAACCATGAAAGTACCGGTCGGACAAACAGGAAAAATAAAAATTGTGTGATCGGATTAAGAGGATTTTTCAAGGTCTCGTGGTTCGATCGATCGAACTAGACGAACTTTTAAAATCCCATTACACCGATAGTAGGACTGACAGGATTTTCTAAGTCTTTATAGTCCGATCAATCGAGCCAACAGGAAAAAAAAAACTTCGTATTCCGATTGATCGGACTAGTCGATCGGACCACGCGACCTAAGGGAATTTAGTTGCATTAGTATACATTGGGGACCAAAGATTGCATTTTTATGTTATAACGAATGGCTAATACTAAAAATTCCATGTTAAAAGATTCTTCAATAGCCACACGTCAACATTTATTTACCCTACTTCAATGAATGCAATCTTTGTGTGTGGTATACATTTTGTATTTGTATACGAGCAAGCTGTCAAAAAGCGTGTTTTTATGACATGTCAAACTGAGAAAAGCAGCATACGTCTGCTCCCATTGAGGGCCGGAGCCCATCTGCCGGCAAGAAAACTACGGCGGCCGGTCAAATTTTCGGAATTTCCTTTGCATTGTTAAAAAAATCTCCACATTTTGCAAATGTTAAACACATACGACCTAGATAACATGTAGTTTTGTTACTATTCAAAAATTGAAGACCTTTCATAAAGTATTAACGTTGTAGTTTGCGTTTATTTCCTTTAGTAGAGCTAACTTTGGATTGAATTTTTATGAAGAAAACTATAAGTAATTGTGTTTCTGAAACACATGACGTGTAGAGTGTATCCTTAAATATCATATATAGGAATTACAGAATTCAAGCTTTAGTAATAATAATACAGCAAGTGATCCAACCATCGCAATTATTCAGAAATTTGCTCGGTGCAGTCTTGGTATAAACAGGATCGAATGGGGGCTAATTTCTAGTAGTCGATCAGCACACTTTTGGAATTTTGAAACAGTAAGTACCTAACTGTTAATGGCTCCCGGTGTCGCCGATCATAACAAAAGATTGTTTTGTTTTTTTTTGCCGTCAACCCAAGGGTTAAGTTTTTCTATTCTACTGCTTTGTCGGCGTAATTGATTAGGTATGTAACTTCTGCCAAATTACAGCTTTCTAGGTAGGGTAACTGTCCCCCTTCCCGTCCATGTGCCAGTTCCCGTCTTTTTGGGTGTCTTCTTTCATACAAATGCGTATAATAGGAATATGTAAACAATTACGCACACATGTTTGGGCTCGTTGCGTTCCTTAAAACCTAAACTAAAGTACTAAATACATAAAAATATTAATTAACAATGTATATCCAAGATATAATCAACTAAAGTTTGTGCCACGTTTTTGAGCCACGAAAATTCGGCCAAACTAAAAAAAAAATAGTGGTACAGGAAAATTTCTAAGTAAGTTTTGTTAATGTTTTTACCATGTTAGAGTGATATTTTTAGTATATATGACTACTAATATACATAACGAAGACAATTTTAAGTGTTTCTTATACTTATTTTACCTATAACCTCCTTAAATTTAGTGGACGGGAACTGGGACATCAATTTTACCAGTGTGCCAGTTTTCGTCTTCATAGACGGATAACTGGCTTGAATCATTTTCCAAGTATTTTACGTTGGTCCTTTTTCATCTAATCGACGCTTGAATGAAATTAGGCCAAGCTGCTAATCAATAATTATTACATAATATGATAATCAATAATTATACATAAGATAGGTCGAATGTCTTAGTTATGACGTGAGTTGTCAAATTTTAGTCATAAACAAATGTTACATATGTATTTGTGGACAATCTTACACAAATCAACCTAGTCCCAAACTAAGCAAAGCTTGTACTATGGGTACTAAGCGACGATATACATACTTATATAGATAAATAAATACTTAAATACATAGAAGACATCCAAGACCCAAGAACAAATATTCTAAATATTATATATAGGATATATATATTATCATATGTATATTATTAATAATGGGATTGGTCTTGGCCAGCATCATGCAAAGCCCGTGACAGACAGCGAAAACGCGAACTTAAGTGGGTGATACTCTATCAGCAACAGTTGATCTTGTCACTAAGATAAAGACCAATATTGACCAAAAAAACTAAGTCCTTGGCATCTTTATCGACCTCAAAAAAGCTTTTGATACAGTAAGCCATAATTTGCTCATGCAGAAAATCTGGGTATAACTGGTACAGCATATAACATTTTTAAATCTTATCTCTCAAACAGGACCCAGGTTGTAAAAATTGGTGACTATAGTAGCGACCCAATACCCATTAAATGCGGAATACCGCAAGGATCCATACTGGGACCGCTCCTATTCTCGATATATGTAAATAACGTCACTGCTATAGGACTGTCGGCACAGGTTACTTTATATGCAGATGATACTTGTTTATTTTACTTTGGAGAAAAACTTACAGATCTAATTATCAATGCGCAAGCAGATCTACATATGTACAATGTGGTGCCAAAGTAATCTGTTGACCATAAATACTCAAAAAACATTTATCACACTCACTCATTTATCTGAGGGGGCACAAATGTACAATAAGTTACCGAAAGAAGTGAAGGAGTGTAATCAACAACAAAGCAACAAATCAACATTCCATGAAACGCTTACGTTCTTATATATTCATCGCGATAGAATTTAATTGCTATTTTTGTATATCGAGTGCTTACCTTGAAATAAATTATGACCTATGTCCTTTTCTGATGTCTAAGCTACAATACTGGAAAGTTTCATCGAAATCAGTCCAGTAGTTTTTGAGATTAAGCGGAACGTACTTAAATCCGCACAAACTTTCACGTTTTTAATATTATTAGGACTAGCTTTTGCCCGTGACTTCGTTCGCGTAACCTTGTATTTGAGGCATGATTTCAGGGATAAAAAGTATCCTATATGTTAATCCAGGTTATAAACTCGTTGTATACCAAGTTTCGTCTTAATCCGTTTAGCCGTTTTTGCGTGATTGAGTCACACACATCCTCACAAATATCCTCACAAACATCCACACAAATAGCCTCACAAACATACTAACTTTCGCAATTATAATATTAGTAGGATAATAATAGCCAGAAACAAGCAAACACAAGATAGTATATACACTTTGAAGGTTTTTTAACACTGAAAACTGGATTTTGACTGCATAAATCACCCCTCCTCAGGTCTTGGACGAGAACTGGCACCGTGTGGACGGAAACTGGGCAAATCGGACGAAATCTGGGCAAAACCATACTTTTTCATTTATATAATTTTATTAGACTAACGGTGAATGTGAGTAGTTAAAACGTAATCTTGGACAAAAATAGAGTATATAACCATTAAAAAGACACATTAGTCTTATAATTTGCAATAGTTCAACATATTGTTTTGTCATCACAAAGTTTGCAACTCCACTAATCGGACGGAATCTGGAACAATCCCCCTACTAACGGTTATTGAGTTAAGCTGCGGACGGACGGACGGACATGGCGAGATATAAGGGTTCCTTCCTAATTGTTTGCTAACCCTAAAAATCACTTAGATAGGTTCTATTCTTTCTTAGACCAAGATTGGCAGCCTTTATTATTTTCTGTTCTCCAAATGTGTGATTGATGTTTGTAGGTAGGTAACATTTATCTGAAACCGTTGTAGAACAAAGAAACAAGCAGGTGTATAACGAATCGACTTTGTCGGAGTTTCCAAGTGCCGTGGAATTGGTTAAAGAATTATTCAAATTTCGCGATTCCTGCCGGTTCTCATTCCTGAGTTAAACTTGCACGGTAACATGCAAAGTTAACTACTTACCTACTAATGTTCTGCCTTGGTTTGTTACTCGTACCGTACCTGATTTGTAAGCTTGTTTAAGAATGCGTACCTATATGACACTTCGGGATTTAAGAGTGATATAAACATGTCACATACATGGACGTGGTAAGGTGATCATCGCTGTTTTAATTTCTCAATATCTCTTCATAAATTGACCAAGCATAAAAGGTATTAAGTAATATAGGTAATAGACCGGTAGTTCCGTTTCTAAAGGGATTTTTCACTTCTCATGCTCGAAAAGTGTGTCATATTAGACTTGTGAAGCGGGGCTAAAGTAGTATATTTAAGCCCTAGGGAAAATATGTATACATATTTATGATTTACAAAACATTTTAATTTGACCAATCAAAATACTTCACCGATTAAATCCACCAATCACAGAAAAGTAATTTGACAGATTAAAACATATTTGGTAAAAATATCAACCAACCAGAACACAGCTGTACTAAAATCGACCAATCAGGAGAGACGTTTTTCAGTTCTCTAAAGATTAAGCGGTGTCTATGGTCAAAGCAATTACTCCTCTTAAAAGAAAAAAAAGCGCATGATGCATCTCTTTCTTTAATATAGCAAAAGAAAGGGAGGCGAATACGCAAAGCAAACACGCATAGCGAGGCATATGGTGCTGGCCTTAGAAAAAAAAACATGTTGTCAAATTAGACATGCACCCGCCAAGAGTTAAATTATTCATTTAAGATGGGTAATTTGTGTTTGTGTTTTCTCGCAACCGAAGTGAAAAGTAGAGTGTATAACTCGGGCCTAAAAGCCATATTACCACTCGAACAATTTTCCCTCTCTACGTTCGGGAAAATAAACATCTCGTGGTAATATGGCTTACTTTAGACCCTTGTCAAACAATCTACTATAATGTTGTTGCAAACGACGAATTAAAATATCACTTATTAGGTGTACGTATCTGTATGTGCCTATACATATAAAAACCACCCGCAATAATATCTTACAGTAAAAAGTGGTGTCATACTTTCTAGCGGTGACATGGTATCGTACGGAATTCAAACTCACATCAAAAAAATGTACGAAATTGTACACTAATGAAAAAAAATTGTACTACACGTATTTACAAGAAAACAATGATCACCGCTAGGAAGCATACTTTGTGGGCGGCGCTATCTATTTCATTATGTAACAGTCCAGTTTTCAACTTTCTTGTGAATCAGAAAATATGTACGAGAAGTGTACGTTCATATTCTAAAGCAGCAACCTACAAAAGCTTTATAATTTGAACATAAGGCACTAGTCCCACCGCGAGCTAGTAAACTATGAGCTATCGGCTATTTCAAGGGACAAAAGATACATGGGTGCGCCCAGCGATGATATTTGTCTCTCTTTTGTTTACACGGGAGCGAGTATCTTTTGTCCCTTGAAATAGCCGATAGCTCATAGTTTACTAGCTCGCGGTGGGACCAGTGCCTTATGTTCAAATTATAAAGCTTTTGTAGGTTGCTGCTTTAGAATATGAACGTACACTTCTCGTACATATTTTCTGATTCACAAGAAAGTTGAAAACTGGACTGTTACATAATGAAATAGATAGCGCCCGCCACAAAGTATGCTTCCTAGCGGTGACATATTGATCATTGTTTTCTTGTAAATACGTGTAGTAGAGTCATTCGGGTCAAAAGCACGCACTTTATTTTCTATGTTCTTAAAAACCTATCAAATATGGGATTTCCGAAGTGATTGGATAAAAATATCGTAGAGAATTTTATGTATTTCCATTATTTAGGTATATTTACAACCAAAACTGCTTATAACACTTTAAACTCTCGCGCTTTGTAAACATACTTAAAAGGTTTGTTTTAACGGGTCTAACGCGATATTTATGTATTTACCTTTTTTACCGACGTTTCGACACGGGTTTCACCGGCCGTGGTCGCGGATATGACTGTCGTCTCAGCAAGTTGTCAACGGAGATATGGGTACACAACATTTGACTACCCTACAAAAGTTAACAAGAATGTGTCTTTTGTAGGGTAGTCAAATGTTGTGTACCCATATCTCCGTTGACAACTTGCTGAGACGACAGTCATATCCGCGACCACGGCCGGTGAAACCCGTGTCGAAACGTCGGTAAAAAAGGTAAATACATAAATATCGCGTTAGACCCGTTAAAACAAACCTTTTAAGTATCAAAACTGCTTAATTTTGTTTTTGTATGTGTTTTAGCAAAATGTGCCGAACGCGTACTTTTTCCCCGTCATGCGGGTAAAATTACGCAAGCTTTCGGGTAAAACTGCGCATACTGGGAAAAGGTACACATTGAAAATCTTGATAGATATTATCAATAAAACGCAGGTTATTGGCATAATCAACGTTTATTAAATTTAGAAAACAATATAATTGGCAACTTTTTGTACTTGACTCTAAATATAACTCTAAATACTTTACGCATTAATTATTGCAATGACCTATAGAGTGTTAAAACTCAACTAAAGAGAAGTACAAGATTAGGCACAAGGTTTATCATCGCATATCAATATACTCAAGTATTAAATAACCTTACATGCATATTTGTTCGTGTCGGGTTACAAAAACGCAACGTATATACAAATACACGTGCGCACTTTTAAACCCGTACTCTTACCCCAATTAGCAACAATATTTAACGGTCGGTCTCAACCCATATGCTAATACTTATTAGAGACAATGTTTACTCTTAAATAAATAGTACAATAACCAAACAAGATATATAAAACAAACTTACGGGCTTAAATCCATTAATCTAATGTGTACAATCTTTTCCCCGGCACGTATATTGAAGAAATTATCAGCACTTTTCGATTTCTGCGACCTGCCGCGAAGAGTACTTGACTTTTACATGCACGGCGCGTGGCTCCGAAGCGGTGCCGCTCAGGGCACTAAATTTCGCGAACACACACCTTAGCCTCCCCACCACCGCCGGAGAGAAGGGAGCTGCGTACTTTTACCCACCGCGCGCTGTTACCCCGAATGACTCTACAATTTTTTTTCATTAGTGTACAATTTCGTACATTTTTCGTACAATTTTTTGATGTGAGTTTGAATTCCGTACGATACCATGTCACCGCTAGAAAGTATGACACAAAAAGTGTTTCAAATGTATAGGCGAGAGGTTGTAACGTTACCGAACCGCATCCTTAACTTTCTGAAAACAGTCTCAATGTCAATCCGAACAAACACAAATAGCATTTATTCCAAGTATTCCAACATAGTTACTCCATTTATGTTATGACTGTTAACCTCGAATTATAAGTCCTTAATCCAATTATTATGATTACATTACCAGTGTCCCAAATGTCATCGTATCGTAGATGCACCTATTTTGCTTTTTTATAGCTATGTGTATATGTACCTACCTATGAGCCAATTTATGAAAATGATTGCAAAACAGAATGCTGGATGCGTTCGTAATATTGACAGATTCCACGCGCATCAATAAACTTCAGATTTCAATCATAACAACACTGTCAATTCTGATGGAGCACTTGTGTCAGCCGGATGTACATAATAGCTCGTTTTTGTTCAGTGGATTGATTCGCATTGTTCCGAAGCCTAAATGTATTATCCTACTAATATTATAAATGCGAAAGTTAGTGTGTTTGTGAGGATGTTTGTTACGCGAAACTACTCAATCACGCAAAAACGGCTGAACGGATTAAGACGAAACTTGGTAGGTATACATCGAGTTTATAGCCTGGATTAACATATAGGATACTTTTTATCCCTAAAATCATCCCTCAAATGGATCAACATCGAAGTATAAGATCAGGCGGATGAAGTCGCGGGCAAAAGCTAGTAAGACTATAAATAACACTCGCACTTAACTAACAAATCGGCCGATTACCTTTTAATCCTTTTATGCTTTCTACTTGTTAGTATAATATTAAAGTCTTTGTCGTAGTCTTCCGTAGGGGTCACCCGAGGGATTAAAAACAGTAGCATTGGGAATTGGTGACAGTCAGCACCGGCATCGCATGCGTAAAGTCGTATTACAAATTACAATGGTAAGTACCTACCCTAGGTATAGATTTTATTTGGATCAAATAGACGGTCGATTTGTTTGATCATGGTTAGGTATATCGACATCGCAACCGCGTTTCAACGTCATTCGCGATCTCATTTCGACACTTTAGGGTATATATGTAACTAGTTTATGCCCGCGACTTCGTCCATTGGAACTCGTTCTTCGCGATAGAATTTAGGTGCGTAAGTAAATAATTCTCGCACCTATTTCATATCAAAAAATTAAAATGAGGAGCATTAAATACTTAATGGCAGCACTGATGTTATTCCTTGCCCGGTGTCCGATTTTAGTCGAACGCACCTTAATATTTTATATCAGCCGCTTGCCTAGTCATCGCACTTTCATACAAACCTCTTAAGGGATGATTTCCGAGATAAAAAATATCCTATGTCCTTCCCCGGGGCCCAAACTATCTCCATACCAAATTTCGTTTAAATCAGTTCTGCGGTTTAAGCGTGAAGAGGTAACAAACAGACAGACAGACAGTTTTATAGATTTGGATATGAAGTAAGAAACGTCACTTCCTTGACTTCTTCTAGGATCGTAGTCGGATTTAGATTTTTAACACAAAAGCAAGCAATGCTGTAAATAAATGCCCTGACCGGGATTCGAACCCGGGATCTCCAGCTTAGACAGGGTCACTACCAACTAGGCTAAAGCGGTCGTCATGGTCGGAGTGAGCCACTCGTGAGGCATTACCCTTTAAAGCCAGATGAAATCTAAACCTGGAACACGGCAAATGACTTTGGGAACCCGACGTGACAACGACGGCTATAAACAGACCGACTTCTACAGCCACTGCCTATTAAACATTTTTAGAGCTTCGCATCACTAACAGTGCCATAAACGGTGTCGAGCTGAGCGTGCGTGCAGACTTTAATTAAGTATTAGACATGTGGAAAAACGTTACTTTTCGATCACCGTTATTGTTATTCCCGTTCCAAAAAGATCACATTGAAAAATCACCGTGACTTTGTCACTTCGGTTATTTCGTGTCACGACATTTGCGTGTCGATCGTTCCCGGCAGTTACTGATATTTTTGTAACAACTGATGTTACTCTGTGACAGCGCACCGCAGTCACAGTCACAGTTAGTAACAGCGGTCACGAGGCACGACGCGACGCGTCGCTTACACACTGTTCCAGTGATATCGTCGCTAAGTAACAACGTTATTTTGTAACGTTGTTACTTCGTGACAAGTCACACTGTTACTTTTTAACGGTGGATCACCGTGATTTTTTCATCGTGAAGTTATTTATCACCCACCTCTATTAAGTATTTCGTCTTCTGTCTCATTATCTATTCCAGAATCTTGGTTGTTTGATCTATAATTTAAGAAAAAATATCGTCAGTAATACATTTCAAATGTTGGGCAATATTCCTATTGAAAACGGAATGATAAAAACAGATCAACATCCTCCTAGCGTTATCCCAGTCCCAGTACAGTTGCATCCTGAAGGATGCCTGGGGTCCGCTACCTAATCCCAAGATTTGGCGTAGGCACTAGTTTTTACGGAAGCTAAGTACTGCCATCTGACCTTCCAACCCCGAGGGGAAACAGACCTTATTGGGATTAGGCTTTGTCAAGTGAGTGGGCAACTTGACTGTTAGAAGTTCTCAAACCGCCCGAAGGCCTCCAACTTGGCTTAACGACTGCTGCCATAGACAGCAACCCGGATCAACGGCTTAACGTGCCTTCCAAAGTACGGGAGCGCTCAGTTAGTAACCACTCAAAGCGGTCACCCATCCAAGTCCTGACCGCTGCCCACGTTGCTTAACCTTAGACACCGCAAGCGGTACCCGGCGCCGCTGGGCCACGATAAAAACAGATCATTCCGTAATTATGCCCTTGTGTGTACAAGTGGAAAATCACATTAAAACCTCCCAGCTCCCGTTCCCCATTACTGTCTGTTTTGTATAAAAATTCAGCACAAAGGCATTTTGCTTTATAAGCCGCAATAAAATAGATAAAGTAGCCGATAGCAACGTGTGCTTCCATTCGCGTCCATGATTAGTCCAAACCGTGATTTAAACACCTTACCGGCTTCAAATTAAGTGAATACTTATACAGTTTAAGTAAGACATGTAGTGTAGAGTAATGGCAACACTGGAGCGGAAGCGGAAAAACGAAACGGACTAGTATTTACGAGCTGTACATCCGCCCACTGGGCACTTCCATTCGCGCCTTGGACAAAATTCAATATCTACCATAATTTTAAAGATTTTAGCATCACCTTATTCAAAGTAATCAGTACCTACCCTTACCATGAGTTTGCAATGTTTACATTACCGTACTCGCTAGTGACTGCGTAGACGATTTAGTATGGGGATTCTTAGTTCTATTGCGTAACCGCCCGAGGCGCTGTATTTGTGTCCATACTAAATCGTTTTTACGCAGTCGCCAGCAGTAATGCAAACATTGCAAACTCATGGTAAGGGTACTGTTTAAAAAAGACTTGCACGCCCCTAGTGCGGGTTCTACAATTCATTTTGCCTAAATCCAAGCCGTATAGTAGGTGTGAATCCCCATATAAATGGACATTGGGAGTTACAAGTCATGATAAAGTTTGGCCTCACGATGGAAACTGTTCCTTAGGCTACTTGTAACTTATACTGAGCGAGGCCAAACTATCCACGCAAAAAATTCAAAATGGCGGCTATTTTAGTTTCCAAATTTTTTTTATTTTTTTTAGAACTCAAAAATGCTTCGTGCTACACAAAAACTTTGTATGACAATTATGTTACGCATAAATTTATCTATAACTTTGGTTATTATCATTTTCTCGATATATCTAATAGTTTATGAGAAAAATGGTGTTCAATATTGCGTTTCTTGTTAAAACACTGTTTGTCAAAAGGCTTAGCAAAATCGAACTGCATCGTATGCAGAAAGCAATTCATTTTCTCCAGTGATACTAGCAACCAATATAAAGGATTTCATCAGACGAAATGAAAATTTCATCGACGGGAATTCAAAATGGCGGTCATTTACCAAAGGGGGAGCCGCATTTTTTAAAAAGTGTATAATTTCAAAACGGCATCTGCTATTTAAGTAATATGGGTATCAATCGATTGGTATTGACACCATTAATTAAAATAAGAAAAATACCATGTAAAAAATTAAAGATAGCGGCCAACTAATATCAAAATTGTTAAATTTTCATTCTTCTTTTTTTGGTTATATTAAAAATAACAACTAAATGTCCAATTATATAGTCAACTTATATATTTACATAAATTCTCATAGTATTATCTACGCGATGAAACAAAAATTATGACAATCCGTCGAGTAGTTTTTGGACTATACGAATTACAAACGAGCCTTGGTGACTATGTCACAGTAGTTATGGAATGAAACTGCGCTTTTGTAATGAAAGCAAGTCGCTTTTGCATAATTGTATTAGTGAAGAGACTAAACTTGATTACTTTTTTCGATAATATCTAATTTTCACCCGTCAGTAACCGAGATTACGCCACTTCGAAATTATAAGTCTAAAACGTTCTACTAAGTTAAAAGGTGGCCAAATTTGGACAATAAATGTGGCAATCGATATAGGAAAATGTTGTTCAACATAAAAAATAACGCTGTGATTTTTTATAACATAACTTAAGGGCCTATCGTGGTATCGGGTAAATTATCAGCGCCTGTCAAATTTCGATTTTTTTAATAACTTACCCCATTAACTGACACATGCATTATTCACGCACACTACCTCATTTTGCTGGGTCGGGTCACTGACCCATGTTTATGCCAACTTATGACAATATAGATTTTAAATATTTAAAGGTTTCTTGGTGCAGAAGAGAAGTGTAACAAAAATCGTCAAGTTCTGATCTGTAACCAAAACTCAAGTATTAGTTGTATCTGAAAATGTCTTGAATTTGGAATTTGTGGTAGTAAAATATTCAGTTCCTTGTTCATAACATAAAACTTGTCAAACCCCTGTTTTGTAAAATGTATTTTGTTTTGCCCCTTCCTCACAGACTCATTTTTATACAACTTAAAACAGAGAAAGAATTTTCCTAATCGGTTCGTGCATGTTATGACTGTTTTATGTTTATGACTTAGGTACTTATTTTGAGAGTTTACTTGGTGATTTTCATGATACGAGTATATGTTGTACCTTAAATAGGTTATTTTAAGCAAAACTTTTCATAAATTGGTTATTTTCTGTTTATCAGTTGGTTAACTCTAAAATGGACACTGATTTAATGCAAGTTTTAAAAGATGAAGCGGTAGTTTTATTACAATATATATAATAACTACTGAAACTATTTATACGGCACGGGATAACTGCAGCAATATTGTGAAACAACTTTGTATTTGAGGAACCAGTACCTAACCTTATAGGTAGTTCTTGTTATTCACGACCTCCCGTCGTCGCAGAATTGCGCATAGAATAGTATGACATTCCCTGTGGAGGGGCGCATCGTCGTTACGAGTATCGTGAATGACAAGCACTATAAAACCTAATGATATAACAAATATCATCAAGAAAGTCATTGTAACAGTCTGCAATTGTGGAACTTGGCCGGACCACTACTGTATCAGCTCTGACAAATTAACTTTTATACACTTCTTATAAGGTCCATAAATGAAAGGAATAATTAGCAGGGTGCGTTTACATATTCTTCTAGTGTGAAAAATCGTGCCGTCGATGACACTTAACTGAACATCCGTGAACCTTATTGCAACGAGATAAGGTTCAATAATGGTTAACATTGCGTCTATTTTCATCAATAATAAATAGCAATTATTATTATTTGCTATTCGTTTACTATAACGTCGAGACAATTATTGCGATGCGACATAAGTACTTACTTGTACTGTACAAAATCAAAGCAACGCAACGGGATTTCCAACGCATGAAAGCTTTAGATAGAAACTAGCGCAGTTTAATATTATAAGTAATTACTGCATATTTGTGTGTTAGACATCGTCATTGTCACCACATCCCCAACAACTACTTGGTTTATTATTTATAAATGAAACATAGGTTTATTATTTTCATTCTAGGTATAATTATATTATGACCAGGCGGCTTAGACACTACACAATTTAAATCCACATCACTCAAACTGGCGAAGAAACTCCGATATTCTGCTCCCGCTGCAAGAGAGCACTCTAGATCTGTTTCTTGGTATAACGCTGATATTTTATAAACTTCTGTTCAAAGCACCATAATAATTGTGCCTGTTTGTACAAATTCTGGGATATGTTTTGTTTATGCAGATTCTGCGATATATTTAGGTAATCATTGTTTGACGTGAAAGCGCCGTACATATACACGTAAAATATGACATTAGATTCGTTAAATTATTGAAATATAAAAATACAATTTGTTTACAAATTTTAATTTGAAATATGATGAGTGACATAGATGCCAAAACGTTCCGTTCTGGGTGGCCAATTTATAAAAAGTAAATTACTTTGAACTGAAATACATCGGTAACCTTTTTACGTTTAAAATGCCTTTTCGTAAAGGAAATCATTATAATTTAGTTGCATTAGTAAACATTGGGGACCAAAGATTGCATTTTTATGTTATAACGAATGGCTAATACTAAAAATTCCATGTTAAAAGATTATTCAATAGCCACACGTCAACATTTATTTACCCTACTTCAATGAATGCAATCTTTGTGTGTGGTATACATTTTGTATTTGTATACGAGCAAGCTGTCAAAAAGCGTGTTTTTATGACATGTCAAACTGAGAAAAGCAGCATACGTCTGCTCCCATTGAGGGCCGGAGCCCATCTGCCGGCAAGAAAACTACGGCGGCCGGTCAAATTTTCGGAATTTCCTTTGCATTGTTAAGAAAATCTCCACATTTTGAAAATGTTAAACACATACGACCTAGATAACATGTAGTTTTGTTACTATTCAAAAATTGAAGACCTTTCATAAAGTATTAACGTTGTAGTTTGCGTTTATTTCCTTTAGTAGAGCTAACTTTGGATTGAATTTTTATGAAGAAAACTATAAGTAATTGTGTTTCTGAAACACATGACATGTAGAATGTATCCTTAAATAACATATATAGGAATTACAGAATTCAAGCTTTAGTAATAATAATACAGCAAGTGATCCAACCATCGCAATTATTCAGAAATTTGCTGGGTGCAGTCTTAAGAAAAAATATTTTTTTTTTGCAATAAACTTTTGATATTCATACCCTATAAGTACTTATATTCATACCTTATATATTTTTTGAACCTTAAAAGAATATTTTTTTCCAAAAACAATCACACTACAGAAAGTTTCCCCAATATAAAAAAACAACTGACACACAATGCACATGCACAATGTACTATAGATTAAAATGTTCTTAAACGCAGAAAAAACAAAGTGTAGGATTTTACAGAGTATAAATATCAAAAAAATAAAAATAAAATAAAAAGTTTATTGCTAAACACAGAAAAAAAAATTTTCTTAAGTTTTGTAACAAAAAGCGTATTTTATTTAAAGTTGAGCAACATTTTTCTCTATCGATTGCCACATTTATTGTCCAAATCTGTCTACCTTTTAACTTAGTAGAACGTTTTAGACTTATATTTTTGAAGTGGCGTAGTCTCGGTTACTGACGGGTGAAAATTAGATATTATCGAAAAAATAATCAAGTTTGGTCTCTTCACTAATACCATTGTGCAAAAGCGACTTGCTTTCATTACAAAAGTGCAGTTTGTTTCTATAACTACTATGACACAGTCGCCGAGGCTCGTTTGTGAATGAATGAATGAATGAATGAATCACATTTATTACAGATTATAAAATCCATAATTTTGTTAGTAGGTACACAGTAAATATTTGTTAGTAAAGTACAGTTAAGTTAAAATAAATTAAATTAATTACAAAAGGATTTTTGGGCATCCGGAGTGTATTTTCACCCAGAAGCTTAGTATAGGGTTGTCCCATTTTTCAGCAATAACTTCCAGGAAGCTGTTGGTGCTGTTCCACACTCTGTGCATCAGGGAGGCGACTCGTTTGCGAATTATTGCTGAAAAACAATCCGTTCGAGCCTCCGCAAACATCCCTGACGCACTGCAGTGCTTCCTCAGCCCCATCAGCACCCTGAAAGCATTGTTGTATTGGACCCGGAGAGCCCTATACGATCTCTGCGTGTACCTGGTCCACAAGCCACACGTGTACAAGGATTGGCAGTAAGCCTTAAATAGCGTCACCTTGACGTCCTTGGTACACTTGGCAAACCTTCGTGCCAGCATATTACAGCGAACGGCTAAGGCTCTCCGCTCCCTTTCCATATCTAAATCATCTGTGAGATCCTCCGTGACCCAATGACCCAAGTACTTAAACTGTTTAACCTGTACAAGCGGCTTGCCATTAAGTGTGACTGGTGGAACTGTCCTATACATTTTATTCCCGGCTTTAAACACTAAAAGCTCGCTTTTCTTTGAGTTGTACTTGAGCCCATGTGTCACGGCGTATCTCTCACAGATGTTCAGCAACCTCTGGAGGGCATTGACCGATGGGCACAGCAGGACCATGTCATCGGCATAGCTTATATTGTTAACAAACTTACCGCCAATCGAACATCCGACCCCAGCCCTGCTGAGCTCACCGATCAGTCCGTTCATGTACAAGTTGAAGAGCAAAGGCGAAGACAACCCCCCCTGCCTCACCCCGCACTCCAGCCTGTACATGTCCGAAAGCTGTCCTGACCATCTCACATGATTTGTCTGGTGGCCGTACCAATACTTAAAGATAGACACGAGATCTGAAGGTAAATTAGTCTCGTGTCTAAGCTTATGCCACAGTATTTCGTACGACACCAGATCAAAGGCTTTCGAGAGGTCTAGAAAGCACGCATACACGGGTGTGTCCGCCCTAGCGTAGTACTGGACAGTGTGCTTAAGACAAAGTACAGCTGACTCAGTAGAAACCCCCGCCCTAAAACCAAATTGGGCATCGTGTAGGTCGGTGGTTTTTTCTAGATGTTTATTAAGCACACTATCCAGCACCTTTGCTATCACGGTAGCCAGCGAGATCGGCCTGTAGTTGCCTCTGTCGGAGACATCTCCTGTCCTATTTTTGACTATTGGTACCACTATAGTTTTCATTAAATCCTGTGGCAGGTAGGAATGTCTGATAAAGAGGGTAAACAACATGGCCAGCACTCGCGGCAAGTGCACACCCGCATATTTAAGGTGCTCTATCCCCAGGCCATCATGGCCTGCATGGGTGGCATGTAATTCGTATAGTTCAAAAACGAATCGACGGATTGTCATATTTTTTGTTTTGTCGCGTAGATAATACAATGAGAATTTATGTAAATATATAAAATGACTATATCGTTGGACATTTAGTTGTTATTTTTAATATAACGAAAAAAAGAAGAATGAAAATTTTACAATTTTGATATTAGTTAGCCGCTATCTTTAATTTTTTACATGGTATTTTTCATATTTTAATTAATGGTGTCAATACCAATCGATTGATACCCATATTACTTAAATAGCAGAGGCCGTTTTGAAATTATACACTTTTAAAAAAATGCGGCTCCCCCTTTGGTAAATGATCGCCATTTTGAATTCCCGTCGATGAAATTTTCATTTCGTCGGATGAAATCCTTTATATTTGTTCCTAGTATCACTGGAGAAAATGGATTGATTTCTGCATACGATGCAGTTTGATTTTGCTAAGCCTTTTGACCAACAGTGTTTTAACAAGAAACGAAATATTGAACACCATTTTTCTCATGAACTATTTGATATATCGAGAAAATGATAATAACCAAAGTTATAGATAAATTTATGCAAAACATAATTCTCATACAAAGTTTTTGTGTAGCACGAAGCATTTTTGAGTTCTAAAAAAAATAAAAAAATTTGGAAACTAAAATAGCCGCCATTTTGAATTTTTTGCGTGGATAGTTTGGCCTCGCTCAGTATAAGTTACAAGTAGCCTAAGGAACAGTTTCCATCGTGAGGCCAAACTTTATCACGACTTGTAACTCCCACTTAAGGATTCATACCTACTAGTACCTACATAACACCTACATAACAAGCCAGAAAAATAAAACCTAATAAGAATGTCAGCAAATATGCAGAATTAAAAAGACTTAATATAATGGACAGTGGGCGAAGTAACTCTATAAAGATGTTACTCAACACCCGAACACGCCATAAGTAAGCATAATATATATATATTATCTGTAATAGTAATTTGTGTTCACATTTGTTAATTAACGTACATAGATGTACTATAAAAGAACTTCTATATTATAAGTCAATGTTAACGTATATATTATGCTCCATCACTTATTACATAACACTGACTAGAAAGAAGTGAAGTAAACAAAAAATGAACAACAATATCCAGTTTATACCCAACGCGGCGCGTTAGTGAGCCCTCCGTGCGTCCGCAGTCAGTGCCGTACGCTGGCTAATTAGCCAGCCACAAGATAAATGTCAGCAATCACGAACGCCGCCTTCGCGCCCGCTACCCTTTCCGCCCGCCTCGGCGGCCGCAGGCGCCTCCGCTATTCAGCCTACGAAAAACAATGCCAGTTACATGCAAGATACATCGTGCGGGAAAATATGGACATTAACGATGGTGATAACTACGAAAAAAATATGGCAGCCGATTTTCATCATCATTTCGAGTTCTGATAATTATTATAGTCACTTTAACAACATACATGTATATTTGCAAACGGATGATGCATATTTGAGTTTTTGATGCATATTTGTGTTTTGTCGATAAAATGACAGTTGGAATGCCCTTACCCGCATTTGACCCCTGGCTCACATAATTATATGGAACGTAAAATAAAATTGAGTTTCTGCTTGTGCAAGTCAACAATCGTCATCTTAGCATTCAATTCAAATTAGAACTTTTAGTTGGTAAAAATACGAACACTTCGGTTATTAAACATTCTTGTTATATATTTCATACAAGTATAGACAATGTTCACGCCACATTTCTAATATTGCAACGATTCTGCTACGTGACTGGTAGTCCAATCGGCCTTTTTATTTGGCCTAAGAAACAAAAACGGCCATGATCGATATACTCGCGTACATACCCACAATGTTGAACACTGTCAGTAGTTTGTTCCGATCGTGATCGTCAAAATGAATGAGTAATAGAACTTTGAAACGCTGATGTACCTAAAATACCTAATGGTGTCATAGCAAATGTCAATTGTTGAACTTTTAGAAGGCCGCGGTGTAATGACAGGGGTCGCCGTCGTTGAACCATATCGCTGTAAATCAATGTTTTGCATAAATATTTAAAGGGGAAATTACCCTGTTGAAAGTTCACAATGTTTCGCAAAAAAATAAACATAATTTCCATAGGTCCTCGTAATATTACCGTCTTTCTTAGTAACTACGCCTATCAAAAATGTAAATTAATGTAGCCACGGCATAATGTTGCTTGTATTTAAAAACTTTCCGCGTGTGTTGATGTACGGCTTTCTCCGATACTTTTGAATAGGCCGCTTCATGATTATGCATGAATTATATTTCGCTGCACAGCCTCTCATGATAATAACTTGTAGTATGCGTAGCAATCTGCATCAGTACTTGCACAATATTTTAGAGCTAAAAACAGATGAAAAATTTCCCGGTATCCGAACCGAACCCAGCCACTGCCATCTGGCGGCACGGCTGCAACCTGTCATTGTGTTCTTTGTGCATCAGTCAAGCAAGACCGGATTTCATATACTTAAATTATTAAAATTAACAATAGACAGTATTTCAGTGATAATTAGTAGTATTCGTTTATTAAAACGATTACGGGAAGAAGTGTTGTGTTCGGTTCGAAGATAAAGTTGCGTTTTTTGTGTTCTTTTACACGTTCGTTTTCAGATAGACACGACGCGACGCCATGGCGGACAGTACTTGTGTATGAACAAGTAAAATCCAATATGTAATGTCGCCGATTCAAATAATCGGTCGAAGATGCTTACATAATAAACGACATATGCATAACGCTACAAGAGGACAATACGAAAGAAGAAAGATTGCAGTCAAATGATGATTCCTGATTGTTGAATGCTGATTTACTTGGCCTTATGCGAATCCTGCTCGGCACTGTGGAGTGTTAAAGATGGACACGTCTCTTTGCCGGCTGCCTATGACGATTGTGGTGTTACTGTTATGGGTACACTCTTTTGTCGCAGCGATCAGTAATTGTGGCGTATTACCATGGATACGCTCTCTTACATACAGCAGTGAGTAAACTGGATATTCGCATTACAACTGCGGTGTGCTAAATATGGGCACACTCTTTTGTACAAGCAAGCAAGCTTTGTCTTTGCTTTGGCAAGTGCGACAAGTAACTCGGATACTTTCTCCGACATACAGCGGTAAGTTTTGCTTGCTGGGCAGTGGGCATTGTGGTATGCTAAGTTGGGTATTCTCCTTGCCCTCTAATTGCCGCCGGCCGCATATTACAAATCTTCTGTTATAGATTTGTATTGGTAAGCAAATATAAGTACACTCTTGCGGCGCAAACATTAATTCAGTAACATGGAGTGTATGTTGACAGATATATTATGTTTTGCACTTTAATACAAATACTGTTTTTTATCTTCAACAACTGGCAGCTGTGTGTATTTCCTGTAAGTACCTGATTTTTGCGAGTTCTGTGATGAGGCTTTCTTGGGCCCATTCTTTACTCATTGCATATTGCACGCTATTGCAGTTTAAATCAACAGCGCCTAAGATTTAGCATTGACATTGCTATAATGATGACAAATGTTGAAAAAGAGAGGGACGCCTTGTTTAAGGGCTGTGGCTACCCTTGGCTTATACAGTAATTACTAAATATAAGTGTTGTATGGTATTTCTCCTTACCATCTGGCAGTGTACTGCTGTTAGTACAACTTATATGCAACATTTTGTCAGTATACACCTGGTTTGGTAGTACAACTGCTCCGGGCCCATCAATTATTCATATTGTGACCTCGGAAAGCTCGGATATTACCTGATATGGTTTTAGTGTTTTGCTCACCTTAAATCACCCTTACATATATTCACTATATTTACAGCCAATCGATTTTAAATAAGAATTTTCTTCCTGCAAGGACAATATGATTGTTTACATCCAGCTCAAGCCGACACAGGAGATACAATTGGCTTCATGGATAAGTATATTAAAATGGAATTAAGGAAGGCCCTGACTCATCAATTGCCACCGGAGTGCCGCTTAATTAACTTTATGTGTTGTGAGTATATCAGTAATGACAATCTTATCTGGATGTTTAATACATATGCACTGATACAAAGAGTGGAGAAAAGATATGTCAATGACTCATATGTCAGAATCTTGAAGATATGTCAATAATGTGTTATAATCAGTAACACTGTAATCACAGTTTAATGAACAGACATTTGACATTACACTAGCAGTCATAAAGAAAACAGGATTATATATATCTATTGGTATATATCATTACTTCTTTTACCAAGAGCATAACTGACACATTCCTATTCCTTGAGAAATAGTTTATATAGACCTATGTCAATTTTTTTCTGGAATGACTTAATGAGTCTCCAACAATAATTACACACAAGGCTATTGATAATATCGTAATGTACTTAAGCCTATTCATATTAATTTATATTGGTATTTTCTAATGGCTACTTGTGCGGTGACTTTGGAATGGACCAGCCATTTAAAATTTTGCATACCTTGAGGCCTACTTGCAAAAATAATAATTGATTCTGATTTGTACCAGTTAATTAAGCCTTGTTACACACAGGTTTATAGACACAAGTGGTTGTAAATGTCTATTAAAGGTATCTAATCTTAGAGATGACTATGATTTGAGGAGGAAGACATATTTGTTCTTTCATCATCATCAGTATATATACCCCCCACTCACAAGGCACAAGCCTCCTTTCACTATTGAGTGCGAGAATGAGAATGTTTTTTCCATATCTGCCCCTTATGAGATATCTAATGTAGGTAATGTTACATGTCTTATGACAACATTACTCACCTTAGCAGTGATCTATTGGTCATGCACCTAAAGTATGTATACAATTACTATCTCACTGCACATTAAAATATATTAATATCTTAATTAGTTGCGCTAAGAAATCAATCTGATTTTTAAATAATGAATAAATAAAATAAATAAATATTCATGGACAGCCTAGGTACATAAATCAGGGTCCCATACAGAAAAACCTTGTGCTGTGGGTGCTGAGCAGGGATATACAAAATGGTATATATGTTTCTGATTTTCCATTGCGTGAATTCAAAGAGTAGTCTCAAGCTAAATATGGAATAGATTTTTAATCAAGATCTGTTCGGTTATAAAGATGTGATAAAACGATATATACAAGTGTGTAATAGGAATTAAAGATTACATGTGATTATATGTGATATACGCAGTTATATCTATATAGAAATGTAAGTAAATTCTTATATGGAGGTTAGCAACCCCTTTTGGAATATTATGAGTTACCATGTTTACTTGCTCCTCATTAGTGGCGGAGCATCCATACAACTCGATTTCCGCCAACTTGCCTAATTTTCAACCAGTGCAGTTCTGCTACTATGGCTCGTGAGCAATGAGAAAGGCAAGTTATTCCTGCCTTCACTAAGATTATTTTTGACGCGCTGCCACTGCTCCTCATACCTAATGTCTTTTGAGTTTACATTTTGCCTTACCTGATATGTATGTAAGGAATATTACCACATTGGTCTTATAATGAAGGTTAATGTTAATCTAAGCCTCACTTCTGGGAATTAATTAGAAGACTCATCTACAGATTGTATGTTAACAAATTTTCTTTATTTATCTCAAGATTAAGATATTTTGAAGTATGTTACGTTTTCAAATATAGGTACATATTTGGATATGCGAATGCAACAATTACGAGTAATGAGGCATTAATGGAAAAGTCATGAGGAACTTCAGATGCAAGCTTTATCTTAGATGCTATCATAGTCACGATATATTTATAGCATACATGCGTCTACTTACCTAAGACCACTCTTACCAATAAGTACTTTGGGTATTTAGAGAGAGTACTTACAGATGTATAGTGAGACAAAACGTAGTTTAAATTTATGCCATTAATAAGATGTTGATAAGCGTGTTTGTCCTGTTATCTGTTATGTTATAAAGGAAGCACCTTGCTCACAGAGCTTTTGGGCTTCATCTCTCCATTGCTGCGTCTGACGGTCAGACGTAAGTATTGCTAGAGTCGACGATAACACCACGATGCTTCAAATAAGAGGCTGCGCTGGTAGCCTGGTTAAAGGAGGGTATTTTGGAAGTATTAGTAATCACCTAATTTGATCAGATTGTGATAGCTCCCCGATATTTTTATTAATAACTTTACATCGGTCACACTATTAATACCTATACTTTATTTTTATTGTAAGATGAAAGAATAAGACCAAGCCCGTAAGGAGCTTGGTAGTATGAGGATTAGTTTTCCAACCTTCTCCTTAGTAAAGTGTGACTCATGATATTTTTCGTGAATCAATTTCATTATTCTCAGTGGCTTTCCCTAGCCCACGTAGTGTACATATGTGCAAAATATTACATCTGATAAGCGGCGAGTGGCGCTCGGCGCTGCCGGCGCCCTCTAGGATAGCTGCGCCAGCGTTAAGCCGCCTCTAATAACATACCTAACCATCGTTTTGCCTTATGATTATTTAAGAACCTGTTCCCCATGAAGCTCATTAATTTCAAATAATAAGACTCCTGAAGTGGCACTAATGCATATATAAGTCACTGATATGATCGATATCTATTTAAGTTCTCATATCATAGTGAACATAGGTTAATGTTGGACTTCGAAGTTCATTTTATATCTGGTAGATATGTATACCTAAATAGATATTACCTACCTGACAGTGTATTCTTTAAGGTTTATTTATAGCCTGTTATCCCGTTACAGGATGAGCATTTAGCTTATTATTTTTCGTAGATACTTAAGTCGGCTCTCAGACGATTATCCTAGGATAAAATTTTCTCGCAGCGGAAGTTGTATCGATATTTCCTTAATTTAGATATACCGCTGTTTAGTTACAGTCAGAGCGTTCACTATCGCTTAATCTTGGAACACTAGTAATATTTGGTGGCTTCGTATTAAATGAATAACATATTTATGAGTATTGATGTTAAAGTAATAACATAAATTACAAGATTATTATTTTTTGTATAACGGAGAAGATCCTTACTTAGATTATATAAGGTGGTAAGGGATCAGCTAGCGCCACCTAAGATTTCTTTCTTTCTGTTAATCTATCCTTTATTTAAGGATACCCAAGCCTCAATTTGTACGTTTACAAATGTGTCTGTGTATCGAACTATGATAATATTTGAGTTTTATGTACATTAGTAACTACTTAGTAATCGATAACAAATTAACGATTAGTTACAAAATAACATTCTAAAATTGATGCGGAATCATTTGGAGGTCTCCACGATATTTGGCACCCTCGTTGATATTTTAATATTAATTTAATTTTTTTGTTAATATGGCGCTTGTGCGAAGACCCAGTTCTGTTCTAGAGCTTACCAAATAATATTTCAAGAGTATTTTCATGATCGACCTTACCCAGCGACATACAATCGTCGCTAAGCGCCACCTCGTGATCTCGATGGGCTACTAGCAACTAGTTTGCTAGATGTTAAATCGGGTAATGATTGCAAAGCCAGAAATTAACTTTGATATTTTCTCTGAACATCTACAAGTTATTATCATGAGAGGCTGTGCAGCGAAATATAATTAGAAATTAAACGAACTTACCTGTAAGTGAAGTTCTATTTTAATTATATGAGCTGCACAGCCTCGAAATGATAAACCCACCCGCCTCATTACCCATGTATCTACATATAAGTCATGAGACTGCGCAAGGAATTCCATCAAAGTTTCTTTGGACAATATTAATTGTGTCTGACTTTGCGGTGTCATTACCGGAGGGTGTGAAGTCACACCTATTTGATAGATACTCTAAACTAAATGACAGGTTGCAGCCGTGCCGCCAGATGGCAGTGGCTGGGTTCGGTTCGGATACCGGGAAATTTTTCATCTGTTTTTAGCTCTAAAATATTGTGCAAGTACTGATGCAGATTGCTACGCATACTACAAGTTATTATCATTTCGAGGCTGTGCAGCTCATATAATTAAAATAGAACTTCACTTACAGGTAAGTTCGTTTAATTTCTAAATAAGACGCTTTGCGTGGCTGTTTATTGTTAATTTGAAAATCTGTTCTACTAACATACTAACATCATTATAGATTGTTATATGGAAGTTTGTTGAACAATTAAGCGCTTAAGTAGGTAAGGTTTTAATAATCGTTTATGTTAAGAATAATGATGCTAAACGAGCCGTCATCGCGAACGCTCATGAAAGAACCGCGTGTCGGGTTGAAACGTTATATCCCCGTTTCATTATATTTTAATAAAAATGACTGTATTGTACATAGTTTTATTTTGTTTTGTATTCATTAGACGCAGAATTTCATGTTCTTTAACTTGCTGCTATATTTTAATTGATACATACATACATTATTATCAAAATGACTTGGCGGAACATATGCATAACATTTAATTTCAGTGCCACTTTTAGTAATTACAACTATTACAAGTAAGTATCCAACAGAACCAAGCAACAGAACCACAAACATCGCACTTGGCTGGTTTTTTATATATCTAAATAGTGCCATACTGGCTGAAGATAACATGAAATAGAAATACTTACAAACGTAAAATAGTAGTTTAAAATGCAACCGATACATAATGAGGGGCATTAAAATACGAGTGTTTTAATGCCTAATTATGTACAGTTGCATACATTACTTTATCTACACATATATTATAACTACTCTAAGATGGGTTCAGAAACCGTAGTAAATAAATACAATAATTGTGTTAATACAACCTTTTTTGCACGGTTGCGGAAATATCGAAATCAGAACTGGCAACCGATACCTGAATGTTATTTTAAAAAGTAAAGAGTCCCTATTCTGATGTGATCATGTCGTTCTAGCTCAAATTTCGTGAGATATATACTAAAAAAACATTGAGCTGACATTTCGCATCGACTGAATTTGAATTTTCAGTGATACTAGAATAGGGACATGTCAACTTTGACATTTAAATTTTGACAGTTTTGTTTAACGTTTAATATTTTAACATCATATATAGATTAAAATGAAAATTATATTACTGCTGTAGCCTTAGCCACAGATAAGAAAATTGCCATAAATTCATTGAATGTTGAAATGAGAGTCATTTTCTACGGTTTCCGAACGCATATTAGAGGATTTATGATATGTGTGTAGATAAACAATACTAAAGCCCGTTCTAAGTAGGACATATAGGTATACAAATGCATAAGCAGACGCCAACTTGGAAAGCTTTATAAAAACCAAACACGTTGAGATCTCATGGAGCGAATGCAATAACTGTGTTTTGAAAGTTTCCTGTAGGTAGTTAATTTTGCGTTTCACGGGCGTATCTGAATCACTTAAAATAGGCTTTACTGTCTAGAAAATAAGTGCGTTTCCGATACAAAAAGGGAGCGTCGTAGAAGCGAAACGATTTTAAATGGTTAGAATGGTTACAATTAGGTACTGCCATTTAAGCGCTGGCGAGGAAACACCGATTTAACTTACCTGCCTAACTTGCTGGTTCCTAAGTAGGTATATCTCAGTAATGTTTCAATTCAGGTATTGTTGTATGGCAGCAGCAGTTAGGGCAGTGTTAGACGCGAGGCCGACGCGACCACTCATGATTAAGGACCACGTATTGGCCCGAAACATGTCGAGCGATATTCGACGAAAAAGACGTGAGTGACCCGTTTATAATAAGTTTCTGTCAAAAATTTCTCTTTTGGTACAAGCTGCCGACTATATATTTTTGCACAGTCATCAACTACTCTTTGAGAAGGTTCTAATGAGCCAGGAAGACGACGGGTTTCTCCTGTGTAGTTTAGAAGTTATGACCACCTTCTGTCTCCATCATCAAATCAGTTCGGAGGTACCATGTAATACTGAATTGTCATCGGACTTACATAAGTATGCCAGCTCAATCGGATACCGGCACGTGAAGAAAGGATTGCAAAATTTGATGACTAACTTACCTATACGTACCTTCTTAAGTATAGAGTGCGTTACCGGCAAGCGGGCATTAATTGAAAATATCTGGGCGACCGAGCCTTGCTCGGCGTTTTCCCGGGCATGAGACCTAGCTAGATCGATTGCTCGTCCCCGAAAACCCCCACATACCAAATTTCATCAAAATCGTTAGAGCCGTTTCCGAGATCCCCGAAATAAATATATAAATAAATAAATATACAAGAATTGCTCGTTTAAAGATATAAGATTGAAACTGATATTAATATGTTCCATTAGCAATTACTTCCCATGTATTAGCAAATCATCATTATGTGAATTAACTGCGAAAATAAATTTCCTAATTCCGCACCTTCAATGTATTACGTGCACTGCTTAAGATAACGTCATAATAGTAACAGAACACTAAGGTGACTTCCTGATTTGTCGGTGCGGAGGCAGTACGATATGAGAAAAGTGTCAAATGTCAGTGTCAGCTGTCAGTCGACGCGATACCATTTTTTACTACGCCCCTACATTTAAATGAGTGCTTCCTGACTGGCGCGGGATGCGCGGTAGCGGGACGATGCGAAGGCGGTACTGCTTCGCTTCTGCGCATGATATTACTACTGCGCAAGCGTAATACTGACAGTATTATATCAAGTGGGAATCTTTGCGACGTCAGTAAGTCTACGTCAAAGAAGAAAATGAAGAAAATGTCACATATCGATCCCGCCCCGCCAAGTCAGGAAGTCGCACCAAACCGTCTGTAACCGTATGCGGTGTTCGTCAAATCTGAATGTATGGAAAGTTTGACAAGTTTCTATGGGATGACAGCTGCCGGCGCCATATTTGACGATGACCGGCCTGTGTTCGTATATTGGTGCAACTGACCCTAAGGGCTGTCATTTGTACCTACTGAGTTGTCAATTTACTTTGCAGTACATTGCTGCCAATTAAAATTTTGTTATTGCCGCTAACACACGGTCAATACGAACAATGCAAGTTAAATAAAAGCTTTTTATAATAAAAATGATTCTTATGATCTCATGATGTAAGCGCCGCGTGATTTCAGTCAACGCTCTTAATACTATTTTTTGCCAACAAATGTATGTAGAAACATAACTCTAAAATGAATAAGTGCGAGTAAACATCAGTAGTAATTAGTGAGTGAACACGAGGATTCCTGTGAACATACAAGTTCTAAATGTCTTAATTACTAGCACAAGTTTGCCTTGTCTCGCGAGTTCCGTTTTGTGGAGGCTGAATATAAAACGTGGTTTAATCTGTAAAGCGTCACTCAAGCCGACTCTAACTGGGATTATGCTGGCGCTGAAAACCCGTTAATTGTTAATGTCTTCATTAGTAGAACGTGCTAATGTCGTATTCGTGTATCTAACACTCTTAACTTCCGTTTAATTTAGGTTAGAGTACTTTTATCTCAATAGCGCGGGTGAGCCATGGTTGTGTGTTGAGCTATTTCATGCACTTTGTCTATGTGACTTTACCAAGTGAGTTTCAACCGTTGTTGTCTCTTTTGGCGTAAAATGTATCACGTTAGTGTAAATTTAAGTGATATCACTAGCAAGTTATAATGACATTCATTACAAAATTACGACTTTGAGTGGGATAGCAGTAGTGATGTAAACAGGTTAAATACGTATCGAAAAATAAAGTGATATTTTTCAAAATTATATGTATAACAATTTGAGATTACCGATATAACTACCTAACAAGTCGGAAATTAGCTTCGGAACTTTCCTTTTAGCTGCAGTGGTAACTGACAGGCGGCATTGTAAAACTTCACCGCTAATTTGGACAATGCTGTGTGGAACTGTTCATTATGTATGTGTCGCAGGCAAATTGCATAATCCGCCGTATTACATTACGGCTAGCCGTTTTACAAAACAGAGCCGTTTTGTATTATGGCGGGTCAACGATTAGCCAGATTGAATACGGCTGAACGAAAATCCGCCGGAATGTGTTCGGCGCTTTACGTTATTCAATTCGCCTAGCCGTAATGTAAAACAGCGGTTCAGTTGGATTGTATAATACGCCGTAATACATTAGGTACGGCTAGCCGTTTTACATAACGGATAGCCGTTATATACAACGGCGGATCAACGATACTGAATACAGCTCCGCTCCCACAAGTCCGCCGGATTCAATTCGCCTAGCCGTAATGTAAAACAGCGGTTCGTTAGTCGCCACTATGACATTTTTTTGTTCAATTGATTAGGGTACCTATTAATAAATATTCGGTTCTGGCGCTTCGCCGGCCGCTGCCGCCATACATTTTTAGGATTGTTCCTATGAAAACTAGTGTTGCATACTTATAAAACCCGCAGAGTTGGAAATTATGTTCTTTTATTGTTTGATGTGGATGATATTGTGTGGTGTTGACTTATATTCTTAGAACCAGCGGCATTCCAACGAGGCCTACAAATGGTAAAACGACAATTTTTTAACGAATGCTATAATTGTTAACATTGTTAATGTTAATTAGGTAGGTAGTGAGTGACATTTCTACAGTGCGTGCATCCATCCAGCGAATCTCACACTAATCTCTGTGCAATTGTACGGATTGGGCTGTGGAGGGACGCACCATGTAGCGCAAAAATTTTATACGTAATTCAAAATTTTTGTTGCATATTTCAGTTTGTTAAAATTAGAAGACACCTTCGTTGAAAGTCTGAGGCAAAGGTTTGTGAAATAAAATAGTTTACAGTCTTTGAAACAAGAAGTGCTCCTTAGAGCATAAGATGTTTTTGTTTCGTTCGACTTTTAGAGCAATAGGAAACTTGGCCGGGATGCGTCGCAGCTAGGCAAGTCACAGTGGAAATTATGATTATGAAATATTTTATGATATTAGCTGCACTGTGTATTCATATTATTCTAACCTTAATTTTTCAAGAAATTTCAAAAGATACTACTTAATAACACGATAGATCTAAATAATTGAACATATACTTAATTAAAACAACACTAATTAAATTACCAGGTACGATCACACTATTATTACAGAATAAGTAATAGTACAACTATTATACTGCAACTAATAGTTAAAATTCACTAATAGAAAACCGGCCAAGTGCGTGTCGGGCCACGCGCAAGGTAGGGTTCCGTAGTCGTATACCCGTTACATTATGTGGACTAAAAAGTTCATAAACTTATATTTACTATGTTTTTGACAGAATTAACCACATTATCTATGGTATCATTGGAAATTGTATGAAAGTACATTTCTGAAGTTCGACTATTATACTCGTTAACTAGTAATGTCTACTTGGCTGTGATAGTTTTTCTTTTAAATTCATCGTATATACTATTACCATGATTTTTTTCACATGCCTAGTAGCCACCGTTTTGCTGGCAGTGGGGGGGGGGGGGGGGGGGGGCACTTGACCATAACAAAAATTATCACTTCAAAGCTTAATATCACGCCAACCAATTCTTTAATCAAAAAATGCTTTTAGAAACCTTATTATATTTTTGAAAGAGCTATCCAACCATATCCCATACGATGGTGTTTGGGAGAAAAAAAAATTGCACCACCACTTTACATGTAGGAAAGGTAAACCTGAAAAAAATTTTTTTTAAGATTTTATTCTACCGTTTTGTCGGCGTCATCGATATGTATACTCATGCCAAATTACAGCTTTCTAGTACTAACGGTTACTGAGAAAAACGGGGGACAGACGGACGGACGGAAGGACATGGCGAAACTAAGTATAAGTGTTCCTTGTTTACTACGGAACCCTAAAAAGCACCAATTCTCTAAATGTAAGATTACAAAAGAACTTTATGTCACACCTGGCCATAAAGCGGTAATTACCGCACGTTCCGCGCGCGGGAAATCCCACTTCCTGGCCAGGGAGTGACATAAAATTTTGTACTTAACACGGGCGGTAATAAAGAAAGCCTCAGATCGCATATTTATCGCCCTTGCCTTCGGCTCGGGCGTCAAATACCTGCGATCTGAGACATTCTTTGTTTTACCGCCTTTGTTAAGTAATGTACTATTAACACCAAACCACCACAAAATGTAAATGAAATGTAGATTAGTAGCTTATGTTAAGTAGGTATAAAGATTTGAATTCAGTAAATAGTATGTAACCACTTCTCTATTCTCTTGAAATTTTCGCGTGAAATTCAACATTTTCAAATAAACTAAACACATATTTCCAGTACAGTACAGTACACAGTTTCCCTTTAAAATACAATAAATGAAGATGGAGTAACGATATAGTTAGTGTAACTACAGATATGAATTCACTTATCAACCTATAGGTAGGTAATTCGGTCTCATACGGTGAAGTAAGCTAGGTTTAGTCCGTTCTGTCCAATCTGTCCTTCGATTTTGTTCACATCGTAGTAGCGGACAAAACACATCAGTTAAGTTTTGCGGAAAAGTGACAGAATATGCATTCTAATTTCGGATACTCATTAACATATGATTTTTTAATCTATTGTTACCTTTTCTCAATTTTTCTATAGTTTCTTGAGGGTTTAAAATTGGTGTTTGTTTGTGTATCTTCATTCCTATTCCTTGCAGCATCCCGATGGCGTATCGCTAGTTAATTTATTACTCGACCACATTGCACCATCGCCCAAATTTTACGACATGGCCTTCTGGCACAACCTCAAATTTCATCCCTTACCTTTAATGCTTTAAATCATTAAATGTTCTTTACTATAGGTTCTTTAGAAACTCATAGTACTTACTTACCTAAAATTTTCTTCAAACGTAACTTTTGAAAAGTTGTAGTGGAGAAACTCTCCAATTTCTCTATTAAATCGGGAAATCGACTCGAATGAGTTAATCGAGGGCCTTTTGAAGTCATCTCGGCCGTTAATAAGTTTGGAGTAGCTAAACTTATTTACTTTTTAAAAATAATAATAATATAAAGAGGTAATGTTTGTGACCGAAACTTTTTTAAATATTCGTCCCATAGGTTGGATCTTTAGAAGGCACTTTGGCAGTTTATATCTTGCAGTTGTAGCTCTGCGTGCGACTTATATATAGGATACAATTCATCAGTTGGCTCGTGAAAAACTTGTCTGAGTCTACATAAATATAACTGGAACACTTGCAGCGATAAGTACCTTGGTTGGTTTTATGATTATGGATTTCTCAAGTCAATCAGCATTTCCGCGGCTGGACTGCTCACAAAATGAGATAATTGTACTTTCAGTTGCAGTACCTACCCACTTCCTGTTAAAATAATAATTAACTAACTAACTACTAAAACTATTCAAATATTTATTTTTGTAATTGGTTTCAATTTCATAAGAATACTTGTTTGACAAGATTCAACGGAGGCACCATTGACAAAACGACACGGTTTTTATTTATACAGTAACTTTATGAAAGTGTCTGTTGAGAGACAGTCGCGGCTTAGCTTGGTGCATAATGGCAAAGATAATGATGTCAAGAGGCGGAAGAAGCAATTACGGGGTCGCCTCGTCTGCAATCACGACGGGATATTTCCGAGAAAACAACAATTCCGTGCCAATGCCCGGATTTAGTATATTATTCCGTCAGAACATTATCATGGCCAGTTTTTGTATCCGCAGGACTGTTTGCTAAGGGTAAATACACCCTTAGATACACATCTACCGATCCGGCTGACCGCACGGTCAGCTTAATCTTGGTTCCAACTCGGTTGTAATCACAATATAGTAAGTGTATTGATGCAATTTATGGCCATGTGAAAAAGAATAAGAATACTGCATATATCATACTTCAAATAAAAAAATAGGTCCTGTGCGAGTCCGACTCGCGCACCGAGGAGGGTAAAATTACATACCTATAATGGTTTTTTCACTTTTCATGCTCGAAAAGTGTGTCATATTAGACTTGTGAAGCGGGGTTAAAGTAGTACATTTAAGCCCTAGGGAAAACATGTTTACATATTTATTATTTACAAAACATTTTAATTTGACCAATCAAAATACTTCACCTATTCAACCCACCAATCACAGAACAGTAATTTGACAGATAAAAAAATATTTGGTAAAAATATCAACTAATCAGAATACAGCTGTACTAAAATCTACCAATCAGAAAAGACGTTATTCAGTTCTCTAAAATAAATTATAACTTCAAATACAAACTACAATAGTAGTTTATGCAACTGGTACATAATGAGGGGCATTAAAACACGAGTGTGTTTGTTTTAATGCCTAATTATGTACAGTTGCATACATTACTTTATCTACACACATATTATAACTACTCTAAGATGGGTTCAGAAACCGTAGTAAATAAATACAATAATTGTGTTAATACAACCTTTTTTGCACGGTTGCGGAAATATCGAAATCAGAACTGGCAACCGATACCTGAATGTTATTTTAAAAAGTAAAGAGTCCCTATTCTGATGTGATCATGTCGTTCTAGCTCAAATTTCGTGCGATATATACTAAAAAAACATCGAGCTGACATTTCGCATCGACTGAATTTGAATTTTTAGTGATACTAGAATAGGGACATGTCAACTTTGACATTTAAATTTTGACAGTTTTGTTTGACGTTTAATATTTTAACATCATATATGAGATTAAAATGAAAATTATATTACTGCTGTAGCCTTAGCCACAGATAAGAAAATTGCCATAAATTCATTGAATGTTGAAATGAGAGTCATTTTCTACGGTTTCCGAACGCATATTAGATGATTTATGATATGTGTGTAGATAAATTTCATTACATTTTACCAAATTACATTACATTTAATAAACGACAATAATATAAATTATTAAAATTAAAATTAAAATTTAACATTACATTTTAGCATTGAAAGATTGGCCTGTGCATATCACCACAGTGCCGTAAATATGCACAATCCAATCTACCTGACAACATCTGCAGGATGTTGTTGGGGCTGGCCCGCACCCAACGCATCAGGGACACGCTGCGTTTACGCATTGTTGCGTAAAAGCAGTCTACCCCTGCGTCAGCGAACATCCGTCAGCGTTAATAAATTAATTAAATTAAAAAAAAGTACAACCATATGATAAAGGCAAGTAGTACATTGAATGGAAATTCAATCCGAAATGGACCTACCTTGTTTTTTCTCTCGCTTTTGACTATCTGCATATTCGATCGATCATTCATATCTGTATATCGATTCGATCATATGTATATATTAATAGTCGACTATTCAATATTTCCATTTGTAGTATTTTGGTCTCGCAAAAATCCAAACCAGCATTATACTCGTATTCCATAGTATGTTAACGAGTGTATAAATACCAATGTGTCAAGCGATTTAACCAAAATATTGCGCTTGCAAAATAAAGTCGAGTTGAGTCTCAAAGTAATTTGTATTATTTCGCTCCATGTTCTGCTTTAATTATTCGCTACATCAAGACAGGCAGGTGCGACGAATCTGTATTTATTTGCATTAAAAATAAATTTACTTGGAGACTTGCGTAATTCAGGATTATGATGCGACAGCTGTGCCAGATAAACTGGAATTTGCGGATTAAATTTCAATTCCGTTATCAACTTGATTAATAACCCATGTGCGACGAAACAAACTTTTGCGGGCGTGTCGTATTGCGAAACAGCTTTTGCTTACGGATTTTGTCGTTGGGGTCGCTCAACTGAATTCTACACCTATAGTTTGGCTAAGCATATTTGAATCTATTTTGTAATAAATAAAATCCATTGAATTCAAATCAAATTGCAGTTCCGCGCATTCTCAAAAATGGTACGTCTACATTGAAATCAGGGCTGCTACCGCGAACGGCATTCGAAATTTTCCCTCTCTGTCGCATTTGCAAGTTTACACATAAGTGCGACAGAGAGGGAAAATTTCGTTTGTGGTTCGCGGTAGCCCCTCAGAGTGATACACACACCGAAAAACGTGATACGAGCCGAGCCGATGCATTCTCTCTTCATCATAAATATTTTAACGGGTCGAAGTGGTGTGAAGTGCCTTTGTTAGGTATTATGATGTGAAAAGGGGGTAATCATTTAAACCACGAGATGGTTATTTTCTCGAACGAACTGAGGGAAAATTGTTCGAGGGGTAATATTGAAGACGTATGTCCGTCTAATTTGACAGCATGTGATTTTTTCTAAGGCCAGCACCACATTTCGTTATGCATGCGTGTTCTCGTTGTGTATTCGCCTCCCTTTCTTTTGCCATATTAAGGCAACTCCAGTTTACGAATCGACGAAAATAATGAAGTTTGAGTTTCCAGTGTGAAGAAATGATGTAGAATTACACTTTACTCTAGACTGAAAAAGAAATAAAGTAAAACAATAACCGCACAAAATCCTAAATATCATCATAAAAATAAACTTTCATGCTGATTATTTCGTAATTGTCAACGACACTGATGTATTTTTTTTTACAAAAATAATGGCTTTTTTATTGTTCGGATAGATATTTGATAAGTGATCCAGTATTCCAAAAATCAATCCAAATGTGCCAAATATTTACGAAAATTACGCCCGGGGTTCCGTAGAGAGCGCGCCCGCGTGTTAGAGCGGGATATTTGCAGTGGCACTGCCTGGCCTTAAAGAAAGACATGTAACACGAATAATTGCACAAATATGGCGAAGTGTGATGCCGGCGTACCTGCTTTGACACATACAGACCATAGACACTGCCTAATCTTTGGAGAAATTAAAAACGTCTTTCGTGATTAGTCGATTTTAGTACAGCTGTATTCTGGTTGGTTGATAACCAATACCTACCAATATTTTTTAAACAGTTAAATTACTGTTCTGTGATTGGTGGATTTAGGTGAAGTATTTTGATTGGTCAAATTAGAATGTTTTGTAAATCATAAATATGTATTCATATTTTCCCTAGGGCTTAAATGTACTACTTACTTTAGCCCCGCTTCACATGTCTAATATGACACACGTTTCGAGCATGAGAAGTGATTTTTTATTATTACAACTTAGCAATACTTAGTAGATGTTATTTATATTATTAGGGCTCCGTACCAAAAACGTAACAAAGGTTAGAGGCGCGACTCTTGTCTGTCCGTCCGTTACTTTGTATCTCAGGAGCTACCTACTTAAAATGTTATTGACTTGAAATACATACTCTTCTTCCTGATTATGAACAATCATATAAATATATTGTACCTACCTATAATTGGTCAGTGGAAAACCTTGGCTCTGATTATTCAGTATGAACACGAAGGTGGAACGAGACATAGCCGCTCCCGGCTATTGCGAACAAAGGCCTGCCACATACAAACAAAACCGTGATTTAGGAGAGTACGAAATTAGGCATTCACCAAACAAGAATCCCCACAATATTATGATACTACGACACCGCCGAGTCACGTTGTATGACAATAATACTAATTGCGCAAGAGATTTGAATTATTAAGGCATGCGGCGCGGCTGATAGCAGTGGAGGAGGAATTAAATGTATTACAAGACATTTGTTACGTTTATTGATGTCACTGTACAAAGCGCGAGCAATGCCACAACTCACAATACAGAATGACTATTGCAATATTGTATAGCGTTCAAAAATGTAATAAGAGAGATTCGTTGAAGCCGTTCTCAGTGGTTCGATTAGATCGTCCTGTCACAAGCCGAGGAATGTAGTAAATGCGAAGTTTCAAAGTATTCGAGTTACAAAGTAGCGCTGGATCAGAATGCACGGAATAATTACTATGGTAAGGATCTGTCATTTCTGTCAGATTTCACTTTCATTTGTCAGTTTTTTAACATTATTTACACACTAAGACGATTTATGAAAGAGAATCTGAAATAGAAAATGAGGTACGATACATGAGGACGGTGTTTTGCGAAAGTACTTATTATAAAATAATTCCAGTCGTTCCTCTCTGTTTGTGACGGAATTACCTTAGTTTGGTGTTCAATTTGGCAACTTATTTGTACCTATTATTCAAGTAATATTTTTTGGCAAGGAGCTTTGTAAGCAAGTCTCTTTAATCTTACTTTGAATAAATACTGCCATTTTCGTTCCTTCCACATCATTAGGCTGTTGGTATTATCGAATAAACAACAGAATTATCGGCAAAAATATGGGAGCCTAATGACAAAAACATGTACTTAAAATACCTAACCCGGTACTAAGAGGCGATATAAATTCTTTGCTCTCGAAACTTTCTTATCGTTTTATTTTTTTTACGCCTTACTCAAAGGGCTTCTAGAAATAATTTCTTACGCTCCTCGACCCGCGTAGCAAGGGAGTTAACGTAAAAGTGAAACTGTGAGAAAAACAAGGTGCCGTCCGCCTGACGAAGAATACACTCTAATGAGCAGGGATCTTTTAACTGCTCGTATTTCGGCCGTTCATATCAAGGCTCTCAACCTTTAGGTGTGTCAACACTTCTACGAGTATACCTATTAACACAGTAACTTACCGTGGGCAGTATATTTTTTTACAGAATAAACGTATATTGTGTTTAAAAATGTCCAGACTGAATTAAATTATCATAGTCTGCGTGGCACTGAATAAATTCGCTGCGTAATGCTCGAATACTCATTCGAACTGGGGAAGAAATACGAAGTGACCCCACAAATAGATCGCAGTTCGGTTCGTTACATGAATTGACAATTAAGGCTCGCCACGGTCTTTATCTAACAAGAACCTTGGGTTTTTTCAGGCGCTCGCTTTATTTCGCGCTTAGCTTTGTATACAATTTCGTCGACCCATTGCTTTGAATTAATTTCACGCCAGGGCGGTCATTTGTATTTCTTTTGTTTTAAAGGTGGGGAAGGCTTTTGGTCTCCCTTAAAGATATATTTGGCCCGTTAGCACATTGCGACAACTTTGAAGCCGGCTATTTATTTACTTGTCTCAATAGCTGCCGCGGGGGCTGGTATTTTAGATTTAATCAAGTCCGACAGGAAGATTAACGTCACCTTTCGCATTGGAGTAGCTATCAATGAGCGCCGATAATTTTCAACTCTATTTAGGTAAGTATGTTGCTTTACATCGCACTCCTATAATGTACCATGTACTAGAGCTGCATGTTACTCGTCTAGTCGTTGTTTTATCTGAAGGGATTTGAGCATGTAAATTAGGTACTCGTAGCTTCTTATTATAAGATGAATGAGTTAATAAATGATATGCTATTTGGTGGCCGATGTGTCAATAAAAGAGAAGACGAAAATATTTTTTTTTAGATGCTTTTATTGAATAAAAGTGGGTAAAAATATTACCTTTTAAGCGTTAACATCCTTGTTACCCCACAAATTATAGCAAAATGTATTACGTTTATTATCACGCTCGCTTGGCTTCTGACTGCTGCCTAATCTCTTACTAGATTAACCGTTAATATCTCAGCCTAATATTTGTTTCCGCGGCTAAACGAAACTAATCAGTGAGCTTAGACAATTGGATAACAAAACTTAAGCACGTAAGTAGATAAGTCAATTTTAAGTTGTGAGTGCGTGTGGTAAATGTTAATAATCGTTTCGATTTTTTTACCAGATATAGACAGAAAGACACAGTACTACTTTTAATTGTGTAATTAAGGTTAATAAACGATAGACTTTAGTGGGGTAGTAACGTACACTCACTTCCGTTGACAACTTGTTGGGACGTCAGTTATCTGCGACCACGGCCGCCGGTGCAACCCGTGTCGACACTCGAAACATCAGAATAAATAAATATTTCATTAGATCCGTATATGAACATACATATTGTAAATAGGCAAGTTGGCTCCTCTCGGGTTCGATTTAACTGATTTATTTAATTGGTCAATTCTGCATATCTCCGCTCCACTCCGCCTCAGTGGAAGCGCACCGTAAAAATCTCAAAGGAAAACAAAAAAACCGGCCAAGTGCGTCTCGGGCCACGCAAAATGTAGGGTTCCGTAGTTGTCCACCCGTTTCATTATGTGTACTAAAAAATTTGCAAACTTATATTTAGTATATGTTTGACAGAATTAACAACATTATCTAAGGTAATAAGGTATCAATGAAAATTGTACGAAAGTTTGCGTTAGCCAAAGTACATTTCTTAAGTTCGACTATTACACGTTAACTCGAAATGTATACTTAACTGTGATAGTTTTCCTTTTAAATTCATCGTATATACTACTACCATGACTGTTTTCACATGCCTAGTAACCACCGTTTAGCTGGCAGGGGTGGGGGGGCACTTGACCATAACAAAAATTATCACTTTAAAGCTTAACAGATATCACGCCAACCGATTCTTGAAACAAAAAATGCTTTTAGAAACCTTATAATATTTATGAAAGAGCTATCCAACGACACCTATACCCCACACGATGGGGTTTGGAAGAAAAAAAATATTGCACCACCACTTTACATATAGGGGAGGTACCCTAAAAAAAATTTTGTTTCAAGATTTTATGTTACCGTTTTGTCGGCGTCATTGATATGTATACTCATGCAAAATTACAGCTTTCTAGTACTAACGGTTACTGAGAAAAACGGGGAACAGACGGACGGACGGACGGATATGGCGAACTATAAGGATTTCTTGTTTACTACGGAACCCTAAAAAGGAGAAATGTATATAAAAACCCTTTTTAAGATTCGGCTAGTCTGTGAAGGTATTCTATACCTCTCATAGAGTAAAAACTCATAGACGGATAAACTGTGTAAGGATGTGGGGTAAGTTCGTCGCGACGCTGACTTATGGAGTAAAGTTGTTGGCACGCGGTGGCTCCGATCTGACACCTGGCGGTAATTAGCTTTAAATTTATCTCCTACCTTCATCGTTCCTTCAGCGGAAACATGCTTACTATTTCATATTTAGTACAGCTGAATAATTTATTCTTTTATAAGAAACTTTGTATTCTCGAAAAAAATAATTCTCGAAAAATAAAACGGTCGTCGAACACAAAGGGTTCCTCGCTAAAATTCTAAAAAGTTGAAAAATACGATTTTTATTAGGAATACTCAGGTTCAGGTACATTTTAAAATGTATTATTCTAATAATAGCAAATGAGATAGCAAATAGCTAATAAAAAATGTGAAAGCTTTAAGTCTTAATGACATTACCATAAGAGTGGACATAACATGGACTGCGGAATAGTACATTACTGCAGAGACCAGTAAGTAAGCCATCCTGGACGAGTATGAGTTAGCCGGCCGAGCCGAAGGCGAGGTCCGGCTATAATACGAGGCCAGGATGGCACTTATGGTCGAGGCATGTATAGTGCTTTTCTCAAAAATAAAACAAGTTGTATTAAATAGCGGTAAGTCATATTTTTCGCCAATTCCAACTCGTTTGTTCTAAAACCGTGAGGTCGGACTAGCTTTTGTTTGTGCGGGCGCGGGCGCCCCCGTCCCCGCCCCCCGCCCCGCCGCACACCCCGCTGCTGCTGCGGGTGCTGGCAGGGAGGCGCCCGCGCCCGCAGCAGCAGCTAAACTTATGATATGTAATGGGATTTACATACTTACTTCCTGGACAGTAGGTGTTACTTCCTGGACACTTCTGGCAACTGTCCAGGATGACCCACTTTCGGATACTATCTTCACAGATGTTATGACAACATTACATACCATTTTTGAGAAAAAGGCATTTTGACCATACCTCTAGGGGAAGATTGGGATTTCACTCACTCACCATTCAATACACGTTCCTTTCTAGTCTCAATTTGTAGATCCATTACAATGTCATTTAGAAGATTTATTTATCTATATAAGTATGTATATCGTCGCTTAGTACCCATAGTACAAGCTTTGCTTAGTTTGGGACTAGGTTGATTTGTGTAAGATTGTCCACAAATATTTATTTTATTTATTTATTTATTTAAGTATTGTTATTTTTGTTAACGAACTATTTCATCACACCGCGAGATACGCGGGGTACAGTCAGCAGCAATGGTTGCTTTGCTACGCGGGCGAGGTGCTCAAAATGATCTTCACACAACTTTATTATAAGGGAATAAGAGCGTGTGTAGATCATTTTGAACACCTCGCCCGCGTAGCAACCATTGCTGCTGACTGTACATTCGTCCAGTACGAATCCACGTATAGTCGGGGTACTTGACTGTTTGTCAATTTTGAACTCTATTTTATATTAAAAACTAATAGAGTACTGTATTAACTGTAGCACTGTACGTGTACGAAGGCATCCCGAATGTAATAATCAGAAAATTAAATTATAATAATAGTAGATTGTATGACAAGGGTCTAAATTAAGCCATGTCACCACGGGATAGTTGTTTTCCCGAACGAAGTGAGGGAAAATTGTTCGAGGGGTAATATGGCTTTTAGACACGAGTTATACACTCTACTTTTCACTTCAATTGCGAGAAAACAAATAAACAATACAATAACATACATACATTTTTTTTTTTTTTTTTTTTATACACATACATAATATAACATACATATACATAATATAATATTCACCCAAAATTAATAATAAAACTCTTGGCGGACATACCTATGCTTAATTTGACAGCAGTTTTTTTCCTAATGCCGGCTCCACACTTCGCTATGCGTGTTCTCGTTGCGTATTCGCCTCTCTTTCTTTTGCCATATCAAAGAACATGAATATTTGCACGAATATGGCGAAGTGTGGTGCCGGCGTAAGTGCTCTGATACATACAGAATGAAGAACGTCTTTCCTAATTGGTCGATTTTAGTAGGTACAGCTGTATTCTGGTTGGTTGATACCCAATACCGACATTTTTTTTAAACAGTAAAATTACTGCTCTGTGATTGGTGGATTTAGTAGGTGAAGTATTTTGATTGGTCAAATTAGAATGTTTTGTAAATCATAAATATGTATTCATACTTTCCCTAGGGTTTAAATGTACAACTTTAGCCCCGCTTCACAAGTCTTATATGATATGATATGACACACTTTTCGAGCATGAGAAGTGAAAAATAATCATGAAACTTAACCCAAAATTATTGTATGTATATGTTACCGGCAATTTGCATAATCCGGTAATACAATAGTACATTACTTAACAAGGGCGGTAAAACAAAGAATGTCTCAGATCGCAGGCATTTGACGCCCGAGCCGAAGGCAAGGGCGATAAATATGCGATCTGAGGCTTTCTTTATTACCGTCCGTGTTAAGTACAGAATATTGCCAGGTGTGACATAAATATACATATACAAAATCCAATACAAACCTAACAAAATGCACCTATAGAACAGGTACCAAAAAGGTTAATTAAAAGGTAATGTATGAAATACTATTTTGAGGATTCATGTTGACTGCTTTATGCTAATAACTATAACTATTTATACTCACTTCGTTACTTGCACTCTGGTGTAATTTGCTTTTAATTTACAACCTTTCAGCCTCGTCGCCAGTCAAACGTTAGTTTAGTTATATTATTGTAATTAGAGCACTCACTCGCGTGAAGCCGTAAGTGGGGTTATTAACGAGTCGATGCGACTTTAATTACTGACGTGTTTTTACTTAGTAGACATATTTTAATGAAACTATCATTATAACAAAAAAAAAACAAATCAAGCAATGCGTCTGAGTTGTTAGAATTAAAATTAAAATACCGTCACATACTTTTTATCATTTTTACTGAATAATTTAATTGTAATGAATGTCTACTGTACCCTTACCATGAGTTTGCAATGTTTGCATTACCGTCCTCGCTAGCGACTGCGTACACGATTTAGTATGGTGATTCTTAGTTCTATTGCGTCCAGGATACTAAATCGTTTACGCAGTCGCTAGCGAGTACGGTAATGTAAACATTGCAAACTCATGGTAAGGGTACTGAAATATTGTTTGCTTCTTGAATAAATGATTCGTAATCAGAAATAAATAAATCTAACCTGAACATCACTGGAAACACTCTTGATGATGATGGTACAACACATAATCTGTAAGTAATAATCTCTTACCATCAACATCTACAGAAAATCATTATCAAACATTTTTACTTATAGAATTGATTTTTTCCTTGCAAATGTGTTGAAAAAAGTCGCATAGTGACACTCTTGAGGAGTTGAGGACTGATCATTGTACACTCTTGATTTCTTTATAGCAATGCCGCCTCAAGTCTAATGATCAATGAACCCCACTTGTATCATAATGTACTAAAATATATTTTTACATAAATCGGCTCCATTACATCCCTTTCCATATCCGAGTTGTCATTGTTTTGCGATAATTAGCCCGAGCTCTGTTATGATTATGCCAGATGAAATTAGCACGCGCCGCTTTCTTTTCAATCACGGTTTTTGTGTTAACAAGTGTACCTAAACCGGAAAGTGATTTCAGAGAGTGGCATGGTTTTTGCGTAACGAAAAGCTTCATAGAAACGTTGCCCAAAATTTAGTCTCTAAAATGTTACCGAATACTAACTCCATTACCGTAATGGAAAACAGTGGCTCTCGCTTGGATTTTTTGCTTTAGCAACGCGCCGATGCCGCAGTGCAGTTACAGAAATACATGTATCAAAGCTCTCTTTCATTTGGGCACAGGCTGCAGCAAGCATCCAGGAAATATGGGCTTTCTACATAGGTACAGTCAAGGGCAAAAATATGTATACACTTTTGGACCTTATTTCAATGGAATAAGGTGAAAAAGTGTATACATATTGGTGCCCTGGACTGTACCTTACAGTTGGCTGTTCTACATAGGTACGTAGCTGTCGGATAATGTTATATTTGTATCTTAAGGGGAGGTATCCCCAACGCAAATATCCCGCTCTAACACGCGTGAGTTTACAATTAACCATCGCGGTCTCTACGCAAGTTCTGCGCTTGGTTTCGTAAATATTTAGCTATAGGCTATAGTCATTAAGCCAATCATCTTATCAAAGCAAACCCAGCGAATTTGTCTATAACTATTTAGGATCTTTAATTGAGTACAAAAATTAAATGTTAAATATCAGTAATATAGCTTCGCGATTTTTTTCTATCGAGTGAAATTCATCAGGTCGTGTAACTGACTGCGATTTTGACTAGACAAGATCCTTGTGTAACACATATAATTTTTATTTTATTTTAAGACACTATATTCTATGTCTCAGATGGTTTTTACAAACTCAAAAGTGGTAATACCCGGCCTTAAATTATGGTAATAAACTTTCTTATAATAATAATTAACGTTCGGCAGGAGGACGCTCTCGAGGGAATTCGTTACAAATTCCTCTTAACCTTTTCTTTGTTCGCTAAAAACGATAATCATCTTATTTATCGATACTTGACAGACTCTCCTCTCCCCTTTGTAGGCAGGGTAAAATCGATTGATTTAATTAATATTCACTGGTATTTAACAGTTTTGACGAAACAAATAAGAAAATCCTCGGCACGCATTTCCCAGTTGGGTTAAATAATAAAAGTCAACTTGCTCTAAGAGCATCTAAGAGGGTTTCTAATGAATGACATAAGTATAGGTACGTAATTCTCAACTAATGCATGAAGGTTGATAAAATAAAACTCGCTAAAAAGGGTTAATTTAGTTTTTTATATGAAGGAAATGTTTGAAATTTAATTTCAAATTCATAATTACTAATTAAATCATATAGTAAAAAACATAAATAGATGAGTGTCGCCCATAATCTTAAAAACAGTAGGTACGTTCTTGGAAGTAGTGTCATATCGTCGTTACATTTGAAATTCCCGCCTAGCGACGTACTGTCAGCGAACGTGTTAAAAACTGAATCTTGGCAATAGTACATTACTGCAGAGACCAGTAAGTAAGCCATCCTGGACGAGTATGAGTTAGCCGGCCGAGCCGCAGGCGAGGTCCGGCTATAATACGAGGCCAGGATGGCACTTACGGTCGAAGCTTGTATAGTGCTTTTCTCAAAAATAAAACAAATTGTATGAACACCGGTTAATAGTACTTGCATTCTGACCAACTTGTACTTTCATGATCCGCTTTCCACTTGATGAACTTTTTATAAATGGTCAAATACCACCTTAGACTTGGGTGGAAGTAATTTTTTCAGTACCTAGTGCGATCTGTGTATGCATCGCAATCTGATTCATCTAAACTCATTTTTAGCAATTATACTTCTTACTGTATATATTAAATCAATGAAGTCAATCCCGTCAAAATACAATGGCAACTTTTTTTAGCCAGGTGTTGTGTTAAGACACTGATATTATGCCACAACCCTAATAGAATAGACTTATAAAATCGTATTTAAGTAATCACTAATCGTAAATAAAATCGTATTTATTTTATGTTCACTATAGTATTTAATTTCATTCGATCTATTCATGTTAATTTCTAAATTAGTCTCGAAATAGTTAAAAACAGGATTGAACATTTCCCGCCAATACACATCGTGCAATACGGACACGTCAACCTCCATAATACCTACATTTTTTTTTAATGTCAATTACTGCCAACTTTTATCTTCTAGTTCTAAATTCAAATATTATGATATGTAATGGGATTTACATACTTACTTCCTGGACAGTAGGTGTGATTTCCTGGACACTTCTGGTAACTATCCAGGATGAGTCACTTTCGGATACTGTCTTCACAGATGTTATGAGAACATTTCATACTATTTTTGAGAAAAATTATTGAATAGAAAACATGTTCATTTGGACCAAATAGGGCCGCGGGTTTTATCATCACAGCGCGGTAATCACGTAACGTTTTCGACCGTTAGTACGATAGATTTAAATGTCAAATCCCATACTAAAACTGACATTAAATACGTACCAACGGTAGTACATATCGTTACGTGATTACCCCGCGGGTCTAATGGCATTACTTTTCATAAAGTTAACATTTTAAGGAAACAGTGGTGTAGTGTGTACGAATGTATGAGTTTATTTTGCCTATTATATTACAGCAGAGCTTGTAGTCAAATTGGTTTATTCATCCATTTTAACGTTAGCACTGATTTGATTAACTAGTATAGTTCATTCTCATCTTCCATAAAAGCAGTGCGTATACCAAATCGGGCCATAATATCATAGTTGTCTCCGCACCATGGTTTCCCGTAGATTTACGAGAACATTCTACGCGGTAATTTGCATAGTAGTAAATAACAGGTCTGTCGGTGCTGCGCCGCTTATTTAGACGTTATAAACTGATTACGCACTCGATAACGCCATGCCACAACATGTAAATGTCTACCGGCCGTGCTACGATAAAATAAATAATAATGCCGGAATCACAGTGCAATTTGCGGAATGTAGATATATCACAATAATTGTGCCTATTATGCCCAGAAGCATTCGATATAAAGTGTAGACGGTTGTATACTAGAAAAAAGTGAGGGAGAGAGCAACCCCTACTCAACCCACCCACAGGGTTTGACGTTTGACGATACAACTGTCTGAAGCATTATACACATTATCGTCCGAGAAGAACTTGGTCACGAAAATCTGTTGCTGGCTCGTGGATTATAAGGTTGCCTTTCCACCAGAACTATGATATGCAGCTATGGTGCGAGGATGTGATAGGTTACCGTTTCCACCAGTGCTATGCTATGTGAACCAATGAATATGATTGGTGGATATCAACATTATCAACGCATCTGTAGCAACGTAGCACAGCAGTGCTAGTGCCTCGCACAATCTTCTCCTTCCCTATGACCGTCTTGTCAGACTACGATACGTAGTTAATCGATTCGACTCCCAGAAGATGCTCTAAAAATCAGTTACAAGAGTACGAAAGCCACGACTTCTACTGGGCTCACGTCATATAATCGTTTGAATAAATCCACAGATTTTAAAACATAAGTAATTTGCTAGATTTAAACATCAACAGACTGTTGAATAAAATTAAATAATTTTGAGAAAATAAAATCTTAGCTGTTAGTGGTAATTGCCTAGCAAATCTCATCAAATTACATTTCAAGTGTTGTGCTCTCCACAAAATGGTATTTACAGAGTATCCTAAAAGGTTACTCTGCAAAAACCTCAATCTTAATGAACTTTCCAGGCAGGTTTATAATATTTCAGCCAAACTTATTATAATAAATATAAAACTAGCTATAATAGTTAAGCAGTTTTACGTGATAATGTGGACACGCTGGATAAAAGCACTAATTTTATTTCAGGGTCTAGTCTACATAGCTCTGTATGTTTTTGAGAGCAACCAACTCCTCTTCGGCCACCTTAAGTTTATTAGGGTTGGAAAGCTTGTATGGGGAATAATATAATTTTTAAGATAGAAACTTGGAAATTCGCAATAGACTGGGTGATTCTTATCGTTAAAGTTAATTGATGTCCACTCCGGCCCGAACATTAAGTGAAACTAGTGAAAGTTAAGGAAATCACAGTGCAATTTAAACTTATTGTTGACTTCAGTTTACTCTATACCTGGGTCCTAACTGTTAAAATAGTTAAAGTCAAAAATAATCACTCAAGAGTCGTTAATAATTGGGGCCCGGTGTGGACAAATTTAAGAAAATGTAAAATTTTGCAATAGGAATCACCCGACTTAAGCATTAGAATGGAAAGTAGAAGGAAATTGTTTTCAGCAAACTGTTGTTGAAAGTTTCTAGAAGATAATGAAACTAATTTCAATGCTTTTTAAAATTCGCTCTCTGAAGGGGTGAAAAGAGTGTCGAAAGTTTGTTTAGGTAATCTACTATTATTCGAAGCTATTTTATAGTGTGAGTGGAGATCTTTTCAAGGGATAAATGTAATAAAATACTTAGAGGCAATGCGTTTGGGCGTCCTGTGTAGTTGTAATGGAATGGACCTTTAAAGCCTTGTATGAAAAATGTGTTTCAGTGTTTACCAGCAGTTTATTATCAGCCATAGTTCAAGGTCGAGGCGAATAACAGCAGCTGAAAATAAAGCTTCATCAGAAAATATTACACTCCTTTTTTTGGGCATTCATGTAAAAAAAATAACTAATCCAATCCCGGTGTTTGTTTGCACTCGCCTAAAGCATATTGCTGGACTCATGGGAAAAGTGTGCTTTTAGCTCACAACCCACCGAAGTTTTATAATTTTATTCAGACAATTCATATTTTTTTCTATGCACTAGTCTTGTTTTGTAATGATATGATGGATCATATACTCAAAGTACCTACGATCTTCTAGGTATCGTGGAAACAGACGATTTTGTCTTCTGAGGGATTAAAGTGGTATAGATCGGAAAGTGACAGATGCTTTATCGTGTCGTCTATCACGCTATCACTCGACCATCATAGATCCCCTGCAGATTGCGATTCATTGCATTCAAACCTAAATATGGGAAGAAAACTGGAAAAGTAGCAAATTTCGACGGTTGTACTCCATAGATGACTTTATATCTTCTTTCCTAATGGTCGTGGAAAAAATATTTCAATACAAAAGTTGTAGCTAATTTTGTGATCTACAATATTTCCGAACTATAGTTAGCGCTAAAATGCACTTAAAATGTAGATATGAGAGGAAAACTAGAAAAAAGTGGCAATTTTCAATGATATCTCCTGTCATATCTTCGTCCCTAGGAGTCATGGAAAAAATCTTCGTACCCAAAAGTTTTAGCAAATATTGTATTCTACAATATTGCAGAACTATGTTTAGCACTCGAATGAACTTTGTTGACAGTATAAGCAAAAAACTGAAAAAAGTGACACTATTTCCAAGATGGCGGCCAAACTTATGGCGCTACAGGACCGAAAATTTTAGGTTACCATGGCCAATATTGTCCTTTACAATATACCAAAAAACCATATCAATCGGACCTCTTTTAAAGTACCAGAACAACGATTTACTAAATGTACTACGAAGAATTTCGTATGGGCTGCACCTTTTCCGGTATACCGTACTTCCGGCTCAAATTTCGAGATGGCGACAGGCTGGTCCGTATTCTGCAGGGTCCAAACCCTCTGATAACGTTGTCACCCCAACTGTTACATGACTTACCGCTTGCATTTTTTAGAGACGCCTTTTCCAATTCTGTTCCTGCTCTATATAAATTAATACACAAAAATAAAAATAAATAAACAGACACAACGTTTTCGTTATTAATTAATTAAATTAGTTGTTTGTTGGTATTTTTAAATAAGAGTCTATACTCTGTTTTTTGTTCTATAAAGTACTATCCTATTCAAGTTCTAGCAAGAATCGGCAAGTGCAGTACTTTATAGATAAAAAAACAGGCTAGTTGATAGATCATTTGTCGTCGATATACCGATCTCGTTTCGCCAAGTCAGAAAGTCGCTAATTAGTCGACTTCCTGACTTGTCGGTGCGGAGGCAGTACGATATGAGAAAAGTGTCAAATGTCAGTGTCAGCTGTCAGTCGACGCGGTACCATTTTTTACTACGCCCCTATATTCAAATGAGTGCTTCCTGACTGGCGCGGGATGCGCGGAAGCGGGACGATGCGAAGGCAGTACTGGTCCGCTTCTGCGCATAATATTACTACTGCGCAAATGTAATACTGACAGTATTCTGTCAAGTCGGAATCTTTACGACGTCAGTAAGTTTACGTCAAAGAAGAAAATGTCACATATCGATCCCGCCCCGCCAAGTCAGGAAGTCGCCTTACGACGTCAGTAAGTTTACGTCAAAGAAGAAAATGACACATATCGATCCCGCCCCGCCAAGTCAGGAAGTCGCCTAAAGAAAACCGCATGCAGGCTTGCACCTTGTAAATCGGCCTTAATGCTTTGTCAAACTAAACTATCACGGTATTTTAGTTCGATTAAGTCATCGGTGTAAATTGAGTAGTTTTTTTAATTACGTTTTTGTCAGCAAGTGCGAATATTATGGGCAGACAACATTTTTGAGGTATGAGTCATGAAGCAATAAACCATGTTCACAAACAGTGCCCGGCCTAAACTTTGGCTGAATGCGGTCGCACGATACTTGGTCGAGCTGCATGTAAACATGGAAAACCGAGCGAATACACAATTACACAATTTTATTTTACTAAACGGTTAAAACTCACGTATTAATGCAATCGGCGCGGGTCGCAGACGCACTCATCCTGATGAAGAACTCCCGAAGAGTTCGAAACATGTCGCCCGAAGTGACAATTAATACGTGAGTTTTAACCGTTTAGTAAAATAAAGTTATAACATGTCTCACGAAAGTTTAAATTCAAGCAATTACACAATTATCAGTGATTGAGAATTTAAACTTGTTATGGCGAACTGAAAAATTGGTTTCACTTTGATTACAGTTCAGACCTGCGTGGGGTTTAAATGAATGCCGCATGAAACCTCATGATTGATGATTGGACTAGTGGAAGTGGACAGCGCAATAAAATTTGGTCCAAGCTGCGCATTTTATGCGAAAAGCGTGCTGCTCTTAATTTTTAACAAAACTAGGTTTGGAATTTGGGATAAATGATTTAGACTTTGTTCAGAAGGTACCTAATTGCTTTTTTTAATTTATGCAGTACAGCTGCTAACGCAAATTACAATTTTCAAATTTAAGAAAAACATTAAATATTTAGGCTCGATTCGAACTTGCGACTTTCTGACGTACGCGACAAATCGCTCTGTGGGGCTTAGCATAACATGCATCTCGTCTCTACTCGCGCGCGAGATAGGCTACCTGTCATTGTCTGATTAATGCTGTCAAAAAGTGACAGGTAGCTTATCTCGCGCCTCTGAGCTACCGGAGCCAACCATGCTCGGCCCCCGAATTCAAGCATGGTCGGTTTGGTGGTGACTTTTCTGTGAAGGAAAACATCGTGAGGAATCCTGCATCCAACGCAACTGCGAAAAAATTTAAAGTTTTATTTATTTATTTATTTAAATTTTATCGCACAAGCAATATAAGCACAAAGGGCGGACTTAATGCCATAACATAATATCAAACAGAAACTTGCAAATGTGGAATCCCCAACCCCCACTAAGCCAGTGTGGGGACTACTGCTAGTTCCTACTCATCTATGAGAGGTCTCCCCTCCCGGTTCGAAATAATTGCCCTCCGATAAATAAATATGAGAGGAGGCATGTGCCTGCAGTCAGAGTGACGTATATATCAACGCATCGGTAAACTAAACTGAAACTGACAATACTGTAAACTGATGATGATGAAATTTTTTTAGAGGGCGTTCGTGGCCCAGCGGCGCCCGCGTGCGGTATGCGAGTTCAAGCAACGTCAGCCCCGGACAATTCTTGGATGGGTGACCGCTATGAATGGTTATTAAATGAGCGCTCCCATCCTTTGGAAACAAGAGACATCCCCCATCATTTGAGAACGAGGTGAGGGGGTCGAGGGCGTCGCAACGTGCAAGGTCATTCAGATAGGGGGGGCTCCCTGCTCAGCTGTGGATTCCGGTTATAAGAAAATCCTGTTGATTTGTCTAAGCTAGTTTGTGATTGTGATATGTTAAAGATAAATATATATGCGTAAGTAGGTTTATTTATTACACGTGCCGAGTGGGAACTAGTGTCGTCAGCATTCGCACTTGTCATTGAATTAATTCGTAGGTACAGCGAGAGTGCACGCGTTATCGGTACTTAATGATGACATTAAGTACTGTGTTATGTAATACAATGGTTTGATTTAACGATTCCCGGTATGTGAAATAAGTATGTATGTATGTATGATACCTAGAACCTATTATTGTCGCTCATAATTTAGAAAAATATAGATTAAATGTCAAATTTCTGTCGTGTCTCCACCACCCAAAGGTTATCTGGAAGAGATCGCTTTTTAGCGATAAAACCGCCTGTTGTCTACCATCAACATGTTTAATCTTAAGCTAGACTTCTATGTAATTTTTTGGTAAAAAATAAAAAATATTTGTATTGTATTGTAGTAAAAGAAATTTGAATTGTAGGTTTACAGTTAGACATATGTATGTGTGTTTAATAATGAACTTGCAAACAAATGAACATTAAGAATTATAAACGTCATACGTGCAGTATTAGGAAATACTTACAGTGTCCAGAACTCCACAAGCGAGTTTTCAATAACTTTGTTCACATGCCGTACGACTCCCGAGGGGAGTTCATTCCTGTACTAGTTGATCATCGCTGGCATTCAGCAATGGTCTTGGAATTTGACCTGGCAATTAAAGTGTTAACGACAAACTTTGTGATGAAAAAAAAAAGATAAGATTAAGTAAATAAAGATAGGTACTATGATGACTATTTTTTTCCTCATATTATTCGAACCATTTATGAGAGACGATCAAATGTTTGTATGGGACCTACGATTAAAGCAAAACAAAAGACGAAAATGGGAGGCAAAGTACAGAATAGCGGACGAGCACTGGTAACGCTCCATACTGATTGACACACAGATGTGACGTCACGCCTGCTTTCTCTTACTAATGTTGTATGAAAAAAAGGGGAATTCGCCGTTTTGCTCGTGAAATATGGAGTTTATATACATAGTTGCCATACAATTAATTTTTTATTGACACTTTCAATTTATATATTTGTATTATATATAACTTTACATGTTTTTGATTAATTTGTCTAATTTACTATTTATTGTGATAATTTGATCGTTTTCTATCCATATAACCACACTATGTTATAAATTGTAACATCAGTCATCTACCCAATTGCTCGTTTACGCCTTTATTACATTTGAGATAATGTACGAAGGGTCAATAATTCACCAATGGGCTATTGAGACCACTTTAAACGAGGGGGGTGTTCTAAAAGTGAAAATAACACAAAAACAAAGGAGTTAATTTAAGTACTGTCAAGTCAAGGTTCAAAAGTGGTATTACTTTCATTTCATGGCTTACTGTACCCTGGACTATTTAATCTTGCAATGAACAGTGAGTCTCTTCTTGTTCTATAGAATTAAAGGTATTCATTGGCCAGATATAAACGTTGGGTAAATTTGGGAAGGCTTTCAAATACTGAACACGTCAGGAGTTATTCCTTGCTTTCAAATGGTTAGTGGTATACGAGTATCTAAAAGGTATGCTTTCAGCCGGATTTAGACGTATCTAGTTGTGGCGCCAGTCTCGCTTGATGTCATGTTCGTGCCAGTCCCGCGCTAGTTTTGCCGTGAATATTGCTTGGCTGTACTTACATGTCTATTAGAATGAATTTATACTGGACTGACGAAGCCTATTGCGGATTGTTCCATTGTTGTGTGAGTATTTATCCTATATATGACGACGCCTGTTGCTGATTCATAGTTGTATCCAGTATCCACCTGACGAAGCCTGCGTAGCGGATTTGGATTTATCTATGTGTTACTTCTCCATATTTGGTTAATAAATGATTCTTCTACATTTATGTGTGACATACTAGTACGGAGTGGGTGTCGAACTGTCGAACGATGGGCGACGACGGCGTTGGCCAAGACGGAGATGCAAAGATGGCGGTGGCGGTACCTGCTAGATGCATATCGCGACGATTGGTCATTTGGTCAAGGATCGCTCACAAACGTGACGAGTGGAGATTTAGCGGCCTTTGCCCAGCAGTGGGACACTATATAGGGACATTTTAAAAATAACCCAGGACACTAAGATAATTATTGCGCATTATATACACCGAACTAAATTTCTTAAGTCTAACGTTAACACCAGCGACCACAAACTGCAATAAAAACACCGTAAAAAGTAATAATTTAGTTAAATTTTGGAGTTTCAAGCAGCATTAAAATACAGCTCCCTAATAACTTAGTACGTTTAATTTAAATCTCGTGAAATCGTGAGATAAGCGGTTTAAATCATGCACAACGGATTGAAATACAAAGTTAAGTGATAACTATTCGGGGGAATGAGCTCGGGGAAGTTTGCCGACGCGGATCCCGCAATAAATCACATCGGCCTCAAACACGGACTGCATTTTATCTGTCACTTGTCTCCGAGAGACGCGACAAATTGATGATAACGGTTCAGCTACGTAGTTAGTTTGTTACGCTCAGACATGTTTAGTAGTTAGTCGGGATGTTTGAGAATCGCTGGAGAAGTGGCCGTGTCGCAATGCAATCAAGTAATTGCAGGGAATATCGTTGTATGAAAAAAAAAACAACAGATTTACTTATATTTACGCGCGTGCAGTTATAAATGTTACCTACTTACATTTGCATCAATAATTTAAAAAAAATCGATGCAAGTGGGTTTCCAATAAAATAGCTGGTCTTATTTTCTTACATAAATGCTGGACAAATAAACTGTACCTAGTGGAAGCTGATTCCACTCAACTGTATCAGGTAAATGTAGTGGTCATGTTTGCTAATTGTAACTAATTAAGGAAGGAAACCACATGAAATAGGCCGCTATGGTTTGTGGAATCCCACATATACACTCTGTGACGAGAAGTGATGGGTTTGTTGTACTTCATTAAACTATAATGAATTGCATTCAAATTAACTAAACATGTGCCACATAGATATGGAATTACGAAACTATCGTTAGTCTGATTACGCGACTTTAAAGGCTTATGGCGATATATCGATTGAAAGAGACACCCTTTGTTTTTCGCTCACGACAAAACGGGATGCAACCCTCTCCGAGAATGGCTTTTTAGACAAATCTCGTTAAATATCTGACTGTGTGCAGGTTTATTAATTTCCTCTTGTCAGTACCTAGATGAGGTAAAATACCATCATATTAACTTAATCGTGTCTTTTAATAATGCATTGTTTTAGTAGGCTGAGGAAAAAAAGGAAAATATAGACTCGACTTTGGATTTATTTTCTATCGAGAAAATTTTAAGCAATCATGTTTCACTATTGCCAGTACCACAATCATATAGCCAAGAATCATATATCTGAAAATCAGCTCCTATTGTTTGCTAGTCTGGGCAGGACAGCGTTTCAAAGTCTCCAAATTTCTCAGTGTAGCGCCTTAATTCAGCAAAGCTTTTCAAATCGAACATCGCTATTAACTGTGTTCGCTTCGTCTTTATGTCTTGACTAAAACTGATATATTTAAGGGGATTAATAACGCTAGATGGTCATTAATAAAAGGCACGGTAATGAGCTAGAATTTTTTTTTATAGTTTAATGTCTTATTTAATAATCTGAATGATAGGATATCTTGCAAAACAACAAATGCTTTTGCGTAATACCTATGCCGAAGAATCTTGAAATAAAGGCCGTTTTCAACTTTAAAAAAATCTACTATTTCTAATCTACAACTAATGTTATACATTCATTTCATATAAATATTTAGTATTCATTTATGCAAAACCTGAACGTTGTTATTTCGAAATGATTATTCCTTTTGACGAATTGCTACCGCGCACGGACCAACTTGCGCTAGCGTTTTTAAAATCTGGAGTTAATTAACGCGCTAGTTAATAGGCTAGTCCTGAGTCCTGACAATCATCAGGAGGTACTGGGAATAATAATTTCATGTTACTGATATAAAAAAATTCAAGCTACATTTTGGTCTGATTTTGGTCTCCAATAGGTATTATCATGTAAAGAAATATCTATATTTGCCACTTTTGCAACATGTTATGAAAATATCTACTGTGTTCATATATCTGACATAGTTTTGCTTTGCAAGGTCGCTAACTCCTCCGACCCGCCCTTATCTGGGATCAGTCTCGCGGGACAGTCGATTTCCGCGCCTTCCGTCACCACATTAGGTCAAACTCAGCGAACAGAAAAATCCTGCTCAATCTGCTTATTTGTCTTGTATTCAAATGTAGAACGCCATAGTTAAGTTGGGCAATTGTCACGGGGATGAGGTGAAATTTTTACTTCGACACGAATTTACGAACAGGGATCAAACAGTTTTTATTGTAGATTGGGAACTTAAATACGGTCTTAAAAGGGATACAATGATACATAGTCTCTTAATAATATATTTATATTGGTCTAATTACGGATGATTCACGCTAGACCGTTCCGTGTCCGGGCCGGCCCGTTTTGTAGTACAAGAAATCGACGGATGCGCGACGGCCGTCGATTTCTTGTACTAGAAAACGGGCCGGCCCGGACACGGAACGGTTTAGCGTGAATCATCCTTAAGCGTTGACAAAACTTTCTGTATATAATCTAATTATAGCTTAAGTTTTCTCATATCGTACTGCCTCCGCACCGACAAATCAGGAAGTCGCCTTATCTGACGATGGAAGAGATGCGCAATTATGGTACTATTTGTGAGCGGGGAACTTCTGTTCCATTATGCGTGACCTTTTTAATCTATTCAAATCCCTTTATGTTATATCATTGAAAATTAAAAAAAGTATACGCGTATTTAAGTTTATAGTCCGAGGGACAAATGTGAAATTGATAGTAGGCCGAGAGAGATAAATCAAAATGGAGTTCCGTAGAATAAATTAAGTTTTAGAATTTTGAAACTAAAAATACCATTAAAATTAACAATTACAAAACAGTAAAAAAAGAATATAATAAAAAAATATCTGTTGCTGCTGCGGCTGTTGTTGGGTAGGTAAGGTTATCAGCTGCACAGTGGTGTGGTTTCGGACTTGGGTTGGGTTGAGGTTTCAATTCAACACCAAGGCGCCAGTGTGAGGGTTCTGCTTCTTAGGAGTAAGTGTACAGGAATAGGAAGAAAAACAGAAAACCAGGGCAGTAGGGGGCTATTTATTTAATATAATAACAAAAGGCACCTGCAACAAGGAGAAGATGCGTTTAATTTACAATATTGTGCCTTGGAACAGTAGTATCAAGCTGCCCAGCAGTAAATTATTTAGATTACAAACAGGTTAATAAAACAAATAACTGGAAGTGTGGTATGTTTGTTAAGCGGATGCGTCCGCTAGCGAAAACCTCAATTTTTTAATCAAAGTGAAAATTGAAAAATTCAACACCACAGCCTCCCTAATAAGGCTTAATAGATGAGTGTTAAGATTGAAAAATTCACCATTACAAGGGATACCACGGTGGCTCAATTGGTGGAGCAATGGACGGATTCCAAAGGTCGTGGGTTCAAATCCCACCTGTTGTGTTGAATTTTTCAATTTTCACTTTGATTAAAAAATTGGAAGTGTGGTACTTTATATGGCATTTGAGGCTAAATATTAATTTTCAATTATCACCATAACAGGACTATGAACATATCAGAAATCAAGATCGAATTGAACTGTCAGAAAGTGGCTGCGCAGTGGCACGTGGACTTGGAAATAGTAGTTCAAAATTAAAAATTTAGAACAGTGGTAAATCAGCATAACGCTCAGAAAGTGTGTGTGTGTGTGTAACGTTCCGATACACCCATCGTTACAATATAAGCTAAACTCCACTAACAAACGGCGGACCGCATTAATAGCGATCGGTAATATTAATCACGCGTATTATGACTGAAGAGACGGTAATGCTTTAAGTCTGCCGGCCTCGGCACGGAACTCGCCAATCAATCTCTGCGCTCCACTAAGTTTCGGCGTGACCACAGCGGTTTGCCAATTACTATTTGCCCGATAAACTTATCCACCAACATTGCGTTTCAAATTGTATCGGATCACCTTTTGGAGTTTTTCAACTGCATTGTTTTAATGTAAACTAGCGAATAATTTCGGCGTTAGAAAGATAAACCATAGACTTTCGCGTTTCTTACCAAAAAATTGTGTCTCCATTTGTTTTCATTCGTCATAAAGTCGTAAATTTTTACAAATATTACCTACATTTAAATCGTTTTTTTTTTCATAGAGTATCGGTATCGCGGGCTTAGTGGCATATTCATATAATTACCATTGCTACCTGATATCGCTCAGTGTGGCAACCAAAACGCCGATCACTGGTATGGTAATCAAACTGAAGCTTGAACTGTCCGTTTACCCGCAACTTATGCATTTATTATCTGTCAAATTACTTCTAAAAATCGAATAAGTATTTTTTCACACCACCTGCTCAACACAGCCAAATTATATATCATGCAAACCTTACCGAAAGGAAATCATTATAGCCCTTAACTTTAGCCGGGTAGTAATATTGTATTGAATTTCATTATAACCCGCCCGGTAATAATATGATTTCGCTTTTCGTAGTTCTTATTATTATGTCATTAAAGTCTAATTTCGTGAAGTCCGCACGGCGGCGGAGAGGCGGCACAGCGGCGTTCCAAACAAAACACTGCGCCGCCCCGAGGACCCATGCCGCTCCGAACAAATTTGAAAATCGAACGTATTCGTATGTACTGGCCACCATAAGCTAAATGGAACAAATTTTGAAAATAAAAACAAAACACGCGATTGTAACAAGACGCTGCAGTATAGGTACAGAGTAAAATTTCAGATTGTATAAAAATCCATTGGTACTGTTAATGTTCTAATAAGTGCGAAAGTGTGTCTCTCTGTTATCTTTTCACGCTAAAACCGCTGGACCGATTCAGATGAAATGTAGTATGGAAGTAGTGAGTCCCGGGGAAGGGCAGGATACTTTTTTTTATCTCGGAAATCATCCCTTAAGTAGGTTTGTATGGAAGAGCGATTATTAGGTAAGAAATTGAAATTAAATTCTAGCAATTAAATTCTAACGCGATGAACGAGTTCTACGCGTACAAAGTCACGGGCAACAACTAGAAGATAGAATTCTAATAAAATGAGTGACGAACGTGATTGGGCTTTGAATTACTATAAGTAATTTGATTCTGTCTCTAGTAGCCTTGGTTTTCTTATTGTCTTGCTAGAGGTGTGAAAAGTAGAGTACTCACAGTATACTCCTCGCGGATAAAATTGTTTTATTCTTGGGCGCTTAAATCCCTCACTACACTCAGGACTCAGTCTTAATTCCTTCGCTTCGCTCGGGAATTAACTCATTACTCCCTCGCTCCGCTCAGGAGTAAAATCTGGAGTCCTTCGTTACGATCAGGATTCAATATCGCGCCCGTGACATAAAACCTTGCTTTATCCCCTTGGTGTATAATCTACTATTATTACCTGGTGTAAAATTTAATCGCTTAAATAGGTATTTTATATTTAAACACTTAGAGATGTTGAAATAAAACTATAACTTAATAAAATATAGTATTCATTCATGGACAAGTGCTTTACATAATAAGATACGTAGTTGTTATAACCTTTTGATCGCTGAACTGCAAAAAAGTCACACGCAAATTTCAACCGTGTCACTAAATCAAAAAAGTTTAACTTAGTGTAAGTCTCTTTGTCTCATACCTATATCAGACGATGGCAGTTAAAAATATTCTAAATATAACTAATGAAATTTTAATAATGTGTTATTATATTACTATATTTTTCAATCCCTACTATTTTACTTTGGGGAAGTCTATGTCCAGCAGTGGAAACATTTGGCTGATATGATGATGATTTTACTTTCATATAGATAATTGTTATACAAACCCTAACCTAACTTTAATAATGATCCCAAAATAAACATTAAAAAACTTTTAAGAGGTTTACAATGTGACGAATCGACGCCACTGTCAACAAATTATCAAAGTACCGAACTCCGTACAAACATATTTCTCTCGCGTGCTGTAGATAAAGTTTCCGAATTAATTTGCCAAATAACGTCGAAACACGAGATTTTAACTTGCCACCCAACTTTGCTTGTTAAATGTTAATTGTTATCAAACGGAATTTACAATCCATTTACTCGAGACGAGAATATTGATGTGTCTCTCGCATTTAATACAATTAATAAGAACTCTAAATACAATTATCAAGTGTCTAGCCGGAATTACTTCAAAAGTCTATTCCAGGAACGGTATAAAGCTTTTATTCCGAATATGTAGCCATATTAACTTATACAAAGTAACGACAAGAACTTATAGTCTTGTAAGAATGGTACTTATCTTGAAACATGCTCCAGACAATCATCATGCCTGAATCCTGAAAAACAGGATTATGAAATTACGGGTAGATAATATTTACAAAACCATCGCATTGTTGCATATTTTCGATAAATTATGTAATACCTAGATAAAATCATGAACCAATTAAAGTTATAATAAAATGTTCTTAAATGGTACAGTTAGCAACATATAGACATAGTAGCTTAAGAATTGTGGATGATACGGCTGCGGGTCGGCAGGTTGGGAGTTCAAGAAGAGAGAGCGTGTAGGTACTTCCTTTCGTGTATATTTGCAAAGTGAAGGAATTTCGAATATTTTTCACCCGGCCCCACAGGTTTGATGTCGATAGGTAGGTAATGGCCGCTTAGCTCCCTTGTTGTTTTCGATTTCATGCGCCTCGATTGCACCTTGCGTCTTCAAACGAGAGAATCTTCTCCGGAAGGGGTCACCATGAAGAATTGTGGATGGCACGGGTGCGGGTCGGCAGGTTGGGAGTTCAAGAAGAGACAGCGTGTACTTCCTTTCGTGTATATTCGCAAAGTGAAGGAATTTCGAATAGTAGCAGTCAATAGTAGATTGTTGAACAAGGGTTGAAACAGAGCCATTTCACCCATTCCACATATTTTGCTCGAACGAAGTGAGAGCGCTAATCGTTGAAGTGTGAAATGGGTGATTTCACCTGAGTTAAACACTATCTTTCATTTCGACTACGAGGAAAGTTAAAGAGAACAAAAATATATTAGGGATGATAGATTTGGCTACTTTGGGTGTTAGGTACTAACTATGATGCTGAATAATATATCGTCACATAAATACCTACTGATTCAATATATTCGTACTTCGTTATTAGATAAATCAATAGTTTCACTTCATTCTTTATCCTAGTTTGGAAATGTAATATAAACAGACGTTTTAGCTAGTCATAATTAATTTTTCACCTCACTAGCTCGGAAAGCCCTTTTTTATTCTTTAAAAACAGATAGCAAAACTGCATTTTATCCACATGTGTGCAAAGTAATTTTGAATTCCGAACGTGGTCTTAGTTACTTTTTTAACATAATAACATGTAAGGCCGTGTTCCCACTATCCGATACAATATCGGTGTAGGATTCGTTACCGATAAAAATGTATGGAAAACTGCTTAGTGCTCACACCATCCGATCCGATATCGGTCAGATTCGTATCGGATCCGATATCGGTTAGTGTGGGTGGACACAAAACAGCCAGTACAATTTTCGCCCAACTGATTTTTTTTCAGGTGGTGTGAAAAAAATCAGTCCTTGGATTTCAGATTTTATATTTATTTTGTTTTTTTTTTTAATAATTATTTTGAATTTTAAGCAAAAAAATATTTTTTTGCAAAAAATTGGCATTATACTCCATTTCGACTAATTTAGGGATAGGGATTTCAAATTTTACATTTATTTTGATTTTTAAGTCGAAAAAAATATTTTTTTTCAAAAAATCGTCATTATACTCGATTTTGACTAATTCAAGGATAAGGATTTCAAATTTTATCATTATTTTGAATTTTAAGCAAAAAAAATTTTTTTTTTGCAAAAAATCGTCATTATACTCGATTTCGACTAATTCAAGGATAAAGATTTCAAATTTTACAACTATTTTGAATTTTGAGCTAAAAAATTTTTTTTTTCAAAAAATCGTCATTATACTCGATTTCGACTAATTCAAGGATAAGGATTTCAAATTTTACATTTATTTTGAGTTTTAAGTCGTATTTTTTTGCAAAAAATCGTCATTATACTCGATTTCGACTAATTCAAGGATAAGGATTTCAAATTTTATAACTATTTTGAATTTTGAGCAAAAAAATTTTTTTTGCAAAAAATCGTCATTATACTCGATTTCGACTAATTCAAGGATAAGGATTTCAAATTTTACATTTATTTTGAGTTTTAAGTCGAAAAAAATATTTTTTTGCAAAACATCGTCATTATACTCGATTTCGACTAATTCAAGGATAAGGATTTCAAATTTTATCATTATTTTGAATTTTAAGCAAAAAAAAAATATTTTTTTTTTGCAAAAAATCGTCATTATACTCGATTTCGACTAATTCAAGGATAAGGATTTCAAATTTTACAACTATTTTGAATTTTGAGTTAAAAAATATTTTTTTTTGGAAAAAATCGTCATTATACTCGATTTCGACTAATTCAAGAATAAGGATTTCAAATTTTACATTTATTTTGAGTTTTAAGTCGAAAAAAATATTTTTTTGCAAAAAATCGTCATTATACTCGATTTCTACTAATTCAAGGATAAGGATTTCAAATTTTATAACTATTTTGAATTTTGAGCAAAAAAAATTTTTTTTGCAAAAAAATCGTCATTATACTAGATTTCGACTAATTCAAGGATAAGGATTTCAAATTTTATATTTATTTTGAATTTTAAGCAATTTTGCTTTATTTATTTACTTTAGCATTTGTTTTTGAATTTTGCTTAATTTTTTCTTGCGTTGTTTTGTTCAAATTTAGTTTTTATTTTCTATTTTAATGAAATGAAAAATTGGAAGAAACCCAATTTTTTTTTTATTGTTTTACTTTTGTTTTCCTTTTTCTATTTCCTCGCTTTAGTGAGGTGAAAAGATTTGTGTTACACACGGCTGCAAAGTTATTTTACGTCTCGTGTGTTGCAACACTCGCTATGCTCAGGATTCTAATTTTGAACCACTCGCTTCGCTCAGGATTCTATTTTCGAACCACTCGCTGCGCTCGTGGTTCAACCATAGATTCCATTCGCTAGCTCGTGGTTCAACCCTAGAATCCATTCGCTAGCTCGTGTTCCAATTCCACACTCGCGGTTAAAATACAACTTTGCACCCTTGTATAACAAATAACTATTAACAGTATCACTAATCCCTTAATTTTATAGATTTATATATTGCCAATGAAATATGTATCGAATGCCCCGTTTCACCTTTTCAATAACGAACCACTCATTCCGCAGTCTTGTCCTAATGAAGACTTTGATAAACTAGATAAAGCGAATTCAATTTTTAAAACGGATTCATGAGGGCGCATTTTCAGCAGGAAATGGAATGTCGTCGATTTATTTTAACCACCCTGGATTGTTCCAAACCATTAGCTTTCCCAATCCGAGGAGGGTATAAAGTGGTAATGATATCACCAGAGTGTGATTGCCTTCTGAATATTCGTTTCGATCTTTGGGAGTTTGAGTGCCCATGTACAAGAATTATTGACTTTAAGATGTGCCTATTAAGCAAATGGCACCCTTAATGACTATTAATCCGTAGTATCCCAAGCTTAATTTCAGTAGCAAGCATTTCCAGTGAATCGTACATATGTGCTCAAAAGGGCAAGGCTCAATAGACGTATTGGGAAGGGATGTGAAAACAGTTTAAGTAAAAAGGATAAGTGTGTTTTCGTAGCATGTGTAGAGAAATTCGACACCCGCTCGGCTATTTACGGGCGATGGTGCGATAAGCATTTCCTCTTTCAATACCATCAAAGTGACTGGCCGCCTATTCAGGGCTTCACCCGACAAATGTAACTCATAAAGGCTACTAGAGGATTTCAAAGCAGGCTGGCCGTAGGCACATTTACAGACCGGCTCTCAAATTCAATTCTTATAGTCACCCGAATCGCAATTACTTACATTCAACTTTTTCATTCTCAACAGAAAACATTACCCGACCCCCAGGGTTCTGATGAAGCCCATCAAAACATTTGTCGGCATAGCGACGCGAAACTTCAGCTATTATTCCGGTCGGTTTACTAAAACAAAAGTGTTCTTAATTCTTGATCTGGGATTTCATGCCATCGTTACTTTCCACGGTTCGTTTGACAGCCCGACCTCATAGCGCGTTTTCTTTACAGAAATTAAAGTTTAGCGATTTACAACATCCAGTCAAAACGAGTATATATCGTAAACTGGAGGTCTATCCCCCTGAACGTAATTAAATGTAATCACTTTTATATCTGTCGCAAGCGCTGGTTTTACTTACCAAGCCTGGCGTATCAAAAGCTGAGAACGCGATAAATATGAATTTGATTCGAACTCAATATAAACAAAAAAAAAAAATCTCAATATTAAATTAAACTAATCAATGAAAAATGGGTGATTACAGATTACCATGCGGGGTAACGTTTTAAATCTTATATAAGTTTGATATATAAATTACATTTTTCATACAAAAAAATTCTAGATATATGTAAAAAAACCTCGAAAGAGAAGATTACAGTTACATGTACCTAACGTGCATTCAAAATTACAAATTAAACAATCATTTACTTACTAGTGAATTGTAAAATTTAAATTCGATTATTTTTATGATAATTATCATAAAAATCATTTGAAGAGTTGTTAGGGTTAACCAATTAACAGACATGAGGGTGGTATGAGTTACAGCCGTTACATGTAGAAATCCAGTATATAATTCCACGTTTAGGAATACCAGTGGCTAATGAAGGCTAATTACTGCATGTCCGCGCGACTAGTTTGTACAAATTGCATGATAAGTTATTCAGCAGGACCAAACTCAAACTGTACGATGACACCAGAGCATCCGACTACGTACATGCATACGAAACCGAGCCGTTGTTTTATAACAAAAAGTTCTGAGTTGCTGTGCTGTGTAACATACGTACAGTCGTCACCAGATACATTCATCTCTACATTTTGGATTGCCTTAACAATGAAGTAGGTAGTATTCAGATTTTTGTGTGCCTTGTTTTCGACAGTACCTAAAATTGTATTGAAATATATTAGTAATATATTTACGTGTAAAATAACACTATAGTACTGTACTAGTGAAAACGGTGTATATTCTGGATGCATTAGGTTTTAAACATTTGTATATTTTACAGTGTGCCCAATATAATATGGCTTATTTATTATATTTCATATGCTTGAGAGAGGTCTCAAGTGCGCAAAATATAAGAAGACATAACCAAGAAACGAAGAAGAAAGTCCTTCCTCAAGGACTCGAGCTAAAAATACCGATACATAATTAGAATATACGCTCATATTGATTTCATTATTATTGTTTTTTCTGGACCTCGATTTTTTTTTTCTAATATCTCCGGACCCCACTAAAACTAATTGCCGACCCCGGTCTAGCGTGAATCATCCTTAAATTCCTCGAGCATGTAGGTATGCGTTGCGATGTTAAAATAATAGTTGAACATACGATTCCAAACACTGCTGCCGGAACTATACTATAAATAATTAAATGTACTGTTATCAATTCAACACGTAACGGGTAATACAAAAATCGCAGCGGCTACGTGAAAAGCGGCGGAAGCATTTTCGCTCGTAAATCCAGAGGAGTGCTCTTCCGCTACCGGGCCTGATTAAATTCGCCGGCATTAGCGTTCATGGTAACAGATATATTCAATCGACTTCAGTCTTTATTCAATTCGCTGATTTATTGCTGTTATGGACTGTTTCGAAGGGAATGACAAGAGTAACGCTGACGTCGCGTGGCGTGGCGATTTGCAGACAATAAATTCTAATATTTTTGTTTATACTATCACAATTTTATATGAATTGAAATTTGAATTTATATAATGAACTGTTTTGAAACGGGAACTTCTGACGAGAGTATGCCCTTACGTCATTCATAGGTGATGATTTGCTGTTGATTGCTCTAAGTATTAAATTATTGTAAAATAAAGAGCAATTACACATTACCTCCCCCTCCCGTCTACCGACCAAAAAAAATGAAAATGATGATGGCCGTCGCGCGTCCGTCGATTTCTTGTACTACAAAACGGGCCGGCCCGGACACGGAACGGTCTAGTTTGAATCATCCTTAAATAGATTCGCACCTAAATTGGAAAGCACATATATTTAGAAGAGATTAACAAAAATAATCTTCTGTCCGAAACATGCTCGGAGACCGTTATTAAAAACTGTATTTTACGGTAATACTTATCTGATCGTTATTCATCTACGGAGTCATTTATCAGGTAAATTCTGTTGATGTCAACAGAACCTTTACATTACAGAAATATTTAAAGGAAAAGTCTCACAAATCATCGATATTGTCAAAAATACCGCCAGGTCCGTGAAAATATAGTTTCTGAGACACTCTTCACGATTCAAACGTAGTTTCGATTTTAGATAATGTATTATCGAGAGCAAACTTGTTACTTACGCTACACATCCAATCTTGAGTAAGTAATTTCCATTACTTGACCATGATATATCACCTGATATCACGATCGTAATGATATTTATTTATATCTCAAATTGTATTATCCTCCTCCTACACATCAGCCAGAAAAATATATTTGAAAATACGGCTACTAATAAAATTGACACGGTTTACTTATACCTTTGTATGCATGCGATTTATCCTAAAAAACGACTTGACCATAATAATAACCATAGTATGATTATAATATTGTAATCAATCACTAAAATACTGTGTGGTATCATGGTATTTGAGAATACCTTTCAGTTACGTGTAAACTGTCACTATTGGCATATTGGCAACAAGTTCTAGCTTACTTTGGGCGTTCTTGATTAGGGGATTCACTAGACCCTACCGAAGCGTAAATCTTTGCAGCTTTCAATTTGATATCAATTTCGCGGGCCCGCTTTGACATGGGGGCTCGACGCGTGTCAAACCGATAACATACACTCAAGAGGAAACGGGTACACTTTGTATGGAAAATCGATACAAATTGTACTCGTTTCAATTGCTCTTGCCTGTATTAACTAAATTAACAAACGTTTCAACGTTACAATAAAAATGTGATTTTATTGACTCAAGTATACAGTAGGTATCAATGTAAGTAGATGTAGGTGTAGATGTTTGTGCAGTACGGACGCTCGCGCCGGTCACCGCAAATCAGCGTTAAATCAGATTTGGGCTTCCATTAATGCGTTTGTGAATGCAATCGAAATGCCCCCAGTCTTTTACATGCTTGTACCGCTTTTAGGAACGGATTCCGATAGCCACTGCATAAAAATTATTTGCATTTTTGCAGAAATACAGGGGGATTTATGAGGGTTTGAATTTTCAATTATATGCTTTCTACCTAATATATTCAACCTTTTTCTAATATATCATCAATGCGCATTGTTGTTGCAACAGCCAATGGTGCAAAAGACAGCGATCGTATATGTACGTTTGTTGTTTCAATATAGGAACATGAATATACACAAGTATATAAATGTTTTTATCTTAAAGTTAATCAAGACATTTATTCAAATAAATGTCTCTATAAAAATACCGATATCATTTTATAAAACTATAATGGGGTGATCATCCTCCTAGCGTTATCCCAGTACAGTTGCATCCTGAAGGATGCCTGGGGTCCGCTACCTAATCCCAAGATTTGGCGTAGGCACTAGTTTTTACGAAAGCGACTGCCATCTGACCTTCTAACCCGAGGGGAAACTAGACCTTATTGGGCTAAGGCTTTGTCAAGTGAGTGGGCAACTTGACTGTTAGAAGTTCTCAAGCCGCCTGAAGACCTCCAACTTAGCTTAACGACTGCTGCCAGAGACAGAAGCCGGGATCAACGGCTTGACGTGCCTTCCAAGGTCAAACAGTAAAGGGGGTAAAAAAACTAAACTACAATAATAACTATAACTCAGGTCTAAATGTAAATTATAAACTAACACTAAACTAAAAGCCTATAAAAAAATATGTGCCCAGTCCCTTTCAGAAGCTATATTAGTGCTCTGGGTACTGATGATCGTCTACTGCGAATGATATTTATGTTGACGAAAACATATGTCGTTGGGAACCTCCGAGGTCGGTAGATGAGGGGTTAGCAACTAGTTTGGAGAATATACATACCTACATATATATAGAGTACCTAGTTAAGTTTGTATCGTCTGTTTTACTACAGTTGGTTTTTCATGACTAAACGTTATTTACTTGTATTACAAAGTGAACAATGAAGTACTCTCCCGCTACTAGGTATTTGGTATTCACGCACGAGCAGACAAAAGGTTTTATTTGTAGCTCCCGACGCGCTAAGTGAGCCGGGTCGCTAGCGGCGAAGCTTCTAACTAAGGACAACAAAACCAAAACGTTAAGTTACCTAAACTACACTAGTCATTCCCTAAATAGTTTTGTTTCACAACGATTTATTTGCAAGAAACAAACACAGTATCCCTAAAGTGTTACCTCCAGTTCGACCGAAAAACTTTGAGTTGAGTCCTAAACTTGGGAAATAAGATTGGGCCTCGCATCAGCGCGTAATGGCTTTGTTGTGTACGGCAGTTTGACGAGCTACTCGAATTTCCTCGCCGGATATTCTCGGCGAAGTTCGCACTGCACTTGTACATTGACACCTAGTTTAAAACAGCTTTGCCGCGGCATGCCGGTCGCGGCGCTGTGATCACTGATCGCGCAGTGCATTGGAGGCAACGGCTGCACTTAATATTTAGCCAATAATTTACCCTTCAGCCAATTGTGATTTGTTTGAGTTGTCGGCGTTGAAATTATTTCCAAGAATATGCTTGACTTTAAAGAAAAAAATTAACTGGCGTCGTCAACTATAACTAGAACTCTGAAATAACTAAAAAATGAAAAGAAATGTCCTCATCTCCCGTTCCCGGAGATTCATCATAATCATACAAAATAGACGTCGGCTAAAAATAAATACCTAAATACGAGTACATTTGGTTATTCAATAAATGACCGGCGGGTAAATGATACGTGTACATGAATATAACAAATTTAGATCGCCAGAGATATGAATAGCAGAAAACTATACCTAACAAACAAGGGTGAGGTATTTTTTACGAGTTCACGGTTGTTTATATTATTTGGTCTGGAAATAGGCAAGTTAACTGAGCAGTGGGAAGGTTTACGATGTACTTAGTGGCGAGTGATATTAGGAAGTCGAGCTACACACATGTGTAACGTGCACTTAGTAGCATGTTTCACTTGTTCGTGGGACAATACTCAGAATACAAGTAACGGATGATTCACGCTAGACCGTTTCGTGTCCGGGCCGGCCCGTTTTCTAGTACAAGAAATCGATTCTAGCGTGTTGTATGTCTAGCGTGAATTCATCCTTAACTTATAATTTTTGAACACAGCATCATAAAAAATACCTACCTACTTAAGACTGGTTCTATAATAAGTAGAATTCGACATTTTAGATTATTTGTAAAACATCACTAACAAGCCAGGTGCTAAAGAAAATACACCCACGCAAGGTCAAGATATTTAACATCATACCAATAGTAACATTTGAAACGAGGCTTTTGAAAACTATTATTGTAAGTATTGAAGCGATCAACACCTGTGCTGGCATTGTCAAAAAACCGGCCAAGCGCGTGTCGGGGCACGGGTTGCACGGGTAACACATTATAACATTATGTGGACTAAAAAGTTTTCAAACAGAGACAGAGTTTTTTGACAGAATTATCAAAGGAATTTTGTACGGAAGTTTACTTTTGCAAGGTACATTTAATATGTTCGACTATTACTCGTTAACTAGTACGCTTTGCTTTGTTTTTTGCTAGCGCGCTACTGCACCTCCTACAGCGTCGAGCATCATATTTCCCTGCCATATATGCGGACGTGCCTGCCGCTCTCGTATTGGCCTTACTAGCCATGTACGCAAGTGCCGCAATTTAATGGACGCTGCTTAAATCATCTTTTATAGATGTCACAGGCCGATGATGATGATGAGTACGCTTTGATAATTGTTCCTTTCAAATTCATTATAAATGTACTACTATTATGATTTTTTTCACATGCCTAGTAGCCACCGTTTAGCGGGCAGAAGGGGGGACACTTGACCATTACAAAAATTATCACTTTACAGCTTAATATAACGCCAATGGATTCTTGAATTTGAAACCTTACAATATTTAGAAAGAGTTATTCTACGATATCCCACACAATGGGTTATGGAAGAAAAAAAATATTGTGTCATTACTATACTTGTAGGGGGTACCGTAAAAAATAAATAAACCTACCGTTTTGTCGGCCTCATTAATATGTATACCAATGGCAAATTACAGCTTTCTAGTAGTACTAATGGTTACTGAGCTAAACCGAGGTTAGACTGACGGACGGACGGACATGGCGGAACTATAAGGGTCCCTTGTTTACTACGGAACCCTGAAAATTAGATATCTAAAATAACCCAGTATTTTTTTGTCACAATTAATATGACAGAATAAATAAATAATAAGAAATAACAGGAAAATGCGAGTTAGACTCGCGCGCCGAGGGTTCAAAATTAGTTCCTAAAGAATTATTGATAATTAAGGAAAAAACAAGATATAAATCGTGTAGGTATACTAATTTAAAATTTCGGGTGCTGGTATTTTTGTCTTTCTTTCATAAATTGAAAATTAACCGCTTTAAAAATCAGAATTGACAACTCATAGGTACCTACGTATTTTGTTAGTAGATTTGAATTTTTAGCCCGACATACGGCACATTTTTCATATAGGTAAAATAAAATTACGTGTTTACTGTTTACATTTTTAAATTTTAGTAAACTTAACTTGGCCTTTTTACAACTATTATTTTGAAATCGATAGCAAAAGTACCTCCTGAGGTACTACATATAATACATTTATGACAAATAGATAGCCATCATACCTTATGGTGCGGAGTGTGTTCCTTTTTTTTAAAAAAAATTGCACCGATTTCTAAATTAAAGCATAAATTATTTATTTATGACCGCATTTGCAGAAAGCCGATCCGCATAATTTCGGCCGACCTCATCTCTGTCGATAACACAACTGACGCAGGAAGTGGGTGAAACTTCCAACTAAAGCCGAATTAGTTCAATCCGTCGAATTTATGGCGAGTAAATAGACCGTGCTTAAATGACCAACAATATAGCGAACTGTCTGGGAGAATTATATCGTAATTTATTATCGAGATTTGTAAGTACAGATAACGAGAACTCTTACCTACAGTGCCCTAGATAATGAAATTCCGGACGGCAACGGCAGACGCAATATTGGAACATTGAGTGAAGCCCTGAAATAAATTGATATATTTTTATCAATATCAAGTTTCCATTATAATGTATTAACGTAACATTGAGATGTTTACTTTAACACCGTCATTCCTAAATTAACTCTAAAACATGTGGAGTAGTCAAGTATTAAATTTATTCCATTTTATTTACGAAATAAAACCAGGGGCCCGATTTTTGAGTGTCGAACGCTCGAATTCTCACTCGACATCTGTCAAAACATCATAGTATTTTGACAGATCTCGAGTGAAAATTCGAGCGTTCGACACTCAAAAATCGGCCCCCAGAAAAGAGTAATTTTTTTTATAAAAAATATAGTGACAATTTTGTTTTCATGTATAAATACATGAGAGCTCAGAGCTAAAGTGTAACCTGTTTATACACAACATTGAAAACATTTTACTATTCTTTGAATACGATCCGTTTTGGTTAGATATTCACATTGCAGTAATACAATTCTTTATTGAATAACCAAATCCATTTGGTGGACAACAAAAATTTTAGCGCGAAATAAAAGCACATCCGTTGCGATGCCGGAACGACATAAGTAAGACGTGCTTTAGTACACATTTAGTGGATAACTCAATCATAGTCTAGTCAATGAAGTGTTGAATGGTGTTGAAGAAAATTATTCCAAGATTTCCAAGGCGACGCGAACGCTGAGGTGTACTTCTTCCTCTTTAAATAACTTTCTGATTCTTTAAAATCCTAGTTGTATGTGTTGTAAAATTGAACAGTGTTTTTGAACCGATACCGTCAAATGGATGTCTGTTCACTTCATTATTTGGCGGTACGGAGTACGGAGTCGGTGCTGTAGGTACTTATTAGTAAGCTGCGCCGAGTCAATACCGAACAGATTCTTTAGGTGACTTCCTGATTTGTCGGTGCGGAGGCAGTACGATATGAGAAAAGTGTCAAATGTCAGTGGCAGTGGCAGCTGTCAGTCGACTCGGTACCATTTTTTACTGCGCCCCTACATTTAAATGTGTGCTTCCTGACTGGCGCGGGATGCGCGGTAGCGGGACGATGCCAAGGCGGTACTGCTCCGCTACTGCGCATGATATTACTACTGCGCAAACGTAATACTGACAGTATTCTGTCAAGTGAGAATCTTTGCGACGTCAGTAAGTTTACGTCAAAGAAGAAAATGTCACATATCGATTCCGCCCCGCCAAGTCAGGAAGTCACCTTACCGCGCACATGAGTGCTTCCTGGTGGTCGATTCCGTAACGTTTCAAACGTACGTTGGATACGTATAAAGTTCCAATTAGATCTATACTTTAAGTACGTTTGAAACGTTACATGGGTTAACCTCATCTGGCATAATCTAATTTATCATTTATCAAAAATACACTTTTCGCAGAATTTTCATTTCGAAGAAACTTTTTTTTTCAGAAACCGTTAACTTTTGAGTTAGTGCCAGTAACTGGCCACTTAAGAAAATGAAAACTTGAACTTTAATTATGAACTGAAATTATGAAGCTGAACTTTAATTATGTAACATCTTGTACAGTGGCCTCGGTAAGAGGACTTATACGGCATTTCGTGAACAAAAGATTTCCTGTATCAGGGTAGGTCCTTTAGGACCCAGAGATGGATTTTCGAAGTAGAGCCCTCCAAATTTTTTATGTCAAATTTTTGAGGGGGGGTGAGTCCAGGTTAATCTTGATATCTGCGCCAGTTAAGCTACTGGGTCAAGTTGGGTGTCAATTTCGAGTAAATCAAGGATGCTAAATTCATTTCTGGAATTATTTTTGTACCATTCCATACAAAATTTTCGAAACATAACAAAAAAGAGGTAATTTTTCATTCATACTGAAAACAGAAAAATGGACATAACTTTAAAAAACACCTACACATTTTGGAAAAAAAATAGATCTTCAGAAAATATACCTACTGCGGAAGTATTAAAAAAATTAAAAATTAAAAGATAAAACAAAAAATCAAATTAATTAAAAAACATAGTTTATGATCTTGGAATCGTAGTGGTGGGTTTATTAACTCAATAAAAACATATTTCATGCCAATTGACGTCTTAAAATATTAAAAAACAATGAAATATATCAATTTCGCCCTAAAATTTCACGTAAAAATTTATCAAATTTTAGAGAGCCGCTCTGCTTCGTACGAGTTAACGATTTACAAAAAGTCTTAGCTTATGTTATTAAGGACTAATGTAGGTTTCTATTACAGAAAGAATTTTTAAAATCGTTTGATTACTTCTAAAGATAGGACCCTACAAACGATAGTACAAATTCGAACTCCATGAATTATATGGATAACGGCTAAATTAAAAAAAAATGCCAACTAACATTAACGGATCCTGTCCAAAATAATATTGGATCACCCTAAAAGTACAGCCTTATTATTAATAATAAAAAAAAAAATATTGGTCCACCTTGTAAGTAATAATTTGCATTCATATACCGCGGAGACACCTTTGTAAATTGAAGAGTGTCCATTTTCTCATGGATCCCATTATCAGATCTTGACCAAATTTAAAAGAAAACATCATCGAGGCAGCCCCTTCCAAACCAAAAAAAAAACGCGAAATCGGTCTTAAACTAGCAAAGACATTTGTGAACATATCTAAAAAATATTGACAGTCGAACACAGGACCTCATCTTTTTTGAAGTTAGTTATGATTTTTTAAACCCAAGACCAGTATAAACTGATAAAGATGTTGTACTCTCCTTCTTCGGCCTCTTCGACGTCATCTTTGCTGAAACCCCTGGTTCACACTGGACACACATTTAAAACCATCAGTAATCGCATTTGCGAATACCCACAGGTCTTGAAGCAGCGTGAATGGTATTCATTCTCGCTTTCAAGGACAGTGGCCTCTGCAGCTGTTCTTGCAGCTAAGTTCTCGTGCCGCATTCTAGATTCTGTGTTGGATTGTCCATACGGGCTGCCACGTTCCTCCTTTTATCCACTCGTCTGTTAGGGAGGGTATATATTGTGTGTCATTTAAAGTTTGTCCCCACAATTGACCTGCTTGATAGGCTGCCCTAAGCGCATGCATACTGAAACTAAAATCCATAAAATATTACAGTGTAATTTTTATCACAGTCAACGTTTTAAAACCTGAAAATAACTTAGAGGAACTATCATATTTATTAGTCAGACACGTCGGTATAGTCAGGTAAGATTCTCTATTAGTTATTTTTACTCTTAAAAGTGGAAAACATTTCAATTCGGTGACTGTACCCAGTAGCTAGTAACGTATTTCGGTACTTACCGATCCGCCCGCGCAGCCGTCTTGCGACCCATGATATTTTTTTCTGTCATAATTTTGTAGGCAGAGCTATATTGATATTTATATATTTAGAATCTGCATAAAACGAGCTTTCTTATAGTATTTATTTCATTATTTAAACCAACTTTTTACATCCAATATCAGAGCGCTGAATCAAAAAGTAAAAATTAAAAATGTATAAATTTGCGATTTTAGTCAGAAAATTGTTCCAAAATAGTAAAATGTCCGATCAGAAATGATGTCGGTGTATTCCTTTTATACGAAAACGATACCAAACTTGCCTTAATAGATAAAAGAAAGGAGTCAGCTTAGTTTGAAATGTACAGGTCGGCTGCTATGTTTGGACCCCCCTCATTTCTTACCACGTGAAAAATCCGGGGGGCTCTACTTCGTAAATGCATCTTTAGACTATAGATATCAATCCTGCCAAAGGAAATCTTTTGTTCATTAAACGCCGTATTTTCCCTTTTCTTGTTCCGTACAGATGCCACTAAAACGTTTTTTTTCCAGAAAACCCCAATAAATCGCCAACAAACTATACCTACCTACTAACCTATGAAAGCAATAAAGATACTGATTACTGATTACTGTCATTCAGTTATTAGCCACGGAATTTGTGCAGTGAAGACCGACTTCAACAAAATAAAATACATGAAGTCAGCTCTAAATCCAGTTCAATTTTATTTATTTAATTGCAGAAATACCAACAATTAGTTGCTTGGTGTATATTTTTGCGAAGTGGCCAGTTATTGGGGGGTGGCCAGTTACTGGCGATTTACCCTACTATGTGCTAAAAGATCATTGTGTAGTTAGGTCTACCAGAAAAGTAGGTGAGATTAAGTTAGAACTAAGAAATCATTTTTAGGGTTCCGTAGTAAACAAGGAACCCTTATAGTTTCGCCATGTCCGTCCGTCCGTCCGTCCGTCCGACCCCCGTTTTTTTCAGTAACCGTTAGTACTAGAAAGCTGTAATTTGGCATGAGTATACATATCAATGACGCCGACAAAACGGTAGAATAAAATCTTTAAAAAAAAAATTGTGCAATTTTTTTTTCTTCCAAACCCCATCGTGTGGGGTATCGTTAGATAGCTCTTTTAAAAATATTATAAGGTTTCTAAGGTTTTTTGATTAAAGAATAGGTTGGCGTGAGATTAAGCTTTGAAGTGATAATTTTTGTAATGGTCAAGTGTCCCCCCTTCTGCCCGCTAAACGGTGGCTACTAGGCATGTGAAAAAAATCATGCTAGTAGTATATACGATGAATTTAAAAGGAAAACTATCACAGCTAAGTGGACATTACTAGTTAACGACTAATAGTCGAACTTCAGAAATGTACTTTGCAAAAGCAAACTTTCGTACAATTTCCATTGATACCTTAGATAATGTTATTAATTCTGTCAAAAACATAGTAAATATAAGTTTACGAACTTTTTAGTCCACATAATGTAACGGGTGGATGACTACGGAACCCTACCTTGCGCGTGGCCCGACACGCAGTTGGCCGGTTTTTATTCATTGATAAAACTATCTAATTTTTAACACGCTTTTATTAGGTCGACCTGTATGTAACTATGTAATGGAATCTAAGGTAACTAATTTAACCATCTTCCAAGCATCGTAGCGTCATGAAAATTGGCAGCTGTATGTGGTTCTAATGACAATACAATAATATGGTACTGTCGAACTGATCTGATGATGGAGCCGGAAGATATGAACTGGAACTTCATGATGGAACATCGTATCATAGCTGTGTTTGGATTTGTTAGAAAAGTCTTGTAATGAACTTTGACCACGATTAGGTTTCAAGGTCTGATAGGTCGACCTGTATGTAACTAACTATGTAATGGAATCTAAGGTAACTAATTTAACCATCTTCCAAGGATCGTAGCGTCATGAAAATTGGCAGCTGTATGTAGTTCTGATGACAATACAATAATATGGTACTGTCGAACTGATCTGATGATGGAGCCGGAAGATATGAACTGGAACTTCATGATGAAACATCGTATCGTAGCTGTGTTTGGATTTGTTAGAAAAGTCTTGTAATGAACTTTGACCACGATTAGGTTTCAAGGTCTGATGATGACGCCGGAAGATAGGCACTGGCATTCCATGATGGAATATCGTATCATAGTCGTGTTTGCACTTGTGAGAAAGGTCACGTAATGGACTTTGAACAAGATCAGGTTTCAATTAACACGCAAAGCGTGTTTTTCTAGTGTTTTTAAACTATTAATTTATTATTGTAGTACATTGACCTTAAAAATAACCTAAAAATAAACTTAATATTAAAAACTAAAAACTATGTAAACCTACAAAACCGATATCCCCAAGATCCCCGCTGCAGGGAATGGTTCCCAGAAGGCTGGCTGCGTTTCCTCGTTGCACCGCAATGCCTATACGTTGGCCGAGTAACGCGCCAGCCCTCCGGTCACCAGTGGTGGCGGTTAATTTTTTTTTAATTTGCTCGTATAGTTTGTGAGCGCCTGGACCCCACGGACCTAGCGTTTCGACCGCAAAAGACATAGTTTAGAAATCATAGAGTCAAAGTTCTAAATTTATATCTGTATTTTGTATCAATATTTTTATTATTTAAGGTGATTAATAAAATTCTTATTTCGTAATAAAAAAATCTGAAATCTGGGTGACATAATCTGAAATCTGAAATCTGGGTAAAGCATGTGTATTGTGTAAAGAACTGTATACCGATTCCGTCTGCCAAATGAAGAAGCCGCCTAGCGGAAACAAGCAGGTAACAGCCTGCATCTGTAAAGTTTGTATGCAGTATGCAACGCGCCGCACCTCACCTGGCCACAAATCAGCGTCAAATCAGATTTCGAATGTCCATCTCCGTGATTGCCGAAACGAATTTCAACTGTTTACTTACGCGACCTCGATTCTCTCGCATGTATTAGTTTTAAATGTGAAGTTTATTGTCCTCGATTTAAGGTTTCTTTTACAAGTACGCATTAATCGAAATAAGAGTTCGGGAAAGTTAATGGGAGATTTGTGTTGCATTTTGCGACGCTGTGCGGCTGATGCCCGGCCGACTATTAATGTAAACGCTCAAAGCACCTGTTGTTTTGCGTCTTTAAATGGTTTGTTTGGTAATGATCGTTAGATGAACTTCGATATTCTTACTGATTGTTGCGTAATTTAAAACCTTAATATACATTCTGATTACATATTCAGAAGTCGAAAATTAGTGTTTTAAATGTAAATATTATCTTTCACGTAGGTATGAGGCATAAATCTGATACGAACTTCAGTGAAAGTTTTCTAACGAATGAATTATAATGATGTTATCATGAACATTTAACGCAGTAAGATAAACAGTTCTTATTTCTTACTTAATGCCTCTCTCGTCGTTTTGAGCTGCGATCCTGGGATTCAGGATAATTCTATTTAACTAACTTATCCCAGTCCAGCAAGAGGCTTAGAACAGTCCAAAAGAATTGTCCAGCAGACCTGCAAGTAACTGGCAGCTTTGCATCGCGGAATAAACTCGGATTGTTTGCATTTCATTAACTCTAGTCAACAAGGGATCTAATTTGTCTGCTCGTACTTGCAACTTTTGTATTGTTCCATTTAAAAATTCATTTTCTGATAGGTAGAATTAATGCGAAACTTGTTATTCACAGTATTGGAATAATCATTTGATATACCTTTTGTACTATACAGCGCATCACAGTTGTTAATTGAAATAATGATGGTTTTTAAGACAATAACCTTCTATGAATATTACAAACGCAAAAAAAAATTGAAAATTATCTAGTACTACCTACCTACTATATGAGTTATACAATATGAGTTCCTAGGGGTATAATAGTAATACCTACTATACCCATATTGTATAACTACATAGAATTCACGGTTTTATATAGGTGTACGAATACGTTAGCAAAGAGTCAGAGTAATTTTTAAATATTATTTGATTTGTTGTGAGTGACCGTATTCATGAAATTAAAACCGATCACACTGATGAGGCTGAGTATAGTAGTCTTTTGAGCCAGGATAACAGTTTCCTTGCAACACGGTCTTCTGGGAATGTTTTCATACAAAATGTACACGTGCATTTCTGTTGACAGGGACAGGGAGTCAAACAACTTTCATGAACGGTATGGCAAGAAAGGTTAAGCGTAAGTTATTCTTTGATTTTCCGTCGATTAGGGAAGTTTAAGTATAAAATTAAATCATCTCATTCAGATCGTTGCCATCAAAAACAACTTGTTAATTAAGATGAACAAACAACTTGTTAGTGACTTAAATCATTTGGGGTAGCAGCTAGTACCTAAGAGGTAATAGTGAGCTCCATGATTTCGTGCACCAATTAGTTAGTTCAGGTGGGTATAGTGTGCGAGTGTTGGGTGAGCTTAAAAATGCTTTATTTTATTGCCCCGTGAAGCATGAAAGCGGGCATGGCATTAAAATTTAATCCAACAAATACATATTCGCCGCCAACACGTGATTTACTCGTATACCAGTTACACATTAATTACCTCTATAGCAGTGGGTAATTGGTAGTTACGCCAGATGACATATCTAAAGTTAGGCAATTAACTCAAGTTAATATTTTCTAAATGAGCAACGATCTGTCTCCGAAGTACCGTAACGTTACTCTTCGGCACAAATTATGTAATTACTGAGCTTACTAGGTATATCCAAATTATAGGTAGTTAAGTAGAGGTAGCTTTCGATTGCTCTGATTGACTCCTTTAGTATCGTAGCTTGATGTAATATGTTTTTAGAGCCATGAACTTATGTAAATTACAATTTTTACTTGTGTTTTTTCCGATACTAGATACATAGGTGACTTTGGCGTAAGTATCAAGGTTAACATTAAAATACCTGCATACAAATAACCAATTAGGTAAATAAATAGCTACCTAACTTACCCTAATGGTCTCAATGACATTACCAACACCAAACATGAGTATTTTAGTAGTGAAGATATAGGTTTAGAATACGTGATTAGGATGCTGTTTGTGGAGTCCGGTCTGTTCATGCTTGTAACACGGACATACACGTTTTTTATTTAGAGAGACGATCTCGTCAATCCCTAAAAATCCCAACAAAAACCAAACAAGTACAGAATGGTGTAACTACATCTTATACTTGTTTGGGTTGTACTGTACACGTTGACGATGGATGTGGGAGAACATCGCATCGTCAACGTGGACCGTCGCCGACGGCGAAATACCTACTGGCAGAATTAAAATCTATTATGCGAAACCACAAAATAACAATGTGTTATGTGAAGAAATATGAATGAGTATGAATATGACATGTATAATATATTTAGAAACTTACTATATACGCTAGCTCCTAAAACCCAAGGAGAATCTTGGCGTCTGATACATTTCTGTTCGACGCTACCTCACGCCAGTTAAGTACTCCAAGGAACTGTGGTTAAATAATGTGAATTGTCTGTGTTTTAAAAACTAAGTATAGTATGTAGTGGTTCATGATTGAAAAGGTTGAATGATTTATTGGTTTTTTTATTGAATTTTAGAACAAATTATAGAAAAAAGTTAAAGAAGCTTTTCTGTCAGTCTGTTATTGTGTATGTGGTGTCATTAATATTGATATAAGATTGATTTAACTTGGCACGTGGAAAAGGTTTAAAGATTAGAGCAACCATATTATACGCACTCAGTTTCATTTTAGCCACTGAAACTCAATTTTTAATCACTTTACTGGCCGAGATACTATACTGGTTAGATTACTTAAACACACAAACAATATTAATACATATAGTTAATAGGAATCTTTTTTTATTGCAGCACTAACCAATAAGATCCTATCGTAGCACCACCCTACCACCACCACACCAGCCTACAAAAAAAAACTCCTACTTAGGATTTAAGAGTCTGCTATATTGTATTACGGAGGTGCCAGATATCCTTACTTTCGCACATCCAAAACAAGTACTTATTTAAAATAGACCCTGGGTTGAAAATGATTGTTTTTTTGTATGAAAATCGTACCACCTTAATTTAGTTTACTAGAGCACCGTGAAAGCCCGTTCCGGTATTTATAAATCCAAGTGGAATAAAGACTGTTCAACCGTTCTATTTAACTAACTTTACCAAGAACTATTTATTTGCTGGACTACTTAAATGCTAATGGGCTTTGACAATTAACTGCTTTTGTGCTCTAAGAGTAGTGTTAATTTTGCTTGTTAAGCTTACAATTAGTAACTGTTTGTTAAATGTTCAGGTTTATATGCAAGATATATGTAGATTGTATAACAAAATATATTCGTATCAGAATAAATAATAAAAGTAATGTAATACTGCTTACCTACAATTCATAACAGTATGTATGTATTCATACATAATTATATTCAGACATTCGTCTGTAGTATGTATACATTCGGTTATAATATTGCAAAGTGCCTGTCAATGAGTTTGAAGAGAGGTCGGAAAGTTTTGGCCACCGGGAGAACCCCGAATAATGCCCTGACATATTCCCCCGAGGAACATACATCCCCCAACTCGTCAGATATCCGATACGTCCACTTGAATTATAATGGAGGCACTGTAAAATGATATTCACTTGCATATTACAATTTACTACATACCCATAATACATGATCCTTGCTCCAACGAATGTAAATTAATATTTGATATCGCGAATAATAATACCAAGAGTTCAGTTTGGTTCGTCATTCGCATCGCAATGTGATTCCAATATCGGAATGAGCGCCGAGCTCATGTATACGGAAGTCCTCTATCCTTTTATGAGTATATCCCCACTTACGGTGCGCGCTGCACAGGAACCGCCTGAAATTATCGGCACGTCTATTGAAACAAGTGTGGGAGACACATTGAAATTGCATAGCGATGCGAATTGGCGAACTAATTTGACTGTACATAATTATACATACAGTATACTTTCAAATATTTAAGATAGAGAAGAAAATAATTTGAAATGCATCACAGGATTAAGAAAAACGGCCTATCTGTACCAGGAATCAAAAAGCATGCTGTATTTATGTTATTGCAATTGAAAAGGTGAATCATATTCATTTTTGACATTGGAAATGTCTTTCCGTTCGCTCCAGTATATAGGCACCTATTTCACGAAAAAGTGCGATCCCCTTATATCTCGGAGAGTTGTGAAGATATGACATTCAAAAAAAAAACTCAAAGGACGCGTATTCACAAGAGCTGTAAGGTGTAAAAATAATTATTGAAAGTCAAAAACGAAAAATGTTTTGGCCGAAATAGTGAAACAAAAAAAGTCAGAACGGCATTTTGCACTTGACATTTATGACTTCATGTTTCGTGAACGTGACGAAGGACTCCAGATTTTACTCCCGAGCGAAGCGAGGGAATTAGGACTGAGTCCTGAGTGCAGTGAGGGATTAAAGCCCGAAGATCAGAGTATTATGCGCCACGGCGACAATTACCATTCAAACTTCGATACGCATGTGGAAATTTTGCAATTTGTTTGTTCATTGGCGTTATGTCTAGGATATGTGAGGGAATCTAAGAATAATATAATTATCAGTGAACGTTGTAGTTTTATTTTGTAACCTTTTCTCTATCCCGACATTCTCGTCGCTCAGCGACAATATTTTTTCGAATTCCGTAGATTCATTTCCAATGTGCTCGATAGTCGTGTGAGGCGCGAAATATGTGATTTTTTCCCTTAAAGCGCTACACTGAGAAATATGGAGACTTTGAAACGCTGTCCTGCCCAGACTAGCAAACAGTAGGGGCTGATTTTCAGATATATGATTCTTGACTATATGATCGTGGCACTGACAATAGTGAAACATGATTGCTTAAAATTTTCTCGATGGAAAATAAATCCAGTCGAGTCTATATTTTCCTTTTTTTCCTCAGCTTACTAAAACAACGCATTATTAAAAGACACGATTAAGTTAATATGATGGTATTTTACCTCATCTAGGTACTGACAAGAGGAAATTTAATAAACCTGCACACGGTCAGATATTTAACGAGATTTGTCTAAAAAACCATTCTCGGAGAGGATTGCATCCGGTTTTTGTTGTGAGCGAAAAACAAAGGGTGTCTCTTTCAATCGATATATCGCCTTAATAATAAAACAAAAGGAAAACCTTGAAACTCCTGTTTCACATCTTTAAGTCAGTTCGATTCCTAATATAGGCAGGCAACTTTTCGAAGTCCCGTAATGCAGTTCTTATTATTGCAATAAATGCAATGAAGTTTTCTTTCTTATCTTCAATATTTAAAGTATTTCCCCTCCAACTCCATGTAGCATTTTTGTGGGACACCATATATTGTGGTAACTGTAATAAAATTCTACTTTAAGACTTGGAGTAAAGAATGGGCCTATTATATTAATATGTACCAGAAAGGGGCTAGGTAACCATCAGGCCCGAAGGCGTAACGGCGCAATGTTGATAGCAAGCTACCCCTCGCGGCGCCAGATAACTGCTAGTTTAACGTAAATTTACCGCCTTCACGCCAATTTTACACCATAACTGTTTTAAAACTAGTCTTGTATGCATTCTTTCTAAAAACTAGATCACTTATCCACTTCAAGCTTCTAGGCATCTTCAGGTAATATGTTAGCAGCGGCGAGGCTATCCTCACCTCATACTTACCGACTTACTCTTATTAGTATTTTAAGACAATGAACACCACCTTATCTCACAGGTTTAAAAGAAAAAGAAAGCAAAGTAAGCTCTCGCTACATTTTCATTTGACGCTATGTTGTAGGTAGGTATAGAAGTACGATATTAATTCTGTTATAATCGATTAAGGTTGCTGTCTATGGCAGCAGTCGTTAGCAAAGTTGGGGGCCTTCGGGCGGTTTGAGAACTTCTAACAGTCAAGTTGCCCACACTCTTGACAAAGCCTAATCCCAATAAGGTCTAGTTTCCCCTCGGGGTTCGAAGGTCAGATGGCAGTCGCTTTCGTAAAAACTAGTGCCTACGCCAAATCTTGTGATTACGTAGCGGACCCCAGGCATCCTTCAGGATGCAACTGTACTGGGATAACGCTAGGAGGATGATGATGATGATAATCTATTAAGTGTGCAAGGTGCAATAGGTAATGTATACGCGCTAGGTATGTTTGATATAGAACTATTGAAGTAGGTAGACTTACTTTTGGATAATAATAATTTATAAGCTTCTTTCTTTGTCGATCACTAATTATGAACCTATTTCAAATTGTTTGCATGGAGTCATATCTAGAATAGTCGCCGAGGGACAAATCGCAGTCCTACTGAGGCAAGTCTAGTGAATCAACCTTACGTACGGGTATGTAACTTCAGGCTGCATAGATACTGCGTAAACCTACAAGCTATATATTTTCTGCCAAACATAAATAGTTATTGATCAAACAATAAATCTTTCAGCAAAATTAACTAATATTCATTGTCTTGTTACGAAATGACTCTTTTCAGTTTCAGGTTTTTGTGTCAGTGGAGTGAATTGTTTCATGATTTGTTGTCCCCGAGAATAAGCGAACCTAATTCTGAGGACAAAAACATTGAATAGAAAATGTCTTACGGTTCTCATTTTTTATGGAGATCAACGAAAGAGACGAGAAAGACCTGTTCATTCTCCGAGTATAAATTATATTAATATACCTACTTAGAAATATTACATTGAAAATGTTAGTACAGGCAAAACTGTAATAACAATATCATTTCAGGTTTTATGGTAAAGTAGCAAACAACAATATCGTACTTAAATTTAAACGTTGATTGTATAAGAAAGGCTCAAGTTATTGTTGCTACATAAGTATCAACACGTATTGGAAGTAGTCATTGGTACCTGTATGATGATATATTGAAATGATCGTATTCTATATTGCATATTTTTTTGTTAATTATAGTCAAGAATCAGTTTAATTTAACGTTGAAATAATTATATCTACTTCTGAAACAGAAGCGCCAGTCTCTTCCGCGAGGCAAACTCAAGGATATTATCAGTATTTTTTCTCACGGTGCGCATTGAGGCGATGAAAGATAAAAATTACGAAGTGAGAGGTGCCACGCGGCGTTTTTATCAGAGGGAAAACAAAGGGTTGTTTAATGACGGTATTAGTAGAAAGTTCGCGATAAATTTGGGGTCGTTAGAGGCTTCTTTGTCACTGTTGTATTGTGTCGCAAGTCAAGTGCTAACAAATCGTTTCATCGGAATAGGTAGGTACCTAACGGCCGATGTGGGTGTGCGAGCGGTTTATAAAGTTAGTGAGTTGGTGGACAAAATAATTTAAGTTGTTGTTGTTATATTGGGCTAGTTTGATCCGAGAGTGATTTGATGTTAATTGATTCTTAGCAGAGCCGCATTTAATATCTATGCCATCTATCCATACTATTAATATATATCATCATCATCCTCAGCCTGTAGTCGTCCACTGCTGGACATAGGCCTTCCCCAATTCGCGCCACCACACCCGGTCCTCAGCTCTCCGCATCCAACCGCTTCCCGCCACTCTCTTCAGGTCGTCGGTCCACCTAGCGGGGGGTCGTCCCACAGGCCATTAATATATATCCATACTATTAATGTATAAACTACGTTTAGGAAACTTACTGCTTACATATCCTAGGAAAGGTAATCAAACCTTGCCAATTTATTTTAAAAGCCTTAACCCAAAACTCCTTTCCAGGATCGAACGAGAATAGCTCGATCTACAGGATCGGGACATGTATCTCGAGCGAATCTGGGATAACATTACTAAAGGTATCTACCACAAACTGTGGTAGAAAGCTACCGATACGTATTGTATAACGCGCGTCTATGGACTGGACGGGTACCTATCCGGGACGTTTTAAGGAAAACCCTTTACAATGACGTCTATCGATTCAGAATTTCAATTACATTTACAGGGATCTGCTCCGTGAGTTCCTAAGCAAAGATTAAGATATTGAATAGAAGTTCGTTTGAGATGATCAATTGACTATGCTGCAGCGGTAATACTATTTATTTTTGCTGCGTTCAGTGGAAATAGAAATGTAGTAAACTGCGACTCGAATGTAAGTTTAAAAGTTATTTACGGTACATAGAGTGCATTAAAGTAATTGAAAGAACTGAAGGGCGCTAAAAAGCCTTTAAGAACTCAAGTAATTTAACAGGATTATACTGGATGGCATGCTTAAAAGATTAACGGGTGAAGTAACCCCTCCGCTTGCACTCTGTAACTGTGCCTAGTTTGTGACAAAAATGAAACTCGTGAGTTAAATCAACAACCGAACCGTAAAAGAAAAGATTGTATGTATTTTCTGTATTATACTACGAGCATGCTGAGATGGAACGCTTTCTTGACACAAATACATAAGTACTGTATATGGCAAATTTCTGTCTCAGGTTTGTTGTTTTCTGCTCACGAATTAATAAATACTTATTGAATGCCTATTATATTCTGTCATATTCTACTAGTTAAGCCTACGGCCGTCGATTTCTTGTACTAGAAAACGGGCCGGCCCGGACACGGAACGGTCTAGCGTGAATCATCCTTAAAAGTAATACATCGAATTAACTTTCGAATAGATAATATTCCGGATGTGACGTAGTTACTAAATTCTGTACCACCTTTTAGTAACTAGGTACAGTCGAGGGCATAAATATGTATACATTTTTGGACCTTATTTCAATGGAATAAGGTGAAAAAGTGTATACATATTGGTGCCCTTGACTGTACATTCTAATGTGCATGTGGTAGTGCACTGCATTCTGATGTATATTAATTTGTATGAGTTTGAGTACGTATTACATGCCTTAGGACGTTTAGAAGTAAATAGAAACACATTTTTATTCAGTTATAGTATGTTTGTTCGACTAAAACATCCCAAATAATATCGCAATAAAAGTCAATAAAGTTTAAAGGTTCGTTGTGCCATATCTGATCTCCCTCTCATCTCTCATATAAGCCACATTTCTCGTATATGAAAAAATCCCATTGAGTAATTAGAACGTCGCAAAAGTCTTTGACCAGTTTAATCAATGGCTACGTATATGAGGAGCTAAAGAGCATCGCTCGGAACATAAAGCACTAACCAGCGCGTCGGAGCACAATCCATTAGCACGGGGCTGTTATTAGGTGCTTTGCCGACCGACACGGCACTGACATTTGCTCCCGCCACAGTCCCGGTAAAAAGCCCCGCATCGTTTTACACTTAGGGACTTGCACTGAGTAGAAAACCTAAGACTACCTATCTAACTACACACTTAGGTTACGCGCTGCGGTAACAAGGCATGTCATAAATATGAAAGTATTTAAATTTGTTTATAATATTCCTTTTGTTCCTAAATAAAAAAAACCGGCCAAGTGCGATTTGGACTCGCGCACCGAGGGTTCCGTACAAACCTGTAGGTATATAAGTAAAAGTTCACCCATCACGACAATCGCGTCATAGTTATGGTCCAAGTAAAAAAAATTTTTTTTTTTTTATTATTTACCACATCTTGACCATTACAAAAAATATCACTTTAAAGCTCAATATTACGCCAAGGGATTCTTGAATCAAAAAATGGTTTTAAGAAACCTTAAAATATTATTGAAAGAACTATCCAACGACACCCCACCCCACACGATGGGGTTTGAAAAAAAAAAAAAATTGCACTACCAATTTACATGCAGGGGAGCTACGGAGCTACGATAAAAAATATTTTTCAAATTATCGGCGTCATTGATATGTATACCATGCCAATTATTATGCCAAATTACAGCTTTCTGGTACTAACGGTTATTGAGCTAAGCCGGGGACGGACGGACGGACATGGCGAAACTATAAGGGTTCCTTTTCCTTGTTTACTACGGAACCCTAAAAAAGGTTTAATTTAGTAAAATTATCTATTTTTACTAACAATTACTAATATTAAAGTGAATTCGTATTTAGTACGTATATTTTTTATTCAGGTCAGGAGATCTGCTTTGCACCTGCACGCGCATTAGCGCAAAGACAAGAAAAAAGTTATCACTCTCCATTAATTCGTGAATAGTGCTTATGGTGACGAAATCAGGGCGAATACGTAGTCGTATCAGTATTACCAAAACATCTGAAGGCTTTCAAAGAAATGAATTTTCCTCGTAAATACATGCGCAAGTATGTGGAGATGAATAATGAATAAATATTGGGGACAAATTTACAAAAATCGACCTTGTCCCAAACTAAGCAAAGATCTAGCTGTGTTACAATTATAATTGCTTTAAGTATTTGTTATTTCTTTATGTTTTATCAGTTCTTCATTGGGAGAGGCAGCGAAAGAGAAGCTACTATTTAGTTCTTGAATTCGCTTTGCTTATTGGAAGTTGTACAGGTAAAATAGAGCGCTGTATGTATTATGTTCGTGTGGCAGATGGTTAGTACCTATAGCGGTACGTACGAGTGATATTTTCGACCCCGCTACAGCCGCCTAGAGCGGCCGCTCATTGCTCCACTTGCTATTGAGTGCTAAGTTTGCCACGACCTACATAACGGAAAATAGTAATAAACTTTCGTTGATACCCTTAAAACTGATGTTCCACTAACTATAATTAATAACGTGAGCTAATAACGAGTTTAAAACCGCGGGTAAGGTTTCACGAGACAATAATAGTAGATTAATATCAAGGGTATAAAGTACTACTGTTTCATGTCACGGGCGCGATATTGAATCCTGACCGTAAAGGATTCCATGTTTTACTCCCGCGCGGAGCGAGGGTGTTATGAGTTAGTGTACTGATAGTCTTGAGTAGGCTGAGGGATTTAAGCGCGCCCAAGACAAAAACAGCTTTATCCCCGAGGAGTATTATACTCCAGTTTTCTCACCTCTAACGAGACAAAACAAAAAACCAACGGATGGAGTCAGTCGGACCCAAGTCGGGCTTAGCTGAGTTTCTTGCTGGACTCTTCTCAGCTAGGCTTGGTTCAGTGAACCAGCGACAAAACTCCCAGTATCTCGATTCCACCCCAGGCCATTCTCCAACCGCGCATTCCTATAAAGTCACAGTCAGGTAACATAAAAATACCAAGGCTGTTAGAAACAATCAAATCATTCAATCAAAGCTAAATCACTCATGTCACTCGAAATTTGATTAGAATTTTATTTTCTGTACACTGCAGCGTCTTGCAAAACTCGCGGCTTTTGTTTTTAAAATGAGTTAGGTAAGTACATAGGGTCGAGGTAGACTATGTCGACGAATATATATACTTGGGCCAGCTAGTCTCTTTCAGCGACAGGCAAGACAAAGAAGTCGAGCGCCGTATAGAGAACGCCTGGAAGAGCTACTGGTCCATAAAGGCGCTAATGAAGGGCAACCTTCCACTGTCACTAAAGCGAAGACTCGTCGATATATGTATTTTGCCTGTCCTAACCTACGGTGCGCAAACATGGTCTTTAACCGTAATCCAGAAATCCAAACTGAAGGTTTGCCAACGTGCTATGGAGCGTAGCATTTTAGGTGTTAAAAGGACGGACCGTGTCCGAAACACTACGCTACGCTCCAAAACACGCATAGCTGACATGTGTACCAAAACAGCCAGGCTCAAGTGGGACTGGGCCGGCCACGTCAGTCGCATGCACCCGGATAGGTGGGCTAATGCAGGTACCAAGTGGGTGCCACATGACGGACGACGCAGACGGGGCAGGCCCAGACGGAGATGGCGGGATGATCTGGACGTATTTGTCTCCAACTGGGAGGAAAAGGCTCTGGACAGAGACGTCTGGACAACCTGGGGAGAGGCCTTTGCCCAGCAGTGGGACACATAATTGGCTATAAAAAAAAAGTACATATAGTTCGTGCTGGCCAGCACCCAATAAGTGTGATTTTCAAATCAGTTTGGCGCGGGGTCCCGGCCAGCAGACACAAACGCTGCCTCGCGAGCCCTCACGAAATTATACTTTAACAACAATAAGACCTATCAGAAGTGAAACCACATTGTTAACCAGCGGGTTATAATGAAATTTAGTACAACATTACGACCCGGCTAAAGCCAAGGGCTATAATGATTTGCTTTCGGTAAGTTATGCATGATTATATAATTTGACATTGTCAAGCAGGTGGTGTGAAAAAAGAGACCCCTCTGGTATTGCAATTGTGTATAGGCAACGGTAATCGTTTAGGTGCCAATACCATCAGACGATATGTCGGCTCGTTTGCCCGTATGACATAAACAAATACCTAATAATAACCAAACGGAACACAATTTTTACACATATCGTAATATAGACACCAATCATGACACTATACTTTTTTTAAAGTGTTTAAAGCTAATTTATTTAAATAGGTGTATATGTATAAAGTACATTTATAAGTAACGGTAGGTAACGTAATGGCACCAATTATGGACGGCTTAAGAACTCTGTCGACATCTTTTGGCTATAACTCTCTTATTTTATAAGTTTGATGTTAGTCATTTCAAAGAAAATGTAGCTTAATAATCACTAATTATAATAAACATACAAAAGTTTTGGATAAACTTGTAAGTTCCGAAAAAATTGCTCCAAATCTGAAAAAGTCGAAAATCTTCGAAAATCCTATGATGGACAGACAAAATCCAATTATGGACACCCAATCTTGGACACCTTAAGGTTTAAAAACATTATAGACCGCCTGCAATTTCACATATAAATTGCTTTATTAGTTGAATTCCAAACTTTAAAAAAAAGTAGAAACTGTCATATAAAAGGAGGCACAGGTCGTATTCAGCCAATTCAGCTCGTATTTGTCTGTTGGAAACGCGACGTCTTTTTATGTCTTGAATAATTTGCGTTTTTCGGTAAAACAATACACTTGCGATTCTGTTAAAAAAAATTAACATCCCGCTGTTTATTTTTTATTGGGCATGATGTTTTTGACTTTTTAAGGTTATGTTTATCAAATATTTATCCAAATTTTGTCGTATTTCCTCCATTTTTGAGAAAAGTACTATATTAGCCTCGGCCGGAATGGCAATTGCAGGATTCGTATTATAATTAAACGGACTCGCAAGCTCGTCCGTTTAAACAAATACACAGCCTGCAATTGCTTTTTTCCCCGGCCACGGCAATAATGTATTATTTTTTTTCGGGATAAGGATTCATGGATAAGGAATTCAAATTTTACATTTCTTTAGAATTTTAAGTAATTTTTTTTTACAAAGAATCGTCTGTATACTCGATTTTGACTAATTCGAGGATGAGGATTTCAAATTTTATATTACTTTTGAATTTCAAGTTAAAAAAAAATTTTTTTTCGAAGTATCGTCATTATACTCGATTCCGACTAATTCGGGGATAAGGATTTCAAATTTTACACTTATTTTGAACTTTAAGCAAAAAAAAAAATTTACGAAAAATCGTCATTATACTCGATTTCGACTAATTCGAGGTTAAGGATTTCAAATTTTACATTCATGTTGAATTTTATGTAAAAATTTTTTTTTTTTCCAAATATCGTCAATTTACTCGATTTCGACTAATTCAGGGATAGGGAGTTCAAATTTGATATCTATTTAGAGCATCTATAAATATGTTACAGTAGCACTGGTAAGCAATGCAGGTCATTTGCCTTCGGCTTCTGAACACATCTTAGAGTACTTATAATATGTGTGTAGATAAAGTAATTATGTACAGTTGCATACATTACTTTATGTCACACCTAGCCATAAAGTGGCCATTATCGCACGCTCCGCGCGCGAAAAAACCCACTTCCTGGCCAGGGGGTGACATAAAATGTGTAATGTAATATTATCTACACACATATTATAAGTACTCTAAGATGGGTTATAGTAGCCGGTATTATATAACATTTGAAATCCTTATCCCCGAAATAGTCGAAATCAAATAGGTAAAGACGATTTTTCGAAAAAAATTTTTTTTTTCTTTCAATTCAAAATTAATATAAAATTTGAAATCCTTATCCCCGAATTAGTCGAAAACGAGTATCAATCCAATGAACATTTCGTGTTTTACTAACTTATTATTAATCTATTATTACTAACAGTTTCTTGTGATGTGTATTAATGTAATGTATAAGTATATGGATTCCTGTAGTCCGAAATAAATGATTTCAATTTCAATTTCAATATAATGACGATATTTCGCAAAAAAATTTTTTTTTCACTGTAAATTCAAAATTAATATAAAATTTGAAATCCTCATCCCCGAATCAGTCGAAATCAAGTATAATGACGATTTTTCGAAAAAATATTTTTTTTTTCTTTAAATTTAAAATAAATGTAAAATTTGAAATCCTTCTCCCTGAATTCTTATCCCAACAAAAATAACCTATATCGAGATTATCGAGCTGACCTTTCGTATCGACTGAATTTTTATTTTCCTGTTCCAAATTAAAAAAAAAACATTATAGTACTAAATAGGACATTATAATGAATATTATATTACTGCTGGTAAACTTCACCACAGGTAAGAAAATTTTCATAAGTACATTGATGTTAAAATGAAGGTCATTTGCCTACGGTTTCTGAACGCATTTTAGAGGATCATGATATTTGTGTCGATAAACTACTATTATAATAAAACTGGGTGGCATTTTTCAAACATTTACCTCGCCAATAAATCCGTCCAACATTGGGTGTCCATAATTGGGTAACCAGAATTCAGTATGAAAACCAATCATGGAGAAATTGTCCATAATTGGAGATTAACAAAAAACAGGAACCAGTAATGTACATCCTCTCTAAATCATTTAAATTAGATTCTAATGCAATTAACACTTTAAAAAAGTATTGTTAAATATGTAACGCTTCTCACGAAATCATATCAAAATAATATTGTTTAGAGAAAATAAAGATTACAATCAAAAACGTAAACCTACTTCCTTAGTTATTTCTGTAAGAAACTTAGGTTATTCGTGAAAAATGCCGGAGCACACTTTTTGCCGCCGCGCCATTTTTAAACAAAATGACCGAGGTGTATGTCATTTGTCAATGTGATACATAGAAGCCTATTCTTTATGCTTAAAGTGTTGCCATGACTATAATACTTTTCCGTTGCTTAATTTCGACCGTGAAAGATTTTTGCGTCCATTACTGGAGCCAGGTCCATTACTGGTGCCACTACGTTAAGTAGTTAGAGGTTAAAATTTGTTAGACTTTGTGACCTATTAAATAAAGTTCGCAAAGTGAAATAATTGAAACGTTGAATTTATTATTAGCGTCAAGTAACGCTTCATAATGTAGGAAATATTGCGGGGGCGAGTAAAGAACCCCTAATGAATTTTCAATTACCTATTCATAACTCGAAACAAAGTTTTTAAACGAATAGAAACAAAATGAAACAACCGCGTCTAGTGGTTGCCGTTGCAAATCAAATTACAACTTTTACATTACGTCCGTTCCTAGATTCATTCAACACATAAACTTGTGAGGCCTTTTGCACTTAAAACTTGCTCGGGGGAAAACTACGGGCCACATTATATCGCTGAACGAATTGTTATTGTTTCTGAAGGCAACTTTATCCGCGGCCGAAGATTACACCCAGCCAAAGTGGCCGCGGCCGCGTTTTGTATCCACTATTGTACAATTACGTTACGTCTGACAAGCGTCTGTCACCGCGGTTTGCTCGGGATTCTATTCTCCATGCTCAAATAAGTAAAAAAGGCAATTTTGTTGGTGACGTTTGAGTTCTATTTCAATGTGCAAGAAGCAAGTGAACCGAATACCACTGCATCGGCTACAGCTAAAAGTAAAAACCGGTCAAGTGAGAGACTGGCTTCGCACATTTAGGGTTCCGAACCAACCGCAAAACTAAGTTGGTTTTAATAGGAAAAATAAGGAAGTTTCAATGAAAAAATCTATTTTAGCAATATTATAATATTAGTATTTGTTGGTAAAGTATAAGTAATAATAAACATTATCACCAAATTTGAAGTTTATAGGTCAATAGAAAATCAAAATATTCTTAAGAACAACATTTTGTGAAAAAAAATTGATGTTGATGGCTTTTCATTGCTTTGTTTTCCAATATAATTTAAAACCATAAATTGTATATTTATCTACTCAATGAGCTTCAAATAACGATACCCCACTCGATGGGGAAGGTGAAAAAAAAATTTCTTACCCCCCTAAAAAAATTTCTTAGCAGTATGGGGGGGGGGGGGGGGGCTTAAAATATTTAAAAATAAGTTTTGACAATTTGTATGGCTTTGGGTCAACTAGATGCTTATACTGTGAAAATTTGAAGACTATAAGCTCCAACCGTTTGGCTGTAAAACCTGTATGACAGACGACGGACGGACGGACAGACGTAGACAAACGTTGAATGAGATAAATTAAGAGACATTGGTTCAATTAACACGCATCTGACTTGTATTACACTGATGTTTTGAATATTCATTATTACTTCAAGATCATTTACAACACAAATAGGTACAGAAACACAATAAGAATAGAAATTAAATATAATTAAAGCTAAATATAACTAAAATCATGCCTTAAAAAATAAACAATCTAAAATAAGGGGTTTAAATTGGTTCAATTAGACATTAATGTATCGTGCGAAGCACACTAATCTCAAATTGAAATGCGAAACTCTCAGATCAGTTCAGGTACCTACCTATTAACATGTTGCACTGTGCAATCATGTCAGCTTTAAAATGAAATGATTCATTTACCTTAATATACTTTTATATTCCTTTGTCGGCGGACAGCGAGGCGAGCACTCTTGTCCGAAGGCTGGCTCTTTGTTCTACGAAAATCTATTTTGGCCGTAACCAGTTCTTGTTCCTTTTAAATATTGTAAATTATAAGGAATTTAATCAACATGTTTTGTTATTAAAAGTTGCAGCTAAAGGGAAGCGTCAATAAAAAAATTAGCCTACCCCATCGTGGGGTATCGTTGAGAAGAGTTCGTTTAGTGCATAAATATGGTATTTTTTGTTTTTTAAAATATTTTAAAATCTCCTTCATTATTAATCCTAGCGAAAAAGTGTATAAACCCTTTTTTTGTAGATAATTTTATGTAGATTACTTGTGCCTAAGAAATATTTTTGCTATGGGTCACCGTTTCCGAGTTTTTAACGAAATACTGAAAAACGGGACCTTTAAACCCCCAAGCGGCGGTGGTACGAGCGGGGACTTTTGATATGTTTACCTCCTAAATAGTCTAAATAAAGTTACAAGGTCAAAAATTGTGTTCCAAGCATTTCCCTCTATACCTTTAAAATTACTGGCCTAATGTAATTTAAGGCGGCTTCCTGACTTGGCGGGGCGGGATCGATATGTGACATTTTCTTCTTTGACGTAAACTTACTGACGTCGCAAAGATTCACACTTGACATAATACTGTCAGTTACGTTTGCGCAGTAGTAATATCATGCGCAGAAGCGGAGCAGTACCGCCTTCGCATCGTCCCGCTACCGCGCATCCCGCGCCAGTCAGGAAGCACTCATTTAAATGTAGGGGCGTAGTAAAAAATGGTATCGCGTCGACTGACAGCTGACACTGACATTTGACACTTTTCTCATATGGTACTGCCTCCGCACCGACAAATCAGGAAGACGCCTAACGGACGCAAAATAAATACCAGCACTAAAATAATCAAAGATTACCAGATTTTATGCTAATTATACAGTTTAAACACATTAACAGTTTGTGACCCCTGGGTGGTGCTAAAAGTGCAACAAAACTGGCAACCGTACAGTACTGTCTTTTCGAAGATCTCGCGGTTTGAAATAATTGCCATACGATATAAATAAATAACAGATCGTGCTTTAAATTATTTTGAGAAGTGTATTCTTTTTCACAAGGGAATACAAAAAAGCGTTAATGTTACTCAGGCTGTACCTATGAATATTCTATCTGAAAACCTTTTAAGAGATAACTCGACTGCAGAATGCTTTTAAATGTATTTATTTTTGGTTAGATAATTACCGCACCACTGCGTCCGTACCGTACAAGGGGTCCATATAACTCGACGCATTGACATGATATAATATTATTAGTATATCATTGTAGTCTTTGATTAGTTTGCTATATGAATCGCACTATTTTAGCCTCGTTACGCTAGGCGCGCGGCGAAGAGGGCTATTAATATCATGACAATATCATATCAATTTCATCAAGTCGGGTAGACCTCCAGGTGGATATCTAATAATAGCCAAGCTCAGGCAAACTATAACACATCTAAGCCTGATAGGTAAGTGAAGTTGGACAGTTTTTTCCCTCTTTCTGATAACATTTAATATACTTTCTTGCATATATTTTTACAAAACACAAGGAAAGCCAAAAGTGGAAAATAAAACGTGAGGCTTTATAGAACTTGGAGAAACCGAAAGTTTTCCAATTGATAATAATTTCCATTGTGATGCAACACAAAGGGGAACAGGAAAGTATGAAGTTCTGAAATAAATTCTTAATTTAAGAACTGACTGAACGCTATCTGAAAGGAAAGTCGGGATTAGAAGAACAAAGACCAGGTTCGGTGCTATGTGGACTTTAACTTTTTGTTTTGTTATACTTAATTATATTATTCTTAATGAAAGGAACGATTTTACAAGTTGAAAATAACATGGTAAAAATTCCAGCCAATATTAATTAAGCAAAATGAATAATAAGATTAAATATTCAGTAGAATGAAAGTGCTTTTCGACAAACTCTTGGGAGTTGCAGGGCCCGTAGACAGGGCCGGATTGTGGCTACTGACTGAATTGTAAAAAAAAAACTCAAAAAAAAGTTTTGCTTTTCATATTGGAGCTTATCAAACTCAAAAGAGATCCTAAGATTTTGATCTTGTGTGATATATATTGTTTTAACCTGTAATTATCTACACTACATAACCACACATGCCAAAATTGTTTGCAAGAATGAGGTACACGTAGTAGGGATGTCCTTACAGACGGATGTCCTTTTCCGGTTGACTGTCCCGCCAAAGGCTCGCAGTGACGTAATGATTTACCGTCACATGAGGATGCAAATTGATATCCGCCCATCCGTTACGTTTACATCCGCTGTTGCTGGAATGCATTTGCTATAACCTCAATCAATTAAATTCTTATAAAAATGGCTTCCATCAAATTTATGATGATTTCGCCAATGTCACGTGTTGAATGACGTTGTTCGGTAACGACGCCATGACAGTAGATAAGGTTTTGTACGGTAAATGGATTCTGCCCGTCGTCGCCCCGGGCACGTGTGCTCACCAACGCGGCGACGATCAAAATCCTGCTATAACCTCATCATTTCCAATAAGTGATACAATTATACATAATATTGTCTCCTGTTTCCGCGACTGTCAGTCTGTCACTTATTTAATTATTTTGAATGCCACTAACATTTATGAAATTTTATGTAGGACTTCGTCTAGTCATGTGTAAATTGCCTTTACACATACAGCGCCGAGGACATATATCGTGTTTTCCGTTCGTAGACAGATTTCGTTACAAATGAGAAAAACTAAAATAATATCGAGCGTAGCCACTGCGACGCGACGAGAGCAGAGAAAAATCTACCCTCCTTTTTCTAATTCGCACAATTCGAGCGAGACAGGAATCGCTGAGTCGCGCGAGATACAGCTTGGCAGCAAGTTGTGCTAGCCCACCAGCTATTTATAACCCCTGTATAACCATCCAACATTTTTATTTAGATATTTGGCTGTAGGTAGTTTGAACAACATAACTTGACAGCAAATATTTTATAATTTTGATAATCTACCCAGGATTTTGCTCGTCGCCGCGTTGGTGAACACACGTGATCAGCGCGACGACGAGCTGAATCCACTACCGAACAAAACCAGTTGCCTACTGGCATGGCGTCGTTACCGAACAACGTCTTTGAACAAGTATTGATTGGCGAAATCACCATAAATTTGATGGAAGCCTTTTTTTAAAGAGTGAAGTAAAGTGATAATCTACCCGTTTGACCACGAATGTTGAAAAAGACCGGAACCGTCGGCACATCTAATATCTAAGCGAGTATGGCTCTGAAAATGAATTTGTGTTTCGACGTTAAGGTGACGCCGTGATAAACTATGAAACTCAAACAGTGTGCTGAAATCCCCTCACCTCATCCGCCCCGGTATTTCTTACGCGGCTCGCGATCGAATAGCGCATGACAGAGTTGACAGACAGAGCGCCGCACGGAACATAGACATCAAAGGAGAGGTATTAATATTTTTAAATACGACGGTGGGAAACAAGCGTATGGTCCACCAGATGGTTAGTGGATACCGCAGCCTACAGACGCGGGCAACTCCATGCGCGTTGCCGAGTCTTTGTCAAATTTGAGGATTAATTTGTGCTTTCCACATTTCTTAAATATTTTCTAATTATAACAATACTTTTTAGAATTTGTAATACCTATAAAGATTAGATTAGATTGTGTTTATTGTGTACCTAATTAGAGATGTATGGGTATTTAATAATAAGAATTTTATCGGGTAAAACTTGATACAAATATGTAAAACTATTCGTGCCGACATTATTACCGATGTCAGATTAGGAGGTAAGAAATCAAATATCTATTGTACATGTTTACAGTTAAACCCTGACAAGATTGTATTTGGCCCTGAAATTAATAATAATGAGTGTAAGTCATGTACAGTCGGTACAGTGTAGCTTCATGTTAACAATGTAGAATGTCCAAAAGTTTCCAAATAACCATCCCGCTCTTTACGGAAGCTCTGCGCGTAAAATAGTAAATAAATTATACTACAATAATATTGAAATGAAAAAAAGTGTGGATTATTTGTGAAATATGGCTCGTTGGCGGTTTAGGTATGAATATGTTGACTTTATGTTTTTAATTGCAGACCCATACGTAATAAAAATAAAGACATAGAACCGTTTAATGATGAATTTAAGACCAATCTTTGCAATTATTTTCTATCGAGCCGATTTCGTCCAATTATGTATCGAGTCCGTACAAGGTCTTTGAAATTTATGATGAATATTAACATATATTTTGATGTGCTAGAACAAATAGTTTTTCTTAAAAAACTGCTTAAATAACATCAATTTCAACAAAATTAGGTCTTGACAGCCTCTGCTATGCTACCTATTCATCTAAATCTGATTCAAAATATTCTTCAGATTTGAACTCCGATGATGCTTCATTTTCGTCAGTTGTTGAAGTGTCACTTTCAGTATCACCGACCTCAATTATAAAATGTTCGGCCAGTGATTCGATTATAAGATCTTTTTGCCTATTTTCGTAGTTTGGTGGACGTGTCCCTTAATACGAAAAAAAATACCTATTGAGTTAAACCCCAAACCAACAAACCAGTTAAATACAACGGCACTATAAAATGTCAGTACCGGACATGTCAACAACCAATAAGCAATCCAATATCCGCAACACGGCGAAGGTAAAATAAATTATTATCCAGGCTTTAAATACATGAATATAATTAAAACTTAACGCCGTGGAATACAAAATTATTTCTAATGAAGATCTGGCAAGCGAAATTATACTTACTGTATAAAATTCTAGCAATCCACAGAGAACCCATGGCATATCGAGTTGCCACTAGCGAGTTAGATAGGTATAAAACCCTACATTGGCAACACATTTTGTAAGTCTTTATACTTCAGTAGCATTTCTCGTGTTGTACAACATATAAAATAATGTAAATTAAAACGATGTATAGAAATTTATAATACAGCCGAAGTAGGAACCTCCTCCTTTATAGGGTTCCGTACCCGAAGGGCCAAGCGGAACTCAATTGTTGTCACTCATGCGTCCGTCCGTCCGTCGTCTGCCACAAAATTTTGTTCCGAAGAATTTGTCAACTTCCGTTTGACCTATGAACTTGAAATTTGGTGATCATGTTTATTATTACGTATATTTTACCAATAAATACTTAATAAAACACATTTTTTGAGGTTGGTTCGGAACCCTAGATGTGCGAAGTCCGACTCGCACTTGGCTAGTTTTTTGAAATTGGTTAAAAATACTCTTAAAACAGTTTATCAGTAAGACGGTTTTATATCTCAAATACTAAGTATTCGATTATCAAAACTTATATATAACATGACATATTTTCGTTTTCGTTTAAATCCGGAGACGACTCCATGGCATTGTTTTCTTTTCCAACTAGAACATTGAATGACATTTACGAATGTTGTTGAATAAATCTATTTGCGTTTTTACTTACCTTTTATAACCATATTTTTACATTAATCAATTAAACAAGCTTTCCTTTTTCGTTTTGAGTGCTTCCTCGAGTTTTTACGCGAATAAAATAACATTTTAAACATATATTTACGTAATTTTGCTGGTCTCGACGAGCACGGGTCCAACGCTGACAGCGGCCGTCGGCCGATTGACTTGACATCTTGTCATCATTCTTGTATAGAAAACACGGCACGCGCTGGCTTAAACTATAAGGTCGTATACGACAAAACCGTGTTTTTCGATTTAAATAAGAGTTCTAAGTTATTTTATAAAATCCAATTATAATTTTAAAGTGTTTGTTAAGATGAATCTATATTGAAAACTAAGAGGCTTTAACAAGTGCCGTTTGTCTGTAAAATGCGAATCTCTGTTTAAACAGAGGTGTTTTTGACGAAGAAAAGTCTGTTGCAAAAGTTATCCAATCATGAAAAGCAATTATAAAATTAAAGCTAAAGGTATGATTGATCATGTGAGTCAATTTCGTTTTCATCAGTTGCTTGGTTGCTGAGAAAAATGGAAATCCATGCAACCAATATTTCCAAAGCGTCGTCTTAAGGTAAATTGTACCTACATTACTCGCAACCGCCACTATTAAGCTAGCTAAAATAAAATTAACGTGCATTAAAATTTTATTTTTTTATGACTGTAATACCCTTCACACTGAGCGAAAAAATACTAATTATTATACAAGGAGATTATATACTAACGGTTACAAACCAGTTTTTAATAAAAGTAGTTATTTACTAATACCAAAAAAAAATCCTTGTTATTATAAACTCATTTGTATTATATTAGATAGATTTAAATTTTAAAGAATTTTCAAGTTTTTTTATGAAGTACGTACTAGTGGCTCTGTGAGCTGTAGACCTCGTGAGTGTTTTTTTTTATTTCCAAAACTATGTTAGATATCGAACCTGTAGAGCAGGGGTCGGCAACCTTTTAGCACCCACGGGCCACATAGTAGCTAAAAAAATCTTCGCGGGCCGCAGATGATAATAATGATCACTCTGTTGATATCAACTCGAAACAAATTGGTACGCCGTACGCGACAGTAACGTAGTAAAAATTCGCACCCCTTTTTACGTGAAAAACGTGTAAGGGTAATAATATTTTTGAAATATAATTGCCCTTCTTAAAGACATAATTCTTATTGCTATTAAAACATTTCACTTATTAAAAGATTGTCAATTGATCTGTTTGAAAAGTCACGCCGTCAGTGGCGTGACTTGTTTAACGAACCTATTGGAGGGGATGGATTGGAAGGGATAAAAAGGCTGGCCAGACTCACAAGCGGGGACTAGCGCATTCGATTAAGAGCGGTTGAAGTGTCAAGATCTTGTATAAGCCTGAATTTACTGTTAAACTGTGGATTTGTGTAAAACTAATAAGATATATAATTAACATGATTATTCAAATGGATGTGATGTTTCAATCCTGACCTACCAGCGACAATAGGTCAGCAAGTGGGATCGAAAAGGTTTTTACACTAAAAATAACCTTAACCTCGTCCACGGCTCGGAAAAACGTAAGTAAAATACTTAATTTTTGAAATTAACGATGATATGATTATTAGACATTTACTGCTTTTACCCTCATTTACGTGAACCGTAATTGGATAAAACTGCAAACTGTATTTACCGTAACGGAGGCTTTCCGGAGGTTTATATGGTTAAGCATTCATGGTTATCTTGCCAGGGCACTCCCTGGAGATGGACATGTTTGACTTTGTGATATCTAATCGTTAAGGAGCCGAACTGTATTCACCGTAACGGAGACATTCCGGAGGCTTATATGGTTAGTCATGCATGTTAATCTTGCCAGGGTACTCCCTGGAGATGAACATGTTTGATATTTTGGTTCATAATTAGCTAGAAAACACAACTTTTTATGCCGCGGTGCTATGGTGGCGGTTGATCTAAATTAAAATCTGATGGAATTTAATTTTATCAAAGGAAATATTGAAAAGGATTTATACAAACACAATCGCTAATAATTACTATTTGATAATGAGCAACTGTACCTATTTAGCTACTGATTGTTATTAACCGTCCCTATTAAGAAAATGACTATATCAATTCTCTACTTATTTTTATTTTCCCTTCTTCTTGATCACATTTCTGGCTAATGTAAGGTAAATAGTTAACTAAATGAGTTAATGGCATTTCACCCCATACATACTACTATAAAGTTGAGGCAAATAACGGGTGGGCTATAGTTAGGATGTTTTACGTAACAATTACTTTCATCCTGAAATTTCATTTTGACATGTTCCAATTAAATGAAAATGTATAAATGGCCACATATGGTACTGAGTGACGCATTGTTTTGGAACCTAAAAACTTGACCCTAATATTCAAACTTATACGTGTTTTAAACCTCTGTTTATAAGTTTTATAAGGGATGACCCCGTTGTTGTGAAACGGTCTATGCATGCAATATAAACCTTCCTAGCTTACATGATGATAATGGCGGTGATGATGGTGGTGATGATGATGGTGATGGCTTTTTAGAAGGGAAAAGGGCTCTTAGCACTCTTAGCTTACATATAAAATTAAAATAAACTTGATTGATTTAATGGCCATATGTATGTAATATATATATCATTCTGCTATGGCTTCCCTTTTTATGTTTACTTTGAACATCAACTGGGCTTTTTCATGAATATACAATTACTTAATTGTTTTTCTTCCCTTATCTGTTGAATTTCAAGTACTTAACTTTATGAGGTTCTAAGCTTATGGTGTAAGTTTCAGATAAACACATTGAACATGACCAGCGAGACTGGCCCGAGGAATGGGTGCAGTACTCGTTTGGAGGATGATGGAGGCTATGCAAACAGTTGATGGGGAGGACTGTCACATAGACTTTATCATGGATTGCCCGAGGGCAAGGGCTAAGGAAAGGATGATGGATTGGAGGATGATGGAGGCTATGCAAACAGTTGATGGGGAGGACTGTCACATAGACTTTATCATGGATTGCCCGAGGGTAAGGGCTAAGGAAAGGATGATGGATTGGAGGATGATGGAGGCTATGCAAACAGTTGATGGGGAGGACTGTCACATAGACTTTATCATGGATTGCCCGAGGGTAAGGGCTAAGGAAAGGATGATGGATTGGAGGATGATGGAGGCTATGCAAACAGTTGATGGGGAGGACTGTCACATAGACTTTATCATGGATTGCCCGAGGGTAAGGGCTAAGGAAAGGATGATGGATTGGAGGATGATGGAGGCTATGCAAACAGTTGATGGGGAGGACTGTCACATAGACTTTATCATGGATTGCCCGAGGGTAAGGGCTACGGAAAGGATGATACATTGGAGGATGATGGAGGCTATGCAAACAGTCGAGGGGAAGGACTGTCACATAGACTTTATCATGGGTAATTCATTTCTTGCACTCACTGTTACCGGTCGTGTAAACTAACTTAATATATTATTCTATGAAACTCTCGAAAATGTATACCCAATGCATGTAGATTTGTACATTGAGAAATATATTAAAAGACATTCTAGCTATGGATATCATACATGTACAAGTTTTGTTACTTACAAAAAAAATGCATTTACAGAAAATCGATAAAAAAAGACTGTAAGTAACGAAACTTAGATCAGCTAAATTGATTTAATTAAATTGATTAAATAAACCTATCTACATTGTAATAAGTAGTGTGAAATTTAAATTACATTAATTATTTGATTATAGCGAAGGGACTCGCTATGTGTAGGATGGCCGAGCTGTAAGGGTAATAATATTTTTGAAATATAATTGCCCTTCTTAAAGACATAATTCTTATTGCTATTAAAACATTTCACTTATTAAAAGATTGTCAATTGATCTGTTTGAAAAGTCACGCCGTCAGTGGCGTGACTTGTTTAACGAACCTATTGGAGGGGATGGATTGGAAGGGATAAAAAGGCTGGCCAGACTCACAAGCGGGGACTAGCGCATTCGATTAAGAGCGGTTGAAGTGTCAAGATCTTGTATAAGCCTGAATTTACTGTTAAACTGTGGATTTGTGTAAAACTAATAAGATATATAATTAACATGATTATTCAAATGGATGTGATGTTTCAATCCTGACCTACCAGCGACAATAAACGAGAAAGACGAAAAAACCGACTTTTCACAGATAAACCAGCTAGTTTCCTTACCAAACCTAGATAATTCGCATTTCAACCGCATCGTAATTTCGCGATTCATTCGATCAATGCAAGCATATAGAATAGCAGATATAGAAACTTTAAGGGGGGGACGGGTCATAAAGTCATAACACACCTAGATGAAAACGTGAGCGCGAAATTTTTCGAACACTGATGCAAATGCGGCAAATACTTCATACGCATCAAGTCATAACACATCTAGATGAAAATGCGAGCGTAGCGAGCGCGAAATTTTTCGAACATTATGATGCAGGTGCGGAAAATACTTCATACGCATACGCATCAAGTTATGTAGATGTAAACGCGAGCGCGAAATTTTTCGAACACTGATTCAAATGTGGCAAATACTTCATACGCATCAAGTCATAACAAATCTCGTTGAAAACGCGAGCGTAGCGAGCGCGAAATTTTGCGAACATTATTATGCAGGTCTGGAAAATACTTCATACGCATCAAGTCATGTAGACGCAAACGCGAGCGCAGCGAGCGCGAAATTTTTTGAACATTAAGATGCAGGTGTGGAAAATACTTCATACTGTCTAACGTAAACGCGGCGAGCGCGAAATTTTTGAAAAAAATTTTAGATAACTGTAAAATATACTTACAAACACATATCTCGTCCTGACCAACTGTGAAAATATTCGAGGTTGGCGATACAGACGCTTTCACGATGTTAAGAATTTCAAATTTTACCTTTACAAACAATAAAGCCAGGGAGGCTCGGGGGCCGCACGGAAGGGGCTCGCGGGCCGCCTGTTGCCGACCGCTGCTGTAGAAGAGGACAAACCATAGAATTTTTTTTAGATTACTCGACAAAAATATTCGATGTAACCAAAGAACGTGCTCACAATACTTCACGAGAATCTGTTGTGAAATGCGACCCTTAGAGGTGAACAAATCGAAATTCGGCCGCAGAGACACAAAATAATTGATAAAAAAAATGTTTTTTTAAATTTTGAAAAAGTGACTCGATAAAAAGTTCTATAGAATTACCGCACGTGCTCACAAAATTTCACGAAAATCGGTTGATAAATGCGACCTGTAGAGGAGAACAAACCAATGAATAAAATAAAAAAAAATTAAATTTACAAAAATTTACTTGCCTAAAAAATTCTATGTAATCATAAAACCTGCTCACAAAACTTCACGAGAATCGGTTGAGAAATGCGACGTGTAGAGGAAAAAACGGCCGCAGAAAAATACGAAATCATTGATACAAAGTTTGTTTTTTCGAATTTCAAAAAAGTGACTCGACAAAAAAAATCTATATAGTTACCAAACCTGCTCGCAAAATTTCACGAAAATCGGTTGATAATTGCGACCTGTAGAGGAGATCAGCCAACGACGTAAAAAATTTTTTTTTTAAATTTACAAAAAATTACTCTACAAATAAATTATATGTAGCCATGGAACCTGCTCACAAAATTTCACGAGAATCGGTTGAGAAATGCGACCTGTAGAGGAAAAAACGGCCGCAGAAAAACACGAAATCATTGATACAATGTTTGTTGTTTTGAATTTCCAAAAAGTGACTCGACAAAAAAATTATATATCGTTACCGAACCTGCTCGCAAAATTTCACGAAAATCGGTTGATAAATGCGACCTGTAGAGGAGGACATACAAAAATCCGGCCGGACATACGAAAGCATTTTCGCCGAAGCTAAAACAGAGACCTCGTTTTACTCGGTCAATTACGATTATAGATCAGTACCCTTACAATGAGTTTGCAATGTTTGTATTACCGTAATCGCTAGCGACTGCGTGAACGATTTAGTATGGTGATTCTTAGTTCTATTGTGTAACCGCCAGAGGCGCTGTACTTTTGTCCATACTAAATCGTTTACGCAGTCGCTAGCGAGTACGGTAATGCAGACATTGCAAACTCATGGTAAGAGTACTGTCGACGTTAAATAATTATGACATGGCAGCTGCCATGCCATACAATAGCAGCTTAAGATTACCGCCACTTTGAAACCATCGACTCTATATTATTGTCATTCTATATTAGTCATATATTATTAGTGTCATTACTAAAAGACTTCAAGTAGGTACACGAATTAAAAATCCTTTCAACAAACCATCCCCGGACCTAGAGTGTAAATAAAACAGAAACAGAAATGGACAGTGGTAAAAGGGTTGTATGCTGCGGTGAGGGCAATTAACATACTGCAGATGAAAACCTTTTCTCTTCGATTTACAGGGACGTGGGCAGAAACCGGAGTTAAGGTTATGTTTTAAGTACAACGGGTAGAATTACTTAAAGTGCTCGTGTGGGGACCAGAAGGTTTGATCCGATTTTATGACAACAACTTCTTAAAGCCGTCCTCTCCCGGCGAAAAAAAAAATACAATGCCATTCTTTTGTTATCTGCCCTGGGATCCCAGGGACTGGTAGACGACGGGTTGTAGGCAGTTTGAGAGTGGCACCTAAGCAGATGGCGGCATCATACAAAACTGCGAACAAATCATGGATCTCTGTAGCGAAAAATAAAATAACATATTGCACACTTGCACCGTGACAGCGCCACCTACTGTCGCTTTGCTCGATACTCTATATTTTATGATTAAAGTAATAATAGTTAATCCATATTTTATGATTAAAGTAATTATATGTCGTGTTGGTTGATAATAATTAATTCATGATTTATCATATTATACTTAATATATTAGATAAGGCGAATAACTTAATGGGGTAGTCGGTGTAGTTTATAAAATGGCCTGTAACCGTTGCTCAGGCCCACATATTTTTCGCGATTTGCTGTGATAACTTGGTGAGTTAATAAACCAGCGTCATTATCAATTTATTTTTATTTTCTACATGCAAGAATTCCTTCTTCCTATCCTGAGGCCCATCACAAAAGTCTGCAATCTATTTTATTAATTAACAGAGGTTGGAATTACCACTGTTTTTATTTACCAGAATAGGTAAACACTAATACATCCAGCCTGACCATTCGGTCACGGAGCAATAAGCTCGGTTCTCTCCCAGTTAAAATAAAACGTGCATTCAGTTTGGACTGACAAATAGTATTACGGTATCAGCGGCGATAGTATAGCGAACGTCATTCATCAAGCTATCTGTAAATTCATTTGAATATTATCAATCCGCAGCGGCATTCGCAATGGAAGGATGATAAAAATACCAATTTGAATGGAACTTCAATTAAGTTTGTTTATTCTTCTATTTTCATTTAAGAAACTACTTTTATATTATTAGTAGGTACCTTACCTACAACGTTCATCGTATTTACGTGGACTCCTTTTATCACTTCCTACCAGCTATAGGTACGACTCATGCATCAATAAATAATACTTTACTTCATAAGAACTATCAAGATTTCGAACAAAAGAACTACCGAGAAAAATCCTGCTATTCGTAAGTGGGTCACAATTGCATCTATCTTAACAGAAAGCTACATCCCTGGGACATCGCTTCTGTCTCTGTGGACTATCATTCTGATTTTGAAAGAGGGGATATCCTTATGACATGCCGTGAAATGGTTAAAATGTAACTGGAATACCGGCCTTGAACCTCGTTTGTATTTAATTATAAATACCTATAGTATTTTTTTAGCAAGTGTCGTTTTCTGCAGTGTATTAGCAACAGTGCGCGAAACATGTAGCGGGCATAATTCAAATCTTCTTAGCTAAACATTAGGACAATTTAACTGAACTGACGAAATACATCATCTTACCTCAAAATTACATAAATCTGCACAAAGTAACCTTTTGGAAGAAGAAGGTCTCTATGTGTTTTTATCAAGGCTGTATTATAGTAAGTGGTAAGGTTCCTGTTCCTATCCATGTCGATATTCGATAGCATTATTGTTTTTGGTATTTACGTCATAACGCAATGAAGTCGAAAATTTTATTGACATGATATTTATTATGTGGCTTCTGTAACACGCGTATTCTACGAAATCCAATAATTACCCAATACCGTGAATGTGTGGGCAAGATCCCCGTAACCATCGAATTATCTTTGTTAATTGGCAATACCTACTTATTTATTGTCCTGTATACTCATATATTACAGGACCATAAATAAAACACACTTACACGTGGAGCGGTCTAGATTGATAAAAGGTGTGTAGTAGGTAAATTATTATTTTAATTTAAGGCTAACGTCCCAATCTTTGACATCTGAATTCCAATTGTTGACACCCTGTTGTTCACCTCTATTGCTATGATTTATAGTTGTTTTTAGTAATTATTGGCTCGGTGTTGAGCACTGGGACATTTACCTTCCAGATAATTTTAATAATTTAATAGTGTTTAATAGAATGTGCCAAAAAACTCAAAGCGCATTTTTTTTAATATAACGTAAATAGAAAACTGTGTTAACTTAAAGTCAATATGAACGTAATAAGCAGGCATATATATATTTTATTTCTTCGTTCTGAAAGTTCGATTTTCTGTGAGCCGTGAGGGGCGCGGGACGCGGAGCGCTGGCTGCTGGTTGCTGTAGAGTGTTTATTTACTACGGAGTCCTTAGAATATCATTTTTTTAACTTTTCTTTTTATTTTCTTAATAGTTTAAATGAAAAGTAGAGTATTTAACTCGGATGAAAGCACCCATTTTACACTTGAACTACCATTCAAGATACATCACCATATTAAATAATTTAACTCTTTATAACAATGTTGTTATTAGGTATAGTAGAAATTATTTAAAATGTCCGACATTTTAGAAAACTTGTCATTGGACTTTGAATCTTCACGCTTGGACAGTAAAGTCGCTTTTTGAACGGCCTAATTGGATACAACTCGGACAGTTTAAATAATTTTAAGTATATCAACCAACCAGAATCCAGTTTTACTAAAATCAATCAGGAAACAGAATTAATTTCTCTGAACGTTAAGTTTTAGTAATTCCTATATCACAAAGGCATTTTCTGGGTGAGCTCGCTTCACTGTCGGCCTTATCTTAGCCCCCTGGCTAGATGCCTGGCCAAGAGCAAATCCATTATTTTATAAAAAAAATAAAAATAGAGTGCGTAACTCTGGTTTAAAAACCTTATCACCCCTCGAACTATTTTCCCTCACTTGGTTTGGGAAAGCAATCCATCTGCTGTTAACATGGCTCATCCCTAGTCATACGATCTACTATTATATGAGTACGAGTATTAAAAATGATCACATTTGATATAAATAAATACTAGACTATGGAGTAAGTATTTGAAGTATTAAAGTTTAAATGGCTTACTTGCAATTTTGACCACAAAACGAGTTGTGTTATAATGAACGTCGTACAAACCGGAAAAAAGGTGAAAAAACAATCGCACGCGATTAAGTCCCGTTTACCAATAATAATGTGTGAAAATCGTGCAAGTTTCAATCAATACACCCACAGCGTGTGTTATTGGAAATAACCCATATTAAGTTTTAAGCCTGTGCATATTTATATTTAAAAAAGTTGCGTTACCGGAGGTCGCGTGTACCTGCAGTAGGCGGCTATCAGATTTTGCCCGATGGACAAGGTAAACTCTCGACTGTTTGCTTTTAATTAACCTATGGTCAACAGCAGGCTTTAGACCGGTGCTGCATACACTTTTCATGAAACAATTCTACTGCACTTACTACTGTACCCGCCTGTTTGCGACTGGCTGAATTTATTCATACTCTTTGTAATGCAAAGCACTATGCTATGAATGAAGTAGGTTGTTAAATTTTTATATGTCATGTGTACTGTCGTGTTGTCCACATCAGATATTCCACATTATTGACATTCCTTGCCAACATTTGATATAAGAGGTTTTATACTTAAGCTGTATTCAAACATACAGGAATATCTTATATCTTTAAAGGAGCAATTCTTGTATATATATTTATTTATTTCGGAGATCTCGGAAACGGCTTTAACTATTTTGATGAAATTTGGTATGTGGGGGTTTTCTAGGACGAGCAATCGATCTAGCTAGATCTTATCCCGGGAAAACGCCGAGCAAAGCTCAGTCGCCCAGATATTGGGTTGGTGCATAAGTAATGACGGTCGTTGTAACTTTAAATTAATAATTAATTAATTATTACAATTTATTTGTCAATAATATATGCCCCGCTTGAATTAACGACATCTCGCCAGCGGATAGGTAAAGAATTAATTTCATGCGCGTAAAATACTTTCGCGTAAAGTTAATAACATCTTAACCAAATCCTGCATTACTTATGCACCAACCTAATATTATACTTAATCTGAGGTTAAACGATGTGATGCACTATGAACCAATCTTAGAATAATCCTTATTCTTCTTCGGTCGGATCCGGCCTTGATATGTTGACAATAGAAACGAATCAAGACATCTCTACTCTATCATCATCATATCATCCTCCTATTGATTTTACGGTTTTATCCTAGAGGAGCTTGGAGTTCGCTTTTTTATCTAAACCTAATCCCAAGCTTTGGCGTAAGAATAAGTATTGCGAAACTGCAATTTGGTATTTGAGCCTAGATAATAAACTGTTCCTTTTTTATTAGACTTTTCTTTCATCGAAAAGCTTCTGATAAATAATAAATGATATTTGGTAAAAGAGTTTTTTTAAACTCGTTAAAGCCGATAAATAAGTAAACCGTTATAGTAAATCGGTAAATTAAACCAACTTCTGAGTTATTGAGCTCTAAACTATTGAGGCATGAATATTAATTTGCATAAAAGAAGAAGATACGGTCCGCAATCCATGGGGAACTTTTAGAGTGGGGTGGATAATTTATTACGGTTAAAGTAAAAAAAAAACATTGTTGATGCTCGAACTCACACAATTTAGTGTTTGAATCCGTTCGTATAAAACCACAGTAAAGCTAAAATTCGCATTTTCTAAATCCGAACGTCCAAGAGAATGAATGACTACCTAATATCGCGAATATACCTAATAAGCGAAAACAAATAAAAACTATAAATATATCTGGGTCAAAAATGCGTCCATACTCATGCGCAAAGGTGACGATACACGTGTCATCGCGATCAGAACCGAGAAAGATCTAAATAGACTATGACGGGATTTCCTGCATTCTTTTTCATTATTATTTTTAATGAAACTAATCTATATACTACATAGCAAATCATGTACCTATATTAATGATGTCCTGATTTATATCTACTTTGTAAGAAAACCTATGAATTGTCGCAGCACTATATTTTTAATACTAGGTAATTGTACCCATTACAACACAAATGCTAAGTCTGATGTGCAAAAAATACATTTTCCTCTTATAAACACCACCATGGCCAAGTTTACTGTAACTTATAAACCCATATCAGCATTGATTGTATTTAATTTATTTTGCATATATAAATCTTCGTTGTATTTTTACCGTATAAAGTCTATTTTTTCCTGTGTTAAGTGTGATGGGGCCTAATGAACTAAAATTATACTATCAAAACTGTGGTGGTTTAAAATCTAAAATCTTACAGCTGCGACTAAATATACTTCAATGCGATTATGATGTCATTATTTTAACGGAGACGTGGTTGCGGCCAGGTATACAAGATGCGGAAATATTCTCTAATACTAATTATAATGTGTTTCGGCGTGATAGGGATTTGGTCGGATCGGCGAAAAGGGATGGCGGGGGTGTTCTTATAGCGGTCAAATCATCTTTAAGGGCATCCCGTGTTCCTCACTGGGAGTCTAAAAATATTGAAGATATTTTTATTACACTTATCTGTCAACAATTTAAATTAATAATTAATTGCGTCTATATTCCGCCCAAAACAACTTTTCACACCTATCAAGAATATTGTGATAAAATTACTAGAATAAATGACAGCTACAGCGGTTTTGATATCTGTATTGTGGGGGACTTTAATATACCTACTATTGATTGGGTTGAGCGCCCGGCTTCACGTGACCTTGTGCCGGCGAATGCCACCTTATGTCAAATAGGGGGGCTCGTTGTGAGCTCCACTAACATGTTGGGTCTCAAACAATTTAACAGCTTTCGCAATGCAAATGGCCGACTACTTGATCTACTATTTTATAGCCAGGAATGCGTGATTACCGAGCCTGATATTGAACTTTCAAGTGTTGATAGGCACCACCCGCCTATATTATTTACCATGGACATTAAATGTCCTCGCCCCCTCTCCGTCAACCGTATCCCAAAATATAATTACCACAAGGCAAACTACTCCATCATATCGGATAAGCTGAACAATGTAAATTGGGAGACTGAACTTAGTAACCTACATCCTGACCAGGCGGTGGAGCGATTCTACAATGTGCTGTTCGATATTATTGACCAACAAGTTCCTCTCAAATGCCCAAAAAACCCAAAGTATCCGAAATGGTTCTCCCGGGCACTTATTAGCAGCTTAAATAAAAAAATTAAAGTATGGCGTAAATGGAAGACCTACCAGTCCCTTCCCGATTATCGAGAATTTTCGCTTCTTCGTACTCGATGCAAAACCCTATTGCTAGAATGCTTTAATACTTACGCTGATAATACAGAGAAGTCCGTAAAATCTAATATTAAGGCATTTTGGTCCTACGTGGCTTCCCTTAAGAAAAGCTCGTCCAGCTATCCCGAAACTATGCACTATGAAGGTGAATCAGGATCTACACCTAAACAAATAGTCGACTTGTTCTCGAAATTCTTTCTCTCTGTGTTCGAACCTAAAAGTAATATAAACTATGCCGATCTTACAGACCTACCACAGCATGAAGGTGCACCTAACTTATCTAATCTATTTATAAAAAAATCGGATCTTACTAAAAAACTCACTAAAATCGATACAAATAAAGGGACTGGGCCCGACAATATAAGTCCTATATTTATCAAAAACACTGCTAAGGCTCTTACTTGTCCATTGCATATTATTTTCAATAAATGCCTCAGTTTAGGTGTTTTCCCTGAGCTGTGGAAAGTTTCCCATGTAACACCGATTCATAAATCTGGCTCACGAGCCGACATTACAAATTATCGACCTATATCTGTGCAATCGTGCATACCTAAAATATTCGAAAGTTTAGTACATGACTTATTGTATCCCTCGCTTGTCAACACTATAATACCCGAACAGCACGGTTTCTTAAAAGGCAAATCCACAACCACGAATCTTACACTCTATACTAACTACTTATTTGAATGCTTGGACAGAAGAGAACAAGTTGATGTAATATTCACGGATTTTAGAAAAGCCTTCGACAAAGTCGACCATTTACTGCTCTTAAAAAAACTAGCCTACAATGGTATTCGGGGAAACCTTCTAAGATGGTATATCTCCTATCTCTCGAACAGAACTCAGGTTATAGCCGTGAATGGGTTTAAGTCAGACTTCACAAATGTGTCGTCTGGTGTAATTCAAGGTTCTATCTTGGGCCCTCTACTGTACATTGTATTTATCAATGATATAAAAGAGTGCTTTAAAAACTGTAGCTTTCTAATGTTTGCAGACGATTTAAAAATATTTAAAGCTGTGAAATCTAGTGATGATATTACCTTAATTCAAGACGACATCAACAATTTCACTGCATACTGCCACAACAATAAACTTCAGTTGGCAGGCGATAAATGCCTGCATATGTGTTTTACTAAAAATAAAAACAGGGTAATTGAGACTGAATTTATGATTGGCAATACGGCTATTACAAAAGTGGCCTCGGTGCGGGACTTAGGTATACTATTTGATAATAAACTAGATTTTAGCTGTCATGTTGAGCGAATCGTCTCTAAAGCATACCAAATGCTAGGCTTTGTATTAAGAACCGCAAAAGTTTTCAAAAAATCATCCACTTACATCATATTATACAAAGCTCTTGTTCGGCCACATCTGGACTATGTTTCTATTGTTTGGAATCCATTTTACTCCAAATACTCAAGTGGTATCGAAATGATACAAAAAAAATTTTTGCGGGCGACACACTGGCGCTTAACTGGCAAATATATGTCCTATTCCAATTTATTAAAACATTACAAACTAACTTCTCTTGAATCAAGACGAAAATTATCTGACATGATGATCCTCTACAATATATGCAGAGATAATTATAACTGCAAAGAGCTGCTCGAGAGTATTCGCTTTAGAGTCCCCTCCCGTTGTACCTCGCGCTCAACCGCCCTGTTCGCCGTCCCGACCAGCTCGACTAACGCTGGTAAACGCGCACCTTTGCGCCGCCTCTGCAATTCGTTTAATAAATCATTTACATCATTAGACATATTCAATTCAAGCAGACCACGTTTCCAAAAACAGATACTCGATATGTTAGCTGAGACAACCTAATATGTTTTTATTCCTATTAATGTTTGTACCTATCACTAGTGTTTAGATTGCGTCATGTTTATATTTTGTTTAGCTTACCTATGTTGCATCATTTTGTATAACTCTTAGTGAGAGCGTTTAAGGGAGTAGGTATACACCTAATATCCTACATACTCACTTACATGAAATATTATGTACCTATTTCTGTTGTTTCTCCAATAAATAAAATAAAATAAAATAAAAATATGGTAGCTAATAGCTACTCTGTAATATTTTTTTAGTTTCTCGTTCGCCTAGGAATTGTATAAAGATGCTAATGTAAATTGTATTCATTAATTTTGAAGAATTAATTAATGCCTTATTATTTTTACCCACGACGACGGAACGGAGAAGGTATATGCGTTTGGGTGAGAGATTGTTTGTTTGTTTGTTTGTTTGTGTGTGCACACCAATATCTCCAAAACGGCTTGACCGATTCAGATACGGTTTTCTGCAATAAGTTTGTAGTTCAGTCGGGAAGAATTTTAGATAGATTTTACGAGGATAACTCGCCAGGGGGCGCTGCAGTAAACATTTTTCACTTGCTAAAGTGCGTTTAAGCGCGTTTTCTCCGAAAATACTCAGCCAGCGCCTATGATTTCGATACGACTTGAAGAGTACTGCATGCATTTGAAGTCTGAGGATCTGATGATGAAGCAGAAAAACGTTGTAGAGTACTAAGCAGAGGTAGATATCCCTTGGACCAAGGGATATCTACCAAGACCAAGGGCCTTGGTTTGTTTTTGGTCTCTTTTCAATAAATAGTATAACTGTTCGTTAATACCTACTTGCCAAAATTTAGCTTTATGTCTCTCTTGAAAAGTTTCATTTGTAAAAGTTTTTCCCCAGAGGCTTTATGGTCTTAGTAGGGTTTTTACCGCTAAAATGATTTTTTTATGCAAATAAAATACATTACTAAATGATATGACACTGGTTATGAAACATTAAGTTACCTATAAAGTTTTTAAGATTTGTTAATTTTAACATAATATTCATTGCTCACGAGTGCTACGCGCTACGCTTGTAGCCGACGACATGGTTTTTCCGCTGTGTAGCCAAAAATGTCTACGAACAGAGATATCGTCTATCGGCTCCTTGGCGCTGAATGTGTGGATATAAGTATGCAAATTTACGCAGCAGTTTTAATAATGCCTAAGGCATTTTTGATCATTTTTACAACATGCGTAAGGTTTCCACTAACTGGTAAGGCGATTATCTCTCGTTTAATATGGACGGTAAATCCCTGTGGACACGAGACCGCGAAGTGGTCGCGCCGCCCCGCCATTTTATGAAGATCCAACTTTCCACTGAAAAAGTTAAATGGTCTGGAATAAAGCATCGGTAATAGAAAATGGATGACATTCCTCATTTCCTTACATTCTCTTGTTCGATTTAAACCAAGCGAGATGACAAACGTGATTTTACTGAGTTAGAGCCTCAATTCCTGTAGTTCTCGAGTTATGACGTCTGGTATATATACTCGTACATATAATGTATTATACTCGTGCTTAACCCGGCGAGACATTCACATACCCGATCCGTAACTCATATGATTTTTTTATTATGAAATTAAAATGTGTTGTTATTTTGAGTAGCTGGAGTTAAAGAAATGAGGGTGAGAGTAGAGTCGCTGTCGCAGTCTTACTTACGGCCTGTACTCAATTTTTTGGCTTTTAAATATCGCTTGGACATCTAATACTTATGCCAAATTACAGCTTTCTAGTACGAACGGTTACTGAGCTAAGCCGGAGACGGACGGACGAACATGTCAAGACTATAAGGGTTCCTTGCTTACTACGGAATCCTAAAAATAAGATAACTAGTCTAACCCTATATTAAAGTTTAAGAAAAATAATTCCTGAAATAAATAGTTTAATTTTTTATGGTATCTTTATTTTGCCCGTGATTAATGAAAAATAACATCTTTACATCTATAAGAAAATTACTTTGATTTAAAGTACGTACCTAAGCTGCTTAGAAATGAATAAAAATACATAAAAAACTTGTATGAATATTGCAAAGCATACAATTAGGTGCCATCAATTACCGAATGCGATAGCACAGCCGTGTTTATGTTTATAGCTGCAGCATGATGCGACTCCAAGAAACTACTCGCTTATACGAGCTCGGGCATAGGTACGGATTACGGGTAACTATTACCGCGAACGCCTTCCGGAAATTAACATTTTCTAAAGCGCTTTCAAATGAAGGTGCACACTCATCGAAATGAAATGCAATGCATACAACAAAGCTTTTGAAATATATTTTTCTCAGGCACACTATTTCAACATTACTTTAATTAAATATATCGATTCGGTAAACCACGCCCCCCGTGAAAGATACACGCTTATGTCTTTTTCGCACGGCAAAACGGGATACAACACTCTTCGGGAATGACTTTTTCAGACAAATCTCGACAAATACAGCCTGACTGTGTGCAGTTTTATGAAATTTCCTCTTGACAGAGTTTAGATGTGGTAAAATGCCATCATATGTATTAACGTATTTGTGGCATTTAATAATTTTATTAATGCGTCGTTTTATTAGGCTGAGTAAAAAAAGAAAATAAAGGCACAACTTTGGATTTTTTTCTATCGAGAAAATTTTAAGCAATCGTGTTTCGGCTATTGTCAAAAACACAATAATATAGTCAAGAATCATAATTATATATCTGAAAATCAATCCCTATTGTTTCCTCATCTGGGCAGAACAGCGTTTCAAAGAACGCAATATTTCTCGTTGTAGCGCCTTAAGTAATCAATCAATCATTTACTTTAAATTAAAACGTAACATTTCATTAGTAGGAGCATATAATCAAATTTATTCACCTCTTCGAGGTCACTCGACGTTTCTAATGAGTCACTCGTAATATCCTTGGTAGCGAGCAGATAGCAAATATCAATATTGCACTTCAACGTTCTCGTAGCAACAATTAAGTTCTGTAGCTCTAGTATAAGTTTTTTCGAAACATTAACTAATCCGAACGCGTTTGCGTTTTGTCTCAAAATGTATGAAAGTGGTATGAAAACGTGAACAGCGCCTCTGGTGGTCACTAGTGGAAACTAAAACAGCGAGTTGTTGCTAACCGATGAACGCGCGTATTTCAAACTCGGTGAGAGCGTTTTCATACATTTTGAGACGAAACGCAAACGCGTTCGAATTAGTTTATTGTTTCGAAAAACTTATACTAGAGCTACTGAACGGGTTTTATGCATGTATTTTAATAGATGAAGTCTAAAGGTTATGTTATAAAAAATTATGAGAAATTATATGATATCCTCAATATTAAGCTTTAAAATTAAATTATAACTAGTGTTTTTTTATACTTTTCAATTCAATCACGTGATAAAGTTGCGAGATAAAGCCATCACAAAGGGAAGGGCAGCAACATCCTCGGCAAGAAAAAGATAATTCATGGTTCGCGTTTTCTGTTTGCTTAACACTCGATCCGGAGCTCAATAAAGCGATCGCGCTGAAATACGGTTATTCGCCGATACCTTTTCATAATGCAAAAGAAGCACATTCAGATTTTCATTGAATCGCAGACGGTCCCACGGCGCAGCGGGGGAAATGAATACTTATTGCGAAAATGAAACGAACGATTAATGAAGGATGCCACCAAGCGATCCAAATGCGAATTAATTCCTTTGGAAAAATATTCAATAAGCGCTGCCGAGTTGTTTGAGAATCATAGACAAACGAGAGTCAAAGAGAGACTCGCCGAGCTTATTCTGCGGAATACAGCGATTCTTGGAAACATTTTTCTGCTGAACGCGGGATTACGAGTTATCCTCATTTTATGTGAAAGGTTATTAATAAATATTACCTGACTAAAATAACTTTAAAAAATATATATCTGTTCATATTGTGCATTGTATTTTCCATTCACTATATGACTATGAGCAGAATGTTATTTATAAAGATAAGTACAAAATGTTTCTTTCTGTTAACATTTAAGAATGATTTTGTTTATTCGCTACCAAACATTAAATGGCATTAATTAAACATTATTATCTGTTCAATATCGCACGGTAATCACGGTATTATTCTCAGTTGTTAACATTCGAACGGAAAAAAATTAACCCTACAAAGCGTATAGCCGTATATACATTTTTTTTATCGAGAAAAAAGAAAGCTCGTGTAAATATACACTCACGGACAAAGACTACGGGTTAGTAAAAACCGTCATATTTCCCTAAAATACTGCGAGATTGTAAGTTTTTTTAATCATGTCATTATCTTTATTTAATTTTACATCTATACTGCAAAAGTACTTTCCAAGTTTCAATCGGACTCGTAAAACCCATGAAAAAAACAACGTTAACGGGGCGAGATATCGCGAAAGTAGTCATTTTTGGGCATTGATATTTTTATGATAGGATCCCGGAAATTGCTAATACAGTTGGGCAATACGAAGAATAGTATATTATGTAAATAAAACGAGTGTAGAATATTTAACAAAACCTGTTGAGGCTATTTAAACTAGGGTGACCCGAAATTTTTGACCGTGAGTGTACCTATTTAGTTTCATTATAATCCGTTAAGTCGTTTTTGCGTGATTGAGTAACAAACATCTAAACTTTCGCATTTATCTATATATATAAAGTTGATGGGTGACTGATTAATCACCGCGCCGCCGAAACTGCCGGTCCTAGAAATTTGAAATTTACACTATAGTTAGGTTATATAACGGAGGCAAGGGATAAGACGGGATTTTTGGAAATTCCACCCCTAAGGGGGTAAAACAGGGGTGCAAAGTTTGTATGGGGGGCAATAATTTTTTAAAGGTATAGACTTGAAACTTTGTACAAAGACTCCGTAAAATAAGAAAATGAAAGTAATATCTGCGTTTTCAAAATTTTCGTCTCCTAAGGGGTTGAAAATAGGGGTGAAATATTGTATGGGGAGCAATTTTTTTTTAAAGTGGGAGTCTTCAAACTTTGTATAAAAGTTCCTTATAATAATACAAAAAAAGTAATTTCAGCGTTTTTCGAAATTCATCCCCTAAAGGGGTAAAAAAGGGGTTCAAAGTTTGTATGGGGAGCAAATTTTTTTTTAAGTGAGGTACTTCAAATTTCTTACAGAGACTCTCTGTTTAAATGAAACAAAACAAATTTCTGCGTTTTTGAAATTCAACCCCTAAAGGGGTTAAAAAGGGATTCCAAGTTTATATTGGAAGCAATAATTTTTTGAATGAAGGACTTAAAATTTCTTACAGTAACTGTTTAAATTAAATACTACAAAACTAATTTCAGCGTTTTTTTTCATTCATCCCCTCAAGGGGTTAAAAAGGGGTTCAAAGTTTGTATGGGGAGCAAAATTTTTTTAATAGAGAGACTTCAAATTTTTTACAGAGTCTCTGTTTAAATACAACAAAACAAATTTCGGCGTTTTTTTTTAATTCATCCCCTCAATGGGTTAAAAAGGGGTTCAAAGTTTGTATGGGGAGCAACATTATTTTAATTGAGAGACTTTCATTTCACAAAAAGACTGTTTAAATGATTTCAGGATTTGTGGATTTGGATAGATGTTTGAAACGAAATTTCTACAGGTCCATAATTAAATACGTACAGTAACGAAGAGAAAATGACAAGATACGTGTCAACTCACACAAAAAATAGCCTAAGTAAATGAGAATTTTTAACCGATAAGTAGGTACCTAAAGGGATTTTTAGAGGGGTTGAGAATTTGGGTTGACCGATTTATATCTGTACAGCATATTAATAATTTGGTCTCACCGGGTAAAAGTACCACAATTATTATACCGTTTCCTGGATATTAAGATGTTTTAACTAAAAACCGAGCTCTACGCAGACGAAGTTGCGGGCAACAGCTAGTAATATTATATAGTAGGATATTTTGTCATCCTATGTAATACCATAATTATCGCAAATACAAAATTTGACGTTTTGACTTTGTGACTTATGTCGTGATACAAAATAAAATAAATTCAAACCTAAAAGGTCTAGGTAGAACAGTTACTATTTTAAATTGATCCCATATTTAGGTAAACGTGGTTTACTTTTTGGACTTATGTTACAATACTTAGTGTAGTAGTTTTTACTATCAGTAAATATTGCTTTTCAGTGGCGTGGCATCAAATAAATCCTTAAGTAAGCCGAATCTTATTGGCTTTGTGTTCAAGAACTGGGGGATAATTGGCTCAATTGTCTTAAAATTGGTTTCTCGGTGGAAATCGAATTCAATGTTTAGCCTCGCCATTGCAAAGACAGGAAACCGTTGCTGCTTACGATTCAATTTTTAACCGACTTTAAAACAGAAAGGAGGTTCTCAGTTTGACCCGTATGTTTGTACGCGATTTTCTCGCGTTTGGCTGAACCGATTTTGATGCGGTTTTCAAAAGAGCGTTCGTTATATTCTAGAGAACATTGTAGTACACAGAAGGTGTGAAGGTAAGTTACGATTGAAACATTCTAAAATAACAGTTTTGGGATAATATATCATGAGTTGAAAAGATCTAACTTTGAATTTCCAGTTTTTTCATCCGTTAAAAAATCAATAATGGCTCTCAGACTGGCGTGCGTGTAATCTTATGTTTTTCTTTGTGTATTAACTGTTTAAATGTGGTTTCAATAATATAACAGTACTAGTTCACATAGTACCTCTTTTGAAAATGTTTGTATCCTACAGATACGATTACCTACTCAACGCATTTGTAAAACTCACGTTTGCTCTCTCACAATATGAAGGATTCATCTATTATCTTCCATTGTTGCTACCGAGAATGCTATTTAAATTCTTTCTTTATTCAGCTTAAGTTTCTCTCTTTAACACTACTTTAACATTGGCTGGCATGAGCATTACGGTGGGATCAAAAGCTCATAATTTTTCAGGGTGGGCAGCTCACGTGTTAAGGGTCCTTAGTAGTTAAAAAAGGCTGATTTTTTTAGGCGATTTTCTGTTTAATTAACACGTATTTTGACATTTTATCAATATTACTATCTAGAACAGGACTATTGCGACCTAATGACATACATCTTAAATGTATTTTTTGGGTTTTTCATTATGAAATATTGTTTCAAACATCACTTCAAATCGACCATTTTCGAGCTAAAAACACCTTTTTTCCGCTTAAATTCTACTACACACAATAAAATCAAAAAAGAGCAATGTTACTATCTAAAACTTCAATAAAGTAATCGTATCCTGTAATCGCTTTATCGGTATTATCAATACTTTTGTCAAAATTTTAGATCAAAAAAATTTTTTACTTGTAAGGCCTCGTCAATTTATAGTTTGATAGATGATTACATTACATTTATAGTAATAAGTACTTGATATAGGTTCAATATGTAAGTATATATTACTATCAAAGTTATGCCAATTTGCTTGGATGAAAGACGGGCCAAGTACGTGTTTTGTGTGTTACTCGTGCATATTATTGTATAATACTTGTTTTATGTAAGTTAGAACTACGAATAACGGCTAGATTAAGCTGTACGGTTTAATTCGTTCTTTACCCTTACTGGTTAAGATCGGATCCGGTGTTGACCCGTTTTAAAGTGTATGGAAATGTGTACATAAATTAGGTACTGTACGGTAAAGATCGGACGTTGTAGACCTTTTTAAGAGAATATCCTCGCTTGTTTTTCCACTATTCCAAAAAAAATGGGTTTGCAGCTTTAACAGGATAAGGACGGATACCTACTTATTTTTATGAACCATACGCGTAACTGCACAGAGTTCAGTTTTGGACATAGTCCGGTGTTAGCCCGCGTATGTCCGATGTTTAACGTAGAAAAAATAAAATACAAATACTAGCTTTAGACATGAAAGAAAAACGGTTGCATACATGAAAAAAAATGAGGGATTTAAAAATATGAATTGAAAATATATTTAATACTTATTTATAACAAACATGCATAAACATGGTCACTCACAGAGGTACAAAAGACCAAATTGAAGGTTTGCCAGCGACGAATGGAGCGCAGCATGCTGGGAGTAAAACAGATACCGCGTTCGGAACTCTGTGCCGCGGTCCAAAACGGGTATTCCAGATGTTGGAGCTGAGAAGAGAAGAGAAGTGGGACTGGGCCGGCCACGTCTGCCACATGCATCCACAGAGGTGGGCAAAATTAGCAACGGAGTGGATGCCGCAAGATGCTCGGAGACGACGTGGCAGGCCGAGGCGGAGATGGCGGGATGACCTGGACACATTTCTAAACGACTGGCCCGAAACAGCTGAAAGCCGGGACACACAACAAATAATAATGAACAAAGACATTCCCACTCATATATCTACATGGGTACATTGGGTACATTTATTTATTTATCGAATGGCAATTATTTCGAACCGTGAGATCTTCGAGAAGACAGTACGGTTGCCAGTTTTGTTGCACTTTTAGCACCACCCAGGGGTCACGTGTAGGCAGGGGCGACTCACACTCGCGTGATGTCATCGTGCCGCTCAAAGGTCCCACGTCGGGTGACTTTCAATGCGAGAGAAAGTGATGTAGCGAGTGATGCGCGTGCGATAGAAGGAGATGGTCAAGCGTCGGCACGTTTGGCTTGCCTAGCGCGGATTTGTTAATAGTGAGACTTCTGTACGTAGTACTATTACTTATTCTGTGGTGTAGGGTAGCGGTGGGTACTTTCCCTACGGACGCGGGACAACTTCGACCCCCCTTTGTCAAGTGAGTGGGCAACTTGTCTGTTAGAAGTTCTCAAGCCGCCCGAAAGCCTCCAACTTGGCTTAACGTCTGCTGCCATAGACAGCAGCTGGAATCAACGGCTTAACGTGCCTTCTAAAGCACGGGAGCGCTCAGTTAGTACCACTCAAAGCGGTCACCCATCCAAGTACTGACCGCGGCCGACATTGCTTAACCTGGGATACCGCACGCGGCACGCAGGTGCCGCTAGGCCACGAGCGCTTGGGTACATTATTAATAACTTTAAATAGTTAGGTTCTCTTTAAGAACAAAGCATAACAACTTCTCCACTTCAATAGAACTTTATTGCACTAATACTTAAGCCAACTGCATTTTTAAATAGCTCACAGGAGAGTAAAAATGCATAACTTAGTCGTATTCTTTTTGTTTAATTCCGCCAGTTTGCACGCCGGCCGGGTCCTTGCACAAATAATAAGGAGTTAGCACGTACAACTCTTCTTATCGCGGGTAGGGTTGCCATTATACCAAATCCCTAACCGAGGTCAAAGTGCTTTAAAATCCTGCACCTAACCGCGCATAACCGAGACAAGTTTCAGTTTTTATCTATATCTACAACTGCTTATATTTTTCACACCGTAACGTTTTACTTTGTATTAACTTATGTTTTATTTTAATTATTATTTAATTATTATTAATAATATTGTATTTCGTAAAATTTTTTAAGGTAAGGTGTGGAGTTGTTTAAGCACAATAGTTCACAAATAGCTCTGAAATTGTATTAAATGCTAGTACGTTGTTAATTAGCAATTAACCAGTCAATCAACGACCGCTCGATCCTTGACACTCGGGGAGGGTGGAAGACCGCTAAGTAGTATCCTATATCAGTAAATCAGCCGTGTTTTTACTTTATTTTAGTAGTGCATTCGGGTAAATCCAAATGTCGGGTAATTCTGAAAATGGCATATATCTGTCTAACTGTGCAATATGATTTATTCTAGCACCAAGCATAGTAAAGTAATCTTAAACAGAAATGTTGACAAAAATAATTATGGACATATTACCATGTTTGGTATTATAAATTAGCAATTTTCAGAATTATCCGACATTCGGATTTACCCAAATGCACTATAAGTACTTAAGTATAAAAATGTAAATTGTCATCCCTAGCCGGCTCACGTTTTCGTTTGATGCCTGCCCTGCGTTATTGCCAGCCCGAGTGCGCTGCCACTGCTGCTGCCGGCTGCATCACATCACATCATTGCACTCCACATTCCATTTTAATTGGAAATCTCAAATCAAAAACACGCATATCCCGATAAATTCATTTGAGTGTATCTCATTGAAGCTGCTGTTGCTATGGTAGATTGTATTGCGAAGCTGGATTGGACTGTAGGTAAGTCAGTAAATTGGAAAAAACCATAGCTAATGATGTTTTATTCGACTTATTTTACACTATTTTAATTAGTAGATTTTTGATTAGTATTTTTCGAGTTTTTCAATTATGACACATACATATTTATTCTGCTACATGTTAAACTAAGCTGCACTGTAGGTATAAATGTAGGTAGCTTCGCACAGTTGGAATACTTACCCGTATCGTATTACAACAATGGAAATTTAAAAATCCTTTTGTTCATCAACTCGTACATGTGGTCGCAAACCGGCGCACCAAATTAGCTGGTCACAAACCGACCTATCGACACTACTATATATACGATATCGTTAACATTACCATACATTTTTTATCGGTATCGGATCCGATAACGATATCGTGTCGTGAAAAGTGAACACGCACTAAAAATGCATCAACTGCGTGTTAACTCCTTTCGTATCCCTCCGTAAAATGAGATAAATCAAAGCATCCTCTTTGTAAGCCCGAATGTTATACGAACTTTTTTTGTCATTTAATAAATTGACACTAAGATTTATGTCAAAAGATTAAGATTCATGTCAAAACTGTTAAAGGCGACTGTTGATAAAAATGATACATTTTATTGTGTTAAACTTCTATCTTGGCTTGGTTTTTTAATTTGGACTTGAACGCTGCTCCACTGATTGATTCTGGCGACTGCAGCAGTGACGACAGTACCCTAGATAATGATACTTAAATTACGACGACGCAATAAAGGAACGGAGTGTGAAGCGGCCATATATACTCGTAACCAACAGTTTATTAGGTATGTTCTGCTGTATAGCTGTATGTTCTGGTAGTAAAAATCTAAGCAAACACATTTAACTCGCGCTTGGCCCTATTTTTATCGATTATATTTGCAATACATATTGCAACACTACAGACGTGTCAGGATTTAATTCTAATCTTGAGATAGGTACCTACCTATAAGACGTATAAATTAAAAGATTTTATAGAAGAAATTTTTAGTTCCATATACCTAAACATTTATAATGTTTAATTGAGGAGCAAAATATATGGCAATTGTGTTAAAGATAATGTGGGCTAAAAAAACTTCGCACATAAAAGTTAAGTTTAAAATTGAAAGTGTGCTTGACCGCCGATACGGGGTTAGTCTGATCCGAAAACCAATCACGTTCGAGCGTCGCGCAGTTTACCCGAGTCTGTCTGATTGAAGACGAAAGAACGTTTAGTACCACACACGGTAACATTTTTAGGGTTCCGTACCCATAGGGTGCCAACGGGATCCTATTATTAATATTGAACCAATTGTAACGAGGATAATTTTAAGGACGCTGTAAGTCAGTACAATGCCGGCTGGAATAAATTGTTTAAAAGGTTTGAAATGCCTTTGATAATAATAAAACATGAAACCGACACAATAAAACTCTAAAAAGTTAAAAATAGCTTAATAATATTGACGTGAGACTGTACGCTTCTGAACTAAGCATGTACCTATTGTAATTTTTGAAGACGTCTGTCCGTCCGACGGCCGTCGAAAATTTTGTTCCGAAGAATATTGAACTCCCCATTGACCTATGGACTTGGTGATAATGCTTATTATTAAGTATATTAAAAATCAGATTTTTTAATTGAAATTTCCTTATTTTTACTATTCCTACATATTGAACAATCATTTTATATTGTATGAACAGCCTGTTTCCAATTAATCTAATTCGACTTAGTTACGTGAATATACGAATCTGACCTACACAGAAACTGACTTCAATAGAAAACGACCTCCACTTCATAAGTCGTATCCTGAAACTGCCTAATTCAGAAACGAACCTATGACAAATCTGGCTCAATTCGAATCTGACCTGGCCCGCCTAAACCGCTTTGCCCCTAGGCGACTTCCTGATTTGTCGGTGCGGAGGCGGTACGATATGAGAAAACCATCAAATGTCAGTGTCAACTGTTAGTCAACTCAGTACCGCTTTTTACTACGCCCCTACATTTAAATGTGTGCTTCCTGACTGGCACGTGATGCGCGGTAGCGGGACGATGCGAAGGCGGTACCGCTACGCTTCTGCGCATGATATTACTACTGCGCAAACGTAATACTGACAGTATTATGTCAAGTGAGAATCTTTGCGACGTCAGTGAGTTTACGTCAAAGAAGAAAATGTCACATATCGATCCCGCCCCGCCAAGTCAGGAAGTCGCCTAAGTTAGGTTTGCACTTGACAGATGTTATTGTCTGCCCTTGTTTCATTTGTGCGTGAATTTAATACTGCAACCCCAAATAAAAAAGAATAGGCACGTAACAACAGGATGAAACAAAATAAGCCTTTTATTCCGTAACATCATGATTCACATTCGGAATTTTTAAACATTTCTCCTGTTCACTGTGCCCTGTATTTTTTCCATTTGATCTTCCTGACTTCATTTTAATTGCGGAAATCCTTTATAAGCGGATCTTTTGAGATCACATTTCCTTTGTTTTTTTCCCTCCGATGCGGGATAGTCGAGGTAGGTACTTAGCTTACTTCTGAATACACCAACTTTGTGTACTAACTGTAAATAAATGAGGGCAATAGAGAGTCACCTCGTGGCTAGCAAAATTATTTCCCTTAATTCAGTTAATAGGACATAAGTAAATAGAACATTTTCATAATACTGGCTAATAATACTATGTAATATTGATAATATTATTAATAAATGACTATGACTATGACCATGAAAACTCTTTGACATCTTAACGAAACTTTACATAAAGATTTACGATAAAATACAAGTAGAAAACACGGTGATTGTCTAGAGGTATCATGACAAGGAAAACATATGTTTTGAACTTTAGATAATGCATGAAGGTACTCTATAATTATTTTATAATGCGCTAGGACATTCAATTGTTTGTCAGCACATAATTTGACTGACACTATACTTAATTAAGCCATTCTGTACAACGCAGATACATAATATATTTGTTGGATTTGGTGCTTTGACGTATACCGACCGAATTTACATGAATGCCATAAGTTCAAAAACCAATTATGCAATTAAACTTACGTTTAGTTTTTCATTCCAAATAGCGCATGCAAACTTAATACATGTCAGTAGGTAATTAAATCGGCTAATAATTTAACCCGTATCCTCATTTTCTTCTTAATAGACTACTGCACGCGAACGAAATGTGAACATAAGTTTTAATTACTAAGACATTTGCCCACTGTTTTGTTGCTAGTTGTCTGTGTAAATGCTCTGTGGTGTTCCCTAATATAATACGGGCTCCAATTCCGCCATTGCTATAATAGACGAATTGCTGGTTTTTGAAATAATTGCATAATATCTAAAGCAGACGTCCGCGCACTTCATCAATGCCTTATTAAAAACAACTATAACTAAAACATTAAAAATTGTGCCCATTACGCAGGCAGCATTCCCGCGCTGAATTGCGATGGCAATTCTTTGTGCGAGAAAGCTGCCCGCGTGCCGCGCGTGGGTCACCTGTCGTCTCCCTAAGCCACCTACTAAGCTCCTTATGGAGCCCCCGGGCGCCCCTGCCCCACGGGCCAAATGTCTCGACGCCAAATGCGACAAAGTCTTATTGGGCACCGAGACATTGTATTTGCCCGCCTTTAAATTCTCCCGGGAGTCTGCCGCCGCCCCGGCACGCTTGCTGGTCGAGGAGATGCAGCTAGCGTATGAGCGCAAGTGGCGTCCCATACTAGCGCACGACCCCTCTTCCAAGGGATGAACGACATCCCATCAGGACGCTTACCATCGCTCCGAACAATCTGTGGCTCCAGAGCGGCGGGAACTTTGCCACGAGCGCCCTTCTGATGATGTCATTGAGAGCGGCATCAATTGACATTTCTAAAGCGCGCAGATGAAAATGTAACAACGGGGTTCTTTATAAACGCCATCCACTGACATTTCAAGCGCATAGAATTACAGTCAGATAGGTACCCGTAGGTATATTCTGTAAATAATCACAGTGTAAGCGGCCTTAATTGACATAAGTCTAAATAATTATGAAATTATCTTGCGTTTTTGATACACTTTGGATACTGGTAACAAAATAATTCACGTATTGAGACGATTACAGACGATTATTATTATATTTGAGCATCTAAGTAGCTTATACCCACTCGACACCGGCCTGGGAGATGTGAACCCCCTGCTAAAGTTAAGTATTTGACAGCTGACGTTAAGGTGACGTGAACAAGTAGGTACATATATCTTTTGCCATACAATATTGAGTATTAGAATTCCGCCCTGACATGAAGAACAAAGAGACATAGGTACCTAGTATGATGTTTAGGTACTTATATAAAAGAAATACATGAACATTTTAGTATAAGTGATATACGATAAAAATAATATTTCAACTGGTGAAGTAAAAAACGCGATACAAGTATAATATAACCCGGTGAAGTGTCACCGTGATAAAATACGTGGTGACACTGTTTTTTAACTATTTATTGGCTTGAATTACATTGATTTTTCATCGCTTTTTCCCTAACGAACGATTTCTCGAAGATTTCATTTGATTAAAACAAAAGACTCAAATATTCATCCGCTGGGCTTTATTTATTTCCAATAAAGGTTGTGCTTAAGCGATCTATTCAATATGGCAGGTTAGCTCAGACTGGAATAAGTCTGGGTCTTTTTTGAAAAACTTGTTGAACATACCTAGTCGTTGCTTTAAAGCTTTTATTAGGATAAAAATCGTGAAAGCTTCTCTTAATAATTAAGACATGTGATTTATGTAATAACATGTTTGTGGACGCGCTCCGTTATGGCTTGTTTTAGTTTACACATGAAATCTTTAACGCGATTCTCTAAGGATCCTTAGCACAGACATTCAGCATGGTTCCTAGTTGGAAAATATACGCTTCCACAACATCTGGATGTAAAAAATAACAAATTTTAAAATGAAGGCATAAAGTTATGTACCTAATTTTAACATACGATAAAATAACCCGAAAATAGAGCTGAGTCGAGAACACAGACAGACAGGCAGACAGATAGTTCTAGATTTAAGTTAGCTTTAATTTTATTTAAGTTATTGTTGTATTCTTCTATATATTTTCCTACGAGTAGATATTTAGTAATCATAGTAACAATAAACTTTGTCTAAAAGTATGTAGAAACATTGACAGCGCATTCAGACTCGATTAATCCGATAAAATGTGGCGAGAAAGTTATATTTATAATGCTTTGTTGGCTCCGCCCTTGAGTAATCGAAGTATTGTGTTGGTCTAATCAGTTGAATACAAACTTCTTTTTAATGCTTTTAAGAACCATTGTAGAAAAACCTTGAGACAAACCTATAATTAATGTATACGTAAGTGAGTCATTTATAAAGTACGGAATCGGGCACTTACGATATTGTTGTTAAAGTAGATCGGGTTCTACAAATACTACTACTAAGCACGATTTGAATTTTTTGAAATATACTTAAATACTTATTCCGTCCGACAGGAGAGCCATGACGTATTTTTGAGTAGGTAAGTAGTAGGTATGCATTTTTCCACTTGACTATACATTTACATGTGAAATGAATGCAATGCATGTATCTTCTACGGTTGATTTTTTGTTAGAGTAAGCAAAACAATTAAAATAATTTTTCTTTCAATCGCAGTTTTGGTGATTTGAAGCAACCTAACCTAAGCTGGTTAACCGGCTGGCATTCGTGCGTGTCCATTATAATTTCATTAAGTGTTGGGGGGTTAATGGCGTCGCAAAATTGTAACGATTTAGTCAAATAACCGACGGTTTGTCGTTAATTTCCACACGCCTCGGTGCCACATAAAATTGAAATCGTGATGTTAACGAGTTACAAAACATCATATCGCTTTCTATAATCTTATTAGAAGTAGGTACGGAAATTTTGTACGGTCTTGGTAAAAAATTAAAACATCAGTTATGGTTTTTAAATAACGGGTCAAGACTGAGGAGTGACGGTATTTTCATGTCATCGTGATCTCCAACATTATTTGACCAAGATTAACTTCCAGCATAGCTTATTTAAGATCCTTGTATCCTGATTTTTTTCGAAGGGAAACAATAAGTTTTAACATATTATTATACAAAGTCGCGAAGTTGTGCCCCAATCAACAAGCGCGTTGATTTTCGCTAAGCCCTTAAGGGTCCTTATATTATAAGGTAAAAAAATGCTCATTTATTTAGCCCATTTTCCGTTTACTTGACAAGTTTCTTGACATTTTATCAATGTTACTATCTAGAACAGGACTATTGCGACCTAATGACATAAATTTTAAATGTATTTTTTGCATTTTTAATTAAGATATTTTGTTTCAAACATCACTCCAAATCGACCATTCACGAGCTAAAAACTGTTTTTTCCCGCTTAAATTCTACTACACACAATAAAATAAAAAAAGGGCAATGGTACTATCTAAAATTTTAATAACATCATAATATACTATAATCACTTTATTGCTTTTATCAATACATTTGTCAAATTTTGAAAAAAAAAAAAATAACTTGTAAGGCCTCTTAATTATTTAGTCAGTTTCTCTAAGTAAACATGACATTGTCTATTAAGCGTTTCTAATCACGAACACACCCCGTGTCTGATTCAAAGTGAATGCTCGCATTTGTGCTCCGTTGAATGTATCCGGACCCTCGAATCGTGACGACCCTTTGCTTCTCTCACCTGTCCTGGACTCCGCTCCATTTTCGTAGGTTATTTCCTCCAATAGTATGTTGTGGGCATCTACATAAATCTAAACAGTTTATTCGAATCGTAATACGTTACTTTTTGTTCATTATTTTCACGTTCACTATTATATACATCGACATATTTATTTATCATAAAATAAACTATAAACGCATTACGGTTTACACGTGACAAAATATCAAACGGTGTAGGTACAAACAAAATTTGCGACATAATTATTTGTAGACGGTTTTATCGATTTTGTGACTTAAAACGACAAATTAATATCTAACCGAAAACGAGTTAAGGTGCTATGAAATTTAATTTGTGATAATTTTCTCGAACAACCAGAGCAATAAACGGAATATTGTAATATTAATTAATATCACTAATGCATTCAAACAACTCCTCTAAATTTAACGCTGTAATTATTTTTGCTTGAGATTACTCTCTTGGGAAAAATTTAGTCTAGTTTCATTTATTACTTTGAAAGCAATTTTCTTAGGCCTACGCAGGAGAGAATGTGGGTCTATTATACCAATTGAAAAGGTAGTAATTTACCTACTTGCTCATTTAGAATAAACCAATATCGCAAACTAATATTAAATTCGGTACACACGACATAGAGATTCGATCAAAGGACTCTTTCCAATTTTGAATTTCATATAATATGTAGAGTGGATATTATCAAATGATTTGTTATTTTTGTTTCTAAACCTTGTTCTGAATGTTAGTTGGACACAGTTTAAAAGCAAGCTCACGAAATTTAAGTAAATTTGAAATTCGAAACGTATGCATTACATTGAACCTCTACTTCTACATGTTTCAATTATAAATATCCACATGATACCGTGCGACGTGCTGTGAAGTACTTTCAACAGTGTGTGGCTTCTTAGTTTATTTAGTGGAAGCAATCGGTGCTTACGCTAATTTTTATTGCTATTGTACACGAGAAATTGTGATCGTAATATAAAAACTGCATGTGATGTACGGTCAGACACCTAGTGGTCGCTTAAGAGTTTTTAGTTTAATCCGTTGGACCAATTTTGGGTCAGAACACTAAAATTAAATTTTTACGGCAAAAGATTTATAGACGTTCCGGACACATTAAGGCGCAGGGTAGGGCAAGGCCTTCTCCATACAAACTCTGTGCACGTTTTATTCGTCGGTTTTGGCACTTCCGAATATAAAATTAATTTTGCTTGTAAAAATTGGATATACAAATTGAAAATAAAAAAATACAAAAAACATATGTTTAAAAAATATTTCTCCAGGTTATGGCTAACAGAAGAATAAGCATACTGACCAATAATCATAAGTGTAGTGCAAACACAAGCGAAGAAAAACTTGCACAAAGTTTGCATGGAGAGAGCTTGCGCGCCTTAAGATTTCTCTCTTCTGCTCGTTCCAGGCAAACGACAGTCAGACAAAACATACGAGTATAAATTAGTTTTCACGGGGAATTAAAGTTATAGAAATAGAAATAGAAAAATCTTTATTTCGACAACATGCTGGGAGTTATAATTACAATAAAATTACTTAAAACTAGAAACAGTTGCGAAAATGGAGCCCACTCAGCATGTGTCGGGTCACAAAAGGTATCCCGACGCTGGTTTTCGTTATTGTCATACTATATTAGTAGTTATTGTCATACTATATTAGTAGTTATTGTCATACTATATTAGTAGTTATTGTCATACTATATTTTAATTTGTTTTATCGAATCTCAACAAAAATTAGACAGTTAAACACTTAACACTTACCTAAGAATATATGCTTGGTAGTTGTGCCCAACTAAATTTCTAATTTATCAGTCAATTATGATATATGTAGGAAGTAGATAATAATAATTGATGAAAAATAAATGTCAAAATTTCAACATTTTTAATTTCAGCGGAATCTTGTGACACGAGGCTTCGAAACATGAATCACCCAGTAATTGTTTGTTTATTAATGTAGATAAAGTAATTTTATTTTTATTTTGATGTACATATATTATATTGACTGTATATCACCGGACTGTCCAGGACGGATTTTTATCATTGTCAAAATGTTAAGGTCTAAATCCAAATCCTGGTCCAGGCCGCTCATATCATTCCCATAAAAAGGCGACTGTTGCAATCATTTAGTGGTTCGCCCTAGAAAACTAAAAACCGGCCAAGTGCGAGTCGGACTCGCGCACGAGGGTTCCGTACTATCTATAAAAACGGCAAAACATCATGCCCCCTTAAATATTTATTTTATTTTATTTTTTAGTATTTGTTGATATAGCGGCAACAGAAATACATCATCTGTGAAAATTTCATTCAATTTCGGTTTATGAGATACAACCTGGTGACAGCCGGACAGAAAACGGACAGAGTAGACGGACGGACAGCGGAGTCTTAGTAATAGGGTCCCGTTTTACCCTTTGGGTACAACAGTGACAAGAAATCCATCTTACTGCTTCACAATTTTTTCCAACTAGATATTCCAAATCTGATAGCTTCCAACCGCTAACGCTAAAATATACCTATCAATAATTACAATCACAAATTCGTGGAGCTATCATTGAACGATGATACCAAATAGTAACGTAGTCACTGACTGTTATCACTGCCAATAGAGCTGATAGGGCCGGGAAGTCGTGGGTAGTTCATTAAGTTAATCTCAGCTGGAGTGTTTGCCTCTTATGAGAAAGTGTTCATTAACGCCCCGGGACGGAATGTTACGTCGAGCACCTATCTATTACAGCATTTATGAAATACGAGTATATGGCATATGGGTACCGACCGTTTTGACATACTATAAATACCTAAGTATTTACTTATAACAGGTAAATTAGTAAAGTTTAATTTAAGTATTCTCAATAAAATTTTCTTGGTATAAATAAATGTTATATTTGGTACATATATTATGTACCAAATATGTTTGCTTGGTTTTGAGATATTACTTTTAAATATAATTACGTACGACAACAACAGCACAAGTATTAGGAGTACCTAATCGTGTAAAAAGTAGGTGCAACTCAAACACCATACCGCCATATCACCTAAAAAGGACAAGAATAACAATTGGCTTGCATGACAAAGGCTACACAGTAAAATTTAAAATGAATGACATTGTTTATTTTTTGTGAAACAACAACTATTGCAGCTATTATTAAAGTTCTACAGCGATCATTAATGTGTAAAGTTTCGGGTTTCTGTACCAATAATTACTGGTTCTGAGAAAATCGATGAGACACTTACGATCCTCGTGATCCTAGGGTTTATTTCTTTTGGTGCTAGCGAACGTCTAAAAAGCAAGAGCATTCCTCAAGTTAGTAACTAAGATATAAACCTAGATAACGTAATACCTAATCACTTTCACCCCGCTTATTCACGAAGCGCTCCAACATTTCTCCAGTCACGCCAGAATGGCTCCATAACAACTTTGTAAGTAAGATAACAGTCGTCACGTGACACCGCTGGATGGCATGTGACAAATTTACATTCAAGTCGCGAACGGCAAGCAGTGTAGTCGAGACAGGACGCAGGTGCTACGTCCCGGCCAGCGCATGAAATATAGAACCGACGGAAGTCGCCATGATATATGACAATAGTGACGGCTCCGCTCTGACACGGCTGCGGCTACAGCTGTGCACACCAGTCTAGCTAGCACGAGATCACACCGCCACGTTTTATGTGACGTTTTAGTATATTTTGGCCGTATAACATGACGGTATAAACTATCGTCTTAGAGGCAGTAGGTAGAGTAGGCGGGAGCGAAGGCCGCCTGGCGATTAGGTAAAAGTAATCTTAGGTACTTATTAAATTAACTATTGAAGTAATACATGTTTTGTGCTCTTAGCGCGTGATGTGACTTTTAAGTTTATTGTTAGTTAATGTTATCCATAGTCTACTAGGCATATCTTGCTCTATCTTTCGGTTTAAAATAATTCTTGCCTGGTGCAAAGCTTCTAAGGGATTATAATATATCCGACACTTTATAGTCTTGTGGTTTTGTTTTGTTTTTTTTTACTCTTTTGGAGTTTTGTAGGTTTATTTGATTCTTGTATATCTATTTATTTATTTCGGGTATCTGGTATGAAACTTGGTATTTGTGGAAGTTCCGGGGCCAAACAATTAATTAACGTTGGTCTCATTCCGAAAAAATCTCATATTCTCCGGAAAAATTCGAACAAAACTCGGTCTTCCAGGTAGGTACCCTGATATTGTGGTAGTTAAAAAAGCACCTAGCAATAAACGTATAAATTTGGATGGTATAAGCAAAACTTACTTTAACTTACACGTTAGCGTGCCAGTTCAGCCAGGTTCTTATTTTAACCATCCATAAGTAACACTCTGAAACTGTCAATGATAGTGGCATACCTATTTAGGACCTACGTACAATCTAGTTATTCGAAATCTAATAGGTAATACCTACTGCAGATTACTGGCTCAATTAATAATAAGGCTGAGTACCTATTGACGAGAATGGTACTTAGCTGCGTATCCGAACATTTGACAATGGCTTTATTAACAGCTAGGTTATATTTGTAACAAATATTGGAAACGCAGGTAGACACATCTCGAGTGGATACGCAGCCTTATTATGCTATATGGTCCGTTCTACCGCTTACTGTTCTCGTGGCCATCAGACTTACCCGATATTTAGAAATCTGTGTGTGTCACATTGTAAGACAAAACTAAATGAAAAGGGAAACTTAATTTTAAGGGTTGCTGTGCACGCGATATTATTACGCAATATCGATGCTGCCGCGATGTGGTCTCGTGACTGGAAATATCGCGTGTATAGCAGCCCTAAATGTCTTTTATAACTTGATATGTTTGATTAGAATTTAGGGTCGTTATTCATTACCTTTACTTGGGGCAGAATTATTTGTGCAATTTATTTCAATTTTAACATTAGAGTGTAGTGTTAGATGAAATATTACAATACGTTATTATTAACAAAGTCACTTAATTTCAAAGTAAGTACTGAAATTCTCCGAATAGTACTGTGCACTTTATACACTGTAAGTAGGCAGGTCAGCAGGCATAGGCAGCGACAAAGATTAATGGGCTCTTTTCATAAATAATATTTTTCCATACATATCTCCACTCCGACGTTTTGAAAAAAGATTTTTATCTGCGTTTCAGCAGTTTTGCAGTTATTAGAGATGCGATATCATCAAAGTCAACAAAAACGACTGATGTAACTACCTACTCCTTCTAATGTTATCTCAGGTGCATTCTCAAGTAGATCAGGGTTACCTAACTATCCTTAAAATTGGCTTTCACATCTGACCTTCTAACCCCGCAAGGTACTACACCTTATTGGGATTAGACGGATGTGAGACAATGTATAGGTAACTAGCAAAAAAAATAGAATCGGGGTCATCGGCTTATCTTGGCAAATTTTCGCGTGTTTTATTTTAAGACTCTACAACGAGAAATTTAGAAACTTTGAAACGCTGTTCTGCCCAGACGAGGAAACAATAGGGACTGATTTTCAGATATATGATTCTTGACTATATGTTTGGTACTGACAATAGCCAAAATATGATTGATTAAAATTTTCTCGATAGAAAAAAAAACCAAAGTTGCGTCTATATTTTCCTTGTTTTACTCGGCCTACTAAAACAACGCATTATTAAAAGATACGATTAAGTTAATATGATGGTATTTTACCTCATCTATACTCTGACAAGAAGAAATTTAATAAACCTGCACACAGTCAGATATTTATCGAGATTTGTCTAAAAAAAGCCATTCCCGGAGTGTGTTGCATCCCGTTTTGTCGTGAACGAAAAACCTACGCGCATATCTTTCAATCAATACTCGCCTTAATTATTTTATTGAATTTAAAAATATTTCTATTAAAATTATTAGAAAATGAGATCTTCACGACGGAGATTTTTATTTTATATGTCACAGGAAATAGATTGAAACTTTTTAAATGTAAATTATAACGTCCTAATTTTAAATTGTAACTAACATACGAGTATGTGTACCAAATTTCAACTCAATCGGTCGAGTAGTTTCGAGGTAATTGGCTGTGACAGACAGACACCATACAAACAAGTGTTCCTATAGGGGTTCCGTTTCTCTTTTGAGGTACGGATCCCTAAAAATGAAACAGCCGACAAAATTACAGTAACAATATATTTGGTATATACAAAGTAGCATTATAACGCGAGCAGCAGCAGCAGCGGCGGCGCGAGGCGGGCTGCGCAGGCGGCGCTGCGCTTGAGCGCCTCCAACTCGCTGACGTCGGGCGTCTCGTCTTCGCCCACCTCGTTGTATTGTGCCTCCTCGAACTTGCCCGTGAGTGCTGAGGACAAAAGGTGACAGAATTTGATAAACGATTAAATACTTTTTCTACTCCTGTACTTTTACCTGTCATTTACATAGTCACGAACACGAAAAAATACATACAAAATAAGTCTGCAGAAAAGTCTATAATCTCTATTCCCTGAAACGATACGCCTATGTGTTTCAGGACGGATTCAGGGAATAGAGATTGCTAAAACGATACGCCTGGTTGCCACAGACTACTACAGATACTATGTTTAGTAGTCATTCTTTGGTGCGTTCAAGTAAAACTTTTAATATTAATGTTACTGTTGCCAACTTAACGCAACTTCGCCATATTTTTTTATATTATGTTATTTACTCATATAATGATAAATACAAGTACTAACATAAGAGGGGTCCATATTGGCTCGTATACAATTTTTTGATCGATTTTTTCTAATAATACCGCTTTGTGATCATAATCATCACTTTTCATAAAGTTTTTCCTAATCTTTTTAGTGAATACGAATAATTTTATGAAAAAATGTTCGGTTCTGACGCTTCGCCGGCCGCTGCCGCGGCACGCTCGCTTCGCTCGCTCGGCTCGCGCGCTGTAGGGTCGCAGTTCTACCTAACACTCCTCCTCGCTTCGCTCGTCGTCGTACCTACACCGACCTGCCTTAGAGTAGAATATGTAGAAGTCGAGAATAGAAGTTTATGATACTAAACTGTATTGCTAAAATTTGTTAAAAAAGAATATAAAGATAGTAGCAATAAAGATACTTATGTTTAATGACATTATGAATATGGATAATTCGGAGTTCCGATAGTTATGAACCAAAAATAATTATGAATAGCGATCATTATGAAATAAAATTGTACATGTACATTTTCGGAGATTTAATAATCGAAATTGCAATTTTATACGAACTTTGGCGTACCCACATATGAGAAATACGTTTTAAAACAGAAAATACAACCTGTCTATATATGAAACACCCCACCCAGTTCACCCGCCTGAGGCATAGTCCCGAGAACGCTGCGCTGGCGGTATTGCCAGGAGGGGCTTACTACCGTGACGTCATCGCGCCGCGCAAAGTACATGCGGCCGCCGGCTCACACATTGTGTGACTATTCAATGGCTGCGGAGCAGCGTTACGGATCGCACGCGCACGCGCTTGTACGATCATAAAAAATAATTCTTTTCGTGTAGTTTCGTGTTAAATAATAATGTCAAAACCACAGCATTATTGTATTGCAGCAGGTTGCACCAATAATAATAAGAACGTAGACGTAAGAACGGTAATTGAGTTTGGTATTCACCAACGGTTGACATAAAAGAAAACGAAAATGAAAACGTTGGTTCTAAGAAACCTCTTTTATTTTTTAAAGTGATGCCTTTAAAAATTATATAAAACTTTGTATCCCCTGGTTATACGTATGGAGTGCCCCCTCCCCCTACTTTAATATTTTTTCGTCATTTCACATCACTTTTACGTAGCGGTTCATACGAGCAGAACACACCTTCCTGCTAAATATTTTAATTGTATTTGTAGTGCTTATAGTCTCCGAGTACATCGGCTGTCACATACAGACGAAAAGACGGACGGACGGACGGGTTCCGTTTTAACCATTTTGGCTACGGAACCTTAAAATTACTATTCGTAATTGTATTGTAAACAACACTACTAATAATAATAAAGTACATATATTAAAATAGGTTCTCGCTGGTGGTACCCCTAGCGCTGAGGGCGGGGCCTCGAAAGAGCGCGTTGCGTGCGATAGAAAGAGATGGCCACGTTTAGGCACGTTTGGCATACCTAAACGGGGAATTTGTTAGCAGAGAAACTTCTGTACTTGTACTATTACTTATTCTGTGGCATTGCCTCTTTGCACCGCCAGATTTAGCCGCTAAATGATAAATTAAGGTTTTTTTTTATACCGCGTCGGTGGCAAACAAGCGTGCGGCCCGCCTGATGGTAAGCGGTCACCGCAGCCTATGGACGCTTGCAACCCCAAGGGAGTCACACGCGCGTTGCCGACCCTAAAGATGTTGTATGTTATAAATTTATAAAATATCTATTTCCAGACATATTTATAAAAACAAACAGGTCAGATATAGTCAATCAGTTCAGCCAGACCAGTTTGCCAAGACCAGCCAATTAAAAAAAAAAACCATAAAGAAAGTGTTAAATTTAAGGATTACGTAAAGATACCAAAATGGGTGTAAAAGTCCCTTTATTTGCTTTTTGGAGAACAGCTCGTAAACGGTGGGACGTAGAAAAAAAAATGTTAAACATAAATAATCTACATAAAATTCTCTATAAAAAGAGTTGTACACACTTTTTCGCTGGGTCAAATATTTGATGAGATATTAAAGGGAAAGTTAATTAATAAAAAGTTTATTATAAGTGGCTTTGTATTCCAATATTTCTGAAAACTAAAAATACCTACAGTAATCATATAATTTCGGAATAAATATTCCAGTTATAAGTTAGGTATATAAATTCTGGATGTAATATCTTAATGCGGGTTCCCCATTAAGTGCATAATTGGCCAAAAAGAAGCAAGTGAGCACAGAACTGCGTTACAAACAATTTTCGAGCTTATTACGTGAATATATTGGCTACGCAGGGTTAAAAAAAAGGAAAAGAAGAGGGAAGAAAATTGAAACGACTAAAAATAAAAATAAAATCGCCCAGTAACCGGGTATTAAAATTTCACCTACTTAAATCTTTTCATTCTTCTCAACTTCGATATCAGTGAAGAAGAAAATAAAGGTTTTAGCGATGTTCTAAATAATTGAAGGTATTCACTATTACAGTTGGTAGGAACACTTATTGTAGGAGGCAAGGCATTCCGTTGGGCCCAGTTCAAGTTAATACTAATAAAACCGACCAAGTGCGTGTCGGGCCACGCGCAAGGTAGGGTTCCGTAGTCGTCTACCCGTTACATTATGTGGACTAAAAAGTTCTCAAACTTATATTTACTATGTTTTTGACAGAATTAACAACATTATCTATGCTATCAATGGAAATTGTACGAAAGTTTTCTTTTGCAAAGTACATTTCTGAAGTTCGACTATATTACTCGTTTACTTGTAATGTCTACTTAGCTGTGTGATAGTTTTCCTTTTAAATTCATCGTATATACTATTACCATGATTTTTTTTACATGCCTAGTAGCAACCGTTTAGCTGGCAGAGGGGGACACTTGACCATAACAAAATTTATCACTTTAAAGCTTAATATCACGCCAACCAAGTCTTTAATCAAATTATTTTAGATTTTAGAAACCTTATAATATTTTTGAAAGAGCTATCCAACGATACCCCGCACGATGGGGTTTGGAAGAAAAAAAAATTGCACCACCACTTTAAATGTAGGGGAGGTACACTTCAAAAAAATTTTTTTAATGATTTTATTCTACCGTTTTGTTGGCGTCATTGATATGTATACTCATGCCAAATTACAGCTTTCTAGTACTAACGGTTACTGAGAAAAACGGGGGACAGACGGACGGATGGTCATGGCGAAACTATAAGGGTTCCTTGTTTACTACGGAACCCTAAAAAATGAGAATGCTTGTAATGAGACTTAAGTATAAATATCTACCTACATATTGCCGTAGTTAAAGCACAGAAACGAACACGTTAAATCAATACTTCGGGGTTAGAAATATATATTTTAAAATCGGAGTGAAGGACATGCAAGTAAATGAAAAAATGTAAAATATGGACGCACCGGAGGCTACAAAGAATGATGTTGTAAGGGCGCGGTCACAGCACTCCGTTGCGACGTCGCATCGCAAAAACGACGTACTAGATTGTACGTAAATTTCGGAATAGAAATTGTCTAATCAATCATTTTGGGAAAAAGGTATCCCACATTCAACTCCATTTAGTCAAAGTCATGTATACTTACAGTACAATTTGATTGTCCCGTCGGTGTCGCCGAGCGAGTTCTTTGATATGCAGCTATATGTGCCAAATGTAGACCGAACTACTTTCTTGATCTTCAGCCGCATGTCCACTTCGTACCCTTTCTCCACCGCGGTTATTTCGAACCTTTTATCAGCTGCAAAATGAATAATCACGCTAAGAATTTGACACAGCGATCAAAAGTTCAAGATATGTTAACACGTTTAATGCGGCAACCTAAAACTCTGTCCTGAAATTGAGTGCGATACGAGGTCTAATCCACCCCGTAGCGGCGGACACCATAGTGCGTTACGGGTATAAAAGTGCCCCGTACACCCAAGTCTGTTTAAATTGCTTAAAAAACCTGAAACCTTTATTTGATTTTATTTTTACAATTATTGAAAGCTCCGTACGTAGATACGATGAAAACTCATAAAATTTTAAAGTAAAGAAAGACCGGGGTTTTTATACCCCCGTATCGCACAGGAATTGGCAAATTCCGGGGTTGAGCAAACCCCGTAACGCATAGACCTTATTTAAATCGATAGAATGACAGTGATGTGAATTATAACAATCGATATTTGGATTTTCACAATGGATATTGCGCATGCATTTATTGGGCAATTGATGAGACTTATTCTCTTCATGTTCTCATGATATTTCGCACTATGTAGGCACATATATATAAATGTATGTAGTTTATTATATAAAGTATTTTTGTATGTTTATATATAACTATATATATTTCTATAGTACATAAGAAATTTAACTAGAAGTAAATGTTCGTATCTATTTGTCTTTACGTTTTTATCCTGCACCCAACAAATGTTCCTTTTTGGCCCAGTGGTTGACTGGTAGAGAATGCCTTAAGGCATTAAGTCCGCCATTCGTGCCTTTTTAATGTGCAATAAAGTTTAAATAAATAAAAATAATAAATAAATAAATATTTTTAGTAACGAATTTATTTAGTCGATTGTTGCAAGTTTTAAGTCACCTTGCATTAGTTCGGTAACATAGAATATGTATTGCAAATAAATGAAGTGAATTTGTATTGAAATTAATATCCTTAATTGTAGCAGTTTAAACACAATACTTGATTACAATATTCAGAAAGTCCTATAGTATTACTCCTTCATTAAAATTTTTGCAATTCTTGATATATTTTTCCTGTACTTGGGGCCCTGGGCTCGTGACAACATTATCACAAACTCATCGTTGAATAATTTTGCGGAATAAAGGTTTTGATGTTGACTGTTGTGAAAGTTGCTTCTTCATTATTTTTACAATGAAACAATTCTAAAACGCGTCGCGGCTGCTTAATTTTCAATTAGTCGATAACAAGCCTCGACCTAATGACTGCACTATTGACGATGTGCATATAACCCCGTACGGGCCGGTTAAAGTCTGTACGATTATCAGAACCCCGTTTTGTTCTGTGGTCGGTACGGGGTTCACTAGACCCCGTACATTTTTAAAACATGAAGTGATTAATTTCATACTTGAATCACAAATATATAAAAATCTTTGTCGTAGTCATAAAAATACCAAAGATACAGGTTCCGCACCAGCGAGTAAACACTATATTTTCTTGCCCCGCACTGAATGACGGTATCGTACGGGGCTCAGAAGCCCCCGTAACGCAGTAAACGTGTTAACGGATCCGTCCATAAAAAATCGGCCAAGTGCATGTCGGGCCACGCGCAATAGGGTTCCGTAGTTGTTACATTACACGCGGACTTCAAATTTCGCAAACTTATATTAACTATGTTTTTGACACAACTAATAACATTATCTAAGTAATCAATGGAAATTGTACGAAAGTTTGCTTTTCTGAGTATAATTCTTAAATATCCGTATCAGGTAACTTTTAACAAAGAAATGCCAAAGACTGGTAAATTTTTCGTAATTGTTTATCCTTAATTTAGAAACGGTTCCATTGTGTCTATAAAAAGCTAACCTTTTTGTTCTGTAAAATATTGTAAAGATCTTTGAATTGATAGCTTTTTACGGGAAAGACACATCAATCACATCTTATTTCAACAAAAAACAATTACCTACCTATTTCGGCACCCAAACACAAACACATTATTATACACTTGTGGCATTCCATTTTGATATTCTTCAATCCTCGTGTAGCCGTGGAATAAAGTTTATAGATATAGTAGGTACTTATCTAGGAAGAAGGTGCAGATATAAAATTCTATTGAATCTTACATTGTGATATGATTTGGTCGTTTATCGTCCAATAGTTGATGGATCTAGGGAACGCTTCTGAGTGGCAGTCTAGATGCACTGTGTCGCCTTCCTTCGCTCCCACCAGCTGGTTCTGTATTGTCATAATAGGGGGAACTGGAACAAAATTAAAAATACACCTTTAGCATTTTGATATATATAAATTAAACGAAATCGTAGCCACGTTTGTTAAAAATTTGATACGTAAAGGAATATTAATACACACACCAAAAATTTGCAATGCATAATTAAAGTTCTTTTCACAATGAAAGCTGAAGGTTGTGAGTCGAATCCATTGATAAAACACATCAACTCATCACCAGCGGCAAACGGCATGGCAGTAAAAGTTATGTCGTTCAATGTGGTCACGCAACAGCCAGGGAATGGAGAGCATCGCGCCAGCTGCTAAAAATAGTGAACATGATATGCCCAGCCGTTCCTTTTAAGTGCTTTATTTGTATCGAATACTTTATTCGTCTAGGTTTGCATCAACATTACAATGTTGTCTATAGAAACATATTGTTCTTCATTTCTTAAGCGAACACTCAGAAAACCTTATTACGGTACCACAATAAAATATGAATTTAGAAATTACTTCAAGCTTGTTAAATTTTTGATTGTCTCGTAGATTTAGGACACATTGTAAAAACCATAAATGAATGTCACTTTATAATTAAGTAACGAGAGCTAAAGTCAGGTCATGATGGCGCATTGGATATACGTAGTATACCTAGTTGAATAAATATTTAAAAAATCCGAAGTGACCGATCATTTTCCTTATACCCCTAGAAGTAAAACGGGCTTAAGGCGCTGTCAGTACGGGATTGTGTAATCTATTGTCCAGCCACTTGATTTTTTTATTTAAGCCCTAAACGGAACACTACAACGGTGAACAATCTATGTGGGTAAAGTTTGGTGGACTTTATATTTAGGTTTATGTCGAATTTAATTTTACAGTTGAAAAATTGAGAATATCAATGTTATAAAGTGTCATAAAAGATAAATCTGCATAGTGATATAACACCCTCATTCAAACACGGTACTTCAACGCAAATGGTCATGGAATATCGCTTTGCAGTACTTATAATAAATTAAGGCCACAATTTAACTTAATAATATTCGAAGAAATCGTATATATATGATCATTCAAGGTGCATCAAATAAATGCCTAATAATATATAGGTTTACAATAATCATTCAATTTCTTGTTGAAGGAAGGTATGTATGTCACTAATGAATTTTAATCTAAAATATTTTGTACAATATGCACAAGCATGACCCGTTTGCTAACGGAGGGCGGCACACCGTAGCTTGTGATGCACAGGTACGTTCCCATGCGCATGCGCGATACCTTTACCAAGTGCAGCTCCGCACCACTCATTGACAAACATCTACTTATACAATATGGACTCACAGTGCACGCAAGCATGACCCATTTGCTGACGGAGGGGAGCACGCCGTTGCTAGTGATGGACAGGTACGCTCTCATATGAATCCGTGATACCTTTACCAAGTGCAGCTCCGCACCACTCATTGACAAACATCTACTTATACAATATGGACTCACAGTGCACGACAAGCATGACCCATTTGCTGACGGAGGGGAGCACGCTGTTGCTAGTGATGGACAGGTACGTTCCCATGCGCATGCGCGATACCTTTACCAAGTGCAGCTCCGCACCACTCATTGACAAACATCTACTTATACAATATGGACTCACAGTGCACGACAAGCATGACCCATTTGCTGACGGAGGGGAGCACGCCGTTGCTAGTGATGGACAGGTACGTTCCCATGCGCATGCGCGATACCTTTACCAAGTGCAGCTCCGCACCACTCATTGACAAACATCTACTTATACAATATGGACTCACAGTGCACGACAAGCATGACCCGCTTGCTGACGGAGGGGAGCACGCCGTTGCTAGTGATGGACAGGTACGTTCCCATGCGCATGCGCGATACCTTTACCAAGTGCAGCTCCGCACCACTCATTGACAAACATCTACTTATACAATATGGACTCACAGTGCACGACAAGCATGACCCGCTTGCTGACGGAGGGGAGCACGCCGTTGCTAGTGATGGACAGGTACGTTCCCATGCGCATGCGCGATACCTTTACCAAGTGCAGCTCCGCACCACTCATTGACAAACATCTACTTATACAATATGGACTCACAGTGCACGACAAGCATGACCCGCTTGCTGACGGAGGGGAGCACGCCGTTGCTAGTGATGGACAGGTACGTTCCCATGCGCATGCGCGATACCTTTACCAAGTGCAGCTCCGCACCACTCATTGACAAACATCTACTTATACAATATGGACTCACAGTGCACGACAAGCATGACCCATTTGCTGACGGAGGGGAGCACGCTGTTGCTAGTGATGGACAGGTACGTTCCCATGCGCATGCGCGATACCTTTACCAAGTGCAGCTCCGCACCACTCATTGACAAACATCTACTTATACAATATGGACTCACAGTGCACGACAAGCATGACCCATTTGCTGACGGAGGGGAGCACGCCGTTGCTAGTGATGGACAGGTACGTTCCCATGCGCATGCGCGATACCTTTACCAAGTGCAGCTCCGCACCACTCATTGACAAACATCTACTTATACAATATGGACTCACAGTGCACGACAAGCATGACCCGCTTGCTGACGGAGGGGAGCACGCCGTTGCTAGTGATGGACAGGTACGTTCCCATGCGCATGCGCGATACCTTTACCAAGTGCAGCTCCGCACCACTCATTGACAAACATCTACTTATACAATATGGACTCACAGTGCACGACAAGCATGACCCGCTTGCTGACGGAGGGGAGCACGCCGTTGCTAGTGATGGACAGGTACGTTCCCATGCGCATGCGCGATACCTTTACCAAGTGCAGCTCCGCACCACTCATTGACAAACATCTACTTATACAATATGGACTCACAGTGCACGCAAGCATGACCCATTTGCTGACGGAGGGGAGCACGCCGTTGCTAGTGATGGACAGGTACGCTCTCATATGAATCCGTGATACCTTTACCAAGTGCAGCTCCGCACCACTCATTGACAAACATCTACTTATACAATATGGACTCACAGTGCACGACAAGCATGACCCATTTGCTGACGGAGGGGAGCACGCTGTTGCTAGTGATGGACAGGTACGTTCCCATGCGCATGCGCGATACCTTTACCAAGTGCAGCTCCGCACCACTCATTGACAAACATCTACTTATACAATATGGACTCACAGTGCACGACAAGCATGACCCATTTGCTGACGGAGGGGAGCACGCCGTTGCTAGTGATGGACAGGTACGTTCCCATGCGCATGCGCGATACCTTTACCAAGTGCAGCTCCGCACCACTCATTGACAAACATCTACTTATACAATATGGACTCACAGTGCACGACAAGCATGACCCGCTTGCTGACGGAGGGGAGCACGCCGTTGCTAGTGATGGACAGGTACGTTCCCATGCGCATGCGCGATACCTTTACCAAGTGCAGCTCCGCACCACTCATTGACAAACATCTACTTATACAATATGGACTCACAGTGCACGACAAGCATGACCCGCTTGCTGACGGAAGGCGGCACGCCATTGCTAGCGATGCACAGGTAGGCTCCCATGTGCAATCGCGACACCTTTACCAAGTGCAGCACCGCACCACTCACTGATGAATCTGTTTACAAGCACACTATATGATTTTCTAGATAAGTTTACCGTGGGAATAAGGAATTAGAAAACCAAGAAAGTCATCTCGGCTGATATTAATCGACAACTCTTGCCAGCTAAGGTTGCTTGGTTAAGGTTGGGATTCCCTGCCGGCATCTGAAGGTATTTCAGAGTGTATATAACCTGGACCTCTGAAAGGGCACGAGTGAATTAGAATTTTCTGGAGGTGTACTGTTAATTCGGCAAAATCTTATTCGTCAAATTTCGCTTCCCAACTAACTTATTCCACCATTTTTAGTTGGAAACCCAACCATTGGCACATTAAAATTTGGCAATTAAGTTACTTGGTCGAATTCTTATTTGGCAACATATTATTTTACCAAAGCTTCATTTAGACAAATAGTAAATAAGCAAATGTTTCATTAAACCAAAAAAATATTGACAAATAATTTTTCGTCAAATTCTTATTTGGCAAAAAGACAAGAAATATAAAATTAAACAAAAATAGGAAGTTTTTGGCACTAAGTTGGGTACTTTTTAAATGTTTTAGTGAAAACGTTTGTCTGGAACGAGTTAAAAGTTTAATAAAAATAGTAAAATATACACTACAAAAACTTGGCTACCGGGCGAGCGAGCGAAGCGAGCGAGCAAAACATTCCAGAGCTATAATTTTGGTTTAAGGAAGATCCTAAAATTGTTATTACATAGACAATTGTTTCATCAGTGCTAAAACTTACAACAAAGTACAATCAAACAAACTTGGCTACCGAGCGAGCGAGCGAAGCGAGCGAGCAAATCTTCCGGAGCAAAATCGACACTTTTAGGTTAGGTTCAGAAGCCTAAGGCTTCCAGCGAAGCGAAGCGGAGAAAATTTTAGGAACATCATAGTTATCTGAATGCATTATTTGCTTAACAAGAATTTGCCAACACAGTATTTTGGGACCAGTATATTATGCCAATAGGCACATTCGACAATATAAAAAGTGACATTTTAAAAAATTGCTAAGTAATTATTTGGTAAACAAGAATTTGCCAAACCATACATTTGCGAAAACAGGAATGTGCCAAATCTTGTTTTGCCAAATGAGCATTCGCCAAAATGAATTTTTGGGACGTATAGTTTGGGACATGATAATTTGCTATTCATTTTTCACCAATACATTAGTCAACCTTTTCTGGGTGAGCTCGCTTCACCGTCGGCCTCATCTTTGCCCCCTGGCTAGATGCTGGCCAAGAGCAATTCCATTCAATATAAAAATTAAAATTAAAATCTCTTAACAGAGAACTTTGAGTAGTTAACAGCACAAAGTAAATAGCGGCGGCGCGCGCCGGAGCAGAGAGTCCGCTCAGTACAAAGTGCCATTTTCGCCGCACGCACACAGACTTACCATTTACAGGCATTCTCGGTTGATTTCGGACGAGCTTAGTCGCGACTGTCACTGTCGCGTCGCGAGTTCTAGTTGTGCGCGCGTTGATCACTTGACGTCGCCGCCGCTACGTAGGTACTTTGTGTCACGTACGTCAAAATGAATAACCGATATTATTACAGTTGGAATGTATTTTATTGTTTAAATACAACAAAAAACTGTGCCTACACTTTCTTAAAATTTTCAAACGATATTGAAAGGTAAATAAAACGGTTTTCTCATTTTGGTAGTTACAATACCTAGGTAGGTAGGTAGTTTTTTGAAACTAGCCGCTTTGGTAACGACGATCAAGATGAATGTGTAATGGACATTCATCTTATCGAAGGGTCAAAACGGAACCCTATTGGTGTCGCCCAGACGTCCGTCCGTCCGTCCGTCGTCTGTCACAAAATTTATTCCGAAGAATTTTTAGACTTCTCATTGACCTATGAACTTGAAATTTGGTGACAATGTTCAATATTACGTATATTTTAACAACAAATACTAATATATTGATAAATCATATTTTTGAGGTTGATTCGGCACCCTAAATGTGCGAAGTCCGACTCGCACTTGGCGGGTTTTTTACCAAGATGCGCTGGGGCATATTTAAATGTCATGTTGAAGAATTTTTATTATACCTACTCCCTTTTAAAATTCAGAATCAATACAGAAGCAACCCTGTGAGTCGGGCAAGTTTAGGTATGTATTTTCAAGAACGACGGGAACGGACCTTCTGTATATTTTTTATTTTGTGTTAACAGTTAGTATTTGTTAAATGGAGTATAGTTTATCGTATTTTAATTTCACTGTAGATAATTTGTCACGTATATTCGCACTATTTTATGAATAGGTTTTTTATTAGTTTTGATTGTACTCGTGTTTTCGAAAACGACTAACAATTTAGATAAAAATAATGCGCGGAATAAAGGCTTCATTAAAAAGCGTTTTTGAATTGTGCTTAATAAACATGTTACCTATAGCTGGGTGCAATTTATAATGAATGGCAACTCTTCCATGCAAAAGATTTCAGCTACATAAAAATACACCCAAGAGCAAAAAAAATTGTACCTACCCTTTGTATCCGTTTTCCATACAAAGTGTATATCCACTTTATATGCTCCTGAGTGTACGTGTAGGACTGTAGGTACATACTTTTTTAAATATTTATTTATTTCGAAGCTTTTGTTAAAATGAAGATATCAGCTCTAGTGAGCCTCTAAACTAAACTATTACATTGTTTTCTTAAATATAATTTAAAAGGTAGGTCGTTACACACTTATTATATTAACTATTATTATGAAGCGAAAGTAACTCTGTCTGTCTGTCTCTCACGCATTTCGGCATGAAGGTAGTTTGGAATCCCGGAAAGGACATAGGATAGTTTTTTCCCGGAAATAATTTCTTAAGAGGCTCAAAAAAACTTCCGCCCCCCGGAAGTTTGTTTATAATTTAATAGCAATTATTTCTCTAAGGCGATTACAATGTCGTGGAAAAGTCACGAACAAAAGCTTAATAGTAAGAATACATATTTAACCAAGTACGAATAGGTACATATCTAATAACTTGTACCGCTAAATAAATTGAACTTGACTGGCGAAAACCGCAGACTTTGTTCTCTGAAATGCTCGGAGTTAATTTGAAACGGGAATGTCATCAAACAACAAGTTAATCTGAATCCGCAGACTTCAATAAGAAGGCGGGAGTTGGAGTCAAGTCCTTAAACTATGCAGCGCAGTAAAATGAGACCGAGGCACAATGTTCACGCGCCGGGGCGTTCCCTAACGAGACAGTCGGGGAAAGGATAACTCTACGGGTCTTTTTACACTAAGCTATTTAATTTTAATTACTAAAATTAAAACTGTGCGCGACTTATACTGGTAATCCCCGGAGTGCCGTTATTTTTCCGGGATTTAATCTCCATCGTTTGAACTAACATTGGACGTATTAAGTACAGTTCATTTGCTAATAGAAAGTTACGGATGGAGTTCTCGTATGTTTTTAAAATAAGTAGGATATGGAAATGCCTGTATTATTATTTTTATTTTTACATATTTCGATAAAACATATATAGATAACAACAAATTTTCACGGAATGAGTTCGTAGATATATTTTTATCACTTTCCTAATAACCAATGACTACCTACTCTTAATATCTGGGATTGGGAATTAAAGCAGGCAAACAAGGAGGTACATACACTTTTTTTATAGGATTGCTCTTGGCCAGTATCTCGCCAGGGGGCAAAGATGAGGCCGACGGTGAAGTGAGCTCACCGAGAATTTGCCTATTCACTCGTGCATTAAGGGTTCTAGTATAGCTAATAAGCAATTATGCGCAATGCGCACTTTTAAATTTTTCAATCCCCAGATACAAGTATCTATTAGATAAATGTTAGCTCTATCTCTTTCTTTCATTTGACTGCAGAAAAAGACAGTCATAATTTTAACCAACGGATAATTTTATCTGGGGATTGAAAAATCGACCCTAAGGCACAGATATCAGAACTAACAGATAAGTGCCATTTAATTGAACGTTTTCTATACTTCTGATCTATTCTCACTAACGTACTTGTCAGTGAGTAAGAAGGAGATAGTTCGCATGCTATCTGACAGGTCTTCATCTGTCACTGTCCCCGCTTTTGATCATTTCGTGGCGAGAGTTAGTGCGGCGGCACATAAATTCTTTAAAAAATATCGACATCGATATTTACCAACTGTTGATATTCGTAACAGGTACAGGTAAATTACTTTTAAGGGGTAAACTTAAAAGTAATTTACCTGTAACTTAAAATTATTTGAACTGTCAGAGTTGTATCGAATTAGTCCGTTCCAAAAGCGACTTTACCGTCCAGGCTAGAAAGTTTAACATTCAACGACAGTTTTATATAAATCTCAGACATTTTAAATAATTTCATCTATATCAAAAGTTATAATTTTTAGGGTTGACTGATTTTAAACCCTTAGGGTTAACTAATTAAAGACCCATCTGCAAATGTTATAAAAAAGGACAAATAGTGAAATGAAATATCAAACATTTGTTTATACATATTTAATTATTTACAGAAGCTCCTTGACTTTTATTGATCAGTTTTATGTTAGGCTGGTTATCTTATCAAGTACCCAATTTTGTATATGTTAAAAGATATTTTAACAAAGTGTAAAGTAATAATCGTCTCAGTGTAAAATAATTTTCTATGAAAATTAAAATTTTTGATACAAGCTTTTATTACAACTGTACGTACATTTTTTCCATAGTCTTCAACTACTTGTTGACTTGGTTCTAATGAGCCCAAGCACAACGAGTTTATCTTGAGATTCTTGAGTAATTTAGGAATTACTATAGCCACCTTGCCCATTAGCACGATAGTCTATACCGTCCTGTTACATGGCCAAAATTTATGAAAACATCACTGTATAAGCTAAACCATCATCTACTACCCTACCCTCTTCTGTCTGTCCGGTGGTGTTTGCTCGGCATCCAATTTCTGAGCGCTGCCGCGTCAATCCATGTTTGACGAAGATTGTTTTCCGGAAATCTAAATATAAATGAAACAATAAATATAAATTAAATTCTTAAATGCCCCCCTGTGGCATGGTCATTTTGTCTCCAATCCCACATAAATAATTCTTATCGATAATTTGTCGACATATTTATTACAGCACTAGCTGGTTTACGAAAGTTTCATTTATACCAATTAACGTTCTAAAATCAACTTGTTACTAAGTAAAGGGTACTTATTTCATACTAATAAGCATCTTAAGTTAATCTGAGACTATTACATTGCATATTGAACTTGTAATTTTTAAAATAATAGCAATAGTTTCTTACCGATGAAAACTGGTACTTTCTTCAGACTTCCTCGCCTATTTAAACGTGATCCGGCACTGCGGCACTGCTCAGTATATTATGCCTAGACAGGAGTACTAATAACACCCGCACAAAACTTTACTTTCCTTTAAATATTAATATAATATTGCGAAAAACCGTCCTTGGTGCCGTTTTGTAGTGACATAAGTGGTTTTCCGTTTGACAACTTCAGTGATTTGACAACTTTGGTTTTCGTTCAAATGGGGGACAACTCGGGGATAGCCGAAAAATGTCGCATTATTTGTCCCACTCTAACTCATCTTGGTTAACCATAAGAATCTTAAGAGACAACTATATGACAAATCGTTCAATTAAATGTCACTTATCTGTCTTAATCTGTGCCCTAAGGCGACTTCCTGATTTGTCGGTGCGGAGGCGGTACGATATGAGAAAAGTGTCAAATGTCAGTGTCAGCTGTCAGTCGACTCGGTACCATTTTTTACTGCGCCCCTACATTTAAATGAGTGCTTCCTGACTCGCGCGGGATGCGCGGTAGCGGGACGATGCGAAGGCGATACTGCTTCGCTTCTGCGCATGATATTACTACTGCGCAAACGTAATACTGACAGTATTATGACAAGCGAGAATCTTTGCGACGTCGGTAAGTTTACGTCAAAGAAGAAAATGTCACATATCGATCCCGCCCCGCCAAGTCAGGAAGTCGCCTAAGTGTGTTAGCCATAGGAGCCAAGTAGTAGAATGCCTCACTTTGTGTGTCACTAAAATTGGCGGCGGGCAGCAGGTCGCCAGCCTCGCGCCGCCACACCACATTAGGTGTGGGCACACCGTGCGCCGCGCAGCGCAGCGTTACATTAGCTCCTTCCCTTGCCACCTGGTCGCTACTCGTCGGGTAATCCAAGATGTCTGGCGGCACTAAACACAATCAATAATTAACACAAAGCCCTTCGGCCACTACGACAAAAGGTTAAACTCAGAGTCAGCGTAACTCAGTCAACTACTAACAAATTGTATAAGTTGGCGTAAATGGATATAAATATACATAGTTGATCATAAATAACTTTATAAACGAACGCAGAAACGACGTTAGCTAAAAATACGTCGTCATCCTAGGACAAAAATAGTTTAACGGTAGGTAGAAGGGTTTCGGGACGCAGCCATGAATGCCCTTCTTCCGAGATGGAGGGCAGATCTGCAGTCGTCTGCGGCCGGCAGACTAACTGTATGTAGGGGCAATTTTGCCTAGTTTCGAAAGGTGGGTCGACCGCAGACACGGCCAACTTGACTTCCACCTGGCGCAGGTCCTCACTGGCCACGGGCGTGTTGGGGAGTACCTGCACCGAGTTGCCGGTTGAGAGGAAAGTCCCCGCTGTCATGGGTGTGGCGCAGCAGCAGTAGACGATGTGCGCCATACATTGGAGGTGTGCATGGCGTGGGGGCCACAGTGGCATGATTTGGCCGCTACAGTGGGTGGGGACCTCTCGCTGCCGACCATTGTTTCGAAAATTCTCGATAGTGAGAGTTCCTGGGAAGCAATGGCCTCCTTCTGCAAATCCGTAATGGCTCAGAAGGAGGCCGTGGAAAGCGCGCACACCGGCGCTACGCGCATTTGCTCCCCCCGCCGTAGCGGACTGGGTGGACTCTAGCCATCCATTTAGTTCACGGGATAAAAGTGCCCCGAAAATGTCCCAGGGCGCTCTCCTTGGCCAGGCCCGCATAAAACGGGCGAGTCGCGAGGGTCAGTTGAATGCCTAAGCGAACCTTTGGCCCTCCCTGTAAGCGATGTCGTCGGACAATCGTTGGGGGTTTAGTCGGTGGTCTGGGCAAAAGCCCAGGAATCCCACACACCCGCCCGGTCCCCCTTTGTCCGGGCGGACGGTGCGTCAATGCATTCCCCCAACGCAAAAAAAGGACAAAAATAGTTCAAGCAAATGGAAGCTGAAGTTACGTACCTACGACGTCTAAATAGGCGGTCTGACTCTTCATAGGGTCGGTGTTGAGCTGACACATGTACCAACCGCGGTCGGCCTGGCGCACGTCATGGATGTGGAGGAACCACACTCTTCTGTCGCTGTGGTTCACTGCGATCCGGTGGTTTTTCGTGATCACGTGGCCGGCGATCGTCAGGATAGTCTGCGTGTCCACGCGTAGCCACGCCACCTTACAACCAAAACTCTTTAAATTGACCACAGAGGCTTAACACTTTACCCCTGACGCCTTGATAACGCACCAAAACGTACAGTATCGTGACGTGTAAGAACTGTCGTCGTGTTTAGGCAATACGTGTAGCCGACCGGTCCCTAAGCTTCATTGAAAACGAACAAGTGGCCTATTTAGGCGCGTCATTGCCTTATTCGCGTCAAGGTTGAGATTGAATCTAAGATAATGGTACACAATCGTGCTTTAGTTTAGTTGCGTAAATTAACTTTGACTCTTAAGTTCTACTGGCCTACATTAAATGCAGGACGTGCCATTTCCATGTAAATAATAGGTTCCAAAATGGGTAGGTACATAGACGTAATTCGGGAATTTCTTTTGTTTTTGCATTTAATAAAGTTATCGTCGAATTTGTTATTCACTAGAAATAAGGTTAATTAATGATCAATGATTACATAGAATCTACCCCGGGATTTCGGTTGTTATTATGTGTACTACCTTTTTTCTTAATAATTATATCCTATAACAAATAAATGTACTTTATAATTCAAATTAAGGTATTAGCTATAATAAGTGCCTATTTAAAATCGTTTGTATACAAACACAGAAAAACTCATCGTTATATTTGTGTCTATTAAAATCCTTCTTGCCAATGTTAAAACAAGAATATTTAAATTAAATATAAATAATAGATATTTTAAAGAACACCCAAGTAAAATACTTACCCTGTAAGATCCAAGGTCATTGACGACACAAGTGAAGACAGCCTCTCTACCTAATGACACAGTCAGGTTGTTCAGGCTATCTTCAAAGCGAGGAACCTCTGTAAAAAGAACAAAGAAAACAGTGTTTATATTTATAAACTCAAATGATATAAAGTTACATAAAATGCAGAACCATGTTATAGAGGAACCAGGGATTGTATTGATGGAGATATACATCATCCATATTACACAAACTTGGAATTTAACTACTGGGTACATGGTTAAGGTACGTTCTGTGAAGTTTAAATTGAACATAATTTAATTTAGCTTGTCGATATAGCACGAAGCCCGATCATTTAAGATATACATCACGTAGGTAATTTAAATAATTGATTATAAATAGTTTAAACATCTCCATAATTTCAATTAGAACTGTTTTATCAAATAATAAATGAAATGTACGACAAAATTAATACAGAAATTCTTAAAAATCAAGTAACAAGCGGAATTTATTAAATAACGTTTATAAAGCGGGTAGTAAAATTAGGACAACAAATTTCAAAACGGTCCAATCTCTGTTTGCCTGCTAATTACAAACTGAAGAAATATTTACATTCAATTTAACAGTAAAATCAGTAACAGGCTGCTATAACAAAAGCCGATGCGATAACAAATGCTTTTTAGCGAGAAAATATAACGATTTACTTCGAATAGGTCACGGATTTGTTCAGCTTTGTATGTTTTATCCTCCGTATTTACATTCGCATTTGTCCATTTGGCGTATGAATAGCGTTTGTTTAATTCTGTGACCGTATCGTGGGTAGAGGAGTACCTACTTTTATCTCACGAGCGCGGGTGAGCCATGGTTGTGTGTTGAGCTATACATTGTCTGTGTGTGCTTCAGCGTAGGGGCTATGAGTACCTACACGTTGTCTATGTGTTCGTATGTGTCACAATTACAACAATGGCTAACCCGCGTTCGTGAGATTGGTGAGATACAAGTACTATATCAATCCTTTTATCAAGATTTTAAATCGAAATAACTATCATAAAACTTAATAAGGCCTTTTAAAAGCAAAATTTATGCATAAAGTTTGGCAGTCTAACCGTCGAGTGCTCTAAATCTCGAAGCTATTATACTCAATAATAATTCATTTAAATAGATTTATTAATGAGCAACAATTGCGGCAACCGAATACAATATTCAGTGGGTGTTTTACTTATTACTAAAATTGGTGAATATATTTCCTTAACTGGTGAATCCGTATTTTAAAACATCGTTTTAAGATGGAAATATAATAGTCTCATACTCTCCAATTCACGAAACAAACCGGTCATGGCTAAAAATACCCAAATCGTATATTCAGTCTCGTTTATCTGGAATAATGGAAGTGTTCGCTTCTCGGAGTGCGCTAGTAGGTACATAGTTACTCGGCGCCACACGGCCAGGGCTGGTATTCCCAACGCCGCCTATTCGCCTAAGGTAAACCACTATAAGTCAGACTTCCAAATACACAGAGTTGTTACGAATCTCGGCGTCAGGATATACTAGCTGGTCTCAAGGTGAATCGAAATATGCTCTGAACCGCGTAGCTGAGAACGTTATTGCTGACGCGGTATCGTGTTCACGCACGTACAGTCCTAAGCATTTATTGTGCCTAAAGCAAATTTGCTTGCGGGTCGCAATATCCAAGTGAACGGACCCAGGGGTGCCGTAATGAACGTTTTTCTCTGTATTCCGAGAAGTCAATTTACTAAAGGTGTAATAAAGGCTAACGGTTTAGTAGCCTATGCTGCGATGCCCTCTCTTCGCACTAAAAATGTACTGGCGCATAATGTAATCAACTTGTGCACATGTGGCGCAGTTAAGCTAAATATGTCTTTACGGCATAATCCTAAGGTTTACAGGGAATCGATACCGAAAGCTATAATTCTACCCATTAGAAGAAATAAATTGTTTTGATAGTCGTTTATTTTACGGTCGGAACAATGCTTCTGTAGGATATAAACTTACCGCTCGCGTATAAAAACGCCATAAGATTTAGATAGCCGGGAAGCTAATAAATTTTATAACAACTTTTAAACCTACATAATGCACAAGTGAATGATTTATAGCAAAGAAGGACAAAAGATGATCTTTACCTCTTGGGACAATTTATGGCAGAATATTACCTCTCCTTACCGTCTCTAAAAGAAAGTTTAAAATGTTTGATGTAGTGCTTATACCATATCCGGTCACCCGTGACATAGTTTTATTATATACTAGCTTTTGCCCGCGACTTCGTCTGCGTAGAACTCGGTTATCGCGTTAGAATGTTATTGCTATTATTTGATTTCAGGTGCTTACTGCTTACCTAGTTATCTCTCTTCCATTCTAACTTCAACCCACTTACGTTACGGGGTGATTTCTGGGATAAAAAGTATTCTATGTCCTTCCCTGGGACTCAAATTATATCCATACCAAATTTCATCAAAATCGGTTGAGCGGTTTAAGGGGTAACAGGCAGCCAAAGTTATTTTTGCATTCATAACCCGCCCCGGTTTCGCACGGGTAGTCCAGTTTTTAATTTATTTATCTAAGCTTTTGTCCGCGACTTCGTTCGCGTGAATATCCATATCAATTTCTACACCGTATTTCGCTGGCGCCGGGTACTGCGGGCCAGGCTGTCTCGCCAAACATTGCGCACGCGCTTTCAACGCGCCCACATGAAACACATGACAGAGGATTCAATATACTATGGATGTAGATGAAAACGCGAGCGAAGCGAGCGCGAATTTTTTCGGACATTATGATATAGGTGTGGAAAATACTTCATATGCATCAAATAATGTAGATGAAAATGCGAGCGCAGCGAGCGCGAAATGTTTCGAACATTCTGCAGGTGTGGAAAAGACTTCATTCGCATCAAGTAATGTAGATGAAAACACGAGCGCAGCGAGCGTAAAATGTTCCAAACATTATCATTCATTATCATTTCATTCATTCATTCATTCATTATGATGCAGGTGCGGAAAATACTTCATACGCATCAAATAACGTAGATGAAAACGCGAGCGTAGCGAGCGCGAAATGTTTCGAACATTATCATGCAGGTGTGGAAAAGACTTCATACGCATTAAGTCATATAGATGAAAACGCGAGCGTAGCGAGCGCGATCATTTTCGAACATTATTATGCAGGTGCGGAAAAGACTTCTTACTCATCAAGTAATAATGTACTTAGATGAAAACGCGAGTGTAGGCGTAGGTGTGGAAAATAATTCATGAGCATCAAGTCATGCACATGAGAACGCGAGCGTAGCGAGCGCGAAATGTTATGAACATTATGATGTGGGTGCGGAAAAGATTTCAAACGCATTAAGTAATGTAGATGAAAACGCGAGCGCAGCGAGCGCCAAATGTTTCGAAAATTATGATGTTAGTGTGGAAAACACTTCATACGCATCAAGTCATGTAGATGAAACCCGAGCGTAGCGAGCGCGAAATGTTTCGAACATTATGATTCAGGTGCGGAAAAGACTTCATACGCATCAAGTAATGAAGATGAAAACGCGAGCGTAGCGAGCGCGAAATGTTTCGAACATTATGATGCAGATACGGAAAATACTTCATAGTCATCAAGTAATATATGTATATGCGAAATTTTTCGAACATTATGATACAGGTGCGGAAAAGACTTCAAACGCATCCAGTAATGTAGATAAAAACGCGAGCGTAGCGATCGCGAAATGTTTCAAACATTATCATGTAGGTGTGGAAAAGACTTCATACGCATTAAGTCATATAGATGAAAACGCGAGAGTAGCGAGCGCGATCATTTTCGAACATTATGATGCAGGTGCGGAAAAGACTTATTACTCATCAAGTAATGTAGATGAAAACGCGAGTGTAGGTGTAGGTGTAGAAAATAATTCATGAGCATCAAGCCATGCAGATGAGAACGCGAGCGTAGCGAGCGCGATATTTTACGAACATTATGATGTAGGTGCGGAAAAGATTTCAAACGCATCAAGTAATGTAGATAAAAACGCGAGCGCAGCGAGCGCGAAATGTTTCGAACATTTATGATGTAGGTGTGGAAAAGACTTCATATGCATCAAGTCATGTAGATGAAAACGCAAGCGTAGCGAGCGCGATTATTTTCGAACATTATGATACAGGTGCGGAAAATACTTCTTACGTATCAAGTAATGTAGATGAAAACGCGAGCGTAGCGAGCGCGAAATATTTAGAACATTATGATGCAGGTACGGAAAAAACTTAAAACGCATTAAGTAATGGTAACGCATTAAGGTTGCCTGGAAGAGATCGCTCTTTAGCGATTAGACCGCCTGTTGTCTACCTTTACCTACAGGTTGCTGTATTGTTTCTGTATGTAACTGATTCATTTGTGTGAGGTGTACAATAAACAGTATTTGTATTGTATTGTAATGTACAGATATTTGATATGAATACATATTTTCACCTTATTCCCTTGTAATAAAGTCCAAAAATGTATTATATTTATGCCTTCGACTGTAGATCAAAACGCGAGCTTCTGGGAGGTGTGTGATTATCCAAGGGTTGATTTTATTCCTTCCTATTAGCCTATGACTTTCGAATTTGGTCATACTTAATGTTTATTGTTACGTATATTTCACTAAAAATACCAATATACCCTAAATGTGGAAAGTCTGACACGCGCTGAACGTATTTTATACATTTTGATGTTGGAAAACGCAAGTAATTGCCACCCTGAAGAACCTCAAAGATGACACCCATATCGATCATTAAGAAAAATAAATAAATGTGCGCCATCTTCGATTTGAAAATGGATATTTTTTTTGTAATCAGCACCCCAAAAAACAATATTTTATACAAAAATACAATATATATACGCATATATACATGTCGCAAGTGTTACCATGCAACCGAGAGCCCGCTGCTCTGTTTAGGTACCCTCCATCGAAAACAAAAAAACACCGAGATTGCGTAACACCGAGTTTGTGAATATTCATAGCGACTGAATGACTAACATAATTAGATCTCTCATTTCAAACAGTTAATTTGGTTTGAGGGACTTTTGTTTTTTTGTCTTTAGCCTCTCAAGTATTGTTATTTCACCCCCCATTTTTTCAAATACTATCTGTTTATTGCACAATGTTTGAATGGGGTCCTATTTACTTTGCGTCTATGTATATACTTACCAATTTTCAAGCCTGTAAATCATGAACTGAAAGACTTCTCATACAAAGTTTAACCCCTCTTTTCACCCCCTTTCATCCCTAACCTGTATGATTTTTATAGCCTATAACCTGGCCGAAGATCCAATAAACATATTAGTGAAGGCCGTATTGAAATCCATTCGCTAGTTTTCACGTGATAGTTAGACAAATAAACAGACAGACAAACAGACAAACAGACAAGAATTCTAAACGTCAGCGTTTTGATCATTTTATTTAATGCATGTATATAACCTGTATATAGGTAAGTAGTCCGTCTTTGGAAAGCTGTCTTAAGGCGAGACGTAGGGCAAGGCATGGCTAACAGAAAAATAAGCATACTGACCAAAAATCATAACTTTAGTGCAAACAAAAACGAAGAAAAACTTGCACAAAGTTCGTATGGAGAGAGCTTGCCACCCCTCGCCTTAATACAGGCGCGATCTAAATTTCGTTTATTTTTTTTAGAGAAAAATCGTGGGATTGTTGTCATGCGATTTCAGGGAAAACAATCTTGAAACGGGAAAATATGCATCGTGCTATCTTTGAGACGTGATAAGCTACTGAAATAAGTGAAAATAGTACGGTCACGTGCATTAATTTAGGACCCATTTCGCAAACTTTTTCTTTGAATTTCTATACTGTTTGACAGTACTGTCAACCTTAAGGGGGTCCCAAATTAAAACTCGTGACTGTACCAACAATAATTGTCCTCTGATGTCTTATATAGGGAATCGATGAATTGTTAAAATTCTAATCTTGAAAAAAAAAAACCTACCAGGTGCTTGTCGGATCACGCACAACGAAGGGTTCCGTACCGACGCCATAGCGCCATACTAGTCCACATTTAAAAACACTATGTAATTCCTTGAACCAAAAAAGGTTTACAAATATTGTTTACGTGACCTTTATATGAACTACTGAGTTTTGAGAGGATTGCCAAACAATTTGTACCAATAATTTAATGTCTTTGAAAATATATTTTTGAACACTTATTCAGCAAGAATGAAGTTACTTATAAATATTATCAATAGAGGTGTTGGCTGATATCAAATAGGGCGAAGTGCTCACTGCGCTTTGTACACTAACTAAAGCTTTGAATGTATGACTTCAACGTTTTTCTGTCTCTTACATATTGGAATAATTTCCTTTGATGGAACTTCTCATATCACTGGCATACCTCTATTGCTCTCATGTTGTGTTATCCTATCAGTTTATTGTAACGTTACGGAGCTCCAATAACTCGGTCGGCCTGTCAACCTATCACGATGCGGAACCTTTAGAGATTTCACTGCAGAACACGTAATAATAGTATCAGGTATCAAACAGTAGGTAACATGAGGTTTACCTGACTCGAAGTGTAGGCAGTGCATGCATGTATCGATTTCATCGATGCCTATCTAGAAGCATCTCCACATCAGTAGCTCTAGTATAAGTTTTTTCGAAAGATTAACTAATTCGAACGCGTTTGCGTTTTGTTTCAAAATGTATGAAAGTGGTATGAAAACGTGAACAGCGCCTCTGGTGGTCACTAGTGGAAACTAAAACAGCGAGTATAACATTTGTTGCTAACCGATGAACGCGCGTATTTCAAACTCGGTGAGAGCGTTTTCATACATTTTGAGACAAAACGCAAACGCGTTCGAATTAGTTGATGTTTCGAAAAAACTTATACTAGAGCTACAGTAAGCTGCCAGGACAGTGTCTACTGTCAGTCCAGCCGCTATTAAGTATCTAGATTCTTTACATGCGCTGCGTTCTCGCCGCGCATCAGTATGGCATCGCATCTATGCATTACTAGCTTCTGCCCGCAACTTTGTTCGCGTAATATGGTTATATATTTTTAAGTTAGTTATAGCTAGTACTGAAATATTTTTTTTTTTTGGTAGGCACTTGACATATTTATTTACTTGAAAATAACTTGAGCTTGACATCCAAACACTTTCACAAAATTACGCGTTTATAATATATTTGAGAAATTCATAGTGAGTAGTGATAGTCAAAACCCATTTTCCACTTTTACGCTGAAATAGTGACATACATTTACACTTCTAGATGTGCATTTCGGTGAAGTTAAATAATTAGTAAGGCGCAGGGGTGGGCAAACTCACTCCATACAAACTTTTGGCAAATTTTTCTTTGCTTGTGTTTGCATTACACTTACCTATGATTTTTGGTCAGTGTGCTTATTTTTTCTGTTAGCCAGAACCTGGAGAAAAAAACATTCTTTTTTATTTTTAGTATGTTATTAATTTTGATTTTCTTTAAATTTTTGATATTTTTTTTGAAGTTCTTCGTATATCCAATATTTAAAAGCAAAAAAAAAAATCTGGTGTCAAAACCGACGAATAAAACGTGCCAAAAGTTTATATGGAGAAGGCTTTGCCTTACCCTGCGCCTTAATTAAACCCGATGATACCTACTTATTATAATGCAGATGCATCGGTCGCTTTTGGCATCTACATCAAATAATACTAATTTGCTCAAAGATTAGCTGAAAGAGGCTGATTAGATGAATAAGCTCGCCTTTGTACTTCATACATTGTTATTTCATTGTCGTGTTTTATGTCCAATAAAGCAATAAATAAAAATAACACTTTCCGAGAGAAAATGCACAATTTTATGTGGAAAATATTAAGATTACTACATTATGCTGCACTTAACTAATACTTGAAGACTTCAAAAAATAATAGTTCTCAATCAAAATGCTCAAACCCTTTCAAAACTCCATTAAAGGTTCACAACCAGTTAAAAACTCATGTTTTTAGGCAATTTTTTGTGTGCATTGACAGGTATCTTGTTATTTTGTCTTCGTAACCATCTAATTAAAGACTCCTTTTTTCCAAAAGGACTGGTAAACCAAGCGTCTATTTATGAAGTCACTTCACCTCTTGACTCGGCCCTGTTTAATATAAGTTACACAGGGTCCTCAGGGACAGGGTCCTCACTTCATAAAGAACTTGTTCCCAATAGCAAATTTTAACCCGATTTTAACCCTAGGGAATGAATTATTAGAAACACTTTAGACCCGATTAAAGCCCCTTAACGTATGAATTTTTAAAAACAATTTTTCAAGTCTCACTTTATACAATACTTGAGCTTCATACAAATCTTCAAACATTTCAGTTGTATTCAAACAGAGAGTGTTACCTATATACAACATTCGCAAAACTCAAACTCATAATCACTTTTCCCCATATAAAGTTTAAAACCCATTTTAATCCCTTTAGGGAGGGATGAATTTCGAAAACCTTTGAAATCAGTTTAATTGTATTTAAAGACAAAGTATAAGTATATTATGTCAAGTCTCTCATAAAAAAAAATCGACAATCCTGGATTTTTTTTGTTGCATTTAAACGGACACTCTTATAAGTAACTCAAGTCGCTCAAGTCTTAAGTCGCTAACTTTAAAAAGACTTGCTACCCATATGCACTTCTAACCCCCTTTTAACTCCTTTAGGGGATGAATTTGTAAAAACGCTGAAATCGGTTTTGTTTTATTTAAACAGAGTCTATATTCGAAATTTGAAGTATTTTACTTAAAAAACACTTGCTCGTCATACAAACATTGAACCCGTTTTATAACCTTCCGAGGGAGTGAATTTACCGATAATACCGGTTTTATTGTAACTATTTACACGGAGAGTCCAGATAGAAAATGTAATGAAATGTGTGTCTCTCGGTTAAGTAAAATATTGTTCCCCTTACAAACTTTGCACCCCGACCCCCATTGTAGATAATATTTCCAAAAAATCTTTCTTATCCCTTGCCTACGCAACGCAACGCATATACACAAGGTAGGTACAATGTAAATTTTGTGTTTTTGTGTGTTAGTATTTTATTGATGCTTGTAATATTTAACATTTTAATTAATACTTTTATAACTATAGTAACTTTTTGACTTGTGCCTTTTTACTACTATTAAATGTTTTGACTTTTTATTGATGATTTATAACTTCAAAGTTAAGACTTACTTGATTGATTAATGGTGTCCACCATTCACGATATCTACGGTACGGACGTAGTACGTCCGTACTACATCCAGATATCGTGATCATACCGATTAATCTCAATTTATTGGAGCAATACCCTTCAAAGGGCGTTGCATAAGCAAACAATTTCCGTGACTCCGCAGGGAATTATATGGGAGGGCTATATTTTCTCTTTATAATGACAGTACAACAAGGTAACGCTTTCAGGCAATGACTTGTGCCGGGGGTGAAATAAATATTTGCGTATCGCGTCTGCGCCCGCGCCCGCGCCGGCGGCCGGTGCCGCTGCGTGTCACGCGACCTCCCGGCTCAATGTAAGAACTTATTCATCCTTAAACTTAAAACCCCTCCATACCTACGATGGATGCAATTACACACTACGCCCAGATTCAATCTAGTCTGTAATTGACCGAGTGAAACGAAGGTCTCTGTTTTAGCTTCGGCAAAAATGCTTTCGTATGTCCGGATTTTCGACTGTTCTCCTCTACAGGTCGCATTTCTTAACTGATTCTCGTGAAATTTTGTGAGCACGTACGAAAATTCAAAGAAAGATTTTTGTCGAGTCAATTTTTGGAAATTTAAAAAAACAAACTTTTTATCAATGATTTTGTATTATTCTGCGGCCGTTTTTTCCTCTACAGGTCGCATTTCTCAACGATTCTTGTGAAATTTTGTGAGCAGGTTCTATGACTACATAGAATTATTTGTCGAGTAAATTTTTGCAAGTTATGAAAAATTTTTTTTCTTCAACGGGATGTTCTCTACAGGTCGCATTTATTAACCGATTTTCGTGAAATTTTGTGAGCAGGTTTCGTAACTATATATAATTTTGTTGTCGAGTCAATTTTTGGAAATTTAAAAATAAACTTTTTATCAATGATTTCGTATTTTTCTGCGGCCCACTTTTCCTCTACAGGTCGCATTTCTCAACCGATTCTCGTGAAACTTTGTGAGCAGGTTCTATGACTACATAGACTATTTGTCGAGTAAATTTTTGTAAATTTTCTAAAAAAAATGTTTTTTCGTCGATGGCTGTTTTCTTCTGCAGGTCGCATTTTTCATCTGATTTTCGTGAAATTTTGTGAGCAGGTTTCGTAACTATATATAATTTTGTATAGATTTTTTTTATCGAGTCACTTTTTGGGAATTAAAAAAATCGATTTTTTTATCATTGATTTTGTGTTTCTGCGGCCGGATTTCGATTTGTTCACCTCTAAGGGTTGCATTTCACAACCGATTCTCGTGAAGTATTGTGAGCAGGTTCTTTGATTACATATTAGAATATTTTTGTCACATAGTTTTGGAAATTAAATAAAAACACTTAAGAGGTCTACAGCTCACAGAGCCACTAGTTTTAAATGCTGCATGTGAAATAGTGATAGAACGAACAAAATACCGTGGAATTAGTGAAGCGTTATCAGAATAACGGTTACGGAGGAAAAGCAGTAGCAGGGAGAGGACGCAAGGATTACTTACAATATAGATTTTAATTTTTGCTTTCAATCTCTTTCAATAACTATTCCAGCAAGTGTTTTCTTTTAAGAAAATTGTTCAGATAAGACATGACGTAAAGCAGACTATTTAAAATATTGAGTAAGTAACAAATTTGCGAGCGATCGGCGTGATTCGCAACTTTTCGCGCAAGTTAGCCGCAAGTTGGCGAAACTTTTCAGCCGTGTTTCCGAACCTTATCGCCCGTAGAAGTAACAAGCCGAGATAAATGAAGTTTAGTTGCTCTTAATTTAATGGCTGGCCGGAAGTTTTGGGGACGTGACCGGATGAGAGGGGCCGCTCCTTCCGTACAATTACTAACCAATTATTAATAAGATCAAGTTATGTGATGGGCTTCGACTTTGCCACTTCTTGAGTGCAAGCACAAAATATACAGAAGGTCCGTTCCCGCCGTTCTTGAAAATACATACCTAAACTTGCCCGACTCACAGGGTTGCTTCTGTATTGATTCTGAATTTTAAAAAGGAGTAGGTATATTAAAAATTCTTCAACATGACATTTAAATATGAACCAGCGTATCTTGGTCAAAAACCGGCCAAGTGCGAGTCGGACTTCGCACATTTAGGGTTCCGAATCAACCTCAAAAATATGATTTATCAATATATTAGTACCTATTTGTTGTTAAAATATACGTAATAATGAACAAGTTCATAGGTCAATGGGAAGTCTAAAAATTGTTCGGAACAATTTTTGTGACAGACGACGGACGGACGTCTGGGCGCCACCAATAGGGTTCCGTTTTGACCCTTCGGGTACGGAACCCTAATATATTGATGCGTGACCCGCTGCGAGTTGTGACTTGTGACCGGCGGCGGTCGAGAGCGCCAACAAAGAATATACCTAATTAATTAGCTACCTACTTAACTAAACCATAGTACTTAAATACTGGCGTTTTACCAGCGAACGATAAGATGAATGTGTAATGGTTGATCGTCGTTATCAAAGCGGCTAGTTTCAAAAAATTACCTACCTATTGTACCTAGGTATTGTAACTACCAACACGAGAAAACAGTTTTATTTACGTTTCAATATCATTTGGAAATTTGAAGAAAGTGTAGGTGTAGGCACAGTTTTTTGTTGTATTTAAACAATAAAATACATTCCAACTGTAATAATATCGGTTATTCATTTTGACGTACGTGACGGGGACGTCAAGTGATCAACGCGCGCACAACAAGCACTCGCGACGCGACAGTGACAGTCGCGACTAAGCTTGTCCGAAATCAACCGAGAATGCTTGTAAATGTAACGTCTGTGTGCGTGCGGCGAAAATGGCACTTTGTATTGTACTGAGCGGACTCTCTGCTCCGGCGCGCGCCGCCGCTATTTACTTTGTGGTAGAAGTCAGGTCTTTGTGCCTTTAAAATCTGAAGATAGTATTCTGTAGTAAACAGTATTTGTCTGAAGTAAGTATTTGTCTGTATTTTTTTACCCGTTTTTTTGTGTTCAATAAAGGAATTACATACATACATGCATACCAGTGGCGGCGCGTCAAAAATATTCTTAGGGAAGCCGGAAATACTTGGCTTTTCCTATTCTTCATGAGCCGTAGTAAAAGAACTGGACTGGCTGGAAATTAGGCAAGCCGGTGGGAATCGAGTTGTATGGACGCTCCGCCACTGATGCATACATACATAAAGGTATAATTGCGTAGTCGACTGCATACAGCAGTAGCAGATGCAGACGGCAGCAGCAGATGACACTACTGGTTCGTATGTCTATGAAATAACTTCCGTAGCGAGCGACACGTCGCATACGACGTGCATTCGAGCAGGGGGCCGATTTTTGAGTGTCGAACGCTCAACTTTTCACTCGACATTTGTCTAAACACCATAGTTTTTTGACAGATCTCGAGTGAAAAGTCAAGCGTTCAACACTCAACATTTGGCCCCCAGCAGACGCAAGTGCGGCCGACTGCAGATCAGTCACTGCTGATCTGCAGTCGGCCGACGCCTGCGATGATACGTTGTTTTTTTCTCAAAAAGATGAGTTTATAGTGTATATTAAAACGAACTGTGTTTTATCTATACGACTAAATTCTTAGGAGAAATCTCACGTCAGATTTGAAAAAAGTGGCCGCCATATTGATTTTGTTCATTTATAGTCCTATTACGTTCAAAATCGATATTTGAGCGTCCGAGGGGCCACTTAGGACGAATCTGACGTCAAATTTGAAAAAAGTGGCGGCCATACCTATTGATTTTGTTCATTTATAGTAGTCTTCAATGAATGAATGAATTAAAGTTCTTTCGCAGAACAATCAGAACATATGGTATATACAGTAGTTCTTAGATACACACATTTCACGTTATGTTCAGCCGTTAGGCATGTGAAAAATAAAATACAAGACAACTGCGCCAAAACAAAATAAATATTTTTTTCAACTGTAACCACGTGGAAATTATTACAGGCAAGGTTATCTACCGTTTAATTTTTTGCTCCTATTACAGGCTACACTTGTATAATGTTTATATATAAGGTTATAGATAACGAATAGGTTTTATATAATACCTAAAGCTAGGGTCAAAATAAAAGATTTTTTATAAATTACTTTACCTGCACTACAATTCACTAACAAAAGTAAGGCTTTATTGTTTCCAACTAAATAATTATTTCCTACTTATCATACAAAGAAATGTAGGTAAAGAAATAAATCACCATTTCATAATTTTGTAAATTATTCTCAGTTGGAAATAAGCAACTGTCCGATAAAGAATACATTATGATTTGATGCGTTAAAAATGCCGGCAGAAACAATGGAATTAAATTAACGTTGCAAACTCTCTTTACCGTATCTCATTTTGTTTATTCGAAAATACATTCATCAGAAAAGAAAAACCGCAAATAATCATTATATTATCATTAATAATAAAAGAGTGGCTCGCATGTTTCCTTTGTTTGGGAATTGAAGGGTTGAAGATATTTTGTTTCCCCTAGTTTCACTTACTAGAGTTACGGGCTGTGAGTAAGTGAGACGAGACACGTGCACTGAAGGCTCCCGCCGCTAAGCCGGCTCAGGCGAATGAGAGGGTTGAGAATAACAGTTCTCAGATATACCGTTAGTGTTATTCCGCTTGACTACAGGATCACAGGCTGTTCCTGTGAGCGACATAAGTGATTAGAGAAAAGTTAAAGGATTAAAAAATGTTGCTTAAATAATCTGTAAATAGGTGACCTTTAGTTCTTGGAACTGTTTTTATAAATCATCTTAAGCATAATCAGATTAAGCATGAATAATCAAATAATATTTAAATACAAATTAAATACAAATGCGTTTATTTTTCTGCGTTTTTTTTTCTTTTCTTTTTATTCATAATAATTATATCAGCCGAAAGTCGTCTACTCCTGGACGAGGGTATCCTAATCAAATAATATTACCAGCTTTTTTTGTTTTTGTTTTAATAAGCCAATACAGATATAATTTCAATTACATCGTAATAACCAGTTAAAAAGGTACAATAGGATTGTTTAAATTAATATAGATACGTCGTGTTTTCATTACGGATATCTCTGTCATATTTGTTACAAGTCACGATGCAGCCAAGGTTAAACACAAACGGAACTCTACAAAATTAATTATGAAATGCGTGTAGTAATTTTCAGTAGATAAGCTTTAATAGGTCGTTATTGGCAGCGCGGGTTCGCGGCGGCCATAAACAGTAGGTATTATTGACAGCTCTCATTAACAAAGTTCAAGAACTGGTACTAGTTACGTACCGAGAAACAAGTTAGCGAGCCTCGTTCGGGTTGTTAAGCGCACTAGTGGCTTTAGACAAAGTCGATAACTTTAAGAGGAAGCTAATTTGAAGCGTTTTTTTATTAAATCGTGAATTTCTTAAACTTTTACGTTAATTATTCTTGACTCAGGAGTCGTTTGTTTATGCGCTTAGTCAAAGTAAAATATAAGTACTGTTTTAAGCAGCTATCAGTTACCTATCTCTATTCAGTATTTTTAAAGAGGCGTAAGATATAGACTTTAAAACGACAGTGTTTCGAATAAAGTGCTTATATCGTTGCAAATAGCACCAAGGTGCGGAGGGATATCTTGCCATTTAAACCTTCTTATAGATAAATTAAGGACGATCTCTCCCCTCCGGGCTGTGTTTCGTGTGATCAAATGCGAGCGCTTTAGAGTTGAAGGGTGATTATGTTAATATAGAAACAGCTTTTTGTTTTATCTCGTTACAAAAAAGCCAACAAACTTTTTTTACATAAACAGGTGGTAGGTAGAAATAATAAGTAAAATTGGAAACCACGTAGGTAATAACTGAATTCTACCTAATCCGATATGACACGAAGCAACTTCGTCGGAAACATGTATTTGTATATAGGTAAAAATAGTACCTATATTGTTCGACAAGGGTTCCCGAACGTAGTGAGGGAAAATAGTTCGAGTGGTAAAATGGCTTTTAGACCCGAGTTATATACTCTACTTTTCACTTCGATTGCGAGAAAACACATTAAGCACAAATTATCCACCTCCTTAAATTAATAATTTAACTACCGTAAAAACTAGTGCCTACGCCAAATCTTGGGATTAGGTAGCGGACCCCAGGCATCCTTCAGGATGCAACTGTACTGGGATAACGCTAGGAGGATGATGATGAAATGAATAATTTAACTCTTAGCGGGCATAAGTCTAATTTGACAGCATGTTTCGCCTCCCTTTCTTTTGCTATATTAATGAAAGAGATGCAACATGCGCTTTTTTTTCTTTTAAGAGACGCAATTGTTTTGATCATAGACACCGCTTAATCTTTAGAGAACTGAAAAACACCTTTCCTGATTGGTCGATTTTAGTACAGCTGTATTCTGGTTGGTTGATATTTTTACCAAATATTTTTAATCTGTCAAATTACTGTTCTGTGATTGGAACCAATCAAAATACTTCACCTATAAAATCCAAAGGTGAAGTATTTTGATTGGTCAAATTAAAGTGTTTTTTAAATCATAAATATGTATACATATTTTCCCTAGGGCTTAAATGTACTACTTTACCCCCGCTTCACAAGTCTAATATGACACACTTTTCGAGTATGAGAAGTGAAAAATATATAAAATGTAAGGTAAGAGTTTATTGTAAAAAATCTTACCTAAATTTTTAGTATTCTATTAACTATAGATATAGTGTCCGGTCTTCGAAAGTGATAAATTTCGAAGACATCCGTTCCTATCGATTTTAATAAGAACTGTATGTACACCACAAAATAACGTTGTTACTTAGCGACGATATCACTGGAACAGTGTGTCGTGCCTCGTGACCGCTGTTACTAACTGTAACTGTGACTGCGGTGCGCTGTCACAGAGTAACATCAGTTGTTACAAAAATATCAGTTACTGCGGGGAACGATCGACACGCAAATGTCACGACACACGAAATAACCGAAGTGACAAAGTCACGGTGATTTTTCAATGTGATTTTTTTGGAACGGGAATAACAATAACGGGTGGTCGAAAAGTAACGCTTTTCCCCATGTCTAGTGAATCATCCTTAAGGCCGTGTATTACCACTTTTGAGTTTTTAAAAACCATCTGAGACATAGAATATAGTGTCTTAAAATCTAAAAAAAATATATGTGTTACATAAGGATATTGTCTAGTCAAAATCGCAGTCAGTTACATGACCTGATGAATTTCACTCGATAGAAAAAAATCGCGAAGTTACCCCTTTTTGGAATGTTTTTTCAATACTACGGCTATATTACTGATATTTAACATTTAATTTTTGTATTCAATTAAAGATCGTAAATAGTTATAGACAAATTCGCAGGGTTTGCTTTGATAAAATGATTGGCTTAATGACTATAGCTAAATATTTACAAAACTGCGCGCAGAGCTTGCGTAGAGAGCGGGATGGTTTGTAAACTCACGCGTGTTAGAGCGGGACATTTGCGTTGGGGATACCTCCCCTTAAGCCGTAGGTATTGCCGGTTATTTTGACACTCCCACTTCCCGCTGACCTATAATCATTAATTTTGGCAACATGCAACTACTTACAGTAACTAGTATAAGCAATATACCTATACCCTCACCTGTTATTTGATAATTACAAAGATTACATTAAGGCTTTCTTATTGCAGCGAAACTACAAACGCGACACAAAAAATCCGCTAGGCGGCGCAACATTATCGTAATTCTCCCCAGTAACAAACACAATTACATTTTACACACACTATCTCACTTTACTGTGACAGGTCACTGACCTCGTTTTTTTTAATGATTGCTGTAACTTAGAATTTGAATATGTGACAGACCTTCTTTGTCAAATTAACCAGAATAAGCCAGAGTGGCGCACGTGATAATTAGGTTGTAAACCATTTAAATTTAGAACAGATTGTTATGACATTCACGCTAAAGAGTGTAGACTTGTCATTGCATATCTCTGTCTCTGTTGCGCAGTTTTGACAGATTTCACTTAACTAAATAAGGGCTAAATTTTATCACGACTCGGCAAAAAGTCAAAGTTGCATGCCACAAATAAGTAGCTTAATTTCAACCACTAAGCCAAGTACATTGTGGTGTAATTAGTAATTGCTTGCTCTCTAAAGCACAGGTCACAGGTTCGAATCTCAGGCAAGAGCAAGTGTTTTTTTTTTGTGTTTTATTTAAACAACCGTAATTTTTAATGAATTTTTAGAGCATAAATAATTATTGAGCGTTATTTTGGTAAATAAATATTTTGTACTTTTTTATTTATTTAGAAAAAGATTCAACATAAATATTTTGCCCTGCTAATAAAAGCTTACAACTTTATTTATTAGTTCTTTATTATTCTTTATTTATCGTATGGCCTTTATTTCGAACCGTGAGATCTTCGAGAAGACAGTACGGTTCATAAATCCATCTTAAATAAAATTCAAGATTTATTATATAATTTATTATAAACATAAAACACAAGACTGAGGGATTATAATTCGTGCAACCGCAGTGGGTCTATAACAGTTTGTAGCCTGTCTCTCAATAAGCTGAGAAGACTTTGATAATTATGTCAGTTCCCCGCATTTCCTCCCATATTTCATTGCAGTATCTATTGCTTGAATTGCTTCTTTGGTTCTTTCATGGCGATGATACCACTGTTGAACCATTAAACCCCAAAGATTCTCAATCGGGTTCAAATTTCAGGCGATGGCATTAGATCATTACATTTATGCCTGGATGTAGCTGTAGAGTAAACCATTCCCAAGTGACCCATGCTGTATGGGGCAATTATCTTGAATAAAGTCAGGAAAGTCAGTAGAACAATTTGCAGCATCACTTCGTCCAGTAAATTCACGTTAACATTTGCGCATGATGTGGCTATGAAGTGAAGTTCACCGAAGCCGCTGATCATAGATCTGAGACCGCGACGCCGTCACCAGATACCCTACCCCACATAATAGCCGTAAGCGGCCAGAATTCCTCAGAGCTTTGGGCCCTTTCTATTTCAGATATTATCCGAGGCATCTTTTCATTTAAATTTGTATTATTCTTTTTTTATCGTTTACGTTGATAGGTATATTGGAATAATTACACAATGCAATAATATCACTTTCATCGTAATACTGATGTCATTCTGCTTTACATTGAACTGCAGAGCAAATTGAAGTCGAATAGCGTCAAAACTTTGGCAGGATTACGGTCCGTTTAGGCATATTTATTTTGTTACAATACGAAGCTCAATATATTTAATAATTTAAAATATTGTATTTGAAATACCAAGCTTGAATTTAATTTGCTAATGTCAGATGTCAAACTATGTGTCAGGCGCTATGAATATACTCACACATAGACATAAAATATACAATATGCTATATGAAGGAGTGTGACCCGTATAATGGAAAAAAAATCCACATTCTAAAAATACTCAATGAAACCTTTTGTAATAAGAGAGGGTTTAAAAAGGAAAAAAATGATATAATGATAAGCTTTATTAGCCACATTTTATGTTTTCCACTATCTCGAATTGTAAAAGTACCAGGAAAACTATTTTAAATGTTTATTCGTCGATATGACTCACCAGTAATTTACCCTGAAAATGTTAATATCATCTAGTTACTGGTATTAAATATGCGATTTTTATAAATGTCAAACTGCAAAAAGAGCGACAGACGTCCGTCCAGCTCGAGGCCCAACGGCCATCTGTCTACTAAAATGAAGCGCGCAGTTTGCTTTTCTGATATTTTTGAGTTTTGTTAAATATAAAAACATTTAAAAAAAAATTAGCCGTAAAATACACTTCTTCACATCGTTTCCTATCTATTGATATATTTTACTCGAGTCTGAGTTGGATATATTTTATATACGACTCACAATAAGATCAAAATTTACCTGTTTTTGCGATGTGAGATCATCGAGCGAAGTTTCAAATATCGTGTTTTCAGCCTTAAAATACACTAGACCGACTCTTAAACTATAACATATCTAAATATCCCATCAATAAAGTGAGTATTTAATGGTTTAAAATTGAATGAAAAATACTATGATTTGGAATAACGTGGTCTTAAATAATATTATAGATTGATAAATCGCACATGGGTTGCCGAATTTTTTTTGGTCAACTTAGCTACAAATTATGCGAGTACAGTGCGGAACCCTCGTGCATGAGTCTGACTCCAACTGTCTGACTGCAAAGTGCCGGTTTTTTAAATAAAATACTCGCGTAGAGAATGGGGACATGAAAAAACAGATTAGGTACCTACAATCTACATAGAGGCCAAAATAAATGGTTCTCAGGTTAGCTGGACCGCCGAGAGCAGAATCCCGGGACAATCCAATGACAAACCTTATATGTGGAGATTGTGGAATATTTTCATAAAGCGGACGTAGAAGAACGGATACAAATGGCATAAGATTTGTAAGCATGCCAACTGAGAAGTTGATCGGATTCATTTTTTCCAGTCGCTAAAAACGAGATTTAGATTGTGGTTTACATATATATTACTAGTTTACAACAACTTTTACATAAATTTGTGTGTAAGAATATATGTCCCTTCGCGGGGACTAAATTCAGATAGGCACAGCGTAAAAAAAAGGGTATGTAAAGCTAACCTACCAATCGACTTTGCGTAGTAATTATTTTGTGGGGAATGTGTTAAGTCAATAAAATTTGAAATATGAATAAGAGAAATCCCAATGAAATTCTAAGGATTCATTAATAAATACGTACGTGAAATTCAGGTTGTTTTTTCTTTCTTCGTCACAAATGGAAAACATCATAACAATAATTAAGCTAGTGCCAATGAAGCCCTTTCATACCATACCCGCCCCACATACCTAACACGGGTTATTCACTTCAAAATTTTGAATATTTTTTTTATGTCTTAATTTCAAATGTAGTTTTCAGATTTCTCCCTGTACTTGTTGTATAAACCAATATTACTTCTATTATTAAATTCTGTCTTTTTGTCCCAAAATTTACCTATTTGCTTCGCAGCTGCCTTCTTTGGAATTATCAAAATCTTTTTAAATAAATAGACATTTTGATAAAAAGTAATCTAGTATCAATCTAGAACAATCTTGGACCCAATAACCCCTTCCCATCCGGTAGGTACGTTGGATTAGGGATCCGCAAAATTTCTTACCAGTTTTTTGTCGTCCGTACATAGCTCGTCTAGTCTCAATGTAAAATCCTTCCCATACACTATGAGATTTCGGGCTTGGAGGACGGAAAAAATGCTTGGTTAATTTCTGGCCCCAACCAAAATTTTCCAGAACATACTAAATCTCAGAGATGCTGGGATGACATATCCTGTAAATTGACCGTCGATTCGTTACTCGACCAGTCTAGTACCGTGAAAAGAGCCAGACTCCTAGCAGGCGGTACAAGGGAAACTGAATAACAAAACAACAACATGAAACAATGAAAGCCATATGACGGTTGCTCTGCGCGCGCGGCGTGAAATTTGGCATGCGTCCGACTTGTATCGCTCTCAAATCTGTTCTAACTCTCCGCTCTCGTCGCCCGCGCAGGTAACTCAATAACGTGATATTATTTAGTTTTAGGAAATAAAATGATATGTATGTTAGTTTTTAAGGTATTTGTATTATGGGCCACAGATGCCTGAAATAAATAAAAAATAATTAATTAATTAATTTACGATGCGCAAAAACAGTTTTTGGTGTTTTTTTGGTGATCTGAATAACCTTAAAAATTAAAATCTCTCTTAAGGTGTTAGATACGATAATAAGGAATAGTTACAGTAAATTTTATGTGATTAAATGCTCAAATAACGTTCGAATATCGACAAGTTGTGCTGCGCTAGGCTGTGCTTGAAAAATTCATCAAAAAATACATATGGATTCTTTTCAATCATCGGCTCTTGAAGATGAAGTCAAAGGATCAAAGAACCGTTTCGCATTCGTTCTATAACTATACCTTTAGTATTGACGGAGGAATATCAATAACACATTGACAAAAGTCGATAATTCTTGTATGGAGCCCTATAGACGTCAAAATAAGGATTAGACGTATGAACGTTGCACATAATTTTATTTTATTATAAGATATTTTTTTTTATTCTTTTTGAGAAAACCGAAATGTCTTCCACAGATAATATAGTCTATCCACCTGTAACTGCCGTAAGCCGTACGAGTAACACATTCGATTGGTGACGGATATTGGAATCTATTAAATTCGGTAAAATTGGCCTCGAAACAGCATTCGGAACAGCTTCTACATACTTTCGTCTGAAAGAGTAATTTACATCCTTTGAAAAAATCCAGCATTCAAATTATGAGCTGATTTACATGCAATCTCCTAACGGATCGGATAACAAGCAATATTTATTTAGAAAACATAATCTGAATAATAAATAATTAATAACAAAATAAATTAATGTGACTACCACACATCTTGTCACGTAATATTAATTAATTTGATTCGTGTACCAACTCATAATATTTGAGCACCTTTAGTTTTTCCCTTTTTAAAAATAAAACATTAGTATTTCTTAACCCAAGACCCCGCATGTACATATAAGTATACAGGCAAACTTGGTCTCTTTGAACTAATATGAGACTGTAACTTTGGAATGTATTTTGGCACTACTATGAGATTAAGACTTGTGTTATTTATTTTTGATTTATAATCATGATACATTAATTGATGATTTTGTCCATGTATTTTGTAAAGACTGAACGGAGGATTCTTTTTAGGGACTCGATAGTAAACAAGGAGCCCTTATAATTTCGCCATGTCAGTCCTTCCGTCCGTTCCCGGCCCAGCTCAGTAACCATTAAGCTGTAATTTGGCATGAGTTTTTTATTTATGATATAATAAATGACTCCCCTACACGTAACGCAGGGATGCAATTTTTTTTCTTCCATAACCCCATCGTGTGGGATATCGTTGGATAGCTCGTTCAAAAATATTATGGGGTTTCCAACACCATTTCTTGATTCAGATCCGTTCGCGCGATATTAAGCTTTAAAGTGATAATTTTTGTTATGGTCAAGTGTCGTCCCCCACTGGAAGCTAAACGGCGGATACTGGGCGTGTAAAAAATGACATGGTAGTAGTATATATAATGAATTTAAAAAACTATCAAGAGTAAGTAAACATTGCTAGTGAATGAGTAATAGCCGAACTTTAGAAAGGTACTTAGAAAAAAAAAACTTTTGCACAATTTCCATTCATTACCAAAATAATGTTGTGTCAAAAACATAGTAAATATAAGTTTTGAGTCCGCATAATGTTGCGCGAGGCCCGACACGCGCTTAGCTGATTTTTAGGGTTCCGTACCCGAAGGGTCCAAACAGAACCGTATTGCTGTCACTCAGGCGTCCGTCCGTCCGTCCGTTTGTCCGTCGTCGGTCACAAAATTTTGCCGAGATTTTTTTAACTTCCCATTGACCTATGTATTTGAAACTCGGTGACAATGTTTATTATAACGTATATTTTAACAACAAAATCTACGAGTAATATTGATAAATCAGATTTTTTTACCTTATTTTTCCTATTAAAACAGACTTAATTTTGCGGTTGGGTCGGATGTCTGACAGGCACTTGGCTGTTTTTTTTTACAATGAATGACAAACAAGCAATATGCGTGATGTACTCTATAGTAATGATAAATATGAAAGTAACTATATTAATCAAATACCAAATTAACTAAACTTAAACGATATTCCAAAATTAGCAATTCTAAACTTGTGTCGTTAACAATAAACACGCATCTTGAGATATCAACGCAGAATACTTGCCAGCGGTATCCTTGTAACAAATCACAACGTGGAAGACAAGTCCGAAGTGTATACAGAACAAAAGTTTTCCCAACAACATCATTCAACAAGTCACATCGCAGCGTAGCGAGGGAAAGTTCACTTTAGTGTGACATTGTATGAATTCGTAGCACTCGTAGCGCCTGCGAAGTTCGTAGCGGTGCGGCGTAGTAGCGCTACGTGCGGGCGGCCGCTGTTCCGAGGAGCGACTGGGGCCGCTGCCCATTTGGCAGAAAGCGGACTTTTGCTTGTTCGGTCGGAGTTGTGCACATGCGCCAAGAATTTTATCGTCATGATTTTCGAAACTTACGCTTGTTATAATCTGCGTAGGTCCTGTAAGGAGACTTTCAAAATCGTACACAAAAATTTTAATAAAGAATTTGATTTTTAAAGGTCGTTACATTCAACAGAGGCAATAAACACACTTGAATAAATATTGTTCTTTTTCGTTCGATATACATATAATTTTTTTATTGGCATTCTTGATTTATTAATCATTAAGGTACAAAAAAGATATAACAAACAATTATACAGAGTAGATTTTCTTTTTGGGTCAGTGAGGGCAGCTACCACATCCCGTACTGCTACGAAAAACTGCTACGTGCTTCCCTCGATTTTGAATTAATGAAAATTGAAAATTAGAAAAGTGAAAAATAAAAGTTTTCATTTTCATACCAAATGTATGGGAAAAGTTTTCCTCGATTTGAGGCTTTTCTTGTCAGAAATTTTAATGGTCCCATACAAACTTTTGATCCTGGATAGGAATGGGATCGATTGGCATAAAAAAAAGTTTGTCAAAAATTACCTTTTTCTCGCACCCTGTATGTTTTTTACAAAATCTGTAAACGCCAATTTTCATTAATTTTAATTCGAGGGAAGGTCTTATAAGACCATTTTCGCGTAGCAGCACGGGATTTGGTAGCTGCCCTCACTGACCCAAAAAGAAAATCCACCCTGTATACAAGAAAAACAAAAACTAAATAAATAATACTTTTAAATTTGCCCAATTGAATGCTTAAAAAGAAAATTCAATTAGAATAAAATAAGTAACTCCAATCACAAAAATAACACACCGTCCAGGAGCTCTTTCTGCAGTATTACCTCTCATTACCCCTCTGTATTGGCAGAGAAGTTCTCTGCGAGAGGCGAGACATATAATTATTTTTTTAGCCTAGATATACATTTATTCATAAACAACAAAAATGAGAATTAAAAAACCTTAAATAAATATAAAATGACAAATTAATAAGAAACTAATACTTATCTAAAATTAAATCAAAAATCTAAAAAGGGCCCCCGTGGCATCGTACCAAAGACGCTGGCAGTATTCCCTCGCTGAATGGTAATTGCTTACGCTGTGCGAGGAAGCTGCCCAGTTCTTTGGTCCCCAGTGTCGTGTCGACGAGTGTTTTCCTAAGTTCATATAAATTGGGTTTTATAGTGTAGTCAAATTTCATTAGATGGGTAATTTTTTTGGCGTTGTAGTTTTTTTTTATTTCTTAGAATTGCATGAAGAGCTCCTGATTCTGTACAAGTAAAAAAAAATGACAACATGGCGTCGAAAAACATTTTTTTCCCCATACATTTTTTCCACTGAGTTACGAAAATCCCATACGTTTTGTCACTCAATGGAAAAAAATTGTGGGACAGTGTAGGAAATCGTGCACATATTGTTCAGAATCAGGAGCTCTTCCAACCTACCAATTTTCATGCAATTCTAAGAAATAAAAAAATCTACAACGCCAAAAAATTGGCCCAGATAAGTTTAATCCAGTTTCACGTAACAAAGACAAAAGGAAGGTCCAAAAGTGTCTGTCCAATTTCCAGTTGCAGGCGTATTAACCTGCCTTAATAAATAAAACAAGTTCGATATCGAAGTCGGGAATCGCTAGATTTCTTTGTTCTTCGTAATCTCCACTTATTTACAGGAAACCGTTCTGTAATATGGGCTCTCGTTATTTGATCTTTTCGAACTTCTTTTATTTTATTGTTATTGAATAATCAGTGGTGGTAAATAATATTCATTATTTAATTGATAATTATCATGATTTTTTCCTTAATGCATATTTTGGCAAATATTTATCTAAAGGCATCAGACACTGTGAGATCCTTTACAATTTATATCAGAAGTTAGGTTACACAAAAAGATGCTTCGCTGCTAATCTGACAGCCTATTGCGAGAGCCGACCCACGAAAATCACTAACAACCAATTAACAGCTTATTGCTCAATAACTCTCGAAATGTAATTAAATAATCGTTTTTGGTTAAATCTAATGAGCCCGATGAAAACATATCAATAAATCCAATAATCAATAAAAGGTCCCATTTTTCGGTATTTCGTAAAAAACTCGTAAACGTGAAACATGTAAAAAACTCGTAAACGGTGAAACATATAAAAACACGTTCTGAGGCATAAGCAATCTACATAAAATTATCTACAAAAAAGGTTACATACACTTTCTCTCTAAGATTGATATTTAATGAGATTTTAAAGGGGGAAAATATTTTTTTATGATAATTTAAGTGAAGTTTTGAAAAACAAAAAAATATTATATTTATGCACTAAAAGATAGGTATATTACTAAAACCGAAATTTCTAGTCGCTCACCTCGAATGAATTTCCAAAGATCCCATCTTATCCCTTGCCTATGTTATATTTCAACGTTACAGAGTACATTTCAAATTTCTTGGACCGGCAGTTTCGGCTGGGTGGTGATGAGCTGATGAGTCAGTCATCCTATTAATTTTAGGTATATATATATGTCTGTGTAAGAAAAACAACTAAACTCCCTAACCCAAAAAGAATCGCAAAGAAAATTAACAATCTCCATTTCTTAAAACGTGTTGTAATTGCTGTTACAATCTCCGCTGGATTACGGCTATTAAAACACGTAATTATGTTTGGGGTAAAACGACTCCGCGCTTAATAATAATGACGAGCCGTTTGCGCAGCCCTAGGTATAATTTTAATGAAAGCATTATTCCTATTTAGGCAATCTAGCGCAATACCACTGATGGGCCTTTTTGGAACACAATTTAATTAACATCTATTAGTCCACAGACCAGGGGGTCGATTTTTGAATCTCACCAAGTGACTAATTCTCACCGATGTGAGTGATTTCCGAAAGTTCGTATTTTTGAAACTCATCGGTGACTTACATTTGTCATACCTATGATATCGATTTACGAGTGCCCCTACCCAGTCGTAATTGAAATCACCATGCGATTATTTTATAAATGTAAGTCACTGATGAGTTTCAAAAATACGAACTTTCGGAAATCACTCACATAGGTGAGAATAAGTCACTTGGTGAGATTAAAAAATCGACCCCCAGGTACAAATTTAATCAGTCATTCCCTTTCAGGTTACCAATTTTTTTATCGTATGGAAATTATTTCTAACAGCGAGATCTTCGAGAAGACAGTACGGTTGTCAGTTTTTGTTGCACATTTAGCACTACCAATGTGATAACTTGTGAAATGCTTCAGAGAACTGTATCATAAAGCTCTGGAAACGTCAGCGGGGGGGTTGAATGATAGGTGCGGCGGGTGTTTAGGAGCAAAGAGTTTTGGATTTGTATTGGACGTTAGGAGGATGATGACGATGATGATGATGATGCTTGGAAGAGCAGTAATTGAATGAAGTACGTAAGTTTACTCCTGAAATAATTGAATAGCAATTATGCCCAAGGCGATGCCCATATTACCTATGGTCAAATTTTTCCTACTCGTAGTAGAAAAACGGAAAAAAATTGATAATTAGGAGTTACTACTCCTCTTTAGGAGTTTTACGCGGTTGAAGTCTGGGGCAAAAGCTAGTGTAGATATAAAAATAGTAATAAAGCCTATAGTTTTTACTATTCTTCGCTGTCCAAAATTCGGTGTAAAACAATTCATATATTCAATTGAATAATAAAATTACAACGTAACTGACCTTAAACTGGAAAAACCTCTTTGTATAATACAAGCTTTTTTTCACGTTTACTTGAAATTGAGAAGAGTGCTCACAAATAAAACCCGGGTGCCTCGGACCAAGCTTCCAGGATATTGTCGCTAAAGGACCCTTTGTCCACAAAAACATATCAAGAACTATATAGGTATTGCCGAAAATACAAAATTCGGAAATGAAGGCAGTGCATAAGTTTAAGTACCTTCAAGCAATACAAGGAAGTCATTATTCAAAACCGAAACAGTCAATAGACATGAGATTTATCATCCGCTCGGCTAAAGAGTAATAATTTATGAGCATATTTTTATACAGTTGCAAGTTTAACATTATGGATAAGGGATAAGATAAATTGCTTCTGGTTAAAATACCTATTAGGCGTATAGCCCCTACGTATATCCGTTTGCATTGCCATTACGCTGGCTGTTTATTACAACAAAATAAAGATTCTTAATGTAGGGCGAACTCGGGTTGTAAGTGTATTTCTTTGATGTTATTTGTGTTTTATGATAACTGGTTTTACTCAACGGTAACCATAATGAATAAAGGACGTATAGACCTTTATTTATTTTGGTTATATACATTGTTTCTTCCCCGACAAACATCTAGGCAAGCCCTTTGTCGCTGGTGGTGCGACGGGGCCTACGGCAATTTTCTTATCAGTATCCGACCCTTTAGCGATACCTACTTATCTACTTACTTATACCTATATCTTACAAAAACCCCGAGTAATCGTTTTGGTTATAAAAATTTAACCTTTGTCAACTTATAAACGAATTCTTCTTCTTCTTTCCGGCTATGATTTTATTGAATGAAATTGGATAAATAACTAATTTATTAATATCTAACAAGTTTAGCTAATACTGTTAATTATTGGGGTTATATGTGCCTAATCAGGGGTGGTCGAGTATCGTTGTTGACATGTTGATGCGAGTAAATAAGCAGAGTGCTAGCGGCCATTTCATTTCCACACTCGGCGCAGCATCTTTTCAGAGGCACTTTTTTCGAATATTACTCGCGGAAACAGCGGCAGCGTACTGTTTACACAACGCCAGCCTTTCCGCTCATATTCAATGTAGTTTTCAGTTTAAAATTCAAAGCGTAGCTTATGAACTTGGTTAGATTCTGAATATGCTCTTCTGCGAACCAGTTTTCTAAAATGAGCACAGAGCCGTTTTCATATAGCAGGCCGCAAACATAAGATGTGCTGCAGTAAATAATCTGAAAACTGGAATACACCTTTTACAAATACGTAAACCTGAAAGGCGCGAATGGTCCGCAATAGTAAGTCGCTGTAAGCGAAATATAACACTTTCCTGAAAAGGTACCTTCTCTTTTCTGTTTTCTTGAGACACTAATGACTGAAGAAGGGCCGTCCCTTTAATATAGTGATATCTGTTACTGAAATAAAAATGCCAGTAAGGGAGGGCTTTTATTTACTTTGCGAAAATGTTTTGTAATATAAACCAGAGGTCAAGGTACATTATCCTTTAGATTGCAAATAGGCCATGTCATCACATTGTCATCTCTATGACATTGCCGGCTAATGCTCTAAGTTGCCGGCTCAACAAGCTGCATTGAATGCGAACCGTATTGGGCTCATGCTTGCTTCACTTCTTTTCTAACCATTTTGAACCGTGAAGTAAACGCAGACAGTTTAGACACTGTTTTTAATATGAACAAGCACACGGTAAAATGATACAGGGCGCGTCGCTAACACATTTGTTTGGATTTTTTTTATAGTGTGGGTACTAAAGTTACCTACTGAGTTAGTACCTACTGAGTATATTGATACTTATCCTGAGGATAAGCAAAAACTTAATAATATAATCAAATACATATTGTTGTTTTCCAGTGTTGACAAATTTCAGAACCATCCTTTTACATTAAAAAATAATGTAATGAATGTATAAAACACACATTCTCTGTAATGAGCTGAACTTGATAATGTACCTACTCAAAAAAAAAACATATTTAATAAAATATTGTAATAGTAGAAGTATCCATTCAATTATTTTTTTCACTTTTTAATCTTTATTCACACTATAAATACACAATACATTTTCAGGTATAAAATAAAAATATAAATGACCTAATCAAAAATGTTGTTTTCCAGTGTCGACAAATTTCAGAACCATCCTTTTACATTAAAAATTGTAATGTAACGAATGTATAAAACACACACATTTTCTGTAATGAGCTGAATAGAATAGGAGGGTTCCACGTACCCTTTTAAAATACTACGCGTATTTGCATTTGAAAAGTATAAAGGGTTAACGGCGGTATCTTTTTCAGTGAAAATTCAACCAGTGCTGTAAATCCTGCAACGGGTAAAATAAGGTAAAAATTATCTTTTCACTCGTTTACTTGCAACTCAAACAAATATGTCTCTTTTTATAGTGTTCGCACTGAGCGGAAAAAATACTAATTTTTAGTAAGTTTTAGTGAATTGATAGATTTGTAGTGTAAACTGGGAGAAGATGATGTGTATCTTAAGGGGAGGTATCCCCAACGCAAATGTCCCGCTCTAACACGTGTGAGTTTATAATTAACCATCCCGCTCTCTACGCAAGCTCTGCGCTCAGTTTTGTAAATATTTAGCTATATTCATTAAGCCAATCATTCTATCAAAGCAAACCCTGCGAATTTGTCTATAACTATTTACGATCTTTAATTGAGTACAAAAATAAAACGTTAAATATCAGTAATATAGCCGTAGTATTGAAAATACATTCCAAAAAGGGGTAACTTCGCGATTTTTTTCTATCGAGTGAAATTCATCAGGTCATTTAACAGTCTGCGGGTTTGACTAGACAAGATCCTTATGTAACACATATATTTTTTTTAGATTTTAAGACACTATATATTCTATGTCTCAGATGGTTTTTAAAAACTCAAAAGTGGTAATACACGGCCTTAAGGAAAGCTGGCGTTGATAACAGGGACAGAAAGATAATCTACGAGCTATACCGAAAAAATAAACATTGGAAAATATTCAAATATTTTGTTTCACTATTTAAGACCATTCTCTGCATTGTATGAGTTGGCCCAGATTTTACACAGCAATAAGCACTCTTTATTAAATATTATAATTTGGTTAGGTTGCTATATATAGGTATCTAAATCACAAACATTCATCGAGGATATGATTGAGACAGACAAACAGACAGCAAATAAATAATTTATAATTTTTCATTCAGACCAACTTTGCTACGACGCCGTCACTGAAATACGGAATAACAAATAGCGAAAATTGTAAACAATACGAACGAGAGAAACTATGATTGGCTCACTCTGATGATATTAATGTTGTTTACAGGGAACACTCTATTAGTGCATAGCACCCTGTTAACGTTAGTTTCGGCACCAGTAAAATCTAATAACATTGTGGTCGGCGGCAAGTGGTGACAATGCTCTGTTACCCACTGCGCTAGCTGGGCGCCAAATACTCATTTAATTAAGCGACGGGCAGGCCGGAACAAACAATATCTAACTTTCAGACAATAATAGACTTAGGTTTAATCCTTGAAGGAGGGACCTATAACTATAATTACGTTGTCAACGCACCTGTACCTGCCAATCATGGTCGCTAGCCAAACGTTCGGCCTTTTTTCAATAATTTCAATAAGTAAGTGTATAAAGATGGAATAGTACATTACTTAACAAGTGCGGTAAAACAAAGAATGTCTCAGATCACAGGTATTTGACGCCCGAGCCGAAGGAAAGGGCGTTAAATATGCGATCGCTTTCGTACAATTTCCATTGATTCCTTAGATAAGTTGTTAGATGTGTCAAAAACATAGTAAATTTAAGTTTGCGAACTATTTAGTCCACATAATGGACGGGTGGGATACTACGGAACCCTACATTGCGCGTGGGCCGACATTACGATGAATCTAGTTCTGAGGATTAGCGTAGTGATTAAGCGGTTTTTATTTTTTTAATTGTTAACCATTTATGTATATAATACAATATATTCTATATTTTATTGGATTGATAGTGTCGAACAAAGCAGACTGCTTTTGGTTTTGTTAACCTCCTAAATAAAAGTTTACATAATATGATTTACACTGAGACATAAACATACTAATTATTAGTGAGTTTTAGTGAATCCCAAGACAAGGAGATTATATACTAACGGTTACAAAACAGTTTAGTAGTAATTAGTAGTTACAAGGACAAATTTTTTGGTATTAGTAAATAACTACTATTATCAAAAACTGTTTTTTAACCGTTAGTATATAAACTCCTTGTCCTGGGATTCACTAAAACTTACTAATATATAATTAGTATTTTTTTTCGCTCGGTGTATGCGCACTCATAATTTTTTTTCCGAAGTTTTTATTTTTTCTGTTCTTCTGGAAATATATGATTTACTCGTATTGGAAGATGATTGGAAGTGACTTGAGATAACAATAGTCAGTTCTTAAAGACTTTACAACTACAGTTTAAAGATGACGATCCTAAAAAGAAATCAAAATAACATTTAATAGTACATTACTTACCAAGGGCGATAAAACAAAGAATGTCTCAGATCGCAGGTAATTTACGCCCGAGCCGCAGGCAAGGGCGATAAATATGCGATCTGAGGCTTTCTTTATATCGCCCGTGGTAAGTACAAAATTTTATGTCACCCCCTGGCCAGGAAGTGGGTTTTTTCGCGCGCGGAGCGTGCGATAATGGCCACTTTATGGCCAGGTGTGACATAAAATATATTTTCCCTCGTCTTCTAAACACCTTGAATAACAGAAAAAGCTAGTGCAAAATCGTGATCAATTTTTCAATTCTCATAAAATCAAATTGATGTAGATCCAGGAAAATATTAAAAATAAATTAAACTATTTGATACGCCCGCGGACTCTGCGGCAGTTTGTTTGCTTTTAATTATTCCACGTGATGGGAACTCGAACGACCGTAGGTATACGTTACGTACACACACGGGTAACTATTATATTATGTATCAATACACATACGGTAACAAGGTATACCTGCAATATTCTCATATCGTGTTACTGTTACTCGAGGCTTTCAGAGAATAATTGACAATAGACAGAGATAGCTGGATGACAATGGGCTAACGGCTAATGTAAAGTTCAAGCCTCTAAAGCTGACAGCAAATTACCGAGTAGACATAATAAAATTGAAGCTAGTATTATAATATGTAATCTCTTTTTCAAGATTGTGATTGTATTGGTTCAAAACTGTACTACTGTGTCCACGTTTTGTACTTCAAGTTTTATTTTGTGCAATAAAGATTAAATAAAAATAAAAACTAACGGACTTCCAAAAGTCACAGCTAAGAACATTCAGGGAGCCGATTTTTGAGTTTCGAACGCTCGACTTCTCACTCGACATCTGCCAAAACGTCATAGTTTTTTGACATATCTCGAGTGAAAATTCGAGCGTTCGACACTCGAAAATCGGCCCCCAGGGAGCCGATTTTTGAGTGTCGAACGCTCGACTTTTCACTCGAGATCTGTCAAAATACTATGATGTTTTGACAGATGTCGAGTGAGAAGTCGAGCGTTCGACACTCAAAAATCGGGCCCCTGATCGATTTTTGAAGACAGTGGTGCAGAAAAATATACAAACGTAGGTTCAACGGCTTTTATTGTCAGATATTTAACATATATGTTCAATTTCAATGGAAACTCAACATCATATTTTGATATGTAATAAAACTAAACCAAAACCACGACATACCGGCTCTGTAACATTTCTTTAATTTATGGATCTGTGATTTTGGTGTTTCTATTTTGAGCTAGTGTAGTAATATTTCAGGTCTTTTGTTGTACGCTATTAGCTCCCACTCACCATTGTATGAAGTCGTGAAACTTCACAGATACAACATAACGCCTAATTATGTTATTATGCTGAACCATCAGAATTCCTGTAAGCATCAGGAACTACTAAAATTCTACAAAAAATGTAAGAAATCACCCTTAAGTTACTTATATTGTTTATTTGTTGTAAATAAAGATTTATACCCAAGCTTAAAAAAGATATAAGTTTGCTGAAAATAAAATTAGAAGGTTAAACATTTACCTACACAGGTTTTTTTACGGGCGATGTCTTGACTTAGCCGTCGACGGCAGACCGAACGACGTTTAAGGCTGCGTTTTACCACTTTTGAGTTGTTAAAAAAAATCTGAGACATCGAATATAGTGTCTTAAATTCTTTAAAAAATATATATGTGTAACATAAGGATCTTGTCGTATAGTCAAAATCGTATTCAGTTACAAGACTTGATGAATTTCACTCGACAGAAAACAATCGCAAAGATACCGGTCCCTTTTTGGACTGTTTTTTTTTTTCAATATTACGGCTATATTAGTGATATTTTACATATAATTTTTGTACTCAATTAAAAACCCTAAATAGTTACAGACAAATTCGTAGGGTTTGCTTTGATAAAATGATTGGCTTAATGTCTATGTTAAAATATTTACGAAAACTACGCGCAGAGCTTTCATAGAGAGCGGGATGGTTAAATTGCAAACTTACACGTGTTAGAGCGGGACATTTGCATTGGGGATACCTCCCCTTAAGATTTCATTAAAAAGGAACGCACAAGTGTCCTTATTTACTTATCTGGCCTTAATCCTGAAAGTTTACGCTAGAAGAAAGTTGTTTATATTGCCCACTGATTAAAAAAGGGTAGCATTTAACGAACCACCAAATTAGTTGCCGAATGATGCTCTAAAAAATTACATTGATTACCAAAAATACTAGATTGACACCAAATTTTCAACTCCTTTTAAATATAAAGTGCAACTCAAAGAAGTAACATGTCGATAACCTATTAAATTAAATTGTTACCAAATAAATTAGTCACTACCCAAAAATACTTAATGATCACCTAATTTCAAACACCAAATTTCATATAATTTACATCCAAATATTACAGGGCTCGTAATCCTATTAAAATTATTTACACCCAAATAATTCTTTCGATACCCAGAAATACTACTTGATCACCAAATTTCACGCTGCAATTGTTTTTTAACGCCCGACGCGCAAAGCAGTTCCAATCTAGTCTAACCTCATTGCTTGCACACTGATGCGGTTTTCCATACGGTCCGTCTCGCTCGCACGTCGCACCGCGTGCGAGCAAGACAGCGCTAAATGATTTTATTTTATAGAAGCTTCAAAATTTCTGTATTTTTAATGAGACACGTACATAACATAATTTAATTTAATATATTTTCAACAGTGCTTTCCTTACTGGTCGCATACAGCTATTTGTTCTCAGATGTTTTTGCCTCTACTCTATTCGCTGATAATCGTCAATTTGCCTAGGTAGTAGTATTTTTCTATGACATCTATTTTTATTTCAGACTAGTGGACATTGGAACAGTATTGACGGATCTCCGCTGGCGCGGAGCTCCTATTTTAAGTTGTTTTGGCCCTTCGGGCCGATGCAAAACTAACATAACCTAAACCTACCTATACCTATTTCTACTTATTAACTTCCTTTAATTTTTCCATGAAAGTCTATCTAAATTAATAAAGTAAACTCATTTGAGGACCTTTATCCATTTTCATAACAAACTAACAATTTAATAAATCAACAATACTCATTTTCAAAAAAAAGTTTTCAATCAAACGCGCTCACGTCAACGCATTAAAAAATTAATAATAAAACTTCTTGCAGTTTGTAAACCATCAGCAATAGGTAGTTAGAATGAAACAGCAATAGGTACCTTTCACTCTAACGACATATGAATAGGTTTTATGCTTCAGACAATTCTTGGTATTTGATTGAGTGAGATAGCAGTATACGTGTTATTATTTCACACGGCCACATTGCGCGTTGCTTTTTCAATTAATTTAGAATTTTACTTTCTAATTTATAACATTTTCGAAATGACTAAAATATTTATAGTGCTAAAAACAATTAATTTGTAACTGTTTACTAAAATGTAGCATGCGATGTGTATAATATTTGGATGTAATTCTAATGAAAAAAGGTGCATGAGATTAGGTGGTAGTTTAGTGTTTTTGGTGGTACTTGACAATTTTTTTGATGCGATTATAAATTTATAGGAACGCAATAAGTAAAATAGGTGCAAGTGCTGCAAAAATAGGTAGAATTTTTTTGGTGACTTGGAATTGCTGATCGATAAATTTTTTTGAGTGTTCAACCTTATTTTAGGGTTCGAAAATTTGATGATATCAAAAGTTATTTAGGTGATCATTTTATTTGTTCCCATTAAAAAAGCCTGAGACCGTTAAATAACAAACCGAGAAATGCGTTTATTAGTTTGCTCGTTGCTAAGTCTAGTGCGCGTAAACACAGCTATCTCTATGTGGCGGAATTAATTTACCTATCTTTGAAAGATCGTAATGAAATAGCGGCTAAAGCCCGGGCGCCGAATAGAAAGAATATCGTACATTGTCCTTTAGACCGATTGCCAGAGAGAAACAACATTTTTTGTAATAAAAATTATTAAATATTACCATGTTAATAGTTTTATTAGAATAAACAATATAATATGTATGGTTTATAATCAAATCCTTTATTATTATCTCAATGGTTTAATATTCAATGGGGTACGAATGTTAAGAAAAAAATAATGTCTAAGCTAAACGCATAATTGCCCACTATGGAAGGTAAAGTGAGTTGTCCTATACATGTAAAGGAACGAGTTTGCGTTTTAAATAATATAAGTCAGTCTTTCTTGATTAGTCCACGTGTTTTCAGATTACCTACTCTAAAAAATATTGATATTGTCATAATACAAAGAATAAAGTTTACTAGTTATCTAAAAAAAGGAAAAAAAGAAGTATTTCAATTTAAATATTACACCTAAGAGCGCCCGAATATTACGAACAAAATAATATTACGTGCATAACAGCGCGCTATATTACTACAAGGAAAAGATTTACAATCTCCGATTCCAACGTTCAATGTCACTGAGTGAGTGCGACGCCAATAGGTATAATTGCGCGCGAGTGACAGAGATAAGTAATGATGAGTCCAATGTACGAAATTCTTTTTATTCGGCGTGTGGGCTTTAACACAATTGCAAGTACACTCGAGAGCAAATAAAATGAATTTCCGTGCAAATTTTACTTATTTTATTTGCTATTGAGTATAACAAAAAAAAACGAATGAACCGATAAAAATGAGACGTTCTAAAGTCGAAAAACGTTTACGTTACGTTTACGTTTAGAATATATCGTGAATCCTATGTATCCAATACCTACAATGCCGTGGACGACCATTAGCGTCCACAGCATAGTTATTACGGCGTGTATTAGGTTAACATTGAAGAAGAAGTAAAGAAAAAGTAGTGGTAGTAGTAGTACATGTACGTATTTATCATCATCATAACATTTAAGAGCTTGGCTCTTGTCGGTGGAGTAATTGCTAGCTTATTCTGCTTTCAGCTTTGTCCTTCACTTCTTTATATGACGAATCATTTATTTTTTCTTTTATATGCTTCTTATACGTAATTCTAGGTCTTCCCCTTTTTCTTTTTCCCTCTATCTTTCATGTACGTATTTTACTGACGTAATAACAGCATAAAACAACAGGAGGGAAAAAATCTGAGGAAAATATTTATTAATGATTCATAAGAAAATTTCTCTTAATTCTTATCCACTTAGTAAATCCGCTATTTAACGAAAAGAAAATAATTTCCTGTTTGTATGTAATCCTACGAAAAAATATTTGTAGAGGTAGGTACTATACTGACGAGCAAAAATGACGGGCACACTTTGTATGGAAGTTCCATAGAAAGTGTACCCATTATTTTTGCTCGTCAGTATATTTATAAAAGGTAAAAATCACTCAATAGTCAGTCTCCGTGACATCCACTAAATGGTGGCCATAAATCTGGCTGCCGCCGCGCTTCGGTCTGTCACGCGTCTCGCGTCGCTGCGCATCGATACACACACACGTACATCAATTTATTATTTCAATACACTTTCGTGACAGTTTTATAACCTAATTAAGGCATTCGCTCTGGAAAGGGTTAACGCGGCTATGTTAATAAAAGTCGATGTTTTAATAACATTTGCCAGTAGGTAATATACCAAGTGTTCCCTATATCGTATCCTAATATTCATTATTAACGAGCTAAGTTGGCAATTAAGTTTGTAATGTATTTTTCTATATCTTATTTGTGACCAGAAAAAAGAACAACTATTCATCCCAGATGGATCATCCCATGCACTGACCGAGCTAACTACATTTTTATAAAGTCATTGTGACAGTTGTGACGCCTGAATCAATTAAGGAGTCGGTTCCAGTGCATCAAAGAGACCCAAAATTACATTAAGCTTCCTATATTCAAATTAGCGTAAGCATTAGCTAAGTGATCTAGTGGCTGGCAGCAAATTGCATCATCCTTAGTCTTCGGTGAGAGCTCTTAGCACTTGTCACGTCATTTAATTTACAAGTAATTACTGTAATTACCGACTAATTTTTGTATACCCCCAGGCACTCACTAAAGCACATAGGTACTGTACGATCACAAAGCTAACTCGTATACCTATGTATATTACCTATATAATATCTGTAAAGATATTTTAGGAGAATAAAATGCATGAGGGGACCTAAAATTCATCCCCTACGTGGGTTGAAATGGAACGAGCTATAACACTAATTAATAAAAAATACTTTACTTAATAAATGAATGGCGCTACTGGTCCTGCTACCAATTTTGTGCTGTGAATTTTATTCCTTTCTTAATCTACTTATTTACAATTGAATACAAAAACGTTACAATAAGATTATGGGCTTTGGTGAAAATAAAATACATAGTATTCAACAATTCAAATATATCCTACCTTTACTAGCGACCCGCCCCGGCTTTGCAGGGGTAGTCCAGTATTTTAATCCGGTATAATTTTCTATAAGTAAGTAGTATAAAACTATAGTTCATACAAAACTCTGAGGCCAAATTCTGTCAAACGAACGCAAGCAAAACTCGACTTAGAGCTCCGACTGTTAGGTAGATTTTTGCTTGCGTTAATTTGACAGCACTTGACCTTACAGGTGTATAAGAACTATACAATAGAACCACTGCTAAGCCTGGGCTTGATCATATAGAGATTTAATGTTTATGTCTTATTAATGGTAAGACATATTCATATCTGACATGTTCATGACATGCTCATGTCTTACTTATTAAACAGCAAAGATATTAATAAAGTTCCTCCTTCATAACACCTACTATTATTCGGGTTTAATTAAGCTATCGAGTTTAAGATATCCCTTTTTAAAGTAGGTATAATTTAAGATTTAAACGAGAATTTGTATGAAAACGCAACGTGATAAGTATCGAATGAAAGTTAAGTTTATTATAACATTTTCCAGGGAAATGTATTAATTAATCAGATTTTAAACGACACTAACGTTTGGTGTTTTAAAATAACTGTTTTTATAGATTTTGGACTCAAAATTAACACATATAAAACTAAAACTTTAATTACATCAAAATTAAAACCAAGGAAGAAAACCATTAAAATAAGAGGAACGGACATTGAACACGTATCCAAATTTAGATATTTAGGTAGCCTAGTCACCGAAGACGCCAAGTGTTCAGACGATATTATTTCGAGGATTGCAATGGCTAAAACTGCTTTCAACACCAAAAAACAACTGTTCCGGGCCAAAATATCCAGAAGTACCAAAAAACGCCTGATAAAAGTCTTCATCTGGAGTATAGCTTTATACGGGTGCGAGACTTGGACTTTGACCCAAAGAGAAAGGAAAAGGATTGAGGCGTTAGAGATGTGGCTCTGGAGAAGAATGGAGAAAATAAGCTGGACAGAAAGGAAGACAAACCAAGAAGTGTTACAAATAGTGGGAGAGAAGAGAAACTTATTGAAGACAATTGAAAATAGACGAGGCCAAATGATAGGTCACTTGTTACGACACGACACTTTCTTCAAAAATATTCTCGAAGGCAGGATTGAAGGATCAAGGGGTAGAGGTCGACCGAGGAGAAGCTTTGTACAGCAATTGAAGGAAAAAGTAAATGTCGAGTCTTACCGGGACCTAAAGAACTTGGCCGAGGACCGTGAGAACTGGCGCCAACTCCACCGACAAGAGCCGAGCTCTTAAATTTTGATGATGATGATGATGATGATCTTTTTTAAAACTAGGCCATAGGTATCAGTGGCGGCGCATCAAAAATATTGTTCGGAAAGCCGGAAATGATTTCCCTTTCTTATTCTTCATGAGCCGTAGTAAAATAACTGGTCTGGTTGAAAACAAGCCGGTGGGAATCGAGTTGTATGGACGCTCCGCCACTGATAGGTATTTACACGCTTGCTGTATCTGAAAATATTTAAATGAACAAAATTTTCTTAAAAATGTACTCAATTTTAATGGCCCAAAAAGGTTAATAAGGAAAATTTTGAATGTTTATTATGAAATTTACTAATTACCTATTGTACTATAGAAAATTACAAATAAAAACCTAAGCTCTCCCGAATTCTCAAAAAATATTAATCTATAATCTGAATTACTGGAATATCGTAATTATCCGAATTTTACGTAAATGGAATCAAACTTTACGTATATATCTCTATAGCGGAAACGATACAGTTACGTACCTCTAGGACGGGCTAAGCCATAACTTTATGAAAAAGGGATTTTTATTGGTTTAAACTTTATTCCATACAAATAATTCTTATCGTATACAAAAGGCGGACCTAAGTTAACATTCAGGCAAAGCAGAAAGATATATTACTAAACCTTAGTAATATAACAGTTCCATATACCAAGAAAATAGACAACTTAAGACCTTTTCTTGTAAAGTCTATTGTGTTGGAACAGGTTACAGATGCCAGTCCGGGTGACATAAACCTCTTTCGCAACGCGCCGAGCGAGGTGTCAAATATATGAAAACACATCCTCGCACATCTCTGGTAGAAACGCAGCCTTAACCAACCTTGAGTTATTCTTACAAGGTGCTTCTGGACTCCCCTCTAACTTACTAATTTGCCTAACCATATCATAGGTATACATACTAATATTGGGCACAATACCTAGTTAGTACGTACGTAAGTACTAACCGCGGCTATTTCGCGCCATTAAATTCTCGAGTACCTACTTTTTTCATTCCCAAGATTGCTATCTTCAAAGCTTTTTCCGTTTCAAGATATCTACTCGGTATTATGAGCCTCTTTTCAACTTGTTATTAGAAAAATACTTCCGCTCATAATACAAGTTATAGTTCGTTCAAAACTGTAAGGCCAAGCGCAATCAAAAATCTCTAAGGCGATTTCCTGACTTGGGGAGGCGGGATCGATATGTGTCATTTTCTTCTTTGACGTAAATTTACTGACGGCGCAAAGATTCTCACTTGGCGGAACACTGTCAGTATTACTTTTGCGCAGTAGTAATACCATGCGCAGAAGCGGAGCAGTACTACCGCCTTCGCATCGTCCCGCTACCGCGCATCCCGCGCTAGTCAGGAAGCCCTCATTTAAATATAGGGGCGCAGTAAAAAATGGTACCGAGTCGACTGACGGCTGACACTGACATTTGATACTTTTCTCATATCGTACTGCCTCCGCACCGACAAATCAGGAAGTCGCCCAAGTCTACTTTTGCTTGCGTTCGTTTGACAGAATTTAGCCTTAGAGTTGTTTCCGAACTTACAAGTCATTATGCAATAGATTTGACACGGCCTACTTGGTATCTATCCTGGTCGCCGGTTCGTGCTAGGGTGGCGTGCGGACGAGCGGAGCTGCGGTATGCAATCGATCTTGTGGTAGGTCGACGCACGGACACCCTGCCCTACGGCTCATTCCACCGACGCCGACGCTAACTGGTTGCACACCACGGATCCATATTTACCTAAGATTTATAGATACATGTTGCACACAGTTATGCATCCGTTTAATAAGAGAACAACGGTCGAAACTCACTTGGAAAAGTCGCCATTTGCGACATGCACCGTTTTTCTGTTATTATATTAGATTAGATTAGATTAGATTATTTATTTCATGATAAAAAATTACATTATAAATTGTCATACATGTCAAAGTTATAAGAATAGTTATCATGATCGTCAAAACAGCATAAATAAAAATAAAACAATGTCTACAATATTAATTGTAGACATTGTTTTATTTTTATTTATGCTGTTTTGACGATCATGATAACTATTCTTATAACTTTGACATGTATGACAATTTATAATGTAATTTTTTATCAATATTAATTGTAGACATTGTTTTATTTTTATTTATGCTGTTTTGACGATCATGATAACTATTCTTAAAGAAAACAATAATCAAATTCAAATATATCTCCCGATATCTCCCTACTGATTATTTGGTTGTCCATTTTAAAGCAAAGCTATCAATGTAATCAAAACTATACTATTTAATGAATTCGGTCTCAATTGTGAAATGCAATGGTCAATGCGTGTATTTACGGAATAGTTAATTATGTAGGCTATTGATTTGTTGGTTTATCTCTTGAATAACGAGGAGCTCCAGGATTTTGTAATTATTATTATTGAATAACGGGACTTAATCGCGTACAATTTTAACTAATTTACCTTTAGTAAGTAACACCTACCTAAAACTAAGTTGTTACCTATACGTAATTAGGTACTCACTAATCATTACGGCTAAATGAGATATACTAAAACAGAGTAATTAACATAAATGGGATGAATGGGTATTTTACATCTGTATCGAAAAATGTGACCTAGGTTGACAATAAAATACCTATTTCTCTAGAATTTGTGCGAGCCGAGCACTTAGATAAACCTAAATCATAGGACCTTTTAATTTTTTTCGTCCCGTAATTTATTATAAGGTACCTATCTCACACTAACAATAAATATCTGGGCGATCGAGCTTCGCTCGGCGTTTTCCCGGGCTTGAGACCTAGCTAGATCGATTGCTAGTCCCCGAAAACCCCCACATACCAAATTTCATCACAATCGTTAGCGCTGTTTCCGAGATCCCCGAAATAAATAAATAAATATACGAGAATTGCTCGTTTAAAGAAATAAGATATTCCAGGTTCTGACAAAAAAAAAAATACTTATCTAGTCTCTACCTAGTTTTATCTTTTGGAAAGTGATAAAACCTTTCCTTCTCACTTCCTGTCGAGATACATACAAACAATGCATAACAAACTCCTATTTTATTCGACTCGTGTCATTTTAACTGCGTTTCATTGCGCACCGTAAGGCTGCGTTTCCACCAGAGATGTGCGAGGATGCGTTTTCGTACATTTGACACCTCGCAACGCGCCGAGCGAGGTGTCAAATATATGAAAACACATCCTCGCACATCTCTGGTGGAAACGCAGCCTAATGAGCCGTGATTGATCGGTGACTAAAACGCCGCGCAGGGGCGAGGTAACTCACGTCGGTGCGGGATAGTTCGTGTCCGTTCTGTATGTAATACTATTATATTATTCTGTGGCATTGTGCATTAAGTGTAGTGATAGGGAATATTTACGAAAGTCCATTAGAAGTTATTTATGTTGTTTTCGTTCGTAAATTATCAATATGTGTTGTTTGTAGTTAAAGCTGCCTACGCAAAGCCCTGCTTGCAGTGCCACTGCCAAATCGTATTGTGTGTATGCATGCAGGGCCGTTTTTTTATCTGTTAAATCAGCCCTGCATGCATTACACACAATACGATTTGGCAGTGGCACTGCAAGCAGGGCCCTGTAGGCAGGGTTTTGAGTAGGCAGCTTGACGCGTAGACGCAGGCCCACTGATTTTATTATCGTTCTTAAGTTTTTCATAACGTTAGCTTCTCATACTTATCACCCAATAGCATGTAACGTATCTGAAAACAACCACCTAGCTGATAAAAGCTTATTCAATGTCAGACTTTAGGGTAGTTGTTTATCTCTGTAACATCGCCTACCGCCTACGCAGACAGTAGGTATCTAGACACGTGTATACCGTGGTATAAACAGTACAGTCGAACTCAATGGACACGTAGGTACTTTGTGGTTTTTAACCGTTGTGGACTTGGACATAATGTTAAAGTCCCTTATGAGTTTCACCGTAGGTACGCAAAAGACCAGCCAGTAAGGAACTCGTAGCTGCAGGATCGTTATTGTCGATGTCTTATGTTACGAGTCACGTAGGTAGTTTTTATTACGGGCTTATATTGGCTTGTCAGGAAAATTCGACTCCAATTAGGTTATTCCCGCAATTTCGTTCACGTGAAACTCGTTTATGTCATTCGTCCATATAAACTTACATCCCACAATTCATCCTCAGGAGATGATTTCTGGGATAAAATCCTACTTTGTTCCCGAGGACTCGAACTATCGCCATCCATACCAAATCTCAATTGGTTCAGCGGTTTCAGCGTAAAAAAGTAGAAGACAGACAGACAGTACTTTCACATTTATAATATTAGTAGGTACCTATAACGCGATAAAACCGCCGGTTCTTTTCCTCTTTTTTGAGGTGCAATACGATACGAGTAAAGAGTATTTGTATTGTATTGTAAACACGATAAGATAAGGAATCTAATGTGTAAAGATTTCACATTTTACAGCAATTAAAAAGACAACGTGCGTGCAAAATACGGTTTCAAAAAGTAAAAGCTTTCCGCAATAATATCAAGCGTAATTTGTCAACAGAAAAGTTAAGTGATTAATAACGGTTTTAAATGCAAAAACTTGCATCATTTACACCTCGGCGGGGAATTATTTAAATTTATTCATGAGCAGTGGGAGTCGGTAATCGTCTGCATGAATAAATAGGAAGCAGTGTACTTACAAATCACTTCAGGACGGCAACGTGCCGTACCTTACTCATACGCAAATGTAGGCGCTTGAGATTGTTTCTTGAAGGCACGAGACAATTTACGTTTCCAGCGCTAGTTTGCTTTTTCGTTCGTCGTGATTTTTAGGTCTAGTTTTAGTTCATGATTTTTTTTGTGTAATTTTTCAAAATGACTACTTTTGCTTGTTACTATTAGACTTTGAAAAGGACAACATAATGAATTATGTTGTTTCAACTCGGGTTGTTCTCAAAAAGAAATATAATTGTAAAAGATGAAAACCCCAGCAAAATGTGTAAAAGGATATTTTCACTTTGGCGTTATTTAACCAGACAAATTTTCCTTATTTTCTTAAAATATCACAGAAAATAAATTTTACAACAATTTTCATTTTACAAGACGAAGATATCCGTTGCGATTTTTCCTTATTTGTTATAACAGAGTATTAATAAAATAATTGTTACCCAACAAAAATCCAACTACAATTTTCAGGCAAGATATATTGGCGCTCTAAGTCTGTGGCGCTCTCACTTCGTTCGAGGCTGAAATACGTGGTTTTAGCAAAGTTAAACATTCTGCTTTTAATTTTGAATACGAAGGAATTCAACAAATATAGATGCAAATATTTTATGACTCAGTCAAATACTATCGAATTCATTTTAAAATTGTTAGTGTATCTAGGCTGTTGTTGGCTAACGATAATAGTGTTTGTAAGTGGACCATTTTAAGAGAATATCAGTTAGGAACTTTTTTAATACTTACTTTCCTTCTCTAAAGCAGACATTAAGAACCATGGAGAATGGCGACAATGGTATATAAAGAAAATTACTAAGTAGGTATAAAATACACCACTTAGATGAACTATAATCATTTTCAGATTACGAGAAATTAAAAAAAATTAACATACCCAATTATTGTCCTATACTAATCAATATAATCCATTATCATTCATCGTCCCTTCCGTTGTAACCACAATGGTCATGTGGAAATCACCGAAGTTTTAACGAAATCGATCCGATTAACTTTTAATCATCCAACAATTCCGACATGTATACCTAATGGAAATAAATTGCTGTTATTAACTTGAACTGTACTTAAAGATACAAAAATACACCAACACATTAAATAATTTAGTTCGAATCGGGTATCACTTACAATTGTTTTCCACAACACTGTGCCTCAACTTTATTTTGGTCTACGCTTGAAACGCAGCTTTTAAAATAATACTCTCATAATCATTGTATTTTATGCGATGCCAAGATAAGATACCGTTATTGTTGGACATCAAAAAATATTTCGATAACCTTTTTATTCCTAAGGGGTTCTTCAGCCTTCGGCGAAATGGCGATCGTACAGCTAACAGCGCGTCCAGCGTTAACCCTTTCCGCCCCATGAGACTGCCAGCCAAGTAATGGCGATGCAGTAACCTCCCGTTTATACCCACTCAACCTCGGGTAAAAATGCAACGTAAATGAAACCTTATCTCGATCAATAAATGCTCACAGTTTAATTACTGCTGAGTTATTAGATTGCCTTAATTAAATACGACTTAAGTTTGCCTGTGTATTTTACAAAGCGTAAAAAAGTTGACGACAACGCAATCATTATAAAACAAGCTAATTTCGCCTTTCTTCCCTATCCCCGGCGGGACTGGTTTTGCCACTGTAAGCAAATTTTAATAATGCTTACTGCGGCAACCGCGGCTATTTCGCGCCATTGAATTCTCGGGTACCTACTTTTTTTATTCCCAAGATTGCTATCTTCAAAGCTTTTTCCGTTTGAAGATATCTACTAGTTATAAAAATGGACTCGCTTAACTGTATCGGGATGCGGAAAACGTAAATATACCTACATAAGTTATCTACCAAATTGGCACAATGATACTAATTAGAATCTTTCTGGTGAACGTAAAAATATAAAAGTGTTCGATCGAACGGTATCGCTAGTGAAGTTTCCTTCGGCTTATGTATTCACACTAAAATGCTTTCCTTGTTCTCGTACCCAACAGCAGCCACACCGTAATGTAAAATAGACCGAGCCTGTTGATCTGCGTTGAAACTTGAAAGCTAATATCGAACGAGCGCCGAGTGAATCTAAGATAAACGACAATGAGCAGATATAAATTTAAGCGTTTGCGTGACTGGGTTGCCTTATTGTCACTCTACTCGTTCTTACCAAGATAATTTGACTGTCACTAACTAAACTACTCCACGATATTTGGATTATTTCAGCAACAAAAATTTGCCATTGCTACTCGTAGTAACGCATCCGCACTCTGTGCTTATTGGTTTCGAGGAATAGTTATAGTACAGTCTCGACGCCTTTAGGCTGCCCCGAAAACTCTAATAAAGCCGCTCGATACCCACTTGAAATTGAAACTTAGGTTTGGCTATAGGCACAGAATAAGTAATAGTACAAGTACAGAAGTTTCTCTGCTAACAAATTCCCCGTTTAGGTATGCCAAACGTGCCTAAACGTGGCCATCTCTTTCTATCGCACGCAACGCGCTCTTTCGAGGCCCCGCCCTCAGCGCTAGGGTTACCACCAGCGAGAACCTATTTTAATATATGTACTTTATTATTAGTAGTGTTGTTTACAATACAATTACGAATAGTACTTTTAAGGTTCCGTAGCCAAAATGGTGAAAACGGAACCCGTCCGTCCGTCTTTTCGTCTGTATGTGACAGCCGATGTACTCGGAGACTATAAGCACTACAAATACAATTAAAACATTTAGCAGGAAGGTGTGTTCTACTCGTATGAACCGCTACGTAAAAGTCATTTTGTCAGACCTTTTACACGTGCAGCCTATGGACTAATTACACTAAAAAGGCGTTCAATGCTCTGCGTGTCCAATACAATAATGGTTTCAGGATGCTGTTGGGGCTTCCACGATTCTGTAGCGCATCAGGCAGGCATGTTCGCGGAGGCGCGCGTTGACAGCTTTATTGCTATAATACGCAAGAGAACTGCCTCCCTGATGCGGCGCGTTCGTGAGAGTCCCAACAGTCTCCTGAAGGTATTGGTGGAGTATCCGGCCAGTACAATATGGAGGCACTGGGACTCCATACACATGGACTCCAGAGGGGGTCATGTGTATAATATTTTTTAATTTAAATTAAATTAAATGTAATACTAACATAGGGTTTAAGATTTATTTTTTTGCATCTGTTACTAACATATTCTATGGACATTGTCTGATTTAAATAAATTGAATTGAATTGAATTGTAAAAGTGATGTGAAATGACGAAAAAATATTAAAGTAGGGGGAGGGGGCACTCCATACATGTAACCAGGGGATACAAAGTTTTATATAATTTTTAAAGGCGTTTTCATTTTCGTTTTCTTTTAATGTCAACCGTTGGTGAATACCAAACTCAATGACCGTTCTTACGTCTACGTTCTTATTATTATTGGTGCAACCTGCTGCAATACAATAATGCTGTGGTTTTGACATTATTATTTAACACGAAACTACACGAAAATAATTATTTTTTATGATCGTACAAGCGCGTGCGCGTGCGGTCCGTAACGCTGCTCCGCAGCCATTGAATAGTCACACAATGTGTGAGCCGGCGGCCGCATGTACTTTGCGCGGCGCGATGACGTCACGGTAGTAAGCCCCTCCTGCTATAGGTATAACATATCTTTCTCCGCATATATTTTAAGCCAATTGCTTTTCAGATGACGAACGTCATATGATGGTATATTGTTTGTTCGGGTAAAATAATTTTACATGCCTTCCTATTTGCAGAGGCAGGTATGGTACACTGCTCTCAAATCATGTGATATTAAGGCAATAAATCATCAAGCTGAATTTTATCGACGTGTCCTAAAAAAAGACAGTCCTATTATCTAACTAATATTAGAATTCCTCAATATCCAATGTTGGAGTGCAGGTAGTTCAGAAAATTTCTAAATAAAGTTAGTAGAAAGAAGCTATTAAGAAACCGTTCATCAATTTTATAGACCCTAAATTCCAGTAGGCAGGAAACTGCTCCGGGTCATGCAACTATAAACCTAGCGGTCTGGTGACACCGTGACAATGGGCGCAGTGCCCTACAGTATATATATTCATACTATCACTGAATTGTTATAAAAATGAGAATTAATTCAACTTGGAGCAAACCTCTCGTAGTCATATCATGAGCGGATATGATTGGATTGCATGGGCAGGTATTTCCGAATTTTCCCCGATATGGAGATCTAAGTGGTCATAGTCTGGTAACTGAAAATTTAAGTATCGGTGCAAGAAAAAGCTGACTATGCACGAGTTGTTCTTAATAATGAAATTATATGAATATTTTGTAAATGCAAACAATAGCTGTCAATCTAAGAATCAGGACCAAGGATCAAAAAACCTAAAAGGGAAAATAACAATGGGATATTGGTCGGAAATTAAACAAAACGCTTACGTCTTTGGCCTATTCTTATGGTAATTTGACCTCACTGTCACGCGACTTTCTGTCCACACCCTGATAATATGCAAATTAGCACCGTCTATAGAGTGGCCTGAAAATACTTGCTGATTGAGCCTCCCTGCATTATCTGGGAAAACTTTATTAGTTCATCGGCCGTACCGTAAAATGGGGTGAGTAGGGATTGCGAGGGTAGTTGGGTCATGAATGAGGAGAGAAGGGATGACCGAGGGGTGAGTTGGCTTTTATAGGCTCCTGCTACGTAAACTATATATTCTAATTACAAATCAAGCGATTATAATGTTCCTAATCCCAAAGTGTCGATCCAACAATTTTCCCAACTCACCGTAGTACGAAATCCCGCCTCACCCCAATCTACCTCAACTATGGGGTGAGGTGCGATTTTCAACTATTTTGTTAAAGTTATGTACACGAAATCATAAAAAAAAAACTAAAATTCAAACAATAAGAACACGTTTTTGTACCTCTACACGTATAAACCAATGTGACACATATTTAAAAAAAACTTTTATCCAGGTTTCAACTTCGGCTTTGTCCCTACTCACCCCATTTTACGGTAACACGAATAGGCACTAACAAAATGAGGTACCTAAGTAAATGGAAATTAAACAAATTTTGAAATGACAGATTTGCATTTGTTTTGCTATGTTAGACTTTAGAACATATAAAATTAAAAATTTAGTACCTATGGGAACTGCCAGGTTCAAATTAGATTGTTAATCCTTTTATTATGGAATTGCTGCAAGGATATTGGTAACTACTAACTACTGGTTAGTTCAGATCTGATATTATAATAATTATAATATCAGATCTGGATTATAATATAATTTAATAAAATCATGTTACAAAACTCTCAAAAATATAAGTAAACGAAAAAAAAAAAAAATTTCAATCAATCAAAGTTTTCGGATTTAAAACGCTCATATGTATAATGTATAAAATTTGTGTAGCAAAAACATTCATAAAACATGACACTCGGTAGATACTAAATTTAATGCCCAAAATTATGGGCGAAAAACTTGGTTTTAATGGGTGAAACTCCAACGGCCATTAGTGTAAGCCCCGCGTCATTCTCCCGGTACAAACTCAGGCTTTTTATTGCAATAAACTTTCTGACAAGCCATTTGTGGCAGGAAAGTGTTCCCTGAAATTAATCACATGACCCACTACAGGCATTGTTTATTCGCGGGCACACTCGTGATCGCATCTTTATTTCTTTAGGAAAGATGGTTTCTTTCCTGGTAGTAGTGTGTTTAGCACTAATAAAAATCCACCAAGTGTGAGTCAGACTTCGCACATTTAGGGTTCCGAACTAACCGCAAAATTAAGTTGTATGTTTTCGCGCCATCTTTAGATGTATGGGAGCTCCCCTTAAAACGTTTAAAAATAAGTTTTGACTATTTGTATGTGGCTTTGGGACACCAAGATGCTTATACTGTGAGAATTTGAAGACTGTGTAGCTCCAACCGTTTGGCTGTACACCTGTGTGACAGACGAGTGACGACGGACGGACGCGTGAGTGACAGCAATAGAGTTCCGGTTTGACCCGTCGGGTACGGAACCCTAAAAAGTGTATTACACTTTACCTACACTAAACGGTTAAAACTCACGTATGAACACCCCGGGCGATATGTTTCGAAGTCTACGGGAGTTCTTCTTCAGGTTGAGCGCGTTTGCGACGAATCCATAACGCTGGTAACAAACATGTCAATTACGTAAGTTTTACCCGTTAAGTATAAATATACTGACGAGCAAAAATAACGGGTACACTTTCTATGGAACTTCATACAAAGTGTACCCGTTATTTTTGCTCGTCAGCATAGTTTTAACATGACTCACGAAAGTTTTAACTCAAAAGTGTACAATTTACTTCTTTGTTCGAAATTTGGAAAAAATAATTCTGAAAAGAGTGTTTAAATTTTTTTTGTTTTACATTGTGTCGTTTTCCATACATTTTGTATCGGTTGTCACCATACCTAGTGGAAACCTAAAAACCAACCGTACAAATGAAAATCAACTCAGAAAATCTGTTTTGGTGGAAGAATTCCAAATAGGTACTTAATGATAAAAAACCATAAGGTACGAAAACGCCCAGGATGAAGTAGAATGCTTTACAATGCGAAAGTATACTTGTTGAATACTTGGTTTGTTTCTGTCTGTTTAAGATCATTTGAAAATAAACATAACGAATAAGGAATCTAAAATTTCCAAGTGAATCCGTACAAATAAAAAACTTAACTAAAATTGGTAAACAATGTAAGTACCTATTGTTTGTATTAAAGTTTGTGTGAGGTGAGGCGAAGCTTAAGCTTAAAATTAGTGAAATCATAGTTCGTTTCAGGCACCCAGAGCGCTTAGCTGAAGCGTGGTTAAACTGGCTTGCAAGCGAGTAAACTTTTGTCTTTGTTTCCAGAGTCCGTTGTATTTCATTGAAGAAAATTGGGCAATTAATTTTTGCTAGGTCTCGAATGAATTACTAGTCGCCCAAACAAGCGTCAGGGTAATAAATAAGCTTTAGTTACGTCGCTGTTAAGCTAAGTAAGTCCTATGCAAATGAGTATATTGCTGACACACGAACTAGATATATTTAATAAGAATTATGATGTAGTTATACTCTTTCAGTAAACATATTTTAATAACGGCTCAATTTAATATAAAATATTTATGTTATAGGTATTAGGTATTCTTATGTAGGTATTTTGAGGGTAGCAGCTCAAGGTACGGGTTGTGGGGATTCTAAATAGGTTTGCTATATCGCTATGCTGAAAATAAAACACTTTTGCGATACTAACTTCCCGCTGTAATACGTGCTCCGACCATATCACAGCTCACAAAGCTAAGAAGCGAATTCATGACCAGCTCTGACGAAATCTGGGATAAGAGTCCCCCCGAAACAACTGTTTTCCAAGGAATGCCGCTTGACAGGTATTCAAATTTGTATATGGTATGATATGATTCTGGAACCACTTGGCCAGCGACATATCATACCAACCTCTACAGTACATTGCCAGATAGCGAAAAATGCATATATCGAACGCTTATCAAACTATTCCTTCCATATTACTACCCTCGATAATGTATACATATACTAAACTTGGAACATCTGTTTCGTTGTGCCACGTATTTGACTACTAAGCCAGTATTAACATCATAATTTATGCATAGAAGTCGTAAAATATAACGTCAACGTTTTTATTGCTTCCCTAATCTACAACGCGTATATATATATATATATACGATACGGGAATCGGTTCGAATAAATAATTGGCGAGGCTTACCACAAATCTCTTCTCGTTTATTAGTCGGCTAACGCGGAACATCATTCTTCGCCGCTTCCTATACTTTTAGTTATTTTGGCTTACCTGTAGTTTTGCAAAATAAAGGTTACCTTTCGACTACAAAAAAATCCGCCGTCTAAAAATGGATTATTAGCAAAGACAGATCTTTGGTATGTTAATTTTTTTATTGTATTTTTACTGTTTATTTCATTTTACAATAGTACTCGTAGATATAAACTTAACTAATATATACATTGGTGCCCATACGGCTGGCCACATTTCCGACCGTATGGTTAGCCAAATTTGTATAAACTAAAATTAAAAGTTTTTTTAGCAGTATTGAAAGTAAGTACCTATACTAAAGGATGATTCACGCTAGACCGTTCCTTGTCCGGGCCGGTCCGTTTTGTAGTAGGTAATACAAGAAATCGACGGACGCGCGACGGCCGTCGATTTCTTGTACTAGAAAACGGGCCGGCCCGGACACCGAACGCTCTAGCGTGAACCATCCTTTATTCGGTTACTTGAGCTTTGTTGCGTTTACATTTTTACTCGAGTAATTATTACTATATGCTGTCATATTAATGATTCTCAAAGGAACTGATCTCTAAATTGAACTATGATAACTAGTCTCTCTTTATTTTGCTTTTTGACTTGTTAAGGCCTTGGTCGTTCTGACGCCGTCGCCGGCGACGGCGTCAGAACGACCAAGGCCTTAGAGATATCATAGTAATTACAAGTTTACGACGATACCTTAGTAAATGACGAGAACAGTAGGAATTTCACTGATAATATAGAAAAAAACATATAATTTCTCACTTTCCGCAAAAAAAAACTTGTTTGCATAGCGTTAAGTGCAGTCACGGTTAAGTGGGTACTGTAATTCAGTTTCGTTTGTACGAAGCCTTTGAAACGAAATGACGTGACTCTGATGGCAGAGCGCATTTAAACTTTGTTGAAACGTTAGCCAGAAGTGGCAAGTTAACGTAAGATTATCTCGAAAGATATAATCTCTCTCTGTCGCACAGTGCCGTGAGTTATTCTCTGGAGGAATGATTATATTTAAGCTTTTGGACTTCTGCAGGAAAGACACCTTAGTTACAACCCGTTCCCTTTTACTATTATTTTGTTATATAACCTCATATGTATATTTTCAATGATTGTCAGTTTATCTATTTAAGGTCAGAGAATTCATATTTACAATGAAACATTAACAACTGAAAATGTTATTTATAATTTTATAACCCCGAAAGTCGACTTTGCCTACTTATACTTTAGATAAAATCAATCTTCATTAGGTATACAGTGTTAATCTGAAACTTCTATTTTTTACCTTTAAATTGCTAAATTGCTACGTGTAATATCTAATATGGTATGCAGTTAAATGCTATTGAAACGCATGGCGTGCTCCTATTCTGGTACCCGCACCCTTTCCTCCGTTCACGATGGTGTACGCAGTAAAACAATTTTGTGACGAAACAAAATTGTTTTAGTTCCCTTGTAACAATTTACAATTATTTAATATTGTAAGGTTTAAATTGAAAAGTTGAATTCTAACAGATGAACCTTTCCCGTTCACGGGACAATGGTGTCCCGGACCTTTGGGAGGCGTGCGCGGAGCCGAAGTGCTCGGTACCATCGAGTACCACATAGACATAGCCAACACGTAGAGGCCCTTTTTATTATTATTATTTATTTATTTAATAATCAGAGTATAAAAACATAAAATTACCAGGGTCTCAGAAAACTGTCGGAACGCCTGATATATTATTATTATTTAAGACTAACTTAAGTACCGCAGCATAATTCTTATTTCGTTTATCTCTATTGTATTAATAAAATAACACTGTCCCGAGTACAGTCAGCAGCAATGGTTGCTACGCGGGCGAGGCGCTCAAAATGATCTTCACACATCTTTCTTGTAAGGGAATAAGAGCGTGTGAAGATCATTTTCAACACCTCGCCCGCGTAGCAACCATTGTTGCTGACTGTACCAACAGTTTTGTGTGTAAATAGAAATAGAATTTGCGTAGCAAAAATTTTAATGATGTAACTATTTATATATTAGCACAGAATAGAATAAATAGTATTAGTTAAAGTTTTGTGTAGCGACGTAATGTGATGATACTTCTTTGTATTGTCAGTATTGCATAGGTAATTGTAAATCCTATTAATATTATAAATGCGAAAGTTTAGACGTTTAGATGTTTGTTACTCAATCACACAAAAACGGCTGAACGGATTATAATGAAACTTGGCTTACACCGAGTTTATAGCCTAGATTAACATATGGCATAATTTTTATCCCGAAAATCAGCCCTCGAAGGGATGAAATAGGGAGTGGTAGTTTACGCGGACTAAATCGCGGGCAAAACCTAATTAGTATCCAATAAATAAATAGGGCGGTGTTTTAGCTGAATAGGCCAAAGTAACATTAAATATACAGTGAAACACAACCGACGTTATTCTTGCAAATTGTTAAAGAAGGCTGAAGTCAGGAACCCAAATCAAATAAACTGGATTAGGTCATCGCTTTATGGCGAGTGGAAGTGGCGGGTCATCTCGGAGGAAGCAATTCTCGTGGTCGTAGATTGAATGCAAAATTGGATGAGATCCCACTGTTTTTACTGTATGGATCCCGGGATTGTTACTGTAGCAACGTCCTCGTTTTATTTAGTCGAGGGCGCACTCTCGGTTCGAATGGTTTGATTGAATGTGACAATAGTGATTGTTACCGACACTTTATCCGCCTTCGGGTTTATATCATTTTTTCCTCAACAAAATGTCTTTCATGAGGCCATATTGAATGTGATATTCTGTGCCCTACATACTTATTTCTCTCTTGGTCGTTTTTTTTTTGCTTTATTGTAACGATGAATCTTGATCATAGGATTAGCGTGGTGATTTACTGGGCATTTTTCGGGAGTTAATGGTTAGGGTTGTTTTGTAGGTGAAAAGGAGGGTTATTTGTCGTCACAAAGGCGCGCGTTCCGACGTCAAAGCGCGACGCCTGCACGTCGCTAACAGGGCCAATTACCGCCCCGGTGTCGCCGGGTCAAGAGCCGAAACTCACTACCTGTTATCCTTACTGAAGCTTGCTTGCGAATTCATTATGACCTATTGAGATTGTACCAGTGTCAAAACAATTTTTTAAATAAAGATCTAACATTATCTAAGTTGAACGTCCCAGTGTTCGACTCCGTAGTGTCCAATAATGACGTCTATTCACCTCTGTCATCATGAAGTAAGATTGAAAGGGCGATGTATTGAGTCAGTGTCGAGCACAGCCTTTACCTTGTTTTGGGTATTCGGATAGAAACCTATTGACAATGTTTACTTCAAAACTTTGGGTAATGTTTACTTCAAATTCATCGTTGCTCGACTAGGGTCCTAATTAAAATCGTTTTCGACCGCAGAAACGGATCATAGTAGTAAACTATATTATGTCGTCATAACATAATATTCGGATCAACCGTTGAATGGGAAAATAAGTAAAATGTGATTCTATTTCTTTTTGCGTAATGATTAATACCTAGTTGGGCGTATTAAAATATGGTACTCTTTTACCCAAAAGATAAGGATAAACTACAACTACATATATCACAGCAACATTTAAAAACTGAAAATATTGACTCTCAATACAATGGAATGTCTGAGAAATCTGTTTCAAATTGAAAACTTTTGCAGTGAAGCCGGTAATTCCATACACGGCGAGCTCACAAAAGAGCAGGTGCTCGTTCAAAGGCGTGCGCTGTTGCACGCCTTCAGCCCGCGCTTGCCGACACTACTCGCACCCTACTCAGGTCTACTCCGTCAACTAGCTAGTTCAAATCAAATTCTTACACTATTTCGTCAAAATGGCAACTCAGAAAATCATATCGCTGACCAACCATTGCCACAGATATGAAGTAAGGATTCACATTCGCAATACGGACATAGGTATAAAGCGAAGAGATAAATGTTCGGCACTTACGACTTACGAGGGACCATATCACTTTACCCAATGACGCGTCGCCGTCTAATATGCGGGCAGCAACATAATAATATAAACCAGGAAATTGGATTTTGACTTATTTTTAAAATATAAATACCTCATCAAATGATTTTCTTACCTATGCGCTTATTTGACCAATTGAAAGGAATTGAATTTTATTATACAATAGGTACAATACAAATACTCTTTATTGCACACGTCCCACAAATGCATCAATTACATACAGAATCAAAATAACAAAACAACATAATTATACTGACGAGCAAAAATAACGGGTACACTTTGTATGGAAGTTCCATAGAAAGTGTACCCGTTATTTTTGCTCGTCAGTATATGTGGCCTAATTCTGAGTAATGTTTAAATATTCAATCAGAAAGAGTTCAGAAAGTAAAAACAAAGTAATTTACTATTGAGTTTTTGCATGAATTGAGTTTTTCTTCATTCCAATCACAGGTTCAATGGGAGTCTACTGCTGACGAGTAGGGTAATATTTTGTTTTTTTTTCCTCAAAATTAAATTCCCGGTAGAAATGCTCGCTCAGCCAGTATTTGCTCAGTTTATTTTTCTCCGAGTGTGAGAGCCCTCTAGTTGAACACACAGCGTATTCTGCGTTCAAGTGAGCCGCCCGAGCCGCATCGCTGCGCAACTTCTCTAACCAAAGCAAAACTAATATAAAACACTACGTGACGGCAGCGTAGGTACCTGCTTTTTATTCAGTCGTGATCCATTACTATATAATAGAATATTTTACGCCGTTAACATATGGCTTGATAAATTGATTATGTACCTACTTCAATACTTTCTTATCAGATATACTGATTGCACGTCAAATTTATGATATGCGTCTGAAATGGTCAGTTAAAAACTTAACATTACGTAGATAGGTTTTCTACACAATCGTTAGGTAAGATGACGAGCAAAGCGAGAAGGACTGGGGGCCGATTTTTGAGTGTCGAACGCTCGACATCTGTCAAATCATCATAGTTTTTTGACAGATATCGAGTGAAAAGTCGAGCGTTCGACACTCAAAAATCGGCCCCCTGTTCGCAAGAGCTGCGACCCTACAGCGACATCGCCAAAACCGATTATTTTTTCACTGATACCCTATTATGACCTAATCTTTCTTTTTTATGAAATTAGACAACCCCAGGCTCCTATTCCTAAAAAATTATAATATTACGTTTTTGTCGCTAATAGCTATAATTTATAATAAAATATATAAAAAACATTTATAAAAAAAAGGTTTAAGTTTAAATAAATAGCGTTGCGTCTTGAACTTGAATTGTTGTTAAAATAATAATATTTTTATGAAATTATGATGCTGTGCAATCAGTCAGTATTATAGTTATTATATATTTTGAATTGCAATTTTTTTTATAGAAAAGGAAGATTCTACTTTGTGACGTTGAGGCTATTTTTAGTTATTATTTGTTTCTTAAAGTGTTTGTGAATTCTATGTTCTTAAATTTATAAATAACTTATACGTACAATATTAACAATTCCTCAGTCGCTATGGTATTTTTTTCATAAAAATCATGATACATAGCCGTCTCCGCCCAGTAAAAGAGCGGAAAGAGCCTGGATCCTGTAATTAGACGCGGCGAAGATTTATGTAACGAAATTTTCCAAATTCTCCGTATTTTTTGGCAGCGACACGTGCTTCTTTGATCTCGACTTATTAAAAATATTTTCTTTAACGTGCGTTTTCCAAATTTTGGAGGGTTCTATATATGTAAATTGAAATAGGTAGAACACGCTACACGCTTTAAGTTGCGCGTCGAAAAAGGAAAGGTAATAATGGTGTAAAGGTTGTGTTTATTTGGGTCCGCTTTATTTCCACCATTCTCTGGGGGCTGCCCGCTTCATGTATCACTGCAGACGTCAGCCCGGGGTTAATTGTCTACGTGCGTTTTCAGCTGAATTCGTCACGTCCTCTCGTTCACATCGCCTCCACGCTTTAACTCCGATATTCGATACATATAAAATTCATGACTTTTCTTATTTCAAAAATTGCAAAGCCATAAATTTTTCCAAGTGACTATTTGATTTGAATGCTTCAATAAACACTTTTAGAATAAAATTCTCACGTAATATTCATAGCAATCAAATCTTATACACGTCAATAGTATCCAAGTGAAATTTAAAGGTTCGAAGTACCTTTACATAATTTATGTGACTGAAAATAAAACATGTCGTCGCCATAATAATGTCATTATCGTAGCTATAATATCTGGGAAAATAGTCATCCGGATTCTTAGTATAAGTAAAATAAAACATGTTTGTCATCTCTCATTTGTATCGTTAGATTTTATCTACAGTGCGTTACCGGCAAGCGGGCATTAATTGAAACTGATATTATACTCGTATGTTCTATTAGCAATTATTTCCACGTATTAGCAAATCATAACTATGCGATTTAACTGCGAAATTAAATTTCCTAAATCCGCACCGGCAATGTACTACGTGCACTGCTCAATAACGTCATAGTAAACAAAACACTAAGTTGTCAATTTACTTTTCAGTACATTGCTGGCAATTAAAATTTTGTTAGAAAATAAATGAAGTTGAAATTTTGGTTTAATAATAAAATTCAGCGCATGGTTAAGTTAAGAAACTACGTTTAAATACCCAATTTAAATAAAAGCCCGCTTGCCGGTAACACACTGTATAATAACGGCTGCAGACTAGACGATAAAGCAAACCCATTACAGTGTTTGAAGTATTGATCCGAGTCAATTATGCCACCAACTACTGAACCAAGTGTTTGTAAGGCTTTGAAGGCAAGTTCATAATTTGTACCTATTTATTTTTACTTTTCCAAAACACACGTGTGATAGTAATTTAGGAAGCTCCAGTTTTTCTAAGTTGCAAATTTGGATTCAAACTACCCTAACTAGTCTATGCAACATATTAAAAATGCAGAACAACATCATGCCTTGCAATTTTGATGTCAAAATCTACTAGCTAGTGTTGCTATAACATTGTTTTTTAGGGTTCCGTACCCAAAGGGTAAAACGGGACCCTATTACTAAGACTTCGCTGTCCGTCCGTCTGTCACCAGGCTGTATCTCATGAACCGTAATAGTTAGTTAGATGATGTATTTCGGTTGCCGCTATAACAACAATTGACAACATTTCATATTTTTAACTACTTTATTTTATGAACTAGTTAGAAAATAAGTAAAAGTTTAAGCCACCCGTATTTTTTCTTTTTCAATTTAACTTATTATTTCATACAAAAAAAAAACACGTTGAAAAGTAAAAAAGGGCGTAAGTAAAATATGACGTCATCTTCCCAACAAGAATCCAGAGCCACTCCAGAGCAGCGATTGTCTATACTCTGTGCTAAGGTCTCCCTGAATACAGCGAGGAAGATGACGTCAACTTTCGGTTTACAGTAATTTGCGATTTTCTCCAAAATTATCGGAGAAAAAATCTAAAAAAATGTTTTTTGTGTACTTCACACGTTATTACCGAAATGGTTTTCGAATTATTACTTTTGGAAATTATGAAATATTGTCAATTACTAAAAAACGGGATACAGTAAATATATAAGGGGGCTCCTATACAACAAACATGATTATTTTGATGTTTTTGGCTTACTCTACTTAAGTATTTTCGACAGAAATACATTGCTACTTTATTATGTCGCTATGTCATATTTAAATGCAGAATATTTCCGACTACTCATATCCAACGTCTGCGGAAAACCAATCTTACTGGATCCATTAACCAAATAGAAAAGGGCGGCGGGTCAACCGTGAGGTCCTCTAAGCTGTATCTTTACGGGTACTTTATTATTTTCGTCCATTTTAACTTAATTTGATTATTGGTTTGGATTTTTTTCAGTTTTCCGAGAGCAATTTATAATTATTATTTCTCTTGTCGCACCGGTAAAATGAAGTTGTGATTTAAGTACCTACTATTAATATTACTTAATAAGTAGAATATAATTTAATAAGTATATTATTAGAAAATACAATATCATAGGAATAAAAGGGAGCATAATATTGTTACTTAAATAACTCTATTCATATCCAAATTTTAATTACTTACACCTATATAAACAAAGTTGACACATACTGCATTAAATAGATACCTATTATGGTATGTAAGTAGCTATGTAGGAAGACAATTCAAATTATGATTATTCTGGTAGGTATGAATATGAACACATTGAATTCCGCGCTATATTGTTTTATTCCACTTGCTTGTCTCGCTAACTGACTTGACAGATACTCTGCCTGCCATACACAGACTTATACCCTTACCAAGAGTTTGCAATGTTTGCATTACCGTACTCGCTAGCGACTGCGTAAACGATTTAGTATGGACAAAAGTAGGTACAGCGCCTCTGGCGGTTACGCAATAGAACTAAGAATCGCCATACTAAATCGTTTACGCAGTCGCTAGCGAGTACGGTAATGCAAACATTGCAAACTCATAGTAAGGGTACAAGAATATTATCATATTATTATAACTTGAACTAAAAATACGAAACTGCAATAAAACTGTAGTATATTTTCTTCGACAATTTATTACCTTTTTGGTTGTTTTTTAACTAGCCGATATCCAGTGACCAATAATCTCAATTTCATCCTTGATCAGTTTATTGAATTTATACCTAACTAAGATAAGAATATAATGACTTATTTTCGGTGTACAGATAGACTATTTTCGGTGCCATGCATTAGTATGAAACGAAACTTTTTATAACATCTCTACCAGTTATTGTTTAGCCGGATTACGCGGCGAATATTGCGGTGCGCGACCGTGTGTATACAATCCTTTACGAGTCACTAAAATAATGTCTTAACCACCCCTCTAAATAATGGAAAACATGCATTTACTTCACCATAAAGGCATTATTCGCTTTTGCAACGACACGAAAATAGATATCATTTATTTGGGGTGGCTCTTACATCTTTTCGTGTAGGATGTTAGATCCGTACGTTCCGTCTGCACCGGTTATTTACGTCCCCCGCGCAATAAACAGCTCAACACAGACAAATAAAATGTAGGTACCTCTATCTCTTATTTACATGCCATGAAAGAGCAAAACCGTTTTCGTAAAATGTATTTCATGCTGAATAAGTAAGTATGATTTCTTTTTGTCTAATATTTATGTTAAAACAAAATGTGGTAGTATGTGGAAGTAAGACGGGTCTTCTATACTCGTATCATACAAAGGCAAATACGGTTTTGTGAGACCCTGTTAATTTTATGCTTTTATACCCTGATTATTAAATAAATAAAATAATATTAATAATTCTAAACTGTGATGTAATGCCTGTGACTGATTTTGAGAAATGGATAATCATATTATAAACCTAATTAGATTCATGAATAAACGGAGGATTTTTTTGTTTCATAACTTGCTATTTAAAATGGTCAAAGGTGAAATATTGAAATATAATTGCATGCAGCCCAACCCCAGCGGCGGTGCGGCAACGTGTTATTATGGAAATGGTTTTCAAGCCTGAATCGCAGGTCAGCGTTCTTTGTTTCAATGCAAGTGCTGTTCAATTTTGTGTACGAACTGCTTAAATGCCATTCTCTATCCATTGCCGATGAATGCTTACTTTTGTGACATTTTCCTTTTACCGTTAACTACCTAGTTACCTTTTCAATAACACCGCTTTAAGGAAAATTTCTACTTGTAATATTAATTTAAATTTCTCTGAGCTAACGGTAGGTTATGATAAACAATGTCATCTTATGTACTTATTGTTATTCAGCAATAGCGCAGCGTTGTGTTAGAAAATATTCTATTTCTGCTGGGAAAGGGAAGAAAGAGGCCAATAAAATTCTGTTGGAAGCAACAGCTATCGCTCAGTGAAGCGGCTATCTGCATTTTATACTTTCGACGCCATCAATGCCTGTGCACTGTGTTTCTTTACTTTGTACCTACGTTCGTTCAGTTCATAAGGTCGATGCTGTGCCGTCACATTGTTTATTTAACAGATCCAAAGAGCGATGGCAGCACTGAATAATAGGTATATCCAAGAACTAAACGTTATCGGGACATTATAAAAAATATCTAAAAATAGCGGATTTTCAGTAAATAGGTATTTCATAAAATACCATAATAAGTACATTTTACAGATTACACAGCGGAGTTTCTTTAGAACACTATCTTGATGATTTTATTGTGGATACTTTTTTATCTAACAATATTAAAACAATCCTAAATGAACATCAAAAAATTATACTTAATTAAAAAAATCAATGTCATTTTCCGCTTTTGAAAATCTGCGGGGTTAGACGATTCATTACAATAAAACGTATGCAATCCACACCATCGAAAGCCAAATACCAGCGTAACTAGGACGAGAAGCAATCTAACGAGAATACAACGGAATGTACATACAACGGTCTGCCGGCGTGGGCCCTATGTAATTTAAAGAACAAACAAGCCTCCACCGGGTTTACTTCGGCTGCAGCAACAAACTTGATTTACTACTCGCACAATTGTCCTTCAGCATCAAGATCGGAGCCCTACCTTTGCCTCTTAGTCTCCCTGATTGAGGCCTTATCGGACGCGTGACTTGGTCGATTTAAACATAGGTACTCACTAATGCTAAGCCGTTGTTGTTATATGAAATTCAGAGGCACAAAAAGGCAATAGCTCCCCAGATGAAGTTCGCCTCCAGTGGAGCGTTATCAAGCCCAGTTAATCCTGTCTTCTGGATTATTGAATAAATTTTCCTTTCTGACTTAGTTACTTTGAGGATACGGATTCATTGTATTGGAAAAATTTGGCCCTTTACGGTGTTTAAAAATGTATTGACTCGATTTATTTCATCGTTCTGACTTGGAGTAAATATGCGAGGCGTTGGGTTGGAGTCGTTGCGTCAACAAGCTATGTTTAAGGATTTAAAGGGCGTTTAATACAATGGTTAATCTTATTGTTGTGTGTCTGGAGAAGCCTATTATACGGGGAGGGTTGGGTCGGCTAATGCGGTGCGATGTTATTGTTATGATCGCATAAAGCGAGGCGAGTGTCTGTAGGGCGCAGGTGTCGCTAACTACCGCCGATAGTGAAAACTGCCAGCGAGTTCTCCACTCGAGAGGAGACAATCATGTGCACGTTGGTTCGTTCGGTTATACACTGTTAATTGCTTGTCGCACAGGAATCCACTGTGTTTATGGGTCAGTAAAGTAAAACTTATCATATCATATTATAAAATATGATTCTAACAGATAAACCATTAACATTATTAACACGTTCGCAGTCGCCAAATCATAAATGACTTAGGTAACTGATTGCATTTCAGTGTGAAATTTCACTGGTTCTTTTTTTAAGAGTAGTCGCTTGAACGTTGGCATCTCCTTTGAGAGCGCCCGTTAAACGGTTCAACGATTTCGAGTGCAGTGAGCTTCTGCGGGATGAAAGTAAAGATGCAGACCACTATCCTACGAATCTATACTCGTACGGGCCCATACAAAATATCCGATTTTGAAATCTCGCACATTACAGATAAGGTCGTAAGTTGCATTGCCGTATACTTCGCTATTAGAGTCAGTCAACTGTTGCCGGTCATCACCGACATCGCTGTAGATTTTTATGTAAGTAGTAGTCATACCAAGCAATCACATTTTTATATCTAAAAACTTAAATGTCTTCTTGACTGTAACTATTTTAATTTCTTATTCCCCTGCTAGGTAGCACTAGACTAATACGCTTAACATTTTACTTTCCCTCGAGGAACTCTTATTAACACGTTCGCTGCGAGACCGAAACTAGCGTTTTTTAGGGTTCCGTAGTAAACAAGGAACCCTTATAGGTTATTTATTTGCGGATGATTTGACAATAACTTGTAGTGGTAGAACAATTGAACCTACATCTAAATTAATTCAAAATACTTTAAATGATCTTCAAAAGTGGGCAAGTAAAACAGGATTTAAATTTTCTAAAACTAAAACTGAATTCATTGTATTTACAAAAAAGAAAACTCAAAACAAAACAATTACATTATCATTAAATGAACATTCCATTAGGGAAGTTAATAATTGACCGAGTAAAACGAGGTCTCTGTTTTAGCTTCGACGAAAATGCTTTCGTATGTCCGGCCGGATTTTTGTATGTCCTCCTCTACAGGTCGCATTTATCAACCGATTTTCGTGAAATTTTGCGAGCAGGTTCGGTAACTATATAGAATTTTATTGTCGAGTCACTTTTTGGAAATTCAAAAAAACAAACATTGTATCAATGATTTCGTGTTTTTCTGCGGCCGTTTTTTCCTCTACAGGTCGCATTTCTCAACCGATTCTCGTGAAATTTTGTGAGCAGGTTCCATGGCTACATATAATTTATTTGTAGAGTAACTTTATGTAAATTAAAAAAAAAAATTTTTTACGTCGTTGGCTGATCTCCTCTACAGGTCGCAATTATCAACCGATTTTCGTGAAATTTTGCGAGCAGGTTTGGTAACTATATAGAATTTTTTTGTCGAGTCATTTTTTTGAAATTCGAAAAAACAAACTTTGTATCAATGATTTCGTATTTTTCTGCGGCCGTTTTTTCCTCTACACGTCGCATTTCTCAACCGATTCTCGTGAAGTTTTGTGAGCAGGTTTTATGATTACATAGAATTTTTTAGGCAAAAAATTTTTCTAATTTTTTTTTTTTTTTATTCATTGGTTTGTTCTCCTCTACAGGTCGCATTTATCAACCGATTTTCGTGAAATTTTGTGAGCAGGTGCGGTAATTCTATAGATTTTTTTTATCGAGTCACTTTTTCAAAATTTAAAAAAACAATTTTTTTATCAATTATTTTGTGTCTCTGCGGCCGAATTTCGATTTGTTCACCTCTAAGGGTCACATTTCACAACAGATTCTCGTGAAGTATTGTGAGCACGTTCTTTGGTTACATCGAATATTTTTGTCGAGTAATCTAAAAAAAATTCTATGGTTTGTCCTCCTCTACAGCAGCGGTCGGCAACAGGCGGCCCGCGAGCCCCTTCCGTGCGGCCCCCGAGCCTCCCTGGCTTTATTGTTTGTAAAGGTAAAATTTGAAATTCTTAACATCGTGAAAGCGTCTGTATCGCCAACCTCGAATATTTTCACAGTTGGTCAGGACGAGATATGTGTTTGTAAGTATATTTTACAGTTATCTAAATTTTTTTTTAAAAATTTCGCGCTCGCCGCGTTTGCGTTAGACAGTATGAAGTATTTTCCACACCTGCATCTTAATTTTCAAAAAATTTCGCGCTCGCTGCGCTCGCGTTTGCGTCTACATGACTTGATGTGTATGAAGTATTTTCCAGACCTGCATAATAATGTTCGCAAAATTTCACGCTCGCTACGCTCGCGTTTTCAACGAGATTTGTTATGACTTGATGCGTATGAAGTATTTGCCACATTTGAATCAGTGTTCGAAAAATTTCGCGCTCGCGTTTACATCTACATAACTTGATGCGTATGCGTATGAAGTATTTTCCGCACCTGCATCATAATGTTCGAAAAATTTCGCGCTCGCTACGCTCGCATTTTCATCTAGATGTGTTATGACTTGATGCGTATGAAGTATTTGCCGCATTTGCATCAGTGTTCGAAAAATTTCGCGCTCGCGTTTTCATCTAGGTGTGTTATGACTTTATGACCCGTCCCCCCCTTAAAGTTTCTATATCTGCTATTCTATATGCTTGCATTGATCGAATGAATCACGAAATTACGATGCGGTTGAAATGCGAATTATCTAGGTTTGGTAAGGAAACTAGCTGGTTTATCTGTGAAAAGTCGGTTTTTTCGTCTTTCTCGTTTTTCACGTAAAAAGGGGTGCGAATTTTTACTACGTTACTGTCGCGTACGGCGTACCAATTTGTTTCGAGTTGATATCAACAGAGTGATCATTATTATCATCTGCGGCCCGCGAAGATTTTTTTAGCTACTATGTGGCCCGTGGGTGCTAAAAGGTTGCCGACCCCTGCTCTACAGGTTCGATATCTAACATAGTTTTGGAAATAAAAAAAAACACTCACGAGGTCTACAGCTCACAGAGCCACTAGTGTTAAGATACTGGGATTAACCTTCGATAATAAAATGTCATGGAAAATTCATATAAATAAATTAAAATTTGAGTGTATGAATCGATTGAACATAATTAAAACATTATCCTCTCTAGCTTGGGGTTCTGATAGAAATTGTCTTTTAAACACTTATCGTAGTATAATTAGACAAAAGATAGATTACGGTTCAGTTTTATATGGTTCTGCAAATATTGGAACACTGAATACACTCGAGAGTGTACAAAATACGGCTCTAAGACTTAGTATTGGTGCATTTCGGACCAGTCCTGTTAATAGTATATTGGCAGAGGCCGGCGAAATGCCACTTAAATATAGGAGGATAGCACTTTCGTTAATTTACGCTTCGAAAATTTTATCACGCCCAGATTGCCCTACATATGATTATTATATCAAACAATCTGTCACTGATGACGAATTTAATTTTCACCCAGGTTTACATCAACCTTTCAAAATTAGAGTGGCAAGATATTTAAAAGAATTAAATGTCACTATTCCAGCATTATACCCGATTAAAATGCTTACTGTTCCACCCTGGGAACAGCTGCAAATACCGATTAATTTAGACTTAGCTGAAAATAAAAAGAGTGACACGCCACAGTTTATCTTTAAAAATCTATTTCCTGAACTCAATGACAAGTATTCAAACTGTAAAATTTATTATACAGATGGATCAGTTATAAATGGCAAATCTGGATGTGAAGTTGTATCTAGTGACAATCACTACAATTATAGACTTCATGATTTTAGCTCGATTTTTACTTGTGAAGCCATAGCTATTCTTAAGACCTTAGATTTAATTGAAAAAGATTCTAACCTAGTGAAACATGTCATTTATACTGATTCTAAATCATCCTTGATGGGCCTAATGAACCCCAAAAATTCTCATCCTCTTGTTATACATATTAAACAAAAAATTATTGACCTAATAGAAAACCATTTTAAAATTGAATTAATCTGGATTCCAGGACATCAAGGGATTCATGGAAATGAAAAAGCTGATATCGAGGCAAAAAACGCAACTAAAAATCAACTAATAGATAATTCAATAAAATCTAGTTATCTTGAAATTAAAAAAGTAATCCAATCAGCGGTCAAATCGTTTTGGAATAATTATTGGAAAAGTGGTAACTTAAGTCATTTAGCGTGTGTTAGAAAATCAATATAAGAAACCCCACCGATACCTTTCACATGTAGAAGAGACCAGATCGCTATTACGAGGTTAAGAATAGGACACACAAACCTAACCCATTGTCATCTTATCACTAAGAGCGAAAAAACTAAATGTGATAAATGCGGTTTGGAGTTAACTGTGAGCCATATATTAATTGAGTGTTTAGCGTATAAGAATGAAAAAGAAATTTGTAAGTTGCCTGATAATTTAAATGATTGTTTGAACGATGGTTATTTACATGTAATTAGATTTATAAAATTAATCGACATATATAAAAAACTGTAATTATCTTGTGGTCGCTAATGACCTTGCTGTTAAACAGCGACCTTAAATAAATAAATTAAAAAAAAGGAACCCTTATAGCACAAAATAAAAAATATACAGAAGGTCCGTTCCCGCCGTTCTTGAAAATACATACCTAAACTTGCCCGACTCACAAGGGTTGCTTCTGTATTGATTCTGAATTTTAAAAAGGAGTAGGAGTATATTAAACATTCTTCAACATGACATTTAAATATGAACCAGCGTATCTTGATAAAAAACCGGCCAAGTGCGAGTCGGACTTCGCACATTTAGGATTCCGAATCAACCTCAAAAATATGAGTTATCAATATATTAGTATTTGTTGTTAAAAAATACGTAATATTGAACATTGTCACCAAATTTCAAGTTCATAGGTCAATGAGAAGTCTAAAAATTCTTCGGAACAAATTTTGTGACAGACGACGGACGGACGGACGGACGTCTGGGCGACACCAAAGGGTTTCGTTTTGACCCTTCGGGTACGGAACCCTAATAAATTGATGCGTGACCCGCTGCGAGTTGTGACTTGTGACCGGCGGCGGTCGAGAGCGCCAACAAAGAATATACCTAATTCATTAGGTACCTACTTAACTAAACCATAGTACTTAAATACTAGTGTTTTACCAGCGAACGATAAGATGAATGTGTAATGGTTGATCGTCGGTATCAAAGCGGCTAGTTTCAAAAAATTACCTACCTACCTAGGTATTGTAACTACCAAAATGAGAAAACCGTTTTATTTACTACCTTTCAATATCGTTTGAAAATTTGAATAATATCGGTTATTCATTTTGACGTACGTGACACAAAGTACCTACGTAGCGGCGGGGACGTCAAGTGATCAACGCGCGCACGACTAGCACTCGCGACAGTCGCGACTAAGCATTGCTGAGATCAACCGAGGATGCCTGTAAATGTTACGTCTGTATGCGTGCGGCGAAAATGTCACTTTGTACTGAGCGGACTCTCTGCTCCGGCGCGCGCCGCCGCTATTTACTTTGTGCTTATAGTTTCCGTAGTAGTCCGTCTGTCCCCCGTTTTTCTCAGTAACCGTTAGTACTAGAAAGCTGTAATTTGGCATGAGTATATATATCAATGACGCCGACAAAATAGTAGAATAAAATCTTTAAAAAAAATTTTTTTAGGGTACCTCCCCTACATGTAAAGTGGTGGTGCAATTTTTTTTTTCTTCCAAACCCCATCGTGTTGGAATCGTTGGATAGCTCTTTCAAAAATATTATAAGGTTTTAAACAGCATTTTTTGATTAAAGAATTGGTTGGCGTGATATTAAGCTTTGAAGTGATAATTTTTGTTATGGTCAAGTGTCCCCGTCCCCCCCCCCCCTGCCAGCTAAACGGTGGCTACTAGACATGTGAAAAATATCATGGTAGTAGTATATACGATGAATTTAAAAGAAAACTATCACAGCTAAGTAGACATTACTAGTTAACGAGTAATAGTCGAACTTCAGAAATGTACTTTGCAAAAGCAAACTTTCGTACAATTTCCATTGATACCTTAGATAATGTTGTTATTTCTGTCAAAAACATAGTAAATATAAGTTTGCGAACTTTTTAGTCCACATAATGTAACGGTTGAATGACTACGGAACCCTACCTTGCGCATGGCCCGACACGCACTTGGCCGGTTTTTTTTATATGGTGCCTTACAAGGCCGATCAGCCTTTACATAAACTCTACCTAGCCTAGCAAGGTATCGATGGATATAAATGGCTATACCTATGCGAAAACATTGAATTTTGGATACCTACCTATCAATATCGCTGGTAGACGAGTTTATTGTCAAAGTGTTGGCCCTGCCTACTACTACCTATAATCGCTTATTAAAAAGTTACAGTATATGGGTTTTGTAGAAACGAGAGACAGTATCCTTTTTTACATTCCACACAGAATGATTTAATTTTCTTTACTTTTTGTCCAGGATTGGCGTCATTAAAAATCTGTTTTTTTTTTAGTCATTATTTTTAGATCCGGTTTAATTTGAACTTTTCCCCCCTTCGATTTTTCTTTATTAGAATCTTCACTTCCACGATTTTCTTCTTTGCGAAATTATAATTCTAGCATTCTTTGAAATCATTTATTTACTCGAGGCATTATTAATGCCTAGAGACTACATAAACACACACTGTCACTCGAAAGTATTGAATTCGCAGGGAATGTATTAAAAGAACCGTCGACCCTAAGATGAGCCAGAATAAACTCAAAATATCCAAAATCATTATTTTAAGTAGATATCTTATACGTCTAAAACAATACTTTCCCGTTAATTGTATCATATTATAGCGGATGCAGCGAGATGAAATCATTCTACTACTCAAAAGCAGGGACCGGAACCGGTTAGCCTAATCAGGGTTTTCGATAGGCTTATTTTAACGGTGGTTTTAAAAACCCTATCGATATTGGTAATCATATAAAACGGTAACCCTATCGATAGGGTACCGTATCAATCGAGTTAACCCAACAAACCGCTAACCAAAATCAAAACCCTATTAATACGGTAACCGTATCAATAGGGTTTTTAGCCAGTTTTTAACAAATGTAATCTTTACGCACATTTCAATTAGACTTTGAGTCAAAAGCAAAATAATACCATGATAAAATATCACTCTAAAATCCAAACATGATGCGCTTTATCTTCATGTAACTGTTTAAAGTTCTAATTTTATTTCCAAGTTAAAATTTTGTTTTATCCCATGTAAAGAACAACGGAGCTAAGTTTTGACATTTATATTCTGCGTCTGCTTACTGAATTCAGTTAAGCCACGCTCAGCGAGGTGCCGCTTTCCAGTTACCCGCAAGCCGCTACACAGATTTGTCTCAGTATAAACGCAATGTTGACGCCAAGGGTCGTAGTTCCGTATAAAGATAAACGTTTCGTCTTCTTTCTGACATTTACATTAACCTGATTCAAACAAGTTGTGCTCGTAAGTAAGTAACGTACCTACTTGAAAAGACGTCTATGTTCAGCATTGAGTGATTATAGTGCGCGCCATCCACGACGACGCGCCCCTCCACCGCCCGTTCTGTACAATTCCGCATAGATTAGTATGAGATGCGCTGTGGAGGGGTGCGTCGTTGTAAATGGCGCGCACTATACATGCTGAAAATGACGATTGGTTATATATTTGAGGATTTCAATGTGAGAAATTGGTAATAGTTTTCAGTCGCTTACATCATAGGTACTACTCTAATATTGTTTATTATCTAATATCATTTAAGATAGTCGAGTTTCTCTACGTTTACTGTACAAGCGCAGAATAATTGATAGTAATCAATGTAGGTACACAAACACACGTAGTACACATATTTAGTAAAATTGGCTTATAATTCACTACTAACGGCTTACATATACTTAAAGAGTCTAATAAGGTAATACAACGGAGAATGTCGACTATGTAGATTAACGATTAAAAAGTTTTTCTTTTGCAGCGCATTTGCAGCGCTTACAATAAGATTTCTCTTACGTCTTTCTTTTACTTCATATCCAACGTGCACGTCTTCACAAGAAAAAAAGCTATAAAACGAGTTTACAACTTCAGACACGAAGTTACACCAGATTAAAACGTGTCGCGGCGATCATTCGCCCGAGCTGTCTGCCTGTAAATTTGATTAGAAGTCTTAACTAAGCAGCAATAAATTTAGCGTCGCAGACAGCTTACTGTAATTCCTTTAAATCCACATTCCCATTCGTCGTGCTTACACCTGCCGCAAAGCCTCACCGAACTCTAACTCCGTGCGGTATTTAGAGAGATTTTAAATAAGAATAGGTTTTTTATACAAGTTTGTTCGTTATTTCAAGCGCGAGCAGGTGGTGCTAACAGGCGGCGGTGCAGCGGAAATTGCCGTCGGTTTCTGGGCCGTGGTGAGACTTGGCTCGATCGACCTGCTTCTACTTGAGCCAGGCCTTGTTAATTGTTGGCCGACATAGAAACAATTAAGGACACCTGTGCGGTCGGGAGCGATGTCGATACCCAAATAAATCTAACGCCATATGCGCGAGTATTTTTTTAAAATTTCGATACACTGGCTGCTATAGGTATATAACAATAGTACAAGTGCTAGTTAACACGTTGAGTGCGAAACCAGCTCAATTTGACTGGTACGCGACTTTCCGTTGCGGCGGACTTAGTTATCGCAAAATTTCCCCTGATGCGGGGAGGATTTCTTTATGAAATCTTAGGCGTACAAAAGGGATAAGTATAGATTTGAAATTGTTACTTTAAAATCTAGTTAATAAAGAGGTAGGTAGGTTCGTACTTGACAAAATAGACTGGCCCGCACCAGAAGGTTTTTTTTTTTGCTTCAGTGCTATACCAGTCCAATGTGACTGTGTGATGTGTGTGTAGGCATCATTACTTCCGCCTGCATCAGGAACAAAAAATGTATTGAAAAGTAAGAAAAAAATTTTTTTAAAGTAATTTTGAGACATTTTAGTAATGAAAAATATATTTGATATCGATATGAGTAGTTTTTTACCTTCCTATCAATAATTACAGATCGAAATGTTTTATCGTGCTGGTTGTGCTGGTGCTGTACCAGATAAAAAAGACCCAGTGTTTATAAAGCCTCGTAAATTATCGTCTATTAACCATTGCCTAAAACGGCTATAAAGACAATGGGGCTTCATTATTATTTTAACGGACTGTATCATTAAATATCAGTTTTTTTAAGATTTTCAAGGAATTATAAGGAAATTTCCTTACCTACCTGTACCAGTCTCTCTCGACTGGTGCAGTGGCAGCATTAAGCTAGGTACCAGTTAATTCTGTCTCGTAACGCACCAACCGCAAGTCAAGGAAAAAAGGCCTCGCACTTAACGTGTTAAACTATCACTCATTTCCCTAACACCTCGAGTATTCAACTGTATGTACTGATGTAGGGACCCTTGAAGCGTAACGTGATATTATACGTATATACTTATGCACTTACAAGTTAAACGTATGGAAAATATTTACTTTTTTAGTTGATGTGTAGGATGTTTATATAATCCTCTTTTTATACTTATGCAAAACATTGTATAACGAGGGTATGAAGCAGACCTATGGTTGTCAAAACGAACAAAGGAGCTTTTTGGTAGCGGCGCACCCAAACTTAGAATGTTTAATGATCTTAAGACGAGAAAGTGGTACGTTTTACGTTGCATTAGCGAACAAAGCACGTTTAAACTAAACCTAGGCCCGCCTTTATCTTCTGCGATTGTTACAATACACAAAGCTTAACGAACTAAAAGCTTTCGTTGGGTGTTTACGAGGACGGTCTTTGGGATTGCGGATGCAAACTTTTAACTACTAATTAATTTACAAACTACTTGCCCCATTTTTATTGGTTTATACAACTCGGCCAGGGACTGCTATTATTAGGTTACGCTTTTATGCTATTTTTATAGCCTCTTTGGATCAAGCTAATTCAAAGTTAGTTTCACTAAGCGATATTAAAGCACATATGTCAAAAGGTATATGTATTTCAAACCAAAGCACATTTGTTTGCTTTGGTTTGAGAGCTAATTTACGCGTAGTTATGCGTGTCGATAACGTGCATTTACCCTTTAAGTAAAAATAAGCAGCTGAAATATTTATTACTTTAATCGAATATATATCGATTACAGGTATTCGGTGTGCAATCACGTACCTACCTAAATGTAAATAAACAAATTGTGCTTCGAGTACCACAGTGAGTTAACGTTCTAAATGCGTGAGTAATAAACGTTAAAACGCACATTAAAAGCGGTTCCGCAAACCATATATGCGTGTACGACATAATGCTTAAGATAACGTAAACCGGAGACTGCGCTCACAGCACGCTCGATGACGCGGATTCAATTTGTAAGGCGCATGTAACACGCCACCGTGGAGCAAGATCCCCAACGCTTACCAACAGCTCACCTCATCATACCAGTATAAGTCCGATCCCCGATCATGCCCAATTATTACGAATATCAGGGCCTATTTATACTAGGGATGAATGGCGAATTGAAGCGAGGCAAGTGGTGAATCGTAGCAAGCGTTGCGCCCGCCCGCGTTACTTAGGGGCCCTTAGTGGAAGCGAAGGACTGGATGATCAGACATGCTTCTTTTGAAAGGACGCGCGTAGCAAAAAAACAGTCGCATTTTATGTGGACTAGGCACCTATAACTATATTATGTAAGTTGTTTCCAGTATGAGTCGAATACCAATATCTGACTTTCTGAGACACACGGCGGCAGAAAAAAGTCTGTGTAAAAACAAATACTAACATAATACATTTATTTACTTTGAAATTAATTTAATCAGACGTTGCGGAGTTCCATGATAAATTATCAAAAGATGATCGATCTCCTGCCAGCATGTCCTGATGATGCCTCGGAGAGAGGCGAAACACGATCGAGGATTTTGTCAATAGGGGTGGTTTGTTGTATTTTACTTGCATGTTTGCGTATACGGAGGAAGGGTGCCTGCATTAACCGTATGCAAAAATAAACAAGTGGATACATGTATTATCACTGCACAGAATATTGTTACTTTTAATTACTTTGTACATACCAATATAACCAACACCAGTTTGTCACTTACTTCTGCAACTCGTGAAAACAGTGTAAACTAAAACTTCAATGAGCAGATGATTTTCTTATCCAAACAGGAAATCAAACACGATACCATTTGATTTAATCAAAATTATGCCTATACTACTTTGATTTAAAATTTAAATAAGCTCTCCCTTCATAACATGAACCACACGGTCGTCTTCAAAATTTCCTGACAAATACTATCTGCCATTCTATTACCAGTTAGTTAGTTGCCACATACATTATCATACTGAAATTAATTTAGCTTTTGAAGACAGTTTGGTTAAGTTTAGAGAACTTAGTAGCGTAGGAAGGAATAACATTATACCTACATAAATATTTCTTTATATTTTGAGACATACACTAATTAAAACTATATACTTATATATTGTTAAGTTTGGTTCCCATTGTATTTAATACATTTATGAAACTCTATTAGCTTAGGTAAACTTGAAATCATTTCAGTTGAACGAATTTCATCAAAGCGATTCCTTCAAAAAGCTACTTTACCGTTCAAACAATAAGGTTCAAAATTCCATAATATTTTAATAGAAATACGTTCAGCAAAAAGAATTTCAACCATAACCTATATTTAAAAATACGTACTTAGCTTCGGCTATAGGATATCGGAAAACGTATGGCAATACTAAACATCAGTGGTAGCAAGAAACGTTAATACTAAACTGGAGGTAGGCCCTTGTTGAATGTTGCTTTCAAGACACCAATGAATCATTTCTAGCTCGTTTAGTTCAGAACTAGTTAAGTACTCACGTATTTTTGAGGCTCCGTAGTAAGGAAAGCATACCGGCCGAAACATGAATTCAATTAACTCGTGTTGTGGGGGATAATGGAATTAGAGGCCGTCTTTCAGACGTCGTATTGCCAAGTTACGGAATACTGCTAGGAAACCTTGTAGCGTGCATCGAGAAATTTTACTCTTCAGGGAGTAGAAACGTTTTTACTTACTTCTGTTTTAGACATGTGTAACATATTTCTAATACAAAACATGGTTTAAAAAGGCATTGAACATAAACACTTCGGATGAAATGTTACGATGTCGGCCTCGTATATGTATGTCCTTCCCCAGCATCCATAGGCTGCGCTAACCGCTTGCCAGACTCGGATTGAGTAGATATTTTTTTTAGTTATTTGTTAGTTGCTGTATGATTCAATACAGCCTTGGCCAAAAGTGTTGAGCACCCCTTATTTTCTTTAACTTATAAAAAAACGATTGTTTTTTAATTACAAAAATGCATATTGACCTAAAATATGAAAAGGTAAAATATCATTTCGAAGTAGCTATTGCTAACTGAAGACTAAAAATAGACGGGTTTGCAATAAAAGGACAAATTGCATTTTTATCTGTGCAATTATCTTTAACGTCAACGAAAGTAGCTAGTTTTTGAAAGATATTTAATTTTCTTTAATAAAAGGATATAAAATGCTTGATTGAAAGTTTACCTTTTATATGGAAAACGTATGAGTGCTCAACACTTTTGGCCAAGGCTGTATATATAACATGTATTAAAATGGTCAGTGCTACAAAAATATGCTAACTCCAATTCAATGCGGATTACAGATTCAATATTCAATTCGAGATCTACGCTGCTATTTTCATTTCCGGGGCAAACGTGCTAGATGACTACATTCATCATATTTTTAAATCAGATATGAATAAAGGCAAGTCCCAACTGAGCAATCGCATACCTAAACGAACTCTATTTCCAGATTTGAAGCTTTCATTAACGTGACGACTTTCATGTGGCTAGTAATTGGAATCTTTTTGCAATATTAGAAGGATTGCTGTACCTACTTTCAATTAGTTCAATAAGGCCCATCAGTAGCCAGCTACAGAGCTATAATTTACCTTCGGACCATGTTTGCTAATCTCCTTTTACAACAACCTGAAGAAAGAAGGCGAAAATTATTAGGTAATAGTAAAATATTAAGTACAGTACAACCATAAGATTACATGCAAGACTTTGCTATGTAGCAATGTTTTGCGCATATAATATTTACATCCAAAAAAATATATTACATTCGTTAGTGCCAAAACCTACGAATAAAACGTGCACAGAGTTTGTATGAAGAATGCCTTGCCCACCCCTGCGCCTTAAGGAATTCAACACAAAGTCTTTTTTACCAACATCTACCAACGCAACGTTTCTAGCTACACAATTAATTTTTCCTTTTTTTTACAAATATAACATAAGTATATTATAGAGGCTTATAATAAAAATAGGTAATGTTAATAGGATATTACCACGTTCACCACAAAGGTCGCGTAACAAAGTGAAATAGCCAAATAAGGAGGTCTTAATGTCGCAGTTAGATACGAATCCTCCCTAGTGAATGCTCGGTCATTAGCGCTACGTTATTGCGAATTACCGTAAGACTGCGTTGGGATTAGGGTTGCCAACCGTCCCGCCTCAGGCGGGACGTCCCGTTTCCAGCACCCTAGACGATGCGTCCCGCAGAGGATGCGTGCGGGACGCCAATTGTCCCGTTTTCAGGCCTCGGCAGAATTATAATAACTGGAGCGAACATTTTGAGGAAAGAGTGCACAACTTCGATAAATAAAAATAAGTCATTTGTATCCCGCTCCCGGAGGACCGTACATACTTGAAATAGGATAATTTTTAGCTCGGAAATCATCCACTAAGAACGTATATCGCGCGGGAATAAATAATGTATCCTACATCACAATTATACGTTAACAATATTGATAGAGTGCGCAAGTCCCGCATTTTTTAGCCAAGTCCCGCAATTCTACAAAAAATGTCCCGCAAATCAGAGCGCATAAGTTGGCAACCCTAGTTGGGATGTTCCCAGTCACATTTAATCTGAGTTTTCCTTATGTGTAAAGGAAATTTTCCAAACAGTTTAGCTAAATTAAATGTTAGTTATTTACACAAGTTCCTCTTGCATTAATCGAAGGCAAATGCCTCAGAAATGTGGATGTGGATGGCAAACGCCGCTTTCTGTGCAAATACTGTGGGGGGTTGCGCTAACGTGTGTATGTAGAAGTTAATTATTAATTTATCGTATGGCATTTATTTCGAACCGTGAGATCTTCGAGATGACAGTACGGTTGCCACAGTTAATTATTAATACATTTTGAAATTAACTGCAAATAAGAGGTTTCTCTATGGGGTTCTGTATTACTTTCGGGATAACAACTTTAGATTTAGAAACAGTATAGAATGGAAGTTTAATAAAATGAAGAACTTTATGTTAATAACCCCGTACACTGAATATAAGCTACAAAAATGTTTATTGGCAGAACGCGATTTTTTTTAATAAAACGCTTTAATATTTGTATTTGTAAGAAAGAGATTAAGTAGTATTAACCCAGCTAATAACTAAATAACTATTTAGTTATTTAGTTAAGTAATGCATGTTAAGTTTAATATAATTAACCGGGTTGGTGTTATGTTTTATCACAAAAAATTACCCATGGTTTAACTACTAGAAAAAGAGAATGATAAATTATTATATGACTCTATGGCGCCTGTATTTCCGAGTTCATATAATCTAGACCTAGACCTTTTTAAGGCACGAGTGAATAGGCATCTTCTCGGTGAGTCCGCTTCTAATAATATGCATAAGAAGATTTAGTACAGTCTCGAGCAGCATTGGACGCTATTTTAGGCGACTTCCTGACTTGGCGGGGCGGGATCGATATGTGACATTTTCTTCTTTGACGTAAACTTACTGACGTCGCAAAGATTCTCACTTGACATAATACTGTCAGTATTACGTTTGCGCAGTAATAATATCATGCGCAGAAGCGGAGCAGTACCGCCTTCGCATCGTCCCGCTACCGCGCATCCCGCGCCAGTCAGGAAGCACTCATTTAAATATAGGGGCATGGTAAAACATGGTACCGAGTGGATTGACAGCTGTCACTGACATTTGACACTTTTCTCATATCGTACTGCCTCCGCACCGACAAATCAGGAAGTCGCCTAGACGAGCGTGACATGACAGATGGTGCTCAAAGAAAGGCTACAAGATTGGTCGTAGTCGTAGATATATAAATTGAGAAACATTTGTGCATTTGAATAGAAATATTGGAGGAGACAAGCCAGCCTATGCTATGCTCCTAAAACATTTCGAAATTTATTATATTTGCACCTTTCAATCAAGCATTGACGGTGTAGGTCGTTTATAGGTCAAAAAAAGTTCCGCTTCTACCTAATCAATAAACATAATAGTAGATTATACACCAAGGGCATAAAGCACTGTTTTATGTCACGGGCGCGATATTGAGGCCTGAACGTAACGAAGGACTTCAGATTTTACTCCTGAGCGGAGCGAGGGAGTAATGAGTAGGAATTAAGACGGAGTCCTGAGTGTAGTGAGGGATTTAAGCGCCCAAGACAAAAATAGTTTTATCCACGAGGAGTATACTGTACTTTTCACACCTCTAGCGAGCCAATAAGAAAACCAAGGCTACTAGAGACAAAACGAAATTAGTCATTCAAAGCCAAATCACATTTGTCACTCATTTTATTAGAATTCTATCTTCTAGCTTTTGCCCGTGACTTTGTCCGCGTAGAACTCGTTCATCGCATTGGAATTTAATGGCTTAATTTTAATTGCTAGAATTTATTTCAATTTCTTACCTAGTGATCGCTCTTCCATACAAACTTTCACCTAATGAAGGGATGATTTCCGAGATAAAAAGTATCCTGCCCTTTCCCGGGACTCAAACTACTTCCATACTACGCATTTTATCTGAATCGGTTTTAGCGTGAAAAGATAACAGACAGACAGACACAGTTTCGCATTATACAGTCGCCATCAAATATATCTGTACTCTTCAGGGTGCTCAAAATATCTGAACATGCACTCTAACGCCTTAGCAATAGAGTCGTGTTCAGATATTTGTGAGCACCTCGTTCGTACCGATTTATCTGATGGCGACTGTACATAGAATCTGAAATTTTACTCTGCAGCGTCTTGTTACATACGCGTGTTTTGTTTTTATTTTCAAAATATGTTCCATTCAGCTTGTGGTGGCCAGTACGAATACTTACGTTCGATTTTCAAATCCAGTTCGGAGTTCAGTTCGGATCGTCCTCGGGCCGACGCCGCGCCGTCTTTTCTTTCGAACGCCGCTGTGCCGCCTCCCCGCCGCCGTGCGGACTTCACGAAATTAGACTTTAAGGACATAACAATAAGAACAACGAAAAGTGAAATCACATTATTACCCGGCGGGTTATAATGAGATGCAGTACAATATTATCACCGGGCTAAATCCAAGGGCTATAATGATTTGCTTTCGGTAAGGTTTGCATGATAAATAATTTGGCTTTGGCGAGCAGGTGGTGTGAAAAGTACCATTTGCGATGAAGAGTGGGCGCGTCCTCGTGGTTTGAACGATTAACTGCCTAATAGTCGTAAAGTTGCCCACGGAATTAATTAAGATTTAAAATAACGTGAAGCCCGTAATACAATTATAAAATTTCAAAAGTTTATTGGGTGACATGGACAAGGGTCCTTAAATCCATCACGCACACCGATCTTATTTAGATAAGTAGTTGGCAGCGCCGGAAGGGCCCTGCTTAGTTCGCTTGACTGATTGCCACTAATGAATGTCACGCTTAAATCCCCAATCCTAAAATCTTTTTAGGACGGTTTAGTGCTAATTGATGTAACCTTGAACGCTGCTTCGATTTCGCGTTTAAAAAGGGTTAATGGCGACTGTTAATCAATTCGATGGACGGGGCTTAATTCGCACCGGTTAAAAAGAAATTAAAAATTAAGGGGTAATCTTTTTTGAAGCGATTTGTAAAATGTTGCTTAGGTAACAATCATAATTAATGAGTTCAGTAATTTTACAAATTGGATTAGGTTCATTGCAGAGTTGCAGACTTTAATTCAGGCTGTGATTTAGGGATTCACTTGTACAAGTTGTACAGTCTATAAATTATATACATTTAATAAAGTTTTTTCTTGTAGCATCGTAAAAACATAATACAACACTTAACACAGGGGTAGAAGTTATTTTTAACTTAAAAATACCTTTCAGCAGTTATTGCTAGTTACCTAAATACTGTGCCTGTTTTCGTTGGATTCTGTGGAAGTTCTGCGGTCTCAGTGAACGCAATCGTACCTGCTCGTCGATGAAATGCACTCCTAGGTATGTGCAATTGTGCATTTGACAGTAATATCGGAGCGCGACAGTTGTAAGGAAGTATTTAGGCCGAGAACATATTTGGTATATATTTTTAACTTAGGTTATATTTCGATTTATGAAACATGTTTCTAGTTTACCAAGCAAAATGTTTGAACTAATATTATAAACTAAATTTTGGACAGAATCCTCGGCGCACCGAGGTCAGACTCGCTCTTGGTCGGTTTAAGTTAAGCTCGCGCACTTGGGTTTTATCCCAACACTTGGTCGTATTTTCAATTATAGATAATATTTAATTGTCCCGATCAAACCGGTGCGTAGAAGCGAATCTCAATTAAATCGAATCGAATCAAATACACAACGTTCTAATGACATTGTTACCTGACACAGGAATAAAAATTAAAATACCGAGGGTCAAAACCAATTGATTGTCAGATGCAAAATGTTAACGGGGGAGTTATCTAGGTACCTAACTAAATTTACAGCATGATTGTGCTTATTGTGAAGCACCAAATAAAACTGAATAGAGATCGATCCGTACGCATATATGATAACGTACTTGTTTATTTATCACCTCCATTCAATCGTGGAAATCAATTCTAAAAGCTATAGCTACAATGAGATATTTTCCGTATCACACAGCGAAATTAAAATGGCATAGGTACCTACGATATGTTTTAACTGGTATTCAAAATCAATTCAATTTAATTGCGCAGGTTCGTTTTTGATTTCTATGCGATAAATTTAACCGTCAATTAGACAGAACGTACTCTGCCGTAAGTATAACTAAGTTATGACTGTTGCCATTCTAGAGCGCGGGTGCATTTCCTAAAATTAGATCACTAAGTCAGCCAAAATCACTGAGATGAGAATTTCCCTAAATGGAACGCCTAAATTTCCGTTCTCAAAATCTTAGTACGAGACCTAGAACTCAAATTGGCACGAATAAAATTGTCTTGGGGACTCCCCAACTATACTAATGTATTGATAAATAAATCGTAGGTACTTCCTGACACAATAGGTACGTAACTATAATATGATTATACGCAGGTTGCATATCACAACAGTTTAAACTGTTTTTGTGTAAAAGCACGTTAATAATAAAAAAATACTTGTTTGGTTAGTTTTTTTTTTAAATAGCATTATGATGTATTAATTTTTCTATCGTATTGGCAATTATTTCGAACCGTGAGATCTTCGAGAAAACAGTGCGGTTGCCAGTTTTGTTGCACTTTTAGCACCATCCAGGGGTCACGTGTAGGGTAGTGGTGGGTAACGTACGTGATGCAACTTCGTCCCCCCTTTGTCAAGTCGCCTATGTTTATTGCCCGCTGGGCAACTTGATTGATTTGTAATGTATTACTATCATTATATAACACCTATAGTAGGTAGTGATCAGCATAAAGGTTAATTTCTACTTGACCCGAAAATCTTACTATGAAACGTCACTTCAAAATAAGTAAGTATTTGAAACAGTGATAAATTTGGTACTATTCTAAGGACGTCCCTAGTTGATTGCTGGTTGATTGGAATTTTTACCACAAAACGTCTATGTCTGCTTAAAACTAGGTATTAGGTAGACACGAGTTCCTATAGGTAATTTTGATTACTTTACTTCCATCGCACGTAAGATCCTTAAGCTACTAATTTTAGATTAATAGAAACGCCGAACAAATCCGAAACACGAGGATATAATTAATATAAGTCTCACCGACAGGAACTGGCGGAAACAGCAGTTTAGTGGAAGTTTCGCGAAGACTTCCAGTCCTTAGTTGACAATGTAAATAGTGAAACGGGTGAGTTTCTAGAGCGTGACGCTTCCGGCATCCAATCGGCACGTCGAGGGCCATTTCGTCTCATTAGAGAAGCCGCGTGACGTTGGCGTGACAGTACAGTTAGGTTAGACCACGTTCAACAAATTGATAAATATATGCCGCATCTACGATGCCACAGAATAAGTATTAGTAATACGTTCTTCGCTATCATTACCACTATGATATAAATAGAATAATGATATAGACAGATAGCTAAAATTTTTGCTAAGCACAATTGAACTGAACTTTAATTACAAATTAAATAAAACACGTCAGCCGTACGATTCTTCGCGAGCGCACTTAAGAAGAACTCCCGAAGAGTTGTAAACATGTCGCTCGGAGTGAAAATTAATACGTGAGTTTAGTTGAATATATGAAATAAATAGACTTTATTTTGTAAATAGGTAAAATTAAAAACGGAACTAGGCAACCAGTCATTTCTTCGCAAATATATGCTTATTACAATGATACTTTTGAAATATATGCTTATTATAAGTACATAGGTACATATAATCGGTAAATATGAGTACACGTACTTAACGCCAACACGATGCGTTCGGTTATAGCCACTCTAGAACTCTTTCTTTTCTTTTAAAATCGATTGTAAACTCAATCTCAATTTAATTCTTCGTACAACAATGGAGGCGCAATCTATAATTCAATACGAGTAGGTAATGAAATAAGACTGTGAAACAACAGCTTTTGCCGAGTGTGATAATGACAAGGTTCGACTGGCTACGTACATAAACAGTGGGCGACGCCGACAGCAAACTATGTTGCATTATTTATATCTAACACTAACATAAATGTAATGGATGTGTTCTAGTACTAACGGTTACTGAGAAAAACGGGGGACAGACGGACGGACGGACGGACATGGCGAAATTATAAGGGTTCCTTGTTTACTACGGAAGACCAGCGCTGGCTCTGCCAGCATAACGCTGAGTTGTGACCATTTCGTGAAAAAAATCGGTTTGTAATGTCCTGTTTTGTAAGTGTTTTGTTTGTCACGAATAAATGTTTCTTTTCTTTCTTTCTTTCTTTCTTTCTTTCTTTAAAAAACCGGATCAAAATCCGTTGCGTAGTTTTAAAGATATAAGCATAGGTACAACGGGACAGACAGCAGGAAGCGACTTTGTTTTATATAGGTACTATGTAGTGATTAGATGCAAGCGAATTACTTTATACGCCACTACTACTAAATTGACACATCTAGATAGTGGCATATAACAGTTTATTATACGCTATTACCCCAATACATGTTATGTTATATCTAATTCGATGTTGACACTTTGAGGATATAATGAAAGTGCTTCTTGCTAGTTAACTTTCGATGTAGCAATAGTAAGCAGGTTATTCAAACATTTGGACGTCTACTAAATTAGTGCTTAAGAAGTAGTGGTTGAAATGTCTCAAATCGAAGGCGAAAAGCTATCCTATATGAGTTTAACTCCGCATTTGAAAATTTTAAGATATTGTGGAGTTTTTCCTTTGGATTCTACTTCCCCTAAATTGAAAAAAAAACTACACGGATTCTACATGTGCATAAGTTTATCGTTTATAATACTGTATACACTGTTACAGATTATCCAGATGATCCAAGTAAATGATATTTTATTCTTCTTGACCTTATGTTTGCTGTAAGAATTCGGTTTCATGCAATTTTATGTCTGTTCGTCTGTACGTCCGTAACGCTTACATCAACCAATTAATAATCTGAGTAACAAACACACTAGGTACTCTGGGTAACAAACTTTTATTAAGCAATTCATATTACAATATTGAAGAGCTTATAATTAAATTAAGACAGTATTTAATATTTTCTTTACTAGGTTATTAAAAGGCTTCCTACAAGTAAGCGAAACTAAACGTAAAGACTTACGATAGCTACTTTGTTAAATTGATTCTGTATTTGCAAATTTTACTAACTCCTTCTTTGCCAGTATTGAGAAGAAGCTAGCAGGAAAATATAATGCAGTTATAAATGTTATAATTAACACATGTGTTAAAATTAACAGATGATGTATCATCTTTTGTTTGACTTGAATCAGAAACTGCATCCGGAAGTGATGATATTCCGACAAAGCTCCATAGTTATCCCTCTAAATAGTCATTTTGCCAATATTTGCTTTTCCAACGAAGTTTTCACATGATATACTAAAAGGATTTATAGTTCCAGTAGTGTATAACAGTGTACAGTAACTACTAATTACAGACCCATTTCAGTAATACCTACCTGCTATATCCAAAATAATTCAAAAAAATATTAGGTACCAACGGACTAACAAATCACAGCTTGGTTTTCGTAAAGCGCTTTTTAAAGAGGATTCTGTCGTGGCGTTCACAAGAGAGATTTCTGGATATTGATCATGGAAATAAATACCCGGAAGAATTTCTTGATTTAAAGAAAGCATTTGTCACTGTCTCTCATTTCATTCTTGTACACAAACTTGAAACCATGAGAATCGGAGATAATAAGCCATTTGACTTATTGAATGTTTACCTATATGACCGATACCAGAAATTTCTTTTGGAGTAAATTAAATTAAATTGTTAAGCGGATGCGTCCGCTAACGAAATTACACTTAAAGTGAAAAATTCAGCGCCACAGGATTTCACTTTAATTGGAATTTCTTTTGGAGTGCCTCAAGGGAGTTTTCTTGGCACTACTTTATGTTTATGATTTTGCAAGCGTACATCGCTAACTAGTTTTAAAGCCATTTAATCGTGAAAATAGTGGATGCCTCCAAGAACTTTTTTTTAAATCATGTTTCGCATGTTAGATATTACACTAAATATCTATATTCAGGTCCGCGCTGATATCGAGAAGCTAATTGATTCGCTGTTTTGGCATTTAACGATTTTGGCTTGCATTTTTAAACAAGTTGTGTTCTACAAATATCCCCAGAAGATACTAGAAATGCTTGATATTATGAAAAGTAAGTGTTCTTTTATTACAAGTGGCTCTGTGAATATAATTTCCAATACGGAAATCCAAAACGGAGATCGGTATCGAAAACTCTTACCTTACTCGCTAGCGACTGCGTAAACGATTAAGTACCTATGCCGATTCATAGTTCTATTCAGTAACCGCCAGACGCGCTGTACGTTTGTCCATGCTAAATCGTTTACGCACTCGCTAGCGAGTACGGTAATGCAAACATTGCAAACTCATGGTAAGGGCACAGCTCACAAAATTTCACGAGAATCGGTTGGGAAACGCTATAGAGGAGGACAAACTATTGATTATTTTTAAATTAATCGAAAAAAATATTTTGTGTCAAAATCAAAGCACCTGCTCACAATACTTCAGGAGAATCGGTTGTGAAATGCGACCCTTAGAGGTGAACAAATCGAAATTAGGCCGCAGAAACACAATATTGATATAAAAAAGTTTTTTTTTTATTTTCAAAAAGTGACTATAAAAAACTACTATATTTACTCGTCAAAAAAGTTCTATGTAGTGACTCGACAATTTTTTTTATATACCTAGTTACCGAACTCGAGGATCGGTTGAGAAATGCGACATGTAAAAAAAAACGGCCGCAGAAAAATACGAATTCGTCGATAAAAAGTTTTTTTTTTTTTTAATTTCCAAAAATTGAAGAACAAGAAATTTCACGAGAATCAGTTAAGAAATGCGACTCGTAGAGGAGAACAGCCAGAAATCCGGCCATACGAAAGCATTTTTGCCGAAGCTATTTAAAACAGACACCTTCGTTTCACTCGGTCAATTATACTACACTGCTTTCATGGAAGCTTGGGGTGTAAAATTTTACTGTAATTTTTTTATCAGGTCCAAGTTTCAACCAAGGATTGGATGAGCACCGGCCATTGCTCGAAGGCACAATTAACCACGCTCGATTTCTACTCAACCTGTACAACAGAATTTGTATAATGATTGCCTTCCTTTGGCTCTTACTCCCTCTAATTTTGCATTGGAAACAGGAAACAGTGGAATTTACAATTTGGCTGCCTTTTGACGCCAACGAGGATCCAAAGCAAGTACCTACAACAGTATCCGTTTTTCATTTGTATCGACAAGTCATTGGGTAAAATAACATAAGTCGACTAGACCAATCTTGAACTTAACGCCCCTCCACTGTGCTTCCGCTTAAATTTGACGTAAGCATTTAGGGGCAATACGGCAGATGCCCCAGTTCTGGCCACTTTAAAACCGGCCAGAAAAGGGTCATATGGCCTGAAAAAAAAACACATTGGAACTATGTCTAATTTCTCTTTAATTTACAAATTTACTTTACCATACTAATGGCTTAGATATAACATTTTTTAACAGGTTTTACATGGTCGTTTGCTATACATGGATTCAGATCACGTGGGTTGGTGTGTATAATTCAACTATGGATATCTTTATGGTATATCTGTTCGCACAAATCAAGACTCAAATTTCAATTTTAAGGTACATAATATATCCCTATCCTAATCACATATTAGGCTATAATTGATTTCCTTATAAATTCTTCCCTGTAAAGGATTAAAACGGCGTGTACATTTTGTCTGGGGAATATAATCTTCTATATATATAAAGTTGATGGGTGACTGATTAATCACCGCCCCGCCGAAACAGTAGGCCCTAGAAATTTGAAATTTACACTATAGTTAGGTTATATAACGGAGGCAAGGGATAAGACGGGATTTTTGGAAATTCCACCCCTAAGGGGGTAAAACAGGGGTGCAAAGTTTGTATGGGGGGCAATATTTTTTTTAAGGTCCAGGCTTGAAACTTTGTACAAAGACCTTAAAATAAGACAATGAAAGTTATATCTGCGTTTTTAAAATTTTTGTCTCCTAAAGGGTTGAAAATGGGGGTGAAATATTGTATGGGGAGCAATTTTTTTTTAAAGTGAGAGTCTTCAAACTTTGTGTAAAAGTTCCTTATAATAATGGAAAAAAAATAATTTCAGCGTTTTTTAAAATTCATCCCCTAACGGGGTTAAAAAGGGGTTCAGAGTTTGTATGGAGAGCAATTTTTTTTAAAGTGAGCGACTTCAAATTTCTTACAAAGACTCTCTGTTTAAATACAACAAAACTAATTTCAGCGTTTTTTGAAATTCATCCCCTAAAGGGGTTAAAAAGGGGTTTAAAGTTTGTATTGGATGCAAAATTTTTTTGAGTGAGACTTAATATTTCTTACAGAAACTCTGTTTAAAAAATTAAATACAACAAAACTAACTTCAGAGTTTTTTTAAATTCATCCCCTCAAGGGGTTAAAAAGGGGTTCAGAGTTTGTATGGGTAGCAACATTTTTTTAAGTGAGAGACTTCTAATTTTTTAGTCTCTGTTTGACTGTCTGTCTGTTTTTCGAAATTCATCCCTAAATGTCTTAAAAAAGGGCTCAAAGTTTGTATGAGGAGCAATTTCTTTTAAATTGAGAGACTTTCATTTCGCAAAGAGACTAAGAAAAAAAAACGAAAAAAAAAGACTGTTTAAATACAACTAAGTAAACTGATTTCACGATTTGTGGATTGTTGTTAGAAACGCTATAGTATTTATGTCTCTCTGTCTGTAACCCCTTCACTCTTAAACTGCTGAACCGATTTAGATAAGATTTGGTGTGAATACAGTTCGAATCCGAGGAAAGGACATAGGATAGTTTTCATCCCATCCCTTAAGGAAGTGGAAGTTTGTATAGAACAGAGATAACTAGGTAACCGCCTGAAATAAAAGAATAGCGATAAAATTCTAACGCGATGACAGAGCTCTACGCAGACGAAGTTGCGGGCAACAGCTAGTTATTTATAAGTAAGAAAGAATTTCTTACGGTTGTAAAAAATGGAGTTGAATGTTTGTATGGAGAACGAGTAGGAGTAATACGAAGTGAGGGACTAGAAAATTCATGTAGTAGTCACTTTTGAATTGAATTTCAATAGTTTATACACATACATTACATGTACATATACATGTAATGTATGTGTTTATACATATACATTTACTGCCGTGTACACTCCAAACCATATTACAAATCTCCCATTAATTAAAACCTAGTATTATGACCGGAAACAGTATTATGCGAGACCTCTAATTAATAGAGTATTATGGAAGACCGTCGCGCCGGATGTGAATGAACGCTTGTCTTTTTTCGCCAAAAAATACATTTAGTTACTTAAAAATCAAATAGAAAATTTAATTATAAAATGAAAAATAATGATTTATTAATATTTACATGTAATTAATTTAAACTACCATGTGACATAAAATCTCCTTCAAAATAGTATTTGATTTGGCTGAATGCTGACAACCATGGCCTGTTGAAAAAAGTCAATCAATTAAAAGTTAAACCGACTTTTTAATTCCCGCTTCTTTAGTACATGATTTCAATATTTAATTTTGTAGTGAGTTGTATTGCTTTAATAATATTTTTGTGATATGTGTGATTTATACGATTGTTATATAAAGTATATGTCTGTATATAAACTACGCCAGATAGACCAGGTAAGTATTCAAAGGCCACAATGGCAAGTAAATAAAAGTATTGTGTTTTGTATCTTTTAATTACTGTTTTTTTTTAGTTTCTTTGATATTTTTTCGCAACTGTATTAAAAAACGTCGTTTGATACACGTGCGGAAGTGTCGTTTCCACTCGTCCCGAGTCTTGTCCCTCGCCCGTCAGCTCGGGCCAAGATAACTCGGGACTCGTGCAAAATGACATACCTTCCGCACTTGCATCAAAATGAACTATTTCATTTTATAATTAATTTCTGTTTGATTTATAAGTAAATAAATTTATTTTTTGGCGAAAAAAGACAAGCGTTCATTCACATCTGGTGCGACGGTCTTCCATAATGCTCTATTAATTACAGGTCTCGCATAATACTGTTTCCGGTCATTAATCTACTCAATCAGTCAACTTTTTGAATATAGTTTTAGATGTTTTAATATTTGATAACCATTTAACTTGCCTAATATGCATTTTTAATGTTTTAAATATTATAGAAGGTTACTTTTAATGGCCTTTGCTTTATTAAACAAATAAGTAAAGTGACTGAACCTAAAACTCTTTGGTTGGATGTATGGCTTGGGTCAACAGTAAATTTAAAAAAGTTGGAAAAGTAAAAAGCACTAGTGCGCGGATTCCAACTTTGCGCATGATATACAGCTACATAATGTAGGTACCATTTTTTGAGCAAATGTATTTAAAAAAAAATTTTTTACAGGATTAATTTAGAAACCCTTGTTGCTAAATGTCGAGAAGAAAAATCGACATCTTATTCATTTACTGAAGCGTTAGAACACCGTTTTAAAGGGATCATTCGTCATTATAATGAAATTAACAGGTAAGAATATATTAATTGGCTTTTAATGAGTAATTTATACGTGTCGTTATTCATGAGCAACTTCGGTTGATAAGGTCATTAAATATAGGTACTACAGGAAAAAAGAGGAATTTACCGTTGTGCTCGCATAGTTGACATGTACAATTCTTTTTTTATTGCAACATGAGGATTTCATAGAAATATGTAAATTTTGGGCTATAAAGAAATTCTGATAGCTATTTCGTGATTTTTTTTTTTTTTTTAATATTTGAAAATTTTCACATCACGATCTTCGCATATCTAATATTTACAACCAAAAAAATTATTATATTTGCTAGTGCCAAAACCGACGAATAAAACGTGCACAAATTTTGCATGGGGAAGGCCTTGCCCTACCCTGCGCCTCCATCTGCTGCGAGTCCATCAATCAGCAATAGTTCCTATACACCCTGGCGGGTGCTGTCTCTGTGTGCGTCCCATGACACGGGCAGGGACAGCATCCGCTCGGTGTATCCCTTGCATTTCATTAAATTGGCAAAAGGGCCTCTACGTGTTGGCTATGTGGTACTCGTTGGCACTTCGGTGCCTCGGTACTTCGGCTCCGCGCACGCCTCCCAAAGGTCCGGGACACCATTGTCCCGTGAACGGGAAAGACATACAAATATTAATAATAATAAAAAATTACATCACGAAATAGCTATCAGAAAAATAAGCATACTGACCAAAAATCATAACTTTAATGCAAACACAAACGAAGTAAATCCTGCATAAAGTTTGTATGGAGAGAGCTTGCCCTACCCCTCCTCTTAAGGCACGAGTGAATAGGCATCTTCTGGGTGAGCTCGCTTCACCGCCGGCCTCATCTTTGCCCCCTGACTAGATGCTGGCCAAGAACGATCCCATTTTTAGGGTTCCGTAGTAAACAAGGAACCCTTATATATCTTCCAACCCCCATCGTATGGGGTGTCGTTGGATAGCTCTTTCAAAAATATTATTAGGTTTCTAAAAACATTTTTTGATTCAAGAATCGGTTAGCGTGATATTAAGCTTTGAAGTGAAAAAAATTGTTATGGTCAAGTTTCCCCCCCCCCCCCCCCGCCAGCCAAACGGTGGCTACCAGGCATGTGAAAAAAACATGGTAGTAGTATATACGATGAATTTAAAAGGAAAACTATCACAGCTAAGTAGACATCACTAGTTAACGAGTAATAGTCGAACTTAAGAGATGTACTTTACAAAAGCAAACTTTCGTATATTTTCCATTGATACCTTAGATAAGGTTGTTAATTCTGTCAAAAACATAGTAAATATAAGTTCGCAAACGTTTTAGTCCTCATAATGTATCGGGTGGACATCTACGGAACCCTACATTGTGCGTGGCACGACAAACACTTGGCCGGTTTTTAATAAAAAAAAATACAACGGGTTGCACTCCGGGATTGCCGGCAGAAGTGAAAACTCAATAAAGAAAGTAATCCGTATCGGTATCGGTATCCGTATCCGTATTCATACTCATGTTCATATTCATATTAGCATAATCCATTTACATTATACCTATACATACATACTGTAATATGTCCCGAGTATCATTGTGTCTTACGCATCTAAGACCAGCTGAGTTTAACCCCTCCTAACATCGCAATCACGATACTAGGAGAGGTCAATTAGCTGGTCTGAGAATGAATCTGTCGCGAGTTTAACAATTTTTCCTCAGTACAAAAGTGCTCAGCGCCGCTAAAGAAGTTTTCACTTCAAAAAGATGATATTTGTTATGGTGATAGTTTGAGTCCCGGGTAAGGACAATAGGATACTTCCCTAATGCTCTGTACTGTGTTCTTTTTGAGGTGTGCAATAAAGAGTAGGTATTGTATTGTATACTTATCCGGGAAATATAACGATACTCACACTAGGCTTCGAACATAATGAGCTGAAAAAAGCTGAATGATTTAAAATCTAAAACATTATTACAGGTTTTCGAAAATGAACGAAGACATTTTCAGTGCACCTATACTATTTCAGTTTTTGGTTAGTGGCTTGATTATTTGCACCAGTACCTACCGAACAACTAGCGTAAGTCATTTAATGCCTAAATTTATATTAATTCTACTAGGTTCCTACTTGCCAGTGCCTCTGTGTGTTGTGTAAAAAAATATTTACAAATGGGCATTAATACAAATTATAGCTACTTTACAATAAATAGTGACAATAACGAATACTAATTTATTATTGCTATTCGACCAACATTGCGTAAATATTTCGAGGTATTTTATTTGTCCTTATGCGGGAATTTTGAAAGTCTAATATTTATCTTGGTATTTACAGATGAGTCCTGTTTCTGGCGAGTTCTTCTCAATGATTTTGTACATGATCTGCATTCTCTCAGAAATATTTTTGTTTTGCTTTTACGGTAACGAAGTAGCGCATGAGGTGGGTTTTTTTTATTATTATTTATATATACCTACTTAAATCGCGCATTTCTAAATCTAACACCGACCAAATACTTCACCCCAATGCTATTAAATTCCACATGTGTTGTGATAGCTACATTTTTCAATGGCTTTCATCATTTCTCAGCGCTCCTGAGTGTAGGGTTTCATTTCGATATTTCGATAGCATATTTTCTTTAATGTATTGATGTATGTTTGGATCAAGTTTGGATTGTTTGGTGTATGATGTGTTTGGTGTACTATTAAAGTGTGCAAGGGTGACTATTCCCTATGAGTATATATATATATGTCGGGACAGGATGTCGAGCATGGCCTTGGTCACTCATAATTATTATTATTTAATGAAACCACACAACTCACTTTACACTATTTTAATACAATCAATCAATTATTATTGAAAATACAACAGTGATTACAATTAAATGTCTTGATTGTCTTTGTCACTAAATCACCAATCAGTCCGCACCACAATTATTACTGAATTTAATTAATTATTCCAACACAAGGACACAACCAAACGTGAGACAGTCCCAAGATGTACGACCCATATGTGCGTCCTTGCCCTTATGCAATCGGCAACTAACTGCACTCTCTCCACGGGGACACCCTGATTCTGTCAAGCGCCACGCCCACACGGGACACCCATCACGTTAAGTTGGACCTTGAATACTGCTGCTGCCGACACGGCCATCCTGAGAGGCACATGTCCTCATGTGTCATCCTCTGCAAAAGAAACAATTTTCCAAAGTATCATCCGCTCGGCCAACTCTGACCAACCATAAAGATATGGCAAACATAAATCCAGTTTCAGATACGTCGATGTATCCTACCATAATTCAACAACATCTCTCAAAGACGCATTGACAAACCAATAAAACTTATAACCATTTTTTGTTTCACACAGAAACTCGTTACACATACTATGCATTATCGTTGCATTCTCAACTCTATGATCGTATTCACAAGCTCTCTCGATGTTATCACACTCGCTATCTTACTCCAGGCTAGCCGACTCTATCGCCATCTCACACAGAAACTGGCCGATTCTGTCGCCACCTGAGTCAAGCATAGCTAGCACAGCATTAGCCATCTTACTCCAGGCTGGCCGACTCTGCCGCCATCTCACACAGAGACTGGCCGACTCTGTCGCCACCTGAGTCAAGACTGACTAACACACTATCTCGCCGTCTGAACTGATAAACCACCCCGAGATTGACACAAGTTTGTCATCTGGTCTGGCTAACCAACCCAAGACTGGCACTCCTAACAAACACACCGGGTAACTTTCGCCATCTGGACCGATACACCACCACCCCGAGACTGACACAAGTTTGTCATCTGGTTTGGCAATCAACCCGAGACGGACACCTTGTACCTCAGGTTGCATTCTTTGCGATATAAGAATGCAAGCCAACGTAAAACTCATAACTCGACTGTCTCACCGTATCAAAACTCTTTTTTAAATCAAGTTTGTCAATGTCTCTTCGATCATTAAGCATCTTTCCCGTCCTCCAATAGACTCATTTTTTAATTGTAACTATCATTGCATCTCATCGTTAATTAAAGACACAAAACAAAAACAGAGAATTAGTTCAGTCTTGTCAAATCATTACATCAAACATCTGTCATTTGTTTACCCGAATTCTTATGAAACCAAAATCAAAGAACATCACGAACGATCAATAACGGTCACGTCAACATGTGCACCGTCAAACCCACTTTTTTTTGTCGTTCAAACATTACAATGCGCCAGACGGCAACTCGGTTACTAACAAATTTATGATTGTACTAAAAAAATATTCAAGTGCTCGAGTGTTTCTTCTCCACCCCAACTACACCAAGACTCCATTATACTAAAACTGTGAAACCATTGTTGTTACATTTCTCACAACCACTTGTAATTTCTCGCCACTTGTAATTCTAACCATCTCAAGAAAAAGGACTTGTGTTCGTTTGAATTCTATGGAATACTTTGGGACAAATATCATAAATATTGACTCTTGAGTTAATACTTAACTTTCGCTTTGACTATAACTTTAACTTTATCAAGTGGTTTCAATTTGTGAGAACACTGAGATAAAATGGTTGAGGTATGTTAGGCATTTGACTAATTGTTGCTTAAAGTATTGCAAGGTAACATATTTTTTTTGTAAAATGAAATATAACTGGCAAGATACGGAAATTAATGTTTTCGTAGCATTTCATTATGCCTTCCAACAACATAATAAATTTAATGCTTTTCGTTTTTTTTTGACCAATGTCTGTTAACAAATTATTGTTAACGAATTCCTCTCCCAAAACAGATGCTGAACATCGGAAATCAAACAAAATGAAAACAACACACCTTTTTGTGTCTAAGTTATCCAGTCGAAACCGTCGAAGGTTCCATCTCGCATGCTTTGACACGCCAATTGGCCAGTCCTCCACTGGACCGCATTGCACCTTCGCCGCTGCTGTTATCTGGACATCGCGTCGATATGTGGCCCGTCACACCACACTTGAAGCATCGTATGGACTTCGTCCCAGGACCATGTTGTGATTTTTCCTGTCTTGCAGTAATAGTAGATGTTTTCAGATTCACGTTCGTAGCTTTCAGCTGACAATCAGCTAACTTATGCCCAGTCTTGCCACAATAGTAGCAATTTATTTCGCAAGAGTAATTCAGGATTCGATTGTTATTATTTTTGTTATCTCCATTCTTTATATCCAGTTTTCGTTTCAAATATGAAAAAGCCTGCAGTTCTCGTTGTAGATGTTGACGAGTAGATATTTCCGTCGTAAACGCTATCCTTTGAAGTCGGTGGTCAATTCCAGCCAAATGAGCAAGTACCATTGAAACAATGATTTGTTCCGAACTTACATTTTTTAATTGAGTCATTAATGACGAAGTCAATCTGCTTGCATATGTGGCATAAGTCTCATTTTCGTTTGGTTTACTATTGCCCAAGTGAATTAAAGTTGCTGCAGTTGTTTCATTGATTACGAATCTGTCGATGAACATTTCTTTAAATTGTTCCCATGTTAAACCCGGATACGTAACACGTGCAAGCCACGCAGACGACGCCGATCCTTTTAAAGATTTGCTAAGGGCCATTATTAGATCGCTTCCTTCAAGTGGGTGGTCTGCAAAACATAATTCGGCGGTTGAACACCATGATTTTCCATCCATGTCGTTTTTTTCCGGGTCAAATTCAGGTAATGGCACGCTGTTTTTTGTTTGTGGTATTCGAAGTGTATGTATCAGGGCGCGCATTTGTTCATTTTGAAGTTCAAACATCTTCTTCCACATCGAATCATTGGTAGAATTTTCACCATTTTCCGCATTTTCCTGTTCAGATCCCACTTCTGATGTCGGGACAGGATGTCGAGCATGGCCTTGGTCACTCATAATTATTATTATTTAATGAAACCGCACAACTCACTTTACACTATTTTAATACAATCAGTCAATTATTATTGAAAATACAACAGTGATTACAATTAAATGTCTTGATTGTCTTTGTCACTAAATCACCAATCAGTCCGCACCACAATTATTACTGAATTTAATTAATTATTCCAACACAAGGACACAACCAAACGTGAGACAGTCCCAAGATGTACGACCCATATGTGCGTCCTTGCCCTTATGCAATCGGCAACTAACTGCACTCTCTCCACGGGGACACCCTGATTCTGTCAAGCGCCACGCCCACACGGGACACCCATCACGTTAAGTTGGACCTTGAATACTGCTGCTGCCGACATATATATATATATATGCACTCTCCATATGAGTTAGATGGACGGTTGGTTTTTTCACATACTATATGTATGTGAAAAAAGTAGGTACTTAGGTTACGCTTTAAGTTTTATCAAGAAATTTCATCTCTTTATTAATTTGTCATCAAATATGAGGTTTTACAGTAACTTGTATCTAATATCTAATGACACATTTAATGGTACAAGCCCTTGTTTATCAGCTGACCATTTTTACCTATTTGTATAGATTTAACATAACACGTGCAATATGCCCCACCCACAGCCACTTCAGTTTAGCGATTTGAAGGGTTCGGATACTTTGTTACCGTATGCTGGTTTGCCACCGTCGTAGTATAAAAAAAACTGGTTCTGCTACGCCGCTGGGGCCGAAAGATTCTCGAGTGGTGACCGCGGACCGGAAGGCGCAGCGGCGTGGGTAAACCAAAAGCTGAACTGATGACCAAGTAAAGGTCGCGGGAGTCCTCTGGATGCAGGTGGTACCGGACCGGTTATTGTGGCACTCTTTCGAGGAGGCCTATGTCCAGCAGTGGACGTCTTTCGGCTCATATGATGAACATAACACGTCAAGCGTTTGTGTTTTTTTTTATTAAAACATTTCGACGACGGATCGCACCAACTTACAGACCGCACAACGTTATTTATAAATAATCCTAATTATAATAATCTTGATGACCTCTAAGATATTGGCGTGTACTTCAATAGAGATGCAAAAGTAATTATTTTGACAGAGTCAAATGATAATGGATTCTGCGTACTTAATGCAATGGGAGGAGATGCCAGTCAAGTACCGTCGGTACTTAGTAATATTTATGGAGACGATTAAGTTGCCTATACTTCCTAAGGCTGGCAAGATTGTATCACTGTCGATGAACACGTTTATACAGGTAATTAAATTTATTTCAGTCCTAGTTCAAGTTTAATGTTATTGGGTAAAGTATTTACCTGATTATTTATGTATTTGTCGGACCATGGCGTTAAATTTATCCATAGACGTTATATTTATATTTATTTATTATATATTTCACTTTAGCATTTATTAAGTTATAATACCCGTACGCAGATTTACCGAGGATATGGGCTATATTGCAATACTATGATATTGCGTGGAATACAAAGTTATAGTGCAGTCAGTCAGCGTCTTATAGTATGTAGTTAGCAGCCAAAGTGGCCAAATAGTTCGGTAAACCATATATTTTGTATGGTGTACCGAACTATTTGGCCAGTTTGGGTGCTACGTACTATAGGTATGACGCTGACTGTACCAGCGGGGTAATCAAGTAACGTTATGTATATGTACCGTTAGAGCATATTTAATGTCATTGTTGACGTATAAATGTATGAGCTAATGTCGAAAAATTACATTAAATATGCTCTAACGGCAGTACATAAAGTTACGTGATTACCCCGCTGATGTCGAAAAATTACATTAAATATGCTCTAACGGCAGTACATAAAGTTACGTACGTGATTACCCCGCTGATGTCGAAAAATTACATTAAATATGCTCTAACGGCAGTACATAAAGTTACGTACGTGATTACCCCGCTGATGTCGAAAAATTACATTAAATATGCTCTAACGGCAGTACATAAAGTTACGTACGTGATTGCCCCGCTGATGTCGAAAAATTACATTAAATATGCTATAACGGCAGTACATGAAGTTACGTTACGTGATTACCCCGCTGATGTCGAAAAATTACATTAAATATGCTCTAACGGCAGTACATAAAGTTACATGATTACCCGATTACGCTGCGCTCTGCCCCTTTAAGTAAACAACAAATTATAAATGCCTAGAGAGGCAAACTTGTACTGCTTTGTTTTGACATAAGTATACAAAATAAGGCATCGTGTTTAGAGGGTACGAACGAGTCCACTAGCGCCACTCGTAAATAATGTAAATTATTTAAATTTAACGATAGATATATGTATAAGAAAGGGGAACGCAATGTACCTTTTGAATACATCAAACTAGTTTTTACGTTGCTAGATTCTTCTATACTCGAAAATAAAACGGCCGTATTATTTTATAAAGCCATAACGAAACGTACCTACTCGTTCGTACCCTCTTAAGTGACTAAGTTATATGTATGAATAATTTGTTATACATAATAGGAATGCCAGGATAATAATATCTTAGTGGGAATTATTCAAAATTGAAATCGTTATTCTGATGTCATTGTCATTATACATTATACATTGAATTATCTGGTTCTAAATATAATAGCTATTTATGATACAAGTGCGGAAAGTGAGTGTTTTTAGGGTTCCGTAGTAAACAACACGTCCGTCCGTCCGTCCGTCTGTCCCCCGTTTTTCTCAGTACCGTCGAGTTTCGTATCTTCGCCTGTGCTCCCCTATGTTCGCCTAGTTTGACAAAAGTTGCCATTAACAAAATGTTTCTAGTGCCAGCCTTACACAAAACTGCTAAATACAAAGTATTTTTTTCGGGTGTCAACATTTTTCGAACGATCTGCGGGTAACTTCACAGCGTTGACGTTCAGTTAGCTTTTATGCGACATCGACTACAAGTGTTTTTTAAGCCAGTGTTTTAACTTCACTTTAAAACTGTAATACAGACCAGATATTGTTAAACTTTTTACATGATTATGTCCTATAACTATTTTTTTTTATATTAAACTATTATTAAATGGCTAGCTTACGTTTAGAAGTCACAATTTGATAAAACATTGGTGAGGGCATTTGGCGTCCATCTTGTTGCCAAATTTCGCCTACCCCTAGGGTTGTCAAATTTGTTGTAGGTACCACATTTATGGTTGGACATTATGTTAATACATGAAATAAACATTGAAAATCTTAGACAAACATTTTAATCCAATATAGTTGAATGACAATAGAAAAATCAACACATATATGTCAACACGTTCCTTTTGACAAGAAAAATAAAACCAGCCACTTCTTGGCGAAAGAGGCGCTAACATGCCGGCTCCCTTGAAGCTCTTGACTTCAACAACTGGGCAGCGGACATATCTTCGTAACAGGACGCCTGCATGTACCGGACCCAGTAAAAATGTCGACTACTCGGACGACACCATCTCGGCCAGGATGTAAGGCAGTAATCCTTCCCATTTTCCATTTGAGTGGAGGGAGGAAGTCCTCCTTGATTATGACTAGTCCGCCAATGTCTATAGAGGGACCTTTTTGATTCCATTTGGCTCTCTGTTGCAGTTGAGACAGGTATTCAATACTCCAGCGGCGCCAAAAGTGCTGTCGTAACTGTTCTATTCGTTGGTATCTCTGTACAGCATTACCAGCTGGGCAAGTAGGCTCCGGCAGTGCGGTCAGTGGACGACAAATGAGAAAGTGACCCGGAGTGAGGGGTGACAAATCTTTTGGCGATGATGATAATGGTGTCAGTGGACGCGAATTAAGAATAGCTTCTATTTGACATAATGTAGTGCTTAATTCTTCATAGGTGAGATGAGCTAAACCAAGAACGCGTTTTAGGTGATGCTTGGTAGACTTGACACCTGCTTCCCAAAGACCGCCGAAATTGGGAGCATAGGGAGGCGTAAAATGAAACTGGATGCCGTCATTCGAAAAGGTATCCGGTAATTTAGTCTTAATTTCATTCCAACCACCAACAAAATTGGACCCATTGTCGCAATAAATGTGCGAAGGCATTCCACGACGAGCGATGAATCGTTTGAGCGTTAGAATAAAGGTAGCACTTGTCATATCCGTAGCTAACTCTAGGTGGATTGCCTTGGTAGAAAAACAGATAAAAACGCAAATATAAGCCTTAATATATTTGGCGCCACGCCCTTTCTTGCTACTAATCATTATTGGACCTGCGTAGTCAATTCCAGTCACGTTGAAGGGAGCTGATTCTTCAACTCTGGCAGCTGGTAAATCTCCCATGATGGGATAATTCACACGAGCAGCTAGCCTCATACATGTGGTACATTTGTGAACAATAGATCTAGCTAAATCCCTACCGCCGATTGGCCAATACTTTTGACGTACGCCAGCTAATAATAATTGAGGACCTGCATGCATTAACTTGACATGCTGATCTTCAAACACCTTCGTAGTTAGGATGTCACGTTTTGGTAATATTATAGGATGCTTGACATCAAAACTTGCGTTACATTGTGATAATCTACCTCGTATACGAACGAGTCCCAAAGGACATAAGAAAGGTTGCAACTTGGCGAAGGAACAATTTCGCGGAAACTCCTTCTTTGATTTAATTGTCTCAATTTCACTTGCGAAGTGCTTAGCTTGGACACTCTTGAGTATAATAGTTAAAGACTTGTCTAATTCATCACATGACAATGGTCCCTTGACACATTGCCCTGGAGAGCGAACCTTAGTATAGCCAATAAAGCGCAAGACATATGCCAATACCCGCTTCATTTTTGTCAACGTAGAGCATCGATTGAGTAAAGTATCGATGACATCGTCTTGAGGCTGTGTGACAACGTTTGAGACAACTCGTTGTTCGGGTAATTCAACAGGGTTGATGCACTGATGCGTAGGCCACATCCATTCTTCTGACATTAGAAACGAGGGTCCGTGCCACCACAATTCGTGTTTTTGAATGGCATCAGCTTTTATACCTCGAGAGAGGACGTCGGCCGGGTTTGCTTCACTTGCAACATACCTCCATGTAAACGGAGCAGTAGCTTCTTGTACCTTTGATACCCGATTTCGCACAAATGTCTTCAAGTTATTTGGTTCGGTTCCTAACCAGCCAAGCACGATAGAAGAATCGCACCAAAATACAAATTTGTCAATGTTAAGCCTTAGCGATTGTTTAATCTTCTCACAAATTCGAGCCGCTACCAACGCACCGCATAATTCGAGTCGCGGCAACGTTGTGGACTTGAGTGGTGCAACCTTGGCCTTTGCACATAGTAAATGAGAGTGGACTGTATCATTTGAATCTATGGTTCTAGCGTATGCACACGCGCCGTACGCCAACTCGGATGCATCGCAAAAAATATGAATTTCGACTTGCTGTTGTTGATTCACTAGTATATGTCTAGGAATATCCAGCGTGTTGAGGTGGTTTAGTGTCTCAACGATTTCGTTCCAGTCACTTGCGATTTGATTTGGTACTGCAGTGTCCCAGTCCAATTTCTGAAGCCATAATCGTTGCAGTAGAACCTTGGTTTGTATGACCGTAGGTGACACTAAACCCAATGGATCGAATATCTGTGAGATCGTTGTCAGAATCGTTCGTTTTGTAACAGGTTTTTAGTTTGTCGAAACATGTATCTTATAACTGAGAGTATCAGCTTCACTGTTCCATAATAAACCCAACGTCTTGGACACAGGAGATTCGTTGAAGGTGTATTGACAATTTGCTGCCACATCGGACAGATTTGCAAGAACTGTCTCATTGTTTGATCTCCATTTTCTGAGTTCGTAACATCCAGATAGTAATTGAGCGTTGACTTCAGTGCAGATTCTGGTTGCTTCGTCTATAGTATCTGCTCCAGAAAGCAAGTCATCGACGTAGAAGTCGTGCTCAATGACTGTACCAATAGAGCGGTCTTTGCATTCATCAGCTAGTTGCTTCAGACATCTGACAGCCAGATACGGAGCTGAAGCAGTTCCATAAGTTACGGTATTCAACTGGAACACAGTATAAGGTTCGTGCTTGTTCTCCCGCCATATAATTTGCTGTAGCGGCCTTTGTTCATGACGCACGAGAATCTGTCTATACATTTTAGCTACATCTGCAGAGATAACTATTGCATGTTGTCTAAATCTCAGCAAAATTGCGAGTATGTCATCTTGAATAACAGGTCCAACTAGCTGAATGTCATTAAATGACAGTCCGCTGGATGTGCGCGCCGAGGCGTCAAATACAACCCTCACCCTCGTCGTTAGGCTATCCTCTCTGACCACGGCGTGATGTGGCAAAAAACACTGTTTGACACTGTCATCAGGTGTCACCTTTGACATATGACGTACTCGTTGATAAATTCCTTGTAAGATTCTAAAAGCTTTGGATTCGCGTGGAGTCTTCTTTCGAGTGACAGGAACCTCCTTTCAGCCATTGAGAAAGAATCTCCAAGTGAATTTGCATCTTGTTTCAATGGCACTTGAACGAGAAATCTTCCGTCTGAAAGGCGCTCTGTTGTGTCCTTAAAAATCCTTTCACAGATGTGCTCTTCCTCGGACCAGGGTTTCACTTCTGCTACTTCTTCGAGTTCCCAAAATCTTGCAAGTTGATCTTGCACTTCCATTGTTGAGGCAAAGTGACATTGTATCCTTGAAGCTGCAGGAACGCTCCCTGAAACCACCCATCCCAACTTCGTCTCTTGCAGGATTGGTTGATCCTTGCCTAGGTGAATTCGCTTTGTTTGGATTAAATCCCAGAAAATGTCCGCTCCAAGTAGAAGGTCGATGTCTCCTGGCGTTGCGAACTCGGGATCAGCTAGATAGATGCTGTACGGAATCTGGATATCCTGAATGTTCATCTTGTACGCGGGGAGTGGCTCTGTTATGTAAGGAATGACATAACATTCAATTGTCGCTTCAAATGCCCCATTGATAGCTTGTAGATGAAGATCACACTTGTTGACAATTGACGATGGACGATTGTTCAATCCGATGACAGTTGTGTTGACAGCTAACATCTTCGGCTGTAGCACCTTCGCCAGCTTTTCGGTGATGAAACATGACGTGCTACCACAGTCAAGTAGAGCACGAACGATATGCGCATTGCCTTGGCTGTCAAATATTTTGACACATGCTGTTGATAGTAGCACCTGGTGAGAGGTTCTTGCAGTAGTTGTAATAACCTTGGAGTCAGCAATGGGCTCCTGCTTGTACGGCGTTTCGTCGTCCTTGGAATGCAGCAGCGAGTTGTGTCTCTTGCCGCATACTCGACAGCTTGAATGCCTGCAGTTATAGACAGTGTGGCCAACTCGAAGACAGTTGTGACAAGCCTTCACCTTGGTGACTATTTCTCTTCGCTTAGGAATCGCTTCTTTGAGAAAGTCGACGCAATGATATATTGTGTGGTCTCCGTTGCATACCACACACTTCCACTTCGTCGGCAAGTTACTGACAGTTACTAATCCCCGGTTCACATGAGGTCTTGATGAGGTAGACGGGTTTAGCTTGCTGTGCCCTCCCAAACTCTCGAGAAGATCTGCTCGGTTCTTTAAGAATGTGTTGAGCGCAGCATAGTCTACTTTTTCGATAGAGCTTCGATAGGTTTCCCATTCCTTTAAGGTGCATTGATCCAGCTTGGTGGTTACTATGTGAACAAGGAGTGTGCCCCATCCTTCAGTCGCCTCTCCCATTGCTTTAAGAGAGCGAAGGTTCTTGTTGAACATGTCCAAAAACTCGCGTAAATCCTTTGATGTCTCACGCGGTTGCTTAGCGTCGAACAGCGATTTGACGTAATTATTAATTAATAGCCTATTGTTGTCAAAACGATCGATAAGCATATCCCATGCAATAGGGTAGTTGCTCGTTGTGAGCTCAAGTGAGCTTATTAAATTTAACGCACTACTTTCCAAACTGGCTCGTAAATAGTGAAATTTACTTATAACATCTAGCGAGTCATTGTTGTGCACCAAAGAGCAGAATGTATCTCTAAAGTGTAGCCAGTTTTGAAAGTTTCCGTCAAATTTTGGAAGTGTTATCGTTGGAAGACGAATTTGATACGGCCTACCATTAGAAGAACCGCTATGATGAACGTCAGAGCCCCCATTGTCTCCCTGATTGCATTTCATCACAGACTGGAACTGACTACCCTGGCTACCATCGAGGGAGCCTGGCCGTGCACGCCTAGAGCACTTTAACAAGTCTTTAGCTTGTACCATTGCGTTTAGATATGTAGATTCAAAAACTTCTCGTTCGATATATTGCTCGTCGGGATCCTCGCATAAACATTCAATTTCCAATTGGACCTCGTCAAATTCTAGCGATAATGTTTCCATTTTATCAACCCTAAGCTCCAATTCCTGGCGTTCCGCATCGGGTAGCGGAGTTCCCGAAGGATATTTAGAAACATTCTTATGACAAATGGTAAGTCTCGCCTTAATAGAACCACGCTTCCGAAATAATTTAGTAAATTCATCTTTGTTTACCATTTTTAAGTTTGAATTAGACATTATTTAGCAAAAATCAATAACTGAGTTTGACATTTAAAACAAAAGTGACATTCGAAAAATCAAATTCAAAAATTTTATTTAAAATTAAATTTACGTAATTTCGAAATCAAACAAATATGAGAATTTAGTAATTGAAATTGAAGTCGTGTAATTCAGACCCAACGAATGATATGGAATAGACTCACTTTCTTTCAGCCGTACACCAACCCCACCGCAGAACTTCCTCGACCAACTGGCAGCTCATGTACCAGCAAACAATCGATGGTCCAGTAATTCTCGGTCACATTTGTATTTATTTGGGCGTATACTTGTATAGGCCGAAGATGGGTACTCTGTCGAATGATACGTATAAATTGACGATTAGAAATTGCGTTTTGCCGTTGCGTCTTGTTTCCTTTACGTAGCTCCTGCACCAGGCGGCGAGTAGGCACTGCTTGCACGTCGTATCCGTTGTTGCCGACGCGGCAATGATTGTTGCCGTGATGCCCGTAGACTTTGTATGAAGATACGTGTAAGGAATTATTTACGTAGATTATATTCGATTCGCGTTTTAAATATTACTTAACTTTGTTTAGTTATCCATAGATCGCTTGTATCCGGCTCGAAGGACCAAACTATCATGTTAATACATGAAATAAACATTGAAAATCTTAGACAAACATTTTAATCCAATATAGTTGAATGACAATAGAAAAATCAACACATATATGTCAACACGTTCCTTTTGACAAGAAAAATAAAACCAGCCACTTCTTGGCGAAAGAGGCGCTAACACATTACTTGTTTCCAAATTTAAATATTTTCTTGTATTTGGTTTTCCGGAAATGGCTTTAACGATTTGGAGGAAAGTTAATAAGTAAATTAAGCTTTAAAGATACATTATGTACCGAGATTTATTTCATCCCAGTTACTTGGTATGAACATGGTAGTACCTAGTTGCCTTCTAAGTGTACCTATCTAGATAAGTTTTTCTTGCAAAATTATCAACAACCTCAGCTTTCCCCGAGCAAAGGTCAGTTACCAATTGTTATACCTATTAATCAAACTTCTTGAAATTACGTTAGGTATAGCTATCATGGCGAAACCAAAAGAGATGCCGAAAAAAAAGAAAAAAAGAGTGTATACTGTTTTTTTTTATTACTAATAAACCATTCTCTTCTTTTTGGCATGTTGGTTAATTTTTGGCAGCCCTAGCATCATTATAGAAATTGTACGAAACAACTTCAGACTGTTGCCAATATTCGCCTACTACACATTTTTTTAAAAATATGCCTTATATGTTGAAGTTAAGGTTCATATTAGATTAACACATTCCAAGGTGATAAGACTTAACATATGTAAGTCACAGAAAAGTTTATTATTTGCGGTAAGACATGCCATAGGCAAAGATTGGGAAAAATACCCATACTTCGCCTATTGCCTTTGGGGCCAATTATTACCAAGTTAATGAATGAAATTCAAAGCTTTAATGGTCTATACTGATAGTCAGGAGTACTAAAAAACGTTTTTTTTTGCTAGAATGGACTAAAATGTTTCAATTTTGAAAGTTTTTTTGGGAAATGTGTCAAAATCCAGGCGAAGATACGGAACTCGACGGTAACCGTTAGTACTAGAAAGCTGTAATTTGGCATGAGTATACATATCAATGACGCCGACAAAACGGTAGAATAAAATCTTAAAAAAAAAAAATTTTTTAGGGAGTCCTCCCCTACATGTAAAGTGGTGGTGCAATTTTTATTTCTTCCAAACTTGGATAGCTCTTTCAAAAATATTATAAGTTTCTAAAAGCTAAACGGTGACTACCAGGCATGTGAAAAAAATCATGGTAGTAGTACAGATATATACGATGAATTAAAAAGGAAAACTATCACAGCTAAGTAGACATTACTAGTTTACGAGTAATAGTCGAACTTCAGAAATGTAACTTTATTTTACTAAACGGTTAAATTAAAACTCACGTATTAATTGTCACTTCGGGCGACATGTTATAACATGTCTCACGAAAGTTTAAATTCAAGTTCAGAAATGTACTTTGCAAAAGCAAACTTTCGTACAATTTCCATTGATACCTTCGATAATGTCGATTAATTCTGTCAAAAACATAGTAAATATAAGTTTGCGAACTTTTTAGTCCACATAATGTAACGGGTGGACGACTACGGAACCCTACCTTGCGCGTGGCCCGACACGCACTTGGCCGGTTTTTTTTTTGTTTTTTTTTTCCGACGAGTGTAATTTTATACACGAGCGAGCGTAGCGAGCGAGTTTATAATTCGACACGAGTCGAAAATCATCTTTACGCGCGCGTATCATACAAAGTTTTACTATGCATTGTGCGAGAAAATAGAAACTTTAATTTAGAATATATGTATTTGTATAGGTTATAATTTACCATGCTCGATAGGTACGTTACTTATTATCTGGAGCTTCATTTTACAACTTCTTAACATAAAGTGCTATTAATTTCGAGTTTAAACCATCGTTTTATCGTTTAATTAAATACTTTTAGGAGTTCACTGCAAAATTCATCATAAGTAGATACTATGTTAGCCGCCAATAAAATCTATAACTATCAATGTTACGTTTAATGAAGTATTAATATTTAAGGACCCTATTATAAGAATGTAAATCTATAATTTAGGTACTAACTTGTAAAACTTTTCTCAAATATAAAAACTCTTTGGTTCGGGCCGACGAAGAAAAAGAAAATATCAAAAGTAAAAAGCACTAGTGCGGAAAAGTGGTACTTTCCGCACAGTTTAACTGCTTAATAGAAAGTGAACTTTTCAAGCACATGCGTTGTAAAAGTATTAACGAGAATATTATGCATTACGACTCATAAATAAAATGTCAGTAATTTAATTGAAATGGAAAAAAAATACTTTCCCTTTGGGAAGTTACAAGCCGCCCATCGCCGGTCCCAGCCCTACAGTTAGCAGTAAGATCTCGACCCACTTTCATCATTGAATACTCGTTACATACAGCTTTTCAATTTGAACTGCTTCCTGAACCGAAATTTGAAACGGTTTCTCTACGACACGTGTACGAGCTCTATAACCGTCGTCTATACTTTAGTGTACGACACGACAGTGTACAACGTTATTTATAGCTTCGTTTTTTTTTTCAGATTGTCAAACTTTCGTACACATTCTACACATTATTAAGTAATTCAAATGTGGAACAAAATATTTCTTAATCTGCATTTAAGGTAAATAACAGCTTTTCAATTTGAACTGCTTCCTGAACCGAGATTTGAAACGGTTTCTCTACGACACGTGTAAGGGCTATAACCAGGCGGCTTTCACTCCGTCAGTTCGCCGCGCCGCTGCAAGTACATCCTCGGGCCGCTGCAAGTACATTCAGTGGCGAATTGCTACCGGACGGTCGCGTCGTTTCGTCATTCGCTTGGTGTGGTCAATATTTGTTATTTACCTATTATAATTTGGGTTTGTAAGTTGGCGATTTGTTAACAGTTCCACCTCTGTACGTAGTACTATTGCTTATTCTGTGCTATAACCGTCGTGTATACTTTAGTGTACGACACGACAGTGTACAACGTTATTTAAAGCTTCGTTTTTTTTCAGATTGTCAAACTTACGTACACATTCTACACCTTCTCAAATAATTCAAATGTGAAATAAAATATTTCTTAATCTGCATTTAAGGTAAATAACAGCTTTTCAATTTGAATTGTTTTCTGAACCGAGATTTGAAACGGTTTCTCTACGACACGTGTAAGGGCGATAACCGTCAATACCGTCATGTATACATACTTTAGTCTACGACACGACAGTGTACAACGTTATTTATAGCTTAATTTTTTTCAGATTGTCAAACTTTCGTACACATTCTACACATTCTTAAATAATTCAAATGTGAAATAAAATATTTCTTAATCTGCATTTAAGGTAAATAACAGCTTTTCAACTTGAATTGTTTTCTGAACCGAGATTTGAAATGGTTTCTCTATGACACGGATAAGGGCTATAACCGTCATGTATACAATGTAATTTAGTGTACGACACGTCAGTGTACAACGTTATTTATAGCTTCGTTTTTTTTTCAGATTGTCAAACTTTCGTACACATTCTACACATTCTTAAATAATTCACAAGTCAATACACACAATGCACTTATATTCACTTCGTTTGAATTATGAAGAACACTGTTACATAGAAATGAAACCGAATAAAGTAGAAATATAGAACCGTACGAGTGGTATTATTTTTAGCTCCCCGTTTCTACGTTCGTTAAATTTCAGCAAAAATGGAAAAAACCCGAAAAAACCATGGGATAACTGTTACAGGTGAGCTATAGTGGGAAGCAAATGCTGTTGCTTCCGTTATATCGTTGGCTGTTTATTTAGTTACATATGGACTGTTATTTCACAGTACGAAAAACAACCGCTGGCCCTCCAGTGAACACGAAATGGTTGTAAGTTTGACTATTTTATAATATTCACTGATATCCATCCTCCAATTAAGACACCATGATTGGCATTGTTAACGTTTTGTATAGGTATATTAGGATCACATTTGAGAGCAGTTCAGTTAGGTAGGTATGCCAAAGTAAATAATTTAGGGCCTGTTAAGCAGAAAATCTGAAACTAGAGAAAATATTGTATAACTTCATCAAAGTGAAACTTGCCAGCATCCAAATTTAATGAGATCCCTTCGTTATGTCTTACGAAAGCCCCTATGTTTATATTAAGGTTGAACTTTGCTCGGCGAAATTACACGTTATTTGTCAGGGCTTAATATTTGGTTCGTAACATTAAAATTAATAGTTATAGCCCCAAACTGTTGGAACTCTTTGTGTGCGAAGTTGCTGGGTAAGTTTCTGCGGTGGCCCTTAAGGAGTACCTATTGTATTTCGGTTTATTAAGTAAGTAAGAGAATTAAATGATTTTATTCGATTTAGACTGCATGCATGAGGGTCAGAAAAGTTTTGTGAGCTAGCAAACTAAATCCCGAAAAGATAACCGAATAACCATTATAAATCAAATTGGTATCATCATCATCATCATTGGCCACAGCATCTATTCAGATGATTGTTGCAGCGACAGTCTAGTCTAGTTAGGTTAGAAGAAGAGGTCTGTGCGACTGGAGGTGCGGCGTATCTTTTCCTGTGGCTGTAAAGTCCAATCGCAGCACGGCACTTCCTGCCACAAAGATCGCATGTGAATCGCGAGTCTGTTGGTGGTTCTCGTGAATTCCGTAATTTCTGCTCGCCTTCGGCTCGTTTCATAAAACACACTTGTGTTTTAATGCATAAACTACTATTAAATAACTGAACGCCGTGATGCTATGTCACAAATAAATGTTGAACGGTAATTAAAAAGGACAACTTCCAGGCCTTGTGTGCAGCGCAAATTTTTATGAAGGTCGATTAAAGACCTGCCGTCTCGCCGCACCCGAAGCATGATACTTCGCAACCATAAGGAACATAACATCAATATTTCATTTCATGGACTCCATAGCTTTCGCATAGTGTGTAGGTAAAATAGTCTCACGTAGCAGAAAGCACTAAAGAAAGAACAGTGCGAGTGGATGTCATCTGGCATGCCATGACGAAGCTTCCGAGCATTCCTAATCCACCGGTTGTAGCTGTGAGGAATTCCAAATTTGAACTGTAGATGAATTGCGCTGGTACTCAAGCGCTGCCACACGCGATGTTGTAACAAGACGTTTACTACCACTTTATTGTTGCAAATAGCCTGTGGAATTCTGCTTTCTTACTTAAAAGTAGTTCACGTTTTATGACGTTAGTGTAAAAATTAATTGAGAAACTATTTTTGTCAAACAATGCAATGAAATATTGACGCTATGTTCCTTAGATATGATAAGGCTGCGAAGTATCACATTTCGGATGCGGCTAGACGAGAGGCCTTGTCATGCAAAAAGACGATCTTTTAGGATTCCGTAGTAAACAAGGAACCCTTTTTACTCGGCCGGCTAAAAAAATCGGCCAAGTGCGAGTCGGACTCGCGCACGAAAGGTTCCGTCCCAATATTATTAAAAACAGCATAAAAATCACCTTTGTTATTGGGAGCCCCTTAAATATTTATTTTATTCTGTTTTTTAGTATTTGTTGTTATTGCCGCAACAGTAGCTCTAGTATAAGTTTTTTCGAAACATTAACTAATTCTAACGCGTTTGCGTTTTGTCTCAAAATGTATGAAAGTGGTATGAAAACGTGAACAGCGCCTCTGGTGGTCACTAGTAGAAACTAAAACAGCGAGTATAACATTTGTTGCTAACCGATGAACGCGCGTATTTCAAACTCGGTGAGAGCGTTTTCATACATTTTGAGACAAAACGCAAACGCGTTCGAATTAGTTAATGTTTCGAAAAAACTTATACTAGAGGTACTGAAATACATCATCTGTGAAAATTTCAACTGTCTAACTATCACGGTTTTTGAGATACAGCCGCGGGTGACAGACGGACAGCGGAGTCTTAGTAATAGGGTCCCGTTTTACTCTTTGGGTACGGAACCCTAACAACGAGCTTAATGTTCACAAACTTGTATTAAATATGTGATTGCCACAATAGCAACGTTATCTATAAGTACCTAATTAATGGAAATGTTATTAGTTAACTAGTAACACGTAATGTCTACTTAGCTTACTTCTGTTGTCCTTTTTAGGGTTCCGTAGTAAACAAGGAACCCTTATAGTTTCGCCATGTCCGTCCGTCCGTCCGTCCGTCCGTCCGTCCGTCCGACCCCCGTTTTTCTCAGTAACCGTTAGTACTAGAAAGCTGTAATTTGGCATGAGTATACATATCAATGACGCCGACAAAACGGTAGAATAAAATCTTATAAAAAAAATTTTTTTAGGTTACCTCCCCTACATGTAAAGTGGTGGTGCAATTTTTTTTTCTGCCAAACCCCATCGTGTGGGGTATCGTTGGATAGCTCTTTTAAAAATATTATTAGGTTTCTAAAAGCATTTTTTGATTAAAGAATTGGTTAGCGTGATATTAAGCTTTGAAGTGATATTTTTAGCTATGGTCAAGTGTCCCCCCCCCCTGCCAGCTAAACGGTGGCTACTAGGCATGTGAAAAAAATCATGGTAGTAGTAAATACGATGAATTTAAAAGGAAAACTATCACAGCTAAGTAGACATTACTAGTTAACGAGTAATAGTCGAACTTCAGAAATGTACTTTGCAAAAGCAAACTTTTGTACAATTTCCATTGATACCTTAGATAATGTTGTTAATTCTGTCAAAAACATAGTAAATATAAGTTTGCGAACTTTTTAGTCCATATAATGTAACGGGTAGACGACTACGGAACCCTACCTTGCGCGTGGCCCGACACGCACTTGGCCGGTTTTTTAAACGCTTTATCTATACCTACTGCTATGTATAGGCGCGGTGTGAATTTCGTTCGTCACTTTTAGAACTTCAAGTGTAGAAATAAAGTCGAAAAGTGACGAACCTGTTCATTCCGCGACTATACCTACCATGATTTTTTTCACACACCACGTAGGAACTGTTTAGCTGGCACGGGTGGGAGACAAACCGACTTGGCGAAACTATAATGGGAGAAGATGCTATGGAACCGTAAAAGAAAAATCCGGGGACGGCAAATAATGAGTGAATTACTCATTGAAAATCATCTCATCATAGCTCAGCGAAATACTCGCTCGTAGGTATTAGGTCATTGAAATGTTGAAGTTTACATATATATGTTGAAGGCTGTATCCTATTCAGAGTTAGCTGAGGGTAAGCGGAAGCATGGTGGTCAACATCTGCGCTATAAGGACGTGCTTAAACGACACCTGAACGCTTGCGCCATAGATCCTGCCTGTTGGGAGAAACTCGCTGCGAAAGGGTCTTCTTGGCGATCTACTATTTATAGTAAAGTCAAATTGTTCGAGGAAAAGTGAATCTCGACCTTGGACCTCAATCGCCAATTACGCAAAGAAAGACCAAAGCCCTCATATACATACGCGTAGTGCGTACAACTCAGCAGGGCAACTCTACTGTCAACAATGTCATAGAATCTGTAAGGCTGTGTTTCCACCAGAGATGTGTGTCAAATGTATGAAAACGCATCCTCGCACATCTCTGGTGGAAACGCAGCCTTAGGCTGCAAAGGACCGCAAAATTAAGGTACTTAATGGGAAATCTTTAGGAAATTTTTGAAAAAAAAATTGATTATTAATATATTATTATGATGTGTTCCGTAAAATATACGTAATAATAAACATTATCACTAAATATCAAGTTTATAGGTCTCAGCCCAAAGAGAATAATAATCACGAAGTAATGTCTGGGCACAAACTTTAGTGGCGCCACCTAGTGGCAAAGTTTGGCAGCCGCCAACCCCATTACGCCATCTGTTGATGCGAAATATAACAGGATAGAGGTTGAATCAAGGGTGAACTGAGCTGGCTGTCCGTCTACGTACTACGTAATCGCTCGTTAGTTAGATGTCGCACACAGGCTTCATGAATATTCTCTTTGTTTATGATTACCGGCAATACTACAATACATTCATATTAATCTAAATGAATTCTTTATTTTATTTTTATAGATATGTATATTATGTATATGTTAGTCTGTAATATATATATAAGTATGAGCCTTGTTGCCTGAGTCAAATAAATAAATAAATGAAATATCACAACAATTTTCACTGCCTTTAATGATAAAGGATAAGTAGGAAAATGAAGCAAAATCCGAAGGGGTCCGATTTTTTTATCTGTTAAATCGGCCCTGCATGCCTACACACAATACGATTTGGCAGTGGCACTGCAAGCAGGGCCCTGCAGGCAGGGCTTTGTGTAGGCATCTTTAAAAGAACTTCCCTAGATTTCAAATCGATGAAGATTGGCGTTTACAGATTTTGGAAAAAACATACAGGGTGTGAGAAAAAGGTAATTTTTGACAAACTTTTTTTTATGCCAATTGACCCAATTGTTATTCAGGATCAAAAGCTTGTATGGGCCCAAAACAATATTTCCGGCTAGAAAAGCCACAAATCGAGAAAAACTATTCCCATTCATTTACTACTTTTGTTATGGAGAAGTAGAGAAATTTTATTCCCCGTCTTTTATGCAATTTTTAATGCTGTTACTGTAAAGTTTTCACACAGTATTATGGTCCTTATTAGGGTTTGCAATCCGGATATCCGGATATCCGCCGTTTTTTGGATCCGGATCCTAAGGCTTTCGGGATCCGGATATTTCGGATCCAACGGATCTTTCAATATTTGAACAAAAATTTGATAATGAACTAAAAGAAAGCTTGTATTATCTATTCTTAAATGGTAAATCTGAATGGAATGTATATTATTTGACAAAAATACAAAATAAATAAATTTCTGGCATAAACTTCAGTTTTGGTACGACTGGTACGAGCCTTAATTAGCGTAGCGACTGTGCTTGTTTTCCACAGTCATCAACTAGGTACTCGTTTTCGGTTATAAGGAGCCCAAACACGACGTGTGTATCTTGAGTATAGTTTAGGAGTTGCTATGACCTCCAGCATCAGATCAGCTCAGTCGCCCTAATGTAAAATCAATCTACGAAGCGTATGTATGTGGTCTACGGTACTAAGCCTTTCCTGAAACCGCATTATTCGGGAGGATGGAAGTCGTCAAAGCTGCGTGTAAGATGGTTCGTAATGACTCGAAAACAAATTTTAGACATGGCTCAGAAGTGAGATGGGCCTATATTGCCCTTTTTGTAGAACAAGACCACCACATTACTGTTCTATGCTTTTGGCTTTCTGCCTTTGAGTATGGCGGAATCGAAAAGCTTTTCAAGCGCCCTAAGGATTGGCTTCCCGCCCGCCTTTAGGAGTTCAGCCGTTATTCCATCATCGCCTGGTGCCTTGTTGTTTTTTATTAAGCTGTTTCAATGCCGTTCTAGCGTCCGGTATATCTTCGGTAAGATGTCGGGTTAATCTAACTCGTGAGTCGTTAGCTAGATTAGGAATGGGTTTACGTGTTGACGTGTACAGCTACAGCTGTCCATAAAAACCCTCTATCTCACTCAAGTACCCAGGTTTGGACAAAACGATTCTACCATCCTCAGTTCTCAGCTTTGCAAGCTAACTCTGGCCGATAGACAACAGATCTCTTGCAAAACTTTAAGAGCTTTATTTTGCTCGTCCGGTAAAACGAATATTATTAACCCTAACATTATTATTAGGCCTTTAATTCTAATCTCAGCCACATTTCAAATCAGCAACCCACTACTAAGTATGTTAGTGCAGGTACATAGTCAGTTAGTTGCTTTTTCGCGTCTTCCTGGAATATTGTCAGTGTTCCTGCGTGCGTGATTGTGATTTGACTTATTGATTGATGATTATTTTGTAAATATGGCAATTATTTCATTTGGAACTGCTAGTTACACTTTTTATGCATATATACAGCAACTACTTACTTGAAAAAAGCATTTGTTAATCGAAAAGTCGTTAATATTGAAATGGATCCGTTTTATCCGAAATATCCGGATATCCGGATCCTACGAATTTTAAGGTCCGAATTATCCGGATCCTTAAAATCAACGGATCCTGCAAACCCTACTCCCGAGTCACAGTGTTTGGTTAAGTAGACGCACACACATGCATGTCGCTCGTAATATTAGGATCGATTCGCATGTATGTCAGTTGCAAATAAATAGTCGCTGTGACCACACGCAAAGTATTTAAATTTCGAATCAACCAACCTTGAACCTTATAGCTATCGGAACATGGTCCTTAATCGAAACGGATGAGAATTTAGAAGAATAACAATATAATCACCGGCCGGCCGACGCGGCGATACCTGCGTTGAGTGCAAAGTGGAGTTGTTTACTTATAAAAACCTTGCTAATCATCGGGCGCTCGGCGGCTTGTTTGTGTTTAGTGAATAACTTTGTTGTTTTCGGACATATAACGTTCTTTGTTGTTTATTGACATGGCTTCGCCTACAATAGACGAGATTTCGGTGCAAATAGAAGATATTTATAACAGTATTAAGAAAGCGGAGACGAATTTTAAAAAATGCCCTAAGGAAAGGTTAACAATTGGTTACGTAAAGGTGCGCATGCAATATATTGACGAGTACTGGACGTCATTTAAACACACGGATCACCTCCTCTAGATACCGCGTATGAGCGATTTAGTTCGAATCAAAAGTCACCAAGGTTAGCGGTAGGTGCGGGCTGCGGGGAGGTCGGCAACAGCGCTGCGATTGGCCGTTTCAAAATGCGCGCGACTAAGGCGCGACTTCGCCGCAAAATGGCGCGCGGGCTAGTGATGAGACACGGTTGTTGATTACCCGTTTTTACCAGCACCCCAATTTGTTCTAGTTAAATTATTTTACATGGCGTGTATACTTTATCTATTGAATTGACTATAATAATATCTTGTAGACATGTCTACAACCTTTACTATTGTATAAAATTGAGATTTGAAACAATTTCATTTTGATTAATGTATATTGTATATAAATAAATAAAAATCGTTTATTTCAGACCAAATGTTGATCCATACATATTATTTCATAAGCGTAATGTACAACAGAGGCGGAGCGTCCATACAACTCGATTCCTACCGGTTTGTCCAATTTGCGGTTTGTTTGGGTGTGTGTGCTTTACTGAATAAATGGTTTTTCTTCTTCTTCTAATTTTCAACCAGTCCAGATTTTTACTACGGAAGCTAGGGCTAAAAAAAGGCTAATTATTATTATTCCGGCTTACTCGATCTCTAACCTAACTCCGAGATCCCTTATACTTCTTTGAAGTCCAGCAGTGCGTCAACTACATGTCACTAGTCCTGATTGCCCACCAAGACAATACGAAAAAACCTAATTGCAATGGGTTTATCTCTAAATCCCTAACACTTCTTCGAAATTCAGTATTGGGTCCGTCTGTCCGTCTCGTGTCACTAGTCCTAAATGCTAAAAGAAATCCACCACCACTAATTATCTTACTTCTATATAAACTTCGTAATAAAATAAGACAACGACAAAACTACAATGAGAACAAACTAACTAAATATTCTATCCCATACAACTACACTGATTTGTTTAGCGTATAACCTAAAACGAGATAAAAAACTGACATTCAATATCAAAAAATAAAACTAAGCAATAATGTTTACCAACAGAATTTTAATATTTAGTAAAAACATGTGATACATAAAATACGGATGAACCGATAATTAAATGAAATCGGAACCGAACATCACTGGCACAGCACTAGCCCGCGCACGTGCTGTCAGAAAGAGAAAGTATATTGGCATTTGAGGTGGTTAGAAAGGAACAAGCACACTTCACTACGCCTTATAAGCCGGCCCGGCCAGTGTAAAATGATCCCCGCCGGGCAGAATAAAATGTGTATTTGTATAATTTAACTTACCTGTGATATGTAATTCCGCCTTTCTTTAGATTTGTAGTTCGGGAATCGTTCCCACGCCACTTTACCGAACAAAAACCCATGCTTACGGTTAGTCGAAACCAATTTTAAGTATTTTTTGTGCCACGTACGTATAGGTCATGAACCTGGACGAGACTGACTGAGCGGCGTAAGGCGGGGCAGTATTATAAGCGCAACTTCGCCCTACTGTGGCGCGAGCGCGTCGCCCAAGAAGCTCTGTCTAGTGGCGGTGGTCTGTGTTTAAACAATTGCATTCCGTTTTACTCCAAATATCGACTACGGAACAACGGCAAACACTGTGTTATTTCGTTGAGAATTACTACGATAAATGTGAAGATAAATACTTGAACTTGAAAACTGCGCTTCAAGACCTGCTGGACTATAATGCACCGAAACCGGCTACTACCCCAATGAGTACTTCGTTCGCGGCTGGAGAAATTAGGACAGTGATGGATGTCAAATTACCGCGTTTGGAACTACCGAAATTTTCGGGAAGTTATGAAGAATGTCAAGAATTCGAAGACATATTTACGTCGATCATACATAATAACCAATCATTGAGTGACGTGCAGCGGTTTCATTATTTAAAGTCATGTTTAGTCGGCGAAGCTAGCACCACATTAAAGCATTATAAGGTCGTGGAAAAAAACTACAAAGCAGCATGGGATACATTAAAAAAACGGTACAGCCACAAACGCCTTGTCGTAAATGCAATGCTCAAAAGGCTTTTCTCATTTAAAAAAATGACATTTCAGTCTGCTACTCAACTGAAAGTGATGGTTGACAATATGAAAGAGTGCCTTCATGGATTTAAAGGTATGTCGATTAACACAGACTCTTGGGATCCCATGCTGATATTCCTGGCTACGCAAAAATTGGATCCGGATACCCATAGACAGTGGGAGGAGCATGTGAGCCTGCAAAGTACCGGGGAGCTACCCACCATAGACGAACTGTATGAATTTTTGGAGGATAAGATACACACCTTGGAACTCACATCTGCCGCATCGTCACAAGTGAAAACTGTCAAGGAACGATCATTTCATACCACTACAACGGAAAAAACCTGCCACTTCTGTCAAGAGGCTCATGCTTTATATCATTGCAAGCAATTTGGAAAATTGAACCCTGTGGAAAGAAGTGAATATGCTAAGAGTCAACGGTTATGCTACAACTGTCTTTTACCTGGTCATTCTGTACAAGTCTGCAAACAAAGAGTATCCTGCAAGGTCTGCCATCGTAGACATCATTCACTTTTGCATCAAAATAATTGGAAGGGTTGGCCATCGGCGCCTGAAGAGAACAAAGCAACCGACATGTCTGCCTCTGCGCACTCCAAGATAGATGAAGAAGAAGAGAGCCATAAAGAAGATGAAGAACTAGAGGAAGAAATAGTGACCAATTTTGCGGCGAAAGAGTCTACGGCATTATTAGCCACGGCAGTAGTACCAGTAAGAGATTGTACGGGAAATGTGATTATGTTACGAGCTTTAGTAGACCAAGGGTCACAAGCGACATTTATCAGCGAAAGGGCAGCTCAACTATTTAAAGCAAAGAGGGAGCCTGTTAGAGGAAAGATAACGGGTGTTGGTGGTACTCAAGCAAAGGTTAATCATGCAGTGCATTTGGAGGTTCTTTCACGATACGAAGATAACTTCAACCTCCCAGTGAAGATGTATGTCATGCCTACACGATTAACATCAGTGCTCCCATCAAACACGATCAATTTAGAAGAAAATTCAAACAATTGGGCATATTTAAAGGACCTCTGTTTAGCAGATCCATCGTTCAATAAACCTGGACGAGTGGACTTGCTTCTGGGTGTGGAGGTGTGCGCTCAAATCCTGAAAGAGAAAATCATCAAGGGTCCACCAGGTTCACCATGTGCTCAACTTACCAGCCTTGGTTGGATTCTGTTCGGGAAAATTCAAGGAAATAAACCAGTGGATGAAATGATAGCAATGCACCACCACCTGGATCTGGATAATATGTTGAAAAATATGTGGGAGCTAGAAGCACCATTCAGACGAGCATATACTGCAAATGAGAGGCTCTGCGAAGAAATTTACGAAACCTTTCACGCCAGAACTGAAGATGGGAGGTACATAGTAAAACTACCAATGAAAAATAATGTACCGCAAGCAACAGAAGGAGACACTAGAAGCATAGCGTTAAGACGTCTCAAGCAGTTAGAGAACCGTTTTGAGAAAATGCCGCCATTGAAAAGAGAGTACACCAAGGTACTAGAAGAGTACCTAGTCATGAACCATATGGAAGAAGTTCCAGAAGAAGAAATGGATGACCCTGCTGTGTATTTACCTCACCACGCAGTCGTCAGAGAGGAGAAGGAAACTACGAAGGTACGAGTGGTCTTTGACGCATCAGCCAAGGGTTCCAACAACAAATCATTGAATGATGATCTACTGGTGGGTCCTCCACTTCAAGAGGACTTGAGGAGTATAATTATGCGTTGGAGGATGAAAAGAGTGTGTTATGTAGCCGACGTCGAGAAAATGTACCGCCAAATTCTGGTCAACAAGTCCGACGCAAACTACCAGCGAATTTTGTGGCGTAATCATCCAGACGAAGAAGTCAAAGACTATCGTATCCTTCGAGTGACCTTCGGAACCGCAGCCGCCCCTTATTTAGCGGTGAAGACGCTGCATCAAATAGCTAACGATGAAGGAAAAGATCGACCTGCTGCTGCAAAGGTTATTAAGGAGGACTTTTATATGGACGATTTGATATCTGGGAATGATACTATCGACGAGGCTATAACCACAGCAGACGCAATTCAGGGAATATTGAAACGTGGAGGTTTTAATTTACAGAAGTGGACATCGAACGAACGCATATTCCTCCAGCACATAGAACCGTCCCAAAGAAGTTCTCGAGTGAATATCGAACTTAAATTAGATGGCACGATTCAAGCGTTGGGTCTATCATGGAATGTAGGCAAAGACACATTTCAGTATACATCAGAGCTGCCAACCATTCCTGAAACTATAACTAAACGAAACATACTAGCCCAAATCCAAAAATTATTTGATCCTCTGGGCTGGTTGGCTCCTGCTATTCTGCCAGCTAAAACTCTAATGCAAGACTTGTGGCTTCAAGGCATTTCTTGGGATGAAGAGGTCAACACTGAGGTTAAGCAAAGATGGTTAAATCTACATCGAGAATTCGAATACCTCACCAACGTTGAAGTAGCCCGATGGTTAGGCACCACTCAGAACAACATACAAATGGTTACGGTGCATGGATTTTGTGATGCCTCTACTAAGGCCTATGGAGCGGTAGCATACCTGAGAGTTGAAACAGAAGATGGTGAGATTAGAACTGGTATTATTGCTGCCAAGACGCGCGTAGCGCCCGTAAAACCAGTATCCTTGCCACGCCTGGAATTGTGTGGTGCAGTGCTCCTTTCTAGACTACTTAAACAAATAAAGGAAGCGACAAGGATACCTGATACGCATGTATATGCATGGACGGATTCTTCAGTAGTCCTATCATGGCTCCTAGGTGACCCTGCAAGATGGAACGTATTTGTATGCAACCGAGTTGTCGAAATACTAGACAATATTGGCAATCAAAGATGGTATCACGTCGCTTCAGAGGACAACCCGGCTGACACTGCAAGTAGAGGAACAACCCTGCAAAATCTGTCACAAGATCAGAGATGGTGGAAGGGTCCAAAATGGCTGCAGACTAACGATATACCTTATAGAAGACCTGAAATAAGAGAAATAGAATTAGAAAGAAGGACAAGGATTCATGTTAATTTGAATGTAGAAAGTGAAGAAACTGGAATTAAGTTTGAAAATTTTGATACACTACCAGAGCTTTTAAAGACAATTGTTTATAGTATACGATTCATTAACAGCAAAAGAAACCCGGAAATTATTGAAAGTGAAATAACAACTATGGAACGGGAAGATGCTTTACTAAGATGTGTAAAAATAGTGCAAGGAAGAGAATACAGTGCGGAAATAGACAACCTAAAGAAAATTAAATATGTGAGAAAGGACAGTACAATAAAGAAACTCGATCCTTACCTTGATGATAAAAATGTCCTCAGGGTGGGCGGAAGGCTAAGAAATTCTGACTTACCTGAAGATCGAAAGCATCCAATTATACTTGGCGGCCGAAACGCGTTGACTTCGTTGATAATCGCAGATGCTCACAACAAAACTCTGCACGGCACGTTCCCATTAATGTTCGGATATCTGCGATCAAAGTACTGGATCATCAGAGCTAAGAACGCAATTAAGGCCCACATTCACAAATGTATTATTTGCGCCAAGCAAAGAGCGACTGCGCGAACACAGATTATGGGTGATCTGCCTAAAGTTCGTATAACACAAGCGCGACCATTTTTACACAGTGGTGTAGACTTTGCGGGACCAATACAAGTGCTAATGTCTCGAGGCAGAGGAGCCAAATCCAACAAAGCGTATATAGCCATTTTTGTGTGTATGGTGGTGAAATGCATCCATCTAGAACTAGTTGGCGATCTGAGCTCAGAGTCCTTCATAGGAGCATTTAAACGATTTGTTGCACGTCGAGGAAGATGCACGCACTTATGGAGTGACCAGGGACGTAATTTTGTCGGCGCAAACAAGGAATTGGCTATCGCAATGGAACAAGCAGGACTGCAACTACCAGACCAGTTAACCAACACACTTGCAGAGGATGGCACGCAATGGCATTTCATACCTCCGTACAGTCCAAATTTCGGAGGCCTCTGGGAGGCGGGAGTGAAATCGGTGAAGTTTCATTTAAAAAGAATACTTACCGCCAGTCTTACTTTTGAGGAACTGACTACGACTTTGTGTGAAATAGAAGCATGTCTGAACTCCCGACCTCTCATTCCCATTGATACCACAGACCCTGAAGCAGAAATACTGACGCCTGGGCACCTTCTCATTGGAGAAGCACCCGTCACAATACCTAGTCCGGACTTGCGCCAGATCAACACCAACAGGTTATCTCGTTGGCAATTTACACAAAAGCTCGTTAGAGACTTCTGGCACAAGTGGCAAAATGAATACCTTTCAAGACTCCAAGAGAGGCCGAAGTGGCTAAAACGGTGCCGCGAATTTGACGTCGGAGATATTGTGGTGATAAAGGATGATCAACTTCCACCTGGAAAGTGGTCTCTCGGTCGGGTGGTAGCGAAGCACCCAGGCCCAGATGGCGTGACTCGTGTATACAGTGTACGTTGTCGAGGCGACATTACCAGACGCTCAGTGTCTAAATTGTGTGAACTGCCTGTGAATACAAGTGATACCTAAATTGTACTTTGGCATTGTTTTATTGCATGATATTAAGCATGATGTTAGTTTATTATTGTAAAATGCTATTGGTTCTTTACTTTACTGAAATTTTAGGTAATTTCTAGTATAAGAATTGACCAAGGTTATGTAACTTAGGCAATAAATTGTCTTGTTCTTACCGTTTATAGTTAAACATAAATTTGTAGGAGCCAACATGCATGTGTATTATGAAGCTTACTTAAATTAAGTCGTAATCGTGATTATTGTGTCGTCTGTAACTGTAACCAATAGACCGTTACTTAAGCCCGTGAGGGAAAAATAAGTATTTTTGGTGGGCGGTATGTTTGGTTAAGTAGACGCACACACATGCATGTCGCTCGTAATATTAGGATCGATTCGCATGTATGTCAGTTGCAAATAAATAGTCGCTGTGACCACACGCAAAGTATTTAAATTTCGAATCAACCAACCTTGAACCTTATAGCTATCGGAACACACAGGCTTTGTCCTAGTTCGGGAAGCAGAGGCTTACTCCTAATGAAATGAAACTGTGTCAAACCTTAAGAGCCATTGTATCTCTCTTGCGTTTTACAATGAAATGTAATCATTAGGTTTAAAGTAAATACATTTTTTATTTATTATTATTTTAGAAGTGTGCGGTCCATAAAGACAGATATCCCCTAACCCCCCCCCCCCCCCCCCCCCCTCTCTATCTCTCTCTCTCTCTCTCTCTCTCTTTCATGCCTTTCCATTTAGTTCTGGACGTAGCGGTTCTGGTCCAGGTTGGCCCTGCCGTCTTCCTGATGTCATCCGACCATCTGGCTTGCGGCCTTCCTACGCTACGGCCCCTACACTACTAACATACTTTTATGGGGGGCATATTTTTCCACTGATTGTGAATCTAGTTCTATAATATTAAATCTATAGCGTCAAATCATTGTGTTGCACTAGAGCCATGGCGAAAACACTATTAATGTCTTAAGTTACCCATAGCTTGTTAGCCTGGAAAAGCTACTCCCCGAAATGCTACCAATGGTGTTTGAAGTGTTAAGGTTAAGGCACTTCATCTTGTTCTTTTTAATGCATACAGGGCCTACAGATTGCGATTAATTGCACTCAAACCTAAATATGAGAAGAAAACTGCAAAAGTAGCAAATTTCGACGGTGCTACTCCATAGATGACTTCATATCTTCTTTCCTAATGGTCGTGGAAAAAATATTTCAATACAAAAGTTATAGCAAATTTCGTGATCTACAATATTGCCGAACTATAGTTAGCGATAAATGCACTTAAAATGTAAATATGAGCGGAAAACTAGAAAAAAGTGGCAATTTTTAATGATATATCCTGCCATATCTTCGTCCCTAGGGGCCATGGAAAAAAATCTTAGTACCCAAAAGTTTTAGCAAATTTTGTATTCTACAATATTGCAGAACTATGTTTAGCACTGGAATGAACTTTGACGCCAGTAAAAGCAAAGAACTGAAAAAAGTGACACTATTTCCAAGATGGCGGCCAAAGTTATGGCGCTAGAGGGCGGAAAATTTTAGGTTACCATGGCTAATATTGTCCTTCACAACATACCAAAAAACCATATCAATCGGACCTCTTTTAGAGTACCAGAGCAACAATTTACTAAATGTACTACGACATTTTTTGTATGGGCTGCACCTTTTCCGGTATACGGTACTTCCGGCTCAAATTTCGAGATGGCGACAGGCAGATCCGTATTCTGCAGGGTCCAAACCCTCTGATAACGTTGTCACCCCAACTGTTACATGATTTGCCGCTTGCATTGTTTAGAGACGCCTTTTCCAATTCTGTTCCTGCTCTACATAGGTCTATCTAAGAGTAGTAATTATAAATGTGTAATAAATAACGCATACGAAGTTGCGGGCACAGCTAGTAGGTAATGAAGTAAGACTGTGAAACAACAGCATTTACCGAGTGTGATAATGACAAGGTTCGACTGGCTACGGACATAAACAGTGGGCGACGCCGAAAACAAACTATGTTGCATTATTTAGATCTAACACTAACATAAATGTAATGGATGTGATGACATCGGTCAAAGAAAATTCCTTTTTCAAATAAACGTAAAAAGTTGCGCAAGTTTTTAAATGACACATACACATCGGCAAGCCTTATTTGAACCTCTTAAAAATAACACTTTCTGCATAAAATAAATAAATAAATAAATATTTGTGGACTATCTTACACAAATCAACCTAGTCCCAAACTAAGCAAAGCTTGTACTATGGGTACTAAGCGACGATATACATACTTATATTTATTAATTCCTTATAATAACACAGTATTACAGTTATAAACTAAGTCACTGTGAATTACATATTTGATAAATAAATAAATACTTAAATACATAGAAAACATCCAAGACCCAAGAACAAATATTCGTGCTCATCACACAAATAAATGCCCCGGCCGGGATTCGAACCCGGGACCTCCAGCTTCGTAGGCAGGGTCACTACCAACTAAGCTAAAGCGGTCGTCGATAAATTCAACACGTTTACTTTGAATAGTATTAAATAGAGTCTGCAGTCAGCCTCTTTAGTTATTTTGGATGGCTGGATAACAAAAAAATCCAAAAAAATAACTTAAGAGGGTAGGGTAAACTGGGTTTGTCTAGGTTTTGAGGTAAGACTCAAACCCAAATAGGAGTATAACCAGCCGCCGCACCCGCTACTGTAACGGCAGACCACTGGGTACCAAAAGGCTTTAGGGTACTTTAGGGTCGCAGGGCTGACTGTATGGTCGCAGGAGGCTGGGGGGGCATCGCGGTAGAATAACAGCGACCTCACGATGCCCCCCATTAAACGGCAGCGAGGGTCAACGCCGCAGAGGTTTTAGTGGGTATTTGTTGGAGGATAACGCTGGCCATCTGAATGATTCATATTTTGAATTAGGTTTGGACTGTCAGTGCTGTCTCTGTATGTCGTGTTTTGATAAACACATTATGTCATACAAGTTGAATAAATAATATATTTATATTTGTACATTATATTTACATAGTTCCCACTGCGCCCCTTCTGCTGAAACCGCAAAATCATAATAGGTCATGTGCCGGATCACGGAAATGTGAATTAGTGTAAAATAATAATATTATTTGTTCCAAATATGGGTGAGTATTCTAACTCGGCAGTTACGATGGAAAAACTCAAAGGTACCATCAATTATCGTGACTGGGCATTCCAAATGCAGAATATTCTAATATTTGAAAACTTGTGGCATTGTGTTACGGGAAAACCTGAACCCACAGAACCAGGTACGAGTACGGCTAGTACAAGTAAGAGCGCTGAACAAACGCGTAAAGAGGAAAAGGCTCGAGCGCGACTATGTTTGAGCGTGGAGAAGTCATGCTATCCACACATTGTGCAGGCGAAGACTGCAAAGGATGTATGGGATGCCTTGAGACAGGCATATGACGATTCTGGTTTACACAGGAGATTGACGTGTTTACGAACATTATGTTCGATTAAGCTAGAACAGTTCGATAGCATGGAAATATACGTTAATGAGATCTTATCACTTGCTGATCAATTGCGTAGCATGAAGAAACCTCTTGACGATGAATTTCTGGCTGCTATTATGCTTCAAGGGTTGCCTCAGGAGTATGATCCCATGATTATGGCTCTGGAGCACTCAAGCATGGACATAACTACAGATATGGTAAAAACCAAACTTCTGCAAGACAAGCGATGGACAGGGAGTACTGGTAGTAGCAATGACTGCTTGTTTACACGGAATCGTGGTAATGACAAGACCAGTTCCCGAGGTGCAAAGAAGAATGCTCCAAGTACATCGAAACATACCCATTCCTCGTCGAATGCAAATAATCTGTGGTGTTGGAAGTGTCGTTCGAAGGGTCACGTCAAGAAGGACTGTCCTCAACTGGATACTACGAGTAAAGTATCAACTTCCATGGTGTTGTCTGCACTTAACACTGACAGTTCGTGGATAATCGATTCGGGTGCTACGGACTGCATGACTGGATGTCGAGAATGGTTTACATCTCTCGATCAGTCGTCGACGAAAGAAGTATGTGTTGCTAACGGCAAGAAGTTAGCAGTAAGTGGCAAAGGTGACGTACATTTTACCGTTAACTTTCGTGGTAATACGATAGATATAACTTTAAAAGATGTTATGTATGTACCTGATCTTACTGTAAATTTGATATCTGTGTCTACTCTTGCTGCGAAAGGATTTAAGTTTAGTTTTTCTAATACTGGATATGACATATTTAAGGCTGGAAAAGTAGTTTTATACGCTAGGAAAGTTGGGAGAGTTTACAGACTTCAGACTGTCGGTAGAGTCAATCTGACAACGTCATCTACCTCTAAGGACATGATTTTATGGCATCAACGATTAGGACACCTTAATTTTGATAGCTTGGCATCACTTAGGAAGGTTGCTAATGACATTGATTTTCAGGTTACGACTCAGAAGAAAGTTTGTGATGTGTGTCTTAAGGGTAAGCAATCACGCGCTCCCTTTGTGACTAATCATAGTAAGCAGGTGGCGGACTCAAGGCTGGCGCTCATACACAGTGACGTCATGGGGCCGTTGCCGACCACGTCTCTCGGAGGCAAGCGCTACGTCCTCACGTTCCTAGACGATTATTCCAGAAAGGTGTTCGTCTATCCTATTGCAAACAAGAGCGATGTGTGTAAGTACACTATTGATTTTATTAGATTAGTAGAAAATCAATGTAGTGCTACAGTGAAAGTACTGAGAACCGATAATGGCTCGGAGTATGTTAATGCTGAGTTGACAAATTTTCTTAATAAGAAAGGCATTGTTCATCAGTTGACGGTACCATACTCTCCGCAGCAAAATGCTTCGGCTGAACGTCTAAATCGTAGTTTACTCGATAAGGTCAGATGTCTTCTGTACAATGCGAATCTCGATGACAAGATGTGGGCAGAGGCTGTACACACAGCGGCATTTCTTATTAACCGATCACCTAGTTCTAGGCTTTCTGGTAAGTTACCAGAAGAGGTGTGGAACGGTAAGAAAGTGAGCCTAAAGAATCTGCGTGTCTTTGGTTGCGAGGCATTTGCGCATGTAGATGACTGTAAACGAAAAAAGTTAGACCCCAAAAGTAAAAGGCTAATATTTATAGGTTACTGTGACAACGTAAAATGACAATAAGATTGTTGTGTCACGTGACGTGGTATTCAACGAATCTGTGTTTCCGGGTAGACGCTCTAAAGTAGGGCCAAAACGCATGTTTGAACCTATTTATCTTACAGGAGGTGATGATGAGGAGGTGATGCTGCAGACTACGCCGGTTGAGGCGGAGCCAGAACCTGTTTTCTTCGAGTCGTCAGATTATCCACTTGAGGCGGAGACAGGTGCAGTTCCTGTCGAATCGCCGAGTCATCCTGTTGAGTTGGAGTGTGAACGCGCGCCTAGTGAAGACTCAGTAGTAACGCCTGGATTGGCATCAGAGCCTACTGGTCAGCGATATAATCTACGTCCACGTAAGCCTAAACCGACTTGTAACGTGACTAACGTTTGTAATGTGACAAATCCAATAGAGCCGCGTACTGTCAAAGAAGCTTTGAGTTGTGAAGATAAAGAGTTGTGGCAGAAAGCCATGCAAGAGGAAATAGATTCTTTCGTCTTACACGGAGCTTGGGAGCTTACTGATAAACCAGTTGACAAGAACGTCGTTAAGAATAAGTGGATTTTTACACTTAAACGAGACTCTGATGGAAACATTACACGTTACAAGGCGAGGTTGGTAGCGAAAGGCTTTACTCAAAAATATGGTGAAGATTTTCATGAAACTTTTTCGCCGGTCGTTCGTCATTGCTCTATCAGATTGTTATTATCTCTGGCTGTAGAAATGAACCTAAAGATTGATCATTTGGATGTCCAAACAGCATTCCTCAATGGTGATTTGCGTGAGGAGATTTTTATGCAACAACCGGAAGGTTTTATATGTCCTGGGAGTGAAAACAAAGTCTATAGACTACGAAAGGCTGTTTATGGGTTGAAGCAAGCATCGCGATCCTGGTATCAAAAGGTAAAAGATGTTTTACTTTCTTTGGGATACAACCAATGTAAACAAGAGGACTGCATCTTTACTAAGAGATCTGGTGAGTCAATTGTTTTTATTGCTCTGTACGTTGACGATTTTTTCGTGTTCTATAATGACAAACGTCTAGCTGACACCTTGAAAAGTTCGTTGTTAAAGGTTTTTAAACTCAAAGACTTAGGACCGGTGCGAAATATGTTAGGTATAAAAGTAGAACGTGATGCATCTTCCATTAAACTTAGTCAGGAAAATCGGATTGACAAGTTGTTAGATTGTTTTGGCATGACTGACTGTAAGTCTGTAAAGTCTCCCATGATAACTAATATAAGTTCTGTCAGTGAGAGTACTTGTAATGCTACGAATAACATTGTAACTAAGTTTCCTTACCAAGAGTTGATTGGTAGTCTAATGTATCTATGTGTAACTACTCGCCCCGATATTTCGTTTGCCGTGTCATATTTAAGCAAATTTAACAGTTGTTATACGGAATTCCATTGGATTCAAGCTAAGCGTATACTGAGATATCTTAAAGGTACAAAGGATAAAGCTTTAGTATTTAAGAAATCGAATTCAATTCCCATTCTAGAGGGATATTCTGATGCGGACTGGGCTTCAGACCCTGATCGAAAGTCATACACGGGTTATGTGTTTAAATATGGCGGTAACTCGATATCTTGGGGTAGCTACAAACAGTCATGCATATCGCTTTCGTCTACCGAGGCGGAGTATTGTAGCTTGAGCGAAGCGAGCAGAGAAGCGGTGTTCCTGTAAGCTTTAATTAAGGAATTGTTAATGACGACTAGTTGTAATATAGTTATGTATCGTGATAATCAATCTGCTATTCAGCTTGCTACCAATCACACTCTACATAGAAGGAGCAAGCATATAGAAATAAGATTTCATTACGTTAGAGACATGATCGATAGGTTTAACGTAGAACTTACATACATCCCTACGGATGCAATGATAGCAGATGTGTTCACGAAGCCCCTGGGCTGTATCAAGCACGAGATTTTCACTCGCCTGCTTGGAGTGGCTTGAAGCCATGATGCCCACGTTATGGGGGGGTGTTGGAGGATAACGCTGGCCATCTGAATGATTCATATTTTGAATTAGGTTTGGACTGTCAGTGCTGTCTCTGTATGTCGTCTTTTGATAAACACATTATGTCATACAAGTTGAATAAATAATATATTTATATTTGTACATTATATTTACATAGTTCCCACTGCGCCCCTTCTGCTGAAACCGCAAAATCATAATAGTATTCCCTTCCCCTGTGGAAGGGCGAGTCCCACATACCCCCCACCATGGGCCTGGGGATGCGTAAATGCATTTTCTGCGTCAAAAAAAAAAGGTCGCAGGAGGCTGACTACTGGTAAACAGTCCACTTTTTCAATTTTCTGTGTATAACTTGTAAGGCATGAAATATGATATACGTTTAAGTTTCTGATTATTGCGGTAGTGGGTAGTCTGGGTAGAAAGTGTCATTGTTTCAGCCAAAATAGAGTGAATTTTAATAACAACATAAAAAAGGGAAGAGTGTTAAAGATTGATAAATTATTTATACCGAGGCTATGACTTCATCTATTGTTGGTCCATCCACAGAATTAGAAGACTTTGAACTTTGAAAATGTGCATATATGCGTTCACGTTCATACAATTTTGTTCCTAGTTCGGGTGGCCTGGCAGTGAATACTTAATGTGCAAAAATAATAAGTGATTTTATAACATTTGGAATTGATATAGTTCTGTTAAGGCTTGTCTCTGGACTATAAATATGCCAGTGTGGCTACTGAGAGCCGTTTTATGGAAGCAATGCTTTTTTTTTGGAAAACATATGTGGCAAAGAAAAATGATTAAGCTGAACGATGGATATATATACTAGCGACCCGCCCAAGCATCGCACGGGTGCAAATTATACATCCCTCCCCTTACCTTCCCTTTGAATCACTCTATTAAAAAAACTGGATCAAAATCCGTTGCGTAGTTTTAATTATACAAAACATAAGTACCACGGGACATACAGCAGGAAGCGACTTTGTTTTATACTACGAGTATATAGTGATTAAATGCAAGCGAATTACTTTATACGCCACTACTTCTAAATTGTCACATCTAGATAGTGGCATATAAAACAGTTTATTATATGCTATTACTCCAATACATGTTATGTTAACTAATTCGATGTTGACACTTTGAGGCTATAATTAACGTGCTTCTTGCTAGTTAACTTTCGAAGTAGCAATAGTAACCTGGCCATTCAGACATTTGGACGTCTACTTGGTTGAAATGTCTCAAATCGAAGGCGAAAAGCTATCCTATATGAGTTTAACTCCGCATTTGAAAATTTTAAGGTGTTGTGGAATTTTTCCTGTGGATTCTACTTCCCCTAAATTGAAAAAAAGACTACACGGATTCTACATGTGCATTAGTTTCTCGCTTTTAATGCTGTATACACTGTTACAGATTATCCACGTGTTCCAAGTAAATGATATTTTATTCTTCTTGACCTTATTTGCTGTAAGAATTCGGTTTCATACAATTTTATACCTATCTGTCTGTTATACTTCCGTAACGCTTAGTTCGATCAACCAATTAATAATCTGAGTAACCAAACTGGTAACAAACTTCTTTTAAGCAATCCATATTACAATACTGAAGAGCTTATAATTAAATTAAGACAGTACCAATTTAATATTTTCTTTACAAGGTTATTAAAAAGCTTCCTAGAAGTAAGCGAAACTAAACGTAAAGACTTACGATAGCTACTGGAATTTTGAGCTCTATTAAAAATAGAAATAGAACCAACACAACACTATCACAGATAATGAAATCCTTAAAGTCTCATACAGGAGGTACAGAAGTTTCTTTGTTACATTGATTCTGCATTTGCTAATTGTACTAACTCCTTCTTTGTCAGTGTTGAAAAAAGGCTAGCAGGAAATATACTGCAGTTAAAATTAACACATCATCTTTTATTTTACTTAACACTGATACCTAATACAGGAAGTGAGTTGAATGTTGAATCAGAAACTGCACCCGGAAGTGATGATATTCCGACAAAGCTAGATCCATAGTTATCCCTATAATTAGTCATTTTGCCAATATTTGAGTTTTCACATGATATACTGTATATGATACACTACCAACGGAGTTTTACAGTAGTGTATTAACAGTGTACAGTAACTACTAATTACAGACCCATTTTAATAATACCTACCTGCAATATCCAAAATAATTCAAAAAAATATTTGGTTTTCGTAAAGCGTTTTCTAAAGAGGATTCTGTCGTGGCGTTCACAAGAGAGATTTCCGTATAAGTTGATCGTGGAAATAAATGCCTGGCAGTCTTTCTTGATTTAAAGAAAGCATTTCTCTGTCACTGTCTCTCATTTCATTCTTGTACACAAACTTGAAACCATGAGAATCAGAGATAAGCCATTTGACTTATTGAATGTTTACCTACATGACCGATTCCAGAAATTTCTTCTGGAGTAAATTAAATTAAATTTGTTAAGCGGATGCATCCGCTAACGAAATTACAAATTCCAATTAGAGTGAAAAATTCAACGCCACAGGGTTTCACATTAATTGGAATTTCTCTTGGAGTACCTCAAGGGAGTCTTCTTGGCACTACTTTATGTTTATGATTTTGCAAGCGTACATCGCTAACTAATTTTAAAGCCATTTAATCGTGGAAATAGTGGATGCCTCCAAGGTCGTTTTTTTTTCAAAATCATGTTTCGCATGTTAGATATTACACTTAATAATATCTTTATTCAGGTCCGCGCTGATATCGACAAGCTAATGGATTCGATGTTTTTGCATTTAACGTTTTTGGATTGTATTTATAAACAAGTTGTGTTCTATAAATATCCCCAGAAGATACTAGAAATGCTTGATATCATGAAAAGTAAGTATCGTTTTATTATACACTGTTTTCATGGAAGCTTGGGGTGTAAAATTCAACTGTAATTTTTTTATCAGGTCCAAGTTTCAACCAAGGATTGGATGAGCACCGGCCATTGCTCGAAGGCACAATTAACTACGCTCGATTTCTACTCAACCTGTTCAACAGACTTTGCGTATTGACTTGCTTCCTTTGGATTATATTCCCTCTAATTTTGCATTGGAAACAGGAAACAGTGGAATTTACAATTTGGCTGCCTTTTGACGCCAACGAGAATCCAAAGCAAGTACCTACAACAGTATCCGTTTTTCATTTGTATCGACAAGTCATTGGGTAAAATAACATAAGTAGACTTAACTAGACCAATCTTGATATTAACGCCCCTCCACCGTGTTTCCGCTTAAATTTGACGTAAGCACTTAGGGGCAATGGGCAGATGCCCCAGTTCTGGCCACTTTAAAACTGATTGGCCAATCAGACGTCTGTTTGTTGCCTAAATAAACTCAATTCAAAGTTGTAAATAGCCAAAACCGGCCAGGAGGCCAGAACAGGGGCGTTTGAACTATGTCTACATAATCTCTATCTCTCTCTCTCTCTCTCTCTCTCTCTCTCTCTCTCTCTCTCTTTCATTTACAAATTTACTTAACCATACTAATGGCTTAGATATAACATTTTTAACAGGTTTTACATAGTCATTTGCTATATATGGATGCAGACCTCGTGGATGGGTTTGAATAATTCAACGATGGATATCTTTATCGTATATCTGTTCGCACAAATCAAGACTCAAATTTCAATTTTGAGGTACATAATATATCCTTAACTAGGCTATAATTGATTTCCTTATAAATTCTTTCCTTCAAAGGGTTAAAACGGGGTGTACATTTTGTCTGGGCACAGGTCTGGGGAATAAAATTATCTATAAGAAAGAATTTCCTACGGTTGTAAAATTGGGAGTTGAATGTTTGTATGGAGAACGAGTAGGGGTAATATACGAAGTGAGGGACTAGAAAATGCATGTAGTCTATCTATATTCATATCTACCTATTGAATGTTTGCCACTTTTGAATTGAATTTCAATAGTTTATACACAATGTATGACAAAATACCTATGACATATTCTGTTTCCTCTAATGCACGTCTTATTTTTATTTACTGCCGTGTACTGTACACTCCGAACCATATTACAAATCTCCCATTTATAACCTATAATAGGGTTACTTCAGAAAATATTTTTACAGGATTAATTTAGAAAGCCTTGTTGGTAAATGTCGAGAAGAAAAACCGACATCTTATTCATTTACTGAAGCACTAGAACACCGTTTTAAAGGGATCATTCGTCATTATAATGAAATTATCAGGTAAGAACAAATTATAATTGGCTTATAATGAGCAATTTATACGTGTCGTTATTCATTAGTAAATTCGGTTGATATGATCATTAAATATAGGTACAATAGGCTATTTGAACATGTCCATTTTACCAGGCCATTTTTCGTGCCATTCGAACCAGTTTTTAGACACGATCAAATGGTTGTATGGGACCAGCTACAATTAGAGCAATACAAAAGACGAAAATGAGAGCAAAGAAGTACAGAATAGCGGACGAACACCGAAAACGCTCCATACTGATTCACAGACAGGCGTGACGTCATACCTGGGGGCCGATTTTTGAGTGTCGAACGCTCGACTTTTCACTCGACATCTGTCATAACTTCATAGTTTTTTGACAGATCTCGAGTGAAAAGTCGAGCGTTCGACACTCAAAAATCGGCCCCCAGCTTCCTTGTAATACTACAGCAGAGCTGTATGGAAAAAGAGGAATTTGCCGTTATATTGCGTTAATGTAAATAATAAATATTAACTTTTTATGTTTTTGGTAATTTGTTTAATATACTATTTTTTAGATAATTTGATAGTTTTCTATCCGTTTAACCACACTATGTTATAAATTGTAACATCAGTCATCTACCTTATTACAAATTTATAAAGTTTGTTATGTTATTAGAATGTTACGGTAGCCTGGTGGGTCCAGCACGCGGCTGTTAAGCGGCGTGGGTTCGAATCTCGGCTCGTATTTAAGAGTTTTTCGGGATGCATAGCAAAATGTACAGGTAGCAAAATGTACACTAACGCGAATCGCAAAATGTGCAATTCGTAAAATGTGCAGGTCGCAAAATGTGCAATTCATAAAACGTGCAGGTAGCAAAATGTGCAATTCGTAAAACGTGCAGGTCGCAAAATGTGCAATTCGTAAAACGTGCAGGTCGCAATATGTGCAGATCACACTATACTCGTACACGCGGGTCCGATCCGCCGTCGACGTGTACTGGCAATCCGATGGGTTGCCTTTAAGAGCTACGAGTGATAAATGAGAAGTCTTCTTGAATTCTCTTTACCCGGGCGGGTCACGGGTATTCAATACCCGAGCGGATAGTGCTACCGGTACGGCAAAAGATGCTGCAAATGGTGCATCAACATCGGTACGATTGATCTTTAGGACATATGAATCAATTTGACCCGTTGAACGAAAAAATAAAACGAAAAGGAGATGAGTTGTACGACATCTTTCTTTTGTATGGAATTTTAAAAATATGTTCTGAATCCTATCGTGTGTGGTATCAAACGAAAGGGATTTCTAAGCCGGTTCTAAAAATATATCACATCGTTACATTTAAGTCTTAAAATAAAATATAAATAATATTCAAAACATACCAAGTTTGGGGTCTTCCAGGTACGATACCGTTGAGTTCTTTTTTGTAAAATATACCGAATATGGTACCTTATATCCTCATATCTAAGATCAAGAAAGCAATTTTGAAAATATTTACATTTAGTATTTTAACTGCATGACAAAGCGACCACCATAGACCTACTGCTCAATATAAGATCTGCTTGCACATTTTGCGATCTGCCCATTGTGAGATCTGCACATTTTGCGATCTGCTCATTGTGAGATCTGCACATTTTGCGATCTGCCCATTATGAGACCTGCACATTTTGCGGTTTGCTCATTTTACGTAGCCTGCACATTTTACGACCTGTACATTTTGCTATACATCCGTTTTTCGGAACTAATTTGTTCAATCCAATTTGTACTAATTCAGTAATTACATACGGACTAAGTAGTTATGGTAGAACTTACAAGACTTATCTTAACGATATTTACAAACTACAAATCAGATTACTTAAAAATATTGTACCTAAAAACATAAGAAATAAAATATCGCCAGATTATGAGCAGTTGTTTATTCATTGTGAAGTATACAACAATGTTATACTATGTACCTTAAAGGAAGAATATACCTATATAGACCAACTAGAAATAAATGTAAGACAAAAGAATCTTAGACAAAATATACCACAACTAGCTAAGTTTAAATTACCTAAGTTTGTTAATGTGCATGGTAAAAGAAACGTCAGATACCTACTTCCGTACATAGTTAATCAACTACCTAATGAACTTCAGCAAAGATACTTAAATAGCTTCAAGTCGATACCGGCTATAAAAAGATACCTGACGTTATCTGAACCTATTATTACAATGTAACTAATGTAACTACATACATATACATATATAAGTACCAGAGCGAACTATTCACCGGCACATAAACCCAGGAGGTTTCCGTTGGTGAAACAATGTTTATAAATTTGTATTAATTATTATTTTGGCCATTAAAAAAAAATAAAAAAACTGACCAATCTTGAGTTCTACTCTATTCTGGTGTGGTCAAATTGTCTCGAACAAAAACAAGCTAATCTTTTACATACATATAGTGCGCGCCATCTATGACGACGCGCTCCTCCACAGCGAATCTCATACTAATCTGTGCGCAGTTGTACGGCTTGGGCTGTGGAGGGGCGCGCCTTCGTGGATGGCGCGCACTATAACTAAGTACCTATGTTTTGAATGTAAAAGAAGGAAAAATCAACCGCCGTCAGATCAAAACTCGAGTTTTTTGGTTAAGTATTTTAACAACTTAGATCATCTTATATTAGCTAAGATTGAGCTGTTTACTGGTTGTTTTAAAAAAGCTGATTGTTTAAAGTATATATTAGTATAGTTGTAATCTCACGATATAAATCGGCTTAATGCCATTATTTTCTCTTTCTGCGTTCGGATTCAGACGTCTTCAGTACAGCAACTCAGGTTTGATGTATGCGCTTAAGTTATATTTAAACATGAAAAGGAGTAAGTACCTACATACCTAATTATGCGGCACACTTTACTGTATTATACCAACAAGGGATTTTTCGCAAAATATCATGATACGGACCGTCTTCCTCCCTCAACGTATTCTACTTTGAGCTCATTCCCAGTTCAGGTAACTTCGCCATAAAAATTCATACTGATATTTTACATGCGAAAGTTTCTTTCTGGCTGTCTGTCTGTTCTGTTACCTCTTCACGCTTACACCACTGAATCGATTAAGATGCAATTTGGTATGGTTATAGTTTGAGTCCCGGGAAAGGTCTAGGATACTTTATATCCGGGAAATACAACGATACGCACACTAAATAGGCTTAGAACATGATGAGCTAAAAAAAGCTGAATGATTTTAAATCTAAAACATTATTTCAGGTTTTCGAAAATAAACGAAGACGTATTCAGTGGACCTATACTATTTCAGTTTTTGGTTAGTGGCTGGATTATTTGCACCACTGCCTACCGAACAACTAGCGTAAGTCATTTAATGCCTAAATTTATATTAATTCTACTAGGTACCTACTTGCCACTGTGTGTTGTGAAAACAAATATTTAATTTATTAATCATAACCATAATCTTTATTTGCACGATTTTAGGTCAAGTAAGATAACAAATAGGTACTTATAAAACAGGGTATCACTAAAATCTACCTTATTAGGCATGCAAATTAATAGGCAACTTAAATCTAGGTACATGCCTACTTATAATCTAGGAATTCTTGTACGCTATAGAAGCATTTGTCTATCAGCTATTTCTTTAAAGCCTATTATGGATATAATACGTACGTTATCTACAAATGGGCATTAATACAAATTATAGCTTCTTTACAATAAATAGTGACAATAACGAATACTAATTTATTATTGCTATTCGACCTGAGGTATTTATTTCTCCTTTTGCGGGAATTTTGAAAGTCTAATATTTATCTTGGTATTTACAGATGAGTCCTGTTTCTGGCGAGTTCTTCTCAATGATTTTGTACATGATCTGCATTCTCTCAGAAATATTTTTGTTTTGCTTTTACGGTAACGAAGTAGCGCATGAGGTGGGTTTTTTTATTATCTATCTATATATATAAAGTTGCAGGGTGACTGATTAATCACCGCCCCGCCGAAACTGCCGGTCCTATAAATTTGAAATTTACACTATCGTTAGGTTATATAACGGAGGCAAGGGATAAGACGGGATTTTTGGAAATTCCACCCCTAAGGGGGTAAAACAGGGGTGCGAAGTTTGTATGGGGGGCAATAATTTTTTAAAGGTATAGACTTGAAACTTTGTACAAAGACTCCTTAAAATAAGACAATGAAAGTGATATCTGCGTTTTTAAAATTTTCGTCTCCTAAGGGGTTGAAAATAGGGATGAAATATTGTATGGGGAGCAATTTTTTTTTAAAGTGAGAGTCTTCAAACTTTGTATGAAAGTTCCTTATAATAATACAAAAAAAGTAATTTCAGCGTTTTTCGAAATTCATCCCCTAATGGGGTTAAAAAAGGGTTTAAAGTTTGTATGGGGAGCAATTTTTTTTTAAGTGAGGTACTTCAAATTTCTTACAGAGACTCTCTGTTTAAATAAAACAAAACTAATTTCTGCGTTTTTTGAAATTCAACCCCAAAAGGGGTTAAAAAGGGATTCAAAGTTTATATTGGAAGCAAAAATTTTTTGAGTGAAGGACTTAAAATTTCTTACAGTAACTATTTAAATTAAATACTACAAAACTAATTTCAGCGTTTTTTTTTATTCATCCACTCAAGGGGTTAAAAAGGGGTTCAAAGTTTGTATGGGGAGCAACATTTTTTTAATAGAGAGACTTCAAATTTTTTACAGAGTCTCTGTTTAAATACAACAAAACAAATTTCGGCGTTTTTTTTAATTCATCCCCTCAATGGGTTAAAAAGGGGTTCAAAGTTTGTATGGGGAGCAACATTATTTTAATTGAGAGACTTCATTTCACAAAAAGACAGTTTAAATGATTTCAGGATTTGTGCAATGGATTTGGATAGATGTTTGAAACGAAATTTCTTCAGGTCCATAATTAAATACGTACAGTAACAAAGAGAAAACGACAAGATACGTGGCAACTCACACAAAAAATAGCCTAAGTAAATGAGAGTTTTTAACCGATAAGTAGGTACCTAAAGGGATTTTAGAGGGGTTGAGAATTTGGGTTGACCGATTTATATCTGTACAGCTGGATATTAAGATGTTTTAACTAAAAACCGAGCTCTACGCAGACGAAGTTGCGGGCAACAGCTAGTTATTTATATATACCTAAGTCGCGTATCGTATTTCTAAATCTAACACCGACCAAATATTTCATCCCTATGCTATTAAATTCCACATGTGTTGTGATAGCTACATTTTTCAATGGCTTTCATCATTTCTGAGCGCTCCTGAGTGTAGGGATTCATTTCGATATTTCGATAGCATTTTTTCTTTAGTGTATGTTTGGATTGATGTATGTTTGGATTGTTTGGTGTACTATTAAAGTGTGCAAGGGTGACTATTCCCTATGAGTGTATATATATATATATATATGCACTTTCCCTATAAGTTAGTTGGACGGTTGGTTTTTACACATACCTACGTATACTTAGAATGGTACTTAGGTTACACTTTAAGATTTATCAAGATATTTCATCTCTTTATTAATTTGACATCAAATATGAGGTTTTACAGTAATTTGTATCTAATGACACATGACACATTTAATGTGTACAAGTCCTTGTTTATCGGCTGACCATTTTAAACTATTTGTATAGATTTAACATAACACGTGCAATATGCAATTTGAAGGGTTCGGTTACTTTGGGTCTGCTACGCCGCTGGGGCCGAAAGATTCTCGAGTGGTGAACCACAAGGTGAACATAATGACCAAGTAAAGGTCGCGGGAGGGCAAATTTTGCCATGTACACTTTATTCAAAAAAAGTGTACATGGCAAAATTTGCGTGTCACAAATTTTAAACGTGATTTTTAAAATATTCCGTTTCGTATTTGGGTATATGAGTGGTATACTTTGATTTTGTAGATTGTGGCAATTATGTTATATTTATAAAACGATTAATATTATATTTATTGCTAGATTTATAACAAAATAAAGATACGAAAAGTGCTAAAATGTGTGTGTCACATGTCGACTCAGTCATGTTGAGAGGCTTGCAGAATCTCGAAAAAAAATCGAATGAATATTCGATGCGGTCACACAGATAAAGTAATGAGTCTAGATATTAGAAATGTGCTTTATTTATTAAATAATAAGGTATTTAATGCCAAAAAACTACATTTTATAATGTCCCAAGAAATCGACCATACCGGAACCTCCGGTTATTGTCACAGCGATTTTAACATACTTGTGCAATCGATAGTCCCCTAAAAGCGTTAATTTTTCAATCCTGGCAACATTAGAATGCTGTAAACATTGACCGCCATTACTTATTTAACGTCAGAATCCTTCAAAACGGTGACGAAAGGTGGTCACATTTATTTTTATTTATTTTATAGTATCCGAAACGAAACAAAAACCACATTGAATAGGTTCAAAACAAGTTAAAATCTTGATTTTAAATTGGTGAGGTAGAATCCGTCACATCTGAATAGTAACGTGATGTACTACCGGAACGATTTTGTGACTAATTGGAGTCATAAAGCTTAGTACACAATCGAAATGTGACCGGTGTTTTAAACCGACTACAAAATTAAATGAGGTTCTGTTTGTTATGTTTGTTAACGATTATCTCGCATTTGGATGAACCGATTTTGATGCGATTTTCAGAAAAGTATTTGTTACATTCTGGAGAAGGCCTTGGTAAACGTACTTTATAGTTAAAAAATGAGGTCTGTAAAGTTTTCCTACTTAGTTATTGGGTCACATTTTTGTTTCTTTTTGATTAAAACACTGTTTAAAAGTTGATTTAATAAATAAGAACGATGTAAGTCATACATTCTTTTTGGTATTTTCTTTCAATATGTTCAATATGTGTACACTATTCCTTACAATTTCCAGTCAGTCACATGAGATTCCGCTTAGTCACTGTCACAAGATTTGGAGTGCTTAAAATAATTATTCCTGGCTGCTGTAGCGCAACAATTCGCAATTTTAAGCGTTTAAATTACTAAATGAATATTCCTTGATTTTTACAATTTTTCTTTTTATCGATTTGTACTATTTTAATACAAAAAAATACATAATTTTTTAATCAAAGTGAAATTTGAAAAATTCAACACCACAGGTGGGATTTGAACCCACGACCTCTGGAATCCGTCCATTGCTTTACCAATTGAGCCACCGTGGTATCCCTTGTAATGGTGAATTTTTTCAATCTTAACACTCTTCTGTGGTGTTGAATTTTTCAATTTTCACTTTGATTAAAAAATTGAGATTTTCGCTAGCATCCGCTTATCAAAACATATTAAAAAAAATACATGTTTTAGCAGTCATTTGGATGCGATTGTGACGAACTGGACATTTATTTCATCCTCCAAACTTATTTGTTCCATTAATTCTTTGAATTAAACCCGTTTTAAATAGTTAATTGTCTTTAATTTCAAATGTGTAAACTAAAACTGGTCCAAAAACCACTACAATCAATTTATAATGAATTTTATAAATGTGACTATCCGGAACTAGTTCCACCGTAATTTGAAGTTAAAATGTCGATATTTTCTAAATTTATTAATATTTTCAAGCCATTTTCTCAAATAATACAGTATGACTCCTGAGAAATCGAATAAGCAAAGGAATTTCAAAATTGGTGTACAGAAAAAAGTCGTTCTCCGGTTCGTCACGTGTACACTTTTTTTGAAAAACGCCCGGGAGTCCGCTGGGTGCAGGTGGTGCAGGACCGGTCATTGTGGCACTCTTTGGGGAGACCTTTGTCCAGCAGTGGACGTCTTTCGGATGATATGATGAACATAACACATCAAGCGTTTATGTGATTTTTGAAGTGAAAACTTGTTTAGCGGCGCTGAGCACTTTTTGTGATGGGGAAAAATGTTTAAACTCGCGACAGGTCGACAGATTCGTAAGGAGGTCTCAATAAAGTGGACGGAAGTACGCCTAGGACGCTCTACGACCAGCTAAGTTGACCCCTCCTAATATCGTATGACCTGTTTTAATACAAATAAGTACTAACAAACAAATGATTTTTTCTACTCCTGTACTTTTTTTCGCAATTTACGCATTCGCGAGCTCTAATATAAATACATACATTATTTGGTCTGTAAAAAGTCTATCTAGTCTATTGCCCAAAAACATATTCCTGACTCAACTTTAATGAAAAATTAAAGTTGTGTTGGGTGCCACAGCAACTGCTAATATCATGTTAAGTAGTCATTCGTCGGTACGTTCAAGATAAACTTTTAAAATTAAAATCAGTGCTGCCAACTTAACGCAACTGGGCCATATTTTTTATTTAATAATTTTATGATTTACTAATATGGATAAAGACATGTATCATCTTTCTTGTGTTATTTAACAAGTTTTATCTATTTTAGGACATATTTATGAAAACAAACAGTTCGGATTGGGTCCAGATTCAGATTTAGTTAAGATCGGATGCCAAGTATATAAAATTAAAAATAAAAACAAACCATAAACAAAGTGCCATATTTTCAGTTTCCCGCCAAATATCAAATTAAAAAGAAATCATTTTATTAGTTCTTGTTTTCCGCAACTTTCAGTTTTCGTTGACCAAAAAGTGATTTATCTTATCTAAAAAGTGATAATACTGGGTAATTTTCAAAGAGTAATCCAGACATGGAAGACGATGAAATTCAATGTACGCCGGAACAAATATCCACAATGGCACAAGAAGTGACAAGAAACCTGTTACCTGAAAAATCTCGCCTGCGATCGCAGACTCGCCGTGTCCAATTTAATAATAAGTATCATCTATAAATAAGAATAAACAGACAAATATTCCTTCAACATCTTTGTCGGAGCCTAAACTGACTCCCTGTAACATCACCGCATCTCCAGCTGATGTTAATTCTCCGCCGACAAGCAACATCGAATCTCCATCTCCTGCCAGGATTCGTACACCATCTCCAACGTTTACTGCTGATCTTGATAATGCAACTTTGTCTCAGATCATTCATCAAAATGCTGATGTGCATATAAATAGTGAAACATCATCAACCAGTCGACCATCTATTACTATTTCGCACAACACTATACAAAATTTCCACTTGCACTTTCATAAATAAATTTTTACTTTGTTGTATTTTGTTTCATTGAAGAGGCTAACTAGTCGTAGAAAAAGTATTATATGCAACGTTGGATAATAAGGTCAAAAATGCTCGAGGCGTCTTCCTTTGCGATACTCGCTAAAGCTCGTATCGCAAACCACGCTACTCGCATTTTTTGACCCCTGTTATTCAACTGTTGCATAATATACTATTATCCTCCTCTCTTTCTACCTCGCGGCAAAAATGTATGCCTGCGCCTGCTGTTTCGTTTAGGCGGCGCAGGGCGCTTGCACGAATGTGCGTGTGTTTGGTTTTCACTTCTGTAGAGATACTACTTCAATAGAGATGCAAAAGTAATTATTTTGACAGAGTCAAATGATAATGGAATCTGCATACTCAATGCAATGGGAGGAGATGCCAGTCAAGTACCGTCGGTACTTAGTCATCTTTATGGAGAGGATTAAGCTTCCCATACTTCCTAAGGCTGGCAAGATTGTACCACTGTCGATGTACACGTTTATACAGGTAATTAAATTAATTTCAGTTCTAGTTCAAGTTTAATGTTATTGGGTAAAGTATTTACCTGATTATTTATGTATTTGTCGGACCATGGCGTTAAATTTATCCATAGACGTTATATTTATATTTACTTATTATATATTTCATTTTCGCATTTATTCAGTTATATTACCCGTACGTAGATGTACCGGGGATATGGACTATTCCAATACTATGATTGCCCTACAAAGTTATAGTATCTAACCTATCTAGTCCAAAAACGCTGCGCTCTGCCCCTTTATGTAAACATCAAATTATAAATGCCTAGAGAGGCAAACTACTGCTTTGTTTTGACATACCATTACAAAATAAGGCATCGCGTTTATGTTTCGGTCTGTTCATGTTTGCAAGGAATAGTAACTTAGTACTAGTGTTCAATTGAATTGACATGAGAAACTTCACTCTGTTCTCGTTTGATTTAATTTTTTATACTGACGCTCAGAGACCTAATACATCTCTGAGAACTTTTATTATTTTTCTGTTGACGCTTAAGAGACCTTACACATCTATAACAAATCTGTGTTTTTATTAGCTTCTCTGACTTACATCTCATAATATTCTATGATGGTTATTGTCATAATATTCTATGATGGTTATTGTACCTTTTTATTTTTATTGTGGCGCTTAGAGACCTTATACATCTCTAAAAATCTGGATTGTTATTTGCTTAATTTTATTTATGATATGCAATTAGTTTTATTTTCAATATTGTAATATTTTCTGTTGATACAGATAGATTTCGACTTATAAAAGTGCCCTTGAGGCCTATTTGTAGAATAAATGTTTTGAGTTTTGAGCTTTTAGAGGGTTCGAACAAGTCCACTAGCGCCACTTGTGAATAATGTACATTATTTAAATTGAACGATAGATATATCTATATTTAAGAAAGGGGAACGCAATCTTTTGAATACATCAAACTAGTTTTTACGTTGCTAGATTATTCTATGTATTAGCTCGAAGATAAAACGGCCGTATTAATATTTAATAAAGCCATGACGAAACGTACTCGTTCGTACCCTCTTAAGTGACTAAGTATATGAATACCTAATTTGTTATACATACCTAATAGGAATGTCAGGATAATAATATCTTAGTGGAAATTATTCAAATTTGAAATCGTAATTCTGATGTCATTTAGAATTATCTGGTTCTAAATATAATGATTCTGCGCAACGTTGGGCAAGTTTTGAAACATTCCATGATTTTTCTTAATCTGTGAAACATTTCCGCAATAGAAACATTTTAATGAAACGTTATATGTTAAATTTCACTCAAATATCTGAAATGTTTCAGTCATAATTACTTTGAGTTTCCTAATTCAGAAATGATATGCCAATAGTTTATTACACATAAGTACTTACGAGAGACAAGACATTGATAAAAAAATTACAAATTAAATAAAAAACTTAATTAAACTAATTTAATTGAAATTAAAAAAAAAACTTTCTCTTTGGAAAGTTAAAAGCCGTCCATCGCCGGCCCCAGCCCTACAGTTAGCAGTAAGATCTCGACCCACTTTCATCATTGAATACTCGTTACATATAGAGGTGGGTGATAAATAACTTCACGATGAAAAAATCACGGTGATCCGCCATTAAAAAGTAACAGTGTGACTTTGTCACGAAGTAACAACGTTACAAAATAACGTTGTTACTTAGCGACGATATCACTGGAACAGTGTGTAAGCGACGCGTCGCGTCGTGCCTCGTGACCGCTGTGACTAACTGTGACTGTGACTGCGGTGCGCTGTCACAGAGTAACATCAGTTGTTACAAAAATATCAGTAACTGGCGGGAACGATCGACACACAAATGTCGTGACACGAAATAACCGAAATGACAAAGTCACGGTGATGTGACTTTGTCATTTCGGTGTTGAATGAAAGTCAATGTGATTTTTTTGGAACGGGAATAACAATAACGGTGATCGACAAGTAACGCTGTTCCCCATGTCTAGTTACATACAGCTTTTCAATTTGAACTGCTTCCTGAACCGAGATTTGAAACGGTTTCTCTACGACACGTGTAAGGGCTATAACCGTCGTGTATACTTTATTGTACGAGACGACAGTGTACAACGTTATTTATAGCTTCGTTTTTTTTCAGATTGTCAAACTTTCGTACACATTCTACACATTCTTAAATAATTCACATGTGAAATAAAATATTTCTTAATCTGCATTTAAGGTAAATAACAAAACCTTAGTTACTACCTTACAATTTCAGATTCATTATACCTATTATAGGTCTTTATTGAATTAAAAATGTATGAGGAAGGTCCAATCAAAATTAAACTAATTTTAGATACAATTATAATGTTATCACTTATCATATTATTAGTGTGACGTATTATAGGGTGACGATAATGAAAAATGCACTTAACTATATTCACTTCGTTTCAATTAACTATGAAGAACACTGTTACATAGAAATGGAACCGAATAAAGTAGAAATATATAACCGTACGAGTGGTATTATTTTTAGCTCCCCTGTTCTACGGTCGTAAAATTTCAGCAAAAACCCGAAAAAACCATAGGGTAACTTTCACAGGTGAGCCATAGTGGGAAGCAAATGCTGTTGCTTTCGTTATATCGTTGGCTGTTTATTTAGTTAGGCGACTTCCTGATTTTTCGGCGCGGAAGCGGGACGATGCGAAGGCAGTACTGTAGCTCGAGTATAAGTTTTTTCGAAACATTAACTAATTCGAACGCGTTTGCGTTTTGTCTCAAAATTTATGAAAGTGGTATTAAAACGTGAACAGCGCCTCTGGTGGTCACTAGTGGAAACTAAAACAGCGAGTATAACATTTGTTGCTAACCGCGTATTTCAAACTCGGTGAGTGCGTTTTCATACATTTTGAGACAAAAGGCAAACGCGTTCGAATTAGTTAATGTTTCGAAAAAACATACTAGAGCTACTGGTCCGCTTCTGCGCATAATATTACTACTGCGCAAATGCAATACTGACAGTATTCTGTCAAGTGGGAATCTTTGCGACGGCAGTAAGTTTACGTCAAAGAAGAAAATGACACATATCGATTCCGCCCCGCCAAGTCAGTAAGTCGCCTTACATAGGTATGGACTGTTATTTCACAGTACGGAAAACAACCGCAGGCCCTCCAGTGAACACGAAACGGTTGTAAGTTTGACTATTTTATAATATTCACGGATATCCATCCTCCAATTAAGACACCATGATTGGCATTGTTAACGTTTTGTATAGGTATATTAGGATCGCATTTGAGAGCAGTTCAGTTAGGTAGGTATGCCAAAGTAAATAATTTAGGGCCTGTTAAGCAGAAAATCTGAAACTAGAGAAAATATTGTATAACTTCATCAAAGTGAAACTTGCCAGCATCCAAATTTAATGAGATCCCTTCGTTATGTCTTACGAAATCCCCTATGTTTATATTAAGGTTGAACTTTGCTCGGCGAAATTACACGTTATTTGTCAGGGCTTAATATTTGGTTCGTAACATTAAAATTAATAGTTATAGCCCCAAACTGTAGGAACTCTTTGTGTGCGAAGTTGCTGGGTAAGTTTCTGCGGTGGCCCTTAAGGAGTACCTATTGTATTTCGGTTTATTAAGTAAGTAAGAGAATTAAATGATTTTATTCGATTTAGACTGCATGCATGAGTGTCAGAAAAGTTTTGTCAGCTAGCAAACTAAATCCCGAAAAGATAACCGAATAACCATTATAAATCAAATTGGTATCATCATCATCATCATTGGCCACAGCATCTATTCAGATGATTGATGCAGCGACAGTCTAGTCTAGTTAGAAGAAGTCTGTGCGACTGGAGGTGCGGCGTATCTTTTCCTGTGGCTGTAAAGTCCAATCGCAGCACGGCACTTCCTGCCACAAAGATCGCAGGTGAATCGCGAGTCTGTTGGTGGTTCTCTTGAATTCCGTAGTTTCTGCTCACCTTCGGCACGTTTCATAAAACACACTTGTGTTTTAATGCATAAACTACTATTAAATAACTGAACGCCGTGATGCTATGTCACAAATAAATGTTGAACGGTAATTAAATAGAACAACTTCCAGGCCTAGTGTGCAGTTCACCGACATAGGGCTGCAAAAAGAGCGGCAGGAGAGTTTCCCGATCGGCAGGAGTTGGAACGCGTTCGTACATTGGCCCGGAACGAATCGCTCCGCCAGTGGAAAGAGGAGTTGGGGTCTGCGGACTACGGATTGGTGACGGTGGGGGCTATACTGCCTCATTTAGAGCGCTGGGCTGATAGGCGGCACGGAACTTTGACGTTCCACATGGTGCAGATGCTTACTAACCATGGATGTTTTGGTAAGTATCTGCATCGTATAGGGCGGGAATCCTCCCCTTGCTGTCATGAGTGTGATGCGCCCGTGGATACGGCGCGTCACACTCTAGAAGAGTGTACTGCTTTCGGACCTCAGCGGGCTGCCTTACAAGCAGTAATAGGACCCGACCTCTCGTTGTCAAGTGTTGTTGGTGCCATGCTTGACAGCAAGGAGGCAAGGAAGGCGATGGCCTCCTTCTGTCAACACGCTATGTCTCAGAAGGAGGCCGCGGAGCGGGAACGCGAGAATAATCCTCTCGCGGATCCGCTACGCCGGCGACGGGCTGGAGGCAGAGCCAGGCGCTATGCGCATTTACTGCCTCCACCGTAGTGGGATCGTGCGGGGGTCAGGGGATACCCTGCAAAGAAGATCCCACAGAATTCAATGCGCCCGTTCCACTGGCGCGTAAAGGTTTGCGGCCCATTACCCTGGGCTGCCCGCCGGGACGCACGCGGTCGAATGCCAATAGTGATCCTGCGGCGTCCCACTTATCTAGGCGTAGCCGGCATTCGTTGGGGTTTTAGACGGTAGTCCAAGGTGTATGCCGCGGTTAGTCCGTCATACCCGCCCTGTTCCCCCAACCAGGCGGGATGCGTAAATGCATTTCCCCAATGTTAAAAAAAAAAAAAAAAAAAAAAAAAAGGCCTAGTGTGCAGCCCAAATTTTTATGAAAGTCGATTATTAAAGACCTGCCGTCTAACCGCACCCGAAGCATGATACTTCACAACCATAAGGAACATAACATCAATATTTCATTCCATGGACTCCATAGCTTTCAGTAGTGTGTAGGTATAACGATAAATAGTCTCACGTAGCAGAAAACACTAAAGAAAGATCAGTGCGAGTGGATGTCATCTGGCATGCCATGACGAAGCTTCCGAGCATTCCTTAATCCACCGGTTAGCCGGTAGCTGTGAGGAATTCCAAATTTGAACTGTAGATGAATTGCGCTGGTACTTACTAGAGCGCTGCCACACGCGATGTTGTAACAAGACGTTTACTACCACTTTATTGTTGTAAATAGCCTGTGGAATTCTGCTTTCTTACTTAAACGTAGTTCACGATTTATGAAGTTAGTGTAAAAATTAATTGAGAAACTATTTTTGTCAAACAATGCAATTAAATATTGACGTTATGTTCCTTAGATATGATAAGGCTGCGAAGTATCACATTTCGGATGCGGCTAGACGAGAGGCCTTTTCATGCAAAAAGACGATCTTTTAGGATTCCGTAGTAAACAAGGAACCCTTTTTACTCGGCCGGCTAAAAAAAACCGGCCAAGTGCGAGTCGGACTCGCGCACGAAAGTTTCCGTCCCAATATTATTAAAAACAGCATAAAAATCACCTTTGTTATTGGGAGCCCCTTAAATATTTATTTTATTCTGTTTTTTAGTATTTGTTGTTATTGCCGCAACAGAAATACATCATCTGTGAAAATTTCAACTGTCTATCACGGTTTTTGAGATACAGCCGGGTGACAGACGGACAGCGGAGTCTTAGTTTAGGGTCCCGTTTTACGCTTTGGGTACGGAACCCTAAAAACGAGCTTAATGTTCACAAACTTGTATTAAATATGTGATTGCCACAATAGCAACGTTATCTATAGGTAATTAATGGAAATGTTATTAGTTAACTAGTAACACGTAATGTCTACTTAGCTTACTTCTGTTGTCCTTTTTTAAACGCATATCTATACCTACTGCTTTGTATAGGCGCGGTATGAATTTCTTTCGTCACTTTTAGACCTTCAAGTGTAGAAATAAAGTCGAAAAGTGACGAACCCGTTCATTCCGCGACTATACCTAACTACCATGATTTTTTTCACACACCACGTAGCAACTGTTTAGCTGGCACGGGTGGGGGACTTATATAGTCATGCCAAATTATAGTCAAGCCGCGGATGGACAAACGGACTTGGCGAAACTATAATGGGAGAAGATGCTATGGAACCGTAAAAGAAAAATCCGGGGACGGCAAATAATGAGTGAATTACTCATTGAAAATCATCATAGCTCAGCGAAATACTCGCTCGTAGGTATTAGGTCATTGAAATGTTGAAGTTTACATATATATGTAGGTCAAAGTCAAATACCATTGATGAATCCCAACCCAAATACTTTAGGCAAACATGTACCATTTTCCTTGTGCAAAAATAGCAAAATCGAACGCAGTGTATTCCAGCGAGCATTAATTCAAGAGAATGAAAGGCCACAAATGAAAGGCATTGCTTCGGTTTCAGATGAACTTAACATCTGAGCCCTGTGGAAGCGCTCGTTTAATTATTGGGCGCACGAGTCGGGTTTTTGGGGAAATTGTAGTGTAAACATATCAGTTCCCTCGCCCGCTGTAATCTGGGTACCTAGAGGCAACGTCAAAAATACAATGCAGTATTTGCAGCGAGTTCTGCCGCGCTATTCTCTACTTATAGTGTGACGAGCTTTGTTGTAGCCGACGTGAGGGTAAGTAATACTTTATCCTTTGTAGTCCTAGGGACGTGTAATCAATAATATTACGTTCTTTGAAACACCGTTAGGATCACACGATGATTCAGTAAGAATTGATTTTGAGATACTTAAATAGATTTCAGAAAGATAGATTACAATTAAACAAGACGAGTTTACGTCACTAATAAATTCTAGAACATTCCCACGTGAATTGCCCAGATTACGTGGTATTACCTACGCAATACCCAATTGAATTACGTCACTGTCTCTAACTGCGCACTTCGCGTATGGTTCGGCACTGGTTCTAACACTGGTTAGCAATAGCGACCCACCAAATCCGGATCGCTAATAAGGACCAAAAATGTAGCCGACGCATGACCACACTTGAGGATCCCTAACCTAATCCCTAGGGCCTTATCGAGTAACTCAAGTAGATAAAGCTGATTCTGCTTCGGTGGACTGTATAAGTATACAAAGAATTTACTGGCTCAATGTTCCATTTGATGAATTGCTAGTGACTGACTCTATACTCTATAGAAACTGGCCGAAAAGTCCGGTAACGAAAAAAAGGCTAATTGTTCGGTTTTATAATTAAAACATTTATGACGGTTTTAACATTGTTTTATAAATATTAATATCAACAAATCCGATCCTTAGCCTATAGATTATTTGTAAATGAAAACACTTTTTACAACGATTTGACTTATTTATAGGTATTCTAGCTAAATCTAGGTCTCAATCACTAGATTCCTAACTTTCTTCACTGTGAGCGGAGGCCCAGTTCTGTTCGTTGCTGCTTGTAGCTGGTGTTCCCTGGCACTGAATGATCGGTACAGGAACTCCACTCTCTTATGGCCATAGCGATTGACGCCGATCGCCGTTTACGAATATAAGTAACTTCCATTTTTAAGTCTAAGGTGGCGGACATTTATTTCTCTTAAAAAATAGATATGGGTGATTGGGTGTCATCTTCGAGGTTCCTGGGGACGCCGATTAGGAAAATGACTTCCATTGAAGTTGATATGGATGTTCAAGCGAACGAAGCCGCGGACAAAAGCTAGTAATATAATAATAGATCAAAATTGCAAGAATATTTGAAAATTTAGAAAAAATGTGCCATGATAAATTGTTGTCTTTGTTTCACGCTATAAATAATTCTACGCCCTTTATGAATTTAAAGAATTCTTAAAAAACCCCGACGCTTGTTTGAAACATTCATTAATTAAGATTACGTGGTGGTCGAATCGTAGCTCCAACAATAAATAATAACTTTCATCTTAATCGACGTCAATAGGTAGGTACACCTAACTTTATTATCCCTCTAGTTATATATATAAAGTGAAAACATGCCTATGATGACTGTAATCCACTACAGTAGCTCTAGTATAAGTTTTTTCGAAACATTAACTAATTCGAACGCGTTTGCGTTTTGTCTCAAAATGTATGAAAACGCTCTCACCGAGCTTGAAATACGCGCGTTCATCGGTTAGCAACAAATGTTATACTCGCTGTTTTAGTTTCCACTAGTGACCACCAGAGGCGCTGTTCACGTTTTCATACCACTTTCATACATTTTGAGACAAAACGCAAACGCGTTCGAATTAGTTAGTGCTTCGAAAAAACTTATACTAGAACTACATGCCACTTTATTACGATTTTACGTAAACTTAGTTTCTATGCGTGTAAAATAAATGCATTCCTTCATTCTACGAATAAACTCTTTCTTTTTTTCGACAAATATTTATTAAATTTAAACTTTTGAAAATACGAAAACATCTCAAGTAATCCACGGGTACACAGTTACACAGAGTTACTATTATTACCCACGTTCATTAATTATGCAGAATTTTTAATCTTGATATTCCGACCCTCACGCCTTCGAGAGCCAACAATGAATGCCAACGCGGCACCACTTAAAATTTTATGAAAGAAAATATGTAGAAGGCGTTTTGTCCTGAAAGGCGGATTCGTCGGAATCTCGACGGCAGGTTTAATTAGCCACCGTAATGAATGTCGGGGCACGTGCGCTTGTAAACGCGGCCCATTACCTGCATAATTCACGCACCGATAACAATGCTCGACACCAACACCTCGCCCTACGAATTGCAAACAATGATCCCTTTGTGAATATTTTTACTGACATCTTTGGATATAATAATAGGTACTCGGAATTCTGAAAATTCCTTAGAATTCTTGGACCTACTTGGTTTACTGGTTTGGCATAACATTTCAAGTTTAATCTCCCATATTTTTTTCTAAAATCGTACCTATACCGTATACTGGTACGATAGGATTCAGTAGCTCTAGTATAAGTTTTTTCGAAACATTAACTAATTCGAACGCGTTTGCGTTTTGTCTCAAAATGTATGAAATGAAAGTGGTATGAAAACGTGAACAGCGCTTCTGGTGGTCACTAGTGGAAACTAAAACAGCGAGTATAACATTTGTTGCTAACCGATGAACGCGCGTATTTCAAACTCGGTGAGAGCGTTTTCATACATTTTGAGACAAAACGCAAACGCGTTCGAATTAGTTAATGTTTCGAAAAAACTTATACTACAGCTACAAGTTGGTTCAGGTATATATAATTATAGCGCCTACACCCTACCGTACCAGTCTTTCACGACTGTTACTAAACCTAACTTAACCTAATGGTCTCTGTATTTTCAAGATTATATGTAGATATTGTAGATTAATTAACTTTGGGAAATGAAAAAAAATTAATAGGTAGGTACCACAATCTGTAGGACTCCCTCTGGAAAAAAAATTTTTTTAGGGTAGGTAGGTACGTCCCCTACATGTGAAGTGGTGGTGCAATTTTTTTCTTCCAAACATCATCGTGTGGGGTTGTGTTGGATAGCTCTTTTAAAAATATTATAAGGTTTATAAAAGCATTTTTTGATTCAAGAATCGGTTGGCGTGAAAGTATTAAGCTTTGAAGAGATAATTTTTGTTATGGTCAAGTGTCCCCCACCCCTGCCAGCTAAACGGTGGCTACTAGGTATGTGAAAAAAATCATGGTAGTAGTATATACGATGAATTTAAAAGGAAAACTATCACAGCTAAGTAGACGTTACTAGTTAACGAGTAGGTAATAGTCGAACTTAAGAGATGTAGGTACTTTGCAAAAGCAAACTTTCTTACAGTTTCCATTGATGGCATTGATACCTTAGATAATGTTGTTAATTCTGTCAAAAGCTGACATAAAAAAGCTGGACACTTACCATCTGAGGTGTCTCAGATATATATTAAAAATAAAGTGGCAGGACCGCGTCTCAAATTCTGAGGTCCTGCGTCGCTCCGGGATGTAGGGCATGGAGGCTCTCCTAATGCAACGTCAGCTCAGGCGGAGTGGGCATGTCCTTCGTATGGATGACCACCGCTTGCCTAAGGCTGTATTCTATTCAGAGTTAGCTGAGGGTAAGCGGAAGCACGGTGGTCAACATCTGCGCTATAAGGACGTGCTTAAACGACACCAGAACGCTTGCGCCATAGATCCTGCCTGTTGGGAGTACTTGGGAGAAACTCGCTGCGAAAAGGTCTTCTTGGCGATCTACTATTTATAGTAAAGTCAAACTGTTCGAGGAAAAGCGAATCTCGACCTTGGACCTCAATCGCCAATTACGCAAAGAAAGACCTAAGCCCTCATATACATACGCGTACAACTCAGCAGGGCAACTCTACTGTCAACAATGTCATAGAATCTGTAAGGCTGTGTTTCCACCAGAGATGTGTGTCAAATGTATGAAAACGCATCCTCGCACATCTCTGGTGGAAACGCAGCCTTAGGCTGCGAAGGACCGCAAAATTAAGGTACTTAATGGGAAATATTTAGGAATTTTTTGGAAAAAAAATTGATTATTAATATATTAGTATGTGTTCCGTAAAATATACGTAATAATAAACATTATCACTAAATATCAAGTTCATAGGTCTCAGCCCAAAGAGAATAATACTTAATCACGAAGTAATGTCTTGGCACAAACTTTAGTGGCGCCACCTAGTGGCAAAGTTTGGCAGCCGCCAACCTCATTACGCCATCTGTTGATGCGAAATATAACAGGATAGAGGTTGAATCAAGGGTGAACTGAGCTGGCTGTCCGTCTACGTACTAGGTACGTAATCGCTCGTTAGTTAGATGTCGCACCAGGCTTCATGAATATTCTCTTTGTTTATGATTACCGGCAATACCTACTACAATACATTCATATTAATCTAAATGAATTCTTTATTTTATTTTTATAGATATGTATATTATGTATATGTTAGTCTGTAATGTATATATAAGTATGAGCCTTGTTGCCTGAGTCAAATAAGTAAATAAATAAAAAAATCACAACAATTTTCACTGCCTTTAATGATAAAGGATAAGTAGGAAAATGAAGCAAAATCCGAAGGGGTCGTTTACACGGTGATTAGGTAGCTACCTATTATTTTTATTATACCTACTGAGTATATATGTTATATGTTGGACATACAGAATGGATTTTCTTTTTGGGTCAGTGAGGGCAGCTCCCAGATCCCGTGCTGTTACCACAGATTATATAATAGTTCCTGTTACGCGAAAATAGTCTTAAAAAAGAATTTCCCTCGCTTTCAAATTGATGAAGATTGGCGTTTACAGATTTTGGAAAAAACATACAGGGTGTGAGAAAAAGGTAATTTTTGACAAACTTTTTTTTATGCCAATTGACCCCATTCTTAGAAATAGAAATAGAAATATTTATTTGCTAGAATACGTTACATATAAGGTCTTAAAATTATTAAAGTATCAGTATTCAGTCGACTAATATGTCAACATGCAAATTATTGTTTCACATTAAATTATAGAATTCGAATCATAAAAATATAAATAATTAACATGTCAAAAATATAATATTATAAAAAATAGAAAAATAATTGAGCCATTCGGTAACAGTAACAAGTCCACCCTTATCAATTAAAATTTAAAAAGTCCTTCACACTGTAAAAACAATTGTCCTGAAGCCACTTCATTAGCTTTGTCTTGAATACTTTGCCATGCAACATTCTCAATTCTCAACTCATTTGGGAGCTTATTGAATAAAACAATACACATATTAAACGATTTTTTTCCTATCACATCTACATGCTGGCTGATATTGTGATATAACCGATTTTTATACTGCGTTCGCAGTTCTTTTGTGAACATTTCGTCAAGTTCCTTAAAATATTGTGGATGGCTTTTGGTAAATACGCATGCCTTTAAAATGTACATGGAAACTAAGGGAAGAATTTTGAACTTATGGAAAAGTGGTCTACAGCTATCATCAAATCGAGCGCTGCCTATCTTATTCAGGATCAAAAGCTTGTATGGGCCCAAAACAATATTTCCGGCTAGAAAAGCCACAAATCGAGAAAAACTTTTCCCATTCATTTACTACTTATGGAGAAGTAGAGAAATTTTATTCCCCGTCTTTTATGCAATTTTTAATTCTGTTACTGTAAAGTTTTCACACAGTATTATGGTCCTTATACGTAACAGAGCTGTTTGGCAAGATAGCAAAATATAAATAAAATTTCATCTTTTCTCTACCTACCTATAGTAAATGGAAAAAGTTTTCCCCGATTTGTGGCTTTTTAGTACATTACCGAAAGTGGACCTCTAGGAAACTATTGATACTGTATAGGAATGGAATCGATTGGCATAAAAAAATAGCATGCGAAAAATTAATGTTTTAATTTTCATATACAAATTGTATGGGATTTTTTTCCTCGATTTGTGGCTTTTCTAGTTGGAAAATTTTTTTTGGTCCAATACAAGCTTTTGATCTCGGACAGAAATGGGATCGATTGGTATCAAAAAAAAGTTTGACAAAAATTACCTTTTTCTCACACCCTGTATGTTTTTCCAAAATCTGTAAACGCCAATCTTCATTGATTTGAAAACGAGGGATGGTCTTCTAAGACTATTTTCGCGTAGCAGCACGGGATCTAGTAGCTGCCGTCACTGACCCAAAAAGAAAATCCATCTGTATAAGCGGCCGAGATGTATGAAAACGTCGCATAAAACATCACGGTATACGCGATCATCTTAGCCTGTGTTTAGCCCCTCTGTGTGTCAGTATTATCAGCAATACCTATATGCATCAGTTACACGGTCAATATTATCATGCGATACAGTACTCTATCTCACTTTCATGTAAGTGAGAGAGAGGCCAATACTGTATCGCGTGATAATATTGACCGTGTAACCGATGCCATTCAGTATTGAAGCTGTACTAGCCGTATTGAAAGGGGCATCTATACAGTGAATATTATCACGCGTCAGTGTTCAGTTGATATAATCTATAATATACTTTTAACCTTTTAACTTTAACTAGAACGTAGTGGTTATATTCTCTTTGCTTTTAACTTCCAGGACCAAAGAGAATATAACCACTACATTCCAGGACTAGGTACTTGAAAATGAAAAAAAGTAACTTTTCTTTGCCTCTGTCGCACTTTCAAATAGAATTTAGAATTGATGAGAGAGATTATAAAAGTTGCCCGTGTGCGCATAGCCTTATTAAAAAGGTCTCTTTTCCTTGTCGACTGAAAGACGTATGTATCCAAAGCATAGATATAGTATATACTCTGTAGTTATAGATGCGCCAACAAGCGACCGGGGCTATGTCTTTCTCATATTATGACGTCAAAATATGGGGATACCATGGTTGCAAAAAATTACCCCAAAAATTTAGTCGGATAGTACAGTTACAAGTGATCAAATTCCATAGTGACTAAGTCGCCATTTTGACTCACTAATTAAATTTACACAACATCGTAGGCGATATCGTAAAATAAGTGATCCCGACCGGCCACTTTTTTTGTGATAATCTTACCTATAAATACATAGTCACCGGTTACCACCGTTGCATCAAACGGCGATTTCACTGATCCAAATCTATACATTTTGTTCTCGCCGCTCGCCGCTGGTCGCTGGCCTTCCTGCTCGCCGCTTGACTTGCTGGTCATCACGTCACCCAAAGAACCATGCTAAATGTTTAAGTCTCTAGACGATGAAAGTAGTAAGTAATGTAACCAGATAGTGCTTACTATTTCCATGCCCCTTTTTGTCTTTCACAGATAAATTATGTAGTTGTTGGAATAAAAGAATAAACTTCAATTTAGAACAGGTAATTTATTTACAATAATATCTTACATGTATAACTTTTTTTTTCAATAAGTAAACAAATATGTAATAAGCAGTTATAGATTATTTTACCCAATTTAATTACCTGTTCCCTCAGTCCTCAAATCCATTTTTTCGGGATTCATCCTCTGTTGAAAAACTGAAAAAATCAAATTACTTGAAATTCCCGAAACGTGGGGTAATCTTTAGGGGATTTTTTTATTATTTGTTGGTATCCCGAAATCGAATTATAAACCGACTGAATGGTGGGACATCAATGCTAAGCTGGCTTCTATGGTAGATTTCTACTACGCGATTTGACCGGTTTGTATGTCAAATGTTTGGAGGTTATTTTTTAATTAATTCACATATTTTTCCTATTTCATCTATTGTCTCATGATATAACTAATGATTTAGCTCAGTAATTTGGTTCCGGTGAGATTTTAGAAATAAACACGGGTCCAAAATTCAAAGAAAATGTACTTACGCATGGAATGTAACATCCGCCTTTTTTCGGTCGAAATTGCTTTTACAGCCAAACACTGAACACCCCACCATGTTTGCATTGAACAACCAAACACTACGGATCTGATGATTGGTAAATTATTATTCATTTAAACCAAATTCATCATTAATTTTCCACTTATAAATTGCACTGCAAAATATTGCCACTTTGTTTTGCAATCTTCTTGACACTAATGACAGATTACTTTTACCCGACCATGAAAAAATGTCCGGTCGGTGACAAGGACAAAACATCGCACTTTTTTCTACTTCCTCTCATAGGAATCGCAATAAGGCTATCTTTCTCTTACAAAGCGTGTCAGGCCCTTGATCCAAAGTAGTAAATAAAAAAAAGATGGACATGGACTGTCAGCACATAGTGTCAATCTGTCAGTTTGCCTCCTGTGTCATGTCATGTCATGTTATTTTCGTTCCTTCAATTTAATTGGTGCGTTTCTTCATTGTAGCGGAATATAAAGAGTGTTTTATGATATCGTGACATCTATATCAGAACTCAACTCAATAAAATGTTGCGGTACTCGCTAATATTGTTATTGGTAAATATTTACGGCCGGAGTTTGGGAGGACCTGTACCGCAGCAAAACAGTAACGGTAAAACATCGATAGCCAACCTGCTAAGTGACCTCACCAAGCAATGTAAAAACCAGTTCGTGTTGGGTCAAATTGAGAGTAAAAGCTCTTCGTGTGATCTGGAACTGAACTATCGGGTTCCTAATTTACAATGCTTGATGTTTTACGACGCAAATCGTCTCTTGTGTAACAGTTCAGCGAACCTCGAAACTGAATTCATAACTAAAATAAGCGAGAAACAGAACTTCTCCGCCTTCTGTAAAGGAGTTTCGCATTTGTCTGTGCCTTCAATACAATACCAGCCAATGATTAATACTGTGTTCCAAAATGAGGATACCTGTAAAAAGGTTTGTGCTGATGACGACATCAGTACTGGCGATACAAACTTCTTCTGCAAGTATTACATGTGGACATTGCTAAAACAGCAGCTATCACAAAACTCACAGCAACAACATGCACTCACATCAACAGCCATTTCATCTGGGTCATCAAGTGTTCAGGCCATTCATTTAACAGATGGTCAAGATAAAGTGACATCTGATACAGCTGCATCAACTAAAACACAGACAGGTAAAACCGAGGAGACAAATCAACACACGGAAGTGGCTAAACATGAGCCTGAAACCTCATCTACGGTAGAGTTAGCCGATGCACATAATCCAGAGTCTGATGTTCCAAGTAGCATTGACAGTACTGTTAAGAAAAGCACTCAAAAACCAGCAGTAAAGCCTGAGGAGAACACTCTTGAGACTGCCAAAACAGCTGAAGACAAAAAGGAGCAACTAAATGCCATTCCAGATCCGAATGACGTGGGAAATGTGGCTAGCCTTGAAAACAACGGTGGAAATAAGGACCCTGATGTTTCCATTCAACAAATTGAGACCCCCGGACAAAAAGCGGGTCTGGAAAATGTTAATGGTGATGGAGACGACACTGGTAATGATAATGATGATATGGGTAAGATTTTTTTTCCTATGCTACCAATACACACTGATACAAGGGCTTAGAACCGTGCGGTCCATAAAGACAGATATCCCCTACCCTCTCTCTCTCTCTCTCTCTCTCAGCATATTTGCATCCCCTGCTGGACATATGCCTGTTCCATGCCTTTCCATTTCGTTCTGGACGTAGTGGTTCTGGTCCAGGTTGGCCCTGCCATCTTCCTAATGTCATCCGACCATCTGCCTTGCGGCCTTCCTACGCTACGGCCCCTACCCAACTAACATACTTTTATGGGGGGCATTTTTTCTATAATATTACATCTATGGCGTCAAATCATTGTGTTGCACTAGAGCCATGGCGAAAACACTATTAATGTCTTAAGTTATTAGCCTGGAAAAGCTACTCCCCGAAATGTTACCAATGGTGTCTGAAGTGTTAAGGTTAAGACACTTCGTCTTGTTCTTTTTAATGCATCCAGTATTTAAGAAAACACCCGAACACTCACTAAAATTAAATACAACAAATTTGATACAATTCCTATCCACTCAAATACATATTAGGTCACTAGGTCCATTTTTTCAGTGAACATTAAATCTTGTTCTCACAATTCTTAATAAATATATTACATATACATATTATCTTGGTATGTATGATTTAAGATGATTTTCATCCTGATAAATCAACAGTTATATTGTTTGTGATTTTTCAGATGAGGATGGGAAGGACCTTGCTGATGATGAAGACCTAAACAGCAGTGATGTGCAAGGAAAATTTGATCAGGTGGTGCGGAATCCAGATTTGAAATTACAAAACCAGGGCTCCCAGAATGCAGAGGCATCACAAAGAGGTAAATATTATTGGCTACAAAATTGTTCACTGAGGTGTAAATTCCACCTGCATATTAAAGAATACTACTGCATATTAAAGTTATTATATATAACTATGCATGCCAAGTTTCGTGTTTTCTGCCAGATGGGACCACATTTTATATATTTTCGAGCTAACAATCCGTACTGTTTGCAAGTGTTTGTACAGGTGAGTAAACGTTGAAAACCGAGAATAGAGTAAATAATATAGTACTGAATATGTCTGTAAATGTAGTACATACAGCAACATGTTATACTAAACAGCGATTAGTTTACGATTGGAACAGCTGTCATTTCATAAACACTTTGTCCTAAACCTTTGAAGTATATGGAGAAACTGTCACCTCTAGTCCTATAGGGATGTTGACTCAAAATTTATTATTACTCCATACGAAAGAATATATAAAACTATGCCAAATAGTGAAAATCCTATTCAAATATCTCAAAAAATAACGAAACTACAACCGTTAGAATGTCTTTAGTTCGAGAGAGAAAGCGCTACAGATTAGTGACGTCACTGACCTCGAGCGCCATAGCAAATGACGATCGTTCAATACAGAGGTGCGTTTTGCGGGACAGGGACAGAAAATACCCCCTCCTAAAACTTTGAAGACTTATAATTATGTAATTATTTATTATTTTGAATTGCTTTTTTCGCTATTTGATTAAGAATTTGATCCTTTTTCGAGAAAATTCGGTTTCACTGATTTTCGTATTTGGTGTCAACATCCCTCTTCCTTGTCTTTCAACAATACAGTGTTTATGTTGCTGACTGTGGTTATGTTTATTATCAGGCTTTATTGTAAGTATTGGGCAAAACATTGCATTAATTTCAAGTGAATTATTGCTGTGAAATAATTTAACACTTCACCTGCCAATAATCTGCAAGGCTGATTTCAATACAAATCGCAAAAAAATCTGTACCATATACTAGAGGTGGGTGATAAATAACTTCACGATGAAAAAATCACGTGATCCGCCGTTAAAAAGTAACAGTGTGACTTGTCACGAAGTAACAACGTTACAAAATAACGTTGTTACTTAGCGACGATATCACTGGAACTGTGTAAGCGACGCGTCGCGTCGTGCCTCGTGACCGCTGTTACTAACTGTGACTGCGGTGCGCTGTCACAGAGTAACATCAGTTGTTACAAAAATATCAGTAACTGCCGGGGACCGATCGACACGCAAATGTCGTGACACGAAATAACCGAAGTGACAAAGTCACGGTGATTTTTCAATGTGATTTTTTTGGAACGGGAATAACAATAACGGTGATCGAAAAGTAACGTTTTTTACCATGTCTACCATATACATATCGTTATCGGTTGGCAGTAAATGTATAAACTTGTTTAGATATAAGTACCTATTGTTTACATAGCTCTTCGCCGCTGCTATTGTTTATTGTAAGGAATAGGATTAAAGGAATACTTTTGTTATGTTCCAGAATTCTTCCAAACTACGGATGGGTTTGCGGAAGATGACGACCACTTCTTCCCCTTCTTTTTGACTGCCGTGATAGTCGCAGTAGTGCTGTACGTCCTGTACCACAATAAGAACAAAGTAGGAAAAATGGTGAGTGTTGTATAGGTCGACCGCATAACTGAGACCGCCCGGAAGGAAAGCAGGCAGGGACCTAACGCCCACTTCCCGTCCGCTACCCTTTCACCTATCCCCTTGTCCCCCTCTCCCGTCACAGGCGTGGTCTTAGTTAAATGGTACACCTGTAAAAAAAATTAAGCTCAAGGAAAATATTTTTTTCGTATTTTAATACGCTATTTGACTAAATTTTTTTTATAATGCCAATCGAACCAGTTTTTAGAGACGATCAAATGTCTATATGAGACCAACAACAATTAGAGCACAATAAAGGGCTAAAATTAGGGACAAACCTAGCTCGACACTAGCGGCCGTCAAAAAGGCTCCTACAAATTTGCCCTGGCAAATGACGTCACTTGCACAGCATTCGACCAACCGTTGTATGGGAAAATTAGTATTTTGCTGTTTTAGTCGTAAAATAATGCGTTTAGGTACATAGTTGTCATACAATTTATTTTTTATTTTTACATAAGCATTCTATTGATAGTACGACTTGTTAGCTCGAATCTATGAAGAAGTACGGTCACATCTGGAAGAAAGCACGAAACTTGGCATGCATGTAGCTTAAATTTTTGTGTTTCAAAAATTTTAGGGAAACACGCTGACAGACCTTTTTTTCCCCCCCTCCCCCCCACTTTTGTGTGCCGAATTACAATTTTATTTTATTGAAAACGGCTGAAGCTAGGAGAAAACCGTCAATGGAAAAAATGTTCCTTATAAAATTATCTACAAGTCATTCTTTGGATATATTTTGATTGGACCTATAGTTTTCAAAATATACGAGCATGAATTAGGGTCAGTACAGCAGAAAAGGTGCTAGAGGGCAGATTACTAACATTTTTGTGCGCATCGGGTTACAAGCAAGAAATTTGTACCATAGATAAAGTGTTCCGCAGTGATTATTTTCAGATGTGGATATTAGTTAGATTCGTCCCCTGTGCGCGGGGAGAACGGGGTGAATTGGACCAAGCACACCTTTTTTTCGTCTCTTTCTCACTGATCAGTTAAGGCTACTATGGCTTGCGGGGTATCGTTTTCGTGTAAAACAGACATCAGGAATTCATTTTTAGGGTTCGTTACCCGAAAGCTCCAAGCGGAACCCTATTGTTGTGAGTCATACGTCCGTCCGTTGTCTGTTTTACAGGTTTCACAGCCAAACGGTTGGAGCTACAGGCTTCAAATTTTCACAGTATAAGCATCTTGTTGACCCAAAACCACACCAATTGTCAAAAAATATTTTTAATAATATTTAATGGGGGCTCCCATAGAGCTGAAGGGGGGCGCAAAAATATTTTTTTACCCACCCCATCGAGTGGGGTATCGTTGTTTAGAGCTCATTGAGTAGATAAATACTGTATTTTTTATTTAAAAAAAGATTTGAAAACAAAAGCGTGAGAAGTCACTAAATTCCGCTATCTTACAAAATTACAAGATACCCTTTCTATACAAAATAAAATGTTTTATGTCACACCTGGCCATAAAGCGGCAATTACCGCACGCTCCGCGCGCGGGAAATCCCACTTCCTGGCCAGGGGGTGACATAAAATTTTGTACTTAACACGGGCGGTAATAAAGAAAGCCTCAGATCGCATATTTATCGCCCTTGCCTTCGGCTCGGGCGTCAAATACCTGCGATCTGAGACATTCTTTGTTTTACCGCCCTTGTTAAGTAATGTACTATTATTGGCTACCTACTACAAAAAAAAACCGAAGTCGCTATGTGTGCCTACAACGTTTAAGGAATATAATTACACATTGTATTTTTTGTAACATATAACCTACACATTTTAAATCACATTATCTCCATCTTGCAAATGCTAGAATCACTGAAATAGAGTTTTGTGTGTTCTGCCCCCCATTTGGTAATATAGGCATGAGTTTACTGTGTGTGTTTATTTATTTCCAGTTCTTCGGTCTAATAGTAGAGGGCCGGCAGACGGGGCGCCGCCGCACCAGCCGCGGACACTCCTACCGCCGGCTCGACACCCTCGAGCAGGCCATGAGCACCAACGCTACTGCGCCACCTAGTAAGATTATCTACTGAACAGCCTCGTTGCCAGTGGCTAAAGGCACGGGTGTAAACTAAGAGTATATAGGCCCATTTTCATGATGCAAGAACATGCATGCGATTTGCATTACATTGCGGGGTTTAGTTGCCCTCGTCTTACCTCGGTAGCACCGCAGCCCGCAGTGTAATCAAAATTCCATGGATTTCTTGCACTGTGAGAATCGGTCTTTAGAGTTCGAAATTTCGCAACTTTTCTAAAATTTTGGATCAAGCTTTCGTTCAGCGGCATCGGCATCTAGGCAGTCGTCCTTAGTAATCTTATTTACTTACCAAAATTTTAGCTGTAGTCAACTTGCCTAGTGCTGATGCGAGTGTCATAGGAATGAAATGCTACAATGATTTCGATAATCGACAATATTTCAGTCGCGGCATTATTGCACCGATTAATCATTTAGAATTAGTCATCATGGTCATTATCATAATTATGTACGACGCAGCATTCGAACAAAACTAACGTAGGTATAATGTTTCAATTGGTTATTTTATTGTCAATGGCAGCCAACTCTATTAGTTTTTGTGTGTTAAATCACACGCGACATAAAAGTATGAATAATCGCATGTTAAATTACCATTAATAGCTCGTAAATTGTAGATTTGTGTACTTAACTAAATTTCTATTTAAAAAGAACCTACTAATGCAGGAAGTACAATATTTAAATAAGGATGCGTTCAATAATTAATGTTTTCATTGTGTTTGTAACTGTGATTTATGGTAGACTTTTAGAGATTTGTTGTAGAAGAATACTTTTGTGAACCTGTCGATAACCGGCACTATTTCAAACAAATATGTAGTATCTTATGATCATGCAATATAAGTATCGTTTCGGATCTCATTTATTTTGGAAAATATCTTTTTTTAAATTCTATATAAGTACTAAATTCTAAATTACTAGTTAATTTATTCCATAAATGAAAATCTATCTTGTAAGTTAAAGAAACGTTAACCCTTTCGCTCTGATGGGATAGTTAACTCGTCGGGTTTCATTGCCAATAACGATTTAGTCTCCCTGGAAGGGTTATGTGGTGTATTAAATTACATGTCATTCAAACAAAATACTATGTTGACGATAAATATTATTTATGAATACTTCTTATACTCTGGTAAGTATTATACAATGAAAGCTGCGATAAAACGTGAGTTTTGAGTCTGAAAACTCACTCATATCTAACTCGCGAGCTATTGCAGTAGTTGCCTCTTCTATGCCAGTCATAGAACTAGTTTAACTCTTGCACATCTATATTTATTTTGCATCGTTCTAATACAAATTGTGTTATCTAAAAATTCAAGGAATTGAAATACCTATCTTTATTTGATTTGTTTTTTTTTTCATTCATAAATTGAATGACAACGGTAGTTCATTTCTCTTTTACATCATATTATGCACAAACACACATACTTTTGTTATATGTAGATAGTGAAACACTGCTTGGTTGTGATAACAGCAATATAACAATATAGGCATACAGCGAATGGAGTTTAAGTCCTTTATGGTTTGGGAAATGCAATCGTTGCGCGTTGATTTCACAACAATATGGCAAGTTCTGATTTCTTCACAAACCATAGTATGGTCTGTGGTTTTCTTCAACTTCTTTACTTGCTACAGTAGCTAGTTTTTCGAAAATTTTGAATGCAGTTATTTTCATATTGACATCAATGGTTATTATGAACATATTGAACTAGTTCCGAACCATTTAATTTTCATACTCTGCTCTGTGTTTTATCAAATTATTTGACATCATCTTTACACATAAATTCACATAATAGTCGTAAGTTACAATTCGGAATCTTATGCCTCAACTTCATTTTATTGTTTATTAAAATGCTACATGATTAATATTGTATGGACCTTTATTTTTGTTTACGAATAATATGAAGTTAAATTTTACACAAAGTATTAATTCAGGTCCCTTCGTGTGAATATTCAGATTTATTATGTACATATCAATTTTGCTATTATTTTAAAATTACATGGCATTACGAATTTATATTTGTTCAAATGACATGTAAATAGTTTTAGTTATTTATTTAAGCTCAATTAGGGCATTTAAAGTAGTTTTTAATAAGTTTCTATTACAAAAATCTAAATCTTTCTATGAAACTATCTAATTAATTTTCGCTGCGACAACAAGGTTTAATTGTAAGTTGTTAATTTCGTAAAATACAACAATTCTTATGATATGCGAACTGTGCAGTCAGTACCAAATATTCTAGTGGGCTATTTTTTTTTAACCTGCGCCGTTTTAGACGAAAGGTAACAAATTAGTGGTAGCCGAAAGATATAAGCTATTAAAAACAGTTTTATTATCAACCAGTAAAGTAGTACCATCGCCAACACAATTAACTAACCAGTGACCATTTGTGCACTCTATGCACATTGCAATAAGGGCCACCTATGGTCAGTTAACCAAGTTGACATTTGTACCTTTTGCCTCGTACAGTCAGCGTCATATATTTTGTAGCAGCCAAATTGGCCAAATAGTTCGGTACACCTTATATTTTGTATGGTGTGCCGAAGTATTTGGACACTTTGCCTGCTACATACTATATGACGCTGACTGTACTACCTAATAATATCTACTGGAATATTATTTCGACTATTAAATATACGTAGGTACTAGGTACCTAGGAGGCTCATTTGCTTCAATAATTAATGAGAATAGCTTTTTCAGACGGCACCGGTACCTCGTGGGTTGGATTCCTGTTCTAGGGCGTTAGAGCTAGGTTTAACCAGGTTCTACGTATTTTGTGATATACTTGCTACTGACTGTACAATTTCACTTAAACTGTATAGTAAATGTCAACATGTTGGCTGGAATTAAACTTTATGAAGCGAAAATGTTTTTTTATTCACACAACAACTACTACTCATATTAGTCATTTACCAGACTGCGTTTTTAAGCTGTTTTTCCACAGATGAGTCGCAGGGATGCTTGAATTGAATTTGCTCTCGCATTAATATTTCAAATAACTATTTTATCGTCTAAACCTAAATCATGAAATTTCTCGCCTCGCCTCGCCTGTGGAAAACGAAGCATATTGGGGTAAAGACATGTTAATACCTCCCGTCTCTGTTGAGAATATATATAGATGTAATGCAAGGAAGTTCATATAACCTGTACCTATTTAGGGCAAGAGTGAATAGGCATTTTCTGGGTGAGCTCGCTTCATCGTTGGCCTCATCTTTGCCCCCTGGCTAGATGCTGGCCAAGAGCAATCCCATTATTAATTAAAAAAAAGTAATGTTAGGTATTTTTGGGTGCCTGTAAACGGATAACTCGACGTACCTTTTCGGAACATTATATCATGCTAAAATTAAATTCTCGTAAGTAAAAATGCCCCATGCGCATATCGTCACGTTTTATGACCGAAATTTTCAATGAGTTGAAATTACCGCCATCTGTGAAATCTCAGCCGAAACGAGTTCCAACACTTCCAACGACACTAAAATTCCGCGGCTGCAAGTTTAGCAAGAGCTGAGTAAACGCGGCTTCGCGCCCTCACCGCGCTGATAGATGGCGGCTGTGTTTGTTTTTCAGCGTAAGAGAAAAATTTAAAGTAATAATTGACCGAGTGAAACGAAGGTCTCTGTTTTAGCTTCGGCAAAAATGTTTTCGTATGTCCGGATTTCCGGATGTTCTCCTTTACAGGTCGCATTTCTTAACCGATTCTCGTGAAATTTTGTGAGCAGGGGGCCGATTTTTCAGTGTCGAACATGTGTCGAACGCTCGACTTTGACTTGAGATCTGTCAAAAAAACTATGATGTTTTGACACATGCCGAGTGATAAATTTTTTCTCGAGTAAAATTTTGAAAAAAAAATATTTTTGTCAATGGTATGTTCTTCTCTATAGGTCGTATTTCTAAACCGATTCTCGTGAAATTTTGTGATTAGGTTCGGTAACTGTATAGAATTTTGTTATCGAGTCACTTGGAAATTTAAAAAAACAATTTTTTAATCAATGATTTTGTGTTTCTGCGGCCGAATTTCGATTTGTTCTCCTCTAAGGGTCGCATTTCACAACCCATTTTCGTGAAGTATTGTGAGCAGGTTGTTTGAATAGGTAGTTACATAGAATATTTTTGTCGGTTAATTTAAAAAAGAAAAATTAAAAAATCAATGGTTTGTCCTCCCCTACAGCGTTTCTCAACCGATTCTCGTGAAATTTTGTAATAGAGCAGGAACAGAATTGGAAAAGGCGTCTCTAAAAAATGCAAGCGGCAAGTCATGTAACAGTTGGGGTGACAACGTTATCAGAGGGGTTGGACCCTGCAGAATACGGATCTGCCTGTCGCCATCTCGAAATTTGAGCCGGAAGTACGGTATGCCGGAAAAGGTGCAGCCCATACAAAATTTTTCGTAGTACATTTAGTAAATCGTTGCTCTGGTACTTTAAAAGAGGTCCGATTGATATGGTTTTTTGGTATGTTGTAAAGGACAATAATGGCCATGTTAACCTAAAATTTTCGGCCCTCTAGTGCCATAAGTTTGGCCGCCATCTTGGAAATAGTGTCACTTTTTTGCTTTTTGCTTATACTGTCATCAAAGTTCATTCGAGTGCTAAACATAGTTCTGTAATATTGTAGAATACAATATTTGCTAAAACTTTTGGGTACAAAGATTTTTTCCATGACCCCTAGGGACGAAGATATGACAGGAGATATCATTAAAAAAAGCAACTTTTTTCTAGTTTTCCTCTAATTTTTAAATTTTAAGTGCATTTTAGGGCTAACTATAGTTCAGAAATATTGTAGATCACAAAATTAGCTACAACTTTTGTATTGAAATAGTTTTTCCACGACCATTAGGAAAGAAGATATGAAGTCATCTATGGAGTACAACCGTCGAAATTTGCTACTTTTCCAGTTTTCTTCCCATATTTAGGTTTGAATTTTGAATGCAATGAATCGCAATCTGTAAGGGATCTAAGATGGTCGAGTGATAGCGTGATAAACGACAAGATAAAGCATCTGTCACTTTCCGATCTATACCACTTCAATCCCTCAGAAGACAAAATCGTCTGTTTCCACCATACTTAGAAGATCGTAGGTACTTTTAATTTGCAGATAATTTTGTCTTCTGTAATATTGCTGACCGAGAAATGCACTAAAACGCAAATATGGGAAGAAAACTGGAAAAAGCAGTAAACATTGACGGTAGTACCCCATAGATGACATCGTACCTTCTTTCCTGATGATCGTGGAAAAATTATTTCAATACAAAAGTCGTATAAAATTTTGTAATCTACAATATTGCCGAACTATAGTTAGCGCTAAAATGCACTTTAAACGTAAACATGAGAGGAAAACTAGAAAAAAGTGGCAATTTATAATGATATCTCCTGTCATATCTTCGTCCCTAGGGGTCATAGAAAAAATCTTTGTAGCCAAAAGTTTTAGCAAATTTTCTGTTTTACAATATTGCCAAACCATGTTTAGCACTATAATGAACTATAACGACAGTACAAGCAAAAACCTGAAAAAAGTGTCAGATTTTCCAAGATGGCGGAAAAAGACGTGGAGCTGGAGTGTCAAACATTTCGGGATACGATGACAAATATTGTTCTTTATGGCATATGAAAAATCCATAACAATCGGACCATAGTTAGCGTACCGGAACAACGATTTACCAAATGTACAACGAAAAAATTTGTATGGGCTGCACCTTTTCCGATATAACATTCTTCCGGCTCAAATTTGGGGATGGAGACAGGCAGATCCGTATTCTGCAGGGTCTAAACCCTCTGATAACGTTGTCACCCCAACTGTTACATGACTTGCTTCTTGCATTCTACTTCTTCAAAAATGGACCTACTCTATAAGCAGTTCGATATATATAGTTTTTAGAAATTAAAAAAAACACTCACGACTCTCACGAGGTCTATAGCTCACAGAGCCACTAGTTTTAAAACTACAATATAATATACATTATTTTATGTCGAGCTTGGCCACAAAGTAGCAAAACCGCACTGCGCGTGCAGAAAATCCTGCATCTGACCAGGGGAGATACTTATTGTACCTAATTGTGTACTAACCACGGGCGGTAATATAGGTACCTATATAAAAAGCCTCAGACCGTACATTTCTCGCTCTTGCCTTCGGATCGGCGGACAATTTTTAAATGTAGGTACCTACCTACAAGTATCTCATTAAGTTGGGGTACCTATACCAAAACATAAATACATATGAAAAGGAACAGAAAAATATAAAAATTTAATCACAATCATTTACTTAGGTTATTCATTGCAACCATGGTACGGGTACGTACCTATTACCTAACAAGATTTTCTTAAATATAAATCTATAAGTAACCAGTGCGGACATAGGGTGCAGGGTGCATGCATAATAGTAGAGGTGTCTAACTTTACACTATCCACCTAGTTATCTATAGTTACAACACTTTACAAATATGTTTCTTAGGTACACTAAACGATCTGTCATCCTATACTTATAATTATAAATCTTATAATACAATGAATAGGTATCTACAGTACGTAATGATGCATTAGCTAATGACTACCTAAGGATCCTTCATTATCATGATCAATGCATTAGAGACAAATAGGTACTATATATCCCCATAACGACTCATTATGCTTATGAGGATCTTAATTAAGTAGTACCTGTAAATTTCTAATTAAGGGAGTAAACATTAAGCTCGTAAAACTATAATATAAATAGTGGTATTCATAAAACTTAGTCCATAAAGTGTTTCGGCTTTGTAAGACAAGGTTGTGAAGTACAACAAACCATACGAAGGATGGAAGGTTATACGCAGCAGTTGAACGAGGCTTGTGAGGCATTAGAGAACAATATTTCCATAACGAAAAGCCAGCAAGACCAATTCGAGCAGGATACAACGGGATTCCAAGATGAAGACTCGAATGACATGCCGTTGTACAATCTCTGCGAAAAAATTGAAAATCAGGTTCGTGTTTCCTCTCTTTTTTTCTGTACATTACGAACTAGTCTTATTGTATGAGCCAAGTCAGGCCTTATAAGATCGAATACCTAACTAGCTATGTATACATATACTCGTAGCGTAGGTACTTAAAAGAGCATCGCGCTCTAGTTGTTTGGCTACGCGTCAGTGAGAACTAGAGCAATTATTGCCTAGGACCCTTGGTACGATACATACTTGAACATGTAGCTAGTTAATTTCAATAAATGTGCCTGTGCGATTAAAAGCGCAGTCTCAGTTAATTAATTTAATTTTTTAGTACCTAATTCCATAACTTATAAACTTACACTTACAATGTTACAAAGATTAGATACCTACCTAGATACCAATTTATCTTTTCTTTAGTATAGATAACTAAGTGACTTTATTAACTGGATTATGACCTGTTTCAGATCGCTTTGCTATCAGAATTGCTTCCGGAAGAAACTGTATGCCGACTATTTGAACAAAAATCCTGTCTAGTTAAGACTGAGGGCACGTCTCCTTAACCTGCAACTACAATAAGGCAAGAAAATAATGGTGCAGGAACATTATAGAACGAGGGTCGAGTGGGGCGACGGCGATTTTCCACACATGAAAATCGAACTTTCCGAACAGAAGAGATGAAAAAAGTTTATTTCATTTAAGTACGTTGTCGAACTATTGATATGTTTTTACTGGAGTAGAACTACCATTAGGTATCTAATAGTATTTAATTATTCTGTGGTGGTAGAACACTACTTGTGCATATAGGTATTGAATTATGTAGGTATAGTTCGGACACAACTCTAAGGCGTTCTGTCAAACTAACGCAAGCAAAACTAGACTTAGAGTCCTGACTGTAAGGTAGATTTTTGCTTGCGTTAATTTGACAGCACTTGGCCTTACAGTTTTGTACGAACTATACAGTCAGCATCAAAAGTAAGTAGCTACGCATTATGAAGAAGTCACAAGTTCTTATTGCCTTGTAATAAAGACTTTTGACGTCTTCATATGCCAAGCTACTTTTGGTAATTGAAGCATGTTTCAACATCATATCACACACACACACACACACACACACATACACACACACACACACGTATTTATAAAATTTATAAAATTGTAATATCTAAGCAAATTCGTATCTCTGATGTGTATCTGTTAGGGAGACCTGTCATTGGCTTTACAATTGTATCCTAGTTATAAGCATTTTTTATATATGTAAAAGCTGTTGGTCTTCTAATAAAATAAAATAAAATAAAATAAATAAAATTCGTGATTTATTCGATGTTGTAATATAAACCTACCTTCATTTCGAATATCACTTTTGTGTTCGGAACGTGTAATAGTTAGCTCGAGGCAGAAAGGCTTTGCGATATTAGGAACGAGCAGTTTAGTCTTAGAATACGCATATAATCAATTATTTGTCACGATGAAACTTACTTAATGAACCAAATTGAAGTATGAATAATGGCTTCGTTCCTCAGAATATACCTAGACACTTCTCCTGTGCGATGAACCAACTGAAATAAATCCGTGTCATTGTACTTATGTATAAGCTTACAAACTCAGGGGTCTCAGGACATAGAAATATAGAGGTATGGTAGAGATGGGTTTAGGGAAATTATACCCTATTGATTCTATGTATATGTATGTCAGCACTTTATTGTACACAAAACAGGTTAAAACAATATACATGTCACATAAGATTAAAGTACAAAGGCGAGGATTCTTTTTCAACAAACTGTTTATTTATTCATCTGTCTTCCAAAAACCCTGCATTTTCTAAATAGATGAGAAACCGAACCGAGTGTATACCTAACTCTGTTCTGCAAAGTATATTAGGTACCCCTCGGGCCCTCGAATAAAATGGCTTATTACAGTTATTACTTTTAGACCCTAGTTGTACAATCTCCCACCAATAACTCTTTAGCATTGGGCAAGCCTTAACTTTCAATTTAGATTTAGTTTAAAAAAAACATTTTTGCGAATCTTTATAGTCCCAACCTATATTTTTATGTTTTTGATTAATTTGGTCTAATTTACTATTTATTGTGATAATTAGACGGTTTTTTATACATATAACCACACTATGTTATAAATTGTAACATGAGTCATCTACCCAATTCTGAAACAAAAGGGAAAAAAATCCAATCTAAAACAAATACGAAATCCAATTATTTTAATAAAATGGACCCGAAGAACGCTTTTATATTGTGTCGGTGGCATGCCACGTAAAATGTTGAAATAAGCATCAAAAATAAAAACGTTTTTTGAAATTCGACGAATTTTCTTTTCTGGTTCCCGGAAAAACCCGAGTGCAAGATTGCGATAATGAATAGCGTAATTAATTTAGTCGTTGAATTAGTTAAACGAGGAAATCTAAGTACCTATTCTGTTTTCGTCCCGGGACGAGTTCTGAATATTAAGTCTGCCCTAGTTTCTTTAGTTAACTAATTACTGCCTTAAATATTATTCGATTGCGGTTAGTTAATAAAACGTTCCCTTACTGATAGAGACCAGGGGACCGATTTTTGAGTGTCGAACGCTCGATTTTTCACTCGACATCTGTCAAAACGTCATAGTTTTTTGACGGATCTCGAGTGAAAATTCGAGCGTTCGACTCTCAAAAATCGGCCCCCAAGTTATATTCTCTTTGATAGAGACTATGTCAGTACGACATACGACCAGAGATGCGACTTATTTGAAATACTTGTATTTCAAATACAAATACAAAATGCAAAATAGGTATTTTATATTTTGTATTTAAATACCTTTTTAAGATAACCATTTTGTATTTTATTTGAAATACTTTTCGAGGTGTATTTTGTATTTGTAAAATGCAAAATACTTTACTACTAAGTGTCGCCAACACTACCACTCAACTTTTCATGTAAATGTGTCATTCGTCAAGGATTAGCCACTAGAACGAATGAATGACACATGACACACACACACACACACATCGTAGCTGCATCCTTGCGAGTGACAAAACAATATGGACGTTATCTGTGGAACGAGACGAGGTTGATTTTAAAATAGGTACTTGGATTACCGGTCTTTTTTTTCGACACCGTTAAAATTATTTTATTATTTATCAAAATGAAAGTATTGGATTTGGGTAGTGTTCTACTATTGAAATATAATAATCAGCAGTTCCTTGATAATAAAAGGGTATTCCTAAAGTACAACACTTGTCTACCCAGTTCCGCACATATGGAAAGAGTATTTCCATAGGGTGGCATGATCATGCGTCCACACAAGGCGCAACATGTCGGATGCGAACACAAATTTCATCTAAACTAAAGGTATTTTATTTGAATAAAGTATTTTGAAAATACGTATTTTGTATTTGGTATTTAAAATACAAAAAGTAAAAGTATTTTGTATTTTGCATTTGAAATAGTAAATTTGAAAACTATTTGCATTTTGTATTTAAAATACTTTTTTAAAAGTATTTTGCACATCTCTGCATACGACACTATATCAACGTGACATCATGGTGACATCAACATTTATGTGGACGTGACTCGATAAGTGAACTTTATCGTGGTTAAGATAAAGCAGGTTTTTGCATTGCGTTGTTTTTGTTTTTAATGCAGCCTTTCCCGTACGGTCCATTTGACGAGGGACCGAAGTGCATGGAGGGAAATTGCGTGGGGTCACCAAAGAGTAGTAGCAATCACGAACAGAGAGTTTTTATTTTTTCTATCGTAGTTACAAATTGAGTTATATTTCGCTTCTACTTTGATTTAGTTCGAAAATATCTGTGACTCTATGGTGAATTGCTGACCATCGAGCAGGCCTATTTAACTACGGTAGACAGATATCAAGTAATTTCGTCCTTTAATACTACAAGTAGGTTAACTAGCTAGGTAGATAATCTGAAAACTATTCTTTAGTAAGTTACTCATAATCATAAAGTACTTATTTAAAATATACGTAATCTTTAATCATCGAGGTTAAGCAACATCGCACTTGCCCGGTTTTTCATATATGTATGAGTTATTCAAACCAAACAATGCCTAATTATACGTTAGGTCATCATCATCATCAACAAAATTTAAGAGCTCGGCTCTTGTCGGTGGAGTTGGCGCCAGTTGTCACGGTCCTCGGCCAAGTTCTTTACGTATACGTTAGGTACCCGATAAAAATCGGCATAGTTATATTTTGTACGATACAACCAACCTCATTCAATTATACGGTCTACCGAATGCGACTTGCGTAGATTCCTGGACCCCACACCGAATCTATCTACATGATACTACCCTTGAAGTATGTTAAATATATGTAAATTGACTCTTTTAATTCCGTCTATAAGTAATGGACGTAAATGTAAGGTGCAGTTCATATGTACAGATTGTATGGGGTACCATTTGTTCTTACTCTTTTTTTTATGTTTTCAAATTAATTACGACACTTCAAAAATCCGTAGCTCTAGTATAAGTTTTTTCGAAACATTAACTAATTCGAACGCGTTTGCGTTTTGTCTGAAAATGTATGAAAACGCTCTCACCGAGTTTGAAATACGCGCGTTCATCGGTTAGCAACAAATGTTATACTCGCTGTTTTAGTTTCCACTAGTGACCACCAGAGGCGCTGTTCACGTTTTCATACCACTTTCATACATTATGAGACAAAACGTAAACGCGTTCGAATTAGTTAATGTTTCGAAAAAACTTATACTAGAGCTACCGATAGAATGCAATTCGTTACTATTACTACCTGTATAAAAAACACAATTTTGTTCTTAAATATAAATATTGATTTATCAACTATTGAAACTATTGAGTTCTACATATCTATTTCGGATAAACTATGGCGTTAAGATAAGGTTTCCTTCGATTTTGGGTATAAGGCAAACATAACCCACATAGATTGGGGGCAATGCTGGTATCAATATTGTTATAATAGCAGAGATCGTGCAACTCGATCTAAATTAACGGTACCCTTGACGTAATGTGCTTGAAGTTCGATGCTATTATAGATGTAATCTAATATATAGTGCACCAATTTAATTTAAGGGGTGTTATAGGTTTTTTTTTTTCTAATTAAAAATGGAATTTCTCTTGGCCTGCTAGCAAGGGGGCAAAGATGAGGCCGACGGTCATATATAGGTCACCCTTAGTAACATCATTATTAGCAATTTAAAAAAAAAAACAATATATGTACAGTCGGCCAAGAAAGTGATCTACCAGTTTTGACAAAAGTTTCTGTGAGATCTAACTATCGCTAGGGTTGACTTTTCTAACGGCGTGTAAGAGTTGCACAAATTGACGTACGTCTACTATCTGAGATGCCTGACATATAGTCATGGGTTATTTTATTTTAACCTTTGTTATCAATGCAATAGGCAATAATCTTATATATTCTTCTCTTCAATTAAAACCATTACGATCTTTGCAACTGAAAAAGAAAGTATCACTGACAAATAGTGTCAAGTATTATTGTCAACGTAATATTCAACAATAGTGTTATTATAATTTGTTAAATATAGGGAACTTAATAATGTACATTACAAAACAAGTAACTGAAAATAAACCTAAATGAAATAAAAATAAACTTAAAACATGTCTAATTAAAATTGAAGGTAACTTAGAAACTAAAATCTAATTATAAAACTAAATTACATAATAAAAAATAAAGCGAGTGATTACATTGTGTTATTATATATTATTATAATTTATTGATTTCCTACCGCTGTCATTGCCTCGTTATTTAACAATAGCCGAACGAGCTAACAATAAAGCACTTCATAACGAGGGCTTCAATAATAGTGAGATTTCTAGACATCTGAACTTGATGCAAATACATGTAATAAATGAAAGGAGCAATTGTCACTGTCATAATATTATTGCAAGGGGAAATCGACCTTGTTGTTTCATGACGTTCAAATGTACCTCGACCCTAGGGTGGTAGACCACATTTTTTGCTGACTGTACCTAACCTTTGCATCTTTATGTACCTAATTCACGATTCACGGACAAAAAACACAAAACTTTATAAATTGGCCAAGAAACTATTTTTTTCAATTCTCATGGTCGAAAAGTGCGTCATATTACGTTAGCATTAGCCCCTAGGGAAAATATAGGCTAGTTTATTTCGTATCACAATATACAATGTAACCAAAAAACATATTAATACATATTTATGATTTACAAAACATTTTAATTTGACCAACCAAAATAGATACTTCACCATATTAAATCCACCAATCACAAAACACATCGACAGCCAATCGGAACGTTGGGTTCTATTTGAAACGTACACGTTTGAACTAATCAAATTTAATTCTTCAAAACATTAGATCTTTTTTCGTCCCTATTTCGAGTAGGTACCTATTTATCTGTTAAAGCAGTTAAAAAAACATGCCACCATATTCTCATTGTAATTTATTCGTTGTGGGTGAATAATCTTTGTTTATTTATTTTTTCTCAATCGAAGTGAAAAGTACTTTCAGTGTATACATAAGTCTGGTCTAAAATGCATATCGCCATTCTACCATCTCGTGGTAATATATGGCTTATTTAGACCTTTGTCATACAATCTACTATTGTTGTTGTTCTTGCCAAGAGAAGATTATGATTTTTTTATGTCGAAGTTTCTTGTAAGAATTTTTACAATATCGATTTCCAAATTCCTAAATAGAAACGCATAAAATAAAGATGGGGTCAAAATATCAGCAAGTTTCTACATTTTGTGGATTTTAATTCATTAAATCACAATTTAAAATTGACCCTGGTATATAGAATAAATAACGCACCTTGTGAATCTGGATTCGCAAGCGTCCATAGACTACGTCGTCTGTTTACAAACCGTATATTTTTTTCTCAGAAACTGCACTGTTTAGCGAGTGATTACATTGTGTTTAAGTTCTTTCCTCACTACTAAGTTATTACTCACTTTTATTTTATACACGGTACCCATTTAAGCTTTATCACCCCAGATTTGTCACGTCCTAGGTTAGTAAGTAGCTATTATACCGCTACTTGCCTTGCTTTGCAAACATTATTACCCACTTACTAATGGTTCTTATTTGAAAATACTATTATTCGTAAATAACATCGCTTAATTCTGTTAAAACTAGATACTTAAATAAGTATTCACACACTTCTTGTTGTAAGTGTAATTTTACTATAATATTTATGCATAATATATTTTTAGTCCTAAGTTTTTGGTTTAGTTCTTAATCTTATATCCGAATAGATTATTTATTTAATTAATGACTAAGCTCAACGACAATGAAAACGGATAAATGGTTTGGAAGTTCCATAGCTAAGGTATCGTCCTAATGCAAACGCGAATACACGATTATAGATCGATAATCGCGTAATCGCGTTTGTATTAGGACGATCCCTGAGTGGTTCGTCCCCCCTAGTAAAATAAGGTGCTAAGTAAGTAGGTAGGTACCTAATCGTAAGGACACAAAAAACTAAATGCAATCGCGTAATGAAAAAGTTGGTCCAGTCTTCAAATACATTCATTTACAGATGTACCTATTGCAATATGATTTTCTTTCGGGAAAACTCGGATCTCAATCGGAATACAATGGCACCCGAACTGTCATCAATGATTGTATTAAATGAGTGACGTTTTCATATCCATTATTATGGAACTTTATTGTTTAGTGTCAAATGTCAAAGTGAAAAAAGTCAAAGTGTCAAAGTTACCCCTACGGCTGTAAGATGGGTACTGAAGCTAATTGAGAGAGCACGATAAATACGAACTTTTCCGATAAAGTACGAAGGAAAATCATGCGTCACGCGTTGCAAGCACATGTTACGTTTTTAAACTGTGTAACAGACGAGCTGCTGTACCTATTGAAAACATATTGAAAATTATGTTACACTATTTGACAACAAAGTTCAAATCTACTAAGACCAATTTTTTGATCTGTCATTACGTGCTGTCAAGTTTGATAAAGCTAATGATTACCTATATCCTCTTCGCTTACAATGATTAACTGTAAGTGTCATATAGATGTTAATAACAGTTCCTCTCAATGTCATCATTGACTTTCTTGACTTTCATTATATGACGGAAGGTGTCATACTCGGTCGATAAAGCAGAATACTGATTTATAAAGTGATAACAATACTGAGCAAGCAAAAAAAACCTTAAGGTGAACCTTAGGTAATTATTCCTAGTATTAAAATGATGTACATTCGGGGTAAGAAAAGGTTCGTCACCTTAAAGTCGAAATTTGCTTGACCATGGCAATAATCGGTCCTGCCAACCTTTAATTTCCAACGAAACAGAAATATCGCATTGACGTTTGCAATAACTGATAATGACAGGTCAGCTTAAGGTTTATAAGAGAAAATATTGACACTGACAAACACTGACAATTAAATAGAACATATTTGATTATTACTCTTAAAAAGTTGTTTATTTGACTAGGTCATTAAAAAGGTTTGATGTTGATTTGAAATTAGATATAGGTCAGAGGTATATGTACTATTTTGACGCTTGTTGTCATATCAAATAAGTATAATTTTATATGCACTTGTTTACTTAGTTCTTTGGTTTCAAAAGGTACTAAGAGCTCTGATTTTATGAAGGAATTCATTTAATAACTGACGAAGGTTTTTGTACCCCGACTGTACGTATATCAGATTTTTTACAGAAGGAATCTAGGTTATTTATAACATAAACAATATTCTCATAGGTGTATTGGGACGCTACAGTTAAAATGTTAATTTCTTTAAGATTCACATGAGCCTAGGTTACATACATATGGAGCGAATTGCTCTTCTTTGTAACACAAAAATGGTCTGTATGTCAGCTGCTTTACCCCAAACCAGGATACCATACGACATAACACTATGAAAATAGCTATGATAAACTAGGCGAGGTGTTTCAATTCAATCATTCTGGAGTTCGGCCTATGTAGGGAAATTGTCTTTCTTCAAACGCTTAGCTTGCGTAAGTGCTCTGCCTGGTATGTGTGAGCACGTCGGATAAATTGAGATTGAGTACCCAATTATGTAATACATTTTTTATTATAAACGTACTGTATCATTCGTTAGTCACTCAGAGGGCAATGGAGAGGGCTATGCTGGGAGTTTCTCTGCGTGATCGCATCAGAAATGAGGCCATCCGTAGCAGAACCAAAGTAACCGATATAGCCTTTCGAATCGCTAAACTTAAGTGGCAGTGGGCGGGGCACATTGCACGTAGAACCGATGGCCGTTGGGGCCGAAAAGTTCTCGAGTGGCGACCAGCGACCACGGACCGGAAGGCGCAGCGTGGGTAGACCCCACACAAGGTGGACTGATGACCTGGTAAAGGTCGCGGGAGTCCGCTGGATGCGGGTGGCGCAAGACCGGTCATTGTGGCACTCTTTGGGGGAGGCCTATGTCCAGCAGTGGACGTCTTTCGGCTGATATGATGATGATGATGATGATCATTCGTTAGTAATCCCCTTTTTACTACCTTTGCACAATGTACTATACTTGTTATAAAAGTTCTGACTTTTATAATAAGTATAGTACTTAGGTACGAAACTGAATCTGTTTCGTGTGGGTGCCGCGTTATGACGTGGGATTCAGTTTGAGATGACAAAATGTGTCCTGACCCCGTAATATCATAGGGACAGAGACATGCATGAAATAAAGTGATATCGTAATAGGCATGTCCCATTCTGTTATTTGAGGCAATTGGAATCGCGGCCCAGATGTATCATGAGTCATGAGTCATGCTCGCCGTCGTCTGTCTTTTATCATTATTTTGGTTTTTACCTACTGAAAAATTGCAGTGGGTTATCCTAAAATTAGTCACATTAATAAAATAATATAGTGAGCCGTACGTTTTAAGTAACTTATTAAGTTTAAGATTGCAAAGGTAGCATTCACAAAGAAGTAATGGAAACATGGTCGCGGTCGGCATGTTTAGGTATATAGATTGACGAGGCAATATTATTCAATTACAAAATTGTCATCAAATATGAAATATCCGGTCCACGTACGTACCTAGTACCTACGTAATACGCCATTTGAGATGCGGCTACACGAACTCAAACGCAAACTACAGCCTGTTTTTTTATTTTTAAAGTATGTACCTATGCAAGTTCTATGCAAGAATTCGCAAGAATAATCCAGTATAGTTGACGAAATATAAGCTGCACCGATTCCTTGAACAACTTGTATGGCGAATCGGTGCAGCTTATATTTCGTCAACCATAACTTTGTCGTCTGAAAGCACGGGGCAGTGTGCGTCAAATCCAGTATTTCTGATTTTTTGCAGACTTTTTCATGATCTTGGCCCAATGAATATACCAAGTTTGTGACCTCGAGCGCCAAACGCACCTATCTCAAAAAATGAAAAAAAAAATTACCACCCTTAGGTGGTACGGTGGTAGTTCCTGATAATCCTGATAGTAAGTTTATGTTCTTAAAGTAGGTAGACTAAATTTGCTATTTTATGAGACTAGAATTGTCTCTGTAAACAATAGTTTCCGAGATAAATCCATTCAAAGTTTGAGAATGTCGAAAAATTATGAACTTTGAAAGGATTTGAATAAAAATCAGAAAAAAAAATCAGAACTACAGGATTTCACGCACGCTCTGAATTTATAAAGTTACTGGATCAGAATGGACACGTCATACATTTTATTATACTAGCAGTACTTTATAGATAAAAAATATAGGGTATATGTAGTAAAAGCAACATTATGCCGCATCCTAATATAACTCTGTCAAGGAATGTAAACAACGAGTATAGATATATAAGTATAAATGTAAGGGCAACAGCCAATGCGAAATAAGAAAACTGTCAGCTGTCAGTGTCAACTCTCAGCCGAGTCTGTTCACTGCTCCCCTAAATTTAAATGAGCGTTTTCTTACTGACATGGGATGTGCGGAAGCGGGCGATACGAATTAGTACTGCCACGCTTCCGCGTCTTGTATTATTAATATCTGGGCGGCCGAGCTGTTTTCCCGGGCATGAGACCAAGCTAGATCGATTGCTCGTCCCTGAAAACCCCCACATACCAAATTTCATCAAAATCGTTAGAGCCGTTTCCGAGATCCCGGAAATATAGAAATATAGATATATAGAAATATATATAGATATAAACAAAAATTGCTCGTTTAAAGATATAAGATAAGATAGCGCAAATGTAATACTGACAGTATGTCGGCAAGTGAGCAAATTTGTGCAAAATCAGTAAGCTCATGTCAAAGAAGAAAAGGTCACATTGACCCCGCCACGCCAATTCAGGATTTCGCCAAAAGGGGTGTCAGCGGGGTGTCAGCCTGCAAGTATCTTGACGGCAGCCTCGCGTCGGACGTTGGACTACAAGGATCGCCCCTCAGGAAATACATCGCTTAAGGTTGGGTATTTTGAGTTTTTAAAACCATCTGAGACATAAGTAGAATATAGTGTCTTAAATCCTCAAAAAATATATGTACTCGTACCTAAAAAGCTAAAATGTACTTCTACAAACAAGAAGTTTCCTCTACCTAATGTTAAGGAAGATGGGCTTACTAACATAAATATGGATTTGAGAGGAAATCTTTATGGTTGTAACAATAGGCCTTAGCGTGAAATACTAGCAACTAGGAAAATCCGAGAATTGGCTTGTCATATTTCAAAAGAATTATCGGGTGTATTTTTATCCATAAAACGTACTTCGTGAAAGCCAAAAGGCAACAAAGACGACAAACAAAGGTTTTATTCCAAGGTATATTCAAATCCAATAATAAACAAATATGTAAGAACATTAAAGAGGTTAAATAGGATATATTCTTTGACTGATTTAATATCCTTGGACTACAGTATTAATGTGTAGGTTTATGCCAAGTCTTTCAACTTTTTAAGCCGGGATGTCTAAAAGTCTTCAAGAAATAAGTTTAATACATTCAACAAATCCTATGAAAATAATAAGGTAGAAAGCCTTTTTAACATTTCGTACAGAATTAACAAACATGAAAAAAAAAACACTGCGAAAATGAAAATAAATCGCCTTAGGATTTCATGAGATTTTCTGTAAAACCACACACGTTCTGAAAATTAATCTACCTTCAAGATAAAGCAAAATATCTTATGATCTAGACACAAATGACGTCAATGCCTATTTATGGTAGCGCCTGGTTACTGAAAACTGACCTACAAGATACAATTACCTACACTGAAATTCTACACGTGTTATACTTTGACCAATGTGACCAGTGTTTTTGTCGTAATTGAATTCAGTGGATTCAGCTTCTATTTTAGTTTGCGTATACTGATACCGAATTTCATTGCATGATTGCATTGGATTCTTAGAACAGCGTGAATGTCAGATTTTAAATTATAAGCATGTAACGAATTATAAGCAGTCAATTAAAAATCATAATTTTCTCAAACACCCTAAATTCTCATTCTTTCAGAATTATTAATATTAATATTATCGCATCGTACATTACATACGTAAAAGTTCATACTTTATAGCTTTGTATTTCTACAAATATGAACATTTTTCCGAGTTCGGTCCTCATCCGGTTTCGTCCCGCTACCCCTTGAAATGTGAACAAAATGGTCAAAGATGAAATTATTTATTGATAAATTACCTACAAATAAGTGCGAAGGTGTGCGAGTGCGGGGGAGGGTAAGTTGTGAAATTTCAATGTCATATGTCCTATGTGGCCGTATTTTCTATACATCAAAATCTAAAATGAATAGTTGTTTAAAATCTCACACCGTTTAAACAATGCATTAACTTAAGCTCTTGTTGAAAAAAAAACTAAGATGTTTCTAAGGATAATCTTTCACTTGTTCGTTGGTGACCTTAAAATGCTTTATTATGAGAAAATCTCTAAGCATCTGTTCGGAACAGTTGACTGGTTTTTAATAAAACGTTTAGGAGAAGCTCCTTCAGAGACAGCGGCAGCTCAGTCTCGAAGCGCGCGCGGTGAGGCCCCCACGTGTCAGGGACTCCTCCTGAACTAAACGCTGTCATAAAATGCATACTAATAACTCAGTTTTAGTATTTGTTTCTAAGTCAAAAAGTATGTGTAAAATTATATTTATAGAAAGCGTAAAATACTCGTGAAAAAAAGTTTAATTAACTGTAAGCAAGAAGTTATGAAGACTTTCCAATAGTTTTTGAATGGCTATTTGGATTGAATTTGAGGGACTAGGTATTTTTATTTATTGTGTAGGTAATCATTAACAATATGGGAATACTCGTATAATAAATTGATTTAATTTGGTCCCTATATGCTTCGTCGAGCTATTTTGATAGATAAGATAGGTACTTATATGAAAAAAAAATCTTTTTGTTATTCAATATGTAAACATGATTCTAAAGATTATTGTATTTCGATTAAATAGTACTAAAATGTATAACTCAGTTTAGTACTAGAATTTAAAGAAATAGTAGTTACTATGTCTTTAAATTCTAGGCCACCGTCAGCCTATACAATATATACGTATTTGATTTCCAAAAAAAATCCAAGAAATTTAATTCATATTTTTTCTAAAATAATGTTTACTTATGGCTTTATATCTGTAATGTGTTAGTTTAGATATTTTATTTTGGATTGGTTTCCCAGTTTTAAAACTTATATGGGATTTTATGCCTGCTTGCAATAAAACATTATTTTAATTATATAAAACCACTAATTTCGGAGCAGAATTTTGCATTTGATATTATAAAATATCTACTTACTACTAGTTACTCGTAGTAGTTACTTCTGAATAAACTTGCATAATTTTATTTCACTTTGGCACAAAACCGCGATTTCAACGTAAAACGCGAATGTTAATGTTAGGGCCTACTTTATTTTTATACCAAAATGAAGATAGATAAACTGAATATAGCTTGATGTAAGTTTGAACTCTTTTAGGAACCAATAAAAAAATTAAAGGACCAATATTCAGTGCCACCCTTATGGTTGTTATATTAAATTTAACGTTAAAAAAATTCAAGAGTTAATAACAATAGGTTGTATTGCGCTAGCTTTAAAATATATTATAATTTTTTCAGTATTAAACAAGCTTCCAAACCACGTAATACAAAATCCAGAAATACTGAGGACAGAACTTTTAGACCAGTGAACGAACTATGCCTATATACTTACATGCAGCATATTGTCCCGCTTCCGCGCATGTTATTCGTACTGCGCTCATATAATACTGACATATACCTGCATTGTGAGGTAGGCTTTTTAAAAATAAAAGCTGTGGTATATGGGGCACCACCTTGCATCCAATTGACAACATTTCATATTTTTAACTACTTTATTTTATGAACTAGTTAGAAAATAGGTAAAAATTTAAGCCACCCGTATTTTTTCTTTTTCAATTTAACTCATTATTTCATACAAAAAAAAACACGTTGAAAAGTAGGTCATTCCAAAAGGGCGTAAGTAAAATATGACGTCATCTTCCCAACAAGAATCCAGAGCCACTCCAGAGCAGCGATTGTCTGTACTCTGTACTAAGGTCTCCCTGAATACAGCGAGGAAGATGACGTCAACTTTCGGTTTACAGTAATTTGCGATTTTTTCCAAAATTAACGGAGAAAAAAATCTAAAAACATGTTTTTTGTGTACTTCACACGTTTTTACCGAAATGGTTTTCGAATTAAGACTTTTGGAAATTATGAAATATTGTCAATTGTGTGTTAAATATTGTCAATTCAAATACTGACATTATATCGACAAGTGAGTAAATCTGTGGGACATCAGTGAGCTAAAGATAAGTCTAAAATACCGCATACCGATTCCGCCCCGACAAGTCGGGAAGTAGGTAGCCTAGTTATTTGAGTAACAAATTAATTTATTATACAAAAAAGAAACTAAATTCACACCGAACTTTTATTTGAATTATTGAAATTGTGAAACTATAGGATGGCGGTTGCACAGTAATAGTACATTATGATAAGTGTAGTAGGTATATTGATCATTTCATTAGAGGCGATTTATTACTCGTAAATGACAGAAAAAATAACTTTGCAAATGATAGATAAAGGTATAAGAGTAAAAAAGTATTTCTAGATATATACAGGGTGGCACAAAAATACGTTGACACGGAATTTTTAGGATATTTTTATTACGACACGACTACACGACTTTTATAAAAAAACGTTAAAAATACTATCATTTAACTAAATAAAACACTAGTTATATGCAAAATATTCCCCTTTGGCTCTGATACACAGTTTCAAACGTATGTTAAAACTGACTAGCAAAATGCCGCACGTCCTAATACGTTATCTTGCCAATTTTGTGGCAAGCCAAAGGGGAATAGTTTGCAGATAACTAGTGTTTTGTTTAGTTTATAAATATTATGTTAACGCTTTTTTATAAAATTCGTGTAATCGTGTCGTAAAACAAGATATCCAAAAAAATCCGTGTCAACGTATTTTTGGGCCACCCTGTATAATGAGGCTATTCATAATAAGAATGTTTAGCTGGCTATTAAACTTTAAAGACGTGTCAGTAAATACGTAAGTAATCGTCCTTTTTAAGCCCTTCTATCTTAAATTGGCGCGCAATAAATACTATATTTCCTGGTCAAGCAAAAATATCCCTCGTCGTTTTGGAATCGACGCCTTATTGATTCCGTCAAAGTCACAAGCCACCCCTTTTGATTGAGAAATAAACACGGGTAGTCGTACCACATGCCCTATATTTAGTTTATTGTGTACAGAGTACAGACAGGTCGGTAAGCAATGATTAATATGTTCGCGTGATTCGTTCAACAGTAAATATAATTATGGTTTATGACTAAACCAGTAATATCACAACGATTTTTAGTTGTTGAGGGCATTATTTAGGGATCCGTACCCAAAGGGTAAAACGGGACACTATTACTACTAAGTTTCGCTGTCCGTCCGTCTGTCCGTCTGCCCGTCTGTCACCAGGCTGTATCTCATGAACCATGATAGTTAGACTGTTGAAATTTTCACAGATGATGTATTTTTGTTGCCGGTATAACAGCAAATACTGAAAAACATAATAAAATCAATATTTAAGGGGGCTCCCATACAACGGATATGATTTTTATTGCCGTTTTTATAGATAATGGTACGGAACTCTACGCGCGCGAGTCCTACTCGCACTTGACCGGTTTTAAAGGCCGATGAGCACACGCTATCTATCTGAGTAACGTCTACGAGCATATTTTTCTATTCGGAGATTATCTGCCAGTCTACGGGCTACGGCGTAGCACATGTAGCAGCACTGGTTTCGAAGGGGTTTAACTACTCCACGCAAAAAGAAGATATAAGATGTTTAAAAAAAAATTAAAGTTAACCACATGTCTACCGGTGACGCGAACACAAGTCAAGTAAACAAAAACATTGTTTTGTTGTGTTTTTTTTTGGCCGTCAACCCACAGATTTTAAAAGACTTTTTTTAACAATTTATACTCGTTATGATATTTGAATTTTATTCCAATCGTTATATTGAATGCAATGCAAACACAAGTGGCTGTTGCATCATGACCTGCACTTCGCGCCCAGTGATCTGTAGATTACCTGAAGTCTTCCGGTATCACAATGTCAAATCATCCTCCTTACAGTCCCGATCTAGCGCCAAGTGACTTCGCAGTCTACCCACATGGGAAAAAATAATAGAATGGACGCAAGTTCTCCTCGGATGACGAGATTTTAGCTGCCTGAGACAAATGTTGTGCTTCCACCTCAGAAAAAAAAATGGAAGCAGTGGTTTGATGACAGGTTTCAGCGTATACATAAGCGTGTAGTAAGTGACGGTAAATACTTCGAGAAACATTAACATTTTATAGGGGAACGACAAGACTTACCGAGTGACCTACGTATTTCGAGTTGGGACTATTACTGGTTGATGGAATTTAAATGAACCAACTTATTGGGTGAGATAAAGGGCACCTATTTAATAAAGGGTCCTCTCACTGTCTGTCTCACATTTTTATCTCCGGCACACAGTGACTTGCCCTCTGCTAGATGGGCTATTATTTAAACCGCGACATTAAACGATGGCCCAAGAGCAACCGGACAGAGAGCTGGAGGAGTAGAGGGTTAAATTCATATTACGGTCATTTTTCATTAGTTCCTGAGATATTTAGCGATGTGACAGAAGGACAGACGGACAGAGCCACACTGTAAGTATTAGGTGTGAATCCCCATATAAATAGATCACGGGAGATACATGTCATGATAAAGTTTGGCCTCATGATGAAATCTATTCCTTATAGGCTATTTGTAAGTAATACCATGCAAAAATTTTAAAATAGCGGCTATTTTAGTTTTCAAAAATTTGTATTTTACTATGCTACACAAAAACTTTGTATGGTAAAAATGTTCAGCATAAATTTATCTACAAATTTGTTTCTTATAACTTTATTGATAAGTCTAATAGTTCATGAGAAAAATGCTCTTCAATATTGCGTTTCTTGTAAAAGCCTCGACTCGCCACGCAGAGCAAAATGGCCTTATGGTTATGGATATGCTGGTAAGTCGGCCTATTACTGTCGCCTTCTGATAACTTTAGGCGACTTCCTGACTTGGCGGGGCGGGATCGATATGTGACATTTTCTTCTTTGACGTAATCTTACTGACGTCGCAAAGATTCCCACTTGATATAATACTGTCAGTATTACGTTTGCGCAGTAGTAATATCATGCGCAGAAGCGAAGCAGTACCGCCTTCGCATCGTCCCGCTACCGCGCATCCCACGCCAGTCAGGAAGCACTAATTTAAATGTAGGGGCGTAGTAAAAAATGGTATCCCGTCGACTGACAGCTGACACTGACATTTGACACTTTTCTCATATCGTACTGCCTCCGCACCGACAAATCAGGAAGTCGCCTAACACTACGAGTTGGGCGCCGTAATAATAATTAAGGGACTGTACCGACCTTCATACCAGTACTATACCAGTGGGCTTGGAGCAACTTGGAGTCTTCCGGGAGCTCCGGTGACTCATAAAATTCGAAACTCTTTACATCTTCGGCATGGCGTGGTTATCAAAGCACAGTTTACGTTTATTCCACAAAACAAATAACTAATACTTGACCTTTTTTCATTGATGATAAAACTAAATTAAATACCCAATAAAAAGAGTTAAGTAATCACTTTGGTGAAATCGTAGAATCATATAAATAGAGTAGGCATGTGTGTCACATCACATCAATAACTTTTAGTAAAATTGCTGTTAGGTATAAATTGAGATATGAACCGCTCTGTATGCATAAACTACGATAACATGTCTCGCCCCTCCAAATTACTATTTAATTGTGTTTACTTTTAATTAACATTTCAACAAGTAATCCGAGTATTTTGTTTATGTTTGACGGCTGTCACAGCACGCACACATCTTTGGGAGACATGGTGGTGCATTACTTATAAATACTTTGAGAAATACATCGATGCGTTTTGAATTTTGGAGGGACGGGTTACATTATCGTTTTTATCTTCCACGTATCCATCACGTCTGTATCCACGATCAATCACTTTAATAGGGATATCTCCGTAGATATCCTTATGATGGATATCATAAATTAAATGAGGAATTCGTGTAGTGACACGCAAAAGCTTTTAGAGTAAAATGGCCTAGGAAACTTACTAGTCACGTATATTGATCTGTTTAGTCAAATCATTACATAAATACATCTAAATTAACTTTTATAAGAAAATTGATTTATCCCATAAGTAGTTCTTGAGATATTTAGCGATGTGACAGACAGACAGACAGACAGACAAAGTGAGACCATAAGGGTTCCTTTTTTACCTTTTTTTGGTACGGAACCCTAAAAATCACGGATTTTGTGCCTCACACGACTATCGAGCACATTGGAAATGAATCTACGGAATTTGAAAAAAATATTGTCCAATACATTAGATACATTGTAGTAATAGGTTACCCTTACTATGAGTTTGCAATGTTTGCATTCGGTACCGTACTCGCTAGCGACTGCGTAAACGATTTAGTATGGACAAAAGTAAGTAAGTAAGGGTACAGTAGGAATGACAATTACATTATTTAATTAATTTTGTCAATTATTAAGTTTGGGAGTATTTCACCCAATACCTATACGAACTCTATTTTAGTGTTTTAATATTCCCTTTCCACATTCAATTAATACTACTTTTGCGGGAACTATGTAGCGTAATTGGCTAACAAAACAATTTTAACATGAAAAAAGCTATTGCAAATCATTGACCTATTTACTAAGGCGTACGGATTGATTTGGGGGCTAAAGGTACAATTGGTACGAAAGAAAGTGTAGTGTTGTGTTCCTGGAGGTGAGCAAGGTTGCCAGAGCTCCCGAGGATGCACTGTGTTAAGAGTTGTTTGTGACCGTCGTAGTATTAAAAAAATGTAACAGGAATTTGAACCTTCTATCGCTTGGCAGGCGCGGCGTGGCGCTGTCATTTAAAATTTATTGTTCAAATTCCTGTGACAATCCTTCTTTTAAAATTTTTGCTTCAAATACCTCCTCTCCTCCTCAAATATTTGTCAATCGAATCCCCAAAAAAACATTTTAAAATTATATTTGTTTATTGTGAAGCTGGAGGTCCCGGTTTCGAATCCCGGCCGGGGCATTTATTTGTGTGAGTAACACGAATATTTGTTCTTGGGTCTTGGATGTTTTCTATGTATATAAGTATTTATTTATCTATATAAGTATGTATATCGTCGTTTAGTACCCATAGTACAAGCTTTACTTAGTTTGGGACTAGGTTGATTTGTGTAAGATTGTCCTCAAATATTTATTTATTTTTATTTATTTATTTAACACAATTATTAGATTCTTTGTTACTTGTGATCTATGTATCCTATGTTTTTTGTAAAAAACATCATAAGCCTTTCTAGACTTTTGCCCTTAAAATTTGCGCAAACTAATTTAAATCAGATTACCAATATTTGACTTATACTTGGAATAAGTACAAAATCAACATCATGACCTTAAAAAAACGAGGACGAGCGTAGGTAGTCCCCTGTGGAGTAATTACAGTTGGGCTCCAATTACGCGCCGTGGATCAGTACCCGCAAAAATGAATCCTCGAACTGATACGAGTATTATGTCATTTTGACTGTCTGTTTTTAACGAGAGTAAGGTATTATGAGGGTTTTATTGTCAACAACCTCATGACTGATAATATGTTAACTTTTAGTTCAATATAACACAAAATTGATTTCAAAAGAAATGTCATGGTTAATGAAAACTGTAGACGATATATTACATTAATTTTATGTTGTTTAATTTTATATTGTCTGTGCTGTTATGTGCATGACCTCACGCGTTATATTCCCTACGTATCTTACGTATCCAACGTTCACGGTTGTTTCCAGCAAAGTTAAGTTATGTGTTTGTTTATGGCGAGGCAGTGCCATTGCAAATGTCCTGCTCCAACAAGCGTGTGTACGCAAATAACTATCCCGCTCTCTACGGAACTCTGCGCGTAGTTTTCGTGGAATTTCATTGATTTTTTTGGAATACTGGATCACTTGTCAAAAATCTATCCGCTTATTTTGTTAGAACAATAAAAAAGCTACCCTTTTCGTAAAAAAGGAACATTAAGGTCGTTTACATTTACGAAACACTCAGCATGAAAGTTTATTTTACGATCATATTTAGGATTTTTTGACAGAACATTACTCATCCTTTTTTCAATATTTTGTTCCGTAATTTTGTAACTTTTTTTTTCAATATACAGTATTTTTGTATAAGTAGTGTAATTCTAAATTATTTATTCACACTGGATTCTCTAACTTGAATTTTTTCTTCGATTCATAAAATGTGGTTGTGGTTGCCTTAAATCGGCGAAGCTAAAGTTTGTCTGTATATCATGATTACGGCTGTAAGTAGCTTATTTTTTTTCGGTTCTGACGGATAAGCTAGCAAGCAAAGCGGCAAGTTCCCATTTGGCCTATAATACGGTTGACTGGTAGAAAATGTGTTGTGGCATTAAATTCAATTTCATTCATTTAAAGGCCAACTTGGGTTATTCTTCTTAGTAAACCGGAAATCTACGGACATACTTATCATACTCTTTGATCTACGGGCACATTACAAAACAATGCCATTGTTTATTTATTTCGCCTGGAGAGGACTGGATAATATTAGTAGCAAATATACAAGTCAAACAAAATAAATTCGAGTTAAGTCCGCGTATCCTCTTTCTAATTAAGTCTGCTCTTTCTACGTACTTATTTGAGCCTTCAATTTGGGAGAGTCTGATAGCTTCGTCAAAAAAGGAAATCTCGGTCCGGTACTTAGAACGTTTTTCTTCACATATCTTAAAATGAGAGGTAACGAGGTATACATATTTACTACAAATTTATTTGAAAAAGATGAGTTGATTTGAATTTCGTTTTAGAATTGGTACATACTCTGGATTGATTACGTATTAAAGTCACGCCACTGTTTAAAAATAAATAAAACCTTTACATTTTATTTAAGGCATTCCTCTATGATACGTTGAGTTGATTGTTAATTACTTATTAACATTACTTTAGTACGAATTTAAAAGTGTACTGCCAGTTCGGGTAGGTACCTACAGGTAAATTACTTTCGAGACGTTTTTGCATTTGTAGTAGTATTTGTATATTTACAGGGATTCTACATTTAAATTTACACACACTTAAAAAATAATTTACACACATTTAAATGTTGTCCGTACACAAACACAACTACAAATGCAAAAACGTCTCGAAAGTAATTTACCTGTACGACTGTACATTTATATGTAGAATAGATACGTCCGTGTTATCCTCCTAATGTTCGTAGTTTCTAAACCATATCCAAAAGTTGGTGGAAATTGAATAAACCGGTGAAGTTTTATCGAATATTCTGACCTGATCTCGACTGATATCACAAATAGGTACTGATAGTTGAAAACTTTTATCTCGTACCTGCCTCCTCCATACAGCTAAATAGATTAAGGAAAGTTTATAATGAGTACACAAAAGATAAATGTTCCGTGTTTATTCTAATAATGTTATGCCTATTACCGTAAACAGCACCTGCGCGTTTTAATTAAATGACCGAGTACCTTATTTCCTTCAGTAGGTATGTCACAACCCGCACCTCCAGGAGCAAGACTCGAGAGTCAAGGTAATAAATTACAGTTAAACCTTTGTCACGCGTCGAGGCGAACCCTCGCTGGTACCTTTCTAAGGCAGCTACTACACTTCGCTAATGAATGTTCGCGTTGCGTATTCGCCTCCTATTCTTTGGCAATATTAAAGAAAGAGACGCAGCACGAATATTTGCACAAATACGGCGAAGTGTGGTGCTAGCATAACTCACCTAACGTGACACAACTCCTCTTTTTTACACGACTGCCCAAAAAAAGGAGTGTAATGTTTTCAGTTTCCATGTATGTATGTAAGTATGTATGTATGTGAATTTTATTGTTCCCCCAGAACTTCTCAACGCCTTAACCGATTTAGATGTGTGAGGTATCGTTGGAATCCTTACGTCATCCCGGGTGACATAGAATATGTCAAAAACAATATGGCCGACTCTAGACTCCATTTTGAGCGTTCCGTAAAAAAAACGATATATTATCTATTCTATTTTTTTTCCAGTTAAATACTATGTTGAGCAAGGGCCTGATACGCTTTGATAGAAAAAGATAGCCTTATTGCGATTCCTTTATAAGAAAGAGCGGCATGTTATGTCGTTATCACCGAACGAACAGTTTTTCATGGTCGGGTTATAGGCATAGGCACACTTCTAAGATATCACACACATCTTCTTGTAACTAGACGCTTACAATGAACGCCTGTCCTTTACCGAATGCTAAACAAAGATCGGTAATTTTATCTTAAGTATTTCATTAAAAACTAATCAAAGTTATATACACAATTAAATAAACGCTTTACAAATTACGACGCAAAATCTATTAATAATCACAAAAATGGCCGGCGCCGATGGCGACTAAAACATATTTCAATAAGAGCCTATTTCAAGTGAGCGTAAGTAAATTGCGACCTTAAATGCGTGCAAGTAAGGAGTAGACGCGCTTGAGAAAAAGACTAGTGCGGACAATTCGGTTTGATAAGCCCGATCGGCCGTCAGTACCTAATCGGCTAGCGCAACGGACGGTACTGTTTCTCCTCGACACGCTTAATACGATAATTCCGCGTATAAAAGGAGCGCGCGCTTGAGGCGGGGGATTATTATTGTTCGACTGTTTGCGACTCTGGTTCTATAGATTATTTTTGGTGGGTTTCTCGTCATTTTTGTTTGAGATTCCGTTGTTATGTGGAAATGTTCCGCATAGTGAGGGAATCTTCTTTATTTTCAATTTCGTTATTATTTTACGGATTAAAATTTATTGCTATTTATTTTAAGAGAGCCAGATCACATTCCAGACATACAGTTTAGTCTGATGGAATACGTTTAACCTAACGGTTTGTCAAACAAGCTTATTCCAGAGTCATTTAGATTACCAGACAGTTTAGGGGGTCTGGGCGTTCCTATTTATCAACATGGGACGTATTTTACCCTTAGCGAGTTCCATTGTCCAACTGGTGTAGTCTGATCATGACCTCCGCGATTGAAGGAGGTATAGAAGGGTTCTTCGCTTGAGAGGGCTCACTAGTATATGGAATTCGGTCTTTATTATGTATATTTATATATTACATTATATGCTAGGGCGTTTCATATCACAGATCCCTTTAGACTTCGGTCAGTTGTGATATGACACAATACACAGGCTTTAGGTTGATTTTCTCAAGCTAGCCACTTGAACGTTCTAGTAGGGAACTGTTTAGGTATATAGGTAAAAGTAGGGCCTCACTACATAACACTATGGTAAATACCTCACGGTTGAGGTTTGCATACACTAGAGTAGGAATTAGAGCTATTTGGGGATGTAAGTAGATTAGGATTAAAGTCATGTGTAGGATTAGGACGTTAGGAAAGAGGGTTTAGGGATTTAGGTTTAGGTATTAGGTATTCACGCGATTATTGGTGTATTGTGTAAAAAAAATAAGAGGTATCTAATAATTTCTTTAAATAGGTACTAAAAATACTGGGTTTCATAGATTTTTATCGGTATTATGTGTTGTAAAGGTCCAATTCTTCCAATCATGATTAGGATAGCAGGGCTGGTTCAGAAAGATGGAACTAACTCTGAAAGTAGCAGGCGGAGCAGACTACTAGTATTATTTTCCAATATCATGAGTGAAAGAATACTCATTGCTGGGAAAGAGTAGAAATATACTTTTGTAAATGGTTAGGAAACATTGGGAAGTGTTTAGGGTAGAGGGAACTGGTAGTTAAAGATGCTTCTCATCTAAAGATTTATTAATGAATTTATTTTCATTAGTATGGATTTATATTCATTAATATGTCTAGTTCTGGTATAGAATACGTTCCATCTCCATCTTGGCGTGTTAACAGCATTGTATGAGATATGAAAGACATACCATACAACAGTCAAAATTATCCTTTTTAGCTGTAGCTTAAAATTGGGTATCAACGATTCTATTTTCTACTGCATATTTATGGTAGCAGGATGATTTTGACTTAGGGGAAAAAAGTAAGGCTTTCAAGGGTATTTGCCGCCCATTGGAAACCTCCAGCTGTTAATAACGTAACTGAACACGTAGATCTTGTTGGAGATAGATTACCAATAATAATATTATTATTATGTATTTAAAATCTAAATATTGAGTAGGTAAAATATGTTAGGAAACCTTTTGTAAATGTATGGAAATTTGGTAGAAATAATTCTACTTAGTAGAAAAATACGTGGTAGATTTGGTAGGAAAAAATTGTAGGTATTTTAGGGTCTTAGGTCAAATAGTGAAGAGTTCAAGTCTGATTCGTTTCGCATAAAAGAGTCGGGGTTATTCGGTACACAACGTAGGTTATCACTAGACGATCACATGGCCAAATCAAAATCAAATCAAGTTATTTTACGGGTCTTTTATTTAAAGTATGGGGGAATATAATCTTTAGACAGGGTAGAGAGAGGGGGGGAGTTACATTCTATTCACATTAGACGTGCCAACCGGTCAAATTGCGTAGTAAAAATGTTATATGAATATATTCTATCTCATACCTCCCCGGTCGCTCGGTGGCGCATCTATAACTACTTATGTACTATATATGTCGAGTTGAATTCAGTCCCGTGAAGAGTACGGGCGGCTAAGGTTTAGAGCTGGCTACGGGCACACCGTTTTCAATTTAGGTATAGAGACAGCAAATCCATCTAGTTACTATGCCATACTTTTATTATTGATTGATCCGGGGGACTAGCAACTGGTGTGTGCAATTTTATAGAGCTATGGATTTGGTATTAAGTACTTATAATAAAGTGCACCGGCTTAAAGTAGCACAGCGAGCTATGGAACGCGCAATGCTCGGGATCTCTTTACGAGATAGAGTGCGAAATGAGGTCATCCGCCAACGCACCAAAGTCACCGACATTGGCAAGACGGTGGCCAACCTAAAATGGCAATGGGCCGGTCATATTTGCCGAAGAGACGACGACCGATGGAGCCAACGAGTTCTACCCTGGAGACCTCGATCGGCAAGCCGTAGCGTGGGAAGGCCGCAAGCCAGATGGTCGGATGACATCAAAAAGACGGCAGGGCCAACCTGGACTAGAACCGCTACGTCCAGAACGGAATGGAAAGCCATGGAAGAGGCATATGTCCAGCAGTGGACGCAAATATGCTGAAAGAGGAGAAGAGACTTATAATACCTAATTGTGCATTTAATTCGAGTATAATATTGCCAGTCATTTTGATTGGTAGAAAAGTACCAGTCGACCAAGCGACGTACCTGCGACGGTTGTAGGTAGTGAGCACACAGTCTCTATTTTGTGCCTTAGGGCAATGACATCAGCGTAGTTTAACGGTAAGACGTTGATTGTGCACCTGTCTCCTCCTCCAACATGTCATCATCATCATCATCATAGTCTGCCGAAAGACGTCCACTGCTGGACATAGGCCTCCCCCAGAGAGCGCCACAAAGATCGACCAGACCGAACCACCGAACGACCGCAACGGACGACGCAGCATTGGAAGGCCCTCCACGAGGTGGGCTGATGATCTGGTTAAGGTCTCCAACATGTACTTAATTAAAATTAGCAGTCTTTGACGTCGATTCACTTAATTGAAAAAGTTATTGGCTGTGGTTTGACGGGTCGGAAATACAATAAAACGCGACCCGTATTGATATCCGCACTTCGGTTTTCTTGAAAATATATTTCTCGCAAAGAGCTGAAAAGAAACTTTGTAATTATGCTCTCGGAAGTTTAGCGAAATTCGACTGAGGGTGCCTTTCCACTAGAGATGTGCTATGTTACGTTGATATGGATGCCAGATGAGGCGTGAGTTTGCAATTAACCATCCCGCTCTCTACGGAAGCTCTGCGCGTAGTTTTCGTAAATATTTAACTATAGAAATTAAGCCAATCATTTTGTCAAAGAAAGCCCTACGAATTTGTCTTTAACTATTTAGGATCTTTAATTGAGTAGGTACAAAAATTAAATATAAAAAAAATCCAAAGCGATAGTATGTCGTCGTGCCCAGTACGCACTGTTTTTTTGGTGTAATGTCTAAACCAATAAAAACAAATTAAAACAGTTCATTAATGATTTTTTTCATGATCAAAGTACACCTTCACTCCGACCTTTTAGTGGTTGTTGGCATGGTGGGCACGACGACACATAACCACTTTATAGGTTCATGGCGGTCAACGGGTTAAGAATGTAAAATATAGACCTAATATTGAAAAAAAAACATTCCAAAAAGGTGTTACTTCGCGACTTATTTCTATCGAGTGAAATTCATCAGGTCTTGTAGTTGACTACGATTTTGACTCAGACAATAATCAAGATCCTTATGTACTTAACACATATATTTTAGAAACTAAGACACTATATTCTATGTCTCAGATGGTTTTAAAAAACTCAAAAGTGGTAAAACCCAGCCTTAATGCCAGGATCCATTAGTAGTAGGTCCCCAATAGCTATCAGATATCAATGTCGATGTCGCAACAATTGTAGGAAAGACAGGAGCCGCAATAGTTTCTGTCACAAGAGTTTATATTCTCGTAAGTCGTAGGAAACTCAACAGCCCGTTAAATAGCGGAGTGACGGAGCTAAACCAGCCGCAAAATCCCACGAAGAATACAAAGTGAGCCGGGAAAATTCCGCTAATGCGCACTTTGGGTACCTACGGATTTATGCTTTTACATTATTATTTTTTTATAATAGAATACTGACGCGCGTGACGTCACAGGCGACGACATGCACTTACGACCGCATGCCATCTATAGGCTGATGCCGTAGCTTGTATCACCCACACTAAAAAACCGATGTACCGGATTGCCATACCAGGCCATATTACTTATTCTGTGACCAGGCGCAGTGTTTAATTGTATCACGCACATCGCATACATTTATAGAGTACGAAGTATAGGTTGCATTGCAGGATACTGAAATACATTGGTAGTTTTTATCTCTTATTGTCACACCGACGATAGCTACGAGTATAAGGTACGTGATTAAATTTCCTTGCCAGTATTTACCTTACCCAGTAAATATTAGTAAGCGCAATAGATCGGGGGATTCAGTCATTATTGGATACTTTAGTTAATAGTTATATTTACTATATTTAGGCAATTTCAATATACACTGGTTTGTGGATTCCTATTCTGGTCACAAGATTAGTACAACACTCGGCTAACTGAAACAAATCATCTTCGAGTTAGATATATGACTACGGACGACATGGAGACAAACAGCGACATTAACGCTTAATCGGAGGTGTTTGAACTCCCATACAAACGTAATTTAGTCAAATTGTTTCGTATTCATCTACAATCTACATGAACAATGGTGATCCACCAATTGTGTGGACTAAGTGAAAATTTTTGAAGAAGATTTTTTTATTTTTTTAATAATCATCAAAAGCTGGAGTGATTATTGACCGATCGTCATGGTACTCGTAAAGACGTTTAAAGATTCGGAAGCAGCCGAGAAGTGCATTCGAGTTTGAATTTTGAAAATCAGTTATGGTAGATTTTCCAAGGGGATAAACTTATACTTATGTATATTCTCTTTTTAGTAAAATTTTTGTATTCATTTTCAATGCTCCGATTCTTGCGGGAACTGCGAAATCTGTGAATTTTTATTTATTGTGTTAATCCATTTCATTTCATGTTCTTATTCTTAATCAACCTTCAACTCCATTTTGTGTATCACTGCAAAAACAAACAAAGCTTGTTTCCCCGAATTATTCATGAACTAGACTATTATAATCACTTAACAATACATTATCACAATTTGTGAGGACTTAGGACGAAGAAAATAGGCGCGGCTTATACATTATGGATGCATTGTGCAAAATTTCATTACCTAGCGATCGCAATGAGCATATATATCTATTTAGTCTAGGAAAAGAAAAATCTAGTCACAAAAGGGTAGAGGAACTCGCGGCGTAGGTATAGTTTCGTTCAACTGTGGACTCAGTAACTAACTACTTACTTGAAATTTCTGTAGGAATTCTTAGTCGTATTTTTCTTTTACAACATAAGGTACATTGCTATCTTTGGCAACTTCCTGACTTGGCGGGGCGGGATCGATATGTGACATTTTCTTCTTTGACGTAAACTTACTGACGTCGCAAAGGTTCTCACTTGACATAATACCGTCAGTATTACGTTTGCGCAGTAGTAATATCATGCGCAAAGCGGAGCAGTACCGCCTATTCGCATCGTCCCGCTACCGCGCATCCCGCGCCACTCAGGAAGCACTCATTTAAATGTAGGGGCGCAGTAAAAAGTAGTACTGAGTTGACTGACATTTGACAGTTTTCTCATATCGTACCGCCTCCGCACCGACAAATCAGGAAGTCGCCTTAGTAACTATGATACTTACTTGAAATTTCTGCAGGAATTCTTAGTCGTATTTTTCTTTTACAACATAAGGTACATTGCTATCTTTCCCTTTCGAGCAAAGAACTGCAGGCACATTTAATGTCACGGAGCTTGCATTTAGGTACAATAAATAAACCCTTATAGTTTCATCACGTCCGTCCTTTCGTTCGTCCGGGGCTTAGCTCAGTGACCGTTTAAGTACTTAAATAATAAAATTTGTAGAATGTAGCGATTGAATTAAAATATTACTTCACTAAAAATTTTAAATTAAGTACAAAACCTTTCTTCTGTTCTCTAATGCGGTATTGTTTTTATAAATAAATATAATAGATATGTACCTACGGTAATCTCCGGACTAGGGAGATGATGACAGGATACGTTCAACATTTGGTACAAGAAAATACATGTAGTATAATACATTTTAAACGGTCTTAGACACGTTGCTGGACAGCAGGGTAATTGCGTAGTTTTCGAAACGACTATACTTACTACTTGAAGTATCAATAATAGAAAAATATATAAGTGAACTACATTTTCACAGTGACTCACAGTACAGAGGCAATAGCAGGTATTATGTTAGGAGAATGGCAGAATTAGTGATGTGTCTTAACCCAGCTGACATGTATTAAAAAAAAAATTACAAAAAATGTTAAGTGCAATAGCAGTTTAGTGAAGTGTTAAAACGCAGCTGAAATGGACCCCGACAAGGATATTCAGACTTTCATCAACTGCACGCAACAAGTGCTGCGACGTAACCCAGCCTGGGACGCGCTCAACGTGACACAGCTCCTGGATTTGTTGCCCAGCCAACTGCAGGAGGACGTACATCTCAAGTAAGTTATTTTTTTGCCAAAATACTAATGTATACTGACGAGCAAAAATAACGGGTACACTTTCTATGGAACTTCCATACAAAGTGTACCCGTTATTTTTGCTCGCCAGTATATGTGTAGATAACTAGCTTTTGCCCGCTACTTCGTCTGCGTAAATTTCCACTCCCTATTTCATCCCTTCGAAGTATGATTTTCGGGATAAAAAGGTAGGTATTATATATGTTAATCCAGGTTATAAAGTAGTTGTATACCAAGTTTCGCCGTGTTTGCGTGATTTACTCAATTAATCAACAATCATCCAAATACCTAAACATCCTAACATCGAAACTTTCGCATTTAAATATTAGTAGGTAGGATAGGATAAGAGAGCTTAGCTGCGTTAAAAAAAGTATATTTCCTACTTTGTGGCAATGTGCACCAAGGTCCGTTTTCCCAGAGGACGACGTAAAAGTACCAGTTGACAATTTTGAATAAATTGAAGGTCCCAGAGTAACTTAGGTTTCAATGACGAGTATAATTTGTACACAGATAAATATACGTATCTACGCATTGAAAACGTTTGAATATACTAGGCAACCCCGTTAATTAGCAGGAATTTTTTAAGTTTCAATGTCACTTCTAGTGGCCAGCGTATATATTTCACGTAGGTAGCATAGGTTATACGTTTATTTTTTTCTAGATATAGACGATATTACCTTGATTGCCTCGAAATATGATTGCCCTTTTCCCTTGGCCGATGGTTCCGTGGGCCGAAAAATATTGTTCTTATTAGCTTTGTTATTCGTACAAGTCAGGATACAAGGGACACTACGACCTCTTGTTGCCTCTGTTTGCCCCCATTGAATAAATGTTTGGGGTATCCGTCAGTGGCGGCGCGTCAAAAATATTCTTAGGGAAGCCGGAAATAATTTGCCTTTCTTATTCTTCATGAACCGTAGTAAAGGAACTGGGCTGGCTGAAAATTAGGCAAGCCGGTGGGAATCGAGTTATATGATCGCTCCGCAACTGGTATCCGTGCACTGTTTGATAATGAACCCATTTATCAAAATTCTTTGGAGTTGTCGACATCTTATCATAACATCCGCACGTACTCATGGGGATATCAAGACTTATGGCTTTCAAGTTGTTTTCTCTGTAGATTACCATTTCGCCTTGAGACTGCTCAAGGAGTACCTAAAGAATACGGTGTAATGTAAGCAAAGATAAGAATCTAAAAGATCCTGCGCCTGGATTGGCTTTTATCCTAATCAAACAGGTGGCCCACAAATTGCCTTTAGGAAATTTTGCGGCGCTTTTATTGCTCTTTTCATGACACGATGGGTTGTTCGAACGAACATTGTTCACAAAGAAGGCTGAGGTCACTCGAAGGGCGCCACTCCTCTCTGTTACGTATAAAGTTTAATTTGAAAAGCATTACTTTCCAATTAAGTCGATGATGCTAAACTTTGTGATTTCATTCTAAAGGAATTGCTATTTTAGGGTTCCGTATCAAAAAGCTAACCCTTCTTGTAACCCTCTTGTAAGCCCTTGTAACTTTGACTTGCCCTTAGGAAGTATTACAACCCAAGATTATATTATATACTCATACTCATTTATTCATAATATTATTGGAATATTACATGTCAGTTGAGATATTATTATTGTTATGTATTGGAAATTAATTTAAGCGGAAGTAGCGTATAAATTCGGACATTTTTTTTTTCTCTGGAAAATTGCCAGTCCGAGAATTTTGACTATGAATGAAAATGTTTCTCTCTCTGAAGTTCTGTTTATCTCTCTCAAGCAAATAAATTGTTAATTATAGGTATCATATGAATAATATTGACGTAAACATTATAGAAAAAATTAAAACATGATCTTTATCTAGGTTTCTTAATGATATTTTTTTAACTAAGCTCCATGTGTACGGAACGGTTTTTAGGAAGAGGCTGTCAAGACCTACTTAATTTTGTTGAAATTAATGTTATTTAAGCAGTATTTGCAGAAAAACTATTTGTTCTAGCACATCAAAAAATATATATTTTAATATTCATCATATTTCAAAGACCGTGTACGGACTCTACACATAATTGGACGAAATCGGCTCGATAGAAAATAATTGCAAAGATTGGTCTTAAATTCATCATTAAACGGTTCTATGTCTTTATTTTTATTACGTATGGGTCTGCAATTAAAAACATAAAGTCAACATATTCATACCTAAACCGCTAACGAGCCATATTTCACAAATAATCCACACTTTTTTTATTTCAATATTATTGTAGTGTTTATTTATTTACTATTCTACGCGCAGAGCTTCCATAAAGAGCGGGATGGTTAATTGGAAACTCACGCGAGTTAGAGCGGCACTTTTTCTAGGTGTTGTCAGCCCCTTAATGATCAACGTCAGGAGCGTGTTATAAAATATTGGCTAAACACGTTTGAGGTTTTTTTTTATTAAGACGTTCGTTCTTCTCAAAGTAGGTATTGTCAACACGCTTCAAGCTGCAATCCGGACATTAAATTAATACATGGTATGTTGGTAAGTTACCGAATGATTAGAAGACTAGCTATGTACGACGTCTGTTGTACGGATTAGTTACGAGTTACGATCACGAGTACTGAAAGGTCTAAAATAATAATAACGCAAGTAAAGGCCTATTTAAGGTTGTTTCACACTAGACCGTTTCGTGTCCGGGCCGGCCCGTTTTCTAGTACAAGAAATCGACGGCCGTCGGGCGTCCTTAGAGAACGGTCTACTGTGAATCATCCTTTAAACGGTGCAAGAACTTGAATGCGATTTTTATTACATTGCAGGATCTAACATTTAACCCAATAAGTCGTAACTCGGTAGCCCGCGCCCCGAAATGTAATGGAGGTTCCTGCATCATGTAAATGGGCATTTAATTAGTAATATGTATTCCATTTTGTATGAAATATTCAATAAATATATAAGAGTTTACGTTACACAATGAAATTAATCCACGTGTAGGATCACTTATTTAGTCGTAGGTATGTATTTTTTTTAATATAAAATTAACCAGGGAAATTACATCACTATATAACGGAATAAATCAATCCCATTCCGGTACTTGTCTCATCTTCAATGTACCATCAACAAATACATCTTTTTTCCCATAGTAGACACCATTGATATATGTGTAGTATTTTGTGGATGGTCCTTAACTAAACTGAAACACTGAAGTGTTTACAGATGGTAATTGTGAACAGTTACCATCTGTAAAGAATGGCCTTTTAGTAACGGTACCCACGAATATGCGGATCGAAGCGTTTATAAAAGACCTCGCAGAAAGTTAGAGGTTTATATTATAAGAAACTGAGTTTTAAAAGAATAACATTTATTTCTTATCGACAGTAGTAGGTATATCACTCACTGAGAGTATGAATTTGTTATCCGAGTAGTTATGAACTAGCAAGTAATTATGAAGTGAAAACTATGAGCGAACGCCTGCACCGCTCAAATTGATTTCTGCTACTTCCTATACTTTTGCACCCTTCTAGCCAACTTCCCCTTCCACCCGTCCTCCCACCTTCTATACCAATTGTCGAACTCGTGAACGTAACGTGCGCTCGTAGTTTGTTGTACCTACACGTTATTGTGAGTTTGATACCTGAACCTTTTCTGGGGGGTCGATGTCCCAATTTGGTACGGTCATTTACCCGTGATCGATTACAAACAATTAGGTAGTTGACCGTCCACCGGCCGGAACGCATATTATATATGCATATGGTATATGTATCTTCTGTTGTTATCTGTAGTCGTGCGACCAGTAATATTTACCTACACATGCAGACTTTTATAAAATATTCACACACTCGTCCTCCTAGAAATTTCCCGGTTGAATTGCCGGGTTGGTTGCCCGTGAGAGCTACTGTAGCCAAATGGTCACGCGACATTGCGAAATTTTATTTTTATTTCACTTATTTATTATTTCATCGACACACGTTTAATAGCATGTATTGTGTCGCAGAGTATTCATTTCATCAACTTCGCAGTATTTTCATTGTGAAAACATGTCGTCTATGAAACGCAAATTCTGTGAAACATTAATTCGATGAAGCTTTTATCCTGCAAATGCAAAACAGGGTCAACCTTTTTTGAAACCCAGTGGTACGGGGTTCTCACTTCATTATCATCATTAACATTGGCCACAGCATCTTTGCAGCAAAAAAGAAATCAACGTGAGGTGTTGCCCGCAACGTCGGCAATGACTATAAAATTCGATAGCAGAGCCATTTTCTGCTGCAGCGAACTGAGGTGGACGTCACTGCGAATTCTCTTCTGCCTAAGGCTCTCCAACCAGTCTTCATCGTGCTTTTTCACACCCTTTCTGAGTTCACGACTTTTAGAATGATTCGCAATTACAATATCCATAATAAAAGGGGTAGCATTTAACGAACCACCAAATTAATTGCCGAATGATGCCCTAAAAAATTACATTTGATTACCAAAAATACTAGATTCGCACCAAATTTTCAACTCCATTTAAATATAAAGTGCAACTCGAAGAAGTAACATGTCAATAACCTATTAAATTAAATTGTTACCAAATAAATTAGTCTCTACCCAAAAATACTTAATGATCACCTAATTTCAAACACCAAATTTCATATAATTCGCATCCAAATATAACTGGGATCGTAATCCTATTAAAATTAATTACACCCAAATAATTCTTTCGATACCCAGAAATACTACATGATCACCTAATTTCAAGCGTCATTTGTTTCATCAAATTAATATCTAGTCTATAATACCGGATCTACGCAATGTAAGAAACGCAAGCGTCATGTTTCGGATTCATCGAGCGACATGTGTCGGACCGACACGCGACATGTTCGGGCTCATCGAGCGACATGTTTCGGACTCACACGCGACATGTTTCGGATCCAGCGACATGTCTCGGACCCATCGAGCAACATGTTGGGGTCATCGAGCGACATGTTTCGGACTCACACGCGACATGTTTCGGATCCAGCGACATGTCTCTGACCCATCGAGCGACATGTTGGGGTCATCGAGCGACATGTTTAGGACTCACACGCGACGTTGTGGTTACCGAGTGACATGTTGCTGCCCCCAACATGTCGCTCGATGGGTCCGAGACATGTCGCTGGATCCGAAACATGTCGCGTGTGAGTCCGAAACATGTCGCTCGATGACCCCAACATGTCGCTCGATGGGTCCGAGACATGTCGCTGGATCCGAAACATGTCGCGTGTGAGTCCGAAACATGTCGCTCGATGACCCCAACATGTCGCTCGATGGGTCAGAGACATGTCGCTGGATCCGAAACATGTCGCGTGTGAGTCCGAAACATGTCGCTCGATGACCCCAACATGCCGCTCGATGGGTCCGAGACATGTTGCTGGATCCGAAACATGTCGCGTGTGAGTCCGAAACATGTCGCTCGATGACCCCAACATGTCGCTCGATGGGTCCGAGACATGTCGCTGGATCCAAAACATGTCGCGTGTGAGTCCGAAACATGTCGCTCGATGACCCCAACATGTCGCTCGATGGGTCCGAGACATGTCGCTGGATCCGAAACATGTCGCGTGTGAGTCCGAAACATGTCGCTCGATGACCCCAACATGTCGCTCGATGGGTCCGAGACATGTCGCTGGATCCGAAACATGTCGCGTGTGAGTCCGAAACATGTCGCTCGATGACCCCAACATGTCGCTCGATGGGTCCGAGACATGTCGCTGGATCCGAAACATGTCGCGTGTGAGTCCGAAACATGTCGCTCGATGACCCCAACATGTCGCTCGATGGGTCAGAGACATGTCGCTGGATCCGAAACATGTCGCGTGTGAGTCCGAAACATGTCGCTCGATGACCCCAACATGCCGCTCGATGGGTCCGAGACATGTTGCTGGATCCGAAACATGTCGCGTGTGAGTCCGAAACATGTCGCTCGATGACCCCAACATGTCGCTCGATGGGTCCGAGACATGTCGCTGGATCCGAAACATGTCGCGTGTGAGTCCGAAACATGTCGCTCGATGACCCCAACATGTCGCTCGATGGGTCCGAGACATGTCGCTGGATCCGAAACATGTCGCGTGTGAGTCCGAAACATGTCGCTCGATGACCCCAACATGTCGCTCGATGGGTCCGAGACATGTCGCTGGATCCGAAACATGTCGCTGGATGCGTCCGAAACATGTCGCTTGATGAGCCCGAACATGTCGCGTGTTAGTCCGAAACATGTCGCTCGATGACTCCAACATGTCGCTCGATGGGTCCGAGACATGTCGCTGGATCCGAAACATGTCGTTGTGTGAGTCCGAAACATGTCGCTCGATGAGCCCGAACATGTCGCGTGTCGGTCCGACACATGTCGCTCGATGACTCCAACATGTAGCTCGATGGGTCCGAGACATGTCGCTGGATCCGAAACATGTCGCGTGTGAGTCCGAAACATGTCGCTCGATGACCCCAACATGTCGCTCGATGGGTCCGAGACATGTCGCTGGATCCGAAACATGTCGCTGGATGCGTCCGAAACATGTCGCTTGATGAGCCCGAACATGTCGCGTGTTAGTCCGAAACATGTCGCTCGATGACTCCAACATGTCGCTCGATGGGTCCGAGACATGTCGCTGGATCCGAAACATGTCGTTGTGTGAGTCCGAAACATGTCGCTCGATGAGCCCGAACATGTCGCGTGTCGGTCCGACACATGTCGCTCGATGACTCCAACATGTCGCTCGATGGGTCCGAGACATGTCGCCGGATCCGAAACATGTCGCGTGTGAGTCCGAAACATGTCGCTCGATGACCCCAACATGTCGCTCGATGGGTCCGAGACATGTCGCTGGATCCGAAACATGTCGCTTGATGAGCCCGAACATGTCGCGTGTTAGTCCGAAACATGTCGCTCGGTAACCACAACGTCGCGTGTGTGAGTCCGAAACATGAGTGGTAGTTCTGGCGCTTCGCCGGCCGCTGCCGCGGCACGCTCGCTTCGCTCGCTCGGCTCGCGCGTTGTATATATATATATTTATGTGTGTGTGTGTGTGTGTGTATATTATATACACATACGCTAACGTATGAGTCTCGGGTATCAACATAAGGTGTCAAGCATTGCGACGTTTACCTTAATTGGAAGTTTAACTTTTAATTCAATTCTAAAAATAATTAATTTGAATGTATTAACTACAATATAGCTTGTAATGTGTATAATATTTGGACGTAATTCTAATAACAAATGATGCACGAGATTTGGTGGTAGTTTAGTATTTTTGGTGGTACTTGAGAATTTTTTGATGCGATTATAAAATTTCAGGGAACGCAATAAGTAAAATAGCTGCTACTGCTGGAATAATAGGTATGAGTGGTTAGATGATCTGAAATTGATGGTCGATACATTTTTTTGAGTGTTCAGTCTTATTTTAGGGTTCGAAAATTTGGTGATATCAAAAGTTATTTAGGTGATCATTTTATTTGTTCCCTAATAAAAGTGGCGCATCTTACCGCTCGTCTTCAGTAGCTTATATATTTTTGTTCATTCGCATTATATTATAAACTCCTTAAAATCCACTGACCGCCGAAGTGCACTCCGGTAAATATGAAGTAACAATATTTACACTCCCTCTCTCTGGACCTCATTGAGGGGAGGTATCCCCATTGCAAATGTCCCGCTCTAACACGCGTGCGTTTGCAGTTAACCATCCCGCTCTCTACGGAAGCTCTACGCGTAGTTTTCGTAAACATTTAAACATAGTCATTAAACCAATCATTATCTCAAAGCAAATCCTACGAATTTGTCTATAACTATTTAGGATCGTTAATTGAGTAAAAAAATGTAAAATATCAGTAATATAGAAAAAGCATTCCAAAAAGGGGTAACTATGCGATATTTTTCTATCGAGTGAAATTCATCGGGTCTTGTAACTGACTACGATTTTGACTAGACAAGATCCTTATGTAACACATATATTTTTTTTAGAATTTAAGACACTATATTCTATGTCTCAGATTGTTTTGAAAAACTCAAAAGTGGTAAAATCTAGCCTTAAGGCACGAGTGAATAGGCATCTTCTGGGTGAGCTCGCTTCATCGTCGGCCTCATCTTTGCCCCCTGGCTGGGCAAGAGCAAGCCCATTTTTAATTAAAAAAACTCATTTAAGTCCAAATTAACTAGAAAGAAAATTAACAATCTTGAATTCCTAAATGAAGTGCTTCAGCTTAATCCCTAAATTGCCTACCATCATTGTAAATCATCCAAATACCTACCATTAATTTAAAACTTGGTAAGCCAAACTCCATCGGGAGGTAGACAAATTAACCTTCAACATATTTTTAATAACTCTTAATTAAATTGCCTTGACTGGGTGGAAAACTTTATTAATGCCAATCACCTTGATTATATAACTTAAGAGGCCTTACAAGTTTAAAATTTTTTTGATCTAAAATTTTGACAAAAGTATTGATAATACCAATAAAGTGAGTATAGGATACGATGATTTCATTAAAGTTTTAGATAGTAACATTGCCCTTTTTTGATTTTATTTTGTGTAGTAGAATTTAAGCGGGAAAAAGCAGTTTTTAGCTCGAATATGGTCTATTTGGAGTGATGTTTGAAACAAAATATTTTAATGAAAAATGCAAGAAATAAATATAAAATGTATGTCATTAGGTCGCAATAGTCCTGTTCTAGATAGTAACATTGATAAAATGTCAAGAAACTTGTCAATTAAACGGAAAATGGGCTAAATAAATGAGCATTTTTTACCTTATAAGGACCCTTAAGTTAAAAAACGGGTGGTGTAATCTATCAGTTTGATTATATAACTTGAATAAAAAACGGGTGTGATTGTAACTTAATCATTTACTTTGACGATGACTACTAATTATTAAGTCTAATACCTATCCTCTTAAATATAAGATAGGTTAAGAAAAATAATCATTAATCATGTTAGATTAATGATGTTGTTTCAGTGAGAGCTATTTAGGAAATAAGTGCATTTTCAGTCTGTGTGTTCCTAGTTTATTAAGTTATTATGTACACTTGTTTCTGTTTGTTCTCCAATAAAATAAATAAATTAAATAGGTATATATTTATGTGTATATTAAGTAAAATATAATCAAGGACCTACTTATTAAACATTACTATTACAAAACCAGCATTTTTGCTTAACAAGTTATTCTACTTTTAATATTTAATTAACGTGAAATGTACCTTAATCCCGTTGTTATTACAAAAAGTCACGTATTTAGGGCCCGACCGCAACATTCTTACTTTGAGTGAAATGTATGCGCACTGAATTTAATGTATAGTGATGTAAGTATGTAGCAATGTGTTATGGGGATGTCTCCATGATACAATTATATATATACTGCGCCCGACATTCCGCGACATCGATTAGTAGTGTGGAGTGTGGGTGACACAAGCTGCTATCGAGCTAAACGATAATAAGCGGTCGTAAGTGAGTGTGGCATCAACAGTGCCGACACTTGTGTCACGATGGAGTGGCGGACCTTGTAATGTAAACAATGCCCCCGTGTAAAGAGACACGCGGATATCATACGCATACGAGAAATCAAGATTGAATCTTTTCAGGAATGGCTGTTTTGTAGAATTTTCGATGAAACTTGATCCGTATTTCCTCTTATGTATTGATCAGAAGATAGAGGAACAAAGGAAAATAAATACTTAACTTTCGTTTTTTTTTTCTATTAACAAAATTATAAGCGATCATGTTTCGGCTCTAACAGGAGAAAAAATCATGTAGTCAAAAATCACACATCATAATTATATCTTAAAATCATAATTATAAAACTAGTAATCATTAATTTCGAATCTGGTGCTCATAATGGCGTTACAACGAACGCAATATTTTTCATTGCACAGCCTTAACCTATAGATAGGAGAATGTATTGACGTAAATTGTAAATTATATTTACGACGCCAATTTTATAATTATTTTATGATACCTATACATTACTGAATCTAGACTATTGTCGTAACACAACTTTGTGAGAATATTTTACTAGGATTTTTAGGTAGATAGGTCCTCATGGCATTAAGTCCGCCGTTTGTACTTACATTGTTTGTGCAATAAAGTTTAAAATATCTGGACGGCTGGCTTTGCTCGGCGTTTTCCCGGGCATGAGACCTAGCTAGATCGATTGCAAGTCCCTGAAATTCCTCACATACCAAATTTCATCAAAATCGTTAGAGCCGTTTCTGAGATCCCCGAAATAAATAAATAAATATATAGAGATATATACAAGAATAGCTCGTTTAAAGATATAAGATAAATAAATTAATAAATCTAAAATCTTCAATAAGTAAGGAATCATAAATGTCATGGCGCTAAAATGTTACTGTCGACTTAATATCGAAGTCATATTCTTTAAAATTTGAATAGCGCAGGTTTGCGCTTATTTGGAATTACAAGTTCCAAAAGGATCTATAAGTACTCCAAAAGTTCTCTGAATATTGAATATGTCTTACATCCGTATTTGTTAAGAACGAACGATTGTATAATATCTGGAAAATCAATGTCCGACTTCTATATTGATTCACTATATTTTACGTGCTCGCTTTGATGCCCACTAACCTAACGAGCGAGCGTGCGAAATGGATGCACAAGCAGTGAACCAAGTAGAGGCTCAGAACTAATCACGCCCGTTTGTAATGGAATGTCACGAAGTTTGTCACGTCAAAGTCGACTTTTGTAAAGTTGATGGCATGAACAAATAGGACATTATTTGGGCGTTTGTTCCAAATCACTTTCATGCATAATTTTTGTCGAAATTGGGCAAAGATTTTACCTAATGCCGTTTTCGGTAATTTGGTAGAAGTGCGGGACATCTACCAGCTAACTCCGAAATACCACCAAAATCTACAGCCAATTCGTCAAACAGGTGTCCACGAAAGTGAGGCGGTAAAAACGCCCAAATAATTACCTAAATCATGCAAAATATGTATACCGAATTGCGCTTAGTTAAATTATTTCTTTCCCTATTCTCCACCAAAAGTACATGGGTCTCCTCTCCGAGATTAAATGCTTTTGAACCAAAAATATAACTTTTTGGCAATGAATGATCGCTCAACATTAAAAATAACAACTAAAGTTAAGAGGCCTTACAAGTTTTAAAATATTTTGGTTTCAAATTTTGACAAAAGTATTGATAATACCAATAAAGTGATTAAAGAATACGATGATCGTTTGCAAGTTTTAGATAGTAACATTGCCCTTTTTAGATTTTATTGCATGTAGTAGAATCTAAGCGGAAAAAAGCAGATTTTAGCTCGAAAATTGTCGATTTGGAGTGATGTTTGAAACAATATTTCTTAATGAAAAACCATGAAAATACATTTAAAATCTATGTCATTAGGTCGCAATAGTCCTGTTCTAGATAGTAACATTGAGAAAATATCAAGATACGTGTCAATTAAACAGAAATTCGTCTAAATAGATGAGCCTTTTTTAACTTATAAGGACCCTTAAGGCGATATATCGATTGAAAGAGACTCTCGTATGTTTTTCGCTCACGACGAAACGGGATGCAACACTCTTAGAGAATGGCTTTTTAAACAAATCTTGATAAATAAATAAAAATCATTTATTTCAGAGTTATCATCCATAATTGGTTAGTAGAAATAAACATAAAAATAGTGTTAGTAATACTTAAAAAAAAATTAAATATCTGACTGTGTGCAGGTTTATTAAATTTCCGCTTGACAGAGTTTACATGAGGTATAATACCATCATATTAACTTAATAGTGTCTTTCGATAATGCGTTATTATAGAGGCTGAGTAAAAAAAGGAAAATATAGGCTCCTTTGGATTTTTTTTCTATAGACAAAATTTTAAGCAATCATTTTAGGCTATTGTCAGAAACACAATCATATAGTCATGAATCATATATCTCAAAATCAGTCCCTATTGTTTCCTCGTCTGGGCAGAAAAGCGTTTCAAAGTTTCTAAATTTCTCGTTTTAGCGCCTTAAGACGAGGGGAGAAAATGCTTCTTTCTATTGATGAGATCTTTCTTTCTAGGGCCGGTTAAAAATTATGTACTTTAGACGCACTGACTGCATTTGGAGCTGCGGTTTTAGTCACTGTTTAAAGTTGGGCATCACTTACTACCCTGTAGATCTAGTATAAGTTTTTTCGAAACATTAACTAATTCGAACGCGTTTGCGTTTTGTCTCAAAATGTATGAAAACGCTCTCACCGAGTTTGAAATACGCGCGTTCATCGGTTAGCAACAAATGTTATACTCGCTGTTTTAGTTTCCACTAGTGACCACCAGAGGCGCTGTTCACGTTTTCATACCACTTTCATATATTTTGAGATAAAACGCAAACGCGTTCGAATTAGTTAATGTTTCGAAAAAACTTATACTAGAGCTACTGGTAGTGTAATTGTGTAAGTAACTTTACGAATCAACTGCCAGATTCGCTCCCTTTTATAAGTCGACGCATCAATTATGCACATAATTGCAGCTATGTAATTGTAATTTAGATGTGTCAGTTAAAGCATCATGTGTGTTGCATTTAATTACCTAATTTGTAAATATTTAGGAAAGAGTGAATCTTGAAGGTATTTTTTATGAGTACAGTCAAGGGCACCAATACACTTTTTCACCTTATTCCATTGAAATAAGGTCCAGAAGTGTATACATATTGATGCCCTTGACTGTACAGCGACTGGCCTTAGTGTCACCTGATGGAAAGCGACGACAAGGCCTAAGATGTAGCTCGCTGGTTCAGTATATAATAGCTTATTCACTCTTGCCTTGAAGAGGCTTAGATTATAATTGTCCGGAAATACAGAAGACGGGCGCAAGTTCAATTCCTTTGCTGTTCGCTATAGAAAACAGGAAGCAAATCGTTTCAAGCGAATAATTAAATTCAACACAAAGCGGTCCTCCAAAATGTATCCGATAAAATACTGATGGGCAAGCGACTCGACAGCGGTGTTCCAAGCTTTGCAATTTAGACTCGACTGACGGACCCTCCGTCTTTAACAATTTTATGAGCTCGGCGCTCGATTGATACCAAAATAAAATAAATGAAAATAATTAAATAATGGTGGGATATGAGATAGAAAGACATTTCCATAACATCGTTAACGTTAACCTAAGTATATAAGTAATGTGATACCATGAATACCTTTGAAAACGCACTAAGTTGATCACATGCGTCTAGTCTAACGTAGTATCGATAAAAACGCACTTAAAAGTATGTTTCCTTTAAGTACAGGATGACCCACAAATACGTTGACACGGAGTTTTTAGGATATTTTTTATTATCACTACTACATGGCTTTTATAAGAAAGCGTTGAAAATACTATCATTAAACTAAAGAAAACTAGTTATTTGCAAAATATCCCTTTTTGGCTTTGATACAATAATTGCAAACGTACGTGTTAAAATTACTAACAAAGTGCCGCACGTCCTAAAACTTATTTGGTCCATTATTTGAACACCTAGCTTTCAGAGCAATGTACTTGTACATTACTACAAATATGTTTAGGGCAAATAAACGGTATGGTATGATATGATATCATGTTTGTACATACCTACATGTTATGGACTTAAGTGTGATGGTTCATATATATCCAGTTTGAGAGATTCAACCGTGTTAAACCTATTAAATTAAAATATTTGACGATAAGCAAATTATTTAATCTCGTCTCGATCCCAGATTAATCCTTAAGTCCTGTAATTGGTAAACAGGTTAAGCAAGTTAAAGCTGACTGCCAGAGCAAAGATTTCATCAGATACTTGTTAAAACGAATTAATTAATTAGGGGGTCTGTGTTGTATAGAGAGAGATAAATATTTGAGAAAACGATGTTCCTATTTTATATAAAATAATTATGAGATAATTTACAAATAAAGTTACTTCACTTAAGTATTTTAACATAAGTTCAGTATTAATAACGTACACGTTTTTCTGAATTTAATTTTACCTTCCTGCGTTCTAATTTTGCACTGTCATTAAAATCAAAATGTTGAAATTTATAATTGAAATATCTTAGACAGTATGTTGTCTATAACGCCTAACCTTCTGGTTCTTTATTATAATAATATTTTGTGGACAATCTAAATGGAAATGTTACCTATATTTTTTATGTTAACACAGGGAAACGCTCGGCAACTGCATGGGTCTCGGAGAGAGGCCCTACAGCCCGCCGTGGTGGGGTCAGCTGGCCTGGTTCTCCGTCTTTGCCGTGATGCTAATGCTGGCCGTTCTTGGAAATACATTAGTCATATGGATTGTACTTGGTAAGTGTCAGTCAAAAGTCACTTTTTTCGCTCAGACCATGAAAAAAAAGTAAGTAGACGCACATAATAAGTAATAGTACTACGTACAGAATTTGCACTGTTATCAAATCGCCAACTTACAAACCCAAATTATAATAGGTAAATAACAAATATTGACCACACCAAGCGAATGACGAGACGACGCGACCGTCCGGTAGCAATTCGCCACTGAATGTACTTGCAGCGGCCCGAGGTGGTACTTGCAGCGGCGCGGCGAACTGACGGAGTGAAAGCCGCCTGGTAGACGGAACATTACGAACACCCAATGGCCAATAAGTAAGCAAACGCTCATGAATGCACACATTACCTATAGAGATACAAATTACACCATGTAGTGCAAAAATATGGGTGCATATTACTTACTCAAAAAGTCTCAATTATATTTAAATGTCGGGAAATGCGGATTTCGGTAGTCGGTACAAAGCGAGAGAATTAATTCGATACATATTTTTGCACTTGCCTGTACGGTGTACGCGTAGTGTGTGATATGCTAATTGCCTGAATTTGATGGTTCAACTTCCCATTTGTATCAAGAGATAGAAGTGAGAACGTTTATGAATAAGAGGTTCTAGCACAGAATAAGTAATAGTACTACGTCCCACTGTTAATAAATCCCCAATTTACTTTCCCAAATTATAATAGGTAAATAATAAACTTTGAACACACAGCCACTGAATAGACCACCTACAAATGTACTTGCAGCGGCGTGGCGAACTGACGGAGTGAGAACCCCCTGTTTCTATAGTGTTCATTGTTTTTGATCGCAGCCCATCGACGAATGCGGACAGTGACCAATTGTTTCCTGGTGAATCTGGCCATCGCCGACTTACTGATGGCAACGTTGAATGGAGCACCGAACTTCGTGTTCTTGGTGACGGCACACTGGCCGTTCGGCGCCGCCACGTGCACCGCGAGCAACTTTACTGCGAACCTGACGGTGTCTGCTGGGGTCTTCACGCTGGTGGCCATAACTGTCGACAGGTAAGCAATACGAGTATGTAAAGAAACTGCCGTAGATTGATAAATCGGTTTGAAAAATCGTTTTAAAACCTATTTTCAGAAAAACACTGACAAATAGTGTTAAGCCCATTGGTGTTCTGTTTTCACATTTACACACATAGTCAATTAGTCAGTAGGTACAATATTTGGGTAAATTGGTAGGTATCCAGTATCCAGGTTTTTCGACGGAGTATATTTGTATGTTCATAATACATACTACATTTTATTGCTGTTAAATTTTGGTGCCAGTAATTTCTTCGAATGTAGGTATGTTTGTTAATTCTGCATTAACCCTTTACAACCGAGAAATCGCAATTGAAGAAAACCAAAATAGACTTTAATGACACTTGTAAAAAAATTGACAAATATAGAGTTGTGAAATCCCCCAACTTGTAATTAGGATTGTTCATTATTTTTAACCCCCCATTTTTATTTTTATAGAGTATTCTAAGAAACCAATTTGAATGTTTTAGGAATTCATAGTTCTGTTTATTTTTTTAAATGTATTGAAAATATAAGATGAGACTTCTCGTAAGTTAGAGCTTTGTGGCTGAATCGATAAAAAGCACAAGCCAAGCACAATAAAGACAAAAAATAAGTTGTCAATGTCAGTTAGATCAATAATAATATAAACAAAACTAATAAATAAACCATTTTAATCTGAAATACTTATGTGATAATACTGTTCAACAAAATAACAAGTAAACTTTGTATGGTCTTTTTATTTGCACTAACGTCGAATTGATCCTCGCAGCAGTAATATGTATAAGTAAGACTGAAAATACTCCACATTGACTTCACGATACCACGTTTTACGTAAGCCTTCCCGGTTTTTTAATTTTGTTTTAGAGCTATTTTTTTGAATCATTTTCACGTTCGAAAACAACGTTATTACCTAAAAATAATTTATAAGTGAAGGAATTGACAGTGGTGACGGTTAAACACCACAGATCCAAACTATTTTAATGACCGTAGATTTTACATATTCAGCCAAAAAGGATTCGAGAAAAGTCAAACAAAGGTCACACGTATATGTATTGCAATATCTCTAATCATTGATTATTTTGTCGAAGTAATTGCCTGAAATTGTTTGAAAATCCCATATCTCGAAATGAATTTCGAATTAGCACCTTTGAAAAATAATGAAGAATCCTAATTGTACTATATGTACAAAATGATACATGATTGGTTACTACCTATCTTTTTCTAGTAGATGTTACAGCTCTTTATAGATAGTTATCCAAAGTTTACATGTCATCGATTTGACATTAGTAAATTAATAAGGTCCATAAAGTGCATTATTTGTTTGATGTGATTTGTCAACTATAAATAAGATGATATGTAGGTAGATGGACGGTTGCCAGTGTTCGGACATCGTCGTAAACAGCCATTTGTCTCTTTCCAAAGACAGACGTGCAATATTTAAAGCCGGGTACTGTAAATATGTATATAAGCACTATGAGTACATACGATTGTTTTGCATTGATTTATAAACATGAAACGTGGGGCGTTACAGAAATTCATTACCTATACTTTTCAATCATGTCTGAATAAACTATGATTAACAAGAAGGCATGAAAAATATCTCGAATTGTATTATGGTAATATACATTTGAATACCTACAACACTAGCCAATTATTTAAGCAAATTTGGTTATGCTGGTGTTGTGGTGTTGCCACCCCTGCCTACATGCATAATTTATGAAATCATGTCTGAATTTATGAATTATATTCTAGGTTAAACTAAACTAGACATTTTAAATAAAGTCACATTAATAAGAGTGTTTATCTGATTACCTACATTAAGAAATCACTTTTTAATTGTAGGCTTCCGTACCCGAAGAGTTCAAACGAAACCCTATTTCTGTCACTCACGCGTCCGTCCATCCGTCCGTCCGTGGTCCGTCACACAATTTTGTTCAGAAGATTTTTTTACCTTCCCATTGACCAACACATACCTACTAATATATTGGTAAATCTGTTTTTTTACTTATTTTGCGTAATTGAAATTTCCTAAATGTGCGAAATCCGACACGCACTTTAGCCAGTTTCTTAATTAATTGTTAATGCTTAACTAGGCATTAAAATATTGCTTTAATATATAGCAAACATCGGCCGTGATGCTGTGTCACAAATAAATGTGTAGGCAATGGAAAAAAAAAAAACCAGCTTGCAGGCCTCTCGTCTATCCGCAACTCAAACGTGATATTACTTTATTTTACTAAACGGTTAAAACTCACGTAGACCAGAGAGACCAGAGGGGTAGAGTTCGAAACATGTCGCCCGAAGTGACAATTAATACGTGAGTTTTAACCGTTTAGTAAAATAAAGTTATAACATGTCTCACGAAAGTTTAAATTCAAGTGATATTACTTTTCAGCCTTATTATAAGGAACATAACATCGATATTTCATTGCATGTTTGAGTTTTTTTATACCACTCTCTTATTTTGACATAGGTACCTAATACATATCTATTCCCGGACGTCTCAAAGAGTTGTAAAAGAAAATTAATGATTTCATGTCACAAAGAAGTGTCGTGGAAATCCAATTTACCTAGTTTTCTTCCAATTGAAAGCAATTTTCTAGTGGTTAATATTGCTTTCAATCCCTTCTAAATGGTCATCATTCTTTTGACTCGATACATTTCCGAATTATTGTCATTTTATTCATATATAAATAAATTACGGATTTTCTTTTTTAAATAAATGCACTTAAATCGTAAATATGGGAGGATTTCCGAAGGAAAATAAAGTATTTTCCCACTTTGCAAGGAGCGAAGGAACCGAAAACCATTTAAAACTCATTTATTGTGATTTAGTCTATTTCATTTTAGACATAATTAAATAGGTGCAATACATATATATATATATATATATATATATATATAACCGTTTTTAGCTATAGGGAAATTGTTATTTAATTACTATCTTCCAGTTGAGAGTGTGTTGTGGGCAATTGGCTCGCAACCCTTCACTGCAAATATTAATTTTCAATTTCCTCCAGTTAGTGTAGACATGAAGATGAATTTAATAAAATGTGTTAAGGATGATTCACAGTAGACCGTTCCGTGTCCGGGCCGGCCCGTTTTCTAATGCAGTAGAAAAAAAAGCCGTAGATTTCTTGTTCTAGAAAATGGGCCGGCGCGGACACGGAACGGTCTAGCGTCTAGCGTGAATCATCCTTTCATTCCATTTTGATCTCTACACTAGAGGTGACACTGAAAATTCAATTATTTTTAGCGTACCTACCAACCACTTTTTGAAATAACGGTAGACCTGCTTATATATGTATTATGTTTGCTTAGATATGTGGCTATAGTCAAGCCCCTCCAGCACCGGCTTAGCCGAACCGTAGCGCGCGCGGCGCTGCTCACGGTGTGGTGCTCTAGCGCGCTGCTGGCACTGCCCAGTCTGCTCTACTCCGACACCTATAAAAAAAAGTAAGTGACCCATTAGGAGGTCAAACGGACCTCTTCCTATAAAATTTAATATAAAATAAAATTGTTCGGAATACAACTGAGGTTGCGACAGAAAGAGAGACTTACACAGGATATAACTTTAGTTCGCAATACTGCACAGCAAAATACCTAATAGAGTACTTTTATGACTTTTATAACGGGTGAGCTTGGTTGTGTGTTGAGCTATACATGCACATTGTCTATGTGTGCGTCAGCGTAGGATCTATGAGTTCACGTTGTCTATGTGTTCGTATGTGTCACAACTACAACAATGGCGCACGCGCTCGTGAGATAAAATAGGTACAGTATTTTCTTTTTGATTCTCCTTTTACTTAGCCCGAGAAAGTTTATACGTCAGAAAATAGCGATGTTTTATCCAATTTAGTAGAGATGCGCAAAACGTGAAGTGAAAGGAGCGATTCTTATCTTCATCTCACAAAGATAAAGATCACTTTTTCGCTCATTTCGCTCCTTTCGCTCAGTCAATCTATAACTTCTAACAACTCTTTAAATCGCGACATACGAAAGATATAATGAAAAGATTCGAACAGACATGAGATACATAAACAAAAATATTAATTCATTAGGTAATATAATTTATACTATTAAAAATTTTACTGATTGACAATTAAACGAAAAGATGCAGGTCATTTTAATTCGTGAGTTACAATCTCTACAATTTAGTGAGTAGGAGTCTTGGCCAGTTTCATTGCGTAATTTTGTTTATTAAGGCGATATATCGATTGAAAGAGACGCCCTTATGTTTTTCGCTCACAACAAAACGGGATGCAACACTCTTCGAGAATGGCTTTTTTAGACAAATCTCGTTAAATATCTGACTGTATGGGTTTATTAAATTTCCTCTTGACAGAGTTTAGATGAGGTAAAATACCATCATATTAACTTAATCGTGTCTTTTAATAATGCGTTGTTTTAGTAGGCTGATTAAATTAAGGAAAATATAGACTCAACTTTGGATTATTTGTCTATCTAGAAAATTTTAAGCAATCATATGTCGACTATTGTCGGAAACACAATCATGTAGTCAAGAATCATATATCTGAAAATCAGTCCTTATTGTTTCCTCGTCTGGGCAGAACAGCGTTTCAAATCTTCTAAATTTCTCGTTGTAGCGCCTTAAGAGGAGGGGTAGGGCAAGCTCTCTCCATACAAACTTTGTGCAGGATTTACTTCGTTTGTGATTGCATTAAAGTTATGATTTTTGGTCAGTATGCCTATTTTTCTGATAGCTATTTCGTGATGTAATTTTTTTTTATAATTTTTTTATTTTAATTTTGATTTTTTTTTAAATATTTGAAAATTTTCACATCACGATCTTCGCATATCTAATATTTACAACCAAAAAAAATATTATATTTGTTAGTGCCAAAACCGACGAATAAAACGCGCACAAAGTTTGTATGGGGAAGGCCTTGCCCTACCCTGCGCCTTAATTCAAGTTTCTCATATTGCTACGCCCCAGCTAGGTATAAAGATTGTTTATGAGCGTTTCCAAATTATCCAACACGTAATATACGGACAGGTACATCGCCTTTAATTCAGCTGTATAAAATCTGATTACCGAGTATGTACGTATAATTTGGATGCCGCAAAATAACAGAACTCTGCGCATCTGGGCCAAAAATATCTCGCTCTCAGTTTTAGGGTTCCGTAACCAGAATGGCTAAACCGGAACCCTTATAGTTTCGTCATGTCTGTCCGTCCGTATGTTACAGCCGATTTACTCAGAGACTACAAGTACTACAGTGCGGTAATCAAGTAACGTTTTCGACCGTTATTACGATAGATTTAAATGTCAAATACCATACTAAAACTGACATAAAATACGTACCAACGGTAGTACATATCGTTACGTGATTACCCCGCAGTTGTGAATTTTAATAGGAACATGTTATAAAAGTGATGTGAAATTAGAAAAAAAAAAATTTTACTCCGTACATGTAACCGTGGGATGAAATTTTCTTTGGGTATTTTTGAATAGGACTTTAAAAATTAGTAGTAAAAGTTAGTAGAAAAGTTTCCCATTTCAGTCAATCGTTGGTGAGATATTAGCTGTCAAAGTCGTACAAAGTGTTTGTGTGTGTGTGTGTGTGTGTGCTCCTCTAATTACGAAACCATGAAGATTAAAATTCTGAAAAAAAAATTAAGGCGGATTGTACATTTATAACCGTAGTAAGTAGACCGTTTCGCGTCCGGGCCGGCCCGTTTTCTAATACAGGACGCGCGACGGCTGTCGATTTCATGTACTAGAAAACGGGCCGGCCCGGACACGGAACGGTCTAGCGTGAATCATCCTTAAGGGTTTTTGAGTTATCGCTGAAAACTGTCTTGCCCAAACAAAAGGACGTAGGTGTCATGCCTTAGTTCACCATGAAGATACGACCTTTTTTGATTTAGTATAAGGTGTCGGTACGGAACCCTTCGTTGTTCGTGATCCGACACGAAAAAAAACCGGCCAAGTGTGTGTCGGATCATCCGATCCGTACCTGTCGTTACATTTTCAAACTATTATAACATAAGTCAATCATGAGAAATATCTATGAGAAAAAGTAAACTATTTATTGGTATGTTACAAACTTATACATATTACCTACCTATCAGTATCAGTCTAATGTTGTAACTGCTATAATGCCTTTATTTGGGATGGAACTGCGTGGCACTCGAGATACAGGGAAACCTAGGTTGAGAGCTAGGGATTAAACTTAACTGTGTAATGTTAAAGTTGTAATATAAATTATTATTATTGTTATCTTCATCACAACATGTGCCGAAGCTGGGGCTGGGTAGGTACCGCTCTCCTCTCATGGATAAAAAGGAATAGGGCCGTACATAGCCCCAACGGATGTAGGTACAAATACGAATTATTTTAGCTGAATGCAGGAATAGTTGTGTTTCAGCACCGATTAGTTTTTTTTAAACCAGTCAGTAAGACATTTAATTGGACCCACTGTCATTAAAGTCGCAGTTTTAGAATAATTTTGAGAATCTCCGGATATTTTTTGACCTGTAATGTGTTATTACCAATAAATGTCTATGTCTATGTCCATTATTGAGCAATAAACAATTATACCTACTTAAGCCAAGCAATTTGCAAACAAATGCTATAAGCAAGCAAAATTGCAAAAGGCAGATCCCACTCATAAAATATAAAAAGCCGCTGAAGTGGGTAACTATGCTTGACAGGCCAATGCCTTAAAGCAGCCCTTTCCTGACCCAATATCGGCTTTTAATAACAATCCTTTTTAGGGTTATTTTTTAGTAAACAAGAAACTCTTATAGTTTCGCAATGTCCGTCCGTCGGTCCGTCCATCCGCGGCTTAGCTCGGTAGGTAGGTACCCGTTAGTATTTACTACAAAGCTGTAATTTAATATTGATCACGCCGACAAAACGGTAGTATAAAATAGGGAGAATTTTTTTTTTGGGTTCCTACCTCTCTTACATGTAAAGGGGGGAGGGAGGGGATTTATTTTCTTTCTCTTTTCCCATTGTTTGGGTAGCTCGCTTAAAAATATAATAGGGTTTCTACAACCATTTTTTGATCCAGTAATCAGTTTGCGTTTGCGATATTAAGCTTTAAAGTGATATTTTTTGGTATGGTCAAAACCCCAGAATACCTATTTTTGAACGAGCTACACACACGAATACACGATACACGATGGGGATTGGAGGAAAAAAATGCACCCCTACGTTAAGTGTAGGGGAGATGCCTTAAAAAAAAGTTTTTTAAGAATTAGTTCTACTGTCTTGTCGGCGTACTTAATATGAATACTCAGACAAAATTACAGTTTTATAGTATAGTCATGATGAAACTAGAAGGGTTCCTTGTTTAGTATGTAGGTAATCCGAAAAGGAAATCCAATTATAGATTGTGATTCCTAACTTCAAATATTCGAGACTTATGAATTGAAGTTTGTAGTGAAGAGGCTAAGACTTCTCGTCTGTCAAATCAAGCGATTATTATCGAATAGTTCATTGCATCGATTTTACAACCGATTTTTGAAATGTTTTTATCAAGCCTAATATATATTCCGTATCACAATTGTATCATTCTACACAAACAAAATTTTGTTACTTATTATGAATGGCGTTCTATATTCCCTGCAATAAGAAAGACAGACATTACTTAGATGGTCCCTAACTGAACTTTGTTCCAAGTTGCCGGAGACGTGTTGTATTTCATAGTTTAATTATATGTTTGGTTTTGATTATAAATGTATCGTTTATACCTAATCGATTTTTATCAATTTACGGAAATGTCATATGAATCGAAACGACAGACTTGGTCACAACACTGGTTTTGAAAAATAAAAGACACAAGACGTAACTGTTTGGGTGTTGAATTATTATCGTAAAATCCTCAACGTCTATGATCTGAAAAAATGTAATGTGGGTTAAATTATGTTTGAGAAAAGTAAAATAATCTTTTTATTTACTTGAGAAGCCCTATTATTATTACGTGATTTTATTTATAATTTCGATGACCCATGGTTGTTTACGTTCTATGGAAGTTGTCATGTGTCAAATATTTGAAGTAAGAAATCACAACGTATAATGCTACAGAAGTGTATCCTATCTAACAGATAAAGATCTGGCGAAGCGCCTAATAGAAGCTTCTGGTGACCAGAGGGCTGGCTTCTATTTCGCTCAGCGTTTAAATATATTGCCGTACAGAGTACAGCGAGGCAATGCAGCCAGCCTTCTGGGCACCCTACCTAATGACAGCGATTTAGGCCAAATTTTTTATTTGTAACTTCATTTTTTAAGTAGGTTATTTGTTCTATTTTGTAAACATGTAGTATATAATTATGACACTAATAAAACCTTCTCCAGTATGTACCTAACAGATAAAGAAAATATTCCTTTGTTTGGTATTTATTTCAATTTATCTACTTTGAACTTTGCGGTGTCAAGACCTCTTCCTCGTTAAAAGTTCCGAAACTCCAAATGGATTTGTTGTTTGTAAATTTTTTTTTGACCGACTTGAAAAATATCTACAGTATTAATTTTCGATGGATGACTACTAAATACCTACTACTACTTACTTACTGAACTTAACTATGTAATACTATTATACTATTCTGTGACTATTGCTTATTTCGTTCGCACAATCAAAATATGACTTTTGACAAAAAAGCTGTAATTTCAATCAAGCTGTTCTTTTTTTTGGAAATAATAATAAATTGAACAAATCCAGTGCAAAAAACCGTATCTTAATCGGTACTTTGTACTCACCCTAAACGCATTTTTTTATGCAATATATATTTTCCATTCCGTCGTATTTAACAAATACTCGTAGTTACATATGTACAGGAGTATATATACAGGAGGTTTTTATCTTTTCTTATCAGAATGCCTTATTTTATTGAAATAATTTGATCCGTTCATCCTTGGGTCCATGTTGGATCCGGATTTGGTCAGCTTTAGGATTGATATATTTTAATGGTATTTAATTAGTTTAGATAAATTTGTAATGATGTGTATATTTTAGGTACATCAACGGCGAAAGAGAAATATGCTTCATTAAATGGCCAGATGGGAGCTACCCCACATCGAAAACTGATTATTGGTAAGAAATTAAATTTTACTGCGTATGCAATAACTAAGTACTATAAAGGGATACTATTCACTCGAGAGTTGTATCTCGTTTTTGAAAACAAATTCAGAAGGATTATTTATGTCACACCTGGCCATAAAGCGGCAATTACCGCACGCTCCGCGCGCGGGAAATCCCACTTCCTGGCCAGGGGGTAACATAAAATTTTGTACTTAACACGGGCGGTAATAAAGAAAGCCTCAGATCGCATATTTATCGCCCTTGCCTTCGGCTCGGGCGTCAAATACCTGCGATCTGAGACATTCTTTGTTTTACCGCCCTTGTTAAGTAATGTACTATTGTGTAGTTTCGGCGCCAGCATTGGCTGACAGTTGGTATCGCTTTGAAATGTTTACTTTTTGTAGGGCGGCGGCTCGGCGGATTTCTGGTAACTTTTAATGATAACTAAGCCTCTGGCTCATTCAGGGTACAAATTGTTAACGCCACCTGAAGGAAAATATTCTTGATAATGAAAACAGGAAAATTGACCCAATTATGTGAAATAATCGTTTTATTAAAAAAACTGCAACAAAGGTTTTTTTACCTTTAATATCCTCGGACTCTGTTATAAGTGGCAATTGGAAAATTTGGTCAATATTTAACTTCAAAATAATTTAAATAATCCAATGATTTTTTTAAACCATGATGGTTAGAATCAAGCCTACGGATCGTTTGTTTTATACGAAAATTGTATAAACATATGTGTTAACAAGGCTACTGGTTTATAACTATAAGTTGCAACGGTAAATAAAATAAAATACCATGCTGATCAACTGTTTTATAAAATCTATATTCTTCCGTAGTTACAACCTAGTGTTCCTGGGCGTGACGTACGTACTGCCCATGGCGGTGATGGTGTGGGCGTACGCACGCATGTCCGCCGCCCTGCGCGGGCGCGCCATCGGAGAGTGCACGCACCACCAGATGCAGGTCGTCAGAGCCAAGCGGAAGGTATGTCTGAAAATGATGATCAACGACAGTGACCATCCGTATAGCTACAATCTAGTGTTCCTGGGTGTTACATACGTACTGCCCATGGTGGTGATGGTGTGGGCGTACGCGCGCATGTCCGCCGCGCTGCGCGGGCGCGCCATCGGAGAGTGCACGCACCACCAGATGCAGGTCGTCAGAGCCAAGCGGAAGGTATGTCTGAAAATGATGATCAACGACAGTGTCCATCCGTAGCTGACCCGACATACACTTGTAAGTAGTATCTAAATGAATCAGCACAACTATTTATAACTCGATCTAACTGGGCTGTATTGTGTTGGCAAGTTTACACACGAGTGCTTAAGTAAAAGGTTAATAATTTTTCGTTTATTTACAGACCACAATAAATATAGACAAAATTTAGGTCCTAAATAGAAAATAACTGAGATTGATAGTTTTTATGACACAAATACAAATTCAGTGTTGCGTGAAATTACAGTGTAGTAAAATAGAGGTAAGTAGACAGTTCTAATACCCTGAAGATTTTCGACGGCGACTGTATCTGGCTTATACCGCAATTCTGTGCACGGGCTCGAGTAGATTTACTGAACAAAATTGGAAAATAGAAAATAGAGTAAAATAACTTGTGTAGAGTCGAGTAGTCGAGGAACCTGAATGTTTGTTGAAAATAAAATGACCTGGTTTTTAAATTATGAAAGATGATCAAAACTGAGTTTTCACTAATCCAAAAAAGGACCTACATTTTTGCGGTATTCATTTACAGGCTATTCGTCGGTTCATATGTACATTTACTATTTAGATTATCATTTTGTATTGATATATGATAAAGAATTAATAATAGAAAATAAACTGTTTAAAAATCTCGTTTTTAAAGCTACTGAATCCAAATAAATATTCAGTCATTGCTCACTGGATGCTTTTTTTTCTAGTATCCACACAATGTAAGATATCTGGAACGATATAGGTACCTAAACCTATTAGTAAAAATGTATTCCTAGTAACGCAAGTGGTTGTAATAATACCATCAATATACACGGGTACCTATTGTTGGATAAAGATTTTCTACGATAACAGAGCTGGGGCAAGCGAGAGATTTCCGGTCGTCTTTTGTAGTCGATCCGACTGGTAAATTTTACTCGTGCGCACTTTAGAACTGCGTTGTATACGGGTGGATGCTCTAACTAAAAACATGAGCCGTTTAAAGCAACTGAAATATTTTCAGCTATTCGTTAAAGTTACATTTATTACGTCATTTCAGTTTTTTAAAACCTGCTTCTGATTAGGCGACTTCCTGACTTGGCGGGGCGGGATCGATATGTGACATTTTCTTCTTTGACGTAAACTTACTGACGTCGCAAAGATTCTCACTTGACATAATACTGTCAGTATTACGTTTGCGCAGTAGTAATATCATGCGCAGAAGCGGAGCAGTACCACCTTCGCATCGTCCCGCTACCGCGCATCCCGCGCCAGTCAGGAAGCACTCATTTAAATGTAGGGGCGTAGTAAAAAATGGTACCGCGTCGACTGACAGCTGACATTGACATTTGACACTTTTCTCATATCGTACTGCCTCCACACCGACAAATCAGGAAGTCGCCTAGACGGCGTAAACTGCCAATGCGTGAGAAGTAACGCATTTAAAAACATCTGAATTGAAAAGGCTGACAATATCGGCGTACCCGCGTTATGTGTATTTATATATATCGTAGAGAAGAATTCCTTAAACGCAAAACACATTTTTAAAATACGATGAAAAAGGTTGACTCGAAAGCAATGGCATTATCGTTAACTTAGATAGAAACCTTATTCCACACTAATTGATCATCTAAATATAGTTTTGTTTTTAGTTGATTCGAGAAATAAATTGTACATACCTCGGTACCTACGATATTTTAAATAGAAAACTGCCGTGAGTCTCAGACATAATATTGAAATATAATAAACGGGTCACTCACGTATTTAACGTCGAATATCGCTCGACATGTTTCGACGTGAGTGACCCGTTTTATATTTCAATTTACCTGTCGCAGCCGCCGTTTTACATTACGGCTATCCATTTTATAAAATGGCCGGATTGTCATTGATAGACAGCGCTGCTAGTGTTAAAAATGGGAATTAAAAGCTGTCCAAGAGGTGACAGCTAAAACGACGCTATTTTGTAAAAAGGCTAGCCGTAATGTATTACGGCGAATTATACAATCGGACTGAACCGCTTTTTTACATTACGACTAGGCGAATTGTAGAATGCAACACATTTCGGCGGATTTTCAATAAGCCGTATTCAATCCGCCTAATCGTTGACCCGCCGTGATACAAAATAGCTCTGTTTTGTAAAACGCCTAGCCATAATGTAATACGGCGGATTATACGATTTGCCTGCGACATACCTACGATATTTCTGTTATTATTTATTATTATATAGTCGAAACTAACAGTAACGACACAAGGATATTAAACCATAACATGTCTATTTCCGGCTTTTGTGGTGAATAAAAGGTACAATCAAGTTTAACCTTTGGCCATTGTGGTTGGAAGTCTGGCGGCTTGCCATGCAAATTGAATATGTATTTGTATTTATTCATGCAGAAACTTTGCTGACAAAACTATCTATGTACACCCGCAATATAATTTTGAAATAGAACGACGATATGATGGAAAGTTCGTTGGAAAGGGGGAAGGCTTGTTTGAAATTGGCATTTTATTCAGCAATTGATTGCAGTCTATTCGCCGCAGGTGGCAAAAAATCTGACGGATGCACACTAGCACCATGGTATCTAGGTCGACCTTTGGCACTGGATGGACACGTTGGCCTCGTCCCATGTCCAACGCTCTGCCAATAAGCCGGGCTCAATCGGTGGCATTTCTCTCATTCTCATTCGTTCTCTTTTCTAGATAATTTCAATCAAGGCGAGTGCATAATGCAGGAAGGATTCTTAAACTACTTCCAATCTCAAAATTAAAAATTCCAATCCATAAAATCCAATCTTAAAATAAATAATCAACTTCTGCGGTGTCCTAAATTTCGAGCCACCGGACAACGGGATAAAAGGGCAAAAATATTACTCTAATCTATATTTTTGTCCAGGTGGTACGAATGTTCGTGCTCGTGGTGATGGTATTCGCTCTTTGCTGGCTGCCGTACCACGCCTACTTCGTGTTGGTGTACCACCACCAGCGACTGGCGTCGGCGCCGGTCGCGCAGCATGTGTACCTGCTGTTCTACTGGCTGGCCATGGCCAACTCCATGTTCAACCCACTCATCTATTACTGGATGAGTAACAAGTAAGTACCTACCGCTGTCTGTATCTAAGGCGACTTCCTGACTTGGCGGGGCGGGATCGATATGTGACATTTTCTTCTTTGATGTAAACTTACTGACGTCACAAAGATTTTTACTTGACGGAATACTGTCAGTAGGTACTGGTATTACATTTGCGCAGTAGTAATATCATGCGCAAACGAACCAGTACTGCCATCGCATCACCCCGCTACCGCGCATCCCGCGCCAGTCAGGAAGCACTCATTTAAATATAAGCGCGCAGTAAAAAGCGGTACTGCTACTGCCTCGACTGACAGTTGACACTGACATTTGACAGCTTGCTCATAATGTTCATCGATATGCCACCACCACTACCACCACCACCACCACCACCACTTAGGCGACTTCCTGATTTGTCGTTGCGGGGGCGGTACGATTACCGCCCCCGCAACGACAAATCAGGAAGTCGCCTAAGTGGTACTCGTGCGTGATTTTCGACGGGTAATTATCATAATAGTGGCTATGCTGCCTTTGAGTTATGTGCAACTAAACTACCTACAGTAAGTGGGGCGATCTTGCATTTGTATTAAAACTTTTTAGGTAAGTATATTTTATTTATTATATGTATAGTCAATTAATGTGTAACTCAAACTTATAGGTGCAAGCATGTAGAATTTAGTAATTTAAATTGCTACATATCCGACTGTAAGTGAATGTAAAATGTACAAATTTTGATAAGTCCACTCATTGTGAAGAACCGATTTTGAGAACACCTCCTACACTAAGGGATAGACATGAAGGCAGAGTTATCCCTAAGACATGATGGGAAATGCCACATTTTGTCAGTCAAAAGGTTTTGATTAACGTAAGTAGATTAAGTATTGATTATTTGACTGACAAAACGTAACATACTTAACCCATCATGTCTTAGGGATATCCACTCTTCATGTATCTATATTTCAAACTGAGAGTACCTATATTTTATTTCAATATAAGATAGAGTTTTTTTATAAGTTCCCATTTTGTAGTTAAAATATTTTACAATACAATACCAATTACCAATATGCATGCTTTTTTGTTCACTACATTAACAGCTTAATAATTAATTCAGGATTTCGTATCAAGTGTCTTCATTCTTAACATAATTTTTTTTGAGTATTTCCTCAAAATGGGTTGTTTTCATCTTGCGAAAGTCTTAAACAATTAAAGGGGAGGTATCCCCAACGCAAATGTCCCGCTCTAACACGCGTGAGTTTACAATTAACCATCCCGCTCTCTACGCAAGCTCTGCGCGCAGTTTTGTAAATATTTAGCTATGCTATAGTCATTAAGCCAATCATTTTATTAAAGCAAACCCTGCGAATTTGTCTATAACTATAAACGATCTTTAATTGAGTACAAAAATTAAATGTTAAATATTAGTAATATAGCCGTAGTATTGAAAATACATTCCAAAAAGGGGTAACTCCGCGATTTTTTTCTATCGAGCGAAATTCATCAAGTCATGTAACTGACTGCGATTTTGACTAGAGAAGATCTTTATGTAACACATATATTTTTTTTAGATTTTAAGACACTATATTCTATGTCTCAGATGGTTTTTAAAAACTCAAAAGTGGTAATACACGGCCTTAAGAAAGCATCTAAATCGACGGGTCGAAGCCACTTTGACGTAAAACTTAGTTATTTTCTCTTGTTCTAAGAATTGGCTAACGTACGTTAATTATTATTTGTAAGATCTCTGAAAATCTTAATAATACGCGTTTCTTTTTCGTCTTTTTAGATAAACTTTGCTTTGAGTTTACTGAGGTACATGTACTTATCAGAAATAATGAAATATTTTTTGACATTAGTCATAAAAATCTGTCAAACCTAGGTAATTTTAGAGAAACATTAACACAATCCTAGAAATTTCCCTAAATGCTTAGCAAAGAATCACCAAACTACAAATAATTTGGTTGATGGCTATTACTACTCCATTAATTTCAACAGAACGTCTATCTTGTGCTTGAGGCTTTTAGCATTGACGCATTTCCGTAATGTCTTATTCTTCCTCAAAATGTGATCACTATATAGATTATTTCGGTGTTTCGAAACGAGTTCGTAATTCCCCTATAAATCTTTTTCCGTCGACTGACTTGATAAATGGTAATCTTTGGTATTGTTTAGTGACCGGTACCATTTTGTTGATAGCTATAAATAAAAATAACGATGGCCAATGTCTCACTTTTTCTACACACAACTAGATATATATTTTTAAACGTTGTAGAGTCGAAGATAAAAAAAGTCATATAGAGCTACGTAATCTTTCCAAATTACATTATTTTTAGCCTGCATGTTGCGTTAATGCAATTTGTGTTAATAAGATACAAGAACCACGTAGGAGTAGCAATAAAAGTTACTTGGATTTGTATTGAACGCCCATGATCTCGAGAAAACTTGAAAGAAGTTCATTAGAATAATTTATAGGTGGTTTTATCCTGCTTTTCATTTCCCAACGTATCACGAACCATACATCAACGTATGTACGAGTGTTTGATGTCGTTCTGATTGCGAAAGGGAAAGGGATGTCGTTTTGATTGATGGACATCTTATTAGATGTTTGACAGAGTGTGAAAAAAGTGTGAAACAAATTCTACTTGAGAACTGTACAAAAAAAAAAGATTACTACTATCTTTTGCCCGCGACTTCGTCCGCGCGAACTCATTTATATCGTGCCGTGCCTGCTTATAAACTTCCGCCCCCATTGAGAGATGATTTCCGGGATAACAATTATCCTTTGTACTTCTCGGGATCTCAAACTACATACATGCCTACTTAGGTTGCATACCAAAATTCATTGAAATCCGTTCGGTGGTTTAAGCGTGAAGAGGTAACAGACAGATATTTATAATATTAGTATGGATTTATGTAATGTAGGTTAGGTATCATCATTGGTCGTGAAAAATAAGTGTTTTAAAAATAGCCTTTAGGCAATGTGATGAATAACATCACAGTGTCGATATAAAATCGAATTTCATTAATCAAGCATCATTTTGATACTCAAATATCATACGGAGAACAAAATACAGCTTAACGAGCAACTTTGTAGGCGAGACGATATTTGCGTTTTCGTGCGTGGGTGTGGCTATTGGCTAAGAGAGGCCATCCTTTCTTCTATGTATTATATATAGGGTAAGGTTCCGTTACTTGAAAACAGCGAATTGTTACCATTGAGACCGATATAGATGTTATTAAACTTTTTACTGGTCCAAGATAAATATGTAATAAAAAACAGAACATTTAATAGAAATATCTTTATTTTCGATAAACAATCGGTACGTAAAAATGCAATGCGTCAAAATTCACAAAGGTAGAGTTAAAATATCCATGGATTACTTATCTCCTAGTAAATATGGGAACACCTACCTGTGGCAAAAGAATCCACTGTACATAACTTTCGATTACTAACCAATATCCTAACTTTCAAGTTGAAATAAAGTACCTAATACAAATTTAAAAAGTGTGGATGAACACCATTGAAACTACAAATTAACTGATATTTTGTGAAATTAATAAAAATAATAAAATGAGATTTTGTATTTGTGTTATGTAATACCTATAGCATTTACTCGTATAGGTTTTACGTCGGACATACATGACCGGAATGGAACGCCTACTCATGAAAGGCCAATTGCGCTGGTCTGGACTTGTACGTATGGCACCATCGAGGCTGCCCAAAGCTCTATTCTACTCTGAGTTAGCCCAGGGTTAGCGTAAGGCTGGTGGGCAGTACTTACGTTACAAGGATGTCCTAAAACGTCACTTGTCAGCCACCGGCATTCCATGTGAGTCGTGGGAGGATCTGGCGACTCGAAGATCGGACTGGCGTACTGCTGTCAGTACTGGTATTAAAGACTTTGAACGCGCCCGTCTTGAAGATCTAGACGCCAAAATCCAGTTCCGTAAAACTCGGCCTAAACTCTCCTACCAATACACGTATAACAGTGACGGACATCTTCAAATTCGGTTTTGCGAGTTACATTCGCGCCCATGCGCGTAAAGTCTCCGGACCTTAAATATTAAAGGTAAATTTTGCCAGGATGTCGCCGTCGACGGACACGTTTGGGAGGATATCATCATCATAGTATTTATTACCTACTATATTTTCAATTAAAACAAAGGTCATTCTGTGACTTCTGAGAATATTGATATAATTATTATATTGTATCTGTTACAGGCAGGCTACGTAGTACGTACAGTCAATAAATTTGATTTCTGGGCCACTTCGTACCTTGTCACAGTGAAAATCAATATGGAAACCGCTAGAGATCTCATGTCAATGTCACTGTGACACGGTACGAAGTGGCCCAGAAATCAAATTGGTTGACCTTACCCTTAATTGTAACTGACATCCGTTTCGTTTGGATATAAAGGAAAATTTAGTAAGTTTTTGTTTTCATTTAGGTTTCGGATCTATTTTCGACTCGTGCTTTGCTGGTGCCGGTCGCCAAAAATGAAGACGCCGGAAATGAGTAAACAACTCGAGATGAACAAGTCGTTTTCAGGTAAGATGCAGTCATTTAATTTATTAAGTATAATAGTTTATCTATATATGTAGTTTTAACAATTGTAATAAGGGTTATACATAAAGGCATTTGATTATTTAGATACCTCTGCACTGAGCGAAAAAAATACTTATTATTAGTAAGTTTTAGTGAATCCCAGGACAAGGAGATTAAGATTATATACTGACGGTTACAAACCAGTTTTTGATAATAGTAATTATTTACTAATACCAAAAAAATTGTCCTTGTAACTGCTAAACTGTTTTGTAACCGTTAGTATATAATCTCCTTGTCTTGGGATTCACTAAAACTTACTAATAATTAGTATTTTTTTCGCTCAGTGGGCTTTCACTTGCAGCGAATCAATCCATCAAATTTTTGAAAAGTTATTAGGTATGTCATCACCATTAGATATACACCGGGATTTTCTGATTGTTTTCCAATGTACGTATCTAGATGGAGGTGAGAGAGACAGAGTTTGTGGTGCAATGAGAGCCAGGCGTACTCGCGTAAAGAACCATTTTATTCTCTAAACGGCCCAATTTATACATGTATAGTATTATCGACTATCGCTAATACAAGCAATCTTTATGATTTTATATCGTACTAGTTATTACCCGCGACTTCGTCCGCGTGGAACTCGCCCATCGCGATAGTTAATTGCTTTTCACTTATATCAGGCGCTTACCTAGTCATCGTTTTTTTCCGGGATAAAAAGTATCCTATGTCCTTTCCCGGTACTAAATCTATCTCCATACCAAATTTCATGTAAATCGATTCAGCGAAGCGTGAAGAGGTAACAGACAGACAGACAGACACACTTTCGCATTTATAATATGGATAGTAAACTATTTTTACTGCTAAACACTGAATGTGGCCAATTGCCGCACTACAGTTAACCCAGTGACGAATTTGAAAGAAGCCCATACTTTGTGTTTTTATGTGAGTAACGTTGAAGCATAAATAAAAACCCCTTCTCCCTTGAGTATACTACTATACTGACCGTATAAAAGGGTTGCTTTATTGTATCAATTTCGGCATTATACCTACTCATTTAATTATCCAGATAAAATGGAATTGTACGCCGCGTCACCACCACGCCTTTTAAACTCGACAATATCATTATCGTATTTCCGTTATGACACCATTTCGTGATTATTATGATCTTTATGGTAAATTATTACTATTTATACGAGAACGGTTTAAAATATATTTTTTTACTTGACATCCCATTAATACTCGTAATAATTATGCACACTACGATAAGGAATTATTTTAGATATTATCATCATTGTATTATAATATAATAATGATGTATTTGTAATCCCTAAAATATATCCGAATCTGTAGTGAAATGATTTCACTGCAGATTAGGATAGATCTTTAGGTTAATGATATGTGATATTGTATGATTTTAAACTTTTTACCAGGACCGTAAGGATTAAATTACCTAATCATGTAAGAGTAATTACATGTGACATTGTTCATTTCTTTCCGATTTCTTCTTATGTTGAAACTTTGGAAAATATCTTTCACCCAACTATGGCTAACCGAAAGGGGGAAAAAAGTTTCCTCGATCCCTAAGCTTCTTTTTAGTCTTGCTAAACCATTCGTCAGATTGAGATTTGAGACCTGTCCAACCATTTAGAAATTGAATTCTAGAAAACGACAGCTAATTCCAAGTCACCCTAATGATGCTTCCAATGAAATCCTAAACGACCGCAAACAAATGAACTGCTTATCTCCAAGCAAGGAACTTACTAAGAAATATAATGTAAAAGCTCGCTAGAGGCCAGTTAACCTCTCCATTGCTTACCGTTATTTTCCTTCCTTTCAACATAAAAACGTTTGTTTCGAAGACATAAAACGCACCAACCAAGCTGAAGTATATTGCGCGCTATGCTCGAATTTGCTCGTGTTTTCCCATATTATAACACTTTAAACTCTCGCGCTTTGTAAACTTACTTAAAAGGTTTGTTTTAACGGGTCTAACGCGATATTTATTCGCGTTTCGAAACGTCGGTAAAAAAGGTAAATACATAAATATCGCGTTAGACCCGTTAAAACAAACCTTTTAAGTATATTTTCCCATATTGTCAGCAAAATTTTTGAATGTTTACACTGCAACATACGAGCATTCACGACTCTGTCTTTTGTTCATAACATAACACTCTAAGCTTGTTTCTCGCTCGCTCTCATCTCAGATTAAGAGCTTTTTCTTAATTGATGAGGTTACTTTATCAAGTGGAACAAGGATATAATTTTTTGCTTCTAGTCACTATCGTTTAATTAAATCATCATCTAATAGAGTAGGCCCATTTTTGAAGAAGTAGCATACAAGAAGCAAGTCATGTAACAGTTGGGGTGACAACGTTATCAGAGGGCTTAGACCCTGCAGAATACGGTTCTGCCTGTCTCCATCCCCAACTTTGAGCCGGAAGTATGTTATACCGGATAATGTGCAGCCCATACAAATTTTTTCGTTGTACATTTGGTAAATCGTGGTTTCGGTACCCTAATTATGGTCCGATTGTTATAGGTTTTTGATATGCCGTAAAGGACAATATTTGTCATTGTATCCCGAAATTTTTGACCCTCCAGCTCCATATCTTTCTCCGCCATCTTGGAAAATCTGTCACTTTTTCAGTGTTTTCCTTGTACTGTCGCTAAAGTTCATTTTAGTGCTAAACACGGTTCGGCAATATTGTAGAAGACAAAATTTGCTAAAACTTTTGGCTACAAAGATTTTTTGTATGACCCCTAAGGACGAAGGTATGACAGGAGATATCTTTAAAACTGCAATTTTTTTTTAGTATTCCTCCCATATTTGCGTTTTAAGTGCATTTTAGCGCTAAGTATAGTTCTGCAATATTGTAGATCAGAAAATGTGCTACAACTCTTCTATTGAAGTATTTTTTCCACGATCATCAGGAAAGAAGATACGAAGTCATCTATGGAGTACTACCGTCGATATTTGCTTCTTTTTCCAGTTTTCTTCCCATATTTGCGTTTTAGTGTATTTTAGCTCAAGTTCTAGGTCTGTAATATTACAGAAGACAAAATTATATGCAAATTCAAAGTACCTACGATCTTACTAGGTATAGTGGAAACAGACGATTTTGTCTTTTGAGGGATTGAAGTGGTATAGATCGGAAAGTGACAGATGCTTTATCTTGTCGTCTATCCCGCTATCACTCGACCATCATAGATCCCCTACAGATTGCGATTAATTGCACTCAAACCTAAATATGAGAAGAAAACTGCAAAAGTAGCTAATTTCGACGGTGCTACTCCATAGATGACTTCATATCTTCTTTCCTAATGGTCGTGGAAAAAATATTTCAATACAAAACTTGTAGCAAATTTCGTGATCTACAATATTGCCGAACTATAGTTAGCGCTAAAATACACTTAAAATGTAAACATGAACGGAAAACTAGAAAAAAGTGGCAATTTTTAATTATATATCCTGTCATATCTTCGTCCCTAGGGGTCATGGAAAAAATCTTTGTACCCAAAAGTTTTAGCAAATTTTATATTCTACAATATTGCAGAACTATGTTTAGCATTGGAATGAACTTTCACGACAGTAAAAGCAAAGAACTGAAAAAGTGACACTATTTCCAAGATGGCAGCCAAAGTTATGGAGCTGGAGGGTCGAAATTTTTAGGTTACCATAGCTAATATTGTCCTTCACAACATACCAAAAAACCATATCAATCGGACCTCTTTTAGAGTACCAGAGCAACAATTTACTAAATGTACTACGATTTTTTTTGTATGGGCTGCACCTTTTCCGGTATACCGTACTTCCGGCTCAAATTTCGAGATGGCGACAGACAGATCCGTATTCTGCAGGGTCCAAACCCTCTGATAACGTTGTCACCCCAACTTTTACATGATTTGCCGCTTGCATTGTTTAGAGACGCCTTTTCCAATTCTGTTCCTCCTCTATAAGCTGTCATGTCATATGTCTACGTATTAACAATAACGTGATCGAAAATTCGATACGTTTCCTCTCTTCTCTCTCTGGCATCTTTATTTATTTTCTGTACCTTACTCGACTAACCGGGCAGCAGTGTAAGGTGATTTTATATATCTCATTAGTTGAAGTTTTTAAGCAAATAAAATGATTTCTGATTTCTGAAGCTCGAAACATTAAAAAAATGTTTACTTTGAAGCTCAATCGGAGTAATCGGACCAAAATTACCAACTGCTACTTTCTGCCATCATTTCGAATAATACCAGGAAAAAAATCAGGAAATTACCGAAGTATATAACAATACAACAAAATCAGCCATAATTATTTACATTCTGGCTTATTTGCAGAATAAATGTTTGATATTGATTATGACATATGTGCAATACCGAGCTATCGATAATAATGTATCTAGTACACCTGTAGCTTATTTTTCATTGCCATATAAATTAATAAAGGTCTATTACATTTCGAATGTATGGGAGCGTGAAATTAAATACTTACAACAATTGCTTTAGCTCAGACACGACTCATAACGTGCCGGGTGTAGTGAAATAGAAAATTAACCCTGCGGCCATCAGGCTTTTTCTCCTTATGTACTTGGGTATTTATTTTATTTTACGCTTACCAAAAAAATACCAAAGTAGGTGTAGTTTGATGGATAACTCGACCATTTTCACTTTAGAACTTGTAGCTAAAGCGCAGCAATTTTCTTTTGCGTGTACAAAATAAAAACACATCATTTTCAAGTTAATATATACTTAACCTACCTGTGAATTTTTACGCGTTATTCGCACGACGCTAAAACACAATCTTCCATCAACACACACTTACATACGCACAAATACAGTTTTACATGGAAAACGCATCATAAAATGAGCTCGGCAGTGTAAATAAAAATAACGAGTAAATAAAAATTTCGTTCCAAACCACTTTTACCCGATGAAGGTCCCGTATTTCGACATTGCATGTGATATAACGACTTGGATGTTTTTTGAAGGGAACTTAATATGTAGCGACAAAGACTACATAATTTCATTTAGCATTGCAAGTTGTATTCTAATTATTTAATTAGGTCGAATTGTGAGGAAGTGAGGAGTGAGAGATACCTGCGAGTGTATCTAGGCAAAAATATTTTTTTCTGAATTTATAGCCGTTTTACGTCAAATGTTCTAGTATCACTCGCACGCCAAAGTTTATGTCAGAAGACACTAAAAGTGAACCTTACTTGACAGCACGTAGGTTGCCCTTGCATAGTTTACATCGACAATTATCATTTCACATGCACGTATATTTTGGATTTAATTATAATTTTCTGCACAGTTAAAGTTTTAATTGAAATCGGAAACCAAGCATTTTATCCATCACTCCATTTTGAACTGAACTGTCACCGTATTTAGGGACAATAAGAACTACTTTCCATGAGAATTTATTTGAAATATGATCTTTACGGAAATCGGTCAGTCTGGCTATCCGATATTGGACTTAGTGGAAACGCCAGTAAGTGGAAACTTCATTCCTCAAGTTTGGTGTTTTAAGTGTGCGTGCCTGACAGGCCAGCTGAGTTGACCCCTCCTAAGATCGCAATCACGATACTAGGAGGGGTCAACCTAGCTGGTCTGTCGATCTGTCCCCCGAGTTTAAACATTTTTTCCCCAGCACAAAAAGTGCTCAGCGCCGCTAAAGAAGTTTTCACTTCAAAAAACATTACACTCCTTTTTTGGGCAGTCGTGTAAATAGGACTAAAACAATTGAATGAACTTTAAATACATTTACCTAGAATGACACAGTCTGCCGATTACCGATTTATTTGTTTTGATTTCCCTATGGGAGCGTTTAAGTTTATGGTGAGCTTTGTTACAGTTAGCCAGAGGCACTTCCGCGACACGTCTATCTTCAGTCGCGTCTGACATTCGCGCCGGCGGAGCTACCAGTCTCGGTCGGTTCCTCCACACGGTACGTATGTCTTTTTACACGACTGCCCAAAAAAAGGAGTGTAATGATTTCAGGTTTCATGTGGTTGTGGTGTGGTTGTGGTTTTTGTGGTTTCCAACGATACCTCACATATCTAAATCGGTTAAGGCATTGAGAAGTTCTGGGGGAACAAAAAAATTCACATACATACATACATACATACATACATGAAACCTGAAACATTACACTCCTTTCTTTGGGCAGTCGTGTAAAAAATTAAAAACACGACTGCAGTAAAAAGATAAAAACAAGTTTCCTAATAAAGAATTCAAGGAAATATTTTATAATTTATAACTTTTATGAGAGCCTAAAGCCGGAATATTGTTAGAATAATTCTTGATGTAAATCAACAATATTTAACAGATGTTTTATTAAATATAGCGTCGGCAGTAGTCATCCAATAGAAAACGGTTAAACTTAGGTACTGTAGGTGTAGAATGTAGATACTCGACGTCATAGATATATTTACATTTTTAAAAGCATTTATTTAACTTTCAATGTATGTTTGTCCGGGTGGAATGTTGCAACTGAATTTTCTACCACTTGCTGGTTTGATTGAGCTGTTTGGCATAATAATGTAAGTTCGGTGACAATGCAATACTATGGTACCATCGAGCTGATCTGATGATGAGGACAGAAGGTGGCCATAGCAACTCCTAAACTACACAAGGTAAACCCAATCGTGTTCGGGCTCATTGGAACCATCTCCATGAGTAGTTGATGACTGTGGCAATAAAAGCTTGTAGAGTCGAGGTCATTAATATGTGTACACTTTTTTACCTAATCAAATGCGTTTGCTTACAAATTGTAGGCGACCGCATTTGATTAGCTAAAAAAGTGTATACATATTAATGACCTCGACTGTAATAAAAATGAAATTTCTGACGGAAAATTTTGCACTTTATTACAATACAATAAGTTGCCATCCATAGCTCAACTATGAAGTGTCCAGTATAAATTCAGCCCTAAATGGCTCAACAATCGAAGCCCGTGACTGTACCATCCAACCATGATTTTCCCGCAACAATGAATTTTGTTACTATATCTAATTTAAACTTAGGGTTAAATCTAGCACTCCTTTCGCATTCCAATTTGATTTCAATTTGTTTCACGCGCTCATTCTGACACGCTAGCTTTTCACCCAAAATGAAATAAATGGAAAATCAGATTGGTCCCCTACTAACTGACTAACTTAGGGTAAACTAGTCAACCGTCGAAATTCGCTGACGCATCGTATCGTAGCCATCGTAGGTATGTCAACGGATGTCATGCATGACTATGCTCAGTAATTAATGTTTTTGAATCCTATTTGCACCCGCGTCTCATAGTGTATTAAGATAAGATTCAAAAGCACTTCTGCTGGAATGAATTTTTCTATAGGTACCTGCTATTGTCAGGGTCGCGAGCGCGTCTATTGAGTGCCTGCTTTTGTAAGCCATACTAGCTGGCCAGTCCCTTTCGGGGATCGTGAATAATACATTTATCTACACACATATCATAAATCCTCTAATATGCGTTCGGAAACCGTAGAAAATGACTCTCATTTCAACATTCAATGAATTTATGGCAATTTTCTTATCTGTGGCTAAGGCTACAGCAGTAATATAATTTTTAATTTTAATCTCATATAACTATGATGTTAAAATATAAAAACGTCAAACAAAACTGTCAAAATTTAAATGTCAAAGTTGACATGTCCCTATTCTAGTATCACTGAAAATTCAAATTCAGTCGATGCGAAATGTCAGCTCGATGTTTTTTTAGTAAGTATATATCGCACGAAATTTGAGCTAGAACGACATGATCACATCAGAATAGGGACTCTTTACTTTTTAAAATAACATTCAGGTATCGGTTGCCAGTTCTGATTTCGATATTTCCGCAACCGTGCAAAAAAGGTTGTATTAACACAATTATTGTATTTATTTACAACGGTTTCTGAACCCATCTTAGAGTAGTTATAATATGTGTGTAGATAAAGTAATGTATGCAACTGTACATAATTAGGCATTAAAACACTCGTGTGACCTTATTATGAAACTCGCCTTCGGCTCGTTTCATAAAACACACTCGTGTTTTGATGCCCCTCATTATGTACCAGTTGCATAAACTACTATTTTGTATTTACAAGTTTTTATTAATGACTGTACCTTTTTCCACAGTTATCAAGTATTCGTTGAGATAGACTAGTATCCGTTAGGTCATTATTTGAATTTATAGCGTACAAACATACAAATAAACAGTCGCCGAGGGTAACCTTTATAATAGTGGTCAAGTGATGTAGGAAATGTTCGATAATAATACTAAAGTATTATAACTGAGGATGGAAATATATATGTACAAGTTATCTCTATAAAAGTCTAACTAAACATTATAAACACCAACAAATCCACTATCACACGTTTACCGAGCTAAATCCTCCATCATAATTTATTGTTTATGGCGGTTTTCCGCAACATTTCTACATGAAATGAAATAATAGGAGCAGTCTAGCATCATAAAATATAATAAACTTGTAATACAACATACCTATAATGCTGTTAAACTATTGGCGAAAACGTCAACTAAAGAAGCAGTTTTTTAATTTACTTTTCTAATATACGGAAGGTATTTTTTTTTTTTAAGATAAAAAGGACTTGTCGCCAAGCGAACATATCGCCCCGCCTAAGGACAACAGTAAATTTACATAAAAGGTATTCTTCAAATGCGTAAACGTTATTGGTTGTTAATATACCTATAGTTTAAAAGGTCGATTCGGTCGGTCGAAAGGATATTATACACCAGTAATCGTGAAATATGGCGCCCGCAGCTGTTATCCCGTATTACTAAATAGTACATTACTTACCAAGGGCGATAAAACAAAGAATGTCTCAGATCGCAGGTATTTTACGCCCGAGCCGAAGGCCAGGGCGATAAATATGCGATCTGAGGCTTTCTTTATTATCGCCCGTGGTAAGTACAAAATTTTATGTCACCCCCTGGCCAGGAAGTGGGTTTTTTCGCGCGCGGAGCGTTCTTATCTGGTTCTCTGGTTCTATTCTGGAAAGGTTCTTATCTGTGACAGAAGCTTACAGGAGTAACATTATTTTATAAGAATCTCCTATTTAATAACATAGGAATGAAAAATTCAAATTTGGAACATCATACAAAACTATTTCTAGTATCACTGAAAATTGAAATGCAGTCGATATGAAACGTCAGCTCAGTATATATTTTTTAATAGCTGCCAGTAATTTCACTATTTCCGCCATTTTGTTTATTGTGTTGTAGGTATTAACCTACAATTTTTTTATTTATTTACCATTACTATAAAAAGTTAATATGTTCTATCTTTGTTCTGATTTATTTCTGATTTTAATTTGTATATTAGATTAGCACCTCTAAATATGTAACCGGTAGCACTGGTAGCAATGCAGGTCATTTTGCCTTCGGCTTCTGAACCCATCTTAGAGTATTTATAATATGTGTGTAGATAAAGTAATGTATGCAACTGTACATAATTAAATTAGGCATTAAAACACTCGTGTGACCTTATTATGAAACTCGGTTTCGGCTCGTTTCATAAAACACACTCGTGTTTTAATGCCCCTCATTATGTACCAGTTGCATAAACTACTCTATTATCTACACACATACACATATCATAAATCCTCTAAAATGCGTTCAGAAACCGTAGTCAATGACCTATCACAGACAATGTCTTTATGAAAAATGTCTTATCTGTGGTAGAAGGTTACAGCAGTAACATAAGATAATTATGATTTCCTATTTAATATCATGATTTTTGTTCTTAAATATGGAACGCTATACAAAACCAATAAAATTTAAATATGTCCTTATTCTATTCTAGTATCACTGAAAATTCAAATTCAGTCGATGCGAAATGTCAGTTCGATATGTTTTTTTAGTACATATCGCAAGACATTTGAGCTAGAACGACATGAAAATCAGAATAGGGACTCTATGCTTTTTTTAAATCATTCAAGTTTCGGTTGCCAGTTCTGATTTCGCCATTTCCGCCATTTTGGTTACTGTGCAAAAAAGATTGTATTAATACAATTATTTTATTTATTTACAATTATTATAATATATGAATATGTTGTATCATTGTTTTGATTCATTTCTTATTTTAATTTGTATATTAGATCAGCACCTATAAATATTAATTTATGTTACCGGTAGCACTGGTAGCAATGCAGGTCATTTGCCTTCGGCTTCTGAACCCATCTTAGAGTAATTATAATATGTGTGTAGATACAGTAATGTATGCAACTGTACATAATAAGGCATTAAAACACTCGTTTGACCTTATTGTGAAACTCGCCTTCGGCTCGTTTCATAAATCGCACTCGTGTTTTAATGCCTCTCATTATGTAGGTACCAGTTGCATAATAGTAGTTTATGCAACTGGTAGTAAGAGGATTTATGATATGTGTGTAGATAAACTACTATTAGCGAACGTTACTTACGTTTGCCGACGATTTAAAACAACCAGCCTTTAGAATAGAATTTATTGCCATGATAAGGTACAGTCGAGGGCATAAATATGTATACATTTTTGGACCTTATTGCAATGGAATATAGTGAAAAAATGTATACATAGTGGTGCCCTTGACTCAGCTTCAAAATAACTATGCATATAAAAACGTGAAGACGTGAGACGTCAGACTTATATTGTAAGGGAATACCTAAGCACTTTTGATCTCTTCATAATAATTTTGACGCTAATTATACCTTTAGCCCGAGAACTAAACATATGTATATTAATACTTTGTTTGTATTTTTTGGCTTTCAAAAGAAACTGAACTGGCGACAAACGGCAACGCGGTGAGGATGAATCCCACAGGCGAGTGCGACGACGATCGCGACCGAGACGACCGCTTGTAACCGCTTGTTGACCTACGCACGCTTCTCGGTGCCTCACTACAACCAGCAACATCTGGCCTTCAATCATGTGTAGTTGCTACGTGTCCTAGGGTCAGGTAATACTATGGATATTGGACAAGCACCGAGGGGACTCGAGACAAGTTACGTTACGAACCGTGTGACCGCTAACGATTGTGGTCATTCGTACCTAATGTAAGCTTACATTACAGAATGTGTATTATGTGAAGGTATTATGTGGATGATGAAAATTTAATGAATTAGGTAGATTAAAAATGAGAAAAACAAAATACTGTATTGTAATGGATGAGATTTTACAAATCACATCTGACACCACAAAAACCATCGATGTAAATGCGTGATATTCATAGAAATATTAAGTAAGAGTTTCATAGGTACCTATTTAAAAATTGTGATACGCATATTTGAGTGGTATAAAAAAGATCTCAATTTCTACATTAATTGAATGTGTACCTACGTGTGAAGTGTATCAAAATGATTGTTGATTTGTATATTTTGTACAATATAATTAGCTCATTAAGGTGTTACTGTGTGAAAAGCGTGAAGTTTCGATATATTTTTTATTCAATATAAATGTCTCCTTTGTATTGCAGCTTTTTGTAACATTCTTTAGGTTTTATGTAATTTAATAAATTATGTGTTCCGAAATTTATAATATCTAATCTATTTATAATTTAGTGCCTAGCTTTCATAAATTGTTTCTCCAACCTAACAACCATTTGTAAATTAATTGAATAATCACGCAGACAATATTGGATACCGACATATAATTATTTTACAACAATTTTGTAGAGGTTATTTATCTGCAGTTGTGTAAGAGTAAGTAAATTTGCCTAAACATAATTTTAGGAATAAATTGTTGTGCCATGTGAAGTTTTTTTTTTTTTTAATTATATCTATTACCCGTTACCCAACCCATAGTACCTACAAATGGAAATGTTTTCCCGCTTCATGCAGCGATAATCATTCGCCTACCAGTACCTAAGTGTCAGGTAGTCACCTTAGACGGCTCACAACAAAGTTTCCTTGGCACGATACGATCACTGCACTGCTAAGTTTAAAAATAGGATTCTCTTCTATTTAAGGCGCTACACTGAGAAATTTGGAGACTGAAACGCTGTCCGGCCCAGACTAGCAAACAGTAGGGGCTGATTTTCAGATATATGATTCTTGACTATATGATTGTGGTACTGACAATAGCGAAACATGATTGCTTAAAATTTTCTCGATAGAAAATAAATCCAAAGTCAAGTCTATATTTTCCTTTTTTTACTCAGCCTACTGGAACAACGCATTATTAAAAGACACGATTAAGTTAATATGATGGTATTTTACCTCACCTAGGTAGCTACAAGAGGAAATTTAATAAACCTGCACACAGTCAGATATTTAACGAGATTTGTCTAAAAAGCCATTCTCGGAGAGGGTTGCATCCCGTTTTGTCGTGAGCGAAAAACAAAGGGTGTCTCTTTCAATCGATTTATCGCCTTAAGGAAACGGTAAACACCGTTTCCTTCCAAACTTTCAAACATTCTTTCCTAAATTTTTGAGTAGGACATTTTTGGGCGGTCTCGTGTTTTTCGTTACTTTTTTACGTTGTTAACCGGGAACTAAGAAATGGGTTTTAATAAAACAAAAGTCGTCCAGCTAGGTACTTGGTTTTAGTACAACGTAGGCAGTTTTTTAAGCTACATTATTAATTAAAAGGAAACTTTTAAGTTTGCTTAACGGTAGCCCATTACGATAACACGATGAATTAGAAACACCCATTACAACTAAGTTTCTTGGGCCGACTAGTCCCTAAACCCGCCAATGGGATTGCCGTGGTTTTACTAGTGGGTATGCTTTCGAGTTAGTCCTACATAACTCCCATCAGGTTTCCCAGAATAGGGCGTATGCATAAGGCATTTGCACATCTTGAAATCTCGAAAAAAAAAATGCATAGGGATGAAGTTGATCGCGCCCGTATGTTGTTTTCCTCGAGACCATACACGTGTCCCCCCGGGTGGTGCTTATATAGCACACTTTATACTCAGGTACCTACAAGCCCGTTACCGCATACGAATCCATATATGGCAGATATCATTGTAGACCTTATGGCGTCGTATTAAGGTTGAAATTTAAACGAATAATTTTTACGTTATGCGACCAATACGGAAGTTGTGTCTTTTCAACGTAGCCATCACTTGCATTGTAGCAAACAAAATTCTCATAGGTAACATAAACATCTGTGCATCTGTGCACGACATTAAAATTGTTAAGATGTTAAAGATTATAGAGTGGTATAACGTTTTCTGCTCACCCTTGAACATTTCGAAGTACGTTATGGCGAGTGTATATGGATAGGTTAGGTTAGGTTAGGTTAGGTGTATGCACATTGTTGGAGGGGTAGGGTGTAAAATGTGTTCATGTCCAACCTACCATACACGAGACCAAAAAAAATAGCATTAAGTGTACCCTTTTATAAGTTATAACAGTTTATACATATTATTAAAAATATCTGTAGTAACAAACGCTGTTTCTTACATAAGGAATATGTCATATTTATAAAACTTTACAGTACTTAATAAAATACTGAACCAGACTTACTTACTCGTACATTTCAGTGTCTCGTCTTTTCGCAAAAATACGTCAGATGATATTTTATATATACACACAATATACACTAAATTCTATGCTCGAAAATTTATGCAACGATTCTTAAGATTAGATTCCTAATTATTTATAGGAATAAATGCATTCATACGAGTATCTGTAATATCTTGATCCAGATAAATGATACCATAGACCAAATATTCTTTGATGATACTAATCTAGGCCAAATCTCTGAACCAGAGTAATACTAATCAGCACTTTGACTTCTCCTCACCCAACAGAGCAATACGCATAGGTTTTTCTAGCTGCCTTTCATTCTTTAAATCTCACCCTTTGTGACCAAATTTTAATTACTTTCAAAATTAGAGGCGGCGTGAATCTAAATCAGAGAAACCATTAAACACATGTTGTAGAGTTTGATCAAAGCTACCGGATTACGTTTAATCCGGACCGGTCTGGTTCGTGTTAGAGAAGAGATAACAATCGATTGGTCTCTCTTCAATACGGCTTCCGTTTATCAGCCGTAACGTCGTGGAAATCGCTCTTAAGGGTCCTTACAAGATAAAAAACGCTCACCTATTTAGGCCATTTTCTGTTTAATTAACACAACTTACATTTCGTCAATGTTACTATCTAGAACGTCCTGTTTGCATTGCAACCTAATGACATGTATTTTAAATCTATTTTTCGAATTTTTAATTAAGAAGTATTGTTTCAAACAACACTCCAATCGACAATTTTCGAGCTAAAAACTACTTTTTTCCGTTTAAAATCTATTACACACAATAAAATAAAAAAAAGGACAATGTTACTATCTAAAACTTTATTAAGATCATTGTATCCCTTAATCACTTTATTGGTATTTATTTATTTTTACGTCAAAATTTGAAATCAAAATATTTTAAATCTTGTAAGGCCTCTTAAAAGATTTCATGGAAACTTAGAGGAGCAGAACGACTATTATGTCACCATTAATCTCTTGGCGACGCGCAAGAATGTCACAAACTGGCGGCCCGCCATTCCATTTGGCACGATTCGTGAATAGTGCTCTGATACGGGATTTAATTTAATTACTATTCGGAATACTGACGTGAAAATACCTATACTTAAATCCAAAGTTGTAAAAAATACCTACTACGTTAACGTGTGTTGATGTAAAATATGTAATAAAGATCCAATGAGCCTTACGACAATCATCGCAATAATGCAAAACATGGAAGGTAATAATAATCCACCGTAAAACCACCACTCGGTTTAGGCGGGCCAGGGGGCCGATTTTTGAGTGTCTAACGCTCGACTTTTCACTCGACATCTGGCATAGTGTCTATCATAGTTTTTTGACAGATCTCTGAAAAGTCGAGCGTTCGACACTCAAAAATCGGCCCCCAGGTCAGATTCGAATTAGTTAAGCCAGTTGAGCTGTAGGTCATAATCTAAGGTATATCCATACTAATATTGAGAAAGGTATATCCTATAAGTAGGTATTCTAAAAGTATATATATATATAAGATGGACAGATGGAACAACTTTTTTAAGAGTTCCTACGTATTTATAGCTTCTAATCACCTCGTTAGCTTGTCAGTCACATTATTAATAGACTAGATCGAGGAAAGTCGTACAATTAAATGGTTTTACAATTAATTGAAGCCGCAAATTTCACAAACTTTGGTAAAACATTTCGATTGGGAAAACGCGTGACGGCAAGTTGAATCCCTTTAATTAATCTTGCAGCAAGAGACCTTATTTTATAGAACCCATAATTACTAAAAGGTACAGTGAACGCCTAATAAATCCGTGTAATACGACAGCGTACGACAATAACAGCGATATAATATATAAAAGGTTTTTGTACGTAACTTCTACAATAAAGACATTTCAGTTCCACAAGAGTCTCTTAGTATTCGTGGGTCACGTGCGGGTTGATTACAACTATTTTGTCAAATCAAAATTTTTATTTATTTATTTGGGCAACAAACAATCACATTTTAAATCTTAGTAAAAAAGATTTGAGTGTTTAGTTTAGAGAAGTTTTAAGAAGGTTTAGCCTAGTACGAGTATCCTGCCTATGAAGCTGCTGTTCCTGGTTTCGAATTATTCCCGGGCAGGGAAAATATTTGTGTGATGAACATGAATATATTTGTTTCTGAGTCTTTGGTGTTTTCTATGTATATTAAATATATAGCCGTGTAGTATCCTTAAAAGCCTTTAAGCTTAATAACTATGGGGCTAGTTTGAAGTTTGTCGCTCTCATATTTATTAATTTATTATTCACGTTATTTAGCACATTACTGTTATTCCAGTCTACAAGGCATATCGAGCAAGGGTCTATTAAGCATTATGCAATCCTTATAATTTCTTAAAAAAACGCAGAATGCGGAAATGACGCTTTGCTTTACATCATATTTCCATTGCGCTTTGCTTATGAAAGTGGGTTAATCTCATCCCAAAAGCATTATAAAAGAAATGTAGGTACGGCACATTGGCTGTAACGTGCAGTCCCAGTGGAGCAGAACTGCTCATCTGAAAACGCAATCGATTCTGCGATGCTAATGGAATATCAAGTAAGGGTAGTTTTATTCTGTGTAATATTCCATGCCTTTGAGACCGGCTTGGAGATAGACCGAGCACTCGACCATATAAATACAAACGCAAACAGAAATTGTTTTTCACTTCTCATGCTCGAAAAGTGTGTCATATTAGACTTGTGAATATTAGAGTATTGTGTGTATGCACCTTAAAGCTTAAGACAAGAATGTGTCTATGGAATGCTATTTTATGAAACAAATGATTTTGTCTCTGCGCTTGCTGTCATGTTTACTTTCCTTCCGGCGCTCTTAGAATAAGCTGCTGTACTTGTCTTGTGTCGTCCCACTTATACAATTTTATCTTTAAACATCCAGTACTGTGATAGTTATTTTTATGCTAATTAATGTGATTTATTTGCCCATATATCTATACAATATATTGGTGCATATATTGGGACTAGTTTCATTTTTCTCTTCACTTCACCACGCTCCTACGAGACGGCGCGGCAACGATCTCCACACGGGTCCCTCTCCAGTGCCAGGCCGTGCACTAATAGGTTATAGAGCCCAGAGAAGTGAAGAAGAAGAAATCACAAAGTTAACAAGTAAGATTGTCACATTCATAACCTCAAAATGACCGGCGAGACGGCTACTTCATCAGGCAATGGTACTACCACATTTAACACTCAAATTGATCGTCTGGATGGAGCTCGCAACTTTTACGCATGGAAGTTCGCCATGCGGATGTCATTGGTTCACGACGGATTATGGAGTTTGGTGGAGGATGGAGCCACGGAGGGTGACGTTCGTGACCAGCGTGCCCTCGCTCGCATATGTTTGGGAGTAAATCCTAGCATGTACCAGTATGTACGGACGGCTAAAACTGCTAAAGAGGCCTGGAAAAACCTCTCTGACGTGTTCGAAGATTCTGGTTTGGTACGTAGAGTTCTGCTGCTTCGGCAATTGCACCGCATGGAGTTCGCCAACTTTACCAGTATGGGCGATTACATTGAATCAGTCATGACAACAGTCCAACAACTGGAAGACATCGGGAAGACCATCGAGGACAAGGAAGTCGCTGAAATACTTCTGAGCGGTTTGTCTTCGGAATATGACTCAGTCGTGTCGAACTTGGAAACAGTTAACATGACCAGCACACTCACTAGTGAAGTGGTGAGGGCTAGGCTCCTGCAAGAGGAGACAAGAAGATCTACAGATGGTAATACAGCGTTCATATCAACCAAGAAGGACTTCAAGGTGAAATGCCACTACTGCAAGAAGATCGGTCACCTTAAGAAGAACTGCTTCAAACTTAAACGAGATCGGAAGCAATCTGTGGATCATGCTCTGTCTGCTTCTGCAATGTTAGTTCACACTGATGATTATTTCCTTGATTCAGGGTCTACGAGCCACATGGTTAATTGTAAGGCATATTTTCTAAATTTTAAACCCAGTTTTAGTAAAATTAAAGTAGCCAACAATGATGAATTGGACTGTGTAGGCAGCGGTGAGATTTATTTAAATTTATTTAATAAGCAGAAACTCTGTAATGTTTTGTATGTACCAAAGTTATCCACCAATTTGATATCTGTCAGTAAATTAATTGAAAATGGTTATGAAGTGACATTCAACAGGGCTGGCTGTGTGATCCATTATAATGGCAAAAAAGTAGGATCTGCTGTGTTACAAAATGGGATGTATCGTTTAAATGTAACAAATAAGTGTGAGGTTTTGCGCAATAGGGAGGATTCAAGGTTCTTGCAAAGGCAAGAAGCCACGAATTCCGCAGTGTCTGATATGGATTTATGGCACGCACGTCTAGGACATATCAACAATAGAGACCTACTTAGTATTAGGGATAGGGTGCCTAACTTTTGTCTGTTACAGGATCAGCAGGAAAACAAATGTGTCCCATGTTTGGAGGGCAAGCAGACCTCCAAACCGTTCCCGAAGGGACCAAGCAAGGTCGTAGACAAGCCCCTTACCCTACTACACTCCGATGTGTGTGGCCCGCTTCCAGTCAGCTTGGGTGGCGCAAAGTATATTCTCACAATAACGGACCACTACTCCAGGAAATCCTTCGGATATTTACTAAAAAGGAAAAGCGAGGTTAGTGAACGTTTTATTGATTTTGTTACTATGGTTGAAAAGCAGATGGGTTTGCCAGTTAAAACTGTGAGAACAGATAATGGATCCGAATTTGTGAATAAACAACTTTCTGAGTTTTTTAGGAAAAAGGGTATTGTGCACCAAACTACTGTACCTTACTGTCCACAGCAGAACTCTGTAGCTGAGCGGTTAAACCGCACTTTGATGAATAAAGTCAGGTGTATGCTACAGCATTCGGGCCTAGACCGGCGCTTCTGGGGAGAGGCGGTAACCAGCGCTATTTACCTGCGGAACTTAGGTCCTACAGCAGGGTTGGGTGGTCGGATTCCGGAGGAGATGTGGACTGGGTCGAAGGTTGACCTCAGTCATCTTCGTGTTTTTGGCTGTGTGGCTTATGTTAAGGTACCAGATGTCAAGCGTAGAAAGTTGGATGCAAAAAGTAAGCCATTTGTGTTTGTCGGGTATTCCGAAACGTCAAAAGGTTACAGATTGGCTGACTGTAGTGACCCTAGGAAAGTTGTTATATCTAGAGACGTCGAATTTTTAGAAGGAAAGTTTTACAATTTTAATCAAAATGACATTAATAATGTGAATTTTAATTTTGAATTTTTTGAACAATTTAATGTTATTGATAATGATTGTTGTGTGAATGAGAGTAGCACTGTTACAGATTGCGGGAAAGATAGTACTGCAATAGATCCCCTTGTCACATACAGGAATGACAGTACTGTTAGTGATGTTACTTGTGTGAATGAAAGTAGCACTATTCAAACTGACAGGAAAGAGAGTACTGCAGTTGATGCCTGTGTCCCTCACAGGAATGACAGTACTGTGAATGATGCCAGGGTAGCCAACAGGAACGATAGTACTGGAGGTGATTTAACCTGTGTGAATGAGAGTAGCATGGACGGCATAAGTGACACTTGCAAGGCTGATAATTTGGTAGGGAATGATAGTACCACAAATGACGTTGCGAATGACAGCAACGATTACAGTTATATCCGAAATGAACATGATTATTCTATGACATTTTCAGGATCGGGAGACGACAACGACTACTGCACCGTGAGCGAGAGCGAGTCTCTCGCTGACTGTCCTGATGATGACGCGGCCTGGTCACCGGGCGCGGGTGTCGCTCCAGGGGAAGCTGTGACGCAGACGCCTACCCCGTCGCTGACGTCTGCGGGACGTCCTGTGCGTAGTACTCGGTCTGTCCTACCTAAGAGGTATTGTGATACCGATTGGTCGTTATTGGTAAATAATGGTTCTGAACCAACTTCATACAAAGAGGCTATGTCTTGTCATGAGGCTGCCGAGTGGCGGAAGGCCATGCAAGACGAGTACGACTCGTTAATGGTAAATAAAGTATGGAAGTTGGTTGACCGACCAAAAAATACTAATATTGTCAAGTGTAAATGGGTATTTAAAGTGAAAAGTGATGCAGCGGGTAATTTTGTACGCCATAAAGCTCGCTTAGTAGCGAGAGGTTTCACTCAAAAAGAAGGCGTGGATTTTCATGACACTTACAGTCCTGTTGTACGTCATTCCACCATTAGAATATTGTTTAGCCTAGCAAATGAGTATGATTTAAACATTGACCATGTTGATGTAACTACGGCTTTTCTAAATGGTAATTTAAATGAAATAATTTACATGGAGCAGCCAGAGGGCTTTAATTGTGATAATGATAAAGTTTGTTTGTTGCAAAAGAGTTTATACGGATTAAAACAGTCTAGTCGCATGTGGAATGCCCGTATACATAAGGTCTTATGTGACAATGGTTTTATTCAAAGTAAATGTGAACCTTGTGTATACTACTTTAAGTCTCAAAATGATTTTATTGTTATTGCACTGTATGTGGATGATTGTTACTTGTTTTATCGCAAGGGTAGTAAATGTAAACAAAGATTATTACAAGTTTTGGAATCAGAGTTTGACATTAAAAATCTAGGTCCAGTGCAAAGCTATTTAGGCATTCGTGTCACTAGGGATAGGAAAAACAGAACATTAACTTTAGATCAGTCTGTTTATATACAAAATATTCTGAAAAGATTTAACATGCAAGACTGTAAGGCCGTATCTACTCCACTGGTTCCCAATAATAAATTGTTAAGGGAAAGTGAGTGTCTGGAGGACGAGCAGTATAAATACAGAGAGTTGATGGGTTCAATCATGTATCTTTCAGTTTGCAGTCGTCCCGACATCTCATTTGCCTGTAGCCAACTAAGTCAGTTTAATAACTGCTTTGGCAAAACGCATTGGTTAGCTGCAAAACGTTTGCTGAGGTATCTGGCGGGTACAATTCATTATGGTTTACATTATGTAAAAAGTAAGGAATTGATTTTAAGTGCATATACTGATGCCGACTGGGCCAATGATAGTTTTGATAGGAAATCTTATACAGGGTTTGCAATTAAATTAGGCTCTAATGTAATTAATTGGGAATCCAGAAAACAACAGTCAGTCGCCTTAAGCTCAACGGAATCTGAGTATATGGCAATAGCTGATGTATCCAAAGATCTCTGTTTTATTAAGCAACTTTTAACAGAATTAGTACCCAGTGTAAAGGTGCCTATCATTGTGTTTAATGACAACCAGTCTTCTCATAAAATTATTGAAAATAAAGATGTTAGTCACAAGAGAACAAAACACATTGATGTGCGCTTTCATTTCATTAAAGACTTAGTACAGAAGGGATTTATGTCTATTAAATATTTATGCACGGAGAAAATGTTTGCAGATGTACTAACAAAGGGTTTGAACTCTAGACAGCATAGTGTTTTTAGGCATGAGTTATGTGTTAGGCCTTGTTAGTATTAAGTAAACAATTGTTGCTGTAATTATGTAAAATGATCTTGGATGCTATATGAAATGTATAACTATATGCCTGTTATTTATAGGCATGTTATATTGTAGTTTGTATAATAGGAATGTTATAGCTATGTACCTATATGACTGTTGTTATGTGAATGTTAATGTAAAGCTGTGTTATATAGTTTAACATAAGTTTTAATGTGCATAAGGGGAAGTATTAGAGTATTGTGTGTATGCACCTTAAAGCTTAAGACAAGAATGTGTCTATGGAATGCTATTTTATGAAACAAATGATTTTGTCTCTGCGCTTGCTGTCATGTTTACTTTCCTTCCGGCGCTCTTAGAATAAGCTGCTGTACTTGTCTTGTGTCGTCCCACTTATACAATTTTATCTTTAAACATCCAGTACTGTGATAGTTATTTTTATGCTAATTAATGTGATTTATTTGCCCATATATCTATACAATATATTGGTGCATATATTGGGACTAGTTTCATTTTTCTCTTCACTTCACCACGCTCCTACGAGACGGCGCGGCAACGATCTCCACACGGGTCCCTCTCCAGTGCCAGGCCGTGCACTAATAGTGAAGCGGGGCTAAAGTAGTACATTTAAGCCCTAGGGAAAATATGTATACATATTTATGATTTACAAGACATTTTAATTTGACCAATCAAAATACTTCACCGATTAAATCCACCAATCACAGAAAAGTAATTTGACAGATTATAGTACATTACTTACCAAGGGCGATAAAACAAAGAATGTCTCAGATCGCAGGTATTTTACGCCCGAGCCGAAGGCAAGGGCGATAAATATGCGATCTGAGGCTTTCTTTATTATCGCCCGTGGTAAGTACAAAATTTTATGTCACCCCCTGGCCAGGAAGTGGGTTTTTTCGCGCGCGGAGCGTGCGATAATGGCCACTTTATGGCCAGGTGTGACATAAAAACATATTTGGTAAAAATATCAACCAACCAGAACACAGCTGTACTAAAATCGACCAATCAGGAAAGACGTTTTTCAGTTCTTTAAAGGTTAAGCGGTGTCTATGGTCAAAGCAATTACTCCTCTTAAAAGAAAAAAAAAGCGCATGATGCATCTCTTTCTTTGATATAGCAAAAGAAAGGGAGGCGAATACGCCAAGCAAACACGCATAGCGAGGCATATGGTGCTGGCCTTAGAAAAAAGAAAATGCTGTCAAATTAGACATACAACCGCCAAGAGTTAAATTATTCATTGACCGAGTAAAACGAGGTCTCTGTTTTAGCTTCGACAAAAATGCTTTCGTATGTCCGGCCGGATTTTTGTATGTCCTCCTCTACAGGTCGCATTTATCAACCGATTTTCGTGAAATTTTGTGAGCAGGTTCGGTAACTATATAGAATTTTTTTGTCGAGTCACTTTTTGGAAATTCAAAAAAACAAACATTGTATCAATGATTTCGTGTTTTTCTGCGGCCGTTTTTTCCTCTACAGGTCGCATTTCTCAACCGATTCTCGTGAAATTTTGTGAGCAGGTTCCATGACTACATATAATTTGTTTGTAGAGTAAATTTTTGCAAATTAAAAAAAAAAAATTTTTACGTCGTTGGCTGATCTCCTCTACAGGTCGCATTTATCAACCGATTTTCGTGAAATTTTGCGAGCAGGTTTGGTAACTATATAGAATTTTTTTGTCGAGTCACTTTTTTGAAATTCGAAAAAACAAACTTTGTATCTATGATTTCGTATTTTTCTGCGGCCGTTTTTTCCTCTATAGGTCGCATTTCTCAACCAATTCTCGTGAAGTTTTGTGAGCAGGTTTTATGATTACATAGAATTTTTTAGGCATGTAAATTTTTGTAAATTTAATTTTTTTTTATTTTATTCATTGGTTTGTTCTCCTCTACAGGTCGCATTTATCAACCGATTTTCGTGAAATTTTGTGAGCAGGTGCGGTAATTCGATAGAATTTTTTTATCGAGTCACTTTTTCAAAATTTAAAAAAACAATTTTTTTATCAATTATTTTGTGTTTCTGCGGCCGAATTTCGATATGTTCACCTCTAAGGGTCGCATTCCACAACAGATTCTCGTGAAGTATTGTGAGCACGTTCTTTGATTACATCGAATATTTTTGTTGAGTAATCTAAAAAAAAATCTATGGTTTGTCCTCCTCTACAGCAGCGGTCGGCAACAAGCGGCCCGCGAGCCCCTTCCGTGCGGCCCGTGAGCCTCCCTGGCTTTATCGTTTGTAAAGGTAAAATTTGAAATTCTTAACATACGTGAAAGCGTCTGTATCGCCAACCACGAATATTTTCACAGTTGGTCAGGACGAGATATGTGTTTGTAAGTATATTTTACAGTTAAATGTATCTAATTTTTTTTTCAAAAATTTCGCGCTCGCCGCGTTTGCGTTAGACAGTATGAAGTATTTTCCACACCTGCATCTTAATGTTCAAAAAATTTCGCGCTCGCTGCGCTCGCGTTTGCGTCTACATGACTTGATTGATGCGTATGAAGTATTTTCCAGACCTGCATAATAATGTTCGCAAAATTTCGCGCTCGCTACGCTCGCGTTTTCAACGACATTTGTTATGACTTGATGCGTATGAAGTATTTGCCGCGTTTGAATCAGTGTTCGAAAAATTTCGCGCTCGCGTTTACATCTACATAACTTGATGCGTATGAAGTAGTTTCCGCACCTGCATCATAATGTTCGAAAAATTTCGCGCTCGCTGCGCTCGCATTTTCATCTAGATGTGTTATGACTTGATGCGTATGAAGTATTTGCCGCATTTGCATCAGTGTTCGAAAAATTTCGCGCTCGCGTTTTCATCTAGGTGTGTTATGACTTTATGACCCGTCCCCCCCTTAAAGTTTCTATATCGCGATATATAATCGCGAAATTACGATGCGGTTGAAATGCGAATTATCTGGGTTTGGTAAGGAAACTAGCTGGTTTATCTGTGAAAAGTCGGTTTTTTCGTCTTTCTCGTTTTTCACGTAAAAAGGGGAGCGAATTTTTACTACGTTACTGTCGCGTACGACGTACCAATTTGTTTCGAGTTGATATCAACAGACAGTGATCATTATTGTCATCTGCGGCCCGCGAAGATTTTTTTAGCTACTATGTGGCCCGTGGGTGCAAAAAGGTTGCCGACCCCTGCTCTACAGGTTCGATATCTAACATAGTTTTGGAAATAAAAAAAAACACTCACGAGGTCTACAGCTCACAGAGCCACTAGTTTAAGATGGATAATTTGTGTTTATGTGTTTTCTCGCAATTGAAGTGAAAAGTAGAGTGTATAACTCGGGCCTAAAAGCAATATTACCACTCGAACAATTTTCCCTCTCTACGTTCGGTAAAATAACCATCTCGTGGTAATATGGCTAACTTTAGACCCTTGTCAAACAATCTACTATCAAATAGAGGGTCGGTTGCACCAACATACGAACACAGACCGGTCATCGTCAAATATGGCGCCGGCAGCTGTCATCCCATAGAAACTTATCAAACTTTCGGTATTTGACGAACACCGCTTACGATTACAGACGGTTTGGTGCAACCCAGCCTAATACTCGTCATTGATGTGGGTGACAGTCTCCATTAATCCCAATACCCGATTGCATGCTGTGCATGCAGCTAATTACACTCCTTTTTTTGGGCAGTCGTGTAAAAAAGTTGGAACATGTGTAAATATTCAAATGTAACAACTTTTGTAATTACTTATTTGCATAAAATAGTAGTTTATGCAACTGGTACATAATGAGGGGCATTAAAATACGAGTGTGTTTTAGGAAACGAGCCGATATGTTCTTGAAGGGACGTCGAGAAAATTATGATGTCATCCATGTATACAACGCATATTTCGTTGATGAGGCCGCGGAGAACGTTTTCCATGGCCCTTTGAAAGGTTGAAGGAGCGTTCTTTAATCCAAACGGCATACGACAATACTCGTAGTGTCCGTTGTTCACTGTGAATGCTGTTTTTTGAATGTCATTCGGATCCATTTCGACTTGATGAAAACCGTTAGCCAGATCAAGTGTTGTAAAATATTGGCAACGGCCTAATTTATCCAGGATGTCTGAGATGTTCGGAATGGGATATCGGTCGCTGATAGTTTTTTTATTTAATTTCCGGTAGTCAACAACGAGACGCCACTTTTGTTTCCCTGTTGCGTCCTTCTTTTTCGGAACTATCCATATAGGAGAGGACCATGGCGACTCGGAGGGTTGTATTATTTTTTGATGAAGCATTTTGTCGATTTGGGATTTAACTTCCTCTTTATGAATATGTGGGTATCTGTACGACTTTGTATATACTGGAATTTCGTCAGTAGTTCGAATCTTGTGTTTTACCGTATTAGTAAATGTCAGCGGACAATCTTCATTGTAAAACACGTCACTGTATTCTTTGCATAATTTTGTGATTTTTTGTCTTTCTTCAGAATTCATGTGGTCGGTTCTAAGAAAATCTTCAATATTTGTAGATTTTGGAAGAGGTGTTTCAATGCTGTGACATTCGAAGTTTTTCTTCATTGGTTGAGAAGTAATGGGCTCCGTTAAGCTGATGATAGCGTCGTTACACGTTGGGTTGTTAAGTTCGATGTAGGCGTAGCTTTTCTCTGATCGTGTTATTAATGCTGGCATGCTACACTGGTTGAGGGTCGTCTCAGGTAAAAATATATCTCCATCTTTTGTGCTCACAGGAACCTTGAAAATATTTGTGCTTTTGGCTTTGACGACTGCTTCAAATAAATTATTAACGCCGGTTTTCATCATATGTATTTTATTTGTTGCATGCTCGGTAAGAAGTTCTTTCTTTGAAAGGTCGACACATGCTTTCAGTGTTTCCAATAGATCTAACCCGATTAGACCGTCGAAAACGTTATGAAATTTATAAATATGAAATTTGTAAACCATATCTGAATTGAATTCACTGAATAGCGGCAGATTGATGGTATATTTGTGATCGGTTGTGCAATGTACATTAGTAACTGAGAAGGGTTCATAGTTCATTTTAAAATTTGGGTAATAGGTTTTGACTACTTCGGGAGAGAGGAACGATTGATTAGCACCTGTGTCGATTAGTAGCTTCAGCGGGGGGTTGTTTATTTGGATGTAAGGAAGCTGTCTCTTAGAGTGAACATTGACTTGTATTACGTTTCGTCGATTGAGTCTGTAGCCTGGTGAAAATTTTGGTCGTTGAAGATCTCCTGTACGTCTTGTTGATTATTTTCTGGCAACGCCTCGCATGCGTATGCTTGTGCGTATGTAGTTGGGATAGGTTGTTGTTGGTAGTCATTAGGGTTGTTCTGACCAGATAAATTGGTATTATCGATTTCATGCAAGTTCATTTCTTCAAAAGCAAAATCAGGATAATGCCCTACATTTTGGAAATAATTTGGTTGCCTTTGATTAAGCTGCTGCTGCTGCTGTGGGTGGAAATTTGGGTTCGGAATGAACCTTGGGGCGTGATTTCTAGGCGCGTTCTGATTTGAAATCCCGCTCATACGGGTAGCATTATTATTATTCCTAGGCGCGTTGGAATACGAAATTCCACTCATAGGGGTAGGCCTTGGCCTTGGAGTTGCATTTGGATCCTGATAAAAGTAGTTGTTTCTGTTTGGCTGGCCTTGTATTTGGTTATTGTTATTTGGCCTTGGCATCTGAAAGTTTTGTGCATTGTTTCGATTTCCTGATTGGCGGTTTTCATTCAAGGTCATAAAATTATTTCTTTGTTGGAACTGAGTTGGAGGAAACCTCGGGGTGTTAAATCCATAATTTTGATTTGGCGTATTTTGCGGCTGGTTGCGTTTTTGAATGTACATTATATTAGCTTCTTCTTTAATATATTGAAGGGCTACCGGGAGAGATTCGGGTCGCATGGCGCGAATCGTAGAGCCTAGGGGCTCTTTTAAGCCTGCTAAGAACGTTTTCAAGGCTTGAGCTGTGAAGAAATCACGTTTGCAAGAAATAAGGTTCGCGTCTTCATTGTGTATATTAACATAATTTATCACAGTCGTCAACAGGCTGACACATCTGTCGTAAAATTGCTGCGGGCTCTCATTGCCTTGGTATAAATTTACAAGGTCACGGTTAAGGGAATTTTCGTCCCTTTGATCGGAGAAATTTTCTATTAAAACTGATTTAATTCTTGGCCAGGTATTGGCTGAATTTACATCTATCAAGTTAAGAGCTTTTCCGCGCAATTTTCCGATTATGCCATTGATAATAATAACATTTTGAAAATTATTTTCATCATTTTCATCATAATATTGCGTTACAACGTTACTGACAGCATTTATAAATCTGTATAATGAATTAACATTACCGTCATATTCTGGCACTACCTTTAGCGCTAAATCAAAAAGTTGTAATTGTTGTTGTTGTGCCATTGTTTTAAAATTTTACATTAAACAAAAATATAATATTTATTTTATTTATTTACTACTTAAAATCTAAAAGTCAAATTTTCACTTCACTTTTCACTTCACTTTAATACAATATTACTGGAATGAGGGATAGGATACGTTATGAACTTTACTGGTCTTATATATCTAAGAGTACTCACAGTATCAGCAAACCAATCATTGTTATTAGTCCCACGAAGGCGAATTGTGTCCCCCAGGGCGTCACAGCTTCCACAAAAATAAAGAAAGTTCACTTTCGGGAAAATAGTTCGCACTGTAAACCGTTAAAACGGACACTGAACACGATTTTCGGTTGTCCAGCTCAGTGAAAAACTAACGACTGCGCCAGTTATACGCTTATGGTATAGCGTTTAAATAAAAAAATGTAGGAGTCCTTTGTTAACTACATTTAATTAAACGTTTTCAGTGTTACTTACACGGAGAATATGTTAGGACTAAAAATAGAACGGACGCTCCCACCGTCCAGTCTAGCCGGGCGGATGTCGCCACGGTGGGTCGCTTATCGCTATAAGTAAAACTGCAAGGTAGCGTCTGGCTTGACTGGATGCTGGAACGCTAGGTGGCAAAGTTATGTTAAGCATACATAACACGCATCAAGTTATGTAGATGTAAACGCGAGCGCGAAATTTTTCGAACACTGATTCAAACGCGGCAAATACTTCATACGCATCAAGTCATAACAAATGTCGTTGAAAACGCGAGCGTAGCGAGCGCGAAATTTTGCGAACATTATTATGCAGGTCTGGAAAATACTTCATACGCATCAATCAAGTCATGTAGACGCAAACGCGAGCGCAGCGAGCGCGAAATTTTTTGAACATTAAGATGCAGGTGTGGAAAATACTTCATACTGTCTAACGCAAACGCGGCGAGCGCGAAATTTTTGAAAAAAAAAATAGATACATTTAACTGTAAAATATACTTACAAACACATATCTCGTCCTGACCAACTGTGAAAATATTCGTGGTTGGCGATACAGACGCTTTCACGTATGTTAAGAATTTCAAATTTTACCTTTACAAACGATAAAGCCAGGGAGGCTCACGGGCCGCACGGAAGGGGCTCGCGGGCCGCTTGTTGCCGACCGCTGCTGTAGAGGAGGACAAACCATAGATTTTTTTTTAGATTACTCAACAAAAATATTCGATGTAATCAAAGAACGTGCTCACAATACTTCACGAGAATCTGTTGTGGAATGCGACCCTTAGAGGTGAACATATCGAAATTCGGCCGCAGAAACACAAAATAATTGATAAAAAAATTGTTTTTTTAAATTTTGAAAAAGTGACTCGATAAAAAAATTCTATCGAATTACCGCACCTGCTCACAAAATTTCACGAAAATCGGTTGATAAATGCGACCTGTAGAGGAGAACAAACCAATGAATAAAATAAAAAAAAATTAAATTTACAAAAATTTACATGCCTAAAAAATTCTATGTAATCATAAAACCTGCTCACAAAACTTCACGAGAATTGGTTGAGAAATGCGACCTATAGAGGAAAAAACGGCCGCAGAAAAATACGAAATCATAGATACAAAGTTTGTTTTTTCGAATTTCAAAAAAGTGACTCGACAAAAAAATTCTATATAGTTACCAAACCTGCTCGCAAAATTTCACGAAAATCGGTTGATAAATGCGACCTGTAGAGGAGATCAGCCAACGACGTAAAAATTTTTTTTTTTTAATTTGCAAAAATTTACTCTACAAACAAATTATATGTAGTCATGGAACCTGCTCACAAAATTTCACGAGAATCGGTTGAGAAATGCGACCTGTAGAGGAAAAAACGGCCGCAGAAAAACACGAAATCATTGATACAATGTTTGTTTTTTTGAATTTCCAAAAAGTGACTCGACAAAAAAATTCTATATAGTTACCGAACCTGCTCACAAAATTTCACGAAATCGGTTGATAAATGCGACCTGTAGAGGAGGACATACAAAAATCCGGCCGGACATACGAAAGCATTTTTGTCGAAGCTAAAACAGAGACCTCGTTTTACTCGGTCAAAAACATCGAGCTGACATTTCGCATCGACTGAATTTGAATTTTCAGTGATACTTTGACATTTAAATTTTGACAGTTTTGTTTGACGTCTAATATTTTAACATCATATATGTGATTTAAAAAAAAAAATATTACTGCTGTAGCCTTAGCCACAGATAAGAAAATTGTCATAAATTCATTGAATGTTGAAATGAGAGTCATTTTCTACGGTTTCCGAACGCATATTAGAGGATTTATGATATGTGTGTAGATAAAGGGTTATTTAGGGGGGGGCGACCGCTTTAGCTTAGTTGGTAGTGACCAGGGACTGGAAACTTTCTTAGAGGCCGCCCGTCGAGAAAAAATGAATAGAAGGTGGCGACATCTCTGGTCCGTTGGATGCTTTTTTTGCACGTTTTTTGACTATCGCCACAGACTACTTAGAAGATACCAAAGATACTAAGGCGCGTCCTGACGTACCAGCGCACCAGACTGGCAGGATAGTGTTGCCCATGCCGCTGGAGCATTAGGATGCGCTTTTAATAGTAATTATTTGACCCACCACGTGAATAACTTTTAGGATTTAAAAGTAAATTATACATATTCGTCCTTAGGATTTAATTTATAAGAGTCTTACGTAATTGAAATGAATAAAATCTTGAAATTCGGTCTTTTTGTTTTGTCAATGGTTCAAAACCATAGAGATTTCTATACTATTCATTAGTCTAGAAAAAAGAACAACTGTATGGTGGTTTCAATGTCAGTGACTTTGGTCAGTGAGTCGTATACAAACAAGTTTTCATAAAAAATAAAATAAAATCATAGTTTCATCGAGGTTACATCGTTGTGATAATTGTGTGTGAACATTTCAAAACGCGAAATATTTCAAAGAGGGATGTGCCTTCATGCGTTGAAAAATAATCTTCGATAGAGGCAAGTTTATTTGGTGTATGTTGTGCCTTGATTCCGAAATCGTAAAATAGGTATTCGTCGTAACTAATATCAGTGTTCATGTGTTAAGTTAGTGTATATGAATTGTGACTTGTTTACTTTTGTTAATTGTGTAGTTTAAATAAATACTTCTAGCAATATTGCGTATTTTACTTGAGATGTGTTACCCTAGTAAGTGTTTTGGTGTTTACTTAAAAACCTACAATGTGGCTAGCAAAGTATGGAAGAAAGCATAACTAAAATGTTATATCATTTGTATTTTAGACACGTTTTCGTCCTTACTTTGCTAATAACATTGTAGGTTTCAAAGTAAACACAGAACAAAAAGGTTAAGTTATGTACGTGTGTGGGTGCGTGGAAGTATGAATGTGTGTGTATGTGTGTAGGTGTATACACGCATTTGCATGTGTGCGTGAGTTGTGTATGTGTGTATCGATGAGTTTGCATCCACCTTTCGCTAGGGGCTTGGGGGGTCAGTTTTTTCTCGGTGTTGCCACTCTTTACATAAATATACTTATTGACCGAGTAAAACGAGGTCTCTGTTTTAGCTTCGACAAAAATGCTTTCGTATGTCCGGCCGGATTTTTGTATGTCCTCCTCTACAGGTCGCATTTATCAACCGATTTTCGTGAAATTTTGTGAGCAGGTTCGGTAACTATATAGAATTTTTTTGTCGAGTCACTTTTTGGAAATTCAAAAAAACAAACATTGTATCAATGATTTCGTGTTTTTCTGCGGCCGTTTTTTCCTCTACAGGTCGCATTTCTCAACCGATTCTCGTGAAATTTTGTGAGCAGGTTCCATGACTACATATAATTTGTTTGTAGAGTAAATTTTTGCAAATTAAAAAAAAAAAATTTTTACGTCGTTGGCTGATCTCCTCTACAGGTCGCATTTATCAACCGATTTTCGTGAAATTTTGCGAGCAGGTTTGGTAACTATATAGAATTTTTTTGTCGAGTCACTTTTTTGAAATTCGAAAAAACAAACTTTGTATCTATGATTTCGTATTTTTCTGCGGCCGTTTTTTCCTCTATAGGTCGCATTTCTCAACCAATTCTCGTGAAGTTTTGTGAGCAGGTTTTATGATTACATAGAATTTTTTAGGCATGTAAATTTTTGTAAATTTAATTTTTTTTTATTTTATTCATTGGTTTGTTCTCCTCTACAGGTCGCATTTATCAACCGATTTTCGTGAAATTTTGTGAGCAGGTGCGGTAATTCGATAGAATTTTTTTATCGAGTCACTTTTTCAAAATTTAAAAAAACAATTTTTTTATCAATTATTTTGTGTTTCTGCGGCCGAATTTCGATATGTTCACCTCTAAGGGTCGCATTCCACAACAGATTCTCGTGAAGTATTGTGAGCACGTTCTTTGATTACATCGAATATTTTTGTTGAGTAATCTAAAAAAAAATCTATGGTTTGTCCTCCTCTACAGCAGCGGTCGGCAACAAGCGGCCCGCGAGCCCCTTCCGTGCGGCCCGTGAGCCTCCCTGGCTTTATCGTTTGTAAAGGTAAAATTTGAAATTCTTAACATACGTGAAAGCGTCTGTATCGCCAACCACGAATATTTTCACAGTTGGTCAGGACGAGATATGTGTTTGTAAGTATATTTTACAGTTAAATGTATCTAATTTTTTTTTCAAAAATTTCGCGCTCGCCGCGTTTGCGTTAGACAGTATGAAGTATTTTCCACACCTGCATCTTAATGTTCAAAAAATTTCGCGCTCGCTGCGCTCGCGTTTGCGTCTACATGACTTGATTGATGCGTATGAAGTATTTTCCAGACCTGCATAATAATGTTCGCAAAATTTCGCGCTCGCTACGCTCGCGTTTTCAACGACATTTGTTATGACTTGATGCGTATGAAGTATTTGCCGCGTTTGAATCAGTGTTCGAAAAATTTCGCGCTCGCGTTTACATCTACATAACTTGATGCGTATGAAGTAGTTTCCGCACCTGCATCATAATGTTCGAAAAATTTCGCGCTCGCTGCGCTCGCATTTTCATCTAGATGTGTTATGACTTGATGCGTATGAAGTATTTGCCGCATTTGCATCAGTGTTCGAAAAATTTCGCGCTCGCGTTTTCATCTAGGTGTGTTATGACTTTATGACCCGTCCCCCCCTTAAAGTTTCTATATCGCGATATATAATCGCGAAATTACGATGCGGTTGAAATGCGAATTATCTGGGTTTGGTAAGGAAACTAGCTGGTTTATCTGTGAAAAGTCGGTTTTTTCGTCTTTCTCGTTTTTCACGTAAAAAGGGGAGCGAATTTTTACTACGTTACTGTCGCGTACGACGTACCAATTTGTTTCGAGTTGATATCAACAGACAGTGATCATTATTGTCATCTGCGGCCCGCGAAGATTTTTTTAGCTACTATGTGGCCCGTGGGTGCAAAAAGGTTGCCGACCCCTGCTCTACAGGTTCGATATCTAACATAGTTTTGGAAATAAAAAAAAACACTCACGAGGTCTACAGCTCACAGAGCCACTAGTTATACTCTTTGGTAGTGACCCTGCCTACGAAGCTGGAGGTCCCGGGTTCGAATCCCGGCCGGGGCATTTATTTGTGTGTGCACGAATATTTGTTCTTGGGTCTTGGATGTTTTCTATGTATTTAAGTATTTATTTATCTATATTAAGTAGGTATATCGTCGGTTAGTACCCATAGTACAAGCTTTGCTTAGTTTGGGACTAGGTTGATTCGTGTAAGATTGTCCACAAATAAATATATATTTTAAATAATTATGAATTATGTTTGTATCCTGTCATCAAACAATGGACTGCATGCACATTATTGAAAATATTTATTGGCAGATGATGTACAGTCGACCAAAAAAGTGGTCATCCACTATCCGACTCTATTATGTGTACGTTAAAGTCCAAAAGTGGTAGATTGCTGCCTGTACACAGAAATAGAATAATAGAGTATTCGCAGACAGGTATTGTAATTATTTGTTTGTTTTTATGTTTATTTATTTTATACCAAGTTTTTTAGATATACCTAGTTAAAAAATAAATTATTGGGTATGAGGAAAGATGTTTAAAAATATTATTAATAGTACATTACTTACCAAGGGCGATAAAACAAAGAATGTCTCAGATCGCAGGTATTTTACGCCCGAGCCGAAGGCAAGGGCGATAAATATGCGATCTGAGGCTTTCTTTATTATCGCCCGTGGTAAGTACAAAATTTTATGCCACCCCCTGGCCAGGAAGTGGGCTTTTTCGCGCGCGGAGCGTGCGATAATGGCCACTTTATGGCCAGGTGTGACATAAATGTACTTACCTAGTATGTTATTAACACATACAGAAACTGGAATTATACTACAACAAATAGTTTTTTTTTACTATTTTATTTTAGTTTTTTTTGATGTTATATGTATTGTATTGTAATTTTAGTTTATCTAATCTAGTTTTTATTTAGTTTGTAACTGTTTGTTAGTTTTTTATGATTAGTTATATTTAGGAGTAATTCATTTTTTCATTTACACTCAGGGACTTTAATTGTTGAGCCATTTGGAGCTCAGTTAATATTAGACTTTCATAGTTGCTATGAAGCGTCTAGTATAATGTGAGCCCTAAATGGCTCAACAATTAAAGTCCCTGGGAGTAACTAACCTACTTACTGTTTTATGTTTTATAAAGTATGAAAATGTCTGGAAACATTCTATGCCCCGGGAACGATGAACTCTCCGTCTGTCTCTTTCTTTTCCAGACACACGGTAGTGGGTCAGCCAAGATCGCAAAGCAAAAACTCGACACACCTGCCGTTTTTAACCCCAGTAACTAAAAATCATTGGACCTAACACTTGTATTGTTAGACCATCTTCTCATTACCGAATCCTGAATTTAATTCAAAGGATGTCTTACCATTCACGGGAATCCAGTTAGGCAATTGTGAGTGCGTGCCTGCTACATATCAGGAATCGTTCCCTCTCTGAAAGAAAATCATTAATTTCGATGACAAAAACGAATGATATCCCATCCAAAACATTAAATAACTTAAAAAAATCATCTTGAGCAATCGAAGAACGTTATGCATGACAGGAGCTGTAATCTAACGAGATATAATAAAAACTGGTTTCCAGTTAGATCTCATTTGTTTATTAGCGAAACCGTTTACGAACTTGGCATATTTCACTTTTATGTTTTTGATGGGACTATGTTTTCTAACACTTGTGGTAAATTATGATCAACAATGACGAGGGATATTAACTACTTGTTCCACATTGTTTGTTTTCACATCATGTAACAGTACATTTGTTTACAATGTATTTTGTCGATACTGAATATTCGATGAGGGGAAGTGGTAGCTTTCATAAAATCATGCATTATGTAGGTGACAGAGGGGCGAGTTAATACGTGGTTTTACGACTTGTCGACCTTACTAGCACGTGTGGCACCCTTAGTACACGTAATTTGAAACCGCCGCTTAAGCTCGCCGGTGATCCAACCGGTTTGATTTTTAATCGTAGCTTGCCTGTCTGTCACTGCCGGCCTGCCGTGAACTGCGATCCCCGACTTTGTGCAGTCTGTGGTTTTCTCTTTGAGCTGCTAAAGCAGAGACGCTTAAGCTGGCTGGGGCATATGCATAGAATTCATCCATCACGTTTGCCGCAGCGTGTTTTGCTTGGCGCCGTAGCTGATGCCAAGTAGTGAATCGTTGGTAAGTGAATGCTACGCCATAAGGACTGGGCCAAGTGAGATATGCACGCAGTCAACATCTCGGTCCACAAATGAGAGGAGCTTGCCGAGGACAGGGACAAATGGGGACAAATTGGTGTTCGATGACGCGAGCCGAGAAACATCGACGCCGACGTGAGAGACCTGTTCGCCACGGGTACATTTTACTTACCAGGCTTGCTTGCGGTCGTGTATTCCACTTGCGCATTGCCTACCTAATTAGGTACAGCGGTCTAACTTTACAAAATAAACATTACTTACCTAATTAAATTATCTTCGTCACATAACATCAAAACAAATTTCATAAATTAAATAAATGTTTTGTATGTTCCTTGAATCCAATTAGTTTACACTGCAATCAGTAATGTAAACTTGCCAAGGCAAAGGTTGAATATCACTACGATGCGTGAATATAAAAGCTTTATGGTAACTCGAGTTAAATCCGATGAGCAAACTTTATTAGGCGCCTTCTAAATTTATTCATGGATTCGTTTTAGTTAAGGGCACATTAAAGTATGTCTGTATTAATAAATATTGCTATTTTCAATTCAATTTAAAAGCAATGAACTCTTCAACGTACGTGCACTCACAATCATGTTTTTAAATTGGGTTATATTTGTTTCGTAGGCGTAAATATGGTAGGTATATTTTACGAAAATATTAGTAACATTGTTTTCTTTAAGGAGATCAGGTTTTTAGCGATAAACACGTACTCGTTGTTTGATCTTGTTAGAGATTATTTTCGTAAACGTTAGGAAGACTCCGTAATATCATAGCAAGCCAACTATTAGGTACATCACCTACTTCCACGCCACGCCACACAGGATTCGCCTTAATGAACTTTGGTGTGGCTTACCAATCTCATTTTTCGTCGTAGAATTAATAATTATAAACGAACAAAGGAGGATTCCACGGCCCAAGTGATTTATACAATAGCGTGGTGGGCATGACAGCCTCAAAACTCAGTATTTTTTACATCGGTATAATGTCACTAATAAGGCAAGTCTTATGTTTATAACGATTTATTTTTAACAACTGCTCGTGATAATTTCTCTACTTAATAAATTACTAATTAAATGAATTATACAATAGGTACAAGTAGTATGCCCCATTAGTAGTCATTATATTCAATTTAAATTTATAGCAATAGAAGTGAAGGAGAAAGTATCTACTCGTAATTATTTAAAGTACAACATCTAATAAAATAACTGGTATTTATGTATTTCGATATAACATTATTTATTTAATTTAAAAATATATTTATATTTATGTAATGTTACAAAATACTAACCGATACAAGTAGTGCAATGCACAATGTGGTCAGCTACAAATTTAATTATCGTAATCGTCATTTCGTCATACAAAAGTAGGTTTATTTTATTTCCAACACATTTTTAATTCAATATCAAAGTCCTGTTTAACACGGAAAATCTCCTTTGTAAAGGTTGGAAATCTTTAGCATCTCCTTCATTTACTCGCTCTATTACATTTTGTTTATCTACGATATCTGATATGCTACTATTTTTCTTTCGTAACTCACTGTCTGCGATTGTAGCATTGTTAATATTGGAGTCATCAAAATCATCCGCTAACTCATCTTCGCTTACTTTGCCGTTAAACTTTTTATTTTCGTTTTCTAGTCTCAGATCTTCCACTGAATCATTCATTGATGCTTGCGAGTTTTGTGATTTAACCATGACTGCATTTCTAGATAAGATGTCGTCCTCAGGATGATATGGATTGTTATATTCAGATGGAGCAGATTTCCTAAGATCGCTTGAAAATCCATTAAACAAGGGAGACATTACAAGCGCCTTTATAATTTTCACAGCATCATCCGCATCAATTTTTATTTCTATTGCGGTGCAAATAGTATTTTGAACGAAATAAATGAATACTGAAACAAATAAGTAATCACGAGTGCAAATTGAAATACGAGCTTTTCGATTTTATCGAACTCTAAAATGGTTCAGAGGTCATTTTACCGGTTTCCTAATAATTTGGAAATTTTATCGTTTTCCTACCTCATCATCATCATCATCATATCAGCCGAAAGACGTCCACTGCTGGACATAGGCCTACCTACTTCACTCAAAATCATGTTTAAATTTTTGCATACATTTTGAGAAGTCCGATAACGTAAGTACGTAACGTCGAATTACGTTAAGTAGATCTAACTGTCATTTAAGTATGGAATTTATTCCATTGGTTGAAGGATTTGTTAACCAACTGGATTGTTCTTATAGCTTATTTGGCTAGAGCGACTAGCCGCTTATGCCAGGATGCCCCACGTTGGGCGCCAGTGTGAGGGTATGCATGCAGCCCCTCTTCAGAAGTTGGTAGTAAACACAGTAACCAGGGCAGAGGGTATTTAATTTAAATAAACAATAAGGCATCTGCAACATGCATACGATGCGTTTAGTCTACAACTGAAATGGGTGAGCTGAGGCTATGAAAATGGATTAGTTTAATAAATATAGAAACTTACAAGATTGTGCCTTGGAACAGTATAATAACGCTGTATTGTAGAAAATAACACAATTTCTCATAAATAATCACTACAATAAAATTATTCACTGAAACTGTCGATATATATGTATAATATAAAAATATTTAATTCAAAATATTTAAATTTCCAATTATCAGAATAACTGCGTTGATGATTATCGATCGGCAATCAAGATCGAACTGAACTGCCAGAAAATGGCTGCGCAGTGTCACGTGTAATTGGAAAACATGGTTCAAAATTTAAAATTTAGAACAGAAGTTGTATACTGTAATGTTCCAATAACGCATAGTTATTGTATTCTTTATATTCAAATTTTCATATAGGTATGTATTGATGATGATGAGAGATCTATTAAGCGATGGCTTACTTACACAGTTGCATCAGCTTTGTCATGGTTACACACGAAACCTTTACGAAGTTTGCTACTTTGTGAATAATAGCTGTAAATGCAGCGTCATCTCAAAAAAAATGATGAAACAGCGTGTCATGGAAATGCAATTTGACTTGAATACTCCTATTATCCTATAACCAAATCGGTAAATTGTTTATAGGTGTAATTCATCATTAAAACGTAATAACTCGGTAGGTATACGTATTTAAAAGGCTTTATAAATACAGTCAGCTGCAAAAATGTTTAAGCAACTATCGCACTAATCAAATATCGCCACACCAATTCTATTGTTTTAAATGATTTAGTCGCTTTTTGTACTCGGTTAACTTTATTTTTGTAGAAAAACTGTGCCGCAATACATACCATTTTTATTGCTATAGCTGTTTTATATAGAATTCGGTGTTAAAAACAGTGTGACCAGTTTATAATAAACGATGCATGTTCGCCCTAAAACTTAAAAAGTTCTTCTTACATGTCTGACGTTGATGATCACAAGCTAGGCGACCGTGAAAACTGATTCACAGCGAATTGTGACGTTACAATTTTGTATCCGTATCTATTTACAACAGGTACAGTCGAGGTCATTAATATGTATACACTTTTTAACCTAATCGAATGCGTTTGCTTACAAATTGTAGGCGACTGCATTCGATTAGGTAAAAAAGTGTATACATATTAATGACCTTGACTGTACCTAGTTACAACGTTTAGATTGCTGTTTTGGTCGTGAAACACTATGATTAAGTACATCGACAAGAAATTTTATTTCTATTGCAATGTAACAATTGTCCTTTCGTATTTTCTAAGACTACAATTTAATTAATATTGCTTAGGTACTAGTCATTGCCCGCGACTTCGTCCGCGTGGAACTCGTTCATCGCGATAGAATTTAAGTAATTGCTATTTACTTATAGGTATCAGGCGCTTACCTAGTCATCGCTCTTTCATACAAACTTCCACCCCCTTGAGGGATGATTTCCGGGATAAAAAGTATCCTATGTCCTTACCCGGGACTCAATCTATCTCCATACCGAATTTCATGTAAATTGGTTCAGCGGCTTAAGCGTGAAGAGGTAATAGACAGACAGACACACTTTCGAATTTATAATATTAGTATGGGGTATGGATTACTTCTATTTGAAAAGAAGGAACACAGCAAATGGTTTTAAATCCTGAGCGTCATATTTAATTGAATACCTATTATTTTAATAAAATTTACCCATTCTTCTACGGTAGAATAAATCCATTGCTATATTTTTCGACTGATCAAAAAATAGGCATCAAGCGACGTTGTCAAAATACTCGAATTAATTCAAATATACTTCTAAACGCTTAGGTACTTTGCACTTCATTTAAAATATTTGATTTCTACGGCGAACATGGCTTTCATATCGGATACCAATGCTGAATACTGAAAGAATACGACATCTGTAGGGCTAGCACAACATCCGCTGCGACGCATTGCGAGTAGAGATAAATCTACCCTCCTCTTTCTATTTCTCACAGTTCGAGCAAGACAGGAATCGCTGAGTCGCGCGAGATAAGACTTGGCAGCAAATTGTGCTAGTCCCACTGGCTTCCATACGGATACGAGACAACGCTGTTTTATTTTTTCATAAAAAAATCCCCTACGCCTCATGGCACGAAAAAGGGGTTTTCCGGTCCCTTCGACGAATTCTTAATTACAGAAAGGAACAAAACAATAATTTGTATATATTTCGGAGGCCAATGGTTTTCTCCGAATTATTAATTCCGGAACACTTAAATCCAATCACTCAACTAATCAACTTTACAATCCAATCAATCAATCAAAAATACTTTAAAAAAAAATTGAAATGTGTCTTGAATATTATTGAAAGTACTTGTTTTTTTAAGTAAAATTTTATTGCGATGTAAAAGGAAAAGTCCTAGCTAACTCATCAATGCAAATTCAAACCTATACTGAGTCTAGAAGTTGTATATTCAATTGGCTCTATATGACACGTATTCGTATTATTATATGAAAAACATGGTAATCATTTAAAAGGATTTCTTTTGCTGGAGTACAACGTTTTTCATGCTTAAAACCAAATGTTAAGATATTAATTTTCTACACGTTGGCCACACAAAGTTAATCTGAAAAGGTTTCATAAGTAGTTTGCACGTGACAAATATGAGAAAGTCATAAAGTAGAAACCCAATTTCATCCGTGTGGATATAAAACAAAGTAGAAAAGTTCCGTGCCAGTAATAGCAGCATTATGCCTCGATAACGATGCCAATATACCTAACAGTAGTTCCCTACAAAAAATATCATAAATGAACGTGGATTGTATACTCTTGTTTGATAACCAGTTAAGAAAACATGACATAAACGTGTTGTTTCGTTCCTGTCTGCGAAAAACAGTTATTAACGTGGACGCCCCCCATTGTTAGATGATGGCTTCACATACAATCGAGGTCATAAATATTTGTACATCCGCTTTAAAGTCCTGGTGTTCACATTTTTGATCAATTTCTAAGTGCGCATTTTTTCGAAATGGCTGACTAGCAAGTACAGTTCCCAGAAATATCTGAATACAAACTCATTGTCAAGGTATATTCTAACTGTAATTTACGTACTGTATCATTATTTGTACATTTGTACGAATGTTTTTGTATAGATTTTAAGAAATAGTTACAGTACGAGTACTTAATATAGTTGGGTCGCTAAACTGACGCTTGATTATTAAGGCGCTACAACGAGAAATTTAGAAACTTTGAAACGATATTCTGCCCAGACGAGGAAACAATAGGGACTGATTTTCAGTATATGATTCTTGACTATATGATTGTGGTACTGACAATAGCCGAACCATGATTCCTTAAAAGAGTGAATTTCACCAAACGGGCATTTTTGTCCAATTCCCATGGAATTTAGAAATACCAATAATACATAGAAAATTGTATGCTGATAATTTGATAAAAAAATTAATAAACACAAATTTTCTTACGGGGTACTTATACTTATAAAATTACGGAAGTTATTACAATTTGAAAATTTGACCTGGGCACGGGAATTTATCTGTCCATGGGAATTGCCTTTTCTTAGAAAAAAATGTATTAAAATTATTATTTACCATCTAATTTATCAAGAATTATAAAGTTCAGTTGTATCGAAGTTATTTAGCCTAATTTTACCAATCATGGGTCACTCTTTTCAAATATTTAAGAAGCTAAGTGTAATTGTAGCATTTGGCCTGTTTTCTTTAAATAAACGCATAAACTATAACGCTAATCGATATACTTAGTACAAATTATATTTATTTATGCATTTCATCCATAATTATTGTTATTAAATGAGGTTTATTAACAAAATAAGTCACCCTTCGCAATTCCCGTGTCCCAAAATCAGCTGTTTTGGGTAAACAAGCTATGGGAATTAGGACACGGGAATTGGAAATCTATATAAAAAAAATCATATAAAATTCAAATCGCATGTTAATAATATTTTAAGTTATCGTTTATATAGAGACACCAAAGTGCTTTATAATGCATACATATGTTAATGATTACTTATGTAAAATTTGAATTTCTAAGGGCCACCGAAATTGCAAGCAAAAGCAAAAAAATTGTCGCCCACCCAGAAACCGAAGTACTTAGGTGGTTTACTCGAACTTAATGCGGTTTGCTATATATAGATTTTTTATATATAATAGCTGACATTTGAGAGCACATGTGAAGCAGGACGCGAAGCTGATCAAATGTAAACGATGGCTGCCAGGGACCTTTGAATTTTGCCGACAAAAATTAACTCTCGCGCTCGGACGATTTTTAAACATCAATTACAAGTTATTCACCACAGTGAAGTGAATAGTGTCTGTGCTCAGTGATAGTAAATATAATCGAGTTAAAGTTTTTGTCACGAAATCAGTGATTCTAATGTACAGTTTTTGATAGGAATTTTTGATTGATTCAAAACTCGATGCCGGACAGGGCACGGAGTCTTAATTTGAGCGTTTAGGTATTTTTTAATGTATTTTAAAAACAAATTAGTCCGTGAATTTGAGTGGACCTCAACGTGGAAACATGAATTCTTTATTAAAAAAAATAAATGGTACGTATTATCTCATGCTACCATACGATTTTCAGCTCGGACACAAAAAAAATCGAGTATAGAAAATGACCCAAAATTTTCTCGATAGAAAAGAGATCCAAAGTTGAGTCTATTTTTTCCTTTTATTACTCAGCCTACTACAACAACGCATTATTAAAAGACACGATTAAGTTAATATGATGGCATTTTACCTCTTCTATACTCTGACAAGAGGAAATTTAATAAACCTGCACACAGTCAGATATTTATCGAGATTTGTCTAAAAAAGCCATTCCCGGAGAGTGTTGCATCCCGTTTTGTCGTGAACGAAAAACATAGGCGCGTCTCTTTCAATCAAGATATCGCCTTAATCTCTAAGGTGTTATACGAGTATGTATGATAATGTATGGACACAATACATTGCAAACAGTTAATAAAAGGTCACGATATTAAATAAATGCACCAATTCCATAAATTGCACTGTTCTTAACCAGCAGTGGAATAATCTACACCTTAGTCATGAACATAACTACATTCTCGTACCATTGTGTAGAATATACGACGGCACACCAGTTCCGTTATTACATCGGAAGCTATTTTTCTCGACAACGGGTCACAAAAGATATGAAATCAAAACCATGGAGCTCTCATTTACTAAGGTTATTCCTGTAATGGGTATTGCTGATACTGAATTACTGAAACTGAGAAATGTTCTGACATCAATATTCTACGTGAAATCAGGGCTTCTGAATAACAGGCTCAGATTGCCTACCATTCTCGAGATTCGACCACAAAGGAAGCGACAGTCAAGAACTTACGACGATGTATGTAACTTTATTCATGTTTCACTTCAACAATACTGCCACGTCAAATAAATAACTTTTGAAATTTTGTTAGGTTGGTGAAAGTTATTTCTTTTTCACTTATCGTTTAACAAAGTTTCAATTTTAAGTCTGAGCTGGAAGGATAACTGAAACGCATTTTTAAAATCCAGTTTAATAGAATCCGAGTTTATAGAATGGCTGATAAAATGAAACTAACGGAACGTTTTCCTTAATATGAGTTTAAATGTTATAGATACTCTACAGATAGAAAGCAAAATATATCCATGGTGGAGAAAGGAAAATAATGTGACGAGTTTGAAGATAAGCGAAAAACTAGAACGTTAATCAGAAATTAAGTTATCTCAAACTCGGAAATGGTCGTATTTTGTTCGAGCGAAGTGCCTAATTTTATATCCGAGCTTTTTAAATAGTTAAATGTCGGTGGCCTGACTTAGCTCTTGAAGGCATCGGCAAAGTCTCGCCCTGCCACCTCGTCAGGCAGCCCCCTTACTTTTCGCGCCTCGTTAATATTCTCTTAAATAACTATTTGTTTTGCGCAATTTCCAACTCTGCTACTTCGGTCCAACCAAATTGCATTTCAGCATTTTAGTACCACGTAGCTAAGCTATACGTTTTGACGTAAGGCCAATCAAGTTAAAGAAAAATGATACATCAACAAATACGTAAATATTGTTTAATCACATACAAATTAATCCAGTTTACGGAATTGCACTTTTACAATCACACTTTTACATGTATACAAGACATTATGTACAAAAGAAGTCAATATGAATATAAATACTAGTATATATATGAATACTTACAACAACTACACAACTCACACAATTGCAAGTACTACCAGAACATTTATACAAATAAATTAAAAATATTAAATGGCTCACTTGTCATACTACTATGTTTATAAATGTACAATTGTAGGTAAGTATTTTAAACAAACATGCACTTAATATTGAGGTATTACTTAAAAAGGTTGGTCTTATTAGAATACAAAAATATCTTAAAGTTCTTGATATTTTACAATCCAATGTGGCGTATGTTGGAATAAAGCATGTACAATAAAAACCGGCCCAGTGCATGTCGGATCACGTACAATTTAGGGTGCCATACCGACACCTACTAGAGCACATTTAAAACGACGACAGTTTCAGCGATAGCCCAAAAACTGTTAGACCTATCTTGTTGAAAAAATCGTCACCGCTTCATTTTTATATCAGAATTTTAAACTTTATAGTCTGGAAATTAGAGGGCTAATATCGCACCAACGGTTGACTTAAATGGAAAAGTTTTTTAAAACCCCTATATTATTTTTTAAGGCCTACCCCACCCGCCTATGTGCATTGATTTTTTTTCATCCCCCAGTCACATGTATGGAGTGCCCCCCTAATTTGATATTTTGCCTTAATTTCCCATCACTTTTATGTAGCGGTTCATAGAATACTCCTTTCTTCCAACTTTCTTAATATTTTTGTAGCTTATAACTAGTTTCCAAGTATATTGGCTGTGACATACGGACGGATGGAGAGACATGACGAAACTATAAGGGTTCCGTTTTCGCGATTTTGGCTACGGAACCCTAAAATAATACAGTAAATCTTATCATACTAATTCATTACTTACGTAGTCATCATCAAATGAATACGTAAAGTAACTTGTAAAAGCACAACCGTTTGGTAACTCAGCGTTTCAACAAATCCAGGAACACTGTACTAGTATAATGAATTGTGATATCTGTCATAATTATTTAATTACTTAGTACATTTTAGAGTTTTGCTTTAGGTAAGTGTTGTTTAAAAAAAAGCTTTATTTTAAGTAAAATAGTTTTAATTGGGTGATCCCGTGGCATCCTTCCAGAGCGAGAGGTCGACCCTCGGCAAGTGGTTGCACGACACCAGGTGATTACTGTGAACACAAGTGGAAAGAAATATTATTTATTTGCCTTACTGAGAATCTAAGTCCCCTGATGACCTGGCCGTCTCCTGTTTTGCGAAAAAAAATCATAGAATATATTGTTTCGCAGAATTTTCATTTCACAGAAACTATTTTCTTCTGAAAACATATTTTTTTTAGGTAGAGCTAAAATGCCATTGTGTACAACCCAATTAGATCTACCAGAAAAGTAGGTTAGGAGAGGTTAGAACTGCGAATCTATAGAGAAATAATTTTCTATGAAATGAAAATTCTGCGGAACAATACATCTATGAAGCTTCCGTCTGCGAAATAAAGTAAAACCCGTGGTAAATGTTGTGTTATCATTGAAATACCAAAATACCTTCTTGGAGTATAAAGCTTATGTTGATGTCTATGGTAGCTTAGTTAAAAAGCAATAAAAACAATTTTGTCAATATCTTGTCATGCAACTCGTTGTTTCATTGAATATAATATAAAAGGTTATGGAGCCCTACCGTTCCATTTAATAGTTAGTTACTAGATAAATGCAGTTTATTATCGTAGCAGTGTAGCAGAAAACGATAATGGCATCGAACTATTTAGTTAACGTGCCCAAGCTGAAGGGGCGAGAAAATTACAGCGAGTGGACTTTTGCTGCGGAAAATTTCCTTGTGTTGGAGGGGATGCTGCATTGCGTTCAACCAGATCCCAACAAGAAAGTAGAAACCGCTAATGATGCAAAGACCAAGGCGAAATTGATTATGACAATCGACTCGACATTATATGTTCATATAAAAAATGTGAAAACGTCACAAGAACTTTGGGACAAGCTGAAGGCTTTATTTGATGATGCAGGATTTACGCGAAGAATTAGTCTCCTACGCAATTTAATATCAATACGCCTAGAAAACAGCAATTCCATGACTTCATACGTAACTCAATTGGTAGAGATGGGACAGAAATTGAGTGGGACTGGATTCAGTATCAGTGATGAATGGATCGCATGCTTATTGTTAGCAGGATTAACAGAAAAATACTCTCCGATGATAATGGCTATTGAGCATTCCGGCATACCTATAACGACAGACTCCATTAAATCAAAATTATTAGACATGGAAACGGAAGTCATTGACAATCGTGAAGTTTCGGGCGCATTCGCTAGTGCGCAGAAATGGCAACATAAAAACAAAACACAGTCTATGGCCAGCGGCAGCGGAGCGGTGAAAAAAGATGGCGGCACGAAGTCTCATGTCAACGTCAAGTGTTACAAATGCAAGCAGACCGGTCATTATAAAAATCAATGCACTTTTAGCGAAAATAATGCTAAAAATACGCGAAAACAAACACATGCGTTTAGTGCTGTTTTCCTCAGTGGAAATTTTAACAGAAATGACTTTTATATCGATAGTGGGTCGTCTGTTCACCTTATTTGTAATGAAAAATGGATTGAAAACCCGGTATATGATTCGGAAAAGGAGATTATTGTTGCAAACAATCATAAACTGAAAGTTTTGTGTTCTGGCGATTGCAATATCATTACGAAAACTGCCGTGTCAGAGTTTGAAGTGAAGATCAAAAACGTTTGTTGTGTTCCCGAGTTGACCACGAATTTGTTGTCAGTCAGCGAACTTATAAAAAACGGCAACAAGGTTATGTTTACATCGAGTGGATGTAATATCGTCAACAAAAGCGACGAGATTGTGGCAGAGGCTACGTTGTATAACGGTGTTTACAAGTTGAGAACTACAGAAATGCCAGAAAGCGTGTTGGCGGCTGCAGTAACGGTGTCCAAGGACATTTGGCATCGCAGGCTAGGACACTTGAACAGCAATTATCTTAACAAGATGCCTAGTGCAGTTGAAGGATTGCAACTTGATGAGAAAGCGGATATAAAGAAAGCTTCATGTACAGTTTGTTGTGAAGGCAAGCAGAGCAGGCTACCCTTCAGTCATACAAGTACAAGATGTGAAGAAGTCTTGCAATTAGTACACATGGATATTTGTGGGCCTCAGGAAACCCTGTCCATTGGAGGTTCCCGCTATTTTCTACTGTTCATAGATGATTGCAGTAAAATGACATTCATTTATTTTCTCAAGCGCAAGAGTGAGGCATTGGATAAGTTCAAGGAATTCAAAGCTATGGCCGAGAACCAAACAAATAAGAAGATCAAGTGTATTCGGAGTGATCAAGGCAAGGAATTTTGTAATAGAGAATTTGACTCTTATTTGAAGAATAATGGTATCCTTCGTCAAACAACAAATGCATATTCTCCTGAACAGAATGGATTTTGTGAGAGAAGAAATCGTTCAATTGTAGAGAAGGCAAGATGCATGCTGTTTGAGGCTAAACTTGGAAAAGAGTTCTGGGCAGAGAGTTCCCACACAGCTGTTTACCTACAGAATCGTACTGTTGCGGCTGGACTGAACAACAAGACACCCTATGAAATGTGGACTGGGGTCAAGCCGGACGTGAGCCACATAAGGATATTTGGCAGTACTGTAATGGTACATATAGCTAAGGAAAAGCGTCTTAAGTGGGACAGAAAAGCTGTGAAACACATTCTTGTTGGTTATCCAGATGGAATTAAAGGATATCGTGTTTACAACCCTGAAACTAAGTCTGTTACTACCAGTCGGGATGTAATTGTAATGGAAGATGTGAAGACAGAAGTTGTAATGCCGATAAGCGAAAAGCCTAGAGAGCCAGCAGAACCTGAAGAGACAAGTGAAGATATCTCAGAAGAAGAAAGCTCAGGTTCAGTGGGGGAATCTTCAGATGGAAATGACACATTGACAGAAGGGAATATGTCAGATAAGACAGAGACTGATCAATCTTACATTCCCAGTAGTAGTGAATATGAGGATGCAGATGATACCTCTAAACCTGAACACCCAAAAAGATCTACCCGGTTAAGGAAAGCTCCAGATTGGTATATTGCTAATCAGTGCCAGGAAGTGGAGATACAAGATGATGCCAGTGGCTTGACACTGAAGGAGGCATTAAGCGGACCCGAGAAGGATCAGTGGCTTAAGGCAATGAATGAAGAATTCCAGTGTTTTGAGCAAAATAGTGCATGGGAGCTAGTGGACATTCCAAAAAGTGGGACAATTGTGCGGTGTAAGTGGGTTCTAAAGAAGAAATATGACAGTGACAATAATGTTCGGTTTCGTGCAAGGTTGGTAGCCAAGGGCTGTATGCAGAAACAAGGTATGGACTATTCTGATACATTTTCGCCTGTAGTTAGACATACAACGTTGAGGATGTTGTTTGCATTGTCAGTTCAACTCGGCTTAGACATAACCCATCTAGATGTAATAACAGCTTTCTTAAATGGGGATCTTGAGGAGACGCTTTACATGCAGATACCAGAAGGTTATCCTAATGTTGACAGTGATAAAGTGTTGAGATTAAAGCGAGCCATTTATGGACTAAAGCAATCCTCGAGAGCTTGGTATAAGAAGGTTGATGATTGTCTTATTGGCATGGGTTACAAGCGATCGAAATTGGAACCTTGTCTTTATACCAGAAATAAGAATGATTTGAAAACAATTATTGCACTATATGTCGATGATTTCTTTATATTTTCAAATGACAGCAATGAAACTGCGAATTTGAAAAGTGTGTTAGCTTCACAGTTTAAGATTAAAGACTTAGGTGAAATTAAGCAATGTTTAGGCATGACTGTAAATGTAGATAAAGCTAAGGGCGTAATTACATTGAGCCAGGAAAGCTATATTAACCAGTTGCTAGATAGGTTTGATATGGTTGATTGTAAAACAGCTGATACACCTTTAGAGGCTAAGTTAAACATTAGTAATGCTGAAAATTGTACTAAACAATTTCCATATCAACAGTTGGTTGGTAGCTTAATGTATTTGGCTGTGCTGACTCGACCTGACATAGCTTTTGCAGTTGGATACTTAAGTCAGTTTAATAACTGCTTCACTCATGAGACATGGATGTATGCTAAGAGGGTACTTAGATACTTAAAGAAAACAAAAGATATTGGTCTCAAGTTTACTAAAGCGGGTAATTCCCAGCTTGTGGGGTTTGTTGATGCTGATTGGGGTAACAATGCTATAGATAGGCGATCTTACACCGGTTTGTGTTTTGTAATGTCCGGAGGTGCTGTTTCTTGGGAAACCAAAAAGCAGAGGACAGTCGCCTTAAGCTCCACTGAAGCGGAACTGATGGGAATAACTGAGGCATGTAGAGAGGCTATATATTTAAGAAATTTGTTAAATGAAATTATAAACAAAACTTATACTGTTAATGTATTTAATGACAACCAGGGAGCGATTAAGTTGTTGTTAAATAATGTTTTCAGCAAACGCACCAAACACATTGATATGCGATATTTTTTTTGTCGTGATTGTATAAATGATAAAACATTAGAACTTAAATATTTAGAGACTGCTGAAATGCCTGCTGATATTTTAACCAAAAGTTTAAATACTAGCAAGCATTATTACTTAATGAAGAAGTTGGGTATTTTTTGTGTAAAATGATTATACGTTAATTTGAAATGTATTTTGATATTTAGTGGGGGTGTTGTGTTATCATTGAAATACCAAAATACCTTCTTGGAGTATAAAGCTTATGTTGATGTCTATGGTAGCTTAGTTAAAAAGCAATAAAAACAATTTTGTCAATATCTTGTCATGCAACTCGTTGTTTCATTGAATATAATATAAAAGTAAAGGAAGCGGGAGTCCGCTGGATGCGGGTGGCGCAGGGGGCCGATTTTAAGAGTCGAACACTCGACTTTTCACTGGAGATCTGTCAAAAAACTATGAGTTGTCGGGTGAAAAATCGAGCGTTCGACACTCAAAAATCGGCCCCCAGGACCGGTCATCGTGGCACTCTTTGGGGGAGACCTAAGTCCAGCAGTGGACGTCTTTCGGCCGATATCGATATGAGGATGAAGAATCTAACGTACCTACACAAAGACTAAGTATATAAAACAAATTCTAAGCAATAACCTAATTATTCTGATATTAGCGTCTCATTTTCCACATACTAGAAACACGCATTTGTTAATTCAATAAACATTTTACATATATAATTTGTTCAGCGGTTTTTGCGAATACAGAGGAACTTACATCGGCAGAGTTACGGCGCCAGAGACAAATATATTCCCAAAATGAAACTCCATTACGATAAGAATCGTAACTCCAATTAACCTTTTAACCGGAGTTTATTATACTCGAAAAGGCTTAACGAGGGAACGTAATACCAATATGAAAGTTTTATCAAAGTAAGAAGACTATTGAGTTCGACGTAAAGCGGGTAAATGACGGTAGGACCTTAATAAATTCTTGTAACCGTTGATCGCTTCAGATCGGCAGAAAAACAGGGACGCAGCTGTGGGACACGCAATACGAGACATAAAAGTGGTCCAAGCGGCTGCCTTTTTTAATTATAAGGAAGTTGAACAAATTCGGTGTAACAAATTTTAAAAAAAAAACCTACTACAGTTAACTAAGTAATATCCAAAAGGAAAGATGGAAAAGTCTGAGAAAACCGGTAATTCCCCGGGTCACCCGCGCAAAAATAGCTAATCAATAGAGCGCTCTCCAAAATTAGTAATTACAAAAAAAAACACCGGTACTAAGTCCGAGATTGCAAGATTTCAATTTCCTGTACACAGTGCATGCGCAGTGCTTTTAATTAAATTGAACGTGGACGACTATCTGACTTGACGTGCGGATATCCTACTGGTACAATATTATTCGCCCGCACTCACTTCCTCATGCGCTAAGTGCGCGCAACAATTGTCATACCTGGGCATTTTCACTTTAAAGTGTACCCCCTACTTTTCTTTCGGATTTCGGTGTTTTTTGTTATTCTCACTCAGAATCACGAGTACTATTGATTCAGATGAAGAAAAACAATGTCCTTGATTTTCCATACAAATTTACGGTGTCAGTTTTGTGACGAGCCATATAAACTGTATGAAAAAAGCGTCACAAAACTGACGTTTTTTGGCAGGACACTTTTTTTCTTCGCGGAAATGGATAGTACTCGTGAATACCCAAAATCACCGAGATCCGAAAAAAAAGTAAGGGGTACACTTTAAAGTGAAAATGCCCACCTATATCAGTGCGGTAGGGCACAACAGAATGGCATCTTGCATAATTAGAGCAGCCCAACTGGGGAAGTACCTAGATCTTACAGAAACCCTCCGCCATAACAACACCCCTTTTGTCTCTCGCTGTCAACACAGCAAATCCTTATATCAAAAACGGCTCGGCAGCGTGCTTGCGAATGTTCTGCGGTCGCGAGCCTACATAGGCTACGGTATCTGCTTACCATCAGGGAGGCCGTATTCTTGTTTGCCACCATCGTAGAATTAAAAATCACGTCAATTCAAGTAGACCTTCAAAAGCCAATTATACGTGTACCTACGTTATTGTACGTGTACGAAGTTTGTTTTCGAAGTTTTAAAGTTTCCTAACGCATTGAGGGATTGAAAATGCTCCCTCGCGGCTTTTCAATTACAAACGGGACTTGAATAGCAAGTTTTAGTAATGAAAAGACATGAATTGAACCGTGTTAATCTGTACTTAATCTGATATCTAAACAGCAATCGTTTATTTCGACGCAAAACTCAATTTAATTTCAATCGGGATCAAGGCATAAGTATGATGATAGGGCCCAGCTTTCATTTACTGTATTCTTCCTATTATTTTGCCGGACAAGTCGTTTTCAAAGTCGTGTGTTCCGTTTGATTGAAATATTATTTGATTGATAATAAAATATTAGATATTTATTTTCGCACAGCTACTTATAAACCTACTAATGTAGGTCCTAAGTAAACACCCATTTATGTAAATAAAATCGCGAGTTGCACAACTTTACCGCCGACAAAACTTTTAGAATTTATCCTTTTAATAAATAAATACAGTTTGTTAGTAATTCGTCTACAAAATACATTTTTATTCAAACTATGGAACCCAAAAAATGGAATGGAATGGAATGGTTTGTTTGTATTTTTTGTGTTTTTTTTGTGTACAATAAAGTTATTACATACATACATACATACATACAAAATGTATCGCATAAAACCTGAGATTCATTAGAGGACAAATATCGCGTGACCCGTGTCGCCATCGCCAACAACGTCAGACGAAATCACACGAATTTGCTTGACTTATCGCATGACACATGGCGATGTGAAATCTCACGTTGCCTATTCCACCACACCATGATTCATCCACGACAGAGATAAAAATATATTCAAAGATAGCTCATTAAATTTCGCCATGTAATTTATTAAGCTCTATAGAGCAGCGTCTCCCCTCCACGGTGCAGTCAAGGATTTTGACATTTTTCGGCGAGGAGATCTCTCGATCGACTGGGTTGTGGTACAGGGCAGAGTTGAGGGCACGAGACCACGTGGCAGGTCCCCCATGAGGTGGACTGACCAAATACCGCATTAAACTATTTGTTGCACAAAAGCGCCCGGCGTGCAGAGTGGTGGTAAAGCTCGCCACCCACGACGGTGCATTTCCACTAGAGCTATGTTATGCTATGTTTTCATACATTTGACACATAGCTCCAGCTCCAGCTACGTGTCCAATGAATGAAAACATAGCATAGCATAGCTCTAGTGGAAAGGCACCGTGATAGCCACGACCACTCTGGCAAGAGTGTAACGACGAAGAAGAAGAAGAAGAAGAGAATTTATTAAGTAGTACTGACCCTGGTCTGATGAGCTCGAAGGCTCTGGGCTGCATGTGATGGATGCCATCGACATTGTCGCACAGCAGCCGCGCCATCGATGAACCGTGACGAATGCTCTCCAACTGACCTGTTACAGCAATTCCAGTATTAACAACATGTCCAATAAAGATATCGTCGAAATATTTGAAACGAGCACACATTAACCGGCATGTATGTAATATTAACCTCATGTCTACCGGTGACTCGAAAAGAAGTCAAGTAAACAAAAACATTGTTTTGTTGTGTTTTTTTCGCCGTCAACCCACAGGTAATTAATCGTCAAAAGCACAGACACCGATAGCGGTGATAAGGCCATCTCCTCATTAGGAGAAGTCAGTGCGGTACCAGTAAGCCGCACCGAATCAGTACAAAATCTTATACGCGCAGTGCTGCATACCTACCGCCCTATGTGCATGCAATGTAACACTTCTGCATAGATACGCGTCCAAAATTAATTTTATGTCATTTAATTTATAAAATCTATGATCAAGGAGCCATTTATACAGGGCCTTATTAAATTTGCAATTTGGGGTTTCTTTAATTTGTTGAGGTAATTTTATTTGTTAGGTCATTACACTATAGTTTTTTAAATCTTGCAGTTTTTGCTGTCTGCCTACAACAAGACGGTCACATATATGTCTCTTGCGGTTTTAATCAGATTACTGTACTTCCTAACAAATTTAGCGACTTCATAAATGTACAAACACCGCGGCGTTTGCATAAATGTGCAAACGTACAAACGCGATACTATAAAGGTGGTGCGTCGTGATCGTGATCGAGCTTCAAGCGAGAAGGCGGACAGTGGTAGTGACGGTGACACCTGTGCGAAAGAAGTGAACCAGGAAGAGAGTAAATAAATAAATAATAAATAAATATTTGTGGACAATCTTCACAAATCAACCTAGTCCCAAACTAAGCAAAGCTTGTACTATGGGTACTAAGCGACGATATACATACTTATATATCATCATCATCATCAGCCTATATACGTCCCACTGCTGGGCACAGGCCTCCTCTCATAGATGAGAGGGATTGGGCAGTAGTCCCCACGCTGGCCCAGAGCGGGTTGGGGACTTCACATACAACTTTGAATTTCTTCGCGGATGTATGCAGGTTTCCTCACGATGTTTTCCTTCACCGAAAAGCTAACGGTAAATATCAAATGATATTCCGTACATAAGTTCCGAAAAACTCATTGGTACGAGCTGGGATTCGAACCCACGACCGCCGCTTGACAGCCGCATGCTTGAACCACTGGGCTACCGTAGCTTATATATCATAGATACTTAAATACATAAACATCCAAGACAGTAGTACAGTACAGTACAGTGGTACAGTAGTAGTAGACAGTACAAGTAGATCGCTATCGTGTGTATGTGGGTAGACCACAAATAAACTCGCAGCACCACAGAATAAGTAATAGTACAAGTACAGAAGTTTCTCTGCTAACAAATTCACCGTTTAGGTATGCCAAACGTGCCTAAACGTGGTCATCTCTTTCTATCGCACGCAACGCGCTCTTTCGATTCCCCGCCCTCAGCGCTAGGGTTACCACCAGCGAGAACCTATTTTAATATATGTACTTTATTATTAGTAGTGTTGTTTACAATACAATTACGAATAGTACTTTTAAGGTTCCGTAGCCAAAATGGTGAAAACGGAACCCGTCCGTCCGTCTTTTCGTCTGTATGTGACAGCCGATGTACTCGGAGACTATAAGCACTACAAATACAATTAAAACATTTAGCAGGAAGGTGTGTTCTACTCGTATGAACCGCTACGTAAAAGTGATGTGAATTTAAATGACGAAAAAATATTAAAGTAGGGGGAGGGGGCACTCCATACATGTAACCAGGGGATACAAAGTTTTATATATTTTTTAAAGGGTAGCATTTAACGAACCACCAAATTAGTTGCCGAATGATGCTCTAAAAAATTACATTGATTACCAAAAATACTAGATTCGCACCAAATTTTCAACTCCTTTTAAATATAAAGTGCAACTCAAAGAAGTAACATGTCGATAACCTATTAAATTAAATTGTTACCAAATAAATTAGTCACTACCCAAAAATACTTAATGATCACCTAATTTCAAACACCAAATTTCATATAATTTACATCCAAATATTACAGGGCTCGTAATCCTATTAAAATTATTTACACCCAAATAATTCATTCGATATCCAGAAATACTACATGATCACCAAATTTCACGCGGCAATTGTTTTTTAATGTCCGACGCGCAAAGCAGTTCCAATCTAGTCTAACCTCATTGCTAGCACACTGATGCGGTTTTCCATACGGTCCGTCTCGCTCGCACCTCGCACCGCGTGCGAGCAAGACAGCGCTAAATGATTTTAAGAAGTTGAAGTTTGAAATAAAAATAGCTATTTTAATTTCAAACTAGTGGAGATTGGAACAGTATTGACGGATCTCCGCTGGCGCGGAGCTCCTATTTTGAGTTGTTTTGGCCCTTCGGGCCGATGCAAAACTAACATAACCTAAACCTACCTATACCTATTTCTACCTATTAACTTCCTTTAATTTTTCCATGAAAGTCTATCTATATTAATAAAGTAAACTCATTTGAGGACCTTTATCCATTTTCATAACAAACTAACAATTTAATAAATCAACAAAACTCATTTTCAAATAAAAGGTTTCAATCAAACGCGCTCACGTCAACGCATTAAAAAAAAAAAAAAAACTGTTTGCAGTTTGTAAACCATCAGCAATAGGTAGTTAGAATGAAACAGCAATAGGTACCTTTCACTCTAACGACATATCAATAGGTTTTATGCTTCAGACAATTCTTGTATTTGATTGAGTGAGATAGCAGTATACGTGTTATTATTTCACACAGCCACATTGCGCGTTGCGTTTTAAATTAATTTTAAATTTTACTTTCTAATTTATAACATTTTGGAAATAACTGAAATACTTATAGTGCTAAAAACAATTAATTTGTAACTGTTTACTAAAATGTAGCATGCGATGTATATAATATTTGGATGTAATTCTAATGAAAAAAGGTGCATGAGATTAGGTGGTAGTTTAGTGTTTTTGTTGGTACTTGACAATTTTTTTGATGCGATTATAAATTTATAGGAACGCAATAAGTAAAATAGGTGCAAGTGCTGCAAAAATAGGTAGAATTTTTTTGGTGACTCGGAATTGCTGATCGATAAATTTTTTTGAGTGTTCAACCTTATTTTAGGGTTCGAAAATTTGATGATATCAAAAGTTATTTGGGTGATCATTTTATTTGTTCCCTTTTTTAAAGGCATCACTTTAAAAAATAAAAGAGGTTTCTTAGAACCAACGTTTTCATTTTCGTTTTCTTTTATGTCAACCGTTGGTGAATACCAAACTCAATGACCGTTCTTACGTCTACGTTCTTATTATTATTATTATTATATTGGTGCAACCTGCTGCAATACAATAATGCTGTGGTTTTGATTTGACATTATTATTTAACACGAAACTACACGAAAAGAATTATTTTTTATGATCGTACAAGCGCGTGCGCGTGCGATCCGTAACGCTGCTCCGCAGCCATTGAATAGTCACACAATGTGTGAGCCGGCGGCCGCATGTACTTTGCGCGGCGCGATGACGTCACGGTAGTAAGCCCCTCCTGGCAGCACGTCAATTAAGCCTTATTTGCACACGTACGAGACTCGCGGGTTTCAATTACACTACGAGTTCCGGAAGTATAACGAGTTCAATTGCTCTATTAAACCGCGCAATGTAGTGAAGCTCGCATGCGAGTCCTTAAGCGGGTATTACACTGTCCTGAATCAGGCGTCCTAACAAGTGGAGGGGAGTTGAAGCATCTCGCTCTAACGTATAGGTCGGAACCCTTCTAAGTGTCCTGAATTCAGGACAGTGTAATACCCGCTTTAGGTAAGTAGATTACTTGATAAATGGCGCTTGCAACAGTGCTGAAATATCGGGAACTCTCGAATACAAATAGATAGGTATGGTATATATCCCGTTATTAGGTAACCAGTTTCCATTCGGATGCATATATATTTATTTAACTCGCACAGTATTTGTTTATTTATTTAATATTATTTATATATCCTGTTAATTTACTCGAGATAAATATGCCAGTTCGACGGAGTCAAAAGGAGAGGTAAAGGCAATATTTATCCTATTTCTGTTCCGGTAGCTGTTAAATGCAGCTCGCTATGTAAATTATGATTCCAGGAAAACAGAGTTCTATTGATGACACTTTAGATGAACTGCATATGTATTCGCTTACTTGGCGTGAACGCGGTGTCTGGATCAGCTCCGTTCTCATAGAAGAAGCGGTCGCCGACTCTCGTCCTATAGAACTGCTCAGTCAGTATGCAGAGGAAGGTGGGGCCGGCAAGCGCCCCCGGTACATTGCGCTCTAGTGATCCGGCCACCACCGTGTCCACATCTTCCGGCGAAGCGTACAGCTTTTTCAGCACTAGCACGTTCTGGAATAGGATTTTTTCGATAAGTTTGGGGTATATCGGGTAACAAGTAAAGAGTCGTCATCTGCGGATCCCAGGGATCTCCGGGCACATAAGAAAACAATGTTATTGCATGTTTTTTCGCTAGGATGCAACAGGTTTAAAAAAAAAGTATCAAGTGTTTCTCTGCTTCATAGTCTCATCTGTATTTCTATTTATCTTTTTTATTTACTTATGTATTTATTCATATGTATACATTTTACAGTATAATATCTAGGCCTTTTCCCGGGCATGAGACCTAGCTAGATCGATTGCTCGTCCCCGAAAACTCCCGCTCACCAAATTTCATTAAAATCGTTAGAGCCGTTTCCGAGATCCCCGAAATAAATAAATATATATACAAGAATTACTCGTTTAAAGATAAAAGATATGTTTTTATATTTGAAGTTGCACCGCCCACAATTTGTCTATTTTGTCCAAACGTTGAGTGGTAGGCCTAGGGGAAGACATGGCATTCAGTCCCCGTTTTACACGACTGCCCAAAAAAGGAGTGTAATGTTTTCATTTACACGATAGTTAACGCGCTATAAAAAATAATTAATTAAATCAGATCATCATCAGACTCAAATTACGGATTTTATCGTTAAAACCAATTTCCCTGTAATAGAGAGCTTTATAGGCAGGCTTAGACGACTTCCTGACTTGGCGGGGCGGGATCGATATGTGACATTTTCTTCTTTGACGTAAACTTACTCACGTCGCAAAGATTCTGACTTGACATAATACTGTCAGTATTATACGTTTGCGCAGTAGTAATATCATGCGCATCGTCCCGCTACCGCGCATCCCGCGCCAGTCAGACCCCTGTACCACAAAACTTTACAAGTCTACAATTTGACAAAATTGTCGAATTTGAAAAAGTTCACAAAATTGTCGAATTGTACGCTTGTAAAGTTTTGTGGTACAGGCTCCAGGAAGCACTCGTTTAAAATAGGGGCGTAGTAAAAAATGGTACCGAGTCGACTGACAGCTGACACTGACATTTGATTGACACTTTTCTAATATCGTACTGCCTCCGCACCGACAAATCAGGAAGTCGCCTTACTTATCTTATACTTACAGCAAAATTAGTGATCGTCGGACTTCATAATTTGACATAAATTAAATACAAAATTTTCATTCTATTTTTTTCAATACCTTGACGAAATATAAAAATAAAAACACGAAACTAAAATATAAAACCAAGTTTCATAATAAAGAACTCAAGGAAATACATTTTGTTTGCAGTCGTGGGACCTAATATTTTGGTTTTACATGTATGTAGTAGGTCTCCCTAAATTATTAATATTATAATTTATAATTATTTAATTTTTATAATTATTATATTATTTTGAAATTTTTTTGCTTGAAACACACATTATATATATTTTTGGAATCGTCTCTTCAAATTTTTAGATACCTCACTTGCTAGGATAGAAAAGAAAATACTTGAATTTAAACTTTCGTGAGACATGTTATAACTTTATTTTACTAAAACTAAACTATTTGACATGAAAAATGTATTAAATTCTTATTGATATATTTCTTAAATTGTAAATTAATATTTTCTCATGAAAAATCTATCATATGCTTATATTGTAAGACTTTTTTAAAATTGTACATTAACATTATGACATATGAAAGTGCCCTTGTGGCCTGTTTGCAGAATAAGTGTTTGAATTCTGAATTTTGAATTCTATGTGTCTTAGATTTCTTGATCTTAAGTAGGTTAAGTATTATCATTGTAATAAGCATATTTTTGTGAGAAAATGGCTGACTGTCGAGTTTCTTTCGGCGTTTCTTCTCGGCAGTGGCCTCTGTGAAACGCTAGTAGGGTTTGACTTGTAAAAGTGCCATTGCGGCCTACTTACAGAATAAAGTTCATTTATTTATTTCATTTAAACGGTTAAAAAGAAGAGAAGAAGAGTCTCCCGAAGAGTTCGAAACATGTCGCCCGAAGTGACAATTAATACGTGAGTTTTAACCGTTTAGTAAAATAAAGAAAAGAAAATGTTTTTACGGAACACACAAAATGGAGTCCACAGTCCGCCATAATGGTTTATTGATTGCAACGTCACATGTCACCCGGGATGACGTTGAGAAGTTCTGGGGGAACAAAAAAATTCAAATACATACATGAAACCTGAAAACATTACTCCTTTTTTTTGGGCAGTCGTGTAAAAAATCACTTGAATCTTAACGAACTCTAAATAATCATTAGCGACGAGAATATCTCTTGCATATCTTTAAGCTTACTTGGGTCTAGAGATTAAAGAGTAGGTATTATCGGTAAACCCTATGCAAACAATTCAAAAACAAAAACACTTTTATCCTACTTTATCAAGCATTGGTAAGATCGTATCTTGAATATGCTTCGGTGGCATGGAACCCATACTATAATATTTACGTAGATAAAATAGAGATGGTGCAGAAGAAATTTCTCCGTTTTCTTAATTATAAAATGAGATGTTCACGATGTTCCTATTCTGATCTGTTGGTCAAGTATAATATGTTATCTCTGGAGGACCGACGAGCCGTTGCTGATGCAGTGATGCTGCGCAATATCTGCGTAGCCGACATAGACTGCCCGCCGCTCCTCGCGTCCATACCGTTCCGCACGCCTCGGAGATCGACCAGATCCAAACATTTATTCAATTTGCCAAATACAAGGAATAACGCAGGTAAAAGGGCTCCAATACATAGAATTTGCGACCACCACAACAAATTACTTTCTCATGTTGATTTATTCTCATGCTCCCGCGCCTCATTCAAGGCTGCTGTTGTAAAACAGTATAAATCTAATATATAATTAAAAAAGGTACTTAACCAATAATTAAATGTAATGTACTTCTCTTAAAAACGAAAGCTACTTAACTATGTATATTAGATTTTGTTCACTTCCCGGTATTTACTATGAATGTACGATTCACCTTCCAATATGCGGAAGGTGGCATCAACTTCTCCGACCATTTTAGTTATAATTTTAGTTCAAGAATTGTTTGCATTTTGTAAGGTTTTAAATTTTAATGCTAAGTATGTTCTCAGTGAGATATGTCTAGGGAAACATCTTAATCTATATTGTGTTTTTGTAAATGCCACCTATTTTGTTTGCATGTTTCTGTTTGATCTCCGAATAAATAAATAAATAAATAAAAAATAAAAAAACAGAATGAGGCAAAAATTCTTACTTGTTTATTGTTTGTTAAAAGTCTCGATGAAATATAATAACGGCATACATTCTGACCAGAATTTAAGCTCATTATAAATAATGAAAGCATTAGACAATATAATCCACTAGGTAGACCTAATAAGCTTACAGGCCTTAATTAAGGCTGGAAGTACGAGTATTCCCTTAATGATTCGACACGTAAATATTTCATTACCATTACCACAGAATAAGTAATAGTACTACATTACCTAATATGTCTGAGACCTGTACTTTTCAGGACTGGTTGTGAAGAGAATATAGTTGTGTATACCTATAGTTGTATTGTGTTTAATTTTCAGAGGCGCTTAATATAGGGTAGGTATTTGACCGTGTGACTCCGGACGACCTCAGATGCTCGAGTGCAAAGCGTAAAGCGTTTTATTCAGAAATACCTAGGAGCCTGCGAATGATTCAGTACACGTCCACGACAGACTTGGTGCCTTATGTTGACTAAAAACTTTTATGATAAAAAGCCCACCGAAAATAGTCAATTTGCCCCTGAATAAATTTAAGTCTTGTGTTAAACGCTATTTGCTGAGCAAGGCGTATTATACTTCCAATGATTTCTTAAACGACAAAAATCCTTTCAAGCCAGTTCTTATTCTTATTCTATTAGTTATTTTATACCTATTTTTATATGTATCGTAGGACATTGTATACCTGTTTCCACACAATGTTGTTTCTCGCCGAACAAATCGCTTTACGTTTTCAATATATTTAATGTCCAGCAGCTTGAATTGTCATGCTCGCATAAAGGGCTTTGCTTACGGTGGCATCGTTGATCGGGTCGCAAGTCGCAACCTTCCCTAACAGATGGTCGAGGGAGGCGACGGCTGAGATATGCGTCATACTCGTGATCGGGTGCTGTTTGTAGAGTCCGGTCTGTTCATGCTTGCAAGGCAAGGACATAGTTACACGTAGATAGTGTTATAATTATTTTTAGGGATTGACGAGATACATCATTCTGTACTTGATTGGTTCTATTATTTCGACGATGCTATCATTAAATTACTGTTTTTAATTGTTATTACCTATACACTATTTCGCCATACTAGGAGTTTTGCCGGGAAATGCTAAGATTTACAAGAGATTTACTACCTCTATATTCAGGCTTTTACAGATACATATAATATATAGTTTGTTGGCGATTTATTGGGGTTTTCTGGAAAAAAAACTTTTGAAATAAGTGACAGGTTAGAGGATGATTCACTTTACATCTGCCCAAGACCACAAATTTATAGGCAATGTGACTGTCAACGAAGATACATTTAACTAGAAACTTCTGAGATTAGCGAGTTAAATCTTGTCGCGAATTAAGTTGACACTGACAGTTTTGACATACGGAACGGATGTAATACGTCTCGTCTTTACCGCAACCACATCATAATTGCGAAAACCTTCACAAACTTCAGGAGCCCGATTAGGGATGTCGATTTCATTTCGGGATTTCATTGGGATATTCCTAATATTTTCATGTCCGGCGGTGCGATTACGGAAAGTTTTCGACCGTAGTTTTCGTTCGTAAGGTAAAGTACTAAATGTCAAATCCTTTACTAAACAGCACATTAAAATATGCCAAACGTATGTTTGAAAAGTTACGAGTGAAATTCGCGAATAAGTATATTGAACTCGAATAGGTGTCCTAAAGGGATCGTCCTGAAACAAACGCGACTACGCGATTATCGCGCGAATTCGCGACTTTTACTAGGAAATATTCTAAGTTAAAGTCGCGCGATCGCGCGATCATCGCGTGGTCGCGCGCCAATTAGGACGATCCCTGACTGTGTCTTACCGCCGGCGAGATGTAGTCCGTCATGGCGGCGAAGCTTTTGGGCACGGGCAGGCCGCAGACGCGGCGCGTGGCCGTGTAGCCCGCGAGCCCGTGGTCGCGCCCGCGTTGGATGTCCGTCGCGCGCAGATCGCCGCCATGTGTGTTGTTACGCCTGATCAATTACATATTTATTAAATCATCATATCAGACGAAAGACGTCCATTGCTGGACATAGGCATCCCCCAAATGGTGCCACAATGACTGGTCCTACGCCACCCACAATACCCGCATCCAGCCGAGTCACGTAGCTACCCGAACGCTGCCCAGTCGACTCGGATTCGACGATTTACCTTTCTTTCTCAAATTTGGACCGATCTAACTGGACAGTCTGTCCTGTATTTTTTAACTGACTCCATAATTTATTTATTTTGTCTAGGGACTGTTCTATAGCGTGGAAGTTTCATACGTTAGGTACATTCGATATTATGATCTAAGTACCTATTGGTACTTGTAATGTCACGTTAATAGGTTGATTTTTGCCTGATCCGGATGGAGTAATTCCATCCAGACGTGATTTCCAACGCAATCTATCAATCCACCAATTTATATAAACTGGTAGTTACTGATAGCTGTCCCGACTCCTTGGCTTAAATGTTGCAGTATTCGCAATACCTATATTTATCTACGCAAACGTGAATGCTAACACATAGTCACGGCAATAAGTCATGATAAAGTATCATAGAAATTCGTCATGCGTTCGTCGTTCATCATAGAAAGGCTAGACCTACCTGAATTATTTATGTTAAATTACAAACATAGTGAAAATATATTTGCCTGCTAAAATTGCAACCCAGCTACAGAAGCTACAGAAGAAGATGTACCTATAAGCTAAGCTGTCGGGTCATACTTACCTATAGAACAGCTTAGCTTGTAGGTAGTTGTTAAAGCGCTGTAGGGCATTTTTACGTTCCGGTGTGCCCGGTGCCCCACTTTTTTGTATTTAGGTAATTTTTGGTTTTCTGACTCATTATCACGAGTACTATATTAATTCAATGAAGAATCTTACAAGCTCACAGACGCGGCTCGACAACGAATGTGTTAAGCTAATTTGTATAGAATGTAAGTATCTCTACTTTGCTACTCTTCCAATAATAGGGAAATACGTAGTTACTCACTTGAATAAGTACTGGGTTATCTCGCTGGTCCAAAATTGGTCGCTGAAGCTCATTTGTTCCACGGTCAAGCCCCGAGCCAAGTCCTGGAATGCATTGCCGACCTCCAGTATGAGGGGGCGGTTGAACCAGTCACTCAAGCGTACTGCACTTTGAAGTATTCTACTTTCAGATATCAATCTGCAAATAAAATCATTGAACCTGTAACTTTATAATTTAGTCTTAACGTCCGAATTTTAATAGTATTTTATGCAATCGTTACTTATATAAAAAGCTAATTATATAACAATTCACAATAAACTAATGTTTAGGCATATGGGTCAGGCGCTCGTTGATGTCTTTTGTGCTATGTCCGCGGCGTCACGTGACTGGTCAATTTTATTTTAGTTCACTAATGGAGACACGGGATTTCGCCCGTCGCCGCGTTGGTGAACACACGTGCTCTTCACGACGACGGGCTGAATCCACTACCGTACAAAACCAGTTGCCTACAGTCATGGCGTCGTTACCGAACAACGGCTACCTACACGTAGTTGGCGAAATCATCATAAATTTGATGGAAAGCCATTTTTTTAAAAAGTGAATGGAGTGAATGAATTTTATATTATTAACGGTGACATGTGAATGGTCAATTTCGTTCTGATTCACTTGAATAGAGCTCCATAGATAAAAGTATGTGATTTTAGTTTCGTCTACGATATATTAAAGTCCGTCGACTTTAGTAGAAAAAAAATATACGTACTGAAGGTAGCCTCGAATGAGAGTGTGGAAATGTCTGAAGGCGGCAGTGGCGTGTTCGTCGAGCACGGCGGGGTCCACGCTGGGGTTATAATCGTTTACGTAGCCGTGCACGCCGGGGTAGATAAGCTTATTCTTAATCATGTTTTCGGTACCTGCATAATAAGTGAGTAAATTTGTAGGCAGACAATTAAAAAAAGAATCTTAATCAAATCGTTTTTAAAACAAAAGAGTCGCACCGTCCCGAAATGAGCAAGTATTTATTACAAGATATCCAACAAGCCTCCTGGAACAGGATCTTGTCAGTCCAATGTGGATTGACAAACTAACGGACTGTCAGCAAAGCGTTCTTGTGCATTCGAATGTCATCCATCACCATTTATGTAAACTTACCAAGGAAGATGGGCAAGTATTCATAATAATTGATGTGCTGGAACTGAGCGATGTTGATGCGGCGCGCCTCTTGGAAAATGATCTCGTCGCTCCAGTGCGGGTTGAGGTACGCGAGCGCATCGGCAATGCGGTTGTGCTCGCGCAGGAGAACGATCTGCAGAATCGCCAGCTGCGGGCTCTGGTTCATTCGGATGTCACCTGCGAATATTTACATTCATATCATCATCATCATCATGATATCAGCCGAAAGACGTCCGCTGCTGGACATAGATCTCCCCCAAATAAAAGAGGGCCACAATGGCCGGTCCTGCGCCATCCGCATCCAGCGGACCTACCCTTACCAGGTCGTCAGTCCACCTTGTACATTTCTTTATACCTACTTTAATATTGTTTTTACAACAATACAAACCATTTCATTTATCTCTAGTTGGCGACAAATGCTCAAATCAATAAAAGCGCTTGTAATTGATCTTCTAGAGCATCTTCTTGTTTGCCATCGTCGTAGTACAATAAATACCTACGTCAAAAAAAAAGGCATTGACTTGTTCTAAACAATCATTTTCGAGTTAAAAATATTTTATTTACTTTACACTATAAAGAAAAATATAATAGAATCTCACGTATAATAGAATCTCACATATTGTTTAAGCAAACAAGGTAAAAAGAAACGCACCCGCGCAAATCCCAAGGTAGCGTTCGTATGCGAAAAAACTAAGTATAGAGAGTTTAACCCAAACCCACTATGTTACAAATACATTGTATGAATTGATGTTTCGTCAACCGTCAACACGATTATCTCTGGGAAAATGGGATCTCGAAACTGGATTCCTAGGTAGGTACATAAGTTTCCTTTCTACGTTAATACCTAGGTATAGGGTTTTATTTCCAATTTCATATTTGGTTGTTGAGTAGGTACTGCATACTGATCTATCAATTAAAAACAGTATATGTTCTCCTATGTTTTCAAATATGTTCTTTTGTATGTTTTTTTTAATAAGTATCATCAAAAGAGGCCATACAAATATCGTCGGAGCACACCAAGGTCACGGTGCGAGCGTACCATATTCGAACGTCTGTTCATGTGTCACATGACACGGTGCGGTGGTGTGGCGTGTCGAGCGCACCGCACAGTCCGTCGGTACGGAGCGCACCATATTCGATCGTCTGTTACAGCTATTACAAGCCACAAGAAACCTGCATGCCATGCCTGGCATTTACAAGTTACAATCCATTCGCTTCGTCATCGCCGCTCCCTCGTGACGTATACTTAGGTACCTCCGCCACCACCCCTCTCGGCAGCGAATATGGAGGGCGGGGTGCAGTATGGGTACCGAAGCGAGAAGAAACAACCAACTCGAAGCGACGGTTCGTATACATCCAAGTTTTATGTACACACTACAGCCAGCTAAATATATAGTCCTCCTCGCCGTATCCGGCGACAACGACTGCGTCAACTGTTTTTATTTAGGAATATGGAAGGCTCTGATGTGGCTCGCAAATCCAAACTTTGTTTTGAAAATGCGGTCACACGGTGCACAATGTAGCTGGCCAGCTAAGTTGTAGGTATAGGTATACGAGGGCTTTGGCAGAGTCTTGCGGATAGCCAGTTGCCATTGCCAGCTAAATATTATGATAACGGATTACAAACCTCCCAAGTAGCAGGGTTCATTTGGCGACTGCGCGGACTCGCAGGTTAGTGTCACGTTGGGGTCCTGCGGGGGCCACTGCTGCCCGTGCCGCTGCACCGTCAGCATGCGGCCGCCGCTGTACTCGCGGATCGGAGCCGCCTGCGCCACGCTGCTGCCGTATACATGCGATAGGTCCATGTACGCGGTCACTACTGTCAGCTAATAAAAAAAGAGCGATTAAGTAAAACAACTGCCGTTATTTATTTACCGTATGGCAGTTATTTCGAACCGTGAGATCTTCGAGAAGACAGTACGGTTGCCAGTTTTTCACAACTGCTGTGAAAATGCCACATAACATTAACGGGATAACTTTAAGATTCTAACTTATATCTAAATACAATTACAGAGTTGAAACAAACACCTGTCTTAACTGAAAGCTAAAGGTAACTTGAGTTTGTCGCTTGAAGATTCTGTGAAAAGAGCCAAGTAACACCTAATTCAACTTTTGATACAGCTTGCCACGGGAGCTTCTTTTACAACGACAGTGTCTGAATTCTTAGTTACTTCTTGAAAGTTTTGCGTTTTGTTATTTGGGCATTTTCACTTTAAAGTGCACCCCCTACTTTTTTTCGGATCTCGGTGATTTTGGGAATTCTGACTCAGAATCACGAGTACTATCCATTTCTGCGAAGAAAAAAAGTGTCCCGCCAAAAAAAGTCAGTTTTGTGACGCTTTTTTCATACAGCTTATATGGCTCGTCACAAAACTGACACAGAAAATTTGTATGGAAAATCAAGGACATTTTTTTTCTTCGTCTGAATCAATAGTACTCATGATTCTGTCAGAATACCCAAAATCACCGATATCCGAAAAAAAAAGTAGGGGGTGCACTTTAAAGTGAAAATGCCCATTTACAAGAATGCTTCTTTTCTTTTAACTATATAAACAGTTAGAAGACTATGTGGTATTAGAGAGTTCATTTGTTCTGTATAGGTGCACACGTTTTTCCTCATAAAATACACGTTTAAGTTTCCCTCCCTAGGAGTAATGGTCAAAGTTGTTTTCTACAGAATAAATATAAATATAATAATTAATATTTGTGGACAATCTTACACAAATCAACCTCGTCCCAAGCTAAGCAAAGCTTGTACTATGGGTACTAAGCGACAATATACCTACATATTTATATAGCTAAATAAATACTTAAATACATAGATGACATCCAAGACCCAAGAACAAATATTCGTGCTCATCACAAAAATAAATGCCCCGGGCGGAATTCCAACCCGGGACCTCCAGTTTCGTAGGCAGGGTCACTACCTACCAACTAGCAATATTCATGTTTAGTAGTATGGCTCTTATATTTTCTACTATGCGTTTAAAGACGTAAGGCAAGTAATGTTTAAATAACTATATATTGTAAGGTATTCAAATGAATCATTTATAACGAGATGAATTGAGTTTTCATTAAAAATGTGGCTTTCAGCTTTCAGGTAACGAACCGGTTTTGAAAGCTCGACGCCTTTAGTTTATGGATTTTGTACGATGTTCTTTTTCAGAAACTGAAAATAGAATAATAATAAGCTTTCATTAGGAATAACACCATTCAATCCGATAATATTATTAAACCCGATCTACAGCTTACCTTGAGTCATGATTTTTTTAATCCTACGTAGGCAGTGATAAAAAAAAGCATACACGCAGTCTGATAGTAATCAGACACCGTAGACTATGGCTGCCTGCGACTGCAGAACAATGACAAGCGCTTTGTCGATCCTTCTTAGGGTTCCGTAGTAAACAAGGAATGCTTATATAGTACCATGTCCGTCCGTCTGTCCGTGGCTTAGCTCAGTAACCGTTCGTAGGTACTAAAAAGCTGTCATTTGGCAGTCACGCCGATTAAGGGGAGGTATCCCCAACGCAAATGTCCCGCTCTAACACGCGTGAGTTTACAATTAACCATCCAGCTCTCTACGCAAGCTCTGCGCGCAGTTTTGTAAATATTTAGCTATAGTCATTAAGCCAATCATTTTATCAAAGCAAACCCTGCGAATTTGTCTATAACTATTTACAATCTTTAATTGAGTACAAAAAATAAATGTTAAATATCAGTAATATAGCCGTAGTATTGAAAATACATTCCAAAAAGGGGTAACTTCGCGATTTATTTCTATCGAGTGAAATTCATCAGGTCGTGTAACTGACTGCGATTTTGACTAGACAAGATCCTTATGTAACACATATATTTTTTTTAGATTTTAAGACACTATATTCTATGTCTCAGATGGTTTTTAAAAACTCAAAAGTGGTAATACACGGCCTTAAAGGTAGTACGTATTTTTATGGCACGTCAAGCGGCGGCGCGTTTTTTTTTGTCCATACCCCATCGTGTGGAAATCGGACTGAAAATCATCACAGCATAGGCATACCTAGGTACTAGTTAACGAGTACCTAATAGCCGGACTTAAAAACTGTACTGCTGAGAAAAGCAAGCTTTCGTACAATTTTCATTGATAACTTAGAAAATGTTATTAAATAGTTGTGTCAAAATTACTTTGCACGGCTGCCTGAATATTAATTACGGAAGCCTATTTTGAACTGTTGTATTATTGGAATCATCCGTGATCAAACATTCGGGGTGAGAAAGTTGTTAATAGTTTCGAGTACCTACCCTTCAACTTTGTGTGTAACTTTCGTAAAGTGAACCTTTTTGGGGACCAACGGATATGGTGATATTCCTACCTACTTTTAGGTACAACTCGTCGGCTGTATGATATGAATACCTAACAGCACATTTCATATATACATATAAGGTACCTATTTTATATAAATATGTGCACATTGCAAAAGTTCAAGTGATATTTACAATACTGTTACGCCGGTGGACTCGACAAAAACTTCAAACGTAAATTTCAGTGCCTTAGAAGCGTTTTCATCAGGCTGAAAAGTCATTTCAGGCCGCTTCAGTAGTTCTAACACATACCAGATGATCAAAATTTCACGCAAGTTGCCGTAGTCTTCAGGCGCGGGGCGCCTGAAATGTTTCATGTGTGAAACATGTGTTTTCAATCGGTTTCAGGCCACCCTAAATCAGATGACGCTATAACCTGAAAACCCGTTTTCAGGCGTTTTCAGGACCCTTTATGGGCCTCTGGAGTACACATCAGTATATGGCAAAATAGCAGGAGTGACAGAGATGCAGCAGTAGTTGAAAGATATAGCTATACTCTGAACATTCGAGACGTAAGCGACAGAGATAGCAATAGTAGAAGGAGATAGCTATACTCGGAGCATTCCAGAAGAGCGTGACAGAGATGATCACCATTGGAAAGAGACAGCAATGGACGAGAACATTCTCATCCATTCCCGATAGAACCTACTAGAATATTCGAGAGTCCTTCCGTGGAGTATGAAAGGGGCCGCCGACCGCCGAGGACTTAGTTCACTTTCAAGTAGTGCGATTGTTCCGTACCCCAGGTCGGTCTAGGGTTCGGACTCCGTCTGCGATACGCAGATCGTCTTTTACACGAATTGTTCAACACTCACGGTTCCTGGCGTCTTCTTCCTCCGGCTGCGCAGGCTAGCGTCTCGGAGGGCCCTCGCTTGCTAGCCTGTAAAGAAGATTAGTCCTGCCTAGCGGCTCTCGCGGCCATGCGGTGGTTGGGCACCCCACCAATTAACTATACACCATACAATGTCTTCAGCTCACCAATTCTCGCGTCGCGCGCGGAGCTAACACTTAAGGATACCAATCCACTCAACTTGAGGACAAATTCACCATTAATCGCAATTCTACTATATTACACCAAATCCGCCATTTTCGGCGATCCAAAAACCCAACCAAGTTTTATGTGCCAGTCTCGAAAAAGCACACCGTAATTAACCTCCAAAACCAATGTCAAAATGACAACTAGGTAAAGGACCCTTCACATTTCGCGACACACACTCCGCGATTTATCATAACAACAGGTTGGTTCCGAACAATCACCCGCCTCGGACAGGCCTCTAAGCCGGTCCGCTATACTAGGGGAAGTCGCGACAAAGTTGCTACCGCTCGCTTGAGAACCGAGTCTCCCACCATGACCTCGGCGAATCGAGGGGTCCCGTCCTTACCGGGAAACAAGTTAACAATGCGCCCCCGGCGCCAACGCAGTGGCGGTAGGTTAGCATCCTTAACTAATACGAGGTCTCCAACCTTGGGAGAACTGGTTCTGTCAGTCCACTTGAAGCGCTGCTGCAATACATGCAAGTATTCCAATGACCATCTGGCCCAGAAATTCTGGGCCATTTGTTGCAGCATCTGATAGCGCGACAGACGATATGACTTTACTTCCCTTAGGGAGTGCTCAGGCAAGGCTACAAGTGGCCGACCAACCAAGAAATGGCCTGGAGTCAATAATTCCAGGTCATTTGGGTCGGAGCTGAGCGGACACAACGGACGGGAATTGAGGACCGCCTCAATCCTACAAAATAACGTCGCAAGCTCCTCAAAACTCAAAATAGTTTGACCTACTACTCTATACAAGTGAGCCTTCGCTTGCTTCACACAGGCTTCCCAAATACCACCCCAGTGGGGGCAACCGGGCGGATCAAACGTCCAGGTGATTCCCCGACGGGAGAGGTCCGTACCAATGTCAACTTGATTTTCTAACAAAAATTTCACCACATCTTGCAAATACCGGTCGGCACCCTTATAATTGGTTCCACAATCCGAGCGGATCAGAGACGGGAGTCCCCTCCGGGATACAAATCTATCCAAAGCCGCAATAAAGGCCTCCGTCGAAAGATCACCAACAAGTTCAAGATGAGCAGCCTTGGTCGACAGACAAACGAAAACACAAAAATACGCTTTTACAGTCTTCGCATTTCGAAGTTGCGATGTTTTCACCAAGAAAGGGCCCGCAAAGTCGGTCCCAACCCGAGAAAAGGGCCTAGCCTCGGTGACCCGGTCAGGGGGCAAATCACCCATCTGAGGCTGCATCGTGGCTGCCTTGAGTCTATAGCAAGGCAAGCACCGGAACACGATGCTCCGTACAACCCGTCGGTTGTTCACTATCCAAAACTCCCGCTGCAAAATAGCCAGGAGAGCATTGCAACTCGCGTGAGTGTTCTTAAGATGGCGATCAGTCACCAACAATTCCACCAAATGCCCCTTCTTAGGCAGCAATATGGGGTGACGTGCCGAATAAGATAAATTGGCATTGCGAAGCCGTCCTCCAACCCGGAGCAATCCCGACTCGTCAATGAACGGGTTGAGGCGAGCTACCGCCTTCCCCAACTTGGGGTGTCCCTTCCGTAAGGATACAAATACATCCCCCAGGTGTTCTTCCTGCACAACCCGAATCCAGTGATGGAGAGCTGACTTGCGCTCTTCAGGAGCGAGAACACTCCCGTGTGACCGGTGGTCAGGGCGGCGACAATTGTGGATAAATCGCTTGACCCAGGCAGTCACGCCAATAAGTTTGTCGAGAGAGCTATACCGTTCTAGCAACCAAGTATTGTCCATCATTGGAGCAGACTCGACAACATGGACCTTCAAGCCCGAAGATGGGGTCCCAATCACACAACTGGCAGGCCAGTGTGTCTCCGGCTCTAGCAGCCAGTCCGGCCTCCACCAAAGGGGGTGAGCGACTAGCTCAGGCACCCGACAACCCCTGGACGCCACGTCCGCCGGGTTCAATTCACCGGGCACGTGTCTCCAAAGCAAGGCAGTCTCAGAGTTCTGGATCTGCGAGACACGGTTGGCTACAAAGACCTCCAGAGTGTGGACTGACGATCTCAGCCAACACAAAACAATTTGGCTGTCCGTCCATGCGTACGCACTCTCCTCGAGGTTCACCGTATCCTTCAAGGTAGAGGCCACATGGTTCAGCAGGCGCATTAGTAGCGCTGCTCCCGCTAATTCCAGCTTCGGAATGGTTAAACGCGTCCGAAGTGGAGCTACCTTGCTTTTGGCCATTACCAAGGGCAAGTTTACCTCTCCGGCGGAGCTGGCTGTCCTCAGATAGACAGCAGCTGCATATCCTCGCTCGGAGGCATCACAAAAGCCGTGGAGTGTGGCTCGGTACTTTCCTGCAGGCAGCATCTTCCGCGGCAGTTCAACCTGATTGATCGCCGGGAGCGTGGAGAAGAAGGCTTCCCAATCGCGCAACAAGTCTCCGGCAAGCGGGTCATCCCACGACATAGAGGGCACAATCCACAGGCGTTGTATAAACGCCTTGGCCATGAAGATGACCGGCGCGATCCATCCGTTCGGATCGTAAGTTCGGGCTACCGTGGACAGGACCAGCCGCTTCGTCCAGACCTTCGGGATGGCCAACTCTACCCGATAGGTAAACAAATCTGGGACGGGTCGATACTGTACCCCAAGGACTGATAACATGTGCGGGTTATCCGGATTTTCGAAGAGGTGCGGATCCTGCTGGTGCTCCTCAGGGAGGCCAGCCAAGAGTGCCGGTGAATTGGACATCCATTTTCGCAGCTCATAGCCACCAGTCCGCATGAGCTCAATAAGCTCGTCCCGTAGGACCAAAGCCTCTTCAACACTATTTGCCCCGGTGCACACGTCATCAACAAACAGGTCCTTCTCCAAAATGGCGGCCGCTCGAGGAAACCTCAATCGCTCTCGAGCCGCCAATTCCAACAAAGTCCGAATGGAAATGTACGGGCTGCTTTTAAGGCCGTACGTATTTGTGTTCAACTCATACACCAACATCGGATCAGCGGGGCTCTCCCGCCACAGGATCAGCTGATACCGACGATCATCAGGGTGTATCACAGTCTGCCGAAACATCATCCGGATGTCGGTAACGAACACGATCTGGTGTTTTCTGAAATTGGTCAGGATATCCGTTATCTCCCTGTGCAGCTTTGGTCCTGCATGCAGGCATTGATTCAGGGACACACCCGTGGTAGTGGGCGCGGAGCCATCAAAAACAACACGAATTTTGGACTCGGGGGATTTCAAGATCGCGTGATGTGGGAGCACGTAGTGCTCAACCCCACTCCAGTCTGTGCGAGACACTGACATATGTCCCAAGTCTTCGTACTCCCTCATGAAGTCCACATACTTCTGCCGGAAGAGCGGATCTCTTCTCATCCGGCGCTCCATCGAAATCAAACGCTTCTCCGCCAATCCGCGAGAAGCTCCAAGTGGTGGTCGATGGGCCAATAGAGGAAGCCGAGTTATGAACCGACCTGAGCGGAGCCGACCAGTATTATTCTGGTAAAACAATTCGCACTCCTCTTGCTCGGGGCTCATACGTGACGCGGTAGGCGGTTCCTCAATCTCCCAGAACCGCTGCACTGCTTCGGACAGAGCAGTTCCAACCAGACAGCCCTCCTCAGTAGGAGGCGGTGGAGCCGCTAACATCAACCCAAGTACAGCATGGCCGAACAGTGTGTCCAGGGTCACGAGTCCACCAGGCTGTAATGTCCGTTTTCTGTTCAACAATATCCTCCCTAGGACGTCCGCACCCAGCAGAACGTCAACCGGACCAGGGGTGTCAAAATCAGCATCCGCTAGCTTTAAGCCAGCTGTCAAATCCCGCACCTCCGGCGGCAGCCTCACTTGGGGGAGTCTCCCAACCACTTCCTCCAACACCAATGCAGGAGCCGTGATCCTCGCCGGAGAAGTGGGACTCTGCCCAAACGTGAAAGTAACCTGTCCTATCAGGTTTGACACTACCACATTGCCTACCCCACGCACATCTCCCGGGTGGGGTTCCACAACCAAGCCCACCTGTCGCACCAACCTGCAGGATACCATGCAGCCCTGTGCGCCCGTGTCAAGAAGAGCCCGCACACAGGCTGATCCTCCGCCAGGACCCCAAACGCAAACTGAGGCCGTGGGCAATATCACGGTGTCTGAGAGGTTGGCGGGGTTTGGTGTGTGGGCGGCGTATCCCTAGCAGGAATACAGTGAAGCCTCCTGCTCCGCGTTATAGGGCCGCTCGTGGCGTTGGAGCGGATCCCACTCCGGCCGATATGTCCGTCGTCCAGGGCGCGCACACTGCGGCACCTGGTACGTCCCGCGTCCGAACACGGGAGGTCGCGAATCCAGGCGGGGTCGCTCAGCCAACGGCGGTGACATCCGTGGCGCCGACCTGGGCGGCGACCTGTGCGAAGTTGAAAGCGGGCACCCGCCCGTAGAATCCCCCCTTAGGGGTGCGGGTGCGCGTGCAACCGTTGCATACCTCTGGGAGCTCGGGGGGGTGAGGGCACCCCGCCTACCATCACCGAGCTCCCCAGAGGGCACATGCCCCTGGTCCCCCTGAGCCTGAATCCGTGCAGGGGGAGAGCGTGCAGGGGGGGGTCTCGAACCCCCACTCCGGTTCATGCATAAAATGTGGTGGTGCTTTCCACCACAGGATCTGCACGGTTGGGTGTGAACACAATCCCTCACAAAATGTGCGCCCAAACACACAAAGCACCACTGCCTTTGTTTTGCAATGCTGCGGCGTCCCTCTACCCGCTGGGCCAGGAACTTCGGACACACGGGCACTCGATGGCCCGGGCTCCTACAATATATGCACGGGTCAGGGTCCGCAGTGGTGACATTATACTGTCGGGGTCCCGCTGGCCGTGATCCCGACTTACCCCCGTTTCCCCTCGGAGAACCAAATCCCACCTGGGCCCGGGAGGCCCCAGATGGTCTCGGAGGGGGGGGTGCGCCCGAGGTGTCCGCTCGTCGACACTCCGCCTCCAGGAACTCTACCAACTCGCCGAAGGCCGGGAGATGCTGGGAGCTGTCCCCACCATAACCAATTTCAAATCGAGCTCGAACATCCTCCGGCAACCGTTTCAGCAGGAAGCTCACCAACATGTAGGACCACTGGTCCACAGGCAGTCCCTGTTTTCCAAGCCCCTTAGTCGCGGTCAGGACAGGATTCAACATTTTCAATCGGATATCCGATGCCTGCCCTACCCTGGGAATATTCCATATTTTTTCCATAAAGGCGTCAGCTAGCCGCCGCACATTTTGGTATCGGCTTTTCAATAGCGTGCGCGCCGTTTCATAATTCTCGTCGGTCACCGACAAATGCCCGACCAACTCGCGCGGTTCCCCGACGAGTGCCGCGAATAGCTGGGCCAATTTCAATGCAGGTGCCAAGTCCGTACGAGCATGCACCAGACTATCAAATAAATCTATAAAACTGGTCCAATGATCCAAATCTCCGTCAAAAGCCGGGATCTGGATAGCCGGTAGTCTTGCCGCAAACTCCGGAGAGCTGGTGATAGGCTTCGCTGCCCCCTGGACCCCGCTGGTCCTAGCCCGCCGCAGCTCTGCAGCCTTTTGATTTATTTGGTCTGCCAACGAATGACACTGGTCGACATCGGCCTCGACCCTTGTCACCTCCTCGATCACTCTCGATGCTTGGTCAGGTGCAACCGAGTCAATTGCAGCCAGGTAGGCTTCGTAACGAGCTTGCACCTTATTGAGGCGTTCGGCCACCTGATCCCCTCTTGACAGCAAAGCGTCTTCCCTGTCGGGCCTGTCGACCAAAGCCGCTCCAGACGTGAACCATCTTAGCTCCGCCTGGATCGCTGCTCTTAGACCTGATGTCATAATTGTTTTATTTCTATATAATTAATGTTGTTACCAATTACAAGAATACCTCCAAATGCAAATCCACAAAATACTGTATCTAATCTATAATATAGGCCTTTCCAGCCAATATCCTATTTACTGCAGTTGACATATACACTTACTCAACAACTAATGCTAAATACTTGTCATAGATAAAGTTAATTACCCAAGCAAGTATTGTTTTCACTTAAATACTAAATAACTGTTTCCTTGCAACAAAAAGTGTCTGTCACTTGCAAGGATCCCTACTAATATATGAAATTTCCAAAGTATAATGTCAACTACAAATAATTATTACCAAATAAACAACACAGAAATGAATTGAGCCACGCTCTGCTACCAAATTTTGTTCCGTACCCCAGGTCGGTCTAGGGTTCGGACTCCGTCTGCGATACGCAGATCGTCTTTTACACGAATTGTTCAACACTCACGGTTCCTGGCGTCTTCTTCCTCCGGCTGCGCAGGCTAGCGTCTCGGAGGGCCCTCGCTTGCTAGCCTGTAAAGAAGATTAGTCCTGCCTAGCGGCTCTCGCGGCCATGCGGTGGTTGGGCACCCCACCAATTAACTATACACCATACAATGTCTTCAGCTCACCAATTCTCGCGTCGCGCGCGGAGCTAACACTTAAGGATACCAATCCACTCAACTTGAGGACAAATTCACCATTAATCGCAATTCTACTATATTACACCAAATCCGCCATTTTCGGCGATCCAAAAACCCAACCAAGTTTTATGTGCCAGTCTCGAAAAAGCACACCGTAATTAACCTCCAAAACCAATGTCAAAATGACAACTAGGTAAAGGACCCTTCACATTTCGCGACACACACTCCGCGATTTATCATAACAACAGGTTGGTTCCGAACAGCGATTGAAACGATAAATCGGAGCGAATAGTGCGACTAGTGAAGTTTTAAGTACAGTTCGTGTTACTTGTGAGTGTTAATTTCGTGCGACCAGTGACGCGTTGTTTTAAGTACCTACAGTTTGTGTGTGTTGGTGTTCATTGTGAGAGTTAATCCCGTAATAAAGTGCTCGTGTTAATAAGTGCATTTTTCTATCTACGCTAACCCCACGCTCGTAACAATACTATACAAATATTAAATCATCGTTATAGATACAACACAAACTTATCTAATGTGAACGAATGTAAAACCGGCGAATTTCGGGGTCTAATGATTAATGTGAAAGACGAGACGATTGTGATATTTTTACGGCACCCATACAACATTTGATCCTTTCTACGCACAGCAACTATAGGTCGATACTATACATGTTTTTATTAAGTAAATTTTAATCACATAAAATCTACATTTAAGGATTATTCACAGAAGACCGTTCCGTGTCCGGGCCGGTCCGTTTTCCAACACAGGACGCGATAAATAATTATATATTTCTTCTTCAAGTAAATTTACCGGCGCAGCGGGAGCAGAAGGTGGGGTGCAGCCCCTATCCCTGGCCGTCATGGTCCTCACGAAGTTCATGCACTGCGTGCCATCGGGCGTGTGCACAGGGTCGCCGTGTGGTATCAGGATGGGCCTGCACAGTGGGTTGGTTGCCGCATCGGGCGCCAGCTGCCCGTTGTCGTCGCAACACGTTAAGGGTTCCTTGTCTGGAATTTTTACAAAGTAAGTAACTAGTTTTTTAATCTTTTTTTTTCTAAATAGGACTTAATAACGTCGATACATCTCAGCCGAGAAAACTGAGTATTTTCACGCCAATACCTCTGAGACGCCAATATTTAAATAATTATACCCGTGATTAAGTCCCGCTTAGAAATTAATCGTGGAAGTTTATTATCAATTTATCAAACACAAATAGCACATCAATGGCATATAAAAAACACAATTCCCTTTACCATACCTTGTGACTACCTATAAACTAGTTCAAACCCAAAAATCGTTGATAGTCATTTGATAGTATTTTATCTATATGTCGCAGGCAAATCGTATAATCCGCCGTATTATGGCTAGGCGTTTTACAAAACAGAGCTGTTTTGTATTACGGCGGGTCAACGACTAGGCGGATTGAATACGGCTGATTGAAAATCCGCCGAAATGTTCGGTGCTTTGCATTCTTCGATTCGCCTAGTCGTAATGTAAAAAAGCGGTTCAGTCAGATTGTATAATCCGCCGTAATACATTACGGCTAGCCTTTTCACAAAATAGCGTCGTTTTAGCTGTCACCTGTTTGACAGCTTTTAGTTCCGATTTTTAACACTCGCAGCGCTGTTTAGCAATGGCAATCCGGCCATTTTGTAAAACGGCTAGCCGTAATGTAAAACGGCGGATTGTGCAATCCGGCAAGTACAATCCGGCTAAACGTGAGCCGCCATATTGTAGAACGTTTTGCAATGACGATCCGGCTAATCGTTAACCCGTCGTATTACAAAACGGCTAGCCGTAATGTAAAACGGCGGTTTATACAATCCGGCTGCGACATACATATTTTTTCAAGACCTATCTATAGATTATTTTTTTCGTAATTTCACATCACTTTTATGTAGGTATCTGTTCATAGAATACACCTTCCTTCCAAACATAATTGTAGTGCTTATAGTAAATCGGCTGTGACATACGGACGGACAGACATGACGAAATTATAAGGGTTATACGTTTTCGCCATTTTGATTAAAATGGCCCTAAAAAAGCACAGAAATCAACAGAAACACAAGTAAGCAAACGTACGGTACAAATTAACAAACTGTGGAAGCTAATTCACTGGAAGTCAATTTATTTCCAATCACAATACAGACACCAAGTCCCAAATTGATACAATATATCAAATGAAAAGCCACCAAATTAACCAACGCCAATCAAGCACACACACACGTTAACTCTTTAGATTTTTTTACATACTAGGATTGTCCGTTTTGTTGTTGGTTTCTGAAATATAAAACATCGTTTTTACCCTTTTTTATTTTTGAAGTGAAAACTTCTTTAGCAGCGGGGCTGAGCACTTTTGTACTGGGGAAAAATTGTTAAACTCGCGACAGATTCTAAGATTCTAAGACCAGCTAGTTAACCCCTCCTAGTATCGTGATTGCGATGTTTGGAGGGGTCGACTCAGCTAAACTCAGCTGGTCTTAGATGCGTAAGACACAATGATAATGATTCATATCATGTCATCATCATCCTCCTAGCGTTATCCCAGTACAGTTGCATCCTGAAGGATGCCTGGGGTCCGCTACCTAATCCCAAGATTTGGCGTAGGCACTAGTTTTTACGAAAGCGACTGCCATCTGACCTTCCAACCCCGAGGGGAAACTAGACCTTATTGGGATTAGGCTTTGTCAAGTGAGTGGGCAACTTGACTGTTAGAAGTTCTCAAGCCGCCCGAAGGCCTCCAACTTGGCTTAACGACTGCTGCCATAGACAGCAACCGGGATCAACGGCTTAACGTGCCTTCCAAAGCACAAAAAATGATTCATATCATGTATATATGTAAAATTGTAAATGGATTAATGCGAATATGAATATGAACATGAACATGAATATGAATATGAATACGGATACGGATACGGTAACTGATACGGATACGGATACGGATACGGATACCGATACGGATATGAATATCTTTGTTATACTCTCTTTATTGAGTTTTTACTTACTGCCGGCACTCCCGGAGTGCAACCCACTGTTTTTTTTAATGAAATCGGTTGATGTGATAAAGAATTATCCTTGAAAAACCAACATTCCTACTATTGGTAGGGTGCAAAGCGGGTGGAGGGAGTAGCCTAAACGATCACAGCGCTCGCTACGGCTAAAATTTACATTTTTGTCGCTGACTTGAGCTGTCAAATCCATATTGCAGTAAACATTTTCTAATCGTTTTTGAGATATATTTAATATGGTCCTAGTAAGATGTGTTATTCTTAATTGTAAAACACCAAGAAGAATAGCGACTGTAAATTTTACCAATTTTCAAGACCGTGGTGGAAACGAGACCAAAGAAATAAGTGGATAATTGCCGTAATATGCAAAAAGTAAGTCACCTAACCTGACAACAACAACTGAAAACAACAATTTTAATGTTATTGGCAATAATGTTACTGACTACCATCGTCCAAAATTGTCTAACATAGTAAAATAACACAAGATTTCATTATTTTTTTTCACATTATTTACTTACTTCTCGCTTAACAGCTGTGACAATATTGTCCAAAACGGCCACCTGTCCGTGGCGCTGTCATCGCGCACGGTCCCAATATTATTTAGTTACTCAAATTAGTTTATTAGCCGATAGATGTCGCTGTACCCATTGATACTTCGCGCTGTTAAGATTTTTCCTGAACTAGGTAATGGGGTCGGGCCGGGTTCTAGACCTGGGGGCCGACTGTTAAGTTTCGGCCCCCAGCATAAAGTAACTTACTTATATCCCCAGGTTGTGGTTTCATAGTCTCTTGGTCTTATTTGGTATTGTCTTGGTCTTGGTAAAATTGGTCGTTGTCTATTAAGTATTCGTTCGTTGTTTTTGTGTGTAGGGGAAAATATTCTAGTCTAATAGGGATGATGACACTATAAAAGAAAATTAATAAATCCAAATATTCTCAAATAAATGGCAAAAAAGTAATAAAAAAAAAAATTACGTAATTATAAGTCTTCAAAGTTTTAAGAGTGGGTATTTTCTGTCGCTTTTCCGCAAAACGCACCTTTGTATTGAACGATCGTCATTTACTATGGCGCTACTCAACAGTGACGTCACTGTTGAGTTGAGTAGCACTTTCTCTCTCTAACTACGAACATTCTAACCGTTGTAGCTTCGTTATTTTTTGAGATATTTGAATAGGATTTTCACTATTTGGCATAGTTTTATGTTTTATTTCTATTAAAGTAATTTTTTTTTTTTTTTGAGTCAACATCCCTAGTGTCGTGGTACTTAGGTATTCATAGCTACTTTAAAATATTTGCTAGAACATATTGCGGTTATTTAATTTAATGTGACCGCGAGTGTATATCGTGTATTCATAAGTATCAAATATGTTCTTGCAAATATTTTACACTAACACCACTGCCTACACATGCGATAATTGATAGTTTGTACGGAACCCTCGGTGCGCGAGTCGGACTCGCACTTGACCGGTTTTTCATTTTTATTTAGCTTTAACACGAGGCTTTTACGTTAGCTCTCGCAAGCGGTAATTCATTTCATCAAACTGTCATTCACCTGTCCGACTGGGTAACAATCAGGTTAGAAATGGCCATTCATTCACCCTCCCAGTTCAAGCGACAAATTCATTACAAGTTGGACGAAATTCTTTCATTGTCTCCGTGCAGTGTTTTATATTTACGTCTAACTGCATTACTTACTGTGTGCCAGAGCTGTTTTGCTGGACACGAAAGTGTCAAGTCAATTTATTTTCGTCTTTTGATACAGTTATTGGCGTTATTTGCAAAGACGAATTTATTGCAATCCACTTATGCCACAGCGACGCATTTATAACGAAGTTATTCATAGAATTTTCATCTAAGAACTTGTAGAAGCGCATGGCGCATCTGCTGTTAATGAATCTAAATATATCATCGGAGTTGGGCACATGTCTGTGACACCGAAGTAATATGCTAACCTTACGCAAATGTGACAAGAATCTTTAACAAAACTTCAAGATCAATTAGCTGCCGTGAATAATTTATCCGGTGCTAAATCAATTAATTATACTTGTACATAAATCAAAATTCTTTCTTGAGACGATGAAATAGGGTCAAGGAACCAAAAGATGAACGCACCCCAATAGTTGAACATTCGATCGAAATATTGAAATAAAAAAATCGTGACATATTTTACCCTTTCGGAATATTTTTTTTCTAACGCGGCAATCCTTTGCCTAGGCTGGTAATTAAACTCTCAGGCTGCCACCGTACACACGCGGCTATTAGCCGCTGTTGAATCCAAAAATGTTGCCTCGCGCCAAAAACTCCGTTTGTATGGAGATCTTACTAAGGAGAGCGCTCTCAAATTTAAGCATTAAATTACGTATAAAATTTTATATAACGTCTACTTACAAAGTTTTGAGTGAAATAGATTTTTGATTAATGCGTTTACATTTTTTTTTATTAGTATATTATTTTTTTAAATAATTTGGGAGATATTTTGCTGTTCAATTTATGGTTCTAATTTTGTGTACCTGAGCTAATAGTTGAACGGCGTTCAACTTTTGGGTATGGTGTCGGTTTTTCAAATAATGATATAAATTCCTATTGCAAAGATAATAAGAAGTACTACTATATGATCATTTGGATACATGGTCATTGGTATAGTTTAAAAAAAAATATTAACATGACGACAGAGAGCTCTTTTTTTCTAAAGAAACTGAAATTGTATCACGGCATTAATATATAATATATTATGAACGTAATTAAAATCCTGAAATAATAAAAAACAATGTTTTATGGAACAGGTATAAGGAGAGCGAAGAGACATAAATATGCTCATTTTCATTTTATTCATTCATTTTATTTTAAACTTTAAAGACCCCAAAAGTAAGTTCGATCGAACCGGAAAATACTGAGGAATGCCATTAGAAAGGTATTTTTGTATCTCATTTGCCAGTAGACGACAGAGTGAATGTTATAAGTAACAATACATAACAATAAACTGTGGACATTAATTACCGGGTTACTTGGTTCCATGGTTCGGTAGGTGACGGATTTATCAGAGAATAAGCGGGAGTTCATTAAATAGGTACAATAGGTACATCTAGAAAAATAATTTCATATTATATAACTACTTTTTACGCTAAGTAATGATTTGTCACGCAATTGCCTAATAATACCTACCAGTTATCCATACCGGCCACCTTGGGGATTTATATTACCTATCGATGTAAGTTTAATGGCCTTTTTACAGAACAAGCTCCAATAACTTTATTTTAATAAATTTCATTGATAGGTATATCAATAATAGTACATTACTTAACAAGGGCGGTAAAACAAAGAATGTCTCAGATTGCAGGCATTTGGCGATAAATATGCGATCTGAGGCTTTATTTATTACCGCCCGTGTTAAGTACAAAATTTAATGTCACCCCCTGGCCAGGAAGTGGGATTTCCCGCGCGCGGAGCGTGCGGTAATTGCCGCTTTATGGCCAGGTGTAACATAAAATTTATTAAAATAAAGTTATTGGAGTTCACGCTAAAATCATAGGATTTTGGCATGAATCGCAGATGTATATATTCATTAGGGTACTTACGTGTCTGAGTAACACCAGCCGTTAGTGACATGTCGTGTGTAACTATCTGTCCCCACTGCTGAGCGTTCAGGGTCCATATGGGGTCTTGGAGGTGTCTGTCGGGGAACAATGCTAGGCTGATTGTGCGTGGATTTGGCAACTCCTGCCCTGTCTTCGAGATGGGCCAAGCGCTTACACCTGAAAATAAATATAATATTTATTTAAGAATAAGAATAAGAAAACATTTATTGCACATAAAAAAACCTTAACCTAACAAATACAAAATCAAAACAATCGACAAACAGTGGCAGAGAATTAAACTAAATAATTAAATTAAACTACTTATTAGAATAAGGCGAGGCAATGGGTCCCAGGCTCAGCGTGTGCTGGGGAGGAATTCCCAGCGCTGGTTTTCAGTCTGGTTCCAACAGTAGTTAGTAGTACATAAGTAAATATTTTAGGCATAAGGCATTATTTTAGATCTATCAGTAGGCAAACGCCGCTGCGGCTAGAGACTATTGAGGAGTTTCGATCATTGATCAACAAAATTAATAATCAAACTAACTTTCGACGCGCAATGTGATATTGTATTTGATTATTTATACCCCCCGCGCGGTCTGCAACAGTCTCCCAATTCTGTCGAAGTGTGCCACAACAGGGAGCAATTAGTGTGCACGAATGTGACACGCATATTGATGAAATGACTTGTTTTGCACACAAAAAGGATCCAATCTCTAGGCTATATTAGGGATTGGACGGTGATGACTTGGTGAGTATGAGAGAGTGGCTAATTACTGAGCTATTGTTATTAATTATAATTATGACACTTGCAATAAAGTTGCTAATTCATTTATGTAATTAACGTTGAATAAAATTGAATTTCACCTTTTTAACGTTATTGCTACACTATTATACATCTCCGTCACAAATATTATACAATATGTAAGACTGCTGCTTTATTCACATTGAAGAGGTATTATTTGTAGTACCTATAGAGAACTGCAGGCATTTATACAACAGGAACTACACAACCTACATGCGTCCAATTTTAGTCGGCGTGTATACACGGCCGTCTCATTAAGGGAATATTACAGGCAGGGTCTTAATAATAGAAAAAACGCCTACACAACTACTCCTGCCCTATTTCACTTGAAGGATAATTCTAAGCACAATGCCTTAACGTAATTTCCTACGCAACCCATTATGGCAAATTCTGTTTTCAACCAGTTTCCTCTTAGGTTGAGTTTGGGAAGTTAAATAAATAATGACGGCAAATAGCGTGATATAGCAATAATACTCCATGATTGAAACTAGACGAATGGCTGTTTGGGGAAGACGTACCTAGTTTATTTCTTAAGAGGCTGACAAGACCTAAAAAAGTCCCGCTTTAATACGCGTGAGTTTCCAATTAACCATCCCGCTCTCTACGGAGCTCTGCGCGTAGTTTTCGTGAATTTTTAGTACATTTTGATTGATTATTGGAATACTGGATCACTTATCAAAAATTTATCCGGTTATTGCGTTAGAAGCTATCCTTTTAATCAGAAATAATCAGCATGAAAGATTATTTTTACGATGATATTTAGGATTTTTTTAAAGAGTTATCAAGGCATTATTAAATATTTTGTTCGGTTATTGTGCTGCTTTGTTTCTTTTTCAGTCTACCGTAATTTTTGTGTAGTGTAATTCTAGATAATTTCTTCATAATTACTAGAAGTTAAAACTTCAATATTTTCGTCGATTCATGAACTGGCCTAGTCTTAAAATGTTGTTTTGACCATGTACATAGGTAATAATATTTTTTCTTGATCGTCACCCCTTACCCCTCCCCCACAAGGTGGACTGGTGACCTAGTACACTCGCGGGAGTCCGCTGGATGCGGGTGGCGCAGGACCGATCATTGTGGCACTCTTTGTAGGAGACCTATGTCCAGCCTGTGTCTTTCGGCTGATTGAATGATGATCATCATCATAATATGTAATTATTGTTTATATTTACGTGGTCTGCAAAACGCACAGTTCAATACCGTTCAACAGAAAGACCGAACTCAATCTAATTTACATCCCAATTCATCGTTGATTGGGTCATTTAAAATTTGTGAATATTTTGAGGGAAATAAATAGGTATGCTCGACGAAAACATCCGTGTCGAGTTTAAATGCTTGAATTAATTTGTACGTGTTCAATGTAGTGTTGATGACTTTTGGACATAATACGGATTTCATTATCATTTTCACGTACAACAAACAAGCATTATATACATAGCCTGGTTTTACAATCAAATTTACAATTTAATTAAGGAGAAATATTCCCAAATACCTACATAGCGATAAGTTAGCCCTTCTACCTTCCCTGAGTGATAAGTTGACACGTATGTAAGTGAATAAGTTTAGAACTCGCTAAAATACCTTTGCAAATGCGTAACATGAACATACTTACCACAATATTAAGGACGCATTCTAGAACTTTTAGTTGGTTTTTATTTTTGCTATCTAGAATGAAATTTCGTTAAAATAATTCACAAATTGAATGTGTGTTATCAAAGCCTTTAAACTAATTTAAGTTGATAATTCACTATCCCACTATTGACTCTTACCGTCAGCATAGTTGAAAGGCAATAGACGTCCATAGGGTGTCTGAGGCATGCCCCACACTGGTCGTTTTAGGTTGTTGCAGGATCCGTCAATGCTGCGGTACCGGGAATCCCCGCAGAACGGAGGCGGGAGCCCGCACAACAGCCCCGACAGGTCCACGCCATTTCCCAAAGGAGGCGGCGGATTGTTAAATCTGAACACCAAACTCTTATTGAAACAAGCTAAGTATTCGTTTGACATCATTACTGCCAAAAGGGTCATTGACAGATTTAGGTACACGTCTTTTCGGTGGACATATCAAAAGTTAAGGACTACAAAGCTTAATTTTGCATTGGTCTAGTAACCCGCATAAAGACATAACTTACATGCCTTTAACTATTGACCGCCCGATGGACAACTTTCGTTTTTTCAACTCAATCCCAAAAACATCAGGAGCCCGATTCCATATCAATTTCATGTCTCTGTAGGTATATAAGCATCAAAATGTCATAGAGATGATCAAACAAAAGCGATATCCTAGGGATGTTCCCATCGGTCAATTAAGGCAGATGGAAGCGCGGTCCAGATTAAAAAATTGAAGACAGAGTGAACTAATTAAATAGATAATGTTTTTATTTTTATAATGTGATAACATCATTCAACCGAGATAATACAAGATTCAAGAGGATCTTAGAAGGTATTTTTGGTACTATCCACCGGCGTAATCCCGAAGTTTCTAGAAAATTAGAATTAGTTTATTTATCTTTGTCCTCATAATATAAGACTAAGTTTAGTTTAAATGAAAAAAAACGAAGTTACCCGTTTAGGTATACGGGCTCTACTCGTATTTATGTACCTAAGTAATAAGTTTTACTTACATATTTTGAAATAAATAATTGACTTTTTACATGAACAACAAAATTATAACCAGCATTTAAGAGTCTCTTTGTAAATTTACTTAATTAATTGAATGAGAAAAGCACAAAATTCTTTTGTTACTTCTATTAGGTAACCAGAGTTTTACGAGCTCATTAAAATATCCCCTTCGTTACCCAATGGAAACTTTCAATGTCAGGGTACGTGTTTTGTTACGTAAAATATTTATTTTGTTTACAACATGCGACAGGCAGTGTGGCCTGTAAACAATTGAACTGTATACGTGATTGCACAAAGGCCAACATGATTTATTGGCAATCGTTGATGCAACTACCTATTATCTGAAATTTTGGTCGAAAAACTACACCATTCTAAATGCAATTTGATTTTCTTATCTATCGTCACAAAGAAGTGAAGGACAAAGCTGAATGTAGAATAAGCTGGCAATTACTCCACCGACAAGAGCCAAGCTCTTAAATATTATGATGATGATGATGACGTCATTTCCCATCCTAAGTAAAACACAAAAACATGCCGGGAGTATCCCAAGAGACCTTAGTGGAATAAGCTATTGCACAATATTTGGAATAGTTTCTATTTGAATAATTTATAGCGGCTGTCGATCTGAAGTCGTTAGATTTTAGTATACAGGGTATTAATTACAAAGGTACAAAAAGAAAATAACCTGGTTCGAGGAGTGCTGGCTTCAGATCCCGATGAGTAGAGTCCACTGTAGACAGAAGGGGTTTAACAAAAGACGCACATGCAATGTCCAGTTATGGAAGGTGCTATATTATGGGTACAATATAAAGCCAGTTGTGGACACAATTACTTTTCTAATAAATAAAGAAAAATTGCTAAATTATTATCTTCCCAGATTCAATTATGAGATAATTTCCTGCAGTAAAGTAACATTATGAGCAACAGTTATTACTACATCGTTCATCATAAAGACTCAGCCAATTTTCAGGCCGGATATTTCAGGCTTTATGTAACGATTGTACATAAATATTATAGCTATAAAAAATGTTGAAATAGAATAATTATGCCCACATACGTAGCAGTAGAAAGAACGTTGGTCGTTCACAACGTTTAAGGAATGTTAAGGAACACATATCATCAGCCGTTTGTTTATTAGATTTGGTGCACACATTTAAGGGTAACGTTTCAGTGCACCACACCGGATCAATATTTCGTCCTATTACTGCAAATACCGGTTAAGTCTAAAAAACGCGTTTTGAGATAAAGCCATTTGAATGTTTGGATGTTCTTTTCTATATAAAATAATAAACAAAATTACACTGCATTGGTATATTCCTAAGTGTAATTTTATCTAGTTTACTACATTGTCATGCAAAGGATCCAGGCTGTATGTTATTGACGTTAAAAATACAATTCAAACGAAAGAGCCGCGTACTTAATCGGTTTTTCCTGTACAAACACACTTTTGTATAAATCCTTCAGAAAAGCATTTGATGGCTATACATCTATCTATTTAGCTTTAACTTACATATAATTTACTTAAAAACCACAAACTAACAGTAAATACCTCTTAGATTTCGAGTTTTTTCGACTTTACTAAAATTTGATCCAAGTATAAGCGGTTTTACATGTACAAAATATTGGAAATTCTCACTTAAGTCTAAATATTTTCACTAAATATTACTGATTACCGTGTGATGACTAAAAAAGTAGTTTTTAGAAGTAAAGGATTCATGTAATAGCCTGCAATTAATAATTTGTTCATGTTTGAAATTAATAAACTAAAATTTAATCACTTTATTAATAGTTATTCATTCATTAAAAAGGTTACAAAAGAGGTGAAAAATCAAAGACAAACTTACGAATACTCTTTGACAGCAAATCAGTGCTTCAGGCTCTGAGCAGCGACAACTTCACGTCAGGCCTAACCTAATATACGAATGTCACCAAACACTCGCAGAGGTATGCGGAGACAAGAACAAGGTAAAAAGTTACCTCAGGTTAGGTTAGGTTAGGTTATTGTAAAGACAATGGGTAAAGGGACACAGCGGCTCGAGAGGAAACGATGCAGCGGATGAACTAGCCAGGAAAGGCTCAGAAACACCGGCATACGGGCCAGAGCCAATTGTGCCCCTGCCACAAAAGTACATACAGAATGAACTAAATCGATACATAAAACACCTGCATCAAAGGCATTGGGAAGACCTAGACACATGCAGGCAGACAAAAGAAATAATATTAAAACAAAATCCCAAACTCACAACCAGACTACTGAGAACACACAGAAAACAACCCAACTACGTAAAGTAGTAGGCATCATAACAGGACACAACACACTAAACAAACATCTCTACAACTTGGGAATCACCGACAGTCCCTTGTGCAGAGCAGGCATGGGGGCAGAAGAGACTGCTAGACACATTCTACTAGACTGTAAGCAGGTAGAAGTATACAGGAAGAAACACATAGGAAATCCGAACACACTGCAGGAAGCAGTAAACAATATAAAGACACTAATAGGTTTCATACAGGAACTAGGGTGGTTAGTGTATTGCTACCCCTTTTTCACGCAAAATAGGCACGTTGGATGTCGACTTGCCGTAGAACCAATGAAGAAAAACCGATGCCCGTTGGGGCCGAAAGGTTCTCGAGTGGCGACCACGGACCGGAAGGCGCAGCGTGGGTAGACCGTAGACCCCCCACAAGGTGGACTGATGACCTCCTCTAAACCTACCTAAAGGTCTCGGGAGTCCGCTGGATACGGGTGGCGCAAGACCGGTCATTGTGGCACTCTTTGGGGGAGGCCTATGTCCAGCAGTGGACGTCTTTCGGCTGATATGATGATGATAATGATGACTCAGACACTGTAAACTAACTTACACTTTCAACCGGCCGGCATGGAGCTAGAGCTTGTTTACTACGGCACGGGGCGTTCGCGTTATTACCTTTTGACCTTGTATTAATCTATCTACTCAAATACCCGAAATAAAAGTATCTACTCTCTATGCAGAACTGTTCTAGCATATTTTTTATTAAAATCTCTAGTTAGGTAAGTACTTAAATTTTCAACCGGCCGGCACGGAGCGATCGCGTTATGACCTTTTGACCTTATATTAATGTACCTACTCAAATACCCGAAATAAATGTATCTACTACTCCCTTTGCAGAACTATTCAAGTACATTCTGTATTAAAATCTGTAGTACTTACTGCATCCTTCCCCGTGGCCATTCTAACCAGTCTTCTGCTCCTAGCACTCATTTTAGAACACACATTAGCATTAATTTGATGAGCTGGTAAACAATTAATCAAAGACCAAATTGCAAAACTCAACCGTTTTATTGGCGCGTCAGTCGCAACTGAGTGAAGTTAGCTACAGTGTGAAGCAGATAAGCGCACTTAGCTGGTTTTGCCTGTACAGATACACGGTAAGACTGGAATAAAGTTTCATGCAAAAACCTCTGGTAAACGCACTTTGATGGTTCTACCTGTACAGCTACTCGTTTAAACTGGAATATAGTTTCATACAAAACCTAGTAAGTCTATTATATATAGGTTTTTGGCTGTACAATATTGCAGTTTGACGAATAAGACGACTTTCAGGAAAAACACTATAAACATGTTTAATATATTTAGCTTGACTTAAAGTAAATAATTTTACTAGATAATCTTCTACGCAAATACCAAATAAGTATACTTAGTACTTACTTTCAGAACAAAAAAATACTATAATTTCATTAAATAAGTATGCAAAAATACGTTAAAACGCGATAGCAGTTTTTACTTGGAGGAGAAATTATAAATCTTTGTGTTATCATAGACATATGTCATTCTTCCAGTACATAATGCTAAAAAATCATCATTAAGCCGGTTTATGCTATAAGCTATCTTCGGAACGAAGGGTCGTATCAAAAAATGGGTTTTACCAGTTTGTAGAGCTTGAAAAATTTATTCTAATGGTCTAAAAAACTAATTTTCGACTTAAACTCACTTAACCGGTATTTGCAGTAATAGGACGATTTAACACTTTCAATCTTAACATAGTTTCTATAGAGGTGAAGAATAGGTGTCAACTATTACGAATTAAGGTGTCCAACATTGGGCCGTTTACCTTACATTATTTACAAAAGACTGTAACTCCACTGAGGGGATAATAATAGGTATTAGTAAAGTTTCCAGACGTGAATCAAGTCCTTAGTTACGTTACGCGGTGGCGTGAGGATGACAAAAACGGAGAGTTTTCATAACATGTCGCATTCCTCACGAGATTCGTCTACGATGAAATCGTTCCACAGCCAGGAATTAAGTGCTGATAAAATTATGAACAAACTGTGCATATTGTATTTCTTTGATCATTAGTAATTAGTCAAACACACACCACGTACATTATTTACAGTGTGCTAGGCGGTCAGCGGTCACCATAATGTCGATGATTGTTGACACACGACAGCGACCACCTGTTAAATGTGCTAGTTACGTGACTGCTGTCCCGTGGCTACATTGTAGGTACACAAATCGATTAAACCGATGCCTACAAAAGTTATAATTAAACTTAAGTACCTGATATGCTTAATGAGTCTTCATCAGAAACATCAAAAATGTCTCGAGGACATTCTTAGTCATATTGTACTTAGTACGTAGTGTTATATGTATATCTAATCGTATCCTAGAAGTGTGAATTCAGAATTAAATATAAAACAGGTTAACCCTTCATTAATGATGTCAATTGTCCTTTTTCTCACCCAAATCCATTGACTGGTAACCTAGCGGGCAAAGGTGAGTACGCAGCAGTTTTCTGCAGTACTGCATCAAAGGCCTGCACAGGGTTTGCGTGGTCTTGGAGGTAGTAAACAGATTGGCCGCTGACAGCCCCGCATACTGCGAGCAGCACAACGAGCATTCTCGCCATCATGCCTGAAACAAAAAGGGATGCAACTTAGCAACAACAACTTAAAACTATGACATAACTTTGCGGTGCACATAACATTTTAACGCCACCGCAGTCTCTAAAAAATTTGGAATCTTGGTGGAAAATGATGTTCGTTTCAAAACGCATTTTCATAGCCAGTTACTCGCTTCTAAATAAGTTCATATTTACTCGCAGCCATGCTAATAATATAAATGTGAAAGTGTGTCTGTCTGTCTGTCCTGTCTGTTACCTCTTCACGCAAATGAACCGATTCGGATGAAATTTGGTAGGGAGATAGTTTGAGTTCCGGGACATAAGATACTATTCATCCCAGCAGTATTCCCTAAATGGATTGGAAATTGTATGGAAGTGCGATAACACTAGGTAAGCGCCTGAAATAAAAGAATAGCAAATTCTAAAGCGATGAACGATTTCTGCGTGGACGAGGTCGCGGACAAAAGCTAGTTACTTATAAATGCGTTATTTTAGAAAGGACGTTTATTCGGTAATTTAATATTATATTAATGAATTAGAATACTGACGTGTCGCCATAGTTAAATAAAGAAGGTTTTTAAATAAACCTACAATGTTATGTCATTTTTCAACGACGATTCAAAAGTGCTTGTTGCTAGGCCTATTTGAATAAAGAATATTTTGACTTTGACAATGTCATTGCGAATTTAAATAACAAACATTTATAAAATGTTTGGCTTGTAGCACTTTATTATTGGGTTAATGTACTCGTATTTAGAATACACATTTTTTATATAAATCGGGACAGAAAATATTTGATGCTAGTTTTTGGCCGGGGGGCCGGTAACTAAACTGAGGAAATTCACTGAATGATAATCCTAATATTTAATGTGAAAGTTTAGATGTTTTAGGATGTTTGTTACTCCATCACGCAAAAACGGCTGAACTGATTATGATGAAACTTGGTATATTTGGTAAAGTATGAAACTTTGTAAAGAGTCTATAGTCTAAATTTTAGACTCTAAAATACTTTTTGTCCCGAAAACCATGCGTCGAAGGGAAGAAATAGGGAGTAGAAATTTACGCGGACGAAGTTGCGGGAAAAAGCTAGTACCTATGTAGATAAGGTAAGCATACGAATACTTGACACTTTAATTCCCAATAGTTGACCTCTATTGTCAGGTAAGTTCTGAAGCGTTTCGACTGCCCCCCTTCCCGTACGTTACCAGAATATTCATGCAGGGTGATTCAGGAGACGTGAGCAGGACTAACACTACATACACAGTAAATATTAGTGGATCGTTTACCATCTTAGTTAAGTCAAAAGACCACACTTTTTTATTTTTTCCTTACTTTCTGTTAAGTAAAAGTTTAAGTCTCTAAAATCATGGTCACCCTATACTGACTAATGTCCATGATATACGAGATACGATGTTCCAAAAGTAAGAAGACTGTCATCAGATGACATACGATATTTCAAAAGAAACCAGACCGACGTGTTATCTGCTGACAATCAATTTGAAATATTTGAATTTGATTTGACGTTGACTAGATTTAGATTTAGATTTATTTATTTCATGAGAAAAATTACAATATAAATTTGCATACAATGTCAAAATTATAAGAATCCTTATCATGATCGTCAACAAAATAATTAATAATAAAAATGAAGTTAAAATGTCAATACATTGAATGAATAGGTATCTCCCTCAAGGGATCGTCAATAACATATAATAAGAATAAAATAATCAGTATCGATATAAAAAAAAAACAATGATAAAACAAATCAGATAAATAACAATGTCAAGGAATCTAACGAATTACTTAAAATATTATTTCCATGAACTCCTTAACTGAGTACAGAGGGTTATCCAACAAAAGATTTCTCAGTTTACGCCTAAATGTTTCGTCACAGGGTTCGTTTCTTAGATCGGCAGGCAGGTGTTCAAAGTAAGTAGTAACTCGGGGATTTTTCCTTGAAAGCGCCATGCGACGAGGTACTGTCATTTGGCGTCCCGATGAACGTATCTGTTTACCAGCTACGTTCACTCGTGTAAACTTGGTGATATTTTTACGTACAAATAAAAGCAAGCAAGACTAGATAAAGCGATGAGAATCGGTACTTGACAGAAGTATTTTAACTGTAGAGTGACCATGCCCATCGTGCAAAATTAAAATCTTTTTTTAACACCTTTAAAAAATTACGATAATCACACCAGTAGTAGTATGAGGGAGTAGCTTATAGTTAATTGAATCCATAGGGTTGATCCTGCTCACGTCTCCTGAATCATCCTGTAGATACGGTAACAAATGCAGTAAAATTTCATGGAATTAGGTACGACGTGTGTACAGAATAACTGATGCATTCGGAAAGCTTTATACATAATAATATCACCGTGTCTATTTATTTAATCGTATGGCATCCAAGCCAACATATCTACATATCATATCTATGAATTTTGGTAACGCGCGGGAAGGGCAGTAGAAACTATTACCCTGGGAATAAGATCAAGTATTGCGTCCAGCGTGAAATTCAAAGTTGTATGTGAAGTCCCCAACCCGCTCTGGGGCAGTGTGGGGATTACTGCTCAATCCCTCCCATCTATGAGAGGAGGCCTGTGCCCAGCAGTGGGACGTAGGTATATAGGCTGATGATGATGGCTGCGTCCAGTATCAAACATTGGGGCGGCCTTAGAAGTACTACAGCTGATACTGCCAAACTAAAATATTACAATGAACACTGAACTAATTCATACTGAAGTATATTTATTGAGTACTTGAACAGTATACCTACGAGTGAAATGAAAAGCGATCGTTAAATTCAAAGTTTTAGCGGTTGAAGCCGGGCGTAAATAAGCCGGTGGGCTTCCCAGGGACATTTCCCGATTAGGTATGAGTCCACGACTGACTGCAATTCCTAGTCAATTAAACTCGCCCGGACCCGAGCGTTCAGATATAAACCCCGCTCCCCGTGTCGGAATCGCGTCCCAAGTAAAACATTTTACTATTTCGTTCACATTCGCGAGTGTTTGATTCCGCCCGCTCATTAAAAGAACGCAGCAGCAAAAAATCATCATTTGATACAATCGTAGACCACAAGTAAAAGGTATCCGACCAAACTGAAATTCATTTTTAAAAATTTGATAGTTAAGAAATTGCGCACTTTTATTTATGAAAGGTCATTATTATTAAAAGTAACAAGATAGGCGAGATGTTTTGTTAATAGTATAGTAGGCTTGAAGGCTTTGCTCCTAGCTCAATGATGAGACGTTGAATATTCATTAACAACAACTGTCTAAACAATTCTAAGTTAGCTACCCAATAAAAGCAAACGCTCTGGCCATGAAATTATACTGAATATGCATCGTTTAAGAAGAGCAAGCAACAATGTACAGAAGTGCGGATATTACCAAACAATCTAACATCTGCAAACATCACAATCTTACACCGCAGCACGGGGTGAATTTTTACTGTATGTAGGTGAACTGGCCAACGACACGATATAGGTACTTAACTTACACGTAAATTGGATTATGCTAATAATAAATTAGCGAATGCTCAACGAAATCAAATTATGAAATGTTGCTGTGCCCGCGACACCGCTCGCTTATAAATCATTATTTACCTACACTGACTATACTCCCATACAAAAATCCCACTTGATACAGGTAGGAAATGCCGCCAGCATCCTCGGTACAAGGCCACAAGGGCCTGTTTTAGATTTAAGTTAGCTTTGATTTATTTATGAAAATATCATGGTGGCAGCTAACTTCCGGGTTTCCCACTCACGTGCAGCACACGTTGAAAACGGTTTTTAAAACATCAATCAAATCAAACCTTAAACGTTACGTTGATCGATATTTTCAAGGAAGTTGTTTTGTTGTGCGTAAGATACGGAAAGGAAGTTGGTACGCAAAATTGCAGGTGACTTTTGACATATGATGGATGAAGGAGTTATTATCTCAAGGCTTATTTTGATTAAGTGCGTAAGCTATACCTACACTTACTCGTATGTTTAAAATTGATCATTTCAAAGTTTTTTTTTGTAGGCTTAAAATCTATTCTAGGTGCTTTAGTTCTGATACCTACGTATCTTCTCTAATGTATCTCTAATCGGTTTTTACATTAAAAACCATACACAGAAGCATTATAATAGCAATATAATAGAATAGCATAGATACTTTTACTTATCGTGTAATTAATGTATTAATTATGTAACTAACATATACGTGTTTCTGGAATTGAAGTTCATTTCATTTCATAACTGAAGAAAAAACGAAAATATTGAAAGCGTAAATTAACAAAATATAAATAAATACAACAGGAAAAGGAAAAATAATGACGCGGCTGTTTTGGCTAATTTCAGTTATTCGCAGTTCGCAATTAATGTAACAACTTAGTGTAACGCACTTTGACTTGATGACTGAAACGATTTGTCATTGAAAAACCAGCAAAAGAATAAAAAATCCAATCCATTCATCTAATTCAAGCTAACTCTGATTTTCATATTATGGAAATTGTTTCTTGGTGGCCGCTCCCTGCTTATAACTTCTGTATAGAAAAAACTTTATTAAAGTATGTAGATATTGGTATACACTACCTACGCGTTTCACCGTTACAGTATTACATTGTAGGTAGGTTTGCAACGTTAGTAATTAGAAATATTACATTTATAGTTAATAGGTTTATGCATTGTATATTAAACAAAATTTATTGCTTCCTCCGTCTGACACAGCCTCGTAAAAAATATAAAACTAAGTAAGATTTATAATTCATAAGATCATGAATTCATGCGATGTATTATAGGTATACAAAATCGAAGTGACAGTTATTAACAAAATTATAAAATTCCTCTCCCTCCACGGAGGATGCGAGTAATTCATTTTATAGGTAAATAATTTGTATTCAAGTAAACATCTTTACAAACGAGGCACCGTAGTCACGGAGTAGAAGCGAGTATTGCCCGTCCCACATCAATCTCAATTTTTCATCCAGCATTACCCAACCACCATATTTGTACAATATCAAATTACCCTAATCCTACTTCTACTTAGACATAAGCACGCTAAAATGCAGCGGAGCAAATTATAAATAATCCAGCACCCTGCCCATTTTCAACAATGAATTATCGAATTCAATTCAATTAAGCAATCATTAATCCGGGCCCATTTCAGCCACACCTTATTGACGTATTGAAATCGTATGTGAATTTTCTTGATTCGTGCGCTCCCTTTTGCATAAGAGCCCCGCGTGTAAGAGAGGAGAGGAGCAAGACCCGCTTATAATCCAAAATGTAGGCGAAATACCTACTGGTAACACCCGTGCTGAAACGCCTGAAACGTATTGCAAACATGCAATCTTATAATCAATTAACCATTATTAATTTGGATTATTATATATCCTGGAATGATAATATGATATCGTTAAATAAATCATGCTATTTCGTAAACTGTTTTAAACATTGTTACTTTGAGTGTGCCGTATGTATTGGCTCATATGGGATGTGGAAATAATAAAATCTGTGGATGCACAAACTGTCCCTACTTACCTTAAAACCCCAAATAGTCCGGCTTACTATTTCTTGTTGTAATGGATAATTAGTGTTAATTGTACACACATGTTAGAAATATATTTTTTTATTTTGAAACAACAACAATACATAACATTCCATAAAGATTACACTAATGTAGGAATCTAGTGTTCTCACAAAAATGGAATCCACTCCGCATACTGTGTCGATAATGTTCATTACATCTTCTGTATAATACCTATGTCATGACAACACAAAAGGTGTAAGCCTCGTAGCAAATGGTGCTACATCATCAACATCATCCTGGCCGATTTCGACCACGGCGACTGGAACTAGTTAGTTTGGGACTAGGTTGATTTGTGTAAAGATTGTCCACAAATATATTTTTTTTTATAAAGAATAGCCTGGTTAGTGAGAGTGTCGCTGTGATTCTATATCACACTCTGTGCAAAGAAAGTAATTAAACTTAAACACATCGTACAAAAGACGAAGTATGGCTACCGGATATAAAACATTTGGTGATAATATTTATTTTTACGTATATTTTACCAATATATTGATAAATCAGATCTTTTCAGGTTGGTTCGGAACCACAAATGTGCGAAGTCCGACTCGCACTTGGCCGGTTTTTATTCTGTAACTGCTTTTCAACTTGCGCATATGTATATCTAATCTTGTTATAAGTAAAAATAAATCAATATCGTGTTTATTTCGTTTTGTCCGCGTGTGCCAACCCTACGACTTTAGGTATGAATTTTGCGCGCTCTTTAACAGCTTAGTCTCTGATATGGCTTCTTTACTCATGTGTTATCCACGAACGCATGATTTTCTAGGAGAACTTTCAGCTGCTGTTTGTCAATATCTTAATACTGAAAGAAAAAAACACGTATTTTTATTTTTTACCAAGGAAACTACTGTGAAAATTTGAACGGTCAATAAAATTTCATCGTGTATATTGATACAATATTATAACTTTCCAATTCATGCCCTTAACTGGCATATGTAGCTTCGTTAAAGTGAAAATGAACCAATGTTGCGAATTAACATATTATTGGGACACAGATTCGGGGTAAAGATAAACCAGTCTGGCAGAATGTTGTAGGTACTAATTCCGTATCGATAGCTCAGTATGGCGCATTAAATATCCAGATATAGATATTGCAAGCGCAAGCTAGGGAAGCCAGTATTCTCGATTTAGTTACAAGTGAATGCAGCTAAATTCCCACAGCTATAGCTGGCTAGATATAGTTATAGTTAGGTGATGTACCGAAGGGAATCTGCAGCCTAATCACGTAACTGTATGTACTAACGGTAGGTATATTTTGATGTAATTTTTGGAGAAAATCTGCGAGTTTTGTCATATATTTTGCTATATATGGCATTAAGCGTAAAGATTATTTAAGGTAGTTTAAGGATAAGTAATTAAAACTATAAACAAAGATCGCGTGTAACATGTTTGCCTCATATGTACAAATATGGTGGCCTTATTCTTGTCGGGTTATTTCTGAAAGCACCGAGTAATTACTTCTGTACTAAATTGACTGCTACCCCAGACCGTACAGCTACGTCGAGCTAAAAGCGTAAACAACAAACAAGGACATAGAGAACTGTAAACGCCATTTAAATTTGTTTATTTAGTTGATACTAAATGGTTCGATGCTCTATGTATGAAGTTTATTATCATTTAACAGAAGATCCAATTTGTAATAGGTATTTGCCAATTTATTTTTAGTGTATTTTATTTCAATGTGATAAGTCAAGCAAATTTAATAGTACGTATCAAATTTTCGGGAATAGACAAAGCCCAAAGCGTTCAAAGTTAGATGATGGTAGATTCGCATATATTATAGTGCGCGCCATTCACGACGACGCGCCCCTCCACATCGAATCTCATACTAATCTGTGTGCAGTTGTACGGCTTGGGCTGTGGAGGGGCGCGCCTTCGTGGATGGCGCGCACTATACCTAAGTACTTCAGTTTCGCGCATATTTTGAGAAATACAGTGAACTATTTCGTATTATTACATACTCGGCAGGCAATCCCTTCTTTTCTAACCATTGCCCAGCACGTTTGATTATGATTCCCTGTTAGCCAAGGATAATGTTTCCATCTGATCAGTCTAAATGCGTCAAATGTCCGTCTGTCGTCAAACACGCAGGTTTTACAACCAAACGATTGGACCTACAGTCTTCAAATTGTCACAGAATAAGCATCTTGTTGTTCCAAAGTCATACAAATCATAAAAAAAAGTTTAGGTAAGTACACCCTTTGTAGGTCTTGTAGGTCTAGGATTGTAGGTCTTGTTTTACAGGATATTGAAAAACAAAGGGTTCAGAAGCCACCAGCTTTTTGTACAATTTTTTTCCAAACAGTATTTTTTAAATTCCTATAAACGTGACTTTTGAACTAGAAATTTGCTGAATATGTTTATTGTTAAATATATTTTACTAAACAATTTCAATAAACTATATTTATTCTTTGAGGTTCCCTCATTTTTCCTATTACAATCAACTTAATTTTTCGGTTGGTGTGGAACCCTAAATGTGCGAAGTCCGACACACACATGGCCGGCATTATTTCTATTTTTTCTAGTAGTAGCTGTAGCTACAAAATAATATGTTTTATACTGTTGTGACCGGCCCGACCATTCGAGTAAAGGATGATTCACGCTAGACCGTTCGGTGTCCGGGCCGGCCCGTTTTCTAGTACAAGAAATCGAAGGCCGCCGGCCGTCGCGCGTCCGTCGATTTCTAGCGTGAATCATCCTTTATACTAATTACATACTAAAAACTGAAACATTTCCATCGCCAAGATAAATTTTAAGAGGAAATCGCTACCTACCTACGCTACACTCGTAATTTCACGGCCTGCAGTTATTTCGACGCTCTTATGTCGACAACAAATTCTTAAGTAAAAGGAATGTTATTGGTTATTTTATTGGAGCAAGAACAAAGCGGAAACTTTGTGATATACGGCCATTGTGCCCGGCTAGTTAGCCGCACGATTACGAGAGCCTTCACAACGTGATTGTTTTACAGCCTTCATCTTATTCATATCACGCAAATTCTTATATGATAACAAGTACATTCAGTCAGAGTTTGTCCTAGTGCAATTTCTCACCGAGAAATTTACAGTTGGAATTTCTTTTTTTCTAGATTCACCTGATATATTTATAGGTCGAAATGGTATGGCAAAATCTTGCATTTGAGTAATAATTAGGTACAACAAGAATAATGTTGTTCCCTATACCTACACATCTTTATATTCGTAACATGTTCGTTACTAATATTTTTTTTTTATTTGTAACTATTAAATAGGACTTAATTGTCATTGTCAGGTATATACACATAAATAAAAAAGTTTTCATTTAATATATTAATAAAACAGTTCAACAAAAGAAATGGGAAAAATATCGAAAAATATTTAGAATAATATACTCACCGGCAGAAAATTTGGCCCAAATTAGAAACATGCGTTTTTATATATTAAACATTATTTAATTTATTCAATTTATAGTTTGAAATCATGAAAAGTTTTGGGCCAAATTTTCTGCCGGTGAGTGTATATAATATACGAGTAGGTCGTCAAATATATCTTTGAGCCAACTTTACCAAATATCATTTAAATTCCTATTCCTGCTACAAACTGACTATTAAGTACATTAACTGCACGATTTTACGGCATTGATATTGTTGTACAAACACAACACAATGACAAACACGATTAAAATGATACTAAAATTAAATGTTGTTTGTGCATTTGTGATTTGTTTGTTAGCTCTAAATGCATAATATGTATGTATGTAAGCACTTTATTGTACAATAACAGGTTTAAACAAATATACATGTCACAAAATATTAATGTACAAAGGCGAGCTATCCCTGCTTAATAACAACAGCGAACAGCCAACGCCAAAACGCCGAGAAATATAAAATCATTTACTTTTTCGCCAGCTACGAGTATAATTACTCATTAAGTTTCAATGTCACACTAAGTTTTATCCGTTTGAGGAAAAAAGACAATGTTATTAATTTTTAGGTATCGTTTGCACCATTTTTATAAACGTTGCTCTTGACTGGATTCGAGTTTGTTTATTAATTTAATTGTCAAATACGAGTATCTATCTCGGCTCTGCGTAAACGGGATCTCTGCGGGAAAACTCTGCGTAAAGAAGAGAATCATTACAAAATTCTAGATTGGCGGCGTCCATCGGATACAAATTATTGAAATTAATAGACGCAAAAAACGACACTTGATACTGTTTTCATTACCAACGATTTACGCAATCTAGATAATCAATTCAAATGTTTAGCTAGTCTCCGTTATGACATACAAAGGTTACCATTATTAATTCACCCTCCATAGCCGACATTTGCAGTTGAGATTCCATTCACGGATTTAGTAATGAATAGCCTCAATTTCATTAGGTTCACAAAAGCTCAGACGTCTTTGCTGAAATGTAAGAATTTATCTCTAATATTGGTGTTAACAAATTCTCAAAGGCTCAAAATATCTGAGCAACTCTGTGCCCTTCATATTAAAGTCCTGTTTACATATTTTTGATAACTTTGTCCTTGCATATGTTTTCAAAATCGACTGTATCACGCTATAAAATAAAATAAAGTATAATGTCGGCCGTCAAAATACGTTTTACGATTCTAAATATGTAAAACAGATAGTATATCAATCAAAAATGGATCTACGGTTAATTAAAGGTTACCCTATATAGAGAAATTGCAATATAACCTACTGTGAGTATGACTTTTGGTACATTAATGTTTGTTACAGAGAACAGCATCCTTACATTGATTTATCTACACCAGAAAGTAATTCAAGAGTACTGATTCCCAGACTATATGTGTGTGCAGTTAAATGCTATGACTATTTTACTATAAGTATGCCCGTAATCACAATTTGTTATAGTTGCTAAGTTGCTTAACTTTTCTTGTCCCTCAAAGAGTCTACTACATGCCGATCGTTAATGCCGGCTTGTGCAACATGTGAAGCTTAATAATTGCATGTGAGCAACACGATAAAATTCCATCAACGGTTAAATGATATTGTATGTGAGCCATTCTCTTTAACGGCATCACTTTAACGCGTTACCTTACCTCTGCCTGCACGCGAAATGAATAAACTACCCGTCTGTTTGTGCGAGTAGAGTCTAGCTAGCCAAATATTGTTGACAGATATTTCGTTGTTGTATCACCTATGTATATCTATGTTTTTTTTTTAAAGCTGAAAGTCTGTTGTCAAGTTATGTCATTCATTCAAATTCATTCAATTTATTTAAGCTCTTAAATAATTACGACAATGTGCAAAGTCGACGTAAAGTGTTGTATAACGAAAAACTGCAATATTTATATATCGTAAACAGTTTAGTAGGTTTGTGCTCTGTTTTGATACTTTGAGTCCATTGAATTTATTAATACCTGAATCTTATAAAGAGGACAAGTCGTTGCTTTTCTGAAACAACACTGTATCTCAAAAAACGTGTTTTTTCAGGAGAGAGGTTTGAAAGTTTACAGAAGTTACTTTGTAATAACTTTTATTTAAACTAACAAAAAACAAATCCTCTTTTTGTAATACCTTCATTGTTTATTGGAGTATACGACAAACCAAAGAAAACCTACAAAACAAAACAAAAATAGAGTTAAAAATCCAAAATTAGTAACATATTCAGAGTTGTGACTCAATAATTATGGGTTGTTGAAACGTTTTTATAAGCAATAACGTCACAAGACAAAATAATGAAACAGGATGGTTTATTGTTTTGATGAATAACGGCTCATTCGTCTTTAAGACATATTTTTATATAATATGTATTAGCAATACAGGAGTATTACGTGTTATATACCATAAACATTTTTTAACTTTGCATAACAGCGGCTTATTAGGACTTGTGTCAAAAAATATACTTAACTATTATATCGCTAACAATGGGATATTTTTGATTATCTCCACTACTTGGTATTCTTACCAAATTATTTTCTTAACGAAACATTAATATAGTGATACAGTAGCACAATTAGTCAATTTACGTCAAATTTATATGCGATTGCATCTTATAGCAGCTGAAATTATGTGATAACATTGTTTATCAGCTGAATAAAAGCATGCGATGGCATACTTTAGCAGCATTAACATGTTATACCTAGCACTTATAGCATCTGAAATTATCTAATGACATCTTTTTGCATTGTCTTATCTGGCTCTCAATGTATAAAATGTGGCATAATATAATCTTACAGCAAAACGTGATTTGATGGTGACGAAAGTGATTCCACCCTAAAAATCTAGCTAGGTACTGTAGGTATTTATGGAAATTAATGCAAAGAGTCCTTTCTTTCTTTACTCTGCTACAGGGACCCCTTGTTGGCGAATCCGAGCAATGACTGTAATTTGCTAAAAAATAGTCATGTTTATTGCATCTCTGTCAAGGTTTTGGATGACAACTTTTTTGTTGTGGTCAGTTTCGTTATTGGGATCTAGGGCGTTGGTAGTATAGGTACCTATATGTTTCTGGACTCGGTCTTTTACCAAGATTTCGATTTATCTGTAGACTTTGGAACCGTGTCCATGTCTGTAACTAAAAATCACTGTAAAGGTTCATCAGTATCATCATCATAATCCTCCTGGCCGATTTCGACCTCGGTGACTAGAAAGAAGAGCCTGGCTAGTGAGAGCGTCGGTCACGAGCTCTCAGGTGACTAAGATATCCTATCTTCGCAGTTAATGTGCGAGCACTCTCCCCAGAAATCGACACCCCTTCGACATAATTATAGTGAATGGCCGCAGGTGGTCGGGCCTTCAAATCCTCACGCTTAGCGTCAAGTTCACTTCGTCTTTATATATGCCTCCATTTTAACCGATCTTGAGCCAAAAACTCCCAGCACGATGGTTCAACATCACGTCTCCGCGTGTGGCGCTTCAGCACATCGTTATAATGCCGGAGTTGGCCGCCCAGTTTTCATCTTGCCATCTTGCAGTTCAGAATAAAAGATGTGATCAGCTATTCTGTCTTCAGATATTTGGTAGATGTGACCACACCATCGTAGCTGCCTACGCATTAGATAGGCTTCAATACCGTCGACATTAGCACGGCGTAGAATTTCCGAATTCCTGACACGATCTGACCAGGAAATGTTCATAATGTCACGCAGGCATTTGATATAAAATCTATCCAATACGCGGATGTGCTTGCGGTAGAGGCACCAAGTCCAGGTTTCGAAGGCATACAAGAGATTAGGATTATTAGATGTATATGTTAATAAAGTAATAACAGACAGAGCAATGAATAAAAGGAATAAATATTTTTTGTGGACTATCTTACACAAATCGACCTAGTCCCAAACCAAGCAAAGCTTATACCACGGGTGACGATATACATACTCAATAATACTCATATAAATAAAATAAAAACATACAAAACAATTTTTCGGCTGCATGATACAATTAAATGTCCTGACCGGGACTCGAAACAGGGACCAGCTTTTAGGCAGGGTCACTACATACTAGGCTATTAATAGTGGTCGTCCAATGCATAATGTAGGTGCCCCCCACATGCGGTACAACGACTAATGAAGGCATAAGTCGATAGCACAGTCGTTTAACTGAATGCGGTATAACGACCAGTGAAATAAGGCTGGTCTTTAGTGCCCGCATCAGGGATACGAGAGAGATTTCCGAAATACGTGCCATAGCTCCCCAATGCGGGGAGCCGGGCCCTCTTGATCAATAAAAATGTCTGAAAATGCATCATGACATGATGTATATCGATCAATTCAAAAACTGATAAAAAAGGATCTTTCCTTCACCCCGTATGCGGGTTATATCAACCAATGAAATAGCGCCTGTATATAGATAGTGTTTGCAAGAGTACCCAGAAGAGTAAAAAGGGGTTGAGAGTCTTACTTGTTGTAAGTGTAGTTTAGTGTTACAGGAAGCTTGTTAAAACTGCTGAATATAATATTTTTTTCAACTAAATCATTAAGTTCACCTATTTTACAACAAACAAATTTAATAACAATCCGAACTAATTCAGTTTACTACATGAATACTTAATCCAGTGTTATCAAGTATACAGGCCTATTTCGCTAACAAGACCTTGTTCACATCGACGCTTTTCGTAAACACAAGTGCATTTGCTGATAAGTACAAATATTTGTACTTACTTTCTCTTGAATAATGGCCCTTCTATAAATATTACATTGTTACACAAATATTTCATGGTGCATTGATGAACTATTTCACAATACGACACTATAGCAGAAAAAAGTAAATGGATGTGTGCGTATTATTTCTCGATGTGCCAGTAGCCAGCAAAATATCTTGGTGTCAACGTGAAAAGCTACGTCTCATCTGGCCTGCGGACGGTCTTGCACAAAAGTGGCATCGCAATTCGACCAATGGCATAACGGCACAATGCTGCCATCTGGCCATTTTTTAACGTAAAACGATGGGTGTTTTATTCACGATAAACTTTTGTGTGTTCCGCGTCCAGTCCTTTACTTAGTTGCAAAACGTAGTATTTCGAGATACTGCGTTGTTTTAGAAAAGCAACGAAGTGTGTAAAGAAATGGATGAACTAGAAGTTCTGGAAAATATCAATCAAATCAAAACTGACGGCCCTTAGGGACACTCCTTGCATTTCTCATAATCGCTGTCTTGTTCTAGCCGTGATGTTAATTTAACTTTATACTATCTTTTGCTCGCCTATTTGTCCGCGTAGAACTCGGTCATCGCATAAGAATTTAATTGCTACTTTTATTTCAGACGCGTTTACCTAATTAGGTAAACGCCTGAGATAGAAGTTAGTTTATCGCTCTCCATACAAACTTCCACTCCCTTAAGGGATGACTTTCGGCATAAAAAGTCTCCCATGTCCTTCCCCGGGACTCAAACTAACTGCGTACCACATTTCATCTAAATCGGTTCAGCGGTTTAAGCGCGTGAACGGGTAGCAGTCAGACAGACACACTTTATAGGTAATATTAGTATGGATTTGTTCATCGCGAATCCACACCTAGATATCTTTATATAACTTTCATATTGACCCCCTTATATCTGCGGAACGTTGCGTAGCAAAACTAATTAATCAGGATCTAACTACCACATATTGTTTACTTAATTATGAGTCAAAATGCTTAGTTGTGTCGCTTAATACCCTAGGATTAGTGCAAACCACAAACCTTCCGTGACTTTAAGCTTATTATACGAATTTATAACACTTCAGCCACACAATAAGCATAATATAATTAACGTGTTTGATACTAGATTTAATTTAAATTACATTACATACATTACATTTATTTAAATTGATCAATTCGATGTTGATAAGAGCGGTAACTAGGTATGTGTTACCTACTTTTCAAGTACGTAGCAACTGTGATTATACAAATCTTCGATCTCGTAACTTCGGTGAAATGTTGATATTATTAATTTAATGGTCGAATTAAGTTGCATAATTATAATTGACGAAGTTTTAAAGCAATCACCAGCTATATTATTGTTGCGAGTGGAAATAAAGTATTGTTAGGTATTTTACAATTTGGGCAAGAAACTCATATCAAATCATCATATTTTAACTTATAGGTATAGTTTCCATTTTATGATTTTCACAAAAATAAATATAAATGGAAATATAAATGTATGATGAATCAATACGTCACAAATCACAATGCGATAAATGTGTCGAATTACACATTCACGCGTGTTCGTGTTCATGTAAGGAATGTGTTAGGAATGGTATCGAAAGACGTGTGCCCGTATATAAATTTATATGAATATTTGAAAACACTGGCACACATGTATTTATTTAGAAAAAGAATCTTTAACTACAACACAACCCTTACTGACCGCATTTTATTGTTGCGATGACATCGAATCTTTAAATGCTCACTAAATCAATCAAGTCTGTATGACCAATGGAAGATAAAGCAAATCGAATGTGGTATATAATGTAATCAGTACAAGCCTTATCCATATTCCACGTGTATACATACCTGTGCTGCGCTGCGGTAAAAAAATACAAATAAAAGGGAATCGTCGATTGTATGACTATAGGGTCTAAAATAGAGGTCATACTACCACGAGATGGTTTATTCAACCGAATAGTTAAACTAATACTCTAAATACTACCTACTTGCTAGTAAAAATAAATTAATAATAACTGGCATACAGGCAAACAGACATCCATGACAAAACTATAAGGATCTTGTTTACCATACATTGCTTCGGAACTGTAAATATGGGCAATTCTAAATTAGACTGCTTGTTTTATCTTAAGTCGATTCCAAACGATGTCACGGGCAAAGTTAAGTTAACCGTTAAAATGCAATGGGATTGGCTTAACTAAGCATTCTTGTCTCCATATCGTGACCTTCCAATAATATAGATCGCCGCTCACTGAACCCGCTGTGTGAACCCTTGCTTTGTTACGCCATGACGCCGCATTAATTGGACACGGATATGAGAACTAAACCAGTTACAATATTACGCACGGAACTGTCGCTTTCATTCATTAATGACTTACAATACGAGTTCTACTACAATTATAAACGATGTCAAGGCAATTTTTATACGCAGGCATTACATAATTTGTAAATATTACGCATGAATAGACTAATGTACCTACACACGAAAACCATCGACGACGTGACTCGGTAACAAAATAGGTGAAGTGCCATTATGGGAAATTCTATTTTTACCCGCTGTGAAGTAATGCGACATGGCTTATTCTAAAAAAATAGAGGTGAAAATTGTTTAAGTTGACAACAAATTGAGTTAGGTTAGGTTAGATTGAGTCTTGTGAAATATCACTGGAACCAACTCAGAAAGAAGTGAAAAACTTACTTATTTTTTAAAGCGTGTAATTGCGAGGTTTGCGTACTTGACATTACAGTTTATTACGTTATTAGTCAGGTTATTGACCTTATAATAGTTATAATTGACATTGAAGTTGAATGATACAAAAACAAATGTCGTGCTGGCAAAGTAACAGGAAAATACTTTTGCGAAGTGTTTATTCATTAATCAGTTAATTCCCATTCATTATTTCTTCAATTTCACTGTCTTGTTCGTTTTGTTTCAATTAATTTCCATCAGGCCAAGGACTTTGTAACCTGTCAATTATAGACACTGTAAAAGTGACTTAGCGTAATATTTCTAGGTATCAGAGTCCTACAACAGTCATGTAGTAGTAGATTGTTTGACAAGGGTCTAAAGTAAGCCATATTACCACGAGATGATTATTTTCCCGAACGTAGTGAGGGAAAATTGTTCGAGTGGTAATATGGCTTTTAGACCCGAGTTATACACTCTACTTTTCACTTCGATTGCGAGAAAACACATTACCACTAATTATCCACATTAAATGAATAATTTATCTCTTGGCGGGCGTATGTCTACTTTGACAGCATGTATTTTTTTCTAAGGCCGGCCTCGCTATGCGTATTCGCTATGCGCGTAGAAAGAGGATCCTATCGAAGGGGAGTTAGCGAATGTCCAACAGGGACGGAGATAATTTGACAGTTGTTTCTGGGGATACCACAAAAAGAATAATCTCCCCATTTTTACTGACATAAGTAGGTTTTTATTGAGAATATTCGAAATAAACTCCTTATAAATGTTAGCGGGCAACAAATTGATCTTGTGGCATATTAAGTTACACTTATGATTAAAACGTCTTAGTTATTCAGTCATTGTAAAAATGATATTTACCCACATTAGTGCAAAATCTCATTAAAACCCTTATTGACACCAATCATTATTCGGTATTCTAATCACGACAAAAATTTTAATCTGTTATATTTAACATTCGAGTCGGTTTGGTTTACCCAACATTATGGGTAACATATTTTATATCAAACCTGGCCATAAAGCGGCAATTACCGCACGCTCCGCGCGCGGGAAATCCCACTTCCTGGCCAGGGGGTGATATATAATTTTGTACTTAACACGGGCGGTAATAAAGAAAGCCTCAGATCGCATATTTATCGCCCTTGCCTTCGGCTCGGGCGTCAAATACCTGCGATCCGAGACATTCTTTGTTTTACCGCCCTTGTTAAGTAATGTACTATTCTTATACGCTGGCCACTGGTTCATCGATGACACTTTGGTGGCAGACAAATGCTGCCTTATACGCGATGAGAGACAGAAGATATGACGTTGTATCTCGTTTCCCTCAAAATTTCCAAATATAATGCCTACTAACATTTTGTACGCTAATACATGCAGGTTAAGCATCGTGTAGGAGAAATAGGTTTTGACTTTGTGTTGCAGTGCGGTTGTGAACTTCAATGATTATCAAACAGCGCCGCCGTCAATATGAACTTGTGGTGGGAAAGAAAATTAAGTTACCCACATCGCAAGACCACGTCCTCGTCGGTTTGGCAGCCGTGTAGCACAAGCTTCAACTTCAAAAGCTTTCTGCAGTTCGAGCTCAATTGGAAATTTCATTTGAATTTCCGCTCTATTCAGCAAAAGAATTTGCTGAAATTAGATTTCGTCGGTTTCCATTTTCCATGGCGAGTGCCGTTTACACTGAGCGAAAAAAACACTAATTATTAGTAAGTTTTAGTGAATCCCAAGACAAGGAGATTATATACTAACGGTTACAGAACAGTTTAGTAGTAATTAGTAGTTACAAGGACAAATTTTTTTTGGAATTAGTAAATAACTACTATTATCAAAAACTGTTTTGTAACCGTTAGTATATAATCTCCTTGTCTTGGGATTCACTAAAACTTACTAATAATTAGTATTTTTTTTCGCTCAGTGTACAACGAACACCTTATCGACCGGTGGACGTGTTGTGAATAATAACATATCAGATAGTATTGTTAAAAAGAGTTGTATATAATAAGATTATGAGTTGACCGTTGAAGACCAACAAATGGCCTTGGTCATAAATGTTCATCAAAACTATTTAGCTATAAATACGACCAAATGCGTATCGGGCCACGCGCAATGTAGAGTTCCGTAGGTGTCCAGTTACATTATGTGGACTATTTATTTAATCGTATGGCATTAAATGTACAAATAATTAAATAATAGCAAATAATGAAATATTCATAATTATGTCAAGTGCAAATATTAGATTTCAACATTCAGGGAATGAAGCCACGTAATCGCGCCGGGTAAACTTATATTTACTATATTTTAGACAGAATGAACACTATTATCTAAGATATCAATGGAAATTGTACGAAAGTTTGCTTTAGCAAAGTACATTTCTTAAGTTCGACTAAGTATTACTTGTTAACTAGCAAACATCTTTTTCAAGATTTTATTCTACTGTTTTGTTGGCGTCATTTATGTATCCTACGCTACGCATGCCAAATTACAGCTTTCTAATACAAACGGTTACTGAGCTAAGCAGGGGACGGATGGCGAAACTATAAGGGTTCAAAATTCGATTGTATTTATCTTTATCTGTTAATTGGACATTTTGTTTCGCCACAAAATGTCAAATTAACACAAAGATAAAAAGTTAGCACAGGTTTGTTAAAAGTTTCATAAATATAAAAGGGCGATCTAATTAAAAGAATACTTATTTAAACTGCTGCGGTATCTTAGAGATTTGCGCTTGCGGTAAGAAAATGTTGTCCTGTGTTAAGGCGATATATCGATTGACAGAGACGCCCTTATGTTTTTCGCTCACGACAAAACGGGATGCAACACTCTCCGAGAATGGCTATTTTAGACAAATTTCGTTCAATCTGACTGTGTGCAGGTTTTTTTTAATTTCCTCTTGACAGACTTTAGACGAGTTAAAATACCATAATATTAACTTACCTTATCGTGTCTTTTAATAATGCGTTGTTTTAGTAGGCTGAGTAAGTAAGGGAAATATAATAGACTCAACTTTGGTTTTTTTTTCTATCGAGAAAATTTTAAGCGTTTGTCATTTTGGCTATTAACAGTACCAAGAATCATATATCTGAAAATCAGCCCCTACTGTTTGCTAGTCTGGGCAGGACAGCGTTTCAAAATTTCTAAACTCGTTGTAGCGCCTTGATGCTGATCTTTGATGGATAGTTTATTTCTAATCACGTTATAGAAAATGGCTCATTCGTTCAGAAGAAAATGAACAAGACCATAGATCTTGTACAGTAATCTACATTATCTCTTTCAACGCGTTTGTAGGTGACATGACAACCTGGCGTGCAGGCACCCAACCTTCACCATGATAGCGGAAGCAAATGACTTTCGACACGGTCTTTTTAGTGTGCACTCGTACCCAGTCATGTCTAAACGAACAATTAACTATTCGTTTCGAGTGTTTACTACAATATATTTAGCCTGTGTTTTAATTACAGTACGACCTATTCAAGGATACATTCTTTATTAACTTGATCTACGTTCAATAGTTATAAAGCATGCCAAGGTTAATCTGCCTTTCGTTTCACTTCATTTTTTGACATTAAAAAACGTATTGGTACCTAGAGTAAGTAAATGTATAAAAATGCGTGAAGTGTGGTAGACCTTCGTTCGCCATATGTCCAACATATGCCTATCTACCTCTCCCGGAGATCTCCGGTCAAGTGACAAAACAATTTTATTGTTTGTTTGTTTTTTCTCCGATAGACAACAAAAGTAACTGATGATCAATTCATTCTATTTATCAAAAGCCAATTCCAATATTGCCAAGTTTTTTAAAAGTCAAGAACCTTACAGTTGATTTAATAAATATTTGGGTTTGATATTAAGAACCACGATAAACAATACACCTAGCGACGGTACTTTATCACCAGTTACGCAAAATAAAGTCGTTATTTTAATACATCGCGTTTATAGCCTTCGTTTACTTTGACTTTTGTTTAAACACTTAAAAAATCAAAATAGCAAGAATTCTTACAATCACATAAATGGACTTATGAACTTTAGCGTATTATAACTTTATAAGATTAACAATAAACTGACTGCGTCATTTATGGGATTACGAGACAATGCCGATGTAACACACATAATGTGCATACTGTCAGTTTAGACTCAAGATTATGGTACCGTTGATAACCAATTGCAAAGCCAACAACAAAGGAAGCGGGCTTGTTCTAATAAGCTAGGAATAATAAATAATTGGATCATACTGGTTTAAAGGTAGCGAAACGTTCCTCAACTTCGCGTTTTTCCTCGTCAAATACTTGTGTGTCAAATATTTTGCTGAATACCATAGAACGCTCACAAAGATAATAAATACCTACTAAGAACTCTTTACAGTTAAGTGAGTTTTTCACTACCTCTGGCCTTTCTCGAAACCAGCGAGTTGAGCGATATTAAAGAAATCTAGCTCAGGAAACCGCTCTTTCCGCCACTTCTTGAGGAGTGCTTTAGCATCTAAATATAAACACGGTCGGAGGTATGATGAACAAGAGACGTGACATCTTCCTGACCTAGCAATATGCTAAGACCCCGATCCATAAGTTACACATTTACATCAGAAGGACAAATTGCCCTTGCCACAAAAGGGTAAGGTTGTGTACACAAGCGCGTCGATTCCAAGGCGTCTCGGGTAAGTTATGAAGAACTTGGAACTGGATTTCTGTTGGAAAAGTTGACAATCCACGTGCCACCTCGATATTAATGTGCCATTCTGCCATTGTATCGCAGTACTTATTCATTCCGACATGCCTTGATTTATTTAATTATTATTAACCGATTTCGTTTTAGGCTCCTTTCTGATTTGGCGGAGCGGGATCGGAATGCGGTACCTATTTTAAGAAGAGGGTCTTCCATTTCAAATTTCCCGCTCTAACACGCGTGATTTTGCAATTAACCATCCCGCTCTCTACGGAAGGCCTGCGCGTAGTTTTTGTAAATATTTAAATATAGTAATTAAGCCAATCGTTTTATCAAAGCAAACCATACGAATTTGCCTAAAATTATTTAGTGTCTTGAATTGAGTACAACAATTAAATGTAATATATCAGTAATATAGCCATAATATTGAAAAAAAAAAAACATTCCATAAAGGGGTAACTCTGGTATTTTTTCTATCGAATGAAATTCATCAGGTCTTGTAACTGAATACGATTTTGACTAAAAGGTCCCTCTATCTAACACATACCTATATTTTTTTTTTGAATTTAAGACACTAGGTCTCAGGTGGTTTTTAAAGAACTCGAAAATGCAAAAACTGGTCGGTATGTAATACTCGCACAATATTATGCAGAATAGTTAGGTAAAAGTGTGTTAAATAAAATATAGACATTTTAAATAACAATTTACTGTCATGAACTTTTGACTGTGTATTTAATACACAATCAAAAGTTTTAATGACTTCAATCTTGCCAGTGCTTTGTGTAATTATCACTCATGTGGTGACTGATGTGGTTATTATGTTACTCTCTGGGTCGAATAAAACAACGATTAAGAGCCCACATATGCACTTTTGCCAATGTTTATCGACCTAGATCTTAACATCTATAGTGATTAAATATCTGTCCGTTCAGTATATTAATTCTGAACTATTTTCCTCCAGTCTTTTAAAAGTAAAACACGATTTCCAAATATGTCCAAATTATACAACAGTTAATAAATGGGAGCCAACAACAAAGGACAGCTATGCTATCATGCATCTTTGCGTTATACCGCTGCTTCATACTTTTTCAAAAACTAATTACGGTGTATTAAGTACCCACCTAGGTGTAAAAGCTCCTCTTAATTAATGCACATGCACACCAATAATGTGTAGCGGGTTGCGGTTCCACAATTCAACGTCATAATGAACCTAGTAGCTAATTAACTACCATGCCCTATGTCTGGTTTAATTTAATGTTAAATTAATGCAAAATTCCCAGACTATAAACGTATTTGGGAGAAAATTGTTAGTCCTAAATATTTAAACCTAATTTACCTTAATATCGATTTAACAGATCTTGTACGAATTTCACGTAGGAGTACGAGTGTTAATCTAGGTTTAACTTGTCCTTGACATACATGGCAGTCAGGCAAGTGTTATTAATTGTTTTGGCTGAGTTAATCATAAAAGTATACATATTCACTGTTGTAATAATTAATTGTTTTGTAATAAAAAGTTATTGCTTCAATTATTGTGAAAAACTGAAAATGGTATTTCGTTTCTCCGAACATCCGAAGCAATGTCCCGAAATGATCGGATACGACGAAATACACCCGTAGACCAAGCCACACCGGCATGATTTCGAATATAATTCATCCAAAAGAATAAATCCGCATAAAAACGGAACCATGTCTCCAATCAAGGTTGATAACGTCGAGATTGTCCTCGCAATTAACCCCACGGGACAGGGTTACCCTCTGCTGTAAGGTCCAAATTGGCTTTGCAAAAGTTTGATAAGGTAAACGAGCGGTACGCCTTTTAGCTTTCACGATGGCGATTACTAACGATGTCACGTGGACTTACCCAAAAATGTGTTCGAATAAATTATAATTGGCTTTGCTAAAAGTATTTAAATAAGGAAAAGACCAAAATTCTAACGTCAAGTACGGAATGAACAGTCCCATTGCTTGCCAAAATATTCATTTGGCAGCGGGAACTATTGGCTCGGCAGAGCTTTAAATCATTGTTTTAATCTAGTTTATCACAAGGAATATAAAATCTGACTCAATTCGCAAACTCAAAGCAATTGTTGCAGCGCGCATGCAATAGGTATTTTATTTTTTATCATTATGTACCTATATAATTGTTTTAGTTACTTAATTAATTGTAGGTATATAACGTTCATAGAACATACAAATTGCCGCATGAAGCTCTTGCCTCGTATTCATCCTTTTGAATCAACAGGTACGAATGCAATGCCCATAAGTGGATTTGCCAAGACAACAAATGAGTTGTGATTTGAGTGTTTATTACATTATTATACACCTAATCATCTAAGAAATGCTACAGTGGCGTTGTCAACTATTTCTCATTCTAGATAAGATTTATGATGGCTCCACGCATTAATTCCTGTGAATATTCATGAGACCCGGGGCTGACTGCAGCGCAGCCATGCACGCAAACGGAACGTGCCGGGGGAACTGCACCGAGAATATTAACACCACAGCAAAGTCATGTAACCTGCAAAACGGGCCTTTTTCCTTTCATCTAAAATGGTTTATTCTGGTTTTATTCCCTTCCTAAATTCTTAAGAGGAAAAGTGTTAATACGAAATACTTAGGTTAGGTTAGGTTATAATTAAAACTTAAGGAATAATTTAAAGAGCAAGACTTTGGAGCCTCGTTTCTATAAAATCCTTTAGACCTTATAATAATCCGTAACTACGTTTTGTAAAATACCGAAATTTTATCGAACATTTGGTCTAACGGAACTTAATAAAATCCGGCCTTACAATCTAAAATGTCGTTTAGATAACTTTACGTACTCTCGAAAATGTTTCGGAGTCACCCTCGGACAATCGTATTTTGCAATTGTGCGAACCACGCATATTTCGACAGTGATTACCTGACGTTGCATATCGGGCATGTGACGTTTTGTATTCGCATATGCCACTCAATTTTGCATATCTCTGTAACTATTATATAGAGTTTGTTGATGATATAAATCATAAGTAATCATTCTGAAGGATAGATAGGTACTTATTCTTAGGTAAATTCTGCAGGTATCTCAATCATCAGTGAGCTTACATTTATGCTTCAAGCCTACAAGAGAGAATCCTTTTGTTGTAGTCGGAGACAAATTTTTATTTCACATCCTCCGATTAATAGAGAACCGATAATTCCCAATTTCCAGAAGAGATCTTTATTGCATTGAAGGTTTGAAGAATAACAACGATATAGTGCAAGTTATATAAATTTATATATTCCTGCCCATTTCACCGTTTCGAATCATTTATTCAATACCAAGTTGAGTACCAAGTACTAGATATTCAATACCAAGTTGACTCAGACAGACTCCACAGACGGGTAAAATGTTTTATTCACGTGCCGTGGGAGGATAAAACACTGCAATTGAATAAAAGTATAAAGGTAGTAGGTACACAGTTAATATTACAAGTTGGATGAGAAACCACTCGTTTGCGGAAGTTCCTTCTCCATAGCAAGACAACATGACAAGGGCTACATTGAAATCACTAGAGTAAAGTTTTGAACTTCATGATATTAAAGTGACTTTGATGTCAATATCTCCACGTGTGTACTCGTAGCTTCGGAGAAATTGCATGTTGATAATATCTGTTTCTGTATCTATATGCCAAGCGTCGTTTCATAATGGTTTATCACTCAAGCTCGAAATCTCGATATTTATTTACACAAAATACTCAATTGTAGACGTTTTTCGCTCCCTTTTCCCATTTAGTTGGGGTCAGGGCAGCAGGTTTTTTTCTCTCTATCGCTCGCCATCACTTCATTCACATCCTTCCATATCATCTCTCACGCAGTCCATCCACCTTATCCTTAAGAGAAGGGGTAGGCTTCTCTTAGATCCCTCCATATTCATACCTAGTACCCGTCTTGTCTCACGTCACATCACCTACGTTGGTCGCATAATTTACCATACCCATACCAACGTAACGACGTACAACGACAACGTAACGTACGAGATGTGGTGCTGGAGAAGGATGGAGGGAATAAGCTGGACGGAAAAGGTCACCAATGAGGAAGTATTGGAAAGAGTAAAGGAAAAGAGACATTTGTTACATACAATAGAAACTCGAAGAGCGAAAATGATAGGTCATCTGATACGACACGACGATCTAATACGAAAGATAATGGAGGGTAAAATTGAGGGAAGAAGAGGAAGAGGAAGGCCGAGGATTAATTACATGGACCAAATAAAGAAAAAGATAGACGTCGTGTCGTATAGAGAAGTCAAAGAACTGGCGTTAAGTAGAACGGACTGGAGAGAACTGCACCGACAAGAGTGAAACTCTTAAATAATGATGATGATACCAACGTAAGTATTGAACCCTCATCTTATCTTATCAAGTATACAATATTGTAAATAATAATGACGAAACAAACTTATACCGTACTACCTACCTACTCGTAAGAATAATCTTCAGCATAACAACTTTTTAAATAAAATCAAACTACGTTCGTATGGCTCTCCATACGAACGTAGTTTGATTTTATTTAAAAAGTTGTTATTGTTGTGTTGTTGTTGTTAAATATTTATCTATAGTCTCGGATCACAGCAGTGACATTATATGTATACTATATGCAGGTATTCAAGTACGTCATAACGGTGCATAAGACATATAATCTCAATAATAAGGGAGGGTCTTAGGCTGAGAAAATAGATACACCTGAGGTCTTATTACGTCTACGCAACATTAGTCTGGCAACGAATAATAATGGCTTGCCATAAGTAATAATCAATCATTCCCATTCGGTTGAACCCTTACAGTTTATTTATGTACTACGAGGATGGCTAACCAGCTTATATAACTAGCTTTTGCCCGCGACTTTGTCCGCGTAGAACTGGTTCATCAAGTTAGATTAGAATCGAACTGCCAACCGCTTAACGAATTATTTCCGGGATAAAAAGTATTCGTTATCAAATATCAATCCAATCCAAATTTCATCGAAATTGGTTCAGCGGTTCAAGTGTGAAAAGGTAACTGACAGACACACTTGCGCATTCATGATATTAGGTATGGATTAAGTATTAATAGGATATAGTAAGAGAAACTGATGGAGCTCTACAAGGTGAGTGTAGCCATAGGCTATATACCCAGGAGCTGGAAGGAGGTGAGAGTGGCCTTTCTACCAAAATCAGGAAAGAAAACTTACCAAGAGACCAAATCATTTAGAAGTATTCGTCTATCATCTTTTGTACTGAAAACACTCGAAAAGGATGATAGATATAGCAATAAGGAAGAAAATGCAAGCTAGCAGGAACCCGCTACATGGGAACCAACATGCTTACATGGTTGGAAAATCGACGGAAACTGCTGTACCTAACCTCTCGGTGAGAAAAGAGAGGGCCCTCGATTCGAAGCAATATGCTCTGGGGTGCTTCTTCGATGTGGAGGGAGCCTTGATAAGGCAACCCTCAGGGCTGTCGAAGAATGCCTCAGAAGAGAAGAAATCCGACCAGTCGTTTCAAACTGGATATGTAAGATGCTTGAAGGAAGAGTTATCAGGGCAGAATTAGGAGAAGTAACAAAGAGAATAAATCCAAAAAGAGGATTCCCGCAAGGGGGATGTCTTTCCTATCTGTTGGAAAATGAAAATGGGGGTTGAACCGTGGATAGTGAATTGGATTTACAAAGCGGTTATACTACCCAGGATGCTATACGGGGCCGTTGTGTGGTGGCACAAGGCCCGGGTCAAAGAATACTTAAAGGAGATGAACAAAGTGCAGAGACTTGCATGCCTAATGATGACGACCCCAATACAGGCAATTGAGATTATGGCTGGACTTAAAGCCTCTGCAAATAGAAGTGGAGAAGAAAGCCATGGAACAATAATATGAAAGAATAGAATGAAAGCATGTAAATAATGGAGAGGAAGCTGCGTGGACAAGGGACACGCGCTGATTCAAAGAGAAGCGCTGTCAAAGCTGGAAATGCTGATGGCAAACAACGACCTCATAAAGAGGAGAGAGATATTCGACAAGAAGTATAGAATACCCTTAGGAGAAAAAGACAACTGGAAAGGAAAGTAGATCTCCAGATTCTGCTCCAGCATCCGGCGACAATCTGCTTTACAGATGGCTCAAGGAGAGAGTCTGAAAAGTTATCGGGAGCAGGCGTAGTGATAGTGATACCGTGGTTTATGTTAATCACTCATTTATGGTGCAATAAAGAATATTTATTATTATTATTATTATACCCAGGCTAGGGAAAAGAGTCTATAGCTCTGGGGAAATACACAACCGTCTTCCAAGCAGAGAGAGGTGTCACATGATCACAAGATCACAAGATGTGCACAGATAATAAGAGAAGAAGTGAAGCAGACTGGATTGATTGTTATATACACGGACAGTCAGGCAGCGCTGAGAGCACTAAAGAAGACAGGTAGGAAGGTAACGTCGGCGTTGGTAAAATAATGCAATGAGACGAGAAATGCGATAGGAGAATATCACAGGGTCACGGTGACTTGAGTTCCAGGGCACCGTGGGGTGGTAGGTAACGAGAAAGCAGACGAGCTGGCCAGGGAGGGAGCTGGGAGGGAAAGTATAGGCCCGGAACCGGTACTCCCAATCTCGGCCGCCGTCACAAAAGGAGTGAAAGCAAGGATGAAGGAGAAAGAGGCAGAAATGCTATGGGAACAAGCAACTGGATGTAGACAGGCAAAGATGTTATTAGGTGGTATAAACAATAAGAGAACTAGATACCGTATGGGTCTAGGGAGGAGCAGTATGAGGTGACATAACGCTCTCAAGAGACACCTTCATATTATAGGAAAAGGTAGAGACCCCTCCTGCCCACACTGTGGGAGGGAGGAGACCAGTATAAGCATATACTAGCAGAATGTGTAATGTACGCGCGATTTTACACATGTGGCAAGGATGAGTTGGAGGAGAGGGAACTGAGGGATGTCAATTTAAAAGATATCCTTCTGTTTTGTAGGAGAATAAGAAGATTTGAAGAAGAAGAGTTCGGTCTGGGAACGGTGCCGGAACAGTAACCTTTAGCTCCAGCATAAGGGGAATTGGGCTGAATGAACGCCAGGAGCGATCCAGGCCGGGCGTCCCCGCACCCAACAACAACATGGATTATATATCGAAACCTCAGTACTTCCTACATTTGTGAAAAATATTGTTCCAGATATAATCAAGCTGCCAGCTTACACAAAGGGAGCGTAATTATATAATTATGAATGAATGAAAATGGAACGCCTTCGGAAATTTGTCGAACAATACATTTTAAATTACTTTGTCCCCAATAGATTGAGCTCCAGAGACCGAAAGAATGAAAACCATTTCTTCTAATAACGTGAAGCCATGTAAATTAATAAGGCGGCCATTTTGTAAAACGGCTAGCCGTAATGTAAAACGGCGGATTATGCAAACCGGCAAGTACAACCCGGCTAAACGTGAGCCGCCATATTCTAGAACGTATTGCAATGACGATCCGGCTAATCGTTAACCCGCCGTATTACAAAACGGCTCTGTTTTGTAAAACGGCTAGCCGTAATGTAAAACGGCGGATTATACAATCCGGCTGCGACATATAAATAGGTATGACATGATTGACAAAAATATATAAAGTGCAGAAAGTTTTAACAACGATTTAGCAAGAAGATATTGATATCTAGTTTCACTGTTTTTTCGCGACCGAGAATGTTGCAATACAACTGAAACGTATGCCAGTATCTTCGGCACAATGCCGCGGGGGCCTTTTTTAGATTTAATTTAGTTTTATATTTAGATTTTAATTTAGCTGTATTTAGTTTTATTTTTGTTAGGTAATATGTTTTCATGAATTATACTGAAACGTCAATGTTAATAATGTGTATATGTGTATACGTTATTAACATTGACGTTTCAGTTGTATTCAAACATTCCTTTTTGGTAGGTACGGTAGCGGATTTTAATTGTTCAGCCATTTAGAGCTCAATTTATACTATGCACTCCATAGCTTAACTATTAAAACCAAAATGAATTTGACACCTAAATGGCTCAATTAAAGTCCGTGAGTGTAGAATATTAGTGCCCCCCTCAAATATTAGGTTATTGGTTACAGCCGTTAGATAATAGATATCTGTTTGTCCTGCATTAAGAAATCAAGTCAAGCAATGATAATCAAGCTTTATTCAGCTACAAAACAAAAGCAGCTAGTTAAATGTTGTTTAAAAACAGAAACCAAAACCTTGCAGCTTTAACTCGCGCTTTTAACGAGACGAGACCAAGTAATTCCAGCCGCTTCTCACCGCCTCGGGAAATTATTATTTTGTGGCCAAAACGGTGGAATCATATTTCATTGTTGTTAAAAATAATCTGACACTACAATTACGACAGCTTTGTTGCATTGTAAGTATTTTATAAGCGGCGTTTTAAACGCGAAAGTATACGATATAAAATAGTGGTCTCAATCTGGTATCTATAAGTGTATAAAAAGAAGGATACCTAGTACTTGTCTTTTAAGAGAGACGCGTTGGTCTGTTGTAGGTTCTTATATAATATATCATTAATTTTATTAATGAATGTAACATACGAGTGATTGATTGGTATTTAAATCAGCACAAACGGAACAAGTTCATTTCAAGATTATTTAAGGCAAGGTACTTTACACAGTAGCCATAGTACCAATTGTATCCCAACCCTAGCTCTTGGAGCTCTATTTCCCTTCACACATAGTATTGAATTTGGTTTGATAACAGTCACGCGCGCTCGTTCATTTGCCTTAGGCACGCGTGGAAGCCAGCACTCGTGATTATACCAAACTGATTTCAATTTAATAATCTATATCAAATGATGCCCTTTACTCGAGTTTGTACGAATATGTTTATTTTATTTGGCAAGGCAAATAGCACGATTTATGCGCGCAACTGTCGATTTAATTCAGCGGTCCAGCAAACCAAATGCTTACCTAGCTTTCTTAATATAACTCGGTTGACCGATTTCCGCGTGCTTTCACTGGGCATGCAATCTAGTAATTGCACCGCAAAGGGAAACCCCACACAAGGGCAATGCGTGTGGGGGTGAGTTTGAAAGTTTCTTTATACAACTTGCACACAAATTAAGCGTGAAAGGTCGGACCCGCATTATAATAACAACCAGCAGGTTCAAAGTTTAATTTGTTGAGGTTGTGCAAAATATATAACTAAGTATATTCTATTTACTTTATTTTTTATTTGAGAAAGAAACAAACGGTCATTTACAAAAATGTGTACACATTGGGATTTAAGAATAGACCTACAGTTTCCTTAATTGATTACTAGTGTGCTATATAAAGAAAAAAGTTGCAACAATAATTACCTAACTATATGACAAAGAAGCTTAGTAACTGCTTTTTAGTATGGATAAGTATTTATAAATTAGTAGGTATATATGCATTATATTGTTACTTCCGACTACAAAACCTAATAATTATAATATAAAGATTATCTAGGTATACAAAAATAGTCTTAAAGGAGCAGATAATGTTTGCCAATCATTGGAAAGCTTTCTTTAGTGAACTTGTACTACAGTTAAAAATATCGTCATTTTCTTTTTTTTTACATTCATTAGAAAGTCTGCAAGCACGTCTTATATTACGAGCATATCATTTACAGCATTCATAGCAAACATTTTATTTTACATACCTACTTACGAGGGCGAGGGTTGGTACCTAACCTTGTAAATGAAAATAGAAATAGTGAAGATATACTGAAGATGTAAATACATCTAAATCCGCAAAATTTCCAGTGTAGCCTCCCCAGCCTTTTTGGCATCCACCCGTAGCACGACTGATCTTACAGGTAATATCCTCAGGGCCTTGCCTACAAACTGTGAGATCGCGGGTTTGGAGGATGTCAAGAATGCATTTAAAGTTGCGTGCCCGGGTAAAAAAAATCCAGACAACTCCAAATCACAAAGAAGCTGGGATAATGTGTACTCTGATGTAACTTATAATTCTCTCCTTAAGGCCGTGTATTACCACTTTTGAGTTTTTAAAAACCATCTGAGACATAGAATATAGTGTCTTAAAATCTTAAAAAAATATATGTGTTACATGAGGATCTTGTCTAGTCAAAATCGCAGTCAGTTACATGATTTGATGAATTTCACTCGATAGAAAATAATCGCGAAGTTACCCCTTTTTTGGAATGTATTTTCAATACTACGGCTATATTACTGATATTTAACATTTAATTTTTGTACTCAATTAAAGATCGTAAATAGTTATAGACAAATTCGCAGGGTTTGCTTTGATAAAATGATTGGCTTAATATTCACAAAACTGCGCGCAGAGCTTGCGTAGAGAGCGGGATGGTTAATTGTAAACTCACGCATGTTCGAGCGGGACAGTTGCGTTGGGGATACCTCCCCTTAAGGCGCTCCACTGTCAGAGCGATTGGCCCCCGCCACACCGCGCACCCCTCTCTGGACTTACGTAAACGCGCTGTGTCCATTTCGCACTTATTTCTAGGAATAACTATACAGTGCTATACAGTGCGGGCCCAGATCGTGCGAGGCTCCTGGCGGTCGGAACTCGGAACCCGGGAGGCAGGTTACTGGCTACATGCCCTTCCCTCGCCAAATACCGGGACTTTCCTGGATCCGACCTCCCTTAGACTGGCGACTGGGTTGCGACTCGGGGTCGCGGTATGTACCCCACACGTATGCTCTTGTGGCACAGACGTAGACCGACTGGGACACCATGAATTATGTTGTAAAAAAAGTGCAGGCCAATTTTTAAGGCACGCGACGCTTAATGCGCAGGTCTCTTGCCACCGTAAATGTGCCTGGTCTTCTTGAGCCGACTGGCATGGTCAGGGATGATGGTAAGAGACCTGACGGGGCGTCATTCGTACCTTGGAGTTTGGGACGGATGTTAGTGTGGGATGCTACCTGTGTAGACACGATGGCACTGTCCCAACTCCAACGGACTACAGCAAAAGCGGGCGCAGCGGCGGAAAATGCCGAAATATTAAAGCTCAATAAATATAAGGGCCTTGGCAGAGAGTACAATTTTGTACCTTTTGGCGTCGAAACTCTAGGTCCATGGGGTCCTAGCGCTCGCAAGTTATTTAGTGAAATCGCGAAGCGTCTGGTTGATATAACTGGTAACCGAAGAGCTGGCGACTTCCTCGCACAACGTATCAGCATTATTGCGATACAGCAAGGAAATGCCGCCAGCATTCTCGGTAGAATGCCTCAAGGTCCTGTTTTAGTTTTAAGTTAGATTTAATTTTATTTAAGTTATTGTTGTATTCGTGTACTTTTTGAACATAAATGGTTAAAAAAATGTTAATCTTTATGCAAACTTTGACGATTTTCTTTTTTTGTATCCATGAATAATTTCAATTCGCCTGATACTATCAAATAAAGAAAGAAAGAAAGCAAACAAAAACATTTATTCGTGCCCAAAGACAATACAAATAATCAAAACATCACAAAACACAGCATAGCCACAAAATAGCCCCAAATCAGCATAGTAATGTATCTTTAATGAAAATAGGAATGTATTTTTGTAGTAGTAATGTAACTTTCATTTGTTACCTGGGAGATCAAACTAAGCTCTGTGAAAACACGGAGAAAACGATTTATCCCGTAAATGAGATCTAGCTACTAGATAGATGGATTACACATCGGAGATGTTTTAATCGTTTTCGAGAAACTATTCTCAAAGTAATAAATAAATATGGACACATGTATCCTTTAATAGGATTTTTACCCCGTTAGTTGATGTGCTTCGACATACTTATCATAGAATGCCGATGAGAATTGTAATAAAAATATCTGTGACAACTTTTTTTGAGTCGAGAAGATAGCTAAAGATAGTAGCAACAATGCGTACTCAGCATGCCAGAATATCTAGTATAAAACTGAGTTGCGATAATTACATGACGCAAGCTGAAATTATTATTTTACTTGGTAGATGACGGATAAAATCATTAGAATCGTAGTTAAGATTTGTATGACTTTCTTTTCACATGATTAAATAATACCGGCAGGTATTTTATTGATGCAACCTGGAGCGGTACTTGTATATTATAAAACTAGCTTTTGCCCGCGACTTCGTCTGCGTAGAACTCGGTCATCGCATTAGAATGTTATTGTTATTCTTTTATTTCAGGCGCTAACCTAGTTATCTCTCTTCCATACCATCATCCACCCTCTTGCGGTACGATTTCCTAGATTAAAGTTTCCCATGTCCTTCCCTATGTTTCGAACATAATGATGCAGGTGCGGAAAAAACTTCAAACACATCAAGTAATATAGGTGAAAACGCAAGCGTAGCGAGCGCGAAATGTTTTGAACATTATGATGCAGGTGCGGAAAATACTTCATACGTAGGTATCAAGGAATGTAAATGAAAACGCGAGCGAGAAATTTTTCGGAAATAATCATGCAGGTGCGGAAAAGACTTTATACGCATCAAGTAATGCAGTTAAAAAGGCGAGCGAAGCGAGCGCGAAATGTTTGAAACATTATGACACAGGTGCGAAAAATACTTCGTAGTCATGTAGATGAAAATATTCGGACATTATGATGTAGGCGCGGAAAAGATTTCACACGCATCAAGTAATGTAGATGAAAACGCGAGCGTAGTGAGCGCGAAATCTTTCGAACATTATGATACAGGTGCGGAAAATACTTCATACGCATCAAGTATTGTAGAGAGCGTAGCGCGTGCGAAAATTTTCGAACATTACGATGCAGATGCGGAAAATACTTCATACGTCTCAAGCAATGTAAATAAGAACGCGAGCGAAGCGAGCGCGAAAATTGTCGGATATAATGATGCAGGTGCGGAAAAGACATCATACGCATCAAGTAATATACATGAAAACGCGAGCGTAGCGAGCGCGAAATGTTTTGAACATTATGATGTAGGTGCTGAATATACCTACTTCATACGCATCTAGTAATGTAGATGAAAACGCGAGCGCAGCGAGCGTGAAATGTTTCGAACATGATGATACAGGTCCGGAAAATACTTCATACGCATCACGTAATGTAGATGAAAACGCGAGCATAGCGAGCGCGAAAATTGTTGGACGTAATGATGCGGGTGCGGGAAAGATTTAATACGCATTAAGTAATATAATGGGAAGCGCAAGCGCAGCGAGCGGTAAATTTTGAACAAAATAATGAGTTGGTGGTTGAATACATATATTTTTGTTGAAAAATTATTGGAGAACCTTTCTACCTTTGTTTGTCCTTTCACATTCGAAAGTGTAGTAGAGGCCTAGGTTAATAGCGCACCCACCCTGGTTGTTCCTGGGAGATGTGTGATTTTCTGAGAGTTGATTTTTTTCCCTATCGTCCTATGAATTTCGAATTTAGTCATACTTAATGTTTATTGTTACACACCTATTATTCCAACGCCCGGTCTTCGGTATGTTGTATTGATCACAGTTAGTTCATTCAAATTTGCAATTTCGAAAAACTTTACTTCGGTGCGAACCGCGAGAACATAAATAGGGTCATTTTTAAAGGGCCATAGGCTTATAGATAGAGCTGCGGTTATGCTTAATTTGTTTCGAAATAATTACATCAAAAAACGTATTTTATGAATTTCGCTGACTTGTGGAACAGGGCTGTTGCTCGTGGGCAGGGCGTTTGTGGGTTCGCTACCGCGAACGAAGTTTTACCTTTCTGTCGCACTTGCAAGTCTGTACATAAGTGCGACAGAGACGGAAAACTTATGGTTCGCAGTAGCCCCTCTGTTGATACTGGCCATAGGGGAAAAAATCGGGATCGCAATGATTTACACATTTTCTGGCTTTGAGAATGGTCAGTGGACCATCGAGGCTTTAAATGTCCGCCATCTTTGATTTGAAAATGGATATCATTTTTGTAATCAGCACCCCAAAAAAAATATTTTATACAAAAATACAGTACATATTTAGTTCAAATTATTGTCGTTGACCGAATTTCTATAAACACGTTATTAGATTTTGAACCTTATTATTTGAACAGCAAAATAGCTTTTTAAACTAATAAAGTTGATGCAACTCGGCAAACTCAAATTATTTCAATCATACGCATACATTATATGCCGCAAGTGTTACCATGCAACCGAGATCCCGCTGCTCTACGTAGGTACCCTCCATCGAAAACAAAAAAAAAACACCGAGCTTGCATAGTAAGACTGGATGGTACGTACCTAGGTTTGTGAATATTGATAGCGATTGACTGTCCAACATAATTAGATCTCTCATATCAAACAGGTTTGAGGGACTTTTGTTTTTTTGTCATTGGCCTCTCAAGTAAATTTCGTCCCCCGTTTTTTTAAATACTATCTGTTTATTGCAAAATGTTTGAATGGGGTTCTTTTTACTTTGCTTCCAAGTAGATGCTTACCAATTTTCAAGCCTCTAAATCACGAATTGAAGGATGTTCCATACAAAGTTCAACCCCTGTTTTCACCCCTTTTCGTCCCCAATCTGTATAATTTTTATAGCCTATAACCTCGCCGAAGGTCCAATAAACATATAATTGAAGGCTGTATTAAAATCCATTCGCTAGTTTTCACGTGATAGTTAGACAGATAAACAGACAGACAAACAGACATGAATTCTAAAAATTGTTGAAATGTGTTCTGTTATCGATTCTAAGACCCCTCAATCGTTTTTTTTTCTAATATCTTCAATGTACAGATTTCGACCCTCTTCTGCTTTATTATATGTATAGATAGATATAGATAGATGAATGTTTATACTTTCATAGATATTTACTTGTGTTAATAAATAAAACCTTGTGTCTTTATTAAAATTAAAACCGTGTGGATTCGTGGTCAAAATCCGCATTATTAAAAAAAATAAGATTTGAACCGACCTGTCTTACGAGGGTCGACAAGGTCGCATTTCGCATTACCCCGGGCCAGGCACCGCTCCCATATGATATGTAATGTAGTTAACTCTCTGTATACTTACAATAATCTTACGACCTCTTTGTTCCCATGAGGGTTGTAAATTACTTAAATTTACGGCTCATAATCCTTCTAAGCCGATCGTGCCAGAAACATATTAGAGTTGAGTTGACGTTTTATTGCTTTTATACGGAAGAAAGTAAGTACATGAAACCTGAAAACATTACACTCCTTTTTTGGGCAATCGTGTAAAAAGAGATGTATAATGTAAAAAGTGCAAAATGTCGTCTAATTGGGTACAGACCCGTACAATACCTAATTAGACTGTTCTTTACAGTACCTACTTCAATTCAGTCACATATGCTACCCCGTTAAAATATAGCAATTGCTCGAGTTGCACGAACTCACCTCAAATACACACGGTTTAACCTATGTAAAGGGTCACAAATAAGAAGGTAGATAGGTACGCTCCATCTAATGAGAACAGAACAAAAAAAACATTCGATTCTAATTAAAGATTGATCACAAAGAAAAAAATTGCCTCGAAAAAGTAAAATCGAAGGATCAAAGGCCAGATTAAGTAAATTCTTAAGGTAGGGATCTCATTTAGTTTTACGCCGACTATGGTAAAAAAAGTCATTGCGCATTTTAGTATCTTACGCCTACACTGTGACTTTGAAGAATAACTGAGCTCTGAGGGGTAATTAAATTACGCGAGCGTGCATAAGATAAGTAATCATTTTCCATACTAAAAATTACTGCAGATGATTCTCAAAATTCACATGAATACTCCTCCTCTCTCCTGTTAACATATTTAGCTAGACTTAGTGTAGCCTAAGGAATTAATTAAATGAATAATATTGCGAAGCTGTTACTTATTTAGTGGAATATACTTACGTAAATAAAAGACGGAAAGTTCCAGTCTCCTTTAACTTTCTCAGACAGGACGGAATTTAAGAAATTGTTTTGTTTTACTCTGATAAAATTATTTGAACTAAACTAGAATTAACTAGACATGGATAAGACCACCTGTTGTTTACGCATCCTCTAAGCTTTATTTTTTTGAGTCGTGTTTATTTTTAGTTGTGCAATAAAGTGCATATACTTGTATAATATAAGAAAATTTCAAACGCGAAGTTTAAAATGCATGTATATACCTCTAGGTTGATGGTTGATACGAGTAGGTATCGCGCAGCACACTGTGACAGGTATTATATCCATAGTCTTTGGAGTTGGAATCCATGGTGCGCATATAGGTATATAGGTGGATTTATTTTTTGGGTCAGTGAGGGCAGCTACCAGATCCAGTACTGCTACGCGAATATGTTCTTAGAAGACCTTCCTTTAATTTCAAATTAATGAAGATTAGCGTTTACAGATTTTGGAAAAAACATACATGATGCGAAAAAAAGGTAATTTTGACAAGCTTTTTTATTTATGCCAATCGATCCCATTCCTATCCAGTATCCATCATAGTTTCCAAGGCGTCTACTTACGGTAATGTACTAAGAAGCCAAAAATTAAAGCATACTTTTTCCATACATTTATTGCTGCTGCTGCTGCTTAAGAGGAGGGGTAGGGCAAGCTCTCTCCATACAAACTTTGTGCAGGATTTACTTCGTTTGTGTTTGCATTAAAGTTACGATTTTTGGTCAGTACCTACGCTTATTTTTCTGATAGCTATTTCGTGATGTAAATTTTTTTTATTAACTATTTTTTTTTTTAATTTTTTTGAAATATTTGAAAATTTTCACATCACGATCTTCGCATATCTAATATTTACAACCAAAAAAAATATTATATTTGTTAGTGCCAAAACCGACGAATAAAACGTGCACAAATTTTGTATGGGGAAGGCCTTGCCCTACCTTGCGCCTTAACCCACCAACATTCACGGAGCTTCATAATATAAAGGTCGAAATCGGCCAATGTAAATACATCTTGGCAAGAACTTGAATGCAGTTGCTTTACAATGCGGGACTGTGGGCTACCGAGGTAACATGAATACGATCAAACCCTGCAATGCAACGAACATTCACTGAAAATTGCACGCAACTTCTTACTAATCTAAACCGCGCTTAACTTTCTTAACCATTGTACAAGTTATGGTACGAGAGGAAATTGGTCATTGAATTAAGAGTTCCCGTTGGACACGTTATTGTCGCGGTCAAGAATATACCCTGACATGCATCATCCTCACTTCATATATAGGTATTATTTATCATAAAATGCAAATTGTGAACGGTTGCTATTGATAAGTATATTTTTCACAAACACCTGAGTATAATTAAATTAGTCGGGTTCCGTGTAGTGAGTGGGTGAGCCGGTTGTAAACTTTATAATTGAATAGTTTACGTTGTAAACTTTATAATTGAACATGCATAATTGAATGTAAATGAAATAGCATAATTAAATTGATCAAATCGCTGTGAACAAAATCGTAAGACAAAACAAACTACTTCATGCCTATTAGGCTGGTTTTCCACTACAGCTATGCTATGCTACGTTGCTATGGATGCGTTTGAAATCCACCAATCACATTCCTTTATTCTTGCTAGCTATGTTTTTTATATGGAAAGATGGAGCTGCGGATGCGTGCTATGGATGCGTGCTGTGGATGCGTGCTACGGATGCGCGCTACGGATGCGTGAGCGCTTCCCCCCTCACCGCGCTGCCGCTCCCCGCGCCCGCTGTCGATACATCGCATAGCTCGAGCTGCGCATCTTCCTCGCACAGCTACATAGCGTAGCTTTAGTGGAAACGGTCGCTTAGCTCGTAGCGCATCCTCGCAGCATAGCTGCGTAGCGAAGCTCTAGTGGAAAACCAGCCTTAGTCAATTTCACATTTCAGGCATACTGCTTCATAGCTCTCCTGGGTAAACAGCAAACACTTACAGCTTCTTAGTAATCTTGTATTTCAGGCAAACTGCATTGTAGGTAATAAACTGCTTCTTAGTCAGTTTTACATTTCAGGCATACTACTTCATCGACATCTTACGTTAAGGTTAAACTGCTTTTTAGGCAAATCTTATGTTTAGGCAAAACGCCCTCATTGGCATCTCGCGTATAAAGTACCTAACTCGATCAAAAGGGGAACATAAACCTGTTGTTCGATAAAAATACATATGTATACAGGATGGATTTTCTTTTCGGGTCAGTGAGGGCAGCTACGAGATCCCATCCTGCTACGTGAAAATGGTCTTAGAAGACCTTCCCTCGATTTTGAATTAATGAAAATTGGCGTTTACAGATTTTAGAAAAACATACAGAGTGCGAGAAAACGGTCATTTTTGACAAACTTTTTTTGGTTGCCAATCGATCCCATTCCTGTCCAGGATAAAAAGCTTGTATGGGACTAAAAAAAATTCCGGCTAGGAAAGCCACAAATCGAGGAAAACTTTTTCCATACAATTACTATGGAGAAAAAGTGAAATTTTATTCACATTAATATCCCCGTTTTTTGGTATTTTGAATGATATTACTGTAATGTTTTCATACAAAATTATGGTCCTTAAATGTAACAGGACTGATTGGCGAGATTGACCTTTTTCAATTTGACGGAAGGTCTTCTAAGACCATTTTCGCGTAGCAGCACGGGATCTGGTAGCTGCCTTCACTGACTTAAAAAGAAAATCCAACCTGTATAGGTACCTACCGCGGCTACATCGGAATATTTTTTGTCTATAAAAATTATAAATACAAACCAAATCAAATACTAAACGTAGGTCCTATCAGCATAACCATAAGGCATCAGCGTATAGCATAGTAGCGACCCGCCCCGGCTTCGCACGGTTGCAAATTATACATACTCCTCTTGAATCACTCTATCTATTTAAAAAACCGCATCAAAATCCGTTGCGTATTTTTAAAGATCTAAGCATACATAGGGACAGACAGACACACAGGAGGAAGCGACTTTGTTTTATACTATGTAGGTAGTGATTATTAACGTATCAGCGTAATGTTAACGTAGGTAGGTACCTATCCAGTTCGTGAACGCTTGGCATATACATAGGTACCTACACTGACCTTTCATGGGCCTAATTCCGAAACAATCACCTCAGAGTCGGCGTTCGCTCCACATCCACGACGCAGCTTTATTGGTGGCGGTTGTAATGTCCCCCCCCCCCCCCCCCCCCTTTCTCCCTTATTACCTACCTAGCTAAATAATGTATATTTCTAACCTAAACAAATAGCCTACCTAGACGACCTACATGACCTAATTGGATTTAACAAATTTTCTTATTGGAATTTTTAATATTTATGAATGACTGAATGAATTACGTTTATTTGCTTTTATATTATGTACATAAATAACTGTACTAATAACACATAGAAATAGTTAATATCTTGAGTTGGATCAGTAGATTGGCCAAAGTGATGTCTAGTGTGTAAGTAGAACCCAAAGTCATGTCCGAAACAGTAAACCAAAATCCTTTTTACATGGAGAGATATAGTAGTTAATCTAACTAAACTTGTCCTACAATATCCTACAATAAATAATAACGGGATAATTATAAAATATTAAAAAGTGTTCAGAATAGTTATGGTTTCCCTAGAAATCTTGAGTAAATAATTTATTATCAATGTAAATCAAAGACAAATATGATAATTATTACATAAACTGAAATCAAAGTTAATGATTTTAATAATATAATTAATGATTTTATTTTGAGTGGTTAAAGATGGTGCCCACGACTCCCCGCACACATCCGTGAGTCTCGACTGCCTGGCTGGACGACCCTCCGCCACTCTGTTCTGAAGGAACTTTTAATCTTTTTTTAATATTTATTTATTATTGAAATGTCACTTATCATTTATGTGACTTCAGTATTTAATGAGAGGTCTTTCACAAAAGAGTCAATTTACGAATTCTCAAAATACTGGTAGGAGCAGTTAGCAATTTATCCACTCTAGCTCTTTAGTATTCTGTAATATTATATGAATTGTCGTTGTATTTATTTAATATACAATGAATGAATTTATCCAGACTATTAATGTAGTATTTATTATCTCTATTTGACGAGAACAAAATAGCTACGGCCGTCTTTTGACCTAGTCCGAAATAAACCATTCATCGTTATTTTTGATGAAGTTTGATGAATCAAAAGGATTCTTTCCTTTTTGAGAGTAGTTAGAAATAGGTTGTGTTCAGATTTATTTACAGAACCAAAGAAACCAGAATAGCATCTATCACATACTGCTGAGGGAGTAAGCAAAATATATTCATCCATAATTTTATAAATAGAATTTACGTTTACTTTAATATATTGTGAGATTTATTTTTATTTTATCTCACAATGCGAATGAATACTACCAGTTAAAATTCAAAGGAGCAAAAATATATTCAACATTGTTCTAGTTGTCAAGTAAGTTAGTCAGTGTCACATATAAATGTATATAATACACCAAAACCTAATCCCTAATCCCACTATCATACTAAGTATATGAATAAACCCCAAATAAACCCTAGATTATCTACCTCTAAGCATCTAGACTACCCCATAAAGCCATATAAAATATTTACGTTAAATTAAAACTATACCTTCCTAACTAATAAACAAACAAGCAAAATACATGGCTTTGTAATAAAATAAAATAATAATCCCAAAAGCTACTAGAGACCTAAACAAATGTCCTAACCTATCAGCTACACTAACCAACTATTCTAACGATATATTAGCAAGCTAGGTACCCGGGTACCACATTAAAATTAAGCGCGAAAAGATATTTCGATAGTGCAATGAAATATCTTTATCTAGACTAAAGCTAAACTACGTCGGGTAGGAAATGCCCTTCTAACCTAACGCCCTATTTCCCGTGTGCTTCAGTGAGTCTGTACAGAGGATTGGGACAACAGGCCTCACTGAGAATATAAGTGTGAATATATAAGTATATAGATAAATAGGTCTGAGTAACTTGAGAATTTAGAATGTCTAGTGTAACACCCCAAATCACCAAGATACCAGGGAGTTATAACCGTCTCTTCTGTAAAATACGGTGTGCAAGCCAACAACCCCATATTGGCAGTTAAATAATCAAAATAATTACAGACACCCTATAAAATGTCTAGTCTATCGTTAACACCGCAGGGTGACCTGACTATACACTTTAAAGGTCCAAGTCGACTGTACCTGGTGCTCAGATTATATTCTCTAGACTTCTATCCCCAATAAATATGCAAAACTGGAATAAAATTCTAATAAGAAGACGTTAAATTAAAAGCAAATTACAACTGAAACTGTAACTAGAATCACACAACCTAACTAAGCAATTTCATTAAAATAAACACAAAATAAGGTACATCACTGTCTAATAAATTTAACTTTACACTAATGATTAAAATATAATTCTTTAAATAACTAATGAATTTAGAAATGCACACACAAAAGATTTACTATTTAAACCCACAAAAGTTACAATACATTATATCCAAACAAAGATTAAACCAGTACAATAATATACTAGCATAATCCAGGTCTAGACATAACATAGGTAACCTAAGTTAGAACCTATTGCCCGCTAGAGAATCAACCTGAACAGTCTCACGACAAAGATATGAATGCCCGAATTCTGGTCCCTGACCCTTTTAAAGACCCCATGAAAATAACCCCTCACTTCACACCCCGTATCGCGTCTGAAAACTGTAAACCAAGTTTTAAAATACATATACTTTTACTATTCTATTCTCTATTCCTTTTATGAAATAAGGCTAATAAGGATCCTAATTGAGCTGGTTAGAAATGTTCCCAGACCACTCGAATGGATGCTAAAGCGTTTACAAACCGTTTTCGCTACTCTGTGACAGATGCAGCTATTTGACCAATTCCGTATTCTCATGAAAATAAGGTTCAATTTCATTTAAATTCTTATTTGTTTACATCTAATTAGACTGTAAATTTAAGTTGGTGTTCTAAATGGTTAAAGCCGATTTCCTAAAACTAAATATTTTTTGCAAGTTGACATTGCAGCTGGTCTATAAGTGGAGTGAGTTAGAAAAAACGTATTGACTTGTAATAAGGTTCAAGGTTGGATAAAATATCTTTTGTTTACTAATGTTTTAGTGACTAAATTAAATTGGTAATGCCATAAATTTCAACCACTTCCAATACTCAAGTTTTGTGTGAAATATTACACCCTTGAATGTCTAGACAAAAATAAACTGATTAAAATTTAAATAGTATTTTACATAAAATAATTATGTTTACATATATTGAAACGAAACAAGTAATTTCTTGTTCGTTACAATCTTCCCCCAAAGTTGTCTGAAGTTTAAATATATAAACATATATTTACGGAAGATAACTTTCAAATAAAAGCAAATTTAAGATGACATCAATATCAAGTCATAAATTTAAAACTTCTTAACATTCATCCCTTCTGTGATCGTCTTTTTTTTTTTAGTGACGAGTGTGTGTGTGTGTGTTTAAACCAAACAGAAGAATGAAACATATTCAAGAAAACAAGATTCCTAATTCAGAATGTTAGAAATTAACAATTAATAGCCCAACAAGTTAATCTTGCTCTTATAAGAGAATGGAAGTTGTGCTACTCTTCCACCGACCCTAGTGGTACATACGAGAGCTTCCGACCCGAGTCTATATTTTAGCGACCGAGAAAGGATTCAAACGTATCTCTACTTAAAAACAAGATTAAAACCAGTTAACCATGTTGGATAGAACCAAGCATGGGCATTAAACCATTAAAAACTAAATCCCAACACAGTAATCAAGATCTTTCTCTCCTAAATAGCCATTCTCAGTCTGGAGCATGTTACATCGCTTAACAAGACGTTATTGTTGTATGAAAGATAAAACTAAGCCAGGCTTATCCTATCCCTCATTTGTAAAATAAATTCTATATTTCAATAAATTATTATTTTACAGTAAAAAAAAATTAATTTACATAAATAGTACAATCTAATAGAAAAGAATAACTAATCATAAATTGATTAGAAGTAAGTTCACACTTGAATTTCAGTCATAATTTTGCTACGAACTCACTCCGTAACAGTTATGCTTTTCAGTTTAAAGAAAGCACTATACGCCTTGTTAATGATGAGTGTAAAGTCAATCATGACACCATATACTGATGTAGTGTGGAGTAAAGAAACAACACAGAAGGCAGTTAAGAAATCTGCAGTATTGCTCTTTTTTTTTTTAGCGAGCTTAAACCTATCACCAAACGACTGTATTGTTTCCTTTGTGTAGTGAGTAGTGTTCCGGTCAAAATGTTAATGAAGTATTTCGCGTTAGTCTTGCTTCAATAGTCAGAGTCCTGCATACTGTTTAACTTTAATAATAATTAAAGAAAATTCAATTTCATTCATCAATTTATTCTTCCCCATTCTCAATTTCATACTACTCTGATATGAAACAACACTTTAATTACGAGTGAAAAATAAATAGATAATGCAAATATTTTAATTAACTGCATAAAATTATGTTTTGAAAAATCAACTCTGCAAATATATGTTTTTGTATATAATAAAATGAGCAATTCGTACAAATATCATACCCTTATAAAAACACAAATTTAAAACATTTATAACTCCCCATTAATTTAATTCTAAAACTGTATCAAAGGAATATTCGAACATACGCCCTTTAGACAATTCAAATAGTCTCTTATTTGATATCAGAGACATCTAGCAACGAGTGACTCTAAAGATATAAATTTATCGAAAATTCTGACACATCCACACAAATCCCAAGCATTAAATGGTTAAAAATTTAATGATTGAATAATATTTTACTTAACTTTTTTTTTATTTACCAACAAATAATATTAATGAAGTCTAAATCACTTTATTTAAACTCTTAGATGTCGTAAGTTTAATATATTTAGATATGTCCACACCAACAGCAATGAATGTTGCTATTAAAAAATAAATAAAAGCTGTTTAAACCTTTTGATATTAAAGACCGATATATTATTCATGTACTTTATATTTATGATTAAGTAAAATATAAATATATTTATTATATTTTTTAAATAATAATCTAAAACTTAACATTCAAAATAACATTTCATAATGAGGTAAATATTTTTTTTTTTCAACAATGGCCACACTGATATTCAAAATGGCGAGACAACAGTTATTAGATAGCGAACTTCGCGGCTCATTTGAACAGTGGAACAAGTGATAGCAGGTTATAGGAAGTTTAAAGTGAAAAGTGTAAGTGAAATAATGGTGTTTTTTGTGGTAAGTTTGCAAGTGAATCATGTAAGTATTATTCTTATCTATTTATTTTATTGTAGTAATTTGTACATATTTCATTAGTGATTTTAAAAGGACTACCTTGAAAGCTACATCAATTAAATACCATGTCCTATGAATTTACATTTCTCATAATAAAATTTGAATTGTATGTATGAATTGTTACGTTTGTGATCCAAAAGATGGATTTAGCTTTACGGAAATTTAATTAGTGTCTAAACATATCAATTTAAGCGTAAAGTGTAACAATTTGTAATAAATAAATAATTAAATTGAATTAAAAATTTACTGTAAATGGTCAAGTTGTATTAAATAAAATGACCACGCAAAGTTTGAAAATTATTAAGTAAAGGTTTCCTACAATTTTGATGACTATATTTTTAAATAATTTTAGTACGCTCTCAATTATAGCATAAAAATAAATAATTCTGGAAATAACATAAGTGTATTAAATAGATTTACTTAGACTATAACCATTATTTTATCAATTCCAGGCATCACGAGTGTGGCTACAGTGAAGACTACCTTGAACTCATCACGATTCACATTGTAAGTATATTTATAATAATTAAAATGTAGAACTGTATCTAAAATAATTCTAAAATTATATTCATTCAAGTAATAAAATTTGATAACTTAACGCTAAAGTATCTCTCAAACTTCAAACTGACCTAAAGCAGGTAGGTGACCAAAACGTCTAAAATAACACAGTCCATTGTTCTTAGTACGTACAAAAACAATGTGCAAGCGCAGATGTTTGCTCATCATTCAGTGGACCTATTTCTTTGTTTCTTTTTTTTTTTAATGAGACTTGAATAGTATAGGTAACATTTTATAAAACTAACAAATTATTGTGAAAGTTGTTTGAAGTACTTAATTTATCTGTATAGTTTTATAAACCAAATATAATAAATTTAATTGAGTACTAATGCAATTTTTTCTTCCCAATGTTTTCAGGCATTGCATTATGTGTGTGAGAAAGTTATGGACTCAATAACTACGAACTGAAAGGTACATATGTTTTTATTTATAATTTATTACTACATATTTATATTTTCACTAATGCATTATTTAAATAGGACAACATTACTTTCATGTGCTATTATTTACTTTTCAGACATGTGGTGATTTATCTACAGCCATAAAAGCAAGACTCATTGCAAGACTTCTGCATTAATTGTTCACGATAATTTGGTAAGTTTTATTAAAAATATTTCTAGTAGATGCCGCCCTTCTCATACGAATACATGTTTGATGAAGAGAACAAAAAAAAATTAATATACTCTCTATACCAGAAACTAAACTAAATATATAATATTTTAAAGTACTTGCATAATTATACTTATTATTTAAATTACAAATGCAAATAGTTTTTATGTGTAAAATACCATGTATCCTTCTATCTCTAAAAGTTAAGACAATATCAATTCACTACCAGCAAAACATTGAACCCTTTTTTTTTTCTCAAAAGATCTTTGACCTGCCTCAACAAACGAAAGGATCCAAGCTGTTCCTATTAATAATTTAGAGCACTTTTTTTTATTAACAATGTAATAACTCCTAGCCAGAGTTCAGTCAAAAGGCAAAGGCGAGGCCGACGGTGAAGCGAGCCCACCCAGAAAATGCTCAATCACTCCCGCCTTATATGGGTCTATTTTGGACAAAAAGCAATTAGCAGTTCAAAGATATCAACACAAAGAAGTTAATATTTGTTGAATTTCCCTAAAATTAGAAATTTATACAATGAACTCTACCTACATTGGAATAGAACATATGTATTCAGTGTAAAAAAATAATAATAACGTTAATGCCTATTAATTTGTTTGAACTATCTACGTAACAAATTGTAAATAATAATAATAATATTATAATTTCAGGTTATTCATGAATGGCTGGTTACTAGAACCATGAATCGACCAATATCTTAAGAAAACAATACAGTGTATGCAGTCTACCCATAACTATCATTATTCTGCATCAACATCTGATATCAAGTAAGTAAGATAAATTTATAAATACACAAAAATTGTTGTAACTATTCTTATTACTAGTTTAAAATATTCAGTTTTAAACTATTAATAAGTAACACAATTTATAAAATATATATTTTTTTTTTTGTAGAAGCCGCCCTTCTCCCCTCCAAACATAATTAACGCACAAAGGAAATATATTTTCTTATCGTATACTTCTTTTTTTTTTACTCTAAAAACTATAAACGTTTCCGTAAATTTTATATATATGTATATAAATATTTAAAACACTATAAATTTATGTAGAACATAAAGAAAATTATTTGTGTCTAAATTCGTATGTAAATTTCGTAAAAAAAATGTTTTAATAAATTTCAGTTATCCTATAAAATGTCTATAAAAGGCGCTATGGAAACTATTAGTGTATTTAATATTATTATAACATATGAAACCTCAAATTTGCATAACAAATAATAATGACAACATGTAAAATCTGTCACGAATTATTACTGTAATAAACTTAATTTACCAATAAAAATTTCAGGTTGCTGAAATATGACTTCAAACTACTCTACCCATTGAGTGAAGAGACACTTCACCGACTGTTCGAACAACTACGCTACGACGTCAAGTATCTTCACTACACTTTACATTAAGTATAAAATGCACCATCAAGTATGTATTACACTAAAATTCTGTTACAATGAAGGAAGTAATAAATGACATAAAATTTCTTTGGGTTTTGACACAATCTTTTGATTATAATATAACCCATTACTACGTTCACCATTGATTCTACATTTTAATATTATGTACCTCATTATACTAATCTAAATGAAAAACATGATTGAAGCTAAAATGTCGATTTTATACAACGACGGTGGCAATCGAACGTGGTGAACTGTACGCTTGTGCCTCATCGCTAAGCGGATACCACAACCTATAGACGCTAGCAACATCGCCTATAAGCATCTAAATAACTGACGCTTCCCCCATGATTTACAAGTTTAATAATGAAAATAACAATTCTAATAAAAAAAACATTACGTTACTACTTACTTTATTACTTACAAAATTTTCATGACAGACTTGATATGCGACGCATAACGTATATTTTACCCTACAATAAATGTCGCTACTGATATTCATTCAAAATAATACAATCGCAAAGACGTTAAAAACCTATAAATCGTATATTCTATTAAACAAATTTGGAATTGCTTAATTTTTTTTAATGTTAATAGCTGTACCTATGAGGGACATATGTGGCTAATGATGATGATGATAGCCGTACCTACTGCGTAACTAGAATATCTATTTTTACGTAGATAAAATAGGTGTAAAAATTCGTAAAATATAACTATCTACCTAAGTAATAAATTAACTCTATCTCTCTCTCATGCTATCCGTCTTCACAACAACAATTGTGTTGCTATTATTAATTGCCTGAAGCAAATCAACTATAACAACATGTTTGATCCAAAACAAGATATGTAACTGAGTAAATAAAACGACAATAATTGAAGACTATGAAAAACTGTGAATTGCAAAATTAAGTAACAAATTAATTGAAATTACAAAGTATAAAATAAAAGGACAATAAACCTAATATAATAATAAAAAAACCAATTTTAAAAATAATATAAACTATAATAGATCCTGGTAATCACGGTAGCAATGAAACAATTGAATAAATCCATGGGAACGGCACCAATTGTAATGACCCCCCCCTTTTACCCCTTATTACCTACCTAGCTAAATAATGTATATTTCTAACCTAAACAAATAGCCTACCTAGACGACCTACATGACCTAATTGGATTTAACAAATTTTCTTATTGGAATTTTTAATATTTATGAATGACTGAATGAATTACGTTTATTTGCTTTTATATTATGTACATAAATAACTGTACTAATAACACATAGAAATAGTTAATATCTTGAGTTGGATCAGTAGATTGGCCAAAGTGATGTCTAGTGTGTAAGTAGAACCCAAAGTCATGTCCGAAACAGTAAACCAAAATCCTTTTTACATGGAGAGATATAGTAGTTAATCTAACTAAACTTGTCCTACAATATCCTACAATAAATAATAACGGGATAATTATAAAATATTAAAAAGTGTTCAGAATAGTTATGGTTTCCCTAGAAATCTTGAGTAAATAATTTATTATCAATGTAAATCAAAGACAAATATGATAATTATTACATAAACTGAAATCAAAGTTAATGATTTTAATAATATAATTAATGATTTTATTTTGAGTGGTTAAAGATGGTGCCCACGACTCCCCGCACACATCCGTGAGTCTCGACTGCCTGGCTGGACGACCCTCCGCCACTCTGTTCTGAAGGAACTTTTAATCTTTTTTTAATATTTATTTATTATTGAAATGTCACTTATCATTTATGTGACTTCAGTATTTAATGAGAGGTCTTTCACAAAAGAGTCAATTTACGAATTCTCAAAATACTGGTAGGAGCAGTTAGCAATTTATCCACTCTAGCTCTTTAGTATTCTGTAATATTATATGAATTGTCGTTGTATTTATTTAATATACAATGAATGAATTTATCCAGACTATTAATGTAGTATTTATTATCTCTATTTGACGAGAACAAAATAGCTACGGCCGTCTTTTGACCTAGTCCGAAATAAACCATTCATCGTTATTTTTGATGAAGTTTGATGAATCAAAAGGATTCTTTCCTTTTTGAGAGTAGTTAGAAATAGGTTGTGTTCAGATTTATTTACAGAACCAAAGAAACCAGAATAGCATCTATCACATACTGCTGAGGGAGTAAGCAAAATATATTCATCCATAATTTTATAAATAGAATTTACGTTTACTTTAATATATTGTGAGATTTATTTTTATTTTATCTCACAATGCGAATGAATACTACCAGTTAAAATTCAAAAGAGCAAAAATATATTCAACATTGTTCTAGTTGTCAAGTAAGTTAGTCAGTGTCACATATAAATGTATATAATACACCAAAACCTAATCCCTAATCCCACTATCATACTAAGTATATGAATAAACCCCAAATAAACCCTAGATTATCTACCTCTAAGCATCTAGACTACCCCATAAAGCCATATAAAATATTTACGTTAAATTAAAACTATACCTTCCTAACTAATAAACAAACAAGCAAAATACATGGCTTTGTAATAAAATAAAATAATAATCCCAAAAGCTACTAGAGACCTAAACAAATGTCCTAACCTATCAGCTACACTAACCAACTATTCTAACGATATATTAGCAAGCTAGGTACCCGGGTACCACATTAAAATTAAGCGCGAAAAGATATTTCGATAGTGCAATGAAATATCTTTATCTAGACTAAAGCTAAACTACGTCGGGTAGGAAATGCCCTTCTAACCTAACGCCCTATTTCCCGTGTGCTTCAGTGAGTCTGTACAGAGGATTGGGACAACAGGCCTCACTGAGAATATAAGTGTGAATATATAAGTATATAGATAAATAGGTCTGAGTAACTTGAGAATTTAGAATGTCTAGTGTAACACCCCAAATCACCAAGATACCAGGGAGTTATAACCGTCTCTTCTGTAAAATACGGTGTGCAAGCCAACAACCCCATATTGGCAGTTAAATAATCAAAATAATTACAGACACCCTATAAAATGTCTAGTCTATCGTTAACACCGCAGGGTGACCTGACTATACACTTTAAAGGTCCAAGTCGACTGTACCTGGTGCTCAGATTATATTCTCTAGACTTCTATCCCCAATAAATATGCAAAACTGGAATAAAATTCTAATAAGAAGACGTTAAATTAAAAGCAAATTACAACTGAAACTGTAACTAGAATCACACAACCTAACTAAGCAATTTCATTAAAATAAACACAAAATAAGGTACATCACTGTCTAATAAATTTAACTTTACACTAATGATTAAAATATAATTCTTTAAATAACTAATGAATTTAGAAATGCACACACAAAAGATTTACTATTTAAACCCACAAAAGTTACAATACATTATATCCAAACAAAGATTAAACCAGTACAATAATATACTAGCATAATCCAGGTCTAGACATAACATAGGTAACCTAAGTTAGAACCTATTGCCCGCTAGAGAATCAACCTGAACAGTCTCACGACAAAGATATGAATGCCCGAATTCTGGTCCCTGACCCTTTTAAAGACCCCATGAAAATAACCCCTCACTTCACACCCCGTATCGCGTCTGAAAACTGTAAACCAAGTTTTAAAATACATATACTTTTACTATTCTATTCTCTATTCCTTTTATGAAATAAGGCTAATAAGGATCCTAATTGAGCTGGTTAGAAATGTTCCCAGACCACTCGAATGGATGCTAAAGCGTTTACAAACCGTTTTCGCTACTCTGTGACAGATGCAGCTATTTGACCAATTCCGTATTCTCATGAAAATAAGGTTCAATTTCATTTAAATTCTTATTTGTTTACATCTAATTAGACTGTAAATTTAAGTTGGTGTTCTAAATGGTTAAAGCCGATTTCCTAAAACTAAATATTTTTTGCAAGTTGACATTGCAGCTGGTCTATAAGTGGAGTGAGTTAGAAAAAACGTATTGACTTGTAATAAGGTTCAAGGTTGGATAAAATATCTTTTGTTTACTAATGTTTTAGTGACTAAATTAAATTGGTAATGCCATAAATTTCAACCACTTCCAATACTCAAGTTTTGTGTGAAATATTACACCCTTGAATGTCTAGACAAAAATAAACTGATTAAAATTTAAATAGTATTTTACATAAAATAATTATGTTTACATATATTGAAACGAAACAAGTAATTTCTTGTTCGTTACACGGTGTTCTCGAGCCTTTTTCGTGACCCTCGTCGTTACTATGTCACAGGGAGGTTAGAAATTGACCTATAGAAATAACTCTAATTGACTTAGAAATTGACGAGTCGTCGAGAAATATGATTTGATATTCAGCAGCCAGTAAATTGATACTGAGATATCCACTAATTGATATTGCGAAATGAATCATTAATCAAAATTTAGGTTACAAATAAGTACCGAGTTCCAAACAATGGGTATTTATGCGGATATTCTCTATACATGATTTAAAAGTGCCTAGTTTAATATAAAATGTGAAAAATCCTAATCTTGTTACATAGAATAGGTAGTAGGTACTTACGCTAAGAGACATATTGAATCCATGGATTAATAACATGACAGTGCACGAGAATATTATAATAACAAAAGGATAAGACATTGACCTATAATAGGTATGTCATCAGCAGCCGACTTATGACGATAAAATATTACGACTGAGGCATTTCTTCGTAACACATTCGATTCGTTATAAAAATTAGCTCACGTTTAGCTGTTGTGGTATTTAATTATCGCATTTACTTTCAGGCGTCTAGTCTTCACTGCCAAGAAGTCATAATATATGTCCTTGATATTTTTTACGGTCACAAGCGGAGGGCATTTGACCTTAACAATGCTGACACGAAGCAATTTTGTTTTTTAATTGCGAAACGCTATGTGGATATTTGTAAGTCAAAGTACACCTAGTACTGTACATCTGAATTGAATTCCTAACTTGCTAGCGCTTACTTACTCTCGTCCGTAACTGAACACGCCGGAACACAACGGACTTACCTATAACTAGAACTACAACACCACACATGCTTGCACTTTTAGTATCGTTCAATCAAGATTAGATTATTGAAAACGAAGATAGCACAAACGTTAAGAACTTAGTGTTAGGAAAATAGGTTTTGAACTTTGAACGTAGGAGCAAACAAAGCATTCGTAACAAAAAGATAAAAAAACCGGCCAAGTGGACGGACGGACATGGCGAAACTATAAGGGTTCCTTGTTTACTACGGAACCCTAAAAAGGAGCCCTTATTGTTTCAGTTTGTCTGTCTGTCACATTACTAAATAGGTATATCAATGCTATCGATTTAATATATTGTAGTTACAAAGAATGGTAACCCAAATCCATTGATTTTTTCCTGTAAAAATTACCGATTTTTTTTTTAATCTGCATTCTCCTCTCTCTGGACAGTCTGGACCATCAGTCTGCTATTCAACCAGGATATTTTTAGCTTTTTACGAGAAATATAGTTTATTTGAACAGTTCTATTGAAACGTGAATGAGACACGAGAGATTCGTACGAATATGTGTAAACGAATAATCAGTATGCGGTGTCCCGGCGGGCTCGGGTTGAGATCGATCGGCGGGCCTCAGATTACGGCACTCGTTAGCACTAAGCCTCTGCATCAGTTAACCGCACACTTGTGCATTATGAATTCCCCCCTAAGCTTTCCTTCGGGCTTTTTTATTCCCCAATGTCAAGAAAAATAATACAATATTCATTAGGAAACGGAAGATACGATTTAAAAGATTTGTTAAAAAGAGGGCTGCGCGAAACACTTGAACAAGTCATGCTTCTTTGAAAAGTTGCGTTTAAAACGTAGTGGTTATATTCTCTTTGGTTGCGTTGTTGGTTTATTTTGAAGGGGCGAAGTTTTCCTGCGATTATAAAGGATGGGGTTGACCCGGCAGTTTTTTTTAAATAGGTAATGATGTTTTCTGTGCATGTTCGCGTTATTTCTAATTTAGAACACAAGTAATTATTATTTTGTAGTCATCTGCTTGTTGTTCTCATTTTTAAGGACTTTAAAAACTTACTCGGTAAAACGTTTATTATATATAAAATAAAATGTATTTATTCTCAAAAATAAATAAAATAAGTATATTACCTATGTATATGTAAAATAGAATGTTATTTGTGCGTTTTGGTACTAGATTGAATTGATCACTAGAGGAAGCTTTATTCCATTGAACTGAGAAACCATGCAATTCCCATCGACTTCAATTGGAATAATCCCCATGGCTAGTTGTTGATGTCACGAAAAATACTCGTGCCCTCTTATATATTATCTTACATATTTTAATTAAATATTGGTTTCTCCATTCCAAAACAAGTTTCAGAACATCTTGTATTGAAATAAAACCATTTTGACCAACATAAAATACTTACTACTTTCTGAATAACTATTGTCTGAGGGTACAAATAATAGGTAAGCCATAACAAAAGACGACATAACATGAACGACTACGAAACAAGGTTCATATAAAAAAACAATGATAAGCCAGACAATCAAGTTCATCTCAGCATGAGCAGGTAAACAAAAGCCCGTAAATTATCGCCATCAAAGTTTGATCGCGAGTTTGATCAAATTGAACAATATAATTGTCATATTCATCTCTGTTGGATCAAACTTATTTAAACGCGTAAACCTCCTCAGCTCGGATATCTTTGTAGATTCCATCGCGTTATTATTTGCAAACAGTCAGCGATATTGGCATAGTAAGCTATAAATAAACTGATTTAATACAACATTGTAATAGTACATTACGTAACAAGGGCGGTAAAACAAAGAATGACTCAGATCGAAGGTATTTGACGCCCGAGCCGAAGGCAAGGGCGATAAATATGCGATCTGAGGCTTTCTTTATTTCCGCCCGTGTTAAGTACAACATTTTATGTCACCCCCTGGCCAGGAAGTGGGATTTCCCGCGCGCGGAGCGTACGGTAATTGCCGCTTTATGGCCAGGTGTGACATAAAATACTTACTCGGTTCACCAGCATTTGCAAAAGAGTAGAATTTAGTGTTACTTATAAAAACTCATCGAAGTGCAATATTGCAAGAGGTTAACTATTCTGACAACATAACACAGACAGTACTTAAGTTACATTAAACATTCCCACAACGAGATGTGTAAGGTTAAGTAAGATTGGTAGAGTAAAACTAATCTTAACCCCCGCGCGTGGTTCAATTTTACGGTCCTTCACTAGGCTCAGTTTATACAATTAACGCGCCTTAACCATAGTATTATACCATTATGTGGCCTAACAATATCTTGTATTACATATTACCATTATTACATTTAATAATTCCCGAAATATTGCCTTTAAATGTTAAATATAGGCAAATTTTCATGAATGTAAATACCTACTAATTTTACATAATTTTATCAACTATATTAAAAAACCGGTTAATGAATAATAATGAATCATTAGAGTACCTACTCATTAGTTAATTACACATGTTTACTCACTATTATATAATTTATTGCATCTAACCACGCTCATTTCCCTACAAGAATTCACACGCGAACTAACCGCTAACATTGAACGGAAACCGTATTACGTCGTATATCGTATCTCGTTATACGCAATGGATACGTAATATCCACGACAAATTAATTAGTAGTAGGGTAAGATTGATGTCGGCTCCTAGAGATAAGTAGGGCGCTACGATGAGAATTTCGTACAAAATACAAACATGTTGCTGATCGAGTGCACGCGTGATCAATGATCATGCGTTCAAGGCGACTGGTGCGCGAAGGAAAGCACTCAACTGGACCGAGTGAACAAACTTGTTCTACTATCTTTATACGCAACAATCATTATATTCAGGTGCCGATTGTCAAGGTAACTCGAATAACTTATTCGCAGCCTACAGCTGTTATCCCTCAGATCTGTTTACGATGAAAATTGTTATCTTTATATAATTGGCTTAACAATAGCACCAAGTATTTTAGGGGACTAACAAATTATATGATGATGCCAAATTTCTTTGATACTGTCTTAAAATAAGGATCAAGATATTCGAGATCGAGATCTTCATTCCGTAGTCCGTCGAGTCGAGATCAGTTGTTCGTTGTTCTTCGTAGAACTTTGTAATTCGATTTTGCGAGTTTGCGGAAGATACCGTCCTCGTAAATAAATAAATACTTCATTTTATTCAAGTTTCAACCAACTCAATGGGCAAAATGCATGTTCTTGTTTTGCTTATTTTGTACACGGGACAGCATTAAATGTAGAGTAGATCAAAGGACTCTTGGCCAAGATGGGACTATCAGACAACTTGGATTGTAGGATATGTGGCGAAGATGACGAGACAATGGAACACTTGCTGTGTTAATGTCACGCTCTAGCCAGACAAAGAATGAACGACTTTGATGGCAATGGCCACCCACAACCAAAGGAATTCAGAGTACTCCCGCTGAACTCCATCATCCGGTTCGTGGAAAGATTGGAGACCAGCTTGGAATAGGTATAAAGGAGGGGGCAATTGCACAAAAGATCCCATTGAGTCAAAGTGTATCCGCAAGGGCCCACATCTAAATAAGATAAGATAGGCCAGTAGATATTGAAATCAAAATTACTAAGCATGATGTAGTTTTGCATTTTTAATATATTGTAAAGATTAGTTTGGGTAGTGTGTATCCAAATTTGCAACTTCTAAAAACTGGAGCTTGCTGAGCAACACGCCAAATTTAGGGACTTTTTCACTTCATGTTTCAAAACACATCAATTGTGTATTTTTCGACGAAAATGTGTAAGTATAACGGTTTTAAAGATTTGCAACATATTAAGCCCAACCACAAATCTAGAAGCTCTCCAGGGACTAAGCTTCGGGCAGGAAAACGTCAATCGAATATAGTCCATAATTTTAAGTTCCTTTCGGAGCAGTTATCTCCGAATACATTTACTATGTCAAAACTATTTATGAGAAACCTTACACTCATATTGTCATCAGCTATTTTCGGATTATGTGTTATTGATATTACTTAAATATTAAAGCCTTTGAATTTTGATGCTTCATTCCCTTAGTTCAATTAAAATTTAGATGAATGTTAAATTTGGTAAAGTCAGTTTAATGCTAGTCCAATACACTAGTAGATGTTCAAACAAAAGAATATAAAACTGATAATCTTCATCGACCGTATCCATAAAATAACAGCGAAGCAAAATGAACTCCCCTGCGAATGCTAGCATATTAATTTATAATGTGGCGTTGGCCCGCTAAAATCGTACATTCTTGTGAAATCATGGATGCTTCCCGAATTAAGGCCTTATATTTATTTATTTATTTATTTTATTTATTTATTTAAATATGAAACAAACGGTCATACAATAAATATTGTTACAATTTTTACTTTTAATTTAGACCTATAGTTTCCATTTTTATTATACATATCTTTAAACAATATAGCACGAAATAGATATCGGAATCAGAATATTTATGACTATTTATGATTAATTAGTGTTGGGAATCCAACAATGTTACCTATAACATCCGCCGAGAGCCACTCATCTGAACTTTGAACCTTAATCTACCTTGAACGTGTTAATTCTGGGGTTACCCAACGGACATAACCGTTTGTCTCAATTTATTGCGAATGTTGGTGGAGAAGGAGACACACCGTTAGTAGTAAAGTGCATAATATACTATAACTACGAGATGTACATAGAACTGTCGCTGTGAAGATGAATGTAGAAGTGAAAGAAAATAAATGACACGAAACAATCAAGATATACTCGACGCAATAGCGCGAGAATAACGATTTTTTTTTTAAATAAGACTTTTTTAAATAACATATTGTTGTGAATTTTACTTTTTCAGATGTTACGGCTAAATTTTACTAGCCAGTTGTATTTAGGTACCTGTTATACTATACATATGTGAGTAAAGAACAAGCGACTATACCAAAGTATCTTTTTATACTTATAAAATTGAACATTATTTAAAATATGTTAATTTTCGTACACAATTAGATAAACCAACACATTAACCGTCGAAGGCTAAAGATAAAGTTTGTTATTGTTTTTGGAGTTCAAGTAACCATTTACTAACCAAAGCAACATTTTTTACATAAACCTGAAAGCTGAAGAAGAAATTGACCACTTGACGACGTTCACTCAAGACAATTCGTGAAATAAGTATATACTTGAAATTATTTGAACTGTCCGAGTCGTATCAAATTAGGCGGTTCAAAAAGCGACTTTACTGTCCAAGCGTGAAGATTCAAAGTCCAATGACAAGTTTTATAAAATGTCGGACATTTTAAATAATTTTTACTATAATAACAAGTTGAGAGCAGCCTCCGCTCGCTCGTAAATCACGGAAAAAATACCACAGTGCCTAACTATTGTATAAATTGCGAGACACGAGCAAAAATAATGCATACACTTTGTATTGAACTTCCATAGAAAGTGTACCCGTTATTTTTGCACTTGAGTGTAGGTTCCATTCCAAGTTAGGTATCGATTCTAGATTGATTATTTTCTGGTAATAGATCAGATAAGTGATATTCAATACTTTGTACTGAATATAAATCAGTAAAATATTACTTGTTTGCGGATAATAAGTCGTCGATCGACACTGACCCGGTTCACAATTGACTCGTTTTTATATCACAACAGCTATTATTTTAATAAACATCAAGCTACTGTGACGACTTTCTCTGACTACGCAGACTATCCTGTTGAATGCAGCGCCCTGACCCGATTATGTTACGTTACGTGACCATTTGCATTTTCAGAATCTAATTAGCGGAGCAAAAAGTTCAATTATCAGTATACTTACTGTAAGAATCGATTGACTCACACAATTTAATAGCTACTTAATATTATTTTTATTTGCTGAAACTGCGGCGCAGTTGTATTGTAATGATAATAGCAACTGCAATATTAAAATGATTACGTAGTGTGCGGTGCATTGCCTTGTGCACATTCAGGTGAGTTGCAGGTTGATAAGAAATAATTTTAAACGATTAGATACGGACAAAATCTACTTTTGTTACTATTCGTAGAATGTGATTGTAAATTTCAAGGTGCATTTGTATACAAATACACTTTACGCACACCTAAAAAAACCAGTAGCTATAGTATAAGTTTTTTCGAAACATTAACTAATTCGAACGCGTTTGCGTTTTGTCTCAAAATGTATGAAAGTGGTATGAAAACCTGAACAGCGCCTCTGGTGGTCACTAGTGGAAACTAAAACAGCGAGTATAACATTTGTTGCTAACCGATGAACGCGCGTATTTCAAACTCGGTGAGAGCGTTTTCATACATTTTGAGACAAAACGCAAACGCGTTCGAATTAGTTAATGTTTCGAAAAAACTTATACTAGAGCTACTGGATACAGAACATAAAGCTTGAAGTAGGGGCAAGCAACAGGCGGCAACAGGTAAACACACAGGTGGGTAATGAAAAGTTACACATACGCAGACATAGTTATCAACTCAAACTGCATACTTTCTCGTGATATTATAGGAAACAATAATTGCACAATTATACATCACACAATATTTTATGACTACATTAAGACAATCCATTTACATCGACCGAAAGACAACCATTTGATCCCAAGCTTTAATATATTATGTTGGATGTAAGGCTTTAAGCAATCATTTTTCATTTTATGCAATAAATGGAGTTATTAACTCATTAAGTCATAATGAAAGGATATCAGGTTTTTAAGAAGTAAAAGCTTTAAAAACAAGCGATGAAGGCGCTAAATACAAACCAAAGTAATTTTTTTCGTGCATGAAAGGTGCTAGAGTTTGGCTACTTTAACTCTACCAAGCAAATGAACTGTCAAACAAATATTTGGTTTGGCAACACTGCCTCACACGTCACATTTCCGTGACATTTCCATAGAAATATGACGTATAATGCAGTGTTGCCAAATTATATTTGTTTGACAGTTCATTTGCTAGGTAGAGTTAACGTACCCAGACTCTAAGTACATGTGACGATGTAGGTGATTACTTATTCAGTGAAGGCATATAGCGCGTTTATGCCTGGAAAACCTATAATCAATCGGTGAATTATAATGTAGTGTGTAGTTTGTCATAAAGTACGCACATAGCTCCTCTCCTTGCATGGCGTGACCATGCTAAACATTGCTCCTTAGATAAGGCTGAAGTGTTTCCAAAGAAAGAATGGGAGTATACTTATTTACATTCGAATCACAGTTTACTAAAAATATTTACCTAGACCTACGATTCAATGTTACAATATCACATCAGCTTCTTTATGTAGGTACTTCTGGTATTTACCACCAAGGCGAAAATGTGCAGGGTCAAACAAACAAGATAAGAAAACATTTACTTACTCCTAATACCATACAATGCGGCCGTAAAAGGCTCTCCGGTGGATTAGATTGTGGCCTCCTGCTGTGGTCATTAATCATCCAGGAACATTTCCTGAGTATGAAGTATTTCTTTTTAGCAAAAAATGTATATTTCATTGTTTAGTATATTTACACACTGACTCCCTTACGCATAAAAATGTACAAACCTCTGCTAACTAAAATGTGTTATTTTCACACAAGTGACGGATACCTAAAGACAAAAGGAATTTAACGGCATTTTAGCTAAAATAGGTGTGATAAAGGTTTATGAATAAGGCCTTTGGATGATTCACAGTAGACCGTTCCGTGTCCGGGCCGGCCCGTTTTCTAATACAGGACGCGCGACGGCCGTCGATTTCTTGTACTAGAAAACGGGCCGGCCCGGACACGGAACGGTCTAGCGTGAGCAGGTAGTCATCCTTAGTCTTTTCCTATGCTGTAAACCTCGTTTTACATATGTATTTTTGCTACATTTAATTAAATGTAAAACTGAAGGTAGGGAACTAGTTGCTTTATGTTAAAATTTATAATTCTTAAGGTCGCTATAAACTATCACAGTATATTACCAATAGTTATTTGTTCAACAAGAGAGCAAAGTAGATTTTTGCTGCGAGTGTTGATGTTGAGTCCCGAGCAAGCGAAAGATTCTATAATTGAATCACGAGCGTAGCGAGTGATTCAAAATTAGAATCTTGAGCGTAGCGAGGGACTCAAAGACACGAGATGCAAATATCTTTGCTCTCGCGTGATACATACAACTTTTCACCTCAGCGGCGAGAACATATTAAACTTTAATAACATCATTTACGGCTTATCATAGGCTTTTACGTGCGTGTCTCGTGATAAATCAGGCAGATTTAATTCAGCATTGATTAGGAATCTCCTGCTTGTCTTAACTCCTCAGCTAAGCCAGCACAAGACGAACGCAAGCGCGCGACACGAGTTTAGGCGCGGCGGACTTTAGGTACATAATCGCGCGAACTAATTCACATGCACACTAAAAATTAGTTGTATTGTTGTTAAAATACAGCCTATGTCAGTGTCACAGATTTCACTTACCTACGTATTTTAGTTATTTGAACAATATCTGTAGCGCAAGAATGAGACAATAACACTTTTTAAGTAGGTACTCTTCTCACTCGGGTCAGCTCGCGTGTACACTAAGACGCACTGTTTTTTAAGTCTAAATACACCCTTCATCACTATATTGTTTTGTAGATATTTTTATAATATTCAAGGCTGATTAAGATTATTAATTAATGTCTTTTAGCGCAAGACAGGATAAAAGAAAAACTAAAAAAAATCGCACAATTTTTTTAAAGGGTGCGTTCTGAAATGGCTCCGGTTTTATTATTCTACTAAAATAAACATTGTTAAAAGTAAAATTAATAATTAAAGTGATGAACTTTCTGTTTTTTTCTGCACTAAAGGTTTTATTTATAAATATGTATTATCATTATAATATTATATTTAAAAGAACCGTTGCCAACAACTTCCTGATAATTATAACTCTTAGGTTAATTTATGAGTTTTCGAACGTGTTTTTACGTTACTTATTTAGCGCGTTTTTGGGAGTCGATTTGAGTCGATTAGAGAATTTGAATATCAAATTAAGAATCGACCTATGTGGGCCCTCTCTTTTTTAATATAACGAATTGAAAGGGACAGAGCGATTGAAGGTCAAATATATCGAATTCGTAATATACTTCGAACTACGAAGTGGCAGATCTTGGCATTCGTGGACCAAAAATTAAAAAGCTACTTTGATCCACGCTCGCAGCAAAATTGCATTTTGGCCACTGGTTTCAAGCAGCAAAACAGCCGTGTTCGAGCCGCTGAGGTGAAAAAAATATTACCTATTTGCACTCACATTTTACCTTCCGTTTTTAAACTCAGACAGAACGCAAAGCAAAACAATTTTTATATATCGGCGCGCAGTTAGACCACAGAATAAATAATAGTACAGAGAGAATAAGTACGAGTAGATGGGTCAGGCCGTAGATTTTGCCACTTTTTGTATAACCTAACTCTCCGCCTCTTTTTTTTCTAACTTTATTAATGATTATATATTAATCAACTACTGCATTTTATTCCCCAAGAAATGGTGAACCATGGTCACTAGAGATATTTCAATAAACTCATAAGCTTGGAAAGTTATGACGATATATTTGTCAAAAAAGGGCGAAAATTTCATAAAAATCGCGAATCCGCCTTGGTAGTAGTGCACTTTGAGCGATCATAAAATTGAAACAATACCTATTTCTGGTTATCTGTTTGATTTGACTTTATGATATAATAGTTACCTATACCCCTTTTAAATATCGTTTCGTGTTTGCTAAGAAAGTATATTGTTTTTCGTACATTATAATAAAATGACCAACAGCCATTGTCTGTGCGTGATTTTTGTTGCGAGATCATTATCTCCCCAATTTGTGGCGTTAAACAACGGGTAGTTTGTATTCTGAGTAGTGGCAACACCGAACTAACCTAATCTGTGGTCAATATAGCGACAGAGGCCGTTATTTTCGCCAGTCTGATGACGCAGTGCTTCGAAATGAAATGGGTCACTTTTTTTTCGGAGCACATTTTTTGAGATTTCAAGGTAAGTGTTGAATTAATATCTGTTATTGTTCTTGCGGCATATTAAGTAAGGTGAGCGTGATCTTTCAAGGTTAAATTCACTTCAAAATATAGTCAATTTACTGAGTAATTGTCGATTTTATTTGCGCTATGTCGCGCAACGGTCGCGCAAATGTCGCGCAACGATCGCGCAGGTGTCGCGCAACGATCACGCAAAATGGATGCGTTATCGTTTTGCGTCAATCTGCGCGACCATCTCGGAGAATATTTTGCGCGACCGACTCGTAGTAAAGTGGCAAAATCTACGGCCTGACCCAGATAGTACAGATAAATTTTCCGGCCGGTTAACAAACACCAATAAGTAAATTATCTATTAAAGATATCACAGCGCTGCCAATTATGTAATAGATTCTTAAGCTCAGCAATTAACCAGTCTGTGTTGAATGTGTAATAAGTAGTACGATAATAAAACAAGGAATGTGTCAAATCTGTCTTCATTATTTAGTTAGAATATTGTTGGAGGGGTAACGTTAGTCAACTCTCACCTGTGAACAGGCTGCTGATGATTGAACAAAACTACACTACACTACTTACTACACGTAATTCTTGGAATAGAATAGTTTCAATATAAGTATGATCTGTTTGCACATGTAGGCACAGTAAATCGTTTACGCAGTGCGCATAGGCAACTCAGTCCGCGACCCAAGGACAACAAAATACCTAGTTAATTAAGTTATCTAATAAAAAAAGAGACTGCATTTCGATTCGGTCCCAACGCGGACCCACTCATCTGATGCTATTCTTGCTTCTTATCTCTTAGGTGAAATGTTATTGCTAAAGAACGGACAGCGAATCTAAAATCAGCCAATATTTGACCTGCTTGACTTGAGCCATGTTATTTTGACTTCTTCTGATAGCGGGATAATACTATGGGCAGATTTTCATGGCTCTATTTCGAGTTTGATAAGTAGTCTAGTCCAGTAACATAATTAGATTAGACTCGTGTGTATTTTTTGCGCGCCCGTTCCACGTACACCAAGCCTTATTCACTAGCTTATTTATATATTTTTTTATATGAGGATGGTGGCAAACAAGCGTACCTGATGGTAAGCGGATACCGCAGCCTATTAGAAGCCCGCAACTCCAAAATAGTCACATCCGCGTTGCCGACCCTTTATAAATTTGAGGATTCACTGTATTGATAATAGAAGGGACAAAATTAGGTCCCTCGCTCTCAACACATTACATCCTTGGGAGCTCTGGCAACCTTGCTCGCCTCCAGGATATTTATTGGACATTATTAAATGGTCATTCCGAGGTTTATGTATTGAAAGCAACTGTTTTTAATGTTAATCATCTAGTATTTATTTTTTATGTATTTGAGTACACTGTTGTTTGGACCGTAAGCTCGTACTAGCATTAGGTATAGGGAATTCAAACTGTCTAATTTGTTGAATTGAACAATAATAATCTTTGACAATACTTTATTTTATTCCAAACAAAAGTCGGACAAATCTCCGTCATTCAATCAATGCTTTCATTAATGAACGAGCACGCATAAAATATGACTCACGAAGTAATGAACCACGACCTGCCTCAACTGAACGGACGTAATCGTCCTAGCTACGTGTACCTCTATAGACACATATTGATTTCACCGGGTTTTCCTCAACAGGCATAATGGTAACAGTAAGACAGATAATATTAAGCGGTTTACAATGAGTTGTACAAACCCAGGCGTCTTTCACAACTCGTTTCCTACCCAGCCGTAACCGTGTCGAGGAAAAACGTGCGAGTGAAAAATAATAAGGCATTGTATTAGTACTTGTAACAGATAACCGCGATTGACATTGTCTCCGCTTGACAAGCCTTTGTAAGCGAATTACAACCGTTAATAATTGAGCGAACCGGCTGCATCGGAAACCTTACTGGCAATGTTATTCGTAGATGTAAATCAAATTAGGTGTTGAATTGATTGAATTGAATTCTCATTCATAGTCCATGTAATATTGCAAAATAGAATAATAAATAACTTTGAATTTGGTGTTTCTAGGCTAAATATGTCGAATCTACGGTCGTTTATTTTCGGCTATTAAAAAACTTGAATTCTACATAGGAAAAAGAATATCAAAAATAAGTGGCAACCATTTGTTGTTTTTACACCTGCACTCTAAAAGCAACCAAAGTGGCGGCAACAATAGTACACATGCACATATAATCTTCTAAATTATTAATAGGAATGATAACGTGACCACATACTAAGCGGTTCCAACAAGATTTATCTGTTTACTCAGATGACCGAAAATAATTTATTAGTGAGACATTATATGTTATCGATGCATTATTGAATTGTATTTTATGTAACATACGTCGGTCGGTTACTCCTGTACCTCCTGTACATGGTACCTCAACAGTAAAAAGAATAATGGTCGCCTGGAGTAAATATAGGTAAGTAGTTAATAATTACTTAAGACTACTTCCTGATTTGGCGGGGGAGATCGGTATATTTACAGTACATTTATATCTTGTTCTTTGACGTGAGCGTACAGATTTCGCATAGCTTGTTTGTTAGAAGTATCATGCGCGGAAGCGGGACGGCGGGCGATTATTGAGTTTCGCACGCTTAAATTCAAATTCGATCCATAGAAAATTTAAAGTATTGAACACTTCGCATTCAGTTTTAAGGTACAAACACACTAGACCGTTCCGTGTCCGGGCCGGCCCGTTTTCTTAATACAGGACGCGCGACGGCCGTCGATTTCTTGTACTAGAAAACGGGCGGGCCCGGACACGGAACGGTCTACCTATGTACCTTTAACAGTAGAAATTTACTCATAGTCATTTATTTGTAAAGCCAATTTACATGTCAACAGAATTTGATGCAATATAGACTATTAGTGTCAAAATCGATCGTAATACTAGGATCTATACGTAAAAAATATATTTACAAGTTTTTTTTTAAAGCACCCATGAAACAGTAGGAGGTCAATCTTGGTCCCGTTGTTACCAGAATCCAGTTCTGATGATAGAATCAATTAGGAATTGAGGAAACTCTTCAAAACTTCACGGGAAACATATAGCGAATTTAAGTGTTTTCGGTAACAAATCAAGTATTTGCATTCAGAAAGTAGCATTTGGTTAAGGCCAGGCAGCCCCACTGCAATCCCGCTCTCTACGGAACTCTGCGCGTAGTTTTCGTGAATATATGTACATTTTGATTGATTTTTGGAATACTAGATCATTTATCAAAAATCTATCCGGTTATTTTGTTAGAACAATAAAAAAGCTACCCTTTTTGTAAAATAAACATATCGCAGCCATTGACAATTACGAAATAATCAGCATGAAAGTTAGTTTTTACGATGATATTTAGAATTTTTTCACAGAGTTACCAAATCATTTTTCAATATTTTGTTCGGTTATTTTGTTACTTTCTTTCTTTTTCAATCTACACTATTTTTTGGGTAGTGTAATAAAATTTACACTACACAAAAGAAGAATTATTCTACTTCTTCACACTCTAACCTCAAACTTAAATATTTTCGTCGATTCATGAACTGGCCTGGTCTTACTTAACAGGAACTGATGTAAAAGACCACGGATGGTCATCCAAAACTCCTACTGTTTCATGGGAGGTGCTAAGATATTTCGATCAAGATAATGAAGTGACTATGACAAAGCCAATTTAAATGGGCCTGATGTAAAGTTACCATCAAACTCATCTGGTAATTGAAGCCAATGATGCCAATGGTAGGCAATGGAACTCCGTAACCATCTTAACCAGCCAGCGAATCGATGGCTATTTTCTAGATGGAGAGAGAATAAAGATCCTATTTCCGATGGAGTTTTTTGGTGAAATGGGTCCCAGCGAATGGATTCTTCTAAAAGCGGCTTTACGTATATTTTGTGGTATAATGAAATTATGGAAAACGTCACGTTGACTTTCCGTATCATCGAAATTATGAAAATATGGCTAACGTATAATGGCGCTACTACACTTCGCTATCCGTATTCGCCTCCCATTCATTTGCGATATTATAGAAAGAGATGCAACACGAATATTTGCACACGCATAGCGAAGTGTGGTGGCGGCATAATAAGTAAAGTAGGTAAGTATATAAGTTGTCAAATGTAAAAACAGTTGCAAAACAAAATATTTGGATTGTAAAGATTCGGTGAACCATTTTCGGACAAGTGAAATTTGGGTTTTTTTTTTCGAAACATCGATAGGTTATCTGTTTAGTTAGTAATTAAGTATTTAATTGTTGCAAAACGGTTTCAATTAATTAATTATCCGTTTTGTTAAAAAAAACCTATATTAGTGCCGATTTTCGAGTGACGAACACACCATATCGAACTAACACTCGTGAGCGACCGAAACGAAATTTTGAGGGAGAATTTTCCTTTAAGGGGAGGTATCCCCAACGCAAATGTCCCGCTCTAACACGCGTTAGTTTACAATTAACCATCCCGCTCTCTACGCAAGCTCTGCGGGTAGTTTCGTAACTATTTAGCTATAGTCATTAAACCAATCATTTTATCAAAGTAAATGCAGCGTATTTGTCTATAATTTTTATTATATTTAGGATCTTTAATACAAAAATTAAATGTAAAATATCAGTAATATAGACGTAGTATTGAAAATACATTCCAAAAAGGGGTAACTTCGCGTTTTTTTTCTATGGAGTGAAATTCATCAGGTCATGTATACGATTTTGACTAGACAAGATCCTTATGTAACACATATATATTTTTTTTTTAGATTTAAGACACTATGTCTCAGATGGTTTATAAAAACTCAAAAGTGGTAAGTAAATAATAAAAAGGTTTATCAACATGGATGCACCTGACTGAATACACATAGATACAACAAGCCAAGCAAATAATGGCTTGTTATGATATATTCTGACGAATATATTATTCTGTTCCTAATGTTATTAGACGCAGCGTAGTCACATGTCGACTTTGTGTATTTTAACTTATTGTTGTCAATCTTCATAATATTTATAAAATATCATGGGTTATAAAAAAACTAACTGCAAAAAGATCTCCTATTAAGTACACAACATTTTTTTAAAATCAATGGCAATGATATTCCTTTAATGAGAGATTTAAACATTTAAAAAAATTCCTAGAACCACAGAAATATATCAAGATAGAAGGAACGAGTGTATGTACCTCGCGTGGCGAAATTACGTCCCGGAGACACAACTGCTCGCCGCAAACTTCAGTGTGCTCCCGATCGCGTTATGCGTGCGACGCCAGGTTTTAAAAACAAAATGATTCGTTGCGCAATAATTAATTGTTCAAACACTTCCAAGAAAGTTGGAGCTGTTAATCGAGGTATTTCCTTTCATTGGTAAGTACAATTTGTCCTTAAATATCTGTTAATAATTAAAAAACGAAATATTTTATTATTTTCAACATAACGGTAGCGGGCGATTGTGTGTCAACGCTAGCTTTCCATTGCGGCTTTAATTTGACGAGCCAGACTTGGCGTGCGTTCAAAACCAGCAATGTAAAAATAAGCTATTCAAACTGTCGAGTCACGTTCAAGGTCGATAGTCATTTTTTCTGTCAAAACTAAAGAATAGTGCTGTGCACTGCGATTTTCTTACTCGATTATTAAAATTGAATTTGAAAACAGACGAAATAATAATTACGTTCTTATATTATTATGCAGCTATATAATGTACGTAGTGCAAAACAAATATTATTAATCGCTTTCCTCTTAGCTTCTAATATTTCTTCGCGGGACTTCTTTGATTTTTCCATGGTCTGTAACAAAGAATATATAAAAAACCGGCCAAGTGCGGGTCAGACTCGCGCACGAAGGGTTCCGTACCATTATCTATAAAAACGGCAATAAAAATTATATCTTTTGTATGGGAGCCCCCTTAAATATTTATTTTATTCTTATGCATATTAAATTAATATGCATTTGTTGTTATAGCGGCATCAGAAAAACATCATCTGTGAAAATTTCAACTGTCTATCACTTTTCATGAGATACAGTCTGGTGACAAACGGACGGACAGCGGAGTCTTAGTAATATGGTCCCGTTTTACCCTTAGGGTACGGAACCCTGAAAATGGTACACGTTTTTAGGTACTTAGTTAATAACTGGAGCGGCTAATATGTACAAATTACTAAAATGTAACGCAATTTATTGGTTATTAGGTAGGTACTTACATTTATATTTTTCGATTTAAATTCTGAGCTTACTCATTTCCTCTGTCAAAACATATCTTCTGTCGAAAATAATAATCATTTCCTCTGTCGGTTCTTATCGATTTTTTTTAAATCGATGCATAGAATCGGTGCCGAGTTCTAATACTTCTAATCGATCCTTTTGAATCGTTTTCGCGCGGCTTATGTTTCTCATCACTAAATTACGCTCGTGACGTCAAAGTACCTACGCAAAATGTTACACGCTCGGTCTCCCTACAAATTGCCGAACTCTTTCCTTCTATCTTGATATATTTCTGTGCCTAGAACTTTTGAAAAATTTTCATCCAGTATTCATTAGGTCATCTTTCCACATTAGTCACTAATGGTTTTCTAAAACAAAATAATAAGTATCAATATTAATTGATTAATATAATGGATTACCATTGCATGTAGTTGTGGTCCACTAGTAAGTAAAATGTCTATTCGAATAGGTGATACAAGACAAGAGGGAGTTACTTACCTATAAGTCTTTTGCCTGAAGCATGATAATAGATTAAAAGATGTGTTGATCATCACATAAAAATAACGTCTCTCTTAGGTGTCAACAAAAACTTTTAATTAAGTTTTGGGCATCTGTTTTGTCCGGAGCGAGCGAGCAAGGATAATTTAACAGCGATAGTAAAACTTAGTTTTCCAACAAACTCCATAATTTGATATTAGAAGTTGGATGTACACTTCATTAAGCGTTTATACGTAGTCACGTATGGAATTTAGTTTGAGAAACTATAAACAAAACAAATACCTCGAGACACCTCGAGAGCAAAAGTTTCGGGTCACTACCTACCATACGTAAATCGTAATATTTCGAAAACAAATTCACCTACCATAAAGAAATAAATTGAATTAGACAATTTAATAATCCTTCATTACACGTACCTATAATAACAATAACTTATTTGTTGACGTACGTGAAGTAATGGCATTAAAAAAGTTATAAACAAGTTTTGGCTTTGCAAGCAAAATGACGCCATTTTTAATTTGTTGTTTTAAACAAAGTAAAATAAATGATCAGTTATAAATGTAATGCATTTTATTTTAGTAACATTAAATTGTCTGTAAGGTTAAATTTATTTCAATACGATAGCTTTATTCGCACAGAAATATATCAAGATAGAAGGAAAGAGTTCGGCAATTTGTAGGGAGACCGAGCGTGTAACATTTTGCGTAGGTACTTTGACGTCACGAGCGTAATTTAGTGATGAGAAACATAAGCCGCGCGAAAACGATTCAAAAGGATCGATTAGAAGTATTAGAACTCGGCACCGATTCTATGCATCGATTTAAAAAAAATCGATAAGAACCGACAGAGGAAATGATTATTATTTTCGACAGAAGATATGTTTTGACAGAGGAAATGAGTAAGCTCAGAATTTAAATCGAAAAATATAAATGTAAGTACCTACCTAATAACCAATAAATTGCGTTACATTTTAGTAATTTGTACATATTAGCCGCTCCAGTTATTAACTAAGTACCTAAAAACGTGTACCATTTTCAGGGTTCCGTACCCTAAGGGTAAAACGGGACCATATTACTAAGACTCCGCTGTCCGTCCGTTTGTCACCAGACTGTATCTCATGAAAAGTGATAGACAGTTGAAATTTTCACAGATGATGTTTTTCTGATGCCGCTATAACAACAAATGCATATTAATTTAATATGCATAAGAATAAAATAAATATTTAAGGGGGCTCCCATACAAAAGATATAATTTTTATTGCCGTTTTTATAGATAATGGTACGGAACCCTTCGTGCGCGAGTCTGACCCGCACTTGGCCGGTTTTTTATATATTCTTTGTTACAGACCATGGAAAAATCAAAGAAGTCCCGCGAAGAAATATTAGAAGCTAAGAGGAAAGCGATTAATAATATTTGTTTTGCACTACGTACATTATATAGCTGCATAATAATATAAGAACGTAATTATTATTTCGTCTGTTTTCAAATTCAATTTTAATAATCGAGTAAGAAAATCGCAGTGCACAGCACTATTCTTTAGTTTTGACAGAAAAAATGACTATCGACCTTGAACGTGACTCGACAGTTTGAATAGCTTATTTTTACATTGCTGGTTTTGAACGCACGCCAAGTCTGGCTCGTCAAATTAAAGCCGCAATGGAAAGCTAGCGTTGACACACAATCGCCCGCTACCGTTATGTTGAAAATAATAAAATATTTCGTTTTTTAATTATTAACAGATATTTAAGGACAAATTGTACTTACCAATGAAAGGAAATACCTCGATTAACAGCTCCAACTTTCTTGGAAGTGTTTGAACAATTAATTATTGCGCAACGAATCATTTTGTTTTTAAAACCTGGCGTCGCACGCATAACGCGATCGGGAGCACACTGAAGTTTGCGGCGAGCAGTTGTGTCTCCGGGACGTAATTTCGCCACGCGAGGTACATACACTCGTTCCTTCTATCTTGATATATTTCTGTGTTTATTCGTTTTCAAGATATTGAAGTAAAATCTAGTGATCCGAAACTTTTGCTCTTGAATAGGTACGGTCAACCAATTTGATTTCTGGGCCACTTCGTACCTTTTCACAGTGAAAATCTATCTGAAAGCCGCTAAAAATCTCATACTAATGTCACTATGACAAGGTACGAAGTGGCCCAGAAATCAAATTGGTTGACTGTACCTATACACTATACCTTTTTGTTTACACTTCATTTCGACCGGTTTTCCCTCAAAATGTAGGTAGTCCAATTGTCCTTTTGAAAGCTATGACGAAAGACTCGCAAGTGTAATTAAACTTTTAATGAGTATACTCGCGTGTCACAGTATCCTAAATGGGAAACCAAAATATTTGAAATACTTAGGTACCACTCGTAAAATCTTAATACAAAATCTTATCATCTTATCACAAATGATATACTACCTAATTAATCACTTACCTAGAAATAATGAATACAGTCGATGTATGAACACTTGGGGTCACAGGGCAATTATGAATACAAATCTTATAGCTTACTGTACCGTAGTGGTATCGAGCTTTACGCGGGTGCCACGGCCGACGCGGCTTGCAACAACGGACTAAGCCGTGCCCCTGCGCAACCAATATATTTATACACCGGCAGCGGGGATGAAGTTTAGCCTGCCGATACTCATATTAATAATACTATAATAATTATAATAAATGTAACAACCGTGTGACTATTTGGACTAATTGTCAGGAGGTCATTATATAGGCTGTATGATCCAGTCATATACTTGGGTCATACGCAAAAACGAGTTCAGTTAGTGTTGCTTTTGCTGTAATCGTAATAATATATTATTTAATTTTTTTTCGTAATTCGGATTCTATTTTATAATAATTAGTTCAACTAGATTACATGCAACCCAAATTTTTTTTTTTTTAATAATTAATTTGATTTCAAAAAGTCCCTCCGGTGGACTGTTCAGTTTCGTAGTTGACATGTTCAAAAATTCATATTTCTTCAAATGTTTGATGATTATTTTAATGATTCATTGGAAACGGTCATATTTGCCTTCTCGTATTTTTTTAAGGCTAAGTAGTAGGTAAAACGTTAACGGTCTTCGAGATAAATATCATAAACATACGGTTATACGGCGGACCGTCTCTTCTGTGGTCACAAAAAACCGGTACAAATCTTCAACTAATGTTTGGAATCGATTGTAAATATTTTGCACTAGCAACACTACGCAGTAGCTGTCAATCAACGCTGTGAATCCATGGAAACGCACGCGCCAAAGAAACAAGTATTGCGGTTTAATCGTTTTTTTAAAGATTTTGGCCAAGATCAGTGCTTCTTTTCTGTTCTTCGCGTTAGAAGGTAAGCGAAAATTATATTAACTTATGAAGTTTCAGCTGCAATGGCTTTGGGGGAGTATATTACATAACCGCTGGGCAAGCCCCCCTAACCTCAAAGTGTGTGCACTCTGAAGCCATTTTCTGATAGAAAGACCATTCTGTGGACGTATTTCATGTGGACTTGTGTGTCCACAGAATGGACGATATTAATTTAAAACAGTGATGGTGTGTCCGCTTTTTGTTTTTCTTCTCGTGTGTCCGGTCAAAAACCATTAATTTGTTAATTGTGTGCCTTTACAACGGATATTAAAACTGAATTTTGTTTAAAAATGTCATGAGAGAGGATTATTAAGAAATTGATATCCACAGAAAGGTTTCAATGTCCACAGAAAAAAATATGTTGATTGTTGCATTTTAATATGTTTTCGTTTTGTCGATTTGCGTTTTCTTATTATATTATTTTATATCTATTTTAACTAATGCAAACATATCTGGCACTTTTGCTTAGCTTAAACCTATCATGGATCTGTAAATACTAATTAATGTCCACAGAAAAGATGACCTTGATTCTGGCTTTTAAAGGAATGTTTCTTTTGTCAACTTTAGTCGTCTTATAACTACAATATGGTGTCTTTATATTTATTTAACTGGCGCAAACATTTTTAGCACTGAAACATGACTTAAACTTATCACTGATAGTTTAAAATATGCTTGGCATGGTGTGGGAATATTTTAGATGAAACTTTTCTTTCCAGAACATCTACTTTCTACAAATGGAGGATGACAGTGATGAAAATATCTTTTGATGGACATTTCTATACTTAAATAAAAAAAAATGAATCTGTTTTGTGAGTCGATTATGAATTATGTTAAGCTTAACTATAAATGTTATCTTCTGTGGAAAACACAATATACATTCTGTGGACACATTTGTTTTTTTATTGTTGATTGTTTTGTTAGTGGTTTGATTTACTAAATATGTGACTTAGTGTCTACTGAAACAATCTAGTTTCAGTAAATATTGAATAATTTTTTAGAGCTTGAGCGCCAGAATTATTGCGAATTTTGCTCTTTTCTGTTGAAAAATCTGTCACTCCTGTGGTCAGAAGAAAAACAAAAATTGCTGTAATTTTCCAAATATTGCGAAACGATCTAGTTCATTATTTTTGCAGAGATGTCATAAACTACCTTCATATAAAACTTAAACATTTTGTTCAAATATATCACATTTTCATTTCTTGAAATCCAAACCCGTTTTTGCGTATGACCCACTTAGGAGTTTAATTCACTTCGGAATGAGGTATAATAAGCTGGAAACTAGGGATTGCAATCCGGTCCGGCCGGTTCCGGTATATTTTGATAGGCACCGGATCCGGCAATATTCACCGGAACCGGCCAAGTGCGGACTTCGCAAACTTAGGGTTCCGAACGAAGCGCAAAATTAAGTTGGCCTTTTAGAAAAAATAAGGACATTTTAAATAAAAAACCAAGAGGTACCAAACCCTAAAAGTAACGTTTATTTCCCAAAAAACATTTAACTAAAAATCACAATTTGGAATGTAGGCCAATAGGTGACCACCACGTCAATAACACGCATCAACACAGTATAATACGAGTAAATAATTATGAGATTCGTAGCGGGCTTCGGCAACCATAAACTCTAATTATGCCTAGGCCTAGTTATTAAAAGGACCATCTCGGATCGCGGCTGGGTCCGGGAAAAGGGGAAAGACCTGGAAGTGCTGGCTGGACGTTGTGAGGGATGACGACATGCGTGCCAATGGTCTCACACAGGAGGATGCCGAAAACCGTGCGAAGTGGAGGAGAAACAGCAGGAAAGCGGACCCTGGGCCCCGAAGCAGTAGCTGAGGGGCAACCGGAACAATCGCTCAGATGAGAGAGAGAGAGAAAGAATAACCAACTTAATCTGCTGCACTAGCACTAAATACGATCTATCTCTTATTTATCGACCCAACTCCTTAACGAACTCTTTGGCTTCCGGACCCTAGGAACCCGCAGTCTCTACCACAAAAGGTACAAAGTAGTATGTACTTTGGTTCCAAGATAGGGAATTTGCCATACATCAGTTTAGCAGCATACTACCTGACTCAGGCCAAGCAGATGATATGACTCCTAGAATGAACCGGGAAAACGCATTAACTTCTGCCGACGCTGCCGTGAAACCAGTGTCAAACTGACACGTAGTAGTGGCACGCTGGATAACACCCGTCGAAATATTTCATTATTATTAAACCGAGGTGTCCTTCTTCCTCTAGAAGGCACTACAAGTGCTTGCCCTTTCTCAATCCTTGGAACCCAAGTCCCGGAAAGCCACTGCGATTCTAAACCAAGCGGTATGCAGCAGGCTGGCAGGGGGAAGGTAGTGCATGCAGCTACGCAGCTAGGCCTTATTTCAAGCATATATACCTATACTTTGCGCAGTTGAGTTGAGACGCGCCTTCTTTCAAGCCCACTGAATCTCTCGGTAGATCCGCAAAAATATTGTAACTAAAGTTTTTTTTTTCATATTCTTTATACAATTATTAAAAATATAGTTTTAATAGTAGTTTATGCAACTGGTACATAATGAGGGGCATTAAAACACGAGTGTGCTTTATGAAACGAGCCGAAGGCGAGTTTCATAATAAGGTCACACGAGTGTTTTAATGCCTAATTATGTACAGTTGCATACATTACTTTATCTACACACATATTATAAGTACTCTAAGATGGGTTCAGAAGCCGAAGGCAAATGAGCTGCATTGCTACCAGTGCTACCGGTTACATATTTATAGTAGCCGGTATTATATAACATTTGAAATCCTTATCCCCGAATTAGTCAAAATCAAGTAGGTATAATGACGATTTTTCGATTTTTTTTTTTTTCTTAAAATTCAAAATTAATGTAAAATTTGAAATCCTTATCCCCAAATTAGTCGAAAACGAGTATAATGAAGATTTTTCGAAAAAAAATTTTTTTTTGCTCTAAATTCAAAATTAATATAACATTTGAAATCCTCATCCCCAAATTAGTCGAAAACGAGGATACTGACGATTTTCCACAAAAAATTTTTACTACAAACTAAAAACTAATTATAAAACTAACTTAAACTATTAAAAGAAAAAATAAAACTTAAAAATCTAAAAAAGGCCCCCGTGGCACACTGAAAAAACGTCTGGGTTAAAAATAACAAAAATACTGTCAAAAATAACCCACCGAGTTTGTCAATATAGCACCTGCAAACTTTGTAGCTAAAATTAAATAAGTCAACTTTGTTGTTCTCACTTATCAAATAGTAACCGATACACTTGGTTAAAAATTGTTAAAGTTAAATTGGCTGTAATTAGCCAATTTTTACTTTGTAATCAGAGAAAACTAACCCAGTTATTTAGTATTTTTAAACGATTTATTCGGTAACTACATGTTTAAAATTAAATAATGCAGTTGTCAGCTAAATACCAGAAGGTTGCGTGATCAAATCACGTCGGGGTCACCAATGTAGAAGAGAAATGTGCTCCTATATAGTAATAATATACAGTGTTAATATATACATGAAAGGGATATCTACAAACAATATACATATATACAATAGATAGGAGACACAGGAAGAAACGACAATAGAGAGATCTCTCAGGGACCGAAGTCCAATGAGAGTTGGTTGGAAGTTCTATATACGCAACTGACTTAAGAAACTTCGATAGCGCGATGCAGAACATGTCAGATTTGACCGTTGCCTAGGAAGGATTATATTTACTAAAGCAACTTGTTTGTTTCTTAGTGATTCACGCAGTTATTTGCAACAAAACAACATATCTAATATTAAGCAAGTCGTGCAAGGTCTGTCATTAAATAATGCACTAGTTAAACAATGACAGTGTAAAATTCGTTATTTCTAACTGAGTCGGGTAAAGATTATCTTTACCGAGATCTTCATTCGGAAATTAATAAGTGTTTTGTTACAATAACCAAAAACGTTTAACAGAATTTGCTTGTTTATCATTTACTAAGCATTTTTTCGCATTTTAATTAAATCTTGGTTGTATGTAACTAACTATTATTTAACCGAGCCAAATTGGTACTTTGCTAGCGTTTCGTTTTTTCAGTGCATGGTGCCAAGAATGCTGGCAGCGTTTCCTCGCTGTATGGCGATACTAAGGCGTTGTGCCAGGAAACTGCCAGCCCTCTTGTCCCCAGTGACGTCGACTAGTCTCTTAGCCAGTTGACGGAAGAGCTCTATTGCCCCAGGGCCCCACGGACCGAGGGTCTCGACGCCGAAAGCAACGAAGTTGTATCCGGCGTCAAGACCCCTGTATTTCCGTATTTTGTTGGCTTCGGCCGCCTCGGCCGCTGCGCCGGCCCTTTGGATTGTACCGTGGAGATGAGACGGAGCTAGGGTGTCCACACAGGTTGCATCCCACACCAGCACCCGTCCCATTTTCCACGGTATTAGGGACATTCCGTCCGGTCTCTTGCCATCGTCACGAACGATACCGACTGGTTCGAGCACCGCCGGCACGTTCACGCTAGCAAGAGACCGGCGGATTATGTCATTAAGGGCGGCGTGTCGCGAAAAACGGCCGGCGCTTTTTGCGCACGATAGGCCGTGGTGCCCCAACTGGTCGACGTCACTGCCACAGGGACATTTGTGCGGAGCACAAATTGGAACTCCAAGGCGCAGGCTAACTGCTAGTCGGAGCGTGGTGTTGTCGAGGAATGTGCCAGTATTTGGACAGGGGTAAGCGTTCATCCATTGACCAGCCTCCTTGCAACCAACAGCAGTCAGGCGTGCCCGTTCCACTTCAGAGCTGCCGTTAAGTAGGGTGGTGTACGTTGATTTTGAAATGACATCATCCCAACACTTTTGGGATTTTGGATTTGCGGGTACGTTTTCCCCCGGGCAGGCCGACAACCAGGCATTTACGGCGGAGTCAGAGCCCACAATCTTGTAGTTTGAAGGGGGATCCCCTAGGATTTTGCCTACAAGAGTGTATGAGCTGTGGACAGACGACAGAAATGCCGGTAAAGCTACATTAGAAATTTTGCGCAACCCTAAACCCCCGTATCGGACGGGGAGGGATGCTTGACACCAGGATTCTTCGCTGAGCCTTAAATTTAATATTAATTCCAAATTGGTTTTGATTAGGGAGTCAATAGGTGTTAATAGATTTTGATGTTGCCAGAAGGCGCTGCAGCGAAGCATATATGTAAATTTTGGGACGAAAAGGCAGCATTTCAGGATGAAAAGGGCCGAATGGGAGCTAATTTCAAGTAGACGATCTGAGCAATGCTGAAATTTAGAGATGGTCTTATTTATGTGGTCCGGAAAGGCTTCGTCGAAAATTGGGGTTCCTAGGAGGTTAAGTGAATCCTTGGTTACAATTTTTATATTGGGAGTTAAATTATTAAACTTTTCTATAATTTCTGTGTGATTTAGGCTCGTGCTGTGTATGTAAAGTTCACACTTGCTGAAATTTAGATCTAATCCAATGGATTCGAATTTGTTTTTGAGGACGGTTAGGTCTGAAAGTACGGTGTTCACATTGCCTCCTAGGGTGCCGTCGTCTAAATACCAAACATTAAATTTGGAAGTCAAATTTTGAATGATAGGGTTGATGCCTAGACTGAAGATGGCCGGCCCGAGGGGGTCACCCTGCTGGCAGCCAACTTCTGAGGAAAGTTGGTTATCACGGTACATTAGTTTAGAAGGATCGCCATAACTTTGAAGGAGGTAATTGTATAGTTCAGGTATATTGTCTCGGACTTCTGTCAGGAGGGTGTCTCTGTTTAAAGAATTAAAAGCATTTCTTACATCGACCTTCAGCAACACCTCACATTGGTCGGTATTAAGGTAGGTGCGTAAGGCATGGACAGCTGCCTCGCATCCACCTTTAGTCCCGAAACCTAATTGTATGGGTTCAAATTTAAGTTGCAACTTCGGCATTATCTGCTTAACGGCAGTTTTTGAAGCAAGACGTCTTAACGTTGCGCCAACTGCGATGGGTCTTACGCCGCCATCCTTTTTTGAAAGGGCAATGAGATTAGCTCCGTATAAGACCGGCACTATTTCGGGGTTTACTCCTCCAGTCAACATAAGGTTGACCACATTTTTAATAGAGGTGATCAGTTTCTTGCCGATGTCGCCTACGCCGTGTGAGATCAGGTCCTTTATGTGTTGCGGCGAAATTCCGTCGAGTCCTGCAGCTGAGCCGGTTTTAAAACTGGAAATCCCATCAATTATATGTTTTTCTTCTATTTGTAGGCAGTCCTGTATTGTAGTAGGAGGATCAAGAAATGGAGGTGTTGCTGGGGCTGAGGGATGCTTTGATTTTAAGGCCAAGAGAGTGTCGGGAGAGTCAGGTGATAGAACGTCACTAGAAAATAGTAGCCGAGCAGCGCCTTTTAAATCTCCGTCATTTATTTTATTTTCTACACTCTTGGACAGGTTGTAAATGGAAGGTTTTTTCTTAATTGTTATTAAATTATGAGTTGGGTCTGAGGGTTTGAGGCAGTTGTTTTTGATCTTTTGGGTTAATGGTATGTGGATATCTTCGGTTGTAGAGGTAGTGTGGAGGGAGTAGTATGAAAAGGAAAGGAGATCGCGCCAGCTTTCGATGCTGTTGGTTTCCACGCACTTGTCTAGAAGGTTGGAAAGACGTGTAGCGACACATATTCTAGCTACACGTGGAATCCTTTTGATAACAGGAACAGTATATTTAAGCTAGCTGAGGTGAAGGTGCAAACTGCCTGAAGGGCAAAATGCGTCTGGAGTACATTGTGGATGGTTTGAAGTTGTGGCGGGAGTAATAACCTGTGAATGTTGTGACAAACAGTTTCTATGAATTTTAGAGAAGTGTATCTTTAATCCACGTGACGTATCAAAAGATTTTCGGCATATGTGGCATGTATGATTTACTAGGGACGTACTATCACCAGGGATCGGATACCGGTATTATTTTCAAACCGGTTTCGGCCATTGACCCCAAACCGAAATGAATAGCGTTTGTGGTTTCGTTCTTGTTTCTGGTTTTCGGCACTCAAAACCGGTTAGTGAAGGAACTGTTCTGGGCCCAATTTCGTTTCCGTGGAACGAAATTAACCGGTTTTCGACGGAGACAACCAGTCTTAACTCGAATTTTTGACAGAGGCCGCCAAGGGTTACTATTATCCGCAGCGAGAGTGCGCTTACAATTTATTTAAAAGCTAATTTATAATTTTATATTAAATTTTACCACAGGACCTGATGTCGAGGGTATGATGATGCAATCGGAAGAGAGGTACTGGAACTGCCTAACGGAAAGTGATAAAGTAGTCGAGTTTGGGCTTGTTTGTTTTGTTGTCTTGAGTACTTACCCCTGGACCTGATGTCGAGGGTCTGATGATGCAGCCGGAAGAGAGGCACTGGAACTGCCTAACGGAAAGTGATAAAGTAATCGAGTTTGGGCTTGTTTGTTTTGTTGTCTTGAGTACTTACCACTAGAACTGATATCGAGGGTCTGATGATGCAGCCGGAAGAGAGGCACTGGAACTGTCTAACAGAAAGTGATAAAGTAGTCGAGTTTGGGCTTGTTTGTTTTGTTGTCTTGAGTACTTACCACTAGACCTGATATCGAGGGTCTGCTGATGCAGCCGGAAGAGAGGCACTGGAACTGTCTAACGGAAAGTGATAAAGTAGTCGAGTTTGGGCTTGTTTGTTTTGTTGTCTTGAGTACTCACCACTGGACCTGATGTCGAGGGTCTGATGATGCAGCCGGAAGAGAGCCACTGGAACTGCCTAACGGAAAGTGATAAAGTAGTCGAGTTTGGGCTTGTTTGTTTTGTTGTCTTGAGTACTTACCCCTGGACCTGATGTCGAGGGTCTGATGATGCAGCCGGAAGAGAGGCACTGGAACTGCCTAACGGAAAGTGATAAAGTAATCGAGTTTGGGCTTGTTTGTTTTGTTGTCTTGAGTACTTACCACTAGAACTGATATCGAGGGTCTGATGATGCAGCCGGAAGAGAGGCACTGGAACTGTCTAACAGAAAGTGATAAAGTAGTCGAGTTTGGGCTTGTTTGTTTTGTTGTCTTGAGTACTTACCACTAGACCTGATATCGAGGGTCTGCTGATGCAGCCGGAAGAGAGGCACTGGAACTGTCTAACGGAAAGTGATAAAGTAGTCGAGTTTGGGCTTGTTTGTTTTGTTGTCTTGAGTACTCACCACTGGACCTGATGTCGAGGGTCTGATGATGCAGCCGGAAGAGAGCCACTGGAACTGCCTAACGGAAAGTGATAAAGTAGTCGAGTTAGGGCTTTTTAGTTTTATTGTCTTGAGTACTTACCACTGGACCTGATGTCGAGGGTCTGATGATGCAGCCGGAAGAGAGACACTGGAACTGCCTACCGGAAAGTGACAAAGTATTCGAGTTTGGGCTTGTTTGTTTTGTTGTCTTGGGTACTTAACACTAGATCTGATGTCGAGGGTCTGATGATGCAGCTGGAAGAGAGGCACTGGAACTGTCTAACAGAAAGTGATTAACTAGTCGAGTTTGGGCTTGTTTGTTTTGTTTTCTTGAGTACTTACCACTAGATCTGATGTCGAGGGTCTGATGATGCAGCCGGAAGAAAGGCACTGGAACTGCCTAACGGAAAGTGATAAAGTAGTCGAGTTTGGGCTTGTTTGTTTTGTTGTCTTGAGTACTTAGCACTAGACCTGATGTCGAGGGTCTGATGATGCAGCCGGAAGAGAGCCTCCGGAACTGCCAAACTGACGGAACGGACTACTTTATCACTTACCGTTAGGCAGTTCCAGTGGCTCTCTTCCGGCTGCATCATCAGACCCTCAACATCAGGTCCAGTGGTAAGTGCTTAAGATAACAAAACAAACAAGCCCAAACTCGACTACCGTAGCACTTTCCGTTTGGAAGTGCCGGTGGCTCTCTTCCGGCTGCATCATCAGACCCTCGACATCAGGTCTAGTGCTAAGTACTAAAGACAACATAACAAACAAGCCCATACTCGACTACTTTATCACTTTCCGTTAGGCAGTTCCAGTGGCTCTCTTCCGGCTGCATCATCAGACCCTCAACATCAAATCCAGTGATAAGTACTCAAGATAAGAAATCAAACAAGCCCAAACTCGACTACTTTATCACATTCCGTTAGGCAGTTCGAGTGGCTGTCTTCCGGCTGCATCAGCAGACCCTCGACATCAGGTCCAGTGGTAAGTACTCAAGACAACAAAAAAAAACAATCCCAAACTCGACTACTTTATCACTTTCCGTTAGGCAGTTCCAGTGCCTCTCTTCCGGCTGCATCATCAGACCCTCGACATCAGGTCCAGTGGTAAGTACTTAAGACAATAAAACAAACAAGCCCAAACTCGACTACTTTATCACTTTCCGTTAGGCAGTTCCTGTGGCTCTCTTCCGGCTGCATCATCAGACCCTCGACATCAGGTCCAGTGGTAAGTACTCAAGACAACAAAACAAACAAGCCCAAACTCGACTACTTTATCACTTTCCGTTAGGCAGTTCCAGTGCCTCTCTTCCGGCTGCATCATCAGACCCTTGACATCGGTCCAGTGGTAAGTACTCAAGACTATAAAACAAACAAGCCCAAACTCGACTACTTTATCACTTTCCGTTAGGCAGTTCCAGTGACTCTCTTCCGGCTGCATGATCAGACCCTCGACATCAGGTCCAGTGGTAAGTACTCAAGACAACAAAACGAACAAGCCCAAACTCGACTACTTTATCACTTTCCGTTAGGCAGTTCCAGTGACTCTCTTCCGGCTGCATGATCAGACCCTCGACATCAGGTCCAGTGGTAAGTACTCAAGACAACAAAACGAACAAGCCCAAACTCGACTACTTTATCACTTTCCGTTAGGCAGTTCCAGTGACTCTCTTCCGGCTGCATGATCAGACCCTCGACATCAGGTCCAGTGGTAAGTACTCAAGACAACAAAACGAACAAGCCCAAACTCGACTACTTTATCACTTTCCGTTAGGCAGTTCCAGTGACTCTCTTCCGGCTGCATCATCAGACCCTTGACATCAGGTCCAGTGGTAAGTACTCAAGACAACAAAACAAACGAGCCCAATCTCGACTACCGTAGCACTTTCCGTTAGGAAGTTCCAGTGGCTGTCTTCCGTTCCGGCGGCATCATATAAATTAGCTTCTAATCTAAATATTATAAGAGCACACGCGCCGCGGGGCCCGCGGGTGATGGTATTACCTGACGACAACGCCTTCAAAAGTAAGAAAGTGACAGTCGTGACATTTTAAACCGGTTTAATAAAGTTCCACGGAACGTTAAAATTCCGTTCTCTTAGAATACTGATAACCGAAATAATTCGTTCTTTCACTAACAGGTATTTTGATAAACCGGTATTATGTAAGAACGAAATCAAACCGGTTTAGGAACAAAATAATACCGGTATTTGGAAACCGGTTCCGATCCCTGACTATCACTGGGTTGGGTCGAGGCATGCATCTGCACCAATCTAAGTTACCTATATTCTTAAATTCTAATATAAAATAAGATAAAAAAAAAACACGCCACACAACACTTATTTAACACGGCGATACACCACAGATTGTACATTCATCATTATAATTTGTATTTATAAACGATATCATAAATATTATGTATAAACAAATTCATGAGTTTTTGCAAAGTCAGAGTTTGGCATATGATCGCACGATTCGCACGCAGGCGCGCAAGGACTCGGAGTCATGGAAACGCGTCCCGGATTGGCTCAGGAGTTACCACTGACGTGAATTGCTTTGGCAACCGTTACAACAACAATGTCGTTGATTGTATACAAATATCACATATGTCAAAAAACATATGGTTACTGACAGTGCACAAAAATGATTTTCCACAGTCACAAATAACCCTGCGAATGCAGCAGCAGGTTAAGATCAGACTTCCATCTAATTGTGCTTTACACTTCCGCTGAATCTATTTAAAATTAATTATTTTAATGGAGCGGTATTAGGCAGCTTGACAGTATTATATAAAAAAAAAAATAACTAAAAACTCAAAATTAATATAAAATTTTAAATCTTTATCCCGAATTAGTCGATCTTGAGTATAATGACGATTTAAAAAAAAAAATTTTTTTTTACTTAATATTCAAAATTAATATAAAATTTGAAATCCTTATCCCCAAATTAGTCGAAAACGAGTATAAAGACGATTTTTCGAAAAAAAAAATTTTTTTCGCTCTAAATTCAAAATTAATATAAAATTTGAAATCCTCATCCCCAAATTAGTCGAAAACGAGTATAATGACAACTTTCCGCAAAAAATTTTTTTTTACCTGAATCTCAAAATAAATATAAAATTTGAAATCCTTATCCCCGAATTAGTCGAAATCGAGTATAATGACGATTTTTTGTTTTTCTTTTTACTTTAAATTCAAAATTAATATTTAAAATTTGAAATCCTCATCCCCGAATTAGTCGAAATCGAGTATAATGACGATATTAAAAAAAAAAAATTTTTAATTAAAATTTAAAATAAATGTAATATTTGAAATCCTTCTCCCTGGATCCTTATCCCAAAAAAAATAACCTATATCGAGCTGACCATTCGTATCGACTGAATTTTAATTTTCCTGTTCCAAATTTAAAAAAAAGACATTAAAGTACTTTAATGAATATTATATTAGTGCTGGTAACCTTCACCACAAGTAAGAAAATTTTCATAAGTACATTGATGTTAAAATGAAGGTCATTTGCCTACGGTTTCTGAACGCATTTTAGAGGATTATGATATGGGTGTAGATAAACCTTTTTAACACGCTTTTATTAGGTCGACCTGTATGTAACTATGTAATGGAATCTAAGGTAACTAATTTAACCATCTTCCAAGCATCGTAGCGTCATGAAAATTGGCAGCTGTATGCGGTTCTGATGACAATACAATAATATGGTACTGTCAAACTGATCTGATGATGGAGCCGGAAGATATGAACTGGAACTTCATGATGGAACATCGTATCATAGCTGTGTTTGGATTTGTTAGAAAAGTCTTGTGATGAACTTTGACCACGATTAGGTTTCAAGGTCTGATGATGAAGCCGGAAGATAGGCACTGGCATTCCATGATGGAATATCGTATCATAGTCGTTTTTGCACTTTTGAGAAAGGTCACGTAATGGACTTTGAACACGATCAGGTTTCAATTCACACGAAAAGCGTGTTTATCTAGTGTTTTTAAACTATTAATTTTTTAAGTACAACCATAATCCTTTATACAAGACTGCATTTTATGCCAATAAACTTGAAAATATTTAACACATCAAACCGTACCGGAAAGTCATACCTACCGGATTGCAATCCCTACTGGAAACTCGTAAAACGTTCATTTTAGCGTTCTGTAAGTGATCTCAAAAATATCGTGTCTCTCTCTAGGTTAAATAATAGGTATTTTAAAAAATAGGTATTTTGTACATAGGGATGACAATAGGTATATCAATTTTAGGTATTTTAATATGTAGCCAAAAAAACAGTGCCCAAAAGTTATACCTGCATGTATGAACACCGCGCTGGCGCTGGCGGGGTTTACCCCTCTGAACCGCAAGAGCGATCCACTGGGAGAAAGGTACAAAAGGGTCCTTAGAAAAATTCATGAGAGTATCCATATACAATAGTTTTATTTATTTAAGTGTACTGACATTGTATTGGAATCACGAATAGGGATGTTGACACCAAATAAGAAAATCAATGAATTCGAATTTTCTCGAAAACGGATCAAATTCTCAATCAAATAGCGAAAAAAGTAATACAAAAGAATAAATAATGACATAATTATAAGTCTTCAAAGTTTTAGGACCGGCATTTTCTGTCCCTGTTCCGCAAAACGCACCTCTGTATTGAACGATCGTCATTTACTATGGCGCTCGAGGTCAGTGACGTCACTGATTAGGGGGGCAATTTTTGTCAAAAGATCTGTCAAATAACTATGATGTTTTGACATATGTCGAGTGAAAAGTCGAGAGTTCGACTCTCAAAAATCGGCCCCCTGTAGCGCTTTCTCTCTCTCGAATTAAAGATGAGATTCTAACGATTGTAGTTTCGTTTTTTTATTGACATGTTTGAATAGGATTTTCACTATAGTTTTATGTATTCTTTCGTATGGAGTAATAATACATTTTGAGTTAACATCCCTATTGGAAAAATCGCGTTTGTGTAATCGATCGCATAATATAAGTCACATAGACGTAAACAACTGCTAATGACGTATAAAACACCTATATTACAAATTGTGCAAATATTTTTCATTCTGTTTTACTGTTTTTGCCTGGTTTGTTAAGTTTTTATTTTAATGTTTGTTCATAGGCTGTATTGTATTTTTTTATTGAATGGTTTATATACTTAATAACAAGTTTATTTTCAAAATTGGTTCTGGGTGATACGATAAAATAGTGGAAAAATAATCAACAAAAGGAAAATTTATTAAATATGTTTTTGTTTCAACAGCTTTGAAATTTTTCACAGCCGTCAACACGGTAGGTACACTGTGTCTATAGCAGAACCTTGTATATACTCTTTGTCAGTATCACACACAACCAACAAGTCACTGAGTCAATTTCATTACTTACGGTGCTTACGGCTCAACCGATTCTCAACCATAATATCTTCCGCAGATGAACTGATCCGCACGACAACCTTTGATGATGATGATGAGTTCCTGTTATCCCTCATTAGGGACATAAGGCTTGTAGACGAGTTCTCCACTTGTCACGGTCTTGCGCAGCTTCTTTCAGCTCTTCCCAGCCAAGGACACTTTGAACCAGCCTCTTTTTCAACTGAGCGCCTCCATGTGGTTCGAGGACGCCCCGGCCATCTTCTGCCAGTAGATTGCCAGCGTAGGCCCTGCTTGGACAAGTGGTCATCCGATCGTCGAAGCGCGTGCCCAATCCATCGCCATTTCCGTTCCAGGATTTCTTGGCTTATCGGCTTCTGGTTCGTTATCTGCCACTGTCTCGCATTAGACATACCTAGGTTGTGGCCAGAACCTTTACCTACAGAAATCTCAACGTTCAGTCTTGTCCGCTATGTAACTACCTATTGAAAAATGAAAATGAAAATGAAAAATATTTTATTTCCGTAAACAGTAATTTGGTTTACAAGTTACAAGGTAGAGGCTTCCTATTAAGTATGCAATACCTGTATCAGGAAGCCCCGCTCCTCCATAGCAACAAATTGTTATTTAACATTATAAAAAGTAACAACATTTTAGAAGAAATATATATATGTTTCTGTGTGTGTATGAATGTGTGTGTGTGTGTGTGTGTGTGTGTGTGTGTGTGTGTGTGTGTGTGTGTGTGTGTGTGTGTGTGTGTGTGTGTGTGTGTGTGTGTGTGTGTGTGTGTGTGTGTGTGTGTGTGTGTGTGTGTGTGTTGGTGCGAAATATGTGTGTCTGATTAATGAAATAGGTACATGAAATATAAGTCTTTAATAACATTATATAATAAACCCTCCGTCTCTTCATAGCTTTTGGTTTTAAGCCATTCTTCTATGGTTTTTTTACATTTATATAGTTGCAGGTGATAAATACTTAATATTTTATTTATTTTACTATACAAGTAGGCTGTTGTGCTGCAAATTGCCGCTTAGCGAATGCAGACTTTGTTGTTGGGACGGGAGCAACGTTGTGTATACGTCTACGGTTTAACAGCATAGGATTAAAGGTAAGTGTTTTGTGTAGTCTCGTGGTTACATTGAGTATGTACAATTTCCTCATTGATAGTAGGTCACTGATGTCATAGATACTTTTCGTAGGGAATCGGAACGGTTTAGAATACATAACCTTTAGGAGACAACGCTGCCCTCGTTCAACTTTCAGAAAATTGGTTTTTGCTGAACCACCCCATACTGATATACAATAAGACATGACACATTGAGCTAGGGTAATATATAGTTGATTTAAAAGTTTTTTAGTTGTAATATGTCTAAGCTTTTTGAAAATCCATATTAATTTACGTATTCTGTTATTAACATATTCAGTATGAGTATACCAAGACATACGTTGGTCCAGCATTACACCTAGATATTTCGTAAAGTTGACTTTTGAAATTTCCTTACAATTACATAGGTCAGAATTAGAAGATATACATGAATGAATTTTTAGGCTAAGATTATTGCTAGGTTGTGATCTGATATATTTGGTAAAACATATGTAATTCGTTTTGTTTACGTTTAGGGTTAATAAATTACGTTTTAGCCAATTAGATACACTTCTAAGGCCTGCTTCCGCTCTTTCAAACACAGACCCCCAAGTTGGCCCATCAAAGACTATGACAGTGTCATCAGCGTAAGACAAGGTGTGCCCACATTGTAGTTTGAGGTTTGTCAGGTCATTGATATAGAGTAAAAACAATGTAGGCCCCAGCACAGATCCCTGTGGGACGCCAAATGTTACATTAGCTTCTTGGCTTATAAAGTCACTTATCTTGATTCTTTGAGTACGCCCCTGTAGATAGTCACTTAGCAAATTTAGAGGGGTTCCTCTTATGCCTGCCCTCTCCATCTTGCGAATAAGAGTGGGGAGAGAGACGGTGTCAAAAGCTTTTTTTAAGTCTAAAAAGACAGCTAGACATTTGTGTATCTTATCAGTCTTATCAGCTATTAGTGTAGTGAGTTCTATTATTGCGTCTTCAGTAGATTTAGATTTACGAAAGCCAAACTGTTGAGCTGATAAAATGTTAAATTTGTTTAGGTAGGAGATCAAACGGTTGTTAATTAATTTTTCTACAACTTTAGAAATAGCTGGTAAGACCGATATAGGCCTGTAATTGTTTATGTCGTCTGTCTCCCCACTCTTATGTACCGGTGTAACTAGAGATTGCTTAAGCGGTGCTGGGAAGATCCCGTCCTTGAAGCAGAGGTTAGCCAAGTGACTAATTACAGGCGCAAGCAGTGATACAGCCATTTTTAGAAATTTAGTTGAGATGCCGTCCCAGCCAGGGGCACTGTCGGATCTTAAGCCCATGACAATGTCATGTATTTCCTGTGGATCTGTGTCTAAAAGAACAAAAGAAGAGCTTGAACAGTCTGGGGTATTATCTAGCAATGGGTCTTGAATTCCACCTGGGTCATTATTGCTAATATCTTCAGCCAGAGTTCTACCTACATTAGCAAAATACGTATTAACAAAATTAACTGAGTCATCAGGAGATGTTTTAGTATTTAGTAAATCAAGGTTTGAGGTTTTAGTAGATTTGTAGTGAGTGATCTCTTTCAGAGTTTTCCATAGTCTCTTAGAATTTTTAGAAACATTTGTTAACTGTTTTCTTTCGTAATTACGCTTAATCTTTTTTAGCAGATTATTACAAAAGTTGCGGTATCTTTTATATGTGACCTTGAGGATCTCGTTATGTGGTTCCGAACGAACATTTAGTTGTAATTTATTGCGATTTTTTATACACCGAAGTAATCCTTGTGTCATCCACGGCTTTATGGTGCGCTGGCTTTTAGGTATAGATTTTATGGTTTTGCTACTTTCAAGGGATTTACTAAGCTTTAGTATTAGTTGGTCAGCCACAAATCTTGGGTCACTACTAAAAAGGAGGAGTTCGATGTTTTCGTTTAAAGGGTTTTTAATAGCTGTTTCATAATTCACAGTATGGTTTTTTTGTGTGAGTTCTTTTAATTTATAGTTAGTTAACGATAAAAAAATTGTCTGGTGATCTGTGATTGAGGTATTTAGTACTGCACAGAAAGCCGTGAATTTATAAGTATCAATTTTTAACATAAAATGGTCCAGACAGTTTGTAAGCCTAGTTGGAAACATGTGACCCGCTTGGACCCCATGAAAAGAAAGCATGTTTATCTACACACATATCATAAATCCTCTAATATGCGTTCGGAAACCGTAGAAAATGACTCTCATTTCAACATTCAATGAATTTATGGCAATTTTCTTATCTGTGGCTAAGGCTACAGCAGTAATAAAATATTTCATTTTAATCTCATATATGATGTTAAAATATTACGTCAAACAAAACTGTCAAAATTTAAATGTCAAAGATGACATGTCCCTATTCTAGTATCACTGAAAATTCAAATTCAGTCGATGCGAAATGTCAGCTCGATGTTTTTTTAGTATATATCGCACGAAATTTGAGCTAAAACGACATGATCACATCAGAATAAGGACTCTTTACTTTTTAAAATAACATTCAGGTATCGGTTGCCAGTTCTGATTTCGATATTTCCGCAACCGTGCGAAAAAGGTTGTATTAAAACAATTATTGTATTTATTTACTACGGTTTCTGAACCCATCTTAGAGTAATTATAATATGTGTGTAGATAAAGTAATGTATGCAACTGTACATAATTAGGCATTATGTACCAGTTGCATAATAGTAGTTTATGCAACTGGTACATAATGAGGAGGAGGAGAAACCGTAGTAAATAAATACAATAATTGTGTTAATACAACCTTTTTTGCACGGTTGCGGAAATATCGAAATCAGAACTGGCAACAGATACCTGAATGTTATTTTAAAAAGTAAAGAGTCCTTATTCTGATGTGATCATGTCGTTCTAGCTCAAATTTCGTGCGATATATACTAAAAAAACATCGAGCTGTCATTTCGCATCGACTGAATTTGAATTTTCAGTGATACTAGAATAGGGACATGTCAACTTTGACATTTAAATTTTGACAGTTTTGTTTGACGTAATATTTTAACATCATATATGAGATTAAAATGAAATATTTTATTACTGCTGTAGCCTTAGCCACAGATAAGAAAATTGCCATAAATTCATTGAATGTTGAAATGAGAGTCATTTTCTACGGTTTCCGAACGCATATTAGAGGATTTATGATATGTGTGTAGATAAACTACTATTAAGTACTGTTGTCTATTTTGATTTTCATAGACCGATTCGTTCTGTCTAGGGATGAGGCTAATATTAATGTCACCAGTTATTATTATGTTAGATGTATGATTATTTTCAAGATAACTGTTTAATGAGTTAATAAAATTTTGTGCGTTAAGATTAGATGGTGATCGGTAAATACCTAGGATAGAACAGTCATGTGAACAATCTGAATACATGTAGCATGCTCAATTTTTATCTCTTGTAATTTGGCATTTAAGAGGCCTTACAAGTTTTAAATTTTTTTGATTTCAAATTTTGACAAAAGTATTGCTGTTACCAATAAAGTGATTATTGGAAAATATGATTTTATTAAAGTTTTAGATAGTAACATTGTCTTTTTTAGATTTTCTTGTGTGTAGTAGAATTTAAGCGGAAAAAAGTAGATTTTAGCTCGAAAATGGTTGATTTGGAGTGATGTTTGAAACAAAACATTTTAATGAAAAATGCAATAAATAGATTTAAAATTTATGTCATTAGGTCGCAATAGTCCTGTTCTAGATAGTAACATTGATAAAATATCAATAAACTTGTCTATTTAACAGAAAATGGGCTAAATAGATGAGCATTTTTTACCTTATAAGGACCCTTAAGTTTGTTTTTATATATACTACTACACCATCATTCTGGTTTTGATTATATCTAGTAGCTAGCAAAGAGTAATTATTTAGGTGGGGTAAGGGTATACAGGGGTTAATACGACACTCTGTTAGAATTATAATATCCACCTCATACTCCAGCTCAGAAAGAGTCAACATAAAATCGTCAAAGTTTCGATAAACACTCCTAATGTTTTGGGACACTATTGTTAAGTTGGAGTTGGAACTCTCCGCGCGCACATATGTTTTTAAGTCCTGAAGGTCACATTGAACAGAAACCGCAATCTCGGAGTCATCAATTTCATTTAAAATATTACTATTACAGGCCATAATTGTTCTAAATAATGTTCGAGGGTTTTATGGTAGTGGTAGGTATGTGTTTTGAAACAGTATGCAGCACAGAAACATCGATGTTTACAGTGGTTGGGTTTTATTGTTATAGACTTAAGGTTCAAATTGGTATGTACTTCATGTATCTTAAAAATTAGGTGTGTGTGATTGGTGTGTTTGTGTATGTGTGTAGTATGGCTTATAAAAGGCAAAATATAACACAATATCAGTTCGAACAAATAAGGTTGTAACCTATTGTTTAAGTATGGTACTTATAGTTGAGAGGCCAATTCGTCGAAAGTGCCTTATTTACGATTTTCGTAGGACTGAAAAGGTTTGATGTCATGAGTGTGGCGCGCCGGTTGACACGGCGCTCCACACGCTAGTGGAGTGTGCCGCGTGGAGGCCACAGCGTGTGGCTCTACAGGCGGTAATAGGCGCAAATCTCTCGTTGCCTTGTGTTGCTGACGCCATGCTCGGCAGCGAAGAGGGATGGAGAGCGATGGTCTCCTTTTGTGACGATGTAATGTCGCAGAAGGAGGCTGCGGAGCGGGCTCGCGAGAACGATCCTCTCGCGGATCCGCTCCGTCGACGACGGAATGGAGGCAGAGCTAGACGCTATGCGCATCTGATGCCTCCGCCGGAGTGGAACTTTGCAGGGAGTCGGGGACAAGCCCTGTAAGAAAAGTTTCCACTGGACTGGAGGCACTCACCTAGCTGCTGCCTCATTATGTCTGCGGCCTACTAGCCGGTAGGCCGCCCGCCGGGACGTACGCGGTCGAATGCGATGAGTGATCCTGCGACGCCCCAATTCAAGGCGGAGCCGGTCTTCGTTGGTGGTTTTAGACGGTAGTCCAAGGCTTTCTAGCCGCGGTTAGTCCGTCATACCTACGACATAAATTTTATGTATGAAAAATAATACATTTTTCCTCAAAAACCTATCGAGTGGGGTATCAAACGAAAGGGCTTCATGAGCTGATTCCAAAAATATACCACACAATTAGATTTCGGCCATTGGTTCGTAAAAAATAAAATTCATTTTCAAAATACACCATGTTTGGGCTCTTCCTAACAGGAGATGCTTGAATGATTTTTTCTTAAATTTATGCTGAACGACTCACTGTATCCTTTATTTCTAAACGCAATGAAAGGAATTAAGTATCTCAGTATTCATTCAGGGTAAAGATACGAGTTTTTTGAAATTAGCATGACGCGTTATAAACTTGGGTTATAGGAGGAGAGCCCATGGCATTTTGGGTTTACTCGAGTTCAAAAACTTACTCCCCGTCCCGGCCCCTGATTAGAGCGAGATATAACTCCCCTCCCCCAGTTAGCTAGCTAAATATCGTAAGGTGTAAAGACCGCTTAAGGTACGCGTAGCATCACAGATTTCCAGCGATTAGCTACGGCGTAGCATGATTGCGATCTTTTTGCGTCCACACTATCGATGATGATACATGTCGTTGCATCGCGACGGAGTTACGATACGGTAAAATTATACAAATGTAAACCCACCTTTACAACGCCCTTTTCAACTCTTCAGAGGGTGAATTATAAAAAACACTGAAATTAGTTTTCTTATACTTTAATGCTACTATTACCGAAGTTTCAGGTTTCTTATTTGAAGAAATATTTGCTCTTCAAACAAACCTTCAAAGGCAAATTTTGAAAAACGCAGAAAATGTTTTCTTCATTTTAATGCTTAGTCTATAAGGAAAGTTTCAAGTCTCTTTCTTAAAATTAATTTTATTCCCGATACAAAATGTCCATCCCCTTATATTATAACCCTAATGGAATGAATTTTGAAATAAATTATAGCCTATGTGTTAGTCTGATCATACAATAAAGCTGGAAAGCTTCAATAGGTTCTGGAAAGTTTCATAGAAATCAGTTTAGTCGTTTTTAATATTTAAGAGTAACGTACATCCATACATTGGGACAACCTGTCACGTTTATAATAATATAATATAATATTATTGTATATCTTTAAACGATCATATTTTTATGTCACACCTGCCCTTGACATTGTCAATCACTTTTGTGATACGCATAAGATCCGTCAAATTTCCCGCCACACTGATGGCACTTGACGTATCGTAGTTAACTTTATTAAACTGCAGGATGACCATGTATTCATTGGTTACTTGTTTTAACTAAGTTTTCACTTTTAATTAATTAAACAGTGAAGAAATAACGCGAGACCTCGCCGATTAAGTTTAATGTGGGCTAAATTTTAATATTTTTCAACTCCTGTTCACGGATTCAAAATCATCGTGTATATTTATTTATTTTTTTATTTTATTTATATAGCTAGGTATATACCTGTTACCGGCAAGCGGGCTTTTAAATTGGGTACCTATTAAACGTAGTTTCTTAACTTAACCATGCGCTTAATTTTATTATTAAACCAAAATTTCGACTTCACTTATTTTCTAACAAAATTTTAATTGCCAGTACAAATGACAGCCCTTAGTGTTTTGTTTACTATGACGTTATCTTGAGCAGTGTACGTAGTACACGCCGGTGTACAATTCGGAAATTCAATTTTGCAGTAAATTCACATATTGTAGTTATGATTTGCTAATACATGGAAATAATTGCTAATAGAATTCAGCGAGGGAATGATGCCAGCGTCTTCGGTACAATGCCGCAGGGGCCATTTTTATTTAGTTTAGTTATATTTTTTTATTTTATAGTTAATAGATGTATGTAAGTATTAGTATTGTTGCAACGGAGGGGTATAAACAGTTCGGTTGTCATGGAGATAACAAGTCATCAAGGGATTCGAATATTCGCCGACTCTACTAACAGTCCCCGTGGCCCAGTGGTATAGCGCATTGGGAACAGAGTCACTGTGACCCGGTTCGAATCCCGTCGGCGATGCACTTTTTGTAAGTTATTTCAAAATGTTAAGTGATAATTTTAATTAGGCTGAGTAGCATGGAAGGTTCTAGAAGAAGTGGCTGAACAGAAAATTCCATGCTATAGAAAATTAAACGACAAATGTATGGGATTAGAACGTTCGAGAATCGACGTTAAGGCACAGGTTTCGGGAATGGTGAACGCTACTCGAAACAGATGAATAACGAAAAGACAACCGTAATGACTATCGAAATGAAGATCGAAATTATCGTCTAGAATGTTCGATAGGGGTATATAAAGGGAACAAGGTCCCGGCGCAGGGCAGTATTAAAGTGAGTGAATACCGGAGCGGAACGGAGAGAGAAATAGTAGTACAGTAGAAAAGTGAAGTGATAGTAGTGAGAACAGTGAAGTGTTAGTAGTGCAAGTGCCAGTGAAGTATACTGTGTCAGTACTAGCAGGCGCGGACTCAGTGGACTGTGTGCGTAAGTCGAGTCAGTGTACTAGTGCGTGTAGACTCAGTGAACTTATCCGGCGGTTTCTAAGTCGCTAAATAAAACCATAGTTGCGCCTAACAGGTGTTTAACTCTATCCCGTACCCCACGCTCGTAACATTTGGTGTCAGAAGTGGGATAGAGAATCAACATGGTTATAGAATGCGACGATAGAAATGGAGTCACGACTCGTAGCGTAGCGGGTGCTTCGACGTCTAGCCAAGGTGCCGTCGAAGTAGAAGTGACTCAACAAGCCGGCACGGCATCTGGGCAAGCTGACGTTGTGTCGATGTTGGCATCATTAAAATTAATGATGGAACAACAAATGGAACGGCAAGCAGAACGTCAGGCAGAATGGGCCCGGAAGCAAGCGGAACAAGCGGAACGTGATGCAGAACGGGCCCGGAAGCAAGCGGAACGTGAGGCAGAATGGGCCCGGAAGCAAGCGGAACGTGATGCAGAACAACGGGCCCGGAAGCAAGCGGAACAATCGGAATGGGCCCGGAAACTAGAAGAACGGCAATTGGAGTGTTGGAGGTCATTACGTAAAAATGTGGTTGCAGCCGTAGAACAAGAGTTTGCTGTTTTTAATGAACGCATCCGGCCGAATAGAACAGATCGGGTGGCAGAAGAAGAGGGCGTTGTTGGAAGGGAGAATGACGTTGTTTGGGAGATGGAGGACATTGCTGGAGCTGTGGTCGATGTTGTTGGTGAGAAGGACGTTATTGTTGCTGAGGTAGATGATGTCGTTGGAGAAGCGGATGACGTTGTCGGTGAGGAGGATAACGTAGTGGTAGTGACAGTAACGGACCAGTTAAGGGAGGAAATAATCGACTCGGAGTCCAGTAATGGTGTCAGTGTACCAATCATCTCGGCGTCAGAAGAAAAGCCCGAAATGCCACAGTGCGACGGTTGTTCATCCTGGGCTGGAGAAGAGCAAGAAGATCACGCTCAGTTGAAGGAGCGTGAGCACAGAGGCGATAGAAAACGGCAGCATTTAGCAATCGAAGCTGCGATATTGGTTCGAAGGGTAAACCAGACTCGGACCGATAATGGTATATTGAAAGAGAACATTGGACATCTTCGAACCAGATGTCTGAAGCCGAACCAGCCACGAAAGGATCTTCGGGAGAACTTTGGAAGAAGGTTGATGGCTCGGTACTACCGCTACGGAAGAAGGCTCGGAGAAGGAACAATGGCCTGGCTTTATCACCCAGTTCGACGTAGACGGAGGCTTCAACTTTTCTCGGGGGATCATATACGACGGTTGGCACGGTATGCGGATTTTTGGATTGAATCATGCTCGGGACGAGCATGACTTAGCGGAGGGCAATGTTGCAACGGAGGGGTATAAACAGTTCGGTTGTCATGGTGATGGCATGTCATAAAGGGATTCGAATATTCGCCGACTCTACTAACAGTCTCCGTGGCCCAGTGGTATAGCGCATTGGGTACGGAGTCATAGTGACCCGGTTCGAATCCCGTTGGCGATGCACTTTTTGTAAGTTATTTCAAAATGTTAAGTGATAATTTTCATTAGGCTGAGTAGCATGGAAGGTTCTAGAAGAAGTGGCTGAACAGAAAATTCCATGCTATAGAAAATAAACGACAAGTGTATGGGGTTGGAACATTCGAGAATCAACGTTAAGGTACAGGTTTCGGGAATAGTGTACGCTACTCGAAACAGATGAATAACGAAAAGACAACCGTAATGACTATCGAAATGAAGATCGAAATTATCGTCTAGAATGTTCGATAGGGGTATATAAAGGGAACAAGGTCCCGGCGCAGGGCAGTATTAAAGTGAGTGAATACCGGAGCGGAACGGAGAGAGAAATAGTAGTACAGTAGAAAAGTGAAGTGATAGTAGTGAGTACAGTGAAGTGTTAGTAGTGCAAGTGCCAGTGAAGTATACTGTGTCAGTACTAGCAGGCGCGGACTCAGTGGACTTTGTGCGTAAGTCGAGTCAGTGTACTAGTGCGTGTAGACTCGGTGAACTTATCCGGCGGTTTCTAAGTCGCTAAATAAAACCATAGTTGCGCCTAACAGGTGTTTAACTCTATCTCGTACCCCACGCTCGTAACAGTATGTAGGTATTTGTTATTATATTTTTATTGCTAATGGAACATATTAATATCAGTTTCAATTAATGCCCGCTTGCCGGTAACGCACTGTATACATTTATGATCGATTTTTATATTACAATTATAAAATGCCTGCAGTCTGCACAAGCTTGCGTCACGTCCAAATAAGTAAGTCAGCATACCTAAGTAGACCCTAAAGAAGCTCAAGGGAGCGTCTTTAGGGTCTACTTATCCTCTCTGAAAATCTGACGGGCTCGACTACCCTTTCAAAGGCCACCACTGGCATGCAAACCGGCAAATTAACATAGTTTACAGGACGTATACACTACAGGGGGGGTTATATTGATTAATAACCAGCATTACCTCAACCTTCTGCAAGTTCATTTCATTACTCAAGAAAAGGAAATGAACTTCTACCTAAAAACAGTTCTGTACAATCCTTACAATACAATACGTCAATTAGATCGAAATCCCACTTAGGTACCCAGTGGCTCAAAGAATGGATCTCGCCTTGGGCGCCGAGCAAATTGCGTAAGCAAAATCAGTGTGCGTAGGTAGGTATTTATCTACTTGTCTCTGACAAAACCACGACGATTTATGGAGATAAATTACGTAATTTGGTACAAAATGTTACCAATACAACACATCAGGTATCCGCCGGAAGTCTGTCTCTGTTTACATTAGTAATTTGAATTTATTTTTATTTGTGTACCTAAATCGTTATTACGTTATTAGTTCTACAGCTACGTACCTACTTAAGCTGTAAGTAGAAGTTATGCTACTTGATTTTACAGGTAGGTTTTTATGGTTCCGTAGTAAACAAGGAACCCTTATAGTTTCGCCATGTCCGTCCGTCCGTCCGTCCGTCCGTCCTTCCGTCCGTCCGTCCGTCTGTCCCCCAGTTTTCTCAGTAACCGTTAGCACTAGAAAGCTGTAATTTGGTATGAGTATACATATCAATTACGCCAACAAAACGGTAGAATAAAATCTTTAAAAAACAAATTTTTTAGGCTACCTCCCCTACATTTCAAGTGGTGGTGCAATTTTTTTTTCTTCCAAACCCCGTCGTGTGGGGTATTGTTGGATAGCTCTTTCAAAAATATTATAAGGTTTCTAGAAGCATTTTTTGATTAAACAATTGGTTGGCGTGATATTAAGCTTTGAAGTGATAATTTTTGTTATGGTCAAGTGTCCCCCCCCCCCCCCCCTGCCAGCTAAACGGTGGGTACTAGGCATGTGAAAAAAATCATAAGTAATATAATAACAGTATAACGATGAATTTAAAAGGAAAACTATCACAGCTAAGTAGACATTACTAGTTAACGAGTAATAGTCGAACTTCAGAAATGTACTTTGTAAAAGCAAACTTTCATACCTACAATTTCCATTCATACCTTACATAATGTTGTTAATTCTGTCAAAAACTTTTTAGCCCACATAACGTAACGGGTAGATAGATGACTACGGAACCCTACCTTGCGCGTGGCCCGACACGCACTTGGCCGGTTTTTTCTTGCACCTGACTGTGGCTTTATAGGCCGGGCCCATTAAAGCGATAGGAGTGCGCGGTTGGAGAGTGGCTTGGGGAAAATCCATGGGAAACCTCCGACACGACCACGCGGGCGGCTTAAACACTGGATTACTCTAAAAGTTTGCGCTCCAGTGAGATTGGTTGAACGGTTTCAACCGAATCAGAGGTGTCAGTGGAATCGAGCTACTGGGAGTTATAGTCGCTGGTTCACTTAACCTAGCCGAGCTGAGAAGAGTCCTGAAAGAAACTCAGCTAGGCCCGACCTGGGTCGGACTGACTCTATCCGGTATGCGGCGTTACCGGGGCGAATAGGGACTATATGTGTCTGGTGTTGTCGCGATCGCGCGGTGGACGTCCCCGCCGAGCGGAACGCCTAAGTGTACGCGTCGTGTCTGATTTGGACGCCGTATTAAGCGCAGCGTTCCATCTTTCGATGGACGCTGTGATTACGTCGTCCGGGTCCGTGTGTGCCTAGGACGCCGGACCGTGCGGCGTGCGGCCCCTAATCAGTGATTGCCGAGTTACGACAGAGGGGGGAGGGATATTAATGACTGCGCACAGTACGTGGAAATAGTCAATAGGGATGTCGACTCAAAATTTTTTAAAGAAGACATAAAACTATGCCAAATAGTGAAAATCCTATTCAAATATCTCAAAAAATAACGAAGCTACAACGGTTAGAATGTTCACAGTTAGATAGAGAAAGTGCTACCTAACCGTGACGTCACTGTTAAGTAGCGCCATAGTAAATGACGATCGTTCAATACAACTGTGCGTTTTGCGGAAAAGGGACAGAACATACCCACTCTTAAAACTTAGAAGACTTATAACTACGTAATTATTTATTTTTTTGAATAACTTTTTTCGCCATTTGATTGAGAATTTAAGCCTTTATGTAGAAAATTTGGATTTATTGATTTTCTTTTATAGTGTCGTCATCCCTATTAGACTTGATTAATATGTGATACGTATATGTGAAGCTACGACTTCCACCATAGCTGGCACGTTTCAGGTAAGACGTCTGTCCTGTCCGAGCATCTGATTTTCAGTTTGTAAACCTTTGCGTGCTAAAAAGAAACCCGAAACCACTTCGACTAATTAGACAGACACACAGGTGTTAAGTTAAACTTATAATTACACTCATTTTTTGCGTCTGAGGAATAAATAACAAACACATACATACTTGTACTTGTAACGTGGTTCCTAACGACATCTATTTTCCGGTTGTTAAACTACACCTATGCGTGGTAGCTGGTAGACTAGAATCTAGTTAAAAGCTGCCTTTAGGCACGTAAATGTTAAGTGTAATGAGACTGGGCATTACCATTAAGCATGTTAATTTTGATGTCTAGTTTAGACGTAGACAAACTACATAACATAAAAATAAAATAAAAACAAAACAAAAACTACATTGAAACCAAGATATTGCAGACTTTCAAAAATCATTCATCCACAATCAGGTACTGAAACTCGTCTAAATTGATTTGGTGGATCACCCGAAATCAACTCGCGATATTCAGTCAATGCAGAAAAATGGGTGCATATGGCCACTATGCCAGTCAGCTGTCAGTTTGTTATCGGTTATTCTGGGCGTGAAAACAAAGTTTATGTTGAAAGTGTATCCCGTCCTCTCCCAGCGAAAAAAAAACAAATCATTGTTTTTCTCAAACATCCAAGGAAATGTCGTTCTTATCTTCGTGATAATAGAACGCGAAGTACGTCTTTGTATAGCACTTACTGAAGATTCGTCCTCTATTCAAATTAGAGAACGATAAATGAATTTCATACAACAATTGATGGTCATAGCCAGCAGAGATTGTCTTTTGTTTAAGTAGGTTTATTTTATATTTATTTTTTAGGAAGATATATAGTGATTATTTGCATTATATATCATCCTAATTACACACAAACAGTGAATTTAGGAAATAACACTACTTTGTGACTCTAGTGACGAATTCATACGCGGTAGTCCACATTACAAGCGAGTGCTGTATATCGTCTACAACGGTGGGATACTAGGGATAGGTGCCCAAAAAAATACATTTATAGGAAACAAAATTTTTATTGAGTATAAAAAAAAACTTAATCGGTACAATAAAATTATAGACGTAATAGCAACCAAGAATACAAAAATAGTATTGGATTGATGTCAAACATACTTTGTAATAGAATAGTGGGAAAAAGACGTATTTCATGATAATTAAACATGATGGTAAATTGTAGTAGACATAATAAACACAACAAATTATAATTACTAAAGGAAAATTGATCAATCTCTATTCCCTTTTGCAGTTCCAATAACAGAGGGCGTGATTAAATTCTAACATTAATTTTATATTTGGATTACGAACTTGTGCTGTATGTACAGTCAAAGCCATAAATGTATATGCATACGTTCCCAGAGCGACAAAAATATCTGTACGCCCTTGTATTGCGTACAGATATTTTCGATGTTGACTGTACCTACAGTTTGACTGTAAATATTTACTTTGCAAGCTAACGTACAAAGCAAAACCTTTAACTTTGGACACTACAGTACCCTTACTATGAGTTTGCAATGTTTGCATTACCGTACTCGCTAGCGACTGCGTAAACGATTTAGTGTGGACAAAAGTACAGCGCCTCTGGCGGTTACGCAATGGAACTAAGAATCGTCATACTAAATCGTTTACGCAGTCGCTAGCGAGTACGGTAATGCAAAGATTGCAAACTCGTGGTAAGGGTACTGGTTAGATGTCAAACTAGAATCGTCTTTTGTTAAAGTTAAAGTGTACTTTACAGTCTGTGACGAAATTATTTAATCACTAATTTCAATACGCGTTGCAAATGCTTGGGATGCTAAAGAATGCGTTTAAAGAACCCAGTAATTAAAATTAAACTACAAAATATTTTTGCCCTATAATTCGCGAATGAGTGCATTCTGATTCACAAATATCGAGCAACAGCAGTCTCACGAATGCGTGACGTGAAATTTTATCAAGTTGTTGTTCACGATTTCCACAAGCTGATCAACTGATCATCCAATAACACCTTAAACTATTTAAGTCTTCTATCCAGACACGCCCTAAATCTTAGTCGGATCAGACGACAGCGCTAGACTTGGAAATGCAGCTAAGATTCAGGAGTCTGTTATATCCTAAATTGAAATTCGATAAACGCAATGAATTGCATTCCAGTCTTTGGCATTGATGGCCCACGTCACGTGAGGCCGTCATTTAAATTAAACAATTAGAATGTTCGATATCAGTAGGTCCACTGAGCATTAAATAATAGTGTGCATTAAGGATGATTCACGCTAGACCGTTCCGTGTCCGGGCCCGTCCCGTTTTCTAGTACAGTCGAGGGCATAAATATGTATACATTTTTGGACCTTATTTCAATGGAATAAGGTGAAAAAGTGTATACATATTGACTGTACAAGAAATCGACGGCCGTCGCGCGTCCTGTATTAGAAAACGGGCCGGCCCGGACACGGACCGGTCTACTGTGAATCATCGTTTATAGTAACATAATAACATTTGATGAAATGATATGACGATATTTTATGATTATGAACCTTAATGAACTTACTTAGAACTGACGTTTCATGAATTTTCATTTCAATACTTTGCACAAAATTAGTAAGTGTGTAGTTTGAAATAAATGGATTACGTATTTATACACAGGTGCAAATATTGTATTGTCTAAAAATTGTCCGAGGCTTCCGCACGCTACCCACCATTGCTTCAATTGCATTAGCAGACCTCACACCTCTCCACCTGAAAATTAAAGAAGTTGCAGAAATTGAGAAATCCAAGCGCACAGGAATCAGTAACCATCTACCCACAAGTTTTCCCCTCGATATGCGGATACCACCAGCCAAACTATTGCACCCGTCTGAAAGGATTTCAATTAAAATCAATAAAGTAGAGGGCACTACCGATCTCGAACCATATTATACATCAGACATGCACAAAATTTACACCGACGGTAGCAAGCACGACGGAGTAGTAGGAGCAGCCTTCATCATACATCACCCGGATGGCACGCGCACAACAAAACACTTAAAACTGCACAAATGTTGTTCTGTGTTTCAAGCTGAATGCGTCGCGATTGAAGCAGCCTGCGAGTCGTGCATCCAACTTGACACAACCAAAGCCGCCATCTTCACTGACTCCATGTCCGCACTACAAGAAATTGCCAACCGGAGCAGTACTAACCTTACCGTGAACAACATACACCGCAAAATACATAAAATCAGGAAAAAAGGAACCATAGACTTCATCTGGGTAAAAGCCCATATCGGAATACCTGGAAATGAAGAGGCCGACAAAGAAGCCAAAATTGCCGCCACCCTGCACAAACCACTGGATTTTGATCATTACCCCATTTCATACATCAAACGCCTATGCAGAACCGAAACCGATAAGTTGTGCAACGACTTCTATCTGACCTCAACCACCGGATCACACCTGAAAAACTGGCTACCCACATTGCAACACATCCAGGACCTTCGAAATAAAACTAATATCTCATTCCACCTCACTCAAATCCTCACTGGACATGGCTATCATAAATCATACTTATTCCGCTTTAAAATTACCGCCGATGACCAGTGCCCGTGTGATGGAAGCACCTCACAATCCATCGACCACCTCATTAAATACTGCCCAAAGTTCACCAATCCAAGATTTGATCACGAAATCATCTGCCATAATCTCAGTATAGATCCATACAACTTACAGGAACTCATTCATAAAGAAACTACCATTACCTCATTCTGCAAACTCATCACCACCATAGTCAACAATCTAAAAAAGTTCAATGGTACATAGTTCATTCCACTCATCACACATCAGTTATTCACCCATCATCATTTCATCTCTCATCTCATTGACGCCCAGAATCATAAAATTAGTTAAGAAATAATAATTTATCAGGTTTATTTAGGATTTAGCCGCCCGTACCCTTCGCGGGGACTAAATTCAGACAAATACAGCATTAAAAAAAAAAAAAAAAAAAAAAAAAAAAAAAAGGTGCAAATATTGTCCTATATTTGAATATAGGTAAGTTAAAGCTTGCCTTTTTAGACACTACATTGATTTTTCCTAAAATTTTCGACAACCTTTAGACTTTTTAACATATGAGTCTAACATATACGCCACGAGTCGACGGGCAGCCCGCGGCCCGCGGTTATCACAGCCGCTGCACTTTGTCGCAAGGCAATCGCGACATTCACCTAAATTCTAGGTACTACATATAATGTACACACAATAATGCAAAATACTGAATTTCTTTATTGGAATTTTACTGTGGACACAACTCGTATTACCGAGGACAAATACCCAAACTCTTCGAAGTAAATCCCATAATTATAATTCTGTCTTAGTTATATGGTTGACTTGATGCTTATATCTAGGCCTATCTAGTTGATTTTAAGAACATGGAACATATATATATTAAGGCATATACGTAACAGGTAAATACTAAAATTATTGCAGGTGCACAATGCACATGGGATCACTTGGAAAGATTCATATAAGTCTGTAACTTTCCGTGTTGATCTTTCATCCCTGGAGTGCGTGCTCGTTTCAAGCTATTTCCATTCAATCAACTTAAATTTAATGTGTTTATAATTTGACCTGAATGTAAATAAAGTAAGTACGACTACCTATATAATAGCTCGGAGCAAACTATCCAGCGTGACGTAGTGTTGAGTACGGTCACTACTTGGTCTGATTGCTGGTGGCGACTTTGGTCTTGATCCACTTGGTGGTGCGCGAGAGCAGGTCGGGCTTCTGCGCGGGGTCCTGCCAAGCCTCCAGGTTCACCTTCTTGATCTCGTCACAAGGAACTTTGGGGTTTCTGTAATATAAACGAAACATTAAACGCTTGGTATAGAACATAAGATTTCTTGGGACAGTCCAGTTCACAGCAAAGAATATGTTTATTTTGCCCTCGTAATAAGGCGAAGAATGTATATGTCGCAGGCAAAAGTGTGAACTGGTCAAAAGGACTTTTAACCGACAAAAACAGGCAAAACTACTTTTGACCAATCTGTCAAGGTTGACGTTTGTCACATAGGTACTGTCAAATTTCGGTTAGGTTAGGGTTCGCTTGTGTCCCTCAGAGCGGAATAGGCACTCCGTGATAGCGGGGTGCCGTCGACATGCTGGCGAGTCACAAATCTGTCAGTACCTATGTGACAAACGTCAACCTTGACAGATTGGTCAAAAGTAGTTTTGCCTGTTTTTGTCGGTTAAAAGTCCTTTTGACCAGTTCACACTTTTGCCTGCAACATATACATACAATTCGATGTTGACTGAACAAGACAGTAGAGATCACGCACAGATTGGCTCTGTCCATGCAAGTGTCTGTGGGCATGCCGTCTATCTGGCGGATGGGGGACGGGCGAATTTTTGGTGAAAACTGGGGAAAGGGGCCAGTTGCAGCCACAGGCGGCTTCTTGTGCCTTGAAAGTCTCGCTCCGCTCAGGTTGTACTTTTAAACCCCTCGCTTCGCTAGTGGTCTAACCTTAGTCGACGTACACTTGTTTGCCAGCGACGTGGTATCAAGAAAAAAAATAAAAGAAATCGACGAATTTTAGCGTGTAGTGTAAAGGGAAGAGAGGTAGAGGTAGAAGAGTACCTGCCCGGTGGATGGACACTGTAAAGGCAGCAGTGGGAACTAGCGCCCAGACTTCCTTACGAATGTCGCAAAATCGTGCCTGGAGGAAGGTGGTACAAGACTGCAGGTGGTAGTCACGACCCTCAGCAATGAGGATACGAGTAAGAAGTAGAAGTAGTGTAAGTGTACCTGTCGGAGGCGGGCTGGAAGACGTCCCTCTGCACGGAGGTGAGTCCGCCGTTGTCGCACAGCAGGCGCGCGAGCGAGGCCCGCTTCAGCTCGACCAGCTGTCGCTTGCTGAAGCTGCCGGCCTCGTCCGCGTGCGAGTAGAAGTAGCGGTCGCCGGCGCGAGTGCGCCACAGCTGCTCCTCTGTAACAGAAGGTGAGCTTAGTAGAGGTGACACGTATTTACGGGAATAGGTTTTGCCATGGACGCGATCCCGCCCGCGCGTCTTTTAGCGTATCTCTCTCTCTCTCTGAAGACTCGAAACGTCTAAGCCTGGCCGCAGACGCACGGAATTCCGATACGGTTTCAGAGAGAGCGAGCTCTAAGAGCGAGATGCTTCAACTCCCCTCCCTCCGTTTCCGTTCGGAATTCCGTGCGTCTGAGGCCAGACTAAGGGTCTTAATGTTCCGCCCTATTCGTATTCATCTGCGCGTTCGGATTCTTTCGGGGCACCTCGGGTCGGGGTCGGTTTAGCGCGTCTATGGACCTAGGCCTTGTTCGCTGATTCAAATAAATAAATAAAATAAGTACGAAACGAGTACTGAAAACCCGTGAAATAAAAACCGGCCAAGTGCGAATCAGACTTCGCACCATTAGGGTTCCGATAGGTTTTGTTTTCGCACCCCCATTAACTGTATAGGAGGCCCCTTTAAAACATTTAAAAATAAGTTTTGACTATTTGTGTGCCTTTGGGCCACTAAGACGCTTATACTGTGAAACATTTTAAGACTGTAAGCTTCAACCGTTTGGCTGTAAACATGTGTGACACACGACGGACGGACGGACGGAGTGAGACTGCAGGCGCGTGAGTGACAGCAATAGGGTTCCGTGTTGACCTTTTGGGTACGGAACCCTGAAAACGTGATAAATATATATATATAATATGAAAACGTCAACCCTGAAAGCGCACTTGCTTTGTACTCACCTTTATAATTTCTCGTTATGACAGCGAACTTGTTTAGTTACTTGCCTATAGATTTAAGACTTAGTTGTAAGGCTAAGGGGTAGAGACTGAAAATCAGCGGTCTCGCTGAGTCACAATCCTTTTCAATACACAGACATACTGTATTTGTACCTAACTACTATTATGAAAACTGTTTGTGCTGTTGAATAAATTTCATTTTTTTTTAAATGCTACTGAGATACGTGCTAAAGACTCACTGATAAGGCACGTGAAGGTAGGTCCGAAAGAGGAGCCGGGCAGCGCAGTCTCGGCCATGGCGCCCACCACCAGGTCCACGTCGGCCGGGTGCTCGTACACTTGTTCCAACTTGTCCACAACCTACAAGAGAAACATTACTATAATGTGCCATTATCCCAGCAGTCCCTACTCGCAGCAGTCTCTGAATGATTTGTTTGCGACTGGAATAGTAAAGCTGATGAAGGAAGAGAGTGCTGGAGTCGCTGCAGATGGCTAGATTTAGGCTGGGTTGCACCAAACTTTCTGTAATCGTAAGCGGTGTTCGTCAAATCTGATTGTATGGAAAGTTTAACAAGTTTCTATGGGATGACAGCTGCCGGCGCCATATTTGACGATGACCGGTCTGTGTTCGTACGTTGGTGCAACTGGCACTTAGGCTGGGTTGCACCAAACCGTCTGTAATCGTAAGCGGTGTTCGTCAAATCTGATTGTATGGAAAGTTTGACAAGTTTCTATGGGATGACAGCTGCCGGCGCCATATTTGACGATGACCGGTCTGTGTTCGTACGTTGGTGCAACTGGCACTAAAAGCACTACAATTATGCAATTTGGTAGGAAGGTGTAGGTATTCTATGAACCGCTACATAAAAGTCATGTGAAATTAAATTAGTTGAAAATTGCGGGATACCTACTTTTTTGACGTTTGTCGGTTGAAGGGTTACTGGAGGGTAAATTGGTGTATAATTTATTTATTGGACCATAAGAACAATGCAACATTACAGCAAGATACCAAAGCGATACAAATGTTCGAGACTAAGTGCCAGTTGCACCAACGTACGAACACAGACCGGTCATCGTCAAATATGGCGCCGGCAGCTGTCATCCCATAGAAACTTGTCAAACTTTCCATACAATCAGATTTGACGAACACCGCTTACGATTACAGACGGTTTGGTGCAACCCAGCCTTAGGGTCGGTTGCACCAACGTACGAACACAGACCGGTCATCGTCAAATATGGCGCCGGCAGCTGTCATCCCATAGAAACTTGTCAAACTTTCCATACAATCAGATTTGACGAACACCTCTTACGATTACAGACGGTTTGGTGCAACCCAGCCTTAGTCTCCGAGTAAGTCGGATAGGACAGTATATCAAAAGACGGACTGACGGACAGACATGAAGAAACTGTATATTTTCGCCATTTTCCCTATATTTTTTGTAATGCACAATCTATTGTGGTCCCTCTATCTAATAGTGTCTGTATCTATCGGTTTGTTATAAATAATAACACGGGAAAAATATCCAATTGATGCCAATTATCAGTACCTCTTGAGGGATGGCGTCTGTGAAGTGGTGGAAGGCAGTGGCTTGCGGCAGGCCGCAGAGCGCGCGGTACGCCGCGTAGCCCGGCAGCCCGTGGTCCCGCCCGCGCTGGGCGTCCAACGCCAGCGCGTCCAGCCCGCCTAGCCATCCTTGTCGCACCTGAACACATGCCCATTTGTTATTCATGTTGTTCCCAATGTTCCCACTCTTACGTCACAAACGGAAGAGGAAGATTAGTACATTACTTATGAAGGGCGGTAAACAAAGAACGTCTGAGATCGCAGGTATTTGACGCCCGGCTTTCTTTATTACCGCCCGTGGTAAGTACAAAATATTTCTTGTTATTCATGTTGTTCCCATTCTTACGTCACAAACGGAAAAGGAAGATTAGTACATTACTTATCAAGGGCGGTAAACAAAGAATGTCTCAGATCGCAGGTATTTGACGCCCGCGCCAAAGGCTTTCTTTATTACCGCCCGTGGTAAGTACAAAATGTTATGTCAACCCCTGTAGCCTGTAGGCCTCGCGCGCCTTTTTCTAATTGGTGCTGTTAGAAAGTGACGGATAGCTCGAGATACGCCGACATACTCTCGCGGCCACCATGTGCTAGGCCTACTGGCCAGGAAGTGGGATTTTCCGCGCGCGGAGCGTGCGGTAATTGCCACTTTATGGCCAGGTGTGACATAAATTAGATTTGCGTGATCCTACGGTCTGTCATTTGTCGCTATGATAACAGGGACTCTGCGTGCTTGGTCATTCCTCTCTTGCTAGCTTTAGAAGGACGTATTGAAACGTCCTTCTAGAATGCAACGCAAAGGGCCGCTACTCTAGTAAATTAGCTTGACCCTCATAATCATAAATCTTCGATCACGCTCGCCTATCGTAAAAAAACACTATCTAGTCGTTAATGGGACGCGGTGAGGTAGGTACTTATAACAATATTTACATGCGTAACGACGTAGTAAATATTGTTATATGCCATTTTAATCCTAAAAGGAGCCAGCTGCCTATTTCCGAGGTTCGCGGTTATTCTAAAGAGGCCCATGGGGCATTACACAAATAATCAACAAACTTCGGACATTACTAAATACAAGTTCACCTAGGTACCTATCCTTTATGAATTATAAATAGAATACTTTGAACGTCACGATGGAAGCAACTTCAAACTTGCTACGAAATTGAAGTCTCGGCTTTCTTTATTATCAACAATTCGGATTTCGACGAAACTCATGATTCAATTGAAAGCAATTCCAGAAATTTCAACAGACAATTAGATAAATTTTGAGTAACAAGGATAGGTACAGTCAGCCCAAGAAAATGTTGAGCATACTTAGAACCTTGTCACATCGAAATCTAAGAAATATTTAGACTGAAACGTCATAAAAATTGAAACCTCTTTAATTTGACAAAGTACTAAAGTGCTCAACATTTTCGTTGGCCCACTGTACCTACTTAGCGGTGGCAGTTGACAGTACGTAAATTAATGTTTTATCCATTAAAGCCACACAATGGTTTTATTAAAACAAACACGGCGTTATTATTGTACTTTCAAATGCAAATTTAAATCAACACTTATCCGTTCCTTTATACCTACTCTTTATTGAGAAAAAATGTGTAGGTATTATGTTTGTTTATACTCTAGGTATTCATTATACCAGTACAATCTGAACAAAATACATTTGAACACTTTAAAGGGACAACTGCAAATTATTAAAAGAAAAAAGAAATACATTTTGGTACCGTAATGTTTTGAATTACTAACTCTCCTCGGGATATCAGCTTGGAAGTATATTTTTACGGCACTAATATTTCACCCGCCCGCACTTCGCACGGATTACAATATTATTATATTGCGCAAGTGAGAAATATACATAAATTATACCTACGCCAAAACCATCCCGAAGAATCAAGCTACATGTTGGCGAAAACCGCGCCTAAATCCATCCAGCCATTTTCGAAGTGTGTTCGAGTTATTTTTATGTTAACATGAATAGGGTATTAAACTAAGAAAAAAATAAATTATTTTTTACTTGACTAATAAAAGATCTAACGAAAATACTCGAAAAACATCAATTATTAATTTATTTTAGCTAATTGAAAGATTTTATAAGCATAAAGATTTAAAAAGGACGCTGATTTGAACAAACCTACTCACACTGTCTTAGTGACAATATGAAGTTTGTAGGGAAATACTGTCTTAGTGACGTCACTAAGACAGTATTTCCCTATAAACTTCATATTAACAAATCGTTTTTGACATTTAATAAAAAGTTGCTGATTTGACTAGGGGTTTAATACCGTATTGTACTCATGTACTGGTATAATGAATAGAGTATGTAAATAACAAGATGATAATAATGGGACAGGTAAATGCCATCCTAACACTAATATCAAGATAGCTAAAGATAAGCACCACATTTATGGTTGAAAACGAATGTACATTGTACCTACATGTCCATACACATATGACATGAATGCGTAATCATGAGTAAACATCGTGATTGCCAAGGTTGCAAATCAAAAGTAGGTACGAGCGTACGTAAATACGCATTAATTTTACTTAGTTATTATTAATCTTATCTAGTTATCTAATATTTGTAGTATACGCTTACGCATTTAAAGACCTATTAAAATTTGACTACAGACACAGAATAAGTAATAGTAGGGGAGAAGTGGCATGAAAGAGCCAGTTTTCTTTACGGAGGAAAAAAGACTACTTACAATAAAAAAAATGATATTATTTTGTTTGTAAATTATTCTTTATTTATTTGAGCATGTAATTTCGTACAAACAAATCTTAAACAATTTATAAAAATCAACGAAATATGCATTTCAAAAAAATGTGTCATTTGGCTCTTTCATCACAATTCAGTATTGAAAGAGCTGCTACAAGTTTTGAAAGAGCCGGTTCATATTACAACGCTTAATTAAGAAAATAAACAAAAATAATAATAAATGCGACATGAAAAAAAACTCTTGATATAATTATAACAAATTTCTTTAAGTAGTTACTAACATTTTTAAGGAAATTTTAATTATATCAGTCATTTTTAAGTAATCGCTTGTAACGCTTTAATCTTAACATAATTAATCAGTCATAGGTACATATACCTACTATATAATATAACCTAACATATAGGCGGCTTTTTATTAATAACAGTCTCTAAAATAAATAAAATATAAACCTTCTATCAAAACTAACATCAATAAATCTTCAGGAACTTCAAAAGTAATATTGCTACCTTTGAGCTTAAATATCTACCTATTCATTAATTATAAAAATCGGACTGTTAGCAACATGGAACATCATATTTAACTCGTAATTAGAAACATATCTTACAAAAAAAAATCAATTGCCCCTTAATGCCACAAGACTCATGAGCCCAACCAAAACAAATTTTGTTGTTTTTTGTAAAATGTAATTAATAATAATTGTAATAAATGTAATTAATAGTAATAAATAGTAATTAATTATAATTAATAATTTGTGTAAAATGTTGTCTTGTTAAGCCATAGCACATTTTTGAAGCAGTTTTTAAATAATCCGCTAGCATGGTCTCCTGGTCAGATGTAAAAATACGCTTATTTCCTATATTAGGACAGTGTTTATAAGGTAATTCACTAGCATTCTTTGCTTTTCTAACTATTTTTGCTAAATAAGCCCTCGATATATTTAAGGTAAGTGCAGTTTTATTTATAGTCTGACTTTTTTCTAAAACTTCAGCGACTGCCTCTTCAATTACCGATTTTTCGGGTCTTTTTCGTTTTTTTCGACCAGCGTTCTCCATAATGCAATATCTGACACAAATAATTTAATAAAAAATAAAAAATGTGGGTATATAGTATTATTTTATTTAATAAAAAAAAATCAATTTCAAGGTTATGAAAGAGCCAGTTATGAAAGAGCCGGCTTTTTCAATGCCCATTCATCCGGCTCTTTCACTACTGGTTCCAGAAAAAAATATAACCTTCAAAATAACAACAATATCAAACCTTTTGCAGCTTAGTTTTTATGAAGCTATAAGGCCAAATATATGCACAAACTGAATCTATAATCCATTTGCCTATAATTGTCAACAAAAAAATACCAAAAAACGACTTAAATGAAGTAAAAAACTTACTTTTGAGTGCCAAAAACTTTGATTCGATGTACCGGCGTCTGTTGGTTTCGGCGAACTGTCAAATGTTTGTGGGTGACGGGAAATCAGTGTTGCCACCTAAAAATAATATTGCCAACCAAATCTGTTCTAAAACTACTGAAATAATGCAAATGGCTCTTTCAAAACCTGGCTCTTTCATGCCACTTCTCCCCTACAACTAACTAATATTGATATCGAATAACAAACCTAAGTAATAATATTATGTCGGCACCCTGCCAGGGTCCGTTTTAGTATTATTATTTTATTATCTGGTTATTTTTTGGGGTCTTTGTATTTAGATATAGCTATACTAGTTTGAATATTATTTATATTATTTAAGTTTTTCTTGTTAGATTTAATTTAGTTATAGTTTAGTTTTAATGTTATACTTTGTTTTATTAATTTTAGTTTCTGTTAAATAAAGACTGTACAATAGGTACAGTAAATAATGTTGTAGGTACCTACTATGGATGTCTAACATATGATATATTATGAAAATGAACTAAGAATTACTAGGTACATGTGAATAAAGGCTGGAAACAGTGCTCAACGGACGGTCAGCGCGTATGGTCGGTCGGGCGTCCGACCAATGCTCACCGTCAGCGCGTATGCGGCCATACAAAACACGCCTGACCGACCATACGCGCTGACCGTCAGTCGAGCACTGTTTCCAGTCTCAAGTAAGACAAACAACGACGTCATTTCGTATGTACACATTAGTCATGGCTGTCGGCTCGGCCACCACCGCCTATCCCTATCTGTAGTGTCTGTGTCTGTAACACGGAGATCCTAGAACTCGATAGACTACTGTTTTTTTTACTGTTTAAGTAACAGTTGAAGTCTCTCCTCTCTGTATAAGGCACAATTGTGTAACCCACAGTAAAGTATGTACTACCTCATAATAAAATATTAATATTTACCTATACAGTGCGTTACCGGCATTTATTGGAACTGATGATAATATGATGCATTAGCAAATATTTCCATGTATTAATATCTATGTATTAATAAAATTATAATTAAGTCTGTGAATTAACTGCAAAATTAAATTTTCTAACTCTCCGCCTTTAATGTACATACTAACTTCACCGTAGTAAACAGAACATTATCTAAGGGCTGTCATTTGTGCGTTGTCAATTTACTTTGCGTTGCTGGCAATTTTTTTGTTGGAAATTGAGTGGTCAATATTTTGATTTTATAATGAAATTAAGCGCATGGTTAGGTACGTTTAAATATCCTGTACCCTTACCATGAGTTTGCAATTTTTGCATTACCGTACTCGCTAGCGACTGCGTAAACAATTTAGTATGGGCAAAAGTACAGCGCCTCTGGCGGTTACGCAATAGAACTTAGAATCGCCATACTAAATCGTTTACGCTATTCGCTAGCGAGTACGGTAATGCAAACATTGCAAACTCATGGTAAGGGTAATGCTTAAACAAAAGCCCGCAACACACGATATATTCGGAAAAATCTGGCTGCAATAAAAAAAAATAAGTGCAGTGATATACACGCATCAGCTTGTAGCTGCTAGTGTATAATAAATAATAATAATATTTAAATAACGCTAGTTAATGCAAACTTACATCATCATCATAATTGAGGTCCAGCCCCTGGCTGTTCTGCTCCACCATGCCCCTGAGGATCTTCTCCAAATTATTCGTCACGAGAGTGGGCTTGAAGAAGTTGTCCTTAAGCCGGTGCGACGACATGTCCCCGCCAGCGCCGACGAGCTCCATATCCTGGTCCAACAGGCTGTGCACGAAGTGGAAGGCGGCCGTGGCGAACGCGTTGCTGATGGTTGGGTTCACGTCAGCGTTGAAACCGGTGTCGTAACTGTCGTACAACTCGTCGAAGGCTTTTCCTAAACAAGAGGTCGGAAGGTCATTAGAAACATACGTTGATGCCCAGCTTCTGCCAGGCAACCGAAAGTCAAAAAGTATACCGAAATTTTCTGCCATATTCTTATATCTTTAAACGAGCAATTCTTGTATATTTATTTATTTATATATTTATTTCGGGGATCTCGGAAACGGCTCTAACGATTTTGATGAAATTTGGTATATGGGGGTTTTCGGGGACGAGCAATCGATCTAGCTAGATCTCATGCCCGGAAAAACGCCGAGCAAAACTCGGCCGCCCAGATATTTGTCTGATATTAGACTATATGAGTCAAACGGGCAAAATTAGGTAGAACATAGTTATGTGCCATTGATTATAGCGAAGTTAACAATACTTAGGTATTTCCACTGTTGTTTATAATAATGACTTTCCGCATTTATTTTGCCTTCTGAAAGTTTATGCAAGTACTATTCTACTTGTGTTTATGACAGGATGTTATTGCAGTTTGGCGAAAAGATTATAAAAAAAATAGAAATTAATTTGGACTGCCTCCAAACAACACGAGGCCAGACAGGCGGTCACTTTCAGCGTGATAAACTGTCAAAATATTTTTGCAGTGGGATATTCAGCATTTTTGGCACAAAAAGCCTGACAAAGCCCATCCACTGTGGTTAGTTGGTTACAGTTTAAATTATTTAAAATGTCGGACTTTTTATAACACTTGTCATTCGATTTTGAATCGTCTTGCTATCACGGTCAAGTCGCTTTTTGAACGGAGTAATTTGATAAAGCTCTGCCACTTCAGATGATTTAGTATACCTGTGAGCGCGGGCAGCCAGTGCGCGTACGTGATGTGCTGCATCTCGGCCACGACCACGCGGCGCGCCTCGTAGTACAGCCGGTCGGAGCTCCAGGCGGGGTTGAGCGCGGTCACTGTGGTAGTTACCTGTGAGCGCGGGCAGCCAGTGCGCGTACGTGATGTGCTGCATCTCGGCCACGACCACGCGGCGCGCCTCGTAGTACAGCCGGTCGGAGCTCCAGGCGGGGTTGAGCGCGGCCACTGTGGTAGTTACCTGTGAGCGCGGGCAGCCAGTGCGCGTACGTGATGTGCTGCATCTCGGCCACGACCACGCGGCGCGCCTCGTAGTACAGCCGGTCGGAGCTCCAGGCGGGGTTGAGCGCGGCCACTGTGGTAGTTACCTGTGAGCGCGGGCAGCCAGTGCGCGTACGTGATGTGCTGCATCTCGGCCACGACCACGCGGCGCGCCTCGTAGTACAGCCGGTCGGAGCTCCAGGCGGGGTTGAGCGCGCCCACTGTGGTAGTTACCTGTGAGCGCGGGCAGCCAGTGCGCGTACGTGATGTGCTGCATCTCGGCCACGACCACGCGGCGCGCCTCGTAGTACAGCCGGTCGGAGCTCCAGGCGGGGTTGAGCGCGGTCACTGTGGTAGTTACCTGTGAGCGCGGGCAGCCAGTGCGCGTACGTGATGTGCTGCATCTCGGCCACGACCACGCGGCGCGCCTCGTAGTACAGCCGGTCGGAGCTCCAGGCGGGGTTGAGCGCGGCCACTGTGGTAGTTACCTGTGAGCGCGGGCAGCCAGTGCGCGTACGTGATGTGCTGCATCTCGGCCACGACCACGCGGCGCGCCTCGTAGTACAGCCGGTCGGAGCTCCAGGCGGGGTTGAGCGCGGTCACTGTGGTAGTTACCTGTGAGCGCGGGCAGCCAGTGCGCGTACGTGATGTGCTGCATCTCGGCCACGACCACGCGGCGCGCCTCGTAGTACAGCCGGTCGGAGCTCCAGGCGGGGTTGAGCGCGGTCACTGTGGTAGTTACCTGTGAGCGCGGGCAGCCAGTGCGCGTACGTGATGTGCTGCATCTCGGCCACGACCACGCGGCGCGCCTCGTAGTACAGCCGGTCGGAGCTCCAGGCGGGGTTGAGCGCGGTCACTGTGGTAGTTACCTGTGAGCGCGGGCAGCCAGTGCGCGTACGTGATGTGCTGCATCTCGGCCACGACCACGCGGCGCGCCTCGTAGTACAGCCGGTCGGAGCTCCAGGCGGGGTTGAGCGCGGTCACTGTGGTAGTTACCTGTGAGCGCGGGCAGCCAGTGCGCGTACGTGATGTGCTGCATCTCGGCCACGACCACGCGGCGCGCCTCGTAGTACAGCCGGTCGGAGCTCCAGGCGGGGTTGAGCGCGGTCACTGTGGTAGTTACCTGTGAGCGCGGGCAGCCAGTGCGCGTACGTGATGTGCTGCATCTCGGCCACGACCACGCGGCGCGCCTCGTAGTACAGCCGGTCGGAGCTCCAGGCGGGGTTGAGCACGGCCAGCGCGCGCGCCACGCGGTTGTGCTCGCGCACCCACAGCGCGTACATGCTCGTCAGCCACGGGTGCATGTTGGCGCGGACGTCACCTGATACACAACACAACAAACACATCGTCAGTACATTTTCAGAAATAATTGTCATTCATGGAAAACAATTGAAGAGAGTAAACAGTATTGCGGCACTTTGAGGAAAACTTAGAAGTGTTGGATGGATGGGTTGATTGGGTTCGATCGATCTTTGTGAACACTGCGCAATGAGATGGATAAATTTGGTGGACAGAAGCGGTAGGTTTTCAGTCCTCTGTCTTTTTTAAGTTTCCCCGCTATCAGCCACGAGATATTGCGCGGTGGGGTCGGTGGACAACGGCGGCAGGTTTGCACCCGAAGTCATAAGCAGACCGCCCTTCCTTACGATGCGCGGCGGCCTCACACCGTCACCTACAATAAACTCACCAGCCTTCAAGAAAGTTTCGCCGCTACCGGCCACGAGACATTGCGTGGTGGGGTCGCTAGACAACGGCGACAGGTTTGCACCCGAAGTCATAAGCAGACCCTCCCTTACGATGCGCGGCGGCCTCACGCCGTAACCTATATGTAAACTCACCAGCCTTGAAGCAAGTCTCCCCGCTACCGGTCACGAGACAGTGCGCGGTGGGGTCAGTAGAAAGCGGTAGCAGGTTTGCGCCCGAAGTCTTCAGTAGACCGCCCTCCTTCTCGCGAATTGCGGCCGCCTCACGTCCGTTCGCGCCGTACAACTGCGAGCCGTCCAGGAAGTGCGTCGCTTGGTTCATCTGGGGATGTTTACGAGGACTTTTAGAAATTAAGATTTGAAATATTTAGAGAAAGGAAATGAGACAAATTCATGATGCGAATTAGTAGTTCTCACTTCACATGTAACTATAGCTTTTCCTGTACCTACACATTTTACGATCACTCATAGGTATTCGTCCAGTTTGGATAAGTTTAATATTTATAGTTCATCATTTTATAATACTAATAGTACTTTATTATTGGATATAACTACAAAATAGATACAATAAAAATTAACAACTAAAACTAGACCTAGGTATTACCTATTTTACATCTTATTCGTTAACACTTCAAATTTCATTCAAATTTTGAAATGTGACGCGACGAGATTTAGGTTTTCTCCTCTCCTAGCCCTTACCACACAATACAATCGACCAAATCGACCTCATAACGTGTGACGTAATTTATGGACGGGCCCCTTATCACTCCTCAGCTACGTACCGTCAGGAAATCAGTAATCGCATATCGCATCGCTCTTGTCACAATAACAATAACAGTTTAAAAAGGTACGTATTGGCGTTTATTCCTTTACTGTAAATTTTGTTTCCATGTCATTTTTTGCTGGAAAACTATATACGGAACGAAAAAGTCCGTGAGCTCTCAAAATGAAACGCCATTCGCTGCGCGTCAAGTACCTATCTATCAACCTTAAATACCTACTCGAATCAATGTTCACTTGTTCAATAACAAGGTCATTGTCAAAGCTGCACAATATAGGTAGGTATTGCAACGCGGAAATTTCCAATGTTTTCATAACACGCGTTGTACCTAGTGTACGGTCAACCAATTTGATTTCTGGGCCACTTTGTACCTTGTCACAGTGAAAATCTAAAGGAAAGCCGCTAGAGATCTCATACGAATGTCACTGTGACAAGGTACTGTACCTATTGTATTACTTTTCTCTAGCTATTGATTCTTATCAAATGATAAATAGTTTATTAGGTACTTTGACGATTGTTATCTTGTCTGTGATAAGCAACGCTCGGGAAAAATCTAACGAAAAACGTGAGTGGAGTAGATTTACAGATTAAGATTAGAAAATATTACTTGCCAAAGAAATAAGAGTACCTAACTACCTACATCTACGAAAGACTACCGTCGCCGTCACCAATATTTGTGTCATTTCATTTGTGATAGTCCAAAATCAAGAGGGAACTTATGGCGGCAAACGCTTGCGTCTATTATATAATCTGCTTACGTTGGACCAATTCACGTGAGCGCCGGCTGCCATAAGGTCCTTTCATGAATACTTTTCCGATAAAAATAAAAACCGGTAATAATGGTTGGAGTACCTAGAAATCTAAGAGTGACTTGGTAAATTAATTTGACAACTTTCTTTTTATTTATATGAAGAGGTATTACGTATTACCACATTACTCTTTATGTCTTGCAAATTAGGTATGCTGTTCTTTTCTAGTAATTGTAAATTGTAATCTGTAAGAGAAGTCGCAAAACAAGGTCAATGAACTGGTAACAACGACGACGAAATGGTTAGTACTGTCAGAGACACAAGTGTAACAAAAAGTTAACTAAATAATTGCTTACTTTTTAGAAGTTGATTTTTGTGGTAGGTAGGGGAGGCCGCGATGACAAATGTGGATTTACTTGAGCGTCGTTATATGATGCGCACCCCTCCAGCGATGGATTGAGATGATAATTATATAATTACATATTCATGATTTGTACTTAGTTAACCAGAGTTGTTTACACGACCAGTTTTACCTTGACTTGAGCTCGAGTTACATAAACTGCACCCGCGATTATGCAAGTAAGAAGTAAGCCCCTACACATTATATGCATAACTGACCGGCAGGTAGAGCTCTATAACAACTGCCTATTTTTTACGTACGTGGATGGTTTTTTCAGTAAGTGTGCACGTGGATAAAGGTAAGTAACTATCAGTTTTTTCGTCCGATATACGGAAGTATAATGTAAAAACATCCGTTAATAACTTACAGTTTCACACAAGCTAGGTAATAAATAACGGAGTAATTATCGAGTAAGTACTTCAAAGACTAGGTGTACCTATTATGCTGACCGGTAACGCTTGTTCAATTACTTATTAACAAGCTACTTTATAGTATTTCAAACCAATAGTATGCATTTGAAAGACCTATCTAATATAAAATTTATTGAAGTCAATTATGATCACTAAAGCAAATTGCTATCATTAGTGGGGCAGATTGCTAGAACATAGGAACCTAGGTCGTAAATGTGGACACGCTGGACAAAAATCACCAAATTTTTTCCCGGGTCTAATTAGGTTCATAGCTTTATGTTTTTGATAGGAACCAGCTCCTCCGTCGGCCATCTTTAACTTTATAGGGGTGGAAAGTTAGTATGGAAAAAATATATATTTAAGATAGAAACGTAGAAATTCGTTAATAGACTAAGCATTTAAATGAAAAGAAAAACTATTCAGCGTTTATCATAATTTGCCCTTTAAAGGTGTGAAAAGGGGGTTGAAAGTTTGTACAAGTTACATTTTGAAAGCTAATTTGGGGATCAAACAAACTTTTAACACCCTTTTCAGCCCTTCAGAGCGCGAATTTTGAAAAACGCTGAAATGCGTTTTCTTGTAATTTAATGATATATAAACGTAGTTTCAAGTTTCTAGCTTAGAAAAAAATACTATATAAAAAGAAATAAGACTTTTGAGTCGATGCGCTGTCTTCTGGTCACATTAAAATAACATTAAATGACTATCTCAAGAAACACGCGTGAAAAGCTTTGTTAGTAAGAGACTAATTTCCCGAGAACATTCATGTAACATAATAATTTATCTCCATATTTCCAGTAACTAATGACGTAAATAAAAGATACTATTTACCTATCAATGTAATGAACCATTTATCAAGAATTTTGTGTTGCGGCATAGTAGCGATGAAACTCATAAAAAGAACTGCACTAAATTTAATCGATTAATTTTGTGAGCTCTGGGTATACCCAGACCCACTATAGTGAGAATTATATGTATTTGTAACGTGTACCACCTAATCCAGTAAACAGAAAAGGCAAATAAATAATACAGAAAATGGTTAGAAGTAATTAGAATAAGTTATTAACCTATTTTATATCATTATTATCTGCGCTCTGCCATAAGGGCCCTTTTTTACTAAACTTTACAACTAATTTTAAGGTAGAAATACTTAACTTATACGTGTGAAACCAAGCTAGAAATACACATCTGGTCTTATACTTTATCAATATGCAAAAAACAAAAAATATGTGATTTTACCGTATTTTACTAAAACGCTGATATCTACGAAACTAGAAAGTGCCATAAGGGCCCTTTTGTTATGGACGGTCTCATATATCTATAAAACACACCTGTTCTGCAGCACCAAAACTGCAATCTCCTCTATAAGTGGTGACCGATCGGGTGTACTCCATGCAGGTTTGATACTGGTTCTTGTAGAAGGGATCGTTGAATGGCACTGAGATGGGCATGCAGCTCGGGTGAAGGTAGCGAGGCGACAACCCAGATCCATCATTATCACAGCAGCGGATCGGCTGGTTCGTGTGGACTAGTAGTGAACAAACATTGAAATAAATTAAATTGAATATTAGCTGACATAGCTAAATATATCAACGGATAAAACTTATTGTATTAGCTTGAGTGGTAAATTGTAAGTAATCTGTTTGTTTTATTTTTATAATGTTTTTAAATTGTATTTTCTTTTATTGTACCTAATGTAATTGGATTTAATATTATTATTGTAAAATTATATTCAAACACAATGTATATTGTTATTATATGAATAAATTACTACGACTATGAGAGTCCTAAGCAGAATCATCGCATTCCTTGAAACCTACTCGTATAAACAGGTTTTGCAACTAGGGTTATTGGCCGTACCTAAAAATAAACCTAACTCGAACTGAAAATAATAGCTATGAGAAGGGAACACTTACTTGTCTTCCTTACGGGAATGTAAACCAAGTCTTGGTAGATGAACTGACTCCAAATAGGCAATGCGATGGTCTTTTTGTCATCAGGCCGGTCCAAGTTACTGGTAAGTTTAGTGCTGACTAAACGGGCGGAAGGTAGTGGCTTGTTGCTCATTGAAGTGCGTGGCTGAAATGAAAATGCTTATTTTGTAGAATATTACAACAATATCAATACTTTGTATTACACTACATACCTACATAATCGAGAAAATACAAAATAACGCGTAGTTAGAGGAAAACAACAGACGCCGGCCATACCACTAAAAAACTGTTCATTTGTGACAGTGCAAATAAAAAGCGACCTATGGCGGCCGGCACTTACGCCGTTATATATTGCCGTTCTTCGAATACAATAGTGAATCGGTGCAACGTATGCGCCTGCCGCCATAAGGTCCCTATTTTGATTTCGACTATCACATTTCTAGACAAAATTTGGGTTATAAGTGTTGAAAAATATGACTTACGTTCTATTTTCTTTCAAGACTCAGTGAATTTGAAAGTTACGATACAAACCTGTTCAATACCATCGGCATATCTGGGATGCAAAAGCCGCTTGTAGCCAGTCAGTGCTTGACCCCAGGAAGAGCGCACAGGATTGTTACACGAGCCATCGAAGGAGCGGTATCGTGAAGATAGCTTGTTAGAACGGCACGCCAGCCTTTCAAGCGCAGCACACTCTGGCCCATATTCACTATCACGCAGGTTCAAAGTACTAACAAAACTCGCACACTCATCCTTAGCTAAACCATATCTATAAAGATTAAGAAATAATTAGTGACTAGCACAAACCTATTAAATAGAATTTAAAAATATTCAGTAAAGCAATAATATTTTAAACAATAACTTAGATAAGCATATAAGCCGAACAAGGAAAACTTTATGTTTACAGACTAACCTTGTGCATCGAGTTACCACCAGATTCTGCGACGCTTTTGTGATAATAAAAGATGACTTCTCATAAAGCATTGCGTCATCTGAAGGGAGGCCTTGGATCATCAACCCCTTTCCTGGGGAACCTGCCCTTGGGGTGATTCCAGCGGCGTTCAGATTTTGTTCTAGCCTCTCCAACAATGACACGGAAAACTTGCTAATACTGATTGACTTGTTAGTTTGAGTCCCCGTTACGGGGGGAAGTCTCCTCAACATCTCTGCACTTGGAAATGGAAAGTCATACATTGGAGGCGGGTGAAGGTTGTCTGAAAAGATACAAATCTTTAAGAACACCAAACAAATTGAAGTAGATATACTCGTCTTCAAGTCCTGTCTAGTCTTTTTGTGCTACTTACCAGAATTAAATATTAAGTTCAGCGGGTAGGGGGCGACGCGACTTCCGAACGCCACACCCGCCCACAGCACAACTCCTAGCATAACTACCTTGATCATTTCTTCCAGAATACTGAAACAAACATATCGGTTAATGAAGCAATACATGAACTGCGGCGGAAAATGCTATTAACGAATCGAAACTCTAATCAAGTTTATGCGCACATTTAATTACAACATTAAATAGTTACTTATTTACGAGTTTCAATCAAACCCAAATAAGAGTACTAACCGACAAGTAAAGTTAACGACCAACATGAATGAAACTCTAATGATAACTGTTAAGTTTGAAGTGAAACTGGCTAACGAGTGAACAAACAGTTTACAAGAAGATACATATTCTGATATCTGGGGCAATAGCTAAGGGTATCGTGTGGCCTTTAGCTCGCACTGTCTGACCGTAAACAACTCGATAGTCAGTATTGTAGATAACTAGTTTAATTACGTTTTGTTTCACTTATCATGAAGCCAAGCCTCCGATGATGTAGAGACAAGCCCCCGGATCCTCCTACGCAGATCAGACTTTGCCCATATCGAGTAGACATAATTAACTACGCTGGATGGTTAATTAAAGGGGCGTATGGAGAGTTCCGCATATTAGACATTTTGTTTTCCAAGCTACGAATACTTCAACTGAGAATCTGGCTATGACGTTTATCTCTGACACAAAACAGAGCATAAAAATTGGAGAGTATCAAACAAGAATGTGGTCGTTACGAGTAATAGAATAGAAAACATTTATTTCGAGTAACATGGGACTCGTACATAATTATTGTTAGTAAAATTAATCAATTGATTATTATTTTTCTCATTATTAGTTCCTAATTCTATTACATTATACATACTTTGTATAACAATTAAAATGACAGTATATTTAGTAATTTTAACTGTTATACAAAGTATGTACTATGTACTCTTGGACACATGCATTGCACAACAGTGCCTCATACAATATATGGACAGTCCAGCCTATCGAAACAATATCTTTCTGATACTGTCATATGTCATTGTTCTTTTATAATTTAATAACCCTTTTATTTTATTTAACCTTACACATACATATTGTCATAACGTAACTTACCCTAAAGCAGAAACGTGTAACCTAATGACTTTACAATTAGTTCCGGATTTTGATTGCCGCCGAAGATAACAATTATCAATGTTTACCCACGTTTAAGAGGTCATGACTTTATCCCTAGCTACTTACCTAAGCTTCCAGATGGCATATGTATGATAAAAATGGATACCTAGTCGTACTCTAACGCCGGAATGTTGTACCTATTTATGTTAATTTTACGTAACTGATTCATTTGTGTGAGGTGTTCAAAAAAAGGTGTGCAGTACTAAACTCACCACGGACCTGAACAAAATGAGTTAAGATGATGCATTCGCACCTCTTTATACGATGGTATACGTTGGAGTATTTGTATTAGCATGTTGTTGCCAATAATACAAAACCTGTTTTTTATTCAGGTTGTTGAACTTTCTATTATAAATACTATTTCTTTGAAACTTTGATAACCCTTATGGCATGGTGCTAAAAGATACCTTATATTTATGAAAACACCTGACTTTTAAGTTTGGGAAATAACAAATATATGAAGGTACCTAGGTAGGTACCATCTTACCATAAATATCAGTGACCGTTGTTCGCGCATTGTACGATCGGACTCTGAAGGAGTTGAACATAATATAGAGACATTTTATTGTAAACAGTACCGAAACTGTACGAAAATACTCGTTTGTACCAAGCTAAAAGGTAGGTAGGGACATACTTAAATGTGAGAAGATCTGTTCTTATGTTTCGCTTTACGATTTAACAAAAAATTGTTACTTTTGTTTAAAAAAATATATATCATTTCGTTTTATACCACGCCGGCGCCGGTGCCAACCACTAAACACCTAGGTAGGTAGAAAAAATCGACTTCCTATACTAATAAAGGTGCATTAGGACGTAAATAAAATCGTATCTCCAAAAATCAGAAACATCATCATCTCATCTCATTCCATAAAAAACAGCTTAAATGTACCTATGGTATTGTAAGACAAGGAGTTTGAAAAAAGTGCCACAATGCTCGTTAGAAGGGCTAGGATTTGTGCCCGCTTCCAGTATTTAAAAAAAATGGTATATTTGTAATGACATGAAGACCTGAGTTAATACCGAATACCGGTACGTACGAATACAGTTTTGGGAGAAAGTTGTAGCCCACAAACCTGGTACGGTACAGACTACAAATTATACAGCATCACGGGAACCGCCTCTCCGTATAATGTGGGCTACCGTGGTCCGTGACCCGTGACCGTGTTTGAAATTAATTCGGTACTAAGTAGTGGCGCTAGTGTGATGTGAGTTTTCTAAAATGTCAATTGTCGCTGTTTGTGGGCGCGCTACGCATACGCATATTTTTATATTTGTGGACAATCTTACACAAATCAACCTAGTCCCAAACTACTACTGCTATGTGTACCCACTAAGCGACAATATACCTACATACTTATATAGATAAATAAATACTTAAATACATAGAAAACATCCAAGACCCAAGAACAAACATTCGTGCTCATCACACAAATAAATGCCCCGGCCGGGATTCGAACCCGGGACCTCCAGCTTCGTAGGCAGGGTCACTACCAAACCAACTAAGCTAAAGAGGTCGTCAATTAGAATTATATTTTGACTATTTTTCAATACCTGGGATTAATTATGATTATGGCAAATATGAGTTACGGGTCTATGAATTTCAGTACTTCGAGACAAATTTATCTCGTAAACATCACTTACAAAACGGGACTGCGCTACAATACGGGATATTCGATATTTTTACGGTACGGTAATGTATTAAATACGATTTTTACGTAAGCTTTGTTTTCACGTCACGTCCATAACAACCAATAACTAGCTGGACCTTTCTCAGTGGTTAAGAATAGTCTACCCATGGTGGAAATACAGGTAAGTTAGGTCAGATTAATTTACTTGCGGAAAAGTAGTGTATTCCTCATTAATTATATTTGTAGGTATAGAAAATGTGCACTCGTGATATTTTATAATTATAAGTGCGTGTACTTATATACCTACTAAGTTCATTCCTGCCTAGTAACACTAGGCTTTCCAGGGTTGCACATTTTTGTGCAACCCTGGAAAGCCACCTATTAAACTATCTAACCTCTTATAACATAGGTCCGTAGGTCTAGTGCGGAAAATGTTTTTAATGAAGTAATAAAATTATGTGATTCATTTGGCATTTTCGTTAGAAACGGTATTTATGTCATTTGAACCTACCTTCTACCACCACAACAACAAAATTTTTAAAACTTTTGTAAACGACTGTACCAAGGTAATGAAACGAATGAACGAATGAATTCAAGATGACCCCTACTTTCACTCACTCTTTGAACAGCTGTTATGATGTAGTTGTTATGATTATTGATATTGTTTTTTTTTTAATATAGTGCGCCCCTGGTTTGGCCAGCATTTAGCGGCCAATCACAGATACCTATAATTAAGGATACCTCTCCCTGCGGCCGGAAGGGCCAACAGGGGGGAAAAGAATTATTCATTATGTTATGACTTATGACCAAAGAGAATATAAATCACTACGTTTTATTATGACTTACGTCATGTGAAGCGATTTGTGGGTGTGATCAATTTGAATTACTTTCTGTTTCAGGTAGACGAACATAATTATGTCATCCTAAATACCTACGTCTAATTAATTACATAACCGTATGTCACCAGGACACGGCGAGATAGTTATTATGTCATTTGTTTACCGATGATTAGAGGAGTAATAGTAGGTATTATCACTATTCCCTAAACATAAACATTCTATCAACAATAATATTATGATACAGTCTTATCGCGATGCTTTCCACCGCCTGTCTCATTTTACATACATTGCGTGGCATTTACCACTTGACAAACCCTTTCATTTGTGACCTATGTAATGTAAACGAAGCACGGCTCGACTTACGTGGAATGTTCCCCACAGCCATCGCATTCAGATCGCCTTCTGGAACATTTCTCTGGAGACTTGTTCTTGGTGGTTTCAGCGTTCAACATCGACTTTCCTTCAATGATCCGTTTAAACAACATAATAGTAGGAGCAGAATTTGTTGTTTACGGCAACTGTCACGTTTCTCGCTAATGTTTAGTTTGTTGAGCACTACAGCTGTCGGGACTTGCTCGAAAAAACGCTGTTCCATTAGATTGGCAATGGAGCCAATTCTTCGTCTACTGCCAAACTTGCACTGAATGGCAGTAGGAGTGAGCCAAGCAAAGCAATGGAACGAACTCGAATGCTGTTCTCCGCCGCACCGCGCAAGGCAAGCGAGACAGAAAGAACCCCCCCCCCCCCCCCCCCCCCCACACCACCCCCTTCAAAACACCATTGTAAAGGTGTCACAGCGTAGAAAAACTGTACTGAGAATGCAGTACCCATAGAACTGCTTTTTTTCAACTTTTTATTTACTACATTACTGATAGGAAATGAAATTAGCCAACTTTTTATGATAGATGTTTTTAGTTATTTTTTAAGTGGTGGCTGTAAATAATATTCAATTTTCAAAGACTTATTGCAGACAAACAAATTAGAAAAGATTTTCTTATCTGCTTTAAATTACACTGTGGTTCGTGTGTGGTCGAGAGACTTTATTACCAAACGGATCAGTTTTTTTTTTATTTTTTTTATTGTAAGTACACTAGTTTGCATTCGTGCATTGTAATAATTATATTAACAGCTTGTATATGGTAATGTTTAATGCGAATAAAGTTATTGTCTATTAAATTTATCTATGTAATGTTTAGTGTGTTTGTAAAGAAACCACTAATTATAACAATGATACTTGCTTTTCAAAAAAAGGTATGTAGTTACAAGTTACCTATTCCTCCGCATCGTATGCATTTACATAATGTAACATTACACAAAAAATGTGATAAATGAAAACTGTAATATATTATTTCATAAACCCACTGTATAAACTGATGTATTCATACAAACACATCCTTGTAATGGGTATTTTTTATGATTCATTATTTCGCATCAGCACTTGAATAAAATCCTCGTAGCACGTGGTGCGCGCATGCTCACGGCGTGATCGACTCCATCTTCCTTCACACTCTACGCGGCTATCTATGTCCCGTTCTCGCATCACGCGGTGACAGCGTGCTCGAAATGCCGGTTTGTTTTTGCTGAGGACACCCGTTCGAATGAATAGCATAATGTTCATACAGACTCGCCTTTATTTATAAACTTCGTACGGATCACCTGCACATACACCTACCTACCTCTTTCATAGGTACCGTGAACACTGAACACCCATTTTATACCTACTTACAGCTTGGTATGTACCACGCCACGGGATATTTCTTTTCCCTAGAATGGTATTTCATAAGCAGTTAATAAACTCTATAAAAATGTAGGTAGGCATAATTTAACGTAATATGATTGCCTAACGTCTTAGTCATAGACAGGACAGAATTTCTTTACTCGTACTCATGTACATATACAGGATGTCCCACGGCTATGCCTATGCCACATGGAGGGAAAGTACCTACTTTAAAATAGGTATGACAATGACATTTAAATCTGCTAGAAGAATTAATTTCATTCTTAAAATAATTAGAACTGCATTCACAGGTTTTCTTTCAGTAAAATGTCGTATCTTCAATATTTAAAGTATATCCCAAAGAGTATAATAATATATATCAGGTATATCCCCTCCATGTGGCACAGACGTGGGACATCCTGTATAAGCGGGTATTACACTGTCCTGAATTCAGGACAAGGACAGTGTAATAGCCGCAATACTCCTATCCTACTCTATTAGTACTACTACTACTAGCCTAGATAAGAGACTACTAGGTACCAAATCAAGTAGTCGTACTATTATAAATAGCGGGCCAGGGTCAAGGACACCAATTTATATCAATTTTTCCCTCGACTGTACTAATAGGCTATTCGTGGACTATACACATATACAGAATGGATTTTCTTTTTGGATCAGTGAGGGCAGCATCAGATCCCGTGCTGCTACGCGAAAATGGTCTTAGAAGACCTTCCTTTGATTTTGAATTATTTAATACCTATTGGCGTTTTCAGATTTTGGGAAAAACATACAGGGTGGGAGAGAAAAGGTCATTTTTGACAAACTTTTTTTTGATGCCAATCGATCCCATTCCTACCTAGGATCAAAAGCTTGTATGGGACTATAGGACCAAAAAAATTTTCCGGCTAGAAAAGCCACAAATCGAGGAAATCTTTTTGAGGAAGTATGGAGAAATAGTGAAATATTATAATTTATGATATTTTGAATGCTGTTACGGTAATGTTTTCATACAATATACTGTTCCTTAAACGTAACAGGACTGATTGGCATGAAAAATGTTGCCGAGAATAAGTCGCTCGTGCGCGCCTAGGGTTACCGTACACTATAAACTCACCACCTTCCTCTGCTAACTAAAATGTTGTTTGTCCCTTTCACACAAACGTACGTGTCAAAGTGACAGATAAGGACAAACAAACTTTAGCGGCTTGTTAACTAACAGGTTTGATGGACATTTACGAATAAGGGAGTTATAGTTTATCTAAACTATATTTATACATATTGGTCTGTCTTCAAAGGCTCCCTTGTTTTATAAAATTAACAATGAAAATATAAAATGCTATTTCTACGATGTTGAGCATATTGGGTGAAATCTTGTGGAATCCGAACGGTTATTGAAGTACGAAACTGACAGCGGGGCTTGGCGTCAACACAGGTCCTAATTGCACACAAAGTCTCTTTCGTAAACATATGACAACAATGAGTAACTTGGCTGTGCGTTGGCTGTGGCGCGCATAGTAGTGATTTGTGCACAATTAGGAAGAATTGAAAGTCTACGTGACATTTGGTGCATTTGACATAACTAATTTGGCGACTTGTGTTGTGTCGTACGTACACCTTCCTTAACACCTTAACTCCTGGTGTTTTGTTGTCAAAACTATTTGTAGTTTTTAATTGTTGAACGCTGTTTTCAGATACATATTCTAACAACATTTTTCATAGGAAAAATGTCTTCTCATCTCAGCACCAAGGATAGATTGCTCTCACTAATCGATGATATTGAATTAATCGCAAAGTAAGTCATGATCGATATCAAGAGAATTTCTTGCCCTGTTTCTTCAGTGTAATTTATTGGGTTATATTTCAGGGAAATTATTGAAGTATCGATAGCCCCTAAGTCTCAGAAGCTATCAGCGGCCGATCACGCACAGTTAACTGACTTGCTCCTAGCCAAAGATGTTGAGCTCAAAAAGACGCTGGACTTAGCCGATGAACAAGCTAATATTCAACAGAAAATGAATGAGCTTAAGGCTGAAGTGGATAACAAGGTAACATATTCACATTATAGTGTTATTCATCAACAAATTATGTTAAAGCTTTAGCAAGTAGCATGTATTTCATGTCAAAGATCAACTATAATAAATAAATCTAAGAGAACAATCTTACACAAATCGAACTACTTAGCCAGATAATTTGTGTTACTGGTACTAGACAATATATTGAATATATACAAATAAATGTCACATTTGAAACATCAAATACTTGGAAACAAATATGCTCTCACAGAAATGTTAGTCTTTGCCTGAATTGGAAGCCAGGATGGGCAGATTCGTAGGCAGGGTCCCTAACCCCAAGGCTAAACTGGTTGTCTAACCTAAGAATTGGTTTATTACATTCTGGAGATGCAATTCAATCATAAACTATGTAAACTTTGTATTAAACTATGTATTTAAATTTCTTATAATTTATACAGGATCAAGATATCTACCACTTGCAAAGGCAGCTGAAAGATGCAGAGCAGATATTAGCAACATCACTATACCAAGCCCGTCAAAAACTAGCATCAATAGTGAAGTCCAGAAAACGCCCTGTGCCGTCTGAAGAACTGATCAAATTTGCTCACAGGTACAGCATGAAAGAACAGAATTGTTATGATGAATACTTTCTTAAATTTTAAACTTACTGGAAGACGGGTACAGTAGAATCCGCTTATAATGATTCCACATTTTATCGCTCATAAACCACTTCGATATCACCTCACGATAGGTTTTATACCAAAACTTTTCAAAGTAAATAAGTCCATTTTGTGCAACATACTATCACTGGTCCCTTGACTGTTGTTGTATCTGGATTCTACTGTATATAATATATGGTGGGACTATACATATACACTACAGTCTACCTGTACAGTATATCTATCACATTATCCATGAGCACCAAGCAGAAGTACACTGGAGATCCTTTGGATCAAGTGGAAATGCAGCTCACTGGTTGAAGATTTAGGTGAGCAGGGGGAGATGGAGCACTTTTCTATAGTTAGAAAAAACCGGCCCAGTGCGAGAAGGACTCCACACATTAAGGGTTCCGAACCAACCTTAGAAATGTGATTTACCATTCTATTCGTATTTGTTGGTAAAATATACTTCAAGTTTATAGGTGAAAGGGAAGTCGAAAAATTCTTTGGAACAAATTTTATGACAGATGACGGACGGACGGATGAGTGACAACAATAGGGTTCCATTTGGACCTAGGTCCTGATTCAGGTGAATCAGGGGGGACAAATGCCTTGCTTGTATCAGCGCCTGACTATTACTACTAAATAAACGGTTGAACTTACTTGATTCAGAATAAGTGCCTCGAATGCTGTGAGTGCACCACTGTCCTGGCAGCCTGGAGACCCGCGCCGGCCGTACCCCACCGACCTCGAGATGAGGTTGGGGATGCTGGGTCGTCTCTGTGACCTGCCACTCAATGGGCACACACCATCAACATTGAATGATTTACACCGAATAACTACTGGAGGAGGTAAGACAACTCACTATGACTAAGTAAATAAGTTCCTGGAATTTATTACGTAAATTTTTCCTACTATTTTGATATCTAGCCACAAGTTCACGCTTTGGTTGAATGGTAGTGGGCGTAGATTATGTGAGAAGGCAGCTGTTTATTATGGTGACCATATTGTGGTATTAACATAAATTTACATTAAAGACACAACAGTCTGCAAATACCACATTTATATTCAGATACAGTATGCCTGTTTGGATCTTGACCATAACATTGGCAGGGTTCGAAATTATCAAGATAATTATGGTCTTTGATAATTATCGCGATAATTATCGGATAAATATCTGATAATTATGCCTGGTATCGATAGTTGACATTGACCAGAAATTGATGTGGACGTTTAACGAGTGCGTTAAAATTTCAGCTTATTATCAAATCGATAATTATCAGACCATAACAATCACGATAATTATCAAGATAACTATCATTGATAATTATCCATTCGAACCCTGAACATTGGACTCTTATACTTTTTTATTCATGCAAATGGCCTTCATCATAACTATAATCTGCTAATCAAACTTTTTTTTTCTATATAGGGTGTCCCTAAAATCAACGCCAAAAGCTATCGATTTGACCCCCATGTATGTTCTGCGATTTTTAGTAGTTTCCGAGATATTCACAGTTTTACCAGAAATTTTGGGTTATTTTTTCTTAATAACCGTGTTACGGGATAGTAGTTCAGTTTAGGTGAAATTTCTTTTTTTTCGTCAGTATCCTACATCATTGGATTCATAACGAACTACTGAAGTTTTTAAAAACATGTGCCAGTTTATTTTTCGTATGATTTTTTTGAGTAATCACTAAAAGTTTTATTTTTCATAGTAACGTTTTCCGTGTTTGGGTTTATGCGAAGTATGTTAAATCAAACTGCGTGATCACTCAAAAGAATCATACGAAAAATAAACTGGTTCATGATTTTAAAAACTTCAGTAGTTCGTTATGAATCAAATGATGTAGGATACTGACGAAAAAAAAGAAATTTCACTTAAACTTAACCACTATCCTGTAACACGGTTTGTAGGAAAAAACTCCAAAATTGCTAGTAAAACTGTAAATATCTCGTAAACTACTAAAAATCGCAGAACATACATGGGGGTGCAATTGATAGCTTTTGAGCTGCTCTATCACCCCTCTTCATTTTGACGTTGGTTTTAGGGACACCCTGTATATTATTTAAAAAAATATTTTGATTGAATAAATTAAATAGAGGATTCATGGATTGATATAAGAAGACCTATTATATAATGCGGTGCCTGTTTAGATCTTAGACTTAGAGCTATATGAAGCTCTGAAAATGACAGTTTTCAGTAGCACCATCAAAATCGAATTTGGTGTACATAAACTGATTTTAGGCGATTATACCACAGTTGAATGACTCCATAGAAATTGATTTTTTTTCATCAAATTTTATCATTAAGACTTTCAAACATCACTAAATGGAAGCCAAAGTACTTACAATATCAACATAATTGTGATAAAAGTTCATTGTTTTGCTTTGTTCCATTCAATATTGAGACAACACAGTTGTGGATTGCTACAGTAATAAAAGAATGAAGTCCGTTGTTTGGTTAACGTGGTTTGCATGCGTTTGACGCATAAAACAACCGAGCGCCTAAAACTACGATTAACCCGCGCTCGTGAGATAAAAGTAGAAAAGTACTGTACCTCTAGTATATTTTTTTTTCGAAAATAAAACAACAGTAAAGCGTTTGCGTTTAGTCTCATTTTGTAGGGCAACGCGAGCAGCCCTTGTTTGGGGCCTTAGGTGGCAACTATTTTTTGCTGTATACTTAAATTAAGCCTGGGCTAGACTGTTTAAAACCACTGCTCCCACCAACACAGTGTAGCCAGTGGTTTCCAACCAAATTTGGTATGCCTTCTATATGTCCTTGGTAGAAAGGCGTGCCTGGTAAACCACTGGCAGGGATACTGAAGTTCTAAACAGTGTAGCCAGCAGTGCAACCCTCGTTGTCTACCAAGGTCACCTTGGCAGGAACAGTGGTTTGAAACAGTCTAGCCCGTGTTTTAAGACTAAACGCAAACGTGATCTTTTACGTTTTGTTTCGAAAAAACTTATACTAGAGGTACAGTAATCACTCGCATGTTAAGAGGAGGGGTAGGGCAAGCTCTCTCCATACAAACTTTGTGCAGGATTTACTTCGTTTGTGTTTGCGTTAAAGTTATGATTTTTGGTCAGTATGCTTATTTTTCTGATAGCTATTTCGTGATGTAATTTATTTTTATTTTTTATTAAGAAAATATTTTTCGAAATATTTGAAAATTTTCACATCACGATCTTCGCATATCTAATATTTACAACCAAAAAAAAATTCTATTTGTTAGTGCCAAAACCGGCGAATAAAACGTGCACAAAGTTTGCATGGGGAAGGCCTTGCCCTACCCTGCGCCTTAACTGATGAAACATGTAAGTTCCAGCGACCGCCAGCAACCCGTTCACGTGGCACCCGTCCGGCGAGCTGCACATGTCCGTCGGCGGCGGCAACTCGGTGCCGATCGACGCGCGCGGCAAGGACGCGCCCGCGCAGGAGGACGTCGAGGTCATGTCGACCGATTCCAGCTCCAGCTCGAGTAGTGACTCGCAATGAAAACTACCCAGACTGAACTAATGCCGTATGGCAGGAAGGAAAGCGATTGTGAACTTATGTAAATGTGGTGACTTTGAAGCTTGCTGTAAGGTACACCGGATGCGTGCATGCATGCAGCAGTGTGGCCCGGGCTTAATCCTTAAATCAAGAAGGGTCAGTGCACGCATCTCTTTTATGGTTTCTGTTTACCAGCAACCCGGTTGCCGTCACGAATATTGTAAAAGATATAGGGATCAAAATTCATATTCATAATCCAATCAAATTCCCTTAATCAAACCTATTTTCGTTAAATTACCGCCAATATTCGTTGTTGTACTCAACTGCCACTTTGACATTTATGTTTGTAAGAAAGGAGCTAAACACTTGCTAAACACATTTTAGTCAGTACGTGTTAGTTTAGTTTTATGAATAAATAGGGATGTTGACTCAAAATTTATTATTACTCCATACGAAAGAATACATTAAACTATGCCAAATAGTGAAAATCCTATTCAAATATGTAAAAAAATAACGAAACTACAATCGTTAGAATGTCTTTAGTTCGAGAGAGAAAGCGCTACCGATCAGTGACGTCACTGACCTCGAGCGCCATAGTAAATGACGATCGTTCAATACAGAGGTGCGTTTTGCGGAACAGGGACAGAAAATGCCCCCGCCTGAAACTTTGAAGACTTATAATTATGTAATTGTTTATTCTTTTGAGTTACTTTTTTCGCTATTTGATTGAGAATTAGTTCCTTTTTCGAAAAAATTTGGATTCATTGATTTTCTTATTTGGTGTCAACATCCCTATTGCAGCACTTGGCAGCACCCAACTTGAAAAATAATAATTATCTCACAATTTTCTCAAAGTCACCTCAACCAACAGTACCGTATTTATATTAGTCACATTTTCTTTAAGTGACAATGCAAGGGATTTATTATGGTTCACCTGAATTGTACGGAATTGCAGTGTTTGAAAGACTGTTACTAGTACTTTTATATTGTTTAGTGGTATTTACAGTAATAGTGACCTTGTTAGTGTATGTTTTTACAGTTTAGTTAATAAGTGCATAAAAATGTGTCAAAATCGCTTAAGCCCTATAGAATGTAAACAAAAATTATGAAATTCTTAATCTACAAAGCAATGCTAATTTATATGGATTAGGCGAATTTGATTTTTAAAGACGAGTAAATAATATCTGGAAAATAAATTAAATGGAAGTCTAGTTTCGAAGTTTATATGCTATTATTAATACCCACTAGGCCTCTAGGCCCAGGGCCGGCCCAAGGGTGGGGCGGATGGGGCGGCCGCCCCAGGCGCCGGATGTTAATGGGCGCCAAGCGCGGGATGTCCCCCGTCGTAAACTTAATTCACCTGAATTGATTGAACCACCTTTACCACTTTTCATAAAATGTAAAAGATACAGTGACAATTATAAGTTAACTTTATTCACCCAAAAAAAAATGAATGTTCTAACTTAACGCACCATTTCTAGAAAATTGCCGATGCCAGGGGCGCCAAACTGGCAACGTCGAAAAATTTCAAATCAAAGGGCGCCCAAAGACCATCTCGCCCCACCCGGATCTAGGGCTAGGGCCGGCGCTGTGTAGGCCTAGATAGAAAAGTTGGTATTTTATATTCCATACATACCAGCTCCATGCAAAATTAAATTACCTAAAACAAAGTTTTATTTTGACCTGAGACTTGTGGTCTAAATCGGACGATAAATTTCATACCTTTTCGTTTAGTTGTGCGGGAAACACTATCACGCCAACTATATTCTCGTACTTCAATGAAAATTTCCTCTCACATTTTAGCATAGCACTGTCTATCAAACTCCAACGGTCTTAAGTGAAACAGGTACTTTTCAGACTTTTCTGGAGCTTATTTTGTGAACTATGTAGCACATTCATAGTATCATAAAGTGTCCTCTCACATTTTAGCATAGCACTGTCTATCAGACTCCAACGGCCCAACGCCATCTAGTGTATCTGCTATTTTTCAGACTTCTGGAGCAAATTTTGTGAACTAATATGTTGCGCATTCATAGTATCACCCGGGCGCCAGATATAGCTTCAAAGATTTGCACACATCTTTGAAGACTTTGCAAACACATATTGACGCAACAGACCAGACATGCTTTGCACACATTTGAACGCTTTCATGTGTCCAAAAACCGACCGCATGGCAATAAAGTGCAAATCTTTGTTCAATCTTTGAACACATAAGTCAAAGTCCCTTGCCACCTTACTTCATGCTTGCCACACATAGCAATCAAACGTGTGTTCAAACATTTGAAGTTAATGTTTAGCATCGGCTTCATATAGTCTTTGTGTTGCACCTTGGTTGCACCGCTGAAAACAGTAAAGCCGTTGCCATGGTTTCTTTCATTTTCCTGTCAAAATATTTACGTCAATGTTTCATTTCTGAGTTGTTTGGAATTGCAAGGTCTATTTAGCGATATACTACAATAATTTAAACTAGCTCAACTCGAAAATGGGTGAAAGAACTTCTACATCGGCCGAAGATACGTTAATTCGATATGACAATCCAGTGTTGGTAACGAAAAGGCAGGAAAAACCGGTAAGTGGAACTTTAGAAATTCCCTTTATAATATGGTTACCTGACTTATGAATGTTATGATCTCCGCTAAAGATTCTGCCACGTTATAGGGTGATGGCACCAGTAATCGGCAGGCTCCAGTAATCGGCATTTTTTTTACAAGTTGGATTAAAATTAGGACTGCCAACAATTATTCCAATTAATCAACACTGGACCATACACAGTGTATATTCTACTCTCATCCAAGGCAATATCATAGACACAGGCGGTTTTGTTTAAAGATGATAACATGAAAATGATGAGAAAATCAGTGCTTCTGTAGAAAATGAATAATCCTTAAGGAAATAGTTAAGAGAGTGACTGTACATTTTTGTCGATTATTTAATAACTATGAAAGATGTTTGAGTTTTTGTTTACGTTATGTATAGCTATAAATATCCTTCAAATAATGTTGTTTTAGAACAATTTAAAGTTAGCTTTATTCTTGTTAAAAAATATAGTGCCGAATACTGGTCCCGTGAAAGTACACTTTCTCCAGTAATCGGCAGATGTTGATAATAATGATTCTTAATATGCCATTAATAAATTATTCGTAGATATATAGATTTTGCCCGACGCAATGACTCAGAATATATCAATGCGAGGACAGATAGTGAGAGAAATACGTGATTTTCATTCTAACTGCAGTACTAATCTAATATTATCAATATTAAAAATCAACGTCCTAACAAAACTACTGAACGTAGAAGCTTGTATTTATTTTACAGTAGTCTTTCTAGCCTATTCTTACCGTTTATCTACCTTTCCTAGCTCTCTCGAAACATTTCAACTTCTTACTGTCACTTTTCATTTCCATACATTTTATAACCTAAAAGTTTCTTTTAGGTTATATAAAGAAACAGAACACCCTAAGCAACTTTCTACAGTTCGATTCCTTATTTATTCGTTTCATTCAACGATAACTTCTTATTCTGTTCCGTAAAATACATCAAAACAAAAGTACCTATTCGAAATACTTGCACTATACTAGTGCCGAATACTGGGTGCCGAATACTGGAGACTGCCGATTACTGGGTGCCGAACACTGGAGACTGGCTGCCGATAACTGGAGATTGCTTATATTTTTGGTTATTAGAATGTTTTTATTTATCCGTGTCTCTTCAGTTAACAAAAAGCTAATATGTTGTTACTCAGAGATATATTTAACGTTTTTATTCAGTTATTTTTGTCCTAAGTACAACCATATTATTTTTATCATTCATGAAAGTACACTACCTCCTTAAAATGCCGGTAACTGGTGCCATCACCCTAGGTACTTAAAATGTAGTTATTTTGGCAACGGTGGGTAATTTTCCTTTTTATAATACCTAAGTAATTGACTTTTCTTTAGTCGCTAAGTTTCACCATTGCTATGTTATTTAAACTTGGGTTGCGGGATGACATCGAACCATTCCAATATCAATATAACATCTATCTGTATTGTCACAGTCAGCCGGTGTGACGGCTGAAATCGCTCAGCCCTGTATCCCCACCGAAGCCAAACGGGAAACTGAAGAAATATTGAACGCTATCCTACCGCCGAAAGAATGGGAAGAAGAGGGCCAAATTTGGACGCAAAAGGTAAGATGTGTTGAACTGTGTTTTAGGCTACGCAGATCGTGTGGTACTTACACTTCGCTATGCGTGTTCTTGTTGCGTATTCGCCTCCCTTTCTTTTGCAATATTAAAGAAAGGGATGCAGCACGAATATTTGCACGAATGCGGCGGCGTACTGCGACTTTCTAGCATAGTAGGTAGGCAATGTTCGACAATTGCTATTGAAAGGTGGTTCATATGATTCATACTTATTAAACATATGCGCTGCCGGGCCACGTCCTCTAGGAACAAAAATTATATGGACGTGATCGCACATCGGTATGCGTTGCCAGTGAATGCCTGCCGTGGTTTTGACACTTATGGGAGAAACTGCTTATTACGTGCTTAAGTTTAGTGCTGCTGCTTATTAAGTACTAACTACCTACTTATTTCGACTGTGCTTAAGACCAAAGATTTACCACGAAGATTTAAGAATATTGCCCGTTCCTTCAGATATCATCGACACCAGCGACGCGGCTGGATGTGATCAATCTGCAGGAAATGTTGGACACCCGCCTGCAGCAACGACAGGCGCGGGAGACCGGCATCTGTCCGGTTCGCCGGCAACTTTATACACAATGCTTTGACGAGCTCATACGGCAGGTAGATATAACTAAACTGTGAAAAGCTATCACATAGGTAACATAGACTAAATGGATAGCAGTGGTCGATATGATTCGTAAGTCTTCGAAGGAATCCCCAGCACGAACACAACTTTTGCTTTGCCATATTGGAGTCGTAAGTCTTGCACACGATAGTCTCGTGTGGCTCGCATATGCATAGAAGAAGGCACAGCTATGTCATCATAGAAGTTTGCGTTGGTGGAGCAACAAACTAACCCTTTTTCAGGCAGTCAGTTGAGATATGTCAATCTTATTCATACAAGTTAAGGCTAAAATTTGACAGGCAGTATGTTGTCGATATAACGCTTGATTTAAAACTTAAACTATTTCTCAGGTGACTATAAACTGCGGCGAAAGAGGACTGCTACTTTTGAGAGTTCGCGATGAAGCGAGAATTACGATGGAGGCATATCAAACACTTTACTGCAGTTCCATCGCTTTCGGGATGAGAAAAGCTTTACAGGTAACATGGTATATTAAAATAATCTGAGCTATTAAAATGTACTGTCTACAGGTCTACGTGCCTATTGGTACACTTAACAGACGAATGTTTATGAACTGCAAAAACTAGATTCGCTTCATTCAATCATTCCTACCACCACTTGTGACTGCATCTAAAAACATTTTTCAAACTAGTCAGAGCAAGGCAAATCCGACCTAATGGAACAAGTAGCCAAGTTGGAAGCTGAGCGGTCAGCGCTAGAAAAGACCTGCGCAGAGCTGAAGCAGAAGACCGAACAGCTAGAGCGGCGCGCGGCCGAGCTCCGCGCCGCCGAGGAAAAGCGGCACCAGGAGGAGCTCCTAGCCTTGAAGAAGACCAATGCGCAGCTCAAGGTAATTCTGGTCGATATAAGTATAGACGTGAGCTACTTCGTGGATCCAATCTGATGGAGCCTGCTGGAAGCTCGGCACCCGAGATCTGTGCAGAGCTGAAGCAGAAAACAACAGCTGGAGCGGCGCGCCGCCGAGTAGAAGCGACATCAGGAGCTCCTACCCTTGAAGCGTAGCGTAGGTCTAGTTTAGATAAGTGAGATACGTCGTGAATCACGACTCGTGACTGATCTGTATGAGCTAGTTGGAAGTACACCTTTACACCGCCATTGACTTGATATAAAGTCAGGACATTAGGTGCCCCACATGCCTATGACGAGTCGATGTTAAGGCAAGCTACGTAAGGTTCATTTTCAGTCTTTTGCTACGAAGAGTTTGGCGTTTGAGGCAAAACTTACAGAATCTACTGGGGCGGTGAATAGGTTAAAGCCCGAAAGAACCTGCGCAGACGATTACTGCTTATAGTAGTTGTTGGCAATGTGGGCTTGATAACTATTAGATTCAAAATTTGTAACATTGAAAATACTCTATTGTAGACCATGTCTTTACACATACTTTCTTTATCTTCCAGGCACAACTAGAGGGTATCATCGCTCCGAAGAAATAGTCTCTTTAATATTTTTAATCTTATTTGTTGAAATGTAGTTAGTGAATTATGTTCTCATTTTTAAAGTAATAGATTATACACTATTAAAGGTATACCAAGTAATACACACAGATGTTTTTATTAAAATATATATTAAACCATTTAATTGGGACAAACATACAATATTTTCATTAGTTTACAATTCAATTACCGCTAAAGAACCTTAAAAAGGTATAAAGGGCACACATAGAAACATTTCATTCAACTCATTAACCCTATCCGATACAATACATCTCCCATTAAATACTCAATACAGTTCATACAGTCATTTGCGGAATATACAACTTGAGATTAATTATATAACATAGACAGATACATTTAAAAAATGGATACGTTATATCCAACCGGATGAAAATACTAGGTACCTACATGTTAGGTAAATGCCAATCGAAATATTTATAAAAGTTTTCCACTGACTAATGGACATACAACCCCAGTAAAATGTATCAAATATCAAGTTCCATGAAAAACAATACCAACTTGGAAACTAAATTGACCTACCATTACAATATTGGCAAAGTTCGTAATTGACGCGAAATAAAATGCAATTAATTGAAATCACAAATTCATTGTAAACATTACAACATTAATACCTTTTGAGAAATAACGGCACCACATAGATATGAACTAAAATCCTTATACTTATTATAAAAATACTACGACAACGCCAAACACAAATACTGAATTAATAACACTGCACAAATAAAATTTAAAATATTGAATAGATACTGAAAAGTAGTTGGATGTGCTCTCCGTGGCACGCCAGTGTGATGATAACTCATTAAATGTGTTCAGTCGCGTTGCCTCGATACCATGGTCTGTACCAACTCGCGTTCTGCTTCGTAATAGATAACGAATGCTACTCTCGCGTCACTCAAACTTGTCCAACCGCGTACTCTCTCTCTAACAAAATACCACTTAACAGGTACAGTTTCAACATAAAAATAAATACCTAATAGCATATTCAAGAAGTCAAACATTAAAAACTTGCACGGAATGAAAATTATTAATCAATATTAAATACGTATAGTATTCAAAGTATATAACTATATCAAAATAGACGATACCTACCATAAACTATTCGTCTAGCAATCTCCGTCGCAAAAATAAAATAAAAAAAATAAAAATTGTGATCCGAATAAGCGACGCCGGTCGATTTCTTCAAGGTGCCCCTTTATATAAGAAGTCGGTGGAATATTTAACTTATTATCACAGTTACAATACAAAGCTAGGATGGAAACTCGCGCGTCATACTTAGTAATCATAATCCTTTCGTTCGTTTGAAGAAATCTACACCGGCCGGTCGACCGGGAGTCGAGTCGTAAAATAAAAAAAAAGGTTCGTGGTTCGCCGTCGAGCGCCGAGTCGCGATGTGGTGGCGAGATATATCGGAGGCGAGGGTTATTCCCATTTTACCATCTATTCCCAATGGTCCCACCGTCTGTTCGAAAAAAATCCAGCCGTTCCCACTTGAGTAAATGCACTCCCCACCAATGCACTTTAGTGGTAACAGGCGGGAATAACCCGACAAGGGTGAGTGGAGTGTCGATGGCACCATCTACTGGTCGGTCTCGGTGAAGGCGGTGAGGCGGTGCGCGGGCCCCACGGGGATGGCGGTGACGCGGCCCGCGCTGCCGTCGAGCAGCGGGTTCACCACCTGCACGATGTCAGGCTGCAGCGAGCTCTCGTCTCCCTCACCCTCACCCTCGCCCAGATTCATCTCCCCCACATCACTCGGCGCCGTCTCGCTGCTAGGACTAGTAGTCAATTCCAATGATATTATCTTCTCCTGTGTTGTCTCCACCTGCGAATTGTTATATATTACTCTACTGTGGCGTTGGATGAAAATATCGCTGCTCCCGTTAGCTACTACGATGAGATCTTTAATTAGTTTGGTTCCGATGAATGCAGTACTAGGTACTTTGTCAGTAGTTTAATAGCACACAAAAGGAGTATAAATGATAACTTATTGTATTAATATCAAAATCCATATGATTGGATGTGACAGGGTCGCTTCATATCAATCACTTCACTACTAAATTGTTAAAAACATTTAATAATCTAGTCTCTATGTTAAATTCTATAGATAACTGTTTTAAATGAAACATGAATTGATGAGTAAAACAATGCCCAACAACAAACACTTAACACAAAAAGGCATGCGATTTTTTTTTTTACCATAGCCAATCCAGCTTTGTTTCTAAGATAGACTAGCCCACTTCTAGACTAGAACCAATTTTTTTCTAGGATTTATTAAGCATAATAAACAATAATATCGAACAATATATTACTAAATAAAAAAGCTGATCAGAAGTGACCTATTTATAGTCACTATCGCCTGATACTGGACACGATAAAACATCGTCACTGATGACGTCATTGTGGATCAAGCAGTGTAAAATAGAGTCTCATGATTTGTCTTGTAATTGTCTTTCGGCAAACACAACCAGCACTTGTCTACATGCGCCTGTCTATATAAGAAACAATAAGCTAATTAATCAGCATCCCCAAGCAGCCAGTCAAAGTATAACTAAAATCGTATGAAACACAACAAACCATTGATCGGGTACGTGACGATTCCGTGACTAGAATCCAGGTATCGCCTGGTAAAACATACATCCATCAATATGTTATCATGCCATGCTCAAATATCATGCAGGAGCAGTGGAAGACATGTATATAAGTCATTTAGCATGAGTCTCACATGTAACGGTATCAAATTTGTGGCACTAATATTATTAACACTTTGACGGACAGGAATGCTATAGCAAACATCAAATGTAGGTATTATATTAAAAGATATTTAATTGAAGTAGTGTCCGAAAGTGAAAGTGTTAACTGATAAGATGTGAAAACTCGTGCTAAGTGATATAAATGTAATAAATCCAAATAAACACATAAACATTTAGATATACACATTATAAATTATGCTTGGGACAATCACAGTAAAATGCTCATTATATTGTTATGTATGTTATATGTTCATCGTTGGCTTTTGTAGACATGCTAGATCCCTTGAAAAAAAAAACAATTAAAAATGAGCTCTTGGAGAAGATTTTAATTTAGTAAAAATGGAAAATAGCAGGGATACACTTAAAGCCAAGGATATGTGATTAAAGCTTGTTATTACCACATCATATTGTTAACGTATATAGTGAGTAAACGTGTCTATCTACAGATGTCTAGGCTCCAGTTATGGTGTTTCACGAGTGCGAAGTGTGCGTTTACTTTACAATTTAGGTACATAGACCGCCCCAGTAAATTACCATTATATTATATTGTAAGGTGTTTTTACACGAATATTGTCAGTCGTTGGAATCGGTCGTTTCGTAAGTCTTTAACAAATGAGTACCGTTGGCAGTCATAAATAGTCGAGTCACGTCGCGTTCATTCTATAATAATTGCACGTATAAAGCTAAGCGTTTTAAGAAATACAAAACAGATATAATAATATAAAAAAAAACCAATACACGCAAAATACGGCGTTGCATGTGTACAGCGTCTTTATACTTAGTGTAGCGGAATGTACAGTCGCGGCAACACCGTACCTCTTTCTCAATCACTTTCTCAATGTACTCGACGGTTCGCACTCTAGTCTCGCCGGTGGCTGGGCACACGTATTCCTCCGAGCGGAAGGTAATGCGCTCGTCTAACAGTTTTTCCTTCTCCTTCACGGCTAGTATCTGCCCAGGTTTTGTACGTAACGCAATACGTGGCAGGGGCCATTTCTATAATTTGTAAAGCCAATTGTGACATTCACATCCCAGTAGAACGGACAACATTGCCAGCGAAGCGACACATTGATACCCACCCACATAAAAATACGATCACAAATGTTAGTTCGAGTCAATAATAGGTACCATTGAATTATCAACAGGCATATAGCTGTTGTTATAAATTAGATTTAAATATGTGTCAGCTAATTTCAATGTAATGTGCTAAATGAAATGACTGCAGGATTTTAATGGATATCTGTCTTAGAAGTATGGATGAATATTCATTCAAACGATATGCATTCTTCTATGAAACACCAGCAAGTCAAGTGTTAATAACCATTTGGAGGTTAAAGGTTACACACAAACAATTATTTGGATTACATTACAAGACATTCGATATTAATTCTGAAAAGAACGACAGGTACTACAAAACACTGAATAATATTACTACTGGTACTAAAATTGGTACTAAAATATGCTAATTATAACGAGATAAATACTTCCAAATCGTTCTTTCCAATCTGCAGGTAGGTTTATTTAGTGCAGCCAATGTCTCAAATAAGGATATTATGCGGTGAATGTGACAAAATACCTCAAAAATAATAAATTTTGAAGTACATAAGTGTCCAGATTCTTGTCCCATTGGTACCGCGTATATATACGTATTTATGACTGACTGTTGATTTGGAACTAGATAAGTTATTTCACAGAAAAGAAATATTTCATAATAATTACCTCGGACGGAGACTTATCTCTCGAAGGAACCTCTCCTATGATCTCGGAGGCTGGGCCGACCATGCTTTTTATTACTTTTTGTGATTCTATCGCTTCCTGAAATAGCAGAAAAATTACATTAGTATAATAATATTCATAATGCAGGAAAAACAATTCCAAGAAGCCTAGAAAGCCTAGATAGCCTTTTGGGTCAGCAACAGCGTCTTTAGGCTGCGGTGCCCACTTACCATAAGGTGGACCGTACGCTTGTTTGCCACCGTCGTCGTATAAAATAAAGGCTAATAAACGCAGTCAAAACTATGCACCGTCTAGCCATGCCTACGCTTACAACGATTAAAAATATGTGAACAAGATTTTACTATTCGGGGCAAGAGGTTTTTTTAGATAGATATTTTTGAACCGTCGGGAACGTACATTGCATAAAACGGATTCCACCAACTCGCCAGATTCCGAAATTCCTCCCCCCGTCAATTACAATGCATACCCCACGTTGGCCTCTCAGCCGATTGTAATAAGCCCTCCGTCCCGAGTAGCCATTATTTCCGAAGTGCCTTCACAACAAGTCTTCCGAACGCCAAAGTTGTCATCCGTTAGCAGTGATGAATATTATAATGAATTATCTGTAAGCCCTGGCAAGGAACCCGACCCACCCGAACTACTTCAAGAACTCGACAATAGCATAGGTACAGTGTGTGTTACCTGCTCAAGAGAACGTAGCCGTGCTGCGCGCCAAGCTGCGCGTTTAGCGGCGCGCGCGGCGGCGTCCTCGCCTTCCGCGCCGCCAGCGCGTCTGCGGGACTTCGCCGACGGGCTCACACCGCCCGTGGAAACACTGCGAACACAACATCCCATTGACTTAAAACATAGAAATGGACACACAATGCCGAAGTGAAACGGCGGAAAATGTGGCCCAATTTGACACTGTCAGTGTGCCAGTTACATTCCATTTGTTTGGTGCAAAAAAGACTTACAGCTGTTAGTCTTAATAAGTGTCAAATTTGTAAACACAAATTATATCTACACGAATGTACCGGCCGAGTCGTGCGGACGGAAATAGGGTATTAAACCAAGGTAAAAATAAATTATTTTTTACTTGACTAATAAAAGATCTAACGAAAATACTCGAAAAACATCAATTATTAATTTATTTTAGCTAATTGAAAGATTTTATAAGCATAAAGATTTAAAAAGGACGCTGATTTGAACGAACCAATTCACACTGTCTTAGTGACGTCACTAAGACAGTATTTCCCTACAAACTTCATATTAACAAATCGTTTTTGACATTTAATAAAAAGTTGTTGATTTGACTATGAGTTTAATACCGTATTTTACGGCGGCCATTTTTTCAGCTGATTTACATATATGCAACATCCATAAAAATACTCAAAAGGCAAAAGTGATTAGATGAACAGGGACATGGACATAAGTACCACGACACAATGTAGTAGTAGAGGGTGATAGGTGGTAGGTGTGTAGTGGTATAAATGGTTTGTCTGAAATAGTTGCTGTAGGGGATAGTGGCGGAGCGTCCATACAACTCGATTCCCACCGGCTTGCCTTATTTTCAGCCAGTCCAGTTCTTTTACTACGGCTCATGAAGAATAAGATAGGCAAATTATTTCCGGCTTCCCTTAGAATATTTTTGACGCGCCGCCACTGGTAGGGGATGTTATGAACCGGATCGTGCAAATCTATAATGTTGAATGAATCGACGATCTCACTACACTAAGGCGGTTGTCACACTGCTGCGGCTTCCGTACGACGGTGCGGTGTGCAGGTGGGATACCCCTATAGACATGCTTAGCGCTGTTTCGCTCGCACACCGCACCGTCTTCAACCACGTCATCGACAACCGCCTAACGAAACGGACATAGGACGTAAGTGAATAAGGTAAAACATGGCGGTAGCTCTAGAGGGGACACCACTCACCGGTGGTGACGCGGCAAGGCGTTATAGATACGTGTGTTCCTTATTTTTTTTCTGAAAGAACGCAAGAAATTATACTTCCGTTCAGCTTTGTTGTGTAGACAAATCACTCTGTTCTATTAATTTAAAGCACTAACTTTTGTCTGTTACTAACAGCACTGAATAAATCATATAATAGGGATGTTTACCCTTCACATTAGATGGATGGATGGATTAGACATAAAACTTTATGACGCTCCCTCACGTATGTAGCAATGTTTTGAAATAGGTACAGTTTTTTTACATCATTTCTCATTAGGAATGGTAGCATAGTGACCTCTAAGGACTGTATGCCTCTGCATCAAAAGATCCTAATGTCTAGAAATTACTTGGAGAGATCCCTGAGATAGAAGTTAGCTGCTAAGGTTTGGAAGTCCCTGCCGGCGTCTGTATTTCCGAGATTATACAGGGTGATTCAGGAATCCGGCCTACCCCACCCACCCAGGGGTCGTGAGCAGGAATCAGGTAGATAATCAGGCCCATGAAACTGAACGACTTTCCCCAAGAAACCATGGGCGGAAATAATAAAATTAGAAATCAACTTTCATACAAAGTGGCTGGTCACGTGACTATGTGAATTGGGTTTTTATGTCTTCAGATTTCGACCTAGGTATATTCCTAGGGGAAAGTTGTTCAGTTTCACGGCCCTGATTATTTACCTGATTCCTGCTCACGTCTCCTGAATCACCTGTATAACCAGGACCTTAAGGCGCGAGTGAATAGGCATCTTCTGGGTGAGCTCGCTTCACCATCGGCCTCATCTTTGCCCCCGGGCAGAGAGCAATCGCATTTTTAATAAAAATAAAGAAGACAGGACGGGATATATCACGGAGTCTGTTTACCTATGTCCGTTTTCGCATGGCTCGTCGTCGGAGTGCGAGCTGTATCCGCTGTGCCGGTCCTCCCCGGGGGACCACGAGCGGAGTTCTGCTCGCGACAACGACGCCATCTTCCTTTCCTCTTCTTGCTTCAATTTCTCCACCTCATCCGCCGATAGAAACGTGAAAACTTTCTCTGTTTCCAACAAAAATAGATTCAATATAAACATTTTGTACGTGGTCATTACGTATATAGACGGTCAAATTTTTCGCAACGAAGAATCGTTAACTTTCCGGACTTATTTAAAATCATCACATTGAGATTAGGGTAGGTTATGTTTGATTTTATAACTATCGTGATAGATTTACGGTTTCGGGAAAATAGGTATGGAAATATTACAATACGTTTTTTTTAAGCAACGATTATAAGTAGTAAGGGTTTACCTGGCTTAGGTGATGCTTTGTGGCTTTCTTCCATTGCGCTCTCAAAGAATTTCTTCTTATCGCTTACAGAAGCTTTCACAAAATTACCAGAATGAGGTGGGGAAGCCTGCGAACAGATTATTCAACGGTCAGCGCGGACGCGATTGAGATCCTGCTAAAGTGAATGCAGTTAGTGAATAAATAAGCTCATGATATATTACAAGCCATTGCAATCCCTCTTCCAGGCTGGTAAACACCCATGCAGTCAGTAAACTTTTGTTAAACCAACGCAAACATGTTAATAAAATATACAATCATAAATTGATGAAAGGTAAATAAAATATAACATGCAAAATAAGTTAAATTGCAAGTTAATAACAGTATCGACCGAGTAAGTAACACAAATTGGGTTGGTACGAGTATATGGGGATGAGAGTGAAGATGATAATGTTTAATCAGGTGGGTAGTCGGGTTGTCGACGAACACAATCAAAAGAAGCCGTGTGGTATGGGTAAGATGGCGTACAGTGGTGATTACCTCGCCGATGGCGAAGGCTTTGATTTTGCTGCTCCATGCGGGTTTCGGGTTTGGGTCGGGCGAGGGGCTGCCAGGCCTCAAGGTATCCCAACTGTTCAACAACGTTTCGGGCTCAGGAGCAGTTGTCACTTCGCCGAAACGGACTCTTCTCTCCGACTGAACACTTTTAGGCACTTCGTTTAAAATGATTGGAACTGGTTGAGTAACGTTGTCATTTATGTCGTTTCCTACATTACTAACAAAAGACGGTGAGACTTGAGGCTCGTGACTAGAGAGCCTATTTTGATTGGAAACGCACATTTGATGAGTGCATGTATAGGGATTATAAGTGCCCGCCACCGTCGTCAAGGATGGATACGGGTTGATCGGTGGGTAGGTAATGGAATGTACCATTTTTGGAGAGAGACTTCTAGCGCGGATATCTGTAAGTGAATAATGTGTCGGAATATGTGTGGGTTCATCTGAGTAAGTTTGGTCAGGATGCAAACTGCATGGTGAATTAGGTATATGCGAAACAGTAGGTAGTATTTTATATTGTACTTGAAGTAGTTCGGGTGGGTCGGGTACCTTGCCAGGGCTTACAGATAATTCATTATAATATTCATCACTGCTAACGGATGAAAACTTTGGCGTTCGGAAGACTTGTTGTGAAGGCACTTCGGAAATAATGGCTACTCGGGACGGAGGGCTTATTACAATCGGCTGAGAGGCCAACGTGGGGTGTGCATTGTAATTGACGGGGGGAGGAATTTCGGAATCTGGCGAGTTGGTGGAATCCGTGGACTGCATGGTTGTTTCGGCCACGTCCGTCTCCGGCAGAACTATTCTGTCGGGGACGACGGTGATGGGCGGCAGACTCGACACGTACTCCTCTTCGCTAACTATACTATCACTTACGTTCGTATCGAACAAAGGCGGAGGGGGGATGATCATGTCACCGGGAGGTTCGGGACTCACTTTTGGGATCGGCGTGGAGACTTCTCTTTCGGTCGATTTTAGTAAAGATCTATGTGTTTCCTCGCATGCATCGTTAGTGTCAACCGTTCCAGGCATGTTCGAGCCAGAAACATGCTCCGCCTCATGCAGGATGGTTCGGGTTAAATTTTTCGCATCGCTGTTATATATCGTGTGTCGATCGGATTCGTCGGGTGGCTGTTCAGTAAAACTAACTCGCTTCATTTGCGGTTTGCGTGGCACTTGAGGCTTCGGTTTTGCGGGGGGCGGGGGCGGGGCTTGCTGCGGGCGCTGCAGGGGCGCGGGGGGCGGCGGGGGAGGTGGTGCGTCCACCGCGGTGCCCTCGTCCTCAGTTGCGGGCGCGGCCGGAGGCGTCGGTGACTTCACTTTCTGCTGTGTGAACACCGCTAGGGGCGACGGCGGCGCCGATTGCGAACTAGACGACTAACCAAACCAACATATTTGTACTACAACGCACCGATGTTGTGCTAATATACACGGCCGAGCTAGCCACCAGAAACTGATATGCTCGGGCCGGTCGAGTTACTCAATTAGCGAAGCTACTTGCACGAAAACATAGCTTGCAAAATTGCGACAGAAAACTGCGAGCACGAGCTGAACGGAATCTAGGCTTAGACTAAACGAACATAAAATCTTCCAAAATAAATGTCTTAAAACAGGCTTAACTAAAACTCTTGATTAAAAAACATAATAGGTAATTCTGAAATATTTTAATGCAACAGTTAAACATAACGCCAATTACAATAAATTTTACATAAGAAAGTAAGTTAAATAATTTATAATAAACACCGTATTGTAAAGTAATTGGCAGTTTTAACAGTTAATTTGGCCGAATTATGAAATGTAAATTCTACGTATGAAAGCTATGAATAAAATAAAACCCATCACACACAATTAACGAAACGTTATTAAATATCTAAATAATCGTAAGTCGATATGTTTGAATATGACGGCAAAATAACACCCATTCAAATAAGTTATAGTTTAAAACTATATCTAGGTAGGTATATTCAGTTTGGTACAGGTATGAGTGTATTCAAATACAGAAAAGTACAAGACTCATGGATAAACAGATATAAAAATTGGTCAGACGTTACACAGTAAATACCTACAACAGTTAACATTTATAAAGTAGTCCGAAAATGTTTGGTTAAATATTAAGAGGCTTTTGGGTATTTGGTAGTAATAGTCGGGCAGGTTATTGAGCAATGAGCACGAATTTGACTACAGTGAGGATCCCGGTTGTTTTTAGATTGAGAACAACACAATTATACTTACATGTTAGTTAAAGATACACAGACTTACAAATAACTATCGAATTCAACGTCAACACGTCAGTAACAGTTACTTAAATATATATAGGCATGCTAACGTTTAAGGAAAACATAGATTTTTTACTTTAAAATATGGAATCCAAAATAGAATTACGGCTAAATATGTATATCAGTATAAACTAGCAACGAATAATATAGATTTATAGCGCCTGTCCTTGGAAGGTTCCACAAAAAAAATTGCTAATTGCGGATATGACTGGTTTTGAACAATTCAATTCCACTGAACAGTTTATTTTTGGTGCTTTTTGAGCAAAACTTATACATAGGTACAATTTTTTACACAAATTTAATTGGGATGTGACAGTAATAAAAATAAATTAGTCTTACAATAGGGATGTTGACACCAAATAAGAAAATCAATGAATCCGAATTTTCTCGAAAATGGATCAAATTCTCAATCAAATAGCGAAAAAAGTGATTCAAAAGAATAAATAATTACATAATTATAAGTCTTCAAAGTTTTAGGAGGGGTTATTTTCTGTCCCTGTTCCGCAAAACGCACCTCTGTATTGAACGATCGTCATTTACTATGGCGCTCGAGGTCAGTGACGTCACTGATCTGTAGCGCTTTCTCTCTCGAACTAAAGACATTCTAACGGTTGTAGTTTCGTTATTTTTTGAGATATTTCAATAGGAGTTTCACTATTTGGCATAGTTTTATGTATTCTTTAGTATGGAGTAATAATAAATTTTGAGTCAACATCCCTATACCAATGATGCAAAAAATTCACCATTATTTTTTTCTGCTGTTTTAAACATTTTTAAACGTGTAAAAAATTTAAAACGTATAAATGGACGCTGTTTGACCATAGAAACTCAGTGACGTCACTGATTCTGATTTCCCTACAAACTTCATAATAACAAAGCATTTTTGACCTTATATAAATATATGAATACATAATTTCTATTTATAGTTTGAAATCACGAAAAGTTTTTGGGCCAAATTTTCTGCCGGTGAGTGTAGTTAATTTCACTATCAGTCAACATCCCTATGAAACGGGCACCGGCACACCAAGGTTTTTTTTGTGACAATGCATATTGAAATGATCGCCTGAGCATACTGTGAGTGATATGTTAAAACCTACATTGATAATGAAATTGGAACTGTAACATAATAATGTTAAGGCTTATTATTGGTCGTCAAACATGAATCCGTGCTGATAATGTGCATCGAAACATCCCATAGATCAAGCAAGGGTTACATGACGGGTAGTATACGAGTAAAAATATTTAGGAGCCTGTCGCATTTCTTATTATCGCAGATGTTTATGCTAATCACAGGGCTCGTAAACGTTCTGTTGAGTAGCTATGTCTTTCAACGACAGTATCTAAGTAACACTTACTTACGCACCATTACAGAACCAATAATTATTATCTATATTTTACTTCCGTCCACAAACTCTAGTTTCATAAAAAATGTTATTTTTTTTATATACAGGTAAATTCATTATACAAAGTTAAATTCGCAATATTATGCGAGAGTATACATGAACCATGCTTTTAAATAAAATAACAATTAAATAGCGTAACCATACAAAATATATGGTGTACCGAACTATTTGCCCACTGTGGCTGCTACATAGTATATGACGCTGAGTGTACAAATATATATGAAAAGCAAGGCTAATGTACACTATCGCACGTTAAGATATTTTCAATGGCTCGCCAATTCTCAACCATGCAAGGTATATGATGATAGTGTAAGTTTCTTCTAGATAGGTCTGAAAACTATACTTGAAATATGAACTGCACAGTTGCGAATTGACACTTATGAAGCTACTCGAAAGGAAATATAACGACAAATTTTAGAATGACAATGAACGCCTACAACTGTTGAAAACCGGGCTAGTAATCAGATTTAACTTTAACTTTTCAATATATACCTTTTCGTATCATATAGTTTAACACGCTTCCATTGATTTCGTTAACTAATTATTTACAAAAGTACAATGATACATTGATGCATTATGTGTTTCCCTCCATTTCCTCTGGATTTGCATTCTGCAATGGACGTAACATTTCTTTGTCAATACAGTAGCTCGAATCAAATAATCACTGTTACATTAAGCTAACACACGACGACATTGATCTAAGCTACAATAAAATAATCAACAGATTCCATTTATCGGTTTTCAAGAATTTACATCTTATTAGAGTCAAGTTTCGAAGGTTAATGCGACCTTAGGATTTTGGTACAACTGAGAGTAGAGAAGGTTACATGCACATCATTTCGAGTTGACCGATGTTACTGATGGACTGAAAGTAGGTACATTTAACAGATAGCCTACACAGCCAGCTGTTTTAGACCAAGAAGGAGCGGTTCAATTCAAGTGCCACCTTTCCACTTTAAACAATCTACATAATACCAGGCTTTGCGTAAATATACTAAACAACATTTATTTTGGAAGATAAGGTGTTAAGATACGTACATAGTAAATATGTTTAAATTATCCATATAATAAAATCAAGTATATTTTCATGCAAGCATAGGAATAAAACTACAAATATACAAAGTGCATGCTATCTATTTTACAAACTGCAGTCAGGGGGAGACTCAAACGTGCCAATTATTTAACCAATTTGACTTGAAATTTAGTTAATATAAAGCTACAGATAACTATCATGCTGTAATTGAACTTTTAATAGTCATTAGAAAATATGAAGCTCAGATAAACACTTTGAGGTAAGTGCTGACTTTAGATTAGATATATCATGCATAATAATTGAATCGAAAGCTCAAATTCTGGACACAAGTATGTAAATTCAAAGAGTACAGAAATATTATTTGAAATCATTTATTGTATAGGAAACGTATGAAACTTTCCATAGCACGTTTTAAACGTATTGCTAGCATTAAAGGTGCCAAAGTAAATAAGAGAGCATAGTAAACTTAAAATCATTTCAGTTGAACGAATTGCTCCAAAGCAATTCCTTCAAAAAGCTACTTTACCGTTCAAACAATAAAGTTCAAAATCCAATAACATTTTAATAGAAATCCGTTCAACAAAAAGAATTTCAACCATAGCACCGTCATTAAATCAATAAAGTGTCATGAGAGAGCTAGCCAGTAGAGACCGTAGCCTAGGGCAGTGCAAGCTAGGAGGGCGGTCTTACCTGAGGTTGGAGTGTGTGTTTGGACATGACGACCGTAGTGGTCTTGTGTTGGGGCTCGGGCGACGTCGGCGGGGCGGGCTCGAGAGCCATGCTCTCCACAGCGTGGACTATATCTAACACCTACGACACACGAACACTTTATAGTAGCGAAAACAAGGTTTGATTGCGAAAAAGTGATTAAAGCTGGGTTGCACCAAACCGTCCGTAATCGTAAGCGGTGTTCGTCAAATCTGATTGTATGGAAAGTTTGACAAGTTTCTATGGGATGACAGCTGCCGGCGCCATATTTGACGATGACCGGTCTGTGTTCGTACGTTGGTGCAACTGGCACTAAGTTTCTTGGTAGTCAAATGACTGTTTACCTTTTCAGGTGTAGACTTTTCCCTCATTTCGGCAACTTGTTTCTCGTGTTCAAACTCAACTAATTCCTTTTGGAATTGCTGCTCCTGTTTAAAAAAAAAAATATCATAAGAGTAGGAGGATTAATACAATTTATCATAAGAGAAGGACTAGTAGAATAAGTTTGAGATTAAATTAGAGTTTAATACAACTGTTTACCTGTTGATGTTGGTGCACCGGATCATCTCGATCCAAGCTTGACGTTGAGTGAGAAAGAGAGCCGCCGGTATCCGCCGTTCCGCTTTCGCTACCAGTCTGTTCGTAACATTTAAATGGTTATCACATCATAATAACCAATGTTACATACAGCAAATTCAGAAACTAAGCATCGAGTAGGGCTAAGATGGTGATCAAAATGCAATGATTCAGATTAAAGATTCAAATTTTCATTTGTTTCAAATTCAAACAAAGTAAAACAAATAAAAGCGGTTTCTTTAACATTTGACTCGACATTCCATTGAACCACTTTGTTGGAGGGGTATGTACAGTATATATCCCAGTAGCTCGATTCCACTGACACCTCAGACTCGGTTGAAGCCGCTCAACCAATCTCACTGGAGCGCAAACTCTTAAGGAGTATTCCAGTGTTTAAACCACCAGCGTGGTCGTGTCGGAGGTTTCCCCTGGATTTTCCCAAGGCCACTCTCCAACCGCGCACTCCTATCGCTTCATTGCGCCCGGCCTATAAGCCACAGTAAGTTTAAAAAAAAAGCGGACAGGGAATTATTCGGCACTCACGTCAAAGGCGCGACACTGGTCTATCGGTGTGAACCGAGTGTCGGTGACATTGGAACGCTACGATTCTATACTTTGCCCGTCCGAGGAGTGATTTCCACACACCGCGCCACCCTCGCGCGCCCCCGCTCGCGTCCGGACACGCACACATAGCCGCGAGACGGGTTTACAGCACACATGCTTCGGTGTCGCTTCTTGTTACGTTAGTATATATCTTCTTTGCTCACGTGGTATTTCTCCGGGCGCGAGTAGCCGTGGCACACGACGAGGTGCAGCGGCGCGTTGGTGGCGGAGCGCAGCGCGTTCACCGCCTCGTTGTGCGTGGCGCCGAGCAGTGACACCCCGTTCACTTCCAGCAGCCGCATGCCCACCTACACACACAAGCATTTTTTACTTGTATTGAACTTTCGAGTCACGGCTTGATTACATTAACGTTCTTTTTTTAGGGTTCCGTACCCGAAGGGAACCCTATTGCCGATTTTTTTTACCCCATAATCATCATCATCATTGGCCTTTAACATCTATAAAAGATGAATTAAGCAGCGTCCATTGAATTGCGGGACTTGCGTTCATGGCTTGTGAGGCCAATCCGTGAGCGGCAGTTACGTCCGCACACATGACAGATAAATGTCATATGTGACGCTGTATAGTTATCCGCGACGACGCGCCCCTCCACAGCGCATCTCATACTAATTTATGCGCAATTGTATGGAACGGGCGGTGGAGGGGCGCGTCGTCGTGGATGGCGCGCACTATAGGAGGTGCAGCATTGCGCTAGTGTCTCAGATCTGATACCCGGTAATGGAATGTTGTTAAATCTCACCTTGAGCCTGCCGTCCCGCCTGGCCGCGCCGCCACTGTTGATCTTGGAGATGAACACGCCCTCATCGTTGGGTTCGTTAGGGTTGCCTCGCTGTCCGTTCAACCCGCCCTTTATGTGCATACCCAGTTTCTCGCCCTCTTGCTTTATTATCGTAAGGTCCTGTACGATAAACGTGACAAAAATTAAGTTTATTTATAAACAAATCACTTACACGACGCAGACTGTAATTCTATTATAAAAAAACTAGTCACATAAATATGTACCGAAGATTATAGAGATCGTCATTTTCACTATAAAAACTTTGATTGGAGCTGGACTTTTGTAATTATAATAACTAGTACAATACGTACTGTACATGCAAAGCCACAACATTTCATGCACTATACATTACAATATTCTAGCACAAGACAATCTAAATCCATTCGGATAGTGTACAAAACGACATCACAGAATAAAAACAACATGTTTTGTACGATAAGCTATTGTAAAATAAGTGGGTTTATATTTTCAATCTTAGTGTAAGGAATCAACTAACAGCTATCGAACGGCTAGGCAATGGTAACTCATTCGCGCTACGCTCGTAATATTTGTAGCAATACCATTTTCTTGTATTTCAGTGAATCTTTTGAATCGATACTAGCCTTCCCGTCCTTGTGGGAAAACTGAATAAAAGTAATAGGTACATCTACGTAGAAGAGAGCAAGCTTCATACTATAACCATTCAACGACGTTAGCTGAACACAGTGACTGCGGGGAGGGGTTCGTAGGTATTCGACACATATATCTGGTAAACACACATAGGTCTGAGATCGCTGGGTAAGGTTCACTTACAGTGGCGTCAATAATCTCAACTTGTACGAGAGTCTGTACGAACGCCGCGCGGTCGTCGAGTGCACGTGTGGAACAAAACAACCATTCGATGTTATAGCAAACGTTTCAAATTACTCCTTTATTTTACACGCGGAACCAAAAATGTTAGTTTAGTTTCCGTAATTTGATAACTAACAATACCTACTTTCATATCAATCTATCCGTATTTATATTTGATTTAGGTTTTTCTTTTATATGTTATTGTACACTAAATAAATATAATTAAATTGATCTATCCGTATTATCCGTAAGATGAATGTAAAGGCATTGTATGCGATTTTCTTTAAAATTTTGCTGTTTTAAAAGTGTTAGACAGTTATATATTAGATAGTGTTTTCTGCACTATTTAAAAAAGTTGAAGCCGCAGAAGTTTACAGTGTGCAGTGCAATTGTAAATAACTAATATTGACTGCCTGTGGTAAGAAGTTGCAGCACAATGCGCTATATTATGTGGTAGCGGCCATGAATATTATTATAAAACTACAGCGGTAAGCAACAGTTTCCGTACATATAACGACCTACAAAACAAGTTCTGATTGAAATGTTTGTAGATAAATATATATAAACCTTACATGATAAGCAATATGCATATACTTATATCTTGTTCATTGCAACTTTGCCAAATACTACGGTAAGCAATACTCAATTTGTCTACTCAGAATACCACATTACGTATATATTAATAGTCATTCAATGACTCACAACCCGACCACTGGCATTCATGCAAAACATTGCGCGACTTACTTGCGTGTAAGTACATACAAATCAAAAACATATTTAATACATATTAATGTGCATTCATTATCTATAAAGATTTTACTTTATATAACATTTTTCTTAAGTAAAATAATGATGATTATTTGAATGTTGTGGCCTCGAAACACGTCTTAAGCTGGATTTGACCAAATGCTTTAGATAAACGTCAAGATTGTATGAACTAATCTGGGAATACCAACTCTATTGATGTTTGATCGAATTAACACTAATGTTTTGTGGTTAAATGTATATACAAAAACATTTACATAAGTTATAAAATTAAACATCATATAGGTACTTTCCACTATTTAGAAAAGCGTACCGTTAATAGAAATGGTATCTCGCGGAGCGTCCCATCGTTGCCCAACAAAGTGAAATTCAAAAACTTTAACTGTCACAACCGACCCTCAAGAATCACTTATGGCGTCTATATTATTGATAGCTACAATTGAAGTACGATTGATGCAACTTCAAGCGGCATATCAAAGTTTGTCACCTCAATTGTTTTTAACAATTCTCCTTTTTCAATCAATCAAACGTAAAATGATTGTCAATGATTCGGCGAGACAATCACTCGGTACAATAATTGAACCAGTTAAACGCAATCAATCAAAATGCGCATCAACTTCCTTTAATCACGTAAATGCGATTGAGAAATGCATCCGAGACTATCAATTGCATTTATATTCTCGGGGGCAGTTAAAACCGTAGGACGCTCCACAAGCATTCTCTGAAGATAACCCGTCCGTATAGTTCCGATTTGGTACTGACCTGGAACCCTAGCGGCAGCGGATCATGACGCACGGTGAGCGTGAGCGTGGGGCCGGGCTGCAACAGCAGTTGAACGGCGTCACGGTGCGTGGCGCCGGTTAGCTCGTGCCCGTTTACTTTGAGCAAGCGATCGCCCATGCGGAGCTTGCCGGAGCGCGCCGCTACACCGCCGGGGACCACCTGGATATAATAACTTGCTGTAGAAGCCACTGTACCACGGGGTTTAAAACTTATGTACGAAACATCATTTGAGATTTAGGCTGGGTTGCACCAAACCGTCTGTAATCGTGAGCGGTGTTCGTCAAATATGATTGTATGGAAAGTTTGACAAGTTTCTATGGGATGACAGCTGCCGGCGCCATATTTGACGATGACCGGTCTGTGTTCGTACGTTGGTGCAACTGGCACTTATCAGTACTTTTTCAAGGAATACATCGTGAGGAAACCGGTCTAATCCCAACTAGGTCCTATTTTCCTTCTCGGAACCTTCGGGCCACAGGCTCCTTTCGGATACAGCCGGGAAAACTCTTGGAGGATTACGAGAAGCTGGGTACAATCGCTACTTCTTAAATATGATCAACGTTTCGAGGAGTTTACTCTACTTGTGTAATAAAAGTATGCTAGGATCTATGGAAATTTATACAAGTTACTATGATTTTATTACAACGCTCAACTATATTTATTTGCGGCATACACCTAGGCGCGAAATATAAGCCCTAATAAATCAACTGGTTTATAGTATACAGTGAAATTAGGAAAACGGATTCTTCTAATTTTATTTCCATACCTAATATGTGATAGTTTCAATCTACCTCAAAAAAATTTGTGCGGCCGACAAACTTGTTAAATTGAAGAAAGAATCTCGTATCCTACAAAACGCTTAGAAAGGGCGAGGACAATAGGGACATGTAGTGTATAGCAGATTACAGTTCAGAGTTCCAACTATGTAGGTATGTTCAATTTATAATACTGAATAGTACATACATGGGAAATAAATATTCCAGGTTCTTTCCCACCGAATGGCACGCAAGAATGGTCTGTTCCACCGATGATACTGAACCCAAGAGAGCCTCCTTCTTTTACCAGCACCACATCCTGAAACAAGGATATGCAGTTATACTACACGTACGATGACAAATGTTCGGAGCGTATAAGCTTGAAGCGTTTTTTTTTCAAATGTTTTTGTAACGTATAGTTGACAATTAATATTTGATAGGTACATCGTAATGGCGGTGGACTTTCACACAATTGGCAAAACATCAAATGTTTGACAAATTAGCTGCTGGAAGCAGAAAGTGCATTGGAATCGACTCCCTTTAATAGTATACCAAGTAATCAGCCAGATGTTATTTTTCAAACCCAATTCCAACCGGATGGTAGCTCTCCATCCGAGGAATTGTAACAACCACTATCAATAAATCAATATGTACAGCCAAAGTCATAAATACATGTACGCCCTTATCCTTAACGTCATGTTAGCTTATTTTGTCACTAAGTGCGTATAGATATTTTCGATGTTGACTGTACACGATCAGAGTGCTATTTCTCATTAGTAACTGTATTAGTGTTTTAAAGAAGTGGGCGTGCAGCAGCGGCGTTGTCTCGGTGCTACGTCGAAGCCATATTTACAGACGAGCACGATCATCTGTTCTAAAATAAGGTGCTAAAGCGCTAATATGTGTCCGGTGTTTATATGCATATCTATTTATTAATTGTATAATAATATAAGTCTTCATTGCTGTTCAGTGGGGGTAATCCAGCGGGCACCATGAAAGCACCAAGCCGAGTGAGCTTGGGAACTTTATTTATTAATTCTCTTTTTCTTATCCGAGTTAAAATTTTACTTGAAATTAAAACGATGTTTTTTTATGACATGTATGAATGGATGAAACAAAACTTAAGAAAGTCTGTATTTATTGACTTATTAGTCATTGAGCATTGGCTCTGTATATAGGACGCGGGGTTTCAGTAGGAAATGTCACATACCGGACACATGTTAGCGTTTTGGCATCGTACAGTGATATCTTACTTCTATGATGAGCGGCGCGACCAGCTGGTTGTCAGTAATCCTCGTGACGGTGGTCTCCGTGAAGGTGGACTTGGTGATGGTCTCGGTCACCCGACCGAGGGTCGCGGGCGGCGGTGGCAACACCACGGTCGCGGGCCGCTCCACCGTGACGCGCACTCCGCGCTCCACGGGCTCTGCCGCCGGCCGCTGCCCGCCGAGGAAGTGCGCCGGTATCATTGCTTGGAACTCCTCGTTCGTAATCGGCCGAGAAGGCTGCGCGTTTAACACGTTCACATCAGACATAGAAGACTCGATTTAGGAACAGTTGGGAGTGTGTTCTACTGAGAGAAACGGTTTGTTATCGGCACCGCAAGATTGTTGAATGAATCTAAATTATACTGCAGATTAATTTATATTATTTGAACCTATATTATTATAAAATATTGATGAGGCGTATTCATTTCCTAATCATTGGAGGTTACGAATGAAAACACTTGGGAGTTTTTTTTTCTTAAAAATCGTGGCTAAAGCTGTCATTTCAATGCTTACAGTATTTAATATATGTATATAACAAAGTTAATCAGTTTACTTATATTCCGTTTTGTTACGTACCTTAACTTTTTTTCTAGAGAACCTCTTTACTGTTTTACTAACACACAAATGATTTCATCTAGCAGAGGGGACAAAATCACGAATTTGAAATTCAGAGGGGAAGTATCACAGCGCCGTGAGAGATTACAAAACAAGGAAAAAGAAGAATAAGGTTTAGAAAAAAGTGCGTGTTGTCATCAATTGACAACATTTCATATTTTTTCGTGCTACTTTTTATTGTCCGGCTCGAAAGAACGCAAAATTTGAAAAGAAGTGACATTTTAGTGCGCTTAAACAGATGAGGTAAATGACGTCACAGCTGTGTTTCATACACTTAGAAAACGTTGGTAATACATAATTAACTGCCAAAATTGAATCCGGAGCGCCGTTTTAGTGCGCTTAACAGTTTTACCAGTGAATGCAAAACGTAAAAACAAATCAGGCAATGATGTGAAACAAATAACTCTCGAGTGAAAGGGACGGCTCTATACGAAGTTCGGATTTCAAATTTCGGAGTACAGGCCCTGGAGGTCATTGGTTCGAAGACCGGCTCATTAAAAGTCTCCAGTTTTCATTTGTGAAGTTGGATGTAATTTAACTTGATTGTCGATGTGTGTATTATTTCAAGCACTGATGGCCTGACATTACATTACATCCAGGAAATCTCCTAAATTTCATTATTTGTGGACCAGGGATTTATATTTTGTGATTAAAACTTTACATCTTTATCACTTTGACATTTGTTGGTAAGAAGTTTCGGCATAAATATTATGTTTCAGCCGAAATTCCTCCCATTCGAACCAAATGCTTTGCATCATCTTTTATAATGCGCACTTCTAAGGTTTGGAATTCTCTGCCGGCGTTTGTATTTCCGAGTTCATATAACCTAGACCTTTTTAAAGCACGAGTGTATAGGTATCTTCTGGGTGAGCTCGCTTCATCGTCGGCCTCATCCTTGTCCCCTGGCTAGCATCTAGATGCTGGCCAAAAGTAATCCCATTTTAATAAAAAAAAGTGACAGATTATCCAACTTTACATAATGTAAAGTTGGATAATTCCTATAATAGTAACCGTAAATGTAGTCTTATTGACGAAATACTTCCTAGTTTCTGATATTGAGTTACGTTAATGCATCGCCCCAAACCGATAAGATTCGATAAACTGATAGCACACCCCAGTTGATCAAGGTTGGAATGTCTGACGATACCACAATCCATGGTTTTTTCAGTATACTCGTGTGTATCTGAATAATATAAATGTCAGTCACCTTTGTAAATAAGATCTGTCATTTGACTATTTTTAGAAGAACTTGCAGCCAATATTATATACTTACATACTTACACAGTTAGGGCCAATACGCTACAGTATGCAATCCTATAAATAAGCAAAACCTTTACGACGAACCCATGCCATTTCACACAATATTGAACTATAGTATTTTTTCTTGAATATTCTTGATCGGTGCTCCTTTCATCATGCAGTAATAGTAACTACTAGTATGGAGCAATTTATATCCGTTGCAATATTTCCAAGTATATTGTTAAACTAACTATCCATGCGGTGCCGCAATTCACACAAACGCTTTGAGAAACATCACGCTAAATATTGTGCGCTGTATCTGTTCTAAGTGTCTGAAAAAAGTAAAATATGTTACTTAAATTTGGACTAAAATGAAATGTCAGATTATAATGTCATCGGTTTCTTGTCAACGGTTGCGTAGGATAAACACGTCTCGCCATCCCGAAATATGAGCTCTATATTTCGAAACGCGTAAGACGCGGCATCTTCCGCCGCCATTTTGAAAAACCGAACGTCATAAAGCTACGATAGTGATTTAGAATACGTATAATAATGGTGTAAAGCTGAATCAGATAAGCACGGATGTGAACGTGTTAAACCGTTATGTAACCATCACCTGCGAACGTGGGGCATAGATCGTAAGTAAAGTATTCCTTACCTGGATGTCATCGAAGACGTCGTCAGTGGATCCGTGCATGTTATTGGCGCCGGGGGTTAAGGGCGTGCTAGTGCTGTTAGTCGACGACTTGGTGGCCTGCAGTAACAATTCACTTACATTTTAATCATATCACTAATACAATACTAACACTTATATACTTGTAATCCTTTTTGGTTAACGGGTCTTATCGGACCCATCGGTCCAACAATGCCATTGTTTAGCCACGTGCCATAAATGCTTCGAAATGAAAAGGCTCTACGGACACTACTGCTGTTTTAAATACAAAAGGTCAACACTGATAAGTCGTATTTTTTAAATGTGGACCTTCTTTCCTGTTCCTGAAAGTGTTAACGTTTACTTCGTTTAGTTTACAGTTTCAATTAGTGGTTACGCTTAACAATGAAAGACAGTGCTTTTGTTTAGAAGGCACAAAGAGATGGATAATTCGTTCTACAAAAAGGATTACAAGTATACAAGCCTTTTAATTATTTTTTTTGCGTTTTTTATTTACTTAACTATTTTACTATATAAGTGCAAACTAAGTGCTCATACATTGCATCACATCTAAAACGGTGCTATATACTTCATAGGCAGGTATCTGCTAATTAAATCCGAGATATACATACGTCCATTATTTTTATTTTCAGTCTATATCAATCACATAAAAGGGTCTCTGAGACTGAATCATGACGATTTTGAGCTTTATTACAAAGTCCGAAAGTGCAATACAGTGACGGTCAAAGCGTGTACGTGTAAGCTTCGTTACGACTTAATTTTGTCCAATACTCCGACACTCTTGGAATAAAACAAAATGTTTGTGTCAAAATGCCTGTACATTTATGGCTGAATGCTGACAAACCTATTCTGTTCAAATATACAAGAAAAAGATTTGGAATTCCGGGTATTACGTCGTTTTGACATTGTCGTTACGAGATGTAGAAGTATTGGGCAAAATGAGACCTAAGTGACTCGATTAACCCTCACCTGCCCGTTCGCCTGGCTCAGCCTCCGGGGCGCCGGTTGCGGCGGAACGGCGTTCGGTGCCATTTGTTTCTGAGCATGCACCGGTTGACTGGGTGCTTGTGTTTGTGCCTGTGCGGGTGCAACGTGTGTCTGTGTGTGGTTCACTACGGGTGCGATGTGGTTGATGGTGGGTTTCGGTGCCGGGGCGTTCACATTCTGCAGGCTCGTCTTGTGTTCTCTCACTTCGTCTGACGTCGACTTGCGCGGGGGCGTGTCGCCTGAACGAGACAAAAATATGTTTTTAATTAGGTTTTTGGAAGTAAAAACTTCTTTAGCGGCGCTGAGCACTTTTGTACTGGGGAATAATTGTAAAACTCGCGACAGATTCTAAGACCAGCTAGTTAACCCCTCCTAGTATCGTGATTGCGATGTTAGGAGGGGTCAACTCAGCTAAACTCAGCTGGTCTTAGATGCGTAAGACACAATGATACTCGGGACATATTATGTATAAATGTAAATGGATTATGCGAATATGAATATGAACATGAGTATGAATACGGATACCGATACGGATATGAATATCTTTGTTATTTACTTTATTTATTGAGTTTTCACTTCTGCCGGCACTTCCGGAGTGCAACCCGTTGTTTGTTTTTTAAATTAGATGATAAGCTATGCTCCCGAGGAGGAGGTGTTGAGAGTGAGAGACATAATAATAAATAAAAATAAACTTAATTTACTTTAAAACCTGATAGGTACTAATCACATTTACTTAGTGTAATGATGTGTAGGTAACAAAATACATATACATATATGGTGTTTGAGACTGTTCCAGAGAGTAAAGCGGCAATTACGCTTCGTCATTCACCTAATGCGGTCGCCGAATTTATTATAACTAATTAGGCCAACAAACGTCGTCTTTACACTAGTCTGTCCGCCTACTACGGCGACTCGGCAGCTGTCGGTCGCCGAATGCGGCCGACTAACGTGCTCTTTACACTTTTGCGGTCGCCGCATGCAGCAGACGAAGCGTAATAGGGATGTCGACTCAAAAAAATTTATTACTTCAATGGAAAGAAGACATAAAACTATGCCAAATAGTGAAAATCCTATTCAAATATCTCAAAAAATAACGAAGCTACAACGGTTAGAATGTTCGTAGTTAGAGAGAAAGTGCTACCTAACCGTGACGTCACTGTTAAGTAGCGCCATAGTAAATGACGACCGTTCAATACAAAGGTGCGTTTTGCGGAAAAGGGACAGAACATACCCACTCTTAAAACTTTGAAGACTTATAATTACGTAATTATTTATTTTTTTGAATTACTTTTTTCGCCATTTGATTGAGAATTTGAGCCTTTATGTAGAAAATTTGGATTTATTGATTTTCTTTCATAGTGTCGTCATCCCTATTGCCGCTTAAGCTCCTACTTCCCGAACTAGATATGCATTTGTCTCTATCCTCAAATCAAAAAACCAATCCTCAAATCAGAAAAGGGCCGGCAGCGGTTAGCCACCTCCGTAGTATTGTACATATATAGAAATATAGTAACCTTGTTCCGGGGTGATGGTTCGCTGCAACACCAGCCGCACGAACCGCTCGTGGCCCGTGAGCAGGGACACCGCCGCCTCGTGACGTGCGGTTTCCATTTCCACGCCATTGATCTGCAATTGGACACATCGGTGCGGTCACGATTCGCAGTATCGCCTGTCTATTGCTAAGATATATCGTCCGGGTATTTAGATAAAGGTAACACCGGGCGCTCGAAATGTTAAGCGTAATTAATTACCTGTTTCTAGTAATAGTTTGCACGAATGATATATTTGAGATATTATTTGTATGTCTTTCCCGTTCACGGGACAATGGTGTCCCGGACCTTTGGGAGGCGTGCGCGGAGCCGAAGTACCGAGGCACCGAAGTGCCATCGAGTACCACATAGCCAACACGTAGAGGCCCATTTGACAATTTAATGAAATGCAAGGGATACACCGAGCGGATGCTGTCCCTGCCCGTGTCATGGGACGCGCACAGAGACAGCACCCGCCACGGTGTATAGGGACTATTGTTGGTTAATGGAATCTAAATGAACCGGGTTATTAGGTGAAGATGATGTACTAATGGCTGGGCTATTGGGTGAGACATCGGACGCCTGCCTAATAAAACAGTCTGATATTATCATTATTATGAAATTGTGTTTCGTCATGTTTATGCAGCAAATGAATAAAATCTGCCGATTACGATTCATTGTGCATTCACTTTGTTTACTCGTATATCTGTGACTTGCGCAATCATACTGACCGCAAGGCTTCGTCATCAATACCAACAATAGTCGTATTTTTTTTATCTTACTAAAGATTCACTAATTTAAAAATAAGAAACATTTATTCGAGACAAATTATAAACTTACAAAACAACAACATAGTAAACAGTATCAACGACTTATAATTTTAAATTCCGGATAAACATACGACATAACCTCCAGACTCTCACCTCAATTACCCTAACGTTCGATTTAATTGGATATAACAACTAAAACGCCGCAAGTCGATCAAAGAATCATTCCATTTTCAACCTCAACTCATTATCTACACGGTGTAAAGTAGCTAACTCACCGAAACGACCTTGTCCCCGACCATCATCTTGCCGTCCTTGGCGGCGGCGCCCTGCGGCGAGATGCGCGAGATGTAGATGGCGTCACTGTCCTCCCGATACGGCGGAGAGCCCTTGCCGCCCGCTATGCTGAAGCCGAGCCCGGCGCCATCGCGTATCAGGGTCGTGTGCACTAGAACCTTCTGCTGGTACGCTGAAATTTGGAAGGTACTATAATGTACCTAATTTATGTCACACCTGGCCTTAAAGCGGCAATTACCACACGCTCCGCGCGCGGGAAATCCCACTTCCTGGCCAGGGGGTGACATAACATTTTGAACTTATCACGGGCGGTAATAAAGAAAGCCTCAGATCGCATATTTATCGCCCTTGCCTTCGGCTCGGGCGTCCAATACCAGCGATATGAGACATTCTTTGTTTTACCGCCCTTGTTAAGTAATGTACTATACTCGACATAACTGGTAGTCACCAGTATCAATATGTGCCACAATAAAGCGCGCACCTCCCACCTCCCACTCTATTTCTAGGGTGGTTAAGACGAGTCAGATATATTTGATTGCTTTGTTAAGAGTCCTTACAAGTTTAAAATTTATATGATTCCATTTTATGAGAAAGGTATTGTTAATACCAATAAAATGACTATAAGATACGATGATTATATTAAAGTTTTAGATAGTAACATTGCCCTTTTTTGATTGAATTGTGTGTAGTAGAATTTAAATGCGATAAAGCAGTTTTTAGCTCGAAAATGGTCGATTTGGAGTGATGTTTGAAAAAAAATATCTTAATGAAAAATGCAAGACATACGTTTAAAAGTTATGTCATTAGATCACAATAGTCCTGTTCTAGATAGTAACATTGATAAAATGTCAAGAAACTTATCAGTTAAACTGAAAATGGGCTAAATAGATGAGCATTTTTTACCTTATAAGGACCCTTAAGGCAGCTATTAATGCAAGTGACTGTGGGTACGTTTAATCTAATGTGGTGGAGCTTTCTACGCAGTTTTACGGGTCCCTGGCCTTGGTACTTGCTTTGGTCTAATTTGCTCGTGTAGATTGTTTACGTACAAGAAAATTAATTATTAAGTTTTTGTGTGGCTTATTTATATATTCAATAAATTTATTTTGGATTGTTAGTACTAAATAACTCATACTCATAGCTATACGCAATAAATAGCGTAATTATAAACTTTTTTATCGTTCATTACTACGACTGCCGAAGAAATGCAACAAAAAATTAATCGATGGTAATAATAGCTTCTCAATAGAAACTAATAATGACTCGCAGGATCTTATCATAGGAAAATTCCTGATTCATTATTTGGCACTCGATTGAACATGATTTGCCACACAAATCACAGGTCAATCGTTATTTAACCTTCACCTTAATTGCTGGACAATCCGGAAACCATATTAAAATATGTAGGTACTAACTATTGACCGTTTGCTTGATCATTGACTTTGAATTTAAGTATATCCAAAGAATCTCAAATCGAGGTCAATAATACGCGCGCCCTATCGATTATAAACAAAACAATGACTAATTTACAAGACCATGATGACATCATGCGTAGATAAGGCGATCATGTATATCTTATTGATTTATCATACAATTTGTGTTTATTTTATATGTATATGGTCTGTAGTTTATCTCATGGAATAGAAAAAGGATGATCACGTACAGTACGATTACCGAAACTTTGACACTAACAGCTGACATTAATTCAATTGATATTCTGACTTAACATCAATATAATAAAGTACCTATTACAAACATATGATTTTTAGACAGTGCGTATTGTCTATGTAGTTAATAGAAACTCCATTACTAATAAAGTTTTTTTTTTAAGTAGATTCAATAGGTTAAGAGCATACGAGTATGTCAGGATTTAGCTGTAGAAATAAAAAAAATAAAAATCTTTTGTGAAGACTAGAATTCATAAAAAAAGAAAACAAAACACCAAATTTTGCAAAAAGTTATAAATTGACAAGGACAATATGTAAAAACACTTATAACCTTTAGAAGTCACAAAATATGATGGAATTTCAACGTCACTTGCTTAAACAAGTTAAGACAACATGAGATCATCGACTGATAAGGTACTTTGTGTTTTTCAATAATAATAAATCAATAATAATTTATTTCGGAAATGTCCATATCTTATTAGTAACAATGGAACTTAAAAACTATGTTAGTATTACATGTAACTTATCCTATGTGACAAATGTAAGCCATTCCAAGCTTGCAGGAAGGCCCCATCCACTCTGTCCGCGACTGTGGCTAGGAGGCTGTTGGTACTGCCGCGCACACGCCGCACCAGGGATGCAACGCGCTTGCGCATGATGGCGCTGAAACCATCTGTGCGCGACTCCGCAAACATGCCTGACGCGCGTTTTTACAATCGGTTGTTTCATTACGCCATAGGGCGTCATTGATGATCTCCAGGATAAAAATAACGGTTTTTATGTCACACCTGGCCATAACGTGGCCATTATCGCACGCTCCGCGCGCGAAAAAACCCACTTCCTGGCCAGGGGGTGACATAAAATTTTGTACTTACCACGGGCGATAATAAAGAAAGCCTCAGATCGCATATTTATCGCCCTTGCCTTCGGCTCGGGCGTAAAATACCTGCGATCTGAGACATTCTTTGTTTTATCGCCCTTGGTAAGTAATGTACTAATATAAACCGGTTTCGCATCGCATCAGTATCTTAATGATAAGAAGTTCGTTAAGGTTGAATTTCCATTTGATCGAATATATGTAAAAATGTTATTAGATTTTGAACCTTGTCGGTTGAACGGTAAAGGAGGTTTTTGGACGAATAACTTTGATGCTACACAGCCAACTCAAATAATTTCAAGTATACCTGGAGGTATGTAGGGCTGCGTGAGGGGTGGTGGCGAAGCCTCGAGTCGGTGATAGGTGTCAGTGGTGACGCCGGTGGGCGAGGGGTTGAAGTTGACGTGCTGATGCGCGGGCTTCTGCTCCGGTTCGAACTCTTGCGCGTACGCATTGCCGATGATCAAAGGTTTCGCGGGTATGCCACGCCCGGTAGGGATCTGCGGACCGGCAGATGTTTTACTTGCTTGTTTGTAATATGATACATTGAATAACCATCAACGTAATCTATCATTTACGAAAATTAAGACTACTTCATTCAAATTACTAATAATTCTGAAAATTTTACCAGTATCAAGCTTTAAACTATGACAAATTAAATGTATAACTTGAACTTCTCGCCAACAACGTCTCTTCTTTATTTATCTGTAAAATTTGAATATGATTTCTAGTTTTACTAAATTAGTATATTTATTAACTTTCTGAAATAGTGTCAAATAATAACCATAATACGTTAAGCACTGTTATAATTTACCTGTCCATTTTCCAGAGTTGAGACCGTATCGGTCGTGCTCGACACGGAATGATGGCTCGCCCCACTGGGAGCCCTGCTGTGAGTTCTGTGAAAAACAAAACTGTTCAGCTCAAACCGTTTATAAACTGTTTTCTTTCTGTAGTACATTACGCGGCCCGGTTAAAACAGCGGAGCTCAGCCTCGGACCTGTTAGACGCTCTACTTGCGAGTAAATGCACAAAATCGATTACCATGTTCCGGAAGATATTTCGTTCAAATTACGTACGTCAAACAAACCTCGAAGAAGAGCCATTATGCGCGTTATTGTGTGGTAGTAAGGCAGTTTTAATGGTAACTGGTAAGCGATCAGTAACGTAATTACTTGTGATTTGCAAGATCTGTTTGTTCATAAACCATTCGTTCAGCGACGAGGACACGGATAAGGTAGTGTTCTAATATTCTTAGCGAAAACATTTTGAGAGCGAAAGATCATTTTGTGTTTCTAGTTGAAAACCTTGACTTGCCTTTGAGCACTTAAGGCTAACTGCACCCTGATTAGTTGCAGTGAATGGCAACAAGGCGGGTCCTGTCAATAAATGACATCGATTTTATTCTGTAATAGCTTGTTTTCAAGAAGTGTTAAGTAATGAAATCGGAAAAACATCTCGTTGGTTGGAACAAAATCCTAATTTGGCAGTTTTAAACCGAGGTACTTTAATTATTAAAGTTGCATGAGGAAGAAAATATTGACGACCAAAATATAATTTTTTTTTACGTGACTTCATTTATTCCTGTGTGTGTGTGTGACTGAGTTGTTGCGAGTTTACTTAAAAAATAATCACAAATTCTTACCTGGTAGAGGTCGGCGACTCCCTAGTGACGACCAGCACTAAAGTCGCCCCACTGGCCTTGAGTACCTCCACGGCATAGTAGTGGTCCACATCCACCACCGACGTGCCGTTCACAGACAACACTTTGTCCCCAACCTGTGCCAAATTACATAAACGAACTTTAATATGCAAATTAACACTCTCAGCGCCATAGAACCCAACTAAATGTCTACAGCAGCAGGCCACATGGGCTGCCGGCCGCCCACAAAAGTACCAGCGCAGCAAGCCACATTCGATTTTTTGGATGTTTACTGGCAGCCCACGTGGGCGGCCGGCGGGACACGCAAAGATTTTACCAGCGGCCCAGGCAAAATTTTTAGCGGCTTTTGTAGCAGCCCACGTGGGCTGCCCGCGTACCACAGGATAGCAATCACGTACGTGAACACTTTTGCTGATCTTGATAAATCAAAGTGTATACCGGCTGGCCACCAAAATAAGTGATCGTTTTCGCAGATCAACATTTCAAGCGCAAACGCGCGAACTTTTCTATGTGTTGACAAGGGTACCTATATCTTATTTAAAAACCATGTCAGTTTTTATTACATTTCGTCGGCTAAGTCAAAAACATCTTAAGGCGACGTGAGCTCAGCGCTTAGCTGCTTTCGAGGGGGTGAGGTGCGTGGCTTGAGGGGAGCAGGCGCGGGGTTAGCCGCTTGCCACCGCGCAAACCATTTCTGTTCCCGCGCGCTCGCTGCCGATACCGAGATGTCACAGTATAGTGTATAGCCAGTAGTACAACTCTTAGTCACTACAACTGAACGGGTAAACCATAAATATGATGACCATTGTTAAGAGTCAACAGTTCAGTATAATCGGAACAATGCGAATGGCAACTCGTCATTTTTACTTACTAGTTTCATGTAATACACCGTAATAAAATATTTTGACACAATGACAACACATCGTGGATTGTAATAAAATAGACTTTTTTTTTATTTTATTCACCCTTATGTCATGATATAATTGTCGAATTGAGTTTATTTACATGTGTGTTTGAACATCTACTTGAAAAACAAAACGAAGTTATTGTTCCTTGCGAAGTATGTCTCAATATTGTTTTATTATTACAATAAAAGTGAAATTAAAATATCCACACATAGAAAAACATAATCTATTTATTAATAAGTATTGTACTTATCATAATTCAATATGAGCCACGAGGCGGGTCACCCTAGATATACAGGGTGGTTTTTTTTTGGGTCAGTGAGGGCAGCTACCAGATCCCGTCCGGCTACGTGAAAATGGCCTTAGAAGACCTTCCCTCGATTTTGATTTTGAAATAGGCGTTTTCCTCGATTTGCGGCTTTTCTAGTCGGATTTTTTTTTTGTTCCGATACGAACTGGGTCCTGGATAGGAATGGGATCGATTGGCATCAAAAAAAACAGTTTGTCAAAAATGACCTTTTTCTCGCACCCTGTATGTTTTTCCAAAATCTGTAAACGCCAATTTTCATTAATTTTCATTCGAGGGAAGGTCTTCTAAGACCATTTTCGCGTAACAGCACGGGATCTGGTAGCTACTAGCTGCCCTCACTGACCCAAAAAGAAAATCCAACCTGTATATATACCAATAACATTTACAAAACACTGAATTATTGCGCGCACACGCTTGAAAGAGGCCTGGTACGCAGTTTTAAAACCGGCCAAGTGCGTGTCGGATCACGCACAACGAAGGGTTCCGTACCGACACCTAGCAGTCCACTAATAAAATTGAAATTGAAAACATTAATAATTGTTACAATATAAAACGTGAAAATTTCAATCAATATATATATACAAAAGGAGAGTGTTAGTGGGTATGTCCGGCCTTTTCTCCATGATCACCAACTGCCACCTTCTCATGGTTGCATTGCAGTGGTCGAAGGCCCTTGGTGTGCACTTGCAAGTAAGGGAGTTTGGTGGCGGTGGGTGGAAGTGGGTGGTAAAATGGGGTAAATTTTAAATTTTCAATAGGAGTAAAAGAGACAGACGATAAGTGTGAACGGAATAGACTGTATGTGTAGTGCATTCCAATAATGCTAATGCCCTCGAACAGTGCGACAAGGACAGCATTGTTAGAGCGAGACAGTCATATTTTCCAGAACTTTCCGGGCGTTCGAAATCCTTCTAGAACATGCTCGAAGGGTGAAGATGAAGACTCCATACAGACTTTCTAGACTTCTTCTTCTTCTTTTTTCTAGAAACTTCGATCGCGAACTTTCTAGAACCTTCGGTACCTATGCCTATAGCTTGAAAACCCGTTTTCAGAATCCCTTATATCTGATACCAGTATATGGCGTAACAATTCAACAATTATTGCGAAACTTACACTTACGCGTGCGAAGCCGCGGGGCAAAAGCTAGTATTATATAAAGAAAGTCCGCTGTGTCTATTTGTCTGTCCGTACACGCCAAAATAAATACCACCGTTAGTAAAAAAATGTATAACGTTGTACGTTGTGTCACAAGTATTGTCCTACTGTTATTCATAGACTGTGTAAGTTTGGCAGCGTCAAAGCGTTCCAATAAGAAGATTTGATATACCTATACCCACTGTAATACGATATTGCATTACACTTACCATAGTTTGTGCAGTTTTCCTTCTATTGGCACCCACAATCTCGAGATGACGAAGTCTAGCAGGTTTCCTTTTATTAATTACCCATTGTTTATATTGAAATGTCAAGTGACGTTGAATTGACGCGCGGCACAGATCCTACCTCGAACGCAGCTCGCTGAGCACTGAACGGGCGGCCGCGCCGGTCGCGTACGAACGAGTTTGCAGAAATGAGTATTATTTTACTACTATTTTTTTGAAGTTTTTAGTTAAGAAAAAGTAATCGATGATTTCAATGAAGTAGAACATTACGCATTTATTGATATAATTTTCATGTTGATATCTTATGTGCAAAAATAGTTATAACTATTTAAAGGTGTGGTTTAGACGCAAGTTCGCGTTTTTTTTTTATTCAGCGAAAGTTGCATAATCATGTTTTGAATCGATGTTTGCACTACAGAAAGGTCTCAAAATTGTTGTGCATATTTTTTGAAAACCATATCTTCATCTACAAACGCGTTAAAAGGCTTCAAAAACTCTGTTCTCTAAGCTCACGTCACCTTAACACCATTCTTCGACTTTAGGACGAATTATAACAGAGTTTAATAGAAGAAAAATATGTTCTCAGTGTAATCTTCGTGTTTGCTTTTTATACAAAGTTTGATTTAACTTGCTACGTATCTTGTAATTTATCTTTATTTACCAAGTAATGAATTTTGTGTGTTTGGGACAAATCTTATCCTCCACCTATTTAGGAGAAGTTTAGCCTGTAATTTATTCAATCGCCATTAAACAGCGATTAAGACAATTACTTGGTTAAGTATATTATCACCATAATAAAAATTTGTAATTCCAATGTTTATAGTGAAAATGTTGTTATAAAAAGACTCAGCAGCATTGAGCAGCAGCTCCCCCCTGTCTCGCAAAAAATACTGGCTTATTTTTCGATTGGATTTATGACGAATTTTCTTGTCAGTAGACAAGAAACGGTTTTTGTGGGATCATTGCGTACCACATGGCTTGCTGGTAAAGTTAACATGGTGTACCGCCGGCCGCCCACGTGGGCTGCTGTAGAAGTTAATAAAGTTGTTCAGTTTTAAGACGTGGCGCTCGTCTAAATTTCTTTGGTGTCCTGCCGGCAACCCACATGGCCTGCTAGTAAAAGTCGCCCTAACTACACTTGGCGTATTGCAAAAGAAATAATGTGGTCTGCCGGCCGCCCACATGGCCTGCCGGTAAACCTCAAAAATTTTCAGTGGCTTGCTCTATTGGAATTTTTGTGGGCGGCCGGTGACCCACGTGGCGCTGAGAGTGTTAATGACACCTTTTTTTTTACTGACATAAGTAGGTTTTTATTGAGAATCTTCGAAATAAACTCCTAATAAATGTTAGCGGGCAACAAATTGATCTTGTGGCATATTAAGTTACACTTATGATTAAAACGTCTTAGTTATTCAGCCATTGTAAAAATGATATTTACCCACATTAGTGCAAAATCTCATTAAAAACCTTATTGACACCAATCATTCAGTATTTTAATCACGACAAAAATGTTAATCTGTTATTTTTAACACTCGAGTCGGTCTGGTTCACCCAACATTATGGGTAACATATTTTCTTATTTTTGCAAATCAAACGCCGAAACAATCTCAACAAACGAGATCAACTCAAACGAGACCAAATCAGATTACCGCCAGTTAGAGGCTTCACTTACATTCCGGGTCGGTCAAGGATAGCTTTGTGTATTGTTGTGATTTATTTGGCTCAAATCGGTCAGGTCATTAGAGTGTGTCATTTTAGATATTCAGAATTTGAATTTTAAAGTTTCGCTTAGTACCCATAGTACAAGCTTTGCTTAGTTTGGGACTAGGTTGATTTGTGTAAGATTGTCCACAAATATTTATTTATTTATTTTATTTATTTATTTTTTATTAGTTATGGAATACGCAAAAATTTAAGTAGGACGAAATAAATAACAATTATAATAACGACTATTAGTTCTGAATGTTATGGATAATTCATCCTTTGTAAATAATATTGGGTAAACTATTTGGGCAGAGAATTAGCGCAGATAAACCAGGATAACGTATAAGGAATTTATTAAGTGTTGTATACAGTACTACTATTGATCGACTGACATAATACCATTGTAAACAAACAAACCGTGGAACGGTTACTATAGAACTTTAAATGTGACATAGCTATGGTAGCCAGTACTAACATGCTACTATCGTATGTAGGTCGTACACATACCTATCACATTAATATATTCAATACGCCCCCTTAATGTGCATATTCGAAACAATATAAAAGACGACATAATAAAACACATATAAAACAAAGTAATATCAAAGAACAACTGTAGCAAAATAAACGAACGATCAACAAGCAATGCCTAAACCACACATGCACGTATAGTGCTTCACTCTGGGCAAAGCTTTCGTTAATATGTCTGCAAGCATTGAATCAGTTGACAGATATTTCAACTCAATGCTCTTATTGCTCTTTAATACACTTCTTATAAAGTGATACCTTATGTCGATGTGCTTACTCCGAGAATGGAACATTGGATCACCGGCAAGGCAAATCGCTCCCTGATTATCTACGTGTAAAGATAATGGTGCAAACTTACGTAATCCAATTTCAGTAAGCAAACTGTTCAAGTAGATTCCCTCTTTCATTGATGATGACAAGCTTACATATTCTGCTTGACAACTTGAAGTAGAAACGCACTTTTGCTTTTCCGATTTCCAGGACACGCATCCACCTCCTAACATAAACACATAACCTGAATAAGATCGTCTATCAATCAAACATCCACCCCAATCAGCATCTGAGTAACCCTGCAATGACTTACCCGTTTTCTTATATATAAGTCCATACTTTCTCGTATGTTTTAAGTACCGTAGTACGCGTTTCGCTGCATCCCAACATTGTTTATTAGGACAATCCAAAAACTGACTTAAAATAGATACGGTATTCGTGATGTCAGGTCTTGTTCCCGTAGATAAATACATTAAAGATCCGATTATTTCGCGATACGGGTACTGCTCCTCACTATTGTTGCATTTTTCGGTAGATTTCACAATCTTACTCTTCACATCCATCGGCGTAGATATAGGTTTGCAATTTTCCATGTTGAATTTTATCAATAAATCGTCAATATACTTTTGTTGTGACAATTTAATGCCAATGTCATATTTTTCAAACTCTATGCCTAGCATATATTTTGCAACGCCATAATCTTTTAATTCAAACTTAGTGGCCAGTTCCTTTTTGAAATTTTCGATACATTCACCTCTTTGCGATGCGACTAATATGTCATCAACATAAACTAATACAAAGAGTTTCGTTTCCGAATCTATATCCTTAAAATAAAGGCACGGCTCGTTTAAAGAGGTTTGCAACCCCATGCACTTTAGCTCCTCATCCAGCCTGATGTTCCACTGGCGACCAGCCTGTTTAAGCCCGTATAGCGACCTCTTCAGTCGACACACGTCGCCCCCAGTCTTCAGATCAGATAACATCTTGCTGGCTCTTTCATATGTGGCTGAACCTGGCTGTTCCAAACATATGAGGTCTTGCAAACATTCTTCTAGAAGATCTGGCACTTTCATGTATATCTCCTCCTCTAATACGCCATTCAAGTATGCCGTATTAATGTCAAGCTGATGTATTTCAAGATCAAGTTCCACTGCGAGTGCAACTAGCAATCTTACAGTGTCAAGTCTGGCAACAGGCGCAAAGGTGTTCTGGTAGTCAATGCCATGACGTTGACTGAAACCTTTTGCCACCAGCCTGGCTTTCTTCTTCTCAGTCTTGTCAACATTAAGCTTCGTTGTCAATATATAACGACAACCTACGACATTTCGGCCTTTAGGTTTATTTACAATATCAAATGTGTCGTTCTTGATTAAACTTTTTACTTCTGAAAGTATTGCATCTTTCCATCCTTTTTTCTCATTGCCTGTCAAAGCCTGTTTAAGGGTTATTTCGGCAACTCCAACGAAATCCTGACATTCTTCATACTCCTCCGTTGACTCGACGGCTTCTTCCGTAGAAGTTTCTGACTCTGCGTCAACCATGTGGTATATTTTCCGTGGACGCCCAACATGACCTCGCTCCAGACACGGTCGCCCTGGACCTCTCTTCATTGCCCTCCCCCCATCAACAGGAACGTCATCTTGATGATGATCATGTTGAATTGGCTCGGTGACAATGTCTGGATCGTCTGTCAGTTGACGGGCTTCAACGGATACATCTTGTTCTTCAGCTCCAGCTTCAGACTCAGCAATCTGGTCTATGCGTTCACCCTCTTGACTAGAGATTTCTAGAACTGGATTTTCGTTGCGTAGGATAGAATGGAATTCTAATTCCACTGTCTTAGGTTGACTTGAAGTATTTACCGAGTCTTCTTCCTTAATAATGAAGGGGTCAACCTGCAAATCAACACTTCCTTTCTCTTGACTCTTCGATTCTTGGAATTTGACATCTCTTGACATGATAACTTGTCGTTGTTTTGGCATCCATACTCTGTAACCTTTTCGATCTCTAGGATATCCAACGAAGATCCCTTCCAGGCCTCGTGGCGCGAACTTATCTTTCCCCATTGTCTTGTCCAACACGTGTACTTTTGACCCAAACTTGTGTAAGTAGTCTACTTTGACTGGTCGTTCGAACCACTTTTCAAAGGGTATTCCTCCCTCAAGACTTTTTGTCGGACAACGGTTTCTTATATGACATGCTGTCGCTACAGCGTCTGCCCAGAAACCCGGAGAAAGTCCTGATGAAATCAGCATACATCTCGCCATTTCCACTAAGGTTCTGTTCTTCCTTTCTGCAACCGCATTCTGTTGAGGTGTGCCAGGAACTGTCAATCTTCTTGCTATTCCTTCTTTCTTTAAAAATTCATCGAAATATCGATTACAGTATTCGCCTCCGTTATCTGTATGAAAGTATGTTATCTTTCGCTGTAACAAATTCTCGACATGGCTCTTGTATACCTTGAAAGCATTGAAAACTTCACTCTTCTTGCTAAGAAAATATACTTCACACCATCTTGTACAATCGTCGATAAACGTGACAAAATATTTTGCACCATTTATTGACGTATGTTTTATGGGCCCGACCACGTCAGAATGTACTATTCTCAGCTTTTCATTGCATGGCCCACTCGAACTAGAAAAGGGTAACATACACATCTTTCCTTTCACGCAAATATCACAATTATATAATTCACTCACATCTGTCATTTTAACATTCATGCCAGATTTATTTAAAACTCGGACGAGGTCCTTCGCATTCAGATGTCCTAAACGCTCATGCCACAACCATACGTCAACCTTTCGCTCAGAAATCGCTGACACTCTCTCGCAATGTTCCTCTACGTAATATAAATTACCTTTACGTTTCGCAACAAGTTTAGTGTTACCATAGCTATCTTTAACACTAGCTATGTTACCTTTAAACGTAACACTGAACCCCTGATCAGTAATTTTTGCTACTGAAATTAGACTGCATCGTAAATCCGGAACAAAAAGAGTATTGGGCAATTGAACTACAGTTTTAGAACCATTATCATCACATGTAAGTAACCTTACCGTCCCCTTACCTTGTACGTTTGTGCTCGAATGCGTTGCTAAGTTTAGCTTACCGGACGAAGGTAATAGTGTATTGCCGAATTTTCCTGCATTATTACAAAGATGAGAACTGCACCCACTATCGATTATCCAGTTTCCATTCTCGTTGTAAGTAGCATTAACATCTGAAATACAATTAAATGTTACAAAATTGGAATCAATTTCAGGTAATTCACTATCATTCGACACATACTTCACAGTATCACTACACTGTTCCTTGTTTTTCTTCGTACATTCAGAAGCTTTATGACCGTATTGGTGACATTTAAAACATTTGTATCTGAATTTCGAATTTGCTTGCTCTGTACCACTCTTAGGTTTGAAAGATTTCTTTCCTTTTACAAGAAGTGCCCTCTCTACACTTTCTTTTCTACTCCTGGAGTGTTCCTCTTCCAATATCTTCACTTTAAGTGTCTCCGGATCCGGCAATGAATCTCGAGATTCTATAGCACATCTAAAGTTCTCAAAGCTGGATGGCAAGCTGTACAAAAGCATAATCGAAGTCAGATCGTCATTCATTTCGATTTCCATGTCAGCTAGTTGGCTTTTAACATCGAAAAATCTCATGACATGTTCTCTGATGTCTCCACCTTCCTCCAATTTGTGAAGCAAGAGCTCTTTTAATAAAGTCGCCTTTTTCGCAGGTCCCTTCGATGCGTGGATGTCATGCAACTTCACCCATACATCTCGCGACGTCTTACATCCTCGCAGATGTCTTAATTCGCTCGGACTTATCGATAAAATGAGATCAGACTTAGCTTTGGAGTCTCCTATTTCCCATTTCGCTGCTTCGGCTGGTTCTGCTGGTTTCTTGATACTCCCGTTCACGTATCCCCAGGCATCGTTCTTTATTAAAATTGCTTCCACTTGGATTTTCCACGTCTCAAAGTTCCTCTGATCGAGTTGATCAATTTTGACAGTACTCATATTTCCAACAAATTTCTTCCTTTTCACGTTCAAAATTCTCCTGAATCAGGCGTGCGGTCCATAACCACTATTGGGTAAACTATTTGGGCAGAGAATTAGCGCAGATAAACCAGGATAACGTATAAGGAATTTATTAAGTGTTGTATACAGTACTACTATTGATCGACTGACATAATACCATTGTAAACAAACAAACCGTGGAACGGTTACTATAGAACTTTAAATGTGACATAGCTATGGTAGCCAGTACTAACATGCTACTATCGTATGTAGGTCGTACACATACCTATCACATTAATATATTCAATAAATAATACCCTAAGGCCCGCCAAGTTCGTTAGGAGACAAAGATGTCAGCGATGAAGGCGCTAGAACTGCGATACTGTATACACCTGGATGCAACGCTTCTCATTGTTGTTACTCACCCTAAGGCCTGCCAAGTACGCCGGTCCGTTGGGGGTGACCCTGGATATGAAGATTCCGTCGTCATCGCCGACGTAAGGGGTGGAACCGCGGCCGCCCGCTATGCTGAGCCCGAGGCCGCCGGCGGCGCGGGCGATGCGCACCTCGATGCATCGTTGCTCGTTAACTAGCTGTGTGACGCTCTCCGCCCGATCCGACACGGATTCACCTGAAAGCAATGTTTCGCTGCATTTTCTCACATAACACAACTTCTGTCTAAATCTAGATAACAATATATCAGCAACCTTTTCTCCTTGCGGGATAGGTAACTATTGTACCTAAATGTATTTAAAGCTCTGAAATGTAAAAGAGCCTACTTAACAAAATTTCTGTTTCAATGCCTGTCTGATTCTATGAGAAACTGTTTTATGAAGATATCATGGTCGGTTTTAGTAAGGTAACATAGATTCAAGATTCAATCATTTATTTGTCCAACATAGGTAGTACAAGGTGTTACATAGTCTTCTATTATTTTAATGGTGCATGAAGAATGCGTAAAAAACATAACTGATACTTGTGTTCTACAGTTGTACTCATCTTATTATACTCGTAGTTGTATTTTAACGCATATTATATGTAACGATGCTCAACGTCCCGCGAGTTCATATGATTAATGTGCGTCATTATAGCTTGATGTAGTTAACTGTTCACCTGAGCTCTCGCGAGTAGGTAATATGACATTATGTAATACTAATTAGGTACCCACATCATGCATGACATTCGTGAAGCATTTAGTCGTTATCAAGTCAAAATTATAAATACCGCACAAACTAAACTCTGTACAGTTATAACGATCATTATTACCAGTGAAATTGAAAGATAGAAAATAGAAGTGAAATTTAAAAAAAATGCTAGTCCTAACCCCTCTGTTCTAATCAAGAAGAATAGTAATTATTAATGTAGGTATGGCGACCAGGAAGGGACAGATCTATTTAAAAGAGGCAATGAACCGTAACAGTAAACAGCCGATCAATAACTGGAACGTCGAAAATAATAACATGTTATCTCGTTTTATGCACCGTCTATTGTTTCATAAAGAATACTAAATGACGTAATGGAATTTTTGAAGTGAAAACTTCTTTAGCGGCGCTGAGCACTTTTGTACTGGGGAAAAATGTATAAACTCGCGATAAATTCCACGACCAGGTTAGTTGACCCCTCCTAGTATCGTGATTGCTATGTTACGAGGGGTCCCCAGCTGGTCTTCTTAGAAAGCCAAGGTTCTAGCTGTTTTAAGACAATCCTAAGATTTTCCATAAAGATCATATTTCAAATAAATTCTCATGGAAAGTAGCTCTTATTGTCCCTAAAAAAGCGTTTCCAAAGTCCAATATCGGATAGCCAGACTGACCGATTTCCGTAAAGATCATATTTCAAATAAATTCTCATGGAAAGTAGTTCTTATTGTCCCTAAATACGGTGACAGTTCCCTTCAAAATACCTAGTGGCCAAGAGTGATGGATAAAATACCAAGGGCCTGACACGCTTTGTAAGAGAAAGATAGCCTTATTGCGATTCCTATGAGAGGAAGTAGAAAATAGTGCGATGTTTTGTCCTTATCACCGATCGAAAAATTTTGTATTTGTGTCAAAGTTTTGTGTCAAGAAGATTGTAAAACAAATTGGCAATATTTGGTAGTGCATTTTATAAATGGAGAATTAATGATAAGTTTGGTTTAAATGAATAATAATTTACCAATTATCAGATCCGTAGTGTTTGGGTGTTCAGTGCAAACATGGTGGGGTGTTCAGTGTTGCGCTGTAAAAGCAAACTCGACCGAAAAAAGGCGGATGTTACATTCCATGCGTAATTTGCGTAAGTACATTTTCTTTGCATTTTGGACCCGTGTTTATTTCTAAAATCTCACCGGTACCAAGTTACTGAGCTAAATCATAAGTTATATCATGAGACACTTGATGAAATAGGAAAAATATGTAAATTAATTCAAAAATAACCTCCAAACATTTCACATACAAACCGGTCAAATCGCGTAGTATAAATCTACCATAGAAGCTAGCTTAGAATTGATGTCCCATCATTCAGTCGGTTTATAATTCGATTTCGGGATACCAACAAATAATAAAAAAATCCCCTGAAGATTACCGTACGTTTCGGGAAATTCAAGTAATTTGATTTTTTCAGTTTTTAGGGTTCCGTAGTAAACAAGGAACCCTTATAGTTTCGCCATGTCCGTCCGTCCGTCCGTCCGACCCCCGTTTTTCTCAGTAACCGTTAGTACTAGAAAGCTGTAATTAGGCATGAGTATACATATCGATGACGCGGAGAAAACGGTAGAATAAAATCTTAAAAAAAAATTTTTTTTAGGGTGCCTCCCCGGGTGACAGTAACGGAAACGCACAGGGCCGGGCCGTCTTTAACCAATTTGAGGCGCTGGGCACATTAGGGTAATGGGGCCCCTATGACCTTGATAGAGCACGATTCTGTTAGAATAGACAAAGAAAGTAAACGAGTCACATTAAATGAATAGATATTAATAATATAATATTTCCTAAAAAATAAAATTAATTTTCAAAATACACCAAATTTGGGTTATTCCTTAGAGCAAACAGCTAAATTAAATTTTCTTAAATAAACGCCTAATTCTAACCAGTCATATATATTTTTTTAAATTGAAAATGAGGCCGACGCTTATGTCAGCTCACCCAGAAGATTCACTCGTACCTTAAAAAGGTCCAGGTTATTTGAACTCGGAAGTACCTACATACGCCATTCGAATACCAAACCAGTAAACATTATAAAAAAAGATGATTTTGACCAGGTAATGAAAGTAGCCAGTTGTACGTCGTCTGGATATCTGATGGAAGAAGGGGGAAGGCGGTATGAGCTCATGGAGTTACTGAGCACACTCAACGAATCTAAAGAAATAAAAATGGGAAATAGGTAGTATTGCTTACAATTTTTGAAGTGAAAACTTCTTTAGCGTCTCTGAGCACTTTTGTACTGGGGAAAATTTGTTGAACTCGCGACAGATTCTAAGATTCTAAGACCAGCTAGTTGATCGCTCCTAGTAATCGTGATTGCGATGTTAGGAGGTGTCAACTCAGCTAAACTCAGCTGGCCCCTATACCACAAAACTTTACAAGTCTACAAATTGACAAAATTGCACAATTTTCCATAGAAAAAGTTCACAAATTTGTCGAATTGTACGCTTGTAAAGTATTGTGGTACAGGTTCCTGGTCTTAGATGCGTAAGACACAATGATACTCGGGACATATTATGTAAATGGATTATGCGAATATGAACATGAGTATGAGTACAGTACAGATACGGATACCGATACCGATATGAATATCTTTGTTATTTGGGTCATTGTCAGTCAGAAAAACAAAAATTGTTTTTCCGACTGACAATTCGGTGGACAATAGTTAACGGCTTGTGTGCATGTAATTTACGTTTTTATTATATGGATTTATAGACACGGAATTACAGATTATGCGGGTTATCAGATCAATCGAAAATTAAGCTTTGTAGCCCTTAACTTTTGGCATGTCCTGTCCACCGAAAAGACGCGCACCTAAATCTGACAATGACCCATTTACTATCTTTATTGAGTTTTCACTTCTGCCGGCACTCCCGGAGTGCAACCCGTTGTTTTTTTTAATTAAACCATGTATACTGTCGAGATAAACAGTTATATAAACGCCTTAGAGAAACTTTGCGAAGTCAATAGGCTAACGAGCTTAATGTCTTCAGTCGGTTACTCTAATTGGTGCACTAATGTTAGACAATAACAGTGCAGCCAGTGAGTTATAGTTGCAGACACGTAAAGGCAGATTATTTCAAGTCGTAAGGTTCATTTAATTAATCGTGGGCGTCGTAAACGCACCGGCCATTGCCAGTAATTACGACATTACAATAGATACAATAGAATATGTCAAAGGATGCATAGCTTGCATGTTGCATCGTCACAAGGTTACCATTAACACAGCGATCACGAACTTCGAACGATTTCGCCACGACATTGAGTGACAAAGTTCACCGAGCAAGAAAGAATTTGACTTTCACACGTCAAGCTTTGGCAGATGAACCCTAAACGATGCCATTAGGTATATACGCGGCTATCCATTGTTACGTTCTCGCCAGGCCGCATTCGGCTACATTGAGTGATGATTTCAACGCTTCAATAGGATTATGTATCATTCAAATCTAATGATGTCGGTGGACGTGAAGTGCGAAAACTGCAACAACTATATATATTCAAAAAGTGTCATTGACATTAAATTGTTGGTAAATTTTGCCCCATGTTGTTCATAAAATGAGCTGAGGCTTTGTCAGCGTTATTCTCACGAAAATAAACAGTTGATGAGATAAACAAATATAGGGGCAGTGATATCACAGTCGAGACGCCGGAGACGCATCCCGAGTCGTAAGTATTCTCAACAATAGCCAATCAGTCACGATACTTTCACTCCCGGATAATCTTAATAGAATAATAACGCAACTATGCATTATATATCCCCAACTAGTCGTGATAGCACTGAGGGACTCGTGACTCTCGTTTTACAGTAGTCTTATTTTAATGGAAATGCTGTTTCCTTAGGAATGATGGTAATTTAGTTGCAATCGAAATGTAACGGACAGGTGAAAGTCCGTTTTAGTGATTTAATGGAATGTACTTTATCGTGTATTTGCACAAGATTACACGTGTAGCAAAGATAAAGTGCATATCTCGTGATTGTATCTTGAACGTTCATATGCTGCAGCAACTAGCGCTCGGCTGGAGCTCAATTTGCGTATAACAACACTTCTGTAATAAACAACGGTTCGAGGCGATTGCTTTGATTTAATTCCAAATTTGATAGTACTACAAACGATCTAACTTGTGGGAGTGAGTAAATCGGGAGACTGAGCAGCTGAGAATTGGGGAGTATGTATATGTAGTAAGTCACAGAATAACGAGATACCTACCTAACTTAGCAACGACGAAAATGTATCCTCGTAACTCGCAAGTAATTTAATTAAAATAACAACCAGGACATCGCCGCTAACACTTAGGTACAACATTAACGCGTATATCTGCCATGCGCCTAATGAACTCCATCTAACTGAGAAAATGCAGCAGCAATGTAAGAGCTTACAATTATGATGATTGAAGGTAAGAGGCGGGCCGTTAACATTAAATTAACACAGGCAATTTGATTTAATGACAGGCGGTGGAGCGTAATGGGCGTAAATGTTTACTGTGAGAAGCTCCGCTACCCCATATTGTCTCATATGGAATCGACTCATGTAACCTCACCAGTGAAATACTGAACTGATACAATTAATTCGACATTAAATTCCAAATAATTAAAATATATTATTGCCGAAGGATTTACACGTTAAAACTTCTTGTTAAATGAGATAATAATAACACGATTGTTGTTATAACACCATAAAGCGAATGACTTCATGTACAGCTCATATGACCTACATAGAAGCGAGACCCTTTATATTTACTTGCTGACCGTATAAATGCTTTACACAGAGCACCATAAACCTCACATTAAATTATTTACTCACGAAAAACTTTGCTTGGAATTTGAACTATCCTAATTCGAGGCATGATATACCTAATCGCTAAAGGCAAAACAAGCAGCCGAAGAGGTTCAAGCCAAAGCGAGGTGCAGTAGAGCACTCGATAGGGCCAAATAAAACAAAATATCAAAACAGTGCATGTTGCGAAACCACGCAGAGCAAACAACGTAAGACGCGCCCAAATATGTGAGCGATGACCGCATAGGTAAAGTATATGACTACTGTTTAACCTTCGTACGGCGACATGGCTATCGAGCAGGCTCTCGTAAAAATAAAAACTTATTACGTATGACCTATTGAGCAGAAACGACAGGCTATTTTAATAATACTGAGCACGCCGCTCTATGCACTGGTACAGGTTGGCGGCTTACAATGGGAATTAGCATATTTGACAAAGTGTTTTTGCGCGAATATTCTGTGCGGTATTTTATTGAACTACATTTAAATTGGAACAACCGTATAAATAAACGAGGGTTTTATTTTGTGTGTCTTATAAACACAATTTCACTTATAAAAGTATAATAACAGCGTTGGCGATTTGCATTACGATATAAATAAGAATATCTGTATACACTAAAGTGTCAAAAGAGAGTGTAAACTGCCATTAAGAAAGTCCATTGCATTTTTCAGGTGCTTTACGATTCCGCGCCGCCAGGTGGTGGGCGTCCGGCCGGTTTTATTTATACTAAACAACAGATGCTTTGACCGATCCTTTGAAGGATGTTGCCCCTGTTTATGCGACTAACTGTTTATAATGAATATTTATTTGACACGAAAATATACAAGTCTTATTATAATACGAAAACTATGCTAAATATGAGATCAATTCCGTTAGGTAAATTAAAACGACTGACTAAAATACATTTCTGGTGGGTTGCAAATTAACACCGCATTTAGAAGTGCGTTTTAACAAATAAGATACAATATATGCTGTCCGTTTTCTTTGTAACATAACAACTATTGCAATAATAAAACAACAACATGTCATAAAAATATACAAGAAATGCTTAAAATTTGAACCGAATATATAGCAACATCGAAAAAACTATTGAACAATATAATATTTTTAGAATCGAGTCACACATAGCCTAGCACAGGCAATCATTATTAAAATACGGTCTAATTTTAACTTTACTTGGAAGGCTAACTGAAAATCCAATGAAAAATCAATAAGAGAGCGTAGTGGGCATTGCAAATGTCCCAGCGCGTACTTTTCGTAAATATTGATGTTTATTCTAAACGTGTACATTTATAAGGATAATCTTTTTTCTCAGGTTTTAGAACTTATCATTGTACAACTATTAAATCAAAAATCAGTGTTAAAGATGGAAGGGTTTTAAAGATCCAACCAAATATATCGAAAAGAAGGGTTAATGTCTGAAAAATAAAAGCATCGAGAATTTTTTTGCAAATCGTGTTTTGACTTTTAGCAGACTGGAGGAAAATAGTTCAAGATTAATAAGTATATTAAATAGCAAGCAGCAATTGCAGTAGCAAGGACAGATATTTAATCACTATAGATGTTTAGATCTATGTCGATAAACATTGGCAAATTTGCATATGCGGGCTCTTAATTTGAATTCTGATGGTTTACGTATACCTACAAATTGCAACTCGGCGAGACTATTAAAAAGAGTCGAGTTCCTGTTAACCTGTTTTATCATACCATAATCATTTCCTTTTCGATAAAATTAATAACTGCCCTCGAAGGGAAAGTCCACTTACGCTTTTTCCTTCGAATGACACCCATTTCCTCACTTCAGGTTGTCCTGTTCACTTCCTGCTATAAGCCGGGTTGAGTACGGAAGCTTGAACGCCGGCTCTATCGTCTATAATCTAACATCGGTCAACTTCAAACACTAGCCAGTTCACCCTATAGCATTCCGGATCGGTCATTGTCCAATACTCCAATTTCAACAACAAAACAATTGAATACTATCAGATCTTCCTATGAGATTGTAACAAATATTTCACGTCTTAATTGCGAATATTTGTTTAACCGTAGTCGAAGGATTGATAATAAATAAATCGAGTGTTTGATTATAAATAAATCGAGATCACTGAACTGGAATACGTTAGCGGCGTGCGTGCGCGCAGCCCGAGGCGCAAGCGCTGACGGAATGCGCGCACAGCATCCACCTCTGGACGGAGGCTGTAGCGCCGGCGCCTCGCCAGTCCTCTCCTCTCATATAAAAATAGAAAGTCACAACCCGTACACGCTCCTTTTATTTTTACCCTGGCATTACCTGCCCATTATCTGCATCGGCTGATCGTATCTATGTATCGGACGCGAGAACACTTTCAATCTGGCATTGACGTCTGACAGGGGTAGTGAAATTATTTATTAATGATCAAGAACAAGTCAGTGTGGAGTGCACATTTTCGAACTTTCAGTTCGTCTATAATTTAAATGATCCCGCAGTGATAAGGAAAGTTACCCACATGAATTGTATGACAAATATTTGTGTCAAAACTGTCAAAAAAAATTACTCCACTCGTAAACAAAAGAATTGGAATGATTTTTACAGTCTGAACATAAGTTATTAATCTTACAATTTTTTTAACATTCCTTCCATTGTAGATTCCATCAATGCTTATAAAATTACAAAAATATAATATTTTTGTTTGATACCAAAAAACAACTCAGACTTTTATAATGTAAATAATAAGAATTTGACTCAGATCCAGGTCACCAAGACCATAAGTTATTGAGGAGTGAAGGTCAGATCAACTCAAGATCAAGGTCACCCAAAATCTACATTCATGCATAAAGTACGTTGTGAAAGTATATATAACGAAGAGGAGTGGTAGGATATTCATAACTAACCGCATTTCATTCGAAGCATTATTATCAGAAATCATAAAACGTTTTCTAGCGTGATTATTGGGTGACTAAGCTTCGTTTCGTTCCCAAGGAATATTTATGAGAAAACAAGTTAATCTCAATTAAAAGGGGAAAGTTGTGACACGGTGAACAAATTGTCGCTAATGCGATGGTTAATTAAAGTTAATTTCAGAAATCACGTCGATACAGCAAGATAAACTATAGCCAGGCGATTAAGTTAAACTGAACGACGGAGAAAATATGAAAATGTTCAGCTCAGTGGTATCTGAAAAGCTCAACGTTTACCGAGCAGGATATCTTGTCTTTCAGCTTTCCAATTGCAGAAGTAACCGGTGATCCACATACTGCACTGTGCTTCACATGATTAATATATGCAAGGATGCCAATTAGATACGGCACGCGACGTAATGGATGCTATCGCGCCTACTTAATACCACACTATAACAAACTTGCTTGAGAAAGGACAATTTTCACCGTGGTGGCGTTTATGCATCTGCGATTTAAGTAACGGTTACGGTGATGCAAATCTTGGAGCATGTCACACGATCTGGTTTACAGTTATTTTTAAGGTGGATACTAAAATTTATAGAAGTATGTTTAAAGCTATGTTCAATTTTATTACCATAAAATATGAATTTATTGTTTGTGTCTATTATATGACCTTTGAGAACATCGACTTAGCGATAGAGGGTTACACTAATTTATGAAGTTTTAGGTTCCACTACTTAGGAAGACTTTAAACGAATAAAATGAAGTCTTATTCAAACACCTGTTTTAAAAATTTGCCTAAGACACGAGATTGCAAAATAAAAGCAACAGAATAATATGAAATTAATATTGTATTAAGCAGTAACGCTGCTAACGCAAACTACAAATTTAGAAATAAAGGAAAAATTGAAAGACTTAGGCACCGAGCAGGATTCTAACCTGCGACCTCCCGGCACTCGCGGCCAGTCGCTCTAGCCAACTGGGCTATAGGTGCGATTGCTACCCGGCTTGAATTTTTCCTTTATTTCTAAAGTAGAATAATATGTTTTTTTATATACATACCTGAACAGTAGATAGTAGTATACCTACTGCATATAGTATAGCTTGTTTTTTTGGGACGACACGTCTAGACATGGGTCTAGAACCGACGTTTAGAACATCTTGCAAATACAAGAGGTAGAGAAGAGGGGTAGGTAGGGGCATTCAAGGGATACAGGTCGACCAAAGAGAAGCTTTTTACTGCAACTAATGGAAAAATAAATATCGAGCCCTACCGGACCATAAATAACTTGGCCGAAGACCGCGAGGACTGGCGTCAACTCCACTGTCAAGAGCCAAGCTGTCAAATTTTGATGATGATGAATGATGATGATGAAACAAAATCATGTTTGCAACGACGAATAAAATGATTATGATTATTATCTGCATATAATATCTTGATGGATACATGCGCGCAGTAAATGAGAATTATAATGAAATGATAGATATTTGCGCTATCATGTTCGCAAGGTATCGTGTTGTCGACGCGCTTCAATAACTCATTTCACAGGTTCACTTTCGAAGTACGAGCCCGCAGCGCGGATGTTAAACCACAGAACAGCTGCCAACGCGCCCGAGATGATTGTTTGTATCGTACCTAGAACTAACCGCGCTGATGTTATTGTTAGACCGCAGGGCTGGCTGTTCAACTGGCTAACCAAAGTATAAAGAATACATTAAAAAAGTAGCTGCTTACAATGTGTAACTTGTGTGTGTTGTTAGTATACACATTCTAAGTTATATTATTAAATCTTTTTTAAAGGCACTTGCAGTAGGTATCCTTTACAAAACTGCAAAACTCATCGTTGCAGCGATACAAAATCTGCATCAAATCAAGAACTACAACCCTAGTTTGCTGGCTCTCATGGAAGTACAATGGGAGAAATTCAAGCTAGGGCTTGCAAACTATCATTACATTTGATTGATTTTGACAGATAAAATGAAATTGAGAAGCCTACGAGTACGAGTAGACTGACACAAAAGCCGAGATAAAGGTGAGGGCGATTTTAGATTACTCGTTCAAGATAAAATTCCAACGTGAAGCTAAGCTAATGGACATTGCCGAAGTACATGTAATGTCGGAACTAAAAATGGTAAAAGTTTGACGTAACTGTTTGGTAATAAAGTAATAAATAACAATGTATCTAATGAATAACGGCCAGAAGACAATATCAACACATCAACAGCTTTCGCGACGACGTCAATAAAACGTCAAATGGATAATGAATGCAAAAAAAGTTAATGATTTTGATTACATTATAAATTATTAAGATGCTATGTACTTCATAAAACTATTGACCAGTAACAATAATAATTCATACGGCAAAAGAGAAATCTCCGTAGGGACAAACAGTATCGATGTAAAGTATTGGTTCCGCCGCCGCCGTAAGGATCAGTGCGAGGCGGTGGCAATATCTAATGGTAATTTATTAGCCTGCACAGGTGAAGGCAGGCTCAAGTGGGCCAGTGTTGTTATAATAAAGCCTGTGGGTTCACAGTGCCAATCGTGCCCAGCTCCTACTCTATCGGGCATCGGCGCACGACGCACGACCTCGACGCACGCGCTTCCCGCGGTGCCGCGCTTTGCCGCGTCGTCCCAACAAACATCATCCGTTATAATTTGTTATCCGGCAAGCCTGAACAACTGCTCTCGTTATACTTTCTATCTGATAAACACCAATAGAATAAAATTATGTACTATAGTACGATAAGTTTGGTTAATAATGGTATCGTTAGCGACGGAATGTTACATCAACATCGCTTATCAAAGACAATCTCACAAAAAATCACGCAACGCGAACTTTCCAGTCTGAATGTCAGTATAAGAAGTGTAAGAACTCTAGGTACACCATTGTTGAGGCATGAATAGGTGCATAATAATACATATTGTACATGCATGTCCCATCCCATATGACATTAGTAATTTATGCCACTAGAATGTATATGTATGCCAAATAAAAACTATTATTAATTTGCCAATGGCCTTCGAACACGACCGGTATCCGATATAACTTTTGTACGTAATTATACCACATACCAAAATGATTACATAAAATATATCAACCGTAACGAAACTCATAACGGTATCTTTTATTTTTATTTTACGAAGACGTTTGAAACTAATGAATATCGTAGGAAATTAAATGTATACTCGTACATAAAAATATAACACAAATAACCGAGCAACTTTCACTTGCATCAAAACAAAGAAGGGGTATATAAATAGTACCGCGGATTGTCATGTCACGCAGGTGCCTTACTTGCTTTAAAGGTGAACTCCATCATCGAACACATGATGCCACGGACAACTGACTTCGTAACCGCCATGTTTAGAAACACGGTTTTAAACAAAAAATGTTATTGTGCACGAGAATACACTTTGAGTATGCGATTAAGATGAAGAGGGTTTATTAATCGTGGCGAGGTGCGTAGAGTACTGAGGACGGGGCCGCCCTGCACCTGATATCGGCTTGGTTCAGTAGAGCGCACCAGTAAACTCGGGAGAGAGTGCCTGCTGCAGCTATTGTTGTCCGTCCCGAGGGAGGGTTCGCCTAGCTCTCGTCCCACTTACACACACACACACCTAACATAACATTGACCTTATCGTTGCGTGTCTGAACGTGATTTTTGACATCGCCAAAGACATTAAGGCCTGTTAGGCTGTTAATAGTTTGCGTCTTTATGAATATTACCTAGAATATTACAGATTTAAATACAGTCTATAAATAAGTGGAGCTGTAAATAAGTTAATAAAGGCTGGTGAAACTAAAATCGTCTAGTCTAGGCTATTAATTCAGCAATTTATGGGGTATATAAACAAAGTGACACCCAACAACTTGATGTCTAGATTAAATTCTATTCTAGCTTTCTAAGGGAAACTCTGCCTGAAGTTAATTTTGCATACGTGCAATGCGACTGGACTTGTTATAACGAAAATAGGTTTGTACCGTAATAGAACAAGTTTTGAATTTACATTACACAGTGCCGGCTGTAAATGTTAATGAAATTCAAGCTTGTCTCTAAAGAAATGACAATTTAATTGATAAAGCCAAAGAGAAGGGAAAATGTATAGTCATATTTTGTGACTAACTGCAATGGGTAAAGATTAACATTCAAATAAAAGTTATTGTAACGTAGGCAAACATACCGTAACCATGAACAATGGTTTGTTCACTGATGCGGACTCGTCTTGGCCCGGACCTCGCCGGTAGCGTGTATAGGCCAGGCTCCTGCAAATTCCGGTACTGAGGATATACCGCAGTGCGTGGCAGCGTGCCATATATTTGACTAGCAGGATCTTCCTCGTACACGGTCTGGTATCGAGTTACATTTGTATCCACTCCATCGATATTTTGATACCCGTGATTATACGACCTGACGGGCTGTGTGTAGGCTATGTATGGGTTTCTTCGATCACGGAATCCGTATCCATTATAATTATCTTGAGGGTACTGATTTAAAACCTGTAGACTTTGCGCCGGATATCCACGCTGATTAGGCTCCCGCCGATACTTGTCGAGAATCTCGAATGATCTGTTGTGAGGCGGTTTGAAACGATCGATAGCAAATATTTCACTAACTGGTAACTGCTGGCTGTTGTTGCTGGCATTACTGCGGTTGCTCCTGTTACTACTTCGTGTACTATTCCGACTTAATGAACCATCACCGCGAATACTTAATTTCACTTCTAATCTTTTATCCTTCATGGTGATATTTTTATACACTTTTCACTGTCGTTTTAGAATCATTTGAAAAGTAATTAGATCTGAGTTGTATAGATTAAGTCATGGTGTACCTACACGTATCATCTTTGACATTTAAAGTACCGGGTTCGAATCACTCTCTAACATTACAACAAATTAATTATTGCTTACGGCCATTATTACACAACAGAGTAACGAATCAGGCTGAAGAAAGTTAATGACGTTTACAACGCTCTTCATGAGCGATGAGTAATGACCTCTGGTGTATTAGTAAATAACCACAAGCCCGAGAGCTCGCCCGCCGTTGTCAGACTTAATTGAGGCTGAGATACAAAGTTAACCGAAACACGACTTTTAGACAAAGGCACTGCCAATTCTCGGCGGAATCGAGATGGTGCATTGACAGCTGAGAACAATAATGATATTAACGGGAGAAAATTCATCGGCATGTATCGAGACTAATAGCTTACATTTTCCCGCACACGTGAAACCTGTTGACATGGCTAATTGCCCTATTATATTTTTACGACGGTAGGTTTTAATAACCCACAATATGAGTAAGAAAGTGTATAAGTACGGAGGTAATGATTCCTGATGGAAAAAAATAGGGGGTTTATTATTTATTATTAGCGGCAGACAAACTGAATCAAATACTGCGTTAGAGTGAGCACGATATTTGAACACGCAATTGCGGCGCACAGCGGCTGTCTGTCGTCGGGAATAAGCTAAGATCACGCGATCACAAAGTACGAATTTAGATTCAACGATATTTAAATTATTTTAGTCAATCCATAGTTCGTTTAGTTTAGCACGGCCTACATCCAGCTGTCGATTAAGAGCAACAGCGTTCAACTGAGGGAGTAACGAATCGCATTATTATTGGAACTGATAAGATATGTCGTCAGTTCAATATTTAGTATCTCGAGCTCGAACAAACAAGCGTCTATTCAATTCCCTAAAGACACCAAGATCGTCAGAAGCTATTGTTTGCTAATGGTAAGGTTTTACAGATTCAATATGTGTGACACGTGCTGGGCTGTACTTGAACAAAATCGTTGCCTTGTGTTACACTGTATTACTAGGGCAAGGCTAAATTAAACGCAGACATAGTGCTAACGAAAACACTCGATGGATACATAAGTAATTACGTTTGCTCTATTATACACTACCATGGGCAATTGGGCATTGTATCCATATTATGATGGCGCGATAAGATGCTATTAGAACCTCTAACGCGTACAAGCATTGTTCGAACGTTTCACGGGCTGGAATTTAGCACTAATTACCTTTTAATTGCCTTTTCCATACCTTTTGAAACAAGAAAGCATTTATTTAAGAACGAAAACGTAGATGTATAAACTAATTAGAAACTTAATTATTTAATTGATCACTATGCCATGCCATATGCTTATGGAAATATTTACCGAATGGGTGTCAGAGAGGATAAGAAACATGATCTTAATCTGATATCAGATAGGCGTGAAACGTAAACGTTTCGAAACGATGTGTGCTATAGTGTTGAGAAACAAGTTAACTGCTTTAGAACCAACAGAAGCGTTTTTTTTGTACATACATATAAGAATGACCAACGGCGTGCAACCGGGCTAAGTTCAACAATGACTTGTTAGCATAGGACCTTCAAAATGAGAAAAGCACATCCTTAATCCATGCGTGGGAATGCCAACTCAGGTTTACGTCAAATAGTCATTGGGGTATTACCAGCTAACGAATGCTATAAGAAAAATTAAACTGCGGTTGCAAGCGGAGAGAAAGTTGGGTCATGTAAGATTAAGGAACCCACATTAAAAGGAAATGGAGCACATCAACGCTTCCGTAACACAACCGGCCATTAGGGTGGCAGAGTTTAGCAAAATGGCAATGTATACTCCGGTCGTCACAGACGAGTATGTTCACGCAGTGTTTACCAGTACGACACAACTAACGACATAACAATAACTGAGCTTGACCTTCATACGTCGTTAGGTGCGAGGTTTCCAGCAAAATGTAATACACATTGTACTGATGCTCTTTTTTGCACTACACACGAACAGAATATAAACTTCCAACTTTAACATTCTGATATTTATAAGCAGACCCTTCGAAAGCACTATAAGCGCACATTAACACAATCTTCACGAAATAAAAACACAGGCTAACATCTCACTTTTGATTAGATCAGACGTATGCAAACCGAGAGTGAATCATTCACTGGCAACGTATCACTTGGTTACACATCACCTACTTCAGTGAGCTGTGTGTCACGCGCCACAGACAACATATATTATTTTTCGCTATTTAGGGTTGGAATCAGGTACAACCGGCACAGGTGGAACGAACACTGCGGGGTTTCATTCAGCGGAGCGAAATGGCACGCCGAGTACGGCAGATAAGCTGATAACGTAGCGATAGCTCTTTGTATGTACCTACAGTGGACGCTAATGTTTTGTGAGTAATCCGTTACACTTCAATCAGTATCAGGAAGCGTTACTGAACCAACCTACTTCGAGTCTATTTTAGGAACGGCTCTAGTTATTTCTTAAGCGCGCGAGATTAAACTTAACCGCGCATGTTAACGGATGCACGAGGTTCAAGGATCCCGTTTGCAGACAAATGGAATTCGAAAGCCACATAGTGAATTTCTCATAAAAATAAAAACGTTGAAGCTTTGTGACGCGAGAGTGACGGCTCGATCGCGCTCGTGATCGTTAGACGACCCAGTATGGTCACGACCGTGTAAAATAATGTCGCAACTGTGCACTAATCCACCGTTAAAGCGTGCACTCGGTGCACTACCGGAAGATTCACCGACGTAACATCTACTTCTGGAAACCAAAACTATTCTAGCGCTCACCGTCGGGTATATCTTCAGCATTTTCATCGTCGTCAGTCTTCTGGTCCTCTTGCAGATCTCTCTTTTTGATGGCCTGTAAAAGTAATGTTATTACAAGGTCTATCCAAGATTTTCTCCCAATAGAAAACATGCAAGTCAACTATAGCGACGGACGTTGACATACAGTAAAGGAGCTAAATGTTGCTTAATAATGCTCAGTCAGTGGTATGATCATGATATCACAGCACACAAGCGAGTCAAGCCAAACAAAATGGAATCAAATCTAAATTGAAATCTCGTGCTGAATGTCGCCGTATCGTATCTATGCATCTCACCCGGGCGAGCCATCCTCCTGCCGCTTTCAAGCACCTCATTTTAATAACCGTCGATAGTGAACACTTCGAAAATTGCTGGTTGTTTATAGTAGATTTATTTAGCACTACACTGGTATTGAGAAAGCGGCACTTCACTTATCGATTAATCTCGGTACACGAAGCATTGTTACGAGTGGGTCCGGCACGATGCGGAGCAGTCATTTCTGCGCGCCTCGCGGAGGGTCTACCTACTGCGGCTGCGGCGGAGCCGAGGGCCCGCGCGCACCAGCCCGGAACACCGTACCACTCCAGCAATTACCCACGGTTGGGTCGTGCTTACAGAAACGGAGCGATTTGTGGCAAGGTTTACACGTTACTTGTTCCATTCTTTAATTCGATTTGTTTTGCAAAAGCTGGAAATCTCTATTTTATAGAAACTACTCTGCCTGTACTACATGTCTATACTCCTTGAGACATTAAGGGGTTTTTATTTAACTAAGCGCGGATTCTGCCCGCTGCGCTAATCGCTATACACTAGCATGGTCTCAGGCGAAGTGTGCAAGAGGCAGGTCTCACGGTGCTATTGTTTCTGCGATTCTCCGTCGCACAAGAAATTTTGACGCGGCCGGCGAGTCCGCTTTTACCTTTCGTGCAGTATTATTTACTTTGTGTATAACACCGGTATTATCACGATGGATAGCTCACGATTCTATCTGCGTTAATGTTCTCATGTAACACTAATTACATTTACCTTTTCAAGGTGTAGCATTAATTTACGTGCTCTTTTCGAGGGTATGCCTCCAACCTAAAAGTTTTGCGACTTATTACACATTTTGCGTAGGGTCGGTAGGTGGGTTTACGGCCTCTTAATTTGATGCGCCAGTTTTGCGGCCACTTGCATGAGTTGATAAACTGAAAGGATATTTTCTTGTTTTTTTAATATATTCCCATTCAATAGCTACTAATAAAAACGCATACGACTTGAAGTTTCTTTAGGGCATGTAAAAATGTAAATATCTTGAACTGAAAAAACTTCGTTCTTAAGGAGGCCGCAAACTGGCGCAGGCCGCGTAACTGGCCTAGCGACCCTACGTAACTTATATTAGCACAGTCATAATAGAAGTGGCGACAAGAATTTAATTAAGAATTCAGAATTTGTTCCAGTGATTATGTAAATTGAATAAGAGCAATAACAGAACGCTGTTACCTTTCAGTGTTTACTTTCTCTTTTTATTAAAAAATATTGTAATGAACTTTTTTTACTTCAAATTGCTATGACAGTTATTATAATATGATAGTTTTAATCGTGTTACAAACTTACATTACATTTAAAAAGCTATATTATAAACCAACGACAGATAAGCTACTGGTTGCGAAGGATGGAAATTATCCCGGAGACGAATTGACATTGCAGATATATTTTAAACGAAGCGATAGCTCCGTTAGATATATTACATTACAGTGAACTCCTTGCATCGTATCTTATAATGGAATCCAGTTTGTCTGCACAACACAAGATAAATGATGCTAAAATGAGATTCTCAGTGCGAAATGTATTCTATGTGTAATGTCCGCCATTACTCTACACAACGAAGAAAGGTTAATTAATCAAGCCGTTAATTATAAACAATAATGCTAAGAGCTTTCATGCGCATGCAACACTAATTAGCGAGAAAATTAATGTAATAAGATAATGTATAGGTTAGTACGATGTACATGAACATGCCTTAAAAGTACAGTAATAACATCCAAGTGCCAATGGACAAGCCAGACCGCACACTAGAAGTCTGCAATTTTGTATCCATTCATGCGATAAATTCTCAGGAAGTAATAATGACTCTAATAGGATCTCTTTGGTGTACGGTCTAGGTATGCCCTTTAACGACTGCCTAACGAGCGAAACCTAGTTTACAGTCTCACGAAGATGGATGTCTTGAGTTATCTGGCCACATGTTAATGTCAACTTAGAGGCCTTCACGTCTCTTTGATAAACAGGTTTATATCGCTACACTTATCGTGAAATTGCTTCATTAATGTTACTTATAAAACAGTTACCACTTCCGCTGTTTTTCTCAAGCAACTTATTAACATAGTAGCGACATCTACAATGAATTGTAACATAAGTGATAGTTAGCTTCATTATGCACCATCTAATTTGCTCGCGAGGTAACTAGACAAGCATTGCTAAGTGATCAACGGTAAGGAATTCATTTTGCTCGTTAGCTACCATTCCACACGTGTCCGCGGACATTGATTGATTTCGAATAATTAGTCTACTTAACCCTTTGGACGCTATTTTTCGTGTACAGCAGTGTCACCGCACGCCAACTCATTTTCCATTAGAGATTGAATATGAACTTTAGTGTAAAGCACGAAGGTGATTTTGACAAGGAACGTTACAGCATTGTTATGTTATGATGTTCGGTGTCAAAGTCACCTTAGCATATAGTCGTTATTGGCGCCGTAGGCACGACAACACGCGACACCTTTAGGTGTTCTTGGCGCTCAAAGGTTTAAAGATAATGAAGTTTATTTATTTTATTATTTTTATTTATTATTAAAAACATAAGAAATTATACAAAACATGACTAAACGACACCGTTAAACCACAGCTTGGTTTGTCTCGGTGCAGCATTCCACGACAGCTATAAAAACGACTAAGTAGTACATACAAGTTATGAGAGTATATCACACTGTTCTAATTTGCATGTCGAATGATTTTAATGCTAGACAAAATTATGACGAGGGTTTTGTATGCAGCGGGGCTAACATAACTGCCGCTGCGAGACGACGCTTAACGAGAAAAGTCTACCCTACTCTTTCTAATTCGCACGCTATATGCAATGCTAGTGAGACAAGAATGGCTGCATCACGCGTGTCGCGACATGACAGCAAGTTGTGCCCACCTGGTATAATTATTAGCAGTGACCTCTGAGTTGTTCTTCTTAGTTTGAGCTTGATACGTGGTTTTGCAATTGCCCATGGCGTGGTGTGTTTAACGAACAGTGACATCCAAAGTGACAGCATAAGTTACACTGAGACACATGCACTCGGCACAGTGCCAGATTTACCACCTTTACTGGGCATTTATACCTTTACTGGCAAGAAATTTTGATTGTCGGACAAGAAATTTTGATATGATAAACGACGACGTAAATAATTAACAAAAACTAGACTTTTGGATAGGATATTTACCAGAGTACTCCGTATTTATTTATGGGCCCTTGTCGCCTAAGAATCAATTACATTTGGTTTCTTTCTTTATTCAGTCCTAAGGACGGCAAGAAAATGAGTACTAAACAAATCAATCATTCCATCGGAAGCATAGATAAAAGCGTATTATAAACATTAAAAAAACGGTTATTTGGATGTCAATTTTACGGTAGTCACAGGCCGAATGGCATTACATAATGAACATGATCGATCGGCCACGGTTACATGCACGATTCGCAACGGTCCTATAGTGGTAGATCTGGCGCCGCGGTCACACCTGTGCTATGAGGTCTCTCGCGCGGCCGGAGTCCATCTGGTTGACGCGCTTGTTCTTGAGGTGGTGCGGCGTGTCGCGGCGGTGCAGCCGCCCGCCCGCGTCGGCGGGCGCTGCCCGCTCCCGCACGCCGGCCCGCCACGCCACCCGGCGTGTGCCTCTCTGCCCAACCCACAACCCCTTTTTACACGTTCACTGACAATCTAGCAGGAACACCGCGAACATACTATACGTGCGAGGACTTTCGTCAACACATTTAGGCTTACGTTGATTTTAGTTTCCGCAAGAGTGTCATGCAAACGTCATCTGAACATTCTATTGCTTGAGTTTTAACATGTAAACTCTAACTCAAATATCCTGTTGCAAACATAATCTTGATATTATTTACAAATTTTACAATCGACACAATTAATTTAAACAAATACCATTAACGAGTAGCTGGCAGATACAATGTAAAGTTTAAAACATACGCAATAGAACGTCCAGATTGAATTATATCCCTTATTCCTTTTCCCAAACATATATTACGTAATTTCATATGATGAAACGTTTGTAACTTAATCGCAATTATGCATAAACTCGCACTGTGATAGCCTTTCTCTCCACTGAGGAGGAGCGGAGAGGAGACGTGCAAAGTGACCAATGAAATTAATCCATTAAATCGAAGCGGAGAGGAACTCTCCGCTCCTCTGCGCCTTAGTGAAAAGGTAGCCATATAGTGCGACAGCAAAGTATAAAGTAACTTTTAGTAAAATATATTATCATTTATCATGTTAATAAACCTTACCCAAAGAGATAACCGAAAAATACACCATAGTACTGTTATAAATTCAATCAACTTGAGTTTGTTATACCGTCTAATGGTCCCACAGAAATCATCAAAGCAATTCACTTTATACTCATCGGCTAGAACGCTAATCTAATTCCTACTCATGTTTTTCAGTAGAGTGTACTGACTAGACACATGATATGACATCTTCATTACAGAAATGGGTTAGCGTTCACGCAAATGGGCTTTTACTACTTGTTAAATCGCCAAATCTACGACAGGACAGTATCGTTCGCACTTTTATGCATGTTAGTGATCTTTTAAATAGACTAGAATGTTGTACATACAGATCAAACCTTCGCTTCGCATTGATTGAGCGAGACTTTTTTTGATAGCAAATATAACTTTCATACAATATTTTCTGCAATAGTGATAGTCCTGTTTATTTATTTGAATAAATGACGTTGAGTCTATTGCAGATGTAGGTAACTTGCAATACAAGCGGAGGCCTTTTTTCAACTCCTTCCATTACAAAGCAAAATGTGTCCTATGCCTTAACAGCCACACGGCTACACGAGAGCCAAGGTGTATTCACGAGATATAGCTACATCACCACACATTTATAAATGGAAGACTACATACAACCCAACAACCAGTACCTCAAGTATAAGCTTTTTTCGAAACAAAACACAAACGAACGCTTTTGCGTTTTAGTCTCAATTTGTATGCCAACGCGAGCAGCGCCTCTGGTGGCCTTTGGTAGTAACTATTTTTTGCCATACAAATTGAGCCTATACGCAAACGCTTTCGTTTGTGTTTTGTTTCGAAAATGCTTATACAGATGTAGTGCAAAATGATTTTCCTTCGTACTTTATCGGAAAAGTTCGTATTTATCGTGCTCTCTCAATTAGCTTCAGTACCCATCTTACAGCCGTAGGGGTAACTTTGACACTAAACAATAAAGTTCCACAATAATGGATATGAAAACGTCACTCATTTAATACAATCATTGATTGACAGTTCGGGTGCCATCGTATTTCGATTGAGATCAGAGTTTTCCCGAAAGAAAATCATTTTGCAATACATCTGTAGATCTGTACTAGATGTATATGTTGTTTGGTAGCGTTCGTTACCTCAAGTTCGTCGGAGTCGTCATCGTGCTCCCCGTCGGACGATTCGCGGCCGTCGGGCGCCGTCTGGTTATCGCTCTCTTCCTCCTTAGCTTGCTCCGTTGCCGCTGTTGGCTGTATGACAATAAAAACATGTTTACAGAAAGCACAATCCAACCTTGCTTATTTTGGAGATAATAAATTAACTGATTATTGTCAATACGTATGTATTTTCTGTCGCGTACTAATACAAATCACAGATTAAGAACTTTGTTTTCACATGGGTATTCTATAAGCTCTTTATACATACCACGGATCTATGCCTAAGACGGATTGAGCTCTTTCATTTATCAGCCAATCAAAATTTAACCATATTCCCGACTTTCCCGAGTCATAAAGTTAAAATCATGTTGTGATAAGAGAGAGCAGAAAAAGCGGTCCGAGCGAGAGGGGGCTAGTGATGGGCGGTGTCCCACTCGCACATACACTATTATTAGGGTGACTAGGCTTTGGGCCGGTTTTCATGCAATACATTCGGTTCGGTATTTGTGCAAAGACGTTTACTCCTTAAACGCGTCGCGGGTAAAAGCTAGTAATGTAAGTAATGGTATGCGTTACTGTAATTTTAAGTCCTCAACGTGTCAAAAATACGTTTGAAGTATCTTTGTGATAAATATTTTGTAACTGGCTTGTAACGACTAAAAAGTTACTTATGGAAACAGTTAAACCTTTGATACAATAAGACCTTGACTAACAAAAAGTATGTTTTCTATGTTTATTTTATTTACTAGTACTACTTTTTGCTCACGACTTTGTCTGCGTAGAACTCGTTCATCGCGTTAAGATTATATTTATATTTTTTTATGTCATTCACTTACCTATTTCTTGCTCTTCCATACTACCAGTGTCCTTCCCGTGGACTCAAAGTATCTCAAACTCCATAACAAATTTAATTTAAATTGGTTCAGCGATTTAAGCGGGAAGAGGTAAAGGTAACAAACAGACACACTTTTGCATTTATATTAACATCCAAGACTCAATTTACATTAACTGTGACTTTACTTAGAACCTATATTAAAACTAATACTTATATCCACAGACCTACAGGTAGTTGGTCACCCTAATTAGAACGAGACACCGGTCACTAGTACTATTTCTCTGTCGGCCTCAATTTTTCGGCGCAGTACTCAATCCGTCTTAGGTATGGTATAGATCTGTGATACGTATATATGATCATATGAAGAGATAATTCGGACTCGAACACGAGACCTCAGCTTCGTACGCAGGGTCACTACCAACTAGAGGATAACTTTATTTTACTAAACGGTTAAAACTCACGTATTCCCGAAGAGTTCGAAACATGTCGCCCGAAGTGACAATTAATACGTGAGTTTTAACCGTTTAGTAAAATAAAGTTATAACATGTCTCACGAAAGTTTAAATTCAAGTAGAGGATAACTGTCATTAAATGAACGAAGGGTCAATGAAATTACGGACCAGGCGCTTAATATCATTGTTAAATAAGAGATACCTTTATTCCTATACTGTTAACACTCACCTCGACAATTTCTATGGGTATATGCATGGCTTCAGTAGGTGACAAAGGAAGTCCATTGGATGTCGGTGCTTGCGTTTTAGGCAGTTCCTCCGCCTGAGTCACCGCTTCAGGCGACCGGCCTGCGAGCAGCTTATGCGCTTTAGCCTTCAGGTCCTTCGGGTGAGGTGTGTTTTGTCGAACAAACGGCGTCTGCAAATCAAACACACAATGAGTAACAGAATATACCTGCAATTGTGCGAGCCCCTGGCGAACCTTACTGCAAACAGAGGTCAAATGCTCAGGATCAATAGTACTTCATAATATTACGTTTTAGCTTTGATTTATGAATGAATTCATTCACCACACACCCGAGGCGTGCACGACCCCAGCCAGACTCAAGTGTGTAACTATCACTAGCCAGTACGAGTAGCCTCGGGTAAAACGGGGCTCGCACAGTAGGTGTTGATTATAGATTTACTAAACAAGCTTTAACGATTCGTAAAAAAATATCACTGGCCGCATGCACATGCTGAAAGCTGATACTTATCAAATAAATCACATTTATGTAAAAGTTTATCATTATCAGTAATCATAATGTTATAGAAATAATGTGTAAGATGCGCTCTTCACCAAGAATAAGTATTAAAAGCATGAAAATTTATCTGCTGGATGTTTCATTAGGTTTCGTTAATTCCACCGACATTTTAAATGTATGTTCCGTAAACAAAGCCTTATACAACCGGCCTGCCAAGTGTATTATTTGAGGACGTTGTTGGAATATGAGAAGGTGAGATGACAAGGCACCAAAAAAATGATAATTGACACTTAACCTAAAGCTTAAGCCACACAGAGAGCGGGCGGGCGGTGGCGGCGCGGGCGCGGGCGGCGGCGGCGCGGGCGCGGGCGGCAGCGGCGCGGGAGCTGCTTTTGGCGGTGGCGGCTGCCGACAAAGGCCGCTGCCGCCCGCGCCCGCGCCGCCGCCGCCCGCGCCCGCGCCGCCGCCGCCCGCGCCCGCGCCGCCACCGCCCGCCCGCTCTCTGTGTGGCTTGAGCTTTATAAACCGCGTAATCTAATAATGCGAGTGAAGGCGGAGTGAATTACAGTATATGATATCATACGCCACCTCTCTTCGGTGGTAATAAGACGTGTCTCTTACTCAAGCTAATCTACTTTAAGTGCAGTTTACATAGTGCAGTACTACTCATACACAACTAAATTTAAATATGTAGTGTTAGAAATTCTCATTACTAATATAAAGTAACTACTCAATTTATACACTTTCGAGGGTAAAGTTTTGGTTGTGTTACTTATTCTTTGTTTCAATGAAATTGGTTAGTTCTCGTGAGGATGAATTCAAAGGTACTTAGTAAATGTGTAGTCTTCAGTGTACACAACATTTAACTATTGCGTTAGACTACTTGTAATGAAAATAAAAACTAATCTCTAATTACATTTCCAACGTGATAACATGAAATTACAAGAGGCCTGAGGCGGGAAGCGCATTCCGACAGATATGAGTGCATTCACAATTGTTTTCCTAAAATCGTCACTTTAAATAGGACTATTGTTCTTTTTAGTATAGTTATTAGAGTATTTTTCGTTTCTTCTGCTTTCTTGACACAGTCATACGAAACAGTAGTGAGCTAATTTCGCCTCCCCGGCTTAGTAATAAAGTACATGTCAGTGTGACCGATGGGTAATGGATTATCATGCTAGAGCCTTTGGATTAGGCTGCAAATTACGTCACTGCCTTTGTACGTGCAAACACAGAGCCGTATAAATACAGGTCAAGTACGGGCTAATAACGTCCTGTAGGTAAGTAGCTATACGAGCCCACTATTCCGTTTGCTTGTTCATGTTGTTTATACACCTAAATCTACTTTCCTTTATCCTTGTACGCGAAAATAACGAGGATATAAAGGCGAAGTGTAAATTCATTCCAATAGGTATAGGGGATTGGGGAAATTTCTTCCATGCGACAAATATTGAATGACAGTTGAACGTGTTTTCTTTTGCAGAGTGGGGTGTCAAGACAGAAGGGCAAGGTACGTATTTATATTTGTGAATGCACTCCGCAGGGCGCTTTGCCGCGTACCTCCGCCAGGTTAGTTATGGAGGGGGATAGCCGCTGCAGCGAGGTTCGGCGCTGAGTGGTGACTAGCTTGCGGACTACGTTAATAGGCCGACGCAGGCCTAGCATGGCCTGGGATGCGAAAGACTCGGAAACTGTCGCTTCTTCGCTGTCTTCCTGAATCGATGGGACCTTAAAACCAAACATTCTCTTGTCTACGAAAGAACAACGTTTCGCAAGATAATAACCAAAGTTAATGTTAGGTACGCCTAATTTAGACAAGAGAAAAATATTGTAACCAGTATCAATTAACTTATTTGGGATGTGATGTAAAATAAAACTTTACGAAGCAAAGAAATAAAGATATTCATTTGATCCCTTTTTCCTTCATTTAGTAAAACCCTGTAGTGGAGTACCTACTTTATTTATTTATATATATGAAGTTTATTGCGCAATACAAAAAGTACAAACGGCGGACGTAATGCCTTAAGGCGACTTATTGCTTTAATGGAGGGATTTTTGTAATCGGCGATCAGTACATCGAGTAGTACTAATTCATATACACTATAATGTGTATTATAAATGCGAAAATAACTCCGTCTGTTCCGTCTTCACGCTTAAGCTGAACGGATTCACATGAAATTTGGCATGGAGACAGTTTTCATGCCGGAAATCATACCTTAAGGGGGTGAAACTGAGGGTAGAAGTTTGTATGAGAGAGCGATAATTACGGACGGGCCTAAAATAATTCAGCATCTACCAAGCCCGGGAATAACTTACCGTCCACATGTTGGTTGGATAGCAATTATAAGGCAATAACGAAACGAATTCTACGGGGAAGAAGTCCTAGACAAAATCTAGTATTAACATGATATTAAGTTTGCTTTAGTTTGACACATGAAATTGACTAGTACCCATTAAAAAGCAAAGACATTTGTCTACTCCTTTATTATTATAACATCTCGTAATATTATATATAGATCCATCTCATAACGTTTAGCTACAGGATGATAGAAATTTTACCCGCTCAAAATGTTAACATCGGTAGTTATGTAGGTACTCGATGTATGTGTTTACCAGTTACAAAAATACTCACAACTGCAAGTATTTGTAAGTTGCATCGTATTTTCGGCCTTTGCGTATTGGAATATAAATTTTGAGTATACCTAAAACGTGTATGTATATAATTAAAACTTGAAACAAGCTTAAAATAATCAAGTAAGAGAACCAATTAGACAACTTTTTTTTAAGGGCTTGTCTCGTTTCAGAAAACATATTACATAAACGACTACCTACGCGATGTACAGTAGTATAGCTGCCTAGTCGTAATTTACAATATCGAACAGAAAAGCAAAAGTGAGCGTGTAATGATTAATTATTACTTTTTGAAGCATTTCCCGTAGGTCCCATAGACTAAGTAATTTCCACTCTTTTCTATCCAGCAATATTTTATTTAAATACCTAGGTACCTAATTTACTATACTTTTTTTTGGAAACCGTTACAGGCAAATAATTGGCATACAAAATAAAACGTAAATATACATCAAACAATAGTTTATTACACATATATAAATACCAAACAAAATAGATGAACAGAATATAATACTGAAAATGAAGATGAAACAAATGGAACAAAATATGAAATATTTTTACACAACCTTAAAGTGACAATGTTAAAGCACGTTTTTCAAAACATTTAACAAAAATATATACCCTTCAAACCCATGCACAATTATATCTGGGTACATACAAAACCTAAATTACACTGTCTGGCTATTCTAATGCTACAAGTAGTGAGCTTATTGCTACATAAGCCCTGTGACGTGTAAATCTCTGGGAGACATTTATTCTGCACCAAGAGCGGAAATCTATGCATTTCCTTCTGACCGTGACGCCTACATTGTGGAAGCATAGAGGTAGATCATAGCGGAGCGACTTGTAAGCGTGTGTGCTTCTAAGTAACGCGCGGGCGCGTGTCCACTTCCACCGTCTGCCGGTTACCATCACCAAGTAACAACAGCAAATGCTCACCTCTTTCGCTTCGGAGACGTCGTCGGTAAACTTAACAGAGTGCGTGCGGGACGCTTCCTTCTCCTCCCAGTTTTCGCTGTCCGAGTCCCGGTCGCGCATACTTGTGTCTGGTGAAACAAACAATGTTAGCATTCATGTTCATACTTATATCCAACTGATAGGGAATAGTAGATTGTTAACCAAGGGTTGAAAGCGACCCATTTCACCCGAGATATTTTGGCGCTCGAACGAAGTGAGAGCGCCAATAGTTCAAGGGTGAAATGGGTGCTTTCACCCGAGTTAAACACTCTACTTTTCATTTCGACTATGAGGAAAATAATTGAGAAATAAAATGAATAGTAAATGATATTCTAAGGATTCAGTAATAAAAACACGCGCGGCAGCCGCCAGCAGCTGGCGCCGCCGCGGCCCGCCCCCCGCCCCCCGGCCGGGCTGCGCGCCCGCGGCTGGCTGCCCGCGGAGCACCCAAGCGCGGCGGGCGCGCAGCCCTGGCGTATGGAAATTAAAAAAAAATTACTTTCCACCCTAGGGTTGGAAAAGCGATTTTCAACCCGGCTATCTACTCATGAAAATCGAACTTTCCGAACAGGAGAGATGAAAATTATTTTTACATATACAATTAAATAATTAATGAGGCGACATGACTAACAATCGAGTTGGTATTAAAGGCTATCCCCCTTATTCATAATAGTTCAACAAACCTAATTTAGTTATCTTATCTATCATCTTGTATTTGTTTTTTTTTATTAATGACTGAATAGCGATTGACCTGTCTCACCAGTCTCACCTGATGGATAGCGAAGACAAGGCCTAAGATTTAGTTCGCTGGTGATAAAAGGACAAAACTCATTTTAGTTAGCACAAGTTTGTTAAGTTTTATGAATAAGGAAGGAGGTAAGAAATTAGTTGATCAAATGAAAACGAAGTTGTAACTTTAAACAACATAAACATTCTAGTTGGGTCCTCCGGCACTACTTTTTATCGCGGTATTGTAAACATGGAATGAAACGGAAGCATTTTGGAAAAATGGAAAAAGAACCTTACCTTGCGAGATATGAGTAACATCAAAAACATTTAAAGCAGAATGTATGTACATATAACTACACTAAATTGTGTCCCTTTTTATTGACTTGGTATAAAAGAATAAGAGGTGCTTTGCCAGTGCATGATTGATTATAATTTTTGCTAATGTGCATCTAATTAAGCAGATATTAACAAAGCTTTGTTTTTACTTTTTAGGTACCTAATACAAAATATACCCCTAAGACCTGGCGGCGCAGCTGAATCTATATTTTTTACATTAGTAGACAACATTAATATACAATAAGTATATGTTGAGATATGTTTGATGAGCCTCACCTCTATCAGCGTCTAGTTCCTGCGACTGTGAATTAAATCTGTGATTCCTGTACCAGTGTCCACTGCCGACCTCTGATGTGTGATCCAGCTCTATTTATGGCGTGACAAGTGTCAAAAGGACATTTAGTATTTACACAGCAAAAACGAAACACAACATAATGCCAGTGACAATCTGTAACTTTAAATTTTCGCCTGAACAATACAAAGGTTTTGTTGATTAGAATGGAAAATATCTTTAGCTTAAAATTTTCAAAGTTTCAGCTTATAACTTTAAAAGGCTTATAACGAGGGATCGGATTCGGATTGTTGCAAATAACAGACGGAATAGGCCCCATTAAGAGTATATATTTTTATTAATGTTTGAGGCATTTATCGTCTTCAGGGTACATAGTACCTAATAGGCAGTCCAGTGTCTAGAACTACAATAGCTATTTATGATACAAGTGCGGAAAGTGAGTGGTTTCCGACGAGTGTCTTTCTTATACACGAGCGAGCGTAGCGAGCGAGTTTATAATTAGACACGAGTCGGAAATCATCTTAACGCACGCGTATCATACAAAGTTTTACTATGCATTGTGCGAGAAAATAGAAAAGTTAATTTCATATATATAGGTTATAATTTACCTTACTCGATATGTTACTTATTATCAGCATCTTCATGTAACAACTTCTTGACATAGAGTGCTATTTATTTTCGACATAAAACCATCGTAAGATCATTTTATTAACACAAAAACTTTTAAAAGTGCACCGCAAAATTCATCACAAGTATAGGTTTTTAATTTGGATTTAGCGGCCAAGGCAACTTAGTTGGCATTTTGTGCTTCTTGAAAACTATTTTCTGGAGTTACATTTGAACTGATTCGTCACTTTCACTCGATATTTTTATCAAAAACCTAGGTAAACAAGAAATATTTTAGTACTTGAAATGAAAAATGGCGGCAGTTTTCTAAATATATTCGCGCTCAACATCTATACTACTGCGCATGTGCACATTTGTTTTTAAAATGCTAAGTAGGCAATGGATTAATGCGCATTCTGCCACGCATTTACCTAAAGTGAACATTTTCAATTTATCTATTGGCAATAAATAAAATCTAAAATGATAAATGATACGTTTAAGAAGTATTAATATTTATGTACCTGTTTATAAGAACGGTAATCTATAATTGATTAATTTGTGAAATGTTTTTCAAATAATTAATATTCTTTGCGTCGAGCTGTGAGTTAAAAATTAAAAAAAAATTGAAAAGTAAAAAGCACTAGTGCGGAAAAGTAGCACTTTCCGCACAGTTTGACTGCTTAGAAAAGGCACTTTTCAAGCACATGCACTGTAAAAATATTTTTGATGACTACAGATAGGCAAAATTTTAGGGGATAAATCTGTAGGTTCATATCCAACCCCATGAAAACAGCCACGAAATTATAAATTTCTGCTGTAAATGTCGGCTGAGAGCTCACTAGTCAATAACTAGAATTTCAGATATGTTTCAGATTTTTTAAACTTACAATTTTACTTGAATTCGGTAAACTGAGAAAAAAATATATATGATAGGTAAGTACTTCTTAACTGGTCCTGCTCCATACGAAATATGCAACAATATATCCGATCCCCATTTCAGATGGTCACTGGCACACGCAAAATTAAACATAAGCACAAAAAGCATATGCAAAAACAACATTTATACATATGCGTATGTACCGTCACATAATGCAAAAACCGTTCAGCAAACAACACGAGGGTTACCTAATCAACTTTCAGACCCAACACCATATTATACGGCTACGGGAAACAAAATTATCAAGTGTGTTGAAAATAATATTTGAGATAAGAACCCAAAAGGAGTACCCATTATACTTAACGATGGATATCATTGTCAGATTTGTATCCTAATTTATACGTTAAGTATGACAAAGTAAGTGTGGGTCTCAAAGTAGATTTTTCCCGAAATTAAAACATAATGCGAGTTTAGTTGTATATCGCAAATTCATATATCTAGTTTCAGTGCCGCCAAGATATTTCACAATTTATAACAGCAACGCAAACGTGGCTATTTTATAAGTAGCATACGTTTATCAAGAATCACTAATAACAAGTAATAAATAGTCTATTTAATCGCCGGAGCTACAATAAGGTTCCAGTAAAAAAAAATACACCAAAAGAATAAAAGCAAAAATACACCCTATTTACAAAGGCAAAGTGGACGATAGACTGAATGCCAAAATGTACGCTTCAGACAAAATAATGATTTTTTGTGAATGCATTTTGACATTAATGTTCGGGCTTAGCTATAAATAGTCAACTTCTACAGCACCGTTTAAAGTTCTAAACCAAAGAAATAGTAAACCATCACGAGAAGAGAAAGAAGAAGATGTATGGGTCCTTATTTCCCTTAAAAATAGTTTTAATAGATGTTGCTTGTGCGATTTGCCTAAAAAAGCGTATAATTTTCAAATGAATATTTTGATAATCTTCGGCGAAATCTTTTCAGTGTCATTAGCAAACGTCATATAGATGAATTAAATTAGGTTCCCGTTTATTCATTTAACTTTTGTAAGATACTGTGGAACCTCAAGTTGGATATCAAGTTGTTGGGAGTTGCCATTAAAGTAGAAATTGTGATCAAAGTAACCTGAATATTCGCTTCTTAGATTCAATTTAATTATTGGATGAGAATTATCTTGGCGGTTACACGTATTTCTTGTTCAAAAAGTTAAAAGTAAAATTAAAATTGGAATTTTAATATGAGTGAAACTTATATGGAACGTCTAAATTGAAAGTCTCTCTGATATGCAAATTACCCAAAATTTTAATTTTACATGAATGGCTAAAATCACTAAAAGGCGTGCATGAGTAATCGTGAAGGTGCTTAAATAAAAATGTGATACCTAAGCAATAACACGACACCGAAAGCAATAAGATAAAAAAAGATTATCTTTTATAGTTTGAAATGTTTGAATAAAATTTGAACTAAGAATGATGTGAATATTTTATATCTAATTGTCTAAATAAGTTACTATTAAATATTTAAATTGGAGATTTGTAAACAAAACAAAAAAAGGAAATAAGTTGATGTTTCAAAAATATCAATGTTGATTAAATTAGGAACTACCCCTTGTTTGAAATCAAGTGTACAACTCCACCAAGCTAAGTTTGTACCTCGCGTCGACCGCACCGCATACCAGCGAGGTGCAAACCTAGCTCGGTTGAGTAGTAATGTGTTGGTACCTGGCTGTTGCGTGTAACTAAGCTGCGGCAATAAGAAGCAGGTGAGGACTTTTTCGCCCGTGGCCTCGTCATTGTCAGTCTGGAAGGTGAGCAGCGGCTGGGCCTGGTTCTCTGACAACCACACAGCTTTCAACTCTAAATTCACTAAGTCATATGGTAAGTACTGCAACCTGAAAATCGAAAATGAATGTGATCAGCATTGTTGGTGGATAATTGAAGTCTTATTAATCTTGAAAATCACTGTTTATAAGTAAAACCTTTTTAACAATGCTTATGCGGTGAGAGTTGGAATAGAAGAGAATGAAAGTGAATGATGAATGGCTTGATGTCAAGAGGAATTAATGACTTAAAAGAACAGTTCCATTCAGATATCGATCAAAAATTAATTATTACAATGTTTTGGTTAAGAATGCTTTTGTTCAGAAACAAGCATAACAATGTCGAAGTTAAAGTTGTTTATTCTTCGATATAGGCATATTACATGCACATACGAATTACAACTAAATTATTTACTGGCAGAGAGATGACACTTCTCATAGTAGCGTTTGGAGATCATAAAGAATATAAAACTAAGCACTAAGCTAAGAAATATTTTGTTGCCTTACCGATTTCCACTAACGTCCAACACATGCAACGATTTACAATTACCTAATTCATTAGGTAATTTCGTTAATTTGTTGTCTCTTAAGCTCAGCACACCCAATAACGACATGTTGCCAATCTCTAGAGGTATTTCTGCTAAAGAATTTCTATCTACATTCAGTACAGTTAATTCTTTAAGATTCCCCATCGATTTAGGCAGCTCCGTTAGGAAGTTTTCTGTTAAAATAAGTTCTTGTAGACTTGTACACCTGGAACATACAGTAGAGAAGATTGTATGAGTTATAAATAGTTTAAGATAAACTAACAAAATTGAATATCTTAAGGCAAACATTATAACCACTAACCTTCCTACATTTTCATTTAACGTATGTAATCTATTTTGGTCCAATTTTAGTATAGCTAACTTGGATAAATCTCCGGTACCATCTGGTATAGTTTCTAGCATGTTTTGTGATAGGTGCAAATCTGTTAGGGAACAGAGGCCACCTATTGCTTCTGGAAGTTTTTCTAATTTGTTTTCACTGACGTCTAGACAAATAAGAGCCTTCAAGTTGCCAATTTCCGGCGGTAAATACTGCAATTTATTATGGTCCAACCATAACTCTTCCAGTGCAGGCAGCTCTCCGATAAACCCGGGCTGTAAAATCACAGGAAAAACATGACAACTTATCAAAACATATTGATATTACTCACAGATAAGACTTAACAAAAATAATGTTTGTTACCAGTTCTTCGATTTCATTGTCTCCTAAATCCAGCCTTTCTAACTTGGTCAGATTTTTCAAGGACTCTGGTAGAGATTTAAGCAGATTTTCTCTTAATTCCAGGGACTGCAGGGACATCAAACTGAAAATATAAATATACAAAAAATTAGAGCACACAAATACACATCATAAATTCCCTATCGCGTTATAACATCTCATATGCATTTTCAATGTTAAATAACTTCAATGCCTGTCAGCTCATTAACATAATGATATGACATAATAGTTTGATGAGACAAGGCAGCGAGGTGGAAACACAATGGAATTGCTATGACATTACTAGTGTCGTTTGAACTCCCACTGCACTAAAGCGGTACGCGGCTTTGATTCTAAATAACTGTTTACGGTATATCTCCAAGGAGCTATTAATTCGTTGTATTATACACAACGTACTGGGAGTCTATATTGCAATCAGACCATCAAATTATTGAAAAAATCATATAAAGACTTGTAATTATTCTATTGCGGCCGTCATGGTCTGATCTGCGTAAGCAAAGTATCCGACATACATAATAAATGCAAAATTTAGATGTTCGGATGTTTAGATGTTTGTTACTCAATCACTCAAAAACGGCTTAATGGATTATGATGAAACATGAACATAACATAGGACCTACTTAGTTTATAGCCTGGATTAACATACGAGTATAGGAAACTGTTTATCCCGAAAAACCATCTTTCGAAGGGATGGAATAGGGATTGGCTTAACGCTGTGGTTTGACCTTTTCATTTACGAGTGTAATAAAGCTTTCGGATTTGGCATTACTTTAAAATGACGAAATTCTAGCCCTTTTTACATAAAAACGTAATGTGATTTCAACTAAATTTTATTTGACTCCTTTGCCAATCCTTTTTTTATGGAATCGAATGACTACAGGGTTTCTCGTTCAGTGAACAGATATTAGGCGCCCTTGCTTTCGGCTCGGGCGTCAAATACCTGCGATCCGATCCGAGACATTCTTTGCTTTACCGCCCTTGGTAAGTAAGTATTATACGGCATGCACTAAACTTTAAACTTATTTGTTACTCTGATACTATTTGTCACTATAATTTGCCTGCCAGAAGTAAGTACAAAATTGAGATTTCGTAAACGCTTTAATTAGCGTTAGATATTATTTAGTTATTTCTCATTTATTTTTAGTATTGTTCAACATTAAATAAACCCTAAAATAATTAATGGTTATTAATTGTTTACATATATATTATATGAAAGCCTAATACAGGTCTAGTAAGACGACTTATTTAAATAAATACTTGCAGTGTAAAATAATCGTACTCGAAACGGCAAAATGATGGCCATGGTTTGAAACGTGTTTCACGTTAACTACCAATCGTGAAACGGATCACACATAAACAACACGTTGCTGATAAGAGGTGCTAAACGTATTTCTAGGTTTGTGGGAACCAATCAAGTAGGCCGAGGACGTTCAAATGATTTTTCAACAAGATGAAAATCGATGCTACACAAATCTTACACATCGTTGGTAACTTTTTAAAGATTTCATTAATCATTACACGGCAATTGTTCTATCTATTAAATTTGTGGTGTTGACTTGAGAGAAAATATGTAATGAATACGGGTGGTAATTTTTTGCTATATTTTTTATGCGCTAAGACTGCAATGTAATCAATTACAAAACATCACGTGAAAGTTTTGTATTAGACGAGCTACTATGCGTATGTATATTTTTAATTATCTTAAATCTAAATCATGGGAATTATCCGATATTGTCTTAGGCACCTTTTACCTACTTCAATGTCAATGCGTATTACGAACAGGTACCAAGTGTTTACTAACTGATAATGTTCGAAACGCTTGTATTTAGAACCTTGAAACCGCATTCCTAGGCAGATGTCATTCTATGTCCCTCCTTCATTCTCCATACCGCAAGTACGACAACCTAGCGTGAATCATCAAACGACGTCATTCCAATGCGTTTCTACATTTACACTTGGTTATTCCATTACAACGTTTGTACGTTCAGTCGATCATTCATTACAAACCGGTGTTATTAGATGCCTTAATTTGAAGAAGTCACAAAATGTTTTCAATACCTCATCAATTACAATTGTTAATTGCAATAAGTACGGAATTATATTGTATTGAGATTATTTCTCATAAATACGTGCACGACTCACGAAAATAGACGCTTTTATTTACGTTTTACCTAGCCGCAATAGCCGCACAAGAATGGTTTACTAGCATTTGAAAACTAGGTTTATTAGAATCGTAATAAAACAGTTTAAGCACTAATTAGACAGCGTAATTATGTTTTCAATGATTACTGAAAACATGTAATATCCTATAATACATATTACAAACGTGAAGATTGTGATATGAGGACGGGACGTCTGTGAGTTTGGTTGTCATTTCTCTGTGATCCTATAACACCCGTAAGGATTTTTATACTCGTACCACGCGAAATTTCGAATCAGAATAATCTATCTAGTGTGTCAAGGGTAAAAGTTAGAATAGTAAATAAAATAACTGGTTATAGTGACGTCGTGTTTTATGTAACTCTTAAGGCGATATATCGATTGAAAGAGACACCCGTTGTTTTTCGCTCACGACAAAACGGGATGCAACCCTCTCCGAGAATGGCTTTTTAGACAAATCTCGTTAAATATCTGACTGTGTGCAGGTTTATTAAATTTCCTCTTGTCCGTACCTAGATGAGGCAAAATACCATCATATTAACTTAATCGTGTCTTTTAATAATGCGTTGTTTCCGTAGGCTGAGGAAAAAAAAAAGGAAAATATAGACTCGACTTTGGATTTATTTTCTATCGAGAAAATTTTAAGCAATCATGTTTCGCTATTGTCACTTGTCAGTACCACAATCATATAGTCAAGAATCGTATATCTGAAAATCAGCCCCTACTGTTTGCTAGTCTGGGAGGACAGCGTTTCAAAGTCTCCAAATTTCTCAGTGTAGCGCCTTAAACGACCGCGACGCGTCACGCAAAGCACGAGGTATCGGAGAGCTATATGTAGATAACAGGCCTAATAATAAATAGCCTGAGCTTGACCTGATTGACACACCCTGAATTTAAAGAATCATTATGTATATTGATTGAAACTTACACGATTTTTACACATTATTATTAAAACATTATACCATCCTTATTTGTACGTGATTACTTAAGTCTCGTTTCCCAACAATAAGTAATCATTATGTAAGTTTTCCAATCTCAATGTAATTAGATATTCTACGCAAGGAAAACATAAAACACTTGTACAAACAAATTCGATTAATTAGAAACCCACGATTTGCAAATTACCAAACGAAAGAGAAATACGATTTGTCTCCTCCAACACTTGTTATCAAGGGCTTCCTTAATTAAAGTTTCCTTTGATAAATTCCTGCTTATTACATTAATCTAATTTCTACTTGAAAACACAATCATAACTGGAGCTGCGCCTTTTAATCCCAAACTGCCCTATTAAACTATCTCTCATGACATGAGATTACAAAGGCAAACTTTGAAACAACTTGACGTACGACTCAAAAATGTATTATGAATCATTCTTTATATTTTAACATTTCAAAGCTCTGTTCATTTCACTGTTTGAAAACTTTTGACTTAGAAACACAAAACAAAACATTATAAAACCTAATAGTAAAAGAACAGCAGAATTCGTCTGAATTCGGGGTTTCGACTCAATGATTCGTTTCGTCAACAAAATAAAATCGTTTGATAGTAAAATCGCGATAAAAGTATTATCTATTCGTCTTGGCATGTAAGATATTTCAATGAGGCTGGGTGCTCCTCGACACTTTGCCGGCTCGGCAGATACCTTTTCGTGCTAGTTTTCAAGAACCCTTACCTTTTCACTACGACCAGAAATTTCAGAAGTGTCTCATTTGCCAGCCTTAGCTTTACGGTCTAAATCTGAATGTGAAGCCCTTGTTAACTATAAATTCTGTGATGTTTAAATATTTTATTCTAAACTACTAACTTGCTACAGACAACACGGTGGGAAAAATGAAGAATTACAGTTTCGTTTCAATTTTTATTTTTAAAGGGGTCCCCAAAGAGAGATAATAATATATATCGGTCCCCCTTAAAGCAGCACGAAGAGAATCAGGCGACATCATAAATATCTGACACGCCTCTGTTTCTAGGACATTTAGGACGTATCAGATACTTATGCGCGCTTTTTTGAAATAAAATATGTACTTATATGGATCAACATTATGTTACCATCTCAAGCATGACCAATCGACATTGACGAAGACGGAAACCATGAACGGACACTGCGTCCAGGATCGCCTTACATGTCAAGACAGATAAACGTGTGTTCTTAAAGTAAAGCGAGACTTCAATCAAACCATTATGCGTCAAAAATAGAGTACGCAAGTATAATTTCTAAAACAAGGACATTAAAATAAGCAATTCTTTAAGATGTCGTTTTAATTAACGCTGTAGTAAAGAATGAAGCTGACGACCGAGCTCTCGGTTGGATAAGCAAGTATTACAAAATAAAGAGCACTGACCTTATTTGTCACACAAAAGAAGTCAGTTAACAAACCATGCCAAGACAACAGCCAAAGAACTATGATTCAGAACAATACTTATCATTTAATACTGTTACTTGAATACCTATTCAATTAAGTCTGGGGCAAAACCTAGCAACAATGATGAATCACACGTAAACGAACACGTTATGCTTTCAGAATAATACGTGATCTAGTTACAGCCAAAGGTAAATAGGCATTCAACTGAATTGACCGTAGTGTTTGTACCAAGCTCGTTCGACCGCTCCGCAAAACTTTCCAGTTTAAACTTTCGCTTTCGCCCGTAACTGTACGTACCTTCGGTATTGCATTTATGTATGGAGGCAGATAATCGTATACAAATCCTGTCTTAAACACATTTAACTAGACAATCACTTTCACAACCACAAAATTAACTGATGTACATTGTTACTTTACTTTCGTTCTAAGCCAGTCCTAGTCTTTATGAGTCCAACACGGACAAAAATATTTGTCTTTTTTACGGTCGCGTCATTATGTCATTTACTAAATAATTCATTTGCTATGGCGTGCGTGATCGTAAACGTTTATACCTCTGTTATTAAATAGGATGATATTTGATTCGTTAGAGTATAGTTTTTTTTTTAAGTAATTACTTTGCCTATATATGGTGGTCGCTATATCATTTATCATCATGATTAAAACTCCGTTACTTTTACACGTATATACTTCTTCCCCTTTCGCGGTTCATTATGCTCATCGAAAACTAAATATTTGAACCGCTAATTTAATAGCTAAATATTCTATACATACAGTCCGTGTGGGCCCTTAGAATGACATTCGGGTTTTAGAAAGATACTTCGGACATCGACGTTGACGTTGACACACGTTACTTTCTGATAAGGCACAAAACATTTTAAACTTACCGCAATAAGTTAAATAAAATATAACCATAATTGTAAAATAAAACCCTAACTTGATGGTATTACGCTGTATATATTTGGTTGAAAACTTTATCGCAATTTGAATTTTTGTAATAGTCTAAATAAAGTGGAGCCAGAATGATTGAATACCTCCGGCGATAATTTAAATCTAAATAGAGAATGGCACTTCTGTCACAAATTATATAGAGCTGACGAATCATAAATACGTTGTCATTTTCTATTACACGATTACGTCCGACTTTAGCCGAAACCCGAATGTCATTCTAAAAGCTTACGGACTGCAACAGTTTTGGGAATATCTAAGAGAGGTAGGGCACAGCAAAATTTCATCTCTTGCTCGAATTGGAGCAGTCCAACTGAGGAAGTACCTCCACCTTGCAGAAGACCACAGCCATAATAACATTATTTACTATACAAGTATGTTGTTGGAGGTGAGCAAGGTTGCCAGAGCTCCCGAGGATGCAATGTGTTGAGAGCGAGGGACCTTTTATCCCTTCTGCTGTCAACACAGTGAATCCTCAAATTTTATAAAGGGTCGGCAACGCGCACGTGACTCTTTTGGAGTTGCGAGCGTCTATAGGCTGCGGCGTCCGCTTACCAGCAGGTGGACCGTACCTACGCTTGTTTGCCACCGTCGTAGTATAAAAAAAAAAAAAAAAAAACAAGAAAGATAGCATTTCTCACCTGCCGAAATCCGTGGGTAGGCTGGTAAGTGACATATCGTTGAGCCCCAGGACGGTGAGGGCGCGGAGCTGGCTGAAGCCGGGCGGCAGCCGCGGGATCGGGTTGCTGCTGAAGTCCGCGATCTGCAGCGCGCGGAGCTTCTTGATGTCCTCCGGAATGTCGGGAATGTCTGCGGAAACAACCACAATCAACTACTCATAATAATAATAATACGGATGAGAAATAAAAATCTGAATCAGTTTTTTCCTCTACAGGTCGCATTTCTCAAGCGATTCTCGTGAAATTTTGTGAGCAGGTTTTATGACTACATCGAATTTTTAGTCGAGTAAATTTTAGTAACAAATTTTTTTTATTGTCAATGGTATGATCTCTACAGGTCGCATTTCTAAAACGCTTTTCGTGAAATTTTGTGAGCAAGTTCGGTAACTCTATCTATAGAAATTTTTGATCGAGTTACTTTTTGGAAATTTAAAAAAACAATTTTTTTATCAATGATTTTGTGTTTCTCCGGCCGAATTTTGATTTGTTCTCCTCTAAGGGTCGCATTTCACAACCGAATCTCGTGAAGTATTGTGAGCAGGTTGTTTGATTTCATAGAATATTTATGTCGAGTAATAAAAAAAAATGGTTTGTCCTCCTCTACAGCGTTTCTCAACCAATTCTCGTGAAATTTTGTAAGCAGGTTCGATATATGTAACATAGTTTTTGGAAATTAAAAAAAAAACACTCACCGAGGTCTACAGCTCACAGAGCCACTATAGTTATAGAAATGTTGTAGAAACCTATCCTAAGAAGAAAAATTACTAATATAATATAGATCGTCCTTTCCACAAATAAGCGCCTCAGTAGGTACACAACCAAAATGGGAAAATTCCTCGAAGATTCACTGATGTATAGCCGAGAAAGCCTTTAGTGTTACGCTCTATGGCTAAACGGAATGGTTTCAATTATCAAGCGCATTTGCATCCAAACGTACCTCTATTTATAGTCAGCCTACAATTTATCTGATTACTTTAAATAAATTTAATATCATTTAGAATGAAATCGCCTCACAGGTTGAAAACCGTGGCCTGAAAAACATGACTATAAAAGGTAGGTACAGTATATATCGCGAAACGATCGTTGCATCCGAAATGCTTTTGACTGGAAAGTTTATGGTGATCGAAGGTTGAAATATTCGGCACATGGACACGTAATACTAGTTTTACTTTAATTCATTTATAAACTCTCCGTGTCAACTGTTTAATATCTTGAACAATTATGATAAAATTTTCCGAAAATTGACGTTCTTTACAGTCTCATTTTTGTTTAGTGTCCAGATTTTGAATAAAAAGTAAACACGCTGTAACTCAAGTTAACAGACAATACAGAACAAGAAAGGTGAATATTTTTAACGCTACCAAATTCAAATGATATATTATGAAATGTGTTCCACATTTCGATCTTCATAAATACAAATTGGCTTCAATTGACGGCACCCCGTCACGTGCTATACGGCGACATCTTTCGTATCACGACAATATTGCATGCATGGTAATACAAGAGAAACGGTACAAACGCTAATTAGAAATACTCATTAAGGTTTGAAAATGAAGATACCCGAGTAAGAGAACTTCCGCTGTAATATCTCTGCGTTACAAAAACTCTTGTTCTGTTATTAACTTGACATAGCATACTGTAACAAGTAGTGGCTCTGTGAGCTATAGACTACGCGAGTGATATTTTTTTCCTTTAAGTAAATTTTCCAAAACTATATGGATAAAATATTTATACGATTATCGTACGTAACAACCCTAAGATGCGTTGTATAAAAAATAAACGCTGTATGACGGCGAATAACAACACATAAACAACTTTTACCGCCAGCAAGGCGGTACGAGTGCTCGACACTGACTCGATACATGACACTTGCCGTCCTATGTCATATTAATAGAGTTGAACAAGTGTCAATCATTGGAACGTTTATCTTATTTATTTACCCCGTGATGAACGTGTGCGTAACCTTGTACGGTGACGGATAAAGGTAGCTCTATCTACAGGTTATGGTATTTCACACTGCGCTAAGTAAGTTAATTGCTTCTTGGCATTCATTTAGGGTAGCATTTAACGAACCACCAAATTAGTTGCCGAATGATGCTCTAAAAAATTACATTGATTACCAAAAATACTAGATTCGCACCAAATTTTCAATTCCTTTTAAATATAAAGTGCAACTCAAAGAAGTAACATGTCGATAACCTATTAAATTAAATTGTTACCAAATAAATTAGTCACTACCCAAAAATACTTAATGATCACCTAATTTCAAACACCAAATTTCATATAATTTACATCCAAATATTACAGGGCTCGTAATCCTATTAAAATTATTTACACCCAAATAATTCTTTCGATACCCAGAAATACTACATGATCACCAAATTTCACGCGGCAATTGTTTTTTAACGCCCCACGCGCAAAGCAGATCCAATCTACAGTCTAACCTCATTGCTAGCACACTGATGCGGTTTTCCATACGGTCCGTCTCGCTCGCACGTCGCACCGCGTGCGAGCAAGACAGCGCTAAATGATTTTATTTTATTGAAGCTTCAAAAACTTGAATGAGACACGTACATAACATAATTTAATTTAATATATTTTCAACAGTTCTTTCCTTACTGGTCGCATACAGCTATTTGTTCTCAGATGTTTTTGCCTCTACTCTATTCGCTGATAATGGTCAATTTGCCTAGGTAGTAGTATTTTTCTATGACATCTATTTTTATTTCAAACTAGTGGACATTGGAACAGTATTGACGGATCTCCGCTGGCGCGGAGCTCCTATTTTGAGTTGTTTTGGCCCTTCGGGCCGATGCAAAACTAACATAACCTAAACCTACCTATACCTATTTCTACCTATTAACTTCCTTTAATTTTTCCATGAAAGTCTATCTAAATTAATAAAGTAAACTCATTTGAGAACCTTTATCCATTTTCATAACAAACTCAATACTCAATACGTTTATTCAGTAAATAAATAAACTAACAATTTAATAAATCAACAAAACTCATTTTCAAATAAAAGTTTTCAATCAAACGCGCTCACGTCAACGCATTAAAAAAAAAAAAATCTTGCAGTTTTTGTAAACCATCAGCAATAGGTAGTTAGAATGAAACAGCAATAGGTACCTTTCACTCTAACGACATATCAATAGGTTTTATGCTTCAGACAATTCTTTGTATTTTATTGAGTGAGATAGCAGTATACGTGTTATTATTTCACACAGCCCCATTGCGCGTTGCTTTTTAAATTAATTTAGAATTTTACTTTCTGATTTATAACATTTTGGAAATGACTAAAATATTTATAGTGCTAAAAACAATTAATTTGTAACTGTTTACTAAAATGTAGCATGCGATGTGTATAATATTTGGATGTAATTCTAATGAAAAAAGGTGCATGAGATTAGGTGGTAGTTTAGTGTTTTTGGTGGTACTTGACAATTTTTTTGAGGCGATTATAAATTTATAGGAACGCAATAAGTAAAATAGGTGCAAGTGCTGCAAAAATAGGTAGAATTTTTTTGGTGACTCGGAATTGTTGATCGATAAATTTTTTTGAGTGTTCAACCTTATTTTAGGGTTCGAAAATTTGATGATATCAAAAGTTATTTAGGTGATCATTTTATTTGTTCCCATTCATTTATGCTGCTAACTCTAACTACTTAGGTATTACAGAGCCCTAAACTTTGTGAGGTCAGCACCCACGGAATGTTTACAAAATACCAACAATGTTTTAAAACCCGTATTAATGAGAACCTGTTTACAATGTTGTTAGGGATTATTTTTGCCAGTGTCTTACTTTTAAGCCTAGCTGCTTATAATTTTTATTTTCTAACGCCATGGAATGTGATCCCGGATCCGCTATACATTTTATGCTCGAATTAAGGCGCCGCAAACGTTGATCATTTGAAGTTGAGTCAAGAAGAGAACAAATGAAGTCGTATTTGGTCAATGTCAGTCAATGTCAGGCAAATGTAAAATAACTAAGTCATCTGATGATGCAAAGGTAATTTGGAATTTACAGAATTGATGCCATACTTTTGTATTAACACATTATACTGTACTGCCATGGATATGTGTACTGCATTCCGATTCCATGGATGACTTGTAAAATAAAGTAAAGCCCATTTACACGGAGTAAGATGCCCGCAATTTTCATTACGTTGCAGGGCTGCGGGTTACTGTGGTAAAACGAGAACGATAAAACGAAGCAATGTAATAAAATTGCATGCTATTTCTCGCACCATGTAAATGGGGCTTAAAATTAATATGCAATCCTAGGCTGATTTGATATTTTTCGAAGTTAACGGTAGTACGCCCCGGTTTCCGGTTTGCGGGCTGGAATGCCAGCGGGCGTGTCGTGTCGTCATCAACAATTTGTCAAACAGACCGGAGCGGAGGGCGTAAGTAATCCATGGGTAAATACAATGAAGCCGGCTGAATTAAAACTTCCAATAAACTGTGAAGTAGGTCAAACGGCGGTTATGTAGAAGAGCTCTCAGTGCTCAAGTTAAATAATTTGTTGGTTAGAACGCTAGGCGTACCCGAATCCAGCTTGCCCTTGTGTACATTTGCGGCCATTAATTATTCGATCAATCTTCACTTTTATATATATAAACGTAAAAGTCCTGACTGACTGACTGACTCACTTAAATCAACGCCCAACCCAAACCGTTGGACCTAGAGAGCTGAATTTTTCACAATAGGTAGTTTTTATAACGTTAGTAATTAGTATCCACTAAGATGGGGTTTACTAATATTCATCCCCTAAGGGGATGAAATGTGGGTCCAAAGTTTGTATGGGGAAACCAGATCAGTATAGACTATTTAATTCTAAACTTCACACGAGTATTTCTAACAATAAATAAGTAAATACGTGTTTCAGGTTTTTTGAAAATTCAAACCCTAAAAGGGGGAAATGTGGTTACAAAGTCAAAAATCGACATTGGACTGATTGGACGTACGTGTATATATAAAGAACGTCCACCCGGACGATGTCGCGGGCGACAGCTAGTTACTTATATTTGTTTTAAAGAATGCGGTGAATGTTTTGAGGGTGTTAGCGCGCAACTATAACTTGTAACAGCGTGAGTAAAGCTATTTTAGGAAAGGTATGTAGCCACGAGGATTCTGTCTTTAAGTGCATCGCTTTGTTTATCTGATGGGTGCGCCTATTCAAACTTTCAAAGGGCATAAGCCTGCGGCATATAGCACTTCCGCTCGATGCAGCTACGAGTAAGAACTTGAAAGCAATCGCTTAGTTTATTTTAGGTCCGTATGGGAAGAATCGAACATCGGAAACTAATTTTGTTTATTCAATCCACTTGTTGGATTTAAGTCAATAAAAAGTGGCTGCGCTGCTGACTAATTGTATACATTTTAGTGCGTATGTACAGTTATTTTTTAAGCAAAACGGAAGTGTTTTCGTGTCAGCTAGTACCGTAAGTAAGCAAGGTTTGACTTCCGATCAATTTAATCAAAGGCGAAGCACGTACACCTGCGTATGTTTGTACCGTAGTTGCGAGTATGCACGTTGCACCGATCAGAATATCTACTAACCGTAGGTACATTAATCAAAGCAATTTCCAACATAAAATGATGTAACATAATGTATTGTATTCCTACTGTATGTTATGATATGTAGGGGTTTTCCCGAAGGCACACCCAGGGGTTTTCTTTTTAATACCTATACCAAATCGTATTATAAGAACGTTTAACTAATTTCTGTAATGTAATGGGAAAAGCATTCTCCTAGAGGATCGCGTTGAGCTTAGCGGTTATGTTACAGGTAGGTGAACGTATAACTTCGACTATAATATGAGTCAGTCCATAACAAAAGGGCCCTTATGGCACTTTCTAGTTTCGTAGATATCAGCGTTTTAGTAAAATACGGTAAAATCACATATTTTTTGATTTTTGCATATTGATAAAGTATAAGACTAGATGTGTATTTCTAGCTTGGTTTCACACGTATAAGTTAAGTATTTCTACCTTTAAATTAGTTGTAAAGTTTAGTAAAAAAGGGCCCTTATGGCAGAGGTCAGATAATAATGATATAAAATAGGTTAATAACTTATTCTAATTACTTCTAACCATTTTCTGTATTATTTATTTGCCTTTTCTGTTTACTGGATTCTAGTGGTACACGTTACAAATACCTATTTCTAGTCTCAAGTCAAGTAAGTTCTAGTCGTGCATGACCGTTGCAAAAAATTTTGTTTCTTATTACATTTCCTATTAATTGTATTTTTAGAGTTCCGTAGCCAAAATGGTGAAAACGGAACTTTTATAGTTTCATCATGTCTGCCCGTCCGTCCGTCCGTACGTGCGTCCGTCCGTCCGTGCGTCCGTCCGTATGTCACAGCCGACTATAAGCTCTCTAATTATGAAAATATATGGTAGGAAAGTATTATTCTATGAATTGCTACATAATAGTAACGTGAAATTAAAAAAAAGGTAGGGCCGCTCCCCTCCCCCCCCCCCCACCCTCTAATTTCCAAATGTATGAAAATTCTGAACAAATGAGGTGGTGTACAGTCACCAGTATTAATATCTGCCAAAACAATGGTGGCATAAATATCCGACACAGCTCCATTTGTAGGGCCGTAAAGACGGGTCAAATATTTATGGCGCCTTTATTATAGCAGATATTGATGCTGGTGACTGTACATTAATAAATACTTAAGACGATTTTTGGTTTGATAAAAATACGGCTACTGGTTTTTGAGTAATTGCTGAAAAACTGTTTTGCCCAAACAAAAGGGCGTAAGTGCCGTCAGTTTACTATGAAGATACGACCTTTTTCGATTCGACGTATCGGATAGTGGGTTTAAATATGGACTAGTAGGTGTCGGTACGGAACCCTTTATTGTGCATGGTCCGACACGTACTTGGTCGGTTTTTTTTAAAATAGAGTTAAAAAATAATTTTTACTATGCGAAATTGCTTTTTCGTATAATTTAAAAATTACGCAAAATTCAAAAAACTTGTAATGAAAAGATTTATTCAGAATTACGTTCTAATACAAGATTGCTACTTAGACTATGTAAATATTGTTATTTACTTACATTTTTGGTTACATTCGTCCATAAGGGCCCTTTTCTCAATTGTATGGAAGTAAACCTTGATTTTCTTGTAACTTTAATCGGTCATAAAATTGAAACTAATTGACATAGAAAAAAAATAAAACCTGTGTAATGCTTGTCTAGACTTATTACAGGTAAGTATGGTATACTGTACGGAAATTGTTAAATTTATTCGTGACGAGATAGAAAAAATATCATTTTCTATATTTATAAAAAAATATATATCACGTTAGGATTTTGTTTTTATTTTCCATTCGATGTGTTAAGTAAACTATTTTCTAGCATACACTATGACAAAGATCACAAAATACGAAATAATAATTCACCTATTACAAATTTCCTTACTTTTTTATGATCGGCGCCTTGCACTGATCAAAGGCCATTTTTTCTCAACGGGGTAGTGGAATTGAAAAATCTTTGATTGTTTCCTATAGAAGAGAACCTCAAGATTCAGGATCTACCATCATCTATGTAACTTCCCACGGAAACATACTTTAAATGAGTTTTAAACTTCTCTTAGTTATTTCTCAAAAGTGCATTTTTGGGTTGAGTAACTTTGACGATTTATTAAAAAAAAAGTATGGCACTTAGGGACATGGTGATCATTGTTTTTGGTAGCCTATGTATTGTAGATTATAGATCCGTGCGTAACTCAATACCGACCATAAAGGCCCCAGTGAGCTGGACGGTCACATATAACCGCCAATGGAGGATTCTCGTCGACGACGCGAGGCAGAGCAGGATATTTCATACTATGTACCTTAGGTTATGTATACAAAGTTTAGCGGCGCGATTGTTTTATGCGTCAAACGCAGCGTTACCAAACAAATGCATGCGTTCAACGCAATGTATTTATATGGGAATGCTGCGTTTGACGCATAAAACAACCGCGCGCCTAATTCAATACTAGTTTACTATCCAATAGTTTAAAAAAAATATTTCTATACCTACTAGCCTCCCCTCGCTGGTGAAAGCTTAAGGCGAGCCTAGAAGTAAATGTAAATTATGTCGGGACGGAGCGCAGGCCTCGAAAAATCTAGCACAAAGAAATAAGTAGACAATGTAAGTACAGCTAACAAACAAGGTATACTTATGTGGGGTATGATGGTAACATACGATGCAGCAATATCCGTTGGCTCGGCGGAGTTGAGGGCCGGGGCCAAGGAAATTAGTCTAGCGCTCGGAATTCCTACAACCACATTCATTTCCCATCCTACTCATGGGGAATAGGGACTAAATAGTAATGTAAATAGGTAAGACCAAATAAATATGAAATTTTTAAATCATTTTACAGGCACACATAATGCTAAGCAATTAAAAATCGTTAACTGATATGCATGTTTCAATATTTTCAATAAAAATAAAAATTGAAATGAAGTTTTAATTTATTTAGTTATGCCCTTATCCATCAAATTTATTTTAGCTAAAATTCATCTTCATTTATTACTTTGACATAATTGTGTTTGTGCGAAAGGTACAAAACACACAATTAAATGCGATTTTTGTCAAAGCCAGTTGCCAAGTTTTGGTAACATTATCCGCAACTATTAGAATATAATGTCATGTCTGAAATCCGATTTAAGAAACTGTTCTTCCAAGAATAAGGTTTTCAATTCGACTGTAATTTTCTATGTAGGTATGTAAATTAGCCACTGCAGTGGAAATCAGTTGTATAAGATATTGAATAGGTAAGTACGACATGTGTGCGATGATGCAACAGGCTAGCTGCAGACGATCGCCGATTTCCAGACAATCAAATTAATAGCACGCGCAATTAGGTCGCGCCGTATCCCACTAAGAAGGCCGCTCGTTGCTCGCGTTTGTAACCCAGTGGGCCATTCATAAACTTATGTATGTTATCTTGAACTAAATTCTTATGAAGTCACAGGCTCTATAGTATGCGATCCGATGCTAGCGAATCTGGCATTTATAAGATTCTTTGTAGTGACACCTTGAGGTTGTTACTCGTATTTAAATCTCTCACAATATTTTGATGACAATTGGGTAGAATAACAACTATCATATCCACGGGTTCTGTTCGTATATGTATATATGATAATGATGAACTCAAAAATTGATTCATCCCGCTAGGGATATTGTACCAGTGTTACAGTGGCTTGGAATTTAATTATAAATAGAATAATCTTCACTAATCTACCACTTCAATTAAAGTCTATTTCCATATTTCATTAGCCTTGCTTGATCTTCTAGACAGTCAAGATAGCACAAATATTAATTGAAGTTATCTCTAGTACTATCGCTCGTTATCTTGGCAAATTCGAAAGTAACAGCTGTCTCTATAGAGACAGTGGGTTCTGTTTATATAATTAAGTTATGGATAAAGGCAAAGAAGCGATTGTAGACGGGAAGAGTGGCCGGAACTGTTGGAAAGGGGAGAGGGGAAACTATCCTAAACCTACACCAATAATCGGTTACAATTATATACGACAATTGTTCACGAAGAACAATAGGTGCGCCAGGATCCTAGAAGGAGTCCGTGATAAACAGTAATGCATGCAAAGGATTTTTATAAACTACTTCAAATAAAGGTTTTCAATTTATCCGAATCTTTTTTTGAATTAATGTCTAAAACCTCGTATATTCAAAGTTTTTACAACGTCAAAATACCTATCTATAAACACGTTAAGAGTTCATTCATCAAAGTTATGTACGTTATGCTTATGCATTTTTACCTTTACCATGTTTAATAAAAAGGAGCGATTGATCTATTTATAGATGAATAGGCAAATTGGCTGCGTGATAAACAAAGTGAACCAATTAAGTTATGACCTAGGGTTTATTTACAGCGAGGTGGAAGTTCCGCGCGGCTCGCCACGTTGGATGGAATCCCATTAGAGCGGTTATTGAGTTTTCTACAAAGCGAGTAGAGCTGTCCGATCGAATGTCAACTTTAATGGACGTGGTTGGCCGGGCCAGCTGGGCACAATAGGCCTCTCGGGCAAAAATGCTATTTGCAGCGTACTTTTGCACAGTGCCTATGCTATGCCTACTATAGTTGCACCAATTAACCCTTTTCTATTTTTATGTCTTAGTTTTTGTTACAGCAAGATTCATATGTATGTATCTGTTGCAAAGTTAAAAGTGTAACACCGCCGACAACAACGTAATATCTGGGCAACCGAGCTTTGCTCGGCGTTTTCCCGGACATGAAACCTATCTAGATCGATTGCTCATCCCCGAAAACCCCCACATACCAAATTTCATCAAAATGGTTAGAGCCGTTTCCGAGATCCCCGAAATAAATAAATGTATAATACAAGAATTGCTCGTTTAAAGATATAAGATTAAATTAACTTAATGTTGCCATTTACAAAAATTAATGAGTATGTATTATGCCACACTTACGCCAAAATGGAGTAACAAAAACACATTCGCTGATAAAACGTATGTAATACAACATTTAATTCAGTGGAGTGTAAAATGAGATGAGTTGTGTAACAGAATGTTATTATTATTATCCCATTGTTCGTCAAAAGCCCGCTCGCTTCATTTAGCTTATTTTGTCTTCGCAAACATACCCATACCATTATCTTAACGAGTTATATTACATTATGATACAAGTGAGGTACGTTGATCATTACACTAAAGGCGATATTGCTCGCTTACTGGCCAGGTGGAGACATAAAATGTTGTACTTACCACGGGCGGTAATAAAGAAAGCCTCAGATCACATATTTATCGTCCTTGCCTTGGGCTCGGTCGTCAAATACCTGCGATCTGTGACGTTCTTTGTTTTACCGCCTTTGGTAAGTAATGTGCTATTATCAAATACCTACCAACTTTTACTACAGATGAAAATTGAATGTGATGATGATTCTAATATTAAAGGCATACATTTGAAATATTTGTGCGTTGCAGTTCCAAACAAATTCAAAGACCATTAGATACACAAACACATAAGAAAAAGAGATGCTTGTGTAAACTCCAATGTTAAAATAACTTTCTGAATATATAACATAACCTCAGGAAATAGGTAATCCCGGTTAGTAAACTAAAGAAAATAGGAACGTGGTGCTATGCGGTCAACATAAACAAATAACGAGACGATAGATTGTTCGCAATACGTGCGCTCACATCACACCGACCTGTATGCTTACGTAACGGAACAGTTTCCAACACTTCCATTTGTTTATATTGTAACGAAAGATTAGCACGAAGAGGAGTTTTAATTTTACAGCTGAATACACTACAATGTAATGTAATTTGCTCATAAAGTTATAACCGGTTGAGATTTTGCACGCGTGTGGATTAGTCACAACTTCACAAGACGAAGTAGAAGGGGCACCTGCGACTAAACGGCCATCGCTCCAAGTCACGTCCTGACGTCTATGCTTTTAAACTGTTCAGTAAAATATTAATGCTCCTATCAGGAAAGTGTAAATTAGACATTTGAGCGACAATTTATGGCTCGTAAACTCCGCGTGTGGTCAGGTAGTTTCTTCACTCGTGAAAAACGTTAGTAAGACACAAATACCGACTTCAGCCGACCTAAGATAAACATACCCGCTGTGAATATACTTCCAAATTATTTCAAGATTCAAACGTTATTTCGCTGATACAGTGGACAATCCTGCAAGTACAAGGCATGGCATGGCATTTTGGACGCCAATTGACAATATTTCATAATTTCCAAAAGTCTCAATTCGAAAACCATTTCGGTAAAAACGTGTGACGTACACAAAAAAAAATTTTTTAGATTTTTTTCCTCCGTTAATTTTGGAAAAAATCGCAAATTACTGTAAACCGAAAGTTGACGTCATCTTCCTCGCTGTAGGTACTAAGTGGGAAGATGACGTCATATTTTACTTACGCCCTTTTGGAATGACCTACTTTTCAACGTGTTTTTTTTGTATGAAATATTGAGTTAAATTGAAAAAGAAAAAATACGGGTGGCTTAAATTTTTACCTATTTTCTAACTAGTTCATAAAATAAAGTAGTTAAAAATATGAAATGTTGCCAATTCAGTTCATCCAAAGTTGCGATATTGTAAATCAAGTGCAACCTGTTGTCTACCTTTACCTACCTGTTGCTGTATTGTTTCTACATGTAACTGATCCATTTGTGTGAGGTGTACAATAAAGAGTATTTGTATTGTATTGTATTGTACAACAAATATTTAAAAAGGATAAAAATAAGGATGTAAGCTAATAGTTGCATACCCATTATGCATTAGACATAATACGCTATTGGACTAAATATTTTTTATAATGCCAATCGAACCAGTTTTTAGAGACGATCAAATGTCTATATGGGACCAACAATAAATGGCTAAAATTAGGAACAATTCTAGCTCGACGCTAGCGGCCCCCAAAAAGGCTCCTACTAGGGCTTCCATTCCGTAATTACGTAATTACGGAATTACGTAATTACGGACAGATATTTGCCTTCTTATAATTACGTAATTCAAAGGTTAAATTCCGTAATTACGGAATTATGTATTACAACTTATTTCTTTAAAATATGCCTACTATTTTAGTCCAAAAATGGAAAAAAGTTTTACGAAATTGTAAATTAACGTATTATTAAATAACATAAAAGATTATGGGATATTATTTGGAGTTAGTACCTAGGTACCTCGACACATCACTAGCGAGAATGGACAGGATTGCGTTGTAACCCTTTCGACTAGGTTACTCTGATGTCTGTGGACTAAATACAAGAAGGAGGTCCGACAGGGGCCAGGGGTGCAATATTTTACCGGGTGGGTGTTCGATGTGGTGGCTGGAATGGCGGAACAGATCAAAAACCTATTAATATCATATTACTATTTGGGGGTTGTGGCTATCATTGCGACCATTGCTGAACTATTGGGATCCTAAAAGTAGGTAAAGTCCTGCAAACTTAAAGAATGGCAGGATTTTGCTGAACTCGAGAAACTTAGTCTCTTCAGGGCACATGACGTGTTTGCCTAAGAAAGATCTACGGCTGTGCATTAGGCTAGGGCAGTCAGTTAGGATGTGTGCAAACGTCTCCTCCACTTCAATGCAGCGTCTGCACCTCCTTGTGTCACTCAATCCTAACGTGTGCATGTGATTATTTAGTAAGCAACCTTACAAACATGCGTAGTCGGTCCCTGCTTAGCAATAGGCATCAGGGGACCCCTTTTTGTTGAAGGCCTTAAATAGCGCCTTGGAATGGTTCAGACCTGGGAACTCTCTCCAGGCCTGAATCGTTTTGTAGAAACAGTAGATTTCCAGGGTGAGCTTGGTTAGACGTATGGGGATGCCACAAAACGATTCTGGCCCACAATGCATCCCCTTCGCCTCCGCTCATGCAAGCTCGTCAGCTCTTTCATTTCCCGCGATACCTGCATGCCCTGGGGCTCACCGTAAAATAACCTTGTTTTTCGCTCCAAGGTTATTTAATGCTTCCCGCCAATTCAAGAGCACCGCCTGGCTATACGATTGAATATAAATGATTTTTTGATATTGTTGAGATAATTGCTTTGCCGATTGGTTGTCGCACACTCTAAGATGGCGTATACCTCTACTTGGAAAATAGAGGAGTCCTTTCCCAGATTCCAGCTGATAGCAACTGGATTGAGTGCTAGAAGTAAATTTGTGGCATACCTACTTCGAAATGGATATCGTACCAATTCATCGATTTTAGACTAGCACAATATTCGAATCAGACTGTCCACCGCACTACCATACTTGATTTATAACAACTGGTTGCCAATAATACAAATAAAACTTAAAGACGACCGTATTAGTGGGAGAAGTTCCTCAAGCTGGACTGACCATATACGTTCAGCTCTTTGTTCTGAAAATTACACGTGGATGCTGCGATTTATTTAAATAATGGTGTTAAAAATCGTTTCCCTTAATTATAATTAATAATTATAACAAATACAAATTATTTAGAGATTTTTCTCCGGGTCAGTTACGTAATTACGTAATTCAACGTTCTAATTTCGTAATCAATTACGTAATTGACAAATCCGTAATTTTGGAAGCCCTAGCTCCTACAAAATTGGCCCTGGCAAATGACGTCACTTGCACAGCATTCGACCAACCGTTGTACCTATGGGAAAATTAGTATTTTGCTGTTTTAGTCGTTAAATAATGCGTTTAGGTACATAGTTACACTTTATTTTTTATTTTTACATAAGCATTCTATTGATACCTTTTATTTGAATTTTGGACGGTAAAAAAATTTACATACATTTTCTGAGTTTTTGATGATTCATATCTTTTTATGATTTTGGTAAAATTTTATAATTTACGATTTATTGTGATATTTTGATGGCTAACTATCCAAAAAGTGACACTGTGTTATAAATGTTAATATGTGTCAAATACCGTATTAGAACATATCATATATATAATACCTACTTAGCAAAAATACAGACACAATAGGAAATTAAAATTAAAAGGAACTTTGGAACGCATCATAAAACAAGAACAATTTTGTATCATAACTTTACATAACGTTTATGGCATCGAACCGGTTCCCTATGACCTCACTTCTCCGTCTGGTTATTTTTTATACTTTGTAATAATGTTACCACCTTTTCTCGCACGTAGGCTTTTTTTGACAACATTAAGTGACAATACAGTTAAGACTGTACGAGTACACATATTTTTTCCATCTACATTACCTACTTCTATAATCAAGCCTGCTTTTTTACCAAGGTATTTAAGCTTCATGTTCTTTTAAGGATGTTATATGTATATTGTATATAAACATAAGATGCATAAATTTATTCATATTCTAAATTCTAATGACTACTAAAAGACTAAACAAGAGGCTGTCAAGGATTCATCATCATCACCATCTTCAGCCCGTAATCGCCCACTGCTGAGCATAGGCCTCTCTTCTTGTCAAGGATTACTACGAGTATATTACGGAAATATTGTAATAGTGATATAATGAATTGCAGAGCAGTGCAATGTACATAGAACTTTATAGGAATGTGTGAAATGGGAATAATAAATGATGTGTTCTGACACGGATCGCGAGCGGCGGGAGCGAAGTGAACGGCGTGGGAGACGGGGACAATGCGGCAGGGTCAACAGCCGAGTGATCTGCCGAAGCACGGCCCGACCCAGACGACCGCTAAACCACCGCCACTGGCGACAACCACGCTTAAGCGGGTATTACACTGTCCTGAATCAGGCGTCCTAACTAGTGGAGGGGAGTTGAAGCATCTCGCTCTAACGTATAGGTCCGAACCCTTCTAAGTGTCCTGAATTCAGGACTGTGTAATACCCGCTTAAACCTCCGTCGCTGTTTTACGATTTACCTTCGCCGCTACAAGTTCAGCTCTTGTATCGACTGCCGAAGATAATATTTGTCTCGTGTGTTTATGGTGTGGTAATGGTACTCTCCAAAGCCAAAACGGCTCGACGGATATACATTATTAACATATAATATGTGTATTTATTTGTTTATTTTTTACATTACAGAGTACATATTGTTTCTGTTACACGTTTACTTTACTAATATTTTTCTTTTATTCTGTGTGCCCTTTGGCAAAGGCCTCCCCCAACACTTTCCAATCTTCTCTTATGCGTGCGAGTCTATCAGGTTTTGCCTGCTACCTTAACTATATCATCTTCCCATCTTCTGGATGGTTTCCCTCGTTTCCTCTTACCCTCTCTTGGGTACCATTGCATGACTAATTTGCTCCTCTGATTGCATGTCCAGCCCACTTCCACTTGGGCGCTCTTAATTTACATACTACATCTTGGGTTTTAGTAGCTGATCTAATTATGCTGTGATTTATTTTATCTATTTTTATATATCTATATGTATATATTTATATGCATATCTTTATATGTATATGCAATATGACAAATGTTTGTTTCATTTCTATTGGGAGAGAAACAGGCAGTTGTTTAAAGAAGTTGTTTCTTTTCTTATCTTTTCACTTCAATTTCATGGGTTATCGCTTTAACTGAAGAGCCAACAATACTATCTCGTATCAAAAAGCTAAAACCTTCTTATCTCGCTGTGAACCCCGTTGTTAATCGCTGACATGATTCTTTAACGTTATCTAGCTTAACAAATGGGTAAGAATGCAGAAGGCAATTTAACTTACCATGACTAGAATTCACAAAGCTTAACGTAAACCAAAGCAACAAATCACCCGACGCATACAGTACATATGTCTGACCTCCGATTACGTAAAGTTTTTACGTATTTCGGGGTCCAGTCATGCCACGAGTGAAAAGAAGGTGATTCGAGAGATCTTTTGATTAGCATAACATGGCGCACCGTATTGCACCGTCACTATCTATCTAGACAGTGCAGTTAACATAGCAGCGGGGCACCGCGATTGCAACTACGTACCATGCAAAGCTTTCAGCATAATCTGCATTCTTACAGCGATAAGCAAAGAACGGAAAACTAAGTTAGAAGACTTAGAAGTATATGCAAATGTAATGAAATGGAGTTTCATTTCTAATGTTAGGTACATTATTATTATGTATGTATTTTATTATTACAGAACCTTTGGCTAACGACTCGCATAATATTAAAATATAGCCAATAATAATTAGATATTCATATGAAGAAGCTCTTTATAGAAAGTTTCATTAAACTTAGTTACGTTTTGCGAAAAAGAGTAACATATCTAAATCATTATTAATTTATGACAAACTTTCGCGTTTATAATACGTACTTTTAGACAGTGTGTGCCTATTTGGCCATATTTCAGGATAAAATGGCTAATAAGTGTACTATAATTCAAGTAGGCAAATAATATTAAAACTAACTTAAATAATAATAAAATCAAGTGGAATCTACACTTCATAATCGTTAATGTTATTTCATCGTGTTTTCTTGTTATTATGTAAAATATAAACTATATAAACACTTCATAATATGTTATATATTTTTTTTTACCATTCAGTCTGTAATGATTTTATTTTTATTTTACTCGTATCATAATCGACAACCGCGGATGGCCTATAAACCAGACTGTAACGCCGTTTAGTAGCTATTCAGTATTTTAACAGCTATAGCAGGCATATAATAAAGTTGGAAAAGCGTCGGTATTGTTTTAAATTTAGAGCGGAGCAGTTAACTGTGAACAATGCAGAGGTACATCCTCTAGGTTACCAGACGTGGATCGGTACGGTAGCGTTTACTCATCATTCTCATCAACGTTAGTTGCCTTTATATACCGTAACTTGGGTATATTAGGGTTAATTAAAATTTGCTCGTACATATTCATATGTTTACCTTATCATGTTGAACTTGCTTTAACCAAGTGTAAATAACTTACTCCGCCTGTGCGAGAGTGTTTACGGTCTCAAACATACGAACTTTAATTCAGACAGAGCTTCATGGTAACTTGGCTAAAAAAGTTGAATGTGCATTATTCCAAGTAAAAGTATGTCGGAGGAAACAATATAATATACAGGAATATACTAAATTATTGCAGACCTAAGCTGCCTGTCCAGAATTGGTACATACACAAATTATGGAGTCGCACTATGATGATAATCATAAATTCATAAGCAATAGGAAATCAGTCGATTCACCTTTGACTACATCACCCATTATAACGATACACCGGCCGATTACTGTATTTACAAATATTTCACAAAAGGTACCACTGGTTAGCGTCCGCAAAGTGGGAATATTGTTAAACACAATGAGTTCTTGAAATGCAAACTGTGACGTCGATCTAGCGTATAGCGGTTCAAAACCGAATGCTATGGTGGAAGAAACTTAAAATGATTTTATTTTCCGGTTAATTACGAGATACCTTAGTGTCCTTAGTTGAAATTAAATTATTTCGACAGTTCGTTTATTGCTTTTTGCTGTTACCTGTCGGCGTTCCAACCAGAAGAACAGGTAAATAGCTTACCTCTTTTTACATCTTGCAGCGTTCGTATCTTACACTGAGAAGCATAATTTGCGAGACCTCGCCCGCGGCACGGTTCTAAAACGGTACACATAAAGTTCCGTTCCGTTGTGTTCTTTATATTACATATATCATAGCTAAATGAGCATTTGGTTGTTAGCAAAACGTAATTTAATAAGTTGTGAGAAGTTGAAGGTGAAGTTTGTAGAGATAAATTCAAATATTGTTTTCTTTTCCACTGAGTGTAGTCGAACGACTTCGCAAGAGATGAACAACCGGTATTTCATGAGGGTTGAGTATATTAGGTTAGATCAATTACTCTGTTATTACGAGTCATCTAGGGTAGTTCATCTAGCTAGGGTGATCCTTTAGTCTAGCCTCTGCAATCTTGTTAATGGTGTAAAGTACACATTTAATTAACATACTAGAATACCTTCTATTAGTCTATCTTAATGATTATTCACAATATATTTCCAGTAACATGGAACATTTTTATTTGCAGTGAAGTTACGTATTTTGCAGATCGTATAATATATTAAAAAAAAATTAAATTTAGTTAGAACGACCAAATGCGAAATATAAATCGGTTAACTCAGTTGGCATGCATTCTTAATTTAGTTACTTTTTATGTTCCCTCGTCTGTTCATAAGTTTTGAGACGACACAAAATATCGTAAAAGTAACTAAAATCAATTAAATAATTTTCGAAATGTGTCATATATATTACCTTTTCTCAAAAATAGTATGAAATGTTCTCATAACATCTGTGAAGATAGTATCCGAAAGTGACTCATCCTGGATAGTTACCAGAAGTGTCCAGGAAGTAACACCTACTGTCCAGGAAGTAAGTATGTAAATCCCATTACATATCATAATATTTGAATTTAGAACTAGAAGATAAAAGTTGGCAGCAATTGACATTAAAAAAAAATTTAGGTACCATGGAGGTTGACGTGTCCGTATTGCACGATGTGTATTGGCGGGAAATACAGTTCAATCATGTTTTTAACTATTTCGAGACTAATTTAGAAATTAACATGAATAGATTGAATGAAATTAAATACTAATAGTAAACATAAAATAAATACGATTTTATTTACGATTAATTAAATACGATTTTATAAATCTATTCTATTGGGGTTGTGGCATAATATCAGTGTCTTAACACAACATCTAGCTAAAAAAAGTTGCCATTGTATTTTGACGGGATTGACTTCATTGATTTAATTAATATATACAGAAGTATAATTGCTAAAAATGAGTTTAGATGAATCAGATTGCGATACATACACAGATCGCACTAGGTACTGAAAAAAAATTACTTCCACCAGTTCCACCCAAGTCTAAGGTGGTGTTTGACCATTTATAAAAAGTTCATCAAGTGGAAAGCGGAACATGAAAGTACAAGTTGGTCAGAATGCAGGTACTATTAACCGTTGTTCATACAATTTGTTTTATTTTTGAGAAAAGCACTATACAAGCTTCGACCTTAAGTGCCATCCTGGCCTCGTATTATAGCCGGACCTCGCCTGCGGCTCGGCCGGCTAACTCATACTCGTCCAGGATGGCTTACTTACTGGTCTCTGCAGTAATGTACTATTAATCAACGTCCGTAAGTTATAAAAATAAATGTAGTTGATGTTTTTTATAGGTTTTCGTTCGGTAACATTAATGTAATCGTATAACATTTCAGTAATCGAACTATTTGAGATTACATTCGTCTCATATCTTATGAACAGACGAGGTAATCATCGTTCGTGTCTAGTTAGTCGTTTTGAATACAGCTATTGTTCTATAAAAACGTAGAAAACTTCTCTGGATGAGTAAATTACCGTAGTCGCGTTCATTGTACAAATGTCACACTTTTTACTCTATTTTTAAACTTCGCACGTATCAACCGGGTGCAACAAAATACACTGTGAATGGCGAGGAATGCTGTAGTACCACTTCCTTTTAAATCGTGTATAGTTTTAGTGCCATACAACCACATTGAATGCCTGGACTGGTCCTGAACCTGTTGCCCACTTATTGCAAAATATGAATTGTGAAATATAGAAGTAAGTACAGGTTACACACGTCATTAGAGTCCATATAACTATGTACTAGGCTATGTGCTTGGCATCTTCCTCGGCTCGCAGTTGTTAAAAGTAGACTAATGTAAAGTGTTCCCTAATTACGGGCGCCATCAAGCGTTACGGAATCGCCGGTGGCCCGTATGCGAGCTTTATAGACGGATGCATGCGAATGAGGCATACATATTTAGTACTTTAATGGAATATACAAACATATCTAAATTCAAGTAACTGTAATGTAAGCTCGAATTGCAGATATTCAATCATTTAGACATTTTAGACAATAAGAACTCACTCAAATTAAATATTATTATTTGAATTAATTTTGTATTAAGCAGTAACGCTGCTAACGCAAACTAGAAATTTTAGAAATAAAGGAAAAACACACACATAATTTGAGACGTTAGTGCCGTAATGAAGCCTGAGTCTTCTGGTAGATGTCGCTGTACGCCTCCCTTAAGGCGTTGTATAAATGAAGGAAGGATTGACAAATTTCAAGCCGGGTAGCAATCGCACCTATAGCTCAGTTGGCTAGAGCGACTGGCCGCGAGTGCCGGGAGGTCGCAGGTTCGAATCCTGCTCGGTGCCTAAGTTTTTCAATTTTTCCTTTATTTCTAAAATTTCTTATTATTATTTGATATAAAAATGATTAGGTAGTTAATCGTGTAAACACTACCTATCTCATAATAAATAGAACCAGTAACATGAAGGCGCTATTGCTAAGCAGAGATTTGCTGCGTACAGTCGGCCGTCACCGCGCAAGGTCGATGGAAACCTCATGTGAGCAAATTGTCATCACTCTAGCCAGGTGAATATGCAGTCAACCTTTCCTCTATTGTTTTATTTATTTCCAACGGCAATATTCTGGCCTCGGTAATTAAGCTACGTATTATTTATTTAAACTTCATTGCACTGAAATAATTACATATTGCAAATAAGGCGGACTTGATGCCTAAAGGTATAATCGTCTTTACAGGTTCGTTAAGAAATTTAAGCAAGGCAAACTATATAAAAACTCCTCTGACCTATATTTTCTCATAGTCAATATTACTCAGAAGTACCATTTAACAGAAAACGCAATAAGGCCAAGTAGAATTACATTTTCCTGTTTCACAGGATTCCTCATTTCTTTATTACGTTCGTGGAAACTAAGTTGTCATAAAAATAACTATTTACCTTCTAAGAAGTATCTAGAAATAGGACAAGTTTGTAATTTAAAGGAGAATATGAGAATAATCAACAATGACGCGTAAGGTACGAGTAAATGATGTTATTGATCATTTATCAGTGACGTGGTGTGGGTAAATGGGTAAGGTTAGGTGCCAATTTTCATTGAACCTCCACTATTGTTTCGCACCTGAGCCGTACTTTAAGGTACGTGGAGCTATGCGATGACGCATTAGAAACACGCGACTTGCATGCGTACGCTGTATTGTCTTTACTTTTTATTATTTTTGTGTAGCCTATGGAAGAGATTATAATAGTCGATTCCAAAACAATTTATTTACATTGTTTTATGATAACGGCTCCTAAGTACTCCTAACTGCGTTCATTTTGGCTCTTTGCGTAGGTATGAGGGTATAAGTAGTTTGATATGAAGTTTTAAAGGGCGATTATTATTTATTTATCGTATGGCATTTATTTCGAACGGTGAGATCTTCAAGAAGACAGTACGGTTGCCAGTTTTGCAGGCGATATTGAGTTTTGTTTTTTTATTAACATTTTTATTTTGGCAAAAAATATCAGAAGCTGAATAGCACGCCTATTAGGTACTGTGTAATGTAAATACTTACGTCTATAATTGTGGTGTTAATTAGACACCGATTACCGATAAGTGCTGCTATGCTATTATAGTTGGTTGAGGTATGATACATCGATAGCGGATCATTAATAAATTAGTTTCCAGGTAACTTGGCTAATTTGTTGATTAACAGGCATAAATATTGCGACAGTTTCTGGTATTAATATGTTATTTGTGGCAGTTTCACAAAAACAAATGTTACAGGTAAACAGTTATTAAAGTTATTATATACATTACATTATGTAGAGATATAGAAACATACACTTCTGCAATTAAACTCGTCACGCCACATATGAATTATATATTACACATACACTCCAGAGCAAAAAAAAATGGGTATGCTTTGTATGGAAATTCAACGCATTCATGTATATATGCTGTCTCTCATCCCAAGGCTATGTCACAATATCAAGGCTTTTTATGCAATTATAGGTCTGACGTACTTATGTGTACGATCTATTTTCATATAGAACTAGTCTCCTCTAAAGCTACAAAAAAGGCAATTAATTGACATTAATAAAACGCAATCAAATTCGGCCGAATGAGAGTCGAAATCGCGCACTAAGGGTTCAGTATCAGACCACAACACTTTTAATCCCATGTAAACAATTTATAAGAATATTCAGCTTATGAAATTAAATATATTTCAATTTAAATAAATACCTAAAAAAATCACTGCAATTAGGGTGGGCATGGGTTAGGTTAGGGGGTGTTGCTTAAGCACCAGGCGTGACTAAGCGACGCGACAAAATATTCTTTGTATGCAATTGACAATACTTCATAATTTCCAAAAGTCTTAATTCGAAAACCATTTCGGTAAAAACGTGTGAAGTACACAAAAAACATTTCTTTAGATTTTTTCTCCGTTAATTTTGGAAAAAATCGCAAATTACTGTAAACCGAAAGTTGACGTCATCTTCCTCGCTGTATTCAGGGAGACCTTAGTACAGAGTACAGACAATCGCTGCTCTGGAGTGGCTCTGGATTCTTGTTGGGAAGATGACGTCATATTTTACTTACGCCCTTTTGGAATGACCTACTTTTCAACGTGTTTTTTTTGTATGAAATAATGAGTTAAATTGAAAAAGAAAAAATACGGGTGGCTTACATTTTTACCTATTTTCTAATTAGTTCATAAAATAAAGTAGTTAAAAATATGAAATGTTGTCAATTGTATGAGATAAACCGCATTATGCGGCGTGTAGTTCCGCTGCCGCGTAATGCGTTTTATCTCATAGAATTGCATACAAAGAATATTTTGTCGCGTCGCTCCGCTGCTGTGACGCGTCGCGTAGTTACGCCTAGTGCGGTCTTACCTTAATTGATAATTACCAAAAAGGTGACCCAGTGGTACCCAAGGGGCTGTAAGAGGAAAAGAGGAAGGCAGCGCAAAAGGTGGGACGACGACATAAGGCCAGTTGCTGGAGCCACATGGAGCAGGGTCGCCAGAGACAGGCACGAGTGGAGAAGGCTGGAGGAGGCCTTTGCCGATTGGCAAGTGGACATCCAGGACAAATAGAAACGAAAACTAAGAAGGAAAAAATAAAATAAAAATAAAAAACACCTGGATGGACAACAAGAGGCTATAATAATAATAATAATCATAATTGCACGCAAAGTCCGGGTCCGGACGGATTGCACAACTTTTGGCTGAAGTGGATTCGGTGCTCACACGAACGCTTGGCAGCGCAGTTCCAGCAAGCCCTCGAGCTCGGTTCCCTGCCACCTTCCTTAACAACAGGTGTAACCTCCCTGCTCTACAAGTCCGGTAGTACCACTGAAGCGAAGAACTACAGACCCATCACGTGCTTGCCTACGCTATACAAGCTCCTTACATCCATTTTGAGAGCAAAAATTAACGCGCACATTGTTGCGAACAATATTTTGGCCCCAGCTCAAAATGGATGTAGGGTTGGGTCGCGTGGTACTAAAGAGCTCCTCCTCATAGACATGACCATTTGTCAACGAGTCCGGCGGAATAGAGGGACCCTCTCGGCCGCTTGGATTGACTATAAGAAGGCCTATGATTCGGTGCCCCATTCTTGGCTGAGGAGGATCTTAGAGCTGTATAAAGTTGATGCAGCTTTAAGATCCTTCTTAAGTGCCTGCATGGGGCGTTGGATCACAGTCCTTCGTCAACCGGGTGGACGAGATGACCCTTCTGGTCCGCAGGGCTCTATCAGGATTGAGCGAGGTATCTTCCAGGGCGACAGTCTGAGTCCCCTATGGTTCTGCCTAGCTCTGAATCCGCTCAGCACTTTGCTGAAGGATTCAGGGCTAGGTTGTCAGCTCCGGAGAGAGGGTGAGGTCATTTCTCACCTGCTCTACATGGACGACCTTAAGCTTTTTGCTCCAAATACACGGGATCTGTTGACGCTACTGAAAACGACAGAAGCTTTCAGTAGCGCCATCAAAATGGAATTTGGAGTCGATAAGTGTGCGGTCATGCATGTACAGCGGGGGAAAGTTGTAAATTCTACAAATTTACAGCTCTCTGAGACAATGTCACTCAAATCTCTCTCCGAAGCAGAAACCTATAAATATCTTGGTATGTCACAGTCTTTGGGTATTGAGGGTGAGGACGTAAAGCGGGCGGTGAAGGAGCGTTTCTTCTGTCGCCTGACAAAAGTATATAATAGCTTTTTGTCAGGCGGCAACAAGGTGCGCGCCTTCAACGCCTGGGTGATGCCCTTACTCATATACTCCTTTGGCATACTAAGATGGACTCAGACCGAGCTGGACGCCCTGGACCGTAGGGTGCGTGTACTGCTTACTGCGCACCGCATGCTACACCCGCGCTCGTCTGTTATGAGACTGTACATCCCGCGGAAGTGCGGAGGACGCGGCTTTTTAAACGCGAAAGACCTCCACAACCGCGAGGTGTGCAGTCTCAGGGATTATTTCCTAAACAGCGAGTGCGGGATGCACCGGGACGTAGTTGCAGTAGACGCATCTTACACCCCGCTCTTCATGGCAAAAGAGAACTGGCGCAGACTTAAAGTAATGAGTACCGAGGACCGCAAGGCCGTATGGAAGAGTAAGGAGCTACACGGGAGGTTCTACAGGGCCCTTACGGGACCCGATGTAGACCTGCTCGCGTCGGTGAACTGGCTACGTTTCGGGGATCTCTTCGGGGAAACCGAAGGTTTTGTCTGTGCAATTGCGGACGAAGTTATCATGACGAACAACTACCGGAAGTATATCCTGAAGGACGCACTGTGGAACGAAAAACCCCTCTCCATAGAAATAGGAATTTATTTTTTTAAGTGTATGTTTTTTTGATTGAAATTCAATCCTCTAGTTATCTTTAGGTCAAAAAATGAATATGGGCAAGTTTGGCTGAAAAACCGATGAGTTATAATTTTTTGACGAAAATTTTGTATGGAGAGTATGCAAAAAAACGTAATATCTCAAAAAGTGCAAGGAAAACCGTAATATCCTCCCGCATGAATTTAGTACTAATTATTTGTGATTTTTTGGCATACTTGTTATTTCCCGGACAGGTGCACTTTTTTTTTAAAAATCAAAAACTAAAATATTAACATTTGTATGTATTAAGCTTGGTAATAAGACGAAAAATGAACAAAAAATATTTATAATAAGGTACACAAATAAAAATAATACCAAAAATAAAGTAAAAGGAACAAAAACTAAATGCTAGAAATTACCTAATATGCAAATAAACACTAATTATCAATAAACTAATTAATGTCTTCGGTTTCTGCGTCACTGACATCGGGAAGAATGCTCGTAATCATAAGATAAATGTCCTAATTATCTAATGAGTACTAAAAGTAATATTTCTAATTTCTCTAATGTGCTCGTAATGGATATCAATTAGGATAGTATTGTATTTTTAAGGGTAATTACCAGCAATATTCCATAAATAGACTGCACTTTCATTGCATTATTTATTACGTTTTGAACGTTTTAGCTGCTAACACCATAACTGCATATGTAATGGAGAGTTTAGCGACGAACTTAGACCTGTACGTTATTTTGAAAAACCAGGAGGCTCCTTTTGACCACGAAGCCTTGCTCACAGCAGTGGTTTCCAGGATAGATGGACAACTAACTGAAGAAGAGTACGATACCCTCAAAGAATTTTGCCGAAGATTTTCAAGAGCTGCTTCGGAAAGATGGAAGAAATGCCGAAGAGATACGAAGAAATTTAGAAACACTTATGAAGATTGGCTAATGCAAAATGTAGATTGGCCAAGCTTCGTAGTTTTGCGAGTTGATTCACCCACGGAAGAACAATTTGATATAATCGATCAAGAACCGTCGACGTCATCGGTCGGAACAATGACTACAATAAAACGTAAGCCATTTGAAGATCTGGGAACCAAGCAGAAGAAGAAAAGATTAAGTGAATTACTTGCCGAAGATGCTGATGAACTGGCATATGCTGCTGCAGAACGTCTGAAACAGGATGGCCGGGATGATTTTGCGGCAGTTATTGAATTCGTGCTCAAGAATCCAGAAGCAGCATCTACATTGAGGGAACAAATTAGGTTCTGGGACCACTAATGATGGAAACACGGCGAGAAAGTTTTTCCAGAACCCTGGTAAAACAGCACGCATTACAGGGCTAGATGAAGAACTGATCAGAAGATTTGCAGTAATCGTGCAAGCAATTACCTCGGGAGAAGTTATAAATGTGGAAAAATATAGAGAATATGCCCACCAAACGGTAAAAAAATATGTAGAACTCTATAACTGGTACCATATGTCCGCAACTGTACATAAATTACTGGTCCATGGAGCGGACATTATTGCCCACAACGCAGTTTTGCCGATCGGTTGCCTTTCAGAAGAAGCATCTGAGGCCCGAAATAAAGATTTCAGACGGTTCCGGGAACACAATTCTCAAAAAAAGAGCAGGCAGGATTCGAATCGTGACATTTTAAATATGTTACTGCTATCCTCAGATCCTAAACTAACTGCAATGAGGCCAACACTACACAAGAGGAAGAGACAAACCTTATTCACTGAAACCCTGAACCTTCTAGACGATTCAGAATCAGAAAATCAATCGGAAATGATGTACGCTTCCGAGATAGACTCCGATTCCGAAGTGGATGATGAAATAAGTGACGCAGAAACCGAAGAAATTGATTAGTTTATTGATAATTAGTGTTTATTTGTATATTAGGTAATTTCTAGCATTTAGTTTTTGTTCCTTTTACTTTATTTTTGGTATTATTTTTATTTGTGTACCTTAATATAAATATTTTTTGTTCATTTTTCGTCTTATTACCAAGCTTAATACATACAAATGTTAATATTTTAGTTTTTGATTTTTAAAAAAAAAAGTGCACCTGTCTGGGAAATAACAAGTATGCCAAAAAATCACAAATAATTAGTACTAAATTCATGCGGGAGGATATTACGGTTTTCCTTGCACTTTTTGAGATATTACGTTTTTTTGCATACTCTCCATACAAAATTTTCGTCAAAAAATTATAACTCATCGGTTTTTCAGCCAAACTTGCCCATATTCATTTTTTGACCTAAAGATAACTAGAGGATTGAATTTCAATCAAAAAAACATACACTTAAAAAAATAAATTCCTATTTCTATGGAGAGGGGTTTTTCGTTCCACAGTGGGACGGTACGGTCGACATTTGTCGGGCATGCCGCCGTCCCGGAGAGTCACTCAGGCATATCATTTCCGGCTGTGGTCATCTTGCGAACGGCGAGTACTTGCACAGACATAACCTTGTAGCCAGGATCATTCACCAGCAACTTGCTCTCCTATACGGTCTTGTGGACGTCGAAGTGCCGTACTATAAGTACACACCTGCGCCAGTTCTCGAAAATGGTCGTGCCACGCTCTATTGGGATCGATCTGTCATCACGGACAGGACTATTGTAGCCAATAAGCCTGATATCGTGCTGATAGATCGATCGAAACGCCAGGCAGTGCTCGTTGACATCACCATCCCCCATGACGAGAACCTCGTGAAGGCTTGGCCCACGAGGTAACCGCCATGTGGGATGTTGATTCAACGACCATTGTCCCGATAGTCGTTTCTGCGAACGGTCTAATAGCGAAGAGTCTCGACCAACACCTCAAGAGACTCTCGCTAGATGGCTGGGTCAAGGGTCAGATACAGAAGGCGGTACTCCTGGACACGGCGCGGATAGTCAGGAGGTTCCTCTCTCTGTCGCCCTAACCACCGGTAGTTTAGGTCCTGCCTCGCTGCCGGCGGCACCCTAGGTTAGGTTTTTATAATATTTTTGTTTTGTAAGTGTATTTTTATATTTTACTTTTTATAGAAATATTATAAAATCTAACCTAAGAAACACAATAAATAAAGAGATAATAATCATAATTATAATTCATACAGTGCAGTTTTTTCAGGGAATGATAACAATGATGGGTAAATATGGAAACAAACAAAACCCTACAATACGTGTTTGTTGTTATTGACCATGTATGTATGTATGTAATAACTTTATTGTACAAAAGAAAACACATAAAAAATACAAACAAATTAGGACACTTTGGTACAAAGGCGAACTTATCCCTAAAACGCACCACCATGCCACCACTATTACTAGTTTTTGAACTACTACCAATGTCCTTCCTTAATTTCATCTAAATTGGTTCAGCGGTTTAAGCATGAAAAGGTAACAGACAGACAGACAGACACACTTTCACATTTATAATATTAGTATGGATGAAGTAGGTAGTAGTTTACTTATTACTTACCATTTCTGGAGACATCTAGTTCCACTAAGTTCTCAAAGTTTTGTATGTCTGATGGGAGTTTATGTATTTCATTGTCACTGAGCCCTAATCTTCTCAGCCGGTGAAGTCTGAAGAAATTCTGTAACAAAGAAAATATATGAGATTTAATAATTTAGGAGCAAAAAACACTCCATTTAGAATTTTGGGTTTATAATAAAATTTAAAGGCATCTTATGGCAACATGATGGAGGCAAGATTATGAACTATTTATCCTGTATAGGTAGGATGTTAACAGAGATGGGCAAAATTTATTCGAATGACGAATAAGAATAACCAATTTATTAGCGAATGAAGATTACATTTCTCGAATGATTATTCTTATTCGCGAATAATTTATGCAATATTAATTATTTTTATTTTGAATATCTGAATTCAAAATATAAATTATTTGTGTATTTATCCGAATAAAAAAACCAATATACGAGGGGCGTTCAATAAATTCTCGGTATTGATATCTTTTAAACCTTTTTAGTAAACTTTTTAATACTGGCCGGTAAGTGTCATTCATTAACATAAAAAAAGGTAAAATTCAAACGGCGATGTTCTTTTGTTTTTCTGCAACTGCCGAACAAACGTGATCACAATGAGCGATTTTTCAATGTTAATTAAATTAGAGCACCGGGCGGTAATAAAATTCTTGACCAAACAAGGAAAAAATCAAAAAGCTATAAAAGAAGAAATGGATTATGTTTACCGAGAGTCTGCTCCTTCTTTATCAACAATTCAAAAGTGGTCAAGTGAATTTAAGTGTGGGAGAGAGAGTATCGAAGACGACCCCAGACCTGGTCGGCCCGTTGAAGCTTCTTCACAAGAAAATATAAAAAAAGTGGAGAAAATTATATTGGAAGATGCTCGAGTGAAGGTGACAGCAATAGCTCAAATAACCAAGCTTTCTATTGGTACTATACACAATATAATCCATGACAATCTTAATATGTCAAAAGTCAGTGCGAGATGGGTACCGCGAATGCTGACGCCGCTTCAGAAAAATACGCGCGTTGCTTGTTGTTTCGAATTTATTCAGCTGTGTGGTGAAAATCCTGATGAGATACTGCAAAAGATTGTTACCGGAGATGAAACCTGGGTTCATCATTATGACTCTGAGAGCAAACAAGAGTCCATGCAGTGGCACATTAAAGGAACTCCTCACCCTAAGAAGTTCAAGGTCATGCCTTCAGCTGGAAAGGTCATGGCCACAATATTCTGGGATTGTGATGGAATATTGCTGATCGATTATAAAGAAAAGGGTGTAAATATCACAGGAGGGTACTACGCTAATATTCTACGCCAATTAAGAGAAGCAATCAAAGAGAAGAGAAGGGGAAAATTAGCCAAGGGAGTTCTGCTTCTGCACGACAACGCCCCAGTGCATACTGCTCATATCGCCAAGGCTGCTGTTCGGGAATCTGGGTTCGAAACTATTACACACCCACCGTATAGTCCAGACTTAGCCCCGAGTGACTTCTTTTTGTTTCCCAACCTCAAAAAGGACCTACGAGGAAATCGATTTTCTGACGATGAAGCTTTGAAGACAGCACTGGAGGAGCATTTTGACACTAAAGATAAAAAATATTTTTATGAGTGGTTAAAAAAACTAATTGACCGATCTTATAAGTGCATAAACATAAGGGGGGAGTATATTAAAAAATTAAATAAAAAAACCTATCGTATTCTTTTGTTTTCATTCTCATACCGAGAATTTATTGAACGCCCCTCGTATCATTCGTCATTTTAAAACTAGTTATTTGATTTATTCGTGGATAAGCGAATAAAATTATTCGCGAATAATAAAATCGTAAATTATTTTTCATTCAAATCATTATTTGGATGAAAAATTGTTCAAATAATGCCCAACTCTGGATGTTAAGACAGTTATAGCCTAGACACTGGTTTAAGGCCAAAAAGTCATAAAGATAAGCTAATTAATACTACAAACAAGCTTCCTATTACAAAAGAGCATAGGCGATTTCTTACACACAGCATAAGCTAATGTAATAGTTCGCACTAAAGTTCAATGTGACATGACACCAATATAAATTGTACTACAACAAAAAATTTACAGTAGTTGTTGAGATAATCTCTGTTTACGGAACACACCATGTATTTTAAGCTTTAATGAAACTAGGTGTAGGTCCCAATTCAAAAGTTCGTGTTATGACTTGTTGACTATTCAAAATAAGAAGACCTATTGTTGCACAATTAGTTTTATTACTTCAAGTTTTATGGCTATTTAGGTTTACGTGGCTGTCCAAGCTATACTATAGAACAACTTCATAATATGTTTGAGAAATAAATGCAACAACATAAAATTGTTCCACTTGTTGCTTTATAATAGGTTTTAGGTCAACATTTATATAGGCACATACTGTCTTTCCTCATTATTACACTAGTAATACAAATTGCCTGTTATATGAGAACTAGGTCTTGATCATATGTTCTAAAGGTATGAAGGTTTTCCTTTAAATTTATTTACTTTTGTAACTTAATGTATGTAATAGTGTGTGCACCTAGAAATAAACCGGTACATAATGCTCAGATGATATTATGATGTGAACTTAGAGGTAATATGCATTGATGACATGACATGCACGAAGGTAGGAGCTGGATGCAATTGGCCAAATACTGGGAAAAATGGTACAAGATGGAGGAGGCTTTTACCCAGACGGGATCCATATGAATAACAAAAAGAAAATTAACAACTCTTTACATTACTAAAAACTATGTAATGTTATGGAATAATTAAATGCTCTGATTCTAAAACAAGTAATTGGCTACTTGTAATTTTTTTTATGATAACATGCAAACAAAGTTTTACATAGGATATCTTATATCTTTAAATGAGCAATTCTTGTATATTTATTTATTTCGGAGATCTCGGAAATGGAACTAACGATTTTCATGAAATTTGCATGTGGGGGTTTTCAGGGATGAGCAATCAATCTAGCTATGTCTCATGCCTGGGAAAATGCTGAGCAAAGCTCGGTCGCCCAGATATTAATTCTTTAATGGACCAACTAAAATTAGAGCAGAATATACATATTGATGGTATATTTGCTCTAATGATATTGATGGTTTACTATTCATAAAGTGACACCATGTTATAAATTTTAACATTTGGAAACCACCCAATTTTCGGGTTTGAACTCAAATGAAAAGCATGTTTTATAAGCAGCTATTGCAATTTGATATGCAAAAATAATGTAACTTATTTGTTGTTCAATTATGCTAAACAGCTGCTGCGCAGAATACCTACTGTTGCAGGTGTAAATAAAAAGAATTACCAGGGGCCTGTTATCAAAATCACGTTTAAGTAGCTAACGCCGAATCTAATACAGTTTTTAGAGAACACTTCTGTAAAATACCACGACTTTCTTGAGCAAATTACTGCAAAACAAGACTGTTAACATGTAGTCGTAGTAATATTATTTACAGTTCAGTGATAAGGTGAACGCCCACGATATTTTAGGTTAAAGAAAACAAACCTTCGGTAAATCCCGTATGTGGTTCGCATCCAGGAAAAGTTCCTCTAAACTCCTGGAATACCGCAAAATCTCTTCGGGTACTGTTGGCAAAGAGCAGTGCCGCTTGTCTACACATTCCACTTGGCGATTACATTTGAACAAAGGTATACATCGAAACATGTTGACCACTACACTTTAAACAATTTTGTCATGTTAAATCACTTTCACGACACATATTTGAGCACTTTTCAGTTTCGATACTATTTCAGCATTTGCAAAATAGTCCATAAAAATATTCTCGCACCTCACCCTAGAAAACGAAGCCACAAACCAGTCACCACAGATTACAGCGTAATACTGGTGAGTTGCAAGACAGCCAACTCGCGTTAGAATTTTAGCGCAACTATCACGCCACCTGTGGGTAATTATAGTAACTATTTGCTATGTTATTTAGTAGAAATGGAAGAGTGAAGACAATAGATTAAATAGCGGCCAATCTCGCGGAACTGTCTTGTAACTTATGGAATTTAATAGTGCGAGACGCCGTTTTAAAACCAATTGTACAGTGCGTTACCGGCAAGCGGGTATTTATTGAAAAAGATACTAATACTCGTATGTTCCATTAGCAATTATTTATTTCCATGTATTAGCCACTTGATGCCTGGCAACCAGAGGGTTGCAAGTACTGTCTATGATTCCGACGGATTCGGCACGCTAGCCAATTCTGCAGGCTGACGTGTTTGTAAGGAATATATTATAAACTACGTGTACGTATGGAACGTAGTAAAAAAAGATAGTAGATAAGGCAATATTCTTTAAAAAAAATGCAGCGTGCTATGCTCGGTATTAGACTGCAAGCAGAAATCCAACGCCGCACGAAAGTTGGTGACGTCAGAGATGTCATTACCAAACTCAAGTGGAGTTGGGATTTTGGTAGTGGCCGCGTTGGTGAACACACGTGCTCTCGGTGCGACGACTAGCAGAATCCATTATTACCGAACAAAACCTTGCCTACTGTCATGGCGTCGTTACCGAACAACGTCTTTGCACATGTGGTTGGCGAAATCATCATGAATTTGATGGAAACCCATTATTAAACAAAAAAAAAATAAGTGGAGTTGGGCAGAACACCTTGCTAGGCAGAGTGATGGCATATGGACCAAAAGAGTATCGGACTGGTGGCAACTTCGCGGTAAAAGGAGCGTTGGATGAATATTCTTAAAGAAAAACGAGTTTGGTAACTACTGGTCTAGATGGCGCCGTTCAAAATTCATACATCATGATTACCGCAAGCTATGATTATCTGTGGTTAGAAATTCAATCCAGTGCTGCCAGATTTAAAGGCTCGAAGCTAAAAAATTAATTTACCAAAAAATCGGTTGACGTATTGATGTACTAGGGCGTAACGTAATTTCAAAAGAAATATTAACAAGGACACGAAACATTATTGATTTAATTTATGAAGTACGCCGTGGTCTTTTCCGTATTGACGTTTAGTTACTGGACATTGTGGACCATATTGAAGTATATCAAGCCGAACTGAACTAGTGAATAGTGAATGAAAGGAAAGAGTTACTCGAGGACCTCGAGGTGAAGTACTTCATTTGAATCATTCATTCGTGAACTACTCATGTCTACTCCAATCTAATTAACTTAGATTGATTCTTTTCGTGTATTTACTTTGGTGTGGTCTTGGCCAACTTTTTGTAAGTGGTAAGATGAGAATAAAGTCGCTAGTATTTATTATTAAATTTATACATGCAGGCCCCTATTTGATCTCTGAACTGTACTCTTATAAAAAATTGTCCTGCCTGGCCCCTATACCACAAACCTTTACAAGTCTATAATTCGACAAAATTTTATAATTTTCCATAGAAAAATTAGTCAAATTGTACGCTTGTAAAGTTATGTGGTATAGGGCCCAGGTTGTACCTGTACTATACTATGTTAGCCCCATATTAAAGTTATATGTGACATTTTCATGGCAAAGGTAATATATTGTCGGTATTGAGTTATTGGTACCTCCTTATAGCTGAGAACATTCTCCTTCATATACAAAAAGAACGAGATCGCTATGTTGAGTATTTTTTTTTTAATAATTTTTTGAAGTTCCAACATATCATTATACTGTTTTGAGATATTCGAGTTTAAAGTTTGGAAGCCTAAAAAACCTAGTTATAGGTTGAAGTTATGGAGATAGTGGTTTTAAAATGTTCCACATACATTATATTACTCGACAAATCATATGTTGTCTCTAACATTTTACATTTTATAGAAATAATACAAGAATAATGCACGTAGGGTGTAGAGGCAAAATCAAAAATAAAATATTTTATAAAACTCAAAATCGACAGATTTTCAGCCGGCTTATGTTGATTTCTGAATATGATGTAGGTAAGGTTTATAATAAAAATAATGAAACAACCATATCTCAAAGCATATTTTTTTTAAATAATAAAACAAAAAAAATCAACACTTATATAAAAAATATATAAAATGAACATTGTACTGTTTAATTCTCATAATTTACATTAATTTAGGAATAAAACTAACGATCAAGTGTAATTAAACACAAAAGTAATGTAGTTTTCTATCAAAAAAGTGACTTCAAAGTTTAGTAATTTTAACATGATTTTTGTATGAAAAGTGATCTAGGGTACCACATTGTCGCTATTCATAAGTTTAGAGAAATAAGAATTCCACTTCCATTATTTAACATAGTGTCCGCACTAGAAGTGCATATTATATCTAATACAAATATTATTATCAATCAATAACATAACTTATTTTATAAAAAATAACAGTCTTTTCGTCAGCTTTACTAATTTAGATCAAGTTTGTTAGTTTAACATTCCTGGTACCACATTGTCGCCTTATGACTTATGAGATCAAAATTATTATTAAGACTTATTATATTAAAATTATTACTTACACAAGTAATCATATGCATTTAACATCATTATGAAAATGATTTACACCACTATTTTTAAAAGGGTAACAACACATAAAGCTAAGTGAACGTAACGGGCAGCAGCTGAGTTACGAACTGTCAAGCAAATGGATGGGAGTAAACTTCTCTTTAGACAACACGTGTTACTACATTTTCCAATGGCCCCGATATAAACTATATTTTGTATTATTGTATTTATTATAAAATATTATTACATATTGTATTTATTATAATATATATAAAATTTAGTTTAGGGTTTAGAACATGTGCCTAACAAACTAGTACATCGTGTTAGTGTGGATGATAAGCGTGACGTGAACAAATAATACCTACCTAGTTAATGTTGTTATTTTATGATAATTTATAACGCACTAGCTTTTGCCCGCGGCTCCGCTCGCGTTAAATGCTCCATACAAACTTCCACCCCCCCCCCTTTTAGGGAAGGGGGGGGGGGGGGGGGGTTAGAAAGAGACAAAAAGTAACCTATGTCACTCTATCCCTTCAACTATCTCCACTTAAAAAATCACGTCAATTCGTCGTCCCGTTTTGCCGTGAAAGACGGACAAACAAACAAACACACACATACACTTTCCCATTTATAATATTAGCATAGAAGTATGGATTTTACGTCTGCAATTATTACATATTATGTTTTCTAAATTATATTTTCATTTTCAAAGCAAATAAGTTTAATGAGTTTACTTCAAGCTTATGAGCGACAATGTGGTACCCTAGTCGGTAAACTTTGGCCGTGTTTTTTTCCGCCTTTTAGTTGAAAAGTTTAACTTTTTATCAATACACCGTATTATTTTAAGTGTGTAGAAGCTATTTTTAATCAAAACAAATTTTCGCTATTTTCGAGTAGATTGACAAAATCAGTGATATCTCGGAATCCATAAGCGACAAAGTGGTACCCTAACCCTGATAACGTCACATATATTATCATAATTCAAAGTCACACATATTTTAATCCTATTCTGTATTTCTTAGTGTAAGCCGTACGATTAAAAAAACCGCAAATCGATGTACAGTTTAGCCGTTTGGCACACGCATACTAGAGGTCAAACCAAAATTTTTGGCCCGCAGTTCCTAAAAAAAATTCCCTTAGGGGGGGAGTGCCGAGACATTCTTTTTTTTGTATGGAAAAAAAAAATTTTTTTAGAAACCTATTGTGTGTGGTATCATATGAAAGGGCTTTTTGAGGCCATTCTAAAAATATACCACATCATTACATTTCAGCCATTTTTTTTAATTAAATCAAAAATAATTTTCGAAACATACCAAGTTTGAAGTCCTCCAGACACGATATGGCTGATTTTTATTTTGTTCAATATACCAAAAATGATATCATTTTTTATCATTTTTTATCATTTATCATTTATTGCACCATGGTTTAATAAGGTTGTTACAACATGTAAAAGTATCTCATGGACCCTGGTCGGGTGTAGCAAACTTAAATACTAAAATACGTTATACTAAGATACGTTATATCCTGATATCTAACCTCAAAAAAGCAATTTTGAAATGATTTTCATTAAGTTTTTTTTTTTTTTTTCAATATTACTAAGTGACACGGATGACACGGTTCTACTTCAATACCTATTTTACGTGAGTTATGGAACTTTAGTGCAGATACGGTACATATTTATCATAAAATGTCAAAACAAAAATTTTGAGCCGCAGTTCCTAAAAAAATTTCCCTTAGGGGGGGAGTGCCGAGACATTCTTTTTATTTTTGTATGGAAAAAAAAATTTTTTTGTGGAAACCTATCGTGTGTAGATTCTAAAAATATACCACATCTGTACCGTATCTGCACTAAAGTTCCATAAATCACGTAAAATAGGTATTGCAGTAGAACCGTGTCACTTAGTAATATTGAAAAATTAAAAAAAAAAAAATGAATGAAAATCATTTCAAAATTGCTTTTTTGAGGTTAGATATGAGGATATAACGTATCATTTTTGGTATATTGAACAAAATAAAAATCAGCCATATCGTCTCAAAAAGCCCTTTCAAAAGGTACCAAACACGATAGGTTTCTGAAAAAATTTTTTTTTTTTTCCATACAAAAAATAGTATTTTATACAATCGTTATATAATGAATGCTTTTTTAGTCGAGAACCGCGTCCGCGAGGTTCGAGACTCAAAAAGCTAATTATATAACTATTGTATACAATACTTTTTCTACGAGTCCACGAAAATAACAAAATAACATAAAGTTGCCGCTGAAACGATCTCATTTGTGCATGTACGAGGGGCGTTCAATAAATTCTCGGTATGAGAATGAAAACAAAAGAATACGATAGGTTTTTTTATTTTATTTTTTAATATACTCCCCCCTATGTTTATGCACTTATAAGATCGGTCAATTAGTTTTTTTAACCCCTCATAAAAATATTTTTTATCTTTAGTGTCAAAATGCTCCTCCAGTGCTGTCTTCAAAGCTTCATCGTCAGAAAATCGATTTCCTCGTAGGTCCTTTTTGAGGTTGGGAAACAAAAAGAAGTCACTTGGGGCTAAGTCTGGACTATACGGTGGGTGTGTAATAGTTTCGAACCCAGATTCCCGAACAGCAGCCTTGGCGATATGAGCAGTATGCACAGGGGCGTTGTCGTGCAGAAGCAGAACTCCCTTGGCTAATTTTCCCCTTCTCTTCTCTTTCATTGCTTCTCTTAATTGGCGTAGAATATTAGCGTAGTACCCTCCTGTGATATTTACACCCTTTTCTTTATAATCGATCAGCAATATTCCATCAGAATCCCAGAATATTGTGGCCATGACCTTTCCAGCTGAAGGCATGACCTTGAACTTCTTAGGGTGAGGAGTTCCTTTAATGTGCCACTGCATGGACTCTTGTTTGCTCTCAGAGTCATAATGATGAACCCAGGTTTCATCTTCGGTAACAATCTTTTGCAGTATCTCATCAGGATTTTCACCACACAGCTTAATAAATTCGGAACAACAAGCAACGCGCGTATTTTTCTGAAGCGGCGTCAGCATTCGCGGTACCCATCTCGCACTGACTTTTGACATATTAAGATTGTCATGGATTATATTGTGTATAGTACCAATAGAAAGCTTGGTTATTTGAGCTATTGCTGTCACCTTCACTCGAGCATCTTCCAATATAATTTTCTCCACTTTTTTTATATTTTCTTGTGAAGAAGCTTCGACGGGCCGACCAGGTCTGGGGTCGTCTTCGATACTCTCTCTCCCACACTTAAATTCACTTGACCACTTTTGAATTGTTGATAAAGAAGGAGCAGACTCTCGGTAAACATAATCCATTTCTTCTTTTATAGCTTTTTGATTTTTTCCTTGTTTGGTCAAGAATTTTATTACCGCTCGGTGCTCTAATTTAATTAACATTGAAAAATCGCTCATTGTGATCACGTTTGTTCGGCAGTTGCAGAAAAACAAAAGAACATCGCCGTTTGAATTTTACCTTTTTTTATGTTAATGAATGACACTTACCGGCCAGTATTAAAAAGTTTACTAAAAAGGTTTAAAAGATATCAATATCGAGAATTTATTGAACGCCCCTCGTAGGTTACACGGTGATTAATAGCACGTGGTCTGCACATATCACAATACGTATCACGTGGGTATTGATGAATATTGAAAACAAGTCTAAATAATCATGAAATTTACGATAGTATCACAAGTATTGTAAATTTGTAATAACAATTCCCACGGGGCCGGTGCCCTGTTAAGATTGAAATAAAAATTATCAGTCCATGCCCGCCTTTGGCATCATGTCAAATTTCGATCAATCACGACGCAAGAGAATTTAAGTTTTTTTTCTAATGATTATTAGACCGCGGGCCACAATGTTAAAATCGTCAGTCATTTCCTCTCGCACGAAAACTTGTACAGTGATTAAGAAAGATGAATAAAACATTACTGTGGACGTCTGACCCCATTCCGTTGGTGGGTTGAGGAGCAGCAGCCTCCCAAAGACGTAAAAAAAAGTAATTAAATTCAGTCATTTCCTCTCGACTGAAACTAGGTTCAAATGATAGTTAAGAAAATACCTTAACGAAAAAAAATCGTCTGCCACTTGTAGCGCGGTGGAATACCCGTCTGCCAAGCCCGTGAACATGTAAAAAAAAAACAGTCATTTCCTCTCGCATGAAATTTTGTCAGATGATAGTTTATAGACTATTATGAAGAAATAAATTCGTCTGCCACTTGTATCGCGGTGGAAAACCCGTCTGCCAAGGGCCTAAACATTGTATGGGGTGAAAAGTAAAAAACAATGCACATCGGCGTGTGGGGTATCTATGGATAGGTCTTTGAAAATGATATAGGGGTTTCTAAAAAAACTTTTGCATTTTAATCAACCGTTGGTGAGATATTCGCCGTGAAAGTCGTAAAAAGTGCATCCCCCCTCTTTTTTTTCGAAACTGTGAGGTCAAAAATTCTGAAAAAAATTGGGAGGGTGTAAATAAATAAGGTCTTTCAAAAATATTCGGTTTGAATAAATTACGTCAAACGGTTTTTGAATAAACGCTGAAAAACTGTCTTGTTCAAACAAAACGACTTAAGCGACGTGAGTTTCCCATAAAGATACGACCTTTTTTGCTACGATTTATTGGATATCGGTTTAAAATGAGAACTATCATTTATTTCATTTATTTCATTTATTTACTAGTAGGTGTCGGTATGGAACCCTTCATTGTGTGTGATCCGAGACGCACTCTAGGACGGTTTGAAAGTTATTCGATATGCCTCAGGTCGTATCTTCATAGGAAACACTGTCTTGCCCAAACAAAACGACTTAAGTGACGTGAGTTTCCTATGAAGACACGACCTGAGGCATGTCGAATAACTTTCAAGCAGTCCTAGAGTGCGTCAGGGATCACACACAATGAAGGTTTCCGTACCGACACGTACTAGTTCACATTTTAAACCACTATTCAATAAATCGTAGCAAAAAAGGTCGTATCTGTATGGGAAACTCACGTCGCTTAAGTCGTTTTGTTTGAACAAGACAGTTTTTCAGCGTTTATTCAAAAACCGTTTGACGTAGTTTATTCAAACCAAATATTTTTGAAAGTCTTTAGTTATTTACACCCTCCCAATTTTTTTCAGAATTTTTGACCTCACAGTTTAGAAATTCAAGAGGCGGGATGAACTTTTTACTACTTTCGAGGCGAATATCTCACCAACGGTTGAATTAAATGGAAAAGTTTTTTAGAAACCCCTATATCATTTTTAAAGACCTAGCCATAGATATCCCACACGCCGATGTACATTGTTTTTTTCTTTTCGTCCCATACAATGTTTAGGCCCTTGGCAGACGGGTTTTCCACCACGATACAAGTGGCAGACGAATTTATTTCTTCATAATGGTCCATAAACTATCATCTGACAAAATTTCATGCGAGAGGAAATGACTGAATTTAATTTTTTTTTTACATGTTCACGTGCTTGGCAGTCGGGTATTCCACCGCCCTACAAGTGGCAGACGATTTTTTTTCGTTAAGGTATTTTCTTAACTATCATTTAAACCTAGTTTCAGTCGAGAGGAAATGACTGCATTTAATTATTTTTTTTACGTCTTTGGGAGGCTGCTGCTCCTCAACCCACCAACGGAATCGTGGCAGACGTCCACAGTAATTTTTTATTCATCTTTCTTAACCACTCTATGTAGTTTTCATGCGAGAGGAGATTGGTAATCGTGACCTGTCGTTGGCCCGAGGTCTATATGGCCAATTGACACCATTAATTAAAATAAGAAAAATACCATGTCAAAAATTAAAGATAGCGGCCAACTAATATCAAAATTGTAAAATTTTCATTCTTCTTTTTTTGGTTATATTAAAAATAACAACTAAATGTCCAATTATATAGTCAATTTATATATTTACATAAAGTCTCATAGTATTATCTACGCGATAAAACAAAAATTATGACACCCCGTCTATTAGTTTTTGGACTATACGAATTACAAACGAGCCTTGGCGACTCGGTCATAGTGGTTATGGAAACAAACTGCACTTTTGTAATGAAAGCAAGTCACTTTTGCACAATCGTATTAGTGAAGAGACCAAATTTGATTACTTTTTTCGATAATATCTAATTTTCACCCGTCAGTAACCGAGACTACGCCACTTCGAAATTATAAGTCTAAAACGTTCTACTTAGTTAAAAGGTGGCCAGATTTGGACAATAAATGCGGAAATCGATACAGGAAAATGTTGTTCAACATAAAAAATAACGCTGTGATTTTATTTAACATAACTTAAGAAAAGAAATCCTTTTTTTGCAATAAACTTTTGATATTCATACCCTATAAGTACTTATATACCTTATATATTTTTTGAACCTTAAAAGAGTATTTTTTTCCAAAAACAATCATACTACAGAAAGTTTCCCCAATATAAAAAAAAACAACTATGAGAGTTATAAGCCATGAAAAAGTGTAAGTAATATAATATTTTATTTGTATCACGGGAGGATTCCCGCAACCGACGAGCTAGCAAGAGGAGATGTATGGATGTGACTGCAGCAAGAGATGTATGTAAGGACCGTAGTACTTGGCGTTCTTTGGTCTCTGCCTACCCCAATAGGATACGGGCGTGAGTATATGATGTGTGTAAGTATGTATGTATGGTAAGGGTTATTACTCGTACAACTCAAGTCAATAAAAGTAATTCCATTAGACTTTCGTTAGTAATAACCTCCTTACCTCCCTAAATGCACAATGTACTATAGATTAAAATTTTCTTAAACGCAGAAAAAACAGTGTAGGATTTTACAGAGTATAAATATCAAAAAAATAAAAATAAAATAAAAAGTTTATTGCTAAACACAGAAAAAAAAAATTCTTAAGTTTTGTAACAAAAAGCGTAATTTTTTTTAAGTTGAACAACATTTTTCTCTATCGATTGCCACATTTATTGTCCAAATCTGTCTACCTTTTAACTTAGTAGAACGTTTTAGACTTATAATTTTGAAGTGGCGAAAAGCGGATGAAAATTAGATATTATCGAAAAAATAATCAAGTTTGGTCTCTTCACTAATACCATTGTGCAAAAGTGACTTGCTTTCATTACAAAAGTGCAGTTTGTTTCCATAACTACTTTGACACAGTCGCCAAGGCTCGTTTGTAATTCGTATAGTCCAAAAACTAATAGACGAATTGTCATAATTTTTGTTTTATCGCGTAGATAATACTATGAGAATTTATGTAAATATATAAATTGACTATATAATTGGACATTTAGTTGTTATTTTTAATATAACCAAAAAAACAAGAATGAAAATTTTACAATTTTGATATTAGTTGGCCGCTATCTTTAATTTTTGACATGGTATTTTTCTTATTTTAATTAATGGTGTCAATACCAATCGATTGATACCCATATTACTTAAATAGCAGATGCCGTTTTGAAATTATACACTTTTTAAAAAATGGGGCTCCTCCTTTGGTAAATGACCGCCATTTTGAATTCCCGTCGATAACATTTTCATTTCGTCGGATGAAATCCTTTATATTGGTTCCTAGTATCACTGGAGAAAATGGATTGATTTCTGCATACGATGCAGTTTGATTTTGCTAAGCCTTTTGACTAACAGTGTTTTAACAAGAAACGCAATATTGAACACCATTTTTCTCATGAACTATTAGATATATCGAGAAAATGATAATAACCAAAGTTATAGATAAATTTATGCAAAACATAATTCTCATACAAAGTTTTTGTGTAGCACGAAGCATTTTTGAGTTCTAAAAAAAATTTAAAAAATTGGAAACTAAAAATTTTTTGCGTGGATAGTTTGGCCACGCTTAGTATAAGTTACAAGTAGCCTAAGGAACAACAGTTTCCATCGTGAGGCCAAACTTTATCACGACTTGTAACTCCCACAGGATTCATACCTACTACATCGATTTGCGGTTTTTCATTGAAATTGGGCCTGTACCGCTACCACTATCTGTAAAAGTCAGTTGTAGATAAAATAATTATGGTACCCAAACCAAGGTTATTGTGATCACACAGCAAAATATTAACTGGGCCACGGATGTGTTATGTACAAGAATCCATTATTTATTTGTTTTAGGTTACTCCGACAAAATGACATTCAACCTAGGCTTCATTGGCGGTGGCAACATGTCAACTGCTATAGTTAAAGGCATTTTGAATAAAAATACTCGTAAGTTCTTATTTAGCCTCTTATATACCAGACCCTTTATTTCTAAAACAGTTCTGTAACCTATAATACTTCAAAATCCCAATTTTATAAATGTAAATATTTTTTTTATAGCTGCCAGCAAACTTCTTGGACCTGCGCAGTAGCCGATTTATATACAAATTACGCTACTGCACATTGAAGGTTCAAGATTATTACATTATACCAATAATAATGTGTGAAAATCGTATAAGTTTAAATCAATATATAGGTTCAAGATGTTTGCCGGCAACTATAAAAAGTCTAACTAAAGTACTTTACTTGACTTATTAAATGTAAAAATGTGAGGGTACCCATAACTCAGTGGAATTTTCCAGGACATCTATACAGTGATTATTTTGAAATTTTTCTTTGTAGACACACTCTCACCGTCTAAAATCTGGGTATCAGGACCTCACTTGAATAACCTGAAGCACTGGACTGAACTAGGTACCAATGTTACTACAAAAAATGGTGAAGTATTCTGTAACTGTGATGTCATATTTTTGGGTGTAAAACCAAGCATGCTTGAAGCAGCTGTCACTGACTGCCTCAATACTATTACTACTGCTGTGTCATGTAGAAAGGTGCTTTTTGTTTCAATGTTGGCCGGGATTACTATTCGTGAATTGCAAAAGGTTTGTGTGTCTTTATGTTTCTTTTATTATTATCCAAAATATGGGTTATGGGTAAAATGAGTCAGTGAACGTTGTTAAGCATGAAACTTCTAAATTGAACCTTTGAACTTGTGAAACTTTTTTACACTTTATTTTATCCAATGTCTGAAACTGCTTGTTGATCTTCAGTTTTTAATTCCAGTTTGGTCAAACAACGCAACTTGTAATTTTATTGTGATGGGTTTGCATCCTGTAAGCTAATTAATTAATAAATAAATAAATATCAGAAAGCAAGAAGTAAATTATTATACATATCCATACAGTGCCAAAGGCAAAGAAAAGTTTGTTACTGAAACAACAGTTGTTTCACTGGATCACATTACATGTGTGTCTCAGTGGCTACCAAAATATACATGGTATGGAACTGTTATTTTCAAGGCACAAGTCAAGTTTTTACCAGTCATTTTTATATACAAGTAATTATCATTTATGCATGCTACAACTTAGCTAGTTTAGCTTTTCAAATCATATTAAATTTATTATCATTTACAGGTATTAAAACAACTGTCCAAAGATGTGAGTGTGATTCGGTTAATGCCCAATACTCCGATGACTGTTGGAGAGGGAGCCTGCCTGTACACACCGGATGAGAGTGTGACAGAAGACCAGTGTAAACTGGTGGAGCAACTAATGAACAGCTGTGGGATCTGTGAAAGGGTGCCAGAGTCCCTGATGGATTCTTTGGGTGCCGTAATTGGCTGCGGGCCCGCATTTGTAAGTTTATATTTAATAGCTTAAGTATTTGAATCGAACACATTATCATTTACTTTTATTGTGATCCATAATGGGATGTAACATTTAATGACGATTTTTTTAAGAGACCCTGACATAAGCTATCAAATAAAGTATATCTATCGTATATATGTATATAAACGTAAAAGTCCTGACTGACTGACTGACTGACTCACTTAAATCAACGCCCAGCCCAAACCGTTGGACCTAGAGACCTGAATTTTTCACAATAGTCGTTTTTATAACGTTAGTATATGGTTAGTATCCACTAAGAAGGGGTTTATCAAAATTCATCCCCTAAGGGGATGAAATGAGGGTCCAAAGTTTGTATGGGGAAACCAGATCAGTATAGACTATTTAATTCTAAACTTCACACGAGTATTTCTAACAATAAATATGTAAATTAAATACGTGTTTCAGGGTTTTTGAAAATTCAACCCCTAAAAGGGGGAAATGTGGTTACAAAGTCAAAAATCGACATGGACGTACGATATATATAAAGAACTTTCACGTGGACGATGTCGCGGGCGACAGCAAGTTAGATATATCTATAAAACAAATTCTAGTATTCGATTAACACATTAAATAAATCTAAAATAGTTATGGTATCTTATCTGGGACCTATTGCATAATAAATTACAACTAATATTACAAGCGGAAGTCTCTTTCGAATGAAAGGGATTGAAAGGAGACTGCCGCTTGTAATATTAGTTGTAATTTATTATGCAATAGGCCCCTGGTAGCTTATGAGCTGCTCTATCAGCCTTAGTCTTGACATTGGTTTTAGGGACATTCTGTGGACCTATTTGTAAACAAACTCAACATCGTCTTAGTTGACAACTTCTACCTACATATTTTACTAGTGTAGCGAATTATAATGGAGTGCTAACTTCACAGCAAAAAAGTCGTCGCTATAGGGTTTCTGTAAATGTAATTTTCACTACAATGCTGAGTGTATCCATACAAAACAAATGGCCGTAACGGATGTTGTTAACTGTTATTTTCACGGTCATCGTTAACTCTGTAATTTGGTACATTTACTTCTGTATTAATTTTTCCTTGTTTTTGATGTTTTCCAGGTGTACATAATAATTGAAGCTCTAGCGGATGGCGCAGTGAAGCAGGGTGTTCCCCGTGAGCTTGCCTTGCGTTTCGCAGCTCAAATGGTCGCAGGTAGCGGAAAAATGGTCTTGCAGTCTGGGAAACACCCTGGCCTGCTGAAGGACGAAGTGTGCTCTCCAGGAGGCTCCACTATCTGTGGAGTTACTGCACTTGAGGATGGGAAGATAAGGTATAGTATCGCTTTTGTAGTATTTGCCGTTAAAATATTTATGCATCTAATTCTGTGACGTCATATAGGCACTCACTGGAAGTAAATACAGTCAAGGGCACCAATATGTATACATTTTTTCACCTTATTCCATTGAAATAAGGTCCAAAAATGTATACATATTTATACCCTTGACTATACCTAATAAACTGTTTAATAACCAGTGAGTGCCAATAGCGACATGAGTGGATTTTCTGTCATTGAAAGGGTGGTTCAATAATCGTTTTATCGGATTACTTACCTAAGTATACCTTTTTTGCCCATTTTTTTACAAAGAAAGTAAATTTAAAGTATTATAAATATACCTAGATATTTTTCTAGCAGGAACAGAATTTGCTTAGTGCTTACCACAATAAAAATATCGACAAGTACTAGTTATCGATAAGTATATACTTACTACTTCAACGACAAGACGTATTTTCAATGAATAGTTATTTATTATAGAGCAGTCTACATGAAACTTTCAGGGTGTATAGTATTTTTTATTTATCTTGATTGTACCTATAGTGTAAAATTTGTAGAGAGAATTTGTGTTGTATAGAGACACAGACACAGATTTACTATGGGATCAAAAATGGGTTTGGGATATACTCAATCTTGTATCATTCTGCGTCAATTTGAAAGACAATTTGGGTGTGGGTTTATCATGGAGTGACTTATGGGAGAATTAATTCAGTGACACGAAGAAAGAAAGTTACAAAAGGGTTTCAAATTGATTTCTAAAGTATGTAAAATATAAATAAATTTATAGTTTGGTTACTATTATCTATTTTTAACGCACCCTATTATCCTATATTTTTCTTTGTATTATCTCTATGACGTTGAAGTGGCACTTATCGATAACAGGACTGTCGATGTTTTTATTTTGTCAAACACTTAGACGTCAACGTTCGTGCTAGAAAAATATCTAGGTATAATTATAAATCAAAATTTAATGGTTTTTGTTGTTTATCAGGTAGTAGTACGGCTTGTTAGCTCGAAGTACGGTCACATCTGGAAGAAAGCACGAAACTTGGCATGCATGAAGCTTAAATTTTTGTGTTTCAAAAATTTTAGGGAAACACGCTGACAGACCTTTTTTTCCCCCCTCCCCCCCCACTTTTGTGTGCCGAATTACAGTTTTATTTTTTATTTTATTGAAAACGGCTGAAGCTAGGAGAAAACCGTCAATGAAAAAAATGTTCCTTATAAAATTATCTACAAGTCGTTCTTTGGATATATTTTGATTGGACCTATAGTTTTCAAAATATACGAGCATTTATTAGGGTAAGTACAGCAGAAAAGGTGCTAGAGGGCAGATTACTAACATTTTTGTGCGCGTCGAGTTACGAGCAAGAAATTTGTACTATAGATAAAGTGTTCCGCAATGATTATTTTCAGATGTGGAGATTAGTTAGATTCGTCCCCTGTGCGCGGGGAGAACGGGGTGAATTGGACCAAGCACACCTTTTTTTCGTCTCTTTCTCACTGATCAGTTAAGGCTACTATTAGTAGAGAGGCCAATTTGAAAAAAGTCGTCAAATAACGAAGTTCGTTTGTACGAGCAGTCGCCTAACGACGACTGGTATCGTTGGATTCAGTGACGTCTCCCGAGTATGAAACTCGATGTCGTCACTCTCTAAAGTGGTGGAGGGGGTAACTATGACGTCACAAAGATGGCGGTTGGTGGTATCAAGTTTTATCGATTATCTCTTTAACTATTCAACGTATTGCAACAAATGAGGTGTCAAATGAAAGCTCTTTAAATTGCTAATAATTCGTGTTAAGGAATTAAATGTGTAAGTCTAATAATTAAAAAGTTTTTCTTAAAAAATCGTACTTTTGAAAAAGTCATTTTTTTTAAATTGCAAAGAACTCGATGAAAGAGGCCATTTCTTTAAAAAATACCTCAAATGATTGACAATGCCAAATTCATCTTCTATACAATGCTTTTTGAATTATTAGAATCGGTTCATAAATGAGTACGCCAGGAACATTTCACCGCGGGCGGGGCGAACGTCGCGGGCGCGCGCGCGTTTGCTGATGATCGCGACTGTGTAGACATTCTTAAGTGTAGCTCTACAACTACTTAACCGATTTAGACAAGTGGGGTATCATATGAAAGCTCTTTATATTGCCATTAATTTGTTTCAAGTAATGAAATGTGTAAGTCAAATAATTAAAAAGTTTTTCCAAAAATATAGTATTTTTGAAAAAGTAATTTTTATTTTAACTTCAAAAAACTCGATGAAAGACGCCATTTCTTTAAAAAATATTTCATATGTTTGAAAATTCTACATTCATCCTCTATATAATGCTTTTTGAATTATTAGAATCGGTTCGTAAATGAGTACGCCAGGGACATTTCGCCACGGGCGGGGCGAACGTCGCGGCGCACGCGTGTTTGCTGACGAACGCGACTGAGTAGCCTTTCTTAAGTGCAGCTCAACAACTACCTAGTACCTAACCGATTTAGACAAATGAGGTGTCATATGAAAGGTATTTTATTACTTAATAAAAATAAATTTCATAGCCAGAACACTTGCTCAGAGATTTAAAAAAAAGAAAATAAATCCAAAAAAAATGGTTTCGCCTTATGTTAGACAACAAAATCATCATCATCATCACATCAGCCGCAAGACGTCCACTGCTGGACATAGGCCTCCCCCAAAAAGTGCCACAATGACCGGTCCTGCGCAACCTGCATTCAGCGGACTCCCGCGACCTTTACCAGGTCATCAGTCCACCTTTTGGGGGGTCTACCCACTCTGCGCCTTCCGGTCCGTGGTCGCCACTCGAGAACCTTTCAGCCCCAACGGCCATCGGTTCTACGCGCAATGTGCCCCGCCCACTGCCACTAGTTTAGCGATTCGAAAGGCTATATCGGTTACTTTGGTTCTGCTACGGATGGCGTCATTTCTGATGCGATCACGCAGTGAAACTCCGAGCATAGTCCTCTCCATTGCCCTCTGCTGAGTGGCTTTGACCCTATGGTGAGCGACCACGTTTCCGTACCATATGTCATTACTGGCAACACGAACTGGTCAAAGACTCTCGTCTTGAGACACTGCGGAATATTGGACGAAAAGATATGCCGTAGCTTCCCGAACGTTGCCCAGCCGAGTCGGATTCGACGATTAACCTCTTTCTCAAAGTTGGACCTGCCTAACTGGACAGTCGGTCCTAGCTATACATAATCGTCTACAACTTCGAGCGTAAAGCGTTCGATTGTAACAGGAGTTGGTGGTACATGGGCATTTGACATGATCTTCGTCTTATCCATGTTCATCCTTAGACCAACTCGCTCGGAGGCTTTACTGAGGTCATCGAGCATTGTACTTAAATCCTCCATGGTTTCAGCCAAGACTACTATGTCGTCAGCAAACCGAAACTGAGTGATGTACTCGCCGTTTATGTTGATGCCTAGCCTTCTCCAGTCCAGATTCTAGAAAACATCCTCCAGTGCAGCGGAGAACAGTTTAGGAAAAATATCTCCTTGCCTGATGGGTTTCGAGTTCCAGTCCTAGAGTCGGACTAACATAGTGGCGTTTTCGTAGTTTCGAACAAACACTTCAGTACTTCGATATAGCGGTAGTCTACTTGGCACCTCTGTAGAGATTGTAAGTACTGCCCAGGTTTCGATCGAATCGAAGGCTTTCTCATAGTCCACAAAAGCTAAACAGTGGGGCAGTTTGTACTCTTTAGTCTTCTGTGTACAGACCACCACTTCTGTATACAGAGTAACATAGACCACATCCATACGCTTCGTCAGGTTATAGCCTGCCGGACTTCAACGCGAAACTGGGCAAGAGAGATGGTGAAGAGCTGAGAGTGGGGCAATTTGGAGTTGGAAGTCGGAAACACCGGAGCCAACTACTGGCTGGTTTCTTGGAGAAGGAGGGACTCTACAATCTCTACATGATTAATTCCTTCTTTAAGAAACGTGAGCATAGAAAGTGGACCTGGATGAGTCCCGACGGTGCAACTAAAAACGAGATTGACTTCATCATGTCGACGAAGAAGCATATATTCAATGATGTCTCTGTGATCAATACGGTTAAAACCGGAAGTGATCGCCGTCTGGTAAGAGGCACATTGAATATATGTGTTAAGCTAGAGCGCTCTCGTCTGATGAAGTCCACGCTCCGACCATCCGCAGCCCAAATCCAAAACCCCGAGAGCTTTCAGCTGGAACTCCAGAACCGTCTCGATTGCCTAAGTGGCGATGTAGATGAATTCAATGACGGGTTTGTGGACGCTGTCCATACCACAGGGTTTAAATTCTTTAAAGCCCACCGGGCCAACTGAACCAATAGGCCCTCTAACTCCACTCAAAGGCTCTTCGAGTAAAGGAGTAGTATGGTTCTACAGTCTTCAGTCGATGCGACATTATATCGGCAGCTCAATTAGATAGATCTCCAAATCCCTGACCCGTGATCTGCGCCAATTCAATACAAAACGTATTGAAGAGGTGATCGAGCGGGATAAGGGCTCAAAAGTTTTCGCAAGAGAGCTGTCTATTGGGCTGAGCCAGCTCGCCAAATTAAAAACTGAGGATGGTAGAATTGTCTCATCCAGAAGACCTGAGCTTCTGAGCGAGATAGAGCGCTTCTATGGACAGCTATACACGTCAACTAGCAGACCCCGAAGTCGGTCTAGTGGAAGATACTAGAGCTAGACTAACCCTGCACTATACCGATCACATTCCGGACATCAGCCTGTAAGAGATTAGAATGGCTCTTAAACAGCTCAAAAACAACAGGGCACCCGGTGAAGACGGAATTACAGCCGAACTCCTGAAGGAGTGTGGAAAACCGGTCTTTACAGCCCTTCAGAAGTTGTCCGACTCTGTCTTACTGGAAGGGAGAACGCCAAAGGCATGGAACACAGGCGTGGTGGTGCTGTTAAGAACTATCGATCCATCACGCTTTTGAGCCATGTCTACAAGCTGTTTTCAAGAGTGATTATAAACCGTCTGGCAGCACGCTAGATGACTTCCAGCCTGCCGAAAAAGCCGGTTTCCGAAGAGGCTTTAGTACCATAGACCACACAGGTTATAACCGAAGCGTATGGATGTGGTCTATGTTACTCTGCATACAGAAGAATGAAGAGTACCCTGCCCCTCTGTTTAGCGTTTGTGGACTATGAGAAAGCCTTCGATGCGATCGAAACCTGCGCGGTACTACAATCTCTACAGCGGTGCCAAGTAGACTACCGCTATATCGAAGTACTGAAGTGTTTGTACGAAAACGCTACTATGTCAGTCCATTCCGCTGCAGCGGGGAGTCAGCAGGCAAGGAGTTCCTAAACTGTTCTCCGCTGCACTGGAGGATGTTTTCTAGAATCTGGACTGAAGAAGGCTAGGCATCAACATAAACGGCAAGTACATCACTCACTTTCGGTTTGCTGACGACAACTATGTCGTCAGACTACTAAGTCTTAGCTGAAACCATGGAGGATTTAAGTACAATGCTCAATGACCTCAGTAAAGCCTCCGAGCGAGTTGGTCTAAGGTAAGGATGAACATGGATAAGACGAAGATCATGTCAAATGCCCATGTAGCACCAACTCCTGTTACAATCGGACGCTTTACGCCCGAAGTTGTAGGCGATTATGTATACCTACGACAGATCGTCCAGTTAGGTAGGTCCAACTTTGAGAAAGAGGTTAATCGTCGAATCCGACTCGGCTAGGCAGCGTTCGGGAAGCTACGGCATATCTTTTCGTCCAATATTGCGCAGTGTCTCAAGACGAGAGTCTTTGACCAGTGGGTGTTGCCAGTGATGACAGCCCATGGTGAGCGACCACGTTTCCGTACCATTGTACGGAAACGTGGTCGCTCACCATGGGCTCAAAGTCACTCAGCAGAGGGCAATGGAAAGAGCTATGCTGGGAGTTTTTCTGCGTGATCGCATCAGAAATGACGTCATTCGTAGCAGAACCAAAGTAACTGATATAGCCTTTCGAATCGCTAAACTTAAGTGGCAGTGGGCGGGGCACATTGCGCGTAGAACCGATGACCGTTGGGGCTGAAAGGTTCTCGAGTGGCGACCACGGATCGGAAGGCGCAGCGTGGGTAGACCCCCCACAAGGTCGACTGATGACCTGGTAAAGGTTGGTTAGGTAGTTGTTGAGCTACACTTAAGAAAGCCTACACAGTCGCGTTCGTCAGCAAAAGCGCGCGGGCCACGATGTTCGCCCCGCCCGCGGCGAAATATCCCTGGCGTACTCATTTATGAACCGATTCTAATAATTCAAAAACCATTATATATAGGATAAATGAAGCATTTCCAATCATATGAAGTATTTTTTTAGAGAAATAGCCTCTTTCATCGAGTTTTTTGAAGTTAACATAAAAATGTCATTTTCAAAAATACGATTTTTTGCAAAAACTTTTTAATTGTTTGATTTACACATTTCATTACTTGAAACAAATTAATGGCAATATAAAGAACTTTCATATGATACCTCATTTGTCTAAATCAGTTAAGTACTTGTTGAGCTACACTTAAGAATGTCTTCACAGTCGCGTTCGTCAGCAAACGCGCGCGCGCCGCGACGTTCGCCCCGCCCGCGGCGAAATATCCCTGGCGTACTCATTTATGAACCGATTCTAATAAATCAAAAAGCATTATATATAGGATAAATGTAGAATTTTCAATCATATGAAGTATTTTTTAAAGAAATAGCCTCTTTCATCGAGTTTTTTGAAGTTAAAATAAAAATGACTTTTTCAAAAATACGATTCTTTGGAAAAACTTTTTAATTGTTTGACTTACACATTTCATTATTCAAAACAAATTAATGGCAATATAAAGAACTTTCATATGATACCTCATTTGTCTAAATCGGTTAAGTAGTTGTTGAGCTACACTTAAGAATGTCTTCACAGTCGCGTTCGACAGCAAACGCGCGCGCGCCGCGACGTTAGCCCCGCCCGTGGCGAAATGTCCCTGGCGTACTCATTTATGAACCGATTCTAATAATTCAAAAAGCATTGTATAGAGGATGAATTTCACAATTTCAATCATATGAAGTATTTTTTAAAGAAATGGCCTCTTTCATCGAGTTTTTTGCAGTTTAAAAAAAATGACTTTTTCAAAAGTACGATTTTTTAAGAAAAACTTTTTAATTATTAGACTTTCACATTTAATTCCTAAAAACGAATTATTAGCAATTTAAAGAGCTTTCATTTGACACCTCATTTGTTGCAATACGTTGAATAGTTAAAGAGATAATCGATAAAACTTGATACCACCAACCGCCATCTTTGTGACGTCATAGTTACCCCCTCCACCACTTTAGAGAGTGACGACATCGAGTTCCATACTCGGGAGACGTCACTGAATCCAACGATACCAGTCGTCGTTAGGCGACTGCTCGTACAAACGGAATTTTGATTTTAGCCACTTGGCCTCCCTACTATATGGCTTGCGGGGTATCGTTTTCGTGTAAAACAGACATCAGGAATTCATTTTTAGGGTTCGTTACCCGAAAGTTCCAAGCGGAACCCTATTGTTGTGAGTCATGCGTCCGTCCGTCGTCTGTTTTACAGGTTTCACAGCCAAACGGTTGGAGCTACAGGCTTCAAATTTTCACAGTATAAGCATCTTGTCGACCCAAAACCACACCAATTGTCAAAAAATATTTTTAATAATATTTAATGAGGGCTCCCATAGAGCTGAAGGGGGGCGCAAAAAAATTTTTTTTACTCACCCCATCGAGTGGGTTATTGTTGTTTAGAGCTCATTGCGTAGATAAATACTGTATTTTTTATTTAAAAAAAGATTTGAAAACAAAGGCGTGAGAAGTCACTAAAGTCCGCTTTTTTACAAAATTGGTTCTAAGATTTTTTAAACTTCCCATTGACCTGTAAACTTGAAATTTGGTAGTAATCTTTATTATTGCATATATTTTACCAACAAATACAAAAAAAATACTAAAACTATTTTTTGCGTTTTTTTTTATTTTTTTTCTAACAAAAAAAATATTTTTATTTTATTAGTATTTGTTAGTAAAATGTACGCAACAATAAACATCATAACCAAATTTTATCTTCGTAAGTCAATGGGAAGTTTTAAAAATCTTAGGGACAAATTTTGTAAGATAGCGGACTTTAGTGACTTCTCACGCCTTTGCTTTCAAATCTTTTTTTAAATAAAAAATACAGTATTTATCTACGCAATGAGCTCTAAACAACAATACCCCACTCGATGGGGTGAGTAAAAAAAAAATTTTTGCGCCCCCCTTCAGCTCTATGGGAGCCCCCATTAAATATTATTAAAAATATTTTTTGACAATTGGTGTGGTTTTGGGTCGACAAGATGCTTATACTGTGAAAATTTGAAGCCTGTAGCTCCAACCGTTTGGCTGTGAAACCTGTAAAACAGACGACGGACGGACGCATGACTCACAACAATAGGGTTCCGCTTGGAACTTTCGGGTAACGAACCCTAAAAATGAATTCCTGATGTCTGTTTTACACGAAAACGATACCCCGCAAGCTATAGTAGCCTTAACTGATCAGTGAGAAAGAAACGAAAAAAAAGTGTGCTTGGTCCAATTCACCCCGTTCTCCCCGCGCACAGGGGACGAATCTAACTAATCTCCACATCTGAAAATAATCACTGCGGAACACTTTATCTATGGTACAAATTTCTTGCTTGTAACCCGATGCGCACAAAAATGTTAGTAATCTGCCCTCTAGCACCTTTTCTGCTGTACTGACCCTAATTCATCCTCGTATATTTTGAAAACTATAGGTCCAATCAAAATATATCCAAAGAACGACTTGTAGATAATTTTATAAGGAACATTTTTTCCATTGACGGTTTTCTCCTAGCTTCAGCCGTTTTCAATAAAATAAAAAAAAACTGTAATTCGGCACACAAAAGTGGGGGTGAGGGGGGGAAAAAAAGGTCTGTCAGCGTGTTTCCCTAAAATTTTTGAAACACAAAAATTTTAGCTACATGCATGCCAAGTTTCGTGCTATCTTCCAGATGTGACCGTACTTCTTCATAGATTCGAGCTAACAAGTCGTACTATAGATTTTGCAGTTTAAGAATAATATTTTATACCGTGTATACTCAGTGTATACTTGTTTCATTAACTATTCAAACTTGTTAATATGTTTTCAGGGCAACTTTAATCAACGCAATACAGGCATCCACACTCAGAACTAAAGACCTTGGGAAGAAATAGAAAAAACATGCTTGCAACTGTTCTACTAGACCTTATACTATTTATAAGTTGAAAAATTTAGTGAAAACTTTTTAACACAGTAATTAGTAAGTGTAAGTTCCTAGTGAGTTACATGACAGATCTAGTCATTAATGGTAAAAGTGATTAACTAATGTATTAATTATCTATATATTACCTCATTTTATTAATTTGATGAAATCAGTATAAATTATTATTTTATATAGAACATTCCCGTGAGTTAAATTATAATGAAACATGTCGAGCGATATTCGAACTTAGGGGGCTCTTAGCTCCCAATGACATTCGATCTGTATATAATCCTCCGTTTCCACGTGTTTTTAGGCTTATCGTATTGCCAACAAGGAGGTTTACCGAAATGTAATCCCATATTTACTTCAAAACTGTGTCTTCGAGATATATTATTATGGCATCAACATTTGGCAATTTTAGTTTAGACCAAAAAAAGACAGTTTTTTGGACAGTCAAGGGCACCAATATGTATACATTTTTTCACCTTACTCCATTGAAATAAAGTCCAAAAATGTATACATATTTATGCCCTTGACTGGACGTAAGTACACTATCTAACTTTTGTGAAAATGAGTTAAAAATAAATCGAAAAACAGTAGTGTAGATTTCATATAAATAGATGCATAAATAACACTAATATCGAAAAAAGAGCGTTTTTGCACCATTTTTGTATAAAAGATAAAAAAAAATCCGCTGTTGTAAATGTAGATAAATGATCGGGGAACCAATAACCGTTTTAGCCATAAATATGTCTATAGTTTTGACATATTTATGGCTGGTTTTGGGTCAAAAATCGAGGAATTGCGCGTGGACCCCAATAAAAAAAAGACGCGTAGCTCGAGATAAGCCGAAATACTCTTGTGGCCATCATGTGCTAGGCCTAAAGACGTGAGTGACCCGTTTCATTATAATTTAATGATGTAATAATAATTTGAAACCTATGACAATAATCATGTATATTTGTTAAATTAAAAACATTTAACTAGAATATCTAATCTGAAGTCAAGGGCTTTACGGTTGCAAAAAGCTGAATATACTTTAATTGGTGAGCTTGAATAGTTTTATTCTCACTACAAATATCTTTTGCTTGTTTATTATGGGCATCTAGTATAATATTTTCGTAACATATTTCTTTGTTACTAGTTTTTAATTCCCCTCGGGGTTTGGGAAGTCAAATGGAAATCGCCTCCTTAATAGTGCCTGCGTTAATTCCTGGGTCTGGGCACAGAATAAGTAATAGTACTACGTACAGAAGTTGCACTGTTAACAAATCGCCAACTTACAACCCCAAATTATAATAGGTAAATAACAAATATTGACCACACCAAGCGAATGACGAGACGACGCGATCGTCCGGTAGCAATTCGTGGCCGCCACTGAATGAGTACCACCCGAGGATGTACTTGCAGCGACGCGGCGAACTGACGGAGTGAAAGCCCCCTGGACGCATCCGAATTATATTCTTAATAGGATACTAGGTAATACTATTTCCATCAACAGACAATATAATAAGTACTTACACTATTTCGTATCACCGCAACATTTAGAAACACAATTGTGCCCTTCTCCTTTGCCCGTCAATAAAGTTTACGGACGGTTCGCAGGACCATAAGATAAATTTAATTCTGGGCAATTGGGTTTATAAATTTATAACATAGTGTGCTATAGCTAAGCTATTATATGAATAGAAACCCAAAAAAATATCACAATTAATACTAAATTAGAACAATTAATCAAAACTCAACAATATATTGGACTATACTAAAAGTTTTTTTTTTATACTACGCAACATTTCACGAACAAAAACGACAAATTACCCTTTTTTTGCCATACAACAGTACTAGTGCTGTGACGTATCACATTTCGATGTCAATCAGTATGGAGCGTTTTCACTGCTCGAAGACTGCTTCTCATTTTCGTCTTTGGTGTTGCTCTAATTGTAATCTTACATTCAAAGGCCGTGCTAGGATAAGCTAAGTGATTCTGCCCCCATCGAGTTTGGGCTTGTAATTTTTATGGACGGTGTGGCTCTACATTAGTAATGAATGTGCAAAATTTGAGCACCCTAAACTTTATAGTTTTTGATTTAAAAAAAACGAAATATGTTTTTTCTTCGATATTTTTTTTTTGTAGCCAACCGATTTTAGTGTGCTTCACATAATATTGTACACTTACTAAAGATGATTATATGACATAAATTATATGTTCATTATGTCATAGAAAAAAAGTAAAAAAAAAGCTGACTAAACTTTTCAGATATTTTTTTATTTACTTCCACGTTAGAGACCGCTCTATTTTTTTCACCAATAATACACCCACCAACGACATATAATATACATATTTTTTTTTCGAAATTATAGCAGTGGGAGAACATGGAGATATCTTTACATAAAATACCTACTTTACATACATTTCCTAGAACCGCTATATATAAAAAGGAATGATTGAAAGCTCTTTAGAGAAACGTGCATGACATACTAAATACTGGCCACTGGCCTAAATATTTTTATTTTATGACCAAGATTAACTTCATGATAATATTATGTTAGTTACTTAGAGATAATCGGATACCGATTAACTAGGGGCAAAATGCCGCAACGTAAACATTGCTCACCTTATTACAATGAAATAAGGTGCAAAACTGTAAACATTTTTGACGTCGACAGTACATCAAAACAGGACACTTTTGATAAAACAAGTCATAATTCATAAGTATACTCGTAAGCGATAAAATGAAATAATTAACTCCTCGTGACTTTGGATAGGTACCTATATCTATACCGCTGAATACTTCAGTTGTTTTGAGTCAGGAATCTCAGTCTTCACTCAGAATATTTCTTCATGTCAGCACCAAAATAAATCTTCCTTGACGTAACTCTCGGCGTATACGGATGGTACGGGTGCATACACACAGATTTTCTTCTGAAGAGAAAGAGCGAGGCGCGTCGGGCTAGGCCTACACTGATGTCTATACTTTTGTGCCTCGGTATATCCATCATGGGTAGATCTCCATCCTCACTCTCTGTCTTGAAACAGTTTAATTTTCGAAAACGATCGCGGACGTTATCCAAATTCGGCGTCACCGAAGTTCGGATGCTGGGTATTCTGCGCAGAAACGACACCTTTTTCCCTGGTCCATTTTCATTGGTATTTTTTTTAGTCTTTGTGGATTTGTCAGTTGTAATTAGTTTAACAAGAGATTCTTCTGCTCCAGTTTTGGGTGTCAATATTTTATCACTCATCACTATTGGTTAGGCGAGAGCATTTTTTACACGTTTACTTGGTTACGCTGGACTGGATACTATTTTCGAGTGATGATCTTCAGCTTGGCAGCATTGATTCAGTGCGACGCAAGCCGCGATAAGATAGGATTTAGATAGCGGTGATTATGCCATGATTTATATATCTAAGTATATACATAAAGTTTTAGAGAGCACTTTTTATTATGTTTTTCTCGTTCACGGGACAATGGTGTCCCGGACCTTTGGGAGGCGTGCGCGGAGCCGAAGTACCGAGGTACCTAAGTACCATCGAGTACCACATAGCCAACACGTAGAGGCCCATTTAACAATTTAATGAAATGCAAGGGATACACATTATGTTAGAATAAGAGTTTTTGATGTAAATAAAAGCGTTCTTTTGTCATATGTTATTGCAGGTTGACTGTTGATTGGTAATTGGTAGGTACCTACTGAACCAACTTGGTCGGTAAGTGACGCATTGGATTTTCAGCCTTGAGTTCAGACACCGTGACGGGTTTACCTTGCAATAGTTGCACGGCGGTGGACTTCCGATGTCCAAAATCAACGTCCGGCCGACTTATTATCTCTTGACACCGACTTGAAATTGGCAGGGGGTTTCGTAATGTATTAATGGCATTACGTCATCGTGGCACGTCAATAATGCTAATACGTAGTTCCTTTGCAGAACGAACTACGTACCTAGGTCGCGATATACATATATATATACTAACAAAACAACACCGACCGCTTTCGCCTATTTGGTAGTGACCCTGCCTACGACGCTGGAGGTCCCGGGTTCGATTCGAATCCCCGTGGGGGGCATTTGTTTGCGTGATGAGTTTCCCGAGTCTTGGATGTTTTCTATGTATTATGTATCTATTTACCTATGAAAGTACGTGTGTCAGCGCCTACTAGGTATCCATAGTACTAACCTATGAGTAGTAAAATGCGTGTTTTACATTACCTGAAGAAATCACACTTATCTAGGGATATTTTAACACTTCAACGAATTTATAATATTTATTTAAATTAAAACAATAAATAAACAGGCCAAGTGCGAGTCGGTTCTATAAAAACGGCAAAAAAATCACGTCTGTTGTATGGGAGCCCCCTTAAATATTAAGTAATTTTATTCTATTTTTGTATTTGTTGTTATAACGGCAACAGCATCATCTGTAAAAATTTCAAGTGTCTAATTATCACGGTTCATGAGATACAGCCTGGTGCCAGACGGACAGACGGACGGACGGACAGCGGAGTCTTAGTAATAGGGTCCCGTTTTACCCTTTGGGTACGGAACCCTAAAAACACGCAATGAAAAGGTGACTTGCGTTAGGTACTACGATAGTTTCGTGGAATTACACCTATGTGAAACATTGCTCTGTATCGTATGTAGGCACTCAAAACTTTGCATGTCTGAAAACCGTCAAGGTTCGCGTGATGGCGTTTACTGCACTAAAGTAATTAACATTTTGTTATGTAGAGTAACACAGTGACCCAAGCCCGCACACGGTATTCTCAAGAGGCAATTTCGTTACGTGAGCTGTAGCAAACTAGCAAGGTTGGTACAGTCCCATTTTCCAACGTGTGACGTTGTCGTTTGTTTTCCCGTTTCGTTCTTTTATATGGTTTTTCATACACGCCCGAGAGAGATAGCGCTCAAGGATTGTGTAGGCAGTCTGCGCAGGCGCTCGCGTCATCGTGCAGTTTTCCTCGCCTCACCGGCTGTTAGTAATAGTGCTTCAACACTGGAACTAAGACGGATTTATTTTCTTACTTGAGTCGTGAAGTGAAACATTGTAAATTAAAAAGGTATTGTTACTATTTTAACTTGTCTCTGAAATGCTTTAGCTTGCTTGTTAGTCGTCCACTATAGGTATCTGCCGTAATCTGCCTAATCAGGATACTTAATTAATATGCACTATGGGGAATATGGTAATTGAGTGATGTTTATTTCAGCTGTATTCAGGTGGTCTCACCACAACACTTACTGTTTCATGTATTCATGTTTCGTTTATTAGTTCCGTCTGACAGATGGTATACCTAATTATGTTTTTATTAATTGGTCTTGTAATAGGTAAATACGCAGCAAATTTACCTTAAAATACTAACGTTTCAGTATCTAATATACTTAGGTAGGTACCTATACTTTTTGGCGACTGATAATGGCCATTTTCACAATTTAGATTTTTCATATTCCTGTTAAACTGATATTAAGTAGGTACCTATAATTGCCCAATTATACCCAAAGTAAGCAAAAATCATTTTGTATCTTCTCGACCTTCTCGTGTCCTTTTCTATATCGGTAATGAGTTTCACCTAGCTCTCTGTAAGATGTCACGATTTTATGGACTTTAAATAATACCTAACAGAATATACTTAGGATCATACCGTAATTCCTTTTGGATGAGCATTAGGTACGATTGCGATGAAGTCTTACTAAGAATACCTATGTATAGTGTTCGTCAACACGAAAATAGTAAAGAACTACGTCTCAGAGGATTTGAGGTTTTCCCCTTTATTTGTCATTGTGAATACCTACGTTTTACTTGGACTAATAGGTATGAGCTATTTTCCAGCAACATGGTGTGACTAACACTGCAATCTCTTTATCAATAAGATAAAACGTCGCCTAGTGATAATATAAATATGTGATGTTGATAACCGCCACATGAAACGACAATGGCTATCAGAAATTAAATAAATACCTGTTATTTTGTGGACAATTACAATTAAGCGCCTTTGCGTTTTGATAAGGCATTTGAATTGTAATTTAAAGCGGGGTTTTGTTTAATTTTAGTTAAAGAAGTATCGGACGTGATGGGTCTATGTCTGTCGTTCGATTGCGGAGATTGTGACGTGTGTTGTAACCCGTGCTGCCTCGCGCTGAGTGCCTGTTGCCTGGTGCCCTGCCTCTGTCCGAACGCCTGCGGCCAACAACAGCAGCCGCCGCCGACAGTGCACGTCCATCACCCGCCAGTAGTGATCGAGCAGCCGCCGCCGCCGCCTGGAGGCTACCCATATCCACCGCCGCCTGGCCCGTACCCCGGTTACCCACCTGGCCCGTACCCCGGCCACCCGCCCCCACCAGACCAGTACCCCGGCTATCCCCCACAGCCGTACCAACAGCCGTACCAACAGCCTATGTTTAGGTGAAAACGGAATTGAAATAAAGAAGGTGAGTCAGTTATGCACTTGGGTGTTGGGTTAATTAAACGTTATACTTACATTTTGTTTAATGTTTAGTGGACGACTTTTGCGCTTTTTATAATCATCGTCAAATGCTAGCTAACGGGATATGAAAGTTCATATCTTAATTATTATTTTCCTAGGCATGAGGGTAACAACTATTACGTAATCAATTGTATACCTAAATTATATAAACAATCGCTAAGTTTGAATACTTAGAACGCCTTCAAGACACAAGGTAAGGTACAAGTATGTAATAGGTAAGTACGAGGTGTAATATTTACACTAATTAAATCAGTCCGTTAAGGTAATCTAGCGCTCAAAGCGTTCCATTGTGATAAATTGCACTTCGATTTTACTTTTTACCTTGACAATCGTTTTTTTGTCACGACAATGTTTTTGTTGTTTTGCCGTCGAACTTCAACGTTTTAGGTACCTCAAAACAAATAGATACCTATACTAAGTAAATATAATGTCCAAGTAAAGGTAAACCAGATATAGATGACCCATTCTCAAGAGGGCGCTATTATTCTGATCTGTTTTTTATGGCAACAGACTAAATTATATTTTTGTTTGTTTACCTGTTAATTTTAAAATGCTTTGCAGCGAAATAGTTTCATTTACCGAGCGGGTTTTTCTCAGCAGTTTAATATATGTGTATACGTTATTATTAATATTAAAAATGTTCCGCTCTTGACTGCGAATCGTTTTGGGCATTTTTTTGTCATTTAGTTATTCAACTATTTCTCGAATAAACCGCAACCCTGACGTGCTGACGGTCTGTTATTAAGATTATGGCCAATGTAAGAAATGAATTCCAATTTCCAATGAAAGTCCGCAATATGGCGCATGGCCATATTTTCCCCGTGATACAATAACTTTACAAATTCGAATTTCACGGCCAACGAAAAAGTTCGTAAAATTGGTATAGCTAGGACAAAATTACAGGATGTTGAAAACGACCTGAATGGCTTCGAGAAAAAGGAAGGAGGAGGAGGAAGGAAGGATGGTACGGCCGTGCCTCTTTTGTTTTGCTCGACTTGGCCCCAGATTTCAAATCTTGCATGTTATATTTGACCTACTTCCCCGAGTTCAATTTATTAAAAATTTTCGACACTAAAACGGATGACAATTTATTTTAGCACCTAACTCTTTATCGAACTTTGTCTCGATAAGCAGTTTATGACTGCGATTATCTTGTCTTCTTCTCCGAGATTTACCATTTACAATGTAGTAGTCTTGCTATGCAACAACCAAACGCACAAGTATTCAGAGTAGAAAGAGAAAACAGTTCGTTGTCTCTTTCACTAGATCCCTCCTAATGCACCGCTCCCTGGAGCAGCCTCATTCTTGTCTGTGCGTGCGCACCGACTGCACAAGTAAAAACTAATCGTTCCGTCGTCCATCGAAATGTCTAAGCGTCGTCAAGAAACTAGTGAGGAGAAATGGGCGAGGTTGATGGAAGATTACGAGCGAAGATTTGAAGAGGAACCTAAACCGAAACGCCGCCGTATTATATACTCCAGCTCCAGTAGCGAAGATGAAAATGATGTGCCAAACGAAGGTTAATATTTCTATAACCTAATCGTGTTATAATTTTTTACCGTTGAATTCTTCGGTAAAAATAATTTTGACCTATTTTTTATACCCGTTGTATTCTTCGGGTTGCATTATTTCAATTTACACGCCACCATGAACAATAATCGTGTTTCGACTGGCATTGGAATGCGTCGTTATTTTCTATCCGTTGAATTCTTCGGTAGAAAAATTTACTAGTTTTATCCCGTTGTATTCTTCGGGTTTTGCATTTTAAGACACGGTACTCGATTTTTCGAGGTCATTTTAGTCATCCGTAACAATAACGGATAAGTGTTTCACCAGTCGTTTAAAATGTCTGACTTCAAACTACCCTCAATTTGGCCAAGTTTTTATTTTTAACCCGTGGCGTGATATAACGGTGTATTTGTTAAAATTTTAATTTCCATTATGTTGCTATATTGTTACAGAACATCTAGAGTCTACGGACGTTATAACTAAAGTCTCAGAAACTCTCACTACTAGTGATGTGGTTAATAAGGATGAATCCGTTCTTATGGAGTCTGCGGATAGTTTTGATCCCGAGCTAATAAAAGCTCTCGGAGAAACTGAAGGCGAAGTTATTGAATATGGAGAAGATTTACAGTGTGATATCGCTAACCGCTTTCAAAATATCCTGGTAAATGGTATCAAAAAAGAAACACGAGATGAACTCAACAAAAAATATTTATTTCCAAAAAATGTTCCCTTTGCAAAAGCCCCTACTCTGAACCCAGAGATAAGCGCCATGCTTGTGGAGACATGTCGGCTACGTGACAAACGTCTGCTCGGTAAACAGGATCAGCTTGGCAGGGCACTTGCAGCTCTTGGTAAGGCCATGACAGTATTAATGAAGAAAACCCCGGATATAACGGAAGTAGTCACAACCTTAAACGACGCGGGCAAACTCATCGCGGACTCGCATTTTGCAGAGACCGATACTCGCCGATCTGTCATCACGCCTTTAATTGACAAGTCCTTTATTGAAACCTTTAAGGACAGAAAGAGGGACAGTTTCTTGTTTGGTGATAAATTAGGCGACTTGGTTAACAACTCTAAGGGTATAAAGAAAACAAGCCAACTTATACAAGCGTCAACATCTGCAAATGCAGGGTTAAACTCAAGAGGCCCATCGTCGTATCGACCGCGGCAACAACGAGCCGGTCAGTACTACCCGCGTCGTGTCGGTGGGCCGCCAGCGATCTACCCGCAAACGAGCCGCCGCCGCGGCCCGCCACTGCCATCGCCCGGCCGGCGCTACCCCCCGCCCCCACCGCCGCCGCCGCCGCCGCCGCCGCCGCACACTCGCCGTCATCCGACTCAAGCGTATCGCTCAACCTATCGCCAGCGCAATTAGGCTTAGAATCGCAGGTACATGCAGGCCGTTTACGACATTTTCTAGCGGAATGGCGAATGTTTACGGAAGATCGTTTTATATTAAATACTGTTTGGGGTTATATGATTCCATTTATTACCAAACCCATGCAATCTCAAAAAGAATACCCAAAAAGATTTTCTTCAAAAAATGAGCTTCTTGCAATTAAACAAGAGTTAGTACATTTAATCCAAATCGGAGCTATTTCAAAATGTACTCCCATGAATGGTCAGTTTATATCGGATGTCTTCTTAGTACCGAAAAGTGATGGAAGTATGCGATTCATATTACCTAAATCTTAAAAAATTAAATAAATTCGTTTATAATGATCACTTTAAGATGGAAGACATCCGAACAGCGACCAGACTCATTTCAAAGGGATGTTTCATGGCTACAATTGATCTTAAAGAAGCGTATCTATTAGTGCCAGTTCATGAAGCTCATAGGAAGTATTTGCGTTTCTATGTTGACCAGCTATATGAATTTAATGTTTTGCCTTTCGGTTTATGTTCGGCACCCCAAATATTCACCAAACTTTTGCAGCCTGTGATAACCCATTTACGTTCGCGTGGTTATAAGTCTGTACGTTACCTCGATGATCTGTGTCTTTTTGGTGATACGGAAGAGATGTGTAAAGAAAACGTCAAATACACAATCGAGTGTCTGAGTAGGCTTGGTTTTGTAGTCAATTATAATAAAAGTAGGCTTACGCCTACTACATCATGTACTTTTTTGGGTTTTGTTCTAAATTCAAATACGATGACTTTGCAATTGCCCGATTCTAAACGACAAAGTTTGTTTCAACGTATAAATAGTATGCTAGATACACAAAATATGCGAGTACGAGATTTTGCACGTTTTCTTGGCTCGCTTACTGCAGCCTGTCCCGCGATTGCTTATGGCTGGTTGTACACCAAGTCACTAGAACGAGCTAAATATCTTGCATTTTTGAACAGTGATGACGATTATGATGCTTTTATGAATATTCCAAAGAAATTAAGAGAAGATTTAGTATGGTGGAAGATGAATGTTTTGTCGTCAGTAAATCCTATAAGGCAATATAAGTACGTAATTGAGATTTTTACTGACGCCTCAACCACTGGTTGGGGTACTGCTTGTAACGGTGAAAAAACAGGAGGTTTATGGAACCAGTCAGAACGCAGTAGACATATAAACTATCTTGAGCTTTTAGCCGTATTTTTTGGACTTAAGACCTTTGCTTCAAACTTAAGTCACTGCGAAGTTCTTTTACGGGTGGATAATACCACAGCTATATCGTATGTGAACCGTATGGGTGGTGTACAATACCCCCACCTAAATTCTGTAGCAAATATGATCTGGAAATGGTGTGAAGAGAGAAACATTTACGTTTTTGCTTCATACATTAAGTCTTCTTTAAATATCGAGGCTGATAGCGAGTCCAGGAAATTAAACGTTGATACGGAGTGGGAATTAGGATCCTATGCATATAGAAATATTGTAGAGTCCTTTGGAGAGCCTGAAATCGATCTTTTTGCGTCAAGAATAAACGCCAAGTGTCCTGTATATGTGTCTTGGAAAAGAGATCCATTCGCTCATAATATTGATGCATTTACGATAGACTGGAATCCATATTTCTTTTATGCATTCCCGCCATTTGCTTTAATTTTAAAAGTCCTAAATAAAATTGTAACAGATCAAGCGACTGGTATTGTAATTGTACCACAGTGGCCGTCCCAACCATGGTACCCTCTATTTCAGTCTCTATCTGTAAAGGAAATTTTGATATTTTCCCCCAATAAAAATCTCCTTTCTTCGTCTTTCAGACTAACACACCCGCTTCACCGTCAGCTTTCCCTGGCTGTGAGTGTGCTATCCGGGAAGCCTTCGTCAGACAAGGCATTTCATTAGCATCTGCAAATATCATGCTTGCGTCCCTGGCGCCTGCTACAAAATCACAATATTCGTCAAGTTTACGACTATGGTGGGCGCATTGCGAGTGTAATAACCAAATTCCGTACGAAATCACGGTTTATTCCTTGTTAGATTTTTTAACAAAATGTTTCCATTTAGGGGCCTCTTATGGAACCCTTAATAATCATAGATCGGCTGTATCGTTGATTTCCGTAAATAATATTGGTCAGGATGAAAAAATAAAAAGATTCTTTAAAGGGATATTTAAATTGAGACCTGTGTTCCCTCGCTATAATGTCACTTGGGACCCAAGTAAGGTGCTCGATTACTTAAGCACTATTACAAATGACACAACCGAATTAGAGCAATTAACTAAAAAGTTGGTTATGTTATTAGCTTTAGCGTCTGGACAAAGGACTCAAACACTTTCATTAATTCGAACAACGAATATAAAAGAGTATAATGATCGCGTAATTATTACAGTATCGGATCTGATTAAAACTTCTGGTATTGGCCGTGCTCAACCTGTGTTTGATCTACCTTTTTTTAATCAAAATATAAATATTTGTCCAGCCAGCACATTAAAGAGTTATTTGTCAATTACATTACCACTAAGATTACATAATGAAGACCACTTATTCTTAACACATAAGAAGCCTCACAGAGCTGCTTCATCTCAGACTATAGGTCGATGGATCAAGCAGACTCTACAGGCTAGTGGCATCGACACATCCATATTTGGAGCTCATTCCACGCGGCACGCTTCAACTTCTGCCGCTGCTCGTGACGGTGTGAGTGTCGATGTCATTAGACGGGCTGCTGGTTGGTCTGGTCAATCAGCTGTATTTGCCAATTTTTATAATAGACCCATTGTTGATTTAAATACAAATTTACTACAGCAGTAATGTTTGTAAATGATAATTTAAAGAATTTAAGGTTTATTAATGTATATAAGAAAAATACACTGTTCATGGAAAATGAGTATCAGAATTAAACCAGTTTACTTTAGTATTTTGTTTTTTCTTTAATTCTCACAGCAACATTGCAAATCTGAACATCTACATTGTAAATGGTAAATCTCGGAGAAGAAGACAAGATAATTAGATGATCAAACGAACTTACCTGAAGTGAAGTTCGATCTTAATTATCTTGTCTTCGCCGAAGAGATTTAAGGTCCCTCCCATCCCCTACTGTCATGTTTTTCCCGAAGGTTCAATGTTGCTCGTCCTTCTCTAAAAATAATGAGGCTGCTCCAGGGAGCGGTGCATTAGGAGGGATCTAGTGAAAGAGACAACGAACTGTTTTCTCTTTCTACTCTGAATACTTGTGCGTTTGGTTGTTGCATAGCAAGACTACTACATTGTAAATGGTAAATCTCTTCGGCGAAGACAAGATAATTAAGATCGAACTTCACTTCAGGTAAGTTCGTTTGATCATCTAATAAAAAGTCATTTCAGCAATAAAAGCTTTATAAATATAATTTTTGACAGTCTTGATTGGTCTTGATTCTCATTTCTCATCATTAAACAGGCCATTAACACGAATAATAATCAGTTTTTGTTTTAGCTTTCTTGACCCTTGTGGTTTTGTTTTCCAGTATGGGCTGCAACATTTCGTGCCGACCTTGCTGCTGCTGTTGCATCCCTTGCCTGTGCTGCGACTGCTGCGCGGAGCCCACGCCGACGCCGACGCCAGCCACCGTCAACGTCATACACCACCACCACGGCCCTCCGCCCGTCATCACCAATCAGCCGCCACCCGCTTATTACAGATAGCACCACTAGTCTACTTGTTTTTATATGGCTTGCCGCGGAAGCCATTATCACAGTACAATACGCAGTACGGGTTCTGTAGCCCTTAAAGGGTCAAGATCAAATTTTAAGGAAAAAATGACTACCCTATATGGGTTTTACCTTTTTGTATTTTTTTCCACTATACTGATATAAGAGACTTGAAATATGGATACATTTAAATCGTGGCCGTTAAAGGTATAGTGAAGTAATAACTAAATGTCATGTGTAAATCTTAATGTGCAGACAAATCAGTATCAACCTACCCATTATTCGGTGGTTTCCCCGTTTTCTCCTTACTTGGCGACCGTGACAGGACAGGACTCTCATATTTGGCTGAGCAAATTACGTCAACGTCCTCTGCCAGACAAAACCACTAACATTTGTCATTAAATCGACAAATAAGCCTCTTTAACTTGCACCCACATAAACCAGTAAGCATCGAGATGGATTGAGGCATATACACGTGGATAGAACGATAATAAATCTGGACTTTAGAGCATCAGCTATTGGAGGCAATCTATATCTATCTATATCTTTTTCTAATGGTAACAACGTTACTGTGTTTTTAAATGAAACTAGCTAACCTACTCCAGTCTGCGCTGTGGTCCTTCTAATTCTAGCTGTCAAAAGTAACATTCAAATATATATAGGTGGGCATTAACTCGTTAATCGTTAATTAAGGAAGTTAACAGGTTAACTTCGATGACGAAGGCTTATAGACGAATACAACTATAGACATTCCTTCCATAACCCATACCAATATTTATTATAACTATTATAAGTTAGCTTCGATTAACGAAGTAACTATTGAAGTAGTGGTGCCCACCTCTCTTCATATAGAACCTACTGTTATACTGTAAAAGCAAAGCAAGCAACTGCTGTTAAAGCAAAGCTCAAAAAGTTATACATGGTAAAATATAATTTTTCATTCCTCATATTCCTAACCTAACCTAAGAAGCGGGTTGAAAGTGGGGCGTATCGCCCCGTTGGGTAAATATGAATACATATTTATGTTTTACGAAACATTTAAATTCAATCAATCCAAATGCTTCACTATATTGAATGCACCAATTGCAAAACACATCAACAGCCAAATCAGCCAAATAGAGCGTTGGGTTCTTTTATAAAAAAAATTGAGCAATGGCAGACACCTGCCATTGCTCAATTTTTTTATTGCTTTCTATCCACCCCCGAATTTTTTTATTGATTTCTATGTTTATAATTTTCAAATTGTGGTTAAAGTCGGTTACTTAAAATACATTTTAAGTAACCGACTTTAAATATAAGCGCGCTTTAGGTAAACTCATTAAAAAAATCAAATTGGCAGAAATTTATCTTATTAGCCACAATGCCATTAATTTGTAGTAATATTTGAAGCTAAAGGATAATTATAATGAATTAAACTTTTAACAAATGGAAATAAACAAATATTATCTGCATTACTTTTCAATGTTTTCAATAAATTATAATGTATAAGTATTCTTTTGTTCAATATAAGTTGTTTAATTACCCTACAATTCCGCTTTCACTATTAACTTCAACCAATAGTGCCCGCCAAATTGGTCTATATACAAACGATTTTAATATGGTTTCAATAGAATTTTACTGATTCAGACAATGTTTTTGCAAATTTGTTTTTTTTTTAGTTTCCTCGTATTCGGGATGAAAAGCAGAGTGTTTAACTCGGGTGAAACCACCCATTTCAGCCTCGAATTATATATCTCGTCTGAAATGGGTGGCTTTCAACCCTTGGTTAACAATCTACTATTCCTTTGTAGATAAAATCGGCCCCTGTTGATAATTTTCTTCATTCCCTTTCGTTCGTGGTAGGTATATCTTCCTACTTATTAATTCGTATACAATAATACGACTACGAGCGAGCCTAACATAGCTATCGTACATAAATACATATGGTGACAGGGTTAACCGTTTTAAATATTTCATCGCAGTCTTTATTATTTGGTACCTATTTTTTTGTAACAATATAAATATCCGCATGACTATGTTTTTCTTGAAAGTTGGAAATTTACTGGCACCCAAAAGTCAATTTGTATTAATGTAAACTATGTACATTTTAGTAGTAATATAAGCCTAGACCTAGAGTAGCTACGTTGTAATGTAATAAGTGTAAATGTTTAGGAGTATTTATTAAATTATAAGACAAAACAATATTGATTATATTATTCGAGCCTTATAATATTTCCCTATTGGACTGGGCTGGACACGTCTGTCGCATGCCTGGACTTGTGGGCTAAAATAACCACCAGTTGTGTCAAACATATATTAGGTTCGCTAGTAAGACACTCGGGGCTAGAAAGTGTCAATTTGGGCTCACCCTTCGGCCCTTCGGCCCTTGGGCTTGCATAATGAGCGTGCTTCAAGGAGAAGCTTCGGGCCTTCGGCCCTTAGCGGTACGCCTCATGTGCCTGGCCCCTCACCTTCGGTCCGAACCCTCTGGTTGAAAAAATATTGGAAGGTAAAAAAATATAAGGTAAACCTTACAATTGGGTTCACCTCACTTAGGATTTATTCCTTAAAAACAGGTAGCAAAACTGCATTTTATCCACAAGAGAGCAAAGAATATTTGAAATCCGAATGAGTTATTACAACAACAACAACAAATACTCTTTATTGCACATCTCAATTAAAGGACACAGTACAATACATAGACACAATAAGTAGAGGCAAACAGCAGGCGGTCTTATCGCTAAAGAGCGATTTCTTCCAGACAACCTTAGGGTAACGGAAATGAAAACTAATAAATTGATAGTAGGTGGTGCAGAGTTAATATATTAAGAAACCTACTAATAATTACAACTATTTTACTAAATTAAGAAGAATATACATACATAAATACGATATTCAAATAAGCATACATAAACATATACAGAGTTATTAGTTAATTTTTTAAACATTATAACATGTAAGGGTGGAAGAAACGAGAGAAGGCCTTTTCCCAGCAGTGGAACACATGTATATGGCTAATAAAAATAAAAAAAACATCTAAAGGCCAGTCCTGTTAGACTGTACAATTTAAGCCCATCAGATTTTTTAAAATTAATGTTTGATTATCTAATCAAATCAGGTGGTATGGACGCAAAAATAATTTCCTGCCAAGATATTTTAATTATGTTTTTTAAAATAACACCATTACACTAATTTTCGACTAATTCTAGGGTAAAGTTTTCAAACTTTATACTTATTTAGAATTTTAAGCTATAAAACTTTTTTTATTGCGAAAAATCATCATCTATAATAATTAATAATCTATATTCTATATAGCTACATATATAAAGTTGATAGGGTGACTGATTCATCACCGCCCCGCCGAAACTGCCGGTCCTGGAAATTCGAAATTTACACTATAGTTAGGGTATAAAACGGAGGCAAGGGATAATAGGCCGGTCAGTAGAGGATCAACGCCAATGGCTACGCCACCACCTTTTGCAAAGCATAATCCTAGACTGACTGGCCTATAAGAAGGGATTTTTGGAAATTCTACCCCTAAGGGGGTAAAACGGGGGAGCAAAGTTTGTATGGGGGATTTTTTTTTTAAGGTACAGACTTGAAACTTTGTACAAAGACTCCTTAAAATAGGACAATGAAAGTTATATCTGCGTTTTTTAAAATTTTCGTCCCATAAAGGGTTGAAAATGGGGGTGAAATATAATGTTTGTCATTCAATTACATGAATTAGGTTTTAGGTAAATGGCCAAATCGATGACCATGAAAATATAACATATCTTATTACTGGTGTGCTATGAATCAGATTCTAGATACAACAGGGTTTTATCGATATGATACCGCAAGTGCGTTTACACAAGTAGGTATATCTTATCGGCCCACAGCCGGCACCAATTTGGATAGAATTGAAATACAATAGCTAGCAGCTAGCAATATTAGTAAATTGTTGACACCCCACCGGCCAATACGTAAGTATTTGTTTAATTTTAGTACCATTATTAAAATAGATATTTCGGTTAAGTTTTTTTCTCGTAGATGAAAGCATAAGCTATAGTTTTTACTTTTTACCTCGTGCTTACATCAATTCCGTTATGGCCAAAAGTTCTTAATATTTCGAATGGAACATGTTTAATGGTTAATTTCCCAGTACTTGACAGTAGTTGACCCAATACAGTAGTTGAACTTAGGGTACGTATACCTATTGGGTATTAAGGTGGGACATTTGAGGAGTGTCTTTTCAAAAGGGCTTATTTACCTGCATTTTTATTTTTTTCTTTAAAACTATCTTTTTACTTTAAGACCAAAGTTCTAAAAAGTCTCTAGTTGTTCGCTAAAAAAGGGTTCAAATAACAAAGTTCGGATGAAAAGTGCCTATTTCTTCCATGTACGTAAACTATACAAAACATAAAACCGTGGATTTATGTTTTCTTCCTCTTCTTCTTCTACCTAGACCATTTTCCCATAGATCTCACGGTTCTAAAATAAATGCCATACGATAAATAAATTAAAAAAAACCATACTTGGGGTCGGCCTTTCTTATCTTTTTCCTACCATAGAATCTTTCAATTCTTTTTCGACTGTCGTCAGCCAATTGGCAGGCGGTCTTCCACGTTTTTGTGTCGGCATGTTGAGGGCTATTTATGATCTTCTGGGCGTCGTAAAATATGCCCGTACCACCGGAGACGATTTTCTTTTAGTTTCTCTGATATAGAGCAACTTAGAAACTGCCTCTTATATAATTGTTTCGGATTTCATGCAATAGTGTGAGTGTGACGTGAGTGTGACTTCTCCCGACGCATCATGCGCATTTCTGTAACATGCAATTTGTTCACTTGTTGTTTATTTGTTGCCCAGCATTCCGAGCCGTATAGAAGAGCGGGTCTTATTGCACTTTTGTAGAGCTTTTATGTTTTCTACTATTTCCCGAAAAAAGTTTATAGGGAAAATAAGCCCTTTTGAAAAGAAACTCTACATTTACTTAATATTTTTGAATTATGCCGTATAACCTGATGAAATTTATTTAATACTCATTAAAAATCATGTACCTATAGTTGCACGAAATACTTTGAAGTGAAAATACCTAAGTAAGTAAGTACACTGAAGAGTGAGTAAGATTTGATATGCTTTGTATTGAATTTCCAATGTAGGTACCCATTTTTTGCTCTTGAGTGTATATTAAAGAATAAATTAAAAATTACAGAATTAAAACATGGGCGGCTGCAGTAGTTGTTGCGGTGACGACGGCGGCGGCGTGAACGTCGTGGACCAGCCGCCGATGCACGACATGGGTCGTCCTGCCGTTGTGGAAGACGGCGGCGGCGTTATAATCGTGGATCAGCCCGGCGGCCCGATGGCGAGATAGGCAAAGACCTATACTCAGTTCATCTCTTTCAAATCCAAATGGCATTTTTATTTTAAGGGTTCGGCAACGCACCGGTGATTCATCTGGAGCCGTAGGCGTCCATAGGCTACACTGTCTGCTTACCATCAGACAGACCTTGACTTGTTTGACACTTCTACCACGTTAGCTTGGCGCGGGTGGAAGCAAGCGAACGAAAAACATTGAAATGTGATTCGGATAGGAAGCGACGAACAAACATATACCTGTTAAATTAAGTTAATTGTAAATGCTATTATGGTTTATTGCATAAATTGGGAATACAATAAGAATTATTATTAAGGGCTAATCAGATACTTAGATTGTTTTATTGATCCCGCTGAATGACCACTTCATTTTAGGCTTTAATACCTAACTAGGTACGGAGCGGACATTTAAATGTAATATTAAAATTAAAATAAAACTTAGGTTAATTGTCTGTTTAAACGATTTAAAGTTGAGTTTTTACTTTTAGGTAGTTGATGTAGCGAGCGAAGCGTCGCGGCTTCAGCTTGGGCAAAAATGCTTTCGTATGTCCGACTGGTCTCCTCTACAGAGGCGCTACCCTACCGCGAACCACAAACGAAGATGTCCCTCTCTGTTGCACTTGCAAGTCTGTACGTAAGTGCGACAGAGAGGGAAAACTTCTTTTGTGATTCTCGATAAACAAGAGTAAGCCAGGTACATTGAACATGATTTTTATAAATACATATTTTATTTTATTTTCGGTGAAAAATGACAGTTTTTTTATTAGTAATGGAATTGATCTTGGCAAGCATCTAGCCAGGGGGCAAAGATGAGGCCGACGGTGAAGCGAGCTCACCCAGAAAATGCCTATTCACTCAACTTGCCTTAAATAGGTCCAAGTTATATGAACTCGGAAATACAGATGCCGGCATTGTTAGCTAGGAACTTTATGTATATTTCCAGGATAAACGATCATTCTAGCTAGGGAGTTCCTCATCACAATGTTGTATCTCTTTGTCCTTAATCTAATTGGTTGAGATCTGCTTAAGTAGATTAATATTGATTTATCGACGAATCGCCGAAATACATAAGAGAAATAGCTATAGTGCGTGTCATTCACGACGACGCGCCCCTCCACAGGCCAATCCAGAAGGTACAATACGTACGGTAAGAACCAGTAAGTAGGTACAGTCAAGGGCACCAATATGTATACAATTTTCACCTTGCTCTATTGAAATAAAATCCTAAAATGTATACATATTTATGCCCTTGACTGTACAATTGCGCATGGATTAGTACGAAATTCGCTGTGGAGGGGTACGTCATCGTGGATGGCACGCACTATAGGTGAAAGTGAAGGCTAACATGAAATAAGGTTAAGGTGTAAGTAGAATGCCTATATTTAATAGTACATTACTTACCAAGGGCGATAAAACAAAGAATGTCTCAGATCGCAGGTATTTTACGCCCGAGCCGAAGGCAAGGGCGATAAATATGCGATCTGAGGCTTTCTTTATTATCGCCCGTGGTAAGTACAAAATTTTATGTCACCCCGTGGCCAGGAAGTGGGTTTTTTCGCGCGCGGAGCGTGCGATAATGGCCACTTTATGGCCAGGTGTGACATAAATATTCTTTTATTTACAGTAAGTTAAATATATACAGTATAATGCAAGCATTCAGTGGTCAAAAACACTTCAATTGGATCAGTGTAATAGATTCCACTGGGCATCGAAGAGCTGCCAGCTTCCTCGCGAGATAATACTGCCAGTATCCTGGAACTATCCCGAAGTGATGATTTTTTTTACATTGTGTTTTGCATTTTGGTTGTCCCTATACATTAATAGCTTGTGTTTTAAAATATTTATTCCCATTTTAAGTCAATCATCTATTGTACAGTACACAGAACATTAATTTATTGTTCTGTGGTACAGTACCCGGCAATATATATTGCACGTCGGCCTTTGGAAAGAGATTCGGCTAATTTCGGCTCCATAGAGCGTTGTCTCACACACTACCTATATGTGACGTTTGTCAGTCGTCGTCAAAATATATAATATAGAGTTGTTGCAACTCCGCAACTCCAAATTGTTCCATGTACAAAATTATACATGATTGTTTGATACTTTTGATAGTACTTTTTCTAGTAGTTGTAATAGCTCTCTATAGATATCCAAAGTTTACATGTCACCGATTTGACGTAAACTAATAATAATAAAGTCCATAAAGTGCAGTATTTATTTGATACGAAAAGTCAATTAGTAAACAATATAATTGGCTACTTGACAGTTTTCGGAAATGTATTTTTCATTCCTCATACTCTGAAAGTGGGTCATATTTGACCTAAGGAGCGGGTTGAAAGTAGGCCATTGCGCCCCACGGGCTAACATGTATACATTTTTGATTCCAAAACATTTAAAATTAACCAATCCAAATGCTTCACCACATTGAATCCACCAATCACAAAACACGTCGACAGCCAAATCAGCCAATGCCAACCAGGATTTCCAATTTTATATTAATTTTAAATTTTGAGTAAAAAAAAAAGAAAAAAGAAAAAAAAATGGCTAAAAATCATCATTATACTCGATTTCGACTAATTCGGGGATGAGGATTTCAAATTTTATGTTAATTTTGAATTTAAAATTAAAAAAAAAATTGCTAAAAATCGTCATTATACTCGATTTCGACTAATTCAGGGGTAAGGATTTCAAACTTGTATGTTTATTTTGAATTTTAAGTAAAAAAAGATTTTTTTGTGAAAAATCATCATTATACTCGATTTCGACTAATTCGGGGATGAGGATTTCAAATTTTGTTAATTTTGAATTTTAAGTAAAAAAAAAGTTGTATTTTTTGTGAAAAATCGTCATTATACTCGATTTCGACAAATTCAGGGATAACGATTTCAAATTTGACATTTATTTTGAATTTTATGGCAAAAAAATTTTTTTCTGTGAAAAATCGTCATTATACTCGATTTCGACTAATTCAGGGGTAAGGATTTCAAATTTTATGTTTATTTTGAATTTTAAGTAAAAAAAAAGATTTTTTTGTGAAAAATCATCATTATACTCGATTTCGACTAATTCAGGGGTAAGGATTTCAAATTTGATGTTTATTTTGAATTTTACGTAAAAAAAAGATTTTTTTTGTGAAAAATCGTCATTATACTCGATTTCGACTAACTCTATAAGGATTTCAAATTTTACATTAATTTTGAATTTTAAGTAAAAACATTTTTTTTTGCGAAAAATCATTATTGATTTCGACTAATTAGGGATAAGGATTTCAAAAGTTTATATTAATTTTGAATTTTAAGTAAAAAAAATTTTTTTTAGTTTCCTCGTATTCGGAATGAAAAGCAGAGTGTTTAACTCGGGTGAAACCACCCATTTCAGCCTCGAACTATTGGCGCTCTCACTACGTTCGAGCGCCAAAATATCTCGTCTGAAATGGGTCGCTTTCAACCCTTGGTTAACAATCTACTATTCAATTATACGTAGGTTTATTTTATACCTGTAACAATTATCATTTTCCCCCAAAGAGCTTAATTTCTTTCAAAAAAATATTTTTTCTTTAAGTAATTTGAATTTCGCGCGAAAACAGCCGTTCACGTGACTGTGAGTACTGTGACATCGCATTTGATAAACAACTAAAGGTTTACTTCCGCAGCAGACAGCAGACGGCAACTGCATGTTACACCGCACTCCAAATTGTACAGTAACTTGTGCTGTTGCGACACTTCTCCGCTCATTTTAAATAGAGCTTTTTACGAATACCGTTACGGTTCAATTTGGAGTGCGGAGAAACATAACGTGCAGTAAGTGCAGTTGCGGTCTGTTGCGGAATTAAACCTTAACTTTGAAATGTGACGTCACACGCGTTTCGGTTTTTGTAATCCACATATAAAAAACTCGTAATTTATTTTTCAAAAATAAAATGTTTTCAATTAATTTTAAAGCACAAAAACCTATTGTATGAGTATTGTAAACCTATAAGCTACTGTATCCAGTACTGTATCCAACACATTAATTATTTTATCTTTACAACTGTCAAATAGCGAATTGATTGACGTTTGCCGATGTTCGGACATCGTCGTAAACAGCTGATTGTCTCTTTCCAAAGACCGACGTGCAATATATATTGCCGGGTACTGTAATCAGCAGTTATTACAATTAATGTCTTGTTGTTAATGGCTCTAAGTACTTATAGGTACTGTTACACTTAGGTACTTTCATCTAATGCTTCATTTGAATTTTATTAATACCTAGTTTCAGTCATTGAGCAAAAACTTCAGTTTCTAACGCAACATCGATGACATGGATGTATTCACTTTGCAAAGAACTTCATAATGCTTATATGTATGTTCGGTGCCACCAAAGGAAATGTAAGCGCAGCCGTGACTTGGGTGAACCTGAAATATAAACACATACCTATTTATTAATCAAATATAAATATGGCTATGCAGTTTGTGAGGTACCTAAGGCTGCGTTTCCACCAGAGATGTGCGAGGATGTGTTTTCATATATTTGACACCTCGCTCGGCGCGTTGCGAGGTGTCAAATGTATGAAAACGCATCCTCGCACATCTCTGGTGGAAACGCAGCCTAATTCCATGAATTCAGATTAGCACTAGTTTTTACAGAAGCGACTGCCAACCGACCTTCTAGTAGAAGGAAGAAGATTAAAACAGAACAAAAGATGCTTTTAGACGAGCTAAAGCTAACTGCGGGTCTAAAGTAAACTGGAGACGAATGGCTTAAGATTAAAAATATTTAAAAGATTTATTGAACACATTAAAAATAGGCACATGAAACGAATGCACGTAAACAACTGTGTCGCAGTCTTACGCCTTTGGACACAACATTAGTCTATGTAAGTACTTACAAAATTAGATAGGGATCAGTAGAAGATAATACATCAAAGGCCTATGCCAAGACGCGCACTGAACTTAGAGCTATCCTGTGATGTGAACTTAACAGTTTAGAGAAAAACAAAGGGCATTATGATTGATTGATTGATATTAGAATCTACCATTTATATTTTATTTTCTAAACGTAAAGTCGTAAATAAACCATAGCTCCTTTCAAATTACAGAGTTACTTTTGTCGGCTGCTTCTTCTAAACATTTATAGTTTTCCTAATAATTAATCATAAAAAAGATAGAGGAAGGACGAGATGAAACCAAAAATGTTTTACCTTGCCAGGAGTGATAGACTTCAAGTGCTTGACTCGGCAAATGTACAATGGCTCCGCGTTGTGCGTGTTGCCAGCTATTATGGCGTCCGGCGGCACACTTCCGTGGCTGGCGGTCACCCAGTGCACCATGTGCTCGGCGACGCAGAGGACCTACGGACATGACATCACTAAATGACGAACTTTTATCTCACAAGCGCGGGTGAGCCATGGTTGTGTGTTGAGCTAAACGTACCTACGCATATTGTCTATGTGTGCGTCAGCGTAGGCGTTAAGCGGGTAGCCCTTCGGAACCCGGCAGCGTAAGATTTTAAGTCAACGGAGATTCGCTCCAAAACTTGGCAAGAATATAAAAAAAAAACTAGCCTCATTCATCATCACATCACCTCTTTTCCGCTGTGGCTGCCAATTGGAGCTCACCTAGCATCCTCATGTTAAATGAAGTCACATTTCGATTACTAGGTAGGCCATCCAGTCTACCTTCCCACCGTGCGGTTTGTACCTACACTGAGCGGTGCATGTTGGTCAGCTTGCCGCTGTGGTGCACCTTACTGATGACTCGATTGACTTTGTAACACCTGTCCTATATCTGACCTATATCTCCTTCCCGCCGTGCGGCTTGTACGCCGAGCGGTGCATGTTGGTCAGCTTGCTGCTGTGGTGCACCCCGATGACTCGATTGCAAATATAATACCTGTCCTAACTAACCTCAAAGTTGTTGACCGCCACCTCCTTCCCGCCGTATGGTATGTACGCCGCGCGGTGCTTGATGGCCAGTTTGCCGGGCACGAGCTCGCCGCTGTGGTGAGCTCTGATGACGCAGAGTGGGCTGCCGTCCCAGCCCTCTTTTCCGGCCACGAATGCTCGCTCCACCAGTCCAGGGGCAGAGAAGCCCGTAGCTGGCACCCAGTCTATTGGATCTGGAATTCATATAAAAAATATGTGAAAATAAAAAACTGATAGTAGATCGCCATCTTAAAAGAAGAATAAGAATAATTTATTCAATATTAATTTTACAATTATGTTCTTACTAGCTTTTGCCCGCGACTTCGTCTGCGTAGAACTCGGTCATCACGTTAGAATGTTATTTCATTCTTCTATTTCTTGCGCTTACCTAGTTATCTCTCTTCCATTCTAACTTAAACCCCGTTAAGGGATGATTTCCGGGATAAAAGTATCCTATGTCGTTCCCTAGGACTCAAACTATATCCATACCAAATTTCATCGAAATCGGTTAAGCGTTTTAAGGGGAAACAGGCAGACAGAGTTACTTTCGCATGTATAACCCGCCCCGGTTTCGCACGGGTAGTCCAGTTTTAAACAACAACAAACAACAACAAATACTCTTTATTGCACACCTCAATCCTCAATTAAAGGACACAGATCAGGATCACAGGGAGAGGATTTTTTATGATTTAAATTTATTTATCTAAGCTTTTGCCCGCGACTTCATTCGCGTGAATATTCCATATCAACTTCTACACCGTATTTCGCCGGGCTGTCTCGCCAAACATTGCGCACGCCGGCTCAATGCGCCCACATGAAACACATGACAGAGGACAAAATATATATTAAGAAGGAAGTAGATGAAATTTTTCGGATATTCTGATACGGGTGTGGAAAATACTTCATACGCATCAAGTAATGAAGATGAAAACGCGAGCGCAGCGAGCGCGAATTCTTTCAAACATTACGATGCAGGTGCGGAAAATGCTTCATGCGCATCAAATAGTGTAGATGAAAACGCGAGAGCAGCGAGTGCGAAATGTTTCGAACATTATGATGCAGGCACGGAAAAGATTTCACACGCATCAACTAATGTAGCCGAAAACGCGAGAGTAGGGCGCGCGAAAATTTTCGAACATTATGATGTAGGTGCGGAAAATACTTTATACTCATCAAGTAATGTAGTTGAAAACGCGAGCGCAGCTAGCGCGAAATTTTTAAACATTAATATGCAGGTGCGGAAAATACTTCATACGCATCAAGAAATGAAGAAAATCGCGAGCGTAGTGAGCGCGAAATGTTTTGATGCAGGTGAGGAAAATACTTCATACGCATCAACTATAATGTAGATGAAAACGCGAGCGTAGGGCGCGCGAAAATTATCGAACATTATGACGTAGGTGCGGAAAATACTCATCAAGTAATGTACATGAAAACGCGAGCGCAGCGAGCGCGAAATTTTTCGAACATTCTGATGCAGGTGCCGAAAAAAATTCATACGCATCAACTATAATGTAGATGAAAACGCGAGCGTACGTCGCGCGAAAATTTTCTAACATTATGATGTAGGTGCGGAAAATGCTCCTCAAGTAATGTAGAAGAAAACGCGAGCGCAGCGAGCGCGAAAATTTTCGAACATTATGATGCAAGTGCGGAAAATACTTCATACTCATCAAGTAATGTGTATGAAAACGCGAGCGTAGCGAGCGCGAAATATTTCAAACATTATGATGCCGGTGCGGAAAATAATTCATACTCATCATGTAATGTGTATGAAAACGCGAGCGTAGCGAGCTCGAAATATTTCGAACATTATGATGCCGGTGTGGAAAATAATTCATACGCATCAAGTCATGCAGATGAAAACGCGAGCGTAGCGAACGCGAAATTTTTACAAACATTATGATGCAGGTGCGGAAAAGACTTCAAACGCATCAAGTAATATAGATGAAAAAGCGAGCGTAGCGCGCGCTAACGTTTTTGAACATTATGATGCAGGTGCGGAAAATAATTCCTACGCGTCAAGTAATGTAGATAAAAAAGCGATTGCGAAATGATTCGAACATTATGATGCATGTACGGAAAATACTTCATACGCATCAAGCAATGTAGATGATTGAACAAAAATAAATTGTTGACCTATCAAATGGCTTTGTAAAGAGGTAGTTGAATAGATATTTTTTTGTTCATAAATTAGTGGAATACCTTTCAAAGTTCAAAGTGCTTTCTTTTAAAACATAGGTATAACTGAATACCTACTTTGGTCTGTTCTTTCACTTTCGAAGATGGAGTAGAGGCCTAGGTTGATAGCGCACCCACCCTGGTTGCTTCTAAGAGGTAGGTATGTGATTTTCTGAGAATTGTTTTTTTTTGCTTCCTATCCACCTATAACTTTCGAATTTGGTCATACTTGATGTTTATTGTTACGTAGGTATATTTTACTAACGAATACCAATATACCCTAAATTTATGTCTGTTACGCGCTGAACGTATTTTATACATTTTGCTGACGGAAAACGCAACTAATCGGCACCTCGAAGAACCTCAATGACACCCATATCGATTATTAAGAAAAGTAAATAAGTAAATGTCCGCCATCTTCGATTTGAAAATGGATATCATTGGATTGTAATGAGCACCTCAAAAAACAATATTTTATACAAAAATGCGCATACCTAATATATAGGTACATGTCGCAAGTGCTACCATGCAACCGAGAGCCCGCCGCTCTGCGTAGGTACCCTCCATCGAAGACAAAAAAAACCGAGGTTTCGTAGTAAGGTTTGTGAATATTGATAGAGACTGACTGACCAACATAATTAGATCTCTCATTTCAAACAGTTAATATGGTTTGAGGGACTTTAGTATTTTTGTCTATAGCCTTGAGAGGCAGAAGTATTGTTATTTCACTCCCCATTTTTTCAAATACTATCTGTTTATTATACAATGTTTGAATGAGGTTCTATTTACTTTGCGTCCATGTATATACTTACCAACTTTCAAGCCTGTAAATCATGAACTGAAAGACTTCTCATACAAAGTTTAACCCCTCTTTCCACCCCCTTTCATCCCTAACCTATATGATTTTTATAGCCTATAACCTGGCCGAATATCCAATAAACATATTAGTGAAGGCTGTATTAAAATCCATTCGCTAGTTTTCGCGTGATAGTTAGACAAATAAACAGACAGACAAACAGACAAACAGAGAAACAGACACGAATTCTAAAAACAGTTGAAACGTGTTCTGTTATCGATTCTTAGACCCCTCCATCGATTTTTTTACTAATATCTTCAATGTACAGATTTTCGACCCTCTTCTGCTTTATTATATGTATAGATGTACAGATTTTCGACCCTCTTCTGCTTTATTATATGTATAGATAGTCTACAACTTATCGATAGAGAAGATATACCAATGTTCTGAATATGAGACATGAAAATAATTTTTGCTTCATATGGATAGGAGTGGGTTCCATATTCACTGATGTTGATGGCCGATCTGTATAGTCAACCAAGAAGAAAGTGGTAAACTAGTTCAGGATAACGTTGCGCGTTCTGATTGCGGTGATAGTTCGTCTGCAGCTGTACCACCGGACACATCAGCGTCAACATCGTTCCCGGGAACTAGACTGATTCAAAAACTCTTTAGTGTCTTTGGTTGTGTACCTGGATAACGCGGCTGCAAGTGTTGGTGCGGTGGCGGCACATAGCTCGGCTGCGACGCCGGCGCCGGCTGAGGCTGTACCACCGGGGCCACTGGGTACACGGGCATCGGCATCATCACTGGGGCTGGCACGTACGTGTACCCGCCGGTTGCGGGCGGGGGGTGCGGATAAGTGTACCCGGGATTGTAGGGGGGAGGTGGGCCCCATGGGTCTTGAAATAGATTAGACAAGCTCACATTTTTGTTAGCTAGTACCTACCTTAGACCAAAGAAAAAAAAATCGAGAGTATAACATACCTGCTGTTCGAGGTAAATCCGTTATGGCAATGATCTTTTGTAATTGTTTGCTTTGATATTTCATAACATTTGTAGTAAATTTAAAGATAATGAGGTAACTATATATTTTATTTTAAATTAGATGTGTTTTAGACTTTATGTGCACTAACATTACCGCTAACATGGTTATACGTATGATTGTTTATCGTGGTGTCTGAGAATAGCTATTTATGATACAAGTGCGGAAAGTGAGTGATTTCCGACGAGTGTCTTTCTTATACACGAGCGAGCGTAGCGAGCGAGTTTATAATTAGACACGAGTCGGAAATCATCTTAACGCACACGTATCATACAAAGTTTTACTATGCATTGTGCGAGAAAATAGAAAAGTTAATTTCATATATATAGGTTATAATTTACCTTACTCGATATGTTACTTATTATCAGCATCTTCATGTAACAACTTCTTGACATAGAGTGCTATTTATTTTCGACATAAAACCACCGTAAGATCATTTTATTAACACAAAAACTTTGAAAAGTGCACCGCAAAATTCATCACAAGTATAGGTTTTTAATTTGGATTTAGCGGCCAAGGCAACTTAGTTGGCATATTGTGCTTCTTGAAAACTATTTTTTGGAGTTAAATTTGATCTGATTCGTCACTTTCACTCGATATTTTTATCAAAAACTAGGTAAACAAGAAATATTTTAGTACTTGAAATGAAAAATGGCGGCATTTTTCTAAATACATGCGCGCTCAACATCTATACTACTGCGCATGTGCACATTTGTTTTTAAAATGCTAAGTAGGCAATGGCTTCATGCGCATTCTGCCACGCATTTACCTAAAGTGAAAATTTTCAATTTATCTATTGGCAATAAATAAAATCTAAAATGATAAATGATACGTTTAAGAAGTATTAATATTTATGTACCTGTTTATAAGAACGGTAATCTATAATTGATTAATTTGTGAAATGTTTTTCAAATAATTAAAACTCTTTGCGTCGAGCTGAAGACAGAGTTAAAAATTAAAAAAAAATTGAAAAGTAAAAAGCACTAGTGCGGAAAAGTAGCACTTTCCGCACAGTTTGACTGCTTAGAAAAGGCACTTTTCAAGCACATGCATTGTAAAATCATTTATGTAGGAAAAATAACCCACGTTTTTGCCGTCACAGTAAACGTAACTATCAACTATTTATTTTCAGATCAAAGCTTTTCAACTTCTTATTTATAATATCCAAATTGTTAATGCCAATAAGTTATCGTTAGATAAGAAAATAATTGTCAGAAGATAATAGGTAGTGAGTTACTCAGTCAGTAAGTATGAATGACTCAACGAGTAAGTAGTACGTGAGGCATTTTCATGTAAATTGGGAAATTTCATCACAAATTCAGAATACTCATCACTGAAAGTTTCAAAGCCGTCCTCTCCCGGCGAAAAAAAATATACAATGCCATTCTTTTGTTATCTGCCCTGGGATCCCAGGGACTGGTAGACGACGGGCTTTCATACACACAGTTTGCACAAAGTTTATTTTGTGGAAAGTATACGGGCCAAATTAATGAACCGATTATCATAATAGTAGATAGATAATAATAGAAGCATAGGAAAAAACAGAACTTACTGTGAGACATTTGAAAATCAGTGATATCCAAATCTTAAAATGAAAACTATTTATCGGTAACGTTACCTACGTATGTTTACAATCAAGACACTAATTTATAACAATACAAGCAGCACAAATGTGGGAACCAATATGAGCTCTTTTTTATCCATATCATGTGTTAAGTATATGCCATATCTATCGTTATTTTGTTGTGATAAGATAAACCATCATACTAACGAAGTACTTTCTAGTACTTTACCTACAAACATAGCACATGAATGAGAAAGAAGGTATATTGATCGATCGCTTGAAAATTTATTAAGAGTAGATAGGTAAATGAGGTTATCATCATTATGATTCAAATACAGCCTAGCTGACGCAGTCTACCTCCTTCGAAGAGGTATAGGAAATTGTGCAACCTATAGGTAGAATATTTATTGTGTGTGTGGATGAGGCTCGAGAACTCGAGATGGATGGACAATAAAATACAGAAGACAGACTATTTCAGTTGTCCTAGACAAAAATTTACGAGAAATTTTCGTATTGTTGTTGATGGCCTTAAAAAAGATACACCACATAAATGTCAACCCCTGTCTGCCTATCTCTAAAGTTGAATTATTTTAATGCAATCGGCAATGACGGCGCTGTTCGAAGAACGACTTGTTCCTCCAAATGAGAACTTGATTGACAAATAATTACGTATTCCAAAGCTGTCAATTCTACCTATATCCATCAAATATCGAAAGAATCAAATTAGCATCGGGCACCCTTCAGTCAACGCTCAGCCTTAAAATGTTTTATTATTACTTTCGTATTTTTAATTGGCTCTGTAGCATATTTGGCATGAAAAAACCATTTATTATGCCAACGGGTCAGTGCTGCAAAATTACTTACTGGAATAGACTTTGGACGGTCACAGTTATTGCTGCCTTTATTGCTGTAAATAACATATCGATAAACGTAACTACAGAACTGGGAGATATCAAAAATGACTTGCAAGACATTGCAGATACAAACGATTTAATTTTCAACGTTATTATTGTAACTATAGATTTTTTTCACAATTCAGGAGTGTGGTCAGATCTTTATATCACCTTAAATAATGTCTTCAGTCGTTTGAGTTTGAGTAACAAAACTTTAAAATTGGTTTCATTGAAATTGTATTTGTGGCTTTTTTTGCCAACTGCGATATCCGTTTCTTCCATTTTCATGGAAATTTTTATTCCGAATTCTCCACAGTTTATTATTCTTATTAAGTTCCCCGGATATTTAGCAACTTTACATTTAATGGTTCATTTATACTTGGTGTTGGCAATCTTAAAAGTTCTGAATAATAAGCTCATTAATGCCAAACCGTTTCATATAAAAGAAACCGATTGCCCGTTTATTACAAAGCAACAAAGTATGATCGGATATTTCTTAAATATTAATGTTAGTTTCATGACGGTCGATGACCTAAATTCCGAATATAGTATCAATTTCTTGTGTAAACTATATGATGATCTGATCACTTGTATTCAATTATTGGAGAAGCTACATGGAAAACAAGTAAGTACCTAAACATTTGAAATGGGATTCTGATCGTATCGCAGTCACTTCTAATAGCTCAAAAATTCAAAGAAATTGCCTAATGCAATGGAAATGGAAATTGCCTTAAACTGAATTGAGGACCCTCCTCCCCTTTTGAAGTCGGTTACAAATAAGTCATATTACCACGAGATGGTTCACTCACTATCTTACTTCGTTCAGCAAAATAGTTCGAAGAGTTTACAAAGAGATAAGTTAAATGTACCTAGGTACCTAAGTAAGTATATGTACCATTTGAGTTTGTATGAGAGGTTTTGAGAGGCTTACTTCTGGAACTCGCCTCATCTAATTTTAAAAATTCCTTTGCCAGTGAACCTTTGACATACACTTAAAATAGCAGCAGTACGCAGGCGTACTTAGTAATACACGGATAAACCCCTGCACGCAGTTATGTACCGATCGAAGAAGGCACAAGGTCCTCGAGGTGGAAAACTTAGGATAGTCTTCCTAGTATACCTCCAAATAACCCCATTAAGTTTCGAGCATTTCCAAGGTACAAAGTACAATAAGTACATATCAACTGGATTACCATGTTTACAAATAAATCACTTTGACTTTTAATGAGAGGAGATACTGACTCTCATACGAGTACTTAAATCTCTCATTTCATTTGAATAATAAAAATCATCATAGGTATATCATATTTATTGACAATCTGCTATTTATAGATATTATGCACTATTTGGCTGATGTTTTCCGGTGCCGTGATTGGTGCCACGCTGATTAGTCGCAAAGAGGTAATTATAATAGTACATTACTTACCAAGGGCGATAAAACATAGAATGTCTCAGATCGCAGGTATTTTACGCCCGAGCCGAAGGCAAGGGCGATAAATATGCGATTTGAGGCTTTCTTTATTATCGCCCGTGGTAAGTACAAAATTTTATGACACCCCCTGGCCAGGAAGTGGGTTTTTTCGCGCGCGGAGCGTGCGATAATGTCCACTTTATGGCCAGGTGTGACATAAAACATTTATCGGCACATAATTATTTGTATTAAATACTTAGTGTACAAAGTCGCCGAACACTTTTGCCGGCTACCGTCAAAAAGTACTTTCATCAGGCGACTGTACCTACAAACTCTGTCACCGATGATACTTAAAAGCTTCATCATTGGCCTTTACGTCTTTGTCAGTTTGTTGTGTGTTTTTTCAAAGTTTATGCTATAAGTACCATAAGATCGGGTTACTTTGACCCAATGGCGGGTAACTTTGGCCCATATAAAAACCACACCTAAAAGGATCTAATAAAAAAATATAAAAACGTCGACGGTTAGTTCAAATCAACGTTATCGTAATGTGCTATAATTTATATGAAATAATACAGCCTAGACCGAATAAATCCCAAAGGCCAAAGTTACCCTCCAGGGCCAAAGTAACCCGACCTTACGTACGTTTAATTCTTATTCAAAAGTCTTTTCATTTGTAGACTGGACATTCCTGGATGATAATACTTAGGATTGTATTGCCATTTCTGTGGTTTAGTCTTTGCTGTTTTGTGGATGATCAGTTACGTAAGGAGGTGGAGTGGACAGAAATAGTCATCATGAAGCATTTGATTGACTTTAAATGTGGTAAGTTAGGTATTTATTATTTTCGAAAAATATAAGCATAATTTTACGTGTTTCCTTTAAGTTTTATATTTAAAACGATTTGTTTGTTCTAGATCTCCCGAGAAAGAAAATATTAGAAACATTCAAGCTCCTCATTTGTACAAATAAATTACAATTCACTGCGGGAAATTTTCACGTGAACTACTATATGATACTTGGAACTATCATGAACGTTATCACCTACAGTATTATACTTGTTCAATTATTTCTAAGCACTGAATAATTCATGAATGAAGGATTACCTAAGGCGACTTCCTGACTTGGCGGGGCGGGATCGATATGTGACAGTTTTTTCTTTGACGTAAACTTACTGACATCGCAAAGATTCCAACTTGACGGAATACTGTCAGTATTACATTTGCGCAGTAGTAATATCATGCGCAGAAATGGACCAGTACTGCCTTCGTATCGTCCCGCTACCGCGCATCCCGCGCCAGTCAGGAAGCACACATTTAAATATAGGGGCGTAGTAAAAAGCGGTACTGAGTTGACTGACATTTGACAGTTTTCTCATATCGTACCGCCTCCGCACCGACAAGTCAGGAAGTCGCCTAAAGTGATTTCAATTTAAAATTAGATGCCCTAACGCTACATCTTCAAGCATAGGTATATTAATACGAAAATACCTAAGTTGTAAAAATAATGTATTCATTTTCTTAAATAAATATACATATGATTGATTAAGATTTTCTTACTTAAAGATGAATGGTTTTTCTCATAGGAGAATTGAAACGAATTCTTCGTTTCGTCTTACACGGCAGCAAAATAATTAAGGTTGTGGCGGTTTGAATCTGTTCTAATGTTAGAATCCAACGTTTTGTTCGGGATTCAACTCGCTAACCCTTGATGAAATATTGCATTTTTCTCCCTTGTCAATAAACGGAAATTTTTAATTAATCAATGCTATATATTCTATTTGGACCTATTCAGCAATAAGAACAACGGAAAGAAGGAAACGTTTATGATTACGTTTGGATTGCTAATCGTAATTCATGGCCGATGATATTTGAGGAATTCCGGCGATTCTTAATTAATCATATCTTAATATACTTAGTTCCGAGTAGGTACAAATTACAAAACGAGTGCTTTGATGAACATCTATTGCTACGTCAACGAAATCGCACCGGAATCTGTCAAGTTACTTAAATCATTGAGAGAGATCAGAGTGCCTACCTATGTCATTTATGGTCATCATCCACTATCAATTTTGTGTGGAAGAACGCCATCATACTTCTAGCGATTTTTACCGATTGTGCCCTCAAACCGCACAGGGTTCATAATAAGCTAAAAATTACAATTATCGAGAAGTTGTTGAAGTTGTTAGGTACAGGGTTTGATCGTTGTCGCTTGTCGTCTTACCTGGGTGGCCCGAAGGCCCGCAGTCTAATGTAAACTGCTTGCAAGTTCTTGCATGTGTGATCCCGGTAATCCGGCTTTTACAGCTAAGGTAAACTGCTTACCGTCAGTCAGATCCAAATACCATCGCAAATTCAAAATGTAAAGATAAAGTACTATTGTAGTACCTAGTCCTGAATTGGTACCTACATAAGTATGAATGAAAGCAGGTTGTTTTTATTCTATCGCATTTTTATTATAACATTTTTTAACCTAGTTAGACTTATGAAATAATTATTAAGGTGCAGCGGGGCAATCTAGACTGCGGGAAATTAAAACTAATCGTTTTTTTTGCATCTTTTACATCATTTACTACAGTGCATCTTAGTGATATTGGAAAGCACTTCTCCGCTACCCCGGTATAGATATCACTCTAGTAAATAATGTAAAATACGGAAGATATTTTCGATTAGTTTTAATTTCCCGCAGTCTAGATTGCCCCGCTGCACGCTGCACCTTACGAGAAAATCTTTAAAGCTAACACATATTCAGTACAAAACGTAAAAATAACCAATTGAAGGCTGGCCATTACGAGATTCGTTGCATCTTGTCGTCTTCATATTACTTAACGCTCCCCGGAACAAACGCAGTCAGGTATATTACAAGCCTTGTCCATGCCTGTAGGACATGTACCACGATTTTTTTTATGTCCGACATGAAATGTTCGTTCTCCCACATGCATAGGTGCTTGCTAACTTTGTCGGACAGTCAGCGGTAGAAGGCGTTAACTACTGCTGCTGACTGGCCATAAACGTGATCGTGCCAGCTAATCAAAGTACTTGCGAGTTCTCGGGACGCGGCAGCACAAGAATCAATGAAAGCAGGGATCGTATCGGTGCGGCGCCGGCGCAGCATTGCAGGGGTTCTGGCCGGGCACGGGCCGACGGAGCGCCGAGGCGGGCATGAAGCACGAGTTGGGCTGGAACATCGGCTGCGGGACTGGGACTCCGAAGCACGGCCCGTACTGCACCGGCCTGCCGCCACCGAAATGAGGAGCCGGCCGAGACGCGGGGTTGACGCCGTTGAAGCCGACGAAGCAAGGGTTGAATCCGTTGCGTTGCATTCTGAAAATAATAAAAACTAATTAATAACCAAAATCTTAAAGTAAGGAATGTGGCGCTAGTAAAAATAGAGGGATACGGTACTAAAGGAGCCTTACATAAAAATATGCAAAAAAAAGCTTCTGAATAAGAAAATGAGAAACAGCGCAGTTACTTACATGATATTTTAGATTGTTCGAAGGTAATGAAAAATTTGGCTAGGTACTATGGACGCTGCTGGAAGCTCTTGATGTGTTGACTCGGAACCAAATGTGTTTCTGTGACAATCGCAAATCACCGTCAGTATTTATACCAATGCGTTATCGACTTTGATCAAGTGAATATCTTAATCGGATCACCCCATTTCCTTTGCGGTTTCGCAATAAAATGCTATATTTAGAAAAAAAACACACTGATAAGTGCCTACTTAGGTGAGAAATTACGTCATTGCTCGGTCTAAAAATAAAATGCCGGTAAGATAAAACGTTTATAAAAGATATTGAAACATAAATATAAATATGACTATATTGTAAACTTCACTACATATTACGGTGTTTTTTTTTTAATTTTTATATGGGCACTGTTACAAGAGTGTGCTTATTTTATACAAAACAATATCTACATTACAAATACTCTTTAATGCACACCTCAGTTAAAGGACACGGTGCTGTGCAAAATCACAACAAGCTCGGGTATTTTATATTATTTACCTACTTTATTAACTTTAGTTGGTTTGAAGCTTTTAGAATATGTATGGAATGTCCATAATTTTAAAGTCAATCTTAACAACAGTGCCCAATAAAATTCACTTCTTAATTTTCTCCACACACATGAGTGACTCAGACTAAGTATGTCTATTAATGCGAAACGAATGAATTACTTTTAACGGAAAGAAGAAAACGTCTAGCACATAAAATAGCCAACTCTCTGATGATAAGTATTTGAGGAATTCCGTTGATTCTTCATCACATCTAGATTATGCTTAGCTTGATCATCAGTTCCTCATCTAAATGAGTAAGTACTTGCATGAAAACTTATGTAGGCAACGCGTTAATTTAGTTACTTCAAAATGAATTCGAAAGTATTCTGACGTAATCAATGATACGTTAACAATGATTCAATTTAATTCTATTTACATAAGAGAGGCGGAGTAGATAATACCTAGAGTGATGAAAATGTATTAGTATTTTTTTGATTATCTACCTATCTATTCGCATCTGCTCCGTTTCTTGTTGTCCTGAAATGTTAAGGTATAGGTAATTGCATTTAATCATTCTCGTTAAGATAATTGTATTCGGTCTACGTAAACCTTGGTGACATAAAATTTTCATAGATGGACTGTAGTTTCATAAAGTTGCAATGAAAATAATTATAATTTATAATACTTGTAGGTACTGCATTCAGGCCCGTCTGGGTATACTTTGCGACGCGGAACAACCTCTGAGCATAATTCAACATGGTAGCATCGCTGGAAATGTTAATTAATAGCATCGATAAACAAGTAAGTCGTAAAAAATGAGTAATAAAATATTGTGATTCCAATTTTTAACGGTTCGGACTACGCGAAATGGAAAATTCGTCTACTGAATTTAAAAAGTGTAAAGATATTACTAATACGATGTAAAAGCGAGAATGACGATGCGACGAAATGGAAAGAGATGGATATTATGACTACAAATTACATATGCAGCGCGATCTCGAACCAACAGATAATATATTGCGAAGTAGAGTCGGAATACAAAATAATATTAAAATTCGACGAAATGTATTTAAAACAATCGACAGAATTGCAAATTGTGTGTAGAAGCAATTTAGAAAATATAAAGCTTGCGAAATATTCCAACATTAATATTTTCTTTGACGATTTCGAACGATGTGTCAATGATTTAAAAAAAGTTGGCGCAACGATATCAGAAAGCGAAAAATTGTACTATATGTTAAAAGCACTGCCGGGAAATTACAGTTACATAGGAGATTTAATAGATGTTTTACCGGAAAATGAGAGAACCGTCGAATATTTGAAAAGTAAAATACGGATGAAAAATATACAAAAAGTAGAAGAAGAAATGCCTGACAGGTCGAATGCATTTAAAGCAGAGTCAGAGAATAAACCCAAATGTTTTACTTGCGGAAAATTTGGTCACTTGCATTATGACTTGACTACTATGTTTTTTTTTATTTCACTTTTTTTTTGGTTTTCTAAAAAACAATAAAAAACTAAATATAGAGGGTTATTGTCCGATTTTGATTATCCTAATTTGTCGCTATTTTTATTAAATGTGTAATGCCTGTCGAGTTAAGTCGGTTATACTCGTATATCCAGATACACGGAAATTCGCCGGGGCATGGGAAGAAGAAGAAAATGTTTTATGTATGCAAAAAACCATTAAAATGTAGATATAATAACGTCCTTTACTAAGTACAAACAAATGAAGTAAGTAACCCAAATACTACCGCACCTTGAAAATTTAAAGTTTACTATTGTAGTAGTCTTGTGGGCTTAAGGCGTTGTATAAATGAAGGAAGGATTGACGTAGTTATCGCACCTATAGCTCAGTTGGCTAAAGCGACTGGCCGCGAGTGCCGGGATGTCGCAGGTTCGAATCCTGCTCGGTGACTAAGTTTTTCAATTTTTCCTTTATTTCTAAATTTGTAGTAGTCCTGAATGGGTAATATATAAATGAAAGCAGTTTGATTCTATATTATTATTATTATTTAGATTAACATTTTTTAAACCTAGGTACATTACGAGAAACTCTTTAAATCTAACATAAACGTAATAAATAACCAATAAAGGTTAGCCATTTCGAGATTCGTTGCATCTTGTCGTCTTCATACAGCTTCAAGCTCTTCGGAATAAACGCAGTAACGCCTCTAGGACATGTAAGTGGCACGATTGTTTAATATCCGACAAAAAATATTCGTTCTCCCACATGAATAGGTACTTGCTAACTTTGTCGGACAATCAGCAGTAGAAGGTGTTACTCGTACTCGTACAAATGGTTTAAAATGGTTCACGTATATCATATGTACGCATTACAAGGCAATAAGAGCATGCTTAGGTCATTATGAGCTCTGCGCCCACACGGTTACTACTGCTGCTGACTGGCCATAAACATGATCGTGCCAGCTAAGTATAAGTACTTGCTAGTTCTCGGGACGCAGCCGCACAAGCATCAATGAAAGCAGGGATCGTATCGGTGCGGCGCCGGCGCAGCATTGCAGGGGTTCTGGCCGGGCACGGGCCGACGGAGCGCCGAGGCGGGCATGAAGCACGAGTTGGGCTGGAACATCGGCTGCGGGACTGGGACTCCGAAGCACGGCCCGTACTGCACCGGCCTGCCGCCACCGAAATGAGGAGCCGGCCGAGACGCGGGGTTGACGCCGTTGAAGCCGACGAAGCAAGGGTTGAATCCGTTGCGTTGCATTCTGAAAATAATAAAAACTAATTAATAACCAAAATCTTAAAGTAAGGAATGTGGCGCTAGTAAAAATAGAGGGACACTGTACCTACTAAAGGAGCCTTACATAAAAATATGCATAAAATAGCTTCTGAATAAGAAAATGAGAAACAGCGCAGTTACTTACATGATATTTTAGATTGTTCGCGAAGGTAATGAAAAATTTGGCTAGGTACTATGAACGCTGCTGGAAGCTCTTGATGTGTTGACTCGGAGCCAAATGTGTTTCTGTGACAATCGCAAATTACCGTCAGTATTTATACCAATGCGTTATCGACTTTGATCAAGTGAATATCTTAATCGGATCACCCCACTTCCTTTGTGGTTTCGCAATAAAATGCTATATTTAGAAAAAAAACAGACTGATAAGTAGCCACTTGCTGAGAATTTACAGCATTGTTCGGTCTAAAAATAAAATGCCGGCAAGATAAAACGTTTATAAAAGGTGTATTCAAATATAAATATGACTTCATGATTGATAGAGTTAATGATAATTCTTGATAACTTATTTATGAGGCTTATTTAGTTACTGAGGATAACGTCACATGTATGCGTGTTAATTACAGCATGAGGTTGGTATCACCGGATACTCTATCTATGTAATCCTTCACGTGAAATTCTTAACCAATAAAATATTATGTACCTCCTCGTGATTCTATTTTAAGCTCTGCGTCATGCATGAAATAGGAAAGTTGGAGAAATATATATGTGCAACGCAGATTGCACATTTAATGAAATCTGAAAGTATTCTGATTTCTGATTAAGAAAAACCTGACTTTTACCTGAAAAATTATAGTTAAAGGTAAATTACACTTAAACAAACCTAGAATTATTTGACACTCAATAGACTGGTAATTTTTTTATTAATAAACAAGAATACTAAAATCAATAACAATAAAAAACTAAACTCTAAAATTATAAACTAACTTACAAATAAAAAATAGACTATTAATAGGGCAAAAATGTGGAGAACATAGTATTTCGCCACTCAGGTAGCCACATCTACACTCTAGATCGCAGCTCTTGCAATGCAACCCACTCTGGACGGCCAGTTAAGGCCGGGTATTACCACTTTTGAGTTTTTAAAAACCATCTGAGACATAGAATATAGAGTCTTAAAATCTAAAAAAAATATATGTGTTACATGAGGATCTTGTCTAGTCAAAATCACAGGCAGATATATGATCTGATGAATTTCACTCGATAGAAAAAAATCGCGAAGTTACCCCTTTTTGGAATGTATTTTCAATACTACGGCTATATTACTGATATTTGCCTTTTAATTTTTGTACTCAATTAAAGATCGTAAATAGTTATAGACAAATTCGCAGGGTTTGCTTTGATCAAATGATTGGCTTAATGACTATAGCTAAATATTTACAAAACTGCGCGCAGAGCTTGCGTAGAGAGCGGGATGGTTAATTGTAAACTCACGCGTGTTAGAGCGGGACAGTTGCGTTGGGGATACCTCCCCTTAAGGTAATTCACGGGCGCGAAGTCCTACTCATCCATCAACCTGCTCTCATAGGACCTTCGAGATTCACGTAGGTAAGGTACCTAGAATACTTTTGTCTCGCTCGCGAGTGCGAGTGAGCCATGGTTGTGTGTTGAGACTCAACAGTCTGCAGTGTGCATGTATAGCTCAACAGCTATACATGCACATTGTCTATGTGTGCGTCAGCGTAGGAGCTATGAGTTTACTATGTCTATGTGTTCGTATGTGTCACAACTACAACAATGGCCAACCCGTCGTCGTGAGATAAAAGTACATTACCTATTTTTATATCATACTTGTAGACAGAGCCGCGCGGGTAGCTAGAAATACACTTAATATGTTAAAGCATATTCAATTCATAATCACGCCTGTTTCCCTGACGGGTAGCCAGAGTTCAGAGACTTCTACCTTCGGACTGTTACATGTTGCGTTCCGCTCTTTGTATGTTCTATTTGTTATTCTACTTTCATGCATCCTCTCCAGTCTCTCCACGTGCCTAAACCATCGTACTCTTAACATCCTTTCTCATTTTTAGGGTTCCGTTTCCGTAGTAAACAAACCGTCCCCGGCTTAGCTCAGTAACCGTTAACTACCTACTCGTACTAGGAATCTGTAATTAGGCATGAGTATACATATCAATAACGCCAACAAAACAGCAAAAAATTTTTGTGAAATGTCTAGGTTAATCAGTTGCCAATACAATAATAATATTGCAAAATTGAGAATATTATGATTAGTAACTAAGTATTATAGGAGCGCTAGTGGCCCAGCGGCGCCTGTGTACCGCTTGCGGTATCTAAGGTAAAGCAACGTGGGCAGCGGTCAGGACTTGGATGGGTGACCGCTTTGAGTGGTTACTAACTGAGCTCTCCCGTGCTTTGGAAGGTACGTTAAGCCGTTGATCCCGGTTGCTGTCTATGGCAGCAGTCGTTAAACCAAGTTGGAGGCCTTCGGGCGGTTTGAGAACTTCTAACAGTCAAGTTGCCCACTCACTTGACAAAGCCTAATCCCAATAAGGTCTAGTTTCCCCTCGGGGTTGGAAGGTCAGATGGCAGTCGCTTCCGCAAAAACTAGTGCCTACGCCAAATCTTGGGATTAGGTAGCGGACCCCAGGCATCCTTCAGGATGCAACTGTACTGGGATAACGCTAGGAGGATGATGAGTAACTAAGTATTATAAATTAACTAATGGTTGATAGTGTTACTAATTTTCGGGAAAGTATTAGTTAGTTGTGTCGCTCTATTATCGAGGCACTTATTTATGATGATTGTAATACTTAGCAGTTGATTATGAATAGATACGATTCATACATAATACAAATTCGCCGAATTCGTTTTATCGGTGAGTCATTGTAAGGAAAAATCTGGTGTAAATAAAACGGTAGATATACCGGGTAAAAAAAATATGTAATTTATTCGACTTTATGAAAATAGATCATGTTTCTTTTTGTGTTATATTTGCTTGACTGCTTGACTTGTCATTTTTTTCCTTTTGTTCCTTAACAGTCTCCCATCTAAATTCCAAAGTATCATCTAAAGTTGTTTGTGGCACGACCGTTGGTTTCTCAGGGGGTGTATGTGGTTCTTGATAGTCGCTCTTCTGTATAAGTTTCCTGGTGATGATGAATGCAAATACTTGTATGATGGCGAGGAGGATGCATGGCACCAGCCACGCGTCCGCCATGGTGGCGACTGTTCGGCTGTACAGGAAGGAGTAGAGGGGTGATGTTACGATTAGCGTTGCCGATTCGAGAGCGCCCAGAACACTGTAGATTTTACCTGGAAACAAGAGATTTATTTTGGATTTAAATTGACTACACGCATAGTCGATACGTAGGAAATATAAAATATGGCGACTCTCTATCCCATCAGAGGGAGGTGAAATTGGGTGAGTCGGGGCGGGAATATAGATAAGTTCAGATGCAATTCAATTGGTTGACATCATCATGCGATGTCACTAACTCGCTGGCTTGGACTAGTTAGGATAGAACCTTGCTGTATTAAGTTAGACGAGTTAAAATAAACGGTTACATTGCTACTTAAGGCTGTTTAAGGATTAAGTGGCATGTGAAGTTATACCCGAACCGTATAAAGTAAATCGATGTTTGCACTGTACTAAGGATGTTCTGCTGGAAAAGATTGGAACATGCTTCATTCTAGGTTTGCTCTAATTAAGTATTTCACCATTTAGTTTAATTTTGTTTTCAAAAAGAAGACATATGTACATGCCTTTGTGACAAACAATCTGATCTTCCAGCTCAACCGTGTGCAAGATTATATTTGTTCAAGGTCATGTTTGACATTTGTATTATTTTTTCTTTATTTAAATTTGACATGATTGTAGTATTTTTCTTTATCTAAATTTGACATGTTTGTGTTTAAAAAATGGATTTGTAAAATTAGTTTATTATGTCGAAAAATGTATGTACGCCTGCAAAGGTAGGATTTGGTGAGACTATGAGAGCTGCAAGTGTAACTGCAATTGTAACCCAATCTCCACATATATAAATAAATCATTCATTCATTCATTCATGTTGCTTTCTCTGGATTATTCAATTTAATCGGCAGCATACCATAGAAATGAAATTTACATGAATTCATACGTACGTACCTTGTTCGGTTGGTAAAATTTGCTTGTTCAATATCGGCCTTTGCACCACTTGTGAGCCCTGGCTTATGATACCCACCAAAGAAACTGGAACAAAATAAATTAGGTATCTTGTAGGCTTCATTCCATATCAAGTTTATAATATTTGGTTATTACCCACGTGTTAAGAAAGACGCATCAAATTATTGCAGGTACAGCTTTTGGACTACCTTCGTTATTTTTTGTTTTATGTATTTTGGAATGGCCTTATTAAATGGACACACTGAGTTGTAATTGATGGTCTTCCGGTCTTTATTCACAGTCCGTTAACATTGTGCCTGGTTGTCATTCAATGGTAAGTGGGTACATGCCCAAGGAACACGACGTAGGTAAGTGAAGCTAGTCGCAACGAGGCCGGAGTTGTCCAGTAGGTAGGACCAGCAGCTGAGCACGCCCACCGCCTCGTCCGACAGTCGCAGCCACCGCTTTATGACCGCCAAGATCGACAGCGAGTCCGCTTGTCGACATTGTTAATGGGTACATACGCAGGAACACGACGTAAGTGACGCTAGCCGCGATGAGGCCGGAGGTGGTCAGCAGTTAGGATTAGGACAGACAGCTGAACACGCCCACCGCCTCGTCCGAAAGTCGCAGCCGCCGCTTCATGACCCACAAGATCGACAGCGAGTCCGAAGATGGATATTATTAGTGGGTACATACGTAGGAATACGACGTAAGTGACGCTAGCCGCGATGAGACCGAAGGTGGCCAGCAGTTAGGATTAGGACAGACAGCTGAACACGCCCACCGCCTCGTCCGAAAGTCGCAGCCGCCGCTTCATGACCCACAAGATCGACAGCGAGTCTGAAGATGGATATTATTAGTGGGTACATACGTAGGAATACGACGTAAGTGACGCTAGCCGCGATGAGACCGAAGGTGGCCAGCAGTTAGGATTAGGACAGACAGCTGAACACGCCCACCGCCTCGTCCGAAAGTCGCAGCCGCCGCTTCATGACCCACAAGATCGACAGCGAGTCTGAAGATGGATATTATTAGTGGGTACATACGTAGGAATACGACGTAAGTGACGCTAGCCGCGATGAGACCCAAGGTGGCCAGCAGTTAGGATTAGGACAGACAGCTGAATACGCCCACCGCCTCGTCCGAAAGTCGCAGCCGCCGCTTCATGACCCACAAGATCGACAGCGAGTCTGAAGATGGATATTATTAGTGGGTACATACGTAGGAATACGACGTAAGTGACGCTAGCCGCGATGAGACCGAAGGTGGCCAGCAGTTAGGATTAGGACAGACAGCTGAACACGCCCACCGCCTCGTCCGAAAGTCGCAGCCGCCGCTTCATGACCCACAAGATCGACAGCGAGTCTGAAGATGGATATTATTAGTGGGTACATACGTAGGAATACGACGTAAGTGACGCTAGCTGCGATGAGACCGAAGGTGGCCAGCAGTTAGGATTAGGACAGACAGCTGAACACGCCCACCGCCTCGTCCGAAAGTCGCAGCCGCTGCTTCATGACCCACAAGATCGAAAGCGAGTCTGAAGATGGATATTATTAGTGGGTACATACGTAGGAATACGACGTAAGTGACGCTAGCCGCGATGAGACCGGAGGTGGCCAGTAGGTAGGACAGGCAGCTGAGCACGCCCACCGCCTCATCCGACAGTCGCAGCCGCCGCTTCAGTACCGTCAGGATCAACATTGTGCCTGTAGGTTATCAAGAAGTCTCACTTTAAAACAAAAAGACGCTGTTGCTGAGTTTGATATACTCGGTGGAATTTAAGTCGTAATACAAAATATTCGTATTTTTGTCAAAGTTTTTGTCAGAAATTTAATTGTTGCCAGCAGTTGTGGAGTTACAGGTCTTGCGCGGTGGTTTAACACATCAATTCTTGGAATTAGGTCCTATGACTCCAGGCTTTTTCACGAGCCTTCACTTAAAGTGGCGAGAAGGATATTTTAAAAACACGTAAAACTACCGATCTTACCCAGAAAACTGACAATATTCCGATAGGCGAGAAAGAAGCCGAAAGTGATGTCATCCCAATTGAACTTTTTCCTGTAGTACATGAAGGCCAGCATAACCTCGGCTGAAATATAAAATAAATTGACATACTGGTACACACATCACATCTTTAGTATTCGTTATACCTAAAATAATATTTTATGTCACACTTGGCCATAAAGTGGCCATTATCGCACGCTCCGCGCGCGAAAAAACCCACTTCCTGGCCAGGGGGTGACATAAAATTTTGTACTTACCACGGGCGATAATAAAGAAAGCCTCAGATCGCATATTTATCGCCCTTGCCTTCGGCTCGGGCGTCAAATACCTGCGATCTGAGACATTCTTTGTTTTACCGCCCTTGTTAAGTAATGTACTATTATACAAATTTCTAGAGGTATTATTTAATCGTCTGGCACATGGCGTCTGGCACATTTAAAATAGGCAAGCTTCTTAGTTTATCAAAATTGACCATATTCAGGTTACCCCTTTTCATCCCTTTAAGGAATGATGTCCGGGATAAAAACTATCCAAGTCTTTCCCGGAATCTCAAACTATCTTCTTGATTTTCATCTAAATCCGTACAGCGGTTTAAGCGCGAAGAGGTGAAAAACAGATATGAATTAGTATTGGGGTGACCCCTGCAGTTCGATTCCGGAGATTACCGCCTATGTACATAGATAGACGGTACGATAGATAAAACTTACTAGCCAGCAACAGCCTGTCGGACAATCCCACGACCAGCATGAGGAAGATGATGGTCCTCCTCCGCACGAGGCATGCAATGGCCTGGAACGGCAGCCGCCAGGTGAACATTGACACCTTGTTAGTGGTGCTTACCGCCTATATACAGGCAGTAGGATAGATAAAACTTACTAGCCAGCAACATCCTGTCAGACAATCCCACGACCAGCATGAGGACGATGATGGTCCTCCTGTAGTCTTTCCTTCTCCTCACGAGGCACGCGATTGCCTGGAATATGGTAGCCGCCAGTTGAACACTGACACCTAGCGGTGCTTACTGCCTATATATATATGCAGTAGGATAGATAAAACTTACTAGCCAGCAACAGCCTGTCAGACAATCCTACGACCAGCATGAGAAAGATGATGGTCCTCCTGTAGTCGTTCCTCCTCCGCACGAGGCACGCGATTGCCTGGAATGGTAGCCGCCAGTTGAACACCGACACCTTGTTCGCGGTGTTCACGTTCACGTCCTTCACGTACACTATCACGAACACCAATGATGAAAACTGGAATCAGAAATTAGCATGTTAACGGGTGGGCCATGTGATGAGAAATAAGACTGCATAGCGGCTACTTGCTGTATCGGTATTCCCCTTATTTCATCGACAAACGTTTCAAAGAAGAATTTTTGTTTCAAAGAGAGTTTTCTTTAATAAACAGTTTGAATATTTAGGTACAGCTAAAAGGTCATTATGTAGAACCAATGTAGAACCCACTAGGTTCACCACGTTGGGTAGGTTAGGTTAGATTGGACTTGATTTGATACCTTAAAAAATGTTTTCATTTAATTTAAATTCTGCGAACATAAATTCAATGAACAATGGTAAGCGTTAGCTCGTTAACGGGTAAAAACAAGTACTAAAAGGTTAGGTCGTTGAAGCTTGAAGAAAAGTAGATAAATAAATGGAATGTCATTTCTTTATTACTGCTGCTTCGAATTCCGAGTAGGTACGCTTAATGGATGAAAGAGGTGGAACATTTGTGGTCGCAGGGCATTTTTTTGAGTTAACAAATAATCGATGGGCGAATTCGACAATATTCAATAGCCGTCGACCCTATAATTCATAGGACTACCCAATGTTAACCATTCATAATTAAGCATTTACAATCACCTGCACGAATATTTGACATGATAAGGTGCGTTAATATTTTAAGGACAGCTGTTCTAGGGCCGTTCTTCTCGGATGTTTTTGCGCACTTTGCCTTGTTAGATATTATTACAGGAGACTATACGCTGAATAATCACGGTAAGTACCTGCAGTAATAATGCAATGGGAAACACACCGTGGAATCCGAGCTGGCGGTAGAGGAGAGGGCCGCTGACGGCGCCAACGACGTGCGCTATTTGTATGGCGGCGCGATGCGTGCCCATTGTGCGGGTCACATCTCGTCCCGTCTCGTGGCACACCTGAAATAAAAAAATATATATCGTTTTATTGACAAACATATCAATGACACCAATCGTGATCGATCATACTAGGAATCAATTTGCAACGGCGCTACTATCTTTGCCGTTCCTACATAATCATAATACAAGCGGGCGTAAGTTACCAATTAAATTAATTTTAAATTTCTGTCAGACGGTAATCCTTAGAATATGGACCAACACTTCACAATGTCGTAGCATTAATGGTAGAAGAGCCCAAGAGGGGCTTTTGGGATTTACTCGAGCGCGTCAGATGAAGACATGGGGGATACGATACCTACTTGCACTCAGTTTATTACTTCCACCATTTATAAACCTTCTATGTTCGTTTTTTTTTAAACCATCACAAGCTTACGTTACGTCCAAAATGTCAGATTAGTATAAGGGAGCTTGTTTAGGGTCTATTTTAACATCCTCTCTGAAAATCGCACTCGATTTTTTTCTCCAATGTTCTACCCTTTCATACGGTTCCCCCTGGCATGGAAACCGCTATCATCCAATCTTCACAATGCAGTAGATCCGAACCAAATACTACAATGTTATACTAACTCAACGACGCAAAGCTCGAGTAAATCCACATTTAGTACCTATTTATTTATTTATTTAAACTTTATTGCACACAATAAAATACAGTGTACAAATGGCGGACTTAATGCCAAATGGCATTCTCTACCAATCAACCACAGGGCCAAACAGAGACACTCAAAGCGGTGCAAGAAAATATAGAAACGTAGAAAGAGCAAAACAAACGTCAATAAAATTAAGGTATACACATAAGTACATACACATAATTACACATAATTTACTTATATACAGACGAATAATATAAACAAATACATATTAACTATATGATACATATTATATATATATTTATGATGGTCACTATCTAAACTCTTCTGTCAACAGACAGATAGTATCGTGGCCTCCGCTACTATAATACTTAGGGGAAGGTTGCTATCATTGGACCGGCGCTTTGATTGGACCACCTTAATATTTTAAAATCTGCGCATGCTAGACAGAGACAACCAAGGTACAAAGTGTCCTTGGGATACCCGGCCGGCCCCACGAAAACCTCAGTCGCGCCGCGCTTTCGGCGACGAGTGACGTGAGCAAGTCTGTTTCGAGCACCGACGATCTAAAAATTACGCGAAGGAAAACTCGTGTAAGTATCATTATATTTGCATTTGTTTGAGTTTATTGCCGTGTAATGGTTAGAAATGTATTATTAATGATCATATTTATAACAACAGTTTCTGGCCACTTATTTTCTTTTTTTTTTTTTTTGACTTGATACCTAATTGCTATCAATGGACTACATGTATGTGCTATCATTGGACCGGGTCCTATCATGGTAACTTTTTTTCGATTTTAAATACTTTACTCATACGCAAATACACATATTAAATATACAGTAGACGCATATTAAAATGTTGATTTCTGTTATTTTTTAAATAAAAAAACAAAAATTTATAAAATATTGAAAAAATATATTAAAATGTCGATTTCCATAAGTCTCCTTGATTAGACCATCAGTATAAATTTCCTAAGTCCATTGATGGCGACTCAGTGGTTCAATCAAGGTGACCATGGTCCAAAGAAGGCAACAGCCTGAGAAATACTTTTCACCTTTTTTCTCCAAGATTATTATGCGTTATTTTGTTGTGTTTAAGGTAATGAATAAATATATTTCAAAAGTTAAAAAATATCAAACTTGTTTTATTTTTTTACATAAATTTTGTACATTAGAAGGCAGCGAAGTTAAGTGGTCCAATGATAGCAACCTTCCCCTATGCTCGCATCCGTGCTTAGTGAATCGCATAGCTAATTATGGAATTTTATACGTTCGCATTACTATCAACATACTACATATATAAGTTTGCATCATTTAAAGTTTTTTGATGGTAAACTGAAGACATAACTTACATCTCCGATATGGCTAAAAGCACCCGCCAGCATCAGTCCGAAATTTCCTCCCAGAGACATCGGTATCTGCACGGCATACAGAGTCTGAGTTGCGTTGAAACCCGGGAAGATACTCATGAGAATTATGCATGTCGTCATGACACACATGCCCACTAGAGGCAGAATGATTATGGGCTTTCTTCTGCCACTGCAGTCACTCCACGGCCCAACGAATAATAACACAATTGTGGAGATTAGTGCTCCTACAAAACTCCGACTGACGTTGACTTGTGATACCACCATCTGACTTGCTGCCTGGAATATAAAAAATACACTGTATTCATTCAGCGTGTTTAAGTAATTCAAATATGTTCGAGTTGCGATAAAAAACGAAATACTCAGTACCTATTGTTTGGCGAATTCGATTCTACATGGGATTCCTGTTTTTATAAAATTATACAATTTAACTCTGAATCTAGCAATCTAGTAGGGGTTTGTGATCATCAAACTTAGTGAACAGAACAGTTGCGTATTAACGAAACGATTTGTTTTTTTTTTTTTCAAAAATAGTCATAAGGTGGTTTCCCTCAGGGCCCATAAGTTTTTTCTCAAAAATGGCCCGCAAACTGGACTTTAGTCGCTACATATTGGAAGGTAAAGTGTATAGTTTAAGGTCAGATCCAAATTAAAAAGTAAAAAACATTGCAGGCCTGCAATATATGGCCTGCAATGTCACATATAAATTCCTTTATTTGTCGAGTTATAAACTTTTTAAAATGTAGAAACTGTCATATAAAAGGAGGCACAAGTCGTATTCAGCCAATTCAGCTCGTATTTTTCTGTTGAAAACGCGACGTTTTTTTATGTGTCTCGAATAATTTGCGTTTTTCGGTGGAAAAATACACTTGCGATTCTGTTAAAAAAAATAAACGGCGGGAAAACATGAGGTTTTTGACGTTTTAAGGTTATGTTTATCAAATCTTAATTAAATTTTTGTCGTATTTTCCCCATTTTTGAGAAAAGCACTATATTAGCCTCGGCCGGAATGGCAATTGCAGGCTTCGTATTATAATTAAACGGACTCGCAAGCTCGTCCGTTGAAACAAATACTCAGCCTGCAATTGCTCCCTTCCCGGCCACGGCAATAATGTACTATTTCCATCCCGTATACCTAATGAGGTTTGCATTCCAGAAAATAACGCATCATAATCATGCGTCATCCAATAATTTCTAAACAAACTACACAAATAATATACATGCCATGTGATTATGCAACATAATATTATCGCGAGATACGAGATGACATTATTATCGACAAACGGATTAAGTACCTCGGCGCTTCTGAACTCCTCTCCAACGCCTTTGTCACATATCTCTGGTGCGAGCTTCAAGTCGACTATGCAAGCGGTGCGAAGGTATAGGATCTGCAGCGAGGTTTGCGAAAGGTTTATGGCCACCATGGCACCTATTAGAGCTGGTTCTATAATCATCCCCCATTTGTGGGTGAGAGACTCAGGTACTTCTTTTTTTTTACATCCTGTGGGGCATTCCCCTCTTGTACTGGAATTAAATTATTTCACTGTATATAGTATAGTTTGAAACGGGAACAAATAAAATGATCACCTAAATAACTTTTGATATCATCAAATTTTCGAACCCTAAAATAAGGTTGAACACTCAAAAAATTTTATCGATCAGCAATTCCGAGTCACCAAAAATATTCTACCTATTTTTGCAGCACTTGCACCTATTTTACTTATTGCGTTCCTATAAATTTATAATCGCATCAAAAAAATTGTCAAGTACCACCAAAAACACTAAACTACCACCTAATCTCATGCACCTTTTTTCATTACAATTACATCCAAATATTATACACATCGCATGCTACATTTTAGTAAACAGTTACAAATTAATTGTTTTTAGCACTATAAATATTTTAGTCATTTCCAAAATGTTATAAATTAGAAAGTAAAATTCTAAATTAATTTAAAAAACAACGCGCAATGTGGCTGTGTGAAATAATAACACGTATACTGCTATCTCACTCAATAAAATACAAATTGTCGTTAGAGTGAAAGGTACCTATTGCTGTTTCATTCTAACTACCTATTGCTGATGGTTTACAAACTGCAAAAAGTTTTATTAATAATTTTTTAATGCGTTGACGTGAGCGTGTTTGATTGAAAACTTTTATTTGAAAATGAGTTTTGTTGATTTATTAAATTCTTAGTTTGTTATGAAAATGGATAAAGGTCCTCAAATGAGTTTACTTTATTAATTTAGATAGACTTTCATGGAAAAATTAAAGGTAGTTAATAGGTAGAAATAGGTATAGGTAGGTTTAGGTTATGTTAGTTTTGCATCGGCCCGAAGGGCCAAAATAACTCAAAATAGGAGCTCCGCGCCAGCGGAGATCCGTCAATACTGTTCCAATGTCCACTAGTTTGAAATAAAAATAGATGTCATAGAAAAATACTACTACCTAGGCAAATTGACGATTATCCGCGAATAGAGTAGAGGCAAAAACATCTGAGAACAAATAGCTGTATGCGACCAGTACGGAAAGCACTGTTGAAAAGATATTAAATTAAATTATGTTATGTACGTGTCTCATTAAAATTGGGTAGCATTTAACGAACCACCAAATTAATTGCCGAATGATGCCCTAAAAAACACATTCGATTACCAAAAATACTAGATTCGCACCAAATTTTCAACTCCATTTAAATATAAAGTGCAACTCGAAGAAGTAACATGTCGATAACCTATTAAATTAAATTGTTACCAAATAAATTAGTCTCTACCCAAAAATACTTAATGATCACCTAATTTCAAACACCAAATTTCATATAATTCGCATCCAAATATAACTGGGATCGTAATCCTATTAAAATTAATTACACCCAAATAATTCTTTCGATACCCAGAAATACTACATGATCACCTAATTTCAAGCGTCATTTGTTTCATCAAATTAATATCTAGTCTATAATACCGGATCTACGCAATGTAAGAAACGCAAGCGTCATGTTTCGGATTCATCGAGCGACATGTGTCGGACCGACACGCGACATGTTCGGGCTCATCGAGCGACATGTTTCGGACTCACACGCGACATGTTTCGGATCCAGCGACCTGTCTCGGACCCATCGAGCGACATGTGGGTGTCATCGAGCGACATGTTTCGGACTCACACGCGACATGTTTCGGATCCAGCGACATGTCTCGGACCCATCGAGCGACATGTTGGGGCCATCGAGCGACATGTTTCGGACTCACACGCGACATGTTTCGGATCCAGCGACATGTCTCGGACCCATCGAGCGACATGTTGGGGTCATCAAGCGACATGTTTCGGACTCACACGCGACATGTTTCGGATCCAGCGACATGTCTTGGACCCATCGAGTGACATGTTGGAGTCATCGAGCGACATGTGTCGGACCGAAACGCGACATGTTCGGGCTCATCGAGCGACATGTTTCGGACTCACACGCGACATGTTTCGGATCCAGCGACATGTCTCGGACCCATCGAGCGACATGTTGGGGTCATCGAGCGACATGTTTCGGATCCAGGGACATGTCTCGGACCCATCGAGCGACATGTTGGGGTCATCGAGCGACATGTTTCGGACTCACACGCGACATGTTTCGGATCCAGCGACATGTCTCGGACCCATCGAGCGACATGTTGGAGTCATCGAGCGACATGTGACGGACCGACACGCGACATGTTCGGGCTCATCGAGCGACATGTTTCGGACTCACACGCGACATGTTTCGGATCCAGCGACATGTCTCGGACCCATCGAGCGACATGTTGGGGTCATCGAGCGACATGTTTCGGACTCACACGCGACATGTTTCGGATCCAGCGACATGTCTCGGACCCATCGAGCGACATGTTGGGGTCATCGAGCGACATGTTTCGGACTCACACGCGACATGTTTCGGATCCAGCGACATGTCTCTGACCCATCGAGCGACATGTTGGGGTCATCGAGCGACATGTTTCGGACTCACACGCGACGTTGTGGTTACCGAGTGACATGTTTTGAACTAACACGCGACATGTTCGGGCTCATCAAGCGACAAGTTTCGGATCCAGCGACATGTCTCGGACCCATCGAGCGACATGTGGGTGTCATCGAGCGACATGTTTCGGACTCACACGCGACATGTTTCGGATCCAGCGACATGTCTCGGACCCATCGAGCGACATGTTGGGGTCATCGAGCGACATGTTTCGGACTCACACGCGACATGTTTCGGGTCCAGCGACATGTCTCGGACCCATCGAGCGACATGTTGGGGTCATCGAGCGACATGTTTCGGACTCACACGCGACATGTTTCGGATCCAGCGACATGTCTCTGACCCATCGAGCGACATGTTGGGGTCATCGAGCGACATGTTTCGGACTCACACGCGACGTTGTGGTTACCGAGTGACATGTTTTGGACTAACACGCGACATGTTCGGGCTCATCAAGCGACATGTTTCGGATCCAGCGACATGTCTCGGACCCATCGAGCGACATGTGGGGGTCATCGAGCGACATGTTGGGGTCATCGAGCGACATTTTGGGGTCATCGAGCGACATGTTTCGGACTCACACGCGACATGTTCGGGCTCATCAAGCGACATGTTTCGGACGCATCCAGCGACATGTTTCGGATCCAGCGACATGTCTCGGACCCAACGAGCGACATGTTGGGGTCATCGAGCGACATGTTTCGGACTCACACGCGACATGTTTCGGATCCAGCGACATGTCTCGGACCCATCGAGCGACATGTTGGTGTCATCGAGCGACATGTTTCGGACTCACACGCGACATGTTTCGGATCCAGCGACATGTCTCGGACCCATCGAGCGACATGTTGGGGTCATCGAGCGACATGTTTCGGACTCACACGCGACATGTTTCGGATCCAGCGACATGTCTCGGACCCATCGAGCGACATGTTGGGGTCATCGAGCGACATGTTTCGGACTCACACGCGACATGTTTCGGATCCAGCGACATGTTGGGGTCATCGAGCGACATGTTTCGGACTCACACGCGACGTTGTGGTTACCGAGTGACATGTTTTGGACTAACACGCGACATGTTCGGGCTCATCAAGCGACATGTTTCGGATCCAGCGACATGTCTCGGACCCATCGAGCGACATGTTGGGGTCATCGAGCGACATGTTGGGGTCATCGAGCGACATTTTGGTGTCATCGAGCGACATGTTTCGGACTCACACGCGACATGTTCTGGCTCATCCAACGACATGTTTCGGACTCAACAGGTGGTGGTTCTGGCGCTTCGCCGGCCGCTACCGCGGCACGCTCGCTTCGCTCGCTCGGCTCGCGCGTTGTATATATATATATATATATATATAAATATATATATATATATATATATATAACACATTTTGAGTCCGAAATATGTCGCTTGATGAGCCCGAACATGTCGCGTGTTAGTCCGAAACATGACGCTCGATGACCCCAACATGTCGCTCGATGGGTCCGAGACATGTCGCTGGATCCGAAACATGTCGCTGGATGCGTCCGAAACTTGTCGCTTGATGAGCCCGAACATGTCGCGTGTGAGTCCGAAACATGTCGCTCGATGACCCCAACATGTCGCTCGATGACCCCAACATGTCGCTCGATGGGTCCGAGACATGTCGCTGGATCCGAAACATGTCGCGTGTGAGTCCGAAACATGTCGCTCGATGACCCCAACATGTCGCTCGATGGGTCCGAGACATGTCGCTGTATCCGAAACATGTCGCGTGTGAGTCCGAAACATGTCGCTCGATGACCACAACATGTCGCTCGATGGATCCGAGACATGTCGCTGGATCCGAAACATGTCGCGTGTGAGTCCGAAACATGTCGCTCGATGACCCCAACATGTCGCTCGATGGGTCCGAGACATGTCGCTGGATCCGAAACATGTCGCTGGATGCGTCCGAAACATGTCGCTTGATGAGCCCGAACATGTCGCGTGTTAGTCCGAAACATGTCGCTCGATGACCCCAACATGTCGCTCGATGGGTCCGAGACATGTCGCTGGATCCGAAACATGTCGCGTGTGAGTCCGAAACATGTCGCTCGATGACCCCAACATGTCGCTCGATGGGTCCGAGACATGTCGCTGGATCCGAAACATGTCGCGTGTGAGTCCGAAACATGTCGCTCGATGAGCCCGAACATGTCGCGTGTCGGTCCGACACATGTCGCTCGATGACTCCAACATGTCGCTCGATGGGTCCGAGACATGTCGCTGGATCCGAAACATGTCGCGTGTGAGTCCGAAACATGTCGCTCGATGACCCCAACATGTCGCTCGATGGGTCCGAAACATGTCGCTGGATGCGTCCGAAACATGTCGCTTGACGAGCCCGAACATGTCGCGTGTGAGTCCGAAACATGTCGCTCGATGACCCAAACATGTCGCTCGATGGGTCCGAGACATGTCGCTGGATCCGAAACATGTCGCGTGTGAGTCCGAAACATGTCGCTCGATGACCCCAACATGTCGCTCGATGGGTCCCAAACATGTCGCTGGATGCGTCCGAAACATGTCGCTTGACGAGCCCGAACATGTCGCGTGTGAGTCCGAAACATGTCGCTCGATGACCCCAACATGTCGCTCGATGGGTCCGAGACATGTCGCTGGATCCGAAACATGTCGCGTGTGAGTCCGAAACATGTCGCTCGATGACCCCAACATGTCGCTCGATGGGTCCGAGACATGTCGCTGGATCCGAAACATGTCGCGTGTGAGTCCGAAACATGTCGCTCGATGACCCCAACATGTCGCTCGATGGGTCCGAGACATGTCGCTGGATCCGAAACATGTCGCGTGAGAGTCCGAAACATGTCGCTCGATGACCCCAACATGTCGCTCGATGGGTCCGAGACATGTCGCTGGATCCGAAACATGTCGCTGGATGCGTCCGAAACATGTCGCTTGACGAGCCCGAACATGTCGCGTGTTAGTCCGAAACATGTCGCTTGATGACTCCAACATGTCGCTCGATGGGTCCGAGACATGTCGCTGGATCCGAAACATGTCGTTGTGTGAGTCCGAAACATGTCGCTCGATGACCCCAACATGTCGCTCGATGGGTCCGAGACATGTCGCTGGATCCGAAACATGTCGCGTTTGAGTCCGAAACATGTCGCTCGATGACCCCAACATGTCGCTCGATGGGTCCGAGACATGTCGCTGGATCCGAAACATGTCGCGTGTGAGTCCGAAACATGTCGCTCGATGACCCCAACATGTCACTCGATGGGTCCGAGACATGTCGCTGGATCCGAAACATGTCGCGTGTGAGTCCGAAACATGTCGCTTGATGACCCCAACATGTCGCTCGATGAGCCCGAACATGTCGCGTGTCGGTCCGACACATGTCGCTCGATGACTCCAACATGTCGCTCGATGGGTCCGAGACATGTCGCTGGATCCGAAACATGTCGCGTGTGAGTCCGAAACATGTCGCTCGATGACCCCAACATGTCGCTCGATGGGTCCGAGACGTGTCGCTGGATCCGAAACATGTCGCGTGTGAGTCCGAAACATGTCGCTCGATGACCCCAACATGTCGCTCGATGGGTCCGAGACATGTCGCTGGATCCGAAACATGTCGCGTGTGAGTCCGAAACATGTCGCTCGATGACCCCAACATGTCGCTCGATGGTTCCGAGACATGTCGCTGGATCCGAAACATGTCGCGTGAGAGTCCGAAACATGTCGCTCGATGACCCCAACATGTCGCTCGATGGGTCCGAGACATGTCGCTGGATCCGAAACATGTCGCTGGATGCGTCCGAAACATGTCGCTTGACGAGCCCGAACATGTCGCGTGTTAGTCCGAAACATGTCGCTCGATGACTCCAACATGTCGCTCGATGGTTCCGAGACATGTCGCTGGATCCGAAACATGTCGTTGTGTGAGTCCGAAACATGTCGCTCGATGACCCCAACATGTCGCTCGATGGGTCCGAGACATGTCGCTGGATCCGAAACATGTCGCGTGTGAGTCCGAAACATGTCGCTCGATGACCCCAACATGTCGCTCGATGGGTCCGAGACGTGTCGCTGGATCCGAAACATGTCGCGTGTGAGTCCGAAACATGTCGCTCGATGACCCCAGCATGTCGCTCGATGGGTCCGAGACATGTCGCTGGATCCGAAACATGTCGCGTGTGAGTCCGAAACATGTCGCTCGATGACCCCAACATGTCGCTCGATGGGTCCGAGACATGTCGCTGGATCCGAAACATGTCGCGTTTGAGTCCGAAACATGTCGCTCGATGACCCCAACATGTCGCTCGATGGGTCCGAGACATGTCGCTGGATCCGAAACATGTCGCGTGTGAGTCCGAAACATGTCGCTCGATGATCCCAACATGTCGCTCGATGGGTCCGAGACATGTCGCTGGATCCGAAACATGTCGCGTGTGAGTCCGAAACATGTCGCTCGATGAGCCCGAACATGTCGCGTGTCGGTCCGACACATGTCGCTCGATGACCCCAACATGTCGCTCGATGGGTCCGAGACATGTCGCTGGATCCGAAACATGTCGCGTGTGAGTCCGAAACATGTCGCTCGATGACCCCAACATGTCGCTCGATGGGTCCGAGACATGTCGCTGGATCCGAAACATGTCGCTTGATGAGCCCGAACATGTCGCGTGTTAGTCCAAAACATGTCACTCGGTAACCACAACGTCGCGTGTGAGTCCGAAACATGTCGCTCAATAATTAATTTGAATGTATTAACTACAATATAGCTTGTAATGTGTATAATATTTGGACGTAATTCTAATAACAAATGATGCACGAGATTTGGTGGTAGTTTAGTATTTTTGGTGGTACTTGAGAATTTTTTGATGCGATTATAAAATTTCAGGGAACGCAATAAGTAAAATAGCTGCTACTGCTGGAATAATAGGTATGAGTGGTTAGGTGATCTGAAATTGATGGTCGATACATTTTTTTGAGTGTTCAGCCTTATTTTAGGGTTCGAAAATTTGGTGATATCAAAAGTTATTTAGGTGATCATTTTATTTGTTCCCATTAAAATTACAGAAATTTTGAAGCTTCTATAAAATAAAATCATTTAGCGCTGTCTTGCTCGCACGCGGTGCGACGTGCGAGCGAGACGGACCGTATGGAAAACCGCATCAGTGTGCTAGCAATGAGGTTAGACTAGATTGGAACTGCTTTACGCGTGGGGCGTTTAAAAACAATTGCCGCGTGAAATTTGGTGATCATGTAGTATTTCTGGGTATCGAAAGAATTATTTGGGTGTGAATAATTTTAATAGGATTACGAGCCCTGTAATATTTGGATGTAAATTATATGAAATTTGGTGTTTGAAATTAGGTGATCATTAAGTATTTTTGGGTAGTGACTAATTTATTTGGTAACAATTAAATTTAATAGGTTATCGACATGTTACTTCTTTGAGTTGCACTTTATATTTAAAAGGAGTTGAAAATTTGGTGCGAATCTAGTATTTTTGATAATCAATGTAATTTTTTAGAGCATCATTCGGCAACTAATTTGGTGGTTCGTTAAATGCTACCCGTTTGAAACACAGATCTGGGTGCCGATTTTTGAGTGTCGAACGCTCGACTTTTCACTCGAAATCTGTCAGATCATCATAGTTTTTTGACAGATCTCGAGTGAAAATTCGAGCGTCCGACACTCAAAAATCGGCCCGCAGATTCCTAAATATTATCTTTTTAAGTAGACATTAGAAATGTATTGATCAAATAAATCATAAAAAAGTTATTCAGGCAAGACAACTTTAACTGAAACACGTCAACTTTATATTGAAACATGCTCTCGCAAAATTACGAAGTCAGGGGCTCATCTGACACATACATTTTGCATTCCAATTTGTTTTAGATGACATTTGCGGGCTCGTTCTGACTCGAGACGTTTGCTCGGTGTGCGTTGGTTGTACTTGTACGTGTCAAATTAAGCTAGCCCTAAAGAATATTATATAGGTATTACTCGATATATGCAGTTTTCTGCTAAATTTATAACACAAGTTACGCATGATACATACATTGTTTTAATTAACATTATTTACCTTAATTTTTCCAATTCATGGATATCATTATTCGCCATGATCCTTATTTAAATCACTTACACATTTAAATTTAAATTCTTTGGCGTTCACAGATCAATAAAAACACAATCAACCCATCACAAGCACGCGTGTAAAAGCGAGTATTCCGTATCGCGTCGCTTTTTCATTTGAACAGATAACAGTCTGTTTTCGAATTAGATAGGAAACAAGGCAATGTACAGTGCAAAGATAGGGCGAGGTGCAGAGGTCGGGATTACAATGGTCTGTCTCGCACGAGACGGGATGCGAAACAGCTGGTCTTTGTCGGCAACGGGCGGCCAATTGGTTTCACTTATGTTCGATTATATGGTAATTTTGTATTGTGTTTGACTAACGTCTCACTAAGAAGATCCTAATTTTTAGTAGGTACTAATCCGAAGTTTTGGCTGTAGCTGTGTTATCTATAAATTGGTCGATTGTTGAACAAGTTTCATTAATCGCCCTCTCTGTCATTTCATTTCATTTCAGTAATATACGAAAGTATGACACAATTCGCAGGCACACACTCGGTAGCAAACTAAATACAAGCATGGGAGTAATATTTTTCAGCTTAGGAATATTTGAACTTCATATAGACGTCTTAGCAAGTCTGCATTATCGTAGGTAGCATAGTAACCCATAAAGCTGGCTGATTCATATTCATACCAGTTAGCTGCTATTTGGTATCTATCCAGTAAAATGATTGTCCACTAAAGTATTCGAATGTAGGTACCTATGTAGATAATTTGATAGAGGTGTTTACAATAGTGAGACTTCAATACTCTTACTGAAAGATTGCAATATATGGCTGTGCATTCGTTTTTATTAGGGTTCCATACCAAAAAGGTAAAAAGGAACCCTTTCACTTTGGCTGTGTTTCTGTGTGTCACATTGCTATAGTTACGTTATAACCAAACCAAAATGTTGTACCTACGTGATAGACGCCACGAGTACCTAGTACCTACTACCATCTCGGCGCCTGCGTATCGTGATGATAAGCAAATGATAATTGCTGTTGATATTAGTGCACTTCCTTAATAAGAATGCAGGTCATATTATTTAAATCGAATTTAACGTGAAAATGCATCAATCTAGGCATGTGTCACAGCACATTCAAAGCAGAGCTTGCCATTGCCGACCTAAGTATTAATTAACGGCGGGGGCCTTTACGCCTCCCGCCTACTGGGGCTCAACTAACCAGCATACTGTATCGTACTTTAACTCCTATTTCGAACTGTTCGGAAGTTCTTCGGGATGAGTACCCTTCCGGAGTGACAAATAATACGTAAGTTTTGACCTTATCTTGTTTTCTTTTTTAAGGCTCGTAGGCTGTCCCAAACGTATTTTAAAAATATCAATGCATCAGTTTCTCTTGAAAGCGTGTAAATATGTAACATATTCGCGAGAAACTGATTTGTTACGCTTTTGTTTAAAAACGAATGTTTAGTTCGGATTGGGCAACGCAGTCAATGAACGACATTGTCCGACCGGCGTTAGTTATAGGAATACCTAAGCAGCGCTCGTACATAGATTTTCATGGTCGCAGCTAGAGCCAGCTCTAAAATAACACAGTTGAGAATCGTTCGGGCCGCGGCACAGTGCGCGTAACAAGATACAAGTTCATTACGCGTGTACTAATTATTGTATCAACAGTTCTAACTGCATCATGTTTACTTGCACTGTTAAACAAGCTAACCTTCTAAATGACAAGACAAGTTTGTAACATACCTATTTGTAAAAGTGATAAAATGAATTGCCTATTTTACATTCATATTACTGTCTTTTTCCGGGTTATGTTTATGTGGTGGGACATAATCATAAGAATCTCTTTAAATTCAGATTTAATTTTTCAGTCATAAAAATTAAACGGAAGACGTTTTACGTAGCCACTTTATATTTATATTGAATGTGAATTTGTTGGTTATGCAATTGAGACTACAACTTCGAATTTAACCAGTATTCGGCAACGTTAATTAATGCTATCTGTTTGCGTTTTGGTGGAACAAGTTTGAATTAGTTTACTTCAGGCGTGTAGGTCTTGCAATTTAGAGTGTGATCTATTTTCCGGGTACGAAGGTTTAGTTTAGCAAAAATCTTAGTAGTTTCAAAGTCTTACTAAATACATAGGTATCCTTAACGAGTTAGTCCGCTTGAATCATTCGCTGATTGCCGACCGGTGTTTACGTGCAATTTTTCAACGTTTTCTGTGAAGTGAAATCTACACTATTGTGATTTGATACCATTATCTTATCAGGTACATAGGGCTTGATTTAGATAATGGAAACGATACATGTGTAATAATAACCTTGGTATGGTTTTCTAGTACTAAATTAACTCTTTCTTGTTTCTCGTTTTACAAGTAGGTAATCTGCCTGTTTAGATAACCTCACACTACAACGTTCACCGCACATAACTTTTACTTTACCTACTTATAATCCTTTAGCAAGTTCTTTTGGTGACTACCTAGGCATTAATTTATGCACAAAGCTGATACGTATTGTCATCTGACACAACACAATGTCTGGTGTACATAGATAAATATTGCAATTTCCTAGATTTTGTTACGCACCTGTATTATTAACACACTACTGTGTTTAGTTTGTAAAGACAAACGAAAAAAAAGCATTGCACATAACCAACCATTGCACAATTGCACATAACCAACCATTGCATCAACCATGCAATATTTTTAGGAATTTCAACGCAATACGTATATACAGCCACCAACATCAATATCTGCCACAACAACGAGCGTAGGTATAAATATCTGACACGTCTATTTCTAGGGCTGGTTCGGTCATGTCAGATATTTAAGCGTTTTGCCAGTGACTGTACACTGCCTATACTAAAACTTTTTGTCGATAAAGTCCACCATAGCATACTTTTTGCATTTGAAATGTAGATCTTGTTGACAATGATGTGACGTTAAGGTTTCGACCAGTAGCTGTACTAGATTTGCATTGAAAAATGGAGACTCCTTAAGAGGCTGGCGGATGGCCTTCGAGTCACCTGTATGAACCTTAGTTACTTGAGTATAGGTAATAATTTAATTGGTATACTCCAACATAGCTACATTAAAAATAATCAATGGAATATAGTTCTTATTGCACGGACTTGAGGTCCTTAACACTTGCACGCGGCTGTGGACTATATACGACGTATAGTATACGTACGAACAGTAGACATAAAGGATGCGCATTTGTTAACGTCAATTAAGAACCGATTCAATGACTAAGGCCTGCCTACGTTTTAAAAGTTATTTGAACTCGTGTGTTAGACTCAATTTTGATATGCACTTAACTACCTCTAACTATGTATAACTTGGCGATATGGGTACAAAACGACTCGAGCACTACCTATCGCATTCGATTTCTGGTTAAAAAATACAAACGATGTTATTTACAAGTATTATAGATATATTTTCAATGCTAGAGATTAATATAAAATGATGAAAACTTGTCTGATGTCTTACCAAATATCTAATTTTTCGCTTCACTTCTCGCCTTAACTAAACTTTACACATAGATGGGTGATTCTTATCGTTAAAGTTAATTGATGTCCACTCCGGCCCGAACGTTAAGTGAATGTTAAGGAAATCAGAGTGCAATTTAAACTTATTGTTGACTTCAGTTTACTCTATACCTGGGTCCCTAACTGTTAAAATAGTTAAAGTCAAAAATAATCACTCAAGAGTCGTTAACAATTGGGGCCCGGTGTGGACAAATTAAGAAAATGTTAAATGCAATAGGAATCATCCAGATTGGAACAATCAAAATCTAAAATGATGTTACAAGTTCTTTAAATTACAGAAAGCGGCGATTTTTTTTTCATACAAGCTACACACATATATATATATATATATATATATATATATATACTTACCTAAGCTCAACGTCACATTTCATAATGTAGGTATGAGTCCTCGAGTAGATATATCATTGGTGGCGAGGAAACTAAACGCCTACTCAAGTATAGCAGCAAGGTTGAGAATAGGCAACAGAGGATTAGATCATGATTTTCAAACTTAAGCGGAATTGAGCTACTTGACATGTGCTCTTGAATAATTTTAAACGTTCCACTCCTAGTCAAAGGAACCCACTTGTGTCTCACAAAATCAGAAACACAGATACACAAAACAAATGACAGATCTTAAAAACGTCCACTTCTACCGATTGAATTGCAACCAACAAAAAACGGATTTTGAAATACAAAAAGACTCAATTAACACAAACTCGTCATTACACACATGCATCTCTCCTGTAAGGGGGACCTGCGATTATAGACAATGATCTAGATTCTAGAGTCTTGAATGGTAGACACGAGTCCGCCATGAATCAAGACACAGTGTAGACGTGTGTAAGTTCCAAAAACAGAGCCTTGCGACTGGGGCAGACATAATGGGCCGTATCTAAGACAGCGGAATCTTTTGAGAACTAAAACCCTATAGATAGGTAAAACAACCTACCTGGGGCCTGTACCACAACACTTTACAAGCGTACAATTCGACAAATTTGTCAACTTTTTCTATGGAGTAGGAAAATAGTGTAATCGGTTTTACCGGTTATCGGTTGGTTCTACTCCTGAGCAAGCTATTTTTAGGTGTCAAAATATATATACATTGTACATGCATATAATATCTACACGCCGATTTATCTATAAATAGAATAATACGCATGACCTCCTCTCAATGGTGTGACGTCACTGTATCGATCCTTGCAAAGCTGTCAATGCACTTCCACTAGGCCGGAATGCGCACGCATAGAATGAAAATTTAACACAGTAATTTAATATATACCTACAAAAACAAGTAAACATCGGAAAAACTCTTGTTGTTTAGTTTAAAACCGATACAATAACTTGTGCTTTTTTTTTCTTTTATTTGACACTAGTAACACTCAGGCGACGTAATCATGCTAGTGATTGCCCCGTGCAGGAAAATTTAGGCGCATGCGTGAAAAACATGGCGTACGACCCCACTGCAGGGTGGCGGTACTTATATACTTGAACAGGGCTGAATTCTGTGAAGGGGAACATTATTGGACGATAAAAAACCGGTAATTACAATGAAATTCAAATAATTTAAAGTGGAGGACACTGAAAGCAAGGGGAAAGCAAAAATCTGACTGAATTATAGTCAGGATAATAGTTAACCCTTTTGGGACCAAGCTACGTGTGCTACGCCGTAGCCTTATATGCTTAGCTTTATCTCCCAGTAGGTCACAATTGAATACTGGATAGGTTAAAAATTAGGAACCCTTCTTTAATGAAACGATATCGGTAGGTAAGGTACCTATAATTTTTGTTTAGTTTTCTCTGTTAATACACAGAAAATCTCACAAACCGTTTTGCTCGATAATATTTTTACGTTTCCAATATAATTTAATTTATTATAATAAGGTACTTAAATAAGTAATGGTACAATTTAATGATTTCCCAAAATCAAAAACCACCCCGAGAACAATTTCCCAAGTGCGTCCCTGCGTGATATTTGCATTCGGCTCTGTTCGGCGCGCTTCGTACATTTCCGCGCACCAGCCTTCCAACCCTCGGAGACATGGCTATCGCAACATGAAAAATCTTTACAATATTCTCTGTTTAACCAAAATAATGTACAGTGTTTAAGTGAAGTGTGATATTGTTAACCATGGAAAGATCGTTTTAAATCATTGTTACACCGTGTAGGTTTAGTGCGAATCTGTGATTGTGTTGTGCTCACACTTTGGATCCCGGAACGATAGATTTAGGTAAAGATTGTATATTCAGCCCTGTTTATGAGTAACCATCTATATTTAGATGCCATTTCTTAAGTCTGGATAAAGACGATGAAAAGATTAGAACATTTAGTGGTGATTGGTGTTGTGTTTTACAGGTTTCTATTTTACAGGTATCGAAACATGAAAAGCACCGACGACGATGACTGAAAAAGGAGAAGTCAATAGGATGCTGGGTAAGTTGGGTTATTCTTACTAACATAAATACATACATATCCTACATATCAATGTCTATTAAAAAATAATCCGGACCGACCTAACATTTTTTTGTAACCTACAAGAGTTATCGATAGGTATTCTTTAAACCAAATGCATCGACTGTACTACCTGCCCACCAGGGAAATATGCTTATTAGAAAGAAAAGATACCTTGTATACGTCCGTAAAAGCCAACCAATTTTCTAGATCTAGACAATAGGATCTTGATCATAAAACCACTATACGTATATACGTACGTACTTTTAACGTAATAAATTACTTGAATTTTGCCTTTCCAATATATTATTACTAAGATGTAGGTATGTATATGACGAAGAAAGCTAACATTTATTATTGCTGTTTAAGTTTAATTCTAGGTCATACGGATAATTAGTGCTAATATATGATCCCTGTTCTCTATAGTTGAGGATATGTAATTATTAGATGTTCACCACATTGATTCAGACTAAAATGTAACCTTAGCAGCGGTTATGGAATATATAATAATACCTACCTATTTATTTCGTAACCAGAAATTAAGCCGTATTTGAGTTTATAAACTTCGTTTTTTGGTATCGTTGTGGCTCTCCTACATCTATTTCAAAAGGTAAAAACAAGTTAATCTTAACAGTTAATCTCTATTTTATTATTATCTCGAGAGCCTCTGATTGAATGTGATTAGACTGATTAGTTTAAAACAAACGAATGCAGGCGCCGGTGCAGATGTCACGCCTGCCACTGCAACTCGAATTAACATAAATGTGACATCCTAGCACGTGAAGTTAATGCTAAGTCGGAACATTGCATGACGGCCCCAATTACGGAATGGATTAATCAAATTTTCCAAAGGAAAATACGTTGAAGAAAGCTATTTTTCATTGTTCCTAGCCCATTAGGTTATTGTAAGCTTTATCAATACGAAAGTGAATAAACCTAATTATTATATTATCTACAAATTGGTGTTGTAATTTAATATTACACAATAAGGCAATTATAAAAGTAATGTGAAAGGAATGTGTTACCGCGCTCAGCCATTTTCTGGAAACCGGCCCGTTCAAGCCACATCAAGAGACACCAGAACAAAATCAATTATGTAACAAGGCAGAAAGTGCAAACAATAAATATTTTTTAAGTCAACACCTATATTTTTTTACCATTGGTCATTACATTTCTAATTGACTCAATTAGATATCAACTTACCGACGAAAGGTTAATCTAACTCGCAATTTCTCTACCGTGACCGTTTGACAAATGGGTAGATTTTCTATTTCATAACAAAAGGATAAGACTTAAACTCCAGACACGTCCGACTGGAAGGCACGCAGAATACCCTGCATCCTGATTACCATGTCCCTATAAACCTCATTCAGTTGATAATCAACCGATTATCTGCCGTATTTTCATTTGCTTAAAGGTCATGAAATTTTTGATTAACTTTTAAGTTGTAGTATACAGACTTAACCCTTCGGCGAAGTCACTTTAGACCTGCCCTTCATTAAGGCAACTGGAATATCGATTGTGTAAAACTGTTAGGTTGTGAGCGTAATGTTCAAGTGTGCAAATTACAATATACAGAACTCAAATAATAATATGAATAGTGCTGATTAATCTAAATAATAATAGACGAATTTGTTGGATATATACTAACGTAAACGAGCATTTAGGTCAAAAATTTAACGAAATTAAGTATTTGTGATCTAAGTAAGTCTAAGCGTTCCAGTGGAACTGTTGGCGTTATTGGTTTATAGTCTACGAGTTTTTGCGTAGGCATGTGTGAAGTGTGTATTTTTATCCTTATTAAGAAATCACGTCAAGGCTCCCGGAGTGTTTATTGCTTAGATAGGTATTACGAGATGCATCGACTCAGTTACTCGGTCGTCTCTCGAACGACGTGTGAGTGTGTGATAACCTAATAGATAAAAACTCACAACGAGTGTACGCGGAATATCTCTGCGTGTTTAACCAATTGTTATTTCTAACAGTACACTCTTAACGTGATTGTCATCAAGTTCAGCAACGAAGGTTATGTGTAACTCGGTATTATACGTATACTGTAAAGATCATAGAAAAGTGCAAATCATTCCAGAATTGACAATAAAGAAACATGTATACGAACTTCAGATAAAGAAAAGAAAAAGAAGACATTATTTAGTGTCGGTAGCGCAGTGAAAATGATTGGTTTAGTGTTGTATATTTTCGGGAAGATATGTGAGCTTACAAGGACTGCAAATCCAGAAATCGTTGCCAAAGACAATGTCAATATCAGTTATGTGAATAAATGTAAAGCAAAACGAAAAAGGTATCGCAAAAAGAGACGGAAGCGAAGCAGAGGTATGTACTAATAACATTTTTAATATATTTTAGAAATAGAAAGATTGTTTTACAACAAAGTAAGGGTTAGACGGCATTATGTTTCTTGGGATAACTAATTGCAGTCTTATTATCATGAGCTTACTGGTTGCATTTATACTCAAAGGTGATTAATTTGGAGACCTTCAGATTTCCTTAACGCGGCCTAGCGTTTCTTCCGACTACAAGTTAATAATATACTACCTTTAAAAATTTACCAAGGTCAACTATGATGTAAGGAAATGGAGCATTGAGTTTCAAAACAAAAGCTAAAAAGTTCGAAAATCAAGACAATGATCCACACACGCGACATCTGGCTGTGAGACAGTTAACTAAGTACCCGCCGACGCTAACTGAGTATGTCCCTCGCATATGTGACTAATCTGACACAGTTAACCAGCGAATCTTACTGGTCATGGATCACGTTAGATGGCGTTGAGGTGCTAATTATTCGGTATCGTAAACGTAAATTGGTTTTATAGAGTCAGAGTTTTAAGAGTTGGACAAGAGTTTCTCTTATTTTGCGATGAATAGTTCCAAGTAGAAAATATGAGATTAGGCGGCCAAGTATATAAAACAAGTCATTCAACTAAAATGCATTCTCAAATCGGACCAGCTTCTTCATGAATCTGCGATCGATGATGTAGAGTTGTAGACAGAAGCATACATGAACAAAGGAATGAGGAAAAGTGCATCCTTCGCTGTGGGTTTATAATTATAACTAAACCCACATTTTGCATAGCTATGCATTCATGAGCTTCAGTTCCGTATAGGTCATTTAATTTCTACTTAAAAATGAGTATTGGTGACTGTTTGCAAAAAGACAGGCTATTTGCTTATTTACCACATACCATTTGCTTATTTATCATAAAAAATAACTTTTCTTATTCCTAAATAGCCTCGTAGCTGAGATTCTAGTCACAGACTTTGTGTCGCAATTGTCGTATCGTAACTTGTGTGTACCTACCGTTAGTCAGCACTATCAAAAATACCGATTCCGAATTTGGGACATAGTTCGTTCTATTATTATTGAAGAGTTATGGTCGTTACGGAATCATTCCCACGCACTAATAAATTCAAAGTATCCGGGTTTAATACGTTACGTAGTTTCTTAGCCTGCAGACATTCCAATTAATTTTTGTGACAGTTCGGAAAGTTCATAAGACAACAAACTTTACGTGTTCCGTTGTTTATTCTAAAATGGTTCAATCTTGAAATTAAATTTAACCATTTTAACCGCCGAACGTGTAAAAACTTACTCGCAACTCGCAATTGCCGACTCTGTTTATGATTTAAGAAGTCACTATGTCTGGTCGATCATTGTATATTGTTAAAAATAATTGTGATAGGTATTAGATAGGTGTACCTATATTATTCGTTACTAACTTCCATTCCAAACACTTGTCATAAGGTTTGTTTCAACGGGTCTAACGCGATATTTATGTACTGTATGGTTACTGTAGGTTACAGTCATCAATATGTAAATAGGTGTAAGGCGACTTCCTGATTTGTCGGTGCGGAGGCAATACGATATGAGAAAAGTGTCAAATGTCAGTGTCAGCTGTCAGTCCACGCGGTACCATTTTTTACTACGCCCCTACATTTAAACATTTAAATGAGTGCTTCCTGACTGGCGCGGGATGCGCGGTAGCGGGACGTAGCGAAGGCGGTACTGCTCCGCTTCTGCGCATGATATTACTACTGCGCAAACGTAATACTGACAGTATTATGTCAAGCGAGAATCTTTGCGATGTCAGTAACTTTACGTCAAAGAAGAAAATGTCACATATCAATCCCGCCCCGCCAAGTCAGGAAGTCGACTAAGTAGTAAAAATGATGTCAATCGTTATTTAGGACAAAGGCTGCGTTGACTTACGATCATTAGTCGGGATCAGCACTTTACCTCATTTACATAGACATGCCATGCGACCCGGACGATGCAATTTTATTTCATGCCACATGACCTAGTTAGCCGATGCCTGAACTGTGGCTGAACGGAAAAGATAGGTCACCTAACAGTATCTAGAGCTACACCATTTCAGAAGGAAGTTCATTTCGTAGGTTATTGACCTCGGAGTATTTGGACGGAGTTTTATATAATTCTAACAAACTGGCATGAACAGCGCTAAGGGTAGGTACCTAGAGTACTTTTGATTTTACTTTGTAATCGTTACTGTTATGCGAATTATTGAGTATATTAGTGTTTCTGATTGGTTTTTGTAAAATCATTATTGTTAGTATCACAATTTACGTCAGTACCAGTAAAGTTGCTCCCATGAAGAACTGATTGAAATGTTCACCAACAGAAGCTGGGTGTGTTTAAGTTTAAGTCCATAAACTCCTAAATTACCTACTACCTCCCGAGTCCCGTGTTCCTTTCCTATATGGAAATAACAGAAAGGTTCTAATTAATGTAAATCAAATTGTGAGGAAAGGGAGTGGCATATTTTGTGTCGTTTGATTTTAGTACAAGTGAAAATCAAGACTTGGTGTGTTATCCGAACCGCTTCGTTCAAATTACATGGGCAGTATTTATTATTTTCTGTAAACAGATTTAAGAGATTTTCATTGGAGACGTTCGTTTTTCAAGTCTGAATGGCTCATTTTCAGTGGTTATTAAAATACACAGTGTCTTAAAATAATCTGCAAAAGTGATGTTGCAAAAAAAAGTGATGTTTTGATAAATTAACTGTAATCTATCTCGGTCTAAATATGGCAGATAGCACAATGCTTTCTTGTAGCGATTCAGGGGTCATTCACTCGCCTGATCCCACATTACTGTCCAATGTGGTTCGACTTAGCATGGACTTAGCAAAAGTACCGTTGATTTTTTTAGAAGAGTGCTTAACGATAAACTTCTAAGCTTCCTGAGGCGTCATTTGCATTGCGCTATTGGAGTATTGAGATTAGATTGAAATCTTAATAATATTGGTGTGGTTTTGTAGGTCATGTACAGTCAAGTGCAAAAATATGGGTGCATACAACTTGCTCAAAAAGATGTCCCATAGCTCTTATGTCGGTGAATTAAGGCTTTGGTACATATTTATGAGAGGATCAATTCGATACATATTTTTGCACTTGACTGTACAATGTAAAATACAAAACCGATGTTTTAGCTTTTTGTCAGAATCAGATGTTTATCTATATTGCAGAAAGTGCAACGCCAATTGCCTCGTCTGTCTATGCGTCCTTCAAAGGGCTGTATCTTTAACTAAGTACCTATGCTTACCTACATCATAAGTGATTAAGAATTTTAAGGAATACAACATTGTACTCGAGTCGTATCAGTAGGTACTATTACTGTCACTCTCGTTTTTTGACACAACGACGGTGGCAAACTAGCGTACGGTCCACCTGATGGTAAGTGGACACCGAAGCCCATAGACGCCTGCAACTCCAAAATAGTGCGCGTTGCCGACCCTTTATAAAAGTTGAGGATTAACTGTGTTTACCGCAGACGGGACAAGTTTAGGTCCCTCGCTCTCAACACAGTGCATCCTCGAGACATGGATGTCCGATGGAAGAAGGGGGAAGGGGACAAAAAATGCGCCCAAAAAGCCTGCCGCCCCGGGTCATGCATTCTTGGCCCTAGGGTAAAGTAGGGTAAATACGACTCTAAGCAACGCTTTTTTTCGGAGAGGTTTGTCAGTTATGCCTGTATGTGTAGGCGTTTTAGTCAGACGACAAATTGTTTGCCCTTTTTTATACCACGACGGTGGCAAATGAGCGTACGGTCCACCTGATGGTAACGGACTCCGCAGCCTATAGAGGCCCGCAACTCCAAACGTGTGCGTTGCCGACCCTTTATACATTTTGAGGATTCACTGCGTTGACACTGTGTTGCCGTGCACCGTGCACACTGTGTTGTGTTATGGAAAACCAATATTTAATTTAAAACTTTGTCCAAAGAGTTTGTCTCTGTAGCGCTTTAATTAAGGTATTAGATTCAATTAGCGAAGCCCGCATGACTCAGAGGTTTGACATCGGCTGATTGAGGGGGACCACATCAACCAACAACGAAGGGATCGTATGTTAGATAAATATATGTGATATATATGCGGGTCAGTAGGTATCAATTCATTTAAACATCTATATAATTACTTCTTTTTTACCTTTGTATTTGTTATTCACCCCCTGCCACCAAGAAGAGACTGGGTTTGTTGTCACTCGCGTGACGTCGACCGTGCTGAAGTCCGCCGCAGGTGCACGTCAGTTGCGCGCGCAGCGCTTGCGCGATAGACGGTTTATACGGCGGTGGTGCAGTCGTGATCCGATTAACAACGTCAGTTTTATACTTACACGTTACAACAATATGATTATCCCTATCGATTGTTACTGTACATGCGTATCGCTTGATTTGACTTATAGATCCTATTTCCGAATTCATCAGCAAAAAATATTGAACGTTTTATACATGTTGTAAACGCTGGAATTCCGGCATCATAATGCAATACTTCATCTTTCGCTACAGTGCATATTGTTCGACCTTAATGTTTGTGTTTAATTTGTTGTTATTACGGAAGTCGAAGTTACAGACGACGGATCAAGAAGTGTCGGCGCGCGGGTCGCAGTATAGGGGGATTAATCCCGTTCTATTTGCGTCCCGTTCCCGCGTCCCCGTGTTCCCGTGGGCTCGTGCGGCTACCTTCAGGGCGCTCCCGCCCCCCGCCGCATGATCCGTCCCCCGCGGCTCATTCACGCGACCATCCAATATTTGGATCGGGATATCTAGCGTGCTCGCAGCTGTCAAATCAAGCGATACGCAGTTACTATACTACTAACAAATAATGTAATTTATTTTATTTCACGTTGCAGTGTCTTTACTTGTGTTTTGTCACGAACAAAAACAATGTGAACAGTGGTTGTTAATATATTTTCTTGATTACTTTTATCCTTTTTGACTTAATTAATCGATCGAACACGCAAAATGTGAGGTGATTTACCCTCAAAGTGAAGTGCTAAGTGATGAAGTTGCGTTGTACGCGATACTGGCACCACAGCGAACCATCATAAAGGATACATTGGAAAAAGAAAATGCGGATCAAGCTCACAGACCTTCGCCCGAATGGTATAGTTTTTCAAATTACCTACCCACTCTTTACCCAGCTCTTTACCAATCAAATAATTTAAGCTAACTTTAACTGCTGATACGATCAAACAGGAATAATAAATATATTCCCAGATTAGTTCATAATATGATAGGAAAACGCCGAGAAAAAAATCCATTCCAGTTCGGTCAACTAAGAGGCCTTTACGCTTACCTTACGCTACGTTTAGGTTACCTTCACCTATACGTAAATACATATATTGGCGTTACAGGCACTGTTCAATTTTATAAAGATTGCAGGTAACTAGTTACTTTTTAAATATTTTTCGCACGTCCTTAGCTCTTGGGAACCGACCAACAAAATTGCAAATGAGTCGCTGTTAACCTATTTTCTTTCATGGAAATCGTTAATTTAGTAGGTAGGTAGATATGGTAGGTACCCTCTTTTTACTATAAATTAATTATTTTAATTACACTTTAACATTCATTTAACAACGCGTGCCATGCTTTATTGCAAAGGCGTTCCTCAGGGTTTAAATTGCAGTATTTTAAAACCAATCTTAAACTGAATGCCCATTGCCCCCCCAGTCTTAACATCTGACGTAAGCATATTGAGTGCAATACACAAAATTTGTAAGGAGAGGTGCGTTCATTTTTATTGTAGATTGTAATTAGGTAGGTATATATGAAAAGATACCTACATTGTTGCAGCTCCTTTTTCATGGAAATGTTTAATTTGCAATAAAGACTCATATTTAAAAATTCGTCCCCTTTATTAGAGAGGCGTTCCTAATGGTTTAAATTGCGATGAGTGTTCGCGACGCGGGATTGGCGCAGCCGGCGGCGAGGCCGCAGTTTCATCACGATCATAAAAACAATACCTCGCTCGGCGTGGTCCACACTTGCCTAATACTCGTACCAATTGTTTATAGTGTCAAGCTCTTAGATTTATAGCAGACTCTGCTTTACTCATCATTCATTTAAACTGTTTTGTACCTACATACCTATATGTTCGCCTTGACGACAAGACATAGGTATACGTTTGCTTCCCCTTGATCCAAATATGTTTTTTTTGCAATTTCATTCCTTAACAATATACTTATCAGTCGAAGAATAGTTGCTCCAACGACAAGCGTTTGGAAAAATTACAAATGCGAAAGACAGGGTCTAGTTACGAACTGTCAACTCAGTGAGTGATGAACGACAACAATCCACACGCGCAATAAGTAGGGCATAAGGGCGCAATGCTATTTTTCTTATCAAGTATGTAAACTAGATTTTGTAATAATGGTCTACTACTCTACATCTTCCAATAAGTACCTAAGGCGTGTGTTTTGAACTCTGCTGATTAATCCCTTTTTAACCAGAGGTTGACCATTGTTTGCCCATCAGTTAGGACAACTGCGTTAACAATTAAACTCATCGGAAGCGTCTAGGTTATAGCTTTTGTACTTCAAACAAGCCTATTATTCGTTTAACGAGGTGCCATGTTTGTCAAAACGTTCAAGCCGTATTGTTACAATTACTAAAAACTATTAACAAAGGAAGCTCTCTATGCTTAAGTACCGCTAAGTTCCTTATGATGAGTTTATAATTGAATGGAATGTTGTTAATATAAACGATCGAGGAAGCTATAAATGGCTACCATTTATGCCCAAGCTACACTAACTCCTATCTACATGTATGTATCTGATTATGGAGCAGCTACGACTGATTGACTGAAAACGTGCCGCATAACATAACGCTGAAAATTGGGTCAATTTACAATACGTTTTATAGAGGGTGCGTTCAGACTGCTTCAGATGTGCGGACATGGATTTGAAATTGACAAAATGCAGCACATCAACACGCATAGCTTGATCAAAGTAACTTTATTAATTACATAAATCGCAAGAAATTTTGTGTATATTGATATAGATATGCTAGGCATGATACATTCTCATGGTGCACCGATAATACAAGCCCTAATTCTGCCTTTTGATGCTTTACTACATGAGTTTACAAACTCCGTTCTGTTTACATTATACAAACAACAATAAGTAAATTATACTAGGTATTCCTACTTCCGATAGTTAACGGAGTAATTTCAGTTTGAATGCTTTCCGATGAGAACTCAATGTGTTATGTATTATGCCCCTTTCAATAACATTTAATGAAAAGAATTACGTCCATCTAATCGGCATCAATCATCGTCATGTTGACCAATCTAGGTATGATTTTGATAGAACCGAGATCCAAGGATATTACATTTTTTAGCATTTGAATTTGTGACGTGTGGACAATTTGTAATCGACAATCATAAGGGGCAGTTATTCGTAAATCCTTGCGCTGTGTTGAGTCCTCAAGATCAAGAATATTGAACGCGGCCGCCGTCCGTCTCCCTTGACTGACTGCACTTTGCACCCCGGTGTCTGGGGGAGTTTCCTTATTCGATCGATGCTTCCCTCGCTTTCTTTTAACCTACACAAGTAGGTATATATCACGATACCATTCATACGGGATTATATGCTTCAATGCAGTGGAATTTAATTACCTATTTCACTTTCTCTGAATTTGTTTATAAATAAAAACTTTACGGATATCCAATTAAGGTTTTGTAATGTCAGGCCACACAATCTTTCTCACTTATCTGAAAAGAAAATATATTCCCTGCGAGTATGACACCGAGCCGACTTATAAAAATAGCTAACTTAATTAATGCTATTGGCATAATCACTACTGGCAGTATCATTCGAGGAAGAGATTGCTTTTCTATTTAAAGTGTACATCTGCAGACGCCGCCTAGACATCCGGCTGATTCTGCTTCTGACAGTTTTGTTGTAGTTGACTTTAATCGTCTATGTTTAGCTTGGTAACTCATAGGTATCTACGCAAATGTGTAAAGCGATCATTATACGGATTTTAAGGCTTTCTAACTCGAACGAAACTATCATACATACGCGACAGAAAAATCCTTTGACAAACTAAAATTTTACTATACGAATATTACGAATACGCATAGCGAAGTGTGGTAGCGCCATTACAATTTCGTAATGTAAGCACATATGTAAGATACCATCAAAAAACAATTGAAAATTGCCAAGTTCGTAAACTTTTCGTTCGGTACGCTAAAAAAAGGAGTGAGATCTAACAGAAAACTATCCTGCAATTTTTCTCTCTATGAAACCGTAATAATTAATTAAAGGTGGGCAGTCCGACTCCAACTCGCACTTGTCCGGTTTATTTTTAATTGTATCGTGTCGTGTCGGGTTCGGCCGGTTAGGTTATGTTTGTTTTGTAATAATCCAAAAAAAAATCAGACGGCTTCAAGTAAAATACTTTATTTGACATACACACCAACATATAATTGACGCCTGTATTCCTAAAAGGCTATTCCCAAAATTAATTTAATTTTTTTGTATCCCACTTTTAGCAATTCTAGGTTAGATGGGATGGGATAACTGTGAGAGTATGCTAGCCCATCGCTCACCAGCTTTTCTAGCGTGGGTACTATAGGAGACGATTAGGGAATAGGAATAGGGTAGGAGTTTGTTTTGTTGAATTTGAAATACTTTATGAAAAAATCTATTTGAAGCTATACAGAAATGATTTATTGGAAAAGCTACAGAATAGAAAAATATTGGTTTGACATTTTTTATTATTTTTATATCACGAATAAAACTTTGAACAATAAAAATAATCAACTTAAAGTAGACCTAAAAATAAAACTAAATTAAAATGAAATACCTATAAAATTAAAACCAAACTAAAAGATATATAAAAAATTGCCCCCCCCCCCCCCCTCGGCATGGTACTCAAGATGCTGGCAGAATTTCCTCGCTGTATTGCAATACTAAATGCGTTGACGTTGAGCAGCTTCCTTACTTGGACATATATAGTTGTTTAGGAGTTAATGTTGGATAATGACGCTTGTAACAGTCCCGAAATATCGGGAACTCAGATAAACATGGTAAATATCACGTTATTAATAGTAATTCTAGTATACAACATTGACGTGTACAACACACGTGTGTACTTCGTAAATAATAAATGTAACGGATTTTTTTCGTGGGTCTAAAAATCCAGTCGCACTTGAATGATCAGCAAAAGTGAAACTGATATAGCTGGACTGTTCTGCGCGTCTTGTAGAATTCCACGCAGCCATTAAGCGTGCCCATTTCAACATTTCTGGCCAGAGACAAGATTCGGTTACTGCACGGTAAAAACTACCACGACTTATTAAGTTTCACCTCACTCTGTTTTTGTTTCCTCGTCAAATATGTATCAAGGTTGGTTGGCCTTGACTGGAAAGGTTGGGATTAAGATAAGGCAAACGAGAAATTAAACCGCCAAAAAAGGTGTCTTAAATACTCCTTATCTTTTATATTATGTTGACGTGGCGTATGGACAGGTGAATTGTTGTATTTATATGTTTTTGTAGCAATGTTGATCTTTACATATTATTTGTCAATATTCAGTTTGTTCATATTATGCCTACAATAATCAATTACTATTAGTATCACTGCTATCTGCAATCTCTCATATACACACGCCACAATAAATAATCTTACTTCTTTTTCACAAAATATTGATGCAGACAAATACATGCAAATTCTGTATATTTTCGAAGTGAAATACAGTTGAAATTAATAAATGCTTAATGGCGCGGCCACAACACTGCGATGCGACACTTGCGACGTAGCATCGCGTCGCATGCATATTATATCTACATACATATATCATGTCATCCACGAAGGCACGCCCCTCCACAGCCCGATCCGTACAATTGCGTATAGATAAGTATGAGATTCGCTGTGGAGGGGCGCGTCGTCGTGGATGGCACGCACTATAAACTAGATTCTAGTACGTTGTTTCTGCGATGCGACGTCGCAACGCAGTGTTATTGCCGCGCCCTAATAATGCTATAGCCTGAACTGAAACCAATATTTTCAAATCCGTCTAACATTTTCATGGTCATATTTATAAACATTACGGTGATCTTACCACTTCAAAAAATTTTATTTCATAAAGTAAAATTAGAGTTAACGATATTCAGTACCAGACAAAATGTCTATTGGTTTTGTAGAGGTCAAATTTGATTTTACTAAACATTCAATTTGCACACAATCCATGTTAAATTTAATTTGAAAGTTTACAACTTTGTAGAGAGTATGACCTCGAGACCTACTTATGTCACTCAGACTTGTTTTGACAACATTTTGGCGGTACACCATGGTCTTGTATTTGTTATAAACGATTTTTGCTTTCCATTGGCTCTAAAAATTCCTTTCCCGGCTTTCGCGGTTTTGTTTGTTTAAGATTAACTGAAAAAAATTAATTGCAAGGGGAATATAGCAAGTAATTTCCTACGACGTCAACTTGTTTGAAAAGGACAGTTTACTAGAACCGTCTCGGCTCGGCCCCATTAACTGATAAGAGCAAGTAGACTGGCCTGATTCTCTACTCAATACCTCGTTCAAACAATGGACTTTATGCGATAGATTTCATGGTTGTTTACACAGCATTTTCATAACTTAAAATCATCATTTAATGCTACAGCCCCTTCGTTCGCTGTATGGTCAAATTACGCCAATAGCGTAAATAGTCTATTTGTCACAGTCATCATCAGTGTAATCAAGTGGTGGAGGCAATATTGAAGGCAAAAAATTCTTTAAATGTAGACGTTACAAATCAAAGTATTTAAGATAAGTTGATTGCATATTATATACTTACAAAGACAAAACAATAAGGTCTATGGGATCTGACAACGATTTGTCTCTATGAGAAGCAAGTAGTAAAATTTCTATCGCTAACGAATTTGCGCCTATCTGCGTCACCGGCACAGTATGGGTTAATAGTGTTCTAACCCATTTGATTCTTAACTGTCACCCTCAAAAATAATCCATCCATAACCTGTAAATCCCTGTTGCGTGCGACATAGGTACTGGAATGTAGGTAGTTTTCCTTAACGGACACTGGGCATGAATCACTGGTGTACTAAAATATAACTCATAAGTATCCTAAGTTTTAAGTATCGTATTTGAGGGAAAGTGTTTATGAAGATGTAGAATCAATCAAAGTCAAATTATTTATGTATTTGTAATATACCAATGAACTAAATTCGGTCATACATGTATGTATACTTACACGGAAAGAAGGAAAATGAATATACTTTTAATTTACATCTACTTCTTTCACTATTTCAGACTCAGAATTTATCAATCACCCGTATGTCGATTAGGTATGAACTCAAAAAATATTTTAAATGTATTAAATATTTGGTAATAGACGTAATAGTGTAAAAAGTACATTCATTTTCCACTTAAGTATCTAAATATTAGTAGGTAGTCTTTTCCCAACGAGTTTAATAGGACGTTGCAAATTCTATAACGAAGTAATAATTAGAGCTCGGGAATATTCAGTGCCGCTCTTGCTTGTAGAAACGGAATAACTATCTGCCCAAATAATAATTATAAAAATTAAAAACACGACTGCATTAAAAAGATAAAAACAAGTTTCCTAATAAAGAACTCAAGGAAATATTTTTTGTTTGCAGTCGTGGGACCTAATATTTTGGTTTTACTTGTATGTAGGTAGTAGGTCCCCCGACTGCAAACAAAAAATATTTCCTTGAGTTCTTTATCTTGTTTTTATCTTTTTAATGCAGTCGTGTTTTTATTTTTTTGCTTGGAACATATACATTATATATATTTTTGGAATCGTCTCTTCAAATGCTTCATTTAGATACCTCACTTGCTAGGATAGACATATTTTTTTTACGGAACACTTAAAATGGAGTCTACAGTCCGCCATATTGTTTTTATTGCAACGTCACAGATCCTATGTTACCTGGGGTGACGTAAGGATTCCAACGATACCTCACAGATCTAAATCGGTTAAGGCGTTGCGAAGTTCTGGGGGAACAAAAAAGTACATACATACATACATACATGAAACCTGAAAACATTACACTCCTTTTTTTGGGCAGTCGTGTAAAAAGGACTTAATGTTTTCAGGGTTCATGATGTACGACTATGTATGTAGTTATGTAAGATTCTCTGTTCCCCCAGAACTTCCGATTTAGACGTGTGAGGTATCGTTAGAATCCTTTAGAGGTTCTTATGCTATATTATCAACTACTTAGTGTTATTTAGTGTTCGCTATATAGGTATAAAAGGTCGATAAAAAAATAGTAATTTTACCACCAAACAAAAGGTAAAAGTTATATAGGCGTTGGCTGCGTAATGTTGACTCGTAGCTGAGCAGACTACACACAATTTTCCAAGTGCAGCTATCCTTTTCCCCGAGCGGCGATGAATCATCCTGTGCGTGCTTGCCGGGAAAACTCCGGGAGATTAACACCCTCTGGGGCAGTGCGGGGCTAGTTTACCCTCACGCCATACTCGTATAAGTATTTGTCAAGATTATTTTCTGATCAATTGGAAGATGTGATTTTCATTTGGTACAATTTCAAGAGACGCATAGTGGGGAATAAATAGGAAGGTGTACCTGGTTCTTCTTAGTTTTTCGTCGTCTTTTATATTATTATATTATATTTCGGTTTTTCCTTCATATATGCAATTTATATCTTCAATAATTTTTTCGACAGTGACAGACGTTTCTTGCTTCTTTTTAGACGTCTTGCCGGCCAGGTTTAGGCACACAAAAAGGTGATATCTAGTTACGGCGTAACCACATAGTATATATTACAAAGCGTAGTTTTTTGAGTTATCAGATTGTGCTACAAGTTGCTTGAAGCTGTCTTCTGTTGCTTTCGTGTTGCTAGTAAAGTCAAAATAATCCTGCAAAGCTAAGTTAAAAGCAAGGTTAGCACAACTGTCACTGCGACGCGGCGCGAGACGACAAAAATCGACCCTCCTCTTTCTAATTGGCACAGTCCGAGTGAGACAGGAACCGATGAGTCGCTCGTGACTTACTTGGTAGCAAGTTGTGCTAGCTCACTTGTCTTCCATGAGATAAGTCTTCGCTATGTATTCTTATTATCGGTTTTGGCTTGAATATACAATAATATGCCCTATCGCGAGTGAAACCGTAATGGGCCGTAATCCAACTTAGACTCTTACTGTAAAATGATCGTGATTTAATGCCCTCATTAACCAGCAGAAACTTGGCTTCGGTTTCGGATCCAATGAGACTTTCCTGGAATCCGCCGGCATAGGGTGGATTAGGACACCGACCCCGCTTACCCTCTGTCTGCATCGATATATTTTAGTTACACCCTTGTTTTTATGGTGGAGCGACGCCGGCCAGTTACGTAAGAACTGCGTGTTAGTTAATAGGTACTGATAAGAATTACTTAATTTTACTAAACAATCTACATTTTGTGATAATGTTTTTTTGTGTGCCGTAAGATGTCAAATGTAAGACAACGAAAGGCAATCACTATAGTGTGGTCACATAAGAGTGGAAATGGAAAATAGTGTTACGTTAGCCTGTTTGAGAAAGATATGGCATGTATCTTGTATTGTACATCGTACACCACAAGGACAAGGTACTGTGTGATAATAATAGGTATTATGCGCGACTATATGGTCCTTCAAACCGGATGTAATTAAATGAGTTCCAGGAAATAAATACTTGTTTGATATTAACAAATACATGCAACTTTTAAGGTTAATGCATAGTTAATTAGTTAAATACAGAATGTTGCGCGATTAAAGATACAATAAATAAATACCTAAATAAATATCAAGCGATCTTATTTTTATGAGAGCCCTTGCGATGCACTTCGACCCAAATATCAAAAGATAATCTTACACAAATAGAACTAGCCCTATTGTAAGCTCAATAAAGCTTGTGTTATGTTTACTAGACGACGATATATATATTCAATATACTTAAATATATAGAAAACATCCAACACTCATTCCTCATTACACAAATATTTGCCCTGACAGGGATTCGAACCCAGGACCGTCAGCATCGTAGGGCCTTGCCTACTAAGCTAACCCTAGGGTAAACCGATCGTCAAAAGACATATCTCTAATGTTTATATTTTTGCGAATATGTATGTAATAGGTTGTTTATTATAATCATATTTAATTAAACTAGATTACGCACGATTAAAATGCGTCTCGACACGGCTTTGAGGGAAGGGGATCCGGCTTTGCGTGTTCAGCTTGGCAAAATTAATTTTAATTCCCTCGCCCTGAGTGACTAATACGCGTAGTGACACAACTAATACATCCTTATTCACGTTCAAAACGGATTAAGTACTTCAAACATTTGAAAACCAATCCTTGTAAGTTTTCCCTCCCTTCTGCAAACAATAAATTTTGAAATCGTTGCCGGATAGTCTGTTGGCTCGATGCCCACTTTTCCTCGCCATTTTAGTGTCCGTCCTGTGCCGACATTTTACAGTCTGCATCCTAGATGGCAATAACCTATTACTTTTACTCACTGCTATGATATTAACTACCCATTTGTAAACCAGAAACAGATTTTACTAAAGTTATTTAATTTGTGTCTCAACTCTAAACAAGGAACGATTAAGTTTTGCGTCACTTCACCTCTATGAACGTTACTCAACAAAATGCTGTGTAACTACAACACCTTTTAATATTACTACCTACCTATACAATTTAAAGTATCGTATATTTAGTCATTATTACTGTCGAATTCAAGTGGTCAAATGAATAATATAATGTGATAGACTAAATAAAACGATAATGATAAACTTTTTAATGATAGTTTGTGAAATTTACCGATACGAAAAAATTAAAAATTTAAATTCATTACCATTTACCATTTACATACCTCATTTCATTATTATAATTATATTGTAAGGAATTTTAATGCGGTTCAAGATTTAATTAACAATGCATTGTTTACAAGACTTTCCTTTTAAAAAACAATGATAAATAAAACTAAATATCATGCCGTGTGAGGAAAGTGCTCAAATATTTTCCCAGATGACTGATAAAAATATTAGTTATCCGAGTACCCTATTGTGTAGATTATTGTCTTTCTAAACCCATAAAGCGTAAAGACTGTCTGACGAGCAATTGCAGATTAACTGCTTAGTTGCTTACTTGTCGTAATAAAATATGCCGCTGCTGTAATTACGAATATAATGTTAAATGAAATAGGATACAATGCTAGTTGACTGTATAATAATCTGACTTTCAGAATTTTTCATTCCGAGGAAACTAAAAAGTGCAGCTTCAATACCACCAAGCTGCAAAATAATAATTATTTATTATTGCGAAAATATGTAGTTGGTAAATTTAAACGAATGACGCTATTATAAATGGCAACTGCTCGTAACTATTACATTACCACACTCACTTCTGAAACCAATTAATTTCCCACCATAATATCATAAAGAGCACGTAATATGTGTTTGCAAAGCACTTATTATTACATGCGGGAGCTAAAAATACTTCGAAAGAATTCAATATAGGCTAGCTGTCGATGGAGAATAGACAGTGCTAAGTGTCTGATACGCGTTATTGGGTGCGAACCTCTTCAGCGGGCCTCTCGGATATACAATAACAATAACTCGACACGTCTTCAGTAATATAAGGCATCATCGAGACTGGATCTATATTTGATACTCTTATTTTTAATTTTATATTGTTATTCTCAACCTACTTATTTGAAGGTAAATTAACATTCAGATAACCTATATATTATTTGTTTCAAGACATATAAACCAGGCGTCATTATGTTGTCTTGGCTTTTTTTATTTATTTACTATTCCATAACATTAACATTGTTCTATATCTACACGTGGGTCGTCCTTAATCGCGGACTTTTTTTTCACAAGCGGCATCACATCGGTAAAATCTTCTACAATTATCGTGAACTTCATTAATTTTACTTGCAATACCGTCTGCGTGGATGTCGGTTAAAGTATAAGCCATCTCACTGGATTTGCAAATAAGTAAACCGGCAAGTGTCAATTTTTCAACAACGTCGTTTATCAGCAACATATGACGCGGAAAAGGCTTTCTTTGTTTCGAGACGGTCGAGCACTGGCTATGGTCGGGTAAACAACAGAAACAACTGGTTAATACCTACGACAGTTTTCCTGGTTGGTACTTCAGCTTGGTTAATTAGCAGTGAGTCCACGGGTCGAGCTGCGTATGTACGTGTAATTTCGTGTCATGGCCGTGTGCGTTACATTCCATAGGGGCTCTTGTATCCTCATAATATCGCATCCTTTGGTGTCGTACAATGATTATTTTTCAATATAAGTATGCATAGGAATTGTTTAAGAAAATTAAGATGTTATATATACATCGTCATAATGGGATTACGCAAGGAGGATGATGATATTACACAAAAACCAAGATAGAATTAATTGATACATTCCAACCAATGCTATAGGTCCTCCTGCATGGGACTCGTCTCATTTTTAACGTTCTCAAAATAGATAACATACTCTTGTTTTGGACGACTGTCCAATGCCAGTGCCAATATGATGAGACGATGCGGGGGCAGACACCTCTTTCAACAGTATGAATAACATTTTTAAATATGAGTAATTGCCCGCCCGTATGTTTTATTATTGTTCGAATACCTAATGTGAAAATATTATTCGGTCAAGGATTTATCCATCAATGATATTGACACCAAATCTCGAGAAGAATCTTTTGAAATCGTGGCACTTGACATGTGGTCTATAAGCAATCTTTTTTCATGCTTGTATGTCGTACCCATTTAAGTCCAGACGCACACCCAATATGGCGAGATGATTCATTAAATGAGATCAGTATCTCCTCACTATAAAATAATGCGTGTGGCATGGAAATAAATATTCATGGGTTAGTTTGTCTTAGACAGGCTATGCCTAGGGTATGAATTTCACCTAAATATGTGTCAATAACAAATGAACAGGCCCTCTGTCCATGCAGGTCTATGCGGATTGAAGCATTTCCGCGAGTAAGGTTCTATGGCATCAATTACGAGAACAACAGGCGTGTAATTAAATACGTATTTGTTTTATTGTTCGTTTCCTTATAAGCAATAGATCGCATAAAAGTGAAAGTCATAATGGAAGTCAAACGGAAGTGCGCTTTGATTGCGTAAGACGTGTCCTCCGAGTGTGAAAACGTGCTCCGAACCGAACGACTCTAAAACCACTTGACAATTTCTAATCTACTCTACTCATAAGGATTCCAATCGTTAAAAATGTACAGCTAGGATATACGGAACATGGTAATACTATAGTACATTACTTACCAAGGGCGATAAAACAAAGAATGTCTCAGATCGCAGGTATTTTACGCCCGAGCCGAAGGCAAGGGCGATAAATATGCGATCTGAGGCTTTCTTTATTACCGCTCGTGTTAAGTACAAAAAATTATGTCACCCCCTGGCCAGGAAGTGGGATTTCCCGCGCGCGGAGCGTGCGGTAATTGCCGCTTTATGGCCAGGTGTGACATAAAAACTATTAAATGAAAAGCGATGTCTCATATAGTGTTTAAATAAAATTTTTCGACAAAATATTGATTTATTCCGTGATATTCACTGAGTTGGAGTAATCACTATCAAATATATATGCTTACTTAAATATAATCTGTTTGGTGGTTCTTTATATTGTAAGAAATAAACCATCCAACCGAGTTTTTGTTCGAGAGCCAAATTGCAGTGAATAAGGTAGTACCTAATTGAATTGGCTAGGTGCCGTGCAAAGTTTGAGAGTAGAAAACTATTTTAATCTCTGCCGTGGAGACAGTTTTTCTCACGAATTAGTTTTGTTTACGAATTAGTAGTCAAGGAGACTTTTCCATAAGTTTGATATTCAAAGCCATCATAGTTATGGAATTTAATATCCTATTAGAACAGAATGTGTACGTATGTACTTAGTACGTCCCATCCCATATATACCGCAGCAGCAGTGCGGCGCCTGGCATCGCATTTCATATTTCGCGTCTCACATTCGGTGTATCGTCGAGTGCCAAGTGACATTGGGATATAGCATAACTAATAATAAACGCTGACAGTACATGTTATATCGAATTGCAGTGACCAAGGTCGCCCCTTGTGTACGAATTGCGATACAATCAAAACAGTTTAAATTAAAATGATGTCAAATATTTCACGACCGCCTTATAAATATGAACCATGTTAACAGCCAAGCCAATGAGTTAGTATTGATACATTATTAACATTGTAAATGAATACCGTAACTACCTTATATGTTAAAGAACTTGTTTTTCTATGACATGTAACGTGTCTATCACATACACTTATTGGTATTTTCTAGGAAAGCTAATAAATAGAGAGAGCTAGACTCCACGATCGTAAGGAGAGACAGGTGATAACTCGGGCAGGTTAGCCCAGTATGCGAACATCGACATGTGTAGAAAAACCACCCGTGCGGCTTTCTACTGATATTGATGCGATCACTTACTAATTAACGTGATACTTATACCTTAATGGGGACCACCAAGTGATATTTGCTCTACAGATAACACGTTTTTGCAACTAATTATGTTCCATTTGAATAATGTGAGGCGTCGGTGCATAACGCATGTAAAAAGTACCTAATACAGATTGTAAAAGTAATTATTGCCGTGTTGTTTTTGTGTGCCTTTAAATCTCTGCATCGGCAAAATAAAGTGCTCTGTGACTTTTGTAACACTCTATATTCATTAATGATTATGATATTATGTTTTTCAACAAACAATATTGCGCTCGCTTTTAACATATACCGAAGTGCCCATTATCCAACCTGCGCCTTAATTTGGTTCAAAACGCTTGAAATATTTCGTTCGAAAATATTCATTTTTATGGCAACACTGTAGTTATGTAATTGTATGATTGGATTGGTAGGTACTGCATAATAATGAGTAGTAAAAATAGTTCTGAGTTTTGTTAATTACATTACATATGTGTTAGAGACTTCTATACAGCCATAATTGCGAACAACATGGTTAGATATGCATAACTAACTCTCCGCCTTTGTCATTAGCATGATTGTGTAACATGAAATGCTCATGCGATGTCTATACGAGTACGTATCCAATCTGTCTGTCGAACAAGTAACCTATGCAATAATATCTTTTGTTTTTATTCGGCTTTCGCTGAACACAATGGGCGGCGCTGACACCCACCATGGAAAGTGTTTGCCTATATCGGCACAGTACATTACTGCTGGTGACACCGGCGAAAGTGGCAACATTTTTCGTTTGTTGCCAATTTTTAGCGGACGAGCTAGCTCCTCGGTCAACATTTGCGTAGGGCGTTAGCTAATCTCTTTTATGCGTAGACACGTTCGCTATAAAGAATGTTGGAAAAGTAAACATGGCTGTAAATGGGAACATTAACGTTGTATTAATGATAATTGTACACAGAGACAGATGCGGCATACTTTGCCTTCTTTTTATCTGAAAGTAGGTTCCTAACGACCTGTTAACTTATGTGAGTGAAATGCGTCACGACCCGTCGTCTACCAGTCCCTGGCATCCCAGGGCAGATAACAAAAGAATGGCATTGTATTTTTTTTTCGCCGGTTGAGGACGGCTTACACCAACCCCCTTATAAACGTCCATCTAACCTATTTTAGTTAAATAGCCGCTAAAATTCGTTTGTCCTTATCTGTCACTTGACATTTATGTTTGTGAGAAAGGGACAAAACACATTTTAGTTAGCAGATGTTTGTTAAGTTTTATAAATATGGGGGTAGTACCTAGTATAACTGTTTTTTTGATATTTGACATTACTACGAGTATGTATCAATCAATATACAGGATTTCTTCTGTATTTATATTAAGTAATAAAAATATGTTCCCAATCAAAAACGAGGTAGGTATGTACGTGTACAGTCCAGAAAGGAGAAGAAATTGAAATAATAAAAATGTACACCAAATACAATCGGTGGATAGCATATGTACCTATAACTTAATGTTTAACAAGTCAAATGATACAATCATTTTCTCGTCAAAATTGACCTCATTTGTAATGAATATCATTTAGAAAATCAACAGGTCCCTGAAGTCACTTTAATGCAACGTCTATTTTAAATGATGGAAATTGCGTAACAATGCTTATCTGTTACGTCCATATTATGATGCCTTCATTCACTTTGACGTTTTATCTCCACACAATAATCAATGTTGATATAGCCTGACCCGACTGCCACAATATTTTCAAAGCGCTTTGTTTACCACGTTACGTAGAGGAAACGTCTCGGCCGCGCTAGTCAATGGGCCTATTCATGGGTGGACTGCACCCGCATGCAATGAAAGCAGTAGCCCTTTTAATTGCTGATGGGTTTTAAATTACCCGTGTAATGTGCGATTCACTGTGTGGTTGAGTTGACGCCAATGTATTTATAAACGTTTACGAGTATGAGCACTTATAACTACTTTTTGTGTAGGAGCCTATTTACGTAGTATAAAAATGCAATGGCTATCCCATCTTAACATAATTATAACCAGTATTCTTTAGTTTTATCCTAGGATGATTAATGCTTATTTATATGGTACTGTTTCTAAAGTAAGCATCTTCGATTGTGGATAAAAACTGTAGTGCAAGATCTTTTGTTCTCTTTTTAAAATGCTTCTATACTTCTGGCCCGCTGTATAAGAATTCCAGTCTGTAGGTATCTACAGTAATACTTAGGACTCTTTTATCTAAGTTCCTAGGTTTTTACCGTCAGTACCACAGCTCATCCTTTCATGGTTCACGCTCTGTTGCGGCACAGTCAGTCATTTTCCTTATAGTACCAACATTTAATTGGAACTCTAAATTATTCACACTAAGTCTCAAATTAGCATGCGATACACGTAGACATGCTGAAGTGGTAGCGAGGTGAGCAACTAGGAGTTAACAAAGGAGAGTGTCCTTCAGTACGAGTACCTACTATCCAGAAGGACTGCCGGTTTTCATTTCAGTCGTAACCCGCTGCACTTTGCGGTCTTGTGTTTATGGCTCTCATTTTTCATCAAGTAATTATCATTTCAAAATTGATTAAGAGAAATACACTTTTAAATTTTGCGGTAAGTGGACCATAATACGTCAATTCATCTCATATTGTGTAATTTAAGCTATAGGTGGGTATTTTTTTAAATGATGTTTTTACTGTTACTTCTAAGTAGTTTCTTGATCTGTCAAGCCTACTTGTCAAACATTATAAATACAATAATTAGGTAATAGGTTGATAAAGCTGATGCTTTGCGTAACCCGACTGGTTATATCGGAAGTAAACGATAGGTGATCAAGCGCGAATGTCGTCTGGGTCGTGATGTATTACCTACTAATGGCATTATCAATAATACTTGGATTAACGCATTCACATAACATCTAATGCGACAACTTTAGCTTTCTACAGACGTCCCTTACATAACGATTGCTTAATTGCGTCTAGGATAATTTGTTTGCCAAAATGCCGACTTTAAAAGTAGGAGTATAAAATGAATATTATTATTTTAATATTTATTTACATTAATAAATATGTTACAAATAAATTACAACTTAGCTAAATTGGTAGTTGGTATTAACAGTGTTACTGCTTAATACAAAATTTAAATTTAAATGGTTGTAATATGAATTAATTTAGCATTGTTGGCAAATAAGAGCTAATCTCATGTAGGTAGTATGGCAGCACTTGTAGCATAGCAGAGCGGGTTAATGCCGATTAGGATGTTACACTTGCCAATTTTCCATTTTTATTTACCCTGTACACAACATAGGTATTTGTATGTTTAGCGAAATTCATAACCTTGTTTTTATTTTCAGGTAAGTGTCAGTAACATGTTCAAAATGAAACGAAGGAGTGATGTGTAAGTATTACTGATACGTAAATTGAGCTTGTGCACGGGATATGTGTATACACCGGCTTACAAAAAATAAGGTCGTTGTTTTACCTTATTCTCCGTCACTTAGCTATTAGCTGAATCCGAAAGATTTTATGATTTTATTTTTCAAATTAGATATTTGAAATCTATTTTGTTAGCAATATTTGAATCATGCATGTAATTTTTTTAATTTCTTCATGAAGATCAGACCATCACCAAATTATTTAAGAGGTACGAATGTCCCCTTGAATTAATCGGAAGTGAAGTCCATATTGGGTGTATTATATGTATTACCATTACCCCGTTCTATTGCTTGTATAAACTTACAATAATTGTAAGTTACAATTATATCACCTACACACCCTCACATCTTGTCATCATGAACTTCACAATTAACGATATACACTTGATTTACTCGAACTAATATTAGTGGGTATATTCATGTATAGTTGACAGAAAGAACGTGAATCAAATACGAATACTGTAATTACTACGTCGAGACACAATCGTGACGATTTATGCATAATGAAATCGCGTGCTTGCCACTTCGATCACGAGCGATTGTATTTGAACATTAGAAGCAACACTATTTTACCACTGCGTGTAATTTGAAATTGAGCATCAACAACTTCAAGTTAACAATCCGTGCGACCGACATCTTTTTCGAAATTCCGCGGTTCCGCTTCTCTCATCTTTATTTTAAGGGGAGGTATCCCCAACGCAAATGTCCCGCTCTAACACGCGTGAGCTTACAATTAACCATCCCGCTCTCTACGCAAGCTCTGCGCGCAGTTTTGAATCATTTTATCAAAGCAAACCCTGCGAATTTGTCTATCCGAATTTACGATCTTTAATTGAGTACAAAAATTAAATGTTAAATATCAGTTGATATCAGTAATATAGCCGTAGTATTGGAAATACATTCCAAAAAGGGGTAATTTCGCGATTTTTTTCTATCGAGTGAAATCCATCAGGTCATGTAACTGACTGCGATTTTGACTAGACAAGATCCTTATGTAACACATATATTTTTTTTAGATTTTAAGACACTATATTCTATGTCTCAGATGGTTTTTAAAAACTCAAAAGCGGTAATACACGGCCTTAAACCTAAAAATCCATAAGCGGTACCAGTAGCTATAGGGGATTAGGGGTTTACATAACACTACGTCGTACCGGTTCATCATGATGATAATTTTGCAGATATAAGATTACCACGTATTGATCACTGTGAAGTCATGATAATTATAATACAACCGCCCTAGTAGTATTTCTATTGAATATTTCGAGTGAAACTTGAAACTGGAGCAAGATATCGGATTGCGATATCATACTGAATTGTAATTTTGGTCGTGCGATGCGATGCAGTTGTCGTGTGCCGAGGAATTCTACATTACTTTTGTGCAGTGCTCTTCCTTCTTAGAGCACCGACATCAAAACAACTGCATATAAGTACATCACTAGCTGCCTAGTCGATTACGTAGGTACCGTCAGGTGAGCGATCTATATAGAGGCATGGTTGAGTAAAATATCGACTCATAAGCATCGGTAATCTATTAAGAGTAGGAAGTAGTTTGTTGCCAATTTACTTTCCAATAAATTATTGCTAACCCCAAATTAAATTATTACGAAACGTCAATTACTTTAATCGTGACTCAAAACCTCAAGCCTCTTCAAAACTTGCTCCAGCATAGAAGATTATTTATTAATGTCACGTAAGGATTTCAGATATTAGGATTAAAACTATGTGCTACTAAATATTATTTATTTATTTAATCGTATGGCATAAGTATTAAATCAATTATTAAGCACTAAATATTAATTATACACATGATTTAAACTCAAAGTCGGCAGCTACCATCTGGCGTCCGATAAATAAATAGGCGTATTTGACACCTACTATCAGAAAAAACAAAATTGTAGATAATTTAGCGGGTAATATTCTGAAAATTAAGCACTTTTATTATGAGAGCTAGAACATATTGCGTCTTAGTTCAAGGCTACTCTCTGGAATTCCTGTGATCTCAATTTAGCGCCAACGGAATTTATGACTTTTCCCAGCGGACACAGTAAATTAGCTGCTGCAGCGTTCACTTCACCGAGATAATGGTCACCCCCGACCATATCTTGTCGGCGTGAATAACTACTCCTTACTGCGTAACTAGTATAACTACTCCTTACGTGAGGGCCTCTAGTTATTATAAACATACTCGTACTGGGTGTCGTCACTTTTCTAGTTTTCTCAATACCTACTAACTACTATACCTGTAGCTTTAAGGTCGTACTTATCCTAAGTAGATAGTGCCTAGGTAATACTTATAAGAACTTTACATAGTGATATGTACAATCCTTGATCATTTTATTCATCGCTTTTTGTTTTCTAGTCGAGTTGCGGTTGGGTTTAAAGTATAACGCAAAAAGGTCGGCGAAAAACATATAAGGCCTGATGTCTTCAGAGCGGGGAGTACCTATTAGCATAATCTGGAGAGAATACACAGACACACTGACTTGTTTTAGTTGCCGCCTATTTTTTTGCAAGTATTAAAGGAAAAAGAACATCTTACATACAAATATCAAAATACAATTGAGTAAAATAAACATTGCTTTTTATGAACTATAACAAAAACCAATCATGGAACTTCGACACGTGTTAAATTAAAGCAGATTATATAGTAGGATACGTAAAACCTTTAATCTTTATTAGGAAAATTAATACGCCATACCATTACTGTATTGTTTGTTAAATAGTAATTTAAGTTTGAGGCAGTGGCATTCCAAAATCCAAATTCTCTTTTAGCGGATCATCCGTATGGATTACCTCCTCGTCTACGGAATGGAATCCATTGTCCACGCCGGCCGGCCTGGATGCCGGCCGTTCTATTTATACGCCCAATCAACTCCCACATCGGGATATTTACTTCTTTAACTGTAGGCTATCGCTTTACACGCTGTGCGGTTTGTGTATCCTAAATGTCACGGGTTCATACAATAAACGTAACTTCAACGTCGTTTTTTTTTAACTTCTCGCTTATACCTTCATAAAAGTTTAAAGCCTTGGGCCTAGCAATGTTTAATCAAAGCAGTGAATAAAATGTGCGGAAGTGTTACACGATGTAGAGTGTGTAGACGCCGATGAAAAGAAGTGCAATTTATAAGCTGAACCAATATAATTATATAGAAAGTTCAATGACTGCAGTAAACATATGAATTTAGTTATTATAATATCAACATTTTACCACAGAAATGAAATTTAAAATGTATTGCAGATACAATGACTATTAATATACATAACTTTACTGTATCGATTGTTTCTAACTAAGAGTATGACGAATACGACATCATACCGATCTGCTTTTACTCCAATAGTACCTAACCTTACTTCCTAGCTACACTATATGAAATTGAATTAGCGTGTGAGTATAAACGAGCGGTGTATTTGGATTTAGAAAGTAAATGCGGTATTTGCGGCTAATGCAGAGTTGCTGTTTGCTGTGGTCGACGGATTTACCGTTTACCCATCACTTGTAACGATCATCTTTTGTTTTGTCTTCGGTCAAGGAAGCTATTGATTTTGATCGTTATTTCGGACCGCTCTAGTTAGTTAGTTATACTGGGCATTTTCCGCAAGTCTACATCCAACGTGCCTACTCGTATTTTGCGTGAAAAAGGGGGTAGCGCTACTCTAACCATCCTAGTTCCTGTATGAAACCTATCAGTGTCTTTATATTGTTTACTGCTTCCTGCACCTTCGGACCGCTCTATAGTGGGATCGTCATCGCCATACTACACCACGACCAGTCACTCGACATGGACTCGACTTACGAAAATACGATTGAACTTTAGTCGTGTTAGTAAATTATGTTTAACGGCAGCTTAAATAGGCTATCAATCAGTCGGTTAAGGAACGTTTTTTCCACGGATTTTGTAACCATAAATTACTGGCGGTTGTAGCAGCGCTAAATTTGTTTCACGGGCTTGTTAAGGTTGCCTTGAGTTACTTTAGCTACTTATTTTCGATCTTAATTTGAGAGTATGGTTTAAACATAGTATGCTTAGTATACCATAGTAGTAAATTGACGTCAGGAGCGTACTCGTAAGTCGCCGTCTACGTCTATAGCAAAGTCGTAATGCATGGATCATTTAATCATGACTCATGCCATGAAACGAATACAACAAGCCCCTAGTAGGCCCAGATTAATCTACATTTAAATGAGAAGACTTTATAGAAATGAAGAAAGGTACATAAGGTATACCATCCACCACCACCATCCATCGGCTGGCTACCATCCTTACCTTAGTCGAAATTCCTCTTTTACAAAGTGTTTACAAACCAAGCGCTTTTCATCATCATTTATAACGCGCACTGCTAAGGTTTGGAATTCCGTTGCCGACGCGGTTTTTAAGGGACGACTGAAAAGACATCTTCTGGGCGAGCTTGCTTTGTCTTATATTTGCCCCCAGCTAGATGCTGGCCAAGAGCAATCCTATGGCATCTAGCCAGGGGGCAAAGTCATGTCATGAGACTTAAGTACTTAGGTACGAGTCGTGTAAGCACAGCCCTGTGGTGGAGGGGACCGTCAGTGGCGCCAGCCGCACGCTGCGCCAAGTCAAGGACGACCGCGACGGCGCTGGCGCCGTTGTTTTGTTCAATACTGCTGTACTTTACCGCTATTGTGATATACTTACCTTACAGGGTGTAGTCTTCCCAGATAGATCACTGAATGGAGGCGATATCTAGCTAAATAGGGGCATAACATATTTTTTTTAAATTCTGTAATGTTTTTGTGGGAATAAATGGCTTAATTAATTAATAAAAAGCATAATGAGCGAATGTGATACACACATCTGTTTGAATATATATTTACTGCCGATTGCGGCTTGCATCGCCATTGCTACTCAGAGTAAAAATACTCTACATAAAAATAGTCTATTTAGTTACCTAGTCTATATAAAAAAAACGCATTAAAATAGGTTAAGATTAAGCGTGTCCTTCCACCCTTTTAAATATGAGGAATGGTATTAGAGCATGAAGTAAGTATAGATGGAGCTGGTGATACATACATACAAAGCTGTGTGAAGGAGATGTAAGCATAGACAATAACACACGTGGGAGCGAGAAACAATGACATATCTCCTGTCCCTCATCGCGTATAAGGCAGCGATTGTCTGCCACCGGCCTATGCCACCAAAGTGTCATCGATAAACCAGTGGCCAGCGTGTAAGAAAATATGTTACCCATAATATTGGGTAAACCAGATCGGCTCGAACGTTAAAAATAACTGATTAAAAATTTAATTGTGATGTGATTAGAATACTATTGTGAATTTCATTATTATAATGGCTGAATAACTAAAACGTTTTAATCTAATCGTGATTTTGTTAACTTTAATGTAGGTATTAAATTAGTACACATTTATATCGTAATTGGGAGGACATCGGATGTTTTGTGTTTGTCCGCTAATATTTACTAAGAGTTTATTTTGAAGATTCTCAATAATTAAAAACCTACTTGTCAGTAAAAATGGGGAGATTGTTCTTTTTGTGGTAACCCCAGACGAAACTGTCACATTATCTCCGTCCCTGTGTGTGATTCGCTAACCCTCCTTCTATAGATCCTCTTTCTACGTATTAGAGAGTATATTATGGTATATACTGTAACGACTATACAATACTAAATGGGGAGCTCACAGTGAGTCACTAGTCAGTATTTCCATGCCGCCATTTGTTTCATTGCAGCTGCAGAGTGAGCAAATACACGGCGCTAAAATGTCGAGACGTGGTCTATTCAGGCTCGCCTGCGAACTAGCTGCAACAATACAGACACAACTTCACTCAGAAACGGCTGCCATCTAGCCTGTTGTTTTAGAATTTTAGAGATATGCCAAGTTCTGGATTTGAACAGAATGATTTGAAAATGATTTCGGTTTAAACATACTGTTTGTCTTTATATGAAAAAATACTTTATGTAAACAGCAGATGGATTATACTGAGTATTCATGATCAGAATACCACACAAATAGTTTAAAAATTCTGCCTCATAATGAAGTGTCAGCATATCAATCTCGTTCGGATCTTTTACACCAAAGACTTACAATGTATATACTGATGTATTTTACACTGACTGACAAAGTCCCGTGTGAATGACATACATTATTAAATTAATGCAATCACTGAAATAAGCTTAGGATTCCTGAATGGAGTAGGTAACAAATACGAGTATGAACAGGGCTCTCCTAAATTGTTGCCATCTCAGGTGATTAATTTTGTAGCTCACGGCAGATCGATTAAAATGTCGCGCATTACCAAAAGATGTGCAAATTACAGACAAAATGTAGGTATCATCCTCTTATTATTGGGGTTCCCGAAGATATTACTTATTAGTCGTCAATACATCGTTTTACGTGTTGCTGTTGGTTCTGCTATGTAATTGATGGGCATCAAGCGAATTATTTCCATGACCTTTTCCTGGTATACTTAGTATATTCTTAGCAATATGCTGTGCCTAAATAAGACACTTAAAATAAATATTTTGGTGCACTGTCGCCGTTTTGTTGTGAATAGCCTGGAGAGAATGGGTTTATTGAAATTTAATTGGAAATTAAATCGAATGTAAAATAAATGGTAACAAAAACGTAGCGTGTAAACAATAGAATGTGAGTGTCATTATCCACGTGAGACATGCATATTATTGTCTCACAATAGGTTCAATCCGATAGGGGTATTGTATTCTAACGAAGGTGGGGCAGCGATGCCCCCCGAGTGTTCGAGCTTCCACTGCCTTAATGCCTGCCATTCATTAGATGGGGAACATATTGTTTTTGATTATACTGCGCTGAGAACACTAATCTCTTTACAGTTAAGTTATTAGTGTGTTAAATGAAGTTTTTTATTGGAAATAGTAAATTGTAAGTAGATACGCTTCTCAAAGACCCGGCCAGCTGTATTTTTTATTTAGTTTATTGAGCTTAGTTTTTTTAATAGGTACCTACCTACTTACTTTTAGTCTACTTTATTAAAATGATATGTAAAACACAAACGTGTGCTAAAAATATTTTACATGCATTTGCACATTACATTAATTATAACTGGTTACATACTTTATACCTACTTACGTTTAATTACGTAAACAGAAACAATTAGTTTCATAAAATATTGTAACATACACATAATACCACATTGACCACTTTGACTGACTGTGGGTGTATCTGTTGCTGCAATTAGCTCGTACTGAAACCCACACCAATCAGAATTACGCAACGGATTTTGTAGTTACTTAAAAACAATACGATGCTCAATTAATTGGGTTCCGTTCCATCATTCATATTTTTCAACCCCCATACAGTGGCGATACGTAGGTACACGAAAATTGAATTTCGAAGTTCCATTTCTACTACCACTCGCTGCTCAAGTACACAATAAGTTTGCTAGAGACTGTGAATATCGATTTTTCTGGTAATGCTCAGTTACTTAAAACTGTTCGCAATATAATGGTTGTGAATCAAAGACATATTTAATCCGTTATGTCAATAGGGAAGTTGGCATTTGTCAAGTGACTAAATTGCCGCCGGTATGCAACCATCACGTCAGCATTCAAATGCGATGACGAGTGATTCCGTCTACAAATTGACTTATATATTTTTGTCTTCCTATGTAGGAGGGGCAGTGCTGTAAGTAGCTTAGATAAAACTAGACTAGTGTCTAAATCGCAGAAAACTTGTTCAAAAAATCTAAGGTTGTTTCTTGATGTCTTATCAATAGGCAAAGAGTTGACTGAAAAGGCGCATGCCTAAATAAATTTAGTTATGTATCTAGAAATTCTCGAAAGCCAAAGTTTTTACCGTGACTCAGTGTATGTAATATACACAAACCTAATACCTGTAACCTATAGATACCTATCAAAGTAAAAAGAAAAACATTCTGCAAGTAGGTCACACGATTATTTCTGCAAGTATGACTCGACTATTATTTATTATAGGTATGTTACATGATAATATTCGTCTATCAGTCCATATACATTATAGGTAAGTGCCACGTCTGTGAAGACAACGACCCTGACTTAAGACTACTTTGACTAAGTATAGCGCAAGCGGCTGGTTACTCATAGATTATACACGTACACATAATAGAACATTGTCTATAGCCATACCGTTTCAATGATAAACCTGTCAATGGCCACCCACGCTACTGGTAATGGTACTCGTATCGCAGGTGGTATTTATAATAAAATGAAACAAACATCCGATCCGAATAGATGTTACGAGACTTCTCTACGTGTCACATTGCTTTTGATCCAATACAATGGCTCCTGCAAAAGGTAACCTTTAACCGTCTCATGACGAAATCAGTTAATGCAAAGTTTCATCGACATCCGTTACCTGTTGCGTGCGAATCAAGCGATGGCCGAGCAAAAAAATAAATCGCAATAACCATTAATTTCGTAAAAAAGGTATTTTTTAACACAGTTTTGTAAAATGTGTGTTTAAAAGTAAAACACATTCTTCTTTGAATATTCCATCTTTATGCTCAGTTTTTTTTATTTAACAAAAGTACATTGTTAGTAAGATACCTAATACCTAAGTTTCAGTTATAGTCACGTTGCGCCTATTTCGAGCATAAGTCAAACCCAAGGTTGATTGCCTTATTGGATTTAGTACGATGGATTGGTTATTAATTTATTTAGTAACTTATTTCAAAGAGCTAATGTTAAATGTTTAAAAATGTCATTATTATAATAGCCATTAAGTTTTATAGAGACTCGTACCTGCAGGCAAACTGTCAATACAGTTTTGCAGGAAATGTATATAGAGTAAGAATTGTATTCTGTCTAATAAAGCAAAAAAATAAAATAACTCATAGATTACACTGAGCGAAAAAAAAAATACTAATTATTAGTAAGTTTTAGTGAATCCCAGGACAAGGAGATTATATACTAACGGTTACAAAACAGTTTTTGATAATAGTAGTTATTTACTAATACCAAAAAATTTGTCCTTTAACTACTAATTACTACTAAACTGTTTTGTAACCGTTAGTATATAATCTCCTTGCCTTGGGATTCACTAAAACTTACTAATAATTAGTATTTTTTTCGCTCAGTGTAGATACTGATTGTATCTCCCATTCTATATTTATAATTTTTTAATTGCTGTGGTTAATATATATTATTTATATTTTTATCTGGTTGTTATTTCATACAGCTGTTTCTCAAATTTGTTTAAATTGGGGTCGCTATAAACCCCCAAGTATTTGTTGTTGTGCAAACGTGACATATTTGTTGATCGAACCTACATAAATCTAGTACTTACAATACTGGCACAGATGTATTTTGCGCAATTGTTGAGCTATAAGATTATTGCTCTTATTTGCTGGAACGATTATAAAATTAGAGAATTGGTCATACAGCGAGCACTGGGACTATTTATGTTACAAGTTTTCTTCCATTTTGCGAAGTCAAGTCGCCACTCGCGACGAAATTACCCGGCGCCTGCTTGAACGTTTTCTTTTATGTCGTCTCTATCTCAGCACTTTATTTGTTTTTCTAATGACTCACTTACTCGATTTAAAATTATCTTCAGATGTATTTTTACTTTTAGCGTTGATCGTTGTTTACAGATCGTAAACAACTGCCTACGCTACGACTTAACTACATAGATTGGGTCATAGATTATAGTTGTAGTTTCTCTTTTCATGTTGACATTGACAATCAAATGGATTAAAAGTAAAAAAATGTATCTACCTATTAGTTATAGTTTTTTGTTTTCGTTTGTTTTTTCGCGATAAATTAATTACCTATGTTAAAAAATCTAATAATTGAGATATACATACCCTAGTCTACTCTTAATAATAATAAATTAAAGAAAGAAACAGATACGATAGAGCTTATCTACTTGATTTTGTTATCTAGATATTCGTTTTTTTTATGAGCACAAAATAACCTATTATTAAATCCGTTCTGAATTGATCAGGATTAAGAGGAATGCCTAGCTGCGATTTTCCCATGCAAACGCTCTCTACTGTTTTCTCCCTGGTTTTTGAACCTAGAGCAATGATTTTTTCAAATCAGATCAATATCATCAATATCTATGCCGCTACGTTTTGTTTTTTTGGATCTTTTTATTTTAAAGAAACTTACAGCGCCTCAAAAATCGCAAAAACGGCTTAATTGAATTGGCTGCTAAAACAGGCTCAGTATACAAATATGACAACAAATATCCAAAAAATCAAAACGTAGCGGCATAGATTATTTCTTGCTCTTGCAGTTTCCAACATTTTATAATGATTCGTAGCGTTTTGGAGGAGGAAACAGTCGAGAACGAAACCTCGATTTTTGAGTTTTTTGCATGGGAATTTTAGTCCGAGCTGCAGTTGTCCTTATCGCACGAATTCTTGGCGGAGTCAGTTTCTAAATATACGTACACAGATGGAATAGGGATGGGCAACGGTCGTTGACATACATTGTCGATACGCTAGTGGTGGAAAATTATCGATAAATTACCAGAAAAGTTATTAATCACAAGAAGAAGCCAGAGTCACACACGAGTCATATACGAGTAGAATAGAAAGGTGACCTGGGAACCCTTGTCTTTGATAAAGCCCAAATTGGGCTCTATATAGGCAACTACTTTTCGCCACTGGCGAGGGGATATATATGTATGTATGATACTTTATTGCACCTAATAGGAACATTAACAAGAAATAAAATTACAAAATATACCTAAAGTACAAAGGCGAACTTATTATCTCTTCCAGCTAACCTTCGAGAAAATGAGAAAAATGAATATATGCACGAAGGCCTCAGGCAAATTAAATGTGCACAAACATGGACAGTTAGTAGCGACGGTAGCCTAGTGGTCCAAGCGTGCGGCTGCCAAGCGGCGGTCGTGGGTTCGAATCCCGGCTCGTACCAATGAGTCTTTCGGAACTTATGTATGGAATATCATTTGATAATCACCGTTGGCTTATCGGCGAAGCATCTGCATACATCCGCGAAGAAATTCAAAGTTGTATGTGAAGTCCCCAACCCGCTCTGAGCCAGCGTGGGGACTACTGCCCAAGCCCCCTCATCTATGAGAGGATGCCTGTGCCCGTGAACGGCGAGCTCTTCTTTCTTGGCGTCTGCAGTAATGTACTCGGTATTATTTTTAACCGGCTTCAAGATTTCAAAAGAGGAGGTTCAAAATTAGGTTGTATGTTTTTTTTTTGTTTTTATGTTTGTTACTCTATAACTCCATCATGTCTGACCCGATTTTGAAAATTCTTCTTTTAGTTGTAGGTATATTGTATATCCAAGTTGGTCCCATTTTTTTCAAAACGCAGTTCTGATGATGGGATCCATGAGGAATCGAGGGAACTCCTCAGATCTTAAAGGCAAACATATAGTGATTTTTGTGTTTTTATCAATAAATCAAGCATTTTCATACAAAAACGTGACATTTGATGAAGTGGAACTGCTGATGATGATCAGAATGGAACTCTTCCACGACGCATAGTTTACGTTTGGCGATTTGTTCTCTTCGTTGTGAAGCAAACTATGTTTTCAAGACACATTTTTGTCAAGCTTGAGTTCTGATGGTGCTGGATTCCATGAGGAAATAAGGGTACTTACTCTTCTACCATTATAAGCATACTTATAGGTAGCCATTTTTATTTCATTGTATGGAATCTAAGAGTGCAATAAGTTTTATTTTCTTATAATTTTTTTAAAGTTGATATGACCTTAAACTATAGACACACTTTACCATCCAATATAAGCGAGTAATGTTCATTTTGCGGGCCATTTTTGAGAAGAGTGTGTTCCTGTGTACAACGCCAGCCAAAAAACGTACCTACAGCTCCTTATACTAATTAATTGTATGCTGGGTCAGTAAGTAAATTCGCGGGCGATGTCTCGCGTCTCGCACCTGTGTGCGTGCGCTCACACATAGACAGCGACCGCTCCCGCTCCCAGCAGCGCGACAGAAACTTTATGTCAAATATTCAAAATTTGAAAAGTTGTTCAGCTAGGCATTCCTCTTAAAATACCTTCAAGTCAACGCCGGTGTTCGAAAAAGTAAGCTTATCCCGATTTCATAAATCCTTGAATTATATGGTTTAATACCTACTTTTTTATTGGAATCTTGTCCTCTCTATCGTAAATTATATTCCCAAATCCCGCAGAGTTACAATAAAAACATGTCAACAAGATCCGAAGATCTTATTTCATGTTGTTTATTTAGCCTCCCGTTGCAGTATAAGTAACTATAATCTTTTCCGGGCCTCTTATCGACTATGTCACATTCCTGAGGACGGTTTCTCGGAAACTGCTCCCAGATTTGTAGTGACAGCATTTGTCGAGGGTTCGATGGTGGTGGTCTGGCGAGACGGTGCCCTATAAGGCAAGTCGAGTCAGCGTGTGCGGGGGAGGTGAAAGGTTGCCCGCTGCAGCGTTACCATTCTCACGATGAACGTGTTTGTTTACCTTTCGTATTAGGATATGACAAACAAACATACCTAAACCTAACACATAAACTTCAATACTATTACACTATACCTAATGTCTTGATGGATAGAAGTTGTTTTTGAACATCGACGTTTCTTTAGTGAGGAGCAGTTGGTTCTCTCTATCTAATCTTTTAAGGTATATATAATATGCTTACTATTAGACTAAAGTTTTTTTCGACCCTAAATGAAACATAATATTTTGTACCTACTTATTGCGAGCTGTTTCAGTAGCCCTGAACCACTTGTTAAACTTTTTCTTATATCACGGTCAACGTTTTGGGTATTGACTTAACTTTAATGATTTAAATGCCATTAAACCGGAAGGGCATTGGTTCAAGTTGCAGTTTGTCTCACACATTATGTTGAGAGGTAACTATTAGTATTGCAATGAGTGAAGTTTTACATATACTTGTATCGCCGCAATAGTTCGTCTTGTCTGATAGTTTTTGATCTAATTACTCTTCTAGGAGCGCTCATGGCCTAGTTGCGTCTGCGTATCTCAAGCGGTATGCAAGGTTAAGCAATGTCGGGCGGGGTCAGTCCATGGATGGGTGACCACTTTGAGTGGTTACTAACTGAGCGCTCCCGTGCTCTGGAATGCACGTTAAGCCGTTGATCCCGGCTGCTGTCTATGACAGCAGTCGTTAAGCCAAGTTGGAGGTCTTCGGGCGGCTTGAGAACTTCTACCAGCCAAGTTGCCCACTCACTTGACAAAGTGGGGTCGAAGTTGCACCACGTCCATAAGGAAAGTACCCACCGCTACCCTACACGTGGCGTGACCCCTGGGTGGTTCTAAAAGTGCAACAAAAACTGGCAACCGTACTGTCTTCTCGAAGATCTCACGGTTCGAAATACACTGAGCGAAAAAAATACTAATTATTAGTAAGTTTTAGTGAATCCCAAGACAAGGAGATTATATACTAACGGTTACAAAACAGTTTAGTAGTAATTAGTAGTTACAATTTTTTAGTATTAGTAAATAACTACTATTATCAAAAACTGTTTTGTAACCGTTAGTATATAATCTCCTTGTCCTGGGATTCACTAAAACTTACTAATAATTAGTATTTTTTTCGCTCAGTGTAAATGCCATACGATAAATAAATAAATAACTCTACTAGGCGAGCGACTCTATTATATCAGTTTTAATTACTCACTTTTTATACGGAACAGACGACTTCTAGTCATTGGCTCCCGTCCCGCGGGCCGCGGTAGAAGCCAACTGACCTCCATTTTGCATCACGGCCAATTTAGTCGAGCGGCGAGATCTCACGGGCACTTTTGATTGTCTGCTGGACGTTGCAAAAAGGAAATAATCATCCAGCATCTAGGAAACGCGAATAAGGGTCAGTTGCACCAGCATACGAACACAGACCGGTCATCGTCAAAGATGGCGCCGGCAGCTGTCATCCCATAGAAACTTGTCAAACTTTCCATACAATCAGATTTGACGAACACCGCTTAAGATTACAGACGGTTTGGTGCAACCCAGCCTTAGTCTTGAATTGACTAAACTCATTTACAATTATCATTCTTAATATTAGGGGTTCTTTAGCTATTTTATTATGAGTTATGTGATAGAACGTGACATCCGCTGTATTATTTAAGGACTTAGGCCGGGCCTCACGGCTTAATTCCTTTTGAAAAATGACCTGCACCCAACAAAGCAAGACAAAATAGAGCGACTGACACGACACGAATAACCGCGACACGAATAGCAATGTCAGTATAAAACACGTGAACACGGTTAATACTTTTTAGCGTTTTCTTTCCTAGAAAACTCAACGCATTCAGTTTCAGATAACAGCATTTGGTAGTTTAATAAGAAAGTCTTTGGCACTTTGCCATTAATTGGAGGTTAGAGGTGTTATCTTAACATGGGCTAACAATTTTAGAAAGCTTTCTCGAAGCATTCATCGGACCGCCGGGTTTGTTTGTCCTGTGGTAAAATAATACTTAAGAAAATGCCCTAATAATTAATGGTGCTGGCATATTGTAATTAATTACAAAAACAAACTGAAGTATGCGCTACATAATAGACATTGTTTTTAGAAATGTTTGGCCTGACGCTTGATGTTTACGCAGCCTATGCCAATATTCTCCTCAGCAACCTACACAGTCCTTGAATTCGGTAAGTATTAAAAAAACTGTCTGATGTAAATTCATGTCAGGCCAGAAATTATGATTTTATTATCAAACAAATGTGTTTGCGTAATATATTTCATCTACTTTTCTGCTACATACGTAATAATAAACATTATCACCAAATTTCAAGTTCAAAGGAAGTTAAAAAAAAATTGTAACATTGACGAACGGACGTAGGTACGGACGGATGGACGGACGTACTCGTGAGTGACACCAATAGGGTTCCATTTATTTGGACCATTCGTGTACGGAACCCTAAAAAATAAAAAAACCGGCCAAGTGTACCATTATCTATAAAAACGGCAAAAAATCATGTCTGTTGTATGGGAGCCCCCCGAAATATTTATTTTATTCTGGTTTTTAGTATAGAAATAGAAATATAAATCATTTATTGTAAAGCTGTGTACAAGAAAGGTGGACATAATGATTTTAGTTACAACAGCCACCCGGTTGCGGGCATACAACAATAGCTACAAAGAAATATAGACTTAAAAACTAGCTATACAGTCGCATGCGCAAAAAACTCATTAATATTATAAAACACTCTCTGAAGAAGCCATTTTTTTAATTTACATTTAAATTCATTAAGTACCTTCTAGGACTTTGATTTCGCCTGGTAGTAGTGGCAGTTTATTAAATACATTTATAGCACTGATAAATGCGCTTTTTTTTTATTGTTATTATTGTTATAGCGGTATTGTATTTTATTGTTATAGCGGCAACAGAAATACATCATTTGTGAAAATTTCAACTGTCTATCATGAGATACAGCCTGGTAACAGAAGGACAGATGGACAGACGGACAGCGGAGTCTTAGTAATACGGTCCCGTTTTACCCTTTGAGTACGGAACCCTAAAAAGTAATGACTTTGTCCAAGCAGCTCAGTAATAATCGGGATATTTAAATAAAATATTTAGCAAAATTTCACCAGCACACACGGATACTCGTACTCACGTAGTTATCATCACGTAACTACATGTAGGTAATAATAATAACAGTAAGTACAGCTTATTTTTCCTTTCTTTTTTCTCACTTTCAAACTAACATAGGTACCTACTTTTCTGAGTTCTCATACTAAACACCAGGTTATTGAAAACATCCAGCGAAATTTCTAGTACCTAAACCGTTGCACAGATCTTACTAACTTACTAACAAGTTCATAATGCAGGGGCCCGATTTTTGAGTGTCGAACGCTCGAATTCTCACTCGACATCTGTCAAAACATCATAGTATTTTGACAGATCTCGTTCGACACTCAAAAATCGGCCCGCAGATCTGCGTCAAGGCGTCAAGACAATCACCCGCGCTCACAAATTGAAGAAACGAAGTAATGCAGCACCCGCCCACAAGAGGCCGTCTCGACGCTCGCAAGACGTGCCCGAGCTGCATTGAACCGCATATTTTCGATTTGAATAGTAGATTTACAGTTATTTATTGCTGTTTATATAATTTGTGTTCCACATTTTTACGCCGCCGCGCATTTTTGTGGAAAACGATGGTTAGGTAGTAAACCGTTGTAAGTATTTTTATATTTAAAGTTTGACGTGCGGCTATTGAAAATAATTTCAAATCATTATTGTTACAACCTGATCACAATCTAATCTTTGTCTAATGGTATATAGCCAGTGACTTTTCTTGAACCTAATCGACAAAATTAATCATAGAGATGAGTCAGTGTTAGTTGCGTCACGATTCATTTAAACTGGCCTCTCTCTGTACATGGATTCGCCGACCGATCGTACCTATATCCTAAGCATAAACTGTGATGTGACGGTTATTGACCGGCCCCAGTCATTGGTGATCAATCTACAATCATATAACTCGTATGAGTAACTTCTCATTGCACTCCGGTGTTTAAAATACAACACATCCTACTAATACGATCCTTACATTGACTGACCAAGCGAGAAATTAATAATATTGATAACTTATAGGCTATGACTAACCATGAGTAGGAGTTGGTGTTGAAATAACAAGTGTACAGACTGGCTCAGTTGAGAAATATGTCAGTTTTTTATCGATGCCCACCATTCTCTTCGCTCCCAAGAACGGCCACTATCCCAAAGTCACGTATCTACTAAGACCTAGAAAGGATACAGAGAGCTAGGCGCCTGTCTCTGAGGCTAAAAATATCCCTTTTCCTTATTGCATCTCCGCGATATCAACATTCCCTAGAAGGCATGTTGTCCAGCGGGCCAGCCACCCACGCCCCGCGCCGGCTCTGCCGCCCGGCCCCGTATTACAATACAATGCTCGTGACGGAGTAATGTGGCGCCAGGAGACATAGAACTATATAGACCTAAACTAGGTTTTGCCAGTGGGTTTATTCGAGCGAACTCCCGTGCCAACTTTAAAGTCCTTAGGAAATGATATCCGCAAATAAATTGCTTAGGTACTATATATGAATCCCATTTAGAAACTATAGGTCGACCGCTGAATCATTGACTGAAAAAACTATATGTCAACCGCTTAGGCAGGGACCCGCCGCCCGCTACCCGCGTCCGCTACCCTTTGACGTCTCCCCTCTTACCCCTGTCCCGTCACAGGCGAGGACTCATTAAGACGGTCGATGTATAGCTATTTTGAGCCGATTCTTTTCAGCATACTTTGCGTGCTTTGCAAACATGCAAACATACAAATTTTCACACTTATAAACATTCCAGTTCCTCTATTGAGATGATTTATCACGCCCCTATATTCTTCACGCCCCACAAGTAACATTATTATTATCTCGTATGTATGAATGTTTAGGTACAAACGGTACTTCCTATAGGTAATAAATACTGTAAAAAGGCAATGCATATTGACAACAAACGTGGGTATCACATGTTAAAAGTGTGCAATGCAACATGTTTTAGTCTTAAGACAATTACCTATTTCAAATGGGTCATAAACACTTGCAAAAACAAAAGTCGTCTCTCCAGTGGTCAATAGTTAACGGCTTATGAGGATGTGAGTTATGATTTTATTACATGCATTTATAGAACTGGAGACGCCGTTTTTGCGGGTTACTAGACCAATCTAAAATTAAGCTTTGGGCAGGCCCTTAACTTTTGATATGTCCACAGGAAAGACGCGAACATAAATCTGTTTATGACCCAAATAGATAACACTTCCTTTATTTTAAATTCTTGCTCGCTTGCAATGCCGGTTCTCAGTTCTCACATAATATTTTGATTCATATCAATCGGGTTAGTCATTGTTGGCTTCCTTTGGTTTTTTATTAGTACAGTAATCATCAGTAGGTATAAACTTGTAACCTATTGTTTTACCCAGTAGGAATACGAAGATATACTTAAGAAGAGTTTCGGAAAATTCCTATCACATCGCTTATAGGTAAATCGTTTTAGTAATGAGAATTTTAAATGTTGAACAAATAATGAAATGGTTTTGACTTAAATTTTATTACCTAACCATAGAAGTTCCTTTTGATAGGTATTCATATCACTATCAAGGTATTTATTTAGAAATCAGCGGTCCATTATTAAATATTATATTTTTTACGATATAAGAATTCCTTTTACGGTTTACTTGGTGTACTTGGGCCAAGTAGATGCGTAAAAGGAATATTTCCTGCTCCGCTGCTCAGCAGAATCTCTGTTCCATCAGTTTTCTAATTCATTTTCCCTAAGAAAAATGGTAAATGCCAAGGAATGTAGTGTTATGCTGCTGCAATCACATACCACAGCCTAGTAAGTAAGTTGTAACGCAATCGATTATTATTTTTAGGTATTTAAACGAGCAATTCTTGTATATATATTTATTTATTTCGGGGATCTTGGAAACGGCTCTAACCATTTGGATGAAATTTGGGATGTGGGGGTTTTCGGGGAGAGCAATCGATCTAGCTAGGTCTCATGACGGGGAAAACGCCGAGCAAAGTTCGGCCGCCCAGATATTTATTAGGCATATATTTATTATAAGATCTTATGTACACAGTATGCAAATAATTATTCTTCTTCTTCTATCTTATAATGGCCACATATATGTGGACAATTTACACATCAACATGTCCTTAAATCAATTTGAGCCCTTGTGATTTCGCTTTAATCCCAGTTTTTGCTTGCTTACCATCAAGCAGGTCGTACGGTAATAAAAAAAAGTGGTTAACGGAGTTTTTTCTCACGTTCCAGGGCCACCGCCACGGCTGGGCCTAAAGGCGGCGAGCCCCGGCGTCGACGAGGACTGCAACAGCAACACCAGCCTCGCCGGCAGCCAGCACTCGGCCGACGACCTCGACGCTCACTGCGACAACTCCGGCTACCTCTGGTTCCTCGACTATAAGTGAGTTTACCTGAAGGCGGCGGGCCCCAGGGTCGATGGAGACTGCAACAGCAACACCAGCCTCGCCGGCAGCCAGCACTCGGCCGACGACCTCGACGCGCACTGCGACAACTCCGGCTACCTCTGGTTCCTCGACTATAAGTGAGTTTACCTGAAGGCGGCGGCTCCGGCGTCAACGAGGACTGCAACAGCAGCACCAGCTTCGCCGGCAGCCAGCACTCGGCCGACGACCTCGACGCGCACTACGACAACTCCGGTTACCTCTGGTTCCTCGACTATAAGTGAGTTTACCTGAAGGCGGCGGCTCCGGCGTCAACGAGGACTGCAACAGCAGCACCAGCTTCGCCGGCAGCCAGCACTCGGCCGACGACCTCGACGCGCACTGCGACAACTCCGGCTACCTCTGGTTCCTCGACTATAAGTGAGTTTACCTGAAGGCGGCGGGCCCCAGGGTCGACGGAGACTTCAACAGCAACATCAGCCTCGCAGGTAGCCAGGACACATTTTGTAATGTAGGTACCTAAATAATTATTAAATGCACAACATTCAAACATGTTATTAGAGTTCGCTAGGTAGCTTGTTCAAGTATTAAAATAGTGTTCTATGTGACGAAATGTTTATATCTATAATGTCTCATATACATATTGCCACAATCATGTCAGCGCTCAATACTTACTCAACCAACACCTGACATTTAGAATGGTAATTAACAACAATTAGAGGTGAACAATGAGAACTATTATTAATTATGGTGTCAAACATGGGACGTTTACTTTATTTTGAATACACACCTATATCAAAAAATAGAAAAGGGAATCCTCTGTTGTCATCACCGCAGATCACCCGCTCCCCGCGTGCAGACAGTACCTACTTAGGTAATGTTGGAATGTAGACGAAAACGTCGTCATACGTCGGGATATTACAAACATTAAAATAACTGAGAGCGAGGCATTGTACTGGCACTGAATGGTTGATATTTTCATAAATGTCGTATACATTGCAGCAGCTGGAAATCTAATCAATGCGTCTGCGCGATAAAACCGTCAACAACGCAATCACCCAGTCGTCGTGATTTAAATGAATTATAATTGTTCATGCGGGGTTTAATACATTTTAGAGTAGAATTTGTGAAGGCTGTACTCTACACCTACAGTCCTACAGTCCTACAGTCCTACAGTCCATTTTATTAATACGTGTGTTGGTAAAAGCACGTTTATTCGGCAATTGAGTCGTCTTGGCTTAGAACTTTTTGTTTTTCTTTTCTTCTGTAATACTTTTCAACCCGACTCAGGTTTCACAATTACTTTTTATGTTGCTACCGTGGGACTCCTTATTTGTGTGCCGATTTCTTGAATATTATAAATACGCTAAAGGTAACAGGGTTTATGCTAAAGTGACTCATAAATTTGCATTTGAAAGCATCAACTCCGGATAAGTTCGCGTCGTGTGTTATTTCGGATAATGGAAGATGGTTGACATTGGTTTTCAAGTATGATAGGACTAGGCTATTGTGTTTATATTTTAGACATGCGAAATTCTTAAACAAGAGGGATGTTAAAGAGCTAGCTCAAAATAAAAAGAGTACATGCACTCCTTTCCAAATTCCAAAGACGTTACTGGCTTGCAACTCAATGGGCAACCACAACTTAGCAATTTTCCTGATTTGCGTCTGCATCTAATTGCCGCGTCACGATGTAACTTAAAACTTAAGAAATTACGTAGTGACGTGGCCATGAGTCGATGACATATATTCAGAGAATAACAAAGCACCAATGAATCAAATACCTAACCGACCGAAGAGCTCGCGACTTCCTCGCACAACCTATCAGCATTGCGATACAGCGAGGCAATGCCGCCAGCATCCTCGGTACAATGTCTCAAGGGTCTGTTTTAGATTTAAGTTAGCTTTAATTTATTTAAGTTATTGTTGGATTGTCGTATTGAGATCGAATACCTTTTCGCTAAACAAAGAATCATTTGTTTCCAGCCCGATATTCCGCGACGGCTCCTGCCACCACACGTCGGTGCTGTCCTCTGTCTCCGCCTCCTACAAAGGCATCAGCGACCTGGCCGCCCGCTTCGAATTCACGTCGCGTTACAACGACATCGCGCGCGACCTCGATGCCAACCTTGCAGAGGCTGATATGGAGAGCTTCAAGACCGAAGACATCCATGCCCTCCTCATGACAGCCAATCTGCCACACGACACCATTAGCGATGATCGAACGCATGACGTAAGTAACTACACCTTTAAAGCCTGCAAGATGATCGGATGACTTTAGATCAGAGAGCGCGGCCTCTATTTGGTTAGATTTTTTAATCCAAATGTCATTTCGATAAGTTTCGTGTTGTCGTCGTTCTGGCACGTTATCCTGGTACCTAGACGTGGCGCGAAGCGAGAGTGCGAAATACATAGTGTTATTACCTAGTAAGACTGGAATCGATGTACAAAATAAAAATAAACCTATTGGATTTGGGTAAAAGCCTGCCATCAACTGTCGATGTCACGCCAAGTGTGTAAATAGCAAGGTTAGGAAGCGATATAATAAAATCCTTGACCGTGATGTCCATACTATCTTGGATTTTTTTCATTAACGCAGCTAAATAAATCTTCCGAGCGAGTCACAGATTGACCAAAAAGGAAATCTTCAGGGTACGACGATGCGGCGTCACAATCATAAACATCGCTTACGAAAACATAATCAATAGTTATGCAGCAAACTTATAAAAGTTGATTACAAATGATTACCTACAGTACCTAAATTGAACCTTGAACTATCGAGGAGTTGTACTCGTAGAAGGAGTTGAAGATTCGTTCACATTATTATTAACACATTAATTCCGGTGTTGGTTTATGTTTTATTATATATATCAACCCATTTTATTTATTCCGTTTTTATGTATGTTTATTTTCAGTTCCGTACTAATTTCTTGCGGTTGATCATGTCATGGTGTATTGCAGAGTAACCCCCGAGGCGAGATGTTCGCCAGCATCTCTAGCTCGCTCATGGAAAAGTTTCGGTTCGACAGCTCTCTCAGTGGCAGTAGCTTTCAGGTTCGCCCGCATTGCTCTTCGATGGTTCATTTCAATCATTCTTGTTCTCTGTTCGTTTCTTAAGAGGGTACGAACATTTCGCTCCAACTCATCCTAGCCGCGATCTCCCTGCGAGCGGCCATGTTTAGCTACACACTAAAACGATTACTGTGTGCGTGCGGTTCGAGTGCTGCCGGTTGAACTGACATGTCTTGATCATTGTTATAGAGTTAGAGTGAGGTAGGAAAAAATGTGGTGAGTTTTAAATGTTTTTATTTTATTAACATTACGTACCTACGCACTTATTAAGGTGGTTCGATTTTCATACAAAAAACGATCGACATTTATTATCTCATTACACATTATTAATACTTAAATATGTGTTAATCTATTTACTTCTGACTATTCATTTTCGCGAAATTAATAAAAAAACCTGTGTTTCATACAGAAATTACGCAAAAAACAACGTAAATTTTTTATAAATTTTACGTTTGGGAGCGTGATAACTGTCATGTACATTGTGACGTTCGGCCTGGTACTTTAAATTACTTTCCACAGAAACGACTTGGCCTAAAAATCTGAAATTGCACATACATATAATTCGGTAACTAGTCCAAACAACGCAGTCATAAATTATCGGGCGCTCGTTAAGAATAAAAAAATATAAATGAATATGAATATGAGAGTAAATTTACACAAAAGATAACAACCAGTAAACATATGTTGGGAGACTATACAAACGATTTTTAGAGGTGCATGAACACGAATTAATCAACAAAATTGGAATAAGTTTGTCAGGAAAAAAGTCAAATTTGGAATGATAATTACGTGGAGTCCACGTGTTACGGGGACTAGTTTTACTTTAAATTACTTTCCACAGAAACTACTTGGCCTAAAAATTTGAAATTGCACATACATATAATTCGATAACTAGTTCAAACAACGCAATCATAAATTATCGGGCGCTCGTTAAGAATAAAAAAATATAAATGCATATGAATATGAATATGAGAGAAAATTTACACAAAAGATAACCAGTAAACATATGTTGGGAGACTATACAAACTATTTTTAGAGGTGCATGAACATGAAATAATCAACAAAATTGGAATAAGTTTGTCAGGAAAAAAGTCAAATTTAGAATGATAATTACGTGGAGTCCACGTGTTTCGGGGACTAGTTTTACTTTAAATTACTTTCCACAGAAACTACTTGGCCTAAAAATCTGAAATTGCACACACATATAATTCGATAACTAGTTCAAACAACGCAATCATAAATTATCGGGCGCTCGTTAAGAATAAAAAAATATAAATGCATATGAATATGAATATGAGAGAAAATTTACACAAAAGATAACCAGTAAACATATGTTGGGAGACTATACAAACTATTTTTAGAGGTGCATGAACATGAAATAATCAACAAAATTGGAATGTTTGTCAGGAAAAAAGTCAAATTTGGAATGATAATTACGTGGAGTCCACGTGTTTCGGGGACTAGTTTTACTTTAAATTACTTTCCACAGAAACTACTTGGCCTAAAAATCTGAAATTGCACATACATATAATTCGATAACTAGTCCAAATAATGCAGTCATAAATTATCGGGCGCTCGTTAAGAATAAAAAAATATAAATGAATATGAATATGAGAGTAAATTTACACAAAAGATAACAACCAGTAAACATATGTTGGGAGACTATACAAACGATTTTTAGAGGTGCATGAACACGAATTAATCAACAAAATTGGAATAAGTTTGTCAGGAAAAAAGTCAAATTTGGAATGATAATTACGTGGAGTCCACGTGTTTCGGGGACTAGTTTTACTTTAAATTACTTTCCACAGAAACTACTTGGCTTAAAAATTTGAAATTGCACATACATATAATTCAATAACTAGTTCAAACAACGCAATCATAAATTATCGGGCGCTCGTTAAGAATAAAAAAATATTAGTTTGAATTTTACAATTAAATGAAAGATCCGAAATGTTCACAGAACGTCAAGAACATAGAAGCACATATCCAGACATAGAAATATCACTAGCAGCAATAGGTAATAGGTAACATGGTGCCTTAAGGTATGATTCCGCTGCCGACTGCATACAACAACTGCACCTTCCGCCGCACTCCAAATTGAACTGTAATCATAAGACTAAAAGTCCCAATTTAGAGTGAGCGGCGTGTGCTGTTCCGACACTTCTCCGCTCATTTCAAATTGAGCTTTTTACGCATACTATTACGGTTCAATTTGGAGTGCAGCGGAACGTGCAGTTGCTGTATGCAGTCGGCAGCGGAATCATATCTTTACCTTTTAACTTGTGTGGCCGTAGTACTGTTGGATTTTTTCGTCCCAAACAATTTACGTTTATTGCCCATTTCTGTAAAAAATCATATTACTTTATTGCTTTGAGAAGAAATAAAATACCAAGTATCAAATTATTAATCTGTAGCGGACGCGCTACATCTACAGAATAGCAGTATCGGTGTGAGCTTGGTCACCGACCTTAACGCACCGAGGAGAGCGACACGTGCGTTCCTTGGGAAGGCCCGGCGCGTAATGAATCGAACAACGTTGTCGCGCGCTGTTATATTGTGAATTATAGTGGTTTTTAAAAATTCGTCTAAATTAAGTGGGTTATCCATAAGCGTTAAAAAAAATAAGAAATATCAAGCAAAACCTGTAGTTTTATAATAATAAGTTTTTTTTTCAAAATATTATAAAACATGTGAGGAAAAAAATGTTTAAACAAACCGATTTAGACATTTTGTTGTATTTTTTTTAGATAGTAAAAGCCAATATTTCAGAACTAGTGCGATCGCTATGTACTAAAAGACTATACATCCTATTGTAAAAGATAAACATCCAATCGTTTTTGACAATTTAAAATGGAAATATTGTACCTGAAAGATAGCTCTGACGCGTATTTTTGCAAAACACTCCGACGAAAACCTGACTGTTTTAAATAATCGTACATAGAAATAAAAGTTTAGCAACGCTATGGTCTAGAATAAGAGTTTATCTATACAAAACAGAAGTTTACTTTAACAATGTAGTCACTTGAACAAAGATATGACGTTAGAAAAAACCGTATATTTTCTAAAATACCAACTTTTTGTTCGTACAGTCTTAATCAGAGCTTTTATCATCTCATTTCATTATATTCAATGTTGTGCACACTGTTTTAGTTAGTTTAGGTAAGTACATGCAATTGATTGAGTTACTTAATGAATGAGTTCGTAAGAGAGCCATTTATAATAAAATTGCCATAAGGGAAAAATGGGGAAAACCCATGATTCAGTTGATTACAGTGGCGCCATCTAGTTGGCCGCCGTAACAATGCAAATGTAGTTGTGAACTGTTTCAATGGAAATTCAGTAGATGGCGCATCGTGTACATGATGTACAATTTGATGCCTTGCTTGCTTCAGTTTTTTTAGGGAAGAGTAGAGGTATTCCAGTATTCCGTTACCGAAAATATTCCCAATTTTTTTCAAAAAGAGAGACTGATGCAAACATTAACACAAATACACTATAGCTTTACATTGTGGGTCACTCCTTATCAGTGATAACACAAATTTAGGAGAATAAAACGATAATTTTGATAGAGAAGTAATACCAGACTGTGTGGCACACTTCGGTCGGTTTCCAATGCTGTGCAATGCGGGGACGTACGCTTTTTAGTCCGAGGTCCACCTCATAAACAGAAATCGATAACAAAGATTAAAAAACCAGAATATACCTAGGTAGGTCATTTCGCTCACCCTTTCGTTTTACCTGTGGACCGTACGCTTGATTTCCAACGTCGTTGTAATAAAAACCTGTGCCCTTACCTGCAAAAAAAAATCTAGGCACAAATAATTTGGAAGTAGCTTGATTTCAAAAGGTTATAATGAAATATTATCATCATACATCGACAGATCGTACCTGGGTCATAAACACTTGAAAAAACAAAAGTCGTCCTTTCTGTGTTCAATAGTTAACGGCTTCTGTGCATGTAGGTTATGCTTTTATCACATGTAATGGATTTATAGTAACTGAGACACTGTTTATGTGGGTTACTAGTCCAATTCAAAATTAACACGAACGTAAATCTGTTTATGACCCACCTACAATATATAATTAGTGAACATTATTAATGTTAGTTAGATAAAATATTATACCCCTATGCGTAGTTAGTTTTTTAAACCAACTAGAATTTAAAAAAATTACCTAGATAATATTTTATTGACGATTTTAGAAGACTTGCCGTTAAAACGTAAGTTGGTAGGTACTTACTACAATCTTGTTTCTAATATATTATGATTTAGGTAGTCTTATTTTCAGTACTAGGCAACATTAGTTTTTCTTTATTCTTACCTATTTAGATTTCGACTTTAAATATATATCTGTGCACGATGCTCTTTCTCAAAAATACCTATAGTATGTATGTATACTTTCACTACTTTAAAATAGTCGATACGCGACGATGAATCTATCCTGAGGCATGCCAACAAGTCTCCCGGCGAGAACATCTCAATATTGTTTATTCTCGCTTCCTAGCCCGCCGATAGGCAGTTGTTATTCCCAGAAAATACACCGGCGTGCGATAAGCAGCATCGTCTATCACGATATTTTCTGATGAGAAATTAGGTACAGCTACAGTAAAAAAACCTTCACAGTAGGCCTGAACAAATTCTTATATCAACCTCATAAAAATGTTTCTTTATGTCGTCGCAATCGTAGCTGGAAATATTATTGCAAATAAAAATGGTACTTAGAGTACATACCTAGTTCAGAGTCAATTCGTCACTGTCTTCGGCTTCAACCATAAATTTTGGGATGTCAGCTATTAAAAACACTGACCGTAGAACTACTATAAAAGTGCTTGTTTTAACAGAAAGTAAAGTAATGATAAAATATGTCACGCAACGGCGATCTCAATTAACTGTAAGTGGTGTCACAAGAGACACCCACACATGAACACTTGAAAGTCTCTGCACTGGCGTATAGCATCCGCAATGAGTCTTCCTGAGTCTTACGGCACAGTACATCGGTGCCACGGGATGTACATGTACATTGTACAAGTAGTAAAGATAAAATAGGACCAATGTATGTGTGTGAGTACCGTCCACGCTGGATTGCGTCAATCTCGTACTTGTAATTCCCCGGTTCCCCCTTCAAACGACCGATACACAGTACGTCTGTGTGTGTGCGCGCTATATTTAATTGTCCTTCTGTGTGGTCGTGCACATACTGCCACCATGTGTGAGTTAACCAATGAAGTCTATCATACAGGTCAGTTGTACTCAAACTGTCTATAGTAGCAATCGTTATTGAAACAAATAATGTAATAAGTATTAATTAATACCTACGTTTCATAAGGGCTCGAATTTAAACTCGCACACAAAAACATCTACTTATGGTGAACTTAAAACTATGGAAACAATAGCACGCCGAAAACGTTAATTAGGCTAATAAATATTGTGATGCTAATGATGCGCACACTGCCCTTCGCGATGTATATCCGTATTTTTGTACAGTTGTGTTCGTAGTTCAGTTCTGATAACACGTCGCTATTATATTCCTCTGAAGTTTGAGAAGCGCTTGCGATGGCTAATATTAAAATGTGTATTCCCGCTGCCCCAGTCGCGCCCAGGGCTCTCTGAAAGATTGTACTCTGTACTTCCTTACAATGAAGCCAATTCGTTTGAACTCCTCTAATCCTAAGTTTGACCCGGGTACGAGTGACCTAATGAAAAGTTGTGTATATAGTATGACATAAACATTTAAGTTTGTGGCTTTTTGAATACAAACGTTGAACTTTAGTGCGTAAGACAGTGCTGGTTTTGATTTAAGTGTCAGTTAACTGTGGTCACGTGGACTGTGCCGATAGGCGTTTATTTCAAAATGGGTGTGACGGACTATGATGACTGGGACTCCTACAATGGATATTACTCAGTGAGTCATTTATATAAAAACTGACTTTTCAGCAAAGCTTGTCGTTTTTTTTTAAATAGCAACTATATACATATTGGTTTTCTCAGGTTTGCAATCGCATCATCGAATCTCTGCAAAATAAAATTTAAATCATTATTTCTCTAGAAACTCTGCAATAACACTTTTAAACATTGCACCTTATCACAATGTTATCTGTTTCACACTGACCCTCAATGTCACTAACTACAATTATAATAGTTTTGTTCACTTTTATTTATTTATACATCTATTACTGATCATTATGCCATTAACATTTATAATTATATGCGATTACCCCCAAATAACAAAGGAAAATAGGTCGTTAATAGAAGTAATTTAATTGATAAGATAGTGCAGCAATTTGGTTGTACTGTGTCATGTGTACCTATATACATATAAAAGTAGATGAGTAGTTGTTTGGTTTGTGACCTCATTGTAGCAGGAAAAGGAATTAATTTGATAACGCGCCGCCGCCGGTCGCCATGTTGTTTGTCATGCACTGCAGCTACCCTTGTACCCAAGCAATGAAGATTTATAATATTGGTTACCTAATCGAAGTGGATCATAACTGAAAGTGAAGAGTGACTAGGTACCTATACTAACCGCTTAGCCAGCTATTACAAAATTACAGTAACGATGATGATGATGTCCTCCAGACGTGTCCGTCGACGGCGACAACCTGGCAAAATTTATATAAGATTCAAGGATCGAAAATTACAGTATACCTACTTAAAATCGTTTCAGTTGAACGAATTGCTCCAAAGCAATTCCTTCAAAAAGCTACTTTACCGTTTAATCGACTACCTATATAAACCACGCAAATTACTCGGAAAGATTTTCGATTATTTCTTTCATAACATACGTCACACTGTATGCCATAAACATGTTAACATTTAGATTAATCTGTAGATGTCTCAATTTCATCTCTTTAATCAAAAGTTACATGGCTCAAATAGATGAATTGATAAATAACGGCAGTTGTAAAGTAACAGCTTGTTTCCCATTTTAGCCGGCGGTTGCATCCGCATCCGAAATAGTGCAGTGTAAATGTTTATGTTCAAGCCCGCGCCGTTCATGTTGAAATCTTCCTAGAATCATTTCGAGAACATTCCTCTTTACTTGTTTTATAGCTACGGTTAATAAGAGACATGATTGTAATGTAATTAACGAGCGTATAGGAAGATATATCAAACGAAACAGTTGTAGTTATGCTAGTTATCACTATAGTCACTTAGTACCTACTCCTACTCTTATAACATGTTCTACCTTAATCAAAAAGCGTAACAAAGAGTATAAGATGTAATTTATAATACCTTTTTCTCTCTACGTCACAGACTCATACAATAATCGTACAATAGTTTTCTGTATTGCACCACTGACTAGCACTCACTCGGGAATATATATGCTCAAGCCATTTCTATAGTGATTAAAAACGAAACATTTTAACTTCTGCCACGGTTAGATATTATAATTGCTTGCTCGATCGTAATATGCGGCATTTGACAGGGCGAAGAGTCCGTCGGTTCCATCAACACGATGTCGATCTGCAAGTCGGAGCTTCTGTTCTCGCCGTTGAAAGAGCACGGGGTGCACTTCAGCGTAGACAGCCTGGACTGCGAGCTGCCCGCGGAGCAGGACCTCATCCTCACGTGCCAGGCCAACAAGGACAACTACACCATCGCCTTCGAGGGCAGCCTCACCGTCTACTCCGAGGACAGCGAGTGCAATGAGTTTGCCGTCAATCAAAAACATGGTGAGTTCGACTTCGGAGCGTCTATCTGTTTCCCAATTTATGTTCCTAAACTTCCGAGTACTGCATTCACAACAATATGCCTAAGATCTTAAGGTGTATGGATAGAAACTATTTGTAATAATTATTTAATACTGGTTTTTACCCCAACAAGTACCTGACTACTTGAAACGTATTGCGCACGAGGATAAATGTTTCTGGAAAATTTGCGATCCTGCTTGTTTATTGCAGGAAAATATTCTATTATATTTCATAACACTCATATAGGTAATTCATTTAATACGTCTTTTATTAAAATATATTGTTTTTATGCTAATACTTAAACTACCGACGACGTGCGTGTACCTAAATAGGCACATTTAATCTGGTTTAAAATCTTTGTTCTGTAGCTACCTTCAACTTCTAATAAGTATTTTGATGCTGATATCAGTTACCTACCGATTTAAAAAAATGAATCGTTCGATCAAACTTTGTGGGCCGAGGAATTTCAGATAATGACATAATTGTTTACCTACCTAAGTCGTGATTACGTTCAATATTATGACTCATAGGGTCTAACCATGTGTGTTAACTTTGTAGATAATTGTCTTCATTCTATTTTCAGACAAATTGGATAAGCAAGAAGATAACGCAACGTTAGATGAAAGAACACGCAGGAATTTAGAATTATTAGAAAGATGTAAGAAATTAACCAATAAGCTAACTACTTCTATGGCTAGGAGTGACTTAGGATTAACTACTTGGAGTAAGCTAAAGAAACAGACCAGCCAATCGCCTTTAAGAAGGTAAGCCACGAACATTTATCGATATAATTTATTAATTATTCATTCCTATTTTGATAGCGGATAATTACTTATTGAATAATTTTTGCATGTACTTAGGCACCCTTCGGGAAACAACAATGAAGACTCTCACGAAACGACTGATGCAACAAGTGAAATGAACAACTCCGTTATCAAAAGCCAAAGTCTGCCAAACCTCTACAGAAGAAAGATCATGAGCAGTTCTATCAACTCTGCGGCTCTCAGCAACTCAACGGTACGAAAGCATAATGATAATAATTATTGTGATAACCATTCAGTAAACTTGACCTTTTTGCCTTTCATTATCACTTTTTATGCCCTTGTTTACAGGTCGACTCTTTCACCACCAATCAAAGGTTAACAGGCACGTCGTGCATGAAAGTTTACGATGTATCACAGCATCGTTCGCAGCACGGGAGTCAGCATTCAGAACCAATGAGCACCTCTTCAACCGAAAACCCGTCATCTTCAGACAAAAGTCAACCAAAACAAGCCTTTAGCTTGGTAAAACTGTTTATGAAACAGAAAAGTAATGACGGTTTAGTTGGATTGGATCAAATTGACAGGTCAGAATGTTGGCCGTCTAGTTCTGGTGGTGAAAGCGGAGACTCTATTGGAGAGCCAAAAGACGATTCCAAAACGTCAGTACGTTCTCAAATGGAATTGCCGAGTGATGTAGCGGAAGAGGGTTCAGCAATTTACGATGAGATCCCATCTAACAACCCGTACAATAATAGAGTGTATGATGAAGTATTAATAGAAGAAGAAGAAAATGGTGATGGCGTGAAGTTAAGCGATAGCGAATCCAACCTTTATGCCACTGTAAATAAACGCCATTCAAAGAGAACAAACGTCAACATGATGAATAGCCCTTCTAGGCTTAGAAGTAATAAGAAATCATATTCTTCCCAATCGTCGAACACGAGTGTTAGTATATCGAGTTGTTCTGAATCGGATGGAACTCAAATTACGAAAATGAATCGTCTATTGCAAAGAGAGCCTTTTGATAACAAAGCCACTTCTACTCACCTGGAGACCACCACTATCGATAAGAGTATGCAGACTTCCACGTTACAAATGTCGACCATTTCTCACGAACGTGAACTGTTCAAAGTGGTGGAGCCCTCGTTTCTTGAGAAACTTAAGGAAGGGGATTGTGAAAAACCCGTATTTATATTGTACCCTAATTATACGCTACCCGATATCAGTTTTTTGAACGGCAGACCAAATATATACCTGAATCCTGTAAAGGTAAACGTATCGCCAAAATCAAGCGAAGTCAAGAGGAATAGACTGAACGTTAAAGGTAAACGACCATTTTCTTGCAATGATGTGGAGATGCTAAAAAAGAAAGGGCTTGGACATATAAAAGATTGGGATTCACTAAACTTTTTGCTACCCACAGAATGCAAGCAAATGCTATCAGAGTTACCTGAATTGATGCAAAATGTAAAAGAAAAAGAATGTGTATCAAAATGCGGTGATAGATACTGTAACGCGACGCCTTCACCGCGGTCTAAGAACAGGCCCATGAGTTGCGACTGCAACAACCTGGCGGGGCACAACACCACCGTCTCCTCCAGCTCGAGCACAGCCACCCAACCCTCCTCCGGCTACCGCGGCTCCTCCACCATGCTCACGGACTCCTCTGCGCAGAACAGTCCTGCGCCACACGGCAATTTCAATCCCTTGTTCGTATATAGATACGATAGTGCCACAAGCTCGGAAGCCAGCAATAATGAAGGTAGGACCAACCCTGCCATACCTAAGCGGTCGCTCTCGATGGCTGAACAGGTCCGATACGCCAAGAAAGGCGAACATGCCCCGCCGAGGCCACCTTTGCCTAAGAGTATTTTGCGTAAATCGATGGACAAAACACGCAAATCGAGCTCGCAAACTAAACGTTACAGTATGTTCGAAATGGATGAACTTTTGCAAGATCCGATTGTTTGTATGACAGCTGCGACTGAACACAAAACGAAGAGGAGATCGCTGCAAGAACCTTATTATTTACAAAACCAAACCACGGAATATAGAAAAAATAATGATTTGGCTGCCAAAAGGTTATCCCAGCAATTTCTTGATGCAGCTGAAAAAGACGCCGACTACAACGAATTTTTCCAAGATGAAGGTGTCGGTACAGAGAGTAGCCTAGAGTCGGGCAAATCGAATGAAATAAAATACCATAGACCTCACACCCCGCCCATGCCTAGACCTAGAACAAAGAAAACCGAATACACGGAGTTCCCTCCGCCTGGCGCTTTGATAAGCAGCGCTGATTTACAACAATTAGAAGAGTTTCTGAAATTAAGCGGTTTCAATTGTCAAAATATGGACGAATGGGACCAAAATCAAGTGCAAAAGGTAAGAAATCAGGTTACCAAGTTTCTCCAAATGAAACGATCTCAGGAAGAAAATCAAAGGTCCACAGAATCTAGCGGCAGTAGCTGCAATAGCAAAAAATCTGTTAGCTTTGCCCAGAAGTCTGAGGCTAAACCAGAAACACAACCAACCCAAGTGAAGGTAATGGAAGAGCTGAAAGTTACCAGTCTCACTACTCCGCCTAACTCACCTAATATTTCTGCTGTGATTTCACAGAGACTATATCAGGTATCATTTTTTTCTCTAACACTTAGTTTATCGACATCATTGCCTATTGATTTCTGTGAGTACCTTTGGTTCTTTTATTTTTCTTTGCGGATTGCCAATGTTATTTCTATTTTTTTCCTTATGAGGCCAACAGTTCAACACCCGCTTGTTATCTTTATTTTGCCTGATAGATAGATAACACTGCGCTAATTTACTGAGCTGTTTATTTTATTCACTAATCCATTTCACAGATGTTGTTAAATGAATGATCACCCAGAAACTTCCGATACTTAGTTTTTTGGTTTTGCAGGCTAAAAACTTGGCGGAGATACCAATTTGCGAGGAAGCAGAAATAAGCCCAGATGAATTCAGCAGCCCCTTGCACCACGATAGCAGAGGAAAATACGATTTAATTGATCTGTCACAAAAGAGGGGTAAGTGGTGATCATTAAAGAACTTCTTCTGTAAACATCATCTCCTAGCGTGCTTTGAGCTAAAAGCAGTAAAATTCACAATTTAATTTGTTTTTCTTGTTTCAGCTCTTGTCTCAAATGTGACGGATGCAGTTGAAATGTTGATCCAACACTTTTCCTCGGCTACTGACCAGGTGGAACTGGCCTTCCTGGGAGACTCTAATCAATCACCAGCTTGTGCCAAAATCGCACTGAACGCTCTCTGCCCGGCTTTATATGCCGTCTTCAGGGATGGCCTTAAGGACAACATTGAAACGTCATTTGGGGCCGTAAACAACTCTGTATGGCAGATGGTGGAGGCGACAGCACGGCAAGGACCAATAACGAAATCGTTGAACGAACTGGTGTTAAGGATCAATAGCGAAGACGCTGTTACGGAAGGATTGGTCAAATTCAACGCATTCATTCTGGGCTTGTTAAAGTAAGTTCATATTAAATAAGAATAGTTTATTTATTTGCTTTATTAAACAAAATACAAATCATACTCTATATACATTTTCCTATAAAACTGTATTAACAGTTTGCCTACGCAAGTTTTCAGGAACGAGTCTCTATAATATTAATAAAAGTTACTAGATATTATAATAATTAAGTACGTGCGGAAGTCATGTGAATGAGCTCAATACTCAAGTGACTTTTGCTAATAACAACCATCGTGTTTAACTATTTTTGAATAAAATGGCTGGGTTTTCTTTGATCGGAAAAAATATGAAAATAATAGTATATTGGAGATACATCTGAATCTGTTTTAAAACATGAAAAGTCCCAGATCCTAAGCGCGGATCCGTGCCAAACATTTCAACCGATTGTTTCACATAAAGTCTTAATTTGGTTAAACTATTTTGACATCCGCATATCAGGGGTACCTAAACTTGACTGGGGGGGTGAACTTGACACGGTGTCCACAGAAATTCCTTTCCTTCATATGGACCCCTCTTGCCAAGATTGACACAGTTGTTTTAATTGTGCAGTGCGCAGTCCGTGGACGCGTGGGTATCGTACGTGCGCACGCGTGAGTCCGTTCTGAGCAAAGCGTACGGTCCGGACGCGCTGCTACTGAGCGGCGTGCACGCGCCGCGCTGCCGCGCGCTGCTCGACTCGCTACAGGCCGCGCTGGAACCGCTGCGCCTGCTACCCTTCTCGCTTGACCTCATGTTCGAGATGCGCGAGCTGCACCGGAGCTTCAAGAAGATCGAGAGCGACATGCGAGCCGCTAGCCGGGTTAGTTCATTTCTTTACCCTATCGCGTAGTAATTGATGCAAGGTCGCCTTGCGGAATTCCATATGAGTCTCTCCAACATTATATTCCCAAGAAGATCGAGAGCGACATGCGGGCCGCTAGCCGGGTTAGTTCAGTTAACAACCTAATACCTACTCATGTATTTAAGGATGATGCTGATACTCAGAAAGTGACTAAGCTTAAATTTTCGCCTTCTTTCTTACCTCTATCGCGTAGTAATTAATGGAATCGGGGGTCTCCTTGCGGAATTCCATGATTGAGTCTCTCGGACATTAGTATATTCCTTTGCTATTTCGATAAAGAACGTGTGGGTCTATTAGTAATGGTCTGTCCATTTACCTATTTTTCACATGCAGTTAATGTTCCCCACCCTTCCTCGTACGCGCAGACAAGCAAATATACAACAAACCACCACATAGGAGAGATTATCAGGAAATGCTGGCAGGATATGTTTATTGAGCTACGTCCACGGAGCAAATAATAAAAATTCCTGTGCTTCACCTTTTTTATCGTAATACCAAAGGAATATTGTTCTAAATATACTCAAACGCGTAGGTACAGTCAACTACAAAGAGATGTATACAATAGTTGTCAATGTAGCTGCTAATTTCGTGCTCAAAATCTGATTGATCTAAATACAATATACATGTAAGTATTTATGCAATATATTGTTCGTGTACATACTTATCAAAATCACTACTATCCTAACAAACCTTCCGCAGAGACAGACATTGCTTTATTTGCATTTTATTGTTTATTGCATGTGCTTACGACTCACGAAAATACACTTCAGTCTGTGGTCGGGCAACTTTTGGCATTCGCGTTCGTGCACAGCTTTCATAAAATGCAAATAAGGCTCGGCTTAAGGTTCACGGATGTCGGCCGAAGGTCGTTCACCTCGCCGCGGATGGCATGATGCATGATGCTAAAAGTCTTTGGTGTATTTAACAGCCTACCTCGATTAACACTCCGCCACTAACACTGAACCAACGGAACTTGCTCAAGCTGGTGCGATCCATGCAGTCGAGCGGGCTGTCGAGTGACGACTGCCAGACCAGCGTTATCATGAGGCACAAGGAGCCCAAAAACAAGGAGCCGTCCACCCCGGACTTGCTCAACGATTCCGCTAACGTAAAGACGACGGTCGAGAAGAACAGGCCGCGCTCGTGCGTCAATCCGTCGGCGATCGGCTACGACATGTGCCCGAACAACAGCAGGATAGAGCTAGAGAACAACCGGCGCTGGTCCGGGGTGCAGCTTGGCTCGAAGCTGATGCAGGCGTTCGACCGGCTCGTGTTCGATGACAGTGATGACTACACGGACAGCCTGGAAAATACTAAACCGGCACGCGCTCCTGACGCTAAGGTAAAGGGCGCCTGCCTGTGCTTCGTGCCGTAGATCCACGTCTTGTGTTCATTTTGTTCTGTTTTTTTTTTTCAGGGCGGCTTACTGCTTTTAACCATCTTTTGCATATTTCATTCAATTTCATTTTATGTTTACTACTTGTGTTTATTATGTGTGCATTTTGTTGTGTGATTATGATTATTATTTTGCGTGATAGCCATATTTAATATTTATCTAAACCTAACAAATAATACATAAGCCATATAATATATCTAATGTGTGTCACACTAATATTCTTGAATTAACTGAATGTACGGGGTTACGGTAATCTACTTAGAGATGGAGTCATTTCACAAAACTAATAAAAAGTATTATTCGATTTAGTAAAAGCACTGCAGAGTCGGTTTTTAATTCCATTTTAAAGTTTAATGACTTATGGAGTTGGAAGCAAGCGAGTATAACAACCTGTCATCGGTCCCACCTGGATACCGCTCCACTCCACACATTACAGTTGAATGAACCAGACAAGTAAAAATATACCATCCGCTGATATAACGGACATTGCAAGTAGCTCGTATAATATTACCTAGTACTTTTAATACGTACATTTTAAAGATCAACTTTTTGCTACCTGCTTATCAATTTATGACAACGATCACGCGACAACGAACCTGTATCCTAAAATGTCTCCTTAAATTCAGACAGATCCCTCGTTAAATACGTAATACTAACAGTAATTGTAACCAGGCGTACGATTTGCTTGAATAGAGTAGGTTGGTTCACTATGAGAAATATTGAATGTTGATAAAAATGCCTTTAAACAAAGTAAAAATGATATCCTAAGTATAGGTACTTTATTAAATTACTCTTCAAAAATAAGTTACTGACATCACCTGAATTTATAGGCTAACATTCTAACTTAGGTACAAGATTGCTGTTATTCAGCTCGCTCAGGATAGAGGAGACCAACTCAGTAAAATTAGTTTACAGAGTGGTTTATAAGTTACACACACATTTATTAGGAGTGCAGCTCAGCAGTAGGTATCAGTATATTTATTATTTATACAGAGTGGTTTATAACTGGGTATAGTGGGTATATTTGTTATAGGTAGCTGGAATGCAACTCAGCACTATCAGTAAACAGGATGGTTCATAACTGGGTGTATTTTGTTATAGCTGGAGTGCAGCGGCGAGGAGTGGCGGCCGGGGTCGGCGAGCAGCGGCCAGAGCGCGGCGGCCAGCGGCCACTCGGGCGGCAAGTTCCGCAGGCTGCAGCTCAAGTGGGAGCTGCTCAGCAACGCAGAGAGCCCCTCGTCGCCATCCGGTAACTTTCTAAATTGATTTTGAAACTCGTTTGGGGCCCATTCTGTATACTTTATCTAATGGAAAATCAGGTGGATACTGAAATATTACGAACCAGAAATAAATAATGTTGGTTAACAAAGTTTCAATGTATATAAACGATTGATGACTTCAACAAGATATAATGAATGTCGATTTTCTTAATATTAATTACCTATGCGATGTGATGAAGATTTGTACTAGTAATGGTAATTTCAGTAATTATTAAAGTGATCCAACAGCATTACTTAATTTTATGGACATGATAATTTACGTAATTTTATTTTATAATTACCTATTATTTAGGAGGTAATTGACCCAATCACCTGCAGCGCACAGTTTTGCTAGTGTTCCACCCTGTACCTACATGACATATATAATAGCGTTGCGTTGTTCCTCCCTGTACCTATAATCTACATGACACATATAATAGCGTTTCGTAGTCCTAGTCGTTAACATGGTGTGTTATACCAGGCGAGACGTCGCCAGCAGCGGCGCGCGGCTCCAAGATCCCGCGACCTGTGTCGTCGCCCGTGCGCCCCGCCGCGCCCGCGCCTTCGGCCGAGCCCGCCAAGAATGCGCACAGGTCAGCTCCTACACACACTAAAGTACCTAGCTGCACCGTGTCACACACAACAACTCCGCACAGGTCAGCTCCTACACACACTAAAGTACCTAGCTGCACCGTGTCACACACAACAACTCCGCACAGGTCAGCTCCTACACACACTAAAGTACCTAGCTGCACCGTGTCACACACAACAACTCCGCACAGGTCAGCTCCTACACACACTAAAGTACCTAGCTGCACCGTGTCACACACAACAACTCCGCTACCCTACTCCCTCCACGACAAAAAGACAGGAAAGTTATTAGTACATGAAAGAGGCGACGGGTGACCCTCGCGCAGGCAGTTTCCTCGCGCAAAGAATTGCCATCGCAATCCAGCGCGGGAATGCTGCCTTCGTGATGGGAACCATTCCAAGGGGGCCTAATTTTGATTCTCTTTTTTAGCATATTTAGTTTAAATTAGTTTAGTTTCGTTTTAATTTAGTTTAGTTTTATTTTACTTTTATACCCAATCTTTGTTTATAATGTTTGTGTATGTATTATTAGTAATATAATATTCATTATTTGGAAAGTTATGGGATCACTTAGGGTCTTAGCCGGTTGTCACACTGATGCGGTAACCGTCCGGAAACCCCGTCAGTGTGATAACCGCCATAGGCTTGGCTGTAAATATGAAACTAATTCCAAATTGATGTGTTTAGTTGAATAGACCCCAGATTACATAGTCTATGGACGCATTAATTACTAGTTGTAAATAATACTGGCTGATGAGTAACGCACCTTCACCATTTCGTAGTGCACATGCTCCTGCATTAATCATGATGTGTCATCATTTTATTACTGTGAAATAAATTGGCATCAATTCAAATGATAGTTATATTGCATGATGTACCACTTGAAGAATTTAGGACAGTTATGATTTTTTTATAGCAATTCAATTCAGTAAATATTTTTGTATCTTATAACCTACAACAGGCAATCGCCAGAAAAGCGAAGTTTAATAATAAAAAAACAAAAATTCATAGTTTGTCAGTCAGCAGTTTTCAGCTCGAAAATGATCGATTTGTAGTGATGTTTCAAACAATACCATTTCTTAACGATAAATGCAAACATACACTTAAAATTGAAGTCATTAGGTCGCAATAGTACTGTCCTTGAGAAAATGTCAAGATACGTGTCAATTAAAAAGAAAATGTTCTAAATAGATGAGCGTTTTAACTGATAAGGAACGTTAAAGAAATTCCTATCCCATTTTGTAATATTACAGGGGTATCCCGGTGCCGGTGCGCAAGGGCACGTCGCCGACGACGAGCGCCGCGCCCGGCGCCCGCGCCGCCCCGCGCGCGCCCGCCCCCGCCGCCGCCAAGCGCGCGCAACCTGCCAACAGGTAACCCCGTCTATTGCCCACCCTGTATAATGTAAATGTTACCTTTACAGTACTATTATAAAACATTGATTTGCACTTTAATGGGGACGGTATATAGCTCTTTATCTATTTGATTTTTCTCGTATTACTACGCAATTGAATTTCGAAACCGATTTAAATTAATTTTGAATAAATGTTTCTCTTTAATTCAAACTCGTTTATAATTCGGTTTCATGATGAGAAAAGTATTCAATTTTGTAACCGGTTACGAAATTCAAATGCGTTAGCTCTCACACAAATTTTTATATTTATTTACGATCTTAAACTATGTAGATTAGTACACGCTTAGTTTTTGTTTTCTTTTATTTCGCTGGTGGCGGTTCAACACTATTTTTATTTGTTATATATGCGCTTTTTGAACTGCACATCTTTAGAACTTTCCCCGAAGCTGTGACGAGGGTCGTCGCCAAGGCGAAGGAAAAGGAGCCAGTCGTTATTTGCAAACCTGTTGCCAGGAGACCTGCGCCGTATGTACAAACAAAAAGCAATTAAATAACACTACTAACGGAACTCTAATCTAATCTACTTCACGCATGTACGGTACGAAAGTATTATTTTGCTAATACTTAACCCGCTTAAGAGGAGGGGTAGGGCAAGCTCTCTCCATACAAACTTTGTACAGGATTTTCTTCGTTTGTGATTGCATTAAAGTTATGATTTTTGGTCAGTATGCTTATTTTTCTGTTAGCTATTTCGTATGTTTTTTTTTTTCATTGATATTATTTTTAACTTTTTTAATTGTTAATTTTTTTTTAATATTTGAAAATTTCCACATCACTGTCTTCGCATATCTAATATTTACATCCAAAAAAATATTACATTCGTTAGTGCCAAAACCTACGAATAAAACGTGCACAAAGTTTGTATGGAGAATGCCTTGCCCACCCCTGTGCCTTAACATCTCTATAACAAACCTAATAAAGTATTAATATTAGTGTAATATTATTAGAAACGAACTGTACTACTCGTACTTCTTTTTATGGTGATGAATACATTTAACTTAGATACTTATTATAAAAGGTAAACAAAAGAATATTTAATCCCTTGTTAAGAAAAAATATACTCGTAAGAAGGAAGTAGTTATAATCGAGGAAGACAAACTCATCATCATAATTTTATTTAATAAAGCTCATTATTACCGCACAAGAAAAAGGAAAATGGCGACGTAGCGCCTACCATCGATTGGCACAGCACAAATAAACAAAAAACAAGGTTACCGGATATTGCTTGCGTTTCGTCCTCACGGAAAATATGTCAGTGCACGTATTTCATGTCACGTCAGCATACGTGTGACCTTCAGGTACGACACGTATAATTCCTTGGGTTGATTATGTTATCACACAGAACACCTGCCTTTTTACATCACATTTACTTAATCACTCGTGTAAAACAAATATGGATAGGAAATAATTTTTAGTCCGATTTTTTACACCAACCAAACTTATTTAGGTTTGCAACTTATGGTCCTTCGTGCCAGATTAATTTACTGAAGCCTGAATAGGTACCATACAGCAAATACTTTACGGTATTGATAATAAACAAGATACATACCATCCGTCGATTATTCTTCACGCAAACCTAAAATCATAAGCTACTACGGTTACGTCACTGACCTCGTCTTTTGTTTTGCGTAAAGTAGATACCTAAACGTACTTCACGGTGGAAAACACTTTTCGTTGATTCAGATTCGCTAAGGTGAAAACCATTTCTTTAAAATAACAACGTCGACCTCAACTTCTAACGTAATGAAAATACTATTGACGCTGGGAAAACCCTACCGTTTAACATTGACAAATGACATTGCAATGTGATCGTTTGCATGGAGATATTTACATATTGAATGGAGTTGTTTGTGAGCCGAGTTTAATTTGGTTTTTCACCGTATATTGAATCCTGGGTGAAACGAAATACTAAAATAGAGTCCTGAGTGCAGCGAGGGATTCTAAAGTAGAATCTTGAACGTGGCGAGGGATTAAAGTGCCCAAGACTGAAATATTTTTTTACTGAGTGGCACATACTGCTTTTCACACCTTCTATGTGTATAAGAACAATTGTTGCTATCAAATGAGGGAAGACAAGTGCGTCTTTGATCCAACAATGACTCTTTTCTGAATAGCAGGGGGGCTAGCATAACTGGAGCTGCGACGCGACGCCAGTAGAGAAAATCTCCCTCTTTCTAATTGGCACAGCTCGAGCTATATCGCGCGATATACGACTTGGCAGCAAGTTGTGCTAGCTCACCTGGTGTGAAAATGATTATTAATCGCATTGCGGACTAACGCCCTGTTTACGTTCAGGACGTCTCGCGTGGACGGCGCGTGGGCAGCGCCGGCGCCGCGGCCGGCGTCGCTGCCGTACGGGCGCGCGCCGCCCGCCGGCACCGCCGCGCCGCGCCGCGCCGCCTCCTCCTCCGCCGCGCGACACACTACGACCACGCACCAGAAACACAAGTCAGTATATACCTACTCACACTGGCCCCCGGATATTTACAACTACATATATCAGGAAAAACGCTATAAGTACGGCTTTGGACTTCGGCATGATGAGAAAAAACCATTTTTACCATGTTATGGGCCTTTTCCCATAACTATCTAAAGACTATCACTAAGTAAAGACATAATGTTTATTGGAGCGGCAATGAAAAATTATCTATCATTGTGACAATCCCTTAAAAGACCCGTTGCTTCCAAGAAACTCCAAATTGGTCAGTGAAATGTACCTACTGAGTGCAATGTGCACTGTCTTTAAGTATTGACTCCTCTTTTATATTCGTGGTACGCAAGAGCAGAACTGTACATTGCAATCTCCTGGCAGAACTTGTTCATGTCCATCACATGACTACACCGGATCAATTATTCTTAAAATGTATACCATCAAACAAATTACTAAACCGTTTAATATGTATACAGATACGTGAGGACGCTATGGCATCGACTGCCATCGGATTCAGGGCACCTCGCGTTCAACGAAGGCGAGAGGTTGCGGCTGATCCTCGAGGTGGACGACCACCACCTGCTGTGCTGCCGCGGCGAGCAGAAGGGGCTGGTCCCGCGCGACGCCGTGCTGCTCGAGGACTTCTGATACTGGCACCAGTAGCACCAGCCCCAGTGGCGCCCCATTAACCTCAAACATTTCAGCCGCCTTTAAATATAAACGCGCCAGCGCCAGCGGGGCTAGCACAGCTGAGGCTGAAGCCTCAGTTACAAACACTTCAAGTGGTAAAACAGAGTGAGTTGTGTAATGTGTAATTGGAACTCCGGTTGTAATGGATCCCGTTTATGATGAACTTTTTGTATGTGAAAATGAAAATGAGTTGTAAATATGCCCTTCAGGTTTTGTTTGCTGTTCTGTGTAAATTTTATTTCTAGTTACCTCTCAGCAATACCTATCGATATTTTTTACGTCATGTAACGGACGCTACGACATCACTAAAATTATAATTCTCACATTTATTAATTATTTAGTAAAATCTAGTCTTACGTTTTAAGGCACGACATGGTCTTGAACTGTAAATAATATTGTTTAAGAAACACAAATTGAGAAAATATTTACGGCAATTATGGAAATGCAACATGCCTATTTGTTAGTGGGTTCTTGACACCTACGTTTATTTCTTTGTATGTAAACTTGCAGCAAATATTTTCTTCAATGCAATGTGATATAGATGATTATTTGTATTATAGGGATTAATCTCAAATTAAGTACTAAGGAGAAACGTTTGTACGCTAAATTATTCCAAATTTGATGCCGAGAGAAAGACGCCCAATATCGAAAAATTGATAATTAGATAAAATATTGTAATCGTGAATTTGATGTCTAAAGTTACCCCTATTTATATATCATTACGTGATATGTATAATTAGTAGAGTGTATAAGTACTACATGTGTGTTACCTCATTCTGCAAACTCATCACCACCATAGTCAACAATCTAAAAAAGTTCAATGGTACATAGTTCATTCCACTCATCACACATCAGTTATTCACCCATCATCATTTCATCTCTCATCTCATTGACGCCCAGAATCACAAAATTAGTTAAGAAATAATCATTTATCAGGTTTATTTAGGATTTAGCCGCCCGTACCCTTCGCGGGGACTAAATTCAGACAAATACAGCAATAAAAAAAAAAAAAAAAAACATGTGTGTTAGGACTTCATATCTAACTAATTTACAAGCCTTTTTTTAATGTATATCTGATATAAAAACTACGTAAGTTTCGTATGACTTTTGAATTAATTTTGTTCCGTCTAGCTTTGTCTAGCGCATTCCATGCTGTAATCAATGATCACATTTTAAATCAGTTTAGATACAACTGTTTCTGTGTCGCGAAGATAACGAATAGGATGCTTGTGTTGGGTTGGTATAGTTGACCAAATATAATTTGCATCGATTCCTCGAACAACTTGTATCGTGAATCGGTGCAAATTATATTTCGTCAACTATACGAGCAATGCAATGACCTGGGAGAGTAGTCTACTACAGACTTGTTAACCTTCGATTTGGTACTAACTGCATGCGCCTCTCCTCACAACTTCCTCACAATCTGTGGTGACGGGCTAATCCCAGGAATTCTCTAGCGTGACAAATTACAAGTACGTGTGTCGGGAGCGTAACTATTGGCGTCACTAACTGCACGGCCTTCCCCACTCTCCCCTCCTTCAGCGTCCCTGCACAGCACAGTACGAGGAAATGCACACGCGTTGCTTCAGACCCGAGGCACTGACTCGACCTATCTGAGCGATCAGCTAAAACTGCCAGTATTATAAATTAAGCTATGGTTTCACTTTAGTGTCGATTTACTGGTCACTGATATTGTGATATACCTAACCATATCACTGCTTAAGACGGAATAAGGGAAAGAGATATTTTTGGTACCTATTTGTATTGCTCAAGTTTGGAGGAGTATGGTTAAGAACGGTACGATTAGTATTCCCGATATACTCTTAATGTAACTTTATACTCGTAGAGATATTCAAATATGTCTGTCGATTTAAATTAAATGTAAATAATGTTTTAGCGGAATTTAAAATGTCAAAATTTGTAACAAATCTTTTAAATGCACGATACAGTTCCTCTCGTAGTTGTCGTGCTATTGAGTGGCGTGGTCGCGCGCTCGACGATAGCGGGCGCTTTCTCGAGGCTATTCGATACTATCGATACTCGATACCTACTCGATGCTCTTGCCAGCTGCTTGGTGGTAATATAGAGGCTCGTCGACCGACAAATCTCATTAATCTAGGGTGGTCGTAAGTTAACACAAATTAGAACTGTACAATAGTTTAATATTTATACAATAATTAGGATAACGACATCGGTTGAACGTTTATAGTTGAATTAGACTGCTACTGTCATATTAAATCACGTTGGTTTGTTCGAGGATTACAGTGTTAGCATTATTTGCGCTTTGTGACTGAATGATGTGATGTGGCCTTTGTATGTAATTAAAGTTAAATAGTAATTAGTGTGGTGTGTGCGCTTGTTGCATCGGTCCGAGTACTCATTATATCGTCTACTTACCGATTGTCATCGCTGTATGCTTCCACGAATGTGTAAATTATAACTAGATATGTTATTTAAACTCCAAAATAACCGTTTAAGTATTAGACAAACAGACATGCCTTAAAATAAACTAATTATTACCCGGTCGCCGGAGCTTCGCTGTAGCTTCCCTCGCGCCGCCCGCCCGCGCGGGCTAGAGTAAGTTTGTAACACCTGTTTGTATTGTATACCGAGTGATGTCCAACTGTTTTATAAATGACTATTCCTGCGCGTTCTTTCATATAGGCATCGTTAGAGACGGTGACCCAGTTGTCCTCGTCGGTACAAACTGTTAAGTTGTTTATGGTAATTAAGACTTTATTTATAATTGCGATTTATCGGGATCAATGAGTTGAAGTTGTGTTGATAATTTTATTTTCTTAAGAAAAGTATACAAATATAAAAAAGAGGCTTTCGTTAATTCGAAACGTCTAACGAACGACTGAGAAATTAATTCCGAATATATTATTATTATGTTTAACACGAAATCAATACTGTATCTAACATTATGTATTTCAAAATAAGACATTTTTCATTCAAAGTATTTTTTATTCATGTTAGTGCCATACAATTAATGTATTAACAATGGATAATTGATAAATATTATTGTAACCATATAAACCAAATAAACTTATCTAAAATATCAGTGTATTTTCAGTTAATTACTCGCCTTTTCATTATTTATTAAATACCTGGCATAGGCTTTGACGACCGATTGAACTTAAGCAGTTTCTGGTTAGTGGCTACCAGCCGGATCCCTACTACCATACAGAGATGTGATGTGATGCGCTCGCGCAGATGCTTTATTTGTTAATTTAATACGTACTTCATAGAGACTGAATTAGTTCAGCTTAGAAAACATTAATATCGGTGCATAACGGGCCTAACACAATTAGTAGCATGTGAGACGTCACCTTTTCACCAGACATTTATACCGGGACCGTATTCATCTATGGTAATGTTCCAGTGCTGGACACTGACACATACATAGCACTATCAATCTTATGTCTTAGTGACGGAAGTGACCAGTTACCTAATCTATTGGGAATTAACACGTTCCCTGTCCGGATGCCTCCAATGAGGGGCCATGAACCTTTTCTTCAGGAGTCCATGATTCCACTATGTGGGTTCAGATCCTCACCCTGAACGCATAGTCCAACTGTCAGTTGGGCTTGTGATATTATCTTATCGTTTTGTATGGGGACAGTGAACGTGTTAGGGTGTTGAGCGTTAGGGTGTTTACCTAATAAATGTCAGATTTTGAAATAAGAGATCCCACAACATTGAATCTGTTATTTTGACAACTACCATTCAATGTTACTACCATCCACTGAACCATTCCTACTTAGACTAAATCCCATTTACTCACGTTCAAGAATCGCACGCAATTTTAACACTTGCTCTGTCACAGTCTAGTAGTATTCTCGAAAAAAATTGCGAGCAGGTTCGATACCTAAAATAGTTTTTGTAATAGAGCCACTAGTAATAATTATGATCTAACTGGATTTTAACCCATTTAACGCCAATCACAACACATATGCGTCATGCCTCTACGTGCGATTTCCGCTACAAGGCGGGAAAACGCTGCTACGCGCTACGGCGTAGCACGCGTAGCGATCGTTGGGTTGTTTCCCCTCCAGGGCCCATGTTTTTTTTCCCGCCCTGTATTAGCTCTAACCGACGTGCCATCGAGTAGAATTTTCAGGTGTCGCTACCTAATGTGTTTCATAGTCAAAATAACTAGTGTAACTGACTTTACAAAAAACATCGAACCTGGTCACAACATTTCATGAGAATCCGTTGATAAATGCGACTGTAGATACGGACATACTAAAGCATTTTTGCCCAAAGTGAAACGGAGACCTTCGCTTCACTCGGTCAACTACCTATTCATTTTAGGCTAATCTCGAACTGGGGACCCACGGGCGTGGATTGCTTAGTTAGGGCATCAAATAGTCTTAATCCGGCACTGTGACAATCGACTATCCACTGGATACGTGCACTGCACGTGCACTGCGCTGCGCCGGTAGGTACTTTAATTGCCATGACATGCCATTAGGTACATTCAAAGTCATTAACACAACATCAACATCTATGAACACAACGAAGAAGCTCCCAACAGATGGCGCTATTGTGTTAACCAGAGGTCTTAGTGGCATACGAATTGAATGGTAAAGTGATCTCTCCATAGTGAAATTAGCTACAGCAGGCTCATCTATCTTCTATCTATATATATAAAGTTGATGGGTGACTGATTAATCACCGCCCCGCCGAAACTGCCGGTCCTAGAAATTTGAAATTTACACTATAGTTAGGTTATATAACGGAGGCAAGGGATAAGACGGGATTTTTGGAAATTCCACCCCTAAGGGGGTAAAACAGGGGTGCAAAGTTTGTATGGGGGGCAATAATTTTTTAAAGGTATAGACTTAAAACTTTGTACAAAGACTCCTTAAAATAAGGCAATGAAAGTGATATCTGCGTTTTCAAAATTTTCGTCTCCTAAGGGGTTGAAAATAGGGGTGAAATATTGTATGGGGAGCAATTTTTTTTTAAAGTGAGAGTCTTCAAACTTTGTATAATAGTTCCTTATAATAATACAAAAAAAGTAATTTCAGCGTTTTTCGAAATTCATCCCCTAAAGGGGTTAAAAAGGGGTTCAAAGTTTGTATGGGGAGCAAATTTTTTTTTAATTGAGGTACTTCAAATTTCTTACAGAGACTCTCTGTTTAAATAAAACAAAACTAATTTCAGCGTTTTTTTTTTTAATTCATCCCCTCAAGGGGTTAAAAAGGGGTTCAAAGTTTGTATGGAGAGCAACATTTTTTTAATAGAGAGACTTCAAATTTTTTACAGAGTCTCTGTTTAAATACAACAAAACAAATTTCGGCGCTTTTTTTTTAATTCATCCCCTCAATTGGTTAAAAAGGGGTTCAAAGTTTGTATGGGGAGCAACATTATTTTAATTCAGAGACTTTCATTTCACAAAAAGACTGATGAATGATTTCAGGATTTGTGGATTTGGATAGATGTTTGAAACGAAATTTCTACAGGTCCATAATTAAATACGTACAGTAACGAAGAGAAAACGATAAGATACGTGTCAACTCACACAAAAAATAGCCTAAGTAAATGAGAGTTTTTAACCGATAAGTAGGTACCTAAAGGGATTTTTAGAGGGGTTGAGAATTTGGGTTGACCGATTTATATCTGTACAGCATATTAATAATTTGGTCTCACCGGGTAAAACCGTTTCCTGGATATTAAGATGTTTTAACTAAAAACCGAGCTCTACGCAGACGAAGTTGCGGGCAACAGCTAGTTATTTTATAATTACGCCACAATGTATAGGCATTAGCAGTCTATATAATTCCTAGTCTCTGGTATAACGTTTTTTTCATCACTATAACGTCACTATACGTCACATTGATAATCATTCGATATAATCGTGCGCACCAACATGTGTCATCCATCGTCATCGCGGGTCAAATAACAAAAAACGGGTCCAAATGTGGGTGAATCACTTTATTGCTCAATGCGCAAAGGTACTTACATATGTTTGGTTGCTTCACATTTATTATAAGTTAATCTAATCATTTGTTAGTTATTTAAAAAAAAGTAATCTAAGCACTACTAGTACAATCTTTAATACTTTATACTTATCAGATAAATAGTTTAAAAAAAACCAACAACTAAATAACAATGATTGGGTATGTTTTATGAAGTTTTACTATTAGCAAAAACTTATTCTGACATAGTAAGGCAGGATATGTGTACGAGTATATAGTTATTTCTAGGTACTTGTCTTTTTTTGTCTTATCTTTTTTAATTTCATTTCTTTATTTTCTTTTTTTATCTTCTACTAAATATTAAAAAGGACATTTTTCACGCACTACGAATAGGTACAATTTTATAGAAGTAAAATTATGTCATTAAAGTCTACGTACCTACATTGCACCTAATTTATTTAAATGTTAATCTTTGTCAATAGGTATATAACTTAAATATTGTCTACTAGATAGTAGAATAAATTTCATGTCTTGACTCGGTGGGTAGGTATTTTTACTGCCAAATTTCGCGTTATGGCGTAGGTAAACTGTCCGTTTTTGAGCGGAATCTGACTACAGTACCCTTACCATGGTTTTGCAATGTTTGCATTACCGTACTCGCTAGCGACTGCGTCAACGATTTAGTGTGGACAAAAGTACAGCGCCTCAGGCGGTTACGCAATAGAACTAAGAATCGCCATACTAAATCGTTTACGCAGTCGCTAGCGAGTACGGAAATGCAAACATTGCAAAGTCATGGTAAGGGTACTGAACAGAAAGCCTGACAAGCGATTTCTTGTCAACAAAAATCTTCCAAACTACTTTCAAAATATAGTTAATGATTGAATTAAAAAATTGCAAAGGGGACGGAAACGTGTCTTAAAATCTAAAACATTGATCCTACTATATATATATGTCGCAGCCGGATTGTATAATCCGCCGTTTTACATTACGGCCTAGTCGTTTTACAAAACAGAGCCGTTTTGCTCACGTTTAGCCGGATTGTAACGCCTAGCCATAATGCAAAACGGCGGATTATCCGATTTGCCTGCGACATATATATTACAACCGGCTAGGTAGACCGATCCGAAATGAAACCACATTAAATTTTGTATTTTTGGAAGATTTCATTTGGTGATTATAATTTTCAGTAAATGTTCACATCTCGCTATTTTTTTTAATGGTTCCATCCCAGAAACGGAGTCCGCCTGCCGGCTTTATGATTATGATGCTACGTGTGCTCTAAAACATCCATTTTTGTGTTGAGTATTAAGTATACCTACACGTTTATACCTAGTGACTCGTTAGAGCCCTTTGGCCCTCATTATGGCTGCTTTGAAGTGCTGCTTAAATACCGTGAACCTGTGTTTCTTGTTTCATTTAAAAATACTTAAAAATGTTTCGTTGTCAAAAATAAAGCGCGATTTTATTTAGCCCTGACGCACTCATATTGTGCTGGGTGAGCAAGACTGGTACAAACAGTTTTTTTTTAGATATATACCAGTCATTCCAATAAAATTATAAATAGATTTACTCGATTTAGGTACCCGATAATTAAGAATTTAGAAGCACTAGAAAGTAGTAATTTAGATACTGGTCAAAACGCCGAAAGCTGTTTATGCCGATATACTCCCACGCAGAAGTTTAGTTCCACTGTTCTTAAGTATCGGGACCTGGGGGCCGATTTTTGAGTGTCGAACGCTCGATTTCTCACTCGACATCTGTCAAAACATCATAGTATTTTGACAGATCTCGAGTGAAAAGTCGACCGTTCGAAACTCAAAAATCGGTCCCCAGGAGAAACAATTGCTGTTTGTCTGTGTGACGCATAATCTATCAAAACAACGCCATCTACGAGTACTGAGTAGCATCTCAATAAACGGTGAACGCCGGGCGCTGCGCGAGCGGCGTCGGGCGTGCGCAGGCGGAGCGCATCGGAGCCCTGGCGCTGGCCGGGCGCGCCATAGACGCGCGCCGGTTCCGCTCGTTGTTCCTCAAGACGCGCTCTTCCTCGTATTCCTCGAAGTGCTTGCGCGGGGAGAGCGCGCGCGGGGTGCGCGGCGCGCGCGCCGACCGGCAGCGCGTCAGCGGCTGCGGCTCTTCCGACCACTCGTGCTCTGACATGTAATAGTGGTCCTGGGGAAATTGTATGCATTAGTAGGTATTCAGCAGCACTACTAATGGGGGTTTTACATCTACCATTCAGATAAGAGTCATTGTTGCCCAGTCAGAGTTGTCAGAAAAGAGAGATCAAAGTTGTACAGTCGCCATCAGATATATCGGAGCAAACGAGGTGCTCACAAATATCTGAACACGCCTCTATTGTCAAGGCGTTAGAGTGCATGTTCAGATATTTGATGAATAGCACCCTGAATAGTACAGATATATTTGATGGCGAATGTACTTTACACATTTGAGGACTTTTCTAAAAATCAGGTGTGATAAGCCGCAAGTGAAACTCGATAATAAAATTATAGCCGTTTTGAACGTAAACATCATTGAATCCTCGTTCAAGTTTTTACTTTAGTTAGTAGTAGTACAATCTTCTGTTTCATTCAAGATTCAACATACCGCTTTTGCCGTATAAATACAGATATCATTTTGCTCTCTTGGAATATAATCTACTAATTTAGTCCTGAATCATTTAGAAATTGCTTAGGGATAAAAAGAGTAGGTAGAGTCCTACCTAATTTTGCAACATCCCTTATGTATGATGTTACATTTGTATTTATGGACAAAATGCGATCCAATAAATCCACAAAATTAATATTCCGTGATTCTTACTTTCTTTAATAAGGAACAACCAAATAAATATGGGACTTCCAGAGAATTCACCAAATAAATACTCAGCGATGCCATTAATGTGACCAATTTGTAACGCTATTATATTGGAAAGATATTATTATTAGGTAGAACAATTCATTTGTATTTTAAGAGTAGGTATCTACTTATTTGAACAGCCAAACAGCTACCTAGGTAGTTAAAATCGTAACGTGTCAAACTTACGTTAGGATATTCTGTCATTTTTAGTATGGAAAATGACATTTATAATATACCTTACGCATGCTTTATGACGTTACGTAATCACCCCTGAGGACGCACAGTGGTAATAATAATAACATTTTCAGTTAAATACAGTAAGTAAACATCAGGTGAGGCAAGTGCCCAGCTCATTAAGAAGAAAAAACTTAACTTACCATGACTCGATGACGTCCGTCACTTAGGCGTGCGTGTGCAAGTGTTTGCCAAGTAAATAATCTACACTCATAAATTCATAAATACTGCAAGTCTGTCTACTGATGCCGTCGGCGGTGATCTGTGAATTGCTAATACACAACTTGCAGCTTGGTTGTATTGTATTTACACTCTCTTAACCTCTTGACCGCCGCAGTAAATTACTTATGTCTCGCACGCCAAAGTCTTTGTAGCAAAAGACGAAAAATTAACCTTACTTGATTGCACATATAGGTTGCATAATACATTCTAAGTGTTGTCATCTATACATGACAGTGGCGTTGTAGGCAGGGCTGCTCTTGTCATCTATAAGTGACTATGACGGTCAAGAGGTTAAGATCATTGGTGATTAAATTAAACAAATCTTAGGTGTTAAGTTGTATTAATTCATAATACTTATTACATAATATTTCTTTCGCGATCGCAAAGTCTAGTTCTATTTTATAAACCTTGAGTACTTAGATATATTATTTGCTCTATATTTTAACCAGAATTACAATTGATAAAATATACCTCATAGCTAACTACTACACGTATGAAAAGAATACACATGGCTAATTTTAAGTATTTGTAGTAAAAAAGCTAAACTGCTTGAAAATAATAAAATATTATGCAAAACAAATGCTACCATTGCAAAAGTTAGAAAGGACTTAATCGAATTGTAAGTTATTAATATAGAAAAAGATTAGTACTCGTCACTGAGTATATTAATGACCGATTTAATTAAATAATAATTAATAAAAAAGGAACATAATACTTTTTCAAATGCATCAACTAAATTCCTACCTCATAAAACATTAGAAACATGATAAATTGGTACCTAAGTAGGTAATGCGATAAATCGATGCATCACAATGGTCTCATTTACGTAATAATTTAGTTACACTCGCTATCTACCTCTAATCACATTTTATGATTGTAACTAAGTATATAATTATAAAACGTTTTTACGCTACTTACAAAGTCTGTTCAGTCAATCTCGAGGCCACGCCTAATTCTGTTCACAGCAATCGTCATAGAAAAGCTTGTTGCACACACTCGGACAACCAAGTAAATGTGAATTCTACAGCAGCATTACGCACAACCAGTAATTAAAAGCTTTAAATACCTACTAATGGTATCTAAATTCACATTATAAAACCTCTAAGACGCGTTCGGAAACGGTTAGCAAAGACCAACTTTAGAAATTAATAAATGTAGGTATCTAATACTACCTATATCTTTGTACAGTATCGACACTAATCAAGTTAGTTATAAAGTGTGTAAGTTATAGTTTAAATTTTAAATACCTAACTTTGTAAAAAAACTGTTATAAATCGACGTTTGCGCATTTAGCGAGGCTTAGAGGATTTATAAAGTGTACGTAGACAATGTACCTATTATTCAACGGTAGGTACATTAATTATATTTTTCATAAAACCCTCGTGCGATCTCTTTGTAAAACTCGCCCCCAGCATCCTTAGCCGCAATGAGGATTTAATCTTTCATTTAGTAGCAGTGGCGTAAACTACTACCTCCTTGTAGTACCTACATATTGTGTTGTCCTTAGTAGGATTGTTGATCAAATGCTTATGTCTCTGTCACAGTTGCTGTGTCAAGAATCCGTTCACAATATTCTACAGCCCTCCAAATAATACTTGCAAACAAACAACATCAGTGCAGTTGTTTCTAAGACTATCTACGTACCTACTCTCTTCACTTTAGAACAGGGACCGGAAAACCCCTCTTCAGGCTTAAGCCTATCCATTCGGTAACCCAATCATTTTGCTAACCGTATGATAGGGTTAACCCTATCATGAGGTTACCGTATGATAGGGTTAACCCTATCGATGCGGTAACCATAACCCTCAATAGGGTTAAGCTTAAAACCCTATCGGATAGGGTTTTTGGATAGGGTTTTCATAGGGTTTTGGTTAACCCAATGAAACCCTATCGCCAGATGCTGATGCTTTGGGTTAAAATGAATTTTAGACTGATCCGTTAAATAATAATTCTGTGTCCTGTGTCGTTTATAATAATTAAAACTGAGGTGTGCAATAAAGAGTATTGTATTGTAATAAATGAAAGAATTATTAATATGCATTATACAAAATATACAATTATGTTACTTAAATATACATGAATTTGCGGCTGGTATTGTGTGTGGCTAAATAATTTATGAATTAATTAACAATTAATATTCAATAATGTTTATGTTATTTTAATTATGCATCGTATGTAAACATATATGACAATTAGTTCACTAAGTGAAATCTTTATAATACATATTAAATTATATTAGGTATAACAAAAAGGCTTGACAAATCATATACATATGATGTTAATAACATTTTTTAATTACATTTGCTTTTCTATTAGACAATTAAGAAATTCCTCTTCTGGGACTTGTTCTAACTTTTTTTATTATTTCTACAAGTACATTACGCTTGCAGTTGCAAAGACATAAGTCCCCGAGTGTAAAAAATACAACCTACTTACGATTATTTTCCATTTCAATTAATTGCAATGGTGTGTTGAATTTTTTTTTATTGGAGGTCACACGTAAGTCTGTCACATTACACAGATTCATAATAAACTAGCTTTTGCCCGCGACTTCGTCCGCGCGACCTTGTATTTGAGGGATGATTTCAGCGATAAAAAGTATCCTATATGTTAATCCAGGCTATAATCTCGGTGTATACTAAGTTTCATCATAATCGGTTCAGCCGTTTTTGCGTGATTGAGTCACAAACATCCTGCATTTGTAATATTAGTAGGATAAATAGGTACATACTTTAGTTTATTTCATTTGAGAAAAAGATAAGAGAATATTAGAACAAAAGCACGGTTCGGCACGGTTATCTTTGAGGCGACTGCGCGTGCTCATACAATATAGAGTTGTTAAACCGCCCAATTGCGGGATTATGAAGGTTACAAATTAAAAGTAAGTTTCGAACCCGCGGCAATGATAAATATGATGTGGAGGTATATATCGTTTATTTTAACCGATTTACTACGTTGTCGTGATTTCGGAACCGTGTTCGCGCGCTAGCCACGACATTGTGTCGTTAACACTTTTTGATTAGTATGTTTTTTAACTGTATTCTTAATTTTGCATATTTAAAGGCTATGTTGATAAAAACTGATACTTATTTAGATAATATTAGTGGCGTTCAATAAGCATTCTGGTTTTTTTTTATGTCTAACATATCTAGCTTTAGCTATTTTATTCATTGCATACTTTCACAGTACGTAAAAAAGTGCATTATTTATGTATAGCTTTTAAGCAACACGACAGCGTGTTGTGAATGTTATGATACAGCTTGCGGCGAATGATGTATTTTTATCACTGCTAATAGTGACTAAACTTTAAACTTGGTCCATATGCTATAGGCTGCGGTGTCCGCTTACCATCAGGTGGACCGTATGCTTATTTGCCACCGTCGTAGTATAGTCTAAAATAGACCTTAACCCGTACGCACACACTTTATTTATGTTTAAATCGACGAACAGTTACATATTTTTTTGCTCCTTTGTGAGTAATGAATGCGAATGGTGTTATTCTATTCTGTATCTAACCATCGACCCTGCCGACGACGCGATCGGCGACGAAAGGTAATAAATATTAGTTGACAATTGTTTATTGTACTATACAATGACATAGGTTAGTACTGTGAGAAGTTACCTAAATTGGCACCTCAAAGATAGGTGATTAAAAATAAAAAATAGTATCAAATAGAGTATTTGTTTTAATAAACAAGTTATTAAATCAGCAATATAAAAATCAACATTAGCTACATAACAAAAATCTACTAAATATTAAAAACAATAGATATCAATTACTTATTTAAATATTGAAAACATAAAAAATACGACTATAAAAAAAGAGAAACATTCAAAATGAAGCCGAAATCTTTTCGATTTGCTGCTTTGGGTCGGGTTGCTCGATCAAAGCTTTTACTTCGTCGAAAACTTGCTCCACTTTCTCATCGGGAACGTTTTGCAATAGCTCCTTGATTTTTTTGGACCATAACTCTCTCTTGTCGAACTGATTATCTGAAAACACAAATTCCATTAGTCTTACTGAATTAATTCCTTATTTCTTATAATGTCGTAGGTAAAAGGTAACAAATTAATCCTAGAATGCTTACACTTCCTGTTGTTTATCTCCTTTGCCTTCATCAACGATGTCGCTTCATTTTCTTCGGCTAATTGCCGGTGTTCTCCTGTAATGATATGATATATTTTCATGTTACTGAAAATTATATTATAAATAACTACTTTATACATATAAATTAACTTACTTTCTCGTTGTGCTTCAGCCTCGTACTCCCTCTTCCAGCTCCTAAATTCTTCCAGATCAAATAAAGCCATGTTATGGGTACTAAGTAATTATTTATGACTTAAAAAAACTAATGGTGCGTCGCGAGATATGCGAGACGTACTGAACATGATATTTGTTCTACATAGACTTAAATACTTAATTACAGCATGGGGTGGGAGCTATCTGTTTTCGTTTCATTAAATATTGCACGTGCTTTCCATTCATGTATCATATACTCGACGGCGATGACAGATATGGCACACCTGCAACTGTTCGCTAACTTTGAGTTGCCGATTGTTTATTGTTTTGCCTTTTGTTTACGTTAGAGTCATTACCTACCAAGTCGGCCCTTTTGTAGATACCTAGGCCGTAGGATTAGTGTTGCTCGTGCAGATAAAGATAATAATTGTATGTGGCGATGAAATAAAAAAACTGATTATTAGTTTTGGGCTTGGCTTTTACCTGGAATATCTTTTGTTTTTGAGATTGCAGAGAAGGCCGCGCTTTTGTACAGTTAGCGTGTTAATTATATACAATAATAACAACATTTATTATATTCAAACAATTACATAAATGGTTAAATAGAAATTATGCATTACGCCATCCGCACAATACTGCGCGCCGGTAAGCCAATGAGTAACGACACGATGTCGTGACTCCGAGACAGCTAGTTCAAATATATGACAGCGCGCCGTACATACTGCTCGAATTAGGACGTAGCGATGAATGGGTGAATGAAAATACAAGTTTTAGCGAGAGAAATCAAGAAATCTTGAGCTTTGTTATTATTTAGAATTTAGATAATAGTTTTCTTTACCGTCGTTGTGTACTTTTTAATCGAATATTATTTTTTAAAGAATCGAACATTTCAACATTCAAAAGACATGTTTTTGAATTCCTGACATGCAAGACATTTTATACAAATCTTGAATACGCTACGCTGCATATTTGTTTAAGTGATGATTTTTTAATCATGAATTTATTTTACGTATTTATTTAAAAAAAAACCCGACTATATTTAATATTTAAAGTTTATAATGTTATTTATATTTTATTTTTCATTTATTAAATAAACAGGATATTTAAAGTTCTGATTATCGTAAAATAATGTCCATTTTTATTGTATTTTTATATAATATTTTCATGCCCATATCCGGGCTGAATACACTTTTAAACTAAATACTGTATTAATATATATTTACTGTCTTCTAGCAAATGAACAATTTGGTGGATTACTTGATAGGGTAACAATATTTTTAATAAAATGAAATAAAGTATAGAAATAAAATACAAAAAAATTGTTTGATTTATGTTTTACGTATCAAGTATTTATTTATTTTAATATGCGCTAGTAGATTAGTTAATTTACATGTAGGTAGTATTATAAAATAGCTCCCTGTATGTGACAATACGTTATTCCTGCGTCAACGGCATAAAATCAACGGGTACTAATACAATTTCATTATTACCTTAAAGATTTGGTCTTACTTGGGTAAAGTTCAAATTTTTGGAACAATCATATGCATAAATATGTATATTTTAATTGTTTATAATTGTATTGATACTTTTGTTACACGACAATTACGTATATTATGAACTGTATGACAACCTTCCCTATCTTTCAAAAATTTGAACTCTACTTATAATTAGTATAAAAAATAATGCAAAGTAACACACTCACCTTTCTTATAACACCCACTTAACTTCACAATCCAATCAAAATCACTAATCAGTGTCCATAAATACACGCCTATATTCAAATACCTATATCTATAATAACAAAAATAACAGAAACAATAATAATAACAAAGTCCACTTCTATGGTCACGCGTACTCAACTAGATGGTTACGTTACGAGAATGCACTTCAGACTGCAAGCAGTGCACTGCTACTGAACCTGCAGATTTACGTAAAGTAACTAACGAACTAAACGTAATTATTTGTTTTTATTGTGTGCGTGTGTAGGTTTACCTGGAAAAAAAAAGACAAATACCACGACATTTAGGCACTTGTGTACCTATTGTATTAATGTTGTGAAAAGATAACAACATCGGCATAAATGTCTTTATAGTGTAAGAAAGGTTATTTTTGCCATTGAAACTGTCGCCGCAATCTCGTTAATCCTAAGACAATGGAAAACAGCAAGTCCTATCAGCTTTCGGCTCGTCTGTATCTTGCCGTGCTGGTTTAAATAGATAAACGTTTTAACAACTCGGTAGTTAACAGCCCAATACTTAATGTAATGAAATCCCACACATAAAAATGCGGAATTAATATACTGACTGCAATACGTGTATTAACCTACTACTAAAATCCCGGATTTATTAAAAACATTTTTACAATCCCGGAATTGGGCGATTTAACAACTCTATGGTCGTGCGCACTTGCTTTTACCTCAGGTCATGGAGGACAATCAATTACAGTGGATTTCATTTTTAGCGACCTTGGTTGTAACGACATTTCGGTTGTAGCAACTCTACACCTAAGTCCCTTGTACTTAGAACATACTTTATATGAAATTCCCACTGGCTATAGCGACTCCGGTAGAAACTCCGATTTTGGATGTAGCGACTGATTTTATCAAGTGTTTATCAACAAATTCCTAGAAATCCCATACTGATGTTGCGACCCCAGTTGGCCTACAAATTTATTCGACTTAAAGTCAATGAAGTTTTTTTATACAACTAAAAAAAAAAAAATTATACTGTTTATTTCATATTATATCCAATAATTACATTTTTCACCTTAATTGCTAATCTTAAATATAAAAGATTTGTTGGGTACATCCACAGGTGGTCAGCACTTGCGACGACCGGCGACCTTTGCCTATTGTTTAGGTAGGTAGTATACTAACAAAAGAAGGTAACACGTTACACTGTTGATTCGTTTGTAGACCTTATCTCGTTACAATAAGGTTCACATATTGTCAGTCAAGGAGGCTGGTGTTTATTTCAAAATAAAATTTAATTATAGATTATGATCAGTACTATGAAAACGACTGATTGTTTCAAAATATTAAAATAAATACATTAGCGTTCGAATGAACCGTCAAAATGCGACAATTGTGATCTTGATAAAGTAGCATTTTTTTATTGGATATTTAATGTTCGACAAACCGACCTTCAGATTATTAGGTAGTTGTTGCTGACATTGCACAGAAAGTTAGATAAAAATATAGGCGCAAAAGTTAAAATGTGAAATAAACAAACAATCGCCCGAGCGTGAGCTACAAATCTACACTTGCACGCACGATAAAGTAAATACGATTCAAGCCTAAGGACTCAAAGTACAAAGTTGTTTGCATTAAAAATAAGGAGCGTTTCGGTAGATCAAACCAGTTTGTTTGTACTGAGAGCGGGCCCCACGGCGAGCCGGCGAGCACATCGTCCGTGCGAGCCACGGTTATCTAAAAATGAGTCTAATTGAAAGGTGCGTAAAGATTACATTTGTTAAAAACTGGTTAAAAACCCTATTGATACGGTTACCGTATTGATAGGGTTTTGATTTTGGTTAGCGGTTTGTTGGGTTAACCCGATTGATACGGTACCCTATCGATAGGGTTACCGTTTTACATGGTTACCAATATCGATAGGGTTTTTAAAACCACCGTTAAAATAAGCCTATCGAAAACCCTGATTAGGCTTACCGGTTCCGGTCCCTGCTTTAGAAACGAACAAACCCACAGTGATAACAGATACATAACATAACTGCTTCTAACATAATTTTAACATAAACTATAGATAAAATATAATACACTTATATCACTTATGAATAGTTGACCGATTCTACAAATATGATAAACGTTCCAATGATCGACACATTTTATGCCCTATAGTTGACAGCTATGCTGATAATGTCGTTCACTTGTCACTGTGACATAAGATTGAAAGTATAAGATTGAAACATTGGGTCATTGTCGAGCACTGGGACATTTATCTAGTCTGATGGTTGCAGTAGGCAGAAACCTAACAAAACATGTAACTACATACGTGCTGCTAATTTAATTAAAAGGTGATTGTGTGCAAAATATGTCTCAATACAACAATTATATGAAATAAGATGACTTTACGGATTTTTATGGACATTATAAAAATAAATAAACCGCTATGAAATAGGTACGACCTCTATAGAGAGTTATCTATTGGCACTCATGATTATCATCAGGTATTGGTATATTATTAACTGTAATCTTAAGCAAAGCCAAAGGAAAGTTATTTTATTAGACACTGAAGGAAGTCAACGTAGGTATTGTCTTTAAGGATAAACGATATGCTACAAATCATTGACATCGATTCAAAGTCTCATAGGTACACAAAAAACAGCATCGTAGATAACCACTCAAAATGGGTAGACAGAGTATACGTGTAATAAAGTTAAAAATGTACAAAATTTTTGGACTCTTGATTACAAAAGTTTGTTATTTTATGGAGAATCCAAAGTCTCCTAAAATAGGCTTCTTAACACTGCTGCTGATTCAAATTCTCGTCGGACTTCGGGGTGGGCGCGGACGGCGGGACGGGGCTCTGCGGCAGAACGACACGGGTCAGTACTTCCCAACACACACATTTATACGACAAGAAATAATTACACAAACGATTCGTTAATAACCACACACATAAACACAATATACTTATTAAGAAACAGCAATATGAAAATCAAAATGATAAACAAAAGTTAGTTACAGTAACAACGCCAATCGCCCGCACAAAACAACTTTTACCCGTCAATAAAATGTGTAAACATATTCTGGCTGAAACAAAACAAACAAAAAGCAAGTGAACACCCGAGACCAGGGTAAAAAGCCTCCACCGAACACAAAATGAAATTAGTAAATCAGGAGAAAATGGAAAAGTAGAAGGAAAGGCCCAACACGGAGGAAAAGGCCTCACCTCCTGCCGCGAGTGCGCGTGGCTGCCGGGTACGGGCGACTGCCCGCTCATCTGCTTGATGTAATCCTTGTCATCGAAGATCTTGATCTCGCCGCCTCCTGGTTTATGTTTAACGTTGTCCAAAGATCCCACTTTACTTTGTGCTTTGAATTCCAATTTTTGATTTTCGATCTGTTTGGAAAAGTGTATGTGCAAATATATAGGTAATATAATACAATGATAAATAAATATTCATCACAAACAAATAAATATGTATCCGCATAAAAGAAGAATAAAAATATCTGTGATTGATAAATTGCAGTGATAATAACTTATTGATTTGTGCAGCTTTTCATTAATAATAATAATATTCAATGTGATTGATATAGGTACACGATAGCAAAAACCCTTTGCTGAACATGATCGCATGCATCTAAACCATATTCATGTGAATCAATTTCAGTTTGTGTATCGATTTTGCAAATATGAAAGGTGCTAACTTTGATAAATGCCATTTTAAAAGTTTGCTTGAATTGCCCTTAGCAGCATACTGCGTCATTCCTTGTGTGTCGTGCCAAATTTCACATTTGCTAACGTCTTCAACGAGATTCTATACAATCCTCAAAGCACAAGGAAAAATTAGCAAGTGTAATGCAGCCGCAAATGCCTGGGTACTGCAGAAGTCATCGCGTGCCGCAGAACATAACATAACCCAAAAGTAGTATAATACTTATTCAACACCCTTTAAGTATTGACCTGGGACAAAACTGACCTTTTACTCCACATTTTAACGAAAGGTAAATTGATTAATGTCTTAGCGATGCCCTCCACCTTCGTAACTGCCATTTTATATACTACAAAACAACAACGACACTTTAAAATTTAAATGTGTTTATCATTGACTATCATCAGGGATACAAGTCACAACAGAAAAAGTGCATAAAGTGACGACCCACATCAACATAATCTTGTCATTATTTCTAGGAAGCACATTGATCGGTAAACCAGTGCGAATTAAGCATTCATTACTTACTGCTCTCGTTCCTTTCTTTGCTATGACTGTAGGCTAAAGAATACCGTGTTATATATTAATTGCGTTTTAATAAATGTGGGCTATTTTTAAATTTGTCTAAATAACCCTACTCATGGCATATAACTACATAACTACATGTTTGGTTGTACTTAGTATACAGTGCTTTACGAATCTTATTCTATCTCATTATCTTTTTAGCTCTAATCGGTGTATACGCTGATCTAAAATACTAAAAGCTCAATAAATACCACTATCTACTCAATAGATAATGATTATTATAATGTAGGTAGTTACCTTTGAAGTTTCGATTACCTATGTATCGACGCATACAATTAAGATAATGCTTTCTTTCGTAAAAAAAACTCAAGTTACCTTAACGGCCCCACCTCCTGGTTTGTGAGTTATGTTTACTGTGGACGCAACTTTAGGCTTGGCTTTATCCTTGAAGTCCAGTTTCACAGTTTCAATCTTCTTGTCTCCACCACGGGGCTTGTATGCGGCGTTTTCTAGAGAGCCAATCTTCGACTTAGCGTTCCATTCTAATTTCGTAGTTGTGATCTAAAAGAAAAGGTTCCATAAAATTAAAACGTTTAAAATAGTAGTAGGTAAATATACCTATTACTATTAACACAACTACTATTACTATTGCAATGCAATTGTTGCATAATAAGGATCCTTTAAAATACGAGTGTGGTTTTAAATATGAAATGAGCCGCAGGCGAGTCCACGTGGAAAATATTCTTGTGTTAGTATTCAAAAAACACAACACTAGAAATATTCTACCGACGATAATATGATTAATCCATTATATAAATATTTGTATTTTACCTTCTTAGTTCCACCACTTGGAGTGTAAGTTTCGTTTTTAGCAGCAATTTTGGGAGCGGCTTTGTATTCGAGTTTCCTGTTTTCGATTTTAACTTTACCTCCACCAGGTTTGTAAGTCGTGTTGTCCAATGATCCGATTTTTGACTTTACAGTTTTAAGATTGGGCGATGGAGCATTACCCACTTGAATCTTGTTCATAGGAACTTCTGAAAACGGAACTTAGGTTATTAAGTTCTAAAAGTTGATGTATAATTTTAATTTATCATTACCTAGGTAGTAAATATAATTATATAGACATAGAAAGAACACTATATGTAGTTACCACTAATTTTATCAACTAACTTACTTTTCTTTTCAGTTGGTAAAGGATTTTCTGGTGTTTTAACGGTTGCACTTTTGCTAGACGATCGCGATAGGCTTGGTTTTAGACTGCTGCTTGATTTTTCTTTAGTGGGCAACTTGCTTGGAGTTTTCTTGTTCGGTGAGCCAGGAGAACCGTTGAGATCCTAGGCAATAAATGACTATTAATAATCGCACCTCTCAAAGTATCGTGCTATAAAAATGTAATGTTAAGGTTTAAAAACAAATACATACATTTCCTTGGGTGGATTCATCAACGCCGCTATCATTGTCCCCATCTGCATGAAAAATAAATGTACCTATTAGGAGTTACATCAGGAGGTAAGGTAAACGTCCCAGTGTTCTACATCTAATTGCCCCATACATGACACCTTTTAATCAGCTCTCTCATCATGACATAAAACTGAAAGCTACTTACTACTCCGCTTGTTTGCCATGTATTGGGTCAGTGTCAAACACAGAGACGTTTACCTTAAATAGCTTTATAAACCTGCGCTTTTAGCTTTATATTGTAAAGGATATTGACTCATCTCAAAAGGGCAATTTTAAATTTTATGATAGTACCTAAACCTTATTTTTCCTATATCTTATTAGTCCATTCATTTACTAGGAAATTCCAACCTTAAGTATAGTATGATTACTTTCTTTTATTACCTGAATGAATATTTGGATTTGAAAAGTATCTGAATTTTTGATATTATATTACCTTTAGGGCGAGATTTTGGAGCAGAAGCTGTTCTTCTGGGTGTTACGGGTTTTTTGGAGTCCGCTGCGACTGAGCTCATATTCAATTCTGTAGGCTTATGTACAGCCAAAGGAGGTTTTCCATCTAACATGGGAGACTTAGACACAGTTTTCGGAGGTGGTGTTGTCTGTTCAAGTCTCGCATCTGGTTTCGCCTCTATTTTTGGTGTCTTCGGTCTATGTAGTTCCGGCGTCACACTTTGAGGTTTATTTGGTACCACTGAAGCTGGAGTAGGTTTTTGCTTAAGTTCTGGTGAATCATCGCTGCGTGTCAAAGACGGAGAACGATCAAATGGGTCACTTTTTATTTGATTCGTAGAATTTTCCGAATTCTTTGTAGTTGTCATATTATTGTGTAAAACAACATCATCATCATCATCTAGCTTCTTTTTTGGTACTGCTGTGGGTAGTGAGCCAATAAATGAATCTGTCATTTTTGATCCTGAAATCCGAGATTCTGGTCGATCTATCATATCTTTTGCTCCTTCGTTAGTCAGTCCAGACTTGATGTGGTCTATTGAACTACGTACATTTTCTTGACTGTCAAGTTTCCCTTCTTGTATTAACCCGAGACCTGGGCTTCGACTCGCGTAGTCCAGCCCTGCACCTCCGATAGCACTGACTGATTTCCTGCGGTCATCTTCCACCTTGAGTGGGCTCGGTGCTCCGGGAGCTGCTGCAATACTGTAACTTCTTCCTTTGGGACCCAGTACGTCAGCACCATTTTCTGGGTTACTAACATTCGGGTTAATGAATGCACCCTGGTTATCCAGGTTTGCTGTTTTATTTTGGATTAAGTTTGAAGTATCCAGGCCTTTTATAGAGCCTTGAGAAGATTGTCTTGATAGTGATCCTGTAGCTGGGTTCTGAAGGGTTCCGATCCTGGCTATGCCGTTATTTGGTAGTTGAGGTAATTGTGGTGGCGGCCTTGCACCGTCGGGCGTCACGGCACCCGCAACCTGTGGCGCTGGTCTAGGGCCAAATTGTAGGTTATTGGGCGGTAGGCCTCTTAATGGTGGCTGAGCTGATGTTGGCGACTGTAACGGCCTGGGACCCAACTGAGGTGCAAATGATTGAGGGCCAGAGGGACGCAACGGCGGTGGCAGAGGTCGTCCTTGCTGAGGACCAGGAGGCACTGGACCACGCGCTTGTGGAGGACCAGGCCTAGGAGCAAACTGGGGTTGAGCTCCTACTGGTCCTCCCGGTTGAAATTGAGGCCTTTGTTGAGCCTGAGGGGGGACGGCAGGTCTCACTGAAGCTGGTGGAAAGGCGGACCGCGAGTCGACCCGGTTTAATGGAGGACGAGGAGGAAACTGTGCAGTCCCTGTCACTTCAGGTCCTCCTACGCTGGCAACTGGAGGCCGATTCTCCGCTTGAGCCTTAACAAATAATAGAGAATTCAAATTTTCGCTTTTTATAAAAAAATACCTAGGTAGGTACTACCTAGCAAAACGTTTGCTGGCAAAATATACCTAACGACTTTGGTGAGAGAAACTATGTAGAAACATTTCCTGTTATCGGTTGAAACTTTTAGTTTGAACGACCTCAGTAATTAAATTCTAGAAGTTTTCTGGGATCTTTAATGATAAGATTTTAATCTAGATAAATGCCGGATTACCCAATTTCCAGTACTAAGTACTACAAACATTACGTGCCTTTAGTCACGTGATACATGTTTGCATGATTTGTTGTAGTATAGTATAGGTAGGTATATAGTTTCGTATTTAGTAGGCAAAGGCATATACAAACGTTTAATGTAGGTATAAGTCAATTTCATTTTAGAGTATCGAATTTGGATGCGATTCATAAATCGGAATGCTGCCTAAACATTGGCGATTTTGGCAGTAGGTAATATATATGAGGAATAAGAACACGAAGGCGCGCGGGCGGCGGGCGGCGACGTCGGCGCTGTCGCCGCAACGCTCTCCGAAATCAAAACAAACTGCATGTATATACGCGACCCAACTCCCACATAGACCAGTAATTTTACAACATAACAATATTGTAAAATTACTCACTATTATATCAAACTATCAGCTCACAGCTTATTGCTGCATTCCGTGATTTTCTTTTTTTTGGTTCCATGTTAGGTACCGTTCAACTCATTTTTGTTACAATTTACAGAAGATCCTACCTAATTACTATCGCTTTATTCATAAAACTTAACATACCTCTGCTAAATAAAATATGTTTCGTCCCTCTCGCACAAACATAAATTTTATAGTGACATATGTTACTTAACTATAATAGGTCTGATGGACGTTGGACGTTTAAGTATGAATCATTAACCATTAAGAGTTAGTTAAGAGCCTACGGGGACTATAGTATGTATATGTAGTATGTTTATTATTATCGAGCAATGACGTCGATAGATAGACACAACTTGTCACGAACTCGGCTACTGGGTCAACGAGCTATTCTCCGCTAAATTTTATAGTGAACGTATGTAGGTAAAATAAATATCGTTTGAGTTTCCTGTGAGTTAATAAAAAAAGCAAAAAATATCTGGCAATAGCTTCTCCTATGAGATTTATATGTTTACATTCGTTTTTTTCTTTCATAATGGACGTGACGATATACCTACGTGTTTTTTTTCCTATCTACCTGCTACAGGACAAAGGTTGTAAAATTATTGAATTTTTAGTTACGTTGACTAAGAGTTTCAAAGTAAGTACACTCAAGTAATTTGAGCTTGAAATAAGTTACATATTAAATGTCATCAAGGGAACTCTCCTCTCCATAGAAACAAAAGGTATATTTTAAGGTTTCAAAATACATGAGGTACTGCCGACGCCGGGAAAAAAGGGCTTGCTGAGTAGATAATAGTCCGCCGACCGTAGGGAGGTCGCATAGTATATACGAAGCCGGCAAGCCCTTTTCACGGCTAGGCATGTATAGTGCTTTTCTCAAACACATGCAATGAAATAAAAAAATACACCTGTTTAGCCTGGGGCGCTACCGCGAAGGCACTATCGTATTGTCTCTCTCCCTATCGCTCCAATGAGAAATGTAATTTGAGCGACAAAGAGAAAAAATACGATAGTGCTTTCGCGGTCACAGCCCTGTTCATGAAAACAGACGCCATGTTTACATTAAAATAAAATAAAAAATACTTCCCGGCCTAGGCCTTCAATTTTGTATGAAATTCCTTTACAGTTATCTCGAGTTGTTCCACCCGAAACGTGATACTGATACTTTGAAGCCTGTTATAACGCACGTACCTAATGACGACATTTCATTGCACGTTTGAGAAAAAGAATATTAATATTATATTTGGTCGATTGACAACCAAAACTCACGTGTCTCAGCATCGTTTAAATTAAGTCACGTGTCTCAGCACACTTCAGTACTGAGATAGGTAAGAGGTTTCTAAAATAACGTTTTGCTAGTAGTGAGTTTGTTTCGTGCTCGGATGTTTTCCTTAACAAAAATAAATATTACAGTTTTTTAATTACGGAAACAAGATGCATCACTGCCTATTTTGATACGAAGATAAATAATATTTGATTTGGAAATCTCAGTGTACATTATACAAACAGAACACAGATAGGTACCTACACTTTACGGATGATTCACAGTAGACCGTTCCGTGTCCGGGCCGGCCCGTTTTCTAATACGGACACGCGATGGCCGTCGATTTCTTGTACTAGAAAACGGGCCGGCCCGGACACGGAAAGGTCAAGCGTGAATCATCTTTTATGTTTTGACGTCAGAGAAGCTTGCATTTGCGAGCATTTCTTTGTCGCGTGCTCGAATCGAATATCTTCAGTTTGCTGCTCGTCATCTTCGATTTTTTCCTGCTCAACTCATTTGCTCAAAGGTTAGCTGGAAGAGATCCCTTAAAGACATAAGCTCGCCTAGTTGTACTTCATCTATCTATTGTATTTTTCCCCTTTGTTGTGTTTTATGTACAATAAAGAAATACATACAATGTACATCCATGTTAGCGATCGTCAATTTTACGTCCGAAGACTGTAAAATTTGTCTATAACATTGGCACATTGCATATATAAACACTTATGGTTCCTGTCTAAACGTAGCTTCTAGATGGTAAAAACTCCGCTTTAGCTACTTATTTAAACACCTTGCCCAGAAAAAGAAAGAAATATTCACCGAAAACGAAAATGGAAAAAGTTTCTCGAAGTTAATTTGTTATGACTACCTATTACAACAGTCGAAATAGCGAACGAGTTTTCCACAAGTCCGTGCTTGCTTGTTTCGTTTAACTTATCGCGATGAAGTTCAATTGATTACCTCGACAGTGAAAAGGTGGCGAAAATGCTTTGTTCATTTTGTTAGATCGCTGCGGAGAATTAATTAATACTAATAGGCATGTTGCTCACACCTAACAGCACGCATGAAACTCGAAGGGAAGTTGAGTATACAATAGGAAACAAATTTGTTCGTCATTATTCGTTACAAGAGTGTTCAAGTGCAGAACATTTTTGAGTGCTCTACGTGCCAGAACATCACTAGGCTTACCCGGTTTACGTTGTTAGTCTCCATAGCTGACACGTATTTCTAGTGATAAAACAATTGCTTAATTGTTAGATTCCTATGTCATAATTTCTCCTTCGATGAGGCGACTGCCTATTTTGATATCTCCTTGAAACTATAAAGACAATAAAAAAATTAGCTCTAATAAAACGTGTTTACGTTGTTCAATGATTGGCACAATCTGAGCCAAGTGAATAGTATTGTTGCGGTGATATGTTTTGATATGAATTCCGAATGGCGGTGTTCTTATGATATTTATAGTGTAGGTAATGACTTTATTCCGTTCCGGTATCTAGTCTATTTCTAAAAGCATATATGCGACTTTATTAATAAGTATGATTTAATTATACACGGTCAAGCTAACTACAGAGACGAGATGAATGTGCACGTGAAACATATTATACTTAAGTGCTATTGCGTTCGATAGTCGTCAGTGATATGATAACATTTAGCGAGTCTATAAGTACCTACTCTACAACACGGAATTCTTTACGATAAAAAGCAATCAAGGTCATCTAAGTATATCAACTCATATTTGTTTAGCCCCGAAAAATTTATAAATTATCGGGCGCGCCCATAGGAGCACCCAGGTGGGACGGCCCGAGTCCGACCTTCAGCCTTCATTACGTTTTCACAGAAAACACTACTGCGTAACAACAATACCATTAGGTATCTAAAAGGAAACATGCGATGGAAAATGATTGTTTCTCAAATAGCTTATCAACTACTAACTTCTTATGTGGATTTTCTCAGAAAATAATGAGACTAATTGGAACCCCGTCATTTCTTGAGAACTGAGTATACCCTCTTGATTATCGAGACGGCGCGGCGTAACTACGTAGATAGCATTTATCACTTCGCCAATTTCCTTTTATGACCACTCAGTTCAATATCCACGTAAATGATTAAGTAAAGTAGGTAGGTTTGATATTTATGTTACCTAGAAGCGAAAGTTTTGAACGTAGAAAGAGTAAGTTATCAATGAGATAGGTACACCTACACACAATATAAAGAAAGCTTAACTTCGTTTTTATGATCTGTATACAACGACCACAGCTTTGCATTGAACAAGCGCCTTGACTTATATTACAATTAAGTTAGGTATAAGAGCCTACTTCCTCTGCCTCGGACTTGAATAGTTCATAATATGATCGTCATAAACTTGCCTCTTTATGTTCTATTTCAGTACGTTCATGAGCACTTAATAATCGTCGTAGGAAAACGTGCTCAAGATTTACGGCACATATATGTATAGCTCAGACGGTTAACGTCTATTACTATAGATGTATGTATATTATATTGGTTATATACGTAGGTATGGTATACGGTGGAAAGTCGAAGCCGAGTCTTTAGACACACGACCGAGCGTTGTGAAAACATTGCGAGCGTCATAAGAATAAGAACCGTGGCGTCAGTGGTCGGCATGACGTGGACCGCAGAGAGTTCTGCCAAGTGAGTCAGCCTCCGTCGACTCGATATAAAACGCGCCGGTATCTAAGAAACCGCAGTTCGTATCAAACCTCCGGCTTGTGAATTATAGTGGATAACAACTCGAATGTTTGTCAACGGCGTGGACGCTATCAGTAATCGATTGGATAACATCAATTTAAATTATACAAGTAGGTGTTTTTATTTTCTTTTGTTATTTAAATACAAATAAAAAGAAAATTCAGAAAACATGCAATTGTCTGAATTTTCTTTTTAATTATACTTACTTAAAACCATTAGTGATATTGTTGGTCCCTAGTAAATAAAACATAAAGCCCATTTTGCCAAGTGTTAACTTCCGTAATAAAGATAATTGCCTTGTGTGATCCCACAGTCAAACTGTGCAAACAGTTTTGCGGGACGATGTATTTAGACATAAGTTTTTGTCAATTGTTTTAAATAATAAATAATTTTAAAAAATCATTCATTATGTCCATATCACGAATAGCTCTTATCAACTCCATCGCTATCTGAGACGGACGTAGTTTTCAATGATATGTTTACGTTTCAGCGATGCAACCTAAAGCTGAGAGGCCGCCGGTGTGCCCTAAGGCGAAGCTGCCGCTGCTGCACCTGACGCCGTCGGAGAAGAAGGGCGACGGCAGTCCGCGCCAGCCCGCAGACGACCCCTGGCTGCTCAAGCCCAACCACGACATCCCCCCGACTCCACCCCCGCAAGCCGAGCCCGTCCAAATCTACCCCGAGAGAACCGGGTAGCTCGCTAAGCCCGCAAACATTCTCGATTAAGAATATTGATCAAAATATACTTTCATATGGCAAGTTGCCATCGCGTCGGAAGACGGACTTTTAAACAAAGTCGTATAAAAATAAGCATAGCTCCATTTTATTAAGGAACTACGTAAATGCGAGTTAGAGGTGTCGAGACCGGAGACCGGACTTGGTCGGATGCCACCGTGCCGTCTGCGTCGGCTCCTGGGCGGATTCAATATTGCTCAAACATGTTACTGCTAAAACGCGAAATGTGATGTCGGCAGAATTATTGATTGTGATGTTAAATTAGGAGAATGTTTAGAAGACTTTGTGCTCTTTAAAGACATTAATGTAAGAAAGATGTTCTAACTATGTATAATTTAGGTACCTATCTATTTTACTGCTGCGTATGGATATATAAAAACAAATGACAATAAATATTGTATTGTAAGAGGTATCAGTACAGTGCACGTAACTAAAAGCCAAAATATTTAGTTAAAATGAATAAGAATTGGTTTAAAAGAATCTCATCATGATAATTATAAGACAATAAATGGTATTATAAAGATACATTTTCTGCTTACTCTTATTTAAAATGTATTTTCGTGTATTAAACTATGACATGTGAAAAACTCGAGAATACATATCATCCCTTTATTGAAAATAAAAACCATCATTCCTTGAATTTAAAGAAAAAGTTATTATGTTTGGTTTCAAAATAACGAAAATGTAAGGCAAGTATTAAAAAGAAAGAAGAAAACCAAGTCTAATCACGGATTATAACTTTTTCTTAAATAAAGTAGTATTCTAACGTAACTTTTTTCGTACCTATTTACTTCCAAAATAAACTTGCAGGTTATGGCTAGAAACAGACTCCCTCTTCAATTGATTAGTGGACATCTGGGAAAGTTATATATTTTCCGCGAATATAATCCCTAATCTAAAAAGGCAGGTATTCATGAAACTTATTTGATTAAGGGCCGATTTATAAATCCCCAGATAAAGGTATCTGTCAGATAAATGTTCGCTCTATCTTTTTATTTAATTTGACTTCTGAAAAAGACAGCCACGATTTTAACCGACGGATAATTTTATATGGGGAATGAAAAATCAGCCCAAACTTATCTATGAAATTTCGCGTAGTTGATAGTCCAAATGTCAATCCTTGTTATGGCGAAAAAAGTAGCATGACATGGAATCTCCGCGCCTTTTGATTTCAGCAAGAGTAGCTTAGATATCCAAACACATATATATAAAATGATACATAAGTAAGATATAATCACGCAGAAATCTTTGCTTTGAAGCATAAATTCCTAAAAACGTTCATTAAAAAAAACCTAGTAACAAGCCTTATCTTAAATCATATAGGTATATACTCGTGTACCTACAGGCCAAACACGCGTAGCAAAAACCGTCATAGATTTCACAGTAAGTATGCCAATTACCTAAGAATTACGTTTGATGAAAATGTATGTATGTACGCCGTAAATATTTAACTACAAAAGTATCAGATAAGAAAGAAATGTACAGTTTTCCCCAGTTTTTACCACGCTTTATAATTACGACAACGGTTCTCATGTGCTGAGGAAAACCCGCCTAAATAATATCTGTAATGCTAAGCGGTAAATCCTTCAGGAAAGTGTATGAAACCGTATAACATACGAGGGCAAGACTAGCGGTGTGTTGGGGTGGTTCTATAATAGCACATTGATTGGACACTTTCGACCTTTAGTAATTTTAGAATACTTAACCGAACACCCTTCATTTTTTTAAATTATCCTTTTATTACCTCAATTTATTCATCGGTTATTTGTATGTTTTTTTAAGGATAAACAAATCTTTAAATTATAAAGCGGTGCTAAGGTATATAATTTATTAACATAATCAGTAGAGAGGAAGAATTTAATAACATTTGTTATTAACTAAATATGGAACCTATTGGTCTTCTAAAATTATTTTTATTATTATTTGTATGTCTTTCCCGTTCACGATACAATGATATCCTGGACCTTTGGGAGGCGTGATTGGAGCCAAAGTACCAATGAGTACCACTTAGCCAACACATAGATGCCCTTTTGACACTTTAATGAAATGCAAGGGATACACCGACTATTATTAAAACCATCTATCAACTTTAACACATAACAAAAGTAAATATTATACCTAGGAAGTACGTATTTCTCATGGGCTAAATCACGAGTAAATAATAAATCAGGAAATTAGAAATAGGTCAACGCTCTTTGAGTCAGTCACCCTTCCCACAACCCATGCCTCGGCCGGTGACAGTGACACTTAAAACAATGTCTATTTCTATGTATTTAGTAAGTTACGCTTCCATTCTATACTAGGTACATCTAAAAACATACGAATAATATGTATGTGTTTTAACTTTTAACTATTGTGTATTCATCTCCACTACCTACTACTAGTGGCTGTGGTTTGTAGACATCGAAGCGATTTTTTTTATTTCTAAAAACTGACTACAAAAAAAACCTTTATAATTACTTATAATAAATAATCGAACCTGCTCACAAATTTTCACGGGAACCGGGACACAATGGACAATGGACATACTTAGTACAACAGCCGTATGGACAATACGAAAGCGCTGCGCGTTCGGTCAAATAGGCTCAAAAAACGAACTCTATCTATCTACCTCGAAATAGAGTCGGTTACAACTCACGAGATATATTTAAACGTATCAAGTACCATGTTTGCAGTTACTTTAAATAATGCAATTGATAATGTGAGATGTCATGAATGAGGCTTGTGCGCTAAGTTAACGTTAATTGAATAGATATCTAAATCGAACCAGATTAGAGAACACCAATACGCCGCCTACAGCACCATTAAAGCGGTCAATAAATTTAAATTAGTGGCTGCACTTAACTCTAGTTTATTCATCCCCATTTGTACCAAAAAAGTAATTGCGTCGTGGGTGTCGGTCGTGATGTAGTCGTCAAGTGCTCCAATTGTGGTATGTAGCTGATGCTCAGCCTGACTCACTAACGAAATTAACTTCCGCCATGACAGGTCCTACTCTAGCTCTCTTATGTATAGCTAAAATGCAACGCTTGCACGTAACCGCACTCGGCTACACGTGTATAGGTTGGCAAGTACTCTAATGCATTTACGTATAAAGATACGCCTTGAAGGATACAACGCGTGATTGCAATGGATTTGTATCTATCTCCCTGTAGATACTTTTAAGTATTAAGAGGCACTGACAAGTATTAAGTTGCAATAAATCGATTGAATTTATCCCCAAACAATCAAAAGGATTTACAATTCTGACGCACGTGCTATAATTATTAATCCGGTATGGACGTTAGGTTATTAAATATTACTTGCCTTTCTATAGGTTTTATTGATTACAGCTGCTTACGTACGTCTTACGATATCGCCGGTAAACCGGTATCGACCGGTGAAAAATTAATGTAATTTTTTAGACGTTACATATGAATACATCTCGATACACTTAAGCCATGAATATATATCTATTGTTAAAGACACGTTTGTAGAATTTGGTATCAATATACGAAACCTCAAGGGCAATAGTTAAACCACCCAAGAGCATTCGATGGTGCTCTAAGCGATGATAAGCGTGTGCTCGATCGATATTCACGTAAATACGTCAAATAACTACATTGTTTATGTCAACGTGAGTGATATCGAACGACAAGTACTAGAATGTTCGCTGTGACTCGGAACTATCGAAGCCTGGTTTGTGCCGGTGCAGTGGTATTGTCACTAGGTTTCCACTTACCTGGTGCGAAGTCACTTGTAAAGAAGTGGAGTTAATGTGAATTATATTTGAGTGGAGGGTCGCGACCCGCTGTACCACCGGCGAGGCTTCGTGTGATGTGTCGGCCTTTATCGGCAACTGAAGTTACGGGAAGACTGCCTAAATTGATAGAGACGGCACTGTCTCTTTGAACGTTAAACTTAACTATACCTACAAATTTTTTTGCTCATTTCGTAATACAGTAATTAAATAACGTTATGTTTCTGCATATTTAGGTAAGTAAAACTCCTAATCTTTTTTAAATAAACAGCTAAATTTTATAGCTTTATTACTGTTAATTTCCCAGGTATAGAACGCAACCTCAGGTATGAAACATGTTCGTACCGTGCTTTAGTGAGATATTATTTTGTGTTTGTTTCGTTGAATAGGCATGTCTATGCATTCATAACACTCTGCGAGGGTGTGTCCTGCGCCCTGAAAATGGTGCGCGCGCACCAACGGACAATGCCTAAGGAATACGTATTTGCCCTCTCTCGAGCCTTAACCGGCGGTAACATAACATTTATAGCTGTCCTCTTTCAATAAATGTCATGTGTGAGCGAGAGAGCATGTTTAAACTTTCGAAACGCAATTTTTACAATCCTTTTAAAAACAAAAGAGCCATGATGGCATTCAAAAGGTAGGAGAGAATCTTATGACTCATTTCTATTTGAGTCACCTTCTTTTCCCGATAGTCGTTAAAAATTAGGATAATCTTATTTTAGCCTTTGTTGGAACGGCGAAAGATTCTTGCGCCTTGAAGAGTCTTATGAGATGATTCACCTCTACCAGTTAGCCAAGCTTGAACTTGACCTCTGTGTAACTGTGATTTCCCAGAGTTTTTCCCAATTCTTCATACGACATAGAATAGAATACGTAAACGAGTTAAACGTACAAAGTCCCAACTGAAATTGTCTTTTGAGATGAGTCAAACCACTTACTAACATCGCCGTGAACTTACTCTTGACCTCAACCATTTACCTGTAACAACAAAAACATAATTAGGTAATTACTCGAATAAGACAGTAAAGTTACGGAAGAAAGACAGCCGGTGTAGCATGACTATAAAAATGCAAATTAATCACTTGCGACGTGACATTACCTAACGACCCGTAATTGGCCCTTACCTTACCTATAATACAAACGCGTACAGTCAAGGGCACCAATATGTATACATTTTTTTACCTTACTCCGTTGAACTAAGGTCCAAAAATGTCATACATAATTACATATTTATGTCCCTGACTGTACCTAAACGTAGGCCAGGGACAATGTATAGGTATTTAGAGTTTAATTTTACAAGCCCTTGCTGCCCTTGTAGCTTTGTAATAATAAAATCGATTTCCATTCACTGGTGGTAAGGTGGAGTTGATAATTAAACCGGAAAGTGGGTCTAGCGGAATTTTTCAATGGTTACTAGGTACTAAACTCTATAATAGTTACAGTCGAGCTTGAAAATGATGTGCATTGTGCACGGACAAAGTAGGTACCTAATCAAAAATATGTGAATACGAATTTATTGTGCCAGCGCATAAGTTTGCACTTACTGTTTTTGTTTTAACTAACTAAACTCGACTGTACGGCTCGTATTGCTTCTTTTAATTAAAGGCTTATTTTACAAGGTACAGTCAACCAATTTTATTTATGGGCCACTTTGTACCTTGTCACAGTGCTATTATTTTGAGATCTCTAGCGGCTTTCATATTAATTGTCATTTTGACAAGGTTCGAAGTGGCCTAGAAATCAAATTGGTTGACCGTACCTAAAATGACTTGCATGCTTTTGCCGCCGCGGTTTTTTTGGGGCCGCGGGCTACCGAGGTACTATGAGTACGAGTACAATCAAACCCCGCAACCTAATGAAAATTGCAAGTTCTTGCGCCGTCTAAATAGGTCTTAAGTCTTTTAACCCTTTTACCATCGTCGTCTGATGATGACAGACAGACTGAAGTGACAGTGTGAGTTATGGGTAATTTTGTTAACATTGAATCTACATTTCTTCTTCAAAAAAATGTCTGCGGATTATATTTAAGCTTAGAAATATGGAATCCTTAAGAGATGTATTCAAAGATAATAAAATATTAACTCTGACATGTATATATATATTTCAAATTTGTTTATTTATTAAGGATCGAAATGACATCTTTATTAGAAAAAGTGACTCTAAAAGTAACATCCGGTCACAATACAAATATGATGTAGTTATGTACGGTAAGACCTTCTAGCTTTATACTAAGCAAGAGCTCATATGTGTATGGAATTAAAATATTTAATTATTTGCCTGACCATATTAAGTCACAGGATGGGATTAGGTTTAAAACAAAGCTCAAGGAGTGGCTGTTGATGAAATGTTTTTATAATTTTAATGAATATTTTAGATGTTTTAATGTATAAGATTTTATTTAATGTGTTAATATTGTACGCCCGAAATGGGCTAACTGTTGGACTATTATACCTTATTACATTCGACCTAATTGTACACAGTTTCTGACAATAAAATTATCTTTTTATACTCGTCGACTACAATATTACAATTAGAACTTCATAGACCATTGCACAATATTATACATTTTAAGCTGAACTAAAAGTCTATGCTCTATGGAGTAATATAATATTTCATTGTACAACTGCGCGGAGAATCGAAATATCATTCAAAAATAGAACGCCGTAATTTGATGAAAAAAATTAAGTTTAAGGAGACTCATTTTATGAATATTTCAACATTGATAGTGCTTCCCGCGCTTCTGAACGTAAAACAGTCAATGCACTTGTCAAATGGTCTACCTACTTAAACGCTCGTCTGGATACTGGCCATAATTATTAGAAAAAATAAATAAATTTGACATGATGCCAAAGGCGGGCATGGACTGATAATTTTTTTTTTCAATCTTAACAGGGCACCGGCCCCGTGGTAATTGTTATTACTATTTTTACTTGTGATATTATCGTAAATTTCATAATTATTTAGACTTGTTCTCAATATTCATCAATACCCACGTGATACGTATTGTGATATGTGCAGACCACGTGTTATTAATCACCGTGTAACCTACATGCACAAATGAGATCGTTTCAGCGGCAACTTTCTGTTATTTTGTTATTTTCATGGACTCGTAGAAAAAGTATTGTATACAATAGTTATATAATTAGCTTTTTGAGCCTCGAACCTTACTTAGACCACTCGGCAAGCCTCGTGGTCTAAACGCGGTTCTCGACTAAAAAAGCATTCATTATATAACGATTGTATAAAATACTATTATCTTTATCTTTATGTAGGGTAAGCTTATTGTATATACTCCGTTTTATATTTTCATACATTAGTATGGTGATAAGTTTTATATAGATCTAAAAACTACCATACTGGGATATTTACCATGTATATTTGTATATGTGAGTTTCCGATATTTTATTTTTGTTTTATTTATATACATGGTAACATGTAAATGACCATGTGAGGTTAAATATTACGTTTGAAACAGAATTTGTAAATACTTGAGTTACTTGATTAAATAATATATCGAAGAAAAATTCAAATTATACATAATCAAAACATATACGGTTCCTATGAATCGATATGAACACATATCCGTTGTGCATCCAATTTTAATGTACCTACGTCTCTTCAATTTCAAGTTCCTAATATCATCAGTTTTTGACACTATGCGTGTCGTCCTTATCAATTGCGTAGATAGTCGTAGCAGTAGCTAGATCAATTCGTCAGTCAACGCGAGCCCCGAATTTCGTTGAACTTTTCCAAAACGCATTAATTCAGTTTTGTTACTGAAACGGCCTTGAAGATTACGAGCGAGTAAACTACCAGGAAGCGGTCGCGTTGCGTGCGGCTTTGCGCCGGTCGCCAGCTTTACCGCCCTCCCGGAAAATCTGGTGCAACTTTGTGAATTAAAGCTGTAAAATGGTTTTTTATTAAGTATCAATGTTCTGTGCATAATTTGAGTAAACACCATTAATTATAGTAATTGATGCAGACGAAGTTGGACCCGATAGGAGGTACCTAGCTAAAGTCGCTAATTAAATAATATGGGTTATGGATATGTAGTACCTATACCTATATATTATATTGAACTATTTTAAAAAGTCTCTCCCTGACTGCTGCTATTAATGTTAATGACTGTGAGGTTTTTGTCAGACTTAACTACAATATAATTTATACTTTGCAGATTCACATAGAGACGACTACGTATTTTGTACCTATTGATTTGAAACTTCCGTAATGTTAATAGCTTATTTTTAACAAAAACCAATTTGCAGCTCATACTATTGCAACAATGTTTTATATTTTGGGAAAATAGTACCTAACATAAAGTACGCACTTCTAGTTGGTAAAGTTTACTAGAAAGAAATAACAGCTAGTAGGCATTTATAAGTAATGGCGATGTGATACGTTGGATTTACTTTATCAATATCGTACTTTATACCTTGTAAGATGACGGATATATTGAGATTACCTGCGTGTATCGATCCAATCGTAACGTAATATTGTGAAAGTAATAATAGGTAGCTACGAGTACATTATCTGTGTCCGCGATTCCGGCCGTGCTTTACAAAAATGACAGACGGGGCCGCTTGATAATACCTATTACTGTAGCAGTAATCTATTTTTCTTGAAAAAAAACAACTTAATTTAGTACTTTTGGCTAAGTACTAAATTAATTTGTTTTTTTTTTCAGCCAGCCACGTCAGAAAAAAAAACAACTTCACCATGTAAACTGCTCTCCGAGAGATAAAATGCGTTAATTACCGAGGTACTACAGATGGCATTCGTCGTGGAGTTTTTGGTGGCTATAGAAATACCACGTAGTTCACCCCTGTCTGGGTACCTGGTTCGCAGATTTTCCGAGCTTTTCCCCAAATTCAGTGTCCAAAACCCATAAATAATTATGTATTACTTAAGTACTGTTTTATAAGTGAAGTTGTGGTTATACTACCTAACTGTTCATAGTTACCTAGGTAAATTAGTTCTATGACCGCCCAACGATATTGCTTCTGCTTAACTTCGATGTTTGATTAAGTACTTAAAATACTATTTTAATGATTTTATTACACATTTATAGTTTTCAGACTTTTCCATGTAGGTACGTGTACAGGTAGTATAAGACGATATTATCTACTTGCCAAACATAGTTCTAGGTCAAAACAAAGTAGGTACTTACCCTTTAAATTTTGTTTCCCTTGAGAATGTCAAAATATACGTTTTGTGCGGCATTAACCGCTTTTTTTACGTTAACTAAGTACTTAGTTTGATTTATTTTACAGCTTCAAGCTCAGAACATAAAAAAAATATCTGAGGCTTCAAGGGACTGGAGACCTGAGAATAACAAATATAGTTTTAATTTCAACTCGATACCTCCACGCGTTCCCGAGATAAAGGGTCTTGATATACAGGCAGACGGCCAACAAAGTGATATTATTATACTACCTATAAGAGTTCCGTTTTATCCTTTTGAGGTACGGAGCCATAAAAACAACTGAATTCAGATCTCATCTGTTTTTCGAACTCATATAAAAAGTACAGATGTTACAAGAATGCTGTGTTATTTTCAGGCGCGCGCGGGTAACCCCGGCCTCCGGCTAATGCACATCGCGTGCGACGGTCGCATGCACGAGGCTCATGTCATGCACGCCTGGCGTGAGCGTGAGCGTGAGCGTGACGCGCTATCCCCGTCTCATGCCAGATCATCACACTACGCATAACAGCTTTTATTGTCTGTACCTACTGAAACTCCTCACTAACTATCTCAATGAAGGTCCCGAACAAGGATACGGATATCCATTTATAGTATTTCATTTACACGGCAGATCACTGTTCACCTAACAAATTTAGAAAAATCGCTTAGCGCTTTGCGTAAGAGTCGAGCCACTCGAGCCATCCAAAATGTCCTCTCGCATTGGTTTACTTATACTTAAAATTATAAAAAATACAAAGGAAACTGATATTTTCTATTTAAGAGTCGCCATATTGATGTGAAATGTATAAAAATTGTAGCTCAAACATGAGAAATGAAGGGGTATAGTGCGCGCAATCCACGATCAATCGATGGCGCGCACTATAATATTATCACATTTATCACGAAAATGGTGCCGGACTTTTGTCATACGAGTATGTAAAGGGTTGTACACAAGAAAGGCATGGAGATATCAGGGCCATAACTTTAGTATGTAGGACAAAAGGACTCTACATCTCACATTTTATACCAGACACAATTTTTTTTAGAGAATAGATTAATAGTAATAGTAATGTTTATTGCAAACCATGGTATTACAGAGATGTTAAAATATAAAAAATAAAATCACATTGGACCCTGGTAGGGTGGGTACCTATATAGCAATATTTCTTAGGAGCTAAGTTGTTCACTATCTCAATGAAGGCCAAGAATATTTTATAGGGACTCTACATCTCTCTAATTTTATACCAGTAGGTTAGCTCCTTCTATTATCAGTTTAAGGCTGCGGCTATTCATTCATTTTGCGAAAAATGCTCATAGAAGCTCTAATAGAATCCATATGCAGTACTACGATAAACATTGCACGTGTTAAACAAATCGCCAACGCCATCTGCAAGTTTCAGAAAACATCGGTGACATTGCTGGTATCTTATACCGAGAAATACAGTAACGGTACGGTAGCGCCATCTGTGTATCGATACAGGCACTATGTACCGCAGAAACTCACGTGTTTTCCCGTAGCGGCATGGTGGCACTGCTAGAACAGTTTTCATTATAGCGAACTGAATTTTCCTACCTCACCTCGACAATGTTTTCATTTACAACGAGATGGCGCTGTAAGCAAGATTGTTAGTAATTATTATTGTTAGGTATGTTGCTTCTAGAAAATAATAATGTATTATTTTAAATTTGTTGTAATATTATATTAGTATGTTAGTAGGCACGGTATGTTAACAAAACTTCTCTAAATATGTTGACATTTTAGATAGGTAAAGTGAGAAACTATGCTTAGTACCGTAGCAGCAACAACTTGTTTTTATTATTATTTTATTAGAATTTGGTTCCCAGGCTTTACCCCGAACTCAGTTCAAAAACAATTAAAGGCTCAATTATCATTATCCTCGTAAAGTAACGACTAATAAACGGTTCCAGGCGCAAAATGCCAAAGATGTAGAGCTGTTATATTGTATCAGTGCACAGTGTTTGCTACAGTATATGTTTCTGGTGGATATGCTCATGAGTCATGTACGTATGTACTTCCGACTAGGGGACGACGCATGAGCTTTGAATATGTAGAGTAGGTACCTAACTCCCAATGCGCGCGTAATCCCTCACACCTGAGCATCATGGTTATTCATAGAAAAAGAGTCCATGGCTCAACCTTTACAAATAACGTAGATCATAATTTATAATAAAATGAATTACATTAACTTGTATATAGGTACGCACATAAATACAGAATTGATAGGTAATTGAGGATGTCGATTCTCATCTAAAATGCGTGTCATCCGCGAAGGCGCGCCCCTCCACAGGCCTGTGCCTGTGGAGGGGCGGGGCGCGCCACTCCCTACAATTGCGCATAGATTAGTATGGGATTCGCTGTGGAGGGGCGCGTCGTCATGGATGGCACGCACTATATATCTATACCTACATACCATGATTTTAGGGCTCCATACCTACCTAAAAAAGTCTGCCCTTGGTAGGTACAATAAAGTGCATTGTTTGTGCAATAAAGTTTAAATAAATATATACAAACAGAACAGCAAACTATATCGTTAGACACGACAGGAAAGAGCTCGTAGTGAGAATCTGAAATATATTTATAAATAGTTATAAGGTTATTTAAGCAAATCGGCAGAAATTAAATACACTATAGATGTCTGTGCTGGGCTGGTATGCTGGTAATGTTTTTGAGATCAATTTAGGACAAAAATACAAGCTTAAACCTGACTGTACCTACTTAGGTACATTCCAAACACCCTTCACATGTCAATGAGCTAACAATGTGGTAAGCAACACGAACCAGTTTCAAGTGTACTCACAACCCCTTTGGCGTCCCCAAAGTGGTACTAAAACGCACCCTTACCAATCCGACGAGCCGGCAGGGACAGTGAGTTTTGGTGAATTATCCGATTCAGCGCACCGAGCGAGACAAACGTATAGAATACCTCAAGTGAGAATAAATACTGCATACTTTTTTTGGTCTTTAGCCCTCAATTAGAAAGATTGTTCCCAATTGCTACGTTTAAATAATTTCGCTTGAGCTACACTGGATGGTAACTACAAAAATACCTACACCTACAGGCAAAGATAAAATTCCCCTGAATAAAATAACGTCGTAAACAACTACATTTTCACTTCAGGAAGCTTCATTTAAAGAATATTGCACTGATCGAAATAAACACAGTTAAATAACCTCTGTCTAAGTTTTTAGTGATATAAGAATAAACAGACATGTAAACCCTCGATGTGCTTGTGCATGTCGACTCGGACTTGACTTAGCAAAGCTATTAAGTGGATATGTAAAGTAATATGACTTATGACTGTAATTTTTAATTTAAACGATGTAAGTATATACCTACTAGGTACTTTACCTATTCTGTTCGAATGTTAAGAAATCACCACAAACCATTCTTATTCATAAAAAAATACCAACAAATTGCCACAGTTCACTCTATTTAGTATTAAATAGGTTAACAAGATTATATCAGGTGCAAAGTAAATACTAGGTACTTCGACTTAAAAAGATACCAATGGGGCGTATAACCAGATCAACGTAGGATGGCGTCATGAATGTCATCATAGAAGCCTGAGGCATCACTTACATCATCGGCAGAATTACATAGTGTTTAGTAGTTTACCCAATCGCATGGGTCACCGCCGCGCCGACGCACCTCGAAAAACATTCGTGGCACATAATACAGGATATAATTTAAATATATAGGTACCTAATACTAATTAGACTATTTCTTAAAGATTAGATAAAAGCTATAATAAGCATCCGCTGTGTCGTAAAGATAATGATGCAAGCCTTATCAGTTTATCAGAGCTGACGGATATGCTGGTTTATTAAAATAGCCTAAGCCCTAATCCTAGCCCTACTGAACTATTTTACAATGCACCGTGTTTGCAAGACTGTGACTTGAGCAACGCGGTAAGTTTTACTGAAACAGATTACCTGCGCCCAGCTAACACAGCTTGCTTGCCCTACTTTTCCTGTAGGTACCCAAAGTTGCTTCTTTGTCGGACGGAATGTTAAAAGGCTCATTAAACAAACTACGTAAACAATTGAAATGAAATCTACGTGAGCAATTGAAATGAAATCTACGTGAGCAATTGAAATAGCTGACACTTTATTTAGACTGTTATAAACTGTAACTAAAAATCGTCCAGTCGGCGTCGCAAACAACTTTACGCAATATACCGAACTGTAACTGTTTGCATGCATGCTCGAAACCGATGTGCTAAAATCTATACACTAGCTCTCGTGCGCTAAATTAGACAATTAGAGGTAGGTACGCGACGGTTTTATGAAACTCGCAATTGTGATTAATGTCACCCAGACAAGACTCGTGATAAAATTTGATTCTGGTGACCTCAGTAGGTACAGTGGAGTGGGATGCTCATCATCAATATCATCATCAACCTCATATTTAATACCTATGTAAGAGTATTGGTATTAATCAATCCATATTGTTTGGAGATATCCCCAAACAATATGGATTAATACAAAAACTCTTTATTGCACACTTCAACTAAAGGACACAGTACAGTACAAAATCACTAATAATAATGTTAATAGTCCCAACGCTAGCTGTACAGGGTGGACTTTTTACCATCATGTTAGTTTTACTTTTTTTTTATCTATGTACATGCAGTTTTCTCACAGTTAATGATAAATAGGTACTATAGTGGCTTTGTGAGCTGAGGACCTCGCGAGTGTCTGTTTTAAAATTTCAAAAATCTGACATGACAAAAAAAAGATCTATTATAACTGTAGAGAACAGCCGGAAATCCGGACATACGTAAGCATTTTTGTCGAAGCTGAAGCAGAGACCTTCGGTTCATTCAGTCAATAAAGTAAAAGGTATATTCGCAAATTAAATTTATAGTTAGGTGCGAGCCAGGATTCGAACCCACGACCTCCTGTTTGGAAGTCGCACGCTAGAACTGCTCGATCACAGTACAATGCCTTTTTTTTATAAAACCCGTTCTAAAATGTCAAAGCAGCCTTGAATCCCCGTCAGACCAAAATTAATCAGTAATTTATTTGGCAGCGAGGTAAGTAATCGTTCTTGTTTTAATTGTAAGTCCCGCCGCGCACGCAACGACGCTGCACTAAACTGTACTAATCGCAGCGATAATATCTACAAACAGTCGCAATTTCGCTCCGTCGGCGATCTTTATTGCCTTAATTTAAATTCGATTGTTACAAAAATGGCTAACTGTAATTTCGGTGTTTTTTCCAACAATGCTATGAGAATTAATCCTGTAAATGCTCGATTAACTCCTCCTACGCCCGTTCTCAACGTATGTAAGAAATATACCAGATAAACCAGGTTGCTAATAAGGCCTGTGGTGTTTTGTATTTTTCGTTCCATTATTAGAGATGAACAAGTTGGCAACCATCAAGGAATATTCTTAAAATAATTTAGGTACTGTTATAACTTGACGACGGCTTTAGCTTAGTTGGTAGTGACCCTGCCTACGAAGCTTCGGGTTCGAATCCCGGCCGGGGCATTTGTGTGATGAGCACGAATATTTGTTCTTGGGTCTTGGATGTTTTCTATCTTTTCTTGTATTCTTGTATGTGTTCTTGGGTCTTGGATGTTTTGTATGTGTTTTGTATCTATTTATCTATATAAGTATGTATATCGTCGCTTAGTACCCATAGAATAAGCTATGCTTAGTTTGGGACTAGGTTGATTTGTGTAGGATTGTCCACAAATACTTATTATTATTATATTAACTTGATGTGATCCTTTACTTTCCTGCCAGCATCCCTGGATCACAAAAATAACTCGGGGGCGTCAGAAAGACGTTCCCAAAGGCCCATCACCCACAGTTTTTAAATAGTTTCATTTCTGTTAACTTTTAAAAGATGTTCCGTTTTTTTTTTATGTACCTAATTTGTTTTAAAAAAAAATCTTAAATAGGATGCTAACCCAAATGTCTTTCCTTTATTTATCGTATCGTAGCGATTTCACATGGCTTTGGAAAGAAAGTGGCCGTAACAGCGCCTGTACGTTATAATCATAACTTCTTGATCAATTAAAATCACCCTATTAAGGATTTTATATTTCATTATATTTATTAAGGATTGCCAATAATTTACAGGTAATTAATAAAATCATTTACCGAAGCCTATTTAAAAAAGTAGATCAGAGTAGGTACTGTTGCTACTCACATGGTGTGGGACGTTGGGACGTGACGCGGGCGCCAAACTCGTCCGGCAATTTAACAATCACGAGAGAATAATCTCTCGTGACATCTGATGTCACTAAACGAGAATTAACTCCTGATGCTCCTCCTAGATAACAGACATCAGCTAATGTCATCTGTTTTACAATGCACCGAATATAGTGCGTGTCATCTACGAAGGCGCGCCCTGCCACAATCCAATCCGTACTAGGTATTGCGCATGGATTAGTAGGAAGTTCGCTGTGGAGGGGCACGTCGTCTTGGATGACACGCACTATAGTCTCGTAGGAACTCCAATAAAGAATGTGAGGTAATCGCCATTGAAGAAGTAATTTTTATGAACAATGGTTGACCTGTAATGTTGGCTAGGTATCAGTGGCGGAGCGTATATACAACTCGATTCCCACCGGCTTTCTAATTTTCAGCCAGTCCAGTTATTTTACTACGGTTCATGAAGAATAAGAAAATAAATTATTTCCGGCTTCCCTAAAAATATTTTTGACGCGACGCCACTGCTAGGTATATAGGTAAATGGACATTTACGATTATTTCGGCCTACTTCCCAGTTTTAATAACTACCTAGTTACTGATATTGGTTAATATCGAAGTAACAATTTTATTCCAGCAGAGGAAAAAACCAATCCATACAAAAAGTTTTTTTAGGTAATAAAAAAATAGAAAAAACTTTATTTCGACAACATGCTGGGAGTTATGGTGGTTGTTAGTTTTGGCGGCATCCAAACTTTATTGACTGTGTTGCCAACATTAATAAACACTTTCTGGCTATTCAACGTCAAGAGTCATTTGTTAAAATGGTAGTTGCGTATCTTCGTGCCGCTATTGTTCGATTTACAGTTCATTAATCAGCGTCCTTTCTTGTTAAATCAAAAGGGCATAAGATAGTTGAAAAACAGACATTCATAAGTTTCTTAAAGCTTAAAATGCAGCATCATTGTGCGAAGTTTCGGGATCTCGACGCGCCCACATAAGCCGCGCCCTAGTTAGTAATTTAATAAACGCTTTTTAATAACCGGGAGCTAGGGACGTGGGTCAAAAACTAGCAAACTCATTGATCTACTTTAACTAAATATGTTCGGTAAAAAGTAGATAAAAAAGTAATATTATTATTAAAACTTATGAATAAGAATCATCTAATCTCCGAAAGTACACTAAAGGATCTGAATTCTCGTCGTTGCAAGCAGAATGCATCATTAATTCATAAAGTAACATCAAGCAAAATTTAAGTTATACTTAGGTCTTCGGATCTTTCAAAGTTAACCTTAGGTCTTTCAATCTAAAAGGTTTTACGTATATAGGAGTCTGCGGATCTCTCAATCTAGTCATGGATCTGAGCTGCCTCCAGCTAAATGATTGATGATGGCACATTCCATCCTCAGTTCCTATATTGCTGTAAATTGCAGACTCGTGCCCTAAATATGTTCCCGGACGTCCCGGAGCGCTTCCCTTTTACCAGCTCTTTGTCCCAACTAACGGATACGCCGTGCTCGGTAAATCCAATCTAACATAATGGGCTTTTTACATAAAACTATCGGCTCAACAAAAATGATCTCTGACTGCCTTTTTAACGGGCGTGAGAAGATGAGGAATTACATATCTACGAGTAGCCATCGACTAGCTTCATCGACAAAGAAGTAAGTTTTAGGGTTCCGTATAATGGTCGGGTTCAAAATCATGACTCCAGTAAACCCTTAAGCCTCACTCACGAGCCTGATAAATTAATTAAAAAAAAACTTACTTAATGAACTGGATTACAGACCATGAGGTTAATTATTCTCAATACAGTGTCATAAAAATGACCCCACATTATGCAACAAAGCAACTCTCGTGGAATATTCAATCGACCTTAATGAAGCGGTGCAGTTGGGGCCAGTAGCCCAATCGGCTACAAATTAACGAATTAGTTTAATGACCATCTACATTCCGGTTTTAACATTCGATGCAATGTTACTGCTGTAGTTACTGGTGCGATTGAATCTGATGAGCTTCCTCTGTGCCTTGATTCATTCGTCTAATGATTAAATTAAATGAATTAATCATGCGTACACTATGCTTAAATTAAGAGTACCTAGTTAACTGCCTCTGTTTGGTTTGGTACAGCATACATATTTAGAAGGGATGGACATTATATTTTATAGTCACTGTGGGTAATCTCAAAACCGAACCACATCTAAACCAATCTCTTAAGTAAGATTACCTAGTTACTTACTGATGGTGTTCATTAAACATCAATTCACACCTGGGCAAATTAAAAATCAATTTCTAGTAATTTTTCACACTTTACAACTTCCCTATACATCAAAATCTTTTGAGATGCTTCTTTTTCTTTTTATGATTTATAATAATAATAAATAAAGAACAGGCGGTCTTATCGCTATAGAGCGATCTCTTCCAGACAACCTTTTTTCCTTTTTTTATCATTTTTTTTATTTGACAAAAGAAGGATGATGATATCGTTATCTTACGTTAGTATTTACATTGAAATCGTGCTAAAAGACAACAATGCGTCGCGAGCTCAGCGAGCGCTCGAAATCTGAAACAATGCATTCGATAGGGCTGGCGCATTGACAAAGTAATTAATTAGTAATTACATCGTTACCTAATAATATTATCTACCTATGTATTTTAAATCTTGTTACTGATACTACTATAGTACACACATAGTACAGTCAAGGGCACCAATATGTATACACTTTTGGACCTTATTTCAATGGAATAAGGTGAAAAAGTGTATACATATTGGTGCCCTTGACTGTACAAAGTTGAAGCCTTCACCTGGCGAACCAACGAAAATGGAAAAAAATGTTTTGTTGTTAATCTTTCCGAAGCGCCAATAACCCGAAAATGCCAAATAATGCCAAAGCGGACTAAGGCTTCTCTAGGTCACAAACAGGACAACACAAGGAGGATTACTTATCCCTCCCGTAAGCCAGGAGATTGCCGTGGTAGAGTTATATTATACTAAACGTTACGTATAAATTACTGCTTTAACTTCTTAACGTTCGCAAAAAAACCTAAACATGTACGAGTAGTGTTGCCAAATAAAATTTTAATTTTGTTTTGTATTATAGTGGTAACCCTAGTGGCCGAGGCCGGCAGCGCTAAGGGCAAAGACACCACATTATCACTCAAACGAGAGTAAGTGAGTTTAATTGTGTTTATGGCATTAACATAACACAATAGGAGCAGTCGCCAGGTCGCCACGCACGTCGACCGCCATTGTTGCCACTGGGATTTTACCTACCTAAAATATCACTCTGACTTTCAAATCTTTTCTGTTACTTCCGCTTTTCTCAAGAAAAAATCTACTTAAGTGGGACTATGATATTTAAAATAGTTTGTAATAACAAACAGCTGTAGATAATTGATATTACAGTAGTTGTAACCAGCGAATACATCGAGCCATAAGAAGTCTCTTGATATCTTTGATATTATTGAGCATTATATCAATTTTCCAACGTATTAGAAAGTAATATACTACCTATATACACATGATAATTATCCATTTAAACTCTACATCGGACAGGTGTACACAACAAAAATAGGTACTAAAACACCCAACTAACTAAGGTAAGTACTTTGTGAACCACTAGTAAGTACCCGTTCCGATTGTTGCGTTTTTATCAAACTTTATTAATGACTTTTTTTTTGTTTTCCTATCGAGCAGTGGGAATTTGTGAATGGTATGCTCGAAATCAAAGAGTTTCATTGTATTCTAAAATAAAAACAGTGGGAAAGTGCGTGTGAAAGGAACTTCTTCAGAGTACTACTTATAAATGAGCAGGTCTTTGAGTACAGTTAACGCCTTGTTTATAAAGTAGTCGGTGATACACGTACATACCTAGTCGTCTAATTTTGTGAGAAAATGTTTAGTGATACCGTTTGTAGCTACAGAATACTAATGAGACCAATTTCTATGGTTATTTGTCCGTTCGCAGTTTAGATATGGAAACTAAGATTAATATTTATTTTTTCGTATTTTGTACAAACTATGTAGCATTTAAAGTGAACTAAAAACCTAGGTATCTACTCAAAATTGAGACATCTATCTAGATTATTCTAGAGTATAGGTTAACATCATTTATGAAACATAGATACCTACTCATTACCTACTTTAAATAATACAAATATCATATATATGAAACACAAATATAAATATAGCTAGCACCATGATTGTAATCAGCATCTAGGATCTATAAGGATGGGCATCCCAGAGCTTATGCGCCTACGTACAGAATAAAGTTAATTTTATTCATTTTATTCTTTTTTTTATCTTCACACCCATATCTACATATTCGTCTTCTTGTTCCTCTTATTCTTATAGACACCGTTCTTATTATTGATATTTGTATTTTTACTTTGAGCCAGCTAATTATTTGTGAGTATTATTAGTTTAGACTATTTCTCACTTAGCTTGAGAGAAGTTTTCTTTATGAACGATTCATATTCGGTTCCCACAATGCCGTCACAGGAGACTACAAGAGGAGTAAATGAGGCTCTAAAGGTCTTCTGCAGCCAGGTCTTATTTGCGATGTTTTTCGCGGGCATGTATTTGCGAGATTATGCGCCAGGTGAATGGACCATATGAGTTGGCGTCAGCATTTACGATGCGAATGTCAAAGAACGCCTTCATCGATTATTCTTTCAACCACCCAAATTCAACAAATAGTCCTACACTAATAAACTAATAATATTAAGCCATCGCTACCGGTGACTGGGATCCCCGGCCGGATAACAAAAGATTCTTTTGTTTTGTTGTTTTCGCTGGGAGAGGACGGGTCACAGTTTTTGCAAGTAAGACCGTGTCTGTGACGTCGGTGTATTAGCAAATTGCCTTGCGTTCGAATAAATGCAACTCATGAGATACCGACAAGATATTAATGATGGATCTGAAGAAAACAAATTGCCCTTTTCACTAATTTAACTTATCCCGATTCCTTTCTACTCATGTAATAGATATTTTTTTGTAGGATTTATATATACAACTAGCTTTTGCCCGCTTGCATGCTAGTCCAGGCTGTAAACTCATTGTATACCAAGTTTCGTCTTAATCCGTTCAGCCGTTTTTGCGTGATTGAGTCACAAACATCCACACAAACATACTAACTTTCGCATTTATAATATTAATAATATAATAATAGTAGGATTAACTACTACATTGTACGATGGCTGTGTTTGTGTTCGCACGGAAATATGTAACATATCGCTGGTGGATGCGCAGCCTTAGTGTAAGCATATATGGTAATAAATCAATAACGTGTAATAGAATCATCAATATGTAGCTAATTACATTGAAATAGCAGTAATCAGTTGTAATTACGCGTCATGCAATTGGCGGGCGGGAGACCTAGACTTGGCGCGCGCTGTGTCAGGCACCGTTCTTTCCAACGGCATGCAGTGTCGCGGCTGATACCTTTTGTTACCACTGATAATTAGCGACTCGATATTTATGCTACTAACTCATGAAAAAATAATGCTTTTAATTGATTGAAGCACGGACTGGAGTAAGAAAGTATAGCTGAAATCGTGTGCCGTTATTAGACTTATCAGGGTCATAAACACTTGCAAAAACAAAAGTCGTCTCTCCTGTGGTCAATAGTTAACGGATTATGAGCATGTGAGTTATGATTTTATTACATGGATTTATAGAACCGGAGACGCCGTTTATGCGGGTTACTAGACCAATCCAAAATTAAGCTTTGTAGCCCTTAACTTTTGATATATATGTCCACAGGAAAGACGCGAACCTAAATCTGTTTATGACCCATCAGTGATTAAAAGGTAGGTACTATTCGCCATGCTTATGCTTGCTTATTTGATAGCCGTCCCGAACCAGGCCAAGGGTTAGATCGGATTGTACGATTCATATTCCAATTTGATTTCGAAGTTATTCGAGCCCTCGTCCTTAGTGCGCGAGCGCACGAAACATATTTCAATGCGAAACATAGGCATTAGATCGACCCCTAGGTGCAACGAGCGAAACACCTATGAGTGCGGGCACTATTTTGTTTTGATGAGTAAATCACCGGGCTGAAGTAGGGCGCGCCTCGCTGGGGATAAAGATAACTCGGAGCAATGTCAATACCTACTAACAAGTACGTGTGACTAATAATAAAAATAAGATTGTGGATATGTGAATGCGTTACTACTTATATTACTTATGCATAACTCATCAAACGATCGTTACTTTTTAGGGTTCCGTACCAAAAAGGTAAAAAAGGAACCCTATTGGTTTCACTTTGTCTGTCTGTCTGTCTGTCTGTCACATCGCTAAATATCTCAGGAACTACTTATCCTATCGATTTGAAATTTGGAATAGTTATAAACAAGGGTAACCCAGATACATAGAAGATGGTTTTTTTAAATTATTTTATTTTATTTTCTGTGAATAATGACAGATAAAAGGGGGTTCAAAATTTCAAAGTCTGGCAACTATGTCAAGTGGGGTATCATATGAAAGGGCTTGACTTGTACATTCTGAAACAATTTTTAGTTTTTTTTTTTCGTTGGGGAAATTTCGATTTACGTGGGAAAATGTAAAAAAAAACACCATTCCCCCCCCCTTATCTCCGAAGTTTACGAAGAAAAAAATTTGAAATTATTACACAACATTAATATGCATGTATATTTTACAGGAAAAATATAGCCATAGCCCTATCTAGTTTTTCTTTTTTTTAATCATCAAAAAACTCTTCTATAGTAAGTTTGTAATTTAAGCACCTTTGTATATATTTTTGTTTTATATTTAAATTTACAAAATTACGCTGAAAATACCTTCTTTCAAATAAAAAAAACAATTATTGAAATCGGTTTATGTGATAAAGAATTATCCTTGAAAAACCAACATACGTACTAAGTTATTCAGTCGCGCAAAATAGTAACACAATGCGCCGATAGATGGTGCTGTCATGTTTTTTTAAGATTGTTCCTGAATTAATGGGGTCGGGACGGGTACACAACTACATATACAAGAACTGTGTACGGAACCCTCGGTGCGCGAGTCAGACTCGCACTTGACCGGTTTTATTATACTTCCATGGAACAATGACTGCGCGCGACCGTTTTCTGAGACCAATTATGAGACACCTATGAAAACTACATATAAATATCGTTTTATCCAATAACGTTCCTACTGGCTAGACTTAACCTTAAAACACTTTGCGGTGATTTCAGTAGAGTAACTGTTTCGTTAACATTTTCATGTAACTATAATAATTATTTCATTTAGTATCCTTGGATAATGACAGGATTAAACGAACTTACCTGAAGTGAAGTTCTATCCTGATTATATGAAGTATTTAGTCCGTGGTATAATAACTTTGAGAGAGCTGGTATCACAGTGCCTCAAACGCCGCGATTTCATAGATTCTAGATAAAAAAAAAAACAAAAATAACCAATACCTGTCAAACAACAGATGTCAAATCATTAAGTTTAGAGCTACAACAGGGGAAAAATTTAGCATGCATCATGATAATATTTGGGAGGGAGGGAACTCCCTACCACGGACTAAATACTTCATATAATCAGGATAGAACTTCACTTCAGGTAAGTTCGTTTAATCCTGTCATTATATTCGTTATTTAGTCCGTGGTATAATAACTTTGAGATGTTTAGAGGAACTAACATTCTTCATACACCCATTACCTTATAATGTGCACCCATTACATAATAATATTCTAATTCAAATTTTAAACGTTTTCATGAAAATGCAAGATAATCTCATTTCCTCTCGGCCATCATCTCTAATCAATCAGACGCCCATAACAGGCCGCCTATGATGTGTATGTATCATTTCTTATTGTTTCCGTATGACTATAGCTACGAGGAATTTTAAACGCTGTATAGGTACCTATACAATTTAATTTGATTTTACAATACTTATACATTATATTGGTATAATACCTAACATTGAATTACTTTATTATCTTGTAGTAAATTTTTTTAGAATAAGCGCACCTAAGTATTATTTATTATAAATATAAAAAATATGATTATTTATTATTATCATTTACCTTACTAATCAAAGTACAGAACACATAATATGTACATACATTTTCCTGCAAGACTGTATCAACATTTTGTGCAGGTAACAATGAATATCAGTGTGCCATTATATTTAAAAAATATATATATATACGTAGTTAATTAATAGCAAGTCTTTAATACCCTAAAGGTAAAGTATATTTGCGCGGATTGCATTTTAGCCATCTCTAAAAATGTCCAAAAAGTGGTCTATTATATTGACTGCATTTATAATATTTGAAATTACACCTTGTAAACCACATTTTACGGTATCCATTCAACGATGGAGAGATCTCTATAAAGTCTATTCAAGTTTTTGAAAGATTAAAAGAAAAAAACACTCTTGCAATTCTTGTTAACATAAAGATGTGACAAATTTTTATGAAAATGTATTCTGAGACCTAACTTCTTTAGTTTGTATTAGTTACTATAAAAACCCCAGACAATAAACCAGCCAATAATCCTCTCAGTTGTCTGTAGTCTCATGTTTTCTGGCTATTCAGCTATGTTTAGTTGATATTCAGTCGGAGATAATAAGACCATTATAACATGCTTAGAAAATAGGGATGGCCCATGTGAAAAGGGGTTCAAAAATGTCAACCAAAGCCTTGTTCGTGCAGTGGACAAACCAGTGAAGGCAGTGAAGGATAATACAACCAAAACATGAGGATTAGTCATGTCGAAATGCTTTTGATATTTTATGCCGCATATCTTAAACTTAAGAAGTAAAAATTTAAGATGATAGCTGATTTTCTAATCCATTCATCTAAGTTTAACTGAACGAGGTCATTTATAAGGATAAGTTCGCCTTTTACCTTTACTCGTGTGCGACATATTTACACAGGTATGTTTTAACATTGATATTGAATAATAAATAACTTTCATACATTTAAACATTATTGGGGTCAATACTGAAAAAAGTATTTTAATCATTAGTAGCAACTTTCCTAAAACATTTATGTTAAGCATATTATAATGTTAAATGTGTAGGTAATATACAACGCTATTACAACTGCAATATGCACCACTACAATATATTTTTATTCCAGTAATTATACTTAGAGCCTGAAGGCTCTTATTATATACCACGCAATGCGCAGTAGACCTTTTGAATGTTTTTTCGTTGACTTGTGTAGTGGCATGTAGAGATGTTTGACCATTGATTCATTACAAAAAATCATAACCCTTCCTTTTGACTTTGCTGTCGTCGGGTAAAAAAGGGGGCCTACCTATCAAAGCAAATTTAAAATTAATAAAGCAGTGTTCAATAAAATTTATAAAGGTGGAAGCATGTTAATGAAACACGTACTTCAAATACAGTGGATTTGAATCTGTTCTTCTAGATATGTAGGTATGACACAAATTTCCAATTTTAATTTATATTTCCTTGAAGAGCTCACGTTTTGATGAATTTTAATTTTCTTGATGTATGAATCAATTTAGTGTCGATTAGAGCAATCTGCTTGCAATAAATCAGTCAGTGCAACCTTATCATATAAAATGTTTATATACTTTTTAGATTTTTGTTGTTGTACAAATTTGGTCGCACCTTTAGGTTTTCACCGTATGAAATTCACTAAATAGTTATATGCTTCACGAATATACGGCATATCTATGTTCTTATTTAAATAAGTGGAAATTTTTATAAATAATAATTGATTTCTTTTACTGAAATGTTGTAACTATCAGCCACATTCCTTTCTATTTTATCGGTCCATTTGTATCTATTTTTCTCCCAAAAATCCTTTTATGTATATTAGTAGTTGTAAGTAAATACACCCCCAAATAATTATTAAATAAAATACACCCAGAAACAATAATAATAATCTCTTGCCATGTTTCAGAATATTCTTCTGAATTACTTATGTTGTAACACTATGTTTAAAGTCTAGTTGTTATCCATGAATATTTTCAATAACATACTTCAAAATATATATTTTTCTTTGACATACAGTCCATAATAGGCTTGTCAAACACAATGGTGTCTTTGAAATGGACAGAAGGAATGATTGTTATTATGTTAATATCATGACTCTGGAATAAATTAATATGTGTGTACATCACACAATTTTTTATTAATTATAAAAAACAATAATAATAACAAATGAATATCTGAATATCCATCAATCAATCTTCATGTTTTTATTATGTATGTTGAGTTCTTAGAATATATTTTCTAAGACATGCAACTGAACCCTTTGAATGTTAAAATGATGTACTTATAAAGCTTATTTACACCAACATTCCAACAGCGTCGAAATGACAGGTGACATCATACTTAAATAAGAAGATAGTTCTTCAAAGTTTACCTCCCATTGTTTTTGATATCAACTTGAGCATTTTTGTTCAAACAAACTTAAGGTGTTGTGGGTGGTAAGAATATGAATTGTAATATTGTTGCATTAAATTTAAAACATTCGTGTATATTCACCTTCATAAGTTGGAATTTTAATCTTTAATAACATATGGTAGTAAAGAATGTTCTTTACCTATTCTCCAGGTAAAAATAAACAGGATAAATTATCATACTATTCATCTTTAAATTATAAGATTGCTTAACAAAATATTCAGTTCCAAATAAAGTTCTCTTATAAAAATCACTGTATATTTGTTCTTCTCTGGCAGAAAATATGGATTCTTGCAGTCAGGCAGTTATTATTGACTGTGGTCTGTGACCCTGAAAATTCGGAAACCCTTTGCCAGAATATGCAATCTGGGTATTTATAATGATGAAGAGGTCTATTGCCTCGTTTATATATCATTCATAATATATATATTTTTGCCATTAACTAGGCTTTTGTCAATTGACATACTTTAGACCAAGGAACAAAATATTTTTTAAAGATGTAGGTACACAAACTGTGCTAATACTTAATCATAATATTTGTTGAATATAGTTTGTGAGATTGATAAATTTAGACAACACTGTTGCATCACATGTTTGAACCTCACAAGACCCCATCACTTAACATATGTTATTTCTATATACCTCGATATCTATATTGGACTCTTGATGGATTTTTGAAATGTCAGAAAAAATGTTTAACTGCATCACACTTGGTTGGCATTTTGCAATTGCTCAATTTGTAAGTATTATTACAACAAGGGATCCAACTTTGATATGGTTTGTGAAAATTGGTTAATTTTCAGAGCTTGACCACATATATAACTTTCTTATTAGGTATTTGAGATAAAACTGATTTAATTTTTAAGGCTCGATAATGTAATGCAACCAACTCTTAAGTTGGGATATCTTGTACAAGTATTTGTTAGTACCTTCTGCTGGTTACTTGGTGCTGATTATTTGCTTTTCCTCTTGAGTGCTGTCTCCTTTCCAGTGAACCTTGCTTTCTACCATGTATTACTCAATCAAGAAGTGAGTTGCTTTTTGGATCTATTTGCTTAAGTTAATTTTAATTTAGCAAAGCAGTACAAAATCAATTTGCAGTATACTGTTGGCAACATAAAATTGAAATGTACTTTTGCCCACCAAGCCGGGAACAATGCCCAACTGTTTAGAGAAATCTTTCCAACGGAAAAGGTACAATGAATAAGATATTTTCTGTGTATAGAAGTTTATATAAACTTATATAAATTACTATTATGATTTAACTTCTCCCAACGGGAGATGGAAATATGAGTGGTCAGTACCTTAGAACCAAATTGTATACATATTTATAGAGAAAATATATATTCCAACAGAATCAGTGGTCCAATCTTAACATGTAAGAAAAAAATGTATATCCCAACGGCTAGTCTTCTATTCCAACGGAATAGGAGCCTTAACTTCCAACGGAATTAGTGCCAGCTTTATATTCCAACGGAATAGGAGCCAAAGTCTTAAATTCCAACGGAATTAGTTCCAGAGTCCTTTATTCCAACGGAATAGGTCTTATAATCATCAGTCGCTCCCCCAATGCTGAGGATCGTGGCATCATGTCCCATTCTTGCTGACCATCAGACTCCTCCAGACTGCGCCAGTCTTAAATTCCAACGGAATGAATGCTAGAGTCTTATATTCCCGCGGAATAAGTGCGACAAAGTGTAACATGATAATGTATTGTTTCATACACTCTGGCTGGGAAGAAACCTTAGAGGTTATGTTATGATTATGACTGAAATATTCATTAATACTCTGAAGTTCAGCGTTGTGTCAGAGCCTTAGTCTTTTCCAACGGAAAAAACGACACCATATGACATAATGTGTCGTAAAATATGATTTTTCGAACCAAAACTGGACCTTAGACTCTTTGACCACAACAACCAAAAAATTCAGCTTATCTCAAAGAGATCCTCTCTCCCAACGGGAAAGGTGACATACTATATACTTATTATGCCGGTAATAGTGTAATTGCATGTAATTAAATAACAGTTTCTAGTCTTAACTTACGAGCTGAAGCACTTTTCAAATTTGCGATTTTCACGTATAACTACCATGATCCGGGCCACTCCTTCATTCTTTTGCTTCCATTTATCCGTTTGGGTGTCGGAAATATTCATGAAACCTGAAATTTCACTGAAAAAACTAAGAAAAACACTTTTTCCCCTGCGCGACGTAACGAAGTTTCGGCGCGTAGATAACCAATGATTTGACATCTGTTGTTTGACAGGTATTGGTTATTTTTGTTTTTTTTTTTATCTAGAATCTATGAAATCGCGGCGTTTGAGGCACTGTGATACCAGCTCTCTCAAAGTTATTATACCACGGACTAAATAACGAATATAATTAATGATATCAAATCCATACGAAGATCTGTCATTCTCATTACCTACAGATTTTTATTTTCTCTATCCAAGATGAGAGGTTAATTATAGAACTATACCTACCTACATTGAACCTACACCTTTAACTGCGATTCGTATAGCACTTTTAACTGCACAAACCAATATCAATAGTATCATACTTAAATTAATAATAAGAACATGTTATTTTAAAACACAATTGCCACCCATAAATATCTTAAATATTTAAAAATTTAAACCAGCCAAGTGCGAGTCGGACTCGGAGGGTTCTGTGCCATTATCTATAAAAACGGCAAAAAATTATGTCTGTTGTATGGAAACCCCCTTAAATATTTATTTTATTCTATTTTTTAGTATTTGTTGCCATAGCGGCAACAGAAATACATCCTCTGTGAAAATTTCAACTGTTTACCTATCACGGTTCATGCCTCATGAGATACAGCCCTGTGCCAGACGGACAGACAGCGTAGTCTTAGTAATAGGGTCCCGTTTTACCCTTTGGGTACGGAACCCTAAAAAAACGCAGTTATAGCTCAATAAGAGAAATCAGCAGAAGTGTGATAATATTTAGAATGCCACCTACACGCAGTATTTGTGGTGTGGAGTTGGCGTTCTGTCAACAAACCAGCCAGAGCAACGCTCTCGCTCATATTGATTCGTTTGTTATTTTATTTTTACATATTACTATGAAATTGACACGTGAGAGTGAATTAAGTGTCGTGAAATGCAATTAAGGCGCTACAACGCGAAATATCGCGTTCTTTGAAACGCTGTTCTGTCCAGATGAAGAAACAATAGGGATTGATTTACAGATATATGATTCCTGACTATATGATTGTGTTTTTGACAATAGCCGAAACATGATTGCTTAAAATTTTCTCGATAGAAAAAAAATCCAAAGTTGAGTCTTTATTTTCCTTTTTTTACTCAGCCTACTAAAACTACACATTATTAAACGACACAAATAAGTTAATATTAATAGTTTAGTTATATTTAAGTAGTTTTACGTTTCTGTTTTTTTTTTCTTTGTTATTGAAATAAACATTTTTACAGTTAATATGATGGCATTTTGACACAGTCAGATATTTATCTAGATTTGTCTGAAAAAGTCATTCCCGAAGAGTGTTGTATCCCGTTTTGTTGTGCGCAAAAGACATAAGCGTGTCTAATATAAGATTTTAAACTCAAATGGTAATTTACATTAGAATATACATAATATACATGGTAAATATCCCGTTATTAATCGTAATTCTAATAAGCGTGTCTCTTTCACGGGGGGCGTGGTTTACCGAATCGATATATCCCCTTAACATTTAATCTCATTTAATCACTTTTTTTTCTATGCCTAGTCGGAGTAGAGGAGTAAAACAAAACTAAGTTCGCTTTTTCGAATATTTACTGATTAATAAGTTAAGAGTTGTAGACACAGGAAGTGCCTAACTCGATACTGGGGGCCGATTTTTGAGTGTCGAACGCTCGACTTTTCAGTCGTAATCTGTCAAAAAACTATAGTGTTTTGACAGATGTCGAGTGAAAATTCGAGCGTTCGACACTCAAAAATCGGCCCCTTATTCGACAATATTTTACCTACTTTTTGTCACAACGTTCACCCGCTTGTATTTTGAAGCTTTGATTTTTGAATAAGGTCACTGTGGGGAACACTGAGGGAAACAGCTTCTGGCGAGTCTCAAGTCTCAAGTAGATGTTTAGAAGTTTTGTTCTTTTTTGTAGAATAAAAAACAAATATTGTAGAATAACATGTTTCTAGTTAATTCATAAAGATAAGCGAGTATAAAGACGTATGCTTAAATGCATTTACTATTAAAAATTTGAGTAGTAAATCATTGCAGTTTAAAATAGTTTACTTCCGAACACGTCAGAAACCAACCTTAAAAGTCTTTTCTTAGAAATACTTTTCAGGTTTCATAGCCTTGAGGCACGAATACTAAGTAAAGAAAACTGAAACAAAGACTGTAAAACATACAAATTTTACTTAGTAAGGTAAGTGTACGGAATTACGGAGTATTAAGGCATTTTTGACTTTGTAAGCTATTTGCAGCAAAACCAGACATTTTAGCTAATTGAAATTGGTTCACTAGTAAAGACTGGCTTTAAGAGTATAGGATGTTATACAACAACTTTAAATTAAACTGCATTTTGATAAGTAATAGTCATTTTTATGACCCTCTTAAATGTCCGTTATTACGGATTAAAAATAGTCTCAGTCGGTTATTCCGTTAATGCGTGCACGTAAATCCGGTAAATACTGTAAATGCCCCTTTTCTGCAGAATTAATGAAATAGGACACAAAAAAATAATATGACTTGATCAAAAATAAAATAACATTACATATTTGACAAAAAAAAGGTTTAAATATATTTATTATTAGAGGAGACGAGGGTAAGTGGATCCGGTCATAATTTTCAGTTAATCTCTACTTTTGTGGGGCAAATGAAAATGACGTCTTCCAAGTCGTTGCCGGTGGAGACAAATGGGAAAAATCTGATTCTGAATCTGTCCCACACACACAGGGGACTGATGGTTAGAGACAAATGGGTCCTAAAATTAGTGTCCCCAATTTTCCCCAAGTGTCTAGTTCGGTCTAAAAACTCGATGTGCGTTAGTTTACATTAATATAGCTAAAAAATACTGAGTTAATCATTTAAAATCATAAGTATAACTCCAGAATTATTTTAACGCAATTAGAAGCACAGCCAAAGAAACATTGTAGGGAATTGCGGAAGTCAGAAATTTGATAACTTTAGACTGTTTTTTTTATAACAATGGTCCACAAAATCATAATACGTAATTTGATCATATGCAACTATGGCAAACATCATGCTCGTAACGGCGCTGTTTGTTTGATTATCTTATGTGAATTCCTGGCAAAACCCAAAAACAAAATCCCTTTATTTTCTTCAATTGCGTAAGTTTGCCGCTTTTCGGGACAAGGCTGTTTTTTGATGTATGTAATTGCGGCAATCAGTAAATCGGCCGTAATTTACTAAATTATAACGGAATTTCCATGTTAATTTATTTAGTCAACTTGTTATCAAATTCTACACCATTATTGAAACAATTTATAATGAAAATTCTTGTCCATTACTTGTGAAATCCTTAAGAAAATCCGTTGCGTCACTTAAGCACACGCGAAGCACTTCCTACCATTTCGGCGATTTGACAAGGACTGACCAAAACATATTACGTAAAAATATACCATATGTTCACAGTCCCAACAACTCTTGTTCATTTGACGCAATATAGTCCACACTTTACTTGTACATATATATTTTATGAAAATAGTTTATAGTTTTCTTATTTTTGGACCTAAACCGATTATTTCCGGAATACCGTACGTTTACGGAATTCCGTACATTTACCTTAGTTACTTATTTGAAAATAATTTATTGTTGCAATTGCGAATGTTATTAACACAATAAGTAAGTGCACAATTTTTGATAGTTCTTACCGATGGAGGAGATAAAGGGTAGATTTTTTCTGGAATTACGACAACTTTTTTCGCTGAACTGGTAATTCCCTTAAATTGTATTTGCAGACTCAAAATGTACCTAATTATTGTATTAATTCTACGTCAACAACTTAAAGTTAAGAAATATTCAAAAGTTCCGTCTTGACTGCTGAAAATATACATGTGTGATAAAATACTGAAGTAAAGTTACAAGTTAGTAAAGTTAAAGTTATGACTCATTGGGGACACGAATAAAATTTAAAATGTAATAAACCAAAATGACCCGGAAGAGTAATTTCGGACCGTAAACTGCTATATTTACGAGTAAACTAATTCACACCATGTCAATGTCAATTTATGCAGCAAAATAAAAAATTACATGAAATAATATATGGTAGGTAATAGCTGTTAAGAATGCATTTAATGTGACTTCTTGTGGCGATCTGGGGGCCGATTTTTGAGTGTCGAACGCTCGACTTTTCACTCGAGATCTGTCAAAAAACTATGATGTTTATGTTCACATTTTATGGCCGAAATGTATGAAAACATCACGGTATTCGCGATCATCCTAGCCCCTCTGAGGCGTGTTAATTTTTCGATAAATGCGAGTAAATATTACGCTTTTCTTATCAAACATTGTTGTAACTTTGATAACTCTGTGTGTTTATTAAAGAATAAAATCATACCTACTGATAACATGTTTCTTTTATTGATTGCATTGGTGAAGGTTACAGAATCATTCGATACAAAAAACAAACAGCGCCCGTAGCACATGTTGCGCTCGAGAGTATCTCGGCTTATCTCGAGCTACGCGTCTTTTTCTGATTGGCGCTGTTAGAAAGTGACGGATGCTTCGAGATATGCCGACATATTCTCGAGCGCAACACGTGCTAGGCCTACAGGCCAGCCAAGCGCGTGATGTCAGACCTCGCACAATTAAGAGTTCCGCACCTAATACTACTGCTAGACTAGCAGTGCTAGTCCATATTTAAAACCTAAGAACAATGTGCGAACACATAGCTACGCTGACGCACACATAGACAAAGTGCAATACACATAAAGTACATGTGTACACACAACTAAGGCTAACCCGCGCTCGTGAGATAAAAGTACAGGGGGCCAATTTTTAAGTGTCGAACGCTCGAATTTTCATTCGAGATCTGTCAAAAAACTATGACGTTTTGACAGATGTCGAGTGAAAAGTCGAGCGTTCGACACTCAAAAATCGGCCCCCTGTACTTGTACTAGGATATTATATCCTCCTCATCGCTTTCGATGACGGCCACCCTAACAAATTATGTAGATACTTGCCCTATTGTGAGCTCTGATATGGCTGGCTAAGCCAAACTTGCTCTTGAATACTCTATTGCATAGTCAAGTCGTTTGAAGAGAATCGCCTAATAATAATCTTAGATTAGAAACGCCAATTAAGAAAAGAGAGACCTAAACCCTCCTACATGTACACGTATAGTTAACACGTCTGGCCAACTCTACTGTCACGCATGTACCTACTAGGATAGTGTAGCATGGGTACCTGTGTTGTGTTTGTCGACGTGCTCTGCCGGCACCTCGTGCTTCAGCTCGGCCATGGCTCAAGCGGCTGTCGCTCACTCCTGCAACAACGTCATTATTAAAGACACATGTAATACACACACACACACATATGTGACATATTAATGTATTATTGCACTTTGTTTTGCAGACAGAAGATTCATAGAATGTATTGTTTCGCAGAATTTACATTTCATAGGAAAACATTTTTTTTTAAAGGGTCGGGGTTCTAATCTACCCTAACCTACTTTTCTGGTAGATCTAATTGGGTTCTACACAATTGAATTTTAGCTGTTTTTAAGTTAACGGTTTCTGAAAAAAAAGTTTCTATGAAATGAAAATTCTGCGAAAATACATTCTATGATTTTTTCTGCAAAACAAAACTTTTCTACAAAACACGGGAATGCATATATAGGTAAGTACAATGGATACAAACAATGAAATTGACCCTATGTCACATTGAAGCCCCAGTTCTGATCATCTCTTTCAGATCTTAATTGCATTTCAATAAGTTTCCTGACTTGTTCTGCCAATAGATTGGCGCTTGCTGAGATCCGCTCGCGGAAGCAAGGTTTGTATAAGTAATAGAAAATTATTGCAGGAAAAAGTGAAAAAGAATGGCATAAAAACTCCATATAATAAGTGAGTGAGTGAGACAGAAAACAGGGACTGTAAAGGGAAGATTTGGTTTCATTTTCTTCATTTAGTACACCCGTGTGATTCGAGTGAAACCGGGCGGGCAGCTACTATAAAATAAGTTCCTTAACCACACTTTGAGAAATTAGCAACAGTATATATTCACCATATACGATAAATAATATTATATTTATCGTATGGCAATTATTTCGAACCGTGAGATCTTCGAGAAGACAGCAACAAAACTGGCAACCGTACTGTCTTCTCAAAGATTAACAACAGTAAACTCAATTTATTAACTAAGACTAGGGTTTTCAGTACCGGGACATGGCACATGGGGCATTACTACTAGGAGGATTGTTGCTGAGCGATTTAATAATCTGCTACCTTGTAACCCCAGAGACTAGATGTTAAGTTGGTAATACCGCGCGTCGTGTGAGGTTCGCCTTAAGTAATCGAGATAAAGAATGTCTACAAACATTCGACGCTACGAATACAAACAGAAAAGTTTACCGACGAAATTCTTGATACGCAATTTTTAGTCATTTAAATTCTCACCACATAATCTTCTAAATTAAACTGCACTTACACACTTGCACTTACACTTACACAGCATCCGTCATCACAACTACACTGGGGGTCAAAAATTTCGGGTCTAGTTTAAATAGCCTCAATAGGTTTTGTGAAATATTCTACACTCGTTTTATTTACGGGCATTTTCACTTTAAAGTACACCCCCTACTTTTTTTTTCGGATCTCGGTGATTTTGGGTATTCTGACTCAGAATCACGAGTACTATTGATTCAGATGAAGAAAAAAAATGTCTTTGATTTTCCATACAAATTTTCTGTGTCAGTTTTGTGACGAGCCATATAAACTGTATGAAAAAAGCGTCACAAAACTGACTTTTTTTGGCGGGACACTTTTTTTCTTCGCGGAAATGGATAGTACTCGTGATTCTGAGTCAGAATACCCAAAATCACCGAGATCCGAAAAAAAAAGTAGGGGGTGTACTTTAAAGTGAAAATGCCCGTACAGTATAAGTATAGATGTAAAATTAAATACAGATAATCACATGATTAAAAAAACTTAGTTACATTTACAACCTCGCAGTATTTTAGATGGAGAAATACCTATTATGGTTTTTTACCCACCGATGGTATAGGGTCCCTAGGCCAGTTGGCGGCCTCTTAGCCGAGTTGCGCACTTTAGACAAGTAAAAAATTATGAAACCTATATGCATATTAGATGGCAGTCATATAAATAAGTCTTGAGTATTGTCAAGATGCGTACTTAACAATAAAAGTTAGTACTTTCATCCGTAAACTTGGGAAAAAAGTAGAAAATGTGACAAAATAGCGAATGCGGCAGATAGCGGCCGCCTACGCCAGTTTACGGCCCCCTGTGAGCTAGTTTGCGGCCCCCTTAAATATGGTACTGGAATGATTATAATATAATTTTTAATAAGTTTTTATATCAAAGGCGCATAATGTGGTGGAAATATTTTTCAATATTTGTTCCGGTTCCGGAAACGCTGGAGGAAGGTAGGTATACAATTATTCGGCAAAACCTAGGTATGGGTGGATTGTCTTTTTGGGTCAGTGAGGGCAGTTACCAGGTCCCGTGCTGCTACGCGAAAATGGTCTTAGAAGACCTTCCCTTAATTTCGAATTAAAGAAGATTCTCATTTATATATTTTGGAAAAAAAAAACATACAGGGTGCGAGAAAAAGGTCATTTCTGACAAACTTTTTTTTTGATGCCTATCGATTCCATTCCTGTCTAGGATCAAAAGCTTGTATGCTACCATAAAAAATCGAAGATAAATTTTCTCATACAAATTGTATGAAAATGAAATAGTACATTACTGCAGAGGCCGCGAAATAGGGGATTGCCGGCCGAGTAGTTATAGATGGCCGAGTATTAATGAGGCCATCTAGAGATACGAGGCCGACAATCCCTGTTCGCGCCGAGGCTTGTATAGTGCTTTTCTCAAATAAATGCAAGGAAATAATACTCATACTCATACTCATACTCTTTATTTATAATATTGTTAAATATTACATGTCACATTAAAATTCTGACGATTTATAATGACGATTTTTCGAAAAAAAAATGTTTTGTTAACTTTATCTTCAAAATTATTATAAAATTGGAAATCCTCACCCCCGAATTAGTAGAAATCGAGTATAATGACGATTTTTCGAAAAAAAAAAATTTACTTATAAATTCAAAATAAATAAATATTTGAAATCCTTATCCCCAAATTAGTCGAAATCGAGTATAATGACGATTTTAAGCAAAAACATTTTTTTTATCTTAAAATTCAAAAAAGATATCAAATTTGAAATCCTCATCCCTGAATTAGTCGAAATCGAGCATAATGACGATTTTCACCAAAAAAAAATTTTTTTTTTTTTCAAAATTCAAAATAGGTATAAAATTTGAAATCCTCATCCCCGAATTACTCGAAATCGAGTATAATGAAGATTTATAGCAAAAAATTTTTTTTTTCTTAAAATTCAATATAAATATCAAATTTGAAATCCTCATCCCCGAATTAGTCGAAAGTCGAAACCGAGTAGAATGACGATTTATAGAAATAAAATTTTTTTTTTCTTAAAATTCAAAATTAATATAAAATTTGAAATCCTCATCCCTGAATTAGTCGAAATCGAGTATAATGACGATTTTCAGCAAAAAAAATATTTTTTCTTAAAATTCAAAATAGATATAAAATTTGTAATCCTCATCCCTGAATTAGTCGAAATCGAGTACAATGACGATTTCTCACATTTTTTTTTAAATTTTTGAATTCAAATTAAATATAAAATTTGAAATACCTTATCCCTGAATTAGTTAAATGAGAAATTAAATCGATGTCTTTTTTTTAATTGGCAGATGGCAGTATGCCATAGATAGACAATGAAAAAAAACCTACTGAAACAAAAGACAGTCTCTTTGCGGGCCATGGCCTTCAAAGAGTTCAAAGTTGTATATGAAACGGCCGCTAATTTGAATTGACAACGAATCTTCAGTAAGTGTAATGCAAAGACGTACTTCGCGTTCTATTATCACGAAGATAAGGACGACATTTCCTTGGATCCACAAAATAAATATATGGAAAGATAATTAATATTTTTTCTCATACATTTACTATGGAGAAAAAGTGAATTTTTTTGATTTTTCTATCTTCCTGTTCTGTCCTGTTTTCGTTTAATCTCATATCTACCGCTGACGCGATTACAAGTCAAGTAAACAAAAACATAGTTTTGTTGTGTTTTTTTAGCCGTCAACCCACTGGAACATAATACTATAAGAAAAAAATACGGTAACAGCATTCAAAATATCAAGAAACTTACTGAATACTGTAATTATTTTAAGACCTTATATGTAACGTATTCTAGCAAATAAATATTTCAATTTCAATTTCTAAAAACGGGGACTGATGAGAATTTAAAATATGGATGTAGATAAAGTACTATATGCAACTGTACATAATTAGGCATTAAAACACTCGTGTGACCTTATTATGAAACTCGCCTTCGGCTCGTTTCATAAAACACACTCGTGTTTTAATGCCCCTCATTATGTACCAGTTGCATAAACTACTATTATAACACATTTCATTATGTAACATCTCAAAATCAGGTCTTTATAGTGGGGCCGCAAACTGACCTTTTCGGTAATTGTGTATACCAGATACCGGCCACCACAATTTTTTGATAAGTAAGTTTTGAAATAGCCAAAATCTAATGAAATCATATCAAAAACTTAATTATTTAACTGATCAAACAAGAAATTTATGAATGAAACCAAAATTAAGTAACATTAATTAGCTTTCAATGTCAGCTGTCTCTTTATTTTTTGTACAGATTCACTATAATTCCACGCTTCGCACGCACTACGGATTCAATGCGGGAATTGTAACGTTTTATCTTGTTGAAGATCAATCTTTTAGTTACAAAATTATATAGATTCTTATAGCATTTCTAATCAAGTTTAGCTTACGGTTTACACTTTTTCTTAAATTAGTTTATTATTGTTATTATCTTTAGTTGAAGGAACCTAGTCGGTCAGGGGGCCGCAAACTGCCGCAGGCCGCGTAACTGGCCTAGCGACCCTATAACTAGGTATTTAGTAATTTTTGGCGCAGAAGACCACTCGCACCTGTGGGTTGACGGCGAAAAAAACACAACAAAACAATGTTTTTGTTTACTTGACTTGTTTTCGAGTCACCGGTCGATATGAGGTTACTTAGGTGTCCCTGCCGTTCAAAGAGTTTAAAAATAATCTCGATAGTGATCTCATTTGAAAATTCATAAAACGGAAAGTTTTTAGAATCGGTCCTTCAAGCACGATAGGTTTTACGGTCACGTTTTATGAACGAATTGTAATAAAACGTCACAAAAATCGGCATTCTTTGTCTACAAAAAGATACAACGAATGTTTTGATACAAAGGCTGACGCTATTTTAAGTCTTATATTTTTATTTTATGCCGGGAATCATTTGACATTACATAATTATATTCTTTAATAGAACAGCAGTGCGAAAACATAACCCAAGCATCTCGGGGTAGATGTTTCCAGATAAAGTATATATTCCCTCTCGCCGACGCCCGGGGATGTAGGCATTGTCTGCGGTGTTCATCTTGGGGGCGCATCAGGATATTCAATTTCCGTCTCCAACTTTACGGTTTATCTTAATTGCTGCAATTTTAAGTTTTTCTTAACCTATTCACCGCCACAGTAGATTCTGTAAGTTGTGCCTCACACGCCAGTCTTCGTAGTAAAAGACTGAAATTGAACCTTACTTAATAGCACGTATAGCCTTTACATCGATTTGATCGACTCGATATGAAGTCATTGGCGGGTGGAGCACCTAATTTCCTGACTTAATAAATATCAAGTCAATGGCGGTGAAAAGGTTAATTAATTTTACTGGACGTTGAGAGCTTGTTGTGAGTGAAATTTAAATACAAAGTCTGTGATTACTAACGTTTCAGAAAAAAATATGTACTTTTACTACCTATTGTTGATGTTGAATATTATTGCTTATGTTGAATAATTTTTGTCCGTCGTTGCGTATTTATTTGCATAATTCAAGGTGACTACATTAGATTACCGATAAACAATATGCAAAGGAGTGTTTTATAGCCGTTGAAACTGGAAATACATATCTAGATCTTTATTTAGGTATGATTTTGTTTCTTAGCATAAGCCCCGATGTGCATTGCTCAAGACGCTCAAGTACCTATTACAGTGTCACTAGTAATATGTAGCACACATTAGAATTATCGTGTTAATTAAGACAATAAATCATCGTCACCGGAACGTGAAATATCAAAACTCAAATATTGAACAAATACATTAATATTTTCCACATTATATTTTCCTACCTTTGTGTTTGCAAGAAACCGGTATCACACGCTATCACCAGTTATCACGTTATCAGTTATCACACACGTAAACACGATACGTAGACGTTCGCGCGCGGCGGAGATAAACACAAGGCTGCCGAGACTTGCGCCCGGACTACCGACTGGGTTGCCACATCAACGGTAGGAAAATCCCTATACTGAATGGAGTGCCGGCCTGCCGGCATAGTGAGTCGTTCGCATTGAAATAGGACTCGCTTCTCAAACAATACTAAGCAGCTACTTAATTCAGAAAATTTTCCTGAATACTTACACGTTGATTTTTTAATGATGAGTTTGATGTCAGTCGTTGGTACCTTTACAGGTCATAATATAATTCGCAACACAAACAATATTGTGTTCTGAATTATATCTGGACAAAATTAGACACTAGATAAATTCGTGAGACGTGTACGGACTGCGAGTTTCTTCAGGGTGAACAACAACAACAACAACTAGGCACCTAGGCAGCCAGCTGCCACAGGGAAATGGTTTATACGCCCACAATTCAGCGTTACACTATAGTGGTGTCCAAATAAGAAATAAGTAGTTATGTAGGTATCACTGTTTCATCATCTTCTTGGTCGTATTCTCATATCAGAGCTACGTAATGGATGACTATCTTTTTTTTTACCAGACTTCATCTAAACTTTACCTATTAACAAATTACTACCTTAGGTATTTACCTACCCTACCCAACAGTGCCATTTCTACTATTGAAAATTTAAACGACTTGCTTACCATAAAAATTAGGAAATGAAGATCCACCAGACGCTGGCAACATTATTTCGCAGCTTCATTTTCCCGAGCAGCCACGAGTGCGACCGAACGCGGCCGAACAAACCCGAATGCGTTGTATTGATGCCAGCAAAACATTTCCGCGCCATTTTCTTTGGCTAGTGTGGGGGAGGATTTCAGCTCCCAAATTTGTCATCCTCGTATCTCGCACAGGTGCTTCAATTAAAAATAAACCTTATGGGTTTAAAATACGGACTATATTCTAATAGATTGTAGTATTATATCCGGCTTTTACAAAAATCAGCCGATTTGGCAAACGACCCCTGAACGGGCATTGCCCAGTTAAGCACCGCTCTGTATCAGTGACTCAGTTTTTGAATAGATTTTAAAAATATGTCCCAGTAACTTACACATCTGTAGAAATATAACTAGGGAGGTATTACTTGGCAGTGTGGATGCACATATTTTTTGGTCTCTTCTTGATATTTTTTGCAAGGACGATTTTTTGTTGCGTAAATAAGTACCCAATTTTGACCCACCGTGGTGAAGTCGCCAAGCACAAACTACTAAGCTCTATTATGGCCGGTTTCGTGATAGGTACTTCGTAGACAAGGTTCTAATGCTCAATCTTGAGTATTATTATAATTGTTCAAATGTGGGTATGATTGTTTCAATTTATTTATTTTTAATTGAAAAGTGGGTAGGTTAGGTTTCATAACGGCACTAAAGCAGCTATGGGTTGTAATAGGGCAGCTAGCGCCATCTGTTAAAGCTTCGGTTACGCGGGTTCGTTGAACTACATGAAAAACACATGAAATAGTACATTATTTACCAAGAGCGATAAAATAAAGAATGTCTCAGATCGCAGGTATTTTACGCCCGAGCCGAAGGCAAGGGCGATAAATATGCGATCTGAGTCTTTTTTTATTATCGCCCGTGGTAAGTACAAAATTTTATGTCACTCCCTGGCCAGGAAGTGGCTTTTTTCGCGCGCGGAGCGTGCGATAATGGCCACTTTATGGCCAGGTGTACATAAAATATATTTTTGAGGAATATTGTGCTATTTTTGTTAGACTCGCATCAGACGGGATTGTTACTATTCTATACATTACCCGGCAAACGAACCATTTGAGGGATCGAAGCTTCCATATCACTAGTAAGCCTTTAGTCATGACATTGCCCTGAATTTAGAATCCAATAGGGGAGGGTAGTTAAATAGTCTTGCTCTATCATATCTGTCCGTCCCGCTCTAAATATTCAGGAAAATGTAATACCTACTTTAGTTGTTTAAACTGTGGCGATACAGATGACAGTGGCACCGCCGAGCGATGGCTGATAAGGGAAACTAACCCGTTCCTCTCAGTACAAAAAGGCTCGCGCAACTCCGTACAAAAAATTGATATCCGAGGATAGTATGGAATATTCGAGGCGGATAATGCCGGCAGTATTGGATTTACATGGCAATCTTGAATTCCAGTGCATGAAATTTTCATTTCCTCGGATGAAATCGGTTATATTGGTCCCTAGTATCACTTGGTAAAGTGTCTTGCCTTCTGCATAAGATGCAGTTGAATTTTGCTAAGCCTTTTGACTAACAGGCTTTCAACAAGAAACGCAATATTGAAAGCATTTTTCTCATGAACCATTAGATTTATCAATAAAGTGATAAGAAACAAAGTTGTAGATAAATGTATGCTGAACATATTTCCAATACAAAGTTTTTGTGTAGCACTAAGCATTTATGAGTACTAAAAAAAACGAATTTTTGAAAACTAAAACAGCCGCCATTTAGAAATTTTCGCCTCAAGAAATTTCCGAGAACTTTTCCAACTTTTTGGAAACTTTCCGCAGCTTGCACAATGCACATCTGTAATCCTAAGTATACCTAGAAGGAGGATTAGCTTGATGACCAAAAGGGACGGACTTATGGTCCCTCCTCTTCCTAGCGTTATCCCGGTGCAGTTGTATCCTGAAGGATGAAGGATACCCAGGGGCCGCTACCTAATCCCAAGATTTGGCATAGGCACTAGTTTTTACGGGAGCGATCGCCATCTGATCATTCAACCCAAGGGGAAACTAGACCGTTGAAAGTTTGGAAAATATAAATGCCTACTATTTTTTAAAGCATAAAATACATTTTGTATGTCTGACTGCAGTTATATGCAGTTCGCGTATGGTGATTCTTTTTCAGGAATTTTAGACTTGGGTGGATATCCATCACCGTCAAATGCAATTTCCAGTGATGACGCCATCTACCATAGCACATTTGGCTCATTAAAAAAAATTAAAATAAATAGTAGGCATTAATATTTTTCAAACTCCTTGTAGGTATTAATTATCTTTAGATATGAGGATATATAACGAGTCATTCGATGTAGGTATAGGTATATTTAAGAAAAAATCATTCAGCTAATTGTTGTCAGACACCAATGCCTGAAATGGTATGGTTATATTTTTTAAATTAGCTCATGGAGCCCCTTTTGTTTGACAGGATTTTTATTTTTTTCCACTCGATATTTTTTCATACAAAACATTGAGGTCACCATGGCTGGAAAATGTACCAGGTGACGGTTGTCCACCCAAATCTAAAATACTTACTAAGACTCTTACTCACCTTTCCTGGATAAAGAAATCTCCATACTCGGACTTTCCTACAGGAGCATAGGCTATGCTGCATAGCCAGGGACTGGACTAATGATCATATAGGTATTTACCTTTATATAACAAACACTTTAGAAATATCCATTAGGAAATGCTTTGTGATTTTATTGACTGCGGTGCTAGAATGTTGCTTGCTTGTTTAGATTCCCCTCTCGGTACTGCTGCGCCGGCTCCCCATGAAGTCACTAATATGGACTGAAAGACAGAGAGCCAACGGTGCCACGGTGAAAATAATATATATTTTTTAATAGCAGCTTCGCACGGTTAGTTCTACTTATAATACTTTTATGTCACACCTGACCATAAAGCGGCAATTACTGCACGCTCCGCGCGCGGGAAATCCCACTTCCTGGCCAGGGGGTGACAAAGTTTTGTACATAACACGGGCGGTAATAAAGAAAGCCTCAGATCGCATATTCATCGCCCTTGCCTTCGGCTCGGGCGTCAAATACCTGCGATCTCAGACATTCTTTGTTTTACCGCCCTTGTTAAGTAATGTACTATTATCTCACGAGCACGGCCAATCCGCGCTCGTGAGATAAAAGTACTATAACAACTATACTCCCTTTATCACCATGGCTTGGAACTTTGTCAACCTTGTGTAGCAAAAACTGCTCATTGAGGATACGTATCTACCAGGAACAAGTAAATTATATAAACTGTTAATGTCCTGTACCTTGAAAAAATGATTCTGCTTCAGCTAGTTTCACTGTGGCTCCCCGTGGCTCGGCTAAAGTCATATTTTTAATGGGACCAAGTAAACTGAAGTTTACCGCACATAGCACGTGCCATAATGGTTAAATTACAGAAATTTTCACGAATTTAAGTTACCCATATATATTATGTGAAGTTATCTAAATTACGATTTTTTCACTGGCATCTGTCTGTTTACTTTTTTAATCAAAAATATGACGAACTAATTCGTATATCAATTAGACCTCTACTAATTATATTAGCGCTACCTGGAACTTTTTGGTTGTGTTCATAGATGGCCATATTGTGTTAAGCAAGGGTATATCCGATAATATTTTGAAGGTACGCCAAGATGTTTACAATTTACTGGTCTCTGGCCTATATATATATATATATATATATGTACAATATATAGGCCAGACAACAACAAACAACAATGTATATGTAATGTGTATGTGTGTAGTGTATGTACAATATATATATATATTGTATCTATATATTGTATCTATTTAAGTATGTATATCGTCGCTTAGTACCCATAGTACAAGCTTCGCTTACTTTGGGACTAGGTTGATTTGTGTAAGATTGTCCACAAATATTTATTTATTTATTTTTTATTTTATATTCATAGCAGTCTGGCCCGTCTTACAGCTTATAATCTAATGTAGAGTTGTACAAGCAGTAAACATGCTTATTTTCTGTAATTGTTGTGACTGGTGACTAGCATCTAGAAGTTTTATTTTTAAGGAATTCAGTGGGAAAAGGTTTTAAATTTTAAATTTAAGAAACGAATGTAATTTTATGATTGCCTTTGTGATTGATTTTTCTTGCCTTTATGACTGATTTTTTATGATTGACTTTAAATCGGGAGTTTAATTTCGACCAAAAATAATGGAAGATAACAAAAGGCTGAACATTTATCAGTTTATTATAAAATAATTTACGGCTTTTATGTTTTTTGTCATTATAAATGTACTTAATAAATAATAATAAATTTAAAAGACACGTACAACGTGTTTTACAGTAATTTAATCTTAGTTTAGTATGTACATACAGTCAAAAAAGTTGTACAATTTGGTAGGTGTTGTTGCGTCGTATAAAAAGGGGGATAGTCCGTATCTGAGATGTTGTATACGGGTGTAGTTGCGATGTTGTTGCGAGGCGGCAGGAGAGCCCTAGCCCTCCGCAGGCGCCTCTTCCTCCTCCGCATTTGCTTTGTCGCACATTTTTCGAAGGAAAGCTGAAAGTCCAAAACGCCATTTCAATATTCGAATAATAAACATAATTCTACATATTTGCGTTACGTGAATGATTGAATTTCACGAACTGTTTGTTAAGATAAGTTATAGCTAACACACAGAAAAATATAGTAAAAAAAGATAAATATTTAAGGACAATTCGGTAAGACATCAACTTTATGTAAAAAGAGAGATGAAAATAGAATTGTTAAAATATTACAGTAATCGTTGGTACCGCACATTATTAAGGAGACCTTACCTGATATTGACATCTGACAACGTGCTCCAATCAACAAAGACGAATATACCAAGAATAAAAGAAAAACAATAGCAAAGCGAGAACGAAGAGCGATAGCGAAACCCTTTATTAAACTATCCACTTACGATCTTATAACTAAAGATATGACGGGATGGGATGTTTCTACTACGCCATCATCTTCTTCAGGAATGCTGTAAATGTATAAAAGGTAAAACAGGGGCACACGCATGACACGATACTACACATGCTCCTATGGAATAATCTACATTATTCCTATCTAGTACTATAATTCTCCATCGCTATTTTGTGTATATACTACTTAAAAGAATAAGTAGTATAGTAGAAATTATTTAAAATGTCCGACATTTCATAAAACTTCTCATTGAACTTTGAATCTGCACGCTTGGACAGTAAAGTCGCTTTTTGAACGGCCTAATTTGATACAACTCGGACAGTTCAAATAATTTTAAGTATACCTCAAAGGTTTAGGTAGGATTTTGCTATTATTAGTGTGGGCAGAAATGCGGAACGGTTTAGTATTCTATCATTCTCAGACTACTTGACTACACATGTGCACATGTACCTACAGTGAATTAACACATTAAAACACAATTATATCAATCTACCTACCAAACGTACAAATTCATAATTTTATTTCAACTATATTAGGCTAAAAATGTCTGAGAGGCTGCCAAGGAATCGTAGATTTGCCATTATAACCTGCACAATTTATGATGGTATAATGTTATGTTATGACCTAGCTCTCATATCGACTAAACATAAACAGTTTGATATCTGGTACACTTAGTGTTGCACCAACCAATAATAAATTGGACAAGTTATTATTTATCAAACTACAGCTTTCAAAATATTTGATACTACGCCACCCAGATACAACTCAATTTCTACATGGCGTCTAAGTTCAAAAGAGGTAAAATAGCAATATCGTTATAAATGATTGAGGGAATCTTGAGAGACACTCACGCGCATAGGGGATCATGCCGTCGTCATCTTCAGGGTCCATGCAGTCCTTGACGACCTCCTCGACCTGTTTGTCGTCCAGCTTCTCGCCTGGTGGCAAATGACACAGGTTTCAGTGGTGGTGGGTTTTTTTATCACTTGCCATGTTTTACTGATGAATAGTAATGAATCCCTTTATCAGTGAAACTTGGCAACGAGCCAACGTGTTCGAGTCGGTTAGACAAATAGTTGTACTCATTTATATAATTGTGTCGAATCTATTTTGATCCCAGAGTTTGACATAATTTTGTCAATAGAAGCGTTGTTTCGATTTCTCGTACTCGTACGCAGGGTAAATCTACAATGACTGGACGTTTACAAAAATATGATTCCGTTGCTGGCTACCATGTAAATGTATGTCAAATACCATTGACAAAATGACGCGCTTTAGTTAATCCGTGCCACATCTAGAGTTATTCAATTAAATGTCAAAAAACAAGCTACTCGTAAATCTCTTTGTGCATATTTTTATCACGCAGCAGGTATTTAGCTTAAGGTACAGTCAGCTTCAGGTAACCGGTACAGTCGGCCTCACAAGGGGCTTTTCACCGGTAATGTATAAAAAACTGTCATAAGTACAACAACGTTACCCCCCCAACTAAAAAATATTTTTTCCTAATTTCAGATCACTTTTAAGCTTAAGCCACACAGAGAGCGGGCCGGCGGTGGCGGCGCGGGCGCGGGCGGCGGTGGCGGCTGCCGACAAAGGCCGCTGCCGCCCGCGCCCGCGCCGCCGCCGCCCGCGCCCGCGCCGCCGCCGCCCGCGCCCGCGGCGCCCCCGCCCACCCGCTCTCTGTGTGGCTTGAGCTTTATGTAGCGGTTTATAAAATACATCTTCGTACCAAATTTCATAATTGTAGTACTTAAGTATAGTCTCCGAGTAAATCGCCTGTGACATACGGACAGACAGACATGATGAAACTATAAAGGTTCCGTTTTAGCCATTCTGGCTGGCTACGGAACCCTAAAAACCAAAGTAAAGATCTACAGAACTCGAAGCTTTGTCCCTACGTAAAAGTTTCTCTTTTCACTTATGCTAAACATGGGTCGCCATGCCATTTCTAGCTGTCAAATTTCGGTTTTCTTAGACATAAAACATTCTGTACGTAAATGCTATTAATTAAATATTCTGTGGTAAAACCAACATAACATCTACCAACCTTTACCAAAGAAGAATTTTGGCCGAAGGGAGTCAAGTTCCGGCGTTTTCGCGGTCGGTTACCTGACACCTCGACGTTGCGTAACACATCGCAGTAAAGTTGTAGTGTGTTTATTTGTGCTAGTTTTTGTGTATTTTATAGATAGCCTGGAAGGTATATGTAAATATGGGCCTTGTTGCCTGATTCAAATAAATAAATAAAAAGTACTGACCTAGGGCGAGGAGTGTGTGTGTAAGCTCAGCGCCAAGCATGAAGCCGTTTTCGTTCTTGTCGTACAGCTTCAGACATTCCAGGAAGTCCTCGTAGCCTCCCTGGTCTTTGTCCTTTTTCGCTTGCGCGTAGATGGGAAGGAACTCTTCAACCTGGAGTTAAAAAGAGGGGAAACTATTATCTATTAAGGCGCAGGGTAGGGCAAGGCCTTCCCCATACAAACTTTGTGCACGTTTTATTCGTCGGTTTTGGTACTAACAAATATAATATTTTTTTTGGTTGTAAATATTAGATATGCGAAGATTGTGATGTGAAAATTTTCAAATATTTCAAAAAAATTCAAAGTTAAAAAAAAAATACATCACGAAATAGCTATCAGAAAAATAAGCATACTGACCAAAAATCATAACTTTAATGCAAACACAAACGAAGTAAATCTTGCACAAAGTTTGTATGGAGAGAGGTTATAAATGAAATAAATGAAACGAATGACCCTACCCCTCCTCTTAAAATTGCGATTTTGATTTGTCCGAGTGGCAACGAATGTGCTTTCGATTAAACAATTTTCTGAAACTGTAAACTTAACGAGTAGTTAAGTATAATCGAAAAAGTCATGTGATAACCCCAATTTTTCCTATAGTATGATATCCACTGTTGAGTTAATGCTAGATGCTGTAACTAATCTGAACAACCAATCATCAACCAACGACTCATTTCAAGTTCTACCCCACTTGAGAAACAAATTTTAACCTATTCACCGCCACAGTAGATTCTGTAAGTTGTGCCTCACACGCCAAAGCCTTCGTAGCAAAAGACTGAAAATAAACCTTACTTGATTGATAGCACGTAGCTTGCCTTTACATCGACTTGATCGACTCCATAAAGTCGTTGGCGTGTGGGGCACCTTACGTCCTGTAGCTCTAGTATAAGTTTTTTCGAAACATTAACTAATTCGAACGCGTTTGCGTTTTGTCTCAAAATGTATGAAAGTGGTATGAAAACGTGAACAGCGACTCTGGTGGTCACTAGTGGAAACTAAAACAGCGAGTATAACATTTGTTGCTAACCGATGAACGCGCGTATTTCAAACTCGGTGAGAGCTGCCTTTATATAAAAAGGTGAAAAGGTTAACTAGTCAATTAGCTTCTTGGTTTGTTGGACTGTTTAAACTCGATGGTTATATATTTTATGTTTTAAAGTTTTGTACTTAACACGGGCGGTAATAAAGAAAGCCTCAGATCGCATATTTATCGCCCTTGCCTTCGGCTCGGGCGTCAAATACCTGCGATCTGAGACATTCTTTGTTTTACCGCCCTTGTTAAGTAATGTACTATTATGTCACACCTGGCCATAAAGCGGCAAATACCGCACGCTCCGCGCGCGGGAAATCCCACTTCCTGGCCAGGGGGTGACATAAAACTTTGTACTTAACACGGGCGGTAATAAAGAAAGCCTCAGATCGCATATTTATCGCCCTTGCCTTCGGCTCGGGCGTCAAATACTTGCGATCTGAGACATTCTTTGTTTTACCGCCCTTGTTAGGTAATGTACTAATCACGTATTGCCAAGTAATAATTACGGTAAGGAACTTCTCGCCCTTCTTCTTGGTACCGCCGAGCTTCTCGATGGTGGCCAGTGTGGGGTTGACGTTGAGCGCCCTCAGGACATCGCCAAGGGCGAAGGCGTCGACCTTGCCGCTGCCGTCGAAATCGTAGATGGAGAAGGCGAAGGATGCCCCTATAAACAAAATGTTACATTCAATTTGGATATTGTTTTCTGACCAAAAACCCATTCGAGGTTCACAAGAGCTACTTGTGCTACGCCGTAGCGCGTAGCAGCGTTTTTCCGCTCTGTAGCGGAAATCTTACGTATTTAAGACTCATGGACTCGATAGTATTGAATAGTAGATTGTTTGACAAGGGTCTAAAGTAAGCCATATTACCACGAGATGGGTATTTTCCCGAACGCAGTGAGGGAAAATTGTTCGAGTGGTAATATGGCTTTTAGGCCCGAGTTATACACTCTACTTTTCACTTCGATTGCGAGAAAACACATAAACACAAGTTATTCACCTTAAATGAATAATTTAACTCTTGGCGGGCGTATGTCTAATTTGACAGCATGTTTTTTTTTCTAAGGCCAGCACCATGCCTCGCTATGCGTGTTCGCTTTGCGTATTCGCCTCCCTTTCTTTTGCTATATTAAAGAAAGAGATGCAAAGTGCGCTTTTTTTTTCTTTTAAGAGGAGTAATTGCTTTGACCATAGACACCGCTTAATCTTTAGAGAACTGAAAAACGTCTTTCCTGATTGGTCGATTTTAGTACAGCTATGTTCTGATTGGTGGAAATTTTTACCAAATATTTTTTAATCTGTCAAATTGCTGTTCCGTGATTGGTGGATTTAATAGGTGAAGTATTTTGATTAGTCAAATTAAAATGTTTTGTAAATCATAAATATGTATACATATTTTCCCTAGGGCTTAAATCTACTACTTTAGCCCCGCTTCAAAAGTCTAATATGACACACTTTTCGAGCATGAGAAGTGAAAAATATTTTTTTAGACTACCTACAGGCCTAAAGCCATACAAACTCGAATAAGATTCTAACATGTCATCATCATCATCATCATCAGCCTATATACGTCCCACTGCTGGGCACAGGCCTCCTCTCATAGATGAGATCTAACATGTGGTTAGTAAAAATTGTATAGACTTAAAACTCCTTTCTTGTTAGATCAAACAACACTCAGTTTCTGATCTATTAGTTTTTATGAAAAATAACTGAAATAAATGAACTTTATTCTACAAGCAGGCCACAAATGGCACTTAGCAAAACTACAAATAATCATCATAATATTCATAATAGACATAATGTTTAAGGTTATCAACCCTAAATAAGCATATAGAATCTCGCAATAGTAATGCGACTATGTTTAGTGACGATAATGATAATGTGTTCATCACAGAACTTCATTAATTTACAATTTCATTTGTCTCTATGATTTTGAGTCTTATTGCTTTTATCAAACTACGTGTTGGCCCCGTGTTTCATCCATTTGCAAATAAAAACGAAAGTCAATATTGTCACAAACACTCAAAATGCTTGTGTCAATTTAACGATACCTATTGTTTTATCAGAGCATCCTGGTGTGGAAAATACTCAGTTACCCGTTGTGGATGTTTTAGTGCGTTGTTAAAAATAAGCAATGCATCGTCGTCATTTTAAGTTGGCACGCCTAACCAACAAAAAAAACTGATTCAACTGTACAACAACAACGCAATGCTAGGATAACACATATGTTTCCAGAATTATCTATCGTAATAGTTTCCATGTAATCCGAGGCACCGCCGTAGTGCCCGCGTGGGCGGACATTCTTCGCCGAAAATATTTTCTTTTCTCGCAAGTTTCAATATATTCACTGTGTCGACTCCTGAGTCACATTCTAATTATAGAGCGAAGTTCTGTGCCCCAATTGTGGCGCAAGCTCAGTTCCTTACAACTTTTTTTTAATGTTCAACTTCATTGAAAATATCGATGTTAAATAACTAAGTATGATTTATAAAAATGTGCTAGTCAATATCGGTTAGCAATGTCAAATAAGTTAACTAACTAATATCTAGTATACTAAGCTATCTAAAATAAAAACGAATAGATTAAACATTCTCTATTAAACTCGGCATATCCTAGGTTTTAGGAATTTGGCTCCTAATTTTCTTGACATATTAACTTGGTCTGATTTGGAATCAATCACCAATTTATTTCAGTTTAATAAATACATAATTTTTAAATTCAATTATTATAACTTAAACCAATTTCCTATTTGCAGGGAAGTTCCCGTTCTGTTCCTCGTTGTATTTGTTACTTCATGCATATTTTCCTTATACGTGTAGATTTATTAGACAGTAAAAACTTTGCTGGCTTATTATCTAGCCCACTGTAACTTTATGTATGTTTGTTGCTGTTTGATTTCCTTAATAAAAATAAATGAAAATATGATAATTAAAAATCATTGTAACTATAAAATAAATAAAAGTAGATACCTAGTAATTATTAATTAATCATTCATGGTATAGTAACCCCAGATATCCGATGCATATGTTGACATCAGCTGACCGGTAGCATACGATGACCTTGATATTGACAGTAAGCTCGATTGTAAATGACAAATATGACGAGAGAGTGAGAGAGTATCCGTATACGTAGACGCGGGTACATTTGGCCGGGCGCCGAAAACATAAGGCAGAGTTGCAGTGAAATTTGAGCGGAGTTTCTCTGTTTGGGCGGGCGGGCCGCGCGGACACGTGACCGCGGTAAATATAGAACGCAGCGCGCAGCGTGGCCATGCCAATGCCGCGCCACGCACCGGCATCTCTTAGCAATGATTACGCGAACCTTATAAGAGAAACGTGCTATACTTAGATGTTACGATGCTCTCTCGCATTACATTCATTCCGACACCATTCACATTGTCAATGTTTGGAATACGCTATCATACAATAATTATGTATGAGTCCCATGTTACTCGAAATAAATGTTTTCTATTCTATAAAGCCATCTTCGAGCATCGTACCAAGACTTTCAAACTGTTAGATATTATGCTGCTCCATGGAACTGTCCCGCTAGATGTGTTAGTTTAATCTTACTAGTATAAGTACTAATGAAGAAGTATACTCACTTTCGACGTCGTTCTTGCTGAGATCGCTCTGAAAATGACGAAAGACATTTCGTTACTTTTCATGTTCAATGGTAGCATGCTATGTGTAGGATTAGTGTTTGTGTTATCTGTCCAAGCATACAATACCATATTAATTCACTGTCTATTAAGCACAACACTGTTTTTAAACGTGGTTCGGTGTGCTGGTCGCTCCACAACTCTCGAATCTTCCGGTTTGCGGAATATGTTTGGCGAGCATTAAACGCGCGTCGGTTTGGTATCACAGTCCGTTTTTTCACTGAACTCATTTATCACAATATCACTGACGTCAGGAGTGACTCACCATTTTGTGTGGTGGTAGTTGGTTCCCTCCCGGTCTTCACTGGCGAACGTTCAGACAAGAAGTGGGGCTCGGCAACTTTTCGCGGGACTGTTTTAACTGGCTTAGATGGCGCTCCCGTCTGGATATTTGAGATTTAGCCCAGGAATCCGCAACCGTTCTATTTTCAGCGAAGTCGGTCCGTCGCCGCGGCCGCTTCGGGCAAGCGTCCTTCGCACGCGTGCGAGCGAGACGAGGAGGGTTCCCGCCCGCCCTCGCCAAACACACCAACCGCACACCTATTCCAATGATAAATCTACATTTACGATAACTATTTCGATCGGATCTCTTTGGGAAATCGAGGTGTTCGACAGCTACCTGGTCGATCCGCGCCGATTGATTTAATGGTTATTTTGTCATTGCGAAAACTGAACGTAATTACTTGTTTAGGGACACATTAGAGCGGCTCTCCCAGTTCTGCTTATGTACTTACTATCACATAGGTAGATAAAACGATTTATTTTGATAAATCTAATAAATTTTAATTTTTGTAAGAGCTTAAGCAGCTACTCCAGCTAATGCTAGGTATTATTTATTTTAAAGAAGAATTTCTGTGTACACGTAAAATTAATCAAATTTAATTCCCGCAACAACGGCCTAGACATCTTCGCAATCGTCCAGTCTGGGTTCGAAGGTATAGTCCATCCATTGCGAGGAGTTGATGAGGGCCTCGTTGATGGTGTTGCACTTGGCGTGGCGGGACAGGGGCGGGGGCGGGGCCGAGACCCGCTGGTCCAGCAGGCTGGCGGCGCGGCGGCGCGCGCTCGACGACACCTTGCGAATCTCACTCCCGATCCCGGGCGAACCCGTCACCTGCATTAAAACAGAAACATTCCTACAATATGAATAATAATTCCAATTATAAACATTGGAAAACTCTGCACGTAAAGGCGTGCGTGGACTCTATTTCTAAAAGGGTTACAGTACATCAGTTATATTTTTGAGGTACAGTCAAGGGCATAAATATGTATACATTTTTGGACCTTATTTCAATGGAGTAACGTGAAAAAGTGTATACATATTGGTGCCCTTGACTGTACCTACACCTTTAAACTTCAATATCTGGGCAGCCGAGCTTTCCCGTGCATGATCGATCGATTGCTCGTCCCCGAAAACCCCCACATACCAAATTTCATCAAAATCGTTAGAGCCTTTTCCGAGATCCCTGAAATAAATAAATATATATACACGAATTACTCGTTTAAAGATATAAGATTCAGCTGAAAAATAAACCAACATAAAGGTAAAGAGCGACTCTACAAAGTGAGATCTTATTATATCAGATACACGGGAGGCGATAGATTAGTAGTATTTTGACATTTTACTGATTAACGCGAACGATTTATCTTGAGTACTTACTTTATGCTAGCGGTGTAATATAAACATACAGTTTATTTTCTCGCCAAAGCAAAGCTGATGGTGTTAATGTATTCCACGTGAGCGGTAAATTTTAGATGAGCAAAAAATTTATACCAATTATTTCCTATAATTCTTCACTATTATTATAAAAACACACAGCCCATTGTGATACACCTATAACCAACTTCAACATCAGTTACGTTACGCACATGGAGTTAAATTCATTCATCATCATCAAAGTCCTGGTTTGCTGAAGGTATTTACATGTGCGTCCCAAACCGTTTTATTGATTTTTGCCATACGCCGCCCGTACGTAAGTACCTACATATCAACATTACAGGCTATTTTGGCACTTAAAAAAGGAACCTTTCGTTTTCCATGTGCTTTGCGACGCCACCAGCCCCGGATGCAGGCCAGGAACTTGGCACCTTGCAGGCGCCAGCGCTGGACGAGGCCACTCTTGCGGGAACTCGCCGACACACCGGACGTAGCCGCTAAACCTTCTCTCTGCTTCTTATGATCCTACAAGTATAATTTATACTAATAAAGTATAGGCAATTAGATGTGCATTCAGCGTAGTAGTAGGAGCCAAAGTGGCCAAATCTATTTTACCACATCTTTATTACTATAGGAGCAAGGTTGTGTTATGTACTCTATATTAGGTGCTGCATATAATAGTACATTACTTACCAAGGGCGATAAAACAAAGAATGTCTCAGATCGCAGGTATTTTACGGCGATAAATATGCGATCTGAGGCTTTCTTTATTATCGCCCGTGGTAAGTACAAAATTTTATGTCACCCCCTGGCCAGGAAGTGGGGTTTTTCGCGCGTGGAGCGTGCGATAATGGCCACTTTATGGCCAGGTGTGACATAAAATTATATAACATATGTTTAATGCACAAGTCAGACCATTAGTCCAACAGCTTGTTGTCATTGTTGTGCCCTAGTTTAGTGTCAAATAACCGGTGAAATAAATTTAAATGACAGCGTGTATGTGAATATGTATAAGGCATGTCATCCACCTCGGCGCGCCCCTCGACAGCCCAATCCGTACAATGGCGCATAGATTGCCATTGATTGATTGATAGATTGGTTATGATTCGCTGTGGAGGGGTGCGTCGTCGTGGATGAGACGCACTATACCTAGTCAAAACATGATAGCGAGCGATGAAATATGGCTGTACCTACTTATATATATATATATATATATACCTACAAGACTATCCATTACCAACATTTGTAAACGAGTAACGTAAGTATAAACGATCTCAAGTAATGAATAATTAGTATATTACTTAACAAGGGCGGTAAAACAAAGAATGTCTCAGATCGCAGGTATTTGACGCCCGAGCCAAAGGCAAGGGCGATAAATATGCGATCTGAGGCTTTCTTTATTATCGCCCGTGATAAGTACAAAATTTTATGTCACCCCTTGGCCAGGAAGTGGGTTATTTCGCGCGCGGAGCGTGCGATAATGGCCACTTTATGGCCAGGTGTGACATAATAGTACATTACTTAACAAGGGCGGTAAAACAAAGAATGTCTCAGATCGCAGGTATTTGACGCCCGAGCCGAAGGCAAGGGCGATAAATATGCGATCTGAGGCTTTCTTTATTACCGCCCGTGTTAAGTACAACATTTTATGTCACCCCTGGCCAGGAAGTGGGATTTCCCGCGCGCGGAGCGTGCGGTAATTGCCGCTTTATGGCCAGGTGTGACATAATAGTACATTACTTACCAAGGGCGATAAAACAAAGAATGTCTCAGATCGCAGGTATTTTACGCCAGAGCCGAAGGCAAGGGCGATAAATATGCGATCTGAGGCTTTCTTTATTATCGCCCGTGGTAAGTACAAAATTTTATGTCACCCCCTGGCCAGGAAGTGGGTTTTTTCGCGCGCGGAGCGTGCGATAATGGCCACTTTATGGCCAGGTGTGACATAAATTATATTACGATTCGTATTTCGTCTTCGGAATTGTTGTATGAGCGGGCTGTATCGTTGGAAGTATTCGCAGTGAGCAATACAATTTCCTGCATTAACATTCCTTTTGGATCTTCCAGTATGGGGTACTCCTCCTCATCGGAACATTGCTCGTAATCACCTGGTAACAAAATACGTACTTTCCAAAGATATATGAATATTTTTAGCATTAATTATAAAATTATTATTTATAGTCACTTACGATTCAAACTAAGATACGTGTTTTCGTATAATTCGAAATTTTCTTTCTTAACTTCTTTGACAGCACCACACTGTTGAAACAACAAACTAATTTTAGGTCTTTGCTAGCCAATATAATAAAATAACTAAAATAAAAATTAATATTTGTGGAAAATCTTATACTTAACCTAGGCCCAAACTAAGCATAGCTTTGTACGCTTGTATAGCTTGTACTACTGGTACTAAGCGACGATGTATAGATACATACTTTTATAGATAAATAGATACTTAAATACATAGAAAACATCCAAGACCCATGAACAAAATATTCGTGCTCATCAAACAGATAAATGCCCCGACCGGGATTCGAACCCGAGACCTGCAGCTTCGCAGGCAGAGTCACTACCAACTAAGCTAAAGTGGTCGTCAACTAGTTATTATCATAGTAAATTTGAAACCTGTAACGCCATTTGTGATGTCATCGGGTCCTGCGGTATATCACAAACGTTGTCTTTACAAACTGGAATGTCATCGTCATCAACGTAGAATATCACCTCTTTTTCGGCATTGGGCAACGTTTCGTCAATAAAAGAAAAAGAGGAGTTTCCTGAAATTCTAGCACGTCCATCGACAAATTCATCTTCTTTTTTATTCGTCACATGGAACGCATCAAGCGCTGCACTCATGTAATAATCCATGACGTTATTTATAAGAGGAGTTAGTAATTCGTTGTGGTCGTCATTCAGTAGAGCGTTTGCATCGTTGCCAATTCCAAGTTCCACGTCGCTTATGTCAAACAAGTGATTGATGAACAGAGATGTTGAGTTACTTAATACGTTTTGTTCCTAAAATAGACGAAGGTTAATTTGGTAACTCAGAATAAAAACAAAGTGCAGGCCTAAAATTATCAGGTATGGAAAACTACCTCTGTATACTCGTCTCCTTGGCCACTTTCTTTTTTAGGTTTTTCATCTGAAATGTTTCATTAAGACAGTGTAGTAAACTCGGCGTTGAAAACTAACATTTAAACGTTTTTACGTATTATTGAAACGAGTTGTGTACCTGCCACTTTTTGTGGTGTAGATGTTATCAAGAGACTGAGGTCTGACTCCATCTTAGGATTGTCAGCAATTTCGGCCCCCTCGATGAATTTATCGACTGTGGTGTCGACATTGGTGGCGTCGTCGCCCGCAGAAATTACGTAGGTCAAGTCTGACCTCACGTTCACTCTTGTCGAGAGATATTCCCGAGGTCGCCCTGAAATTTAATATTCTAATATTATATCTATACTAATGGCTACAACAGCGACGCAGACGTGGCAGGCCTAGACGGAGATGGCGGGATGACTTAGATGCCTCCCTCGCCAACTGGCCGGACGAAGCACAGACACGGGAGTCGTGGAATTCATGGGGAGAGGCCTTTGCCCAGCAGTGGGACACCCCTATAGGCTAGATAATAATAATAAGCTTGTGGCGAGCTGACGGGAGTGGCGACACCGGGGACCCCTATTCCAGAGGGCCCGGTTATCCGGCTCTCGCCTCTGCGCTTGCCTTAACCGGCCGGCCAGAGTGGAGGAGTCGCAAGAGCGGAACCTTATGCTCCAGGTTGGAAGTGTGAAATGTCATAACGCCGGCGGCCTGCTGAACGGATTACCGGGATCTGGCTACCGCACTCACGTCTCGACAACCTTACAGCCGCTCAAAGGGATGTTGCCCCATTGTCGAACCGCGCGTGTGACTGTTTTGTGGGGCCCACTCAGCGAGCAGGCAAGTCACCGCCTGCCTTTTTACAATATTGAGACTAATTGTCGGGGCAGGTGTCCGCAAGTCTCCCCCCATAACCCATTTTCCAGTCCATCCAATATTCATCTCAATAGCCCTATGACCTTAGCTTCCATCGCAGCCAAAAGGCTGCACTCCAATAGTCTTTGCACCTGGCGGGGACCGTCTCCGGATGTATCATGTTGTGCGTTCGGAGACGATATCCGCCGTGTGTTTGTGTATTCATTGCATTTAGATTATTTTTGTCTTGAAGGGGCCTCTGCGCTGTTGGCTTCGGCCCCACGCATGCCTTCTAAAGGTCCGGGATCCCATGGTCCCGAGACATGGTAAAGACTACAAATAATAATATATCTATATAAAAGCCGGGGTAGTATTAAAGCAGTGAAACTTGTTGCCTCCCCGCAAAAGAAAAACAAACAATGCGTTTGTTTTGTTATGTGGCCGGATATCTCCCGCCCCCGGGAGTTGACGGCTTAAGATGAGAGAGCTTCATCACTACACCTTGAACATTTAGATAAAAACGAACACTACTTACGTATAATTGTAGTCTTTGCTACTTTCGATACATAAGTTTTGGTGCAACCAACCCTAATGCAAGTAAAAAAATTACCGTCTATTTGCAAAAACAGGCCAAGGCATACATAAAGTCATAATCATAAACAAACGAACTTTCATATTAAATTGAATCTCGTTTTAGAAATAATACCTAAGAAACAAGTACCTGACTCTAGGGCGGCGTTAGCAATCATACATCCTTCCTGCAAAACAAGATTGACTAAATGATACGCAAGCAAGCTCGCAACTTGGCAGTTGGCATCATATTCATCCATTTTAAAGTTTTCAGTTTCCCAGTGGTTTACATTAAATTTATTTTAGTTAGGAGAAGTGGAAATTTATTTTTGTGCTCAATTCCTTAATTCTTAGCACTGACATTAACGTGACTTATAATTTTTTAAATGTTATTTATTTTTTCCTAATTCGCTTCATGCCAGTGTCATTGAAGTTTAGTTAGTAGCATTTAAAAAATATATAGGTACATTTTAGAATTTTAGACAAAACTATTTTAACATTAAAAACTTACGTCAAAAACCATTGCGTAATCGATTCTACTCTCGATTCTGAGCAAACTACTTAACTAGGTACTTGTTTACAGGTTTTTGAGTTTATAAATTTACCTACACATAGTAGTATAAAAAACAAGTGAACTCCCTATCTAGTGTTTGCTGTAAAGTAATTTCTCATGGAGGAGAACATCTGTAGTCTTTTTACAGCCTGCCTGATAGATAGCAGAAACCGTAGCCGTATGGATGCTTCCGCTTCGAATAACAAGCACGTTGCCGACCCGATTGGATGCAACTAAAGGTTTTTAATTTTTCACAGACAAAAGGGGTTCATTTTTGTTAGTAAACTCTTAATTTATAGATTAATACCTTCATCATCATCATCATCATATCAGCCGAAAGACGTCCACTGCTGGACATAGGCCTCCCCCAAAGAGTGCCACAATGACCGGTCTTGCGCCACCCGCATCCAGCGGACTCCCGCGACCTTTACCAGGTCATCAGTCCACCTTGTGGGGGGTCTACCCACGCTGCGCCTTCCGGTCCGTGGTCGCCACTCGAGAACCTTTCGGCCCCAACGGCCATCGGTTCTACGTGCAATGTATAATACCTTACAAATTCAAAATGGAAAACTGGCCAGAGTCAAAAGTCACGATACAAAAATGTTTAAACAATGTTATACAAAGTCGCACATGCTTCTATCGCAGCTTTACTTTCTAATGCAGGTATGCTAACTACAAAGTATCCCGACCATTATTCACAAATCCAACTGAATACTCCGCTAAGGATGTCCAGGATAAATCTGACCTTTGATTGTGTGTAGTTGGTATGTATATCTCAGGGTTAAGTTAAGATGGGGATCGGCTCACGGCCGAGTACAGAACGTTTTCTGAATATAGGTTGTAGCTACCGACGTATAGTTGAAAACAATCTATAAAGTGGGAACAGTTTAGTGGCTGCCGCTCCCACACCGTCTCTATTTATAAAGTAAATTGCCACTACGCGCAGGTTGATATCCACACCACACCAATCTCGTTAACAATAGTGTCGCGCTGCCACTATCGCACCAAGGACATATCACCTGTCATATTACTTAAGCACGGTGATTTTACGAAAATATTGTCTTGTTCATTTTGCACGTTGGCTATTCTTAGTTTAATGGCTAGCAGTGAAATACGAGGTAAAGTACATTAGAATAAAATTTTCAAACCGCCTGCTCGACGATGCCAAATTATACATATATAATGCAAACCTTACCGAAAGCAAATCATAAGAGCCCATGGCTTTAGCCGGGTTGTAATGTTGTACTGAATTTCATTATATTAGTAATAACCCGCCGGGTAATAATGTGATTTACACTTATCATGTTCTTATAGTTATGTCCTTAAAGTCTGATTTCGTGAGGGCTCGAGAAGCTGGGTCCGAGGACTGGGCCGCGCCGCCCCAAACTGATTTGAAAATCGAACGTAGGTATTCGCACTGGCCATCAACAGGCTGGGCTTTTAATCAAACAAAAGTCCGACCGTCCACAATGCGAAAATACCTTAGAATAGGTAAATATTTACCATTTACACTCTAAAAGGGGTATCGTCTACCAGTCCCTGGGATCCCAGCGCAGATAACAAAAGAATGGCATTGTTTATTTTTTTCGCCGGGAGACGACGGCTTTGAGCAGAAGTAGTATACAAGTCCTTATGCAATATACCCCCTCGATATCAAACCTGAAACGTCAACTGCAGAGGAAAATAACCCTCGGACAGAGATTACTACACTGAGCGAAAAAATACTAAGTTTTAGTGAATCCCAGGACAAGAAGATTATATACTAATGGTTACAAACCAGTTTTTAATAATAGTATTAGTTATTTACTAACACCCAACCACCAAAAAAATTGTCCTTGTTAATAAACTCATTTGTATTATATTAAAAACTGGTTTGTAACCGTTAGTATTTATATACCTACTAACGGTTACAAACCAGTTTTTGGTGTTAGTGTTTTCCTTCCTTGGCCTGGGATTCACTAAAAGTTACTAATAATTAGTTTTTTTTTTCACTCAGTGTATGCGGTGTGGAGGTTACTTTTCTATGCATCTGGCTGAACGTATCAGTTTACCTACAGTAGGTACTACATAAGAACGGGAGATGTTGAATGAACGAGATGCTGATGAAGTGATGACCTATTTCTCGGGCTCTTGAATCGGCCGCCATGTCTTCCCCACTCTGGGAGCTGGAGGCTGCGCACAAATCAATGTAGGCACTAGTAGGGTTAGCAAAACATGTTCAGGGTGGTAGGTTGTTTTAAAGGTTCTCTACGTTGGTTCTCTAGAAAAATAGAGCTGTAAACGATGTGTATATTGCGCCTTTGATAGATAGATATACTTCTTAATAATTCGTTTCATTTCATTGTTTGAAAATCAATGCATGGTAGAAACAGTCATATAAACTAACATGTACACACCGGCGTAATACAGTTAACAAAACAGTCTCATTCGAGATCCTGGGCCATGCTGGTCGAATACCATTAATGTGACACACAACACAAACTTTACTTCAATTTCAAACAACAAGGATAGGTTTATAGCAAATATTCTTTGTTTGCTATAAACGTATCCTATAATAATCTTATCTATAGGGTTTGTTGATCGTTGGCTACATATATTCATTTCACTACTGATGTCATTTTAATTGTATTGTAAATTGCGCTAAGGCTGGGTTGCACCAAACCGTCTGTAATCGTAAGCGGTGTTCGTCAAATCTGATTGTATGGAAAGTTTGACAAGTTTCTATGGGATGACAGCTGCCGGCGCCATATTGGACGATGACCGGTCTGTGTTCGTACGTTGGTGCAACTGGCACTAAATATTCGATTTCAATATCGTAATAAAATTTACAGTATAAATGTCCACGCGTCGCTGCGAACCCTACAGGTTACGGGTTGCGCAGAACCTCACTCTCCCTCGCTTCACTCCGGCGACTACGCGTCCTGTTCTCTCCGCGCTTATCCTTCACTAAAATGTAAACAGTGCCGATAGCATATTACTAAATAACCTAAGTAACCAAACATTTACGTGATGCGCATTTTAAATACTAAATACCTGTAGCTGTACTGTACGTTTTTTGTGATCACGGTAAGTCAAACAAATTCGGTAGCGCTGATTTTAATTAGAAAACTTTTTCGATAGCGTCACGTAAATAATCACGTGCGAGCTAATAAAGTTTACGAATAGTAACATGTCGACCACCTCTAGTACAAAATAGCACTAATAAAACTTTTTTTTTTTTGATGTAATTATTGATGTTGTTTTCGGTGATATCGGCGTAAATCATACCAAGAAGTTAAACATCTCAAGAAACCCAAAATCGATTCGACATAGTTGCTTATGCTGAGAAAATGGGAGACTGTGTAGCAGTCAAGTTATCGTGCACGTGACCGCCAGTAGGTAAGTAGGTAGACTAATTTCACTCGCTTCACTTAGGTATATTATGTGTTTCCTCTCCTCTGATTTTCAAGTAGTAGTGAATGATATTTATAAATTGGACATACAGCGATATTAGGGCTAATTTGTCTTTCTTGGGGCTTCTTAACCTGTTACCCAAACTTAATTCACAACCAGAAACCCTTGTGTTTTTAGGGTTCCGTAGTAAACAAGGAACCTTTATAGTTTCGCCATGCACGTCCGTCCTCCGTCCGTCCGTCTGTCCCACGTTTTTCTCAATAACCGTTAGTACTAGTAAGCTGTAATTAGGCATGAGTATACAAATCGATGACGCCGACAAAACGGTAGAATAACATCTTAAAAAAAAATTAAGGGTACCTCCCCTACATGTACCTAAAGAATTTTCTTTTCTTCTAAACCCAATCGTGTGGAGTATCGTTGGGTAGCTCTTTCAAAAATATTATAATTTTTGATTAAAGAATTGGCTGGCGTGATATTAAGCTTTCAATTGATAATTTTTGTTATGGTCAAGTGCCCAAGTTCAATCTGTGCTGTCGGTCGCGACCCACTGAGAGTGTAGTGGTTTCAGAAAGCCCAATAAATTATCTAAAGATAGAATATTTCGTTGCCGGGTCAATAAGGAGATGAAAGATGAGGGGACCGAGCAACCTTGAGGACGACACGAGCACGGACGAGCAAGTGCCGATACCGGTGCAGATATTCCTGTGGACGCAGTCGTCGCCCTTCGTAAGGCCGCGACTGGGGAAGGCTCACGATGCAGCTTGCATGGTAAGATTAATAGATTCCTTATTCAAATGTTTCAAGGGCACAAGTGTGATTGCTCTATTTATCTGATCACTAGCAACCTATAGGTATTTCGTTTCAATACGATCCACTTTCGATGTCCGTGTTTGAAAACCGCCTGCAGCCTAATGGTATCTACTAGTATTCCTTGTATATAAGTAAATATATTTTATTTAATATTATAGATAAGAATAAGTAACTAATAGTACAAGCTTTTGTGGGCCAATTTTTTTGGAGCCGTAGTTTTGTTTTCGTTAGAATTGCATGAAAATTGGTAGGTTGGAAGAGCTCCTGATTATGTGCAAGAAAATTACAATATGGCGCCGAAAAAAATGTTTTCCCCGTACATTTTATCCACTGAGTTACGAAAATCCCATACGTTTTGTCACTCACTGGAAAAAAATTGTGGGACACTAGGAAATCGTGCACATATTGTTCAGAATCAGGAGCTCTTCCAACCTACCAATTTTCATGCAATTCTAAAAAAAAACTACAACGGCAAAAAAATTGGCCCTTGTAGTCACTAATATCATTCGATATTAAATTTTATCTTTCGACGAAGGTCTAGTACCTACATACTTAAAACTTGCATTAAATTTAACCTAATTATCGATTATTTCGGTCCACAGTTTTGCCAACGAGCACCAGGCCATCACGTAAGTTAATTATTCTCGAATTAATTTTATGATTTTGCCCGCGACATCGTCCACGTAGACTCGTTACAGTCTTAGCTTAGAGAAATAATTGCTATTAAATTATTTTAGGCGCAGGCTTAATTATCGCTTTTGCATACAAACTTCCTAGGTACCGTGCCTACCTAAACCTATTGCGAGGTCTACTTACAGCTCACAGAGACACTAGTAATGGGGGCTACCTATCTGTCCTTACTCACGGTGATAAACTGATAACTGCAACAGTCATGAAGGTCATAGTAGTACTAACCTGGACCTCTTTAGCTACCTATTACAAATTTTCTCATCGGGGGATGGTGCGGCTCTCACTCAAGCCAAGCGGGATGGTGACTTGATGGTGACGGCAAGCACTGTCCATCGCTCCGATCGATCTTTAGGGCCCTACCGTAGTGTGATAAGGCTTTAAGACTTTTATAGAACGGAATCGATTAATTTCCTTAAAATTAAATTTGTACTTGTTCTAATCTGGTAACACTAAGAAATTGCGCGAAATTTAGATGGCTGTCAAAATGACGTAGGGTTATATTAATGATGTAGGGTTATGTTTATATGAAACTTATTTTACTTATTTCGTTTGTTGTTAGGTATAATTAAGATAGTCGCTTGGTTAATGTAAATATTTTGTTTCTATTCCTCCCAAACAGGAGCTCAAAGAGGCTTGTAAGGTAAGATACAATTACATTTCTATTTACTGTTCCACTGTAGTAGTCTTATTGAATACTGTCTCGGAAGTTATTATTTGTGGCATTTTCGTTACGATTGTGATGAGTTTGAAGACTGATTTACATTTACAAGAACTTGCATGCAATTTCAGTTTTGTCTTACCTCGATTCAGCCCCCTGAAAGTAATGAAAATTGCATGCAAACTTTTGTAAATGTGAATGGAGCTAAACATTTAAAGTTTTCAACAAAGTTTACCGATATTGCAGTCTTTCGAGAAGGTCCTGGTTCAAAACTTGCGGTTTGGGCTCTCCATCAGCCTCTCGCAGGCGATTGAGGCGATCCCGCGATGGCGTTTCGTTCAGGCTTCTCTTCCGCACGTCATGCACTCGCTAGCTGCTGTACTGCACAACAGGTACTAATAAAAGAAACAATATATAACAACATGGATGTTTCGGTGGTTTATCCATAAGTTATATATAGGAAGTAAATTTAACTTTTAAGTAGTGTGATGCACAGATTCAGTTTGGTGCCCAAAAATTGTTCTTTATTATAATGCTTTAGTTTTAGAATGGCATCTCTGTTTATTTATTAAATGAAAGAATATAATTATTTCATGATTATTGGAAAGGAAAGTTTATAGGTTTAGCCACAATATTTCATATATTTTGCAGGGTAAAGGACAATATGGCAAGTCTTGGCAATGTGGAGACGAAACTTCTGTACACATTACACTGGATCATACTTGACGCTTCTGATGAGTGTGCTGACAATGACTATGAGGCCGGCATCTTTCATACAAACCCGTTCCACTATCTATTTTCCATTCCTGTCATGACAGTAAGTAATATAATAATTTTAATACTCCTTAATATGCCTTCATTCATTCACTCATTTCATTTATTAATTTTCAAAGAAAAAAACCATAAGGGTTCCTTTTTTACCTTTTTGGTATGGAACCCTAGCAATGTACATTGTGTTGAATTTCATATATTAGATAGGTACTTTGTAAAATAAAGTTCAGTATTTTTTGTTTTTTAAACCTATGTGTATTTATTTGTGTAATCATATTTTATATTAAAACATAATTATTTAGGCATTTAAAGAGCTAAATCTTAGCTTAAATAGTCTCCCATCACTGTAATGTATTTATTTTATTTTTTTCAGCTGTTTGTCTTTCTTTTCGCACCGATTGCTGGAAACTTAAAAGAGTCAGACTTCACAAATAACTTTAGGTTGGAGAATGGTCTGAAGATTTGGCAGGGCTTTTGGGAGTACAGACACCCTGATGCCCCATGTTTCACCACACTTGTTAAGCCTAAACCTAAACCTTTAGAGAGTAAGGTTACTAAAAGACCGCAGCATGGAGATATATTTCTAGGACGTAAGTTTATGAATTTCTAGTAAGTCCATATGCATGCTTGAAGCACATCATTAGAATAATTCTAAATCTCAAATTGCTGTACATATATCAAAAATACTCTAACCATGAATCATGTCAGTAGTAAAGAAGCTGAAATATGCACTTTTTATTTCTGAAGTAATGGTCCTTTAGAGTATTATTCAATTATAATGAAGTAAAATATTTGTAATATGATGAATATATTGTATTTACCCAAAGATTAGTGCTCTTAGTTCTACTTTTAATTTCTCTATCAGTTGCATATATGCATATGGTAGGTATTTGCATACCTATATAAATAAATTATATTGTACCTATTGTCATTTAATTATCTAAGGTAAACCTTCAAAAGAAGATGGCGGAACATTAAATGGCAGCCCGCCTAGTCAAACCGTGTCAATGTCCCAGTCAGAAGTGCCATCCAAACAAGGCAGCACTGAAGATGAGCAATGGCTTTCGTCTCCGAAAGACACTGTTTTCCCAGAGACAATACCAGAAGAAAGCTCCAGTACAGAAGAAGAACATGTGGTAAGTCTATGATTGCTATAGCAGTGACTTGTACAGGGTATCCAAAATATATATACATATACATACATACATAATACAGTACATATGAACTTTTATCCACTAATTATATTTCAAGTTGCTATCCAACTGTACGTCAATAATGACCTCCATTTCCATTACATTCCTATTCAATTCTGTCCCAACTGCTATTAACAACCTGTATGTACTTGTACCTATATGTATTTAAATGTGGATTTTATGTTTTAGTTTATTTATCGTCTGCCAAGTGAAGTGTACAGCGGGGCTGTGAAGGAAGCGTATACAGTATATTCTGCAGATCCCAGTCTGTTCCAAGTTCGCAAAGGTGATGGAACTAAGCCAACAATACCGGGCATCAAGCCACTGCCTCAGATTACCAAAATGAGGTAATTTTTTTTAACAACAATTGACAATATTTCATAATTTCCAAAAGTCTTAATTCGATAACCATTTCGGTAAAAACGTGTGAAGTACACAAAAAACATTTTTTTAGATTTTTTTCTCCGTTAATTTTGGAAAAAATCGCAAATTACTGTAAACCGAAAGTTGACGTCATCTTCCTCGCTGTATTCAGGGAGACCTTAGTACAGAGTCCAGACAATCGCTGCTCTGGAGTGGCTCTGGATTCTTGTTGGGAAGATGACGTCATATTTTACTTGCGCCCTTTTGGAATGACCTACTTTTCAACGTGTTTTTTTGTAAGAAATAATGAGTTAAATTGAAAAAGAAAAAATACGGGTGGCTTAAATTTTTACCTATTTTCTAACTAGTTTATAAAATAAAGTAGTTAAAAATATGAAATGTTGTCAATTGTGTCAGGTAAATGAATCGCCCCTGGAAAGAGAGAGAATATTGTTATTTATAATACTACAATGGTTACTCGTTTGAAAGCCAACAAACAGTGATCCCGCTTTTTCTTCCTCACATTGCTCTAAAGTATGGAGGTATATGAGGATTCAGTGTCCTGTGACTGCTTGCAGCGTTAATACAGATTCTGAATTCTTATTTATTTATTTATTTTAATATGCAGTTCATCAGACAAGGAATCTCTGTCGGACAGTGGCGGCGGCGGTTCCGCGTCGAAGGCGAAGCCCAGTCAGGCCGCGGACAAATCGTGCTCGGCCAAACAGGCACATGTATGTCATTATCTTATCTTATCTTATATCTTTAAACGAGCAATTCTTGTTTATATCTATATATATATTTCCGGGATCTCGGAAACGGCTATAACGATTTTGATGAAATTTGGTATGTAGGGGTTTTCGGGGACGAGCAATCGATCTAGGTAGGTATCACGCCCGGGAAAACGCCGAGCTTGCTCGGCCGCCCAGATATCTTATATCATTAAACGAGCAATTCTTGTATATTTGTTTATTTTGGGGATCTCGGAAACGGCTAACGATTTTGATGAAATTTGGTATGTGGGGGTTTTCGGGGACGAGCAATCGATCTAGCTAGGTCTCATGCCCGGGATAATGCCGAGCAAAGCTCGGCCGCCCAGACATTTTTGAGTTAAACTTGCATGGTAAATAAAGTATGTAATTTATGTTACGGTAAAACATTTCTCTTATAGTCACACCTCTTTTTCAAGGCAGTTTTTATATTGGCGTCAAATATAAAAAAGTGCTTACTATAATTTGGTTGGCAGGTAACATCGGCGACTTTCCTGGACGTTGCCACGTTGCGGTGTCTGTTTACGACGCAGTGGACGGAGGACGGCGTCCATTGGGCCCTACACTACCTTTACAATAGGTTTGTCTCTTTTCTGAGGGAAGGAACGATATTATAAGAGTGATTTATAAGAGAGGTAGGGCACAGCAAAATGTCATCTCTGATTTGCTCGAATTTGGAGCAACCCGACTGGGGAAGTACCTCCGCCTTGCAGAAGACCACAGCCATAATAACATTATTTACTAAACATGACAGCAGAAGGGATAAAAGGTCCCTCGCTCTCAACACAGTGCATCCTCGGGAGCTCTGACAACCTTGCTCACCTCCAGGAACACAACACTACATACTTGCTGTCAACACAGTGAATCCTCAAATTTTATAAAGGGTCGGCAACGCGCACGTGACTCTTTTGGAGTTGCGAGCGTCTATAGGCTGCGGCGTCCGCTCACCATCAGGTGGACCGTACGCTTGTTTGCCACTGTCTTCGTATAAAAAAAATATCGCAATTTTTGGGTTCGCTATTACTAATTTAATTGACAACATTTCAAAATTTATAATGATGCCTAAATCAAAAACCATTTCGGTAAATATGCTATCTGAACGTAATAATATAGTTTTTTGATTTTTTTCTTCGCTAGATTTGAAGAAAATCGCCAAAATAAAACCCACCTTATAAAACGTAATGGTGACGTCATTCCTACGACTGTTAAGGAGCAATGCTGTCAAACATTGGGAATTCGTGAAATTACGTGATAATTCACTTACGATTCGCTACTTTTAAATTAGATATTTTTGAATGAAATTAGGATTTCGGGAGAAATAAAAAACACGAGGACCTTAAAATTTCATTTTCTATCGATCTAGGATATAAAATGGCCAACTTGAAAATTTGAAATGTTTTCAATTATTGGCATATATTTAAATGCGAATCCGAATGGATTTATGAATGCTAATTAGTTTGTTTTGCCGTTTCAGATTACGTGATATATGCGATGACATGTCTAAACAATCTCGACCCAGGAGGAGAAGCAATTCCTTGCCTATACCCAAAATAGAAGTTTCAATATACCAAAGCCCCGAAATGAAAAAAAGGGATTCTCTGAAAAACTTTATGGAAGTCCCTGATCTGAAGGACATCTCGCTCGTCACTGAAATACCGTGCCCACCCGCTTCACCCAAAATGGAAGAAGACACGGTCATGTCGAGGCGGGCTAGTGAAAAAGTTAAAAAGAAAATGAAAATGGCCGATCTGAAGGCTTTCGTAGAAACAAAAATGTTTTCTAAGTCGGAAAAGGCCTTAGAGAAAATTGGACATGAAGATCACAAGTTCAGTTTTCATAGTGCAGTAAGAATGCTATCTGTAGATATTGTTTTTTATTACGTCTTAGTGCTTTATATTCACTCATAGAGTGGAGATTCAAGTATTTTCTTTTTTTAGGAGTATCATAGAAGTTTGGACAATACTGAAGATAGGCCGAATTCGGCATTAGGAGCGCATTTCCCGGCGATAGCCCCGCGACTCACAGGCGACCTGCTGCCGTGCAATCTGATCAAAGGCAAAAGTATGCCTAGCCTTAGGTGAGAAGGTTTCTTTTAATATAATGGCTATTGCCTTACAATATTATGCAGTTGCAAAGTATGTCATCTGTTAAAATAGAAGACAGGTGCTTACATAATAGGCACAAATATTTCTGGCGTATAATTTAAGCTATGAGCTATGGTACTTTTGATCAAAGCTTTTTTCCCATTCTATATTAGGTACCTTACTCGGTAGATTTTAATTACTAGTTAGCGCGGATTTTACATTACATCCTACTTAGACCAAATAATATGAATTTATTATATATTTTTTTCTAATCCAGCACAGCATGATTTAAATAACCACACATCTCTGACATATCTTTTTTTTAAATATGTATTTTCTCTTTCTCCCGTGTTGTTAACGCTTTATCCCGTACTTTATTGTGGACGAACGTTGGGTCGCTAGCTGTCTGATAGACGAGCTAGCCTCCAATGGGTAAGTGAAGTCATATTCCGCCGACAGTAGGTAGACGCTTCGTTGAGTAGATGCAAGCCTATCTTTGCGGGATCGTCCGGGTACCGCGTATCTTTCTTTACGCCTAGAACACTATTGATTAAGTATTTAGAGCTGTGAGCGCGCTATCAGACTAGCCTTAGACAAGTAAACAATTACTTTGATACAACACGAGCACAATAACACACAATGACACGCACGATCGACATCAAAGTGGTTGTATGCACGCACAAGTTCACCAGGCAAGGTGCAGTTTAGTACTTATGTCTATTTTAATAAGTACTACGTTTTATGTAGATTTGATTTTAGTTTTAAACTATCGCATTCGGATGTAAGTAGTTACATTTATAAGCATTGTAAGCTACTCACTTCCCATTATCAGAGTGATGGAAAGGCGCACCCATACATGTAAACATTAGTATCTAAAGGTATTATTTACCTTGCTTAGCCTATAACTGCTTCCCTCTCGTTTGTCTTAGTTAGGACGTGGGTTGTATTTGGCACTAATTCGCTTGCATTTGAAAATGTAATCTTTGCTGTTACATAAGTAACTGCTGTGTTCGAATTAAAAACATGGCATGTTAAAGAGAAGAACTTTAAGCAATACGTCATAGCATGAGCACAGTAAAACAAGTAGTACGTAACTAAACAGCAGGACAACCTGTTACTAAAATTATAAATTGGGCTTTTCTGATTCTAAATTTGATGATAAATGAGATTGGTTTCACGCGAGATTTGCTGTTTTTATTGGAATAAGGGTGATATTGCAGATACATTGGAGAAATAAAGACTGAGCGAGCGCACGGGTACGCGGGAGCGATGCCGACGAATACGCAGAAGAAGAAGAACCCGATCATAACAGTGACGGAGCACACGCCCACTCCGTCACCGGACTATCTTTCCAAAACTCAACAGGTACATTATCTACCGTCAGCCAAGAAACTACAGGGCCGGCCCTAGGGTGGGGCGGATGGGGCGGCCGCCCCAGGCGCCGGATGTCAATGGGCGCCAAGCGCGGGATGTCAAGGGGCGCCAAACCGGCAACGTCGAAAAAATTCAAACCAAAGGGCGCTCAAAGACCATATCGCCCCACCCGGATCTAAGGCTAGGGCCGGCGCTGAGAAACTACTACCTAGTTCTACGTCTACCACTGATAGACACTAATTTGTAAATAAGGTAAAAAGCGGTAGATCACTCGGTACGTGACTTTTGGAGTTGCGAGCGTCTATTGGGACCGTGCGCGACGACAGCGCCACGGACAGGTGGCCATTATGGACAATTTGTCATAGCTGTCAAGCGAGAAATAAGTAAATATTGTGAAAAAAATAAATGAAATCTTGTGTTTTTTACTATATTAGACAATATTGGACGATGGTAGTCTGTAACATTATTGCCAATAACATTAAAATTGTTGTTTTCAGTTGTTGTTGTCATGTTAGGTGACTTACTTTTTTTTCTTACGGCATTTATCCACTTATTTCTTTGGTCTCGTTTCCACCACGGTCTTGAAAACTGGTAAAATTTACAGTCGCTATTCTGTGGTGTTTTTACAATTCACAATAACACATTTTACTAGAGCCATATTAAATTTATCTCAAAAATGATTAGAAAGTGTTTACTGCAATATGGATTTGACAGCTCAAGTCAATAGACCGCGGGCCAACGACAGGTCACGATTACCAATCTCCTCTCGCATGAAAACTACATAGAGTGGTTAAGAAAGATGAATAAAAAATTACTGTGGACGTCTGCCACGATTCCGTTGGTGGGTTGAGGAGCAGCAGCCTCCCAAAGACGTAAAAAAAATAATTAAATTCAGTCATTTCCTCTCGACTGAAACTAGGTTTAAATGATACTTAGTTAAGAAAATACCTTAACGAAAAAAAATCGTCTGCCACTTGTAGGGCGGTGGAATACCCGTCTGCCAAGCACGTGAACATGTAAAAAAAAATTAAATTCAGTCATTTCCTCTCGCATGAAATTTTGTCAGATGATAGTTTATGGACTATTATGAAGAAATAAATTCGTCTGCCACTTGTATCGCGGTGGAAAACCCGTCTGCCAAGGGCCTAAACATTGTATGGGATGAAAAGAAAAAAACAATGTACATCGGCGTGTAGGGTATCTATGGATAGGTCTTTAAAAATGATATAGGGGTTTCTAAAAAACTTTTCCATTTAATTCAACCGTTGGTGAAATATTCGCCGTGAAAGTCGTAAAAAGTTCATCCCCCTCTTTAATTTCTAAACTGTGAGGTCAAAAATTCTGAAAAAATTGGGAGGGTGTAAATAAATAAAGACTCAAAAATATTCGGTTTGAATAAACTACGTCAAACGGTTTTTGAATAAACGCTGAAAAACTGTCTTGTTCAAACAAAACGACTTAAGCGACGTGAGTTTCCCATACAGATACGACCATTTTTGCTACGATTTATTGAATAGTGGTTTAAAATGTGAACTAGTACGTGTCGGTACGGAAACCTTCATTGTGTGTAATCCCAGACGCACTCTAGGACTGCTTGAAAGTTATTCGACATGCCTCAGGTCGTGTCTTCATAGGGAACTCACGTCACTTAAATCGTTTTGTTTGGGCAAGACAGTTTTTCAGCGTTTATTCAAAAACCGTTTGACGTAATTTATTCGAACCGAATATTTTTGAAAGTCTTTATTTATTTACACCCTCCCAATTTTTTTCAGAATTTTTGACCTCACAGTTTCAAAATTAAAGAGGGGGGATGCACTTTTTACGACTTTCACAGCGAATATCTCACCAACGGTTGATTAAAATGGAAAAGTTTTTTAAAAACCCCTATATCATTTTCAAATATCTATCCATAGATACCCCAAACGCCGATGTGCATTGTTTTTTCCTTTTCACCGCATACAATGTTTAGGCCCTTGGCAGACGGGTTTTCCACCGCGATACAAGTGGCAGACGAATTTATTTCTTCATAATAGTTCATAAACTATCATCTGACAAAATTTCATGCGAGAGGAAATGACTGTTTTTTTTTTACATGTTCACGTGCTTGGCTGACGGGTATTCCACCGCCCTACAAGTGGCAGACGATTTTTTTTCGTTAAGGTATTTTCTTTACTATCATTTAAACCTAGTTTCAGTCGAGAGGAAATGACTGAATTTAATTTTTTTTTTACGTCTTTGGGAGGCTGCTGCTCCTCAACCCACCAACGGAATCGTGGCAGACGTCCACAGCAATTTTTTATTCATCTTTCTTAATCACTGTACAAGTTTTCGTGCGAGAGGAAATGACTGACGATTTTAACCTTCTGGCCCGCAGTCTACAACAACGAAATGTAAATTTTAACCGTAGTGAGCGCTGTGATCGTTTAGGCTACCCCCTCCACCCGCTTTGCACCCTGCCAATTTACCATCAGGTGGCCCGTACGCTAGTTTGCCACCGTAGTCGTATAAAAAAAAATCACTGTCTTGACTGTCTGTAGCATACCCATAAATGTTACTTCACTTCTTTTAAAATAAATGGCTTTCCAACAAATTTATGATGATTTCGCCAACCACGTGTTCAAAGACGTTGTTCGGTAACGACGCCATGACAGTAGGCAAAAAAGACAGTGTAGGTACGGTAGTGGATTCCGCTCGTCGTCGCTCCGGGCGCGTGCGCTCACCAACGCGGCGACGAGCCAAATCCCCCTTAAATGTTAAGTTTTACTACACAAAACAAATGAGAAAGGAAAATAAAAGGCAAACTTAACATCATAAAACCATTTTCACCTCACTAGCTCGGAAAGCCCTTTTTTATTCTTTAAAAACAGATAGCAAAACTGCATTTTATCCACATGTGTGCAAAGTAATTTTGAAATCCGAACGTGATCCTAGTTACTTTTTTAACATAATAACATGTAAGGCCGTGTTCCCACTATCCGATACAATATCGGTGTAGGATTCATTACCGATAAAAATGTTTGGAAAACTGCTTAGTGCTCACACTATCCGATCCGATATCGGTCAGATTCGTATCGGATCCGATATCGGTTAGTGTGGATGGACACAAAACAGCCAGGACAATTTTCGCCCATCTGATTTTTTTTTCAGGTGGTGTGAAAAAAATCAGTCCTTAGATTTCAGATTTTATATTTATTTTGAATTAATTTTTTTTTTATAATTATTTTGAATTTTAAGAAAAAAAATATTTTTTTGGCAAAAAGTCATCATTATACTCCATTTCGACTAATTTTGGGGATAGGGATTTCAAATTTTACATTTATTTTGAGTTTTAAGTCGAAAAAAATATTTTTTTGCAAAAAATCGTCATTATACTCGATTTCGACTAATTCAAGGATAAGGATTTCAAATTTTATATTTATTATGAATTTTAAGCAAAAAAATTATTTTTTTGCAAAAAATCGTCATTATACTCGATTCCGACTAATTCAAGGATAAGGATTTCAAATTTTATATTTATTTGAGGTGATATATATATAATACATACAAAATACATACAGACAAAACAGAAAATTAAATTAAAATAAAATAAAATACCTATTCCCCGCTCTGTGTCCGACCTGATCCAAAGGTCCCAAGAATGCTCGCGGCATTTCCACGCTGTACAGCAATGGAGACCTGTTGGACCAGCCAAGATCCAGAGCGGGGGTCGTTACCCCTCTCCCTCAGCCTTTTCCCGAGGGCTTTAAAAAGCCCGAGAGCCTCGCTGCCCCAGGGTCCTGCTGTTTCGACTGCGACCGGGACGAAGTCGTACGCTGCTTCCAAGGCAGAGTATTTGGCGTGTTTTAATTTAGCGGCATTTTCTGCCGCCGCACCTGCTGCCTTTGTTGTCTGCCTTAGATGGGATGCCGCAAATGTGCAAACACATGTGGCATCCCATAAGAGACAACGCCCTCTCTGCCAAGGAATCAGCGTCAACCCGTCCGGTCTTTTTCCGTCGGTACGGGACAAGCCTGGAGGTTCCAGCAGGCAGGGTACATTTGCCGACACCATAGCCCGGCGCACGATTTCGTTTATGGAGTGGTGCCTAGGGAACCGACCCGCACTCCGTTGGCAGCTGAGCCCATGGTGGCCATTTTCTTCAACCATTGTGCCACAGATGCACCGGTGTGCTTCACAAACCTTGCTCCCCAGTCTTAACGCCACTGCTACTCTTAGTGAGTCGTTGTCAAGCAGAGTGCCGAGTTGAGGGGAAGGCAAGGCATGCAGCCACGCACCGGACTCAGGCTTTGTGACTGCTTTAAGACGCGCTAAGTCGGTCCCAGAAGCACCACTCAAAAGACGAGCAAAAGTGCGCTTGCAGAGTACATCGTCCCACCCTCTCTGAACCGCTAAGTTGTCTGGGCGGTCGCCGGCCGGGCATATAGTATCCCATCTAGCAAACGCCTCCGTCACGAATGGTACTTGGATGTTGTTGCCATCAGTTGGTAGTATGCGAGCAACAAGATCCGCCGAACCATGCGCCGAGGCTAAAAAGGCTATGAGACCTATGTCTTGAACCCGACGTACTCCAAGGCCGCCGTACCGAACGGGCAATGAAGCCTGACACCACTGGACATTGTTAAAGTTCACATTGAGTATTGACTCCAATGTGTCCTTAACCGTGTCGTCAATAGATATTAGATCCTGTTCGAAAAGCCAAGTGGGTGAAGTTCGTAGGGTATAGACCATGCGAGGCAGTGTAAAACAGTTTCGGAGCAGGGTAAGAGATACGTGACCCGATAAATTTGCTAGATGCTCCTTTGCCAACGAGAGCGCTTGCCTTTTGACTTGAAGAGCGGAGCTAACGCCCTCGCTGAAAATTGGAGCACCTAGTAAATTGAATGAGGATTTGTTAATTTGTCTAACGCCAGGAAGAAGGGTTTCGAGCTCCAAAAGGAAATTTGAGTCTAAACTATTACAAGCAAAAAATTCGCACTTGCTGGGATTAATTTCTAGACCAATTTTTCCTAAGGTGGGTATCAGTGTTTTTAAATCCATTAAGACTACTTCTGGTGAACCTCCAATAGTGCCATCGTCTAAGTACCACACGTTTAGAGGTGCTTTTAGTTCAGAAATAATCTTTTGAATCGTAAGGCAAAAAATTAAGGGCCCTAAAGGGTCGCCCTGCTGGGCACCAACTTGTGACTGTATTACACTGCCCGAGTAGAACAGGTTACTTGAAGAGGCGTAACATTGATAGATGAACGGGTAGAGAGACGGTGCTTGTTCAAGAACTTCATTCAGAATAGTGTCCCTTTCTACACTGTTAAAAGCGTTTTTAATATCTATTTTAATGATTACGTTATTGGATGAATTTTGGTGTGTAGCAAAAGACCGGGTAGCATGTATCGCTGCCTCACAACCAAGTCTAGTACCGAAACCCATTTGTCTTGGTTGTAAATAAACCGAGATGCTTTCTCTGACAGATTGGCAACAGAGTTTAGCAGTTAGACGACGGAAAATACTTCCCACTGCAATAGGTCTAACACCCCCGTCTTTTTTTGACAGAGCGCACAACGATGCGCCATACAGAAACGGTCTCACTTCTAAATTCAGCATGCCTTTCAACAAAAAGTTGCATAAATTAGTTAAGGATTCTAACAAACGGGGGCCATTATTGCCTGCAGAGGGCGAAGTCAACTCTTTAAGATGCTGCGGCCGCAGGCCGTCTACACCGGAAGCAGAACCGTTGTAGAAGGACGCAATTGCGGCGGCCACATCCGAAAGAGTTACAGATAGGAAAGGGCTGGTTGAACTCGGCTCGGGTGGTAAAATAACTGACCTCGACGGGCAAGGATGTTTCTCTCTCAAGGCACGTAGGGTATTCTCATTAGATGGGCAAAGTGTTGAATCCGAGAGAAGCAATCGAACCGCTCCTCTTAAATCACCATCATGTACTTTTGCTTCAATTGAACGGTATATCGAAGCCGGTTTTGTTGAGTTCCGTTGAACTGGGAAATATAAATTGGCGTCATTTATATTATGTTTAACTTTCGACGTCAGTGATTTCTTTTTTTCTGAGGCATCTGGCACCCTCAAAGCCGAATAAGAGAACGACAACAGGGTAAACCAACTCTCGGCACTGTTCGAACGCAGACAATCCTCTATAATCGAGCACAGCTTACCGGCAGCTAGACATCTTGCTCCCTTAGGGATATGTTTTAGTACCGGAACGCTAGATTTTAAAACTGGTAAGTCTTTAAGACAAACCTTCGCTTGCGGCGTCTGAGAAGTAGCATCTGAATTTACAAGCAAAGCCGAACGTGTATTTATACCAACCGGAAAAACATGTTGATTTTGGGTTGGTTGTGAGGAGTTAGGTATGTTGGATGACGGCGATTGGTTACCGCCGAGCACGCCGCGATGAACACGACTTCTATGAATGTTTAGCCCTTTCAGGTTTTTAAAAGTACGACTCTGGGAGCATTGAGGACATTGCACAGAGTCATCGAGGGGCGTAGGCTGGGGAGGAGGTGTATTAGTTGGGGTCGTAATGGGTCCCATTAAGTTAATGAGTACATTTAAAAGGAAACAACAAAAACTTATACCTACGGAGATGATAAAATAATATAAAAATACCGCTAAATTGGAATTTTAAGCAAAAAAATATTTTTTTTGCAAAAAATCGTCATTATACTCGATTCCGACTAATTCAAGGATAAGGATTTCAAATTTTATAACTATTTTGAATTTTGAGCTAAAAAAATATTTTTTTTGCAAAAAATCGTCATTATACTCGATTCCGACTAATTCAAGGATAAAGATTTCAAATTTTATAACTATTTTGAATTTTAAGCTAAAAAAATTTTTTTTTGCAAAAAATCGTCATTATACTCGATTCCGACTAATTCAAGGATAAGGATTTCAAATTTTATAACTATTTTGAATTTTAAGCAAAAAAAAATAATTTTTTTGCATAAGATCGTCATTATACTCGATTTCGACTAATTTAGGGATAGGGATTTCAAATTTAACATTTATTTTTAATTTTAAGTTGGAATTTTTTTTTGCATTAAATCGTGATTATACTCGATTTCGACTAATAAAGATTTCAAATTATATTTTTATTTGAATTGAAAGTAATTCATTTTTCACGCAATTTTGCTTTATATATTTACTTTAGCATTTGTTTTTGAATTTTGCTTAATTGTTTTTGCGTTTTTTTTGTTCAAATTTAGTTTTTATTTTCTATTTTAATGAAATGAAAAATTGGAAGAAACCCAATTTATTTTATTGTTTTACTTTTGTTTTTCCTTTTTCTATTTCCTTGCTTTAGTGAGGTGAAAAGATTTGTGTTACACACGGTTGCAAAGTTATTTTACCTCGTGTGTTGCAACACTCGCTATGCTCAGGATTCTAATTTTGAACCACTCGCTTCGCTCAGGATTCTATTTTCGAACCACTCGCTTCGCTCGTGGTTCAACCATAGAATCCATTCGCTAGCTCGTGGTTCAACCCTAGAATCCATTCGCTAGCTCGTGCTCCAATTCCACACTCGCGGTTAAAATACAACTTTGCACCCTTGTATAACAAATAACTAATTCAGAATACTTTTGCGCCGTAATAGAAAACCTTTTATATAGTTGTTGTGTATAAACCACATACTCGGTTTATTATTAGTCACGACATAAAATGGTGACGTTTCTCTTGAATGGCACTATATCAACCTTCTTTTGAATAATATGATCAATTTAGCACTTTCTAATGAATTATGTACAGACAAGTGCAAAAATATGTATCGAATGGATCCTCTCATAAATAAGTAGCAAAACCTTAACTCACCGACATAAGAGCTTAATATTAAGTAGTTGCAAGATCTCATATAAGTGAATTGTAAATTCTTCATGAGAATAAAGAATCTTAAACCGAAAGAGTTATGGGACATATTTTTGACCATATTTTTGCACTTGACTGTACTAAGCAAAATAGTTATTTACGATACAAGGGTTGTAAAACAAAGAAAGGCCGATATCGCAGATGTTTGGGGCCCGAGCCGCAGGCGAGGGTCTCAAATATGCGAGAGAGGGCTTTCTGTTTTACGACCCGTGTTTTGTACACAATTTTACGTCACCACTTGGCCAAAAAGTGGGTTTTTCTGATCGCGCAGCGTGCAGAAAAACGCGCTTTTTGGCAAGGTGTGGTGTAAACGCCTATTTCTGCTGAATACATCATTGATCAATGACGTGTTTAGCACTGTTGGATATGTGCAGGGCTCCCTGGAATCCCAGATGGACTCGGTTAGCATGCAGGGCTCGCAGCACATGGCCACGCCGGAGCGCAAGCCGAGCCTCACGCGCTCGCAGACCGACTCCAACATCACGTACGTCGTCGAGGAGGTGCAGGAGGCGCCGGGCTCCATTCACTATATCACTAAAGACGGGGATATCGATTTCCAAGTCGTGTTGAAGGTATAAATATTAGATACAATACAATACAATATAAATACTTTTTTGCACACCTCAATTAAAGGACACAGTACAATACAAAAAAACAATAAGTAGAGGCAAACACAGGCGGTCTTATCGCTAAAGAGCGATTTCTTCCAGACAACCTAGATTAACCTAGATTATAGTTATAGTTCGGCCGCTTAACTGACACCGCGCGAAAGGGTAGCGGGAGTCAGTTTTTAGGGTTCCGTACCCGAAGGGTTAAAGCGGAACCCTATTGCTGTCACTCACGCGTCCGTCCGTCCGTCCGTCGTCTGTTTCAAAATTTTGTTCCTAAGAATTTTTTTACTTCCAGTTGAACTATGAACGTACATTTTACCAACAAATACGAATATATTAATAAATCACATTTTTGATGTTGGTTCGGAACCCTAAATGTGCAAAGTCCGACTCGCACTTGGCCGGTTTTTTTCTTTTGGCTAAATGTAATACCCCAGACTTACCCTACCCCAAACAACAAAATCTTTGTAAGAATTGAATACCTATAGGACAATGATTTATTTGTAAGTACATTTCAGGCTGTTTATTCCGTATGTGTAATGGACAGTCACTACATATCAATTCGGGTCATGGAAGTGATACTAAATCTCGTCGACACGTTAATGGAACTGGGTGTTCATAAGAATTGGAACAGTACCAACGTGCAAGACAACCTGCCGGGAAGTGTCGACCCTCTCACCGAGTTCATGAACGATAAAGATAACAAGGTAAATATTTTTGAAGGGACTGATTTGTTCGATTACTGAATTTTTAGTAACTCAATTTCTATATCCTGGAAAAAACATGAGAGCAGTTTTGTGGATTTGTGTAAATTAAACATTTAACAACTACGGGGAACAAGAACCCTTGTTACCCCTGTAGTGTATTTTCTATTCATATCAGGGTATACAGTCAGCATGAAGTGACCTTTCTTTAAGTCTTATCTGGGCCATTTTATGGAAAGTTGTACACTCGACTTTTTTTTTAATTTGGATAAAATTGGGGTTTTTCTGCTCAGAATCGAAAGCACTTTCGAATGATATAGGGGAAGAAAGTGTCCCTAATTTTTATTATTCCATTCCGTTACCGTTTTCATACTAATTTTGTAATGCTTGTATTGGTAACGGAATGGAAAAACTGAAAATTGTATGAAAAATTTGGGACACTGTTTTTCTCCTATTAGGTTCGAAAGTGTTTCGATTCTGAGTAGAAAAAACCCGATTTTATACAAATTAAAAAAAAAGTTTAGTGTACAACTTTCCGTAAAATGGCCCATCTCTCTTTCTATTCCTACTGCTCTCAAATAGTGTAACAAATAAGCATCGGCTTACCTACAAATATGTTTGACACCATTAGATTACATCAGACTAGATTTGCTGTGCCGGCGGTGCTGTGGCGGAAGGGTAGCGGGAGGCAGGGACCCACTACCCGTCCGCTACCCTTTGACGTCACGGTTAAACGATAACCCTATAGTAAAGACTGTGTTATCGCAGGGAAGAGACTCTGGGCTACCGTGCGCACAAAGCCAAGACTCTACTAACGTGGACACCGGCGACAGCGCCAAGGAGAAGAGGGAGGAAGAGGACCTGGACTGTCCATATTACATGTTATTGCATATCATTCTCAGGTAATCATGGATTATTTAAGGCGCTACACTGAGAAATTTGGAGACTTTGAAACGCTGTCCTGCCCAGACTAGCAAACAGTAGGGGCTGATTTTCAGATATATGATTCTTGATTATATGATTGTGGTACTGACAATAGCGAAACATGATTGCTTAGAATTTTCTCGATAGAAAATAAATCCAAAGTCGAGTCTATATTTTCCTTTTTTTCCTCAGCCTACTAAAACAACGCATTATTAAAGACACGATTAAGTTAATATGACCTCACCTAAGTACTGACAAGAGGAAATTTAATAAACCTGCACACAGGCAGATATTTAACGAGATTTGTCTAAAAAGCCATTCTCGGAGAGGGTTCCATCCCGTTTTGTCGTGAGCCTTTGTCTTTCAATCGATATATCGCCTTAACATAAACGGCTATGTTACATAAGGCAGCTTCCAGAAAATGCTGATAAAGACCGACTGGAAATACTGAAATTCTTATTTTATTCCGGTTATTAAATTCGAAGATACATCAGATACTTTAACCTTAGCGTAAAACTCATACCTGGTGGACTAGCACAACTTGCTGCCAAGTGTCACGCGCGACTCAGCAATTCATATCTCACTCCCATTGCACGAATTAGAATGAGGTCGATTTTTCTCGTCTCGCGTCGCGTAGCAGTTATGCTAATCCTCGCTGATCAGGCTGACACTGAGCGCTATACTGTTACTTAAGTAGATAAGAAACATTATCGGTTCTGAGAAAAATCTCATCTTTCTAGGCTTCTCCGCCAACTGGGTTGTTCCCACGGCTGCGCTACAGCCCTCCGCTGCCCCATAGCAGACACCCTCCGAATTCAGGCCAAGAAATCCCTTAGACAACTAAGAACAGCTTCTGTGTCTAAGTTCACGCTTAGACTGAAGGAGATGACAAAGTTTGCACCCATAAAGGAGGTGCTGGATAATCTACATTCAACAATCGGGTTTTGCGCCGAGCCGTCGATGATGGTATCGCCTATGAGTAAGTTTTAACCATAACATACTGTTATAAAAACTCAGTCTAGTGTTATATTTAGATGTATCTAGTTTTAGCTTTGGTCTTCAATCCTCTTGTTCAAATCTATGTAGTTGCTACCTTAGGCCTACTAACTCTGAACAATTTGCTGTGCAATTTGTTACTCCCAAAAAAATGTACGCTTAAAGTAGTAACAATCAACAAAAATTTCGCTATCGGGTTACACTCGTCGTTTATAGATATATATTACCTTAATAATACAGATTATGCAATGGGCAATGCAATGGACATCTTTGAGGTTTCATTCAGTATTTAAATGGCAGATTTGTTTATTTGTGATTACTATAGAAATAAACAACACAAATTCGTGATCTTTTACACTGATGTTTGTGGTTACGGAATAACTGGACGGACTTAACGGAATAATTGGCCCGCTCTTCCAGATCAACAGAAGCGCAACATACCCAAATCCCCAGATATGGGCCACCTGCAAACCGGGTACGCGACCAACTTCGGCGCGGGGCAGGGGCCCAACGCCAACCGCGCCGTCGAGACCTTCGTCGTCGAGTCCACCTTCAGGGTGCTGGTCACCAGGTTCTCCATGATGCACAAGGAGCTGAAGATGCTCGACAACGCGGTGAGTTTTTCTTCATCCCGAAGGATGCTTGGGGTCCGCTACCTAATCCCAACATTCGGCGTAGGCACGACTGGTTTTTACTTTAAAAATATGACGGTTCACCGGACATGTCACCTGCAGACCGGGTACAGTACTTTTATCTCACGAGTGCGGGTTAGCATAGCCTAGTTGTAATAAATAGACTGTTTGACACATCTTAAAATTTGTGACATGGTATCACTTTTTGGATAGTAAACCATCAAAATATCACATTGAATTGAAAATTATAAACTTTTACCAAAATAGAAAAAGATATTTAACATCGAAAATTCGGAAAATTATGTTTTTTTTTGTCATCCAAAAGTCAAATAAAAATGTCACGTTATAAAAATGTAAATAAGTGTCTTGGAATTTCACTAAATGATGTAATTTACAACTTGTACAATGCACATACGGTGGGTCAGGGTTCCGTCCGTTCCATCCTATTATACATAGAAAGATGCGTCCATAACTCCAGTTGGTTTTTCTTACACTCCCAGAAACCCAACAAACCAGTAAGACTTATTTTCTTGAAGTCGAAGCCATTGTGTCAGGGTCTCCCTTATAGTGTACTTCATTAAAAACTGATGATGTTCTAGTTCACTGTAGACAATTGACGAATAAGGCCGTAGATTTTGCCACTTAGTAACACAGAGTAACATACTTATATGAGTGAGTTATATGTTACGGTCAGGTTACGGTACAGTAGAAGTAACACGAAATTAACGAGTATATTTATATAATTTTTTTTTTATTTATTTTTTTGGAATTAAAAAACAATTCAATTAAAAATTTACAAATTAAACTAAAATTAAATGCCCAGCAGCCCCCGGTCATAGGAAAAATACCCCGTCCAGGAGTTCCGTCTGCGGCATGGTACCCATAACGCTGGCGGCGTTACCTCTCTGTATTGCCAAGGAAATACGTTGGGAGAGGTAAGCGCCAGCCCTATGGTCCCCTGAAGCATCGACGAGTCCTTTAGACAGAGCCCTCATAAAAGATGTTGTGTCAGCTGACCAGGGACCCAATGTTTCAACAGCAAGCGCCGCAAACTCGTAGTCTTTGATTAAAGACGAATATTTGCGGCGCTTCAACAACTGGGCCTGGTCAGCTGCAGCGCCGGCTTGTGAGCGGGTCACCTGGATGTGGGACTGTGCGAACGTATCCACACACGTTGCGTCCCACACCAAAGGTCTACCCAACCTCCACGGCACTAAAGTGGCGCCGTCAGGTCGCTTGCCATCGTCTCTTGCCAAACCTGTGGGTTCGAGGATTGCAGGCACAGACACGGTGGCAAGCGAACGTCGGACCAAATCATTAATAGTGCCGTGGCGGTATAAGCGGCCGGCGCTTTTTATACATGAGAGGCCATGTCTACCCGACTCATCGACGCTTTTGCCACAGACGCATGTATGTGGCACACATATTCTGGCCCCAAGTCTTAAGGAACAGGCAATTCTTAACGTTCCTGGGTCCAGAACGGTGCCTATCTGTCGCGATGGAAGTGCGTGCAGCCAGTGCCCCGACTCGGGGGCGGAAACCGCCAGGAGTCGGGCGCGTTCAAAATCGTCCGGACTATATTCGAAGAGGGACGCTTGCACCTTCTTAATACGAGGGTAGTCCCAAGCCCGCTGGATATGTCTAGCGGCCGGGATGTCCGTTCCAGGGCACGAGTCACACCATGCATCCCTGGCCTCCTTCAGACTCGCTATCTCATCGTCGGTTATCTGGGGAAGGTTAAGAATGATACCGACGAGAGACAGCGAGCCATAAGCAGAGGACAGGAATGCAGGTAGAGCTACGCTGTCCGAGGCTCGAACGCCCAGTCCCCCAAACTTTATTGGGAGAACCGCTTGAGTCCAAGGTGTGGTGCAGAAGACAAAATTAATATTTAGAATTTTGGAAAGTGTTGTCTGAAGGGAGGAATCAATGGATGACAAAATGGCGGGGAATTTCCAAATGGGACAACTGCGCAATAAATACATTATTGTTGCTGGTGTACAGTGTACGAGATTGGAACAGTTTCTTAACCAAAGTTATATTAACACAACAACACAGAACCTGTACCTGCAAGTGCGACTGCTACTGAGCTACGTCCACGAGGTGCACGGCGGAGAGTTCCGGGTGGTGGCGCTGAGCGGGCTCCTCGACACCGCGGAGCAGCCCGACAGTCAGCCGAAGGACGCCAACATGCAAACTACTCGTGTTATAAGGTATGCTAGCTATTCTTCGATTCGTAATACAAAAACATTGCCGAGAAAACGTTCAAGTAACGTAAAGCCTTCATTTGTTCCGTGCATATGTCGCGCCAGTTTTTTAGGTACAGAGTTACAAAAAGCGGTCCAAAATCTTTACAATCTGCACTGGCAGCGAACAGACCCATAGTATACAAACTACCATACGAAGGCAATAGTCCATAATAGAAACTACTGACGTATTTCGCATTTGTTCCTAGATATACAACGGAAGGTACTAAAAGACCCCTAGAACTAGTACTAGAAGTTCACAGCCTAATGATTACAGACACATACCTCGTAGTCAAGACGACGAGCGTGGCTCGGACACAGGGGCGGACTCGGGCTGCGCGGCGGACGACCGGAGCCATAAGAAGTTCACGTTCAAGAAGAGAAGCACGTCGTCTACCGGGGCACATGTGAGTATACTGTAAACGTGAACGTCACCAAATCATGACATGCTTATGAGTTAGAGTATCCTTCGTCGATCGATCGACTTTATGCCCGCTCTACATGTTGGCCCAACGTCGGCCAATCTACGGGACGCAGCTATACGATAAAGGGAGCACAGTGTATTACCATCTCCTTCTATCGTATAGCTGCGTCCCGCAGATTGGCCGACATTGGGCCAACACCAACATGTAGAGCGGGCTTTAGATGAATAGCGAAGATGACTGATAGTCAAATCAGCAACTTTTCATAAAACGTCAAAAACGCTCTGTTGTGTTTCCATCAAAATCTAATATAAATAAGAACTTAATGGACGCTTTTATAATTTATCGTTGACAGCCACGGCACAATTAAACTCTATGGTGTTATTCATGAATAGACCATAGACTTTAGACTAATTATGAATGAAACCATAGAGTTTTACCGTGCCGTGGACGTCCACGGTAAAGTATAAAAGCGACCACTGTCATTTGGAAATTAAATAAAGTATTCCTATGAACAGAATTTTATGTGCCAGAGCCTGCTGGAGACAGAAGGCGGCTCTGAGTCCGCTAGCCAGTCGCCTTTGTCTGTGCGCACGCGCCGCTACCCGCTGACGCCGCGGCAGTCCGAGCGCACAATCCCCTCCACCTCCTCGGCCGACATGACGCCGCACCACAAGATATCGCACGCCAAGTCCGTGCCGTCCAAGTTCCACTTCAGCGGCTTAGGTAACGACATGTTTTTACTTTTTTTTAGCCTGATATAGTGTCTAGTTGCTGGGCAAAGGCTCGCCCCTGGATCTCCACACATCTCTGTCCCCTGCAATCTCTGGCCATTCATTGGCGACTGTGTCCAGGTCATCCCGCCATCTCCGCCTGGGCCTGCCTCGCTGCCTGTGTCCGTCCTGTAGCAACCACCAAGATGGGCACACCTCTGTGGATGCTTACAGCATACATGTTTTTACAAAAAAAATAAAAAATTGTTTTTCAATCTCTGTTGTGCGTATCATTGCGTAGAACAAAGATAACAAACTGTACTAATCAAAAAGCCTGACACTTCTGTTGATAGCACGCGACATGAGTCGTCTGTAAAAGTCACATCGCAAATATGACAACTCGGTACAATCAATGCAGGTATTTGTATGTCCGGTGTCCCTTGTTTCGCAGAATTTTCATTTTGTAGGGCAACACGAGCAGCGCCTCCGGTGGCCTTAGGTGTTAACTATTTTTTGCCGTATACATTAAAACTAAACGCAAACGTGTTCGTTTGAAAAAACTTATACTCAAGGTTCTTGTATGTCCTCCAGTGAACTGGTTCCGGCACAAGCCGCAGGCGACGTCGCTACTACGCAACGGCGGCGGGTCGGGCGAGTCGCTGCCCATCTCCGGCAGCATGGTGTCGCTGGCGCGCCCGCTGGCCACCCAGCCCGTCCCCAGCCGGCCCGTGCACGTCAAGCGCCGCGTCGGCTATACGCTTAACAGGTGCGTGTTATATACAAACTAGTAGTACCTATACTGTGCGTGCTTCAGTACCTCTAGTATAAGTTTTTTAGAAACAAAACAAACGAAGTCTAAATTGCGTTTAGTCTTCGTTTAGGCGGCTCACCAGGGGCGCTGCTCGCGTTACCGTAAAAAATGGGAATAAACGCAAACGCGTTTGTTTTGTTTCGAAAATACTTATAGTAGACTGTGTTGGACTGTTGGTGCTAGTTGCTGTCGACGTCTGCTTCTCTTTTCGAACAATACTGTGTTGGTGGTGGGTGCCATCCAATCTTGCGATGCCACGCACTCAACTGGTGTACTCACGTCTATATTCCATCTAAGCAAAATACCATTGTTTTTCATAAATTACTTAAAAGATTAAGAAAACTTTATGACTAGGATACTCAAATTTGAGGAGACCAGTGGCGGAATAAGGAACAGAATTTAGAATGACTTTTCTGTTTCTTAGAAATACAATGTCGAATTTCTATGTCTGTAATGCGTATTTTAAATGTTTTTATAACATTGATTTAAATTTAAAAAATGTATTGCAGTTAAAATTATAATATCATCGCGATAACATGAAGTATGCGTTATTTGTAGTCTTGTTAAAATACCATCGATTTCTTTTTGGAATATAGCCGGTGTGGTTTTCAAACCAAATGGCAATGTTAAAAGTCCTAAAAACTAACATAAAATAAACAATCATTTTAAAATTAACAAAGTGTAAATAATTATTGCTCGTAACGTTTACCATCCCGTGGGTTAATTAAAAACCACTTGAAGCAGCTGGATGTGTGGTATGTATCAGGTATCACCAATTTTATTCATATATTATTTTATTACATATATATGGCTACAAATAAAATAATTTTTCTCTGCCTGCTTAACACGATTATTCTTTCTACTCTTGTTTGTTGTATTTGTGGTAAAGGTTTTAGAGGTAACAGTTTTTTTTGTTTGTGTTTTAAAATAAAACATTTATTTTCAGAGCTCGAAAACGAGTGGAAGACAGATTGAACAGATTTGGGCTAAGAAAGATGGGAAAGAAAAGAGACGGAAGCATCGAGGAAACAAGTGGTGGATGTAAGGGTATCCTATAAATGTTTTTAGAAATGTGTCCCGATACGCTTAGCTTGTCGACTGATAACTCATAATTTAGAAAAGAGTGAAATGGATGCCAAATTTGACAACACTTAAAATATGCAGTTCGCTGCGACAAGTTAAGCGTTTCAATTATCTATAACTATACTCGTAGAAATTAGAGCACAACACATTTTACGACTCATTTAACACTCGAAAAGACCTACTTACATTCACTCACTGATGCTGTCAAACAACACCATTTTTATATATTTGGCTATTACAATTAAGTTTTTTCGAAACAAAACACGAACGTGTTTGCGCTTAGTCTCATTTTGTAAGGCAACGCGAGCTGCTCCTCTGGTGGCTTTATCAATTAAGTCTAAATGCAAACGTGATCGTTTGTGTTTTGTTCCGAAAAAACTTATACTTGAGGTAGTGTTTGAACAAGCTTACTATCCCAGACATGTCACGGCGCGGTTCGGCGGAAGGAGGATCGGGCGGCGGTGAATCAGAAGTGGTGGTGTTGAAAAGGAGACGGCTGGTGGCGGCAGCGCCGCTGTACGCCGGCCTGATGCGGTTCAGCTTCCTTTTGGACGCCACGCAGCCCGGCGCCACTCCAGACGCGCTCTTTATGGCTGCCCTGTTAGACCTGGTGAACACATTGTTTGAAATCATCATCATCATCATCATATCAGCCGAAAGACGTCCACTGCTGGACATAGGCCTCCCCAAAAGAGTGCCACAATGACCGGTCTTACGCCGCCCGCATCCAGCGGACTCCCGCGACCTTTACCAGGTCATCAGTCCACCTTGTGGGGGGTCTACCCACGCTGCGCCTTCCGGTCCGTGGTCGCCACTCGAGAACCTTTCGGCCCCAACGGCCATCGATTCTACGTGCAATGTGCCCCGCCCACTGCCACTTAAGTTTAGCGATTCGAAAGGCCATATCGGTTACTTTGGTTCTGCTACGGATGGCCTCATTTCTGATGCGATCTCGCAGAGAAACTCTCAGCATAAGCGGGTATTACACTGTTCTGAATTCAGGACACTTAGAAGGGTTCCGACCTAATACCTTAGAGCGAGATGCTTCAACTCCGCTCCACTAGTTAGGACGCCTGATTCAGGACAGTGTAATACCCGCTATAGCCCTCTCCATTGCCCTCTGAGTGACTTTGAGCCTTCTCTCTCTCTTCTTCTCTCTTACAGTAGGTATCATAATATTCATAATACATTGTTTGTCATCACCAAAATTGGCTAACATTAATTTTATCACGTGACGTGACGCGAGAGAGAAGTATACGGAAACGTCGTGTTTAGTCTTTGTAATTGCTTTTAGGTATAGTTCGTACACAACTGTAAGGCCAAGTGCTGTCAAATTAACGCAAGCAAAAATCTACCTTACAGTCAGAGCTCTAAATCTAGTTTTGCTTGCGTTCGTTTGACAGAATTTAGCCTTAGAGTTGTGTCCGACCTATACACAGATGTCAGAGGTACAATTTATTATTTATTGGAACTCCTGAAGGTAGTTTAAATTTATTGGTCAATAAAAAATACATCATTTTCCCAAACTTTCATGTTTACGTAATATCTTTTTAAGATTTGACCATATTACTAATTTAAATAATCACTTGTAAATAGATTTATGTTAAGTTAAACATATGTATAAATAAATTTAAATAAACTATGAATTGCAACGTAACATTAGGGAATACCCCATTACAATGGCTGTCTATGCTTTCAGCCTAACACGGTGGTAGTTGGCAGAGCAGCCATGTTACTGGAGTGTGCACACTTGGTGCACAACTGCAACAAAGGCCAATGGCCTTACTGGTTGAAGTCCAACCTGTCTAAAGCTTCTGGTGAGTACCTATGTACTTTAAAAAGTATATTAAATGTGGTTAAATGCTGCGCTACGACTTCTTACACATCTATTATTTTATTTTTAGTTACTACGAGTCCACATCTAAAGAGACAACGTTTAGCCGCTAAACTATTTTATCAATGGGCTGAAGTAAGTATCAAGTTACCATTTTTTTTGTCGAATTGTAAGAAATTACCTGCTATAATCTTTTTTGACAGTTTTTGCTCGCGACTTCGTACGCGCAGAACACGTGCATCGCGTTAGAATTTCATTACTATTCTCTTTTTTCAGGCGCTTACCTAGTTACCATTTTTCCATACAATCTTCCACCGGGATAATTTTTGATAATTTAAATTTCATCGGTTCTTCGGTTTAGCCGTTTAAGCGTGAAGAGGTAACACACAGACAGACATCACAGACATACTTTCGCATTTATAATATTAATTGTGGATATGAGTCTGGCTATTTTACTAATGTTCTGCAATCTGCATTGTATTTCATACAGGCCATTGGCAACCGATTGGAAGAGATGTTAGTGGAAGACAAGAAGTACATAGACAACGTGATCAACGTGGTGACGGACCCCGACGGCCAGCGGGACTTGTTGCAACAGGACGAGGAGGAGGACTTCCTCGATGAAGGTTAGTCACGATTCCAAACATATTTTGAACCTTGAGATATTCGAGAAAGGAATACAACGGAGGGCTCTAAAGCCTATATTCAACACAATGGCCTCTCCAGGGTATGGTACGCTTAAGAGGAGGGGTAGGGCAAGCTCTCTCCATACAAACTTTGTGCAGGATTTACTTCGTTTGTGTTTGCATTAAAGTTATGATTTTTGGTCAGTATGCTTATTTTTCTGGTAGCTATTTCGTGATGTAATTTATTTTTATTTTTTTTTATTTGAAATATTTGAAAATTTTCACATCACGATCTTCGCATATCTAATATTTACAAGCAAAAAAAATATTATATTTGTTAGTGCCAAAACCGACGAATAAAACGTGCACAAAGTTTGTATGGGGAAGGCCTTGCCCTACCCTGCGCCTTAAGCCGAGGCAGTGCCATTGCAAATGTCCCGCTCTAACACGCGTGAATTTGCAATTAATCATCCCACCATACGGAACTCGGCGATTAGTTTTCGTAAATATTTTGTACAATTTGATTGATTTTTGGAATATTGGATCACTTATCTAAAATCTATCCGGTTAATGTGGTAGAACAATAAAAAAGCTATCCTTTTTGTAAAAAAAAGCTGTGTGACAGTGTTACCAAGGCACTTTTCAATATTTTGTTCGGTTATTTTGTTACTTTGTTTCTTTTTTAGTCTATAGTAATTTTTGTGTATTTTTGTGTTTTTTTGTGTGTTTATTCTACATTATTTCTCCACACTGGAAGCTCAAACTTCAATATTTTGGTCGATTCATGAACTGGCCGGGCCTTAAGTAGTGCGTGTGTGTCAGCGAGCCTGCGGGCGACGGCGACGGCGGCGGCGGCGGGCGGGCCTCTGGGCGCGCCGTGCCCGCGCGCGCTGCGGCTCGTCGCGTGCGTGCTGCTGTTCGAGATCACCACCTTCCTGCGCGAGTCCTACCAGAACCTGCCCAAGTCCTGCCGAGCCTCGCTCAAGGAACGCGGCCCCTGGGACCGCGTCTACAGGTACATAACCACCTCGACCCCTAGAATGACATATTGGTGGGTAGATTATGTGTTCGGTGTTAAAAAAATAAATCATTTTTGTTAATGTTATGCGAAGATGGATGGAAAAACGAAGACGTTTGTGTTGTAAGAATAAGTGAGTTCATTATGTTACGTTATTTTGTATTGTACAGTCGAGAGTGCATATTTTTGATGAAACTTTTATTTTAACAGGGCTCTTAGCAGTCAACACACATTAATGCCAGTCGAGTATGTGTTCTAAAGAAATAATGCATGTTTCCTTGCATACTGCACTGAGCGTGCATGCGTATAGAACGTACATAGGTTTCGGTAAAGTGTTTCTACTTACCGAAACGATTCAACGAACCTCACCTCGGAAATGACAAGTTTATGAATCTAGCGAAGCGCTCGCCTCGCGCCGGCACGTCACCCCGTACCGATACCACACTAGTACGATACCGGTAAACCGTGCCGACAGCACACTTAACTGCATGGTATGTTATAAGACTTACCTACATAACTTTTAACTAAATAAACATAAATACGATACAATTTAAAATTACACTAATTAAATTTAATATGTTTGTGAGCTCACCTTAACTGACTTTACAAAATCACTGAATAAAGGTAGTAATCAAAATATGCAAATAGGTAGTATAGTATTTAGTATAACAAGTAAAGTAATCGCTTTGCTACATTGGCATGCTCAGTAAAAAAGATTTGAAATTGAAAAGTGTAATAGTAAAGAGAATAGAGCTAAACGCTACGCCGAAACGCGCCTCATAGTGGGCAGATTGTGGTATAATGTGTTGTGTGTGGTAGGGAAGCGAACCGGCGCTGGAGTATGGCGTTGTCGAGCATGGGGCACTCGCAGGCGTCGGCGCAGAGCCTGCAGTCGATCGCGGGCGCCGAGCCCGAGCGCAAGATCTCCTTCGTCATCCACGAGCCGGAGAACATGTCCGGCGGGAGCAACGTCACGGTACAACACTATAGTACTTGTCGGTTTTTTTGAAGTGAAAACTTCTTTAGCGGCGCTGAGCACTTTTGTACTGATTAAAAATTGTTAAACTCGCGACAGATTTTAAGATTCTAAGACCAGCTAGTTGACCCCTCCTAATATCGTGATTGCTATGTTAGGAGGGGCCAGACCTACAACACAACTAAAAAACCCTTTTACAGTGACACTCGCTTCGCTGACTCGCGTTGAACGCGACTTAGCAGCAAGTTACACTAACCCTATTCTCGGGTGCCTTTCCGTCAGAGCTGTGCTATGCTACGTTGCTATGGATAGTACTGTTGGGAACGAAAAGCTATCACATCCTCGCAGCATAGCCGCATAGCATAGATCTGCTGAAAAAGCAACTTTATTATTTGAACCAAATTGAAGATTTCTCAACTCTAACAGTCATGCAATCGTATAAAAAATCTTACAATTTGCACGGACTATAGTTGGCTGATGCCATCCCACCGACGCTAGTGGACGACAAGAAGGGGCGACTGGGGTCGCGCGGCAAGGCGTGTCTACATCGTCGCGGCACGCAACAGCACCAGACCTACGGCTCCTTCAAGCGCCGCTCCATCAAACTACGCCAGAAGGACGCGAGAGATGTCGACGAATGTACGTGAGACTTGGCGTGGGTTGCACCAACTTACGATAACAGATCGATCAACGTTAAATATGGCGACATTTCCTGAAAAAAACTGCAGTATTTATGAGGAAAGTGCCACTGGGTAGCAAAATTCTTTTTAAGACGTATCATGTTTTTAACAGCGGGCCTCATAGGCGGTGTGAAAAGCAGTATGTGTCACACGGTAACAAAATTATTTCCGTCTTGGACGTAAACACTTGAATCTCTCGTTACGCTCAAGATTCGACTTTAAAATCCGTCACTTCGCTTAGAACTCTATTGTAGATTCTTTCGCTGCACTCATGATTCAATATACCGCCCTCGCCGTAAATATAACATTTTGCTTCCTTGAGACACAATCTACTGTTGAATTTTATAAATAAGGGACTTGTAGTTTGTCCGTGTAACGAACTAAAGATCATCCAAAAATTATGCTACTTTATTCAATCAGGCAACAAGGCCCATATTTAATAATACCATATTTATATAATGACATAATACCAATAAAGACAGAAGAAGAAGGGACAAACTATAACGAACACTAAGATATTCATAGCGTCTTGGCAATCTTTGTAATGTAGCCTGAATCGGAACCAATATTAATATTTTATCAGGCCAGGCGCAAAGACTGAAAAGGCGTACACGTATAGCAACAAAGTTTTGACATCGGAACCTTTATGAAACAGTACCAAAAATTACAAAGTCATGGTACCTAACCATTGCTGGATTTGAACATCATAACGAATTTTTCCGAAGTCAAGTCTTACAGAGGTCTATAAACATGTCGTACCTGCTGAATATTTTAACAATTTCAAACGTAGAGCTTCCATTGGCAAAGAAAAAATTACAAAAACTTTTGCAATAAAGAATCCAGAGGATTCATGTGCACGAAACTATAAACTGAGGTTAAACAGCCGACGAAGATCATTCGTTTCTCTTTTTTAGTTGTTAATCGGCGCTCTGAATCCATACAAAGCAGACGGAAGGTTTCATCACTTTCAGACCGAAGTGATACGTCTGAAATTTACCCCCCAACAGGTAATTGTATGCCAATTAATATAGGTCGTAGTCTGCCCCTGGTGAGTTGGCGTATCGAGGTTTGTCGCGACTGACGCTTGACACATTTTAGGGGGCACTGTAATTATGCCAAACGAGGTGGACAGTGGCGGGGAGGAGAGTCCAGGAGTGCTGTCAGACGACCACGACCACCCGCCGGACAGTCCGGACAGCAACTCCACGGACCCGCCTGATAATAATAAGGGTTTCCCATGGCTCAAGGTTTGTATGCACGTTTTATAGAGTCAGTTTCATTTACAGATAGCTGTTGATAATTTGGTTGCATCATGATTTTGTTCTAGATTGGCTTTTAAATAATAAAAGTTAATATTGCTCCATGGCTTTAAGAATATCAGCTGATTTCTGCCTTCTCTAAGTTTACCAGTAGATAGCACTTTTCTCCAACAATGCAAGGAAGAAATAAATGCAAGCAGAATTAAATTGTACTTAATAAGTTTGAGAGTCAGGGACCTGCGTGTCTTAAGTTGGTAACACAACGAATCCTCAAGTCTATAGAGGGTCGGAAACGCGCTTGTGATTCGTATAGAGTCGCAAGTGTCCATGGACCACGGTGTCTGCTTATCACCAGGCGAGACGTAAGCTTGTTTGCCAACGCCGTTTTTTAAAAAAATGTACCTGTTTGTGTCTATCTAGTCCAGAGAAGATTAAAAGTAGTAGGAAGATTTGCAAGCAACAAAAAATATTTTGGATGAAATAATGATTTGTATTGTATGTATTGATCGCTTGCGCCCATTCCTGTAAGCAAAACAACTTTTCTGAGCATTTGTTAGAGGAAAATAATAAATATAGTAATAGCAAACAAAAATAGTTTCTATAAAACAAAGTTTTATTACTAGTTACTAGAGTGCTATTTTAAAAAGTTGTATAACAGCTAAGTTAAAATTAAATCTGTATAGATACGTTAATGACAAAGTGGTAAAAACTCACACCAATTGTTTTTCTCTAATCTGAATGTACAACTTTTTGAACAGGGCATCTAGTATATGTATATTTTTTTCGAAAAAAAAAAACAAACGAACGCACTTTCATTTAATCTCAATCCGTATGGAAACGCGAACAGTGAACGTCTGAACCAAAGAGTATAATAAGTATATTTATGTAAAGAGTGGCAACACCGAGAAAAAACTGACCCCCCCAAGCCCCTAGCGAAAGGTGGATGCAAACTCATCGATACACACATACACAAATCACGCACATATGCAAATGAGTGCATACACCTACACACATACACACACATTCATACATCCACGCACCCACACACGTACATAACATAACCTTTTTGTTCTGTGTTTACTTTGTAACCTACAATGTGATTAGCAAAGTAAGGACGAAAACGTGTCTAAAATACAAATGATATAACATTTTAGATACGCTTTCTTCCATACTTTGCTAGCCACATTGTAGGTTTTTAAGTAAACACCAAAACACTTACTAGGGTAACACATCTCAAGTAAAATACACAATATTGCTAGAAGTATTTATTTAAACTACACAATTAACAAAAGTAAACAAGTCACAATTCATATACACTAACTTAACACATGAACACTGATATTAGTTACGACGAATACCTATTTTACGATTTCGGAAACAAGGCACAACATACACCAATTAAACTTGCCTATCGAAGATTATTTTTCAACGCACAGCCCTCTTTGAAATATTTCGCGTTTTGAAATGTTCACACACAATTATCACAACGATGAAACCTCGATGAAACTATGATTTTATTTTATTTTTTACGAAAACTTGTTTGTATACGACTCACTCACTGACATTGAAACCACCATAGAGTTGTTCTTTTTTCTAGACTAATGAATAGTATAATAGTATAGAAATCTCTATGGTTTTGAACCATTGACAAAACAAATAGACCGAATTTCAAGATTTTATTCATTTCAATTACGTAAGACTCTTAAATTAAATCCTAAGGACGAATATGTATAATTTACTTTTAAATCCTAAAAGTAATTCACGTGGTGGGTCAAATAATTACTATTAAAAGCGCATCCTAACGCTCCAGCGGCATGGGCAGCACTATCCTGCCAGTCTGGTGCGCTGGTACGTCAGGACGCGCCTTAGTATCTTTGGTATCTTCTAAGTAGTCTGTGGCGCTTGTCAAAAAACGTGCAAAAAAAGCATCCAACGGACCAGAGATGTCGCCACCTTCTATTCATTTTTTCTCGACGGGCGGCCTCTAAGAAAGTTTCCAGTCCCTGGTCTGAACGTGGTACCTATATGTTGCTATAAAAATTGAGAGTAAACGCAAACGCGTTAATTCGTGTTTTGTTTCGTAGAAAAATATACCTACTAGTCATCAAGTTATCAAGATGTACAGTACTCAGATCTACAGCGGAACGCGTGTTGCAGGTAATTGTAAAGTTCCTGAACTCGTTCAACTACGTGTGCTGCCACCAGAACTTCTGCCATCCGTACTGTTTCCGCCGCAACATGCGCGCCAGCGCTCGCCTTATGAAGTCCGTCCAAAAGGTGCGTGTGTGTCCATTTGTGAGGAGATAAATCTCCGTTTTGACTATAATAAAGCTGTAAAGTTAAAGTAATATGATTAGTGGCATAAATATATCAATTTCACTAAATGACGACGAATGATGATGTGAATTACATTCACATTCCGCCGTCTGAATATCATGTACCTACTATCGAACCAACTGAATCGTGTCGTGAACTCGTGACCCACCGTGGAACCTTGTCACAGAAAGTGTCATAATGATTTTCCTTGTCAGGCAGTACGATGTCACCATGACATTTTCTGTGACAAGGTACCAGCATTTTGTTTGTCGTAATTGACTGCAAGTCTGTACACATGCATGTTTCAGATATACGGTGAGAAGTTTGGTCCTGAAATGAACACAACCATAAACGAGGACGGCGTGGGCGGAGCGCGACGAGGCCGCCGGACGCGCAAGTCTTCCGAACATGTCACTGACAGGTTCGCACCTGTTCAATACTATTGTTGTGTATTAGAGGTACAGTTAGTTGTGTTATATACACATCAAAAAGGCATTGAGGACTAACATCAAATATTAACAATGGTGAACTTTCGTAACATCGCTGTCGCAATAGAGACATATAGGTAGTAAAAGACATTCGAATAAGCACTTACCCACTTGTGATAAATCAAAGGAGTAGAGAATTGATCGTAAATGAAATACAATTTATGATCAATTCTATTATTTCTTTTGGGACTCTGGCATGACTAAATTTTACAAACTATTAGATACGACATCCTGTAGTAACTTTTTGATCACAAACTATCTAAAATCCCGTAATTGGCTCATACGCATTACGCATTGGCCTTCATAATCCTAAATCGACTTGTGATGATCGTGTGATGTACAGAATCGACAGGTCAGTGCTCGAAAGCGTGGGGCTGGCGTACCACGCGGCGGGAGTGGAGGGCGTGGCGCGGCCCAGCGAGCCGGCCGCCGTACGCACCGCCGCGCCGTACCCGCCGCCCGAGCCGCCCGCCATACTCAAGTACCTCAAGGGGCAGGTCAGGGAGTGCTGACTACCGCCGTGTTCTGAATCACGCTAACAACGCCCACAGCGCTTCCAGCGCTGACGGCCGGTCCGAATCAGTTAGCGCGCTCAAGGCTGCGTGAGTTGTGTTTTGTTTTGGACCGGGCATCGCTTAAAGCGCACTCACGATCGGACCGATTCACGTTCATAACTCGTGTTTACTGTCATGTTTATAGATCAATCGTTAACTTGACGTTTGGCTCAAGGTGCTTACGCCTAGGAGTGTGAGCACCGTGATGTGCCGTCCATGACATCATCAATGACGTCACGACATCCCATGTAAGCTCTATGAGCGTGAATCGGTCCGATCGTGAGCGCGTTTTGAGCGCTGTGAGCGTGATTCGGAACAGCCTACGTGTGGTGTAGGAACGACAGACAGAGGAGGTCGAGAGATCGCTCTTTATTAGCCATAAGACTGCCTGTTGTATACATACCTACCTACCTACATGTTGGTGTTTTGATTCTGTGTGCAACTGATTCATTTGTGTGAGGTGTACAGTCGCCATCAGATATATCGGAGCGAACGAGGTGCTCAAAAATATCTGATATATTTCAGATATATTTGAGCACCCTCAAGAGTACAGATATATTTGATGGCGACTGTACAATAAAAAGTATTTGTACTGTATTGTTATCTAATAAGTAAACCGATGATGTTCCGGCTTCGGCCGGTTTAAATGTCAAGCCCACCCAATGAAGTCTACATTATGTGGTGATACAGGTGCGCGACGCATACCACGCGCCCCTGGCCGCACTGCTTAAAGGCGCGACCACACTGGGCGAGCAGCTGTTCGCCGAGACCGCGCCGGTGGCGTGGCAGCTACTGCTGGAGCCGGACCGCGAGCTCAGCGCCTGCGCGGCCTCGCTCTTCATCCTCGCCGCGGTCAAGGCGCCGCTCACCGCCTCAGAGATCATGCACAATGACCTGAAGCATACGGACCCCGGGGTCAGGTCAGTACCACGCGCCACGATTGCGCTTCTCAATAAAGACAGACAAAATTTGTCTTAAGACTCCGAATACTTAGCTTTGGGTGGTCAAGCCAATGACATCTTCTATTTATAAGCCCGCGCTGGGACCCCGGAAATCGGATATCTTTGTTATGGTCTTTGAATACTTCTTTCTTACAGCAGATACAGCACAGATGTGTGACTCTTCTCTTTAAAATAAGTTATTGTTTCATCTAACACGTGGTAACTTACTAAGAATTACCCCTAACCTGAGTATGTTTATGTGACCATGTTTTAAAGAGTTTTTGACTTTTTCCAGAATCAAGGCGATCCTAAAATTCCAAGTGATGTGGAAACTCCGCTACCAAGTATGGCCGCGCATGGAAGAAGGCGCCTCTGTCACATTCAAAGTGCCTCCTCCCGGCATAGAGTTCACGCTGCCCTCGCCCAAGATCGGCATAGAGTCGCTGGCCGTCGTCGACCCGCCGTGGGCGCCGCAGGTCAAGGATAAGGATATGGAGATGACGTTGAACCAGGAGAGACACGTGAGTGCTGTTTTATACCATGTTTTTTATATACGACTGAACAGCGATTGACTTTAGTCTCACCTGATGGAAAGCGACGGCCGACGAGCCTAAGATGTAGCTCGCTGGTTCAGTAAACCGCGTAATAGTACCGTCTGTTGTCTACCATTGCTTGAGTGCGATTTAATTGCTGCTTTCTCTAGTGTACTTTATTTGGTGAGCTGTAATAGTACATTACTTACCAAGGGCGATAAAACAAAGAATGTCTCAGATCGCAGGTATTTTACGCCCGAGCCGAAGGCAAGGGCGATAAATATGCGATCTGAGACTTTCTTTATTATCGCCCGTGGTAAGTACAAAATTTTATGTCACCCTCTGGCCAGGAAGTGGGTTTTTTCGCGCGCGGAGAGTGCGATAATGGCCACTTTATGGCTAGGTGTGACATAAAGAATATAATTGTATTGTATTGTCTCTGCTCGCACAGCGTTCACTAGTAACAGCCACCAAGACCCGTAAGAAGCAGCAGACCGAAGCGATCAAGCGCGCGCTGCAGCAGCGAAACGACAAGAAGCGCGCCGAGCGGGAGAGCTTCCTCATCACCACCATCCCCATCACGCGGCAGGCGGCGCGCGAGCCCGCGCTCGACCACGCCGCGGACGATCACATTGAACGTGAGCCTTGTACAGCTTTGTAAACGTAACCACGTTGCACCAAACCGCCTGTAATCGTAAGCTGAATATCTGTCAATCCATACCCGCTTGACAGGGCTGGCTTTCCACGAGGTGGCTTGACCGGTAACGTAATCAGCTATTTCATACCGACATACTAGGTATAGTTCGTACAAAACTCTGGCCAAATTTTGTCAAACGAACGCAAGCAAAAAACGACAAAGAGCTCTGACTGTAAGGTAGATTCTTGCTTGCGTTCATTTGACAGCATTTGGCCTTACAGCTTTGAACGCACTATACAGTATCTTAGAATCTACTAACTTGAATAACATTTTAATATTGTCGCTAGCCCCGGCTGACGAGGACATTTCGGAGGGCGTGCGCGGCTCCCACCACACGCAGGTGGCCTCGGCGCTGTTCCCGTCCGCTCTGTGCTCGGCCGTGGCTGAGATCGTGTCGCTGCTGGACGATGCCGCCGTCTCCGCCGAGGGCTGCTCGGTCTACGAGGTCGCTTATCAGGTACACAGTGACTCAGAGATTAGTCTACGCAGAGGCGGCGTTACAGGCCGGCCACGACTTTGCGCGAATTGCATCGCGGCAAGCGTTTTATCTGTTTCGCGGTCGAGACGCGCAACGCACTGCGGTTAGTTGGGATCACACGCAATGTATTAGGAAAATCGCTGCCGCCGCCGCACGAAATCGTGGCCTCGCGCCTGAACTACGCAACACATAACTCGGACGCAACGTAAAAAATTGATTTATTATAAAACTATATTTTGCGTCTTGCGCCATCAAAGGGCCTCGCTAAATTAACCTAAATTTGGTCTTACCCCGCCACTGAGTCTACGTGTCTGCTTACGTCCGCCGCTTGAATTCTAGCGAAATACAAAATGGAAGACAGTTTGAATACCTATTGATAAACAGCACCTAACAGACCTATTAACCTTGGACATAAGGGTACTCGCGGGGCCCATTTTGTAGTCGTATTTTCCCAGTAATATCGTGTCCCGTATCGATTTATCCTACAATTCTCAGGTCATCTGGGGCTGCCTGGTGGAAGACTCTGCTTTGTTCCTCCGACATGTACTAGAGCGGCTGACGCGCGACCACCAGGATGAGATGTTCAAACTACTCCGGCATCTCATTCGCTTCATCCCGCGGCTGCCGCAGCAAGCTGCTTTCGCGCTGTACAACTACATCATTGGCTACGTCATGTTTTACATCAGGTCGCCGCACGAAGAGGGACAGAGGCTGATTGGCGCTGCGCTCTCTATTCTTTGGATGGTATGTGTGCCTTCACCTCCTCATATTTGCGTTGTCGTGGTTATATTCTGAATTATTCCAAGGTCACCGTGCTTGTTGCTTGAGGTACTTTAGTCCCCCAAATTGGCTTATGTATTTGTTTTTGCGGTAGCTTCATAATCCGTTTTAGGGTTCCGTCCCCGAAGGGTCAAAACGGAACCCTATTGTCGTCACAGGCGTCCGTACGTCCGTCGTCTGTCACAAAGTTTTGTTCCGATGAATTTTTCAACTTCCCTTTGACCTACGAACTTGAGGTGGTAATGTTTATTATTACGTATATTTTACAAACAAATACTAATATATTGATAAATCTCATTTTTTTAAGTTGGTTCGGAACCCTAAAAGTGCGAAGTCCGACTCGCACTTGGCCGGTTTTTTTTAATTTACAAGCAAAGTTTGTAAACATATAGTACCAGCAGGACCATTTGATGCAAAAAGTGGCCGCAAATTTAGGACTAATGAATGTTTGAATTTGAATGTCATTTCAGGTAGTCCACAGCGTTCACGGTATAATGTTCAAAGACTTAAAACAAATATTACGGAAGGAGCAATGTGACGCGTCTATTCTGCTAACTGCCAACGTGCCTGCTGCCAAGAAAATCATCGTACATGGACCAGGTAAGACTACGCCACCAGCAAATCTAGACCTACATAAGTATCATGAAGACGTAACTCTTGGTGTCTTATCTGTCTGGACAAAAGTATGGGATCAAAATCTTGAAATATGTTTAGTTGAAGCCCATATTTAGTGAAATTACATACATGAACCCAGAAAACATTACACTCCTTTTTTTGGCAGTCTTATAATTAATAGACATAAATTGAGTGCATTATTTTTTCCAGCTGACAATGACGGTTCCATTCCGTCCCAGTTCCCTATTGGAGAAGATACCCAGTTTGGCCAAATATTAAAGGAATCACTGGATTTCTTCGGTATACCGGAGAATCTGCACAACGAACATTTCCTAGTCGATTTTAAGACTCGTAAGTAGTTAATTTAATAAAATACTTCCCGTAAAGACGCCATTGCTTATCGGAATTCTTCGGTTCCACAATTTTTTTAAATTGTGCTTTACCTGTAACGATAAAGACAGTGTACTGATGAATTACTGACTGGTGACTGTGTGATTAGTATCACGTTCTTCCACGATTCAGACATTTCATAAGTATTGAGCTTCTTATCTGTATTAATTAAGTCTGGAAACTAGTTACCCAGTAAGGTCCAGAAACGTCCCTGTGCTCGACACTGGCTCAATACATGGCATTTTCAATCTTATGCCATGATGGCAGAGGTGCTATTGGGCGTTAAGGTGGCGAACACTGGAACGTTTTCCTTATTAACCTAGTAAAAAGAAGGTCTCCGCTTCATTTATGAATTGACGTTTCATATCGAATAAATACTGCACTTTATGGACTTTATTAGTTAATAACCTCAAATCAATGGCATGTAAACTTTGGATATGTAGGTATAATACACTGACGAGCAAAAATAAAGGCTCTGATAGCTTCTTCGGGTAAAATGAGTATTAAGTAAAGACTTTTATTCTCAACACACACATTCTTGTTAAGATTAAAACTTATCGTAATTTTTGTAACCGACCCTTTTTTTTTGCTCGTCAGTGTAATTTCTCACAAACGTCACGTGGGTCGTGTGCGGCAAAGCTCTCTGAAGCCTAAATGGAGAATGTCAATAGGTTTGCAAAATCATTACATTCATACAAATACATACAAATACATTAGTTTTTGTTTCATTCCAAAATACCAAGTAGTTTTGATTTTACAGGCATTTAAAGTGAGTCCCGCTAACCGCGTGTGACGTCATTTTGCAACGCTATGAGATGTGGAGCGCTCCGGGTTTAAATGATAAGACGAGACTCGAGGAAATACTGATTTAACACTGATTTATTGAGTAACAATTACACTGCTTTTATACTAACAGTTTGGTATGCGAAATAGAACATATGGTAATACTATCTTCTTGGAATCAATATCAAGGTCTCTCGCATTCCTTAGTTCTGAGAAAAGGTACAAAGGTTAATATTAGTTAAGTTTCGATCAGATGTGTATCAGCTGTGATCAGCTGAGTTATTAGGGTGTGACTACACCACAGCTTCCCCGTTTTTTTGAGACAAAAAATAGTAAAATACATAACTACTATTTTTTGGCTATAGTAAACTTAATTAACTTATGTCTATGGTTTACATGGTTTCTTAACTAATCTTAAGGCTATGGTATACATGGTTTCTTAATGTATCTTAATACTACTTACAATGTTTACATTTCTCGTTCCTTATATGGTAGGTGGTATGCGATCAGATGGATCGACATAATCCTTTTAGCATCGTAATATCAATTTTTAAATAGACATTGTTTTTTTTTTTTTTAATACACTTATTAATAGTACTATAAGGTAATACATTTATTCGGAAAAAGTAATGGAAAAATAATAAAACTAAATATAAATGGACTTATTTCTAAATTTATATTATTTACGAGAAATCAAAGAAATCTCATATTACTTTTTGACATTATATTTTTTTAAACAGAATGAGAAATATTTATTAAAACGGATACAGTAAACAAATTAAAACTAAACTAAATCTAAAGATACAAATTTTCTTTACCTTTATAATATAACTGGAATTGAATGCACGCTTTGATGACGACGCTTGTTTGTTATAGATTTTCATTTATTTTTTAAATAGGACATAAATTATGGTATACATTTATGCTACCATTATTAGTTTGTGTTTACGACGTTGTATTATGTCGTTATTTTTCTCTTGTTTGTGAACATAATAACAAATATTTTGTGCACATCAATATTTGTCATCATTTTTTTTTTTTAAACCATTCAAAAATAGTCATTGTGACTTGCAAGTTCATTTTTCTCTTTTAGACGTCATAATTATATATATGTATTTTTATTTGTCACTTAGTATTTTACTTGTGACATAAAGTGTGCAATTTTGCATCACTTTTGGCTAAGCTTGCTAAGCTTGCTAAACTTGCTAAGGTAGTAAGGTACACGGCATGCATTATTTTATGGTCGGCCGACCCTTAATTATAACTCAGTAATACAAGGATTTTATACATAAATTGTATACATAAGCGCGCGTAAATACCATTTTAGAGGTAGGTATATACCTTTCAGACAGTGCTTTTAACACTACATTATAAGTACTATGTGTCCAAGAACTTGCACGATTGATGCTCGATCGAATCATGTTCAAGGTTTCAAGGATTTGCTGCCTGCCTTGTATTTCTGGTGTACCTTGCTAATAATTATGTATCTACCTACTCGCTCACTGGCACCTCTCGGGTTTACCACTGATTGCGGCGGGACACGATTTATATATTTATTTAATCCTAGTCATAATCGTCCTCCTACGTAATCTCAGGATTTGGCGTAGGCACTAGTTTTTACGGAAGCGACTGTCATTTGACCTTCCAACCTGAGGAGAAACTAGACCTTATTTCAATTAGGCTTTGTCAAGTAAGTGGGCAACTTAACTGTTAGAAATTCTCTAGCCGTTCGGGCGGCTCTAACTTAGCTTAACGACTGCTATCATAGTCAGCTGTCGGGATCAATGGCTTAACGTGCATTCCAAAGCACGGGAGCGCTCAGTTACTAAGCACTCAAAGACAAATAATGAAAGTTGTTTAATATGACTCTATGACTCGCATATCATCGTTATCACTTACTTTTGAGACACCTTTAATTATACATACTCGGGATCTGCAGTACCCGGTTTTACATTTATTTATACATTGAGCTATACTCGTAGCTAATAATACACGCGGTGTCGTCATTATATAGTATGCCATATGCATACATTTTTATTTATTGTGCCTTGCAAAACATACCTAATTCTCTCGCGGGGAAAGCTCGTTCCGTACGCGATTGAGTACTAGATTCGACACACTATTAGTAAGGATGGCGAGTATAAGATAATATTATTCTGACTGGTAATTCAGTCTGTTTGTCTCATTATTTCGTTATAGTCTCGTTTATTGAAACTTATTTAATTCAGGTAAATTATTTGGTTTTTAGGAATTTCCACTATTCTTGGTTGATCAGACCTGTCATAGTTGGAATCCTTATTGTCATTATTTTAAAACTATTCAACATTCTAGTATATTATTTTAATATTTTATTTTTATATTCTGGGAATCTATTTTTATTTTGATAACACTAATCCTATATTATACTCGATACGTCTGTGTGTATCGTGAACGTATTGTAACTCGAGAAGTCCAGATGTTGTTGTACAGGTGGACTGTTTTAGTTGCTATTTTTAAATTTGTAAATCTTAATCATATTATCACCTCGTCATCAAGCGGCATTATTTCTTATTTACTTAATTATTTATAACATAAATTGGTTTAATACCATAAAGTTTACACATTATTAGATTAAAAAAATATTACTTTTTTAACAATTTGATAAAATTAATTATTATCGTTCTTTATTATTAATTAAAATTTTACTTTAAAAAAATCTACGTCACTCAATAGTTAAATTTTTTTTTTTTTTAAACATACTACTTACATTGTAGTAAAAGCTTTATAAGTACCTTAATTAATTACTTCTTCACGTGGATTGATGGTCAGCTGGTGATCAGCTGTCTGGTTTTTATGGACCTGAAGTCATCTGTGTGGTATCAGCTGTTGAACAGCTGGGCTGTTGAGCGGCGGCGCGGCTGGTGCTGGCGACGCTCTGCTCTGGCTTGTTCGGCTTCAGTAGAGCTGGCTGGCTGGCGCAGTGGATCTGACTGGCTGGCGTAGCGTAGTGGAGCTGGATGGCTGGCGCAGTGCGCCGCCAGTACGGCACAAAGCCGCACTGACACTTGGTTCTTCCTCTAATAACGTTGGCAATGCGGTGCTGAAGCGGCTGACGTTGGTGACTATATCAGGGCTGCCTTGCGCAGACCGTCTGGAAGGGTCGCCATGAGAGGCGCCCTCCACTTAGTTGTTCGGCATTGAAAGGGTCGCCATGAGATGTGGGGTGCTCTGGCAGGGTCGCTGATGAAGTGACCTGCTCTCAGTATCTAGGTTCTGGCACTTGTTCACTAATTCAGGGCTGCCTGGGGCAGCCCGCCTGGCAGGGTAGCCATGAGATGTGGAGCGTTACGGGTAATAATGATAAGACGAGACTCGAGGAAATACTGATTTAACACTGATTTATTGAGTAACAATTACACTGCTTTTATACTAACAGTTTGGTATGCGAAATAGAACATATGGTAATACTATCTTCTTGGAATCAATATCAAGGTCTCTCGCATTCCTTAGTTCTGAGAAAAGGTACAAAGGTTAATATTAGTTAAGTTTCGATCAGATGTGTATCAGCTGTGATCAGCTGAGTTATTAGGGTGTGACTACACCACAGCTAGTCTAAGCGCGCGAATGGAGTGAGCGCGTGTATGGCGAGTGTTGCACTATGACGTCACGAGGGCGGGTCGTCGCGCGTCACATTAAAATTCAATATCTAGGAAACTAAAGGACGTATCGAAATAATTCTTTCACATATATTTTTTTATTTTCAACAGAGAGTACAGAAAAATGGAATTATAAATTAGTTAACATTCTCCATTAGCAGTCTCTTTCAAAAATAATTATCGCCGGGCTACTGTATATTGTTGCCAGGTCAAATCCACAACCCGCAGTCATACGTGCGCGACTGGTACTTCTTCAAGCGCTCGCAGTACCCGCAGCTAGGGCTGGTGCACATGGCGCCGGACGACGCCTTCGACAAGCTGCAGCACCAGGAGCTGCTCTCCAAGTTCGTCGAGATCGGCAAGGTGCTCCTCACCTGGGCCATATTGAAGAACGTCGACATGGTAAGTTACGTACCCTTACCTTGTACATGGCGCCTTACCGGGATTCGAACCGGGGATCACAAGCTTCGTAGGCAGGGTCACTTCCAACCAGGATATAGTGCGCGCCATCCACGAAGGCGCGCCCCTCCACAGCCTAAACCGTACAACTGCGCACAGATTAGTATGAGATTCGCTGTGGAGGGGCGCGCCGTCGTGGATGACGCGCACTATAAAGTGATGAACATTAGAATGTCAATTACATTAGATTCAATTATGTAAAGCTTATGACGTCACCAGGAAATAGGTAAAATACAAAATCTAGAAGAACACACTGCTTGCTTGCACAACCAGCACAACGCAAATGCTAATCTCGTTCTAAGTCGTTGTCGCTCTACAGACCATTTTGCGAGAGCCTGTATTTCCTATGTCTTGAATATTGCTATCTCTCTCGTCCGTACTTTGGTACTGTTTCACGATCTCTTGATACACGACATTCTCTTTCCACTCCTATATTTTAAAAATGTGGTCATAAAAGCGTAACCAAACCCAGCGTTGCGATAGATTGAGCGCCGGATGCGGATGGCGCAGGACCGGTCATTGTGGCACTCTTTAGGGGAGGCCTATGTCCAGCTGTGGACGTCTATCGGCTAATATGATGATCGATAGATTAAGACTCGTGTATGTCGGCTTAAGTTTGTTGAATTTTTCTGTAGTATATGAGAAATAAGACTTGTAATTAATTAATCAAGCACTTTATTTCTATCGATTTAAGTTCACATGTCGGCCATTAATCTATATCCGAACACACGAGAGAGCGAGATCCGTGCGGTGGGAGTGAGAGGGCAATATGGATGCGTTCGCTAAAGTAGCGTTCTCACATTTTCTATGTGACGCACTTCAGGAAGTTTGCTCTGTCGTAGGTGGTCCAACGCGTGGTATTCCTCCACGACGAACTGATGAAGCTGCCGGCGTTCCCCCGCAAGGCCCTCGAAGCGGACTTACAGCTGTACAGCAGAGGACCGCTCGGCACTACTCTTCTTGGTTTGGATGTGCTACACAAGTTTATGTGAGTTGCTAATATTTAACTCTTTAACCCGTGGAAATACCGTGCGCTATGTAAATCTCCTTTTCTCAAAAATAGTATGAAATGTTCTCATAACATCTGTGAAGACAGTATCCGAAAGTGACTCATCCTGGATAGTTACCAGAAGTGTCCAGGAAATCACACCTACTGTCCAGGAAGTAAGTATGTAATATATTATTATTATTAATATATATGTATTAATATACATAATATTTGAATTTAGAACTAGAAGATAAAAGTTGGCAGTAATTGACATCATCATCCTCCTAGCGTTCGAATGAAATTAAATACTAATAGTAAACATAAAATAAATACGATTTTATTTACGATTAATTAAATACGATTTTATTAAGTCTATTCTATTGGGGTTGTGGCATAATATCAGTGTCTTAACACAACATCTGGCTAAAAAAAGTTGCCATTGTATTTTGACGGGATTTACTTCATTGATTTACAGTAAGAAGTATTATTGCTAAAAATGAGTTTAGATGAATCAGATTGCGATGCATACACAGATCGCACTAGGTACTGAAAAAATTACTTCCACCCAAGTCTAAGGTGGTATTTGACCATTTATAAAAAGTTCATCAAGTGGAAAGCGGATCATGAAAGTACAAGTTGGTCAGAATGCAAGTACTATTAACCGTTGTTCATACAATTTGTTTTATTTTTGAGAAAAGCACTATACAAGCTTCGACCGTAAGTGCCATCCTGGCCTCGTATTATAGCCGGACCTCGCCTGCGGCTCGGCCGGCTAACTCATACTCGTCCAGGATGGCTTACTTACTGGTCTCTGCAGTAATGTACTATTAATAACGTCGTGTCGTTCACGCGAAACTCTTGATTAAAGACCGTTTTACACAATGCAAGAACTTGCCTGCAATTTTCAATACACTGCTGGGCTGCGGGCTACTAAGGTAGGACGTGAACGATCAAACGCTGCAATGTAAAAATCACATGCAATTTCTTGCATGTAACATGGGGCTTAAGAGCCGACTTCAACTCTCAAGTGAGCGCTTCATCAAGAGTACCGCGTCGCTTCGCTCGAAAATGACAATATGAAACAAGCATATTTCTTTTCTATTGTACTTTTTTATTGCATGCACTTATGAACACGAGAGAGAGGTATAAATGCCGATTCTAATCCAACCATTATTGGCAAGAAAACGCTCGTGTGAACGGATGCTAACATTCCCCTAATGGCGTCCAGGTGGGTCCGGCTCATAGCGCGCATGTTCGAGGCGATGGCGGGGAACTTTACGTCGTCGCGCGACATTCACCTGTTCTTGAACGTGCTCAACGGCGCGCTCATGCTGCACAGTGAGGATTCGCTTATCCTGAGATACGTCATAGCCACCTACGTCAACGCTGCCTTCAATTTCAAGAGCATCTTCTCTACTAATGGGTACGTGAGTTATTCGTTAGGCAACTAAAAATCATCGTCATAATATTTAAGACCTTGACTCTTGTCGGTGGGGTAATTGCCAGCTTATTCTGCATTCAGCTTTATCCTTCCAATTGAAAATGGGATATACATATATTGCCGTATACCAATTTTAGTATCCCTCAATGTTTTTGTAGCTGCGCTAGTAAAAATCTGTTAAAAACGAGTAACTAGCCTGGCTAAATGCTGGCCAAGAGCAATCCCATTATTAATAAAAAATACTGAGGAATATCTTAGATAGATTATAATATCGCAATTTTGGATTACATAATTAACAGTACTCGGGATTTATTCCAATGCACAGATAACCCCCTGGCGGTTATCTGTTCCACTGTGTAAATCAAAGAATTTGTAGTACATTAGTTACTTTAAGAATTTCTAAGATTTGCCAATTTTTCAGGTACCTTCTCATCATGCCAACACTCCTTCAGATCTATTCCAATTACCAAACGAATAAACTGGTGACCACGACGATAGAATACGCTGTGAAGCAGTTCTACTTGCTGAACAGAAAGCCGTTTATTTTGCAAATGTTCGGCTCCGTCTCGGCTATATTGGATACTGACGAGGAATCGGCGTATGGCGACGCGAGTAAGGTAATAAGAAAGCAATTCATCGATAAATATATGATAGTTACTTGTAATTTACAATAAAAAAAATAAAAAAAACTTCTACTGGGCCCGACAGCATACATATTCTTAAAAAGTTATTGCAGTAGTCGACGGCTTATTGACAACTGTAAATCTAGGACTAGTATAAGTTTTTTCGAAACAAAAACGTTTGCGTTTAGTTGTTTAATTTTGTACGGCAACGCGAGCAGCGCCTCTGGTGGCCTTAGGCGGTAACTTTTTTTTTGCCATATAAATTGAGACTTCGAAAAAACTTATACCAGAGGTACTGGGCGCAAGATTACACTAAATCGGGAGGGCTGGTAGTCTAGGTTGATGTTTTTACTAGTAGTGGAGACGCGCTTGAGCTATGAACAAAAGGGACTTATGATCTTGCAGGTACAATCAAGCTGCCTGTTCAACTTACTCTTAAGCTTGGAAACTCCCTCCCCCGATCCGCTACACATCGCGGAACTGATCAAGGAGGAGAAGCCACTCAAGCCCATCGACTTCTGCTACCGCGACGAGGACGAAATGGTCAACGTGCTGGACTGCATCAGCCTCTGCGTCATGGTCGTGTCTTATTCCTCGGAGAGCATGCGCGGTTATCAGATGCTTGTGAGTAACAACTTATTACTCTTAGTGCCAGTTGCACCAACTTACGAACACAGGCCGGTCATCGTCAAATATGGCGCCGGCAGATGTCATCCCATAGAAACTTGTCAAACTTTCCATACAATCAAATTAAATTTTTGACGAACACCGCTTACGATTACAGACGATTTGGTGCAACCCAGCAATAGCCTAGGAACTGTTAGGCTGTAGCAAGCAGTGTTCGGCGTAATTAATTAAATTAAATTAAATAACTAGAAATTGAATTACATATAATTGAAATTACTAATAATTTGTTATTGAAATTACATTAATTAGTAATTCAGTTACTCAATTACTTGTTAACCTTTTTATTTTGAAGACAGTCAATTTAATTCGGAGTTATTCTAAGGAAAAATGTGCAGCATGGCGAAAGAAATTGAATAATCTAGTTTTCAAAATAAAGTAAAAAGTCATATATACCAAAAGATAACGTTTCGCAGATAATTCTGGAGGCGATATTGCCATGCTACGTGAAACAGATCCAACTACCGACATATAACAGAGAAGGGAAGACTGAGAAGGAGATCATTCAACAACTGGCGATCGCTATTAAAACTCTCGTCAATAATTGCGAGGGATTGTCAAAGTAAGTGTCTTAATGTTGCCTTACCCATTTCAAGATGATGTGGAAATTAAATATTTAAGTTAGCATTTTCATACCCTATTGCTTACTACCACTCTTCATAGTTCACTATCCACGGTGCTATTCGCGGAAGATAACTTAATTAATAGATAGATCGCATAGGTTAACCCAGGGGTCACCAAATGGCGGACCGCAGTCCGGTTCCGGACTGCCGGCCTATTTTGTACGGACCTTAAATAAACGGTAACTTGTAATAATGAGTACGTAATTTAATAAAAAATAAGAGGAACTCTCAATTTTCAACTTTTTCATAAATCAAAAAGGTGCCATTTACACTGTCACTTTGATGTATCATACGATGGCGGTTCTTTTTATATAGATTAGGTAAGCATTTGACCTAGATATCTCACCTGTTTGCGAGTGATAATAAGGGCGAGGGCGGTACATGCGTACAGGCAGCAGCACAAGTAGTTACGCAATTGAAAATGATCTACACACATCTTGATTATAAGGGAATTTAAGAGCGTGTGTAGATCATTTTGAACACCTCGCCCGCGTAGGTATTTTTGCTACTGCTTAGATGGTGCCTATTCCTGTTCACTCTCTTGTTGAAAAGGTCCAACGGTTAAATTGACATTGACAGGTCATACAACGGTCCGTACCGCACGTCGCCTGAACATAAGGGCTCGTCGCAGCGCGGCGTGCGCACGGCGCCGCCCTCGCAGTCGCAGTTCAAGGGGCTGGACGGGCTCGAGGACGAGTCGCACTCGCGCTACGTCAGCGACCACTCGCGCGCGCAGCCGCCGCCCGAGTACACCGGCGCTGAGGACTCGGAGGTACTTCCTGAAGTGTTATGTCGCGGCGCCGCCCTCGCAGTCGCAGTTCAAGGGGCTGGACGGGCTCGAGGACGAGTCGCACTCGCGCTACGTCAGCGACCACTCGCGCGCGCAGCCGCCGCCCGAGTACACCGGCGCTGAGGACTCGGAGGTACTTCCTGAAGTGTTATGTCGCGGCGCCGCCCTCGCAGTCGCAGTTCAAGGGGCTGGACGGGCTCGAGGACGAGTCGCACTCGCGCTACGTCAGCGACCACTCGCGCGCGCAGCCGCCGCCCGAGTACACCGGCGCTGAGGACTCGGAGGTACTTCCTGAAGTGTTATGTCGCGGCGCCGCCCTCGCAGTCGCAGTTCAAGGGGCTGGACGGGCTCGAGGACGAGTCGCACTCGCGCTACGTCAGCGACCACTCGCGCGCGCAGCCGCCGCCCGAGTACACCGGCGCTGAGGACTCGGAGGTACTTCCTGAAGTGTTATGTCGCGGCGCCGCCCTCGCAGTCGCAGTTCAAGGGGCTGGACGGGCTCGAGGACGAGTCGCACTCGCGCTACGTCAGCGACCACTCGCGCGCGCAGCCGCCGCCCGAGTACACCGGCGCTGAGGACTCGGAGGTACTTCCTGAAGTGTTATGTCGCGGCGCCGCCCTCGCAGTCGCAGTTCAAGGGGCTGGACGGGCTCGAGGACGAGTCGCACTCGCGCTACGTCAGCGACCACTCGCGCGCGCAGCCGCCGCCCGAGTACACCGGCGCTGAGGACTCTGAGGTACTTCCTGAAGCCATATGTGCGGCATAAATACTAATTATATTATTTCCAATTTTTTTTGACGGATCTAATATGTTAATTCTTAAATTAAGATCGAAATAGTTACAAACATGATTGAACTGTGCAATACGGACACGTCAACCTCAATGATACCTTTTATTTTTAATGTAAATTACTGCCAATTCTGCTTCTTTGATAAAAATAGTTCTAAATTTAAATAGATATTATGATTTATGTAATGAGATTTACATACTTCCTGGACAGCAGATGTGATTTCCTGGACACTTCTGGTTAAGTCACTTTTGGATACTACATATCTTCACAGATGTTATGAGAACATTTCATTCTATTATTCGTGATACTCACGTGACAAACTAATTTCTCAAATTATTCTAGTTTATACAATAATTCTAGTAAAGGGGGCATGTCGCGCCAATGGAAAGCCAATTTATGAAAGCCTGTTACATAAGGTTCTTAAAACATCACGCCGTTAGCCTGCGAATGTCAAAATACGTTTTGTATGGAAAGCGTCCCACCTTAACGTATCATTTATATTCCAGTTAATTAGAGCCGAATATCGTCGTCCGCGCGATGTCCTGCTGTCGCTAGTGGGGGACTTCATCGGTCGAGCGACGACGCGCCTACTAGACCTCAACGGGTCCAAGGGGAGCGGGGGCAGCGAGGGCAAGCCGGTAGAACTGCTCGACTGCAAGTCGCATGCCGTGAGTCTAATATCTAATCATCTTAAGAGGGGGGGTAGGGCAAGCTCTCTCCATACAAACTTTGTGCAGGATTTTCTTCGTTTGTGTTTTCATTAAAGTTATGATTTTTGGTCAGTATGCTTATTTTTCTGTTAGCTAGTTCGTTATTATTTTTAATTTTATTGAAATATTTGAAAATTTCTATATCACTTTCTTCGCATATCTAATATTTACCTCCAAAAAAAATATTACATTCGTTAGTGCCAAAACCTACGAATAAAACTTGCACAGAGTTTAGCACCCCTGCGCCCTAAAGTGATATGAGCAGATTGCAGTCTTCTTGACGTATTGATGTCGTTAGTGGGGGACTTATTAGGGTGCTAGGAGAATTTAAAATACAAAATGATGCAAAAAAAATCCCTATTCTGTGTTATTTGACAGCGCCTGGCCGAGATCGCGCACTCACTACTGAAAGTGTCCCCGTACGACCCTGAGTCGATGGGCTGCCGGGGCCTACACCGCTACATGACGCAGGTAGGTCATGCTAAGTGAGAATGCCATCTACTCAAATTACCATTCTTGCATAGCGATTTTTGGTATATTTCGGACACAACTCTAAGGCTAAATTCTGTCAAACGAACGCAAGCAAAACTAGACTTAGAGCTCTGACTGTAAGGTACATTTTTGCTTGCGTTAGTTTGACAGCAATTGGCCTTACAGTTTTGTACGAACTATACTATACTATTATTAATCTGTCTACTCTTCGGTACACAAAGATAAAACAAGCGAATTGTGTGTGTCAGGTGCTACCGGCGGCCGACTGGGCGGACGACGCACTGCGCCCCTCGCTCATTATGATCCTGAGGCGTTTGGACAAGGTCTTTCTTAAGATCGCCAAAAAGCCGAGCATAAGGGTAACTATCAATTTTTATATGTATGGTGTCGTAGCCTTTTATACAAGGATGTGTAGCTAGTTTTCCCAGAAATGTGATTTATTTTCGTGAAGATAAACGTTAACAGCCTTTACGCCATGTGATCAGTGCTATTTTCTGTGTGTCAGGCAAAGGTGGCAGAAAAACTCAAGCCTGTAGAATCTTTACTCATACGAAAATTATAAGGTACCCAATTTGAAACGTGCAGCAAGCAAATGATAGTCTACACCTACAGTAACTGTGTTCATTTGTTTCAGCGAAACACTGACTGGGACTCTGCTGCGGTCCTTCTCAAAGGTGTATACGAAACTATGATTCGTTGTCCGTACGTCATGCATTGGCAGCAAGTTAAGACCTTACTTAACACTGTACAAGTAAGTTATACCCGCTTTGTTTAATACCCAGTCTGCAACTAATTATGGACTTTATAATCGAAAAAAATACGTATTTTTTGTTTTATATAATTGTACAAGGTACTTAAGAGCGCTTGAATGGGTCCACTAGCGCCACTGGTGAATAATTCGTCGAGCTATGAGTTCATGGACTGACGAATCTAGCAACACAAAAACTAGTTTGATGTATTCAATACCATACATAGCATTCGCCTTTTGTAAATATCTATCCTTAAATTTCAATACTCACAATTATTCACGACTGGCGCTAGTCGACCCGTTGAAGCGCTCTGGTTTAAATAAAATCGTACGTGAAACAGTTATGATTTCATTGCAGGCTCTAATAGTTTCTGAAAACAATAGCGGCGAGAATTTGTCGTCTGCGACGGCAGCGCTCATGTCGCAGTTGCCGCCACCACACTTCTGCAGCACGGTCGTGCGACTCATAGCGCTTCAAGTCATTAATACTGGAGTAAGATTCCTAGATTTGTTTTGAATATGAATAGGCTTAACCTTTTAACCGCTGTTGTCAAAATAGTTTTTTTTATGGCTTTCCATCAAATTTATGATGATTTCGCCAACCACGTGTGTAATAACGTTGTTCGGTAACGACGCCATGACAGTAGGCAGGTTTTGTTCGGTAATGGATTCTGCTAGTCGCCGCGCCGAGAGCACGTGTGTTCACCATCGCGGCCAAAATCCGTCAAAATAGTTACTTTCAATTTTCAACTTTGTCAACAATGTCATGAAGCTGTCATTTACATTGTCACATTGTCTGATATACAGGATGTAACATTTAAATCGGTCAGTATGGGAACGTCTGAAATTATAAGGCATACGAAGATCTGTTCTTGGTTCCTATGTCATAGATTTTAGTGACCGATGATAGTGTAGTTTGTTGACCTTGGTCGCCCGGATTTTGGTTTTTCCAGCGTTGTACCGTTCTCTCCAAACTTTTTCACCCATTTTCGAATAAGAGGAATGCTTGGCGCATCATTTAAGTGGCGAAAACCTCGAATACTGCAGAATCTTCTACGCGCTACGCTACAGTCGCCGAATCACCATTTTTGTAATATTCTCGCACGCACAACGCGCGGTCTCGCGGGCGCTAGCCGAGAAATTGATTGAAAAAGAGACTGAATTCCCAAGAGCCAGGTTACTGATTGACATAACCCCCGCGCCCCTCTGATTTGTTGCGTTTACGCAGTAAGCTATATAACTGTAAAGTTTGTTTTGAGACACACTGTAAAAAAATAATAGAGTTACCTTGGAACACTTTCTTTCTTGATTCATTCAAGTACAGTCAAGAGCAAATGTATGTTCACAACTTTGCTTACTTATTTGTGTTTTTGACTATGCCTTGATATTGTACTGACATCTTTCTCTTCCAGGACAGCTACTCGCTGGAACAAATGTGCGGGGGCAGCGCTATTTTTCAATCAGCGGAGAAAACTGAGAATATGCTAATGAATCTATTCATGCCACTTTGTCTGCGAGTAGGAAGTGGGCGAAAAGGTAATTAGTTTGTTAAGTTTTTATTCGGCATAATTTTCCATTTTTCAATCACTGAAAGCGAGGTTAAGTGACGAATTCTTCAAAATTTAATGGAACACAGAATGTTCAACTCCAATCATTAAAACAAGAAAACCCGACTTACAAAATTATCCAAATATTATAGCTATGTAATAGAGACAGAAAGAGTCCAGAGCTTTTGTTTGGGCCGCGTCACCCCTCACCCCTCTGTCCTCTCGATTTCCAAGACTTGGGATCTGCAGACTACAGTGCATGGTACGAGTAGGTAACATTAAATTATTTGACACAGAATAAATACAAAAAAAAAATTAACCGTGATCTCGCACATAGTACGGGAATCGAACCCGCGCCTTTGGTTTGCCGGGCCAGCGCCCTCACCCCTATGCCGCCCAGACCACTACGTCACCACAGCGAATCCTTGCCTTGCATTCGAAGCCGCTACCCGCTACCCGCTGAAAAAGAATAGGTACATTAGGGTCGTGTATATCGCAACTCCAATCTTTATTCAACAGCCAGACGCATTATGCAATATAGATATTGAAAGAGTTTATAACTGTCGTTCGGGCCGCGACACCGCTCACTCGCTGTCTTCTCGATTCCCAAGCCCAAGGACCTGAAGACCAGTGCAGGGTACGAGTAGGTAGCATTAGTGTTTGTGTATGTGAGTTTGCTGCACCGTCGGCCTCATCTTTCAGCAGCTAGATCCTGGCCAACACTAACTAAAAGTAACTGGACTCGCGCGACGTTCCAAAATGAGTCTTGGCCTCCGGCACAAGACCACGCCACTTTGCTTGTTTCTGCGCAATTTCTCGCCAGCTTGCACTGGCTCTGAGCTCACGCAGGTCCGCTTCCACCGCATCCTTCCAGTGACCCACAGGGCGTCGTCCGGTCGGTCACCATTATCCTCATCCCTGTCGATGCTGGCAACTTGCAATCCCAATTTTAATTAAAAAAAAATGCCGCAGACGTGCCCCCACTACGGCAGTCGGACGTGTCGTACATCGTGTCGGTGGTGCTGAGCGCGCTGTGCCCGCCGGCGGCGCCGGGCCAGCTGGCGGCGGTGAACGCCAAGCTCAACGCCGCGGAGGCGCGCGCCAACTCGCTCACCTTCACCGGCAGCCGCGACACACGCAACACCACCAAGCTGTCGCACCAGCTGTACAAGATCGCCTTTCTGGGTGAGTTAAATTAGCTTAAAGGTTTAAGGTTGTCGCACACATAAAGCCGGCGGCCCCGGGCTAGCCGGCGGCGGGGAACGTCAAGCCCAACGGGCTAGCGGCGCTAGCGGGTTCTCCGGCATCTAATTAAAGTTACGCAGCGCCCGGTAGGCGGGTTCCTAGCGGTGAAAGTGTAACACGACAATAAATATCGTACTGGAAAAATGCCGGCTTACACCACATAGATAAAGAATAATTATTAGTATTTACGAACAGAAGCTCCTCTCAGTTTGACAACTAGAAAATAACGACTCATGTTATCCCTGTCTGTCGCATAGTACGTGCTCTATTGTTTAGTCGGGCAGGGTAGCCTCGTTTGCGAGTCAACACTGTCAGGGTACTATTAGGCGTGTTTACACTTAACCTAGTTCACGGCTTCGGCCTTAGTTAGGTTACTGAGCTTGAAAGCCGCCTTTTTAACTAGCATTAGTAATTAAAACAAAAAACATTTTTTTACCAATAGCCGATAAGTTACTAGTACTTCTTTTGCAAAAAAATGTTTCATATAATGACATAATGTATTGTTTCGCAGAATTTTCGTTTCCTAAAAACATTTTTTAGGACGTTGTCTTTTTAGGTACAGCTAAATGCAATTTTGTAGAACCCAATTAGATCTAACAGAAAAGTAGGTAAGGTTGGGTTAGAACAGCGACGCTTTTGTAAAAAATTGTTTTCTTTGAAATGAAAATTCTGCGAAACAATACATCTACGAAAGACGTCTGCGAATCAAAGTACAACCATGAAATGTATATGTTTCTTAAACTATCATAGATAGGTAGAAGATGTTGGTTGCCGTTTATCAGTAGCACTTATGACCTATTAAGGGTCGGTTGCACCAAACCGTCTGTAATCGTAAGCGGTGTTCGTCAAATCTGATTGTATGGAAAGTTTGACAAGTTTCTATGGGATGACAGCCGCCGGCGCCATATTTGACGATGACCGGTCTGTGTTCGTACGTTGGTGCAACTGGCACTTAGTCGCTACTGCTATCTCAATTAGCCTTAACGCCTTTCAGCCCTGAAGGTCCTCTGCGCCTGCTTCACGTCGGAGCTGTGCTCGGAGTGGGGCCGCATCGCGCGCGCCATGCGCGACCTGGGCCGCCGCAACGAGGCCGCCGCGCATCTCTGGGACTTCCTGGAGCATGTCGTCACTTACCGCACGCCGCTCTTCGTTCTCCTCCTGCCGTTCATCGTGCACAAGGTAACTTATGATCACTTTAACCTTTTCATCGCCGTTGAATTGATATAAAGTCAGGACATTAGGTGCCCCACATGCCAATGACTTCGTATTGACTTGATCAAGTTGATGGGCAAGCTACATGCTATCAAGTAAGGTTCATTTTCAGGCTCTTGCTACGAAGACTGGTGTGTAAGGCACAACTTACACAATCTACTGTGGCGGTGAATATGTTAAGTAATTCTCTCTAACTTTATCGTGCTCAATACACAAGCAACACCTTACGATCTTGTTCTTAGTCGGTTAGAGGCATCGCGAGTACATTGGACCATGGTGGACTCAGTAGCTTTTTTAATCTAGTCAGGACCACTTTCACGATCACTTTGAAAGAATTCTCGCTAACTTTGGGCGGATTATATCGACCAGACGGGCTGGTTAGCAGTAAATATGGCGCCGGCAGTTGTTTCTGCTCGGCGCCACTTGCGATTACCGGCGGTTTGAAGCAACCAGACGTCACCAATGAGAGCGTCAAGTGTTGTACGATAGTCCAATTCAACTTCCATATTTTATGGTGTCACACGTTTAAGTACGTTTTCTTACTCCTTGAAACTTTTACAGACGTGGACTGTAGATAGTAAATTTTATCGAAAGATAGTAAAAATCAACTTCCATATTTTATGGTGTCAAATGTTTACGTATTTCTCCTTGAAACTTTTACAGACGTGTGTAGATACAGATAGAAACTTTTAAAGACTGAAAGGAAATTAATTTCAAGTTTTGTTTGCAGCTATCGCAACCGCCCATAGGCGACAACGAGCGGCACATGCAGTTCGTGGTCCGCGAGCGCGTGCGCGGGCTCAAGCTGCCAGCGGCGCGGGCGCGCGGCGCGCTGCTCGCCGAGCTTGCTCGGGACCTGCGCACGCTGCGCGACAAGCACGACCACTGCAAGTTCGGTCAGTAGGGGAGACCTTTCTCGCTCCTGCGTTGTGACAGAGGATATTTGTAACTGACACGATCACGATTCCTGCCTACCATAATAGCTAGCGAGCTGGCAACAACGCTCGTTTGTCGCTTTAGAGATGCACTACTTCACTGCTGCCCCAAACGTTCAATGTATTCCTCTTCCACCAACAACCTTATTTATTATATTTCACTATATCAACAGCCTACACAACTGTCTTGCACGCCCTTCCACTTACTTCTTCAAATGAGTTCGGTTCCGGGCGCATGCGCTAGCAATGCCCTGCCGACATTTATCTGCGCTCCGAAAAATGCGTCAAGATAATCATCGCGTATGTCTTACGTGGTTTAGTTTGTTAGACAATTAACAGCCGAAGTAAATTGCTAATCGTGATTGTATTATCACAGAGCAAATAGCGGAGAACATAAGCGCGGGCGGCAAGCGCGCGTCAGAAGTGTTCGGGCGGGCGGGTGACAAGGCGGCGCAGCACCGGCCCTCGCTCATCTCCATGCTGGTGGGCCGCTCCGGCCTGCCGCGCACCCCCGACCACCCCTCCGCGCCGCTCTCCGCGCCCCGAGGTACCCTGCACCCTCACAGAGCCCTGCACAAGGCGGCGCAGCACCGGCCCTCGCTCATCTCCATGCTGGTGGGCCGCTCCGGCCTGCCGCGCACCCCCGACCACCCCTCCGCGCCGCTCTCCGCGCCCCGAGGTACCCTGCACCCTCACAGAGCCCTGCACAAGGCGGCGCAGCACCGGCCCTCGCTCATCTCCATGCTGGTGGGCCGCTCCGGCCTGCCGCGCACCCCCGACCACCCCTCCGCGCCGCTCTCCGCGCCCCGAGGTACCCTGCACCCTCACAGAGCCCTGCACAAGGCGGCGCAGCACCGGCCCTCGCTCATCTCCATGCTGGTGGGCCGCTCCGGCCTGCCGCGCACCCCCGACCACCCCTCCGCGCCGCTCTCCGCGCCCCGAGGTACCCTGCACCCTCACAGAGCCCTGCACAAGGCGGCGCAGCACCGGCCCTCGCTCATCTCCATGCTGGTGGGCCGCTCCGGCCTGCCGCGCACCCCCGACCACCCCTCCGCGCCGCTCTCCGCGCCCCGAGGTACCCTGCACTGCACCCTCACAGAGCCCTGCACAAGGCGGCGCAGCACCGGCCCTCGCTCATCTCCATGCTGGTGGGCCGCTCCGGCCTGCCGCGCACCCCCGACCACCCCTCCGCGCCGCTCTCCGCGCCCCGAGGTACCCTGCACTGCACCCTCACAGAGCCCTGCACAAGGCGGCGCAGCACCGGCCCTCGCTCATCTCCATGCTGGTGGGCCGCTCCGGCCTGCCGCGCACCCCCGACCACCCCTCCGCGCCGCTCTCCGCGCCCCGAGGTACCCTGCACCCTCACAGAGCCCTGCACAAGGCGGCGCAGCACCGGCCCTCGCTCATCTCCATGCTGGTGGGCCGCTCCGGCCTGCCGCGCACCCCCGACCACCCCTCCGCGCCGCTCTCCGCGCCCCGAGGTACCCTGCACTGCACCCTCACAGAGCCCTGCACAAGGCGGCGCAGCACCGGCCCTCGCTCATCTCCATGCTGGTGGGCCGCTCCGGCCTGCCGCGCACCCCCGACCACCCCTCCGCGCCGCTCTCCGCGCCCCGAGGTACCCTGCACCCTCACAGAGCCCTGCACAAGGCGGCGCAGCACCGGCCCTCGCTCATCTCCATGCTGGTGGGCCGCTCCGGCCTGCCGCGCACCCCCGACCACCCCTCCGCGCCGCTCTCCGCGCCCCGAGGTACCCTGCACTGCACCCTCACAGAGCCCTGCACAAGGCGGCGCAGCACCGGCCCTCGCTCATCTCCATGCTGGTGGGCCGCTCCGGCCTGCCGCGCACCCCCGACCACCCCTCCGCGCCGCTCTCCGCGCCCCGAGGTACCCTGCACTGCACCCTCACAGAGCCCTGCACAAGGCGGCGCAGCACCGGCCCTCGCTCATCTCCATGCTGGTGGGCCGCTCCGGCCTGCCGCGCACCCCCGACCACCCCTCCGCGCCGCTCTCCGCGCCCCGAGGTACCCTGCACCCTCACAGAGCCCTGCACAAGGCGGCGCAGCACCGGCCCTCGCTCATCTCCATGCTGGTGGGCCGCTCCGGCCTGCCGCGCACCCCCGACCACCCCTCCGCGCCGCTCTCCGCGCCCCGAGGTACCCTGCACTGCACCCTCACAGAGCCCTGCACAAGGCGGCGCAGCACCGGCCCTCGCTCATCTCCATGCTGGTGGGCCGCTCCGGCCTGCCGCGCACCCCCGACCACCCCTCCGCGCCGCTCTCCGCGCCCCGAGGTACCCTGCACCCTCACAGAGCCCTGCACAAGGCGGCGCAGCACCGGCCCTCGCTCATCTCCATGCTGGTGGGCCGCTCCGGCCTGCCGCGCACCCCCGACCACCCCTCCGCGCCGCTCTCCGCGCCCCGAGGTACCCTGCACCCTCACAGAGCCCTGCACAAGGCGGCGCAGCACCGGCCCTCGCTCATCTCCATGCTGGTGGGCCGCTCCGGCCTGCCGCGCACCCCCGACCACCCCTCCGCGCCGCTCTCCGCGCCCCGAGGTACCCTGCACCCTCACAGAGCCCTGCACAAGGCGGCGCAGCACCGGCCCTCGCTCATCTCCATGCTGGTGGGCCGCTCCGGCCTGCCGCGCACCCCCGACCACCCCTCCGCGCCGCTCTCCGCGCCCCGAGGTACCCTGCACCCTCACAGAGCCCTGCACAAGGCGGCGCAGCACCGGCCCTCGCTCATCTCCATGCTGGTGGGCCGCTCCGGCCTGCCGCGCACCCCCGACCACCCCTCCGCGCCGCTCTCCGCGCCCCGAGGTACCCTGCACCCTCACAGAGCCCTGCACAAGGCGGCGCAGCACCGGCCCTCGCTCATCTCCATGCTGGTGGGCCGCTCCGGCCTGCCGCGCACCCCCGACCACCCCTCCGCGCCGCTCTCCGCGCCCCGAGGTACCCTGCACTGCACCCTCACAGAGCCCTGCACAATGCACCCTGCGCCCCGCACACTCCAACATGCACGACATTTATTCATCAAATTCCGGCACCCTGAGACACTCCACTTCCCTCAAAACGCTTGATCCATAACTCCTTTCACAAAAAAGATAATCTCAAAGTGACACACAGTACCTCAAATATCTTCGTTGTCGGCTGTAACACTTGCAGGTTGGACGCTCATGATATTCATTGCGTATGTTCCGCTTCGTTCTGTATTCAATATATCATGTTTGCTGGTAGAGTACTTTTAGTATCTCACGGGCGTGGTTGAGCCATGGTTGTGTGTTGAGCTAGGTACGAGGTATGAGTCAACGTTGTCTACGTGTTCGTATGTGTCATAACATAACTACAACCATGGCCAACCCGCGCTCGTGACATAAAAGTACTATAATACACTATTTTGAAGCCTAACTACTTCAAATGATTATGTAGTATGTGACAGCGATGTGAATGATTGCAGAATCAGTGTCGAGCAGCTCAACGACCAGCCAGCACCTCGTGGGCTTCGACTTGCCCAGCGGGCGAACTGACAATGGCTACAACAACTCCAACCTAGGTACTGATCTCATCGTGTCTTTTCACACGTTTTCTAAGGCGCGGATTCAAGATATTGTATTCCCCCTTGTATTAGCGTCTGGGACTAGTCCTTGTGTACCCTAGGGTAACGTTCACAGGAGAATGAAGCCGCTTACGTAACTTGTGTAAAGTTTGAGGTATTATTGACATCCGGCAGGATCATCGGCATACGGCAGCGACTCGAAAACCGCTAGCACGCCCTCGTGTTGCACCACGCAGACCAAACTGCGCTTCGTCTCATCCGTCGAGTTCAAGCTCACTACTGGTGAGATCACTTTACTCATTCCCATATTTATAAGTATCTTGTGTGTGTTGGCCGACTTGCAGCTGTAAACAGAATGCTACACCGGCAAAGGCGCGACACGGGTCTATCGGTGTGTACTGAGTGTCGGTGACCTTGGAACGCTACGATTCTATACTTTGCCCGTCCGAGGAGTGATTTCCACACACCGCGCCACCCTCGCGCGCCCCCGCTCGCCTCCGGACACGCACACATGGCCGCGAGACGGGTTTACAGCACACTTGCTTCGGTGTCGCTTCTTGTTACGTTAGTATATATATTCTTTGACACCGGTGGGACTTCGCAGCCGATTGAAACGGGGGCAACTTGCGCACAACCACGAGTCCTGAGTGAATATACACTCTGGTTTCACACTACTTCGCGGTCGTCTGCTTTATGGTCGCGCCCGCGCCGCTGGTACTTACTACAGACCCCAACTCAATTAGTCCTCATGTATTTTTTTTAAATGTATATAGCGAAGTATTAAATTACCGGTATACATTATTATATTGCCCGCTTATCGCGATAGGAAAATACGTCGGAACAGTGTGGTATCCGCCTGTAAATTGGTGTTACAGGCGAGACTTCGCAGACCCCACTGTCGCCGCTGTCGCCCGGCGAGTGGTCGGGCGACCGCACCGGCGACGACGACGAGAGGCCGCGGCTGCAGCGCGCGCACGGGCCCTCCAAGAAGACCTTCAAGTTCAGACGCAGCCGGCACGCTAAGCCCGAGGTATGTGTTTATGCTACAGGCGAAACCCTACCACTATCATGGTCATCATCGGGTCTACTACGTACATCTTGACAGATGATTTAAACAGCGTCTGCACGCGACAAACGACGCCTCCCGTGGCTATATAATCTAATTCGGGATCGACAATTGCGTCCATATTTCTGACATGTGAACTGAGGATCCGTAACACTAGCATCCTTTTGACGGTTATGCCTTTTAGCGCGCTTGTGGGCTAGATCTTGGAACTATTAAGAGAGGTAGGGCACAGCATAATGTCATCTCTTGCTCGAATTTGGAGCCGCCCAACTGGGGAAGTACCTCCGCCTTGCAGAAGACCACAGCCATAAGAACCTATTTACTATACCAGTATGTAGTGTTGTGTTCCTGGAGGTGAGCAAGGTTGCCAGAGCTCCCGAGGATGCACTGTGTTGAGAGCGAGGGAGCTTTTGGCCCTTCTGTTGTCAACACAATGAATCCTCAAATTTTATATAGGGTCGGCAACGCGCACGTGACTCTTTTGGAGTTTCGAGCGTCTATAGGCTGCGGTGTCCGCTTACTATCAGGTGGCCGTACGCTTGTTTGCCACCGACGTAGTATTAAAAAAAAAAAAACTAGATGTTATCCTGGATTTCGCGGCCTTAGGCCTTGTGCGATAGTGTTTCTCCACTCATCGCGATTACCAGCAAGATCTTTCCAAGCGCTGCGGTCGATGTTAAGTTCAACCATGTCGCGTTTCACGCAGTCTGTTAACTTTAGCATACTACTACGAACTAGGTAAGGTTATAGCTCATTTTACTTTTGAATTTGCAAGTTCCTCGAAGTAGTTGTGAAAGCCACTTGTAATGTCCCTAGATGTACTATAGTTTATTGAGAGGCTGAGATGATCTACTGGGTACGGTATTATTATTATTGATTTGTTGTGGTTGTGGGCCTTCTATGCCGCCTCAACTAGTCATTGATCTATTGTGGCAGCCCTTAAAGTTCGTTGCTTCCAGAAATGTCCAGATTCGCTGGGTCGCAATCTGTTGTGTCTCCTCTGGATGCATGTTGTGCCTTAAGCTTAAGCCACACACAGAGCGGGCGGGCGTGCGGCGGGCGGGTTTCAAGAAACAGACTGCCTTTGCGCGCCCGCCCGCCTCACGCCCACTCACGCCCGCCTCACGCTCGCGTGCCTAACTCTTGCCTGACGCCCGCCTCACGCCAACTCCCGCGCGCCTCACGCCCGCCCGCTCTGTGTGTGGCTTAAGCTTTAGTAGATACTTGTTTTGCGCATAAGTGGTCGACAGGAGGCCAGGCCAGGCTAGGATGGGTAGGGTAGGGTACGGTACGGTGCGGTATGTTGAGGTACTTAGTTGTTTGTTTGTTTGTGTTGCAGCCGCACGGGCGCTTCGAGTCGGACGAGTGCTCGTCGCCCGGGGCCGAGGGCACGCCGCTGCGGCGCGCGTGGCCGCCGCTGCTGGCGCCCGCCACCATCAACACCGACACCTCATACGACAGCGAGATCTCGCAGACCTCCTCCACTTCGGGCTACAGGCGAGAACTTACACCAACATTTGACTATTTTTTTATGGTGCCATTCGAACCCGTTCTTACGTAGACATCATCAAATTTATCTATGGGACCAATTACAATTAGAGCACAACAAAGGGCAAAAATTAACAACATTTCATTTCACCTTAGCGGCTTGAAGCAGAAATCCATTTAGAGATATGAGCTTGCTGAGTATATATAAAAAATATTGGATTTTTATATTCGATAGTTCTCGAGAAAACTGGAAAATACTTATAAGAAGCCATTACTGGGCTGAATAAGAATAGTCCGTGACATGACTTATGTATCCCATTAAAACAATAAAAACTGTCTGTGGATGCGACATTGACAATTTTGACATCGATACATTCGACAGTTGTCAGATGTGGGGTATCTTGTCAAGTGAAGTAACTGGGTTAAAATCTTTCGAATATCTCCGTTCTATCTCATTTGCTTCGAGCGATAGAGAAAGAAACATACGAATTTCGATCTTCGGGTAGTCAGGATAGACCCCTGAAATTTGTCACTGTCAATGTCGCAGGTGACACAGACACAGTATACTTTTTACTTATAATTCAATATTTGACCAGAGTGCTAATCTTATTCATCCTAAATACGTACATACGCCCTTTTAGAACGCGGCAGTCCACGGTGGTCCGGGCGCCTTAGTAAGGCGCTCATAATTCATTATTTAGAGAACCGCTTGATTTTTTTAATTGAAAATATTTTAAGGCACCTGTTATTTTAAGGATTATTAAATAGAAATACTATTTGGGGAATGCTACATGCAAATATATTAAAACAAAGCATAAAATATGTAAACAGTTATTTCAAAAAAATCAGCATAGTAAACTTAAGTTACTTATAAAGATTGTAAGTTACAATTGTTCTATTTTATTCAACTTCAACAATAATCTACATTAGTTCCTTAATCTATATTAGTAAGTACAATCAGGAAATCTCAATTTAGTTATAAATCACTTACACATCCATGATAATATCCGCAACAGGCTTCGTCAAGCTTAAATTCTTAATATACTCAAATTACATATTATAAATTCATTATGTTATATAATTCAATATGTAATATTATTTACTTATATTAGGAAGTACAATCTAATATACTTATAACATTAACAGACAGGAAAGTTTTCTTTTTTCTGGGCAATTGCCTCATTGAAGTGATGAATGGATCTGAGTTTAGTAGAAGTCTGCTCAAAAGGTCTGTGTTTGTGAAGACCCGTGACATTTTTCGGGCATGATTGAGCCTAAAAGCCTTTATATTTTTATTTGTCGATTCTGCAGCCTCTTCGGAGAGCTCGCCAATATAAACTAAAGCGTTTTCTATTACTATAGCACCGTGCAAGAGCACTTTATGCACGTATGAAGGTAGAGGATACCATGGGTATGCTGTCACGAGTTGCTTGGCCGTCGCTATGGCTTATTCATCAAACTTAGTTGTATTTATAATGTAGCCAGATAATATACACTCCAAAAGAACTCCATCTTTTCTTGGTCGGCCAGCGGCGGATGTAGCCTCCGATGATGATGATTCGTCGTCGGGAATATGATGCGGAGTATTTTCGTTTAATATGCATATTATTAGTAGATTCACACTTTCTCCCTCACTCAACCACTTTGAATGTTTATTCACATCGGTGCTTTTTTTTCGTGAAGTAGTTTTCCATAAAAGAGCAAGTTCTTTGCAAATATACTTGCTAACCGTCTCCAAATTAGCGATATCTACGTTATCTGCATCCGGCACCATGTCTTTTAACTGCCGGTAACACTTGAAGGTACCTTTCTGTGTCTGAACCACTCGTAGACGGCCATAGTTCAAATATAAAACCCCTTGAAAAGGATCCGATGTACTGAACGTCAGAAAAATAAAAACAAAGTCAATAAACAAATTCATAAGATTTGCGTAGCGTTGCTACGCTTCGGCCTACGCAGACATAGCAGGCTTCTATCTATACAATCCGCAAATTTCCGCAGACAATGGTTTATGGCCATTAATCTAGACACATTTGTGTTCTTAATCAATAAAAAAGTATCGTTAGATTTGATTGGGAACATAGTTAAAAGCTTAAGTAAACTATAATTATGTTATTTTATTTATATAAAATAGGCCGTGGCGTAGACCCGTGCTAATATCTATATTTTTAATAAACATGTCAAATAAGTAAGATAAAACAAAACAACATACCTAAGTCTTGAAGCTCCATTGCTATATATGGTCACTTTAATCACAATCTTCTAAAGATAGCCGCTAATGCGCGGTCACTTAGTTAGTCACTGATAAGGGTGCGCGTGCAAACGTAAGTTGTGTTCACTTTCGAGTTCCCTTAAGGAATGAAAAGAATTAGCTATCCGAAATTTATCTATAGTTAATTACAGTACGTTTATCGGCCAATGACATGACAGCATTCGATTTTTGAAAACGAACCATCATTTTTTTGAATTATGAATACGGGCCGGACCACCGTGCAGTCTTAGATTAATAAAATAAGGGGGATTTAATGAAAATATACTGAAAAGAAAAAATACGTATCTCCTAATTTTTTGAGTACTATTAAATACCTAAATAAAATTAAGAGGTTAGAAAAATGAAATGTTGTCAATTAGGGAAAAACTTCCTCAAAAAGGATCCTACAAATTGGCACTGGCTAATGACGTCACGCGTACAGAATGAACCAACCGGTGTATACATATAAGAAAATACATCACCACACCATATTTTGCTGTTTTAGTCGTGAAATAATTTGCCATACAATTTATTTTTACATACGCATTCTATGCCTTTTATTTGTCTTTTGGACTATAAAAAAATAAAACATAATTTTCCGAAAGTTTGATGTTCCATATCTTTTCATGATTTTAGTAAAATTTATTGTGATATTTTGGACGTCTACTATCCATAAAGTGAAACCATGTTATGAATTTTAACACGTGTCCAAAATTATTCTAATGTGATTTTCGGCTATCCACGACGACGCACCCCTCCACAGCGAATCTCATACTAATCTGTGCGCAGTTGTACGGCTTGGGCTGTGGAGGGGCGCGCCTTCGTGGATGGCGCGCACTATAACGTAGTGATGTTCCGCCAGGGAGAGCTACAGCCTGCAGGCCTCCATGACGGAGTCGCCGGGCGGGTCGGCGCGCGCGGCGCTGGCCTCGCCCGAGCCGCCGTCGCAGCGCACGGCCACGCCGCCCAGCCCCGACGGTAAACACGCCTTCGTATGTATACCTTATACCGAGTGTCGTGTCGTGCCGTGCCGTGCCGTGCCGCTGTCTCCTCCTTCCCGGCCCACACATGTATGGTGCGTTAGGGTCTCCCCAAACTTATCGACGCGGAGTCGGCATAAGCAGAGTGCTTTACTCCACACTATATTCACAATAAGTACGTAATCGCCGCCGACGGCAGTCGCTCGGCGTCGGCCGAGCCGGTCGACGTCTTTTTCGCTCTTATTGCGTAGTCATAGAGTTTTTTTGAACGGCTAACGCCGATTCCGCGACGATAGGTGTTGGGAGACCCTTAAGCTTAAGCCACACAGAGAGCGGGCGGGCGGTAGTGGCGCGGGAGCGGGCGGTAGCGGGACGTGAGCGGGCGGTAGCGGCGCGGGAGCTGGCGGTAGCGGCGCGGGAGGTAGCGCCGCTACCGCCCGCTCCCGTCCCGCTACCGCCCGCTCCCATCCCGCTACCGCCCGCCCGATCTGTGTGGCCTAAGCTTTACTCTTCGTATTGCTGACAGACATCTTATCTGACATATCGCAAATTGTCTATATATTTCCCTCGATATGATATTTATCATTTTACCAAGCATACTTTATTGCTTATTTTTTGAATAGATCTGGAGAAAACGGTACTAACCTCCAGATCCCCGCTTTTATCTCGTGACATTGCTTTAACATAGTATTTATTTATTTAATCTGATCGTACTTTACTGCACTGTATAGATCGAATTTACATTTAACTCCATTAATACTTACATTTTCATACATACATCTCTGGTCATGTACTGCTGACTTCAAAGTTGTATACCTATATTTTTCACCTTATAACAAGGGAATAAGGCGCACTTCTCTGACGTCGACTTGTATCCACCTACTTATGCTAAAGTGAAATTGCCTGGATCTCCATTCTATTTGATCTACAATAATCTACATTATTGTACCTACTCGTATGCATGGTTGTTAAACGTTTCATTTCTTATGAACAACTTTTAATACTAGGTGTAAGACGCATAATGTTACCTACTATCCACGTATACTTCATATCAAATTTTTAGTACAACAGCAAAATTTGCACTGTCCGCGATCAGCACCATAAGTTGTACGTAGGTACTGCTTTGATGGACAGTATCATTCGGATATATCTACATTTAATAGAAAAAAAATCGAGTAACACCTTGGTATAGAAAATTACCGAGAGCTCAAATAGTGAGGGCGTTTAGTGCAAAACCTTACTTTTTTTGACACAAGTATGAAACTTGGCACAGTTATTCCTTGTGTCAAAATAAGCCGATTAAGATCGGTAGCCCACGGGAGCCCCCCCTCTGGCGCCGGGGAGGGGGGGTTAAAGTACCGCTCCGTCCGCCTTCATTGTAAAAATTCTAACCGTCCACGGTTAGCTAGTAGGTCGTGTTTGGTATCATTTTCGGATAAATCAATAACGTAGAATTCATTTCTGGTATAAAAAAAGGCAATTTGTTTAGTAATTTTCAAAAAAATACAAAATTTTCAAAATTTTCAGCCACATGTTTTTAATTTGAGTCATCGTAAATACAAAACTTTCTGTTTTACTTATATACAAAAGAGAGCCACATTGGTACCGTGGAAATTGGGCCGTGTCCTTGTGTGAGACGCCACTTGTGTCGACACATTTGCCCAGTCTCACATACAAGCGACCCGCTCACAGGCCGGCGCTGCAGCTGAACAGGCCCAATGTCTCCTACATCTATTTTATATTCATTAGGCCCCGAAAGAGCGGAAATGTTGCCCGTGTTCCATGCTTTTACTGGATGCGATACTGTTTCTTCTTTCAATGGGAGAGGTAAAAGAACTGCTTTTGAAGCTTGGAACGTCTTTAACGAGGCAACAAGAGGTTTTAAACTCCTACAGGACGAACTGATTGTAGATGCGGTTAGCGTTCTATAAAAGTTTGTTATAACTTTGTATGACAGGTAAGAGTTATAGGTACAAATAAGCATAAAGTTAACTACATAGATGTTAAGATTTAAGTGTCAAAAATATATTTTTTACCTGTTATTTCAGATCAAGGGCCATGCACAAAAGTAAATGAATGCCGAAAGCATTTATTTTCTAGAAAAGATCGGCAACTGAAAAACATACCTCCTACGGAAGCTGCCCTATACCAACACACTTTACGGGCAATTTACCAAGGGGTACATGTTTGGGGCCAGGCATTAGTTCCGCATCAACATTTGCCCAGTCCCTCTGCTTGGGGATGGAAGCAAGATGCTGGCCAATGGGTCCCACACTGGTCTGACAACCCTGCTGTGGCCAGCATCTGCATAGAATTAACTAGATGCAAATGTAAAGTTGGCTGCAAAACGAAATGTAATTGTATGAAGAGAAGTTTGAAATGCACGCAGTATGTCTTTGTGGAGGAAACTGCTCAGAATCACAAGAGTCACAAGACACGTAATGTAATTGTACGTCATCTTGTATATACCTTTATCTTCTATTTGGAGCTTCGAGAAAGGGATCTTAGAATGATTGGCGTTTGTTTACAGTATCGCACTCAATAGGTGGGCTCTGCGATGTATGTAAGGTTCAATCATTCCAAGATTTCATTACTCCGGGATCCGGGAACCCCACTTTTGTTCAAAGGAAAAAGTATATGAAAAGTAAATTTATTTCTTTTTAGGAAGAATATAATGAGACACAGTCAGTCGGGCATCTAAAATGTGAACTTCGGTTGTTGGCGACAAGAATAAAGTTAGCGTGCGCCTTTCAAAAAAAATTTTTTACTATAAATTGTTAATTAGCAAGTATAGTTAAAAGTTATATTTTTTTAAATTTGCATTAAATGTTCTTTATTATCGTATTTTTTGTATATAAGTAAAACAGAAAATTTTGTATTTACGATGACTCAAATTAAAAACATGTGGCTGAAAATTTTGAAAATTTTGTATTTTTTTGAAAATTACTAAACAAATTGCCTTTTTTATACCAGAAATTAATTCTACGTTATTGATTTATCCGAAAATGATACCAAACACGACCTACTAGCTAACCGTGGACGGTTAGAATTTTTACAATGAAGGCGGACGGAGCGGTACTTTAACCCCCCCCTCCCCGGCGCCAGAGGGGGGGCTCCCGTGGGCTACCGATCTTAATCGGCTTATTTTGACACAAGGAATAACTGTGCCAAGTTTCATACTTGTGTCAAAAAAAGTAAGGTTTGGCCATTTTATGTCGCTAAACGCCCTCACTAAAAATCGCATGTGTAGTGGTTGTAGCGTTCGCATAAAAAGGAAAATATTTAAGTTTTTTGTTAATAATATACGATGTGGTTACTTACCAATACCTACAATAAACTATATGAATAAGTATGAACTTTTTTCTTCTTGTCACTATCATTTAAATTTTCACCAGAGCCACCATAATTTATCTATATCGATGTGTTTTTTTTTTTATAATGAAATGAATGCGCGTTATTTTGCAGCATCTATAAGCGAGTCTGTGACGTCGTCCGCGGAGCGCACGGCGCTGCTGGGCGCGGCCAGCCAGCGCTCGCTCCTCCTCAGCAGCGAGCTACGCGACGAAGACACGCTCCTTTAGTAACGTCACCTTACCCGTACTAACTTACACGAAACAGCCTAACTATTCTAAGTGAAGATATGATTAAATTGCACATAGGACAAGCATGTAGCTCTTATTTTAGAGTGCATTCTCATCTGTTATTTACAATTACATGTTTAAGGTGGTTTTCTGTGGTTTTTCTCAATCATGCTCGGAAAAGTAGAACTTACGTTCAGAATAAAATACTGCGAAATTCATCGTTGGCAGGCGTTGCGTATTTACGAGCCGGTAATCAGGCGTGGATCCAGGGTTTGGATCAGGCTGGCCACATTTTTTAAGACAAAGGCCTTGTACCTCTAGGGATCCGTACATATTGCAGCGGCGGTCAAGGATGCTACAGTTACAGTAAATGTTGTAACTGAATTATTTTATTGTAATTATGAAATTCACTGCATATTCTGAGAAAAGTACTAGTACGAAACGTAATAAATATACTCATAACACTGCCGGCATTACACACTACACAAAAAATAACGCGAGTAGCTGCTTCGAAGTGTAAAAAGTAGATTAAAGGTAGCAATTCATAGTTAGTACTTATAAAATTCAATTAAACACCAATAAGTATCTTAGTAGTGGAAGGGCACTGCCAACATGTCTAAAAATTCGGTGTGGATAAATGGGATGTGAAAAAATAAATAAGCATACATTTTTACATATTTAGTAATTTAGCATGGATCAGTCAGCAAAACGTTTATGTGGGTGGGTATGTTGTTGATAACAGGATAGTGGAACACTTATGTTGAAAAATTATTTGAAAAGAAAAATCCTAATAAAATTATAAACGTGAAAGTTTGTGCGGATGTATGGACGTACGTTCCATTTAATCTCAAAAACTACTGAACGGATCTCTATGAAACTTTCCAGTGTTGTAGCTTAGACATCAGAATAGGACATAGGCTATAATTTATTTAAAAATTCAAACAAAATTAGGTAGCAAAACTAGACTATCCGTGCGAAGCCGGGGCGGGCCGCTAGTTACTATATATTTTAAAGATTTTTGCCAGGACAATTTTTATTATTTTTTAAATGTCTAATGTACCATGTAATTTCTTGGTTCAATATAACACATATTTGTGAAATTATTTGTAGTATTTCTACAAGATTCACCATGGGCAGATAACAGGCAGAAGGGTGATTGAAAAGTTAAAAAAAACTATTAAAATAATTTAATTTTACATGCTAGCCCTTACATTAAAATTTGAAACATACATGGAGGTGAGAGAACAACTTGATATTAAAGAGCTGAAACATTTATCAAGTAATGAATTAAAAAAATACTTAGAAGTAATATTACATGGCATGCTTCATGACACCAACATATTCACATCAGTCCTAACTATAGTGTGAATTATTTTTTTAGAACGGGTCTTATCTTAAGGACCCATTGGTCCAACAAAGCCTTTGTTTAGCCATGTGCCACAAACACTTTGAAAAGAAAAGGACAAATGCATGGTATGAACCTAAATACTTTACTTGATTAGTGACTCTATTGTTAAACTTTATTAGTCATACTACGCCGCTCTAAGATTGCTGTTTTAAATACAAAAGGTCAACACTGATAAGTCGTATTTTTTAATGTGCACCTTCTTTACTTGTAAGTAAAGCCGCCATTTGGCCGAAAGTGGTAACGTTTACTTCGTTTAGTTTACAGTATCAATTAGCACACACAGAAAGACAGTGCTTTTGTTTCGTAGACACAAAGAGAAGGATAATTCGTTCTAGAAAAAGAATTCCAACCATACCTACACATAAATTATTCCATAAAAACTGTGATGAAACATAACAATTAACTGTTCCCAATCGACTTGAATTTAAACTTTCGTGAGACATGTTATAACTTTATTTTACTAAACGGTTAAAACTCACGTATCACGTTCGACAGTGTGCAATCGGCGCGGGTCGCGGACGCACTCATCCTGAGGAAGAACTCCCAACGAGTTCGAAACATGTCGCCCAAAGTGACAATTAATACGTGAGTTTTAACAGTTTAGTAAAATAATGTTCCCAGTCGAGTATAATATTGAAACTGCATTGCATTGATAGCTATTACAAAAGACAGAATAGGCGTTATATATTAAGTTTGATAATATATGTTGTTTTATTGATGTTGTAGATTTTTGAATAAATAATTTATTTATAAACCATTGTTTTTCATAATACCCCCTACATTTTAGATCAAATCAAAGGAGGCTAAGCTATAAATTATAAGCAAACAATATTGATGGATGATGGTGCAGTACAGATCATTTACAGTAATAAAATTAAATGAAAATTCTACAACAGTCATGGCTCCTTGCACAATAAGAATGGTTGAACAGCAATTTGCACATCAGGATCCAAGGGTATCTCATGGAGATACTTGGAAAAGGTGATTACTATTTTATATATACTTCTTTTAACAGAAGTCATAAGGGCAGATTTCATCTTAATGGCAAACACATCATTCAATATATGTTTCTTTGGCACTAGGCCTAGTTTGGTCAACTTATCTAGATTGGTCTTTAAATTAATTAATGCAGAAATAACAATTGGCAGATCACTTTGCACCACACCATACTTGTCCTCCTTCAAAGATGCAGCCACAATAAATGCCAGCCCCTCGCATGTCCACATCACAGGCTGTGCCTGCAGCAGCAAGAACTTGAGCTTGGTGTCCGTCAGCTCACCAAAAAAGTAACTGATTCCTGGTTTCTGACACATTCTCTGCAGCAACCCATTGAATTCATCTTTGAGAGCATTTACAAATGTGTCATCAACTTTTTTCCTGTTATGATTATAATCTTCAAGGTTTATATCTTTGTGTGGGGATAGTGCCAAGTTTCTCAAATTTCCAGAATAAAGTGGTCCAGAGGGAGGTGTAATATTCAGGGTCTTCTGTGAAGCACCAATCTCAATTGGTTTCACATCACCATTAATGTTTTCCAGTTCCTTTGTACAGCTATTAATTATAGTTAAACAGGATTGTAAAATATGATTCCAGTTCCTTGGATGACCTCCTGGCTGTGACAAAGTAAAAATTTGCATTCTCCTGATAGAGTCCATCTGAGACACTATTTTCAGGTCTTGAGCTCCTAAGTATCCATTGAACTGAGTTCTTTGAGCTAATGCAGCATGTAGGGTCATGCCAGTTTGTGATTCAATTGAAAACTTCATTGGTTCGGTCAGTACTATATTGAATATAGTTCTCATGGTATAGACTGAGATGAAAAATAAACTAGTGTAGAACCAGAGTCCAATCCAAATGCCCGATTTTATCAAGTTGAAGATATTGTCAAGTGGAGGGTCTTCCAGGTACACACTGTAGACATCAGAAACAACACTCCGGGGCTTGTTACCCCACAAGTAGTAAAACAAGCAGAAATATATTACAGGCATCACAGAATTCCTGAATCCCATTGTCAATATTCTTCCGGCACCTTGTTTGAATTGCTGGAACTTATTTTGATATACATGAGGGAATATGAGCATAGGTGTGCTGATGATATGGGCATTTAAAAAATAGTACAGACCCATCCACATCCCACCAAATTGTAGGAATAAACTCTGCTCCATAAGACATTGGCCATCGTAATATTCACATTTCTTTTTCAGTACATTAAAGTTACTTTTAGCAAGAGAGGAATACAAACTCATGGTGAAGTAACCACTTAAAGAATACAGAATGCTAAATATTATATTTTGAGAAGTGAATAAATTCAAAAACATTGAAAACCGTGTGAAGTACTTAGGCAATGGCACCATATAGTAATTCCCGTAAATATACGCTTGAAAAAATGAAACCAATCCAAGAAGCACGATGTTCAGGCCCATTTTCCATCCGAATATATCATTGAAAGTTGACGCGAACCATGACAATGGATGTAGAATATCCACCTGAATAGAGAACACTAACACAACGGCTAGAAATATTTGCAGTCCGAGATTCCATAGTACTGCTGTTATCAGTCTTTCGGAAAAGATTTCACTTTTGGACTCCATACCGGCACTCGTATTAGGTTATTTTTGTGTTACTGTTTTCATAGCGTCCTTAAAAGAATATCTTCGTCAAATTTATAGTAAACCGTTCACTTAGTAGGCCAATCGGTTCGGTTAATATTTTTGTATCTTACAAAACACAAACGAATTACCGCAATAAGCAAAAAACAGCGCCAAGCGCCAACGGTCGCGGTCGCAATCGTGACCATAAATAAGAATGTAATATACTGACTTGACACTTGACAGGACAGAATGAATTTCAAATGAAGCGCGTTCGGATAATTTTAACACATTTAAGGGCAAGTAATGTAACAAATTTACAAGACTTTAACATGATTGAAATAGAATGACTATTATTCATCCTCGAATAATATATAAATTTATGTAAAGTCCCGTAATGCATACACCCTGAGACAATCAGACAATTAAAGCCACGGTATTGGGACGCGAAATGAGTCAGAATGAGGCAGCTCTCTTTCTGTCTGTACCATTTTCGCATCTGAGCGGTCTTTGGCTCGGTGGGCTCGGTGCATAACATAACTGCATACGTGCATACGCAGCGTGAATTGTGAATATCTGTGTCACTTAGGCTGTGTCCACCCTATCCGATATCGGATCCAACACCGATAAAAAATTATGGGAATGTGACCGATATCGGATCGGATAGTGTGAACACAAAGCTGCTTTCTATGGAATGTGGGTACCGGCCCTTATCCACTCGTCTCACGGCTATTTATAACCGCACTATATTTCATTCATTCCATGAAGTAAGTATAAAGATGGAGCTGGTGATACACACATACAAAGGTGTGTGAAGGAGATGTAAGCATAGACGATAACACACGTGGGAACGAGATACAACGTCATATCTTCCGTCCCTCATCGCGTATAAGGCAGCATTTGTCTGCCACCAGCCGGTGCCACCAAAGTGTCATCGATGAACCAGTGGCCAGAGTATAAAAAAATATGTTACCCATAATATTGGGTAAACCAGACCGGCTCGAACGTTAAAAATAACAGATTAAAAATTGAATCCTGACGTGATTAGAATACTACTGTGAATTTCATTATTATAATGGCTGAATAACCAAGACGTATTAATCTAATCGTGATTTTGTTAACTATAATGTAGGTATTAAATTGGTAAACATTTTTATATCGTAATTGGGAGGACATCGGATGTTTTGTGTTTGTCCGCTAATATTTACTAAGAGTTTATTTTGAAGATTCTCAATAATTAAAAACCTACTTGTCAGTAAAAATGGGGAGATTATTCTTTTTGTGGTAACCCCAGAAGAAACTGTCACATTATCTCCGTCCCTGTGTGTGATTCGCTAACCCTCCTTCTATAGATCCTCTTTCTACGATTCATTCAGAGTCAGTTATCTGTGCTCATGTCTAGTCAGGTCAATATTTATGACATTTACATTACATTACATTTACACTCGTAAAGACGTGTTTAAGTTTAAGCTTTAATATATTTTTCAAAACATGTTTTAAATACATCGAATGTCTTCTACCTAATATTATTTAGGGCGAGTTACGGGTTACAATATTCTATACATACGAGTTAACAGTGATCCCTTGGTTTAAGTTTATGTGGTCGCCAACTCTGGTGCCCTACATTCCTATGCATTTTACTCAAATGGAAGAAAGTTGTGCATACAGAGTGTGTCTTTTTAAGGGAGTGACTTAACAGATGTTGGGAATGGATTGCACCCCTTTTCGTGGTCTGGTTTGATCGAATGAGAAACTCTGGTTATGTATACTTTAATTGAGATAGCGCTAAGTGTGGGGGTGCTCATCACTCTCGTTACTGTAATCTCCGCTTGTGTTTGTGGCTGCAAGAATTCCAATCAGAAGTAAGTTGACTGTTTATAAAATTGCTATTTATATTTTTTTTGTTACCGTCCACACATATCTAGTAAGAATCTCAACAATGTCAATATTATAATTTCCATGTCCTTACATTGTTTAATATTACTTCATTATGACAACCTTGGTCTCATATTAGAGCCTTCATGGCACTCAGGATTTTATTATTATGCTGATTATAATTTGCATGTCCAACATGAAGTAAATAGGTTTGTCATGTTTTCAATAAGTTGCTATACAGATTATAGTGAATATGTTATAGGCAACAAATATAATTACAGTATGCAAAAGCTTTAGCAATAGAAGAAAATGTGTACATGCATAATATGGGAAAGAGCACAAATATTCTTATAAAAGTATATCAGTGCTGCATTCTAATATGAAATTTATAAATGAATGGTTAACTATGTCAATTAGTCTGAAATAAATAAATCTCTTAACTCCGGAGAAGTTACATTTATAGACAGAATAACCTTCTCTTCTCTTTCTTCTATATTCAAACATTTAGTAGGTTCCTTATTTTTTTTAATACTAAGTAATGAATGAATATGATGCAAAATAGTAAGTGAACCCACTACACATCCATTTTACATAACTTTATATTTTAAGTATCAAATTTCAGCTTTGCACAGCTGTGTTTGAATTACGCAACGGTTCAGTCAACATTTGTTACTGCAATGCTGCCAGTTAGGTGGAACATATTTTTCATTTAGTTTCTCCAGCTGTCCTTGCCATGTTACCTGATATTAGAAATATTTGTTTAAAAATGTACAGGTTTATATATTTGCTTCGCATATATGTATAACTATTCTCTGGTATATACATATATAGATAGACAACCAACTGTTCCTATTCCTCACAAGTAAAATCACGGAGAATGAAATAAAAACATCAGACTCATGTACTATATAAAACAGTTTAAGATCCTAAAAATACAATTTTATTTTATTTTTATTCAAGGAAAAATTTAATATTAATAATGTTCATGCCTGCCCACAAATGAAGTTTTCCCTCACTGTCTCACTTATGTGAAAACTTGCAAGTGCGACAGAGAGGGAAAATATCGAATGCCGTTCGCGATAGCAGCCCAGTGCAACATTTACAGTCTAATGACACTAATTATTTATGTACACAATACAATACAATATTATTTGTGTGCACAGTAAACAGGTTTTACTTATAAGGTCCTACAAGAACCTATAGTCAAGTTTAAAAGTACAGAGGTTTTTCTAAAAATAATATGTTTGCTGGATCATATTTTAGGAAGGTTAAATAGAAATTTACTTAACTGAACAGAATAGAATTGCTACCCTCAGACTGGTATCATTACATACCATTATGTTTTATAAGTAATATTATTACAGACAGAAATTACGGTCAATATTTACATATATCAATTTAATATTTTTATTACAAACATAAATTAAATTTTGTCTCAAATAGGATATAATACGTCTTCATCATATTACCAAGTAAGTTTAATTTGTGTAAACGAGAGTGTGTGTTTAACAGAAGTGAGTTGGTTGGTACGGCCGGTGTAGTCAAAATCCGTTTCGACGAGGAGGCCCCGTCGCCGGCGCCCACCACACCCGCGTCCATAAAGCGGTTGGTCCCTTTACTAGCATGCCCTAGGGAAAGGGCTACTAATCTACTAAAACAATTGACCACTATTTCCCTTAAACATGTTTTTCTTTATGTAAATGTACCTGGCTATCTCATTGGTCCAATCAGCAATAGCCAGCCAGTGAACTCTATGCCATTCACAGTCCACTGGCGACTGAGCTAAAATGGGAATACAAGTAGCCCATATGTACTCGTTTGGTTGATTTTCATTTCCCATTAGATCATACTGTTAACATGCATGCATATTATATTTGATTAGGTAGACCTCTTACTTACTTCGATTAACCAATATAATAGTCATTGTAACGTCAGTCGGCGTCGAACATATTTTGCGCCTTATACCATTGCGATAAGGCGAAAAGTCTCTACATATATTTGACGTCGACTGTACATTCATTTTAATTTTTTTTAACCACACTAACCGGCAGAAAATTTAGCTCAAAAACTTTTCGTGATTTCAAACTATAAATTGAATAATTTAAATAATTTTTAATATATAAAAATGCATTTTTCTAATTTGGGCCAAATTTTCTGCCGATGAGTATATTAATATAGTCCATCCTTGAGATAAGTGTTGGGTGTAATTAATTACTTATGTAATTTAATACTAATTGAATCAATTGAATTTGTTATTGAAATTAAATTACTTAGAAATTCAATTAATTTATGTTAACCTCTTTTTACGACAAAGAGGAGTTAATTTACTTGGAGTAATTCAAAGGAAAAATATGCAGCATGCTAGTATAGTGTGAGAGATATTGAATTATCAGGTTTTCATAATAGAATAAAGAGTCATACATTGCAGGGTTAAATAAGATCTAATTTCAAAAGCTCATGTATACATATATTTTAGCTGATTTAGAGTAATTAATAAATAAAGTAATTAATTACAAATTATAAATATAAAATGAAATTGTTAAATAATTACATTTTGTAATTCAATTACTTTTTACCCAGCACTGCTTGGGACTATACACTTAACTTCCTTACACTTTACGTTACGTAATTTTAAAATCGGTCTACAAATTGCCTAAAATACTACATAAAAAAGAACGTAAACCTGATTGTTTTTAGATGTCTGTTGAAAATATCTACATTAGCCAAACGTTATCTATAAAGCGGCCTTTAAACCTGGTGGAGGGGAGTTAAGCTATCTCGCTCGCTCTAATGCTTTAACTCCCCTCCACCAGTTAGTGCATTAAATTTAGCCAGGTGTAAAGGCCGAAAAAAGAAGACCTTACAGTCAGAGAAATCAAATGCATAGTAGGAGCCAGGTGTACGTTTCAGTTTTAAGGTGTAAACCCACTACACCGTATCATACCATGACCGTACTGTGAACGTATCAGACACGGAATGAAACACAATACAGGCTACTACGCCCATTAGAACGTGTTCACAGAGTTTCATACCAGTGCATAACTGGCTTAGAGACCGTAGCATCTGCGTATCATCCCTAAGCCATCCCCGTAGCATCCGCGTTGGGTCATCCGCATTCCGCATGGCTATCAGCACGTTTTCAACAAGAGAATTGGACGAACGTGAACGGTCATCATACGCGGTCATAAAGCTAGAGACCAACTATCCGGCGTACGCAACGTATGCAACGCATCCCGTATGCTCGTCGTTTTGCCGCCTGAACGCATAGTCTTTGCAACGTCACGTGCCGTGCACGGAGCGTTTCGGCACCGGAAAATATATTTTTGCCTGACACGGTCCTAATGCGGTCATGGTATGATACGGGGTAGTGGGTAGACGCCTTTAACTCTCTGATACAATACAACACTAAACTTCTAATGAATACCTACTTCTGGTATTATTATTTTTATTACGTGGATTTAAAATTTATGTAAAACTATAAGTTTGAGAAATTGGGAAATGAGATATCAGCGAAATAATACATTCAGTTAAACATTGTTGTATGGGATTAAGTGATCTCGAAGCATAACGCTACCTAAATGCTTACAACCAGTTATAACAACATACGTGTAAATTGCTTAACACTATGTATTTGCATTCGAAAGCGATATATCGCGATTTAACCATCATGCTAACAACATATCAAAGGGATTTTTAATTATTTAAAAGCAAAATGTTATTAACTGTTTTTTTTCTAACAATGGACTACTTATAAGTTGGATACTTGACTTAGATTAAGTTGAACGCAAAAGCTAGTTTTGTCTTATTTACCTGGGGGCCGATTTTCGAGTGTCGAACACTCGTCTTTTCACTCGTGACCTGTCAAAAAACTATGATGATTTGACAGATGTCGAGTGAAAAGTCGAGCGTTCGACACTCAAAAATCGGCCCCCTGTTATTATGTATAGTTATTTTCCTGTTATATTATTTGCATGTTTCAATAATGCCTGATAACAATGTAACATCGCATACTAGCATTAGTAGAATAACAATAGTCTTGCATGTCAATGATTGATCAATAATATTATGCAGTTAATGTCATATGAAGATGAGGTATTGGAAGCTGGGTTGTGTAAGACCGCGATTATTATTCTTCCATTTAGCGAGAAAAATATCTTATTTTATAATTAATTTACCAGTTATATGTAATTCAATTTTATAGCTATAAAATTAAATACTTACTATTCAATCGTATGATTAGTTTTTGTCGCAAACTTTTTGGATTTATAGGTATGGTCACTATAATTGGCTAGCCTTACTGAACTCCACCTATTATGGGACGCATTTCTGAAGCGTTTAGACTAGGACTAGATACCATTCATTTACAATTTTGGAAAGAGAAAACAAATTTTCTTTCTCTAAACGCACATATCCGTCAGGCTGCAGGCTATGGACAAAAAACTAAGTTAAAATAATAAAAAATGCAAGTCATAACATACAATAAACATTTACTTAGATTCAAACTCATGATGCTATCTACGACTCTACCTAATTATAACATAATTAATTACTTACCTGTCGTACCATGACGTCGAGTTAGGGTATTTCAGGTTGTAATTTTTAGTCATAATTATTAACCTACATATAACATAAGTGTAGCTTTCTTGCTTACATACGTTAGTTTCTACCTGCGGAAGTTTTGGACTAAATAAAAACAAATTCGAGAAAGTGAAGTATTTTTCTGACGACATCTATTTTCGTAATCATATTTATTTACTCTAGCTATAGCCAAGTTTATAAATGACTGTAGTGGCATAGTATTAGGAATGTAGTGTGTAGTTAGTTGATAGTTACTGTTCCGTGTGGTGAGATATTGTGTGTGGGACAGGGCGTCAACGCAGAACAGTCAGCGCAGCCTGCCCGAGATCCCGCAGCCCGTCGGCCGCCATGACAGCGGGGACACTGCCTCCGAGATATACGCCACCGTCAACTTGGATGCCGGTAAGCTAACTAACGCGAGCAGTAACTGTAACCGAACGGTTACACTGACCAGTGTATACGTGGTTCGCGAACGACTCGCGACGACGCCTCCCAGTTACGTACACTACACACTTGAGTATCCATTGGGTTACGGTTACAGTTCGCTAATGGATACCCGGCTTAACTGGCAGCGAGTATTTCAAGACAAGCCAGCACTGGCTCCCAACACCGGCGGAAATAGACCGCGGGAATGTACCTCGCAAACCCCGCGCCAGCGTGAGGACATGTCTAGACCCAATGCACCAGTCGCTGGCGCTTATCCGTAGAAGAAAACCTTTGGATACCATAAGAATAATCCAGGAATGATATGAATCCAGATGACGTCACATAAACAACACTCTCTGTCGCACCAATAATAGCAGATAGTGCAACAAAGATCGCCTTTTACCCAGTTTGTGGCCTGAACATTTACAACGAACAACAGCTGCTCATGTACTTGTGATATATGGGATATTCAAATATTATTGGACATATATGTAGTGTAAGGAATTTGAAATTTAATACCGCTCAGAAATATTTGAGAACCTCGCCCGCTCGATATATCTAATGGCGACTGTATTGTATTGTATTTATTTTTTAGTTTATTTCAAGTGGCCAATATTCGTCTCGTACCCTACTCCTCATCATTATAATCCAGGGGTGGTAAATTAGGCGAGCTGATATTATTATTAAGTTAATTACTACTTAGACTAGTCGCTAAATATATGAGTTACTGCTCAAAAAAATTGTAGATCAGTTGCTTTTTAGACGAGTTGTTGCTGTTATATTTAGAGTAGGTAATATCTGCGACGTAGACGTAGACGAGCAGCTCCATAAACGAGTTGCTAATTAGACCCCGTGATACTAATACGGGCCTGCGACTTCCAGAGCGTGTGCTAATCTACTCGTAAATTAAATTATCTTTCGAAATTGTAGAAGAACTTCCGCTGAAAAATTTCATTATCATATTTACCAGAACGATTTCTTGAAAATCAGTAATGCATTGATAAAATGCTATCGTGATTAGGTGCGACCGACAAAATTCATAATGTGGAGCGTAATATTCGTAATCAATCGTAACGTCACAATTATCACAAAGAGCTCATCCTAAGTGTGCTTGAAACGAAACTTTTTATATTTCATAATTTTAAACTGGGTTTAGTGGGTTTCCATGGTTTTGTTCTTGAACCATCGATTATTAACGAATCAGATTTAAATTTTGCTTTAGGTTATTGATCTTTGTATCAATATAGGTAATATCTTATTTTATTATTTATTTATTTATTGAAAACCAGTGTTTAACTAATGCGCCATGAAAATTAATTAGATACAATTAAATTACATTATGGTATAAGTTAAGCAGCCGACAGCAGACAGCAACTGCACGTTCAACCGCACACGAAATTGAGCCGTAATCATAAGATAAATAGTCCCAATTTAGAGTGAGCGGCGTAAGTGTCGTCGTGTCGTTGCGACACTTGTCTGCTCATTTCAAACTGAGCTTTTTATAAATACAATCACGGTTCAATTTGGATTGCGGCGGAACGTGCAGTTGCCGTCTGCTATCGGCTGTGGAATCATACCTTAAGACTCAATTTTTGCAGTTGAACAACTATCGTCTAATCCTCTCACAAAACCTCAGACATTCACTGCCGATGTTCACTGCACGCAGTCGCAAATATTGACTTTATTTATTTTCTAATAGTCAATCTGCTATCATATCGCTTGTGAAAATCACAGCTACCGTAATATATCGCGCCTCATCATATTATATTATATAGGTACCCGTACTTTATACATGAAAGCGCTGCCGCTGTAGCCAGTAGTTACATATATGCTGATAACTCTTGTAGGTACCCAAGATCCCACGCTAATCGGCTAAATTGATTCGATAAGCGATAACTAAATCTATCGATGTCTAATTTCAGGAGCCAAGGTCGCGGCGGAAGCGTCCACGAGCCGCGACCACGACCATCCGTACGAGCACGCTTACGCTAAGCTACAGAATGAAAATCATAATGTGTAAGTGTTCTTATCTGCACATATGTGCTATAATTATGTTCCTACCGTTCATTCATTTCAGTGACAATGACAATGGCGAAAAGTTGTCGTTTAAAAGTTTGATAAGTGTAAAACTGTCATGTGGTTATTCATTTATTTTAGATGAACTTTATTTTATACAGTTCAAGGTGGCTTATCGAAATAACTTAGAACATGAAATGTTATCGATTATTTTTCTTTTGCCGAAATCGAAGGTATTTATCGATATATTTCTAAATAATAATCAATTTGAAGAATTAAACGTTCTGAGCAGGATTGAAGCCTGCGCCATTCTGGCATTTGAAATTTGTATTTTTCATTAGCAGACGTTGATATTTCAAAAGGAATAGTTTGTTGTTAGTTAGGCTGCAAAGTTGTTGTTTGGCGCGTGTGCTTGTATTGAGAGCCGAGTTAGCGAACCGAACAAGCGATGGGAGTGGTTCAAAAGTACAGTCCTGAGCGTAGCGAGGCGTTCAAGGCAAGAGACGCCGACAAAATTTGCTGCCGAGCGAAGCACGCAAGTTTTCACCCCACCACCGCGAGGAAAAAAGTTCATGTATAATGCAACTCGTTAATGCAATTTGTACTCATGTTCATGTTCGATAAAGGGTTGTTTAAAGCTCATCCTTATCAAAGCAATTCATGGATTATTAACATCAAAATGCATCAAAGAGCTCCTATTCCTACATTAGATGAGTCATATTATTGTTGAATAGGTACTCCCGGCTGACGGCTAGATTAAATATATTTCTCTCTTTCCAAACTTATCAGGAATTATAATTTTAATATAAACATATTCTGCGCTGAAATCCACAAATAAAATGTATTATTTTGAATTTATTCCAGCTTTAGAACAAAACAAAATAAGCATTATTAACAAAACGAGTAAATTCGAGTTTTTTTCTTACATTAAAAACTAACTTTTTAAAAGGTGCGTCCTAAAATTGAACGAAGCGTAACATTTTGAAACAGAAATCTAAATTATTTTATTCGTTTTACTTCGTAATAAATAATATTAAATAATAATTTATATTTAATATTATAAAATTAAGCTAGAACAAGTATTATTAATTTCACTATTTAAAAAAAAAAACAAGTAAACTGCCGCTTAGTAACGCTAGCAACGCTAGCGGATAAAGTGGACTTTAGCATGCAGATTTGAAACGATATAAAGTAAGCCTTTCAGAGAAAGATGAAATAGTACATTACTTAACAAGGGCGGTAAAACAAAGAATGTCCCAGATCGCAGGTATTTGACGCCCGAGCCGAAGGCAAGGGCGATAAATATGCGATCTGAGGCTTTCTTTATTACCGCCCGTGTTAAGTACAAAATTTTACGTCACCCTCTGGCCAGGAAGTGGGATTTCCCGCGCGCGGAGCGTGCGGTAATTGCCGCTTTATGGCCAGGTGTGACATAAATTAAATTATTATTGTTTATTGTTCCAGTACCGTGGAAATAACGCCAGAGCACCGAGAGGATGAAATAGCAATAGATGAAAGAGACGCAAGCCAGTCTGGACCAGGTAGTAGTTTGTTCTGTTATAACTATGTGCTTGTATTACTCATTTCATTGCTTGTGTAAATATCTAATATCCGTCAATTACAATCAAGTGTATAAACGTCAATGGTTGCATATAATGAAATGTCATCATTATCTTTATTATTGTGTTGGACAGAAAATCTTTATCGTTTTAATAATTTTAATATATTTTTTACATAGTCGCACAAACCACATTCATAATATTATTGCAATGATTGTATTTTATCATCGCTGTAACAATTATCAGTTGTCTACAATCTATATCCGTTGCAGTTGTCTATAGTCAGACGGTAAGTTTATTTTTTACGCAACCGACGTAAATACAAGATTTAGATATAGATTTGTAACACACGCAGGACTAGTTTTCAAGGGCGTACGATAATAATAATAATAACAAAAGATATTGCTATTATTTAGTTATCCGGTAAGAAAAGGTAGGTGACGGTGTGTGACGAAACAGCAGACACTTAGGTATACCGGTACACAAAAACACTAAAATATCTTTCTCGATTTGTGATATTTTCGGTATTTCAAAATAGCATTTAGGTAATAACGTGTAAATATTGGATGACTTGGTTAGAATACAAAAATATGAAATATTAAGCTGTCATCTACCGGTGACGGATATCTCCGGGGTCATTACAAAAGAATGCTATTGTTTATTTTTTTCGCTGGGAGAAGACGGGTACCGAAATTGAATACCGATATTTTTGTATGAGATGGTCCCTGTGTAGAGAACTATTATCTTACGAGCGCCGTTGAGCCTTGATTGTGTGTTGAGCTATACATGCACATGGTCTAAGTGTGCGTCATCGTCGGTGCTATGAGTTCGCATTGTCTATGTGTTCGTATGTGTCACAAGTACAACAATGGCCCACGCGCTCGTGAGATAAAAGTACTATATCAGTATAGCCAGACTCGCACCGTTTCCAGACTCGGTGGTGATATCGGCGCGCGTGGCGATAAGCGGCGCGTTGCCGTCGAGCCACGAGCTGCCGTACATCACGCCGCCGTCGCCGCGCCACAACCAGCAGCACTTCAGCGGGGACTCCACCGACTCCGCTAGTAAGTTGTTGGATAACTTTTCATCATCATCAGTCGCTCCCCCAATGCTGAGGATCGTGACATCATGTCCCATTCTTGCTGACCAGACTCCTCCATTGGCTCCTGTCACCCGCCTTATGGATGGCCTCGTGCAGATGTAGTTGCAGGGGTGCAGTGACTTGGGTGCTCCATTTAACGGGTGGCCTGCCCCGCCCGGGACCTCTGGCCCTCAACTTTTCCCGTCATTATATTTCTCTCCAGGCTATCTGAAGGACGTCGTGAGAGGTGTTCGAAAAATGTGAGTATGCGGATAACTTTTAGTCGTACAACAACAACTACAACACAACGTCGTATACAACGTTTAAAATTTGTCGGACACATAAAGGCTCGGCAACGCCACGCGACCGGCGCCGCCACAGCTCGCGTCGGTCAGTATTATTTGTTAGAAACTTCATACTGCAACGCATACTTATTCACTCCGTAACGGCATCACCTCAGCTCGAGACCACCTATCGGTGGATCGACAGCTCGCTGTCGCATAGTGAACGCCGCGCTTGCAGCTCGCTGCCGGCGAGAGGAGCGCGCGTAGTCGGCCTACTTCAAACGTAAAAAAGCTGTCAACCAGGGGACACCTGGCGGAAAACGCGGCGAATATGAACATGTGGTCTTTTTTTTTGAAATGAGATTTTATTCATAAAATTTTGAGCTTGCAACGAACTTCACGTGATATTAAAATCGAATTGTTAAAAAAACTGACTAGATTTGGTGTTCTTTCGTAAACCCTTCATATTTTTTTTTATAAATTCGATATTGACGGCTTATAGATGTACTACTTACAGTTGACATGGCCTGCCAAGATAAATAGTAAGTGACAAGTTGTTGAACATTGATTGTTCAACAGTTGGTAATTACCCATTTGCAGAGGGTTACACGAGCATCTCGGTGCGGGAGCCGCTGAGCAACATCCGCGCGCTCAGCGCGCAGCCCGCGCCCGCGCAGCCCCACTACGCGACCGTCTCCGACGATTCAGGTTTGTATTGTATTCAGTACCTCTGGCAGGGGCGACTCATTCGCGTGACGTCATCGCGTCCGTCAAAGGTCCCCCGTCGGGTGACTTTGAATACGATAGAAGGAGATGTAGCGAGTGATTCGCGTGCGATAGAAGGAGATGGCCAAGCGTAGGCACGTTTTGCTTGGCTCGCGCGGATTTGTAACAGTGAGGCTTCTGTACGGTACGTAGTACTATTACTGCCAAAGGAAATCTTTTGTTCATTAAACGCCGTATTTTCCCTTTTCTTGTTCCGTACAGATGCGACTATTACTGTTCGATACTGACTGGACTTCTTATCTTATTCATTTTATATTATTTTTTGTTCAAACCATGCTCACTAAGGCTAGGACAGAATAACAGCGTTGCGACTTGCATTTCTTGCAAATTGCAACATTTTGCTGAGTTTTAGCCTTTTCTTTACTGCACACAAGACATTGCTGGATCTACCTTGTGACCTCTCGGCGATGAACCTACAATTATTATATTTTTAAGGGTCTTTGATATAGTTGTCTATAGTTGTAGGTAGCACCTGTATAAAACTCTTGTTTTGTGTGTTTTATGAAATAAATTACTTTTCACTTTCACTTACTTATTCTGTGCCTCTGGTATAAGTTTTTTCGAAACAAAACAAACGAACGCTGTTGCGTTTAGTCTTATTTTGTAAGGCTAAGCGAGCGGCGTCTCTGGCGGCCTTAGGTGGTAACCAAAGACTACAATATATATACTAAAGTATAGACTGGTAACTCTACCGTTTTAGGAAACTGGATGATAGTGCTGCCATCTATCCCTCGTGATGTGTAAATTGATTTACACACGCACACACACATGCATAGTAGGTAATACATACACATATAAAACATTCATTCAATTAGTTTGACACATCTTAGAAGTTACGTAGAAATAAGTTTCTAAACGCGATTATGAAATTCATTGCGTACCTGTTTAGAAACTTATTTCTACGTAACTTCTAAGATGTGTCAAACTAGTCCATATTGGAGATTATAATAGGATAGAATTGGAATAGGTCCATATAAACAGAATAATATATTATCAATATTAAATAAAAAATCAAGTGAAACTTCATTTCCTTGTTTATGTGTATTATTATTATAAACAATCTATTAAAAATAACATACATGGCATAAATAAAATCAAAACTAACTTGAATCTACAACAGGCCCCTTGAGGCATGGCGTTGAGGCGTCGCGTTGAGTCCTTTGGAGTTCGCTTACCATCAGGTGGCCCGCACATATAAAAAAATGCAGATACGTTGTATGAGGAAGTCACCAGGTTCGTCAGTCACCGTTACTTCAAACATTTCACGATTTCAGTAAATAACTTGTGTGCGCTGGGACCCCATGGACCTCGAGTTTTCGATGCCAAAAGGTCAAAATTGTACTCACAGCCGAGGCCCTTATTTAATGAGCTGGAAACAAACAAATCAACATATAAGTATACGCAACCTATCTAACGGTAAGCAGTCATCATAAGATATTGACGCTTGCAACTCCCGAAGAATTACAAGTGCGTTGCCAACCCCGAAGTGAATTGAGGATTCACTGCAATTACACAAAAAGAAAAATGCAGATTGTCTCTCAACACAGCGCATAATTGGGAACTCTGGCGACCATACTGACCACTGTAACATCAAATTAGTACAAACAGACATAGTTTTGCTGTTATTATGGCTGCAATATTTTTACTCCAGTTGTTGCTCAAACCCTTCAAGTGCAGATAACAATTCGCTTGTATCCTTTTCTTTTTTAGTAGGCACTCCTCCATATCCCTCCGAGAATATGAATGTGGTCAAAATAGTACCTATGCTTTAATTTTTTCGTCCCACAGTCCACTCTGATATCAACAAATCTAATCAATAAAAATAAATAAATACCTCGCAAGCATATTTTCTGGGTAGTGGTATACTTCAGTAAAATGAATTCTATAACCCTCCTGTTTGTGCTGTGATGACTGCTCTTCAAAATCAAATCCGCAACTGAGCTCCCCAGCCCTAAAGCTGTTTGAATCTTTAGGTGAGGACTTGGAAATCTGTGTAAGGGGTTCCTGCAATTGTGAAAGGAAAATAAATGCCAAAAATGAAAGAATTTACTTGATTAGACTTTATTACCTATTAATCTATTATAACTTAGTTGCTTTGTTTAAGTTTTTTGTTATGTTATTACTTTGTGGTGCACAATAAGTCATATTATTATTATAACATATCAATTACACAAATACAAATAATTATAATTTAATTACCTTTTCCGTGTCCACCCTTACAAAATGGCTACCGTACAAAACGCAACAATTCCTGTCCTGTGTCCTGAATGACATAGGTATTAGGTATTCCTGGATTACGAGTCCTGGCTCACTATTACATTCTCAAACTATGCGTATTACAATGCAATGTTTTTTATTTCGAATATGGTGGCATTTAAATGAAAACGCAACTATTTTAAATTAAATTAAATGGATTTGTCAGTAACAGTTTTATATTTGAAGTTTTATTTTGAAAATTGTCAAAAGATGTCAACGTATAATATAAACGTTCCGTTACTCCCAAATTTAAGCTGATATACACTCATAGTCCATAAAATTTTGCTCGTAACTTATAACGTAAGAGAGGCTGACAACATATATTTATCCATGTCTATGGGGTATTTAACTAGCACTCTAATCAATTTTCTGTTTGCATGAACTATTGATGAGGCTCAATTAGCTCGATGTTGTTATCACATAATTGTGTACATTACCTAAAAATGTAAATATTTTGTGTAAATTGGAACGATAAGGAACTAAACAGGAAAAACTCCTAGTACCATAAATTTAGGTAGCAAATACGTCATCTAAATTAAGGCATAGACAAGTAAATGTAAAGGTTAATGTATACATAGTAGACAAGTTCGTGGTACTTGTTACAGTTGTTACAATGTGTACATTACCTAAACATAACTGTGTGCAGTACTGACATCTAACAGCATGAGTAAAAACGACGAAGTCCTTGGCTTGGAAAAGAAGACAAGCAGTACTTAGAGCTGAAGAGCTCGTTATTTTGTCACCAATATATAGATTGCAGCTCAATCTAAGCGTTCCATTTCTTTTCTTCTAAGTTGCCATAGCATGGTGGTAACTATTATTTGCCATATAAATTTAGACTACGTTGTTTCGTAAAAACTTATACTACAGAGCTATGGGTCTGCCGAAACTTTCCAGAATTACGAATTTTTCCACATGGGAAAATTTCAGGAATTTCTTACATTTTTGTATCGGGTTTGTAACTCAAAAAATTGAAATTTCTTATATTTCTATGTAGGCTTGCTTGACTGAACCACTAATGGTCACATTCTGCGGACTAGAAGCCGTAATGTGCGACTGCGACCACCCTTTTGCCTGAAATTTTGGTTTTCTTGGTGCTCACGCTCAGGGTAGTTTTTTTGGACTAAACATAATTTGATTGGGCCTCAGTAAATCATGTTTTCGCTATTGGTTGCTATCTGTTTGCTCCACTCGTTGAAAACTAGTAAAATATTTGAAAATATGTTCTAATTTTGCGTGTACACGTGCAGTATTTTATTAGTTATATGTGACAAGCAAGTCAACAGCGAGTAAGTGCTGGTTCCTGCAGAATACCGTCACAGCACGTGCTGAGTCGGCACCTTTTCCCGGCTATGTCATGACAATAGTCTAGATAGTTGTGTCATTAGTATAGTTTTGTGTTCTTTAAGTAGTACAGTTTTTATTTTCATAAATATGATTTTTATAACAGTAGTTTTTTTAATTGTCAAGTCGTAGCCGTCAATAAAGTTTTCATCTATCATCTAATAATAATGTCAGCCAGGCGAAAAATGGGGGCCAGTTATTCGACACCCAGAGTAAGCGCCTCGCGTCGTCGTCCCAACGTGATATTATTTAATTTTAGGGAATAAGATGATATGTATGTTAGTCCTTTTATGGGCCACAGATGCCTGAAATAAACGATTAAATAAATAATGAATGACACTGGACAGACGAGATGTACGCGGCCATCGAGGAGGCGCGGGCGGGCTCGGGCTCGGAGACGTACGCGCAGATCCCCGAGCCAAGGCGCCGCGTGCGCGCCGAAGCAGACCCAGACCACGCCGCCAGGTACGGTACAACACTTTTTTTTTCGGAACTCAAAATGGTGCCCACTGTCAGCCATATTGCTTTTTTTGCAACGTCACCCTATGTTACTCGGGATGACGTAAGGATTCCAACGATACCTCACACATCTAAATCGGTTAAAAGGTGCTGAGAAGTTCTGTGGGAACAAATAAACTACAAACATTATACTCCGTTTTTTGGGCGGTCATATAAAAAGTGGCTTTCCACATTTGAACCTACAGTACCCGGCGATAAATATTGCATTGCACATCGGCCTTGGAAAGAGATTCGCCTTCACAGAGCGTTGTTTCACTCTACATAAGTATGTGACGTTTGTCAGAAGCTGTAGATATCCAAAGGTTACATGTCATCGAGTTGACGTAAACTATGAAGTCTATAAAGTGTAGTATTTATTTGATATAAATCGTCAATTAGTAAATAAGATGATTGATGGACGTTCGCCAGAGTTCAAAAACCGTCGTGAACAGCTTTGTCTCTTTCCAAAGACCGATGTGTATTATTTATTGCCGGGTACTGTACACACATACACCTAAGCCTGTACTCCCAGAAGGGGTGGTCAGACCACGTCCAATTCCATATTATGGGTCCCCCTTTAGTAACAAAGATGGAGAAAATGTATGTAATAGGTTTCTATTATAGCTTCTAGCCCATCGCCTCCAACACCCGGCGCACGCTTAAATTTATCACTTAGGCTGGGTTGCACCAAACCGTCTGTAATCGTAAGCGGTGTTCGTCAAATCAGATTGTGTGGAAAGTTTGACAAGTTTCTATGGGATGACAGCTGCCGGCGCCATATTTGACGATGACCGGTCTGTGTTCGTACGTTGGTGCAACCATGCTATGGCAACTTAGAAGAAAAGAAATGGAACGCTTAGATTGAGCTGCAATCTATATATTGGTGACAAAATAACGAGCTCTTCAGCTCTAAGTACTGCTTGTCTTCTTTTCCAAGCCAAGGACTTCGTCGTTTTTACTCATGCTGTTAGATGTCAGTACTGCACACAGTTATGTTTAGGTAATGTACACATTGTAACAACTGTAACAAGTACCACGAACTTGTCTACTATGTATACATTAACCTTTACATTTACTTGTCTATGCCTTAATTTAGATGACGTATTTGCTACCTAAATTTATGGTACTAGGAGTTTTTCCTGTTTAGTTCCTTATCGTTCCAATTTACACAAAATATTTACATTTTTAGGTAATGTACACAATTATGTGATAACAACATCGAGCTAATTGAGCCTCATCAATAGTTCATGCAAACAGAAAATTGATTAGAGTGCTAGTTAAATACCCCATAGACATGGATAAATATATGTTGTCAGCCTCTCTTACGTTATAAGTTACGAGCAAAATTTTATGGACTATGAGTGTATATCAGCTTAAATTTGGGAGTAACGGAACGTTTATATTATACGTTGACATCTTTTGACAATTTTCAAAATAAAACTTCAAATATAAAACTGTTACTGACAAATCCATTTAATTTAATTTAAAATAGTTGCGTTTTCATTTAAATGCCACCATATTCGAAATAAAAAACATTGCATTGTAATACGCATAGTTTGAGAATGTAATAGTGAGCCAGGACTCGTAATCCAGGAATACCTAATACCTATGTCATTCAGGACACAGGACAGGAATTGTTGCGTTTTGTACGGTAGCCATTTTGTAAGGGTGGACACGGAAAAGGTAATTAAATTATAATTATTTGTATTTGTGTAATTGATATGTTATAATAATAATATGACTTATTGTGCACCACAAAGTAATAACATAACAAAAAACTTAAACAAAGCAACTAAGTTATAATAGATTAATAGGTAATAAAGTCTAATCAAGTAAATTCTTTCATTTTTGGCATTTATTTTCCTTTCACAATTGCAGGAACCCCTTACACAGATTTCCAAGTCCTCACCTAAAGATTCAAACAGCTTTAGGGCTGGGGAGCTCAGTTGCGGATTTGATTTTGAAGAGCAGTCATCACAGCACAAACAGGAGGGTTATAGAATTCATTTTACTGAAGTATACCACTACCCAGAAAATATGCTTGCGAGGTATTTATTTATTTTTATTGATTAGATTTGTTGATATCAGAGTGGACTGTGGGACGAAAAAATTAAAGCATAGGTACTATTTTGACCACATTCATATTCTCGGAGGGATATGGAGGAGTGCCTACTAAAAAAGAAAAGGATACAAGCGAATTGTTATCTGCACTTGAAGGGTTTGAGCAACAACTGGAGTAAAAATATTGCAGCCATAATAACAGCAAAACTATGTCTGTTTGTACTAATTTGATGTTACAGTGGTCAGTATGGTCGCCAGAGTTCCCAATTATGCGCTGTGTTGAGAGACAATCTGCATTTTTCTTTTTGTGTAATTGCAGTGAATCCTCAATTCACTTCGGGGTTGGCAACGCACTTGTAATTCTTCGGGAGTTGCAAGCGTCAATATCTTATGATGACTGCTTACCGTTAGATAGGTTGCGTATACTTATATGTTGATTTGTTTGTTTCCAGCTCATTAAATAAGGGCCTCGGCTGTGAGTACAATTTTGACCTTTTGGCATCGAAAACTCGAGGTCCATGGGGTCCCAGCGCACACAAGTTATTTACTGAAATCGTGAAATGTTTGAAGTAACGGTGACTGACGAACCTGGTGACTTCCTCATACAACGTATCTGCATTTTTTTATATGTGCGGGCCACCTGATGGTAAGCGAACTCCAAAGGACTCAACGCGACGCCTCAACGCCATGCCTCAAGGGGCCTGTTGTAGATTCAAGTTAGTTTTGATTTTATTTATGCCATGTATGTTATTTTTAATAGATTGTTTATAATAATAATACACATAAACAAGGAAATGAAGTTTCACTTGATTTTTTATTTAATATTGATAATATATTATTCTGTTTATATGGACCTATTCCAATTCTATCCTATTATAATCTCCAATATGGACTAGTTTGACACATCTTAGAAGTTACGTAGAAATAAGTTTCTAAACAGGTACGCAATGAATTTCATAATCGCGTTTAGAAACTTATTTCTACGTAACTTCTAAGATGTGTCAAACTAATTGAATGAATGTTTTATATGTGTATGTATTACCTACTATGCATGTGTGTGTGCGTGTGTAAATCAATTTACACATCACGAGGGATAGATGGCAGCACTATCATCCAGTTTCCTAAAACGGTAGAGTTACCAGTCTATACTTTAGTATATATATTGTAGTCTTTGGGTGCAACTGGCACTAAGTGGAGAGACCTTAATGGCATTACGATCGCTATCAAATTTTAAATAGACAACTCTATTTATTGATAAAAGCTCACAATTGTATTTCAGGCGAAGTGCCCCGCCTGAGATCGGTGCCTCCACATCGAACGCGACTCACTCGAGACAAGGTACGTTTCTATTGAAATTCTACAATTTATGTTCCTAATTTTACACTATTCGTGAGATTTTAAACCCTGCACACTCATAAATGTGAGTCTAGTTCGAGTTTGTTTTCAAGGTGAATACAGTTAGGATAATATTTTGGAACTAGGATGGTTTTCTTTGGTAAATGTTTATAGTTAAAATCGCAGCATTGTCATTCATGTGACGATTTTATCGTTTAAGCCAGGAGGATAGCTCTGTAATATTGTCTTTTAACTGGGAAACTGGCTATTTGATTTGGAGTAGATTATTTGCCGTCGTCGTTCTACAAGCATCGTCACACGTCACAGATGTAAAAGTGCCCCTGGGGCCTATTTGCAGAATAACCCCCTTATTCATAAAACTTAACAAACCTCTGCTAACTAAAATGTTGTTTGTCCCTTTCTCACAAACGTAAATGTCAAAGTGACAAAAAAGGAGAAACGAACTTTAGCGGCTTGTTAATTAAAATAGGTTTAATGAAAAATGTTTGATTTTGATTTTTTGATCATCATTCCGGCACCCTTAGCGTCGTCGTCGTCGTGCTCCAACTCGACGGGCGCGCTGGGCTCGCCCAAGCCGGAGAAGCGTCAGGCCAACTCGCCGCTGCCGCCGCCGCCGCACCCCGCGCACCCGCCGCACCCCGTGCACCCCGCGCCGCACCCCGCGCACCCGCCGCCGCAGTCGCAGTCGCAGCGCTCGCACCAGCGCATCTCCAGCACCGGTCAGTCGACACTCACATCAACAACACTCCTTATAATATAACCTATTGCATGTCAGCCCAATCCGTGGGGAGAACGCGTCGTCGGGAATGACCCGCCCTATATCAACACTTCTATTGCGACGTCCGAGTGATAATTTGTTTACTTTCAGGTGATCTCTTCAACAACGACAAGCTCCGCCGCAGCCTCAACGAGAAACACCAACGGAACAACAGCTGCGTGAGCTCGTCCGACTTCTACGGCTGCAACTACCCCGTGGACAAGCACCGGTTCAGCTCCGGCGACCTGATCCGGCCGCTCGTCGCCAAGGAGCTCGACTTCGACATCGACCAGCCCGGCCCCGACAACAACCTCTACAACTCCATCGAGCCCGCGCGCGCCGGCGACAGCCCCGGCCGGAACCTCGACGACATGTACGCCAAGGTCGTCAAGAAAACCAAAGGGAAGACTCAAGACGACCCGCCCCGAAAGACGAAGGACGCCCCCGAGGGCGACACCCCCGCCGGCAAGTACCGCGCGGACGACCCCGGCTACGAAACCATCGACCGGAAAAAGTCCAACCACGGCTACGAAACGATAACGCACAAGGAGCGCAAGATATCACAACAGGACCCGGGCTACGAAACGGTCAAGGATATAAGCAAAACGCCGAACTCGAACTTTGCGAACAACAACATGCTCAGTAAATTAAACCACGTCGACAGCGGACCGAACAGTATAATCAGCAGCGATGCCGGGTACGAGCACATCTCCAAGATGGACAATAGCGCGTCGGACTCTGAGCCCAACTACGAGGTGCTGCGCAACCAGCCGCCCACCCCGCCCTACGCGACCATCGCGCCCAGCTTCAAACCGCAGCCCACCTACTCCACCGTCAACAAGCGCCCCAACAAGTACGACTGGCCCAACAACAACGACCGGCCCGACCCCAACTACGAGTCGATGAACGACCCGCTCTACAAGGGTAGCGGCAGCGAGTCCGACCCCAATTACGAGTCGGTCCGCCCGAAGGACCCCAACTACGACGAGGTGCGGGCGAGGGACCCCAACTACGAGTCCCTGAGGAAGGACCCGAAGTACGAGTCCGTTCGATCGAAGGTGTCCAAGAGCGATTCGTTGCTTTCTAAAAAGGATCCGAACTACGAGAGCGTGAAATATTTCGAGTTGCCTAAGGAGCCGCCGTACGAGGAGTTGAGCAGTGAGGCGGCTCACGCGAGCGTCGAGCGCTCGGACTCGGCGGCCGGGTACGAGCGCATCGCGCGGCCCCGGACCAATGGGACCGACGTCGTCAGCGATTACTTTCAGGTCTAACCGCACAACTAGGGCTTGCAGTCCTGGTACCGCTTGGTATGAAAATTCCCAGATATTGCATGCCCTAAGAACACCGTATGGGGACATATATAAGACTGCGGGTCGACTGAGGAGCGACTCGTCGTCCGAGATTTTAATATGAAGTATTCATAAAGCCGACCTAGTAGGAATTTTGAGATTGTGCTTTTTTATTTTGTCATATTTTATACAAATGAAATTGTCTACGATTCGTAATACCTCAAAGATGAAGATTTAATCGATAATTATCTTCGCCGGGTATCTGTGATATATGTATATTATTATGATTATTTTACCTTCGAAAAATGACACGGTAGGATAGAATATTTTACGAGTGACAGGGCGAGTTTTGTTCGAAATCTCCATTAATTAGTGTGTTCATAAATAAGTTTTAATATCTGTATACCGATATAGCGATGGTATACTGCGTGTACAAACATAGATTGTATATGACAATGTAATTTATGATATATCTGATTATAAATATAGTTAAGATTAAATTAATGTGCTTGGAACGTCGGAGATACTTAGTGTCCTGGAGTGTTTAGATATTTGAGGTTGAGTGATGAGTCAGAGTCACGCGAGGGGACATGAGGTGGGGCTTGAGACTTGGAGGGAGGAGTCGCGTGTTCGCCTAAGACTGCCTTGTGTCTTCGATCAAATACATCCTACTCGTAGCAACGTCAGCAATGCAATCAAAACAAACAGTATTAAAGTTCCAATTGAATGTGGCCTATCGAGTAGAGATGGCATTTTTATTACACTTAAATATATTTCTGGGCACCGGCACTGTAAGCGAAACAGGCTTCGCTTGGGAAACGCAAAATTCGCATATTGTCGGATTTTTTTAAATTAAGTTTTCCCACATAGAAGACATTCATCCCGAAACCGTCTTTTTTAAATTAATTTGTTGCTTCTTTTTATCAACGGCGGTTTGGCATCCTTGTCAATCCGAATTTGAATCTTATTTGCTATAACTAAGTTTCAATCTAAACTATTATTTTGCTGCCTTTGTCAATCTCAGTCTCTCAGAATTTACCATTGTTTTAGAGTTTATCCAAACCCAGGAAAAAATCAATTTAAATAAACGACTGCAATAAAATGATATTATTAGCGCATGCCCAATTCGCAATAAAATCACTGCTTCGTTTACACTGCCGGCCTCTGTTATTGGTGACTATTATTATATTTTCTAATAATTTATGTTCCATGTTGTTATGTTGAATTTGTTATAAATAGTACATTATTGTCGAGGCAAAGGAGGCAATTGCAGGCTAAGTAAAACGGATGACCTTGGGAGTCCGTTTAATACGAAGCCTGCAATTGCCATACCAGCCTAGGCTAATATAGTGCTTTTCTCAAAAATGGGGGAAATAAGACGAAATATTGGAATTAAGCTTTATAAAAATAAACCTAAAAAATCTTAATCTTAATGCTTACCTGCCATTTATTTACTCCCGAAAGACTTGTGCATCGTTTTCCTCGACATTTACGGTTGGTTGCACGAACATACGATTACAGGCGGTTTGGTGCCATGCATGTGCATTTCAGACGCGAGAAAGAGCCCGCAATGTTTTTTTTTTTAATTCTTTATTTAACTTTAAACTAAATACACTTTACCTTCCAATATGAAGCGAGTAACGTCCACTTTTTGGGCCATTTTTGAGAAAAATATTTTTTTAAGAATTAAGTAATTATTTGGTGTCATAACTCTTACTGTTGTTGGTAAGGGTTGATTTTTGTGATTAGTACCTGAGCATATTATTTTTACATTAATTACAATCGACTGACACCTCAACATTCATGCCTTAAATTGTATTAAAAGCTTGTGTCCATGATTTGTACACATTTGCTGCAAGCTTGATTCCAATCGCACAAAGCAATTGATAATTATTCCCTACCTTTTTAATATTTAACTTTTAACACAAGTTATATGTGATACCAATGAACACCATTTTTATATTGAAGTTCCAGTTAAATAATGATCAAGATGTGTCAGACTCACCTGTAACTGCACACTATTCCATAAAACAAAACCATTCCACGTCTAATAATAGATTCAATGACTAAAGTAATATTTAATGGAATTAAAAATATGCCATGAAATAATTTTGTTTTATTTATTTATTTGACTACGGAATTTCAATCTCTACTCTAATAGGTAGCTTCCCTCAAAGCTGAGGATCTTGACCGCTGTTATTATGGAGGATTGAGATTTTGTACTACCACAAAAAAATATCTAGACTTCGGGCTCTCAATGACATAGGTATTTTTTTTTTGCAGCAGTTGAATACAAATTGTGCAGATTTTTGAAATGATTACCTACTTGACCTGATTACTAAATCGTGCTTTCTTCATACATGTACATGCCATAAGGGCTCATTTATAATCTGCACGAACTGCTTTGAAAAATCTTACGAAAAGGTAGGCATCTCAAAATTTCGTAATATTGGCCATGACTCCTCGTTCCCAAAGATTCGACTCGAGCCACGAAGCCTTACTTACTTAATAAACATCGCCTATCTAATGTACTTTTGGGTGACTTTTGGACTCTTATTTCTTTGATTTCTATTGTAATAATGGTCTAAAGCGGCCTACACACAGCCCTAAAATCGGAGGCGATATCGGGAGTGCGGTGAGGTGCACCCTAGATCGCCTCTTGTGTAGGTAAAAGGCTTATCACACTACCCTATCGGTAGGGCCCTAACTGGTGGAGGGGAGTTAAAGCATCTCATAATCATAATCTTTATTCGCAAGAATACTTAATTCTAATTTCATTACACAGATGTTAAATGTGCAAGTGTAGATAACAGTATTCAATCGCAAGCGACATGCAAATATTAATCATTATACAATATAATAACTACTTGTGTTTATTATATTCAATGTATTCTCACTCATTAGAGCGAGATAGTTTAACTCTCCTCCCCCAGTAAGGGCCCTACCGATAGGGTAGTGTGATAAGGCTTTTAATCCAATCATACCCAAATCATACCTAGACAGGAGGCGATCTAGGGTGCACCCCACCACTCTCCCGATATCACCTCTGATTTTAGGGCTGTGTGTAGGCCGCTTAAGGGAAAGTGATAATTTGTTATTTCTGGGGTTACCACAAAAGCCGCGACAACAGGGCTTTCATGTCCACTGACCAGGATCCCAGGGGGTTGTAATCAAAGAGTATAATAAGTTGTAATTACTTACAAAATAAAAGCGTAAATCACATGATAAAAAAGTATTACTAATTAGTAATCATGGGAAACTAAACGCAATGACAATGTCATCTTGACACTGACAAATAATTGACAACACATCCGTGCATTTCTGTCATAAGCCTGTGCGCTGCTCAATGCTCATACCGATTGCAAACAATTTTGTAGGTTCGAGTATTTCCCAGAAAAGTCGAACTTATTTTGCTAGGCATGGCAAACTACAACAATCCAAATGACTACTCCTGGCAAGGCCAAAATAACAGCCAGAGTTACTCGTTCAATACCTCCAATGCTTTTGGCGATCAGGCTCAAACTTTGGGTACGTAGAGATTCAGCGCATTTAATAAGTTTATTCAATTCAACTGAGGTTATTGTGATCAATAGCTAAATATGTATTATATTTAGACTTCCAGAGCTTTCCAACGGACCACCAGGACTTCTCGTTCGACCAAGGTGGGCAGAATGCATTTCCTCCAAACAACAACCAATACTATAACCCAAATATGTTTCAACCCGCGCCGATACCCGGTGAGCCTGTGACGGAAACCACAGATTTTGATGAGCCACCACTACTTGATGAGCTAGAAATTTACCCTGATAGGATATTAGAGAAAACTTTAGCTGTTATGAATCCCTTCCATGGGCAATCAAAAGCTGATGATGCCAACTTCTTATTGAGAGACACAGATATTGCTGGGCCAATTGCATTTTGCTTAGCATTAGCAGTGTGTCTATTTCTTTCAGGAAATAAAGCACATTTTGGATATGTTTATGGTCTCTCTGTAATGTCTGTAATATTGATGTATTCTTTACTGTCACTTATGAGCCGTACTGAAGGTGTGTTCACTTTGCTTAGTGTTGCGAGTGTACTGGGCTATTGTATGTTACCTATGGTTGTGTTGGCAGGACTGGGCATATTCCTTTCTCTAGAAGGGACAATAGGGCTTTCCCTGTCAGCTGTAGCTGTAATTTGGTCAGCCCTGTCTGCAAGCAGGTTGTTTGTGACCATGTCAGGAGATGCAGAGCAAAGGCCTCTCATTGCATATCCTTGTGCTTTAGTCAACGGAGTATTTGCTTTATTAGTATTGTTTTAACTTGTATATTTTATTTTATTTTGTTACAAGGAATATTCTCAGTCAATCTAGGTATATTTGTACAGTATACAAACACACCTGAGTAATATTAACTGGATCTGCAATCTTTACTTGAAAAGGACATAACATCGGGTGAGAATATGTTTGTGACATATCAAATGGATGAACAACAAATATGGTACAGATATATTATCACCCAACATTAATAATTTCTACAATTACTAAAAATTATATTAATTTTTCTATGGTACCAGCAGACCTGTGTTAAATAAAACTTACCAAGATGACTAGATAGTGGTAATATAAAAGCTATCAATGCAATTATGAATTAATATTCTCATTAAATTATATTCTGATTGAAGACTAACTATACAGCAAGGGTCATAAGTCGGACCGCGGCCCGTATCCGGACCCTTTACATAATGTTAAATATACTGCATGCATATTGATTTCATTAAAAGTTTTTTTTCTCTCAGACATTTTTTTCACTAACATATCTGGACCCCACTTAAAACTAATTCCCAACCCCTGCTATATAGAAAGCCTGCATCATATTATCGGTAAGGAGGCTGAAATTGTTATCAATATGTTGCTAAAACTAATTTGTACTTTGTAACATAATTAAATGTTCTACATTTAAAGTGTGTTTTATTTCATGTCCTTTTTCATTTAGTATCTTTATCAAACCCATATAATTGTTGTTTGAGTGTTGTTTGCAACTGCCAGCCTGAGAAAGGGTTAACTGGGATCTGGGAGCAATGAAACAAAACTAACCAAATCACAATATATTAATAAATAATCTAGGTTTTACTAAATTTACAATCGATTGTACAAAGTTGGTCTATCACTGAAGAAGTTCTTCAAAATCATAACTTGGCCAAATGTGACAATCATGATGGCTGCTGTTTCAATCATTGACCAGTTGAACACTCTCTCGTTGAGATCCTCTGCCCTCTTGCGGCTTTGAGCCTCTCTAAGTCTGTGGTGAGTTTGGTGATCAATGATTTTGTTCAATCCAGAGTGAATTTCTTCAGCAGATGCTTCAAGCTGTAAAAATAGAGCATATGCAATTTGTTGACTAAGTTGGCTTTAAAATGTGTCTTGACATCCATAAGATAACAATTAAAATTATAAATCTATTATGTAATATTTTAATATGTTAATTTTATACACCTGTGTAAATAAAATGTGCTATATAACTCACATAATGAATATGTTTATTACCTGAGTAAGTACAGTGGCATGCTCTCCAATACCGGGCAGGGGCTGCTCCGGGCCAACATTCAGCTCCATATACACAAGCTTGTGGGAGAATGTGCTGAACTCATTGCTGAAGCACACCTTATAAATACCTGCAATTTGTAATGTTGATTTAGTCTTGACTTGGGGAACAATGAAAAGCTAATCAGTTGTTTGTAAGATGTGTTGAAAATTACATGTGTTATAGTTCGGACACAACTCTAAGACTAAATTCTGTCAAACGAACATAAGCAAAACAAGTCTTACAGCTCTGACTGTAAGGTAGATTTTTGCTTACGTTAATTGGACAGCACTTGGCCTTACAGTTTTGTACGAACTTATACCTACTGTTGTTATATTTATGTGGTCACCCAGCTAAATTAAGCATCAGTAGTCTGTTGTTTAACGGTTGTGCATACTTTTGATATTCATTTTGATAAAGGATCATAAATGAATAAGGAAATATTATTTCATATTGATTCCTATCTCTTGTATCCTGGCTGTACAATAGTTTTGGCGTAATGGAAAAAACCATGGTGACAAACTACCAGATGAGCTGTTATCAATTCTTTCTAAGATTAATTAATAATTATAGAATATACCGGTTTGTGTAGCAGTAAAAGGATGCGAGTCATACTGCATCTTCTGCTGCTGGTAAATGATTTGTTTATTGGGTCCCTCAATCTTCACATCAACATCATACTGCCCTCCTGTGATAACCTAAAATGCATACAATGTACGGGTGAGTGAAAAGAAAAGAATCTCAATAAGATCATAGCCGGAAAAACGAGTGTATGATCATAGAAGAGGTTTTACTTAGTCCTCTAAAATTCCATTAGAGGTTATATCCAGGGCTTTTTATATGATCAAGTACAGCGATTACAATAATAATGAGAAATTTCTACAAGGCCTTTATTGTACCTTTATATGTAATAGTTGATAGTTACCTGATATTCTAAAGATGCAGACGTATTGTTTTCTATTTGTTCATAAAAACATTCTATCGCGTTGTCGGGTAATTCGAAGGTTAATTCGACACTTTTGGAATCAATTCCATTATATAGAGTAGCTAAGACGCTAAGGAAAATTAATTTACTTAACATTTTATGAATAATCGGTAAGTAATTCTAAAGCGAAAACACTAGTCGAAACGTCCGAGTTGGGTTTGGGCAAATGTCTACGCATGACACTCATGACAGTTCTTGAATACACGTAATTGGCTGCGTTCCGAATTATGACAGACTTTAAAGCGGCCTACAAGCCCTAAAATCTGAGGCGATATCGGGAGAGAGGTGGGGAGCACCCTACATCGCCTCGTGTGTAAGTAAATCGTATATGATTATCGTATACGAGGCGATGTAGGGTGCTCCCCACCACTCTCCCGATATCGCCTCTGATTTTAGGGCTGTGTGTAGGCCGCTTAAGGGGATTCCTCGATTCTGTCAACCACGCCCAAAAGAGAATACCACTGACGTTTTAAGAGGCCTTACAAGTTTTAAAATATTTTGATTTCATATTTTGACAAATATATGGATATTACCAATAAAGTGATTAAAGGATACGATGATTTTGTGAAAATTTTAGATATTACCCTTAGACATTACCCTTTAGACATTGCCCTTTTTTGATTTTATTGTATGTAGTAGATTTTAAGCAGAAAAAAGCAGTTTTTATCTCGAAAATGGTCGATTTGGAGTGATGTTTGAAACAGTATTTCTGAATGAAAAATCCGAAAAATACATTTAAATGTATGTCATTAGGTCGTAATAGTCCTGTTCTAGATAGTAACATTGAGAAAATGTTATGATATGTGTCAATTAAACAGAAAATGGCCTATATAGATGAGCATTTTTTACCTAATAAGGACCCTTAACACGCCCCACGCGAAAGACACACGCTCCACACGCGTATGTCTTTCGCGCACGGCAACTATGTATATCGAGGTTATTATTAGATTAATTATTAGAAAAATGTAATGTTTAATTTTATTTAAACCTTAATTCGGCAATGGGAAAAATACTAGACATTTTAGAAACAAAATTATTTATCAAAAACCAGGCTCGCGCAACTAGGAAGAAAAAGACACATTGTATGGTCTAAGGCTAGAAAAAAAACACGGCGAATACCGATATCGCGCTCTCTCAGTTAAAGGCTTATCACACTACCCTATCGGTAGGGTCCTAACTGGGGGAGGGGAGTTAAAGCATCTCATTAGACCGAGATAGTTTAACTCCCCTCCCCGAGTTAGTGCCCTACCGATAGGGTAGTGTGATAAGGCTTTTAACTCTGGGTTTAGGCTGTCAATATTTTCAGTTGTCAAGAAAACAAACATTTTTTAATCAAAGTGAAAAATGAAAAATTCAACACCACAGGTGGGATTTGAAATTTTGAACCCACGACCTCTGGAATCCGTCCATTGCTCTACCAATTGAGCCACCGTGGTATCCCGTGATGGTGAATTTTTCAATCTTAACACTCATCTAATTAAGCCTTATTAAGGAGGCGTAAACTGAGATTTTCACTAGCGGACGCATCCGCTTAACAAACATTGTCAAATTAAAACCAGTCAGTTTCGTATAAATATATAATTTAAACACAAAATCCGGCCAAGTGCGTGTCTGACTCCGCACTTTAGGGTTCCGAACCAACCATTAATAGGAAAAATAAGAAAATTTCAAAAAAAAAACAAAATAAAAGTAATCTTACATACATTTTGTACAAAAGTACGATTTTGGTGGCTCTCATTTACTTAACGAGCCCCCCGCCCCCTTTTAGCTGAATGGTAGCCCCCCTTAAAAACATTTAAAATTAAGTTTTGACAATTTGTATGGCTTTGGGTTAACACTCTTATGCTGTGAAAAGTAGCTCCAGCGGTTTGGCTGTAACCTTTGTGACAGGCAACGGACGGACGGACGCGTGAGTGACAGCAGTAGGGTTCCGTTTGGACCCGTCGGGTACGGAACCCTAAAAATATAATAAAACATTCTACATGCTTAGCAATGTCCAAAATACTGTACGCAGTAACCCTCTAATTTTTTCTGCTTAACTGGCAACGTCCAACATACTTGACATATGTTTTTCTGAAACTATCAGCATCAGCAACCGATTTTGAAATCATTTTTCTAGCGTTTAGAACCATTTAAATATCCATAAAAACCATTACTACAACTAATTTTCGATATTATTTCTCCTTGTCGAATTAAGGGTTAAAGAAGAATGCAAAGCATATAGTCAAGAATATATCTGAAAATCAATCCTTATTGTTTCTTTGGTCTGGGCGGAACAGTTTCAAGGAACGTAATATTTTTCCTTAAATCAAGGTGCCATTCACACTGTTCGCTTTGTCATAGACGACGGCGATTAAAGGGTTAAGAAAAAGAAAAGCTTACGTAATTTGTCTAATAAACTCTCATTTCTACGGACGATTAGCGGCGACAAATATAAAATTGTAAATTAGGTTCTAATTCCGCCCATATTATTTAACACGCGTGTTCAAACGGCTATTCTAACGATTTTCATCTTTTTTGACTGGCAAATTTTTAATTCAGGTAATTAGGGCAATAAGTAAGATGGAGTAGGTAAAACAATATTTTATTTCAAAAATTCATGACAATACAATAAGAAAATCAAATTTTCACTTAAATGTTTAACAATGATCCACTTACGTTAAAGTAAAAAATTCATTGATTCCATTGACAAAAAATACTGTAAATATGTCTTAATAGTTAACACTTGAGTGCGTAGAAGCTAAGGGAGGATCTAAAAATGCAGAATACTTGTTTAGAAAGAGTAAATTTAGAAGGCGAGGCCTGCGTCAGCGTATGTAGTGAAGATCTTCTCGATAGAGTTGGCGTACGCGGCCGTTCGCAAGTCCAGGCCCAAGTTGAACTTTATCGCGGTCTTCATGATGGCCTGCGCATATGAAAAACGTTAATATCGTCTCTTATATTAACACGTTCACTGACGTGACCCTGAGGTGAGTCACGGCAAGCCTATAGGCATGTTCCGAATCACGCTCACAGCGCTCAAAGCGCGCTTACGATCGGACCGATTCACGCTCATAGAGCTCACATGAAATGTCCGTGACGTCACTGATGATGTCATGGACGGCGCTCACGGTGCTCACACTCCCAGGCGTAAGCACCTTGAGCCAAACGTCAAGTTGAAGTTTGATATATGAACATGATTAACTCGAGCTATGAACGTGAATCGGTCCGATCGTAAGCGCGCTCAAGCGAATAGCGGTCCGAAACAAAACACTTCTCACGCGGCCTTGAGCGCGCTAACTGATTCGGACCGGCCGTAAGCACTGTAAGCGCTGCGAGCAATTTTAGCGTGATTCGGAACACGGCAAAGGAAAATCATTATGACACTTTCTGTGACAAGGTTTCACGGTGAGTCACGATTCAGTTGGTTCCATAGTACAAGCTTTGCTTAGTTTGGGACTAGGTTGAGTTGTGTAAGATTGTTCACAATTATTAGTTTATTTATTTACCCTAGCGGAGCGCTCCATGGTGTAGTCGAGGCCGGAGTGGACGATGTCCTTCTCGGAGGCGCCGGCGATCTTCTTCTGGAAGGACTCTGACGGCGTGACGGGGATGCGCCCGCCCACGCGGCCGAAACGCCTCTCCAGCGACTCTTGAACGGATTCTGGAAAACAACATTCAGAATCAGAATTATTTTATCTGTAAGAAAGAATACTTATTAACATAGTACAAGATTTTGAGGTACAGAAGTATAATGTTCAGTCGGTGAACGACATGCAACATTATAGTTGAGATATTGCTTCGGACACTCGTGTTGCTCGTTTGATGGTATCGATGTTACACGCGCTTTGAAGGGGGATATTGTATATTGAAAGGAACTTCAATACATAGCAACTAATGGTGATCCCACCCCCGAATAAGGTTTTGAGGGAGAATAGGCCAAATGTATTTCCATGACGCTACTAAGAACTTGATCCTGCCACAGGTTGACTTTTGTATTATTAAAGTATGTAAGTCTAAGCCTGGGTTGCACCAAACCGTCTGTAATCGTAAGCGGTGTTCGTCAAATCTGATTGTATGGAAAGTTTGACAAGTTTCTATGGGATGACAGCTGCCGGCGCCATATTTGACGATGACCGGTCTGTGTTCGTACGTTGGTGCAACTGGCACTTATTCTACTTAAATATTAGTCAATAAAAACGGTAAAAAAAATAGTGAATTCAATCATAGGACGGGGAAAGTATTAAGTACTAGTTTTTTCCCGTGACTTCGTCCGCGTGGAACTCGGTTATCGCGATAGAATTTAATTGCTATTTTTTATATCAGGCGCTTACCATCGTTCTTCCATACAAACTTCCACTTCCTTAAGGGATGATTTTCGGGATAAAAAGTATCCTATGTCCTTCCCCGGGACTCAAACTATCTCCATGCCAAATTCCATCTAAATCGGTTCAACGGTTTCGGCGTGAAGAGGTAACAGACAGACAGACACACTTTCACATTAATAATAATATTAGTATGGATTTAAAGAAGCGAAAACTATTGCAGCATATGCTGACCTCTGCATGTAATCGGTTACAGCTGAGCAATAATCATCTGCCTGTCTTCGAGTATGCCACTGATATGCCTTGGTCACACGTACCGAGCAAAACGGCGAGACAGTAAAACTAGTATGGAAGTTTTACTCGGCCGAGTAAAACTTCCATACTAATTTTACTGTCTCGCCGTTTTACTCGGTACGTGTGATCCTGGCAATACCGTTCATGTGCTTGTCTCAAGCCGTGTTCCGAATCACGCTTACAACGCTATAAACGCGTTTACGATCGGACCGAATCACGCTCATAGCGTTTACATAAGATGTCGTGACGTCATTGATGACGTCATGGACGGCGCCATATTGGCGTTTACAGTGCTCACACTCCCAGGCGTCAGCACCTTAAACCAAACGTCAAGTTGACGTTTGATATATGAACATGACAGTAAACACATTGTAATGGAGCAAGGGCTGGAAGCTAAGAAAATAGTTCAAAAGGCAGGAAAATAAAATATAATAAATATTATAATTTATTGTATACAAATACATCTACTAGTAGCAAGCAAATGGTCGAGCCAATATCTCATTAACATAATTTCTCAAGGGATGATTGTTTTAATTGGATTTAGCCATGGGAACTTAATAGAGTATTGATAAAAATGGATAGATACAGTGATAAATATCATCCGTTTGAAAAATGTGATTTTAATAGACAAACACATACACAGCAGACAGTAAAAATATGTGCTAAAATCTTTTCTAATTATGCAAACATAATTCATTATACCTTTGTTTATAGGGTAAGAATTGCGACTTCAACGATAAAGTTAATATATAAAATATTAGCTAAGTGACTAGCAAATATCGACATTACAACCAAACAGTATAAAGGGGAAACAGTACTTGACTAAATACTAGTTTCAATTCACAATTCAAACGAAGCATCAATTAAAATGATTTGAGATGAACAACAGTACAAGCAATAGGGAAATTCGACTCAATTTGTATAAGATTAAGGTCGAATTTGGAACAAATGAACGCGGTGAACGCTGGGAACGCGCGGAACGGGACTGAACGGTATGAACGCGCCGGACGCGTCTCGCCGTTGATAACGGGGGGGGCGTGATTCTCCGCTTATTTTTATGTGAAATTGGATCTTATTGTATAAGGCATAACGTTTTATTTACGTTGTGGAAAATAGGCTTGGATTTTAACATAAATAGGCCGGAGCGCGGTAATTCGGGTTTATTCTTAGTTTGGAAGTGGGCTGGATCTAATCTCTGGAATACGTGTGAAGAAGTGTTTTTAAGCTGTTTTATTCTAAAATCAAAGTGTAGTTTTTGGTCAGTGATAAAGTCGTCTCGTAATGTTTTCATCCGGGATATGAGGCTACCGAGCTGGTCTCACACAAAGTTAAGTGTTTTTGCCTTTAGTAATATGAATGTTCTGATTATTGGTTCTGATTTGTTTGACTTTTTAAGTGTTTTGGTTTTAGTATTTTAAATAATTATAATATGTAAGTTTTTTAATATGCCGATACAGTTATTTGTGTCATTACTGAATTAAGGTAAGATCACAGGACTGTACTGAAAACTATCTGACAACATATGACTGGGGTAGTGTGACATTGACAATGACTATAATTCCCCGACGGACATTTAATGTACTTGAAAGTGAATACATACTTAATGATAATTCCCCGACTAATATTTCATATTTGAGAGAGATTATCCGTAATAGTAAACATTGATCCGTTAAAAGAAATGTACAAATAGTAATTACTTGATGTTCTAGTAAATTTAATTAGCAGACATCAGAGAAATAACTTTAGATAACAATTTAGGCAATATATTTTACGTTATAGTTGAACTTTTATATGCTAGAGGCTAAGCGCTTAATGACAAGTTGTGTCATGGGTCTTTTAAACCCAACAGGTGGTTGAATCGGAGCGAGAGGCAGATATGGTGTGTGGTGTAGGGTCTGCGCTGGAAGTCATAATTCATAAGGTAGGATGCACATTTCTGGTTAGAACGGCCCCATTTTGGTACTTTAAAATATAATTATTTGCACAGTAGGATAAATTAATCATGTTCTATCTTTTCGCGATAAGAGTTTTAGTAATATAAAAGTATAAATTAGTTTTGAAGCTTAATGTCGAGTAAAATAGGAAATTAGTTTGCTTATTTTAATAATAGATCATCAGGAGTCCAGAGTCCCGTCAAATATCATAGAATTCATGGGTTAAAGCGGTCACAACGTAAAAAGGGTTCTTCACTAAGACGATCACATTTTGGCCAAATTTCATCTTAAATATCGGTTCTTGAGCTTCAGTTTGCGCGACACGCTATTGTGGGGGGGATCCGTTACAATTTGGTGCCGTGACCAGGATTAGTATAGCCACTTGTAGGCTACAGTTTGGTGAAAGCCGTGTCAAGGATCTGAAGCCTTGGGGGCGATAAATTAAGATACAGTGGTCTCCTGAAGACCACAATTTGATGACGTGCAAGCGATGTGATTTTGACGGGGTCTGGACTCTTGTTTCTTTAAAAACACAATTTCAAGGGTCTGGGGGCGAGTAAATAAGCAATAGGTAATAATAAAATCAAAAAATTGCCAAGTACCAAAGTGGGTCTATTTTGAGATGTGCATCCATGAGATTGTGATGAAAGGCGTCAAGATCAAATAGGTCGTGCGTTTATTTGTGATTCATCATTTTATTATACAATTTTTATTCCATTCACAAACTAGAAAACGCAAATAGGTTATGTGGTTGGTTATAATTATCATCTGTCACCATAGGTTATTTGAAATTAAATTCATTTACAGGAAACGTTCATAGGCTACAGTAGTATTTGTGGTTACGCTACTTCTCGGATATATAGGATTAAGTTCAGTTAAAGGCATAAGTCGGTATACAGTAAGGCTACGGAATTATACTTTAAGCCATAGAAAATAAAAGTTTAGATGGCCACAAATGTTTCATAGCCTTGGTAATAATACTCCTTATTACACCCCAAATATAGGAAATCATTAATTTTATTCGCTTAGACGTTGCTAGGATATCTGAAAAGGAATAATTCAGCTAATAAAAGTAGGTTGTAAAGTCATAAAGTTTAGTCCAAAAGATTGCAAATCATATTATTTTGGATGAATCACCATTAAAGGGTTAACATGAGTATAACGGGGTTAGCAATGTACTCATTCATTTAGTAATTGGAAGCATAAGTAATTGTTCTAAAATGTTTGAGTGACCGAGCTTTGTTCGGCTTTGTCCAAGACAATGTAGAATTTCATCAAAATTGTTGGCGTTGTAACAGGAATTTCCATAATAAATAGATAAATAAATTGCAACGCAGGATTTGGTTGTTTAGGGATAAAAGATTTTAAGTTGATAAAGTAAAATATTCAGTAATAATTATTGACAAGTTATAGGAATGGTAGGTTAAGAACAAGTTTATGTTTAGAAAAGTTACCTCAGTAGTCTAATTAAAAGGTCAAAACTCTCACTGTATGAGTTTATTCAGTAATATCTTTGTCAGTGCCATTTTAATAACATTAAATACTCCATAGAAAGCTGCAAATAGGAACAATAAATAAAACAAACAGGTCTAGTAGGTTATAAAATATGTAGTGGCAAGCGTCCATAGGCTGCGGTGATCACTTATCGCTGGGTAGTTTATGGAATACGCGAGTAATGTAAGTAAGAGTGTGTGCAAGTTTGTAGTAGTGGGCATTCACGGGGAGATCGGTTTTCACCTGTTAAATCATGTTTCTGATTTTCACCGGGGTTGTATAGGAAGTTTTATAGCTGCAACTTACGAATTTCATCTGTAACATAAAACGTCGACATTAGTGACAAGTACATACTGCTGCATTCTATTGGAAGGGTTATTTAGTTATCATAAGTTGCCACTTTATGGGAAAATCTGTAGATATTATGTGTGCGGCTTAAGAGTCTAATAAAACAGGGGGCGCTAGTCTGTTGATATGATAATCATCATAATGCATATATGAAACATAACATCATAGTTCAGTCTTAAAGTAATTATCACTAGAAAAAGGCATCAGAGAAATAATTCATGAGATTGTCCGGAACCAGTGTTCTGACTCCATGATCTGGTGTTGACACTAGATGTATGTTATGTAGGCATCTTTATTCTAATGATATGAATCCAGTATTTATAATAATAGCCTAAGAAAACTGGAATCCATCATCTGATCTCAAAGTTTGACATGGGCACTAGTTTTAGATTTACATAGAGACTATTTCATAAAATATAAGAGTGCAATATACAGTCTAGTTAAAAATGAAATGATTGCTTTGGGAGTACTGCAGTGATAGAAACAAAAGGTTTTGTCATTAAATCATCAGTTCATCACTTTATTTTGAGAAATTAAAAGATAGAAAAATTAGTACAAAATAGAAATAGCTTTAGTATTCCTATTTATGAGAGCTAGCATAAGTATTTTAGACGAAAAGAACGAATAAAATGACTATGAATTGGCATTTTGCCTTAATTCATGAATAATAACCGCTAAGGGAAAGATGAAGCTTGAAGAGAAATTTCATTAAAATCGGATGAGACATAGATTGTTCCAGTTAAAACTAAACAACAGGCCAATTCGCTTAGGCACTTACCTTTACAAAACATCCAAATTTCACAAGGCAGCCGCCAGTGGCTTTAGTCATCAAACGGAAGGGTTCAAGATTTCACATACCAGGTTGGCTGTATTGTCTTGATGTTGGCAAAAGTAGCATTGTTTAGTCATTGAGTAGGCAATATGTTTTGTTATTATTATTCTGGAAACATAGGCATGAGATATATGGTGAAAACGGGTAAAGTGTACCTACAATTATTTATTCTGGAGAACGGGGAATACATATTTCTAACAAGTAATAGTATATAAATTAAGGAAAGTATTATCAAAACCTAGGGAATGTTGTTTAATCTTGTCATTATTATCAATTCTCTTACAATTTGACAAAGTTGAGGCAAATATACAGTCTGATACGCAGATGTTGACACTAATAATTGGTTAGTTTCATAGTCATACATCAATCTAGTTATGAGAACACAGTATAATTACATTAAATAATATCTTGGGGCGATGTTTTATTCAATATAAAAGGTATTTTCATTGATTAAAGGAAGATTTCACAACTTTAAGTAAGGAAGTAAGTGATGGAATGGAATTATGTTCAAACAATGTAGGAAAGAACAGAAAATAATACTATACCTGGCATCCAATCGATTTATCAAAGATACTTCATTATCAAACAAAACCATTTTTCTTGTTTTATAGCTTGTTGTAAAGTTTTTTCACAGCACTTGTATTATGATGGACGTGGGCACAAAAAGTTTCTTCAAAAACTAGCACTTTGTATCGCAAGTATCGTTAAAGTAAAGCAAGTAGCGGACGCCATCACCAAATAAAATTCGGAACTAGGAAAGAAATAATTTGTCATGTAATCATTCATTACAATATCAAATAATATATTTATATGAGATTGCGCCATTGACTTGAGGTATTTTTGTTTAGTTTATGTATGTAAGGTAAAGGAAGTAGTGTCCTCTAGTGGTGATTAGGGCAGATTTGATTCATAGGACAAATACTAGTTACGGGTCGATTAACCTGTGACGTAAGAAGTACGGCTAATTTTCGGCAGATGGCGTAAATGTTTATTTTATTACGGATTGCATAAAAAACCAATGTTTATTTTATTACGGATTGCATAAAAAACCAATATGACCCTGTTCTAGTTTTCAGAAGTATATTTCGAAATATAATATATTATTTGATGAGATATTTAATGTTGAGGGTGTGTGAAAATTTAGTCAAATACCATAATATTTAGCGAAAAACTATTCTTCGGACATTGGATTTTTAAATCTACTGAATGATCATGATCACTGATTTCAGGATTTCTAGGTTAGATATTTATAATTACAGTAGGAAATACTTAGATTAGGGTGGATTAGGAGGCAATATTTTAAGACAAAAATATGATTAGCACTAAGTTACAAGAATAAAGTTTAGTTATTGCATACAGAATAAAACTTTTCCATACATACAGACTAGTAAGATTATGTAGAGTTTGATTTCTTTTGTCTTGTAATAAAAGGCATATTAAGAGGAGATAAATTAATAACAGACACAATTTTAATAATATTTTAAGTATTCAGAACACAAGTAAAAATATAAAACCATGGTCTAGGTAGGTAATACAAAGAAACAGTTCAGGTTCATTTAATCAGAAAAGCAAGATAGGTCCAAGAATAACATTCCAAAGGTACATAATTAGACATATAATAACTTATATATTAGATCTCAGTAAAACTGATTTTGAGAAATATTCCTTCGGTAAGGTAGTTTTGAGTTACTTCAGAGATCAGGTGCGCTTTCGCTGTAACAAAAATTTGTTTTGTTAAATAAGTACATACACATAATCGATAGGTAAAACCTAAGACATGGCTAGAAACTTTGTATACTTGGTAAATATGAAAAGGAGAAAGGGTGCCGTTGTGCGTTTATATACAAGTTGTGCACAACAGTTAACTATAGAAGGTGAAATTTATTTTTCTTTCATGAACGGCTGTTCTATTAGACTAGTAATGATCATGAAAGGAGGGGGAAACATGTAGATATTTGTAAATGACAAATTTAGGGGTAGTTTAGCCATTAGTATGGGGGTCAAAATGAAACATAGAACATTGAATATTTCTTGGAAATGCTTAGTGGTATCGGTTGTCGCTTATAGTTTCCTTAAACCATTAATGCAAAGTTAGGATGTAGGTGGGCTACAACAGAGTCAAGATGTATGCTCGTACAATGTTAAGGTCAGAAAAATTGGGAACTTACATAGTTATCCAGTGTTGGTCAGCATCAGCAGATTGTTGAGGATTAGCGAAAGCTGGTCTGGCTGGTCATTCGGGATTATTCATGTTCAATATTGTTGTGTTCAATTACTCGAGGTTGAGCATCTTCATGATAGAAAACAATTTATTTGAAGAACTCTGAAATAAAAACAAACCGATTAGTTTGGTTAATTATGACAAGCTAGTTGTAAATTGTTAAGTTTTTTACATAATTAGGGAAACATATGCTAGATAACTCGGTAAAATTAATCATAGATTACAGGTTGGCAAGTTATAACGAGATCTATGTAAATATATTGCGATAAAACCATGCAGTCAAAGTTCACAGAATAAATACTAGACAAAAATTTGGTACTCACCTAAAGCAGAAGTTTCAGAAGTAGATCAGAGACTATCCTTATATTGTACAGAGTCGGGTGTCGGTTTTATCCTGGGGGAATTCTTGATCATTTCATTGCTAGGAAAACCAGGAAAACAGAATGCAATAGAATGCAAATTTAGATTTTCATCTGACATTTTATGTCATAGATTAGATTAGATTAGTTTTTTTTTAATTATCGATATGTCTCGGGTACGAGCCATTTAAGTTAATGGATTATGGCAGATGTTTATTTCGTCCGCCACTGATAGAAATATGTTCACATTATTCGGTACAAATAGTCAAGAACAATGCGTGTGTGGGGGAGTGTTCGCACCATTCGAAACGGCATAGTATCGTGCCTTATGGGTTGTTATTTTAGTCAAACTGGTTAAAGTAATATGTACTTTCACAATATTAAATATTATGTGGAGTGTGAGTTCACACTCTTCAGCGCATTTTTAATAACGCATACGATGTCAGTAAACTAAAGTTATATTAAGCGGGTTTTCAGCTAGTTTGTGACCGTCTGGTACACATTTTATAGGTTGGAAATTTAAAATTATATATTATACGGTTGTTGTGATAAAATGGGTTGTGTCCACATTACGAGATATCAATTACATCGGGGTGACCAGTTAGGACTGTGCCATTCACTATTTTGATACAAAAAATATTCGATTACGTCTGTTGGAATGCATTACAACTCATTATGTGCTAGTCATACAAATCGCTATATTACAATAATAAATACTTATTTTTCGTGTATGGTTGTATTATAGGCTCACTGTCCGTCGGAGAACAGTTAAAAACACGATGTAAAAAAAAAATCACTAATGCACGTAATTCAATGTTTGTTCTAATAATTAAACTTAGCCTTAAATACATTAAATATAAATAAATATCCACTTGTAAAGTTAGAAACAAAGTTATAGACAATAAAAAAAAACATTGTGAAATCGGTATGTGATATTTTTGGACATGCGAAGTCAAAATGGTAAACCGTGTAGATGTTAGGTCGGGTAGTGTGGGTACGCCTTAACACTCAATTAATTTCATAGCAACTAATTGTATGACATTTAGATTGGTTCATTCTGTCAGCTGACGTGACGGTGACATTGGCATAATGACGTTTGTTAAAATTATTGCCAGCGGAAGGAATTGATTTCATTGAAGTTTCGCAAGTGTGGAGAGTGTTCAAATATCTTTGGTTAGGTTAATAATTACGCTCCCAAATGAGTTCAAATAAAATAAATAATGTTACAATCATAAATGAAACATGAGTTCGAAATAATATATAATTTGCTGTCGCAATCAATTAAAATCACATATCAGTTTAATGTAGAAAAACTGTCGGTTGACGTTTTGCGGGTGAAAGAAAAAGCACGTTTTCGAACGTAGTACGCTAGTATGAGAGTAAAATTTGTGACAGTTGTTCCAGTGGGAGACAAAGTTTATTTTGGTTACTAGCACAGTTATAAGAAACTTTAACTCGTTAAAATATTTAGTTCTAGTGTGTTTAAAAATAATATTATGTTTTACCGTAATCAGGTAAACAATAACCGAACATTATTGAACAGGAAAAGTGTGGGTTGCTACTAAAGTTAGTGCGTTGATCGGAAATTAGTGCATCATATATTCAAAAGCTAAATAATCAAGTTAATCAAATAATTTAATACATTATGAAGTGGACATGTAGGCTAGATGAAAGTGCCTCAAGTTAAGTGTTGTGAATAACAGATGTAGGTGAAGTCATTGTGGGATATGCGACAAAATCAAGTGAGTAAATACTAAAGTAATGCATGGCTTCGTTCATACAGGGAGAATGGATAAAGATAAACAGTGCAACTAATTTGGACATAGACTTTTATTTACATATATAATGGACATACTATTGAAGCTTTGGCTTTCTTTATGTGATCGAAATGTACAGGCGAAAGTGGAAGGAAAGAAAGATATGATGGATAACTTGTTAACTTAGTGTGAAAAAGGGGGAAGGGGTGAGGAGTGTGAAAGTAATAATGAATGGTTGTCTTTTGTGAGAATGGATTGCTAAGGACAGACACAGCTGGAGTATGTTCATAACCTAGATTTGTTGGAATTTGAGGGGATGAAAACACTATTAGCCATTAAAATTTTTATCAATAGGTTAAAACTGAAATGACAGTTCGTCCCATTGTATAAGGGAAGGTTTTGGTGGCTAAGGACTATACAAATTTATATGGTTACTACACATCTCATGTGATTAAAGTGGACTGATTTCAAAAAAATAAAACACATGGTTTTTCTTTAATTATTAATTGAAGCAGCTGTAGGGAGGTTCAACCACTTTAAGTAGCATGAAACAAACAACTTGAAAGGTGACTATATTTGACTCAGATCATTCATGCATGATCTGAATTTTGTTATGAGTATTGATAGTCTCGGTACCTGTTCCAAATACCTTTTTTGTGTTGTGTGGGTAGACTATGTAAGTATTGGTCTATAGGGAGAGCAACGTTCCCTGGTAGACGTCATCCGAGCAATGTGGATATAGTCTCAAGGCCAATGCTCATAGTTGGGTCGTTAGGGCCTATGGAATTCACACCTCCGTAACTCCGACAATACAGGGAGACTTGGGGAAAAGGTTATCATTGGTCATAATTTAAATTCATAGGGTTGTGTTGGGAGACTGAGACAATAGTAGTCACTTAGTAAAGTTCATTGACACACCACGAAATTAATGAAAGGGGGAAAACTTTTCCAGCAAATCAGGGACCTAGGATTGAATCTTCTACAAGGAAATCTTATTGGCTTTCCTTTGCGAAGCATTCAAGGGGGCGATATGTAATGGAGCAAGGGCTGGAAGCTAAGAAAATAGTTCAAAAGGCAGGAAAATAAAATATAATAAATATTATAATTTATTGTATACAAATACATCTACTAGTAGCAAGCAAATGGTCGAGCCAATATCTCATTAACATAATTTCTCAAGGGATGATTGTTTTAATTGGATTTAGCCATGGGAACTTAATAGAGTATTGATAAAAATGGATAGATACAGTGATAAATATCATCCGTTTGAAAAATGTGATTTTAATAGACAAACACATACACAGCAGACAGTAAAAATATGTGCTAAAATCTTTTCTAATTATGCAAACATAATTCATTATACCTTTGTTTATAGGGTAAGAATTGCGACTTCAACGATAAAGTTAATATATAAAATATTAGCTAAGTGACTAGCAAATATCGACATTACAACCAAACAGTATAAAGGGGAAACAGTACTTGACTAAATACTAGTTTCAATTCACAATTCAAACGAAGCATCAATTAAAATGATTTGAGATGAACAACAGTACAAGCAATAGGGAAATTCGACTCAATTTGTATAAGATTAAGGTCGAATTTGGAACAAATGAACGCGGTGAACGCTGGGAACGCGCGGAACGGGACTGAACGGTATGAACGCGCCGGACGCGTCTCGCCGTTGATAACGGGGGGGGCGTGATTCTCCGCTTATTTTTATGTGAAATTGGATCTTATTGTATAAGGCATAACGTTTTATTTACGTTGTGGAAAATAGGCTTGGATTTTAACATAAATAGGCCGGAGCGCGGTAATTCGGGTTTATTCTTAGTTTGGAAGTGGGCTGGATCTAATCTCTGGAATACGTGTGAAGAAGTGTTTTTAAGCTGTTTTATTCTAAAATCAAAGTGTAGTTTTTGGTCAGTGATAAAGTCGTCTCGTAATGTTTTCATCCGGGATATGAGGCTACCGAGCTGGTCTCACACAAAGTTAAGTGTTTTTGCCTTTAGTAATATGAATGTTCTGATTATTGGTTCTGATTTGTTTGACTTTTTAAGTGTTTTGGTTTTAGTATTTTAAATAATTATAATATGTAAGTTTTTTAATATGCCGATACAGTTATTTGTGTCATTACTGAATTAAGGTAAGATCACAGGACTGTACTGAAAACTATCTGACAACATATGACTGGGGTAGTGTGACATTGACAATGACTATAATTCCCCGACGGACATTTAATGTACTTGAAAGTGAATACATACTTAATGATAATTCCCCGACTAATATTTCATATTTGAGAGAGATTATCCGTAATAGTAAACATTGATCCGTTAAAAGAAATGTACAAATAGTAATTACTTGATGTTCTAGTAAATTTAATTAGCAGACATCAGAGAAATAACTTTAGATAACAATTTAGGCAATATATTTTACGTTATAGTTGAACTTTTATATGCTAGAGGCTAAGCGCTTAATGACAAGTTGTGTCATGGGTCTTTTAAACCCAACAGGTGGTTGAATCGGAGCGAGAGGCAGATATGGTGTGTGGTGTAGGGTCTGCGCTGGAAGTCATAATTCATAAGGTAGGATGCACATTTCTGGTTAGAACGGCCCCATTTTGGTACTTTAAAATATAATTATTTGCACAGTAGGATAAATTAATCATGTTCTATCTTTTCGCGATAAGAGTTTTAGTAATATAAAAGTATAAATTAGTTTTGAAGCTTAATGTCGAGTAAAATAGGAAATTAGTTTGCTTATTTTAATAATAGATCATCAGGAGTCCAGAGTCCCGTCAAATATCATAGAATTCATGGGTTAAAGCGGTCACAACGTAAAAAGGGTTCTTCACTAAGACGATCACATTTTGGCCAAATTTCATCTTAAATATCGGTTCTTGAGCTTCAGTTTGCGCGACACGCTATTGTGGGGGGGATCCGTTACAACATCATGCTCGGTCCGAATCAAAACATCACTCACGCGGACTCGAGCGCGCTTACTGATTCGGACCAACCGTCAGCACTGTAAACGCTGTGATCGTTGTTGGCGTGATTCGGAACACGGCTTCAGTCAGTCACCACCACATCGAGCCCATGGTCCACGGACGCTTCTTTTTTGCCAATAAATACTGATAATGATAAATTTAGAGCAGAACTTACCCAACAGATGGTAGTTGGACTCGCGCTCATACTTGAAGGTGAGACGGCCGTAGGAGACGTGGTTCAGGTTCTTGAGCCACTCGAAGAAGGACACGGTGACACCACCAGCGTTGATGTACAGGTCGGGAATCACGAGGATGTTGCGGTCAATGAGGATCTTGTCGGCGGCCGGGGTCGTCGGCCCGTTGGCGGCTTCCGCGATAATCTGTACAAATGGCTTGTGTTAGAAGGTATTATGCTATTTTTTTTGCTATTACCACGGGGGTGACACGCGAAGGAAAGCAAGCGCTGTGGGTAAGTATGTGTGCGTGCGCTGTCGGTACACGCGTCAATTGTTTGCGCGGGTGCGTAGTGCGTGGCGCGGACGAATCGCGAGACGCGACGGTAACCCGATCGTGACCCGGCTTGTCATCCTGGCCTGTCAGGGACGAGGTAACTGACCTCAGTGCGGGGGGGTTCGTGTCCGTTCTGTATGTAATACTATTATACTATTCTGTGCTATTACTTCAATAGCGTGAGTGCCCGAATTCATTATCATTTCATTGATATGTTGTATGCTCGATTAGCTCGATCTACGGCCTAAGGCTGAATGATTTTTTTTATAAAATATACGTCGAATCTTGCAAAAATAATGATGAGGATAGATAGCACACCAACAACGAACAGCAGCAAATCTAGTTTTAGGCTTGACGAAATAGAAATAGCAGTTTTGATATAAGGAAAATTTAAGCATATTTTTCAGTTACTTTTAAGTACTGCTATTACTGCTAGCACAATTGAGCACTGTGAAGCATTCTTTTATTTTAATACGTGTGTGTGGCGCGTTTGTTTCCAGCTCTGTAGGCGCAGCCTTCAGCTAGCCATGATGTAACACGCATGTTTGGCCAGCTGTGTTTGGTAAGTATAGTTAAAGCCATACATATGTATATGTACGTTAACAAAGCGACAATAATATCTGTACGTTCTTAAACACTTCTCATTAAGACGAGGCACCCTAAACTAATTTCCACGCTTACTGCCGCTCAAGAACACAAGGCGTATGCGGTATAAGTCCCGAAGGTATAAAATAAACTACATGAGTAAATAATTTGATTTTTCCCAGTTTGCTAGTTTGTATTACTGTCGGTTTTGAAAATGTCAAAGGATAAATGCTTATAGTTCCGGAATATAAACAAAAAAAAACTGGACACTAGTTTGGAATGAAAATCTATCGGGGAAATTTTTACTAATCGTGTTTTCCTAGCCCAGTTCGTATATACAGTGTGGAAAGTTAACTCGGGCCCTGGAGGGAAACTACCTTAAATCCTTGAGCTAGCTCATTTTACTTAAAGGAGACATTCCTTTATTTTGAAAAAGAAACAAAACTGCATTCAAAGATTTTCTAAAACTCGCTTGCCTCGCCCGGGACTCGAACCAACTAAAATTAAAAAAAAACACACACTCTCTATTTTATTATACTAATCGATAGTATTAATACTCAGGATAAAATTTCTCTAACAAACATTTGGTTACTGTTCACTTTTAACAAGTAAAAGACACGTAACAATTCTGTTATCTCTCTAACATTCAAAGACTTCGTATGAAGTACACGCTTGCTAATTTGATGAAACTTGCTATGAAACCGTTCAAGAGCTAAGGGTCGCGGTAGAAAATGTTATTAGGGGCATACACCACAACACTTTGATGAAGGCTACAAGAAATGAATTTCAACGGCGACTAATTTTGTGTAGACGGAACCACGGGGCTCATTTCGAACAATTTATTAGTTAAATAATTTAAGTGTAACAAATTGATAGTAAAATAAAGTTAATGTTAGATTTAACGATTGTTTTTATTTGTAAGACCAAATGTTTGTTAGAGAAATTTTATCCTGAATATAAATACTATCGATTAGTATAATAAAATAGGGTGTGTTTGTTTTTTTAATTTTAGTTGGTTCGAGTCCCGGGCGAGGCAAGCGAATTTTAGAAAATCTTTGAATGCAGTTTTGTTTCTTTTTCAAAATAAAGGAATGTCTCCTTTAAGTAAAATGAGCTAGCTCAAGGATTTAAGGTAGTTTCCCTCCAGGGCCCGAGTTAACTTTCCGCACTGTATAATGAAAAATAACATTTCATTCGCGTAGTTTACCTGCCTTGCTTGCAATATCGAAAGGTACACTACCAAAAAAATCCGAATGCCTCGTCTTAAGGCCATGTTCGCATTATTCAGTCACTAAAGGGTCCGCAGCCGACAGCATACGACAACTGCACGTACCGCCGCACTCCAAATTGAACCGTAAATGTATGCGTAAAAGCTCAATTTGAAATGAGCGTACAAGTGTCGGAACGACACACGCCGCTCACTCTAAATTGGGACTTTTAGTCTTACAATTACGGTTCAATTTGGAGTGCGGCGGTACGTGCAGTTGTCGTATGCTGTCGGCTGCGGACTGATACCTTTATCCGGATAGATTTCCCTATGTTGAGTCACGGGGGTGACACGCGAAGGAAAGTAAGCGCTGTGGGTAAGTATGTGTGCGTGCGCTGTCCGTACACGCGTCAATTGTTTGCGCGAGTGCGTAGCGCGTGGCGCGGGCGAATCGCGAGACACGATGGTAACCCGATCGTAACCCGGCTTGTCATCCTGGCCTGTCAGGGACGAGGTAACTGACCTCGGTGCGGGGGGTTCGTGTCCGTTCTGTATGTAATACTATTATACTATACTGTGGTTGAGTGTACCTTGGCCTGGATCCTGTGCGCGTTGTCCTTGTTGATGACCTGCTCGACGGCGGCCGGCACGAGGATGTCGCACTTCTCGTACAGCATGTTCTCGCCCTCGTACGGCTTGGCGCCGGGGAAGCCCACCACCGTGCCGTTGTCGATCCTGTAGTCCTCCAGAGCCTGCAAATAACAACCCATATTTATATTAAACAATAATCAAGTAATATTCGTATTTATAGGAATGAACTGAAAACCAGCGCTGTGTGCAGCTTATGCTTATGCTTCTTATGTCTTTATCGCAGCTTATCGCAACTCGAGAAGTGTTCGCTATAAGCAGGCAATACAAACTGTGAGTGGTAAAACAACTCTTTTAAGAAAAAGTATTTTAGGCATGGCATCAAAATTAAAGCATTAGATTTGTGCATGTTTAAAAGAAAATTAAAATTAAAACTTGTACAGAGGGAGCCTACTACACTATCGATGATTTCTTCCATGACAAAATCAGTTTAATATAACTAAAAGTAAATTTGAAATTGTATTCTTAGTTTTTAAAGTAAATTTGGATTCATAAATGTATAAATGTTAGCAATGTAAAACCAATTATATGTAATGTTTAATTTTAAGGCCAAATATTTGTACACCCTTATGGGTAGATCACAGAGCACTGTATACTCCATTTTACTGTCATCCTATTATGTACCTGTGTATCACAAATAAAATACTTACTTACTTACTACTTATCAGTGGCGGCGCGTCAAAAATATTCTTAGGAAAGCCGGAAATAATTTGCCTTTCTTATACTTCATGAGCCATAGTAAAAGAACTGCACTGGCTGAAAATTAGGTAAGCCGGTGGGAATCGAGTTGTATGGACGCTCCGCCACTGCTACTTATGCTGAGTTCACACCTATTGTCATTTTCACATGTGCGTGGTCTTATTTATTGTTAGGATTTATGTGTAGTACTGCTTCCGTGTACATTATGTATTACAATAAACTTCCGTCCTATTTTATATTGATATTTGACAATGACTTTAGTCTAGAGTTGGTACAGTATTTTATCTCACGAGCGCGGGTGACCCATGGACCGTGCTAGCGTAAATCTGATAAACTCAAAGTCTGCCTAATGTCACATCAGAACCGCCTTTTAACTTTGCCCGATTGCTCTGCTTCAATTTCAAACAAGATGTCACTTCACTTCGCTATTCATGCCTCTCTCTCAACTTTTTTTTTTTTTAGGTGTGGTTATACCCGCCCTTCTCAGCCCTCATATCACTGCGACCATTACTGATCTATTGTGATCGCATACTACAATTCTCGGTCAAGTCCTGCAAACTCAAAGAATCGCAGGATTTTTCTGAACTCGAGACATTCTCATCCGGGCGCATGATGTGCTTGCCCAGCAATGAGCTACGATTGCGCATTAGGCTAGGGCATTCGGTTAGGATGTGTGCAGGCGTCTCCTCCGGTTCAAAGCAGAGTCTGCACCGCTTTGTGTCACTCAAACCTATCGTGTGCATGTGCTTATTTAGGCAACTTAACCTTAGCTTTAATAGAAATATTCCCAGTGGGCCTGGGCCGTGTGGATATGGGTATGCATCATAGATATGTATGCATAAATATGTGACCAAGAATAAAGGAAAACATGATATGAGAACGTTTGTAGCTACAACATATTCATAGATAACAATTTATCATTTGGCAAACAAGTGAAAATTAAACAGTTACGTGTATGAACAACAATAGTCTGTGGCCTTCGCAACACATTCCTAAGTTACATTTGTTAAACCTGGATACTTTTGACCACTTGATTATAGCTTAGATGTAATTTCTGCGTATTATACCGCATTATGTTTCAAGAGAGACTAAGAATATAAACAGAATTATAAAATTAGACCTCTCATCATTGCTATTAATGTAGTCCTAAGTGGGTAAACAACTTGTTGTGCAATGTTTTCTGAGAGCTGATGGTAAAATATAAAGTTTTCTAAAACTATCAATACAAGAATACATTTCAAACAATTTTACATATTATTTATGCTTATTGCAAATCATAGTAATAAATTTTATGTTACCCATTGTTTAGCCACAATAATAAAATATCCATCATTTGGTCTGAAATTACACGTATATTTCAATCACATGTTTTATTGATGTTCCGGCAAGTGCCGTTATTTCCACATGGCACCACGGTCAGAAAACATCATAATGCAGCGTCTAACGGGTCGAAGGAGAATTACTTACTCTTTTTAACGTAATATCTGTAACGTGTCATCAGTGTTTTGAATTGGATCGATACCTTCCTGAATAATCACGATTTTTATTTGCGTTAAGTATGTTGTGGTGATGTAGTGGCACAGAATCATTAATAGGTTTTCTAACAAAACTGATGCTTGACAACTAATCATAGCATCCCGCTCGCACGCGCTGGTCGCATAGTACGTGCACTTTCGTTCCTAGTGCGATACGGTATTTGGACACCACGGAGCTGTGCCAGAGCCGAGTTTATCCGAAGTGACAAAGGCTAGGCTCAGCTAGGCTAGGTTTAGTGGACTCTTCTCTTCTCACCTAGGCCAGGTTCTGTGAACCAGCGACAACACTCGCAGTAGCTCGATTCCACTGACACCTCCGATTCGGTTGAAGCCACTCAACCAATCTCACTGGAGCGCAAACTCTTAAAGTATTCCATTGTGGTCGTGCCAGAGGTTTCCCTGGATTAACCCAGGCCATAAATGTATCGTTTTATTGGGCCCAAACTAAAAAGCCACAGTCAGGTTAAAAAACCGGCCAAGTGCGAGTCGGACTCACGCACGAAGGGTTCCGTACCATTATCTATAAAAATTGCAAAAAAACGTCCCGTCGGCAACAGAAATACATCATCTGTGAAAATTTCAACTGTCTAACTATCACGGTTTATATGATACAGTCTAGTGACAGACGGACAGCGGAGTCTTAGTAATAGGGTCACGTTTTACCCTTTGGGTACGGAACCCTAATAAAATAAGCGACAAAGGAACAGGCTTGGTAGCGGTACGGTACCTTGGGGTCGATGCCGTCGGGGTTGTAGATGGAGCCGTCGTGCTCGATGATGCCGACGCAGGTGGCGCCCGCGCGCACCAGGTAGCGGCACGTGTGCAGGCCCACGTTACCGAAGCCCTGCACGATGAACGTCTTGCCGCCCCAGCCGGGCGTCGTGCCTGTAACAACGCGCGCTGCTTACTAAATCTATCGACACCACTTGTACATTGTTATTTAACCATTGGGTGGGCCAATCTCTTTTTTGTGAACACTGTCACATCCGTGGATGTCACAACCGTGAATAAAGTTATAGCTATAACAATAATATACCATTTTAATGATGAATTACAATTAGGGCATGCAACCGGGATCCCGGGATCCCGAAATCCCGGTAATACCGACATGATTTTCTCGGTATTTCAATACCGGTATTCCAAGGACTAATACCGAAATACCGAAATACCGGAATTCAGTTATTTTTGTTCTTTTAAAATTCATAAAATTGAAACACGTAGTTTATTTTCGATAAAATGAACAATCGCAGTTAATATCGAGTGAAATTACTTGTTTAATATTGTATTTCGCCATTTTACGGCTATTTGTAGTGCTAGTTCGACATGGATCGAATGCGCATCAGGCGGCTGCAGTGCGTCGGGCTATCCACCTGAACAGCCGACCGGCTTCGTGACATGAGCATGACCCGATCATGCACGAGTTCAACCGAAGGGCGATGACGATAAACCTTACTGCGATCGTAATTTACCTGCTTGGGGCTTTTTTATTTCTCTTTCTAGGTAACTCATTAAGAATATTAAGACAAATACACCACGGTCAAAAATAAAATATGTTCAATCAGTCACCAAATAGCAAAGAGTATTTAGCCAATTGTGCCCCTGCCACAAAAATACATACAAAATGAACTAAATCGATACATAAAACACCTGCATCAAAGGTATTGGGATTATTGGATTAAGACTTAGACACATGCAGGCAGACAAAAGAAATAATAATCATCATCATCATCAGCCTATATACGTCCCACTGCTGGGCACAGGCCTCCTCTCATAGATGAGAGGGAATGGGGGGGCATAGATGGGAGGGTTAAAGAAATAATATTAAAACAAAATCCCAAACTCACAACCACACTATTGAGAACACACAAAAACCAACTACGTAAAGTAGTAGGCATAATAACAGGACACAACACACTAAACAAACATCTCTACAACTTGGGAATCACCGACAGCCCCTTGTGCAGAGCATGCATGGAGGCAGAAGAGACTGCTAGACACATTCTACTAGACTGTAAGCAGGTAGAAGTATACAGGAAGAAACACCTAGGAAATCCGAACACACTGCAGGAAGCAGTAAACAATATAAAGACACTGATAGGTTTCATACAGGAAATAGGATGGTTAGAGTAGCGCTACCCCCTTTTTCACGCAAAATTGGCACATTGGATGTCGACTTGCGGAAAATGCCCAGTACAACTAACTAACTAAGCAAAGAGTATAATAAGTATTATGCCAAATAGCCACGGTTACTAAAAGTACTCAGTCAGTGTCACTTAATGGTAATACCAGTTAGTTGTCTTCTATGGTTCGGCGGATGTTTTTGAAGTTATGGTGATGTGTGAGTGTAAATTAAGCGATCACCTACTTTATTTTGCTTTAATTAGTAGCTACTTAAAATATTTTAGGTTTATTTTTGCTGTGATTAATTCTATTACGTCAGCAATGCTGCCAAATAACTATTTTAACTTAATTGGAAGTAAGGTTGTTGACTATTAAACGATTTATCAAAAAAACAAAGATTTTTAATGAAAAATCCCCAAAAAGACCAAAATACCGAAACATCGGTATTAATACCGAAATCCCGGGATTGAGATTTGAATACCGAAACTCAATCCCGGTATTGAGTATGGTCCGGTATTGTATGCTCTAATTACAATAGAATTATGAAGAACTGACTACTTGCGCATAATACAAAAAAAAAAAAACATTAACCTGGCGATGTCACAGAGTGGCGAGTGCACAAAAATGAGAATGGCCTGGTAGACCTTATCTCGTTGCAATTAGGTTCACGAAAGGTCACTGTGATTCTGACAATACTGTCGCCATCAAATATAACTGTACTTTTCAGTGTTCAAACATAGCCTAACATGCACTCTAACCCCTTTACAATGAAAGCGTGTGCAGATGTTTGCGAGCACCTGGTTCGCTTCAATATTTCTGCTGGCGACTATACAGTTGTTATAATTAAATTTGGCTAATGGAAGCTGATTTACTACTCTAGGTTTTGTTTTATGTCAGGTTAGATATATGCCATTGCTTGGCGTGGCATTAATGCCGAGTAGCAACCATCTTATTCATCATATTGTTTCCCTCAGTTGTTTCCTTACAAGTTGTATTAAAAGTACAAGCAAGTACTTGGAATGTAGTCCGTGGTCTCAGCCTTCATCAACTCTCATCATTTTCTGCCAACGTCATCTGTGTCGTTGTGAATTAAATGCGACTATTAAATTATTTTAAGTCGTCGAAAACAAGATATAGATTACCAAATATTAGTAGTCAGGCTAGCGCCATAATGATGATAAGGTAATAATATACATAACAGGTAATCGGCGGGTGAAATCTGAGACATTCGAGAATCATCGTTGATCGTATTTACTTCAAGTAAAGTAAGTTTGATAAAAGATTTGAAGTTTTAAGATTGATGATAAGTATTTATATTGGTGATAGGGACGCCTGGCCGGAAACAGGCGGGCTGTCGATCTTTCTTCGGGATCATTCAGCCCATTGATGATAAGTAATCTTATCGAGTTAAAAATAACCTAAAACTGTTCTAATAGTCAGTAATTATAGTCAATCTACTACTCTACTCAAATACTTAGGTAAAATGAATAAAATGAACTTTATTCTGTAAGTAGGCCGCAATGGCACTTTTACAAGTCAAACCCTACTAGCGTTTCACAGAGGCCACTGCCGAGAAGAAACGCCGAAAGAAACTCGACAGTCAGCCATTTTCTCACAAAAATATGCTTATTACAATGATAATACTTAACCTACTTAAGATCAAGAAATCTAAGTATCTATATAAAGCAACACAAAAACAAAGAATAAAATGAGGAAAAAAACCAGTTATGTACAGTGTGTAATTCTGCAAGAAAACATTTCGAAACTGTATACCTTAGCATTATCAAATTCTATTTAGGAAAAAAAATTGAATCCTTTAGACTATAAATTTAGTTATAAATCTTTTGATATGTTTTCTTGCAAGAACTGCGTCAACTAGATAAAATTAAAAAATACACAATATATGAATCTTTACTCTATTTAAGTATCTGGTTTGGGCCATGCTTTTCTGTCTGTTAGATAGTCCTCAACCTTGTAATAAGCCTTCGACATCAATGATTTTTTCAAGTACTTTTTAAGAGCTGGAAAAGGTAAATTCAAAACTTCATCAGGTAACTTATTATAAAAACGGACACATTGACCTACAAAAGATTTGTATACTTTACGGACACGAAATTTTTTAGTGGCAATTTTATTTTTATTTCTAGTATTAAAATTATGTATATCAGAATTTTTACAGAAGGAGTCTATGTTCTTAAGGACATAAACAATATTTTCATAGATGTACTGGGACGCTACAGTTAAAATGTTGATTTCTTTAAAGAGTTCTCTTAAAGATTCACGTGAGCCTAGGTTATATATGGAGCGAATGGCTCTTTTTTGTAACACAAAAATTGTGTGTATGTCAGCTGCTTTACCCCAAACCAGGATACCATACGACATAACACTATGAAAATAGCTATGATAAACTAGAATAGGTAGGTACTTTAGCCCGTATCGTATAGTCATAGTCACATAGGTATGTACAGTGACCTATGTATTTGTAGACACTACAATTATCACATAGCTGTCACACAAGTATTAAATTTAAGTCGAAATTAGAACCGCTCTAGTCTATGCTAATGTTTACTAGAAATTATTCATCCAAATAAGAATGCAGTTCTTAAAGAAAACAGTCTGATTAATATCATATCACAGTTGAGTTGCTAAGTGCAACTTCAAGTGTATATAAATAACATTAACTCTTATTTATCGAGCGTTACACTATTTATTAGTTTCCATACACTAATCTATGTTTACCTCATACAGAGTGTACTTGTGAGACTTCAGCCGCTAATGATTAATGTAACATATACACTCGGACCTGTTGTTCATATATTATACCTACATTACTGGCATTGGCATACATTTATCGGGCACACATGGCAGATCATAAGCCGAGATAAACTAGGTATCAGCACGACGCGATAACATTCTGCTAAAATTACGTAAAACTTGCCACTATTACTTATCAATATAGAAATCTAATATACCGTAGATACTCGTTTCATTGATTTATTTCTTTGCATAAATTATCTGGGGGCACGGCAGTGCCCCCGCCAAGTCGAGCGCGAAGCAAACACTGCCGTACCATCCTTTACTGGAACCATTTCGCCGCATTTTCAGGCCCCTATTTGAGAACCTCTGGATAAGACCAGAACGCAGAAATTTTCGACATCCAGTAAGCTATAATCACATACTTAAAATCCAAAATTTCAAGTCTGTAGGTCATTTAGTTCCGAAGTTAAGCGAAAGCAAAGTTTCGCATTTTCGAAACTCACACACTCATAATCATAAGAATAGAACTAGTACTTCCCATAAACTCAGAGAGCTGAAATTTGGTACAAAGTTAGGGTTTAATGGCCACATAAATGGAAAACTATAAAATCTGGAGTACCTGGTGACCCTGATAAGGAACGCAAACTGCATAAGTAAGTTTGTAATTCTATACAAAATACATGCGATTACAAAGTTACTTTTGCAGTTTGAATGTTCGTTACAAGAAGTCGTACCTGAAAAGAAAAAAGAAGGACTGCCTACAAAAAGAGATGAGATCCCATCAAAAACATTACATGTAAAAAGATGCCAGTCTCGCAACACAGTTCTTCTACAACAAAAAAGTAATGATATGTAATGTTAAACCAAGTCGGTTATATTTTAGTCAATAGCACCGGAGGGGTGTCCACAGAACAAGATTTCCACCGACTTGCATCGGCATTACTTTATTTTTTTAAATATATAAAATGGCTTGGCCATCGCACGGCTACATAATGGCAAAAGAACAATCGTCAGCTGATTAAAATATTCCTAATTAAATGAATGCAGCTTGAGCGAGTTTTAGCGATACACATGTATAAGTAAAGCGTTGTGTGCGATGGCCAAGTCATTCTATATATTTAAAAAAATAAAGTAATGCCGATGCAAGTCGGTGGAAATCTTGTTCTGTGGACACCCCTCCGGTGCTATTGACTAAAATATAACCGACTTGGTTTAACATTACATATCATTACTTTTTTGTTGTAGAAGAACTGTGTTGCGAGACTGGCATCTTTTTACATGTAATGTTTTTGATGGGATTTATTTTTCTACATACCTACCTATATGTATTTCTTTATTTCCGGGGACTGCTATATAAGTAATAGGCATGTTGACATGACACCAAATAAGAAAATCAATGAATCTGAATTTTCTCGAAAAAGGGTCAAATTTTCAATGAAATAGCGAAAAAAGTGATTCAAAAGAATAAATAATTACATAATTATAAGTCTTCAAAGTTTTAGGAGGGGGCATTTTCTGTCCCTGTTCCGCAAAACGCATCTCTGTATTGAACGATCGTCATTTACTATGGCGCTCGAGGTCAGTGACGTCACTGATCTGTAGCGCTTTCTCTCTCGAACTAAATATATTCTAACGGTTGTAATTGACATATTTGAATAGGATTTTCACTATTTTGGCATAGTTTTATGTATTCTTTAGTATGGAGTAATAATAATTTTTGAGTCAACATCCTTATTGGTTGTCTGGATTGTCTGTTTTGCATAGTATGTTACGATGAGAGAGGGTTTGTGTTGTATCATGTCAGAATAGGACTCACCGATCATGCTCATGTAGTTGGCCTCGTTGATGAAATTCTCGAGACCGTGGAACACACCCCTGCCAGTGGCCGACACTCTCCCGTGGATACCTCCCTGCGATTCAATATAAACATTTAAAAAACCAATCTAGGTAGCATTCAATTAACAATTCAGTCAGTAGTTTCTAGAACCCCACACCTTCAATGCTCGGATCAAAACTCTGAGATAAAGACAATGGACCCGGACGTCCTATAACTACGATAAGACCACCGGGGGTTGGGCAGCAGCATCCCTGAGTGCAGTGGAGATACTGCGATCGCCAACCCGTATGCCATGCGTGGCGATTATGGCATTTTACCCCCCATGCAACACACAATAAGGCCACGGGCACGAGGTGAGGTCCCGTCGACCCCCAATGCCCTGGTTTTGGTAGGCCAGGGCACTAGCGGGGTCAGGGATGCTAAGCATCTCCGTCAAAGATCCGGCTACCACCATCAACAACCGGTAATTGTGGCACTCTCTGAGGGAGGCCTATGTCCAGCAGTGGATGTCTTTCGGCTGTTATGATGATAATTGATTGAATCAGGTGTTAATTTGTGGCACGCACGCAACATCACTCGGCGGACGTGGCGCAACATGTCTTGATGATGCCTCGGAGAGAGGCGAAACACGTGTCGAGGTTTTTGACAATATTGGTGCTGATTCAGAGTTTGAATGTTTGCGTGTGCAGAGGGAGGGTGGGTGGCGTGGGTGCATTAATCTCTTCACTCTCTTACTCTCTCATTATCACTGATAGACCTATACGGTCTTCTCTGCCTATACGCTTTTTCAGAAGAATATTGTTTTTTTTTTTGGTATAATGCTGAATATTAAGTGGACAATTTGTTCGCGGTATACAGTGTGGTGCCGACCTGGTTGATCGGTTTCCCGGTGACGCAGGCGTGCGCGTTGATGTCCTGGTAGCCGATAGTCTTGGCGTAGGTGTCGGCGATCCACGACATCTCGCGCTCGCCGGTGCCCATGTCGGGGGCGGGCACGTCCACGCCGGGCCCTGTGGGATGATTCAAGTCAGTCGAGCTGGAAACTTAGGACTACCGAAAGCATATTTCGCCTCAATACTACAAGGTTTTTTGGGTAATAGAAAGACGCAAAACATAATGCAGACTTTAAACTTTTTAGAGCAATACTCGATTAGATACCTATTCTTTTGGTATAGCGTTTCCATAGTCGCCTAACAAATGCGCCTGTCACGCAACATTAGGCCTGTAAACATCATATTGTAACACTCACTACCAGTCAACTTTAACAGACGCAATTAAGATACGTAACGATTACGAGGCAAAAATTTTGGGTCACATATTTGATCCAGAGAAACTTATCATCGTCAGTTTATCGAAGTCAGGCGTGTGATAAACTATTTTCAGCTAATAATTTATCACACGCCTGAAACTTACGGCACGTGTAACAAATGATGAGGACTGAGTCCTGACGGATTTAGGCGCCTGTAAACACCTGGGTTCACTTAACTATCGTCACTGGCGATTATTTTGTTACAACGTTGCAATTGTTTGACTTAGGTAGGTACACAAGTTTTGTTAGCGCGGCGAATTAGACTTAATCTAATGTGTCATTCACGTTCCCGTGCGTACTTACAGATTTATTTAGCGCTACGACAACGAATAACATAAGATTTACTAAGACGTTGGCACACATGTTTACGAATATGTATGGCATAGGTGAGATCAATAGAGCGAGCAACTTAACTTGACCCATTATGCAATTTGCTAGACCATTGACTTCCGACCTAGGTACACTGACCTAGAATCAATAACCTCGCTAGCTAGCATTGGTAGCAAGTAGGTATGTTATGTAGCTTATCAATTACATGACTTGAGTAGCGTGCTAAACCTATTCGTTCAACTACGTATGCGGAAAATGTTGACTCAAGACATTATTCCTTTTCAAAATAATAAAAATCCGTGAGAATTTAGAATAATTTTAGTATAGTTAAACAAATTATCATAACGTATATACACTCAGCTATAGAATAACTCCCCCTATACATGTTTGTATGCAGGAGGCGTCAAGCAGACAGCAGACTGTACATGAAGTTTGGTGTCGGCAAGAGGTAAAAAACTACTTCTAGTTTAAAAATGTCAAAAACTATAATCGAACATGGGTGGGAGCACATTTGGCATGTTCCCAAGAAGAGGCGTGCCGGTTATGCCGGGCGTGACCTATTCCAATACAAGTCGTAACTTCGCGTTGGCTGATTATATTACTAACACTTTGCGATTTATGATTTAAATTTTATGTAATGCAATTGGAAATAGGAACAACGAGATTCGAATGCAAGTTTAATTCATTGCGCGATTTTATAGAGAGATTGAACTCGTTATACCTCCGTGACCCGCAGTGTAATGATACTCGCATGAGAGTCTCTTACGTGTGTAAATAAGGCATTAATTAACTCTCAAATGCTGTCAAGAAATCGGAAATCGCTTAAGCAGGTTAATTTTGAAAGTAAATCATCCCTACTGATGCTCGGTTTTATAAAGAGCCGTTATTATGGCGTTACAAAAAAATTACTGTTACCAAAATTCGATCAACATTTGGTCCAACGGTTCTTTGTAAACCGCGGACTAAAAGTCAGGCAGGCTTCTTCGCGGATAGAATGATATTGAATTAGGCCTACCGTTTAGATTAGGCAGTTCGGCATTCAGTTATTCTGGTTCTCGTGCAGTGAGTTGAGGCGTTGCGGATATTAACCCAAATCCAACGAGATTAAATGGGTCATTGTCACATTTTTGTGCGCGTTTTTTCGGTGGACAAAGCTTAAGTTTGGATTGGACCCGCATAAACTGCGTCTTCGTAACTACAAATCGATGTAATAAAAACATAACTTTCATGCACATAAGCCGTTAACTATTACCTGTGCCCTGCCCTTACCATGAGTTTGCAATGTTTGCATTACCGTACTCGCTAGCGTCTGCGTAAACGATTTAGTATGGACAAAAGTACAGCGACTAAGAATCGGCATAAGTACTATATTGTTTACGCAGTCGCTAGCGAGTAAGGTCCGTAAGAGTTTTCGATACAAACTCATGGTAAGGGTACTGATGTTTTTTCACAACTTTTGTTTTTGCAACTGACAAGACCCAAATACCAAATTCCTTCCGCTCACACTTTGCTCGCTTAATGCTCACTCACCAATGAATCCTTTCTTGGCCAGCTCGAGCGTGAAGCGGCGGGTGATCTTCTCCAGCTCGTGCTCAGAGTACTCCTTGGGGTTGATCTTGATGCCGGCCTTGGCGCCACCGAAAGGCACATCCACGCAAGCGCACTTGAAGGTCATCAGGGCGGACAACGCCTTCACTTCATCCCTGGTCACGTCCGTTGAGAATCGAATACCTGCCAGTGAAAATATTACCTTGAATTAAAGTTCATACAGTTTAGGAATTGTAGTTCAGTTGCTCGTATAGCATTCATCATTTCTGCCTGTATGTATGTACCCACTGTTGAGTAAAGGCGTCCTTGTGTTATCATAAGTAACATATGTTAACATTATTGGGAGTCAAAATCGTTTATAGTTGCAATAGCGTAACGGTATTCAAAATTTGCTGCGCTCGGTCCAATAATATGTGTGAATAAGACGCAGTCTTTCGTGGTTCTTCGAAGGCAGGTAGTGATAGGGAAAGCAACAATTAAAACGACTGACCCTCTAAAACATTTAATGTAATGTAATTACCAAAACCTCTTGGTCTTTAACGCCTCAGTTTCAAAAGTTATCAGACCGCAAGACGAAACCTTCGAGAAAAGGGAGGCAGTGCCCATTGTCGTGTCTTGGCGGGGCAGGAGCACTTGTGCCTCCATAATATTTAATGAATTATTGAAATGTAGATACGTTGTAGCACTTGGTAACTATATTACTTTTTTGGCCTTTTTATATTACTTATGCAATGTGTTACGTTATTGACAATAATTTATTGTGTACAGTTTAGATCTCTGTGGAATATCCGATGCAATTCAATACCAATGTTACATTACATGTATTTAGTTATGATGTGCTGTTTCAAGATGTAGCATATCCTGAAACCACTACAACTAAACTACTAGGTGACTAACCCGGATGTACACAAGTAATATCTAAATTTTTTATGTACTACTTAAAATTTATATTATGCAATGAATTGTGCATTTAAAATCAATCATCACTCTAAATAACGTGTATGAAAATTAGAAATTACATACATTACATTACAATAGTAAAATCAAATCTTTGTTTATAATGTTTATATTTAGATTGTTATTATGTTGTTATTGAATGTTTGTTTTTTCTTCAAGGCACGAGTTGAAATGATATATTATATTGAATTTTGTAATGCCTTGAGAAATTGGCTGGTAGATAAATGCTTTTACTCTGTTAACGAATTACTTTTGTTACGACATACGTAACAAAAGTAATTCGTTAACAGAGTAAAAGGTAGAAGAGTAAAAATAAGGAAGTTGTACAATTTATCGACAAATGAATATCGTATAGTTGAAAACCATTTTCGGCCACAAGTGCTGTTAACTAACACAGGTCATTGGCATTTAAATTGACAGCATGGTCTGCGACAAGAAGGGCAATTACTCAAAACTACCAGCGTGAATGAACTACAGGATGCGTTGTTAATTTGGATATGAAACTTTATACAGTTTGTCATACTTATGGACTACAATTATGTGCATATCAAACTATACACAGTGTATACTCATGTATACAAACTAGTTATTGTATTGACAAAAAAAAAACAGTTTCATAGAAATTGCGATGCTGATATACAAGGACCTTATCACACTGGAGACTGGGGCAATGAACGTGTTCGCCGCATTTGAAAAGCGAGCTCATCGGTTCGCGTCGCTTACAAACCGCTCGCAAATCGCTAGTGTGATGACGATAAGGTAAGGATAAGGACTTTAAGGACTCAAGGTCGTGTGATAAACAGTGAATATGCGATCATGAAATAAAATATAGACTTTGTTTAAGGGCGAATGACAACATTTCATAATGATGCCTAAATCGAAAACCATTTCGGTAAATATGCTACCTGAACGTAATAAAATAGTTTTTAGATTTTTTCTTCGCTAGATTTGAAGAAAATCGGCAAAATATATAAAACGGAAGTGTGACGTCATTCCTACGACTGTTAAGAAGCAATGCTGTCAAACATAGGTACGTAATTCATAAAAATTACGTCATAATTCACTTACGATTCACTACTTTTAGATTAGATATTTTTGAATGAAAATTAGGATTTCGGGAGAAATAAAAAATAAACACGTGGACCTTAAAATTTCATTTACTATCGATCTAGGACATTTTAAGGCCAAACAGTCATAAAGATAAGCTAATTAGTACTACAAAGGAGCTTACTATTACAAAAGAGTATAGGTGATTTCTTACACACAGCATAAGCTAATGTAATAGTTCGTAATAAAGTTCAATGTGAAATGACACCAATAAAAATTGTACTACGACAAAAAATATTTGACGTTAGTTATTGAGATCTTCTCTCTTTACGGAACACACCTTGTATTTTAAGCTTTAAAGAAACTAGGCGTAGGTCCCAATTCAAAAGTTCGTGTTACGACTTGTGACTATTCGAAATAAGAAGTGCTATTGTTGCACAATTAGTTTTATTGCTTCAAGTTTTATGGCTATTTAGCCTTACGCGGCTGTCCAAGCTATACCTATACCTACATAATGAATGTATCATGTACCTAACACATATTTATGATTCTAGATAATTCGTTTTTTCTGTAGCTGAATTTAAGGACTTTGGAGTATTTAATAACTGCGTCCGAATTACGTCGAGATCGCTATACATACATAGTGGATGTATATTGATCGAACCTTACCTGCAACATATCTGTATTTTATCTTATACATTATAATGTTCAGGAATCTGAGAAATATTCTTTTGTTTTCCTGCCTGCATGATAACTTGATAACATATAGATGCTATTTTATTACTGTTCGTTAGTTCATTTGTATCGTGTTCTAGGCAAGAGATTTTCACATTATGTAAGAGTAATGACGCGAAATTCTTAAAAAATTCGGACATTACATAAGTTTTGGCGTCACAGCCACGCCTCCGTGTCGCCAGCTTGGTAACGCAGTCAAATCAAATTAGCTTATCAGTTATCACATTAGCCTCTTGGCAACTACATGAAGGCAGATAAGTAGGCCCCGTATTCGGTGACGCGGTAACGGTTGTAGATATTGTCATGAATGATGGATTTATGAATTAGTCTTACACATAAATTTGGGAAAACAATATTTTGCACGCTTGCTAACTGCAACTGCACCGAGTTGTACCGATTAATATAGTTTGGGCTACTGCCCTACTGGGCATGAAATAAAAATGAGTTTCAATCGACACCTCATTTCTAAATCATCTGACGTCAGTATTATAGTCGTTAATTTTGATATTCGCATGAGATATGTGGGAAAACAAGAGCACCTAATATAGCCAACCCAAGTGATCAAGAGCGATTGAAAAGTTGTGGAGGAGGTTTATCGTTTTGAGTGGTTACTCACTGAGTGTTCACTTTCTCTCTCTAACTACGAACATTCTAACCGTTGTAGCTTCGTGATTCTTTGAGATATTTGAATAGGATTTTCACTATTTGGCATAGGTTCATGTCTTCTTTCTATTGAAGTATTTTTTTTTGAGTCAACATTCCTATTCCATCAGAGTGCTTCTGTAGGTACTGTGTAGGTGTTTGTTCGTTATCTGCCTATACTCGTCTCCCCTTATTTCTAGTTTGATACTACTGAATCAAAATATGCGCGTTGCCCACATTAAATCCACGGCTAATATATAAATAAATAAAAAAAACATACAACTGCTAACATCTAACTAAGGTACAATACTTTATCATAAATGTGATGTAAAGATTTCATGAAATAAACAGTTTAAATTTAATATGTTGAAACAAAGACAATAAAAAACTTAACTCTAAAATTATAAACTAACTTAGGTACCTAAAAATACAAGTGATAACACCATACATATACACCGTGATATTTTTTACATTTGCAAACCCGTTCTTGATCGCAGTCGTGTAAATAACAACAACAAAAACCTAAAACACGAGGAGGCCTGTTTCCGCGTTTATTTAGAACTGGTTAGCAACATGGATCTCTAATTCACTAAAGCAGAGAAAAAAAAGGTAGGTAAGGTTGTAACCTTATTAGCGGGAAGGTTTTAGTTTTAATTAATGTAGTACTATGCCTTTGCCTATTTGGTATGCTATCGTATCGTAGTTCGATGCTAATTACTAGTGTAGGTTGCCATAAATATGGGGACCTACGCCGGGACAAAAAAAAGTATAAAAGCGACCAATGAAAGAAAAAGTAGTGAAGGTACAAATCAAAAAGGAAAATTCGCACGGACCCTGCACTTTACACAAATTACTTAAAGTCAAAGGGTAGGCGACGAGACTTGTGGGAGCGGGTCATGTCACTGCTGTCCGTTCCCCATCTGCTGCCTGCTCATGGCAGTCACGGCACCCTTCATGCGCTATGCGCCGCGCAGGCACGTAGTTTTGTGTGTGTTTATCTAAAAACTGCTGTGAATATGAGTTGGTAATAATCTCTATCTACTATTATGACCGTATGACGTATGAAAATTTTTTTACGACCTTTGCTAGCGAATATCTCACCAACGGTTGACTTAAATGGAAAAGTTTTTTAAAAACCCGATATCATTTTTAAAGGCGTATCCATATAGGTACCCCACACGCATATGTGCGTTGAATATTTATTGTCATCCGATTCAATCATCAGGGCACTGACTGACAGGTTTTCCACCGCGATACAACCGGCAGACGAATTTATTTATTCCCAATAGCATATAAACTGTCATCTGACCAAATGACTGAGAAAATATTTTTGTTTTACATGTTCATGTGACTTGACTAACAGATATTCCACCGCTCTACAACCGGTAGACGTGTTTGGGAGGCTGCTGCTCCTGAACCCACCACCGGAATCGCGGCTGACGCACGGTGGGCTGAAAATCGGCTTTCATAGAAATAGAAACGTAAATCTTAAATTTGGCCTTTTTTTTCTTGGAATAGCTTTAATTGGGTATTATTATGTCCCAAAATGAGTCTTAGTTAATTTGATCGAGAAAATAATTTATTATAAATTTATAAAAAAAATGTTGTATGGAGCGTAACAGTAAAATGGGATTTTCTTCAAAAATAAAAAGTAAACCCTAATATCCTCTGAGACATTTATAGTACCAAATATTTATGATTTTTTGACATAATCAGAATCTTTTTACAGGGTGCACTTTTTTTTAAAAAAATCGAGGATTTTTTTTGATTTTTTTTAAATTATTCTTTTTCTTGAAATAGCTTGTAATCGTTATTTTGACTACAAAAAACGATTTTGAGTTTGTTTGAACCAAAAACTTGGCAGTAATGAATTTTTTTTCGGAGCAAATGTATGGAGCGTATGAGTAAAAACGGATTTTCTTCAAAAATAATAAGCAACCCGTAATATCCTCGCAGATGCTTAAAGTATCAATTATCTTGAATTTTTTGACATAAACAAAATTCGTAAATCGTGAGCACTTATTTTTTTTTAAATAAAAATTAAAAATGTAAAAAAAAAATCTTATTTTTTTTTCTTGAAATAGCTTGTAATCGTTATTTTGACTACAAAAAAAGATTTTGAGTTTGTTTGAACCAAAAACTTTGGAGAAATGAATTTTTTTTCGGAGCAAATGTATGGAGCGTATGGGTAAAAACGGATTTTCTTCAAAAATAATAAGCAACCCGTAATATCCTCGCAGATGCTTAAAGTATCAATTATCTTGAATTTTTTGACATAAACAAAATTCGTAAATCGTGAGCACTTATTTTTTTTTAAATAAAAATTAAAAATGTAAAAAAAAAATCTTATTTTTTTTTCTTGAAATAGCTTGTAATCGTTATTTTGACTACAAAAAAAGATTTTGAGTTTGTTTGAACCAAAAACTTTGGAGAAATGAATTTTTTTTCGGAGCAAATGTATGGAGCGTATGGGTAAAAACGGATTTTCTTCAAAAATAATAAGCAACCCGTAATATCCTCGCAGATGCTTAAAGTACCAATTATCTTGAATTTTTTGACATAAACAAAATTCGTAAATCGTGAGCACTTATTTTTTTTTAAATAAAAATTAAAAATGTAAAAAAAAAAAATCTTATTTTTTTTTCTTGAAATAGCTTGTAATCGTTATTTTGACTACAAAAAAAGATTTTGAGTTTGTTTGAACCAAAAACTTTGGAGTAATGAATTTTTTTTCGGAGCAAATGTATGGAGCGTATGGGTAAAAACGGATTTTCTTCAAAAATAATATACGAATTTTGTTTATGTCAAAAAATCCAAGATAATTGATACTTTAAGCATCTGCGAGGATATTACGGTTTGCTTATTATTTTTGAAGAAAATTCGATTTTACCCATACGCTCCATACATTAGCTTCAAACAAAAATTCATTACTCCAAAGTTTTTGATTCAAACAAACTAAAAAAAAATCTGTAGTCAAAATAAATAGTACAAGATATTTCAAGAAAAAAAAATAAGATTTTTTTATTATTTTTTTATTAAAAAAAAATAAGTGATCACGTTATACAAATTTTGTTTATGTCAAAAAATCCAAGATAATTGGTACTTTAAGCATCTGCGAGGATATTACGGGTTGCTTATTATTTTTGAAGAAAATCCGTTTTTACCCATACGCTCCATACATTTGCTCCGAAAAAAAATTCATTACTCCCAAGTTTTTGGTTCAAACAAACTCAAAATCTTTTTTTGTAGTCAAAATAACGATTACAAGCTATTTCAAGAAAAAAAAATAAGATTTTTTTTTTACATTTTTAATTTTTATTTAAAAAAAAATAAGTGCTCACGATTTATGCATACATATACATATGCGGATGACATGGTGCTGCTAGCTCCCTCTGTGGGTGCGTTGAGACAGCTTGTCCGCGTATGTGAATCATACGCGACCTCCCATGGTTTGTTATATAATAGCAAGAAAAGTGAAGTAATGGTTTTTAAGGCAGGTAACAAGTGTCCTGAAAATGTTTTACCTATAAAATTGGAGGGGAAGGTGCTTAATAGGGTAAAACATTTCAAGTATCTTGGGCACTATGTTACGGAGGACCTTAAAGACGATTTGGACATGGAGAGGGAACGCAGAGCATTGTCGGTTAAAGCTAATATGTTGGCACGTAGGTTTGCCAAGTGTTCGGATGCAGTGAAAATCACACTCTTCAAAGCGTACTGTACGTCTATGTACGCGGGTAGCTTATGGGTCAAGTATAGCCAAAAATCGTACAATGCTCTGCGGGTCCAATATAACAATGGGTTTAGAGCGCTACTGGGGTTGCCACGCTTCTGCAGCGCGTCTACGATGTTTGCTGAAGCTCGCACGGATGGTTTTCACGCCATCCGGCGGAAGAAAGTAGCATCGCTGCTAAGCAGACTGCGGGGCAGCAACAATAGCATTCTTAAAATGATTGCCGGGTGTTTTGAGTGCCCGATACAGTTCGATTTGATTAAAATTGTCAAATCGAACTTAGAATTTAATTTTTAAATATATTTTTATTAATTATTATTATTTATTTACTAACTTTAATCGTAAGCCACTTAGTTGTACATTACTAACAAAATTGGATCATTGTTATCTGTAAATAAATAAATTTGTATTTGTATTTACGAATTTTGTTTATGTCAAAAAATCCAAGATAATTGATACTTTAAGCATCTGCGAGGATATTACGGGTTGCTTATTATTTTTGAAGAAAATCCGTTTTTACTCATACGCTCCATACATTTGCTCCGAAAAAAAATTCATTACTGCCAAGTTTTTGGTTCAAACAAACTCAAAATCTTTTTTTGTAGTCAAAATAACGATTACAAGCTATTTCAAGAAAAAGAATAGTTAAAAAAAAATCAAAAATAATCCTCGAATTTTAAAAAAAAAAGTGCACCCTGTAAAAAGATTCTGATTATGTCAAAAAATCATAAATATTTGGTACTATAAATGTCTCAGAGGATATTAGGGTTTACTTTTTATTTTTGAAGAAAATCCCATTTTACTGTTACGCTCCATACAACATTTTTTTTATAAATTTATAATAAATTATTTTCTCAATCAAATTAACTAAGACTCATTTTGGGACATAATAATACCCAATTAAAGCTATTCCAAGAAAAAAAAGGCCAAATTTAAGATTTACGTTTCGATTTCTATGAAAGCCGATTTTCAGCCCACCATGTGACGTCCACAGTATTTTTAGGGTTCCGTACCCAAAGGGTAAAACGGGACCCTATTACTAAGACTTCGCTGTCCGTCCGTCTGTCACCAGGCTGTATCTCATGAACCGTAATAGTTAGACAGCTGAAATTTTCACAGATGATGTATTTCGGTTGCCGCTATAACAACAAATACTTAAAATCGGGATACAGTAAACATATAAGGGGGCTCCCATACAAAAACATTTTTAGACCCAGGGTCTGATGAAATCAACGAACAAAGTTTTTTAAAAGTACATGGCTTGCTGCCTTCATTACCAATATATATGGAAAAACTAAAATTCGACTTGCACTTGACCAAAATTCTACTTGATATTCTTCTGTCGCCGTGTGCCGCGTGTTCCAATCCTAATTGTTTCAGGTCTTTCTCAACCGTCGTAAGCCAAGTGGCGGCTGGTCTTCCACGTCCACGTTTCGTCTTTGGCAAATCTAGGGCTAGCTTCAATATATGGTCCTCTGGCCGTCTTTGGATATGCCCATACCAGCAAGGTGTTTTTTTTTAACTTTGTCTGTAATAGGCAGAACCTTAAAGCTTCCCCTGACAAACTCATTCCAGATTTTGTCTAACCTGGTGACACCCGCAGACCAGTGAAGCATCCGCATTTCAGTTGTGTGTAGTTTGTTGAGGTGCTGTTTAGTAGCAGCCCAACATTCGGACCCATACAACATTCTACTTGATATTAATTAACATTATTATTTATAAATAATGGTATGGAACCCTTTGTGCGCGAGTCCGGGTTTTTTTTAATACATCTTTCTTAACCACTGTACAAGTTTTCGTGCGAGGAAATGACTAACTATTTAAGCGCCGGGCCCACAGTCTATTACGTCTTAATACCTAACCTAAAATTTGGCCATATGCGAAATAATCGCGTCGATTTATTTTTTTTACATTAATAGGAGTTACACAAATGTTAAACGAAATACAATTGTCTAGCTCGCACATTGCGCTAGGTGGTCATTAGGTGGTACACACCTACCAACCAACTTGTTACTTAGTCGCAACAAAACAAATGAATACACTAATTACTTTAGAACTAAATGGTACCTACCTACTCAGATAATTATATTACTCGTACTAAACACAGATCGGTACGGAATCTGAATTAGGCATTAAAACGAAATTTTAACTATCAGTGAAATTTCGTTAGAAACCTACGTAACATTACGACCGGCAACATCACGTGTCTCTAGAGCTATAAATACTATTTCCCTATTATCGGATTTAAATAACTAGCTGTGTTAACTGTTAAGTTAAACACAATGCTACATATTTTATCTAGGGCACTCACCTCCTTTGGTGGGAGTTCTGTGGGAGGAATGTTGAGCACGGTATCCACGGATCATTTCATAGTCGCCAGAGTCACGCCTCAGGGGGAACTGGAGTTCCAGGATGTGATCGCAGGGCTGCATAAGTTTCAAGATGCCAGACACTTTCTTTTTCTTCTCCTCGATGGGAACTCTTGATTTCATGTCATCCACTAATTTGTCTTCTACTACCTGACAGGCCCTATGGAAGAAATACTCCACCATGTCAAAGAACCGAGGGTTTCCACTTGTTGGAATATCCTTAAGCCTTTCAGGTATTTCATGGCTGGCGTAGGTTCGGCAGCAAAGAACGTTCGCAGCTGCAGGTGCGATCCTGATCATATTAGCTGCTTCATTTTGGATGGAATTCTTTAAAGGTGGCGCTACGGATTTAGCAATATTTTTAAGGTGTAACATTGTGACTGATTTTATTAAGTACTATAGTCGGGTTAGGTCGCCTTTTAAGATCTTAAAATGCACTAAAATAATAATATGATGGTACTAATTACAGTGACGACCCGCCCCGACGGATTCGACCACTGAATGTCTGAATGAAATGAATTTAGCCGCAAGACAAGACGATTCAAACGCCGATGCTGCAGGTAGTGAAACGAGTGAATGCGGATTTTTTGTCTCGCTTTAAATAACGATCGAAAAAGCAACAACGCATTTAAAAGTTGCGTAATCAAATACGTTAGGATCAAATTCATAATGTGAACAGTCTACGTTATCAACGCTATGTAGCATTATACAACAAAATAATCATCCATCTCCGTGTGTAATGAAATAAGTGTATAATGAAATAAGGCCGCTGTAGTGGTTTGGTCCACGTTTGGTCACGGAATAATAATTCGATCGTCTGTTACAGCTATAATAGCTGTAACAGACGATCGAACCTGGTGCGCTCCGCACCGCGACCTTGGTCCGCTCCGTACCATATTCGATAGTGTGTACAGCGGTCCGCCGGACAATATTATTATTTTGTCCGGCGGACCGCTGTACACACTATCGAATATGGTACGGAGCGGACCAAGGTCGCGGTGCGGAGCGCACCAGGTTCGATCGTCTGATATAGCTGTAAGTGTCCTGAATTCAGGACAGTGTATACCCGCTTAAGTTGGTGTTCGCTTTTTTTGCATTTGCAATATTGTATCTGTCTTGTCTGTGTTGTGACGTTTGATTTGAGTGAATCGTAATATTGAAGAATTTCTCAAAATAACTTAGAAAATAAATTTCATAGGATAATCTACGCATTAAGCCAAAATTAGACAAAGAAATGATTTGTCTTTTGAAACAAAGAGATCGCAGAACGCAGAAAACATTTAATTTTCTCAGAGCATTCAACGTGAACCGCTTTGCTTGATTTCTCGTAAGTAAAGTTTTATTAAGTTATAATTATTATTGAAGTGATATTTTTATTGAATTTTATATTGTACATGTTTCAGTATACATCATTGAAAACAACATAATGGTGTCTGGAGATGAAAATAACGCTGACTTAATTAAGCACTTACCAGATGAGATTATTATTTTGATTTTCAAAAACCTTCCACTCGAATCAATCTTGTCTTGTGAGAATGTGTGCAGGCGCTGGCGGAAGCTTTCTCAAGACGCAACGTTGTGGAGGCAGATTGTGATTGTTTACTCCGGGAAGCCAGGTCAGAGTGAAGTTAGTGAACGTAATCTGGAAATTATATCTTCCCATGGCAAGTACATACATTGCTTAAAATTACAATATGTATATAGCTATGCTACTATAAAATCAATTACAGTAAATTGTTACTATCTTACTTCACTTGAACTTGTTATGTGTCGGGTTACCAAAGAGTTTGAAGAGGATATCTTAAGATGGCCAAATCTTAAGAAGTTGAATCTAAGGAATTCTTTGCTTATGACCAGTAAAGATGACTTGATAGTGAAATATGATTACTTTAGAGACTTGAATTATTTAGCACTTTCAGATTTTGGTTTAAATTCTTTCAATTGTGATACTTTATTATGTTGTAATCATTTGAGTCATATTTTAATAGAAAAAATTAAAGATCTTAATGTGGATTATATAAAACAATTAATAATATCAAAACGAAATATATTAGTTACATTTCATATGTATGGTGGTGACGCAGTTGATGACAAATGCCTGGCGCTGCTGGCTCAGTGTCCCGCACTGAAGGATTTGGCAATAATAAGGTGTGAGGCTCTCACTGATACGGGTTTGTTGGCCCTTTCAAACCTGAAGACAATACAACATTTACAGATTTGGAATAACATTAATTTTAGCGAACTAGCTTTGTTAAAAACATTGGGCAGCAGTATTTTTAAAAAATTGGAGAGTTTGAGTCTATCTAGGATAAGAAATATTACACCCATAATAGTGGACATAATTTCTGAATATTACAAGAGTCTTAAATTTTTGGCTCTGTATCAATGTCCACAAATTGTAATGACTGATTATGAAAAGCAGCTGAAATCCAAATTTAGGAATATAGACGTGGTTCTTTATTGACAAGGTATATTGTAAAAGTTTTTGTGTTTCTGAATAAATGTTCATAGAACCAATTTCGAGTTAAATTGTTATACAACTTTATTCTGGTGTATAAAATGCTAAATAATAAAACATAAGGGTTGAAGTCATTTAATATAATTAGCTTAATTTATAAATTTTATAATGGCATTTTCATAAATCAATGGGAAATCATACTGTTTGTAATATAAACTATTTTCAACAATCACACAACCAAAACCCCTAAGTTGTAAAATTGTTTTTTTTTTTTGTAAGTATAGGAAATAGAATGGTATGCTTTGTTTGAACCAATACACAATCTCTATAAATAAAAACAATAGAATTGATTTAATTATTAACATTTTCAACGCCATGTCAAATACAAAAGCTGTCACTCACACACCACAACATGGGAATGCCAATGTGAAGTTGAATTTTATAGAAATGCATGTTGGTTGATATTGCAATGCACACCCTCATGGTTTGAACCAATGGTGATGGTGTGGATATATCTGTTGTTGGCTCTGAAGGGGTTAGACTTTATTTTCATCTGTGCATAAAGGTCAAAAAACATAAATGCAATTTAAAGTATTAAAAAGTACAGTTTGATTTAAGCACAGATGAGCTACGTTGATACAGTAAGCAATCTGGGAAAATAGACGTTTCTTGTGATATATGTACAAAAGCATATTCATTATCCATTATATAGTACATTACTTACCAAGGGCGATAAAACAAAGAATGTCTCAGATCGCAGGTATTTTACGTCCGAGCCGAAGGCAAGGGCGATAAATATGTGATCTGAGGCTTTCTTTATTATCGCCCGTGGTAAGTACAAAATTTTATGTCACCCCCTGGCCAGGAAGTGGGTTTTTTCGCGCGCGGAGCGTGCGATAATGGCCACTTTATGGCCAGGTGTGACATAAAAATACTTGTATGTTTATTTATCGTGAGAACGGTAATGTTCCTGGTAACTTTGAATCGTCAGTTAACATTGAACAGTCTCTTTGAAATATGTTTAATGACGAAATACCTGTAGTTGGCGAAAGTGACAAATATGAATAAGTAGATGTAATAATTATAAGAGCCTTATCACACTAGCGACTTGGAAGTGAGGAGAGCGCGCAGCGTGGTCGCCGCGAGCGCGCAGCGAAAACGCTGCGTCCTCGCGGGAAAAATCTCTATACTCTAGATGCGGCGACCTCGCTCCCAAGTCGCTAGTGTGATAAGGCTCTTATTGATAAAGGCAATTAGGGTCGCTAGGCCAGTTACGCGGCCTGCGTCAGTTTGCGGTCTCCTGAACAAGTTTTTTTTAAATTAAATATAGTACATATTTACATGCCTTAACGAAAAAGTGAGTCTATTGAATGGGAATATATTAAATAAAAACGAAAAATATCCTTTCAGATCAACAACTCATCTAATGGCCGCAAACAGGCGCATTAAATTAGCAGGCCGCAAATTCACCTATCGACCCTGTATAAATCTAAAATATATAAAAAAAGGTATATCTAGTCTCATCAAATGCTACCCGAACACAGAGTTACCAGGACTGTCTGTAGATATTACAAAAAAAAATTGGGGCAATTAACCTCCTCAGACCCAGCTTTTTTAAAATGTCAAAGTGCTAGACGCCCTTTGTACAAATTTATGTACATAATTATTATTTGCTGTCAGTCCTGAACACACTTTTTTGATAACTTTAAAATTTTAAAATATTTATATGTTATACTATTTTTACATGTATGTACGATGTATAAGGAATTAAATGGTCTTTGAAAGAACACTCTTACTCTATGATCTGTCAAAATAAACCCGCGAAGATTCAAATTCAAAAGCGCCATAGCTAAATATTATGTACAAAAATATGTACTACCGGCATTTATTATTACACAGTTGCTTGGCGTACCGAGGGTCCTAGGAGGTAGAGGTGAGACGTATTTACGGGAACAGGTTTTTGGAATAGGTTTTGGCATGGACGCGTAAGTACGCGATCCCGCTCGCGCGTCTTTTAGCGTATCGAGTACTAGGCGTACGACGACTCTGAAGACTCGAAACGTCTAAGAGTCTTTACGTTCCGCGCTATTCGTATTCGTCTGCGCGTTCGGATTCTTTCGGGGCACCTCGGGTCGGGGTCGGTTTAGCGCGTATTTGGACCTAGTCTTTGGATCTAGTCTTTTTGTGGACGCGTACTCGCGAGACTCAGTACGCGTTTTGCCTAGTACGTCTCACCTCTACTAGGAGGTTAATAGGTTTGTTTCTTTTCTTCAGTTTTGTGACGCCAAAAAGTGTATGAAAACAAAAAGCAACCCAAACGAAATACATAGGGATATCGAACTTTACTCCTCGAGAGTGAATTCATTTATAGCCCGGCCGAGTTAACTATGCACCTGGCACTAATTGAAATATAAACGCGCCAGATGCAGAGTAACTCGACCGGGTAGTACATGTATTTTTTGTTGTCACTACTCATCTGCAGCAGGTCTCTTTTCAGTGCTCATCTTAATTACACAAGTTCACAGTCAGATAATATAATTTACATTATATATAAAAATATTTACAGGGGACAGTGAGGTTTATGCTAGGCACATGTTCTTATGAATGCAATATTTACAATGTTTGTTTGACATGCACTTCAATTTTCGCTATTGTTAACAAGGTTCTATTAATAACTTGTATCATATCAAAATTAGGTTCTATCTGCATTTGCGTATAGAACATATAATTATGGTGGTAAAATGTTCGAGATACTAAAGTTGGTCTTAAATAAATATAAAAGAACCCACAAAGCATACATGGAATTAGTATGCCATAGGTATTAAATATACCCAGTGCTGCGTCCAGCAGTGGACGCAAATATGCTGAAAGAGAGAGAGAGAGAGGTATCAATATACCTATGCCCAATGGCATACTGATTCCATCAACATACTCTAGAAATCCCATGAATTCAATTCATTCGATCATTCAATTATCTATTTATGAGCTAAATCATGGTACTGAGAATCCTTTATATGGAGGTCGTTTAACCGTTTGAACGCCATTCTTCGTATACAGTAGTGACACCTCATTTTCCATAAGAGATTGAATTTATGTACTTTAGTGTAAAGCACGAAGGTGACTGACAACGTGCGTCATACCACCTATAGACGTTATTGGCGCCGTAGGCACGACAACACGCGACACCTTTGGGCGTTCATGTCGTTCAAAGGGTTTAACAGTAGACCAGTGTATTAATTCAAATGAATAAAAATGTGTTGTGATGAGTTTTGTAATTTACTACGTAAAATACCTAATTAATTGCAATGAAAGTCAGTGAATACTATAATTGTATACAATTCAAATATACGGACCTAAATCACATAACATTTTATGTTTTATTTAAAACATATCACAGCGACTCTATTCATTTGGTACCTATATTTTTTAGAAATTCCATTAAAGTCCACACACGAGAAAAATTAACCTACCACTATGTGCTAACAAAAGTACTCACACAATTTTTTTTTAACTGTAGTTATTTTCTGAAGCAACAAATAGGAAAATCTGAGCTCTGTTCCCAATGTCCTAGAACTGAATGATCTAAGATTCTAGCCGTAGAGACTACAGCCGTTCTCTAATGTTTTCATTCGAGATCTACTGTTTGCGTGTCTAAAAATACGCAAACTCTTATTTCTTACTTGAAATTACACTAGAAAGTAAAACTAGTCACAATTACCTAAACTTAAGGTACTTGTTCAATTTTACAAAATTTGTATAGTCAGTGTCAAAACCACGTGTACATTTTAGTACCATTAGCTTGGCGCTAGAGCTCTAAATTGTACGCATATTTCTGAGGCTGACTTTACACTGCTTATTTTTGGTTTCGCTAAGGAACAATAATTCGACGCGTAATAGAACAGTAGTACTATATTCTAAACGTAGACGGACGGGGGCGCAAAAAATGACTTCCTTTTCTTGGTTTTTGAGCCATTTAGATAATAATTGTTCCATTTTATCACGAATATTAAAAATACAGGTGCCCTAAAGTTCTGTAGCACAGCCGCAATAGTATCTAGTTTAAACCGTATTTTTTATTTCATTTGTTTTCTTGCGAGAGCAACACAAGTAGCGTAGATATTTTTGCAGTCGACTACCCGTTCTTATCCGTCTTTGAGTCGTCGGTCGTTGGGGGCAAAACCGAAACTGAAGGTAAGGCAGATTAGGTGTGTTTCGCTCAGAACATTTACAGATTGAAAAGATTTCATCGTGAGAAATTTCGATACCCTAAATTTACAATAAATAGGCGTCATACATTTGTGTCGTTCCCAGGCAAAACGTACTATTTTGTTGGTAGCCAATAAGGCGCCATAGAATGAAATTACAGTACGATTACTTTGAGTTTGACACTGACTCTAGTTTTGAGTCTACTTTAAAGTCAATGTAATAGATTCTATTACAAACATACTATTTTTAGACACTGTGTATTGTACGTAACAGAATATTAGTTTATGCAACTGTTACATAATGAGGGTTCTTAAAACACGAGTGTTTTAAGACCTAATTATGTATACAGTTACATATACTACTTTATCCACACGCATATCCATAAATCTTTTATCATGTGGTCACGAACCATTGCTTGAAACGCAATGGTTCCTGTTCAATACAGAAGTCGTGCGCGTTGAAGTCTTTTGTAAGAGAAAACCTGTAACGTAATGTCAACATTACCCTACAGGCAATTTTAATACGACATCGCTTGATGAAATTATGCATTTAGTGTTGTATTGTAATAGTAGTCATTTGCGTACATGAACACATTATTGGGACCGTGCGCGACGACAGCGCCACGGACAGGTGGCCATTATGGACACTTTGTCGTAGCTGTCAAGCGAGAAATAAGTAAATATTGTGAAAAAAATTAATGAAATCTTGTGTTATTTTACTATATTAGACAATATTGGACGATGGTAGTCTGTAACATTATTGCCAATAACATTAAAATTGTTGTTTTCAGTTGTTGTTGTCAAGTTAGGTGACTTACTTTTTTTTCTTACGGCAATTATCCACTTATTTCTTTGGTCTCGTTTCCACCACGGTCTTGAAAACTGGTAAAATTTACAGTCGCTATTCTGTGGTGTTTTTACAATTCACAATAACACATTTTACTAGAGCCATATTAAATTTATCTTTACTGCAATATGGATTTGACAGCTCAAGTCAATAGACCGCGGGCCAACGACAGGTCACGATTACCAATCTCCTCTCGCATGAAAACTACATAGAGTGGTTAAGAAAGATGAATAAAAAATTACTGTGGACGTCTGCCACGATTCCGTTGGTGGGTTGAGAAGCAGCAGCCTCCCAAAGACGTAAAAAAAATAATTAAATTCAGTCATTTCCTCTCGACTGAAACTAGGTTTAAATGATACTTAGTTCAGAAAATACCTTAACGAAAAAAAATCGTCTGCCACTTGTAGGGCGGTGGAATACCCGTCTGCCAAGCACGTGAACATGTAAAAAAATAATTAAATTCAGTCATTTCCTCTCGCATGAAATTTTGTCAGATGATAGTTTATGGCCTATTATGAAGAAATAAATTCGTCTGCCACTTGTATCGCGGTGGAAAACCCGTCTGCCAAGGGCCTAAACATTGTATGGGATGAAAAGAAAAAAACAATGTACATCGGCGTGTGGGGTATCTATGGATAGGTCTTTAAAAATGATATAGGGGTTTCTAAAAAACTTTTCCATTTAATTCAACCGTTGGTGAAATATTCGCTGTGAAAGTCGTAAAAAGTTCATCCCCCTCTTTAATTTCTAAACTGTGAGGTCAAAAATTCTGAAAAAATTGGGAGGGTGTAAATAAATAAAGACTCAAAAATATTCGGTTTGAATAAACTACGTCAAACGGTTTTTGAATAAACGCTGAAAAACTGTCTTGTTCAAACAAAACGACTTAAGCAACGTGAGTTTCCCATACAGATACGACCATTTTTGCTACGATTTATTGAATAGTGGTTTAAAATGTGAACTAGTACGTGTCGGTACGGAAACCTTCATTGTGTGTAATCCCAGACGCACTCTAGGACTGCTTGAAAGTTATTCGACATGCCTCAGGTCGTGTCTTCATAGGAAACTCACGTCACTTAAGTCGTTTTGTTTGGGCAAGACAGTTTTTCAGCGTTTATTCAAAAACCGTTTGACGTAATTTATTCAAACCGAATATTTTAAACCGATATCCAATAAATTGTAGCAAAAAAGGTCGTATCTTTATGGGAAACACACGTCGCTTAACGCGTTTAGTTTGGACAAGACAGTTTTTCAGCGTTTATTCAAAAACCGTTTGACGTAATTTATTCGAACCGAATATTTTTGAAAGTCTTTATTTATTTACACCCTCCCAATTTTTTTCAGAATTTTTGACCTCGCAGTTTCAAAATTAAAGAGGGGGGATGCACTTTTTACGACTTTCACAGCGAATATCTCACCAACGGTTGATTAAAATGGAAAAGTTTTTTAAAAACCCCTATATCATTTTCAAATATCTATCCATAGATACCCCAAACGCCGATGTGCATTGTTTTTTCCTTTTCACCCCATACAATGTTTAGGCCCTTGGCAGACGGGTTTTCCACCGCGATACAAGTGGCAGACGAATTTATTTCTTCATAATAGTTCATAAACTATCATCTGACAAAATTTCATGCGAGAGGAAATGACTGAATTTTTTTTTTACATGTTCACGTGCTTGGCAGACGGGTATTCCACCGCCCTACAAGTGGCAGACGATTTTTTTCGTTAAGGTATTTTCTTAACTATCATTTAAACCTAGTTTCAGTCGAGAGGAAATGACTGAATTTAATTTTTTTTTACGTCTTTGGGAGGCTGCTGCTCCTCAACCCACCAACGGAATCGTGGCAGACGTCCACAGCAATTTTTCATTCATCTTTCTTAATCACTGTACAAGTTTTCGTGCGAGAGGAAATGACTGACGATTTTAACCTTCTGGCCCGCGGTCTACAACAACGAAATGTAAATTTTAACCGTAGTGAGCGCTGTGATCGTTTAGGCTACCCCCTCCACCCGCTTTGCACCCTGATGATATGGATGTGATCAATTTAATTACATTTGTGTTAAAGTAGAATATCCAACGTAATCAGAGCATAATGGTAGTGTCAGACTTAAAGTAATTTACCTGTAACAATATCGTCTTTCTCAACCAACAAAGTGAGTTGACACTCGAGTTTGAAAGTGTGGGACAAAGTGATCAAAAATACGCGAACACGACCTTGTTAAGGGCTCAGATATTTTTGCCCCTTTGGAAACTTACATATATTTTATTAAGTCGACTATTACCGTACCTGTACCTTGGGAACGAGATAGTTGTGGTAAGTATATAATTTAGCACAGCCACGTCCGTCTCTCGCGTACACTGGATACTCATCGCTTGCGGCCGCGCATGAACTGCAGCGCCTTGGCCATGAGCGGCGCCTTCTTGGGCTTGAAGGCGGCGCCGGCGCCGAGCACGGGCGCGGGTCCGGCGCGCGCGCCGCCGCGCAGCACGTTGGGCGCGGCGGCCAGCGCCGCCACGCGCGCCGCGGGACTCGCTGACGCCGCGAACGCTGTGCCGTGTTGGGCCTGGAACCGAAAGGTTCATTCATTGACAGGTCTCCTTCTCCGCTGATCTCTTACGGCCCGGCCACACTGCGCGAATTGCGGCGCGGCAAGCGTTTTACCTGTTCATTGCACGGTCGAAACGCGCCACGCACTGCGGTTTGTAGATTGCGCGCAATGTATTAGGAAAACCGCTGCGTCGCTCGAAGTCGTGGGCGAGCCGTTAGGGTGCCTTTCCGTCAGAGCTGTGCTATGCTACGTTGCTATAGATGCGTTGAAATCCACCAATCATATTCATAGCATAGCACTGGTGGAAACGGAAATCACATCCTCGCAGCATAGCTGCATAGCATAGCTCTGGTGGAAAGACAGCCTTATTTATCTACTAACTATACGATTGACAATAAGAGAATTTTAGAAGTGTTTATATCTAAACTTACCCATAACGATAGGATAAATTGAAATCTACAGAGGCGCCGACAAAATGAAAATCATATTCATCCTCATCCTTTATTCGCCAGTAAAAACATAACACTTCTTATTAGATATCTATTTTGCCTATCTAATTGCCTAGCTGTTATTTCTTACCTCATTTTACAAGTATATGTTTATGTATAGGCAGTAACTTATAGTAATGCTATAATTTTAGAAATGTGGATCGGGTTATGATTAGATTTTCTGCAGCTGCTTCACAATTATCAAATTTTTCGTTATGAAATCCGATTGTCTTCAACCCACTATTAGGTAAAAACTCTTGTAATTTCTATTAGTCATGAATATCTTCATTAATGTAATGACATCTATGAGTAAGTCGGATGATGGCTATGGTAATTCTGTCGGTTGTCATTGTTTAATTTTTTATAATATATATGTTGCAGCTGCTTCACAATTATCAACGCTTCAGTGACATGACTGACATGTAACGTGTCTTCATTCTTGACTCGTCTATTATTATTGGATGACTTATTCTTTGAAGTTAAATATTGTTGTTTTATTAATTGAGCTAGTTCATGTTTGCATTTTCCATACGTGCATTTTGCCATTGAACTCACCAGCTACAATTATTTTAATATCTTCTAAAGCCTTTCCTTTCTATTGTGGTAAAAAGTTTTCTCTTCCTGCGACGCCTCTGTTAATGCATATGCTCGAATTATGGAAGATATTAAATACCAACTTTTGTTTCTAGTTGATGCAAGGTAAGGATAGAAAAGGGAAAATAGGGAATACAATAGAGGTACATCAACTATTCAAATCTGGCCAGCCAATCGTGTCGGTGGAAACGGATATACAATCTAGTTGTATTAGCATTTTCTTTTTACGCAGTCCCAATGACACTATGCCGAGTCTGAATCACGAAAGATAAGTAAAATCACTTTTCCGCTTCACGGTTTCACACATGGAAGACATGACACTAAAGAAAAACATGCAAATTTTTCAATACTAATTAAATTCTTTCAGATACCCAATTTAATTTCTGTAGATTCTACTGCTACAGACATGATCGGCTAGTCAGATTTGGCTAGAGGTAAAGGTAGTGCATATTTGAAAGTGCAACCCATTTTGTGGTGTCATGTTAAAAATGGTAATTCTAAAATCTTACCTGTTTCCTCGCGATGTTGCGCGGAGGTTTTACTACTGAGTCCACATACGCCATCTTAGTTTGCTTGATGGGCGCTTTCTTGGCTTCTTGAGTCATTCTGATATTAGCAGTGAGTGACTTGAGTTTATCTTCTTGTTCTTCTTGACATCTCTAAAGCACAGAAAAAGTCAGATAGATTTAGCAGTCATCCATGTATTAGATAACTTAGATAAGGATGCGTTGCGAATATGATACTGATTAATTAAACACAACGCCTAACCCCCATGAAACTAGACTTCGATAGCCAAACGTGTAACGATTGTATAAAATATTATTAAAAATTTACTTTTTGATTGTTATTTTAAAAGTGAGCATTCTTATTTACCTATTTTACTAGCCACAAATATTCGCGGACAGAGTACAGAAATACAAGATGTAATAATAAAGCCGCATGATGTTACATACCATATACATTTCTCTCCACGCTTCCATCTCTTCCCTTTTCTTATTACGAAAGTGTTTTTCGCAAAATCCTTTCCACAAATGGTCAGTGTCTTCGGTGAGGTACGGGTTATGGTACTCTAACACGCTCAACTGCTGTGGTGTGGCTTTGTCAACAATGGGTTTCAGGATTTCATATGGCACGCCTCCGGTAAACTCAAGTGCTGTGAAACAGAAACAAGAATTGTGCCAATGGGGGTTTACAATTAAGAATATGTGTGGAATAAACGTTTTATAGTATTTAAAGGCCCTATTTCCAGTACACAAGCACTTAGAAATCCGCCATTTAAAATTTACAGCTGCAATAATTTGGCGATGGGAATCATCAACGATGCAGATTCTTCGCTCACAGTTGCTACTTATTTAAAGACATTGATTCGTGAATTTCGTGATGAATAATAATGATCAATACTGACTCAACATAACAGTTTATTACTCACCGTCTATGTGCTCCTGGAGGACATGGACGCACAGCTCGTACAGTGAAGGTATTTTACCTATGACCTTGTTGCCGGAATACACTTTAGTTCTGTAAAGAAAAATACTGTTAATTTTGCCTGAAACGTATTTTTGGCCATAGCTTCGAGGATTTTGTTCAGAAATTTATCGAGACACATGCGAGCGTTTTAATTTTGAAAATCGGAGTGTAACTTTTTTTGGAATTTTGAGAAATGTAAATAAAGTCGGGTTTTTTGAGGGGTGTTTGTTTACTAAATTGCAAATATTTCGAAAAAAAAACCGACTTAAGAAAAAATGAAAAAGGGTTTAGCTACAAAATGGTGAATTATTTTTGAAAATCGGTTTATAATTGTGACCTGTAGGTGGTCCCTTTAGATTTGGTATTGCAGAATAACGAGTATTTCCGTATATAAAGTGATGTAGAGTCTATGATTATTGACCGATTGTCATGGTGATGGTATTAAAAGATGCGGATGCAGGCGTGAAGTGCATTCGAGTTGAAATTTTTAAAATCGGTTATAGATGATTACACACCAAGGGGATAAAGCACTGTTTTATGTCAAGGGCGCGATATTGAATCCTGAACGGAATGACGGACTCCAGATTTTACCGGTAATGAGTTAATTCCCGAGCGTAGCGAGGGAATTAACACTGAGTCCTGAGTGTAGTGAACATTTTTGAAGACGAGATTTATATTGTGAGTGAACCAATACCAATATACTTTACTTTCACTAGTTACGTCAAGAATGCGTTAGTGTTACTCATTTGCAATTATTCAACACGTTTTAGAAGCGTGAGCTAAAATTAGCAGATGCTCGCCAAATGTCATTGAATGATTCTTATTTTCACCTTTAAAACAATTTAACTCGAAGTCGTAATCAAAAACAAACTTAAATCAAGGCATTCACTAAGTAACAAATGACTTTCGACGACCTCAGACCAAATCACGTGAACTCAGCAGTAGAAGGATTACACTACTATTAAAAACAAACATCTATATTTCCGCTCTTTGAATACGATGGTTACCTTTGGTTTTCAGAGGATATGACGGCACTCATGGCGTCCTCGTCGGTGAAGTGCGGCATGAGGCTCAGTGGTGGTACTGGCCGGTAGTTGGCGAGATCTCGGGCAGAGCCAACATCTAGCGCAGGCAGCGGTTGTATTTCCACTCTTTGCATAAACTGGTTACCTTTGGTTTTTTAGAGGATATGACGGCACTCATGGCGTCCTCGTCGGTGAAGTGCGGCATGAGGCTCAGCGGTGGTAGCAGCCGGTAGTTGGCGAGATCGCGGGCAGAGCCAACATCTAGCGCAGGCAGCGGTTGCATTTCCACTCTTTGAATAAACTGGTTACCTTTGGTTTTTTAGAGGATATGACGGCGCTCATAGCGTCCTCGTCGGTGTAGTGCGGCAAGAGGCTCAGCGGTGGTAGCAGCCGGTAGTTGGCGAGATCTCGGGCAGAGCCAACATCTAGCGCAGGCAGCGGTTGCATTTCCACTCTTTGAATAAACTGGTTACCTTTGGTTTTTAGAGGATATGACTGCGCTCATAGCGTCCTCGTCGGTGTAGTGCGGCAAGAGGCTCAGCGGTGGTAGCAGCCGGTAGTTGGCGAGATCTCGGGCAGAGCCAACATCTAGCGCAGGCAGCGGTTGCATTTCCACTCTTTGAATAAACTGGTTAACTTTGGTTTTTAGAGGATATGACTGCGCTCATAGCGTCCTCGTCGGTGTAGTGCGGCAAGAGGCTCAGCGGTGGTAGCAGCCGGTAGTTGGCGAGATCTCGGGCAGAGCCAACATCTAGCGCAGGCAGCGGTTGCATTTCCACTCTTTGAATAAACTGGTTACCTTTGGTTTTTAGAGGATATGACTGCGCTCATGGCGTCCTCGTCGGTGAAGTGCGGCATGAGGCGCGGCGGCGGACGCGGCCGGTAGTTCGGCGAGATCTCGGGCAGCGCCGAGATCTCTAGTGCGGGCAGTGGCGCCAGCTTCGCGGTTGGCGCTAGCAGCGATGCGGGACTTAGCTGTACAAGATCAAACATAAGCTCATAAGTCAACATCCACTCTGATTTCTGATGAAGTGGTCGCGGAACCGCTATAAGCGAGATAATACTGGGCACAGTCAGCATCATCAATTGTAAGGGAATAAGTGTTTGACGTCTTCATATGTACTTTTGATGCTGAATGCTGACTGTACAACCCTATCCTGACACTTGCGCCGCTTGTTATTGCATGACGTCAAAAAAGACAATCGTACTTTTGTAATATTCGATGAGAATTCATGTAACATTAATAACATTATGAAATCAATTCTCTAGATTTACCTAACCTAACCAATGAGGCCTCTCGTACACGTTGATAAAAAAACCGCAACTGATTATAGAAATTTAAAAATAAAATTTGATAAAACGGGTGCATGTTGATTTCTGCAGTACAGCAACGGTTGAAATAAATTTGGCCAACTTTATACATAGCTGTGTCAAAATTCTTGCATTGTCAAGATATTTTATTTGAGATAAAGTTTAGTTCTTAATTTTTTTCCCATATTAATTTCGATTTACAGCAAGAAAAACATAGCATCTTATCGGATTTTTTGGTAGAAATCTCCAAGTAAAAAAGCGTGTCAGAGTGGTCAGAAACAATGCAACGAAATTAATTTTGACTCGGTTACCTAATTTATACTCCTATCACAGAACCATGCAAGTTTTCTATGACAGTACTCGTATAAACGCAGGCCGTATCAAATGAAAACTAATTAGAATTTACGTTGAATGAAATCGTGCCACTTACGTCATTACTAAATGCGTTGGGTGAGGACATTTCTTTTAAAGAAATTGATTTCTTTTTTGGCTTTGCAGGACTAACCATGCCCAAGGCTTCAGCAAAACTGGCACCTGAAAATGAAAGGAGGCATTTATTGCAAAATGTAAAACCATTTTGGTGTTATTTTTAAATAAAATGCTTAATTTATCGATACCAATCAAAGGTAGGTAGTTTGGTACGTTCTCGTGTATTGGTATATATACCCAATGATAACAATATCATTATCTAATTCATAGCAGAAGCGGCCCCAGGCTACAGGATGCAAACGGAGTATTGTTAGAATAAGGAATTTTAAAAGCATATATAGTTTTGATTACCTGATCCACAATCAATTCCATCATCACTATCGACAATATTGTTACTTGTTTTAGGAGCAGATTTGCTACTAGACTTCTCACTTTTATGCGATGAGGAGGAACTTGATTTACTTTTAGACTTTTTCTCACTAGTGTCATCCACCTTGCTTCTATCCTTGCCATCACTTTTGGATTTACTCTCATGTGATGATTTTTTTTCACTCTTATGGCTATGACTCGATTTTTCTTTAGAAGAACTACTCTTATCTTTAGTTTTGTCTGTACTAGATGAACTATGCTTTTCCTTAGAACTACTACTACTTTCTCTTGACTTGTGTTTTTGAGCTTCTTTATCGGAAGAGCTCTTACTAGACGAGTGGTGTTTATCTTTATCTGATTTGTGAGTCTGACCGGAGTGTTTCTCGGATTTACTATTATGTTTCTCATTTCTATCATGTTTTTCATTATGTTTATCAGATTTGTTATCTTTTTGTGAGCTAGACTTGTGGCGTTCAGAAGAACTGCCGTGTTTTTCAGATGAGTTACTATGCTTTTCAGAAGAGCTCTTGTTTTTCTCAGATGGCGTTTTATGCTTACTAGATGAGTTGGTATCTTCTCTTTTTTTATCTTTTTCAACACTATGATCTGATTTATGTTTTCTTTCTGAGCTGCTTTCCTTGTCCGTGGAACTTTTATGGTTGTGTGAGCTCTGTGACTTATCTTGTGAAGAGGATTTGCTAGATGAACGTCTAGAATCAGAATTATGAATTTTAGAATGTTTGTCATCTTCAGAAGACTTTTTCGATGAGGATGATTCTCTTTTGTGTTCGACATTTTTGTGTGATGAATGTTTTGTTGACCCAGATTTGTGATTCTCTGTTGGTTCTGTTTTTATTTTAACATTTATATGACTCCTTTCTTCCTCTGATGACTCTGACATCTCACTCTCACTGTCTGAACTGTGTGAGTCTTCCGATTCATTATGATCGTCACTTTCAGATTGTTCTTGCTTTATATTAACAGATCCTTTCCGGTTATCATTTTCACTGGAGCTTGAGTGTTTGGACTTTTTATAGCTGTTATCCTCTTCCTACAAAATTTCAAGAGAATTTACAAAAAATGTCTGAAACCCTTGGGTTTAATTATATTATATAACACATTATAGTTAGAAGTGCAATAAAAAATCAAAACAAACTTAGAATGTAGACCATACTTTTCTCTCAAACCTGAGCACTAAGAGGATTAAAGAAAGAGAAAGGAAAAGACTCTTTCCTGCCATCACAAATTCCAAAGCAAGACAAAGACAAACCATTTTTATTTTATTTTATTAATGTAATATAACACTCTAAAGTTTTATTATTTATTCTTTTTTTGTATTAGGTATCCCCGACTTCTTAGGGCATAACCGGGAACATATCAGGATGATGTAAAGCTTTATTATTTCTACTTTTTTTTTTTAAACTGCCATTAGAAACGGAATTGGTTGCTGATTCACAGCAAAGTGGAACTCAATGTTGTCGCTGAATTTTTTTGGTATGAAACAATTGCTCTTGGGTGAATAGGTTTTATTTGAGAATAGAACCAGAATGACTGAGAACAATTTAACTTGAGGATTGAAGTTGGACTTTTATTACATGCTATCAGCTACATCCACTTAATTTATAACAATATTAAGTACTGGTTTACACAGCAAGTCAACATTGTAAGTAGTCTGCCCCTTATACCTACTTCAGACAGACAATGGAATAGTTTCTTAAGTGTATGGATAAAAAAAGTACCATTGGCTCACTTTGGGCTTGAAATCCTAAATGATAATAAGATATAATTTGTGAAAACAAAATAATACTGACCTCACTGCTATATTTCCTTTTAGTTCCACCAGTGTGTCCATTCATTTGAGTTTTAGTATTCTGTTCAGATTTAGATGATCTATCTGATTCATCACGGTGTCTACTTCTAGACCGATTGCCACTGTCATCAGAATCTTTCCCATTTCCATGCCCATTGTAGTTTGTGGCTGACATGGGATAATTAAACTTAGTATTAAAATAAACAACATACACACCAATTTTCAACATCACTACATAAAATAAACAAGTAAACTAACTGCTCTTAACTGAAATGCTTTCAATAGTCTTAAGTATGAAATTAAATACAAAGCATGCTGCTAGGATCTTGAGAGCTCACTGTCATTGTTTTGATCAGCTTCCTGGTCACTTTCCTCAGCAGCGACCATCACCTTCCACTTGTAGACGAGGGCGCGCGCGGCCTGGCCCACGTCGCCTGGTTCCTTGCGGAGCGCGTTCACGGTGCGCCCCACGCCCGTCTCCTGAAGGTGCTGCACCGTCACCCCCAGACCGAACAGTTTGTCGATCGACTTCAGAACCTAAACAGTCACAAACTTACCTTAAGCGACGTGTCCGACTGCCATATTACATACATACTTAAAGTCTCGCGATACACAATTATTCAATGATTTAAAATCTGTACATTTGAATGAAGGTAATTATCGTATAAATCATAACCATTGAAACAACATTACTACGCAGTATAATGACAGAAAATTTCGTTGTTTTTTTCTAAAAATTACGAAAGGAACCAGTCTAATGATTTACTAAATAGACACTCACTTTCTGTTCATCGTTTGGATACTTTTCTATCGCATGCTGATAATGTTTCACTAAATCGAGAACGGACGCCATAGCGAAAGTAAAAAATGAATTGGTCAACAATGGTGTTGATTTTATCAATACAAAATGAATGCCAGCTGGTAAAAGGGCACCATTTTCGTCACACACACATATGACATTGTCAAGTCAAGCTGCTGTAGCTGTTGACGTCGGTCAAGAATAGACACGATAGGGTATGCAGTGCGTTTGCGGATTCTTGGGATAGAGCAGTGTAAAGGCCGGTGCACATTGGTTGCGTGCGCAGCACGTAAGCGTCGTCGTACGCGTTGTAAAGTATGAATCGCGTGATAATATTGACCGTGTAACTGACGCCAATACTTAGTTACGTGTAGGATCCGACACCGATAAAAATGTATAGAAAACCGCTTAGTGTTCACACTATCCGATCCGATATCGGTAACCTTCGCGTACATTTTTTATCGGTGTCGGACCCGACACGGATAAATATCGGATAGTGGGAAGACAGCCTAAGGCATGAAATACACGGATATGTTGTACACGTGCCAGTCATTGTCACCAAAAGGGACGGAAAAGGAAAAGTTCTTATGAAGAATATGAAGATAAGTTGAAGATTGGAACTGGTTTAAAATGGATTTAAGGATTCACTTTGTTGATAGCAGAAGGGACTACCTAGGTCCTTCGCTTTCAACACAGTGCACACTCGGGTGCTCTGGCAACCTTGCTCAAGTGCACTACATACATAACTACTTGTACAGTAAATAAGCAAAAGAGTCGTATCGGAGGTTAGGCTTCGTGACGGGAAACGTTAGGGACTTTCACAATTCGGCCGGCGTCATCAAGCTCTAACGGCTCGTACGGCTCTAATTCGCGGAAAACTCGAGGCTAGTGCCTGTGTTTGCAGTCCAAGAGAGGCCATCAGGCCAAGTACAATACAAGCTTATGTTGGAAAAAGTACAAAAAGCTTTTCTCCGCTTTTTATACAAAAAGCTGTATGGGTACAACTCATACATGTACCCAACTAAGTTTTTGCTTGGCGTCCTGGGCTTCAATTCCCTGGAAGTACGTAGTCTACGTAGAGGTACCGAGCGGATGGTTACGGCATGTAAGGTACTTCGCAATAAAATCAATAGCACTGAACTACAACGCACTCAACTGTATTATCGTGCCTCCGAACAAATCAACAAACTGCCGCCACGCACCGCTCTGCGACATGGTCGGCTAGCTATCACATCTATTTTCCATGTCAACCCGGTGAAACTTCTTCTGCAGTAGCTATGCGATTAATGAGGATCTTAATCGTATATCCGATTGGTGTTTGCGAAATAATCTAGTTTTAAATCCCAGTAAATCTAAATTTCAGTCCAGTATTAAATCAGACTTAAGCAGCTGCGCGCAACTGCGCTCCCTACAGGTGTTCACGGAAGACCAGCGTCGGGTACTACAGTAGCACCTGACATTATGCTGAGTGTTCACCTTTTTCAGCATACTTGTCAGTGTATAAGTTTTTCCATTGTTACCATTAATAAGTATATACCTATAAATATGACATGTAAAATTATGTTTTACGAAAAATAAATGAATGAATGAACCTATTGTATCACTGTTTTTATACTGAAATAAATTATCTTCTATTCTATTCTATTCTAATATGGCCGTGGTCTTCTGCAAGGCGGAGGTACTTCCCCAGTTGAGTTGGGCTGCTCCAAATTCGAGCATTTTGCTGTGCCTACCTCTTATAAACAAACATCAATTTTATAAAGGGCCGACAACGCGCACGTAGCTCCTTTGGAGTTTGCGGGCGTCTAATAGGCTGTGTCCACTTACCATACCAGGTGGATCGTACGCCTGTTTGCCACCTCATTGTAGGTATAGAAAAAAAACCCGACCAAGCGCGTGTCAGGCCACGCGCAATGTGGTGTTCCGTACCTAGTTGTCCACCCGTTACATTATGCGGGCTAAAAAGTTTGCTTTATATACTACTACCTAGTTACCATGATTTTTTCACATGCTTAGTAGCCACTGTTTAGCTGGCAGGGGTGGGGGATACTTAACCATAAAAAAATATCACTTTAAACCTTAATATTACGCCAACAGATTCGTGAGTCAAAAAATGGTTATAGAAACCTTACAATATTTTGAAAGAGCTACCTATATCTAAAATCAACCCGCATGATGGAGTTTGAAAAAAAAAATATTGCAACACCACTATAGTATAGGTACCCTGCACCTATAGTGGTGGTGCAATTTCTTTTTGCCCTAAAAAAATGTTTTTCAAGATTTTATTCTACCTTTTGTTGGCGTCATCATTGATAAGTATACTCGTGCCAAATTACGGCTTTCTTTTTTCTAGTTATTACTGCTACTGAGCTAAGCCGGGAACGGACGGAAACTATAACGGTTCCTTGTTTACTACGGAACCCTAAAAAGTTAAAAAAGCGGTCAAGTGCGTGTCGGACCACACACAGTGGGTTCCGTTCCGTAGTTATATTTTTGCCCTTGACGGTAATGTTTTGCTTTTAAATTCATTATGAAAGTATGTCGTTGAGGGGTTGAGTTGAACACATTATTAGTGAACGGAATACAGCAAGCTTCAGCAAGCAATGCTAGCAAGAGATTTTTTTAGAAACCTTGCCAACTTACCTACCGATATGGACTGTAAATATCCTTTACTTCAGAACCCACCCACGTGATTTGGCTCAATTCAAAATATGACCGAATGTGACCACACAATGGGCACATAACATCACGGCTCTGTTCCTGGATAATGCAATGTGCAGTGTTCACCGCTAGATTGTTATCACCGGGATCACACTAACAAGTAAACGCGGCTGGCAATGGGAGTGGGACCGTTGGTACCGAATTCAATACAGTGCGGAAGCGTCGGGCGACGGCAATCTGCTCGCGCTGTGCCCTCAGATCGAGATATTTTGCTTGTATGCAAATGGCAGACCTTACCGTGCGACCGCCCGAACAAGCTGATGTGATAATACCCCGCAGGCTCCATATAGAGTGATACTAACACGAGATACACGTGTAGATAAGGGGGATTGTCGGAGCCAACTGTAATAGAGACAAAGGGACAAGGCCCCATTGCACGCCGGCCTAACAACGGTATTGCTGCATGATGCTAGCTACTATTCTTTATTGGTTCCCATTACTACACCCTTAGAAGGCATTTGGACGAATTTAGTGAAACGTATGAAATAAAAGCGGAAAGACGAAACGCTTATAGCTGGCAACTTTGTCTCTGTAAATATCTCACTATAGGTAAGTATATAAGAAAACGTGATTATCGATTTATAGAGACCTTACACGGCCCCATTTTGCATTTATTGTCGATAATAAGCATTCGTAGGTAGCATTTTAGTATATGAGAGGGACTATCGTTGTGTATACCTACTCGTATATCGGCGGCAAACACTAACGTCCATGCATCGACTGAGTTTAGTTCCGTCCTCTGTCTAGAGGTGTTATGAAAGCAGATGATAAAAGACAGCCTGCTACACGTAACAGGTTGTGGCGTCTAGCAGGAAGGTACAGAGCGGTACATAGACGCAAAACAGCTCATACCGCCTTCCCCGTTCTTCCATCGGATATCCAGACGTATGGCTGGTTACCATCCTTATCTGGTTGAAATTCCTCTTACTCGGACCATAACTAAGCGCTTTTCACCATCATTTATAATGCTAAGGCTAAGGTTTGGAATACCCTGGCGCCATCTGTATTTCCGAGTTCATATAACCTGATCTCATCGTCATCCTCATGTTTGCCCCCCTGGCTAGATGCAGGCCAATAGCAATCCCATTTTTATATAAAAAAAAAGGTATGTTGGCTGATAATGATAAAACTATATATTTTCTAATCAATCCTTAATATGATGTTAATTGGGCAATATTTCTCATTGGTTACGTGCTAGTTAGTATGCCCCGGTGGCGAGAATGGCATATAATACGATCCGGTTCCACAGGTTCACTTCCCTGATTGGCACGGAAGCGCGTGCGCTCTGGTTGCCTGTAATTTAGACACCGATTTCAAATAATATAAGTAGTAGTAGGAACTCCGTATTCGAAGTGTGAAGGCCGCTTATTAGTCATGGAGTTACCTATGCTACACAGAAATCATAGATGATAGATTAGACTTGTTCTTGTTTATAGGTAGGTAGTAATGCAACTTGGAATTCCAGTAAACACCTAATCTTATTATTTTGTCGCATCGAAAGAAATATCCACATCTTGAGTTCATCCAAAACGGAATGTATCTGAAAGACTACAACCACACTACAACGCTTAGGTAGGTATAGTCACTCTCAAAATTTCTTGTCAACGATTAATATTGTCCATTACTTACTGATCTCGAAAAATTTAGGTTATTTATTACTTAGTAGATATGTCGCAGTCGCTTTGTAAAAAATATAGACAAGATAAATATGTGCTGTTATTTAATTAAAAAATCCGGTTCGAAGGACCACATGTACATAGGGTATTTAAAATAATACACTCAGATGTCATTACTTTGTAGGTAGGTATTTTGGAGTGAGTTGATCATACAAATTAAGGACTGAAAATGCATATACGTGTATATAGAGGTAGACCGTCTCGGCAATGAAATGTAATAGCAAGCTTATCGGAATTTTGCTCTCGTAGTAAATTGCCATTACTGAACGAGTCGGCGCTTTAAACCTATAAGAACAAGTCAGAAAAACTGTTAAGAATTGGTTCTAGTTGGGTCATTACTCTCGCGTTTCAACCGCCTCACTTTCGTGGACACGTTTTTGATGAATTGGTTGTAGTAGACATGCGCAAAATGTGTCACTAAAAAGAAAAGAGTGATATACTTCATTCCTTCACTGTGAAGTATATCACTCATTTAGTTCACTAGTTCAGTTTCGTTCAGTAGCTCAACAGTTCCATCTACTATATAGATTGGGTAAACATATCAGTCATTCATTCAATCATGTCGTCTATGTCACTCTCGGAGCGAATGAGTAGGTAAAAGATATGAATCATGAACTGAACGAACTGAAGTATTGAAGTATATGAATCCGAACTGAACTAGTGAATGAAAGAGTTACTCGAGGTGAAGTACTTCATTTGAATCATTCATTCGTGAACTACTCATGTCTAGGTTGTAGATTTTGGTAGCATTTCAGAGTTATTTGGTAGATGTCCCGTATTTTTACCAAATAACCGAAAACGGTTTTAAAATCTTCACCCGAATCCGACAAAATAGTGACCACGAAAGTGATTTTTAGGGTTCCGTGTACCCAAAGGGTAAAACGGGACCCTATTACTAAGACTCCGCTGTCCGTCCGTCCGTCTGTCACCAGGCTCTACCTCATGAACCGTGATAGTTAGATAGTTGAAATTTTCACAGACGATCCCGCTGAGCTGAACCCGTTTCCACCAGAGCTATACCATGTGAACCAACGAATGTGATTGGTGCATTTTCACATAGCACGTTCATTGGTTCACATAGCATAGCACTGGTGGAAACGGGTTCAGCTATGTTTTTTATATGGAAAGATGCGTGCTGTGGATGCGTGCTATGGATGCGCGCTATGGATGCGCGTTGTGGATGCGTGCTGTGGATGCGTGCGCCGACTAAGCGCCTCTCCCCTCATCGCGATGCCGCTCCGCTCCCCGTGCTCCTAGCGCGGGATAGCCATTGTAGTTGTGATACACACACACACACACACATAGACGAACACATAGACGTCGTCAACTCATAGCGCCTATGATGACGCACACATAGACAATGTGCATGTATAGCTCAACACCTCAACACACAACCATGGCTCACCCGCGCTCGTGAGAAAAAGATAAAAGTACTCACTCATGAATCCGTGCATAAGATAGACTTGGGTGAGCGCTGACGTGAGGTGAAACAATCCAGAATGTTATAGGTTATAGCTGGCCGTGTCGCCTGTGCTGTGTCGAACGCGCGCGCGCAGCCTGCGTGGGAATGGGATGGCGCCGGAGCCGACATCGACTGTGTCCGATGAAGACATTATCGTCGGCTTGGAGCCTCTTTATTCACCAATAAAACTAAATCTGTTAATCTATGCGATTTCCTTATTACCACTCATTCTCCTTCATCGATTACCGCAGTAAGTGCGTATCTTTTACTGCGATTACGAGCATCATTTATAAGTACTTAACACTTTAATTAAAGATGTACGTTTGCGAATCTAGTGATATTGTGGATTGTACTCGTGAATCTAGTTATAGTACCTATGATTGAAATACACTCACGCACTTTCAAATTTTTTGCACTAGGTAAGTAAGTAGGTACCTATTACTGCTTATTTTCCTTCCTAACCTTGTCCTATTTAGGTACACGCCTGTTCTTAAAGTACCTAAGGTATGGCTTCGACAAAAACGTTTTTAATTTTGCCAATAATAATAACTACATACACAGTCACATCGGGTAACATTTCTACACTTAGGTAGGACTCAGTTCATACACAGTAGAGGTGGGTGATAAATAACTTCACGATGAAAAAATCACGGTGATCCGCCGTTAAAAAGTAACAGTGTGACTTGTCACGAAGTAACAACGTTACAAAATAACGTTGTTACTTAGCGACGATATCATTGGAACAGTGTGTAAGCGACGCGTCGCGTCGTGCCTCGTGACCGCTGTTACTAACTGTGACTGTGACTGCGGTGCGCTGTCACAGAGTAACATCAGTTGTTACAAAAATATCAGTAACTGATGGGAACGATCGACACGCAAATGTCGTGACACGAAATAACCGAGGTGACAAAGTCACGGTGATTTTTCTATGTGATTTTTTTGGAACGGGAATAACAATAACGGTGATCGAAAAGTAACGCTTTTCCCCATGTCTAATACACAGTTGAAAATATTTGTGGACAATCTTACACAAATCAACCTAGTCCCAAACTAAGCAAAGCTTGTACTATGGGTAATAAGCGACGATATACATACTTATAATAGATAAATAAATACTTAAATACATAGAAAACATCCAAGACCCAAGAACAAATATTCGTGCTCATCACACAAATAAATGTCCCGGCCGGGATTCGAACCCGGGACCTCCAGCTTCGTAGGCAGGGTCACTACCATCTAAGCTAAAGCGGTCGTTGAAATACATAAATCTCCTCTTCCGTGGTCGGTCTCCCGCTACCTATGTTATGTTTTCGAACGAGGGGTTTCAACCAAAAATAAAGCTTTCCAGCCAGTCATTACTTACATAAACTCGCCAAAATTAATCTTCAATTTATTAATGAGATAGTGATTACAAATGTATATGTATATATCTCTGTCGCTAAAGTGTGGAGTAGTGTTATCTTGGTATTTGCGAAAAGCGTTAGACGGAGTTCAGAGAGCAAGGTTAGAGTAGGTAGGTTAGTTTAACGAAATTACAGAGGGTAGGCGCAGCGGCTGTGCGCAAACAAAGTGAGGAGGGAAGCTAGGTAGTCGTTTGTGAGGGTCAAAGGCGCGGCCTCCGGCTATACGGGATCCTTACCACGGGTTTCTAAAGCCCATTCAACCATATTCGAGTTCATTAAGCGCGGCGAACAGAAGTCACTTAACGTTGAATGGGCAAAGTTTTTCTAGGTCAGAAATATTTACAAATACCTAGTTGTCTCATTACGCGAAAATAATGAATGAACACGGTGAATGGAAGTGAGAGTAATAGTACATTACTGCAGAGACCAGTAAGTAAGCCATCCTGGACGAGTATGAGTTAGCCGGCCGAGCCGCAGGCGAGGTCCGGCTATAATACGAGGCCAGGATGGCACTTACGGTCGAAGCTTGTATAGTGCTTTTCTCAATAAAATTAATCGTTTAAAAACACTACAAAAACACGCTTTGCGTGTGAATTGAAACCTGATCGTGTTCAAAGTCCATTACGTGACCTTTCTCACAAGTGCAAACACGACTATGATACGATATTCCATCATGGAATGCCAGTGCCTATCTTCCGGCTTCATCATCAGACCTTGAAACCTAATCGTGGTCAAAGTTCATTACAAGACTTTTCTAACAAATCCAAACACAGCTACGATACGATGTTCCATCATGAAGTTCCAGTTCATATCTTCCGGCTCCATCATCAGATCAGTTCGACAGTACCATATTATTGTATTGTCATCAGAACTACATACAGCTGCTAATTTTCATGACGCTACGATCCTTGGAAAATGGTTAAACTAGTTACCTTAGATTCCATTACATAGTTAGTTACATACAGGTCGACCTATCAGACCTTGAAACCTAATCATGGTCAAAGATCATTGCAAGACCTTTCTAACAAATCCAAACACAGCTTTGATACGATGTTCCATCATGAAGTTCCAGTTCATATCTTCCGGCTCCATCATCAGATCAGTTCGACAGTACCATATTATTGTATTGTCATCAGAACTACATACCAATAGCTAGCTGCCAATTTTCATGACGCTACGATGTTTGGAAGATGGTTAAATTAGTTACATTAGATTCCATTACATAGTTACATACAGGTCGACCTAATAAAAGCGTGTTAAAAATGAAACAAATTGTATGAATAACGGTTAATAGTAACTACCTGCATTCTGACATTCTGACCAACTAGTACTTTCATGTTCCGCTTTGCACTTGATGAACTTTTTATAAATGGTCAAATACCACCTTAGACTTGGATGGAAGTATTTTTTTCAGTACCTAGTGATATCTGTGTATGTATTGCAATCTGATTCATCTACATAAACTCATTTTTATCAATTATACTTCTTACTTTATATATTAAATCAATGAAGTCAATCCCGTCAAAATACAAGTGAACTTTTTTTAGCTAGATGTTGTGTTAAGACACTGATATTATGCCACAACCCCAATAGAATAGATTTATAAAATCGTATTTAATTAATCGTAAAAAGAATCGTATTTATTTTATGTTTACTATTAGTATTTAATTTCATTTAATCTATTCATGTTAATTTCTAAATTAGTCTCGAAATAGTTAAAAACATGATTGAACTGTATTTCCCGCCAATTCACATCGTGCAATACGGACACGTCAACCTCCATGGAACGTACATTTTTTTTAAATGTCAAAAACTAAATTCAAATATTATGATATGTAATGGGATTTACATACTAAACTTACTTCCTGGACAGTAGGTGTTACTTCCTGGACACTTCTGGCAACTGTCCAGGATGAGCCACTTTCGAATACTATCTTCACAGATGTTATGAGAACATTACATATTATTTTTGAGAAAACAAAATTACTGTAACGGTGAGCTTTCAATAGATACTTATAGCAGTTCTAGCACAATACTAAGGTTATTAAGCCAGTAATTTTGAATTGGCAGCGCCTACTTTAAAGGATCTTAGTATGCCAATAATGGCGAACAAGTGATCTACTGAAGCACCCTCTCTCCCTGACCCTTGTAGAAGTCGCGTAACATCCAACATGTCGCTCTTCAATGTTTACCGAACTTATGCTTACATCAGCGTTTACCAATTAAATGTGATAGGGAAGAGTAAGAAATAATATCCGTAAATATTATGTACCTACCGAGTTAGTTGTAGTTCCGTGGTAAGCCAGCGGCCGCGCCCCGCGCCCTGCTGACCCACAGCGCAGCCTCCAACAACATAAATCTCCGATGACAACGCGTCCGTGAATAGCCTCCTATCAACATTACATTTGCACTTTGTGTAAACTGTGCGCACTCGGTAAAGGGGAATAATGTATTGCCCAGTGAATAGCCAACTGTTTGTAACAAGTGGTTAATTAAAGAGAAATACAAGGCATTTAAATATTGAGCTGCGTACATTTCCCCAGTACAGACCTGCGTATTCTCATCATTACAGTTGCAAGACTTACCTACCCACTTACATGTACACGTCTCATAATATGTGTAATGTGCAGGAGACATTCCAGAGGCTTTAACCAAAGCCAGTTAATTTGACGATGAAGGTACTAATATTTCTCGCAGCTAGCTTTACGGCTTGCAGCAAAGCAACTGTGCAGCATAACTTTTAGCGCGGAGCCGGCACGGCGAGCTTAGCTTACCGAGCAGGTGAACCGATTTAAACAGAAAGTATGAGCTTTGGACGCGTGACTTCAACAGCGCGCATTGCAACAACATAATTCGCCACCGCCGACAGTTTTATTGAATAATAAGTATCGTAAACAGCTCCTCTGGGAAATGAATATTAGCGAGCGATCTTTCTGACCTTCTGTGATTTAACAGTATTGTCTTTATATGAAAGTAATTATAGCGCATGCTATAAATTATAGGTGCGCTATTCCTCGGTCTCGCCACAGTGCACAGCCGCGCCGGAGAGCCGGAAGTTATGCTGGGCTCGCAGGCCTCCTTATTACGACGCCATCAATTTAATCGATGTCCTCACGATGATTGAGCTGTCTAGCCTAGTTGTGTTGTAGGTACCTAACAAGCGGAGGCGGTGGGCCTGAAATAAAACATGGTATCAGTCACGGTCTCGCCGTTGGCAGTTATGAACTCGCACAGTTTAGAGGCTGTGAACTGAGAGGGCAGGCTGTCTCTGTAGAAAGCCTGATAATGCCGAGGAATTCCATGCCAAGTGCAATTTTCTTCGCAACTAGGTTCAGTTGTGATTTTCATTACTGGTCCCAGGGGTTCGCGACCTAGGTACTCTAATTAGCTTTGATGCTTATGATTAAACGGCTTGGTCACGACTCGTCGATTTACTTCAAATCCGTCGCGCTTTTGTCTTGTAAAGTTGTGCATTCATCAAGTCTGAAGTCTACTGCTCGCAGGAAGAATGCATTCCGTTTACTTTGCGTTATGCGGATGAGTGCATGTCTCGTAAAGGCGGAAAATAACAATGCTCGTTTACAAGGAAGAAAATGGAGGTTTGTTAACGTGTTATTTATGTATGTACGCAGCATGGTATGATATGAAACACAAACACATATATTGTATGTAGGTTAATTGATTACATTACAACTGTAAAAATAAGTAGATAGCAAAGATTTTATAGATTTTATATGCGATTTTATAGATTTTAATTACTTAAGGCGCCTGTTTTCTTTGCTTGTGTTTGCATTACACTTATGATTTTTGGTCAGTATGCTTATTTTTCTGTTAGCCAGATCCTCAAGAAAATTTATTTGTTTTTATATTTTTTTAATTTTTTTTTTTGATTTTTTTTCTTGACATTCTTCGTATATCCAATATTAACGCAAAAAAAATATATGCGGAAGTGCCAAAACCGATGAATAAAACTTGCACAAAGTTTGTATGGAGAAGGCCTTGCACCTTAAATCTACGGAGCCTTAACTCTGAGGAACTTCTCAGTGGCAAGGCAACTGGTGGCCTGTGTTTTCATCATCAATTTCACTTCACCTGTGTAACTTTTAGACCTTCGAGATGCTTTCGAGTGTAAATGCTTGAATTTGAATTGCTATAAAATATACCAAAACCGCCAATAGATGTGATTTGACATAAAAAAATACATGCGAATTCAGAACTAGGGTTGCCAACCGTCCCGCCTCGGGCGGGACGTCCCGTTTCCAGCACCCTACAGGATGCGTCCCGCAAGGGATGCGTGCGGGACGCCGATTGTCCCGTTTTCAGGCCTCGGCAGAATTATAAGAACTGGAGCCAGCATTTTGTTTCATTTCAGCAAAGGCAACTTTTCGATAAATGAAAATAAGTAATTTGTATCCCGAGGATCGTAGGTAGGTATTCGTATAGGATAATATTAGCTCCGAAATCATCGAGTAAGAAGGTATATATATCGCGGGAATAAATAATGTATCGTACACACAATTGACATCAGGGATTGGTCGCTTTTATACTTTAACGTGGACGTGCACGTCAACGATATTCTCTATGATTTTATTCATAATTACTCTAAAGTATGAAAACGACGATAGAGTGCGCGAGCCCCGCATTTTTTTAGCCAAGTCCCGCAATTCTATTACAAATGTCCCGCAAATCGGAGCAAATAAGTTGGCAACCCTATTCAGAACCTCCTTTTTTGAAGTCTATTAACCACCATGTTACGTGAAAATGAATAGGTCCGTCCGTACGTCGCCTGTTTCAAAAGTTTTGTTCCGAAGAATTTATTAAATTCCCTTTGATCTATTAAATTTTATGGTTGGTTCGGAACCCTAAATTTCGCTCATTTAGGGTTCAAACCAACCACAATCCGACACGCACTTGGCCGGTTTTTTTTAGTGTAAGTAGGTAAAACATCAAACTTTGTACAACTATAGACTTAGACATAGTATGTACTGTACAACCTAACTAAACCGATACAACATTGTAATTTAAAGTGAAAAATAAACGCTTTTGTATTTGTATTTTTACTAAAATACAGTTCTGTATAAGAAAAAAGTTGAAAACGCAATTTTCTTATTAGTCTCACGGATGCAGCTGGTTCATGATGCGAACAAAAAATATGCGACAGTCGCGTTGAATCCGGCGTCAGATGTTTTTTACTTTTACATGATAAATCGGCATCGGCCGTTCGATTGGAAGTCGAGTGTACCCAATAAGTCGACCGTTAGTCCGACGCGTATGCAAACATTTTAATTAGCCAAGCCATCACGGGTCAAACCAGAAAATGCACATAATCAACTACCTTCCTTCAGAAAAAATAACCTTATAACATCTTATTAGGTATTTTTTACCCGCATACCTAACTGCCTCAATTGATGCACGAATGGCCGGGAGCTGCTGGATCCGCGTTCGAAATGAAACCCATTCATAATTAGGTATTGAAAAGTGTTTTCTTTTTATGATGCCTATGACTTAAATGATATTTTTTGTGGATAGACAGTACATAGATAATAAAATAGAAAGTAAAAAATGTCAACACTATATGGAGTTCGCTCTATTAGATACCTAAATACCTATCCATGAAAATATATCGGCGAAACGGGCGCACTAAGTGAAGCGCATTTAGAAACTGCAGTTTTCTCGGAAAGAATTTACACATTATTTATCCAATGGGAAATCACAACTACTGCCCTGAAAATATGCGGTCGTTTGGGCGGTTGCATGTCTATATGTACTGAGACAATATAAGTTCATTCTAACAAACGTTGATATATATATGATATACCTATCCATCTTAAAAAAATCGTTTTTTTTAATACGACGACGGTGGCAATCAAGCGTGCGGTCCACCTGATGGCAAGCGGACACTGCAGCCTATAGAAGCTCGCAATTTAAGGAGTCACGTGCGCGTTGCCAACCCTATATATAATTTGAGGATTCACTACTGCATATATCGCGCTTCGTGTCCGCATTGGCTACCAAGAATATTTACAATCACCCAATTCCTCTGAGATATTGCACTGGTTTTCATAAGTAACGGATCTACATTTACCATGGATTTCGCACGTCTATTGTTTCCATTCCTTTTGGTTGCGAGGTGCGAAGTTGTACGTAGGCTCGCGGTCGAACGGCCGAGTCGATTGATGTCTGTAGGTTGTGGTCTGGCTGCACGGCGTAGAGTGGACTATAACAAATGAAGTTGGAAACGTCTATGATTTTGCTGAAGTGTCTGCTCACTAGGTCACGTCCGCGTGTCTATACATCTGTCAATTACGCGCTCCTCGACCTCCGAAATTACTACCTAAATATTGCACACCGTAATTACAAAGCCATGTCCAATTTGCTCACCGTAATAGGTTCGTACCGTACACGGTTTTTGCTGATCTAAAAACTAACACAAATGATGTGCGAATACTGTTATTTATGTTTTGCTATCGGATTCGTACGCCTCAAATAGGTTTCGGATCCGTCAAGTCGTTTCAACAGAATCTGATATTGGGTATGCATGCCATTACAACAAGAGGAACACCGACCGGCCATTGTAATAGTGTCCGGTAAGTACATACAACGTCCGTCAAGATGGTATCTTGATAAAATAAAGTAATGAACAATAAAACACACCTGTTGGAAGGTAAGTAGGTATTTCGTTTTAGCGGGCCCACATATGCCGATGTAGATAACACTTGGCAATTTATTGTGTGCATTAACTGTAATACACTGACGAGCTCAAAAGACGAGGTTGGTATAATAAGTAGGTATTTCTTCGAATCCACCGGCATCCCAATGAATCAAGAAGGCGTGAATCATGTTCCTGGAATGGGAATATCGGCGGGCTACAAATCGGAACCGGAAAAAAAAATTGGTCATGACATGACTATAGATAATATAATAACCTCGTACCATATAAATGGTTAGTGGCTATGACCGATTGGTACTATTTATACGAGCACTTAAGTAAGGAGGGTTATATGCTGGAAGCTTGTACGAAGTATTTTCGAATCTATTCGTAAACTTATAATTAAAACTGTATATACTCGTAGTGATACTTACCTTCCTAAATTGTCATATGAGTGAGGTAGATTCGAAGTAACTAGGTACTTTTGAAATTATCCTTACACACTTAATCGCGGCGTAGGAAATCGGAACGTGTCAAATAGGAACCTACCAAATAAATAAGTACATTAGTGTAATTTAGCAACCACCGCTCCAATATATTTTCTAGCGTTCCATCTTCGTCACTCGGTAATAACATACCACAATTTGTTTTTTTGTTTTTAACGGAATGATTAGCGAAATTAAAGTCCTTCCGAGATGAAGACGTAGAAAGGTAATTGTACGGGTAATGCGGTTACAACCGATGTGGTGAGATTCTGCGGTGTAAATCACTGCCAGTTGGACTAATTGGCCATATTGTGCCATTACCGGCATAATAAGGGCGAGGAGCATTAGGTAGGCACGCGCGGCGCGTCGTGCGTCGACCCGCGCGCGGTGCGCGAGCGCGGCCCACGGGACCATGCGGCCATGACACACACACTCGCGTCGACGCAACCCTCGGGTTGTTTTGTAATTACAACAAAGGCCGGGTCAGTGGGTGATGACCGGCGGTTCTCAACTAATAACACGCTTTAATAGCTTCACCTAAATAAATCACGCATAACGGTTACTAATATTTCTCTGTCAAATGAATCTTTAAATGACAGAGCGTCAATAGGTTCGCGAAAGCGGGCCTTGTTCTACAGAACAATCATTAGTTTGGTCATCAAATTAATGTGGAAATTAAACCAATTGATACGTAAAAGTGTTTATATTCCATATTAAAATACAAGTCGTAGAATAAATGTGACGAAAATGTTATTTACATATATCTTATGACACGAGTCAATAAATGAACGTCAATAGAATGCCGGAGTTACACAAGACTCTTCTCAAGTATACTTTAAAAAAAATTTAAAAGCGATTGGCGAGGAAGCGCTAGCTTGCCTAGCAATTCTAACAAAAACAGCAGTATCCGAGATGTCCTCGTGTAACTTCGGCGACTATGGCGCAGCTTTACACGCTGCTAAATAATAAACTTTACATTCCACACCTATAATACAAAAATATGAACTATGTACATCACGGCATTTGACACAGCAGTAGATCATAATTGTACTTTAACATTTAGAAAAATTACAACAAGTATATTATGCTCTTACACCTTAACATACTTACCTACAGAGTTGGCTGACAATCGAAGGGTTCTTATAGCTAGGAATAATTTAAAATTTGTAGTTTAAAACACCGTTTGACCAGTTATGATTAGTGTTGATAAAATTTAGCAATAATGACGACAGTCTTCTTCTATTAATAGAACCAATCTCATATCTTTAAACGAGCAATTCTTTTATTTAAAACAAGCAATTCTTGTTTATATCTATATATATTTCCGGGATCTCGGAAACGGCTCTAACGATTTTGATGAAATTTGGTATGTAGGGGTTTTCGGGGACGAGCAATCGATCTAGCTAGGTCTCATGTCCGGGAAAACGCCGAGCAAAGCTCGGCCGCCCAGATATTAACCATAAACCGGGAAATCAAATACACAACATATATTCACGCCGTGTACAATATCGGAACTCAAGATTATTTATACCAGTTTAAAATCTGGAAATAATACTAAGTACGAGTAACATCTCAGAGAAGTCTTACTGCTAATTAAAGGCACATTTTTGTTCTCAAAATAAGTAGAAACCCAAAATCAAAAACTATAGTAGGTAAACCATGGCATTTTCTAAGCATATAATATACACAAGAAAAGTCCACGATTCTTAACGTCCCTACTGAATGGAGTCGACTATTAGTGAGCTTAATACCGAAAAAGGAGTAAAGATTGAAATACCACAAAAGCGAATGCGGTTAAATAAGTATTACTAGGTATTTATAACAGGTGTGACTCTCTACGTCAACGGACACACAAAATTTGTAATTTCTGTAGGTATCCTAATTTTTGTGCTTACTTTCTAAACGGTAGAATTTGAGCCGCAAACAACCTCAACCTCTTGACTTATCAATAAATTCTAGGTAGTATAAATATCCAATAGAGTGCTTTAGCGCTGTTTGGTTCCTTAACATCTTCCTTTCACACGCATAATATATCTGCTTACAACAACAACTTAATTTACAAATAAAATACTCTTAAACATATTTCCTCTTAGGTCATTATAAAAGTCCGAAATGCAAACAATGTCTCATAAAAGCCAATATATGCAATATATGTAATATATTATATACCGGTATACGATAAATAAACCAAAAAAGTTTGCTAGCCGCGGAAATTCCTAGCTTTATAACGGTCATCAATATTTTAGAACGGATTTTTTTATATTAAATATTAATAACAATATATTTAAGCAATATATAATATCATCTTGAGTATGTTTTATACAGGTTTTATACATTTCGTTGGCAAGAATATGCGATTGGTTTAGAGAGACATTTGAGCGTAGTTGTAGTTCAGGAATCCATGATGTGTTCTCGCAACTAATTAGCGGAGGTGGAAGGTGAGCGGAGGCTAATCTAAACCGGCGCCGGATTGTTTTTTGATCGGCGTCCTGAGCGGGCATCGCCACAATTCAGGGTAATTAAGTGGTCGGTTACATGAGTAATTACCATATGGAAATAACATTTTTAAACGGCACGGGTTCGTTACACTTTGCATGACAAAAAACCCCGTAAAAAGTGGCCTTAAAAAGTGGTGGTGGCCGGTTGTCAAAACACGTCACAGGTTTATGGATGCCTGAGGCGCGCGCGCCGACACTTATCACGCGCACGCTCATAAAATGCAGCCGCGATTTCATATTCCAAACATATGGCATTTTGAACACTTTGCACACTTTTACCTGAATCGCTTTATAACAGGCGAGTGTATTTAAGTCTGATCATCGTGGACCTCGTTTTTTTGTACCGTTTAGTACATTTTGAATAGGTACAACGATATTGTGTCCGGATATTATTGACCCACTTCTCATACTACCGTTTCCTTTGTAATCATTATTTATGGCACCTATACACGATCACCAGCAACCTGTACATCTCCTAGTACTAATGAGTCGCAGAGGGGCGATAAACATGTCACAATTAGTTTATTCGTGTAGGTACCGTGACTAGCATGTTTTTATGGCGACACTTGCTCTCCAATGTAGGTAATTGTGGAGCACGAAGGCGTCGGCGTATACTTGCGAGAGATTCCACGGACGTTTCAAGCGTCGCGCCGTTAGAGCCCAGTTCTAAATATTGAAGAAATGAGCCAACCCAAGCCAACCACTACGTCACATCAAGAATTACATTTTAATGCAACGATACTTTGCTCGTAGATGTTGTCAGAATTAATCGAGTTTAAATCTTATTGTACGTCCGTGGAATCACTCTGGCCGTCTTGTCAGCTAACAAACTCAAACTTCTAGCTAGTTCTTAATTTGTATAGATCAGGAGTAGAGTATCGATCAAGCCTAAGTACTCTGGTACTTACTAACTCGTAACTGCGATATTTTTCTTAACAACAATGTAAATAAAAATATGTTAAAATAGTGTAGGTAAGCATAGTCGCTGTGTTCAGGTGATATGATTAATTGATTACTGATTATATAGATATTTATTCTAGGGAGATTATCTGACATCACATTACCAGACCATTGTTTGCTAATGAGGCACAGGTGGTCCGTGACGATTTATTACGAGAACGCAATGACGCCATACGTAACCATACTTTGTTATCGGCAACCGTTCGGGTCACAATAGGTGTAATGGGTTAGGATCTAAGAGTACTGTGCGTTTTCGTTACCTAAATGTTTTAATTTCAAAGAACGCGGGTTTTTAAGAAAAAATGCGAGCTCGTAAGACCGCATTTTATTCGTAACTTTAGGCTCCACTTTCATTTTACGAGTATACTTCATAATCCGATAGTAAACTTGGACGGATTTAATTGTCTTAGAACTGTTGGTAACTACTATTTGCAATGTTAATTTGCACTGTAAATTGTAATCTTTGGGAAGTGATCTGCGCGGAATTCACAGCACTCCAGCCCGTTCTCACGTGGACTCCGACGTTAGATAAAGATAAACAATATTATAAGTCACTGACATTCAAGTTCCCTATTGTTAGATATGTTACGCATTCCCATATGTTTTTCGAGACAATCCATACGTTCGCGAAGCTATTGACTTAGGCAAATAATAACGTCATTGCAAAGTTCACATAATTAACTAAACGCACCGTGTGCTCGCATTATAATCGAGTCTGAATGCGAACTCGTCATGCCGACTGCGCGGACCATTTTGGTAGTCTGAACACATCATTACAGTCTGGAGATAAATTAACGACATAGTTCATGTCTAAATTGTCCGTCGGATGTTCATAAACTGATATTTCCATTTTGTAGTTAATTCATCCACCTTTAAGGAACATTTGACATGATAGGAGTCAAGAACTTTATTACATTAGGTTAAACTTGACGGCGATTAAAATAATGACGTTCCTTTAATCCGCCGACCCTAGTAATGACTTCATATCTGTACTGCTGTGCGTCAATTTTCCACCATCCATTTCAACCTCATATAATACAAGGGGAAGACGACTTAATACGTAACCTAATGAGTTAAGTTCCGCAACTAGTATTTACAATTATCAGTATCAAAATGTCTTATAATAATGGAAACGCATGTCGTCCAAAATTGTGACTCGAAAACTAGCACCCAAGTGTTAACGCACATGGTCGTTTAACAATATTTAAACGATTTATTTATTTAGCAACTGTCCAGACCAGTCAGTCAAAAGATAAGCTTGACATAACTGTTAAGTAACATCAATATTGCTATATTTATAAATCGAACGTGCTCTGTCTTTACCGGTGGAAAGTTTTTAATATGAAGTAATTTGACAAAGCAATGCAAGTACGTTCGTAATTCGTAAGTCGTCGTTCGTCAACTAGGTAATTTTAATTAACGTTCCTGGGATGAAAGACTAGTGCGCTTGTTATTCTAAAAAAAAACCAGTCATGTATACATATTTTACTTGACTGGTGGAATAAAAAGATAGTACTTATAGTATAACTATTCACCCATTTTTTTTGACACCTCCACGAGGCTATAGAATCCCGTACTGACAATTAACTTTAACATCAAAATACTTACACATCGTAAGCTTTCTAAGTTAGGTATGTCTAATAATCCTACGTACCTACTTAAGAGGAGGGGTAGGGCAAGCTCTCTCCATACAAACTTTGTGCAGGATTTACTTCGTTTGTGTTTGCATTAAAGTTATGATTTTTGGTCAGTATGCTTATTTTTCTGATAGCTATTTCGTGATGTAATTTTTATTTAATTTTTTAATTTTTTTTTTTTAAAATTTGAAAATTTTCACATCACGATCTTCGCGTATCTAATATTTACAACCAAAAAAATATTATATTTGTTAGTGCCAAAACCGACGAATAAAACGTGCACAAAGTTTGTATGGGGAAGGCCTTGCCCTACTCTGCGCCTTAAGTCACATTTACACAACACAGCTCAATTTAGTCATAGTAGTTAGAGCGATAGGTATATGTAGGGTAAAAAATATACATCAAAAAAATATTGAGACTGGTCAAAACTTTCACATCGCAACTACACGAACAAAAGTTCGCATGGAAAATCATTCAAAGCTGTAAAAAGTATCGAATGTAATGATAATTATAATTGACTGTCAGCCGACAGTTTCTGGACAGCGATTGACGTGACAGCACAAACTACCTACCGAGTATCTATGACACCGTCTTGTTTGTGTGCGCTGGCGCCTCTTTTCACGTAAAACGATGGAATATATCAGTAGTGATGCCGCGAAAGAAGTCGAACACTTCGCTGTTATCCGTTGTGGCTGCTGACGCAGGGTGTGCGTTATCAATCTGAAAAAGAAAATATTTTTGTGTGATAGGTAATTAGTTCGCAATAGGGGTCTCGACGCCAACTACGACTTCGTAACTTTTGGTGTCGAGACCCTTGGTCCGTGGTCCGTGGGGCCCAGCAGCACACAAACTGTAAGTACCGGGATTTGCGTGAACGGTTGTTCGACGCTACCGTACAGGGGACAAGAGAGCTAGCTGGCAGCTTCCTCGCTCAACGCATAAGCATTTCGATTCAGCGAGGGAACGCTGCCAGTGTCCTCGGTACCCAGCCACAGGGTCTCTTTTCAGAGCTTAATTATTAGTATTATTATTTTGTCATCTGGTTATTTAAATTTAGGGTCTTTGTTTTTAGATATAGCAAGTTTTAATATTATTATAACTTTATTCATTATTATAACTATTATTAAAGTTTATATTTGAGATATTAAGGCGCCTGTAGAGGCAAGCATTCTCCATACAAACTTTGTGCAAGTTTTTCTTTGCTTGTGTTTGCATTACACTTATGATTTTTGGTCAGTATGCTTAATTATCTGTTAGCCAGGACCTCAAGAAAAAAAATTGAATTTTTTGATATTTATGTATTTTTTAATTTTCATTTTATTGAAATTTTTGATTTATTAACAAACAAAAAAAATATATGCGGTAGTGCCATAACCGACGAATAGAACTTGCACAGAGTTTGTATGGAGAAGAACTTGCCTCTTTGAAACTAGTTACCTACTTGCACAAAAAAATATTAGTCATTTTTCCAATTTAGTTTCTCATAAGGTTAAAGGTTTAATTCCCGAAAGTCCGCAATTATTTGCATTACATTACACGAACAAAATCGTTGTTACTTAGTCACGCAAAAAAATAATGGACAGACAGACCCGCGGAGACTTTCACGACGTTCTGCGGTCCTAGAAAATTAAATCAATGGCGGCCTAATCAAATACCTGCTCTACGCAGCTTCCTTTTTATACAAGTAAAAGTTAGTGAGATAAATGAGTAGCAAGAAAATTTTTTTGGTACTGTAGGGGTAGGAGGGGGTTCGGAATGATACTCTCGGAGTTCTCCAATCAGGTTTTATATTATCTTAACCAATCTTTAATATATTTTTAAGATGAATACACTAGAATGACCCTCGACCACGGTCACAATCTGAATGATGTTTGCTACTCTTTCAATAATCTTATTCGATACAATTCCTAATTTAAAATGTTCCATCTACCCAGTCCGTCACAGTAAAGAGATCTGTAAAGGCGTGTATACAACATTTACAGTACCTACAGATGAGCTGGGCCATATTCACGGCATTTTACTGATATTCTAACTTGTATTACAGCGAAGTTGTAACTGACACTAAACCCAAGTAAAACTAGTGATATATGGACGGGAAGGGAATATGAACTACTGAACGTACGTCTCTTTAGCAATCTCGTGATATAAAATTTGTACGCTGTTTAATCGGAAAAAAGTGGAGATCTTTTAAATTGTGACATAACATTACCTGCTTTTTGGACAAATAAACGATTGAATTGAATAGTAAGACTTGGAAACACCATGTGCTAGTTTTCATCATTTGTCAGTGGTTGTAGCGTATGAACGTAGCTCATGTACCTTAAAACCTGTCTAGGCACCGCACAGATTAGCATTCAGCGCATTAATGTTAAAAAGCTAGGGCAGCGGCGCAAGTAGGTAGGTACTAGGTAGGTACACAATGGGATTCATCACCTGGCCATTATTTCTATAGAGCAAATGAACGTACCGAGTGCTGTATAAACAACAGGGTAATACAACGTTGGTACTTGACATACGTACTTACACGGAAGACACTTACTAAAAGCCTCAGGTATTCAACGGGAGTCTACTTTATTGCTAAAGCTAGGCATTACTTCTGCACGTACAGATTGTGTACTATAACTACCCTGTGTTGTCTTCGTGCAGTGTAACTAGATATATTAGATAAGTATAAGATATCTTACATATTGTTCTTTATCATTCTGTAAAATGTAATACTTCTTGAAAAAAACATTAAAAGTAAAGATTAGAGTAGTTAAGAGTATGTATTAAGAATTGATATCACGTGATACTCACTCACGTGACAAACTAATTTCTCAAATTATAGTAGTTTCTACAAGTTTATTCTAGGAAAGTCGGCATTTCGCCCAAATGGAAAGCCAATTTATGAAAGCCTGTTACATAAGTTTCTTAAAATATCACTCCGTTAGCCTGCGAATGTCAAAATACCTTTTGTGTGGAAAGCGTCCCACCTTAAACACGGTAAGGTACAACTCACACTAAAATTAGGGGTTAAGTTTATGAACCCGTATTTCCATGAATAGTTAAGGCCCTACACTGGAAAATCTAGCCCTCTTTGTAACTCTGTACTGACCACAGTAGGAAGTTACAAGGGCTGATTGCTAGATATCATGATTCTGGACTATATGATTGTGGTACTGACAATAGCCGAAACATGAATGCTTACACTTTGCTCGATAGAAATTGCGTCCAAAGTTGCGTCTTGATTTTTGGATTGTCTCTCAGTGTAGGTAAAAAACACGTTATCAAGCGACAAAACCTACTTAAAAGTGATGGTATTTTACTGGCCTTGAACTGGACAAGAGGAAATAATTTCCTTCATGATAAAATTCTAATATTTCTCATTATTTTTGATTTCGCGTTTTCGTACACAAACGCCCCCTTCCTTTCAATGTTGCATCTTGTGTTTTCATACGACAATGACATAAGCTTGTCTCTTACCGGTGGTACGCCCATTCGGCCGCGAGCCGCCAGAGACGTCGGATCTATGTCAGACAACGCGGCAAAATATTTTACGTAAAAAATAAAAACCAGTAAAATGTAGACCCACTGCTCCGTGCAGTGTGGAAAGAGCCAAAGGTCATTCCTACTGGCCAGTCAGCCGCGCCGAAATCCCACGCACACATACACAATAAAAATTTACGTAAATGATTAAAATTTTCAACAGGAGCTCTAGTGTAATGGTGGCTCAGTGGATCTCTTGTCGTCAATATTACTATATAACGGAAACTATGTATCAGGGTTCGAATCTCGTTGATGAATAACGTTCATTTTGTCTAATTTTAGTTGTTTCCTTTTTTTATTGAGCACAATTTTGTTTCATTTTTTATATATTATTTTTAAAAGTATAGGTAGGTATATATTTTTTATACTTATATATAAAAATATGTACCTACTTACGGTATTTTAGCCTACATGTTAAAATATCGTAAGAAATAATTATTATTATGTTTAACCAATAAAAAACTGCCGGTTTGATTGCGGATACAAATGTAATTGTTACAATTTCAAAAAAAAAAAAACAAAAACAAATGTATAAAAATCTTTTAAAGAAAACGTAATGTAGTAAACATAAAGTTTATTTAAAATTAAATACTATATTCTACTCGCTTACTAAATAAATGCTCATAAATAAACGCTTAAAACAGTTCGTTGGGCCAACTTACAAAAATTGACCAAGTACCTTTTATATAAGTAGTTATGAGTATCTAAATACACTCGGGGATTTTATTTGTTGAGCCACTTAGAGCTCACTTTATACTAGACGCTTCAAAGCAACTCTAGTAATACTGAGCTCTAAATGGCTGAAAAATTAAAGTCCCCGAGTGTACATAAAAATAATAAATGCACTTCGAACAAAACCAAAAATATGACCGCAGCCAAGGATCGAACGCGAGTATGATTCTAACGTTACTTGGAGATTTAAGCAAAACGGAACACCACAGGACCACCGTATGCATTCAGCAAGTTGGCGAAAACTAGTACTATTTATGACCGCCTTATTCACGTATGTTTTAGTCTTAGTTCAGATATTTCATACTAGTCGCTACATAATATAAAGGTGTAAAAGTACTCCTAGATTAGTGCCAATTACCTACGCGTATTTAAATCAATCAAAACGAAACTGTTGAATTGATCACACTTGTTTGTAAGCGCGTATTGCACTACTTTGATTACCTAGTTAGGGATTGAGAGAGCTGTCAGTTCATAAAGGTACAGCTTTGACGTAAAAGACATATATCTGTCATCTCCAGTCATAGTCTCTAATCCCGTTCTCATCGCGGTACAGTAAAGTAATATACTCCTCCTGTGTAGGCTCCTGTGCTCCTTGTCTCATTACTTGTAAAAAAACTATAAATATTGATTGTATTGTAATTAAAGTCGCGTTAAAATTGTTTTCTTATTTGTTGTAATGTAATAAAATTGTTGTAAATATTGTTTTCTTATATTGGTGTAAAGAGTGTTCTAATTCTGTTGTGTGCATATTTTGAAAGTTGTAAATATTTGATTGAACCGTAAAAGTCAGAATGGGAAATAAAACAAAGAAAAATAAATTGGCTACTGTGAAGCGGTTGAAGCAGCAAGCCAAAATAATGCAAACACGTAGATGGAAAAATAAAGATAGGTACGTAAGTAACTAGGTGCCTATTCATTATTTGGTTGTTCAGGATTTTGCATGTCAAATTTGAGAATTCCCGAAGTCAAGAGCACTAATTTTGTAAGTACACACTTAATATGTAGGTAAGTCGAATGATAATGCAAAATTATGGTTCCATAAACATAAAACTGGTCTAATAATAGATAACACGGTGGCCATAGCAACTATTGGGTATTACACACCACAAGATAAGCCTTAGACCTTCTACTACGCAGACCATTTTCGGGCAACGACACATAACTCGTACACCCCAGCCCAGTAGGGGAAACCAAGGAGGATTGATAAACATGTGATGGGTATAAATAATATATTGAATATAAAATCTATAGGGTGGAGTATTTGTTCGGCGGAAACCCGTAACAACACACACCAGTGGCGGAGCGTCCATACAACTCGATTCCCACCGGCTTGCCTAATTTCCAGCCAGTTCAGTTCTTTTACTACGGCTCATGAAGAATAGGAAAAGCCAAGTATTTCCGGCTTCCCTAAGAATATTTTTGACGCGCCGCCACTGACACACACTACAAGTTAGATGACAATACAATATTATCTTGACTAGTGCTAGAAATTGATAAGTCTGTATAAAGAAACTTCCATTTCTAGTACACTGGCAACAGCTTCAACGTCAGATAAATCTGATAATCAAGATATCGACAGATCGGAGCTGAATTGCGACCAGGCAAATTTCAGTTTATATTTGGATTTGGACTCGTCAACAATACACTCTGCAGAAAACATGTAAGCCAGCATGCATTAGGTTATACTAATTTTTTAACAACAGTGCTATAAATAGACCAGTGGAGTCGATAATTCATTTAGATTGTCATGCGAAATCATTGTATAATTATTACTGAGTTTAGGACTGATTCTTCCATCGTCAAACATTATTTACCCGTCGAATAATTCACACAAATGAAATTTATTCCACAAATAACGATTCACGTTTCTGACAATTGTAAAAAATGTTTTACACTTGATTAGAGAACACCGACTTGCATGAAAACTGAAAATTTTATTCGTTTGTTTAGTCAGCAAATAATGTAAAACATATTTTGTTTTGATAGGTTTTAAAATTGTTTACAGTTGGTATACAGTTAAAAGTCCGTATTTTTTGTTCGTAGGATCCATGATTATTATGAAAAATAGTATTAATTTTGTGATAAGATGAAATAAAATATTATTATAAACTATCTGTCGGTATAAAGTTTATTTTTTATTAATAAATTATTTTATTATATTTTCAGTAATAATAAAACTACGAAAGAAGCAATTGAACATAGCCTGCCAGTAGAGTTTCTACTTGACTCAGATTCTTGTAGACAAAATAAACCTGGACCATCTGAAAAAAACAACAGCACACAAAAAAAGCGAAAATTATTTCATGACGATCAGGATGGTCCAAGTAAAAAAAAAAACAAAAGTGAAAAATCAGCACCATACGAAATTTCTTTGGAAAATGACGATGTTAGTTGGTTTTTTGTTATATGGCGACCTGTATATTAACAATCTAAGAAAAACGGTTTAGGGCAAATGATGATTATTGCAATCGTTCTTTTATTTATTATTCTTATGACAATTAAAATAATAAAATAATGGATTACATTATTCTCTGGACGGTATACGAAGATCCCTATGACACTTGCAGTGACATACCATATAGTGATGTGCATGTGTCGATACTTCAATTGTTTTGCGTCCTCTCACGTACATTTATTTAAACCTCAAATGCGGTTATCGTGTAAAAGACGTTTCTGGCTACTAAACCGCCATTTTTAGGGTTCCGTTTCCGAATGGTCCAAACGGAACCTAATTGTTGTCACTCATGCGTGCTTCCGTCGGTCGTCTGTCACAAAAATATTTTTCGATGATGTTTTAAAATTCCCTTTGACCTATTGACATATAATTTGGACATATACGTCACTAGTGAAGAGAGTACTCGCCGGCAGTGCGAACAGCCAGCGATCAACTATAAATATTTCAGTGACTTACTGCCACGGGATCTATATCTTTTGTTCGCTTCTTGAGCGAGAAAATCACCGATAGCTAATCGCTTCCTCACCGTTGGTGGGACCAGTGCCTCGCTGTGTTCAGTGTGGGACTCGTCGGCGAGACCCCCCCTCTCTCTCTCGCAAAAAAGACAGGCCTGTCTCGCTGTGTATCGGCGAGAGAAGCAATGAGAATAAATAATAAATAAGAAAGCAAATAAGAAGCCCCAATTATAAAAAGAAAATTAAACTATATTAGTTACAGACATTTTATAATATTCCCTATATACTGTGTGTAGGCACTGGTCTGTCCTTACCTTAATATTTACTATTATGATGTATTTGCTACCTAAATTTATGGTACGAGTTGTTTTCCTTGGTTACTTCACGAGCATTCCCAGTAATATCTAATTAACTACCTAGTTAATGTATCTAATACTAACTTTGCCCCGAAATGTGACCATTCGTTGAATTATTATAGAAAATTTAATTAACTAGTCAATTTTGACTTATATTGCACCACTTAAATTTAAACTTTCGTGAGACATGTTATAACTTTATTTTACTAAACGGTTGAAACTCAAGTATTAACACAACATCGAAACATGTCGCCCGAAGTGACAAATAATACGCGAGTTTTAACCGTTTAGTAAAATAAAGTTATATCGCAACAGGCAGAAGGGACGTATTCTTACGCCGCACCAGAAGAAAGACCAGTAACTACAGGTCAAAAATGACCTGATATGCCGCAGTGAACGTGTTAAATAAACAATAAATATGTAATTTAACGTTGTTTTATTTTTACACAGTCACGTAACAATTAAATTGAAATATAAGACACGATTTATTATTATCACTTCAATTATCGACATCTGTTATCGACAGCACCACTTCCTTAGTCGATACAGACCAACGATATAACTTTTGCAGTACGTCACCGTGTATATTCCGTTAAGCATATTTCTGGGAAATAAGGGACAATTCAAGTTTCTTTCATATTGTTATTATGTAAATGTTACAATCCTACATAAATTAATTAGCTACATTCCCAAAAGATGCTTATTAACATTTCGATGTGACAGCGACGCTGTTCCAAGGTTATATAAATGAACTGTCATATCAAGTGTCATAGGGATCTTCATATACCGTCCCTTCAATAGTAACCCCTAAACTGCAGTTATAAGTTAGAAATTATTAATTTGAAAATTTTTTTTTAGGATACCAAGGATTATGGCCATAGATTAGTCCAAGTTAATCATTTCATGGATGAACTCGTCCGAATATCTGGTCATGAATCCTTATTCCAATGTTCATTGAGCACCATGAAGCTAGTTTCGGAAAAAAAACATGGGCTCACGTCAAAGTTTTTAATCTTGTGCTCCATGTGTCATGAAGAATTTGAAGTAACGAATTCCACGGAAAATTTGAACCACAAAGCGGTAGAAGGTGCAATGGCAGCTGGTTGTGGATCTGCACAATTGAGACAGTTTACAGCCGCCTTAGACTTGCCACTTATATCACAATATACCTATGATATTTGCCATGATGAGGTATGTAAAGACTGGGAAGTGACGGCGTGGAATGAAATGAAAAAGGCTGGTGAAAGGGAAAGAGAGGCTGCTATTCAAGAAGGAAGAGTAAACAAGGACGGTATTCCTCTTATAGACGTTATCGTTGATGGTTGCTGGGCCAAGCGCTCTTATAAAACTAATTACGCGGCACTGTCTGGGGCCGCTACTATTATTGGAAGACGTTTTGGTCAAGTATTATTTATCAGCGTCAAAAACAAATATTGTTGCATTTGCGCAAGGGCTGAGAACCGAAAAGAGACCGTTAGGGATCATGAATGCTTCAAAAATTACAGCGGGTCATCTACTGGTATGGAGGCGTGCATTATAGCAGAAGGGTTTAAACAATCAATAGAAATGCACCAGGTTATATATTCAAGATTTATTGCAGACGGTGACAGCAGCACATATGCCAAAATTTTAGAAGCGCGACCCTATTCAGATGTCACAGTGGAGAAAATAAATTGTCGGAATCATATTTTAAGAAACTTCTGCAACAAACTGCAGCAATTAAAAGTTGATACAAAATACAGTGTCAAAGAGAGAAAACAGATAACTACTGAGAAAATACTAAGTGCCAGAAAATACATATGTAATGCCATAAAGTACCACAAAGAGAATAGAGGGCAGAACAGTGTGATAAAATTACACAAAGATGTGAATTTGTCTATAAATCACGCCTTTGGGAATCACCGCGAATGCAACGCAAATATTTGCAATAAAGAAAAGACAATACAAGGTTCGCAACAGATAATAAATGGTCATATTTGGCATAAAATTCGTTTTATTGCAGCCAACGTTGCTTCACATTCGAGAAGTTTGATAGAGAATGTTGACAGCAATGTAGTTGAACGCTTTAATGGAGTTATTGCAAAATTTGTGGGGGGGAAAAGAATTAACTATTCATTAAAACGATCCTACCAAGCGAGATGTGCAGGGGCAGTAATTTCATTCAACAGCGGAAAACTTCATACAACGGTGTCTAACTCTATTTATCAGAAATCTCCTTTAAATGGGCTCAAGAAATTTGAAGAAAAGGTTGAAAAACGAAGGAATTATAATAGAATACTTAAAAGAAAGAAAAATCGACACTTAATGCCAAAGAAAATTGATTTTGACTACGGTGAAAATGTAGATACTCCGGACATGGACCCCGACACATACGAAATGACAAAAGAAACGTTTTTGAAAAATCTAGAAAAGACAGAAAAAGAACGTAGTGAAATACAGCAACGAACTATATTGCAAAGCGAATGCGGAGAGTGGATGGAGCTACGCAGAAACCTTCTCACTGCTTCTAACTTTGGTAAAGTTGTTAAAAGAAATAAAACCAATAGCTGTGCAAACATAGTCAAAAATATGTTATATAAGCCAGACATTGGACATGTTGCGTCTATAAGCCACGGAAGAAAACACGAACATGTAGCGATTGAAGAGCTATCGAATTTACTGAACGTAAAGATTGATCAGTGTGGCCTTTTTATCGATCGAATGCATCCATTTTTAGGCGCTACTCCAGATGGTATGATAAATAAAAACACGTTGGTGGAAATTAAGTGTCCTATGGCACCGTACAGAATAGGCATTGATGAAGCCATTAAACAAGGCAAAATGCATTTTTGGCGGTTAGACAAGAAAACTGGTGAAGTTTATGTTAACAAAAAATCCGATTGGTTTATGCAAATTCAGGGACAGTTACATATTTCCGAAAAAGCAGAATGCATTTTGGCAGTTTGGTACGGAGAAAACAAGATTAAAACCGAAATTATTATAAAAGATGATAAATTTTGGCAAGAACTGATGGAACCAAAATTGCTGTCCTTCTATTTTGACTGTCTTCTACCAGAACTGGTTGATCCCCGATTTACCAGAAATAAACCAATACGTGATCCAGATTACGTCAAGATAAAAGATAAAAAGATGACCAAAAATAAGGAAAATGTAACACTAGAAATTACTGAACATATAAAGACAACGGAACGTAAACCGAACGAGAATAACCAAAGAATAACCGAGTCGATAATTGATTTCTCTAATTTTTAAATAAATGACTAACCTAACCTACGTTAATTTATTAAAAAAATTGAGTAGTCAACTATCGTTATAACGCTGTGTTACTTTTATTTATTGATTTGTATAATAATACTTATTTATGATACAACTGTGAAAAATAAGCTTTTTCCCAACTCATGTCAGTTCAAAACACTCACTTCGTTCGTATTTTACGATCACCGACATCCATTGGGAAAAAGCCTATATTTCAACATGAACGGGTGGATTTTAAAAGTAACTTTTTTAGGTATCACACGCTAGTTACAACTTACAACAATGTTGATCACAAAACAACTCCAAATGGATTGTTATATATTAAAGTAAGGCATACCATTATTTTATACATTAACCATTGATAAAATCGAGGATCGACAAGGTTTGGTAGAAGACAATCAAATAGGACAGCATTTTCGGCTCCATCATCAGTTCTTCTTGCCAAAATTTAGGTATCATCTTTTATAAAAAAAAAACTTGTTTTCTCCGTACCAAACTGCTGAAATGCATTCTGCTCTTTCGGAAATATGCAACTGTCTCTGAACTTGCATAAACCAATCGGATTTTGTGTTAACATAAACTTCACCAGTTTTCTTGTCTAACCGCCAAAAATGCATGCATTGGATCGATACAAAGGCCACACAGCTCAAACTTTACGTTCAGAAGATTCGATAGCTGTTCTAGAACTACATGTTCATCTTTTCTTCTGTGGCTTATAGACGCAACATGTATAATGTCTGGCTTATATAACATATTTTTGACTATGTTTGCACAGCTATTGGTTTTATTTCTTTTAACAACTTTACCAAAGTTAGAAGCAGTGAGAAGGTTTCTGCGTAGCTCCATTCACTCTCCGCATTCGCTCTGCAATATAGTTCTTTGCTGTATTTCACTACGTTCTTTTCTGTCTTTTCTAAATTTTTCAAAAACGTTTCTTTTGTTATTTCGTATGTGTCGGGGTCCATGTCCGGAGTATCTACATTTTCACCGTAGTCAAAGTCAATTTTCTTTGGCATTAAGTGTCGATTTTTCTTTCTGTTAATTATTCTATTATAATTCCTTCGTTTTTCAACCTTTTCTTCAAATTTCTTGAGCCAATTTAAAGGAGATTTCTGATAAATAGAGTTAGACACCGTTGTATGTAGTTTTCCGCTGTTGAATGAAATTACTGCCGCTTCGATCGCTTTAATGAATAGTTAATTCTTCCCCCCCCCCCCCACAAATTTTGCAATAACTCCATTAAAGCGTTCAACTACATTCCTGTCAACATTCTCTATTAAACTTCTCGAATGTGAAACAACGTTGGCTGCAATAAAACGAATTTTATGCCAAATATGACCATTTATTATCTGTTGCGAACCTTGTATTGTCTTTTCTTTATTGCAAATATTTGCGTTGCATTCGCAGTGATTCCCAAAAGCGTGATTTATAGACAAATACACATCTTTGTGTAATTTTATCACACTGTTCTGCCCTATTCTCTTTGTGGTACTTTATGGCATTACATATGTATTTTCTGGCACTTAGTATTTTCTCAGTAGTTATCTGTTTTCTCTCTTTGACACTGTATTTTGTATCAACTTTTAATTGCTGCAGTTCGTTGCAGAAGTATGTTAAAATATGGTTTCGACAATTTATTATCTCCATCTGAATAGTTATTTCACATATTAAGGATCGACTTTCGTCAATTGTGCAACTACGAATACTGAAGTTCTTTGGTCACATCTCCAGAAACGACGATTCAATGGAGAGACTGGTGGTTCAGGGACGAGTGGAAGGCAAGAGAGCACGTGCCCGATCACCAACTCGCTGGACTGACTTGATCAAAAAAGCTACGGATTCCACCATGGTCCAATGTACTCGCGATGCCTCTAACCGGCAGAAATGGAAGCTTATCGCTAACAGAGCTGTCCTCGAAAACTACAACAACCCACCGAACATCGGTTCGTGTACCTCGTCTGCGAAACCACGACCACTCCGACAAGAGTGACCGACTAAGAAGAGAAGAATAGTTATTTTGTCCCAACTCAAACAAATGAAATAATGCCATCGAATTGACGCGAAACTTTTTATTTGCGAATAAAGAATAAATGGTAAATGTGGGGTGTAGTTCTACAAAAAAAATAAACTATGGTTTTGAAGAAAAAATATTTTTTATTTATGCTATCGTTATTTTTATTTGATACGCTAATAAAGGAAAAAAATATATGTAAGTAGCATTAATAACAATACCTTCATGTTTTTTATAAGTACCGCGTCGACAGCAAATAAGTAGGTATACGACCTGCGTGAAGGTAGGTAAGTAGGTAGACACTGTAGTCTATGGATGCCTGAATTCCATAGGAACTACAAGTAATTGCTAATATTATATTGATTTGAGGATTAATTGACAGCGCATTTTTAATTTTGTATGGAAATACAGGATATAATATAAAACGAATTCCACGCAAAGTCGCGGGCAAAAGCGAGTTCATTTTATAAACAAAAAAATGTTTTTATTACACTAATACATAACAGTTTCCGATTCTGGTATAATAATTATATTAATAGGCTATATTTTACCACACCCTCCCCTATCACAGTAAAAAATTTTAAAACCCTACAGCGGTAAAGATACCAATTGCATTTGCCTTTTCATATTATAATGACTACTGTCGTGTAATAATTTCAATCAAGGAATCAAACCGTGCAGAACGAAGGAATATTAGCAGGAATTAAAAAAAACCGGGCGACCTTGGTCTACGTAACATAGACTGCATACAGTGCATACTCAGTTGTTTCCAGTAAGGTTTCCTTTGAAGACCGGTCTGTGGACCAAGGTCGCTCCGTTCTAGGGACTTGTCGGCTACCGTCTGGATTCCACAGATTGCGCTTAACCTGGGGGCTACCGCAAACCACAAACGAAGTTTCTCGTCTCTGTCGCACTTACGTACAGACTTGCAAGTACGACAGAGAAGGAAAATTTCGTTTGTGGTTCGCGGTAGCCCCTCTGAGGGCCTACCGTGGACCGAAAACGAAGTTCGAATATCTCTCTGCTCTCTGTCAATCGCTCGAATAAGCAAGCCCTCTATTCCGGTGCGCAGCGGTCGTGCACGCTGTGTAACCGAGCCTTAAAATCGCTCTCAACTGACGACTAACGAACCTCGAATACATCATGTCATGACATTGTGATTAGGTACTACTTATAAAGATTACGTCATACTTAATGAATAGGTGGTTAGTAATGAAATTATTGTACATGACAAATTGTATTTAATATTACGATAACATTATTGGCCGACACGCCATCTATCTGAGTATTCACAAATAGTCCGCTGGGCATAATGCTTAGTAACGAGTTCTCAATTATGTCGCTAGGTGACGTGACGTGCACGCACGAATACGAATGTGTGCGTAAAATATATGTACGAGAGCTTGTCTAGACGAATGAAAACGTAGTAAGGCGTGGCTTAAAATACCTAACGTTGCTCCGATACATCGCCTTAATAGTAGCACTCGCCGTTGATTTTAAATTGATTCGGATTTAGTATGTATGTACACATTGTTAGTCGATTATCGACAAACGCCCGCGGGCCGCGGCAGACGCCGATACTCGATGCTGCTAAGTGCTAACACACAACAATGTTTTGTACGCATGAGGCAGGATTATTTTAAATTATGTGATATCCAGCCGATCAAATATACTGCATACTAAAATTTTATTAGTTTCTACATCGACGGTCCACACAGTTATTGTAATATGAAATCAAAAGTGTAAATAAATGTAATGGACGGTCACAATAGGCGTAACTCGTTATTATCGCGAAAATAAACACTCCTTTCTATTAGACTAAATGTGTCTATTAACGCTAATGACTTTGAATTACATACAGGCGCATATGACCGCCCGAAGATAATTCAATCACAATTATTAGGTACACCTGCACGCGGTGTTCTTATTTTATAATAAAAGAAATGTGAAGCTTAAAAAAATGGCATACATTTAAAACAAGAGACCGGTAACGTAAAAAAATTAACGAATGGGAGCGGACAAAGAGTGTATTCCGTGCTCATTGTTACCGATTTCAGAGTGCGATTTACTAATAGCTGCTATTAGCCGACCGAATGGGTGGTGTTGCGTGCACTGTCACTGCCGGCCTTATCGACTCACAAAAAACATAATTATTCCTAGAACGGTAATACTAAAACCGTCATTCGCGTACAGATCAAGTAACGGTAATGGTGCGAATGTCGTGTCAAGATATTTGGCGCTGTCGACCACCTTCCCATTGGTAGCGGTTGTGCAACTGTAAAGAGGCCTCGAAATGTAATTAGGCGTGATTACTAATTATCGCGAGTAATTACGCATCATTTGAAGCGTCAGTAGGTGAAGTAGATTCCTGTTATAATGGAAGTACAACTACAAAGCAGTGACAGTTGTAATGTTACTAATGTTTCATGGTAAGATTACCATCTGTGATTTCCGGACAAGCGGGAGTGCGGTCATTAGGTGCCAAATCTCGAGTCGACGACGGTTACCGCCGCAAACGGTACTCGCCGCTACAGGGCTGGGCTGGAGGGCTCAGATCAGAGATGGGCAAAATTTATTCGAATGATGAATAACGAATTATTCGCGAATGACGAATAAATTTCTCGAATGATTATTATTATTCGCGAATAATTTATTCGCAAATGATTTATTCGCGAATAATTTATTCGTGGAATGAATTAGCACGAATAATTATTTTTATGTGAATATCTGAAGCATACCCTTAAATATTATTTGTGGATTTAATCCAAATCAAAAAACGAATAGATCATTCGTATTCGTCATTTTAAAAGTGGATGTTTGATTTATACGCGAATAATAAAATCGTGAATTATTTTTTATTCGAATAAAATCGATGCGACACGTGTATACATTGTTTTTTTTCTTTTAGAATACATGCCTGCGTAGTTGTTTTACAACCCTACTTGAAGATAACAATTAAACTATGGATGTTGGTAATGGTTGGAAACTGAATTTTCGCCACTTCATCTGAAATGAACTTTACCTATTGCCGCACATGCAGCACATGCCGGCAAGTCATCACGGCCTACCAGCATAAATTCAACTTCTGATTACCTATGCAATGCGCGGCGCTTATCTCAGTGGCAGTTATACATGGAATGAGGGCCGAAGTGAGTCGAGACAGTTCGTCAATCGCATAGAAGAACAGATTGCGACCTAACTACGTAACTACTGTGTCATTAGATTACATTGTTCATTGATTGGAGACAATTTTTGAATAGCGTGATGATGGACGCCGCTTACCCATTTATAAAAGTATTTGAGACTCAAGCTAGTATTAGTAGGTTATTTTAGAGAAAATGTTTTGTAATTTGTTATGCCTATTAGAAGTACAAATAAACTTAACACTAATAAAAGTGACTCGTTAGTGCCATTTTATTGTAAAACTCTCAATTTAAATAGAATCGTGATCTATTGTGCGTAAGGTTTTTTCAGGTAAATTAAATTTATTTGAAGATGTCTACGTATAAAAAAGTTGAGGCAAGAAATACAAGTTAGTCTAGGCACTTCCTCGTTAGAATTTAGAGAGCGTCAAATACTTACCTTATTACGTGCTCAGCGGTACGTTTAAAATTCAATATTGGAGATGTCTAAAAAACGTCGAACTCTTCAATCGATAAGCCCACCCTACGGGAAACGAAAGTGGATCGGTTGTTTTAAAAAATAAAAGCACGGCACGGATCACGTATCGCACGCCGGGCTATTAAATTTTCCGCTAGATTTTGATGACAAACTGGACAACTGCCATTATTAGCAGACTCGCAATGGCCAACCAATGCCATTGCGTTGATCTAATTAAATTAATGGCATAGTTAATTTTATTAGTTTTTTTAAGATAACAAGTGTAGTTGAGGCACAGACTTATGTCGCGAGAACAATATGGGCCGCCCGTGGCCGCGCCGAGACCCATACATACATTTAACAAAAAGTTTATGAAAGTCGAAAGTAACGCTTTCACTTGCGAGACGTTATTGTATTGTGCGTCAATTGTAAAACATCCAAATTGGTATAATGAAGTTCTTTACGGTCAATTGTAGATTTATTTACAAATGGAACAATTAGGTCGAACATATAGTTATTTGACTCACGGTACCTATAATGGTGAGATCACTTCCGTGTTTAATTAAGGCCTATCCACCGTTTGGGCTGGTATACAGGTGATTTTTGGGCCTAACGCTCTGAAATTAACCAACCAAAAATTTAAAATAAATGTATTTTAACCAGTCTGGTTTAAGCTTATTATTCTCTATAAGTCAAAAATAAATAGAAATATATTACTGCTTTTATGATGACCGTGTTATTAGTCTGTAAGATGTATGTTATAAGCATCAGTTCATCTTTATTCGGTATATATTAATAATATCAGTTACACGAATATATTTATATATAAATAATAATAAATAATAAATATTTGTGGACAATCTTACACAAATCAACCTAGTCCCAAACTAAGCAAAGCTTGTACTATGGGTACTAAGCGACGATATACATACCTACTTATATATATAGATAAATAAATACTTAAATACATAGAAGACATCCAAGACCCAAGAACAAATATTCGTGCTCATCACACAAATAAATGCCCCGGCCGGGAATCGAACCCGGGACCTCCAGCTTCGCAGGCAGGGTCACTACCAACCATACTACCAACTAAGCTAAAGCGGTCGTCGAAAATATATTTCGATTTAAATTATTAACTCATTTTTTTAAAGTTTTTTTTTGCTACGTCTACGTTACCCGAAGGCTGGCTGGAACAGGCCATTGTTCATCGATAAGACCGCCTGTTGTTTACCTCTACTTTTAAGTTTAATATTCTGTGATTTGTTTAGTTGGGCATGTATTTTAGTCCTATCGGTACGCCAAAAAATGCTGCAAATTGGGTTAAAAGCAAGAAAATCGGTACGATTGATCTTTAGGGCATATGCATCAATTTGACTCGTTGGACGAAAAAATAAATAAACAAAAGGAGTGGAGGAACCCAAACTTGGTATGTTTTGAAAAGAATTTTTATTTTAATCTAAAATAAGTGACTGAAATGTAATATTGTGATATAATTTTAGAACCGGCTCAGAAAGACCTTTCATTTGATACCACACACGATAGGTTTCAGAACATTTTTTTTCCCTTACTAAAAAAAGATGACATCATAATTTTTCATGGGCACAACCGAAATACATCATCTGTGAAAATTTCAGCTGTCTAACTATTACGATTCATGAGATACAGCCTGGTGACAGACGGACGGACGGACGGACATCGAAGTCTTAGTAATAGGGTCCCGTTTTACCCTTTGGGTACGGAACCCTAAAAAGGGAAGAACATTTATGTGTATCTACCGGGCCTCCGTTTGTTACACAAAATGGACACCACTGGTGGTCTACCACTTTTCGACTCTATTATGTGTACATACGTTACAGTCCAAAAGTCGTAGAGGTCTTTCTTTGCTGAGTGTACCTACTTCAACAAGACAAAAGATGATTTTAAATTTATTTAAAATAAGGTTTATGTCCAAAGAGTAAATAATTAAGCTAGTCCGTGCCGTGCCATATATACCATAAAATTGTTTACTTCTTGGAACTTAGAGATATGAAAATTGCGACTTTACTATACGTTGTGATGTATAACTTCAAATATTTGACACATGACAACTTCCATAGAACGTAAAAAACCATGAGTCATCGAAATTATAAATAAAATCAGGTAATAATAATACGGCTTCTCAAGTAAATAAAAAGATAATTTGACTTTTCTCAAACATAATTTAACCCACGTTACATTTTTTCAGATCATAGTTGTTGAGGATCTTCCGATAATAATTCACCACCCAAACAGTTACGAGTTGTCTTTTATTTTTTAAAACCAGTGTTGTGACCAAGTCTGTCGTTTCCATTCAAATGACATTTCCGTAAATTGATAGAAATCGATTAGGTATAAACGATACATTTATGATCAAAACCGAATATCATACAATTAAACTATGAAGAACAACACGATAGTCAAATTGTACTACAAACCTGAACGTACACCTTTGCCATGTTGGAATAAAATAGTTATCGATTTCTGAACGAGAGAAAGTATAATTAATTAATTCTCTCTTTGTGTAGAATGATACAATTGTGATATGGAATATATTTATATAGGCTTGATAAAAGCATTTCAAAAATCGATGCAATGAACCATTCGATAATAATCGCTTGACTTGACAGAGGAGATGTCTTAGCCTCATCACTACAAACTTCAATTCATATGTCACAAATATTTGAAGTTACATATCACAATCTATATGTAAACTAATTTTCTAATTAGAAGCTTAACTTCTACTTCGGTTACATAGTAGTTGCAGAAGCTGTTAGCTGCCCCCAGCAAAAGGTAGGTAGTAATGCCAGCATGTACCTCTAAAAACCGGCCAATTGCGTGTCGGGCCACGCGCAAGGTAGGGTTCCGTAGTCGTTCACCCGTTACATTATATGGACTAAAAAGTTCGAAAACTTATATTTACTATGTTTTTGAAAGAATTAACATTATCTAAGGTATCAATGGAAATTGTACGAAAGTTTGCTTTTGCAAAGTACATTTCTGAAGTTCGACTATTACTCGTTAACTAGTAATGTCTACTTAGCTGTGATAGTTTTCCTTTTAAATTCATCATATATACTACTAACCATGATTTTTTTCACATGCCTAGTAGCCACCGTTTAGCTGGCAGGGGGGGGGGGGACACTTGACCATAGCAAAAATTATCACTTCAAAGCTTAATATCACGCTAAACAATTCTTTAATCAAAAAATGCTTTTAGAAACCTTATAATATTTTTAAAAGAGCTATCCAACGATACCCCACACGATGGGGCTTGGCAGAAAAAAAAATTGCACCACCACTTTACATGTAGGGGAGGTACCCTAAAAAAATTTTTTTTTAAATATTTTATTCTATCGTTTTGTCGGCGTCATTGATATGTATAATCATGCCAAATTACAGTTTTCTAGCACTAACGGTTACTGAGAAAAACGGGGGTCGGACGGACGGACGGACGGACATGGCGAAACTATAAGGGTTCCTTGTTTACTACGGAACCCTAAAAAGGCATATTACCTAATGCTTTTATTATGACGTAGCATAAACGTTAAGTGTTGTTAATTAGTAAGTTATTAACTAAATAATTCATTTATTTATTTTTCAAAGCACGTAACAGTCAGATTTACTTTTCTACGGAAATTTTGGCTTAAGGAAAATTTACATTGCTCACTATTAGATAAATGTAATACGTGTACATTTAATTGTATTATATAGAAATAATTACCGTTTGTGTGGGAAGGACAGCGAAGGTCGCGTCCATTGCGTGTCCCCGAGGTGACAGCGCGCTTTCAGCAGTCCGACGGAGCACCGCACCGCCGCCACAGCCGCCGAGGCCAACGGCTGTCGCGGTTAGCCAGTATTTAATAGATATTATTACCGTTTGTGCGGGAAGGACAGGCGCGGCTTCGTCCATGGCGTGTCACAGGTCTCCCCCAGATGACGGCGCGCTTTGCGCGGTCCACGGACGCCAGCAGTCCCCCACTGCAGGTGCCTGACACCGCCGCCACAGCCGCCCAGGCCAACGTCTGTCGGGTTAGCCAATAATAAATAGACATTATTACCGTTTGCGTGGGCAGGACAGGTGCGGCTTCATCCATGCCGTGTCGCAAGTCTCCCCAGGTGACGGCGCGCTTTGCGCGGTCCACGGACGCCAGCAGTCCCGATTGTGGGTGCCATGGCACCGCCGCCACAGCCGCCCAGGCCGTCTGTCGCGGTCAGCCAGTATTAAATAGACATTATTACCGTTTGCGTGGGCAGGACAGGTGCGGCTTCATCTATGTCGTATCACAAGTCTCCCCAGATGACGGCGCGCTTCGCGCGGTCGACGGACGCCAGCAGCCCCGACTGCGGGTGCCACGACACCGCCGTTACGGCCGCCCTGCAATAGTACAACATATTTTACTACTCGCGTCTAACGTAGTGAAAACAAATTAGATCTTAGACTGTCATATAAACTTGTGGGGCGTTACAGGAAATCTGTCATCAACATTACAGAAAATGATTATGATAATACGTAACCTTTTTAACTTATAAAATTGTTTTTACCTCGTGAATGTGTTGAAAACCGTCTTATGATACACGTGAATGAAAAAATGTAATTATGTTACTGCTGTAACCTTCTACAACAGATAACAAAATTTACCTTTTTTAATTACATTGACTGTCGTTATGCTGGTGCTGGTCATTGCCTACGGTTTCTGAACGCATTTTAGAGGATTTATGATATGTGAGTAGATAAACCACTATTATTAATTTGAAAACTACTAATGATTTTGATTCTAACGTATTTCTTTTCAGATTTCGTTCTCTACACAACGCCTTAATTTGAACGAACTCGATGTACAACACCTATTTTAGAGAACAGAACGGTAAAACTTAGTAATAGTTTAGACATGATTTAGTATAGCTATGTCGTTCAAAGCCAGATTATAAATAGGTCGTCCTTTACTAATATATATCCTAGTTAAGGAGGGCAAAATACAGGTCAGCTAAATATTTATTTCTCGTTTAAATGAATATTTGGTCACGCCTACGACAGAACCGACTCCTCAAATAAGGCTTTATGAAGAATTAATTCTGAAGGCTTTGATGTGATAGCGCTACTTACGAAGCACTGACCAGCTTTCACCGTCCCGCCAGTTTATTATTTTTTATGACATTTTCGAGCCAAATCGGTGCCCTAAGAATATAAATTATTCTAAGCACCAATAATTTTTAATTGTGGCTTGCTACCTATGCGGTATTATTTTTATTTAGTCAGCATGTGAAGGATGGGTTATCAGATAAGGGTTTTTTGATTATTTTTATCCATTTCAAAACTAACAAGCCAGCTGCAAAGAAATCTATGCTATGAGGGTTAGGTTTCTATAGAAACTTATAGTTCGTGTCATCCTCTACTTAATACTATTCTGTTATCAAAATGTGTAATGATGTGTTCACCTGTAATAGGGGTATAGTTAGTATACACAACTGTAAGGCCAAGCGCTGTCAAATTAACTCGAGCAAAAGTCTACCTAACAGTCAAATCTCTAAGTCGAGTTTTGCTTGCGTTCGTTTGACAGAATTTGGCCTTAGAGTTTTGTACGAACTATACATAAGTGACCAAATAGATCGTATAACTATAATATTGTAATAATTATATCTTATGTACTCTGTTCGTGTTCGTGTCCCGTATAATACAAATAAATCCACGACGACGCGCTCCTCCGCAGCGAATCTCATACTATACTATGCGCAATTGTACGGAATGAGCGCCTGGGCGGTGGAGGGGCGCGCCTTTGTGGATGACACGCACTTTACCGGTAACACTCGTATTGTAGGTATGTGAAAGATGATGAGAGACACATTATTTATTTAGTTTAACGGCGGTAGTAAAGTTACAATGCCCATTATGTAAGAGTTATCTTTATGAGATTCCCAGAAACATCATACCACACACACACACACAAACACATGGGAATCTGTTAAGGTAAATTCGGAGAAAGGGCAACACACCACCGTGTGTTAAATTACACGAGCTATGTCCAGCTCCACGATTTTTCAAAACTACGTAATGAATGTTACTTTTATAAATTGTGAAATCGGTAAATAGGTAACTCAATTGGCATAAAATAGGTCATTTGTAGAAATTGAATAGATTAGATTATTTATTTCATGATAAAAAATTGCATTATAAATTGGCGTACATGTCAAAGTTATAAGAATAGTTATCAATGTTACCATGATCGTCAAAACAACAAAAATAAAAATACATATTGTACTCAAATATAGATATTTATTTAATTTTTTCACTGATTTTCACGAAGGGCAATTACGCCCCAGCACCTTAAGCTCTTGCTAACATTACGGCACTCAAATATATGCTACTTACTGGCACTTAGATATGTCATACAACAACTTAAGGGTTAATTCAACCACCTCATAATAGTGTTAGTAGGTATCTTGAGTTTTAGTACGCAAATAATGCAAAGAAACCGCGAATCGATTTGCATATATTGTTCGGACCTCAGCACCTCTCGTCACATCACAAGCTTTTGGCGGTTACCTATCCAATGACAAAGCTATTGTGCTCACTATACTGACTATGACGATACCGTGAAACTTTGTTTTCCTTTGAGACGTTGCTATAAGTTCTATTGATATTTATAACCCGGATAGATAAAGTCTAAAAAGCGCAGAATTCAGCGCACAATCGCATTCCATATGTGGCATTGTCCATTACCCGTGATGGCTTCTGAAAAACGCATTTCTTCTTTCGTAACGACACTTAGGCTAAGAAAAAAAGAAAGTTTTACTGCTCTATTGAGGACCAGTTCGTAAACGGCAGTGTAATAAAGATGTTACCGGCAGCAGCCAGCATTCGCAGACAATGTAATTCTATTAGGGGTAGCGCTAGCAGAAAAGTATCAAGTACAAGATTGGCGTGAGATGAAGATTATCTTTAAATGTAGTAGAAGGTAGGAACATTTTCAATACAAATATTCTTTATTGTGTTAGGTATCGGTATCAGGTATATATATGTATAATATATATGCAACACAAGTAGAGGCAAACAATGAAGACGGTTTATCGCTAACGAACAATCTCTTCCAGGCTACCAGGGTAGCGGAAAACAAATAAACCTAGAACTCTTTGTAGGTGATGCAGAAAATAACGAATGAAACCATTCCACCTAAGAAATGCCACATTGTCACTATAAAAATAATTTTGATACGTATATAAATATTTCTCTTTACTTAGATAATTATTAAGAGACCGGATCGTTACAAAGGTATCCAAGTGAGCTGACGGAAACAGGAAACATATTTTTATGAACTATTTATATGAAAATCAGTTTATATGAACTGAATGCAAACATTTTGAATGTGCTGAAGCTTTTTATGTAACGATGCGCGTTATACATAAACTTTCTGGTTGTGTTTTAGGTAGTCACGCATTCATTTTAAATTATACATTTTGAACTACATTTCCGATTCCACGTGATTCTGCGCAGCCATTTTCTGGCAGTCCAGTTCCATTTTGGATATTGATCGATGATCAAAACCTGTTAAACAACAACTAAATCAGACCATTATCATAGGATACACGTTAATAAAACGTATCACCCCAAGTAGAAGGTCGAAGTCAACCGTATTAAACGCATTACTTAGGTAAGTCGAAAGTCTATATATCAACTTTCGGATCATTCATTTTAGCCCGGATGTCGTCAGTAATATTCACGGGAGCAGTAGCCATTCCTATGCCTTATTATTCTAGAGGTAGAGCCAAATCCTCTCAGGTTAGGACCCGTAGCTATTCATTTTCATTATAAAATGAAATTAATAATATAAAGAGTGTCTTCTCAGACAATAGGAAACTGTCCAGCGAACTACTACAGCTTTTAGCAAAGTCTAGTCTATAACATAACACATTAAATGCACTAACGGATGAGACAAACTTTGGCATGGATATTATTAGTAAATTGTATCGCAAATGACTTTCTATCGCACTTTAATAAAATCAACTTGATTTTTAATGTATTATATTCCTAACGGACCGGCCCTGTTATATAATCAGTATGATACAACAGAAGAATCAAAGAACCTATACATACAGTATACACCTATCAACATTTTAACAGTATGAGACCTATAATATGAGCTGTACCAAATCCGTATGTAAAGAGATGCCTTGAGCAAAGGCTAGTTTTGAAGTAAATCGCTTTTATTCAGCGATATATCCGATATGGAAGGATTGTGATTCTAGTGCGCCCGTGACTTCACGAATATAGGCTGTGGCGGGTTGTGATTGTCGGATTGCCGCTCTAAGGCTAGTGCCATGGTCACCCGGAGAGTGGTAGGTACTACTTTTATCTTTGAATGGGTTGCGTTGTTAGGGTTTAGCTTTTCAGGGAGTAGGATTTTTTTTTGATTAAGTACTTAGACTAAGTGGCGCTTCGTTATTACGCCAATTATTTGCAGTCTTATCATAATAGACATGGTATGATTTATTAGGTGTTTCTGATTACTTAATTATATATTTTAAGTGTTTTTTTTAATGTCATACCGCCAGAGACACCGAATTACCTAAATTAAAAAATAGGTTTTATTGAAATTAGCAATAAAAGCAAACCCGTAAGGAACATTATCGTAAATGGAAAACAAAAATCTAAGTTGTTTTCTTGGGAAAGTTCGCTTCCCGCTTCGCGCAGCTCGGACCACCGCACTGCGCTGTGCGTCCTCGGGGTAAGGCTACCCATAAAGAAGAATTAGCGTCTGGTTTGCTTGGCTCGTTTACACATACCGAACCGGGTTGCGTATAACAAGCCGCCACGAATAACCAATATGGGTAGCAGGAAGCGTCATAAACATCATGAGATCTGGCGCCGAGCTAGCAATTGTTTCCTTTCTTGTAATGCGCTTTCAATTTACCAACATTGTATTAGGTTCTTTTCTGTGGTTATGAGGACGTGGAGTCCATCTATCGACCGCTTTAGAGGTTAAATATTTAAGGGTGTACATACGCGTGAATACAAAATAAAGTAGACAGTTTTTCAATATAAGAGGGGCAGGAATATAGACTAGAAAAGCAAAGATAGTAATACTCGCCAGGTTTAAGGCAAATGTAGCCGTCAAGGTTTTTTCTCACTAGCTCGCTAATGACAGCTCGATATGCAGTGCTAGTCGGCCGTGAGCGGAAATTTGCGAAAATACTTATGAAAATAAGTTTTTGTCATTATTTTCCCGAAACAGCAGTCTAGACATCACTTTAGAGTTTAGAAACAGTACGTCATACGTAGGTAGTGAATTTTAAGTAGAAAAAATCTTTGAATATTTGTTTTAATTTGACATTATATTTACCTACTTCTTCTTTCTTTCTTTATTAACCATCATCATCATCCTGAAACATCACCTCTACACGATGATTTTTAATACACTTGAAGCACTTGAAGATATTTAGAGGATTACCTAGTATTAATATTAGGTATCATTAAATTTAATTAACTAAGCAGCGACATAATTGCATGAGACCTCTTCCATTCGAATCTATTCTACTTGGTTACCTATTAATATTTTTCGACTCCCGATCACCGATTAAAAATCATCGTGAATACCAGACCGCCTTCAAGTATTAAGACTAAGACGTAACTTGGCCGGGCTTAGTCAAGCAAAAAGCGGGCACTCATATATAATGAGAAATAATAAGTTGATGTATTAGATATATTAAAAAAAAAGTAAGATTGTAGAAATCATGAGAGCGGCGCAGAAACGAAAATTAGAGCGGTCTTTAGGGGAGGCTCTATATGTACAAATTGGATCTCCTTCGGCAATGCAAATGTTTTCTTAATTTTTAACATATTGATAGGTATGTAGTTATAAATTAAAATACCTATGCTTACTCAGTAAAATTTCGGAGGCTGTAGGTATACATAGGCATGATTACGTCAAGATATAATTCATGATAACCAATCGATATAAAACAATTTGCTAATTACGTACGTGGAATTATTGCTACAATGATCATAAAATATATATAACATAATAATCTCATTCCCGTGGCGTCATGATTCATGACCACATTAGGTACACGCCTCCCGTTCGGAAACAGGTTACCCAATAAAGCAATTTCGAGAATCGTCAGGTCGTTCGCCTTTCCGCCACAAAAAGCATGCATCGAGATTAGGCTAACGTTCATTACACAATAATTTGATATCGCGAGGGAATAAATCGTAGCAAGTGATGATATGGGGATGTGTGCGCTTGCGCACGCGAGCCCTCAATAATGGCACAGGCTGTGTGAGCATTCACACATATCGATATCACTGTTGCTCATGATACGTTACGGTCGGAGACCTGCGCGCGCTAACGTCATCGTCACGGTGCCGATTTTCTGTTTGATGGAGGGTGGTGTGCAGAACACCAGTTAACCTCATTACTACCGCGTTTCGCACTAAAGCATTTTTAATTTGACTAGAATAATATAGAACGATTCAGAATAAATGGTGAGAATTGAGAGGGAATACATTTGCTATTAAAACAAAATTTTTTGCTGCTGCGGTTCACTACGGTCACTTGATTTTTACGAAAAAATTCACGAAATTTATACATATCAGCGGGGCAGATTATACCAGTGCAAGGTTTATACTTTCAGGAACCTTGTATTTGACGTGAATAAAAAATATATTATAACAAACTAATTCAGATGCGTGCGCGTCGTTTACGTTGCACGTTATAGGTATTTATATTTAGAACCAAGTGAGCACTAGGGAACTTAAACCATAAAAATGCTGTGTATTATTTTCTCGATGGCTGTTACCCATGTTAAAGCATAAAGTTATTATCTAACTGCGTGTTTTTCCCACGGCAGCAATTAGATATGAAGTGATATGGATGTTGAAGTTTAGCGTGCTGGTAACATGCGATAAATCTAGATGTTTCCGAGTTGAACAATAAGTTAGCGTCGCACATGTTGTTGTTAATTTCGCGAACATAAAGCAAGGCCGCATGCTGCGCGCGGACAGCGCCGCGCCGGGCCTGCGCTGCGTCCGCGCATAGCCCGCTGCTCCACTACACGAGCGCCTACAATTGGACAACATTTCCGCGATTGTGTACTAAAACAGACCGTTACGGTCCTTTGGAGACGTCATCTAATCGAAATCGTCATTGTTACTACAAAAATATACCTTGTAACAAACAATTCATATAATATCTTTATTTAACTAAACGGTTAAAACTCACGTATTAATTGTCACTTCGCGCGACATGTTTTGAACTCTAACAACAACATAACATGTCTCACGAAAGTTTAAATTCAAGAATTCATATAATATGCCTATAATAATAGTATTATGTAAAACAAACATAAACTAAACCTAGTCGCCCCTACAAATTAATATATAACTACATCAATAATTATCAGAGCCTGAAAATCATACCTCTGGCGTCTAGTGCTTGTCTCCAGTGGTCTGCTAAGTTTTTTAAATACTTCCTACGAGTTTACGTATATATTATGAATACATATAATAAATAAATAATTTATTGAAAAAACGTTTTACAGAGAAATACTTACGTAAGTACTAAAATGAAATAATAAGGGATAATTACAAAGGCCTGAACTAGGTTTCCCTGTGTTTCAGGCAAAAGATAGGACAATATGACTATTTTAAACATAACTTGCAAGCTGTATAATAATTATAATTTAAATTTACAATGTAATAAAATTCTATTCTTATTAATTTCACATAGTTCACTTATTATTAAAACACGAATCTAATCATTAGAACAGGATTAACTAATTAAATTAATACCTCAGCATAGACCATTTAAAACATAAAACCATTGTGAATCATTATATACCTATATATTTGGCATAAGAAGGTCATTCTGTTCCCAAACCCATAAATGGAGCACTGGAAAGTGAAACGAGACGATTAAATGGACACAAGAGTATGATGTTTAGTCAGGGCGGTTCATTTACGGCCCACATAAAATTAAACGGTAAAATGAGATATTGACCTTAAGTAGTTACCTTCGCGAACAAACACAGATTTTAGTGCTAATAGACTATTGTCTCAGTGCCCTTAAATAATGAAGTCTATGGGAAACCTAATAATAACAAATGTCACCAATAAATATTGATAAAAAAAACATTTAGTTTTACATCCTCCGACCGCAAAATGATTATTGGGCTAGCTAGATAGCGGCCTATCGCAAATACAAGATTATTCAAATCTCTAGTTGATTTGAGATTTATAAGTAGGTTTTATTTTATGCAAACATTGTACACCTGCATATCTTCAAGAATTCATTCATGTTATCTACCTGAGGTACACGTTTCCTGTCATCACACAACGTTGCAACCTGTGGTAGAGGAATGTATTTATATGCTGCATTATTATAACTAGCTAGCCTTATAAGCACCCTTGTACTAAAACAATTCGTTTACTCAGATGTTCGTCTACCTGTTCATGAAAAGGGAAACAATAGTCTGAGCACCGGGGGCTCTATCTTTATTACTCATCTCGTTTTACGTCGATACCATTCCGTTCATTGATTTTCATCGATGTAGATAAAGCCTAGTGTTTACATCGCAACGGTACATGGCCACAATACGAGTAAACCGTAGTAATGTTTATTTCAATATTGAACTAGTCTCGGCTTTGGCAATAAAACGAGCACGCAACTTCGCATGCTTGAAGTTTGAAGCAACATTAAAATTTGAGGGCAAGAATTGCTGAGCAAAGATACGCTGAGGAATGTTTCCGTGTTTCTTTGTCGCCGTGTGAGAAGATTATTTACTCTATTGTGAGTCGTGTGCGCGAATTAGCCCGATCGTATCTCGGCATGCAGTTGTGTAATACGTCACGAGCCATGCGAACAATATGGTGTATTTACGCAGATTTTCTTAAGAATGGTGTAGGGCGGGGCGGGCCCGAAGCGGACAAAGCGTCCCGCGCCTGCGTGGCACTATCACTGTGGGCATACATCACCCGTTAAAGTATATAACATAAAGGTTGATATTTGTGTAGTTTACTTCACAACCATACAAATTTCGATTCAGTATCGGAACAAACTTCTTGTGATAGGCGCTGTAACTGAAGGCGTAGGGTAAACATCTTAAGCAGTGAAACCAGTTAATCGCGGAAATATCCAGTTAAATAATCGCTGTCAGCGTTTTTGCAGAATGCCATCACTCCTGCCTGCTCTACTTTTTTATTAAGGTTGAAGTTTTGAGTACGGTTGCTAGACGCTAGTGTGTGGAACAGCGCTGACTTTATCCCAGAAGAATTTTAAAATAAAATGTTTTTTTAAATGCATGTGTTCGCAAATAGCAGTCAAGTAAAATGTACCACTTTACCGTACTACCTAGTGCTTTAAACATTTCTCTTTGAAGTCCTTTAATTTGGCGTCAGCCCGACGTAATGAGGTTTTATTATTTACGAAAAGTTTTAGGCAGTTATGCTTGGGTGGATGCATGTTTTGCCTTAGCCTTACTGCGCAACCTGCTGCTTACCGTTAATATTATGCACAAGTGTGCAGTACGTTGAGCGTGAATGCATTAAAAAAAGTCTGCCATTACACTAATTTCTTGTTTAGTTAAACTTAGTTATTTGTTGATAAAAAAACCGATTATTAAAATTGACGAATCATTTAATTTAACTTAACCAGAAAATGTTATTGAAGCACTAAGATAAAGCGGTGCAATCTAAAAAGTTAATGAAAAATATTTGCGTTTTGAAAACGATCAATGAGGGTTTTAAGTCTAGACTTCGTCGAGAAATTGTTAAATAAAGCTCTAAATTAATAAGTATAACCTATTTGGTTTAAATTAACTTTTCAATTGTAGGTATTTATTTGTATTCCTCGAACAATGCATAGTAAAGGTGTTTTTGGGTAATATATTACGCCATAGGTACGAGTATCTTGATTTTATACATATAAGCCGATTTTACCGATTATTCCTAAGTTGTAATTTATAGATCTATATTTTATTGGATAACTTCCAAGCGGCCACCCACACTTGGCTAGGAGTCGACAAGTATGCATAAAGTCAGTAATTGTAATGATTAGCAATTTGATACTTGTTTATATTAACATATAAAATTCTGAAGTTTTCATTCATATAAGTAATAGGTACTTATATTTTTAATAATAAATCCCTAAAAACAATATTTGGGCCCTTGTTGGAGAATCTGCCTCCCTCATAGATGAATCTGGAAGTATGTAGGTCCATAGAACAATTGAAGGGAGATAGTGCTTTTGCTGTTAGAGTGGAAATAAAATAAAACGACCTTAGAAGTAACTGTTCAATCGTGACATTTCGACTCGGGACGCGGCTGTTCGCATATGATCACAACACGACTAGTATACATCCACTACCTAGGTACAGTTATCATCAAATACCTATATAGGAGTGGACAACGTGATCACAAATATTGGAACAAGACTCTCTTGTCTAAGTTTAGAGAAATGAAAAACGTCTTTCCTGATTGGTCGATTTTAATACAGCTGTATCCTGGTAGATACCCAATACCAAATATTTTTTTAAATAGTTAAATAACTGTTCTGTGATTAGTGGATTTAATAGGTGAAGTAATTTGCCTAGGGCTTTAATGTACTACTTTAGCCCCGCTTCACAAGTCTAATATGAAACACTTTTCGAGCATGCCCTTTCTTTTGCTATAGTAAAATAAGAGATGCAACATGCGCTTTTTTTCTCTTAAGAGGAGTAAGTAATTGCTTTGACCATAGACACCGCTTAATCTTTAGAGGATTGAAAAACGTCTTTCCTGATTAGTCGATTTTAATACAGCTGTGTTCTGGTTGGTTGAAATTTTTACCAAATATTTTTTAATCTGTCAAATTACTGTTCTGTGATTGGTGGATTTAATAGGTGAAGTATTTTGATTGGTCAAATTAAAATGTTTTGTAAATCATAAATATGTATACATATTTTCCCTAGGGCTTAAATGTACTACTTTAGCCCCGCTTCACAAGTCTAATATGACACACTTTTCGAGCATGAGAAGTGAAAAATACGTTCTTCAATTTCATTTAGGCAGGTTTTGTGTTGTACTAATTTCTGGCTTGAATTTCCTTTTCAACATATAATATACACCCACATGCAAAAATAATGCACTTTGTATTGAACTTCCATAGAAAGTGTACCCGTTATTTTTGCTCTTGAGTGCAGATCCGTAATATGGCAATGTGGAAAACGGAAAAAATAGGCCCTCGAAGAGTGTGGTATATACCTCTACCTACTGAACACTTTATTTGGCAGTCAGGGTCGAAAAGATCATCGGGGTAGTTTACCACTGGGTCACAGGCGCTGGCACTGAGTAGGTAAATATTCTCCGTACGGTATACATGGGAAAGAGAAATTTGCAACGGTGAGACAGACCGAGCCAATGGTGACCTCACGATTTCAATTGTCCATGCAAAATGTTACGGGGAAACTAAACGATGTCACGAGCAAGGCAATTCTAGTTTTATATTCAAGGTCAAAAATGTATTCACTGCAAGTTTATTGCCTTGGGGTCAGGTTGGGAGCAGGCGGCTACTAAGAGCGGTCACGGGCTGCGAACGCAAATGAAACATGGCCGGCTCTGCTCATTTGTCTGCCTTTTATTTGTCAAGAATAATAACCGTGTGTTTATTTACATACGGCATTTAAGAGGAAGATGCATTTTAAAGTTAATTTCTGGTATTTTTTTGTGTTATCGTTAGCAAGGGAACATTGAACGTAAAACATAATATCATGCACTAATAAATAAATGATATTGGCAATGGCATTCTCTGGAGCAAGCCTATGTTCAGCAGTGGACGTCTTTCGGATGATGATGACATAAATGACATAAAGGGTGTACATATCTACATAAGTAATTGATCGTAAATAATTTAGAGGCTATGGAGGAACTACAATACCTTCTCCTCTCCAGATTGTGGTATGAGATCAAAATAAATTTATGTTATTATCATCACCAGTACCTCCACAACCTGAATCTTTGTATTTACTGACAGCAACAAACACATATAAATATCAAAGTGACTATTATTTTTGTCTGGAAGACGTCCTTTTAATTTAATATACGCATAATACGCGCTGCGGTGGCCCAGTGTGGCTTGACATCGCGTGCCGGTCCTAGTGCAGAACTATAATGTCTGCAACCGGTGTAGTCTGACCTGTAAGTAATGCGTAGCTCACTATAACTTACAGCCTATAATATATTGGATATATTGGCCAGGTTAAAACACTAGATCATGTCGGCGCCCTACGGAACTCCAATTCAATGGTGGATTTTAATAAATTGCCGTAAACTCTGTACAATTTTCATATTTATTTCCTACAAAACCTCGTGGTGGGGGTGTATTTCTATTGATTAATGTACAGTAGAATGACGCTAATAACCATAGGGAGTCTTAAAGCGTAGGATGACTAGTATGAGTTACATACTCAGGAAATACATCGTTTGTTTTAATACGAAACTAACTATGATTTCTGTTATTAATTCTTATGCAATTAAATGTTACTTCAGAGATGTGGTATGGGTGGCTGAATTTTTTTTTACTGATCGTCAAGTTTTATTTACTTACACGAAAATACAAATTGCTGAATTTGTCTACTTCCGTTCATTACTTCACTCAAAGGTTAAATGGAAGAGAACCCGATAAGTTCTCACTGCCATAGAAGAACACACGCCATTGATAATATTAGAAAATATACTTAGCATTGTATAACACATTAAAAATATTATAATTATAATATTGTTATAAAATCCTTCCTGCAGACAAACTGTCTCAAACAGTTTTGCAGGGCCTTTGTCTGTTAATAACTATGTACCTAGTATTTTTTTTAATTAATAATGGAATTGCTCCAGTAGGTTTAATAATAATAAATAAAAATAGCCCAGTTTATAAGACTCCATCAATCAGCAATAGTTCCTATACGGTGCTGTCTCTGTGTGCGTCCCATGACACGGGCAGGGACAGCATCCGCTCGGTGTGTCCCTTGCATTTCATTAAATTGTCAAAAGGGCCTCTACGTTTTGGCTATGTGGTACTCGTTGGTACTTCGGTACCTCGGTACTTCGGCCCGGGACACCATTGTCCCGTGAACGACAAAGACAATAAATAAAAAAAGTTTCTCTTTGGAATTGCCCTTTCGTTATATTTTTTAAACTTTTTGTTATTGTCTACACAGAGTATAGTTTTGCTACTACAATTACTGTAATAGATTGCTAGCCCAACGCCCACAACACACTTCAACCCGATTCCCATAGTCGACTCCAGGTGTGGGTTGCACCAAACCGTCTGTATCCGTAAGCGGTGTTCGATAAAATCTATTTGTATAATAAGTTTGACTAGTTTTTATGAGATAATAGGTGCCGGCGCCATGCAATTGTAGGTTGGTGCAACCGGTAATAAAGGCCAATTTACATTGGCAAGAACTTGCATGCAAGTTTCTTCACATTGCGGGGCTGCGAATGTTCACTGAAATTTGCACGCAAATTTCTGCTAGTCTGAATCGCGCTCAAAGACGGAAAGCAAGGGGGTTGCTATTCTAACTCGGCACCACACGGCATAAATAAGAATAGGTACTCCATAACTTACCTAAAACCACTTCTACCTCTACATTCCCACAGTGACATATCGAATTCAACAGGCGTCTTGAGTGAACATTGTGAATAGGTAATACACACAAATGCAATTGCAACTGTACCAACAGGAATTTAAGTAATCGCTGTACTGTTATAAATTACAACGAAAGAATTTATATTTAAACCCATGGTTTATTAAAGGTCCTAATCCTTATAATAAGCAATCGCTTAAATGTGTTGTACCGTATAATAAGAATATATTTGAATGACAAAAAGTAGTATCGAGACGCATATAGCATATCACAAGCCAAGTTTTAAGATGGTTTTAAGAAGCCGCCCGAGTTATTCGATTCTGCCTTGGTTCAAAATTAATATGGAACTTATGGGTCACATTCACATCTCAACACGGAAGGTGGTGCTTGCTAGCTTCAGTCATAATCAAAACAGGCAAAATGGTATTTACTTAATGGTAAATACTTTGCGAAAATCTGTAGTCTCAATATGGTAGATGAGATGAGATGACTCAGGTTACAATTTATAGCGTAGTATGACTAGAAAACCATCAAACTATTACATTTTAAGTTAGATAAATTAATCAAAATCATAAAATGATATGAGACTAAAAAGATCCGTAAAACCATGTTTTTTTTAAATCCAAGAGCAAATTGAAGTTACTAATAGAAAAGGGTAGACGACTCATGTTAAAATGTATAACATAGTGTGGCTATGTGGATAGAAAACCATCAAATGATCACAATAAATAGTAAAGTAAGATGTGCGGGGATGTGTTTTCATATATTTGACACCTCGCTCGGCGCGTTGCGAGGTGTCAAATGTATGAAAACGCATCCTCGCACATCTCTGGTGGAAACGCAGCCTAAATTAAGGTGAAGAGGTGGGCAAAGTATTGAAATCGAGGTGTTTTTGTGCAGAATATTTGAAGAATATATTGAACGTAATGACCTGCAAAATACATATTTAGGAGACGCATACCCTTGAGTATTTGCTGTTGTAGTTAGTTTGTTCACATACATTGTAATTACGACAAAAAACCACGCTTAAGAAACATTAAAAACAAAATGTGTGCAAGCATTATTCGGTTACGACAGAATTCTAAGTTTCCAAATTAAGCTCAGTTATTTTTGAGGATTTAACCTATTTTCTGTTGTAGTTAATAATCGTCTAAGTATTGTAATATGAATTTCAAACTTGAAAACTTTGCTTCGTATAAAATAGTAGGCGCTTATTCTAACGCTGATAGAAAATTACTGCCAGTCTTGATCATCATCATTGGCTTGCCCTTATCCCATTTAGTTGGGGTCGGCGCAGCATGTTTTTTTCTTCCATACCTCTCTATCGCTCGTCATCTCGGCACTCACATCCTTCCTCTCCATATCATCTTTCACGCAGTCCATCCACCTTTTCCTTGGCCTACCCCTTCTCTTGCATCCCTCCACATTCATAACTAATACCCTTCTTGTTAAATGACTCTCTTCCCTCCGCATAACATGACCATACCAACGTAGACGATGAGCTTTCAACTTATCGACTATGGGTGCTACTTTCAGGCTTCCTCTTATATACTCATTTCTAATACGATCCATTCTGGTAACTCCACTCATCCATCTCAACATTCTCATCTCTGTAACATGTAATCTCTTTTCATCCGTCACCTTTGCGGCCCAACATTCCGATCCATACATGACGACAGGTCTCACAATAGTCTTGTAGATTTTTCCCTTCAGTCGAAGGGGCATTCGGGCGTCGCATATTGTTCCCGAGACCTGTCGCCATTTCATCCATCCTGCGCTTATTCGGTTTTTAATGTCACGGTCAATATCGCCATTACACTGTATGAGTGACCCGAGGTATCTGAAATCGGAGCAGACCGGCAGCGTTACGCCATCGAGCTCTATGGGCGTAAAATTGGAGAGACCGCCGAAATCGCAAAACAGGTGCTCAGTTTTAGACCGACTGATCCTCAAGCCAACATTCTCCAATTTTTGCCGCCACTGCTCTAGTCTGCTCTGAACCTCGAGCCCATCTTCACCGACAAGAACAATATCGTCAGCAAAGAGCATACACCATGGTGCCTCCTCCTGAATGTCCGAAGTCAGAGCATCCATGACAAGCAGGAAGAGGTAGGGGCTTAAAGCCGAGCCCTGGTGTAAGCCCACCGCGACACTGAACTGGTCGGTGGTGCCAGCAGCCGACCGGACACGTGTACAACATTTGTCATACATAGACCGAATCAGCCCTACATACTTCCCAGGCACACCTTTCTCTTTCAAGGCCCACCACAAAACTTCGCGTGGGACTCGATCATAAGCCTTCTCGAGGTCAACAAACACCATATGCAGGTTTTTTTGCGCATGTCTGTATTTTTCACTTAGCTGGCGAAGTGCGAATATGGCGTCTGTTGTACCTCGGCCCGGCATAAAACCGAATTGGTTTTGTGTTATATCACTCTCGTCTCTCATTCTTCTCTCTATTACTTTCTCCCACACTTTCATACTATGTGACATGAGCTTTATTCCTCTATAATTGTTGCATTCTTGTACATCCCCCTTATTTTTATAAATGGGCACCAGCATACTGTCACACCATTCGTCGGGGACACTTTCTTCCTGCAACAATTTATTGAAGAATAAAGTCAGCCACCTATATCCATCCTCACTCAACAACTTCCATACCTCTCCAGTCTTGATCATGACAGTGAATATTTTTATGAAAAAGCAAGTAAAATGTATATAAAAATGTGTAGTATTTTTTTAAAAAGCAAAAAGTTGCTTTGCAAATCTCACATATTACCTACATATGTGAGCCGTGAACACTCGTCAAATTTTTCTACCCACAAATATGAAAGTGAATGCGACGTTGCGACTTCGCTTCGCTCGAGGCACAGCGCTGTTGTCAGATATTTGTTTACTTATCTAGTTTGGAAGTTTGCACCGAGCTTGAGCCGATTCCCGTTGCACAGAGTAGTGCGGACACATAGAGACATACAACCTGTAAGACAGTTTTATTTATACTTATCTATTATAGTTGGAGTTTTAAGAGGCCGTATAACACTTGTTGTTTCAATACTACTCCGATTCATTTTGCAAATGTTTACGTTTGTTGCCATTTGTTTACGTTTGTAAAATGATATTTGATTTGACTTCGCTATTTATTTGTATTGCCATCGTTGTCCTTATTTCAATTTGTACCTATACTATATTTTTTGTATTCAATATCGATATCAATATCGATATCAATATTTGTGGACAATCTTACACAAATCAACCTAGTCCCAAACTAAGCAAAGCTTGTACTATGGGTACTAAGCGACGATATACATACTTATATAGATAAATAGATACTTAAATACATAGAAAACATCCAAGACCCAAGAACAAATATTCGTGCTCATCACAAAAATAAATGCCCTGTAATGCTCTAGTATAAGTTTTTTCGAAACATTAACTAATTCGCCCAGCACTTTGGAAACGTTACCCACTGGCGGTTTTTTAGATTAGGGTTTTTATTAGGTATATTTAGGTTATTTTTAGGTTAGTTTTAGTTTTATTTTAATTTGTTATTTTATAATTAAATCAGGTAGGGTATCTTTCGGATTGTATGATGACGTTATTTTGGTGATTTATTCACAGTCTATCTCATAATTTGGTAATAAATGAACTTAGGTACTAATTCGAACGCGTTTGCATTTTGTCTCAAAATGTATGAAAGTGGTATGAAAACGTGAACAGCGCCTCTGGTGGTCAGTTGGTCACTAGTGGAAACTAAAACAGCGAGTATTTTAACATTTGTTGCTAACCGATGAACGCGCGTATTTCAAACTCGGTGAGAGCGTTTTCATACATTTTGAGACAAAACGCAAACGCGTTCGAATTAGTTAATGTTTCGAAAAAACTTATACTAGAGCTACCGGCTTCGTAGGCAGGGTCACTACCAACTAAGCTAAAGCGGTCGTCGCGCGCGTATTCAATTATGTTAAGAAGATCCTTATTAGGAGAATATTTTCATTTCATTATCTCATTATTCTCTTTATTTATTTATATCTAACTTGACGAACATTATGTGAATTCTTATATTTTTGACATCGATGCAAACTTATATTGTAAATTACATTAATGAAATAAATGAATCTGAATCTGATGATGGTCCACCAAATGACAATTTATCCATTGAACCTGAACCGTAAGTAAGTAAAAACAGAATAATAGTGTATTTAAAACAGTTCGTTTTTGTAAATACTAGTTATAAACTCATTTGAAAAAAAACAACTTATCAGCGCACCGGTACCGTGTTTTATTTCGAACGCGGCGTTCCAAACAAAACAAAACACGGCGCCGGTATGCCGTCTGCTCGCCGCCGTGCGGACTTCACGAAATTAGACTTTAAGGGAATAACAATAGCAACTATGAAAAGTGATATCACATTATTACCCGAGGGTTGTAATGAGATTCAGTATATAAGTAATATTACAACCCGGCAAACTAGGGTTCAAATTCAAAATTTAAAATTTAGAATAGGTACTTAAAGTGGCCAGAAAGTTTATGTGTAACGTTCCGTTTCACGCACCGTTACACTACCGGGGCTGCCCTGGCAGGGGAAATCCTGGGGCTTAAGGCCACATGGATTTCTCCGTATTATTAAAAAAAAAAAGTAAGTAAAGTGGGTATGGGTTGTGATGAAAAGGAATTTAGAAGGTGAGGATGTTATTAACAATGTTTATATTACAAGAGGCGCGATTTAGACACACTAACCATCCACTAATTCCATTCATCCATCATTCTTGCAGTATTTTGGTTAATCTATATTCAACCAAAATGCCTTTTAATAGAGTATTCCTGTGTATGAGGACATACTCGTTAAATCGCCCTCCAATTGTAATATAAACATTGTTAATAACATCCTCACCTTCTAAATTCCTTTTCATCACAACCCATACCCACTTTACTTACTTTTTTTTTTTAATAATACGGAGAAATCCATGTGGCCTTAAGCCCCAGGATTTCCCCTGCCAGGGCAGCCCCGGTAGTGTAACGGTGCGTGAAACGGAACGTTACACATAAACTTTCTGGCCACTTTAAGTACCTATTCTAAATTTTAAATTTTGAATAGGTACTTAAAGTGGCCAGAAAGTTTATGTGTAACGTTCCGTTTCACGCACCGTTACAATCATGGTTTGCTTTCGGTAAGCATGATTTGCTTTCGGTAAGGTTTGCATTGATATATAACTGGGCATTGTCCACCAGGTGGTGTGAAAACATATTTATGACCTCGATTGTACACTCTTAATAATTGTACGGTTTTGCATATCCCTTAATTATTGTAAAATATCTAAGTAAATTCTTCATATACTCGTAAGAGCAATATTTTATCTGAACACACACACACTTGCTCGTAAAGTGTGTTATTGCACGCGTGCGTATAAAGCAATTATAGCAGATTTACCTCCCGCGGGAATTATGGAATTTTATAACTCACGTGGGCGTTATGAGTTTGTGTGTGATCTGATTGGTTAAAAAAAAGTTATATTCCAATAAAAGCATTTATTGGCTTTTTTTATTATCGCAATAATAAATATCAAATTCTGTTTAGATCATAAATAGGTACGCACAGTCAACCAATTTGATTTCTGGGGCACTTCGTACTTTGTCGCAGTGAGAATCAATATTATAGCCGCTGGAGCTATCATATTAATATCACTGTGACAAGGTACCAAGTGGCCTAGAAATCAAATTGGTTCACCGTACCTACTACGTGTGTTCTTCTGGAAACTTTATTTGGCGAAGTAAAGCCAGTAAGTACCTTTTTTTTATAATCATCATCACAGGAAAACTTTATTCAATAACTAACGATATTCGTACAGTACCTAATGGTACCTAACTTATTTAGAATTCCATTTTTCTGTATTCTTTGTTGAAAATAAAAAATATATGTGAAGGAATTATTTCGATACGTCCTTTAGTTTCCAAGATATTGAATTTTAAAGTGACGCGCGACGACCCGCCTTCGTGACGTCATAGTGCAACACTCGCTATACACGCGCTCACTCCGTTCGCGCGCTTCCGTACGTACTAGACTAGCGTTGCAAAATGACGTCACACGCGGTTAGCGGGACTCACTTTAAATGCATGTAAAATCAAAACTACTTGGTATTTTTGAATGAAACAAAAACTAATGTATTTGTATGAATGAAAGCTTTACCGTAACAAACTTTCAAGTGATTTTGCAGACCTATTGACATTCTCCATTGAGAACGGATAGTAGGTACACTATACACTACCCTTTCTCAATTTGATCTCACTACCGTTGATTTGGAATTAGTGCATTAGTAAAGGAATATGAATCGTAAATTTGACACTAACTAATAGGTGGTACTACCTGCGAATAATAAATATTCGTGGCTTTTTTTAAATCTGCCTACCCTGTCTAAAAACTCTGTGCACGTCACTGCTACTACGTAGTACGTAGTAGGTATGGTTGACGAAATATAAGCTGCACCGATTCGCCATACAAGTTGTTCGAGGAATCGGGGCAGCTTATATTTCGTCAACTATACAACAAAAAACAACGAGCCAAATATGAATGTTTCTTCAGTCTTCATATTGTTTCATCTGATACAAACACTACTCTGCGTAGTTCACCGGGCAATCCGAGCGCCATCTACTGACGCAACAGCGGAACAGGTCGATTATCAAGGCAGCCCGTTTACAAGCGAATCGAGCTAACGCGATCATTGTTGAACAGATGTCGCTTGGGTCGGCCATCGGCAGTCGTTAAGTGGTCAAGGTCATTCACAGTACCCCGGGCCTTATCGTTTTCTGTGCGGGGCAGCTATGTGGTACTTTGACCGTCGTTTTTTGTCTTTTAGATTTAGATTTAGATTTAGATTTATTTATTTATTGATACATATAAGCTTACAGTATTAATAACCAAGACGCTCACATGTTACATACATAATATATATATATATATATATATATATATATATATATATATATATATATATATATATATTGTGTTTTGTGTTGCTCTGATTGATTGTAGTTGGTCCGAGCTCCCATGCAGCAAACATTTGATCCCATCTCAAAACTGGTTAGAATGGCATCGTGAAAAAATTAGTCATCTAGCCTATTATATCTAATCTCAATAGAAAAACTCTCTCATGGTTGCGACAGCGTGTTAGTGTGAATGTGAAACAGACGCAGTTCCTAACCATGTGAGATAGTTCCTAACTACTTGGAGACTGTCCAATCTGTTGTATTGATATATGCAAGGCCGCACCTCCTCCATCGCACATTCGTGCTTTAATTCGAATTCTAAGGTGGTAACTGTTAAAGCTTTCTATATTCATCGACAATTTATTTATACGACACACAAGTAAACTAGCAGCTCAGTTAGAAAAACGGTTCAAGGTTGACTAAGTTCAAATATGTATAATCAATTGGGATCTTTGTATCAATAAATCATTCCCCAAGTATTTTACACCTATAAACCAAAATGTTATTCATATTTCAGACACACACTGCTTTAATAACTATTTCGGATTTCGGACATTGCATTAATGCAACGATCTACAAATGGTTTATATTTCTATGAAATCCCAATTACATTTCAATATTTCGAATGCTAATTTTAATGAACTTTAGCTCCGCGCGTGAAATGTGGTTCGGATCGGAAGCGACTAACAAAAATAGGCCCCCGGCGGCTGCTCGCCAGTTCCCTTTTCCTAGATCTTGGCTGGACACGCTGCCGCGTCATTTAGTAAATAAGTATGGTTAATCCGATTTGATTTCTGGGCCACTTCGTACCTTGTCACATTGTCATTTTTATATGAGATCTCTGGCGGCTTTTATATTGATTTTCACTGTGATAAATTACGAAGACTGCGAAGTGGCACAGAAATCAAATTGGTTGACAGTACTTAAGTGTGTTGTTGTTGTTGTTGGGAGCGGACCGCGGAGGACATAATTAAGTGGCGGGGAATTATCGCAGACGGGCGCAACAACCACGACAAGGCCTGGTTTGACCTTCTTAAATACCGAAGACGGAAGAAGCAACCAAGCTCTCTATTACTTCCTAAGCCTCAGTTCCCCGACACAGATAATGCCGCTCCCGTATTAGGAATACTAAAAAGTGTGAAAAACAAGTCGCTGCTTGAATCGTCTAAGACGTAAATGATGACATACGTGTGGTCCTTGAGCGTGGCCTCCAGTTTGCACGAGTGCGTGTTGCAAACGCCCCGCTGGCCCGATAGCCGCCCGCGACCAGTCGCAACCCACCTTGAAGCCAAATTGGTTGAGTGTACTTACGTGTGGTCCTTGAGCGTGGCTTCCAGTTTGCCCGAGTGCGTGTTCCAAACGTAGGCGGAGCCGTCGGCCGCGCCCACCGCCAGCAGCCGCCCCGCCGGCCCGAACGCCGCCCGCGACCAGTCGCAACCCACCTTGAAGGCCTCGTGACTGTATTACACGAGAAATTAGGTTATCTTAGAAATAAAAAATAAAAATTAGCTTTAATCTTTTTAAAAAGAAGAAATTAGGTTAGTTCTCGCAACTGACGAGCTTGTATGAGGAGATGTATGGAGGTGATTGAAGCAAAAGACGTATGCAAGGACCGAGTACTTGGCGTTCTTTGGTCTCTGTCTACCCCAATAGGATAAGGCTACCTTCTGGTCCCGCACAATCTGAAACCATCGACACGAGGAGAAGAAGAATAGGATAAGGGCGTGAGTATATGTGTATGTTAGGTTATTTTTACGAGAAACTATAAACGTTCTTCTTGTGTGTAGCAAACAAGCATACAGCCTGCCTGATAATTAACAGACATCATAGCCTTTAGACGCTTGCGAATGTAGAACAATAAATTTTAGGGCGCCATCAGCGCCTTTAGCATATATTGCTATTGGCATATGGTGAGTCTCTCAGCAAGGCTAATACCACTCAGCCTATTTCTTTTTTGATGTAGGTACTGTTGTTTAAGAATTCATATGTTAATTTAACATGTAGATACCTACTTCATATTTTGAATCAATGATGCAACGATTTTGAATCAATGATATATATTTCTTTGTTACTTTTAATCACAAATGCGCTGCCAACCCCTTTTGTCATCCCTCTTTTGATGTGAGCATTCGTTAATATGAGTTCCGGTACATTCGTATTGATATTTATGGCGGGTGGTATTAACCCGTAGTAGACCGGCTAGCGTTAAAGCAGCAGCTGTAATCCTACAGAGAAATTTTAACGAATGTGATGTAAATTGACCCTAAACTTAAAACAACGGGCTGTTATTTTATAGTTGTGACAGTAAAGTTCTTCACATAACACTTAAAAGTGATATATATAAGTATTTACCGTTCCCCAGTAAACCTTAATTCCAAGTTTGTTGAAGATTGCAGTCGATGTATCGATAAAAGCTCAAGTAGTAAAGATAATGTCATACCTGAAGGATCGGACAATGGTGTTCATTCGCAAGTCGATTAGCTGTATTGTGTCGTCGCGTACGCACGCCAGTAGATAATTGCTGTCTGCAACAAAACGGTTGGTAAATAGCTGTATCGTGCAATTCGACTTATAATCATGCTCTAAATGACACACAACTTAAGCTTCAATTATGTGCCGCAAACTCAGGCAATTATGGTCCTGGATTGCAACTATGATTTAAACTTTAAATACCCGTTATTTCTTTAAAATATCTATTTTAAATGACAAGTGAGTGTCGAGGATATAATGCGATAATAAAGTAAATTTTCGAACGTTGACGAGTCAATTTAAATAATTGACTTCTACTGATAATGGTTAAAATTCGCATCTGAATATCATGAGAATAAAATAAATAAAAAGTCGTTATAAAAAAGTTTAATTAAATTAAAAAAACTTCCTTAGTACTGTAACATTTAGGTAACCCAGAAAAAAAATAAGCCAACAATGTAATTCATGAGTAATATTTTTTCATTTTATGGTCGCAAGGAAAAGTAGAAATATTCAAAATAAAATGGCGCATAATTATCTTCGAAACTAGAAGACTCGGTATTAATAGTGTGTGGTCTAAAATTACCTCCTTTATCACCCCTGAAAGTCTTTGCACCTAGATCCTAGCTACCAAACTTCCTGTATTTGGTACGTTGAGTGAGGAAATGTTTGTATTTTATTTAGGTATGTATATTATTAAATATCACATATTTATTCTTCAGACTGACTGAGTGAACACAAGTAAATGAATTCCTTTTAGATAACAAAAACGTGCGGAGAGGTTGGCAGCTAAGTGTTCCATTAATCTTGGTGGCAACAGCGATGCCCCACAGCTACACAGAATAAAATTAAGGACACCAATGTACGCAATTTTTGAATTAAACATTAAAAACTTAATTGAGCAAACATCATGATTTATGCAGCGTAGTTACGGGCGTTAATACTGATCACTGTTCTAGATAACATACTTTTTAATGTTTGTTGAAGAAAAGAATAAATTGCTACCAATTTACGTACGGCATTTGAAATGATTCACAACTCTATCATAAATGAAGTGACCGCTTCCGTTATAGTTTGATTAATGGCTTAATACGGGAAAGCTGGCGGAAAATAAGATTATTAAGAAAGCTCCCGCACGAGTAATCAGATAGTTAGCCATAAAGTAAATTTATGGGAATTGCAACTGTCATTTATGTAGGTACCTACTCAGCCTGCGTCAATATAAAGGGAAGGAACATTATGTGTGTTCATTAGTCCGAGATCAAATGCAATATATTTCCTGGGAACAGCTTTATTATGCCATGGGCTGAGGACTTTAAGTAATGACTTAAAAAAGATAGTATATGTACAAATTAATAGTTAATATTAGTTTATGTACAAAATAATAATTATATGTATAATAGTAGTTTGTGCTACTGGTACATCAGGGTACACAATGAGAGGCATTAAAAGGTACCTCCTACTTCATATTAAATATTATGTTATGTGAAATATGAAATGTTGTTAATTGTCATTTAGTAACTCCGCTGACATAAACTGTCAACAAACTAAGTGTAAATCGTAAAACTATGATAATACCAATTTGGAATTACCCATATACGAAGACATTCGTTGAGTTTTTACCCCGCTAGGAAACTAGTAATTGTTAGAGCGTTTAACCTAAAATTCTATAGATAATAACTGGGTACTAAAATGGATATTTATTAAATAAAACGCAGAAGATGAACCTTTCATTAGTCGTCCATCATTACGAGGGGTAATTGGGTATCGTAAGGTCAGGCTGCACCGTTCGCGCAGCGGAGATGTAATCGATAGCCAGTTAGTTAGTTTTGGCATGTTTTGTGTGATGCGCCGAAACGACCGTTCGATTATAGAGGCTGCTTAAGTGCCCCATTCATGGTCCAGCATTACAACCAACGTTTCTATCGAAAAGTCTTTGCAAAAGGAATAATGCAAAATGTGTTAACCGCGTGTTAACTGATGAGTGGTGATAGTGGCCGTCCTACTGTGTAATTTTGTATAATAGCCCATGGATCTGTCATGGAATTATACTTTACAGACAGTAAGAGTTAGGTAGCTAGATGTAATTATAGTACTTGTACTCGTAAGTGGTATTGATAGTTTGGTAGAAAACAGAACAAAGGGATTCCTGGAATATTTATAAGCGTTTAACGTGACCTTCGCTGAGACTACATTTACGTAGCTAACGGCTATTATATTATTACGAGTCTTCTGTAATAAATATGTTTTTAATAAAAGACATCCACCGCCGGACAAACACTTCCAGTATGGTAGTCAAGTGTTCGGGGTGTCCAACGGTCTCTTGTGATCTGGAACAGATATATAGTCCGTCAACCTTGTTGGGGATCAACCCAGACTGCGACTTCCGGTAAGAGAACTTTTTTGAAGAACCACCTGCGCCATATCGATTTTAACAGCTATGTCGGAGGCCAAGACTCATTATGGGTCGTCGTGTCAGCCCAGTTAGTTTTTTCACGTGCTGGCCTAATACCCACTCCCATAATTATTGAATACCCGCGACTTCGTCCGCGTGGAATTCGTTCATCACCAACTAATTCATTGCTATTGTATTTATATCAGGCTTACCCAGTCATCGTTATTCCATACCAACTTTCACCCCTTTAATTGATGATGTCCGAGATGAAAAAGTATCCTATGTCCTTCCCCGCGACTCGAACTATCCCCATACAAAATTTCATCTAAATCGGTTCAGCGGTTTAAGCGTAAAGAAGCAACAGACAGACGGACAGACAGACAGACAGACCGACAGAAACACTTTCGCATTTATAATATGTATATATTATTAAGTATAAGTATATTAAGTATGGATCTTGTAATATTTGGTCCCTGAAGTTTTTCATCAACTACGTTGTAAATAAAACTAGTCCAGGGTCGGCACGAGTGGCGTACTCGCAGAGTGGCCTATGCTGAAAATTATGATGATGACGAGGTCGTGAATGGTGCTCCTTACGCCGTGACTCCCAACTTCCCAAGCAAAGGTTCACCGCAACCGCAGCACGCTGATGCATCTGGTTTGGCCGTGACGCGTAACTGTGAACCGTCTCCCCATTCATTTGTCCGCCGACTGCTCGCCGGCGACGAAATCGACGTGATTTAATCAGTCTCCAGCGAGTCCCGTCACTCCGTTTGATTGAAGGTATCAATCTCAACGTTTCGTGCGCCGTTATGGACAAAAAGGGATTGATCGGACGCAAAACGGTTAAGGGGGTGCCTCGGAACATTTCACGTCCTTTGAAACGCCGTATTCCAGATTATTAAATAATAAGGACTGATTTACAGATATATGATTCTTGGCTATAATTGGGTTAATCAACTATTTCTTATGCTAGTTACCATGGTTACCTCTGTTGAATCACTGAGTCACCTGAGTTTTAGCGAAACCCATTCTAATGTGGATAATAATTCTCTTGAGCATGCTAGATAAATATTTACTCTTTTCTAAGAAACTCGGTTCCTGTTGTCTCCTGGCTGACGAGACAGAATCAAACAAAGCTGATCGACCCAATTATATGATTGTTTCTCCGATCTGTCGAGATCCGATTGCTTAAAATTTTCGCAATAGAAAAAAAACCAATGTTGATTCAAAATAGGTACATTATTATCAACAACAAACTTAAAATGCAAAAATCTCAAACAATAAATTTTCAAGAAGTTAAATACAGAATTTATCGAAAATTTACTAATACATCCATTCTCGATGAGTGAACACCTCAGATCTAATTTTCAAGTGCGCGAAATTCATATTTAAGCGTAGACGCACGAAGGCATGGTTTACTTTACACGAATCGAGGCATCCCCTTAACCGAGCATCGTGTACACGTCACGTTCTTGTGCTGACACGAATACCGAAACTTGCGCTTGCGCTTGCCCGTTCATTCAATTAACAACGAATGTTAGTCTTAACTCTATTGAAATTAACAAGCCGTTTATGGCACGTAACTGTTTTGCGTTGATATATTACACCTGTCATTAGTAAAAAATACGAGTAGTTATTCATTAGAACCCGAACCCTAAGGCGCTTATTATAGACATCACACAAAAATTTGCTTACCTACTTCCCTGTATGTATGTATCTACCAATTATTATTTTACAGTTGGAAGAAAGATAATAAGTAAAAATTACAATTAAACGAATTAGTATAGTTTACGTAACGTTTTTCCAATTATAGGTCGTAGCTATTAATTTTCCTGGTAATTTTAACGTTTCATTATTACTTATCATTTTTAAAGAATTCAGTTGGGGATCCTTTTCTAATGGTGTAAGTGAATATAACAGAATCGTGTATAGCCATAAATAAATAATTTCTTTCGAAAAATGTATGAGACCGACTTTAAGAAAAATTTGGTTCATAAAACATGATTGAACTCTTACCTCTACTCAGGTCTAGCGATGTGACTTTTCCCTGAAGTACTATGTGATTTGCGGACATCTCCGTGCGTATGTCCCAGAAGCGTATCCTCTTATCGTAGTGTCCCGAGATGATGGTGGAGCCGGCGCTGTCTGACGTCACCAGGTCGTTGCACGAAGATCCCGCGAACTTTGTCTCTGTACCTGCAATGTTTATAATAAGGCAGGTCAAGCGTGACCAGTGTTTTAGCTAAATGGATGTACGGACAGATCTCGTGGGCGTATTTATTGTTATGACGTCTTTAGTCCCGTTAAGTTGATATTATGCACATCACCTAATCCGAAATTGATAAATTGAAGTCAGTATTTTACTTATATATGTTAGAATAATCAAGCAGTCACAGTAACACAACCAGCAGTTATTTATTTTGTTTCAATAGAAGATTTGTTTTATATCAGGGTTAAAAAAAATTGAGAAGAAAATCTAGTACCAAACATGATTTTTTTGGAAAAAAAAACATGTTTGGTACTGGCTTTTATAGGCGACTTTACACAGTCACATTCATCAACCATCAACTACTCGTGGAGACGCTTAGCTAATTAGCCCAAATACGACGAGTTTGCTATGGGCCTTCTGTCTTCATCACCAGATCAGTTCAGTGATACCATCTAGTTATAGCTATTTAAATAAACTGCATACTTGTACGCAGTATAGGTACCGTTGCATAGTACACATAGTACAAGATTTGCTTAATCTGGACTTAGGTTGATTTGTGTAAGATTGTCGACAAATATTTATTCAGTATTCTAATTGGAACTAAAAAAAGTAGGCAGTGCCAAATATTACACATTTAGATTTTTATCAGCAATCTAGTTTATTTTATCAAGATTTGCCCAAGCCAGACGTATTATCATTTCGATTTTCTATCGCGTTCGCTGGAAAGAATATTAAATATTGGCCAAGGAATAACAGATAAAATGCTAGTTTGGACTCGCGTATCGAGGGCGCATTATTACCCACAATGTAGTCGTCGTCTGCTGCACAGAAAAACTTGTTGACATACTTTGAAAGTGAGAATCAATCTACGAGTACGGGGAGTCGAGTTCCTGGTATCTTGTTTAGAATGATTGATTACACTTGACACCAAACTAAATAGTTCCGTTCCATTTTCCTCTCAACACACGGAACACTAGTTAATAAAAGTAGTTATAGTAAATCGGTTATATCATAGGTTACCTAATAATAAGTAATAATCCCTGTACACAAAAGAGCACTGAAAACGCGTACCCTACTTTTTGTTGATCATAAACATTTATACTTATAAGTACAATGTACATAGTGTATATAATTTATTTATTTTTAGACCAATCACTTTAATCCGTTGCTGAGCTTGACAAAAAATTTTAATCCTTTATTAATAACCAAATATTTTTATTAACCTGCCAAAACCGGTTCAATACTAATCCGACCATCAAAAAAAACCCAAACAGAAATTGATGATCAACAAAAAACATGTATAGATACCGGCAAGATACGGTAATTTTGTTAAGTGTTGTAAATCAATCTTGGATGTCGATAGTTAAGGAAAAGTTTTTTTTTTACATATAAGATAGTTTTATATTTGTGATCATGAGTCATTATATTCTGAATAACTGCTGAATTTTGCTAAGGATTATACTATTTAGTAATTATTCGATTAAGGCCGGATTTGACTAAAATGAAATAACACATTTATTATTGGGGAACGGGACTTAATCGCGTACAATTATAACTAAATTTACCTTTTTTAAGGTTTTGCCCGACGTTTCGCGGCTAGAAGATGTTGATACCCGCTCACGCCAGTCAGCTCGCGACCACGGATGTTGTGATACAGTATTCGAAACGTCGGGCAAAACCTTAAAAAAGGTAAATTAGTTATAATTGTACGCGATTAAGTCCCGTTCCCCAAAAGTTTAAATCAATATAAAATGAAATAAGGTTTAATCTGAGGTTAAGGTGAACTTATTGATTAATATTTAAAAAAATCTTTATCCTTGTTTGGACTAATTGCACGAAAATCGGTTGATAAATGCGACCTGTAGAGGAGAACAAACCAGTGAATAAAAAAAAATACAAAAATTTACTTGCCTAAAAAAATCTATGTAATCATTAAACCTGCTCACAAAACTTGACTGAAAAGACCTGTAGAGGAGGACAAACAAAATTCCGGCCGGACATACGAAAGCATTTTTGTCGAAGCTAAAACAGAGACCTTCGTTTCACTCGGTCAATTATGTAGTTTCCAATTTCCAATTTCTTAGTTGGAGAGTGAATAAACTGGTGATTAATGTTTATACTCATTAATGTTAGTACAGGATATAGGATCCCAAAGTCTGATTAAATAATAAAAACAAATATTCCAAAATGATCATAAAGTTGTAGAGACGGAGCTCCTAATAGCTAGCAGTAGAAATAATGGCGGCGGACGGCAGCAGCGGATCAGCGACTATGAACTACGAGTATAAAACATTTTTTACTGCCGGCATAAGCACAACTATATAACGCTTGTTACAACGGCCTTGGTAACGAGAATTGCACTAATTGAATACCTGTTCGTGTGTAATGTGATCACTTTTATTACTTAATTTTAGATAGATAAAGAGCCCCGTATTATTTTCAACGCCGTGACATCGACATAGAATTGGATTTAATTGATTTACCTTCAATACGATTAGATATCCAGTTAGTTGCAGCCGGGCTTTGGTGTTTATTTCTTTAAATAAAACTTTAAAAATGTTAAAAACATGTAAAAGTATTTGCATAGCTGCGCGGCGCAAGAAGGAATGCAAAGCACGTCCGGCGCAAGTGGACATTATTCGCCAAAAATGCAAGTTTCGCGGCGCACACGACTGGTGCATACTCCACTAATAATGATTGACATCTAATTAAGCGTACTACATATTCGGTCGGAATAAGCAATTCTTAGATTTAATTCCGGTAAATTTTGTCAACTTTCTTTGTGAAAGGTTTTACAAAACGGTTTGTGCAAAACAGCTGTATAATTTATAGTTGATTGTATGCCGTGTAACGTCACTCAATCAGGGCTAACCCTTCAGTATGTAAAGGGCACACATCAAACTACAATATAAATAATTTATGATAGGTCGTGTGTCTCGGGAGCTATACGAGATTTAACAGAGATTAGTTTAAGAGCCGGTGACACTGAACCTAGTATGATAAGATACCCAGATGGCATATATATAATTAGGTGCGTCATTAGTCGGGGAACACGAAACGGCGATGCTGCAATGCGAAAAACCTGGCGAAGCCATTGAAAATTAAAATTGAAAAATGATGAAAAATCCGGTTTCTAGTATGATAAGATTCCCAAGTTTCGTTTGTTCCTCGAAACAGGGGAGGGGTAGGACTATACGATAGTGCAGTGCTGCAAGCCCTCCTGGCTGGCCTTGTCAGTGGCAGCAGTATGATAAGCGACCACTTTTCTGAGGTATCTAGTATGATCGGATTCCTGAAAAAAACAGGGCTCATCTGAAAGATCAGCTCTTTCTGTGTAAGAAAAACCACTGCTGCATTTTCCAAACAGTGGAGAAGGTGGTTGCTGCAGCGATTAAAGGAGCCGACAACACTGAACCTATTTCGATAGATTCTCAGATGATATATATACGAGGGGTGATCCAAAAGTAATGATAACGAATATGTAAAACAACACATGTGTTCAAAAACTAAATTTATTTCTTAACGTAGTCTCCTAACAAGTCTATACACCTATGCCATCTTTCCTTCAGACTACGAATTCCATTAAAAAAAAAAACTTTGTTTGGACTTTCCAAATATGCCTCCACAGCAGCCATAACCTCACTGTAATTCAAAAAAAATTTGCCTCGGAGATTTTCCTTCAGCCGTGGAAACAGATAAAAGTAGCTGGGGGTTAGGTCTGGCGAATAGGGGGGTGTTCCACCAATTCGATACCCGCATCCCGGATTGCAGCCATTGCAACACCTGGCCTTATGAGGAGATCCGTTGTTGTCTGGGTGGAACATTCTAGGCACCCAACGAGCGGATACTTTATTCATGTGCAATTCTTGGGTTAAGATTCTATGAATGCTGCCATACGAGATCCCTGTGACCTCATTTAAATGTCTGATTGTCACTCTTCTATCAGTTAAACTTAATCTTCTATTTTTTTGACATTCTTCTCAGTGCGGACGATGGAAGGCCAGCCCTCGCGGTGTTCGTCTTTACAAGATGTTCTACCCAAGTTAAACTCCTTGCACCAGTGTGCAACTGTAGAATACGGAGGAGCAGAGTCCCCTAATGTTCCCACCAATTCAACATGTATATCTTTAGTACACATTTTTTTCAAACAGAAGTACTTAATAACGGCTCTGACTTCAGAGTTTTTCCATTTCCACGCATTTATTCCGACAACTCACGAATAAATAAATTTATTTCAGTGACAGATATCAATTTTTTTACATATTTTTTTTAATTTACTGGCCAAGAACTGCCTTACAAAATAAAACCTCTTTTTGCTTTTTTCAGCCACTGAAAGTATTTCATTATCATTACTTTTGGATCATCCCTCGTATAATTAGTCGTGGCATTAATGGGGGTACACGAAATGGCGATGCTGCGAAGCAAATGAGCAGGCAAAGCTATTAAAAAGAAATTTTGAAAACATAAAAAAACCGGTTTCTAGTATGATAAGATTCTCAAGTTTCGTTTGCAGCAACCACCGTCTCCACTGTTTGGAAAATGCAGCAGTGGTTTTTCTTACACAGAAAGAGCTGATCTTTCAGATGAGCCCTGTTTTTTTCAGGAATCCGATCATACTAGATACCTCAGTAAAGTGGTCGCTTATCATACTGCTGCCACTGACAAGGCCAGCCAGGAGGGCTTGCAGCACTGCACTATCGTATAGTCCTACCCCTCCCCTGTTTCGAGGAACAAACGAAACTTGGGAATCTTATCATACTAGAAACCGTTTATTTTTTATTTTTTTAAATTTGATTTTTAATAGGTTTGCCTGCTCATTTGCTTTGCAGCATCGCCATTTCGTGTACCCCCATTAATGCCGCGACTAATTATATATATATCATCTGAGAATCTATCGAAATAGGTTCAGTGTTGTCGGTTCCTTTAATCGCTGCAGCAACCACCTTCTCCACTGTTTGGAAAATGCAGCAGTGGTTTTTCTTACACAGAAAGAGCTGATCTTTCAGATGAGCCCTGTTTTTTTCAGGAATCCGATCATACTAGATACCTCAGAAAAGTGGTCGCTTATCATACTGCTGCCACTGACAAGGCCAGCCAGGAGGGCTTGCAGCACTGCACTATCGTATAGTCCTACCCCTCCCCTGTTTCGAGGAACAAACGAAACTTGGGAATCTTATCATACTAGAAACCGTTTATTTTTTATTTTTTTAAATTTGATTTTTAATAGGTTTGCCTGCTCATTTGCTTTGCAGCATCGCCATTTCGTGTACCCCCATTAATGCCGCGACTAATTATATATATATATATCATCTGAGAATCTATCGAAATAGGTTCAGTGTTGTCGGCTCCTTTAATCGCTGCAGCAACCACCTTCTCCACTGTTTGGAAAATGCAGCAGTAGTTTTTCTTACACAGAAAGAGCTGATCTTTCAGATGAGCCCTGTTTTTTTCAGGAATCCGATCATACTAGATACCTCAGAAAAGTGGTCGCTTATCATACTGCTGCCACTGACAAGGCCAGCCAGGAGGGCTTGCAGCACTGCACTATCGTATAGTCCTACCCCTCCCCTGTTTCGAGGAACAAACGAAACTTGGGAATCTTATCATACTAGAAACCGGATTTTTCATCATTTTTCAATTTTAATTTTCAATGGCTTCGCCAGGTTTTTCGCATTGCAGCATCGCCGTTTCGTGTTCCCCGACTAATGACGCACCTAATTATATATATGCCATCTGGGAATCTTATCATACTAGGTTCAGTGTCACCGGCTCTTCTACTAGATATTTATAACGCTATAATAACGTAGCAGTCATACGAATTCGACACATTAACAGAATAACTAGTCGATGTAACAGCTACAATGTGACAAAGTTATATCATTCGATGTAACCGCTACAATGTGACAGTTATATCACTCGATGTAACAGTCACAATGTGACAAAGTTACATCAATCGATGTAACAGCTACAAGCTACAATGTGACAGTTATATCACTCGATTTTACAATCACAATATGACAAGGTTATATATATCATTCGATGTGACACACAATATGAGAAGGTTATATCACTCGATGTTACAGCCAAAATATAATAAGGTTATGTGAATACTGTGAATAAAATTGTAATAAGAAAAAAGGTTAAGTCACTGTCAAACCTACCAGTGTTCCAAAATTGTGCCATCGTTCATTAAAAAATAGCGAGGGTATAATAAATTAAACAATTTTACAAAAACTTGCGAAATAATAGTAAGCTTTACACAAATGCTTGTCTCAATCAGTGCCAACATTGTCGTAGCGCTACGCGCGTAGCCGATAATATTCGTTTATGATATGTGGCGAAAACTGTCTACGCAATACACACTCGAAAAAACTAAAAAAAATCAGTGGTCCATAAGTTAGACTTGAAAGTTTACCGGGACAAACTGCTCTCGATATCACTTTGGCCTCTATAGATGTTGGGTAAAGATGATGTGAGAAAAGTTTTTCCTTACTAAAGTATTCACTATTCAATTTAGTTATTATGTAGATATTGTAGATAAAGGTTTTCGGTACACCTATAAGTGTCTATTGTTGCCGTATCCATAAACACACTGAGAACGAATAAGACAAATTAGCACGTTAATATATGAATAGGTGTGGGAATACAAGGGGAATACTGACACATTTTACTCCTCAGGTCCCAAATCTTGAGCGTCCGATCGTGGCTGCCGGTGATAACCTTTGTGGGTTCGCCCAGAAACTTCGCCGCCATCACCTTCGCGCTGTGACCCGTCAACGTGTGCTGCAGACAAACATTCAAAATTTTACTTGAAGCACAGAATAGTATAATAGTATTACACACAGAACGGACACGAACCCTCCCGCACCGAGGTCAGTTACCTCGTCCCTGACAGGCCAGGATGACAAGCCGGGTTACGATCGGGTTACCGTCGCGGCTCGCGATTCGCCCGCGCCACGCGCTACGCACTCGCGCAAACAATTGACGCGTGTACCGATAGCGCACGCACACATACTTACCCACAGCGCTTGCTTTCCTTCGCGTGTCACCCCCGTGCTTGAAGTCAAGAAGGAGTACTTATTATTTGGATATGATCAACTATATTGCAGGTATTACAAATTATGGCTAAAGTTTACAAAGTATTTTATTATTTAAGAATGTGTAACATATTTTATTTAAGTACGTATATGTAACAATATATGTCATGTCATGTCATGTGGAATACAATAGTGGCTTAAGTTAATAATTGTCACTTATAAACAATATCAGACAGTATAATTATGTTTAATTCTCTATTAAAGATAGCCTAATATTTTTTTACAATTCTCTTTTATAATTCCTTCCACTACTTAACGACTATTACTTCTCGATTGTAAAGCTTGTTCTACATTTACGTTATAAAACTTATAATTCTCTTGTATTAAGCGGAAACTTATTGCGTGCATTCGTGCATAAAATAACGTATCGTATAGAAATATTGTGCAATATTATTTATATAGTGAAACACTAATAATTTTCTTGCATTGAGCGAATAAAATTTGCGTGGATAAACTATTCAATGTTATTTTATACATCGTATAAATATAACAAAAACTAACCTTGTGTAGCTAATAAAAGTCATGGCGGGGAGAGCTATTTAACTTAGGTAGTTGTTAGCCCGAGGTGGGGTATAAAATACGCATAGGTCGAGTACCTATTACATGCGGTATTGGGCTTGATTGTAATATGTTTTAATGCGCAACTGGATCTTGATTTATCGGTCGTTGCAGAATACAACCGTGTTGTTAAAGTTAGTTAAACTGAGGAAAGATGTAATAATTGTGTTTACGGTTGTGTTTCACAGGATGTTGATTGCCATGTTATGTCTGTAAGACTATTACTTCGTGAGAATAACAAAAACTGCAGGTTAACTTATTGGAACCGTTTGTAAAACATCGACAACAAAATGAATTGACCATTCGTTCATCTTATTGTATTGTTAAACTACTATTATTCGACACTCTAGTTGTCTTTGTTCGTTACGTGTACAGTATTAGGTGCATGTTGTTTAAGGTTTATCAATCATTAAAACATGTACAATATTTTTAGTTTACTTCACAAAATCAATTATATATACACTGTATAATTGATCTTGTGAAATACAGTTTTGAAAATATACAGAATTGGTAAAAATAGTTCGCAATTTGAACATGCAACTCACATCCAGAAAGTGAAGATCGACAGCACATAAATTCAGCAGTCAAATAACAGAATAAAATGTGCTTATTTCTAAGTACCTTTTCTCTCATTTTAACGCATAGAATTTTAAATGAATACAAAAAACGGCCAAATGCGTTCCTACTTCGGAAGGTCCTTGATATAAATAATCATTCATCTCACGAAATTATTCTTTAAATGTCTGATTTTATACGAAATTTAGTGCGATCAAACAAGATAAGCAGAAAAATAACACTTTTACGATAGAGTAACATACCTATAACAAGTATTCAATTGGTCTACTGTTCGATGAGGCTATTTGCGTCTAGCGACTCTAGCGCCGCTCCCGCGGCTACGACGAACGATTATGTCCTCTGTTTACCGACTCGTTATCTTCGCACTGACCTAACTCACTGAGACGAGAGCCGCTCAGTGGGGTACCAAGTTTCAATACAAGAAAGCCACGGCCGTTCATAATAGCTGAGCCGAATCGAATGAAACGCCGCGTGGCGTCGATTTGCATCTTAATTGACTGTTAATTAGTGCTACTTAAGACTGTTAGTGACTATAAGGACTGTAAGGAGACATTTAAACGAATGGTTCCACCCAGTTTGCTAATGGAACCGTTAAGTTGCTTAAATGAACCACTCACGATTTACAAGCTTCTTGAACTTAAGTGAGTAAAACAAATACAAATTACAATACGAGTATAACGTATACGAGAAATCCCAAACTGAGATCGCCGTAGCTACAACTCTTACCAAGATCTGAGGTGATGTCGTAGGTGGCGATGGCGCTAGCTCAAACGAAGCACCGCGCTTCGAAATTCATTAGATCATAACAGTTAACTAGAAACTATCACGACATGATAGTAGATTTATAATGTGACTGTTTATACAACATGACAGCTTTGTAGTTATACATGCCTGACACGCTTAAAATGTCTCCATAACTCTGTGTTAATGCGCGAGCGGGCGGTTGACCCGCTCTCGCCGCTCTTAATTGCAGACAAAACACTCCGTTATCATGCGGCGCGGTCAACAAGTTTCATTCCGTTTATGTGGAGTAAATACTAACATAAACAAAGCTCGCGGACGCATAACGCAACGGAACAGCGCTCTGCACTCGCCGCCTGTGCGACTTGCCGCCGCGCAAATATATTGCTAAGGCGGTCGCGCTACCGATTTCCCGCCCGCCTAACGATTAAGCCGCCAGGCATTTACCGTTTCACTAGTCTCATGTCATGTACGTACTTCTTGCTGTGTTTGTTATGTATATGCGGCTATTTAAGCTTGGGGTTGCAAGCGTCCATAGGCTGCGGTGACCGCTTACCATCAGGCGGGCCGCACGCTAGTTTGCCACCGACGTGGTATAAATTTTTTTTTAACCCTTTAAAAAGAATTAAAAAAAAGGGTAGTTCTCAATTAGGTTGTTTGTTTTTATGATTGTTACTTCAGAAAGCCATCACTTAAGAATCGATTTCGAAAACTCTTCGTTTGAAAGCATATGCTGTTAGATCCCCTTGTTACCAGAATCGAGTTCTGATGATGGGGTCCCTGGGAAATTGAGCGACAGTACTCAAAAATTCAAGGGAAACGTATATAATTTTTTGCATTTTCGGCAACAAACCAAGCATTTGCATTCAGCCAGTAGCATTTGGTGAAGTGACCTACTATTGAAGAAGACCAGCGATCGTTATCCAAAACTAAATGTTTCATGGGTGGCGCAAAGATATTTCGATCAAGATAGTGAAGCGACTATGACGAATAGTTTATGGTCCTGATGTAGGTAATGTTACCGTCAACCTGATCTGATGATTATAACCGGAAGGTAGGCAACGAAACTCCATAATAAACAGTCGGGTAAAGAGTGTAGCTAAGCCATGTCATGAGATGCACTCTGAGAATGATCCATTAAAGATGTGAAATAAATACTTTTTAAAATAATAATTAAAAACCCACTCCAAAATAAATCTACTAAAAAGCAAACTTCTAATACCTCAGTATGTTATACATACGTCTTATTGAATAATGATGTAGGTATTGTTCGTTTTGTAGTCGGTGCCATTTCGTTAACGTATTTTTTCATAACCGATATTAGGTCTAACGGGTCTTGTAAAACCGACCCTGAGCCCATCACAAGCAGGACGTATATAAATTATAATGTACTGGTCTGCGGTGGTGCAAGACACGAAGGTATCTAATGTAGCAGGTGAAAATGGTAGGTAAACAGTCTAAGAAATTAGAGGCAATGATAAAACTACGACGTCAAAATTAGACCCTTTCGAATTGCCTCAGGAACACTAAACCGGAGTGGCATCTTAAGACTGTACGAACAAAAAGTTGGTATTTTAGAAAATATACGGTTTTTTCTAACGTCATATCTTTGTTCAAGTGACTACATTGTTAAAGTAAACTTCTGTTTTGTATAGATAAACTCTTATTCTAGACCATAGCGTTGCTAAACTTTTATTTCTATGTACGATTATTTAAAACAGTCAGGTTTTCGTCGGAGTGTTTTGCAAAAATACGCGTCAGAGCTATCTTTCAGGTACAATATTTCCATTTTAAATTGTCAAAAACGATTGGATGTTTATCTTTTACAATAGGATGTATAGTCTTTTAGTACATAGCGATCGCACTAGTTCTGAAATATTGGTTTTTACTATCTAAAAAAAATACTACAAAATGTCTAAATCGGTTTGTTTAAACATTTTTTTCCTCACATGTTTTATAATATTTTGAAAAAAAAACTTATTATTATAAAACTACAGGTTTTGCTTGATATTTCTTATTTTTTTTAACGCTTATGGATAACCCACTTAATTTAGACGAATTTTTAAAAACCACTATAATTCACAATATAACAGCGCGCGACAACGTTGTTCGATTCATTACGCGCCGGGCCTTCCCAAGGAACGCACGTGTCGCTCTCCTCGGTGCGTTAAGGTCGGTGACCAAGCTCACACCGATACTGCTATTCTGTAGATGTAGCGCGTCCGCTACAGATTAATAATTTGATACTTGGTATTTTATTTCTTCTCAAAGCAATAAAGTAATATGATTTTTTACAGAAATGGGCAATAAACGTAAATTGTTTGGGACGAAAAAATCCAACAGTACTACGGCCACACAAGTTAAAAGGTAAAGGTATGATTCCGCTGCCGACTGCATACAGCAACTGCACGTTCCGCTGCACTCCAAATTGAACCGTAATAGTATGCGTAAAAAGCTCAATTTGAAATGAGCGGAGAAGTGTCGGAACAGCACACGCCGCTCACTCTAAATTGGGACTTTTATTCTTATGATTACAGTTCAATTTGGAGTGCGGCGGAAGGTGCAGTTGTTGTATGCAGTCGGCAGCGGAATCATACCTTAAGGCACCATGTTACCTATTGCTGCTAGTGATATTTCTATGTCTGGATATGTGCTTCTATGTTCTTGACGTTCTGTGAACATTTCGGATCTTTCCTTTAATTGTAAAATTCAAACTAATATTTTTTTATTCTTAACGAGCGCCCGATAATTTATGATTGCGTTGTTTGAACTAGTTATTGTATTTGTATGTGCAATTTCAAATTTTTAAGCCAAGTAGTTTCTGTGGAAAGTAATTTAAAGTAAAACTAGTCCCCGAAACACGTGGACTCCACGTAATTATCATTCCAAATTTGACTTTTTTCCTGACAAACTTATTCCAATTTTGTTGATTAATTCGTGTTCATGCACCTCTAAAAATAGTTTGTATAGTCTCCCAACATATGTTTACTGGTTGTTATCTTTTGTGTGAATTTACTCTCATATTCATATTCATTTATATTTTTTTATTCTTAACGAGCGCCCGATAATTTATGACTGCATTGTTTGGACTAGTTATCGAATTATATGTATGTGCAATTTCAGATTTTTAGGCCAAGTAGTTTCTGTGGAAAGTAATTTAAAGTAAAACTAGTCCCCGAAACACGAGGACTCCACGTAATTATCATTCCAAATTTGACTTTTTTCCTGACAAACTTATTCCAATTTTGTTGATTATTTCATGTTCATGCACCTCTAAAAATAGTTTGTATAGTCTCCCAACATATGTTTACTGGTTATCTTTTGTGTAAATTTTCTCTCATATTCATATTCATATGCATTTATATTTTTTTATTCTTAACGAGCGCCCGATAATTTATGATTGCGTTGTTTGAACCAGTTATCGAATTATATGTATGTGCAATTTCAAATTTTTAGGCCAAGTAGTTTCTGTGGAAAGTAATTTAAAGTAAAACTAGTCCCCGTAACACGTGGACTCCACGTAATTATCATTCCAAATTTGACTTTTTTCCTGACAAACTTATTCCAATTTTGTTGATTAATTCGTGTTCATGCACCTCTAAAAATCGTTTGTATAGTCTCCCAACATATGTTTACTGGTTGTTATCTTTTGTGTGAATTTACTCTCATATTCATATTCATTTATATTTTTTTATTCTTAACGAGCGCCCGATAATTTATGACTGCATTGTTTGGACTAGTTATCGAATTATATGTATGTGCAATTTCAGATTTTTAGGCCAAGTAGTTTCTGTGGAAAGTAATTTAAAGTAAAACTAGTCCCCGAAACACGTGGACTCCACGTAATTATCATTCCAAATTTGACTTTTTTCCTGACAAACTTATTCCAATTTTGTTGATTATTTCATGTTCATGCACCTCTAAAAATAGTTTGTATAGTCTCCCAACATATGTTTACTGGTTATCTTTTGTGTAAATTTTCTCTCATATTCATATTCATATGCATTTATATTTTTTTATTCTTAACGAGCGCCCGATAATTTATGATTGCGTTGTTTGAACCAGTTATCGAATTATATGTATGTGCAATTTCAAATTTTTAGGCCAAGTAGTTTCTGTGGAAAGTAATTTAAAGTAAAACTAGTCCCCGTAACACGTGGACTCCACGTAATTATCATTCCAAATTTGACTTTTTTCCTGACAAACTTATTCCAATTTTGTTGATTAATTCGTGTTCATGCACCTCTAAAAATCGTTTGTATAGTCTCCCAACATATGTTTACTGGTTGTTATCTTTTGTGTAAATTTACTCTCATATTCATATTCATTTATATTTTTTTATTCTTAACGAGCGCCCGATAATTTATGACTGCGTTGTTTGGACTAGTTACCGAATTATATGTATGTGCAATTTCAGATTTTTAGGCCAAGTAGTTTCTGTGGAAAGTAATTTAAAGTACCAGGCCGAACGTCACAATGTACATGACAGTTATCACGCTTCCAAACGTAAAATTTATAAAACATTAACGTTGTTTTTTGCGTAATTTCTGTATGAAACACAGGTTTTTTATTAATTTCGCGAAAATGAATAGTCAGAAGTAAATAGATTAACACATATTTAAGTATTAATAATGTGTAATGAGATAATAAATGTCGATCGTTTTTTGTATGAAAATCGAACCACCTTAATAAGTGCGTAGGTACGTAAAATAAAAACATTTAAAACTCACCACATTTTTTCCTACCTCACTCTAACTCTATAACAATGATCAAGACATGTCAGTTCAACCGGCAGCACTCGAACCGCACGCACACAGTAATCGTTTTAGTGTGTAGCTAAACATGGCCGCTCGCAGGGAGATCGCGGCTAGGATGAGTTGGAGCGAAATGTTCGTACCCTCTTAACTTGTCAGAAGTTAATTTGTCAGGTGGAAAGGAAGCGACATGCAAAGTAAATGTACGGAACTGGTTCGATAAGTAATGCAAGGGCAATCTGTTTTCAAATACTTCTTTTTATCTCACACTGATCTTTTGGCTAGCGGAACGCCGACAATCCGACATATTGAGTGCAACGTTAAAATAGAGTTCATTTAAATGTATTTTATGACGTAAATAGATCAAGTAACCATTATCGTGTCGTTCATATTTACACTGGCTATTACCATGTTTTATGTTTCGGATGCTCCGCCTACGGTAAGAAGTCAACTATCTGTGACCTGTGAGTGAGGCTTGTGTTTGCAAAGCTAGACGGTAGGTAATCTTGAGTGTTGTTAGACACCTCTAAATCAAAGTGCTCTACATCATTCGATTCTGCAGTGAAAGAAACAAATGCATGAGAGCATGAGCATTGACCAGGTTTGGCCGAGACAGGCCTGTGCGTAGTGAGTGTTTAACGGCTGCGGCATATCTCGACTCCCATTGGCTACCGTTCTGGCCGAATTCGATCCCGCGAGTATGTTCGGCGAGGGGGAATTAATTAAATTAAATTCGCCAGGCGCCATTACCGGCGGGCAACGTTCCCAGAGAGCGCAACGGGACCTTATCATCGCTTTTAAAATTTATAGTTACGGATAATTAAGTGTACACATATAGTGGTTCGGTTCGTACGTCGCGTCACGAATGCAGGTCGGTAGTACGTACCTACGCTGTTTCGGGTTATTGCGATAGGCAGGGCACGCTAATTGAGGGGGTTAAGCGATACCATCCGGACAAGGCCCGCCGACTCTAACGAGCTAATATAAGTATCGATATCGCTTCCCTACCGGTTTAGATTGCAATTGTACACACTCACTCGTAAATAAATCTCTACAGCACAATAAACACGATTCAGAAAAGGAAAAGTATTGTCGTAGACAATACTTCCTTGTTTGTTCTTCCTTCCTTGTTAGAGAGTATGAGAATTTATTCATTGTTTATTTGTTCGCGGCATAGATAAATCAAGTTATATTAACGTTCAAAGTAGTAGAAACCGACGAAATAAATTGCCGATGTTTGCGAGTAGAATTAACAAAACTAATGAAATAAGATAACCGTTTAGGTTTGTTTACTGGCAAATTGAACAAAGTATTAGGAGAGCGCTACCGAGAGCAATTTTGTAACACAATCTCCTATCCAATGCAGATTCCTGCATGCATATCAGATAATTGCGAATGGTCATTTAAATGTATAAATATCGCACGTGCGGCCGGCTAAATAACTCACTCCTTATAAATCAGTTGATTTGAATTGCGCTCTCTCATTAGCGATTCCAGCTGTGGTGCGTTCAGCTGAATAACACAACTTATTACTTTGGCTACACAACTAAGCTCATTTATACAGAATCTAGTTAGATATCACATGGGCGACTTATCTAACATAGATTACGATTAATGGCTTCACGAAATATACGAGTGTACCGGTAGAAGTTAACCGATTTATACTTCATTGTCGCATGTCGATTTAGTTAATATTAATGTAATTGAGTAGGTACAGGTAAGAAATATACCTAAGTATAAAAATCGATATCAAACTACAGAACAGTTCTGTAAAATTCCACACACTGCGCTACTCCGGTATAGGTATATAAAATCCCTATTTGAGTTAGGTAGAAGAACCTCAGAAAAACTTTCCCTTCATTAAACTTTAAATAAAACAGGTCGGTTTTTTATTCGTCTACTTTTTTATTTCTTCCAATCTACTATATATATCTTATTGATTTATTTACAATCCAAATAAAACATTTATATTAACAAATAATTAACAATCGGTTTTGTATCTTCTGGGCTTTAATTATTTCATTAAACAACATTTCATTTAATTTATTACATTTCAATATGTATGAGACTCACGGGAGTTTTCCATTTCAAACATTTCATCATCATAATATTTAAGAGCTTGGCTCTTGTCGGTGGAGTAATTGCAAGCTTATTCTACATTCACTTCTTTGTATGACGTAGCATTTATTTTATGTTTTATTTGCTCCATATACGTAATTCTAGGTCTTCCCCTTTTCCTTTTTCCCTCTATCTTTCCTTCTATTATTGTTCTGATCCATTCGTCATGGCGTATGAGATGTCCTAACATTTTTCCTCTTCTGTTTTCTATCATTTTCAATAAAGTCCTCTTCTCTTTAACTATGTTTAAAACTTCTTCGTTAGTTTTCTTATCTGTCCAACAACATTTAAAGATCTGTAAATAGACCTATCGACAATTTACATTCAGAACAATTAGAGATGAAAACAACAGCAGTATAAAATAAAACAACCTTGGCTAATGGCTTGGCTAATAAGCCACAACGCTCATGAATTTAGATGTAAATATAAATTACCTACCTAGATTCGCTACCACCACAACATGAGGTGAAATAAAGTTTTTGTGAGAATATTGGATGAGTAGGAAACCGAATTTATTTGACACAACTTTTCATGGTACAGTGTGTTTTGTACACTGTACATTAATTAAATTTCCGTGTTTACCTGTAAAGCGAATTGACTAGGTACCTAATCGCAGGACGCCTAATTTCTAAAAGTTTGTATATGCTTAGTATGCACAAAGGTGAAATACAAATATGTTTTACATCGATATGGCCTTAATTTTGTCAACATTTTAATTGATTGATGATGACGACTGGTTTAGCCCAGTAATTAGCGAAACTAAGTTAGCTGGTCTAGCCTAGAAATTAAGTTCTTAAAATATTTAGGGATGTAAAGGTTCAGAATATTTGTTCATAAACTTCCTAGATATTCTATAACGTCAATATAAGGTAAGTAAGATATTGTTTTACCAAGGTTTTTGGCAAGAGGGTGGCAAAACTAAAATGGCAATGGGCCGGTCATATTTGCCGAAGAGACGACGACCGATGGAGCCAACGAGTTCTGCCCTGGAGACCTCGAGCGGCAAGCCGTAGCGTAGGAAGGCCGCAAGCCAGATGGTCGGATGACATCAGGAAGACGGCAGGGCCAACCTGGACCAGAACCGCTACGTCCAGAACAAAATGGAAAGGCATGGAAGAGGCATATGTCCAGCAGTGGACGCAAATATGCTGAAAGAGAAGATATTGTTTTGGCCAGACTTTTGAAAGAACGATTGAAAATTATCTCGTGAAATATTGAGCATCATAATCGAATCTAGGTATATTTTCTGGTCATCTATGCAGCATGGTTCAAGGTGTGATGAGCGAAAGCTCTCACGAAGCACTCTCTAAGCGTAGATATGATTAAAACTGTGTGCTACATAATAAGCGAATGCAATAATTTCATACCTACTAAGAATTAGGTGTATTGTATAGCGTATTAAATAGTTTCAACAAATTCGTTCTTAGTAAGTGTTAGGTAAAGTACCTACTTGAAATATTTTCTCACAGGAAACATAATGTAAATTTATAACGGAGATCATCGCAGAATACCTTTAACGTTCTTACTGGCGCCGTGGAAATTATAAACGACCTCTTTACGACAACAGGATGCATATCAACAATATCAGGGGTATAAAGTGTATAGAGTATTTTGAAGACCACTTTATGAGACTTTAAATTATTCTACACGCAGAGTTTAATTACGTCCTGGACGAGTGATTAAACAAAGATGAGATTTTTAATTGGAACGAGAAACACTCGGCGGAGAAGCCCTAAACTTCCGCCAGTTCGCTAACGACACCCACTGAGCACTATGTACATACTTCGTATCTCATTTTATTAAACCAGCTTATGTACCGACGTAATTTATAACTAGTTATTATTATTATTATTTTGACGTGTAAACGTCTTAAAAATTGCTTTCAACCTACAAATAAATTCTCATTTCAGTCTCATTTGTATACTCACCGGCAGGAAATTTGGTGTAATGAAATGCTTTAGCCTGATGTAAACCTATATTTCATTGATTAAAGTTGCGCCTGCCTGTAATTCCTAAAACAATAACGGACGTATTAGATCTAATAAATATAAATAAGCTGCAGAGTTACTGAATTCAATAAATTATAAGGCTAATGTAGTTTCAGACAATTAACCTCAAAGCTATATCCAAACATATATTCATGACAGATAATAAAAAACTGCAAAAATCATATAAACATTCTTTTTGCATCTTCCATAGGGAGATATGTGGAACAAGATTAGGGAGATATGTGGAACAAGATAAAACAGTTTTTTAAAGTAGAAGGTAATTAAAGATATATTAATTTGCATATTTGGATAGATAGCTGGCGTTAAATGAGTCTAGCGAGGCGTCGAGGTCGGTGTCCCCGTGTGAATATAGGTAGCTAATTTATTTTAATAATTATGAGCAGTATTCTATGGTATCGTCCGATGTCGACCGAAGAGCTGCTGCGACCTCCCACTGGTATTGAATGAGTAGATACAAGCTCGTAAATAGGTGTGAATTTCTAGTTTGCACCTTTTTATCGAATCTAGTAGCAGCCAGCAGCCGGGTGTTAATTTGGTAGAATTGTATTGTCCTAATTAGTGCATCATTACCCTTATAAACAAGTTATTCCGCTATAACACTATTAGACAGGCTCTCTTCTTACATCAAACTAACCCTATTATACAATAAAATTATATACAAAAAGAGAAACTGCACTCCAGTGGTGTGACATATTCAACTCAAGTCTAAAGGAATATAACTATACTGAGCAAAAATAACGGGTACACTTTCTATGGAACTTCCATACAAAGTGTACCTGTTATTTTTGCTAGTATATATAACATAAATAAATATACCGCGTGTATTTTTGATACTACCTCAAACTTTACAAGGTCTTAGTATAGGCCCTAATGAATATGTTTTTCTATAAATTATTAAAATTGTACCATATAATTTTTTCGTTATAAAATAATTCAGCACGCAATGTATCTTATTTTTATTAAGAAGTAAACAAGAATGCTGAACACGCTTCTGTCATGTGTCAAGACTGTCAAGTAAGTGTACGCAATACATTACTGTTCGAAACATTTTCAAAAAATAATTACGCTCTAGTAGTTGACACTACATTAACAATTTGTTCCAGTGTTGGTTCATAGCACTAAAATTAACGTCTGGTTACAGTTTGAGGTAATATCAAAAATACACACTGTACTACATATGTAAATGTTTATCGGTGAAAAAAATCTCCTTTGAGCCCATGTCTATAGCAAGGCTTTTTTTTCGGTCAAAAAACGCTAACTTTCGTAGTACCTATACAGGGCCAGAATTGCATTAGACGAGCTCACTCTTAGCCGGTTGTTCTTGTTCAATGTATCATTTATCTCTCGACTGTGTGAAATAGGAGGCCCGTACAAAATTAGTTAAAATTAACAACAATTTACACATCAAGACTGAACACGGTGGCATAAATTACAATGTGCGCTTCAGGCATTTGATGCTTCACTACAATTATTTAACACTTAACATACATAATATATTATTTTAGGTTAGTCTACGCTACGAAATAGTTTTTTTAATGTAGATGACCAGCTAAGCTTAGTGCAAATCTAATGTGATCTTGGTTTTAATTCCATTAATTATTAGTGTTTTATTTGAGAAACGGTTCTCAGGGTTTGGAAGTGGGCCATAACCCTCTCAATATATATATATTTTTTAATTTATTCATATTAATAAAAGAATATGGGTTTATGGGTTTAAGTTTGCATTTGTCTATACTGGTTGGATTTTCTTTTTGGGTCAGTGAGGGCAGCTACCAGATCCCATGCTGCTATGCTACGCAAAAATGGTCTTAGAAGGCCTTCCTTTGATTTTGAATTAATGAAAATTGGCGTTTTTAGATTTTGGAAAAAACATACAGAGTGCAAGAAAAAGGTATTGACAAAAAAAAATTTGATGCGAATCGATCCCATTCCTATCCAGGTTCAAAAGCTTGTATGGCACCAAAAAAAATCCGGCTAGAAAAACCACAAATCGAAGAAAACTTTTCCCATACAATTTGTATGAAAATGAAAACTTGAAAATTTGCTTAAATGCAAATTTTTCACACGCTGTTTTTTTTGCCAATCGATTCCAATCCTATCCAGTATCAATAACTTCCTAGGGGGCTAGGGGTGAACTTACGGTAATGTAGGTACTAAAAAGCCACAAATTAAAGAAAACTTTTTCCATACATTTACTATGGAGAAAAAGTGTTGTTTCTTTTTTATTTTTCTATCTTTCCAATCAGTCCTGTTTATGTTTAAAAACATAATATTGTACGAAAACATTACAATAACAGCATTCAAAATATCAAAAAACGGGGATTTTGATGTGAATAAAATTTCACTATTTCTCCGTAGTAGATGTATGGGAAAAAATTTCCTCGATTTGTGGTTTTTCTAACCGGACATTTTTGTTTGGTGCCATACAAACTTTTGATCGTGGACAGGAATGGGATCGATTGGCATAAAAAAAAGTTTGTCAAAAATTTCCTTTTCCTCGCATTCTGTATGTTTTTTCCAAAATCTGTAAACGCCCATATCCATCAATTAAAAATTAAGGGAAGGTCTTCTAAGACCATTTTCACGTAGTAGCACGGGATCAGGTAGCCGCCCTCACTGACCCAAAAAGAAAATCCACCCAGTATACAGTTAGGTTAGGTGCAAAATTGAGCCAATAGTAGTAAGTACCTTACAGATTTGTAAAAACCTTGTTGAATGTCTAGTACGAGTATAATTAAAATGCAATTTGACAAAATTCTATTTAGCGAGAAGAGTCCTTCAAGATAACCCTTAAATGGTCTCATGATCTATGTATAGATTACAGTTTTTCAAATAGCGTGAAAGCTGTAAAATTTTGAACTTATTTTCTCAACAATAACAACATCTCTGTATGAAGACCAAATGCTAAACTTGCTAGGCATCAGGATAATAATAATAATAATTATTGTGAGCCTGTATTGTCCCACTGCTGGGCAAAGGCCTCCCCCCTCCTTTTGCATTGTTGACGATCCTGCGCCTCCTCTGACCATTCCTTTGAAAAAGAAGAAGAATCAGGAGAATTAAAACTTATTTTTACCGATTATAATTTTAGTAGGTTTACAGAATCCAGGCATTATACGACAACACCAGGCGGCTTTCACTCCGTCAGTTCGCCGCGCCGCTGCAAGTACATCCCCGGGCCGCTGCAAGTACATTCAGTGGCGAATTGCTACCGGACGGTCGGTCGCGTCGTCTCGTCATTCGCTTGGTCTGGTCAATATTTGTTATTTACCTATTATAATTTGGGTTTGTAAGTTGGCGATTTGTTAACAGTGCAACTTCTGTACGTAGTACTATTACTTATTCTGTGAAAACACAACCACCTAATTCGTACCACCGATACAACATCAAACACGGTACTGCCGGAATTCGTAAAAAAAACATTTTAACCCACAAACGTCACCAATGTAAATACTTTATTGTTAAATTATCATGCATTTTATAGGCTGGACACAGGATGTGGATTAAATATGGCTTACAAAATAAGATTATATGTATATATATGTGTATGTGTGGTAATTAAGAAGGCCAAAGTCTTACAACCCTGTGCGTTTATGACGTCACAGACTGTGTTTTAAATTTGATTTATATTTACATACAAGATTGCCATAACCCTCTCAATATTAAGTGTACATTGATTGCAATAATTACGATGAGTGTTTCTCAATATAAGGACTGACCAAGTCTGAAATATACCGCTACTTTAGACCAGGGACCCGCCCGGTATCCCCTTCGAGGGTTTTTGAACGGGTTTTTAGTAAGGCTTTGCTTACCCAATCCGTTGCCCTTCAAACCCATTCATTTGGCTTTTAAAGCGCTTTTAATACGGTATCCCCTTCAAGGGGTTTTTGAAAGGGTTTTTAGTAAGACTTCGCTTACCGAAGTCGTTGCTCTAAAAAAACCCATTCATTCGGCTTTTAAAGCGCTTTAAATATGGGTAAGCCGTTCAGTTAACGAATATCAGATATTTTTACTAAGCGCTTAAAAAGCCTTTCGAAAAGGCAACAGTTTGAAGGGGTTTCCCTTTCCACGCTTATGCAATTTTCATCCTTTTACTGATGACAATAAGAGCAGTAATTGCAAATTTACGTTTGTCGACTCGATGACTGCCGGCGCCGTCGGCACAGGTGCCATAAAACGCCGGCGCCTTTGAAATACCGCTAAGTTGCGATTTAAAAATACCTTATCACATTGCAATACGGTTTCCTTTGGCATGGCGAAGGGCCGGAACAAGTTGAAGCGTGCAATTTATCGAACGGGCCGACTTTTCTGCAGTTGTAACATATTTAAAAAGTAGTGTTCAAAAAACAAATGCTGATTCTGTTAATGCAAATACTTTTTAGGGTTCCGAAACCGAAGGCTCTAATCGGAGCCCTATTGCTGTCACTCACGCATCCGTCCGTCCGTCGATTGTCACAAAATTTTGTTCCTAACATTTTTTTAACTTCCCGTTGACCTATGAACTTGAAATTTGGTGATAATGTTTATTATTTTACCAACAAATACTAATATATATATTGATAAATGAGGTTTTTCCTTTGAAATTTTGCGGATGGTTCGGAACCCTAAATGTGCGAGTGCAACAAGCACTTAGCTGGGTTTATTATGTTCATTAATTATTAAGGTACCTAAAAAATATAGATATACTCACGGATTAATGCTTGGATTTAGCAAAAAAAAAATCGGATGAATGTGTTAGTGTTAATCTCGGTACCGATCTACCGATACCGATGTTCCCCTGAGTGACGAAATTGAAATTAATAAAATGGTTGTTTAAAATACGATAATGAATATATTTTTCCCTAAATTATGAATATAGACTACAACAATATTCAAAATACAAAAAACATTGCATATATAGCAAAACCTTTTAAAATAAAGACATTTTAATTTCCACTGAGTTACATTTTGTACAAGGTGTACGTATACGTACACTATTATTTAAGTAACATAATTTACCTAAAAAACGAGAAAAAGGTACATATTTTTTTTTAGTAAAGTGCCATGTAATAGACCGGTTCTATTTGCATGCATTATAAACGAAGAAAACATTATATTCCACAAAATTATTTTTTGTGAGATGTTAGTAATACCAATATGACGTATAATGCACAATGTTGCCAAATCTTATGTCTTTAAACGAGCAATTCTTGTATATATATTTATTTATTTTGGGGATCTCTGAAACGGCTCTAACGATTTTGATGAAATGTGGTATGTGGGAGTTTTCGAGGACGAGCAATCGATCCAGCTAGGTCTCATGCCCAGGAAAACGCCGAGCAAAGCTCGGCCGCCCAGATATTTTATAACTTTATACGAGCAATTCTTGTATTTAACTTTATTTCTGGGATCTCGGAAACGGCTCTATCGATTTTGATGAAATTTGGTAAGTGGGGGTTTTCGGGGACGAGCAATAGATCTAGCTAGGTCTAGTAGGTCTCATCTCCGGGAAAAGGCCGAGCAAAGCTCGGTCACCATGGAAGAGTTAACGTAGTGAAATTTAAGTTTGAGCTTCCAGTGTGAAGAAATAATGTAGAATTATACTACACAAAAAACTATTTAGACTGAAAAAGAACACAGTAAAGTAACCGAAGAAAACATTGAAAAATGCCTTAGATAACTCTGTCATAAATCCTAATATCATCGTAATAATCAACTTTAGTGCTGATTATTTCGTAATTTTCAACGTCAGTTATAATTATGTTCTTTTTTTACGAAACCGGTAAAGTGCGTGTCGGGCCACGCACAATGTAGAGTTCCGTAGTTGGTCACCCGTTACATTATGTGGACTAAAAAGTTTGCAAACTTATATTTACCTACTATGTTTTTGAAATACTTAATTAAAAACATTATCTGAGGTACCTACCTCAATGGAAATTGTATGAAAGTTCGGCTTTTAGTCGTTAACTAGTAATGTCTACTCAGCTGTGATCATTTTACTTATAATTTCATTATATAGGGTGTAACATTTAAATCGGTCAGTATGGGAAGTCTGAAACTATAAGACATACGAAGATCTGTTCTTAGGAACGATGTCATAGATTTCAGTAACAAGAAAAACGCAATAGTAAAATCATCACCTAAACGAGTTTAATATTGCATTGAAAACTATGGTTGCCATTTCAAACATCAACTTAATGAAGGGTTATGTTATGAATTTATGATGCATTTTATTCATTTTAGATAGCATCATAGTAACATTTACTTATGAAGTTATGACCATACCTGTGCTAACTCGGAACAAGTTCTAGGGATTTGATATCGATTAAATTAAAATTTTAATTGCCAGCAATGTATTGCAAAGTAAATTGACAACTCAGTACAAATGAAAGCCCTTAGTGTTCTGTTTACTATGACGTTCTCTTAGGCAGTGCGTTACGTAGTACATTGAAGGTGCGGAATTAGGAAATTTAATTTCGCAGTTTTTGGGTTTTTGCTACTCCTAAGCTTAGTGAATCCTCAAATTTTATAAAGGGTCGGCAATGCGCACGTTACTCCTTTAGAGTCGCGAGCGTTTATAGGCTACGGTGTCGGCTTACCATCAGGTGGACCGCACGCTTGTTTGCCACCATCGTAGCATAAATTCTAGTCGACGTAGAATGGCTAATGGAACATATTAATATCAGTTTTAAATTAATACCTGCTTCCCGGTAACGCACTGTATCAATACGTGTGCTCATTGAAAATTCTACTTACGTCACCATGAAAAAAGTAATCAGTCAGTAACAGGAAATTTCAATAACCAACACTTGGTAGCTTAATATCACGCCAACAGATTCTTGAATCAAAAAACGATTTGAGTAACCTCACAATATTTAGACAGCACCAACATGATGCGGTTTGAATGAAACAAAAATAAATTCACCAACACTTGATGTCTAGGGAAGGTACCCTAAAAAAACATGTTTTTCAAGATGTTGTTCTATATTCGTCCGTTTATATTTAGTACCCGTGCCAAATTACAGCTTTATAGTACTAACGGTTTTTGAGCTAAGCTGGAACCGGACGGACGGTTCGACGGACATGGCGAAACTATAAGGGTTCCTTGTTTATTACGAAAACATGACAAGCAAGGATAGCTTTTTTATTGTTCTAACACAATTGGTAACCGGATAGATTTTTGATAAGTGATCCAGTATTCCAAAAAACGATCAAAATAAATATTTACGAAAACTACGCGCAGAGTTCCTTAAAGAGCGGGATGGTTAATTGCAAACTCACGCGTGTTAGAGCGAGACATCTGTAATGGCACTGCAATAAACTAGTACAGAATTCATATTTTAATTATTATCCTTCTTTATGCACTTAAAACGCGGCTTTACCGTTACACTGAGTAACTTTTCGATCCAATGAGAAACAAAATTTCTCAGTGGAACTTCACGCTTGTACCTTGAGATACAAAATTTAAGTTATTTTATTATGAAAAGTAACGCTATTTCTATATCAATGAATGATGTTATTAATAACACCACATATAAGAAATACGATAAAATACGATAATTACCTTCTAAAACTCCGTCACTAAATGGAACTAAAAATAGTCAACCAAAAACTCTGCAATGTAAACTCCTTTTGCAACGAAAGCTTTTAGTATACTGACTAACCAACAAAACCAACACGGCATGGATAAAAGAATTTAGCCTTACCAAAATAAAATTGTCTTTTTGGAAGAATTAATCAAAATATCATCGAATAACATTCGTTATTCAATAGGAATCTCTACAGCGCTACTATTTTGAGCAATATTATACACTAAACATTTAAATTAATGATGTAAATATCGATGTATCTATAAACTTTATTGCTAGTCAAATCATATACCTACTCTTACCATACAAAAATCTGCATCTGCTATAAAATGCTGGGACATGGAAAAAATGGCAGTGTTGCTACCTTGTAGATATATTATTAAAAAAAAGTTCCTACGAATTATTGATGCAAAATTATCTATTAACGTATTTAATAGCACAAAAGATACGCAACTACTTTAAAAACATGTCTAAAGTGAATTAAAATAATGGTAGGACATACCAAAAATGCCGTTATACAACGGTAGAAAAATCGCCCGAACACGAAACAAAACAAAACTTCGGCGTCGGCTACCCAAATATTAAAATTAAGTGAAACTATTAATTCACGCCGCTCTACGCGAGTTGCAAGTACTTACGCAGCACAGAAAACTGAAGATCTTCCAAAGGGTAAGCGCTAAACTCGTTATGGTTAGCCTTTCCCGAAACTATTCATTGAATGGGCAACCAGCGCTTAAAATTGTCGGAAAGGGATACCCTTATAAAAGCGGTGGTAGCCTCTTTCCTAGTTCTAAGCAAAATGAAGGGGTTACCCCTTCGATTGGGTTAGCAAGACGTTAGGGCTATTCATTGAACGACTAAGCCGTTCAAAGGCTTTTTTCTGGGAAGGGGTGGTCGGGTCCCTGCTTTAGACTTTTTCATGTGCCGCCTGCGAACTGACTTAGTTCTATGTCCGTGGCAAAAACCTCTTAATGCTTAATTAAAAGTCAACTGACTTAGTTCTATGTCCGTGGCAAAAACCTCCTAATGCTTAATTAAAAGTCAACTGACTTAGTTCTATGTCCGTGGCAAGAACCTCTTAATGCTTAATTAAAAGTCAACTGACTTAGTTCTATGTCCGTGGCAAAAACCTCTTAATGCTTAATTAAAAGTCAATATTCATTAACAAAGTCGCGATTTGGATGAAACCTGTTTGCTACTCTCACGATAAGGGTCATGATAGCAAAGCAAATATTCATTATGCATGGCAATTAAATTTATCATAATTTAATAATAACTGTCTTTCGACAATTTATTATCTCTTCCATTATCGGGTAAAAAATGTTGATAATTTCAGCCAGCATTTTTTAAACATAACTTATTGCTTCACCGACAAGAGCTTGGCTCTTAAATTGATGATGATGAACTTATTGGGAAATAAATCATAGCTGAGCTTGTACGTACAACATTTCGAAATATTGATACAAATATTACAAATGTTCGTAAACTTCCTGGAAATAACAGTTCGGTTCGGTATGACAGTATGTGCGGTATCAGGCTGAAAGAAGAAACCAGTCTCGTTTTCCAGAAAATATTACTAAGGCTCCTTGTGCACTGTCTTGGGACTTATGGTTGAAATTCTTTTTGTTGAACGTATTTCTAATAAAATGTTATTTGATTTAAAACCTTATTGTTTGAACAGTAAAGTAGCTTTTTGAAGGAATCGCTTTGGTGCTATTCGTTCAATTGAGATGATTTCAAGTATAAACGTAAACTTATGTTTTTATGGCTCGATGATAACGTGCAGTGGCAAGTTCTTACGAAATTAAGCAGTTAAAATTTGAACGAAGCAGTAAAGAAAACCAGATGTGATTTATGTCTCCGTGTATTTGGACCACCTTTTACATATATCCTCTGGTATTTATTATCTTTATTTATCATATTTTTATAACTTATTTGACACAGCAACGATGAATATTTAACATGACTAAATTTTTGGAATAAACTACGGGTCAGTCAGTTACAATGATGTCATATCTTGCCAATTTTTATGTCTGATAAATCTGCTATAATACTTTCGACCGTTATAGTAGGTATATAAATACGGCTTAAGTTATTAATTACGATAATCCATTCCAATCTGTCAAAATCATCACGATTCTATGATTAATTGCTTTCTGGGTGTTCTAAACGCAAACAGATACTTCCTAAATTTCACTAGTGAATTGTTCCTTGAAACATTTAACAGACTTTGGACTTCTATAAGTAAGATTAGAGCTACACTGGATAACAGGTAGGTATCTATATCTACTATTTTTATTGTCAATACAAATAGTATCGACAATACAAATTTTCTGGTTTTCAGGAGGCAGGTAATTAAAGTTCTCTGTCAAAGTGCTCAGTCATCATAAACTCCAAATATGCATTTTGTCATATCATTTATTTGTAACAAAATCTAGTTAAGTTGCTCATATATATTGCTTTTGTTTCATACTTTGGTGTAAATTACTTAGGATTAGCTTTCGCTCATTATTTGTAATCATGCTGTGCATGCATGTTTTGGGTGGCGTTCCATTCCAGAACCTTTCAATTATTTTATTGTTGCTACATAATGAATGTTACCTGTTTTTTGTGCCTTTTAAATGAAAAAAAATACGTTTTCAAATAAACGCATTGACAATCGTCGAAATAGATCTTGGTTTTTCTATAGTCAGAATGGCAATACTAAGTATTAACGCTAGTAAAAAGCCGTAAATGTACGTGGATATATCGAAGGACATTATAGTGAGCTTAATGTTAAGAGACAGCAGCAACAGTTTCAGAAGCCAGCCAGACATAGTGGCTTAGGTTCCCATTATTAATTACAGTGCTAACACGAAGGCACGGCGCGGGCCAGTAGCTGGCGCGGGCTCGGGCGGAAGCTCACGACGCGACATCATCCGATTTATGTGTGGGAGCGAGGGGTCATGACCTCGCGACACGAAAATTGTTAATTTATCTCATAAACTAGCCTTTGCCCGCGACTTCGTCCGCTTGATCTTGTATTTGAGGGATGATTTCAGGGATAAAAAGTATACTATATGTTAATCCAGGCTATAAACTCTTTGTATGCCAAGTTTCATCATAATCCGTTCAGCCGTTTAGACGTGATTAAGCCACAAACACCCATCCAAACATCCTTACTTTCACATTTATAATATTAGTAGGGTTAGTAGCAAAACGACAACTCGAGCGGGATTGATTTCGTGAATTGTTAACGCTTGACTGTACTGACTAATTAAACTTTTTGTGAGACCAGAATGATAGCTCTAGGCAAGCAATAATTTTAATAACACAATATAATAATAGTATGGTTAGAGTTTCACTAGTAAAACGTACAATTCTTATAAATCATTCATTTTCTGCACATCGTGATTATAAATCGAGGCGTGCAGATTTAGCTTCGTCTAACATGCGTATACACGACTACTTGGGAGTCTAGATAGCACAACGGTATATTAACGACACACATGAACATGAATAACTTAAAGAGTCGTAAAACTGAAATAAAATACAAATCATTCATAACAGTTTTCGCACGCTAATGTAAAATTGTTCGGGTATTCGGTAAAAACTAAAATTGGATGGTCGAAAAACGATGTGACCGTGTTACAAGGTGGTGGTTAATGCCTCCATGGCGTGCCGAAACCATGTCTAATGTGCTTCTAATAGCAACACCGGGACCGTGCGAGTGCTAAGTAATTGATAGAGTAAGTTGCTCTAGTCTAGCTATGTTATTACGATAATATTATAATTTCTATTATATGCATTAGGAACCGTGTATTATATGGTATAAATATGATGAATCGTTTATTTTGCTTTTTTCTGGGGCATGTATGCACGTTACAAGGAAATTTCCCAAATTTTATCAATTGATTGTCGAAAGATATTGCATTACAGCTCGTAATGTTACAAGAGTATGAATAAATGGTAACACAGTTAAATCAAACATCTAACTAGCGGACCTAACAGGACTTGTCCTGCCTATTAATCGCGCCATCTGCCGGGTCCAATTGTAAGTCTACTAAGTCGTCAAACTAAAAATTTCTAAATTAGCGAAAAAACGCCTCCCTAAGGCGTTGTAGGAGGAAACGGTTGAGGAATTTCGGGGCCCGAGCGTGATTGATCCCGCAGCTTAGTGGCTAGAGCGATTGGCCGCGAATACCAGAAGGTTGCGGGTTAGAATCCTGCTCTGAGACATTTTTTCCCTTATTTAGAAATTTGTACTTCTATTCTAATATTTCTAATATATTCTTCTATTCTATTATAAATAAGAAAGAAACTCTGATTTCGCTTCACGCTTAGCGCAGATTTAGATGAGATTTGTCGTGGAGATAATTTGAGAGCCCGGGAAGGAAATATAACGTTTTTTTCCCTCGAAATAATTTCTTAAGGGGGTGAAAAGGTGGGTGGAAGTTTATATGGGAGAACGATAATTAAGCCTGCGCCTATAAATCTTGTATAGACATACCTACTAATTATTTCTCGAAAGCAATTACGAGTTCTACGCGAAATAAGTCGCCGACAAAAGCTACTATGAGGATAGTCAACATTATACAGCCTGTGTATACAGAGTATCTTCAAAAACATGAGCTTTTTTTGAAGTAGGTAACCGGTTTATTTTTAGTTACCCTCCAGTTATCGGACATCGATATTTGAAGGTATAGACACTGGTTATAGATATTCCCTCTATTTATTATACTGTCATTAACAGATAGGCTTGAATATAAATTCAATAGAAATTGATAATACAAAATATTAATCTTAAAAGATTGGCCACTCGGTCGAAGCTACCGCAAGACGCGTTTAGAATTAATGACACATGGAAGACATTCATCATGTTTTTATTCACTTTGCAAGCATGTTTTTAAAACTTCATTATTTTCGCTCGCATGACTTTTAGCACTTTAGAGACCCATAATTCGTTTTGTTATTTCGTTTATTTCTCTTTTTTGTCAGAGTTGATTAATAAAGACATTACGAGTACGTTTACAGCGACCACCAACAAGTTTAGATAATGCGTGTAGATATAAGTACATGTCGCAAGCATTATGGTGAAGCTTAGAGGCGAGAAGGAACGGCCTAAGGGCAACGAGCGAAATGACTGGATACATGTACTCGTAATACAACATCCAGGAGATTTATTACGTCAGTGAATGTCTCTGTAACACGATTAAGCATCATACGGCCGGCTGTGACAATTTTAAGTCATTCGATGACAATAATAGAGCCATAATAATAGAAAACGACAATATGGATATGAATTTGAGAATGAGTAAAAGGATCCTTAATTTTATAACATTTATAGTATTATACTTTACAAAAAAACTTGAAAGTCTATGAAGGGCACAACTAAGTAAGCATTCAATATTGTTTTCCTGTGTTGGCAGGAGCCTGGAGCCAAGGAAAAAGATTTTTTAACATCACCACGACGGCTAACGAAGCAGTACATATATTGTAAAAATAGAGCTTCAATATACTAAATGAAAGCTGTTGAATAAGTAGGGGTAGTGACGATCAATAAGTTCGAGTTTTCTGTAATTAATAAAGATCAAATTCATAATCAAATAACTACATAATTATAAGTCTTCAACTGACATGATGAAGTTTGAATGAGCAACTGTTGTTTATATATATATATACATATATTATATATACTAGCTTTTGCAAGACCTTTATGTACACAGTTTACAATGAATAAATACTTTACTTTCAAAGTTTTAAGAGGGGGCACATTCTGTCCCTTTTCGCAAAACGCACCTTTGTATGGAACGATCGTCATTTAGTATAGCGATAGAGGTATATCATTTCAACACGGCACCGAGGCTTTAAACAATTTCATGTGCCCATTGTAAAGGGCCAATACCAATAAACAATAAGCAAAGATGCTTTCTATTCTAAAACTATACACGCTCCGAGCGGAGTAAGTTTTATGCATTATCACCATTACAGTAATCGGTGAAGATCAATGAAGCGAGAAAGTGGACAAAAAATAAGCCCCGATTGTTTGCTTTAAGTTTGTGCACATCTACTTTTTAATGGGCCATTCACTAAATTATACGTTTCTGCGGCGAGAAAGTAAAGATCGGGATTCAAATCCGTGCTGGAAATCGTTTCCTCTATAAGTGAAAGTAGATGTTTTTTAACAAATGAATAATCGTTTGCCATTCGAAATAACATCCAAATAATACATTTATGTAATAATAGCAGATTTCAGCATCAATAAATTTGACCGGTTCAACAACTCTATAGGTACCTACGGATATTCGCGTTTACGTTAGACTCAATATAGTTAAGCTAGGTTGAACTATGAGGATAGTTTCGATGAGTGTTAGATGGGCGCCAAGTGATCTTGGTTTGGGTCACGGTGTACTTGAAGTACAAGACAAAGGATCGTTCACATTTCGCGCAGATGGCAGACAATGCGCGGCCCAGCCGTCCAGCGAGCGTAACGCGGGGTGAACGAATCCTAAATCAGTTGACGGCCTAAGCGACTACTCAGATAACATTGTAAGGCGATTCCAGCAATAGTCCGCGAGCCAGTGACTAACGTCCATGACCACGTTCCCCTTGAGCGATAATTGTAAAATGAGTTGAAGAATGAGTGTGCCCGAAAAGCCCGAACGAAAACTGCGGTACCGTAGATGGGTTAAGCAACAGTAGCGTCCGCCTACCAACCGCAGCTGACGTTCACGCAGCTTCAAAATACAGCTCTGAAATGAAGCATTTTACGAGTTATCATCTGAAAGAAAATAATTGACGAAATTTTGAACTGGCTCGGGGACTATAAGAGGTTTTAGTATGATGAGCGGGCCGTTAACTTACGTTACTTAACGTTAAACTTATAATGTTTACGAATCTGCTAACCGAAACCTATTTTAACCGAACGGCAAATATCGACTAAGAAGATGATATGATTAGGTTAGGTTAGGTTAATTAATTCGCAAACTATGAAATCTATGTACGTAACTAGAGACTAATAAGGAAAATGAAATAGGGAAATATAAATATATTCTGAAATAGCACTTAAAGTAGTCGCTAAACCATAAGCAAATCTTACTTAGCCATGGGGTTGGTTATGAAAAACGTGAAGTTTAGAACAACGGAAGCTATAAAGATTTCACTATTTCATATATGAGGAATCGAATTAGGAGTAGCCAACTTTAGGGTAAACAGCCGGAGCTAATTTCGGCACAAGTATCGTGAACGGGTTGGCGTATCTAATGTGTGTATGTAAGCGAAAGGTTCTTGACTTGTGCTGGCATAATGGGAAGTCGATAGACTGTTCTCTTCTATAATTTCATTTCGATTCGTACATTGATAAGCTGGACGGGTTCAAGTGAATACACTCCTTCGATACGAATAAGAATTCTGTAACGAAATGGTCAACTTGATTCTAGCTAGTAACCAGATGTTACAAACTTCACTAAGTCCAAGAAGATATATCAAATCAACGACATGTATAGTTTTTGTATTATACGAGTATAACCTGTAATTGGTGGCGCAATTAGATTTAAACTATGTGCATTTCCTTCTACTTAATGCTAATTACTGTTGTTGCCACTGTTGGTGATCCTAATAATAAATAAAATAAAATATATGTTAAAATTGTAGGTTTACCTAGGTAACCGTCATAAACTTTACCACACATTATTATTGGGAAACGGGACTTAATCGCGTACAATTTATAACTAATTTACCTTTTTCAAGGTTTTGCCCGACGTTTCGAATGTATTACAACGTCCGTGGTCGCGACCGTGTAAGTTTAAATCAATAAACTTAACCTTAACCTGGAGTTTGCAACTTTATGTCTTTTTTTTAAGACAGGGGTAGATGTTCTAGATGAATGAAGTGATAATTACATACAAACCTTATAAAGTTACTCGGCCTTAACATAACTAAAGTTAGGTAATTAGTTTAAAATAGCAGACTCTTATACGACCTAGCTTTCGTGTAAAGCTACTTCAGTAAAAGATCAGAACACGCAGTTTGATTTATAATCACATTCAGTGAATGAGTAAACCTAAAACAGTTTCACATAATAGCTTTAACCTCACCTTTATATACCTACAATGTGTTGATAACGATCTGACCTAGCTAAACGTATACTTAAAAAGCCATAAATAACACCTTTATTTTGGCCCGTTTAAGGTGAATACGGTAGAAAAGAACGCTGATGGATGATAGTGAGATAATGTAACGTTATATCGTTGATCTCGGGGGAAATCTGAACTTGGCTGCGTTATCGCGCGGGCGCCGTTACTGGAACAACATGCAAATCAACACCAACCCGCACCTGACGCCGACCTCAGTGCGCGGCACAAGTTTACAAGACTGTTCAAAAGTTTTCGTGGTTATAACTACGATTGAAAAAATATCAGAATTACTAGGCTGCATAAGAGGTGAAAGTTTAAATCAATCAATCAATAATAATTTATTTCGGAAATGTCCATATCTTATTAGTAACAATGAAACTTAAAACTATGTTAGTATTACATGTAACTTATCCTATGTGACAAATGTAAGCCATTCCAAGCTTGCAGGAAGGCCCCATCCACTCTGTCCGCGACTGTGGCTAGGAGGCTGTTGGTACTGCCGCGCACACGCCGCACCAGGGATGCAACGCGCTTGCGCATGATGAACGATGTTTAATGAACGATGTACTTTTTATAATGCTTTACCACAGTCTTTAATAGGGTTGGTATTTCATCCGTGAAACTTGACCTATCCAGTATTCACATTTGGATGTCTCTGTCACCGACCTGTTACCGACCCAGGAAAAGTCGAATTCGTTTAGCATTATGTCAATTATGAGTATAAATGGTATTTGTCTTTTTAACTGACTTCGAAAAAAGGAGGAGGTTCTCAATTATAATTAAGTTGTATTGTATGTTCCTTTTTTTAAATAAACATTGCAGGTTAGCCGTGTTTGAGTTCATTGGAATCGTTATGAGATGCACTCTGGTAATTATTCACTAAAAAGTGTGATATAAATATTTTTTTAAATAAAAAAACAGAACTTACTAAAAAAAAACGCTAAAAAGTTTAAAATAATTGAGTTTTTAGGCTTCTTATTGGCTAATCTAGGAACCTATTCTAATTTTTGTTCTCGGTGCCATTGACATTTCGTCAACTTTAAGCCTGGCTTTTTACACACGTACGTGACTCGCCTGCTGAGTTTGATTACACTGCGGGCTCCGGAGGTATAACGAGTTCAATTGCTCTATAAAACCACGCAACGTAGTTCAACTCGCATGCGAGTCTCGTACGTGTGTACCTTTAGGCAATTTCTTTGGATGGCGATTATGGTTTGACGAATTATGTAAATTGTAGTCGGGTTTTTTTTTCAAGTAAAAGAGATACAGTCAAGAGCAAAAATAACGGGTACACTTTCTATGGAAGTTCAATACAAAGTGCATGCATTATTTTTGCTCGTGAGTTAGTTAGATTGTTAACGAATAAGATCCTTCTTGTCACAGAATACCAGACATGAAATTTCAGACACTGACATTTATAAATATAGTTGTAGCGGTTGTAGCTATTATTATAATAAAAATAATCATAATAATTCCGTCATTCCATATTTTAAACCTATTCGTGAACGCATGAACGTATAACGTGAACTTCGCAATTTTTAATTCCTAATCCGCTAGAAGTGTAATCCTTGTGTAGCACCCGACATTCGTAGTTCGCGGTAATGTGTGGCGCGCCTATCGGCGCGGGGGCATCTGCCCCCGTAAGTCAAATTAACGGACCAGAACTGGGAACTACGACCAACATGCCAAAATTTTTCTTCACTACTTCATAATGAAAAATGTACCTATATCTACCGTAAACTTCATACTTTGTTTGCACCTACCCAACTGAAACGAATATCACAATTTATGAGCTGCGTATCCGACAACAGTTGGCTTCACATTAGTAGTACCTTGACTAGGTATCAAGAGATATCAAAATTGTGAGAAATCTATCGAATTATGTACACCGTGTATTTTTTCATTTCCGATAATTTCGGCATGCTTCATAAATTTACAGACAGAAACGAAAAAGCAAGATTCTCTATTACTTACCGATTTTAAATAATTAATGTTTTTTATTTTTCATATAAAATAATTACTCAAATGTTTATGTCAGTGCATAAACGACCTTCATAATTAACTCTGCTAAACAATGACACTCAAATTGCAACAAAAAGGTAAACCTAGTTTAACACAATTCAGTGCGATTCAAATTTCAAACAAGATTTATCTATTCGACATAGGTCTCTGTTTTCAGGTAGTAGGTACAACTTGCTCACAAATATGTAGATTATAGGTACCTACTTACCAAAACTGATTAAAATGAAATATCAATAAACTTAAAACTTGTGTGAATTAGAATACCAGTCTCCTCGAGAAATGAACTTTATTCAACCTAAGGAATGTTTCTTTACATTTATCAGCAAAGACATAATAATACAGGTTGACGTGTGTTGTATTTTATACTAATATATATGAACTGATTAAGCAAAGTAATTAAATAAAAAGTTAACAAACTTGCGAGACAGCATATTCGGACGACGGCAGAGATAAGCAGAAATCAGAAGCACTGAGAAAAGTGGCTCAGAGTAAACCTGGTTCTGTTTGGTGTAAAAATCCTGAGAAAACACTTCAAACCGACGGGCTGACAAATAATTATTGACTTGAATCAAGAATTTAGTTCGATCTATGTAAAAAGTAAGTTAGACTAAACATCTCCAGATACATACTATAAGGTGAACCACCTCACTGAGATGATGCGAAAGAGTAGTGGGAGGTACCATGTGTTCATTACCATGCGACGTCTCACTCTTGCCCCTGTCCCGTCAGCGCTGCAGCCTGTTAAACGATAGGCTATAGCAAAAAGCATGACGAGATCCAGTTAAGGTAAGCAGAAATGGACTGACTGTTGGTTTTTTCTAATTCTGCCAAAACATTGGCCACTTGTCAATTCCGAGGAAGTATGTATTTTTTGCCTTAAATATAAAACCGTTTATAGAGAAGAATGAACTTGTTTAAATAGGTACAGGGTGTCTGGTCCATCGTTTGCCAAATTCAAATGGCGGATAGGAGGGCACATTTGCTATATTTTCGTGCCTTAAAAATAATTATTGAGCCCACGCATTATTTCTGGGATGTTTTTAAACTTTAAATTAAAACAAATGTAAGCTCTAGAGCCTGCATTTTATATTCATTGCAATTTGTAATGATGTACGGCAGGCTATAGAGCTAACATTTGTTTTAATTTAAAGTTAAACCTATAGGATTCTTAAAATAAAATTTAAAAACATCCCAGTAAAAAATGCGTGGTCTCAAAAATTATTTTAAAGGCACGAAAAAATAGCAAATGAGCACACCTATCCGCCATTTGAATTTGACAAACGATGGACCAAACAACCTGTATAAAAGCCGTGGAGCAGAAAACTGATTTGTCACGTTCCTCGAGTTCGCATACCAGCACGAGTCTACGGATCCTCAACTCTCATTATTAAATGCAAAGTATAAACATCATTCGAGACATTAATTGCTCATATGATATGACAGAGGAGCATGAAACCGGACATAATCGATGATTGTTTGCACACATTTGCGTGTCCGATCTATCATGCGGGGCTCGACAAAAAATTTAAACAAAAAAATGACAATAAGTATGACTGATAAGCTCACGAGCCAAAAGAAAGCTCAACGGAATCGCCCACGAGAGTTCGCTAGTTCAGATGTCAAGGAACTTCTCAGGATCATGCTGGCGATTTATCATTGGATTTTGTCACGCAAAACGAATGACCAGTCCATGAGCGGGACTTGTAACTGTAATTTAATGAGATTTGTTTAACGTTGCGAGGACGTCTACTCGCAACGTTAAACAAATTAAAGTAGTCTGATAAATCCTGAGCTTTTTATAGCGCGACTTCTAGAGGTGTTGTTCTGTTAATCTATTTATTCAAATAAGGTTTCTCCGAATCGCAGGGCAGTCTGCGACACGACGGGGTCAAGCGCAGGCGGCGCCCGCGAGCGGCTGCATGGGTGGCCGCGTTGCGGCGTAACTACGAAACGCTTATAGAGCAAACACATCCTCTACAATTTACACTTCGCGTGGCTAAGGATATACGGGTATTGGCCCCAATTGTTTTATATCAAAAATACTACCATATTTTAATTTTGTAATAAAGTAGTTACGCAGCTAACGCAAACTACAATTTTCTAAATATAAAAGGTTTCAAGATTAGGTTGGTAAGGGCTTTTTTCCTTTATTTACAAATTTACTACTATATTAGAAGAAAACCAATAGCTATTCTATTTTACATACAAGTTTTCAGCTTTTGTTTTGCTACCTTTATACGCGATTCCGAGCAAACTAAAAAAACATATTCAGATTCTGTTATCAAAATAGATAATGTGTGTCTGTTTTTACGAAAAAATACTGTCTCTACAAAAATCATTTTTAAACTCAGCTGGTTGTTTCGCTGAAAGACTCCTTTCTTCTATCATATTATGTGTTTTTTCTCAAAAATGGCCAGCAAACTGAACAATACTCGCTACCTCTACATATTTGAAGTTAAAGTGTATAATTTAAGGTCAGATCGAAATTGAAAAATAAATAACATTGCAGGCCGCCTGGAATGTTACATTAAACTCCTTTAGGTATGTGTCGAGTTTCAAATTTTTCAAAAAGTAGAAGCAGGCAAATAAAAAACGGCACCGGTCGTATTCAGCCACACGTATAACAAACTAACCTTGTATTTTTCTGTTGTAAACTCGACGTTTTTGTCTGTGTCTCAAATAATTTGCCGTTTTTCGGTGGAAAACTACATTTGCAATTCTGTTAAAAAAATGAACGGCGGGAAATCATGAAGTTTTAGACGTTTTAAGGTTATATATCAAATCTTAAAAGGTTATATATCAAAAGAACTATATTAGCCTCGGCCAGAATGGCAATTGCAGGCTTCGTATTATATTTTTTTAAACAATTACTCTGCCTGCAATTGCCTCCTTCCCGGCCACGGCAATAATGCACCATTACAAGTGCTTTTTTTCATTATATCTAAGAAATGCGCCGAGCATTTCAGATATAATGAACCTAAACCAATAAAAAAGCAGGCTATCGTTTCAGGAACTACTTAATTCAACAATAAGTGATAATCTTTTACTTTAATTAACTGCTTCTAATTAAGATAAGATAAGATAATATTGAAATAGTAGATTGTTAGCTAACCAAGGGTTGAAATTCACCCACTTCAGACGAGATATTGAGCGAGGAAATGGGTGGTTTGACTAAAGCTAAACACATTAGTTTCACTTCGATTACGTAAAATAAAAATAAAAAAACATATGCAAAAACATTTTCTGAATCAGTAAAATCGTACGTATTGATTCCATTTTAAAATCTGTAGTGTACGGACTATTTAGGCGGGAATTTTTGACTGACTAACAGTGTTTGTGTATCGAATATTTCCTGTAAATGGTTCTAATGGGGTTAATATTGAATAAAATGATGCTTATTGTTTAGGTATTTCTTTTAATACTTTTCCCCTCTGCAGAGCAGAGCAGAAATTTACCACTTTCAGCACGCCCCTTAGATGAACAATGACTCACTTTCAGTCCTGCCTCTATGTATATTTTGGTCAAACGCATATAAATGTAATAAAAAATTAAAATAAGTAGAAATTTCAAATGTACATTGGAAATACGCTTACGCACCTTATTATTGATCCAAATCCGATAAGACTAGAATTAGATAGTTCAGCCCATTAGACTAATTGAGCTACCATTAAAAATTTTTTTTACATATATGTGTCTAAAATAAGTAAATTAAGTCGTAGTATATAGGACGCCCGCCAACCAAAAAACTCAAGACCGAGTTCAGTGGCGTGCCATGGGAGAGGCATATGTCCAGCAGTGGACGAAATTGGGCTGATGATGATGATGATCTAAGTTAAATATACTGTGCGATAGAAATAAATAATATTAATGCAAGGCCAATTTACGAATCTTGACGAAAATATTGAAGTTTAAAAGCTTCCAGCGTGAAGACATAATCAAAAATCACTGTAGACTGAAAAAGAAACAAAGAAACCCAATAACCGAACAAAATATTGAATAATGCCTATAAGAGTTAAGTTGAAGAGTTTAAATTAAAATATCTGGGCGACCGAGCTTTGCTCGGCGTTTTTCCGGGCATGAGACCTAGCTAGATCGATTGCTCGTCCCCGAAATAAATAAATATACATATATATATATATATACAAGAATTGCTCGTTTAAAGATATAAGATTTTTAATACGTATGGTAGTAACTTGTAGCATTCAGCCTTATACACGTTATTTGACCTGAGTGCCTACTTTAGTAGGTGTAATAAAATGTTGATGTAATTGTGGCCGTTAACATTGCTAATTAAAAGGTCATTGAAAGCTCCAGGCATAGAGGGCTCTTACCGCGAAAGTTAAGGTTCTAATTGTTCGCGAGTTATCTGTTTCCAAATTGAACTAATTAAGTGACTAGTTAATGGATGAACATAACAATATTATAGTCATTATTTCGATTAGGATTTGTTACCGGCAGCATCGTAAAACAGACAGAGATATTGCGCAAAATCTCTGCAATTTATTAACATTTGATCTAGCTGCGAGCAGAACAAAGCGTAGTCGCAGACAATGCGCAGCTCCCATGGTTGCGTGCACATCCGAACGCGTACGCACATCTTATCGCCGCTCGCGCTCTAGCCTACGTTTGTTCGCTCTTTTGAACGTTAATTCATACCACTGATTTTTACATGTAGGTATTGTATTTATGTTCGCCGATGACAAAAGAATAACTATACGTTTAATAATTAATAATTTATTGACAAAATAAGGAAAAGAAACACATAGATAAATCCAAATCCGCTACGCAGGCTTCGTCAACTATATTCGATTTATATCTACATACTTGTACGTGACACGTGATAAACCCAAATAAGTAGGTATCTAAATTTATATTAATCCATTTAATCCACTTCATGCGTGTACTCCCATGAGACTTTAGCTTATATTGTTTTATTATAGTTTAATTACTACGATACTTTAAGTTATACATATAATAAATGTAAATGTATCAGCAAAGTGCATGTTACTGTGCACTAAATGTTGGAAGAGCGGGGCATCCTAACACAGGCTATAAGCTTAAAGGGAGGCCCCAGAAACTGTAAATAATTTTGTTTATTGAAATAAAAGATATATTTGATTTGACTTGTGTACTTCCAAACTATGACAAAAGGACCTACTTACTAAGGTATTAATAATGACAAAAAAGAAAGAATATACAAAAATTAACAAACATTTGATAAGTTCGCCTTTGTACAAATGTCTACTATTGAGTTTATTTTCCTTGTATGTACCTACTTGATTTGTGCAATAAAGTGTTTACTACTACTTCTACTACATTTGTGTTTTCATTATGACATAACCTCAAAATTAAATTAATAGTTTAAAAACACTAGAAAAACACGCTTTGCGTGTTAATTGAAACCTGATCGTGTTCAAAGTCCATTACGTGACCTTTCTCCCCAAGTGCAAACACGACTATGATACGATATTCCATCATGGAATGCCAGTGCCTATCTTCCGGCTTCATCATCAGACCTTGAAACCTAATCGTGGTCAAAGTTAATTATAAGACTTTACTAACAAATCCAAAAACAGCTATGATACGATGTTCCATCATGAAGTTCCAGTTCATATCTTCCGGTTCCGTCATCAGATCAGTTCGACAGTACCATATTATTGTATTGTCATCCGAACTACATACAGCTGCCAATTTTCATGACGCTACGATTCTTGAAAGATGGTTAAATTAGTTACCTTAGATTCCATTACATAGTTAGTTACATACAGGTCGACCTATCAGATCTTGAAACCTAATCGTGGTCAAAGTTCATTACAAGACTTTTCTAACAAATCCAAACACAGCTATGATACGATGTTCCATCATGAAGTTCCAGTTCATATCTTCCGACTCCATCATCAGATCAGTTCGACAGTACCATATTATTGTATTGTCATCAGAACTACATACAGCTGCCAATTTTCATGACGCTACGATGCTTGGAAGATGGTTAAATAAGTAACCTTAGATTCCATTACATAGTTACATACAGGTCGACCTAATAAAAGCGTGTTAAAAATAACACAGTACAGTACATAATAACAATGAGTAGAGGCAAACAACAGGCGGTCTTATCGCTAATGAGCGATCTCTTCCAGACAATCTTAGGGCAGCGGAAATCATATCTAAGCATTCACGGTAGGTGAATATATTTTTTAGGTTTTTTATCGAAGGGGCTACACCGTATGATTCTTGCATTAAATGTATGACAATAAACAGCCATAAACATGAATAAAATAAGGTGCTCATCAGTAGATTATGTTATTATACCCGTTAGGTTATCCGCAATGTTGTTAAATTTTATAGTGTAATGATTCTTCATTACACGCTTAGAGTTATAACTTAATAAATTCCTCGTATTAATTACTACATTTCAAATAATTCTAAGTTTAGTAGGAGTAATGACACAGGATAGGTTCGGCGGAGGACAGCCGGGGGCGCTGGCTGTTTCACATAGGATTTGTAATTAGTGGAGACTGGCGCGAGCGACGCTATCGGCGTATCCGGCGCTCGCGCCGCCTTGCTATCATGTGAGAGATCGAAGCGCGCCGTAAATTTACTGAATGCACGTACTTTATGACTAAAAACACTATTATAACAAACAATCGCTTATATTGCGACAAACGTTTAATAAACCTATGTGTCATGTATTCGCAAAAAAATGCCCATTCATTGAATATCAATTGTTACATTAAAATGTTTTGTAAATCATAAATATGTATTAATTTTTTCCATATGGGCTAAAACGTGCTACTTTAGCCTTTTAAAACATATTTATAATGCTGTTTTGTATTGATTATTCACAATTTATTGAACATAAAAATTGTATAGAGTATGGCTCCAGAAGGACTGAAAACTTTGTGTACTAATACAGTATAAATACACGAACTGGTTTCTTTGGGTCATCGAATGGAAATTATAAATAAATCATCTAAATCGAGCTAAATGGGCCGACACTTTACAGCCTCGACACCGCACCGAAATGGCATTTGCCATGTTAAAGTTGTTCGAAGAGGAACGGAATAGGGCAGACCTCCTGGGTAGGTTTCCGACATTTGCCCTACTCTCTTACTGCCCACACCAACTGCACTAATTAATATACACATAAATACACGTCCAATAAAAGTATAACCGACGACGACGACCAACGAATCCTGTATTCCTACTCTTTTTTGGCTGAAAATAATTATTTGATGTTTCTGTTCAGAATTGGTATTGTATCAGGGGCTTTTCGCCTTTTTTAAATTAATTTAATTTGTATTTTGTACATTTGTGTCAAATAACTCCGTTTTAAATAATATACTTATCTGCCACAAATGAAACCATCTTGTAGGAATGCACGTGTTAATATTATAGAATTCGAACAAATTTCCTGTAAAAAACTATGAAAGTAAATGCCTATCTATTTACCTTAAAACTATTAATTTCCACTGTAGGTACTCTCGTTCATAATTGTAACCGAAGGTATAGTTCGGACACAACTCTAAGGCTAAATTCTGTCAATCGAACGCAAGCAAAACTAGACTTGGAGCTCTGACTGTAAGGTAGATTTTTGCTTGCGTTAATTTGACAGCACTTGGCCTTACAGTTGTGTACGAACTATACTTATATATCTGAAACTCAATTTAAATATGTATCTGTTTCGTTATAACCTGCTGCTACATAACGAAACGACACTCAGATATTTTGAAGTATGACATGCCGAAAAGAAGATGAAGTTAAAAGGAAACGCAATAGAGTTAAAAGCAGTAGAGTAACGTTGGCGACGCGGACGAAGCCGCTGCGGTCTGCGGTAACTGTTGTTAATTAAGAGTGGTCTTTTATTAGCCGGCAATGGTAACGGCGCGCGCGCCGGTGCGCGCTCTTCCGCGCTACGCCCATTGACGAGCGTCCACATCAAGTGCGACGACTAATAATGTAAAGACTGATTTAAATGAGCAACATAACGTACAAGGTATGTGTTTACCTAGAAAAACATACTTTGAAGTGAAATTGATTCTTGATAGAATTTTCGTAGCACACAAGTAACATTGATAAGATACCGCTTGTGTGGACTAAGAACTGAACTCGTCAAAGGATTTGATGACATCGCCAACTTGATTGGACAATGCGTTGCTTCAAAGATTGACTGACGTTGAAAAATGTTAACTAGTCGCAACCGGCTACCACATCAGACAACAAATAAAAACTACACATCGATTTAATCTTATTGACAGTGCACATAATTCTTCAACTGACCGATTATAATGTTTTGAGTAAGCGACTCGATATAATAAGACCGCTTTAGGTGGTCCATCATCTTCGATAATGAGATGTCAATTCGATATTAATGCATTTTCCATTGGGTATATTTTTATTGTAAACTGGTATAAAGTAAAGCGAAACTAAGGAACAAGTAAAACGAACGTAAGTAAACACATATAAGGAGGATGGCGCCGGCACTAACGCACGATATCCACACGATTGTATTTGAGGTATGCTGAGTTGAGTTATCGCCGCTCGTCCGTCGGGGCCTTTGCCTTCAGGAGGCGCTTCCGCGACCGTCGCTTGTCCTCTCCGATACGAGCATGACGCCTGCGGCCCTTCTAATAATGCTAATGTCCCCGCGATAGCTGGATGAAATGCCGCCTGATACTACCATCACATACAATGACCGCACCGACTAAATGGGCATCAGGTGGAGTCCACGGATTCCGAAGCGCAATATTTAGCGTCCAGTAGAAGATTACACAGGTATTCAAACGCTTAGATGCTGATAATAATATTTCCTAATAGTTTATACGGCCGACACAGTGTTGTTTGATAAAACCTTTAAGAACATGAGTTAATATATTTTCGTAGCTGGACTAAAAGCATAAGTATTTGGTTTTTAAATATTTATTTTATTACGAAGCTCTCGTCAAAATTACGATGTCAGCGACCCTCAAAACTACTACATCGTTAACTTAAATATAATAAAAAAATACATAGGTAAACAAGAAACTTAAAAAGTACACATAAAATAAAACCTTAAGTATACAAACTTTGCAGCCACTTATAGAAGTTCTGCTAACAACTATTTCAGTCAGGAAAACACCAACATCCAACAACGAGAACCTCCAAATTCTATACATAACCTCTTTCTCTTGGCTCCAGATCGGACACATCATAAACGAGTTGCACGTCTTTGACTGTACCGCACTGCTTTCCTTGCAATATGGGAAGTTACGTACCTATCTCTTATTAGATTATATATAGTAGGTATGTAACCTACCAACCTATCATAACTTTCCTATGGCCGGTAAAGCATCAACGTAAGGTACAACGTCTCTTCATTGGTCTTAATTGTTGTCTATATGAAATAGAACGCCAGGATTATTGATCCGAAAAAATCGCGTTTAACGGCTGTCATGTTCGAAATGGCACTTATAACATAAGAAATACAGTCTATTCTCGGTTAGTGAAATAAAAACTTAGGTCCTTCATTGCTTTCATTTCCCAGCGTTGTTGAGAAAAACGATGTACTTAAATCAATGAAGCTATAAAGACAAATTGCCATATTGAAACAATATGGTTCTTGAGTGACTAGCACCATTCAGATATGTTGTATTGAATGGTGTGGTCGTCATAATTATACATATTTATCAGCGGAGGGCGGCGACGTGAGACAATCGCTCGTAAAGTGACAACACAAGGCAAGCGCGCATCGCGTCCATGTCGATAAATCTCACGCATAGAAAGCCAAGGCACACGTCCCAGGCTATTGTGCTGTAAGGAAGCATTTATACGATGCTGCATTAGCAAAATGGACCGAAAGTCAATAATTACGGGTTGCCGCCTGCTCCAGGCTCTCCGCCCGCTCACTCTATGCCAACTTTAATTAACATCAATACAAACGCTCGTGTTTAAGAGGAGTCGACGTGATATACGCCGCAAATTTATCTTGCACATGTAACTAAAAACGATTTGTTATCTAAAGTGGAAGGCATTCCTGTGACAGCCGCCTTTGCCATGCCAATAAAGTATTATATATGCTGTGTTATATTGGTGAGCACCTTAAAACGTAGATTTATAACGGGAGATAGAATTATAAAAGCAACTCGTAACTGCGCCGAGAGGTCTATTGAAGTGGACAATACACACGGAAGCTCGGCCGCACGTGATCGGCTGCGGAATTATTCGATTAATTGATAAAACCGTTACTATGTAATGACAAGCGATTGTTAATATAATTCACCACATTTAAAGCATGGGACGCTTGGTGTAGAAAAACTAGTCCGATTAGTGCGAAAGAGGCCGGAAGGTCTGGAATTAACTGTGTTTTTAGAGGTGTTTGTTTGAGTTTGCTCTGCCAGATGAACAACACCAGTAGCAATTTACTGAGCAACGTAATTAGGCTGCAATCTAAATTTTTTGATCGTATTAGATTTATAAATCAATTTATGGATAGGTCAAAATGTGAAATATAATTGTGCCAAATAATGACGTTTTTCAGGATGGGAAGTGGATTTCTCCGCGAATGGATATATTGTTGCTGCATGTCTGTTAAATGACGCCACAAATACGACTCTAGAAGAATCACAAGCGCGTTGCCCACTATTTATTGAGTTGAGGTTTTTTGTACTGACAGCTAGAGACATATCCAGGTCCCCACTTCTACTCCTCCTGTGCTCTAGCTCTCTTAAATGTTCGAGTGTCTTATGCACCTCCAGGGTGCTAGGTGGCTCCTCCTGTGCTAAGGCGCTTTGGGAGCTGTGGCGGATTTAAATGATAAGCAATTGTTCTGCAGATGTTAAACATCCACCACCACCTCTGATCGCTTATATACCATCAGGCTAGCCGTAAGCTTGTTTACTATCGACGTTAGGCAGTCTAAACAGCTAGAGGTATACTGTTTTATTTTATCTAAAAATTACTATCCTACTCGTATACAGGTTCTATGCAAGAATTCGCAACAAACAAACGCGACATATAATTTCACTATGGCAGTACTCTAATAGATAAAAACCGGTCAAGTGCGTTTCGGGCCACGCACAATATAGGGTTCCGTAGTTGTCCACCCGTTTCATTATGTGGACTAAAAAGATTGTGAACTTATATTTACTATGTTTTTGACATAATTAACAACATTATCTAAGGTATCAATGGAAACTGTACGAAAGTTTGCTTTTGCAAAGTACATTTCTTAAGTTCGACTATTACTTGCTAACTGTTGAAATGTCTACTTAGCTGTGATAGTTTTCCTTTTAAATTCATCGTATATACTACTAACATGATTTTTTTCACATGCCTAGTAGCCACCGTTTAGCTGGCAGGGGTGGGGGACACTTGACCATAACAAAAATTATCACTTCAAAGCTTCATATTTTTGAAAGAGCTATCCAACGAAACCACACACGATGGGGTTTGGAAGAAAAAAAAATGCACCACCACTTTACATGTAGGGGAGGTAACCTAAAAAAAAATATTTCAAGATTTTATTCTACTGTTTTATCGGCGTCATTGATCAGATCAATGACGAGTATACAGATACTCATGCCAAACTACAGCTTTCTAGTAGTTACCAACTGTTACTGAGAAAAACGGGGGACAGACGGACGGACTGACGGACATAGCGAAACTATAAGGGTTCCTTGTTTACTACGGAACCCTAAAAAAACAGTAGAGGAGTATCGAAATTCTCTGATTTAGAGGTCAGAGTAACGCTAATATTAACCGGCGACCTCAAACTTCTCAAAATTTTAACGAATGTAAATTACGACGATTAGAACGTCCAATTTAGTTCGTAATCTTTCTTGCCTCATTAGTCAAAAATATATAAGTTAAAATTACTGTAATCCATGTTTTAAAGTTTTCCCCCGGTACAATGATAATAACAACAACAACAAATACTCTTTTCACATCACCTATTCGGATAAGGGCTCTTTCTTCCCTGCTAGGAGGGATCAAAATGGCACTTTTCTTCCCTGCTAGAAGGGATCAAAGTGGCACTTTTCTGTAAAGAGTAATCACTTAATGAGTTATTGTATCGATTTTGATAAAATAAATGCACAACTATTGTTATTTCAGATCTTTCATTATCCTCAATAGGTGATGTGAAAAGCAGTATGTGTCACATGGAAGCAAAACTATTTCCACCTTGGGCGTTAATTCTTGAATCCTTCACTACACTCAGGATTCTATTTTAGAATCCCTCGCTACGCTCAGGATTCTATTATATAATCCTTCGCTTCGTTCAGGATTCAATTTACGCCCACGCCGTAAATATGTCATTTTGCTCCCTTGTGACACAATCTACTATTATTGCACACCTCAATAAAAGGATACAGTACAATACAAAATCACAGTAAGTAGAGGCAAACAACAGGCGGATAATAGTGACACATATACGAGGCCCCTTCTTATAGACACATTACATTATATACTAATATTGCATACCTGTAATACTAATATTTACACAAGCAAAAAGCCGGGAAATTATTTACTTCTCTCCGCATAGCTATTTTATAAATTCATATGCAGAAAAGATACAAGAACTAAAAATAACTAATAGTGAAACAATTACCTACTCATAATGACAGGGTCGGATTGGAACAGAGACGCCGAGTGATAACGGTAAAAATCAACCAAATTCCTGCATGCATCGATAGAGTAGGTACATTAGTCACGATTACACGAAGAACTTAAAACAGACGTGTGAACCCATAATTTACTCCATATTTTTAGTGCAATGAACTGCGGGCAATTTGGTAAATGGGCAGAAGATGAACTTGGCAGTGGTGGCTAATTCTGTTATATTAAGTATCGGTGAGAAATGCTATGGCGGCTTGTGGTTTACTGACGACTATGTCTATGCTTGGGTACTCAATTTGTCTACGTTTTGCACGTAAGTTTATTACATATTTTTTGTATACGCAAAATATTTATAGGGAGTGTCTCCGAAACAATGATAGAGCATTGAACTTTGTCGTGATGTTTTATTACAACGTTCCATACGCTGCGTAAAGGCGTCGCGATAATAACCAACTTGTCAGCTCATCTATTGTCCAACGATTGATTTCAGCACGTCTTCGAAGAGGGTCACTCGAACCTAAAAACATCGGATGGGATGCCAAGATGAATCGTTACATAACTTTTGTTTTAATGCCGTGTAATAAGTTTGTTATTGTGAAGTGAGCGAGGGCGACGAGAATATTGAAATTTAATGTAATCATAGCAGTGAAACGTGACGTCGGCCGACAGTTAGCTGGATGAGTTGTGGGAGCGGGCGCACGGCGCGGGCTAGCGGCCGGGGAGCGCGGTGCCGACGTCCAGCGGGAACAGCGCCTCCACGAAAATTTATTTATCGGGTATCGCGGCATACATCAGCGCCTAAGGACAAGCGGGTGGATGGAAATTGCGGGCGGGCGAGGCGCGGTCGATGCGCTCGTCGATACGGGACACTTTGCTCACTTCCTAACATAAATTCGGTACACGGTGGAATCGAGTATTATTATTCAATCGTACGATCGTAGTTCGCGCGGGGGCCATAAGTCACGGCGACGCGAGCGCCGGCGGCCGCCGTGAGCGGTGGCGCACGACCGCGATGGCATCGCGCTTGCAGCGCGGACCGCTAGGTGAGCAGCCGCTACATTAGCTCGATGCTGCGCAGCCGCAGCGGCGGCCCCGCATGACGCACTCAGCCCGAGCTTACAGCGCACCACTCATCAAGTTGACCACTCGCACCAGACGGGGTTCGGTTCTGGGTCGCCACCGCTTGCTCTCATGCCTGATAAAGGATAGATAGATTCATCTATCATCAGATATACTCAAGAGTCTTGATTTAGGGTTTCTATGCAAAATGATCGCGTTTTGTTAGCTCTAACAAAACTTCAATCTAATTATAATATAAAAAAAATTGACGAATTGGATATATAATCATTTGCACTTGATTACGTGCCATCATTATTTCACAAGAGATTTAGATATGATTCGAGTTTTTTCCTACTTTTCTTTTATTGACCGAGCGAGCGAAGCGTTCCGTTTCAGCTTGAGTAAAAATGCTTTCGTATTCGTACCTATGTCCGGCGGATGTCAGCTGGTCTCCTCGGCATGGCAGGTCGCATTTCTCAACCCATACTCGTGATATTTTGTGAGCAGGTTCGATAGTTACTACATGTATGTTTTATATTCAGTTTCTGTTTTTTTTTTCAAAATGGCGGAGCCGGTTTCAAATGTAAAAAAATATCACTCGCGAGGTCTACAGCTCACAGAGCCAATATACTTATATACTACTCGCTGTACCCGCAACTTCGTATGCGTTAATATTTACCGTTAGCTTTTCGGTGAAGGAAAACATCGTGAGTTTCCTCACATATCCTGCATACATCAGCGAAGAAATTCCAAATGTATGTGTGAGTGAACTCCCCAACCCGCTCTGCGCCAGCGTGGGGACTATTACCCAATCACTCTCATCTATGAGAGGAGGCCTGTGTTAAATATCTTTCAATATACAGGGTGGATTTTCTTTTAGGGTCAGCGAGGGCAGACCAGATCCCGTGCTGCTACGCGAGAATGCTCTTCTAGACCTTCCCTCGATTTAAGATTTAGAAAAAAAAACAGGTTACGAGAAAAAGGCCATTTTTGACAAACTTTTTTTTGATGCCAGTCGATCTCATTCCTATCCTGTATATTTTTTCCAAAATCTTTAAATTACGCCAATCTTCATTAATTCGAAATTATGGGAAAGCCTTGTAAGAATATAGTACATTACTTACCAAGGGCGATAAAACAAAGAATGTCTCAGATCGCAGGTATTTTACGCCCGAGCCGAAGGCAAGGGCGATAAATATGCGATCTGAGGCTTTCTTTATTATCGCCCGTGGTAAGTACAACATTTTATGTCACCCCCTGGCCAGGAAGTGGGTTTTTTCGCGCGCGGGGCGTGCGATAATGGCCACTTTATGGCCAGGTGTGACATAAAGACTATTTTCGCGTATAGCAGCGCTGGATGCTGGATCTGGTAGCTACCCTTACTGACCCAAAACGAAAATCCAACAGTAAAAGTTAATCATAGGTGCCTTATTGTTTATTTTAAAATTTAAATAATTACCTGTTGCCCTGGTTTCCTGTCTTTCCTTCATGTTCCTGAATCCCTACTCCTAATAAGGAATCACACCCTTGTAGTGGCACCTTCAACATGTACAACCCATGACAGGAGGAGCATACGTGACGGAATACCAAATTTGAAATCTATTCACAAAATGTTTATGAATCTTGTGATAGGCGAACAATTCCTCAGTTTTACATTGTGAAATTTAAGAATAAACATACAAAACACTATTTTCTCTCTCTAAATTCATCAAATCCAATTCCGGAATTTCCGATATTTCGAGTGTACCAATTCCGGAATTGTAATATCGGAAAAATTGGCCGAGATTCCGGAATTTTGATATTCCGGAATTCCGGAATGCAAGCCCTAAACCCATCCAGGCCTGAACCCATGCCGCTGAGCAGCCAACAACACAACCTACTCCACAGCAAGACCACTGATATTTCTATTTCATTTTTTTTTACTTGCATGTAGGTAATTGTTAATTTTAATGCTATTTTCTTTCACAAATTTTAAAAGGTAAATAGTCCACCTAATCCCATTTTGGCATCTCTGTCTTGCCTTACAACAATCATATATAATTTATCCCTTGGACTATAATATTTGTTCTCCTGACCTATAATAATTGTAGCCAATAAGCCTGATAACGTGCTGATAGAACGATCGAAACGCCAGGCAGTGCTCGTTGACATCACCATCCACCATGACGAGAACCTCATGAAGTCTGAGAAGACAAACCCAGCAAGTACCTAGACTTGGCCCACGAGGTAACCGCCATGTGGAATGTTTATTCAACGACCACTGTCCCGATAGTCATTTCTGCGAACAGTCTAATAGCGAAGTCTCGACCAACACCTCAAGAGACTCTCGCTAGATGGCTGGGTCAAGGGTCAGATACAGAAGGCGATACGCCTGGACACGGTGCGGATAGTCAGAAGGTTCCTCTCTCTGTCGCCCTAACCACCGGTAGCTTAGGCCCTGCCCCGCTGCCAGGGGCACCCTAGGTTAGGTTTTTATAATATTTTGGTTTGTAAGTGTATTTTTATATATTACTTTTTATAGAAATATTTTAAAAGCCAAACCTAAGCTCTACTCTCACACATCATATCCACCAGTGTGTACCCTACAATCATAGTAAAACATCATCATCATCATCCTCCTAGCGTTATCCCAGTACAGTTGCATCCTGAAGGATGCCTGGGGTCCGCTACCTAATCCCAAGATTTGGCGTAGGCACTAGTTTTTACGAAAGCGACTGCCATCTGACCTTCCAACCCCAAGGGGAAACTAGACCTTATTGGGATTAGGCTTTGTCAAGTGAGTGGGCAACTTGACTGTAAGAAGTTCTCAAACCGCCCGAAGGCCTCCAACTCGGCTTAACGACTGCTGCCATAGACAGCAACCGGGATCAACGGCTTAACGTGCCTTCCAAAGCACGGGAGCGCTCAGTTAGTAACCACTCAAAGCGGTCACCCATCCAAGTCCTGACCGCTGCCCACGTTGCTTAACCTTAGCAAGCGCAAGCGGTTCGCAAGCGCCGCTGGGCCACGAGCGCTCCTAATAGTAAAACCATGTAAGCCTTATTTTAAACTATTTTTTTTATTAATATTTTAACGCTTGATATCAATAAAATAAACAAACACAATATTCATAAACTTTTTAATTTTTAGTTATTTTTACAATCACTTCTTTTCACATCACTTATGAGTAGGGTTGCCAACTTGTGAGCCCAGATTTGCGGGACATTCGTGGTAGATTTGCGGGACGTGGCTAAAAAATGCGGGACTCACTCAGCCGACGTTACCCAGATGCAAATGATTAAATGCAGACCTACTGTCTGTAATCGGGGAAATCAAGTTTTAAATAATTGAGTGCTACTCAAAGGACCCCTCAGCAAACTAGGGGAAAAAATGGTTTCAGTCAAATGTCACAAAATTTTAGTATGTTGTAGAGTCAAGTCTCCTGATCATTTTATTGTATGGACAAACCTCTCTCAGTATTATACTTTCAGAAATAATCAAGTTTAGAATTCCACTTTTTTTGGTCTTATAAGTTCTCAAAATTAAAAATAAAACACGGAGACACATAAACTAAACTTTTGCTAAACAGATCTGTAAAAAAAATATAATACAAGTACAAAATCAATGTCTGTGACGTCTGTTTGCTGCGTCTTTAATGAATTCTATTAATGCAGTGCTGGGGTAGGTATCTCAAATGTTCCTGATGTCGTGCATAGCCCAGGTACCATATTACACTGGCAATATGAGCACAACAGCCTATCGTTCTAGCTCCTGTCTTACATGTGCAGTAATATCACAGAATTGCCTCTTCATTTTCCTCAGGTTCTATAGCGTAAGAAAGCCACAGTTGATGTTTCGTTGCGTTACGGAAACGACAATAAATCCTGACTCGTATAAATCCTGGTTCCTGAAAGTGCTCGTCGATTTGAATTAAATCGTTCCTATCTAAATTCATTTTATCTTTGAATATATGCTGGGGACAATCCAAACTGATACACTCCAACAAAAATTCGTTTAAGTTGCACTAGATCTAGTACGGGGAAATAGATTAGTACAGACAAATCAAGGATTTCTATCTGCCATCATAGGAAATAAACATCTATCTCTTACATGAGTATTATTTTACTCATTTTTAAATCATGTGCCTTTTTAAAACATACAATTACACGGTGCTTATAATTATGAGATAAAAAGATAAGGCATAATCTTAATGAAGTTTCTGTCACGTTGACACCGCACCGCAGAACAGAGCAAAGAGCGGCATTTACCGAAAAGAGGATGACCTCTTTCCTATTCTACTCGTCCTCTATCCTACTCGTATATATTATGTTTTGTATGAGAAAACTTAATTGATTATTTCTGAAAGTATAATACTGAGAGAGTTTTGCCCATACAATAAAATGATCAGGAGACTTGACTCTACAACATACTAAAATTTTGTGACATTTGACTGAAACCATTTTTTCCCCTAGTTTGCTGCGGGGTCCGAAACCGCTAATCTCAATACAAGGAATAGGATATTTTTGTTTGGTAAGAAACATTTCTTAAAATACAACATCAAAAATCCTTTCTGACCTTTCTTATTTACCACGAACAAAAAAAAAACATGGAAATTCTGACCACACCTGAAAACGGGACAATCAGCGTCCCGCACGTACTCTGTGCGGGACGCATCCTCTAGGGTGCTGGAAACGGGACATCCCGTCTGAGGCGGGACGGTTGGCAACCCTACTTATGAGTCTCAACTCCAGTTAGCTTACTAGGTATGAATCCAACATTATTGAAGAAGCCTGAATTAATCTATGAATCACATGTTCCATGATAGCAGTCTCATCGGCTTTGTGGCCGCCGTCGCCGTACCATCTCACGCGGCATTTTTGAAGCTTGGCTGTAATCTTGGCGACTGTAAAACTTCGTCTGATGTACTCATATCGTACTTTATCAAGTCTAGTTACACCGCCGCGCGCCGGCCCAACTTCTCTACGGCCAATCTTCATTTCGTTGGTGTGTAGTTTTTGTAGGTGTTTGCATTGGTGGCCCAGCATTTTTGTAAACCTGTCCTTTAATTTTCACAGGCATTCTTGCATCACAAAGATCACTGGCATCTGCAGTTAATTTATTAAACATTGTAAGAAACCAATAAAGATTTTCATTTTTCATAGGTATTAAAATTGCTCTGTGACTGTGATTGTGTGATTATTGCAAATGCAAAATGTCAGTCAATGTCAGTACAGTTACGTTCCGAAATTATATTTTTATTACTTTACTTCAGAATCTTCAGTTAATCACTTATTAAATAATATGAGTAATGTATTGAGAAACGAAACGTACACAGATAATCACATATTACTGTAGCAAATTCATACAAACATTAGGTTTTCACTTTTTTGGTTACTTATAGAACAGATCATGTTTCCAGGTAAAAAAATGTACCAGGGAAGGTGTCATTTAAAGTAATCATTTTGACAAATGAGAATGACGTTACGTCAAGACTGACTGACTGACTACTGACACTGCTGACAGCAATATCAGCGATAAGCATTTAAAGAAAATATAACTTTATATCACAAAGGTCGCATATTTCGAATAATTAATTAACTGCCGCGGGCGGTTAAAACTATCCTTATAGAAGGCGGGGATAAAAGTATACATGTGTGCCAAAAATTGTTTAAGGCCGTGTATTACCACTTTTGAGTTTTTAAAAACCATCTGAGACATAGAATATAGTGTCTTAAAATCTAAAAAAAATATATGTGTTACATAAGGATATTGTCTAGTCAAAATCGCAGTCAGTTACATGACCTGATGAATTTCACTCGATAGAAAAAAATCGCGAAGTTACCCCTTTTTGGAATGTTTCTTCAATACTACGGCTATATTACTGATATATAACATTTAATTTTTGTACTCAATTAAAGATCGTAAATAGTTATAGACATTTTCGCAGGGTTTGCTTTGATAAAATGACTGGCTTGATGACTATAGCTAAATATTTACAAAACTGCGCGCAGAGCTTGCGTAGAGAGCGGGATGGTTAATTGTAAACTCACGCATGTTAGAGCGGGACAGTTGCGTTGGGGATACCTCCCCTTAAATCGATGCAGCGGATTCTGAGATTACCCAGGAGGGAAAACTCCGGAAAATAATGCTGGCTGGAATTTTAGAGATTTATTATATAGATTAAATAGGACTACTATAGTGTGTTAGCTTAGGATTTTTTTATTCCAGTGGTCGGAGATAAGAAAGAGGAAGACGATCATTAATCATTACGTCACAACTCGCAGGGTTCGCCTACAAAACAAGTAGGGTTTGCTGTTAGATGCAATGAAGTTCATTTGCAGTAAAAAAAGTCATTTCTCATATACTGTCTGGTTGCTTCCATACGAGATAGTTAAGTCTATGGCTGTTTTATGATCAGGCATTTAGATAAAGTGTGGCTATCCGTCGCAAAAGCTTATAGCATTTAAGTACTGGTTATGTTAAGTATGTTTTAGTAAAGTACCTAATTAAAAACATATATCACATTTCACTTGTTTACACCGGCTTTACTTTAAGTTGTTATTTTTTATACTTTACTTATAAGAAAACCTTATGGTGGAGTATAAATATTTTTTAATACTAAGGCCACGTTTACGTTAACATGGCCTAAGGCAGTAAATAAGCAGTTCATTTTAACTTGTTCTCATTTCTCCCATCAGAGCAAGGTCTGTGCTCTAACTGCTACAATTTAAGTAGTTTAGTTTTAAAATTTCACAATTTTTATCTTCACCATTCGCGTTTAATTGAATTTATTTATTTACCTCTTCAACACTCTTTGTTATCCGATATTTCAAATGCGTTCACAACATCCGTGGTCGCGACCCTTCGACCAAACTACTCTGCTCAACATACAGGAACGAATGTTTCCTATCATCACTCATATTATGCTGTTACTGGGATTCGAATCCGGGCCAACCGGCTTCCTAGACAGGGTCACATAGAAAAAGCTCTGCTATTATGAATTATTTACATGAATAACAGGATTAACGTGTCCGGTGCTTTGCTACCACTGAAATTTTAACAATAAAACAATTTATCTACACACATATCATAAATCCTCTATCTATCTACACACATATCCATAGTGTGCGCTCGTGGCCCAGCGGCGCTTGCGAACCGCTTGCGCTTGCTAAGGTTAAGCAACGTGGGCAGCGGTCAGGACTTGGATGGGTGACCGCTTTGAGTGGTTACTAACTGAGCGCTCCCGTGCTTTGGAAGGCACGTTAAGCCGTTGATCCCGGTTGCTGTCTATGGCAGCAGTCGTTAAGCCGAGTTGGAGGCCTTCGGGCGGTTTGAGAACTTCTGACAGTCAAGTTGCCCACTCACTTGACAAAGCCTAATCCCAATAAGGTCTAGTTTCCCCAAGGGGACCCCAAGGGGTTGGAAGGTCAGATGGCAGTCGCTTTCGTAAAAACTAGTGCCTACGTCAAATCTTGGGATTAGGTAGCGGACCCCAGACATCCTTCAGGATGCAACTGTACCGGGATAACGCTAGGAGGATGATGATGATATCATAAATCCTCTAATATGCGTTCGGAAACCGTAGAAAATGACTCTCATTTCAACATTCAATGAATTTATGACAATTTTCTTATCTGTGGCTAAGGCTACAGCAGTAATATAATTTTTTATTTTAATCTCATATATGATGTTAAAATATTAGACGTCAAACAAAACTGTCAAAATTTAAATGTCAAAGTTGACATGTCCCTATTCTAGTATCACTGAAAATTCAAATTCAGTCGATGCGAAATGTCAGCTCGATGTTTTTTTAGTATATATCGCACGAAATTTGAGCTAGAACGACATGATCACATCAGAATAGGGACTCCTTAGTTTTTAAAATAACATTCAGGTATCGGTTGCCAGTTCTGATTTCGATATTTCCGCAACCGTGCAAAAAAGGTTGTATTAACACAATTATTGTATTTATTTACTACGGTTTCTGAACCCATCTTAGAGTAGTTATAATATGTGTGTAGATAAAGTAATGTATGCAACTGTACATAATTAGGCATTAAAACACTCGTGTGACCTTATTATGAAACTCGCCTTCGGCTCGTTTCATAAAACACACTCGTACTTTAATGCCCCTCATTATGTACCAGTTGCATAAACTACTATTAATTGTGCACGTGCTCAATAATTTGACATTGCTTCTTTTAAGTATTCGTGTTTGTGCATATTTAAGTTGTCTGTCGCCTTCGTGCGTTATATAAATTTTTCTCTTTTTCTCGAAATTTAGCTGGAAGAGATCCCTTAGAGGGATAAGTTCGCCTTTGTACTTTATATTTTGTAATTTTATTTCTTGTAAATGTTTCATTTATGTGCAATAAAGTGTCATACATACATACCGCATACCAAGATTCCATAAAATAAGTATGTATTTTATAACTGTTGCTGCGAGTACCTATCCATGTTTCACCTAGGTAGTTAGTCCAAATCCAGTATTAAGTAAGTATTCAAGCGCAGTCAGCCTAGCAACGCGGTACAATAGTGAGTCGTGTCCGGCGTACGGTAATGGTGCCTAAATGTCCACGCCTAACAAGCCTACGACGTCGGTGCGCACGCTGACGACTTCATGGAATATGTTGCGTTACATGAGAACCTCTGGCGTGCTGCTGTGCGAGCACTACAATGGGACCCGCAGACGGAGGGCAGACGGAGCAAGTCTTGGACTGTCGCGGTAAAATTACGTGCCTGAGATGAATGACGATTTATTTCAATAAGGATAAGTGGATAAGGAACCATTTCTATCGATACCTAATATCAAAAAATGTGTTATTTTTGATCGATAAGTACATTTCAACAAATAAGGAGTAAATGTGAGGTTTAAGTACCTGCATAATTAAAATTGTATGGGCTTTTTGGCCTACCTTGGAATAAGCTCACTTATATGCCCAAATTGCCACTGAGAAATCAAAACATGAATCACTGGATAGTCTCTTTTCTTATTTAGCCAAAATGCCACTATCAAAACATAAGTAATAGGTATAGTAACTTTATATGCCCAAGTAGGCCTTTCCAATTTATTTAAAGAATTATTGCGAAAACTGGTTATGTTATCCATCACCCAACAGAGAGATGATAAATATGTCTTGGAAATTACGTAGGATTAAAACAACACGGAATTGAAAGAAGTTTGTCCACATTCTTTGAAAAATCTAACAATTATGAGACGATCGATTCTAATTTGCTAAATTCTTGCTTCTTAAATACAAAGGTATGATGTCGCTAAAAGGTTCTAACTTGAAGCTCGTAGGCTTCGGTGATAGGAAAGGTCAAGCTAAGGGGATAAACACGTATGCGTCTAGACAAAATTCTTCTGGAGTCAGTAGTCAAGTCGAGTTCATGAAGAGCCAAGTCTTCGAACAGGGCTGTGATTCCAGTTGTTTAGTGACATAAAAGAGTGGTCTCTAGGACATCGATTTCGACGAAAGCGACGTGAGTTCTACGAATTTTTCCTTTAATCTTTTTTTTTCTAATAACAGACAATGGAACGCAAATAAGAAAATTCGAAGAACTTGCGGCCATACTTATACTGGAATACGCGTGGTTTGCGGGCGGTTTTTTTGGCTGAATGTTTTTCCTTAGCTTTGAAGCTAATTTAAAAATTTTGAAGAACCTAGATTTAATGGCTTTGTAATGATTATTATACTTCTACGCAGATAACAAATTAAGCTTTTTAAATTTGCGCGTATGCCAATTAATTCATTCGTGTGTTCATTTGTCACAAAAATTGAGTCAATTTCCGAGCATGTCTGAAAAAAGTTGGTTTAAATTAAGGCAGCTAGCACCAGATCAGGGTGGGGCGATTCATTAGTCACAATTCATAAAGCGCCTAAATTTCATCTTCTCCTTGACTTTTTTAATTTTCGGGATTTAGGTGCCCCTAGCGCGTGTCTGGTCTATCCGCTCTACCCAAGGTCTAGAAAGAAATTCGTTCCGTTCGTAAAGTAAGCGAATCTTGATGACCTTGAAGACTTTATGACCCATAGCGTATTTGATGTTTAGGCATCAAACTTTTTCGGAGCTAACACTATTACCTCCTTATTAAAAATCAACAAACTTATTTTCCCCTTCTAAAAAACAAATGCAGACAAACGAATTTTAATGGCATTATAGCTGAAATACGAGTAGGTTCGATGAAAGTATATGTGATGGCAATAAATTGTCGGGAACTTCCCATGTGTGTGTGGCTTTACTTTTACAATCGGGATAATAAAATGGCATTTGCCTCACAAAAGAAAGTACTTACGTTCGACTGGGTCAAACATTATCGTGAAGCCGATAAAATTAACTCACGACTTTAACCCTTGCAGGTGTAAGCAGAGAGTATCGTCCTTGCGTGAACAGCTAAGCTTTCTATTTACCTAGTTTCCACAGGGCGAGTTAAATATGTCGAGTGACGGGTTGAGCGCTCTTTATTTAATAATCACCATATATGGAAGCACATGACTGATATATGTAGATGTAGGTATACTTGTATGGTGTTGGAAACTATGTAGGTGGTAGATACTTTAATTATCTTACCTTACTTATCTAAATTTATGTCAGACTACCTTTTGCCCGCAACTTCGTCTGCGTAGACCTCGGTCATCGCGTTAGAATGTTATTGCTATTCTTTTAATTCCGATCTTATTCCTTGCCTTCGTTATATACCCAAGCTGCAATGTAAATTTCAAATTAGGACCGGCAGTTTCGGCACTCTTTGTTATCCGATATTTCAAATGCGTTCACAACATCCGTGGTCGCGACCCTTCGACCAAACTACTCTGCTCAACATACAGGAACGAATGTTTCCTATCATCACTCATATTATGCTGTTACTGGGATTCGAATCCGGGCCAACCGGCTTCCTAGACAGGGTCACATAGAAAAAGCTCTGCTATTATGAATTATTTACATGAATAACAGGATTAACGTGTCCGGTGCTTTGCTACCACTGAAATTTTAACAATAAAACAATTTATCTACACACATATCATAAATCCTCTATCTATCTACACACATATCCATAGTGTGCGCTCGTGGCCCAGCGGCGCTTGCGAACCGCTTGCGCTTGCTAAGGTTAAGCAACGTGGGCAGCGGTCAGGACTTGGATGGGTGACCGCTTTGAGTGGTTACTAACTGAGCGCTCCCGTGCTTTGGAAGGCACGTTAAGCCGTTGATCCCGGTTGCTGTCTATGGCAGCAGTCGTTAAGCCGAGTTGGAGGCCTTCGGGCGGTTTGAGAACTTCTGACAGTCAAGTTGCCCACTCACTTGACAAAGCCTAATCCCAATAAGGTCTAGTTTCCCCAAGGGGACCCCAAGGGGTTGGAAGGTCAGATGGCAGTCGCTTTCGTAAAAACTAGTGCCTACGTCAAATCTTGGGATTAGGTAGCGGACCCCAGACATCCTTCAGGATGCAACTGTACCGGGATAACGCTAGGAGGATGATGATGATATCATAAATCCTCTAATATGCGTTCGGAAACCGTAGAAAATGACTCTCATTTCAACATTCAATGAATTTATGACAATTTTCTTATCTGTGGCTAAGGCTACAGCAGTAATATATTTTTTTATTTTAATCTCATATATGATGTTAAAATATTAGACGTCAAACAAAACTGTCAAAATTTAAATGTCAAAGTTGACATGTCCCTATTCTAGTATCACTGAAAATTCAAATTCAGTCGATGCGAAATGTCAGCTCGATGTTTTTTTAGTATATATCGCACGAAATTTGAGCTAGAACGACATGATCACATCAGAATAGGGACTCCTTAGTTTTTAAAATAACATTCAGGTATCGGTTGCCAGTTCTGATTTCGATATTTCCGCAACCGTGCAAAAAAGGTTGTATTAACACAATTATTGTATTTATTTACTACGGTTTCTGAACCCATCTTAGAGTAGTTATAATATGTGTGTAGATAAAGTAATGTATGCAACTGTACATAATTAGGCATTAAAACACTCGTGTGACCTTATTATGAAACTCGCCTTCGGCTCGTTTCATAAAACACACTCGTACTTTAATGCCCCTCATTATGTACCAGTTGCATAAACTACTATTAATTGTGCACGTGCTCAATAATTTGACATTGCTTCTTTTAAGTATTCGTGTTTGTGCATATTTAAGTTGTCTGTCGCCTTCGTGCGTTATATAAATTTTTCTCTTTTTCTCGAAATTTAGCTGGAAGAGATCCCTTAGAGGGATAAGTTCGCCTTTGTACTTTATATTTTGTAATTTTATTTCTTGTAAATGTTTCATTTATGTGCAATAAAGTGTCATACATACATACCGCATACCAAGATTCCATAAAATAAGTATGTATTTTATAACTGTTGCTGCGAGTACCTATCCATGTTTCACCTAGGTAGTTAGTCCAAATCCAGTATTAAGTAAGTATTCAAGCGCAGTCAGCCTAGCAACGCGGTACAATAGTGAGTCGTGTCCGGCGTACGGTAATGGTGCCTAAATGTCCACGCCTAACAAGCCTACGACGTCGGTGCGCACGCTGACGACTTCATGGAATATGTTGCGTTACATGAGAACCTCTGGCGTGCTGCTGTGCGAGCACTACAATGGGACCCGCAGACGGAGGGCAGACGGAGCAAGTCTTGGACTGTCGCGGTAAAATTACGTGCCTGAGATGAATGACGATTTATTTCAATAAGGATAAGTGGATAAGGAACCATTTCTATCGATACCTAATATCAAAAAATGTGTTATTTTTGATCGATAAGTACATTTCAACAAATAAGGAGTAAATGTGAGGTTTAAGTACCTGCATAATTAAAATTGTATGGGCTTTTTGGCCTACCTTGGAATAAGCTCACTTATATGCCCAAATTGCCACTGAGAAATCAAAACATGAATCACTGGATAGTCTCTTTTCTTATTTAGCCAAAATGCCACTATCAAAACATAAGTAATAGGTATAGTAACTTTATATGCCCAAGTAGGCCTTTCCAATTTATTTAAAGAATTATTGCGAAAACTGGTTATGTTATCCATCACCCAAGAGAGAGATGATAAATATGTCTTGGAAATTACGTAGGATTAAAACAACACGGAATTGAAAGAAGTTTGTCCACATTCTTTGAAAAATCTAACAATTATGAGACGATCGATTCTAATTTGCTAAATTCTTGCTTCTTAAATACAAAGGTATGATGTCGCTAAAAGGTTCTAACTTGAAGCTCGTAGGCTTCGGTGATAGGAAAGGTCAAGCTAAGGGGATAAACACGTATGCGTCTAGACAAAATTCTTCTGGAGTCAGTAGTCAAGTCGAGTTCATGAAGAGCCAAGTCTTCGAACAGGGCTGTGATTCCAGTTGTTTAGTGACATAAAAGAGTGGTCTCTAGGACATCGATTTCGACGAAAGCGACGTGAGTTCTACGAATTTTTCCTTTAATCTTTTTTTTTCTAATAACAGACAATGGAACGCAAATAAGAAAATTCGAAGAACTTGCGGCCATACTTATACTGGAATACGCGTGGTTTGCGGGCGGTTTTTTTGGCTGAATGTTTTTCCTTAGCTTTGAAGCTAATTTAAAAATTTTGAAGAACCTAGATTTAATGGCTTTGTAATGATTATTATACTTCTACGCAGATAACAAATTAAGCTTTTTAAATTTGCGCGTATGCCAATTAATTCATTCGTGTGTTCATTTGTCACAAAAATTGAGTCAATTTCCGAGCATGTCTGAAAAAAGTTGGTTTAAATTAAGGCAGCTAGCACCAGATCAGGGTGGGGCGATTCATTAGTCACAATTCATAAAGCGCCTAAATTTCATCTTCTCCTTGACTTTTTTAATTTTCGGGATTTAGGTGCCCCTAGCGCGTGTCTGGTCTATCCGCTCTACCCAAGGTCTAGAAAGAAATTCGTTCCGTTCGTAAAGTAAGCGAATCTTGATGACCTTGAAGACTTTATGACCCATAGCGTATTTGATGTTTAGGCATCAAACTTTTTCGGAGCTAACACTATTACCTCCTTATTAAAAATCAACAAACTTATTTTCCCCTTCTAAAAAACAAATGCAGACAAACGAATTTTAATGGCATTATAGCTGAAATACGAGTAGGTTCGATGAAAGTATATGTGATGGCAATAAATTGTCGGGAACTTCCCATGTGTGTGTGGCTTTACTTTTACAATCGGGATAATAAAATGGCATTTGCCTCACAAAAGAAAGTACTTACGTTCGACTGGGTCAAACATTATCGTGAAGCCGATAAAATTAACTCACGACTTTAACCCTTGCAGGTGTAAGCAGAGAGTATCGTCCTTGCGTGAACAGCTAAGCTTTCTATTTACCTAGTTTCCACAGGGCGAGTTAAATATGTCGAGTGACGGGTTGAGCGCTCTTTATTTAATAATCACCATATATGGAAGCACATGACTGATATATGTAGATGTAGGTATACTTGTATGGTGTTGGAAACTATGTAGGTGGTAGATACTTTAATTATCTTACCTTACTTATCTAAATTTATGTCAGACTACCTTTTGCCCGCAACTTCGTCTGCGTAGACCTCGGTCATCGCGTTAGAATGTTATTGCTATTCTTTTAATTCCGATCTTATTCCTTGCCTTCGTTATATACCCAAGCTGCAATGTAAATTTCAAATTAGGACCGGCAGTTTCGGCTGGGCGGTGATGAGTCAGTCACCCCATCAATTTTGTATATATATAGATTACATCTCTAGAGAAACTAAAATAAAACTATGTCAAAATTTTAATCTGATTTTAAAATCCATTAGCCACTAAGATTAGGTCGATATTTTCCATTATTAGATTTTCCCAGGCAGGCAATTAATTTTAGGAAATGAGTAATCATATTTAGTAAAACTAACAGACTTTTGTACATGCTGTTATTTCATAGTATACTCGTAAGCACCGAAATTCAACCGTTACTGTATTTTAATTTAAGTGAAGAAAATGTTACCATTCCATAAAGTGTAAAACTAGGTAGGACTATAATGTGCTTTTGAACTTGTCCAATATACGTGTCTATAGTAATTAATACCTAATTGTTAAAATTCTATTAGCACATACATTATTTTATTGACCGTTCAAATTCACACAGTAGATTCCTTGGCGAAAATTAAAATATACGTGTTTTTTCTTTCAGTATCTTTCAGTTCTAAAATATTGAGAAAGATATCCGAAAAAAAATGCGTTCGTGGATACCGTCGAAGCGGGTTGTGTGGGAGGCAGCAATAACGATCGCCCTTGCCCAACGATAAGTCGCCGAGACAATTTTCGCATAAAAACCGATCTTTGACGACAAAATTATATAAATTTTTTTTTTTTTTTTGCGAATTTTTCTTCATACTTACTTTCACGGGCTTAGGACTCTTGGTTCGTAATCATTGTTGTTACATGTTCGCGTAAATTGTGAAAAAAATAATATTTTTTGTAAATTTTACGCGTTTTTTTTTCAGAAATTGCATCTTTTATTGATACCTAATGCCTAGGAAACGTTTGAACGGTCAATAAAATTTCACCCTGTATAGTGCTGACAAATTGTTGCATTATTTCGCTCAAGTAATTTATCCGTTATCGGTGGAAAAAAGTCGAGTGCAGGTCGGTCGAGGAAGTAATGTTTACTTACATCGTTTTTGTTACAATACGCAAGCTAAGTCAACATGCTCCATAGATGATTTAAGAAGTAGTGTTTGTGGTCTGTCTGAGGCGTAGCAAATATTTCCACTGCATTACGACACCTGCGTAGGATCCGGTGCTCGGCCCTATTATTGTACTAAATATCCCGTTATCAATGCACCACACAGTAATTATATAATTACGCATCGACCGACAGAATCTAACCGAACGTGTATTTTAACAGTGAAAAATGATCACCGACTTGTGAACCGTTTACGATCTCGAGATTCCAATTTGTATAATTGATTTAAGGAATCTCATAAATAAGGAACACGTTGTATCAAAACACTTGTTTATTCCATTAGAGTCGTACAGGTTATTTCTCTCCAACCAAACTTATAATTCGCCAACCAATCTTATATTTCGCCAACCAAACTTATATTTCGCCACCCAAACTTACCTATATTTCGCCAACCAAACTTATATTTCGCCAACCAAACTTATATGCTCCACCCAAACTTATTGACATACGCCAACCAATCTTATTAACTTTTACGCCATCTAAACTTATCGTTGGCTATCACAAGCCTCAAAACTTATAAGTCTGAAACTAGAATGTCCGCTCAGTGCGAGCGCCAAACTCAGAATGTCCCGTCCCGCCGGTTCTTGCCCTGAGAACCCCGCATTCTCGTCAGACGGTCGGTGCAACTACCCTTTATTTCTCTATTTTAACTTTTATTTGACCAAATACTATGATTTATTGAACAAAACCTTACACTCGACCATCCTGACGACGTGCATGTCCCCATGCACGCCCCAAGTGGAACCTTACACTCGGCGAGACGAAATATTACGTTGAGAATTCACATCTTAATAATCAACTAAACATCATGTATTTAGGTATCTAATATATTTACATCGCATCTAGCACATATCATCTTATATCATTTGAGTACAACTTTAAATTTTAGTAATATTAAATACTTTATATTATTTATGTAATCACCCTTTTGTATAACACATAGACACTAATTGCTAAATTATTTGTAAATATAACTTTGCTATGACCTCTAATACTTTTCTAAGCAGAAATCATCTACCAACATCAGGTGAGGCATATCGGTTATACTTCGGACATGTTTACATCCTCGCCTGTATCATCCATAGTATCTACATCATCATCATCATCGCCTATTTCTAATGACACCACGTGTATCCGTGGTTGAATAATGTAAATATTCTTTCTTCTTCTATTTAAGAGTTTATTACTCTTGTCGGTGGAGCAATCGCCAGCCGTTTCTGTCCTCTGCTATCTCCTTCACTCTCTGATATGACATGACTTTCACCTTCTCTTTTATTTGCTCAAAGTAGTTTCTTCTTGGCCTACCTCTTCCTCTCTTTCCTTCAATCTTCCCTTCTATAATGGTCTTAAGGAGAAGATCATGTAAATATTGCATGACTTAAATTCATTACTGTACAATTTGTACTTATTGATCGAGACTGCGCTGACAGACACTTCAAATACAAATACAAATAGTTTATTGGTAACACCATATATAGTTACAAGTCAGATTCGTAATATGTCTAGTAATAATAATTCGTCATCGGTACACTATTGGTACATTATTGATTTACGTTTATGTATAAGGTAGTTTTAAATACTCCTCGACACTATACAGTGTTAAATCGATCAGCAATTTTCTTAAATTTTCTTCTTGGTTCAGAATACAGAACCTGTACTATGTCTATAAAAATAGCCAGCAGTGTTATCAAACATTATACCCCGGCAACTTCTTATCCTTGTTTCCCGTCGCATTATCTTTTTTTTTTGTTTAGATGGGAATATTGAGCTAATTGATGGCTATTAATAACCAATTAAATTAACCAGATTTTGGAAAGGGGCTATGACGGTCATATTGATAAATTTCTCGTGCTCTAAGCCACTACAATTTTTAAAGAGAGGGAATAAAAATTATACTTTTAACCGCTCGGTCATTCTGATATTTAAATAGGTATATGAGTGAATTGGTAGTTCTTATTTTTATTGTAAAATAATTATTTTAAGCTTATCGAATTTAGTACTAAAGTACCTTTTTGGGTTTGGAATCAGTTTTATTTCTTATCATATGCTCGTAAGTAATTAGGAAATAAGATTTTATATTCTAATCTAATATTTAGAATGTAATCGTACATTGTAAATAAATAAATCGGAATCTGAATCTTAACGTATGTCATTTATTTCGAACCGTGAGATCATCGAGAAGACAGTACGGCTGCCATTTGCTATACTCACCCAGTACACGCATCATGATCATGAGTGGTAATGACTAAACACCCATCTAAATGAGATGAGCAATAACTCATCGAGTACAGTTACCAGGAAACATGGCAAATAACTAAACTGTACCATATTTTGTAATTTTACATTGATTTTATGGCTCTGCAAAACAAAGTTAAATTTAGTAGGTAGGCATCAAAATCCAAGATTTTCTACGATATAATTATATTAGTGTACTGCCTCCAGTACATTGTTAACAATACAACCCTTCAAATTACCAACCCGTTCAGGGGCATTGTTTTAAGGATTTTGATCTCAATCTAGGCGGCCATATCTCGGTATCCACATCTTACTTTCCGAGTTACAACGCCCTTGAGTTGCATTTACTGTTCCAAAATAACCAACATAGGTATCGCTATTTGGTTCTCTTAAACTCATGACTGATCTTAGACTCATAAGACTATCTCAGCGTGAAACTGACTGATACTCTTATTTTATCAAAGCTTAATTACGCGGACACCGTGTATGGAACCTGTCTACTGGCTCGGTACCAAGAAAGTCATAAAAACGGACACAAAATGCGTGTGCGCGTTTTTGCGTCCCCATACCCCCTCGATCGCATGTGGCTCCACATCTGGCTAATAATAAACTCAAGAGCTATCGCCGTCACCATCATTTTGCCACGCTTCTCTTCGGTGTTTGTCAAAGTACGAGTAAAAGACCTGAATACCTATCTGAGAGACTGACTTTTTCTCTTCGTCACTCAAGACGTGTTCCATGTTTATTATGTCCGAGGCACAGCACTGCTGCATTTCGTGGCAGCTTCCGGTATGCTGCCACGAAGTGCTGGAACAACCTCCCACCACCGATACTAGACAGTAGCACTATGGGTGGTTTTAAAGCGAAATTAAAAAAAACACCTGGACCCAAGTTCTAACGCCTAGGAAGTAATTCAGTAATTCAATAATAAAAGTAATTTTCTCATTTAGATACTTATCAAATATGTAGTATTAGTTTGCCAAACCTTATCTATTGATATCTTCTTATGAATTATACATACCCCAAATATTATTTGTATTTATCTATATATACCTTAACAGTATTTATTTATATGCTCTTAATACGAGTCGCGCAGTATGCGGTATGTTGTCCCGCACACCTCAAGTCACTGGATCCACAGAAAACCAGTGCCGTTGGCACTGCTGTGTCAACGGCATTGCTGAGTGGAGACCTTTCGGTAGCACATTAATGTTTGTTAGTTTTTAAGGTGTAATTTTCTTATCTTTTTGTGTTATTCGAATAAATATATTTCTATTTCTATTTAAAGAGACACCTCACTAGACCATGTGAAATTTTCGAGTACCTGCATAATATGCCTAATTTCCTGACATTCTTGGCATTTCGGCTGACCCGGCTCTCGCGCACATAAAAGGTCATCCGGATGCTGTTAGCGACTCTCATCGTTCCTACGATGATAAGTAACAAGCAAACCGTAACTTGACGACTCGTAACAGCTGAGATATCACGTGCTAACGGCAGACTATGATTGCAGTGACCTAGTTGTCAACATTGCAAAAGACCATTATTACTGTATTAAATTTCATTTTACGTGCTTTTATTGTAATTGTTTGCATGTGCTTCAGTTCCTGGCCCATATAAATCATCTGTAGCATAAATAATTTGTACTTACCTGCACTTTGGTGCTCAACCCTAGCTAGAACTTGATCAAGTTCATCGTTCCGGCATGGAGTAGTCCACATCGGAAATATACTATACATTATACGCAATATAGTGACAAAACATGCGAGCATGAGTTTTGACAAGATCGTAAGAGTGTTCAGATACTTTGCCACTCCGGAAACTTACATAAATTTATGCCTTTGACTAAGATATCCAGTTGATCAATCAATTTAATATTGTCTGTTCGTGTTGCTGCGGCTACGGGTACGCCTTGTGTGCGACCCTTGGTTCGTGTTGCTGCGGCTTCAGGTACGCCTTGTGTGCGACCCTCGGTTCGTGTTGCTGCGGCTACGGGTACGCCTTGTGTGCGACCCTCGTTTCGTGTTGCTGCGGCTACGGGTACGCCTTGTGTGCGACCTTTGGTTCGCGTTGCTGCGGCTACGGGTACGCCTTGTGTGCGACCCTTGGTTCGCGTTGCTGCGTCTACGGGTACGCCTTGTGTGCGACCCTTGGTTCGTGTTGCTGCGGCTACGGGTACGCCTTGTGTGCGACCCTTGGTTCATGTTACTGCGACTACGGGTACGCCTTGTGTGCGACCCTTGGTTCGCGTTGCTGCGGCTACGGGTACGCCTTGTGTGCGACCCTTGGTTCATGTTACTGCGGCTACGGGTACGCCTTGTGTGCGACCCTTGGTTCATGTTACTGCGGCTACGGGTACGCCTTGTGTGCGACCCTTGGTTCGTGTTGCTTCGGCTACGGGTACGCCTTGTGTGCGACCCTTGGTTCATGTTACTGCGGCTACGGGTACGCCTTGTGTGCGACCTTTCGCGCGCGGGAGTTCTTAAACTCCGATCACCTTCACTCGCTCCGCCCATTCTCTGAAACTCAGCCGAAAATTGCAAACGTGTTATTATCACAGCGCGTCTACCAAGTATAAGCTTCTTATTCTGTTATGCTCTACATTTTTCTTTTCTTTATTTACTCCACATTTCGTCTCTACTTTTCGACTCTTCTTTTCATCTCTACTTTTCGACTCTACTTTTCGTCTCTACTTTTCGTCTCTACTTTTCGACTCTACATTTCGACTCTACATTTCGACTCTACATTTCGACTCTACATTTCGACTCTACATTTCGACTCTACATTTGGACTCTACATATCGACTCTACATATCGACTCTACATATCGACTCTACATATCGACTCTACATATCGACTCTACATATCGACTTTATAGCTGCACTGGATAACCTACTCGTATATGGTTCACGTGGTTCAATACACCCACCCGTTACTTGTTCAGTTTGTGTCATAATAGTACATTATTGCCGTGGCCGGGAAGGGAGCAATTGCAGGCTGAGTATTTGTTTAAACGGACGAGCTTGCGAGTCCGTTTAATTATAATACGAAGCCTGCAATTGCCATTCCGGCCGAGGCTAATATAGTGCTTTTCTCAAAAATGGGGAAAATACGACAAAAAATTAATTAAGATTTGATAAACATAACCTTAAAACGTCAAAAACATCATGTTTTCCCGCCGTTAATTTTTTTTAAGAGAATCGCAAGTGTATTTTTCCACCGAAAAACGCAAATTATTCGAGACACATAAAAAAACGTCGCGTTTTCAACAGAAAAATACGAGCTGAATTGGCTGAATACGACCTGTGCCTCCTTTTATATGACAGTTTCTACATTTTAAAAAGTTTATAACTCGACAAATAAAGGAATTTATATGTGACATTGCAGGCCATATATGTGGCCTGCAATGTTTTTTACTTTTTAATTTGGATCTGACCTTAAACTATACACTTTACCTTCCAATATGTAGCGACTAAAGTCCAGTTTGCGGGCCATTTTTGAGAAAAATATAATACATGTATTGCACACGCATAATTAATGATTTTAATGTGAATATAAATTGTAATTAACGTGCTAAGATACTGCACCACGTTGAACACTTGCGACTATTACTATAAGTATGGCGCGCTGAGACGCGGTACTTTGGGAATGGCATTGTGTGCGCGACACGTGTCACTGCAGCGAACTACGGTGTACGTCAGGTCAGCACTAATAGACATAATAAATTACCAGATTTTATCACCCTGCTATGCAATGTAAAGTAACAGTTTTAGTACACTAAAGAAAACTATCGTGAGATTGCATTACTGTAAAATTTGAACGCAAAAATAAATATAAACAAATAAATAATATATATCAATAATAATTTAACTCATAGGCGTGTACTTACATGAACGTAATCCCACTTGCTGAGATTTAAGGAATCTCATAAATAAGGAACACGTTGTATCAAAACACTTGTTTATTCCATTAGAGTCGTACAGGTTATTTCTCTCCAACCAAACTTATAATTCGCCAACCAATCTTATATTTCGCCAACCAAACTTATATTTCGCCACCCAAACTTACCTATATTTCGCCAACCAAACTTATATTTCGCCAACCAAACTTATATGCTCCACCCAAACTTATTGACATACGCCAACCAATCTTATTAACTTTTACGCCATCTAAACTTATCGTTGGCTATCACAAGCCTCAAAACTTATAAGTCTGAAACTAGAATGTCCGCTCAGTGCGAGCGCCAAACTCAGAATGTCCCGTCCCGCCGGTTCTTGCCCTGAGAACCCCGCATTCTCGTCAGACGGTCGGTGCAACTACCCTTTATTTCTCTATTTTAACTTTTATTTGACCAAATACTATGATTTATTGAACAAAACCTTACATTACGAACGCGCATCGCATGTTTATTTCGGTATGTGTTATTACTGTGCAACTAAGTAGATTTATAGCATATTACAAAATTGTTTTAAGAAAGCATTTAAACACTTTAGTCCTCGTTTAAGAGCGACCGCCAGCGTTAATAAAACATCGACATGACGGCAAAGTAAGTGACCTGTGCCCATAAAAAGACAATGACTTAATTACTTCACAAAACGAGCCTTAAAGCTACCGGTTAAGAGAATACTTTTAGTAAAAGACACACAACCCATTAAGGAAATATAAAAATGGGCAACAAAAAGGACTGCGAACAGCTGCAGCGTGCTGACACAGCCATTTAGACGAGAAGAGGCGGCGAGAGCGTGCGGCGACCGCAAGTAGCGTGAGAAGTGCGCCATGAGCCGGTGTGCAGCGTGCGCGCCCAATTTCTTATGCAAATGCGCGGGCGGCGCATCAGCCAGCTCCACGCCGCGCCGTCGCCGCCACTGCGCTGCGGCCGCACGCTCCTTGCAACTCCCTAACCTAGGCATATGGTGACCACGGCAAATGGATTTTTAGTGCTTAATTGAACAAATTAGAAAGGCACCAGTCCTTGTATAGCTCTTTATGGCGCGTAGCAAGTTCAAAACGACGCAGTTTAAAATAACAACAACAACAGAGATAGCTACTTACTAACTAGATAATTTTACAAACCGACGAAAAAATATCCTTATATTGAGTAGAACTAAGAATACCTAGTATATTTCAGACACAACAAAAACATCGAAGTTCGTAACAAAAAAAAACTATTTTAGCAGTATTCGACTTGTGTCGTCTCTGTTCACGTCACTAGCACGGAGAGACCTTTATTATATATAAAAAAAAAATAGCAAAACTGCATTTTATCCACAAGAGTGTTTTTATGTAAACACTAGTTTTTTCCCGCGACTTCGTCCGCGTGGAACTCGTTTATCGCGATAGAATTTAATTGCAATTTTTTAATCGCTCTTCCATACAAACTTCCACTCCCTTGAGGGATGATTTCCAGGATAAAAAGTATCCTATGTCCTTTCCCGGGACTCAAACTCTCTCCATGCCAAACTTCATCTAAATCGGTTCAGCAGTTTAAGCGTGAAGAGGTAACAGACACACAATTTCGCACTTATAATATTACTATGGATATAAAACATGTAACCATCAGTTAATAGTTTTTCTGACTGTACATAACATTTCCTGAATTTTTTAAGTAGGTGAAAAAATATGACAAAAAAAAATTAGAAAAATAGGGGTTGTCTACTGTCCGCCTGGACTACTGTGAGCTTTTCACGGTTAAAAAGAGGATTTGTTATTTGATAAACAGTAGGCAACCCCTATTTTTCTAATTCCTATTGTCATGTACTTTCCCCTCCTACTACTTGATTTTTTCAAATAACTCATGACCCAAAAAGTTAGTAAATATTTTTTATGTCACACCTGGCCATAAAGCGGCAATTACCGCACGCTCCGCGCGCGGGAAATCCCACTGCCTGGCCAGGGGGTGACATAAAATTTTGTACTTAACACGGGCGGTAATAAAGAAAGCCTCAGATCGCATATTTATCGCCCTTGCCTTCGGCTCGGGCGTCAAATACCTGCGATCTGAGACATTCTTTGTTTTACCGCCCTTGTTAAGTAATGTACTATTTAACCCAGTTTTATCCGGTTCTGTCTAAGTTTTTGCTAAACAACCTCTGTGCGATTTATCAGTATATCTATGATGTAGTATTTGTCATTTTCGAACAACAGATGAGGGTAGTTTTTCGATACCGGATCATAGACCAATAAAAATAATTGTATCAATTGATATAATTCCAATTTCAAGTTATTCAATGTCCAGGTAAAGTTTTGTAGCGATAGGTATTTATTTACTTATTTACGTATCTTGCTGATGTTTCACAAAAAAATTATAGGTATTTATTTACTTATTTACGTATCTTGCTGATGTTTCACAATAAATTTGGACAAATTATGCCAAAGTTTTAATGATGCTGGAAATACAATACAACAATACAAATACTCTTTATTGCACACCTCAAAAAGAATACAGTACAGAACATTAGGCTTAAAATAGAGGTAAACAACATGCGGTGTTATCGCTAAAGAGGGCTTTCTTATTGCAGCGAAACTACAAACGCGACACAAAAAATCCGCTAGGCGGCGCAACATTATCGTAATTCTCCCCAGTAACAAACACAATTAAATTTTACACACACTATCTCACTTTACTGTGACAGGTCACTGACCTCGTTTTTTTTAATGATTGCTGTAACTTAGAATTTGAATATGTGACAGACCTTCTTTGTCAAATTAACCAGAATATGCCAGAGTGGCGCACGTGATAATTAGGTTGTCAACCATTTAAATTTAGAACAGATTGTTATGACATTCACGCAAAAGAGTGTAGACTTGTCATTGCATATCTCTGTCTCTGTTGCGCAGTTTTGACAGATTTCACTTAACTAAATAAGGGCTAAATTTTATCACGACTCGACACAAAAAGTCAAAGTTGAAAGCCACAAATAAGTAGCTTAATTTCAACCACTAAGCCAAGTACATTGTGGTGTAATTAGTAATCGCTTGCTCTCTAAAGCACAGGTCACAGGTTCGAATCTCAGGCAAGAGCAAGTGTTTTTTTTTGTGTTTTATTTAAACAACCGTAATTTTTAGAGCATAAATAATTATTGAGCGTTATTTTGGTAAATAAATATTTTGTACTTTTTTTATTAATTTAGAAAAAGATTCAACATAAATATTTTGCCCTGCTAATAAAAGCTTACAACTTTATTTATTAGTTCTTTATTATTCTTTATTTATCGTATGGCCTTTATTTCGAACCGTAAGATCTTCGAGAAGATAGTACGGTTCATAAATCCATCTTAAATAAAATTCAAGATTTATTATATAATTTATTATAAACATAAAACATAACACTGAGGGATTATAATGCGTGCAACCACAGTGCGTCTATAACAGTTTGTAGCCTGTTTCTCAATAAGCTGAGAAGACGTTGATAATTATGTCAGTTCCCCGCATTTCCTCCCATATTTCATTGCAGTATCTATTCCTTGAATTGCTTCTTTGGTTCTTTCATGGCGATGATCCCACTGTTGAACCATTAAACCCCAAAGATTCTCAATCGGGTTCGAATTTCAGGCGTTGGCATTACATCATTACATTTATGCCTGGATGTAGCTGTAGAGTAAACCATTCCCAAGTGACCCGTGCTGTATGGGGCAATTATCTTGAATAAAGTCAGGAAAGTCAGTAGAACAATTTGCAGCATCACTTCGTCCAGTAAATTCACGTAAACATTTGCGCATGATGTGGCTATGAAGTGAAGTTCACCGAAGCCGCTGATCATAGATCTGAGACCGCGACGCCGTCACCAGATATCCTCCCCCACATACTAGCCGTAAGCGGCCTGAATTCCTCAGAGCTTTGGGCCCTTTCTATTTCAGATATTATCCGAGGCATCTTTTCATTTAAATTTGTATTATTCTTTTTTTATCGTTTACGTTGATATATTGGAATAATTACACAATGCAATAATATCACTTTCATCGTAATACTGATGTCATTCTGCTTTACATTGAACTGCAGAGCAAATTGAAGTCGAATAGCGTCAAAACTTTGGCAGGATTACGGTCCGTTTGGGCATATTTATTTTGTTACAATACGAAGCTCAATATATTTAATAATTTATAATATTGTATTTGAAATACCAAGCTTGAATTTAATTTGCTAATGTCAGATGTCAAACTATGTGTCAGGTGCTATGAATATACTCACTCATAGACATAAAATATACAATATGCTATATGAAGGAGTGTGACCCGTATAATGGAAAAAAATTCCACATTCTAAAAATACTCAATGAAACCTTTTGTAATAAGAGAGGGTTTAAAAAGGAAAAAAATGATATAATGATAAGCTTTATTAGCCACATTTTATGTTTTCCACTATCTCGAATTGTAAAAGTACCAGGAAAACTATTTTAAATGTTTATTCGTCGATATGACTCACCAGTAATTTACCCTGAAAATGTTAATATCATCTAGTTACTGGTATTAAATATGCGATTTTTATAAATGTCAAACTGCAAAAAGTGCGACAGACGTCCGTCCAGCTCGAGGCCCAACGGCCATCTGTCTACTGAAACGAAGCGCGCAGTTTGCTTTTCTGATATTTTTGAGTTTTGTTAAATATAAAAACATTTAAAAAAAAATTAGCCGTAAAATACACTTCTTCACATCGTTTCCTATCTATTGATATATTTTACTCGAGTCTGAGTTGGATATATTTTATATACGACTCACAATAAGATCAAAATTTACCTGTTTTTGCGATGTGAGATCATCAAGCGAAGTTTCAAATATCGTGTTTTCAGCCTTAAAATACACTAGACCGACTCTTAAACTATAACATATCTAAATATCCCATCAATAAAGTGAGTATTTAATGGTTTAAAATTGAATGAAAAATACTATGATTTGGAATAACGTGGTCTTAAGAAAAATAGTCAACCATTAATACCACGAATTATTAATATTCTGTAGCAAATAATAAGCTCCAATGGTGTGGATATTGTATATACTGAAATATGTTTAGTTTATTTTCTCAAACTACCTAGTTTGCTTAATTTTGGTGTTCACGTTATATCTGGTGCTCGTTAACTGTAACTTACTTTTCCAACATTCGATTTCTGAATCAATATTAACTATTATCAAATTGTTTCATCTGTTGGAAGATGCCTCACAACATAATTGCACACGGGGTCCGCAGGTTAACTGACCTGATCGCCAGCAGTCCGTGCGTAGCGCCGATCCGCCGATCTGTCCGAGAGCAGACTATCGGAGTGCAGATTGAATCTGACAGTTGTGATGACACTGGTGGAATTACAAGCGTTTAATCGCAGAGAATGTGCGCGAGTCGGTATCGGCGAGCGCGCGCCGTAGTCGGGGCCGACAATGGCGGCGCTGTCACGCCAAACGTTGAATCCCAGCGCCCGATCACGACCGCGACATCGGAAATCAATAATCGGATGATTTAGCCACCGCTCCGCGTGCGAACCTGATTAGACACGATAATGCTTGCCACGTCGCTCTGCACCGAATGTTCTGAGGCTGTGGGGCGATAGGTTATCGTAGCTCGAACCACATACAACTGTATTATTTCTACAAACGCCGACTAACGGAATGGCACATATTTTTCAATGATACCCATCTCATGAAACCGCGCACGACAATCCGATTTACAGTAACATATTCGATATCAATGGCAATAAGTTTTCCTTTTATGGCTAAGTGCACCGTAGCCATGGACGTAAGTAACCATCAGGATTGATTTAGGTAATATCACCTACGTTTAATTATAAAAATGGTAATTGAAGAAAGGCATTTTGCAGATACGTTGGATGTTAAATTAAAGAAAAAACGTAAACGGATTATTACTGCAGGAAAATGCCCAATTGGGATTTCAATATTCCGGAGGTAGACAAATAGAAGACGAGAAATGGGCTAGCCGCAGCATAATGCGCAGGAGGTGTCTAAGTCGGCGTTGTGATGTCCATTAAATGTCTGCAACTCATCATTGTATTAATACGATGATAAATAAAATTGCACAAGGAGTAGTGCCGCACTTAGCTGAAACAAAGTCTAATTACATTTCGTGAGGTATCAATGAGTGCCGCAATTACGTCAGTGGTTCTATGTAATCGATAATGCGAGCGCATTTCCCGGGTGTTTCGCCGACGTATCTAGAATAATGTACCATTACCATGATTTATATCGGACCGATCATGGGGCTAATGGCGGAGGTAAGGCCTCCCAGCGTTGCGCATATGGGTTCGCAGCGACGGTAATGAGAGCGCCGCCCGCGCCACCCCGGAGCGGTGCGCGAGCGCATCGGGGTGCAAAGTGCACCCGCGGGCCGAGCGCTAACGCATGCCTTAAGCACAATACACGTGGACTACTTTTTATCTGGTTGTGCTATTCACAAATTTAAATACGTAAAAAAATTAATCACCGTTTCATTAAAACAACGAAGCACAAAAAAATCCCTAACTTTAGTATTAACTTAAGACAGGCATTTTGCTTTGTAATAGCATTGTAATCACGCTTGATTGATCAATGAAATTTTGACTCGAATCCGATGGATGAAAAAACTTTTGCAGTTTTTGTGGTAGCATGTAAAAGTAGGCATTAAGGCCGTGTATTACCACTTTTGAGTTTTTAAAAACCATCTGAGACATAGAATATAGTGTCTTAAAATCTAAAAAAAATATATGTGTTACATAAGGATCTTGTCTAGTCAAAATCGCAGTCAGTTACATGACCTGATGAATTTCACTCGATAGAAAAAAATCGCGAAGTTACCTCTTTTTGGAATGTTTTTTCAATACTACGGCTACATTACTGATATTTAACATTTAATTTTTGTACTCAATTAAAGATCGTAAATAGTTATAGACAAATTCGCAGGGTTTGCTTTGATAAAATGATTGGCTTGATCACTATAGCTAAATATTTACAAAACTGCGCGCAGAGCTTGCGTAGAGAGCGGGATTGTTAATTGTAAACTCACGCGTGTTAGAGCGGGACATTTGCGTTGGGGATACCTCCCCTTAAGCTTTGGGAACGATCTTCTCCGAAACATTAATTACCGTGAAATTTTGCGTCGAATAAATCAATTCTTGAGACAGATCTAACACTACATAAATTACTTTACTACATAAAAAATACTTTCTAGTCGAGATATCACAGAAGGAATATTATTATTCGTTGTTAGAGCCGCTACCCAGGGATGAAGTTAGAATCTGTTTTGTGCCAACTATTCAACGTTCTGACAAGAATCCAAAGGATTGTCGAAACGATATGAAAGGCACTAAAAAGACTACATTAAATTGAAATATAAATCATTCAATTCACAGTAAATTGGAACAGCTACCTCAATTACAAAGTAATTCATAACTATTAAAATGCGTGGACAATCAAAAACAAGCATGAAAAATATCGAGTCTAAAATTGCTGGATGTCTAGTGGCGTCTCATTACAAGCACGGTGATTATCCAATTCGATCGCCGTTAAATGTCTGTAATTTTTGTAGAGGCTGCTCGACAACAAGCCTTATTACGAAGGAGAATAATAAAATTTATCGTGGAGCCACACTTTAGCGAGTCGCTGTCGCCTGGCCGTTGATCAGACACTTCGCAGATGCACGCGCAAAAAGGGAATAACGAGGCGAGGTGCACAGAAAGCGAACTGAGTGGCGTAAAAGAAAAAAGCGGGTTATTGCAGGCATGACCATTGACGTCGTACCAATACCAATGACCAAAGTAGGGTGTGTTTGACACCGCTTTCAATCTCTGTAGTCATTGTGCAATTAGTGAGGTTCCGTCACTTAGCTGGTGCGGCACATCAGCTTCACTACCGGCCTTTACTTAAATGATTGCCCATAATTTAAGTGCAGACATCAGACGCTGTCGGTTTGATCGGAATGCGTGTTGTACCTATGTATTTCGAGTAGACGCGGAATATTTACAACTTATTTGCTTTATGAAGCAGTTACACAATGGAACATCATAAACTATTTATTCCGGCAGCAGACTTAAAACCCAATCCCAGCAGGGAATATACTTTTGACATATTTAGTACCTACTGGTATGACATGACAGGTGACAGCATTATAAGTTCTATGTCTGCTGATGTTGTTTCTACTGCAAGCAGTTAATTCTCTTTTATTGGTTGTTAATTTGTCTACGGAAGCTTCACAAAACCAAAGTATGTTAGCCAGTAAATGCTATAAACATAAAACTAATAACACAGGCTTATAATACGATAGAGGAGCATAAACGTAAATACAGAACCCTAAAAATGCAGTTTTTAATTCATACGTGATTGAGATTTTAACAACAACACTACCAGTAATACTATGATCGTATCTACGCACGTTTAACATAATGCAATCGTCTTCCCATCCGACGAAAAAAATATTACCTACGCTCCGTGTAGCTAGGTAGTTCATGAAAAGCAGTCGGGTATAATACTTCATGATGATTTGTATTGTACTAGATTTTATCTACACCCATATCATAATCCTCTAAAATGCGTATGCGTATAAATGTACTGAATGAAAATTTTCTTACCTGTGGTGAAGGTTACCAGCAGTAATATAATATTCATTAAAGTACTATATATAGTACTTTAATTTTTTTATTATTTGGAACAGGAAAATTAAAATTCAGTCGATACGAAAGGTCAGCTCGATATAGGTTATTTCTTTTGGGATAAGGATCCAGGGAGAAGGAAAAACATTTATTTTAAACTTTAATAAATTTTTTTTTTTTAAATCGTCATTATTTTCGATTTCGACTAATTCGGGGATAAGGATTTCAAATTTTATATTTATTTTGAATTTTAAGTAAAAAAAAATTTTTTTGAAAAATTTTCATTATATACTCGATTTCGACTAATTCGGGGATAAGGATTTCAAATTTTATATTAATTTTGAATTTAAAGTTAAAAAAAAAAAAACAAAAATCGTCATTATACTCGATTTCAACTAATTCGGGGATAAGGATTTCAAATATTATATTTGAGTTTGAAGAAAAAATACATTTTTTTCGAAAACAGTCCTACTTGATTTCGACTAATTCGGGGATACGGATTTCAAATGTTATATAATACCGGCTACTATAAATATGTAACCGGTAGCACTGGTAGCAATGCAGGTCATTTGCCTTCGGCTTCTGAACCCATCTTGGAGTACTTATAATATGTGTGTAGATAAAGTAATGTATGCAACTGTACATAATTAGGCATTAAAACACTCGTGTGACCTTATACCTCGTTTCATAAAACACACTCGTGTTTTAATGCCCCTCATTATGTACCAGTTGCATAAACTACTATTACGTTGTTACCATAATTGTTATGCGGGACTTATATTATGTCATGTACCAATGCATTTTAGTTGAATTAATGTCTTTATTATTTATATTATAGGATGTCGCCGTTAAACCTTAGGATTTGTTTTATTTTTTCAAGCATTTCTACACACGTTTTCATACAAAGGAAGGTGGACAATATGATTTATTAGTAACTTTTTTCAAAATATGATATATGATAAATATATAAAATATGATAAAGATGAAATAATAAAATAGGAGTGCTGTGAATTTAAATTAAATATAATTTTTCAGTTATTGGTAACTGAGTATGTTATTAGGTTTGTCTCTGTTTGTCTTTACCTGAATGAACTTTAGTTGACAAATTGAAAGCTTAATGCCGAATGACATTCTCAACCAGCCAACCATTGGGCTAAACATATAAGGTGCAAAAAAAAAAACACATAAATTTGTGACGTGTTCCAAATTAAGTCTCTAACTTATACCTACCGAAATTATCTTTAATGTTCGTACATATAATAAAAAATACCATGCAATAAACAATTGTGGCGCTGCGCTGTTTAAAAGACAAGGTGGCCTATATTTGACTCATACAGATAAAATCTACGATAGCTTTATTGATCGACAAAATATTGACGTGCTAGTAACATCGATATGCATTACTTTATCGGCATTTAACTGTCAAAGTTTATCTATCGACGTTTTGCTCGTGCAGTAGGCCTGTCAGTGACGTCAACTTCGTACTTCAGCGTATGATTGCTGTATAACACGGTTATTATACCGTAATACAGTTCGGTGCAGTAAATCACGACTTGTCTCGCCACAGTCGCTTTCCATAGCAGATTCTTTTAACGGCGACATCCTATAATAAATAATAATAAGTAATCATTAAGTATAATAGGTACTTCATTTGGTACCTATTCATGAATATTCAAGCAGTCGCATCTTGAATATTCTAAATTAAGCGTTAAATAAAAAAAATGCGCAGAAATTGCCACTATGAGCGTAAAATATAAAAATATCTTGCCATAGCAAGTTTTTTTGGACCCATTAAGTCGTAGGTAATGTCATTTATTGAGTAGAATAAACATTAATGACTTTAATTTGCCATAGTGCATGAATAACATGTATTTAGCATATATGGATCCATTATATCTATATATTAAACTAAGTAAACAAAACCACGACATCATGCCTTAACGCCCTATGTGAATGAGGGATTATCTTTACATTCAAAAAAGCTTTTGTACTTTTAGTTTATAATTCGTTTCCTACTTTTTTATTGAAGGTTACCTCTATCGAAAAGCTTGTAACTAATCTAGAACGTAGGTAAGTGAAACCATTCTCCGAAGCTCCTTACTTAATGCTAATGTGAATGCGTAAATACATTCAAGAGGAGAAACTTAGATGCATTATTGCGCCTTTTGTTTCATTTTCAGTATCGCTACCTCAATCACTCGGAACGGCGGTTATATTTCAAAGCGACATGCGTAGTGGCGACCTTAAAAGGTTCCTTCAAGAAGCGCGATTCTAAAAGGGCTGTGCCGTCGCATTAAGCATTCCTCGACGCATGCTGATGAGCGTGAGCAGCCGTGCTTAACTCCACCGACAATCGGATGTGAAAAATACCTTCCAGTTCCGATATAAACATGCACTAATGGACGCAATTTCTACACCAACTTTGGCCTGCATTAACGTTTGAGAATTTACAGTGCAGATAGATGACTTGAAGTTCCAAAGGCACTTTAATCGCTAATTGTAAAATAAAAAAGTGTGATGATTTTTAGTTTATTCGAGTTGATTTTTTTTAGATAGGTAGGTAATGTGTAAAATTTTATGGCTCATGGTCATCGTTAAATAAATGATAGTTCAGATTAGGTCTTCGCAGTTCTCACGGCGAGACAAAAAAGGATAGGTTTTGTCCTATTAAACCGCTTAACAGGATTGAGCACATGTGTTGCACGCAACATGCAATACATTGTAGCCCTAGACGCCAATATAATATTTTCTGTCGGACTATTATCTTAACGATCTCATAAAACGGTTAAAAAGTTACAAATTCACGCATTGATTATCTCAGATCATCGATTCATTATTCAGCGAGTCACTAATGGTGGAGTCTAATGCAGGCGCGGCGCGGACGCAAGTCTCGCGGGAAATGGCCGCATTAACTCTACTACCAGCTACCGGCCGTCACCGTGCTGGCTCTGCGCACTCTTGACTCACCAACTAACCTACAAACCCTTGGGCGGTGTGCAAATCTGCTCATGTAAATTCATGAGTATTCCTTAACGATTAAATATAAAACTCGAGCGATATAGCAAACTAGTACTCTTAATAACTACTTGTACAACGTTATTATAAGTTTAATGACTGTGTAATAAATTCTGATAGGTAAAGATCAATACTTACTCATTTATAACGTCCGTCGCGTGGCTTGCGTGAAATAATTAAGAGGCGCCAAAGGACATGTCTGCGGGTTAAAATTATTAGCGTACTAATTGTATGTAATACTGCAAAACGTGTACCCATACAAGTGAGCTTCGCTGAAAAACATGGGACCATTTATTTAACATTTTATCATACTAGATTACCTATATTATTCGACATTCTTTGGCGTTTATCTTTACACGACTTTAAGAGATAATGGTATGCTAATGCACAAGAATAGATGTTCCCTAGGCTCGGAGGATGTTAAATAAAAATAGACATGTCATATTGATCAAGAATGTTATTAATAGTCAAAGAGTAGAAAACAACAAACTTATTCTTAAACACAACTTGGGTTAGGAATTTATTCCCGCATTATTCTCAACTTGGACAATAAGAACAATAAAACCCTGTTTTATCTAAGGGTGCACTTGTTTAATTGGACAGAAGTTCGCGTTTCGCATATCAACGACATTGTTGAGTACAATTAGGGCTTTTCTAACGCGACGCGGTCTCTATAAGGGTGTTCCTCATTAGGTGGGTACACGTACACGCACCCACTAGGCGCGCCGCCGAGTACCTTCCGCCGCGCGATAGTTCGCCCGGCCCGTTTCAATATTCATTATTATATCTACTGGATTGTATACGATAACTTTCAAAACGCGACATTTAATGAAAAACACCATTTAAATTTATAGTATACGCTCTGTAAGTAACAATGTGCATAAATTCATAGCCAACTCGTACAACTAACTACACATCGAAAAACGAATAAAACTAGCGCCGGTTAGCTTGATATTAAAACGTATCACACTTGAAAAGGGTTAGTTATTATTATGCATGATACGGCATCTTAAAAAGGTTCCATTCAGTTGTAAATAAAAATGAAACAAGCTCGAGTAAACCCGTCCCGTAAAACAGCATTGTGAGAGCTGTCAATGAGAGCGATTTATCACTTGGTAGATCGGCCGTGGGGCTGTTGGTGGAGCGAGAGGGCAGGAGTTGCGGGGATGTGGACGAGAGAGACGAAAGCTACGAGGGTTCCTCGATCGGGCGGCAAGGACGCTTCGCAAGGCCGTTCGCAAGAATCAGCTTGCGTAGTCGCCGCCCCTTGGACCGTAATCGCCAACTACAGGCATATAATAACAAACTAGCCGACATTGTTATTTTTTTAATGCTCATATTAGGGGATATAAACAGCATTTGTCGAACGATTTAAAGTTACATGTTCAGAACCTAACAATATTATTTACAAACATAGCTTAACGGAGTAATGAATTTTCTCTTCTATTTTGCAAATAATATCTTGCCATGCAGTGAAATTGATTCTTTGTCGTTTTCGGTCATAAAACGTTTGAAATATTAAACTGGCACGTCACTAGGAAATATGTAACGGGAAAGCCGAATGGCGCATGCAATGGGCTTAAGTTTATTGTAAACGATAACAATTGCATCGTCACGAAAAGTCATAAGCCAACAATTAAATATATTATATTTGTACAAACCAACGCAGCGATATTTCATGCTAGTATTCAATATTACATCGTCTTGCACTATTTTACCCGCCAACTGTAAAATAACAAGAAACGTGAAGGCGATGCGTTGTGATGCACATTTTTTGCAATAAAAGTTCCCTAAATTGACAGTGATAACCATACAGATAATTCCGAGAAGCAGTATTTTTACTTACATTGGCTCCATAATAAAATTACAAGTTTCTTGTACATTTTATAAAACAAGCATTCAACGGCAACCCCCATTTTACGAAGAACATGTACAGAAAATTGGAAAACGTGCCTTAATAACGATTACGATAATATGGCTGTAAAGTCCGGTAATCTAGAATTAAATGTGGCACATGTTTGAAAATATGTCATACGTAAAACACATACTGATTAATGCACAGCAATAACTCAATGCAGCACCTCTTGTAAAGTGTGGAATTTTAGTAATTTTAGCTTGAGGGATGTCTCATGTCTGTAAATGGATCAAGGAATTTGAAATTCAAATCGGGAACCATTTATTTTCTTTTGTGATTTTTGCTCGTAATCATTCATCTTGTCATACATAACTACCATTGTTCAAATAAGAACTTACAAACTCTATTTTTAGAAAAACGCTTGTAGTTTTGCACTGGAAATGCGTTTAGCCGTAGATGGCGATAAAGAAAAATCGAGCCACGATGACTCACAAGTAGTCCAGACTAACAGGTCTGGGGCGTTATTTATAAATCCCATATCGTTTAGCAAGGGATCGGAAGATTGTTCGAGACCTATATTGTAACTTTCCAGGACCAACTATCGACATCAAGGTATTGTTATAAAATGAATTTTAAGAAAATCGTTACTTAAAACCTAACTAATTAATATAGTTTAGAAGTTATCATTATCATCATTATTGATCATTATTATCATTGAAAACTTCATATATCCTTAAGTGTAGTTAGACACGCACCACGCAGTGCTCAGTAAGTACATAACAGAATTTCGCATTAAACAACAAGAAAAAAATAACCTTTCCCACAGCTGTCTTTAACAGTGATCACTAATTTCTGACTAAATCTAGGACACATTAGACTTCATTGCGTGCGGTGCGAAGTGTCTACATTCTAGGTCAAGTGGTTCAAAAGTTATAAGGCTATTACGATGAGTAAAGACAATAATACGACGGTCCCGTTTCCCCTACATGCTCGGTGAGTGTTGAAAAAAAATTGTTTATGAGTAATGATTAAACATGAGTAAAATATTCAAGACCGGCTGATTTTTGAGTGTCGAATGCTCGACTTTTCACTCGAGATCTGTCAAAAAAATATGATGTTTTGACTGATGTCGAGTGAAAAGTCGAGCGCTCGACACTCAAAAATCGGCTCCCTGTTTTGTTTTTAATTTTATGCCTAAATATAATGAAAATGGCAGCGCGATCGGAAAGATATTGACCTCCGATTGAGGTGGATGGCTGATGATCGATGATGGGATTAAAGTTAGCTTAATTGATATGTTAGGTGGCGCTCGGACAGGTATCCGGCTGCGAGCGGTCGCGACCGGAATCTAGAGCGCCCGCAATCATCACAGAGTCAATGATCACATTTCACTCTTTAACTTGGAATGAAACTTTTCTGTGCGCTTTCCATTGTCTTGTCGTACCTACTAGACAACTTTATACGATTATTGATTTATTTATTTATCTACCTATTCAATATTTTATTAGGTTTATTACTTTTATTAGGTAGACCTTTTAACTGGCAATCCCACATATTTGTGATAATCTTGGAAAGGATTACACCCACTTTGACGCGGGTTTTACATATGTTATTTTGGTGGATGGTTAATCAATAAATATAATGTGATTTATTTCAATCGTGGGGCAGATTTATAGTGATACAAATACAACATACTTACTTATACGTATTTTTGAAAAATATCAAACAGAATTAATTTAAAGATTAAAATGTGTCGCAAATGGGGTTTCAAAATAAAATAGCATTACTATTTTCAACGTCGACCATGTTACTTTAAAATTGGGAATGTAGGTACATAAATTGCAACGACACGTTCCACGGAATTTGATTCCCGGTCAAAGTCGCGCTTTTGAGTACAACTGTATCGAGATTAACTGTAAGAATACAAATTGACTGCATTTTACCTGCTTTCTTTTGCACCGATTGTAACAATCTTACAAAAGCTAAGGGCGCTTAGTCATGGGCGTCATGGCCCTCACAAGAATACAAATTTAGGGGTCCAATTTTGCATATTTATCTTCAATTATTGAAAAAAATACGACATGAATAACTAGTTTCTCAATTTGTTCTCGTCGTCTGTGATAACCTCCGCCGGCCACACCTTGCAGTTTGTTTTCGTTAACATAAATAGGCAATCAACAACAAAGCAGTCATAATTAAAAGAGAAGCAACAAAAGAATTGATTTTGCGCTAGATACAAATCAGAACGATCAGTCTCGAATGAAATAGACGCGAGTAAAAGTGTGGCACCCGATTGACAGCCGTCAAGTATTTGATAGAACATAAAGATGCGTCTCAAACAAAAAAGACTGGAGAAGAGATTCCTCACTGCACTCCATCTTCCTATGCAAATGTTCTAACCTAACATCATGAGGTTTTTCTAGGCTGCTGATAAACACGATACTAACATGAATAGTAAACTCTTTTTAATGGTACTTTATTACTTCCAATATTGTCACATATTATATAAATAAAAGCAAGCATCGGGGTGAAATTGAGTGGGCATAATATTTGTTATTGCTATAGGAATGAATAACTGACTGTTGTCTTGCCCGGCGTGCCCGTACTCCTGGCTCCGAGCAAGACCTTCGTGACGCAACAGACAGGGCTCTAGCTGGAGCCAGCTTCTGGTCCCGTACGATCTAACCAGAGAAAGAAACCATCGACACGAGAAGAAGAATAACTGATTAATTGTGGCGCCTATGAACTGTTATAAATGTTTGTTTGCAAAACAAGTATTACACAAAAAAACATGCAAAGCGCATTTTTACTTCTTGGAATGCGAACCAATCATATTAATGTTACAATGACTTTGACGCTGTCGGATCACGGTGTTCGATGTGGTTTGTTTTTGGAGTCTTTGACCGTGATGATCTTACTTATTTATTATAGGTACATACACATACAAGAATTAATGTATTATTAGAGTTCAATGATGACAAAACGATACAATAAATAAATCATACATCATCAAATCATACGACTATAGCAGACAACCAAATGCATACTCTTCCACAAGTAATTACTAACAGAAGACTGTGCTAACAGGTTTTTTTTTCAGATTAATTATTTGTCATAATTTATTACATGGGGAGAGGCCTTTGCCCCAGCAGTGGGACATCCATTAGGCTATAAAAAAAACTGTTACATAATGTAGACTTTATGAACGCATTCCCTTGCCCTGTTTACTTTTGCGACAACGGACTCCAGCGGTTAAAGTTGATTCGCACTTGTCCGTTGATTTTTTTCATGATGAATGACAAGCTTATTTGCATGATATTAGTGATCCGCGATAGGTGTGAGGCGTGGGGTGCCGCGATCGCTGATAGCCGGCGCCCGAGAGACCAACAAGCTTCTCATTAAGCAGATCAATTCAAAATAAATCGTACGGATTTTCATTGGCGATTAATTCGCCGGGCAAGATCGAGTAACGGTGCCTGCGTGCCATTGACATTCGGCTGTGACCGCCCGCTCCGCTACCACCACCCCGTTGTACACGAATACCGACATAAGCTAATTTACATGTCGTGGCTGATAAAAATAATCTGTTATTAATTTCAATATATATCCGTTATTGAATATATTTAAGGCCGTGTATTACCACTTTTGAGTTTTTAAAAACCATCTGAGACATAGAATATAGTATCTTAAAATCTAAAAAAAATATATGTGTTACATGAGGATCTTGTCTAGTCAAAATCGCAGTCAGTTACATGATCTGATGAATTTCACTCGATAGAAAAAAATCGCGAAGTTACCCCTTTTTGGAATGTATTTTCAATACTACGGCTATATTACTGATATTTAACATTTAATTTTTGTACTCAATTAAAGATCGTAAATAGTTATAGACAAATTCGCAGGGTTTGCTTTGATAAAATGATTGGCTTAATGACTATAGCTAAATATTCACAAAACTGCGCGCAGAGCTTGCGTAGAAAGCGGGATGGTTAATTGTAAACTCACACGTGTTAGAGCGGGACAGTTGCGTTGGGGATACCTCCCCTTAACCAGAAGGTCATAGCTATTTTTTATAAATATAAAAAAAAGTGAAGATCAGGTTTATTTGTAAAAAATGAAACTTATTTGCTATAGCTATAATACATGTAGAATATACCTCATTATGTCAATATACAAATAAATCAAGTCGGTTGCTTATTCAAATCGATTGTGATATTTTCTCATTCATAAATGTTTCTTTTGTTGTTAGAGCAAAGAGTTTGGGCGTAGTTCAAGGTCGAACGTTGATCAGCTTTACTTGTCAATTTGCACCGAATGGTGTCTCCGAAAGACAATGCGGTCCGCTGTCCGTAATGCGGTCTCGAGTGCCGGAGTAACGTTTTTATTAAATAACTCAACCACACGGCTGCGGTAATGAATGAGTCGACGTTCCACCGAACCACAAAGTTCGGTTAGCGGTTTTTTTGCCCACTGCTCTCCTTACTTCGATTGATTTCTATTATTATCTGAGTTATCTGACATGGAACTGAAAATTCTAGCACTATACGATTTGACGTGTGACATCCTTTTTGGGAAAGGTTTCTTTACCATTGTCATTCCAATATAAGTTACATATTTTGCTCGATACTTATACAGTGGTAAATAGGGTATGTGGGTCATGATCAAAATAGATGGCCGAGAGGTGTGGTATTGGTATCTTACACATCCGCTAAAATCCATTACGATAATAGCTCTTTAAAGACAGGTTCAATTAAGATGTTCAGCAGTGGTTATTAGTCTTTACACAGGTATTGGAATGACGTAGTTTCAGATCAGCGCCATTTTTAATAGAATTATAACGAGTCAGACGCAGAGTTGCGGAGTTATAAATATGGGATTAATTAAAAAGTGTCCAAAGCTTTGCGATCGTAAATCGAGCCCCTAGGTGTGCGTGAGCATTTTAGGTTTGAGTGCATATTCATGATAGGTACGTGACTGCGCTGTGGGAATAACTACAACATCTTCGACCAAGTTTAATTTAAAAGTAAATAATGACCAAGATGCAGCCCGTTATTGGTGTGGTGTAGAAAACAACAATTTTGATTAACTTTTCTAAGGGGCAGGATGTATGATACATACTATGTTGGAAGCAATGCAGTATCGCCGTGTAAGGAGTAAAAATAAGACGAGTTTGAAAGTGTGGCTAGTACGTGCCTGTCAGACTTCAGCGTAAATATTTAGCAATTACTTTTTACATATTTATCGTACACATATTGGGTATGTTAACTATTTTATTCCCATAGTTCGGTAAAATTTTAACTGAAAAAATAAAATCAAGTTTCAAAATAAAGATCTTAACGAAATCTTTATTTTATGTACTGTCCTTTTTATGGGCAGTCGTGTAATAAAAAAATTGATTTATTCAATCCTCTGGGGTATAAGGCGGTCATACTACGTTAGGAGATATCTCATGATTTCTTTTATTTTGGTGTCATGCCACGCGCCTGCATAATATAAATATACAACTGTGACAACACGCGTTAGATGTTAAACAATGCATGCATATTTTAGTGTCTAGAATATTAAAAGGAAAAGGCAAAAATACTCGTATTTTACTTGGCAAGATGTTGGTTTCAGGTTCAATACTGCGAATATTATGTATGGCGCAGTAATATTTTAAATACTCTTGTTAAAAGCAGTCAATACACGTAAACATTCTGAGCTCTTCTAATACAAGTGTCAATTAATATTCCAACAAGCATCAAGATATTATTCTTCATTTATAAATATCACCTGCTGCTAGCTTGTACATCAGTTTAAAATGAAATAAGGTTTTAGTACATCTTGGTATATAATAATTTTAAACACAAAATAACAACCAATTATAATTGACTGATTTATTTAAAAAAAAATTGTAAGTAAGAGTATTCTCAAATATGTTTAAAACACTGTGTATAACATTGGGTGGCGTCTTTCGCGCCTCACTTCTAATATAGACGCCCGCATTTTGTAATTAACTATTAGTTAACATGTACATAGTGACGAGTGCGATATGGTTATGTATATTAAGCAGCTAAATAATTACATCAGCGGCGGGCTTCTAATAACCTGGTCTACGGGTAATATTTTATAAAAACCTTAGTTTTAAATAATTTCAATTAATAAGTAATCTCATTGATAAGCAATGGAAAACGTGAAGAAGAAATAAATACCAACATACGCAAAATATATAACTATCTGCGCCGGAATTGCCGGCACCTACTCGTATGCAAATCCAAGGAAATGACGTGTGAAAAATGGAAAGTGGACTAAATTTGACTAGAACAATGCGTACGTGTCTAAACGATAACGGGACGAGTTGCTCGAATAATGCTCGCGTTGTGCGCAAATGACACACGAATGCTGTTCAAAGTATATCGCCTCCGCCGTGAGAACCGCAGTTAAGATAGTTATCTCCCTTGTTACAATAGTGACAAACTATTTATCGCACTGTTGAGCGCTGATGTTATAATCGCTAACACAGACGCACCCTAATTAAGATTTTTAATACGTTAGCTACATCACTCACTACCAATTATATATATTATTGTTCAAAATATTTATGACAACTTAATTATTAAATCGTTATTGTTTAACTTAACTATTACAATTTTACACAAATTGAACTAAAGCGACGATGTTATTTAATAGATTAATAAATATTACAAAATACAATACAATAAAATACAATATTTACCCTTACCGGGATACGAACCCAGAATCATCTGCTTCGTAGGCTGGGTGGGTCACTAATGTCACTATCCACTAGCAACACTAAACAGGTCGTTAAATTGTACTTAACTAGATAAACTTAAGGGTGAATAGTGTGTCACATTATTAACGAAATATATCAAGAGTATACAGTGAGCACTTACCTGAATAACAACAGATAATGTCGCATGTATGTGTTAAACACCTGACACTTACCTGAAACGAAAAAATATAGGTTACGGTTATTGATAGTAAACATTAATCACGACTTAGTAGGATTAATAATTCAATTCAAACTATGTAATATAAAACTGACGATTTAAAAGTGCTTGTTGCTAGGCCTATTTGAATAAAGAATATTTTGAGTTGAGTTTGAGTAAGTATGCATTGGTGAAAATAAAATAAAATACAGTTAACGATTCTGAATACTAAATGTTGTCAATTTTTACATAGTGTGCAGATTATATTTGTATGTGATCATCTTTCGTAGTTCGACCTAGTCCCAGTACAACGACATAAACATACTTATTATATATAGGTAGGTATATAGGTACGCAAATCCCCAAACACTCAGAAACACAATCATATTCGTGTTCAAATAAATGCTCTTACTTCCAACTTATTTCGAAACCAGGACCACCTGCTTCGTAGACAGGGACTCTAACAACTAGAATTTAGAAAACATACTTAAAAGGTTCATAATCATAATCTCAGGATTCTTTTAACGGGTCTAACATAAATATCGCGTTAGACCCATTAAAGCAAACCTTTTAAATAGGACTTAGAAATTTCAGAGTAATTAATCCAATTATTTCGTACTCTTAGGTATAATTATTACTAACCTTCCTCCGATTATGATCCGCATGACAGGATTGTTACTATTAAAATCGTGTAAATTTTTGATAAAATTCATTAGATTATATTATACATTTCCTATAGAAAATTGCACGGTAACAACAACAATAGTGCAATCATAAGCGAGCGAATGAGTGGTGATTTCTAACCGTTTAGTGAATAAATGTACCTATACATAAGAGACCGTGAAATACATTTGACAGGGTTTACTGGCAGTTAGTGCAGGATAGTAGACGTTGCTGATTTTTCATCATTATATAGGGAAGTTTCAAGTTTACGTTTCAATTACGGAATAAACCACTTAAAATGTATAAGGCTTGTCGTTGTTTATGTTTACTTAACTAATTAACGTAATCATCGTAAATTCTTGTAAGCGCTATAAAAGTCGTCGCTGGCATTTTTAGTGTTGAGCATGGGATGCTTTACCCTTTAGAGCCCACATATGCACTTTTGCCTATGTTTATCGCCCTAGATCTCAACATCTATAGTGATTAAATATCTGTCCTTTCAGTATATTAAGACTGCACCGAGCAAATTTCTGAATAATTGCGATGGTTGGATCACTTGCTGTATTATTATTACTAAAGCTTGAATTCTGTAATTCCTATATATGATATTTAAGGATACACTCTACACGTGATGTGTTTCAGAAACACAATTACTTATAGTTTTCTTCATAAAAATTCAATCCAAAGTTAGCTCCACTAAAGGAAATAAACGCAAACTACAACGTTAATACTTTATGAAAGGTCTTCAATTGTTGAATAGTAACAAAACTACATGTTATCTAGGTCGTATGTGTTTAACATTTGCAAAATGTGGAGATTTTTTTAACAATGCAAAGGAAATTCCGAAAATTTGACCGGCCGCCGTAGTTTTCTTGCCGGCAGATGGGCTCCGGCCCTCAATGGGAGCAGACGTATGCTGCTTTTCTCAGTTTGACATCTCATAAAAACACGCTTTTTGACAGCTTGCTCGTATACAAATACAAAATGTATACCACACACAAAGATTGCATTAATTGAAGTAGGGTAAATAAATGTTGACGTGTGGCTATTGAAGATTCTTTTAACATGGAATTTTTAGTATTAGCCATTCGTTATAACATAAAAATGCAATCTTTGGTCCCCAATGTATACTAATGCAACTAAATTATAATGATTTCCTTTACGAAAAGGCATTTTAAACGTAAAAAGGTTACCGATGTATTTCAGTTCAAAGTAATTTACTTTTTATAAATTGGCCACCCAGAACGGAACGTTATGACATTTATGTCACTCATCATATTTCAAATTAAAATTTGTAAACAAATTGTATTTTTATATTTCAATAATTTAACGAATCTAATGTTATATTTTATGTGTATATGTACGGCGCTTTCACGTCAAACAATGATTACCTAAATATATCGCAGAATCTGCATAAACAAAACATGGATATGTTCAAACAGAATCTGTACAAACAGGCACAATTATTATGGTGCTTTGAACAGAAGTTTATAAAATATCAGCGTTATACCAAGAAACAGATCTAGAGTGCTCTCTTGCAGCGGGAGCAGAAGAAAGAATATCGGAGTTTCTTCGCCAGTTTGAGTGATGTGGATTTAAATTGTGTAGTGTCTAAGCCGCCTGGTCATAATATAATTATACCTAGAATGAAAATAATAAACCTATGTTTCATTTATAAATAATAAACCAAGTAGTTGTTGGGGATGTGGTGACAATGACGATGTCTAACAAACAAATATGCAGTAATTACTTATAATATTAAACTGCGCTAGTTTCTATCTAAAGCTTTCATGCGTTGGAAATCCCGTTGCTTTGATTTTGTACAAGTAAGTACTTATGTCGCATCGCAATAATTGTCTCGACGTTATAGTAAACGAATAGGAAATAATAATAATTGCTATTTATTATTGATGAAAATAGACGCAATGTTAACCATTATTGAACCTTATCTCGTTGCAATAAGGTTCACGGATGTTCAGTTAAGTGTCATCGATGGCACGACTGTATAAAAGTTAATTTGTCAGAGCTGATACAGTAGTGGTCCGGCCAAGTTCCACAATTGCAGAATGTTACAATGACTTTCTTGATGATATTTGTTATATCATTAGGTTTTATAGTGCTTGTCATTCACGATAACGACGATGCGCAGGGAATGTCATACTACTCTATGCGCAATTCTGCGGATTGGGTTACGACGGGAGGTCGTGAATAACAAGAACTACCTATAAGGTTAGGTACTGGTTCCTCAAATACAAAGTTGATTCACAATATTGCTGCAGTTATCCCGTGCCGTATAAATAGTTTCAGTAGTTATTATATATATTGTAATAAAACTACCGCTTCTTCTCTTAAAACTTGCATTAAATCAGTGTCCATTTTAGAGTTAACCAACTGATAAACAGAAAATAATCAATTTATGAAAAGTTTTGCTTAAAATAATCTATTTAAGGTACAACATATACTCGTATCATGAAAATCACCAAGTAAACTCTCAAAATAAGTACCTAAGTCATAAACATAAAACAGTCATAACATGCACGAACCGATTAGGAAAAGTCTTTCTCTGTTTTAAGTTGTATAAAAATGAGTCTGTGAGGAAAGGGCAAAACAAAATACATTTTACAAAACAGGGGTTCAAAGTTTTATTTTATAAACAAGGAACTGAGTATTTTACTACCACAAATTCCAAATTCAAGACATTTTCAGATACAACTAATACTTGAGTTTTGGTTACAGATCAGAACTTGACGATTTTTGTTACACTTCTCTTATGCACCAAGAAACCTTTAAATATTCAAAATCTATATTGTCATAAGTTGGCACAAACATGGGTCAATGACCCGACCCAGCAAAATGAGGTAGTGTGCGTGAATAATGCATGTGTGGGTTAATTGGGTAAATTATTTAAAAAATTGAAATTTGACAGGCGCTGAGAATTTACCCCGCACGATAGGCCCTTAATCTTGAACTATTTTTCTCCAGTCTGCTAAAAGTGAAAACTCGATTTACAAAAAAATTCTCGATACTTTTATTTTTCAAACATAACCCTTTTTAACCCCCGACGCAAAAAGAGAGGCGTGTTATAAGTTTGACGTGTCTGTGTATCTGTGTATCTGTCTGTCGCATCGTAGCTCCCAAACGGATGAACCGATTTTCGTTTAGTTTTTTTTTGTGTCATAGATAATTTTATCCCGAGTGTTCTTAGCCATGTTTCATGAAAATCTGTTTAGCCGTTTGAATATCATCAGCTCTTTTCTAGTTGATGAGGGGATCTGACTAACTTCCTTATGTCCGATCGATACGAAATTTGGTTCCCTTCCTAATATTTATACCTACTTTAAAAATGACAAAATAAAAGTAAAATTAAAAATTTAAAAAACCCCCGATACAAGAAATAAACTCTAACAACTGACAAATAATATTTTAAACCTATTATAATTATTATCGTCACATATACATATATTATGTAAGTAAGTTCAAATATTTTTATTTTCCAAGGGTCGTCGCGTTGGGGGACCGCTAAGTGAAATTGAAAATTGACTTTCACTCCCTTAAGGGATTATTTCCGGGATAAAAACTATCCTATGTCCTTCCCTGGGATTCAAACTAGGTATCTACATGCCAAATTTCATCTAAATCGGTTCAGCGGTTTAAGCGTGACGAGGTAACACACAGACAGACATACTTTCGCATTTATAATATTAGTATGGATTTATATCAGTATGGATGTAATGTAAGGCGTATACAAAGTAGACTTACTACTAAGGCCTTATTAAAATGAATGCTACGAAGCTTGGAGTTAAATAGCCATCATACTGTTAATTTAATTCTGCCTGAATGGACTTGTGAGTGATCGCTCGGCTGCATTTGGAGTAAATTAATTTACATACTCAGCGTGGAACCCTAAGGGTGACTAGGCCGAGTTTTACACAGACTCGTGGAATGAAAGTGATAAGTATGCTATTTACTTCTGCTAATGCCCCATAGGCAGCGGAATTGATTTTTCTCGTGTTGGATTGCTATAGCTAAGCCGGTACAAAATTGTACAATTTCTATTTAGCACTATGGTTGATGACTACTATGGTTGAATCTATAACATTTTTGTTATATTTGAAACTTTCTCATAGGTATTTATGTTACTTGGAGTTTTGTTTTCCATATTTTATAAATCACGCTTGTACAATCCGGTTCACCATTATATACACATTTATGAACCTTATCAGAAAGGAATAGAGTGCAATGGTGTACATAACATTTATTTAATGAACTCGACTGTATCTCGGACAAGTATGCGTTTATCACGGATTCCACTTTCTACGATCCTCACATGTTTTACTACTCTCATATCCTTCGTCATATTCATGTATAATTCTCAGGTAAGTAAAGTTAACTACACTCGTAAAGAGCTCAATTAAGGGCCAGTACCCTTACCATGAGTTTGCAATGTTTGCATTACCGGCGTACTCGCTAGCGACTTGATAATGCAAACATTGCAAACTCATGGTAAGGGTACAGGGTATTTACTCGTATTAAAAAAATTCAGGAAAGTACATTATATACTAAAGGGTTAAAACTCACGTATTAATTGTCACTCTGGGCGACATATTTCAGGAGGAGAGTTTGTTTTTCAGGACAGCTTAAGACTGCGTTTCCACTAGAGATGTGCGAGGATGTGTTTTCATATATTTGACACCTCGCTCGGCGCGTTGCGAGGTGTCGAATGTATGAAAACGCATCCTCGCACATCTCTGGTGGAAACGCAGCCTTAATCCATGATATGTTTCTACCAACTTATTTTTTATACACCACGTGGCAAAAAAGCGTACGGACCGCCTGATGGTTAAGGGTCACCGCAGCTTATAGACGCTTGTAACTCCAGGGATGTCTCATGCGCAACGCTGACACTTTAAAAATTTATACATCACTCCTTCCTTGAAGAGCCCCATACTGTATTGGGCCCTCGGGAAAAACCTTATCCAAAATCCTTCATGAAATGTGTTCTATAGCTTTCTTGATGGAAATATTAATAGAAAACTGGGCTTCACTACGAGTAATAGGTACTTATATTTTGTAGTAGGTACGAGTAGGTATACGCATCAGGTTTAAGTCGAAATTGGTTCAGCATTATTTTGAAGCCGAAATTATTGATTCTGTACCTACGATGGCTACGATTTCTTCGATTACATGAGAAATACTGCTTCCTCATATATACGGTTCCGATGCAATGTTAACGCAAACCCACATTAAGTGAGCAAATTTCCAAGTAGCCGGAACAAGCAGGAGCGTTAACTAAATTCAGTGCGGCTGCACAGTGATATACGCTTTGCATATGGTAATTCTGTTTCATGCCTCCGCAAAACTATGGAAATGCTGCGAGAGATTCCAACCCGCCCGTGTTGAAATTAATGAGAAGAAATTATTCTACAACAAATCTAATTAAATCTAGTAAACGGCGGCGGTTAAGCCCTGCCGGTTTAAATTTCAACTTTAAAGCAATATGCCGTTAAAATTCTTGAACTGCCAATTGGATGTATTATATCTGCGCTCGTAAAACTCGAAGCGTCTTCCTGTCGTTTATTACGAAGTTCCTTCTATCTGAATAACACTGAATCGCACAACTAAGGGTGATAGCGTTCATTATATTTATAACTGTTTCTAGAATATTAAATAGGAGTTTGTTCTCAGAGCAGTTTTCCTCGAAGACGATTAACAAGGTGTGTTAATGAGTGTCATGATTTTATGAGTTGGTAGGTATATTAGGTTTACGCTCGCCGGCTCATAAAGGTGTGAACTGTAATAGAAGACGGTATATAATAAAAACAACATTATCCTATAACGAATTATCTACTGTAACAGTAGTGGTTACTTATGATTTTATGTGAAAGTAATTTGAAGTGGGTAAAGGCATAAGTTGGTATGTTGTCTTGTCACTGAGCGATAAGCGTCAGTTTTGCTTAGTGTCGCGCCAGCGGACACGTGCACCGGCGACCTCGATCGTGATGCGCATGCACACTAGATGAGGGAAAAGTGAAATTGATACGTATTCGTATTCCTACACTTGGATCGATTAAGGAAACTTTCAACAGGAGCTTGTCAACAAACATATGAGTCACATGGGTGAATACGCAACCGGGTTTCGTATTTCAAATAAACGTATTTACCGAGTAAATGTACAAAGACTATTCAAACATCGTCCATCATAAGTATAACTGTTATAATTTCCAAATTTCGGTCTAACTGTTGTAGACATCTAAACTAGTTGAATTAAAATGATTATGAGAACCCGGGCACACAATTGGTAAGGATGACTAATGGGTCCATACAAATGTTAGCATTTGGGACAAATATTCGTAATCATAACCGTAGTCTCTGGGAATTTCCGTCAAAGAAAATTTAATTACGTGGATGGCAGGCATATTTGCTATTTAGGGCAATTGCGGCAATCTTCTATTATGGTTTTTATTGTATATATAATAAGTTGTCTTTTTTACTGAAAAAGTCAATTTGGTGATGGTTGCAAGAGCAATTTATATTATTATAAATATTACTAATAACGTAATCATTAAATCGATGAAGGTGAAAGTAGATATTAACTACTAATCAAGACAATTTAATACAGTGGTTGGCGTTAGGACCATACGCTATTGGACCATTTTTTATGTTGATATTCGAACCAGTTTTACAGAGCACAAAGGGCAAAAACCGGTCAAGTGCGAGTCGGACTCGCGCACGAAGGGTTCCGTACCATTATCTGTAAAAACGGCAAAAAAGTCACGTTTGTTGTATGGGAGCCCCCTTAAATATTTATTTTATTCTGTTTTCTAGTATTTGTTGTTATAGCGGCAACAGAAATACATCATCTGTGAAAACTTCAACTGTCTAACTATCACAGTTCATGAGATACAACCTGGTGACAGACGGACGGACAGCGGAGTCTTAGTAATAGGGTCCCGTTTTACCCTTTGGGTGCGGAACCCTAAAAACCAAACCTAACTCGACACTAGCAGTCCATGTATATTTTTTAATTAAAATATATTTATATGATTTACCTTTAAAAATTACACTATGTATTGAATGATTATTAATATCCTAAATGACCAGTAAACGACGACCATATACAGAGGCTGATGATTAATGAGATTTTAATTCTGCGCACCGCAACACATACTAATAAAGCTTACCAATATTATGACAATGCGTTATCCAGCATAACCGACTTTCGACATTCAAGTATTTGTATTCAATGCGGCTGTCAGGGAAAGACAATGGTGCCGTGAAAATTGGCTTTAAAACGCACTTTGTACTCGTCTGAGCTAAAACGTATTTACATTTAAACTAAACACTTTTTCTTTAGCCGCATAAAGAAAGTATTAAAAAGCACTATTCGTATTCAAAGTGAATACCTAAAGAAAAATTCAGATAATTTAAACCTAATTTTGATAATGTGATGCCAGATGCCGAAACAGTACATGAATAAGTAGGACAACGTATTGTCTCCTAGCTTATGTAGACATAAAAAAGAAAAAGAGCCTGTAGTGCGCAGCATTCATGCTTGATTATGAAGAGCATAATCAAAAGTATATTTTAAAAACCTAAGTGGAACGCGGGCGGGCACCTTCGTAGCCATTTCGCTCAATTCATGTCTAGCAAGTTTAGTCCATTCGCCACGCTGCTCCTAATTGCAGGCTATACACCCCGGGTCGAGCTCCTGGCTCGGAAGCTTCTCCGCTCAATAAGAATAAGAACCCAATACGTAACCCCGTTACCGGAGGCTTAAGACTCAATTTAAAGTGTCTCTGATAGGCGTTATGGTAGCCTGGCAGAAAATGCCATTTGGTAGCCTGGCACAAATTGCCATTAAATCCATTCTTTGTTTTAGTAGATTAGTTACATAGGCTGTTATTCTTTTTTTATTTGAATACAGTACTGCAAAATGTGAAAGATTGTGCTGGTGTGCGAACTACTGTTTGGATTTTGGCGAAAATTGCCAGGAATATAGCTATGACATCAGAGTAGGATATACCTACTCTATAATTAATTTGAGTCTGAAGTCGCGGGCAGCAGCTTGTACTTAATATTAGTGATGAGATGAAAGAACGTGGACCCATTTCACTCCGTAAGATTAATTTCAGAAAAAATGTGAACGCCTTTACGTTTTACTACTTAAGTGCTCTAAACTAACCGATATCTTATATTAACTACACACGTACGAGCAACTTTACAAGAAGTATATTATTCTATCATTTTATGATGTAAGTACTATATTGAGGGAGCCGGTAAAAAGTTGAATGGGTTTATAAAATACACGAGTTAAGCGACGATAACATCGGGCTTCAGGTTAGGAACTAGTTTTGATTTATCGAGAAACGCGAAAACAGCGTAAAGTCTCTTTATCAGTAACCTCACCAGGAGTTTGCAGTGTTTGCATTACGGCACTCGATAGCGACTGCGTAAACGATTTAGTATGGACAAAAGTAAAGCGTCTCTGGCATTTACGCAATAGAACTAAAATCGCCATACTAAATCGTCTACGGAGTCGCTAGCGAGTACGGTAATGCAAAAATTGCAAACTCATGGTAAGGGTACAGAACTATAGACAAGTAAACAGTCTAACGTAAACTAGTGCATAAATACATGTTTAGGTATTCCTGTTGTATTCTGATAAAAATAAAATAAAGCATGCGCTTTTGGGGCTATTCGTGAATATGTGGGCAGGTAAGGCCAATTTCAGTTTACTAAAGTTCAGACATGTTAGCCTAGGTAGATTTCACTTTGAAATATTTTTTTGTGGATCTATTTTAATTATAAATGAGTAACAACTGATTTATGTATCGATGGGTACTAATATACAAACTTTTCAGGTGAGCTTTTTTTAACGCGACATACATGGTCTCGTGAGAAAAGCGCTAAACCATTTGACCACCCTTACCAAAACCTTATCTTGCGTTCCGTTACTTCTTGTCATTTCCTTCCAAACGAACGGTCAGATTCGAAATAAAATTAATAACACTAATTAAATTACTGGTCCGTACTTTTCTTAACGTCCCGGTTGCAAACGGAATTTCGAACCAACTTATAAATGTGGGAACAGAACTACTACATTTAGTGACATTACCTTGAGTACCATAAAGATTTCCGTTTGCAAGTCTTTTAATTGGTTTCGCTTTAACGATGAAATGGTAGACGCTGTCACAGAGCCCTTGTTTCTTTAATTGCCTCGGGCTGTAAGTTACAGAACCAGATAGTACTAGGTGCATGAAGTTAGATTACTATCCATTTTATCACTAAGTTCTAACCCCGAAGTAATCTTTTCGGATATAAAATAAACTTATTTTATTGCGAAACTAGTAAGTTACATTTTTATGTTATTGTTGTTAGTTGGTATTACGTCAAACTAGGAAAGTTGCTGATCAGTTGATATAAAAAATTAAGTAAAAGAAAACCGGCCAAGTGCGAGTTGGAATCGCGCGCAGTGTTTTCCTTAGCGACGAATAATAATAAACCCTAATTTTTATGTTCAGTTAGATACATGATGTTCTTTAAGCTTACAGTTAATTCGACCTATCACAAAAACTGCACGATATAAAATCAGCTTTTTGACACTAATCGTTAGTATTATTATCATCGACTGACCATTAAAATTATGGCATAATTACAGTTCGATTTAATAATTGATAATAAATACATGCAATAAACAGGTGCCAAGAAATGTGAAACTTATATGTTATTGTCAATGTTAGCAATAATGCTACGCATACCTTAAAAACCCCATATATTTTGTTTTTTGTAGTTTAGTAGTAGTAGTTTTTTGTAGCAGTATATTATTTGAATTTATATATACAATAAAAAAAGATGAGCGCCTTATACGTTGCTTTGAAACAAGAAGAAGAACAAAAACCCGTGTGTGCGTGCATATCAGAAGATCATAGATATTACATATAAATATTCACAAAAAAAGGTAGTCGGTCTCAAACTAAATACAATTGCCAAAATGTTGTTCTATGATAACGTATGCTACAGACGCTACAGTGTGTATTTATTCATTTATTATGGACTGCAAAACAATAATCGGTAAGTTGTATAGGTCTCGATCTCGGTAATAATTCCAGAGAAGAAAATGTGGAAAATGTTTATTTATCATTGACATTCGTCTATATATTGTCGTAGATGCTTTCACGCGGCGTAGGGCATACGAAGATCGCATACGGCTTTCAATAGCCAATAATTATGAAGCAATTAGATGCAATGAACGCAGCTAGGCATCCGACTCCTTGCGTATCATGACTTTACGGGAAAATTATTTCATACTTAACTGCCCCTAACCACAACCTTACAGAAATTAGCCGGGTGATTTTAAATAAGCACTCGCTATGTTAAACACCAGACATTGTTATACAATTCGTTACGCCCCCGTATTAATTACAATCGTTTGGGAACTTTAAACATTTTAATAGGGATAATAGTGGTCTTTGTAAATTTCGGATCTGAATACATGTATACAATAAACTAATCGTATAAATATAAAATAAAATTATACAATAGTACATTACTTAACAAGGACGGTAAAACAAAGAATGTCTCAGATCGCAGATATTTGACGCCCGAGCCGAAGGCAAGGACGATAAATATGCGATCTGAAGCTTTGTTTATTACCGCCCGTGTTAAGTACAAAATTGTATGTCACCCCCTGGCCAGGAAGTGGGATTTCCCGCGCACGGAGCGTGCGGTAATTGCAGCTTTATGGCCAGGTGTGACATAAATACATATTATCTCATTCTAAAAATTTAATTATTATTGTTTTTCTCTCATTATGTCCCAGTTGCATACACTACTATTAAAGAACTAAGGAGTAGTGACCGAATGATTAAAACTTTACATTGTTTAGATCTTATAATTTAAATTAGATTTGGTTCGGTTTACAGTCAGATACCATCTACATTTCGTTATCAAAACTTAATTTATCTCGAAGTAAGCGAGACCAACATGTTTGAAGTATCTACTATGATTTAATGTTTGCTTTAAATGTGCGCTAGGCATTTTACGAGTACGGCTGCCATTTAGGAATTCGGCTTCTTAGCCTAGACCATAATTTAAAATGTTTTATGTTTAAAGCAAGCGGAGAAAGCACACATGTTGCGGATATGTTGGAACATTTTATTTAACGTATTGAAGTTCTCTTGCAGCCACAAGTAGATTTTTTAGGTTGATTCGTCTGTTGAAAAATGCTGGTTGAATAGGTCTCATACAGTTTTCAATGTGAGTAGCATAAAAACACAAGAAATTATGTCGGTAAGTAATTCATAAATGTAAATATGAATGGTTTTAGGAAATACATTAATGAAACTTCATTAACTGCGATAACGACCACTGTATTCACGCTGAACGCAATAGTTACATTATTATTTATAATACATATAAATAAGTGAACATTTAAAATGTAGACACCAATGAGATTTTTTACACATCTTAAATGTTACGTGGCAGACCACCAAGATCTTATAAAAACTGACAATATTAGCCTATTACCTGGAAACGATGATTTGTAAACCCATTATCCGACCCAGGAAGAAATTTCCCTGGTTCATTGAAAAGCGGGGAAAAAATTGTTCACATCATGATTAATATTCCAAGACGGACCAGCTATAATTAGACTCGAGCGTGTGAAAAGAGACGTCATCAAGGAAAACACCGCACGACAGGGAAGAAAAAGAAGATGGTTCAAATGTACGTAGATATGATATAGTGTAGTAAAGCATAATGCTATGCAAGTGGGTGTGCCCTATAAATAATGACAGCTCCTAGGCAATGATTTCTAACGCAGGCGATACGAATATAAATATAATTCAAAATGCTTTACTGTTTCAGGGGTTATACATAGATAAAGTGGTGTTGACTTCTCCGGTATTTATTTGTCGTTCATAAATACAGGGCTATTTTTGGACCCGAAGTTAAACCTTTTACCATAAATATACGAGTATATTATATACAATACATTTGGTAAGCCCGAATATGACGCAATAGTACATTACTTAACAAGGGCGGTAAAACAAAGAATGTCTCAGATCGCAGGTATTTGACGCCCGAGCCGAAGGCAAGGGCGATAAATTTTATGTCACCCCCTGGCCAGGAAGTGGGTTTTTTCGCGCGCGGAGCGTGCGATAATGGCCGCTTTATGTCCAGGTGTGACATAAAAGTTTTTTTTTAATACGTAGGTACTTTGTGGGGGTTTTACTCGGCAGAACTCACTTTCTCCATAATTCGTATTTTCTTCGATTTTTTATAAAGAAGACTGGCATTGTGTTCAGGGCCCTTCTAATAAATGGTAACGTTTTGGCTAGGGGTTCCTAAGCAACCCTGTATGGACGCCGTTAGTGGGCAATGCAGTGCATATTTTAGAGAATGCTGCAGCATCAATTTAATCAAACTAGTGACAATATATATATATACGGGGGGGGGGGGGGGGGCTTCACTATAAAAGATCACAATTTTGATATTGATTCACTTTTATTTGATAGCCCGGTTAAGTTAAAGTTGTTGGTTTAATTAGGTACCATTTATCTGCATGTCGTAAGAACTTAAAATAAGTAATTAAAATTAGTTTACTAACGTAGTTATTAGGTATTTGTGTTTTAATACTAACAATTCTATGGATCACAGAAATCTGAAAATAAATTATTTTTATTTTTATTTTATTTATAAATAAATAAATAAATAAATATTTGTGGACAATCTTACACAAATCAACCTAGTCCCAAACTAAGCAAAGCTATAGGATTTTTATTTTTATTTTTGTTTTTTTATTTTATTTACCGAGTTATTATATTAGAGTTGCATCGGCAAGAGCAAAAAACGTATAATACGTTCAAGAATATAAAATAACAAAGAAAGCGATTTTTTTTTGTTTTATGCCACGTCGGTGGCAAACAAGCGTCCGGCCCGCCTGATGCTAAGCGGTCACCGCAGCCTATGGACGCTTGCAACCCCAGGGGCGGCACATGCGCGTTGCCGACCCTTTTAAAAATATTAATGTGCCTTTAATAATATGTATACGTACCGACTTTATATTTAAAATGTGTGTCCCCTTAAAAACTCCATCTAACCTATCGCGTCGCGACGAGATAGCGGGGTCTAAAGAAATACGTTCACGAACGCATGTATTGCGACGTTTAGTGCCAAACGGAAGCTTGTCAGCGCTACAGACCACTTAATGCTTGCAAGGTGTGATAGTGGAATTAATGAAGATGTAAGAATCAGCCAGTGGCTTTAATAAGATAAATAAGGTGAGAGGTGGTGAATGCAATGATATTGTTTAATATCATTGCATTCACCTCTCGGAAGTTTTTCCGTGCAAGTTACGCGCAAGTAGCTATGTATTTAATTGCATATTACTGGTTCTATTGTCTGCCTCTTACTCTGCTGTTATGTCAGAAAAGCATCTTAGAATTATTCTAAACTGTCTTTACAACTTAACGCAAAGCTTATCGCGCACTCTTTAAGAATCATATCAATGTGGAGGTACTAAAACATATATTGCTATGCTAAGTGTTACACTTGCAAGAAGTACAAGATTCATCTATCTGAAATGGTAAGGAGAGAGGCCACTTTAGTGTTGACTGGTAGAGTTGCAATATTAAGATCTCTGAGTAGGTTTTAAGAAACCGCTTAATCTTGAGCCATATCAAAAGCATTCATAAAAACTGTTGAAAATGCTAGTATAAAAACAGTTTCAATCTTTTAAAACGTATCTTTTTTATAAACAACTTTCATTGTTGACTTTGACAAACATCAGAAACTGTCCAGGCAGTTCATAACAAGGGTTACAATCTTCCGAGTAGGCGGTTGTATAGATGTCGGTCCTATCAAGATCCCACACATGAATAGCCGCTATGAAACCATTATTCCTGTTGATATCTTCATATCCTGTTACAGCTAATTCCTGACTAAACATTGTAGATTCAAAGCGAGCTTCCGCTAAACGGACGGACAAGTGAGGCACCTTACCACTACAATGGTTGTAATTGCTGTTTCGTTGCGAAGATCATAAAGAGGCTCTAATGCCGTGACATAATAGGCACATACACACGATGGGAAACAAACATCGTGTTGGCTGATCTTGGGAACATTCCTGTACGATACAATCAATTGACGGCGAAGATCATTCATAATTACACTAATGAGGTAGCTTCATTGCGACAATGAATGTGTCTACGTCATGGTAAAGGCCAATTTAGCCATTCATCAACAATTCAACATACATCTCGCGGCGAATGAAAGTTTGTAACATGATCTTGTTTTTAACTTTGACTTCTTTTCCAACTAGGTACTAGCGTTAGGTTTGGGTAATATAAAATTAACTGATTAGTGTTCTAATGTATAGGTCGACCGCTTAACTGAGACCGCGCTAAGGGTTAGCGCGAGGCAGGGACAGGGACCCACTGCCCGCTATCCTTTGATGTTTCCCATCTTACCCCTGCCCCGTCACAGGCGAGGACTCATTACGACGGTCGGTCTATAGGTGGCTCATTATTATATAGTACGGACACAGCTTTGGTACGAACTCGAGGAAAGTTTATGCGGCGGCGGCTGAGTACTTTTATAAATATAATGTCCTTGTCACTCGTAGAAAGTAAAGGTCATATCAAGCATAATCGTTTCTTTGAAACAAATGCGCCGAAAAAGAAAAATGTTCACTGTCCAATTGTCTCGCTTGAAAGTGAAATGCACACATTTAATCTAAAGCCATAGCAGAAGTTTAATGTTCTGCCAAACGAGTACGAGGCCGCAAACGTTTAAATGTGTTATTCAACATGTGAACAAGAGCTTTTAACGATGTCGACTCTCGTTTTTGCCAAATGAAAATGCCATCACGTGCATAGTTTGTGTTATATTAGGTATTGTATTCAATAGAGATTGAATTGTTAATAATCTAATTAATAAAAACTGATAGAGTGACGACTTAATGTGTGAAATTGGTGATGAACAATAGGTTTGATGGGCAGTTGAGTGGTGGTAGGACTGGTAGGTCGCAGGGCGCCGGCGGAGTGCCGAGCGGCGGCGGCGGCGGCGGCGGCCTATTCCGATAGCAGACCGCTCGATCGTTTACTCTATCGGGCGAGCTTTCACGTACCGATAACGCGGGCACAACCAACGGAAGCTTAAACGTTTAAATACTGTAGAAATTATGTATTTAAATACTTTATTGTACACGAGACACAGGTAAAAATACACACTTCGGTTGTATCGGTGGAAATACGAAATTATTTCTGTAAGGCATCTCTCCCAATGAACCTTTGAAAAATTGACGGTGAGGAAGTAATCATTTCTAAAAGCAAATACTTTTTTAGCGAAATTATAATAAAATCTTGAAGCAAAATTCTGAAACCAACATTTACCGTACTTAATAAATCTCTGTCGGATTAGCTACATGTGAATCCTGGGACAGTGGTGATAGAAGGGTGACGACCCTGGACCTGTAGAATTTACGAGTGCATTCAATGACAAGGTATGCCTATTACAAGCTCGTTAAGTTCCCTTAAGTTTGGCACCGGCATTGCAGGCCGCGGGTTGGCGGCCGCGAGCGGCGGACGCTCGCGCCGCGAATAGGACCCGCGCGGCGCTCGCGCCGTCCGCCGTCCAGCCATCTCTCCCTTTCTCTCGCCCCTATACCCCTCTCTCTCCGTCCTTCGGCGCTCTGTTCCTCTTCTTCTTGCAAGGTTAAGGTTACGTCAGACGTGTTATGTTATAACCGTTGAGGCGCGCTGAAGCAAGTTCAGTGTCTCGCCGAGACTGGCCGCGACACGAGCCCGTCTCCCTCGTGTTAGGACTGTGAACGAACGCTGTGATATACAACCAGTGACAAAGTTCATGAACCGGGTGTTTTGTTTCAACTCTCTCGTGACGCATCTGACGTATCCTTCCGGTGCAATTCGGTACGTACTGGAAATATTAAAATATTTTTTTTTTGTATTTAAATGAGATTTTTCTAAAGATTGCGGCACTTGAGGACACACAAGCGCGTCCTGGTCAACAAACTGGTCTATAAATATTTTATGGTCGGCTATTGCCGCGGCCAAGGACATTCGTACTTAACTCTTGTGATAATTAGCCCTATCTTGGATGGAGTGAAAGCCGCAAGGAACGGGCGACTTCAAGCTCTAAAAGCTGCACGCATGAAGGCGAGAGTTACTTATAAATTAGAGATAAGGACGAAGCGGTTAATTGAATCGTGGATATAACAAGAAAATAAATAATGACACGAAAGTATGCTTATTGAAGATACTTTTATAAGGCGGGATTTTCGAAATTAATAACGAGTAAGAGCAATTATTTTTAATATATAATAACTTACACTCTAATATAGGTAGTAAAACGGTTGTATATTAGAGAAATAATCGGACTTTTTTCTCATATACATTGAAAGTAATATTATCTTTTAATAAAACGACCAGTCAAAATTGGCGTTTCACTAATTAAAATAAAAAGGAATGGTAATATAAAATTTACACTTTTAGGAAATAAAGTCCTAAAACGGAAAATCAGACATAAATCATTTAAAGAGAAAAATGAGGAGTCGACGGCTCGATACCGTTAGGGTGGCACACCACAGGGAAGTTTTTGCGCTCGTCTTCAATCATGTAGCGATAAGCTCCGATGCGCATACTGCAGTAATGGCACTGGGCTATATTTAGAGCTCACTATTATGGGAATAAAGTATCTTTTCAGATTTATAATGTCACAAATGGATCCTTATATTCCCAGTAGGGTTATTTTGTGTGATAAGGTTAATTATAATTACTTTTGCTATATGTGAATGCATAACGTGTAGCATGAGCGCTACGCGACAACAATAGACATCAACGGGATCGCACGCGCACTCGCAGAGTGCAGTTTAAGTTTCATGAGTTTATTACTATTAGAGAAATTAGAGATCTGCTGTTGCTGTTGGATGGATTATTGGATGAATAAGTGATACCGTTAATACCACATTCAAATATAAATATTAATATTTGAATGTGGTATTAACTACTGTTGATTAAATGAAAAAAATACAATTAATATATCATGTTTTTTAAATATTTGTAGGGTAAATAAGACCTGAGTCGTCAAGGAGTTTTAGACTAGAATGAAACAATTTTCTTGAAATAAAATGTAGGTTGAGTATATTTTAAAATGTAGTGTTTTCTTACAAATGGAAAAGAAAAAAATACAAAATAGTTTCTTATTAAAAACTGTCCAAAATATGAAAAAGAAATGCATTTGATCTTGGTGGCGTAATAAAAGTAATCTTCGCGGAATAAAATCTATAAATAATTTGAACCGGCAACAACAACGATGCTTATTTATACGTTTGTGATTTTCTCATGACAATACACAATTAAGGTACATTCCTGGGAGCCTTAGCTCAGGGTTTGTAGGCTACAATTTCGCTTGGAACAATTGGTAGCGGCGCAGAAGTATAACGAACGATCTTCGGCGCACGATCAGGGCCGGGGGTCAGCACTAGTACTATAATGGTATCGCGCAACGACCGCCTTAATGGTCAATTAACTGAAATATTGAAGAAAAGTATATTTACGCTTATTGAGATGTTGGGCTCTGTCAGTGAGGATTCTGTGGGAATTGCTCGGAGGATTAACTGTGATTTATTATTGAAATGGCGTTAACCGTTTCCGAACAGATACAAAATCGCGGTACCCAGCGGAAATGATGTTACAATCTTTTTGGCCACTTTTTACATACTGTATGACGCTGATTGTACGTGACAGTAAGAAATAATATATGACATCTATGTGTGGGCGCTAACGAACGATTACAGATCACACAGACGGAGCTTGGAGCAACCTAATATTTTATTAGTCGATTTGTCCCGTTCTGTTGAAATTTCACATGTGTGGCGCAGGACCGGTCATTGTGACACTCTTTGGGGGAGGCCTATGTCCAGCAGTGGACGTCTTTCGGCTGATATGATGATGATGATGTTGAAATTTATTTCACTAAAATTAACGTTTCGAGTGAAAAAACAGCGTTGGACGCCGGCATGCGATATAAATTTGCAGTATCTAAGGGAGGAGTATGTAATTCCGAGCTTTATATATTCTGTCGGTTGATGGTTGCTAAGATAGATACTTAAAGAGGCTTGTGACAAGCGACCAAAATATTTCTTTATGTAATGAAATAAATATTGCTATTCCGCATTTGAAACTTAGTTCTGCCCTAATGTCCCTTTACAACCGAGAAATCGCAATTGAGCAAAATCAATAATTACACTTGTTAATAAAATTACAATTAAATGTAATCCGAGCTCACAATTGTTTCAATTGGGTCTAAAGGGTTATAGATACCACTATAAGTTTCAGACGTCTACGAGTACATTATTTTTATTGCAAAATATTCCTGTTTTTAAACCCATTTGTTTCTACGAATATTATATGATAATATGAAGTTTGGATTAGACATGTCCGCCGAGTTAGCTAGTGAGGATTTAAAGCTCCTAGATGCGGGTTCCGCTAGACCCCATTGCGGTTTCGCAGTTTCGCTTAATTGAGTTTCCTTCATGGATTCGACTTGCGCCTTTATAGGCTTTTTCAAAGTTCATGGGAATTAGTTAAATAAAATTAATAAAAATATTACTTGACAAGAAAAAGAAATAACTACCTACATTTCTAATTAATAACAACATTAAACGTTAACAACATTTTTGCGGCAGTCAAATCAACAGTCTAAAATAAATATTTAAAATGTTGTAATTAAAACTGGTATACCTAATAGAAAAATTACGCTTTGTTGAACGTCATTATTTTTAAATTTTCCCTCACATCGAGTCGCAAGCAACATTTTTCCAGCAACAATAGCCAGAAGTGCCTGACCCCGTTGCGTCGCGGATTATAATTAAGAAGATCACGTGAGAAAAGGCGGTGTCGTGACACGAAGCCATGTCGCGACACGCCACCTATCGAGCACAAGGCGATGTACCAAATTACTGCTTATGATTACCTTTACGGTTAATTGATTCTAGTCAAAATTAAACGTAGAGCTGCAAAACGTATTGTAGTAGTTAAATTCTCCTACGAGGCCGCAATCTGGACGCCAGCGGGCAATGGAGCGGCAAGCGTCCAGACTACATACAGCCTTAAGGTGAGCATCGACCAGAGATTTGCTAAGCTGGTCCATATACCTAAGTGACACCTAGATGTCAAGTACCTATGCGAAATGTCGAATACGAATGTAAAAACTGCTAAGTACAAATCTCTGGTGGACATCACCCATAAGGCTTTGTAGAACAAAGGCAAATGACCCCTACGTAGAAGTTTTTATTTATCAGCTCCCCGGTCACGTCCGTTTGTCAGTTTGAGATGAAGTAGGAAATCAGTGGCCCGATTTTAATGTTTCCAGTAACGGAAAGCTTCTTTCTCCACGATGGTTTTTATATAAGTATAAAATTGATTGCACTGTGAGTTGTATATCATATTATAAGTAGATACATCAAGTATCTAAGTAGTTTTCCACTTGAAAGGCTTAATATTAGGTTACTATTATTAAGTATCATGTTATATGAAAAAGATCAAGCTCAAGTTGCTCTAAGGATTGCGATTCGGATAGTTTAAGGTTGGTTCAATATTCTGGTATTAACTAAATCCATCATTTTCATTTGAGATTCAGTTTTTTCCCATTAGTGTAAAAAACAAGTCGCGAAATGCATTCGCATATGTGAAAAAATAAGTCAGTTCATTTGAATTGCAATTAAAGTGTTGACAACGGCCACACGTATCCCTTCTGGGAACTACTGGGCTTGCGGCGCGATCCGATTCCCGATTAGCTCCACGATAATTGATTACCGGTCACTCGGCCCGGGTTTCCGATGTTAACTTGTTGGAACAGTGCACTGAACAGATTCCGCGCTTACGGCCAGACATGCAATCTAATTGGTGAGAAATGTAAGACTAACTTTACAACGTAAAACATGCATTAAGTATAACAAGGCAATCTCAATCAATCTTTTTATAAGGATTTTTTACAACGTTTATCCTGTTTTTTGACATAGACAACGCATGAAAATCTAGTGAATTGGGCCTAGCTGAGTTTCTTGCTGGACTCTTCCCAGCTAGGCTAGGTTTAGTGAACCAGCGACAAAACTCCCAGTAGCTCGATTCCACTGACACCTCAGATTCGGTTGCAACCGTTAAACCAATGTCATATTTATAATATTATAACACTCCTTGTGTATAATAATACCGTATGATATAATATATACCGTATGATGCAAAAATTAAGAAGGTGTCACTTTCTTAATTTTGATTTTTTTGCAACTTTTAAGACAGTTATTAACCCACATGTCCCGGATTTGTCAACGAAACTAATCGAATTTCGCCGAAACCGATTTTTTAAATTATTCATATATAAAGGTCGATACATTCTAATTGGTGCTTATCTTAACGGGGTTTATGAATAATTGACAACAATTTGCAGGCTAAAAACAGAATTCCAGCATTAATAAATAACAAATAATCGCAATTATTAAGCGGCACAATAGTCGAGGCATGCGCGGTATCCGTTCATAATTCACTTGGATTGGCTGAGTGATTGCGGGTGCCATTTCTTAAACAGGGACTCGACGAGGTTAAAGATGTCAATGTAGGAGAATTTATAGTTGTACCGGCGTGCCGACGGTAAGCTGAGAAATGTGCGTAATCTGTGCGCGCGACCAGTAATTGAAAACCTATGGTGACTTATTGACGAGTGGGTGCTTAGGGCCCTATGCTGAAATTATTGGAGGATAAATTTGTCATGACCTGCGGAAGTAGGACAATTTTGATTGCTTAAGACGACGCTTTGGAAATATTGGTTGCATGGATTTCCATTTTTCTCAGCAACCAAGCAACTGATGAAAACGAAATTGACTCATATGATCAATCATACCTTTAGCTTTAATTTTATAATTGCTTTTCACGATTGGATAACTTTTGCAACAGACTTTTCTTCGTCAAAAACACCTCTGTTTAAACAGAGATTCGCATTTTACAGGCAAACAGCACTTGTTAAAGCCTCTTAGTTTTCAATATAGATTCATCTTAACAAACACTTTAAAATTATAATTGGATTTTATAAAATAACTTAGAACTCTTATTTAAATCGAAAAACACGGTTTTGTCGTATACGACCTTATAGTTTAAGCCAGCGCGTGCCGTGTTTTCTATACAAGAATGATGACAAGATGTCAAGTCAATCGGCCGACGGCCGCTGTCAGCGTTGGACCCGTGCTCGTCGAGACCAGCAAAATTACGTAAATATATGTTTAAAATGTTATTTTATTCGCGTAAAAACTCGAGGAAGCACTCAAAACGAAAAAGGAAAGTTTGTTTAATTGATTAATGTAAAAATATGGTTATAAAAGGTAAGTAAAAACGCAAATAGATTTATTCAACAACATTCGTAAATGTCATTCAATGTTCTAGTTGGAAAAGAAAACAATGCCATGGAGTCGTCTCCGGATTTAAACGAAAACGAAAATATGTCATGTTATATTATATAAGTTTTGATAATCGAATACTTAGTATTTGAGATATAAAACCGTCTTACTGATAAACTGTTTTAAGAGTATTTTTAACCAATTTCAAAAAACTAGCCAAGTGCGAGTCGGACTTCGCACATCTAGGGTTCCGAACCAAAACCAACCTCAAAAAATGTGTTTTATTAAGTATTTATTGGTAAAATATACGTAATAATAAACATGATCACCAAATTTCAAGTTCATAGGTCAAACGGAAGTTGACAAATTCTTCGGAACAAAATTTTGTGGCAGACGACGGACGGACGGACGGACGGACGCATGAGTGACAACAATTGAGTTCCGCTTGGCCCTTCGGGTACGGAACCCTATAAAGGAGGAGGTTCCTACTTCGGCTGTATTATAAATTTTTATACATCGTTTTAATTTACATTATTTTATATGTTTTACAACACGAGAAATGCTACTGAAGTATAAAGACTTACAAAATGTGTTGCCAATGTAGGGTTTTATACATCTAACTCGCTAGTGGCAACTCGATATGCCATGGGTTCTCTGTGAATTGCCAGAATTTTATACAGTAAGTATAATTTCGCTTGCCAGATTTTCATTAGAAATAATTTTGTATTCCACGGCGTTAAGTTTTAATTATATTCATGTATTTAAAGCCTGGATAAGAATTTATTTTACCTTCGCCGTGTTGCGGATATTGGATTGCTTATTGGTTGTTGACATGCCCGGTACTGACATTTTATAGTGCCGTTGTATTTAACTGGTTTGTTGGTTGGGGTTTAACTCAATAGGTTTTTTTTTTTCGTATTAAGGGACACGTCCACCAAACTACGAAAATAGGCAAAAAGATCTTATAATCGAATCACTGGCCGAACATTTTATAATTGAGGTCGGTGATACTGAAAGTCACACTTCAACAACTGACGAAAATGAAGCATCATCGGAGTTCGAATCTGAAGAATATTTTGAATCAGATTTAGATGAATAGGTAGCATAGCAGAGGCTGTCAAGACCTAATTTTGTTGAAATTGATGTTATTTAAGCAGTTTTTTAAGAAAAACTGTTCTAGCACATCAAAATATATGTTAATATTCATCATATTTCAAAGACCTTGTACGGACTCGATACATAATTGGACGAAATCGGCTCGATAGAAAATAATTGCAAAGATTGGTCTTAAATTCATCATTAAACGGTTCTATGTCTTTATTTTTATTACGTATGGGTCTGCAATTAAAAACATAAAGTCAACATATTCATACCTAAACCGCCAACGAGCCATAGTTCACAAATAATCCACACTTTTTTTCATTTCAATATTATTGTAGTATAATTTATTTACTATTTTACGCGCAGAGCTTCCGTAAAGAGCGGGATGGTTATTTGGAAACTTTTGGACATTCTACATTGTTAGCTACACTGTACCGACTGTACATGACTTACACTCATTATTATTAATTTCAGGGCCAAATACAATCTTGTCAGGCTTTAACTGTAAACATGTACAATAGATATTTGATTTCTTACCTCCTAATCTGACATCGCTAATAATGTCGCGCACGAATAGTTTTACATATTTGTATCAAGTTTTACCCGATAAAATTCTTATTATTAAATACCCATACATCTCTAATTAGGTACACAATAAACACAATCTAATCTAATCTTTATAGGTATTACAAATTCTAAAAAGTAATGTTATAATTAGAAAATATTTAAGAAATGTGATAGCACAAATTAATCCTCAAATTTGATAAAGACTCAGCAACGCGCATGGAGTTGCCCGCGTCTGTAGGCTGCGGTATCCACTAACCATCTGGTGGACCATACGCTTGTTTCCCACCGTCGTATTTAAAAATATTAATACCTCTCCTTTGATGTCTATGTTCCGTGCGGCGCTCTGTCTGTCAACTCTGTCATGCGCTATTCGATCGCGAGCCGCGTAAGAAATACCGGGGCGGATGAGGTGAGGGGATTTCAGCACACTGTTTGAGTTTCATAGTTTATCACGGCGTCACCTTAATGACGCGAAGGCTAGGCTATATTTAAGGCTTGCGCTGAATATACAAACCAATATTTATTTATAGCGGCGTTCGTTTGAATATCATATTGGTGGGGTGTTTTTATAGATAGCATTTACATTACAAAATGTTTGTTCTCTGAGCGCCGTTGTTTTACTTTGAAGGGAGATGATCGGGGCCCAGACACGGTGCTCCTATTTATAAAGTAACGTTTAAAGGGCGGTACTGTGCGGTCGAGCGCGGGGTCAGGACGGATTCCATCAGGCGTGCTTTCCATGAAGGATTTTAATTACGTCGCTGCGGGTGAACGAACTGGGTAAACGCGGTGTGCGAGATACTTTTCAAACAAATTGTTCAACTGTCCCTAAACGTGCGCTAGCTGAGACTACAAAAAAAGATGTTAAATTTTTCAAACTATGTGACAGTAGCCGCGCTACAAACTCACGACTCATCGCAAATATTTTATTTGTTGCTGAATAATGAGGTTAACAGTCCGTTATTATACACAAGTTTTTTTTATCCGCAAAATTGGCACTGGTTACCAAATAGAAAGGCTCCAATATAATCATATTGGAGGTATAATTTGAATATGAAAATTGACTTCAATATTTCTTTTAATAAACTGAACAGGTTTTTATAACAGTATTTTAAGTTAGCGAAATTCGATAGTAGCTCTAAAATATGAGTAGGTATCATAAAACGCGGAGCACCGGCGTGATTTTGGAGACAGAGTGGGCGCTGACGCGGCTGACTCATCTGGGACGAACGAATACTAAACTTACCTTATAAACAACACACGTGACAGTTTACAAATTTGTGTTTGGAAACTTGTTTACGAATCATCGAGCCATGTTTAAGTTAGAAGCAAACAGTTTTTTTACTATTAGTAATGTGTTTAATCATGTTGAGGTTGGATCATTATCAGAGCTCGGCAGGGGTGAGCCATTTTTACGACAGTAATGTCAAGTTATCAACTATGAAAATTGGACCGCTATATGAAGACCTCGATAAAGTCAACAATGACAGAAACAATGTAGATAAATAGCGTCAATATACCAATGTACTTAAGTTACATATTTATCTACATTTTCTCAGTCTTCCTATCGGATTTGTTCGTTTATTTATGTTATTCAGCACTTCTTCGTCTGGCACTAATAATTCGCTTCAATTAACGACAGTAGGGTACCATCTGATACCTAGCACCTAAACGAAGTGCATGGTTTACTACCGATAAAGTACAACATAAAAGGGTAAGAATAGAGCTTTAGGCCGTGAGATGGATAGAAACACCATGTGAGCTTGCACGGCGAACGTGGCTGTAAAGCGTTTTATGCCCGGTAATGCGTTGCAAGTGGAGCAAGTTACAACGCTTGCAACGTGCTCAAATTGATTACGGGCGATACATGCGAATTCTAATAAAATCACTAATGGAACGGTACCGGTGGCGTGCGTCGCATAACGGCACCGCTCCGAGTCGCTCCCACGGCTGGCATTATGCAACCTGCTGGAGCGTCAACGCGCACAATACGAGTACGAGTTATTGATCGCGATCGCGATCCGCGCGAAAAACCTCCGACACCGTAAGTGAAACCAGATGCAATCGTTAGCGACGCGCTATCACCGCACCGTGTCGTCGACTTGCCGATGTGGGACGCAACCGATCGATGAGTTACGGCTAGAGATGGGCGCTCATGGGTATTTACCGGGTAAATACCCGGAATCTTTCCAATCTACCCGGTATTTACCCATATCTACCCAAATGGGTGGGTAGATATGATTTGCACATTTTATGTTTATTTTTACGGAAATGTCTTTGGAGTTATACCTAATAACGAATAATGGATGCTATTATAAATAGAAAACACTTGTTTCAGTATCATAGTGTGGAATAAATCGACCAAAATTAACAAAGCAGTAGAAATCTCTTCCATAAGTACACCTAAAACAAGCATTTACGTGTTAATTGTTATCTCCAAAATATGAATCTACTGGTTTCAAAAGTTGAAAGTGGGGATAGACGTCATAAATAAATATGGCGGCCGATCATAACATATTTCTGTTAATTTCTCGAGTTCTAGTTGATGAAATAACATGTTTTATGTGTTGTTAAAAAGGTGTTTGCATGTTCTGTAACTATTTATTTCAAACCTACGGGCCCGGACACATGTCCACGGTACGGAACCGGGTACCGTCTACGGTGTCGTGTACGGTGCGACGTTACGGCGTCGGGTACGGTGCCGTGTACGGTGCACGTTGCCGTGTATGGTGCACCGGCGGACGGCTTGCTACGACGGATTGCTAGAACAAATGGTCCTAAATGTGGACACGCTGGACAAAAGCACCTATATTCTTTCCAGGGTCTAGTAAGGTCCATAGCTGGTGCTTTTGCCCAGCGTGTCCACATTTACGACCATTTGTTCTAGCAATCCGTGGTAGCAAGCCGTCCGCCGGTGCACCATACACGGCAACGTGTACCGTACACGGCGTCGTACGCGGCACCGTGCCATGGCACGGCGTCGTACGCGGCACCGTGCGACGGCACGACGCCGTGACGTCGCACCGTACACGACGCCGTGACGTCGCACCGTACACGGCACCGTAGACGGTGCCCGGTGCCGTACCGTGGACATGTGTCCGGGCCCTATAATTAGAATCATAAACCAGTGGGGTAATCACGTAACGATATGTACTACCGTTGGTACGTATTTAATGTCAGTTTTAGTATCGGATTTGACATTTAAATCTATCGTACTAACGGTCGAAAACGTTACGTGATTACCGCGCAGGTAACAAAAGCTACCTTTCCTATTCTATTGGCTAATGAGTAACGTTAGCAGCCAATAAGGTTAAAGGTTGTCACACGAGTAAAAAAGTTAATGCTTATCAGTTGTACGGTGTAGTCTCCTGACGTGATTAGTAATTAGCGTAAAGTTTATTTGCCACGTGTTATTTTTTGGCAGTGCAACGAGTGGTGTTTTGTTTGGAACTAGGCCTGATATACCTATAATATGATTAGTTTTATTAAAAAAAGCGCTCAAATAGTGTTTTAGGTGTTTATTATTTTGAATCAACAATAAATTTGAACTACAGGAAACTACAATGGGAAGATCCAAAAATGAGGCAGGGTGGAAACACTAACATTACCGAGCGTCTGATAAGAATTCAGTGATATGTTTATATTGTGGCACTGACACCAAATACAAAATTGTAATTTTTTATACTATAAGAATAAGAATTACCAATGGTATTTTATAATACTAACTACCCTTCCTTTAACCATAACTATTGCTCAGTAGGTAGTAAACCGTGATAGTAATACAGTTGAAATTTTCACAGATGATGTATTTCTGTTGCCGCTATAACAACAAATACTAAAAAACAAAATAAAATAAATATTTAAGAGGGCTCCCATACAACAAACATGATTTTTTTGCCGTTTTTATAGATAATGGTACGGAACCCTTCGTGCGCGAGTCCGACTCGCACTTGGCCGGTTTTTTTTTAAATCATAATTGTAGGAATATAATATTCTTAACAATTTTTTATGCCATTGGAGGTATTATCTTCGAGAAATTTTCTTTATAATAAGTATATATACTGCTGGCATGCTGTATATAGCAAAAGAAAGCAATTATTTTTAATTAATATTGATTTGCATGAAGAAAGCTTACGCTATATATTAATAAAAACATATAAAAAATAAATACCCAGCAATTTGGGTAGAAATGGGTAAATACCGGGAAGATTGGGTAAATACCGGGTATTTACCCGATATCTTTCTTGGGTATTTACCCACCGCCCATCTCTAGTTACGGCTCCAAATCTTTCTATGTTTTTCAATTTGTTACACACAAATTTTATCTACCTATTAGTTTACCTAAACTCATTAAAAATTCTTGACGTACCATATTTTTAAGCTCAAGCAATGCCTTTCATCAGACAAAATACGATAAAAAATCTGTCAGTTACAAATACACGCTTACCAAGCTGAACCGATCAAGCATTGATGTGAGTCCGATGGAGGAATACAAGAACAGAAATGAAAAGAAATGTCGGAATGTAATGTCGTTTTCATTAACATTTAATTATCTATAGAATACCGACTTAACCCTATTAGCGCGAATTCTCACATACATTATAAGAAAGGAAGTTCAGCATCATGAACCTATGTGAAAAAACAAACAAGTCTATCATTAAGTGCCGTGGAAATCATTTAACGCTTATTTTAAAGTATAACGTTTTGGTAGCTTATCACGGCAAAATATTGAAATACTTTATTTATTGAAGTGAAAACTTCTTTAGCGGCGCTGAGCACTTTTGTACTGGGGAAAAATGTATAAACTCGCGATAAATTCTATGACCAGGTTAGTTGACCCCTCCTAGTATCGTGATTGCTATGTTACGAGGGGTCCCCAGCTGGTCTTCTTAGAAAGCCAAGGTTCTAACTGTTTTAAGACAATCCTAAGATTTTCCATAAAGATCATATTTCAAATAAATTCTCATGGAAAGTAGCTCTTATTGTCCTTAAAAAAGCGTTTCCAAAGTCCAATATCGGATAGCCAGACTGACCGATTTCCGTAAAGATCATATTTCAAATAAATTCTCATGGAAAGTAGTTCTTATTGTCCCTAAATACGGTGACAGTTTACTTCAAAATACCTAATGGCCAAGAGTGATGGACAGGGGGAGGAAACTTAAAGAAAAGACCAGTTTCGCGTGAATTTGGCGTAGAAAGTGCTGCCTCCTATTATATTTGGTGTCGACATATTTTGTGTAATCCGTCTCAAGCAGGTTTCGTTTTTATTTCATCTTTCCCAATACAATTAATCAAAGCTGAACGTGAAAAGGAACGTTACAATTTATCGTAAAAATTTAATTTTCAACTCTATGGTCACAGATTTTATAATACTCTATGGTCGTATGGTTGCCATGGTTATTTTTAAATATTGAAATAACACGTGTGTCAATAACGTGTCAACATATTGCAAAAATAAAACAATCGTAATTATAAGATTTTCTGCATTATTCTTGTGAAAAGCAGTTATCAGATACGCCGCCGAGTAAAGTAAGTATTTTTTAATTCATTATTTACTATCCCTATTTACACCGATGCGATGTTATATTTATATTCCAATCAATTGATTTATTTAGGTAGGTAGTCTGTTTTGCCGGGTGGTTATGCAGCTCATACATAAATGAATATCAACGAAAACAGTTGATTACTTAGCAATATAAACGTTTGAGTATTGAACTACGTGAGCTATGCGATAAACGAATATGAAGCCCACTTTCTTCTTCGTGTTGTCTTTGAAGTAGGTATAGTAGATAATTAGGGACATAATTTCAAAAATACACACATACCTCCTACGCTCTCATCTCATTATTTAATGTTATGTTTTGCAGGTACATAGTGCATACAATCGTGCCACGTCCTCATGCTGAGAAAAAGTCAGGACAGAGGTATTTTCAACATGGATGTCAATTGTTGGAGAAAACAACACTTAGCCTGGGCCAATACATGAAATCAGATATCTACAACGTGCATCCATTTCAAGGTGAAAAAAATGGATACATCTTTTTGTAGACGATTGTACTTCACTAATTCGTTTACCAGTTAGTGATTGAAGAAGTTAAACAAATCGCTATCAAGTTATAGGTAATCGTATTTAATCCTTCTTTTAATATACTACTCATAAATAAGTTAGTCAAAAATAAATAAATGATATTATATATACAACTTAATTTTATTAGTCTCCTGACTGGAATAATTAATTGTGTACAAATCACTTAACCCTTTCAGTACGGCGTGATTATAATTTGTACTCAAATTTGACGAGTTAACACGCCAATCCGAGAAAGATTTTTTATAGATAAAAGTAAACAATAAAATACTGTTCATGTACTATCTACCTACTGTGGCATCATAACCTTCCCGTATAAACTTCCCCATTGTCATACTAAATAAATATAGTAAATTATGACTTCTGAAAAGAATAGCTTTATTACCATTATTCAATTTAAAATGTGGGAAATTGCCACGGGAAGTTTAAGATGTCACAGTAGGTAGATGGTACAGTCGAGGTCAAAAATATCTTTACAATTGAGTGTGAAAAAAATATCTTTACATTTAAATAAGTTTACACACTACATGACGAAAAACATGCTTACAACGTATATGACAGTTTCATCTTTTCACTTAATGCACCAAAGTTCTGTTTACAATTTGTCTTCCATAAAATCATTTACACACATTGTGATATAATAGGTTTACATTGCATGTTACAGAATAAGATTTACTGTCAATGTGCCATAAATAGGTTTACTTTCAGTATGGCACTTGGAACAAGCGTACATTGTTTTGCTTACAACTCTTGTTACGTAAATATCTTTACAGTTTGACACAAACCACCGTTCTTCTTTCAATTATGACGTGTAGATCGCAAAATGTGAGACAAACATATGCACTGACAAGTCTGCACTGTTTTCGTGAATTGTCAGTTCATTTTATTCAAGTTTGTTTCATATAGCAAGAACATAAAGTAGCTTATTGGAGATTTACATGTTGTATACCTACATATTTTGCAGCTGTTAGGAACTGATTACATATTTAATGGTTTTATATAACGGGAACAAATAAAATGATCACCTAAATAACTTTTGATATCACCAAATTTTCGAAACCTAAAATAAGGCTCAACACTCAAAAAAATGTATCGATCATCAATCTCGGGTCACCTAAACAGTCATACCTATTATTCCAGCAGTTAAAGCTATTTTATTTACTTATTGTGTTCCCAGAAATTTTATAATCGCATCAAAAAATTGTCATTGTATACATACCACCAAAAATACTAAACTTAGGTACACCTAATCTAAGGCGCTGAGCACTTTTTGTGATGGGGGAAAATTGTTAAACTCGCGACGATTCGTAAGACCAGCTAGTTGACCCCTCCTAGTATCATGATTGCGATGTTAGGAGGGGTAAACTCAGCTAGTCTTACGATTTACGATGCGTAAGACACAATGATACTCGGGGACATATTATGTATATATGTGAATGGATTATGCGAATATGAACATGAGTATGAATATGAATATAAATACGGATACGGATTTACAGATACCGATACCGATACGGAGACGGATATGAATATCTTTGTTATTTACTTTCTTTATTGAGTTTTCACTTCTGCCTGCACTCCCGGAGTGCAACCCGTTTTTTTTATTTTACCTGTCACCAGCGAATTTATACGTTAGAGCGCGCTCATAATGGGGTCTACCTTATTTCCTATAAAATCAATAGTTATAAAATCATGATCTATAACTACGAATTCTATAAACTCATTTAGTATAATGATTCATTTACTATAAATGTCATTTTGTATAACATTCAAATGGTATAATTCCAAAATCTTTAAAACCCATTAAATATAATATTCAAAATCTAGAAATTCAGTTGATATATTATTCATTGCCTATAATCATCATTGTGTATAACATTCAAAATCTAGAAAATCGGTTGATATATTATTTATTGTCTATAATCATCATTGTATATAACATTCAAAATCTAGAAACTCAGTTGATATATCATTCATTGTCTATAATCATCATTGTATATAACATTCAGAATTTAGAAAGTCAGTTGATATATTGTTTATTAACTATAAATAATATTTGTTTGACCTCAATATAATATAGGTAGAACAGTTACAAGTTATAATGATTATTAGTCCTATTTAACAGACGTGTCAAATTTTAAAGTCTGATGACGCGCCACCCCGTCGACGGCACCCCGCTCACGCGGGGTGCCTATTCCGCTCTGAGGGTTGCAAGTGAACCCTAACCTAACCGAACTTTAACAGTACCTATTTAACAGATGTGTACACATTTGAAATCAGATGACGCGCCAGCATGTCGACGGCACCCCGCTCTTGCGGGGTGCCTATTCCGCTTTGAGGGATGCAAGTGAACCCTAACCTAACCGAACTTTAACAGTACCTATTTAACAGATGTGTACACATTTGAAATCAGATGACGCGCCAGCGTGTCGACGGCACCCCGCTCACGCGGGGTGCCTATTCCGCTCTGAGGGATGCAAGTGAACCCTAACCTAACCGAACCGTAACAGTACCTATTTAACAGATGTGTACACATTTGAAATCAGATGACGCGCCAGCATGTCGACGGCACCCCGCTCACGCGGGGTGCCTATTCCGCTTTGAGGGATGCAAGTGAACCCTAACCTAACCGAACTTTAACAGTACCTATTTAACAGATGTGTACACATTTGAAATCAGATGACGCGCCAGCGTGTCGACGGCACCCCGCTCACGCGGGGTGCCTATTCCGCTCTGAGGGATGCAAGTGAACCCTAACCTAACCGAACCGTAACAGTACCTATTTAACAGATGTGTACACATTTGAAATCAGATGACGCGCCAGCATGTCGACGGCACCCCGCTCACGCGGGGTGCCTATTCCGCTTTGAGGGATGCAAGTGAACCCTAACCTAACCGAACTTTAACAGTACCTATTTAACAGATGTGTACACATTTGAAATCAGATGACGCGCCAGCATGTCGACGGCACCCCGCTCACGCGGGGTGCCTATTCCGCTCTGAGGGATGCAAGTGAACCCTAACCTAACCGAACCGTAACAGTACCTATTTAACAGATGTGTACACATTTGAAAGTCAGATGACGAGCCAGCGTGTCGACGGCACCCCGCTCACGCGGGGTGCCTATTTCGCTCTGAGGGATGCAAGTGAACCCTAACCTAACCAAACTTTAACAGCGCCTATTTAACAGACGTGTACACATTTGTAAAGTTTAGACTATCTAACATTTATAACAAATTAACATTATAGCAAGCAATTATTATAGAATTTGAATTTATAACAGGTGAATATTAGAGTAAAAGATAATTATAGAATATGAAATTTATATATAATGAGTTTAGACTATTTAACATTTATAACAAATTAACATTATAGCAAACAACTATTATAGAATTTGAATTTATAACAGGTGAATATTAGAGTAAAAGATAATTATAGAATATGAAATGTATGTATAATGAGTTTAGACTATTTAACATTTATAGTAAATGAACATTATAACAAGCAACTAATATAGAATTTGAATTTATAGCTGGTGAATGAATATAGCAAATGAATTTAGAGTATGTGTAGTTATAGCCATTAATTTTATAGGAAATGAGGGGATACCCTCATAATGACATAATGAGTTTATGACGGTGTTCATTACATTAAACATTTCTCGGATTTGTAAACATAGCGGCAATTAAGTGATCAGTGAACTTTTAGTTCGAGCATGTTACAAGCAGTAACAGGCAAGGCCACGGGCCGCGGCGCGGGCGTCGTCGGCTGCTGCGGAATTTGGTTGCGGTGGGCACGCGCGTGACCGCACTCCGAAACGCACGATCCGCAAATTAGCCAGGAACCTCTTACGTGCCCGTAAGATTACTTGCGGTAAAACAGCCCATACTTCCATTACCTAGAATTAGTGTGTGACCCAAATATGCCCCTATTGACGTGGAATGACATTTACAGGTGTGCTGTTCTAGACCGCAATGAATGTGTTCATGCGGATTTGCGGAGCCGTTTAGAATACTCATTAGGTTTATTTGCCTTGCGAAGTGGTTGCTGAGGCTGTAAATGATCCTAGGACGCGGAAACAATGCGGACGATTCTATCTACCAGCCGTATATTCCTACATTGGTACCCGGTTTGCCAGGAACATGTTAACCGCTACTGAACAGCCGTTTGTTCCTATCACCGTATTAAATTATGAGCTGTCGAGTCGCATTTATGTCCTAGCAACTGTCTTCTTGACTAATATTACGTTTCAAGAATTATTTATTCATTAATTCATATATTTAAATTGATTCTTTTAGAATGATCGGGTTTCATATTAGTCCAGGGTATTTTACGCGGGGTCGTATTTACACACAATATGACGATGATTGACAGTGATAAAGAAGACCTTTCAACCAGCTCATTATGATTAATTTAGTCCCCGTATTGACCGGTTCTTAAGGGAAGGTATCCCCAACGCAAATGTCCCGCTCTAACACGCGTGAGTTTACAATTGACCATCCCGCTCTCTACGCAAGCTCTGCGCGCAGTTTTGTAAATATTTAGCTATAGTCATTAAGCCAATCATTCTATCAAAGCAAACCCTGCGAATTTGTCTATAACTATTTACGATCTTTAATTGAGTACAAAAATAAAACGTTAAATATCAGTAATATAGCCGTAGTATTGAAAATACATTCCAAAAAGGGGTAACTTCGCGATTTTTTTCTATCGAGTGAAATTCATCAGGTCATGTAACTGACTGCGATTTTGACTAAACAAGATCCTTATGTGTCACATATATTTTTTTTAGATTTTAAGACACTATATTCTATGTCTCAGATGGTTTTTAAAAACTCAAAAGTGGTAATACACGGCCTTAACTATACTCAAACTCATTCATACATATATAAACAACATTTTACATATAGGTATTTCAGTTGAATTCATAACTATAATTCCTACCCTAGTAGTAATTTTAGTGTTTTTGCATCGAAAAAAAACGGAATGTCAGCTGCATTTTAAGCACTTAATAATAGTAAAACCAATAATTCATCATTTAACGATTTAATAATTGGCCTGAAGTATTCTCGCGCTATGGCATGTGCAAATAATGTTAATCAAATACAGGTTATAGGTATTAAAGATAACCAGAACGATTTCACTGGAAACACCTTTTTTATGTCTTTGTTTTAGAATATACGCAGAGTACCTCTAGATAAAACAATTAAAAAAGATTATATCGCTTATGTTATATTATTAAATAATATATATTGTATTATTAAATACTGCACGACGTTTGAGGAATGTCGAGTACTGAAAAAAATAGGCTTAGGTAATATTCGTTGCAAATCGTTATGTTTAATAAATGCTCATAGCGGAAACCAAATACATACAGTATAGATACCATGAATTAACCTCGAACAAGTAGTAATTTATAAGGAGCTGACAATAGTTACCTTTGAGAGTTCTAATGATGTCGATCTCAAACGCGCGCGCTTTCCGCAGATCCCATGCAAATCGAGTAGGTAGCGATTTGCCCGCGCATAAATCAAGGCAAGCACTACCACTCTGCATTTCGTCAATTAACGTCATCCATATTGTGCGCGATAAAGGCCTCGCTACGCTTGATTTATATGCGCTGCAGCGATAGCCACCGCAGATAGCAATGTTTTCACAGCTATTACTATTGAAACTAACTGATCTTTAATATCCAAAACGCTAACTGCAAAAAGAGTCATTTGACGAATCCTACGTTGCGGATTAGAATTTTTGGACCATGGATTTGTATTTTAGTTAGTTTTGTTGAAAAGGAGTTAAAAGTAGTTTTGCCTCGTTTCACAACTATGATAAACAATGGCTGCCGTTATTCAAGACTTATTAGACAAGAATTCTTACACGATATAATCGTTTGTTTTGACCAAGGGCGGAACCGACGCCCTAAATCAAAGCTTAACGGACTCGGCGATTATCTATGTTTATCCTGGCGGCATAAACGCCTATCATCGATGCTTCTGATTAATTTTGCAGTGAACAGACGTTAGCTATGGTTGTAGTGAGCGCGCGTTGGTGCCGGGCATGTTGCGGGACTACGGGGTAATATCTCGGAGATGTGATCGCCGGTTAAGGCATCTTCGACAATACGCAATTAATGAATCGTCCGCGGGCCGTCTCGTCTTGCGTAACGAGCTTCTGGGCCACTTGTTATCGCTAATGAGCGAGTTGGCCGTATTGTCGCGAACTGCGCACGGCGACCGTGCTCGACCGTCACCAGCTCTCCTCCGCGCTAACTGCATCTTCAAACGAAACGTCCATCTACTTTGCATAGACATGCTCAAGTATAACTAGGGTAGCCCAGCTATCAAATAGAATACATATATATTTTTAGCGTACTTGTCTTATAAGCTGGAGTACATGGTTTTCTTGGTACTTTAGGTAGGCACTATAATTAGGCCAGTAGGAATTATCTGGTTGGTGTGACTTAAAAGTGTAAATTTATAAGAGATAAGAAATGTGTCCGTGGGGCACGTTTTTTACAGCATCATTCCTGCGAGGCGATTTTATTATTCCATCCTAACGGATACGGGACTAATAAAGGAATAACTTAGGCACCGAGCAGGATTCGAATTTGTAGTACTGCTTAATACAAAAAAATATTTAGTAAGGGAAGCGCATCGTAACTAACGATTTCTCAACATCATTTGAGACGTTAGTGCCGTTAATGAAGCCTGAGTCTTCCGGTAGATGTGGCTGTACGCCTCCCTTAAGGCGTTTTTTATGTTTTTTTGTTTTGTTTTTTATGTATGACTGAACAGCGATTGACCTTAGTCTCACCTGATGGAAAGCGACGACAAGGCCTAAGATGTAGCTCACTGGTTCAGCGTTTGTATAAATGAAGGAAGGATTGAGGAATTTCGAGCCGGGTAGTATAATCGCTCAGTTGGCTAAAGCGACTGGCCGCGAGTCCCGGGAGGTTGCAGGTTCGAATCCTGCTCGGTGCCTAAGTTTTTCAATTTTTCCTTTATTTCTAAATTTGTAGTTTGCGTTAGCAGCGTTACTGCTTAATACAAAAATTAACCTGTTTAGATTTATTTACATGAGTATTTTATTAGCAAACCATTATCTATTTATGTACATATATGAATACGTTATATATTTAGATTAAATCTGATTTTTATCAACTTGATATTATGAATCTGATAAATAAACAAAGTGTTGGCACGAGGTACTTAAATAACATTAACAAGGCTGTTGAAATGAGATAACAGCAATAATTTTAGACGTTATTAAATAAGCACGTACATGTAATGAACACTAGCGGTTATGGCCTGGGCGGTATGAGAGATATGCGACTGACCCGCGAACACGCAACAACGGTTTCGCGCCCTCCGCGATCTCGTAACGAGATAATAATTTTGTGTATGTGCGCGGAAGACGTCCCCAGTTAGGTAGTTAGTGGTGCGGGAGGTGTTCCTGGGTCGGGTTGGGGGCCGTGCTATCTAATCGGGCGTCGCCTCGACGCCGGTGGGCGGCGATCGGGATAAAGCGCCACTGCCGCGCCCACACGCCAATTATGTGGGAAGAAGTTACGATTGCTCGCGCGATACCGCGACTAAGGCAAACGGACCCACCTAGAACCGATCGCGCGCATTAATCGGGGAACTATTGACAATGTACTCCAATCAATGCTATCGGATAAATATTAAATGCAGACACGGAATCGTCTACTCGCACACGGAGGTGGTGGAATTTTCCCGGCTACCTCACTATTATCGCAGCGTTGCATTATATTACGGTGAGCTTGATGATTTCACTAGGTGGGCGCTATGCCTCGTTGTAAAGATGACAAATGATACTTCTTTGTACACGTCTCAACATTAGATAATAGCACAAACCTTGAATATCCACGGTAAGGAAGAGTTTATTTACATTGTAATCATAGGATTAAACATACACTTGAAAGTCATTATATGTAGATATTTCGTGTGTTTTCATATAACTTTCAAGGACCCTTACACCCCAGACAGTATGTCAAATTTTAGCTTCAAAACACTATTGGTAGCTACCTACAGTAAGCCACTCCTGAAATTGAGACCAAATGAATCGTTAAACTGCGTTAAACCTGCTACGAAATTTACTAAATCATTCGAATTGTTATGGAGTCATCTCAAATAAACAGACATGTTTCACATTCAATGGTGTTAGACCAACGATATGTTTTAGGTATAATAAGTGGCCACGATCTCATCTAGTCTGGGCGAGATGCGTCGTCGTTGAAGGACGTAATTACGCAGAATAAACACGGTTCCCATGCGAGCAGGAACTGCCTGCGTCCATGCCATTGCATTCCGACAATTACGCGAGCCATCCTGCGATCGATCACAACTGTCTCGATGCACGAAATGTTAATAGGCTCATAGAAAATTGTAACATGTTATTGTTATCTTCCGAAATGATTCATGCATTTTTAAGAGACGATATGCTGTATTTAGAGAAGTGTTTCTATTGCATTGCCGCAAGTGCGGGTTCATTCATGCAGTTTGGGAATTAAATTATGTAAACTAACATGTTAAAGTACGTAAGTTACATGACCTCCAGCTAAATTGGAACTTGCTATTTTAATGCCCTTGACCAAGCACTATATCTGAATACCGTTATTATAACAAAGCAACAATTACTAAAAGCCAAAAAAATGAGCCACAAATCGAGTGTTATTTTTGACAAAAGCGAAAAAAACCGGCCATGTGTGTGTCGGATCACGCACAACGAAGGGTTACGTACCGACCACCTACTAGTCCACATTTAAAAACACTATTTAATATCTTGAATCAAAAGAGGTCGTATCTTCAAAGGGAAGTTACGGCACTTACATCCTTTTGTATGTATCCTTTTGTTTTGTATACAGACAGTTTTTCAGTGCTAACTCAAAAACCCTTAATCCCATCTTGTTCAAACTAAAAATCGTTGAAAGTATTTATTACTCTGTACATCGCTTCAATTTTTTTTCAGAATTTAAATCTGCATAGTTTGGAAATTAGAGGGGGGGGGGGGGACACATTTTGTACGACTTTGACAACTAATATCTCACCAACGATTGATTTAAATGGAAAACTTTTCTAGGAACCTCTATATTATTTTTAAAGTAAATTTCCTATCCAAAAATACCCCTCACAACTAATTGCATTGAAAAAAATATATTTCATCCTTCGGTTACATGTATGGGGCCCTCCCCCTAAAAAAATTTTTCTCCTAATCCCACATTACTTTTATGTAGCGATTCATAAAATACATCTTCCTACCAAATTTCATAATTGTAGTAGGTACTTATAGCCTCCGAGTAAATCGGCTGTGACATACGGACAGACAGACAGACAGACATGACGAAACTATAAGGGTTCCGTTTTAGCCATTCTGGCAACGGAACCCTAAAAACATGTTATATATAGGCTCGAATAGACTACCCACAAATAACTAACATCACAACTTCAGTGTCTATGGTTATTGATTACACATTGGGCAGTTTCTGTGTCCAAATTGTGATTACACTACACAAGTTAACGTTGTAATGTAAGTGTAACATTACACGGGGTTCTAAGTTCCAAGTATCTTACCTGCTATAACATGTCAAACATCGCTATATATATATATATAAAATCGAAATATATATTTTTCGCATCTCCCTAATTCCGCTTTGACGCGATTTTTATTGATCGCGGGTAGCACGGGTGACCAGGCAGTAATTGAGTATAGCTGGGAGAATTTTGCGGTCACTTGAAAACCTGACACATTCCGCCAGACATTAAATTTGTTATTTTATTACATTAAGACGTACTTACTATCAACTTCAGTAAATTGATTAGAGGCTGTCTAAATAGAACGTGCTGAAAATTATTGCTTCGCATCCGAACCTCAGGAAGCTCAACATTAAATAGCCTATTATAGATAAGAAATCGTGCAACGAGTAGCGAAATAAAATACCAATATTCGTATCAGCGGTCCACGATCACTTAAAGCATGTAGCAGATGGTTGATTTTAATGTATCCTCTCAAAGAAAAAAAAATGAGTTCGATGACTCCAGGCGATGAACATAATGACATAATGCTGAAAGATTCGCTTGCTTTATTAGATGAATTGTTTTGCAATTTCTTCTGAACGTACGGACGGCCATATCTAGGGGTCAATTAGGTACTATTCCGAGTGAATTGCAAAAAAGCAGGCTTTGATAATGAAAAGGTGGTGGCCGGGTAAGGGTGCAATCATAGAGCAATAATGTTGGGCTGCTCGATTAGTAACACGCGCAATGACCACGCAGGGCGCAGACCGAACGCGCAGCCACCGTCTAGGTGCATTGCTTGGACCTGTTTCCACACGCATCGCTGCCTCCGTCCGACCGCTGCCCCGCATCAATTATAACATCATTAGGTACTTCACATTTTCACAACGAATGCGTACTTAACAGCAAAGTGACGTCACGTAATAAGGTGCTAAAGAAACAAGTAACTATGGTGTGTAAGCACAGCCCATTGTAGGGATGCAAACAAGCTTACCCTTAATTAGCTACCAGATTAAACATTAATAAGGAGATCTTTGTAATCCGACACAAATTCCTGGCGCGGCGTGGACATTATAAAAAGCAATTGTAAGCAATATGGCATGGAGAAATAAAAAAAAATCTTTAGTTACCCCAGGAAAGTGTACTGAGTAATGACAGAAGGGCGGTTCAGAGTTATTACTGTAATGTCAGGTTGCTTGGTTCGCTAGCGTTACATAGCATTTCTCTTCAGCGTCAGCAAAACACTAAAAAATAACACAAATAACCGGCTCGCCGCAAACTCTATTAGATTTTCAACTTACTTTTTGTAGAGGTTGTTGTCGCCTAACTCGATCTCAATGTGGACGTGAGAATAGTAAATCTTACCTTGCAATAACAGTTGATATGGACAGACGCGCAGATAGTTTCCAATCTAAACTTAATCAAGTAATGGTAGATAAAATGTACGATATGATAGAAACACATAAACGGTAGGCGACTCCCGTCTTACCGTGAATGTTTGTACTGAGAGTCCTGAGAAAGAGTGTAAGACTAGACAGGAAAGATTATAATCAAATTGAAGCAACTACTCATTAAAAATTAGCTGTGGCGTGGTTCCGTAACCGACAGCGACGTAGAAAGGAAGAGTTCTAATGTCAAAGCGCAGAGTCGCAACAGGGAAAGCGTTTTACTATATCGCGAAAGGGAACTTCAAATCCACACGAGATAAATCAACTTCACTGGAACTTACCTCATTCGATCTACTAGGATAGCGACGATCAGGAACTAGTTAGAGCACTTTCTTAACGACAGCGTTCGTGTTTTTTAATGCCGAGTAAAATGGAATCGAACAGCCTGTTTAGCAGAGTTTATGTGCAGGTTTAGTTTAAATAGTTGTAGTTTGCAATTGGAATGTCGGTGCCGGTGTTTCCTGCGCGCTGGGTGCCTTGCGGCGTGATCGGATTTCCCGTTCGCGATTATTACCTTTCTTTATTTCACGGGGCGGTTAGTTACTGGAGGTATCGGTGTGTAACGGTGCTCCGTGGGCACAGGCATTTGCATGGTGAGCCCATTATGGCGACCGGCGGGTGGAAGTTATTAAAATACGTTTAAGATCGTACCGCATTCGGCGGGGGCGATAAAGAGTAGACATTGCGGAGTCGTGAGCTGGCTCCGAGCTTTATTGCGTTTGGGATGCGATCGAGCACTGCAGGCAAGTGCGATCCCAACGTAAACAAAGAGGGGATTGAGGTGTTCCGAGAGCGGGCATCGGCGGCCGCCAGCGTTTAGCACCTGACGAACGCCGCCGCTATCTAGTTAGCGAGGTATTGTTTTGTCGCAGGCGCAGGCGTTCGTCTCGACACCCTTCTCTAATTGTAATTGCCACTAAATGTATTCAATCGCGCAGTAACTCTATGATGTGAACAATTGAGGGTAACAAGGGCAAGGTCGTCAAATGTAGGTAGACCTACTCCGCAAAATCGCGTGACAAGAATAGCAGAACATTATCATTCTGTCTACGATGTAAAACCACTTATTCGGTTTGTAGTGACCGTTATACGACACACGCACACTGCTTGCATCAATGCCGGCATTTTTCCTCAGCGAAATTTCTCGCGCTATTACCATTCAAGGTTAACCCGGTCAGTGTATCGCTTTGTTTGCACAATTGCCAGTGTGTGTCCGATATGGACGATGTCATACTTACAAGTTACGATCATTAATATAAAAAGCGGCACCCGGGCCCGTCGGGAACACTAATATGATGTGGTGTAAACTTTTTGGGTCAATGCATGGTTGACAACATGTCCATAGTTTTTTCCTCATACAGGGTGGCCCAAAAATACGTTGACACGGAATTTTTAGGATATTTTTTATTACGACACGACTACATGACTTTTATAAAAAAACGTTAAACTAAACAAAACACTAGTTACATGCAAAATATTTCCCTTTGGCTGCCAAATAATTGGCAAGACAACATATTAGGACGTGCGGCATTTTGCTAGTCAGTTTAACTTACGTTTGTAACTGTGTATCAAAGCCAAAGGGAAATATTTTGCATATAACTAGTGTTTTGTTTAGTTTTACGTTTTTTTATAAAAGTCATGTAGTCGTGTCGTAAAAAAATATCCAAAAAATTCCGTGTCAACGTATTTTTGGGCCATCCTATATTAACATAACATAAAAGAATAAGAATTTAAATTGAAAAGAAAAGCGTAAAACGCTATGGACTCATGCGGCTTTATGCATAAATCCTTCCCTGGGTTGCCCGAATCTGCCATTTATAGCAGAGGTAACTAGTAATAACAAAAAGTGAACAGTCTAAGATCCTCCTTCGTGAAATAATGAATTGGGATAATAAATGGATTGGGATAAAAATCAATACGTTCAAAAAATAAGGTATTTTTTAGATATCCAAACGAGTGTCAAAGTAACTGAAAGATGGAACAGTTGCAGAGGCGTACAAATGTAGCCATTTGGAGTGTTTGTTAAACCAATGTCTGACATAAATGATCCCAAATCACGCCAACTTTTCCTGCACAGAGCGGAGTGGAGTGAGACTTTCTTTTTGATATATCTCAAAAATGCAGTTATCATATGGCTAAATCTTAAGTACCACATGCATCATAAACTTGACTGACCAGTTACAAATATTGTGTCAGTTTCAAATGCGTGTACAGTTCATCTAATGCACATCAAGTTTTAGCTAATATAACTAAGCAGCAAGCATAATAACTAATGTGTGTGTTGTTCTTTACAGATACGACTGACAGCAGAGGCGTCAATAAGGTAATTAAAATATAACGGAACTTTATCGGACATTAACCGTTTTATTTTAACAATGAATGATGTTGCTCTATCTATTTGGTCCGACCGAAGCAATTTTGAAACTGGAGGTACAATTAGCGTTTTACTCGACAAAAACTTGTTAAGCATACGTATCAGTTCCGTCCGTATAGTTAATTAAGCCAATTTTCTATAGAAGCGTCGTTTTCTTAAGAAAAAAAAAACTATCGATAGCATTAAAATCGCTTTTTATCACGCCCGTATATAAACAAAAAATAAAGCGGGGCACATTTTTATTTTTGTAGAGCGAGATTGACTTGCAATTTCTTATCGGCATTGAAAAAGTTGCATTTAATTTGGAGCAACGTGAACGGGACATGTGCCCATTAATATCGAAAGTATACCACATCCGCGAGTGTGATGCGTGGCATGTGTGGAACTGGTGTATAAACCTGTATGCTAGCACCAGTTTCTTGGCGACTGGTCGAGCTGCGACCGAGCTTTTTAATAAGCCTTTCAGCTCGGATAATCATACGTCCCTCTAATAGCGTACCATTTACAGCTAAACAGCTAAATAATGTCACATAATCATACTATATTCACAGTTATGCCGTAACTAAACGCATTCCACTGTTTTTGCGACACGGAAAATTAAGCTGTAATTCTTATTGTTCTGTCTGTTACCTGTTATTCTTGTTATAGACCTGTTACGACAAAAGTCCCTAGATGGCCCTAAACTAAAGCAAACAGTGAGCGATACAAGTATGTTGCAAATAATGATAGCTATAAAATGATGAACGTCACCGGCACAAGCTTGTCAGGGGGGAAGTAGGGATTGAGCATGGGTTTGAAGGGGATTTTGGAGCGAGTGGCGATAACGCTCGCGTGTGTCGCGCGCCCAATACGAGCAGCCGTCATGCCATCCGTACATTTTAACGAGAGCGTGATCCCCCGCGCCGATAGCGACAGTCTAATGAAAACCCCTCTGAATAATGCATTAATACCAGCGTTAAATCGTGAGCACCACCAATCGACGTGGCGACGAGAAAATACGAGATGCAAATTTAAGTCAACACCAACGCCGATAAGCTTCCGGAGGTAATCCAAGAAATGCATTCTGTATACTGGGATTTTACCTGCTAAAATGGAATTAATATGGTATACATCGCAACGTCGCTGGATTGTCAATATCGAAAATAATGTACATATTTCACTGATTTATCACGAGGCGACCGCTAGACTCGCGCAGACAGAAGTCAGATTTATGTTGCAAAGGTGTATATTTTATAAATACAATACTTAATAGTATCGATGAAAAATGGGTTGAGTGTTGAGAGAGAAGTGAAGAAGAAGTGACGTCGGCAGGGTGGGCATAGTTGGTCGTTGTGCCGTAGCACTCAACGTCGTGCTGCGCCGCACGCTCGACCCTCGCTCACCTTCCCTATTGAAATGTCAGTGCGCGGACCGGTGACGAGACAATCGTAAAATACAATGTTAAGGTCACATCATGACTTCAATAAACAATTCTTAACATGGGAAACGTGACGTTGTCGCCGCGTAAGCGGAACCCCCTGGAAGTGTGCCAAGCATGTTCAAGCCTAGCAAGCGACACGATTGAAAAACCATGTTTTTAAATAACATCTCACCGTTGATGGTGTTCAAATAATGAGTTTCATAAAAGAATAATCTACGGAAAGTAAGAATTTGTGTACCTCATTATTTTTCGAAATATTCTCCAAGAATTGAAGGCGAGTTTGTAAATTGCAAATATCTGGTCTCGTGATGGTTATGTTACGTGTGTATGCCCAATAAAATCAGTATGCAGTTTCTAAAAGGCTCTCAAACAAATGTCTATCGATAATGGAATCAAAAGCATGAACGCAAAACGATGTAATGTAAAGCGAAAACATGTAGAGAGCAGGGGTCGGGGCAGCCCAGGGCAAGACTGGCCATAGTCACACTACCGTTCCCGCGTTCCACATACGGTGCGCCTACGATTGGGGTCGCCGGTCGCCGCCCGCCCGCTGCTCGCAATCGTCGCGAACAATTGTTGCCTCTTAGAAACTAACGATAAACATGCACCTCCTTAAGTGTATGTTACTCGTTAGCTTGTGCTAGCAGAACGTGGTTCTCTGTTCCCGATTACATTTAACGACCGGACTCGTACATAAATTGGATTAATTATCATTGAGAAATATCATTCTTCTGGATATATAGTAACATCAATAGCGAAAATAAATATAGCGTGAAATACGGCTACTGATTACCATGCTCAGATTACAAAACATAAAGTATTGATTGTCAGATCACAGCGTGAAACCTAAAAGGAATGAGAGTAAAATTTAATAACGCCTTTGGATGAACGCCAGTAGATCTACTACCCCAGAATAATTTATCATCGCAATTTGTATGTCAACAGGACGGACGCAAACATAGCGGGGTTTTACTTTCTTGGAGTGGCCTCAAGAAACTAGTTAAGAGAAAGTAGGATTAGTGTCTTCCAAGGCTTTATCGTTATATAATACAGATAGAACTACGATATGAACGAACCGATCATTGTTCTGTATACAATAGGTATAAGTACAACTACAACCACAACAATTGTTCATAAATGGTAAAAATCCAAGGACGCAGTATGACAAATTACCTAAGTAGATATAAAATACTTATGTGACTCACAAATTCCCGTCAGAGTGAAACATATTCGCGCCTACAGAGTACAGATGTCCAATTAGGCCCGGCGGTATCGTGCGTATCCACCGTCCCACGTGTGTAGAAAATAGGCACTTACTCATAAATATTTATGGGGAGCACAAAGCCGTCTTTGTACACTTCCACATTCGCTCGGAATTATAATGGCTGTCACAGTAGGATTCCGAACAAGAGCCGAGACGGCTCACATTAGGGAGAATAAAAGATTCTCGCGACGGTTTCACTTAGCAACAGACGACGTAGAACTTGAATAGAGATGACATAGAAAGAACTTCGCCAGCTAAATTCTTTGGGAGAAAAGCTCGGAAATACCGAAGACAATTCAAGATTTACTTTCATGCGTGATTCGACGGTAACTGGAAGCGGTTTGTTTTTAGGTATTACTCGGTCAGTAATCATTTGTGACATCGCTCCGGAGAGTAATTTTTTTTGGAGGAAATTGAATGGTAGTGAATGAAAGGATTAATTTGCGGATAGTGAAGCCGGGCATTTCCCGTTGCGGTGGTGGTATCGACGGCCCGGCAGGCGGACAGGCGGTGCGTGTCGTACGGTAGCAGTACAGTTAGCCAGCCTGGACGAAGGCGGTCACGGTGTCCGCCGGCCACGTAGTGATCTGTCAATTACAACCCCATAACCTTGTTCACATCAAAGGCTACTAAGCCCCTGACAATTACTGTCTTCGAACAACAATGAACGAGCGCACCATGAGCGCACTATAACGAACTAAACATACACCGATCGTTTATATCTACATATAGTTAGCGCGCACACAATGTGACGTTGCAAGGTCAAGAATAGGTAAGTTATAAAAGAAAGTGATGCTCAAGCAAAGCATTTCGGACAATGGATGCCTACGGTGTAGTTGAATTGAATCCTGAATCGGATTTCACGGTGTGCGGTACTGATGGCTAGCAGTACCAGCTACTTTTATACTTTTTGTTACACCAACATTAATTGTTTCTCTGAAATGAAGGAGTAGGTACAGTTACTTACTCGGCGTCTAATTGTCAAGATTTACAGCTTTGGTTCGGTTTGTCATCCTCTTTAATTAATTTACTGGTCATGTAGTAGCAAAGGCAGGAAAACGTACCTATATACAAACGACCAGAGCCATAAATGAAAATGTTAACAGACTCTGACCCTTAATAACTGTTTTGTTGGAATTATATTTATGTGCGTGGGAATGAGTAGAAAAACAATTTCCTTTAATCTGAGAACTTCTGTGTTGACATTATTCGTTAACCCTTAATTCGACAATGGGAAAAATATTGGAAAAACAAAATTCTACATCAAAAACTACAACACCGGGTTGCTTTTTAAGCAGTGTTAGGAAATTGAATGATATTTATATTACATATAACAATATGTTAGGCCCACAGAAACCCTATTCTGTGGTCAGTGGTCGCCAAAGTTCAGAGAAGGCAAGAAGCTTTGCAAGGGTTTTTGGCCGATCAATTTTATTTCTTAATTTTCTATGGGAACGATGTGAGTTATTTTCGTGTGTTTTTCAGTTAGAATGAAAGAACACATTTATCCATTATTTACATAACTAGAACTTATTATTTAAGTGTATAATGTCTGCAAAGTACAATGTCCACTATATTTCCCATTGCCAACTTTCCGCACCAAAATTTACAAAAATTTTTTCGTTACTTTTTAGTTTTATGGCTCTATTCACATTGATAGATATTCCATTTAATGGTTATATATAAATTGTTGTTAAACGTTGTTTTACAGCCAGACATGATTTTACGAATATTTTCAAATTGTCGATCCAATTTACTCCAAGGTAGGGACTTACTTTGCAGTGAAAATAAATAAGTTTATATATTCGTAATCTGATGCTGACTTAGTCCAGGGCCATAATAATGTACACACCATTGTGCCTGACAACGAATAAAACTTTTTTTTTCTACATGCTTGGCATTGTCCAAAATACTGTACGCATAAAGTATGAAAGGAATATGGTAAAATTCTCTGCTAAGTTGGCAATGTCCAACATACTTGACATAGTTTTTTCTGAAACTGTCAACCGATTTTTTTTACTTATTTTTCCAGTGTTTAGAATCACCTAAATATCCACAAAATCATCATTTCAACTAAATTTCGAAAAAAAATCTCTTTGTCGAATTAAGGGTTGAGTAATAGGTATTTATACTATTTATTCAGATTTATGGTTAGGTACGACGAGGAAGCCTACTTAATAGTGACCATGACAGCGAAGCGCACTGTCCTGGGTTCATTCAAATCTCGACCCTGAATAATCAGCGTCAATAAATCGTGGCGGTTTGTATATATGAGTACATAATACAATACATATCGGCATCTACAACTAAATTCATATTGAGCTTACTTAGGGAATAAAGAGAATGATTTGTGTAAGATTATCTCTTATTTGATTAGTATAGGTAGTGCATAGTATTCATTTATTAAGATTCCTATGACTATTATTGTATGCTAAGAATGGTTCATTTTCGTCGAGTCAAAGCTTGTTCGAGTGACCTTTGTTGGAATTAGAGTGGCTCGAGACAAAATCACGTTTTCCGTCACTGTGAAATCTTTCAATAGCGGAGTTGTCCGGTGAAACGGTCTCGGTAAAAGGCGCGTGGCATCACGTAGTGTAGATTAGTTTAAAAGAGCGTGGTACCGGCGCAGGCGCAGGTCGTTGCCCGATTTACCAAAATTTAATCGTATTTTACAAATTGTTGCTACAAACACAAGCTTAATTAGATTTTGTCGTCTAAAAACTACTATAGTTTATTAGAAAAATCTTCAGTTTGTGTTACAAATGCATGCGATTGATAATTAAATTTCCTCATAGAAGACAATGCGCCGTTCTCATTTTAAAACCGACTAGATAGTATCGACTGTACTGATCGTACCACCTCCAACGCAGTGTCCGAGATTTATATATTAAATCCAATACGCACTCGATTTATACAATCAAAATAGTCCTTTTTGAGGTGAAATATATTTCAAATCGAGTAAAGCGGAGGTGGAAAATGGAGGTGGAATGGTTTATTTCCCTATTGTTCTGAAATTGCTTCGTTTCAACATTTCCATGTGTGATGTTGATGTAGTGTTTTGTTAGATCTGGGCCGTCTATGTTTAGTATTCGCCGAGTTATCTCCATTCCAGCAATTGTCACTGAGAGTAAAACAGGCATGATGTACGATGGGTGGGACGAAAAATTCCATGCCACACACACCTACGGCGTAGGTGCAATCACGGGCATATCATAGGTGGGGACTGCGATTATTGTGAAGCAATTTAGATGTATAACGCGAGTTTAGTACAGAGCTCATAAATCTGAGTTGCTTAGAAAATGGGTAGATCAATATCGACATGATAACTTATAATCCAGTAACTTTATACATCAGAGCTTGCGTCTAATTCGGGAGTCCTGATTTTTTGCAGACTTATTTATGATGTTGGCCCAATGAACAATAAAAGTTTGTGACCTCGAGCGCCGAACGCAACTTTGCCAAAAATAAAAAACAACCGGTCAATTGCGAATCGGACTCGCGCACGAAGGGTTCCGTCCCATTAGGTATCCTTAAAAAAGGCAAAAAAATCACGTTTGTTGTATGGGAGCCGCCTTAAATATTAATTTTATTCTATTTTTTAGTATTTGTTGTTATAGCGGCAACAGAAATACATCATTTGTGAAAATTTCAACTGTCTAATTATCACAGTTTTTGAGATACAGCCTGGTGTGGTGACAGACGGACAGACAGACAGACGGACAGCGGAGCCTTAGTAATAGGGTAAGTCCCGTTTTAACCTTTGGGTAAGGAACCCTAAAAACGACTAGAACCCTAAAGGACTAGTTGTTAAGAAATAAGAAAGAGAGAAATATTTATTCGGGACAAAAACAACTTACAAACAATACATCAAAATAAACATAAAACAAAAAGTTGTGTTGTCACGAAACGGTTCATCTCAGCATAATGCGGGCAATCGCCAGCGCTGGTCTTCCGATGGTTCCGATGGTTGATAGTATCTTCTTAGAATGTTTTTAAATTAGACTAAATTCTCTACACATACAACATTCGTGCATCGGCTCGTAATATAGATGTGTCGAGTTATGCGAACACCTCGCTTCTCGTAGGTGTCCTAATTCCACTAAATACACTTTAAATTAAATATACACTCAATAAGCCCTTAGCCAAACATAAGAAAAAATATGGCACAAAAGCGCATTGTGTATATAGTCACATACCTGTGCGAGATGAGTCAATATTTACCTACAGGTTGACGACCTAACTTCCCTCCGTACAAAGGTCGGAAAGGATATCGATAAAAGGCATAATTTTGTACCTTATTATGCTTCTACAAATGTTTACTGATATCGAGATATTTTACATCCATTGCGTTCGATAAGCATCAATATAAATGCACGAAATCGCAACGAGCATGCACATTGCACGTTAGGTTGTTATCTAAAGCGGATTTATTGCCGAGATCAAACATATTAAAGCTAGGGCGTCGGAAGTAATGCCCAGCATGCGTTTCTGGACGGTTTCTTTAGGTGGAGGCGATAAAAACGTTTGGTTGTGTTGATCACGCGAGGATCCTGCTCAGGGAGCGTGACAGTGACGGATGAGACGCGGGTGGCGTGACCGCGGCGCGTCTGACGGACGCGAGCGTTATGCTGATGTGGCCCGCACCACCTCCCCAGCGCCTCGGATGCGCGAACACCGCAATTTAGGTGTCAAACTAACAGAGACGAAACGAACGTCGACCGACTTCCACGAACTTGCAAGAAGAGTTAACAGCTCCGCGCAGGGCTGCTGTAATGATAGCTGTGGATTGTTTGGCCACATTTATGATCATTACATGAAATTGTAAGCATGATAACGACAGAAACATTGGGAACAGCTACAAATCGATGGAAGGTGAAAAGTTATATTTATATCTTATCTAGGTTAAAGCGTTTTCGTCGCAAGTTTTCGGTTTGCTGACACAGTAGTGAATTCAGCCATATATTACTTGTTATTTAAGTTCCGATTCCTAGAGACAAATCACTGGAATTGTACGGTGTACAACAAGGACATTTCTTTCGGTATCTCCCTTTCTTTAAATTATGTCATTGGCAAAGTTATCTTTGACGGTATGTAAGTGATTCTAGTGCAAATAAAATATTGCAAATGCGTAAGTCACTTTATAAATAAGCCTTGAATGCTACACGTGCGTATAAATTTCGAGAAGTTCCGTTGCAAGATCTCATTACAAGATCTCAGTTTTGACAAACAATAAATCATTCATGTGATTAACGATTTTGAATACAATAAGAAAAAGTCGGGACGCAAATAACGGAGCTTTGTGATAATAAATTAAATATTGACTAAATCCTTGTGGAACTCGGCTGAAAATACTTTTCCAATAGAAATTTACGAATATGTAAATACAATGCCATACCTACACCGCAATGATGCAGGCAGGTATTAACATTAAGATTATCGATCAGTTTGTCAACTATCTTACTTTCCAGCCTGAAAAAAAAAACATTCAATCATTGAACACGATCTAAGTAAAAGGGTTCCGAGCAGCTACATGTCTAGGAGCGTCAATCCAACTCATTACCACTTAAATGTCTGATAATGTATACTCCATAATACCTTTAAAAGCGGTGGCGATAAAACGTTTAACACTTCAATCTGTCCGCGTGTTCCTACACGTCCGCATACATCTGGCAGAGGCACGAATGTCGGATCGCCTTCTACGGTTCAATGGTCAGCGGATCAGAGCGGCCGCCGGACAGTTCGGTAGCTTTTTTCCTCGATATCGATCGCCCCGTGGGATAATTGCGAGCCGATGGCCTGACGTACTGATCCATCCTAATGTAATTTGATCTAAACAACAGATTAATAATGTTTTGGCAGGATAATACAATGTAAATGGTTTCATTTTAAGTGTGGTTAAGACATCCGTTTGCTTTTATACCACATCGGTGGCAAATGAGCGTAAGGCTCGTCTGATGATAAGCGCATACCGAAGCTTGTAGACGACTGCAGAACCACTGGACTTGCATGCGCGTTGCCGACCCTTAAAAAACATGTATCATATAAATGAGACAAGAAACAAGAGAGAAAATTTCAACAGAACGTGAGATTAAAAGAAGATCTCCACTTTCTAATACTTTTAAAATTCATCGGTTGTACGGGGATCGGGTCATGTAACGTGCCCGCAGTTAATATGTAAAACGGACGATCTACTTCTTGACATGAATACAAAAGCTTACATTTACTTGACATTGTAATAAATCTTCTAAAACGGACGACATTATCGTAGAAAAATCAGCATTTTAATAAAACATATGTAGATTAATAAAGACGAACACCAAATTTAAATAACGTGATATCTGTGTCATTATCATTACGGTTTCCGTCATATAAACGCTTTGCCTATTTTATCTTAATAGGAAACAGTATTAATTTTAATGCGGCGCGTAACTCTATGTTTTCGAATAAAACCTCGAGATGAATAATTTATTCTCATGATAACACCCTGGTATAAAAGATCTCAACGCGCCCCAAATGAAATTACACACAGTTATAGCATCCGTATACACAATTATGTACGGGAAAATATTTAAATGGTCCTTAAGACAGAATTATATTTAGATAACTATTGCTAAAACATAGTACAAAAAAAACAGCTCGCAATGTAACGCAACAATTGAATTAGTTTGAATAACTAACTCGGTGGATCGCAGAGGCAGGAGGCTCAGTACGGTAGGTAGTAGGAACTAAGCTACACAGCCTCAAGGGTCAAAATTAAGTGAAACTTAAAAAAACATTATAAATAAATAAAATAAAAAAGCCTTTATTCTACCAAAAAAAAAATACCTAACATTAATTCCGGCTTAATTTTTCTCGTATTTAAATTACCCGCTGTGCACAAAGAGTAAATATTAAATACATATAGGTACCTACGTATTGGTTTATCCACGAAGTTTTAGACGTTATACATATTAACAGGGCTCTACTGGTCACCATGTCTTAGTAATTATTAACATTTATATATAAATATTGTTTTGACCTAGATGTATAGACATTGGAGGACTGTATACATCTTTATTTTGACCCTAGAGGAGGAGGAATATCGGATACATGTATAGTCCTAGCCTAAGACTCCCGAGTTTTAGATAGTGGGTAGATATTATAACACGAGCTTTTAACACGCACAATACAATTTATGAAGTAAGTGATACATATGTGATTTTTCTTAGTTAATGATAACAATAAATTAGTTACACAATAAATTTTAGAAATAAAGGAAAAATTGAAAAACTTAGGCACCGAGCAGGATTCGAACTTGCGACCTCCCGGCACTCGCGGCCAGTCGCTCTAGCCAACTGAGCTATAGGTGCGATTGCTACCCGGCTTGAAATTTGTTAACAATCAACAATTTGTCAATTTGTCATTTGTTTGTGTTTGTTTGTGTGTTTGTTTGTTATTTTGTGTTTTTCCTTTATTTCTAAAATTTGTAGATTGCGTTAGCAGCGTTACTGCTTAATACAAAATTAGTTACACAATGATACATAATGCGCTTAGCTCGCGCTTATCAGGCATTACCATCGATGTTACGCAGTGTAAACACCGGGGCAAGGTCTAGTTCAAAAGCGAACTAAACACGTTCATGCAAATAAGTCGCCGGACGACTATACGGAAATTCCTCGCTGCGAAAATCGTATCGAGGGATACTGGGAAATGCATTCCTTACCCGGAGACTTTGCACGGAGGTGTTTATTGAGGTCGAGGCCTGTGCTGAACTCGTGGCCTCTTTGCTCTTCTATTTATGGTTTATTTCATACAACACCGTGTATGAGACCTAGCTGTCCCGGGCGATCGTGAACGTGAGCATTTCACTAATATGGGAGTTCCGCGGACTGCACGATTACAGGGCAGCCGTATAATTCAGTTACTCATAATTGAGACACACTCATGTGTAACCTGTGTAATTAACAATAGTTTTTCCTTTCACAGGACGGGCGCCGACGGTAGCGGTTGTGGAGCTCACAGGTCAGTCACCCCGCGCACCTTACTCTCTGCGATCGGAATTCGTGAATCTTCACAAATAACACGTCATTATGTCTTATTAGCCGTTGAGGAAGCACTTACAGCAAATGCAAGGAAAATAACACGCTCGCATATCGTGGGGGATTGCTCAAGGATAGAGTATTGCACGCATTATAGAATTAGTGTAAGAGTTACAACGGAAGATTAAAGATAAATGTAATTCCGACTAAAGCCGAAACGCATCTGCACAAGCGTGCTCTAGCAGGCTAATAAATTATTCCACTTCATAACGAAACGAGAAAAACAGTTTAAAAAACTGGTTAGTTTATTCGCATAAGATGCACAGGCACGTGTGTGTTTTTTGTAGTAGTGTAGAAATCAAAAACATGGACATTTTAGCTAAATGAAAACTAACGACTGGAAACGAGTCACTCAACTGAATTTAGTTCCGATTAGAGCAACTTATCGTAAAACTAAATCACGAAATTGTTCCGTTTCGAAAAGTTTACCGTCATATTATCGTAGAATATGACTCGTAAAAATAACAACCACAAAACCAACGAAGTGAAAATATGAAGAGCAATACAGTTATATATTCTGACAACACGCATGTTGTTGGTTGCAAATAGTCGAGCGACTTAATAAGTGTCATTATAGCGCGGGGCACATTACCTGCCAAATTTGAAGCGCGATTATTACGATACAGGTCGTGATGAATGTACTGTTAAACTAGCGCGTAAAAACAGGCGTAATGAAGATTACCTACTGAAATAAAAGCAGACAAACCCATAACGTTCAAATGGTAATCATCATAGCACATTTTAAATGACCGGTAGTTTTGAATTCAATATTTTATTTAATGACTTATCTTAGCAAAAAGTCCTAAGATAATTAAACAAATTAAATAATGACTGAGATGTAACACCAGTGAGTTATTTGGAATTGATACTTAACGTCGCGTCCCTTTTTTTTATTAAAAGGAAACAGACAAGTCCTGCGTCGCACTTCGATTACCAAATCCAGTGGACCGGTTTCGGAGTAACCCCGTCCTGTTACTTTTTACCGTTTAACCAGCATAATGGAGCACGTGGCCCACATTCTGGGATACCATGCATACTTGTCAATCAATTTTTATTTATTTCGTTTAGTGCTCACCCTAGTGGAAGAAAAATGCTGATAGCTGTATGTTGATTTTATTGAGCAACACAGCTAAAGAACATGTTGATATTTTAATTCGATGTGGCATGTTTCTTTCTACATAGTACGTGCGAACGTAAACAGTTCATGAAAGGTTGCAGTTAGCGTTGGCGATAACATTTATTCAAGCGGAACTCCTGATGGTATATAAGCGTTGCGTGAAAGTAATAACTACCCCCCAAGCAATTAATGGTTTACCACTTATATTAATTAATATCTAATAAACGTGGCTGTAGACCTAGGACATTAGTCCAGTGTCCAGACCCTGGCTAAGGTCCTGTAGGGAAATCCGCGTATAGATTTTTATTGCTGGAAAGGTGAGTGGTAGTCTTAGTAAGTATTTTAGATAGGTTAGGATTTAGGGAAAAAATGGTTTCTTTTTTTCATACAAAAAATTGAGGACATCATAGCTGGAAAATGTACCAGGTCAAGGTTACTTACGAGTAAAAGGTTTGTTTTAACGGGTCTAACGCGATATTTATGTATTTACCTTTTTTACCGACGTTACGACTCGGGCACGAGGGAAAACGTCGGTAAAAAAGGTAAATACATAAATATCGCGTTAGACCCGTTAAAACAAACCTTTTAAGTATGTTTACAAAGCGCGAGAGTTTAAAGTGTTATTATGCAATTACCTCAGTTACAGTTAGCATGTAGGGTGTTAAACCATAATCGCCCCACAGTTAATGGATATTTAAGAGCCCACCTGTGGAGCCCACATATGCAAATTTGCCAATGTTTATCGACATTAGATCTCAACATCTATAGTGATTAAATATCTGTACTTTAAGTATAATCTTGAACTATTTTCCTCCAGTCTGCTAAAAGTTTAAACACGATTTGCAAAAAAAATCTCGATACTTTTATTTTTCAAACATAACCCTTCTTTTCGATGTTTTTGGTTGGATCTTTAAAGTTTAAAACCCTTCCATTTTTATCAATGTTTTTTGGTTCAGTAGTTGTACACTGATAAGTTCTCAATTCTAATGTTTCTGTAGTGTGATCTTTTTGATGTGTGCAATAATAGTACATTACTGCAGAGACCAGTAAGTAAGCCATCTTGGACGAGTATGAGTTAGCCGGCCGAGCCGCAGGCGAGGTCCGGCTATAATACGAGGCCAGGATGGCACTTATGGTCGAAGCTTGTATAGTGCTTTTCTCAAAAATGAAACAAGTTGTATGAATAACAATATTTAAATAATTTTCGACAATTCCGCCTCGATCGTTCTAAAATCGTAGTTAAAGAACCAGCTGTGGGCTGGCGCGCTCGCGGCGCGCGCCGGGCTGGCGCCGGGCGGGCTCGCGGGGGACGCGCGCCGCCAGCTCCAAACTTATGATATGTAATGGGATTTACATACTTACTTCCTGGACAGTAGCTGTTACTTCCTGGACACTTCTGCCAACTGTCCAGGATGACCCACTTTCGGATACTGTCTTCACAGATGTTATGAGAACATTACATACTATTTTTGAGAAAAGGGTATTTGTATTGTATTGTTATTATATTCAAAACTTGACAAAAACATTAAAATCGGATCAAATGCACACATTGTAAAAACTAAAGTTACTGCGGTTTATAACACCATAGCTTTTTTTTGTTACGTGATTGACTTGGTTTAAATCTTGGTCACAGATTAATACACAAAATGGCATGACGAAAAAAGAAATCAGCTATTAAAATTAAAGATTTCGTTATGTTTGTGATTTGCTGTGTCATGTTATTACAAAGTAAAAAATATACATTGGTTGTTTTCAAAATAAAAATAAAAATGTTTAAGAAATTAGTAGATGAAATATTTAAAATGTTTGTGATTTGCTGTGTCATGTTATTACAAAGTAAAAAATATACATTGGTTGTTTTCAAAATAAAAATAAAAATGTTTAAGAAATTAGTAGATGAAATATTTAAAAGCATTTTAAAGATTGTTTAATCTATGTTATAGAACGAAACTGACATTTTGTAAGCAGATGTATGTTTTGTGGAGTTAGTAAAGCTGTTTTATTTCATTACTTAATATACAAAGTGATGTGTACGCACCTACCCATATCGTATAGATATTAGCGAGATCGACCTACCTATATACCTGAGTGAGCGGGCACTGTTTGTCAGTAATAAATCAGCAGTTGAACTACACGGTTGTTTTACTTACGTCCATAGTCCATACATATCAGTGGCGACGAGGATGGGCATCCTATTTGGATTTTAAGAGTAGCTAATTTATGTAGCGTTTTGTTCTAATTAGGCTGGTTATTTCGTACATAAATAAAACCGCTGAAATTACAATGATTGCGGTAAACTTGCTCTTTTGGTATTATATGTTGTTTGGGTCCACCTAGATAGTATTTATACAGATTTGCAGCAGTCTAAAATGAATGCGCGCTGAGTTATTACTGAAAAACTGCCAATTTCTTTCACTTTTTTTTAGATTTGTGCAATAAAAACGAATAGGTGTGTATTTGTGCAATATAAACGATAGGAAGGCTCTGACGAGAAAGGTGACGAGGAATTACCCTACGGACCTTTACTCTCAAAATGAAAATAATCAAACTTCTTTGGCGATCAATTTTTCATTTAGCTAAAATCTTTATAAAACATGCGCCACGGAAATTAGAAAATTTGAAGTGAAATTTGATATTCACCCAGAAATAAATAAAAGTACATATAGCGATATCTCTTAAGCTAACATAATCTGTTGTCTTGGGTGTTTGATATATCATAGCGCATTCTTCGGTGAATATATAAGCGTAAAACGAGCATAGAAACCCCTCCATCATTTCAATATCCATTACAGTTCATTTATTTGCGAACATGTTCAGATTAAAATAATCGATATATCGGCGCCGGTGATAACTAAGAGCGAGCAGGTACTGACAGCTCGCTAGATAGGATTACTATCACTATGTCACTTTCGCGCTTACATCTGCAGCGCCGATTTAATCTTTGTCTTATTGTGTTAAATTGCCTAGGTAATTATAATTGGCCGATTATACTGATAATTTAAAGACACGGTTGTCTCATCACTCAACCTAATCAAATAAACAAAGTGTCAATTTATGATTTGTAATTTTATATTGGTTAACCTATGTTTAAACTATTTATAACCTCTTATCGCTGTTTATATCTGTTGGGTAATAAGAACAGAATTATAGAGTATCAGCTTTTCGCCTCGAGCGTCACAAGCTCACAAGTAAATATCGCATAGAACCGTTCATTAAGCCATACATTCAATTATGACTTATGATCATGAGCTTTTTTTGTAGAATTAATGTTACAATAGAACATAATGGCTCGCATTCTTAATACATTAATGCTACTTCTAACAGTTAATTGTTGGTATGAGATTTATATGAACTACGATTGCTATATAATAATTTCAGGAAACAATCAGATTATGAAGCATTGTCAGATTCAAATTTGTTTTATGTAAATTTAGAGAACACTCAGAATAAAGATTAGTCGAGCAGCATATAGTAATACAGGAAATGTCCGAGCTACATCCACCCCGAGGCGTAGGGTATGCATCGGGAAGTAATCGTGGCACAAGCTTAGAACAAGCAAAAGGCGGTCGCTATGTTGGCCTGGGGGTTTTAATTGACAATGGATACTAGCCGACCTGCATAGATCCGCTAACAGATAAAGATTTACCTTTAACCCGCTCATTAAGGTGGGTGATCAAGTTATACAAGGGAGTTCTGTGACTTACTACTTGATAACTAAATTAGCAGGCCGATCCAACACACATTCGAATACGATTGGTGCATTAACAGTGAAACATTTTCAACAAGAGTCAATGACCTCTCTTTAAATTTCCATAAATGTCGCTTTCACAACCATATTGAGTAAGAATTTTGTATTATGTTTTTTCCACTTAGAAGGCAAGTCTTAAGCGTGATCAGACGTCCAATATAGAAGGTGGATCGCATTAGTTTAAAAATGTGCATAATACATTATATGTAATTAGGTCAGTCATTTAATGCTCAAAAAGAGGTATATAGGGAAATGCTTGGAATACGATTTTTGTTGGGGGGGTTTAAAGGTCCCATTTTTCGTAAAAAACTCGTAAACGGTGGTCCATAGCAAAAACGTTATTAAGCATAAGTAATCTACATAATATTATCTACAAAAGGTTCTATACACTTTAAACTACCTACACCTGAAATATAATATTGCATCATACACTCATAATAGTCACAATAATAGTAGCTCTGACAGATAAATATTTACGTAATTTACTTTGTGCAATGGGAAAATGCTATGCCACAATACATATGCATTACGCCGGTAACAAATGCAGGCCCCCATCGGCCTCCCGCCAAGGCGAGTACAAGCTAATTATCATTAGTGCAAACGTAATGATGGACATAAACCTCTGGTAATTGAAACCCTCGTATGATGACTACTGCTTTCTAAATGAAAAATATCATAACATTACTCATTCAAAAGGCCACAGGGCAGTAGAATGCCGAGATTGCACATAGTTGAAGCATTTGTCATAGTTTCCTATCTTAATATAGAACAAAAACACATGGGATTTGCAATACATACACTAAATATGTCTTTCCAAAATTACAAAGAAAAAATATTTCTGACATTACCAAGACGCGAATTGGCAGATTATATGGAAGTATAGTTCTAGGTTATATAATCAGCTTGTTTGGCGGCGAACCACAGGAACATCGATCCGGAATGTCGGTGCTGTTACCGACGGACCGGTCTCATTCCCGTGAACATGCTCCTAGGACTATGTACCTATGTCATAGTCGATAGAATATTTGCGGCCTTATAAAAGTCGATCCTGCTGATACTCTATAAGGAACTGGGAAGGGAGCCATTAATATTTAGCTCTCCGTAACGAACCTCTTTTGATATGGAACGTCTCGATAGCAAACGCAGAGGTGAGCTGGCGAACATGCTCAATTATTTTCTCTGATTAACACGTGGGCACATGTAGTGTACATTTTGTTGAGGCCTTAATTTTTCGGAGACTTTTCTAGAGACGTCTGTCGGCAAAAGTTGAAAGTTCTAATTTGGAAGCGCCTATACAAAGAAGCTAACGGTTTTTATTTTTATTCGACGTTCATGAAAATATGAAATTTACATAATCTGGATAGTAAAAGAAGCCGCGTTTTGTGTATTCCGCTTACACGGTTTAAAGCTCCAAGAAAACATCTTGCTTTCGCATGCGTATACAGTACGTAGCGAGTATGAAAGCTGAATATTCAGGATATAATTGAATATTCGCAGTGAGGGTTTTGATTCGAAAGAAGATAGGCATGTTGAGTATAGATAGGGAGGCGGTGTGGAGTCATCAAGTGTTCGTCTAATGTTTATCAGTAGGCGACATCTTTATGTTGGGGTCGGTTTTTCTACGCAAGCGCGGTGCGGTGGGCGGTAATGGCGTCCGCCCCAACGGGATTCGCGCGCCGACATGGTTTCGCGTCTCATCGTGCGGCCGCAATACATCGCTCCACATATTACTTACGTGCGAGTTTGTTCCGGTAAAGTAGCGTGATATACCATAAAAATGATGTTGCTTCACAGACTTCACACATGGCAGGAACCAAGAAGGTTTACCAAGAAAGCGTGCGTACTTAACTAGGAAGATATAGACACGCTTTGGAGTAATTTTGTAGGATTATTAGCTATAGGTTTTCTGCAGTCGTTATACTTAGTCACATTGGTGTTTTTTGTAGGACTCCAATTATTCGTTAATAGACGATAAATATTTAATGGCGTAGTTGTTACTCAATTTTATGCGCGATTAATTAGCCCCGAGCACTAAACCGATTGTGTCCAATTAATTATTCGAAACAAGCTTTACACTTCATTAAATAGCCCAAGTGATAAAATCAATGACAATGTTGCGGCGATTATGGTGAATCTGCGTCACAATGAAAAGCTTAATGATGTACTCAAACGTGCCTAGTAAACATCCGATCAGGCGCTGATAACGGTAGACGCTGGACCACTGACGATGACGTGACGCCAATATAGGTGCAATGACCTTATTCGATATAAATTGCAATAATTTAAAACGCAACTTGACATTAATATGAAATGAAAATGTCGTCGTATAATGTGATCTTTTGGGTCCAGTTATTTATGTAAATGAGAATTTATATTTGAAAATACACAAAAACTGGATATTTGGATAGCAAATTTACCGGTTGCTTTAGAGATAGTATATGTTGATAAGATCCGTGAAGGCAGTCAACAATGGAAGTCCTCAATGGGAACATCCCACACAACGGAACCTCTTCCGCCATTTAAATTGTACAGCAACAAAAATAATGGAATGGACGCAAAGAAAACTAAGTAAAAGAGACTAACACGAAGCATGCCGTTAGTATTCTTGCCCAATCATGAGCGATATGAGCTCTCTCTTACATGCCTGATCTATTTATTTAGAAAACATTAATTATGCCATGTAACATACGCATTAAAAATAAGTACACCGGTGTTTGTGTTTGGTAACTAATTGTTTTTGAACAGCCAAACTTCTTCGTTCAACGGAAGAGGCGTGTGATAGCTATTACTGGGTAGTTAATTAAAAAAGAACGGCATGGTTGGGATGACTGACGGTTTGTAACGAACAAGAAATTACTTGTTTCGTTTCAATATATGTAAACATAATTATTATATGTAAAATACTATTTAAATTTTAATCAGTTTATTTTTGTCTAGACATTCAAGGGTGTAATATTTCACACAAAACTTGAGTATTGGAAGTGGTTGAAATTTATGGCATTACCAATTTAATTTAGTCACTAAAACATTGGTAAACAAAAGATATTTTATCCAACCTTGAACCTTATTACAAGTCAATACGTTTTTTCTAACTCACTCCACTTATAGACCAGCTGCAATGTCAACTTGCAAAAAAATATTTAGTTTTAGGAAATCGGCTTTAACCATTTAGAACACCAACTTAAATTTACAGTCTAATTAGATGTAAACAAATAAGAATTTAAATGAAATTGAACCTTATTTTCATGAGAATACGGAACTGGTCAAATCGCTGCATCTGTCACAGAGTAGCAAAAACGGTTTGTAAACGCCTTAGCATCCATTCGAGTGGTCTGGGAACATTTCTAACCAGCTCAATTAGGATCCTTATTAGCCTTATTTCATAAAAGGAATAGAGAATAGAATAGTAAAAGTATATGTATTTTAAAACTTGGTTTACAGTTTTCAGACGCGTCGCGGGGAGTGAAGTGAGGAGTTATTTTCATGGGGTCTTTAAAAGGGTCAGGGACCAGAATTGGGGGCATTCATATCTTTGTCGTGAGACTGTTCAGGTTGATTCTCTAGCGGGCAATAGGTTCTAACTTAGGTTACCTATGTTATGTCTAGACCTGGATTATGCTAGTATACTATTGTACTGGTTTAATCTTTGTTTGGATGTAATGTATTGTAACTTTTGTGGGTTTCAATAGTAATCATTTGTGTGTGCATTTCTAAATTCATTAGTTATTTAAAGAATTATATTTTAATCATTAGTGTAAAGTTAAATTTATTAGACAGTGATGTGCCTTATTTTGTGTTTATTTTAATGAAATTGCTTAGTTAGGTTGTGTGATTCTAGTTACAGTTTCAGTTGTAATTTGCTTTTAATTTAACGTTTTCTTATTAGAATTTTATTCAAGTTTTGCATATTTGTTGGGGATAGAAGTCTAGAGAATTTAATCTGAGCACCAGGTACAGTCGACTTGGACCTTTAAAGTGTATAGTCAGGTCACCCTGCGGTGTTAACGATAGACTAGACATTTTATAGGGTGTCTGTAATTATTTTGATTATTTAACTGCCAATATGGGGTTGTTGGCTTGCACACCGTATTTTACAGAAGAGACGGTTATAACTCCCTGGTATCTTGGTGATTTGGGGTGTTACACTAGACATTCTAAATTCTCAAGTTACTCAGACCTATTTATCTATATACTTATATATTCACACTTATATTCTCAGTGAGGCCTGTTGTCCCAATCCTCTGTACAGACTCACTGAAGCACACGGGAAATAGGGCGTTAGGTTAGAAGGGCATTTCCTACCCGACGTAGTTTAGCTTTAGTCTAGATAAAGATATTTCATTGCACTATCGAAATATCTTTTCGCGCTTAATTTTAATGTGGTACCCGGGTACCTAGCTTGCTAATTTATCGTTAGAATAGTTGGATAGTGTAGCTGATAGGTTAGGACATTTGTTTAGGTCTCTAGTTGCTTTTGGGATTACTATTTTATTTTATTACAAAGCCAAGTATTTTGCTTGTTTGTTAATTAGTTAGGAAGGTATAGTTTTAATTTAACGTAAATATTTTATATGGCTTTATGGGGTAGTCTAGATGCTTAGAGGTAGATAATCTAGGGTTTATTTGGGGTTTATTTATATACTTAGTATGATAGTGGGATTAGAGATTAGGTTTTGGTGTATTATATACATTTATATGTGACACTGACTAACTTACTTGACAACTAGAACAATGTTGAATATATTTTTGCTCCTTTGAATTTTAACTGGTAGTATTCATTCGCATTGTGAGATAAAATAAAAATAAATCTCACAATATATTAAAGTAAACGTAAATTCTATTTATAAAATTATGAATGAATATATTTTGCTTACTCCCTCAGCAGTATGTGATAGATGCTATTCTGGTTTCTTTGGTTCTGTAAATAAATCTGAACACAACCTATTTCTAACTACTCTCAAAAGGGAAAGAATCCTTTTGATTCATCAAACTTCATCGAAAATAACGATGAATGGTTTAATTCGGACTAGGTCAAAAGACGGCCGTAGCTATTTTGTTCTCGTCAAATAGAGATAATAAATACTACATTAATAGCCTGGATAAATTCATTCATTGTATATTAAATAAATACAACGACAATTCATATAATATTACAGAATACTTAAGAGCTAGAGTGGATATATTGCTTACTGCTCCTACCAGTAATTTGTGAATTTGTAAATTGACTCTTTTGTGATTGACCTCTCATAAAATACTGAAGTCACAAAAATGATAAGTGACATTTCAATAATAAATAAATATAAAAAAAGATTAAAAGTTCCTTCTGAACAGAGTGGCGGAGGGTCGTCCAGTCAGGCAGTCGAGACTCACGGATGTGTGCGGGGAGTCGTGGGCACCATCTTTAACCACTCAAAATAAAATCATTAATTATATTATTAAAATCATTAACTTTGATTTCAGTTTATGTAATAATTATCATATTTGTCTTTGATTTACATTGATAATAAATTCTTCACTCAACATTTTTAGGGAAACTATAACTATTCAGTAGACATTTTAAAATTTTATAATTTTCCCGTTATTATTTATTGTAGGATATTGTAGGACAAGTTAGTTAGATTAACTACTATATCTCTCCATGTAAAAAGGATTTTGGTTTCTGTTTCGGACATAACTTTGGGTTCTACTTACACACTAGACATCACTTTGGCCAATCTATTGATCCATCTCAAGATATTAACTATTTCTATACATGTTTTATTAGTATAGCTATTTATGTACATAATATAAAAGCAAATAAACGTAATTCATTCATTTATTTATAAAAATTAAAAATTCCAATAAGAAAATTTGTTTAGTCCGATTAGGTCATCTAGGTCGTCTAGGTAGGCTATTTGTTTAGGTTATAAATATACATTATTTAGCTAGGTAGGTAATAAGGGGAGAAGGGGGGGACGTTACAGGTTTGTATATTACATAGACACGGATGTGATTGATGTGCTTTTAATTTAATTGGTCATGTTGTGTTTGCTTCAATGAACGGTGAGCAACGGTGGAATGTAGCTTTATCTGGTCACCGCGACCTATTTTACATGTTAATCAAAATATCATGCTCACATTCCAAAATTAACTTTTACGAAAATAAGACCGTACGAACCTGAGATAATAGATAGGTGCTTAAAGTGACTAGCCGCAGCCGTACGTATCTGGGGCACCGGACCGCTGTCTATCGCCCCAATTGAACGAGACTATTCAATTTAACAAGTCGAAAAGGTGATCGCCCATCGGCATACCTACTGTGTAGCCGGAAGAGCGCTCCACCGTTATAACATTAGTGTTTTTTGCATCCCGCCATCAGTGGGACAGGAGTGTCGTCTCTCCCGAGCACAGGGAAACCAATCAATTACATATTAGCGTAATGCAACGTGACGTAGATGGCAGTGGTTCGCAGCACATTTTGTATGCACCTCTGACGGCGCGGCGCCCGACTCTAACGGCGCTGCTAGACAATCGCCTCCTGATTGTTGTTTATAGTTTCTCTTCGATAGAATCGTAGTGTTCATTTAAATAAGCTTAGCGTCCTATAGTGAAATCTCGTAGGTAAACAATTATTTTTTGCCTTTTAAAGAGAGTGCAATGTAAATAGAAACAATGTTTCCGATAAAAGCGCTGAGCGCACGACGAGCAGTGTGGTCGTATTGGAATCAGATTTATGAGTGGCGGTGTGGGATTCTTTCATTAGAACAGAGTTAGAGATCGTAAAGCACGTTTTAATTGGAGGATTTCATCGAATGCGGGTGCTTCGGAGCCGCAAGGAGGCACAACAATGGCGGCGTGCGCAGAAGGCGGAGGGCGTCGTGTTTGCCGGCGGCCGCCCGTTCAGAATCGCACTTCGCTACAAACTTCGGCCCGCCTACGGAACGCGCCAAAACCACACTAGATCAACAAACCTGAATTCTTCAGCGATTCGGTTTTATACATCATAAGTAGAAAACCAAGTGCAAGAGTAATAATTTTCTGAATAAACTCCATTAAAATAAAGATGGCCGTTCATAAATTCCCAATGCAAAGTAGCTAGTAAAGACGGCGAATAAACATCGAATTTAATAAAAGTAAAGAATAGAAAGGAGATAGGATCGACGTAGGGCATAGCAAAAGCATAAAGTGCGCGGGGCGTGTAATAAACATGCCACCGCGAACGCGAGCTCAATACTCAAACATATTTCCATATGCAGCAAAAACAGCATTTATTGTTACTTCCATCATATTTTTAGAGGCATATAATGCATTTTATACTAAATTATACGCACCTTCTGTGTATTATTTATAGGCTATGTAGGTATTTTAATAATCACAAATCATACCTATAGGTTAGGTATGCTATCTATCCCAAGTCTAGGCACTTATACAAAAAAAAATTAAGAAAGTCATCGTTGCAAGAATAAATTAAGCTCATCGGGACATTCAGTGATTACATGGCGGTGAGCATTATAATCGGTTGGATGAATTCGTTCAATAACAAGCTAACCAGTGGCCCGTTAGCCCCGACCGGTCGCATGCGCATGCGGTCCGCGCACAGGTGGCGACCACTTGATTGCCCACCAATTAGTATCCACCATCAAGTCTTACGTAATTTCGTCATTGGCATGCCGCGGCGCTAGCGAAACAGATTGCTTCCACATGCGTTAATAGATACGTTCGACGTATTCTTAATTCCAATTACAACTAGTTTAACGGTGCTCTACATAGCTATAAAACTGAATAGATGGCTACTAATAACACTTGTAAAAACTAAATTGAATGCACCTAATGTTTGATTCAGTGAATAAATTGAGAGCCCTCCGTAGGCCACCGTTTATCACGTTGTTATGCTATTATAAAAGGTGCAATAAGCATAATATAGACACGTTGATCTCGAGGTTGAATGACAAGTCAGTTGCATCTAACAATACAATAGCCACCTTCCGAGTTCCCTCGAGAAATGCTCAATTGTCAGACACGCGTCTAACGCGATTCGATCTCGCTTGTGGCTCTACGAGCCTACGAGGTGTTAACTAACTGCTATTACAGTCGGAACTACAATAAGGTCTATGAAAACAAGATTTGTAACATCTCAAAAGGAAATAGGTATCACTTTGATGTTCGTGAAGCCACAATACAATTTGTTTCGTGTGCTGACGGCCGCGGCTACGAAGATTGAAGCGAACCTGTAAATCGAATCTATCACGTACGAGCGGCTGCCATTATGGTAAGTTTAGATTCCTTGCGGTCGACAACTCAATGCGAGGCGAGAAGACAACGTAGCGATCTGTTAGTCTTTCCCACAATTATGAGTTATACTTTGTAAGACCACACATGGCTGGCCATACCATATGAAAATTTCATGACGAATATACCTACACTACGTATTTTACGTGTAATATAAAGACGCTGCACAATTCTGCGAAAATACTTATTCACATAACTATACTTTCAGAGAAAATTTATATCGGTTTCTGTCTCGCCTGAAATTAAATGATCATTTTATGCTAAACTATAGATAACATGCATAATTATATTGATAACTTAGCTTATACTCGTTTATTTACCTGAAGCACTTCAAAAAATATAGAAGAGTTTTTAATACTAAAGATACGAGACGAGATCGTAACGATTTACATTTACAAAACCGCGTGAGAATATTTTCTACTGCCCGGCGTGTAAGATTATCCTTTGTCATTTGTATGCTGGGTTTAAAGGGTAGAATTAATGTTAGCATGTAAAGCTAGAGACTAAGCGGCTCGGCGGGGACACGTCATGCTCGCTTTTATGGTCATAGCTTATGGCGGCGCCATGGCCCGCGTCGGTTTACCTTATAAACTGTTCGACAGTTTGATGAATCGCGAACGGGTGCTGTTTATGGGATTCTGGCCTTTTTGTATCTTAGTTAGATATAAGTATTATGTATGTATTGAGTTACATATAACACTACGAGTATACTTTGATATTTTATCTCTGGAAAAATGATTGCTACTGCGCAAATATATTTAGATATTATTTAGTTTCCTTTGTAAGTGTGTTCCGCTAATAAACTATACTGACGAGCAAAAATAATGGGTATACTTTGTATTGAATTTCCATAGAAAGTGTACCCGTTATTTTTGCCCGTGAGTATTATTTCAGTTCATATATATTCACTGCTTTCTTATTCGTTCGTCGGATCGTTAGAGACCGAGACCGGTAGCATACTAGCAACGTCATATTGTATCATATCTTATCAGTGTAGTTCATAACTCTACGCGGGGCCCGATTCATTTATTAATATTTCTCTCGATATCGAAGGATGTATCACCGTACTGATACTAGATTCTATTTACGAGCGCTGGCTTTGGTCCGCGGTAGATAGCACAGTTTCGATAATGCCGCCGTTAGTGCAATACTTACTTATAGTGCAATGCAAAAGCATACCGGTATGGTCTCGGCTGACCTACGACAAGTGGATGCATTTACTGTTACCTGTCGTGGCAGCGCGACAAAGTGCAATAGTGCTTTATGAAATATCTGCTAATGTACTCCGTAAATAGCTGCGGCGACACTCTTGTCTTATATCGTCAGTTGGACTTGTAACAATTATATATAACCAGTATATATAATTGTTACAAAGTAAAGTAAGTATCCATTTATTCATAATTAAAAATAATTACACGAAAACATATCATATAAGTACAAAATGTCAATAAAGTCTTACTAACTAAAAACAAAGTTGTAAATTCACATCAGATGTTACAAAGTAGTTAGGTCACATCATTGAAGATCATCGCAAAACAAATCTTTAAGTTTGTACCTAGATCAAATTTACGTCATATTTGTTAATCTTACAAAATTATTGACGTAATACTTTTCTGTCGATACCGTCTCAGTTATATTATTTTTTATCTTCGAGCTAAAATGCCACTGATTCGAATTGAGTCTCGCTGACCGATTTCTTTTAAAGATTGCAGATAAAATCGCAGTTACTGTAAATCACGTCTTATAAAAAGACGATAGTTGGTGACGAATTATGATTTGTGACCCATTGATCATTTGGACATTAGTGGGGCGCGTTTAGGAGGTGGGAGGGGCAGCGATTACTCGTGCGCATCACGGCGCGGCGCCTACCGTTACACTGCACCAGTTTGACGGACGGCGCGTGAATCGGACCCAATAATCGTTCATGTTAATTTCATCTCCTTGATGGATCTCGTTGGTTTTATATATTCAAACAAACCTGTTACTTTTCCTGTTTAACACTTTTTGCAATACAAAAATAGCCATCAGCATGAGGTTCTCTAGGAAACATGGCATCATTAAGAGTAAATAGTTTACGCTTCAGATGTATCTGTCACCCGTTAAGTTTATATCCACTCAAGGCCGCATCAACTCGTTCTCTAGCTCGATCTGAATGGGCAAAACCATGATCTCGTAGTAAGCAGTGCACCTGTCAACGTTTGTCTCGCAGCTATGATGGATGGGAGCATAGAAAGTGCGTTCGTTACACCCGATTAGTTTCACGGTTATTGCAACCATCGACATTCAGTTTCTTTGACACATATTTGACTGTGATGTACGTTTCCAATTTGTTTATGTTGCGAGCAATTTATAGCAACGTTCGTGATTTATATTCTTAGATATATTCAAATTACCGTTATACATGAAATACATAATTATAAAATACTTACCTGTATGTTTAGACTCGTAACTTAGAAATAAAACTCAAAATAAAACATTCACGCAAAGCTTTCCATATTACGAAATACCCGTGAGAGAGAAACTTACTAAGCCACGTAAAGTGGACATTATACATATCCAGACATAATAAATATTTAACGATCTAATCCAGACGTGTTGCACTCGGGCTCTAGTGGTAAAAAAAAAGAAAAATCATAAATGCGGGACGAGTGTCAAGACTATTTCGGACTGTCTTTATGGCTGCGGTCGTTCAAAGCAACGGGTAAACGAGTGCTATTACCTAGTTGGAGGGAATAAAGATCGTTGTCTAAAAAGTTGCCACCATTTGAGCGCGTAGGCTTCGGCAGCGTCACCCGAGGCGGCGCGCTCGTGACCGCTGCGCGTGCGCGCTGTTGTCATGCGCCACTTGTGATTATCATGTCGAATGTAGTACGCTGAGATACCCTGCTCACTTATGTTTCTACGGCATCTGTTCACCAAACACAACAAGTCGGCGTCTCGTGTGGCCTAGGGTACAAATGTCTGCGCTGCGTAAACTGACGTATCGTAGCAGTCCGACGTTTAACATGAAGTCACGACCTGTCTACAAGTGCTGGAAATGCACTCATCGCGCAGCGGAAGTAACGTATAAAGAGTTTTGTTCTTGTTTTTAATCCACCGTCGGCGCCATATAATTGACGATACTTAGTTTATTCAATTATGAAGGATAAGGACATTAAATTGTGTAATAACGATTTATACTAGTTGATTTCTAAGTAAAGATTACCTCGTATTGCGTTGAATTATATTTTATAATAAGACTTTATTGTAGGTATATGGACAGTGTACATATTTGCGAGCTGCAAACCGGTGAAATTATGCTGCACTAACCATTTCGAACCATCAGTGATAACCATGATTTCTGCAAATAAAATAATTGTGTCCCACTGCTGGACAAAAATCCCCTCTTTTCCGCCACTCGTCTAGGTTGTCTGCCAGGGACCAACCCGTAAAACACATCTCCTTTGCCGTCTGTCTCTGCTTCGGTACCCATCCATTGGGATTCATTTGGTAGCTACTTTGGCCCATCAATCCGGGTGCATTCGGCAGACATGTCCAGCCCAGTCCCACTTCACTTCACTGCATTGCTTATAATAAGTTTTATTATAAAATATAAAAGGCCTTAGAAAATTACTTTCATGTACCGTGGACTTTAATCTGAATTTAATTTTAGTCTCCTTTCAAATTGTATGGCGCACGCCAGCGGAACGGTCGTGCGGCACTGACTCAATAGAACATCGTGATGATAGACACGTGACATAGCGGCAAAATTTAGCCACGCATCAAAATCTTGCATCATCGTCTACTTTAAAAGCTTCTGTAATTGGTACAAATAACATTTTGGTCACAAGTAGCTCGAACTGCGGATAACAAGTTCCCACGGGTGCGTTTCCCTTTCTCACTGAAGAAAAAAAACTTCATAGGCGAAGGTGGACTTCGAACCCAGACACGGGGAAGTAAGTGTGCGGCCGCGTCGACCTCCGAGAACGCAATAATTGAGCATAGAAATCAAATTACGGATGATTGATGATGCCGTTACAGCACGATTGAAGCCACAACGCTGCCACCAGAGTGAACTGTGTCATTTGCGTAATAATATTCAACCGAACAGGGAAGAAATAAGTCTCTAAATTTATTAGATATATAGGTATAAAGGACACATATAGATGGCGTGCAAGACATGAGAGATTTTTTGCGAGTAAAAAATAAAATAAATCCATCGATCAGCTGTAACAGAGGCAGTAGCGTAGCACTAAGGTTCAGAAAAAAAACCGGCATACTGCATGCATACTGCGAGTCGGACTCCGCACATTTACTCGTAGGGTTCCGAATCAACCGCAAAATTAAGTCGGTTTGAATACGACAAATAAGCAATTTTCAATGAAAAAATCTGATCTATCAACATATTAGTTTTTGCTGGTAAAATATACTAATAACAAACATTACCGCCAAAATTCAAGTTTATTAACATTAACCCTAATGGGAAGTAAAAAATTCTTCGGAACTAAATTTTGTAACAAAAGCTGACTTTGGTGGCTTTTCATTCCTTTGTTTTTCTACTCAATAAGCTCTAAACAACGATACCCCACTCGATGGGAAAGGTCAAAAAATTTTTTCGCGTTTCGTCTCCGTTAGCTATATGAGAAGCCCCATAAAATGAATAAAAATGTTTTCTGACTATTTGTGTGGCTTTGGGTCAACAAGAGGCTTGTACTGTGAAAATTTGAAGACTGTAGCTCCAACCGTTTGGCTATAAATCCTGTGTGACAGACGACGGACGGACGGACGCCTGAGAAATAAAAATTGTGATCCATATGACACCCGATTTTTTTTTGTGTCTGCACGGAAGTATTTTTACCCCCTCAAATCCGACTTTCCCATGTATTTTGATTTAAATAATTGCCGAGCTATATTCACTCACAAATATATGGACTGTATACAGCAAAAACGTATAGGTATTAACGGAATGAGAAAAAAATATTTATCAGAATTTTAATGGAAATAGGCGATGCTCGATAGAATATGGAACATAATTTTCTAATAGCCGCAAAAATTGATTGTCGCTGCTCTAGATCGACAAACAACCTCGAAAAGCGCGACAATGATTAGGCTTGCCTCTCATGCTAATAAATTTGATTAAATCCTTGTCTAAACTGGAACAGACTGGTACAAATCAATCTTTTCAGCAATAGAGACAGCGAACGACATCTGTAATTTTACGAGATAGGCCATATAAAACCATTAGGGGCAATAAATGCCCGATTGAATCACGCGTGTGATGCTTTACAGCGACCAGCCGCTTGAGATATCGCGTATTGAACTAACATGAACGGCACGACAGGGACGGCATTCTGAAATCATTTGAATGTTTCGTCTAATTAATAAATGGTGACAGTTTTACGACTGGTACTGCTCAGGCGCATTGACGAAATTCGTATAAAACCGAACTAACCTAAAGGTTTTAAAAATACCAATAAGTTACTGACGACTTCGACAGTTCCAGTGACCAATTGATCTGCCGCAGTAGGTGTGCCCTTACTTAAGTAAATCTGACATAAAGGGTAATTTTTCATTATTTACGATGGCGAAACAACGATCTATGATCTATCCAGGTAAATCGGCCGGCTACATTCGTATTGTCAGATTGCAGTTGCCTGAGCAGAATAGCTTAATAGGTTGACAGTCCAGGCGTAATGTGTCATCTCGCCATCGTGAATGCATCCTCCTCGTTTATGGGGTGCACCATTTTGCGTAGTGCAATTCAATGTATACCAATCAAAATGCCAGCGGGTGCTTCCGCTGCGCAACTTTAAATTAACGCGACATCCATCGCACCGTGACCTGCGTACGCGCCCGCAATAAACGCGTGCCCGAGCGTTCTTTATAGGCGTTACTGGGAATAGAGGAATAATTTATCATAACATCTACATTTTACATAACGCAATGCGTCGGTTTCTATAAGGGATACTCGTATCTTTTATTATCTACGATGTTTTACAACATATGTACAAGTCTCGCTAATGAACATGTGTAAGAATCTCGTTTACGTAAACAATGGACATTTATTGTAAGCTTATATCACTAGACGAAACAAACATGCAAAAATGGATGAAAACCCATGTTCAGCAGTACGGAACGGAACCTCTTCGTACAATACAAAGAGCCGAAGCGCAAGCACCTCGCCGACCGGCGGCCCCGGGGCGCAATCTCTTCTATTCTTAACATTTATTGCTTTATTTCATTTGGCTAGAGTGAAAAGTGCCTTCAACCTGTTTATTGGTGTACTGTACAGCATTGTAGAACAAGCGCACCCCGAGGTCTTAGCCGCACAGTCTGTCATTGTAAACACAGTACTACATACAATACGTTATTTATGAAAATAAATACATACTTAGATTCAATTCAATAAATAGTAGGTAGGCATTAGATGTTTCCATGACTGTGTCAGCGGCGATTACACGTACTCTTGAGGCGCTACACCGAGAAATTTAGAAACGATGTTCTGCCCAGACGAGGAAACAATAGGGACTGGTTTTCAGATATATTATGGCGATACTGACAATAGCCGAAACATAATTGCTTAAAATTTTCTCGATAGAAAAGAAATCCAAAGTTGAGTCTATATTTTCCTTCTTCTACTCAGCCTACTAAAACAACGCATTATTAAAAGACACGATTAAGTTAATGTCATGGTATTTTACCTCATCTATACTCTGACAAGAGGAAATTTAATAAACCTGCACACAGTCAGATATTTATCGAGATTTGTCTAAAAAAGCCATTCCCGGAGTGATGCATCCCGTTTTGTCGTGAACGAAAAACATACGCGCGTCTCTTTCAATCAATATATCGCCTTAATGAACTTAATTATGTCATTGTAAATACAGTACTACATATCCATAGATTCCATTCAATAAATATTAGGCATTAGATGTTTTCATGACTGTCAGCAGATTACACGTACTTTTAATGAAATGATGAACTTAAATGATTTATAATGAGCTTCCATGTGTGTTAGATTTCTCCAACAGTTATAGTAATTTATACTCACTCAGGAGTTCAAAGGTGCGTCGAGTTGGAGTACGTGCAAATTGAAACCATTTGAAGCGGTTTATGCAGATCTATTAGTCTGAAGCATGTATTAAATTAACATAGCCGGTATACGTATATTGATACATACATGCATAAATTTTATTGTGTCTCAAAAGTGTACTATGCATTATTTTTTATAATTCATTTCATAGTTTTTTTATTATATGTATCATTAAAATAGTTGACTAACAAATTGAATCAATTGACATTTAATCCTGATCACCGAAAGTAGATCAACTTACTAATTGAACTGATTAACATTACACTATGGAAGGGTATCAAGTTATTTCGCGTACATCTTAATTAATTCATCCAGTTGTGTGATCAAGATAACCACATAAATAAACTGTATGAATGTAGTCTCATCATTACTGTATTAATTATAATTCAAAAGGTTAGAGTTACGTTACCAAAAAACGTTCTCGTGTAGATTTTAAAAGGCGAGAACTGAAATATTTTTAATAGGATAGGTCAATCTAAAGGTAGATAGGCTATCCTATTAAAAATATTTTCCGGTGACATTAATTAGCACAATGTCCATGAACTTTATCATATTTTTTGATTCCACGCCTCGAAAGTTAGAGGAAGGCACAATTATTTTGACATTCAGAGGAGTTATCTCTGAATAAATTCACTTAATCATTTTTTCTGCCTAACCCTACATTAATTTCTAAAGACCTATCGATAAATGTGCCACATATTGACTAAGGTTAACTAGGTACAGTCAACCAATATGATTTCTGGGACATTTTGTACCTTGTCACAATGAAAATCAATATGAAGGCCGCTAGAGATCTCATAGTAATGTCACTGTGACAAAGTACAAAGTGGCCCAGAAATCAAATTGGTTGACCGTACTTACTAGCTATTACTTATGAAACTAGCGACTCGCCCCGGCTTCGCACGGGAACCTCTAAAATTATCAGTGTTTTATACGTATACTATGTAGCTTGATATTAACCCAAAAAAGAAACCATTTTATTACCTAGATAACCAAAAATACACCTAATTAAAAATATAACTAAACCCTAAAATAAACCAATCACAAAAAGACAATCAAATCACACGCTGGTCGTCTCTGTATCGCGAGAGAAATACTCTTATGGCTTTTACCCAAAAAAAACTATTTCTTTACTTTCAGTTTAATGTATGGAGTGTCTCCCTTAAGACTGCGTCGTGCAGGGTAAATTATCAGCGCCTGTCAAATTTCTATTTTTTTAAATTATTTTCCCCAGTAACTCACACATACATATTTCACACACACTACTTCATTTTGTTGGCCCGGGTCATTGACTTACATTTTTTTTAATAGGTGTTTTCGGTTGTGTATTGCCACCAGTTAATCAGAGTTAAAAACTCCTTAGAGAAATCGAAATTGTCATAACTTGTCACTGTACAATGACAATGCTCTGTCAATTTCTGTAAGGAATACAAAGTTTTGATTTACAATATTTGATGATTTATTAAGGCATGACAAAAATGTAAAAATAAAAGTCAAGTTCTGAATTCTGATCTGTCACCAAAACCTTACTTCTGAAAATTGGGATTTGATTTTAGTAAAACCCTCCTAATTATTCATATACAAATAGATTAAAATACCTATATTTAAGTGTATCAATGCCATGGCTTAAGCTGTTATGTTGTTAAATTATATTTAATTGAATATATGGTGAATAAAACTTAAGAATGTGTAATCTTTCTGCAGGCAGGGTCACTACCAACTAAGATAAAGCGGCTTTTATAGGTAATGCGAGTTTTAAGCGAAGATGCGGTTGTTTTATTTCGATATATATTATGTAATGAAACTTAATGAAAATTAATGGCAGTATTTTGAAATAAGTTTGTTAAGTATTCTTAAAACCTAATGATAATGAAATAAGTAGGACAAATATGATCAAGTAGGATTTAGTAAATCATTGTCACTATCTGTAATTGGAGCTTGGCCGGCCGGACGCGCTATCGTGTGCATGGTTGAATGTACGAGTCCATAGTTATGTTATGACAAATTAGATCTCATGTTCCTTCTTATAAGAACGATAATTGAATAGAATAATTAGTGGAGTAAATTTTACTGAACTTTTAACACTACTTGGACAATGGTTGCGTATAGCTAAATCCATGTACATGCTGCATACATGCTGTAATGTAACAGTTATAATACTTATAATATACGCAATTGAAATTGCAATCTTACTATTATTTACTACGTTTACGTAACGTCCATACAATTATTGCGACGTACTTTTTTTGTTTTTTCAACCTGATTGTGGCCTTATAGGTCGGGCCCAATAAATCGATAGGAGTGCGCGGTTGGAAAGTGGACTGGGGAAAATCGAGGGGAAACCTCCGACATGACCACGCGGGAGGTTTAAACACTGGGATACTCTAAGAGTTTGCGCTCCAGTGAGATTGGTGACGCGGCTTCTACCGAATCTGAGTTGTGAGTGGAATCGAGCTACTTACTGGTTCACTAAACTCTACTAGGCCCGACCTGGGTCGGACTGACTCTACCCGGTGTGACGTACTTACGTATATCCAAAGACTACAATGTATATACTAAAGTACGTATATCCGTATATCCAAAATCAAAGCAGTGAACCAAATAATTTCAAACCATAAAAAACAATCAAATATAAATTAGAAGCCGTACTTACAGACCTGCAGAAATAAGTAGGACTACATACATATATTTTGTATAAGACTCAGATTATACGTCGTCGTTAGAGATATAACTAAGATAAAAAAGAAACCACATTTATATTTTCATTCTATAATTAGTATGACCATGCGGCTTCGACAGTACAATCTTCTGCTGCTTATTACTTTCTTTGTTGTGTGACACTGCAGATTGATAATCCACGATTCCTGAAGTTATATCACGACATCTGGGATATATTTAGCCATTAAATGTATTCCTATTTGACGAGAACGCGTGAATATCCACACAAATTTCAATAAGTATTCCAATCCAATCAATCCAATCAGTGGGTTCTTCAATGCTGAGGATCGTGACCGCTATGTCTCTGGCGGGGAGTGCAGATGGCTCGCCAGTGGTTCCGATGATGCGCTGCATGCAGCGCCTGGTGTTCCCGGAGTCCGGCGAATTTGGAGATTTTTTCAATCCACCTGGCTGGCCCGAGCTCGTCTATCCTCCACCTTTCCCGTCATCATGATGTACTCGAGGCTAATAGGGACGACGCGCGATATGTCCAAAAAATGCCAGTAGATAAGTATGCGTTGTTGGCAAACTGTCGAGAGACGTGTGTGTATGCGTATTTGGTGTTCGATATCAACATTAGATACGTAAAATTATTGAAACATAAAGAAAGAAAAATGTACACAAATTTTCATTTGAAGTAAGTGACAAATGTCATTACGTTATAAAGATGTTCCGTCAGGGTGACCATTCATTGAAATTAATTTCCATTGTAATGAAACGCATCGGCAACCTTTTTGCGTCTAGAATGCGTTTTTGGGAAGGAAAACATTATAATTTGAACGCATAAGTAAACTTTCGCGACCAAACACTGTATGTTCTCTAAAAAATAAAAGGATAATACCAAAAATTCCATGTTAAAAGGTTCTTAAAACGCCACACGTCAATATTTATTTACCCTACTTCAATTAATACAATCTTTGTGTGTGGTATACATATTGTATTCGTATACGGGAAAAATGTCAAAAACAGAGCTGTCAAAGCGAAAAAAGGAGCATGCGTCCGCTCTCACCGAGGGCCAATGCCCATCTGTCGATTTTTCGAAAGTATGGTGGCAGGGAAAATGTATGGAAAAGTCACTAAAGTTTAGATTTACGTTTGAAATTCTCATTGGTCTTTGCGAGGAAAAATGTGAAAAGTGTGATAACTTATAGTGAATACTTTTGAGATTTGTTTGAGTGTGATTTTGAAACGAAATAATAGATTTTTCAATTCAATTTTGCCTAAACGCCGACACGCGTTCTTCTCATTTTTAGTGCAACTTTACGGTATTGTATTTATTAAAGTGTAATTTATTATAGATTACTAATAGTGATAACTTGTAAACACACTCTTTGTGATAATAATTACATATATTTTATATATTTTTGTAGAGAATCGTGACCTCCACAGATTGAGAGGTGAAGGCTGTTTTTGCTAAATATGCTCGGCGCCCTCTTAATTTTCTTTGCAATTTGACTACATAACCATAGACAGGTGTATATAATACACATTTTTTTTCTTATACTACTTAAAAGGATCCAGATTTTGCTATTTTGGCTTCGGAGCCCTAAAAAGCCGAATAATAGAAAAAATTAGATGATTTAGTGTTAAGACTGTTAAGTCACGGTAGTAAACAGCGCTAGTATGGCTCGGCAGCGGCGGGACTCGGACCGGTTGAGTGGGCGCCGCCGAACAGGTGCGGTGCCGCTGCCTCCGTAGCCTTACATGGATCTGACAGGATACAAACCAGTATTAGGCGAAATTTACGGGCCTCCGCCAGACTACACAAACGATAAAATAAGTTTTAATGGCACAAATCGATGCTATCATACAGATGAATCGACCAGTATTAAACCTAGATAAATTGAATTCAAGCTCAAACAAGCAATATTTTATATAGATGTACTTATGTATTTGTATCGAATGCCCTTGCTTAGATGGTTACGACACAAATGCCCATTACCTGTATTTATTTCCGTGCTTGTCAGATAATTTTGTGTTTAAGTAGTTATCTTTCTGCGTTTAAAATCTAACATATATCTACGGCAGCTGAATACAAATCTTAATACTCCCATAAAACAGACTAATAACTTTAGTAGATGCCATTTATATTAAATAGGAAAAATGGTTCAACGATCAAAACTTACCGACAGCGGTTACTTTTCATTGAATTACCAAAATTCGAGTTCTGTGTAAGATTGCCGAACGGTGTATACTATTAAACACGAAACGCAAACGTCATTGTAACATATTGGAGAACGAATTTAATGAACAGTAGAAGACAACTGTACAACAATAAACGATGTGAGTGCAATTTACGGTTTAATATGGTCGTTATTTCAATTAAAATAATGAAAGAGGATCGGTATGAGCTCAGCGTTCGTCTCTTTTTTTTTAAATGTTCGTGTTTTTTTTACGAACCTACATGCAATATACATAAGTACAACATAAATACCATAAAATAAATTGCAAACGCATCATTAAAGTATAAAATAAATTGCGAAAAAATACAAAAGCATCTCTGGCAGTCATCAAAAACGAAGGAAAATGAATGTAATTACATATACCACCACAAAGGACGATGTGGGCAGACGGAGAAACAAATTGTGATGTCGCACCCAGTAATACCTAGGCGACCGCAGACAACTATTTCGCACAACCAGGTATCATTAGGTGTATATGGTGATGTGGCGATATGATTTTTAATGTACCTACCCGGCGGGGAACTTAATGAGGCTATATTCGGCCACAAGAAAACGTAACCAACAAGGAGCTAGTGAAAGAAAGTCGAAGATGCGGCAGAAACGATTGCACCGAAAACCTACTTCCGATTGCCGCTTCGAGCTCATGCCGCCACGAACAATGCTACAAAATTATAGGATTTAGTCTCCAATCCCTCATTGAGTTAGCATGATTAATCACGGAGAAAACTAGTTGGGATTATACGTTAGTAATATGAGATCGCACGTTTTACACAGTACCGATCATTAGTAGAGTCATTCCGACCACGAACGGATAATTTTTTCGCTCAAAAATCACCTAGAACCGTACGTACCATCCAGAATGTGTTTAAATTACGCGTATTACTTCAACTTCAGATTCCCGCGAGTTTGATGTACTGCTATTTAAATTGCACATTCATGCTATTTGTGACGAGCTTTTACCGTGCTATGTACTACATTAATGTCTACGAAGATTACGAAGTGGTTTCTATTTTATCGTTCATATAGGTACCTATTTTTCACGTAGCAGAGTTGAATAAATATAACACATTAAGACACTTTTATCATAGCGAGTCCTTTTGAGAATATGTTAAATAAAAGAGTAAGTCATTAAGAAAGGAACCGGATTGCAAAGCCCTAAGCTATAACATGGAAAGTGGTTCAATTTTTCAATTTGTTCCAGGGCGTAGAGTTAGGCGAAGCAGCGAGCGTTGGCGCCTAAGGGTTTACCATTGGACTAGTCGACTCGTGAATAAAGTGCTTGCAAAGTTCCAACCCCTACAGCAATATGCAAAGCATTCATCAAAAATACGACTAGCGAGTGCTTCTTGTCCATGTCTGCGGACTACTTATCCCATATTTATGAATAAAAAACTTCTTAATAGAAAACACGCGTGTACATAGCTGGGAGGGAAACACTTTGTAGGACTCGGTGGGAGACGGCAATGGATATCAGCTTTCGCGGTGCTAATGTGTAAATTGCATTCACAAGCCTTCAGTTTGTGACAGGCAAACATATTAGTAAGCCGTGTTCGTTGGCTGCTCTTGTCTTAATTGAACAATTTAGAAATAAATGCAGAAGAGCTGGTCACGTAGGCGGTAGCAAGCTGTGATGTACCGATCGAGGCCGGAGAAACCGCGATTCCCTCATTAATGTAAATCGCGCAGGGGAAGGCGCAAGCGCAGGCGCGCTCCAACCCACTAACCTCGCGTACTCGCGGCCGGGGACACCGAGAAAACCATGCATCAACTTAGTTACGAGCGGTATAAATACTAGCATTACTAACTACTCTCTTCGTAAAAGCATCCAACCACATATTCGTGTAAACAGGATTACAGGATATAAACCAATGCAGTCTTAATATACGTTTTTTATAGTTTAAATGTTGCACATTATCACGTAGGTAAAAATGTAGTAGGTTAAGTAGTAACATAAGTAAACTAAATATTGTACCGCAAAGGGTAACTGTTGGTACCAATACCCATTTGTAAACAACTTATATGTACACAGTTCTACAATAAATTTATTCTGATTCTGCATTATTTACTTGGTTTTTAATTACTATTGAAACGTTATTGATTGATCAAGTTTGCTTTAATAAAGTAAAAAAGTCGTAAACATATTGTTTGCCTTTCTTTGAGTACAAACTTTATTTCTTGGAAGCTCTAAACATAGAATTACTCGACAGCCTGCGATGCTGGCTTGTAATGAAGAAGGCAATTACCCATGTTAGAGCGTCAGCCATGCGAACAAGTAGAATTCCTAGTCAGTCAAATTATCATTGCACGTACCTTAGATGGCATAGCGAGACGCTTTTATATCGCAATGCCTCGGAGGAAAACACAATGAAGATATCCTCTCCGACAGTTCGCACATAATGATTATGCAACGCCGATTTATCTATCTTGCATTAATTTAACTGCCAGAACTCATTATCTACAGTGCAGTGCTTGCGCCTTTGCGGCTTAAGAGGTGAAAGTGTGTTATTAATAACTGACTACAAACGGTATTTAAGATTAAAGATGGTTTGAATTGCGTATCGGTGCGAAATTTATACTTAATTAGCAGTTCAAGACAGTTGATTAAGATAAGAGGGGCCTAATTGAATCGGACCATTAATATCGTTAATTAATATCTGTTATTGAACACGACTCGCATAGCCATTTTGGTTCGTATTGCGTTTAGCCAATATCAATATTTTTCAAATCAAACCCATCGCTTGTAACTCCAAACAAAACGTATCATGACAGCCTGCAAGGTAACCCATTGGCACATACGGCCCCATTAGAGAGCGACACAACAAATTGCAATTTCATTCAATGTAAATATCCTAAGACTTTATTCACCTAATGGTTGAACTTAGACACGCCTAATACTTCACAGACAAGTAGATTAAGCTGTTCAGCCCTGCTATTGTATAGTGATGGATTAAATCAATTTATCTTTTACGATAGAGCTCAAGATGAAGTCCAACAGCTTCTGTGATTACCTCTAATGGTGAAAGGGATTAACGCGCCTGGAACATCGTAATGTTGTTTTATCGGACACAGAGTCCGTTGTAGTAGACGTTGATTTGTTGCGCTGAGATTTAACAAACGAATGTTATAAAAAAGAAATATTACCGTACACATTTTTAGCCGAAGACTACAACAAAATAGCGACAATGTGTATAGTGTGCCAACCAGTATTAGTATGGTGAAACGTAAATAGCAGGTTGGAGGCATCCGGCTCATTGAATGCGCTGACCCCATCTGATCGGTGCTCGGGGCGCGCTGAACGTGCCGGCACATTCAGTGCCAATGCTACCCAACATGGGAATGCAGCATCTCAGATATACTGGAATCTGTTACTAATATAGAGAAGAAATCGATGCTTAGCTCGTAGTTTTATGCACATAAAGCACCGCCATGAACAGATTTAGTTAACCGGTTTATGCATCAACCGATTTCATGATTTAGTACTTTGTTAATAATATGCCATTTATTTATATAGTTATCAGTTTATAGTTAACGACTGCAAGTTGGGTATTTAGGTTGATCAGTTCCATTATCTCTGTAATAACTGTGAATGGCTATGTCAAGACAAGGCAGGATCATATTTATGCGCGTATAAAACGTAAATGAGGTCATTATGTTTAGTTGCATCGATAGTCTATTGATGTTATTTTATCGCAACATAGTATGGGGTATCATGAACGACCCACTCATCCTGGACCTCGTCGCCGGCGCATGACCTTTCTATGCGGGTCAGCATATAACTACGATGGTCTCACAACCTGACTAAGCCACCTAAGCTTCAAATTGGGATCAGTATACCCCTTATTAACATAACTACGTTCAGAGTGGATAAGACAATGGATAATAGACATGGTGACGAAAAAGCGGCCATTGAAAGGCTGCTTTATTGCAGTTTTGCGTGCACTATGTGCGAACTCAAAGCAGACTAAGTATGTCACTTAACGAATAATTATTTCAAAAAAGAAGCAATGGTGGAGTTGAGTAGTGTCTGTGTTATGAGGATACGGGGTACCCATCGTTGGCAAATGATTTACATAATTGCGTGAGTAAAATATTTCTGTTGCAACATTTGCAACTGTAAATGTTACCGAATATAACTCATGATAAACGGTATGAAATTTTCCATAAACTGTAGCAAATGGCTCTTCTATTAAGTACCTATGGTAAATTTTTCACTTTGAGAAAATTCCCGCAATAAAATACTTATGTCATGCAGGAAACTGTTATACAAATAACAAGAAGTAATTTATACCACAATAATTCTCACGACACTGCAACGTCTAGTTAAATGATCCATCTCAGGGCTGAGATTAAATTCCACAAATAAAGGGAACATAAATGGCTTATGAGTACCATAAAAACCACGAGATATCTACATTTACACTTGCTTTCGCAGGAAAGAGCCTGGCTCATACACAACTAATTTAATTTCGTAATGGACGTGTTGGTCAAACGACTAGACACTTACACCGTAAGCGACACCTGCAATGCATGAAATGAAGAAGGCTCCCCAGGAGGTTCATTCAACTATAATATAAATGCCCGTAACACAATTCAGCCTGGAAATTGCGTTCGTATAAAAAAGCACGATAGCGTTAACAATATTGTGACAAAAAAGAGTAACTCCTACACAAACGCCCCAAAACGTTATAGTCGCGTTGCTGTGATAATGATGTTATTATTGCCGGGTACTCGTCGTTGACTACAATGCCTGACAATTTGTTTATTAAGCCAACCATAGCGACATTCTCAGTAAAATGAACGAATACGATGAGATGACCGTTACAAATGCGAGTAGTGCGTGACTACCGATATAGGTACTTAATGCTTTTTAAGTCTGTTGTGAAAGAGAAAAGTAGAAGTACATTATTTTTAACTAGACCCAGAAACGTATCTTTTATAAAGGGGCAAGTACCTACCTATCTTTACCCTCTATATGTATGTACCTCAAGTTTCCGATTCTCCTTACCATCATTTTTTATTGATGAATTTGTCTACCTCTGTAATATTTTTAATCTGTTCTAACTGTTATTGCAGTTTTGTGGGGTGGTGTTTTATGTAAACGTACATGTAACTTGTGATTATTAAATAAATAATATTAACCTTTGGCAAACTGGACGAGATCCCTCAAAAGGATAAGTTCACTATTATACTTGCCCTTCCTTTTTATGGGTTTTATTAACATTGAGTACCTTATAAAAGACCCAAAGACAATAGAAACGACAAATAAAACTTTACCGACTTGGGTGAGTTCACATTGATAGATAAACAACTTAAGACAGCACGAATACATAGTCGTAGATTACTGACCGCATCGATATAACGGTACGCTACGAGTACAGCAGTTTGATTTCATTTTGTCAGTACTTTGAGATATGTGAACTACCGTTGCGCGCTTAACGACTCAATATGAATTTCCCATGAATATTTAATCAGAGGCTAATTAAACATGCAGATGGCTAAACCTATTCAAACTAATAGATTCTTATCTAGTCCAAGAGTAAATTTGGTAGGCGTCGCGGTCGCCATTTATAAATATAGCCTACGGACACCTGTTTCATGAGAGCTGCGAAGCCAATAAAATCTTTATAAACAGTTATCAATGAGAGAATCAATTTGGCATTCGGGACTACAATCGAATTGCGAATAGTGAGATGCAAAATACCAATTCAATAACTTAATTTCCCATACCAATCGGTGTAAAAAATTCAATCACATTTTTTCTCTTGTTACAGATAACAAATGTTGCCACGGCCTCTCACCGAGAACACAATGCGCCTATTACTCAGTTTCATGTTAGTGGTGTGTGCCGTAGACGCTGCCAAGAAATTCGAGGGAACGTTACGATCAGCGGCAGAGGCGCCTCCACAAGACAACATTGCCGTGGAATCGGGGTCACCCGAGCCAGCGGTCGTGGCTGCTCCCCAAGATTATAAAAATCCGGGGGCTCCGCCTCCTCCTGAAGCTTCATCTGAAGCCCCGGCGGCCCCTGCCGCCCCGGCTGAAGTGCCTGAAACTGCATCAGGAGGTGTCCCTCCGTCGGCGCCCAGTGGCGCCTCTGCCCCGTCGGCACCCGCCAACTCACTTGAAGAATGTGACCCCGAAATGATTGGATTTGAACTTGTTACTGGGTATGTAAAACACACAGATATAATATATATACAAAAACTTATTTCTATATTGAAAGCTTCATTAGCATAAATATTTAGATAGCAGGATGTAGTACTTATTGAAAACGAGAAGTAGTACCTAGCCGATAATTACTACCGTAATTATCCTTAGTCATCCCTTAAAGCGGGTCTGCAACGAACTTATCTTATTTATCTCCTCTGATCTTGCAAGTATTCTTAGTTTTATAATCACGTGCGCTCGTATTCGTGATCAATGGAGAAATAAAAATCGACCATAGATGAGGATAAGACGTAACATAATCCGCGCATAGTTGATGTATTCCATGTGTGCAGGTATGTGTTCTCGGCGCCGTCTCACATACTGGACGACATCCCCGGCACTCTCATGTTGACCGACTGCCTAGAGCAGTGCCAGGCCAACGACAGCTGCCGCGCCGTCAACTACGAGACCGGCCTCTGTGTGCTCTTTAGCTCCGATTCCGATCAACTGCCAGGTGAGTCATCATTGATACCTTTTTTTAGGGTTCCGTAGCCAGAATGGCTAAAACTTCCGTTTTCCCTTATAGTTTCGGTCTGTCTGTCTGTCTGTCCGTATGTCACAGCCGATTTACTCGGAGACTATAAGTACTACAATTATGAAATTTGGTAGGAAGATGTATTCTATAAACCGCTACATAAATGTGATGAAAAAATTAGAAAAAAAAATTAACCCATACATGTAACCGGGGGATGAAATTTTTTTTTTAATGCAAGTAGTTGTGAGGGGTATTTTTGGATAGGCCTTTAAAAATAATATAAAGGTTACTAAAAAAGTTTTCCATTTAAGTGAACCGTTAGTGAGATATTCGCTTTGAAAGTCGTACAAAATGTCCCCCCCCCCCTCTAATTTCCAAACTATGAAGATAAAAATTCTGAAAAAAATTGAGTTGGTGTACATTTATAAATACTTTCAACGATTTTTGGTTTGAATAAGTTGGGATAAGGGTTTTTGAGTTATCATTGAAAAACTGTCCTTTCCAAACAAAAGGACGTAAGTGTTGTGACTTCCCTATAAAGATACAACTTTGTTTGATTCAAGGTATTAAAAAGGTTTTTTTTTATGTGGACTAGTAGGTGTCGCTACGGAACCCTTCGTTGTGCGTGATCCGACACGCACTTGGCCGGTTTTTTATTCCAAACATGCGACCGAGACGCAAATAGATTTTATTGCAAAACCTGTATCCTACACTACAGATCATCCACGCGATAAAGCTTATCATCGGCTTTTGATCTTAAAGTGACAATGACAACATAATTAATTTATTGAAACTATTTAAAAGCTAATTGCTAATTATAAGACAATTTAAGTAAATCACTTTGATAAAAAGCATAATTAAGACGATTATTTTGCCATGATTGTAAGTTCTGGGAAAATGAACTAAATTAATGAACGTATAAAAGAATACAATAGCGTCGCGTCGATTAGTGTGTATGGTTTATGGGACACAGCAGGTGTGAACTCACATACTTACATGGCACAATGATGTCGAGTCGAACACTCTCGTTTATCCGCACACAGGTATGAGCTCTCGAATGAGCGCATTCAGATTTTTTTGTATCAGCAGATCATTTGAATGTCAATAACGGCATGACTGTGCACGCTTACCTCGCCTTATAGGTACGAAAAAAAATGTAAATACTTTCGCCGCGAAAAGGAAAACTTGACCTAGTGACGACTAGAATATTACTTATTTTGAGTTTGAGTCAGTAGACCACGTCTTGAACTTTGACCGAACGAAGAGTAAACATTATAGGTAACGAGTAGCATGGTACTTAAGCAATTTTATTTATTTCGCTCTTCATTTACTTTTTAAACTTTTGCGTGCTGTTCTTAATGCATGGCTATCTGGGAATGCGAGGATTGTGGGGGCACGGCATTTAATGCAGTGTTTAATAGGCCCTTACATTAATTAAAATATCTGGGCGACCGAGCTTTGCTCGGCGTTTTCCCGGGCATGAGACCTAGCTAGATCGATTGCTCGTCCCCGAAAACCCCCACAAACCAAATTTCATCAAAATCTTTACAGCCGCTTCCGAGATCCCCGTAATAAATAAATATATAGGTATACATACTCGTATATACAAGAATTGCTCGTTTAAGGATATAAAGAAAAACGTGTCACGAAAAAAATTTAACAAATGTGATGTCAAGTCAATTTTATAAATATTAAGCATTTTATAAAATTAAGCAAAAACATGATAAATTGCTTCTTTTGAACACGTTCCTCTCAAACCACAATCTCACCTCAAATAAATCTCGGTAAGTCACTTTGACTGGAATGAAATGGGCAAATCGTGATACTTAACTATTGTGTGAACGACCTTACTAATTGATCGTCTACTTAACCAATGTTATGGGCCGCTTTTTGTCTTAAAACTTGCTAAGTGAAAATATTAAAGTGAGAATATTTGTTCCCGAGTCTTGTTTTATATGTATTAAAATGCATTACATTTATCTATATATACATATCTATATGTATCGTCATCTAGTACCCATAGTACAAGCTTTGCTTAGTTTAGGACTAAATCCATTTCTGTAAGATTGTCTACTAATATTTATTTACTTATTTATTATCTACGCCACAAGAATATTTACGCGAGTTTTTAGAATCGTGCATGAAATGATATCAATGTATTATTGAATACTCGTTATACCGTGCGAATTCATGATGCACCTGAACCAAAAGACTTCAGTAAACTCTAGTATTAACAGTCATATTGAATTTAAACGCATAAACGGTCTAATCGTCAGTGTTCAATTCAGGGAACTGAGGCTCAGGGATCCAATTACGGATCGCTCGGTTCCCTGTGTAAATTTACTGAAATTAGCTAAGGTTGAACGCGCTTCTTGATGTAAGAACGACTCGTCTTAGAGCGTAAAATATTTAATGACGATATACGTACCAGAACTCAACCAAGACCTGCGATTCTATGAAAATTAAGTAATAAGATGCTGAAGCATAGAGCCTTTTCAGGTCGTGATTCCATTATACCTACAAGATGTAATTTTACTCATTGGATAATGCACTTTCGATGACAGTTTTTTTTATATCTGTTATATTTCCGGAATAATCGCATTTCAACACTTAACGATTACACCCTGTATAGTTAGTTGGTCATATTATAAAACAGTTCAACACAGCTTGTGACATGGCATTATGTAGTCAATTTGATATCACTTAAATTAAGAAATGCACCTGCTATATGCAAAACGGAATAGCTATTCATTGAAATAGGACACAAAATTGTTCTGGCACTGGCCTTTGTAATTAAACCATTTTGTATTCTGATTCATAAGTTGAACACAGTACCGCACGCCGCTCGTGCTATTAAATAATGTCGTATAGAAAATAGCGTCAAAGAATTACAAAGATTTTTGGCACCGTAAAAGCAACTTAACAATCGTAATCGTGACAAACTTCCGTTGTTCGCTAACGTAAAGTTACTCCCAATAACAAATCGTGACTATTCGAATTACTTTAATCATTGAAGTAAACACAATTGAAGCAAATTTCTGCAATGAATTGGATAAACTGTAAAAGAGATGTTTTTATTACAGGTGCTTTGACAAAGTCTCAGTTCCCTGTGTTCACGATTTACGCTCAGAAGTCCTGTCTTGGAGTGAGGCCGTGCGAGAGAGCGTGGTGCTTCGACCGAGTGCGCGGCTATCATCTGAAAGGGCGCGGCAAAAGGACCCACACCGTCGGATCGCGGCAGATGTGCCTGGACCTCTGCCTCGGCGAAAACGAGTTTGTCTGCAGGTATGTTTAAGTTCATGTGAAAAATGACTCAATTGCATTTAGCAATAACTTACTAGGAAACAACTTGAACGAGACAATAAGTAACGAATAGAATATGAAAGTAAATTAACTTTCAGCCTGCGGCCAAGATCTATTAACTGTTTCTAATAATGGGATGTTAATTAACAATGAACTTCGAATAAATATAAATTATCTTGGATCTTTAAGAGCGGCACGCAGCGCTCCCAAAGTACTCCCATGTAAATTGCTAATTGTTTTATTTCTAAAGCTGTCAAAATGGCTAAATAATTATAATATTTACTGTCATAATTTCTACATGAAATAATTCCGATTTTCCTGACCTATTTGTACAGTTAGTAAACATTATTACAATTTTGATGCACCTACTTACTGCTGACAGATTTGTAGTATTGTGCTACAATTTATAATAGGGATGTTGACTCAAAAAATTGTATAACTTCAATAGAAAGAAGACATAAAACTATGCCAAATAAAGTTATGCCAAATAGTGAAAAACCTATCCAAATATCTCAAAAAATAACGAAGCTACAATGGTTAGAATGTTCGTAGTTAGAGAGAGAGAGTGCTACTCAACAGTGACGTCACTGTTGAGTAGCGCCACAGTAAATGACGATCGTTCAATACAAAGGTGCGTTTTGCGGAAAAGCGACAGAAAATACCCACTCTTACAAATTTGAAGACTTATAATTACGTAATTATTTATTTCTTTGAATTACTTTTTTCCCCATTTAATTGAGTATATGAGCCTTTATGTAGAAATATTGGATTTATTGATTTTCTTTTATAGTGTCATCATCCCTATTCATTCCAAAAATAGACACTCAATTAAAAAATCAAAGTTTCAACAATTACTCGAGACCGTTTCTTAATCTGCTTAGATATAACAGCGAAATCATGAATCCAGCAGTAATTTGAATTAAAGAAATACACCCTTGGTCATACTGAAATAGGTATTATTGCTACAATAATTAACCGAATCGATAAAATATCCGGATATCAGAAAGCCATTGTAAATTATTTGCAAAGAACAGAACAAAGTGGAGCGTGCGGTGGGCGGAGTGAGCCGTGACCTGCGAACTTTCTCAGGCCGACCACGAATACTAGCAACTAGCCTACCTACACTTCTACTGCACCAATCTACTCGTAAACCTAAATAAGTACATCCTGCGAAACTAGACATACTTGTTTTCGTTAATGACACAGTTAAAACGTACTTGCTAGTTTTAAGTAATGCATAATTAATCAATATACGTGCTAGTGAAATAATGCATTGTATAATTAATCAGTTGATATTTACAACTCATCCCAAGTATTGCTCGTTAGTAAAACATACTTAGACAGTATCTAAAAGCTGAAAACATCGAAAAAATAAGCGCAGTTTTAACGATCACCAACCCACAAATGGAGGGCGTCCACTAGTAAGCGAAGAGCAGGAAATATAACACAAAGAAATAAAATACCACCATAAACCTTTTACAGACTTAGAGACTCCCCTACCTAAATGCTACCATTCAACACTATGTTTGTCATAATATACGGTTTTTTCAACATTCTACGACTTCGAATAAATAATTTCATAGCAGTTCACCGAAGGGTTTCACCGTATTGGTAAGTGGCGATCACTCATTAAGAGGAATGCCTAGCTGACCAACTTTTCAAATCTTGAATTTTTGACATAATGTTTCTGTCGCGCTGCTGGGAGCGGGAGCGGGCGCTGTCTATGTGTGAGCGCACGCACACAGGCGCAAGACGCGAGCCCGCGAATTTACTTACTGACCCAGCATACGATAAATTAGGCTGTAGGTACAGATCGCACCATAGAAAAAGTCCCCCCTTGAGCACTTTATGAAAACTGTACAATAATTTCGTCAACTAAAATGAATCCACTTTAGCTCAGACGTTAAAATGGTTGACACGCAATCAAGAGGTTCATGGTTCAAATCCAGAGATTGACAGAACTTTTTGCTTTTTATTTTTCTTACCAAGTAAATTAATGTAATGCTTTTATAATAAATGTTTATTTACGTCAATATGTTAATAGGAAAATGAAATAAAATAACGCCTAAACTTTTTTTTACTTTATTAACTTGAAATACTTAGCAATATCATATTGAAAATAATAGCGTTTTATCTTGGCATAAAAATATGTATATCTCTCTTTATTTTACACATCTAAACAAAATAATAAACAGAAATAAGAACAAATAATAATATTGTTTTTTTTTGGTTAGCTAAAATTGTGGTATATATTTATTTGGCTGCCCTGCCATAATATTATCTATACATATTATAAAACTTGCGTTACTTAGACAACTATTTACAGACAGTGCACAGCCTAAACCACTGAAGATATAACCATGAAATTTGGAACATATATTCTTTAGGGTACGTAGACGTGTACTAAGAAAGGATTTTTCGAAATTCAACCCCTAAGGGGGTGAAACAGGGGTTGAACCGTTGTATGGAAATCGTTCATTTGGAAAGTCTTAGAATTGAAACTTTGTACAAAGGTTACTTATTAAAAAACAAGATAAATGATATAGAGTTGGTATAAAAATTCATCCCCTAAAGGGTTCAAAAAAGGGATGTGAGTTTGTATGACAAAAATGTTGTTTTTCAAGTAAGAAGTTTGAAACTTCGGTCACAAGCTTCTTATGTATAGTGAAAAACATTGATTATGGCATTTTTTTTTTAAATTCATCCCCTAAAGGGTTTAAACGAGGGTTGAAAGTTCACGTGCGCAATGTGTGATTCTTTTATAGTATGGGTTTCGTTTGAACCCATTTCAAGATTTCAAAAGAGGATGTTCTCAATTCGGTTCATCAAAATGCAGATCTGATGATGGGATCCATGAGGAATCGAGGGAACTCCTCAAATCTTATAGGCAAACATACAGTGATTTTTGTGTTTTTATCAACAAATCAAGCATTTTCATACAAGAATGTGACATTTGATGAAGTGGGACTGCTGATGATGTTCAGAACAGAACTCTTCAACGACGCATAGTTCACGTTTGGCGAATTGTCCTCTTTGCTGTGTTTGTTAAGCAAGTTAGATTTACAAGACAATCATTTGTCAAGCTCGAGTTCTGATGATGGGATCCATGAGGAACCGAGGGAACTCCTCAAATGTTAAAGGCATACATAAGTTACATTACACATTTTAGTATTTTAACAAACAAATCAGGCATGCACATTTAAATAAATTGACATTTGATGAAGTAAAACTGTATGTAGGTATATGATGATCAGAATGGAACTCTTCAACCACGTATATTTTTGTTTTTTACATTTTTGTCAAACTTGAGTTCTGGTGTTGGATTCCATGATGAATTGAGCGTATACTTACTCTTCTACCATTATAAACATACTTATAGCCATTTTTAGGGTTCCGTACCCAAAGGATAAAACGGGACCCTATTACTAATGCTCAGCTCTCCGTCTGTCACCAGGCTGTATCTCGAGAACCGTGATAGTTAGACAGTTGAAATTTTCACAGATGATGTATTTCTGTTGCCGCTATAACAACAAATACTAAGAAACAGAATAAAATAAATATTTAAGGGGGCTCCCATACAACAAACATATTTTTTTATTGCCGTTTTTATAGATAATGGTACGAAACCCTTCGTGCGCAAGTCCGACTCGCACTTGGCCGGTTTTTATTTCATTGTATGGAATCCAAGAGTGCACCATCTAAGTGTAATAATCTTTCACCGGTCTCCCCGATTGAAGTCGGTTTTTTTTATTTTTATTATATAGGTAATATGTAGATTTTTATTTCATTGTATGGAATTTAAGAGTGCACCATCTAAGTATAATCATCTTTCACCGGTCTCCCCCATTGAAGTCAGTTTTTTTTTATTATATAATATGTGGATCTATAAAAAAAAATAGGTTTATTTCTATTAGGTACATGACATTTTTCTTACTCTTAATCGCCACGAGTTCTACGCGGACGAAGTCGCGGGCAAAAGCTAGTGGGTTATAAAAACCTATGATTCGTTAATAACTTTACCACTAACTAAGTAGCATTTATTCCTATATCAAGGACAAGGGTTCCCAGGTCACCTTTCTATTCAATATTCTTCCATTGTGACTCAGGGTTTTTCTTGTGATTAATAACTTTTCTGGTAATAATGATTTATCGATAATTTTTCACCACTAGCGTATCGACAATATATGTCAACGACTGTTGCCCATCCCTATTCCTTCTGTGTACGTATATTTAGAAACTGACTCCGCCACGAATTCGTGCGATAAGGACAACTGCAGCTCGGACTAAAATTCCCTTGCAAAAAACTGAAAAATCGAGGTTTCGTTCTCGACTGTTTCCTCATCCAAAACGCAACCAATCATTATAAAATTTTGGAAACTGCAAGAGCAAGAACTAATCTATGCCGCTACGTTTTGATTTTTTGGATATTTGTTGTCATATTTGTATACTGCGCCTTTTTATGGAGCCAATTCAACTAAGCCGTTTTTGCGATTTTTGGAGGGCTGTAACTTTCTTTAAAATAAAAATATCCAAAAAAACAAAACGTAGCGGCATAGATATTGATGATATTGATCTTATTTGAAAAAATCATTGCTCTAGGTTCAAAAACCAGGCAGGAAACAGTCGAGAACGTTTGTATGGGAAAATCGCAGCTAGGCATTCCTCTTAAAACCTATCGAATATCGCCCCTGGTAACAGAGAAAAATTTATGAGCTTTATGAGTAGTTGTACTTTGTACTTAATCTAGTTAACGCGGATTATTTTTTAATTTTCAATCAGAGTGAAATATTTAAAAATTAATCGCTAAAGGTGAGTTTTGAACCCAAGGCCTCAGGAATCCGTCTATTGCTCTTAACCAACTGAGCTACCGGCCTCGTCCTCGTGCCTAGTAGTATGACGTATATACTCGTAGGTAGATGAGAGTGAAAGGGCAGATACGGTACAGACAAAGTAAGAGTTCACAATGAAAGAGTTACCCAATACGGTCTTGTCCGTGTACTTGCAGGCCATTGAATTACAAATAATTGAACTTATTTAATGTTTATGGACTGTAAGCATGAAAGACGGGATGTTACATTTTTGTAGCTACTTAAGTGTTTTGCCGTATTAAAAAAGCGAGAATTTTATACATATGTATAATAAGCATAGGGCTGACCGTAGTGGTTAATTAACGAGCCTAGGGTATTCTCGTATAATTTTCATGCAATTAAATCACATAAGCAATTTTCATTGAATCCGAGATGCGTTAATGGTAGAGGAAGAATTACAGCTAATTAAACTGTCGAAGCATTTAAGCATTATCTATAGGAAAGGGAAGAAATAGTTACACGAATAGTGTTCGGGTTAGGTTTGTCCGACAAAAGATTAATTTATTCATTTATGTGTAAACATATTACTTACGTAAAATAATCCTCAATATAAATCCATTTGCACTAAGAGTAAGTAAACGAATTTGCATGAATTCGAATAAAACAACAAACGCATATTCTTGTGACGTAAGCTTAGTGATAACTTAGAAGTAACTATTACAATCGCACTAACAAGACAGGACAATAGACGTTGTAGCGGGTCATGTCTCTATACTACTCAATCAGACCCGTTCAGTGACCCGCGTCAAATCCCGCCAAGGACAGGTAACTAGTCAATTGTTATTTCCAGACTTCGGATCCTTCCTTGACATAATTGAATACTCCATCCCTCTATTAATCATACGTTACAATCTGTATTGAGCCAGTTTCTTAAACAACATCGTCTCATTAGATTGACATTCTGGCCCATATGCTTATTTATGGTTAGAACCGATAACGAAGTCAATCAGACTTCACCGGTTCGCCGTAGATGGGAAGTCCTGCGGCACATCTTAGCAGCGCACCTCATTGGATAAGTCACGGTCTCTTCCTGGTAGCCATTTCGTTACTGAATTCTACAAACGAGCATTATATACAAAGCAGGGAGGCCAATTGCACGGCCCGCATCTCAGGCGTCTAATGTAGCAGAACACGACTGTCCTATTGTGTTTATTTCCTTGTACGGTTTTTGATATCATTAACATAAATAGTGTACTGCATCCGACGTTCACATTCGGTGCCGTAGCGATTGAGAACATTACGTATGGCTTGCGCGTCTACGTCTTGTAATGAGACGTCGCGTCGTCGCAATGCCTCGAGTTGCTGTGAGTAACGGTAACGAGTTCACCCAAAAGCTTTTTGTAAGAGAAATGGAGGTCGTACCTACAGTATACAGTAACCATTTCCGCCATTTCGCACCTTTCAATATTCCGTTGAAAATTTGCGAGTACAGCATGATTTTACGTGGTCGTGTCACAGCTGAGTATCGTATTGACACGTGTACCGTTGGGTTGGGTACAAATCCTCGTATCGGCATTGAAACAAGCGGGTTGCGGGTTGCGGCGCACCCCAGGCGGCGCGCATCGCGATCGTCGACAGTCACGACATTTGGCAAATATTCCCCGGATGTGGCGGCGCGCGGGCGCTGCGCCCGCGCCCTGGCTGCACTCGCGCATGCGGCGGTGTGGGAGCGCTTTGCCCTATCGCTTCCTGCTTCCATGATACGATAAACCAATAAATATGTACATTGTTCTCGGAGTTCAAGTTTCCTAACAATACTCAATTATTAATTTTAATGTACATATCAATAAAGCAATCAATCATCATTTCAAACCCACACACAATGCTGATAAACAGCGAAATTTAACCCGGATTTAGACGAGCTTCAAGGCACATCGGAAAATCTCACAAGTTTAAATTACAACTAATACAAATGATGATTTACAAATGGCCTATTCTTTGCTCACTCAGTTAAGACCACCCGGGCTGAAACATCATATAATAATGGATACTGCATAGCGAATGATTATCATACATATTCATAGCCATAGGCAAAGACTAGGAATTATATAGACTGCCAATGCCTATACATTGTGGCGTAATTTTAAAATAATGGGCCTGCTGTAGCTAGTTTCACTATGGAGAGATCACTTTACCATTTAATTCGTATGTCACTAAGACCTCTGCTTAACACATAGCGCCATCTGTTGGGAGCTTCTTCGTTGTGTTCATAGATGGCGCTATGTGTTAAGCAGAGGTCTTAGTGGCATACGAATTAAATGATAAAGTGATCTCTCCATAGTGAAACTAGCTACAGCAGGCCCATTATTTTAAAATTACGCCACAATGTATAGGCATTGGCAGTCTATATAATTCCTAGTCTCTGCCATAGGTAAGGTAATTTAAGCTACACCAGATTCAATTAGTTTCTTTTACTTGATTAATGTATGTGTAGGATACTACATCATAAAATGATAATTTCGAAGGTTAAATCATTTAACCTTTGAAACTCATTAAATCGTTATTGTGATGTCTTATCCAACGCTCAATTTTATGTAAATGCATGTTAAGTTAATATCGCTCTTCATCGCATGGCGATAGGAAGACAAAAGCTGAGGCAAGGGATTTTTTGAGATGAAACTTTGAGATAAACTGATTTTCTGAAGCGCCGTTGCGCTGCTTTATGTGCGTGTGCGCGACTGCGAACCACAGACCCCGCGATTTGCGCGCGACATTCACGCGCGGTTAAAAACTACTGACCGCCATCAGTATGCGACGAGGACCATGCTAATAAACTAGTTAAGAACTAAACAGGAAACTTGTAAGGTGAAAGACCCAATAAGTAAAACAACTTACATTTTCACAAGTAATTAAAGCTACGATCAAGTACTAAAGGTGCACATAAATCGAGAGACAATTTTGTCAAAATTGTGATCGATTTTTTTTTGTTTTGTTGCTACTTCTTATTTAATTAGGTATTTGAATATTGATGCACAAAAGAAATAAGTATACGAGGCCTCAAGGCTTTCTTTAGTGTCTTTCTCATCATCATCATCATCCTGGCCGATTTCGACCACGGCGACTGGTAAGAAACTGGCTAGTGAGAGCGTCGTTCGAGAGCTTTAGTGTCTATGCCAGTCAACAAGGGCCTGGCTCCGTAATATTATGGTCGCAGTTATTGCGTGATAAACGGCAAGATAAAGCATCTGTCACTTTCTATCGAGTGGCAGATATCAGAAACTGACAGATGCTTGATCTTGTCGTGGCCAAACAGAAACGTGCAAAGGTTATTAATAATTATCATTTTGGCCAAGTTAACAAGTAACGACCCAGCATATTCTAAGAAAATGTGATAAACAAAGCCCCTTTCGAATTAAAAAGGGCATACATTTAAGATAAATAGTCACAAAAAGGCTATTACGGGTATTATGAACCAGAACACGAGACATTTGCGCTATCTTTTGTGAAAATGCGTTCCCGCGGGTTAGTGGGGTCATCTGATCGGGACCGACTGCGCATCACGAGAAAATATTGAGTGAGATCGACTTCGATAATACGCTTGTGGGTGGTCACTAAGTAAAACAAAAGTAAAAATGGAGGACCTATTTTGATTACGATATATTTAAAACAGGCCAATTTATCCAAGTAAATTCATGGATAACATAGGTAAATGCGACTGAAATAACTTCAAAATCATCATAAAAATATGAATGAACTGCACTTTCAATTTCGTACACTTTGAACTTTAACAACATCTCATGTTACCTTCATATTATTATTTTAATGCGAAATTATGACAACTAGATGACGATGTGAATACGAATTAATGGAAGGACCGGTTGTCGGAAATAAAATACCAACATTATGAATTGAGACCAAAGTATTGCCGATCGAGTTGCAAATGCTTCATTTTATACTCACTTAAGTGATAAAATTTTATAAGACTGCTGAAGTCAATTCGTGATTACCATAAATTAAGTCGTCAGCAAATACACGTCTGGATAAAAAACCCGTCGATTGTATGTACTATGCGGTTAAGTGAACATCTTGGGAAAGTTCACACAATGATAAAAAAATATACAACACTATAGCCGATGCTAAACCACGTGAAACATTGTTGCAGATCGGCGAACTACAATAATAAAACGGGAGAATGCGTGCTGTCTGACATGGACCGCATCACACTGGCTGGCACTAACTCTTTCCAACAAAACGAAGGTAATTGATACGTATTTTTCTTTTGTTGAATTAATAGCTTCCGTAAACTATCGCCGGGTTTAAACAATACCTTTTTTTTGTTATAGAAACCGACTATTTGGAAAACAACTGCGTTGAAGAACCAACGAAACTTTGCGAGTTCAAAAAAATGGGTGGGCGTATTCTAAAAACTGTGGATTCTGTGTATCAAGACGTTCAAACAGTGGAGGAATGTAGGGAACTGTGCCTCAATTCACCTTTCCGCTGTCATTCGTATGACCATGGAGATACGGGTGACCACGTTTGCCGTCTTTCTCATCATTCTCGTGCCACTCTAGCTGATATTCAGGTAATGTCAAGATTCTTCTTCATCATCAGTCGTTCGTTCCATCAAAGCTGAGATTCTTGACATCATGTCAAGATTAATTTCCTGTTTTTTTTTTACAAAATCTATATGTAAGTTATTTATTTTCAGGATCCCTACTTGGAAGTCCCAGAAGCCGCAACCTACGAACTGTCTTCCTGTTACAATGTCTCTATTGATTGTCGCTCTGGTGATATGGTGGCGCGTATTCAAACATCCAAGTTGTTCGACGGCAAGATATATGCAAAGGGAAGTCCCAACTCCTGCGTCGTCGACGTTAAGCAAAGCCTCGAATTTGAACTACATATGGGATACAACAATATTGAATGCAACGTTAAGCAAAACGGATTGGGCAGGTAAAATAAGTATATAATATATGCAGTATTGATTGTCTGCACAATGAATGAAAGTGCGATTTTAGTGTAAATTATTCCTAATTGTTACAGATACTTAAACGATGTTGTAATTCAACATCACGACACTATCGTCACTTCATCAGATCTTGGTCTAGCTGTGACATGCCAATACGACCTTACTAACAAGACTGTGGCCAACGAAGTCGATCTCGGCATTACTGGCGATATCGCGACTGGTCTTTCGGAGGAAGTTATCGTGGACTCGCCCAACGTAGCCATGAGAATTACGGACAGGAGCGGAGACGACATCATTGCTTCCGCTGAAGTCGGAGACCCCTTGGTAAGCTCTAAATATTTCTGCATGAGGCTGGGTGGGGTAATCAAAAGAATATGAAAACGCCTCCTCCTCTGTCGTTTCAATGGAATCTTGAAATTGTAGCATAAATTTACTTGACTTTTTTTGTGTTTTTATAGGCTTTACGTTTCGAAATTATGGACCCGAATTCACCTTTCGAAATTTTCGTCCGGGAGCTTGTTGCCATGGATGGTGTCGACTCTAGCGAAATCACTCTCATCGATAGCGACGGCTGCCCAACAGATCACTTCATCATGGGACCTCTATTCAAATCATCTATGAGCGGAAAGGTAAGAGATAATTCATACGTGCAAAAGTAATAGTCAAAATGATTAACATGGTTTTATTAAAGTTTCTTTCTTATTCTCCTAATTTCATATCTTGCATTATTAATCAATTTTCTTACTTTCCATTGCAGATGCTGCTGTCACACTTCGATGCATTCAAGTTCCCATCGTCAGAAGTGGTACAGTTCCGTGCCTTGGTGACTCCTTGCATGCCTACTTGCGAGCCTGTGCAGTGTGACGGCGGCCCGAACGAGCTGCGCTCCGTGACGTCTTACGGACGCAGGAAGAGGCGTTCGACTCCTGCTGCACCTACCGATGATATGCTTCTAGTTCAAACCATCCAAATTACCGACAAGTTCGGCTTTGATAAGCAACGCGCGAAGAACGTTACCGAGGACTCTGTTTACGTTAGGGAGACTGAAATGACCTGTGTAAACGCAGCAGGAGCCATGCTAGCAGCGGCCGCTTTCCTGGCTGCACAACTGGTTGTTCTCGCGGCGTGGACCTGCAGTTGGCAACGACGACGCGCAGCCGCGAAAGCTGCAGAACTACTTCCCGGACCCAACGCTCCCTCAGCTCTCTGCAAAGTCTACGATGCCAGTTTCTCTCGCGCTCATCAGAGGCACTTCTGAGTTCAAGTAGACACGTCAACGTGATCAGCGTTCGCAATAGTAGTTTATGTTAGTTTTAAACCTCCGTCGAGTTTCAACTCACAAAGGTCGCCATCATTACTTCAGAATGGTGTTGATCTTTTTGGAGTACGGGACGGCGACAGAGGTTAGTTAATGGTAGTGTCCAAGCACGTCAGCGCCGTGAGCTACGTACGGGCTAGCGGCGAGGACGCGCGCGACGCCGAGACAGGGACGACCAGAGGAGCGTGCGCGACTGTGGATGGATGCTATGAGCGGAGCGATCTGTCAGCCCGTAGAGTGCATGGATGTATGCTTGTGGTCGCTCGCTTGTCCCCGTCTCTGCCGTCGACGACGGGCCGCGGCCGTGAGTCGTTATCGAGATCACGTCGCTCATTCGTTCACTTTACGCTCGGCCATTCACTTGCGGAAGTCCGAAACGTATTGTACCATATTTTTTTATAAAAAGTAGCGTAAGCCTGATTTTAATGATAGTGATAAGTAAAAAGTAACTTTTTTGTACCTTTTAAGTAGATAACCGAACGTGCGACCTAAGTCAAGAGACGATGGATTGACGGCCGTCCCGACATCGTAATTTATTCAATTTAGAATTTAAGTTTTTTTACTTAATTTATGTCTGAGAATGCAATTATAGCTATTTAATGAATTTCTAATATAATAGAAATGCCTAAATGAATATGAAGTGCTATCTTTTACAAATAAGCCGATTTATCTAATACTTATGTAACTAGTGCCTTGAAAGTGAAACGATTGCAATAGGTAGTTAAAATAATGTTATTGTAATACCCTGACTCATCCGGCCAAATCTATTTTACCTACAAATAAATATTGAAAATATATTTGGTTTTATTTTTGAAGTGATGTTATCTACTATATATATAGGTATATAAATAAACTAGTGGCTCTGTGAGTTGTAGACCTCGCGAGTGTTTTTATTTATAAATTACAAAACTGACTCAACAAAGAAATGTACATATAATATCGAACCTACTCACAAAATTTCGCGAGAATCGGTTGATAAAAACGACCAATGGAGGAAACCAGCCGGAGATCGGTCCGCAAAAACATACAAATACATTTAAAAACAAAACTTGTAATTGAAAATTTCCAAAAACTGCTCACAAAATTTCAGGAGTATCGGTTGAGAAATGCGACCTGTAGATGACAACCGCCGGAAATCCGGACTTAAGAAAGCATTTTGTGGAAGCTGAAGCAGAGATCTTCAATTCACTCGGTCAATAAAATTAAATAAATAAATAATAAATATTTGTGGACAATCTTACAAAAATCGACCTAGTCCCAAACTAAGCAAAGCATGTGCGACTTACGACGGTATACATACTTACATAGATAAATATATAATTAATCACACAAATAAATGCTCTGATCGGGATTCGGACCCGGGATGCCCAGCTTCGTAGGTCACTACTAAAGCTAAAGTGGTCGTCAATATATAATACCTTAATTATACATACGCGAGGGGTCTGCTACAATGCAAGACATAAATGACATTAATAACTGTAATTGGCACATAATACGTGCGAATACGAATACATTGTCGTCCCGCTGACTAACCGCAACTCCTCGGGGTTGAATTTAAATAAAGTTATTGTCTTAAGTGCTATGCCATGTTAGGTGGTTAAAATGAGGCCATTGGCATTTAAATTCACGGACAGGTGGTTTGTGGTATTTTAATGCAGACTCATTGTATTAAAATTCACATTCGGAAAGAAATAAGATTTTATACAAAATAAATTTGAAGCACTTTTTATCGCATTGTTATTCACCCAATGGAATTACATGAGATGACAAACAAGTGCTGAAAAATTGGTTTGCAAAATCCAAAAGTTTGTTATAAATAAAATTAATACATTTCAGACTTGATTTGTTCCTGCCATGTTATCTGTTAGTTCAATTATGCACCTCACAATACAATACATAAAGACGTGAATTGACTAACGCTTTACGTATTCGACGATTACCCTTAATTTGACAGTGTCCAGCCTAGACAGAAACTTTGACCGTCTTTTTGTATTTTTCTCTCGATCAGAATCTTTTGGACGGCGCCGTGGCTTGAACTATGGATTTATGAAATTTTTGTCAAATTAAAGGAGATGGAAATACATTGTTAGTCCTACTACAAAGGGTGAGGTGAGGTGAGGTGAGGTCAAACATATCTTAAATGTCGACTGTAAGTGCAGAGTCTCAGAATACATGGGTTTTCATCATCATCATTTTCAGCCTGTAATCACCCAGTGCTGAGCACCCCCCTCCGAGCCTCCCTTCGAGTACGCCACTAGTCCCGGTCTTGACTCTTGAGCCAGTCTTATCCAAGAGTGACCAGAGAAATCGGTTTTCTACATCACTATATTAGACCGCTATAACTCGAAACACATGCAGTACTTAAATTGTAAGACTACTAAGAGTGGAAGCACACTACGAGTATGACGTAAGTATACACAAAACTAACACACTTATAAAGAATACACAAAGCTTATAAAGTACGAGACAGATTGGCGTGACGGTGATTCTGTCTTACTCAAAATGCGGAAGCCCATTGCGGTGCACGGCTAAGCCATAGGCTGCATTTTCATCAGTGTTCCACCGTGTTTCCATAAGCTACGAAGTTATAGGTATAGTGCGGAAATCACGAAATGCAGGTTAGCTTGTCTCTGCTAAATATATTACCAACAACAGCCTAAATTATAGTATAATAAGACCCGATTAAATATGGTCGGATCATAATGTTATACCTACGTGTAGCAATCAAAGAAGCCCTTGACCAGATGACATTTCTCCTTTCAACTGTTCGTGGACAGTCAATGAGGGCTATCGTTTTTGTGTTCAACAGTTGGCGCCACTGCGCATTTGGTCCAACTGTCAAAGTTTGCTATTGGTTACTATAGGCGTGAAAACAAAATTTTCGTTGAAATCGTATTTAAAACATTCAGAACGTACCGTAAAAATATCTGTCCAACATTTTTGTTCGGATAGTTCAGCAGTCCCGTTTTGTTCGGAAAAAGTAAGACAAAAGTTTACGAACGATAAAATTGTCCCAAAGCATTGAAATATAATCAATCTCAGGTAAGTATTACAAAATAAAATTCTCACCATACTATTCTAATTAGAAATAAACCCGCGATATCCACCCAAAACAGTGAGATTTGATATTTCGGAGACCACGCATCACACTAGCGCCTCTAGTGGCGAAATCATAGACGGTAGCCGTCATTGCAAAAAATATGTATGGAAAGAATCCTCTTATAAACATGTACCGAAAACTTAATTCGCCGACATAAGATGAGAGCCCAGGGACATATTTTTGAGTATGTTGTTGTATTCGTATGCACCAATGTTTTTGAAATTTCGTCTAGGTAAGTATACCTACCAAAAACCTTTGCAATACACTGTCTTCTCTTATTCATAACATGTCAAATCTGTAGTCGTTAAAATCGATTTGCCCTCATGTGTGTCACTTTGTTATCGATTTGACCTCATTGTGTGTCACTTTGTTCACGTGTCTTAAAAGAGAAATTCAAAAGGTATTTCAACCAACGGAGACTTATTTCAATAAGGATAATCTTGCTTTAAACTTACAAATACTATCTCGTAGATAAAATCAATCTAGGTATGTAAATAGGATAGCGATTATTGTATTCTAATTTAAAAAGAGCTGGTTAAATTAAATCGCTATTCTTAGTGTATTCGCTATTAGAGCTAATTCGCCAACAAATAAAAGCGTAGGGTAGGTACAGTCAAGGGCACCAATATGTATACACTTTTTTACCTTATTCCATTGAAATAAGGTCCAAAAATGTATACATATTTATGCCCTTAACTATACTTGACTTAAGTGCAGTTCGAAATTCTTGGCTTCTCGCTGACTGACACTAATAATCATAAAATAGTCATAATTGTTTAATTACGTTATTATGCATGAAGCGCCTATATAAATATACCTAGCATTTTCAATTAGTATCTATCTACAGGGTGATGAAACTAATTGGAACACGGAAGAATTTTTAACTATGACATAGGTACAGTCAACCAATTTGTTTTCTAGGCCACTTCGTACCTTGTCACAGTGAAAATCAATATGAAAGCCGCTAGAGATCTTATATCAATGTCACTGTGACAAGGTACGAAGTGGCCCAGAAATCAAATTGGTTGACCGTACAAACTGCCGGCGCCATATTTAACGGTCTGTAATCGTATGTTGGTGTAATTAAACCACCCTAAGAGATAAAACGACTAGCCACATAGATAACAAGCTCAATAATATTATGGGTACTGTGGTAGATATGACAAAGTTTTACATAAAGTCACATTTACATTCTGTCAAGGGCATCTTCATACATGCTGCAAAAGTAAGTAGATATTTATGTACAAAAAGCAGCAAAAGCTATTAACAAAAAGTGAATCGACCATTCAAACGAGCATGAAAACGTCTACCCTGTGCCGTCGAGAAAACTGAATGTTTGTCAATTTTGGCCTCTATTTCAATCGCTAAAACAAACAAACATTCAGATTCCTCGACTATACATAATCAGTATAATCACTAAAAATGGCAAACGTGAACTATCAAACAAATTGAATTTCGTCATTCATTTCACTTCTGTAAAGGACACTATACACTCATCTTTTACAATATAATTTAACTTTTAGAATACGCTATTTGACTAAATTTTTTTTATAATGCCAATCGAACCAGTTTTTAGAGACGATCAAATTTCTTAATGGGACCAACAATATTTAGAGCACAATAAAGGGCTAATATTAGGGACAAACCTAGCTCGACGCGAGCGTCCCTCAAAAAGGCTCCTACAAATTGGCCCTGGCAAATGACGTCATTTGCACAGCATTCGACCAACCGTTGTATGGGAAATTTAGTATTTTGCTGTTTTAGTCGTAAAATAATGCGTTTAGGGACATAGTTGCCGTACAATTATTTTTTTTATTTTTACATAAGCATTCTATTGATACGTTTTATTTGCACTGAAAAAACGAAACGCTAGCAAAGTACCAATTTGGCTCGGTTAAAAAATAGTTAGTTACATACAACCAAGATTTAATTAAAATGCGAAAAAATGCTTAGTAAATGATAAACAAGCAAATTCTGTTAAACGTTTTTGGTTATTGTAACAAAACACTTATTAATTTCCGAATGAAGATCTCGGTAAAGATAATCTTTACCCGACTCAGTTAGAAATAACGAATTTTACACTGTCATTGTTTAACTAGTGCATTATTTAATGACAGACCTTGCACGACTTGCTTAATATTAGATATGTTGTTTTGTTGCAAATAACTGCGTGAATCACTAAGAAACAAACAAGTTGCTTTAGTAAATATAATCCTTCCTAGGCAACGGTCAAATCTGACATGTTCTGCATCGCGCTATCGAAGTTTCTTAAGTCAGTTGCGTATATAGAACTTCCAACCAACTCTCATTGGACTTCGGTCCCTGAGAGATCTCTCTATTGTCGTTTCTTCCTGTGTCTCCTATCTATTGTATATATGTATATTGTTTGTAGATATCCCTTTCATGTATATATTAACACTGTATATTATTCCTATAATATAGGAGCACATTTCTCTTCTACATTGGTGACCCCGACGTGATTTGAACACGCAACCTTCTGGTATTAGCTGACAACTGCATTATTTAATTTTAAACATGTAGTTACCGAATAAATCGTTTAAAAATACTAAATAACTGGGTTAGTTTTCTCTGATTACAAAGTAAAAATTGGCTAATTGCAGCCAATTTAACTTTAACAATTTTTAACCAAGTGTATCGGTTACTATTTGATAAGTGAGAACAACAAAGTTGACTTATTTAATTTTAGCTACAAAGTTTGCAGGTGCTATATTGACAAACTCGGTGGGTTATTTTTGACAGTATTTTTGTTATTTTTAACCCAGACGTTTTTTCAGTGTGAATTTTGGACGGTAAAAAAAATTACATAATTTTCTGAGTTTTAATGATTAATATATTTTTATGATTTTGGTAAATTTTTATAATTTACGATTTATTGTGATATTTTGATGGCTAACTATCCAAAAAGTGACACTGTGTTATAAACTTTAACATGTGTCAAATACCCTATTGTCCGCACTGTCCTGTATATACTTGCATAAATAAAGTAGAAGCGGAGGCCGCATGCCTACCTTAAAAGGTCACAAATTACCTTCACACTCATATAATCAAATTTATTTATTATCCATACATAAAAGAACACAAAATCTCATACGCACGTCAACAATGTTTCCATAAATATAAAATAAATAAAAAACAAGTATCAAAAAAATATACATAAAAGAGACCTAGATCACCTTCACACTCTCTCGTGGAATACTTGCGCCATATTAGGCAGGCTGCAGAGCAGACATCAAAGAGATGAAATCTTTTGGTAAGGTTCGCTCGGCACTATCACGTGTGAAGGGGCAGGGGCACGCCTCACGTCGACATTCGTGCCAGAGATTAAATCGGCGGCGGCACGCGACACCAGCACGTGTCGTTCTTGCAAAATAAACCATTAGCAAGTGACGCAAAGACCGCATTGTTTTGCGCCGAAACTGATTTTCAGATAAAAACCGTAGGGGCATGGAAATGTGCGATCCTGAAAACTAAGACCAGCCGGTTGCTCGGTGTCGACGGTGTAAGCCTAAGCTTTACTTTTTTTTTACTTGACTATGGCTTTAAAGGCCGGGTCCAATAAAGCGATAGGAGTGCGCGGTTGGAGGGTGTTCTGGGGAAATTCTAGGGGAAACCTCCGACACGACCACGCGGGCGGTTTAAACACTAGAATAGTCTAAGTTTGCGCTCCAGTGTGATTGATTGAGCGTTTTCAACCGAATCTTAGGTGTCAGTGGAATCGAGCTACTGGGAGTTTTGTCGCTGGTTCACTTAACCTAGCCTAGCTGAGAAGAAACTTAGCTAGGCCCTACCTGGGTCGGACTGACTCTACCCGGTATGCGGCGGTACCGGGACGAATAGGGACTTTATGTGTCTGTGTTGTCGTGTATGTGAATTGTGGACGTCCCCGTCGGCGAAATGTTTGCGTAGTGTCGGGTCCGTGTGTGCCTAGGACGCCGGACCGTGCGCCTCCTAATCAGTGATCGCAGAGTTAGGACTTAGCTACTTTCAATAATAATATGATGTTTTTACTTTCGGTACAGTGTCTTTTAAACGCTCTTTTGAACAACCACGCATGCCACATCAGGAAAAACTTAATGGCCCTATTAAGTAATTTTTTGGGCGTTGTATTTTTTTTTCGTTAGAATTGCATGCAAAATTGGTAGTTTGGAAGAGCTCCTGATTCTGTACAAGTAAAAAAAAAACAATATGGCGCCGAAAAAAAAAATTTTTCCATACAGTTTTCATGCAATTCTAAAAAAAACTACAACGCCAAAAAATTGGCCCAATAATGACACTTCGAGCTAGGGTAGTTGACCAAGTGAAGTCAAAGTACGGATGGATAAAATTTTCATACAATAACTCGCTTTATGGATATGGCGATAACAAGTTATACTTTCCTATTAAGAAAGCCAGCGGCCATATTACATTATTTGCATTATCAATAGTTATTATTTATTTTTTAAGTATATATTTATCTACAGGGTGGTCCATAAGTAAGTTCACATTTGAATTAGCTACTAAGTCTATTTGAGCGGGAGGCGGGGAGTGGTGGGTACGTCAAATGAAAGAGCGGCTATTAGGCATTTAGTTCCATGGAGTCATTCAATGGAGAACAACGTGTATTTTATGTACGCGAATATTATCCAAACCACGTTTCTGCAACCGAGGAGAAGAGAAAATTTTGTTATCATTACAACATGCATGATGATAGTGCCTATTGTTGTCCCGTCTGTTCGAATAATAAAAAATGGATTTATAAGTTCGAAAAGAAGGGGTTTGCAATTAAATATGCCATGATCCCGCCGGCCAAGGACGTCCCTGAAAACGTAGATCATGTTAGAGCGTCCGTTCAAGGTCAACTGGGTTTTCAAGGAGATTAAGTGACAACGTCTGATATAAACTGCAAATGCAGTGCGTCATGTCGAATTGTTGCAGATTTTTTTTTCTCCTGCACTTCAAAACTAAGGGCTACAACAAACTCACTGAATTTCAGCAAGATCGTGCATTGACGCTATTGCTGCCGTCCGGGGATTATTTCGAGAAAAAGTGACTTCCAAAAGAGGTAACATAATCTGGCCATCTCGAAGCCCAGCTTTATCGCCAATTATTATTTATCTTTGGGGATATAATATCAAAAGTCAATTTTTTATCAGCAACCCAAGCTCCATCGAAAATTAATAAAAAAATAATGGCGACGAAATGCAAGGAATTCCCCATAACACTCTACGCGCACTGATGCGAAATTGCGAAATTTCCGATCAAGGTTCGGTGCTAGGATAGGAATAAAGAGCTACATTTAGATAATGTTACTATATTAAAAAATAAAATCCCCTTATGTCTACTTTCATTGTAAACAAACGTTTTCATACTGTGTATTTGTTAAATTATTCATAATCCTATATCTTTAAACGAGCAATTCTTGTATATTTATGTATTTATTTCGGGGATCTCGGAAACAGCTCTAACAATTTGAAACAGCTCTAAAAATGATGAAATTTGGTATGTGGGGGTTTTCGGGGACGAGCATTCGATAAAGCTAGGTCTTATGCCCGGGAAAACGCCGAGCAAAGCTCGGCCGGCCAGATATTGACATTTTAAATGTGAACTGACTTTTGGTCCACCCTGTATATAAGTATGTATATCGTCGCTTAGTACCCATAGTACAAGCTTTGCTTAGTTTGGGTCTAGGTTGATTTGTGTAAGATTGTCCACAAATATTTATTATTATTTGAACAAGTCGGCCCAGTTAAGGGGAGGTATCCCCAACGCAAATGTCCCGCTCTAACACGCGTGAGTTTACAATTGACCATCCCGCTCTCTACGCAAGCTCTGCGCGCAGTTTTGTAAATATTTAGCTATAGTCATTAAGCCAATCATTTTATCAAAGCAAACCCTGCGAATTTGTCTATAACTATTTACGATCTTTAATTGAGTACAAAAATTAAATGTTAAATATCAGTAATATAGCCGTAGTATTGAAAAAACATTCCAAAAAGGGGTAACTTCGCGATTTTTTTCTATCGAGTGAAATTGATCAGGTCATGTAACTGACTGCGATTTTGACTAGACAATATCCTTATGTAACACATATATTTTTTTTAGATTTTAAGACACTATATTCTATGTCTCAGATGGTTTTTAAAAACTCAAAAGTGGTAATACACGGCCTTAATTTCATTTGCCCCATGAGATATGTAGTATAAATGACAAATATTGTTAGTGTTTTATTGAAATACGGACAAGGAAATTTAAACTAAAACACGCAGTGACCGTTACTTGTCGCCAATAAACCGGTAGTGTTTCAATGGTCCATAAAACCGAAATGCTCAATACAACATTGTTCGAAAGATAAAGTCGTTTACAATAATATGAAATATTCATAAAATAACGCAGTGTGCAGCTACCGAGAATTGCGAGTAGGCACACGCTGGCGAAGCGGTGAACAAATAAACCGAGCTGCATAATCGAAGATTGACAGGCATCTGTCACGAGCCATCAGATTCTTGAAATAGATGTAACGTGGAATTCAATTTGATTCCAAAGCTGAACAGAATAATGCCCTCGGATAGGCTTAACAGGTTCCACGGCGATCGTGGAGGGTCGATCAGCATCAGATCCTTGAAACAGTCCTGGATCTACTTATTCAACGAATACACGTATTTGAAGATTTTATCTAGCGTTCGGCATCGCGACACAGATGAAACATTGCGCGCAGACTCGGTTCTCATGAAATATGTAATCTGATTAAGTATTACAATAAATGAGTCACGCTGGAGACTCAAATAGCGTATTGGCCATTAAATGAACAATAAATACAAAGAAAAATATAGTAAAGCATCATAGAATGCCTGTTTTGATATGAATGACTAGGTGTTATTAACAGATCTAACCTTCAATGTCGCTATTGTTGTGGCAAACGGGCACTAACTGAGCCTTTTTAATACAAACTGGCACACTTTCGCTGTAAAAAGGAAAGTAAATGTAGGTATATGCATTGAAATTCGCTATAGATCTAATAAATAATTAAACACAAAGATAATCGAGACTCTCGGGACGAGTGTTCCTAATGAAATATCAATTTTAAAATAGGTGTTAAATTATGAATGTTTTATCTATTACTGGACTTTTTTCTGTCATTAAGAGGAGGGGTAGGGCAAGCTCTCTCCATACAAACTTTGTGCAGGATTTTCTTCGTTTGTGTTTGCATTAAAGTTATGATTTTTGGTCAGTATGCTTATTTTTTTGCTAGCTATTTCGTGATGTAATTTTTATTTTTCATTTATATTATTTTTAAATTTTTTCATTTTTTTGAAATATTTGAAAATTTCCACATCACTTTCTTCGCATATCTAATATTTACATCCAAAAAAATATGACATTCGTTAGTGCCAAAACCTACGAATAAAACGTGCACAGAGTTTGTATGGAGAATGCCTTGCCCACCCCTGCGCCTTAACATATTTAATCGCTTACTTATAAATCATTCCATCGATATTACTAGCAGATAGAATTGTGATACTGAATTGTATAGATATTGTATAATCCATTAACTATATTGTATAATGTTTTTAATCAATTAACCTTTGATAGAGTACAGTTACGTTTATTCGCAGTCTTATTGAATTATCAATGCTCTCAATCAAAAAGATAAAACAATCAAAAACCAAATAAACAAAAAATTGTTTCTAATCAAGTTTATAAACTGGTATTAATAAAATGATAATTAAATATCTCGCGAGCACAAAGTCATCGCTTTGAGAACGATGGACAGATAAGAATTTTTAATGCGACGCCTCTTTAATTACCTACAAATGAACCGGTCCCACGGAGTGGACGCCGTCGCCTGCAGACAATAGCGCCATAAGCTAATTATTAATGGGCTTCCATCGACCGCTTTATGGCTTTGTGCAAGGCGAGGCAGAGCCACGGCACTACAGACAAGATAACAGGTACGAGTAAAAACAGTAGCGAGCTACAGTTGTAACGTAGTGATTTTTTTTTCAGCAGAGAAGTAAACGTTTGTAATATAAATAACCAAATTTTCCATATTTCAAAAATAATGATTTATTAGACATATATTAAATCTCACAAGAGACTGGCAACTAAGATTCTGTCCTACTGTGATAACAATGCTGCTGTCTATCTAGATAGCACATGAGCGCATTTACCTATGTCGGATATAACGATACGAGTATTATTCTATTACCAATACGAAACACACTTTTGTCTTTTAACAAACAATATTAGTGTCACCACTCTTTCTTACCATATGACTCATTTATGAACACGCGGCGCCTAGCACGTAGTGTGTAGCGTTCTTTGATTCTAGTGCGATCCGGCAATGTGTATCACGAGACACCGCGTGTCGGGATAAACATATTATATAACTAATCATTATTTAAAAAAAAAAAAAATACTATACGCGTTAAGTCATTTTCCGACGTTTTTACATCCGTGACATTCCATCAAGGGGGACAAATGTGAGAATGAAGGATGCTGTCTAAACATCCACAGACAATATAATCATGCACCCTTGACTGTTTTATGGCTCGCCAATCTCGGCATTCTTGGTGAGCATTTTTTCCATTTAATTGTCGATAGACTGCCCATAAATGTTTGATGTAACTTCTTCGATATACCCGTCCATTTCATTTTGTAGGAAAAGAAAAGGAACATTTGATTACTTATTTTATATAGGTCGTAAACAGATGTGTATTGATCGCGCATATCTTTTTAACTCCATAGGTTTAAATCTCACCGGGTTGTCTTCTTTTAATAGTTGGTATTTCTCTATGACGCGGGAATTGTCGATAGCAGGTTTAAAAATAATAGGTATGTTATTTGCGCAAGAAAAGTCTAAGGTCTATGATTTAGGTACGTGAAACTTTATGCATCAACATGTTACTAATTTATAACATTATTTTTATGTATATGAATATGGTAAAGCAATTTTAAATAGAAAACTTCCGTGAGTCGCAGACATATTGAAATTTGAAATCTAATAAACGGGTTACTCACGTCTGTATCGTCGAATATCGCTCTATGTATCGCTGTATGTGTGTTAAACGCGAGGCCGCTGCGACCTCTCATGATTAAGGACCACGTATTGGCCCGAAACATGTCGAGCGATATTCGACGATACAGACGTGAGTAACCCGTTTATTAGATTTCAATATAGTAAAGCAAATTAAATGAACTTCATATTTACGAGTAACTTTTTGTCCATTTTGGTGATTTTTCGACAGAAGTTGCATTTTTATGATTAAGCTATTATGATTTCATTCTTAAAAGAAGTCTTTTAAAGGCAATTTCTCACGGCCGTCTCATTTTCTCAGTTAAATTAAAATATACAGTCTGCCGGCTACATGCAAATTCACATCGTCTGCGGGTTAATGACGAGCGTCATACATACATAACATACCGAAGCATGTTATTTTTAATAATTATAGAAAATTAATTTAGTCACACCGTAGCGGGTGCTTTTTAGCACTAAGGGCCATTGGACAATTACCAATCCGTCCGTGAAGATGGGTGATACGTAATTGAGAGCATCCGTTTGCGTGTTTGCATAGGAAATTAAAGTTAGTTACTGTTTGGATTGATGGGGGAACAATTTATCATTAATGCAATTGGAGCGAAACTTCAGTTAGTTAAACCTAAAGTATTTGTTCGTATAATATATTAAATACTAGTGATAGTGCTATAACAGTTTCATTTTGCTTGAAAATATTTCACTCTATCAAAAATAAAACTCAAAAATGACTTTTTTAATAACTACAACAATTACTTATTCAATTTTCTTTTTCGAATTAATCAGTCAGTTCAGAAGCACCACCAATGTTGACGTATTCATAAAATGAGTCTCCTTAAATGAATTATTGGGTTTATGGAGACTTTTTTTGGGCATAATGGGCATACCTTTGCACAAATAGGGCACCCAATATAATTCGGTGATCTAAGTATTAACGTATTTAATTTAGGTACCTCTACTCTGACTTCATTAGTAAATATATACTAAAGTGGATATTTTTATTCTGTTATTTATAATACCAAAACAATTCTAGAGACCTCTCGACAAGAATAAAAACGCCTTATTGCAAATTGAATCAAATTCCAGCCAAGTTAACAAGACACGACCCAGCCAGCAGCGTGCAATTTTTCTTCTTATGATTAACACTCTTTTTTTTGCCTGCAAGTCAGAATGAAGATCCAAGACCGAGCAAATAGGCAGTTGCGTAATGACAACCAGCAGTTATATCGTTAAACGCGAATCAGTTAGCAGATCGTAAATCACTTTGCATACGAAATTGAAGAAGCGCGGCTGGAGCGCGTACAGTATTCACGAAGCGAACAACAATCGATTTCGGTTCATTATAAAACCCCTTCCTACGACAATTGGACGGCGCCGGCCAGAGCATTCGTGGTGCAATTTGCGTACTTATTTGCATCTCGACGGGCTGTGAGCTCGCGATCACGCAGATGCTCTTCCCGATGCGAAAATAAACAGAGAAACTAAAAACAGTGATTGTGATTAAAACTAGATATGGCTTTTTGACGCAGTGATTGTAAATTGGAGCAAACAAATTATTTCTAAGAATTAGTTCCTGAAACCACTTATTTACTCCTAGGAGACTTAATTATATTTTATATTTTGATTTTATACTCAATAATATATATTTTGATAATGTTGTGCAGAATCCCATAAGTAATATCATCGAACGTTGAAAGACTAATTGTACAGCTCTATAAAAACATTGCTTTGCTTGTTAATATATTTTGAGTACCCTGAAAAGTAGAGAATATTGATAGCGTCTGTAAGTACGAATATAAATGAGCACCATACATCATTGCATTACTCGATAGATTGACATAAAGGCATGAAGTCGATAAGCATCGTTTGACAAGCGTATAATTTAAATAGTAGTGACAATGACAAACAAAATCAGCGTATTCTGCGCCCACACCGTCGCTTCCAGTACTTTTTATGCCGATCAGTCAACGAATGGGTGGACGGACCCTCCAATTTGTTGATGTTGAGGTCCTGAGTATGATTGCACAAGGATTCGTGATGATTCGCATTCAAACCTACTCAGGTGGGCGGCACGTGAACGACATCTGTGATGGTTATTGAACTCTGTATTATCATTACAATGTACATAATAATTTACCTCTGACTGACAGTCCGATGTATTTATGAGATAAGAGATTGGAATAATGGTATGTTCAGAGTACATACAAATATTAAGATAAGAAATAACTTGTTTCTGTGCACAAAAATAATAGCATGGTTACATTGGCAATAATTTATTAGTCACCGATTTCGTTTAAGATTGCTAAATACTTGTTTTATTTACTTCATGGGTTACTTTACGAAAGAATTATTTATTTATTAATAATTATTTCCATTACATACAGTTAACAGCACATTAAAGTTACACATTTGTACTTTCATAATACCTAATATTTATGAGGGCTCGATCACTCTGATTGTAAGCGGACACCGCAGCCGGGTGAATATCATATTTCGTGTTTTGCACTTGTCCACCCATGTTAACTTTAAGAATTTTTAACTACAAGAGTCCAGATTTTTTTTGAGTGAAGATCATTCAAGAAAGCTACACTGCCATCAAATATTATGTCAAATTTCCATACGGAAAGTGAAATTAAAAATTTTTGAAACTCAAAAACCTAAGCTCTTTGGCGCGTCCACCACTGTGTTTCATTATTGTAACTCTATAAACTTTATTTATTTTTGCCAAAATTACGTCCGTAACGGTTTTACCTGTATTTATGAATGTTAAATTACGCCATATTAAGCCGCAATATTTTTTAAATAATTTAATAAAAAGTTATCAACAATTTAATTTTGTCCATCCAAAAAACGCCTAATTTCTTTGGCATAAATGTCCAGACTGGCATAACGTTATATTTGTATCTACGCAATCCTCACCTCGTGTCCCTACTCCCTTTTGTTCCCAACTAACGCCTGATGGGTACAAAACTATGTCAAATGAAACGTGTTTCTCGAGAATAATTTTTATATCGCTCATCACGGACTTTTTTCCGGCGAGTGACTTATTTCTTCGGTATTCGATTTTACGGCCAAATATGTATTTATATTTTTTATACTTTTTTAGTGCGTGTGTGTTGCGATTATCCGCATCTGTAGTTATAATAAGAAATTATACGTTAAACACCCAAGAAGAAAAAAAATATTTAATATCGATTTCTAACTTCTTTGGCGCTAATTTCTTTGGATTTCTTTGGCATATAGCTCCAAAGAAATTAGATTATGTCCAAAGAAGTTAGAAAATGCTTGAGAATGCCCAAAAATTTATTCGAAATTCGTTATAATTTTGAATTTCATTGTTCTATTTAGGATTTGAATTGGTTCCGAATACGTTCTAAATATATTACTAGTACCAAATGAATGAGTCAGGTCCTTGTTTGATCAACAATTCAAAATCAAGAAAAATAATGTAAAAATAATGTAATACTCAAAACATACTCAAAAGATTAAAAGCTGATCAAATGCACACACAGTAAAAACTGTTCTAACTTTACTGCGGTTTATAATGCCATAGCTTTATGTTACGTGATTGAGTTGGTTTAAGTCTTGGTCACAAATTAATACACTAAAATGGCATGACAAAAAAAGAAATCAGCCATTAAAATTAAAGATTTTGTTATGTTTGTAATTTACAGTGCACAGTACATTGGTTGTTTACAATATAAGAATAAAAATGTTTAAGAAATTAGTAGAAAAATAAAATATTTTTAAGATTGTTAAATCTATGTAATAGAACAAATCTGACATTTTGTAAGCACTGTAAGCAGATATATGTTTTAATGGAGTTAGTAAAGCTGTTTTATTTCATTACTTAATATACAAAACCTATTTGGATTTGAAGAGTAGCTAATTTATCTGGCGTTATATTCTAATTTCTTTGGAGTGATTCTGGTGCATTACTAATTTGTTTGGCATATTTTCTAATTTCTTTGGACCTATCCTAATTTCTTTGGCAATAAAATTTTCAAATTGCTAAAACTTAAGAAATATAGTAGAAATTTAAAGCAGAATAATATATTACTACATAGATTTAAGTCCTTAATAAGGCATGTTATTCCATTTAGCTAAAAGCTCAAAAAAAAATTGCGCCACAGAAATTAGAAAATTTCAAGCGAAATTTGATATTCACCCAGCCTATGGATGCCGGCAACTCCAAAGGAGTCACGTGCGCGTTGCCGACCCTTTAAAAAACTTTAGAATTCACGGTGTTGACAGCAGAAGGAACCAATTTAGGTCCCTCGCTCTCAACACAGTGCATTCTCGGGAGCTCTGGCAACCTTGCTCACCTCCAGGAACACAACATTACATACTTGTATAGAATAATGTTATTACAGCTGTGGTCTTCTGCAAGGCTTTTTGCTGAGCCCTACCTCTATTAAACCAAACTAAACTCTCGTACATTGTGTAGGTACTCATTGAAATTACTATGTTATTAGAAGACGGGCTCTGCACATAGACATTAATTACACCTACATTAAAACACTCCACGACCATAAATATCTACACCTGTGTTGTGTATTGTGTCAGTGCAAAAACGGCGTCTAAATCAGCCCATAAGTATCTTAGTTTATCGCGATCGATGCTCGTTTAAACAGCTGACTCTCCCTTATAACATTAATATGAGCGAAAAGGTTAGCACTTTTATTTCACGAGCGCGAGTGAGCCATGGTTGTGTCTTGAGCTATATACATGCATATTGGTTATGTGTGCGTCAGGGTAGGGGCTATGAGTTCACGTTGTCTATGTGTTCGTATGTGTCACAACTGCAAAAATGGCCAACCCCCGCTTGCAAGATAAAAGTACTATAACCGACGTCATATACGTATCCATACAGTAATTGTTATGTAAGTAAACTCGATGAGGGATGAGTTAGCGCGTCGGAAGTGATCAGACGGGATCACGACGGTCCGACACGCGCTAACAGGCCTTTAATAGAGGATCGTGTTCGTGACCCCTCCTCCTAACACTACATTGTCTGATATTACGACGCTTGTTAGGGTTCTTTGGTTTGGAATGATGAAACAGCAGTTTGATTAATGTGTGGGAATAAAATCCGAAAAAAGTGGCTGCCGGCATTATAACATAGTAGCGTACTTTTATATCACGAGCGCGGGTGAGCCATGGTTGTGTGTTGAGCTGTACATGCACATTGATTTTGTGTGCGTCAGCGTAGGAGCTATAAGTTCACGTTGTATGTGTGTTCGTACGTGTCACAACTACAACAATGGCAATTATAATTTAAATTAAAATAAACTAAAGTGTAACCAAGAGACTGCCCATCCCACAGTCAAACTGTAACCACAGTTTTGTGGGGCGATGTTATTATGTTTTCATGTATTTAACTTGTGTTTATTAAATAAATAAATAATAAATAAACCCGCGCTCATGAGATAAAATAACTATATCCGATATTTAGCCGCTGCTGGCTGTACGTTTATAACATAGTTAATACAGTTTTCATCGAAGCTTGGCGAATATATAACAAATGTTAGTCCATATAATTTGTAATCTTAAAACGTAAAAGGTGTTTTGTTAAAAAAAAAGGCAACCTAAGATCAAGCTTGGATAATAGATATTAAATTGCATATTATTTTTTAGGGTTCCGTACCTACCCATAGGGTAAAACGAAACCCTATTACTAAAACTCCGCTGTCCGTCCGTCCGTCTGTCACCAGGCTGTATCTCATGAACCGTGATAGTTAGACAGTTGAAATTTTCACAGATGATGTACCTTTTTCTGTTGCCGCTATAACAACAAATACCAAAAAACAGAATAAAATAAATATTTATGGGGGCTCCCATACAACAAACGTGATTTTTTTTGCCATTTTTACAGATAATGGTACGGAACTCTGCGAGCGTAAGTCCGACTCGCACTTGGCCGGTTTTTTTCTCTTTGTAATATAAAATGTACAGAAACTGTAAGATAATACTTATAGGGTTGATGTTACTACACTGTAATTACCTATAACTCAATCTGGGATTAAATAATTCTTCTGGCTGGTCTAATTAACACAACACAAGTAACTTCAAATACGGAACCCAATGCCGTTGAAATTGTTCCATAGGCATTAAGTACTCGCTATTTTTTTAACGTCTAGCGAAAAGCATGAAGTCAGAACACAGATTGGATTTCTTTTCTTTGTGATTGCTGTGTTCAGGGGCGGGCTGGGATGTTTTTTGATGGACGGTAACAACCTTGATGGAGTGTCAATGGCTTTGTGCAAATGGGTTTTCATTGGTTTTGTGCGATACTTCCCGTTAGCTGTGGATTTCTGTGTGAAAATAAGTAGTTCAGATGCACTAAATAGTTACATAATGATAGTGCTAATAACACTGGGTTCCTTGTTACTCTAATCTAAACTGGAAGTGCTATAATTTTTTTTTGAGGACAATCTTACACAAATCAACCTAGTCCCAAACTAAGCAAAGCTTGTACTATGGGTACTAAGCGACGATATACATACTTATATAAATAAATACATACTTAAATACATAGAAAACATCCAAGACCCAAGAACAAATATTCGTGCTTATCACACAAATAAATGCCCCGGCCGGGATTCGAACCCGGGACCTCCAGCTTCGTAGGCAGGGTCACTACCAACTAAGCTAAAGCGGCCGTCAATCAACTAAGCTAAAGCTATGTCGCGCGCCAAGTTGTGCGCTAGATTGAGTAATACCCTCAATTTTTTTATACTACTACGGTAGCAAACACGCTTACGGTCCACCTGTTGGTAAGCGGACACCGCAGCCTATAGACGCTTTTAACTCCAAAAGAGTCACGTGCGCGTTGCCAACCCTTTATAAAATTTGAGGATTTTGAGGACAACAGAAGGGACAAAATGTCTCTCGCTCTCAACATGGTGCATCCTCGGGAGCTCTGGCAACCTTGCTCACCTCCAGGAATATTAATGTTATCATATCTGTGGTTTTTTCTGCAAGGCGGAGGTACTTCCCAAGTCTATTCTCGGATGTTTCATTAAAATCCGTTTATAGTAAACGCTCACTTCCATTCTTTAATGACATATGGAGTAAATACTCATTTTGGGAAACTCAACGGACACCAATCGAGTCTTCATAATGCAGAAACGGGCATTACGAACGCTGGTGGCGGGTGTGAAACCTCAATATCCATGTAGGAAACTCTTCGTGACGCACAAAATTATGACGCACTACTTGACATACTTATTTGAAACTCTAATGTTTGTTAAACGAAACTTACCCATGTTTAGGTCTGTTGAGGTCGAGTCGCAGGTAAGACTATTTATTCTACAGGGCGATTAAGAACAGTTCCTCGTTGCATGGCACTTGCGCAAAAAACCGCTAGTTTAAATATGGAGGTATAAACTGGAGACGGGCCGACTATGAATTTGGCCAACTAGCCAACTAATCGGCGCCGAGGTGGCTGGCATTTACCAAATCATCGAGCAGCCAATATACTTACTGTTTTTAAAGACAGGAGTGTAGGGAGAGATCCAGAGGTAGTAGTCCATTGCACGTATATAAATTAGTTATTAGGTTATTATTAGTTTTTCTACACAAATATACACTAGATTCTACAAACTAAACCAACAGCGTAGCCAGGATTTTAACCAGGAATGGAACTCAAAGCATGGAACGCAAGTATTCGGTTCCAAAAATGTTTTTTTTTACCCCCGAGGCAAATGAAAGGTGTTATAAGTTTAAATTGTCTATCGGTTTGTCTCTCTGTGGCATCGTAGCCCCGAAACAGATGAACTAATTTCAGCGCGGTTTTGTTAAACCAAAACTATTGTCTGTCGAGATGGTTCTTTGTTAGTACTCGCGTTCAAAATATTCAACTCTCAATTGTAAAAGTGACAGGATCTCCGTCAATATTGAGACTAAGAATTCCAAATTTTAATTAATTATTTGAGTAGATTATATGCGCGATATAATGCATAGATTATATATTTTTTTTTTTTTATTTTTTTTATTTTTTTTATATGCGACTGTAGATTATATGAGACCGGTCATTGTGGCACTCTTTGGGGGAGGCCTATGTCCAGCAGTGGACGTCTTTCGGCTGATATGATGATGATGATGATGATATGCGACTCGCTAAATGATTATCTGATGATAAAGCTACTTGTGTAGGGGTTTATTTATTTATTTATTTATTTGAGCCATTTCATTTTAACAATCGAAATAAAAACTCTACCGATCCGAACAAATCAAAAATGCCAGATGTCTCACTCTCTTCGTACCTGGTAACGGTTACGCCCTAGTTTCATTGTATAATCGTCACTCACCCTTAGCCTCTGGTCAGCGACGGTCCACACCCGACTGGCAAAGTCGTTGGAAGCCCCCACGAGGTACGCGCCGGTGGAGTCGAAGTCCACGGACATGACCCCAGCGTTGGACCCCACCAGTGTCCCCTTGTTTTCCACCGTGCCCACTGACAATACAAAAAAAAACTACTTTAATATCAAGAAGCGCGATATCACGTAGATTGCTTGCTGAGATTTGGTCAAATTAATGAGACCTCTTATTAATAGATAGATTGTATAGACGTAGATAAATAATGACAGCTGTTGAAGATAAATTGAAACAATTAGTCAGTATTCACAACATCTGTATCTGTTATATTTTATGGCAATACGTAATATTTTATTTATTACTTAATATTTTATATGAAACGAAACAAATGAAAGTCTGTTTCAATCTAGAGAAATTATAACTTCAGTTGATGGGGAGAATACTTTTTAATAGGTCTTTGGGCGACTAAAGTTTATATCATATGTATCTCCCCGTTTCGTTGTAATAAACTAAAACAAGTGTAAATAGGTTATACTCGTACTTATAGGTATGCACCGACCGTACTTTTAATTCACATATCCATAAAACATGACTTCAGATTAAACATAATTTTATTGGAATAAAAGCAATTGCTCGTTACAAATACGGCAATGTTAACAAGTTTCTATTGAATACTTTTTTTTATAAAAGATTGATCAGTGATTGTCCCTAGCCTCACCTGATGGTAAGGGACCTCAGAGCCTAAGATGAAGCCCACTAGTAATAGGCTATTCTCTCACTCTTGCTAGCTAGATCGTAATTGTCAGGGAATACAGAGGACGACAGCGAATTCCATTCCTTAGCAGTTCGCACAGAAAGACGAGGCAAATCGCTTCGTGAGAATAAGTGGTATGTCAACAACGAAAGGATCTCTTTCTCATTATTAAGAAAAGCTTTTATAGTGTTGCTACCCTATTACGTACTTGTCGAGACGATTCTAATGAACCCCAACACGGCGGATTACTAACAATCAAGTTAAAATGCGTAACATATCTTTAGTTTTAGAGCTATGTTATCTTTAAATATATTGTTCGATCCTGAGCTGGCAGGTACGACGTACAATAAGACGTATTAAAACAACAATTTCCACTTACCAGAAGAAATTCAAACAACTTAATGTCATAACATAAGCATAAGTCATAACATAAACATACTAAGAGGGAAATCTTTTCTCACTTAATCTGTACCTAATTATTTTTTACACTTATAATAGGCATGATGACTCAAAAAAAATTATTACTTTAATAGAAAGAAGACATAAAACTATGCCAAATAGTGAAAATCCTATTCAAATATCTCAAAAAATAACGAAGCAACAACGGTTAGAATGTTCGTAGTTAGAGAGAGAAAGTGCTACTCGACCGTGACGTCACCTTTGAGTAGCGCCATAGTAAATGACAATCGTTCAATACAAAGGTGCGTTTTGCGGAAAAGCGACAGAGAATACCCACTTTTAAAACTTTGAAGACTTATAATTACGTAATTATTTATTTTTTTGAATTACTTTTTTTGCCATTTGATTGAGAATTTGAGTCATTATGTAGAAAATTTGGATTTATTGATTTTCTTTTATAGTGTCATCATCCCTATTTTGATATTTAAGATATGTGTCCTATTTATAAAGATAAAATGGACAGTATTTAGACTATTGAAGATATGTGTCCTATTTATAAAGATAAAATGGACAGTATTTAGACTATTTTTTTCTCACGAATGAGCCTTACTAAATATGCACACTGTCTATGTGCGTCAACGTAGGAGAATATATAGATTCACATTGCGTTATGTGTTCGTATGTGTCAAAACTACAACTATGGCTAACCTGCGTTCGTGATGATTATAATTATAATTAAAAAAAACTAATGTAAGGACTGTATATATATAGTCCTCCTTGTCGTATCCGACAACGGCGACCTCTACAACTTCCTCCGATGACCACAGATATGGCTCGCAAAACCAAACTTAGATACAAATGTTCGGTCACACTGGGAGCAGTATAACTGCCCCTGATCATGTAACGTGTAGGAAAAGGAATAACAATCTAATAAACAATCTACGTAATCCTTATTTATATTTGTGATTTATTTAAAATATTGAATCCAGTGACTAAAATAATCGTAAGTATTTACGTCGTTAAATAAATTAATCTGTACCTAGCTCAAAGCTTATATGCTTCCAAACATTCCAGTGGGGGTTTTAGGTTAAGACAATTTTTGAAGGACAACATACATTTACATACGAACAGTGCAAATAAAATAAAATCTTGATAAATGAATAACTTACGAATATCAGTCCCCGTAAAAAAAACATTTAGCACTCACGTTTTGACACATCCCATAATTTTACTTTTCTATCCGACCCTCCTGTCGCCACTATCCTTTCCGTCGGACTCCATTTTACTGCATTGACATCTCCTTCATGAGCATCCTGAAAAACACATTTTCGTTACATGATGGTGGCTTTTGAAACCAAATTTCAAATGTGTTCGTTCACCTCCACGACGATTATACGCAATGCATGTATTTTTATCTAAATAAACGACAACAAAATTTCGATTTCAAATTAATGTCTATTTGTTAATTAGTGCCAGTTTCACCAACGTACGAACACAGAACGGTTATCATCAAATATGGCGCTGGCAGCTGTCATATAGAAACTTAGTAAAATTTTCCATACAATCAGATTTGACGAACACCGCTTACGATTACAGACGGTTTGGTGCAACCCAGCCTTAGTACCATACGGACACCAATAATGAACGGACTTGTCTAAGGAAATATATTGTTGTAGGAAGCCCCCTAGTTCAGTTCATTTTTATTAGTTCTATCATTAATATGTAATGTACACACTGTAAAAATGGAGTTCATTAATTGTGGAAATCACTCGCCATTTTGCTGCAATTAATGTTTACGAATGGTTAGGTCAGAAGGTAAAAGATGACACCTAATCAAATACTTTTAACGAAAAGATAGCGCCAATTTACTATTGCCTGACAAAAATTGCGATTACTGATGTGCCGTCGGAAACTTTCCAAAATTGCGAATTTTTCCCCATGAGTAAGTTTCTGAAATTTATCACATTTTTGTATGGGGTTTGAAACTTTCCGAAATGTAAAATGGAAATTTCTTATATTTCTATGAAATTGTCAAACCGAAAACCTTCCCAACTTTTTGGAAACTTTCCGCAACTTGCACATCTGTAATTGCGATTTAACTTACGAATCTCAAAGCTACTTTTGTAGGCAATGTCGTTGCATAAAACGGGATCGAGTCCATGATTTTATCTTCTGCCGAACTACCAGCCGACCCGATGCTGCCTCTGCTACCACCTTCTCTGGCAGCTTCTTCCAACTCCCTTCTTACTCTGTCACTCTTTTTTCTGAAAAAAAAAACAATAAGGTACATTTCATAACTAAAGAATAATTACAGGATTTACTTTAAAACGTTTTTCGTCGATAATCCGGAGGAGCATGGTTATTTCCTTCGAAGGTTCATACTGAAAGCATATGAATAGCATAGCAACATGCTTTGACCTTAAAATAGTATGATGTTGATGTAAATTATGGTAACACACCACTGAAAGTTTGTTCACAATGTTATAAATATTACAGGTTTAGATTTTGAACAAGGGAAAGAAAAACTGAGGTGAAATATTGATGAACACTCGTGATATGATAAGAACGGCCAGAAAATAGATATAGAACAGAACACTATTTTCGCAGATCAGCTTTACCTAAAATTCCGACAACGTAGGAAAATGGATCCCATATTTTTTCAAAATAATATGCTTAATTATTACAATATGCATCTTCTGGGTGAGCTCGCTTCACCCTCGGCCTCATCTTTGCCCCCTGGCTAGATGCTGGCCAAGAGCAATCCCATTATTAAAAAAAAAAAAAAAAAACACATGTTATAAAAAAACTCGCATTACATGATATCGTTCAGGTGACAACCACAACTCACTAGCAAACTGTAATTACTCTTAAAAACCTCGTACTTCAGAATGTACTAAACAATGCAAACTTTATATTAAGTAGGTATTTGTTAGTTATTGAATTTTGGCTGTCAACCGACGCGACGATATACTACCATTATATGTGCGGATAATTTATGTTTATTAGATATTTTTAAGGAAACAATCCAATATGAAGCACAAGTAAAACCACAAGGCTCACAATTGGGTATGTGAATATCACTGAATAATAATATTTTTATGGCTGTTGTGACCATGGTTACGGTAGTCATTACCTACTAAACAAGATTCGATGTAAAAGAGATACAGAGGATATTGATGGTTTTCAGGAAATAATACATTATTATTGCATTTCTCTTTTTAATATCTGTACATACTGCACTATCATAGAACTGAGGCGAATAGTCGCTTTTATACTTTACCGTGGACGTCCACGGCACGATAAAACTCTATGGTTTCATTCATAATTAGTCTAAAGTCTATAAGCCTATGGTTGTATGGCGTGAGTTCTTATAATGTCTTTCGGGTTTAATAAAGATACTCCGGTTATCGGCAGTAACATGCGAATGTGATACCGCTGCTCCTTCGGTATTTCGTAATACTCGTAAAACTCGTAAACGGTGGCCCATAGAAATTAAGAGAAATAAACAGTTATTATAGGAGTATATTTTTTTTTATAGCAAAAAATGTTCGTAGGTATAAGTAATGTAGGTACATAAAATTATCTACAAAAAAGGTTCTATACACTTTGTCGCTAGGATTAATATTTAATGAGATTTTAAAGGGGGGGGGGGGGTCATTTTATGATAATTTTAGTGGCTTCTCATTCCTTTATTTTTCTATATTTTTAAAAACAAAAAAATACTAGTATGCACTCAACGATACACCTCTTGATGGGGCTAAATTTTTTTCGCCCCCCCCCCTTTATCTTTATGGGAGCCTCCTTATAAACCCGTAAAAATATTTTTGGAAAATTTGTATAGCTTTGGGTCAACACGAAATTTGAAGACTATAGCTCCATCCGTTAGTTTTTAAGGGGGGCTCTATGGATTTTTTTTATTAACGCTCCCCTTTAGTTGCATGGGGGCCACCCTTAAAAATTAACGGATGGAGCTATAGTTATCTGATTTTCGGAGTTTAAGCATTGTTTTCTTAAATAAATAATGGCACGTCTGTCAGAAGACCTGGCCAATCAAAAATAAATTGACATTTTCTATTAAACGATTACGTCCGATTTTAATAGTAACCGAATGTCATTCTAAGAGCTCACGGCCTGCACTTAAACTTAATAATTAAATTTAAGATAATCTTTTTTGCGTTGTTGTTGTTGATATCCTAAGGCACCCAGGAGGTGCAAAGGGCCTTCGTCAAATCGCGCCACGCCTTCCTGTCTTCAGCCACGTTTCTCGCTTTTTTGCGTTGTATGGATTTAATAATTTGTCCACGAATCAAAGTTAAATTCAGATCACGATTAAGTCTAATTGCAGACTGCTTGGCGATATGATAAATTGGCAAAAAAAAATACAAAATACAACTTTAAAGAAGTCCGTGTGTTCCATACAAATTTTGTATCTATGTGTCTTTCGTGCAGTGAATAAAATGTTTTCTTTCCTTCTTTCTAATTATTAATACTGAAGCACAAAATCATGTCATGCCAAAATGCAATATAAAAAAACATGCTCTAGGTAGGTACATAATAAACCTGTGATGAATAAAATAAACCAGCCAATCATGCAAGAGTAAAAACTGGTAAAAACTTAAAACCAATTCATGTAGATACCTATTTCTATTATTAAATATGGTTATATCTAGTCCTAACCTAACATAGTATTTTTTTTATATCTGGGGATTTTACGAGGAAAAATTCATGATTAAATATACAAAATTAAACATTTTCAACTCAAGAAGTTATACACGATGACTTTTTGCAGCGATAGCTACAGACTATGTCCTTGTTCCTGCTAAATGTCCTTATTTGTTTGTATTTTTTGTGTTTTTTTTGTGTACAATAAAGTTATTACATACATACATACATACTATCAATACAATACAGGTATCCATGGCTAGTGTTGCTACTAGTCGCGCATTCGTGAAATGAGCGTTTGTAGTGGTTTGATTATTATAATATAGGTATATATACCTATACCTACCTATGCGACACCTAATACCTTTGCGAAAGTTTAGATGTGTGTTACTCAATCCCGCAAAAACGGCTAAACGGATTATGATAAAAGTTGGTGTAAATCGAGTTTATAGCCCTTATTACCATATAGGACAGGTCATTTTTATCCTGAAAATTATCTCTTGAAGGGACGAAATAGGGAGTGGAAGTTTACGCGGACGAACTCGCGCGCAAAAGCTAGTTTTACATAAGTAACATCTAGCCGCATACCAGACAAGAAAAATTGGCAATGAAATTTTAAACCGTCATCTCCCGAGCAAGAGAATTACCATCGAAGTCTTATTGTTAAATTGTTTTTTTCAGTAGAGCGGAATTAGAAGACATTTGATTGTTTTGAAACCGAATGAAACAAAACAAATGCAGCCCTGCTATAAATTTAGTTGAAGAGGAGGTTATTTCAATAGGCCTTCGGGCGGTCAGAGGATAAGCAACTGTTGAAATACAGGTACATGGATTTAGACAATAAACACATTTTCATGGTGGTAGGTACTGCAAACAATTCCATATGACAATGTTGGATTAAGTATTTCGTGACAAAACAGTGAAATAAGGATTAAATTAAAACGGTACACATAAGTATAACCAATTAGATGTACATACATAGATATTGAAAATGAGTCAGTTTCAGAGTGCAGTTAAGACATAAATGGGCCACTTCATGAAGAGGTATAATGTTCAATAATGAACGCCACAGTGCCTTCAAACCACCACATCTGCATTCACATTATGCCAAACTCACCCGAAACTAACTCTACCAAACGTGTTGATGAAAAACGCGGTAGGGCTTGACCTGTTGAAGAAATTAAACAAAAAGAAGCAAAAACAAATCATGTATAAAGTGCAAGCTCTCTAAGCCGCATGGCACACAAGCGACCCACTCTAATCACAACACGAGAGTACAGAGCGGTAGCACGGATACATGTGCGTACCTACTGTATATATTGTGCGTGTTTTAGCACAAATGACATGGAGCGGGGACACTTCATTCAGTTACGTTTTAGATTAACAAGCTAAATAGAACATCACAAGCATACATTCTACGGTGCAGTGCACAAAAATAGTAATAGTAACAACATACAGTTATACAAATTACTTAAACTATTCACAGGCGCCTCAATTTTCCTTTAACTATTGACCAAATGCCCCACACAAAAAATACTACCATTACTGATTTGATTCGGCGCACATCAGCACATTGCATTGGATGAATTGGCAGTGACATAATCTTAACAACTGCAAATTAGACTCATGCTGGGCTACCATTTACAAGTAAGTACATGAAGTAAAAAAATAATTAAACATCTTACTTGAGAAAGTGCTCATTCTCCTCGTTCATTTTATCGGCATCTTTAGATTTGTATTTAATAAGTCTTTCAACGAGTGTCCGATTTTCGTCCTGAAAATAATAATGACATTCACTGTAAAACACAGGTCTTAACTAACTACGAAATGGAAGGTATTTATCGTAGGAACATCCATATTAAGATAATTACCCCATTCAAAGACACTTTCTTCATAACTGATGATTGATGAAATCGACATACAAAAAATAATTTTGCTTCAGATTTATTATTACTAGTAGTAGTATTAGAGTAATCACAATCATAAATATCATACAATCGTAGTATTTGTAAAAGGCATAAAAATATACGTGGCGAAAACCAATGATCTCAGCTCAGTCTGTGATATTGATACTAAATTTGATTTCACCCGACTAGTATCAAAGGAATTATATTACCTAAATCCAACTGCCACACTCAGGCTTCACTACACGATTCATTTTGCGACCCTAGTGAGGAAATATTCAACTTTTAATCCGATATTATATAAAGCATTGTCTATTATGCCCGATCACTATCAAATAAAACTGTTTACCCCACTAATGCACCCCAGGTATGATAAAAAGTGGTGTCACGGTAATAGGTTTCCGGTGATTTATACGCGAAAAACGACACGAGGCAAAAAGAACTCCGCTAGTTTTCGGACTAGACTGAACAAGCGGTGTGCGTAAGAGCATCACATAAACTCATGAAATATCTATAGGGTGTTTATTTATACGGTTGCATACAATAGGTAATCGTGAAAATAGAGGTGGATCTGGATATGATACCTTACCGAATATAAGTTAATATTTACTTCGCTGATAATTAAATATCTCTTATAAAAAGTCCAAAAAGAGACCCTGCATATCCTTTCTTCTATTTTACTATGCGAAATTAGTGGATAAACGAGACATACGAGGCTATAAAACGTCACAATTCGCTGTCAATTATAGCAGCTACCCTGTGCTTTGCCTTTCATTTTAACACGACTGCCCAAAAAAATTTTAGATCCCGCGACTGTAAACAAAATAGACTTCCGTAAGTTCTTTATTTTGAAACTTGTTTCTTTCTTTTTAGTTCTTTTTTAGTGCAGTCGTGTTATTATTTTATTTTTTTATTCGTTTTGTGTGGCACTTTGCAATAATAGGGATGTTGACACCAAATAAGAAAATCAATGAATCCGATTTTTTTCGAAAAAGAATCAAATTCTCTATCAAATAGTGAAAAAAGTAATCCAAAAGAATAAATAATTACATAATTATAAGTCTTCAAAGTTTTAGGAGGGGGCATTTTCTGTCCCTTTTTCGCAAAACGCCCCGTTGTATTGAACGATCGTCATTTACTATGGCGCTCGAGGTTCGTGACGTCACTGACCTGTAGCGTTTTCTCTCTCTAACTAAAAACATTCTAACGGTTGTAGTTTCGTTATTTTTTGAGATATTTGAATAGGATTTTCACTTTTTGGCATAGTTATATGTATTCTTTCGTATGGAGTATTAATAAATTTTGAGTCAACATCCCTATTGTAGCTGTCTCATACATCGTCGTTTGGTTCGAATGGTGTCATAAAAAAGTCAAGTACCTAGCGAATTATAACAAAACCTATGCACTAAAAGTGTCTTTGTTTTCAGAGATTACACGAACAGTGGATTGAATCAAAATATGAATCCCCCTAGATATTGAGGGAAAAAACGTCGGCATAATGCCAAGTTTGAAATGATGCTGTAAAAATTTCAAGTTCCAGAGAAATAAAACGTTATGTTAGTGGAGTCACTATGCCAAAAATATAAAATATATTGTGTAAACAAAACAGAAATGGAACGTGCGTAGCTGCCCATTCAACTCAAAATTGCGTGAGTGCCTCACCATGGAAATTGGAGCATCTAATCAAATGTGTTGTTGCACCGATGTTTTGTTTCAGTGAAGTTAAATCATCGTAAAAATGTATCATTTTCTAATGAAGCATACGAGCATACAGTCGCCAGGCGTAAGAAATCATTGGCCTAAAACTAGTGACATGGACCTTTAACCTCGCGAGTCTTTTTTTTAATTTCCATAAACTGACTAAAAAAGAACTATTTAATTATTGAACCTGCTCACACAATTTCACGAGAACCGATTGAGAAACGAGACCTGTAGAGGAGAGAAACCAGAAATCGGGAAATCCAGATATACCAAAGGGTTTTTTTTTAAACTGAAGGAAGCTTTTGTTTCACTTGGTCAAATATATTACTTTTTGAGCAGGAATAAAAAGGTTTTAAATAAATTATCTTATTTTAGTGCATATTATATATTATGTTTGCCGATTAAGGTAGTTAAGTGTGTAATATAAATTTACCTGCGCTTTTCTTAATTTGTCTTCTATAGCTGCAAACGCGATTTGTAGAGCTTGGTGTTCGTCTCTTAGAACAGTGTTCAGTCCTTCTAGTTCAGTCATGTTGTTTTCATACAGTTGGATCTCGGCACGGAGAGAAGCTATCAACGCAGTGTTCTCTGAAATACTAGAAATAATAATTTCATTTAATTTAGGTATAATAGGATGACAAAGTTATAATTTTGTGATTATGGATATTTAACAACTTTGTGAAGACGATGATTATTTTATTTTTAATACCTGGTGCTTTAATCCTATATCATAGAGTGATTTATCTAGTTTTTATTTAGTTATGAGTTTTTATCTCACTCACATTGGGGAATACATATCTGTGAAATACCGCAACCATAATAACAGAGCTACCTGCTTTGTACGAATGTGATGTGATACATCTGCGGGATATTTGCGGGACAATTAGTTGTCCCTTGCTCACACAAATTATAACAGTAGATATGTCCTAACCTGTGTTCGGAACTCAAGTTTAGTGTTCAACAATTGTTTGATCAAATATATTCAAAAACATAAGTTTTTAAAAAACCGGCCAAGTGCGAGTCGGACTCGCGCACGAAGGTTCCGTACTATCTATAAAAACGGCAAAAAAAACATGTCTGCTGTATGGGAGCCCCCTTAAATATTTATTCTATTCTGTTTTTAGTATTTATTATTATAAAGGCAACAGAAATACATCATCTGTGAAAATTTCAACTGTCTATCACGGTTCATGAGATATAGCCTGGTGACAGACGGATAGACGGACAGCGGAGTCTTAGTAATAGGGTCCCGTGTTGCCCTTTAAGTACGGAACAATTGAGTGCTATTTGAGAATCCTTTGCCAGTGACGGTTTGGATACAGGGAGAAAGGTGGTCTATGGTATGTGTCTGGCGGGGTGGTTAATGATTTCGTCTAACATGTTTTCATTTTATGTTAGTTATCGTTACGTTATCATCTTCAGCCTATGCGTTTCAGATAGATAAGAATAAGAATAGTATATTGCGTAGCATAGTTTATTACATAATTGGCAGGGGTCTCCGCACTAGGCTTCGCCTTAGAAAGTTACGTACAAACTAAGTTAGCCTGTTACATTTTACATTATAGGCATGCACAAAGACAACTTAAAAATAAACATTATACAATAATAAAAGCTCAAGTTACTTTATCAATGATAGCCTCGGTCTCAGGGTAGTTAAGTGAGAGAAGAAATTTAAATAAATATTCCTTTTTTGCTTCAATTGTGGTACAACCCTTTAAATTACAATGCTTGAGAATAGCATTGTAGGTGGATACACTGATGTATTCTCCGAAGCGTTTGCCAAAGCTATAGAGGTGAAACGTACTAGGCAAAACGCGTACTGAGTCTTGCGAGTACGCGTCCACAAAAAGACTAGATCCAAAGACCCCGACCCGAGGTGCCCCGAAAGAATCCGAAAGCGCAGACGAATACGAATAGCGCGGAACATAAAGACTCTTAGACGTTTCGAGTCTTCACAGTAATCGTACGCCTAGTACTCGATACGCTAAGAGACGCGCGAGCGGGATCGCGTACTTACGCGTCCATGCCAAAACCTATTCCAAAAACCTGTTCCCGTAAATACGTCTCACCTCTACAAAGCTAGAGAGTATTCTTGGAATAGGTAAACCGAACACACGTTTGTTAAGAGCAGAATTATAATAAGACGCGGATTTGGAGGATTTGTGGGTGAGCAAAGACATTTTGAACAGGAACAGTTGGCGCATAAATAATACCTTCGCTTGAGCATGTGATAAGCTATGTTGCTACTGTATTGTTTCTATATGTAACTGATCCATTTGTGTGAGGTGTACGATAAAGAGTATTTGTATTGTATTGTATAAGCTTTCATAATGTTCATAATGAGATAGGATAAGCTTTCATAATGTCCAGCTTATCATAACATGGACATGACTTATCATGGTTCTTCTTAGCCGTATCCTCATTGCTAAGGGTCGTGAAAACCACTGTAGGCTTGTACCATGATTAGCTATGTTTTATTTTATATGCTGTAATAAAAACTTAATAAAATATTATTTTCGAAAATACTTACACAACATCCTTTGCTTGTAGCTGTTTCTCTAAATCATGAACTTTAGCATTTAGGTTTATAATTTGCTGTGCACTCTCGCCGCGTCTCCGATGCAAAGAAGTCAATTCTTCTTGCTGCAACAAGATCTTCTGCTCCAAAGCCTGTACTCTTTCATTGCTGCCGCCTCCTGCAAGGTTATTACAAGTTTTATGCAATCGATTTTTTTACATTTTAAGGAGACTAAGGCTGGGTTGCACCAAACTGTCTGTAATCGTAAGCGGTGTTGGTGCAACCGGCACTAAGTGCCAGTTGCACCAACGTACGAACACAGACCGGTCATCGTCAAATATGGCGCCGGCAGTTGTCATCCCATAGAAACTTGTCAAACTTTCCATACAATCAGATTTGACGAACACCGCTTACGATTAGAGACGGTTTGGTGCAACCCAGCCTAAGTGTCAGTTGCACCAACGTACGAACACAGACCGGTCATCGCCAAATATGGCGCCGGCAGCTGTCATCCCATAGAAACTTGTCAACTTTCCTTACAATCAGATTTGACGAACACCACTTACGATTACAGACGGTTTGGTGCAACCCAGCCTAAGAGAGCTTATTTGGGATTGGCTCATAATACCATCAGTGACGTAATTGTAAAATTTGTACGTATATTATTATTCTTTTTTTTCTCTTCAAACAGATGGATCGCCTGATGGTAAGTGATTCCTGTCGCCCATAGACACCTGTAACACCATCTCATCTCTCTTGGATCTCTCGTAATATTCGACCAGTACCAATTTGACTTACCTAAAGGTTGTCTGGAAGAGATCGCTTGTTAGCTATAAGACCACCTGTAGTTTACCATTGTTTCTGCGCGATTTAATGGCTGTTTTTCTTAAGTGTACTTTACTTGGTGAGCAATAAAGAATATTTATATTGTATTGTACTAATATTTATAACTCATTAGTGGATAGTACTTCAATCAAATGTTTGGTTAGCCATACAAATACATGTTGTCATGTTGTATGTTGTGCCCCTAAATGCTTCATCTAGTTAAATATAAAAATAACTAACTTATCACTCACAGTAATACTTCAACATCATATCTCATCAGTCAAAAACACTTCCAGCATAGATAGAACTATGGATAGAAACTGTACACAACTGATAAAAGTTGATCAATAGCTCACATCAAAAGAAATAAAGCTAAAAGTAGAAACTGTTAGCACAAATAAAGTTGAGTTGCAATCAGACATTATGGTTAATATAGGCTGTACATTCACAGATTTCATTACTCAGCCATTAATGTATCAAACTAATTTTGTTATTTTAATAGATAAAGATAAGCTATGAAGTGTCCTGTATAAAGTAAGCTCTAAATGGTGTATACAATATACATCATATGACACTTAATGTGTGTTTTTATTTTTGAAGTTTCACCACCCACAATTAGTCTGCTTTGCCCAAATATAATGATAAGTTTTACTTTTTTGCAATAAAGATTTAATAAATAAATAGCTCAACTATTAAAGTCCACAACCATGTACTCTGTTACACACATTAAAGTATTACATATAATAAAGAACTATGGGTACTAACCTGCACTAGATAATCCATTATCTGTACTTGAAAACCGTATCCGTTCATTCACCAGTGTCAACTGGAGATTTTCATGCTTAAGTGTGTTAACATTGTCAAATAGTCGGCTTTCTGGAATTTGAAAATTGAAAGAATTAGATGGTGATACTATAAATTGGATTGGATATGATGAATTGGAAGGTGGGATGACAGTCTCTTTTGTAATACTAGGAGGATGATTCTCATTCCGAAATTTTATGTTTTCTTAATTTGTGCAAACCAGGCCTGGATTGTTGAAAACTCTCGAGTGATCATTTTTGACTTTAACTATTTTACCAGAGGGATCCAGGTAACAGTGGCGGCGCGTCAAAAATATTCTTAAGGAAGCCGGAAATTTTGCCTTTCTTATTCTTCATGTTCATGACCCATAGGTAGTAAAAGAACTGGACTGGCTCTAAATTAGGCAAGCCTCCGCCACTGCCAGGTAAAGAGTAAACTGAAGTCAACAATAAGTTTGGGTTGCACTCTGATTTCCTTAACTTCACTTAACATTTGGGCTGGTGTGGACATCCATTAACTTAAATGATGAGAATCACCCGCCATACCTTGGGCTTTGGTGCCAACCAAAGCAGACCCCAGGCTCTTCAAGGATAGAACCAGGAAAATGCCACATGGACAGACTAACTATAATTCTGTAGCTCTAGTAGAAACTCCTGTACATTTGTAAATGGCTTGTACACCTATTCCCCAGAGCCATGGAACTTTAGCTTAAGAGGAGGGGTAGGGCAAGCTCTCTCCATACAAACTTTGTGCAGGATTTACTTCGTTTGTGTTTGCATTTTAGTTATGGTTTTTGGTCAGTATGCTTATTTTTCTCATAGCTATTTCGTGATGTAAATTTATTTTTATTATTATTATTTTTATTTTGAATTTTTTTGAAATATTTGAAAATTTTCACATCACGATCTTCACATATCTAATATTTACAACCAAAAAAATATTATATTTGTTAGTGCCAAAACCAACGAATAAAACCTGCACAAAGTTTGTATGGGGAAGGCCTTGCCCTACCCTGCGCCTTAAGTGAAAGCAATTCGTTATTATTTAGAGCCTTAGGTATCCCAACTCCCACTGCTGAGCAAAGGCCTAATAATAAAATATGTAATAAATATGATTTGCTACACATGTTTTCAAAGATATTAAACTTAAATAAAAGAACAACAATATTATGCTCCCACATAATCATTTGCCCTTCCTGAACATCTAGTTTATTTGGCAGGTCCACTATTCCATACCATAGATTCCATCATGTAATTAATCAGTGTTTTGAAATTAATATGAAATAAAAAAGGAAAAAATAAACATTAAAAGTATGACACTTGAAAGGAAGGCAATATTATAAAATTCATATTGTAGCGGGGACGTCTACACAGGACACATAATATTTAGAGTACCCTACAAACATTCTCAACACATCGTTATGTAGTTATCTAATTTCGAAGATGTAACAAAGAAATTATTCGAAAGGTTATGTTACTTACGAAATGTTATTACATCTTGAAAAGCTGAAGTTTGATATTTATTTCTGGCTTGTAGCTGATTAATGATACAGTTTCTCCACTCTCCGCCTTCCATTTTAATCAACTTTTAATCGTACTAAGATATCAAAACAAACATTTGTCATATATGATGTAGCATGTAACACAATTGAAATAAAAGTTCCGTGTAAATATCTTCAAACACGTGTGTTACAAATTACTTTTCACAGCGAAATAGGCCGAACTGTTACAATTTGCTAATTATTAAAGGATTATAACAAGTCGTAAACATCCTTTTATAAAATAATCCTACGACAATAATCATCTCCAAGCCTCAGAACCAAGTGACACTGACAGTGACGGATAGATTTGACTGTTGTGTCAGGTGTCAGTTTTAGTTTTAAGCCGGGCATACAGGCGAAGAGTATAAGTTTATAAACGAATTTTAATTTTGAAATTATAGCTTTAAAGTAAACCTTTGTTACTAAATGGCATTAATATTAACTATACAAAAATAAGTGGGTGATCACTAGGAATGAGGCTGATAAGTCAGCAGAGACATCTAGTACGAGTTAAAGCATACGTGATGTATACTGTAGCACTAGTCTGTGAGTGGTCTGTGACTGGCTACAAGTGAGTTCATAAATTTACCGCTAGATGTCAGCCTCCTAGTATTTACCTTTGGTATTTATAGTTGCCGGGTGCCGGCAAACATCTGGAACCTAACCTTGTGTGCGCATTAGCCGATTTACGTACAAATCACTCTACTGCGCAGGTCAATCAGGTTCAAGATGTTTGCCGGCACCTGTACCCGGATTTTTTTTCTCATGCTTTTCGAACCTGTTTTAGAGACGATCAAATAAATGCTTCTTATGGAACCACCTACTTACACAACACAAAAGAAGAAAATGGGAGGCAAAGTACAGAATTGCGGACGAGCATACCTACTGATTGACACACGGGGGCGTGACGTCACACCTGCTTCCTCGTATAATACTACCTTTGCATGGGAAAAAGGGGACTTTCCCGTTTTGCTAGTGAAATATAACGTTTATGTAGATAATTGCCATTATGTAGGTACCTGCACAATTTCTTTTACCTACCAATAATAGTGCGCGCCATCCACGAAGGCGCGGCCCCCTCCACCACAGTAAAGCGGGTATTACACTGTCCTGAATTCAGGACACTTAGAAGGGTTCCGACCTATACGTTAGAGCGAGATGCTTCAACTCCCCTCCACTAGTTAGGACGCCTGATTCAGGACAGTATGAGATTCGCTGTGGAGGAGCGCGTCGTCGTGGATGGCGCGCACTATACCTGATTACCTGTATTGAAACATATAATAGGTAAGTGCTATTGGTAACTTTCAGGTTACATTTGGGCTATAAAAAAGCAACATTTTTGCGAATCTTGATAGTCCCATCCCTTTTTACCTTTTTGATTAATTTGTCTAATGTTTGTTTGTTGTTGTCTAATTTACCCTTTATTCCAATTTTTCATCCATATAACGTAGTGGCACCAATTATGGACGGCTTAAGAACTCCGTCAACATCTTTTGGCTATAACTCTCTTATTTTATAAGTTTGATGTTAGTTATTTCAAAGAAAATGTAGCTTAATAATCACTAATTATAATTAACATACAAAAGTTTTGGATAAACTTGTAAGTTCCGAGAAAATTGCTCCAAATCTGAAAAAGTCGAAAATCTTCGAAAATCCTATGATGGACAGACAAATTCCAATTATGGACACCCAATCATGGACACCTTATGTTCTAAAAACATTGTAGGCCGCTGCAATTTCACATATAAATTCCTTTATTTGTTGAATTCCAAACTTTAAAAAAAAGTAGAAACTGTCATATAAAAGGAGGCACAGGTCGTATTCAGCCAATTCAGCTCGTATTTTTCTGTTGGAAACGCGACGTCTTTTTAAGTCTTGAATAATTTGCGTTTTTCGGTAAAACAATACACTTGCGATTCTGTTAAAAAAAATAAACATCCCGCTGTTTATTTTTTGTTGAGCATGATGTTTTTGACGTTTTAAGGTTATGTTTATCATTATCAAATATTTATCCAAATTTTGTCGTATTTCCTCCATTTTTTAAGAAAAAGTACTATATTAGCCTCGGCCGGAATGGCAATTGCAGGGTTCATATTATAATTAAACGGACTCGCAAGCTCGTCCGTTTAAACAAATAATCAGCCTGCAATTGCTTTTTTCCCCGGCCACGGCAATAATGTATTTTTTTTCGGGATAAGGATTTATGGATGAGGAATTCAAATTTTACATTTATTTAGAATTTTAAGTAAAAATTTTTTTTACAAAAATCGTCATTATACTCGATTTCAAATTTTATATATTTGAAGGTATATTTATTTTTTTAAACTTTATTGCACAATACAAAAAGTACAAATGGCGGACTTAATGCCTTAAGGCATTCACTACCAGTCAACCAAATGTATTTATAGTTATTTTTAATTTTATATTAATTTTGAATTTCAAGTTGGAAAAAAATATTTTTTTTTTCGAAATATCGTCATTATTCTCGATTCCGACTAATTCGGGGATAAGGATTTCAAATTTAACATTTATTTTGAATTTTAAGTAAAAAAAAAATTTTTTACGAAAAATCATCATTATACTCGATTTCGACTAATTCGGGGTTAAGGATTTCAAATTATACATTAATTTTGAATTTTAAGTAAAAAATTTTTTTTTTGCGGAAAATCGTCATTATGCTTGATTTCGACTATAATTCGGGGATAAGGATTTCAATTTAATATAAAATTCAACATTAATATAAAATTTGAAAGTAAGGTAACATTACTTTATCTACACACATATTATAAGTACTCTAAGATGGATTCAGAAGCCGAAGGCAAACTGCATTGCTACCAGTGCTACCGGTTACATATTTATAGTAGCCGGTATTATATAACATTTGAAATCCTTATCCCCGAATTAGTCGAAATCAAGTATTTATAATGACGATTTTTCGCAAAATAATTTTTTTTCGCTGTAAATTCAAAATTAATATAAAATTTGAAGTCCTTATCCCCGAATTAGTCGAAAACGAGTATGATGACGATTTTTCGCAAAATAATTTTTTTTCGCTGTAAATTCAAAATTAATATAAAATTTGAAATCCTTATCCCCGAATTAGTCGAAAACGAGTATGATGACGATTTTTCACAAAATAATTTTTTTCGCTGTAAATTCAAAATTAATATAAAATTTGAAATCCTCATCCCCGAATTAGTCAAAATCGAGTATAATGACGATTTTTCGAAAAAAGTATTTTTATTCTTAAAATTTAAAATAAATGTAAAATTTGAAATCCTTCTCCCTGAATCCTTATCCAAAAAAAAAACCTATATCGAGCTGACCTTTCGTATCGACTGAATTTTAATTTTCCTGTTCCAAATTAAAAAAAAGAATCATTATAGTACTAAATAGGAAATTATAATGAATATTATATTACTGCTGGTAACCTTCATCCCAGGTAAGAAAATTTTCATAAGTACATTGATGTTAAAATGAAGGCCATTTGCCTACTGTATCTGAACGCATTTTAGAGGATTATGATATTTGTGTAGATAAACTACTATTATAATAAAACTGGGTGGCATTTTTCAAACATTTACCTCGCCAATAAATCCGTCCAACATTGGGTGTCCATAATTGGGTAACCAGAATTCAGTATGAAAAACCAATCATGGAGAATTGTCCATAATTGGAGATTAACAAAAAATAGGAACCAGTAATGTACATCCTCTCTAAATCATTCAAATTGGATTCTAATGCAATAAACACTTTAAAAAAGTGTTGTTAAATATCTAACTCTTCTCACGAAATCATATCAAAATAATATAGTTTAGAGAAAATAAAGTTTACAATCAAAAACGTAAACCTACTTCCTTAGTTATTTCAGTAAGAAAATAAGGTTTTTCGTGAAAAATGCCGGAGCACACTTTTTGCCGCCGCGCCATTTTTAAACAAAATGACCGAGGTGTATGTCATTTGTCTATGTGATACGTAGAAGCCCATTCTTTATGATTTAAGTGTTGCCATGACTAAAATACTTTTCCGTTGCTTAATTTCGACCGTGAAAGATTTTTGCGTCCATTACTGGAGCCAGGTCCATTACTGGTGCCACTACGTTAACAACACTATTTATGTTATGAATTGTACATGAGTCATCTTAGTGGTAGCCGTACAGGCCCAATTTCAAAGAAAAAAACGGAAATCGAAGTACAGTTTAACTATTTGGCACACGCATACTAGAGGTCAAAACAAAGTTTTTGACACGCAGTTCCTAAAAAAAATCCCTTAGAAGGGGAGTGCCGAGACATTCTATTTTTTGTATGGAAAAAAATTCAGAAACCTATCGTGTGTAGTATCATATGAAAGGGCTTTTTGAGGCGATTCTAAAAATATACCACATCATTACATTTCAGCAATTTCTTTTTATATAGATCACAAATAATTTTCGAAACATAATACCAAGTTTGAGGCCCTCCAAACACGAAATGGCTGATTTTTATTTGATACAGTATATCACAAATAATACATGATATCCTCGTATCTAACCTCAAAAAAGTAATTTTGAAAAGATTTTCATTAAGTTTTTTTTTAATTTTTCAATATTACCTACTAAGTGACACGGTTCTACTTCAATACCTATTTTACGTGATTTATGGAATTTTAGTGCAGATACGTTACATATTAATCATAAAATGATACGTATTATCCATATATCCAACGGGAAATACCTCTTTAACCCTTTACCCCCCACCCACCACTTACCCACTATACCAACTGATGAAAAGGTGCAGTTAAAGGGTTAAAGAGGTATTTCCCGTTGGATATATGTCATATATGGATACTACGTATCATTTTATGATTAATATGTACCGTATCTGCACTAAAGTTCCATAAATCACGTAAAATAGGTATTGAAGTAGAACCGTGTCTTTTCGTAATATTGAAAAATTGAAAAAAAAAATACTTAATAAAAATCATTTCGAAATTGCTTTTTTGAGGTTAGATATGAGGATATTAAGTATCATTTGTGGTATATTGTACAAAATAAAAATCAGCCATATGGGTCATAAACAGATTTAGGTTCGCGTCTTTCCTGTGGACAAATCAAAAGTTAAGGGCTACAAAGCTTAATTTTGGATAGTTCTCATAATCAGCATAAACGGCATCTCTGTTTCTATAAATCCATGTAATAAAATCATAACTTACATGCTCATAAGCCGTTAACTATTGACCACAGGAGGGACGACTTTTGTTTTTTCAAGTGTTAATGACCCATATCGTGTCTGGAGGACCTCAAACTTGGTAGGTATGTTTCGAAAAATATTTTTGATTTAATTAAAAAAATAGCTGAAATGTATTGATGTGGTATGCCTCGCCTCAAAAAGCTCTTTTATATGATACTACACACGATAGGTTTCTGAAAAAAAAAATCTATTTTTCATACAAAAAACCTTAAATAATAAATAATTCTAACCAGAAATAATATTTAAATCAAGCTCGAGCAACTCCGTGGATAGTATGGGTACCTAGGTATGGAATATTCGAGGCGGATAATGGCGGCAGTATTGGATTTACGTGGCAATTGCATTCAATTCGCGTTCATTCCCTAGTATGAGACTACAGACATGCGCAAAATGTGTCACTAAAAAGAAAAGAGTGATATACTTCAATCCTTCACTGTGAAGTTGAAGTATATTATATCACTCATTTTGTTCACTAGTTCAGTTTAGTTCAGTAGCTCAACCGATTCAACTAATCATATTGATCAGTCATTCGTCGCGTCGCGTTTCTCTCATTCTAAGGCTAATTCGGGGATAATGATATCAAATTTTATATAATATATATTTTGAATAATTTAAGTAAAAATATTCTTTTTACGAAAAATTTGTCATTATCGACTAATTCGGGGATAAGGATTTCAAATTTTATATTTATTTTGAATTTTAAGAAATAATTTTTTTTTGTAAAAACCGTCATGAGATAGATGATTGAAACGATGACACATGAACTGAAGTACTGAACTAAGTGAACTATTGAAGTATATAGATCCGAACTGAACTAGTGAATGAATGAAGGACACCAAGTGAAGTACTTCAATTGAATCATTCATTCGTGAACTACACATGTCTATATGAGAGTCCCGTCTCTTAAAACGTCAGTGATTAATGATTATATTCTCTTTTTATTTAAATAATCTACAAAATATGAAAGTTCTGTGGTAACCAGATGGAAGCCAGCTGATCGGAGTCAATCAAATAATCATCAGCTAAGTTGTTCGCCCTTTTCATATTGGTAAACATAAAGTGCAAGTGACAGCATCAAAAGTAGTTTGACATATGAAGAGGTCAAAAGTTCCTATTCCCTTATATGTACGTATGTATGTAAGCACTTTGTAATAAAGTCTTTTGACGTTTTCATATGCCAAGCTACTTTTAATGCTGACTGTACATCGACGGTTGTACCGACATTGTAACGTACAACGAACATATTCTCGAGGTAAGAGCAGTCCCTGGCTAGGACACGAATGGTGGAATCTCGGGCCAAACTTGGATGGCCTCCTCCTATAAGTAGCGTGCTCCCTACGATGGATGGGGTGGGGTTCCAAACCGTACACTGAGTGTACAGAGAGTCCTCGTTCTCCATCCAGCATGCTATGTTCCAGAACTCTGATAGGTGTTATGGGTGAAGTCTTGGTCATAACTAGTTGGCCTGGCCTATAAGCGGTATATTCCCTAAGTCGTTGGTGAGATTCACAGTTGCAATGTCTGTAGGTACATGTATAATGTGGATGTTTCCTTTGTGTAGTTTATTCCCTGGGACATCAGTGGTCTGATTTCTATTATTAAGCGGGTATTACACTGTCCTGAATTCAGGACACTTAGAAGGGTTCCGACCTATACGTTAGAGCGAGATGCTTCAACTCCCCTCCACTAGTTAGGACGCCTGATTCAGGACAGTGTAATACCCGCTTTATAAGGGCGTTAGTGACATAGAATTCATAAATACTTTTTACGTCGTGACGTGTGAACCTCGGCTACACCTTGGTCACGTCAAATACACCGGCAGAGGTTTTGCAGTTAAATTACACGGATTCCATTATAAGGTAAAAGCTATGTTATTTCTCCATAACTGACAACCTAGTAATAATAATGCGAAGCAGACAGACATCAGATATTTATTGTCTTAATAATGATTATTGATCTACTTGGTTTAATTATGTAACACAGGCAGGTCTTTTTGTACGCCATCAGAGTCCCCCACGGTGGCTACAGGCTACACTTTTACATTTTTTGAGTATCCATTGCTTACCTAACCGTCCAAGAAGACGGATTTAATGAATTCTTCAGTATTTGCATTATTCATTTCTGAACTTAATTTAAACGGCTTTTTTAAACTTTAAACCAAGTTTATGCTAAGCTTAGCCAAGAAAGATGGCTTCAACTTATAATATGTATTTGAATTTTCGTTCCTTACGTTGGATCTACTACTCTACTTGAGTAGAATATAAATATTGTTTTGGTACTGTAGGTACCTATTGGATACTTTCTACACCTAAAGCTTTGTCCACACTTGTATCGTGATCGCGTATCAAGATCAGGCGTATCGTATCGAGCATGCGTATCCTAAGTGTGGAGTGTGGACGCTCAATTTGGGCGCACAACGTATCATTACCATTGTCGTGTAAAAAATACGTCCACACTTGTATCGTTTGAGCGTATCGAGATCAGGCGTATCGTATGAGTTGTGTGTCAACTGAGCGTGTGCAGACGATTTTTTGAGGTATTTTAAAGTTGCGAGAGGATTTCAAGCTAAATTTGTAATGTTTTATGTTCTTTAACAGATTGTTTATATAATATATTTATGTTTATTGTGGTTTCATATAATTGAAAAAGAAGCGGTCAGAGGCTCACTTTTCTTTGTCTCATTTTAAATTGTTAAATCAAGTTCTGTAACTGGCTGTGTTCTTCCAAATATTTGGAAGTTCGATGAATCTTACTTTAAATTACAAACTATATTATTTCGCGATTTAACCCGCATTAGATTGAGATTTTAAGTTACTGTACCTAACTTAAAAACTGTTATGTTACATAAGCCCAATTTTACGGTCTTACCCATGTAGGTACCACGTAGGTACCACTCTAAACGGTCTGAATTCAGGACAGTGTAATACCCACTTAAACGTTAACCCGCCGTATTACAAAAAGGTTCCGTTTTGTAAAGCGGCGGATTATACAATCCGGCTGCGACATATATATAGTCTTATATATAAGACAGTTACCTACAGATGTACCTATAGTGAATAATGTTTTTCTATCGGGGAAACTCAGAATACCTAGATACGATATACGATTATACTAAGCTGTAATTATGCACGATGTGTAAATAAACTACTGTATTAAATAACTAACAAGTTTATGTTAATTATTATGAAACTTTATTAGTCAATATCAAATATTATTAGAATAAAAACTGATACCTACTTAGTATTTTGATTTTTACTCATGAAGTTTTACATTACCTAACTACATAATGGAAAATACACTAGTATTCCGAGTTTTCCCTTTGGAAGAACATGATTGGGCGCTTATATACTCTACCGTGGACGTCCACGGCCACGGCACGATAAAATTCTATAGATATTAAGTTCAGTTCAGCAATCATAGAGTTTTAACGTGCCGTGGCCATCGACAATAAAGTATAGAAGCATCCATTCACCGCAGGTACCTATAAATAACAAGAGATTGGTCTCCAGTAAAGAGATCGCAGTGCTTAGTTTTCATCTCTGTACGGCTTTAACCATTGCTTTGTGTCCCGCCCCACGTATGATGGTGGGATCCAAGGTTACGTAGCTTTTTTATGCTGTCGGCAATTTTATGTATTACCTATTATATACCTGGTATATAATAGGTAATACATAAAATTGCCGACAGCATAAAAAAGCTACGTAACCTTCCTAACCTACCTAAAGCCCGACCGAGAAAATATGACCATGGGAGCATGGTGGGGAAATTAGTTCCTATAAAATTCCGCAACATGGAGATGTTGCGGAATTTTATAGGAACTAATTTCTTACACTAGCAATACTTTTAATGGTAGATTGTCAACAAAGAGAATCTAACCACTAAAGTGGCCACAAACTACTTAGAAGATACTAACGTATAATGTGGCGACACCGATAAAAAATGTATGGGAATGTGACCGATATCGGTTCGGATTGTGTGAACAGGAACACTAAGCGATTTTCTATGCATTCTTATCGGTGTCGGGTCCTACACCGATATTAAATATTTTTTAAATTATCACCGATATTAAGGCGCTAAAATGAGAAGTATCGCGTTCTTTGAAACGCTGTTCTGCCCAGACGAGGAAACAATAGCAATTGATTTTCAGATATATGATTCTTGGCTATATTCTGACAATAGCTGAAAAATGATTGCTTAAAATTTTCACGATAGAAAAAATACCAAAGTTGAGTCTTTATTTTCCTTTTTTACTCAGCCTACTAAAACAACGCATTATTAAACGACACACATACATATATATGATGGCATTTTACCACTTGAATCATTTCGCCCTCTTTCTATCTGCTCGCACAGAATTCACAAATTTGCTAGCATAAAACTCAGTTCTTACTATTCACGTATAGGTAGCTACTATCGAGTCACCTATTAGATGGCGGAAAACTTTTGGCTATTTATAAAAGGTACATAGCGAAAGAAAAATCTTTCTGTAGCATGATGAACCATAGAATAAACTTTAATTACTTAGAGTTAGCGAGAGTTTTCAGAAGTTGGCGGAGCAGCAATGAGCTTATAAAAGTATATCGGCGAAACTTGCCACTGAACAGAAATGAGGCTGGGTATTTTTATGTCGTAGGTAAGCAGAGATGGCACCGATGCCTTGCCAGAACTTGTCGCCCGCCTTGTAGTTTGATATTCCGGTAGACCATTTCCCGTTCGAAACGTTCGTTAAGTTTTGGAGGTACTTTATTATTTACCAAACTTACCAGACTTTCGCGAAGGAAGAACTCCACTTAACAAGTCATTTTCGTCGAGTTATGTTTTCCACTGTAACCGTACCCACCATGAGTAGGGTATGTTCTTAGTAGGTAACTTTAACTTAAAATTTTAATTTCTACTTAGTCTCTGTCTTTATACCTATTATCATTAATCCATGCTTTCATTGTTACCGTTCAATTAAGGATTCCAAATTCAATTAGAAGTTTTGAGAGTTATGAACAGTGAGCCTAGGACGCTATCCACTGGCTCCACTGCGCTCCGCAGCTTAAATCAATATCCCATTGTGATATGATTATCGCTGCACTGTCTAAGACAGTTCCTTGGGGGAGACACTTGGCCGGAGTCTAATTAGCTTTGTTTACCCAAAGGTCTCTAAAGGTAAATACTTGATCTTAAATTAACTCTTTGTTTTAAGAAAAGAGACGATTATGCGCGATTTAGTCGGACGTCCAAAAGGAATCTGTTTAAATTGCACCTTTTAATCCGTTGGGGGAGCGAATAGACGCTGCTTTTGAGGTGGGCGCCGAACCGGAAAACAGCATCCCTGCGCTGTTTTTATACGACTATTACCTACCGGAGTTACAGAAAACAACCGGAGATATGCTTATTAACTTCCTAAGCAACGTGAAACAGTTGTTATTCGATTTCTCTTCAATATAAAATTTACATTTGCGACTTTAGAATTTGATTGAGATTTAGGTATCTACTTAGAAAAAAAATACACAACTTACAAATTACAATGTCAGGATTAAAATTAGAAGCTGTTTGAGTTTTATAATATTTTGACTTAATCGATACCTACCTGAAACATAGTTCAGTTGAACAGATTAGACAATACCTATTTTAAGGCATCACAATCACTAAACCCAATTTATTGAACCCTATAATACAGTTTAATAGCTCCATAATCCATAACATCAGCCGATAGATGTGTTACATAATAAATCGATCGGAAACTTTCGGAATCACCGTCCGGCGTTTGTGAAGCGCAATATATTCGGCTTAATAGTGTAATTTTGCAGGCTCTTGGTAATATCTTGCGGGAAACTCCGCTCACCCGAGCTGACCTCTGACAGGCGTTGGATTACTTGCAACACTCCGTCGTTAACAGATGAATATTATATCTAGGTGGAACAGGAGCACGTATTATTTTCATGGAACGCGAGGTCATAGATATGAACATATCCTACTTGCATTGCATGGAATGCAATTCGTATTCGATGTACTCCTAGGTACCAATACTTAATTGTTTCATATATTTCTGTAATAAAAGATAAATCGAATAACTACAACGAATTTTAAGAATATTTACCTACCGTATAAAAATAATATTATACTGCACTCGTAATACTCGTAATATGATTTTGTGCGGAGATGGTACCGTACTTATTTAGTCTGAATTATTACAAACTACAAGACTATGCACTCGAGGTGAAAGCACCTGAACTAGCCCGCTCTAAAATAGTTATAACTCATCCAGAACTCAATCTTAACTGCTCAAACTGTTCCTCAAGAGTCCGCGAGTTCCGCGACGCACCGACGCTTCGCCGACAACCAGTGTTGCCAGGTCCAATCTGAAAAAAACAGTAGATACATGCCCTAAAAAACAGGAGATTTGAACAAAAAACAGTAGACAAAATTTATTCCATAAAATTTACGTACATGCGTGTTTCATAGTGTTTTAAGTGATAATATAAAAATAAGTACTAACTGCCACACTCCGAGAAGTTTCATAATTACTAAAAAAATCTCATTTCATATGTCACTTCAACTAACCATAACCAAGTAATACCGGTCGGATCCACACCAAGGGTCATGATGGCCCATCAAACAATGACTATTGTCGTGGAGACCATGGCTGCTGTCTGCTTGCTCATGTATAGCTATAGTCCTCCTCGCCATGTCCGGCGACAGCGACTCCGTCAGTTATTAGGATTATAGTATATAGCCACATTATACGGCTCGCAAAGCCAAATTTAGTTTTGAATGTGCGGTTACAGGATGCGCCACTGCGCGTGGGAGCTGTCCCGCGAAGTTGTAGGTATACGTCTAGCAGGGCTTTGGCCGAGCCTTGCGGATATGCCGCTTCACGTCCAGGTTTTCCAAACGCCGCTGTTCAAAAAATTTCACTTTTGTATGAACAGTAGAGCCGTTCCGCCATTCCGTTCGACGTTGCGCGCTTTCCTCCCACTACCCCTACACTCGCTTCAATTTGACAAGTTATATGTAGGTTATTGTTTTTTTCTTGATAATTGAATTTGGACAAGTGAAATTCTAAAATCCACTAGATTTTTTTGAAAAAACAGTAGACTTTTCTAAAATACAGTAGATTTTTTGGGAAAAACAGTAGAACAGTAGACACACCCCGAAAACAGTAGATCTCCTGTAAAAACAGGAGACCTGGCAACACTGCCGACAACTGGTATAGTGCGCAACAGTGCGCGCCATCCACGACGACGCGCCCCTCCACCGCCCGTTCCGTACAATTGCGCATAGATTGTATGAGATGCGCTGTGGAGGGGCGCGTCGTCGTGGATGGCGCGCACTATATCGCCGTAAGTATTTCCAAAGTTGTGATTATTGGCGAGCTCCGGCTATAATACGAGACTAGCATGTCACTTAAAACGGTCGAAGCATGTATAGTGATTTTCTCAAAAATAAAACAAATAGTATGAACAAAGGACAAATGTTAACAGTACCTACCTGCATTCTGACCAATTCTGCGCCACCTATATGAAAGGAAATATTGTTGACGAGTGCTGAATCTGATTGATTGTGTTCAATAATAGCGAATTGATTCATGGTAAAATAAGTGGGATATTAAATAGTATTCACGCGATGACGTAACTGGATTACTGGACATAGTACTTGATGATAGTACAATACATAATCTGTTAGTAATAAATAATGTACTATTATGTCCTTGGACTAGGGTGGAAGTAATTCTTACAGTAATGCGATATACCTATTTGTATATATCGCAATCTGAACTCATTTTTAAGGTTCCGTACCCAAAGGGTAAAACGGGACCCTATTACTAAGTCTCCGCTGTCCGTCTGTCACCAATCACAAGCCGTCTGAAATGTTCACAGATGATTTATTTCTGTTGCCGCTATAACAACAAAATTAAATACTAAAAAACAGAATAAAATAAATATTTCTCCTCCGCTCCCATACAACAAACGTGTTTTTTTTTTTAAGATAATGGGACGGAAGATAATGGGAAGAGGAAGGCCGAGGATTAATTACATGGACCAAATAAAGAAAAAGATAGACGTCGTGTCGTATAGAGAGGTCAAAGAACTGGCGTTAAGTAGAACGGACTGGAGAGAACTGCACCGACAAGAGTGAAACTCTTAAATAATGATGATGATGATGGGACGGAACCCTTTGTCCGCGAGTCCGACTCGCACTTGGCCTGTTTTTTAGCAATTATTGTTCTTACTTAAGGCTGCTTGACCGGGTCCACTAGCGCCACTCGTGAATTATTGTGATTATTTAAATTTAACGATAGATATTTACAAAAAGGGAACGCTATATGTACTCTATTTTGTATTTAAGTACCTTTTGAATAAATCAAACTAGTTAGTCCTTACGTTGCTAGATTCCGTGTATGGTACGTCGGTACTGAACCCTTCATTGTGTGTGGTCCTGTGGTCCGACACGCACTTGGCCGGTTTATTTTTTATTTTTATAATGGTCATTACTGCTTACTTTATCTTCTTGTTCCAAATTTAAATATTATGATATGTTATGGGATTTACATACTTAAGGCTTGGTCACACCGTGTTGCGCGACGTCCGCGCGACGCGACCGCAGCGCGCCGGAACGTATGCTAACAGGTTAGCGACGTCACACTGGCTGCGCGACGCGAGCGGGACGTTTTCATACATTATGGCGCGCAGCGCGGCGTCCCGCTTGCGTCGCGCACGCGGTGTGACCAAGCCTTTAATGGATGGATTTACTGACAGTAGGTGTGTTTTCTTTCCTGGACGCTTCTGTTTATTAATTATACTGGATGAGTCACTTTCTGATACTATCTTCACAGATGTTACGAGAACATTTCATACTATTTGTGAGAAAAATGTTTTCATGGTACAGTCTGCATCAAAAGTAGCTTGGCATATGAAAAGATCAAAAGTTCCTACTCCCTTGTAATAAAGACTTTTGACGTTTTCATTATGCCAAGCTAATTTTAATGCTGACTGTACCTAACAGGTGTCATGCTCGATAAGTGTGTCATAGATATTAGTCTTATCAAGTGGGGCTAAAGTAGTAGCCCCTAGGAAAAAAATATTTTCAAAATAGGTGTACATTTTCCCTATTTTGTCTGTTCCTTTTAGAAAATATTATGTTGTAAATAAATGCGAGCTTTTGAGATCGATTTGCTCGATTAATATTATTATTTATACTTAAGACAGATAGTTTAAATCATTTTTGGACGTCAATTATAATTATTCTATAAAAAATACAGCACCGAAACAAATTCACACTTAAGCGCTCCATACAAAATACCGTTGTCCCACTAGTACCCTGGCAAGTTTGAATACTCTTAATGCCTATTTTTATTTCAATTACACATATAATTGTCACTGAATATGACGCCTGATAGAGTGTTTTATTCAAAGTACAAGGTATTATTCATATAACTTTATTAATGACACCACAAATCTAATTTAATTACATGTCCCCTTTTTTATTCCCTTGTGTTACTTTTTGTGTGTGACGACGATAATAATTAAATTCGATTAATTTGGAACGCATCTATAACATTTTTTGGTCTAGCAACTCTGCAAGTTACTACCAACGTAACAAATGACAGCGTAGCCATATTGGTTTCGGTGACATTCATGCAAACATGTTGTGATCCGGTTTTGTCGCGTAATTTTTTTTTGTATGTAACGTGGATTTCACTGGTAAGCAAACCTGAAAAGTGTATTTGTGTTATTCGATTAAGTAGTTTTCGAGGGTTGTAACGTAATATTAATAAAAGTATACAGCTATCTAGTTCTATTTTTCTGCAACTTCTTGAAAGACATGTTGTAGCCGCATATTTTACTGTTCTTTTGAGTGATACTGAGTGTAACACAAGAATATGTGTTACGCTGTGTGACGTAACACAAGAGATAACGCTGTATTATACTGCAAAAAGCTGTGTTTCACATCTGTATTTTGCCTTGAGAAAATAATTATCACTTATGATTAGATAGGTCTCTTCCTTGTTTTAATGTTCTGTAATATCGTTGATTAATTACCAGTTTAACAAAAAATAATAGACACCAATCCTTTGTTTTTAGATTTATCACAGGTAGAAAAATCTAAATGATGAACTGACCCTTATAAAATCCTTTGTGTGACAAGTTTACTTTTGTGTTATATAAACACAATTTTCTTTTGTGTTACGTACACCTATTTTGAAAACGACTCTGAATCCTACATATTTATGATTCACAAAACATTTTAATTTGATCAATCAATTTTTTTGTAATATAATAACACAGCTGACGAATGTGTTTCTCCATAATTAGCAAGAATTCATTAAGCTTTTTAATATTCTTCCTTTGAATTAGAAGTGACTTCAATAGAGACATCGCAATAAAGTGTCGCGAATTCGACACAGTCATACATTATTTATCTGGGGTCTCTCTATCGTCAACAGCTTCTAAAAATCAATATCGAGAAAAAATCACAGTAACAGAAAGCTTGAGCCTAATCAAATAAACCGAGTGAAAGTTAAAATTGAACGGAGTGGGAATCGCAGTCTTGAATAATTCATTAATTTCAGAAGAGCGAAGCCGAAAGAGCTAGGTTTTTAAAGAATGAAAGCAATTATTGCAAAAAAGTTAGTGATGGCCACGCAAATTTAATGTCTAATATGAATCTTTGTATATACATAATACATACATCAAACGAACGAAAATATGTATGTATAAGTATATTCATATCGATGTTTTTCTACTCTTCCCTGCGCCCTTGATTACCGGTTCCTGGAAGAAAAGTACCTTTTAAATTAGGTACGATTATATTATAAAACATTAAATCTTGTTATGATAACAACGCAAAGGCAATCGAATCACAGAAGAAAGCTTACGGTAAAAAAATGCGTGCCGTTTTTTGCGCCGCTCACTCGAAACTGAAATATTAAGATCAACATTAAGTAAATTAAATGCAAAATTACTTTAGTACAATGTTTAAAACATGCCAGCATCCACTCCGAGTTTTCCTTATACTTTTTATGTAACACTATGCAAACAACGTGCTAATGAAAATTGCATCGACTACTAATCGATGGTGAATCGAGGTAATGGAATTGGAGGAAGTAAAAATATGTAGAAAATACGTAAAATGATATACACTCTCCATCAATTATTACTCCGTTAATTCCAGATTTTCATAAGTCATTTTGTTCTGTTGCTTGACTAGACTATCTGGAACACGGTAGTGCCCCCGCCAAGACGAGCCAAGCGAAGCGCAAGGGCATTCACTATTACCTACCTACTTTTTCTCGAAGGGCTTCGTAATTTTTTTGGACCCTTGAGTTTAGATAAAATTTATCTAGATATTTTGTCATCACTTTATTACGGAAGATTGGATACAATTTTTTTATGGCATGGACCTTACCGTCGCCGTCGTCGGCTTGCTCGCGCAGTATAGCTTTCGTAATTTTTCCACTACCTTCCCCGTCATCACTAGATTTATCTAAAATAGTTACAGAAATCATTTTAGCATGGTTTTAGGATTAGGTACTGAAATATTTACCTACATGTTTGTCTTTTGACGTCAGCACATAGTACAGTTATAAAAATTACAGAATTTACAAAAGAGGTAATACCTAACTCTAATTCATTGATTAAATACCTGAGTCTGAATCACCAGATCCCGAGCCAGCCTTTGGCTGGCGTTGAATTGGTTTTGCTGCTGTTTGGTCTTCCGAAGTGCTGGTACTTTCTGAACTACTTTCTGAAATCGATATAGCTCTGATAATAGTAGTACTTTCGTAAAATTTATTTTACAATGGATATGTATAATATTTTTACCTAATATAATTATTTACAAGAGAGGGGAGGGAGGGAGGAGGAGGAGACAAATATATTTAAAGAAATACTTATTCCTATATTTTTAGTTGAAAGATTATTTATATTTGGATTGTATATTTTTAAAAAGATTTGCAGATGCCTACATACACATTCGCATAGACAAATTATGTCCTTTTATTCTTTATAAATAATAACCTACTACCTACACACAGTTCCATTAGGTAGATACTTACCATCTGTAACCGCAGACGTAACAAGTATCTGTAAATTTTAGTAAAATTAATATAATAAACCAGTTGCTAATTTATCTACATCGGTAGAATGATTAATTTAACTTACTACAAAAAGGAGACAAATTGTACATGCATTTCGTTGGATCAACATGGTTGTTCCTCAGTAAAATATTAGTAAGAGTGCAAACGAAATCAGAGCATGATACGCTTTGATTTTAATTAACTGATAAAATGTACACATTTATCGTTATAATTTTCAGTGGAACTATTTGCGCATAAAATTAAAGCATTATAATTTTACGATCACTTCGAGAAAAATTAGGGTAAGTCCGGGGTAGTTGGCCATAGTTTTTCTTAAACGCTCTAAAAATTATCTACAACATAATTAGAAAAATCTTTAGTTATAATTAAACTTTGAACATTAAACTTTGATATATTGAACAAAAAAGCGACACCTTCTAATTACAACAACCTTAAAATAATAGTTTTTTTTTTAATTCGCAATTAGCCATCTCTCCCGAGCTCCGAGGTATCTGGGTGAGATGGCCGTATCATTAGAGGAAAGATGGCTATGGGTTAATTCTAGCTTAAGCATGTAGTCTGGTTTCCTATTTTTTAAAACGTTTTTGTCTCTCTAGACGACATTTGAAACATACGTCTGCAAATTCAGTGTAAGTTTCATGACACACTGTGCACCAAAGCCAGTACTTCGAAGGAGAGTCTTAAAAGTCAATCTTTCATAGTAATTTTCGCCAGATCCGCGGCAGATCATTTCGTTTGTAATTTTTTTCTATATATATTTTTTCGATAATACGAATAGTCATCGCCACTACTTTCAGGTAGCTTTTCTTAACGGCCTCCAAATGGCTAACTATTATTTTTTCTGGGAGAGATTGACCATACCTAAAATAAAAGAGAAAGTAAAGGCACGTCACGCTTGATTTTGACGATAGAACAATGCGTTGTTCATATACTTAGCAATAAATAAAAGAATAACCATTATCTTTCGAATATACCTTCACATCAGCATGAAACAAGAACTCATTATAAAATATTTCCATATTTTTTGATATTATTTCACTAAAAGTTTCGCCTTACTATAGCTCCTAGTAAAGAGCAACATCTAGCTAGTCAACCCTTCTATGAAATATTTCGATGGGCCATCTCTACCTTATGACCATCTACCCTGGACTTACCCTATACGTTTACACTAGATTGTCACAGCAACTTCGTTTTCGAGAAATGTATTTGTTAGGTAAGTTAAGTTGTACATTCTGAAACAATATCATATATAATCATCAACCTTTTACACGTCTCGTTGCTGAACATAGGCCTCCTCTCATAGAATTTGAGAAAGAACGGGCAATAGTGCCTACGCTCCTACGCTGGCTTGGTATAGTTAAATAAACTGCTCCCCAACCCGCACTGGGTTAGCATGGGGACTATTGCCTTCCTCTCATCTATGAAAGAAGGCCTATACTGTACAATGGGAAGTACATAGGCGGTTGATGATAAGTACATAGGTTGAATTGTGTGTTACATATTTTTACTCACTAATATTTCATTCTTACATGGAAAGACTCCACAGAGTTATACAAATTGCTAAAACTTGGAAATTCAACTGTTAAAGCTTGCTTTAACCTCACCTCCAGAACTGCAACGTAACGACTGCAGGGGTTTCGCTAAGCGCAGAGAGATTTGCACGTTCAAGGAGAAAAATGAATACTATAAAATAAATCTGCACTTGCTTGCAGAAAACTTAACTTAATGATAAGTGCCTACTGACAGTTTGTTTTCTGATAAAGCCGTGCTATACTTCCTACCTCCCCCGTAACTTAAGGTGGATGATACCATACGTATATAAATCCAACAATCATAATACACTAATTGAACTCTTATCAACCAATCAGAACACAGCTACCTACATTAAAATCAAATTGAGTTTGGAATTCTCTGCCGGCGTTTGTATTTCCGAGTTCATATAACCTAGACCTTTTTAAGGCACGAGTGAATAGACATCTTCTGGGTGAGTTCGCTTCATCGTGGGCCTCATCTTTGCTCCTTGGCTAGATGCTGGCCAAGAGCGATCCCATTTTTAATAAATAAAATAATAATAATATTAATAACCAATCAGGAAATACAATTAATTTCTGAAAACTTTAAGCTTTTCTATTTAGTTCCTATTTCACAATAATTAAATCTCAATTGAATGTTTTGTACAGTCGAGGTCATTAATATTTATACACTCTTTTACCTAATCGAATGCGTTTGCTCACAAATTGTAGGCGACCGCATTCGATTAGGTAAAAAAGTGTATACATATTAATGCAGTCGAGACTGTATGTGTCAAAGCAGTTTAAAAAACATGTCGGCAAATTATACATTTATATCATGTATATCGCCGTCGTGGATTTATAGCTATATTTTTTCTTATTTTTCCCGCAATTGAAATGAAAAGTAGAGTGTATAACTCTGGTCTTAAAAGCCATATGTATTACACCATACCAATAACTAATGCCAGTGGGCAGTGGGTCGTTTTACTTTCAGTTATTCTATAGCAAAGTACACAGCGTTTCTTAGAAAAACAGCATTTACGTGGCTTCACAACGTTCGTGTTAAGGAAAGATCAATAACTGACAATAACTTTGTTTGGTTGATATAACATATTTTCCTTCCAAACCATTATAAATAACCCTACTAAGGCACTGGTCCGACCGCGGGCGAGTAGCGAGTACCTACTTTCATAATTAACTTAATTGTACTCGCTTGAGCGACAAAACGAGTAGGATTACTATGAAAGTAATCTGAAAAGTATACTCGTGAATAAAAATATCCCTCGATTAAAAATGTATGGCACTGTCGGTAAAAAAAAGAACGACCCAAGAACATAAACATGTAATTTAAATAGGTGCTCATTTTGTTGCATACACCGTACGAAAATGTGTCCCAAAAATGAACTCGTGCATGTATTATATATATATTTATTTTGCTTTATTAAGGAAAACAAACAGCAACAATCATACATAAAGCTATTACAGTTAGGTAGATCATAAGCCAGCAAAGTTTTCACCAATACATCAGCACTTATAACGAAAATATGCACGAAGTAAAAAAAATATAAGTACCTAACATAATTTAATTAGTAATATATAGTAGTAGTATATAGTTTATTAATAATGGGATTGCTCTTGGCCAGCATCTAGCCAGGGCTGCTACCGCGAACGGCATTCGAAATTTTCCCTCTCTGTCGCACTTGCAAGTTTGCATATAAGTGCGACGGAGAGGGAACATTTCGTTTGTGGTTCGCGCTAGCCCCTCAGGGGGCAAAGATGAGGCCAACGGTGAAGCGAGCTCACTCAGAAAATGCCTATTCACTCTTGCCTTTAAATAGGTCCAGGTTAACTCGGAAATACAGACGGCGGCAGGGAATTCGAAACCTTAGCAATGCGCATTATGTATATGTAAAGGATGACGAAAACCGCTTGGTTCGAGTAAGAGGAATTTCAACCAGGTACGTATGAAACCATGCCGTACGTATGAACCAATTTCAACCAGGTAAGTATGAAGGAATTTCAACCAGGAGAGCGACTGGCCGCGAGTGCCGGGAGGTCGCAGGTTCGAATCCTGCTCGGTGCCCAAGTTTTTCAATTTTACCTTTATTTGTAATATTTCTAGTTTGCGTTAGCAGCGTTACTGCTTAGTACAAATTAATTTAGTAAGGGAAGCGCATCGTAACTAACGATTTCTCAACATAATTTGAAACGTTAGTGCCGTAATGAAGCCTGAGTCTTCTGGTAGATGTCGCTGTACGCCTCCCTTAAGGCGTTGTATATCTTATATCTTTAAACGAGCAATTCTTGTATATTTATTTATTTATATATTTATTTCGAGGATCTCGGAAACGGCTCTAACGATTTTGATGAAATTTGGTATGTGGGGGGTTTTCGGGGACGAGCAATCGATCTAGCTAGGTCTCATGCCCGAGAAACGCCGAGCGAAGCTCGGTCGCCCAGATATTATAAATGAAGGAAGGATTGACAAATTTCACGCCGTGTTGCAATCGCACCTATAGCTCAGTTGGCTAGAGCGACTGGCCGCGAGTGCCGGGAGGTCGCAGGTTCGAATCCTGCTCGGTGCCTGTTTTTCAATTTTTCCTTTATTTCTAAAATTTTCAGGTACGTATGGATGTCCGATGGAAGAAGGGGGAAGGCGGTATGAGCTCATGAGCTTCCTGAGCACACTCACCGTAGTACAATTTGTAGAAGACGCCATATAATTTATAGGACTAGGATGCCTATTTAAATTTCATAATAATGAGACTATGACTACGTCTATGAAACATTTTGATCTAATAAAATAGCTTGTAGGCTGACATTTTAAAAACTTCAGCACAGAAACAGAAATTTACTATAGGTAGTGTTGTTGAATATAAATACCTAGTATACCTACCGTGTGGCGTGGCAATAGGGGTAAATTGATATTAACCTTATCATGTCGGCAATAATCGGTTGCAACTAGTAGATAATGACAATTACAAAAGTATATAGGTAATTTCTCCTAAAGTGCTTCAAGCACACCCCACACGTTGTGTTGCAAATGATGCTTAAGTAGGATTAGAAATACCTAGCGAGTGCTGTGCAACTAAGTATCTACCTACGCATAAAAGTACGTGCTGTGACGCTTGTCGAAGCGGATTGAAACTTGGATTTATGAAATGGATGGATTGAATATATTACAATAATTATGAAGAAATGAAAAGAAGTGATTAATTATCGCAAATCTGGCCCTATATGGATAAAGTTAACAAAGGTGTTCTATGCTAGCAGCGAAAGCAGCTTCTGCTAAATCACACCCATTTATAATGTAATACGAGCGGAGATAATGTGTGCCGCGGGCGAGACAAATTTGCCAACTTTTTCTGTTGAACAACCTCTTTATATGAAATGGTTAGCGCCAGAGAAATTCCGCGTAAAGTATTATTAGAGAAGTTGGAATACTAATGTTAGGCGATCTCTTTTTTATAATATTAAGGGCCCTTATCTGTTAAAAACCGCTTTTTTATTTAGGCCATTTTCTGTTTAATTTACTCGTATCTTGACATTTTCTCAATGCTACTATCTAGAACGGGACTTTTCCTAGACCGCTCCGTGTACGGGCCGGCCCGTTTTGTAGTACCTACAAGAAATCGACGGACGCGCGACGGCCGTCGATTTCTTGTACTAGAAAACGTTTATTCGTGGCACAAAGGCAGTACAAATAGCAAAACATCACAATATGCATACAGCATAGTATCCACAAAATGCCCCCAAATCAGCATAGTGCTCCATTGGCTAACGCTGGCTTCGGAACGACGTGAAGCCTCAAAACACAAAAATTACAAACAAAATTATAAAAAACCGGTCAAGTGCGAGTCCGACTCGCGCACCGAGGGTTCCGTACACAGTTCTTGAATATGTAGTTGTGTACCCGTCCCGACCCCATTAATTCAGGAACAATCTTAAAAAAAAAACATGACAGCACCATCTATCGGCGCATTGTGTTACTAATTTGCGCGACTGAATAACTTAGTACGTATGTTGGTTTTTCAAGGATAATTCTTTATCACATCAACCGATTTCAATAATTGTTTTTTTATTTGAAAGAAGGTATTTTCAACGTAATTTTGTAAATTTAAATATAAAACAAAAATATATACAAAGGTGATTAAATTACAAACTTAGTATAGAAAAGTTTTTTGATGATTAAAAAAAAGAAAAACTAGATAGAGCTATGGCTATAATTTTCCTGTAAAATATACATGCATATTAATGTTGTGTAATAATTTCAAATTTTTTTCTTCGTAAACTTCGGAGATAAGGGGGGGGGGGGAATGGTATTTTTTTTTACATTTTCCCTCGTAAATCGAAATTTCCCCAACGAAAAAAAAAAACTAAAAATTGTTTTGGAATGTACAAGTCAAGCCCTTTCATATGATACCCCACTTGACATAGTTGCCAGACTTTAAAATTTTGAACCCCCTTTTATCTGTCATTATTCACAGAAAATAAAATAAAATAATTTAAAAAACCATCTTCTATGTATCTGGGTTACCCTTGTTTATAACTATTCCAAATTTCAAATCGATAGGATAAGTAGTTCCTGAGATATTTAGCGATGTGACAGACAGACAGACAGACAGACAGACAGACAGACAGACAAAGTGAAACCAATAGGGTTCCTTTTTTACCTTTTTGGTACGGAACCCTAAAAATCATCGTATACTTTAATACCTATTGGTAAAATTCAAATCAAAATATTTAAAAACTTCGTATGGCCTAAGATATTTGTCCAATGTTTAGCTTAGGTACCTACTATTATTGGAAAGATTTATCAAAATTTGTTAGGAAGGTAGTTTTGCACAAGCTGTCACGTAATCCAATTGGTAATATTAATGGTAGCATTTTGCTCTGAGAGAGCGACGACGAGCGGAGTCCACTACCGTACACTGTCTTTGCCTACTGTCATGGCGTCGTTACTCGTTACCGAACAACGTCTTTGAACACGTGGTTGGCGAAATCAACATAAATTTGATGGAAAGCCATTTTTTTTAAAGAAGTGAAGTACCTTACTGGTATTTTTCTGGCTATTGAGAGAATATTCTGCAATTTTCCAGTAAGTAGGATAAAGCAAATAAAAGACAACTGCTTTTAAGGCGAGGTTCTTCCATTGCAAATGTCCCGCTCTAACACGCGTGAGTTTGCAATTGACCATCCCACTCTCTACGGAACTGTGCGCGTAATTTTCGTAAATTTTTAGTACATTTTTGGGTGAGAAAAATACATGGCTTACTATATTAACAATATTAATCCCGACATCCCTCATACCATCAAATACGTTTATTTTAGTATTATTTTCTACTCATCATGTTACCTAAGATTGAAATAAAATGAGTTTTAAGATAGAAAATAGAGGTATGTTTGGAATATTTTTCTATCGAACAAAGTTTTGCAAATTGTGTAACGGACATCCGACGGCACTAGATAAAGGTCTCAAATATAACATCGTATTTTTTTTACAGTATTTCGAAATAAAACCGTTTACCAAATCAGATTTTTACTATAACCCGGCCTTAAGCTCTTGCGCAAATAAGCTCCTTGATCGCAGGCCGGCTAAAATTGTCTATATAGGCCAGAAGCAGTCGGAGCCCTGGCAAAAACTGACAACTTAAAATGTAAGTATACATGAAAAGTAGACCGTAGGTATGGCTTAACGCCACCGCCAAGGATGTGTTTTTACCTTGGGATTTAACTGCTCACTCTTTGTTCCAAATACGCGCTTCGAGGCTTATTGGATAAAAAGGGATTATGAATGCCTCTCCGAGTGTTCGCAATCAGATTTTACTTAACCTATAAAAAAATCATTACTTTCTTCCAATTTTCTCTGTATTTACGCTGCTAATATTTCTGATAAATTCACGTAGCTCAAATGCTCTGTAAGCTTTGCCATAATCATTTGCTTTGTTCTGATGTAGAAGATATTTATGATTTAAGTTATTCAGGTGCAGTCTGCAGGTGACAAATGGCGGGTATTTCAGTTGTGCTCCGTCGGTTGTCTGCCGGTCGCGTGACTACACTGCGAGAGAAACTATCGCATGACTCCCATTCCATGACACATAAACTTTGCCTTATGAATGTCTTTGGATTTTGTTTGGCAACGTTTTGTCGATATGGTAGCTCCAGGTGTGTTTACATTTTTAGTAAAAAAACAACATGGAAAATAAATAATAAGTTAAGGTTATGTAAAGGTTTGAAGTTTGAGGAAAATAAACCGGTGCGTGTGTATGTGTGTGTGCAGAAAAGTTTTGTAGATATATTGAACCACCCATCCGTACCTATAGCTTGTAAGCTACTGTAGGCCTGTGATTCAAGCATGCGGCTGTCAAGCGGCGTTCGTGGGTTTGAAGCTCGGATGGTACGGTCGGCCTCATCTTTGTAGGTAGGTACTAGGACTGGGTTGCTTTAATGTCATGTTAAATTGTCTTACTACATTTCCAACCGGTGAAAGACAAATCGCCAAAATATCTAGCTACTCATGAAGCCTACTGTCCCAATGAGTTTTTTGAACATCTGCGAAAAAACTCATAGGTGTATGTATAATTGTATACATCTCCAACTTGCACTAGATCAGCGTAGTGACTACCTTAAATTCCCTTTCATCTATGATACGATTTAGGATTTCTTTCGTGTGACAGTATCTACTATTTCGGAACTTACCCAAACGCATAAGTTCTTTCTTAGCATTTCTGCCATCAGCGACACGTTTGGTGGCCATGTAAAGTAAAATTCATCATCATCCCCCCTAACGTTATACCAGTACAATTGCATCCTAAAGTAATAAAGAGTACTTACTCGCTGCGTCGTAACAAATGACTTCAACATATTAACGAGACTTTTCATATATTATGCGGAGTATAACAAAGTTTATTAGTCGTTAATAGCTTTGCTGAATATAGGACGCGGCGCGGCGCACGCCCGTTCTCCCGTAAGTGGTGAAATAAAATCTGCGTCAATTCTCGAAACTGTGCTGTAACTTTGTTTGCTGATAGTACCCAAAGTCTGGAAATAAGTGCTATACGGTTAGAAATTAATTTTTTTTTGGATCCTGTTAATTCAATCACACAGAGCCAAAATAAAATGGTATATGCAGATTTACATTGCTTCCGATCAATTTTTCGTAAAAAGGCTTGTTTCGACTGACCTAAGATTCTAGTTTTATTCTAGTAGGTAGGTACCTAATGTAATCTAAATTAGTAGCTATCGCACATGTAACGAACATTTTATTTAACTCATTTAGGTATTTTATTACTACCTAGGTACCATTCCTACTTATAATTTGTATGTTACACATACCCCGCTTAACCTGAGATTATAGTCGAATTTATTGATATACCTAAACAGCTAGTGAAAAACCTGTCTCAAATAATCCACGTGTGTCGTAAGTTACGCCTTCAGTCATGGTGATAGTAGGTACCTATATATAACCATTGGTAACAAAGGATAAGCATAAGTATAGTTCGTACTAAACTCTAAGGCCAATTCTGTCAGACGAACGCAAGCAAAAACGGACTAAGAGCTCTGTCTGTAAGGTAGATTCTTTTGCGTTCATTTGACAGCATTTGACCTTACAGTTTTGAACATACTATACCTAGGTACCGGTTAAAAAGTACCGTTTATGACATACCTGGTTCAGTACTTATCTACATGCCCTAGTTACCGTATCATATTATCGCCCTTTGTGTACATAGGGCTGATTTTGATGTTTGTACGAAGACAATATTTTATTTTATTTAAGTTTGTTTTAATTTAACTTAATTCTCTCATTTTCCTTTCGGTCATTACGTTATTTAGTAGGTAAACCGGATAAAATACTCGGTCTGGAAATACTATTCTATACCTATTATATATTTTAATTTGTATTTTAGTTATCAAAAGCGACTTGCCAGATTTGAATTATTGATATTTATGAGTGGTTTACGGGGGCGAAAAATCGATCTACCTAGATCTTATTCCGGGAAAACTTAAATCAGACGCTGACGGTGGAACGGCGATTTATTCACACTATTTATTGGTTCGATGAGGACAAACAAATCAAACAAAGATGAAAAGCGAATCGTTTATTCGTAATATTTTAGAATTTCACAACTGTCACATTAGTAGAAACAGAAACGGTTCATAATAAAATCACCTGTATTTTCCTAAATTAATAAACTAAACATCTTTCGGATCTACTTCGTACGAATCTAAAGCCTGCTCCATGGCTTCATTAACAGCGAGCATATCTTTCTCGGTATTTTTAATAATTGTCTCGAACTCAAGCCACTTGTCTAGCCGTATGGATGATATTTCATTATACACTTTGGACTTTAACTTGAATAAAGTGTCGGTCTCTTCCAAATCAAATGCGCTAGAACGAATATGTTCCCACAATAGTTCTGTCAGTGACAGGTCGTGATAGTTTTGAGGTAGACGTAGTACTTTGTGTCCATGGGATTTGAAAATTAAATCCAATTGGTACTGATTATTCCTAATCGGACATCGTGCAATGAGATCATATAATTCGGCTTTATGCATATTTGGCGAGCATGGAATATTGTTACGCTGTAACCATTTTATCATGTCGGCCTTAGAATGATGCCTAGTTATTGTTTCACTGGCTGTTTTTCCGTGTAACGGATTGTTATCCATTATTATGATACTTGATGAGTTTATAAATGATACAACAATGTCATTAACCCATTTATAGAAATCTTCCTCGTTTGCTTGGTTGCAAAATAATCCTTTTACTAATCCGCTTTTAGATACAATATGAAAGAATATGTATCCTTCAACTTGCGATATATCTTTATTTTCAATCCATGTCTTTTTATACGTTCTTTCCAAGTCGATTATTCTTTCATCTAGGTAGTAGATTATTTTGGAGGTTTCCCTATACTTTGTGATTTTATTTAAATAGCGAAATCGTTCGAAGCTAAGTTTTGGATCTTCTACTAATATTGGTCCATAATTTAGAGTATTCACTGGCTTGTAACCCAATCGTCCCAAAACGCGGCAAAAGTGGTTTATATCTGGCACCTTCATCAGCATTTTATCTTTTACCATTTCGTATATTTCGATGAAAGAAAATGTCTTTTTCTGTAGATACAGGTTTTTTAAAGCATCATTTATGACAACCCGGTCACACAGATCCGTCTCTAATGCTACTTTTTTCTCATTACTTATCTCATCCAATAACTGCTCAGAGGCATTCGTGTAGAACAACACTCTTTCTCTATATAATTCTAAAGGAATCTGCAAGCCATGAGTACTTTCGTATTTACATTTTTCAAAAATGTTACGTACTACATCCTTATTTTCGCAATCGATTGATATCTTCTTTTCTGCCTCAGTCGGTAGATTTGCCATAGTCACACTGTAACAATCGTCAATAATTAATCATTGGACGCTTTTATACTTTATCGGCGACGGCTAGGGCAAGGTAAAACTCTATGGTTTCATTCATAAACATATTGATCATAGGATTATATACTTCGGACAAATTATGAATGAATCCAGAGTTTTACTGTGCTGTTGGTCTTACACGGTAAAGTATAAAAGCGCCCATTGATTAAATCAGTTGTAGCCCTTGTAGGACTCTCTGAACACAAAAAGCAAATTACAGTTTTTGTTATCACTAAAAACATGTATAAGTAAATCTAAATTATGCGATTAACAGCAGTATTGTATCGAATAAAGCAAACTTACCGAACGCGTCAAGTGAAATTCCCAAAAAACGCTATGTTACACTATTTTCTCTATAACAATAATTACGTGACGTCGAGCAAGAACGTTCACTGCCGTTGAACTGATGGCGTCGGAGGGGCGCAGTTTGCGCAGTGGCGTGGCGACTGGCGGGGGCAGGAGGGGAAGTCGCGTTCCATGAGCGAAAGAGCGCCATAACTGTGTAACGTGTGTAAACGAACCAGATGAAATATTATCTTTGTTGGGTGTGCCGATAGTGTCGCCTCTGAACGCTGAATGCTACTTTTTTTTATTTTAGCCGTTCGTTATTATAATAAAGTAGAGTAATTACTTATAGTGTTTTACAACAGCTTATTTAATAATTTTTAGTTTTGTTGTCTTGTAGTTGAGATATTAAATACATTATATTGTGAAAATGTGGTTAAATCAGTTGATACAAATAGTAGGTACTAAGATATTTATTTATTGAGTAGGTACATGGGTATTACTCGCGTCAGCATCGTCTTTTTAGGGTTCCGTAGTAAACAAGGAACCCTTATAGTTTCGCCATGTCCGTCCGTCCGTCCGTCCGTCCGTCCGTCCGACCCCCGTTTTTCTCAGTAACCGTTAGTACTACAAAGCTGTAATTTGGCATGAGTATACATATCAATGACGCCGACAAAACGGTAGAATAAAATCTTTAAAAAAATTTTTTTTTAGGGTACCTCCCCTACATGTAAAGTGGTGGTGCAATTTTTTTTTCTGCCAAACCCCATCGTGTGGGGTATCGTTGGATAGCTCTTTTAAAAATATTATTAGGTTTCTAAAAGCATTTTTTGATTAAAGAATTGGTTAGCGTGATATTAAGCTTAGAAGTGATAATTTTAGCTATGGTCAAGTGTCCCCCCCCCCCCCCCCCCCCCCCTGCCAGCTAAACGGTGGCTACTAGGCATGTGAAAAAAATCATGGTAGTAGTAAATACGATGAATTTAAAAGGAAAACTATCATAGCTAAGTAGACATTACTAGTTAACGAGTAATAGTCGAACTTCAGAAATGTACTTAGCAAAAGCAAACTTTCGAACAATTTCCATTGATACCTTAGATAATGTTGTTAATTCTGTCAAAAACATAGTAAATATAAGTTTGCGAACTTTTTAGTCCATATAATGTAACGAGTAGACGACTACGGAACCCTACCTTGCGCGTGGCCCGACACGCACTTGGCCGGTTTTTTTTTTATTGGTGCTGTTAGAAAGTGACGGATAGTCTATCTCGTCTCGAGCCGACATACTCTCGGGGCCATCATGTGCTAGCTAAGCCTGCAGATAGCCAATAGTTATAAAACTAATTCACTAGAAAAGTACCTAGATAGGTAGGTATTTTGACATTAAAAAAATAAGAGAACACAGTTTACTTGGTTCGTTTTATTAGATAATTTATTAGCATAGCTTCCCCAGCTTCTTTAACAATATTCCGTATGATGTATACAATAAGTATCTATACAGTACAATAAAAATATTCTTTATTGTTTTTTATCAAAAATACATAAAACAATATCACAACTTACTTATACTCGATAACCGATAACGGTAGACAATTATCGCTAAGGAACTTATTTATTTTATGTTATGACTCACCCTATCACCTAAATCCCATTAAAGCCGGCTACACAAAGCCCTGCCTGCAGGGCCCTGCTTGCAGTGCCACTGCCAAATCGTATTGTGTGTAGGCATGCAGGGCCGATTTTTTTATCTGTTAAATCGGCCCTGCATGCCTACACACAATACGATTTGGCAGTGGCACTGCAAGCAGGGCCCTGCAGGCAGGGCTTTGTGTAGGCAGCTTTAGACAAAACTGTTATGCAATGGAAAAAATATGCCTGCCTGTGCCGGCTGTGCCTAGGCAGTTTAAGTTATTCGATAGCAACATTGCTTGGTATTGAATGCAGGCACTGTAATTACTAAAATACTGACGAAGATGATTTAACTATCTGTAACAATGTTCTCAATAATAATAATGACATGTATTTTTTTATATTTTATGAATAAATGAGTATGAGTATGATGAAATTTACCTTACACATTATATGTATGTATATACGAATATTATGAAGGTATCTTTCTCACAAAGCACTGTAATAACCACTCCGATTCATATCAAAGACTAATTGGCATTATCCGAACTGTATTTATTTTATCTGATAGGTACTGAAGGAGAGATAAATCTAGCTCCCAAGATACAGGTCTCCCAAGTCCCACCCAAGTTCGGGGGTCGGAAATATCGACCAGTAGTCCACTATCTTTTGTAGGTACAATTCCAGATGAATTTCTATTACCTATGTATGGTCAATGTGCTCATTGTAAAGTTACGTACTTACAAATAAATAATTTTTAGGGTAACGTACCCAAGGGTAAAACGGGACCCTATTACTAAGACTCCGCTGTCCGTCCTTCTGTCCGTCTGTCACCAGGCTGTATCTCATGAACCGTGATTGTTAGACAGTTGAAAATTTCAGAGATGATGTATTTCTGTTGCCTCTATAACAGCATATAAGCAGAATAAATTATATTTAAGGGGGCTCCTATACAACAGACATAATTTTTTTTTGCCTTTTTTATAGATAATGGTACAGAACCCTTCGTGCGCGAGTCCGACTCGCACTTAGCCGGTTTATTTATTTATTTATTTATTTTTATTTACAACTACTTACTTATAGTTAGACATACTCAAACACAAGCCTAGCGGTACCGTGGGTGTAGGTATTACTTATAAGCCTCAAGCTGGCTTCGACCATACCGGATTAGTTATTCCAGTTTGGCTGTTTTAATTCACGGTAAGTTGTGATTGTGTATAAGTTTGAAAAACTCATTGGTACGAGCCGGCATTCGAACCTACGAACGCTTGACAGCTAGGCGCACGCCTGAACCACTAGGTAGCTTCCTCCGTACCGCAACTCTGCATGTGTAGGTACATATATACCTAACGCTTGGAGGCAAAGTACCTAAAACGAATGATATACCTAGTCTGAATTGAAAAAAACACGATTTTAAAAATGTTTAAATAGGTACGTAGTTGGATTCAGTTGATTCAGTCATACCCTCGGTGTCGGTGTCGGCACTTTGATCAACTTTAATTAAAGCTCTTGCAATCTCACTTTTTTAATCGCTTCATACGCGAAGCCGTAATTACGGTATTACGTCGCATTTAAACGCTTGAATATTCAGCGGAAATATTTGATGAGTGACATTTGAAAAGTTACATGTTATCTTGCGTGCTTGAGGTACAGTGACACCCCACGTCTTTACAAATTTTACATTGTAGGTGTATATTTCGGAATGAAATGAAAGAGAAACAGCTAAATGACAGATGTCACCACACACAAGCAGTTAATAGTAGTTTTATGCAACTGGTACTTAATGAGGGGCATTAAAACACGAGTGTGTTTTATGGAACGAGCCGAAGGCGAGTTTCACAATAAGGTCACACGAGTGTTTTAATGCCTAATTATGTACAGTTGCATACATTACTTTATCTACACACATATTATAACTACTCTAAGATGGGTTCAGAAACCGTAGTAAATAAATACAATAATTGTGTTAATACAACCTTTTTTGTACGGTTGCGGAAATATCGAAATCAGAACTGGCAACCGATACCTGAATGTTATTTTAAAAAGTAAAGAGTCCCTATTCTGATGTGATCATGTCGCTCTAGCTCAAATTTCGTGCGATATATACTAAAAAAACATCGAGCTGACATTTCGCATCGACTGAATTTGAATTTTCAGTGATACTAGAATAGGGACATGTGGACTTTGACATTTAAATTTTGACAGTTTTGTTTGACGATGAGATTAAAATGAGAATTATAAGCGCGGGAAACGTGTTACGGTTCGGTTGTGTCTTTAGTAATTTCCAGTTTAAATTTGTTATTTCACTTTAAATTTGACTGTTTAGGATCAGTCTTTTGTATTTTTATATGTAGTTAGTGGTCTTGTATATATTTTTTGTAGATAGTTGTGTATATTTGTAAATATTCACTGGTAAGTCGATTTTAATTTTTTTCCGCCTAACATGGCGGCCGAGCCCCCTGACCCGGGGGGTTCTGGAAAGGATCCCCCAGATCGGGTTGTAGATTTAGAGGCTTTGGATGTGGCTCAAGAAGTCACGATAAGTAATAATGATGAGTCCATGGACACTGATGTTTCAGTTTTATCTCAAGGCAGAAGAGTTAAAAGGAAGGTAACACGACGAATCTGTAAACATTGTAATAAAAAACGAAGAACACAAAAGAATAAAGACATTCCACCGACCGGATTTGACTGTATGTGTAGTGTAGCAGAGGAGTTAACAGTGGCAAATAGTTTATTAACTAAAAAAGTAAAATCATCTATGCCTGGCCCAAATTCCCAACCTCAGTTACAAAGCATTTCATCTATGCCCCCCCCAAATCCCCTACTTCAGTCACAAAGTATTAATGCGTCTCAACTTGTGTCAACGTCAAATACTCTCACAACATCTGACCCCTCCGCTTTGAAAGCCCCTATTGGTAGAGCTTTTTATCAATCATCTGATGCAGCTCCATACACCGTACATGTGCAGAGGCAGCAGGTTTCTCCTTCTGATGGTGTTAGCCTGCACCCAATCACTCTTGGTAGGACCCTTAAAAAAAACAACATTCAAGGAATCGTCAATGGTAGTTTAAAGCGTATTGGTAGGAATAAAGTGTCCCTTTCTTTTCAAAAGTTTGAGGAGGCAAATAGTTTTCTAGATAACTCGGAATTTAAGAAACTTAATTATAAAATGTTCATTCCAACTTTTTCTGTGACTCGTATGGGCTTAGTTCGTGGAGTCCCCAGTGAGTGGTCCGAGGAGGATCTTCGAGAAAATGTAACATTACCAATGGGATGTGGTCCTATTCTCAAAGTGAGAAGATTGAATAGAAAAATAATAATGGAAGGAGGTTCCCAGCTGAAACCCACTGAATCAGTAGTATTGACATTTGATGGGCAAGTGCTCCCAAGACGAATTTTCCTATGCTACACAGCATTACCTGTCGAGACATATATATTTCCCACAATCCAATGTTATAGATGCTGTAACTTTGGACATGTGAAAATGAACTGCAGAGCGAGTAGTCCTAGATGTTATAAATGTGGTAATTCTGGTCACTCTGGTGATTCATGCTCGGTGGAGGAGGAAAATATTTCGTGTTGTCACTGCCATGGATCTCACTTCGCCATCAGTAAATCATGCCTTGAATTCGGCCGGCAAAAGGCTATTAAGGAGTCAATGTCAAAGAGCTGTATCTCGTATGCAGAGGCTTCTAAAATTCACGCTCCTATTTTAAAGATGTCCTTCTCTGATGCTCTATCATCTTCCAACAATGTTTCCTCTTCCACAGCAGGGCCTCAACCCCAATACGCTGCTCCAAGGAATCCCCAGGTTACCTCCTATAAGAAAACAGTTTATATGAAATCAAAACCTCCTCCAAAGCTTGACAAGGGCTATGACCGAGCTGCTCATGACTCAATTATTAGAGATTTTGCTATTCCAGAAACCTGTAACGGGTGTATGATGAAAAATATTAGCAATCCATCGAATGAATGTTCCGTAGCAGATGTTATTGCTGCGCTTATAAAATCATTGAATCAATCAAACTATTTCACACCGTCCAACGCTGCCTCTTTAATTGATGCTGTATCTAGAATACCTTCCAACAATGGACCACACGACCTTAATTCAGTGGAATTGTCGGAGTGCAATTTCCAAAAAAAGTGACTTAATTTATTTAATTAATAAGTATAATCCATTTATTGTTGCCTTACAAGAAACATGGCTGAAACCAGGTTATTCATTTAGGATTCCTGGCTATGCCTGTCTTAGGGAAGATAGGTCTGATGGGTATGGAGGTACTGCCTTACTCATCAATCATTCTTTCCCATTTACATATTTACCTACTCCTCACTCTAACAAAGATTTTTCCATAATAGCAGCTATAGTTAAGAATATTTGCTTTATATCTATATATATACCACGCCCTTCTAATAGTATTTTTAATGAAGTTGATCATATCATCTCTACTCTTCCTAAGCCATTCATAATAATTGGAGATTTTAACTCCCAGCATCAATCTTGGGGTTCATCCTCAAATCATTATGGATCTCTTGTGCTAGACTTGGTAGATATTCATAATATTTGTATTCTCAATAATGGCAATCCAACTCGTTTAAATGGCCCCAACGAGGGTTTCAGTGCACCTGATCTTTCTATATGCTCTCCTGTACTAGCATCTACTCTTACGTGGGATACACTTCCATCAACATATGGAAGTGACCATTTTCCAATTTTGATCACTTTTCCCTTTACCTGTGATTTTGTGAGTAAATGCTCTCCTCGTTTAAAATACAACTTAAGTCATGCAGATTGGACATCATTTCGCGAGTGTATTGAGACTAAGTTGTTGCAATTACCTAGTGTAACCGACAGTGATGTTGTTAGTTGTTCGGTGGCATTAGCCCAAGTTATCACAGAAGCAGCTGATGAAGTTTTCCCTGTAAAAAATAGCACAACAGGTAAAATTCCATCCCCACCTTGGTGGGACAATGAATGTACTCAGGCAATTAGAAGACGAAAGGAGGCCGAAAGGAACTATTGTCACTTGATGACAAATGAAAATTTTGAGATATACATACAGATATCACGTGAGACTAAGAAGTTATTAAGAAAGAAAAAATTCGAAGGTTGGAGACAATTCTGCGCTTCTCTTAGCCCTAATGTAAATCCCTCCATTGTATGGAATAACATTAAAAGGTTCAGGCATGCTTTTAATCAGTCTACTAGAAAAATCATTCCACCAAATCTAGCTCAACAATTTATGGACCGAATTGCACCGACATCTGTCCCTGAAGAATTTGTTTTTCAACCCTCTCCTTATTTGTATGATCCTTGGAACAGTCATAGTTTTAATGATCCTTTTAAAATAGTAGAATTGAAAGGTGTATTAAGTAAATTAAAGGATACTGCACCTGGCGAAGATGGTGTTCCATATTCCTTCATGGTCAATGCAAGTGATGGCATCCTTTCTTATTATTTGGACATCATAAATTCTGTTGCACAGTCCGGCATAGTTCCGGTCTCATGGAGATCTCAAATTGTCCTTCCTATTTTAAAACCCAATAAACCAGCTTCAGATGTTACTTCTTATCGTCCTATTGCCTTATCTTCAATATTTTGTAAAATAACAGAACATTTAATTAAAAACAGATTAGAATTTTTTATCGAAAGTAACAAGTTATTAGCTCATAGTCAATTCGGTTTCCGTAAAGGTAGATCTACTTATGATAGTCTAGCCATATTGACGTCGGATATCCGCCTGTCATTTTCAAGGGACGAGTCAGTGGTAGCTGCTTTTTTGGATATTAATGCTGCTTATGATAATGTTTTAATTTCAGTATTAAGTGATAAACTTCATAGATTAGGTGTACCAATTATGTTAATCAACTTCATAGTTAATCTTCTGTCTCAAAGATCCATTAGCCTCATCTTAGATGATAACAATAAAATTACTCGTTTAGTGTGGAGAGGATTGCCACAGGGATCAGTTTTAAGCCCATTATTGTATAATATTTATACTTTTGATTTAGAATCATCTTTAAATGGCTCTGTTAGAGTTCTGCAGTATGCTGATGATTTGTTACTATACTCATCAAATTCTTCTATTGATGATGCTAGTAGGACAGTTACTCATTCATTGAGCTTATTGAAATTATGGTTGGACTCCAATGGTTTAGACCTTTCTGTCCATAAAAGTGTTGTTGTTTTATTCACTAGAAAACGTTTCCCTCCCCCACTAACTGTAAAATTTAATAACAATCCTATTTCTGTAAAAAGTCAAACAAAATTTCTGGGTGTTATATTAGACAGAAAATTAACTGGCCTCCCACATTGTGACTATGTAGTTGCTAAATGTGAAAAAAATCTTAACATACTTAGATGTGTATCTGGTGTTTGGTGGGGTGCACACCCTTTTTGTTTGAAACTGATGTACAATGCTTTAATAAGGAGTGTCCTAGACTATGGTACTTTCTTACTAGAACCAGGAAGTGTAGCAGGTTTCAAGAAACTCCGTGATATTCAGTCTAGAGCTCTTAGAATCATTTGTGGGGCTATGAAATCTAGTCCCATTAATGCAATGCAAGTTGAGTGTGTTGATCCTCCACTCCATTTAAGAAGACAATTTCTTTGTGATAGATATCTTTTCCGTTGCTCTCAATTTTCTAACCATCAACTTTGGCCCATTTTATTAGAATTATCTTTACAAATAGCCTCTTCTAAATATTGGAAACATAAGAGTCCTCCTTGCATAATCAAAAGTTTTGGGAGACTTAAATCAATTGAAGCCCCAACTGTTAGCTCCTCAACACTGCCCATTTTTCAGTATGAATATGAATCACTGATCCTTGTTCCTTCAGTGCTTTTAAATATAGGTATCTTAAAAAATGATGTTGAACAAAATCATCAATTCTTGTGTTTCATAGGAACAGAAGGTGAGGGTGCTCATCATATTTACACAGATGCTTCTAAAATGTTGGCCAACAGTTGTGTTGGCATTGGAGTTCTCCATGTGCAATCTAATATACATCAAAAAGTAAAGTTGCCTCCAGAGTCATCTGTGTATAGTGGTGAATGCTTTGGAATCCTAAAAGCAATAGAAATGATTCTTCTTATGCGTCTTAATAAAACTATTATATTTACAGATTCGTTAAGTTCACTACAATCAATTGCAAAATTTCCTTTTAATTCAAAATCTAACAATCCAATAATTTACAAAATACGGAGCCTATTATTAAAATGTTCCCATAAAAATTATTCAGTTTCTTTAGCTTGGATCCCTGGTCATAGAGGGATAAAAGGGAATGAAAGGGTGGATAAACTTGCTCGGGATGCAATTGATTGTGGTGACATTTTTCCTTATGTAAATGTACCTGAAGACCTCTTAGCTTTGCCCAAAGTATACTTACGAGATGAATGGAGTAGTCTATGGACATCATCTGATACAAAAACTGGTTTACGCTATCGTGACATACAACCTTTTCTACCTGTCAAACCATGGTTCTCTAAAATCTTAATCCCAAAACCTGCAACCAGTATGCTAATCCGAATGAGACTGGGTCATTTATGTACACCGGAGCACCTTTCTAGACTAGGCATCGTGGCCAGCTCTGCATGTATTTGTGGAGCTGATCCCGGTGACCTAAACCATATATTCTTTGAATGTCAACAATATGATCGTTCTGTATTATTAAGTCAGCTGTCATCCCTCAACGTTCCATTCCCTATTTGTATTCCATCACTCTTATATATCCATGACTTCGACGCATCCTTGTATATATTTAAAGCCTTATATTCATTTTTATGTATCAATAATATAAAATTGTAACAGTAATATATATTCCTTATACCTTTGACTGATCCTTTGTTTTTTCCAAATTTCCGTCCTTATCGTCCTAAACCTTTCTTCTTATACCGTTTCCTCGTTTTTTGGCTAAATGCGCCAGGAGCGCGGAGCCATAAAAAAAAAAAAAAAAAAAAAAAAAAATGAGAATTATATTACTGCTGTAGCCTTAGCCACAGATAAGAAAATTGCCATAAATTCATTGAATGTTGAAATGAGAGTCATTTTCTACGGTTTCCGAACGCATATTAGAGGATTTATGATATGTGTGTAGATAAACACAGTTAAACAGTATAATAGGTCACATCGAAATGTCACATCTCGCTAATATTGGACCAGTTTCTCAGTCCGACCCAGGTTGGGCCTAGCTGAGTTTCTTGTTAGACTCTTCTCAGCTAGGCTAGGTTTAGTGAACCAGCGACAAAACTGCTGGTGATGAATAAGGTCGCAAGAACTCGTCTAATAGACTACATTATTCAAGTATAGCTAGAAGACCTAATTGCTAAGGACTAAAGCAATTAAAAAGATATTTGCCTGAGTCCTCATTTTGTCCACCGTCCAGGCACTTATTTCTCGCTAACCGTGATCACGCAACCACTGCCTGTTTTTATTAGGCTACGGGTCCATGATCAAGTAGCTAAAGTAATGCAATTTACTCGTCAATATATCAAATAGACTAATGTTTTTTTTTTAAATATGTCTCCCCACAAAGCGCCAGAGTTTAAATTATTGAAGCCAATCGGTACGTAGGATGCAGAGTAGTACCTATATAGGTGTCGAGCGCACCTCTCAGACCCCTAGGATGCTTCCCTTTGGCTGTCAGTGAGGGTAGAGAAATTCATACACTAACTAACTAACTGGGCTGGCACGACGACTCATAATGAGTCAGGCCTCCGACACAAGAGCACGCCACTTTGGTCAGAAATTCACACACTGCTTTGAAGTTTTATGAAGATTTCCATGACCAATGCATGTGGTACGGAATTTAAACCTAAAACAATCTCTAAAATTAGCTTCGCTATAACTCCTGAACGTCTTAACACCTAGTGTTTGATAGAACATCCCATAATATGTATATATGTATATAGTATATACATACCTGTTAGGTTAGTTAGCGATATAAATAAGCGACTGTAAGGGTAGATCGAACATTCATTTATCACAATACCAAAGGCGGATGGTTCCAATAAACTCAGAGAACATTACTGGCATCGCTAGATCGTTCAATAAGATATGTTACCAGATGATCTTATCTATAAATTGTTTATAATAATAAATCCCGCAAAAATGCTCTGAAGACTTTATGCCCGGCCCTGCAATGGGCATGTAGCCTAATACATCACGTAGCCGCGCATAGAACGTAAACAAAGCACTGCGGGCGCCCGGGGATGTTTATCGGGAAGCCCGCGATATACGTCGGCAAACTACACTTTACATTTTTAAACATCTCCGAACAACTTAGAGACCTGAACATGCTGGAAAAATGTTGTGGAAATATTAAGAGCATGACCATGAGTTGCTGAACATGATTCGGTAATTAATCTAGTTGTACCATGATAGATTGTCTCTGTTTAATATGTACCTATGTAGTTTCATGTACTAATAGTTTGTCAAGTATGTGAATTATTTATTGGTAGTAGGGTATATTGAAATATAATAAACGGGTGACTCACGTCTTTAACGTCGAATATAGCTCGACATGTTTCGGACCAATACGTGATCCTTAATTAACCACGTATTGGTCCGAAACATGTCGAGCGATATTATACATTGTCACTCAAACATAAATAGCTACCTCAATAATGTTTCCAAGCGAACATATTGCTTTTACTCCCCCATGGCGACAGTGGCGACTCTCTAAAATCTTTGCCCAGGGACTTTAGAAATATTCCACACTACATGAAATATAATTTCGTACTTATACTACAAAGTAAACATTATTGTCTGACTACCTCTGATATCTATAGGCGTATACGCCTCATTAACGCATTTTAACGGTAACAACATTACACCCTGCAAAATGTGACGCACGTAATTGCACGCACGTAATATATATTATAGCATGTAAACAACTATCTATAAGTACCTACTGTATGTATGTACAGGTTACCGAGAATACAAAATCAAAGTCAAACTTATTTATGTTTCAGTTTCAGCATAAAGTATTACATGCACCTATTGAATCTGTGGTGTTAGAATGTCTGGTTTCACTTAGAACCTCCAGTCATCCTTCAACCTCAACATATCGCATACGTACAGATCATTAAATACCTCTAAATTTTTACCAGCAATATAATTTGTAAGTTATTGTTGTATTCTTGTATATAATCTTCTTGTAAATAAACAATTAAATGTATATTGTTTTTAGTATACACATGCATTTTAGCGAGAAATAGATCATGTATTTTCCTAGGTAATAAGCGCTGCACTAACATTAATAATCAAAGATACATTCCAAGCACACTTGGAACCGAGATAGTAAACTTGAGTGTTCTGTTCAACTCCTCTGTATAGCTAGTACCTAGCATACACTGGGAAATGGGTCGGTGAATCGCTGTATCCTCCTAATTACTTGGAAATTTGCATGCATTTCCTCCACATTACAAAACAATAAATGCGCATTGGTGCAGTGGTGACGTTTTTTTATTTAGGTACCGCGAAAGAGGTTTCGGTTTTTGATTATTTTTTGTTTTTATGTCGACATTGTTATTCTTATTTTTGTTGTTTCGACGATCATGATAACTAATTCTTATAATTTTGACATGTATGCAAATTTATAATGTAATTTTTGTCGTGAGATAAATAATCTAATCTAATCTAAATATTCGTCACCTGAACGAATTTTAATCCTTTTCCCAAGCAAATTATCAAGCATTTTCCGTTTTTTGAAACGTGAAACCGACTAGCTCTTGACGAATTTAACTTTTCATGTAGGTACGTGAAACCTTCTCAGGCCGAATAAAAATCATGGTGCAATAAAAAACTTTGCGAATAAATCTCCGGCCGAGAAGCATTGTCGTTTATATTGTGTAAGTAATTTTACGTTGATGGGCGCATCGTTTCCCCGGCGAGTGTTCTGTATTGTTCTACAGTCAAAACCAAGGTAATTGCCGTGGTTTAGTGCTGCGAGCGACGCATTGTTCCATTTCAGCTAAAAATACTTTTTCAACAGATTTTTTGCTTTAATTAAACGGATGCGGTTTTTCTGCGTTATTCGTTTTAGGATTTTTGATCCTGGCTCGATGTTAGTTTAGTAAATATAGTTAGTTGTTGACTTGTTGCAAATTGTTAGCAGCCTATTGGGCTCTATAATGCAATTTTTGAAACAAAATCGAACGAGAATAGGCTGTAGGCACGAAAAACCGGATAACGATCCCTTCTGTTTACTGACAGATCGGTTTTGCGAATAATGCTTGTGCGAAATTTTTGATGCTGCACGGAGCGACTGCGGAAGAGCCTCAAATCGAACAAATCATCGGTCTGGAAATAAAGCTCCTCAGCATCGCTTCAGTATTGAGACATAAGGTTTCTTCAATACAATGACAGATTTCATACTCAGTTTTGGTTTCCTACCTCAGATCATGGAAATATTTTTTTATGTTCTGAATTGCCAACCGACCGACGAAATATAATCGTGCCAAAGATAAATACGAATATTAAACGTTTTTAAAATAAATTGCCCATTCGTTAATAGGCTTAGGTACCAAGGTTCCTACGGTTACTGGCTGCCCACCCTCAAAAAAGATAAGCTTTTGATCCCACCGGTGATGCTCATGGCAGCCAACGTGTTAAATACAGGTAGATACAGTCAACCAATTTGATTTCTGGGCCACTGCGTACCTTGTCACAGTGAAAATCAATATGAAAGCCGCTAGAGATCTTTTAAATTCCACTACTACACTACTTCTAGTCAACTAAATTCTTGCAAATGTGTCATCGCTTACATAACCGTGTTATCGCTTTCATAATTGTTTATTGCATTGCAGTCAAGTTCATAATACATTGAGGTGTTACAGACAAGTTTGGTAGGTACATGACACCCTGTAAGGGCACTCAATAGTATATCCTAAATCTAGGTATACATACATTAAAATATTTAAAATTATTTGAACTGGCCGAGTTGTATAATATGACGTTCACATATAGGAAGGCGGAATACACACACAGCAGAAAATCACACGTTAAAACAATATCAACTAGAAGAGGGGCGTTAGTTTTAAAATGTACATAACATACCTATACTTACACGATTGAAATGAAAATCGGTTTGAATCAAACTTCCATTTAAATTGACCCTTTTTTGTTTTACAATGCTATTTACCTTCACGACACTAACAAATGTATTTGTTATTTTTATGTACAGTCAACCAATTTGATTTCTAGGCCACTTCGCACCTTGTCACAGTGAAAATCAGTCTGAAAGTTGCTAGAAATCTCACATTGATGTCATAATGACAAGGTATGAAGTGGCTCAGAAATCAAATTGGTTGACTGTAGGTACATAAGAATAACAACCTATGCAGTTTGAAGGGACAAACCGCCGTCTCTACTCTCTATATGGAATCGGTATTGGTTAAAAAACAATTTTTAACCAAATAAAGTATGTACAGTAGGCCCATGAAAATGTTGAGCATACTTGGAACCTTGTCACATCGAAATCTAAGAAATATTTAGACTGAAACGTCATAAAATTTGAAACCTCTTTAATTTGACAAAGTACTAAAGTTCTCAACATTTTCGTTGGCCCACTGTACATACGGCTACATATTTTTTGAGTGTAGATTTTTAAAAAGAAGAATTTTTGCGTGACATCCGCCTCTTGATAAATGCAAAGCGTGAACAAAACCAGCAACAGCAACGTGAATATTTTGCAGACGGGTTGATGAGTGGTATCGTTACGAGTATTTTTTTTAACCCTTTAACTACACGGCAACTATATAGAGATTTAATTATGAACTTTAGTGTAAAGCACCAAGGTGACTGACAACGTAAAAGCGTACATAGCACCCTCCACTAGGTTTAGCCCACGGATCGACGTGGTCTACTAGGGTGTGGCCACTGCACACACAAACAGACACTTGGAGCCACTAGCGAAGATATTATGGAATGTTGCAGACCAGGCAGCGACTGCTACCTGCAATGCAAGCAGGCCGACCGACAGTGACTGTGAAGGTACCACTGCTAATGCGAGTATTACACTGTCCTGACCAGTGGAGGGGAGTTGAAGCATCTCGCTCTAACGTATAGGTCCGGACCCTTCTAAACGTTCTGAGTTCAGTAGCTCTAGTATAAGTTTTTTCGAAACATTAACTAATTCGAACGCGTTTGCGTTTTGTCGCAAAATGTATGAAAACGCTCTCGCCGAGTTTGAAATACGCGCGTTCATCGGTTTGCAACAAAAGTTATACTCGCTGTTTTAGTTTCCACTAGTGACCACCAGAGGCGCTGTTCACGTTTTCATACGACTTTCATACATTTTGAGACAAATCGCAAACGCGTTCGAATTAGTTAATGTTTCGAAAATACTTATACTGGAGCTACTGAGCTTGTGACATTCACCTTGCAATACCTACCTTTGTGTGTGTCTAAACGTTTGCTCGACGCGGGCGACGGCCTCTCGGGATGTGGCCGTCGTAACAAATTGAACATGACGCGCTTTTTCGTATGCACCCGTAACTCCTGACGTCATACATTGTCTCTTAACTTATAATATTAGGTACCTGTTAGATTACCTTTATCTCACGAGCGCGGTGAGCCATGGTTGTGTGTTGAGCTATACATGCACGTAGGTAGTCTGTGTGCGTCAGCGTAGGAGCTGCGAGTTCACGTTGCCTATGTGTTCCTATATATCACAACTACAGCAATGGCCAACCCGCGTTCGTGAGATAAAAGTACTATATTATATTAATACCATGTATTTCATAGACTGGGTAAATGTCAATAAATGTGTGTACGGACAAAAAGTAACATTTATTTCTAGACAACTTAACACTTGAATTTGCATCCATAAAAAATACGCAATGAAATGTTAACTTCGTTACTCTTGTCATACAATTACCAACTTCAGAAACTAACAGTCTTATTTCAGCTTGTCAACTAATTATGTAGGTACGAGTATGTGCCGAATGCATCTGGAGCTACACATTTTGCGAAACTGAACTGTGTTCTATTCGTTAAATGTACTAGACTATTGATGAACCGTCAGTTACCTAACGAACTTCGGCAGCAGGCATAGCTGGCATTAGTCTCAGAGTCGAGCTTTGCCAGGCGATCGCATTGAATACACGTCTAATCTTTATCTAAGATTTTTTTCGCTCAGAGACGAGGTAATGGATCTAACATCCCTTAGGTTTATGTTTATTATAACCAAGTTTTCTAACATTAGTTAAAGAAACCAGCAAAGTGATTTTTTTTTTTAAATGTCGTCACGGATCAATTCCTCACTTTGATTGAATATTATAATTAAGTTAGCGAACGCTTCCGTTTAATAAAATTTTAATTAAGAAATCAAGTTTATCATCAGTACAATTTTACTAAGTTGTTTAACACGACACGACCCATACTTGTTTTTGTTCACCTAATAGGTTTATTTTCGTTAGGTACTCTGCTTAAGATCGGATCTGGTCGACTCTACAGGTGTGTACTCGTACCTATGGAGACGATCCAGGATCAGAATTAGCTCATTATGATTTAAGACGGCATCATACTTGGCCGTATTTGCCATATTGTGAACGTGTGAAAAGGAAGCAGAAATGTAAGATGATTTGTGTAAAATGTTGGTGTCAAATTGTACCTAAGCATAGCTCAGTGACAACATGTCCTCTTGTCAGATTTAAGCCATGATTCCAAACATCACGGTATACCCGTTTTAACTCGCATCAAAATTTACCCACACTGTTGATTTCTGTAGTCGTTTAAAACGACAAAGTATTGGCGCAGCCGCCTTTGCCCCAGGCGACCACTCCGTGATCGATTGCTCTTCAAAAGCTTAGAGTCACACTTACTGCAAGCATTGTGCAGGAAAATGTTTCTAGCCTGTTTTTTGGGCATTGATGTTCAAACTGCAGCGTTCGTTACCTCGTTGTTGCGCCTGCGAAAATCGCTTGTAGATTTGGTTTTAAACCCTGACGAATCAAGCATAATTACTGTGTACTTTTTTTTACCAGCTTCAAAAAAAAAGAAGGAGGTTGCTTTAAATAGATAAATATTTTAAAGTTTTTGAAATTGTGTGCACGGATATCATGTGTATACCTATCTAAAAAGTCAAATCTCTCTCCATTACAAAAACGTTGTACCTAGCTTGTAAAATTTAACATTTATAGTGACCTTATATTTATTAAAGCCACATGAAAGAAGAAAATATTTGAAATCCCTACCTACCCTATTTAAGGTTAAATCGAGGGTCCTCAAAGAAACAAATATTTGAGGCTTTGCGCCAAGTCTGTGGAAGCAAGTGGCGGCACTCGCTTGTATGGAGACAAGACACTAGCAGTTGCCTATTTGTCTTTGATCTTTCTGCTTGATCTTTTACGGATCTCTTTGTTTTTCCAATTTCTTTACCCTTCTCGCTGAAGTTGAAATGACATTATGAAATGTTTTACTTAGTTATGAACGTTTTTCGTCAAAGATGAAGTTTGATGATTAGGCTTTTACTAGTTTATTCAGTAAAACCTCGGGTGTTCCCCACAAAATCAGAGAAATGTTTGAGTGCTTTACAAAATATAAAGGAATGTCCACTAATTAATTAAAGGCCACCATGTTTTCCTCCTACGGGTGTGGTCTTTCTCCCTGTTTGCCGACTTAGGGAAAAAGAAAGATTAAATGGGTCTCTTTGTTCGACCATTATTGTAATGTAACACTCAATTTTTTCCACAACGGTGGAAACTAATTTACTGCCTGCCTGATGGTAAGCAGACAGCGTTGACTACGGATGCTTGCGACTCCAGAAGAATCACGAGCGCGGTGCCGACCCTATACTGACTTGAGAATTCGTTGTGTTGACAGAGCTAAATTATGCAGGGCCCTCACTCTCAACACAGCGCATAATCCTCGTGCATTGTATGTCAGATAGCAACAACTGGAAATTGTCCTATCTATTTTGATTACAAATAAGAAATTATCAAGGATTAGAGTATTTTTACTGATGGTATACATATATTAAGGTATGTAAGTATACGTTGTATTATTAGGTATGCTAAGTAGTATCTTACAATGGCGATATATTAAAAGGCGTAGGAAAAACCAATCAACCAAAAGTAGATAACCTTTCGATTTAAAATAGTTATTAATACTAACTTAACCGTAACTTTTCGAAAAAAATAGTTATTTGTTATACAGTGTGCAAAGTGTATTTTATTATTTGCACAGGAAAATTGGAGGTACGAATGGAAATATCTGCGAATATCCGTTAGACGATACTGTTCAGTTTAAGGGATATGGAGTGAAATTTGAGAAAAAGCAATCTGTAAACGACCACTGGATCAAAAGGTCGAGTCCTGTTAGTTACTAGGGATTTTCTATTAAATTTTGAACTTCATTTTACCGGATAAATTGCTTTTTCCCTCTGGCGATCTTCAGCATAAATACAAACTGTAATCTGCGACCAAGCAAACGAATAAATTTTAGTCATAATGATTTCCGTATTTGTGTTTACCGGTTTTAAATGGAACGCAAATCTACTCGTCGCACGGCGGCCCGGGATGCGGTCGGAGAATGTCAACTAGGGTACGATGACGTAGGTTCCAACTTAGCTAATAATGTTGTATTTATTATTATGATCTAAATGCGTTGTAGTATTTTATAGACACGTTATTTATAACAATAAACTAAGGAAGTAACCTCTATGATTTGGCTTTTACAATATTATAAATCAACTATAATAACTATAATAGGACGGCAACTTTTCGTCAGTATTAACGCTGTTACCTAACTATTATGTCACTTTGGAACTTTTATAAACATTTCACTACGTCAATATACATTATGTTACATTTATTAAGCCGTTGTCATTTTGAAGCAATAAGATCGTGTCGTTTTACCACTACGGCCATCATTTGCGGAGTTTTCCAACTTTACCGTCGTTATCGCCATCTGAACGCCATCAATTTCATATTAATCTCAAATGCAAAGCTTTAAGATTTATTTTTGAACATAAAAATGTGGATTTTTAACACGTTCGATAAATTATAAATACATTTAGCAGCGCACGTTTGGAACCATTTCTCTTCTTGCTCGACTAGCCCATTTGCAGATCTCCAAACGGCGCCATTACTCAGCAATAAATTGGCATTTGCGCCGTCATACATAAATTACACCAGCACACCGAAAACCAACTTCTAGAGCACTCATTTTTTCTGTATTACGGAGAATAATAAATAAAAGTCATGCAGTTCTAGGTCTGAACTTAAACAGCTGGCAATAAAAAGATAAAAACTCCCATGCAGTGCAACTATTTTTAAAGGCCGTGCCGGGATAAGCTGGAATCTGCCCCCCTCGAGTTTGGGCTTGTAATTTTTATAAATGGACGGTGTGGCTTAGATTTGTCGATTTGGAGTGATGTTTTAAACATATGAAATACATGTAACACGTATGATATGAGGCCGTAATAAGTAGATAGTAACGAAGTGAAAACGTCAAGACACGTGTCTAATCACACAGATAACAGTCTAAATAAATGGGCGTTTTAACGAATCGGGGCCTTAAGCTTATTTCTATGATGCACCTACGTATTATAAATTAAAGTAGAAAATTTCACCTGATAAGGGTATTGAATAATAAAATTAATTTCTGCTTGATTCCTTCTGAGAATGGTATAGTTTATATAGTTAGTATAAGCACTGGAACACCTTTCGTTTATTGAGTAATTTTCAAAACAATCACGTATCTTTTAATAACGCACGTTCTAACATAAATTGCTCGCGGCTTCAGTACTAATGAAACTCATAAGCATGGTTCTAATACCGGTCCATTACCACCTCCGAATTGCCCTTGAAGGGAGAAAAAAATCCCTCTATGAAGCCTCGACCCTTCCCTGTCTTAAGGTACCATTTAACTTGACACAAATTAACTGAAACATATCTCCCAGGAGGTACATATTATTCTAATAAACAATATTATGTCGGAACTAATTGCATTATTGTCATTAAAATAACTCCTCTACATACATAGGTATACAATACAATACAAATATTCTTTATTGTTCACCAAAAATTACATAGAAATCCAGCTTAAATTTGATGATGATGATTAAAGTTGATGGTAGACAACAGGCGGTCTTATCGGTAAAAAGTGATCTCTTCCAGACAACCTACATAATTTAGATAAATATAATTTCAGAGGAACTGACGATAACATGTTATTCGATTCTGATTGTGCCTTTGTGCAAATCATTTGTTAGTGATTCATTTATACATACTCGTATATTAAAGAACATAAAAAAGTTCATTGAGGCGACACAACAGTGTTGCTCCCCTGGCGTCGTCAAAAAGTATGATAATTGCACTATTAACTTGTTACTTACTCGTGGTCAATTGTTCCGTCTTCAGTAAAACCGGATTACCTACGGAGTATAACCTCAATCTAGTATTTTTTAATCATCAAAAACTTTTGTGAACATAATCGGTACGAAATCCACGGCACGCGAGTCAAGCTCGCACTTGACCATTGTTTAATTTATTTGTAACTTTGTAGGCCTGTCTAATTATGTCATTTATTGAAATTGAACGACTACGGCTTTCAACGATATAGCTTCTTTAGATAAATAAATTGAAAGGGAAATTAATGCTATTTACAGCAATATTCACTATAAAATAAATATAATTTAATGTTGCATAATCTCCGCTACCCAAAGGTTGTCTGGAAGAGATCGCTCTTTAGCGATAAGACCGCCTGTTGTTTACCTCTATTTTAAGCCTAATGTTTTGTACTGTGTTCTTTTTGAGGTGTGTAATAAAGAGTGTATTGTATTGTATTGTATAATTTTGTGATTTCTTATGTATTATGTATTATAGGGGAGAGGCCTTTGCCCAGCAGTGGGACACCCAAATAGGCTAAGGAAAAAAAAGGGTACGAAATTCATTCAATGTTGCGGAAATCAGGCATTTTTTTTCTTGCTAAACGATGTAGGTATATTGAAGAAAAACTCAGCTCAGGGGAGCCACTTAAAGAAATCTCAGTGAGACGGTTGCAGCTTCCAAGTTTGTTTAATACTTTAAACTGGTAATGAAGGCATTAAGGCGCGCTGAATGCATAAGGAATGAGTTGCTACCACAAGGACTATATAATTAGCCCTTATTAGCTTCGGAGTAGGTACCAACGTATGTATTGATTTTTCCTATAACTAGGTCGGATCTTTAACAACAATACAAGCGATATTTGTAAATCTTTTCAACACCGGACGCAAGCGAGCGGTGCCATAACTGTAACATGCATAACTGTGGTTTGTCCATTCACTGGGTTTGTCAGTGTTAGTGTCAGTTCGGGGCTGCAAATGGGATGAACCAATTTGAGTGTGTTTTTAAGTCAAAGGATTTGTCTATCGAGACGGTTCGTAGCTGGAAATAAAAACAGTCGTTTCCAAGATATTCCATTCTCATTGGAACTAGTGACACGATTTCGGCCAATATTAATGCTAGGAATGCCAATTTTTGTTAGGCGACTTCCTGACTTGGCGGGGCGAGATCGATATGTGACATTTTCTTCTTTGACGTAAACTTACTGACGTCGCAAAGATTCCCACTTGATATAATACTGTCAGTATTACGTTTGCGCAGTAGTAATATCATGCGCAGAAGCGAAGCAGTACCGCCTTGGCATCGTCCCGCTACGGCGGATCCCGCGCCAGTCAGGAAGCACTCATTTAAATGTAGGGGCGTAGTAAAAAATGGTATCGCGTCGACTGACACCTGACGCTGACATTTGACACTTTTCTCATATCGTACTGCCTCCGCACCGACAAATCAGGAAGTCGCCTTAGGTAACTATATATATTTTGTTTATCTACACACATATCATAAATCCTCTAATATGCGTTCGGAAACCGTAGAAAATGACTCTCATTTCAACATTCAATGAATTTATGGCAATTTTCTTATCTGTGGCTAAGGCTACAGCAGTAATAAAATATTTCATTTTAATCTCATATATGATGTTAAAATATTACGTCAAACAAAACTGTCAAAATTTAAATGTCAAAGTTGACATGTCCCTATTCTAGTATCACTGAAAATTCAAATTCAGTCGATGCGAAATGTCAGCTCGATGTTTTTTTAGTATATATCGCACGAAATTTGAGCTAGAACGACATGATCACATCAGAATAAGGACTCTTTACTTTTTAAAATAACATTCAGGTATCTGTTGCCAGTTCTGATTTCGATATTTCCGCAACCGTGCAAAAAAGGTTGTATTAACACAATTATTGTATTTATTTACTACGGTTTCTGAACCCATCTTAGAGTAATTATAATATGTGTGTAGATAAAGTAATGTATGCAACTGTACATAATTAGGCATTAAAACACTCGTGTGACCTTATTATGAAACTCGCCTTCGGCTCGTTTCATAAAACACACTCGTGTTTTAATGCCCCTCATTATGTACCAGTTGCATAAACTACTATTTTATAGTATTAACATAGTTAATTGTCACTTTCTGAATGTTAATCCCATAATGACGAGCTACTTGCGTTGTGTGTTGTTGGGTTATTCATTTTTTAATTGAATATTATGTTTAGGTAGGATATTCTACATAACTCCTCCATTTTGTCGGCTTGATGATGTATCGCCATGCAAAATTGGAGTTTTCTAGTACGAACGCTTACTGAGTTAAGCTAAGTCGCGGACAAAGACGGACAGACGGACATAGCGAAACTATAAGGGGAAATCCTTGTATACTACGGAACCCTAAAAAGATGGATTTCTCAGTTTTGTGTAAATCTGGGCGCACCGGGGTAAACTTTTGTGATAACATACATCGGATACAGCAGAAAATTGCATACCATACAAAATATACGCAGACAACACGTTAAAGTGTCTTGAATGCCGCCTCTGATATGGATATAATAAACCTGGACCCCCATTATTCTCCAACTTGTAGCGGAGCAATATCGCAACACATTCTGATCGAAAGGGTTAGAGATGTTGAGAACTAATTCCATAAAGTCATTGAGGAGTTTGGCTGGTCGGTATCGGTACATTTAATCTCCATTCAGTGCCTTCCGATCTTGTTAAACGGCAATTTTGACGTGTTAATAGGTAAAGTTTATTAACGCCCATCGAACTGGTGTTATTTTATTACAGTACGCAATACGGGCCATAGCGGCTTTGGAAGACGGAATTTATTGATTACACATCCATAGTTAATAAACCCATGTATTATGTCGTATGGACCTATACGAAATACAGTAAGTAGCATTGAAAATAAAAATTATGTGCTCTGCATAACAAGTTGCTTACTCACCTTTTCTCAAACATGCAATGAAACGTCGTCATTACGTGCGTTATAACAGGCTTCAAAGCATCACGTTTGGGGCGGAACAACTCGAGAGAACTGTAAAGGAATTTCATACAAAATTGAAGGCCTATAGGCCAGGAAGTATTTTTTTTTTAATTTTCATTCCACATTCATTTGTGTCTCAGCAATACGGCGTTCAGTCATAAAGAAAGGTGTAAACAATATTTGCTTATTATTAAAAAAATAAATCTTAAAAATGGGGGAAAAGATGGAATTTGAATTAAGGTTTGATAAACATAACCTTAAAAGTAATAAAACGTCAAAAACTTAATGCTTTCCGCCGCCGTTCATTTTTTAACAGAATCGCTGTGTATTTTTCCACCAAAAAACGCAAATTATTCGAGTCACATACAAAAACATAGCGTTTCCAACAGAAAAATACGAGTTAAATTCAGTGGGGCTAGCATGCATTAACATGCATCTCGTCTCTACTCGCGCGCGAGATAGGCTACCTGTCACTGTCTGATTAATGCTGTCAAAAAGTGACAGGTAGCTTATCTCGCGCGCGAGTAGATACGGAATGCATGTTGTGCTAGAGGGGCTGGGCCTGTACTATATTCGAAGTCCGTACTTAGTATAGTGCCGTCCCTTTCACGCGAAGTACAGATTTTGGAGGAGACACTCTGTGCCGTCTTTTATATGCCTGTTTCTACTTTATATAAAGTTTGTAAGTCGACAAAAAAATTGTAGTTAGTGTTAATTTATTTTTTATCTCTACTTTTAGTTTCTTTAGAAATTAATGTTAGTGAGTGTCTAAAATAACAGACACGTATTTTTTTAGCTGCCCAATTCAAACTATCGGATGAATTGTCCCTAAGTACTAAAAATTGACAAAATCTTTTAACTTATTATTTCCGCCAGTTGGCATTTAATAGCGCCAAAATTTGGATAAAAATTTACATGAGGTTTTTAGGCCTTTTTCGTCTGCTCAAAAAAAAGTAAATTTGTCCTCAAATAACAATCTGGAAGATTTGGGTCCGGGCTCGATGAAGACACTACTCGATACTAAAAAAACGAAGGATAAAGGCCTATCCAAAAATACCCCTCACAACTACTTGCATTGAAATATTTTTTATATATGGGATGCCCCCCCTTAAAATATTTATTTTTCCTAATTTCACATTACTTTTATATAGCGGTTCATAGAATCCAATTGTAGTACTTATAGTATCCGATTAAATCGGCTGGTGACATACGGACAGACAGACAGACATGACGAAACTATAAGGGTTCCGTTTTAGCCATTTTGGATCGAATGACATTCTGGCATGAATCTAGTAAAGTATTGATACAGTTTGATTAGATTTGCACGCGACTGCGAGCACGTGAACTTCTCTAGTTTCATCCCTCAAAATACCAGTTGCATAAACTACTGTTTTGATATAGAATCAGGATTTTTCTTATCGTGATCATTTAACAAAATTAAAATTCAAAACACTGCAATTTCTTCCATCTGAAGCAAAAAGTCTTTTAAAATTCCTCCGGAACATGGTAAACGAAAACAAAAAGAGATATTTACTTTCTGGGAAATTAATTACGAGAAAAATCTTCCCTGAAAGCATTCAAATATGAGGAGGTCGTTCATTAAAACACTAATTGAACGCGATTCATTATCCGCCAGTGGATTAATTCAGGTAACCAGTCATTTAAATACTGTAATGGACATTCGTTTATCATGTGTTTACGTGCCAGTTTCGTGTGTGTTATATTTACATGCCGTAAATTATATTATTATTTTCACTCAGCGCGTGTCCACTTAATTCAAGTTTTGTTTGCGGTTAATCTAATTTGTTTTTATACGGTGTGTTTCATACGAACTTGAATATTCTAAGAGCTGAAAGTAAACTTACTGACTACTAAAATTATGAACATAATTTCATATCTGTAAAAAATACACCGTACGTACAGTTTTACCATGGGTAGGTTTTTTTAATTAATTATCTAATTCTATCACTCTTTCTCCTACTCGCGCACAGTACTAATCATAATTTCTCTCTCTATCCTTTCATTTATTCGTCTCAAATGAGTCTTTCGTTAGTTCTTAAGCCCTGTTTCACTCATCCTGCAGTTGGATATGATAAGTAATTTTATATTTCCTTTAAATGTTTATAAAGCGTCTCGTAGAAAATACTGACCCGTGTTTTAGTCTAGAATTGAATATTTTTAAGAAATGCTGGAAGTAAATACTAGCATCAAACGAAATGAGGCCCAGCGCCCAGCCCTTGGACGGGCTTATACTGGGATCAGCCAGCCCGTCACGAGATCCTTCCCGTTAGCTATGCGTTAATAGGATCAAAACGGGCTTTATTGGGGACGTGTCCACGCGATTTCACCTAACTTATCGAATTTGCAAATCGGCTTACACTTCGTTAACCGTCACCGTGTGAGTTGGTAGAATATTGTCTGCAAACGTCAAATATAATCGAATATTGTCGTGCAGTCTAATACAGCTATGTCGCGTAAAAGCAGTACTATTACTAATTCTGTTACTTATAAAAAGAGTACTTATGAAAAAAATAAAATTGGGAAGTATTAGGCAGGCTTGGAAATAGCGCTCTTAAGGATGATTCACGCTAGACCGTTCCGTGTCCGGGCCGGCCCGTTTTCTATGACAGGAAATCGACGGCCGTCGCACGTCCTGTCATAGAAAATGGGCCAGGCGGGACACGGAACGGTCTACTTAGTGGCATCTGTACGGAACAAGAAAAGGGAAAATACGGCGTTTAATGAACAAAAGATTTCCTTTGGCAGGATTGATATCTATAGTCTAAAGATGCATTTACGAAGTAGAGCCCCCCGGATTTTTCACGTGGTAAGAAATGGGGGGGGTCCAAACATAGCAGCCGACCTGTACATTTCAAACTAAGCTGACTCCTTTCTAATATCTACTAAGGCAAGTTTGGTATCGTTTTCGTATAAAAGGAATACACCGACATCATTTCTGATCGTACATTTTACTATTTTGGAACAATTTTCTGACTAAAATCGCAAATTTATACATTTTTAATTTTTACTTTTTGATTCAGCGCTCTGATATTGGATGTAAAAAGTTGATGTAAATAATGAAATAAATACTATAAGAAAGCTCGTTTTATGCAGATTCTAAATATATAAATATCAATATAGCTCTGCCTACAAAATTATGACAGAAAAAAATATCATGGGTCGCAAGACGGCTGCGCGGGCGGGTCGGTAAGTACCGAAATACGTTACTAGCTACTGGGTACAGTCACCGAATTGAAATGTTTTCCACTTTTAAGAGTAAAAATAACTAATAGAGAATCTTACCTGACTAAACCGACGTTTCTGACTAATAACAATGATAGTTCCTCTAAGTTATTTTCAGGTTTTAAAACGATGACTGTGATAAAAATTACACTGTAATATTTTATGGATTTTAGTTTCAGTATGCATGCGCTTAGGGCAGCCTATCAAGCAGGTCACTTGTGGGGACAAACTTTAAATGACACACAATATATACCCTCCCTAACAGACGAGTGGATAAAAGGAGGAACAGTGGCAGCCCGTATGGACAATCCAACACAGAATCTGGAATGCGGCACGAGAACTTAGCTGCAAGAGCAGCTGCAGAGGCCACTGTCCTTGAAAGCGAGAATGAATTGCATGCACGCTGCTTCAAGACCTGTGGGTAGTCGCAAATGCGATTACTGATGGTATTAAATGTGTGTCCAGTGTGGACCAGGGGTTTCAGCAAAGATGACGTCGAGGAGGCCGAAGAAGGAGAGTACAACATCTTTATCAGTTTATACTGGTCCTGGGTTTAAAAAATCATAACTAACTTCAAAAAAGATGAGGTCCTGTGTTCGACTGTAAATATTTTTTAGATATGTTCACAAATATCTTTGCTAGTTTAAGACCGATTTCGCGTTTTTTTTTTTGGTTTGGAAGGGGCTGCCTCAATGATGTTTTCTTTTAAATTTGGTCAAGATCTGATAATGGGATCCATGAGAAAATGGGCACTCTTCAATTTACAAAGGTATCTCCGCGGTATATGAATGCTAATTATTACTTACAAGGTGGACCAATATCATTTTTTTATTATTATTATTAAGGCTGTACTTTTAGGGTGATCCAATATTATTTTGGACAGGATCCGTTAATGTTAGTTGGCATTTTTTTTAAATTTAGCCGTTATCCATATAATTCATGGAGTTCGAATTTGTACTATCGTTTATAGGGGCCTATCTTTAGAAGTAATCAAACGATTTTAAAAATTCTTTCTCTAATAGAAACCTACATTAGTCCTTAATAACATAAGCTAAGACTTTTTGTAAATCGTTAACTCGTACGAAGCAGGGCGGCTCTCTAAAATTTGATAAATTTTTACGAGATATTTTAGGGCGAAATTGATATATTTCATTGTTTTTTTAATATTTTAAGACGTATATTGGCATGAAATATGTTTTTATTGAGTTAATAAACCCACCACTACGATTCCAAGATCACAAACTATGTTTTTTAATTAATTTGATTTTTTGTTCTATCTTTTAATTTTTAATTTTTTTAATACTTCCACAGTAGGTATATTTTTGAAATATATATTTTTGAATATGATATTAACAGGGTTTTATGAAGACCTATTTTTTTTCCAAAATGTGTAGGTGTTTTTTAAAGTTACGGCCATTTTTCTGTTTTCAGTATGAATGAAAAATTACCTATTTTTTGTTATTTTTCGAAAATTTTGTATGGAATGGTACAAAAATAATTCCAGAAATGAATTTAGCATCCTTGATTTACTCGAAATTGACACCCAACTTGACCCAGTAGCTTAACTGGCGCAGATATCAAGATTAACATGGACACACCCCCCCCCTCAAAAATTTGACATAAAAAATTTCGAGGGCTCTACTTCGAAAATCCATCTCTGGGTCCTAAAGGACCTACCCTGATACAAGAAATCTTTTGTTCACGAAATGCCGTATAAGTCCTCTTACCGAGGCCACTAACTGTGAATCATCCTTTAATATAAAGTAATTTATTAGGGGTAGCATTTAACGAACCACCAAATTAGTTGCCGAATGATGCTCTAAAAAATTACATTGATTACCAAAAATACTAGATTCGCACCAAATTTTCAACTCCTTTTAAATATAAAGTGCAACTCAAAGAAGTAACATGTCGATAACCTATTAAATTTAATTGTTACCAAATAAATTAGTCACTACCCAAAAATACTTAATGATCACCTAATTTCAAACACCAAATTTCATATAATTTACATCCAAATATTACAGGGCTCGTAATCCTATTAAAATTATTTACACCCAAATAATTCTTTCGATACCCAGAAATACTACATGATCACCAAATTTCACGCGGCAATTGTTTTTTAACGCCCCACGCGCAAAGCAGTTCCAATCTAGTCTAACCTCATTGCTAGCACACTGATGCGGTTTTCCATACGGTCCGTCTCGCTTGCACGTCGCACCGCGTGCGAGCAAGACAGCGCTAAATGATTTTATTTTATAGAAGCTTCAAAATTTCTGTAATTTTAATGAGACACGTACATAACATAATTTAATTTAATATCTTTTCAACAGTGCTTTCCGTACTGGTCGCATACAGCTATTTGTTCTCAGATGTTTTTGCCTCTACTCTATTCGCTGATAATCGTCAATTTGCCTAGGTAGTAGTATTTTTCTATGACATCTATTTTTATTTCAAACTAGTGGACATTGGGACAGTATTGACGGATCTCCGCTGGCGCGGAGCTCCTATTTTGAGTTATTTTGGCCCTTCGGGCCGATGCAAAACTAACATAACCTAAACCTACCTATACCTATTACTACCTATTAACTACCTTTAATTTTTCCATGAAAGTCTATCTAAATTAATAAAGTAAACTCATTTGAGGACCTTTATCCATTTTCATAACAAACTAACAATTTAATAAATCAACAAAACTCATGTTCAAATAAAAGTTTTCAATCAAACGCGCTCACGTCAACGCATTAAAAAATTAATAATAAAACTTTTTGCAGTTTGTAAACCATCAGCAATAGGTAGTTAGAATGAAACAGCAATAGGTACCTTTCACTCTAACGACAATTTGTATTTGATTGAGTGAGATAGCAGTATACGTGTTATTATTTCACACAGCCACATTGCGCGTTGTTTTTTAAATTAATTTAGAATTTTACTTTCTAATTTATAACATTTTGGAAATGACTAAAATATTTATAGTGCTAAAAACAATTAATTTGTAACTGTTTACTAAAATGTAGCATGCGATGTGTATAATATTTGGATGTAATTCTAATGAAAAAAGGTGCATGAGATTAGGTGGTAGTTTAGTGTTTTTGGTGGTACTTGACAATTTTTTTGATGCGATTATAAATTTATAGGAACGCAATAAGTAAAATAGGTGCAAGTGCTGCAAAAATAGGTAGAATATTTTTGGTGACTCGGAATTGCTGATCGATAAAAATTTTTGAGTGTTCAACCTTATTTTAGGGTTCGAAAATTTGATGATATCAAAAGTTATTTAGGTGATCATTTTATTTGTTCCCATTTATTAGTAGCCGGTACATACTATATTGAGTTTGTAAAAAGATAGTCAAGTTTTAAATAGATGTTGATGCAAAAACATTGCTTTATTATAATTATATTATTTTTATTCATTTATTTATCAACCTAAATCCAGTTCTTTACCTTTTTTCAATAGGGAACTTGCATTTTCTCATTGATCCAGTCTATCTTAAAGATTTAAGGACTATTTAGGAGTGGTAGTTTTTCGTATCTACCGGACTCGATAAAGTTAAAAATAAAGTTAATATTTTATTTAATTCAAATCGGGACCAAAAAAATAAAAAATTTGCTCGTAAACGCTTACTGCCTTGACGTGCCTAAGACGTCGAAGCTTGTGTTAATGGCGCATGGATCACAGAAATAATATATTTTCAGTATCATTTGTAATATAATAAATCATTCCTAATAAATCATTTTTCATTTTGTAGATAGTTTTCAATGTTTTCAACTAAAGGAAAAACATTACGAACAAAGTAAAAACAAAAGTGAAACACCTACGTAAGTATGTAAATAACTAACATTAGCACAATACATGGTACTTATCTAAATATGAAGCAGGTAAACAGGTTTCGGTTATACATTGGGGTGACTATCTTGTAGTGACTATCATTGTGGGATTACTAATATTCTCAAACTTAACGCAAGTTTCCCATTATTGAATAAGTATTGTGTTGTAGATATACTGTCATTTGTCTACATTTTTAGCCAGATGAAATTGAATCAGACATTTGGATCATACATAATGCATGAGGATTGCAGTGGCGTTGGAAACAAAACAATTTTAGTTTAAGTAGAAAATAGACACAGAGCTCCCCCCGCTTAGTCTGCTAAATTATTAACCTTTGTAAGGGCGATACGCAGAAAGGTTCTGTCTTGTTTACGCGTTAAGGGAGACAGGGAAGGGAACTTAATACCCTATATCACTGTCGGGATAATACAAACTAGCGGGGTTGCAACCTTTTCCACTAAATTACGTATCAGCACATGGGATAATCCGAACTTAGTCGAATAACTGCACGTTAAAGCGACGAAAACTAAGTGAAAGCTTTATTTTAATTAAACCTTTTATTATTTCAACGTTACGTTGGCCACCGACATCAGAAATACAGACAACTCAGTATTCCTTTTATAAGTAGTATTTTGATTGTTCAAATTAAAATATTTTGTGAATCATAAATAAATACGTATTCATATTTTCCCTTATAGGAAACTTGCATTATTTCATTGATGTAGTCTATCTTAAGGGGAGGTATCCCCAACGCAAATGTCCTGCTCTAAAACGCGTGAGTTTACAATTAACCATCCCGCTCTCTACGCAAGCTCTGCGCGCAGTTTTGTAAATATTTAGCTATAGTCATTAAGCCAATCATTTTATCAAAGCAAACCCTGCGAATTTGTCTATAACTATTTACGATCTTTAATTGAGTACAAAAATTAAATGTAAAATATCAGTAATATAGCCGTAGTATTGAAAATACATTCCAAAAAGGGGTAACTTCGCGATTTTTTTCTATCGAGTGAAATTCATCAGGTCATGTAACTGACTGCGATTTTGACTAGACAAGATCCTTATGTAACAAATATTTTTTTTTTATCTTTTAAACACTATATTATATGTCTCAGATGGTTTTTAAAAACTCAAAAGTGGTAATACACGGCCTTAAAGTCTTAACATAATTATGGAAGATTTTTTATAAAAAAAGTTAAATACAGTTTACGAACTTTTAAGTCCGCATACACGCACTTGACCGTTTTTTAATGGCCTGTTATATCTCGCTTTATCCTCAACGGATTGATCTGAAATTTGGCATATCTACTTATGTAAGTATGGCGACAGTTCAATATTATGTTACCATCGAGCTAATGGAGACAGAAGGAAGATTCGTAACCTACTCAAGATAAAACCGTCGGGTTTGGTTGGGATTATGGGAGGAACCGTCTCAACGAGTAGATAGTTGATGAATGTGAAAAAAAAATGTGGACTGTGGCAATAAAATCTTACATGTACCAAAAATAAAATTTTGGCATAAACTCAGTTTCTTTTCTAACTGCCACTCCGGGAGGTGTGGTTATGTTTACCTTGATTGGTTCAATCACCGTCTAGTATAGGTATGCACGATACTTCCGGATCGCGTAATAAAGCAAATAATACATAAATAATAAGGCATCGATTGTTGCCGCGGGCGGGTCTGGTAATGCCCTACGTGAGAGCTGTGACGCAAACGCGCCAATAAACGTTACTAATGGATTAGGCACTGTACTGATAGAATCAATCTCAGTTAGGGAGGTAGGAAAGGCCTGTGTTGGAAAGTAATCACACTCGACTAAATAATTAGTACGAACTATTAGGCTAACAGCTCCGTTTACCTGTCGAAAAGCCCAGCTCACGAAAATTGATGAAAACGTATAATTTTGCAATAATATCGAAAAATATGACATCTTGGTTACAAGGAGTTAAGTTGTATTTTTGGCCGCAATGGCATGTTTTTGTTTTATAAACTTCTCCGCATCCGCACAATTGCGCATAGATTAGTAAGTATGAAATGCGCTGTGGAGGGGCGCGTCGTCGTGGATGGGATGGCGCGCACTATAGGTACCTATTGAGCTCACTGGCATTGACAGATATGACGGCGATTGACTTTAAGAAAAATTAAATTAAAATCCAATGAGCTCACATATTTAGAAAGATTATTTATTTTTCAGTTATCGTCATCGTGTTATCCTGTGATAAAGTCAGAATAATAATCTAACTTTAAAATAATAATGTAGGTATACAATTGTTCTGCGGACCTGAGATTCTACGGGACACAAAATCCTCTCTTATGAAACTGGCTGGAAATTTAGAGATTTATTATATAATCTATAGATTAAATACCTACTTCAAGCTTTTTCAACTTATTCTACTATATAATCCTACTAATATTATAAATGCGAAAGTTAATATGTTTGTGACTCAATCACGCAAAAACGGCTGAACGGATTAAGACGAAACTTGGTATTTAAGACGAATGAAATTAAGACGATACTTTTTATCCCTGAAATCATCCCTCAAATACAAGGTCACGAGGACGAAGTCGCGGGCAAAAGCTAGTATTATTATAAATGCGAAAGTTAGTGTGTTTGGATGTTTGTGACTCAATCACGCAAAAACGGCTGAACGGATTATGATGAAACTTGGTATACAACGAGATTATAGCCTGGATTAACATATATGATACTTTTTATCCCGAAAATCATCCCTTTTATGCGGACGAAGTCGCTGGCAAAATCTAGTATAGACATATATATATCAATGTGGGAAAAAAGAATACGATTTATCGAATAAGTGACTACTTAAGTACCTATACTTGTACATAACAATGCATATTAAATAAACTGAATACCTACATCGTTTTCGTTGTAAGTACCTTAACGAACAATTCTTTAATTTTGCTATTACAATCCAATATATGTACATATGTTCAAAACTTTTAACATTGATCCTCACTCTACTTACGCTCACGTGAGATCAATTCCTAATAATAATATTATAAACGTGAAAGTTTGTGCGAATGTACGTTCCACTTAATCTCAAAAGCTACTGGTCTGATTTCTACGAAACTTTGCAGTATTGTAGCTTAGACATCAGAATAGGACATCGGCTATAATTTATTTCAAAATTCATTCCCCTAGGGGGTTCAAAGGGTGGTCATTTTGTATGGAGAAGAAAATTATCTTTAAGATAGAAACTTAAAACTTCTGTAATAGACTAAGCATTAAAATGGAAGAAAACTGTTTTCAGCGGTTTTCGAAATTCGCCCTCTAAAGGGGTGAAAAAGCGGTTGAAAGTTTGTATGAGGAGCAATTTATTTTTAAACGAGAAACTTGAAACTTTGTGTATAGACCTAACATGCAGTTATAAGAAAACTAATTTCAGCGTTTTTGAAAATTCACCTTCTGAAGGGATAAAAAGGCGGTTGAAACATTGTAAGGGTAAGTTGTGTATTTTAAAGTGAGTGACTTCGCGGGTAGACATGCCGGATCTCATATAAAATATAAAAAAATGCGTTTTTCCCAAAATTCATCCCTTAAGGGTCCAATAAAGGGAGTTGAATGTTTGTATGGAAAACGAGTATATTCTAAATGAGGGACTATACAAATGTCGTTAGTAGTAATATAAAGAGTAGGTTAGTAACTAGGTAATTAGATCCAAACATTAGGTAAAAAAACTAGACTACCCGTGCGAAGCCGGGGCGGGCCGCTAGTACTAACATAAGTAAGGTATTAAAAATGTATGTAGTGAAATAAAATTGCTCTGTGAGTTCACCCTCCAAAGTGGTGTGAGCAGATTTCTCTCCAGCTCTCGGGGCGACCGTAACCTAGAAGTGCCACTTAGGTAACTGTGGTTGAATTATTTACGAAACTATCCTCCTTATTAGATTGAAATATCGTAGCCTAAAGGGCTTATTCAGTAACCGACCCTATTACAGAGACAATAGCCTTCAATAATCAATAAGAAAAACGTTAGAAATGGAGATTAGTTCTTGGCGCTGGCCACTAATTCTTCACTTTTAAAAAGTTTGTTCGAGTATAGCTGGGAAGTTTCACATCGGGAACCAATTATCGCCTGAAATGGATGTTAATAACGTTCAATTTAATGGGCCAGTAATGACGCGGACTTAATACGCGGTCCGTCGTCTACGAGTAGTTAGGGAGTAAATTTTTATCGGCCAATGTGTAAAGAATAAGTACTTATTCCCGTTTATTGCTTTTCGTCCAGTCGGTTCTGAGGCAGTTAAATTCGTCGGAGACGTCACATAAAACGAGCGGATCGATTTCGCATAAACGAAAGACGTAGGTATAGCTGAGTAATATATGGATCCTGGCCTCGAAGTTAATATTAACACTAACGGCAGGATTCATAGACAATAACGACTTGCACGAGAGTGAAATATTTCCTTGTAGTGTTATCGTTATCGTTGACATATGGTTGCTTCCGGACTTGGCGGGGCCCAATCTGTATGTTGTACCTATTTTACTTACCCGACAGTGTACTGATGTTAGTTACCTAGGAAACAACTATAACTCTTGAGTTTACGCGCCAATCAAGAAGGAAAGGACTCATTTTTTAAAAGTAAGCACACAGCGTTTGTTAGGCTTAGGCTGCTTAGGTACCTATATGATTGATTTCGTTCATTTTAATACATTTATATAAGTTGAATGACTAAATGTTACTTGCTCGTGGAACGCTTCTATATTGATGGCATTTAATGAATGAGAAGATTACCATGTTCAAGTTTTGAACAATACAAAACTGAAAACCGTAATTCAATTACAAGTTTTGGGCGTGAGTGACCATCAGATTAGGACGGAACTACAGATTGAAATTAATTGGTTCATCTATAGGTATATTGTTATAACCAAGGACCCTCATCTCTGAGAATTTATGTCATTCTGATAGACATAGAAAGTGGAAGTAAATAATGTTTCATGCAGCTAATAATAATACACTTTTTTACAACTAAAATATTCCGTATAACTTAACCTGAACACTTCGCTGTATTTGTGTTTATCGTTTAAACAAAGTAGTTTTCTCATCAAAATTGCTATTATACATAGTAGTAGTTTAGCTGCTATAAACAAGGCAGTTAGTCCACAGAAGTCCGCCAACATGGCACCTAGACCGAGATGAAGACTATTACCAGCAACAATGACCTATTTCACTGGATCACTGGGAAACAATATTCATGACACTTTATGGGCAATGCCTGAAATAAACGATATTGAATTGAATTGAATTTGAATTCATAGTACCTAATAGTCGTATTAATTCAAATATTCTAAAGTTTTTTATGAATTTACTTTCTCTTTAGTTACGTAAATCAGTTTTTTCCGTTAACTTCTTACAATATATTTCAACAACACTTAGGGTTTTATTATTTCAATTCACCTCAGAGAGTAAAGGATGATTCACGCTTGACCGTTCCGTGTCCGGGCCAGCCCGTTTTGTAGTACAAGAAATAGACGGCCGTCGCGCGTCTTGTATTAGAAAACGGGCCGGCCCGGACACGGAACGGTCTACCGTGAATCATCCTTAAATCCCCTATAATAACGTATACTGATCTATGAGCGGCACTACCTGCATATTTTTGCATGCATTTATTTGTTCCCATCCTCCCCTGCACGAGCATATAGCTCGGACACAACTCTAAGCTAAATTCTGTCAAACGAACGCAAGCAAAACTAGACTTATAGCTCTGACTGTAAGGTAGATTTTTGCTTGCGTTAATTTGACAGCGCTTGGCCTTACAGTTTTGAAGTTATTTCTTGAAGATAACACTGTCCGTGCGTAATTACACTAGGTTTCACATATTGATTTAGATTTGACACTTATATTTCGTCTTCCGGCATTTTTAAATAAATAGACAAATTTTACCTGAAAATAAAATTTATATTAAGTTACTTACCTTATTCCAAGCCTAACAAATTGAGATGGCGACATCCGTTTCCGCTGGCAACCTGCCATGTTCCGAGTGACGTTTACCGGTTTTATCCCCACCCTTAGGAACCAAGCGGCGCTATGGCTGCGGACCTAGCAGCCGTCATTGGATTCTCAATTTGATCTACCGTCCAATATGATATAAGTGGACGGTAGATAGCCACTGCAGATAGACACAGGTGGCAAATGTAGCCACGGTAGGTAGACCGGTGGCACTGCGTTATGTAAACAAAGCACGAACTAAGGGTAGGTAGTTGATTTGTTTATGCTTAAATAAGATCTGATGATTAACTAGTACAGCTGAAAAAGAGCTTAAGTACTAAATTGTTCCTGAAAAACAAGCTTAAAACTAAGTTTTAAGCTGAAAAATAAGCTTAGATTCTAATACATGCAAGTGAATGTTAATAAAAATGAAATGGTGTTTAAGCACACGCCAGCAGACAGCAATAAAATTAGGCTTGGAATAAGGTAAGTTTGTAACTTAATATAAATTTTATTTTCAGGTAAAATTTGTCTATTAAGTACCTGTACCTTATTCCAAGCCTAACAAATTGAGAAGTGTTTGTTATCGGCTGCTGGTTCATAAGGATTAATCGAAACTAAATAGTTTAATTAGAACGCCAATGTGAAGAATGGAATAAAGCATTGTAGAGGAGTGAAAACTTTTATACTTAACACATACAAGTAATATAAATAATCCTAAAACCGTAATATGGTAAATACTGATGTGCTCCACAATTGCGATACCAGATGATTTGAGGGTAGTTTGCAAAAGTGAAATGGTTATCCTTCACGAAAAAAGCAGCACGGGTGGACCGTGGCGGAAGGAACTGCATGAACAGACATCATCGGGTACGCAAATTTACTAAAAAACTTGTAAAGACCTTACCTCCAGCCCCGCTGAGAGCTACTCACGATTATTTTAAATTCCATCGTCCGTGGTCAGACATGAAGAATCCTCGCTCTTCAGCAGTCTATGGGTGGAGCACCATCACCCTGCACGTAGTTTACCGGGATCCAACTATCTAATTCGTCACTATCATGGAACTTGATCAGAAAATTTCGAATTATTTTCCGTTAAAAAGGCAGATTCAAGTACCGCCGGAGTAAGTACTTTATGTGTTGCCTCTGCAAAAAACAGAACGCCAATGACGGCTGCTAGGTCCGCAGCCATAGCGCCGCTTGGTTCCTAAGGGTGGGGATAAAACCGGTAAACGTCACTCGGAACATGGCAGGTTGCCAGCGGAAACGGATGTCGCCATCTCAATTTGTTAGGCTTGGAATAAGGTACAGGTACTTAATATTATTTGCAGAGATGACGTTAATCGTGACAGTGGCGCCACAACACCTCCAATAATGCAAAAACCTCGAAATGTGTTTTTCCTCTCCACGAGACATCATCAAGAGGTGTTGGCAAGAGATTTTGCTTAACATTAATAGGCCATTGGATATATATTATAGCCTTTGTACGGTTGTCGAGATTGTTGTCCAACCTGTCTAATTCATAGGCACAATCATATTATTTAGTTGCAAAATTGGGGTATAATTAAAAAGTTAATGTCCTTATAAAAATAATAGCCTATATCCTATTTTGATGTCTATGCTACAATACTGGAAAGTTTGATAGAAATCAGTTCTGTAGTTTTTAAGATTAAGTGGAAAGTCAACAGAGATGGCTAACTTCGTTAATCGCTAATCAGTTAAAAAACGTTTAAGCGTTACATTTTGAAAGCTTTAACGGATGTTAACGTTAATCCGTTAACCGGTTATTGAAATTGCATTTATACGCCTTCGGGTTACTAACTAATTTACTTATTTAATAAATATTGGTATGGGTTATGAAAAGAATGTCTATAACCATAATGTCATACTCATCTATTAATTTTAACAATATCCTAATTTCATCTTGAATGAGCCAGGGCCCACCTAAGCTTATTCCTACTATTGGCGTAGGCAGCTTTTGGGGCAGTAACTAAATGCCATTGGACTTTTCAACCTAAAGAAGATACCCAGCTTCGTCAAATTAGTGGGTCAGGACTAAAATCCATGACCTTTGAGAGTTGTATTACTTTATTAACCATTAACGGACTTATGGAAAGTTAAAGGAAGTTAATGAGTCCGTTAACAATTTTTGGAGTTATTAACGATAAACGAGTTAATACCCACCTATTGCTGTCACTGGATAAAAATCTAAGGAAATTGAGATACTATTGTACCTACCTAATTTCTCAAGGGTAAATACTCGTAATACTACTTACAACTACGACTCCTTGATTCTGCTTCATTCGGAAGAGGATTTTTTGACTAAAAGGCTCGTGAAAATATCATGGCATGGCATTGCAGATTCACGACTGAAATGGCACATCTGTTACCGGTTCCTCCGCTCCCCTGACTTGTAATAATGGAATTAACGAGCTGGTTATGAACAAACGGCGTCTTCATTTCCAGCAGCCCGTTTATTCGTCCTTTGCCCTATTTCACTGCCACTCCATTTCACTGAATTAAATAATGGACTCGACATTGAGTTCACTTGAAAGGTCTCATTCACGTCTGCGGAAAGTAAGTGCCAACATTAGTGCGATAACAATTTACTCGCACCTTTGTAATGTGGCACGGCCTGAAAATTCAGCTTTGAAGTCCTCATCGAAAACATTCATTCGGGATTCAGGCCGCGTACTTCATCTGCATATAGGTACACAATTTACGCATACCGCACCAAGCTATTCCGTTAAAATAACACGTAGATTGCCAAAACAATTCCAGTTTAATTATGTTTACAGAGAGATATATTAACCAGAAAACAAATCGAATTTACGCTGTCACAGGGACAAAATCCATTCACTAAATAGCCCCATCTCGTATAATGGGAGCGACCCCGTAATCCAATTAATTAGCAACGAGATGAAACTACACGCTAGTTGCACAATATACCTCCTCTAGTCGGCCGAGGCGCTGCATGCTGGTTGCTTGCACCTCGGCTCCTTGGCTGGTAATGGGGGTGCTCAAAAGTAACATGACCTGTTTCAGTTCGCTGTATGATTCCCTTGCGTGTGCCTACGTACCTACTGCCATCAGACGCGAAACTAACACATGGGATACACAAACACATTTCATTTAACCATATTTATTAAAGTTTATACTATTAGCATTTATGTCTTTGGTAAGGGGCTATTCATAAATTACGTCATCTATTTTTGACGATTTTTGACCCCCCCCCCCCCTAAAATCATCCAACCATCATAATTCGAATGACCCCCCCCCCCCCCCCTATCAAATAAAATGATGTCATTTCTAAAAAATGCGTTCTTAGCTTAATTTTTCAATAAAAACTATTTAAAATGATTTAGTTATTATTATTTCTTTAAAGTTAAAACAATCAACAAAACAACAAATTAAGATTCAACTCTAAATATCAAATATAAATTTTTATTAATTTAGTGTTTTCCCATGGGGACTTCACCCACTAATCCAAGTCCTGAATCTAATCGGGCCTGGAATCATGTGGTTCTTGATCAGAGCCTCCAGCCAATTTCATTAGCTATTTATTTATTATAACTATTTATTGTTGATTCAAGTTTAGTAGGTAATTTTTTATAGCATTAACAGTTTATAGAAACACGAATTTCATTCCTTTTTTACTCATTAAGACACTTTTTAAAGATGCGAGAGATGATGTCATCTTGGGATTGACCCGTCCCCTCCTACGTCATGCTACCATCATCCAATGTTATGACCCCCCCCCCCCCAAATTTGAAATGACGTAATTTATGAATAGCCCCTAAGTATGTTGCCCGCAACTTCGTCTGCGTAGAGCTCGGTCATCGCGTTAGAATTTTATTCCTATTTTATTCCCGGTGCTTACCTAGTTATCTCAGTTCCATACAAACTTCCACTTCCTTAAGGGATGATTTCTGGGATAAACTTCGAATGTATTACTTACACTTTTTGCATACTAAAATTCAACCCCCTTTTTACACCCTTAAGCGATGAATATTCAAAAATGCAGAAAATAAATTATTTTCTATTTAAACTAAGAATCTATTTACGAAGTGTCAGTTTCTTAAAGTGCTTGTTCCCGATACAAAATTTTGATCCAACTATAACTCCCTTTGGGAATGAACTTTTATAAGTGGTTGATCGTTGGGAAAAGAAAAAGAAAAGAAGGTTAACCATACATCGTTTCGCCGACGACATCGTCTTGTTTGTGGAAAATCGTCTGCATGTGTCTATAAGTAGGAAACTTTATTAGTACTACAGGACGGTAAACTTCTCCAAAGGGCATCTACGTTCTAGATCTACATATATCCCCCCACGCACGCTTCTCAAATGACCTTGAAACTTAAAACCCGAGTTTTTTTAAAAGTAGATACATATATAATTATGCCAAATATTGTATCGTTCAGAAACTATTTTCAAATAGATCGATTACCTATAGATCCACTAACAATTTTTTAACGATGGTACTGGTTACTGCACCAAATTTAAGGAAAAGGCGCAAATGTAACGTTTGTGTTTCATGTTTTTATTTACAATAATATGCGGGAATAAATATAAACATCATGACATTGGTGTTAACACGTATGATTTATGATTTGCATATAGTTTTAAATATATATTTTTTGGTTCCATGAATCGTGCCAGTCTACGGTATATCGGTGTTGACATGTGTCCAAAATGACTTCTTACAGCAAAAGCACTGTAAATAAACAAAAAACTTTTTAGCCTATTAGGAAGACTTACGTTTCAGCAGTTAAAGTATTGGTACCTAAAGCTCAGCTGAGTTATACATCGTTTAGCGTAAAACTGTAAATCAGTGTAATCCGGCAAGAGTTCGACAGACGGACCACGGCCGGCTGTTTGTCGTCGATGTCCTTCTATAAATCACCGACCCTTGTCCGCGAATACACAATGGACAAACAGTCAAAACGTCAGACAAACCCTGCGGGTGTATTACGCAACAACGCGACAGTGCATTGGACAGTTGTTAAAACTAAATTGATCCTGAAAACTTCCGGTGACCGCTGAGAGCCCCTTTTTGTGACTAACCATATGACATCAATTTCATTCCAACCCAGTCTAAATATTACTGCGTCGCACTCACACTAATATTCCTACGCGGTAACGTAAAAGGAACGATGAATCACATATAAATTTAATACGTTATAGTATAATGAGCCAGTTCCGGAGTTCTGATAAGTGAGTCGTTTGGAACTCTGATTAGTGGAGTTCGCTTGTGTGCTAGGAATTTCCTTTACATCCCTAACTGGCCAGTGCTATTATTTATTACAAGAAAAAAGTCAGACTAATACTCGAAATCTAGCCCGTATTGTTCCCAGAAAAAAAGTTTGTTAAGGTGTATACTTGTTTACACTACTTCTGCTATCGTAAACTGACAGGTAACAAATGTCCTTGGCAGAACATCTCGTCAAGAATACATACAGAACTACAGAATAGTATACTATACAACTAATAAAATACAACTATAGTGGCTCTGTAAGCTGCAGACCTTGTGTGTGTTTTTTTTTTTGATATTATTGAAATTGCTCAAAAAATTTCACGTGAATCGGTTGATAAATGTGACCTGTGGAGGAGAACAAACCAATGAAACATTTTTTTTTCGAAAATGTCTAAAGAAATGCTCGTCAAAAAATTCTATGTAATTTTCGCGAGAATCGGTTGAGAGATGCGACCTGTAGAGGAGAACAAACCGAAATGCGGCCGCAGAAACATGAAATCATTGATAAAAAAATGTTTTTTTTAATTTCCAAGATAAACTAGACAAGATAGAGAGACTGACTAGATATATAACTTTCTTTTAATTTTCGTACCTGCTCACAAAAATTCACCAGAATCCAGAACAATCACGTTGAGAAATGCGACCTGTAGCATTTTTGTCGAACCTGAAGCAGAGACCTTCGTTTCACTCGGTCAACTAACAATCGAGATTTATGTACCTAATTATTTTTTCTATATATAATAGAGATACAGCCATAATATAGAACCTATCTATCATCCCTGAAAAATGTCAAGAGACGTTCTAATTTATAAGCAGAGTAGGTACAGCGATCGATGTTATTGAGTTTTCTATAGCACGTGTAAGTCATGTGTTGTTAACGAGTATGATAATGATGGAGGTTTGTATTCAGACATATTTAGAATAATGCGTATCCTCATCATTCTCCTAACGTTTTCCCGATTGTATACTGAAGGTGCCCGGGGTCCAGTTTGACACCTAATTTTGAATAGGCATTAGTTTGAGGAAAGCGACTGCTATCTGATCTTCCATCCCAAAGGCAAAGCTAGATCTTATTAGATCGGTTGCACGATATTTTCTTTACTTACCGAAAAGCCACCGTTAAAAATCGAATGATATTTCCATAATTTTTTCATTTAAACCAGTGGTACGAGTTGGGGTTCAGCGAACCCACATCCTCCAAATTTGAAAGTCGCGTGGCTTATCGATCGCCTACAGTAGCGTGGGGTACCTAGTAGAATAATGCCATTGTAAAAAGAAAATCGTTAATAATGTAACTCTAGTCTGTGATAATCTGTTAGGTACTAATATGTTAGTTTTTTAGGGTTCCGTACCGAAAGGGTAAAACGGGACCCTATTACTAAGACTCCGCTGTTCGTCCGTCCGTCCTTCCGTCCGTCTGTCACCAGGCTGTATATCATGAACCGTGATAGTGAGACAGTTGAAATTTTCACAGATGCTGTATTTCTGTTGTCGCTATAACAATAAATACTAAAAAACAGAATAAAATAAATATTTAAGGGGTCACCCATACAACAAACATCTTTTATTTGCCGTTTTTATAGATAATGGTACGGAACCCTTCGTGCGCGAGTCCGACTCGCACTTGGTCGGTTTTTATAAACCTAAACAGTTAATTACTATGCAAATTTATAGTGCAATGCTTATCGTGAAATAAATTAATCTAGAATCTACCTTTTCCATGACCATACAAGACATGACAAGACCATGACAGCAAAGTGTGTTAAAAACACACTTTGCTGTCATGGTACAACGCCATTATAGATTCAAACCTAGGACTGCCAGCTTCGTTGATATGTTTGTACCTAGACTCTATCACAGTCGTCACATTTACGTAAGTAAGTAGTGTAATTAAAGGTACTACCTAATATTGTATTGTCGTGTTATAATTGCCCAGGATTGTAAATATTCTAAAAGTGTGAAAAGTGCTTATAAGTCAAAGTCTTAATATAACATTCGCTTAATATCTAATTTCACCAAGCTTATGGAAAATATATTGGACACAGTGCTATAACTCAAGCCACGTATATACCTACCGTTTTAACCGTACACTATTTGATGGATGGCTTTTCCTTGCTAAGTAAGAGTGTTTCAAAGTCTTCGGAGTTTTACTTAGTGCTCAAGTATAGGCGGCTAAACTTTCTCTGCACTGAACTGTTCTTGTGATCACGGATGGAGTATTAAACGATTGTCTTTGTAGAAACAAAGTGAGCATCAATATTTTAGTGATATCTGGTCTGGACCGCGATTCCATCTGTCTGCCAATGACGGAGTTACTTTTCTCTGCAGCTGCTTGTACAAGGTTCTGATTAATAACCCATAAAGTGTAGAAGAAAAATACGAAAAGATTTTTTTTTTTTAATAATCCTATTTAGTAATTGTTGTTACCTAAGACGCCAAGCTCGAAATCGCGATTACTTCAGATCAAATACTACAATGTTATAATAAGGTACTTGAGATGGAATAACGTATATGGACATTTAACATTACAATATCCCATTCTCATGATTTTAGACTCAACTTATAAAAGAAAAACCGCACTTGATATTGTGGGCTAGGGGTCTGTGGCTAGGCGGATAGGGATATTGTGGGTTAGAGATTTTTGAGAATTTTGATTTTTGACTGTAATCATTGATTACTAATCAGTAATACCTAGCTCAATAGCGTGGAAAGTGGCCTTCCCATATTTCAAACTATGTGTCATGATTAAAGAATAAAACACCTTCGGGGTGTAGTCTACAAAGAAATCTCTTTTATCTTATATTTTTAAACGAGCAATTCTTGTATATATATTTATTTATTTCGGGGATCTCGGAAACGGGATTTTGATGAAATTTGGTATGTGGGGGTTTTCAGGGCGAGCAATCGATCTAGCTATGTCTAATGTCCAGGAAAACGCCCAGCAAAGCTGACCGCCCAGATATTTTACTTAAAGCAAGTTAGGGCCCAGTAATGAACATCTACGAAATGGCATCCCAACATTTGGTATTTTGAATATTGTAGAGCATCTCGTGCAATATTCGAATTATAAAAAAATCCCAGCTCCTAAGCAAGGGGTAAGGCATGTCTCTCCATACAAACTTTGTGCAAGTTTTTCTTCATTTGTGTTTGCATAGAGTTATGATTGTTGGTCAGTATGCTTATTTTCCTTCGTATATTTATCCAATATTTACAACAAAAAATATATGTATATTCGCGAGTGCCAAAACTGACAAATAAAACGTGTACAATGTTTGTTTGGAAAATGCCTTGTCCTACCCCTCGCCTTCAAACAAGTTGTATCTTCATAGTTAGCTGTATATATCTGTGGTAGTTAGCTGTTCAATATAGCCATTAGTCGTGACTAATAAAACCCCTTTCACTTTAAAAAATAACGCTCGTGGATCATGGCCCAGCGGCTAAGCATTGTCGGCGGCAGTCAGTTCTAGGACGGGTGACCACTTAGAGTGGTTACTAACTGAGCACCCACGTGCTCTGGAAGGTACGTCAAGCCGTTGTCCCGGCTGCTGTCTAGGGCATCAGTCGTTAAGCCAAGTTGGAGGCTTTCGAGCGGCTTGGGAACTTCTAACAGTCAAGTTGCCCACTCACTTGACAAAGGGGGGTCGAAGTTGCACTACATCCGTAGGGTATAGTACTCATCGCTATCCTACACGTGACCCCTGGGTGGTGCTAAAAGTACAACAAAACTGGCAACCGTACTGTCTTCTCAAAGATCTCACGGTTCCTTATAATTGCTATACGATAAATAATAGCAGATTATGCACCAAGGGGATACAGCACTGTTTTATGTCACTGGCGCGATATTGATTCCGGAACGTAACGAAGGACTTCAGATTTCAGATGTAATAAGTTGCTACTGGGTCCTAAGTGTAGTGAGGGATTTAAGCGCGTCCAAGACAAAAATAGCTTTATCCCGAGGAGTATACTCTACTTTTCTCACCTCTTGTGAGACAATAAAAAGCCGGCCAAGTGCGAGTCGGACTCACGCACGAAGGGTTCCATCCCATTATCTTTAAAAACGGCAAAAAAATCACGTTTGTTGTATGGGAGCTCCCTTAAATATTTATTTTATTCTGTTTTTTAGTATTTGTTGTTATAGCGGCAACAGAAATACATCATCTGTGAAAATTTCAACTGTCTATCGCGGGTTTTGTAATATAGCCTGGTGACAGACGGACAGACGGACAGCCGAGTCTTAGTAATAGGGTCCCGTTTTATCCTTTGGGTACGGAACCCTAAAAATAACCAAGGCTACTAGAGACGGAATCAAATCAGCCAAAGGTTTCGCTTTCTTTCATGACTTGACATTTGATTAGAATTTTATATTCTACTAACTTTTACCATACAAACTTCCACATCTTTAAGGGATGACTTCCGGGATAAAAAGTATCCTATGTCCTTCCGCGGGACTCAAACTATCACCATACCAAATTACATCTAAATCGGTTCAGCGGTTTCATCGTGCAAAAATAACAGACGGACAGACAGACACACTTTCGTACTTATAATGGATAACTATGGATTGTTATAGAATCTGGAATTTCACCCCGTACACTGCAGCATGGCAACGTCCTGTGACATCCGCGGCTTTTGTTTTTAAAATGTGTTCTATCATATTCAGCTGGCGGTGCCCAGTACCACCCAGTACCTACCAATACATTCGATTTTCAAATCAGCTAGAAGCGGAGAAGCTAGAAACGAAACACCCGATGCACTATGGGACCGAGCGAAGACACTCATCACTACAACAGTCTCGGAAGCCGCACCACCAAATACAACCCGCAAAAAACAGCACTGGATGACAGATGGCACTTTTGAACTCGTCGAAAAACGCCGAAAGATGAAAGCAGCGGGAGCCGATGTTAAGGATCTCAATAAAATGTCCGCACAAGTACAGCTTAAATGCAGACAAGATCATAATACCTACCTACGCGAAATGTGTAAGGAAATTGAGACTCATGCAGACAGATATGAGTCGAGAGACTTGTACCACAAGATCCGCCTCATCACAAAAACGCTGCCGTCCAAAACCTGGGCCATTGAAGATCCGAATGGTCAAGTAGTCACTGAACTGGACCAAATTTCGAGAGTTTGGAGGAACTACTACTGTCAGTCCTTGTATCAAGACCCTGAGTCGCAGAATTTTGCACCCACAAAGCCTGCAAGTGACATGCTCGAGCCGGATATTCTTGAGTCAGAAGTAAGAGCCGCTATTCAACATCTTAAGAATGGGAAAGCCACAGGGAAAGATGAGATCCCGATTGAAACTATTCGAGCATTGGGATAGCGTGGCATTCATATCTTTCACATCATCTGCAACAGGATATGGCTCACGGGCAAATGGCCCTCTGAATGGGCTCATACAGTTTTCACTCCCCTTCATAAAAAGGGTTCCACGAAGAAGTGTAACAACTTTAGACTTATTGCCTTAATAACACACGCCAGCAAAATAATGCTACACATCATAAATGAGCGACTGAAGGCTTATTTATCCAGAGAAATTGCGCCAGAACAAGCTGGATTTGTAAAAGGAAAAGGTACCCGTGAGCAAATTCTCATCGTTCGTCAAATCATTGAGAAGGCTCGAGAGTTCAATAAGCCGACGTATATATGCTTTGTTGATTTCTCCAAAGCGTTCGACTCGGTGAAATGGCCAACGTTGTGGAAAATACTACTGGATATGGGTACACCTCAACACCTTGTGCACCTGCTCAGGGAGCTCTACGAAGGGAGAACAGCTTCAGTGCGGACAGATGACCTCCTCTCAGACAGTTTCCACCCCAGTGCGGGCGTGCGACAGGGTTGCATAATATCACCTCTACTATTTAACATCTACACCGAACTTGTAATGCGAATCACTCTCGAAGACTGGACCGATGGTGTTGTAATTGGTGGATACAAAATTGCGAACTTGCGGTACGCATATGACACCACCTTATTTGCGAGTAACGCTGAACTTATGGGGGAATTACTTCTCAGAATGGAGCGCGTAAGCCTTACGTTTGGGTTAAAGATAAACCGATCTAAGACCAAGATTATGATCGTGGACCGCGCTAATGACAACTCGCCCGAAGTGACCCAGATTGCGAACTGCAGCGTGGTTCAGTCCTACATATACCTTGGAGCTTTGATCTCAAACAACGGCGGCTGCGTAGATGAAGTAAAACGACGTATGGCCATAACCAGAACTGCGATGGAGAAGTTAGGAAAAGTGTGGAAGAATCGCAACATTACGAAAGCCACCAAAGTCAGGCTGGTGCGAACACTGGTTTTCCCTATTTTTCTTTACGCGGCAGAGACGTGGACAGTGCGCGAGTTGGAAAAGGGAAAGATAGATGCTCTGGAGATGTGGTGCTGGAGAAAGATGCTCGGGATATCATGGACAGAGTTCCGCACCAACGTGTTCATACTCCAGGAGCTCAGCATCACACAGCGTTTGTCGGCCGTAGTACAGTCGCGCATACTGCAGTACTTTGGACATGTCTCTAGGCGGGATAGCGACTCCATAGAGCGGCTGGTCGTACAGGGAAAAGTGGAAGGAATCAGATCGCGCGGCAGGTCACCTATGCGCTGGACTGACCAAGTGAAATCCGCTATAGGAAATCGCGTATCTGACTGCGCCAGACAGTCTGCCAACAGGGAGAGGTGGCGGGAGATCGTGCGGAGAGCTGTATCCGCCCCTACCACCAACGTGAATGACCTCGATGTGACCACGACCGCTCTGTCAAGAGCGTAACGACGGAGAAGAAGAAGAAGAGAGAAGCGGCGGGTCCAGCCCCAGCCTCGCGAGCCCTCACGAAATTAGAGTTTAAGGACGTGTAACAATAAGAACTGTGACAAGTAAAATCACATTACTACCCGGCGCGTTATAATGAAATTCAGTACAACATTACAACCCGGCTACAGCTAAGGGCTATAATGATTTGCTTTCGGTAAGGTCTGTACCATCAAAAACATTACATGTAAAAAGATGCCAGTCTCGCAACACAGTTCTTCTACAACAAAAAAGTAATGATATGTAATGTTAAACCAAGTCGGTTACTTTAGTCAATAGCACCGGAGGGGTGTCCACAGAACAAGATTTCCACCGACTTGCATCGTCGTTATTTTTTTAAATATATAAAATGACTTGGCCATCGCACACAACGCTTTACTTATACATGTGTATCGCTCAAACTCGCTCAAGCTGCATGTCATTAGGGCGCTATGTTTAATTAGGAATATTTTAATAATCAGCTGACGATTGTTCTTTTGCCATTATGTAGCCGTGCGATGGCCAAGCCATTTTATATATTTAAAAAATAACGACGATGCAAGTCGGTGGAAATCTTGTTCTGTGGACACCCCTCCGGTGCTATTGACTAAAGTAACCGACTTGGTTTAACATTACATATCATTACTTTTTTGTTGTAGAAGAACTGTGTTGCGAGACTGGCATCTTTTTACATGTAATGTTTTTGATGGGATCTCATCTCTTTTTGTAGGCAGTCCTTCTTTTTTCTTTTCAGGTAAGACTTCTTGTAACGAACATTCAAACTGCAACAGTAACTTTGTAATCGCATGTATTTTGTATAGAATTACAAACTTACTTATGCAGTTTGTGTTTCTTGTCAGGGTCACCAGGTACTCCAGATTTTATAGTTTTCCATTTATGTGGCCATTAAACCCTAACTCTGGTCCAAATTTCAGCTCTCTGAGTTTATGGGAAGTACTAGTTCTATTCTTATGATTATGAGTGTGTGAGTTTCGAAAATGCGAAACTTTGCTTTCGCTTAACTTCGGAACTAAATAACCTACAGATTTGAAATTTGGGATTTTAAGTATGTGATGTGAGCTTACTGGATGTCGAAAATTTCTGCGTTCTGGTCTTATCCAGAGGTTCTCAAATAGGGACTTGAAAATGCGGCGAAATGGTTCCAGTAAAGGATGGTACGGCAGTGTTTGCTTCGCGCTCGACTTGGCGGGGGCACTGCCGTGCCCCCAGATTATATATAATTTGGCATTGTCGAGTAGGTGGTGTGAAAATAACTTTTATAAAGCATACTCTTAGTCAATCTTAGCATGAAAATAATGCGCATCTGGTAGACTACAAAGCATCCAGTTTTAAATATAAATATTTTCTTTGCATTTTCGGCCCATGTCAGCTGTGTGACACCATTGTGAAGGGAGTTTTACAGGTACCTACACTTCTATTCACAGAGTCTGCGCTTTACGCTTCATTGGCTCGGAGCGGCGGGTGGCGAGCAGCAGCCATCGCCCGGTGCATACACTTGCTCTCCTCATTAATATTGATACCATAATATTGCGTTGCACTTCAGGGAGCAGAGAAAAATGTACCCGTACATTTTTATAAAAACGCCTTAGACGATTAATAGCAACATCTACTCGACAACGGAAAGTTTGTTAGTGTTGATGTTTTACTCTAGAAAAATTGAAAGACTTTCTAATTTTCCGAGATTAAGAATGGCTTGATTAATTAATTGGACGGTAGTTATCACGTTTTAATGACATTTTGTAGAAGCAGTGCAGTGCAGTGTCACTTGCATTTTGAACGTTAAAGAGTCCAGATAAAATTAATCTCGTCTACCGACCAAAAACAACACAATACAAAACAATAACAATGTGGAAAGTAGGTAATTACCGGACGGTAGTTACGCCAGTCAGTAAAAGGCGGTGCTCTTGGAAAAGGTGGTGTAGTGTACTTATTGTCCAAGATCAGGAAAACTTCGTTTTTGGCGAAGGTTTTCTGATATATAGCTTGACCGAATTATTAAGTTTTGGTACTCATTTGATGCATAATTTTATGTTCTTTAACTTGCTATGAGGTAACTTTACACTAGGATGCATCATGTAGAATAAGTGTAGAAACATATGAGCGAGAAACCGAAAAAAAAAACATAAATTTCGAGGTTTCGTATCTGCCAAAAAAAGTTGTCCCGTTATATCTCGTGCAACCATTTTTGATAATTACTCAGTATCCATATGTTATTGGCCTGTTGCAAGTTGGACTTCCACTGACTGGCGTATTCATCGTACTGTAAATTACGTAGTTTAATATATAATATGAATACATTTATTCTCGAGAAAACCAAACTTTAGTTAATTATAATTTCTTAAACTAGAATAAATTGAATTGCTCCGAGCCGTTTCTTTTATCTTAAAGAAAAACGTAATCCAAAATTAAGTCAATCACGACTGTTTAACTCGATTTCCTTTTAAGGGACCTATTACAAGCCGCAGGGACCATTTTGGGGCAGAGTTACAGGCTAAATTGCTCCGAAGTAGAACGAGTCAATTTAAATGTTAAAAGAGTTCCATTAAAAATGGTCATCCAAACGATTGAGCAAAATTGACATTGTCATCCAATAGCGTCTTGCTGAAAATACAGAGTTACCGCACTCATATTTTTCAACTTACTCTAGAAAAAACGTGAATATTTCTCTTAACAAAATACGGACAGCAAACGTAGGGTTGATTCTAGCTGGCCATGTCACAGGATTTGTCTTTTACAGTATGCACCTAAATATTAAATGTTGTTATCTTCGCTAGCGGGTTTTAGGCATCTTGGTGGTCATTCTTGCCTGTTGAAACGATAGATTCCCAATTAAATTACGGGGGACGCTAGAAGCCCGGCTGCTTTGAGTTCAAATACTTAATAATAAATATTTAGGAGTGAAGGTCCAGACAGATATGTAGAATAGATTAATACCATTAATATAACTAAGCATATAATATTTTTTATTCATTTTCATACAACATCTCTCTTAAACGGCGACGTAGGATTTTTCCTCTTGGGTTTCTCGGCAGTTCGGCAACAAACACCACGCCGCCCCTCAGCTGCATGTAGGGCGCGACCTGAACAAGTTTAACTTTGAAATGATAATGGTAACGAAGAAATACATATAAAAAAATATTTAATATTAAATAAATAAGAATAAAAAATTTAAGCTTTTTCTTTAATGACATCAGTGTCACCTAAATTATGTTCTCATAGTATTGAATCCATATTTTATAAAACCAAAATTGCATAATTGGCTAATTCATAAAGAACGTCAGATATAAATCCACAAAAAAACTGTCATGTTAATCTATATATTTAGGCATGTAAGCAAACGTCTTGTAATGTATGTTAATGCCTCCACATGATGTAGACCGTTTATCGCTGGCATAGTGCGTTATGCGCCTTGTGCATACGGAATTGCAGTTAAGACAAATTCTTTGGATAAATAGTTGACAATCTCGTTCTCGGAGGTGAAGCAGGCCTTGTCAACAACTTTTGGCGGCCCGTCGACGACGTTGGCCTTACAATAGTTACAATAGGTTATAGAAAGAAGCCAACCTCTTTAGAAACGTAGTCGACGAGCTCCTGCTCAGAGACGCTCGCCCCGGGTTGCCGCACGACGAAAGCCGTGGGTTCCTCTCCAACGTCACCCGCCGGTCGGCCCACGACGCCCGCCTCACGCACGCCCGGGTGCAGAAGCAGGATTGTCTCCAACTCCAAAGGAGCCACCTGGACACCGATTATCATCATCAATAGGGATGTTGACTCAAAATTTATTAATACTCCATACGAAAGAATACATATAACTATGCCAAAAAGTGAAAATCCTATTCAAATATCTCAAAAAATAACGAAACTACAACCATTAGAATGTTTTTAGTTAGAGAGAGAAAACGCTACAGGTCAGTGACGTCACTGACCTCGAGCGCCATAGTAAATGACGATCGTTCAATACAACGGGGCGTTTTGCGGAAAAGGGACAGAAAATGCCCCCTCCTAAAACTTTGAACACTTATAATTATGTAATTATTTATTCTTTTGGATTACTTTTTTCACTATTTGATAGAGAATTTTATCCTTTTTCGAAAAAAATCGGATTCATTGATTTTCTTATTTGGCGTCAACATCCCTATTCATCATCATATCAGCCGAAAGATACCGCTGGACATAGGCTCCCCCAAAGAGTTCCACAATGACTGGTCCTGTGCCACCCGCGACCCTTACCAGGTCATCAGCCCACCTTCTGGGGTGACACCCACTCTGCGCCTTCCGGTCCGTGGTCACCACTAGAGAACCTTTCGGCCACAATGGCCATCGGTTCTACGTGCAATGTGGCCCGCCCACAACCACTTAAGTTTAGTCATTCGAAGGGCAATATCGGTTAATTTGGTTGTGTATGTAAACCGATACGATGAGTAAATCGGCGGTATCGGCGATGGCCGTACTGCCAAATAGAAACGTTCAAAATCTAAGGGCTGTGGCGCCTGTGGCCTTTACAGCTGGAGACCGCGTGTTAATCAAGCAATGGACGAAAGTTCAGTTCATAACGGCAATTAAAAAACCTGCTCATGTATTGTAACTAAACATGATCATTTTTCGAATAAAATACGATCCTTCTTAAAGGAAAGAAAGAGTTGTTTTTGAACTTATTTCTCCGATGTACATTTGGTTAAACACATTCGCTTTTTCTACAAAAGCACAAAAAATAATTAGTTATGCATCAAAATCTTGCATGAACTTGATCGGCATGATTTTAACTTCATCTTCTTTTCATTTGCGCTCAGCACATACTTAAACTCGTCGTTAAAATTCATTATCATAATAAACATACCTTATTTCCATCATACGAAATAATTTCTTTCAGTCTATCGACAATATAAAAGTATTGGTCTTCATCGTAAAATCCCAAATCTCCGGTTAAGAAAAATCCTTCGTCGTCGAGATACGTGGTTGGCTCAATCCCGATATAACCTTTCATGAATACGGGACCGCGCAAACATATTTCTCCTCGCTGATTCGGACCTAAGATGTCACGTGTTTGTGGATCCACAACCTTAAGAATAAAAAATAAACTTTTACACTTGGCAATACTTAGTATGAATAAATCTTAGAATATGTCTGTTATTCTTACAAATTGATAAAACACCTATAAATGCCAAAGTTTTAATACTTAAAACTGATCAATACTTACTTTTAAAGTTATGCCAGGGGAAGCCATACCAACGCTTCCAACCTTGGGGCCTTTAGTACCCCAACTCTCTGATGTAAGTTCACCTGATTCGGTCATACCATACCCTTGAATTACATTTTTAAGTGATGGAAACCTGTTTACAAATAATATTATAATCATAGGTTGGTCTAGGTAAAGTTATAACTAAGACTCTTCTCGTTACATAACCTTCATCCCTCTGCAAGACGTGTCCATATTGTCCACACCATTAGCTCTTGCGTTCTACTCAATCCATTCTCACCATGCCACACATCCATCAGTCAAAAATTGAAATAAGAATACGAAACTCCTTGGCGAGAGGTACAGTACAGTCAAGTGCTCCAATATAGTTTTTTTTCACCTTACCTATTCCATTGAAATTAATTCCTTAAATGTATACATACGTATGCCCTCGACTGTACATAGAAAAGAACAGCGACGCGCATTCGCTTCCTCTGTTTCCTCTGTTCCCTCGCATTCCTAATACCTAATCAAATGCGAGAAAAATTAAATTGACCTTCTCTTTGATCTTGATTTACCTTCTTTTTATCGCCTCAATAGTTTTACCGTGCAGAGGCGATGAGCGACAATAAATAATTTTTAATGTACTTAGATCATATTGATCTACTTGTTCTGCCTTGGACAGGTAGCCAACTAGTGATGGTACTAGCATAGTGATGTTGACCTAAAACAAGACAACTTTTTTAATGTTTTTAATCACTCGATTTGTTTTTCTTAATAATATGTATAATATAAAATAATTTTCCTCATCAAGGAACATTTTGCTCGTGACTTCGTAATAAGTAATATTTGAGATTTACTTTCAACCATTTTGTGGATTCATTTTGTAATTAATCTTTGTTTAGCTGAATTGACTCTTGGTACATGCTTTAATGAAAACATTTTTAATAGATTGGTATAGGTATCTACTAGCCACTGTAGCGTGATTAGCGTGAAGTGCCTTTACCATTACCATTCAGGCATTTTCAATCTGGAGTAGGAGTTGGGTTTGAATCCCGGCTTGTATCACCACTGAGTTAAAAAATACAACGGTTTGCACTCCGGGAGTGCCGGCAGAAGTGAAAACCAAACACACGCGCACATTCGCGCAAGCGCCCTGCGCCGCCTAAACGAAACAGCAGGCGCAGGCATACATTTTCTCCGCGCGGTAGAAAGAGAGGAGGATAAAATCATTTGTTTGTGAGTACTTATTTGTATTAAAACAGGTCATACGATATTAGGAGGGGTCAACTTAGCTGGTCGTAGAGCGTCCTAGGCGTACTTCCGTCCACTATATTGAGACCTCCTTACTAATCTGTCGATCTGTCGCGAGTTTAAACATGTCTCCCCATCACAAAAAGTGCTCAGCGCCGCTAAAGAAGTTTTCACTTCAAAAACTTATTATTGTTTTCCGAATAAATTTGATATCAGTACCGTTAGGTATGTAACTTGTAATTGCATTTTACCGTGATTTTACCTGACAACACTGGATACTCTTCAAGAAGTTTTCAGGTGTAACGTTGTCCACGTACACGATTCTTCTCCCTAGAGAGAGAAACTTGTAAGTCATGAAAGTATCGTAATTATGATACCATTCTCCGAAAAGAAACACGGTCTTTAAAGATTCGTCTTCAAAACTGTAACAAAAGTTTTACACGATTGAAGCCAAGTAATATAACATTATCAACATGATTGGCGCAAAAAGTTATGAATTATTACATGTTTATTTTTATTTCTTTCTTATTTGTTCTATTTTTGCCAATTTGTTGCACTGGCTGTATTTTGGATATTAATATTAAGAAATTAGTGCACTTACTCTTTTGGTAAACTGTTTAAGATGCAGTTTAGATGTGTTAGTTGGACTCCCTTTGGCATGCCGGTCGTTCCGGATGAGTACAAGATGAGCGCGGTATCTGTTTGCCCTCTTACAGGCGCTGGTTCATAAGCGTCCACGTCCACTCGTTTTGTAACCAACGTCTTCAAACATTCCTTGATTTCCCCACTCTCATCAAAACATATGTAATGTTCTATGAAATCAAATGTTTTTAATATATCCCCATATGTTTTCCAAAATAATTCAGAACAGATAAGATATTTTGGTCTAGTTAAGTCCAGTTTGTGCTTTAGACCGGCTGAAATTAAAATGTTTATCAATTTACTAGGGTATATATAATTAATGATCGGCTTAGTCGCTAAAGAAATGTTATCTACTGTCTATTCATCCTCACGTGTGTCCTATCATGTAAACAAACACTTGTACTTTTTTTTGTAAAAGATTGGTAAGTATCAATAAGTGTGGCCGACTGCGTATTATTATTATCAAATAAATTCTTACCTCTTCCACTTTGTAGATCGTAAGGGGTATAAGCTGCCCCAGTAAAAACTACTGCCAAGGCAGTGGGAATTATCTCTAGCCGTTTCTCACTTCCGATACCCACGATATCTCCACTCTTCACTCCCAAGTCTCTCAGAGAGATGGCTAGGTTCACGGCATATTTAGTAAACTCTTCGTATGTTATCTTGTCTCCGGAAAGAGCGTTTTCCTGAATAAAAAATAGATTCAAAGGCGATTTGAATATGTGTAAAATGTTAAATATTGTAAATATTTTACACGTTATAGAGGTGTTGACAAATTTAAAGCAAGAAAAGTAGATCGCCAGACAAGTACAATAACCATGCGTTAAACGCTGAATAAAGGTTGGTGTTAATTTTTACGAAACGAAACAAAGACAAAATAAATGTATATGGATTCATGTCAGCCAAACTTTTGAACTCTTCGTTTGATACGTACTTAGCTTCTAATATTATGCTTTGAACATACTGCCAATCCAAATCCTATTTCTGGGGAAAACGCAGGTTCCTGTATATAAACTTACTATTGCCACCTCGTAACTTTTGGCCGCTGCCTTCAACCGCTCCAGCATATATTTGCCGAAACTCAGGTGCGCCGGTACTTGGACATTTTGATCACCGTAAACGTAATGACTGTTATTAAACATTGCAAACTATTTGAGTTGAATAAAACTGTCACTGTTATATTGCACTTGCAGTTGCCAACAATAATTAATAACAAACAACATATCGGTTGGTCTTTTATACTCTCATTACGTGGCCAATGACACAGTGACAATAAAAATAACAGTATTGTGCGTAGAGATAATAAATTCATTAAGAACTAGATTTATCTCCTTCGTAAGTCTATAAACATTTAATTGTATTTGTTTATTAATTTATTAGATAGTAAAATATCAGGAATGGTTTTGTAAGATTACCATTAATTGAAATTGTTACATTTTAATGAGACAATATGTTCAATGACGGACAATAAGTAATTAAGATTTTTATTTAGCGAAACATCAATCAGCATGATCGGCCTTGAACCAATTAAGATTATACGAAGCAGTTTTTGAGTGAAGGAGATTTGAATCTGTCGCTAATATTAGTATAAGTTGTTAGACATGCTTACCACTGCTATTTCGTTACTTTTGCTTGCTGCGTATAGTCGCTCTAACATGTATTTGCCAAAACTCAGGTGCGCTGGTATTTGAATATTTTGATCACCGTATACGTATAAACTGTTATTAAACATTTTAAGTCTCAATTTGTTTAACAAGTTGGTTAAAGACTGCAGCAACTGTGCTTGCCAATAATATAACTAAACAAGTACTACGATCAACTGGACTTTTAAAGAAATATTGGTCTATAGAGACAATAATTAAGCTAATGATGCTCCTACAAGATAACAAAATTAATTGAAACCTCATTTGCCTCCCGTAAATAAAAAGAGCTTTTAATTTGTTTGTCTGGTTAACTAATCACATGACAACTATTTTAATACTTAGTTAACTATCAAATGTGAATCGTTTTCGTTAATGAGCTCCCGTTTATAAATGCCCAGTGCGTTGTCTAGTGTGTGATTCGGGAGGGAGTGACAGATGTTGGAATCGTTTAATTTCACAGAGACGGAGGAATGATTTTGAATTAATTTTGGATAAATTAGATCTTTTTCTTTGAAATTTCCTTATTTTTCCTATAAAAACCAACTTAACTTTGCGGTCGGTTCGGAACCCTAAATGTACGAAGTCCGACTCGCACTTGGCCGGTTTTTTTTTATTAAAAATGGGATCGCTCTCAGGGGGCAAAGATGAGGCCGACGATGAAGCGAGCTCACCCGGAAGATGCCTATTCACTCGTACTAGGGTGTTGCTTAAAAATGAACTTTCAAAAAGTCATTGTCTCACCCCGCCATTACGTTCTAGTACCCCGATTAACAGATGCTAGTTTTTTTTTATTTTTTTTTTTAAATGTATTTTAGGGGTCGCTACCGTTTGATAAAGTTTTGGAAGAAAACATAAGTTCGGCATGGGGTTATTGCGGTTAATTTAGGAATTCAACAAGTTAATCACGGTGAATGAAGAAAAGCAATACCTGTTGTTGGTTGTGAAAGGCTTTAGAAATAAATAATTAAAATAAATAAATAAAAAATCCCTTTAAGATAAATATTTTAAATATTACATATCGTTGGTTAGTAAAAAACTTAGATAACTTTGCTAAACTACGTTATTTTGAACTAGGTATTAGTACTCGTAATAAGCTGGTCTGCCAGAATCCCTGGCCGGGTAAAAATCTCCTCCAAGGATGACCATGACTCTGACTCTGACCTGTCATAACTCGTTTCAGAGCCAGCTGGCTGGCCCCTTGATGTTATCTTCCCCTGCTCCAATTGCATGATGGGCCACGCCAAAGAGTCGCTCTTATAGTCTATCTCTGGTCTCTTAACTTCGCGACATGTGTAGCCCATTACCATTTTAGTTTCAGGGTAAAAGCTTCATTAATGATATATCTGAGCCTGGGGTTCTTTCTGATTCAAATTTTTTGTAGCATTGATAAATTATCTTACATGGAGTGTCATAAAAATCGTATTATTAATTAATTTTGGCTTAAATTGTTAAAATTTTATTTGATTTTAATAAAAATATACGTAATTTATATATGTTTAATTGAACATGTTTCTTCAAAACTTTGACAGCTGGTAGCGACCTCTAAAATTAGTTTTAAAAAAAAACAAAAAAACTAGCATGTGTTAATAGGGGTAGTAGAACAAAATGGGGGGGTGAGACTGCAGGATTTCAGATTTTTTTTATTTTTTGCCAAATAAGCAACACCCTAACTCGTACCTTAAAAAGGCGCTCTTATTACGCGCTTATAGATCATTGGTCTAAAACCGCCCTATAGTGCGCGCAACACATTGAAAACACACGATGAATAAGTTGGCTTTATAGCAACCTTTGTTCTTCAATTCATGGCGAACAAAAGTTGAAGCCGTAAATTGGTACGTATCGATTGGTCGAGACAGTAAAGGGCACTGCACTGAGATTGTTCCATGTTACCTATTAATGGGAATAGCGGTCTCCGTTCTGTTCGAGTAGTTACTCGTTCAGCCCGACGTGAGCGGAGTTGGCAAAATAATTTGTAACTTCACTTGCAAGGCATTTCAAACATTAATAATTAAATAGTAAAAGATAACATTGATAAGCCGTCCACTACTGGTGACTAGGATCCCCGGCCGGATTACAAAAGATTGTTTTGTTTTGTTTTTGCTGGGAGAGGACGGGTTAAATTATTCACTAGAAGTAGTTGGAACTTAGCTAACTTCGAACTTCTTTTGCGAGCATTTAGTGTTGTTCAGAGGTAAGGTCAAACAAGAATGAAAAGTTGCTCGCAAACATATCAATATCAAGAGAACTAAGAGAATGGATTGAAAGAAAGCCCGGCCACGTGCGTGTCGGGCCACACCTAATATAGAGTTCCGTATAGTTGTCCAATGTCCACCCGTTGCTTTAATGCGGATTTGTCGACGTACCTAATAGATGTGTTACCCATGACTTCTATTACTTTCTAGTACTAAGGATAAGAATAAGAAAACTTTATTCGCATTCAACATTGCCAGATAGTGTCCAGCACAAAACACCAGTTATTAGGAAGCAGTCTCATATTCCCAAGGCTCACTATGGTGGAAGACACGCTGTTTCCATGCTCCCAGGCGGCGGCATCGGACCCGAGTGTATGGGTTACGTCAGAGACATTTTCAGGTAAGTTTCTTGAGGCACAAATTCTTGGTTATATTTATCCATACTTCATGCGCTCTATGTGTATTTTGGTCGAAATTTACTTTGTACTAATATTCATTGGTTTCAGAATCATTTATTTCAAGTATCATAGACCTTTTAAAAAACATGTGTACAGTAATTGAACTTACGTAGATCAAAATAAATTTATACAATGTTTCTCGTTTTTCATTTCAGCAGCGACCATTTTAGTTGCTCCTTAGCTGATTGTAAAACTGATTGCCAGATAGTGTTAATATAATTATTGGTAAGTTAATATTTTTAACCAAAATTGGTATGCAAATATAATATTATGTTAATATTTGGTATTGGTAAGTACAATTACAGAGATCAAAATCATTAAACACAACTAACATTTACCAGCTAGGTACGTTTTTTTTACATATTGGATCAAAATTAGGGACTGCCAACATTTATTTCAATTAATCAACACTGGACCATAGGCAGTGTATGCATCCATAAATATTAAATACCCCACACGGCAATGTGCATTGATTTTTTTCATCCCTCGGTTACATGTATGGAGTACCCCCTTAATTTAATATTTTTTCGTAATTTTAAATCACTTTTATGTAGCGGTTCATAGTCTTATCATTTTCCTACCAAATTTCATAATAAAATTGTAGAGTTATACCTAGTCTCCGAGTAAATTGGCCGATCGGCCGAGTTAATATGGTCGGACCGACAGATATGATGAAACTATAAGGGTTCTGTTTTAGGCATTTTGCCTACGGAACCCTGCGCACGGTGAGAGAGATAGTACGTATGAAAGAATAAAGACATGCTGCGCTCTTAAAAAGAGCAAAAAGTGTAAACTAGGTATTATAATAATGTAACCTACAGTCGTTGATCATTTACAAGAGCATTAACGCGGTTGTTAATCACTCATAATTTATAAATAGCTCAATGGAAATTTCGACTGATAGTGACTTCCTGCATCATTGCGTGGAAACAATCAAAGTTTTATAAATGGATTAATCTACTTTTTTCTGTTACGTTTCCAAGGTACCTTTTTAGAACTGCGATTCTAAGGATATAAATCCACAAAATGCGGGGGTTTCTTATAACTATAACCCCTTTTATTATGGGTCACATGCTCAGTTTATTGACCGAGTGAAACGAAGGTCTCTGCTTCAGCTTCGACAAAAATACTATCGTATGTCCGGTTGTTCTCCTCTATAGGTTGCAGTTCTGAGGAACCGATTCTCGTGAAATTTTGTGAGCACGTTCGATAATTATATAGCATTTTTGGGAATTAAAAAGAACAAAATTTTATCAATGATTTAATATGATTCTGCGATCGGATTTAGGTTTGTTCTATTCTACACAGGTCGCATTTCTCAACCGATTCTCGTGAAACTTTTGTGAGCAGGTTCTATGATTCCATATTTTTTTTTATTTTAGAGTAAGTTTTTGAAAAAAAAATTGTGCTTGGTTTTATTCTCCTCTACAGGTCGCATTTTTCAACCGATTGTCGTGAAATTTTGCACTCGCGAGGTCATAAACTTATGTACGAAATATCATTTGAAATTAACAAAAACCCGGCCAAGTGCGAGTCGGACTCGCGCACGAAGGGTTCCGTGCCATTATCTATAAAACGGCAAAATAATCGTGTCTGTTGTAGAGGAGCCCCCTTAACTACTTATTTTATTCTGGTTTTTAGTATTTGTTGTTATAGCGGCAACAGAAATACATCACCTGTGAAAATTTCAACTGTCTAACTATCACGGTACATGAGATACAGCCTGGTGACAGACGGACAGACAGACAGACGGACGGACGGACAGCGGAGTCTTAGTAATAGGGTCCCGTTTAACCCATTGGGTACGGAACTCTAAGATAGGTCTAGTTTTCCCTCTGGGTTGGAAGGTCAGAGGGCAGTAGCTTGCGTAAAACTAGATCCTACGCCAAATCTCGGGATTTCAGTGCGGTACAGTCAGCATCAAAAGTAGCTTGGCATACTTATGAAAACGTCAAAAGTCTTTATTTCAAGGGAATAGGAACTTTTGACTCTTTCATATGCCAAGCTATTTTTTAATGCTGACTGTACCTGGGCTCCTTAGGGAACAATTGAACTAGGATGACTTAGAAAAAGTCTTTACACTTCGGTCAGGCATAATTTATTCAATCATGTATTTTGGCATTTTTCTTTTAGCGATTATATTACAAAAATCTAAACAATTGCTTAGATACAGCAATTTTGAAATGTTCTATTCTACATTTACATCGGAACCAACCATAGTAAAACATAATGTGGCTGATGAAACTGTCTAGAAAACGACACATAGTTAATTCAACATAAAGAGTAGGTAAATTACTTATGAGTTAATACTTACACAATATCATACACAAATCTACTAAAGCAAAGGGTTGTTAGTAGGATATGTAGGCACAGAAAATACTTCCAGAGTTGAGACTACATATATAAGTTCCTAAAAATCTATTTCCCAAAGCACTTAAGTAGTAAGTACACAATTGTCGTTGTAGTTCAAAGCAGTTTTACACAATTTACTAAACTTAAAACTATACATATATGCCGTACCGCACAAAACATGACTTGAAACAGCTCACGCGGGTGTGTTGTTCTTGGGCAATATTTACTTGTACACTAAGTAAATGTCACCTAAAAAAGCGTGTTAAAACAGGATCTGATATTACAATACCATTAAAGAAAACAAAACGGACATTTCGTAAATAATCAAATATTAACTTTGGACTTTCGAACAAACTTACTGTAAATAGATAACATAATAAAATATTAGGTATACACATATATTTAGGACATTTGGAACTATGTACTAAGTATGTACATTATTCCGATTTAATGTCACACAATGGGCCATGATGGCCCAACTTATAGGACGCAGTCGTGCGTTAAAGGGAGAAAGACATATTTTCTACTTATGCATTGGACCGCCTAATTGCGTCATGTATGTTGACCCATCATGGTCCAATGACATGGTGGAGTAAAATCTTAAACTGACCGCGCCTCGTTTGCGTAAAATTTAAACAAAATTCAACGGTTCTTTACCTACTTACTAAAGATTCACTAAAATTGAATTACAAACGTTATAGTAACGTTATCCAAAAAAACATATTGGTCTTTCAGAAAGCCAACTGACAATATTTTATAGCCACCATATTTGTTGGTTTTTTGAATCTTTTGACTACCGGAGCTACCGGGTTTCAATGGTTTCTGAACTGTATTGGATGTGATTGGAAAACTTCTCTTAAAACAATAGCGCCATCTATGAATACAACGAAAATCTCCTTATAGATGGCGCCAATTAAATAAGCAAAGGTCCAACTGTCCAAGTGTCATACGAAACTAATGATAAAGATACCTCTTTATAGCGAAACAAGATATAGCAGAGTCATTGATCATTATTTTAAAGAAACGCCACAATGTCAGTGCAGATATTGGCAGTCTAGTCTTTATAATAAAATACTAGTTAATCATAACATTAAAAACAAACATTAGCTATAAGACCGACTGCTGTTTGCCTCTGCTCATTGTCATTATGTTATGTACATACTGTTATTGTATTAACATAAATTTAGTTTAAAATTATGTAGGTAGTAGTGGCGGCGCGTCAAAAATATTCTAAGGGAAGCCGGAAATAATTTGCCTATCTTATTCTTCATGAGCCGTAGTAAAAGAACTGGACTGGCTGAAAATAAGGCAAGCCGATGGGAATCGAGTTGTATGGACGATCCGCCCCTGGTAGGTAGGTATAAACGCAATGGTGGCGCGTTCATTATAAGATAGCTTTTACTCTACATTAACTGGCAGAACCATATGTCACAAGAAAGCACAAACTATAATTAAAGAGAAAAATAAACGCATTTGTATTTTCTATTTGCTTTTGTACATTTTATAATCAAATGTACAGTTTATTTTGTACAGGAATATTATTAACTCAAACTTTTTTAAATAATGAGTATAAAGGGGGTATTCCCCGTTAAACGGCTTTGACATACGGACAAACGGCTACACTGCAAGATGGGATTTCGCCCGTCGCCGCGTTGGTGAACACACGTGCTCTTCATGACGACGGGCTGAATCCACTACCGTACAAAACCAATTTCCTAATGCCATGGCGTCGTTACCGAACAACGTCTAATGTTACACGTGGTTGGCGAAATCATCATAAATTTATGGAAAGTCATTTTTTCTTACAGTGAAAGGTGACCTGGGACTGATTTAACTACTGTTGGAATTTTTATTTTCCATTCGAGCACTCAACAAACATAACAAATTATCCTTGCACGAAAAAATAGAGAAAGCAGATAATCAACTACACTCTTGGTATCTAAACTACCCTTGGTTACGCCTTCACCTTTACCGACATACGTACACGATATAATAATGATTGCGTCGTAAGAAAAAAATACAATACAGTATACAATAGGTACTTATTGTCTGTTCAGCTTATGAAAAAAGAGAAAAAATGTCCTTCACTGTTAATTAAATTATTTAAAGGCTAATAGCAAACATCTGTGTCAAATGAATCATCACCATCAAGACAGTCTATGATTATGTAAAGTGTTCATCAGGTAAATGAAAACCATAGAAATACATACGTAAATAACACTGATTCTTCTGGCACTTGATGAGTTTTCTTCATCGTCAAATCCTGTCAAATAAAAGTCGGTTATTATTTAATGCGATAAGCATAACTAGTACGTTTTTATTATAGGTTCAGGGTAGATAGGTATTAGGTATTAGTTTACTAAAATCACCAATGTGTAGCAGTTACTTTTTTGGCAGAAATACGCTTTTCACAGAATTTTCATTTCATAGAAAAAAAAATCTAAAAGAGTCGCAGTTTTAGCCTAACCCAACCTACTTTTCTGGTAGACCTAATGGGTTCTACATATAATAACTTTTTAGCTGTACCTCAAAAGTTAAAGGTTTCTGAAAAAAAAGATTCTTTGAAATAAAAAATCAGCCAGCCAATAATATTATGCCTGATGAGGGTCTATTTACCAGCATTTAAAAAGAACGATGAGAATAACCAACAAATAATAATAAATTAAGGCGTCGATATGCGTTAAGAAAAGAGATTTATTTATTTCTTCTGAATATTGTTATAATTACCAAAAGTCCGTATTTGTTCACCGTAGAGTTCTCCTTGAAAGTTTGAGCTTACTGCATCGTTGGCTAACGAATTCTCATGACGACCTGTGTGATGAAAATACATTTAAATTGAAGATTATTATGTACCTAATGATTGACGTATATTTGGCACCGGGGCGTTTTAGCTTAAAAGTGTACCTTTTGGGTTTTTGTGTTCAGAAATTGATTTAAAAAAATGTCCCCAATTTTCCATGCATATTTATAAGTTTCCTCTATATAACGGTCCATATAAAATGCATGAAATAGACGTCACATAGTAGAATAAAAAATTGGGCACATGTTTTACATTATTTAGAACAAGAGTGAAAAAGTGAAATGCACGATTTGGAGTGAAAACGCCTGCCACAATTACATAAGGTGCAAGGTTCATACGATACCTTTCTTTTTATTAAAGGTTTGGTTGTCCAAAACTGTTCGCGGCGTCGTAGAAAACGCTGACGGTGGTGCTGGTATTTCTAAAAAAAATAATTGCATTATATATTGCCAGGGTTGTAATATATCCTAGGCAACGTACTGACTTGGGCGACGGGATATTTTGTTCTTTGACACGCACGAGCATACTGATCTTTCACACAGATTCTCACAGATTTCAACACTGTCAATATTACACTAGCGCAATAATAACATCATGCGCGGAAGCCGGGCAGTAGGTACCTACTGCATTCGTACTTATCGCCCTGCTTCCGCGCATCTCGCGCCAGACTGAAAGTAGCAATAATTAAAATTAAAATTTAAGCGCGTAGTAAAGAAGTAGACTCGCTCGACTGACAATTGACACTGACATAGGTATCTGAGAGTTTCTAATATCCTACCGCCTCCTCACCAAGCCAGGAAGTTGCCTTATTCAACGCTTGCTAGTTTTACTTACCGTCAAGTTTGATAATGCCGTCAGTTTCTCCCAGAGAATTCTTGGCGATGCATTTGTAGAAACCGAAGTCCTCCTTAGTAATATTTCTTATCTTGAGCATCATGAATTTGTTGTAGCCGCTGTCCATAGGGAAGGCTTCATATTTGCCACCTACAATTTCCATTTCTACTTAAATGTAAAACCTCTGCACCTTACAATTAGAGTTGATAACGGTTTGTTTGACCGATAAACCACACAAAAATTGAGTTGGAAATTGATAGACTAGTTTCTTGGCTGACTATACTAGGAGGTAGCTAAATGATATGAATCTCCGTACCCAAACAGTTTGAACTGTCACTCATTACATGATAGGTATCAAAGGTAACAAAGAATATGGATGAGGTATTTGGATTCACAATTCTTTAGGTACTTGTTACGTAGACATTATGAAAAGTCGTCTAAGTAATAAAATGAGTAAGTAGTTATTTTGGTGTGATGTCAGGTATCCTAATATTAATTGGGTTCAAGTTGAATACTACCTAAAACTATTGCTGATTGAGTGTTTACCAGAATCAGAATAGGTACCTACAGATGCTACGCTTATGTAAAAATACCTACTACGCAATTAAACAAAAGATTTTGGACGAGGATGCTTTTTATTTATTGGAAAGTTTTCTTTAATACAGTTAATTATTAACAATCGTTATGTTGTATTAAATACACGCCTTCTTTAAAGGACTTTTGTTTAAGTAGGTACCATAAAAAGTAATTTATATCCATTTAACACTTTAAATAAAAGTCCACGTGTGAGTTTAGTCCTCGATAAAACGCAATTCACAGTCGTATTTCATCCAGTAACTTTCTATTCAGCACGAGTGAATAAATTCGGGACGCTCTCGATTCAGCCTCCATCGATACAAGAGAAACTATTTTCATTATGAAGCCATAAATCAACAATACAATCGAACCATACTTTATTTGATATACCTCACCATATGTTGTGTATGAACGTGTGTGTGGATGATATGAACAGGAGTGATTAGGTATTTGCTACTTCTTCAATGATAAAAGCGAGTAGTAAAATGAGGGAAGTTTAGTTATTAAATAATGTTACATTTACCAGAAATAATCATGTCGCCCCGGTCAGTGGTCCAGTAATTTATAGAGGACGGATACGCCTCGGTGTGGCACTCCAAAGTAACATCTTGGCCTATATACGCTCCTTCCAGCTGGTTTGGTATTGATAACATAGGTGGAACTGAAAACAATTTCTTCTATAGGCCACACAGATCATCAGACCAGCTCGTTGATCACATGATTTTTGGCAGTCGAGGATTGAATTTCTTTTATGAGAAATTCAATCCCCAACTGCATGCAGCAATGTGAACATGAAGGGACTTCTACTTCACAGGGGCAAATACATGCTGAGGTCGATAATCAACGTGGATTACTTTGAACGCCATTTTAGAGCGGAGTTTTTTATACACAGTTCCCTATGTTACTCACATTGTACCATTAACATGATGCGCTTGCTTATAGACGGCGGCACCCCGTTAGATGCTATACACAAGTACGCTCCCATGTGCAGACGAGATACCTTCGTTATCGTTAGGGTTTCTCCATCCACGACGCTTACTGTTGACAAACATTATCATTTGTTTTGAAGTATAGGAACGTATTTCTAACACATGTTAAAACTACAAATTAAAGAACTAAGGTGCAGCGGGGCCATCTAGACTGCGGGAAATTAAAACTAATCGAAAATATCTCCCGTGTTTAACATCATTTTACTAGAGTGCTATCTATGCCCGGATAGTGAAACAGCCCTTCTACAATTTCAACAAGACGGCACTCTAGGAAATGATGTTGTAGAAAACACCGAAAATATTTTGATTAGTTTTAATTTCCCGCAGTCTAGATTGCCCCGCTGCACCTTATTTAAAATAGATAATTATCTTTAAATGATACTTTGCTTGAGACTCTGCTTCAAATATGGTCCTGGCTTACCTGATTCTCCGTTATAATTAAAGTCCTGGCCATCTTCCCGCCGCCACATGACGTAAGGCTCGGGGTAGCCGCTGGCTCGACACACCAAGGTCACGTCCGAGCCCTCACGCACCACCATGTCCGTCGATGTCATGTTGTCGATGATTGATGGCGGCACTAAACAATAGGTAACAAATTGGAACCACACATAATTACTAAGGAAAACCGACGATAAAGATAAGAATACATTTGTCTTTTGGGTTATTTATTTCCATCAACCGATGAAGACTTGAATAATGATGATTTTGGCAGCGAATGACATGTTTACTTTGTATATTGTGTAAGTAAATAAAAATACGAATAATAAAGCTCGACAAATACGATTAAGTAGGTAATAGGCTGGTTATATCGTACCGTACATAAATAAATAAATAAATAAATAAATAAATAAATATTTGGGGACAATCTTACACAAAATCAACCTAGTCCCAAACTAAGCAAAGCTTGTACTATGGGTACTAAGCGACGATATACATACACACAAAGAAAACGCTGAAATTACAATAATTGCGGTAAACTTGCTCCTTTGGTATGTTGATTGGGTCCATCTAGACATACGCCATAGTCAGTCTAGGTTATGCTCTTGCAAAAGGTGGTGTAGAACATTTTTTTTAAATTGTGTATTTGAGTGCTCCTGACTATATGTCAAAAATGGTAGCATGAAATATCTCGGGACAACTTTTGAAAGCTACTCAACCTGTTTTTTTTTCGGTTTATCGCTCATATGTTCTATACCAAGCATCCTAGCGTAAAGTTACCTACTAGCAAGTTAGAGCACATTAAATTCTGCGTCTGATGAGTACAAACACATAATAATTCGGTCAAACGATTTAGTAGAAATACTTTGTCAAAAAATGAAGTTTTCCCGAACTTGGAGAAAACTTCAATATAGTGATTGTTTAAAAAAATATAATTGGCATTCATGAATGATCTTCTGCCTAAGATCTCTTTCTTAAAATGCAATACCATTCTACCTGTTATGTTGCTTCTTTGGAGCGTCTATTTTTAGTGTGCATTCTCGTACATCTATCAAAAACCTCTCTCGGTACCTATCTAACAACCAAAGTTGCATGCTGACCCGCGAGCCTCCTCCTGCCTATCCTGTTACAAGAGCACTCGTCGATATCAGCAGGCCTAGGTTGCTCACCTACGACCTGCAGGTATCCTTTAACTACCTCTAGAGCACTGCTCAATATCAGCTGGCTAGGTTGCCTGCTTACCTACGACCTGCAGGTATCCTTTCCTGGAGCGCATGGGGTCGGTGTTGACCTGGCACATGTACCAGCCGCGGTCCACCTCCTGAACGCTCTTGATGTGCAGGTACCACGAGCGATGGTCGTTGTAAGACAGGCTGATGCGCGGGTTCTGCGTTATTATGTTGTGGTGGATGCTCAGGATTGTCTGAGTGTCCATTCTCACCCATGCGACCTGAACAGGAATGAAATAAATTAGAAAACCACATTTATGCGATGATGATGATGATTTCTTAATGAAATCTAGAAATAAATTGTTCTGTATTAAGTAACTTTTGAAACCTAAAATAATATATAATACGTACCTTAAATCCTCGTAGGTTGTCAACCACGCAAGCTAGCAAGGCGTCTCTGCCCACTGTCACGGTGACGTTCGGAATCGGTTCAGCGAACCTCGGGTACATTGATTCTGAAATGGAAATGGCAAAGTGAAACAAAAATCACCACTTTAATTAATTAAAATAGGGTTTTTGTATTTTATAAAATGACGGTGGCAAACAAGCGTACGGTTCACCGGATGGTAAGCGGACACCGTAGCCTATGGACGCTCGCAACTCCAAAGAAGTCACGTGCGCATTGCCGATCCTTTATAAAATTGTGTCCTTCCAAATAAGTAGGTAGTAATTGTATGTGCTGCCTCACCTCAATCGCATTGTATGTTCTGCATCACCTCGATCGCTTCGCGATCTCGGCGATGCAGAACATACAATGCGATCGAGGCGAGGCAGCACATACAATTACCTACTAACGCATGTAATCTGGCTGATCTGTTCCAATGATTTTAGATATTAATCCTCCATACTCCTTAAAGTAGTTTTTTAGTTTGAATATGGGTATACGTTAAGATAATTCACAAGTGATTGGGGTATGGACAATAATTTCTTTTCCTCATTTACGATTTTGATATCCGTCCATTCGCTAGTGATTCTAAAATCATAACCAATTACTCTATTTAAGGCCAATCTTGATAGATGTAGTAACGCTGGTGGTTCAACTCTTAGCGGCTTCTTTAATTCTATGTGGTATCTTTGTAGCCACGTTTCTCCATCTGGTGATTTTATATAATATTGGATTAATTCTATGATGTTACGGCGCAATTCTCTAACTTCTCTTACGCCTTCAAATCCATATCTAGTTTTAGAATATGAAGACCATATCCTGATGGATTTAGGGCCTCGCGCTGTTTGTACAGACAGTGAAAATTCAAAATTTGGATGTTTAGATTTTCTGAGCAGAAAAGTTCCAATGCTTGTATTTTCGAGCATTCTATCGGCATCTTGTAAATTCAAACTTTCATAATACCATCCGCATTGTCTCAACAAATCCATATTGTTACTTATTGAATGATGTATTTGGCACTGATAAATACATTTTAAACCTGAAAGCTAAAATTGAATCATTTTATACCAGCCTTGGCGTTTGCGGGGGGGGTGTCATAAGGCATTCGTCTCTCTTGCACTCGTTCGTAAAAAATCAAACTGCATTTAGTAGTATTAGTTTTCTTTATTTAAAAAAAATATTGTTTGTTATACACCACTTTCTTAAGCAAGTTACATTTTTTAAGGCACATATGTTACTATGGTAAATACAACTTTGAATATCCGGCGATGTTGAATAGTTTTTAAACAGGGTTTTTAAATTAGGACAATTGTATTCTTCCAAATTGTAGATATTATCCGTTTCTAGTATTTCTTTTAGCCAGATGACCTTTTCAACGCCTTTAGTGTATATCTTTTTATTCTTGATATATTCCAATATCAAAAACTTGTAATTAAAGTAAGGCACAAAGCCTTCGTTCCATAAAATTCCAGCGTTTCTTTCTACCCATGCCACCTGCAAACGTTCCTTCCTTGTCAAGTTATAGAACGGATATGGCGGTTTTATCAACAAAACAAGAATACGATTATCACATAATATTGCTATTTCTTTTGGTATAAATTTGTTGTCTTCACTTTTAAAACCTTGAACATCTACGATAGCATTCATGATAGTTTTCGAACTATGTTACTGAGTGGTTTATATTCAAAGAGGCAGTCGTTGAGGATCAGACAGTAGGCAGTTGTATTTTCAGGAATGTCTGTTGACGACTCAATTTCTAAACGCACGTCAACTGGTCCAGTTTTGAGTGAATCATTTTGTCTTGAGCAGTCGATAACAAAAAGCGGAGCAATTTTCGAGAATGTATTCAAATCCAACAACGGTTCGATACAAGCGTTGTAATATGACTGACGAAAATTAGCATACATCTCATATAATATACTATATTTACTTTCATCAAACTTTAAATTAAGACTGTCGTAGGGAAAGTACTGCGAATTCAAAAATAATTTGACATTTGTTATGTTACAATGATCAAATGAAGCTGAACTTCTTGTTGTACTGTGTTTTCTGTCAGTTTGCAGTCCTAATATAACAAATCTCGGTTTCTCTAGTTGAGAAGCAGTTTTAATTGACCAAGAATGCTTTGTTGTCATAGGTAATAACGGATATTCATATAAATCCCAATTCCTGAAGGCTAACTGTATGGGTCGATCTTTTTCTAAATGTTTTAGTAGCACAAGTCGTTCGCGATCAGAAACTCTAATATGTGGTACACGCCACTGGATTTTTGTTATGTCTATATTTATATTTTCGTTTTTCTCAGCTATCACACTGTTTGAAACAGAACTGCTTCTTTGTAATATAAGTTCATGTCTGCAATTGATGAGTATTTTATTATAATCTTCGGCGAATCCTAATATTTTATTCAAGGGTATTATAGCTGTGAAATGGAAGTCAGTTGCCTTGGTTCCATCTAATTTCCAACCCCATAAAGCTGCATTTTTACTTTCTCCTTCATTCATTGAAATATACGATTTCATTGTAGTTGTGATTCCAGCATTTTTAATGTTATCTATTGCAACACCATTCAGCTCGTATCTGATATTTTGAAATAAAAACAATATTGGATTGTTTATAAATTTAACTTTTTTCGTTATTGTTTTCCCTGTTGTGTCTGTGGTAGCCGTACTTGCACATCCCTCAATGTAAATGGAGCTAGCTGAAGGTAGAACATAAATATCTTGCTGGTGTATTGGTATCCTTATTTCATCGTTTTCTTTAAAACTGTTATTGTAGGGGTTATAGCTATGGATTTCATAGCTTTCAATGGAATTGTCATGATGCGGTAAATCTGCGATTTGTAACATTTTATATTTTAAAGCCGAGTGAACGTAAAAAAATCTTATTCTTTTTTGTAATCGCCTTTGTTGCTCTTACACGTCTTCTATCTTTCAATACTGGGCGTGCAATACCAGGAGATCTATTATGAACAGAGTTTTTATTGAAAACAATCATTTTAGTTAACGGTATTTTGAATTTCGTAGACTCGAAAGTAAAACATGCAATTTTCAATACGATTGGCGATACAATGTACGCTGCACAAACACACCTTTCTATTTATTTGATTGTCATCTGTTGAACAGCTTTACGTCATGTGTAGGTAATTCATTCATTCTCTCCCAAAATGAGGTAAGGAACTTTAAACTTAAATGACCGCAGTTATACAAATTGTTTCCTTGTAAATTATCATAATTGTAGTGAATTTTATCTCCCATGTACTTGACAAACTCCTGTGGCGGTTTTAAATTGCCATAACTATCAAAGTATTCAATATAATCATTTATTTTTCCATAGGCTACCCAATGAGTACCAGAATTTTTAGAAGAATCTAAATTGATAACCCCACATTCTAGTGGTAAAGGGAATTCTGGTAATTCATCTCTCATAAACACACCACGAAAAAAAGGTATGTTATTAGAGTACTTCATAATATCAATATTAGTTAACGCTCTTTTGGGTAGCCGAGTAATTAGTTTTTTTTCTTTGTAACATAAATTCCTAGTCCATTTTTGTATGGCTTAAGATGCAATCCTTTTCCAATACACAGTGCTTCCATATTCATATTATGCTTCTTGAACTCCTCTAAATTTTTTTTAGCTAACTTATAGTCATTGACAGCTTTCGTGATTCCGGCGATACCTCCTGCTAAACTACCGGCTGCAGACAATCCCGCAAATATAGGTATTAATGGTAGAAATCCTCCGGTTTTAGGCACTGGGATTACTCTCGGTAGTTTTATAGGTAAGTCGTCAGATGCCAGTTCATGAGCAGCTGTATACGCTAGTTCCGCTAAAAGTTTTTTGCACTTGGGCTTTAATTTGCAAATACGTTTTTTGGTATGAGAAACAATATTATTAAATGTTTTTTTTAAACCAGAACCAGTTTTTGCTTTTGAAGCAGGCAATATATATTTTTTCTTCATATTTAAATTACTGGTATTATTTTGATTCTTGTTCATGATTGTTTTAATTAACCTGTGAATGCCGTGTTTGTAGTATGACGATTCGTATACGACTGAGTACAAGTAAAAAATAATAGATGTTTAAATACTCTCACTAGTATTTTTAGCCTACAAACGATTAGTCTTTTCTATCCAGCTGTTTTCGCTTGAAGGCAGCCCTAGCCACTTTACATACACCTTGTTTCCTTTAGTTCTTAAAGCTTTTTCAACAAGGTATACCTCAGGGTGAAAAGTCTTTCGAATTTCGTGCTCATAAAATGCTCCTAAAATTGGCCTAGACCTCGAATCTTCTAATATATAAGTTGTTGGATTGGTATCTTGAACTTTTGTTATCTTAAATATTTCTGTAGACCAATTAGGAGTATATCCTTTTTCGAAGCAACCTTTATATTTGCTTATTCTTACAAAATCCCCTACTTGAAATCTTTTGCACTTCGATATTTTTTTAGATTGTTCTATTTGGGATTTAGTGTATCTTTGCGATATTGTTTCTTTATTATCATGATTAATTGTAGCCGGAGGTGCTCCTATAGTTCTATGGAACGTATGATTGTACTCATAAATTTTACAATCTAGAGTTCCATCAATCCATTCATAATTTCCTTTCAAATTAAATTCTTTATATAATTTATTTTTGAGCGTTCTAATGAAACGTTCTACGATAGAGGCTTTTTTGGTCGAATATGTAGAATAGTGGTTAATATTATATTTTTTAATAATCTTCGAAAAAACATTATTGTAGAATTCCTTGCCCATATCTGTTTGTAAATTTTTAGGTAGTCGGCCTTTTGCTAAGAAAGTCTTAAATACGGTAGACACAATTTCTTTAGTTTTTTGTTTTAGAGGAAATGCCCAAGCATATTTTGAGAAACAATCTATAATTACGAATATATATTTATAACCCGAATTTATATTGGATAAGGCTTGCATATCAATCAAATCTGCCTGCCAAAGGTCATCTATGTCTTTTAATATAACTCTTCTTCGGGGGAAGTTCACTCTTACATTACTATGAATCTCATTTACGACGTCGGCTTTGCTCATAGTGCTTGTTCAACTTCCCTTCTAGTTCTTTCAATTCAATATTTTTTTCGAGTTTTTTAACTCGGTCTGATAAAGCTGAGATTAGCTTATCAAGATGGTTTAGCGTGTTTGAAGTAACTTTTATATTTGTATCAATATATTCATAAATTTTAACACCATCGGATATTTCAACTTCGTCTATAGCGCATAGTTTATTTTCTTTTATTTTACAACAATTATTTTCTTTTTTGTGGACATTCATGTTTGATGTCCTTTTGATTACTAAACGGAATGATTATCACATGACAGTTTTTATTCTTGTATTATACCGGATTCTTTTAACTCTTCAATAATGGATAAGATTTCATTATCATGGTTGCTGTTGCCAGCGCTTTTAGAGGCAATTAAAAGTTTTAGTCTTTCAATTAATTCATTTGGATCATCCCAATAAATATAGTCTGTAGCTTTCTTATATTTTTTTAATTTAGGCAAGGAACCGCCAATTTTAAGGTCCGTTAACTTTTCTGGAAAATCTTGCTTAGTGTCCGAGAACAGAGGTTTAATAATCTGACAGTATTTTAATCCTTTGTCTCCTTTCAATTGTCCGTCGGGATTAAAATCTCGCCTGTGGGCGCTTGTAATAACAAGCAGATCTTTGTACATAATTTTGTCTTTTTCTGTTACTAGTTCGAGATTCGGTTTATTTCGAATCAAAAGTTCTTTTAAACCTGCTGTGAGTTCGTAATTTTGGCCATTGATTGTAATCATATATTGTTTTTCTGCCGAATTTTTATTGACTAAGGATAAAGTAACAGCAGAATTTCCCATCTTGAGTTTCTTATTTTCATTACGGATCCCAAATGGAACGTTAATGTTATCGTAAATGTCTAGTATATCTTCTTTTTTAAGAGATATTAATGTATCATTGACGTTATTTTGAGAATTTTTGCCATCATTGTCCAAATCATAATATTCTGAATGCTTGCTTGAATCAGCTTCGAGCTGGTCTTGGAAGTTTTTATATACTATCGATGAGTTCAAGTCCGTAGACGCGTCGTTTTCATTTATAGTATTTGGAATATTTAAACTAGAAGGTTTTTTATCATTTGCTTGTATCAGTGTCTCTAGAGGATCCGTAATGGGCTTGAATACTTTCTTTAATTTTAGATTAGCAGCATCTTCTTCATCCTGTATCATTTTTATTTTCTTTTTTATGCAAGCTGCTGATGTAATTAGTTGTTTTTTCACATTAGTATCCATTTTTTAATGATGTCACTAGCTGTGTGTTATATGCGCGCTGGAGTTCAATTGAATGTTTTTTTCAATGTATTAGACATATATAATGAATTTATAAATAAATAAACGTGTCAAAACCTAGTCTATATCTTCCTTTATCAATTGCACAATCTTTATTGAGCAATAAAAAGTTGTATTGATTTCTCCATATAGTATAACAAAGCTCCTTAAATTTTAACCAATCTATGTCTGTATTTATGTGATCATTGTATATATGTTTTAAATTTCTGTCGTCTTGTTTAAAAATAATCAATAGATTGGCATTATCTCTTAACAATTGTTTCGGTATTTTGGAATAAGTTTGGGATAAATAAAAGCAGTCTATCTGCCTATGTCTTCCCATAGCAAAATAATTTCTAATGTTCATCTGATTTTCACATGCTACATCGTCAAAAATCATGACTGAATTTGTTAAAGCATCATTGGGATGAAGAACTTCTTTACTGTCAGTAAATAAATAAAAACTTGCTCCTGGAATTCTTTGCATAACTTCCTTCAAAAAGAGATACTTTGGCTGGAAGGCCGTCTTTGAGTACAAATAAATGTGTTTGAACTTTAAACCATTTTCATGTAACAATAAATTCAGCATAACATTAGTTTTACCACAGTTAGAAGGACCGCATATTATGCAGCGAATTGTGTTAGGTAATAGGGTGCTATGCTTTACTTTTTGCGCATTTATTTCGACATTTATAGTATTCACCTCTAATGTTTCAGCTTGCTTAACAAACTTCATGATAAAATGTGAGGTAAATAAAAAATTACAAGTCTTTATATACCTAACACAATGATGTCAAGGGGGGGTGTCAGATTTCGCTGTGTTTGCTTTCACGTTTACGGACAAAATAGACTTCATTATAATTAATATTCAGATGCAGCCATTTCTGCAGCGGCCGCCCCAGAAACTACTCGTGATTCAAGTAAGCTTCTTTTGAAATGTTTTGCATAAAATAATTATTCATATGCATTCTTATTTTTTAATGTGCCGATTATTGTTATGTCACTGAATATTTTATTATCTTATTACAGAACATGTCGAAACTCGAAAACTTCGAACGCCAAGAATTCAGCGATGGTCTTGATGTCACAGGTCATCTCGACATGAATGACTTATTTTATAATACTCAAGGCCTACAAGATCTTTACAGTGTTCAGCATCAGGAAAATAAAGCGTCGGATGAGAAGAAGTGTAAAGATTTGAAAATTAAACCGAAAAAGAAAATACTCAAAAAATCACAGGCGGAAATTTCAAACAATTTATCATATGTATCTCGACGAGTAAAAGAAAATGGACATCACTTGATTAAAATAACTATTTATGAACTTCACCCTGGATTTAAGGGCAAAAATGCTGATGATAATGTTTGTCTGAGTGCACAGTATGTGGTTGAGGACAAATATGACGAAATTTTGGATTGCATCGAAACCATAGTCAAGAAAATTGTGAAAAAAATAAGTGATAGTGATACTTACAAGTTGTAAAATGGTTTTAATGTTAATAATTTATCAATAAATACTTGTTGATCTAAATTAAAATAGACTTTTTTATTACTTACGTTAGGTACACTTTCAAATCTGTAGCCTCGCAAAGCCTCGCGCCTATTCATAATTGACAGATAATTAAAACAGGGAACAAAAGAATGATGAAATAAAATGGCTGAAAATTCGTGATAACATTTATTTAAAAACAAGACTATTTCTATACATTCATAGATAAATTCATAATTATCCAATAGGGACAGTAAATACATTTTTATTATGTATACAATCTTATGAGATATTAATTCTTACAATATATTGCTATAGTGACCCCACGGCAAAGTTCTAACTGCACCGTCTATTAATTGCCTTTTATCATCATTTTTACTTAACACCAGTTTATTCAGTTGCTGGGTAAACATTTTATGGTTTTTTGATTTAATAATACACATATTGTCCCTTAATTCCTCGCTGTTATATAAGCATTTTTTATATTTTTTCATATTGAGTTTTTTAGTCACACACTTCTTTACCCCTTTTGCTTTTTTGATAGATGTCGCCTCGGTATTGATACAGTATAACTTAGCTCGTAATCCAACAAACTCAGATATTACTTCACCACCCATTTCATCTTTGAAATAGCCGGGAATTTTCATGTTTGCAATCGGCATGTTGTACATATTATTAACGGCGAAATTACTCGTATCAAAGTATGGAAGCATTTCTTTCATATCCATGTAAAAATTTTTACTATAGACTAAATATAACAGACTGTCAGTGTCGGAGTAACATAAGTGAATATCTTGATGATACCTTTTTCTCATGACAGAATAATGAAATTGGTACAAATGCTTTTTAGCGAGCTCTAGTACAGTGAATCCAATATAAATAGGCATATCCAAAACTAATTTAGATTGTTGCATTTGAATGGCTACTAGGTTTTCCGAGAAAACAGACAAACTTTTAAAATTCGGAGCGCTGATATACTTTTCTGCACCGCAAATTTTGTTAGTTTTATTCGAAACATCTCTCCAAACATTTACCAATTTAACGTCAACTTGATTTCTTTTATTTTGTATTGTCTTTCCATAGATGCTATTAACCTGCTTTTTAAAGAAGTTTTTTTCAAAGTCGCATTTAGCGTTTTGTCTCAGTTCTGTATTTAGTGTTATGTAAGGTTCTAAAAATTTTCCTTGGTTAAAAGCTAAAATACGATGAATTTTCAATAATTTCAAACCATTATTCAAACATTCTTTTAAGTGCTCGTAATGTATTACGTATTTATATTTATTGTGCAAATTTGCTATCAGTTTACGACTCGTTTTGCTTGGAGGAACATAATGTTCTGGAGCGAATGGCAAATCTGAGTGGTCATCATGCAATTCACAGGGGTATTCAAGATCTACTTCAAGTATGTACCCTCGAGGACTGTCACAGCTGACACTTTTAACATCAAATTTGTCTATTTCTTGCTCGTTCATAAACACAAAATTGTTGGTTGGTAGATATTGCAACATAGCAAAACCATACAAATTGACACAATCTAAGTATATTAAATATGAACTAGCATTAGCATCGTTGTAGTCTGACAAATATATGTTATTCGCCTTTGCATGTCGTAGCGAACACTGAGCAAGACCGCCTCGAATACCTTTTTCTAACATTTGGTACATTTCAACATCAGATATCAAATCAAGCTTTATTTTTGTATATAGCAACATGGCGTCCCAGCTCAAAGCCGGGCTAGAAACATAGTAACACGGGTCTAAATTGTAATAAGTTAGACTCATACATCTGAATTTTTCGAATATATCACATAACAATAACACATCACATTTTAGGTATAAATCTGTATATTCACCCAAACTTTGTATGTTAAATTCTCTCCAAACTGACTTTGCATGTTCGTAATTTTCATCGGTAATATTCTCGGCTGTTAGTTTACTATAAAAAAGCTTTTGGTCTGGCAGTTCAGTTTCGTTGTATCGATCCCACGAGTCTATGTAGTCATAGCAATATATGCCCTTCTTACGAAGTAATTCAAAGTGATGAGTATCAGGATAATATTTTTTGAGATTTTTAAAGTCGCCAGGATCCAATGTACTAGCCAATTCATCTAAACCAGAATTTAAAAAGTTGAATGAGTCGATAAATTTCAACTGCGCTGGATTTTGACCCTCTATTGGTATGAATTTAGTTATTGATATGTATTTTTCCTTTGTTTTTGGAATTAAATTTATGCGACCGATTGTGTTCGATAGTTCTTTAATAAATAAGTGACAATCATAACCGGAGAAATTATGAAAGAGTATGGGTATAAACTCACAAGACTTGGCATTTAAATTACAAGAATCGTGGCTTGGACCGCGATATTTACCAGTAAAATGGTCATGATCTGCTGCGATACGTTCGCCGATTTCAAAAGATTGTCTACAGATATGACAAATCGTAGCATTTTGTAGCGAATGCTTTTCCTCGGCAGATAAAGGTAACATTTCACAATTAACAGATAATAACTGATGCAATTTCTTTACATCTTTGGAAATCGTTTCTACAAATTTTTTGCCACAATTTGGGCCGCGATATGATACATATTCATTTAGTTCCGGTTTGGACTCACAGCATATATAGTAAGCAAAACACGTCGCTTCATGTACTTGTATATTTTCTATGTGATTGGACTTGCTTTTGTCCGAATATTCTAAAAGCAAACTTTCGAAATCTCCATAAATGACTATAGGTATTCTTTGCGTCCTTTCAAAATGGCTAAATGCAAGTGTACTGTTAGGTTCAGGTAATATAGTTTTTACTCTAGCGCAATTATGAGAATACAGTTTTTGTTCTGTATCAAAGTATATAAAACATTCCTCACATAAATAGATTTTAGATGTATGTTTAGTAAGTTGTCTATGAACAAGCTTTTCCATATTTTTTATTAAACAGAAATGAGATTTTCCATTTTGTTCGAGAAGTAACAAGTTAACGTGCGTCAACTTATGTTTCAATGTCTTATATAGAGGTCCAGACACATCATCATTTTTTTCTAAACCATACACGTTAATTGAGATGTTTGGATTGTTTTTTTCGAATATTTTTAGGTCTTCCAGGGCTGGCGGAAATGACATGCCTTTAATATTGAGAATGTTCTTAAAATGCGGATATGAAGAAACTCTGTTTGGATTTTTACTTGCGGGATACATATGAGCCATAACACTCCATAAAAAACAATAATCGTCTTTGTTTTGTATATTCAAGCATGATTTAGAATTGCGAATTTTGGCCGGTAAACTAACATATGTGCCGGCCCTCAATGGGTTGTATTTATTTATGTTTATTTCCAGATGGCTAATTGAATCAATAGTCCAGCCTGATTCTGAAAGTTCAAACTCTGAGCACTTTGTTATAAGGTTGTCAATATGACTGGAATATAACGACAAAATGTCAGTATTTTGAAAAACGGGAAAGTATTGTGTATTAAATGATTTCATTGCCTTTTCATTGTTTTTTGGCTGTGTGTACGCAACAAAAAGTTCGAGATTTACTTTCAAAGCAGTGTGTTTTTCTAGAGAAATTTTTATTAGTTCAAATACTGACTTAGAAATCCTATTTAAGAACTGTTCCGGGGTTGAATGGATATCATCTGCAATAGAATTTACTCTATAACTTCTTATTCTATTTTTAAATGCAGTAGCTATGACCTGCACGTTGTCAAACTTCGTGTTTATCAGACAGTTTGACTTATGAAGGTTGCTCTTTTTATGTGATGTGAAGTTAGAAACATGAACTTTGCACTCGTTACAAAACATGTTTTTTTCCTTTTGAGATTTTATTACTTAATTATTTCATTATTCCATTATTTCCTTATTTCATTATTTCCTTATTTCATTTTATATGCTGTGAATGAAAAAAACATGTAAACGGTTATACCTTTAATATTCCGGTTACTTATAAAATGATAAATGCGAATATATAGGTGGGGAATATTATATACTAGATGCCGCCGAGTATATTGGTTAGGCAAAATATAATTCTTAAAAATATGTTACTGAGAACCTGATGGGTACATAATCGGTTGAATTTTGACGAAGTCTTGTTTCCCGGCCTGTACTAATTTCGAGACCGCAGCCCACAGTGGTGTATTGACGTCAGTGGCCACCTTCAATGTTGTAAGAGCATTTTTCCATCGCTCTTCCACTGGTAACCGCTCCGCTTCACGGCTATTATAGACCCGGAGTTCGACGAAGTATTCTCCTGTCTTGGTAGGATCCCTCTGTGTCGTAAATCCCGACGCGCCACGCTGTGTCAAAAAACTTCTCAATGTCGCTGCTCGAACAGGCTTCTGGAACTTATCCTGATGCACCTCGTCCTGTAAGACAAAAAAACAAATTAATCCATTGTAATCTAATCGAAAATATCGTTTTCCTAAAAAAAAAAAGACGAAAGATTGTAAACAAGTTTGTAAAACCAAATAGATCTCTATTTCCTTTAGATAACTTTGGATACAGAAATAGGTATATTTAATTAGATTTAATAGGTACTTTCCCTTGATGTTCTATAGTCTTGGGGGATGCCTTGTATTATTTTTTAAAACGCTCTATCTTAATGACAATTGCCAACAATGACACCAATCATCTGATATCTGGACACCACTAACTTCCGAAATAAATAAATTAGAAATTTGAGTAGGTCAGATAAGTGCATACCTCAGATTCCAACACCTGTTCAGGGCGTTTGCGCTTCACTGGTGGCGATTGAGCGCATGGGATGACATTGTCTTCGGACTCCGAACAGCTTTCTAGAGCCGATAGTTCTTTAACTTGAGATGCTGCCTGCGCTTTTGGTTTTTTCGGAGCGCGTTTCTTCACAGGTTTTTTCTCTGTTACTTTCTCCGAGATCGACGGCGTTGGCTGCACTGACAAGGAGGACTCGTCAATTGTCCTCGAAGAATCCGCCAGCTCGTCCTCCCAAAACGGATTTAAAGACCAACCAGGCCTGCAATAAAAGAACAATATTGTATTTTAAATGCACCAAGAATCGGAAAACAATAAACTGACTTAATAACACGATAAGTACTATACATACACTTACATGGCTTCCTGTTCTACTTAGTTGCCGTATATACGCCAAACACCAACTCACTTTTACTTGATTACTGTAAACACTGAACCGGGCTGTTATTTTTTAATTTAAAACACGCACTTTGAACTGTAGGTACAGTCTGAGTCCTGGAAGTTATGAAGCTAATGGCACGTTAATGCCCGTCTGTCCTATTTATTATACGATATTCTAAAGTTACGATTACAATGGCTAATAAAATAATCATGGCAGCCTATGCAATAAAAACATATAACACAGCTGAACAAATTTCGTCCTTATGCAGACCATCTTTAAACACTTCGAATGTTCTCAGTATTGATTCCGTTATAAACATGCCCTAACACTCTGTAAAAGAAATGCATCAGTTGCATAAACGCCTTACAACATGAAAATCGATGCGCGAATCTTAAAAGGAGGCAGTATGTACTCTCCGCCAACTCGATCAAGTTAATTAAACACCTGACACTCAAGAAAACCCATACATTTCAGATGGCTATTTAATTTGGTAGGGTTAAAACATATTTGTAATGAATGATCGCAGTTAATTTTATGTTGGAAAGTTGTGTAATATGGATTATATATCCAGTACTACTTGAACTAAGGACATTTATTTATGTAAAAAAAAAATAGTTTTAACATTCATTTGAGACAGTCAAAATTACTCCAGTAGAGATTATATTTAAAGCTTAGTATTAACTAATAAAGATTCATTATTTCATTCATTATTTTAAGTAATCCGCCATCGAATGGTTTATGGGGCATAATTATACTCTGTTTTCAAACTTTAGTTAACAAACTCTAGCTCCGCTCGACTTCATATAAGGGCTATAAAGTGATTTAGGCTCGTGTCTTTTCCTGAGGATATTATTAAAGTTAAGGGCTATGGATGGTCTATGAGGTGTGGCCTAGTTTTGGCTACGCATGGTCCGCATAAACAGTATCTTTCTTCTCTTGTATATATCCCTAAGACAAAAAACATTACTCACATACTCAGTTTTTCAGCAGCGTAGGGCCCGAGTACCAAATTTCGGCGAGTAATTTATGTAAAAATACCTTATTTCTTTTGTGTTTCTGATTGGTTATTATGTTGCGTTTCTAACAGGTATGTATCATTCCAGGCCTTGAAATAAACAAGAGGAAACTTGTGTAGGTTTAATTTTGAAAGTGTATTACAAATATGTGCGCCTACCTATGTAAAATATTTTAAATTGTACATTTGTTTAGGACAGGTTTTCTAAAAACTAAATATATTTTTTCACGCTATCTAGCGACTGCGAGATGAAGCTTTATAACGAATCGCTTAACTTGTCATACATCACTAGTCTAATTACCTTGCGCTATTAATACGTAACAATAGATGGCGTCATGAAAACGTTTACTTGCAAAATAAACTTTATTTTATACATACTTCATTGAAACAATATGTAAGATTACTATATTTCCTAATGGCCAATCAAACCAGCACATTAAAAATGAATATTTACTAAACAAACAATTCGACATATTGACATTCGTTTCTAAATATTTCGATAGATGGCTGTACTAATGTTATTACAACCGTTTCAGATGTAAATTATTGAATTTAATACAATAATATACTTTTACAACTTACAAGTAAACAAAATATTGGGAATATAATAAACTATGATCCAAATAAATAAATAAAAAATCTTTATTTATGCATTGGTTTAACAATTTAAAGTTATAATTCTACAGCACGCTATAGAAATTTTTTCATAGAACAGTATATATGTCGGACCTTCGTTAAAGATGTCGGCGAGCTGTGAGTATCTCAGCGGACCACTTGTCAACGATTGCATTGAACGGACTTGGCCAATCCGTAAATGTAGTTGAATGGCAAACCTTGTCAACGATTACATGGCAGACCTGGCCAATCTGTAAATGTAGTTGAGTGGCAAACCAATACAAAATCGAAAATTGAAATAATGAAATTGAAATACTGAAATTGAAAACTGAAATTGGAAACAGTGAAATTATTTTATATTGAGTACGGGTCTGGCCAACCTGGAAAAATATGTTACTACTTAACATTAGCGCACACGGGTGCCGGGGATGTGGTAAAATTATATATAAAATATAACCCTGGCACCCGTGGAGGCCTTTTGCTGTTTTTTTTTTATCGTTTCATTAAAGATCTCTATCTATCACGTCGAATGAAAGATTTCTATCAGGCCGAGTATTTATTTGTAGCAACTACGAAAGTGAAGTAGGAACCCCTCGATAATTAACTGATTATTCCAATGCTTCTCGAGACAGAGTGTGTGTTTCTATGCAAATAGATCAACAATATTTTGTCGAGTATCATCTTGTCCGTTACCTATCAATTAGGTATGTTGTCATAACAAATAAGTAATTGTATGTTCTGCCTCGCCGTAATTCCGTCTTCACCGGTGTCCTGTTGTTTTTGAGCTGTTTAAGAGCCTCTGAGAGTAGATAGAGAGCCTATTGGTTCTGATGCTCCGTTGGGCCTTAAAGAATGCCTGCGGTATGGACAGCTTTCCACAAACCCGTTATTCAATTCGTCCGCATCGCAATCGAAACGGAGTACTTTAAAGAGTATGGAGGATTAATATCTAAAATCATTGGAACAGATCAGCCAGATTACATGCGTTAGTAGGTAATTGTATGTGCTGCCTCGCCTCGATCGCATTGTATGTTCTGCATCGCCGAGATCGCGAAGCGATCGAGGTGATGCAGAACATACAATGCGATTGAGGTGAGGCAGCACATACAATTACTACCTACTCAAATATTTCTAAAATATATAAAAAATAAGTCCGCGTAAACTTCCACTCCCGATTTCATCCCTTCATGGGATGGTTCTCCGGATAAAAAGTATTCTATATTTTAATCCAGGCTATAAACTAGTTGTGCACCAAGTTTATAATCCGTTCAGCAGTTTTTGCGTGAGTTACAAATGTCCAAACATCTAAACATTCGCATTATAAATAATGGTAATAACATTAAACTCATACAATCAAAACAGTTGAAAGTAACGCTAAGTTTGCGATATATGCTCGATGATATCAAGTTATTAATAAGTTATTATTAATAGTTTACCCAAGGCGACAGTTCTTAGCAAACAACTCTTATCAAAATTCTCGTGAATTCTGTATACAGCGTGCAAAAATATTTTGGGCTCAGTCGGGAACTACTTTAAATCCTTAAGATAACTCATTTTACTTAAACGAACGCATGTTTTATTAATAATTAAATAAATGTAATCAGTAACTTTATTTTTATAAAACAGTTATTGATTTTTCCTTTTAACAAATTACACTATCGATTTACCTATATAATAATAAGACACCTTCCGGTTTTTTACAGATTTGGACCAGTTCGACTTCCGGTAGTGAATGAATTTTTTGTGAGTTATTTTTAGAAACAACCTTTTTTTTGTATTAATAAAAACACACGAAATCACAGACTTATATACATATTTACAAAAAAAGATCTCGCCACAAATTATTCTTTTTATAATTAAAAACATGGATTTCCTGTAAAGTAACAAACTATCTTATGAATATAATGAAAACTTGTCCAGCGGGGTAATCACGTAACGATATGTACTTGGTACGTATTTAATTAATCTCAGTTTTAGTATGGGATTTGACATTTAAATCTATCGTACTAACGGTCGAAAACGTTACGTGATTACCGCGCAGGGCCCGATATTTTCACATCCTGTATATTAAAACGTAAATAAATAAACTTATCAACAGACTTTATCATTCCAAGGCTCGGTTTCATAAATATTCGTTATATCTTATGGCGGTAAGTTATGTCTAAAATGTAAGTACTGAGTTAACAAAAATGGATCTGACATTTTGCTCTAACGAATCTGTGTGAAACCTGGTCTTAGCATGGCCTGAGGAAAAGTAGAAGTTAATACGTTTTTGGAAACGCCTTTTTAGGGTTCCGTAGTAAACAAGGAACCCTTATAGTTTCACCATGTCCGTCCGTCCGTCCGTCCGTCCGACCCCCGTTTTTCTCAGTAACCGTTAGTACTAGAAAGCTGTAATTTGGCATGAGTATACATATCAATGACGCCGACAAAACGGTAGAATAAAATCTTTAAAAAAATTGTAAAATGTAAAGTGTGTCCTACATGTAAAGTGGTGGTGCAATTTTTTTTTTCTGCCTAACCCCATCGAGTGGGATATCGTTGGATAGCTCTTTTAAAAATATTATAAGGTTTCTAAAAGCATTTTTTGCTTAAAGGTTATGGTCAAGTGTTCCCCCCTGCCAGTTAAACGGTGGCTACTAGGCATGTGAAAAAAATCATGGTAGTAGTATATACGATGAATTTAAAAGGAAAACTATCACAGCTAAGTAGACATTACTAGTTAACGAGTAATAGCCTAACTTCAGAAATGTACTTTGCAAAAGCAAACTTTCGTACAATTTCCATTGATACCTATAATGTTGTTAATTCTGTCAAAAACATAGTAAATATAAGTTTGCGAACTTTTTAGTCCACATAATGTAACGGGTGGACGACTACGGAACCCTACCTTGCGCGTGGCCCGACACGCACTTGGCCGGTTTTTCTATTCTAGCAGAGACAGCCAGAGGCAGAGGTTCGGGAAAATACAATAAATATTACATTGCAAAATGCGAAAATTAATGCAATACATGATTATTGTAGTCACATATTAAAAGACTCTCCATATTGTATTCGACGAATAGGTATAAAGATGTAGAAATAGGTATAGGTGGCCAAATAATTTCATAACCATGACTACGTATTATTGTGAAATGACTATTTTTGTTATTGCTAGGTTAATTTAAGGCTGGATTTAACTACACTATTAAATAAAAATATGTTAAATATTTTTACTGTTCTTCTGTTCATTACAAAGCATCTTAAAAGGTTTCTTTTTTTATTCGGTGTTTACGAAATAGCGCCTTTCCGTCCCAATGGAAAGAATCACAAGATATCAGGCGAGTCGAATCTTCGGTTGCGTTTATGTTAAGACGCGAAAGCGGGAAGTTGAGCGTATTTAGTCTCTCCATATTAGAGGCCTTCGAGGTATTGGCAGACAATGGAATGTATAAAGTGGACATAATAAGATTCATACCTTATTAAGAGAAAGTGAGAGACCGAGTTTATGAAATGCTGAAAAATATTGGTATACAGTGTATACCGGTATATTTCCAATAATATAATTCTATTGTATATATGTATATGATTGGGAAGCATATCGTGCAACCAGTAGAGGTACAATTACATCACTGCCCAAACAATCTGGAAGTTTCTGGAATTGACGAGTCTTAAACGATGAGTTCTAAAGGCACATTTTTTTTTCTTAGAATTTTACATTATCATTTCTAAAGACGTTATAGATTGAGGTGCTTCATATTGACTTGTTACATAGGTACTTAAAAAAAACGACTATCAGTTACGGGTGGTGCCCCGTTAAAAATTATGTTATGCTATATATTATGATTATGATATTTATGTGATAATGATAAATAATAATTTTCATTTTGTTTTTGTCAATCCTATAACATTCTTATTCCTTATTGTTTATTTATGCTCTTACTCAAGCGAAAGTCACGTTAATGCGACGCGTTTTGCGTTTGTGATGATGACTGTAAAATAATTGACTTTTGTAAATGAGCGTGGTATGCCAGAATGGTATATCCAACGTCCGTCATAAAAGTTATCAGCATAGCATCATTCATTTTTGTTATTCATGCAGTGTTTTTATCTAAGGCCATTTTCGTATTTGGCGGGGCAGAATCTGTATACGGTATTTTGTACTTTACCGAAAGCTTACGGTTGTCACTCAGATCTGATACTTGTCCGTAAACTGTCGGTATTATATTTGCGCGTTAGTGTTATATTGTGCATAATCGAATCGCTACATTATGCAGCACTACATCCGTATCGTCCCACTGCCGCACTTCAGCGCATGAAAGTAAGTATTGTTTGAATGTGTTTGACCACACCAGTAAATGCAGTGACAACACTCATGCTCATGCGTGACGTTTCTACCTCATAACTCGTCATATCGTTTACGGTCCATCAGTCCGTGTCTGTCGTCGAACCAGTAGCTCTAGTATAAGTTTTTTCGAAACATTAACTAATTCGAACGCGTTTGCGTTTTGTCTCAAAATTTATGAAAGTGGTATGAAAACGTGAACAGCGCCTCTGGTGGTCACTGGTGGAAACTAAAACAGCGAGTATAACATTTGTTGCTAACCGATGAACGCGCCGATGAATATTTCAAACTCGGTGAGAGCGTTTTCATACATTTTGAGACAAAACGCAAACGCGTTCGAATTAGTTAATGTTCGAAAAAACTTATACTAGAGCTACTGGGCGAATTGCGACGCAGCAAGCGTTTTATCTATTCATTGCACGGTCGAGACGCGCAACGTACTGCGGTTAGTTGGGATCACACGCAATGTATTAGGAAAACCGCTGCTCCCGTCCGTCCGTCCGTCCGTCCGACCCCCGTTTTACTCAGTAACCGTTAGTACTGGAAAGCTGTAATTTGGCATGAGTATGTATGTTAGTCTTTAAGGTATTTGTATTATGGGCCACAGATGCCTGAAATAAATGATTAAATAAATAAATATCAATGACGCCAAAAGACAAAACGGTAGAATAAAATCTTGAAAAAAAATTTTTTTAGGGTACCTCCTCTACATGTAAAGTGGTGGTGCAATTTTTTTTCTGCCAAACCCCATAGTGTGGGGGTGGGGTATCGTTGGATAGCTCTTTTAAAAATATTATAAGATTTAAGAATAGGTTGGCGTGATATTAAGCTTTGAAGTGATAATTTTTGTTATGGTCAAGAGTCCCCCCCCCCCCCCACCCTGCCAGCTACTAGGCATGTGAAAAAAATCATGGTAGTAGTAAATACGATGAATTTAAAAGGAAAACTATCACAGCTGAGTAGACATTACTAGTTAACGAGTAATAGTCGAACTTCAGAAATGTACTTTGCAAAAGCAAACTTTCGTACAATTTGCATTGATACCTTAGATAATGTTGTTAATTCTGTCAAAAACATAGTAAATATAAGTTTGTGAACTTTTTAATCCACATAATGTAACGGGTGGACAACTACGGAACCCTACCTTGTGCGTGGCCCGACACGCACTTGGCCGGTTTTCTTTTTTTACGTTGTAGGAATTCTTTCACGCACCGTCCACCCGGATGAAGGGGGGCCGGGCGGGTATGTGGGGCTCCTGGGCATAAGGCCCAGACTACCCACTAAACCCCCAACGATTGACCGACGACATCGCTTCCAGGGAGGGCCAAAGGTTCGCTTGTCGCATTCAACCTTGACCCTAGTTCGCCCACCTAGGACAACGCGCTCGCTAGCACTTATCGCGTCCGCTGCGTCTGTGGTCGCAGCCGGACGGGGCCGCGACGCTAGCGGCGCGTCTGGCGGCGCCGCACCGACCCGCTCGCGACGGATAGGGGTGCTTGATTTATGCTCGGCCCACCAACGACAAATAGCGGTTTGTCGCGATATCACTCTTTCACTACCAAAATAACGAATCAGGAGCGTCATGCTAAAAACCTCACTTAAATCTGAAACGTTGACCTTAAAAACAAACTCACGTAAAAGGGTCGGTCTGATATAATCTGGGTACACTTATGCGGCCTGTTTGGAGAAAAATGAAGAAAATAGGTACCTATATTTCTTGAAATGCGTTAGCTGTGTTTGGTTTCGCTTAGCGGATAATATAATATACCTACTTAACAACCTTTAACTGTGCTCTATCAACTGGGTGTATTAAATAGTAATATTGAATAGTAATATGCGTGGGAAACACACATATGGCATATTGACTAATACGTAGAAGTAAGCTTATACTCGTACCTAAGTCTGATTAAAGTAATTCAATTTCCAATTACTGTTTCAAACTAGGTAGATTTATGAACTATATTCAACCCTCTTAACAACTTAAGCGCCTACTTACAATATTATTTTATTACCGTTAATAATGTCTGGTGCCTGATAAGGTGTTAGCAAGAAGTGACACTTACCGTCGGGAACTTCTATAGGCGCTACTGACACTACATTTTGCCCGGTAGGTAATTCCCGACCTGCAATTAAAATTTCAAAATAATGCTACGAAATAACTGACAAAATGAAATAATAGGTCAAATTACGGGTAGTTAGTCAGGACAGTTCAAATAGTTCATGACACACGGCAATAGTTGGACCATTATCAACATTAAACGATATTATCCACTTACACTAAGTTATCAATTAGTATATAATTTATCATCACCATTCATCAAGACGTAATAGCGTAAAAAGTTGTCGTTATAAGTTTCAATTCTGGCAACATAATGTGTTACAGTTAGAAAGTTCAGTGCGGGCATAAAGCCTGTTTTATGACTACGTGCAGTAATCAACTTTATAATGTTGCCTACTGTCATTACTTAAATGAACTTTTGTGTTACAATGTTGTAAATGAAATGAGAGTAAATAAAATGGAAACTTTTATTTATTTCCTATACGGGTGGTTGCAATGTCGACGAGATGTAATCTAGCACTTTATTGTATTATTTTAGTTCGGAAATATTATTTTAATTTTTTTTAGAGCCATCTGCAATTTAGGTTCTTCAATGCGACCAGTGGGTTGACGGCGAAAATGTTTTTGTTTACTTGACTTGTAATCGCGTCACCGGTAGACATGAGGTTAAGATCTTCATCCGTTGTATTTGATACGAATCCAGTAATTGGGTACTTGGTACATATAAAAATTATAAACATGGTTTCACCATATGCACAGAATAAGTAATAGTACTACGTACAGAAGCCTCACTGTTAACAAATCCCCGCGAGGCAAGCCAAACGTGCCTACGCGTGGCCATCTCCTTCTATCGCACGCGCATCACCAAGCATCACTCGATACATCACTTTCTATCGCATATCTCAACTCATTGAGTTTTTTTTTAATCGGACCGCAATAAGTATTTTTTTATTTAATAATTGGGATTGCTCTTGTCCAGCAATTAAACGTACTAATAGAATCATTAAATAATAAAAATGTATGATAACTACCTACATAACTATCTTAAGACGGTATTTCACGGCCAAAACCAAAATTATTTAACTTCCCATACAACGGTTGTTTCGATTTTAGTTATTTATAATTCATTTTGTAAGATTGTTCAACCGACAAGAGCCTTAAATTAATGATGATATTTGTGACGTCATAATAAGTGTCAATTAACAGAGCCGTTCCTGAGGTCGCTAACTACGAGCCGAGTTCGTAGGTACCTTATTTTTTGCCTTTTATTGTGCAAAATTATTATTATAGGCACTTATACTTAAGACTCCTGAGACGACTTCGTTAAAAAAATCGACCAAGTGCGAGTCGGACTTCGCACATTTAGGGTTCCGACGCCACCGTCAAAATCAAAAACAACGGGTTGCACTCCGGGAGTGCCGGCAGAAGTGAAAACTCAATGACATTGTAACAGTTTTTCGATCAGGTCACGTGTCCGTCTTAGCTTTATCGATAATTTGATTTGATGAACAAGATCAAATAAACAAAACAAAACCCTAACAGACACGACAAGAAAAAAACTGTAGTTTTAATTATTAAAAACTCTTAAAAATTGTATTTTATTGAAATTAGGTATTATTTCCCGCTAAATAATGCAAGGAAAGCATAAAACCAAAAATACAAAAATTCAAAACACAAAAAGATCACCGATATATACCAGGATTCGAACCTAAGAACTGGAGTGCACAGAAGGCACGACCTGTACCGGCTACTGCAAGTGTTAGCGAATTTAAGTAACACTTACACACGTCTTACGAATTTTCAGTCTTACGGTCAAGTGACCCTGTTGCGAGTTTAAACATTTTTCCCCATCACAAAAAGTGCTCAGCGCCGCTACAGAAGTTTTCACTTCAAAAAGCTGACTTTGGTGGCTTCTCATTTCTTCGTTTTCTAATAACTTTTAAAATAAAAAATACGGTATTTATCAAATCAACGAGCTCTAAACATCGATACTTCAGTCGATGGGGTAGGTTAAACATTTTTTTGAGCTGTATGGGAGCCCCCCTAAAAACATTAAAAAAATAATTATACTTATAACTACTGTGAAAATTTTAGCTTATATAGCTCGAACCGTTTGGCTGTAAACCGGTGTGACAGACGACGGACGGACGGACGCACGGGCGGAAGGACGGACGGACGGACGCGTGAGTGACAGCAATAGGGTTCCGTTTGGATCCTTCGGGTAAGAAACTAAAGACTGGCTCGCCAGGCACCTTAAAACATTGTCAAATAACCAATTCTGAGACACATCAATATGAACATAAGTTGCTTTAACCACTTAACATCATTATGGTAAGTGATCGGCAAAGTGTAATAAAATCAAGTCATTCAACACTTCACGTTTAACCACTGAGCACGCGTAATTGTTACTGTCATCCCGAGCTATTTTAGCTAGTTGAAATGGTTTTTGTAGGGGAGTATAGTGTATATAGGTACATTACGAGCACCGCTGACAGGCTCACTCCGCGTCGGCGACAGGATTGTTCCATTATCGTCGAACGGGTGAATAATTGACACTTGCAACTATACTTTCTGGAGGAGGCGAGGCAGGGCCCAAGTATTAGGGTAATATGCTATCAGATTGTATATCAGTACCTAACCTAGGCGTGTCTACTTATAAAGTATCTTGAACGAAAGACATTCTTCAATTTGAGAAAATGCTGAGAAGTTTGTTTAGCGTTGAACAACGAGAATATTATAAAGTCCGATTGAAATTTTAACATCAATTAGGCAGGAAATTAAAACAAAATAATACGAAAGCTGCTTGAAAATAGGAGTGTTTTATTTATGATTGTTTTTTGCATAATCAATAATCATCATGAATCTAAACAAAACTTTTAATACTCCTAGCGGTAGGGGTATGTACCCACTTGTCTAAACACAACTAATAAAGCGAACATATTATTTTTATACTTCGAAATTAGTTATTATACGCTATTAACATGTACAATAATAAAAGTACAAGAATTCCATATTCATTTACGATACATATTTAGTAAGTAAGTAAGTAAGTAAGTAAGTATTTTATTTGTGATACACAGGTACATAATAGGATGACAGTAAAATGGATAATACAGTGCTCTGTGATCTACCCATAAGGGTGTACAAATATTTGGCCTTAAAATTAAACATTACATATAATTGGTTTTACATTGCTAACATTTACACATTTATGAATCCAAATTTACTTTAAAACTAAGAATACAATTTCAAATTTACTTTTAGTTATATTAAGCTGATTTTGTCATGGAAGAAATCATCGATAGTGTAGTAGGCTCCCTGTACAAGTATTAATTTTAATTTTCTTTTAAACATGCACAAAGCTAATGCTTTAATGCTCTCCGGTAGGAAATTTTATTTATGTAAGTAGGTATGTTCCTTTAATTGTTAAAGTTTAACGGATGGTTACTGATGATAAGAATAAGTTTGATATTGACGTTCAGTTTTGGTATCCATGGTAACTTATCATTATTTCTATTTTGTTACCAATATCAAACTCATTAGTTTTGTAAATGATAAATAAACTTTAACCTGCCTCTATATAGTTATGAAACTCTGCAAAGTCTGCAGGTATATACACGGAAAATAATTTACATAAATTATGCAATGATACTCTAAAGCGCAACGAAAACTTTACCGTCGTTAAATCGCTTATCACCATAAATATTAACGATTATGTTCCGAGTCAGTAACGAGTCAGAATTAATAACTCGCCACAAATGATGGCGGAAAGTTAAATGAGGGGTCCGTTCCATTACGTCAAGTTCGACTGCAATTATTCGTGGTGTTCATGAATCTAAACAAAACTTTTAATACTCCTAGCGGTAGGGGTATGTACCCACTTGTCTAAACACAACTAATAAAGCGAACATATTATTTTTATACTTCGAAATTAGTTATTATACGCTATTAACATGTACAATAATAAAAGTACAAGAATTCCATATTCATTTACGATACATATTTAAGTAGGTCATTTTATTTATGTAAGTAGGTATGTTCCTTTAATTGTTAAAGTTTAACGGATGGTTACTGATGATAAGAATAAGTTTGATATTGACGTTCAGTTTTGGTATCCATGGTAACTTATCATTATTTCTATTTTGTTACCAATATCAAACTCATTAGTTTTGTACATGATAAATAAACTTTAACCTGCCTCTATATAGTTATGAAACTCTGCAAAGTCTGCAAGTATATACACGGAAAATAATTTACATAAATTATGCAATGATACTCTAAAGCGCAACGAAAACTTTACCGTCGTTAAATCGCTTAGCACCATAAATATTAACGATTATGTTCCGAGTCAGTAACGAGTCAGAATTAATAACTCGCCACAAATGATGGCGGAAAGTTAAATGAGGGGTCCGTTCCATTACGTCAAGTTCGACTGCAATTATTCGTGGTGTTCTATGGTCGATAATTAATAGACCACAATTTGGCAACAAGCCGTTAAGTTTTATTGATACATAATTCAACAACGGTATTAGGTATGTGTTTATATTTCACTTTACTTTATGGTATGCATTAGGTAATGGTCTTGTCGGTGACTTACATAGTGGGACGATTAGATACGATATTATCTTAGGTAGATAAACACGCGTTTTGCCTACATATATAGGTATCGTATGTAGTTGTGTTACATATTTTAATTCGGTGCTCGTTCTAATTCTAATGGAAAAAGACGTTATTATTATTAGTTTGTTGTTTGTTGTGAGCCTATTCGTATGCCGCCTCGACCAGATATTGATCTATTGTGGCAGTCCTTAAGGAACTTTGCTTATACCCGTTGTCTCTAGGAATTTCCAGACTCTTTGGATCCAAAAATCTGTACCTATCTTGTTATTGGTAATATTTAAAGCTACTTTGACTGATTCATTGATTGGTCTGTAATCGTAATTTGGTTTGGTGCAACCCGCCCGCGCACCGTTCTAATTATATTTTCGCGCTCAATAACTAGAGAATGAAAAAAATGTTATAAAGTGAATCTTCAATAAAGTGAATTTCGTTACTGTCCAACCTACTTTATAGATGGACATGCTTACAGAGGGTGCCTACACAACACAATCATAATTCTTTAAAACAGTTCTGCATCTGACCATTTGAAATTGAATGTAGGAATAACTTATACCAATATTTTGTGCTCGATAGGTACAATTACATTACACGACGATAAATAAGTAATATTTCACGTACGTAGGCTGTCTATTTAGATTCAAATAGTGATATGCTATAATCGGTGCTTACTAACCGCAAATTGTGTCTTATTTTCCTTTTTAGATTTTACGACATCAAAGTTTTTCCATATATTCGATATATTTTAGGGGCACAAAGTGTATCATTGGCGGTTTTTTTTATGTACCTAAGCGGTTTATGTGCCAGCATAAACCGCTTTGCTTTGTTTGCTGTGGCATTACATTATTTTTAATTTGACATTTCGTCGTTTATTTCTAGTCTATGCTGGGATTAGAAAACAACAGGGGCCGCATAAAGTTGTCAATTCACGTTGATAGTTTTGCACAGATTGCAATCTGTTCAAAACTAAATTGTCTTTAGGGGACAGTCTTGGCTGTCCTTCGATTGCCACTGTCCCGGCCGGGTCACCGTGGGTAAACAAACGCTTTCACTTCAATTTCCTACTTATAAGTGTATTGAATTCGCCGAACCTCCATAATCGCAAGTATAATAGTTTCTATTCTTGAAAATATAGCGTCAACTTTACTTTTGATTACCTGTATGAAATGATACATCACTTAGCCGCTCATATGGCCCTGGATACAAAAATTACCCTTATTTGAAAATTTACTTAGTCAGACCCAGTTGCCTGAGAAAAAACCCTTGTTTGCCCCGACATTTTGGATAAATGGCGGCCAAGCGCAGTGTGGTTTACATCTACAAAATAAACCTTTAGAATATGGTTTTAGCTATAACTAATATTTAGCCATTTTGTCAATAACATAAATCAACTTTATCATGGTATTTAAATATTTCAAAACTGTTAAGTGGCTTTTTTGTAACGCTTAGTTTAAAAACACATACGGCAGGAACTTTGTGGCTAAACTTCTATATAATTGAGACTTTCTTGCAAATAAGACCGATGACGTCTTTAAACCCTTTTTAAAATTTTCCCAGTATCAGAATCAGAAATTTTATTGATAAAATGTCATATTACATGTCAAAAAAATTATGTGAATTCAAATTATGTATATAAATAAACATTAATCATTAAGTTAAGTTCTAAAATATTATGTTATAATATCTTATTTTATACATTTGGACCGGAAACATTTATTCTCAGTTATGATTAAATAAATTATCTATAGGTACTTTTATGTGTAGTAGTAGTATTTAAATTGCTTCTCCAATGGAAAAGAAAAGTGTAATCAACGCACAAACATCTTATATTATTTGCGCCTAAGCGTTACTCACACGCGTAATTTAAACGCTCAAGCACAGATACTCGTAAATATGAACACATGGCCCTAAAATATACATTCTTTTTCAAAAAACCAACTATCATAGTAATACTTTTATGTCCCACCTGGCCATAAAGCGGCAATTACCGCACGCTCCGCGCGCGGGAAATCCCACTACCTGGCCAGGGGGTGACATAAAATTTAGTACTTAACACGGGCGGTAATAAAGAAAGCCTCAGATCGCATATTTAGTTAGTCAAATACCTGCGATCTGAGACATTCTTTGTTTTACCGCCCTTGTTAAGTAATGTAGGTACTATTATGGTACAGGTTTTATGGTACTTTGATGGTGGTTTTAAGCCTAATCAAGTAATCATAAGAGGTGAAAAATTATTTGTTTTGGTTCACGATGCAAATGCTAATGGTTTCCCGAAGACAAAGTAAAATAAATTTAATTTATAAAATGAATAATATGGTTAGAACTAAGAAAAATAAGAGCCTATTAAATTAGGATAACTTTATTTAAATATTTTAAAGACTTCCGCTATTACGGCGAACTGATTTATGAAAAAAGTTTTACAATCTTCAAACCAATTTATGAAAAAGTTTCTTTTTTGTTTTACGTGTCTGAGAAAGGGCGCCGAACAAACTGACTTCATTACGATACACTTTTCTGAGTAATTAAGAGCACATTGATTATGTTCCGGGAAACATTGTAATTAAGCGTTGCAGAAGAAGTATTTAACTCGATCATATTTCTCGAATGACATACTCGCAAAGTAAAGAACAGGTTAATACATATACCTCTAGTCTAGTTAATAAAATAACAAATTTATATAATAACGACCGAAATGCTATGCATATAAATTGCTACCAGTGTAATCGTTTTTTAACTTATATACATTAATTATCATAGCTTTGTGCTTTCAAACATTTGGCTACGCAAGCGAGTGCGTAAGTATATAGAGCCAAACAAATTCTCGGCCAATCTTTATAAATATCTACGTCAGTTAGTGCATAAGAGAACCGACCTCCTGTGAACTGCCATGCGATTCACAAACCGACTCTTTCTCACCTGTCACCTCACCCTCACCCATTTTTATATGGAAGCTGTCGAAAAGTAACAATCATATTTGACAGTTTCCATATAAAAATGGGTGAGTTGAGGACGAGTCGGTTTGTGAGCCCTGTATGGAGTATACCGGTTGCATTAGATTTGAGTTTGAGTACTTTAGAGAATGCAGCGGAAACCGTGCTGCACTACTCAAACTTCCGCTTAGTAAACACTGAGGTTCGTAGTTTGTCACGTTTTTCATTTGAACTTCCTAAGCATACTTGTTATACTAAGTGGTGTAAACAATTATTTAACACAGTCATAGTTACAAAGCAAACAACCGGCATAATTACGACATAAACGGAAACATTTAAACTGTTAAATCAATATCAAAGTCGTGGTGGTAGTGGCTGGTAGTACAGGGAAAAGAAGCGTCGGTCGTCCACCGGCACGATGGGTTGACGATAATTAAAAAGATCGCGGATCACTCCAGGATGTGAGACCAGTAAGGAACCGGAATGAGCAGCGTGCTAGAAGACAGGCCTATGTTCCGAAGTGTGCGAATACGGGACGGGAATGGTGATGATCATACTTTAAACGTTTATTTAGCTTAATAAACTTAGTTTTCACCAAATTAACAAGTCAAGAGAATATAAATTAATGATACGGAATGACAGGATATTTATTATTTTTGAACTGTATCCGAATAACCCTTTGTAAGCATAATATAAAGTAAGCGTAGTTTGCCAACTACTTATCTACGAGGAGTGGTGGTTATTGGGATCGAATTACGATATAGAATAATTTTAAATCCAGTGAAAATACAATATCATCTTTTTAATGTTTTTGTGTATGTGTTTGAGAAGATATTTACTTATCCATTCTAAATATCTTTTTGACCACTTTAACGTGAGGGTTGTCCATACAAATCATACCTAAACAAGCACCCCCATGAAAAACTTTTTTTATTTCTGTCCTGTCCTGGCATTAGGTATTTTTGTAAATCCATTTTGGTTATAAATTTCATGGGAAACTGATGGTAAAAAGGCATAATTCTTTAAATCTACAGGGTGGTTCAAACTAATGTACCTAAGTATATTATATACTAATTTAAGTGTGTAGCTTTAATATAAATAACAATAGATCCAGTCTAATAACAGATTATGTGCTATACCTATATATTAGACTGGATCTATCTAGATAATTATAACAAAACACGAATAGCTTTTCCAAATAAGGAATTCCTTTCAATATCAATTAAATTGAGTATTTAATTATTTCGAAAGTATGCCGTCATTTTCTCAATATTTTGTAGAATCTTTATTTCTTAGCGATTTTGTCGTGAAGGATCAGACTAATCAACCTATTAAAAATGGATAGCATTTAAATATTAAAAATGGATAGGTCATAAAATGTTCTAAATGGTGCCCGGGAATTTAAGCATTTCAAATTAGGAGGGTCTAATTTCCCCTCGGGTTGGAAGGTCAGATGGCAGTCGCTTCCGTAAAAAAAACCGGCCAAGTACGAGTCGGACTCGCGCACGAAGAGTTCCGTACCATTATCTATCATCATGATCATCATCATCATTTCAGCCGAAAGACGTCCACTGCTGGACATATACCTCCCCCAAAGAGTGCCACAATGACCTGTCCTGCGCCACCCGCATCCAGCGGACTCCCGCGACCTTTACCATTATCTATAAAACGGCAAAAAAACATGTCTGTTGTTTGGGAGCCCCCTTAAATATTATTTTTATTCTGTTTTTTAGTATTTGTTGTTATAGCTGCAACAGAAATACATCATTTGTGAAAATTTCAGCTGTCTATCACGGTTCATGAGATACAGCCTGGTGACAGACGGACAAACGGACGGACAGCGGAGTTTTAGTAATAGGGTCCCGTTTTACCCTTTGGGTACGGAACTCTAACTAGTGTTTACGCCAAATCTTGGGCTTAAGTAGCGGACCCCAGGCATAGTTCAGGAATTCAGGATGCACTGTAACGCGATAACGCCAGGAGGATGATGGAACTAAGAGGGTTTCATACATTATTTAATGCCTTTATTGCTGGTTACCGCCTTAAAGTAGATCTACTCTATGGCGGTAACCTCTATAATATAATTATATTTATAACAACATCTATATTTATGACAATTACTAAAGAAACATTCGCTGTTTTAAAGATATACGAGTAATAATTCTTATTTTAACTAACCATAATACTTAAGGCATTTAAAAGGCGCTAAAACTAATAAAATTGATTTGAACAGCTAAAATTCACCAATTGCTCATCAAAATCGAGTTTTGATATGCAATTAGTAAATGTTGATGTGCAAATCAGTATTTTTTGACGCGCATTCAGTATATTTTGCTAAGCTATTAAACTTTTCTCTTTACCTATAGTAAGAAAGTGCTTGCTAGGTGGCGATTAAAATGTCCATTTTCATACTATTTCGAAGACTCCACCTAGAGAAAATAAGTTACGACAATTATATTCCTTGAAATTTAGCTTTCTATGACATGTTTCTGTTCCTTACGGTTAGTACAGATCTGATCACAAACGGTTATCTTTGTGGTAGGTATAGGAATCATAAGTTGACCGCTTTTCAGTGGAAGATTAGAGCTTACCTATCGTTATCATACCTACTACCCGAAATCAACCATATCAGTTTTATTCGATTTTCTCGTACGAGTTGTACGACAATTGTAGTTCGGAGAACCCATGTATTATAAATTATTCATATCGAAGTCGGCCAAGAACGTAGAAAATTCGCTCGGGTCCAAGGGTTCTCTATGAATATAATTCGGACATTTGTTCAAACACTATTTCTAGAACTGACTGGAATTGACATCTTACAACCACAAACGCTATAAAACGTATTAACCATAAATCCCCTTCGCAGAAAATCCCGAGATTGTGTCTGAATTATGCGTCACCCGAAATCAATCCCCAAGCATGTCTGAGAAGCGGAATTTTACCCATCGCTAATGTTTATTGCAAAGATAAAATACATCCATAACTGTCATGGCCGCTGGGGATGACTCCGGATATCCGTCGATGCGTCACGGCTAAGCCGGCCCTGTACATTCTGTTTGTGATTCTGCCCCTTGTTAACTGAGTTATGTTATAGAACACAAGTGCTTCTCGTCTGCGACCCTCTGAATAAATCTTATACTTGAAGGAGCCCAGAATTTATTTTTGCGATTATGTTTATTTAGAAACGGGGACAAAATTTTCTTGATTGCTGGGGGTTATCAGATTTACAATGCAGCATGTTGATAAGCTTATTTATTTGTTGTGAAATAAAGAATGCAATAGATAGGGAAACAAAAGAAAAAGACATCAGTATCAGCACTGGTTGGAGGATTGCCCATAAAACTAATAGCAGAACGAAGCGGCGCCAAGGAAGCGCTGAATTTTTGTAAACATTTTTTTGTCTTTGTTAACTTTTGAACAAACCATTTCAACTGGTTTAAGCGCTTGCTACTAATACGTATATTGGACAGCTAAGAAAAAGTGATGTTATAAATATACAGAATAAAACAGAACTAGGAGCTTTCCTGCAAACAGGGAATTGGTTAGCCTTAACATTAGGTATAATTTTGTCAAATGAACAGATATGCAAATATTCTTCACCGTTTTTGAGTTTATTAAACAACAATTCAAAGAACAGCATGTTTCAGCCTCTTTTTATACGGAAGCTCAGTGACACTGTATCACTGTAAGTACTTAAATAGTTAGCAATGTTGAAGCGATACGGTTTTGACTAATATTAACTAGTAGGTATTATTTTAATGTTTTTAAACATAAACTTTATTCGATTGCACGTCATTTAAATGACAACATAGGGTGAAACCACCAGTAATGGACACTTTAAGCTGACAAGTACAGTAATGAACACTTCAATCCAAATTTTTTTTAATTCTAAAATAGATTTGCGCTTGACCACAAATCCTAATTCAAAAATCATACGGTTTTAAATTGATTGTTCTATAAAAAAATAATGACTCTTATTTTCTTTTACATAAGAGTCAATATACATAATTGGGCTTTGTCCATTACTGGTTGGTGTCACCCTTCTTTATGGAAGGTCCCTCGTTCCGTTCCACTCTGTATAAACTTACAGCTTATGTAAATCCTAAATATATTAAAGTATACCTAATTACCTAAACACTCTTATAAGAGTTATAAGTGCCAGTATATTTTGTCATTTTAAAACTTTATTTTAATAATTTTACAGCCACATAATTACCAAACGAAAATATTCTATTCTCTTACTTGGCGGTTTAGTTTCTGCCTTATTGTTTTTACGATCTAGATGCCTAACATTTCATTAAAGAGAGTTCGATTCAAACTTTTTACAAGTTGTCGGTGAGCTCAATAAAAATGCGTATTGCAACTCACCTGTCGTGCTGCTGCAGGAAGTCAATAGCGCTATCCATATTACACAATATAAACGTATAAAAAGAGTCATTTTCGCATTCACATGAGTGGGAGCTGTCATCGGATTCATCTATGAGTTTGGTTGCGAGCGCGTGTCGTGGCTGACGGAAGGGCGGCGAGCGGGCGACCCATCTCTGGGAGGGTTCCGGAGGCACTGCCGCGGGGTGCCGTGCCGGCGTTCCCGCGACTCGGCGCCCGGACCCGGCACCCCCAGATAAACAAGAGCGCGAGGACCGGGGACAGGCAGACAAGCCGTCTCGCTAGCCGTCCAACGGAGATTCGCTGCGGACCCAGTAAGCAAATTATGCGATGAATATGACTTCAAACATTAAACTGTGATTTCGTTGTTTTCTTTGATGCTTAAGGCCTGTCTCTAACAGATCTGGAATATCTGGATTGTTATTAATTCCACTTAGTTTCTTTTTCTTAACCGGCCTCCAAAAAAAGGAGGAGTTCTCAATTCGGTTGTATGTTTTTTTTTTATGTGTTACCTCAAAACTCCGTCATTTATGAACCGATCTTGATTTTTTTTCTTTGTTGAAAGCATATGCTTCAATGTTGATCTCGTTGTTACCAAAACCCCTTTTTAATAACGTGATCTATGACGAATTGAGAGAACTCCTCAAACTTCCAAGGAAAACATATAGCAGCTAAAAAAATAGCAGTAGAAAAATCCGAGCAGGATTCAAACATGAGTCCTTCTGACATTCGTGGCCAATCGGTCTAGCCACTGAGAAACCATGATCGCCCCCCAAATTCCTCAACCGTTCCCTCCTAAAACGCCTTAATTTGTAGTTTGTGTTAGCAGCGTTACCTACTGCTTGATAAAAAATTGACATAAGCGATTTTAGTAGTTTCGGTAATATAAGTAAATCGACCATTTGCATTCAGAAAGTTAGCATTTGGTGAACGGCAGCTGTTGCAGTAGACCAAAACTCCTAGTGTTTCGTAGGTGGCACTAAGATATTTCTATCAAGATAGGTACTTAAGCGATTATGACGATGCCAATTTGAAATGATCCTGACGTAATGTTACCATCAACCTCGTCGTCACTACTACAACATTCGGGAATGCAATAACCGGTCTGTTTAATACATAGGCATCTTTAGAATCAAACGAACATAAGCACACTTTTGCCGCATTAATTCTAAACTAAAATTTCACATAGGTATTAAGTATATTAGAAAAAAAAACAAATTAAATAAATACAGGAAATTTGATTTATTTTTAATAGTTTTAATTAAGGAAAAGTATAAGCGAACGTAACCGAAACCGGTAATTCAAATTTCCAAAAACCGGTTATGACAATTTTCCGTTATTGCGGTTATAACCGGTTTGCATTCCCTATATGGCATGCACGGTCTCGCCTAATCTAACCTAAAACCTATCTACTGCTATAGGTATCTGCCTTTATAGGTAGTAGCATGATGTACTGGATATTGGCCATCCTAGTCACATACATCGCCGAGTTCAAAGCTGTGTAATAGCATTTTGCCACACAGTCAAAATTGCCAAGCCCTCAGCAGGTAGGTATATTGATTGGTTGAATAAATATTGCGACAACGCAATGTGAATAGAGTTATGGAATTATACCGTTGTATATCCATTATCTAGAGATATGCTAACTTCCGGAGGCTATTTTTAGGGCAATTATCAATTAATTTATTAAATAAATGAACTGCCTAATATATTGAAATGGTTAATAAAGATGTTGTTTTCCCAAATAAACATTAAAACATATCTAACTTGTTTGGACTATACTATATAGGTACTATCAATATTCACAAGGCAATACGTATTTATTTTGTTTATTTGTTACTTTCGATTAGTAAATAAATAAAATGTTACCTACTTCTGATATTTAATTACATTTATTCTAAGAATTACTATTGGAACACGAAATGTAAAGGCAACTATTACAGTTTCAAGATGCTGACGCTAAAGTCCTCTAGTCAGGGGACTGTACTTAAGAAGAGCATTATTGCGATGCAGTGGTCTCACAACAGTGTCTAGCGTCCGAGAGCGGTGTCGCGACACTATCGTATTATGATACCGCAATAACACTCAACATCCTCTCCACAGACACTCGTTATGCAGTGCAATGCTGAATTTCGCTTATATATAGTTAGTCAAGCAACCGATTTTGTTTCTAGAAACAACATGGCGCAGTTAAGTACTTTGTGCTGCACTTTTAAAGACTGGTTCGTTAGTGGTCTTGTTAAACTTCCCGCCTTTATCGGCTTGTTGGTATATCGGCCACCAATTTACTCTTTATAGTTCTAGCGATACACCAAAAGATGCTGCAAATAATGTAAAAGCATGAAAATCGATACGACATAATTATGATGATCTTTAGGACATATGAATCAATTTGACCCGAAGGCCTTTTTTTGGATGGAATAAAAAAAAAAACTGAAACCTATCGTGTGTGGTATCAAACGAAAGCGTTTTTTACCGCTAGCATTATTATAGGAATTATTTCTAATGTTAATTCATTTATCGCTTTACTTAACGTTAACTTCAATACATAAGTTAACCGAGAGAGGCAATAGTTTTCTTAATTACTCCATTCGTAATCGAGGTCCTGGCGGATAACATTATTTTCTCTATCGGTTACCTATCAGGGAATAAAAGTGCCGTTTCCCGGCAGCGGTTTCCACTCCCACAACTGGGTCAAGGCGTCTATTTATTATGTCTCTGCTGGTGATTTGCGGATTTACTCAATAATTTTACCCGCCATGTTTGTTTTTAAGTTATTAAGCTAATGTCAATTATTTTTTTATGAATTATAAAATTGAAATAAATGTATAGTTATATACATCGTATAATGGCAATAATGGTATCATTATTTCGCTTCTCTTTTCGAAACGGGATTTAATCGCGTAATATTAAATTTACCTTTGACGTTTCGGATGTGCCGAATCATTTTTTGGTCACAGGTTGAGAAGACCCGAGAAAATAGAATGTGACATGTGAAACTTCAGGTAAAATGTAATATTACATTATTTTGCTTGCATTAAATACTAAAGATTTTTGCTGTAGGTACACAATAAATAATAGGTAAGTATTCTGCTTTAATAGGCATTAATTTACGGTAATTGCTCTTAATTTGTTAAAGTTTGAAATTACCATCGGGTATGTTTAAAATCGATTTCTCCTTACCAATGTTCGAAGGAATATTTAAGGAATTGTTGATATAAAAAATATTCATATGGGCAGACAACATTAAATCATAGTTATGCATAGTTAGTAAGAAAAGTTCCAAATGTAGATACTTTTAAAAAATCAACATGTTTTAATCATTTGGTTGAGAATCAGTACCTGAGATTTGTGTTGTGTGCCTAAAAACAGGATACAGATATCACAAATATTACAATAGGGATGTGTATTTAGTAACAATTCAAACAAGCTTGGAGTTTAATTCCAATATTAAGTAGCCTATAAAATACCTAATGTTCTTTTACCTCGTACTGAACTGAGTTCTTCAAAACATTTATTCACAAGCTACTTAACAACATGAATAAATTTATGTTATACAAGAATACTTAACAACATGAATACATTTATGTTCTTATTTTTGCTTGGTCGAATCCAGCCTTGAAAACCAATGAAGTAAACACCCCAGTGCTCGACACCTTAGCGCTCAATAGATGACACGATTGACACGTATCTATTAATCACCTCTGTCATCATGTCATAAGATTGAAAGTGGGACGTTTACCTTATCTTAAATTCGTGCGGAATAAAATGAATGAAAAAAAAAACCGGCCAAGTGCGAGTCGGACTCGCGCACGAAGGGTTCCCTACCATTATCTATAAAAACGGCAAAAAAAACATGTCCGTTGTATGGGAGACCCCTCCGCAGCTCCGCACGCATCCGCTTAACAAACATTTAAACCCCTCAAATATTTATTTTATTCTATTTTTTTTAGTATTTTTTTTTATTTATGACTGAACACGAACAGCGATGTCTCACCTGATGGAAAGCGACGACAAGGCCTAAGATGTAGCTCACTGGTTCAGTAATAGCCTATTCACTCTTGCCTTGAAGTATAAATTTGTTGTTATAGCGGCAACAGAAATACCTACATCATCTGTGAAAATTTCAACTGTCGAACTATCACGGTTTATGAGATACAGCCTGGTGACATACGGACAGACGGACGGACAGCGGAGTTAGTAATAGGGTCCCGTTTTACCCTTTGGGTACGGAACCCTAAAAAAAGTGATCACATATCAATATATAGGTACCTACTGCCAGTCAGTAACTGTTACTGTTATAATTTTCCAAATGATTTAAAATTGCAGAAAACCAGCTTAGGCAACGTGATATCCAACAAGTAGGTAGATTGTTAAGGCAGATTATTTTTTTACCGCAAACTCGAACAAAATTAAATACCTACTCGGCTCGACAGGCTTATTTCTATTTTCTAGCAAAGTACCTAATTACAAACCGCCCTTTTAATAACAGTAGTTGTAAGATTTTTAAATTGTATCCACTAACACTTTATGGGCAATGCCTGAAATAAACGATATTGAATTGAATTGAATTGAATTGAATAATTGCATACTGAAAATCATAGAGGAAGCACCATTGCCTTTAATTGCCTAATGAAAAGTTCTATGTGAGATAAATAAAAATATTAATTTTAAATATTAACGCATATATTAACTTAGTGGCTCTAGTGTTTTTTAACTAGTGTTTATATTAACTAGTGACCCTAGTGTTAGTCTGAGTGTTTTTATTTATTTCGAAAACTATATTACCGGACCCCGGGCGTCCTTCAGCGTACGTACATACGTGTAGTAGAACCTGCATACAACATTTCACGAGAATCGGTCGAGAAATGCGACCAGTAGAGAACAAACCGAAATACGGCCGCAGGTACACGAAAACATTGATAAATAATTAGTTTTTTTTTTAATTTCCAAAAAGCGACCCGACAAAATAATTCTATACAGTTTACAAACCTGCTTACGAAAATTCACAAGAGTCGGTGTAGAAATGCGACCTGCGCGGTAATCGCGTAACGTTTTCGACCGTTAGTACGATAGATTTTAATGTCAAATCCCATACTAAAACTGACATTAAATATGTACCAACGGTAGTACAAGTACATATCGTTACGTGATTACCCTACGGTAGAGGAAAACAACCGGAAATTCGGACATACGAAAGCATTTTTGTCTACGCTGAAACAGAGACCTTCGTTACACTCGGTCTATTAAGTAGGTACCTACATAAGTGATTGGCCGCGAGCATAAATTATTCACCATAGATTTCGGTTTGGATCATACGACCTTACATTATTTTATACATAATATTAAGTCGGTTGCACGGAGTGGGTGCCGAACGATGGGCGACGACGACGTGGCAGGCCAAGACGGAGATGGCGGGACGACCTAGACGCATTTCATAACGATTGGCCAGAGATTACTCAAGATCGTGACGAGTGGAGATTAAGAGGGGAGGCCTTAACCCAGCAGTGGGACACTATACAGGGTGTACAATCCAAATGGGTCAGTATGGTGAAGTCGGAAACTATGAGAGATAGCGAGATCTATTCTTAGGAACCATGACGTCGATTTTAGATTTAATAAAAATTACATTCAAACTTTTTTATTAACTCTCATACATAACCGGGAATCGAACCTGGTCAAAATCAATATGTATAAATTCTGCAAGTCGCAAGGAGCACAACACTAATGGAATCTTGTTTAAATAATTGAAAGAAAAACCCACCAATAAGACCCACTCGAATATTGACCAAAAAAAAAAATTTTTTTTTTGGTCATTTAAATATTGACCAGGTTCGATTCCCGGTTATGTATGAGAGTTAATAAAAAAGTTTGAATGTAATTATTATTAAATAAATCTAAAATCGACGTCATGGTTCCTAAGAACAGATCTCGCTATCTCTCATAGTTTCCGACTTCACCATACTGACCCATTTGGATTGTACACCCGGTATAGGCCCTTAAATTTTTTTTAAGTCGATTGTAGGGCATGCGACCAAAACTCTTGGCATCCTTTATGAATACGCTTCACTTTCGAGGTCAATCAGGCGCGACTTATCCCATACTACACCAATGCGATATAAATACAGGGTGACACATAAGTCGTGATACAAAATAGCAAAATATGATTATATCCATGATCCTGAACCACTTTTACTACGGGACTTACCTTGTAGTACGGGCGAAAAAAAAACTGCTGTTTCATAGGAGAGGTGAAGACCCTTTCCTGTGAAACAGCAGTTTTTTTTTCGACTAATCAAAATGTATGAAGATTCAGGATCATGGATATAATGTTGTAAAAATTTCTAAAATGTGTGTAAAATGTTAGAAAGAGTTCGCTCAACACAGATGACATACCTACTAGTAGGTATGTGAAACGTTGGGTTAGATTGACTTCCTGATCAAATAGCGGTTGAGGGGTCATCCGGCTGACAAGCAGCCATGGAGTCGCCAACGTCGCCGCGAAGTCGCGTCGCGAGCTGGTTTGTTCACCCCGAAATGTAGGATAACGACGTTTGTTACGAGTGTTACTGCCACTCTGTATCAAGCCTTTTAGCGTTGTTTGCCAGCAAAACTTATATTCCAAGAATTGAACGTTTGTTTCAAATTGTTTCGAGATTTATAATATAAAAGTGTGTCTGAGTGAAGAAATAACAGACAGGCAGCTGTTATTTCGCTTAACGAGTTTGACGAAATTTAGTATGAAGATAGTTTGCGTCCCGAGGAAGGACACAGAATACTTTTTATCCCGGAAATCTTCCCTTGAGGGAATGGAATAGTGATGACTAAGTCTAAGCGCCTGATGTAAAGAAATATCAATTAAAATCTATCGCGAACGAGTTCCACGCGGGCGAAGTCGCAGGCAAAAACTAGTTCCTAAATAAAGGAAATCTCCGAGCACAAGCCAAAACTTTTCAATTTTAACTTTATTTAGAAATTAATTTGCGTTAGCAGCGTTATTGCTTAATACATAATTAATTAGTAGGTTGTTCGGTTAGATTAACTATTTATTTTTTAATTAACCGCATCTAACAATTTAATTATTCATAAATATAATTTTAGTTTTTGGTACTCCTTTTCTCACTCCTATATCTAAAACCGTAATCATAATTTGAATGGCGCTTTTATAGCAATATTACTTATCGCTTCATTACACCTAAGTTATGTTTAAATGACGACCGCTTTAGCTTAGTTGGTAGTGACCCTGCCTTCGAAGCTGGAGGTCCCGGGTTCGAATCCCGGCCGGGGCATTTATTTGTGTGATGAGCACAAATATTTGTTCCTGGTTCTTGGATGTTTTCTATGTATTTAAGTATCTATTTATATCTATATAAGTATGTATATCGTCGCTTAGTACCCATAGTACAAGCTTTGCTTAGTTTTGGACTAGGTTGATTTGTGTAAGATTGCCCACAAATATATATTTAAAAAGGTATGGAAGAAATAAATCGGCAAGAGATGACAGTTACTTGCACGTATCACGGAAGTCGATATTGATACCTGTTGAACATAACTACGAAATACATAATTTGGCTGCTCGAAGCTAATTTCCATAGCAGCTTTTATCCTAAAACGGATTCCCGTCACGTTCAATCCATTAGCTGATTTACAGTCGGAAATGGCCAGAGAATAAATGCCGTATTTAAGAGAAAAAATTGATTCCTTCCTTCCTTTTCAAGGAACAACAATTTCCTATTACTCACTTCCATTGCAGAATACGGGTGACAAAGTGCCAGACAGGATTATGTTTACGTTGGTGGTGGGATAAAAACCTGACAGTATTTTTTTTAAACAAACAAGATTCTTACATTAAGCACGTGTAGCCAATACCAATAAACATGATAGCAGATCTCAGAGGACTAGATTATCTCGTCTTATTTTAAGAAAGTCATCATTAATTTGATATAAAAATGTTATCTACCAATTTATTAGTTTTACGCAAGTTGCTCTATTTATTGGTCTAACCTACTTATGGAATTTTCTCTAGGTCTGATGTCTGGAATCCAATTGAAGATTTTCCCGCGTCAAATTCGTTTGTAGATCAAACATTGTATTAACAGTAGCAGTAAGCCATACGACGGAACTGCTCGAGTTCGGAAATAAGAGTTCGAGTCCCGTCCAAGACAATTTTAAAATAAGAACCTTCGTTTACATAGTCAGCATAAAAAGTAGCTTGGCATATGAAAACTTCAAAAGTTTTTATACAAGGGAATAGGAACTTTTAATATCTTTCATATGCCAAGGTAATATTGATGCTGGCTGTACATGACGTGTCTGTAGGCGGGACTGAAATTAAGGATTTCAGCGTGGGTGGCCAGTCATTCATGTATTAGGTGCATATGAAAGGAATGAAAATAAAACATTATATTTCAGGTATTCCCGCGTATCGTCACCAATTTCATTATCAGATCTAGACCTTTAATATTAGGGATCACCTAGGTATATTCAGTAGATATCAGTAGATATACTTTCAAACATTACTAAAGCGAATTGAGAACCTACTACACTCCGTTCTAACGAAAGAATGGTTTACGTTTACTAGGTAGGGTGATATTCACCTACATTTTTAATAAGACAACAAGACCTTGCGCATCTTGATTAGCTTTTCATCTGCCATTCAATGCCACCTGCTTAGTTTACTATTCAAAGACACGTCTTTATTAAAACTATTGCACCTACCGACACTATAATTAGATCCTTTCAATATGCAAAACGAGCTGGGTTGCCCGAAACATTCTAGTCACGTGAAACGGGGCCCGCTTAGTTGTTAATTTTCCTGAATGCGTCTCACTTGTGTTGGTAATCGAACTCGAAACTTTATGAGTGTGCTATCAAATACACGTGTCTATGGACGGCGAGAGCAGATAGTTGCACGGAGAAACTGTGCCTAGGAGACAATAAACATATCTGATTTGTAGCTTTCCCAACGTAAATGCATGGGGTGGCTAAGGAGAAGTGTAATCATTTTCAAATTATGATTTTTCTCTTGCTTAATTTTACAATGTTATATTTTACTACAAACACATTTAATAATTAATCTCCTTCGTTTCATGAATACGTGACGTACCTACCTACAGTATGAAATGGAATTGGTAATAATTACCCCAAACAAAAGGTGATGATGATAGCTAAAATGCGTATGAATGATTTTAATTGACGGAAAATTATAATAAATAGAGGTACTAATTTAACATTGATATTTTTACGTGCTTTTCAAATGTTACGTTTAGTATTGTTATGTTTAGTTTTCCAGAACTCTTGAGGATGTTGTGCTGTGTTGGCGGTGCATTTTGTACGAGTATCTAAATAGACGTCGCGACGAACATATCGACACGAAATCTGATAAAAAATATTTTTATCAAATTTCGTGTCGTTCGTCGTGTTCGTTTATATTTAATATAAAATATATAAAAACCTATAAAAACTCTTAATTGCAAGGGTCCTGAGGCTGCGGTCACGTTTGTTACACTTGTGGTGTTAAAATAATGGAAGAACAAATTAAATATAACTTAAAGTAATGCAATGTTTTATGTCATTTTCATCACACTTGCTCTAAAGGGCGTATAGAGCAGTTATAGACAATTTACCTCCCGCGGGAGTTATGGATTTTTATAACTCCCGAGAGAGTTATGAGTTTGTGTGTGGTCTAATTTGTTTTAAAAAATTGATTGTTTGAAATATCTCTGTGATTGTTTGAAATATTGAAGTTACGCGGTCCTCTCGCAGCGATACTGGAGTTGAAGTTGTCAAGTTCGTCAATTTTTGTAGTTATTTATTTCCTCGCAAATGTGCTGAAAAACATTGTGTGTGTATCACGGGTGGTAAGGATTATTACAAACTCAAGTCAATAAAAGCTTCTATGACTTTCGTTAGTAATAACCTCGTAATAACCTGCTTACCTCCCTAAATGCACAATACTATTACGTGAAACTGATAAGACTTACGTGTACCTTTCTTTTTTTGACATTTACACCAGGAATTGTTATGTGTCAGTCTATAGGTATAACTTCTACCTGTAATTACGAGTAGGTAAACACGCTAGCTAAATGTCGGGATTATTCTATATGGGATACTAGAGCGTGGTGTTCCAAGTTTCCCTTCATGTCCCATTCTACCCCATTTAACGGTAGTAATATCTCCTAATTAAGACGTAGCAAAATTATAACCTGGTAATCGAGATATTTATTAATCATATAACAAATATTAAACTATCTGCGTTATTAATACTAAGTAAATAACAATATAAAGGGAGATATCTCCCTCACAGATCACATCCAAAGAAGTAAAAAACCGCATAAGCTCATCATGGAATAGGTTTTAGTCTCTGAAGGAGATAACAAAGAACCCGGTAGTACCGTCAAGGGTATAAATATGTATATATTTTTGGACCTTATTTCAATGGAATAAGGTGAAAAAGTGTATACATATTGGGGCCCTTGACTGTACCACTAAACTTGGAAAGCCGCATCTTCAACTCATGCATTCTTCCCTGTATGACTTATGGTTGTCAGACATGGGCCCTAACAAAGGAAAACATGAAAAAACTAGAAACAACACAACACAATATAGAAAGAAGTCTGTTAAATATTAGAAAAACGGATCGAATAACTTTAAAAGCTATACGAAGGAAAACAAAAGTTTTAGATGTTTCTTACACAGTTAAAAAGGCAAAATGGAAGTGGACGGGCACTGAGAGACAAACAAAGAAAGTGGAAGACCACCACGAAGATGGAAAGATGTCATAAAGGCGATAGCTGGTGCCACATGGAGGAGCAAAGTCCATGATCGGAAACTGTGGAGAAGCCTGGGGGAGGCCTATGCTGAAAAGTCTTAAATAAAAATAAATATACTTTAATTTATTATAACTTTAATGTTAAACTTTAAATGTAAGATTATCAATAAAGGCTATTTGAAATTGAAATTGAAATTGAACAATATAAAGGTGGAGATTTTGTGAAGCAAAGTGAAATACAAAGGGCACTTTTTAATTTCTGCGAAGGTGCGAGTTCGGTAATATCATAAATAAAAAAATCTCTAAATTTAATAACATTTACAAATTCAACCAGATATCAGAGAATCAAATTAAAACCGAAACTAACTTAATGTTGTAGCTTTTTCCAATGAGCAAGCATGATTAATAAAAAAATTATGTACTTTTTGAGATCAGATTGAAATTGAATTCTTAAACTCGTAATTATTAATTAAGTTGTTTCTAATCTAAGTAATATAAATTCCTTAGTTGTGCCTTCTGGATTAAGGTGCTAAGGAGCACAGTTTGTATATGCATAATTAAATATATACCATATGATTCAGTATGATCCGTCTATAGCAATAAGTAATTCGACATGATGTCGGAACATCCGTCTACTAAGTTTTCATCCTGCATGAAAGTTGGTAAATCAGCAAGAAAATGCAGATTGAAGGAAAGCTATTTCCAACAAAACGCTCCGCATCGGCTCAGAAATTGGTTCCTCTTTTCGCTCCACTGCCCGAAGAAAGTTGCTGCGCTACAACCTATTTTTATTATTTCGTTCCTGTTTCTGTTGTCTGATAGATGTTTGATTTTAATCTCCGGTACAATTTATTGAGACATGCCAAGAGGAAAAACGGCTGTTCTAGAAGTACGGACAGTGCTCTGGAGCTAGAAAATCACTTGTGCTAACTTGTATCAAGGATGAATGATGTGCAAGCTAAGATTTAATAAAAGAAAGGCTAGGCGCGCGCGAAATACTTTTGCGACAACATTTGCAACCAAGCAATACGGCCGGCTTGTTTGATGGACCTATGGACGCCTGCGACTGCAAAGAAGTCTTATATAATGATTATATAATAACTTTATGTTATGTAACTTATGAAGCCTGTTTTTATTTCTCCAACTCGGAATTAAATCTTCAGTTCACATATTGTGTATGTATTACGTGAAACATACCTAGTTATAATTATGTTTACAGTCTTACACCTTTTACATTCGTTATAAAACGTGCGAGCCGACTCGCGCACGAGGGTTCCGTATCTTACTATTTATTATCTTTTTGTAGCTAATTAGCATCTCTAGAGAACGTGATCTGCCGTCACTAAATATTTACCTGTTTCTGGATGTTACGCCGACTACTTTCGAACAGTATTTTTATGCTTTCGGAATAATCCTTTTACTCGTTACTTTAGGTCGACAAGATGTACCCTACAGGTTTTGATCCTCTTGTGTTCCTGCGAGTGATAATTGAGATCGTGTTTAGGTGTAAGTACCTGAGTAGAAGTTTAAAGTTTTCAGTTTCACAAAAAAAAAAAATTTGGCAGTCGGACAAGCGAACAACGAAGTGATCCTACAACGATTCCTTCTTTCCTTTTGAGGTCCGGGACCCTAATATAGGTACGTAAAGCGAAACAATGGCGTTGATGGCACAGTCAGCTAAAGTGGGCGACGGGACAAGTTACTCAAAAATATATATCACGCTATAACTGTATAAATAAACTCATATCTTGTGATGGTTGACAAATCGACTAGTTAACTTGCCAGTTATTGTCTGGGTAACTAATTTATTTTTGTTCATATAAGTATTTAATACGTTATAGCTTTACAGATATTTATAAACAGTTTGTCCTGTTAGCTACTCCTAATTGCAGCTGACTGTACACCGTCTGTGTCTATATAAAATATTTATGTGTAAGTAAGTAGAGGTATCTAAAGATTGAACAGCCAAGAGCAAGTTAAAGTTAACAGCCAAAATTCATTCATGTGTTTGCTTAAAAGGAAAATGAAAAATAAAATTGCCCAACTCAATTTCGTTGTATTCTTGAACAGACGAAAACCTTATCTTTCCGCCTTTATTATTTTCCAAGTCCGTCCGCAATATTATGCGAGATGGCATGGCAGATGGATCAGAAAACATAAATCTGACGTCTAAACATGTTTGCGCTGAGAACGCTTACTCCAACAAGATTTTTTTGGCTCTCCTTGCATTAATATTACCGGATTTCGTGTCGTTTAGCGCTCATGACAATAAGTAAAATTGACTGTAATACGCCTTTCAATCAATGTCTACGTGTAACGAGCGACACTCACTTTTATTTGGTATCAGTATCAGTCCAGATTAAATATTTCTGTATAAATGTAACAACGTAAAAGTTCAATTGTACATAACATTTTATGTTTGTAACGGGTATTTTCCACTTTGGTAAACGACGCGTAACCTTACTTAAACTCCCCCAATATCCATTTCAGGCGCATTTTATTTCGCCCTCAGAAATTTTGAAAAAGGAACCGAACAACTCATGCATTCATTTCATCACCTCCCCTTACTTATTTATTAGCCTTCACGCTCATAACGGCAGTTCTCATTCAGCGGGCTTTGTCAAATTGTAGGTATTCCATACTCGCGCCATGCATAGTTCCCACACACCCGCGCCGCCGGCGATTGAGCAATCTCGCGATACCTTATGGAAAATGTTATGTATTTACCTATAAAAAATATATTTTTTTTACTCTCAAACATGCTCGGAAACGTCTTCCTTTTTCATGACAAGTTTTTGTGGTGGTTACGTTGCTACCGTGGTAACTTGTAAGGAGATCATTATTTAGCGGTACGACCCCCACTGTTTATCTCTTTCCTCTTATTTTGTGTTCATCATGTTTCTATCCAGGCATGTACCTAATAAATGCTTTCGGAAAGGTTCGTACACAATTAATTCTACTAAACTACGTTCCCTAAGCTTCAGTAAAACGTAATATTTGCTTAACAAACAACAATTCATAAACATCTCAAGTCTTTTGTTCACTCATATATATTGCACATTAACACGTTCACTACGATAAGAGGTCTAAATGATTTATTTGTTGAGTCACTTTTTGGAAATTAAAAAAAAAAAACATTTTTTATCAATGATTTCGTGTTACTTCGGTCAGATTGCGGTTTGTTCTCCTCTACAGGTCGCATTTATCAACCGATTCTCGTGAAATTTTGTGAGCAAGTTCCATGTTTTTTTTTTTTTTGCAGAGTAATTTTTTGTAAAATTTTCAAAAAAAAACATTTTTATTGCTTTGTTCTTCTCTACAGGTCGCAATTCTCAACCCATTCTCGTGAAATTTTGTGAGCAGGGTCGATAATAAAAATACTCACGAGGTCTACAGCTCACATAGCCACTAGTATATAAATAATTGACAATTCCATTATTTTCATTGATAGAGTCAGATTGTGACATGTATAAGTGCCCTTGTGGCCTATTTTGAGAATATTTTTTTTTGATTTTGTATAATGTGAGGTTCTTCGTTGACTGTCGTAGCCAATTTTATGTAATAATGCAGTATTCAGTTTTCCAATTTTGAACCACAGCCGTCTCCTCCAACCAGCGATGAATATTCTGGCTTCGTGAATTGTTTATTGCGGAGGCGACGGGAGTTAGCGAGAAAAATGCGGCGTCATTCATTCGCGCTCGTCACGGACTCTAACTGCGTGTTGTGCGTTGTTTGGATTTAGTGCAAAAAATACGTTTCTGCCCTAGTACTTTTGTATTTTTACCCGCTGATTTGCATTGCTGCTTTTGAGGAAATTAGATTGGCGATGCACGTGATGTTTAGTAATAACATTTAGGTTAGTAATGATTTGCAGTAAATATGTAATTCTGTTTCAGCTGCAAATAAATGAATAGACAAAATGGCTTATCTGTAACCACGGCAGTGTCTCCGCCAAGTCGAACACTAGATACAAAGAGGCACGGCCGTACACATCGTTTCTCGAAGCCATTCAGGCCATCCCTAATATCCTGTATTTTTTTTTATTCCTTTACCTATTTGAGACAAAATTAATAGATAATAAAAAAATGATGCAGCATTTTCCACGTATCTATAACCTTCACAATATTTTGTTACACGGTTTACAAAGTGCTAACTTGTGCTAAGTGTGCACAACAAGCGTATCAAATCAACGCATCAAACTAAAACGCTTCACGATTTCAATTTTTAATTATATTGACTTAGGCGACTTCCTGACTTGGCGGGGCGGGATCGATATATGTGTCATTTTCTTCTTTGACGGAAACTTACTGACGTTGCAAAGATTCCCAGTTGACAGAATACTGTCAGTATTACATTTTCGCAGTAGTAATACTATGCGTAGAAGCGGACCAGTACTGCCTTCGCATCGTCCCGCTTCCGCGCATCCCGCGCCAGTCAGGAAGCACTCATTTAAATGTAGGGCCGCAGTAAAAAGTAGTACTGAGTTGACTGACAGTTGACACTGACAATGACACTTTTCTCATATCGTACCGCCCCCGCACCGACAAATCAGGAAGTCGCCTTAAACTACTAGCAGCGTAGCAGCATGGTACACATACAACACGATTCAAGATATTGTATGGAAAATTACATTAATAAAATCTCTAGTCCAGACAGTAGTATTATGAAAACCGCAATATTCTTGATGTGAATGTTAACCCTTCGCTATACGAGTTTCGCACATCTCAAGACATTTCAGTCGATCGCCGATAACACCGATACTCTATTACCATAAGACGGTTGTTTACCCCTAAGGCGCAGCATAAGTTTCGGCTGTCTGTAAAGGCCTTTTCCAAATAATTCATATAGTTTTATATACAAGCTTTATTGTAGATAGAAATTATTACCAACCCATGATTTCAGCACTTTTTAGATAAACTTTATCCAGTTCCGACAAAATGATTCCCTCCTCACATTCAGCAAGACATCGCTAATAAAAATTATACAAATAAGTTCACGCGTGGAATTACGTCTTATTTTATCCATTATCCGGTGATTTTATTATGTTTCAACTGTGATAAAACAGCGAAACTTATTATAAAAAAATAAGTAAACAATAGTGATGACAGTCCATTGTCATTTTTGAAAATTTAATCGAAGTTGCCAGTTGTGCTCACTAATACTAAATTGGTAAGTAACTATCACAGAAGCCAACGGTAATTGAGCTAGATGCATGAAACGTAAGACTAAATAAAATAAAGATTAATTTAAAATAAGATTGTTGGTACCTATGTTTGCGATTCTAGTCACAAAGTGAGCTTGTTTGCTCGTGAAAACGAGTAAAGTGTACAAGTGCGCCAAACGAAGGCAGTCGGTGCCCAGTGCCGTTGGCTGCCCTCCAGTGCATTGATTTAAATGTGTACGAAGTGTACTCACGTTACATGTATAACGAAGGTACCTACTAGATTTTGATTAAGGCACATTCAGGTAAAGTACAGTCGTGTTGATTTGAATTGTACTCAATTATACTAAATATTTAGGGTTCCGTACCCAAAGGGTAAAAACGGGGCCCTATTACTAAGACTTCGCTGTCTGTCCGTCCGTCTGTCTGTCACCAGGCTGTATCTCAAGAACCGCGATAGATAGACAGTTGAAATTTTCACAAATTATGTATTATGTATTTCTGTTGCTGCTATAACAACAAATACTAAAAACAAAAAAAAAACTATTTAAGGGGGGCTCCCATCTTATCTTATCTTATCTTATTAATATGAGGGCCCTTGCGGATGCACCTCGGCCCAGTGGGATCTTTTGTGCAATTGCCTCCTCCTTTATACCTACTCCAAGCTGCTCTCCAACATTTCCACAAACCGGATGATGGAGTTCATCGGGAGTACTCTGAATTCCTTTGGTTCAGGGTACCCATTTCCAAAGGAATTCATTCTCTCTCTGGCAAGGACGTGACATTCACACAATAGGTGTTCCATTGTCTCGTCATCCTCACCACACATCCTACATTCTATGTCATCTGCTAGTCCCATCTTGGCCATGATTCCTTTGACCCCGAAGTGACCTATAAACACCCCAGTTATCATTCTGAGCTGCTTTCTGCTGTATTTCCAAATCTTTTTGGTCCAGTCTATATCCACTCCTTTCATGAAGAGCCTTGAGTGCATTAAGCCCGCCTTATTCCTCCACTCATGTTGGTGTTTGGTTTTGGCGCGGTCTTTCACGGCTAATGTTATGGTTCTCTGCGAGAGTCCCACGAACGGTTCTGGATCTACAAAACAGTTTGCTGATCCATTTCTTGCAAGCTCATCTGCTTTTTCGTTGCCGATGAAGCCCTCGTGCCCCGGTATCCATATCAGTTGCACTTTGTTGAGTGTCCCAAGCTTATTGAAAACTTGGATACCATTATACAGGAGGGCTCCCATACAACAAACGTGATTTTTTGCAGTTTTTAAAGATAATGGGATGGAACCCTTCGTGCGCGAGTCCGACTCGCACTTGGCCGGTTTTAAATTATTATAAATATTATAATCTTAACGCATACTCAATTTTTTTTAAATTAGACTTGATAGGTCTACAGTTGTTTTACTTGTGTTTTGTTTATATTTTACTCTCATGCTCATATTTTTAAAGCACTTTTAGATTTTTTTTTAGCTTTTTTATTAGGATATTCTTAGGGTGTCTTCCGTAACCGTGATCGTTCGTTCGTAATGGAAACATAATTTACTGTGAAGGAGAATTATAATACTTAATAATAATAAGAAAAATAGTTAAAATCATATTCCGTGTTATGTTTTGAATTAGGTACCTATGTTATCTATATTATTTAACAAAGCTATCATTAGCATTACGCTAAGTTTGGTTCATCGCGTCATGAATAAAGCCAGGTATTCACGCCTCTCTTTTCTTTAATGATGTTGAACGATGCGACACTGTCTGCGTCTACAGTAAAGACCATCATGCCCGTTATGAAAAAAAACCTGGCACCCCATTCATGGCTCGCCATGGTATAAAAGCATCCTCTTAGTTATTCAAAGAGTTTTGTACAGGCTGTTCGACTTGGCGTCATTGAGGCGGGTTGGGAAAATTATCAACAGCAAGTGGCCCGTAAATTTTCATACCAGAGCCGTTGCTCCATTAAAAGATTGAAAGAATGTTGCTCCATTCTGTGTTAAAAGAAAATAAATAGTTAAAGAAGTTACATAAACTATAACATGTCTATTTTTGGGTTCCGTACCAAAAAGGTAAAAAAGGAACCCTATTGGTTTCACTTTGTCTGTCTGTCTGTCTGTCTGTCTATCACATCGCTAAATATCTCAGGAACTACTTATCCTATCGATTTGAAATTTGGAATAGTTATAAACAAGGGTAACCCAGATACATAGAAGATGGTTTTTTAAATTATTTTATTTTATTCTCTGTGAATAATGACAGATAAAAGGGGGTTCAAAATTTTAAAGTCTGGCAACTATGTCAAGTGGGGTATCATATGAAAGGGCTTGACTTGTACATTCTGAAACAATTTTTAGTTTTTTTTTCGTTGGTGAAATTTCGATTTACGAGGGAAAATGTAAAAAAAAATACCATTCCCCCCCCTTATCTCCGAAGTTTACGAAGAAAAAAATTTGAAATTATTACACAACATTAATTTGCATGTATATTTTACAGGAAAATTATAGCCATAGCCCTATCTAGTTTTTCTTTTTTTAATCATCAAAAAACTCTTCTATACCTACTAAGTTTGTAATTTAATCACCTTTGTATATATTTTTGTTTTATATTTAAATTTACAAAATTACGTTAAAAATACCTTCTTTCAAATAAAAAAACAATTATTGAAATCGGTTGATGTGATAAAGAATTATCCTTGAAAAACCAACATACGTACTAAGTTATTCAGTCGCGCAAATTAGCAACACAATGCGCCGATAGATGGTGCTGTCATGTTTTTTTAAGATTGTTCCTGAATTAATGGGGTCGGGACGGGTACACAACTACATATACAAGACCTGTGTACGGAACCCTCGGTGCGCGAGTCGGACTCGCACTTGACCGGTTTTATTTATTATATTATAACTAGTGGCTCTGTGAGATGTAAGACCCCGTGATTTTTTAAAAAACTTCCAAAAACTGACTCGACAGCAAAAATCTGTACTATTATCGAACCTATCGGTTGACGAATGCTACCTGTAGAGAAGAACGAACCGAAATCCGGCAGTACAGAAACATAAAAAAATTGTTGAACAGCCTCCTAGCCACAGTCGCGGACAGAGTGGATGGGGCCTTCCTGCAAGCCTGGAATGGCTTACATTTGTCACATAGGATAAGTTACATGTAATACTAACATAGTTTTTAAGTTTCATTGTTACTAATACGATATGGACATTTCCGAAATAAATTATTATTGATTGATTGATTGAATATTTTTTCTCAAAATTTATTTATTGCCAAAAAGTGGTCCAGTTGTGAATATTAACAATCTAGGGACCCACTCGAAACATATTGAATTGTCAACATGACCTATTCACGTACAGAAGAATTACATAATTATGTCTAAAAGATCGTCTCATATATTTTTAGTAGAACTTATTATTATAACAATACCAATGGGCCGAATATTCTCTACCGGAGAACTGGAGTTGGAATGAGTAACTTGTATAAAATAATAAATTAAATATGAAGCCCAGGAAAGTTTTAAAACCATTGCTCCGCGCATACATTCAATAAAAGAGGAATTCATATTTGAATGATTCTAGAAATTATTCGAATTAAGTACCTACGTATTTTTTCCAACCGCCGTTTTTTTTTCTAATGGGGTTGGCGGCTGCCAAACTTTGCCACTGGAGTTTGTGCCATCTCGATTGATGCACATTTAACTTAAAACGGAACCCTATTGGTGTCGCCAGGGCATCCGTCCGTCGGTCGTTTGTCACAAAATTTGTTCCGAAGAATTTTTTGACTTCCCATTGACCTACGAGTATGAACTTGAAATTTGGTGACAATGTTCATTATTACTCATACTTATTTTATTTATTTTATTACTTTCATTATTACAAATACATTGATAATATATTGATATTCCAATTATTTTCATTCAAATTACCTTATTTTTCCTATTAAAACAAACTTAATTTTGCGGTTGGTTCGGAACGCTAATGTGCGGAGTCCGACTCGCACTTGGCCGGTCTTTTTTTGCATTAAGGAAATCTCAATATTTCCTAATTGTATGGTACGACGTTACAATTAACGCATTTTACAGTCAAATACTAATAAAGAATATACATGTATACCTAACACGTAATAGTACCTACCTACAATACACTCACTCTTCTCAGCTGGGCTAGGATTAGTGAACCAGCGACAAAACTTTCAGTAGCTCGATTCCACGTACTGACGCCACCGTTGAAGCCGCTCAACCAATCTCACACAAACTCTTGGATTATTACAGTGTTAAAAACGTCCTCGTGGTCGTGTCGGAGGTTTCCCCTGGATTTCCCCCAGGCCACTCTCCAACCGCTCACTGCTATCGCTTTATTGGGCCCGGCCTATAAAGTCACAGTCGGTTAAAAAAAAACCTACAATACAATACGCACGTACTTACTCGTAATACTACCAATGTAAACCAGCGCGGTATATAATAACGTAACGTTTTCGACCGTTAGTACGATAGATTTAAATGTCAAATCCCATACTAAAACTGACATTAAATACGTACCAACGGCAGTACATATCGTTACGTGATTACCCCGCTATTCAATGTTCATCGCAAGTAAATTTCTAATATATATTAGGTACTTAAATGTTAATAACCATCTTAGGTAGGGGTAGGGGCTTAAATGTTAGTAAATATTCTAGGCAGCTAAACTAAATGTGCTATCATGGCGGCTAAACCTGGCACGCCAATCAATATTGCCCAAGTTGCCTTCACAAACAATCTCCCGATAATAATAACTAATATCACGGGAATGGATACACTTAATCGCTACGCTTATGCCTGCGTCCGGCCAAGGAAAATAACTGGAGTTCTGAGGTAGGTAATATGGACAAAAAATTTGAATGAATTTCATAAGGGTTTTATTGAATTAACAACTAGCTCATCGAAATGTACATCACGAACTGGAAATAATGATATATATATACATAGTATCAGCTTTATCTATTTTTTTAGGAACTGATGGAACTCATTCGAATTTACAAATAAATAAATCAGACGAACATAATATTTTGGAACCTATTGCACGATGTAAACTTATTGCACGATGTAAACCTATTGCACGATGTAAACCTATTGCACGATGTAAACCTATTGCACGATGTAAACCTATTGCACGATGTAAACCTATTGCACGATGTAAACCTATTGCACGATGTAAACCTATTGCAGCTAAACGTAGTGTATTTAGAACATTAGTGCGATATCTCAGCTGAAACAGCTATTTAAAAGGAAGAGCGTTTTTTAAAACAAGCAATAAAATCAAGTGGCCGGCTTGCCGGATATCTGACACGGAACTAATTCCCACTATATTTTAATCCGGAAAATACAAAGGAGCCCAATTTGCATAAACCTCGACTGTTTGTTTCATGCCAGAGCTATATCCGCTTTACTGGGGACTGAATTCTGTACGCAATTTATCTGTTTGCAACACGCGGTGGCTATTCTTTTGATAGCAGTTTTTGCTATCGAGTAACTGTAGGCTTGACAGAGTTGTATCCCGGCCAACAATCGCGGAGCGGTCTAGACACAAAACAAAAAAAGGATCGTATTCGACTCCGTAGATACAAGAAATTTTCGTTTTAAACGACGTTTATTTTGCAAATAATCCAATACAATAAGACCGAGAGTGGGCGGCACTTACAATCTTCAAAAATGCTGTTGATTTTAATTAAAAGGTAAATGCAAAAGCCCATATTTACAAATTGGCTGTACCTACAAAGTGTAATTAAGACAAAAAAGGCGCCGTAAAGGTAGGAACGAGTTTGTAAATAATTAAATTCATACCACAAGCCCCGAGTGTATTTCAAATCCGTTAGAATTTATCGTCGTCGTTCGCCACTTAACACGCGATATAAGAGATGTTTGGACGTGAGGAATCCCGAGGCGTTTGTGAATATTCATGCCCTCGGCAAACTTCGTGAAACTTTAACCCAAACTTTTTATACCTACTTGTTGTATCGCCCACAACTACCTACTCGTATAACCAAGATATTGTGAATCCTCAAGCCGTTTCAAGTATTTGTTTACGTTTGGATGTCCAGAAATTTTGTATATTTTTACCATATCACTATTTAGATTGATTGTTGATTGAGTTTAATAATAACTGTATTTTTTGTTTAATGTAATTTTTATATGAAATTTTTATAAAAATATGGACATAAGGCGTGCTAAAACTCTTGCAACCTGCCCAGTTAGCAGTTAGTATGTCGCATTATCTCCGCTACCCAAAGGTTGTCTGGAAGAGATCGCTTCTTAGCGTTAAGACCGCCTATTGGTTATCTATTCTGTACTGTGTTAATTTTGAGGTGTGCAATAAAAAGTATTGTATTGTATTATATGGTATATGTACACCTGCCGGCATAACGATACCTTTATTCCTAGTTTCTGTTATACTCGAGTATGATATCATGATCCTATAATAGTAAGCGCATACTCCGATAGGATCATGATATCTAGTATATTAGCAATGTAGCCGGATAATTAGCACTGTATGCGCCCGTGACTGCTCCTCCGGGGCACCGTATTATTCCCGCGCACGTACTATTTAGAGGAGACTAATTCATAAAATCGAGTTTCTAGCATACCTATTTGTAGTACAATCTAAATACATGCTTATTTTTACAGGGTCGGCAACGAGCATGTGGCATAGGACTTGCAAGTGTCCATAGGATAAGGTGACCGCTACCATCAGGCCGTACCCTTGTTTGCCACAGACGTCGTATTTAAAAAAATATTAAATATATTCTACAATTTGTTGAAATCAAGTACCTAATCACAGTTAATATTATCAACTAGCAAGATCGATACCTTTGCAGACAATGTTACCATCTACGCTAAGCGACCAGCCATTCAAACTAATTAGTAAATCCCATGCAATGTGATTACTAAGTAATCACCCAAGTCCTAGAGTTTATCCGGAAATTCTCAATGACGATTCTTGTTAGTACCTCGCTCTGTTATCCGTATTCTTTACACTTGCAACACTTTTAAAATAATCTTCCCAAACGTAGGTAAACCGTAAATCCTAATAAATTGTCTAGATGTGGTAACGAGTTCGCGGTGCAGTCTCTGCGGATACCTATTTTATTAGATTTACTGAAGCGTTTGTCTGCTAAAGGATTATTTACGACCATTTGCTTGTTCAGTGGTAGAAGTTTAAGTTGAAAATCAAAATTTCCAAAGAAAAACGTCTTAAATTGGGAAAAAAATAACACTGCAGATTTTGACTCTGTGGCTATGATATCACGAAATATATATTTCACTGATACGTACCAATTCTCAAAATGAAGATTTGAATATGATATTCCATAAACAATATAAAATACGTTTTTCCTCAGCATTACTTAATTTAGATCAAAGAGGACCAAATACGGCCGAATAATTAACAAAATTATTCAAAACATACTTTAACATTGTTAATGGAATATCATATTCAAATCTTCATTTTGAGAATCGGTACGTATCTATATATATGTACATAATCTTTGATAAGTAAATCCAATACAAATGTAGTTTATACAAATAGAACTGACAAGTGGGAGTGCTTCATAAAATACAGTCAGATTTGTTAGATACCTTTTTTTTCTTTCAATGTACTGTAGAATTTGCTACTTCTTTCTGCTGGTAAAAATATCTTAGATTAGCATACCACCTTTTTTTATTTATATATACCCCTAAGTTCTGCAAGAATGTATCCTTAAAACAGTATCCTTGCACGGTAGACATGATTCTAGAGAATCAGTGCTTAAATCTGACTAGTTGATATGTTGCGCCGGTGTAGCCTGCTGCCCGTGTCAGTCGCCATCAAGTAGTAGCCTGCAATTATTCAAGCCGAATGCCTTCCTTCCCAGCTGACCCGGCCTTCTGCTGCTCAGACTGCACCGGCAAATGTTAACCTACGCCAGTATATTTAGCAAGAAGAGATATTTGTGTATTTAGTAAAATTTAAGCGATGCGATCCAATCAGACAGAAGTTTTATGTTCGAGTACAGTTTTAAATAAAGTCTATCCATACTAAAATTAAATGCGAAAGTGTGTTTGCATGCCTGTTTACCTCTTCACGCTTAAACCGCTAAACCGATTTAGATGAAATTTGGTATGGAGATAGTTTGAGTCCCGAGAAAGAACATGGGATACTTTTATCCTGGATATCATCCCTTAAGGGGATGGAAGTTTGTGTGGAAGAGCGATGACTATAGGTATTAAGCGACTGATATAAAATAATAGTAGCAATTAAATTCTATCGCGATGAACGAATTCCACGCGGACAAAGTCACGGGCAAAAACCTTTCTTTATACCTAAGCCATGGAAACACGTGAAAATGGCACAAAACATTCCGGTTCAGGCGCTACAACGAGAAATTTAGAAACTTTGAAACGCTGTGCTGCCCAGACTAGCAAACAATAGGGGTTGATTTTTAGATATTATATATTCTTATATATTATATATTTATATATTCTTGACCATATGATTGTGGTACTGACAATAGCCGAAACATGATTGCTTAAAATTTTCTCGATAGAAAATAAATCCAAAGTTGAGTCTATATTTTCCTTTTCTTACTCAGCTTACTAAAACAACGCATTATTAAAAGACACGATTAAGTTAATATGATGGTATTTTACCTCATCTAAACTCTGTCAAGAGGAAATTTAATAAACCTGCACACAGTCTGATATTTAACGAGATTTGTCTAAAAAAGCCATCCTCGGAGAGTATTGCATCCCGTTTTGTCGTGAGCGAAAAACATAAGGGCGTCTCTTTTAATCGATATATCGCCTTAAGCTTATTTTTTATGTTCACAGCCTAGTAATCGGTTTATTAATTATATCGGCGGACAGTGTATTAGTGTAATATTTGAATACTCTATATATTTGTCTAATCACTTTAAAGGGGAGTATACTTAGTGAAATAGTAAGTGTTTCAGGCGGCACAATCTGAATTATTTAATATTAAATGACCTTATTAAAAAAGTAATTTACAAAGTAATATGATAACTAAATAGCGTTAGGTTAGTATTTATCAGATTGCAGTCACCACCGCGACCGCTAACAAGATCCAAAGTGAACTCGGTGGGAGTAACGCGTACCTATAGGATAATTAGTATCGCTACCTCGCGGCGTCTCATTTATCGTGCTCCGCTGGGAGGTGGGTCAGCCAGCAGTAAATCTACCAACCTGAGCGCTCTTGTCTTTGTAAACTTGAAAATCTAATTACATTTACAGCTCCGCTTTAGTTCGCCTTTCCTGCTAAATTTGCATTCTCCCTTGATTTTTGTCCGCTTTCCCTGAGATAAGATTTCTTTCTCTAGTTGTTTTAAAATTGCTGTATTAAATGTGTTCTAAAGTAATTAAAACTTTGATTCGACCGGTTTCTTCCCGCAGCGAGGCGACATGCTTTGGGCGCGTGCGTGGCAGGTGGGTGTTTGCCGAACCGTCGGTTTCTCTGCTCGAACAGGCTCAATAAAGAGCGTCTCTATGTTGTAAAGGCGTTCCAAATGCTTATTTGCATTCAAGAAGGCTCCCTGAACGGGCCAGCAAGTGTACGGGAACGGCTATGAAACGTTGGTACTCGGTTCGAAACGCTAGACGGAGAGCTCCCCTGATAGTGATTAGACGATGCTAATACCATTTACTTTCCAACTTCCCTGACTCACCGACCGTTACGTGAACACCCGCTATTTATTTTAGTGCGCTTTCCAAATCATCTTAAACGGTCGATTTAACGGTCCATTCTTTCTGAAAATATTGTTATGAATTTTACTTAGAAAGAAGCTATTCGTTTCCCTTGAGTTGATGCCTAACAAAATAATCACGCTTCATTTCTTTGTTGTGATATTATATTGTTATACATAAATCAACTAGGTACCGAGTTGCCGATTGTGTCTGTTTCGAACTACCACTAGACACAACACAACAAGCCATAAATTCCTTATCTACACGTTAGGACTTGAGCCAAAAATCACAACAAGCGCCTAACCGCTATCCAGTAAAAGAAAAAAAGCCACGTTAAGTCCGCGTGTTCGCGTAGAATAAAGGCGATTATTATAAGCGTCAGCAAAAACCCCGGCATGAATGCATGTAGAGATATTCTCACACGCTAAAAACTGAATTTTGCAGGAAAAAATAAAGGTGTAATTTGATGTTCGCTGCGCTAGCGTATAGTGGCCCTCACCGGGGCTTCGGCCACGTTAAAACTGCAACCATAAAACTTTAGGCTGCCGGAGTTGGTCCACCGCCGACCGCGCCGCGGAACTTCCACTGCATTACGAGAAGTAAACCTGCAGTTAAGTGTTTACTTCGCACATTCCAAGGCATTCTGCTACCAACTTGAACCATAAAAACGGCCTGACTCCTGCTTCCTTGTTTTGATAGTTTACTGCATCGCAAATGTTTATCTCATTAACAAAATAAAGGATACATAGCTCAGGGAGAAGACCATGTTTTTGTATTTATATTTGATTAGTAATTGTGAATTTAAAAAATACTTTAAAGTGTATACTGGCAAAATGTTCTCGGAGTCCTAAAAATTACATAATTGTATCCATTTTCTATACAGATAGCGTAGGTACCCAAGTTAAAAATAATATTTACAACAAAGTTACATGCATGCAAACAATCTATTGTGTAACTTTAACATAATTCCTGCCACAAAATGGTTCGGGAAACCCGTTGTGGCCGATGTTAGTAAAAAATTACAACTAAAACTTTCAACATGCAATAAAAAGAGGTAGGTAGGTATTTATAAACTTTGGCCTCATAAAATATTTGCGAAAACTGCAATTAAACAAGAAACGAAAACTAGATAAAACATTTTTATACAAGATACTCAGAAATGTTCACCTTAGTGTTGCAAAAACAGTGCGGAAACTTCTTCGTTACGGGCTAGAATTTACAATCGCAACGGTCGAGCAAGTGTGCTAAATGTCACAATTTCACATTTATACATTTTATCTAGACTAAGAATGGTCAAAAGTTATTTTAAAGTTTATTTTATTTATAAAATGTCAGCATCTTATAAGGTTAACCCTTAATACAAGTCACTAACAATGAAAAGTTTTTTTAAATACAGGGTAATTACGAAATTTTTGAAGGGGATTTGGATCGGCTTGGATGACACTCGCAAAAAATAATTAATTTCAATTAAGGTTCTGCTATACTACATCGGTTCAATCCGACAGATGCCCTCTACGGAAATCAGATCACATGATTACCATGTAGTTTCACATGTTTCCTTTCTTTCTGAAAATGGAACACTTCGATCAAGGAATGTACCTATTTGGATTTTTTATTTAATTTATTATTTTGAATGTCTTTTGTTATTTCAAGATTTTTATGTGACGTACCTTTCTGTAGCTGTGGAGCTGATTAAATGATAAGTTTATCTATTTTATCTGTGCTATTTTCAGACTCATGCATAAACGCCGTTTCCAATCAAAATAAAAAGTAACAATTCTAAACTAATTGAAAAAATTTAAAGAGCTGCCTGCTAATGAACGGTTAAGTTCATTAACTCACTTCATAAGCCAATAACTGATACTTGAGATCGGTAATATTAAAAAGGGGTGGACAAGGTTTAGTAATTCACTCCCTGATCATCGCTCAGTTGGCTTGGCAGTGATTGCAGCAATTATTCAGCTCGCCGCTTCCCCCTTAGCAGCCGCCGCCTCGCGCCGCAGGTAGCTCCACAGATCACCTAACGCAGATGTTTCGTACACCGAACAAGATCAGGAGCCCTGATTTATAGCGGTTGCCTGGTGGTGACCAGTCATGTGCGGTCATTATTTTACTGATAATTACTAATACTTAATAAGGAATCTCATGATTAAAGGAAATCGTACACATAACATTTTGTTTTAAATCCACCTAGCTCAATGTTCTTGGATTATAGCTTTAAGGATGATTCACGCTACACCATTCCGTGTCCGGGCCGGCCCGTTTTCTAGTAGGTACAAGAAATCGAAGGCGGCCGCCCGTCCGTCGATTTCTTGTACTACAAAACGGGCTGGCCCGGACACGGAACGGTCTAGCGTGAATCATCTATTACGCTACTATTTAAATGGCGTTATTGCGTTGTTGTTATTACCTATAAGTACGAATGATATCATGGAATGATATATCTAAGCAAACAAATTAACTTTAATGAAACCATCACAGCACTGATATGTTATCCGCTTCTGTTGGGATTAAATATCCATGTGTCGAATGTAAGCCGGTTAATATTCATAAATGCATCATAGATACCTATTACCTATTGTAAGGGTAATAATATTTTTGAAATATAATTGCCCTTCTTAAAGACATAATTCTTATTGCTATTAAAACATTTCACTTATTAAAAGATTGTCAATTGATCTGTTTGAAAAGTCACGCCGTCAGTGGCGTGACTTGTTTAACGAACCTATTGGAGGGGATGGATTGGAAGGGATAAAAAGGCTGGCCAGACTCACAAGCGGGGACTAGCGCATTCGATTAAGAGCGGTTGAAGTGTCAAGATCTTGTATAAGCCTGAATTTACTGTTAAACTGTGGATTTGTGTAAAACTAATAAGATATATAATTAACATGATTATTCAAATGGATGTGATGTTTCAATCCTGACCTACCAGCGACAATACTATGTTGATTACCACATTGTATATAATTTTAACAAACTACCTATATTGTGTCTACGCAGTGTTTATCTACGTAATAAGGGACATAGAGAAAGTGTTTAGAAATTTGAACACAGGCTTTGAGAAAGTAACCCTATGCTGAATCAGTTTAATGATGTAATCTGATCATGTGAATAAAGGTGCACCGTCATTACTTGTATATACTCGTACCTGGAAATCGAAGCAGAATTAGAAGGGACGGACGGTATCGCTCGGCGATTGATGCCTCGGCCGGAGCAGATTCCCAGCGTTCGCCACCTTCAGCCACGATGTGACTTATGCCTAGTCAATTATTCCTTTTCAATGTCACTTACGTAAGCGTAGTTCGTAGTGTGACTCCAATGAATGTTTCTGAATACTCTGTCTGTCGTTGGCACCGTAGCTCCTAAAAGAGGTGGCACCAATTTCAACTATCGTTATATAGAAAAAATAATGAATGTTTTCGAGTGGCGAGGTCACAGTACTGGAGTCATTTGCGATCGCAGAATACCGCCTCGACTCAAAGGGTTTGTGTACAAGTATGTTATCCGACCAGTCCTTTTAAGTATATGGCAGTGAGACGTAGCCGGTTCTCGAAAGGCACATTCAGCAGCTTCGTGTTACAGAAATGAAGATGTTGCGATGGATGTGCGGCGTTACGCATGCGGATCGCTTTCGTAACGAGTACCTACATCCGTGGTAGTCTCGGTGTTCGTAACGTATGTATATAGCGGAGAAGCTCCAAGAATTTCGCCTTCGCTGGTTTGCTCACGTCTCTCGTAGGCCATCTGACTACGTAGGAAACAAATAAATGCCTTGACCTAGCCCTCGACGGCTGGATGTCGTGAAGGCCGACATGAGCGAGAACGGGCTCACTAAAGAGGATGCCCAGGATCGTGCAAAGTGAGCTGGAAAGCGGACCGTGGCAAGAGCCGGGATAACGGTACGTAGAAGAAGAAGAATACATGTGCACTGTGCCACAAAAGAGATGGGGCCGATTTCGACGTTATTGTACAAATCATTATAAAAAAAATTACAGTGAAAATTTACATTTCGTATGGAAAAGTAACACGGGTTAATACGGGGCAATGGACACAGTTTTTTCTTACTATACACAATATAACGCTTAAATATATATATGGTTTTGTAGTCTCAAAATTGACTAAGTTCTATTTTTTATTTTCAGTAAAATAATTTAGAATATACATATTTGTAAATGGTATAGTTTTGTACAATTCAACTTTCTAACTCTACGAATATCTTAAAAAACTAAGAGAAAACTACGTTACCCGGAGCCGCTTTACGAACTTTTGAAAGAATAACTTCAATCCCTCAAACCAATGTTTACTACACAACCTCTAAAAATATGATTTATCTTTCTTGTTTGAAATTCAAGTAGATTATAACTCAACTTCAGGAGTGAATCAAGACACTTTTAAGTGGAATTCTCGTTTATTTAGTTTTTAGGATTCCGTACCCGAAGGGTCAAAACGGAACCCTATTGCTGTCACTCACGCGACCATCCGTCCGTCCATCCGTCGTATGTCCCACAAGTCTTACAGCTAAACGGTTGGAGCTAAAGGCTCCAAATGTTCACAAGGCGATCAAATACTTAAATACGGTTTCCTAAAAATAATTAGAAATTTAAATGGTAATAGCATCCGTACCTAGTACCTAAATGGATTTCAACATTTGGCATTTAAGCGAAAAGTGTTGTAATATTTTTTTTCGAGAAAGCTTCAATAAAGCTTATTTTTTTATATTCGAGAGTTTTTTTATATATTCTTACTGCATCCCATCGTATATTATTACAAAGCTAAATCGAATGTGAGTAGGATTTGTAACTAGCGACTAGATATACTCTTTCATATCTGGTTACTCATGAGACTAATCCAATTATTATTTGATTTTATTGTTATAGAAATAGAATACAACCTGTATGTATACATGAGGCAATTTTTTATACTTATTGTTAATATGAAAGGCGTAGCTTTAATGTTAACAATCTAAAGAATACTCTCATTCTCCAATAACGGTTTCAAAGCGGAACGCCAACAAAAAGCCTCTACGAAAAAATGCCCGTACCTACTAAGTTTGTCTCATCAACAAAATGCTTTTTCGGGCGAATACAAAAGGGAAACGAATACCAATCCATAAAGTGTAATAGCGATTTCCGACAAAGTGAACAACGTAACGAAGGCAACAAAGTTTGCGAAGTAGGAAACAAAGCAGGCCACCTCCATGGTAACAAATGTACGCCCGGATATCATACTTAACTTTTCTTTATCTACTTAGGGGAGTGATATGGTATCCATTAGGAATGAGGTCGTGAATTTTAATTATATAAATGTTAATAGGTACGTGAGTTTAGAAGATGCGCGGGTTAGCTATGGTTGTATCTGTGACACATATTACGAACACATAAACAATGTGAACTCATAGCTCCGACGCTAACGCACATATAGAAAATGTGCATGTATAGCTTAACACACAACATGGCTCACCCGCGCTAGTGAGATAAAAGTACTGACGTAAATAGATTTTAATGTCGTACAATTAAATTTATTCACTTTTAAGGTTACCCGATATTCAGGATGTATTACAATAAGTGTCATAACACACAATGCTTGGTCGAGGGCTGACTGAACGTGTACCAACTACCAACATCTTCTATCCGCACGGCTTTTTCGAACTAAGTGTTTACCCGCAATTGACGCAACAATTTCCCGTAATGGATAGAATGGCCGATCTTTTTTGACGCTTGCATTTATATTTTACTGGAATACAATCGCTTACGAAGATGAAATCTTAAAACCGTCTATCTATAGTTGACATAACGATATTTTAAGATTACAACGAGTTCACGCAGTGTTGGAGTCAAGAAATAACGTTCTATATTAGGTACATGTGACAAAACACAATCGTGGCAAAATGTAAATGGGGATAAAAATGAAACGGTGAAAAAATGCGTTCGGGGTACCCATCTAACAAATCTTTCGGAGCGCAATTAATGCTCCGCTATAGAAAACTAATTCATCTGACGATTTTTGATGTAAACGCCAGGAGATTGATAAGAGATACTAACATCTTTTTGTCATCTTAAATGCCCCACGACCACGATTACTTTTCTATTGAAAGTTGCTAGTTTTGTAGCTTCAGAGGGGCATGCACTTCTTTGCTGATAATACCCTATACTCGTTTATGTAATACTAGCTGTTGCCCGCAACTTCGTCTGCGTAGAGCTCGGTTTTTAGTTAAAACATCGTAATATCCAGGAAACGGTATAATAATTGTGGTACTTTTACCCGGTGAGACCAAATTATTAATATGCTGTACAGATATAAATCGGTCAACCCAAATTCTCAACCCCTCTAAAAATCCCTTTAGGTTAGGTTAGGTTAGGCTATTTTTTGTGTGAGTTGACACGTATCTTGTCGTTTTCTCTTCGTACTACGTATTTAATTATGGACCTGTAGAAATTTCGTTTCAAACATCTATCCAAATCCACAAATCCTGAAATCATTGAAACAGTCTTTTTGTGAAATGAAAGTCTCTCAATTAAAATAATGTTGCTCCCCATACAAACTTTGAACCCCTTTTTAACCCATTTAGGAGATTAATTAAAAAAAACGCCGAAATTTGTTTTGTTGTATTTAAACAGAGACTCTGTAAAAAATTTGAAGTCTCTCTATTAAAAAAATGTTGCTCCCCATACAAACTTTGAACCCCTTTTTAACCCCTTGAGGGGATGAATGAAAAAAAAACGCTGAAATTAGTTTTATAGTATTTAATTTAAACAGTTACTGTAAGAAATTTTAAGTCCTTCACTCAAAAAATTTTTGCTTCCAATATAAACTTTGAATCCCTTTTTGACCCCTTTAGGGGTTGAATTTCAAAAAACGCAGAAATTAGTTTTGTTTTATTTAAACAGAGAGTCTCTGTAAGAAATTTGAAGTACCTCACTTAAAAAAAATTTGCTCCCCATACAAACTTTGAACCCCTTTTTAACCCCTTTAAGGGATGAATTTAGAAAAACGCTGAAATTACTTTTTTTGTATTATTATAAGGAACTTCCATACAAAGTTTGAAGACTCCCACTTTAAAAAAAAATTGTTCCCCATACAATATTTCACTCCTATTTTCAACCCCTTAGGAGACGAAAATTTTTAAAACGCAGATATCACTTACATTGTCTTATTTTAAGGGGTTTTTGTACAAAGTTTCAAGTCTATACCTTTAAAAAATTATTGCCCCCCATACAAACTTTGCACCCCTGTTTTACCCCCTTAGGGGTGGAATTTCCAAAAATCCCGTCTTATCCCTTGCCTACGTTATATAACCTAACTGTAGTGTAAATTTCAGGTTTCTAGGACCGGCGGTTTCGGGGGGCGGTGATTAATCAGTCACCCATCAACTTTATATATATAGAAGATAAAGGCTTTGTTTTATACAACATTGTCTTATGTTGTGTTCCTGTTGTAGTATTGTCTTGCAACAACTCTTATACCTAAATAAAATTTATATATACCAAATTGAATATTCTGTACTTTGTTCTCAGTTTTGTATCTGAACTAAATTTTATTGAATATATTAATGTGATAGGTATGTGTACGACCTACATACGATAGTAGCATGTTAGTACTGGCTACCATACAAGCTATGTCACATTTAAAGTTCTATAGTAACCGTTCCACGGTTTGTTTGTTTACAATGGTATTATGTCAGTCGATCAATAGTAGTACTGTATACAACACTTAATAAATTCCTTATACGTTATCCTGGTTTATCTGCGCAAATTCTCTGCCCAAATAGTTTACCCAATAGTGGTTATGGACCGCACGCCTGATTCAGGAGAATTTTGAACGTGAAAAGGAAGAAATTTGTTGGAAATATGAGTACTGTCAAAATTGATCAACTCGATCAGAGGAACTTTGAGACGTGGAAAATCCAAGTGGAAGCAATTTTAATAAAGAACGATGCCTGGGGATACGTGAACGGGAGTATCAAGAAACCAGCAGAACCAGCCGAAGCAGCGAAATGGGAAATAGGAGACTCCAAAGCTAAGTCTGATCTCATTTTATCGATAAGTCCAAGCGAGTTAAGACATCTGCGAGGATGTAAGACGTCGCGAGATGTATGGGTGAAGTTGCATGACATCCACGCATCGAAGGGACCTGCGAAAAAGGCGACTTTATTAAAAGAGCTCTTGCTTCACAAATTGGAGGAAGGTGGAGACATCAGAGAACATGTCATGAGATTTTTCGATGTTAAAAGCCAACTAGCTGACATGGAAATCGAAATGAATGACGATCTGACTTCGATTATGCTTTTGTACAGCTTGCCATCCAGCTTTGAGAACTTTAGATGTGCCATAGAATCTCGAGATTCATTGCCGGATCCGGAGACACTTAAAGTGAAGATATTGGAAGAGGAACACTCCAGGAGTAGAAAAGAAAGTGTAGAGAGGGCACTCCTTGTAAAAGGAAAGAAATCTTTCAAACCTAAGAGTGGTACAGAGCAAGCAAATTGGAAATTCAGATACAAATGTTTTAAATGTCACCAATACGGTCATAAAGCTTCTGAATGTACGAAGAAAAACAAGGAACAGTGTAGTGATACTGTGAAGTATGTGTCGAATGATAGTGAATTACCTGAAATTGATTCCAATTTTGTAACATTTAATTGTATTTCAGATGTTAATGCTGCTTACAACGAGAATGGAAACTGGATAATCGATAGTGGGTGCAGTTCTCATCTTTGTAATAATGCAGGAAAATTCGGCAATACACTATTACCTTCGTCCGGTAAGCTAAACTTAGCAACGCATTCGAGCACAAACGTACAAGGTAAGGGGACGGTAAGGTTACTTACATGTGATGATAATGGTTCTAAAACTGTAGTTCAATTGCCCAATACTCTATTTGTTCCGGATTTACGATGCAGTCTAATTTCAGTAGCAAAAATTACTGATCAGGGGTTCAGTGTTACGTTTAAGGGTAACATAGCTAGTGTTAAAGATAGCTATGGTAACACTAAACTTGTTGCTAAACGTAAAGGTAATTTATATTACGTAGAGGAACATTGCGAGAGAGTGTCAGCGATTTCTGAGCGAAAGGTTGACGTATGGTTGTGGCATGAGCGTTTAGGACACCTGAATGCGAAGGACCTCGTCCGAGTTTTAAATAAATCTGGCATGAATATTAAAATGACAGATGTGAGTGAATTATATAATTGCGATATTTGCGTGAAAGGAAAAATGTGTATGTTACCCTTCTCTAGTTCGAGTGGGCCATGCAATGAAAAGCTGAGAATAGTACATTCTGACGTGGTCGGGCCCATAAAACATACGTCAATAAATGGTGCAAAATATTTTGTCACGTTTATCGACGATTGTACAAGATGGTGTGAAGTATACTTTCTTAGCAAGAAGAGTGAAGTTTACAATGCTTTCAAGGTATACAAGAGCCATGTCGAGAATTTGTTACAGCAAAAGATAACATACCTTCATACAGATAACGGAGGCGAATACTGTAATCGAGATTTCGATGAATTTTTAAAGAAAGAAGGAATAGCAAGAAGATTGACAGTTCCTGGCACACCTCAACAGAATGCGGTTGCAGAAAGGAAGAACAGAACCTTAGTGGAAATGGCGAGATGTATGCTGATTTCATCAGGACTTTCTCCGGGTTTCTGGGCAGACGCTGTAGCGACAGCATGTCATATAAGAAACCGTTGTCCGACAAAAAGTCTTGAGGGAGAAATACCCTTTGAAAAGTGGTTCGAACGACCAGTTAAAGTAGACTACTTACACAAGTTTGGGTCAAAAGTACACGTGTTGGACAAGACAATGGGGAAAGATAAGTTCGCGCCACGAGGCCTGGAAGGGATCTTTGTTGGATATCCTAGAGATCGAAAAGGTTACAGAGTATGGATGCCAAAACAACGACAAGTTATCATGTCCAGAGATGTCAAATTCCAAGAATCGAAGAGTCAAGAGAAAGAAAGTGTTGACTTGCAGGTTGACCCCTTCATTATTAAGGAAGAAGACTCGGTAAATACTTCAAGTCAACCTAAGATAGTGGAAGTAGAATTCCATCCTATCCTACGCAACGAAAATCCAGTTCTAGAAATCTCTAGTCAAGAGGGTGAACGCATGGACCAGATTGCTGAGCCTGAAGCTGGAGCTGAAGAACAAGATGTATCCGTTGAAGCCCGTCAACTGACAGACGATCCAGATACTGTCACCGAGCCAATTCAACATGATCATCATCAAGATGACGTTCCTGTTGATGGGGGGAGGGCAATGAAGAGAGGTCCAGGGCGACCGCGTCTGGAGCGAGGTCATGTTGGGCGTCCACGGAAAATATACCACATGGTTGACGCAGAGTCAGAAACTTCTACGGAAGAAGTCGTCGAGTCAACGGAGGAGTATGAAGAATGTCAGGATTTCGTTGGAGTTGCCGAAATAACCCTCAAACAGGCTTTGACAGGCAATGAGAAAAAAGGATGGAAAGATGCAATACTTTCAGAAGTAAAAAGTTTAATCAAGAACGACACATTTGATATTGTAAATAAACCTAAAGGCCGAAATGTCGTAGGTTGTCGTTATATATTGACAACGAAGCTTAATGTTGACAAGACTGAGAAGAAGAAAGCCAGGCTGGTGGCAAAAGGCTTCAGTCAACGTCATGGCATTGACTACCAGAACACCTTTGCGCCTGTTGCCAGACTTGACACTGTAAGATTGCTAGTTGCACTCGCAGTGGAACTTGATCTTGAAATACATCAGCTTGACATTAATACGGCATACTTGAATGGCGTATTAGAGGAGGAGATATACATGAAAGTGCCAGATCTTCTAGAAGAATGTTTGCAAGACCTCATATGTTTGGAACAGCCAGGTTCAGCCACATATGAAAGAGCCAGCAAGATGTTATCTGATCTGAAGACTGGGGGCGATGTGTGTCGACTGAAGAGGTCGCTATACGGGCTTAAACAGGCTGGTCGCCAGTGGAACATCAGGCTGGATGAGGAGCTAAAGTGCATGGGGTTGCAAACCTCTTTAAACGAGCCGTGCCTTTATTTTAAGGATATAGATTCGGAAACGAAACTCTTTGTATTAGTTTATGTTGATGACATATTAGTCGCATCGCAAAGAGGTGAATGTATCGAAAATTTCAAAAAGGAACTGGCCACTAAGTTTGAATTAAAAGATTATGGCGTTGCAAAATATATGCTAGGCATAGAGTTTGAAAAATATGACATTGGCATTAAATTGTCACAACAAAAGTATATTGACGATTTATTGATAAAATTCAACATGGAAAATTGCAAACCTATATCTACGCCGATGGATGTGAAGAGTAAGATTGTGAAATCTACCGAAAAATGCAACAATAGTGAGGAGCAGTACCCGTATCGCGAAATAATCGGATCTTTAATGTATTTATCTACGGGAACAAGACCTGACATCACGAATCTATTTTAAGTCAGTTTTTGGATTGTCCTAATAAACAATGTTGGGATGCAGCGAAACGCGTACTACGGTACTTAAAACATACGAGAAAGTATGGACTTATATATAAGAAAACGGGTAAGTCATTGCAGGGTTACTCAGATGCTGATTGGGGTGGATGTTTGATTGATAGACGATCTTATTCAGGTTATGTGTTTATGTTAGGAGGTGGATGCGTGTCCTGGAAATCGGAAAAGCAAAAGTGCGTTTCTACTTCAAGTTGTCAAGCAGAATATGTAAGCTTGTCATCATCAATGAAAGAGGGAATCTACTTGAACAGTTTGCTTACTGAAATTGGATTACGTAAGTTTGCACCATTATCTTTACATGTAGATAATCAGGGAGCGATTTGCCTTGCCGGTGATCCAATGTTCCATTCTCGGAGTAAGCACATCGACATAAGGTATCACTTTATAAGAAGTGTATTAAAGAGCAATAAGAGCATTGAGTTGAAATATCTGTCAACTGATTCAATGCTTGCAGACATATTAACGAAAGCTTTGCCCAGAGTGAAGCACTATACGTGCATGTGTGGTTTAGGCATTGCTTGTTGATCGTTCGTTTATTTTGCTACAGTTGTTCTTTGATATTACTTTGTTTTATATGTGTTTTATTATGTCGTCTTTTATATTGTTTCGAATATGCACATTAAGGGGGCGTATTGAATATATTAATGTGATAGGTATGTGTACGACCTACATACGATAGTAGCATGTTAGTACTGGCTACCATACAAGCTATGTCACATTTAAAGTTCTATAGTAACCGTTCCACGGTTTGTTTGTTTACAATGGTATTATGTCAGTCGATCAATAGTAGTACTGTATACAACACTTAATAAATTCCTTATACGTTATCCTGGTTTATCTGCGCTAATTCTCTGCCCAAATAGTTTACCCAATAAATTTCCGAGTCCGTCCTTATATTACGAATGCCTGTAACAAGAGTAATTGCGTCACCTGGATTCCTAAAACTCAGGAGGCAACTTCTACAATCAGCATTATGGGTACGACGACTAGGTATTGTGTAAAACACAGAAATTCAATTAAAAGTTGTCGTTAACTCTGTACAACATTGAACTGAGTAGGTACGCCCATCAGCACAACGGGTTGGGATGCAGTTCTCAGTCTCAATGTACATGCGGATCGTCAAGTAGATATCGATGTAGTTGCGCGGCATGTAAAATGTGTGATCTGTCACACTAGGGACGACTAAGCATAGCATAACAATGCAAAATTAAATTAAAATTAAACAGAACTGTGACATGCTTTTGACATGCTTTTCAAAGCATACCTATATTCCATTGGCCTTTAACATCTATAAAAGATGATTTAAACGGCGTCCGTTGAATTGCGGCACTTTCGTTCGTGGCTTGTAAGGTTGTTCCTATTCCAGATTAATTTAAATAGGTATATTACTTTTCAATAGTTTATTGAGTAGGTACTAGGTAGATGATTAGTATGAGAAGCTAAAAAATATTATTTCTAACTTTTAATCATAAGTACGTGAATTATACGAAGTATATCTTCAGCTATTACCTATTTGGAGTCAATCTTACACATTTTGATATAGGTATTCTATGTTAATTTTGTTTCATACTTCATACATGGAAATTATGCATTAAATATTCGTATCGTCATCACACAATTACCTATAGTCCGTAGAATTTTTGTAAAAAGGGTCAGTCAGTACTGAGCTAAAAAGACAATTGCCGCAATAATAAACAGAAGAAAAGCTGTTTCCGAATGTGCAACTCAAGTCCTTTCATATAAGATACCTCTAATACCCCACTAGACTATTATCTAGAGTCTAGACTAAGATTTTTACCCATATCGCTAATACCTATATGAAAGTATATGATTTACAGTCGAAGAAATTTAACGTTGGTCACTTCTGGACTCTATTCCAGTTCCTTCGACAGCGCCAAGTATGTAGTAGTAAAGCGCGTAATACACTGTCCTGAATCAGGCGTCCTAACTAGTGGAGGGGAGTTGAAGCATCTCGCTCTAACGTATAGGTCGGAACCCTTCTAAGTGTCCTGAATTCGGGACAGTGTAATGCCCGCTTTAGTGTATAGTGTATGTAGTAGTTATCTTATTCTAACTTCGTTTCATAATATTAGGTTACAATTGGGTTTTATTTATAAATATAAACAATACGAATTTTTTTTTTTTTAATTGTCCAGAGGGTATATATTTTTATTCAGCACAACACAAAATATATCAACATAGGAAATAATATTATAATAAAATAATATTATATCCGAGATCGGAGCCCTGTGGAAGGGTTCCCATAAGGCTGGCTGCGTTCCCCCTTTGGATGGCTATGCCGATCCGCTGGCCAAGGAACGAGCCAGCCCTATGGTCCCCTGACACCTCGGCCAGCCTTTGGGATAGTTGCCCAAAAAGGCGGTGGGCACCGGCGCTCCACGGAGCCAGTGTTTCTACGGCAAATGCCGCAAATACATGTCGGTCTGTCAGGCCGATGTATTTGCGGCATTTCGCCGCCTCGGCCGCTGCGGCTGCCCCGCCTGCTCTCAATGATGTTGCGCCTAGGTGGGACGGCGCCAGGGTGTCGACACAAGTAGCGTCCCAGATAAGGGGCCGTCCCAGTCTCCAGGGCACAAGGGTCATACCGTCGGGCCTCTTGCCATCGTCACGAGCCAGGCCGGGCGGTTCATTTATCATTTATCATTTATTGCACCATGGTTCAATAAGGTTGTTACAACATGTAAAAGTATCTCATGGACCCTGGTCGGGTGTAGCAAACTTAAATACTAAAATATAAGTAATTAACAAAATGTATGAAGTTATATAAAAATAAGTAAAATTAGAAACATAGGATAACTTATTATCTCAATATCACATACGTTAAATGAGACACTTCAGAACATTAATTGAGATTCTTAATAATCTTATCACTAGGTACAGCATCATTTATGTGTAAATAATCTTAAAAATCTAATCACTAAAAAAATCTTCTAATGTGTAATAGCTTTTGTTTGCAAGATAGGACCTTAATTTTTTTGCGTATTTTACTTCTTTTTTTTCAGCTTTTAATGTGGTTTGGGAGATTATTCTAATATCTTATCTTAAGTTTTAGGTAACTTAGGGGGTATGGTACTAATATAATAATTTGATGAATAATTGGTGTCGCTAAACCCCTGTCTTTAATAGGTAATTCTGACTTTACATCTTAGTTTGCTAGCGATTGCAGCGTAAACTTACAAAGAATTTGGTTAAGGTCAACCGCTAGACATAAGCCAAATGGTTTCTTCACGTCCATATTGATAAAATACGCGGTAATATTTCTAATAGGCATAAAGTCCAATAATAAAAAGTTAGCAACACTTTTGCACTTCCACCCTACTTATTAATTAGTCGGCTATCACGTTAATAGAGTAACAATCGCGTACACTTAACATACCTAAGCCGACGGTTTTTTATTTGTAATGGGATAAGATGACGCAAAATTGATAGTAAACCAACATATTTCGTATGGGGAGGGTAAAAGCTAAACCAGATATAAAAAATAGCAAGAAGTGTCTAAGATTGATGATTGTAGATAAGATGTAGTCGTAGGTACTGTTCAAAAACAGTTTTTATTATAATTTTGTATTCTTCCACCAGTACATGGCTAGAACGGTGATTTTTACATTCATATTTGTAGTACATTCTTACAAAAAAAAACCTAGTGTTGAAAAATAGGCATATTCATTGAATCTAAAGTTTACACTGGTACTTTACATACAATTATACTCACGAGCAAAAATAACGGGTACACTTTCTATGGAAATTCAATACAAAGTGTACCCGTTATTTTTGCTCGTGAGTGTAGTTTATTGTAACGAATTCCTATTTACTATTAATAAGTTATTATCTTACCTCGGTCACACTATACTCGCATTGACCAAATTCATATCATGAAGACTGATTAATCAAAGCTTGGAGAAAGTATATTTTGATATATTTAATTACTTTCTTTATTAGGGACTTTAAAAATTTGCAGCATTATACAGGTACATATCGAATCCGGCGTAAAACGTCGATTGTATCAATTATTCCGCTGAAACATTTCAGTTCACACGGTCGCGCCGAATCTCGTTTGACGGCCTCTAAATACTGCCAGCGCTGGCATGACACAGCTGGCAGCCCGTTGGCCACTTCTAGCAGCGCAATGTTCACGTCGCGAACAGGTGAGCCCGCGGGAATCGCTATTTCGCTCACGTTCGACATCCGATAAAAGTTTCCGCCACAATCACCTAAGAGCTCAGCTGTCAGGGAATAACCGTATATCGGTTTTGTTTCCCACTGCATCCCTGAGCGCCAAGATCCGTACATTACAACAAAATTTCATTTCATGTTCTTACAACGTTTCGCGAGTGATTCGCCACTCGCAGCTGTATTCAATTTTCTCGTGCAGTGCTTACTGAGTAGCTACAATCAATACTAATACAATGTAGCTAAGAAACTGCGGGCAGTTTAGCTTTAGGCGACTCCTGATTTGTCGGTGCGGAGGCAGTACGATATGAGAAAAGTGTCAAATGTCAGTGTCAGCTGTCAGTCGACTCGGTACTATTTTTTACTGCGCCTCTACATTTAAATGAGTGCTTGTCTTGAGTGCGGGATGCGCGGCTGCGGGACGATGCAAAGGCGGTACTGCTCCGCTTCTGCGCATGATATTACTACTGCGCAAACGTAATACTGACAGTATTTTGTCAAGTGAGAATCTTTGCGACGTCAGTAAGTTTACGCCAAAGAAGCAAATGTCATATTATATCGATCCCGCCCCGCCAAGTCAGGAAATCGCCTTACTGTGTACAAGTTGCACAAGGTTAGCTAGCATACCTACACGTACTAAAAATAACATTCAAGTAAGTATGAAAAATTAGAGGGACTGCACAGTATCTGGCTCCTTTGATAACTCTCTAAAGAAAGCAGGGTCATTTAGCTAATGAGCGCGCTCCAAAGTAAATAACTTGAACAAAGTCTGCGTCAGTCGGATTCGAGAAACATTATTCTACCTCTCTCTGATACTGGTTCCCAGAGTCACGGCAATATTTAAAAATATATATATATCTTAAAAATATTGCTCTCTGCGATGCTTACAAATTTTCCAAGTTTTTGAAATATCTTTAAAAGTTAGTTCGTAATTTGTTTATTTTAATAAATGTAGGTACTTACTTTGATTTAAGTAAGTAAAAGTAATAGCGTAGAGTTGTAAGTGTTTATGTATCAAAAACATATTTTTTCCCTAAAATTTATTTAATTTTTAGACGTCCCATTAAAATAAAAATTTAAGTATCTTGCCTTTGGATTGGTAGAGTAATAATGATCTGGGGGTGGGTTGGGTTAGACGTGCGTCTTATTTAGTGCCACATGCTTGAAATCATGCATTATATGGCGTAATAAAACGCCCCTGCCTGACTGGACATGGGGAAATAATGGGTGCATTTTGTTATCCCCCTAAAGTGAGACCCCAAACCTGTAACATCATCTTGTACAGCTTACGAGTAGAACTGGATGTGAAACTTAGTTTGTAAATATTTTATTTCTTCTAATTTGTTGCATGAGAGCCTAATGAAATAATATTCAGCATAAAATTATAGCTAGTTACCATCATATATTTAATTAAAAGTAAAATAATGTTTGTATTCCGTAATGTTTAACTTATTTAACAAATGATGGAATGTTGAAAGCGTTGAAAAGTGTGCTTAAAATTTGCACTAGAGCTACAGGATGTTTGGCATTCCGCTCACGTTTGCGCCCTGAGATAAGTTTCAGCCACAATTACCTGAGCGTTCAACCGTCAGGAAATATATTGGCACCTTCTGCAACCTCACCGCCTCGGTTCGCCAGGCCGGGCCGCGCGCCCGGACCAAATCAACTATCTGCAATCAGATCACTACAAAACCACGAAAACATCCATAAATGAATCGCAGATACAGCGCAATTTATTTAAAAATGCTCTGATAAATTCTACATCACGCTTCCTGCTCCATACTGTGAGACGGGCCTCATTGATAAATTGTTCGTTTTATAAATAAACAAATCTAGAAACAAAACATTTGCATGATTAATGGTTATTTATTTTTCGCCGAACGAAAAGTTCTCGCAAACTTTGTGATTATTGTTGAAGAACATAATGAAATCAAAGGACAACTTTTAAAAGGCCCCGTAATGGACAAAAGGTCATCGATCAATATGACAAAGAAAGTTTTTCTCAATACAAAAATCGATGGGTCTGGATTTTTAGGGCCACTTCTTTTCCCGGTCTTTTGTGTCACTTACGTGGATTGATGTCTTGGCGGAAAGCATTGAAAATCGTATTGTATAATTTGCATAGAATATTGGTTGGGAGCTTTTCATTTAAGGCTAAATAAAGTAAATCAAAGGGCGTTTTTCTTAGTGCCTAAAGAGCCCACATATGCAAAATTGCCAATGTTTATCGACGAAAAAAAAAAACTAATTATTAGTAAGTTTTAGTGAATCCCAGGACAAGGAGATTATATATATACTAACGGTTACAAAACAGTTTTTGATAATAGTAGTTATTTACTAATACCAAAAAATTTGTCCTTGTAACTAGGTACTAATTACTACTAAACTGTTTTGTAACCGTTAGTATATAATCTCCTTGTCTTGGGATTCACTAAAACTTACTAATAATTCGTATTTTTTTCGCTCAGTGTAGATCTCAACATCTATAGTGATTAGATATCTGTCTTTTCAATATATTAATCTTAAACTATTTTCATCCAGCCTGCTAAAAGTGAAAACACGATTTGCAAAAATTTTCTCGATACTTTCATTTTTCAAACATAACCCTTTTTTTCGATGTTTTTGGTTGGATCTTTAAAACCCTCCCATCTTAAACAATGATTTTTGCTTTAATTGTTGTACAGTGATAAGTTCTCAAACCTGAGAAAAAAGATTATCTTTATAAATGTACACGTTTAGAATAAACATCAATATTTACGAAAAGTACGCGCTAAGCATCCGTAGAGAGCGGGATGGTTAATTGCAAAGTCACGCGTGTTAGAGTGGGATATTTTGCAATGCAGCTGCGTCCTCTTAACTAAATGTTAGTAAAAGAAGAAAGGGCTGTTTCGGGTGGCCGCAATATCGGGGCCCCTCGATATCTGGATGGAATACTTCGGGTGGCATTCATTCGATCGCAATCTCTATGCTAACAGCTTGCGATTCTGATCTTCGTTTAGCGGAATGACCGCAGCCACCCCGGTTCGTGTGACGCTTATTCCTTACACGTTCACTCCCCAGAAGTTTTTATGGACACGCTGAATACTCGCCGCTCCATTATGGGTTTCTTTTAGTCGACTCGCAATAACAAGCTAAATACCTTTTTGCCAATACCACTTTATTTCATTATAATGTTTAGGTGGATAAGTATAGTTAGCGAACAACCTGATCACGGTACCATAAATTACATTCATAGACTTAACTCATGTTATGCATGCATTAAATCATAATTTAGGTAAGTATGTTGGGGTAATATCGAACTAATTTTCGATACCTTGGTAAGCACTGGAATTGTTTTTTTTTTGACTAACTTATCTAACGATTCCTTGAATTGTTATCATCTGTTATAAATAAGTATGAAATATATTTTCAACACATATTTTTCTTTTCCTCATATGTAAAACCGTTTTTATTTAATATACGTTTAAAGATGTTAGTAGTAGAGTAACAATACGTGTACAACATTTGTTATTTGTATATATGCGACTGTTTGTGTTCTTAAATAAATTAAAAGAAAAACAATACATTTTAATTTTACTCTACTACTAACATCTTTAAACGTATATTAAATAAAAACGGTTTTACATATGAGGAAAAGAAAAATATGAGTTGAAAATATATTTCATACTTATTTATAACAGACGATAACAATTCAAGGAATCGTTAGATAAGTTAGTCAAAAAAAAAACAATATTAGTTAATATTTTTTATTGGGAAACATCGGACGTAAACGGAAAACAACGGACTATGTTCAAAAATGAACTCTGTGCAGTTACGAGTAAGGCTCGTAAAAATAAATATCCGTTCTTTTCCTGTCAAACTAGGCAAAAAACACAAATTTTATATTTCACGCTGTCGCACACAACCTGTCGCTTTAAATCCACGCGGCTGACTGAGGTGTGGGGCGCAACAAAATGGGGTAGGCAGGTGTGTTGTCACCAATCGAAAATCTCTTCTAGTTTAGTATAAAATTGAATTATCCGATCTTGACACGATCCGGTCTTATCCCAACATACCTGTTGGTACCAATGTTTGAGGTATTTGGAATAAGCACCTCACATGCCTGAAATAAAAATAAAATAGAATAAAATAATAAACTATATACTCGTACCTATACATTCCTTTACATTCATCTGAAATGTCTAGAGATAAAAATATCTAACTGGCGTAATGACAATTCGGTATTATGAAAAATGGATTCGGTTTGATATTCGAATGAATCAAAATTATATCTTAAAACGAAGTGCGATAAACGTTACTCTTATTACATTAGGATATCTTATTAATGGATTTGTTATTTGACATAAAAGGAATATTTATTTTAACCTGACTTTGGCTTTATAGACCGGGCCCAATAAAGCGATAGGAGTGCGCGGTTGGAGAGTGGCCTGGGGAAAATCCAGGAGAAACCTCCGACATGACCACGCGGGCGGTTTAAGCAAGTGGAATTCTCTAAGAGTTTGCGCTCCAGTGAGATTTGAGGCTAAACCTAAGCCTGGGTCGGACTGTGGACTATACCCGGTATGCGGGCGGCGGTACCAGGACGAATAGGGACTATAAGAGTGTCTGTGATGTCGCGATCGCGCAGTGTACGTCCATACCGACGGGAATGTCTAAGTGTACGCGAGTACGCGTTGTGTCTGAGTTGGACGCCGTAAGCGCAGCGTTCTATCTTTCGACGCTGTGATTACGTCATCCGGATACGAGTAAAAGCAATGAGTGGATATTGATTGGTTACCCACCTACCTGAACCTAATCGAGCCTAAACGAGCGAGCGCCGCAAAAAGCTCTAATATTTCAATGGAAATTATATAGAGAATGGTAATAAACAAGATATATCTGAGATAATGATTGCTTTTTTCACTAGTCACATACAAATATAGCCTTTCCGTTGTAGTATGGAACTTAATTTCATGCACAGCAGCAACATGCAAATTGTACAATTACGTTACGCTGCCTTCCCTGCAATGGAAGCTTTTCGAACAAAAATATTGAAACTAACGTACGGACGAGCGGCTAACTCAATAGCATTGACAAAACGAGCGCGCGGACAAAGCACATAACTACTTATATGCAGATAGTGGAGCGCGCAGCGAGAGCGTAGCAGGGTCGATCAACATACAAGATCTGAGAAAATCTCCTATTCAAAACAAGGTTTTAGAGTCCTATCTCTAATATTCTTATACAAAACTGTTCCGAAGAGAAGGACGTTCTATAAATGCTATAGGCGGAGTGTTACAGTGTGTATCATCCACGACGACGCGCCCCTCCACAGCGAATCTCATAGTAATGTATGGGTTGGGGTGTGGAGGGGCGCGCCTTAAACGGAAGACTCTCAAAACTTAAATCATAAGATAAGTTCATAACAGTTTAGACGAACTGCATTTCCGAAAAATACGAGTAAGTTATATATATATCCGTATAATATTTTACTTAAACAGATAATAACTTCGAAGACAAAAAGAATGAGGGGTCAAAAGCAGATGGTCCGCTTTTATAAAATTGTTGGAGGGTTGTGAAATATGACACAGTGTTATTTCTTCGCACACCCGGTCAAGAGTTATTGCATTCCATTACACGTTTTCTCTATCTGGAGGAAGCAGTTTTCACTAAAGAACAACCAAACTGTCTAATCTATCGTAAAATTACTCACGACGCTGGCTCGAAATTTACTATCTCAAGAAGCAAATTGATAGTCAGTTATTTTTGATATTAACTATGTTTATTGTTGAATATATTTTAATAAATTTAATTGTAATTATTTTATTTAGTCAATGGAATAAATTTTACGTGTGCAAGAAAAAAAGTAAGTACCACAAAGCTGTTTTTAAGCTCAAACAGGAACGAATACTTGTACTTTATAAAAGAAATATCATTTTACTGTGGTATTTATTGCATATTTTTAACCCCCGACGCAAAAAGAGGGGTGTTATGTATATTTTACATAAAAATCATTGGAATTTGTAGTGCGGTATAATAAATAGCCATTAAAGTTAATGTGGCGACGAATTTGCTAAAATATGTACAACTCACTCGATCCGAGGCAGGCTTTGTACGAGCCTGGACTGCTGGCGCGCTCCTTTTCACCATGCCGCGCAAGATTGACAATGGACCCAGTGGCTTGGAAAGGAACACCTTATCTTTAGTACATTGTGGCCTGTGTCACATGGAAACGGGAGTGCCCTCAGCCATCAAAATTTCACGTAATGAAACTAAACCGGTATTAACATGACCTACAAACTTAGCTTGCCAAAATTAACTATGTTTTGATGCAGAGGTATTAATGAACGGTAGAGGTAGTTAATAACTACTTGAGCAGAAATTTCAATTTGGGAGGGAAATAGGTATTTCTTTTATTTTTCTTTTAATGTCCAATTGTCCATGTCTTGACACATTCAAGGGTCCCGCAGCAAATGAACCCTTACAGATTCACCATGTCTGCAAAAATTGCCAAAATTCAAATATTTATACTGTAATGTAGGCCTCAAGGGTTCTTTTACATGTCACAAAATTACAATACAGTTACAATTTTGACGACCGCTTTAGCTTAGTTGGTAGTGACCCTGCCTACGAAGCTGGAGGTCCCGGGTTCGAATCCCGGCCGGGGCATTTATTTGTGTGATGAGCACGAATATTTGTTCTTGGGTCTTGGATGTTTTCTATGTATTTAAGTATTTATTTATCTATATAAGTATGTATATCGTCGCTTAGTACGTACAAGCTTTGCTTAGTTTGGGACTAGGTTTTTTTTGTGTAAGATTGTCCACAAATATTTATTTTTTATTTTTATTTTATTTTAATTATATCATTTAGTTTGGTAACATGTATCAAAGCATGCTGCAATTTGCTCCAACGCCAGGTAATCAGTTAGGTACTGTTACACTATTAGGTATGCAATTTTTTATTTTATTTTTTCCACAAATCTACTGTCACTACCGTGAAAGTAGTAGCAGGAGAGCTGGTTACGGCTAACCCTTTGTTGTCTATAGAGACACGAAATCCGTCTAGTTAGTGTGCCATACTGCTATTATTAATTGACCCGGGTGACTAGCAGGGTTAGGGATAAGTAGTGCCAGTCACCGTCAAAGGTGCGTGCCTGCTTGGACGTCGACTTTCACTACTTTGCCTCCAACCAAAATTAGTTTCGAATTAAATACATAATTAGGTATCTTACCACACCAAATCCAGAGCTCTATAAATTGCACACCTTTAATTAAATAATAAACAACCTCCGCTGAAAAGCTGCCAGTCAACGCCGGTTAATAATAATATGGCACACTAACTAGACGGATTTCGTGTCTCTTTATATAACAAAGGGTTAGCCGTAGCCAGCTATTAAGTACCATAGGTACACAATTGAATAAAAAGCGTCCGCCGGAGCGAAAGTCTATAATGGACAAAATTTAAAAATTTATAATGGTGCCTAAATCGAAAACCATTTCGGTAAATATGCTACCTGAACGTAATAAAATAGTTTTTAGTTTTTTTTTCGTTAGATTTGAAGAAAATCGCCAAAATAAAACCCACCGTATAAAACGGAAGGGTGACGTCATTCCTACGACTGTTAAGGAGCAATGCTGTCAAACATTGGTAATTCGTGAAAATTACGTCATATAATTCACTTACGATTCGCTACTTTTAAATTAGATATTTTTGAATGAAAATTATGATTTCGGGAGAAATAAAAAAACACGCGGACCTTAAAATTTCATTTTCTATCGATCTAGGATATAAAATGGCCAACTTGAAAATTTGACATGTTATCAATTGTGAAGGAACCGTAATATCACCTATTCGAAGTGCCCACAGAAACAAACTTACGTGGCGTTCGGCTCTTTATCAAGCTAAATGTAGTTTACCAGTCGTTAAGCTGTCAAATTAGACCAACTCGTCCTCGCTGTCATTGGAGGAAGAAAAAGCGCAATTTTCTTTTATAGCGTGACCTGAAAGTTTTGATGTTATGGTGACGTTCCGTCGTTTCCTATAGTATATTATAACTTTTGCCGTGTAAATATAAGCGTGATGAAGTATGGAACCTAGCTCATTATTTTCTTTCTTGCCTACGTTATTAGCACACACAAAGTGTGGTAGTAAAACTTGGTAATTACTAATTTACGCTCGGCTTTCGGTTCAGCACAGGCAGCGAAGTACTTTATGTAGATATATAATACGATACGATAGCATTATGGAGTCTAACCAAACTGATCTTAAATATGCATGCCTAATTGTTAAACTTTGGAATCGATAGGTTGGGGTTAAGGTTCCTTGCAGGTGAATTGACACTAAAATATTGGAGGCTTCCGAATCACGTCTCATTCAAACGTTTTATAGGGTGCCTTTTGTGCATAAGTACCTATTATAATGTAATGTCATTGTCAGCACACTGAAATTGTATGATAACGATGTCAAGGAAATGATGAATAAAAAAATCTAAAGGAGACACGCAGTGGTTATAATATATGTACAATACCTAAACGTCTCCTCGAATTGTTAGGTGTTACGTTGCTTTGACATTACAATATGACATTATTTTAAACAGTTCATAACTCTTTAGAATATCGTACGAATATTCATTTGGATTATTGATTTCGCATTTGTAATATTAGTAGGGATCTCCAAGTACCTACGGGTAACGAGGGTTAACTTCAAATTGTGGGCGACTTTAAAAATCCAGTTTTTATGCCGTGTTTTAGTTTTATTAAGTTTAAGTATTTTAAGTAAATTTCATAACTATTTACTAAAAATAACTCATCATATTCATTGGCCTTTAACATGTATAAAAGATTATTTAAGCAGCGTCCATTGAATTCGGGCACTTGCGTTCATGGCTAATGAGGCCTATCCGAGAGCGGCAGCTACGTCCGCACAAATGGCAGGTAAATGTTATATTTATATGTAACGCCACCGCCGTATATGTGACACTGTAGGAGGTGCAGCAGCGCGCTGGTGTCTCAGATCTCGTTTGTGGGACAAGTGGTCGAACCAAGCGTTATCGTGTTGCATCACAACTTCAACCAATGCCTTCCTCCAAAGCTCTCGGTCTGCAGCATGCATCTCCCAGTTTGTGGGGCTGATCTTGAGGGAATGCATGTCAAAATAAATCAAACAACTATAGAAATAGTGATGCTTAAGCAAGTATTCTAAATCTGTCAAAGTAGCCCCTTTTTTTCTAAACTAACCCCGATTTACGGTACTTATTTACGTCCTAAAGTTCTGATACTCGTATGCGTTATAAAAGTTATATTTCATAAAAGAATTTTAAAACGGAACACCTACAATATTTCAGCGTTCAAATCTCAATAAATCGTCTAGGCGTGGTAACGAGCTCGCTGCGGCGCAGTCTCTGCGGATACGTATTTTATTGGATTCACTGAAACGTTTTTCAGGTCCAAAGGATTATTTACGAGCATCTGCCTTTACTGCAGAAATGATGCAGATGGACACATCCACTTGCTCTGGTCTTGAGAGCGCTTTTATTATGTTTAATTAATAACTAGAGTTTGGCTACTTTAACTCTACCAAGCAAATGAACAAATATTTGGTTTGGCAACACTACCTCACACGTCACATTTCCGTAACATTTCCATAGAAATATGACATTTAATGCACAGTGTTGCCAAATTATATTTGTTTGACAGTTCATTTGCTAGGTAGAGTTAACGTAGCCAGACTCTAATAGCATTTAGAAGTACTGCTGCTGTATGAGTATTTACGGTCACGATTATCGCTTTTATGTAGGACATATAGCATTCGGACGAATGCTATATGTCCGACATATGCTCGATCTATTCGATCATGCATCTGTATTTTTTGGTGAACAATAAACAATTTTTGTATTGTATTGTATATATGTCCGCTCTATTGTTAAATTTTAGTTTCAAATTAAGTGCTATTAACTCAGTTTTACTTTAAATACTCTTAACCAACAGTTATTAATAATTAATGAAGCGCTGGGATTTATAAAATAGGCAAATCTATCGAAATACAACTTTTTAATAAATTTTTCTTTTTGGGAAATATTTATTGCACACGAGACACCTCAGTGCACAAAAGTAACGCAGCATACACAGTTGCTGACAAATATTTAAATTTTTCATATTGCGCAGAATTATGATTAAAGTTGTTTTACCCTTATTATTGGCTGATACTGTAACGTATAGCGAAGTAATTTCAAGAATGTAGTAAGCTAGGTTTCTAATTTTTTATAAAACTTAATAAGGCCACATCTATGAAATCAGTTGCAATGACTAAATCAAAATATCCATCGTATGTTAGTCTGTTACTTTTAAATAGTACTCTCAGTGCGATTTGCAGCAGTAGTTGACTAACGGAAGCCAATTTGCTGAAATTTCACACGCAAATGGATGGCACTGATTGACTTTGTACCCCTGAGTCATTTACTTTTCAGTACGGCATCGGCGGGAGTGTGTGTGTACATGTAGGAATGAGTTTGCCTGGGAATTGCCGGACTTTCGGCTCCTGAGCTTCATTGCACAAATGGGACTCTGTCTATAGGTACATACTACGCTCGTTATATACAGTATGTATACTTAATATTTCGAAATTGTTATTTATAAGTGTAGAAACAAAACAGGATTTTATCACAGTAAAATAGTTAGACCGCGAATACTACAAACTATTGAGGGAAACTGTTCTACCATGGGCACGATGGATAAGGTGTTACCTTAGACGTAGACAATTTTTGACAATTTGATATTTAAATACCTAAAAACTTATTTATTATGCAATGCATGTCATGAATCGTTATGTTATCTGTAGACATTTAAGCGACACAACTGAGTAGACATTAACTAGTTTTAGTCGGATGGATTAATAAACGGTATTTAGAAAAACAAACATTCGTAAATTTTTTCCATTGAAAATTAATTTGATGGAGATGGTTAAGAAGCATCAAACAGTAAATGTATGTTTGTGAACGATACCGTATTATGAGAAAATAAAATTATAACATCTTTAATAATTAATACAATCGAGTTCATTAATATATGTATGCATACTTTTGCACTCTATTCCTTTGTAATGAGATCCAAAGATGTGTACATATACAGGATGGATTGTATTTTATAGTGACTTAATTTATAATGAAAAATAATGTTTACGAACGCGTGTAACGCAATTATTGACTAGTGTACCTATTGTACGTTAGTTTGTGTTTGAACGTTTGTATGAAAAACGTTTATATTCTTAGTGAGGAACTAGAAATTTTGTTTATTGTAATATAAAGACATAAAAAAAAAACTAGACTACCCATCTATCTGTCTGTTCGCATAAACCGCTGAACCGATTTATACGAAATTTCGTACGGACTTACGGAGATACTTTGAGTCCCAGGGACATGCTGCCTTAAGGAGATTGAAGTTAGTATGGAAGAGAGATAACTAGGTACGCGCCAGAAATAAGAATAGCAATATAATTCTAACGCGTTGGCCGAGAACTACGCAGACAAAATCGCGGACAAAAGCTGATTATTATAAAGGCACCTACATAAATATCCATTAACTAAATTTCTCACAACAAAGCCACGTTAACGTATCATACTCGCCATCTACGAGCAATTTCTCATTGTGACAAAGAATCTGATATGTCCGAAGTATAAATTGGTGTATTTGTAGTGGTGGCGATATTAGAGTGCAGGCACAGGTGTGTCGCGTGATTAATTGGTCCAGAGAGCCGAAACGATGCGCTCAATCTATTTATCGGACCCGCTAACTTTACCACCCCTGTATTATGGTAATAAGAACAGTTTTGCTGTTAATAGTTTTCTTAATCGGTTTCAATAGAAGGAAGAAAGATCTGAGTTCTTCTTTGTTTATATTTAACCGACTTAATAGTAGGAAGAAGGTCTCAGTTGATCTTCATGTTTTAATTTTTTTATGTAGTGGTCAACAATAATTCTTCATACAACAATAAGATTTATTTGACGTAGCAATGATATGTACATTGTACCTGGAAAGTGCTCGAAACTTTATGGAATTTTATGGGGTTATTTGGGCACATACTAGGACGACTACCCTAAGTTTTACCTCCTCTTGTAAGGAAATATCCACTGGACTAATGCTTGTCTTTCATGAAATAAAAGTAAACATGGAAGATTCCTTAAAGACCTCAAGATAAGTATTTGATATTATTTTAGTTGTCTGGATGGGGTAATTTTATAGTTGTTTGCTGCAAACATGACTAGGAATGTAGCGTTAAGATTCTTAAATTAGTCACAATCAGGACACATCGTCATCATCATAACTTAAGAGTGCTCTTAAATGTTTTAGAAGAAGCTGTCGTTCTGCACTGCACTTCTATTTTTAATATATACTTTTTCCTTAGTTAAGATAAATATCGCATAGTAAAATTAAATAACACATTGAAATACTATGGGTTCCAAAATATCTCGATATTTGTTATTATTCTCACATTTCAAGCAAGTGTGAAGTACCTACTTACCTAACGATTCTCTAAAGCACTTACCCCAAACAACTTTAGAAAATCGGAATAATACGTACTCAAAATCATAATGGGGGTGTTTTCAACTCGCATTTGTCCAGATTGGGGTGATCTCGCCATTCTCAGATATGGCTTGGTATTGGGAAAACAGATACAGCTAAAGGATTTCTGAGCACTATCGCTAGTTTGATGTATCAGCGATGTGTATGATTCCATTAGTTAATTACTCCCATAAGACGATCAAATGCGCCTCGCCCTCCTGGTTGTAGATTTCTATTATACGCGTTAAGGTTATTTCAGTATGTAGGTATAATATAGTAGATTATACACCAAGGGAAAAGCACTGTTTTATGTCACGGGCGCGTATTGAACCCTGAACGTAACGAAAGACTCCAGACTATATACTCCTGAGCGAGCGGGGCGAGGGAGTAAGACTGAGTCCTGAGTGCAGTGAGGGATTTAAGCGCGCCCAAGACAAAAACAGCTTAATACCCGAAAAGTATACTCTACTTTTCTCACCTCTAGCGGGACAATAAAAAAAACCCAGGGTTCCAAGGAACAGAATCAAACCGGTCAGTAAATTTTCGGCACTTGACATTTTATTAGAAATTTATCTTCTACTAGCTTTTGCCCGCGACTCAGTCCCCGTCACCTAGTTATCGCTCTTCCATACAAACTTCCACACTCTTAAGGTATGTTTTGCGGGATAAAAGTATCCTCTATGCTCTTCCTTCCCCGGGACTCAAACTACTCCCATACTACATTTCATCTAAATCGGTCCAGCGGTTTTAGCATGAAAAGATAACAGGCTGGAGCTGGACAGACAGACACACTTTCGCACTTTATAATATTAGTACCAATGGATTTTTATAGAATCTGAATCTTGTCACATTCGCGGCTTTTGTTTTTATTTTTAAAATGTGTTCCATTAGCTTGTGGTGACCAGCATGAATACGTTCGATTTTCAAATCAGTTCGGAGCGGTGGCCCAGGCCGCCGGCTCCGTGTTTTGTTTCGAACGCCGCTGTGCTGCCTCCCCACCGCCGTGCCAACTTCAAGAAATTAGACTTTAAGGACATAACAATAAGAACTACGAAAATTTAAATCACATTATTACCCGGCGGGTTATAATGAAATTCAGTACAACATTACAACCCGGCTAAAGCCAAGAGCTATAATGATTAGCTGTCGGTAAGGTTTGCATGATATATATAATTTGGCATTGCCGAGCAGGAGGTGGTGTGAAATAGTACTACATTACTACGTATTGTATTTTCTAACTAAATTGCCTAAGATATTACACGTATAATATGAAGTCAGCTTTGTTAAGTAGGTAGGTATCTCAGGAACTATAGTTGAGATTTTAGTGCTGTCGACATTTTAACAGATAAACAGATAATTTATTGCAACCATCAACCATATAAGATACAATGGACCCAGGAAGGGTGTAGCAACATTATACAAATAGGTACTTATAGCTAGGTACAATTTAATAAACATTTTACAATTTTGAATCTTCCATAAATTCACCTATGGAATAGTAAAACTTTTCTATCAATTTAGATTTAAGGGTATTTATGAAGGTTTCTATAGGTATAGTTTTAATATTAGTTTGGTATGTTTTTATATATTTTATTGCTCTGTAATATGGCCGTGTAATATTGCTCTGTAATATATTTTATTTCATATCATTGTTTTCATATCTTTCTTTCAGTTAATTTTGGCGATCAAATGGCAGAATATCAGCGATGTGGCTTATTGCCGCGTCATTATGCTGAGCTAGCGCTTATTCTCTGCCCGACAGATGGTTCTTTACGTTAGGGTAGTGTGACTTTAGTCTTAAGTTGCATGCTTCATTGTAGTAAAGTTGTGTAAAGTTCAGCTTTATTTAGCGTTCTTCAACTTTTTGTCATTTTTTATATCAATGTTTGAATCATGTATGTAGTTGAAATGAATAAAGTTTTTATCTATCTATCTTTTTTCCCGATTGCCACTCGGTGAAAAAGAAACTAACAATACCATTGTTTTGTTATGTGGCCGAACAGCTTTTAAATAACATTAAGGCGGTTTCTTAAATCCGAATCTAAGGTAAGTTTTAAGTGCTACAGAACAATACACATTTTCTATGCTCTTACTCATTCGTATTATGTACATTCTTTTGAAATCAGGCCGAAAAACAGCTTTAAAAACTAGAACAAAAAACTAAACTTTAAAATGGAAAACACTTCCGCAATAGCCGGTGGCGGGCCCGGCGGATGGGGCGTGATGTTTAGCCCGGCATTATTGCGGCACCGTGATTTAGGTTTCTTCCATGCGTTCCAGATGCAGGTGCAGCGGAGCAGGTGTCCGTGATAAATTGTAGGAGACCGCACTATTTATAGCGTCGGAGCCGGACCCCCGTAATATTATGTAAATATTTATTAATGTTCAGTGACGCGTGCTGAAACGGTTTTTATAGACCAGGGGACCGATTTTTGAATGTCGAACGCTCGAGTTTTCACTCGACATCTGTCAAAACGTCATAGTTTTTTGACGGATCTCGAATGAAAATTCGAGCGTTCGACTCTCAAAAATCGGTCCCCTGGGAGCCGATTTTTGAGTGTCGAATGCGCGACTTTTCACTCAAGATCTGTCAAAAAACTATGATGTTTTGACAGATGTCGATTGAAAAGTAGAGTGTTCGACACTCAAAAATCGGCCATCTGTACCTCTAGTATAAGTTTTTTCGAGACAAAACACAAACACGTTTGAGTTTTCGGTCTTAATTTATATGGCAAAAAAGTTACCATCATAAGCCACCAGAGGCGCTGCTTGCGTTGCCTTACAAAATGAGACTAAACGCAAACGAGTACAAAAGAAATATGTGTACTAGCTCTTTTCCGCGACTTCAACTTTCTATTACATCCCTTCGAGGATTATTTTATGGAATTATCCTATATTTTAATTTAGTTTATAAACTCGTTGTATATGTATACCGAGTTTCATCATAATATTCATAATCGATCGGACGTTTTTGCGTGTTTGGGTAACAAAGTATAATATTAGTATAGGAAATAGGATATAAGATAAGATAAAGTAACTTATCACATGTAAATAATTTAGTTTGATGATAGCCTAAGCGGCTAGCTGGCTCTATCTAGCTTGACCATAAGAAATGAATAGTTATATCTACATTTAAATCCGTGGTCATAAAAACCGGTGTGTTTAATTCCATACCGCATTTTATTTCGGTGGATTAAGTGTTCTAGCAATTAGTTCGTTGCCTGGATATTTGGGTAGCCGAGCCTTATTTATCGTCGGCAGTAAAGCCCAGGCATTGCCACAAGTTTTTTTACTTGAGCAAGCACTTTAAGACAAAACTTGAAATGCCATATAAGTATATTGAATTAAGTTTCGTGCTTGTTTCAATAATTGTTAATCGAACACTTGTTGTACTTAAATTTTTCAAACTCACTTGTATTAGGTATCTCTCAGGTGAGGACAAGTGGAAAAAGAACAACTTTAAAGCACATAATTTTTCATTCATATTTAAACAAACTTTGTAGGTATTGCACAGATGTGAAAACCCAATATTAGTAGGGGAACGGCATAGGACTGACTACCCCTGAAGGGGACGAATTTCCCTAAAGTATTAAAACTCGACACTAAAGTCACGCAATACAAAATTCATCGATATTGCCGATTTCAAATAACAAACCGAGGGACATTTTCAGGCGTAGCTATTCATATTTCGGCGAAACGTGCCTCGGAGGGAGGTTTTATTGAAGCTTTAAAGTTTGGAATTAGAGGTCGTTATACGAACGTGCTTATATATGCTCATTTAGTGTATATTTTAAACAGTATTACACGTCCTTGGCAACCGTATAGACATAAAGGGGCTCTTAACATGTAATAAATGTTTCCTTTAGTCGAATAAAGTGGGGCAACAGCACCGAACGCCGTCGCCCGTCGCGCCGGCGGTCTCATTGCCTTCATTTAAAACAATCTCCACCACGACATTATAGCATGTTGTTAGGACTTAAATCATAAACGATTCGGCTCGTTTCTGCAAATTCGAATGTCAATGTGAAGAAGTCCTCCTGTTTTGCAGAAAATTGTTTCACATAGGTAATGTATTGTTTCGCAGAATTTTCATTTAATAGGAACTTTTTTTTAGGTAGAAAAGTAGGTTAGGTTAGAACTGCGACCCTTTTGAAAAAAAAAATGTTTTCTATAAAATGAAAATTCTGCGAAACACTATTATAATTTAATTATAATATCTCTATGAAACTTCTGTCTGTGGAATAAAGTAACCTAATGTGAAAAAAAGGGATAAACCTTTATAAACCTTCCATCTCTGATTAGTATTTAAAGCCAAAGTGGTTAAATGTAATTCTTGACAACGTGGCATTTAATTATATAAGTTCAAGTTGCATGTTTACCTCACATCACAATTTCGGCTTATTATTATTACCTATATTATTAATAAAACATTTACATTCAGGATGTTATATTATAGGTAATTACATTTTAATTATAACTACAATTAGTTCTGTTAGTGGGTTGGAAATTTTGTGGAAGTTGCGGGTCTACCGGCTGGGATGGTTTTCCTAATATTCCCCGAGCTCATTTGTTTGTATGTATCTATGTAAGCACTTTATTGTATGTATGTAAGAAAGTGACAATTTAAGTTACTTATTGTTCCTGTTGTAACTTTGTTTATTTATATTATTGTGATATGGGTTGTAAATTACCTGAAATAAAGTGCATTATTATTATTATTTATTGTACACAAAACAGGTTAAAACAATATACACACTCACACACTGCCACATCATGTTCATGATATATACAGACAGCCTAGAGTAGCTTAAAAATAAATACATTAATGATGGTCCCGTTTTACCCTTTGGGTACGGAACCCTAATAAACTACGACTATCATAAAATAAAATTAGAGAATAAACTATAAGTAAAAAAACTAAACTATCGTATAAACCACCCCTCGCCGTTGCCGGTGCAAAGGTGCCTATGACACTGGCGATGTTTCCTCGCTGAATAGTCATGGACAGCCTTTGCACCAAGCGACGGCGCGGGGTCCTCGCCCTTTTGCCGAAGCCGACGGCCTATATTGTGGACAAGCTTCTTAGCGTCGGCCCCCCAGCACACCGCGGTCTCGAATGCCAATGGGACAAATATGTAGACAGAGTCTAATGTAAATAATAAATCCCCTTTTCAAATATATATCGTTCAATTTAAATAATAACAAATTATTCAACAGTGGCGCTTGTGGACACGTTAAACCGCTCTTAAACCTTAAAAGACTGCGTGAAAAACTGATGCCGAAACTAATTTTACGCTATCAGGAAAGTTACTTAAAAGTTTTATCGTGATGATTTTAACAAACGTTTTTCATATCTGTTCAGTTGTATCCAAACGAATATTATTTTTTATTTCGTTACATTAGGGAGGCGGTGGGATCACCGCAGCTGACGGCGGGAAATGCCGCGAGTTAAGTCACATTTCATTCAAACTTTTGGCAATTTTAAGATCAGCTCTTGTTTAGAAACAAAAGTTGGTAAGACCTCTTTGTTTGTAAAGATGCGTTGTTATTGCGGCTAATCATAATTTTGTTCAACCCCCAAACTGGACAGGTACACACCTAGGCACTTTACTGTAACACCGGCGTCGAAGTTCTGGCTGCATTTTACGAACTTGGGGCAAGTAACTTAAAAATAATGAATTCCGTTGCTTTCAGGGTGAGCTAAGTTTATCCGGCCAATTCGGACATTAACATCAAAAGGAAGCCTTTGGGTTAAATAAATGAAGTGACTAATAATTAATTGGACTTCCACCCTATTTTCCGTTAGGTGACAATTAATTTCCGCAACAGAGAAGAAATGAAACCTTTATCAGCAGCGTTTCGCACTCTCCGCACTAAAGTGACAATTAGAGCGTTGTTGCGATCTCCGGCTCTCACGAAAGATATTTATTTATTGCGGTTCGCTGGTTAACCGGTAACAACAGGATGTTTGTAAAGCTGAGCATTCGAACTCATACAAGATAAATCGAATAAGGAGTTTAGGGAAATCGTCTGTGTACGGCATGGCGTTCCCGGCAGGCAGATTGTAAGAAACGATTCGTTATATCGCCGCGACAGGCGCGTTCGGTTGTGATCCGGTAAAAACATATTTAAGTCCGACCAAATACAACTTCATAGTGCGAGTCATTTGTGCTTAAACAAAGCGTCAACTGCAGAGTTGCTGGTTGGTAGCAATAACCGGGGATCATTTTTCATGTGGTTCATTCGGGCGGTCGAGGAAAGCGATATAATAAATCATTGTTGCCAGCTTCACGACGTTATTATTTAGTCCGGTCGGTTTTATCCTTGCATAATATAATACGTCACATCTTTCTCAAAGTCAGGGAGTTTCCGCGGTCGCGGTGCTCGTTAAGTATTTATTTGAGTCAGGACTGTTAAACTGGTTTGAGTATACTTCATACGACACATGTCTATAGAATATTAAAAGCTATTAAAAAAAAAAAATGAAAGAGAAAGTCGAAATGTTTTCATTCTTCATCTGAATATTTGTACCCTAAGCCTAAGCTGGTAAAAAGCATTTGCAAAATAAAATGTTACATTTAAAATATAATAATCTTAGCCACCGCGCTGGCAGGCTGGTAAAAATATGATTTTTGAGGGCCTAAGTTGAAGCCCTGAAATTACCTAACCAAGTAAAATGGTAAAAAACCATTGGCAGTTAATTATTAATGTAATGGCTTAAGTTGTAGAAAGATTTATAATCACTACGTAAAAAAGTCAGACAATTTTTTTATGAACTCGCCTACTGCTTCATAAGTGATAATTATGTTAACTGGGTTCTCGGAAAAATGAACAAATTAAATGATATTATAAAACTTTATCGTTTACTTTTTCAAATAATGAACAATTTTGACAAAAAAAAACTATTTTCATGACGCTTTTTTGCAAGTTTTAGTGCGCACGTAACGTACATACCTAGCATATCGAGCCAACATAGCAAGCGAGTTAGACGAAATATAGAGTAAGACAATACGCCTTAAATATAAATATGTGACCGTCCAGCTCACTGGGGCCTTTATGGTCGGTATTGAGTTACGCACGGATCTATAATCTACAATACATAGGCTACCAAAAACAATGATCACCATGTCCCTAAGTGCCATACTTTTTTTTTAATAAATCGTCAAAGTTACTCAACCCAAAAATGCACTTTTGAGAAATAACTAAGAGAAGTTTAAAACTCATTTAAAGTATGTTCCCGTGGGAAGTTACATAGATGATGGTAGATCCTGAATCTTGAGGTTCTCTTCTATAGGAAACAATCAAAGATTTTTCAATTCCACTACCCCGTTGAGAAAAAATGGCCTTTGATCAGTGCAAGGCGCCGATCATAAAAAAGTAAGGAAATTTGTAATAGGTGAATTATTATTTCGTATTTTGTGATCTTTGTCATAGTGTATGCTAGAAAATAGTTTACTTAACACATCGAATGGAAAATAAAAACAAAATCCTAACGTGATATATTTTTTTTTATAAATATAGAAAATGATATTTTTTCTATCTCGTCACGAATAAATTTAACAATTTCCGTATAGTATACCATACTTACCTGTAATAAGTCTAGACAAGCATTACACAGGTTTTATTTTTTTTCTATGTCAATTAGTTTCAATTTTATGACCGATTAAAGTTACATGAAAATCAAGGTTTACTTCCATACAATTGAGAAAAGGGCCCTTATGGACGAATGTAACCAAAAATGTAAGTAAATAATAATATTTACATAGTCTAAGTAGCAATCTTGTATTAGAACGTAATTCTGAATAAATCTTTTCATTACAAGTTTTTTGAATTTTGCGTAATTTTTAAATTATACGAAAAAGCAATTTCGCATAGTAAAAATTATTTTTTAACTCTATTTTAAAAAAAACCGACCAAGTACGTGTCGGACCATGCACAATAAAGGGTTCCGTACCGACACCTACTAGTCCATATTTAAACCCACTACGGATAGTGGCGGATTCGACGTATCGGAATACGTCGAATCGAAAAAGGTCGTATCTTCATAGTAAACTGACGGCACTTACGCCCTTTTGTTTGGGCAAAACAGTTTTTCAGCAATTACTCAAAAACCAGTAGCCGTATTTTTATCAAACCAAAAATCGTCTTAAGTATTTATTAATGTACAGTCACCAGCATCAATATCTGCTATAATAAAGGCGCCATAAATATTTGACCCGTCTTTACGGCCCTACAAATGGAGCTGTGTCGGACATTTATGCCACCATTGTTTTGGCAGATATTAATGCTGGTGACTGTACACCACCTCATTTGTTCAGAATTTTCATACATTTGGAAATTAGAGGGGGGGGGGGAGGGGGGGGGAGGGGGGGGGGGGAGCGGCCCTACCTTTTTTTTTAATTTCACGTTACTATTATGTAGCAATTCATAGAATAATACTTTCCTACCATATATTTTCATAATTAGAGAGCTTATAGTCGGCTGTGACATACGGACGGACGCACGGACGGACGGACGCACGTACGGACGGATGGACGGGCAGACATGATGAAACTATAAGAGTTCCGTTTTCACCATTTTGGCTACGGAACTCTAAAAATACAATTCAATAGGGAATGTAATAAGAAACAAAAATTTTTGCAACGGTCATGCACGACTAGAACTTACTTGACTTGAGACTAGAAATAGGTATTTGTAACGTGTACCACTAGAATCCAGTAAACAGAAAAGGCAAATAAATAATACAGAAAATGGTTAGAAGTAATTAGAATAAGTTATTAACCTATTTTATATCATTATTATCTGACCTCTGCCATAAGGGCCCTTTTTTACTAAACTTTACAACTAATTTAAAGGTAGAAATACTTAACTTATACGTGTGAAACCAAGCTAGAAATACACATCTAGTCTTATACTTTATCAATATGCAAAAAACAAAAAATATGTGATTTTACCGTATTTTACTAAAACGCTGATATCTACGAAACTAGAAAGTGCCATAAGGGCCCTTTTGTTATGGACTGACTCATATGATTTGGCATTAAATATTTGCATTGCAAAATATCTGTAACAAATTTAAGCAGAATTTCTTATAAAATAAAATAATTAAGCTGCGTTTTTGCATCATAACACTTAAACGACATCATATTATTAAAGCTTGTCTCTGATTTTTTACGTTCCATTTTCTTTTTTAAGTATTCTTGTAAGAAAAGCGGAGAAAATGCGGTTCAATTAACTAATGGACGCTTAAATTTAAACGTCAGAATAAGTAAGAGCAAAACTCTTTGAAGTTTCTGCAAATTAAACGTCTTTTCAAAATAAACAGGTATACCTTCTATTATTTATAACACAAAGAAAGTGGAGTTCAATCTACGCATTGTTTATGGATCAGGCGCGTATTGTTCGATATTAAGAAAGACGAAACGGTCAATTAAGATTGAGGGTGCTGTTTTTTGGTTTTGTTCTGTAACCACATTAAAGGCACGTGACGCGTAAGGTTTCGGCGGCGGTCGCGGGGCAACCTCAATCTTCGCACTGTTATTTTATTTCACCGTTTCAGAGTCAGAGTCGACCCCATTTGTCTTTGTTCTCCGTTTCCTATATTTTTGCACGCAAACTCCATTATCTAATTTAGCTCTGGCTGAATGCCAGGTCGGCGTCGTTGTTGCGTTCTTTCAGAAAAGAGTTTTATTCCTTTACAATAAACACCTAAACACATTTGTTTTAATTACGTGGTTCCAAATGAGGAAAATTTCTCGTATATCGCATTTTCCTTGAATTGCAGACCAAATCCCGACTGGGGCGCCTTTTAGCACCGAGTTTTGGTGGAAATTACCGAGCTAGAGGCAGCGTGAGATTATTCGTAGAAAAAGTATTGGGGTAACAATTCTCATCGACCAAGAAATTTTCAAGAAATATTATGGGATATCCACCTAATATTTATAAAGTATGTGAGCCGACAAGGATACACGGAACGAGTACTTAACCACCCACCAAGGCACCCTTCTGTAGCCCCTTCAAGTGAGGCAGTAACAGCTGCCCTACCGGACTGGGATTCATCGTAAATTATATACAACTGTCTAATGCATTTTTTTTAGATCCTATTCAGGTGTTACACCTTATTTATTTGTTTTATTTTTTGAAAGGTTTCCGTACTAATTGGTCTAAAGTCTCTGAACTTCGTAAGCATCATGGTTTATGTTCGTATATTATACAATAAAGATACCTACTTAAGGATGATTCACGCTAGAACGTTCCGTGTCCGGGCCGGCCCGTTTTGTAGTGCAAGAAATCGACGGACGTGCGACACGGAACGGTCTAGCGAGAATCATCCTTTACTTGGATATATTTATATTTCATAAGCTTGCTGCACATATCATCCTTTTTTCAGAGTGTGTTATAAATAAAGATTTAAATAAAATTCAACGTTCCAGTCCCAAATATAGTTCAGTTTTCCACTGGACAGGTAAAATTCAATCCTGAGATCGATTTTTATCTCGTGATACAGACTGGCCCACTGACTATGTCATATATGCGTAACCCCTAGGATTATATTAAGATTGTTTCAGAATAATATGAAGCTAGGAGATAATATGAGCCCCTTTGAATATTCTTGGCAAGGATTAACTAAAAACTAGCGGGTTAACTTTGGGAGGAATTGCACATTTTGAGACCAGCGACATCCAACCGCCCTTAATAGTCAAAATCTAGAAATCCTAATTTCCTGCTTGTACTTTGAGAGTTTTCATTATCATTAAACCTACTTTTTAAACATAAAGATTATAGAGAAAAGAATAAATGCCTTAATTCGACGAATTGTGCGAAAGTGAAACTAAAAATGATTTATTTTCCTACGTTATGATTACTTATGATAAATTAATAAAAATTCAAGCTTAATTAGTGAATTCCATATTGAATTGGTACTGTGTCGGTTTCTCTTTTCAAACTCAAAACGAAACATCCAATTAAAAAGTTGCCTCTAACTTACCTACTTTATGACATGATATATCATAACGAAAACGCAGCGTAAAGGTGACCTAATTAAATTTCCCTCTAAAAGGATCCGTATAGTTTGTATAGTTCCAGGTGGCTCAAAGTAAGATGTTTTAATTAAGTCTAAGACCTCGCGATAAATAACTAGTCGGTGGGACGGCCGGGCCAGCACTAATTGCTAGTATATTTAATCCGGTAAAATACAACGGACCCTGATTTCCATAAGCTTCAATTGTTGTGCCCTCTGTATACCTGGATCCGATTTAGTTGCGACCATTTCCATTTGTGTTTATCTTTCGGCGACGAACATTGAATAAGTTAACCATCACCCTGTAATTAATATACACGTTAAAATATATATAATATTATAGTGCCCGCCAAATTGCTCCATACACAAACGTTTTTAATATGGTTCTAATATGGATTCAGACAATGTTTTTGCATATTTGGATTTTTTAGTTTCCTCGTATTCGAAATGAAAAGCAGAGTGTTGAACTCGGGTGAAACCACCCATTTCAGCCTCGAATCAATCAATGCCCTCCGCTCCCTATTTTGACAGTTACCAAGTTACTGTAAGTAAAATAAATAACATATAGGTAGTATTTTTATGAACAAAAATGAACTACGAACATTTTCAATCTCGCTAATTAAAATTTATTGTAAACGAGTTACCCACCTTACTTCCAGCTCATGTCCCTAAACGAAATTCTAATAATAGGTAAAAGGCTATTTTTAGCTACTAGCCAGCTTTAGGTGTCTTTGAACATTGGCTAATTTCATCTCAAGTTCTTTCCGGTTTCCATTTTCGAGTGACTTGAAGCGTAATGGATAGATATTCTTTATTTCAAGCGTAGTTGTAAATAATTTATATAAATGTTGCTCTGAAGTAGGTATCTATCGTAAGTACCTAGGTATGAGTTTCATTAAAAGTGGGTGGGACGTGGCAACACGCTTGCATGATGCCATCGTCAGAAGGGGCTCAGTCTTTTAACGCTTATTACACTCAACATTGTTACCTTCACAAACTAGCCTACGCTGCGAGGAGCGTTCACAATCTGTGCTTTTCGACAAGCAAAATGGCTACTTAATATGTGAGATCTTAGAATGGAAATTGTCATATAAAAACACCCCAAGGAATGAACCTAGCGGAAATGAGATATAATAAGTACACTTATCACGGACTCGTGCAATTTATCTTTTTATTTAGGTATGCAACACAACAGAAATGCTACAAGTAGATGGGACACTGTGAGCAGCCTGAATGGACGGGACAACTTTGAAAGTATGGAACAGGAGCGTTTGCCGTAGTGTAGGTACTTAGGACGCCTGCAACTCATCGGGCAGTTTTTTCTGAACCTGACTGTGGCTTTATAGGCCTGGCCCATTAAAGCGATAGGAGTGCGCAGTTGGAGGGTAGCCTGGGGAAAGCCCAGGGGAAAACTCCAACAGGATCATGCGGGAGGTTTAAACACTGGTATACTCTAAGAGTTTGGGCTCCAGTGGAATTGTTTGAGCAGTTTCAACCGAACTGAAGTGTGCCAGTGGAATCGAGCTACTGGGAGTTTTGTCGCTAGTATACTAAACCTCGCCTAGCTAAGAAGAGTCCAGCAGGAATCTCAGCTAGGCCCGATCAGGGTCGGACTGACTCTACCCGGTATGCGGCGGTACCGGGACGAATAGGGACTATATGTACCGGCGGGAACGCATAAGTGTACGCGTCGTGTCTGAGTTGGACGCCGTAAGCGCAGCGTTCCATCTTTCGATGGACGCTGTGATTACGTCGTCTGGGTCCGTGAGTGTGTGCTTAGGACGCCGGACCGTGCGGCCCCTTATCCGTGATCGCCGAGTTACGACAGAGGGGGGGAGGGATGGGAACATAGTCGACAGCCTTCCGAACAGTCTTAATCAAATACGTCAAGTTCGTCTCATCACCTCCGACGAAGTCTGCCGCGACGCCGTGCTCGGTTTTGTGGTTGTGTGGTGGTGATTTTAGCCCACAAGTCTTCCACCATGCGGCAGACGGGCCCATTCTAGTCCCACTTGAGTTGTGCGGCGGTTTGAGCTACATCAACTATCTGGGTTTTGGAACGCAGTATTATATTTTTAATGTGATCTGTTAATTTGCTGCAAAATGCTGATTTTGAGCGGGAAATTATCAGATCACATTGAAAATATTCGCATTTTGAGGGCACATTTCTGCACTTTTGTCAAAGACCAAGTCTGTGCTCCATTAGGTTGTAGATTTTTTTAATGCACCACGAAGATGGGCATGTGCAAGTACCTACTGAATATAGCGGAAGTGTAAAGAAGGACAGGCCTGATAGGAGTAACAACCTGCCTGATGATGAAATGATGAGAGTCCTAGCGTATACAATTCAAAGGTGGGTAGCCATATTTTTAGTTCATTCAAAACCATACAGTGCAACACGTTCGTTACATAATACATTCTTAGGAGAGAGGAGGGTAGGTGTGAAAGGCAACAGATGTCACTTAAGTTCAATAATTATTCTTTTTAGTGTAAACAAAGTATATTGTCAAAATTTTTGCATAAAAACATTGTGTTAGAAGTATATATGTACATACTGTGTAGTGGGCTCAATCCTATGCACATTTAATAATTTCACTGCCACACACCTGCCGGTTGACCTTTGACCCCTAAGTTCACAAACAACCCTAACTCAAGTTTTCCATCATGTCATCACTAGAGGCAGTTTTTGAAGCTCAGCGGACACTAGTCTACTTTTGCACAGAGGTTCGCAGAATTTGACTCCGCACTGAGGTCCGCTTCACCCAAGTCACACAACACAATCAAGAGTCTGAGCGAAGATTTTTGCAAATCTTCCAAGTATCCCTCTGTGCTGCCGCGGAGTGGACCCAGGGCGACGCCTGCTCCAGCCCCCGTGTCTGACGAGCCTCATCGTGATGCGCCCGTGATGGTTCCTGCGCCGGCATCCGGTCCTGCTGCTGCTGCTTCAACGAAGACTGACGGATCTGGCAGAACTAGACAAAATGCAAAGCGGTCAGCGGAGACATAGGTTTGCTCCACTATGAGTAGAATTGTTTCTTTGTTTTTGCGGTTAATGTTCACCAACCCGTTATTGTTATTTTATAATATTATGTTCTACCCACTATAATATCATTATTTTGCTTAACTAACAATCATCTATCAAGTCTTATCTTACTTATCGAAATCGAACACTGTCAGCTGTCACTGTCTGTCAGTCACTTAACTGTCACTTGTCAGTTCGCTTCTCGTTCAGAAACTCGTTCACTTTGGTTTGATATATTTGTTTAATATAAAAATAACTCTCTTTTGTTAGTTATATGGTGTAAATGATGGATGACTTTTTGATTTTGTTTTTAATCCCTGTTTCTTTGTTCTGAAATAACTTTACGCTCTACGCATGTAAACGGTCAACCGGCAGGTTACACAGTGCCGTCCGGTAAAAATAATAATATTACCATTCTAGTATTTTTTATTATTCTATATATATATATATATAGTATCTATATCTATATTGTTAAATACATACCCGCTCTAATATATTATGACAGACGATGATTCTTTTCACTCCGCTCGCGACTTGTCGTCTTCTTTTCATTCTCTTGATAACTCGGCCTTGTCTGAACCCGAAACCTTGGGTAATCTCATTTCGCGCGAATTTCAAAATACGAAGCTCCTCAACATTTGTCATTTAAATGCGCAAAGCATTCCAAGTCACTACAATGAACTCCTTGACACTTTTTCAACCTGCTGTGCCCATGCAATACTTATTTCTGAAAGCTGGCTGAAGCCTAGTCTTGCATCCACTTCATACGCGCTCCCCGGGTACGTACTTCTGCGTAATGACCGCACTGGCAAGGGTGGCGGAGGTGTCGCTATGTATATTCGTAGTGACATACCTTTTAAAATCATATCCTCTTCTCCCAGTAAATTCTCGAATGATATGGAGCACCTGGTTGTTGAGACCGACATCAAGGGTACAAAGGTTGTTCTAGGGGTCATTTATTGTCCGCCAACGGTTGATTATTTCTCGTCGTTGGAATGTCTATTGGCTGATTTTGTTACTGATGGCACACATCACATAATCATGGGAGATTTTAACACGGATCTTTTGAAAAATAATCTTCGCTCTCGCAGTTTAATGTCAATTGTTCAATCTGCTTCTCTATCTGTACTTCCGCTTAATCCTACACACCATAACCTCGACACGTCAGACTCCTGGTTAGACCTCATTCTGGCCTCCTCGACTGGTCATGTTAGCAAAGTAGGCCAATTATTGGCACCAGGATTTTCACGACACGATCTTGTATTTTTATGTTATAAGATCCGACCTTCTAAGATGGAGCCGATCTCAGTGAAACTACGTAGTTTTGCAAGACTGGACACAGACGCGTTGAAACGGGATGCGCGCGCCATTGATTGGACGCCTACACTTACAGCACCTAATGTTAACGAGGCGGTGGTTTCACTCAACGCGGCAGTCTTGAAACTGTTTGACACCCACGCGCCCGTTAGAAACGTCAAACTTAAGCGACCGCCTGCGCCTTGGATCACGCGTGCGGTCCGTATTGCAATGACGAGGCGTGACCGAGCTTTTCGTAAATATAAGCGGGATCGCACCGATGAAAACTGGTGTGCATTTAAATTAGCTAGGAATCGGTGCAATATGATGGTGAGAGCCGCTAAACGTAAATATATACATGAAAATATTATTATCTCTTCGCCAGCTGATACCTGGAAATTCCTTAAATCGATTGGTGTGGTTAAATCTCAATGTTCATTTAGTTCCTTGTCCTCATTTTCTCTTAACGACTTAAATAATCATTTCTCTAAAACTTCTACTACCATAGACCCCACCACAAAATCACAAACAATGTCGTATATTAGTGCCCTGCCTACTAAATCTAAAAGTACTTTATTTTTCACCCCGGCCACTGACGATGAGATACGTAAAGCAATTTTATCCATAAAATCAAACGCGATTGGTCATGACGAGGTGAGCAGGATCATGATTATATATATCTTAGAGTGCATTGTCCCTATTATCACCCATGTAGTCAATTTCTCCATGTTTTCTGGAACTTTTCCTTCTGTGTGGCGCAGTGCCTTTGTCATTCCTCTCCCTAAAGTCACTAATCCTACATTACTTAAAGAGTTCCGGCCCATATCAATTCTTCCTTTTCTTTCTAAGGTTCTCGAAGCTATTGTCCATAAACAGATGTCCAGCCACATTTACTCTAACCATCTCCTTTCACCACTACAGTCAGGTTTTCGTCCTGGTCACAGTACGACTACCGCGCTGCTTAAGATTATAGAGGATGTAAGGCTGGGCATTGATTCCTCTCAAGTCACTATATTAGTTTTAATTGATTTTTCTAACGCCTTTAATGCCGTCGATCATGAACTCCTGCTTGCTGCTCTCCGCCATTCGAACATCTCATCGGCAGTGGCTGAGTGGTTCACTTCTTATCTGCTAGGTCGTAGGCAGGCGATTCGGGATAACCGGTCGCTTTCCGACTGGTGTGATCTGACTTCTGGAGTTCCTCAGGGTGGCATTCTGTCTCCGTTACTATTTTCTATTTTTATTAACCTTATTACCCCTGACATTAAGTGCTCTCACCATTTATATGCTGATGACCTGCAGTTATATGCTCAGGCGAAGCACGATGAGGTTGACGGCGCTGTTTCAAAAATTAACGAAGATCTCAGAAGTATCTTATTATGGTCTAAAAATTTTGGGATAGACGTCAATCCTTCAAAGTGCCAAGCTTTGATTATCGGAAGTCCACGCTCAACATCAAGCACCGACTTAGCTCATGTGGCACCGATCACATTTGATAGTTCGGTGATACCGTTTTCGGCGGAGGTGAAGAGCCTGGGGCTGATTATTGATCGTGGTCTGACATGGGAACCCCAGGTTTCTGAAGTTTGTCGCAAGGTTACGTATTCGCTGAGATCGCTTTATAAATTTAAGCATTTTCTGCCGGTTCAAACAAAAATTCTCCTCATACAGTCTCTGATTTTACCGATCATCGATTATAGTGATGTGTGCTATACCAATGTAACACAATTGCTACTGGACAGGCTTGACCGGCTCCTAAACAACTGTATCCGATTTATTTTTGGACTACGCAAATACGACCATGTTTCAGCGTATCGGAGACAACTGAAGTGGCTTCGAATTCGGGAGCGCAGATCACTCAAAATTCTAACCACCCTTTATTCGATTTTATTTGACCCTGCTGCTCCCGAATATCTTAAATCTAAATTTAAATTTGTATGTCCTCGCCCGGGCTGTGAACTCCGTTCCTCCCGTAAGTTGATTCTCTCCATCCCTGATCACCGTTCCAATTCCATGTCCAGTTCTTTCACCGTGCAGGCTATTCGACTGTGGAATGCTCTCCCCCTTACTATTCGGCAGGCTGAGAGTAAATTCTCATTTAAGCGCAAGTTGCGCGAGCATTTTTTTTTCTAACTCTCGTGATTAAGGTTCTTCATAGTTTTAGTAGCGGGTATTATATATATATATTTATATATATGTATGTATTATATGTATATTATATATGTATGTTGTATTAATTATATTGTGTAAATTAAATTATATCCTATCTATTAGCATTTAACGCGTATTACAATATTTTGTGAGTTATATTAATTTCTGCATTGCAGTTTATCCAGCACCTACTATGATTATTCTCTGTTTGGCCTGAAGGTTGACTGGTAGAGAATGCCTTATGGCATTAAGTTCGCCTTTTGTACCAGATTGTTACTGTGCAATAAAGTTTAAATAAATAAATAAATAAATTCTTATATTTATTTGAAAATAATTTAAGGATACTGTCAAAATGTACCAATCATTTTAAATATTTACAGTTCAGGAATTTGAAAAACTTGCAAACATAAGTAAACTGAGCCACTCTAACTTGTACTAGGTTATTTTTGAAAATCGCTAGAGAGCAGCCTGAAGCCGTATAAATCCATAGTTTATTTTCGATCAGTTCATTTCTTGTTTACTATCAATCATATTGTCGAGAGCCCGCCGCGCCGTCCTACATATCGTGTTCGTTTTTAGTTTTCTCCCGTGATATGAAACTCTCAAAAAGACGTTACATGGATCGTTTTAATATTATTATTTTAGACGTAGGTATTCCTGTAGTGTAGGTACGAGAATCGTTCAGAGATGATTGGCGAGTGTATACCTTTCGTTCTTGAATAAATGATATCAATCAGAACACCGGTGCAGGCTATTGTGAGTCACCTTGTGACGGTAATAGGTATCTGATAAGTAAACGTAGCTAACAGGTAACTAAGGGGTTCTCTTTTGCAGTTAGTGCCGATTGGACGTACCGTAACAAAAGTGATATTGGAATGGAGTGGGGAATGGAACGTTGTAAATCTTTTACAGGACAGCACGGCGTGGCGTTTACTACACAACATTTTTTTCCATTCATCCCAATGGGACAACGATTTCGTTTTGTGCGTTCAATACAGCTTCGCTTACATTCTCTGAACATCGACTACCGTGGACACTCGATAAGCAAGGCAACAAAAGTGGCGTTGGTTAATTATTAATAGAATTAAAAAGTACGAATTGGATGGAAAGACGATTGATACGCTAATTCACCAAAATGTATTTTCATCTGTGCTTTTATATACCTATACCTATGTACGAATTCCTCACTAGTAAGTATGAGCTAGCTCTAATAAGTAAGATACCTACGACATAAATACCAACGAAATATTATGTAGGTATACATATAAGAAAAGCAGTTTAAAACCTAATACATTCGGGGAGCGTTATTGTTTGAAATTGTAATGAAAATGGCAACAGTCAAAATAATGAGCAAGCTATCGTAGATCGCCGAAGTAGGTAATAACGTTATGTGCGGTTTTCTATAGATGCCCCCAAAAGATGATTCACGCTAGACCGTTCCGTGTCTGGGCCGGCCCGTTTTCTAGTACAAGAAATCGACGGCCGTCGCGCGTCCTGTATAGAAAACGGGCCGGCCCGAACATGGAACGGTCAACTGTGAATCATCCTTAATTCGTTATTGCTTTCTAATACTTATTCTGATAAATATTTCAAAACTGACAGTATGTCCTCAAAAGTGAGCTGTAATATAATTATCATATCTAAGAGCTAATTTAATAAGCGGCTTCAGTTAATAAAGTCTGTACCTAATAAAAATCGCTTCACTTGCTACGTAAGTATAATGAACTTGTTGATTCCATCAGAAGTCCTTTAATAAGAATGAAACAAACAAACATGGAGCATCTGGTTTAGGAGCCACTTTATAATTCAAACACTCGTTCCCGATGGCCACATTACAAACCACGAAGAGTTTTGGGATAAACTTTTGTGATTTGAGCGGAATATAAATATTTTACTCGTATGAGGCGCAAGGTTTGTTTCATTCCATTTATTCATTTCAAGACTTAGGCTTGGTTATTTTAATATCTTTATTTATTATTATGATAACAAAATAACTTAATAATTATTAAATAAAGTCTCTATCGTCTGTTGTAGTTAGTGTTGTTTTTTGAATAAAATGTTTTAGGTGGAGTACAAAAATACAGTAATTAGGCATGAATTTCATTGTGTGGAATTTATGTAGGTATTACTTAGAAACAGAAAACTCTAGAAATTAACACACAATTTTCATGCTATGGGCATCAAAAAAATCATGATTTAATAGACGCTTAAAAATTACCATTATGGCGGACAAAAATAAAAAAAATGTATGACGGAGAATGTTTTATTCTACATATGTATATTTCAATGTCGTTATTCCACAAGCAGCAATTTTCTTCAAATTTACATTTTTTTTTGCATTAACCTCACAAAAAAATACCGGAATTTATACAAATAAAATAAATATAAGTTAAGGTTCATTACAATTGTGCTGTTCTGTAGGACTATCACCAAAATTACGTTCCATACTAATGTGTTTACACTGTCATAGTCTCAATTACGTTGTAATTATTATTGTGAAATTAAACGAACTTACCTGAAGTGAAGTTCTATTTCAATTTTACGAATTTCACCATCATGGAACACTATGCAGCAGCATGGAATGTTGCGCCTAGACTTCACAATTTATAAAGCACATCAAAAACTTGAACGCGTCCAATCCTTACGATGATGTGTCTATGTCGTTCCTCTATAATCACTAGTTTGAAGCTAAATCACGAGCAACCTTAAACAAAATCTGGGTAACATTTATGTTTTTAGGGTAGGGTGGGTTGTTCCATGATGGTGAAATTCGTAAAATTGAAATAGAACTTCACTTCAGGTAAGTTCGTTTAATTTCACAATTTTACTCTTTCACCATCATGGAACACTATGCAGATGTTTAAAGCTAAGGTTGTGAGTGTATGTACCAGGTTTTTAAAATAAAACTTTTTTATTTATAAAACTGAAAATAAACCTGTTTATTAAAAATAAAAGAACAATTCTTCTTAGTATAAAAGTTAATTAGTGGTAACAGAACATCTTATAAATCAACAATATTTAGCAGTTCTCTAGAACAGCATTACTAAAATTATTTTCTTGTAACAGTGGTCTGTTATAATACTGAGCAAATACAGCTGAGTTTGTTCCCCATCCGGCACATTTCCTTATAGTCTCGATAGTTACTCCTGCTCGAAAGGCTGCAGAGGTTGACGAGTGCCTGGTACTATGAGCAGAATACACTTTGGTGTCTATCCCGCCTTCTTGCAGGGTGCACTTTATCCATCGTCCGATGCTTTGTGATGATGCTCTTTTATATGGTCTTTTATAAGTTAGGATAAGATGTTGTATGTTTTTCCTTTCGTCTTTAGTGACATTCATGTATGATATAATAGTTTGTACTGGGCATATTTCAGGTTTAGTATTGTAATAAGGCAATCTTAAGACAGGTTGCTCAGTTCCAGGTCTCGAAGTTTTTATAATATCTGTTATGTGTATGGTTATGCCGGCATTATTGAGGATTATATTATCTAGCTTAATCAACGATAGTGTCTGTATTCTATGGCCTGTCGTAAGTGCTAGTAGTGTAACTAATTTACGGGTTAACTTTTCAATTTCTAGCGTTTCGTTAGGAAACCATTGTGATAGTAAATTTAGTACTATGGCTGGGTCCCATGTAGTACTGTACTTAGGTTTTGTAGGCTTGATCTTGAATACCCCTTTAAAAAATCTTTTGAGGCTGTCATCTGACCCTATCTTGGGGTCGATAAGTAAGGACAATGCTGATCTGAAGCTGTTTAGCGTTCCATAAGAAGCACCCAGATTGAAGCGCTCTGTCAGGAAAGTCAAGATGTTCGGGACTGAGCTCAAGTAGGGGTCTAGCTTTTGTTTATTACAGAAAGCCCACCATAATTTTAGTCCGGTGTTATATTGTTTTAAGGTATTTGGGGATAATGATGAAATCATTATATCAAGAGATGATTGTGGAACTTTTCTTCTCCTTAGGCCTTCGCAGAGAGCAGCCCTGCAGCCAGGGTAAGTGTTTGATGCAAGGGGTGCGGTTCTCTGAAATTGGACAATAATAATGTTTCATTTGGCTGAAATAAAATTGGTTGGGTAACTAACAATGAGTTGAACAAGGGGAACCATGGTTGTGCGGTCCAGTATGGGACGACTAAGATACCCGTAGCCTTGTCATTCTTGATTTTATGCAAGGCTTTCAATACAAGATTAAAAGGAGGAAATGCGTAGAAAAAATAGCCTGACCACCCCATTGTAAAGGCATCAATGCCAATGGAATCTGGGTCCTTTTTCCAACTGATAAACTGTTTACATTTGCTGTTCAGTCGGGAAGCGAATAGGTCAATGTCTGGATCACCGTAAGTGTCAGTTATTTCCTGGAAGGCTGTATGGGATAGTTCCCATTCTATATTTGACTTGCGTGATTCATAGTCTGCGTCTACATTTTCCTTTGTATTTATATAAGAGGCGAAAATAAAAATATTTTTCTGTTCACACCACTGCCAGATGTCACGGGTTATACTATTTAAGTGAGGGTATTGGACTCCTCCTAATCTATTTATGTATGAAATGGCAGTGGTGTTGTCGATTCTTATTAGAATTTCGCAGTTTTGGTATTTATATGCTAAACACTTAAGACCAAAAAATGCCGCTTTCAGTTCTAGGTAATTTATATGATGTTTTTGTTCGTCTAGAGTCCATGATCCAGACACCCTATTATCTCCACTGACCGCGCCCCACCCGGACCGAGAAGCATCTGTAAACAGTTCTAGGACATAGTTATGTTGTCTAATAGGGTTGCCAGGGCTGTTAAGTTTGTGGAGCCACCAATCAATCTCTGGTTGTATGCTTTTTGAGATTTTCATAGTGGCATCATAATTTTCATTATGTAGTTTCAGGGCCAGAAATCTTTCTCTTTCTAACAATTTTGTGTATAGTAGGCCATATTTTATTCCTGGGCATGCTGAATTTAAGAGACCTAATAACTGAGCAAACTCTCTTATTTTACAAACTTTTTTACTTTTAAAGTTGAGTAGAGAGTTTTTAAGAATATCCACTTTTTGTGGAGGTATGGATAGTGTCATATTGATAGAGTTTAGCAAGAATCCTAAATATTTACATTGTTTGTTAGGTATGAGGCAACTCTTTTCCTTGTTGATGGTAAATCCTAGGGATACTAGTAGTTCACAAATAGTCTGTACATTTTTTTGGCATGTTGAATAGTTGTCACTAATGCATATGATATCATCTAGATATATAGAGATCGTTATGTTACGTTCCCTGAGGTACGATACTACTGGTTTTAGTATCTTAGTAAATACATAGGGGGCGGTGCTCAAACCATATGGAAGTACGTTAAAGCGGTATAACTTTCCTTGAAAGGTGAAGCTCAGAAACTTTTTATCCTCCTCAGATATTCTAACAGAGAAATATGCCTCCTTTAGATCTATTGTAGCCATGTAACAGTTCTGATTCATGAGTTTACATACAGTGCGAATGTCTTCTAGCTTAAAATGTTGTGTTTTAACAAATTTGTTGAGGCTCTGTAAGTTCAGAATGAACCTAAAGGTATCATTTTGTTTCTCTGTGAGAAATATTGAGGACAAATATTGGTCATCCCGAGAATCACCCTCCGAGATTGCACCCATTTCTAGTAGTTTATCAATTTCTCTTTTTAAGTTCTTAGTTTCAGACTTTGAGTGTTGTCTAGGTTCGAGTTCTTGTCTTGCAGGTATTGTGTCAATGAACGGTATTTTGTAGCCTAAAACCCACGAAAGTATGGTTTTATCCTCTGTAATACACTGCCAATTATGATAAAAGTGGTAGATTTTACCAGTTTGTACCTCGGCTAGCGACGACGTGCAGGGCGTGGTTGATGCTGTTTGTAGTTGTACCTCTTGGCCTGATGGGAGTGCTTCTGCCCGCCTCTGGGTCTGTTGTCTTGTGGTCGCTGAGACTGGTGAGACGGGCCCTTCCAGTTTAAATTCTTTGGAGCAGTCCAGTTTAAATTCTTTGCAGGTGGTTTTTTGGGGATGTTGATTTTAAGTTGGGAGCTGGACCTCTCAACTGCTTTGGCCGCCTTAAGGCGCTCACCCAGGTTTTCTCCGAAGAGAAATGTCCCAATGGGTACATCTGACACCGCCTGCTTTACACAATTTTGGACAGATGTGAGTATGAAGTGTCTTCTGGTCAAGGCATCATAGTGGTTCATATTGCATAGGATTTTTGCCGCATCATTGATACTTTCAATTAATTTGATATTGTTTATGTTCCCCTTTGTTACTTCTGTGAGCATTGCCCCCAGGCAAGAAAGAACCTTACCCGTTAGGTTCTGACGGTACTCGAACTTTTTGTCGCGCTTTAATACATTCTCTGATATTGCCGCTGAGATCTCAGTATTTAATTTGGGGGCTGTGGCCATGGGGAAGTTGCCTGGTGTCTGGTATTTCTTGAGTAAAGATTGCAGGTTCTCTTTTGTAAGACCGTTGATTATCATGTTTGTCCATCTATCGGCAATCTCCTTTCGAATATCTTTGCCCTTCTCCTCAGGTACAGTACCCTCATCCCCCAGTGCTAGCAGGAACTCTTCGGGTAAGGTTTCTGTAATTTTAACAAGAAAAAATTGTGGTAATGACCTTGCATCTATAATAACACGATCATGTGGGGTTTAAAAACATGTACTATTTCCCAATTTGAGGGTAATAGTAGTATAGTTAAGGTCTATAGGTACCAGGTCTCCGTCTGCCCTCACGTGACAGCTCTATAAAATATGGACCATATTGTTATTTGTAGTTCATGTCAATATGAACCATATTTGTAATAAGGTAACTGTGTTTTGGTCTCTGTCTGCCCTCTAGTGACAGCTCTATAAAGGTATGGACCATTACCATTTTGGTGTGAAAGAATTAAGTTCATTGTTTGTGTACTAGTAACACTTGTACTGTTTGTCCTCGCGTGACAACTCTAAATATATAAATGAACTTATGATGTTCTAAGAACAAAGAGAAACTGGGGAATGCAATAACACACCTGATTCCAAATTGCTACACTCAGGTTCAGGTTCCGGTTCTACGGCTGCGGGTTCTGACTCTGGTTCAGAGACAGTATTTCCTGGATTGAAATGTCCAGCAGTAAGGTCCGGGGTATGTGAGCGTTCGTGATGTTCTTGCTGGCGAGGAGGTGACTGTGATGGAGTGACATTTCCGTTAGTCATCTTTGCCAATCTTCTTCGTTTCCTGGATATTCTAGCCTCTAATTCTCTTATTTGATCTTCCATGTCTTCTTTTCTCTTCGTTTTCCCCATATTCGGTGGCTTATAATCACTTTTCACTTAGAAAACACTATTTATCCCGGTCGAGAGATCGTTATATCGTAAAGAGAAAAAATTCCGAGGCTTTACTTAGAATAGCGCGCGAAAAGAAGAAACGAAAACGAAACGGTGACATAAAAAAAATTAAGACGTCATAGATAAAATATAAACCCTTTAAGTCGCTCTAAAGGCCCGGCAACAAGAAAAACTATAAACACTGTCTTCCTAGTCGCTTGTGTGTAGTAGCCTTAATCCCGTTTGGGGAAATAATAATTAAAGACAAAAGACAAATAACCTCTAATCTTGTTAGAAAATAGGATTCACTTATGTAATGACCTACGTTATACATATAGGTGCATGTGTTTTCTTCGTTTATCGAAGAACGGCAACAACGAAACATACCTGTTCGATCGTAAACATGTTACCTAAAAGGGCATGAAAACGATACCATAACAACCCGGCGCCGGCGGTCGGAGTTCGTGTTCACTGCTATTATCACTTATCGTGTTGTTTTCGAATGTATTTTTATATTTCACATATTTAAACACAGGGTATGATGTCTTGTACTCCATATTTTGGGTAAATGTAAAATAAACACTTATTTAAACACAAAAATAAAAGAACGACGTGAAGCCTTTTTGGCACATAAAACCATAGTGATTATAGAGGAACGACATAGACACATCATCGTAAGGATTGGACGCGTTCAAGTTTTTGATGTGCTTTATAAATTGTGAAGTCTAGGCGCAACATTCCATGCTGCTGCATAGTGTTCCATGATGGTGAAAGAGTAAAATTCAATTGCCTCCTAACATTTGAGGCACAATGGGACAAAATAAAAGACCAGCGTGTACAGTACGATTGCTCTTATTCCATTGGATGTATTCTACTTTAAGGCAAGGCAGTCGCACTGCAAACGCCCCGCTCTAACACACGTGAGTTTACAATTAACCATCCCGCTCTCTACGGAATTCTGCGCGTGGTTTTCGTGAATATGAAGTACATTTTGATAAATTTTTGGGATACTGGATCATTTATCAAAAATCTATCCGGTTATTTTGTTAGGACAATAAAAAAGCTATCCTTTTTGTAAAAATAAAACATATTATACTGCCGTTGACAAATATGAAATAATCAGCATGAAAGTTTATTTTTATGATGATATTTTTTTTACAGTTTTTTTTACAGAGTTACCCAACCTTACTGTTAAAAGTTTAATATCCCATGGGATACACTGTTATTATGCTCTTATTACATGTAATAAGAGCATAATATCAGTGTCATACTTTAAGTAACTTACCTGTAAATACGTAAAACAGTGGATAGAGCAGCCGTCATTGGCTGAAATAAGGATCTTTCTAATTTACATTCTGTACACGAATTGCGAGGGCATGAAAATAAAATGGCCGCTTATGTTTTCATACATTATTGAGTTCATTGAATTGAAATGTGTAAATTTGTCGTAATTGTCATCATATTATCATATAATTTACTTAACAGATGTTGTCATTCACATGAATATATTGGCTAATCTAATTGAATTTTAATCAGTGCCTTTGTGAGCTATCGACCTTGCAAGTTATTTTATTTAAAAAATCAAAGCGCTATAATTATCGACCGTGCTCAAAAAATCACAAAAAATGCCTGACCTGTAACTGTAACGTAGAACAGCAGGACATACGAGAGCATTTTCCGAAGCTGAAACGAAGGCGGTTCGCTCGCTCTGTCAATAATTATCCTGTTGCTAAAGATAAGGTTATTACTTCTCATAAATTGGACTTATAAATCCCGTGATGTTTCCAAAATTTTAACTAGCTTGCCGCTTATGACTGATAACTTGCAAAATTTTAGCAAAGATTTCCATTGTCAAAAAACGATTGCTTTCGGATTATGAAACGTTCAAAATTGAGATAATTTAATATGCATAAGCATCGTGTTGACCCACGTCTACACACATCGTCAATAGTAGTTTATGCAACTGGTACATAATGAGGGGCATTAAAACACGAGTGTGTTTTATGAAACGAGCCGTAGGCGAGTTTCATAATAAGCTCACACGAGTGTTTTAATGCCTAATTATGTACAGTTGCATACATTACTTTATCTACACACATATTATAATTACTCTAAGATGGGTTCAGAAACCGTAGTAAATAAATACAATAATTGTGTTAATACAACCTTTTTTGCACGGTTGCGGAAATATCGAAATCAGAACTGGCAACAGATACCTGAATGTTATTTTAAAAAGTAAAGAGTCCTTATTCTGATGTGATCATGTCGTTCTAGCTCAAATTTCGTGCGATATATACTAAAATAACATCGAGCTGACATTTTGCATCGACTGATTTTGAATTTTCAGTGATACTAGAATAGGGACATGTCAACTTTGACATTTAAATTTTGACAGTTTTGTTTGACGTAATATTTTAACATCATATATGAGATTAAAATGAAATATTTTATTACTGCTGTAGCCTTAGCCACAGATAAGAAAATTGCCATAAATTCATTGAATGTTGAAATGAGAGTCATTTTCTACGGTTTCCGAACGCATATTAGAGGATTTATGATATGTGTGTAGATAAAGAATATTTTTAAATGCTTATAAGGGGGGCTCCCGTACAGCTAAAGGGGTCGCGAAAAAAAAATCGACCTACCCCATCGAGTGGGGTATCGTTATTTAGAACTCATTGAGTGCATAAATACTGTATTTTTTGTTTTTAAAAATATTGAGAAACAAAGGAAAGAGACCCACCCATGGGGCCACTTATAGGTAACATTCACCCCTTTAAAATCTCATCAAAGATTCATCCTAGCGAAAAAGTGCGTAGAACCTTTCTTGTAGAGAATTGTATGTAGATTACTCATGTCTCAGAACATTTTTAGCTAGGTGAAATAAAAAAAACTGTGGCTATCTGACACCAAGTATGCTATAATTTGTTTTTACTTTCTTTCTTTTTCCTGTAGTTACAATTTCTGTTCTCCTGTCACGTATAGCAGTTATAGGGGAAGGTTGCTATCATTGGACCACTTAAATTCACTGCCTTATAATGTACAAAATTGATGTAAGAAAATAAAACAAGTTTTATAATTTTTAACTTTTGAAATATATTTATTCAATACCTTGAACAGGAACACAACAGAATAAGGTATAATGATCTTGGAGAAAAAACGTGAAAAGGGTTTCCCAGGCTGTTGCCTTCTTTGGAACATGGTCACCTTGATTGAACCACTGAGTCGCCATCAATGGACTTAGGAAATTTATACTGATGGTCCAATCAAGGAGACTTATGGAAATCGACATATTAATATATATTTTTTAAATATTGTTTTTTTTATAAAAAAATAACAGAAATCAACATTTGAATATACGCATATAAATATACAGTATACGCATACTGTATATTTAATATGTGTATTTGCGTATGGGTAAAGTATTTAAAATCGAAACAAAAGTTGCCATGATTGGGCCGGTCCAATGATAGCACATATACATGTGGTCCATTGATAGCAACTAGGTATCAAGTCACAAAAAAATAATTAAAAAATAAAGAAAATAAGTGGGCAGAAACTATTGTTATAAATATGATCATTAATACATTTCTAACCATTACACGGCAGTACAGTTAAACAAATGCAAATATAATGACACTTACACGAGTTTTCCTTCGGCTAATTTTTAGATCGCCGGCGCTCGAAACGCGCTTGCTCACGTCAATCGTCGCCGAGAAGCGCAACGCGACTGAGGTTTCCGTGGGGCTGGCCGGGTATCCCAAGGACACTTTGTACCTTGGTTGTCTCTGACTAGCGTGCGCAGATTTTAAAATATTTAGGTGGTCCAATCAAAGCGCCGTTCCAATGATAGCAACCTTCCCCTATATTTTTTTGTATTATATATTATATGTATGTAGGTTTATTCGTTTTCTTGTAAGTTCTTGTAAGTACATGTGCTGCATTTGTCTAGGTACCTTTATTCACTGCTACTCAAAAGTTAACTGGAAGAGATCCCTTTAAGGGATAAGTTCGCCTTTGTATTTAACTGCTTTTTCAAAAAATTATGTATGTAAAGGAGAATGGGCAAAATGTACCATCGGTGTATACAGTTGAGACATATCTCGTTTGAAAGGTCTTCATCGTGGCAGTATTTCATTGTATGGCACCAATGTTGGACAGCGTGCAGGGGCCGAGTAATTGACAAGAGTATGTAAGGTATAAAAACCTTTATTATACAAAATATAAGGGATGCAATCAAATATAAGGTACCTCATATGAAAGATAATGATAATTAGCCCACGTAAGGCTGCCGATATCAGCGCTGAAATATTTACAGGACTAGAATTAAGAAACGAAAGATATGAGTAAAAGAAAAATCAGCTACTGTTCAAAGATGCCTACGTGTATACACTAGTGACTTATACACATTAAACGATCTGTTGTATGCTATTTTTTGATATATACATCTTCGAGCTAACGCGTGCAGGGATCGTATTATATTGAGTTTTAGGATTTAACTCTAATTTAACTCTACGTTAATTAAGTGCAATAACTTATTCTACTTGGCACTAGATGTCTATAGTTGTATACTTCTTTCTTGATTTGTAGAAATGACACCAAGCAGATAATCCGGTGGTGTATCTCTAGCACTAGGAGGTTGGATTACATTTTAAAGAATAATCTGACATGTCGTGTCAAAGTGGTGATTCCTGTCAAGAATTTTTACATCAAATTAAAATTTTGAATGAAATAAGAATAATATAATATATTCTTAGTTTATAAACTAAGAATCCACATAGATTGTGAATACATTCGTAAGTAATTTATATTGATCTATTAATAAATCTTTTTATGAATCTAGTTGGCCTGGTATAGGTAGTTTGCGAAGCCGAAGCCAGTAAAGCTGATTGATCGATGCTGCTGTATGCCTTGGGGTCAATATTACGTACTTGACGTCGCTCAGAAAGGTCTGAGTCGGGCATTCATTTTTTGCTATCAACTCACAGCCTGCCTGATGGTAAGCAGACACCGTAGCCTTTGGATGCGAGCACCTAAAATGAATCATAAGCGCGTCGCCGACCCTTTGTTGATTCCTGTGTGTATGGCTCGATATTACTGTAGGACTCCATCTTTCAACACAGCACATCCTCAGGTGCTGGGCACAACTGGCGACTTTACCACAGAACAATTAATAGGAGTAAGGTACAGAAGGTTTCCATCTAACAAAACCGGCGTTAGGCAGCTAATCATGGTACGTGTGCCTTCGTTAAAAGCGCGATAGGGTATCTGGACATCACGGAGGTCTGTCAGAGCCGAGTTTAGCCGAAGCGGAAAGAGGAACAGGCCTGACTTTACTCACAACCAGGACACAACACCACATACCTAGAAAGTAGTTGTGTTATTATGGCTGCGGTCTTTGTAAGGTGGAGGTAATTCCCCAGTTAGCTAAGATGGTAAGAAATATCAGCAAGATGACATTCCGCTGTACCTTACCTCTCTTGGCAGAAAATAAACTTACTTAGTCAGATCCCTGGAGCCTTCAAATGTTTTTCTATTATTATGGCTAACTGACAAATGTATGCCTAAAAGCCTAAATGTATGGTCACAAGATAATAAAATTGTAACATCTTTATGTACAACATTTATAGCAAATAATTTCTATTTCTATTTCTTTCTAAATTCGGTTGTTTTTTTTTAAATATTTGTTACTCCAGAACTCTGTCATCTCTGAACCGATTTTGAAGATTCTTTTTTTGATTGTAAGTATATATATCCAAGTTGATCCCGTTTTTGTCAAAACGCAGTTCTGATGATGGGATTTATGAGGAATTGAGGGAACTCCTCAAATCTTAAAGGCAAACGTATAGTGATTTTTGTTTTTATCAACAAATCAGGCATTTTCATACAAAAATGTGACATTTGATGAAGTGGAACTGCTGATGATGATCAGAAAAGAACTCTTCAACGACGAAAAGTTCACGTTTGGCGATTTGCCCTAATTGCCCTCCTAGCTGTTTGTTAAGCAAGTTCTATTTTCACGAATTTTTTTTGTCATGTTCGAGTTCTGATGATGGGATCCATGAGGAATCGAGGGAACTCCTCAAATGTGAAAGGCACACATATAGTGATTTTAGTATTTTCAGCAACTAATAATCAAGTATTTTCATTCCAAAAAGTGACATTTGAGGAAGTGGAACTGTTGATGACGATCAGAACGGAACTCTTCAACGACGCATAGTTCACGTTTGGCGATTGTCGTCTTTGATGTGTTTGTTAAGCAATTTAGAATTTCAAGACAATCATTTTTCAAGCTCGTGTTCTGATGATGGCATCCATGAGGAATCGAGGGAACTCCACAAATGTTAAAGGCATAAATATAGTGATTTTAGTATTTTCATAAACAAATCAAGCATTACATTTAAATAAGTGACATTTGATGAAGTGGAACTGCTGATGATGATAAGAATGGAACTCTTCAACGACGTATAGTTCACGTTTGGCGAATTGTCCTCTTTGCTGTGTTTGTTAAGCAAGTTAGATTTTCATGCTCGAGTTCTGATGATGGCATCCATGAGGAATCGAGGGAACTCCTCAAATGTTAAAGGCATACATATAGTGATTTTAGTATTTTCATAAACAAATCAAGCATTTACATTTAAATAAGTGACATTTGATGAAGTGGAACTGCTGCTGATGATTAGAATGGAACTCTTCAACGACGCATAGTTCACGTTTGGCGATTTGTTCTCTTTGTTATGTTTGTCAAGCAAGCTAGGTTTTCAAGACACATTTTATAGTTATAGCACTGTATAAGTAATAGTACTACGTACAGAGTCTCACTTTTAACAAATCTGCGCGAGGCAAGCCAAACGTGCCGACGCTTGGCCATCTCCTTCTATCGCACGCGCATCACTCGCTACATCACTTTCTCACGCATTGATAGTCACCCGACGTGGGACCTTTGAGCGGCGCGATGACGTCACGCGAGTCGCCCCTGGTTATAGTTAGAAATGTACCCTTTATAGCTTTATGTGTGTTTTGTTCCGCTTTAATTAGTACTTAGTTTTTTGTCTTACCTCTTTATTGTAATCTACTATTATTGTTACTCGCTCTCGCAGTCCTTGCAGACGTCCAAAGCACAAGCTCAGCCTAGTTTGAAGTCTGATAGATAAGTTCCCATTTTGTAAACACTTCAGTTTTTGCAAATAAAGTATTATAATCTTTCACCGGCCTCCCCCGTTAAAGACGGCTTTTTTTCTTAAAAATTATTAATCCTACTTTAGCTTATGGGCCGGGCTTAATAAAGCGATATGATTGCACGGTTAGAGAGTTGCTAGGGGAAAATTGAGGGGGCCACTTCCGACACGACTATGCGGGCGGTTTAAGCACTTGAATAGTTTGCGCTCCAGTGCCAGTGATTAGCGGCTTCAACCAAATCTGAGGTGTGAGTGGAATCGAGCTACTGGGAGCTTAGTGGCTAGTTCACTAAACCTAGCCAAGCTGAAAAGAGTCCAGCAAGAAACTTGGCTAGGCCCGATCTGGTTCGGACTAACTCATTGCAGTGAGGGTGCATTGACATTGATAGCATTATTTATTTATTTATTTATTCGTATGGCAAGGTATAAATATATAAGATAAAGTTTAAGTTTGTGATAATGTTTATTTATTAATATTATTTATTTAAGATATAAAGATCACAAATGCAACTGCAGAGCATTAATTCACCCGAGGGCTTCGTCGTTCAAGAAGTTGATATCACAATGACAACGACTGCATTGGAACTTTTGAAGAGGCTGTTTACACGTTGATTTATTCATGTAACCATAATATTCATATGTACCTACATAGATATAGGTATCTATGATCATGCTCTTGCAAGGCAACAACTTTATGATTATTATCATCATCAGCTAGTTATTCCTATCCTAAGCATGAGCCTACCGGAACAGAAGCAGAAGTGCAGAAGTCTGTAGTATTAATTACCTATGTAGTTTAATATTATTATGGTAAACCGGCAACTGTTTGGCTGTGAATAAGGGACATTTAGTTATGTTATTCATAACTCCATTATAAGTAGATAAAACGTATGTAAACCGTAATTCGAAGTTCAGTTGCCTACAATATTTTGATAAGTTAAGAAATAGGCGAGATAATAATGTGTTTATGGTATGTCAGTCTAATGTATGATTGTACTGGTTTTTATACAATGACGGTGGTAAACAAACTGTCGGCCCACCTGATGTTAACCAGACACGACATCATAGCCGCCTGCGACTGCAATACAAGTAAAGCGTTGACGACCCATTATTGATTTTTACTTGACTCCGCAGTCGGGGTCCAAAGGGTTGTATTTTTCGAGAATATGTTTGCATGAATGTATGTTTGTGTATTTCTTTAGCACGCTTTGCAACTTAAACGTTGAAGTATCGAAACTTATATACATAAAGAGAATCACCGGTAGTTGTCGAACTGAAACAATCTGTGCGCGCCTCCGCAAACATGCCTGACGGTGACGCACTACAGTGGCGCGGCAGTCCCAACAACATCCTAAGAGCATTATTATATTGGACGCGTAGAGCGAGTGTTTATTACTGAGTACGTATTCTTTACTTGGCCAATGGTACCCTATATTTGGGCGACTTTTTATACCGCGACGGTGTAAGACAAGCATACGGCCTGGTCTGCCTGATGATAAGCAGGCACCATAGCGAGCACATTGATGGTTGCGACTATACAGAGTTTACGTTGCCTAACCTTTATCGATTTGAGGATTCGTTGTGATAACAAATAGATATTAATATTAGATCTCTCAATACAGCGCATTCTCGGGACATCTGTTGCCCTTATGGTGCATTCGTCATCACCAGGATTCGTCATAACAGACCCTTATAAAACAGGCAGTGTTGTTATTTTATGTAGGTAATTGATTTGAAGATTCGTTGTGATAAAAGCCAAGGGTGAAAACAAGTCCCTCAAACTACACAACACACAACGCATCTCCGGTATTCAGAAGGTCCCCGTCAACCATTATTCTAACACCACATATACCTACAGAGTAGTTCCTATCTAACATAGTCGTCTACTTCAAATGTAATCGGGATGACATTCTACCTGTGCCCTAGCTAGAGTAGGGTAGATATAATCGGACATCCCGCGCATTTTTCCATTCTTGTATTTGTATGGCCCTCTGTTAATCCAACTATACGTTGTTCAATAAGTGAAAACCAATCCATCAAACTACACGACACATCTCCAGTTTTCAAAAGCTCTGCCAACCATTCTTCCAACACCGCATACCTGCAGAGTAGTTCTTTGGTAGTTCCTCTCTGTAAACTTAACTATACGTTGTTACACAAGTACTTACCTAGCTTGAAGCAGATTACTGAATACTACTTTAATATCTAATAGAAATTGGTTTTTCAGGTACTTAATCAAGCCATACATTTTATAAGGACAGTTACTATAAGCAAGAACAATAAAAGAACCGTCCAAGTGTGTATATGTCGTGCCCGGGCCACGTAGGGTTTCGCTGGGCGGCCGGGGCTGGCACAAACGGGTTCTTGGATCGAATATATTTTTTTAAACCTCACAATACTTTTGATGACAAAGGATCTACCATCCATCGTAACTTCATTTGATGGGTTATTTATTTTTATTATTTAATATTTATTTTATTTACTGTATATTTTTGGTGCCAATCCGGAATTATACTTTTAACAAGAACATTTTTTTGTTCCTTAAAGGTCATCTTCAGTATGATGTGTAATTTATCCCAGAAAATAACTCCGTATCTCAAAATTCTTCATTTGTGTATGAGAGATGTTATGATACTTAGTACAAGAAATAAGTTTCTCAAGAATCGTAGCAAATGGAAAGCCTTGATCTCTACTTCTCTGCCTCTACCTACCCTTCTTGAGTAATAGGGTTGATGTTTTTTTGAACCTGAATGTGGCTTTATAGGCCGGACCCAATAAAGCGATAGGAGTTCGCAGTTGGAGAATAGCCTGAGGAAAATCCAGGGGAGACTTCCACTACGACCATGCGGACGGTTTAAGCACTGGAATACTCTAAGAGTTTGCGGTCCAGTGAGATTAGTTGAGCTTCAACCGAATCTGTGTTGTGAAGAGTGAGTGGAATTGAGCCACTAGGAGATTTGTCGCTGGTTTACTAAACCTAGCCAAGCTGAGAAGAGCTCAGCAAGAAACTCAGCGAGGCACGACCTGGGCCAGACTTGACTCTACCCGGTATGCGGCGGTACCGGGACGAATAGGGACTAATGTGTCTGTGTTGTTGCGTGGACGTTCTCTCCAGCGGGAATGTGTGTACACGTCGAGTTGGAGGTTGATGATATGTTTGTGTAGGTACACACTGTGAAAATAAATATTTGAACATACTTTTTGACTGCATAGTACGATTTTTTCCCATCTGGAAACCAATGACTGATACATCCGCACCATATCACGGCGTGCAGTTCGACATTAACCTGAGTATATGCATTTCTGTAGGGTTAAACTTCTCATTTGACATTACAGTTCCATGGCGTATGAGTCTACAACTATGTCAAGTTGAAAAGGTTTCGACGAAAGTGCAGGACCGTCACACGTTTCCATGTACACGTGTCCATGAAACACGAAGCTTTCCCTGGACAGCTCCGTGGGAATCGTCAGAAATTAAGTTCACAGAAGGTCACCTACATCTGGTGGTATTTGTAGAGAAAAAAAAGAAAAGAAAACCACGATTCAAAGCAGGTTGTCAGATTTGAGCTCACTTATGATCGCCCTCGTGTAGGCCGAGGAGATCGTTGTAAATAAACTGGGCAGTCCTCTCATCCCGCAATCGGAATCTGGGATGCTTCTTATTTAATATTTTTAAAATATAGGGGACACCTGTGATTGCATCAAATGGATTTCGAAGTCATATTTTAACTATTTGACCGCGGAACATCAAAAAAGGTTCAATAAATAAAGATGTCATTTACACTGTCACTTTCTCACATATCAGACGAGCGCGTTTAAAGGGTAAATTACTAAATTAGCATGCGTTATGAATGCATAATGATAATGCATTCGAATATACGTAAGCACGTCAAAAAAAATTCACACCTACTTTTCTTCCCTTTTTCTCTAGTACCTAGTTTTATTTTAGCACCTCCGATGCAACCTTTTTTTTCAGCGGCAAATAGTACGTTGTTCGCAGCAAAGCTGGATTCATACTATTCTGACGTGTTGTGTCATGACGCGCCAGGATGATCAGTTTCATTTATTTAACTAGTATGGCTCATCACACGTATGTGATGCGCTCAGATGTGATGGCTTACGTTGTGACACGACAGAAGCGAATCCGATTCGTATTATAACTCTTGAGGTGCGGCTGCGGGGGGTGCTGGAGAAGCGGCCGCGACAATACAGGGGGCCGATTTTTGAGTGTCGAACGCTCGACTTTTCACTCGAGATCTGTCAAAAAACTATGATGTTTTGACAGAATATGTCGAATGAAAAGTCGAGCGTTCGATACTCAAAAATCGGGCCCCAGATCTGACGAGTGTGCACGGTCGTGTGTTCGTGTGTTGTATGTTCAGGTTTTGATGCCGCATCGCATGAAACTGTGGCTTTATAGGCAGGGTCCAACAAAGCGATAGGAGTGCGAAGCTGGAGAATAGCCTGAGGAAAATCCAGGGGAGACTTCTACTACGACCATGCGGACGGTGTCATCATCCTCCTAGCGTTATCCCAGTACAATTGCATCCTGAAGGATGCCTGGGGTCCGCTACCGAATCCCAAGATTTGGCGTAGGCACTCGTTTTTACGGAAGCGACTGCCATCTGACCTTCCAACCCCGAGGGGAAACTAGACCTTATTGGGATTAGGCTTTGTCAAGTGAGTCACGCGCCACGCGGGCGGTGTAAACACTGGAATACTCTGTTTTGCGCTAAAGTGAGATTGGTTGAGCGGGTTCAACTGAATCTGAGGTGTGACTGGAATCGAGGTAGGTACTGGGAGTTTTTTCGCTGGTTCACTAAACCTAGCTTGCTGAGAAAAGTCCAGCAAGAACCTCAGCTAGGACCGAGGCGAAACGCTGTGTTTTTAACCCCCGACGCGCAACGCAAAACAGGGTTTTGACATGTAGGTATATCTGAGTATGTGTGTCTGTCTGTAGTACCGTAGCTCCCTGATGGAGTAAGTAAGAACTATTTCTCAATAGATACGGGGACTGAAGGGACTGACTTCTGACCTGGGGACTAAAGAGTAAAGGGGCCACGGCTAGATGTTTACGTGTTAGGCCAACTTTGGCAAGCCTAAAAGGTAGAACAAACCCTTATATAAATACAGGTACGAGACATAACGATAATAGAGGTATAACGAGTTAATCCGCTTTATTAAACCGCGCAATGTAGGTAAACTCGTGTGTGGGTCTCGTACGCAAAAAAGCTTTATACTTGTAGGCTGCTGAGGTTGGCCAAACATATGTATTAGGGCCTTAAGCCTCATTAACACTAGCACGGTAAAATTAGTTAATCAACCTCTAATCTATCTAAAGAAGTGCATGACTGAAGAACGCGAGAGTTAAGAAAGCTGTCAAGGAATCGAAACCCAGGGCTGACTAGAATTGTGCAGTAGTCTTTACTTACGAGCATCGGAACCTCTATATCTAGAAGTTACGCACATAGCACCGGACTGTCCCATTTGTGGGCTCCACAAAATAAGGATTAATTTACGCCACCAGTTGGGTGAAATGGGCGAACTTTAGTTCAACGATGTGCACGCACAGGCGTAGGCGTAAACATAGCGTGCTTTTATAAGATTCCCAGTGCTTGGACTTTCAGTCCTATCTACTCTAAGGCAGGTCGGTGTCGGCACGACGACGAGCGAAGCAAGGAGGAGTGTAAGTAGAACTGTGACCATACAGTACTTTTACTATTTTCTTATTCTGTGCCTACAGCGCTCGAGCTGAGTGACCGAAGCGAGCATGCCGCGCGCCAGAAGCGAACATTCGTATTAATCGGGGATAACAGTCCTACTAGTTCCGTCACGTAACTTTTTCCGTTAGACTATTGTGAATAAAGGACGCGCGCGGCCTGAGTGTGCTTGTACGACACTGCCTAGACTCTGCGATTTGTGATAGTTAATTATTTTCCACCAATAGGATCGGGCTTTCCTTTTAGCACACGAATAGTAGGTTTTTATAATCTGAATAAAAACAAATTAAAACAGTTCATAAATGATTTTATTCGTGATCAAAGTACACCTTCACTCCCACCTTTTAAATGGTTGTTGGCATGGTGGGAACGACGACTCACAACCACTTTATAGGTTCTTGGCGGTCAAAGGATTAAACGGCACGTCAAACACACGTCAACAACGTCGTGTCTGCATTAATGAGCTTTCTTTTTCATAAGCACGTAAGTGATTTGTAATAACCTCACTTCTACATAGAGTTCAAACAAATGTCAAAATGGCAACGATCGACGAGCATATTATGTCAATCTCCATCAATCAAAACTAGCTTCAATGTTCTTCAAACACGTAAATGACATTGACATTGGCTTCAAACGCGACGGTAATGTTCAAATCATTGACAACACATAGTATTGGCAACTGTCATTGATCGTTGCCGGGCCGCTTTAGATTTTTTCATAGGATTAGGTAATGTAACATAATAAACGCAATAGCGAAGAAAACTGGTTCAATTGTGTTTAACGCTTTGACCGCCAAGAACCTATAAAGTGGTTGTGTTTCGTCGTGCCCACCACGCCAACAGCCACTTAAAAGGTCGGAGTGAATGTGTACTTTGATCATGAAAAAAATCATTTTTGAACTGTTTTAATTTGTTTTTATTGGTTTAGACATTACACCGAAAAAACAGTGCTTGGCGTACTGGGCACGACGACACACTTTCGCTTTGGCGGTCAAAGGGTTAAATAGCTTAGAAAATGCACAAATAAGAATTGTTTTTGCTTACCCACAACGTGGGTTGCGTTTACATTGTACGTGTTGTCATCTATACATAACAGCGGCATTGTAGGCACGCCGGCTCTTGTCATATATATATGTTCGTAATATATTATGTTCAATAATAAATAATTAACATATCTAAGAGTTATTTTATTGATTGCATCAAGACCACCATACGGCCAAAATCGATATCCAATTGCCAATATTTTAGTCTCTATCGCACTTGTTAAGTTAGAGAGAGAGAGAGAGATATCTATATGCTATATGCGGTTTCGAAATTACTGCTCCTAGTAGGAAGCATTGAATTCGCAAAGATGTTTTGGCAGCTTAGTACGCTCGTAGCATTTCTTATTTACTAACATAACTGTAGTCAGAGCTCGAATATAGAATACTACTGAGCGCTGCGCTAAGACGATCGCGTATATTGCAGACATTATAGCATTTGTCCCTCTCGCACTTACCTATTTGGCAGTAAGGGAAGAATGCTATATGTCCCACATAAGTGATTATCGTAGCCCCTCTGATGTAGAAACCTACCTCGTACTGCGGGCCTTAGATGTCGTGTCATATTGTTAGCGTGTATAAACGACCATGTGAACCTATCATTATTTACTAGCGACATCTGGCGTGCAGTAGCAGAATCAGGCGATACTAATTTTTTGTGTTATTAATTGATTTACTACAGTTATTTCGTATCTATTTGTGGAAGAAAAATATGAGGTAACCATTCCCGTTTTATTTAGAAACTCTAGTAATGTTTTACTAAAATATTGGCGCTACTGTCTATGCACAAGTGTCCCATTAGTATGAGAATATTTAGTTCCAGTAATCGCCACAGTGCTGTTATTAAATGAGCTATTCCACCTTCCCTGCACGCGATCGGTCTTCGGCGTCATACAAGAAATCAAAGCTACCGCTAAGAGCTTTCAAATGATATATGTCTCAACTGTATACACCAATGGTACACCGCCCATACTAATTTGCCCATTCTCCTTTCTTTTACGTACAATAAAGAGTTACTACTTCTACTTCTCTCTTATCTATATGGTAACATATTTTTCCTTGATATGATTATATCTGACTTAAGAAAGTCAGTACACAAAGTTTTTTCATGTCAGTTCAGAACTGTGTGTCATTAGAGTCAGCTTTTCGCCGTTAAGACCTTACGTACTGAATTAATTCTTGATCACGAGCAACCATTATCATTTAGCGGTTAATAAATGTGAGGGCGAAAGTCGAAGGTATCAGGAGGGGTTCAAAAATCGCAGACATAACCGTAAAAAGTTTGCGAGTAACGTACGCGCCATGAATTCGAAACTCGGCCAAATGATCAGGTCGTTAAAGGAGCGGGCCCTGTGACTCCGCTTAGCAATTATTAGGTATCGTTGATTAGCGAGTTTTGTGCATTCTTTACAAATGCTGACTAATATAGTTAGCTGCTGCTTTAATCATTTTTTTAGGTATTTAAACTAAAATCTACCTATACGTTTATACTTTCATCATTCATCATCATTTTCAGCCTGTTATCGCCCACTGCTGAGCATAGGCCTCTCTTCGAGTACGCCACTCGTCCCGGTCTTGAGCCAGTCTTATCCAAGAGTGACCCGCGATCTTCCTAATGTCATCGACCCATCTAGCCGGTGGACGGCCGACGCTCCTTTTGCCATGAATTGGCCACCAGTCTGACACTTTCTTGGTCCACCTGCCATCACTCTGCCTAGCAATGTGTCCTGCCCAGCTCCACTTGAGTTTGGTAATGACATCTCCGACGTCACGCACTTTCGTGCGGCGTCGGATCTCGTCATTCCTCACTCGGTCTTGCAATCTAATGCCGAGCATGGCACGCTCCATTGCTCTCTGTGCTACACGTATTTTGTGCACAGCCTCATTCGTAAGCGTCCATGTCTCGGCAGCGTACGTCATGGCGGGCAGGACACATTGGTTAAAGAGGCGAGTCTTCAGGCATTGTGGAACGTCGGTGGATTTAAGGAAGTCGTTCAGTTTATTGAACGCGGCCCACCCGAGCTGGACTCTCCTGGAGATCTCCTTAGCTTGGCTTACCTTGTCAAAGGATAGAACATGTCCAAGATACACGTATTGGTCGACCAACTCCAGTTCCTCGTTTCCAACCGTTATGATTGGATTCGAGCCACCGGAGAAGTTCGCCATAACTTTAGTCTTGGACATATTCATCCTGAGACCTACCTGCAAAGAAGCATGATGAAGATCTTTGATCATGCTTTGGAGATCATCCAGAGTCTCGGCAAACAAAACAATGTCATCAGCGAACCTTAAGTGCGACAAGAAGACACCATTAATGTTAATACCAACACTGTCCCATTCAAGCGTTTTTATGATGTCTTCATTTATACTTTAGGTCGTACTTATCTTGATTATGATAATTTAAAATAAGGTTGGTATAAAATTATACTAGTCGAATCAAATTGGTTTAAGGTAAGTAAGTTTTATTATTTATCGTATGGAATTTATTTCGAACCGTGAGATCTTCGAGAAGACAGTACGGTTGCCAGTTTTTGTTGCACTTTTGGAACCACCCAGGTGTCACGTGGAGGTTAGCGGTGGGTACTTTCCCTACGGACGTGGTGCAACCTCGACCCCCATTTGTCAAGTGAGTGGGCAACTTGACTGCACTTGAAGCCGCCCGAAGGCCTCCAACTTGGCTTAACGACTGCTGTCATAGACAGCAGCCGGGATCAACAAAGCACGGGAGCGCACAGTTAGTAACCAATCAAAGCGGTCACCCATCCATGTACTGACCCCGCCCGACATTGCTTAACCTTGCATACCGGTTGCGGTACGCAGGCGCCGCTGGGCCACGAGCGCTCGAGTAGTTAAGGTAAGTTACTTAATTAACTTCAAAACTGATGAATACTATTGAAAGTACTGTTGCGCATTTTTACTTATTTTAATAGATAACTTTTTTGACTTCACGTAAAGTGCCACGAAAGTGGCTATATATATAACATACCTATTTATTTAAAATCCTTTTAAAATAGCCTTCCCCTCCCGTCTACCGGATAACCCGCGCACATTTGAAACGAACGACAGAAATGGTATGAGAATAAAATTTTAAAGCAATTGACCGAAGACTTACAATCCTTTTATTTATGAGGAGACATCGGTACAGCTAAGGGCAATTTCACCTTATCACTCGTGGTTTAAAAATGTATAGAGTATCCGATTTGCATTTGTTACGACCGGGTTTTACCGACGTTGGTAGAACTTTCCGTGCGGGATTTATAAAAGTACCTAGGTAAATTTTACGTCGTGAATAATATATGTACGTAAGTAATACGTATATAAACTATAATACAAAATTCAAATAATGAAGATAGGACACGTTTATAAACAATTAGAACTGCATTAACAGGTTTTTGAAAAATGGTCTGCCTGTTTCAGGAATCGAACCAACTAAAATGTGTAGGTAAAAAACTAATTTCATTAGCTTCCTATTTTTTATTTGTATACAGATTACATTCGTTTCGTTCAAGATTCAATTCAATATCGCGCCCGTGACATAAAACTGTGCTTTATAAGTATCTTTAATAAGATCTGAGTATCTTTCGTAACCGGACTTTTCGGCAGTTTCTATTAGAGTCAGTCGCTAGCAATTCATCAAATGGAACACTGAGCCAGTAAATTCTATACGTATTTATATATATGTCAGTCCACTGAAAATGAATCAGCTTTGTCTACTTGAGTTAAGCGCGAAATTAGCTGGAGTCAATAAAGCCCTAGGGATCCTCAAGTGTGGCCGTGCGTCGGCTTCACCTACTTTAAAATAAAGTACAAAGTGAAAACGCCAAAATCTAATCAGGTACCATTCATCCACAGTAAATACTAGAGCATTTTAAAATAAATGGTATCGAAATCCTGCAGCCAGTAAACAGTATACAGCCTAACGAACAATCTGCAGTTCCGAGTACAAAGGAATTTACAGAATAAAACAATATCAAGCGTGCCATTTCGTTGCGCCTACTTGGCAGGTTTTTGTTGGCCATCAAGTCTTTGCAAGTTCACTCATAAATATGCAAGTCCAGAGTTGTTAAAGTACTCGTCGTATTTTACCACTTTTAGTTGGATTTACACAATAGAAGCCCATTGCATAGGAACTCGCCTGTGAAGTTTCGCCGAGTTACAATATCCGAACGTCATAAATATTCACAACGATTTACACTCGGCTTCCACCACCTTTATCAACTGTAATTAATGATATTTTATAGTAATTTGTAAATGATTGTTAATTGTATGAAAAGAAATTAAATACTTACATGACACTAAACGCCTTGAGCGGCCGACTTTAAAGCTGGTTTTCCATTAGAGCTATGCTATGCTATGTTTTCATACATTTGACACGTAGCACGAGCTGGAGTTATGTGTCAAATGTATGGAAACATAGCATAGCATAGCTCTAGAGGAAAACCAGCCTCATATGGGTGGCATTGATAATTTTATATAATTTTAGTTAGCGCCATATTAATATAACTAATATAACCTAACCTAACCTAACACTCGTCGAATTGATTCCATTTCGTGGTTGCTTTTTTCGTATTACATTGACATATTTATTTTACCTACCTGAATAGATTACGCTTAACTAAGAATTGACACCTTAGGTATATGATGCGATTACCACGTTTTTAAAATTATTCTCGAGGAGCGTATGCGGTCTCTTTGTGTACGTCGTTGTTTCGTATTTAAATATAAAAAATAAAAGTAAATATTTGTGGACAATCCTACACAAATCAACCTAGTCCCAAACTAAGCAAAGCTTTAATAACTATGGGTACTAAGTGACGATATAAATACTTATATAGATAAATGGATACTTAAATACATAGAAAACATCCAAGACCCAAGAACAAATATTCGTGCTCATCATCCCTGACCGGGATTCGAACCCGGGACCTCCAGCTTCGTAGGCAGGGTCACTATCATGATCCAGTTATTGAAGGTTACATTGGCGGAAATAATTCGTGTATAAGCAAATTTTGGCATACTTGTAGATAAATATGTCCTTAATAACATACTAAAATTCCTGGGGGATGGGGGTGGAGATAACGGGTAGAGGGGGGTGTAAAGGTCTTTTTTTTAGTTTTTCGTATAAAACTCTTAAACGGTGGCCGATAGCTAAAAATGTTCTTAGACATGAGTAATTTACTTACAATTCCCTACAAGAAAGGTTCTACGCACTTTTTCTCTAGGATGAATGTTTGATGAGATTTTAAAGGGGTGAATGTTACCTATAAGTCGCCTCATGGGAGGGTCTCTTTCCTTTGTTTCTCAATATTTTTAAAACAAAAAATACAGTATTTGTGCACTCAATGAGTTCTAAATAACGATACCCCAGTCGATGGGGTAGGTAATTTTTTTTTCGCACCCCCCTTTAGCTATATCGGAGCCCCCCTTTAAAAACTAAACGGATGGCTTCAAATTTTCACAGTTTAAGCATCGTGTTGACCCGCATCTACACACATTGTCAAAAAATATTCTTAAATGCTTATAAGGGGGGCTCTCATATAGCTAAAGGGGGCCGCGAAAAAAAAAATTCGGCCTACCCCACCGAGTGGGGTATGGTTATTTAGAACTCATTGAGTGCATAAATACTGTATTTTGTTTTCAAAAATATTGAGAAACAAAGGAAAGAGACCCATGAGGCCACTTATAGGTAACATTTACCCCTTTAAAATCTCATCAAATATTCATCCTAGCGAAAAAGTGCGTAGAACGTTTCTTGTAGAGAATTGTATGTAGATTACTTATGTCTAAGAACATTTTTAGCTATCGGCCACCGTTTAAGAGTTTTATACGAAAAACTAAAAAAAAGAAAAATGAACTTTACACCCCCCTCTACCCGTTAACTCCACGCCCATCCCTCAGGAATTTTAGTATGTTGTTAAGGACATATTTATCTACAAATATGCCAACATTTGCTTATACACGAATTATTTCCGCCAAAATTGTCTTCTTTGCTTGAATCACCAACTAAGCTAAAGCGGTCGTCCAATATCGTCGTATGTTTCAAGCGCTCGCGTTCATGCGCGCTATTCTAATGTGTCGAACCGAGCGAACAAAACATACTAGGTACGTACTGGATACATACGATCCCATGTAAAAACGATGAACCTAATACAGGTTGTGTTTAGTAGTTTCATTAGCTATTTAACTTTTTAGGGTCCATATCCAAATTGGCAATATCGGGCCCCTTACAGTACTTATGTGCGTATGTCCACCATACGTCACAAGCATTTTAACACAAAAATAATACGATAGATATATTAATATATTTAGAATATACGACTATAGTGCTTGTCATCCACGACGACGCGCCCCTCCACAGCGAATCTCATACTAATCTATGCGCATTTGTACGGAACGGGAGGTGGAGGGCCGCGCTTTCGTGGATGACACGCACACGTGGGTGTATGTTGTAAGCTGCTACTATGTTCGAAGCTAAGCTAGTGAGTAAATAACTTTAATAAAAAAAAATTAGGGGGCTCTCCATACACTCATAACTGAAATGTATTGCTTTTGTAAAGTAGCTATTTTCCACGATGTATTTCATTTAGATATCTGAAAAGCGAGTCTCCTTTTTATAAAGTTAATATGTTCAGAGATACGCTCCGAACGTCACAAAATTGTGACCTTACTCTCTCTCTCTCTCACACACACCCTTTTGAACAGTGGTCTAATATATGAAAAAATACACGGACAAAGTGCTTATATTTTCACCTGTTTTTTAACATGGTACCTAGGTCCAAAGGTTAGAGTTATTAAAAACTGCCTTTCCTAGACATTTATTATGTGAAACGTGCGTACGTCACGTCACGCTATACACACTCTTATCTACGTCACGCTTTTGCACGTTTTTTTTTAAAAAAAGAAGCCTATATAAATGGTACAGGCCAAACAAACTCTTTGGATCTACTTCAAAATATGATGTCAATGAATGTTTTCTGGGTAAAGCTCGGAGTGCGTTGCGTGCGAAGTGCGGGAAATAAATTAACGCGAGCTACAGTCATATAGTAATCTAGGCGGAATGTCGAGCCAAAAATCCCTGCTGTTCTAAACAGGGCCTTAACAATTCAGCATCACAGTAAATTACACTAAACAAATTTCCTTTCGTTCACTGACTACATCGTAACGCACTGGTTTTTTCGGTGTAACGTCAGCTGTTTTTACCGCTGGGATTGAAACGTTAGGACGGGACAGGCGTGTTAATCTCACGGTGTCGGGAGCACGTGACGATATTATTTTTCCCGGCATCATATCGAGTGATTAATAATGTTACTTCTGCTGTAATGACGTCTCTCGATATCATTCTGTTTACCGCTAGACCCAGTTAATGGGTTAATAATAACATAACCTAACCTAATAGATTATATTAGGTAACTCAAATGCTATAAAATCTATATTTATAATATATACTATACGAACAGTAATAATTAATACCCAAGTTTACTAAAAGAACCCAATACCACAGAAAATCTAGCCTACGATTAAACAAATTTTCTCGTTAATTATTCTCATCAAGTACGCGGTAATTCAACTTGTTTGTTATTTTATTGCTAAGCAACGAAACAAGTTCTTAATTTACAGTTCAGTATCATTAAAGGAGCAATAGAACTATCTACAGGTATGTAATTGATAGCTGATTGTAGACAGTTAACGGTTTTTAAAACTCCACGTCTCACGTATTTTTTTATCATTTAGAACGGATTTATTAAAAAAACACCACGATACTTTGCGACTTATCGAAATCATATTTCAGGAACGTGAGAACGGCGAAGCATACCTTTTTCTAACAGATTGTCTATAAAGCCACATTTACACCGGCAGGAAAGTGGCATATGAGCAAGTTGCTTGTCAATTATTTTGATACAGTGGAGTATCTGAGGGCGTGCTACGTTGTAGTTATCGTATAAGAATCATTGTCGACGCGACGGCACCTCTCTTATTCATAGCGAAGAAAATGAAAGGCTCGCAAAGCGAAGTTCACACGTATCGCGTGATTCATTGGCAATTTTATTCTGTAAGACTCGGGATAAATAATAAACAATTATAATTAGGAAGTCCGTGCTTTGGAGTAAATAGCAAGGAGCTGAGAAATATTTTGTGAGCAGGTTTTATGACTAAATAGAATTTTATTAAATTTTGAAAAGAAAAAAATTTGTCAATGGTATTTTCTCCTCTACAGGCCGCATATTCTCGACCGATTCTCGTGAAATTCTGTGTGCAGGTTCGGTAACTCTATTGAATTTCTTACCGAGTCTCTTTTTGGACAAAAAAAAAATGTGTTTCTGCGGCCGAATTTCGGTTTGTTCAAGCAGGTTCTTTGATTACCTACATTGAATATTCTTGTCGAGTACCTAATTTAAAAAAATACAATGGTTGTCATCTACAGCGTTTCTGAACCGATTCTCGTGAAATTTTGTGCGCTCGATATCTAACATAGTTTTGGAAATTTAAAAAAAGCTCACGAGGTCTACAGCTCACAGAGCCACTAGAGTAGGTATAGTAAGTATGCCTATTTTAGAGTGAATCGCATTCCTCAAGTTTCATGAGTATTATTCTTATCTAATTATTTTCATATCTGAAGTGGGATTCTAAATAATTATCTATATATCAGAGAAGTTCAAGTGACGATTAGGTATTTATTTCATTAAATACTTGAGTTTATTACTGCTACCTACCGCGTCGATTTTCTGATCGTAGCTAATTTTAATATACCTAACCAATTAAAAGAGGACCGTAAATACAATATATTTAGTCGAGTTTTGTATTTGTAACGTTAATTTTGAAGAGGTTTTATAATACCCACTTTGTGATCTTAAACGTAATATTTCATTTATAGCTTTTAATACTTTCGCTGCCAAGCTTTTCGTAGCTCTTTTTTTAACCTAACTGTGGCCTATATAGGGCGGACCCAATGAAGCTATAAGAGTACGCGGTTGGAGAGTGGCCCGGGGAATATCCAGGGGAACCTCCGACACGACCACGCGGGCGGTTTATTTTTTTGCGTAGCTCTTTCGTTGCTCTCCAGTCTCCATACGGGGAAATCGGATACGGGTCTACGAGCAGAGCGCTCACTATGCGGATTTCTGGGTGTTTCTGGCAGTGATCGAATGAGTTAACATAATTTAATCTACTATTTTATTTTCAAGTTTATGGACAAGTCATGCGTTTTCCAATTCATCCATGTAAATAAAAATCAAGTCTCGTAATGTGAGTATTTTTGCGCATAACATCGGAACCTATTTAGCTAAAACTTTTTTGTTGCGTTTGTAATACTCAGGAGACGGTTTGTATCAAATAAAATCCTACTAATAGTTTCGATGCTTGTTAGTCAATCACGCAAAAATGGCTGAACAGATTATAATGAAACTTTACAATGAGTTTATAGCCCATATATATAGGATACTTTTAGGGTTCCGTACCAAAAAGGTAAAAAAGGAACCCTATTGGTTTCACTTTGTCTGTCTGTCTGTCTGTCTGTCTGTCTGTCACATCGCTAAATATCTCAGGAACTACTTATCATATCGATTTGAAATTTGGAATAGTTATAAACAAGGGTAACCCAGATACATAGAAGATGGTTTTTTAAATTATTTTATTTTATTTTCTGTGAATAATGACAGATAAAAGGGGGTTCAAAATTTTAAAGTCTGGCAACTATGTCAAGTGGGGTATCATATGAAAGGGCTTGACTTGTACATTCTGAAACAATTTTTAGTTTTTTTTTTCGTTGGGGAAATTTCGATTTACGAGGGAAAATGTAAAAAAAAATACCATTCCCCCCCCTTATCTCCGAAGTTTACGAAGAAAAAAAATTGAAATTATTACACAACATTAATATGCATGTATATTTTACAGGAAAATTATAGCCATAGCTCTATGTAGTTTTTCTTTTTTTTAATCATCAAAAAACTCTTCTATACTAAGTTTGTAATTTAATCACCTTTGTATATATTTTTGTTTTATATTTAAATTTACAAAATTACGTTGAAAATACCTTCTTTCAAATAAAAAAAACAATTATTGAAATCGGTTACTGTGATAAAGAATTATCCTTGAAAAACCAACATACGTACTAAGTTATTCAGTCGCGCAAATTAGTAACACAATGCGCCGATAGATGGTGCTGTCATGTTTTTTTAAGATTGTTCCTGAATTAATGGGGTCGGGACGGGTACACAACTACATATACAAGAACTGTGTACGGAACCCTCGGTGCGCGAGTCGGACTCGCACTTGACCGGTTTTTTTATTCTGAAAATCATACCTCGAAGGGAAGTTTACGCGGACTACGCCGCGGGCAAAAGCCAAGTGTTTAAACTAAAAGTGAAAAATATTGGATATGCACTCCATATATATATGAAACGTGTGAGTGAGTGAGACAGAATACAGGGATTGTAAATGGAAGATTTAGTCTCATTTTCTTCACTATTGCACCTGTGCGAAACCCGGGGCGGGAAGATAGTAGCTTATTAACTCTTTCTCCATAATTATTTTTAGGGTTCCGTACCGAAAAGGTAAAAAAGGAACCCTATTGGTTTCACTTTGTCTGTCTGTCTGTCTGTCACATCGCTAAATATCTCAGGAACTACTTATCCTATCGATTTGAAATTTGGAATAGTTATAAACAAGGGTAACCCAGATACATAGAAGATGGTTTTTTAAATTATTTTATTTTATTTTCTGTGAATAATGACAGATAAAACGGGGTTCAAAATTTTAAAGTCTGGCAACTATGTCAATGGGGTATCATATGAAAGGGCTTGTCTTGTACATTCTGAAACAATTTTTAGTTTTTTTTTCGTTGGGTAAATTTCGATTTACGAGGGAAAATGTAAAAAATATACCATTCCCCCGCCCCCCTTATCTCCGAAGTTTAAGAAGAAAAAATTTTTAAATTATTACACAACATTAATATGCATGTATATTTTACAGGAAAAATATAGCCATAGCCCTATCTAGTTTTTCTCTTTTTTAATCATCAAAAAACTCTTCTATACTAAGTTTGTAATTTAATCACCTTTGTTTATATTTTTGTTTTATATTTAAATTTACAAAATTACGTTGAAAATACCTTCTTTCAAATAAAAAAAACAATTATTGAAATCGGTTGATGTGATAAAGAATTATCCTTGAAAAACCAACATACGTACTAAGTTATTCAGTCGCGCAAATTAGTAACACAATGCGGCGATAGATGGTGCTGTCATGTTTTTTTAAGATTGTTCCTGAATTAATGGGGTCGGGACGGGTACACAACTACATATACAAGAACTGTGTACGGAACCCTCGGTGCGCGAGTCGGACTCGCACTTGCCTGGTTTTTTTTGTATTGGGTAGGTATTGTGAAGAAGAAAATTCCTTCTCATGCAGTACTAGGGAACGATTGTGCTCGAGCGTGTAACATAATGTACGGAATCAAGTGGCAAGCATTTGTTCAGTGTAAACGAAGCACTACCCTTTTCTAAAGCATTGTCTATATCACATTGTCACCAGCACGCGGCGACACAAGTTATTCGTTGAGATATTTCTTTATTCTTGTAATATTTCTCCATTACTCATTTTTATAGGTACCTACATACACTTGAAAATAACACCAGTAATCAATTTTGTAAAGATTTAGTTCTTTAGGCAGTTTGTTTTGGTATATATGTGGTATACATTACTACATAGTATAATTCAAGAGGAAGGTTTATATGTATAATTTGCACCCGTGCGAAGCCGGGGCGGGTCGCTAGTTAATTTATAATTAATAAAACTTGCCTTCAGCTCGGGCGTCAAATACCTGCGATCTGTGACATTCTTTGTTTTACCGCCCTTAGTAAGTGATGTACTATTAAATATTTGATATACTTTTACAAGTAAGTGTATCAGTATGTTTCCACAGTAGATACAAGACTATTAGGAATATTTACTTATTAAAAAGTATTCAATAATGATTCAATACGACATTTGTCAACTTGACTGGTAACAGTGGTAAGGTAAAGTCCAATACCTAGTTGACACCTAATATCCGCCCGATATATAATCAGTTAATGACATAATATTGAAAGTGTCATCTATTGGGTCACTGTCGAGCAGTGGAACTTTCCCTTAAAATTACTACTTTAAAACCGGGTATTTAATGCATTCCCTTCATTCATTAATGCATAGGTAGTATATTATATTAGTCAATTCATGTATAATTTTACTCGTACCTATAAGTACGAGTAGAAAACCTGTATCACGTTGAATTACAAGCTACGAGCTCAAAATAAGAGTAAATTCGATGTGTGTTGAAATTAAACTAAAATTTCAATGATATAAGGCAAATATTTACTCTCTTTACTCGAGGAACGGCAAACGTGGGTGGATGGTGGATTGTAGGATTTGCGGTCATGTGAAATGCACAGGTAGACCTAGGTAGCTACAGTGGGGGCTAACATAGCCTTTGCGGGGCGCCCGCGCTCAAGGCACGAGATGCACCGAGGTGGAGGCGGCCGACGCTCCGCTCCACGGACCCGTCCACTACGGACTCTAATGAGAGCGCCTTACTCGTTAAATAAATTGGATAAAGACGTTCGTGATCTCTCAAGAACAACTTGAACCTCTTCACTGTGACTAGCAATTAACTAAATTAAAAGATTGTTCGTGCACTTACCGAAATGTTTGAAACGGCCCGAGTCTCTTTATGTACCTACCTTTTGTTGTTAATTCACTTTTAACTAAGTAGTGGTGTGTTCATTCACGTTTTTTTTCAATTTCGAAGTTAAGTTATCTTTGGTGATTATTTTAATGACCGTTCATTGAATGGCCTCGTCTGGATTTCTCTTTTATCTCATTGTGAAGCGCTGAAACGACTAGGCGGAAATTTAATCGCGCTATCGGCCGCCGGCAGATTTCACTAATTATGCACAACCCCGAGCACTGACGTTATCAATACCAATAAATTACGTGTTTGTGTGTCAACCTGATAAAATAAATCAGTCAATAACTTATTGTTGTGTACTATTTCATTAATCTATTCGTGGAGTAGGTATTCCAGTTACAAATTAAATTTACGTCGGTATAAATACCTAATAACAATTATTAAAACGTATCGGTACCGTGACTATACTTACTTGGCACTCGCTAATCTTCGTTTTTAACGACAAATAATTATACCTGCTGTTATCTTGAAAAGAGTACCGTGAGTGTGATAGCGATAGAGAGCCGATTACTTTCAAGTAGCTGATGATACTGTAATAGCATATTAAAATAGGTAACCATCTATATAAACAACTAGGTAATTTTACTTACTATATGCCTAACCATTTAATACCTTATTTTGTTTATATAAAAATAAAATAAAATAAAATATATACACTGGCAGTCAAAAATTTCGGGTCAGCCTAGTTTAAATAGCCTCAATAGGTTTTGTGAAATAAGTACTTATTCTACACTCGTTTTATTTACATAATATACTGTTTTTCGTACCTATTGCCTAATTGTATTAGGAATTTCCGGGATCCTATCATAAAAATATCAACATCCAAAAATTACGATTTTCGCGATACAAAAGAAAGAAAAGAAAAGAAAAGATACATTTATTCGTGACAAACAAAACACAGCATGCATAGCTCCCTCCGTTAACGTTGTTTTTTATCATGGATTTTTGCGAATCAGATTTAAACCTGGAAACGTTACTTTTTTTGGCTGTTACTTTTGCAGTATAGATGTAAAATTAAATAAAGATAATCATATGATTAAAAACCTACAACCTGACAGTTTTTAAGGAAATATGATGGTTTTTTACCGACCCGTATTCTTTGTCCGCGAGTGTAACTTGACTAAATAGACGCAGACACCCAGACAGTCCATAATATCCAATAGTCTTGACACGTGGCCTTAAAAGAATTACTTATTCAAACTGATTTGATTGTTCGATAGGATAAATCAGTGTACGGTAGGGCGAAGCGCACATATGACGCAGCGATTTAACGGCAGAAGGAACAAAGGCTGTGCCCCGGTGTCAGGTCCGACCCGCATCAGCGGATTAACTGTCTGTAACAGTGTGTCAACCGGTCGCTCCAAGATTTACGCTGTTATTTTTAATATAAGAATAAGGAATATTATTAGATCAAACGTTAATGTTATCTGACAATTTCATAAGAGCCTGCGCGAATGTAATGAATGAATCTAATTAATTAGGAGTGTAGGCTTGTAGTAAAATCACACAATTAGGCATATTTTGTTCTTGTATGAACAATGTTATCAGATTGGAGTTTTCACTTTTTTTTTAATTGGTTTCCTTTAAATTTATGATGATTTTGCCAACCACGTGTACATCAGACGTTGTTCGGTAACGACGCCATGACAGTAGGCAAGACAGTGTACGGTAGTGGACTCCGCTCGTCGTCGCTCCGGGCGAGTGCGCTCACCAACGCGGCGACGACCCAAATCCTCAGATTGGAGTTATAGGTTAGGTTCTTCTACATCTTCTTCTTTTTCTTCTTGGTCGTACCCTCATATCTGAGGGACGTGACGACTATGGGTGACTCTCTGACTACCTACTGCTCTCCAGGCCGTTCGGTCTTGTCTTGTGTTAGGCGTAAAGTAATATGAATAATTTTGTATTGCACTTGTTTGTAAATTATCTGTACGCGGGCATACCGAAAGACAATGGTCTCAATTAATCCCGCGGGAATAACATTAGCTTTGCAGTATTCCCAAGGGAGTAATAATAGTAATGTTTAAGGGTTAAGGGTTCCGTACTCAAAGGTGAAACGGGACCCTGTTACTGAGACTCCGCTCTCCGCTTGTCTGTCCGTTTGTCACCAGGCTGTATCTCATGAACCGTGATCGGTAGACAGTTGAAATTTTCAGTTTTTTTTATGTTGCCGCTATAACAACAAACATATTCTAAAAAACTGAATAAAATAAATATTTAAGAGGCCTTCCATACAGCAGACATGATTTTTTTGCCGTTTTTATAGATAATGGTACGGAACACTTCGTGCGCGAGTCCGACTCGCACTTGGCCGGTTTTTAAATGCTGTTCATGAAAAGTTTTAAAAACAGTAATTAAAACGTTTACGCTTTATTTAACTGCATTACTCGTTTCTTAATCTTGCAGAGTAGGTACAGTGGGCCAACGAAAATGTTGAGCACTTTAGTACTTTGTCAAATTAAAGAGGTTTCAAATTTTATGACGTTTCAGTTTAAATATTTCTTAGATTTCGATGTGACAAGGTTCTAAGTATGCTCAACATTTTCATGGTCTGACTGTACTTTGCAATTATTTCACTTAATTTATGGTCTTCGCCTTTCGACTTTCTAAAAGCATTTTATCATTATCTGTGGAAGTAGGTATGTACTGGAAGTTTCTATTGAAGAAGTTGACAATCTTTAGAATATATTATTGCCTAGTGTATTAATTTAATATCTATAATAATACCTGTTTTATGTATTTATTTCCTGGCAAATGTGATGAAAATTTGGAATTGTGTGTGAAGCACCGCGCCGCGCCGCTAACCGTTACGCTATGGCTCCTTGAACTCCATGGTGGTCAGTGTAGACACACACTGCGACATATTCATCAGCACCAGCATATGCATAATGCATATGCATCAGCAGTGTTTATCTGCACTCCCCACTAGAGACATAGCGGTCACGATCCTCAGCATTGAGGGACCGACTGATTGGTTGGACACTGTTTACTATCACTAGTAGCTATCCGATGGCCGAAAAATATTTAATAATTATGCAAACATATTTTTTTTCATTATAAAGGTTGCGACCGATACTTAAACGTTTTAAGAAAAAAAAACATTAAGGTACCTATAATTAATTTTGTCGAAGAACTGTATTACGGTAATAATAAACGATTCTGTGTACTTACCTATTATCTAACACCCTCCTTAACTGTAGCTATTCCAAACGTTCATTTTGATATTGACATGCAGTGTGGAACTCACGTCAGGGCTGGCTCATAATGGATCTAGCCGGTACCATACCCACAGCCGCGGACGACGAGTATAAGCTTTTAATCTCTGCATTGCGTCACACCGAGCGGAATGAGGGTTATCGGTTTCCCTGCTGATAAACACAAACGAATGAGCTCGGGTCCACATATCCAGCTCAATAATACTACCCATCCATAGGATAAAAATTGATTGTTGCGCGCAATCCAATAGGTATTTTTTCCGCTTCCGTTGTCTGCCGTCTCGCAAACGCAATTGAATAATTGCTTTCCATTTTCATTATTTATTGTGGCGGTGACGGAATTTATTGGTTATTAGCCGACGATTAATTGCCGATCGGTGTTATGCTGAACCGGGGCCCAATTACTTTAAGCAAAATCCCGACGCGTGTTAACAACGGTACGACAAAATGAACAGCGTGGCGTCGTAAACACTGATGTGAGCGCATGGCTTACCGGGGTTAACCTTGCCAGCTTCATGACAAATAAGTGTACCTACACGGATAGGATTACTGAAAAAACAGCAACTCACCTAACGCGGTCCTGGCTAACGATGTATAAAATTTCCATTGTCATCAATCTCTGACGCCAAGCGGATTCGCAAACTCTTCACTAATTGCAATGTGAACAAAAAACTAAAAAGCAAAGTCATCGCGTTGCAAATTTTTTACGCCACGTTCTTTAAAACAAGTCGAAATAACTTCGTGTAGATTTAAAAAGTTAAATCACAAAGGAATAAAACCTAAAAATGTAAACTAGGATAGGTACTCTGTCTCTTTTCGATTTAGCGGCTATGTTCCTCAGTGCAATGCGTCGCTTCTAGATTTAGATGAGTCATGTCGAAAATCCCTTAATATAATGGTCACCCTAGTTCCAGTCAGTAATAACCCTTTGAACGCCAAAGTGGTCGTGTGTCTTCGTGCCCGCCACGCCAAGCACTGTTGAATTGATGTAACGTTTAAACCAATAAAAACAATTCATAATAGATTTTATTCATGATCAAAGTACACCTTCAGTCTTCACTCCGACCTTTTTATGGGTTGTTGGCGTAGTGGGCACGACGACACACGAACACTTTATAGGTTCTTGGCGTTCAAAGGGTTAAAGTATGCACTTAGGTAAGGTAGGTGGGGTAAGACTATCAACAGGACAAAACTACCACAGTCCTCTTAACTCTTTACTGTTAGGATTGCCCCTTACCTAACTAAAAAAACGCTATTTGATAGCATAGTTATAGTTTAGTTTTTTTAATGTTTTTTTTATTTTTATTTGACATATAATATTTATTGTATTTGACATTATAAGAAATTTAGTATTATACACACAGATACGAATATAATTGTAATTGGTTGAGGGATATGAATATAATTGTAATTGGTTGAGGGATATTTTGTAAACCTATATACTTAGTGGGTAAAACATAGAGGTCTTATGCTTTGTACATGCCAACCATACTTGTAACCTATGTTTAACAAAATGAATTGAATTGAATTTAATTGAATAGTGCACGTTATGGCAGTATCAAATTGCGTTTTTGGGGTTCATTTAAATAAGTAAAAGAACATAATAATTCCGTTAGTTTTGTATGGATTAAATACCGGTAACCGACCCCTGATTGCAACTATAAAATTAACCATATTTCGGCCCGCAATGTATAGCAAAACATGAACCTTTATCATTGTTGACTTGATAAGTACTTGTTAGAAAAGTAATCCTAAAATACATCATTAAATTTTGTCATAATATTAATGTCATAATTTCGTTGATTGGCTGCTGCGCACTGTCAAATCATAGTTGAAATAAAATAAATTGAATACACCAAAAAGTTTGAAACATTTTAAAATAATTGTAGGTAATTAATTTCCGAGGCTTATTCAGTTATTCCACGCAATCAGAAAATAAATAAATTATTAAATGGAATAGTTATTATCTGCCAGCTGGTTTATTAAGTGTTCAATAAATGTAATGAGACTAATGACATGTTAACAAATGTTCTGTTCAAGGTTAGGATCAAAGTAATTTTTTCTAAGCTTATTATCAATGAGACTGTCAACCCCTGTTATCCTCCTGGATATCCCGAGTTTAAATTTGGAAGCTGTCATAAAAGCCGAGTGTCCTTTATAAAGTACGTTGGCCTTGAGTCCTGACATGTTCCGCCGCATGAATTAAGGTCTAAAATTAATGTTACCGTCTTTCACGGGAACAAAGTTGATTATATATACTGTATGACTTTTGTTCGGAAATTATTTGTCCTTTTTAAAGGACTCTCGGCTTTTATGGGAGTGACTTGTGTCATTTTTTATGGCTAATTTGGGACATTTTGTATGAAAATAGAGTTCTTTGTGATTAAAGAAATAAAATATAAAGGAATGTCATAATGCGATGGTATGAAAAATGTGTTAACACAAAGAGCTGTCCTCTTAAAAAAACATAAAATATTTCCATTTATCATAATAATTACTTATCGTAATCCATTTAAAACTACCCCCTCACCACCATAGTAGGTAGTCAAAATAGGTCTTACCAAACTTACTTTCTTTACTTATTACTACATACTAACATAAACCAAGAGCACTTTATAAAGTACAAATTATAGTTATTCCTAATTTAACTCAAAATATTAAACTTGCAACAAAAGTAATAACGCTATTACAAAAAATACACTTTTAAGAGAGATTAAGCTACACGGGGGGGGGGGGGCATGTTGTTCGACACGTTGCTTCGTACTGATCAGATTATTCGTTTGCACGATAGACTGACCTTTGCTAAAGGGAGTTAGATATATTTCGGACCTGTGGACAGTGATTGGTTTTCCGGATCACGCCACTATAGCCAAATTATTTAGCGGTAAATATTATGTAGGTACTTCATAAAGTAGACTCTGCTTTTTCGGATGAGATTATTTGCATAGTGTCAGGACTCAAAGCGAGTGTCCGTTTTGTTCTTTATAAAGGACGCGACCTCCCGGAAGTTATTGTGATTAGAATGACAATACATCAAGTCAATTTCAATGGGCCAGAGTCACGTCCATTTCTTTAACTAAATGTTTTATAGGTAATTCCTTTTTTCGTAGTTAATTTTATCTCTTCACTGACTCTGGCAAAGGCCCTCGAGGCTGCTGTTAGAATCATAATTATAATATTCAATAATTTCAAAAATGAATTACGGCAATGTTAGTGAAATTATGAATGTGCCCCATATCTGGTTTAATTATTCGTCCTTATACAGGGTGGATTTTCTTTTTGGGTCAGTGATATAAGGGCAGCTACGCGAAAATGGTCTTAGGAGACCTGCCCTTGATTTTAAATTGATATAATAATGGTCTCCACTGGTCAACATCATAAAAAATACGTACACATAAAAGCTAATAAATGTAATATTGTTATTTCTCAATAGCGATCAGAAATGTCTAATGGTGGTTCCGAGGTGATAACCAAATTTTGACTGTTGGTACCTATTTTTTGGATCTGAGTGAGACTTGTCAGCTTTCCCATTGCTCTGTTAGATAAAGATACCGAAATCAATTGTAAAATAATACGTACATAAGTACATAATATATACTTTGCAGATTTTCTTTACAATACCCCGAAACTTTACACCTGATCCCCCAAACAAGGTATCATCATGTAACGGCAAGTCACGTAAATTAGGTGGAAATCTGTGGGATGTGTACTAATCCCGAGATAAAACGTTTAAGCTGGCGTTGTAACGTCTCGTGTGTAAGCAGTTTTATTTGTTGTAAATGTTTGTGCCCTCCCTTACTTTAAGGCCGGGTATTACCACTTTTGAGTTTTTAAAAACTATCTGAGACATAGAATATAGTGTCTTAAAATCTAAAAAAAATATATGTGTTACATGAGGATCTTGTCTAGTCAAAATCGCAGTCAGTTACATGATCTGATGAATTTCACTCGATAGAAAAAAATCGCGAAGTTACCCCTTTTTGGAATGTATTTTCAATACTACGGCTATATTACTGATATTTAACATTTAATTTTTGTACTCAATTAAAGATCGTAAATAGTTATAGACATTTTCGCAGGGTTTGCTTTGATAAAATGACTGGCTTGATGACTATAGCTAAATATTTACAAAACCGCGCGCAGAGCTTGCGTAGAGAGCGGGATGGTTAAGGCGAGGTTCTTGTACCGCGCAATGCTAAATTTCACCCCCGCACCCCGCATCGTGTGCGACAGAGACAACACTTTGTCCGAGCGCTCCGTCCTATACAAGGACGGAGGTCACATGCCGGTGCGTCTACCACAGTGTAGTAATTACAGTAGCGCAACTAGTGCAAGTCGTCACGTCACAGAAAATAGTGCGCGAATTTAGTTAGTTACATACGTTGAATTCAAGTCCAATCAATCAAATACATACGTGTATGTTTGTAGTACATAATACATATTTATATTGTATTAACATTTGATAAAATTTAACGTAATTGCAAAAGGAGTTATTTTAATTTACATGTTTAGTTTAATTTGTTTAGGTATGTATAAGGCCCTACAAGAATGGAGTGTATATCTACATTTCTAAAGGGTCGGTAATGCGCACGTGACACCCTGGAGTTGCATGCGTCTATAATCTGCGATGACTACTTACTATCAGGCGGGCCGTACGCTCTCTCACGCATGTTAGAGCGGGACAGCTGCGTTGGGGATGCAATGCTTATCTAGTACAACTATACACACACGTAATGTAAGGTGCAGGTGTGTAGGATGCAGGTTATAAATGTTATAATTATTCTTAGATTATCGGTTAAGCCTGTATAAACATGTCGTAATACACTTGACTTTCAAACTCAGATAGAATCATGAATTTGATCTCAAGGTTATTCGTACATTTAAACAACACTTGAAATTACATTACCTCATATAATATTTAAACTAAGAAGAAAGTTCAGAAAGAAATAAAAGCTTGATACCTATCCTACCCACAGTTAGGTAGATACTCATAGAAGAGGATCATATTATTAGGTATCTGAGAAATAAGACTGGTAAACCTGAATACAAGTTTTTATGCCGACAAATAATTGTATTGATTTTGATAGGCACAGTAAATATTTGCCTTTACTTCATTTTACGGAAATAATACAATAAAATACAATACAAATACTCTTTATTGTACACCTCAAACAAATGGATCAGTTAAATATAGAAAAAAATATCAAATCATATTATTAGAGATTAGTCATATGTGTACCTACATAATAATAGGGATGGATTACTGGCAATGACATTTCACAGAATCATTAGTGCGTTACTCAATGCAAATATCGTAGAACGTGGGTACATTCTACGATATATTTACAGTTCAAATCCTAGATAAGAGTGTAATGACTGGAAATAGATAGCCAACTTCAGGCATATTGTGATCCCGACTAAAGCGCCACCAAGTGCTAAAGTTAGTAAGTATTATCTTGGATAGGTACACGTGAAAAAACATACCAAAACCGGCCAAGTGCGTGTCGGGCCACGCGCAAGGTAGGGTTCCGTAGTCGTCCACCCGTTACATTATATGGACTAAAAAGTTCGAAAACTTATATTTACTATGTTTTTGAAAGAATTAACAACATTATCTAAGGTATCAATGGAAATTGTACGAAAGTTTGCTTTTGCAAAGTACATTTCTGAAGTTCGACTATTACTCGTTAACTAGTAATGTCTACTTAGCTGTGATAGTTTTCCTTTTAAATTCGTCGTATATACTACTACCATGATTTTTTTCACATGTCTAGTAGCCACCGTTTAGCTGGCAGGGGGGGGGAGGGGGACACTTGACCATAGCAAAAATTATCATAATATTTTTAAAAGAGCTATCCAACGATACCCCACACGATGGGGTTTGGCAGAGAAAAAATTGCACCACCACTTTACATGTAGGGGAGGTACCCTAAAATTTTTTTTTTTTTTTAAGATTTTATTTTACCGTTTTGTCGGCTTCATTGATATATATACTCATGCCAAATTACAGCTTTCTAGCACTAACGGTTACTGAGAAAAACGGGGGTCGGACGGACGGACGGACGGACGGACATGGCGAAACTATAAGGGTTCCTTGTTTACTACGGAACCCTAAAAAGTGCAACCGCCGCTGGGGATGGAACCCGGGTACATTGACTCTACATATGTCAGGGTTTGTTGTGTGCGAAATTACATGTGATTAATACTTACATTAATATTAGATATTTAGTTCAAAATAATCCGTAAGTATCTTACGATAACCGGCATTATTAAGAAAAGTCAGGATTCATGGCATATTAAGCTTCGTTTCCTAACTTAAGCTCTAATTAGCGAGTTTAGGGGCACAAGGTATCGACCGAAACCTACCACAGGGAAAATAGGGCAAAAAAAAAATTATTTTCCATAACCGAGAGTTATTAGTGTTATATGAATCCTTAAAAATTGAAAATATAAATGATGATGAAGTACTTAATCTGTTAAGTAATGTTGAATGAAGTAATCAATAAATTAGTAAGTAAATAATATAATAGCTCCGAAAAATTGGTTTATCTACACACATATCATAAATCCTCTAATATGCGTTCGGAAACCGTAGAAAATGACTCTCATTTCAACATTCAATGAATTTATGGCAATTTTCTTATCTGTGGCTAAGGCTACAGCAGTAATATAATTTTTAATTTTAATCTCATATATGATGTTAAAATATAAAAACGTCAAACAAAACTGTCAAAATTTAAATGTCAAAGTTGACATGTCCCTATTCTAGTATCACTGAAAATTCAAATTCAGTCGATGCGAAATGTCAGCTCGATGTTTTTTTAATATATATCGCACGAAATTTGAGCTAGAACGACATGATCACATCAGAATAGGGACTCTTTACTTTTTAAAATAACATTCAGGTATCGGTTGCCAGTTCTGATTTCGATATTTCCGCCACCGTGCAAAAAAGGTTGTATTAACACAATTATTGTATTTATTTACAACGGTTTCTGAACCCATCTTAGAGTAGTTATAATATGTGTGTACCTAGATAAAGTAATGTATGCAACTGTACATAATTAGGCATTAAAACACTCGTGTGACCTTATTATGAAACTCGCCTTCGGCTCGTTTCATAAAACACACTCGTGTTTTAATGCCCCTCATTATGTACCAGTTGCATAAACTACTATTAAGACATTTTGGTGTTTTTTGTTACAAGTAACTAAATTCGCTTCAATTATTACCTACTTAATTCTTTTAATTATTATGAGAATTGAGTTAATTATGAGCTAGTGAAACGAGATTCGGTAAAAATATGTCGGTATAACAAGGGTATCCCCTTGTCCGTACACACGTTCCTTAGAGTAAAGATTTAAGAAAATAAAGGCACATTATATAATTTTTGGCGCATTGGCAAGCAGCTGCGTAATAAATATATCCCGCGGGGTAATCTAATCACGTAACGATATTATGTACTATCGTTAGTACGTATTTAATGTCAGTTTTAGTATGGGATTTGACATTTAAATCTATCGTACTAACGGTCGAAAATGTTACGTGATTACCGCGCTGCTCCACATAGTAGTACCAGAATTTTAATTGTCATTATTTTTAACAGACATACCAACGGGGCTAAAAACAACTGTTACGCGACGCAAAGACGATATCGTAAAAGCAACCCTTCTTTTTCTAATTTTTCCCAGTGTGGATGAAACAGTCGGTGAGTCGCGAGCTAACCGACTTGGTTTGGTTGTGCTAGACGTACACAAAACACGGCATTCTTGAATGCAATGAGTAAAAATTTTCACTTCTGACGACTCTTATGTTTTAACAAGCCTGCCACAAATCAATAGCGATATTGGCAATAAATAAACCGATAAAATATTGCCATTTAAGGTCGAACTCAATTTGTATCCCCTATCTTGAGTATTGGGAGATCACGTTGTCTACAACAGGTTTTTGCGCCATGATTTGTGGCGCCCTCGGGTTCGCCGCGCTTGATCCGACACGCGCCTCCCCTTGTCTCAACAACTTGTTTTAAGCAAAACAATTTTCAATGTGAACGGATAACGCTTGAAGATGCCTCGATTTAATGTTATTAGGTTTATTTTAGGTTCTTGCCCTGGGTAGCGCTACCTCAAGTAGGTAAGTAGATAATATGAGTATTTAAGATAATTTTGAGTCAGAACGAATGAGACTCATTTCGCGGGTTTGTTATTAATTCGATTTAGATATTCTCAAAATGTAAGCGTAATGCCATGACAAAAAGGACTCGCAATATCTTAAAAATTACTTGACTCGTATCTTTGTATGGTCAAGAGAAAATAAACTCCCACTAAATAATGGAGACAGTTTTAAAATTAAAGTGAAGTGTTCTAGCTATTAGTTTTAAGACATTGCTTAGTTTATAACATCAAAGATTTGCATGATATTAGTTATTGTTTTATGTTCTACTTTTTGGTTTACTTGGTGATCGGTTAGCAACAAATGTTATACTCGCTGTTTTAGTTTCCACTAGTGACCACCAGAGGCGCTGTTCACGTTTTCATACCACTTTCATACATTTTGAGACAAAACGCAAACGCATTCGAATTAGTTAATGTTACGAAAAAACTTATACTAGAGCTACAGATAGCACAAAGCGAATATAAACTTTACTCAGCTTGTCTAACGTTCCAGGCGATGCAGAGAGTTAATCGTCTAGCATTGCCACCGCTCCTGCACCATCACCACGCAATTATGAACCACTCAAACCAGTTCACACTACCGAGTTTGTACTATTCCATGTCTCATTACCTCCTGTCTGTAAACTCGAGTAAACTTAGAAAAGACAGGCATGTTTTTAAACTAAATTTTAATAAGGAGCATGTATCGTTTAGAACCAAGTTTTACAGCTAAGTTCCATTAAAAACTTGCTTAATAAATAGGTAAATGTTTAATTTCACTTAACTCTCATATATTATGAGACATTTTCAACCTGCGGATGTCTAGACAAGCAATCAAAAGATTCACACTTTCTTTCATATCGTTTGCTCTTTAATATGAACTTGGTGGTTGGTTTTGCCAGTTATTTTAAATCTGTATTAAAAAAAAATATATATATATTTTATGAGAAGTTTGTTATAATTAAAATACTTAAAATAACACAAAAAATTGATTTAATTCTGTATTTTTAAGCCATTTTATCACGGAAACGCGTCGAGGTATCAAGTTGAAATTAAAAACATTTTACAGGCCCTTGAAGCTGAGAAAAATTAAACATAGAAGTTAACGTAAAAAAATACGTCCTTTAATGCTGCAAAAACCGCATTATTTAGACACTCAAGGAAATTAAAATTTATAGGGTACTACTTTCCGGCCTAGAACTATGGATATTGAGGAGTAATATTACTATAAGCACAGGGAAAAATCTGAAATACAAATTTATACATTTGCTTGGTCATAATTTTATGGGTCCCAAATCTTTTTGTAGACGTTTTTAAAATTTCACTAATTTGTACAGAAGAAAAAATCTGAGTCCGACTTCCACTTGTCCGATTTTTTTATTAATTTCTCATGTAAGATATATGTATTTAAATATAATTTTAACGGATATGATTTTCTGTATTTAAAAAGCGCAATTACTGATTTATTCACTTTTTACTTACGTACGTACAAGACACTAATTTCACTTAAACTAAAAAAGTCTGCAAAGTTAAACAGGAATCTCAGCACTAGTGTTGTACACAAGGCCATTATTCTTCCCGCTACTCGTATTTTATCCGAAGACGCAATTCCTTCTTCTAAGCAACGCTCATTCGGCACCTATCGCCATATTAAGATAAGAAAAGGGATGTCGTAAACTTGGGAGTGGAAACACGCTTTTTATTTCCTGGATGCGGCGTAAGATACTTTGAACAATTGATGCGACCCCGGAGGTATGATGTCTAAATAATAAAAAAAAATACTAAATAATTGTGTGAATAATTCAATTCAATTATGTAAATGTGCATCCCACCAAAAACTTAAATGTGAAAATGTTATGTCGAAATCGTAACTGTCGACTTCGCCGACAAAAGGTTTGAGATCTAAATGAATGCCAACTTCTGTCTGTAGGTACCTATTTTCTGTTTGAAGGACATATTTTTGTAACACAAAGAAAGGTAGCAATAAAAAAGCAGACCAATTAAGTCCTTAACGACTTAAAACGACTCCATACCCAACTAAATATCTTTAATTTACAATATTCTAGGTTTTAACTTACGACGAACCAGGTTGTTTTTCTGAAATCTTCCTTTTATAAATGTGGATTTCTAGAAGTCTTTTGAACTTCTTCTAATTGAACTGTGTGTCTATGTGTGCACTAAACTATTTTTACCTAGATAGAGTTCAGATAATAAACCAACGTACTTATTAAGTAAAGTTATAAATGAAGCAACCATAAACTTTTATAAGCGATATAAAAAAATACCTATGCGTAAGCTATTAAGTGATTTCAGAAAATTCCGAACGTTTTATCATATATCACAAGATAAATGTGACCATCATTGGTTTCGTTCACAGCTTTATCACCGACTAAGCTCAAAACAAAGCAACTTTTCCAAGCTTGACTATTAAGAAACACGTTGAACATAAATTTTCACAAAGCGCAATTTTGGCACGTTATGCAAAACCTTAACCTGCCGTTCGAATAATTTGTGATAGGAAAATGGAATTGTATGCAGAATAATAAAATCCTTCGACCCTTGGAATCGGCCTTATAATAAATTTTACCGTTGTGGTTTCTGCATATACGTTGTTTTGATGTCAATGACTTATAGCCAGAGTTTGATACATCATCAGGAAAATTTAAATAAAGCAAAATGTAAGTTTGGTTTTATCGTGAAAAAAGTACTACACAGGCAAGTACTCTCGGTTTAAATCACAAAACATGAAATTGTTCTGTGATTAAAATAATATACCTACCTATCTGCAGACAGTAAAGCAATATACCTACATATGAAAATGGTCTACTATAAACAAAACTAATAGAGAGTTTTTTATTAGAGAGCGTACACGAGTCGAGAGATTTCATAACAAATTTGGATGTCACCGAAAATAACTTTAAATTTTCTGACCCGAATGCCGACGTCGAACTTTTGTATAAATAACATTCAAAAACTATTCAACTAGATCAATTCTACAGTATCCTTCTGTAAGTATAGGTACCCAACCTTATATAGTTAATTAGGTATTTACATACTTACCAACAATCTAAATTTAGCGTCAAACTACGTAATAGTCTACATCAGGGAATTCGTACATTTCTAATGCTTTAGAGATGAAGACTGTTGTTTGTAGCACAGAATAGTCGTATAACTAAATGGAAATTTATAAATATCACCAAAATCAAAAGATACTTGACTACCTAAAATTTTTTAAATACCTAAGTATATGTAAGTACTAAAGAGTACAATATTAATACTGGTAAGTATCTCAGGCTCTTTGCGTCACAGTAAAATAAACTGCACGGCAACTACATATTGACATGTTTATTTTTTAAATCGCTTCAAGGTTACTGGCGTGTATATTTTATACACGAATGTAATCAGTAAAACCTTATAAAAAAGTTAGTGAACTAGCTTCTATGCCTCAATTAAACCTTATATATGCTAACCGCTACAGACGACCGTTTACGAACTAAACCTCCTAAAGTACGTTCTATACGAGCACTACGAGTCTGAGCATACTGACCGCAGGATACTATTACTGGCTGACCAAAGGAGGAGCGCTTATCAATATTGCGAGCACGTTCGGAAACTTTCTGCCACAATTACCTGAGAGCTCAAGTGTCGGAAAATATATTGGTTTTGCACGTCGCAGGCCCAACTATAAGGAGAATCGATTGCTTGACAAATTATTTCTACCTAGAAGGACACTTCTATATGTATATAGTAAAAATGTATGGCCACTATTTAATAACTGTAGATTTTATAAACTAATCTATGGGAGTCCCGCTGATGGGCTAAGGCCTCTCCCCTTCAAAGCCATGACTCTGGTACCTGAGCTGCGTCTAAGTTATCCCACTATCTCTGCCCCGCCTGCATCTCCCTTGTGGCAGCCACCTGGTACTTTTATGTCACGAGCGCGGGTTGGCCATAATTGTAGTTGTGACACATATGTACAAATAAACAACGTGAATTCATACCTCCTACGCTGACGCACATATGGACATCAACACAACTTTGGAGCACCCGCGCTCGTGAGATAAAAGTACTATACTATATATATATATCTAGAGGATGATATTTAAAACGCTAATTTGTATATACTGTAAGTGTTTGGAATAACATATACATGTTTTATGCGTTAATTAATCATTTTGTTTCAAAATTATTACCTTGTAGGAGAACCCATGACGGGTTAAACAAAGATTAATTTACAAATTGACCCTTAATAAATAATATTATTTTGTAATACATATACACTCACCGGCAGAAAATTCGGCCCAAAAAGTTTTCGTGATTTCAAACTATAAATTGAATAAATTAAATAATGTTATGTAAAATTTTATATTTTATCAATAAAATGATTATGAGTATATAAAAACGCATTTTTCTAATTTGGGCCAAATTTTCTGCCGGTGAGTACCTATATAGAAATAGACATAGACATAGACATAATTTGTTGATAATAACACATTACAAGTCAAACTTATACTAAATTGAAATCATTAATAAACACAATTGTTGGTAATATAAACCTACCTATCGGAAAGGTTATTGGTTCAATCCAAAATGTATTATATTTCCATTATTTGCAGACTTTGAAAATATTATTATGCGTATTGTGTAAAGTCAGTTTCGAATAATGTTGTAGGTATATTTTGTGCAAAATCAAGACACTCAGACTCATGTTCATTGATAGCACTCCATTCTGTTGAATAGTCGCTGGACCATACTTAGAACTTGAGAACACCCCTTTGAGTGGAGTTTCATATATTTATATTGAACTAAGAAGTTTTAACCCTATCATTAAAAAATCCTAAATTCATTGCAATTTTAATCGGTAGTACTTTATTTAACAGTTACACCTACGAGTATCTAACTACAGCTATTTTATATTCAGCAAGCTGTTGGAAATCTCGCTCAAATAGGTCAACGGATCTGCATAAAATTTAATGTAAATATAAGGAATTCCCTAGATTATACCATTCTGCTTTATTTAGACAAATTGTTTAAGGCGCAGGGTAGGGCAAGGCCTTCCCCATACAAACTTTGTGCACGTTTTATTCGTCGGTTTTGGCACTAACAAATATAATATTTTTTTTGGTTGTAAATATTAGATATGCGAAGTTCGTGATGTGAACATTTTCAAATATTTCAAAAAAAATCAAAATTAAAAAATTTAAGAAAAAAATTAATAAAAAAAAAATTACATCACGAAATAGCTATCAGAAAAATAAGCATACTGACCAAAAATCATAACTTTAATGCAAACACAAACGAAGTAAATCCTGCACAAAGTTTGTATGGAGAGAGCTTGCCCTACCCCTCCTCTTAAGTACCTTATTTATGCATCAATTAACACTTAAATTTAAATCAATTAATACTTCATTTGTTAATCGAGATTAATTGTTATTCCTTTTGAAATATAATTTATAACACACGATATTTTAGTGTATTTATAACTAGTTGATACCTATACCACTGCCGTAGGTAGTTTTTAATACCTAGTGTTTTGTATCCTGTGACATATTAATTGTACGATAAATATTTTTGAGTAAATCATTATTTTCCGAAACTACACTCACGAGCAAAAATAATGCATCACTTTGTATTGTAACTTCCATAGAAAGTGTACCCGTTACTTTTGCTCTTGAGTGTATATTTACTCACACAACCTCATCGCGATGGCGAGACGCTTGACTACTCGAAAGATGGTTCAGGAGATCAGGAGACAGCACTACACTAAGACTATGTATTACTGTCCGTCAGCACAACAGTCATCGTCATCCATAATATGTATTTGAAAAAGTTTGTTTACCGTTTATCTTAGTAAGGTAAACACCCCAGTCCCCGACATTTAATACTTGACACTCTCAATCCTATCTCTTATTAATAGAGGTGGACAATATGGGTTAACTATTGGGTAATAAGGTGTCATTGTCAACCATTGTAAGGTTAAACTAAGTGAAAATAAATAGCCTACGGAAGTTATTTTACAGTTCTTTCATGTCTAAATGGTAAATGCGTCGGGAATCAAATCAAACTCAAGTACTATATTACTATTATATTTATATAGTATTCGTAGGTACTTGCCTATAATCTGCCCTATTTATACCGGATTCATAGCAATCCATTCATAATAAACGACAAGCTATGACGGACCCTGATATACGAGGATAAAGGAAATATTGTTTCGTCGAGCGTTGCGTTGGTTAGTTAGTAGAAAAGACCGGTTATGTGTGGGCCAAATAATAACCCGCAGGCCGCCGCAACAGTGATTTATTGTTTTGGCTTTGCGGAACCTCACTCAGAAGCTTGATAAAAAATGATCGCACTTATTAACACAGCCACCGGCTGAAGTGGACTTTATTAAGTTTCGCCTGTTCTCTCAACAATACATTGTTCAATTTCAGACGCCTGAAAATATGTTGCATTTTTCGCTATTCTTAAACGATGAAATTTTCATTTCCTTGGATGAAATCGTTTATATTGGTCCCTAATATCACTTGGTAAAGTGTCTTGCCTTCGGCATAAGACGCAGTTTAATTTTGCTAAGTCTTTGATGAACAGGCTTTTACAAGAAACGCAATATTGAAGAGCATTTTTCTCATGAACTATTAGATTTATCAATTAAGTGATTAGAAACAAAGTTGTAGATAAATGTATTCTGAACATATTTCCGCTACAAAGTTTTTGTGTAGCACTTAGCATTTTTCAGTTCTAAAAAAAATATGAATTTTTGAAAACTAAAATAGCCGCCATTTTGAAAATTTTGCATGGATAGTTGGCCTCGCTCAGTATTACTTACAAATAGCCTATAAGGAATAGATTCCAACATGAGGCCAAACTTTATCATGGCATGTAACTCCCGTGATCTATTTATATGCGGATTCACACCTACTATAAATACTTAATTTAAAAACAAAGTCGTGTTTCTTTATTTAAACATTTTGTTGTAATAAAATATAACATATTTACACAAAGACTTTGATTATTTGTCGTATTTAAGTGTTGATGTGAATTTGTTCCACTTTCATCATCATCATCATATCAGCCGAAAGACGTCCACTGCTGGACATAGGCCTCCCCCAAAGAGTGCGACAATGACCGGTCTTGCGCCACCCGCATCCAGCCACTAGCCTTAGTTCCGGTTATTTATTAGTGCACTCTGTACCGAAATTTCGAGCATGCGCTTTGACTGCTCTTGACATCAGGTGACTGTTTATAATTATGTTAAACTTACACACATATTATAGGCACCTAATCCTAATCCTTATCCTAATTCCTAATCCTAATCCTAATAATAATATTATAAACGTGAAAGTTTGTGCGGATGTATGGATGTACGTTCCGTTTAATCTCAAAAACTACTGAACGGATCTCTATGAAACTTTCCAGTGTTGTAGCTTAGACATCAGAATAGGACATAGGCTATAATTTATTTCAAAATTCAAAAAATTAGGTAGCAAAACTAGACTATACGTGCGAAGCCGGGGCGGGCCGCTAGTATGTACTACTTAAATATGAGTCTTCCCCGTACGGGATCAAAATTCGGCAGCGTTTCGATTTGCTCATTGGGATTTATGTCGCTGCAACACATTTGTATCCATGCATGAATGAGATTTGTATCCATTAACGAGATTATGTGAATACGTAGTTGAAAACTTCAATTTCTTAATTCAAGCCATGTTCGAACCATCCTTTGATTTGGATGAACGTACCTACATTTATTAGGTTTCCATTTCCAGTTAAGCGGGTATTACACTGTCCTGAATTCAGGACACTTAGAAGGGTTCCGACCTATACGTTAGAGCGAGATGCTTCAACTTCCCTCCACCAGTTAAGGACGCCTGATTCAGGACAGTGTAATACCCGCTTTAGTCATACAATTGTAAGTAGGCCATCACGCAATCTATTTCTTCTTTGTAAATTATTCAGTACTTCACATTATCAAAAGCAACAGAAATATGATAAAGGTGTCACATAAACAATATTTGATTTCAATGAATGAGTCCACCCCCAAAAGTTTTCAAATATTACCACCATTATTTCACGAGATGACAGAGGTTGGGCACATATTAGCAAAGTTTGGTATAGTCGTTTCATGCCATTGGCTTTATCATTAGTTTTTATTTTATTAAATATCAAGTAAGTTAATGTGTAAAATTTAAGTTCACGTGATGTAGCGAGGCAGTTAGGTAATTCACAAAACATTCATCTCAGCCGATTTACTTTAAGGGCCCTTGTCAGTAAAAAAATATTTAGACCATTTTCTGTTCAATTTAGACGTATCTTGACAATTTTTTAATCTTCTATCTAGAACAGGATTATTGCAACCTAATGGCATCATTTTTAAATGTATTTTTTTGAATTTTCATTAAGAAAGACTGTTTCAAACGTCAACGAGCTAAAAACTGTTTTTTTCCGCTTAATTTCTACTACACACAATGAAACTAAAAAAGGGCAATGTAGGTATCTAAAACTTGAATAAAGTCATCGCATACTTTAATCAATTTATTTTTATTATCAATACTTTTCTCAAAATTTAAAATCAAAATATTATAAAACTTGTAAGGCCGCAGCGTCTATTAAAATATAGACCACATTACAAACACGATTAACGTTTTTTGTTTACACATTAACGCAATTAAATTAAGGGAAGTTCCAAATTTGTAACTGAATTGTGTCTAGCTCATAAAGCGGCCATATGGTTGGCGTCAAATTTCATCAAGCGTCGTATTTACGTACGTCTGTATTCTCCCGCCGACTCGAGTGTAGTAATTTTACGAAAGACCACCAAAAAGTCTCGTTTCATAAACGAGCAAATTAATTTACATTTCCACGTTTACATAAATTAGAGAGACCATATTGCCATACATTTGTGCCTGGCAACGAGCAGCGGCACCCTCAGCCCTGTGTCGTTGGAAATGCTAATGTGTAAATATGAGGCCGGCAAAAACTGCTCGCCCGTTCACCTAGGTGCTAATAATTTCAACTTATACGGCTTTGCGTGCCAAATTATGTGTCTACCCGGTCACCTCTTGTATCAAAGCATGCCCGCAGTGGTGGAATGTATTGTTTTAATTTAAAATTGCTAAACGTAAATGCTGCACGTTTTTCAATGTATTGTTTTAGAATTTAGTATCGTTGGTTGGTTAAAAATAATTTGTTTATCAAACTTAAGCTTTAACTGAAAACGGGGTTTAGTAAAGCAAAGAACAAATGCGTAAAATAGCCTACCGTAGCGTACCGTAAAGTGACCTATTTTGGTATTTTGAGAACTATATGGTTAGAGCTCACATATACAATAACGTGTTAAAAGTTAAAAAATATATTAAAAGTAAAAGTAAATTTATTGCCGCCAAAAAATAAAAAATACACAAAAAATTCAAAACATTAAAAGAAGTCACACAACAGAACAGTAGGTATAAAAAACTAATATATCGATTTAAACTTACACGATTTTCACACATTATTATTCATACACAATATATATACCTTATTACATCATTATTCACGCCAGCCAGCTCGCGTCCACGAACCGTTACCTTAAAAAAGGTAAGTTTCCCAAAAAACGTGATTTCAACATTTTGAGTTTAGTACCAAACAGGACCTTGGGTCTCAAATATCCTTTTACGGTAAATAAATTGAATGTCATTGTCGTTGTTAACCAGTTTTAACACAGGCAGTTTTAACCTACCTACAAAACTTTCGCGAATCTCAAATCTTTACCTTGAAATCTGAAAGTAAATTGAGAGGCTCTGCTCATTTTCTCGTTGTTAATGACTATAATTTAAACTTGATAATAAAGACGGACAACCCGCTTTGTTTGTTCTCGAAAGGTAAAATTGTGTGCACCTAAATTAATACTAATTAAGAAATGTGAGCTGAAGAATAAAGGTAAATTGAGGAGCGTGACATTTTGAAAATGTTAGACGGTAAGTATAAATACATTCACAATTAATTGTGGCTTATAGTAGTAATGAGGTACGTACTATAATACGTTTAATCCTTTATCAGTTCAGTATGTAGTCAGGTAATACGGATAATTCAGAGTATGAATCTTTGCTGTATTCGTACGGATAAAATAGGTACGTAGCCAAATGGAGAAGTAAATTCTACTGCTATTAAACTTTTCGCTCCGTGGAATAAAGCAGCTTGCAGTTGTGAAACCGCGTAGATCGACACTTAATGCAATTATTACTACCTAAGTAAATTGATGTCAGAATAGACTACGAAAAACTCAGAATGTAGGTATGGAAAAATATACACGTGTGAAAAATACAAGAATGTCTTTTTTACCTTAGAGAGGTAGGGCACAGCAAAATGTCATCTTGCTCGAATTTGGAGCAGCCCAACTGGGGAAGTACCTCCGCCTTGCAGAAGACCACAGCCATTATAACATTATATACTCAGGTATGTAGTGTTGTGTTCCTGGAGGTGAGCAAGGTTGCCAGAGCTCCCGAGGTTGCACTGTGTTGAGATTGAGGGAGCTAAATTGGTCCCTTCTGCTGTCAACACAGTGCATCCTCAAATATTATAAAGGGTCGGCAACACGCACGTGACTCCTTTGGAGTTGCGAGCGTCTATAGGCTACGGTGTCCGCTTACCATCAGGTGGACCGTATGCTTGTTTGCCACCGTCGTAGTATAAAAAAAAGACTGAATTTATTGTTAAATATGAAATAAAATACTAGCCGGAACAAAAGTAGAAGACAAAATGCTTTGTTGTTATGCTGTAGGTATCTATAAATTATCAAATCCAAAAATACCTTTATTACGATTGTTTTCCTTTATCTGATAATTCCCTAAGAATATAGGCTTTCAATAGCTGTAGCAACGTCAGGACCACTAATAAAATGATTTTTAAATTTAAAATTTGCTTACTTAATCACCAGCAGTGAAGATTTTTTACGGCAAATATTGTTTGACTACTTATACATTCCTAAAAAAATCCAAAGTCATTGGTTTTCATAATTTTCGATATGCATATAATTGTATGAATCAAAATACGTGCCTACATATAGATTGTTCAGACCAAAACAACATAAATAGGTTAAATCCACACATAGTATCTTAATAAGTTCTTATTGAACAAACATCGATTCTCGATGTATTTGTAGTCGCACTGCACAAAACGTAACATATGAGCCAAACAGTTATAAATCCAAATAACGTGTCACATGCCACGGGAGAATACTCTAATCAGTAGGCTTTTAACGATATTTTGGCTTATTTTATAGTCTGATTATTTACACTCACCGGCAGAAAATTTGGGCCAAAAACTTTTCATGATTTCAAACTGTAGGTAAATTGAATAAATTAAATAATAATTAATATATAAAAATGCTTTTTTCTAATTTGGGCCAAATTTTCTGCCGGTGAGTATATATAACAATACAGGTTGTGCGGTGGATGATACACGTCTTTAAATATATTTTTTATTGAGGACTGCAAGTAGGTCACCAATTGGTGTTTTTATGACCGGTTTGACCTAGTGGTTACTGGTTAATGACCCTGCCTACGAAGCTGTAGGTACTGGTTTCGAATCACGATGTATAATTTTATATTTCTGTGATGAGCATAAATGTTTTTTTTTCTGATGCTTCGGTGTTTTCTATGTCGAGACGAGTACATATATAAAAACCGTTTTATTCTATGAAGCACGCAACACAATGCAGGATTAAATAATTAAATAGGTATGTTGAAGTTTTTATGAAAGCTTGCAGAGACATTACATGCACAATGTACCTACAATTGTTCCAGCAATATAGAAAAGACCAAATGTTATCAAGATATAAACAAAATACGATATTTCTCCACCCGTTGATCGGTCTAGGTTGCGTAGCATTGTCCGCGCAGAGAAACCTCTAATATCCGATTTGTATTCACGGTCGCGTTGTTTATGGGCCATTGAAATACGAGCACCCATTGACCAGGCAATTTACACGGAACTCACTTTTGTTCACAAAGCCTTTACTGGCTGACGACATCCTAATTATAATAAAAGCTAGTAGTGCAGCGCGCTAGCATTTTTACTCGCAGTTTTTTTAATATTCGGTACTAGCTGCTGCCCGCGACTTTCTTAGCGTTTAAATTAAGTATAGACTGTGTCTTATTCTGATGTCCAAGCTACATTTCTAAAAAGTTTCCTTAAAAATCCAGAGATAAACTGGAACGTAGATCAACTCTATAATTAGTATTATTAATATTTATTAATATTCATCAGTAGTAGTACTTACTGGGGGTGTATTTTTAAGGCCGATAATAATCGACAAGGGGTGGGACGCGCAGGATCCGGAAAATGGCGTGTTGTCGTTTCGGGAGGCCAATACATTTTTGAAACACTGTGCGAAATAGTCAGATCTATTTTTGTTCGTCATCTCCAATATCAATCACATATCGTGCACATGTTTCGCACAAATTGTTATTATAGTTGTGTTAGCCTTGAAATAACCTTATTGTCCTTATGAAGACTCACGTGGAACAACGGCACTCCAGTACCTAAGTAACGCCTATTAACCAAAACCTAGAATATACAGTCGCTGAGGCCGAAATCGGTCAGGACGAGCTCATCACCATCAGGTGGACCGTACGCTTGTTTGCCACCGCCTTTGTATATATTTATATAATCTTAGTATGATCGTGATGTAATTGTGTTAATAATTATGATCACCTAAGTTAAAAAAAAGACAGAACTGTTTAAAGCGTACCACACACTAGAGAGGTCTGCGGTGGCGGCCGCGGTGGCAGACAGTTGACAGTATGAAAATCAAGGCCCCTAGTGTCTGACTGATCGTCAGAAGTATTATAGTATACAACTGACCGCCACCGCGGGCCGCTGCAGTGTGTGACACGCTTATAAAGGATTTTCACACTATCAGACGTAACCTAACCTAACTTTTTTTCTCGAACCGATTTTGTCAAACCGAGTTTTAGAGACAGCATATTGTTTTCGCATTGCTAAATGACATACTGATATACATATTTAAGGTAATTATTTTATGATACATGATTTAAGGTAATTTGCCAATTTAGGTCTTGTTAGTACTTTAACCATAATATAAATGAATTGGCAAATCACACAAACAAACAAAAGCACTAACCATATTTGTTCATAAATGCTTATTAGCAGTCACCAATATTATAATTAAGTGCCTATTTATAAGCTAACGCATTAGCGTAACCCCGCGCCACTATTGTTCCATGTATGCATACCGCGCATTCTATGCGATGCAGCATGCCGTGATTTATATATATAATCTAAAACGTGATTTTGCCCGTAATTAACTTGTTCGCTAAATAGAGTAATATGGTATATATTCCTTTCATCCTTGCAACATTAGGGGGAATTGAGGAGGGGCGTTTTCATTTATAATTATTTATTTTTAAATATTAGTTAAGTGTTATGTATTTTTGTGTTGTGTTGTAATAAAATTTCATCCTTTAAATTCTACATAATTAATTTTAAATGAATATAAAGAGTGCCATAGAGTTTTTGATGTCGGTAAATGGCGCATATGAAACCAATTGACTCCATTGGTTTCATATCCAAAATCTGATATTAACATTCTAAAGGGTTAAAAGTAAACAAGTGGGTAAGTTAAATCAATCTTAATCTGACAGTTCCAGTGTGGATCCACTCTCATCTGATGTATAGCATGTTAGGTGCAATTAATACACATAAACTCACTTTTTGAAACAGTATCTGTAGTAGAGAGTCGTTCATTTTAATAACGGATTTGTGATTTTAAATAGAAAACTTCCGTGAGTCTCAGACATATTGAAATCTAATAAACGGGTTACTCGCGTCTGTATCGTCGAATATCGCTCTATGTATCGCTGTATGTGTGTTAAACGCGAGGCCGCCGCGACCACTCAGGATTAAGGGCCACGTATTGGCCCGAAACATGTCGAGCGATATTCGACGATACAGACGTGAGTAACCCGTTAATTAGATTTCAATATAACGGATTTGTGTTTTATTCACCTTTGGTTTCGGCTAGTGAAAGTGTTTCATCAAGGCTTAATGACACATACATTTTAGATTTACAGTCGCAGGGAGAACATTAAGTCTATCACCTGTGTATTCGCCCTATATTGTCTCAATCCACGCTGCCACAATGGACGAAGAAAAAGTAAACATTGCTTCTTTTAACTTTAACCAAACGACTGGTATAATGCCAAGATAAAGTCAGTACACTACGCGGCCGAAATAAATAATAATTCTTATAAAACGGTTTATCGTCTATTCAAACTTCAGATATGAAAAGCCAGTATGAAAATACGGAAAGTGCAATTCTTGCAAGTTAAATTTGCCTCATTAAAAGTTTCTTGGTGCCGGCCGGGGTATAATATCAATATCACCAATACCGGCTAAGATACTCGCCACGCAGTGTAGCTTCAATGGCTAAAATCGATGACGTCAATAAATAGGTACCGTATAATGGGGTAAGTAGGGATTGCGAGGACAGTTGGGTTATGAATGGGGAGAGTAGGGATGGCAGAGGGGTGAGCTGGTTTTTATAGGCTACTTCTAAACGTAACATATAAATTCTAATGGGAACAAATAAAATGATCACCTAAATAACTTTTGATATCACCAAATTTTCGAACCCTAAAATAACGCTGAACACTCAAAAAAATGTATCGACCATCAATTTCAGGTCACCTAAACACTCATACCTATTATTCCAGCACTTGCAGCTATTTTACTTATTGCGTTCCCTGAAATTTTATAATCGCATCAAAAAATTGTCAAGTACCACCAAAAATACTAAACTACCACCTAATCTCGTGCATCATTTGTTTTTAGAATTACATCCAAATATTATACACATTACAAGCTATATTGTAGTTAATACATACAAATTAATTGCGTGAAAAAAATGCGTTCAGAAACCTTAGAAAATGACTCTTATAATAACATTTAATGTTCTTACGTGTGGAGAAGGTTACAGCAGTAACATAATGATTATTATGAATTAAAATTGTTCATTATGTTATTAAATATAATAACATAATGATTTTTTTTTTATTTTTTACAGAAAATCGTCATTATACTCGATTTTGACTAATTCGGGGATAAGGATTTCAAATTTTACATTTATTTTGAATTTTAAGCAAAAAAAATTTTTTTTTACGTAAAATCGTCATTATACTCGATTTCGACTAATTTGGGGATAAGGATTTCAAATTTTACATTTATTTTGAATTTTAAGTAAAAAAATTTTTTTTACGTAAAAGCGTCATTATACTCGATTTCGACTAATTCGGGGATAAGGATTTCAAATTTTACATTTATTTTGAATTTTACGTAAAAAATTTTTTTTTTACGTAAAATCGTCATTATACTCGTTTTCGACTAATTCGGGGATAAGGATTTCAAATTTTACATTTATTTTGAATTTTACTTAAAAAAAATTTTTTTTACGTAAAATCGTCATTATACTCGTTTTCGACTAATTCGGGGATAAGGATTTCAAATTTTACATTTATTTTGAATTTTAAGTAAAAAAAAAAAAATTCTTACGTAAAATCGTCATTATACTCGATTTCGACTAATTCGGGGATAAGGATTTCAAATTTTACATTTATTTTGAATTTTAAGTAAAAAAAAAATTTTTTTACGTAAAATCGTCATTATACTCGATTTCGACTAATTTGGGGATAAGGATTTCAAATTTTACATTTATTTTGAATTTTAAGTAAAAATAAATTTTTTCTTACGTAAAATCGTCATTATACTCGATTTAGACTAATTCGGGGATAAGGATTTCAAATTTTACATTTATTTTGAATTTTAAGTAAAAAAAAAAATTTTTACGTAAAATCGTCATCAAAACACTCGTGTTTTAATGCCCGAACATGTCGCGTGTTAGTCCGAAACATGTCGCATAACCCTAAAAAACACTCGTGTGACCCTATAATGAAACTCGGCTTCGGCTCGTTTTATAAAACTCACACTCGTGTTTTAATGCCCCTCATTATGTACCAGTTGCATAATCTACTATTAGCATTGAATTATAAGTTAAACTTCCAATTAAGGTAAACGTCGCAATGTTTGACACCTTATGTTGATATTGTTGATACCCAAGACTCAAAACGTTAGCGTATGTGTATATAATATACATATATATATATATATATATATACAACGCGCGAGTCGAGCGAGCGAAGCGAGCGTGCCGCGGCAGCGGCCGGCGAAGCGCCAGAACCAACACATGTTGAGTCCGAAACATGTCGCTGGGTGAGTCCGAAACATGTCCCTGGATGCGTCCGAAACATGTCGCTTGATGAGCCCGAACATGTCGCGTGTGAGTCCGAAACATGTCGCTCGGTAACCCCAAAATGTCGCGTGTCAGTAGAGATGGGCGCTCATGGGTATTTACCGGGTAAATACCCGGAATCTTTCCAATCTACCCGGTATTTACCCATATCTACCCAAATGGGTGGGTAGATATAATTTGTACATTTTATGTTTATTTTTTACGGAAATGTCTTTGGAGTTACATAATAACGAATAATGGATGCTATTGTAAATAGGAAAACTTGTTTCAGTATCATAGTGTGGAATAACTCTACCAAAATTAACAAATAGTAGTCATTTTGAAGGTATAAGGGGAAATGCTTGGAACACAATTTTTGACTTGGTAACTTTGTTTGGGCTAGTTAGGAGGAGGTTAACATATCAAAAGTCCCCGCACCTTCCCCCACCGCTGGGGGAAGGAGGGGTTTAAAGGTCCTATATTTCGGTATTTCGTAAAAAACTCGTAAACGGTGACACATATCAAAAAACGTTCTTAAGTATAAGTAATCTACATAAAATTATCTACAAAAAAGGTTATATACACTTTTTCGCTAGGGTTAATATTTACTGAGATTTTAAAGGGGGAAAATATTTTTTTATGATAATTTAAGTGGCTTCTCTTTTCTTTATTTTTCAATATTTTGAAAAACAAAAAATACTATATGTATGCACTCAACGAGCTCTACTCAACGATACCCCATTTGATGGAGAAGGCAATTTTTTTTCGCGCCCCCCTTTTGCTGTATGTGAAGCCCCCCTTATAAACACATAAAAATATGTTTGGACAATTTGTATAGATTTGGGTCAACACGATGCTTAAACTGTGACACGTAAATGCTAAAAACAAGCATTTACGTGTTAATTGTTATCTCCAAAATTTGAATCTACTGGTTTCATTTCAAAAGTTGAAAGTGGGGATAGACGTCATAAATATGGCGATCGATCATAACATATTGGTGTTAATTTCTCGAGTTCTAGTTGATGAAACATGTTTTATGTGTCGTTAAAAAGCTGTTTGCATGTTCTGTAACTATTTATTTCAAGCCAGCTAATTATAATTAGAATCCTAAACCAGGTAACCAAAGCTACCTTTCCTATCCTATTGACTAATGAGTAATGTACGGTGTAGTCTCCTGACGTGATTAGTAATTAGCGTATTTTTTACCACGTGTGATTTTTTGGCATTGCAACGAAATCAACTAGTGATGGCGTTTTCTTTGGAATTTGGCCTGATATATCCATAATATTATGATTAGTTTTATTAAAAACACGGCTTAAATAGTGTTTTAGGTGTTTACTTATATTAATAATATTTCGTCAATAAAAACATTATAACAGAAACTTCTTTAAACTGATTAAAGGCAAATTAAAATTTTGTTACCAAAGAATTTTGTATTATTATACTTTAAATCAACAATAAATTTGAACTACAGGAAACTACAACGGGAAGATCCAAAAATGAGGCAGTGTGGAAACACTGACATTATCGAGCGTCTGATAATAATTCAGTGATATGTTTGTATTGTGGCACTGACACTAAATAAGTGAACACCAAATACAAATTTGTATTTTTTTATACTATTAGAATAAGAATTACCAAAATATGGTATTTTATACCATTAACTATCCTTCCTTTAACCGTAACCATTGCTCAGTAGGTACTTTTCCAGACTAACCTCAAATTATTAAAATCTAAAATTATGCAGTCCCATGCTAAATTTATTCTATTCTTAATTTTTTTTTAAACGTTATTGTAGAAATATAATATTCTTAAGAATTTGTTATGTTATGCCATTGGAAGTATTATCTTCGAGGCATTTTCTTTATAATATGTATATATATACTGCTGGCATGCTGTATATTGCAAAATAAAGCTATTATTCTTAATTTATATTGATTTGTATGAAGAATGCTTACGCTATATAATAATAAAAACATATAAAAAATAAATACCCAGCAATTTGGGTAGAAATGGGTAAATACCGGGAAGATTGGGTAAATACCGGGTATTTACCCGATATCTTCCTTGGGTATTTACCCGCCGCCCATCTCTACGCGTGTGAGTCCGAAACATGTCGCTCGATGACCCCAACATGTCGCGTGTGAGTCCGAAACATGTCGCTCGATTAGGCCGAACATGTCGCGTGTGGGTCCGACACATTTCGCTCGATCAATCCGAAACATGTCGCTTGCGTTCCTTACATTGCGCCATTATGTCCATTGCGTAGATTCGGCATTAGACTAGAAACAAATGACGCTTGAAATTAGGTGATCATGTAGTATTTCTGGGTATCGAAAGAATTATTTGGGTATAATTAATTTTAATAGGATTACGAGCCCTGTAATATTTGGATGTAAAAAATATGAAATTTGGTGTTTGAAATTAGGTGATCATTAAGTATTTTTGGGTAGCGACTAATTTATTTGGTAACAATTTAATTTAATAGGTTATCGACATGTTACTTCTTTGAGTTGCACTTTATATTTAAAAGGTGTTGAAAATTTGGTGCGAATCTAGTATTTTTGGTAATCAATGTAATTTTTTAGAGCATCATTCGGCAACTAATTTGGTGGTTCGTTAAATGCTACCCAATTCTAATTACAAATCATGCTATTATAATATGCATAATCCCAAAGTGTCGATCCTACAATTTCGCAAACTCGCCTTAGTATGAAATCCCACCTCACCCCAACCTACCTGAACTACGGGGTGAGGTAGGATTTCCAACTTTTTGTGTTTATCGTTAAAGTTATGAACACAAAATCATAAAAAAAAAACTAATATCTATACAAACATCCGGAACACTTTTTTTGTAAATAAATAAATGCGCCACATACAAAAATAAACTTTTATCCGGGTTTGAACTTCGGTTTTGTCCCAACTCACCCCATTTTACGGTATCTTAAATGGCCGGAAACGTGGAACTACTCTGTGCATATTTGTGACGTGTACAGTTTTAGGTCACAATTGTCGGTGGTAGCCGACACTTGAAATTCTGATAAAAAAAAACTATGGGAAGGCATTAACGATTTTACGTTATGTGTAACCTTTATTTCACTTTTTGTATTGATTTTTTTCCTTTTTGAGAAAATCAGCACCATTACAGGCTTCGTATTAGTTAAACGGACTCCGGTTGTTTGTTTAAAACTAATATCCAGCATGCAATTGCCTTCTCTCGTGCTTTGGCAATGTCATGTTATTGAACATAGAGATTAAATCTTTATTATCCCCCTAAAAAAAAACCAAAACCAGGATAGGTAGGATTGTCGCTTTTTTTCCCGGTTTCTAACCAGCGATTTTGGAGCAAAATGCGCTTGCGAGAGGTCCTGGGAGGCAATGGTGTCCTTCTGCAAGTTCATAATGGCTTAGAAGGAGGCCGCGTAAAAAGAGCGGCAGAACGTCCCGTCTACTTGCTATATCCGTAGACGAAGAGCGGGGCGTGGGCGCGCTATGCGCATTTGCTGCCCCCGCCGTGGAGGATCGGGTCCTAGAATAAGATTGTGCCGCCCGGGCGCCCATAAATGGGTCAAAGGTACAATGCGTCAAGCGTACCCTCCCTGGAACTAACGTTGGACAATCGTTGGGGATATAGTGAGTAGTCTGTGTCTGCAGTCCAGGGTCAGGCCCAAAATCGTCCGGTCTCCCGTATGTGGTTTAAAAACTGGAATACTCCAGTGAGATTGGTTGAGCGGCTTCAACCAAATCTGAGCTGTGAGTGTGAATCGAGCTACTGGGACTTTTGTCGCTGGTTCACTTATTCTAGCTCAGCTGAGCAACAAGAAACCCAGCAAGAAACTCAGCTAGGCTAGACCTGGATCGGACTGACTCTACCCGGTATGCGGCGCAATCGGGACGAATAGGAACTAGGTATATATGTGTCTGTGTTTTCGCGATCGCGCGGTGAATTTCCCCGCCGGCGGAAATGCCTAAGTGTAACGCGTTGTGTTTGAATTGGACACCGTAAGAGCAGCGTTCCATCTTTTGGTGGACGCTGTGGTTACGTCGTCCAGGTCCATGTGCGTGTGCCTAGGACGCCGGACCGTGCCCCGAGTTACGAAAGAGGAGGGTGGAATGGGAACGCAGGGCCGGTCCCCCTTTATTCGGGCGGACGGTGTCAATGCAGGCCTTCCCTCCTTTAATAAAAAGAACTGTGTTCTTGTCTTTCAGCCCAAGGAGAATACGAAATTTGATTGGCTTATTATAGTGAAGGGCGTGCTTGAGTCTAACTAACATCTAAACATTGACACAATCATAATACACACATATGTATAATTTGTTCTAGATTCTATCATGTACGGACGTGTACATCTCCAAATCTGTTCAGATCTCGACAGGGCTATTTTCGGACCCCTCGCAAAAAGTAACCATTTACATTGTGCATTTAGGGAGGTACCTAAGCAGGTTATTACTAACAAAAGTCATAGATGCCTTTTATTGACTTGAGTTTGTAATAACCCTTACCTCCCGTGATACACACAATGTTTTTCATCACATTGGCGAGGAAATAAATAACTACAAAAGGCAGAAAAAACCATGTTTCTTACAACCACACGATCAAAAATTGACGAACTTGACAACTTCACCTCCAGTATCACTGCGAGATGAGCGCAACGCGCAACCAATCACAGAGCAGTATTCTTGCGGCGCGCGGCCAACTAGATTTTTTTAAACCAATCAGATCACACACAAACTCATAACTCCCACGGAAGTTATAAAATTCCATAACTCCCGCGGGAGGTAAATCGGCTATAACTGCTTTATACGCACGCGTGAAATAACACACTTTACGAGCAAGTGTGATGAAAAGTATATAAGGGATCCTGAAAACCATGCAAGTAGGATTTTATTTATATTCGAAAATAGTTCATTCTTTATATGTAGTCTTCTCAAGGGTACATTATGTAGGTATAGTTACAGGTTACAAAACACATATGCTGTTAAAATTTCTTTATTACCACGTGCGCATGAGACGCCTCGTTGATTAAAATTAAAGATATTGAAAGTAAATTTTACTTAAATCTAATTTATTTTCTCCGTAGAATGTTTCTAACGTTTATTTAGACTTAACAAGTAGGTATTTTATTTACCAGTAACAAAACAGTTTCTGGGAGGTAATATCGTTGTGCGGTAATTAATATCCATCTCGAAAACATTTGGAACTTTTGCAAAGTGAATCAAATTACCTAGAGCTTTGCTTGTTTATTTAAACAAACGGCCAAATAACAGAGAATTATTATTTACCATTAAGCACCTGAGGGATTCAAATTATATGGATTCGTCTATTAAACTCCTTTGTCGTGATGTTTACGATTTTCAAATTTTGTATTTAGAGTCAATCATTTAGAAGACAATAATACATATTTGTACAGGATTAAATTAAAACAAACAATTAAATGCAGAACTCAATTCTAAATGAAGCTTTGTAGTATGATTATAAAAATAACTGGAGTCAACCCCAGTCGAGTGCGAGTGGCATCAAATCGAGGCAGCTGCAGCGCATCACTAAACACAATAGATGGCTCCATCTGATGGTTGAGATTGCATTATACCAAAGTCGCGGTTCAAATTATAGTTCGCAGTTCGCGTTGAATATAAAGTTTCCGTTTAGGTTATATTCGGTTTCCTAATTCGATGCATCGTACGGTACAGGAATGATGAAGACGAGGAAGAAATTTAAATACAAAGCGAAGACGGAAGTTTCTGTACATAACGTTGTAGTTTTTATTAACGCTTGTGAGACTCAGCCCAAATCAGAATGACGACCGAGTATTCTTATCAATCAATCAATTATTTCAACTAGATTTTCATCGGCCTACGATAAAGACCGGAATACGTTAGTGCTTCGTTTAATTGTCTGTGGATCTTTAGTGATACACTTATATTACATACGGTTTTGGTATTGGTACGTATAGTAGCTACACCAATACAATCTGCAAAATTTGATTTTGTTGAAGGAAAGCATTGTGAGGAAAACGGTCTAAATAATAAAAGAAGGTTTAGTTTTCTCTCTGGGTGGTAAAAACAAATGGCAGTTGCTTTCCTAACTAACGCTTGGCAACTATATCTTGAGGATTAGGTAACAAAGCGTCATCACGTAACTTTTCGAACGTAGGTACGGTAAGTATAGGCATATTTTAATGTAATTTTCAGTATGGGATTTTACGTTTAGTGCGTTCGTACGTTCAAAAAGTTACGTGATTACCCCGCAAGTCCCACTAGGCTACAACCGAAAAAACGCCAAGAGGAAGAGAGTATACATATAGTACACATATACAGGGTGGGCCTTGTAATAGGAGCAAAAAATTAAACGGTAGATTATTAACTTTGCTTGCAATTACTTCCATAGAATCCGCATTGACGGAGGTGCTATGGTCTCGTGGTGTCAAGATCCATTACTTGAGGGTTACTGTACCTCTAGATGCTCTAAAGAAGCGTCCTTTTAAATATTTGCTCCTGTTACAGGGCCCACCCTGTATGGGTGCACTGGAATGGGGGACCGAGATGGTGGTATCGGTGTATTCCATTGTGGGAGGCCGAGTCCGTAGTGTGTGGGCGCCGTCCTGGGCGCATGGAACCTCCCTCAGGTTGCGTGTTCAAAGATATATACTACTTTCCTCGGATCTCGGATAGGTGTATTTTATTTCATCACAAATTTAACTGTTCACTATTGAATTAATAAAGTAATTGTAACAATGAAAAGGACATCTTTACAAACTGTGTCAGGAATATAATAGGTATGTAATACGAGTATAATTACGCTGGTATAGGATGCAATTCTTTTAGGTATAGGTATTCTGACTCTTTTCTATTTTTTTTGTGTCTACCAAAAAATGTGTTTGGATAATAACTTGTACTTGCATTGAATAAATAAATAACACCCGTAACAGCATGTACCATCCGCGTAACGAAGGGACCTGGAGAGCGCGGCGAGATCCCGTCAAGAGGCCATTAAAGACGCCCTCTGCCGCGCCAATCTTCTTGAGCATCACATCTAACTCTTAGAACAGATGCTCAAAATGGAGCTTTATATAGTATCTACACATTTTTTCATAATAATTAATTCTCATTCAGGCGTTACTAAACGGATTAGTTAATAAATGCGAGTCATATTCTGTTCATTTAAGTTTAATTTTTAATTGACAACATTACTGATTTCCATAATTGGGTGCTTATTTAAAACCGTGCTTGCACCAAGGCAAACCTCTTGATACCTTAGATAGAAATGAGGTAAAAAATCACACACAGACAGAAAGACGGATGACAAAATGATTGGCAACAACAGGCCTTAGGTATATTCTTGGCATCCAAAGCGTTAAAAAGTATTCCATCTCTCGTTCGTAGTCGTAATCAGACTCGGCCCTGCCAAGTGCGAAATAAAGACAATGTTATTTTTTGCATTTTAACAATTTGTCATTAATAATTAATGACGTTGTTTTTTTATAACAAAATTACTATCAATTATTGATTACGTTCTGTGTATAAACGAGGGAAAAAATTAAATTCATGTCATGTCATTCAAAAATTGTTATGATTTGCTTACGAGAACACAAGATATCCTTAGGATATTTTCAAATCATCATGAGACGATTTTTTTTAATAGCTAGTGGACTAAAAAGGCTGCATAATGTATTCGGTGTTGTCTTTTCATAATCCCTCTTTAGTAGAAATTGTTTTATGAAACAATATTTTATATAAGGAAACGTTCATTTTTTCCACACAAAAATAAGCATAGTACTTCGTAATTCCGAAAAATGTAATATTTTAACAGCGTTCGTGGTCAGTTCTGTATGATAATTAGTTATAAAAAATTAATATATCTGATGTACAGTCAGCAACAGAGAAAAGGTTCATAGAAGTTTTGTATGCACGGGGGGTCCCTTTTCTCTGTAGCTGACTGTAACTATCGGTTATTATTTAAAAAAACTTTGAAAATTCTACTAATATTTTAATGGACTATGTAGAGCAAGAAAAAGCCAACAAAATATTTCATTTCCTATTTGATCCCATTTTATTATTGAAAAATATACGAAAAAGGAGGGTCGGTACGTATTGTTATATAATCAAATTTGTTATTGGATTAAGTAGAGAATGTGCAGATGGCGCCAGCCGAGTAAGTAAAGAGCGAAGTGATAGGGTCTCGATATACGTGTTCCGGGTACTGACGACCACTTTCATATTTTTGATATTCAGATAGAGCAACCACTGGGAACAAAAACCCGAGTTAACGTCGCGATATTGAAACCTTATGGATTTTCGATGTTGTCGGCTACTTACAGTTGGTCACCATCGGCAACTACATGTACGAGTAGGTACGTGAGGTTTGCACTCTAATAGTAGGTATAATATTATGTATACGTTCATAATAAGTACAGCGGAAGCTGCTCGAGACTCGTATCTACCTATATAGTTACATAAAAGGACTAAAGTGAGCCAGTCTTCAGAGGTACACTGAAGGGTCTTAAATAAATATTTATGTTTTAGACGCCTTAAAATACTAGTGTTATCTATATATACGTATTTAAAATTATTTTCACACAAAAAGTAACATATTTGAGAAATCATGTCTTATATTTATTTTTACTACACTTACAATTCACACACAATACCTACATTAAAATACCATAAAGTTAAAATTTTCAAACCGCTAACATATTCCAAACGCTGTTTGGTCGGCGGCCAATTTTAATTGAATGAAAAAATGATCGTCTATGCATTTTTTCGTTTTGGTTGATGGGTTAATGGAAATTGGCAGTGGTCTCCGCTGCCATCCGTGCCAACTTTTGCGGAGCCAGCTATCGCTACGCTCCAGTTCGATGCTACGGACGAGATATATCGCTACGATTGAATAATGGTCTCATGGCAATTGCCTTCCATTGCCCGATTTAATGAAATGAATTTGCTTTTTTTCACCCCTAATCGAAAAAGTACTCACGACTGACTGGTACAGCCCGAGCCTTAGGCAAAAAATAAGCCTTACGTGTAACGATATCATCCATCTTCTAGAGCAAGAAACATATTGTAAAGATTTATACGTATAGCTTGCTTTATTTTGTCAGTTATAGGTTTTAAGAATCACAAAGGGGAAAACAGGATCACTTCATTGTTTGCCCATTTGCCTATCCTATCAAAACGTACCTACTTTCTTTCTTTTTGAGGGAGAGGTGTCGAGTAGAAAATAAAATTAGAAATAAAACAAAAAAACATCGATTCTAATTCAACAAATATAAATAAATATAATTATAATTTGTAAATCGTAATTAGAAACATACAAAAAAATTTATGTGACACATTTTTTATTGATATTAATTGTAAATTGTGCAACTAGGGCATAAAAAATATGCTACTTACTATTAACTGACATCGGCAATGAGTTAAAAAGTATGTTACAAAGAGTTCGGAAATCGAGTGCTTCTTAAAATCGTGGTAAAATTGATAAATGTACCTATCTACCTAAAACTAATCGCACCCTACTACTGCAATTTTTTTTATTTGGAACCTTAGTTTATATGCAATAACGCCAATACAACATGACGATTTAATGCGTCTGAATATATTATTGGGCGTTAAAGTGTTTTCATCCATCTTTTCAATAGAAACTCGATCCGATGTGCTCTAAATGGAAGTATTGCCATGCAAAGCCTTGTGCAGTTTCTATTGAATTGTAAATTTAAGCCCTGAGATCGGGTAGTGGTTCTCGCGGTTAGAACTAACCTGCTAAGAAAAATCACCGTCATTATGACTTCAAACATAAGCATTTTATATTAAAATATGTTGCAAATGCTCTTATTTGTTTTCGTAATAAACGTTTATTAAGTAATAGAAACACTTTTCACTTGCTTCTATATTAACATCTCATTAACATTCTTCATGGAAAATTACGATTAAGTTCATATAACGTAGCTATATTTTTATTAAATACTTAATTAATTGAGAGAGCAACCAGATGCTTATTGAGCCGTGATTGGGGCGGGCTCGTGAGCACTCCATTCCTGCGGCGCGAGATTTAATGAGTGCGAAATTTTCATGTATCGTTAGGGCTAGCGTCGAAATCAATCACGATATTAACGACATGTAAAATAAATTGAACGAGTGGGCTCGGCTCGCGCCGAATATGAATGATATCCAATTTATGCCGTATATGTTTTTCGGCTACACAATTTATCAAGGTATGAGATTTATCATCATTTTATTATTCCAATTTTGTAACCAAACATACGTAAATCAGCTGTAAACTTCGAGTGGAAAGCTATAAGTAAAAGCATATAAATTATTAAAATTAAATTCATAAAACATTGTCATACATATATAATGATCTCATCTTTCGTAGCGTTTGGTGAATAACAGAACTTTACAAATATAACCAGCACAGCCACATTTAATTTAGTAACTTTTAGGATTTCCATCAAACAATTATGAAGAGGTTGGTTTAATGAAAACATCACCTTTAGGTGCAGCTCTTTGTGAACTAAGGATAAAAATTATTTTGCTTTAGCCAACAGAAATTTGATCTAATAAACTTCCTATTTGAATGATGAAATGAATATCCGAGCTCAAACAGAAAACAAACAGAGCTCAAACAACAATATGATATGATAATAAACGAAGTAGGCACCTAGAAATATTATTTGATCTAATTGGATGTACAAAATAATTGATTTACAAGGGGGAGGATAATGGAGAGACACAACCAGAACAATCAGTTAAATTGTGTGTTCGTGTCGAATCCTTTTATTTTACAACTGCTGAAAAAGAATAGAAAGGCACGGGTAGTCATGTCTCGTCCATTCATTTCCAAAACAACTGCCAGTTGTCAAACGCATTCGCAAGCCTTATTTCAAAAGGCGTGCTCGCGATACCTATTATTTTATCACGTACAGTCAGCATCAAAAGTAGCGCCACATACGAAGAGGTCAAAAGTTCTTAATCCTTTGTAATAAAGACTTTTGACGTCTTCATATGTGGCGCTACTTTTGATGCTGACTGTACCTACCAACTTTCTATATTGTTTCGCCACGTTTTGTTTTATATAGTTATCTTGACAAAAGGTTTTTACAAATACAAATGCGTTTATTTTTTTCTTTAAATTACAATGGTGTATCGGTTAGTAATATCTTATATCTAACATTGGTACACATGGTGTGGTTTACATTGGTATTTTTGACCCGTGTACCTACAGCAAAACAAAAATAGTCCTTTTTAGCCAATGATCCAAGTAGAAATAGTAAAGTATCTTATACACTTTTGACATCTTCATATTCTTTGTAAAGATCGGTTAAATATTTTGTAGGAAAGTAACTTCAATAATTTTGTATACCTAATTTGATTTGACATTTAAGGGAACTTTTTAAAATTATTGACCTCATTGTTCTCGACGCATAAATTTGTCGTCGTGACGTGTTTTGAGTTATGTTTGTCTCTTACTTTTGTTTGAATTATTTTTTATTTGCAGACAGACGTGTTGATAAGCAGTTCTTTTAGTAGGTATCCCACTAATGTCCATAAAAGTGCCAAATAATGTCCCTGTGTAATAGAAGGGTATACTAAATGTAATAGAATAGACAGTTTCTAAATGGAAAAGTAGTCGTCAAAGCTGTACGTAACGTATATGCGAAGTGCATAATATCTATTATTATTAGTGTTTATGTGAGAGCTCTTCTTTTAATTCGATACTATCAAGATATTTTTGATTTATAGTGGATTTATATAATTATAAATAACCTTTAATTAAAATATAAGAAACATTATGTGCAGTCGTAACATATAAAGAGGTCAAAGAGGCAGTCCTAGATACAATCAGATGGAGAGAGCTACACCGAGAAGAGTCTAATTCTTAAATGTGTGAGGTAGGTAAATCACCTACTTATAATTTTGACAATATTTGAATACAACGTACTGTACTAAATTTAAAGTAGGTATATGAAACTGAAGCTTCAACATCATTTAAAACCGATAGCCATAATTAGTATCGAAATACATTTAAACATTTTTTGTGAAATTCGTGACGTAACCAAAGACCTACGTTGTCTAATTATCTTCATAGCATCAGCGTCGAATCGTTGTTTTACTAAAAACAGAACGCTGCATCGTGAATTCGTCGGCAACAGACTCATGGATCTGTCAGGCGCGCGTGACCGCAGACTACAACGGATTCTATGACGAGCGATGCCTTTTACCTACCTGTCAGCTACCTATACAGACGACATCACTATTTCAATCTCTACCAATCTCTTCTATTTTCGTTCCCAATATTCGCCGTCTATTTGTCAATTTCGAGCAGCTAGCTGTAGGTTTGTAAAGACTATGCTAACAAAACGTGTAGAGGTAATAGCACTGCACAAATCAAAGTTCGCATCAGGAAATATGGATACAAGTATTTAACTACACATTTGTAACGATTCCAATTTGGCACTTAATGTTTTTTTAATTATAATTAAAATATTTTGTTAAGTTTGGTTATCCTTTAAGCACGCGAAAGGAATGGCATTAAGTAAACAGTACTAAATAAAGTAAAGGTTAACAATAATTTAATTCCGTGACTTCAAAAAACTCGCCATAAAAATCATATTAAAAAGCTAATATTCGCTCTGTAAGAGAAAATTTGATATGTCTCGAGAAACGGGTGGTGTTATAATTCGGCAGCATTTGCTTGGGCCCCGTCCGTGCTCGTTCCGACCAGTACGTGCATATGTGTGAAAACTTTTTAGGGGACTATAAAGAAAATTCTTTCTCTTGAATTTACGATTTCCCTATCGCGCTTAAGCGGCGAATCATGGCGCGGGATGAAATATATCGTTCTTAGGATACGCGCACGTGTACTAAGTCGACTGATGTAAAGCGTGCTTGGGATTTGGCATTCGTTTTTCACTCGAATTCGGATTTCTGTAATAGTCATAGCAGTCAGCATGTATTCTAAATATACGTTCAGTATGAATACCTTATTATCATATTAGCTATTGAATTACCTGTTAAAAAAGAAGTCGTGCAACAAATAAAAAATAAGACACATTATAAAACTGAAAGCAAAAGAGAGGAAGAAGAAAACCTAGACTAACTTATCCCATCAAAAACATTACATGTAAAAAGATGCAAGTCTCGCAACACAGTTCTTCTACAACAAAAAGTTTCGATATGTAATGTTAAACCAAGTCGGTTATATTTTAGTCAGTAGTGCCAGGGTGGTGTCCACAAAACTAGATTTATTCAAATTTGCATAGGCATTCCTTTATTTTTTTTAATATGTACGTAGAATGACTTGGCTTGACCAATATCAATATATATTTCAATATGTAATGTAACCTCGACAAAGATAACGACGACAATGATATAAAATAAGCAACATTTCCAAAATGGCTAATTTAAGCTTTATAAATTTCTAGTAATTGTTACATGATCCTAGGCAACTCAAATATTGAAGCAAAAACGTAACTCAATATCATCGTTCTGAATAAATGCCGCTACGTTGCTTGTCTGTCAAATTTATTCATCAATATCCAACGCCTCAATTTCAACAAAAGCTTCCGAAGAACATGAAAATTCATCAAAACTTTATTGAAGCTGAAACAATACATCAAGGCGCTAAAACATCTTAATAGCCGAGAGATTGATTGTTCGGGGCCGGGGCAGCAAGCATTATCTTTAGACGGCATTGTGTGCTCTGAGCTGCTCGCTCGCGCCGTGGCTAGAAGGGCTATCTGACTTTACGTAGGTATCCTAATAAAGTAAACATAAGGGCGCGTCCATGGGAAAGCGGAGCGTTCGGTTTCGCGGAGCCTACGTAGGAAACCCAAACAAAAACATGTGTGGTTGTTTAGGAGTGTTTATTTGAGGCGTAAGAGTTTCCATATTTAAAGGTTAGATACAAATTAAATATTTAAAAAAAATCGACCTCGACGATTCAGGTGCATGGAGTATGGAGCGATAGACTCGCTCCATGCACCTGAAATTTACATAGGTACGAGTAGGTATTCCATAATTTGTCGAGTTCCAAGTTTAAAAAAAAGTAAAATAACTATGTAAAAAGATGGCACAAGTTGTATTTAAGCTAATTTAAAATGGTATTTTTAGGGTAAACGGAACCCTTATAGGATCACATTGTTGTCCGTCCGTTTGTCTGTCCAGACCCTTTTTCTCAGGAGCGCGTGGAGGTATCAAGCTGGAATTTATATCAAATACTCAGGTCTACTGTCCCTTGGAGCTGTGAAAAAATCAGACTTCTACGCCAACGCAATCAAAAGGTACAGCCGTTTATGCCGCAAATTTCCGCAAATTTTCGACACTCACAAGGGAATCAAAACCTACAGGGTACTTCCCGTGAACTCAGAATCTTGAAATTTGGTACGAAGTAACGTCTTATAGCACAGATAAAGGTAAAATTACGAAAACCGTACATTTTTAGTTACATCATATAATAAAAATATTTTTAATAATTAATTTTAAATATTCGACACTCGCAAGGGAATCAAAACCTACAGGATACTTCCCGTGAACTCAGAATCTTGAAATTTGGTATGAAGTAACGTCTTATAGCACAGATAAAGGTAAAATTACGAAAACCGTACATTTTTAGTTACATCATATAATACAAATATTTATTATATTAACTTACTACCCCTTTCCGTTATGTACGGAACCCTCGCTGTGCGAGTCCGACTCGCACTAGGCCGGTTTTTTCTGATGATATGAGTCAATTTCACCAAACGGGCATTTTTGTCAAATTCCCATGGAATTTTGAAATACCAATAATATATAGAAATTTTTATACTGATAATTTGATAAAAAAATTAATAAACACAATTTTTCTTACGGGGTACTTATACATATAAAATTACGGAAGTTATTGCAATTTGAAAATTTGACCAGGGCACGGGAATTTATCTGTCCATGGGAATTTCCTTTTATTAGAAAAAATTGTATTAAAATTATTATTTACCATCTAATTTATCAAGAATTATAAAGTTCAATTGTATCGAAGTTATTTAGCCTAATTTTACCAATCATGGGTTCAAGGTTCAACCGAGGAAATTTATATTAACCAAAAATCTATATTTTAAGTTAAATTTCTCTTTATACAATCACATAGCAACTCGTTTGCAAACAATCATACAAGTATTAATATTTAAAACTATCACTAAATGCAGATGTACATATAGACGCTCGCAACTCCAAAAAAGTCACGGGTACGTTGCTGACCTTTTATAATATTTGATATGTCCGCTTACTTGTTTGCCACCGTCGTTGTATATAAAATGCGTATGTATCGATATATACCTACATGATTTTATGTACATAATGTTCATTGACTTTGTTTATTGATTCTTTTCAAATATTTAAGAAGCTAAGTGTAATTGTAGAAGTTAGCCTGTTTTTTTAAATAAACGCATAAACTACAACTCTAATCGATATACTTAGTACAAATTATATTTATTTATGCATTTCATCCATAATTATTGTTATTAAATGCGGTTTATTAACAAAATAAGTGACCCTTCCCAATTCCCGTGCCCCAAAATCAGCTGTTTTGGGTAAACAAGCTATGGGAATTAGGATACGGGAATTGGAAATCGATATAAAAAAATCATAAAAAAATCAAATCACATGTTAATAATATTTTAAGTTATCGTTTATATAGAGACACCAAAGTGCTTTATAATGCATACATATGTTAATGATTACTTATGTAAGAATTTGAATTTCTAAGGGCCACCTAAATTGCAAGCAAAAGCAAAAAAATTGTCGCCCACCCAGAAACCGAAGTACTTAGGTGGTTTACTCGAACTTAATGCGGTTTGCTATATATAATTTTTTTTATCTATAATAGCTGACATTTGAGAGCACATGTGAAGCAGGACGCGAAGCTGATCAAATGTAAACGATGGCTGCCAGGGACCTTTGAATTTTGCCGACAAAATTTAACTCTCGCGCTCGGACGATTTTTAAACATCAATTACAAGTTATTCACCACAGTGAAGTGAATAGTGTCTGTGCTCAGTGATAGTAAATATAATCGAGTTAAAGTTTTTGACACGAAATCAGTGATTCTAATGTACAGTTTTTGATAGGAATTTTTGATTGATTCAAAACTAGATGCCGGACAGGGCACGGAGTCTTAATTTGAGCGTTTAGGTATTTTTTAATGTATTTTAAAAACAAATAAGTCAGTGAATTTGAGTGGACCTCAACGTGGAAACATGTATTCTTTATGAAAAAAAATAAATGGTACGTATTATCTCATGCTACACTACGATTTTCAGCTCGGACACAAAAAAATCGAGTTTAGAAAATGACCCATATCGCTTTTTTTTTGTTACTGACAATTGCAGGCTTTTTATTAAAAAGTTAAGTTAATTTCTGCAGGTTTTTCAAAAACTATTGTTAATTTTTAAAAAGTAAATATGAAAATATCATGAAATTATTTCAACGTATGAGTTAGTTATAAATGGAGCTTTGTACCTGTAAAATCGTGAATTAGCACTTGTCTCAGTATACGTAGGAGGTATCGATGTAATAGAACTGGATCTAACGTCCTATCAAATAACGAACACGGCCTGCATCACTAATGATGTACCGCCGAGAAATTTATTGTTAAATAGTAACCATAAACCATTGGCGGTCAGAATTCTGTTGTTAAAATAATAACTAAAACAATTTCTTTTTCATCTTACTTTTACGAGTAAAAGAGCTTTACAAGTCACATCGAACATATTTAATCAAAATTCTTTACTCCCGATAAGCTCCGTAGATATTTGGTAAAATAAAGCCAATAAAAAAATTACACCTTCGAAGAGATCTCAGTTATTCCAATAAACATATTCATTCGCTTTGAAATATATTTAGATCTGATGCGACTTTTGCGGTTATTATTCGTGGGACACTTAACTTTGCATAGCGCAGTACCTAGCTTCAACTCGTATTCACCGAGATGCAGCGTTTCTCAGTAAGTTCCATAATAAGCAGCAACTATGTGTGAAGTAGTTGGTTTAATCCTATTATCTTATAATGTACGAGTACCTACAACTACATGCGGCACGTTCCTAATATTGCCTCTGAATTTTTGAGCTTTACGTTTTGACTCGCATAATAGGTTTCTAAATCTAAAGGAAGAAGACAACTTTGCAGTCACGTCTGTTAACGTAAATTATAACTTACAAGTTAAATTTAAGATGACCACTGCTGGGCAATGGAGTGGGATAGAAAATCATAGTTACTCAATTCATACTTCGGAAAATCATTTTTATTTTACCATTAAAACAAATATCAAACCACAAAAACAAATGAAGTTAAGTGAGAAAGGGATTTTTTGTTTTGATAAACCTTTACAATTTCCTTGACAGTGTACTAAATGGGGAAAGATTTAGAGCGAGCATATTCGGAAAGAGATTGGCGTGGTGTCGGTGCGGGGTTCAGTAGGCCGGGCACGTCGCGCGACCCTATCGCGAGCTTCATACACTGGCCGGCGACATCTGCACATTCCAGACGTTATCGACTGAAGGACACATTTTTATAGGAACAAATTTAATCTAAGCAGAAGTAGGGATCAGTCTCAAGAGTGCCCTAGTCGCACGTGTCTCCCGGACGTGAGCACGGGCTAACGATTTTTCACAGAACGTTATTATGTGTCCGGTAAAGGGCTTTATCGTGATAGTACGCCATAGGCAGAAGAGTAAGACCTCTTTTTTATAGCTTTTACGTCCAATATATGGCGTAATTATAATACTTTTTAACATTATGTAGGTTTTTTTTTTTAACTGTAACTACAGCTTATACGGATCATGGAAATAATGACTGAAACGAAAAAAAAAACAATATAAAAGTAAAGCAACTAATTGCTATTGGTAATGGCACCAACAGCGAACGTGTCGAAGAAAAACTAGATAACGATATCGGAAAAATCACTGTTTTTATCACCGACTGAACCACTCATTTATACAAAGTTCCTCAAAGTTATCCACTTGGGAAGTTAATAATTGTGTGGGGGTAGTTTATGAGACGCATTGGAAAAAGTGAAAAATCGTTGTGTGATGAGCACGAATATTTGTTCTTGGGTTTTGGATGTTTTCTATACATATTTAAGTATCTATTTATATCTATATAAGTATGTATATCGTCGCTTAGTATTAATAGTACAAGCTTTGCTTAGTTTGGGACTAGGTTTATTTGTGATTGTCCACAAAAAATATTTATTATATTTATTCTGTGTACAATTGTATAAGGTGTATGTAATCGTTAAGCGTTTATATGCGATAATTCCGTAAATATAACATATAAGTATCACAAAATTTTAACTAGAACTTCAAACTAAACTAGAAGTATACAAAATACTACATTTAAAAGGCCCCTTTCATTTAGTATGATGTTCGTTAAGTGGTTTAATTGTCTACGGTAAGAGATATATTATGAATTGTTTATAATCTGTAATAAAGTAATAAAATAAATTTATTATTAAATAATAAATACCTTTGCAGTTGCTTGAAATGACGTCCTTGTTATTGTTACCTTTTGTGCGAAATATAGAATACTAAATGATTGATGTTTGTGTTTAATCTTAATATTTTGGATATGTTTAGGTTTGTTATGAAAGAGTTATTGATGCGGGCTTACTCATCGAGTATACATAGTACTTTCGATATCTATTGAACGTTTTTTTGATATTATTTATATTTATGGGATAATCGGCTAAACACTTAACGATTTCACCCTGTATGTATATAGTATGAAAAACGAAACTTTATCGGCATCATAATAGGAAAGTGCTGTGAATCATTAAAAACTGAGCTACCGAGTAACAAACAGAAGTAATCATATGTAGTTTACACAAAATATAGGATATCATTATCATGTATACAATCTCTTAAACTATTATCTACATCTGAGGACTTCATTAAGGAGGACATAATGACTTGTTTTCAGGTGTTTCTCTATTTATTCCCTAGGGGCTAAAAACGTACCGTTGCGTTGTGTCGCTCGAACAAAATTTCCTTAGAAAAACAATAAATTTTGTGTGAGCTACGCTCGAGTGAGTTTCGGTGTCGCCGTAGTGAGAGCACGCTCGCCATAATATATTGAATTTGAAACGAACAAAGTTTTACGTTCTCCTTGCCGCATGTAAAAAGATTTCCCTTCAATGTTTGTTAATTTTTTTTCGACATCACAATATTTCGGTCTAAAACCCCTTTACTTACAACCACGCTTCACTTGCCTGCGCCTACGAGTTTATAATAAGCGAATAAATAGGTTTATACAATATGAACCACATATGCCGTAAGTTGCAATTTTGTACGTCTCATATTTTTTCTCATAATACTCAGAACGTATGAAATATTATTAACTCTTCCTACATTTTTGCTCACGATATGGTATGCAAAATTTAAAAAAGTAAGTATAATTAGGTTTATTCAGGCATAAAATGATTCTGATAGTTACTCAATACTTTGTTGCTTATATCGCCACCTCTGTTCTAATAATTAATTAAATTTCGTACAGAAGGAGTAGAAATATTTATAGAAAGAATACTAGGTAATAATATTTAAAGGAGTTTATAGGAAGAATTTAAATTAAGTACTTATATTTCCTGTTTTCAGTTAAATAATATATTTGTGAGTCAGTCAGTCATCATCAGTTTTTCTATCTTAACTCACCATATATCGCGTTTTTGTTGAAAAAGAGAAATCTCTTGTACTCATATATTTATCCTTGTTCTCTTTTCTTTCAATATTTAACTGGCACATATTGATCGTCGTTGAAACACTTTGTATCATATGGTTTACTTACGGTTAATCCGCAAAAAATATTGGCGAAAAGGTGCGAGCTCTCAAGGCTAATCCTCGACGATTTGCGAAGACGGGAAAAAAGGGTTCACAAAGCTTCAGCGGCTCTCCCTACTTATGACCGACCCGTCTTCCGTCCCGCTCATCATTTTTTTTTTATACTACGTCGGAGGCAAACAAGCTGACAGCCCACCTGATAGATCATCTCGTGCCTCTAACACATATGTGTATTGTTTTTGTTAATCATATGTCTACATTATGGTGAGAGATTGATTAGGAATACATAAATTGATAAGAAAACTCAAACAGAATCAAGTAGTTTGTCATAAAAAAATATAGAACATGCCAGCACGTATTGCTTATATTCAGAACGATTGTAGGTGTATGACCTATTATATTATCTGAAAAAAATCTGGTGGTGCCGCTACTTCGCAACTACATTAAAAAAACGGTATCCCCTCATTTCCTATAAAATTAATGGCTATAACTACACATACTCTAAATTCATTTGCTATATTCATTCACCAGCTATAAATTCAAATTCTATATTAGTTGCTTGTTATAATGTTCATTTACTATAAATGTTAAATAGTCTAAACTCATTATATATAAATTTCATATTCTATAATTATCTTTTACTCTAATATTCACCTATTATAAATTCAAATTCTATAATAGTTGCTTGCTATAATGTTAATTTGTTATAAATGTTAAATAGTCTAAACTCATTATATAAAAATTTCATATTCTATCTTTTACTCTAATATTCACCTGTTATAAATTCAAATTCTATAATAATTGCTTGCTATATTGTTAATTTGTTATAAATGTTAGATAGTCTAAACTTCACGGGGGGTACCGTCGGCATGCTGGCGCGTCATCAGACTGTTAAATGTGTACACGTCTGTTAAATAGGCGCTGTTAAAGTTTGGTTAGGTTAGGGTTCACTTGCATCCCTCAAAGCGGAATAGGCACCCCGCGTGAGCGGGGTGCCGTCGACACGCTGGCGCGTCATCTGACTTTCAAATGTGTACACATCTGTTAAATAGGTACTTTTAAAGTTCGGTTAGGTTAGGGTTCACTTGCATCCTTCAGAGCGGAATAGGCACCCCGCATGAGCAATATACAATGATGATTATAGACAATAAATAATATATCAACCGATTTTCTAGATTTTGAATGTTATACACAATGATGATTATAGGCAATGAATAATATATCAACTGAATTTCTAGATTTTGAATATTATATTTAATGGGTTTTAAAGATTTTGGAATCTTGTCATTTGAATGTTATACAAAATGACATTTATAGTAAATGAATCATTATACTAAATGATTTTATAGAATTCGTAGTTATAGATCATGATTTTATAACTATTGATTTTATAGGAAATAAGGTAGACCCTAAAAAAACCGATTAAGGTGCGTGTAAAGGCAACGTCTTCTCCATACAAACTCTGTGCAAGTTTTATTCGTCGGTTTTGGCACTCCCGCATATATATATACCTATATATATATAATCGAAGAATGTCAGTCATGTAAAGAAAAAAATTCAAATAATAATAATTAAAAATACAAAAAATAATAAAAAAATCTTCAAGTTCTGGCTAACAGAAAAATAAGCATACTGACCAAAAATCATAAGTGCAATGCAAACACATGCAAAGTTAAAATTGGCACAAAGTTTATATGGAGAGTGCTTGACTCTACAGGCGCCTTAAGTGCTAGTCCGAATCGTGCACCTATGGTTCCGTACACAGTTCGTCCCGATCCCATTAATTCAGAAAAAAACTTAAATGCATGTTGTAAAAATTTAACGCCATGGTTACGGCGCCATCTATACTTCCTAATAACATGAACCGTTTTCATTTTCTTTTTGTTTGAAAGCAGGTTCTCTAAGCATAATTTCATAGCAATTTACAAATCACAAATTCACGTGGAGATTATTGAATTACAAACTTAGTAAAAAAATATATTTTTTTACAATTAAAAAACTAGATATAGCTATTGTTATATTTTTCCTGTAATATATTCATTGATATTAATATATTGTGATAATTTTAAAAAAATCTTGGTATTTTCGGTGATAAGGGGGGAGATGGTATTTTTTTTTACACTTTCCCTCATAAAATAAAAAAGCAAAAAAATTAAAACTGTTTCAGAATGTGCTAGTCAAGCACTTTTATATGACATCTCACTTGATATATTAATGACTTTGTAATTTTGAACTCCCTTTTATTTGTCATTTTTAGAGAAAATAATAGAAATATATTTTTTAAATCATGTTCTATGCATTTAGGTTACCCTTGTTTATAAATAACATTTTCATATTTCAAATTGATAGCATATTAGTTCTTGAGATATTTAGCAATGTGACAGCAAGACAGACAGACAATATACTGTACATTTTTGTATATTATTTTTGTGTATATTCTAAATAAGAATTATGTGTTCAAGTTAGGTATTTTTAAAATAATTAAATCAGTCCTAATCTAACGCGCCTTTCATTCACAACCAGTATGTAACCCTAAAAAGATTGATATAAGAATTGTTTATTTTATGTTTTATTCAGAATCGTTTTTTAACTGAGACGTTTTTAATCCTTTTTTTAGAACAAAAGTGCATTTTAATATGTGAAGTGTCATTCGACGGGCTTTAAACACCATAGTCTGCCCGCTTCCTGTGGGCAACAATTGAAGATTTTCAAATTTCAAGGCCGGCAGCATGTTCAGAATCGTTTAAAAACTGAGACGTTTTAATCCTTTTTCTTAGAATATTTTTTTAAATTTAATTACATAATTAGAATATACATATACAATATACCTTTTAATTAGAATATACATATAAAAAATCCAATTAATTGCATGTATTAAATTATGAAATTATTATTTCAATCTAAATTGCATTTTTTTTAAATATTCCAAGTGTAACCACAGTATAATTTCATACAGTATTATAACGAACGCAAAATCCGGGGAAATCGTGCGGGGGCTGCGAGGTGACACGGGGGGCGAGCCGTACCGCAATGCATACAACGCGTTGTAAGGAATGTAAGGCGTTGCGGTACTTAAGTCGAAGGGATGCCTCTGATCCACGCGTGTTAAATATTGATTACTTTTTAGTTTCGTTAAAAATCATCACTAGTTTAGCATGCATTTTTAAAGGCGTCAAATAATAATTATAGTCGTTTATAACTATTTTATACTGACAACTTTTTTCTCATTTCACGAAGCCTGCGCTGCGGATATTCATATACTGGAATTAATATTTGTGGTTAAGCAACAAATACTATGTATTCTAAAAGCAATAATGTAAGATAAATTGTAATCGGTAATGTTTTAGTAAATTTAAATGATTTTTTAGAGGTATGTGACAACCCTGGCTTATTTCGCCGCAGCGAGACTGTCGGCTTTTCCGTCAACATCAAAGGCGTTATAACACTGTATGAATCAGGTTCACTGTGGAATAACATTAAATTCATAATAATACTAATCAGCCAAGTTCCTATGCACAATTTTCATATGGCAATGTTTAACTTTAAAAATTAACTTTCGTTAAAAACTTACCGTTGTTCAGAAATTCCCAGCGACTGTAACACTCACTTTTCTGTAATTTTCTCTATTTTGGATTATACCAGCTCCTATTCTACAGTCCACTCTTTTATTTACCATCTACGGACCTGCGAAGATTGTACAGTTTATTTTTTATTTTTTTTATGATAACCAGTATTATAATACTTAAGTACCTATAGCATAAATTACAGATTCATAACAAACACAATATCTCAGCAATTTCTAATCATATTGTTCTTAATTTTACAAAATAAGACGGCCCAAAAGATAATTAATTACACCGTAATTTATCAGCAATCTCGTTAGCACAGGTATCTGTTGATTGGGCGCGTATCGCATTTGTCTACATTTCAGAGGTTTCTATTAATTATTAAGTTAACGGTAATTATTCAGGCATCTCCCACGTAGGAATATTTCAGCTAGGCATTTGTGTGTAAGTAATCTATCTCAAGACCGATCGGCGATCTTACTCATTAATTATTATTTCGCACCGGCAACGGCATTATTAATTAAAGGCTCGAATACCCGAGATTATTATATCGTTTCTGTGGCATCTGATTGATTATGCAGTGACATTTTACCCAGACTATATTCGCCTTATTACAGGTACGTACCATAATAGAAGGATATCTTTGACATTCACTGTACAAGTGTACAACACTATTATACTATTCTGTTGTACAACCTAAAAGGAAAGGATTTGTTGATTTAATTTGCTAGTTAAATGATTAACTTAAAGTCGAAAATTAAGATTTAGATTAAGTATTTATAATGAACAACTCGGAGTCAGGCATACGAAAATTTAAGATGTAACGGACCCTTTAACACAATAATAACGTCCTGCATCGTATCTGTTCTTTTCTTTATGCAATTCTTCTCACTTTACCGAAAAAATGGAGTAAACTACAAAATTAAATCTGAAGATGAGAAATTTCAACTCTGATATATTCTAGGAAACGGCTGTTGCAGCAAAATACATAAATATGCGCGCGGCTTCACGAGTGTGAGAGAGAAGTGTCAAGAGAACTACAACTACTACTACTATGTATAAACTGCTTTCGCGCCACTATGCGCAAAAGGGCCGCATCTCTGGTGCGCCGGGTGCGTGGCAGTCCCAACAACATTCTGCGAATGATAGGGGCTAGGATCGACTCCCCCTATTTGCTAAACTGTGGTAGGTTGCATGCCCCCAGTTAAATATTAATGTAATTTAATTTGTAAATCGATTTTACTAACACCTAATCCTAGATCATAACTAAAATCATATATGAGTGTAATTTACTTGAAATAAATATATTAATAAATAATAATAAAACAAAATAATTGAGAGTCTATTCGAGAAACCTATTGAATTGGATTGAATGTTGTATTTTGCCGCGCGTTCTCCCGTCTACCACCACTGGATTAAAATACTTATCAGACAGCGGCATATTCACGGCTTATGACGTCACGAGGGAGAGAATGTATTTGTTGTTATCGTCATTTACAGCCATTGATAATCTTTTGTTGGGATCCTTTCAAATCTATGGTTTTTGTCCATGTGCTGTCCTGTCCTTTATATTTGTACTCACTGAAGATTTCACTAATAGGGATGTTGACTGAAAATGTAAATATATAATGTATATACTTCATACGACAGAATACATAAAACTATGCGACAAAGTGAAAATCCTATTCAAATATCTCAAAAAATAACGAAACTACAACCGTTTGAATGTTTTTAGTTAGAGAGAGAGAAAGCGCCACAGATCAGTGACGTCACTGACCTAAAGCGCCATAGTCCATAGTAAATGACGATCGTTCAATACAACGAGGCGTTTTGCGGAAAAGGAACAGAAAATGCTCCCTCCTAAAACTTCGAAGACTTATAATTATGTAGGTAATTATTCATTCTTTTGAATTACTTTTTTCGCTATTTGATTGAGAATTTGATCCTTTTTCGAGAAAATTCGGATTTATTGATTTTCTTATTTGGTGTCAACATCCCTATTTATTCTTTATTCTTATGAATATTCGAAGGGACTAGGTATATCGTGAACAACATCGTAAGTAGACAACTTATAATATTAAACGATGGCATGCAATACTGCTTTCCAATCTTCTTTAAAACGTAGTAAGCACTATTTAATTTAAAAAATGAAATTTAAAGTATAACCGGAGTCAAAAGTCAAAACTAAGGAAATGAAAGGATGAAGGAAAAGAAATGAAAAAAATACATATCGCAGTACTCGAACGGTCAGTGTGCCGACAATCAATCCAAATAGCTGCAGCTAAGCTACTTAAATCAAGAAATACCCGAGATTGTCTTCTGCAGATAATCTGCGCTAACACGAATTGAAAAAAGTCTTTGAAAGTATTATTATATTAAACAATATATATTTTTCTATCTAAGTACTAAAAACAATAAATATTATTATTCTCGCCTAAAATATTTTTGTTTAGCTTATTAAAAAACTTTTCAGGTTTATGAGCTCACAAGAGAAATATTATGCTAATTTCACTTTTGTGTCTTGTGATGATCGCATTTTTTCTAATATGTTAAGCTGAAAAGGTGTGACATTGAAACTAGATTTACGCATTCAGGAGACTACCCAGCGCAATCGCATTGAAGTCCAACATTAACATTCAAGGCCCATGACGACACATATGCGTCATGCCCTTTACGTAAGATTTCCGCTACAGAGTGGAAAAACGCTGCTACCAAGGGAGTATAAATCACTACGTTTTAGCTGCTACGCGCTACGGCGTAGCACACGTAGCTTTTGTAAGCTGCGAATGGGTTAGGTATCGCCCCTATCGCTGTCGCGCTCTTACAAAACTTGGTCGAGATTGGGACGAATTCTTTACTTAGGTATGTTGAGCATTCACGAGATCGTGATAGCCTAATCAGACGACTATAAATTTCATTCATTAGCACGTTTTGTTGTTTTAGAGGCACCTAAATCTAATTGCTACACTTGAAGAGTATTAAGGGGTAGGGCAAGAAGTAAGAGATCAGTCTAAGTAAATTATATTTTTTTATTTACGTTTTATCCGTTTTTGATTATACCGATAATACACTTATCGCAACATATTAGGACATGTTTTACAGTGGTTTGCCCAGGTTTTTGTTGATTTTAAAAATGCTAATTTGTTTAAAAGTCCTAGCAACCCGTAGGTAATAGAGTTCAAACTGACTAAAACAGCAAGAAATTTCGATTTTCTTCAGTTACTAAAAAAGTCATATTTTTGGTCATGATTACGTTGTGGCCTAAGAGACTTATCGTAATTAACTTTCATTTAAATTTGAGATTATTCTTGGGAAAAAGGCAAGTTTCGCCGCGTTGGAATTTAACGTCGCACCTGCCCGAGGCGTCTTAGCGTGGTCTAAATTAATGCGACGCGAACTCAGCAAAAGTCAATTACACTTTATTAAAACCGTCTCCATTTATATCAATTTGACGCAAACTGTTACAAATACTGGTAATGTTCCGTCATTTCATCCGAGAATGAGGCGGGGCTACGCTTGCGCCGGGTGTTCAGTCTCGGCTCGACGTACAACGCTCGGCGCTCGAGACGTAGACAAAGCGAGGCAGCGCGTTCAGTACATACGCAGCCGGCGAGCTCGGAGCCTGAGCCGCGGCACCTCGGCAAGTCCGCACCCGCGCGAGCGCCCCACGCGATCGCACTTCTCGATATCCACGCTGAAACACGATTTCGTTCCCGATCAACCTATGAATATTTAACTAGCCAGCCGATGCCCAGCTTACACTACCCCGGCCATGACACCACTTTTGTTGACATGCTTGCACTCGTAAAAGTTTATTAGACTAAAATGTCGATGGGTTAAAGAACGTAAAATGTACGGCCTAAGTTCAAATACGTGTTCGATGGCATCACCTGCTTTATTATTGCTCTTAATTGTCGCTTCCGTGACATCTTCCGACGGTAAGTTATTACTTATTACAATAAGATACAGTTTCATAGGTTACAACAGCTGTTCAGTGTTAAATTGTTAGAGTTTTCTTACAGATATTTGAATTATATACTATAGGACTTATGTGTCCACATCAAGAATATGTGGCATTTCCGATTTGCTATTCGAATTTTTCATTTATAAACGGTTTGTTTTTATTTAAGTTCAAATATTGACGGATGACCTACGAGCGCGGTGGCACATACGACAAAAATACAAAATATGAACTTACAGCTCCTACGCTGACGCACACATAGACATGTGCATGTATAGCTTAACACACAACCGTTGATCACCCGCGCTCGTGAGATCACTCACTTATCACTTCTTTATGTGGCGTAATAACTTTCAGGATGTTTTAATCTCAATTTGCCTAAATTAACCTAATTACAATTTTCACAGAAGATGTGAAACTGTGGAAAATTGCAATTAGGTAAGGATACATGTGGGCGGCTATGGGTGCAAGACTGGGAACAGATTTACTGATATAATTGATGTGACAGCAGCTCTCAGCGGTTTTTAAAAATGTCTTTGTCTTTCAAAAATCAAAGTGATAGCTCTAATATCATTGTCAGGCATGAAAGGGAACCGATTTCCCAGGAATGCCCCCTTCTGTCATTAAAACAACTGCATAGGTGTAGGTACAGTCGAGGGCTGAAATATCTAAACATTTATTTACGGGCCTCAGTTCAAAAGAATAAGGTGAAAAAATGTGTACGTGCCTCTGACTGTACACAACAATGCATAAAACATTCTAAATGATGAATGGAAGGTTAGAAGATGGAACTAGAGAGAAATACCTGGCCCGCGATTCAATTTGTTTTTATTGGCAAAAGGGAATTTAAATTTTGAAAGACAGAAACATAAAATACATATGTCCATGTGAGTTACATGGTGTCTGCCTTTCCTTGACGTGCCGGTGGGAAGCTTTGCAGTGGTTCACCTCACCCCTTTCTTAAAAAATGACTGAAAAGCGAAGGGTAGGGAATTGATCCTGATTATATCAACACATATGAACATTTATTCATATGTCGAGTAGATTTAGCAGGGACTACAGGATGATTCACGCTAGACCGTTCCGTGTCCGGGCGGGCCCGTTTTGTAGTACAAGAAATCGACGGACGCGCGACGGCCGTCGATTCCTTGTACTAGAAAACCGGCCGGCCCGGACACGGAACGGTCTAGCGTGAATCATCCTTAAAATGTAGTGATTATATTCTCTTTGGCAGGGATGGCGAGATGGGGGGGGGGGGGGGATACTCGATCATAACAAAAATTATCACTTATTATAATAGCATACGTCTGAGACTCTCTGATTTGAAATGAAGTATTTATCTGACACTATTTCATTTCTATCTTTTATTTCAATAATGTTTTCACCGAAACAAAGGCCGTGTTTTATACAGATCACATTACAAACCACCAAAAAACATTTGATCACATATTTTTGTGCACGAAAACACTACCTGTATTAGTTGATTTGTGTTATTCAAATATGAAAATTTGATATTTTTTAGAATATTATGTTTGGGATCCCATATAATAAAAATACATTTCTTTTAAATAACATATTAAAGAAAGAAAAAAGAAAGTTACGCCGAATAAGGGCAATCAGGGGAAATAATTCGTGTAGTTTTGAAAATTGGTACAGTTATACCTAGCGATATCAAAATGAACATACTAAAAGTCCTCAAGGTTGGAGGTGTGCTGAGGGTACTAGGACGGGATTCAAGGATTTTTTTTAGTATTCAGCGTAACTTTCTCAGATTAGTACCTCGAATTTTCGGAATGTATTAATATTTTTTAATATGTAAATTTGGCCACAGTTGACTAACATTCATAGAAATGTCTAAGACACTAAATGGGTTACTCATACTTACCTATATGCTAGATTTGTATAAAGTAGTTTTGGATACATTGGAAGTAAATACAATTATGAACGTTCATTATTGAGATGATACAAAACAAAATGAACGAAGTACAAATCAGATACAAAGTGTGGTAGAAGCACAAGTTAGGTATTATGGCAAAAAATAACCTAAATTACAAAATTGATTTAAATATCCGAAATTGATTTCGTTCATTATTAATTAGTCAAATAGCTTTAAATATAGTATCCCAATACATTTGAAAATATAAGCTGTTCAGCTGTACGTAAACTATTCAAACTTAATAAAGAGTGATTTAATTCGAGAAATATCAAAGAAAATTGAGCTAGCAGATCATTCAAAGCGAACAACGGTTCGATCGAGAGCCGTGAAAACAATTAAAACATCAGACAAAGCTGAGATTTATTATTTAAATGGCATGAGCTCATGCCGCGCCGAACAATTGGCATATTTTTTCACCACGCCTGCTGAAGCGTTGATATCTATAACCCCATTATTCAGCGGATTAGCTTTTTGCTGGATGAGCTGTAGAATATTCAAAAGGGAATTACTGGATTTCGTTGACTCTGTGAGTGTGGCGTTACAATCCACGCTTTTATGTCTATCGTCTTTTGCATTCATTATTCTTTACATTCATTAGCGGCCCGATTGACTAAGTGCTAGATTATCTGGTTTATCTTAAATACTTTTTCTTATTAGAATTTAGACCAAAGCTTGAATAAAGTCGTTTCGAGTGGTTGTCCTTAGCTTAGCATTCCTTTCTCGTACAAAACCCAGGTCACATTTAGTTCCAAATAAAATAAAAGGTAAACGGAAAATTTATTAGGCATGTATTTCAGTCTAATTAAGATTAAAAGCCGTACCTAATTACTACGATCAAAAACAATTTACTACACAAGACACATTGAATTTAACTAGATCTTGTTAAAAAAACTCTGACTGAGCGTAGGCAAACAAATACTGAATTAGTAGGCTGAGTAAAAAAATAAAAACTGAAATAAAGTAAGGTCAAATATTAATGTCATGGCGGTCACGTTATAAAACATACCTAATAATATGATTGCCAAATTGGAGCTGAACCGAATGGTTTATTGATTACGTTTATGTTTTACAGTTTATTTAAAGTTTTTACTGGGTAGGTACCTCTAGCTTGTCTCCTATGAGCAAACTTGTATGAACGTTGTCTAGGTTTAAATTTACTACAAGAATAACTTGTATAAATCTTGACCGCACTTCCGGAGAAAATTACGGAGTCGAGTTGTAAGAACTTTCGTCGCACAATTTACCTTGTGTATGATTATTTGTGAGTTGCTGGCACTATGCTTCAATTTGTAGCTCGCGCCAGGACCGCCTTTGCCGGCAACTTGGTCCCGCTAGAACGCCGGTTCATTGCGATGCCGATTGCCACATAAACAAGCCTCCCCCAACCCGAGTTATGTGGTTGCGATAGCAAAACTTCGTTATTTACGGTTCACACCACACATCATAAAACTAAGATCTAGCAGAGAGACAGATGAATGGTATTTTTGAACTACTCAGGTTCATTATACCTTAACATTGTTTTTTATGGTTCTAACTATGTATGTGACGTGAAGTAGAAACGGAAGTAACGCCAAGATATTTTATACGATTTCCAACAAAAATATGATGAAGGAAAAGTGATAAAGTTAAACTTTTGTCGAAGAAACCAACAACTAACTTTGTGCACAATTTACGAGTATTATAGGCGGTACATTTTGTATTACGACTTGGTTAGATCCGTATTGAGTTCCGAGACCTGTTATTTTTTTACAATATTACGACATGAATTCAATTGACAGACCATTTTTTTACATTCACAGTCACGTACAAAAGTCATGAAAAATAATAAATCAAAGATTATAATTCAACGTCAACCGCTTCATACAAAATAATTATTTTCACAGCTTCGCTAGATCTTATGGTCTAAGATACAAGAGGCAAAGACTACCCTCATATTTATACATATATATTCTGCGATATGTTTGCAACTTTCTTCTCCTCAGTTTACAGCACCGACAATGCGTCAGTTCACACAAGCACTCGCGTTGCAAACGCAAGCACAGAGATACTATCAAATGTAACGCTGCCAAGCGAGACCATACTTAAAAAGCTTTTGAGCTTAGATACCAACAAAGGTGCAGGCCCTGATGATATACCACCCCTATTTATTTACGAATGCGCAGCCAGTCTATCCGAGCCACTACAGTTGATTTATAACGTGTCATTGAGATCGGGAGTGTTTCCGCATGAATGGAAACTTGCAAAAGTAGTTCCCATATTCAAATCAGATGACGAAAAGACTGTTAATAACTATAGACCAATCTCTATACTTAGCACATTGGGTAAAGTACTTGAATCCCTTATTTGCCCTATAATACAATATCACATCAAACAAAACCTAACAATTCATCAGCATGGCTTTGTACCAGCACGCTCTACTAACACTAACCTTGTGACATTCGTTGAAACATTGGTCGAAAACATTGATGCCGGTAAACAGGTGGATGTGGTCTACACGGACTTCAGCAAGGCATTTGACCGAGTGTCTCATTGCGTGTTGCAACGAAAATTATCAGCTTATGGTTTCTCGGGTGCCTTGCTTGAGTGGTTACATTCATACCTCATTGATAGGGCTTTTTATGTTGTAGTTAACGGTTATAGATGAAACTTAAAGACTATAACATCAGGTGTCCCACAGGGTTCTCACTTGGCACCACTCCTCTTCAACATATTTGTCAATGATATACCGCTGTATATACAAAATGCCACGCCATTTTTGTTTGCAGACGACCTCAAATTCCTTAAAGTTGTGAACTCCATGGAGGACTCCATCCTACTCCAGAAAGATATAGATAGTTTGGCTGGGTGGTGTGAGAGTAATGCTATGAGCTTGAATTCCAATAAGTGTTACCATGTCAAATTTACGCGTAACAACAACATTATAAATTCGTTCTACCACATAAAAGGGGAACAAATAAAGGAGGTTGACCATATTAAGGACTTGGGAGTTATTTTCGACAGAAAACTTACATTCATTCTTCATATCGATGCCATAACCAAAAAGGCATCTAAAATGCTAGGTTTTGTAATTAGAAATAGTAAGACCTTTCGCAAACCTAAAACCAAAAAGCTGTTGTATTATACCCTAGTTAGGAACATAATGGAATACTGTAGCGTAGTATGGCGACCACACTTTGCAACACATAATCTAAGGATAGAAAGAATTCAAAAACGCTTTGTTTGGCACTTAGCTCGAACATATGGGGTTGCAAAGAAAATACCATCATATCTTAAACGCTTAAGACACTTCAAATTACCTTCAATATCTCAGCGCTATGATACTTTAGATATGTCTTTTTTGTATAAGCTCTTCAGGAACCAAATTGACTGCCCTCAACTACTAGGAAAGTTTCTCTTTAAAGCTCCCCATAGGTACCCACGGTCCCCAATGAACCCTGTAGCTCCCCCATCTCGAAAGACTGTTCTTGGCAAAAACTCACCCATCCCCCGGTTAAGCAGGCTATTAAATGAAAAAAGTGGCAACAGCGACATACATTTTGACAGTCTGATCCGATTTCGCATGAACACCCAAAATTGAACCACCAAATAAGGTCAAAGCATACAATTTGAAAATTACTCACAATTACTCATAATTGTAACCTTTATATTTTGATCACTTTATAAATCACTTGTTATTATTATTACCTAGATACAAAAACCTTAAATTTCATATTTACAACCGACAGCGATGGAGATGGTCCAGGTTGCAAACGGACATCCGGTGCAAAATGTACTCATCTCTATGGCTAACTTACTTAACTAAATTTTCATGTTTTTTCGTTTCCCATCGCTTTTTTTATTTGAACGTTAAGTCTTATGCATGTGGCGTTTGCCTATAATTGGCTGTGCAATAAGTTTAAGAATATATAAACCCTATTGAAACTGTTTAGATGTAAGATTGTAACCGCTGTTGGCAGACCAAATTAAATAAATAAATAAAAATAAAAAAAATATTTTATTCGACAATGGCATACATTACATGTTAGATACTATAAAGATTGATAAATCGCACAGGGGTTGGCAATCTAAAACCTGGACTGACCCCCTGAAGAGATAAGTACTTATATGCCGGATCTCCGCCTATTAATTAAATTACGTAGGCCACACTGAAAGTTTTTAGAAAAACAAAAACTATGCTAACTAGCAAGTTATTTATTGTAATTTTGTTTCATGGACTATTGTACGATTACATCAATATATCATTGAATTTGATGGAGCCTCTGAGAAAAACGATTTGCCCACTCGTTCTTATAGCTCGGTTCTACGGCGTTTTTGAGCTTCGGCCAAATTATGAGGTGCCCAACGAGTTCAGAGTATCCTAACAGCTAAATACTCATGAAAGATTTTCTGCACTTGACTCATACTGATGCCTAAGGTTGCCTGCATCTGCTGATAGGTCACTCTCTTATCAGTCTCTATCATGAGCCGCCCAGCACTGATGTTTTTTTTTCAGTAATCGCCATAAAGTGACGTCCCTCACGAAGATCATCCCCCGTTCCGATCAGAACCCGTTAAACTAGTTGTAAATTGTCTTAAAGGATGTAGCTTCATCATCAAGGGCCCATCGAAAAGTCTTTCATAACTATATTGTTGATTTCATTGCAATAGAAAGGCATAAAAAAAAAATATCGACCAAAATTTCTCACTTTAAATTCATCTTAACGTGAAACAAACAATTTTCTATTTGACGCCAAATGATATAAACAAACGACAGACGAATGTAATATACTCCATTATTTTTCCAAAGAGTTCCACTTCAAAACGACATTTTTAGTTTTTTAATGTATGGTTTCTATGTAACGATTTCTAAAAACTTTCAGTGTGGCCTACGTACCACATTACGTAATCAAGGTGAAAATTAGAAAGGTATTTAGCCGTCGTTTGCTTTGACACTTTTGGTTAATGAACCAGTAAATGAATTTTAAATTCCAGCTGCTACAATAAGAGTTTGATGATATTTTCTGATTTGGTAAATGAAATTTGAGTAGCGTGCTTGTTGGTAGGCCGGCGAACGACAATCGCGCAACACTCACGCCACCGCCGGTCCGCGAGCAACCCACTTAAATTGCTTCTCATTTAATTTACTTTCAGTAGTAATTTGGGTTTTATTTTGTTATTATTATTACAGGGGACCGATTTTTGAGTTTCGAATGCTCGACTTTTCACTCGACATCTGTCAAAACTTCATAGTTTTTTGACAGATCTCGAGTGAAAATTCGAGCGTTCGACACTCAAAAATCGGCCCATAGCTTTGTCTTCGTTTGTATCTCCACAGAGTAAGGTTTCAAAAATTATAATTATTGTTTAATTTTCTTTACGTGTGGTCCTCTCCTCGTCTTGGGTACAAGCCTCTTTCATATTTCTCTACTGCTTTTTGTCGGTGGCAGTTTTTAACCAATTTTCTCCCGTTATGGCTACTACATCATTGACCCATCGTTTCCTCTTGCGACTCACCCGCCGTTTTCCATTGGGACCTGGCGATTTTGTCGATTGGATGGTCCACCTCGTCTGCGTATCCTGCAATGTGTCCTGCCATCGCCATTTCCGTCTAAGGCTGAACTTGAGAGCGTCTGTTATATTTGTTTTCTTGCGAATATCTGCATTCCCTGTTGTCGGAATTTTTCTCTGATTTAAGATACTCCTCTCCATTGCGTGCTGACAGGATAGGACTTCAGGATAGGATTTCTCATTTTTTCTGTGTACACAGGAAAGTCAGTTTTTAGTTACTATTATTTAAAAATAAGGCAGCATTAAAGTTTACAATTTTGGACTATGACGGAGATCAATAGGAGGAGGTAACATTTTCTGTTGTTCAGTATATATGACGTCATCCGTCGTTCGTCATTAGTTCTTCAGTTCACGACTGCTTGCAATAAATATTATCCAAATCCTCCAAATCCAAACGAACACCTGAAAGTAATTCTGCATTCTAGTAATATAGTGCAAAGTAAAGTCGTGAAATGATATCGTATTTTTCTCACTAAGCTGCCACGCGCATGGGTTAAGTAATTTTATAATAAATTATGTACAATATAATGTTTGAACCCCCGCTTTGTGTTTTCTTCGACTTTTTGTGCCCCTGAATCTGAGGAATTCCGTAGCCGTGTGTAAAATTTTAACGCGCCCTCAGTCCCTCGCTCTAATGAAGCCAATTTTCTGCGCTCGTTCCACCATGCTTTCCTTTTGAATTTTCTCGCGTATTTTCCTCGTCATCCATCTCGTTTCGCATTTCCATCTAGACAGATTTTGATTTCAAATTCCACCTTCATTGATTCCTACAATTCAAACAGATACATAGGATGCATCAATTTTAATATTTTCTTATGTTTATTTTTTCGAATCCTGATGGTGGAATTATTATATAAAGTTATGCAATGCATTATATTGCTTCATGATAAAATTGTGAAAGGTATGTACTATTTGAAAATAATACAATAAATTTTTGACATAATTGTACTTTGATTATCCATTCTATAATAGGGGCATAGAAAAAGTACACAGACAATAATATTTTATTTTCGGAATAGCTGCTCTGGACATTTTGATATCATATCATAATGAAAACAAAGGACGATAGTTAAATACGGCTTTAAAAAAACAATATGCATTTATCATATCTGGAATTTTAACTTTTGGAATTTTAAGGTTGTGAAATTTGAACTTGTGGGGTAAAAGGCATTCATAGGTTAAAAGGCTTAATAATTTAGGTCCGTAAGGCATTTTCCTAGTCACAACTACATATAGCTCGTTTACATTCGCTTTGCTTCGATGTTAAATTGCTCACTGCTTTTTGTATAAGATCCACGCTAGTTTGCCTGGAGTCAGCTGCGACGGAAATGGCATTACGAGTGTCTGCGCGATACAGATAATTATACTCTCTGCGTCTCTATTCAAAATTAACAAGCCGTAGGTTTACGTAGCCGCTACACTAGGGGCCGCTACACTAGTTTCGCAATAATGGCACGGCATTGTGCCCGAGACTTGACTTATAATCCCGCCATTGTAAGTGTTTCGTGTGTCTCTGGCACTTTATTAAATTAGGTTCCTACTCCTTATAGCCCTTCGTATGCTGAAGAAATGTGCTTTCTTTTATTTCACATTATAGTCGTCATCTCATTACAAATAAAGTAGACAGATAACTTCTAAATGCAATTTATCAGAATAATCATATTTAATTCTTTTTTACGGCGGGGTAAACGTAGGTACGGTCCACCTGATGATAAGCGAATACCGCAGTCTGTGGACGCCCACTACTCGAAATGATTCACGGGCGTGTTGCCGGCCCTTTGTAAAATTTGACGATTCACTGTATTGACAGTAGAAGGGTAAAATTGACAAACAAGCTGACATTTTGCTGTGGCCTACCTCTCTTCGGCATTTTGCTATAATACAGGTAGGGCATAGCAATTATGGTCACAGCTCTTATTACTTACTAATTATCACTTCATATTCTTAATTTATGTTGTCTTGCTCGCTCGCTAGTGTTGGCTCGATATGCTTGCATGTCACCCGTGCGCGAAAATTTACGAAAATCGACATAAATCGGAAAGTGTTTTATCGAAACAGATTATTATTTCAATTTCAACAAAGTAAGAATACACACCTTATTGTAATTATTCTCTGATAAAAGATGAAGAACAAAAATGATTACAAATTTTTTGAAGTGAAAACTTCTTTAGCGGCGCTGAGCACTTTTGTACTGGGGAAAAATTGTTAAACTCGCGACAGATTCTTCTAAGACCAGCTAGTTGACCCCTCCTAGTATCGTGATTGCGATGTTAGGAGGGGTCAACTCAGCTAAACTCAGCTGATCTTAGATGCGTAAGACACAATGATACTCGGGACATATTATGTTGACATGTAATTTTTTAAATTATGAATAAATGATTATGATTATGATTATATATGTAAATGGATTATGCGAATATGAATATGAACATGCGTATGAATATGAATACGGATACGGATACCGATACCGATACGGATACGAATATCTTTGTTATTTACTTTCTTTATTGAATTTTCACTTCTGACGGCACTCCCGGAGTGCAACCTGTTTTTTTTTTATACTACGTTGGAGGCAAACAAGCTGACAGCCCAGAGCCCACCTGATAGTAAGTGCAAATTAAGGGTGACTTGGTGAACTCTTTTATATTATTTCGTATAGGTACCGTAAAATAAGCCAACTTTGCCCGCCATAAAAACGTGAATTTCTCAATTTTTTTCTATGATAGGCTTATGCTTTTTTTAACCTACCGTGTTCGTTTTGATCATATGCATGCATTTATAAGAAGACATAATTTTTAAAGTAACCTTTTTGGCAATATTCATCGCGGGTAAAGTTATCTGGACTTTTGCCAACAATGCCCATTTTGATATTTGACGAAACTATTGCTCCTATGCGGTTGAGACAAGGATCAGTCTTAGATTTTGGGTAGGTACTGATGGCGTTCCATGTACACCTTTCGATCTTAGCTATGTAAATTCTTGCATAATATGTGTGGGCACTTTTGCGCTTTTCCATACAAGCTGCATAAATCGATTCAAAACTGATAGGGTTGTCACTTTTGGATTAATTTGTTATATGAATGCGATTTTTGTTTATTCTAATTATAATAATAAGCTCCACGGCCGATTTCGGCCAAGGCGACTGCTATCATCTCCGTAATAATTGTCTAATTATATGGCTAATTATATGAAGCTCTTTACAAGCTACTTATTGAAGGCGTAGGATAAATCATTGTTATTGAAATCCTGCTCATATTTGGTTCAATTACAGTAAGAAAACCAGGGTTGATAGTTTTTGTATGTTAATAATCATGTAATAACTAATCAATGTATTACGACCTAGAAAAAAGTGATTTTCGTATTTATACGTAATTTATTAATCATTTATCTAGAAAGCATTTAGCCTCTTTTACTTGCGCACTCGGGTAAAATATTCCAAGGTGACAACCCTGAGCTCTGTTTGGCGTTGGGCAATGTGGGACAATCAGGGTTTGAAAGATACCAGTTTACATTGCCCACCTGCGCAATTTTTATTCTAATGAACCGGTAGGCCCCCTGATCATCTTTAGTGTAGTGACTTTGATAGATAATATTTCACCAACGGTTGACTTTAACAGTTTTTCTAAAAACCTTTATAGTATTTTTAAAGCCCTATCCATAGGTACCCCATACGACCATATACATTGAAATTTTGTTTCATATTCCGGTTACGTATGTATTGGACAGTACTTTATTATTTAGTATGGAGTGGCCCTCTCCCGTATTTTTTTTAAATCACACAACACTTTTATTTAAGCGATTCACAGAACACCTACCTACCAAAAATCATAACTTTATTGCGTATAGTCTCCGCTTAAATCGGCTGTGAAATACGGACTGATGGACAGACAAATGACAAAACTATCAGGGTTTCGTTTTCGCTATTTTGGCTACGAAACCCTAAAAAATACGACCCTTCCGTGTGGAGTCACAAAACCGCCCGAATTTCAGAAAACCGGTTTTTCGGTTTTTACGCAGCAACAAAACCGGGTTTCCGGTGATTTAGATTTTACATATATTTTGTGAAATAAAATGATTTGATATTGTGTTTTAATAATGCATCCTTTACTATTCAGACTTGCAACTGCTTTCAATAAATATAAACCAGCATTGTATTAAATAAAACAGAATCAGAAAGCAAAAGAAATGTAATTACCTGTTATCAGTCCTCGAGCTAACTAATAGTTCATATTTTGAAATATTTTTAGGCTTAATATTTTGACGAGGACTTTCAGCCTTTAAAAGTATAGCCTTTTAATAAGGCTATCAGTTTAGAGAGTCTAAAGAGCTTAATAGGCTTTTAGGCTTAGAAGCAGTATTGTTTTAAAAAATACAAGCGAGCTCTCAAGTGCTCGTTGGTTAAATAAATAAACACACGTATAAAAATGTAAAAACTAAAACTCGAAAATGCCGGTTTTATTGAACCCGGTTTTTTCAATTGGAGGTAAACCCGGTTTTTCCCATTTCAGTGATACCAGTTTTGTGACCCCTACGTCCGTGCATGTTTGACAAAATCAGATTTCTTCAATGCGCGAAGCCCGAAACGCACGTGGCCGATTTTTCAAATCACAGAAAACATGTGAACAATATTTTCTGTATAGTAAAATATGTTTCTAGATTTAAATAATGCTCGCATGCTTTCGCATTGAATTTGTATTATATTAATAATGCAATGCAATACAATATTAATACAAATTTTATTATTTAGCGGGAAAATGCCTGCCTTTTTTTCAGTGACAGATATGACGGCGATGGAAAATAAAAATTAATTAACTATTGCATTTGAATAAAAAGTATCCTAAGTTGTGGTGAGGATAAAAATATACATGTATACCAAAACTTGTTTAAAAATCAATGCTTTGGATCCTGAGATTACCCCGTACAGAAAACGTATTTTATATATTTATCGATCATGTGCTGGTGTAAGATCTATCAACTTGTATCGTTTGATTTCCTTCATGTACATATCCTTAACGCATATAGAAAGTGGGTTCTTTGCATAACCTAGGCGACCTGCAACCTAAGCGGTCACCGTTTGCGTTGGCTATAAACACTTCTACTGGACGGGCATGCATTATTAATGCTTTACGATACTGGTTGAACGAACCTAGTTTCTACGTGAAACCGTTTTAAATTTTGCGATAACAGCCAGCGCGTACGCGTTTGCATTCACACGTACCTGAAGGATCGGTCGAGTGCAAAAAGAATAGCAGTAAAAGTTTTACTACACGTACGTAAGCGGGTGGCTATGGTTTACGCCTCATATGGGTCGATTGGAAACCGCGCGTGCCGGACCGTATATGCATACGATAACACGACGTGAAATCGTCAAATCCTACGCTACGCGGGATTCACTTAATACGTTTGTTTGCTTCGTGACTGAGCGCTATATGGAGCGTTGCTGTTCTACTGTCAATAAAAGCGGAGTTGTGGCGCGGAAACCGCATATCGAAAAACCAGAGAGCGTCACGTGAAAAGCTACGGGTGGCTAAAAATATGGGTAAGCTTTACATAGAAAATATGGCGTATTATGGCGTCGACGACCGCTGAGGCCGTGACGGCCGGTGCTGGGCGCCCGCGCCTCCGCTCCGGTCGCCTAATTTATAGCCACCGGAATAAGTCTCGATTTCATTACTCTATAGTTTGTAAATTAAAATTGGTGTCCCCTTCTGTTGCAGAAAAAAAATCATAGAATGTACTGTGTCGTAGAAGTTTCTTTTTTTCAGAAACCGTAAACTTTTTGGGATCGTCCTAATTGGCGCGCGACTACGCGATGATCGCGCGATCGCGCGACTTTAACTTAGAATATTTACTAGTAAAAGTCGAGAGTTCGCGTGATAATCGCGTAGTCACGTTTGTTTTAGGACGATCCCTTTAGGACACCTATCCGAGTTCAATATATTCGCGAATTTCACTCGCGCGATTGCGCGATCATCGCGTAGTCGCGTTGTATTAGGACGATCCCTTTTGGTACAGCTAAAATGCCGTTTTGTAGAACCTAATGTATGTCTACCTACTAAAAGTAAGTTAGGTTAGGTTAGAACTGCACCCTTTTGTAAAAAAAATGCTTTCTATAAAATGAAAATTCTGCGAAACAATGGTACATCTATGAAACTTCTGTCTGCGAAACAAACTACAACCCTTAAAATGCAATAACAATGTAGGTCTAAAGTAATATCATATCAGTTTTAAATTATAACTACATTAATACTAACTTATTACTACTTTAAAGCTAATTGTCTAAAAATTTTATAGTCAACATCTTGTTAGATGGAATCTCTGTTCGTAGGCATAGTTTTCGCTGTAAATTAAAAATGATAAATATAAATAAATGCGTAGCCTTATCTCGCATAAAGAGTTGCAAAGCAGAGAATAGGAATGACTTCTCATATAGGTACAGTCAAGTGCAAAAATATGTATCGAATGAATCCTCTCATAAATATGTACCAAAACCTTATTTCACCGACATAAGAGCTATGGGACATCTTTTTGAGCAAGTTGTATGCACTGATATTTTTACTCTTGACTGTACATAATTATATTTCATATATATATGACTTCATGACAGCTCCATTACGTCAAGGCTTATCTTTGGTAAAAACTATTCTAAATAAATTAAATAACTTATATACCCAACAACACCCACACCACTTTTATATACTTTGTCTAAACATTCACAGATAGGTATATTTTTCACTTCACCACGTGAACTGCCTTCCAATAACGAATGTAGATATTCATTACTATGCCACAGAAATCTGATCGGAATCTGTGAAGCACCTACATCATTGAGGAGTTCCATATATCATATTATGCGGTAAACATCATTAGATCCACTTCACCAAATTTGCGGTTTCTTAAAGATAGACACATGGTTTACTATAGAAATTACCGAAATTATCTTATGCCAGCCTATCACATTTGAAGAGTTCCTTCGATTGCTCCTGGATCCCGTCATTTAGAGATTCGCGAAATTTATATGGGACCATCTCTGAGTTACCTACTGCAAAAAAACATTAATCGAAATACATAAAATAAAAACCAGGAAGACGAATTTAGAACCTCCGTCCTTCTTTCTATTGAAGTTGGCTAAAAATACTAGAAACGGTCAGTGTTCAATCCTTTTATGGTTGACGAAATATAAGCTGCACCGATTCGCCATACAAGTTGTTCGAGGAATCGGTGCAGCTCATATTTCGTCAACTACCTATACCTTATTAATTTATTTATATTATATTGGCACAGTTATATTTACACGGATCAACAAGTATGAACAGGAATTGGGTAAGAACCACTTGAAGTAGATACTCGACATTGGTCACTTTCGAATAAAGAAACGACGCTTCTCTTGATATCTCGTTACCTAAAGCACTCGAGCAAGGAAGGCACCTTGGGAAGTATATAGGAAATAAAAACTCTCTTGTTAGAAGTACTTTCAACGATCTAAAAGTACGTAGATAAGTTTAATGCTCAAGTTGTACGTAGAATAGTAATGTCAATATATTATATAGGTACTTATGTAGGTACTTTCTAGTTTCGTATCTGATTCCAAACAAACGTGCCAAATTCCCAAACACCCAGAGTCAACGCCACGAGAACTATATCGGATGGAGTTAGGGAAACACTGGGAACTTTAATCTACTTGTTTTGTCGTTGACGCTTTTCGTGAATAACACGTATAAAAATAAGCGAAGGGTAAATCAATAGTTAGTTAGGTATTCCTGATAAGGCATTGGTTTAGGTGATATTTATGCAGTTGAGTGTTGCGGAGCGGTGTCGGGTGTGCGGCGGTACCGACACGCCACGGCACCGGCGTCACACACCACGTCACGCCACACCCTCGCTTCGTCGTCGCCAGTGTCGCCACACTCCTCTATCGCCTACCACTGATTTATAACGGCAATATAATGCCAACTGTCATCTAGATATTTTTATAACTTTCATACGGTCTTCGTATACTTATCGTTTCGCTACTTACGACTTGCTTTGCTACTACTACTTCTCTATATTGCATTGTGTAACAATGGATGAATAATCTTTTCACCCGGAACTTGTAGATATCGTTATCGTAACAATTAACTAAAACCAAAAATAATACGAAAACATTAAAGAGGTAAAGTAAATAAAATGTGGTCGTATGCTGTAGAAAATCTGGATAAACATCCGTAGTGGTGGCATAAATATATCCAAACTTTTGCAATTTAATCGCATTGGAACAGTTTCCGACAATAAAGTACCAAACTATACGCGCGTAATGGAAAATCATCTCGCGCGATAATTCGTAAACTTCAAATAACTTAGCTAACCACAATTTGCGTTACATGTTATTGTGCGCTTTGAACAATGGCTACAACTAAAATTAGACGCGACTGATAATAAACAGGGTGGAGAAATCGGATCCCAGCTAAATTGGCTTTATCAGCATCTTATTGTGGAGGGCCGGGCTCGCTCGCCGCCTTATCCACAGCTAACCGCTAATTGTGTTCATGTGTATACACAACTCCCAATTCCCTCAATTTCGCACGACGAGGCCTCGCATTTCAACACCCCGCCGCCATTCGCAGCCATTTACAAGCGTCGATAGCGATACCAGCGTACGTAATTGCTGCGAGATTGATAGGTATACCGCACAATACGTACTAGCCATGTCCAAGTGAATCTTGTTGCATTTTGCATAAAATCGATACTCATGAATAGATTCGCAGCGAAGCCGAAGTGCAAGAGAATAGCCGTTCGAATTTGTCGAAATCGGTTTTATATTTATAGTACCGCAAAAGCTTATTTTATCTTTGATCGTCAATGTCAAAATACCACAAATTATACCTAATTACTGAACTGGTATACCTTGTTCGTTTATTTTGGTCCACTAATTATTCAACATATTTTGCATATAAGTACACTCACGAGCAATAATGATGTGAAACGACAAGACATACGTGACTATTGAAATCCATTATTGGCGATGATTTATTTACAAATTCTTGTTAGGTTTCTGGAACGCAGTTATCTTTTTCTTGCTACCTATTAGATATTGCAGTATAAGGACCTTACAAGTAGGTAGGTGTATTTTTTAATCCCAGAATTGGCAAGTAAAAGGCAATCGTAGATTAAAAACTGTATGAGCTCCATCGCACTGTGTGAGCAAATAGGTACCTAACATTTTCATGTTTTGAAAATATCCCTTATTTACTACGGAACCTTAAAACCATCTTAAAATAAACGCGGAACCTATGATGTGACAGCCCTTAAAGTGCTTTGCTTGTACCCGTTGCCTCCAGGAAGTTCCAGACGTCAGACTTTTTGGGTCGTAATCTGTTGTATCTCACCTGGATACATGATGTGCCTCCCTAGGTTACCTAAGTAGAAACTTCTTTTGCGCATAAGTGGGCCACAGGACCAAAGGATGTGAATGGTAGTTTCCTCCGACTCCTGACAGAACCTGCATGCTGCACTTTGTTTTATACGCATTTGTTTGTTTAGTTTGCAGTTTCCAGTGAGTATTCTAATCACTGCACAGTTAGTGTCTTTTGAGTTGTAATAACTCTTTAGATGCCTTAGTGTTGTAACCCTTTATTAATGCTTTTGATTGTTTTATCTATTGTGAACTTCCAAATCTGGCTTCCGATTTATTGCGTAGCAGAGAGCTTATTTCTCATTTGGTTATGCCACAAAAAGCTTCTGGGCCGATTAAGGGTGTTCCTGCGCCCTTTCTGGTAAGTTTATCTGATACCTTGTTTCCGTGAATATCGGAGAGACGAGAGACCTGGTACCCACCTAAGTATTACTTCGTTAGATTTCTCGAGATCATTACGCATGTTTTTACAGTTCTGGGCTAGTTTGGAGTCAGACTCTAGCGATACTAGAGCCAATATGGCGGCCTGGCTGTCCGAGTTGATGTATATTAGTGTTGATGTCTGTGGTTTCTATCAAAATTTATTTCCGCACGTTTGTTGATGGCGAAGATTTCTACTTGAAAAATTGAGGCCTGTCTGTCCATTCTGACGCTACTTTTGAGCTTCGGTCTCTCACCATAGATCCCGCAACCTACATCCTCATCTTTCTTTGGGCCGTCCATATAACATACCGGGCTTCCTTCATTCGATATACTTATAAAATTATTCACAAACATACAATAGGTACTTACGCTACGCCCTAGCACTAGTCCGTTCTCTCCAACATTATCACCTTGCCGAGTCACGCCAAGTCAAGTGAGCTGCTAATGGGCAGATTGGGTCCTTAGATGTGGACATGGTATTCACTATATAAGCAGTATGCGCTGCACTATAGGTTTCACATCAGGTGGATGGCAATGGCACCCACAATGTCCGGCGAAACTAGACTAGATATTAAAATTATTAACCCCACATTTCCAATTAGCAGTGACTATTGTTAAACTACTGAAAGAAGTAGTTTTAGTATTATTAATGTCTAGGTATTGCAAAGAGAGCTTTTTAAGACATTCATGTCGATTATGGCTGTACCTAATAAAAATACGCCATTATCAAGGAATCCTAACTTTCACTGGTATTAGCAAACCTTGTATAGATTCGAGATATGATTTATGTTTGAATTGTATACTGGCGTGATTTAAAAAAACGGCAAAGTGCATGTCTGACTTCACACATTTAGGATTTACTTTACATTGTACGGAACCCTAAAAACACATCCACCGATCTAAAATCAGATACGTCTCAAGCCTTAACCCTTTGACCGCCAAGAACCTATAAAGTGTTTGTGTGTCGTCGTGCCCACCACGTCAACAACCACTTAAGAGATCGGAGTGAAGGTGTACTTTGATCATGAATAAAATCATTTGTTTTAATTTGTTTTTATTGGTTGAGACATTACACCAAAAAAACAGTGCTTGGCGTACTGGGCACGACGACACACTATCGCTTTGGCGGTCAAAGGGTTAATTACAAACTACAGCAACTGAGTACATATACTTAAGCAATTAAGTTTTAACAAATATCGAAACAACCGCGCAATGGTACCCTGATGAGGTTTTCAATTAGAGCCACAGTCAATTTAAGATAAAAGAGGTAAGTAAGGTACACTGGCTGTACAGTTCCAGTGTGGGAAGAAAATCTAATTTGCGAGGGTGTCCGGCCGGACTTTTGTCACAGCGCACTGTACCCATTAGGCAAATACGCGGGCATGGACAGGGACACGCGCGGGGGGCGGGGCGGCACGTGCTGCCTGCTTACGGCCTGATGAACCGGCCGGTCGCGTAATCATGTCCCAAGTACTAGACTATTTAACCCAGCTACGAATGCGATAGAGTTAATTTGTTTAATTAAATCATACTCGTGTCAAAATGAAACGCGTACCTAATTGCTGGAATGTAGTTTAAATTGAAGACAGAACAGAATTTTCTGCTTTGTGGGATCAGAACACATATGCAACAACATACTAACAAAAGTTCACAAGCACAGTTCAAAATATCAGCAGGTGCAAGTCAGTTCAACTTTTTGAGATCTTCTTCGCAAGACAATCTTTTTGAGTGTAGGTAATCCACTACCAGATGTATTATGGCATCAGAATGAATTTGTGGTTTTCGCAAAAAACCGTCTTGTCAGCAGCGTTTTAAAAGTATATTAAAGTTTATCCGGTTCATGCACACCAAAGGATAAAATAATATAGCGTAGGTGCTATATCATTGAATACATTAACATACACCTAACAGGTCTTAAAAAATATATTGATACCTATAATGATGAAAATATTCATACAATATAGTCGGTTTGGGAATTTGTTTAACTTTACAAAGGCTTTTACAAAATGTTCGCCATAGATATAACGGAAATACTTTTTCTTCTAAAGACTTAATCGCCGTCAGTTTGCCAAAATGGGTCACAAAGATATTATGATTCGCGACTTTCCCAAGGACAAGCATAATTTTTAGTTGGACTCATGAGCCGCATAAACAATTAAACAGCGTCTCCTTTTATACGAGATCTGTATCGTAAACACATAATTTATAATGTACCTACACGCACATAAGCTGTAAACTATTGACCACTGGAAAGACAATTACTTTTTTAATCTACATGACCAGAATAATAGACCTGCGCTTTTATTGAAATATAATAACCGGGTCACTCACGTCTGTATCGTCGAATATCGCTCGACATTCGCTTTTGTTTCGGAACCCTTTTCATTTGATCTACAAACTGCGTTACCTTATTGCAGAATATTTTGAGGCCCGGAAAGTAGAGAATTGTTTGACAAGGGAGTTAGAAGGCCCAGCCTTGGCAAAGTATGTTAAGTGACAATTCTATCAATCTCGTTCTACGTACAATCCTTTAAGTACCTATAATAATTCCTAAACTGTTACCGCTAGTTAAAATTAGAGCAGGCAATTTTAATATAATAATAGTAATAATAATAAAGCCATTTATTTCCAATAGATAAATTTTAATATATGATACGACAACTCCCGCAAAATCAAGCTCAATCCAATATCTATCTAGACTTACTTGATCATATTGATCGGATGCCGTTGGTATTTTCCCTTTCGGGCGAAAATGGAACAGCAATGAATCACTGCATCTATAATTTTAATCATACATGCACGAACACGAAGGTTTAATACGATACAGCTTGTACACTCTAGAGGTACAAGCTATATCTTAACAAGGATAACAATGTGAAGGAATAAAAGTAGCCGCCGATAAAATTAGTCTCCATTGGCATCCGGTAGTTAGTGGTCACCCTATAAAAGATCTATAGACCTTTTACAAATTGTTAGTGTCTGGAGCAATACGAGGGATAGGATACTTTTTCATTATACACGGAAAATGGTTAGGTTAGGTTTAGTTCCAGTCTAGATGTTAACAAATGTTCACGATCAAAATATTAAAAGCCTTAGCGTAGAACACCACATTGCATGAGAAAACAACATGGATAGTGACAATTTTAGTAATAAAGTGAAATTTTTCTATACATTGTTGGTGACTTTTTGTTGATTGTTGACGACCATAATTAAACTTTTCTTTGATCATGTAATTGACATTACTGCTTAATTAAGTGTTACAGATAATAAGATGAAACACGATGTGAATTACATTCGCCGGCGTATGAATCCAGTGAGGATTCAATCTCCTATGTATAGTGCGAAATTGCGATTGATTCGTCAAAGTCACTCCACGCGCCGTGTTCGCACATCAATTGAACATCGTCGTAATTATGGATGCACAGTTTTTTTTATAGAGCAATCACTCTTTATATTTAAACATAAACCTATATGTTGCACCCAATATCGGAAAAGATCTATTTATCTCTCCTTCAGACAATCGACCACGCACTTTCCAAGAACGACACCATATTAGTAAAAAAAGTGTTACAAAAAAGTGTGTTTGTTATGCATTAGTCTCTATGAGATGATAATATCGCGGATATTATTTTTCTAAATTCATCCAACCATACAAACTTTCGCGTTTATAATATCAAGTAGAATTTTCAAAATTACAACACGAATGCACTTCTCGTCTGTTTCCGAATCTTTTAACACCATTACCATGACGATCTGTCAATAATCACTTCATCTTTTGATGATTCTTATAAAATAAAAATTTCTTCTTCAAAAATGTTTACTACGCTCAGGACACATTACCGGTAAATTTTGGAGTCCGTCATTCCGTCCAGGATTCAATATCGCGCCCGTGACATAAAACAGTGCTTTATCCCCTTGGTGTATAATCTTCAATTAACCGATTTTCAAAATTCCAACTCAAATGCACTCCACGCCCGCATCCGCATCTTTTAATACGAGCACTATCACCATGACAATCGATCAATAATCATAGAAGCTACATCACTTTTTATATACGGAAATACTCTTTTTTCTAAATTACCAAATCTAAATGGACCATAATGAATCATAATTATAATCCGATTTTCAAAACTTTTTCACCATTTTGCAGCTAACCCTAGGACCCTTTTTTCATTTTTTCTTTAGTCGGTTTTCTTTTTGAATTATTTACAATTTAGTAAACAAACACCCCTAAAAAAACCCGATTTTTTTTTACATTTCTCAAAATTCCAAAAAAAGTTACCTACCTATTTTCAAAATTCAAACGCTCACACGTGTCTCGATAAATTCCTCAACTCATGGTATTATTGCCATCTCGATCCTCCCAAAATCCTCGGAGCTATGGCCAAAAATACGCTTCAGGCGATTTGCATCTGATAACCAATTTTCAATGGTAAAATACAAAAAGACGATCAAATATTCTGTCCAGCCGGCTGGACACTGCCTGTAATCCGTTTAGGTTATCTATATGATGTATCAATTTGTCATAGAACTATTGAGGTAAGTATGTATGAAGATGAAAGTAAATAAATATTATAGTGCATATGTTTAATTCAAAAGCAATAATAGTTGCTTTGCAATAATAATTACTCCACTACTCATTGTTTATTTACTTCAGCATTTTGTATTGTGTGGCAAAGTGGTAGTTCATTAGTTTCATTACTGCTAGGTAACCATCCGACAGACAGTCGTATAGCCGTTGCTATGATGTACAACCGCAAATCCAGGATAAAGTTCAGGTAATCTTAAATCTTCGCTTTCCACCTTTAAACTTTAAGCCCAACTACTAGCGCTTAGATATGATGTATGAGCAATAACGTAGCTATAATAAATAACCCAAAAATTTAAATAAAGTATACCTGACCCAGTATACATTTCAGCGTGTTTTGCTAAGACGCTAGCAATAAATCCTCGGAGCTAGTACGAGTAAATTACGAAAGAAGTTCATGACTAGTTTAAAAGCACATTCCATAGGTCATCAGTCTTCGCAGTGTATTCGAAACAACATTTCGCGATTGTTTATTCGTTGCTCGGTAAGCTCTTCTTTCATTAGAGTCGGCGACGTCGCTAGCAGGGAGGGCCCGGCATGCCTAAAGATTGATGGGGCTCGGATGGATTTGTTCTATTCGCGTTCACACTCATCAATCATTCGCGGATATTTTTCCGTGTCTCAGGTTGTTTAGCCTAAATAGATTGTTGCAGGCTTTGCCACGTCGTTCGTATCGACATGTGTATCACATTAGCTGTAATGTGACGTCACTACTGAGCCGAATCTCTAATACGTGACTGTGATAAGCTAAACTGTCGAGTGGAAAGTCTTTTGCCAGTTTATTTTGTGGTTAGAAATTCCATCAATCATGCTTTGAGAATACTGTCACAATGTTTTCGTAAGAGTTAGTATATTAGTGCTAGCCGCCATTGAAGTAGAACTTTCAGGTAGATTACGCCGTAAACTTATTACTTATTTCCAAGACATAAAAATGGTTTGATTCACTTTTAAGGTTGTCGCAGACATAAAGGCTCGGCACCCGACCGGCACCACCCCAGCCGGTCAGCAATCTTTGTTAGAAACTTAATACTGCAACGCACACTTTTCCACTCCGTAAAGGCATCGCCCCAGCTCGGGACTTAACGGTGGATGGACAGCTCGCCGTCGCAGGGTAAACGCTGCGCTTGCAGCTCGCTGCTGGCGAGAGGAACGCACGTGGTCGGCCATACGGCCTACTTCAAACGTAAAAAAGCTGTCAACCAGTGGACACCTCGCGGTAAACGCGGCACCGCCGCGTGGCCACCTCGGCGCTGCTGAGCCGATGCTGTTCCGTGCTTGCGTTGGGCTGAAGCCTGGTTGACGGCGAGCCGACGAGTTGAGGCGGCGCCGGTCGGGTGCCGAGCTTTTATGTGTGCGACAAGACAACCTTTAACGATCTTAACGGGTTTGAACACCCTATAACGATCTCCGTTTCGCAAGGCGTAATGTGTCTCGGAGCAGGGTAATTACCTTTATTTTAATTATATTATTAAGCTTAGGTTACAAAGGTATCAAAATACTAACTGGTACATACTAAAATTCTGTTTTCTTGTTTATCTAATAATCATTATTTTTTGAGGAGTTATATTTGTAGTAATATTGATTACCTACATAATCAGCACAATCGAAATAAATAATAACTTACAAAAATAATAATCCAGTCGATATGTACATTGTACCTGGAAAGTGCTCAGAAGTCGATGGAATTTTATGGGGTTATTTGGGGGTACACTAGGAAGACTACCCTAAGTTTTACACCTCGAGAACCTTGTGCTAAGGGGGGGAGGGGGGGAAATGTGTGACATTTTTCAGATTTTCGCTTATACCTCTGAAACTATGCACGTTTTGTATACTATATTGTATGACAAAGTTGAAGAGCATTAAATTACCTAAAAGTTAAGTGGTCGATCAGATTTGTAGACTTAATATTAACGGCAATACAGCCGATCAAAGTTATAAAATAATAATAATGGTGTAATTACAGTTATTTACCATTATTTGTATGTTACCTATGTCGGATTAATTATTTTTTCTCAAAAGGACATCATGACCGTCTCGCACATGAGAATCACAAAAAATATACATAAATATCAGTGGCGGCGCGTCAAAAATACTCTTAGGGAAGCCGGAAATAATTTCCATTTTATTCAGCCTTCTCTCGACATAAAGAACAACTTTACGAGCATGAGAAGTGAAAAATATTGTTTTCGAAGACATGCTCGAAAATATGGAACCTGATTAGCCAATCAGCGTTAACTTAACGCTACACCCTAACCCAAACCTCGTTCTAAGAGCTCACGTCCTTTACATTTCGATAGAACGAGATGCTATACGCGGAGAACGGCGTCAACATAGTCCGTACGTTCATTATTAGACAGCGAAGCGCCCTGGTAGTGCTACGTTTGATTGAGGAGCTGCTAATGCTGCATCTTTGAGTGTCCAACACGCGCAAGAAGCGTTTCAAATTTTTGTTAATCTTAATTTGTCGACCGGCAATGCGCAATCAGCTTTAAAAAACCAAATACACGAGAATGCTTAATTCAAATTAAACTTCTTAAAGGGAGGGGTTGTCCTGGTTAAGTTGGTTATATTGTTCAAAATCCCATTAGAGCAGGGCGTACCGAAGTCATAGTTACGTGTTGCAACATGCATGTGAAAAGAATGTTAACTCGTACGTTTGCGTCAAGTTTTCGCGATGTACCATTTATTCGTAACTTTCTTGTGATAGCACAGCGCAATTTAGAGCCAGTAGAAAACAAACGATGCAATCCAAAATTGGCTCGCAACACAATAAACCAATGTTACCGATAGCCGGGGCTGAATATTCGCATAGTAACAAGTCAATCCATACAAAGCGATTCCTGTTACTGATATTAAAAAAAAACTCGGTCGCACTTACATGCTTACTTTGTGATTATCGGAGCATTAATATTAAACACGATCCGTATTTATTTGGTGATGTAATATAATAATATATTATAATTTGATTTTGCTGTACTGAATTAAAGGTATTTTGTTCTTTTTAAATTATCCATATCGTAGGAGTCGTGTGCATAGTACAATAAGTTATTTATATCTTATTTTAAGTAGTATAAAATAATGTTTTAGAGAAATAGCGCATTTTACACTAACAATTCAATTGAATTTTCAGTACCAGTTTTAACTAGGTACTTACATCGGACATCGGATGGAACTGGCTCCTGGGATAATAATAGCTGGTGCTTATTTCATTTCATAGAAGCTCGATATACTTGAATGTGGCATTCAGTCCACTACATTTTATTTATTTGATGGATCAGCTTAATTCCGTACCTTAACCCTAACTTCGACTTCGGCAAGGGTTATAATTTTGTGTAAGTACACGAATATTAATTGCCGCCAGATAGTCAAAACGTTACAACTCCTCTTAAAAGAAAATAAAATCATACACGACCAAATATGTATTAAATCTGGGGTTTGATGAAAGACTTCAAAGGTTGTAACATTCCAATTTAATATAGATAATTATGTTGCGCGAAGTCGTTGTGACGCCTCAACATCCTCGGTACAATACCTTACGGGTCTTAGATTTAAGTTAGTTTTAATATTATATAAGTTATTTTTGTTAAGTATTCTTGTGTATATAAAAAATAAATTTGACTTTAATCAAAATTAGATTGGAGTTCGCTACTTAAGTACCTGCGGGGTAATCACGTAACGATATGTACTACCGTTGGTACATATTTAATGTCACTTTCAGTATGGGATTTGACATTTAAATCTATCGTACTAACGGTCGAAAACGTTACGTGATTACCGCGCTGGGCTAAAAATAATATAGGTAGGTAAGATACGAACAATACCTCCGAAAAACCAAGAGCCTCCATATGTTACGTTACCTGCGGTGTATCCATAAGGCGACTTCATGGTTTGTCGGTGCGGAGGCAGTACGATATGAGAAAAGTGTCAAATGTCAGTGTCAGCTGTCAGTCGACTCGGTACTATTTTTTACTGCGCCCCTATATTTAAAAGAGTTCTTCCTGACTGGCGCGGGATGCGCGGTAGCGGGATGATGCGAAGGCGGTACTGCTTCGCATCTGCGCATGATATTACTACTGCGCAAAAGTAATACTGACAGTGTTCCGTCAAGTGAGAATCTTTGCGCCGTCAGTAAATTTACGTCAAAGAAGAAAATGTCACATATCGATCCCGCCCCGCCAAGTCCGGAAATCGCCTTAGGTACAAGTGTATTGGGAAAATATTTAATAATAAATAGTAATGAATTTTATACTAAGTAAATAGTCAGTCAATATCGTACCTATTTCACTCAAATTTTCTACTTCAAATTTCTGCCATGAGTCACTCTCGAGAGTTTTTAATTGGCTTGCTTCAATGGCACAAGGACAAGAGCAATGCAAGCAATCGCTTTGCCACGGTGAATAAATAAAAAACAAACCGCCGCTCAAAAGCGGTCGCCCGAGTTCGTAGTTAACCACCGAGTCATCGTTGACGATCAATAAACTTCAACTAGACTCCTGCTAGACAGTATTTGTTGGAGACAAGTTTAATACAAGTTTTGATGGATTGCTTGTTCTGTGCTATATTTATATAGATACTGTAGCAATTACTTTGGTTTTGATTTTCATATGTTCGAAAAACACTGACTATAATACGAACGCTTTGCGCTGATTGTATATTCCAATTTATTTGGAACTTCGTCAATTCAATTTAAATTGTATTGATTTCAGTTCACATCGAATTACTACGTTTATATTGGGATGATGCTTTTAAAATAGATTTTTCACTTCTCATGCTCGAGAAGTGTCATATTTTAGGCTTGTCAAGCGGGGCTAACGTACTACATTTAGCCCCTAGGGAAAATATGAATACCTACAGTTATGATTAGCAAAACATTTAATTTTGACCATATTAAATCCACCAGTCATAAACCACTCAAAGAGAATATAACGACTAAAACCACTAGTTTTTCTGTTTAAAAAATTTGAGAGGTATTGGGTTTCAACCAACCAGATTGCAATTTTACTAAAATCGATCAATCAGGATGCAGCAGACACATTAAGTTGATGTAGTCCCTCTTTATCCACGGCACCAAAAAGTTTAGATACATACTGGAAGTTGCGTGCCAAACATTAGTTTGCATCTAGAAAACATGACACATATGACGTCACCCGACTGCATTTCTTTCATTCTTATACATCTCTATCATTCTAATACATTAGAATGAAAGAGATGCAAGCGAACGCTGCTTCTAGCTTCAAACGAATGTTCAGCACGTAACCTCCAGTATGTACCTATGTATACTTCTTGCACGGCACTGACAGAACACAAATAAAAAAGCTAAAAACTTGTCAAAAATCCCTCAAAGGTGTTATATGTTTTTATTTTACACATAGCTGGAAGAGATCCCTCATAGGGATAAGTTCGCCTTTGTACTTTAATCTTATGTGACATGTATATTGTTTTAACCTGTTTAACATTATTTAATCTATTCAATCGAACAACTAAAAAAAGGGACATTGCAATAAAAAAAAAAAAAACTAAAAACTAAAAGCTACTTATAAATAAAAAATATCTTCTAAATCAGTGCCGATGGGGAGTGTGCCCAGAAGGCTGGCCGCATTGCCACGCTGTATAGCAACGCTAACGCGTTGTGCAAAGTATTGGCCAGCCCTCTGGTCACCTGTGGCTTCGATCAGGCGCGCCGCTAAATCTTTATAAATGCGGCGCGCGCTCTGTCCCCACGGCCCCAGCGTCTCGACCCCAAACGCCTCAAATATGTAACCACTACCGAGGGTGGCGTATTTGCGGCGTTTGAGGTCTTCTGCTGTGGATGCGGCATTTCCAGCATTTTTGCTGGTACCTGGAAGATGGGACGGTGCGAGGGTGTCTACACATGTAGCATCCCAGATCAGGGGCCGTCCCATCCTCCAAGGCACCAATGTCATGCCGTCGGGCCTCTTGCCGTCGTCCCTTGCCAAACCAACGGGTTCTAGGATGGCTGGAACTTTGACGCTGACAAGGGCCCTTCGGATGACATCGTTTATGCTGGCGTGACGGGGTATGCGCCCAGTGCTTCTACCACAAGAGAGGCCGTGGTGGCCCAGGGTATCTACCATCGCACCACATTGGCACCGATGTGTAGCGTTTGTTGCCGCCCCTATTCGCAAACAAGTCGCTAGTCTAAAGGTGGAGTTATCTAGGAGGGTGCCTATAGAAGGAGAAGGCAGTGCCTGTAGCCACAGACCCGACTCCCACTCCACGGTGGCAAGGAGACGAGCTCGATCTGCCGGACCAGTTGACGTGTTAACTAGATTATTCCGTACTAGTTGGCAGAGCGGCTCGTCCCATTGTCTCTGGGAACAGGAATTGACAGGCGGGTCAGCATTGGGACAAGTAACTGACCAAACATTCTTAGCCTCAGTGCAATGGGCAGCCTCTATGGCCCCGAGAGAAGGTGTTAAAATACTTTCAATTAGGTTTTGGGCGCTATGCACAGAGGACAAGAAGGCAGGCAGTGATATACTCGAAATTTTGCGGATTCCCAGGCCACCGTGTCGAATAGGTAAAGTGGCCTGGGTCCAGGATCTATCGTCAAAAGGTATATTAAGGACTGATGATAAAGTGTCTTGGATAAGGGAATCTAGTTTTAGGAGAAGGGTTGGGTGCTTCCAGAGGTGGCTGCCGCGAAGAACATACGTAAATTTGGGAACGAAAAGGCAGTATCGAATGATTGTGTAGGCGGTATGCATGTTTATATTTAATAGACGATCGGAAACAGATTTAAAATTTTGAATTTTGTCGTTGACGTATTTTTCAAAAGATTGATCCAGAATGGGGCAGCCAAGGAGGTGCAGCAGGTTTTCATTGACTATTTTTATTCCGGGTGCTATATTTTTGAAACTTTGTATTATTCGGTCCTTATCAGTAGCTGAGTCGGAAACAAATAGTTCGCACTTGGAAAAATTTAGAAATAATCCTATAGACTTGAGATCGGCTGACAGTTTTTGTAAGTCATTCAAGACTGTATCTGCATCACCCCCTATTGTACCATCGTCTAGGTACCATACATTTAATTTAGAATTTAGAGATTGTATGAATGGATGAATGGCGAGGCTAAAGATGGCTGGGCCTAAGGGATCACCCTGCTGACAGCCAACAGAGGAGGCCAAAAGATTCGATTTGTATAAAAGTTTTGCAGGAGAACTGTAACACTGCCATAAAAAACCTGTAAAGTGCTTACATACATACATACAAAAATCCATGGATAGAAGTATGATGGGGATAAGATTATCGGATAAAATAAGAACAACAACAATAAAGAAATACACAAAGATAAAGGACGTCATAAAAACAATAAAAAAGCTAAAATGGAAGTGATCTGGACATACTGTCAGAGGAAAGGAAAAATGGTCAAAATGAGTGATGCATTGGTTCACAAGTGACAGAAAGAGGAAACGCGGTAGACCATTTATGAGGTGGTTGATGACATTAAAGCCGTAGCAGGCAGCACATGGACAAATTGGACAAGAGTCACCAAAGATAGAGAGAAATGGAGACAGCTGGAGGAGGCCTTTGCCAACTAGTGGCATACAGACAGGGATGTCGATGCATAATTTTGTGTTATAATAAAGCTATACAGTGTTAAACTTATGTTAAAAGTGTGTTAAAACTTTACTTAAACTAAGATGTATATATATATTGTAAATAAAATACTGTCTAAATAAAGGCTAGGAATATTGAATTGAATTGAGTCCCTCTTTCACAATAATCAAAAAAGTGATGAAATGTTTAAGCAACGCTTTGAAGAGCTCAATGCAAAGTCAGTAAACGAACCATGGTGTCTATGTTGTGTATGTCAAAGCAGTTTATAAAAAAAGCCGCCTTTCCCGCCGTATTACATACAATATGTTCGCGGTGGAATTCATTATTCATTTTGGGTGGATTAATTAATCATTGTTTGTTTATTTTCTCGCAATCGAAGTGAATATAGTAGAGGGTATAACTCTGGTCTCACTTCGTTCGGGAAATAATCACCTCGTGGGTATATTGTCATACAATCTACTATTAAGGATGATTCACGCTAGACCGTTCCGTGTCCGGGCCGGCCCGTTTTCTAGTAGGTACAAGAAATTGACGGCCATCGCGCGTCCTGTATTAGAAAACGGGCCGGCCCGGACACGGAACGGTGTACTGACCAACGGTATTGTAATATTTGTTTTTATTATTCTGCTAAAATTTTCTAATATTATGCCAGCGCTGAAATAAAATAATGGCTAGTAGGTAAACCATTGCATTAATCATACATACAAAACACACATAAAAAAATTAAGGCGCCGTGGTGGGCAAGCTCTCTCCATACAAACTTTGTGCAAGTTTTTCTTCGCTTGTGTTTGCACTACACTTCTGATTTTTGGTCAGTAAGCTTATTTTTCTGTTAGCCATAACCTCGAGATTTTTTTTAAACGTTTGTATTTTTTATTTTTTTGAAATTATTGTTTTTTTCTTGAGATTCTTTGTATAATCCAATATTTACAAGGAAATATTTTTTTTATTCGGGAGTGCCAAAACCGACGAATAAAAAGTTTGTATGGAGAAGGCCTTGCCCTACCTTGTGAATATGATAAAAGTCTTAAAATCATTTGATACTTTTTTGAAAGTTTGATTTGAAAGTTTCTTAAAATGTATATGTTTATTTTTGATTAGATAAAAGTAAATTAAAAACTACTATCAGGAGTCTTATGTTTCAATAAACAATAAGCTGTTGGACCTAAAGTCAATATTTCACGACCAAAACAGCTAATCACTCGTTTTTCCATGCAAGTCTTAATACGGGGCCCGTGTGATGTCACGTCACAATTGTTGTCAATTAGTATGGGACGTTTTCAGGGCTCAGACTTTATATATTATTATATTAATAATACCTACATTATATCTTAATGATTCTAAATTTCCCCTCTTGACATTCAGATTTTATTCTAGAAACTGTCTAGATTATACTATTTTCTATATATTTATATTTTACACATTGACGATCTTTTTGTGAATTTATTTTACTCTTTTTGACATAACTGCACTACAGCAATTCAACATATTTTTTTAATTATAATTGTATGAATAAATTGCTCTGATTAATACGATTCAAATTATGTAATGTAAAACTGACGATACAAAAGTGCTTGTTGCTAGCAATATTCTTAGGCCTAGGCCTATTTGAATAAAGAATATTTTGAGTTTGAGTTGATACTTAATACCCTACCGTTCACTGTAATTTTAGTATTTTGTGTTGTACTAATTTTAGTTGGTTAGTAACTACAAACATTTGATCCTCTCTAAAAAGTGATTCTAAATGGCATTATAAAAAAATGTATACCTACCCTATTCGTTGTTCCAGAATCCCTGTTCCCCCGGTTCGTGGAGCCGGTGACCAACGTCACGGTGACTGTGGGCCGCGACGCGCTCTTAGCGTGTGTGGTAGAGGATCTGAGGGGCTACAAGGCACGTATATTATATGATATTATACATTTACATTTGATGGTATACATGTATAACGTAATTGCATAATAAATTAAATCTTCAAAATACGAGTAGATTTCCTATAAGAGATTTCCTTTATTTGGGTCCGTAGTATTAGTTGGTCTGCCGTAGTGACCATAAACTAGATTTTAACACAAATCGTATACTATTGCATGTAGCCAATGTAGCTTAACATGGCCGGTTTGTGTCAGATATGTATGTAATAATTATGAAAGCAAAACTATAATGCATAACGATGTTAATTAAACTAGTATATGTCTTTATAATAATAAAATAGCTACCAAGCACAGTTGTGAAGTTGTTTTGTTTATGTATACCGTAACGTTAATGATGCAGTCAAAATAAAACACTTCATATTTCAGTCATCCATCATAGTCACGATGTAGGTCGTCACAATTACCTTGTCAGTATGAATCAAGTCAACAGAACACTTACCAATGAATTATACCTAATATAAAAAGTAAACAGGAAACAGCAATACATTACATTTATTAGGTAGTACAACGTAGGAAACCGAAATACGTCCTTTTTTCGCTCGAGGCTCGTGGGTTAAAAAGGTACACTACTGTGCCTAGTAAGTTATTATTCTTTAATTTCTTATTTCCAATACATACATTTTTCTAATGATGTTTTAGTAATGACGGTAAGACCTGTCGTTTGTCAAATCTAGCAATTATTGACGAATACTTGATCGAATCGTTTATCAAGCCTAAAATATATTTTGTCACATATTAGACACGACTACCGCTTTAGATTAGTTGGTAGTGACCCTGCCTACGAAGCTGGAGGTCCCGTGTTCGAATCCCGGCCGGGGCATTTATTTGTGTGATGAGCACGAATATTTGTTCTCGGGTCTTGGATGTTTTCTATGTATTTAAGTATCTATTTATCTATATAAGTATGTATATCGTCGCTTAGTACCCATAGTACAAGCTTTGCTTAGTTTGGGACTAGGTTGATTTGTGTCCACAAATATTCATTTATTTATTTATACCTCATAATTCGCCTCATACCAAAAAAAATGGTACTTATTTTTATTTACACCGTATTTTTTTTATGCGACTGCCCAAAAAAAGGAGTGTAATGTTTTCAGGTTTCATGTATGTTTAATAAGTATTGATATTTAGTAACGATATGACTATATAGTAATAGGTACGACTTTATTGAGACCACTAAGCTGCCGTCCTATTTCTAAAACCAAACTAACCCACAAATTATAGTTTTGAGATATGAGCAAAAAACGTTAAAACCAAAATTTCTAGGAAATGTGTACATTTATTCCAGATTTCTTTTATATAAAAATTCAAACTAAATTTGTGCTTCCATTGTTATTGCACTATTTCGTAAAATAATGAATAGGTTTTTTTACAGAAAGGTTTTTGTGTTTTAGTGTTGCAAATAATTACTAAACTATCAACGATATTACACTTAAAACACCGTTAAGTATACCTTAGCCGTTCTTTAACATCGCATAATAAACAAAACATAGCTAAATAACGGCTAAGTCACTTAACGAGTTTATAGTATTTGTTATTGGGAAAAGATTACACTGAAAAACTTTAAATAAGCACGTTATTGGACTTTAACCGTTTTGTAGCTATGCAATAACTGCAAACATTCAAGCAAGGTGTATGCGTTCCTAATTTAAAAACACGTTAAATGATGAACCATCGCCTCTAACTGTGTTTTAGTCACGTAATCCTGCTGAAATTGTTTTAGTGTTTTTGGCAAAAAACCTCGTTAGTTGCACTATTATACAAGTATGTTATTAAAATAATTGAATTGTTTAAATAAATAAAACAAAACTGTATACACTGTATCCACGTATAGTTAGTATTGCACTTTTGTATGTAAACGGAAGGGACAAAAGAATGTTGGTGGGTGTATACCATTGCACCTGAATGGCAGAGCAGGCTTACATACCGGCGCGACTTACGGAATTATAATAATATTATTATTTGATTTACGTTCCTGGGTACACAAACCGAAACGCAGAGTAAGTGGGAAATAGTAAAAAAGCAGAGTCATGCAGAAATGTGCAGAAAATAATCATCCATTAAGCAAATTATTATCGTTGAAAGTAGCTGATCTAAGTAGAGCATTAAGCGTCTGCACCGTACGAAAGACAGATGTCAACTGAACTTTGGCTGCCATGTAAAGCCATCCTATGTACAGTCGTTACCATTTGCGTGCTTTCTCAGATTTCTGGTACTAACTAGTTACCGTGGATAGAGAGTTGCAGATGCATATTTATTTATTGTATTTGTTTACAGAAAAAATCCTCCTTGGGAAAAATACTCATTAAACTTAATGTGAAATCTTTATTCAATAACTTACAAATTATTAATAATGTGCGTGCAGTTGGATATATACATTATAAAAAATGGTTTTAATCGATGCGCGGGAGGGCCGCGCCGTCGTTGAACCCGAGCCATCTGGCAGAGGGATCGGCGCATCGTGCTGCGGATCCACGTACTGGTGGCACATACGAGTATCACAGCGACGCTGATTTTTGCTCTGAGCCAGCCCAGTATGGTACTTAGAGAGCAATTTCAGAGTTCAAGGACGCCATCACCTGATGTTACAAGTGGTGTGAAAGTAGCATGTCGTATTTCGCAGGCATTAGAGTATTTTCTGTTTTTATCTTCGGCTGATTATGGAGAGATGTGACTGGACGTGAGAGGTAGGAAAGAGCGTCGGTGTCAATTAACAACACGGATATCGAATAACGCCTGCCTCTGAGCAACCCATACGCCAAGTTCGCCTAGTGATTAGGCCTCCGGTTTTAAGTATAACAGAGCGCGTGATCAGTGTTGAATCGCTGTTGCCGCAGCCATCGCATAATTATGACTGTGTCATGGAGTTTGATATTCTGTTGTATTGTATTGATGGCGCATATCTGAATTCTAGTGGGGATAGGTTAAAGTGATCGTTTTTTGTAGGAATAACTGAGAACCGGTTTGAGGACTTCGTTTTCGTCTTGAATGCGATGGATCTTTCAATCGTTCTTTTCTTGTTAGTGGTGATTTTTGCTAGGATGGTTTCTAAAAGTTTGTCACTGAGGGCATATTTATCTTTACGGCCTTCTTTGCATGTTTTAGAGATTTATTATAGTCGGATAGGACAATTTGTTTCTTCTCTAATAAGATTAATAAGGCATCTGTGAGAGCTGTGCAACCTTTCTTGGAATTTTCGTATTTTAAGTTAGTGACGTGTGGGTCGGATTTTGCCTTTATGTGTATTTTATTACTACCAAAGAGTGCTGGCAGGAAGATCATACTTACGTAATGCATGTGTCAGTGGTTCAAAAAATTCATGGGAGATTTTCAGGACTTGTAGTAAGAATGACCATTGGAATTGATTTTTTTTGGTTAGGGCTGTCAGTCCGCTTTAGGGGAGTTTTTGGAGATTTCTGTGATTTTTTTCTACTGTGAAAAAGAATTTGTTAAAACTATATATTTTTTTTAGAAATCTTCTGAAGGAAACTTCCCAAAAAGCGAGATCCAGTCATAATGCCCCTGAAGATCTGGTAAGCTGTTTGCTTGTCTGTTTCGGATACAATGAGCAATGTTTTTTTAGCTTGCGGGAAGTATCCAAAGGAAGGTCCTATACTGCTTAATTTATCTCACTAATTACGTAGGTAGTATTGGTAACTATATAAATGATATTTATTCAAGGTTGAAAGTTAATACTGGGTAAGTACATAAAAATCTTCCTACACCACTTCTAATGTAGACAATATCCAAAGTATAGTGCACAAAAAATGTATAGCGAGATATATTATATACTTTCCTCCGGTTTCGAGACATTTTGAGACGAGAAATATGCATCCATCACTCACTACACCACTATACACAACCTCAAGCGCACGCGTCGCTCGGCTGACTGGCCCTATGAAGTAAAATCGGGAGGATAATATTTTGCGCCTAGCTACATTTTAGTGTAGCATTGCTGGTTATCCGGGTTTAAGTGTTGCATTCTTCTGTTTTTAATGTAATTATTCATGGCTAAATCACAGTTACTAGGTTTTAGTGTTGTATTTTCAATAGGAATCACAAGCAAATACTTACAAAAATAGGGCTAAGGGTATTTAGCCGTGTTTAAGCGTAGTAACTGTTTTCTTGTATAGTATTTGATAAAAAAGTTACAGCATAAAAAAAGTTAAGAAAAACGTAAAAGGACTTTAACGGCGTTTTTGTCTAATAACCGTTTTTTAGCTATGAATCATGCTAGTGATTTATTCAATTAAACAACAGCTAAGGGCTTTTATATTGCTTATAGTGTAGTAATGTTGGTTAGCGACTTTATAGTATTGTAAAGTGTCATATTATCATGCACTTAACGTGGTAGGTCGACTCCATATCTTCGCAACCACAAATGATAAAAATATGATTCCAAGACCATTCGGTGGAGCTGTTCTTTCTATTTTAGCCCATGTAAACTATCGAAAACTGCTAAAAAGCAGCTTAGTTCGGTTTTAGACATAGGACGGCAGTAAGGGCCAAGCTACAATATAATTGTTTACAATTTCCCAGAATGCTTGTGTTTTAATGGGCTTTGCGAAGTCGGAATGGAAAGTCTGCGGACTTATGTTTCTCACTGCAGGGGTTTCAATTTGGGAGCTCAGAAGAAATAAACTGCTTTCCTTGCTCTTACGGCTCCCGTGCATTCATTTGATTATTTCAACATTTACCTACGTTTAAAATAGCCTACTTAGGTAAAATAGTTAACTTAGGTACGGCAAACGTGACGTGAAACGTCCACATTATTGCGAGCAACCAAGAATCCGATTTCTGGCTATGACATTATACCGACTTACCCTAACGCTTCTGAAGAACAATTAAACCAAATTTATGGTGTCGACATGCATTTGAGCAATTTTAAGGACTCAATACAATACAATATATACGAGTCAATATGACCCGCATTTAAAGACCAACGTGGGTTGCCACTAAAATAAAATAGGTTTACTGTGGTACCTAATACTGCATTTTGTATTTTATATGCTAAATAAACATGTTTCTTCTTCTTCTTCTAATATTTTCCATTTTTTTAAAGACAGTACTAAGAATATTTATTTTATTGGTACTTTTAAACGTACGATTTAAATAAGCAAGTTCATGCAACATACTTACACAAATACAAAAAACCCTATTAAATATTTAACCATAACATTTCTTTGGTAGCAAAAGTGTTATTGCACTGGTAATACTTCAGTTGTTAATAATAACATTTGGTACGATTTATAAACATTAGTTGTGTAGCAATGTTAGATTCAATTTAAATATTTCATGTGTAGCTATTTATTTATTACAATCATCTGCCAAAATGGCAGCCATGACACCATCGGCAAATTTAAATTTTCACTCTGTCAGACTGTCATTCTCATTCAGTTTTCATTCGAAATATTATACATCTGTTCAGAGTGCCCGAATGTGGTTGCTCCACGGTGATTTCTGCTTTGTTGAGTTTTTGTTAAAGTATTATAAAGTTTTTGGTTATATTGTAAAGTTTTTGTTTATTGTTAAGTTCTTGTTTATTGTAAAGTTATTGTTTATTGTTAAGTTTTTGTTTATTATTAAGTTTTTATTTTTCTTATCGTTGTTACATTTTGTTGTTGAAGTGTATGGCGACTTTGCGAATGATTTCATACGTATTATTCGTAAAATCCATCCATCACGTACAAAAGATAATCTTTCACCAAAGAAGAAACGTCCTAAAATAGCTAGGACTGTTTCTCAAAAAAATGTCCATGAATAAACATGTGCGTAATAATTGGCCATTTGGAAATTATTATTTTTTATTTATTTATTATTATAAAAGGTACAATCTTACAAATAACGTCTGTCCCACAAAACAAATGTTGGCCATATCTACAAATATTGGCTATATATACAAACAATGTAATAAAGGTTGGTTAGATATGAAATATCCGGTTGACAAGTGGTTGAAAATGACATAAGTGACTTTGACACTTATGATTTATGAAAGTGACAGATATGTCGTAGTTTCTTTTTGTCTTGAATTAAAAAATCGAGAGTATATTTAAATTGTGTATGAAGAAATGATTGACGACCGCTTTAGCTTAGTTAGTGGTGACCCTGCTTACGAAGCTGGAGGAGGTTCGAATCCCGGTCAGGGCATTTATTTGTGTGATGAGCACGAATATTTGTTCCTGGGTCTTGGATGTTTTCTATGTATTTAAGTATCTATTTATCTATATTAAGTATGCCGTCTATGTATCGTCGCTTAGTCTTAGTACCCATAGTACAAGCTTTGCTTAATTTGGGACTAGGTTGATTTGTGTAAGATTGTCCACAAATATTTATTTATTTATTTTATAATCTCAATGGGTACCTATACGAAAAACTTGTTGAAATTGTGAATCCTCCCAGATTTTCATCGTACGCAAAAATAATAAAATACCGATAACATGCTGTTGAATGTCATATTGGAATACCTTGCAACTTTGGTAATATTAAACCTACCTTGAATTTATAATATGCGATACGTGATCGGTCCCAGCGTGCAGGCAGAGCACGCGGTAAAAGCCACACTTACTACCGGATCGGATGGGACGAATATCCGTACAGAATTGCGATGAATCGAGAGAATTTTACAATATTGCCATATATTTTATACTTGCCAATGAGTACCGAAGGAACGAATTTTAGTTTCTATGCATAAACACCCACGTCGTATTGTTATCTAAAACGCTCTTACCTCTCATAAAACCTTAAATACATTATAACTAGGTTTGAATTATGTGCATTATAATAGTTATAATTTTAAGGCAACGGAGAGCCGCTGCTTGCTATGAATACGAAATCAGGTAATTTTGTGACATTTGCTTAAGAAAAAAATCTTTTGGGGACTTGGGGAGGTACTTATAAAAGCTTGCACACTTAATAATTTAGCTGATTGTCTGTCATCGTTTGTGAAAATTGACATACTCGTACAGCCACGCCACAGTAACTAGAACCAATATTGATTTAAACTCCGACTGAAACGAAAACTTGCGACCAAGGATGTTGTGACACGTCGAAACGTCGGCCATACTTAAATAAAAAAAGGAGAATAATACTTGTACTCGATTAAGTCCCGTTTACCAATGATACCCCGCACCTACTTGATTCAATGTTTGTTTTTCGCAAGTCTTATTTAACTTCACGTGTGAGTAGGTACATTTATATTGCTAATAGAAGTAAAATATGACGAACTCAGGCGTCGCATCGACGTATTTTTTTTACGTTTGGCTATATTTAATTATGTCAGGTAACAATTACATAGAAATTTCTTATGCACAAACTTGTGACAATGAGTTATTTTTCTTGTGAAGTCACTAGTAAAACCTAAAGCAAGAGATTTGATATTTATTTAAATGTCGTAATCTATTATTCCTTTTTTCAGAGGAATTATTAGGTAGTGATTGCTGCCGTAAATTATTGTACTAAGTGTGAAGCGTAACCGGAGCCGTAACAAGCCGGGCTGGTGTTTTAGCTCGGCAATCGTGCCGAGTGCGCGCACGTCATTGGCGCTCGCGAGGAAGTTTTAACAAGCCAACTTAATATCACTTTGCTCGGAATGCACGATTCGCCAGATATTAATCATGCAGGGCGACTAGTTAGTGAAATTAGAGCATGATTTATAAGTGGAGCGTTTAAATTCTGTAGCTGGGTGTCTGGAGTTACTAATTAATTGCTTGTTGTAAAATCCCAAGTGGAACGTACCTTTAAGGTTTATAAGTTTGTGTGTTTTAGAGCAACGGTGTAGTCGCGCAATATTTGTAAAACTTTCAATAACCCAATTTCGTGATATTAAAATTAATGAAAATAATAATTCTACCGTCCTCCGAGACTGTTATACATACTATATTATTACATATTAATAACAAAATAACAACGTTACGTTCGTATTTTAACTTCAAACATATTCTCAGGTTATATACCTATGTATACCGTTTTCAATATAAACCCATCCCAATCAAGGGTATTTGCGTTAGTAAGTAGATTAAAGATTAACAACGTGTCAACGGATTAACTCGGCAAAAGCTGAACATTTATTGCTATTTCACATCTACTAATACGACGAATTCAAACCACTGCAACTATCCCATCCATCCCCACTCCCAATTTCGACTTTATTAGTTATCAGGATTAAAATATGTATACCTAATTTTCTAGACGGACAGCGTTAGAATTGTACCTACAACCTAATACTGGTGAAAATACAAAAAAGTTTTAATTAAAATTGTTTAATAGGTAGCATGGGTCCGCGTCGACACTCAGACGATCCTGAGCATCCACCACAACATTATAACGCAGAACCCACGCATCAGCCTGTCTTACAACGACCACCGCTCGTGGTACCTGCACATCAAGAGCGTGCAGGAAGTGGACCGCGGCTGGTACATGTGCCAGGTCAACACAGACCCCATGCGCTCCAGGAAAGGATACCTGCAGGTCGTAGGTAAGCAGGCATCTTAGCCAGCTGATATTGTGCAGTGCCCTAGTTACAGGATATCTGCAAGGCGTGAGTAAACAGGCATCCCACGCCAGCTGATATCGAGCAGTGCCCTGGTTACAGGATATCTACAGGTCGTGGGTAACCCAGGCCAGCTAATATCGAGCAGTGACCTAGTTACAGGATATCTACAGGTCGTAGTTAAGCGGGCAACCCAGGCTAGCTGATATCGAGCAGTGACCTTGTTTTAAGGATATCTGCCGCCGTCAGATGTCGAGCAGCATTCTTTATACCTGTACAATTAAGCGTGCCGGAGGTTAACCGCGTCTGGTATCAGATCAGCAATATCAACACTAAGCCCATGCACTCTACGAAAGGATATCTGCAGGTCATAGGTAAGCACATATACTGCTTACTGATCGCTGCGTAGCAAACGCTAGTAGATGTTGTAAGTACTGGAAAGCGAGCCATGGTCAACCGATCCCATACGCTCGAGAATAAGCATTAGTTACCATTGGATTGTGACCATTCATTTCTATGTCATTTCTATGAAGGTCATACTCCATTGGTTATTAATGCCACCAATAATTAGTGTTTTTACACTAATTACACATTTAATACTAGGTAACCATGATTAGTGTTAAGTGGTTCAACTATGCGTCTGTCAAGCGGCGGTCGTGGGTTCAAACCCCGGCCCGTACCAATGAGTTTTGGAATAAATGTAGGTACAGGATCATCCTCCTAGCGTTATCCCAGTATAGTTGCATCCTGAAGGATGCCTGGGGTCCGCTACCTAATCCCAAGATTTGCCGTAGGCACTAGTTTTTACGAAAGCGACTGCCATCTGCCCACATGTAGGTACAGAATATCATTATTTATGTACAGGGTATGTGAAATCCCTAATCCGCACTGTGCCAGCGGATTGGAGACTTCACAATGCCTTTGAATTTCTTCGCAGATTTGTCCAGGTTTCCTCGTGATGTTTTCCTTCATCGGAAAGCTAACGGTAAATATCAAATGAAATTCTGTAAGTACATAAATTACAAAACTCATTGAGTACGGGCTGAGATTCGAACCCACGACCGCCGCTTAATATATGCATGGTTGAACCAACTGACTGCACTAATAATCATGGATACCTAATATTAAATGTGTAATTAGTGTTTGTATAGATGGACATACTCCAATGGTAACTAAGTCCATTCAGGTAAGCTCACTATTACATGCTAGAAGCTGGATTGTGATCGCCCTGTACATACTTCAGGATTACGTGACTAAGCAAAGGCTTTGATGCAACAGAGCGACGGACTAAGAGGACGCCGAGCGAACGTGTGGCGGCCGACCTGCCTTTACGGAAACCACACTAACTATTTACTAATATCTGGGCTACCGAGCTTTGCTCGGCGTTTTCCCGGGCATGAGACCTAGCTAGATCGATTGCTCGTCCCCGAAAACCCCCACATACCAAATGTCATCAAAATCGTTAGAGCCGTTTCGGAGATCCCCGAAATAAATATATATAGAAATATAGATATATACAAGAATTGCTCGTTTAAAGATATAAGATAAGATACATAAGATACATATTATGTATTAAATACATCCCGACGTTTCAAGTCATAGTTCGTTCGTTCAATCGAGGTTCTATAAATACTCGCGCTCTCCCAATCCTATATCTGCCCTGACAATTGTAATATTTCGAAACAGGGATTAGGTATATTGCTTTATTTGTAAGTGTAAGATATATTTCAGATCGTCACCTCTGAAAAAAAATTGTCCCCCAGTTCTTAAAATTATACATAAAGAGCCAATTTTAATGTGTGGGATAAAAGAGAGTACAGTTTTACGTTTTTTTAACTATGCCGTCGAACACAGTATAATGTAAACTGTGCCGATGATCATAACGTGTGTGCCGAGCGATTATTCTTCTCGGGGATTTTTCCCATCGAAACAATGATAAATTGCACAGTTTTAATAATCCGATCGTAACAGTTCCTCGTGCGTGAGTGGTGCAGTTTCAACGGTACAGTCCGATTTTAGTAGCGTGTGTGGATATTGTAGTGAGAACTATTGACGGGGTGCATGCATGTTTAGTTTTAGTTTATATACTTGTAAATCTTTATGTACTATCGAACCAACTGAATCGTGACCCACCGTGGAACCTTGTCACTGAAAATTTCATAGTGACATCGTACTGCCTGACAAGGAAAATCATTATGACACTTTCTGTGACAAGGTTCCACGGTGGGTCACGATTCAGTTGGATCGATAGTACATTCATTTCTGTTTGTTCTACAAATAATAATAAAAAAGCCGTTAAATTTTTCCTGTACCCTGAATATTTTAACGAGCACGTCCTTTCTTTCCTTATTTTTTGTCAGTTCCGCCGGTGATCATCGACAACATGACGTCGACGGACATGGTGGTGCGCGAGGGTACGAACGTGACGCTGGTGTGCCGCGCCACGGGCTACCCCGAGCCCTACGTCATGTGGCGCCGTGAGGACGGCCAGGAGTTCAACTGCAATGGCGAGTCAGGTCAGAAGAATTTTTTAACCTCAAAATGTAGTAGTGGCGAAGTCCGTCTAAATTTTGAAGGATAACATCGGCATATGCCGATGTTTGTCGTTTTCAGGAGTCGTTAACCTTTTCCGTCTATTTCTTAAATATTATCGAACAATTATAAGCACTTACTTTTTTCTATCATTAATCATCATCAAAACTGTCACACAAAAAGTATATTTGTTTGCTTTAATTACCTGCCTACTTACAAGTTATACTTTTTTCAATAAATTTTTACTACGAAAGAAATCACGGGGTAGAAATCACGTCTCTTAAAATAATTATTTTATTTTAAGAGACGTGATTTCTACCCCTGAATGGCGATGTATATGTAAGGCCTTACCCGATAAACGCCTCTTTTGGCGAAATTAGCCAACTTATTAGCCATTCTTGAGAGCTTAGGGCACACAATCAGTTGTTACTGTAATCCTGACTCGTACAAAATATCTGTAATTCTAATTACGTAAGCTGCCTATGTGTAGGCAAATTCGCAATTAGACGATCTTAACCGACATTGGCGCTAAGTTCGTACATTGCGCCGTGTTTTAAAAACGCGTGCTTATTTAATTAACCAATGCCTTTTATATGAGTTTCGCAAGTTTAGATAGCAAACAACTAAATATTTGATCAACCAGTTTCAGAAAACTGGACTTTAAGGCAATGGGATAAGCAAAATTTGTCGATCAGTAATTTTTAAAATGAAGTATGCCGGTCTTCGCCGGTTTGACCTTAATTATGGAAATCGGACAACATGGTAAAAAATCACTAAACATGAAACGAACTAAGAACACCATTTCTTGAATGAACTCAGTTAATACATAAGTGAACGCTTTCATTGGACAGACTGTTACAATAAGTATATTTATGTCTAAAAATTATACAAAAATGATGAACAGCACTCCGTTATAAAATAGGGACCAAAGCACTTATTTTACAACAAACAATCGGTCAAATTCTCGAACGTTCGATCGTCATGATGGCGTTGGCTCTCGCGGAGAAACAAAAACAGATTGAAATAAAAGGAAATCTCTAGAGCGAGAAAGTACAAGCCGGAGTTCACGTGAATGGACCCACGGACGGCACTCAACGAGGGCAACTCGAAAACCCTCCACCTCACCCTCGATTGCATAATCGAAGCGCGAATATTATCAGCCTGTCTCTATCCTAAAATATATTTCTGGTAGGGGACAATGCGATAGCTATTTCGTTGAACTGAATTTCTGGGCAATGGCTTGGGAAAGACCTTCCGGCGGAATGACGCCGACTTGAACCGATTGTTTCGCACAATAAGACCAAATTGTACAATCATCGCATAGCAGAAATATTTGCACAATTGAATCAACATTCGCTGTATGAAGCACTAGAATATGTGGTTTATTATTTTCTTTAAGCTTCAAATGTTTACGTTGTAGTCTACGCTCGAAATGTATGATGTGTGTTTATTACATGTTTATTTACAAATGTAGTTTTTAAATCTAAAGAACATGCACTGCCGGAAATTAACTTAACAAGCCTACCTGAATGATTTGCAATCATTCCTTTTTTATTAAACCTTGGCTTGGGTGCTGATGCCTTTTCCGACCAACATTCAATATCATATTAGTTATTTGGCTTTATTTATTTATTTTCAGCTTTATGACAATTAGTTACACAGGTAAACTCTGGTCTCCGTTAAATAAACCAAAATTAAACGCTTTAACCGTCGTACCCTAGTAGTCATAGTCATAGTGGTTCTCAATAATTGCAATTAATAATTAAATTAAATCCCTGGCAAAAAATAAACACATTTTAATACGATGTGGGAACTGTTTTTCAATTAAAGTTATATTTTACGTAAACCCAATATAGGTACGGGAAGATGAATTAATAGTAAGATAAAATAAGGTTCTTAAATAATACAACCGTTCAATTTCGATTCGATTAACTTAATTTTATATAAATTTTTAAAAAATGTTCTGATTTGTTTTAGTTTAACGTGGAAGTTACCACGATCAAATTGTCAATTAAGTTTTGCCTTGCATTCTAAGCTAGCGACCCCTCTGTATTTTCTTCCAAGGCTCATAACCTTTCGCCACTCTAATGGGTAAGTTATAAGCTTGACCTCATTTTAACCGGACCACATAAGGTAGGCTAGAGCCTCGGGTATTAGCGAGAGAGATAGAGATTAGGGTTCGATTCCCATCTCTGGCTGCGTGCGAGATCACAGTTCATTTATGTACTGTATCTGTGTCAAATATTTCAAAAATATATTTCTAGGTTTAAGTACTATGTTTTGTTTCGTCACAAAATATGTTAGATAATGAGATTTTTCTTAATTAAATTATGTAATGAGAAACGATATGAATGAGTGTATCATATGAGTGTGAGTTTGCTCGGCGGACGTGGCGCAAGCACATCTCCTGCCAGCATCTCCTGATGATGCCTCGGAGAGAGGCGAAACACGTGTCGAGGTTTTTGTCAATATTGGTGGTGGTTTCTTGTATTTACTTGCATGTTTCCGTGTGCGGAGTGAGGGTGGGTGCATTCCGTGCATTAACCGCATGCCAAATAGGCAAGTTGGTTCATCTCATTATCACTGATAGACCTACACCTATTACATAATATGTGCCTACACGTTCTTTCAGCGGTATAGCAATAGTACATTATTGCCGTGGCCGGGAAGGGAGCTATTGCAGGCCGAGTATTTGTTTAAACGGACGAGCTTGCGAGTCCGTTTAATTATAATACGAAGCATGCAATTGCCATTCCGGCCGAGGCTAATACAGTGCTTTTCTCAAAAATGGGGAAAATACGACAAAAATTTAATTAAGATTTGATAAACATAACCTTAAAACGTCAAAAACATCATGTTTTCCCGCCGTTTAAGTGTATTTTCCACCGAAAAACGCAAATTATTCGAGACACATAAAAAAAGGTCGCGTTTTCAACAGAAAAATACGAGCTGAATTGGCTGAATACGACCTCTGCCTCCTTTTATATGACAGTTTCTACATTTTAAAAAGTTTATAACTCGACAAATATAGGAATCTATATGTGACATTGCAGGCCATATAATAGGTATGTGGCCTGCAATGTTTTTTACTTTTTAATTTGGATCTGACCTTAAACTATACACTTAACCTTCCAATATGTAGCGACTAAAGTCCAGTTTGCGGGCCATTTTTGAGAAAAGGATTATTTATGTGTTTGTTATTGTTGTTGTGTTTGATGATTTATGTTAATGAGTCATCAAAGCCCCACGCTTTTAGCGATGCATTTCCAATATTATCTCGTTCCCGATTTCGTAGCACCCTTAAACCATCTATTTTGTCACTGTCATCTCTGTATTGATATCAGTTGATGCTGTTACAGATAACTATTGACTCAATCAATAAAACTAAATGGTCGGGCAGACGGCTTTTTATTAGGCTTACTCCTGAAGATGCCTATTTAGATACATTCTAACGAATAAGTTGCGAGGCGACTCCATCTATCTTTTGGTACTTGTATAGCATTAATATTTATTTTATCTATGGAATACGTTAGTTTTAGTACTGTATTACTTAGGGTCGGTTGCACCAGCTTACGATTACAGACCGGTCATCGTTAACCCTTTGACCGCCAAAGCGATAGTGTGTCGTCGTGCCCAGTACGCCAAGCACTGTTTTTTTGGTGTAATGTCTAAACCAATAAAAACAGTTCATAAATGTTTTTTTTGCATGATCAAAGTACAGGAAGGTGTACCTGTACCTGTACTCCGCGGAGCGCTCGTGGCCCAGCGGCGCTTGTGTCGGGCGCGGTCAGTACATGGATGGGTGACCGCTTTGAGTGGTTACTAACTGAGCGCTCCCGTACTTTGGAAGGCACGTTAAACCGTTGATCCCGGCTGCTGTCTATGACAGCAGTCGTTAAGCCAAGTTGGAGGCCTTCGGGGGGCTTGAGAACTTCTAACAGTCAAGTTGCCCACTCACTTGACAAAGGGGGGTCGAAGTTGCACCACGTCCGTAGGGAAAGTACCCACCGCTACCCTACACGTGACCCCTGGGTGGTTCTAAAAGTGCAACAAAAACTGGCAACCGTACTGTCTTCTCGAAGATCTCACAGTTCTAAATAAATGCCATACGATAAATAAAATAACCTTCACTCCGACCTTTTAAGTGGTTGTTGGCGTGGTGGGCACGACGACACGCAACCACTTTATAGGTTCTTGGCGGTCAAAGGGTTAAATATCACGCCGGCAGCTGTCATACCATAGAAACTGTCACACTTTCCATACTCATACTCGTTTATTCATAATATTATTGGAATATTACATGTCAGTAAAGATATTATTACAATGACGACCGCTTAGCTTAGTTGGTAGTGACCCTGCCTACGAAGCTGGAGGTCCCGGGTTCGAACCCCGGCCGGGGCATTTATTTGTGTGATGAGCATGAATATTTGTTCTTGGGTCTTGGCTGTTTTCTATGTATTTAAGTATCTATTTATCTATATAAGTATGTATATCGTCGCTTAGTTCCCATAGTACAAGCTTTGCTTCGTTTGGGACTAGGTTGATTTGTGTAAGATTGTCCACAAATATTTATTTATTTATTTATTTTTTTAATGTCAGTTTCATACATACAGTTTACGATTACAGACGGTTTGGTGCAACCCATCTTTATTATGTGTTTGTTTGATGCAGTGAACGTAGTGGACGGGGAAAACCTGACGATATCGAAGGTGTCGCGGCTGCACATGGGCGCGTATCTGTGTATTGCGAGCAACGGCGTTCCGCCCTCCATCAGCAAGCGGGTCATGCTGATGGTGCAATGTAAGTAACCTCTTTGTTTATTTGTCCATGGTAACGGTCTTTTAAAGCCTGCGCGGTAATCACGTAACGTTTTCAACCGTCAGTACGATAGATTTAACAACAAAAACAACAACAACAACAAATACTCTTTATTGCATAACCTCAACAAAAGTAACACATAGGTAACAGTACATAATGACAATGAGTAGAGGCAAACAACAGGCGGTCTTATTCCTAATGAGCGATCTCTTCCAGACAACCTTAGCCTTACCTTTTCTTATTTAAATGTCAAATCCCATACTAAAACTGACATTAAATACGTACCAACGATATAGTACATATCGTTACATGATTACCCTGCGGGTCACTATTATCGCTATGCCTATGCTTTCTTGTTTTTAACCCCCGTCGCAAACAAGGGGGTTATTGTACTAATTGTTTTAAACTATCCGATCATTTCAATACTGCTGTTCTCTTGATTGGTAACAGGATAAATGTATGTTGCATGATACTACCTAAATATTACAATTCAATAAAATGTTTCCAAATAACGGACTTTTGCTCAAACGGTCCAACCTAAAAGATGTCACCATTGAAATGCATGACTTTTGCTCTAGCAACAAGGTTCCAATTTCAAATTTAAGATCGTGTGGGTTGGATCGTTTATGCATAACTACTACCTATTTAGAGACTGCTAAATTTATTAATATCTGTAACTGAAACCTACAGGGTAGTAGTTAAATCATTTATCATTTATTTTCCTCGCCAGCGTTATTTGAAGGTTGTACTGTTGTGAAAATTAAATTAACCACAACCAATATTCTTCGAACTGTAAATTCATAATTATGAGCAACATGAGCATGGCCGGCAGTTTTATACGTATATCAATTGTATAATGTGCCTGTTTAAACTTTGTTGATCTTAAAATAAAAACATAAATCTTATTCCTGTTTCACTATTTTCATTTCACTTGCTCTACATCATTCAACCGGTTACCTTACATTTAGGTATTTATTTAGGTTAAACCGGTTAATTAGGTATTTAGATTCGGTTGAAATTAATGGATTTGGGAAAGTTAGTTTATAGCGATTCCTAAACTGGTTACTCGGTGTTTGGGATACGGGATCAATGATGAACGTCCATGATATGTTCATGATAAAAATGCTTCACAAAATCTAATACCATAGCAAACTAACCTTGTATTCTTAAGCGAGCGGGCATTCACCTGCTTTACACGGAGGAAGCGCTCTCTAACCGGTAAATGGAGTTCGTTGCCTGTTTGCGTTCCAAGATATTAACCGGTTAGACTTACCTACTTATGTCCTTGCGAACATAACCTTTATTATGGATTAGGTTCAAAAAGTGTGAATATAACCGGTACGGTTGCAAGCCCTGGTTCTCATAATACCTATTGTCGGGGCTTGCAGTCGCGGGACCGGCATGTAGGTACATCATTTCTCGATAATTCAGGGACCAAAATGTATACCGCGGGATTTATTTATTTTACCTACGGTTATTCAGTCACTACCAGTAACATACTGTCTTCTCGAAGATCTCACGGTTCAAAATAATTGTCATACCATAAATAAATAGTAACGATCATATGATATGACTCCGCTCCATCGCAGAATGTAAATGAACGTCATGATCGGGAATGTACGTCAATAAATATGCTGTTCCTGAAACGTTCCAGCGACGTTCCATTGAATTATTGATGTAGCATGGAATCCGTGTTGTCGATATAAACTTCGGTTCAATTAAATAACTTTCTCTCTTCGCTCTGAACACGTGCATGGTAATACAAATGAGTTATATAATTTAATATTGGAGGTTCATTTGCCGAACCGTTTAGCTCAACGATGGGCCCGCAGTCAAGGAGTGAATGAAATAAATATCAATTAGCCGTTTAATATAAAGACTCACTCACCCCAAATGGTAGTCGTAAAACAGAAGCCAAGCAAATGTACCAATATCACTTCCTCATCAGGAAGAAAGAAAATGCCCGCACATTTTGCCCGCCCCATTAACTTGGCCTCAAATTCTTCCGTTGGTAAGTACGTGAGCATTTTCACGTCGTTTTCTTTTGGCGGGAGTCAGCGTTCAGAAATATTATTTTTCTCAGGGCGGGCGTCGTTAACGAGTATTTACGAGGACACGGCGTCTCTACCTGACGGCGCCTTCCGCCGGATCGGCCGTAATTGCGCCCAATTAGAGCATTATGCTGACGTGAATACGGTACGGACGCGATAATGGCGATACTATCTCTCGCGCGCCCGCGCCGCCGGGCCCGCCTCCCAAACCAATGACTCGCTGTCTTCCCCTTAATTCACATTCCGCATCTCGAGTATTCTCGGGCTCTCGCTCCGCGACTCTCTTCATTTCCATGGGCATACGTAAAACGTTCACGTAATTTTTACTCGATTAACCAACGCAGCGGCCTTCTGAATTAAAATCATACTGAATATATTTTAGTACTTTATACATTCAGCCCAAGCATTTAGAGCATGATTCGAATATCCCAATAGTCCCAATACAGGACGATTCACGCTAGACCGTTCCGTGTCCGGGCCGGCCCGTTTTCTAGTACAAGACATCGACGGACGCGTGACGGCCGTCGATTTCCTGTACTAGAAAAGGGGCCGGCCCGGACACGGAACGGTCTAGCGTGAATCATCCTTTAAAGTTCTAATAAAGAACGATAACTTTACAGCACTCATGAGATCTTTATATTTTTGCGTTATTTTTCCTAATTACTGATTGGTCCAACCCTGTTTTAGAATACCATTTTAAAATTGAGGCGTCTTTGGAATCTAGTGTTTTTCACCCGGAATATCGACAATTCATTCAATGATACTTTTACTTTTACAAGACAAGTGGAGCTCAAAATCAATTACAAAACGCGACGGATTCGGAGCAAATAATTAATGAAGTAACATGTGCGCAGTCCCACCGATGCTATCGATCCCGAACCAGCTGGAGGCCGCCTACGTGGGGCAGGACGTGGTGCTCGAGTGCCACACCGAGGCCTACCCTTCCTCCATCAACTACTGGACTACTGATCGTGGGGACATGATCATATCAGGTAACAACTGGGACTCAATACTGTTCTCTTTCATATCCCTATGCGTACTGCCAACTGCCACGTTGGCTCTGCGCTCGAGAAATCCAATGAGCGAAATACGCTGACATGCGTACCTATTGGACGCTTTTATACTTTATCGTCGACGGCCATGGTTTCATTCATAAATATACCCTAATATTTACACTAATTATGAATGAAACCATAGAGTTTTACCGTGGACCAAGCCACGGTAAAATAGAAAAGCGACCATTCAGTGTATTGCAGATAATGTGCGACGGCTACGTTATTGCACTAGTTTTAATTTTTAAAGTAAGAGTTCTTTATGCAACTAAAATGTGGCAACGTGTCGCGCTTGTTTTCTCAGTTTTTCGGATTAAATTAAATTTAACAAAACTAAACAAGGCTATATTTGAATTTCGATTGGTCGTTCATTTTATTATTTTTATTAGAGATCGGAGCTCGATTTTACTTTAAATATAGGTACTTGTACGCGGGAACTAACTAGGTTAATTACTAGATAGCTATTATGTAACCTTAATGAGGTTTTCTTAACTATAAAACCTCATAATACTAACCTGTATCCAGTTACGGCGAAACAAAAATGGGGGCTGCGACGCGGCCGAAGTCACAGGCGGCTAATAAAACAAAGACAAGTAGGAAACTCATTTGCAAGCCATAGCCATTGCAAGCACAATGACAATATGTTCTCTAGCGCCGTAGCGCCTACGTGAGACCGAACGCCCTTTGATGCGCGGCAAAAACCGACAGATTTCTGAACCCACGGACACTACTAAACACTATACAATTTTGATTAAAACGCGGTACGGTTAAGCTATTAAGCTAGCGTACTATCCATAGGTGCTAAGCTAAAATAAAACCGGACAATAAAGTAAAGTCGGACTCGCCCAGCAAGGGTTCCAAACACATTCATAGCTACATATCTTCTATCCATACGTATATCTAAAAAACATAATTTAATTTCTTTACATATTCTAATTTAGTTTACATTCTAAGTAGCCGAAATATACATCCATATCTATGTATACAATGTAATAAAGCCGAAGAGGGTCAAAAGTCTGTACATGGAAGATATTCGAAAAAAGTTGGCTGGGGATACTTAGGATAGATAACAGAACACGCTCCACCAGTTTTTGAATTTTGTCTGTTTGTCTGTTTATTTGAACGCGCATCACGCGAAAACGGCTGAACGGATTTTGATGCAAACTTGACTAATCAATCGAGAAAATCCTCGGCAAGGTTAATAAGCTTTAAAATTATACAAATTGGGGGACGAAAGGGGGTGAAAAACAGGGGTTGAACTTTGTATGAGAAGTCCTTCAATTCGTGTTTTACGGCTTGGAAATTGGTAAGTATGTACTTGGAAGTAAAGTAAAAAGGACCCCATTCAAGCACTGTGTAATAAACAGATACTTAATATGTGAAAAAATTGGTGGTGAAATAAAAATTTTAATAGGCCAAAGACAAAAAAACAAAGTAAGGGTAGTGGTAGGGTTAATTCCCGAGCGAAGCGAGGGAATTAAAACCGAGTCCTGGGTGCAGTGAGGGATTAAAGCCCGAAGATCAGAGTATTATGCGCCACGGCGACATTTATTCAAATTTCGATACGCGTGTGGAAATTTTGCAATTTGTTTGTTCACAGACAATATGTCAAGGATACTTATGTTAATATAAGAATAAAATAATTATCATTCAACGTTGTAGTTTTATTTTGTTGTTTGGGGAGCAAATATTTTACCGACGAAGGAGATGGTTCCTACTAAAAACATAGAGCTATGTCCATTACTAGGCCCAAGAAAATAATTGATGCTTTTGTCCAGGGTGTCCACATTTAGGCCATTTTGTTCCAACACTTTTCCCTGCAATATGGTTTTAATTTCAACTCGATACCTCGACACGTTACCGAAATAAAGGTTCCTGACAGACAGACAAATAACAAAGTGATCCTATAAGGGTTCCGTTTTCCTATTGAGGTACGGAACCCTAAAAATGACAAAATCTTAGTAGTCCTTTAATTGATATAGGTACGCAAACTTGCTTATTTACAGTGGCTATTACCACAGTACGAGACAAGTTACGAGACGCTTATGCCTTAGCGAATTTGTGGTTATCCTCTAAATACATTTTTCAGCATAGGTAATAGGTAAAGAATATAGGCATGTTTCGAAAATTGTTAAAAAAGAGTACGTAGGCGTCACACAGCAACAGTGATAATTGTGTCACAACCCTCGTCTTCGCAATCAGATTAGAGCAGACATTGCCAAATGAGAAATAAATTAAAATCATGTACCAACATGAATACACGAGGAAGGGTTGAAAGGGCTAATTATAATAAAAGCTTTGCATTTGCAATAACCAGGTTAGCTTTTACAAAATTTTACTTCATAAATCCCATTTAGAGTAAATTCGACTAAGGATCTAGATATTTCTAAGTTTAGTCCATAATCACAAATTCTCGTTTAACCTGTCAGTTGTCCCTCAGGCTACCCAGGCTAAACTTAAAGTGGTCAGACACTCCGCCGGTTACCAGGCGATCAACCTCTACAATAAGTTGCCAGTAGAGTTGAAATTACTCACGAGTACAAACTTATTCAAAAACAAGTTAAAAGCATTTTTGCTGCGGAAGTGTTTCTATACAGTCGAGGAATATTTAATAGGAAATTGGGCAAAATTGTAATTGTAATAGAAAATATATTATTGTACCTGACTTGTAATAACTGTAGTATTGTAAGATTGAAATTGACATAATTAATTAATGCATGCAACATGATTGTTATTATTATTTAAATTTCTGATTATTGATTTTATTTATTATTATTGTTGTATTTTTAAATTTAACTTTTTTTTTTAAATTTCAAATGCAATTTATATTGTTTATTGAATAAATGAACTATGAAATGTGTAAAGAAACATATGCGTTAGACATTAACGTTCAGACATGTACAACCTCTTAACATAACTATCCGTTAATGGTAAATATTGGAAAAAAAACCTAATATATGTAGATTATGTTATATACGTATATTTATTTATAATATGTTTATATTTAAAATGTTGCTTTGACTATTATTTTATCAATTAATGCCCAGTTATAAAGGAACATCAATACAGCATGACACCTTGCCACATATTAAAATATATAATATTTTCACCTCATCTCCTTAGTGTTAGCCCACGCCATGGTTGTATGTCGAGTGAGATCATTGGTTTTTCTGACAGTAATTTCTTGCAGCAGTTTTGTTAACGTATCGCATCGTGAAGCCGTCGTCGGAAGCGGTAATTTTTTATTAAATGAATAATATATGTCGTCGGTAATTACCGGGCTCGATAGAAGGCAGGCATGCGAAGTAAAAACAGATTTTATCGGTAATGTGTCATACCTAGTATAGATGAAAAGATTTTATGGGAATCTGGCGACGAATCGGGACATAAAATATACATTTAGGTACAAGTAACGGAGCCAAACCTTTTATTTTACTTTCTTGAATATCTATATATAAGTATAGTGCGCGCCATCCACGACGACGCGCCCCTCCACAGCGAATCTCATACTAATCTGTGCGCAGTTGTACGGCTTGGGATGTGGAGGGGCCTTCGTGGATGGCGCGCACTATACTTAGGTTAGCTTTTACAAGTGGCTTGAAAGTCTTGAAACAATGTCTAAAATATTTAGTGTCACTTGTTTATGAAACGCGCTGTAACTATAAAAGACATTTAATTGAATTTATAAATTGTATTTTAATATATTATGTAGGTTCTTTCAAAATTTTCAAGTATTTTATTACGTTTTTTTTTGTTTTTGTTTTAATGCTGATTCTTATTGTCAACAGGAACCAAATACGTCACGAATTTGATCGACGAAGGATACAGCAGGAAAATGAAGCTGACGATACGTAAAGTATCATCAAGAGATTTCTCATCATATCGCTGCGTGGCAAAAAACTCACTCGGCGAGACTGACGGATTAATCCGCCTAGATGGTTTGTGTTTATGACTCAATTTCACTAAGAATAACATTTTATATCACGATCCATTTCCTAGACGCGAGTAAATGTGATCTAGACCACGGTCTAGTGAAAAGCTGTTTTCATAAACTCGCACTTATCTTTAAATTTCTCTCCAGAAATTACTGCTCCACCCACGACGAGCACCGCCGTCAACTACGTCCCCACTTCCTCGGATAAGAAAAAAGGTAAAAAGCTTGTTTTATAAAATAAGGTTGTATATTATTCACACTGTTTTATACTTTCAATATTTTCCGTTATACTTTTGTTCATGACGTCTTCACGTGAAGAAAATTGTCATAGAATCCCAACTAACTATTTCACAACACGAGGCTGAACTGCAAAAAGCAGAGCTATTATGTGGCTTGAGTGATTGTGGCCCAGACTAAACACGGCCAAGATAGCTTCAGAGCACGCACGCTCACATTTCCTGGTTAACTTCGATTTTCAAGAACTCCCGGCGAAAATATGAACTTTTATTTATAGAGTTTATTTTTACCTTTTTTAAAGAGTTTATTTTATTTTAACTATTTAAAATAACTTTCGGGTCAATCGACTACAGAACCTCTTACTCCGATTGGTTCTACAGGCACTGATCAAGGCATTGAAATAATTAATGCCGTTACGGCACTCCGAAAGTTTTTAATGAAACCCTTCCAGGGTTGATCAGGTTCGTTACTGTGGTTTAATTTTTCATGAATTTGGAATAACTTCTGATTCGTTTGGAAATACGCAGCAACATATCGATAAATTTTGGAACACAATATATTGCGTTGTAAAGCCCTATTATGGAAAAGTCGAGAGAATCCAAAAATTCAAGCATCCCTACACGCCTTTTACAGATTCATTCATCGTGATCCTGCACCCGGCCGGATGGAAAAGGTGGATTTTGTATTTATTGGTTTTGCCGCCGCGGCCCAATGCTTCCGTACAATTGGGTCGTTAGTAATATTATTGTGGGAAAAGCGATTTTGTTTGCGCTTTGACTTCCAATGTACCGTTTATTGTTATAGATTTGGGCTTTCCTTTATACTCTTTATGGCATCATATGTTATGTTCGACTTGAAAGCCTACTTTCATAGCCCTTCATAAATATGGCGCAATAATTTTCCGGACCATTTTTCAAGTCTCGGCGACAGTTCTAATAATAAAAGTATAAACCTCACTTTTACCAGTTCAGCTCAGAATCGGACAGATGTTTCTATCATAATTGTCAATCTAACAACTGTCTATGAGTTTGTCACTTTGTATGGAAAAATCTTCCTTATTCCTCGAAAGAATATCATACTCCAAACCTTATATAAATTAAGTTTGTTTCTGAAAACTTATTAAATAAAGTTCGAACACCTATAAACTTGACAAATTGAGTAGATGTAAAGTCACAGAGCAGATACTACGGTCCTTACATATTTCTTTTGCCTCCGTCACATCCATACATCTCTTCATTCGTGCTAGTCGGTTGCAGGAAGAACTTCTGACCTGGTTTTTTCAGTATCGCAGATATCCTCGCCTTGGTCGCTCCCTTCCGACTCTGCCATCTATCTCCTGACCATAAATCCTCTTAGTCAGTCTGCTTTCACACATACTACAGTGTCAAAATATGCAACCACGACTTTAATGACAAGGACGTAAGATACTAGATACTAGTGTAAAGCAGCAATTACTACAGATGTAGTGCAAAATGATTTTCCTTCATACTTTATCGCAAAAGTTCGTATTTATCGTGCTCTCTCAATTAGCTTCAGTACCCATCTTACAGCCGTAGGGGTAACTTTGACACTTTGACATTTTTCACTTTGACATTTCACACTAAACAATAAAGTTCCATAATAATGGATATGAAAACGTCACTCATTTAATACAATCATTGATTGACAGTTCGGGTGCCATCGTATTCCGATTGAGATCCGAGTTGTCCCGAAAGAAAATAATTTTGCAATACATCTGTACCTACCTGTCAGTATTTACTGTACAAACCGATGTATTGTTTTTATTCGTAGGTAAAAATAAAAGTCGCTGGCGAGATGGTTCGGCAGAAAACAGAGTCATAGGAGATTACGAGGTTGAGGAGTGGAAGGATTCAGGAGGTAAGTTGCGAGGATCTAAAACGATCTGGTCGATCAGAGACTATCGAATCCCAGTATGATATCACTCTGTTTTGCGGGCTTATTCTGATAGGTTAGCATACCATGATATAAAACAAAATACGAAACGTGTCTCATCGACCCCCACCCCCGCCATAACCTCCCCATAACCTCATTCCTAAGTGGCAAGAAAGTAGGTAATAAAGGAGCAAGTCAAATACATTAAAACTTAAATACCGCGCATCTAACACGTACGAGTACTACAGCGTAAAAGTTATCTCAAGAACTACTGAATGTAGCCTGAATTAGGTAAATATTAGCATGTGACACCGCCAGCGCCAGTACGTAATGCAAATAATAATTATTATGGGAGCTCCTCAAGCGACTGTGTTGTGTATCCGCATAATAGGTTGCAATACCTACGAGGTTTCGAGGTATTTCTATAAATAGAAATCCGCTCTCCAATCGAAATATAATCGTGTATGTAGGTACATACGTTGCCATAATGCAGATCTGACTCGACGCATTAGTTTGATATAAAATTTGTATTTGTTTCGCCCTCTTATATTCTGACAATAAGCTCGGCGGGCTATCGTTTCGAAACGTATCTGATTCTGATCGACTCCTTGGAGAAAGAAAGCGAGTTTTAATAATTCGATCTTGCACAAATACTAGTGAACTACTAGTGTATATAGCTAGCTACTACTAGCTCTGTGAACTGTAGACCTAGCGAGTATTTTGTACGTTTTTAATCCCGTGGAGCCACGGAGCAGTTTTGAAATTTTACGAAAAACTGACTCGAACAAAAAATTAATAAGTATAGGTACCTAATCCATATCTCATCCACTAATATCCACTAATATTATACTCATTTTAGATACCTACAAAGTGACGAAATTTTGTAAAACATGTTATAAGCTACTCAGTGACCTAATTTTTTACTTGGCTTCGAATAAAAAAAAGGTTCTCTTTTCCTTTGTGGCATTTGGATTGGACAAGAGGCAGATTCAAGTTTATCTATTTTTATATCCATTATTTTGCATATGTGCCAGGTACTGATTACGAATCAACCCAGTCTTCGAATTCGTCACGGCGCCGTTGCGGGGCCGTCGTGGTCGTGGCAGCTCTCCTGGTGACCAGCTGACACGCACTCGCTACCCTAACATCGTGCCAATACCAGACGTTGTGCTGAATGATATACGACATCTTGAATAAGTCTGCTTGCATAGTATACTAGTTGTGACATTAATAACAGATATAAAATCAATCTTAGTTCCGTGTATATTAAATTTAAGTTACAAACAAACATCTGAGTCTGCAAATGTTGCTCAAGCACGCCTTTGTTGATGATGTCGTTTCACTGATAGCATTGTATGCGTTTATCTGTAACGTGCTAGCATTGCAATTTGCATATTCCTATTTATTTAAGTGATACTAATTTTATTGTTGTGAATCAAAGCATCCCTTAAAATTATAATAACATCCCGACAATGTTTGTGTTAGCGGAGTAATTCAAGTTAAGTAAGATGCGAAATCATAAGAAACTTGTAGGAAAATATGTTGCTTAGTATTCCTATTTCTCTAATCTTGGTTAGAGTGATGATCAAAACGATGAAGTCAAGCTAAATACACTCGCGGACAAAGAATACCTAGGGGTCGGTAAAAAACCATCATATTTCCTAAAATACTGCGAGGTTGTAAGTTTTTTTAATCATGTGATTATCTTAATTTTACATCTATAATGCAAAAGTAACAGCCAAAAAATGTAACGTTTCCAGGTTTAAATCGGACTCGTAAAAATCCATGAAAAAAACAACGTTAACGGAGCGACATATCGCGGAAATCATCATTTTTGGACATTGATATTTTTATGATAGGATCCCGGAAATTCCTAATTCAGTTGGGCAATACGAAGAATAGTATGTTACCTATGTAAATAAAACGAGTGTAGAATATTTCACAAACCCTATATATTTAAACTAGGGTGACCCGAAATTTTGTATTTATTATTTATCGTATGGCATTTATTTCGAACCGTGAGATCTTCGAGAAGTAGGCCGCGGATGACAACGACATTGTACCTACAAAATGTTACTATTTAAAGAAATGCCGGGTTCAACTTACACTAGATAGTTCATACTATGTTACATTCCAAAATGTAAACAAGAAGATTACTAAGTTGACTTATACGTACCCATTTTTATCGATTTGTTTATCCGTATACTACAGGCAACGTTTCCACAAGCACACGCAGTAATATTGGACAAAGCAACCGGGGCTATTTGTTATCTCATACCTGTCACATACAAAATGGAAGATATTTTCCTGCAAATCTTTACTGCAGATTAGAATACTCATATAGACATCGAAATCCGTAAAAAATGGTTGAAATGTTATAAATACCTACGTTGTAAATACAGTCATGTATATTTTTGTGAAAATGTAAAGGTTGATCTCATAATTTAAATGTAAGTGTATTTTTTAATGTATTGTATTTTCTCGATATTAATGAAAGACTGATAGATATATCTACGATAAATGTGCCATATCTAATAATTAATATAGCATTGCTAAATTTAGTCACATAGATCTATGAATAATTATTGTTGTGGTAGGTAATATTAGATGATTGTTTTTCTACTCATCTTGCATGGGTTATTGAAATAACGTAGAAAAATGTGACTTCCTTGAAACTATTCAATATGAAAGATACCTACCTACTAAATCGGGTTGTACCTATTAGGACTCTGAGTACTTACAAAAATAGTTACCTAATTGAGTAGTAATCAGGACCACTGTCCTTACATAATTAGCAGTCCTGAACTGACAGTTCAGCGTTGTATAAAAAGCCTTGTTTATTTTGCAAAGTTAGGTATATAATTAATCAGCATATTGACTTAAAAAACAAATAAAAATAAATAAATACAGAAGTCGCAGCAGAGTTCAGCCAGATTTATATGAAAATACCCGGCACTTTGTTATTATTATTTATTTATTAATCATAAGTGCAAAAAAGTCTTATATAATATTTATATCGCTCCACAAAACTTTATCCGCGTTTACTATAAAATCGCCTGAAGATATTAATAATCACTACAGCCGCAGGTAACTAGTACCAATCATAAGCAATTTGATTTCCTACACGCGTAGCTTTAATTGACTTACTACTATGGAATCGTCCACCCCTTTTTCAATCTGTTAAGGGATGATTTCCGGGTTTGAAAGCTATCCTATGTCCTTCCCAGGCTTTCAAGCTGTCTTTGTGCCCGGATTCATCTGTATTGAGTTTGTGAGTTAAGCTTGAAAACATGACAAACAGGTATAGTTCGTCACAACTGTGAGGCCAATTCCTGTCAAATTAACGCAAACAAAAATCTACCTAACACACAGCTCTAAGTCGAGTTATGCTTGCGTTCGTTTGACAGAATTTGGCCTTAGAGTTTTCCCCGTCATTTATCATGCTGTATGTATGTTCCCATTGGCTTAGCGCACTTTTATTCATAACTCTACCTACATTACATCTTAGCTGTTTAGTGAACGAAGTGTCACTTCCTAAAATTGAGGTTCCCCACAGGGCTACCAATTAATCCCTCAGCGCATATAAATAAATGTAATTATTATTTGATCAAGTCCCAGTTATTTGAACTCGAATTATATTCATAAGCTTATTTTAATATTGTAAATATGATATAGGTGCTGTGCAATGTAAAAAGATTTAAAAAATATGTTACGACTTAATAAATGTATGACCTTGCTTAGCAAATTCTATCTTTTTACTATCACCAATTACCGTCGATACTCTGTAAATATCAACCCATCATATCTGCAATAAAGACAATATGGCGTGCTTTTTATAATAAATATCGAATATTTTAAAATATCTGTAATATTATAGGTACAATAGACTTTGAAGCTTACGTGTGCTAAATCGGTCACAGTGGATGTTATGTTTACTCAATGTTAGTACCTCAATTAAGTACATACTGTAGTCTGCATCAGTCCATTGCCCCGGGGTAAATTTCACCAATGACCGATCCGTGTTAAACAATCGTACTCGTATATTGTATCGTTGCAGTAGTAATGTTCTTGTAAATTAATATAAAAATAAAGTAATTCTTTTATAAGCGTTTTGTATTATTTTATTTCATTGCAACCCGGCCAGCTAAGCTTTAGCTACTACGAACACAGAATTTCCTCAAAATGAGACAACTAGAGAGCTCAATCCAGAATTTAACCCCGTCAACAAATGATTTATTTACGGTCATAAAAAACAATGTAAAAGCATATGATATTAATCTTATCTTTAATAAAAATAACAGAGGCCTGAAAGCCTAGTCAATGAAATACAGGCAAGTCATATAAAGTTAAAAAAAAAAATATATTTTACATTGCAGTGTCAGTGGATTACTGGCAGTGCTAATAGAAAACGTTAGATGACGACTACCAACAGAGGTTTATTGTTGCAAAAAATATTACACATTCGCTAATACTTATTTTGCATAGAATTACGGACCCAGAAGGCCGGACAGCCGGAAGTACCGGGCCGCCGGCAGACACTTTAATGCACTTACCGGCAATTCGCACAAACTGACATGCAGATGCCTGCAATTTTAAAATTCAAAATTCGGGCGAATATCATTGTCAAATTCGAAACTCATCAAGCTAGCAGCAGTCCCTGCTGGCGACCACTGGCGGCTCGCGTCTCGTATTTTCTAGCTCGTCCGGTAAATGTTGAAAAAGTGCCACGGACAGGGGGTCCCCCTGAGACATAACTTTCGCATTCCAAAGTTATTTCAATCTCTTCATATTTGCCAAGCAGAAGTTATAATTTCCAATATAGGTAAAGTAATTTACAATCTGTATAAATAGAATCAGATTTTACAAGCTTTTTTTTAAGTTGCGATGTATGTATATATCGTATATAGGTATTTAACTATGTTGGTGTAGAATCTTGGAACTCAATTTTCAACCACTTGCCGGTATCCAATTGAGCTGTTTGGCATACCTACTTATATGTATTTAAGTTCGGTGACAATGCAATATTATGGTTCCATCGAATTGATCTGATGATGGAGACAGAAGGTAGCAAACCCAAAACAACACAAGATAAATTCGTTTTTGGGTTCATTGGAACCGTCTCGTCTCGTTGATGGCTGTAAAAAAGTACAGTCGGCAATAAAAGCTTGTACCAATTTTTTTTTTGACAGTTACTTATTCAATGTAATTTGAGACGTTGGTGCTGCTGATTAAGAAGTTATGCCTTTCTTCTTCAACTTTTGTGACAAATGTAGGTACGTGTTTTAACTTGTTATTGTGTACCTACAATAAAGTGCTTATATAGGTACATAGGTATATAATAATTTCATCAAAATCAAACAACCGTGAATAGTTAAATGGCTGAATTCTACCAAATAGGAATAAGGACTTAATTTAAGGTTAAATTTGACTTTTTGGGACTAATTATTAGTACAAATAATACTCTATTATGGTTTGGTCAAATTGACACTACAATATTATAAGATACCTATAAATACGCGGCAAATAGTAATAAACAATCCGTAAACTTGCTAACCGCAAATTTTGATACGGATTTCAATAATAGCACGGAATAAGCAAAATGTATATTTCAACACATTTTGCTTATAACTGTTTCTTGAGTTTATTTCGAGCTAGCCAAGAGTAACAAACATTAAAGATACAAATAGGTACATGCAAGTAATATACAAATTATTTTTTCCAGCTTTTAAAATACCAACCAGAATGCCTTTGTTTGCGCAACAACAAATAACATGAGCTTCAAGCGAGATAATGCTGATTCACGAAAGATAACAAACATTATGTAATTTATTTTCCGCAATACAAATTTTCCAAACAAGGAATGTTATTAGAATGATAATTTGCTACATAACAGTAACGATATAGCAGATAGCTATTGTTACGAGCGTCCTATGACTATGAGGCTATATCGATTTTATGCAAAATGCAACTAAGTTCCTCGCCGAGGCAGTCTGCGCTATATTAGCCATAAACCGCGCTCATTTTGCCGTGGAAATACTGTTCGCTTCATTACAAAATAAATCATTGATTTATAAATGACTAGCACTAGCACCTGGTGAGACTTCACTAGCCTGCTTTCGACGCATTCATAATCTTTTTGTTTTTCACTTTACATAATATATTACGGTCATATTACGGTAAGTCGTTAGATAAATGTTTATTAATGAAGACGTGAGTGGATGAATCCACTATGTCGCATATCTTTTTTTTTAAATCCCATATAAAGGTTTATTGATACTACATCCATATTCATACTAATATTAGGTATAAATCCGAAAGTGTATGTTCGATACCTCTTCACGCTTAAACCGCTGAGCCGATTTAAATGAAATTAGGTAGGTATGGGTCGCGGGAGTCCGCTGGATGCGGGTGGCGCAAGACCGGTTATTGTGGCACTCTTCGCCCGAAGTGACAGTTAATACGTGAGTTTTAACCGTTTAGTAAAATAAAGTTAAATATTACTCATGATTTAATATCGCTTAATAAACATTTTCAATGTACGGTACCCGGCCGTCACGAGCAATCAGACAACGAACATTTCGCTTTTATAGCCGATATCGCCTCCTATAAAGAAAAGTATAAAAATAATAAGGCGTTCGCGAGGAAAAATAAAATATAACAACACTGGCTGCGTCTCGTCGGACCGTTACGTAAGTAGAATGAATTTGGAGAATATTTTAACGATACGAAGCTGGGCGGTGCTCGGAAAGGGTCCGTGGTCAATTCCGATTGGAATTTCATACAGCGGATCTCCAATCATAAAGTACGATATCGACGACAGTTACAATTTTGTTTACAAGGATTTATCTGCGGCAGAGGCGTAGGGCGGCGAAGCGACGTTCGTTTTATTCCCCGAGGGGTGATCCTCCTATCCTACCACCATGTGATTACGATATCTGTCAGCTTTACGAATACACAAATACCTAACTTGCATATCATTTAAAGTGGCAGCTGACACAGACTTGCGTTTGCATTAAAGAAATTGAAACATGAAACAACGGGATTTTGATCGTCGCCGCGTTGGTGAGCACACGTGCCCGGGGCGACGACGGGCAGAATCCATTTACCGTACAAAACCTTATCATACGTTAGTATCTCCTTAGTAATTTGTGACCTTATCTACTGTCATGGCGTCGTTACCGAACAACGTGATTTGACACGTGACATTGGCGAAATCATCATAAATTTGATGGAAGCCATTTTTTTAAGAATTGAATTGATTCATGAAACAACTTCATCGCGGTTTATTTTTCATTAGAGTCTATCCAGAAATCACGCGATGTTTTTTGGACCACTTTTAGACCCGCCACCTCTCCCCCTTGGTGATCTTTAGTGAGGCTCTAGCTAGGCGAATGCCCCTTCCCCCACGAAACGTCATGTGATTTTTTTTTCACTTCTTATATATTTAAAGTAAAATATATAACGGACAAAGCAAGGTACGTACTTTCAAACGGGCTCGGAAATCGGTTTCGTCTTCATACAATTACTTAACCGGTTAATAAATTCGGTTTTACGGTTTTTTTATACGTTACATCATTTATTTCATAGCTATAAAGGCTAATAGCTATGAAATAAATGATGTAACGTATAAAAAATTCGTTAATATGTTATTTAAAAACAAATCTTCAAATAAAAACCGGCCCAGTGCGAGTCGGACTTCGCACATTTAGGGTTCCGAACCGACCGCAAAGTTAAGTTGGTTTTTATAGGAAAAATAAGAAAATTTCAAAGAAAAAATCTAATTTATCAATATATTAGTCTTTGTTGGTAAATATACATAATAACAAACATTATTAAGTACCAAATTTTAAGTTTATAGGTATTTGAGAAGTTAAAAATTTCTTCGGATCAAAATTTCGTAAAATAAAAAAGCGGCCTTTGGTGGCTTGTCATTCCCTTGTTTTCCAATATATTTTTTTAATTAAAAGTATAGTAAGTATCTACTCAATGAGGTCTAAACAACGATACCCCACTAGATAGGGTAGGATAAAAAATTTATTTCGCGCCCCCATTTAGCTGTATTGGAGCCCCCCTTAAAACATTTAAAAATGAGGTTTGACTGTTTGTATGGCTTTGGGCCAACAAGATGCTTATACTGTGTAAATTTGAAGACGACGGACGGACGGACGGACGTCTGGGCGTCACCAATAGGGTTTCGTTTTGACCCTTCGGGATCGGGATATGAGTACTTCGTTAGAAAATATTTCAAAAACAGTAAAAACCTAACACGACATGCATGTCCAAATATTCTTGGACACCCTGAAATGTACAGAATGTATTTACCTATCGATTGGTTTAGAATTTGTGACCACTACTCGACCTGTGAATCCTTAAACAGAGAAGGTTTTAGTGGTTTTAGCATAGATACCTTAAGCCGAGTGAAAGAGCAGCGGACGTCCGAATGTGAATAACACATTAACAACAACAAAATTTTAGAGAGCAGGCAGAACAAAACAGACTACGGACTGATGGTGATATCGCGAAAATAAACAGTGAGCGCTTTAAGTAAATTACTAATATTTCACTATTACTGTCAAGTTTGTAATCATCCTGCGAGCACGTTTTAAAACCGACCAAATTAAATATTTCAGGGGTTTGTTACCCAAATTTAATCACAAATTAATATGCATAAAACGGTCAAATGCGTGTCAGACCACGCACAATGAAAGGTTCCGTACCAACTAAGTACTAATTGTCCACATTGAACACCATTAGAGGTACTTACTCTACGAGTATTCTGAAAAATTAAAACAAAGTCGCGTCTTCGTAGGAAACTCGAGAGACTTAATTTCTTGTGTTTGGGCAAGTCAGTTTTTTATAGCAATAACTAAACATTCGTTAGACATATCTTGTTCAAAACATTTTCCGTCACAATTATTGTGACATTTGGGGTATTATCGCCGAATATATTCACTCAATTATTTTATTTTCTGCGAAATTAAAGACCCATCGATTGATGAGCCATATATTTATATTGCCCTAAATAAATATTTTTGACGTACGGTCACATCTGTGGAGTGCCCCACATTTTTTTCACTACATAACTATGCAGCGACCTTCATTATATGTACCTACCTACCTTTCAAATTGTATTCCAACACATCTTATATTTTTTGAGTTAAATACCTGTGATATACGGACAGACATACAGAAGGACATGACGAAACTATAAGGGATCCGTTTCTGCCATTGTGGTTACGGAACCCTAAAAATTGCCTGTATTTTATAATAATAGTTAGTTATTAAATTATAACATTTTTATTATTATTTTTATTTTATTGATAAAAATGTTTGCAGGACATTACTGAATAACCAATACGTCACGAAACATAGACAAAGAATTAAAAAACAATATTAAACTAATTTAACAATAATACAATTTATACAAACAAACAATTTATACAGGAACATTTGAGGGCCTAGCATCCATCGCCTCGCAAAATCTCAAGCATTCACTACACAATGCCGCCCATCGCCATGCAAACAAGTCGCACTCAGGTGTCGATGCCAGGAGCGCATTGAGCTGTAAAAGTGCGCGGGGCAGCGGCGAGTTCCTGCACGACACGACACGACACGACACGGTGCGCGCCGCCGGCGGCACGGCCAACGGGTCACGTCGCGTCGGCGTGCACTGATACTTACTAGCCAAATTTAATTTGCACAATGCAATGGTTAAATTCTCCAAATATTTAAATGTTTACATGTCATAAGTATATATGCATAACTCAGTAACGCATAAAATTTAAGTAGGTTAGGTATTATATCAAATTACTGATTAATTATATTACTCGCGCTTAGGTAAAATGTTGAATCGAAGGAAAGTTTTCGCGTTGTTTTTCTGTTTACTATAGTTTCAGCCTGCTCTACATTTTCCAGGCTTCCAGGAAAATATTTTTTGTGCCCATCACATTAATGGCGATGACAACACCATATTTAAAAACGTACTGGTCCACCATTAAAATAATCACTTCCAGTTTGTTTCTGATTTGCGTTTTAATGCGTTTACGTTATGTACCTAACTGCAATTTGGTTAAGCACCCAGTTGCATTATGTATGGGTTATACCTAATAATAGAGTAGTTGTAATAATATGGAATAATAAATATTTGGTGGACAATCGAACTAGCTCCGTAGTAAGCTCAATACGGTTTTTTATGTGAACTAGACAATAATATATTTATTTAAGATCGATTTGCAATTTTTAATAATATTAATATTATGAGCCATTTGTATTTTTTATTTAGTCTACATATATTCGTATTCATTTATTCATAAAATATAAAATTTTACATGTCAGTTAATTATTATAATTAGTTAGAACATTAGTAGGTATGTATATATAGATAGGATATTTTTATGGTTTAATTACAAATGTATAGTTTTCGGACTTTTCTCTGTAGTTGTAGTATAAGACGATATTACTTGCCAAATTTCATAAATCTAGGTCAACGGAAACTACCCTATAAATTTTGGTTCTCTTAAGAGTGTCGAAATATACGTTTCTTGCGGCAAAAACGGCCGTATCTTTTTATTACGTTAACTTAGAATTTTGATCTTTTACAGCTTCAAGGAACTGTAGGTATGAATATATAACTCAATACCTCCACTCGTTTCCGAGATAAAGGGTCTTGAAAGACAGACGGGCGGACAACGAACTGATCCTATAAGAGCTCCTATTTTCCTTCTGAGGTAGGTACGGAACTCTAAAAATAAGAGTCAACGTACAATATATATAGCTGGTGAGCACTGAAAGGCTCCATACTAATTGACGGCTATAATAGGTATGTTAATTTCGTACCCCGTTGGTAGGTACTATTATTACCGTCGTATGGAAAAAACGAGTAATTTGCTGTTTTGATTATGACAGATTGCGTTTAGATACATATTTTTTTATTTCCTACTACCCGGAGGTTGTCTGGAAGAGACCGCCTGTTGTTGCCAGTCTAAGTTTTTTGTATTTTATTACTTTGTGGTGCACAATGAAGCATATATAATTTTTTTTTTTTTTTTTAAATACTCGGATCGTAATTTTTATTTTATTTTTACACGACTTCCCAAAAAAAAGTGTAATGTTTTTGATGTAATAATTTAGTGAGTTACTATCTTTAAAGCCATACACAATGTTATAGATTAAATTGCAACGTGAGGAAACTACCCTATTGGACCGCACCTAGATCCCTCGTTCAGAGTCGCGAACAACTTGTGTTCGTAATCAATAGCACTATGTCCCGATCCCGAGTCTGAATAAGGTCAAGATAATTTGGTCCAGTTCTAACTACCTACAAGTTTGCGCGCTCAACGCAGGACACCATTATAAATGCTAGTCACAAGTCCCAGGAATCCAGCTTGAGACCTTTGACTCGGTTTCAAGGCGTGTTTAGATAGTTATGTTGTTTATTTCTGCCTTCCCAAAGGACTACAATATGATATGTTCTTGAAGAAACCAAGAGCTTACATAAATAGCATATTAATGTACGCAAATCCTGTAAAACTTGTGTGATAATAATTAAACCCTCGGAGTAATATTAATGCGTGCCAGTCCTTAACGTACTAACTAAAATACCTAACTCAAAATACACGTATATACAAAATAACGTCAAAATTGAATGTAATATTTTGTTGCATTTCCGAGAACTGCAATCAAGAGCCAAAATAACAGGTACACTTTCTATGGAAGTTCAATACAAAGTGTATGCATTATTTTTGCTCGTGAGTATAAGTTACTGAATGTCTGGAAAAATACTGAATCCTGTACGGTGATGCGGAAAACGGGTCATATACGGTACAGATGGAAAAACTAGTCGACAACTGTGGTAAGTATACTTGACGGCTTATGTACATGTAAGTATTGCCAGTGGTATGTATCTGCGCCGTGGGAACCGAGAAGTATGCCTACTCCTCGCCATCCGCGCGTGTAATGCTCAGTCAGTTGGTTGCCACACGCGCTCACGGCCGGACGCTGCCACGCGTAATAAAGTTGTACCGAAGCAAAAATTACTTCGTTGCAAAATAATTAGCAAGTTTACTCCGCAACTGCCATTATATCCAAATAATTTAGTTGTTTGTAATGATTTTATGTTTATATTTATCCCTGGGTAGTAATTGGTATTAAGTATAGTTTATTTACTATTATTTTCGAATCAAGTTTTGCGGTGGCATTGTACGGCCTAAGAAAGGGCCGTAAACATTGCCGTTACTATAGGGACTTGTGACCTTTTGGAAGGGCTGGAATTCACCCTCAAAAGTGAGACGCGTAATCAGCAAATATCTTTTGCCTAGTGACTAATTCAAGTTTGGAGTGCTACTTTTACACTATTATTACGTTATTTATACACGTAATAGATAAATAACGAAGACAGGTGCCTACTTTAGTGCTTTCGTTGGAATATATAGGTAGTTAGGTATTTATCTAAACGAAGTGTTTCGTTTTGTAATATGTTCGTGGTAAATAAATTTAATTTAGTACTTTCTGTCGTACATCGTAACGTAACATAGACAGGGTGAGAGATATACTTCGCATTGAATTTTGGAAAAGCTTTTATTTAACTTGCTGCGTTGATATGCTTGTACCTATGTATGTATGTAAATGCAGATCGGATACTGGAAGGATCTCGGAAAATCCCAGAGAACCAACACAATTTTTTATTTCTAATTAGTGTCAACCCTAGCGTCGCTCGGCCGGCGCGTGAAGCCAATGACCGGAGTGTTCAAGGTCGCTCCATTGTTAAATTTCGTAGGCATTTAAAACGGTAGGTATGAGCTTTTTTATTAGAACATACGTATCTGTTCGAAGAACTATTATATAATCTGTGGTATTGCTTTTTATTATATACTAGCTTTTGCCCGCAACTTCGTCTGCGTAGAGCTCGGTCATCGTGATAGAATTCTATCGCTATTCTTTTATTTCAGGCGGGTATACCTAGTTATCTCTGTTCCATACAAACTTCCACTTCCTTAAGGGATGGGATAAAAACTATCCTTTGTCCTTTCCTCGGACTCAAACTATATTCACACCTAATTTTATCTAAATCGATTCAGCAGTTTAAGCGTGAAGGGGTTACAGACAGACAGACAGACAGACATACTTTATCATTTCTAACCCGCCACGACTTACGTGTAGTACGGGTAGGTCAGTTTTTAATATATTTATCTAGATATTATATTACTAAAGCCGAAATTTCTAGTGGCTCACTTCGAATTTATTACTTATCTTTTTCCTTACTTACATTCAACCCCCTTTTTACACCCTTAAGGGATACATTTTCAAAAAACTGCAATTACTTTTCCTACGTTTTAATAGAGTCTAGAAAAACTCTGAAATTTGTATTGTTGTGTTTAAACAGAGACTCTGTAAAAAATTTGAAGTCTCTCACTTAAAAAAATACAAACTTTGAACCCCTTTTTAACCCCTTGAGGGGATGAATTTAAAAAACCGCTGAAATTAGTTTTGTTGCATTTAATTTAAACAGAGTTGCTGTAAGAAATTTTATGTCATTCACTCAAAAAAAATTTGCAACCAATACAAACTTTGAACCAATTTTTAACCCCTTCAGGGGATGAATTTCAAAAAACGCTGAAATTAGTTATGTTGTATTTAAACAGAGAGTCTCTGTAAGAAATTTGAAGTCTCTCACTTAAAAAAAAATTTGCTCCCCATACAAACTTTGTACCCCTTTTTCACCCCTTTAGGGGATGAATTTCGGAAAACGCTGAAATTACTTTTTTTCCGTTATTATAAGGAACTTTTACACAAAGTTTGAAGAATCTCACTTTAAAAAAAAATTGCTCCCCATACAATATTTCACCCCCATTTTCAACCCTTTAGGAGGCGAAAATTTTGAAAACTCAGATATATTTTTCATTGTCTTATTTTAAGGAGTCTTTAAACAAAGTTTCAAGTCTGGACCTTAAAAAAAATATTGCCCCCCATACAAACTTTGCACCCCTGTTTTACCCCCTTAGGGGTGGAATTTCCAAAAATCCCTTCTTATCCCTTGCCTCAGTTATATAACCTAACTATAGTGTAAATTTCAATTTTCTAGGACCGGCAGTTTCGGCGGGGCGGTGATTAATCAGTCACCCATCAACTTTATATATATAGATGCAGATGTAAAGAAAAGGAGTCACCTTTAATAACAATAATAATTATATACTTAAAACCAAAACATATTTGGGCAATAAAACGCCGTGGCTCCGTTACGTTGTCACACGATAGAAAGGTACCTACTTCCTTTGTGGTCAAATCCGGTGTAGGAACCATAAGTGTCCAAACGTTAGGCTTTATAGACCTTAATTTGTTTATTTAATCATTTATTTCAGGCACACATCAGCAGCAGAGTTGTGTCCACAGGAATGATGAGAACTGAGTATAACACAAACATACAAAGCAGCGTTTCTCGATTAAACCGTTGTAACCTATTTAAAGAAACTCGATATTTGTTTACAGACCTTACTGAGGAAGATATCTAGAGTCCCCCAGGTCAACGATATCGTCCAATAATAAGGTAGTTGAGAACAGAGCCGGAGGAGATTCCGCGAACGCCTCGGCAGGCCGACCGGCCGGCTTACAGCCGAATCTGGCGTGAGCTCACTGGTTTTATTTTTCATTTGCCATCTCTGGCCCGCTTAGGGCGCTGTTCAAAAACGGGCATTATAGATACCGAACGTGCTTTTAACTGGGGTTTTGCTCGCGAATTGACCTATATCGCACTAAACTACGATTTTATTTACTTAGCTGCTGAGAAAGAATCCGGGTAAAATTGGATACACAAACCAGAATTCTTTATTTTATAGCTAACACTTGAATTTCCATTGTATCTAATCATCAGTAGGTACATCGCGTTATCATACATTTGAGTGCACTAACGTAACGCAAGAAGAAATGCATTTAAACAAGACTATCTACAATAATTTCAAAACGTCAGAAACGCGATTCGATTGTGCCATCATACAAATAGTTGCATTAAATAGATGTAATTTTTGGACCGATACCCTAAAGGTAAGACCGCACTAGGCGACGCGACACTACGCGACGCGACGCTACGTGACACGGCTCTAATATTCTTTGTATGTAAATGTATGAGGTAAACCGCACTACGCGTCGCGACTACGCGACACGGCTCTAATATTCTTTGTATGTAAATGTATGAGGTAAACCGCACTCGAATCATAGACTCATTAACATTTTGAGAAAGTGCATTTAAAATATCGTAAATGTAGCATATTTTTTCACGGCGAGAATTCTTAACGTTGCTACTAATAACTATTAATGACCGCCGCCCGGCTCTCCTTCCTGCAGCTTTTGTCATTTGCGAGTAATAAGAATTTAATACCCTCATTTCATAAATTGCGAAGTCTTCTTTAATCGACTTCCATTTTATTAACGCGATTTTTTATTTTAGCTACAATGAACATGAACTAAATGTTACCTACCTTCTGGCACGCCGTGCGCGCATGTCAAACGCTATGAATTTCAATACATTCTGATAATCGAGTCTGTAGCTCTAGTATAAGTTTTTTCGAAACATTAACTAATTCGAACGCGTTTGCGTTTTGTCCCAAAATGTATGAAAACGTTATCACCGAGTTTGAAATACGCGCGTTCATCGGTTAGCAACAAATGTTATACTCTCTGTTTTAGTTTCCACTAGTGACCACCAGAGGCGCTGTTCACGTTTTCATACCACTTTCATACATTTTGAGACAAAACGCAAACGCGTTCGAATTAGTTAATGTTTCGAAAAAACTTATACTAGAGCTACTGAACGCGGCCTATATGCCACGAAAATTAAACATATTATGTCATTTAAAGCATTACATCTTATCTTATCTTATCTTATATATTTAAACGAGCAATTCTTCTATATTTATTTATTTATTTCGGAAATCTCGGACACGATTTTGATGAAATTTGGTATGTGGGGGTTTTCGGGGACGAGCAATAGATCTAGCTAGGTCTCATTCCCGAGAAAACGCCGAGCAAAGCTCGGTCGCCCAGATATCAAAACTTAAATGTGCACGGATACTATTCAAATCTGTTTCAGCTACTACTACACTACTGTAGCTGCTACACGATAACGCTTGGTTCGACATTTTCCTACAAACAATAAATTACATACCAGTTCGCTGTTGCGCCTCCTACAGTGCTATACTATATTATGACATTCATTTATTATATGTACCTACATATAACGCGATCGTAGATGTCGCTCTTGTTTTGGCTTTACAAACCACGTGCGTCGTGCTTGTACTATTACTTATTCTGTGGTGCGGACAGACAGATGGACCAGACAGAAAAAAGAATTGTGCACACAGCTTAGCTTTAGGCACACAGCTTAGCTTTAGGCACACAGCTTACTGTGGGATTAAAAAGAAATTCGGTGTATGAAGAAAACGTATTTTTCAAATATACCTACTTGTAAACAATATATATATAGGCAAGACGACGACGTTTAAATAAAACAATATTGAATCACCGCAATATTACATACAGTATTTTTCCGCATCGTCTCTTATATAAAACGGTGTTTTAATAAAAAGCGGATAACAGCTTCCTCCCGCCAGAATATTGTCGCAGATATTTCAATATTGGTGGGATTAGCAGCCTATTTAAACATCGCGCTCAATACTTCTCCTGGCGCATATTGGATACAATTCCTTTCAAAGCAGCCCTAGAAAATATTTGTGAAACCTTTTTAATTTCGCGCCACCCTTTTTGTAAGGTTTAAAAAGCGCAATCAATTTAACTGAGTCCATACAATCAGCTACAGAAGTATAGAGGACAAAAAAACTCGATCGGAAAGTCTATTCAAATGGTTATATCTACTCAGAACTCAGAATACTTCATTATTTGAAGTTTAGCGACTAAAAAGAACCATTTATAATTCTGGAATAAGGTTTGTTTTTGTTCAAATACATATTACTAAGAGCCTTAACAGCCCAATCGCCGTCGTATGCCAGGCCGTCGCCTGCCCGAAAACAATATATTAAAACGTACAACCCCTAAAAGTACGCCCCTCCATGCTTACACACACATGAATAGATGTGGCCGGAAGACCAATTCGATTGCAATAATCGTCCGATAATGTATGACACTTTAATGTGTGCTTAAAAGTATTGGCACTTGTTTAAGTGTATTAGTAATTCTATAATTTGGTTCATTAATCATTTAATGATTGAAGAATAATTATAGAAACAAACAGACGCGCTAATCATCCCCCGCTTAGTCATTCGCAATGCTTGTTGAGAGTTTGAGAGATAATGTATTTTAAGGTTTCATAGACGACAGCTATGCATAAATTGTACGTGTACTTGGAACCGAGATAGGGCCATTTATCAAGGCCGTCCCCGCTTCATAACCCGTCCATCGCATTGTTATCATGTCACACGACATTTATTGTTACTGTTCTATCTCGAACCACTCCGGTTTAATAATCAATGACAAGAAATACAAGGGTACGGATCGATGGTTACCAAGCAAAATATTTACTTTGACTTGCTTTGTGAAATATAAACATCAGAATATGTAACACAAGTATAGCAGTGCCTTGACGAGGGCCCTGAATAAAAAAACAAGTAAGGAAGTCGCGCAACTCGACTGTTGCACCATTAATCAGAGCCCATTTCATAAAATGACATTTTCATTGTTATGTTACCCTAAACTTTCCACTTACTCATTTTATACATACTGCTAATTGGTAAACTTTGGCATCATAAATTAATAATTAATAAAGTCTACCTACATGAGCTAGGTAAATTAAGATAGCAAAGTACATTATCATGCTACATTAGCGGCGGGTAATTAGCTCTACTAATATTTTTATGTTGGTCGCAATATGGTCGCAATACACCAGTTTCTAATAAATAAAATATCAACGCAGGACATAATACTACACAAAAGTACAGTGATGACTATCAGATTTGGCTCTATGATTTACAAATGGGGCGTTCGACATTAAGTAGGCATCAGTTTGCGTTGAATACATGAATGCGGCCGACGTCGGAAGCCTTCAATACTTTATTTATGCCTCGCAAGTGTCGACGGCGAGAATGTGCCGCGTGATTGATGTTACACCGAAACAAGGATACATCAAATCTTTTTGTATGCCCAAAATTGTGAAGTCTATCTCCCTCTCCTATACACGTATGTATAATCGTTACCGCAACTGAAGTTTCTCGCTCTCTTCATTTCAAATTTATACGCCCTTTTGATGTGCTACGAGAATAGAATTACATTCAATCCGTTTAAGCCTATTTCACTGCAGATCTAGTTAAATATTTTGGAGCGTTTTAAAGTATCGACGATTAGTGCATTTAGTATGGGTATTTACTGGATAAATAAATGTTAACGTTCAAATTCTGTAGTAACCGCTTCGTTTTGCAGCCCAAGGCACAGGAAACGAAATGCACCATACTATTTTCTGTACGTAACGTAACTGCATTGCTCACTTCGAACAATGAAATGCTTTTAAAACAGAAACAACGTGATTCGAATTCAACTGATGTTGTATTATGTTAGCAAAATTGAGATAATGTTTTTGTATAAGTACAGTTTTGATTATTGATTCAATTGTGTAGTTTTAAACCGCACAATAATTTTATTGTGCATACTTTAATATTTGAATTAAGACTTCGAAGACTACAATGTAATCCGGCGTTAATATCTTCAATGTAGACAACAAAGTGTGATGTGAGATGGGTACAATGAGACAAAAAACTTACCGAAACAAGAAATAATCCAATCCATTATTTAGGTTCGTCACACGGTGTCCAGCAACAATGTCCTTAAATCAAACAAGCCCTTTCCAATTAGCTCGGGAAGGAACCTTCAAACCTGTTTATTTAACTTGCAAGAAAACAACAGTGACAATGAAAGCCGACACTGGAGTTATTTCGCTTAATTACCAGCCATTAGGGTAGCCGCCCTAAACTGATTATCTTACTAATCTTTTTATACTTTACTTGTTCTCGAGTATATAGCTTCCATCTTTCTTCTTGCCACTAAATCTTCGTATTCGCTTTGTCTAGTGAACAAACTGCCTTTAAATCTTCAAAGCTTCTTTCTAACCCATTTGGCCAGACAAAAGAAATCCGCAAAACGTACGTATGAATAGGGGATAATGCGGTATTACTGCCAAGTGTTTAAATTTAATTACGCCAAACATAATATGAAATAGTTTACATTCTGTAAAAATAACACAGGAAATTAATTGTACACATCCTCGATGGAGCGCCCAATTTCTACCAAAAACAGCAATAGCATGAAAGAAAGAAAGAAAACATTTATTCACTGCACAAAACGAAAGACACACAAAAAAATAAAAAAACAGCGATTGCTCGTGGATTGACCGATCTATCTTACTATCTAGACATTAAAAAAAACATTAGACGTAGATAACTTTCCCTAAATACTTACGTTATCGACTGTTCCCTATCTGGTTTTAGATCTTAGATTAATAATAATTATAAAACATTTCATAAAAGTAGATGACACAGACCGACTCGCTCAATAAGGATTCCTTTGTTTCTTGAAACGGAACCCTAAAACGAGCAGATTTGTGTCCCTTTTTTATTTGTCTCTTAATTGTAGTAATTATACTAGTTATACTAAATGGCACAGGTATTTTCTGTATCGGCGGGCACAAAGCACTTTACTTACAGTGCTGGGCTGCCAGACCACTTCTTCAGTAATAATCACAATCATAAACATGTTGGTGATCGATGTGGAAAAACATGTCAGTCCACCATCGGGAGTAAGTACGAGTAAAGTCATAAAAAGCGATGTAGACCACCACACCAATAGCCTCAGTCTTACCTCTTGGATGCTACAATACAACAATTATTTGTAAGAGCGACCAAAGTTTGTATAGAGGTGCTATAGTGCGTGTCATCCCATCCACGACGACTCGCCCATCCCCAGCTAATCTCATACTAATCTATGCGCAATTGACAATATTTCATAATTTCCAAAAGTCTTAATTCGAAAACCATTTCGGTAAAAACGTGTGAAGTACACAAAAAACATTTTTTTATTTTTTTTCTCCGTTAGTTTTGGAAAAAATCGCAAATTACTGTAAACCGAAAGTTGACGTCATCTTCCTCGCTGTATTCAGGGAGACCTTAGTACAGAGTACAGACAATCGCTGCTCTGGAGTGGCTCTGGATTCTTGTTGGGAAGATGACGTCATATTTTACTTACGCCCTTTTGGAATGACCTACTTTTCAACGTGTTTTTTTTGTATGAAATAATGAGTTAAATTGAAAAAGAAAAAATACGGGTGGCTTAAATTTTTACCTATTTTCTAACTAGTTCATAAAATAAAGTAGTCAAAAATATGAAATGTTGTCAATTGTACGGGTTACGCTGTGGAGGGGCGCGCCTTCGTGGATGACAGAATTCCTATTAGTAGAAAGATAAAAGTTAACTCAAAACATGACGAACATATGAAGCAATAAACAACAGTTCTTAAATGCTTGCTTCTTATGCGGAAATCCATTCACTAATTAAGTTTCGCTGGATGGAACCCTGTTATCTGCGAACGGGAAATGCCATCGATTTTTCTTATTCGCTTAGCTGAATTGTTCACTGATACTCACGTGACAAACTAATTTCTCAAATTATTCTAGTTTATACAAGTTTATTCTAGGAAGGGGGCATTTCGCGCCAATGGAAAGCCAATTTATGAATGTTTGTTACATAAGTTTCTTAAATAATCACGCCGTTAGCCTGCGAATGTCAAAATACGTTTTGTATGGAAAGCGTCCCACCTTAAGTTTCTTCGTAATTCTGTATTTGTTATTTAGCCAGGGCTGTTTTGTTCTATTTTATATGACAATATTTGTGTAGGTTATTAGGATTAGAGGTATATTTGTGGAATTTGCGCGTTTCCTACATTGTTTTCGTCACGAATGTCTGAAAGTATAATGCACTAATAATGTACTTGAACTTTTTTATAGCCTTTCATTGAATACGGACTACTGCAGCAAGCTTTTAGCTGGAGAATTACAATAAAGGTCTTGGCTGTTAAACATAATTTAAAGGTATTATCACATAAGTATTTACGAAAACGTAACCATTTACGATGTGTCCGATTGCGGGAATTGTTTGAGTAAATTATGAATTCACTAAATTAAATTTAAAATGCCATTAATGTGCCTATCACTGGAATTAATGGGAGTAGGCCTCAGTAACACCATAAAATATTTAATGGCTATTTCATCTAAATGTTTGAACTAGCAATGGCAATCAGTCGGAAGACTATTTTTATGGCTTGTGCTGGTCGAGCCATAAAGCGGAGCATAAAATCAGTAAGCTTTCGAGGGAGAGGTATCAAAACAAATAACACTTAAGTATACATTTGATATTTAAGCACACAGCCGGGAGTGGCATCTAGCGTTCCAATAAGCTGATAGTTCGTTAAATACGAAGGACTTTTACCCCTAGGTATCAGTAGTGACGAAATTGTTTATGTATATGTCCCAACTCCTCAATTTTGCAACTGTTTCAAATGGAAATGAGCAAATGGCGCAATAAAGTTGAAATCTATTTCGCATCGCCGCTAACCGAGTGTAAATATCCCACCGGCTCTGCTATTGACATTCAAGGCACTCTTAATGCTTCGTTAATTTGAACGTCGCAAAACATTTCAGTTGATCCGATAAATGGGTCGTTTTATTGTTCCGGCTTACTTTATATCGGGAATAAAAATGAATGTCACCTACTTCTGCTTCAACCGAGATTTAGGGTAAGATGGTAAAACGGCCGCTGATTTAACTTTTATAGACGATATCATCCTCTAGTAGTGAATCGTAGGTATTTGTTACATTTCACTCTCAAATTGATAATCTACAATCCGACCATAGTAATAGTTAAGTACTTGTTATACAAGGGTGCAAAGTTGTATCTTAACCGCGAGTGTGGAATTGGAACACGGGCTAGCGAATTGATTCTAGGGTTGAACCACGAGCTAGCGAATGGATTCTATGGTTGAACCACGAGCGAAACGAGTGGTTCGAAAATAGAATCCCGAGCGAAGCGAGTTGTTCAAAATTAGAATCCCGAGCGTAGCGAGTGTTGCAACACACGAGACGTACCTAAAATAACTTTGCAGCCGTGTGTAACACAAATCTTTTCACCTCACTAAAGCGAGGAAAGACAAATATGTATATACGAGTATATATATATATACACCCAAAGGTTGTCTGGAAGAGATCGCTTGTTAGCGATAAGACCGCCTGTTGGCTACCATTGTGCAATTCTGTTATTTTTTTAGTGTACTTTATTTGGTGAACAATAAAGAAAATTATTTTTGTAATTAGTATTGTATTTTAGGTATATAATATATGTATATGTATAGGTACAAATTAAAATATAAAATAATCAAGTAAATAGTTATACACAAAATAAATATTAAATCGTATAAAAAGTATTAGTTAAAATTCAAAATAAATATTAAATTTGAAATTAGTCGATATCCCTGAATTAGTCGAAGTCGAGTATGACGAATTTTGCAAAAATAATTTTTCAACAATACAAATTAAATATAACATTTGAAATCTTTATCCCTGAATTAGTCGAAATCGAGTATAATGACGATTTTTCGCAAAAAAATAATGCTTAACTGAAAATTCAAAATAAATATAAATATTGCTATTGGTTCACAGAGAAAATTGTATTTAGTATTGTAATAAGACCCAATGTATAATATTGAAATCCTTATTCCTGAATTGTATCGGATAGTGGGAATGCAGCCTTCCAGGTTATTATGTTAAAAAAGTAACTAAAACACGTTCGGATTTCAAAATTACTTTGCACACATGAGAAACATATTTGTGTGCCGTTACACAAATATTTTCCCCCACGTCACGCCAATTGACACGTCAATTAAGTTACGTTTGACACATTTGAAAGACAAGCTTAACTTTCATTAGCCAGACTCTAGTCTCATTGGTTTCCTTACCTCCCTAGAAATAATGCCTAGATAATACATACAAAACTTCACGGTTCATGAGAACTAATTTACAAGTTTATAAACACCAACTGCATCGTATCGTGATTATGTGACGGATACACATGCATAGGTTTATACAAAAGTTTATTATTACAAAGACGCGCAAGGACCACAAAGCTCTCAGCGTACCATAAACCGATATTCATAAAGTCACCTCATGGATCAGTTGTGCATCAATCATGTTGGCATGACTTTGGTTGTTCGCCCAAATGGATTATACGAAGGCCGAGGTGAGTCTCGGATTGGCTTTGCGCCGCGACGTGTAAACATTATTTGTAAAGTGCTGGTGATACGGCGAAGTTTCGTAAGGAAATCCTTACAGGCTGTTCTTTTTACGCGCCCTCTTTTTAGGAAGCGATAAGTGTTACGACAAATATGAGAAGTTGGGTGGCTGATTTTTCAGGCAGATATCAAAACGTTCCGTCGAGTAAGAGGCCCTTATTTGCGTATAATATTATTGCGTTCATATTACGTTCATATTCGACATTGAGTACATTTGCGAAAGTAGAATGAATGTTATTAGTACTCAAGTATAATATGAATGTCCAACAGTGGCGGAGCGTCCATACAACTCGATTCCCACCGACTTGCCTAATTTTCAGCCAGTGCAGTTCTTTTACTACGGCTCATGAAGAATAAGAAACGCAATTTTTTTCCGGCTTCCCTAAGAATAATTTTGACGCGCAGCCAGGCGCCGCCACTGATGTCCAACAACCGCTTTCAATCTGTCATTGAATAACTGATGCCAGTTTTAGCTTTTGGATACGATAGATTTTAGGGTTCCGTACCAAAACAGGCGAGATAAACAATACATAATAGTACATTACTTACCAAGGGCGATAAAACAAAGAATGTCTCAGATCGCAGGTATTTTACGCCCGAGCCGAAGGCAAGGGCGATAAATATGCGATCTGAGGCTTTCTTTATTATCGCCCGTGGTAAGTACAAATTTTTATGTCACCACTTTATGGCCAGGTGTGACATAAAATACTTTATCTACACTCTCTTTCGAGGACTATTATTTTGACTATTGCATTGATGTTTTTAAACAATGGACAACTACAACTCCAGAGAGAAGTTACATGCACGTTGCAGACTTTACCTAATTGATTTGACGATTCGTTATTATATTGTTAGCATAGACAAATACAGGGGACCGATTTTTGAGTGTCGAACGCTCGAATTTTCACTCGACATCTGTCAAAACGCCATAGTTTTTTGACAGATCTCAAGTGAACATTCGAGCGTTCGACACTCAAAAATCGGCTCCCAGGTCTTGTACACCCTGAAGCCTGACTCTGGCCTCATACTAGATAGACTTATCAAGTGAGGCTAGAGTAATACCTTTAGCACCTAGTAAACCTCTTTTTGCATTTCTTATTTTCTATTATTTCAAAAATGAATACATATTATTTGACCAATCATATCTTCAACATATTCACCATATTAAATTCACCATCTCAGAATACTAATTTCACTTTTTAGAAAAAAAAATATGTCCCAATTATACGTATGTTCGCCGAGGAATTTATTAGTCATTTTGGGTGGATATTTGTTTATGTATTTTCTCGGAATCGACGTGAAAAGTAGAGTGTATAATTAGTATAATTACTAATTACTCTGATCTAAAAGCCATATTAGCCCTCAGGAATATTTTCCCTCACTTAGTTCGGGAAATTAATAATAATCGTAATCGTGGTAATATAGCTTACTTTACACCCTTGTCATAGAATCTACTATTTTCTGCCTAACGCATCAAATAATAGTGTATATCTAATAAAGAACATCTTTTAAAGTCTGCCAGAACTTTTTTAAGTAAAATTGAATTAAGGCCTGACCTGTCGTAGGCGTAGTCAAAGAACATCGGATGCGGAGTGTTGTTGTTAAGGCTGGGTATTACCACTTTCGAGTTTTTTAAAACCAAGCAGTTACCCCTTTTTGGAATGTTTTTCAATATTATTTTTAATATTCATATATTACTGATATTTTACATTTAATTTTTGTACTCAATTAAAGATCCTAAATAGTTATAGACAAATTCGCAAGTTTTGCTTTCATAAAATGATTGACTTAATGACTATAGCTAAATATTTACGAAAACTACGCGCAGAGAGCGGGATGGTTAATTGCAAACTCACGCGTATTTGCAGCGGGACATTTGCATTGGGGATACCTCCCCTTAAGTAATGACAATTTTCAAATAAAATACAAATACAACAAATACAAATACAAATAAATATTACGTGTTGTAACTAAAGAGGACGATGACGACATCTATTCGTGAGATTTTTGCTACAAAGCGGAATAATGCTGCTACACGCCGCGGCGTAGCGTTTTTAGGCCTCAAATAGGATAGGGAGGAAATCTCTATGATGGGATCTTTATGAAAGGCCAGCTTTTACCCACGACTTCGTCCGCGTTGAACTCGTTCATCGCGATAGAATTTTATTGCTAATTTTAGGATTCCGTACCCGATGGGTCCTTACGGGGTTCCGTATTACTGTCACCCACGCGTCCGTCCGTCGTCTGTCACATAGGTTTTACAGCCAAAGTATAAGCATCTTGTTGACCCAAAGCCATATAAATTGCCAAAACTTATTTTCAAATGTTTTTAAGGGAAACGACTCTCATCTTTCCAAAGACAGCGCCATTACTATCAACTGGGCTTAATTCACACAGTATTGATTTTAACAGAACAACTTGTGAATCAAGCCAACATTCCGATTTGCAAAATAGAAATTGTTTCATGAGCTGCCCACGTCCAAACATACCTAAACATGTTTGGCGCTGCCTATTAGTCATTATCTACGCAGTTTGTATTGTACACATTAATCGTGTAGCATTACCTATTTGTCTACATATAAGTCAAACCATCCGTTCTAGCTTGCTGCTTTTACGTCAGTGAACATTAATGTTACATAGAAATAGTAACGTAACACCCACATTTAATGATAATTGTGTGATAATGAGCATCTCTTACAATTTGTATCTAAACTGGATAAGCGTATAGGTATTAAGGTTTTAGAGTCTGCCAATATCAATTTGTATTATAAAAAGAATGTTGAGTAGTCATTCTTATCTTGAACAATATTACACATTTCAACTTGTTGTTTTCGGGTCATAAACAGATTTAGGTTCGCGTCTTTCCTGTGGACATAGGTATCAAAAGTTAAGGGCTACAAAGCTTAATTTTGGATTGGTGTAGTAACCCGCATAAATGGCGTCTCCGGTTCTATAAATCCATGTTATAAAATCATAACTCACATGGTCATAAGCCGTTAACTATTGACCACAGGAGAGACGACTTTTATTTTTGCAAGTGTTTATGACCCTACCCGCGTTAACTGGTAATATCTAATAGTTCTCCAAATTGCTTTTGTCTCTTCTATGGGTACAACTTGAAGGAGCCCGTTTTATTCGTTATCGTTTTATTACTTTAGAAACGCAAATAATGGAACAGTAAAAGAAGGAATCTAGAGTGAACTTTATTGAAGTACTGCGCGGGTTGTAGCAGAATAGTACTGTTGAGTTTAAAAAACATAAAATACGGGGGAAGAAGCTTTTATATACTTACCAGTTTCCAATATTGTTGATTGACAAATTGTTCGCCTCTAATGCCTCTATTATGGCAAATTGGAATCCCAGAAACCGGACAAGTGCATGTCGGGCTACGCTTAAAAACATGAACTCCACCTCCACTTTACGAGTAGTAGTAGGAACACTAAAAAAAAATTCAAGATTTTATTCTACCGTTTTATCGGCGTGACGTGATCAATATGCATACTCATGTCAAATTACAGCTTTCTAGTACTAACGGTTATTGAGCTAAACCACGGACGGACGGACGGGCGGACATGGCCAAACTATAAGGGTTCCTTGTTACTACGTAAACCTAAAAAAGGAATAGATTGAAGTATAATCATATAAATCAGTTTAATCACCTTCACCATCCCTAATATTAATGAAATGTTCATGTTTTTAAATTATTATAAATGAATTCATTGGAGCTGTGTAATTCGCCTCGCGTTTAAAGATCGGAGCAAACATCAAAGGCTCGCTCTGGCGAGGCAAACAGACGCAAATTACGCGGCAAAGTGATAGATGAAAAATTATTTCGGTGAGAATTTTTCAAAAGATCCAATTAACCCCGACACTCGAAAGGGTTTGTGGGATGGAAGGCGCCGTGACTAGCAAATTTTGATAACGCTAAAAACCGGGACGAATTCCCAGCCTTTAACTGACAGAATAAATTATATTAGCAATAGCGACGAGTCTCGGTTTCTAAACATAGAAATCAGTTGAATTTGTTTACCATTTATACACACGACGAAACTGAGTTAACGAAGGTATTGGAAACTGGAATGTTTAACTAGTTTGAGTACTACGCTTGCAATGTTGTTCTTAACGAGCTTGAGTACCTCGTCGTCCTTTGATGCATAATCATTTACATATTTCCAAGAGCATTGTTCAACGCAGGCACTGTATTTATCGCGACGACGAGGAGTCCCCTCATAGGTGCTAGGGGGATACTCCTGCGCTGGGCGCATTGGGAGCTGTGGCGGGTCACGTCACTGCTACGGCGGGACGGGCTTCTGGACGTCATTTGGGGGACAGCGGATGATGCTGGTGATGTTGCCGTGTGAGCGCCCGGCCTGGGAACCCGCCACGGCGTCTCCTCTATCTTTAAAGTCAATAATAGAGTATATTAGTGACTTTAGTCATCGACGGCGAGCAGCTCTCTGGGCAGCGCCCGGGATCTGCGTTTTGAAGGGCGGGCATGCTGTGGGGCGATGCCCTGTGAGTGGACGTGGTTGGAGTTGTCCGCTCGGTCATACTCCAGACTCCACTCCGACTCCGACTCCAGGCCGGTCCACTTGAGATAACTGGCGATAGTGCTGTTACACACGTATCGCGGTGCTGCTTATTTTGCATTAACTAGTTGTATTTTATTGCCACATTTTTATCAAAACATATAAAATAGATTGGAAACTGAAAGTAATATACCTGTATATTAATATATACAGTAACAGTTATTGTTAGTCTATTTTACTTTAGATCCCAACAACGGCTAATGCAGTGGATAGATAGGTAATTGTTTTCGTATGGGTTTTACAACTTTTACATACATGCATCGTGGAGCCGCGGGCGACAAAAGCGAGCGCACAAATTGTGTTTCTATGTGTTGTAAAAGCTCCGCCGCGAATACTGCTCAACAAAGTTTATGGATATTTATCAAATGGTTCTCGTATATAATATAGCTCACAGCGCGATGGCAGTTCGTGGCGGTTTGGTGATATTTACACGACCGAATTAGTTCCCCACTCGGCTAGCCACTCACTTCTGTCCAGCAGAGAAACTTCTTAATTAATTCAAAACCCACAAAATTATTATTCGAGTTCACTACATATAATGGCGCTTAGTAACCTCTATTACGTCGAAAAGAAAAGGTCATTAATGATGGCCTTTTCTTTTCAACGTAATAGGGGCAATTTTGTCGTAATATTACCAGAGTTGAAAAAAGTATCCTAACAACTTGTTCTTTTTAATTTTCCTTTGGAATGGGCACCGAGACTGCAAGACTATGGAGAAATCTATGCTTCCTGAGAATAAGGACTTAATTTACAATTCAACAAGGTGAAAAATAATAAATTGTCTCCTTGTAATTAAGGCATTCGTAGATCTTTCATCTAAAATAGTTCTAAAATTTTGAAACTAAAGTCTGTTACAGAATGTCATTTACAGTCAACATCAACATGTCAATTTTCTATACGCACTCATTTTCGTCACCATTTTGGCGAGAGTCACATCATTTATTTTAGCTTATTCAATATTTCGTAGTTAATTTATCCCTTCACTGACATTGGCAAAGGCCCTGGAGGCTACCATTTCTCTTTTATAATAATAATGACATAAATTAATAACACGGGTGCAATGGCGTATTTAATAGTTCTTATTTCATTGTGGTAACGTACAGTCAGCTGCAGAGAAAAGGTACCCCCACTACATAAAAGTGTGTATACACGGGGAGTCAGGTTTCTCTGCAGCTGACCGTACATAGATATTTGATTCGTTTATTACCTACTTCGACTGTAACAGAATGTTCCCGGAATGCAACAGAGATACGTGCAGAGCTTGTGACTGAATAAAATGAACCACATAATTTTAGTAAAAGAATGTCCGGAAGAATAACCATGATGCAGTCCATTACCCCTTGTTTGTGTTGCTTAAAGAATACGAGGTCTGTTACTTCGGGTTGTGACACAGGCTAAGCTGCCACTTTATAGTACAGTAACAAAACCAATAATTAAGGAAATATTTTTGGCCCGTGCAAAATAATATTATATTATAATGTCCTTGTCATTTGTTTGACTAAGAGCGGGTGTGCCAACTTACGATTACAGACCGATCAACTTTAAATATACTTTAAAATTAGATTTCAATGAACACCGCTTACGATTAGAGACGCTTTGGTGCAACCGACCCTAAGGTCGTAAATCTAAGCAAACAAAATATTTAGGCCAAGTTAAACAAATGAGCGTAATATTTTTTTTCTACTCCTGTACTTTTATTTGTCATTTACATTGTCGCTAACTCGTATACAATGACACCGAAATTAAGTCGGTGAAAACTCTATGCTCTCTGGTCCATAAAAGCAGTGTTTAGCGTGCTTTTATAGTTCACACATTATTCATAAAATCACAGTTAGGCCGGCACTTCAATTGGACGTATTTGTGGAAACATTCGTGTTGCATCTCTTTCTTCTGTCTTTACTTGCGATATTCGCCAAGTTCACTCTGCAGTCAGTCACTAAGCATAATTTAATTTAATTATTAGGAGACAATACTGGAGGCAAAATTTATCTCGAAGTAATGATAATTATAATATCCGTATGACATTAGTTTCTGATGTTAGGCTTGGCGTGGGTGAAAGCGAGCGACGGTCACAAATGTCATGGCAATATCATTTCAATATGCCAACTTGAATAGAGCTTCTGACTTCTACCAGTTAATGGCAAATTAATAAAATTGATGCTATTACCCGTAACCGCTACGGTCGCTCGTAGCTGGGCTCGTAGCTGCGCGCCGCGGCTACGACTCAACGACTCCGACTGCTATGAAAACGTCGTCATCGAGATTAATAAAATTCAGTGCCATCATTTTCGTAGCGCTATTCGTGTAATGCGCGTAGGCCGCGTAGCCGATAGTAGTACAAAGCAGTGAGCTAGGGCGGTAAAACAAAGAATGTCTATGTCCAAGCCGAAAGCAAGGGCGATAAATGTGCGATCTGAGGCTTTTTTTACTACCGTGGTACCGCCCGTGGTAAGTTAAAAATTGTTATGTCTCTCCCTGATCAGGAAGTGCGCGCGTTGCGTGCGGTAATTGCCACTTTAAGGCCAGGTGTGACATAAAATTTGTTTTCCGATATATAGCGAAAACTATCTAGGAGCAGAGAAACCCCTGGCACTCAAAGTGCCAATATACATTCAAATATTGTATATAGGCAGATGAAGTAAAATATACACTGATTATTAAATACATTGGTACATAAAAATATAAATCGAACCACTTGTTCCCACGCTATAGACAGCACTTACAACCGCTACGCAATAAAAAAAGATTGGGCGGTTAAGCGTGGCTTTAATGTCCTTTATCTAATTTGCAGATTCAATACAAACATCTTACTATCAGAACCAAAATAATAGTTTACCAAACATGCGTTTTGAGCATTCTCTTCTACGGAGCCGAAACCTGGACAACGTATGCAAGAGCGACGACTTAACACTTTCCATATGCGCTGTCTACGTAACATCTTAGGCATTACTTGGAAGGACAAGGTTACGAATCAGAGGGCTCTGGACACAGCGCAGCTACCCAGCATGTATGCTCTTCTCAAGCAGAGACGCCTGAGATGGCTGGGCCATGTGCATGGAATCCTCTCGTATACCTCGTTATATAGCTAACGCTAAGAGAAACGTTGGGAGACCGATGTTGCGCTATAAGGACTACGCTAAGCGTGATATGGCTATAACTAACATTTTGTTTTCCTTCACATTTTGTCAACATTGTGTTTTGTATCTTAATTAAGTAGTTATTTAAAAAAATGTAATGACTTAGGTTCCCTGTAATGTTCCATGTTTTTTTTTATCAATAAACAATAATAATAAATAATAAATGGCGTGCTTTAGAATTAACACTCAGACCTGGGAATTGCTAGCCGCTGATAGAGGCGGATGGCGCAAACGTGTTGTGGACGGCAGAAAGTATGATGAAGCCTGGTTTGACGAATTAGCAAACAAAAGGTTGCGCAGACATCAAATCTGAGCTAGAGCTTCGGACGTCAACCTTTACTGCAATACATGTGGAAGATCGTGCCGTTCGCGCATAGGTCTACTATACAGTCACCAATAGTACATGTTTGTTTATGTCTGAGAAAACACAATAATAAGTCATAAAATAGAACGTGTCACCTATTTTATAGTATTATCATTTAAAACACGTCCATAGACAAGATTAGTTCGACGAGGTCACATCACACCTTCCAACAGCTTAAATCGTCTGCAATAGACGTAAAAGCCTATGATGATGTTTTTGCAGATTCTATATATATCTATACTAGCGGACCCGGCAGACGTCGTCCTGCCCGTAAAAGCAGTTCCACCTACCTGGTCGAATTGTATTTTCAAACCATGCAGGATTTATGCGCTCCTGAGATAAAAATACTGGGCTGTTATTCATAAGGCTGGAAGCCGCTCAACCAATCTCAGTGAAGTGCAAACTCTTAGGGTATTTCCGGCGTGGTCGTGTCGGAGGTTTCCTCTGGATTTTCCCTAGGCCACTCACCCAGCGCGCGCCCCTATGACTCTATTGGGCCCGGCCTATAAAGCCGAAGTCAGGTTAAAAAAGGACACTGTCTTTGTCCAAGTACTTGCCGTTAGGATGATGACCACAACCGAAAATGATATGCCTGAGTGACACTCCTGGACGGCGGCATGCCCGACAAATGTCGACAGTAGGTACCGCTTTTAGGATATATTTCCAGTAATTCTTCGTCATGCATGATAACTTCGTCTGCGATTGCACAGACAAAACCTTCGGTTTCCCCGCAACGTACCCAGTTCACAGACGCGAGCAGTCTATGTCGGGCCCCGTACGGGCCCCGTTGAAGCGCCTGTGTAGCTCTTTAGGCACAGTCGACTTCATTAATATATATACACTTTTTTACCTAATCGAATGATTTTGCTTTCAAATTGTAGGCGACCGCATTCGATTAGGTAAAAAAGTGTATACTTACCTTTATATCAATGAACTCGACTGTATCTTCCACTCCGCCTTATGGTAGTCTAGTCAGTGCTCAATACTTTGAAGACTGTGCCAGTTTTCGGATTTTCTGGCGCACCTGTCTTTGCCTTAAAGTGTTAGGCCGAAGAAGGCCGTATGTAATACGTAATGTATTTAAACCGTTGTGTGGATTGTGTGGTAATTTGGTCACTTACACTTGCATTTTCCCGTAAACCATATTCCTGCATTCATATTTGTTCGCCGCGTGTGAACTGAACTGATTTTATAATTCAAGATTTATTTATATATTAAATTGCCTTACGTCCACTCTACCATAATTTTACAATAATAAATAAATATCGCTTACTCCATTTGTTTGATAGAAATATGTCAGTGACGCAAGTGACTTCGCATGTCTTATTCCGTCAAATGCCAAAGAGTTTGTTCTACGCTATCTATGATACACAAATGTTCAGCAGATCCGTTTTTTACCGAAAACACGAAAACTACGCCACCTGCCGGGTCCAATTGTCTCAATTGACCTTTCCGGGACCAACACAAATATACGCACAAAATTTCATACCAATCGGTGCAGCCGTTTAGGAGGAGATATGAAACTAACACACGTACAGAAGAATTATATATATAAAGAAGAAGAAGATAAAGCAGAAGAGGGTCGAAAATCTGTACATTGAAGATATTAGTAAAAAAATCGATGGAGGGGTCTAAGAATCGATAACAGAACACGTTTCAACTGTTTTTAGAATTCGTGTCTGTTTGTCTGTCTGTTTATTTGTCTAACTATCACGCGAAAACTAGCGAATGGATTTTAATACAGCCTTCACTAATATGTTTATTGGATCTTCGGCCAGGTTATAGGCTATAAAAATCATATAGGTTAGGGATGAAAGGGGGTGAAAAGAGGGGTTAAACTTTGTATGAGAAGTCTTTCAGTTCATGATTTACAGGCTTGAAAATTGGTAAGTATATACATGGACGCAAAGTAAATAGAACCCCATTCAAACATTTTATAATAAACAGATAGTATTTGAAAAAATGGGGGGTGAAATAACAATACCTCTGCCTCTCAGGGCTAAAGACAAAAATACAAAAGTCCCTCAAACCATATTAACTGTTTGAAATGAGAGATCTAATTATGTTGGTCAGTCAGTCTCTATCAATATTCACAAACCTTACTACGAAACCTCGGTTTTTTTTGTTTTCGATGGAGGGTACGAGTACCTACGCAGAGCGGCGGGCTCTCGGTTGCATGGTAGCACTTGCGACATGTATAAAAAAAAACAATTCTCAGAAAATCACATAACTCTTAGAAGCAACCAGGGTGGGTGCGCTATCAACCTAGGCCTCTACTCCATCTTCGAAAGTGAAAGAACAGACCAAAGTAGGTATTCAGTTATACCTATGCTTTACAATAAAGCACTTTGAACTTTGAAAGGTATTCCACTAATTTATGAACAAAAAATATCTATTCAACCACCTCTTTACAAAGCCATTTGATAGGTCAACAATTTCTTTTTGTCCAATCATCTACATTGCTTGATGCGTATGAAGTATTTTCCGTACCTGCATCATAATGTTTGTAAAAATTTCGCGTTCGTGTGAAGTATTTTCCGTACCTGCATCATAATGTTTGTAAAAATTTCGCGTTCGTTTATTGTCATTTCGCACTCGCTTTTTTATCTACATTACTTGACGCGTAGGAATTATTTTCCGCACCTGCATCATAATGTTCAAAAACGTTAGCGCGCGCTACGCTCGCTTTTTCATCTACATTACTTGATGCGTTTGAAGTCTTTTCCGCACCTGCATCATAATGTTTGTAAAAATTTCGCGTTCGCTACGCTCGCATTTTCATCTGCATGACTTGATGCGTATGAATTATTTTCCGCACCGGCATCATAATGTACGAAATATTTCGCGCTCGCTTCGCTCGCGTTTTCATACACATTAATTGATGAGTATGAAGTATTTTCCGCACCTGCATCATAATTTTCGAAAAATTTCGCGCTCGCTGCGCTCGCGTTTTCTTCTACATTACTTGATGAGCATTTTCCGCACCTACATCATAATGTTCGAAAATTTTCGCGCGCCGTACGCTCGCGTTTTCATCTACATTATAGTTGATGCGTATGAAGTCTTTTCGGCACCTGCATTAGAATGTTCGAAAAATTTCGCGCTCGCTGCGCTCGCGTTTTCATCTACATTACTTGATGAGTATTTTCCGCACCTACGTCATAATGTTCGAAAAATTTCGCGCTCGCTGCGCTCGCGTTTTCATCTACATTACTTGATGAGTATTTTCCGCACCTACGTCATAATGTTCGAAAAATTTCGCGCTCGCTGCGTTCGCGTTTTCTTCTACATTACTTGATGAGCATTCTCCGCACCTACATCATAATGTTCAAAAACTTTAGCGCGCGCTACGCTCGCTTTTTCATCTACATTACTTGATGCGTTTGAAGTCTTTTCCGCACCTGCATCATAATGTTCGTAAAAATTTCGCGTTCGCTACGCTCGCGTTTTCATCTGCATGACTTGATGCGTATGAATTATTTTCCGCACCGGCATCATAATGTTCGAAATATTTCGCGCTCGCTACGCTCGCGTTTTCATACACATTACTTGATGAGTATGAAGTATTTTCCGCACCTGCATCATAATGTTCGAAAAATTTCGCGCTCGCTGCGCTCGCGTTTTCTTCTACATTACTTGATGAGCATTTTCCGCACCTACTTACATCATAATGTACGAAAATTTTCGCGCGCCGTACGCTCGCGTTTTCATCTACATTATAGTTGATGCGTATGAAGTCTTTTCGGCACCTGCATCAGAATGTTCGAAAAATTTCGCGCTCGCTGCGCTTGCGTTTTCATCTACATTACTTGATGAGTATTTTCCGCACCTACGTCATAATGTTCGATAATTTTCGCGCGCCCTACGCTCGCGTTTTCATCGACATTTTAGTTGATGCGTATGAAGTATTTTCCTCACCTGCATCAAAACATTTCGCGCTCACTACGCTCGCGATTTTCTTCATTTCTTGATGCGTATGGAGTATTTTCCGCACCTGCATCACAATGTTCTTTTTTTTCATTTTGCGCTCGCTACGCTCGCGTTTTCATCTACATTACTTGGTGCGTATGAAGTCTTTTGCACACCTGCATCGTAATGTTTGAAAGAATTCGCGCTCGCTGCGCTCGCGTTTTCATCTTCATTACTTGATGCGTATGAAGTATTTTCCACACCCGTATCAGAATATCCGAAAAATTTCGCGCTCGCTCCGCTCGCGCGCGTTTTTCATCTACTTCCTTCTAAATATATATTTTGTCTTCTGTCATGTGTTTCATGTGGGCGCATTAAGCCGGCGTTCGCAATGTTTGACGAGACAGCCGGTGTAGAAGTTGATATGGATATTCACGCGAATGAAGTCGCGGGAAAAAGCTTAGATAAATAAATTTAAATCATAAAAAATCCTCTCCCTGTGATCCTGATCTGTGTCCTTTAATTGAGGTGTGCAATAAAGAGTAGGTATTTGTTGTTGTTTGTTGTTGTATAAAACTGGACTACCCGTGCGAAACCGGGGCGGGTTATACATGCGAAACCAACTCTGTCTGCCTGTTTCCCCTTAAAATGCTCAACCGATTTAGATGAAATTTGGTATGGATATAGTTTGAGTCCTAGGGAAGGACATAGGATACTTTTATTCCGGAAATCATCCCTTAACGGGGTTTAAGTTAGAATGGAAGGGAGATAACTAGGTAAGCGCAAGAAATAGAAGAATGAAATAACATTCTAACGTGATGACCGAGTTCTACGCAGACGAAGTCGCGGGCAAAAGCTATATCTAAATAAAACAACAAACAGTGCCTTCACTTAGCAACTACAAATTTTAATTTGATTGATACTGATCGCATCTCATCAGTTTTGGTTCTCAAACACCCTTGACAACGCGCTTAGGCGAGAGAGATCGGGTGAACCAAGCCGATTCGCTTGTAGTCTCGATACATTGAAAACAAATTTCAATATTGATCCCCAGTTGTTGACAGTAAGTTTATTCGATAATTACTAGTCCATTTGTAAGCTAATTGTTTCGATTCAAGTATGCCAGAAAATTTACATACTGTCAGCACCGTATACCTCATATTTAAGGCGCCTGTATACGCAAGGCCTTCTCCATACAAACTCTGTGCGAGTTTTATTCATCAGTTTTGGCACTCCCGCATATATTTTTAACCGATTCTCGTGAACAGGATATAGAATTATAGAATAATTATCCTACATTTTTTTGCCAAGTTAAAAAATTGTAAAAATATAAAAATAAAAACATTTTTTTCTTGAGGTTCTAGCTAACTAAAAAATAAACCTACTGACCAAAAATCATAAGTGTAATGCTAAAACAAGCGAAGATAACTTGCACAACGTTTATATGGGGAGTGCTTGCGTATACAGGCGCCTTAATATCAAATATGTTCTAGTGGATGCTTAAAATGGAATAAAAATAACATTAAATCGGTTTGTGACACACACACACACACACACACACACACACACACACACACACACATTGATCGTACCGCGCATTGGTCTTAGCTAAATAAAATATAGTTTGAGAAAGAGCACATTGTTGTATGTAAAACATAAGCTTTCCTTATAAGATTCGACACACAAGAAGAATTTCGATCTTGCACGTCTGTTGTGATAGAAAGCTTGGAACGATATCTCGCCTATAGATTAGACTAGATTAAGATACGTATAAATTGCTACACCCTAACAGGGTCCATGATGTACCTACTAATATCTATAAATAAGAACTTGTAATACCATGGTTGCAATTATTGAATGAATTGAAATTAAATAGAGAATATGCATGCGGTTGTAAAGTAACAAGATGTGACTTTAAGGATCCTCTTACTCATACTCACTTATACCTATATGTGTATGACCGAAACCTGTAGGTATGTTGTTGATGGCTGTTACTCATATCGCTGTGGGTAAGGGAAGCAAAAAAGTGAAATATTCGTTGAATCCGTGTATAAAATGCCGACAGAATATTATCTGGATATCGGCTATCGATACGTCGTCAGTTAATCGGCGCGCAGAATGCACATCGTCAATCGGAATGGGCGCCACATTCAACCGACCATCGCTCCGACATTATCGTGCGACTCGCTTCACAATCCGATACGCGTATTCACAAACCTACTTAACTTTCCTCACAACTCACCACCAGTATACCTTGGTACTTTTTACCTAAACAACGAGGAGGCAAACACGCTAAATGCATAGCTGAAAATATGCATATATATTGAAGTTACTGTAAGCTACAGAGAGAACTAGATCCATATACGAACACTATAATAGAACATTACTTACCAAGGGCAATAAAACAAATAATGTCTTAGATCGCAGGTATTTTACATATGTCACACCTGGCCATAAAGTGGCCATTATCGCACGCTCCGCGCGTGAAAAAACCCACTTCCTGGCCAGGGGGTGACATAAAATTTTGTACTTACCACGGGCGATAATAAAGAAAGCCTCAGATCGCATATTTATCGCCCTTGCCTTCGGCTCGGGCGTAAAATACCTGCGATCCGAGACATTCTTTGTTTTATCGCCCTTGGTAAGTAATATACTATAACGCGCGCCATTAACTAATTCATAAATATTTGTAAATATTGTTGACGAGTGCTAAAACTGATTAATTGTGTCAAATAATAGTAAACTCGTGGTAAAAACAAGTGTGATATTAAATAGTATTCAGGTTATGACATAACTGGACATAGGTAGGCACTTGATGATAGTACAATACATAATCTGTAAGTAATACATCTTACCATCAACAATTACATAAAATGATAGTATATTACTTAAAAAGGGCGGTAAAACAAAGAATGTCTCAGATCGCAGGTATTTGACGCCCGAGCCGAAGGCAAGGGCGATAAATATGCGATCTGAGGATTTCTTTATTACCGCCCGTGTTAAGTACAAAATTTTATGTCATCACCTAGCCAGGAAGTGGGATTTCCCGCGCGCGGAGCGTGCGGTAATTGCCGCTTTATGGCCAGGTGTGACATAAAAGTATTAATAACCTTATAGAATTGTTTTTTCCTCGTAAATGTGTTAAAAAACTCTGCTCTCTTATTGCGGGCAATGTCGCCTCTAGTGTAATGATCAACGTACCTCACCTCACTTGTATCATAATGTACATACTTTAAGCACATAAAATTAACAATACCATGTTTAATAGTGATACAAATCACGTCGCGCATCCGTGAAACTATAAAAACTTGCTAACCCAGAGGGCAGGAAAAAATACTTATCAACTTGATACAAATACAAGCGGAAAAATAAAGCCGCCCGCGTAAAAATATGCAAAGTGCTACCGTTTCTTTTTGCTGACCCTCCCGGCTTACACTGATGTTGTGCATGTGAACAGGGCAGGCGGCGGCTCACGACATCGGTGTAAATTCGAACACCGACGGACGTTATCTGCGATCCAAACAGTCGTCCACTTTACGGCGTTTTTTGCAAACTAAAGATTTGCAACTCTTTAGGTAAACTAAATTTATTTTGAATCTGGATACGGTTTTGGCGAGTTCCGGGTAAACCTTCCTAGAATATATTTGACAAAAATATATATTTTTTCGTCAACATCTGAGATATTTGTTTCGTGTGTTGAAATTAAAATCCAATCCAAAACTCATGTCCCAGATTGAGCTTCTGTTATTATATCAAGCCACAATAAGTGCATGAATTTTCAAGATTAAGCGTAATTCAAAATTATACATTATATTTAGATTTTATTTTTACTTTTATATGAATAAGTTGAAATAGCTTTAATATGATGCATGCCGTGTTTACCTTTAAGTAATTGTTACAATATTATAGCAAGTAGTTCATATGCATAATGGGATTATTGTAAACTTTCGTATTGTTTTAATTGTTGGTGATGGTGAACCATAAATCATAATATATACATACATATATATATCCTTACAACTTTACCTCAAAAGAATATATTTAAATATATGCTTTTGAGGTATTGCGTCAAATAAATTTTATTTATATTTTTAGACCCAGATTGTAGACATGGCCAAAACCGTTACCTTTCAGCACAGTACCTGTCGTTCCCGTTCCAAAAAGATCACTGGGACTTTGTCACTCCAGTTACTTCATATCACGACATACGTTTAACTGCTCCGGGCGCTATGAGTGATATTTCTCTTGCCGTGACCGCTACTTCTGATCCCTACGTTACGATATACATTCCGGGCGTTACAAGACAGTCGCCAATTCGGAATCAAATGAACATGCGCCTCTAACGCTTTCACAATTAAGAGGATTGTGTAGCAAAATTTTTCCATACAAAAAGCAGCAACGTTTTCCACCCCCTAATCCTGAACCGATTTGCATGATTTTTGGAAATGTTGTAAGTATCATTAAATACTAGGTTTATACGTTTTGATTTTCTGGAAATATTGCATACAATTGAAATCGTTTTTTTGACACGGAAACTTCGTCATGGTTTTTTTGCTATTATTTCATATACTAGAAAGAATTATGAAAAAAGCAAAACGTATAAACCTAGTTAAGGATGTAAGAAATCGATCAAGGCCAATATTGTCTCATTTGATAAAGGTTTAAGAGGTGGAAAACGTTGCCGCCCGAAGCACTAATTCTGCGAGAAATTGGGCGACGGCGACGACGCTCGGACGCAACAATATTCCAAAATGCCGTAAGTGGATTGGATCGGCCACATCCTAAGAAGAGCTCCCGACCACATCCCTAGACAAGCTCTAGAATGGACTCCACAAGGGAAAAGGAAACGTGGCCGACCTAAACACACCTGGAGGCGCTCAGTGGCGACGGAACTGAAGACTATCGGGCTAACCTGGTCCGAGGTGAAGCGCTTAGCCCAAGATAGAACGAAATGGCGGAGTACTGTGGACACCCTCTGCCCCACCTAGGGGTTACAGGACCTTAAGTCAAAGTAAGTCATTTATATGTGATTTTGTAATTTTGCTTCGTCGTGACAAGTCACAGTGATACTTTTTGAAGACTTGATCACTGTGATTTTTTCACGTGACGTTGTTTATCACCCGTCTCTACCAGATTGTAAACTGGGATAAGTCTAGGAGGATTATGATTGAGATGTATATATTCAGTATTAATCTGCTTTGACGCCTTTGTTATTTTAGGTAGAATTAATTAAAACGATTAACTAGCTTTAAGCTTAGTGATATCGTTGATTTTAGTCTGGAGGCCTCATCCGAAGATTCATCCAAAACACGGGGTGAATTCCGTAAAATCCGTTTTTAGCCTAGCAATATATGTTCAACCTTCCAGTTGAATCAGCCTATCATTAAGGATTTTTTCTTGTAAATCTACGACATATTTCTTGTAAACGAAAGAAAATGCATAGATGAGATAACTCTAACTTTTATACTACCTAGGTCTAACGTACCACGGACCTTTTCAAAGCCAGCTCCGCAAGCTCATTAAACTATTAAGATATTTAATACATCAACAATATTAGCATCCTGCCTGCTTACACGAGCAACTTGAATGGGTTCGGTGTAGTTTTAACAATGCAGTGAATCGCAGTGTAAGTGCGCGCAAACTTGCTGACGGCGATTAATAACAGCGGTGAGCGGCCTATTAACCTGGTACGGAACAGTACTGCTGTTGTTGTGGTCTTTTCGAATAACTTCAGAATATGTACACATATGATTTTTGACAGGTAAGTATTGTACTTAGGAGAAAAAAAGTCAGCATTTTCAAGTATTTTACCGTACATATCACTTTTTGTTATCCGGTCTTTTTGTAATCTAGGATTTCATCTAATTTTTGTATTTGTTAAAATGGTCCATTCTTACTTACCTTATTGATTTTGTTTTTAGAACCCCCATACAAAATCTTTAACAAGTGTATATTGTTAAAATTTTAACTAAAGCGCATTATTTTTTTCATGGTTGAATAAATACAACAATATAGTTTCATAAAATAGTTTTGAAGATACGCAAATGTTCTAAGTATCCAAACAGAGCAAAGCATACAGGATTAGTAAAATAATTGTACATCCCACTACGCGTGTACGCAATCGGATATTTAGAAGTTAAACTTGTAAGTTTTCATACCCGACAAAGATATGAAATTACAAATTACAGCCATATAAAAACAAAATGGTTACGCACTTAAATTAATTCGGAAAAGGAATTCATAGGACCCTAACCGAGTTGAATGAAATAAAGTTAAGCTAACTAATAAAGTACTTATTGTCGTAAGTCGTAACTCCATATACCTATATCTTAGTAGAGAAGAGGTTATCCCCATGAAATAGATTTTGTGTCATGTTATGTAGATTTCGATACATGACCCTATTTAATTAATTTATTGAACACATTAAAAATGAATCTAACAATAAACCTGGCACTGATAGCCATCATTTCGCGTTTTACGAGCGCTCAAATTTTGACTTGAGCACAACCAGCTAGGGTATTAACCGCCACTGCATTTTAATTTTAGGTTTAATTCGTTATTTCGTTGTTAATTTATCCCTTAACTGACTCTGCAAAGGCCCTCGAGGCTGTCATTTCTCTTTTATAACAATAATACCTACTTACCCTTTATTATTTTGATTATTTCCAATGCCAAGTATCAAATAAGTTTGTATTATTTGTAAATAATGCTTTTCAGCGACAAGGGATGCTCTAGCTACGCCAGCAGTTATCATAATAACCATAATCAATAATTATGATAATAATAATAATTATTATTATCATAATTTCAACTTCGCCTATTTTATATTGTTTCAAACTAGTATACTGTTTCATTGAGCCACGTTAGCTACACGGGAGTTGCCTTGTTAAGCCTTTATGCTGAACTGACTTCATGAGAAGTATCAAAACACTGTGCGAGGATTATGGCGATCCGCTTCGTTTGCTTTACAAGTACTTAAGTGCCCACATTGTATTGATTCGATATTAAAGCGATTATTTTGTTTTTTTTTTTATAATTGTATTTATGTATGTTATTTTACCGTAAGATTTTTATTTTTTATTACATATATGAAATTAAATAATCCCTAATTTTGTTGTTGGAAGAGCGGGTCCTCCTGATACAGAATACTTTACTTATTAGGAGTTCAAAGTTTATATGTTTTCTTAAAGGCTCTCGGCATTTATTTGAAATTGGAACCCAAATTAGTACATTTTTATTTACATTTCATTTCCCCGAGATAACAAATATAATATCAACGTGGATACCTTCTGACACTCATTTCAAGGGGCTTCCTAATTTACTACTAAATTGTCTTGAAATATTTGTCCAATAGAGTTTGCATTTTCCGTGTTCGTATTAATATTTTTAGCAAAAGTGAAGGGACGTTAAATTTGGCATTAATACGCTGGCTCTTTCTCAACCGTGTGGTCGACCTAAGTGCTCCCAAGGGATCACTTAGATATCACTCCTTATTATGGGTAAAATACGAACAGAAACTGCATGTAACTCACGAAAATACTATGCAGGTACCTGATTTAATCTGTTTAAATCCGTTCGTTTTAAGTAATAACTAGCTGCGAAGTATCACGGTGCGGTGCGGGGGAACGAGCGGCCCACAATGGAATTTCATACAACTTTGAAGGCCAAGGCCGGCAAAGTGACCGTCTTTTGTTTATGGGGCGGGGCGCGGCGCAGCGCGCGCTCCGGGCTGCGCACCCGCCGCTGCATAGGGAGAGGGAGAGGTGGGGGAGGGGGTTGGTAGGATATGGAGGGAGGGGGTAGGGGACGTAGGGTATGAAGAGCATGGTGGGTTAAGGGTTTGGGGGTAGGGGGAGATAGGAAAGTGGGTGTTGGAGTAGGGGTGTGAGGGTTTATTGGTGCAAGGGCGTGTAGGGCCAGGGACGGAGTTGGTGGGTTCAGGAGAAGGGGGAGGGGGGATTTCATTGCATGTCTGAGAAAAGCACTATACAAGCCTCGGCGCGAACAGGGATTGTCGGCCTCGTATCTCTATAACTACTCGGCCGGCAATCCCCTATATCGCGGCCTCTACAGTAATGTACTATTAACACTAGGAAGTGAACGTGTAAGTAAACCCATATTCCAAACTATAAGCCTCAAAGTCGAGAGTTCCCATTTGCATAAGTTACACATTTCATTTCCGTAATTACCATTTTGATCATTACCATTAATCTCCTCACGAAATCCCAAAGAGAATGTCAATCGTTTGACTCTAATCACGGGATTTGCTTTAAATGCTCGCGTTCGTCCTGAACTTTTAGCGAATTCCTTTGAGAAAAAGTTGTTAAAAACGGGACAAAAACAAAAGGGAAATAGTCGGGGCGGTCCCAAGAGCGTCGTTGTTAGCCCTGGGACGGTACTTAAATCAAATGTTCACCATTCAAGGAAATTATAAGAACAGGGCACGGATTCGCCGTACCCTCTAAGAGAATCCCGGGATAAAAGAGCTTACGTAAAAACAGCGCTGAATATAGTTTCATCCCTCTGCTAGTTGCTAGGACAATCACTCACGCACGCCTCTCTTACTCCGCAGTCGCGACTCACGAGCGATACTTAATGTACCTACCTAACAGCAATATCGGGAGCAGTGCCTTCGTGTTGCTGCTGACTACATACATCATTCAATAAATCCTATTTTCAAGCGCGACTAACCTTTACAAGCCCAAAAATCACAGAAACTCGTAATAAATTTAATTAGGTAGCTATTTGCAACGTATTTAATATTCAGGAGGCACGGTTAAGCATCCTTCCTTTTTTCTTTTTTTTTTCTTCAAGAATATTTCTTTACCTCGGAACAAACTTAAGGGGCCTAATCCGCTTTTCAACTCAAGCTTTTACTTGCCTTATGACAGCGGGCTTTAAGCCTCGAAAGACGTTGTGGGGAAAGTTTTTAATCTTTTCACATATAGTATACCATTCAATTCAACGAAGACTTGCGCTTATCGATCCGAACATCACACTCGCAATTTGCGTAGCGAAGTGTAAAGAAAACACGAAGATATAGGTTTCTACGTGAAAGGAAAAAAATAATAAGTAAAGCTTATGTGTTTTCAACATGTGTCCATATGTCGAGATCCTCTGAAGCCGTCCCCTCTTGCCGGATATGAATAAAATTTTCTTAGATAAATTGAGAGTTCGCGAAAACGTGTCGATTTCTTTATTTATTCAATACTTTTCTTCTTTGAAACGCTTTTCTCGGATTCGTCGCTTATCTTATATTTATGAATTCTTTTGAGTTTATTGCAAAACCCATTCCTTTCTCTAGCGACATCAATATCGTTTAAGCAGTTAACTCATGATGAATTTATTGTGGTTCCGATTTACGTTATACAAACTTACGCCCCGCAACATAATCTGCTTGAAAATTCAATTTTGCTCAAATATACATCTCCAATTTTATCTTCTTTGGGGCTGAGCTTCGTCAAATCTCTTCTTAGTGCAACTCTATCTAAGGAACACGAACATATACTTAGGTAAATAAATATTCCCAATTTTAAACATCTAAGCCCACCGATTTAGAAAGAATAACGTAGGTACCGGTTTCTTTTCATTGGTTGAGCGGTATAAAAAAATCGAATAATGGTAGCTTAGACGATACCTAACCTAACACACTTAGTAGTTATTACACCAATGAGCCATTTAGTTATGGATTGAATTCATTAGGTACGTACTTATACAGTTTGATCATAACCGAGCCCATGAATGTAATCACCAATATCCTCAGATAATCACGTATGAGCACCATTCCATTATCGCCTTCATATTTGCTCAGTTAGCAAATCCGTTGACTGTGGAAGCAGCTCGATTACGTCCAGCAACGTGATTAGTTGTAAGGTTGCCACAACTTCTTGAAATTGTCCTCCAACCTCCAACTTATCGTGCCGGTTTATATGCACTAAAAACCTGGGTTCAAATCATAGTAAAGGCAAGAATATTAAATATATTTAAACGTCACCTTGTACTATTACCTACTTATTCTGTGACGTCACTCACGATTTTCATATCATATCGGTACGGGGTTCTTAATCATGAGCGCTAGCGATGCCAGCGCGTTTAGCACTGCGTATCTACCTATGCTCTGCCCGCTCAGCTACTTGGCGTGGCACAGGCCTAGATCGAATTCCATAAGATTGGTCCCGACTTTTGACGTTTTCATATACCAAGCTACTTTTGATGCTGACTGTAGGTACATAGGTATATTAGGTATAATATATTCACTTAACATAAACACACACACACACTTAACATATATTCACTTTGAACTTTAAATTAACATAGGTACCGGCTTACTTAATTGTAGCACCTGTCAACATTTAATTAGTGCGTTCGTAAATCTGTTTCATATTCAAAAGAAGAATCCCACATTTCCGAGTAAAGCATAATAACCGTTTGATGAAAAATAATAAAAATGTTCCGAGACATATTTTCTCACTAAATCCGAATACGAGGGAGGGTCGCTCACAAACATTAAAGGGTCAAATCGCTTACATTCACACTCAAGGGTTGCAAACCCTTAAAAAAAACCAATGAATTACTGTATTGTAAACCAGCCTCTCGAATACGAATTAGAGTAATCAAAAGGGTTGACTTCAATCGAATTTCTTTTGCTGGAAATGTCCGATGTTATTAGTCAGAGCGATATCCAGGGACTCGGTGAAAAATGCTCTCCGAGGCTCAACGACCGCCAATATCTCCCGGAAACAGTTTAAAAACGTTTCGGTTACGTCGACTTTTCTAACCTTCGTTTTTTAAAGCTTGGGGGATCTGCGTGCTCCATAAAATGTAAAGGTTCACGAGAGGGCAAGCATCTTATATACATAATTTGAGTATTTTATAGTATTTCAGTAGTCAATACATTATTAATTTGTAAACATCCCTGAGGGAAAAATCAATTTATCTACACACATATCATAAATCCTCTAATATGCGTTCGGAAACCGTAGAAAATGACTCTCATTTCAACATTCAATGAATTTATGGCAATTTTCTTATCTGTGGCTAAGGCTACAGCAGTAATTTAATTTTCATTTTAATCTCATATATGATGTTAAAATATTAAACGTCAAACAAAACTGTCACAATTTAAATGTCAAAGTTGACATGTCCCTATTCTAGTATCACTGAAAATTCAAATTCAATCGATGCGAAATGTCAGCTCGATGTTTTTTTAGTATATATCGCACGAAATTTGAGCTAGAACGACATGATCACATCAGAATAGGGACTCTTTACTTTTTAAAATAAAATTCAGGTATCGGTTGCCAGTTCTGATTTCGATATTTCCGCAACCGTGCAAAAAAGGTTGTATTAACATAATTATTGTATTTATTTACTACGGTTTCTGAACCCATCTTAGAGTAGTTATAATATGTGTGTAGATAAAGTAATGTATGCAACTGTACATAATTAGGCAAATGCCCCTCATTATGTACCAGTTGCATAAACTACTATTATTCGTTATTCTGAAACTTAATAATCAAACCACAGATTATATAATAGTTCTTCGAACAGATACGTGTGTTCTAATAAAAAAGCTCATACCTACCGTTTTAAATGCCTTCTAAATTTAACAATGGAGCGACCTTGAACGCTCCGGTCATTGGCTGCACGCGCCGAGCAAGCGGCGCTAGGGTTGTCACCACTTAGAAATAAACTTTAGTGTTGGTTCTCTGGGTTTTTCCGAGATCCTTTCAGTATCCGATCTGCATTTACATACATAGTTACAGGCATATCAACGCAGCAAGTTAAATAAGAGCTTTTCTAAAATTCAATGCCATGTATATAAAACGATAGGAGTCCACGGTAGGAGAGTGGCCTGGGGAAACCTCCGACACGACCACGCTAGCGGTTTAAGCACTGGAAATACTGTATATTGTATATCTCTCACCCTGTCTATGGTTACGTTACGACATACGGCAGAAAGTACTTAAAACATATTACAAAACGAAACACTTTGTTTAGATAAGTACCTACCTAACCTAGTACCTAGCTATATTCCGACGTAAGCACTAAAGTAGTCACCTGTCTTCGTTATTTATTTATAACTTGTATAACGTAACAACGTGTTTAACGTAATAATAGTATAAAAGTAGCACTCCTAACTGTAATTAGTCACTAGGCAAAATATATTTTAATATAAGAATTCTGATTACGCGTCTCACTTTTGAGGGTGAATTCCAGCCCTTCCAAAAGGTCACAAGTCCCTATAGTAACGGCGATGTTTACGCCTTTTCTTAGGCCGTACAATGCCACCGCAAAACTTGACTCGGAAATCATAGTAAATAAACTATACTTAATACCAATTACTACCCAGGGATAAATATAAACATAAAATCAATGCTAATTCTTTTGCATCGAAATAATTTTTGATTCGGTACAACTTTATTACACGTGGCACCGTCCGGCCGTGAGCGCGTGTGTCAGCCAACTGACTGAGCATTACACGCGCGGATGGCGAGTAGTAGGCATCGTTCTCGGTTCCCACGGCGCAGATACATACCACTGATCAAACGCTAAATTAGTAAACCGGAGTCCATAGAAATACTTGATATAGTTTTATAAGTAACAGTCGAGAGTCGGACTTTAAATTTGTATAGAAAGGCCCACCTTCTCACAAGCACTGGAAGAAGGCAATGGCCTCTCCATCGTTATGATATGTTGCTGGGGTAGGGCTCACGATGAGGTATGAAAACAAACTTCGCAAGCGGATCAAACTATTTCGCAACTAGGTTAGCTATAACAAGAACAATCATTGTAAAAATTAATAAAATTCTCTACTTAATCTTGAAAGTAGTGTCTAGGCAATGTAATTCAGAAACTAGCTCGGTTTTGTCTGCTTATACTGAAATATTCATCATCATCCTCCTAGCGTTATCCCCGTACAGTTGCATCCTGAAGAATGCCTGGAGTCCGCTACCTAACCCCAAGATTTGGCGTAGGCACTAGTTTTTACGAAAGCGATTGCCATCTGACCTTCCAACCCCCAGGGGAAACTATACCTTATTGGGACTAGGCTTTGTCAAGTGACTGGGCAACTTGACTGTTAGAAGTTTTCAAGCCGCCCGAAGGCCTCCAACTTGGCTTAACGACTGCTGCCATAGACAGCAACCGGGATCAACGGCTTAACGTGCCTTCCAAAGGACGGATACTGAAATATTATCAAAACTAAAAGTAGATATGGAGATATGCTTATAAATTGGCACCGAATGAATGATGCAAAAACTGAAAAGTAAAAATAAAAATGAATAAAGACGAATAGGTACATAAATATTCACAAAGCGCGAGAGCTTAAAGCTTTTAATCTGTTGGCAAAGTTTGTTTGGGAAATGAAATTTTGTCAAACATATTTCGGTAAAACAAGTGGATCCCGACAAGTGTCCATGTCAAAATAGTCAATGTCGCATCCACAGACAATTTTTATTGTTTTAATAAGATATACCTATAAGTCATGTATGTCACGAAATATTCTTATTCAGCCTCGAAACGGTTTTTTAAGTTCATCTAGTCCAGGGGTTCCCAACCTGGGGGTAATTACCCCCCTGGGGGTAAAACAGCTATTCTATGGGGGTAATGAGCTCATCTCAACAACAACCTAAAATAACCTGCATCCTGTTTTCATTTGCATGACTTGATTCGTATGACTTATTCTCCGCACCTGCACTGCATCATAAAGTTCGAAAAATTTCGCGCGGGCTACGCTCGCGTTTTCTTCTACAATACTTTTTTACTTGATACGTATGAAGTCTTTTACGCACATGCATCATAATGTTCTAAATATTTTGCGCTCGCTACGCTCGCGTTTTCATCTTCATTAATTGATTGAAGTCTTTTCCGCACCTGCATCATCATAATATTTGGAACATTTCCCGCCCGCTGCGCTCGCGTTTTCATCTACATAACTTGATGCGTATGAAGTCTTTTCCGCGTCTGCATCACAATGTTCGGAATATTTTGCGCTCGCTACGCTCGCGTTTTCATCTGCATTACTTGATGCGTATGAAGTCTTTTCCACACCAGCATCATAATGTCCGAATACTTTCGCGCTCGCTTCGCTCGCGTATTCATCTATTTAACTTAAAAACTGTACTACCCGTGCGAAACCGGGGCGGATTATGAATGCGAAAGTAACACTGTCTGCATGTTAACCCTTAAACCGCTCTACCGATTTAGATGAAAATATTTGGTATGGATATAGTTTGAGTCCCCGGGAAGGACAAAGGATGGTTTTTATATCGGAAATCATGCCTTAACGGGGTTGAAGAGAGATAACTAGGTAAGTGGCTGAAATAAAATAATAGCAATAACATACTTACGCGATGACCGAGTTCTATGCAGACGAAGTCGCAGGCAAAACCTAGTGTATAATAAAAGTGTGTGTACTTATTGTATTGTTTGTTTGCATACTTTTTAAAAAGGGGGTAAAATCGGTCTCCCGCATAGACCACAGGGGTAGCGATACTGAAAAGGTTGGGAACCACTGATCTAGTTACAGGCTTATTCCTACCGTGTTTCATTGTCTGTAGTAGAAAGGTTTTATATTCTACAGAATGTCACAAAAAGGACGCAATATTTGAATTTAATAGAAAACACATTTTTTTTATTTACTGTATTTTTTTATTTAAACATTAACTACATAGGATAGGGTTATGTATGAAATAGCACATCAGGCAAATACCTACCACGACTTTGCTGGCACATACGAATTCTTTTGATGAAATTTTCTTTGACCATTTTGCACAAATTTAATGTGGCTAAATTTCGCGAATGCAACATTAAACCTCCACCTTTAATGCGTTAGGACTTTTGGCATAGACCTTTGACTTCAAATAACCCCATAGAAAGAAACCTAATGGTGTTAAATCACATGACATAGGGGGCCAAATCTGCTACCGAAACGAATCAGTAGGTACACGAAATTTGTACGAAATTTGCGAGAATTCGTAGCCCTATTTTCATTATTTTTTGTTTAAAAATAAAAATGAGTTGTTCTCTCGTATAGTGTGCTACATTTTTAAAAACCCTAAACTATCAGCTACCAAATAGTTTTATTTTGGGTTACCAGCTAAAATGCAAAAAAGGCGTCTAATTTTAATGTTGCGTCCTTTTTGGGACATCCTTTATAATATAATATTATCTTTATGATTTATTACTTACCTATTAATTAGTCTACTTAGTTAATAGGCTAACCGCACCAACCGCTAATAACAATTTCTTGATTTTACTGAGCATAACTCACTGAATACTAACCGCAAGCATAATTTCAGGTTTATGGTCTAACTAGGTATGTAGAAAGTAGGGACCTTGGGATTTTGATAATCCGAACAGCCAGAAACATGGTTGAAATACAGTTTGTTGTGCATTTAGGTGCATGACATATGTTTGTACCTATCTTTATTTAGACCTAACATAATGGGGGCTTAAAATAACCTGAATTAGGTACTAAAGAAAATTATGTTATAGTTGGTTATATTATCAAAGGCTTTACTCATGAAAACAAAATTAAATAGTAGATTGTTTGACAAGGGTCTAAAGTAAGCCATATTACCACGAGATGATTATTTTCCCGAACGTAGAGAGGGAAAATTGTTCGAGTGGTAATATGGCTTTTAGGCCCGAGTTATACACTCTACTTTTCACTTCGATTGCGAGAAAACACATAAACACAAATTATCCATCTTAAATGAATAATTTAACTCTTGGGGGGTGTATGTCTAATTTGACAGCATGTTTTTTTTTCTAAGGCCAACACCATATGCCTCGCTATGCGTGTTTGCTTTGCGTATTCGCCTCCCTTTCTTTTGCTATATTAAAGAAAGAGGTGCATCATGCGCTTTTTTTTCTTTTAAGAGGAGTAATTGCTTTGACCATAGACACCGCTTAATCTTTAAAGAACTGAAAAACGTCTTTCCTGATTGGTCGATTTTAGTACAGCTGTGTTCTGGTTGGTTGATATTTTTACCAAATATGTTTTAATCTGTCAAATTACTTTTCTGTGATTGGTGGATTTAATCGGTGAAGTATTTTGATTGGTCAAATTAAAATGTTTTGTAAATCATAAATATGTATACATAGCCCCGCTTCACGAGTCTAATATGACACACTTTTAGAGCATGAGAAGTGAAAAATATATAAATATTAAATACACTGCCACAGAATTAGTATATTATTAGTATTGTGACGGTAATGTGCCGAACAAAACTACGTAGTATAAAAATAAGATGTGCCTGGCATCCAGCATGTACTGTGCTAGCATCGCAGCGTCGCATTGCTCGTATACCGTCGACGAAAAAGTCGATTACTTTTTGCGGGGCGTTCGCCTCTCAAATTGGCACCAGATCCATTTCTGTTGACAACTTTATCGAGCGGTTTTCGATAAATTGCGGCGAGGGAAAACTAAATAAATCCGAGAGGACTTTAGATAAGGTAATGGCTTCAGTAATGTCTGGCGGCTGCCTTCGCCATAATGCAATCGGAGAACCAGACCCGCGCGCCACACAAACGGTGAGCACGGCACACTTTTCACTTCATTCCTTGAAAAAAGAAACCAACTAAACTTTGTTCACACCTTAGTAATAGTTTTCAACAAGTCTGCGTCGTTTTATTAAACTGTTTTATGGCACCTATGTTACTTGTTTAACTTATATGTGTAGCATCGGTTGTTTTGACAAATGCAATAACTACCTATAGGTAGTTCAAAAATACCATAACCAGCCACGATTCCATCCGCGATGATTGACTGAAAGGATACATCCCCACTATCATGTAGGTTAGCACAACTTCCTGCCAAGTCGTGTCAGGTAGATTTTCTCGTCTCGCATCACGTCGCAGTGGCAGTTGTACTAGCTCCACATGTATACATAATCTATCTTCAAAAACGGAATGTAAGGCGTTAATTATGGTGGATGGAATAACGGCTTTGTTCAATAATAATAAGTTCGTTTTCTACTCAGTTATGTTGAAAGTACATAACTTACGAGATAAAAACAATTACAAGAAGGAATGTCGAAAAACCTGTATTTTACTATAAATATTCGGGTCTCTTCCAAGAAATTGGATAAGTTTACATCAAAAACTTTAAACACTGTTTAGTACAATTCAAAATAATACCTAGCTAATATTCTTGTATATAGTACTTATACAATCGCCGAACAATTGTTTCAAGTAAGTCTCACACGAAATGTATTTTATAGAAGAAGTATTTACAGAGAGGTACAGAATCCAATCTAATCTAATGGAGTTATGTAAATGTCTCTATCCTGACCCTACATGACTGTGTCGAGCTCACATTCCACGGCTCGCCCCAACGTCTCCGTCTTCAAGTTTTTTCATTAAGTCTCATTGTTTACACGAATGAATAAAACATATTTTAGATTACTTTCGATGCTTTTAAATACTGTTTTGTGACTTCCGAAACTTATTAGAACTATTATAGGTCCAGATCATAATGAAACCCTAATAAATACCTATATTGCAATTTTAAATGTGGTAATTTCACCTTTGTATTTTTTGTACACTTGCTTAGTATTTCTTAATTAGATGCTGAAATGTACATAACGTTCATGTCATGGAACCTTGCCGTGTGCGTGGTTCGACTCGCAGTTGGCCGAAGTTTTTATAAATTACGTTTTGGAATAAGATATTAAAATCCATTTCAGAGAAATAGAGCGGCCAAAATATTTACAATATACTAACCTAACCAAAAATTTTTCACGATAGGTAGGTACCGAAATCTGTTCTTTGAACGCAGCTTCGTTGAACACTGCAGCCTAAGAAATAATTAAAATAATCTACTGAAAACTTGACTGGAATGCCAAAATATTGGAGGTTTACAACTATGTATGTAGACCCTGAAAACCGTTCCTTCATTTAAAAGACGTTTAATAAATATAAACGAAACTTTAAATAGTTTAAGCGCATCCAGAGATGCATCTCGAAGTCAAAAGACAAACTCATTGTCTCCCCAACGGTCGACGGCAATGCGACTTCTCAATGGAGCTCGACGAAGATAAACTTCGCGATTCTACGCATACTTAAATAAAGTTCGGGCGAACACTTCAGCCGAGGAGAATCACCTGAAAACATTGGCCTCGGAAACATCGCGACGTCAAAAAACTTCCTAACAAACACTCCTAGGGAAACTTTCCAGATAACATACCAACATTGAGTTTCTCTTGCTATTAACTAATTTGCGTGATATTTAATTTTCATGTGCATATTTACTTATTTAATAGATATTCTATTTATTTACATGTGGGCGTGTAGCTGTGGGTCTGACATATGGAGCGTAAAGTCGCACGAGTTTTAAAAAGGGATCTACATGGAAAAATAGGCCAAACGCACTCAGACTATTCACATTCGTCTATACCATAATCTATACTAATATTATTAATGTGAAAGTATACATGTCTGTCTGTTACCTTTTTCTAAACGCTCGAACCGAGTTAGAGGAAGTTATACTTCGTTTTCGTGCGATTGTCGTAATGCCATTTCAGGGAAAACAATCTTGAAGCGGAAAAATATGCGGCGTTGCTATCTTTGAGACGTGATAAGCTACTGAAAAAAGTGAATTACTACAGTATTATTTTTTGATGTCTTAGGGAAACAAATAATTGTATGCAAAATGACCATTTAAATTCTTATCTTAAAAAAACGGGATATATTATCGTGACTTTATAAACATGTATATTTATTGGTTTGTATATTACAATACTATTGAAATTCTACCCTAAATATCTTGCTACAGGCCAACATGTCGGCAAAAAGCGTCACCATTTGTCTTATAATAGGTATTTACAATCCAGGATTTAAGGCAAGCTTATTTTGTAACATTATTTAGGGGTTGTGTTTTACGGTTATTCATATATCTCGTTTAAAAAACGTTTTTACAACTCACAGCAAGGCATATATGTATGTACATGGTGCATTGTTAAAATAAGCCGAGTTGTACATATTCTTACTCTCCGACAAAACATTAAAACCTTTTTGTGAATAAATTTAAATAAGCTACAGTAGCTCAGAGGTTCAAGCGTCAGTCATGAGTTCGAATCCCAACTTAAGTGCCAAGGTTTTCGAACTTGTGGTAAAAGTGCGGTATGTACTTGTATCGCAAAAAAACATGATGAAAAAAGTTTTTTTGAGACTTGGCAAAAGTATAATTTGGGCTACGTAAACGAAAACATTTTGCATTTTTAATTTTTTTTAGGAATGGGAATAAACAATAAGTAACGCTAAGATGAATATCCCAGCTGTTTAAGCAAGCTAATTCAACAGCGATGCAGGCAAGTTGCCGGGATAAAGGTACGGAGTCCGCAGAGAGCCGGATTAAACTTGTTTTTAAGTTTATCGTGGCTTTAATATTGTTCGCAAGGACTTAAACACAACGTATAAAACTTGTAGGAAGTAACTTGCACATAAACTAGAAATTACATACTACGATACAGACATAATACGAGTACTTACTATGTTTATAAAAAGGAGCCTCGCCGGCCTCCATAACAAATACCTACACGGAGTATTATCATAAACAAAGCAGCTCGGCGTCCGAAGCTGAAAAGCCTGAAGTCAGGAAGGAAAAGTAAGTTTTTTCTAGCTATTTTATTAACATTCTTTTAATCGCTGAGCGGATATTTTCAATATCGGAAAAGAAAATTACTTGGTCTATCTAATCCATGGCAATGTTAGCACTCATTCATAAATTTACCTACCTACCTACTAAATAAATTTCTATTGCAGACCTGCATTAAATTGCTTCACGACAAACTGGAACGTGAATGTAAGCGTTTTTAATTTATTTTCCACAGTAAAGTGGCTTAGTTTCCGTCAACAGGATTTCGTAAATTGCATCCCACTTACATTTCCGCGCGTCAAGTCTAGGGACTGTACAAAAACATGGTCCGTAATTTGCTAAGACGAATAACGTTTGATTTAATCCGGCACGTAGGGCCCGCCCGGTCCGTCGATTTACTTTTATTGCTATTTCGTTTTATTTCACCAGGCTCGATGCTGTCTGATGTGGGCCTGTTTTCGGGATCGTTAACAGCAAATGTGCTAATGTTTTTTTCACGGCCGCCGGTGCCGGTGGTCTAACAATTAGTATGCTTGATGCCAGTGTGCGTGGACGACGTTAGTCCGCTAATGCGATACGATTAATATTTATGTTACTTATTTATTTTAAATCTGTGCTCTGGTTCTGTATATATTGTTTTAATGTTTGTAGCTTCGTTTTGATTATAAAAAATGTGAGTGTTTGAAAAGTTCTACAATAAAAAGGGTAAACAGGACAAACAATAGAAAAAGCTAAGTCACTCCAAACATTCAACAACTCTCAATTAATCTTTCATAGACTTTTTTGTTATAAATATTTTTTTAAGTGTCCCATAACGAAATATTTTTTGCGATCGTACCTACTTTTATTTCAAGTAACGATTGCCCTACGTTCAATATCGCTTTGTTACAAGACGCACCGTGAAATTGACAAAGCTAATGTTTCATTTTGGAGGTGAAGGCAATTTCCTTTCTACGTTTAAAGTAGGCCGAGTGCATATGTAATGCATGTACTAAATAGATTTCTCATATGTTTATGTTGTGTACGAAAAGGTACTCTGTAATGAGCGCTTTTATACTTTACCGTCGGGGACGTCCACGGTACGGTAAAACTCTATGGTTTCATTCATAATTAGTAGTCTATATAGCCTTTGGTCTGTGGTCATCATCGATGATAAAGTTTAAAAGCGTCCAATTTCTTACTTCCAATATTTGGAATATCACAATCACAACACCCATAGAACGTAAATGCGTACGACCCGTTGAAATTATAAATAAAATCACGTAAAAATATTGGGGCTTCTCAAGTTCCAAAAAACAATATTTTACTTTTCTTGAACATAATCTTACCTTAGGTTTTTTTTTCAGGGCAAGTTGTTGAGTAGTTTAAGTCAATACTTAATTGACCGCGCAAACTGCTGACGAGTTAAAACGGCGTTGTAATTTTGTAACTATGTCTGTCGTTTCGTTACAGATGACATTTTCGTAATTTATAAAAATCGATTATATAAAAGACTAGCTTCTGCCTGACTAGCGACTAACGCGTATAATTTTGTAGGATTTAAAAGTTGCTCCTGTTACTCGCTTTTTACCCATACGAAGATCGAAGTTTCTAATGAAAAAAACACTTTCAACCTTTAATCCGTTTCGGGAATGAATTTAGAAAACCTCTGGAATCAGTTAAATTGTATTTAAAACAGAGAGTCCATGTATGAATTTTTTAAATCTCTCATTTAAGGCGAGGGGTAGAACAAGGCATTTTCCATACAAACATTGTGCACGTTTTATTCGTCTGTTTTAACACTCCCGAATATATATTTTTTTGGTTGTAAATATTGGATATACGAAAAACCCGAAGAAGTAATTTTCAAATAAATCTAAAAACTAAAATAAAAAATTAAAGGAAATAAACTTACAGGCTAACGAAGAATAAGCATACTGACCAAAAATCATAACTGTAGTACTTGTTATATGGTTGACTCTAGTATTTTGAAATGCTTTTTTACAAAGTTTTAAGTCTCTAACTAAAAAAATTGCTCCCCATGAAAAATTTCAACCCCCTTTTTACCCCTTTAGGAGACGAATATTTTAAAACGCTGAAATAAGTGTTTTTTTTATTTAAAATTTTTTATATAAAAATTTTCAAGAATCCCCCATTTAAAAAAAATTGCTCTCCATACAATATTTCACCCCCATTATCAACCTTTTAGGTGAGTAAAATGTAGAAAACGCAGATATAACTTTCCTTGTCTTATTTTAAGGAATCTTTTTACAAAGTTTCAATTCTGTACCTTAAAAAAATGATTGCCCCCATACAAAGTACGCACCCCTACTTTACCCCTTTAGGGGTTTCCAAAAATCACGTCTTATCCCCTGCCGCTGTTATATACCCTAGTTGCAGTGTAAATTTCAAATTTCTAGAACCGTCAGTTTCGGCTGGGCGGTGATGTGTCATCCACCCTATCAACTTTAGCCTATATATAGATTAATTTAAATCAAAAACAAAAAATATCTCTATATTCTCTATTAAAAAAAATACGATGTTAATGAAAAGTACAACAAGGTACAACAAGTAACAGTATTTTTTAATGAGGTGACTTGTACAATATTAGAGGAAGAAGAAGCATATTTTAGCCTAGACAATCGATGCGATCAACCATTCGTTAATAATCGCTAGATTTGACAAACGATACGTCCTACCCTCGTCAGTAAAAACATCAGTAGAGTAGACTAATGTCAAATATTGGAAGTAAGAAATTGCCGAGAATAAATCAAATGGACGACGACCTTGTTTAATGTTTATGTTTTATAAAAGTACTTAGAATACCGTTTTAATTGAGGAAAGCGCTTTTCTTTTGAAATTAAAGTAGGTAAGTAGTTTTTTCTTATCGAAAAATGAAAATGCTTAGAAATCCTAGAGCCGATTTTGTAGAGAAATTTCAGCAGTTTTGTATTAATGTACACTTAAAACAAATAACAGAAACAAATTGCACAATGGTAGACAACAGGCGGTCTTATCGCTAACAAGCGATCTCTTCCAGACAACCTTACCTATAAAGTTTCGCAGGTTTTTTTAAGGTTCCTGGCGTGTCCGAATGATTTTAAGAGCGTATTCCTGGCCTCACCTCACATACGTATACAGGGTGTCCCACAGCTATGCCACATGGAGGAGAAGTACTTTAAATATTGAATACATTTTACTGGAAGAAGACTTAGTATCATTTTAAATATTTGGATTTATAGTACATTACTTAACAAGGGCGATAAATATGCGATCTGAGGCTTTCTTTATTACCGCCCGTGTTAAGTACAAAATTTTATGTCACCCCCTAGCCAGGCAGTGGGTTTTTCGCGCGCGGAGCGTGCGATAATGGCCGCTTTATGGCCAGGTGTGACATAAAATAAATATCAAAACATACTTATGAACAATTTCTCCGTGCAATAACTTTTTTGGTCGCTAACGTTTCTACTATGTAGCTAAGTTTAGGAATACACATGGTATTTACTTAAAATCCATATATCGGTTTGCCACCTACTCACATAGTTACATATGTAGCATTATCTCCGCTACCCAAAGTTTGTCTGGAAGAGATTGCTCTTTAGCGATAAGACCCCCTATTGTTTACCTCTACTTTAAGCTTAATGTTCTGTACTATGTTCTTTTTGAGGTGTGCAATAAAGATTATTTGTGTTGTATTGTATTGTTATTGAACGTAAGCATAGCTTCCAAACATCCACAGTACCTAGGTCACAAATCAAGCTCTTCCTTGCATAACAAAAACCTTTATCAGTTTATTTAAAAGGATGATACCCGTAAAGATCTAACCTAAACGTACAGTAACAGTAGTACACACATTGAACAGGAAATGATTATATTTTATAAAAACTTAACTAAACAACATGTACAAAAAACATTCTAATATTTCAAATCAATAATGAATAATTTAATAAAGCAGCATTCAAAACGTTCCTCCCGAAACCCGTAACTGAAACTGGGTGAGTCGTTTCGATTGAATCACTTTCGCAAATAGGGCCTCATCACCGGCGGGCTACACGCTAAAGTGTACTGTGTTACGAGTTTATGCGATAGGAATTTATATTAATTTCCTGTGCCAGTCCGCCGGAAAACCAGTTGGATGCAGTCGCTGTGGCTAGCGCAAACACTGCGGTCGCCCGTCTGTTCTGACCTGCTCCAAACACTGCAATGGACATGCCCGTATAAACTTGCACGCTAATTTTACCACAACCAGGAAATTTCTATCCGGTAACTGACACTTGGACTCCCGAATAGTAATCGCAAGGTGCTAATAGAGCAGACGATACGAATGATAGGAGTATGATGCCACAGGCAAAACCAATTACAACATTAACAAGCTTCGTTGGACAAAGGGGACTTATCGACTGACCGATCTGAAGCTAATAACGGGCGCAAACAAATTATTGAACTCTGCCTGTATAACATCCGCCATAGTTCAATGGTAAAACAAACAGAACGTTAATTGAGGTTAAACTATAAACGCTATTACTCAGAGGCCAGAGGTAAATTAGAGGAAGGAATTGCATTAAAATAACATGAATACCTACCAACCGCGGGCTAATCCCGGATATAGGTTTATAATGCAAGATGTGAGCGAGAGACTGAGCTCACGGATAATTTTCTCTAATTCTCGGCGTCTGATTTCTTATATCATGGGATATCGTTAGCGGTATCCAAGTGGCAAACTCCGTTTAATACGAGGGCATAAACTAGCAAACAAGTTTTATCTCCGTAAAGTTAGCGTCGTACCTTCATCCTTCACGTGCTGATCTGCTCCGCAACAATAAAGTAACGCTAACTCCTGCCTCACCGGGATTACACTTTACAAGTATCGAACATGTTTAAATTGTTAAAACGTTGTTCTTTCACAGATTTACTTTACCCGAAGGTGCCCGGATAATGGCAATTTATACTTACATTCTAGGACTATCCTTCGAATAGAACACTCGTTACCACAGAAATATATCAAGATAGAAGGAAAGAGTTCGGCAATTTGTAGGGAGACCGAGCGTGTAACATTTTGCGTAGGTACTTTGACGTCACGAGCGTAATTTAGTGATGAGAAACATAAGCCGCGCGAAAACGATTCAAAAGGATCGATTAGAAGTATTAGAACTCGGCACCGATTCTATGCATCGATTTAAAATATCGATAAGAACCGACAGAGGAAATGATTTTTTTTTCGACAGAAGAAATGTTTTGACAGAGGAAATGTGTAAGCTCAGAATTTAAATCGAAAAATATAAATGTAGGTAGGTACCTACCTAATAACCAATAAATTGCGTTACATTTTAGTAATTTGTACATATTAGCCGCTCCAGTTATTAACTAAGTACCTATAAACGTGTACCATTTTCAGGGTTCCATACCCTAAGGGTAAAACGGGACCATATTACTAAGACTCCGCTGTCCGTCCGTTTGTCACCAGACTGTATCTCATGAAAAGTGATAGACAGTTGAAATTTTCACAGATGATGTTTTTCTGATGCCGCTATAACAACAAATGCATATTAATTTAATATGCATAAGAATAAAATAAATATTTAAGGGGGCTCCCATACAAAAGATATAATTTTTATTGCCGTTTTTATAGATAATGGTACGGAACCCTTCGTGCGCGAGTCTGACCCGCACTTGGCCGGTTTTTTATATATTCTTTGTTACAGACCATGGAAAAATCAAAGAAGTCCAGCGAAAAAATATTAAAAGCTAAGAGGAAAGCGATTAATAATATTTGTTTTGCACTACGTACATTATATAGCTGCATAATAATATAAGAACGTAATTATTATTTCGTCTGTTTTCAAATTCAATTTTAATAATCGAGTAAGAAAATCGCAGTGCACAGCACTATTCTTTAGTTTTGACAGAAAAAATGACTATCGACCTTGAACGTGACTCGACAGTTTGAATAGCTTATTTTTACATTGCTGGTTTTGAACGCACGCCAAGTCTGGCTCGTCAAATTAAAGCCGCAATGGAAAGCTAGCGTTGACACACAATCGCCCGCTACCGTTATGATGAAAATAATAAAATATTTCGTTTTTTAATTATTAACAGATATTTAAGAACAAATTGTACTTACCAATGAAAGGAAATACCTCGATTAACAGCTCCAACTTTCTTGGAAGTGTTTGAACAATTAATTATTGCGCAACGAACCATTTTGTTTTTAAAACCTGGCGTCGCACGCATAACGCGATCGGGAGCACACTGAAGTTTGCGGCGAGCAGTTGTGTCCCCGGTACGTAATTTCGCCACGCGAGGTACGTACACTCTTTCCTTCTATCTTGATATATTTCTGTGCTCGTTACATTGACGCAATTTTCAACGTAAGCTTGACAAAAAAAGAATACTCTTCTATTTATATAAAAGCACAAAATAGATGTAAGTATATAATAGATGTATATGTAACTAACACAAATCACATTAAAAGATTTATAAAGTAGATACTTAAGTGCTAAGTCAAATACCTACGATCTTAGACATTCTTTGTTTTACCGCCCTTGTTAAGTACAAAATTGTATGTCACCCCTGCCCAGGAAGTGGGATTTCCCGCGCGCTTAGCGTGTGATAATTGCCGCTTTAGGGCCTACGCTAGCTTACGCGGATTACCCGCAACGGACGCCCGCCTCAAAGAAATTGTATAGACACCGCTAACTGGCGCGGGCGCGTGCGACGGACATTAATCCGCGCGGCGGGCGGCGGGTGTCCGCTCCGTGCGCACGCGGCGGGCACACGCTCGCGGACTTGTTTCTTGAATTCAGCGCTAAGTTAGGCGTGCGCCCGTCGCGGATTCGCTGGCCCGCGGCGGGTGTCCGGAGCGGGACCCGCGAGCGTGCGCACGCGGCGGGCGTCCGCGTAAGCTAGCGTAGGCCCTTAATGGGCAGGTGTGACATAAAACCATTTTTTGATTGAAGAATCCGTTGACTTGATATTAAGCTTTAAAGTGATAATTTTTGTTATGATCAAGTGCCCCCCCCCTCCCTTGCCAGCTAAACGGTGGCTACTAGGCATGTGAAAAAAATCATGGTAGTAAGTAGCATACTAGAACAGAACTATGAAAAGTGAAATTACGTTATAACCCGCCGGGTAATAATGTGATTTCACCTCTCATAGTTCTTATTGTTGTGTCCTTAAAGTCTAATTTCGTGTGGTCCGCACGGCGCCTCCACGTATCTGACGTCAGATAAGTCAGATTTCTAAATAAAGGCGGCCATCTTGATTTTGCTTGTATGGACTTAGAACGTAATGGGACCATAAATACCTAAGCAAACTAAAGATGGCCGTCTCATTTTCTAAATCTGACGTCAGATTCGTTCTAAGTCACCTCTCGGATATTTTGAACGGTTTTTTATTGTCTCGCAAGAAGTAGAGTATACGTAGTAAAAGTAGATAAAAAGAAAATAAAAGATGGGTGTGTGCTGCGAATGTCTGAGGTTCTGCGAGTTGATGGATGTTAGGAATATTAGTACTTGTATATGATATGTTGCATTATTAATTAGTTTAGTTTCTCGGTGTATTGGTGTAATACTGTCATGCCGTGTAAACATATTTGTAATAAATAAAATAAATAAAACAGTTTTTGTCTTGGGCGCGCTTAAATCCCTCACTACACTCAGGACTCTGTTTTAATTCCCTCGCTTCGCTTAGGAATTAACTTATTACAAAATCTGGAGTCCTTCGTTCCGTTCAGGATTCAATATCGCGCCCGTGACATATAACAGTGCTTTATCCCCTTGGTGTATAATCTACTAGAGGTATTTAACAACGCCCTAAAGGTATACTTGTATCTGATGGCGAATGTACCGACACGTTTGTTTGGATAAACAAATGAGACAGTTTTGCTACAAATTTATAGGTTACAGGCAGGCCGGCTAAGTGGCGCACATATTAGTAATCCTATAATTACCTCAGTTGAGAGGCTTCGTTTTCATTGGTCGTAAAGCTCGATGGCTCCGCAGCACCGGACCGTCCTACTCGTATTGCTCTATAAACCGTTGGCTAAAGGGATTACTACACTTTCACGCTAGATTTACTTATATACTTAAATATATGAATATTTCCATTGTCAGAAGATTAAACATGAGCATTCGGAATAGACAAAAAAGTAGGAAATAAATAATGTAAGTATACTTAGCATTTTATGTTACAGTAAAGTTAAAATGACGAGTAACTAGTCGGTATGTAGTCGGGTATATTTTGTGGAAAAACTATTGTTATTCCTAATTGCTAAAAACGAAGAATTGTTCTTTTCTTAACGCTATACGATTGTTCTAAAAAGTGTTCTAAGTATTAGCCAATGCGATAAATTCGTTGTTTTAACTTTAACAAATTCCAGTTTAAATTGAGAACCACTGATAAAAATTTCACAAAGTTTAGATCCATATAATTCAAATAAAATTAGACGTCAATTAATCAAAATTAGTGTCGCACGCACTGTCCCCAGATAATAAATTAATTAGGTCAAAACACGGCGAGGCAGCGACGACGGGCGTCTTGGAACACTGTAACGCAATATTACCATCTAATGAAACTTCCTGCGGGAACAGGATAACCTACCTGGGCCTCCATTCAAAAGCATTAATTGACATTACTGTGATATTGCCTGCGATGTTCTGTTGCCCTGATGGGACCTTTCTGCTCTTGTTATACCTCTCCTTCCACCAAACCAAACACCACCAAACCACCAAATTCAAGTTTTTATGGGAAAAAAACTGAGGTTTTTTTAACTTCCCATGGACCTATGAACTTAAAATTTGGTGATAATATTTATTATTACGTGTATTTTATCAACAAATACTATTATATTGAGTAATCCGATTTTTTTATTTGAAATATCCTTATTTTTCCTATTAAAAGCAACTTCATTTTGCGGTTGCTTCAATGTGCGAAGTCCGACTCTCACTTGGCAGGTTTGTACGATAATTTACCAAGAACATATAACGCCCACCTACTGATAGGCGTTAAAAAGGTTGGAACTTCCTGTTATAGCTCGATTTCTTTAAAATAGGTCGGTGCAGAAGGTCGAAGAAGGTAAGATTATCATTTTTGAATGTGATCACGTACAACTAGGTTTCAATTTACTTTTCAGACTGCATTAGCCACCACTTTAAGCCCTGAGCAGTAAAATCGCTCTTAATATTCAGGCAAAGGACTCGTCTATCGCCAATACCGAATAAAAACCAGTGCCTGTATAATATTGTCATTTTATGCAGAGATTTATTTTATTTTATAGACCTGTTTGAGAACTACTTATTCATATTCATATATTCATTGATAAAATATTGTATTTTACAAGACTACTACTACTACTACTGATTTAATATCATTGTTTAATTGAGATTGTCTAATCCCACAACTGTACCTACATACACACCATATACAAAAACTACACAAAAACACACACAAAACAACACACAAAAACTATTTTGGTATACAAAAACTATCTACCTGCTCAGTAATGGCTCTTGTATATGGATACTAACAGTAGAAAAGAGTGCAATTACCCACATAAAGTCGACATCAAAATGATCGGTGTCCGGAGAGCAATCATCGACACCATAAATCAGTTAATTTCCACATGCTGTCCTTCGCAAGTGTGGACTGCTCGATAAGCTACAACCGGAATGACGAGGCGACGTGCTGCTGTAGGGATGTAAGTATCCCTATCTATAACAACGCTGCCCTTTCGCATTACCTCCTCCTTGCTGAACATATATTTATTTCCTTTAATCTATTATCACTGACGTAAAGGCGTCAGATCGTAAAATTAAACCGTTAGATTATAATCTAACTAACGAGACTGTAAACTGACGTCAGATTGTTATCTACCGAAAAGTAAAGCGCTAAATTGTAAACAGTAAATTACGGATCACTTCACTTCTTTTAAAAAAAATGGCTTTCCATCAAATTTATGATGATTTCGCCAACCACGTGTTCAAAGACGTTGTTCGGTAACGACGCCATGACAGTAGGCATAGGCAACAAAGACAGTGTACGCTGTACCGTAGTGGATTCCGCTCCTCGTCGCTCCGGGCGCGTGCGCTCACCAACGCGGCGACGAGCCAAATCCATATTACGTTCACAATCTTTCGAAATGAAACTTGCAAATTAGGTTAGGTTCCATTAGTTTTATATTGGGCAGTACAGTCCAGGGCATAAATATATATACATTTTTGGACCTTATATCAATGGAGCAAGGTGAAAAAATGTATACATATTGGTGCCCTTGACTGTACATAACGCTGCTAGCGCAAACTACAAATTTTGAAAATTAAAATTTTTCCTTTATTTCTAAATTTGTAGGTTAGGTTCATTAGTTATCTTGTGTTCCTCAGAGCGAAAATACCTAGAAGCCACACACAGCGAGGCTTCGTCAAAAAACAAACAAACAATTTTCGGTTCACAATCTTTCTACAGCTTACAATCTCGCGAGATCTCGCTAGATAGATTATACACATATTTATAACTGTTTTTGCAATTTTATTTTTCGTTAGATTAAAATCTTTCGATAGAGTATAATCTAGCTATAGATTATAATTTAACGCTTTTTACAATTTCACGGAGACATAGAGTTGGTATTGATGTATTTTGTTTTCTACAGATATTAACACGGTTGACATTTAAGGATACGAAGAAAGGACAATGTTTAGGTTAGGTACAACTGTCTATTTTGTATCGGTATTGAAATATGAAAAAAATATTTGCATTAAGTAACACCAACTGCCTGCATGACTCCCGTAGGACAAAAGCCCCTAATGCAATTTATTACCATAGTATCGCTATACGGATACTTAACAATCAAATGATCACAAATAAAAGCAGGCCAAGTGCGTGTCGAGCCACACACAATGTAGGGTTCCGTAGTTGTCCACCCGTTACATTATGTGGAATAAAAAGTTTGCGAACTTATATTTACTATGTTTTTATCAGAATTAACAACATTATCTAAGGTATCAATGGAAATTGTTCGAAAGTTTGCTTATGCAAAGCACTTTTTTTTATTAATAGAATGATGAGATTGCTCTTGGCCAGCATCTAGCCAGGGGGCAAAGATGAGGCCGACTGTGAAGCGAGCTCACCCAGAAAATGCCTATTCACTCTTGCCTTAAGTCCAGGTTATATAAGAACTCTGAAATACAGATCTTAAGTTCGACTATTACTCGCTAACTAGTAATGTCTACTTAGCTGTGATAGTTTTCCTTTTAAATTCATCGTATATATACTACCATGTTTTTTTCACATGCCTAGTAGCCACCGTTTAGCTAGCAGGGATGGGGGACACTTGACCATAACAAAAATTATCACTTCAAAGCTGTGATATTAAGCTTTGAAGTGATAATTTTTGTTATGGTCAAGTCCAACCGATTCTTGAATCGAAAATTGCTTTTATAAACCTTATAATATTTTCAAAAGAGCTATCTAATGACACACAACGCGATGGGGTTTGGAAGAAAAAAAATTGCACCACCACTTTACATGTAGGGGATGTACCGTAAAAAAAATATTTAAAGATTTTATTCTACCGTTTTGTCGGCGTCATTGATATACACTCATGCCAAATTACAGCTGTCTAATACTAACGGTTACTGATAAAAGCGGGGGACAGACGGACGGACGCGGACATGGCTTGTTTACTACGGAACCCTAAAAAATGAATAAATTCGGTCACAATCTTATAAATATAATAGGTATATGAGACTTGCAAGACTCGAAAAATTATGTTTATATTTAATTGATTAGACAACTACGAGTATGTACAGTCACGAGTTTTAATTTCGGACCCACTTAAGGTTGACAGTCCTGTCAAAATGTATAGAAATTCAAAGGAAAAGTTTGCGAAATGGGTCATAAATTAAAGCGCGCGACCGTACCTAAACGCAATATTTCACTACCAACACAGCAAATTAGGTATTCGTTTTTCCTTATAATGATAGTATGTACGAGGCCACTTAACTATGACGTCACATTTCGCTTCCCCATTTGGGAGGAGCCCTAGGCTAGAAGCTTGTACTAATTTGTCACACGATCGCAATTACATTATCTCACGTACAACACTTCTACCTGGAGGTCAAATCCGGTACGCGTTTTCGATATAGGTATTGAAGTAACTCATGCTTACTCATGTTATTGGTGAACATATAACATTTTATATATCAAATATTTCAAATTATAAAAATATTCAACCCCCGTTTCACCCCTTTAGAGGGCGAATTTCGAAAAATGCTGAAAACTGTTTTCTTTCATTTTAATGATTAGTCTTTTAAGGAGGTTCCATACAAAATGGCCACCCCCTTTTTACCCCCTCAGGGGATGAAGTTTGTAATTAATTATTACCTGTCCTATTCTGATGTCTAAGCTACAATACTGGAAAGTTTCATAGAGAACCTGTCCTATTCTGATGTCTAAGCTACAATACTGGAAAGTTTCATAGAGATCCGTTTAGTAGTTTTTGAGATTAAGCGGAACGTACATCCATACATCCATCCATCCGCACAAACTTTCACGTTTATAGGTAATATTAATAGGATATATCCGACATATTATAAAGTTATAACTATGTCCGACATATACGCGATCAACTTCTAGCCCCCCTGGGGCCCGAATTTAAAGTTATAGTTCAAAGTGGTAAGAAAAAGCAGGCTCAGCAACAGCCACCATCGTGTTGGTCTTGATTCTGAAGCGTAGAATTAATCGCTGACAGTTAAAATAGTAATGTGATCACTCGAAAACCCACAACACCCACTCAATTTATTTCAAATCGCGCCATGTGCCACAACTCCACGGCTCACAACAGCCGGCGCGCTCTTCATTCCACTGACGCTGACGGACGTTTCACATGAATAACCTGTCATATAAACGGGCTAAAATCAAAACTAGATTAATAGTGGGTAGGTACATTACTGCAGAGGTCATTAAAATACGGATTCTCGGCCAAGTAGGTATAGAGAGGGATAGGGATACGGGGTAATCCCTTTTCACGCTGCCGATGTAGGTATGTATAGTGCTAAATTACCTAGTAATGCGTTCAGTACCGCACCTAATACAGTTAATTGCCTTTCTCAATTTATTTATCAATCACTCAATTTATTCTATGAATCGTTAAAAGCCTAAGTGGTATAGTGACTCGATGAAACGCCTATGCCGACAACAGTGAGATTACTTATAATAAAAGCAAGCCTTTTAAAGCTTATTAGTGTTAAAATTGGTAGGTAGTGTTGTTTCACACAGTTTACCTACACCAGAATAGTCGGTGCAGATCCAACACTGTCGAAATGAACATTGAAGCAAAGCACCGCATGTGTCTGCGTTACGTTACGGTGCATTTGATTTATTCGCAATCCAATACATAACAATGATGTTTTATGGGCCCGTCGCGTCGCTGCATTTACACTCCGCTACTGTGATCCGGCATTGCATATGCGTTTTGCATTAAATGTACGTATCATTTATCACTAAAACAAACAACATGAATTCCACTTATAACTTGTGGCTACCACAACTACGACTTTCAAATTTCATTCAAACTGTAATTGAATACCCGCCGAAGTTCAGAAGTTGAGAAAAGATCTTACAGTGAGTGGGATAGATACAAAGTTTGACTCCTCGCATATGTTCGCGACAGATATCTATGGCACGTTGGTTGCATTTACGGCGTCCCGAAGACATTACAAAAGCCATTCCCCTTATCTAATGTTCTTCTTGGATTTATTTAACTTTTCCACGCCTCGGAATCTTGAAAATCACTCGATAAAGATGTCAACAAGAAAAAGGTTACCGGTTCTAGACCCATAATCGTACTTGTTTCAAGATTTTATGTTATTGAATTGTACTGAAACAACCTTACAAAAATCGACACAAGCTTGTAAATTATGTATGGCCGTACTAGTACAAGCACTTAACGACGATACCAATACCTTTTATAGCCCTTCAGAGAAACATAAAAATGTATTAATACATCAGCTCCTATTAAGCAAGACCCAAAGAACTTTATTTATTGAGTTAATAATTGATGTACCTAAATATTGTTACTTTAAGGGGCTCCTAACTCCCAATGACCTTCGATCGGTAACTCTCCATTTTTGGTAACGTATGTGAAAATGAGTTAAAAATAAAAAACTCTCTCTTGCGTTATAAGAGACGTCAATAAGGAACTGTTACATGTAGATTTCATTTGTACGTATAAGTGCATAAACAACATACCTATCAAAATAGAGCTTTTTTGGATAACTTCATTGCATTTGTCATTAATATTGTTCAAATTTTATTAGATCAAACAACATTCATGCATTTAAGTACCTAATTATATATTGCAGCAACGTGAGGTGTGCAGCTAGTTTTGTAAAATAATTGATTTAGATAAATTTGCGGCATATATGGTTATGTAGATATTTTTTCATTACTTTACATGTATTTATTGATAAAACGATATATACAAATGTGTACCAGGAATTAAAAATTAATAATTAACCTAAAAACTATACACCTAAAATATAACAAACACAATATAATTTATCCTACGTACCAATGATACTGGCGGCATTACCCCGCTGAATTGCCAGCGAAATTTGTTGCTTGATTTGCTTAAATTAAATATCAAATTAAAGTAGGTAGCGTTAACTGGGCACCTAAGAAAGTGTCATTCAATTACTATAGTAGGTATGAATCCTTAAGTGGGAGTTACAAGTCATGATAAAGTTTGGCCTCACGATGGAAACTGTTCCTTAGGCTACTTGTAACTTATACTGAGCGAGGCCAAACTATCCACGAAAAAAATTCAAAATGGCGGCTATTTTAGTTTCTAAATTTTTTTATTTTTTTTAGAACTCAAAAATGCTTCGTGCTACACAAAAACTTTGTATGAGAATTATGTTTTGCATTAATTTATCTATAGCTTTGGTTATTATCATTTTCTCGATATATCTAATAGTTCTTGAGAAAAATGGTGTTCAATATTGCGTTTCTTGTTAAAACACTGTTAGTCAAAAGGCTTAGCAAAATCAAACTGCATCGTATTCAGAAATCAATCCATTTTCTCCAGTGATACTAGGAACCAATATAAAGGATTTCATCCGGCGAAATGAAAATTTCATCTACGGGAATTCAAAATGGCGGTCATTTACCAAAGGGGGAGCCGCATTTTTTAAAAAGTGTATAATTTCAAAACGGCATCTGCTATTTAAGTAATATGGGTATCAATCGATTGGTATTGACACCATTAATTAAAATAAGAAAAATATCATGTAAAAAATTAAAGATGGCGGCCACCTATAACAAAATTGTAAAATTTTCATTCTTCTTTTTTTCGTTATATTAAAAATAACAACTAAATGTCCAATGATATAGTCAATTTATATATTTACATAAATTCTCATAGTATTATCTACGCGACAAAACAAAAATTATGACAATCCGTCGATTAGTTTTTGAAGTATACGAATTACAAACGAGCCTCGGCGACTGTGTCATAGTAGTTATAGAAACAAACTGCACTTTTGTAATGAAAGCAAGTCGCTTTTGCACAATGGAATTAGTGAAGAGACCAAACTTGATTATTTTTTCGATAATATCTAATTTTCACCCGTCAGTAACCGAGACTACGCCACTTCGAAATTATAAGTCTAAAACGTTCTACTAAGTTAAAAGGTGGCCAGATTTGGACAATAAATATGGCAATCGATAGAGAAAAATGTTGTTCAACTTAAAAAAAAACGCTTTTTGTTACAAAACTTAAGAAATTTTTTTTTACTGTGTTTAGCAATAAACTTTTTATTTTATTTTTATTTTTTTAATATGTATACTCAGTAAAATCCTAAAATCCACTTTGTGCATTTAGGGAGGTAAGGAGGTTATTACTAACTTGAGTTGTAATAACCCTTACTATACATACATACTTACACACATCATATACTCACGACCGTGTCCCATTGGGGTAGGCAGAGACCAAAGAACGCCAAGTACCGGTCCTTACATACATCTCTTGCTGCAGTCACATCCATACATCTCCTCATACAATCTCGTCGGTTGCGGGAACCCTTACCACCCGTGATACAAATATATTATATTACTCACACTTTATCATGACTTATAACTCTCATAGTTGTATTTTTTTATATTGGGGAAACTTTCTGTAGTGTGATTGTTTTTGGAAAAAAATATTCTTTTAAGGTTCAAAAAATATATAAGTTATGAATATAAGTACTTATAGGGTATGAATATCAAAAGTTTATTGCAAAAAAAAAGGATTTTTTTTCTTAAGTTATGTTAAATAAAATCACAGCGTTATTTTTTATGTTGAACAACATTTTCCTGTATCGATTGCCACATTTATTGTCCAAATCTGGCCACCTTTAACTTAGTAGAACGTTTTAGACTTATAATTTCGAAGTGGCGTAGTCTCGGTTACTGACGGGTGAAAATTAGATATTATAGAAAAAAATTATCAAGTTTGGTCTCTTCACTAATACCATTGTGCAAAAGCGACTTGCTTTCATTACAAAAGTGCAGTTTGTTTCCATAACTACTATGACACACTCGCCGAGGCTCGTTTGTAATTCGTATACTTCAAAAACTAATCGACGGATTGTCATAATTTTTGTTTTGTCGCGTAGATAATACTATGAGAATTTATGTAAATATATAAATTGACTATATCATTGGACATTTAGTTATTATTTTTAATATAACGAAAAAAAGAAGAATTGAAAATTTTACAATTTTGTTATAGGTGGCCGCCATCTTTAATTTTTTACATGATATTTTTCTTATTTTAATTAATGGTGTCAATACCAATCGATTGATACCCATATTACTTAAATAGCAGATGCCGTTTTGAAATTATACACTTTTTAAAAAATGCGGCTCCCCCTTTGGTAAATGACCGCCATTTTGAATTGCCGTAGATGAAATTTTCATTTCGCCGGATGAAATCCCTTATATTGGTTCCTAGTATCACTGGAGAAAATGGATTGATTTCTGAATACGATGCAGTATGATTTTGCTAAGCCTTTTGACTAACAGTGTTTTAACAAGAAACGCAATATTGAACACCATTTTTCTCATGAACTATTAGATATATCGAGAAAATGATAATAACCAAAGTTATAGATAAATTAATGCAAAACATAATTCTCATACAAAGTTTTTGTGTAGCACGAAGCATTTTTGAGTTCTAAAAAAAATAAAAAGATTTGGAAACTAAAATAGCCGCCATTTTGAATTTTTTTCGTGGATTGTTTGGCCTCGCTCAGTATAAGTTACAAGTAGCCTAAGGAACAGTTTCCATCGTGAGGCCAAACTTTATCATGACTTGTAACTCCCAAGATCCATTTATATGGGGATTCACACCTACTACTAGTCCAGTAACTTTATACATCAGAGCTTGCGTCAAATCCGGTAGTTCTGATTTTGGTTCTGATTTTTTGCAAACTTGTTTAGGTATGATGTTGGCCCAATGAATAATCCAAGTTTGTGTGCTCGAGCGTCAAACGCAACATTTTGTCAAAAATCGAAAAAACGATGCTGATAGTACTACCTTCTCAGAAAGTAGACTTTCAGGCGACAATGACAACATTTCAAAATTTATAATGATGACTAAATCGAAAACCATTTCGGTAAATATGCTACCTGAACGTAATAAAATAGTTTTTAGATTTTTTTCTTCGCTAGATTTGAAGAAAATCGCCAAAATAAAACCCACCGTATAAAACGGAAGGGTGACGTCATTCCTACGACTGTTAAGGAGCAATGCTGTCAAACATTGGTAATTCGTGAAAATTACGTCATAATTCACTTACGATTCGCTACTTTTAAATTAGATATTTTTGAATGAAAATTAGGATTTCGGGAGAAATAAAAAACACGTGGACATTAAAATTTGATTTTCTATCTATCTAGGATATAAAATGGCCAACTTGAAAATTTGAAATGTTGTCAATTATACTGACTGACCACCGATTTTATTACCTTGACGCTGTTTTAGAAATACTTTGATACATTAATCAAATCATACATATTATAGGCGGTCTTTTTCAAGCTATATAATAAAATTAAAATGAAATTGAATTTCTCAGTCCGCTCCGCTGCTTAACGAAATAATAGTCTAACAATATTAAGAAATATAATCTAACTGAAATATGTAGTTTCCCTTCATCGCTAAAGGTTCATTATAGATGAATTATACTTAGATATAATACAGGTTAATTGGAGTAAGCTGGGGTAGTGGGGTAGTCTGCTGATCACAGTTTACGCTTTGCAGGATTGTTGAAACCGCTCCATACAATGTTGGCAGTGTGGCAAGACGCAAAGACGAGACAACAAAGTCGCGCCTGATTATTGACTCCATCAATAAAGCTAGCGAGCTGAGCTTAGCCGCTGCCGGTATGCCTACATAATCAGATTATAGTTAAATTCCCACCACATGAGACATAACGTCGACTATCTAAAGGATCAGTAGATTACACGTGATGTACTCTCCTGCAAATAGATCTTTCTTCGACAGAGGAAATTGAAACAATGATTACTACAATCACTATTTACTTAATCGGAAAAGGGTGAGGAAAAAGGCTTATCGAATTAAATATCTAATCTGAGGAGTTCAGTCCATTAACTTTGAAAATAAACGGACGCTGAAGCAATTCAAGAATAAAAATTTGTTAGGCTATAAATTAACCGACCCTCGAGGTGAGGCTCGCAATCTGCATTAGCCGAGACCTGCACTTCTTTCCTACGATTAAATGAATTTCACGGGCGGTTGCTCACTGAGCCGACTGGACAAAGGTCTGGGATATTTAAATTGAATGCCTTTAAATCCGACAGCTTCTCCGACTCCCCAGCATGCCCACTCGCGCTTTTCTAACAACTTATTCGACTTAAGTAGGTATCGTTAAGTATTATTGTTTCAGATAGGTATATTCATTTCTACAAAAGTTACGTACCTACCTATTCGGTATATATGCTGAGCGGCATTTGATACGACATTGAGTGGTCACTGAATCACTTCATAAATAATAAGCACGAATTCATTGTGGAAAAAGAATATTTATTATTCAGTGTACAAAAAATGAAGAGACCGTGTCACACTGATGGACTTACATTTTTAAAGAGAAATCGAAGTCTCGTGGAGCACTCAGCTCCGAGAGGTTTTTTGCTTTTCGAATTTTTTTATTCATTTGTTTACAGCTTTCATTCTTTAAAGGTAAGAATTGGAGAAATTGTACCAATGTTGACCGAGACCAATCAAAGGTAATGTGTTAAAGCTAGGCACTACATTTTTTTTGTATTATGGTGTACCCAGCTTTTAATGAAATGAACGGACTTTATAATGTCAAATGTTGTTTTTTTCATGATTGTAAAGGTTTGTGACATAGTTTATTCAGAAATACAATAAGAATAGGAATAAAACATAATTAAAACTAAATAGGTATAACTATAATTATTCCTAAATAACTTAAAAATAAAGCCCTCGTTATCGCTTAAAATTGATTGTCATATTTCCACTACAGAGTATATACTATATCTATGTATTTCCACATGGCAGAATATGAATGACATACTGCTGTTTAGAATAAAATGTCACTTTCGCAATGCGTCATTATGTCTAATTGTCTTTTTTTATAAAAATATACTTCAGGCATATCTTGACGACGCGCCAAACTGACTTTGAAACGTTTGTCAGACAAGTATTGTCAAACTTCGGTTAGGTTGGGGTTCACTTGTATGCCTCAGAGCGGAATAACGCGAAATAACGGTTTACTATTAATGTTCCTACTTAGTTGAAAATTCCGTCATAATTGTAAACAATATAAGGTTATCCAATACACTTTTAAGATACCCTCTTAAATACTGGAAAAGTTTCGTTTCGGTTCGCGAATCGCGATCGGAAGAGCTGGGAGGTATCCCTTTTGCACTAATCGAGCAATTTCTCCCATGTTATTAAGGGTAAATGGGAATGTTCGCAGGCCGTTGCGTTCTCACAACGAGTTTCTTATAGACGGTATTGAATTTTTAAACAAATTTTTCGACCCGCTCTGGCCTCGCTACCCACTTTATGTTATAGGATTAGAACGTTATTGCTCCAATAAACCGTCACCTCTCTCTCCCCAATTTTTTGTTTAAGGTATCTATTAAGATACTTTACTAGGTCTGAATAAAATATTTAAGTACCGTGAAATACGCCAACTTTGCCTCCAGGGAGATCTTTGCCCAAAAAGCTAGTTATAAGCAAATTCATTATTGTAGTGAAATACACGACTTATGGAAACATTGCTATTTTTTGTTGAAACTAGAGTATATTTATGACATCAAGGTGTGGACGTAGGGGAGAGGGGGGCAGCCTGGTACATTTTTTACACTCATTGACGTATTTCAAAATATTACCCATAAAAACCAGTTTTAAGCCTCTACACAACAATGTATGTTATTAACCTATGTAATTAATGCATTTGCACATGTACAAAGCTAAAGACAAAGGTACAATTCAGAATTATGCAACTCAAGGAATAATGTTCAATACTGCCCCAAGCGGAGGTAGCTTTGAATTTACTTGGGGCAGATTTGAAATATTGAGTTATAAGGCAACAATGTTGAGATATACGTGTTTTTTTTACCTGTACTTGTATAGTTAGTCACTAGAAATGGTCGTATTAACATTTTACACGTATAATTTGCAGTTATAACTAAGAGGGGGTAGTTTTGTACAGAAATGTTTTTTGTAGTGTTCAAAGGTGCCTCAGGAGGGGTACCTTTGAAAAGTATTGAAATCCTACTAAAGCTGCCCCCTTGAGGCAGTTTTGCACACACTATTGTTCAAAACTACCCTACTAAAAAACTACTACTGAAAGTTGGAGTGATTACTAGTTATGAGGCGACAAACAATTCACATTTACCGATTCCACTATTCCTCACAGGGGCCAAACGTCCTTCCTTACCCTGCTAACCCCTTTATAGATAGTAATATTATATATAAAGAATTCTAATAAATATTATACCAAACAAGACTAAACGTAATCAGTAAAAAAATAATTAATTCAGGTAAATGAGCGTTTACTAAAATAACTAAGATATTATTTTAGTTTACGTACCTACCTACATGTCAGTTTATATAGGGGCAGATATGAACATTCCTTATGGCCGGGGTAGTTTTGAAGAGACTGCTAATCAAAACTGCCTCCTATTTTTTTACCAAAACTCTTACCAAATCTTCCAAAACAATAGCAAATTCTCATTGTTTATTCTTCGTCACTAAAGCGAATAGATTGTACTATCGAATAAATTAAGTTTCAATTACCGCTTCCTTCAAATACAGCCTGAAAATCCTTAGACACGGGGAGCAAAACCGCTAACGGATGACATCGAAATCAAAATATGTTACTGGTTCGTTCATTTTCTGGCAAACGTTAAATCTGTCAAGTGACAGTTGTGGGGGTCAGTGTTGCGAGCCCAAAAAATGGATTTGGACCATATAATAATAATAAAGCCATTTATTCATATCTAGTTTTTACATTTCAACTTTATATTGTTTTATATATTTATATTTGTTCCTTAGATATGAACCCCTCTTTGGGTGTAGGCCTCCTCCAACTCCTTCCATACCGCTCTGTTTTTTCCGAGACTCATCCAGTCCTTTCCTGCGACTTGGGTTAGGTCATCAGCCCACCGTTGTACTGGCCTTCCTACATGTCTTTTTCCCAATGGTCCTTTCCATTTTGTGGCTTCAATAGTCCATCTTCTGTCAGGGTAACGCGATAAGTGCCCAGCCCAGCGCCATTTCAAGGCCAGGGCCTGTGTGAGAGCGTCAGTTAATCGTGTCTTTTGTCTGATCTTCTCGCTTCTTATTTTTTGTATCTTTCTAATTTTTAGGAGGCTTCTTTCCATCGCTCTTTGTGTTGTTCTGATTTTTAATTGCACCTTCTTCGTGAATACCCATGTTTGGCTCCCGTACAGTAAGCATGGAAGGAGACAGGTATCCATAACCACTTTTTTCATATTTAAGCTGAAGTTCCCTTTCAAAATCTCCTTCATTGACCAGAACCGTCTCCATGTTATGTTGATTCTTCTGGTTACTTCTTCTTCATTGTTTGTCTTTTCAAACGATACTTGTTTCCCCAAGTATATATAACTGGTGACATAATCTATGCTCTTTCCTTTAACTGAGATGGGTCTTCTGTAGCTATTAGTAATAATTTTGGTTTTCATCGCATTCATTTCAAGTCCTACCATTGAGCTTTCTTGGTCTAAGGATTGTATCATTGCTTCCAGGTATTCCGGTGTTTCTGCGAATATGACAATGTCGTCTGCGAATCTTAAGTGGCTTAAATACCGGTTTCCAATCTTAATGCCTTTCTTAGACCAATCGAGCTTGCGGAATATTTTTTCAAGAACAGCAATGAAAAGTTTGGGTGACAGTGGATCACCTTGTCTTACTCCTCTTCCTATAGTTATTGGTTCGCCTTTAGATTCGAGTTTTACTACACTAGTGCTGTTGTTATATATGTACTTTATGATGTTGATGTATTTTTGATTGACCTTGAATTGATTAAGAGCTTCCCAGATTGAATTGTGGCTGATAGTGTCAAAGGCCTTGCTGTAGTCAATAAAGGCCACGTATAAGGGCCTGTTAAACTCATTGTATTTTTGTATCACTTGCTCTAGTGTTTGTATGTGGTCGGTGGTACTGTAACCTGAGCGAAAACCAGCTTGCTCTATTGGTTGAGTTATGTCTATTTCAAAAGTAATTCTTTTTAGGATCATGGAAGAGAAAAGCTTGTATACGCTTGCTAGTAAGCTGATAGGTCTGTAGTTTCCTATGTCTAGCGGGTTGCCTTTTTTGAATAGCAATATTATATTGGATGTGCACCATTGTTTAGGTACAGTTTCTTGATCTAGTATCATGTTAAATAGTTGTGTCAAATGGTGTCCAAGAAGTGGTGCACCATGTTTTATGGCTTCATTACATATACCGTCAGGACCCGGGCTCTTTTCGTTTTTAAGTTGTTTTATATGGTTCATTACTTCTTGATCAGTAAATGGTTCGATCGGGCATGTTACAGTTTGTTCTTCTAAGTTCGGTTCTTTTGCCCTTTCAGTGTCTCTGCTTTTGTATAGATCCATGTAGAATTTGGTTGCGTGGTCCATGATGTCCTTCCGGGTTATTGTAGACTTTGATTTGTTTTGTAGTTTTTGAATCCAGGTTTTGTGTGTATTCAGCTCTTTGAATGCTCTTTTGGTACTTCTGTAGTTATGCAAGTTTCTTGTTATTACTTCGTGCCTATGGTGGCTGTAATCTTTTTTTATTGAAGTTTTTGTTTCTTTGTACAATTTACTCAATTCTTTCTTTTTTTCTCGGTCTTTGTCTTTGGTATGTATTAGTTCAGTACGTTTTTTTTATAAGTTCTTCAGTTTCTTTGCTGAGAACCTTATGGGATTTACATGATGTCACATTGTTTTTCTTGAGACTATCAGTTATAATTTTTTCCAGGATGTTGTAGTGTGGATGTTGTGTGTAGTTGGATTTGGACCATAATCGCACTAAAAATACGTCTTTGAACGCATTTGTTCTAAGCTGCCTCCAGTGATAGCTGCCCCCCTCTCCCCTACAGTCAATTGCACCAATATGTATACATTTTTTCACCTTATTCCATTGAAATAAGGTCCAAAAATGTATACAAATTTTTGTCCTTGACTGTACATTTAACTTTACTCAGGAAATTGCTAAAAATGTTTAATTGTGAGTTGTTTTTCGCGAGCAAAAATGTGTCGATATTCCGAGGTGAATTCAGAAAAATCTAAATGCCTTAGATGAAAGTGTCCTACTACTGACTGTAGAATATAAACTGTAGGGCATTTCTGTAACATTTGGAACCAAAAATCCTCAATAGAATAAAATTGTGTAGGTGGGCAATGTAAACTGGTATTTTTCTTACCCTGATTGTCAAACATTGTCCTACGCCAAAATGATCTCAGGGTGGTCACCTTGGGGTAGTTTACACGACTGCGCAATGCGCATGAAGAAGAGGATAATTCTTTCTAGATAAATGATTAATAAATTACGTATAAGTAATACGAAATTAGTTTTTTTTTTTTTCTTCGTCGTAATATTATACCTACACGTACATAGAACTACGCTCCAGAACACGAGTTGCAGATGTAGGGATCAAGTCCGTCAGACTGAAGTGAGACTGGGCCGGACACGTCTGCCGTATGCATCCGGAAAGATGGGCAAAAATAAGTACGCAGTGGACCCCTCAAGATAGCTACCGGAGCAGAGACAAACCAAAACGGATATGGCGGGACGACTTGGACGCTTTCTGCTCGACTTGGCGGGCACAAACTGAAAACAGGACCCAATGGATGAAAGAGGGAAGGCTTTTGCCCAGCAGTGGGATACTCAAACAGGCTAATAAAAACTATATATATTTATAAGTTATTATATGATCTTTAACAAATAAAAAGTATCTTGATAACCCTTGTTTACTTACTGTCATTGAAACAAACACACTTCATTCAAAAACAATTATTTATTAAAGATTTTGCGTGGCCTCGTTTAGAGACAGAATACTTTAGCACTTAAATGTATTGTCGCTGGTAGGTCAGGATTGAAACATCACATCCATTTGAATAATCATGTTAATTATATTTCTTATTTTTACACCAATTCACAGTTTAACAGCAAATTCAGGCTTATACAAGATCTTCACACTTCAACCGCTCTTAATCGAATGAGCTAGTCCCCGCTTGTGAGTCTGGCCAGCCTTTTTATCCCTTCCAATCCATCCCCTCCAATAGGTTCGTTAAACAAGTCACGCCACTGATGGCGTGACTTTTCAAACAGATCAATTGACAATCTTTTAATAAGTGAAATGTTTTAATAGCAATAAGAATTATGTCTTTAAGAAGGGCAATTATATTTCAAAAATATAATTACCCTTATAAATGGTTTGTTTACCTATTAAGTATGGGCTTATTAGATATTAATAACTAGCGTTTTTATAGAATAACTACTTATAAAACTGCTCTTGATGCATGTTAATTTTAATAATGATTTAATTATTTCTCATTGAGTGAAATGTAAATTTCTTATGAGAATAAAGTTCTATAAACTGAACTGAATGAGATATATCTTTTTTTTGGTCAGAACACATTATTTTGTATGTCATTTCCATATCTCGGCGGGACCATGGGGTCCTGGACCTTTGGAAGGCATGCGTAGGGCCGAAGCCAACAGCGCAGAGGCCCCTATTTACAACCAAAATAATCTAAAGGCAAGGGATTAGGGATTACACATATGGACGCACAATATGATTCATCTGGAAATGGTCTCCGCCAGGTGCAAAAATTATTGGAGTGCTGCCTTTTGGCTGCGATGGGAACTAAGGTCATGAGTCTATTGAGTTGAAAGTTGGATGGACTGGATAATGGGTTATGGGAGGAGACTAGCGGATTTCACCATCGCGGGGTTTACCCCCGTGAGGGTTTTAGTCGCTATTACGCCATTACGTGTAATACACTTTCACCCTGCAAGCATATAGCTCTGGCACCCCACTCTGACCGGCCGAGTAAGGCAAGCCAGAGTTGAGAGTCCTGCGGCCCCTGCCGGGGTCCAATCCGCCGGCCAATAGGCAAGCGGAGAGAGGGCCTGACCGACTCTCGGAGGCAAGGGACCCAAGGTACGCAATTTCCCATTCAGCTCGCCACAAACTGCCCTGGGAGTTTATTATTATTATTATATCGTATGGCTTCAATCTCGAATTACAATACAATACAATATGATTACATACATGTTACAATAGGCATGATGACTATTTTTTTCTCATGCCATTCGAAGAGATGATCAAATGTTTGTATGGAACCACCTACAATTAGAGCAACACAAAAGAAGAGAGGCAAAGTATTGAATAGCGGACGAGCACTGAAAACCCTCCATATTGGTTGACAGACAAGCGTGACCTCACACCTGCTTCCTCGATCTGCGATCTGATATTTACGAACAGAATCAATCAATATGATATACTTAATACATATGTACGCAAACACGTTACTCTCTAACACAGACTCAATATATAGGTACTTTCTGTATTAGGTAGGTAGGTACCTACACACGTAACGTCGGATTATCTAGTCGCCGACATTTTCATTTCACTGATTCATTCGTCCATGTGCTTGTTTCCCCACGATAGGATTATACGGATGGACATTTATTTTTATTGCATAGCAGCTTTATGAACGAGCAAATAACTACACGGTAAAAAGCTGACATGTACGAAATATACGAAATCCTATTAGAGAGCAAGGTGAGCTTGAAACAATTTAAAACTTAATCGTGTCGCACGAATACTACAAAACACGAAGAATATTTCCCTGGGGTAGCGTTAATGTTCCGGTGCTGGCGTAGACCATTCATCTTGACAATTTTATCGACCGAATCTCTGGAAATTAAGGCAGGAAAAAAGTCAATAAATCCAAGAAGCAAACTGGAACAGATAACGAATGTCTCGGGGTGCGCCCGCCACGGCTCGGCTCGGGCAGGCCGCGTTAATGTGACACTAAGTCCTGAGAGCAAGGGTAAACAAACAAAACACCGGGGGAAACTTCCTATATTTATTCCCTTTAGTTTCAACTCGACTTCGTTGATTATCCCCGAAGATAATATTGCTTTTTTTTATGTATGACTGAACAGCGATTGACCTTAGTCTCACCTGATGGAAAGCGACGACAAGGCCTAAGATGTAGCTCACTGGTTCAGTAATAGCCTATTCACTCTTGCCTTGAAGAGGCCCAGATTATAATTGTCCGGAAATACAGAAGACGGGAGCAAGTTCCACTCCTTCGCTGTTCGCATTAGAAAATACATAAAAGTATTATTTAACGTTGGGGAAATGCATTTACGGGCCTTTGCCAAGGAACCGGGGCAGGTATATACAAAATACAAAATAGTTTATTTGGTTTTACATTTGTGTGTTTACATAGCAAAGGTTGGCACCTTCCAGTAAGCATACCAATGCTTGTGTCGGAAGAGCTGCTCCTCCATACCTCGGAGTTGACGGAGGTATGACGGACTTACTTTGGTCTATCCATGTGAAATCGTCTACAAGAGCAATTTAAACGGACTTTCGCTTCTATGTCACAATTACCTAAGCCAAGGCAAAGAAAGTAGGTACCAGAGGTAATGATACTTATTTAATTATGCACTCCCATTTTAGATCTGCTTTTGAGTTTCTACACAGAATGTTCCACTGGATGCTTGATTTAATGTTGCCTCCCGGCGAAAAAAATAAACAATAATATTGTTTTGTTATGTGCCCGGAGATTGCCGTGCTCGGGAGATGAAATATAGTACCTTTTCCAATTTGCTAAATCAGATCCAATGCAGCATGCGTGACCTATTTTACTACTATTCAATAGAATAGGTACAAGTGGTTTATTCGTAAAACTTCAAATAATGTACAATGTTTTACGATAAACTTTCAAGGTTCGTTATAAGCATAAAATTTATAAAACCAATTAACTATTGAAGAAAAGATTCAGTTCACCCTATTCTTCGATCACAATGCAGTGCTGCTTCGGTCTGTAAGTACCTTATAGTGTACCACGTCTGTACTTTAATTTTAAAACAACAGATGCTAGTGATATTACTTGCAAAATAAGCTCTACGCTGCGTTTTTGTTTAAAAATTTAGTTATTGTAATTTTTAGTTCCTACTTATTTAAAACATTAGTTTTTTTTCCATTAGTAAGCGAATTTATAGCGCAGCCAACGCGCTTCATAGCCGAATCGGTTTTTACAAAAGTATTTCGGCAGGCTATTGCAGCGATCAATTCGGTTTCTAAATGGATCCATTTGTTGCAGCGCTCTGCGGAATTGGTTACCGACAGCGATCCCTATCTAGAAAAAAAATGTTGTACGATTATTTTTAATAATAATATTTGACACAACCGTTACATAGGAAGAGCTATTGTAACGGTACAAGAGTTCAATAACTAATTATGTAAATATTGTATAGGCAGGTGCAATACTTTTTCTATTAGTCTAACACATACATTGCCTATGACTGCTAATTACATGGTTTTCCGCTTTGTAGCGAAAAATGTCTACGAATAGAGATCCCGACTATTGGGTGATCGGCGCTGAATGTGTTTCTAGGTAACGGCATATTTCAATTATTTAACAACTATATCAACAAATAATGTCCAATTAATGGCCTAATTTGTTTGTATTTTTTATGTTTTTTTTGTGTACAATAAAGTTATATTACATACATACATACTATATCATGTTGCCATATATGTAAAATGAGTCTCCTTAAACGAATTATTCGCGTTGCAATTCATTTTCTCTATAAATAAATGGTGTTATATTTTTGAATGATGTTTCCGATTCTGTGTACAGTTGTATAGTCAAATATTTCAATACACCATAGAGCATAGACTCTCAGTTCAGCTTTAAAAGTAAGCCATTGTGTATATAATGGACTAAATTTTAAATTCAAAGAGACGAGTAGAAAACATAACATTGTCATGTAAACTTGTATTAAAGGAGTCGGTAGTTCATGGCAGGTTAAGAGGTGAGGGGTCAAAACCGTGTCTACACGATGCTTGGATCTTATAAAAGCAGTCACGTAACTTTTTCAGGTCGAGTGTTCCCTTACGCAAACGATACCCAATCGGAGCAAAAGGCCGGAACGCCGCGCCGAACTACGCCAAGACACGATTCCTGACTCCTGTAGGGTGCGATCAACAAAACTCTGTCGTCTCTGTCTTCGACATAATAATATTTATTGTCGATACAGTCACGAGTTTTAATTTGGGACCCCCTTAAGGTTGACAATACTATCAAACAGTATAGAAATTCAAAGAAAAAGTTTGCGAAATGGGTCCTAAATTAATGCACGTGACCGTACATAATCAATATTTGAATAACGTATTAGTTATAAATAGAACGTAGGCACTTAGTTAAGGCGATATATCGATTGAAAGAGACACCCTTTGTTTTTCGCTCACGACAAAACGGGATGCAACCCTCTCCGAGAATGGCTTTTTAGACAAATCTCCTTAAATATTTGACTGTGTGCAAGTTTATTAAATTTCCTCTTGTCAGTACCTAGATGAGGTAAAATACCATCATATTAACTTAATCCTGTCTTTTAATAATGCGTTGTTTTAGTAGGCTGAGGAAAAAAAGGAAAATATAGACGCGACTTTGGATTTATTTTCTATCGAGAAAATTTTAAGCAATCATGTTTCGCTATTGTCAGTACCACAATCATATAGTCAAGAATCATATATCTGAAAATCAGCCCCTACTGTTGGCTAGTCTGGGCACGACAGCGTTTCAAAGTCTAAATTTCTCAGTGTAGCGCCTTAAGTACAGTCAGCAGTTTCGCGTTCGAAGATGTCAAATAATTTTACACACATGTTTATTATTAACTGGGGACATATCATAATGTAAATATAATATAGTTAATAATATATTAATTGAAATTTTAAACACACACACAAATCCACACTCACTCACTCTCTCTCTCTCTCTCACACACACACACACTCACACACACACACACACACACACACAAACACACACACGAGCGCACGCACGCACGCACGCACGCACGCACGCACGCACGCACGCACGCACGCACGCACGCAAGCACGCACGCACGCACGCACACATAGCTTAATAATAATACTAATTATTAATTGTAATTAATAATTAGTTATTTCTCATTTGTGATTTTAGTGGATAAGAAAACTTATGTTCTGGAAGAGCGAGTCCTCCTGACACAGGCACAAAAGTACCTCTACTAGGAGGCCTCAACCTTATATATTTAAAACACCACTTGTTTAAATGAAATAAATTTTATTTTATTTTTATTTTTATAAGGGAATAAGAGCGTGTATAGATCATTTTGAACACCTCGCCCGCGTAGCTACTTTAGCTGCTGGCTGACTGTACATAAACCAACGCAATGTAGTGTACTTACGACAGTTACGACCTAAATAAATAAATAAATAAATATTTGTGGACAATCTTACACAAATCAACCTAGTCCCAAACTAAGCAAAGCTTGTACTATACTGCGTCGGAGGCAAACAAGCTGACAGCCCACCTGATGGTAAGTGGTTACTGCCGCCTATAGACGCTTGGATGCTACTATGGATACTAAGCGACGATATACATACTTATATAGATAAATAAATACTTAAATACATAGAAGACATCCAAGACCCAAGAACAAATATTCGTGCTCATCACACAAATAAATGCCCCGGCCGGGATTCGAACCCGGGACCTCCGGCTTCGTAGGCAGGGTCACTACCAACTAAGCTACAGCGGTCGTCAACCTCCCTTCCCTCACATTTATTTTAAGCAACATTGTTTGACGTTTTATTAAAAGTTGCTGATTTGACTTTCAGTCATCAATGTGTGAGATAGGAGATAGCGTTGACATTTTATTAGCACATTGCTCTCAGATACTTTAAACCCTTATAAGTCGCCTTTGGTGATACTCAGACGATTGCCTTTGATTATACATCAAAGATATCTAACGATTTTTGAGCTCGTCTAAGTGGTAAGTATTTGCTAATATTGCCGATATTTTAGCATACATATTACTAGTGGCTCTGTGAGCTGTAGACCTCGTGAGTGTTTTTTTATTTATTTCCAAAACTATGTTAGATATCGAACCTGTAGAGGACAAACCATTGAATTTTTGTTTTAGATTACTCGACAAAAATATTATATTATGTAATCAAAGAACCTGCTCACAATACCTACTTCACGAGAATCGGTTGTGAAATGCGACCCTTAGAGATGAACAAATCGAAATTCGGCCGCAGAAACACACAATCGTTGATAAAAAAAAATTGATTTTTTTAATTTCCAAAAAGTGACTCGATAAAAAAATTATATAGAGTTACTGCACCTGCTCTTAAAATTTCACGAAAATCAGTTGATGGATGCGACCTGTAGAGGAAAAAACATCCGCAGCAAAATACGAAATAATTGAAAAAAAAATGTTTTTTATTTTATTTATAAAAAACTTATTTTCGTACTTTCTCACAAAATTTCACGAGAATCTGTTAAGAAATACGACCTGTAGAGGAGAACAAACGGAAATCCGGACATACGAAAGCTTTTTTGCCGAAGCTAAAACAGAGACCTTCGTTTCACTCGGTCAATAATATCATTGAAATCTGTATAAGCGAGATGCTAAATTAAAGGCAGTGAAAATAGAGTTAGTTAATATCATAGAATAATATCACAAAATTGAGTAAAATAACACGAAGTTCCTTTAGGTCAGCTAATATTCATGTTAATAACCGTACCTGGTACAAAGTTGGGGCGATTTTCGTAATGCAACATGCTTATTCGCATAGTAAAGGTGCCAGCGCATTTCCCCACTAGAAGTTGGTCAACTAATCCAAGTTTTCCTCTACGAACTAATGAGCTGAGTTTGATTCAAATTCCCCGCAAACACGTGGCCAAGTAGTCTTCATAGTATATTGTCAGTTCACTTAGAAAATTATATTCTGCACGTATTATGTTATGTACATGTTCGTATACAAGATGCGCAGAACAATAAACTAAGTATAAGTAAATTACAAAAGCACCCATATTATCCGTTTGCTGTAATAAGCCTCTTTTGGCACATGTCAAATGTCAAAAAAGTAAGTGTTAGGTTTTTTTATGCGTCTTGAAAAAATCATGCTTGCTGAAAAAGTAAGCGTGCTTATTTGCTTTCTTGCATTAATGTAGGTATGTTAGATCGCTCATAACATTTGCTCAAATTTCCTTTTATCCAAAAATCAAACGCGGCTACCGGGCGAGCGAGCGAAGCGAGCGAGCTTAACCTTCCAGAGCAAAACCGACTCTAATAGGTTAGGTTCAGAAAACTGTCCTTAGTCTTCTGGTGTTAGGTTTTTTTATGTGCTTGCTTGCATGCTTTCTTGCTTGCATGCAAGTATAATTGCTTATTTGCATGGCGTTTAAATATTCTATTAAATAATATTATTGCACTTAATAATATGTAAAATAATACGTATGGCATTCGTATCACTCTGGCATGTAATATTCGGGAATACAAGAGTACCTATGTCAAACAACTTTTCTAGTAAATGAAACATTCGGGCAAATGAAAATCGGGCAAAGATTATCGAGCAAATGAAATTTATTCCATATTAATTTCGGGCAAACAATAGACACCCACATTAAGCATCCTTAGCGGTGTTCGGAATATCAGGTTTTATTCCGACGAATTATTTAAACATTCACCAAACATCGATTCGTAACACTTAAAAACACAGTTATTCGACTGCGCGTAGACAAACAAAGCATCTGGCGCCGTAATGGAAATTACATACCCCGAGGTCGGAAATCAAATTGACAGAAGAGGTTAAACAAACGAAGCGGTCAGGGAGCCGAGACCCGAGAGGTCCGTCGAATATTAATCGCTCGGTAAATGCGCTTTTATTTGTTTCTTCCCATCGTCCCCGGGCGAGGACTTGTCCGATGGAGCTGGTTCACACTCTCATATGACGGTACCTACTTGTGATTTGGTCGCTATAATTAACATTTAAAACCATTATCCACACAAATTCAAATGTTTGTCACACTTGGCCATAAAGTGGCAATTACCGCACGCTCTGCGCGGGTAAAATCCCACTTCCTGGCCAGGGGTGACATAAAATGTTGTACCTACTCGTACTTACCACAGGCGGTAATAAAGAAAGCCTCAGATCGCATATTAAATACCTGCTGTCTGAGACATTATTTGTTTTACCGCCCTTGGCAAGTAGGTAAAGTACTTATGCTTCATCTCTGTCCATCTATGTGGAGCCTGCCAAACTAAAATTTACTTCTCATCATACTTTCACTTGCAGTTGTCACGCTACTCGGTGGCAACAAAATATTCATCATCAGCCTATATACGTCCCACTGCTGGGTACAGGCCTCCTCTCATAGATGAGAGGGATTAGGCAGTAGTCCCCACGCTGGCCCAGAGCGGGTTGGGGACTTCACATACAACTTTGAATTTCTTCGCGGATGTATGCAGGTTTCCTCACGATGTTTTCCTTCACCGAAAAGCTAACGGTAAATATCAAATGATATTCCGTACATAAGTTCCGAAAAACTCATTGGTACGAGCTGGGATTCGAACCCACGACCGCCGCTTGACAGCCGCATGCTTGAACCACTGGGCTACCGTAGCTTCTACAACATATATACAATAAAAATTCCAAAAAATGTATCCATTCTATACATTATTAAAATCGGATGTCTTTATTGAATAGGCACTTTTAATATCACCTGATCGATAGAAACTCGAGCATTCCCTACTCAATTACTGCAGTGCAAATTGTTGTTGACTTTCCTCCTCTTCTACCGAGAATACTGTGCTGCTCTCAACCGATACCTTCTTGCAAAACTGTATCAACTGTAAACAAAGTGACGAGAGGTAGAATATATCAGAACATCAGCTATAGCACGTCAGCTCTGTAGGTGTCTAACACCTCAGCATAATGCTGAGCCAGTGTCCGTTTTACTGCCGCGGGGACACACGTGTGCTTTTGTGTTTTTCTTCTTTTGTCTTTTTTGTAATATTGTGTGTGGCTGTAATATGAATAAATGTTTCTTTCTTTCTTTCACATATTTGGAGCAGTCTGACTGGGGAAGTAGCTCCACTTTACCGAAGACAGCAGCCCTAATAACACTTGTTCTTAGTCATCATCCTAAGCGTTTCTTCAGCACAGTTGCATCCTGAAGGTTGCCCGCGGTCCGCTACCCAACCCCAAGATTTGGCGTAGGTAGTAGTTTTTACAGAAGCGACTACCATCTGACCCAAAGTTTCCTCCTAGACCTTATTGATATTAGGTTTGTCAAGTAAGTGGGCAACTTGACTGTTAGAAGTTCTCAAGCCGCCTGAAGGCCTCTAAATGTGGGCATAGACAGGAGCCGGATCAACGGCTTAACGTGCCATCTAAAGCACAGGAGCGCTCAGTTAATAACCACTCAAAACGGCCACCCATCCAAGGGTTCACAGCAGCCGACGTTGCTTAACCCCGCATATCGCACGCGGATGTACATCCGCTACTTTCATTTGTAATGACTATTTATTTGTATGTACCTGAGACGTTTATTTCGTTTAGATACAAGTCTTACCTCTTCATGGAATTCTTTTACTGCTTTATTGATATTTTTAATTTCTTGTTTTAGATGAACGTGATCCTCGAAACGTCTATTCACTGACCACGTATCACCGCTGAGTACCACAGGCAACACGTAGGGGTACCCTGAAAAATACAGGTTTTTTTTCTTTGACCGTTAGAGCGCCAAGAATGCCCAAAAAGCGTTACAAATTGTTATCGTGGCCACGGTGCTAATAACGACTTCTTATAGATGTATTGGCGTAGGTTGTCAAAGTCAAGATGACTTACTTGCTTTCGATTAAGGTTCATAATTCAATTTTTTCATGAAAAAAAGTTGGTATGTAGGTACGTACGTTTGGTCACTGTCGTACGTGAAGAAAGGCGATGCGTAGCGTTTAACTATGTTAAGGATTAAACTGAGTTGATATCATACTCAACTCTAGGCATAATAAATAAGGTAACGAGTATATATGTATATAGAGGACATAAAATTAAATTTTCATTATGGAGAAAATGTGCTTTTGGTTGCCAGTCCATCGCTCAATTCGCTCACAACACACTTTAAACCTATTCTCATAGTCCACGATACCTACGGTGAGAAAGGTGGTGATGCTGTTTAACAACACCACATAGGGGACAATGTAAATGTAGGTAATATAACAGGAAAATCAAGCAGTATGTCCCTGTATTTGTGTTTTGTATTTTTATTGACGTGTACAATAAAGACTTGATTGTATTGTATGTACCTGTACCTCTCCGATTTCTTTTGATAAAACCAATTACTTAGCTTGAACTTCATTCGAGCTTCAGCAGTAACAAGGCTTTTATGTTAATACCTATCTAATCGTAATCAATTTCAAATTTCAAACCCACAAAAAATATATAAAATATATAAAGATTACTTTGTCAGAGCAAATATTTGAAAATAAATGTTTTGTGGAATAATATGAATCGGTATTATTACCCTGAGCTTCTAAAAATACACAATCAATGATTATCAATTAACTATATCAATACTAATATTTTCACTTCGGGAAACAGTGTCTGTTGTGGTGTATTGTATGTAAGTGGTTATTACAACGTTCCTGTCCGGGTGCCCCCGACATGGCGTCATGAACCTTTTTTTCAGGAGTCCATGCGTCCAGTGTACATCTGTCACATCACATCCCCATACTAAGGGTCAGTTGCACCAACATACGAACACAGGCTCGTCATCGTCAAATATGGCGCCGGCAGCTGTCATCCCATAGAAACTTGTCAAACTTTCCATACAATCAGATTTGACGAACACCGCTTACGATTACAGACGGTTTGGTGCAACCTAGGCTTAATGCACAGTTGGACTTGGGACATTGTCAGATCGTTTTGTATGGGGACAGTGAATGTGTTAAAGTGCCAGTACCTAAATCTTATTATCTTCTTATCTTTCAACGAGCAATTCTTGTATATTTATTATTATATTAGTTACTAAATTGACATGTTTTTTGACATTTTATCAATGTTACTATCTAGAACAGGACTATTGCGACCTAATGACATAAATTTTAAATGTATTTCTTGCATTTTTCATTAAGATATTTTGTTTCAAACATCACTCCAAATCGACCATTTTCGAGCTAAATACTGCTTTTTAGGGTTCCGTAGTAAACAAGGAACCCTTATAGTTTCGTCATGTCCGTCCGTCCGTCCGTCCGACCCCCGTTTTTCTCAGTAACCGTTAGTGCTAGAAAGCTATAATTTGGCATGAGTATACATATCAATGACGCCGACAAAACGGTTGAATAAAATGTTGAAAAAAAATTTTTTTTAGGGTACCTCCCCTACATGTAAAGTGGTGGTGCAAATTTTTTTTCTGCCAAACCCCATCGTGTGGGGTATCGTTGGATAGGTCTTTTAAAAATATTATAAGGTTTCTAAAAGCATTTTTTGATTAAAGAATTGGTTAGCGTGATATTAAGCTTTGAAGTGATAATTTTTGCTATGGTCAAGTGTCCCCCCCCCCCCCCTGCCAGCTAAACGGTGGCTACTAGGCATGTGAAAAAAATCATGGTAGTAGTATATACGATGAATTTAAAAGGAAAACTATCTCAGCTAAGTAGACATTACTAGTTAACGAGTAATAGTCGAACTTCAGAAATTTACTTTGTAATAGCAAACTTTCGTACAATTTCCATTGATACCTTAGATAATGTTGTTAATTCTTTCAAAAACATAGTAAATATAAGTTTTCGAACTTTTTAGTCCATATAATGTAACGGGTGGACGACTACGGAACCCTACCTTGCGCGTGGCCCGACACGCACTTGGCCGGTTTTTCCGCTTAAATTCTACTACACACAATAAAATCAAAAAAGAGCAATGTTACTATCTAAAACTTTAATAAAATCGTAGTATCCTTTAATCACTTTTTCGATATTATCAATACTTTGTCAAAATTTAAAAAAATAATTAAAACTTGTAAGGCCTCTTAAGTATTTATTTAAGGAAGGTTGTTCCTTTCTTTGAGGTTATACCATTTTTCCACGTCAGACGTGTGACCTAGGAGTACGAGACTATACTAAACTAACTTAACTTGCATTTAATAGAGTTCTAGTATTGCAGGTACCAACCTACATTGTAATAGTGTCATTTAACTAACTGACTAGGTAACTGTGAATTCACTTATGTGACAAACTTGAAATAGGTACATGCTTACCTTTAATAGTTTCCAAAGAGCCGTCACTAACAACTCCCATGTTGGTGTAGATTTTCTCATTAGTTAGACGTGCCAACCAAATGTGATGCATGGTTTTCGCAATCGCCGCCGCCTTGTAAATACTGCCGTAAGGATTCTTTTGGGCGATCGCGAGTGTCTTTAACAACATTAACACTTATGTTAATCAGATAATCAGAGCCGGATCTATGGGGGGGGCAAGCCGGGGTCCATGCCTCGGGCGGCAAGTTTAGGGAGCGGCAAATTAAGGGGCGGCAGGGGGGCGGCAATTCGAACTTCTTGACAGGCCAAAATACGTCTTGACAGAACAAAAAATTTCGCGCTCGCTGAGCTCGCGTCTTTTTATGACTTGATGCGTATTGCGAAATTTCTAGATACGGCGCTGCAGATAATATCACGTGGGGCAAGTAGAACAGTGTTTTTGCCGAGGTAGGGGAGAAACGGTATCTAATAAGACCCAATATCCACACACTTAATCACTTTCTCAGGTGTCCGTCTTACCCCACCGACATTAGGGAGCTTCACACAAAGAAAACAAGTAATGACAGCCCTCAACTATCAAATCCATTACACCGAACCCTCATTGCATTGCTTAGTTTTATCACATTTTGCAACTCTTACAAATTAAAGGAAAAAATAATTGCTCAAGCTGGATTCGAACTAGCGTCCTTCTAGCATACCTATATATAATATACCAGTCTATTCTTGCATCATCCGGGTCATCTTACCAAAATCTCAGTGTTCGGTTCCAGCCTAAATTATATTATAGAATTTCAGCTCTATACCTACACCAAAGCATTCGTTCCTCTCCCACTTACATACTTGACAGTAAGGGACGAATGCTATATGTCCGACATATAAGCTATCACCTTGGCCCCTTAGGAAATAAGTAAAATTTTAGTGTAAGATTTCATTATGTAAAGACTGACACCGGAAAAGATGAAAGTAGATAAACACCTTGTAAAAACGTCATTAATTTTATCTTTCAGAATGCTAACAGAACTTGTGTCTTGTGAATGGTATTAAAATTGTATAACTATCTACCTACTTATGTTTTTAGAACAGGGGCCTATTGCATAAGGAGTTTAAGAGGGCGTAGATGCCATTGCAAAAGTCCCGCTCTAACACGCGTGAGTTTTCAATTAACCATCCCGCTCTCTACGGATTTTTACATAGCACACGTTTACATAGCATTACAGTGTTTAACTAATGCGCCATGCAAGTTAATTACGAGTAGGTACATGGCGCATTAGTTGATGTTTATTCTAAACGTGTACATTTATAAGGATAATCTTTTTTTCTCACCTTTGAGAAATTATCATTATACAACTATTAAACCAATAATCATTGTTAAAGATGGGAGGGTTTTAAAGATCCAACCAAAAACATCGAAAAAAAGGGTTATGTTTGAAAAATAAAAGTATCGAGAAAATTTTTGCAAATCGTGTTTTCACTTTTAGCAGACTGTAGGAAAATTGTTCAAGATTATACTGAAAGGATGGATATTTAATCACTATAGATGTTGAGATCTATGCCGATAAACATTGGTCGATAAAAAGATAAAAAAATGGATATGTGGGCTCTTAATTAAATACCTAATACAAGCGGAAGTCTCTTTTTAACCCATTTCATTTGAAAAAGACTTCCGCTATTGATATCACTAAAAAGTCCGTGCACTATAGGCCCCTGACGGTTCTATACAGAACGAATGCATTCTTCCTTTACTGCAAAGAAGTAAAATAGGTAAATATTCCTGCTGAGGAAATGTTTGCTTAACGCAAACACGGTAGGAGATTCAAGCAAACTAAGCTCAAAAACGTCAAATTTTTCTTCCAGAGATATACTCAGATGACATGAAACTTTTAGTTAATTCAAAATACGACATGACATGACATGTAATATTCCAATAATATCTAAATATATAAAAGAAGAAACTGACTGACTGACTGACTGACATATCAACGCACAGCCCAAACCGCTGGTTCTAGAGATTCCAAATTTGGCACGTAGGTTCCTTATAAGGTCTAGGGGTGCACTAAGGAAGGATTTTTCAAAATTCATCCCCTAAGGGGGTGAAATGGGGCTCCAAAGTTTGTATGGAGAAACATCATTAGTTTGATTATTTTATTCGAAACTTCACAGGAGTACTCCTAACAATAAATGAGTAAACACGTGTTTCAGGTTTTTTGAAAATTCAACCCCTTAAAGGGGGAAATGGGGTGTCAAAGTCTGAAAATCGACAATGGGTATTGTTTCTATGGTTTATCGGGTCGCTGATTATGAAATCAACAATGATTTTCAAATCCAACGTGGCAGACGTGAAATAACATCTTCCCTGTCGGGGTGAAATGGGGTTGAAATGTCTACATATCAATATGGGTGTCGTTTTCATGGTTCTTTAGGACGTTAATTACGAAAATGGCATCGGTTTTAAGATTTAATATTGTGGATATTAAATCACACACACATTACATTTCTAAACATGTTAAAGAAGAAACTGAATGACTGACTGACATATCAAAGCACATCCCAAACCGCTGGTTCTAGAGATTCCAAATTTGGCACGTAGGTTCCTTATAAGGTCTAAGGGTGCACTAAGGAAGGAGTGTTCAAAATTCATCCCCTAAGGGGGTGAAATGGGGCTCCAAAGTTTGTATGGAGAAACAAGATTAGTTTGATTATTTTATTCGAAACTTCACAGGAGTACTTCTAACAATAAATGAGAAAACACGTGTTTCAGGTTTTTTGAAAATTCAACCCCTAAAAGGGGAAATGGGATGTCAAAGTCTGAAAATCGACAATGGGTATTGTTTCTATGGTTTATCGGGTCGCTAATTACGAAATCAACAATGATTTTAAAATCCAACGTGGCGGACGTGAAATACCATCTCCGTCGGGGTGAAATCGGGTTGAAATGTCAACATATCAATATGGGTATCGTTTCCATGGTTTTTTGGGACGTTATTTACGAAAATGGCATCGATTTTAAGATTTAATATTGTGGACCTGTTCTAAATATGTAAAAGAAGAAACTGACTGACTAATTGATTGACTGGCTTACTGACTGACATATCAACGTACAACCCAAGCCGCTGGTTCTAGAGATTCCAAATTTGACACGTAGGTTCCTTATAAGGTCTAGGGGTGCACTAAGGAAGGATTTTTCAAAATTCATCCCCTAAGGGGGTGAAATGGGGCTCCAAAGTTTGCATGGAGAAACAAGATTAGTTTGACTATTTTATTCGAAACTTCACAGGAGTACTCTTAATAATAAGTGAGTAAACAAGTGTTTCAGGTTTTTTGAAAATTCAACCCCTAAAAGGGGGAAATGTGGTGACAAAGTCTGAAAATCAAGAAATGGGGCTTCAAAGTTTGTATGGAGAAACAAGATTAGTTTGACTATTTTATTCGAAACTTCACAGGAATACTCTTAATAATAAATGAGTAAACAAGTGTTACAGGTTTTTTGAAAATTCAACCCCTAAAAGGGGGAAATGTGGTGACAAAGTCTGAAAATCAACAATGGGTATGGTTTCTATGGTTTATCGGGTCGCTAATTACGAAAACAACAATGATTTTAAAATCCAACGTGGAAGATGTGAAATACCATCTCCCCTGTCGGAGTGTGATGGGGTTGAAATGTCTAAATATCAGTATGGGTGTCGTTTTTATGGTTTTTTGGGACGTTAATTACGAAAATGGCATCGATTTTGAAATTTTATATTGTGGACATGTACCCAAAACGCTGGTTCTAGATATTCCAAATTTGGCAAGTAGGTTTCTTATAAGGCCTAAGAGTGAAACGGGGAGGTTTTTGAGAATTCAACCATTAAAAGGAGGAAATGTGGTCACAAAGTCTGAAAATAATACCCACGTTGATTTTCAGACTTTGTGGCCACATTTCCTTCTTTTAAGGGAGACAGATATTCAAGAGTAGAAATTATAATCTCTTAGTAGTAGTAAGTCGTCGCCGGCGTAAAAATTCGTATACCGAAGCCTCCAGAATGTAACAAATAGTTTTCCAACCCGCACTTAAATCGGTTCAGCAAAACGCGTGATAATCGCGGACAAACACATACCTCTGGTTGGGTCAAAATCAAACTGAGATCATCCTTTTTTTGTAGACTGTTTAAAGTTACGTTTAGTACGCGGGCGAAGCCGCGGGAAAAAGCTAGTTATGAATAAATGAGTATGTAATGAGTACGAATCACATAATGAAGGTAGTGCCTGATTACTAATCAAGGTAAAGCCAAATCTTTGTCGGTTGGCATCATAATAACTCAGGGCCCAAGACTAAATGTTTTGGCAGGTTGTTGCGTAGGTACTCGGGCAAACTTCTGACATGCTTTCACAAGCAGAACCATGGCCAGTGGCTTAAGGGCCAAACTGATAATAGAAGGGTTGATTAATTGACCACTATCTTACGCGGCTGACTCACATGGGGAACTGATGAAGATAAAATGGCATGTGTTTAATTTATCAACTGATTCTTTCACTTTTAACAAGACATGATAGCATATGCAAGTAAACCATATGCATATGCTCCGATTAATTTATATCGCATATGTTATGTTGTCTGTTAATTATATTAGCCATTCCATTAGCCAGGAGAGGCCTAAGTAGCCTTATAGTGTCGGTCGCTGCAAATTTATAAAATTAAAATCCTTTTCAGATAGTATAGGTATTATTTGTGGTATTTATTTATAACAGTATACCTACATGTACTATTAGGGCGCATTTCCTAAAATTTTGTGTTTATTTAAATAAACGTATTGGTTTGGAATAAGGTTTGGTACCTACCTAATAGTCGCACAAAGCGACGTATGTACCTACGACTTACTTAGGTAGGTACTTTTTAAATAGTATACCTACCAAACTAGCATTCTGTCAGGTTTAGTTAGTTATATTATACCATATGTACACTTTCCATATCAAACTTTAAATTACCTTTGCTATCAAATCCTTCTTCAGCCAAGCAGAATTAAACTGCGTGTGATCCAAGTTCATGGAGGCAAGTAGATCCTTGCCTGCCGCCTGCCAATCACACGGCGACGCCTCGTCCACCTTGTCGTAAACGATCAAAGGCTTCTCGAAGCTCACGTGAAATATATCATCATTGGCAGCCCAAACGAAAACGTCATTAAGAACTCTGGACTGGACCTTAATTTAAAAATATATAAATTATAGGTATTCAAAACGCTTCATTTTAATTAAAATGTTCTGTGATATTAAATCATTTTCCTAATCCTACCTTCAGATGTTCGCCCAAAACAGATTTAGCGATGGCCGATATAGGCGTCGGGCAGAAAAATACGTCGGAGGCCATATTTTTTGATAAAGACATAAGAATATTTATAGACACCAAACCGTCAGCAATGAATATTGGTTTACAGGGCTTCTTTTCGGGCAATATGATATGCTTTCTCTTAAATTTTTCCTCTTTCTCGGCCATTTCTTCTGCTTGTTCTGCTTTGGTTGGCCCTTCAAGGTTGATGGCTATGTTTATAATCAAATCCAGCATATCCAAATGTCTGTCATCCAAATGAGCAAGATCCAACAGATTAGGATTTACAAAATTAGTTAAGAAGCAAAATACGTCTGCATCTGAAACGCTGCGTAACATATTCAAACTATTAACGATTTTTTTCTATTATATTAAACTAGCTAGCACGTTTGGTCTAATAGGGATGTTGACTCAAAATTTATTATTACTCCATAAGAAAGAATACATAAAACTATGCCAAATAGTGAAAATCCTATTCAAATATGTCAAAAAATAACGAAACTACAACCGTTAGAATGTCTTTAGTTCGAGAGAGAAAGCGCTACAGATCAGTGACGTCACTGACCTCGAGCGCCATAGTAAATGACGATCGTTCAATACAGAGGTGCGTTTTGCGGAACAGGGACAGAAAATGCCCCCTCCTAAAACTTTTAAGAGTTATAATTATGTAATTATTTATTCTTTTGAATTACTTTTTTCGCTAGTTGATTGAGAATTTGATCCTTTTTCGAGAAAATTCGGATTCGTTGATTTTCTTAATTGGTGTCAACTTCCCTATTATTGATGATTAAAGTAATTATTACTGATAAGCATTCGTCATTTACTGGCAAGTACGAGTAGGTATATAAGTGGGAGAGGGACGAATGTTTTATGGCGGACATAAAGAGATTGTGCTATAGTGGTTTCTAATCATAAATTAAACTGTTTCTACTATGACTGACTTAACCTACTCGTTACCTACTAATTACTACCTAGACATTTTAAAATCATCTCCGCTGCGCATTTAAGTATTCAGCGCTGGTGCCTACCCAGGAGGCGAGCGGAAACTACCAAAAACGAGCCAATAGGTACGAAGAACTATTATATAATCTGTGCTAATACGAATTTCATTCAAACTTGAATAAAGTTTCTGGAATGAACCTTCTGGATCAGAGCAATATTTGTATATTTATTTGTAATTGAGTTCTCTATTTACGATATAGGTAAGGGGATTTGAGTACCTGAAACCGATCAAGGTAGGTCTCATTCACGAGAAAACTCGTTTTCTTCGGAAAACGCAAAACCGAACCAAAGCTCGATTTTCTAGCCGAGCTAGCACAATAGGTACCGTCACGTTTTATGGCAGTAATATATTAAAGCATTACGAATAACCTATCATGCTAGTTGGGTAGGTACAAATTTAATATAAAGGTACCAAACCTGGGCAAATTGGACGTAACTCCGATAGAGTTGGTACAAGCAAATGCACATTTATCCAACTCGTGTTTCAATCCCATAGCCTTGAGCTGCTCATTAGAATAAATCATGAGAGTAATATCGATCAGTTGATTCTTTCCAAAGACATCACCACTGAGGATTTTAACTGCAAGAAACTTTGCAGCCGGAGCCATTGAATTAACTAATATCACTCGTAACGGCTCTGCTGATGAGTCGCATTGAAAATTCATTATGTAGTTAAATACTTAGCCTAACGCGGTACCTAGTTAATTAGTTATATAATGGAGAGGTGGTAGTACCTTGACGCAGTAACAATAATAATATAAACTATAAAAAAATGCAATAGTGACACGCTTATTGTGACAAGGACAGTTACAACTTGACAGCTTAAATAATACAATACTTTAATTTTGAATATACCTTTTTTTTAACGTTGGGGAAATGCATTTATGCATCCCGTCCTGTCGGGGAGGCAGGCCGGCTATTAACCGCGGCTAGAAAGCCTTGGACTACCGTCTAAAACCGCTGACATACCCATACAGTCGTCACAACCAAACTCAAATTTTATAAAGGGTCGGCAACGCGCACGTAACTCATATGGAGTTGCGATGCGAGCGTCTATAGGCTGCGGTGTCCGCTTACCATAAGATGGACCGTAGGTACCTACGCTTGTTTTCCACCTTCGTTGTCAATTTCGTTGTATAAAAAACAGTCACAACCAAAGAATATAAATAAATTGTATTGTAATATTTAGCGGATAGTGGGAACAGATCGTCTCAGTGCGTCCCACTTTGGCGTCTCACACAATGCGCTGCGCTAGGGCCTGTTCCCACTATCCGATAGGATATCGGTGTAGGATCCGACACCGATAAAACTGTGTTCCCACTATCCGATATCCGATATATAAAAAAATGTAACGGAAAGTATCCGATATCGGATCGGATAGTGTGAACACTAAGCACTTTTATCGGTGTCGGATCGTACACCGATATCGGATCGGATAGTGGGAGCACAGCCTTAATGTCGTGCAAATGTCACCTGTCATCGATTACTGACACGTAGCATTGGGTTAATAATTTCTACGCTTATGTTACGCTCCGTTCTACGTACTAGTTTTATACCATTGAAACTAAAAATCACAAACATAACATTGATACTACAACCTTATAATTCGCAGTACTGTTTTTACTTTTCTTTATTTATGGTTTTATTAATAAGAACCTGCAACCAAGGAATAAAAAACATAATTGATAATAAAACTTGCTTCTCAATATCTGAACCGAAATGGTGATACTAGAACGAAACGTTTTATAATGGAAGAGTACGTAGAAATAAACTTTTTGTTATGAATTTACATTTTCGTCTCCGAAATGTTTTGTAAGCCTGATGTGTAATTATGGCCTCCTCCAAAGATCAAAATTCAGAATTATCACCTGCTACATCGACGACGTTGTTTAAAGATTCGTCATTTGAAAGATCTCCATCTGTAACATCTGCAAAAGACGACAAATGGCCGGACTTACTTCTGTCCCGACCCGAGAGATTTTCTTACTTTTCCAGTTCAAAATGTAAGTACACTTCACATTTTTTAATATCTTAACCTATGACCTACATTTTGATGTTAAAGAGTCGGACATCTGCGAAATTAGGTACTATTATTAAACAGTGACTGATAAGGGACCAGTATGTTGGTTGTTCTTTGTACATAAATAATGTTTCACTATCAAAAGGTAATTTTTATCTGTTATGCACAAAAGCCCTCTTGTTCATGCAACAATAATTAACATCAATTTCCAGTGTTTTTGAGTAAATAACTATTCTGCATATTTTTGCACTTGACCTTATTGTTGTTCTTAGTAGAGTACTTTTATCTAACGAGCGCAGCTGAGCCATGGTTGTATGTTGAGCTATATTATTTGCACATTGTCTATGTGTGTGTCAGCATCGGAGCTATGAGTTCACATTGTCTATCTGTTTGTATGTGTCACAACTATAACTATTATGGCTAATCCACACTCGTGAAAGTAAAGTACTATATGGCAATATTAACAATTTAAGTATTTTTGTAACATTAATAATGAATCATCATCATCAGCCTATATACGTCCCACTGCTGGGCACAGGCCTCCTCTCATAGATGAGAGGGATTGGACAGTAGTCCCCACGCTGGCCCAGAGCGAGATGGCAACTTCACATACAACTTTGAATTTCTTCATGGATGTATGCAGGTTCCCTCATGATGTTTTCCTTCACCGTTCAATAATAATTAATACATTTGCATATTTGTATAATTTGAAATATCATTTGATATTTAATAGCTTTTCAGTTACGAAAACATTGGGAGGAAACCAGTGTATTCCCAACAAGGTCTAGGTTTTCCTATGTGAATTATAAAAACTTCCATCAGGATCTTTACATGTCAGCAAAAAATACTGCTAATATGTAATTGTAAAGTCTAGATCAGGGATCACCAAATAATTTCTTCAGGGGTCCAGTTTCTAAAATAAAATGACCATGGTGGTCCGTTTCAACAGGAATTGATTTAATAAACTTTATTAAATTAGCAAATGTAATGTGCAGAAGTCACAATGAATTTGCAAATTTATGTGATGTACAGAAGTAACAGGGAATTTTTTACTTATCAATTGTAGTAAATTGGATTTATTTTATTTTATAGCCTTATCTCAGATTACATATTGTTTCTGTTACACATTTACTTTACTAATCTTTTTTGTTTTTTCTTTTAATCTGTGTGCCCTTTGGCAAAGGCCTCCCCCAACACTTTCCAATATTCTCTCATGCGTGCGAGTCTAGTCCAGGTTTTGCCTGCTACCTTAACTATATCATCTTCCCATCTTCTGAATGGTTTCCCTCGTTTCCTCTTACCCTCTCTTGGGTACCATTGCATGACTAATTTGCTCCACTTATCCTCTCCTCTGATTACATGTCCAGTGTAGTAAATTGGATACTTTTAATTAAATTACCCTTCTCATTAATACAAGTTACTGTTTACTTAAGGTTTGTACAAAATAGGTTAGTGGTCCGGATGGTCCACATTTGGTGACCTGTTGTCTAGATCAGAAAAATGTAATAGGCATATGTTCACAAAGATAGATAATATTTTATTCATCACACAAGGTATACCATCTGCTCAGCCTTATGTCATGAACAATATTTCTATAAAAATGATTGTTGTAATTGTATTGTAATTTATGACACGTAATTTACAGCAATATATTTCTTGCTATCCAATTCTGATACAATTCATTGATAAAATAAATTACTGAAATGATATGTTTTAACTAATAAAATTGTGATTAGAAAATATCTTACAAAACCCACACAACCTGAAGAAAATGGCTTAGATTATATCCATTTAAACCTTAATGTTTGGTCACTTTTCGAGACATGAATTGGATTTAATTTTAACAACTGTAAGCAGACAAATGAAATGTGAGTAGTATAGGTGCGAAAACCAAGCTCTTTTTTCTCACCAGTGGGTAAAATCTATCTTCATTCGGAAAGTATTGTATTAATATTGAAATTCGATTGGAATTGCACCCCTACAACCAATATAAACTATTCTCAATACACTACACTCATAGACTCGTAGTATTGCTCATAGTAAAGGTATGGTGCGTTCATTTGTTTCTTGCATAGAACTTGTATGGATGTTGGTAAAATATCAGTTAAGCCGTCATTAACCAAGCCCGGAGATATCCGGACACATAACAAAACAATGTTATTGTTTTTTTTTTCCGGTAGGCAACAGTGTAATGGTCAATTTAGCATAAATAAATTATAATTAGGTATAACATGGAGCATAACATGAGGTCACTTTAACTTCTTCTTGGATTTATAAGTGCAAGTGCATATTATTACATTTTCTTTTGTTATTTTGTAAAACTACATCTACACCAATGTAAAAGTACTGTTTCATCCAAACGTGAAATTAATAGAAGCACCTGGCGCTTACCATATACAACGCATAGTTCTGCTCTCCCCACAGATGGCAGCACAAGGGACAAGTATTGATTTTTTTCCCCTCGTATGTTGGAGGTTGGAGGTAGTACTCCACTGGAAAATCAATATTGTTTGTTCCCAATTTGCTAGAAAAGTTATTCGGCAACGTGAGAAGTAAGACGCAAATTGCAGTTTTAGCAAATAATATTAGCTCTTGATACAGAGTGGTATTGAGTAAGATTGAGAAAATAACCGGGTCTAGTGAAATGCATCCCACGGAGTGATTCAAGATTCACGCTCGCGTGTTCGTTGTTTCGCTTGAAAGTTTATTTGCCGCTTTATTATGCGTTCGCTGACCGCGGTCCACGGGCACCCCCTGCCTGAGCTGGGCGTCCCTTCCAACATCAACCAGGGCGACGGCAGCTCGGACGCCGACATGGCCGGCGCGCAGGATACCATCTACCTCTGCAACTTCCGCGTGTCCGTTGATGGAGAGTGGCTCTGCTTAAAGGAGCTACAGGACATGGAAATGCAGGATTCCTACATACGGCCCGCGGAGCCAGGAGTTATCACCTCTCCCGATGATCCTATGCATTCATTGATGGGTAACGTGACTCATTCGGTTTAGGTACGTCTGATTACGACTGTGTTATTCAACTGTTACATAGTATGTTTTCATTGTAGCACGTGACCCCGTAGTGATTGAGCGCAGTAACCTGGTGAACATCTCCAAGTTGATTGTGAAGGAGCTGATTGAGCAGTCGCTCCGCTATGGACGGATGCTGGACAGCGACCACCTCCCGCTGCATCACTTCTTCATCGTCCTCGAGCATGTTATGCGACATGGACTTAAACCGAAAAAGGTATAGTTCAATATACAGCTTCATAAGTGCAATAATTTCGAGTTTAGAACAAATGGCCTTATAAATATATTACAAGTAAGCATTATATTTTTGAAGGTGTGTGTTTTTTTACTTAATACGCGGTACAGTATTTTCGTAGTGATAATATTATATTATGGTAGAAAACTATTATTTCTCAAATAGCAGAAGAATTGTTATTTAATTTAAACAGCATTTGCAGGGGCTTCTTGGTCCTAAAAAGGAGTTATGGGATATTCTTCAAATGGTTGAAAAATACTCGCCTGAAGCCGCCGATATTACAGCTAGTGTTCGGGACCTTCCGACCGTCAAGTAAGTAATTTTTTGCCTATCGAACTATATATAAGTACTTACAATAATATTATTACAGCTTTGTCTATCAATTCTAACGATTTGAATATGTACATTAGAGTGTACATTGGGCCTTACGAGGGTATGATTAACACTATATACATAATAAGTATTGTAAAAATGTCATTATCTTAAGTTCTATTTGCAATTTGCATACACAGAGTGAGAGTGAAATTTTAAGCTGATGATTGTTTCAAATAAATGTACTTACCCAATGTTTTTAAGTAAACATGTTCCGAATTTTGATGTGCCCACAGCATCATCATCATAGGCCTTTACGTCTATCGCAGACGATTTAAACATTGCTGTGCAGTCCCACATCAGATAATACATTCATAGTACATTACTTACCAAGGGCGATTAAACAAAAATGTCTCAGATCGCAGGTATTTTACGCCCGAGCCGAAGGCAAGGGCGATAAATATGCGATGTGAGGCTTTCTTTATTATCGCCCGTGGTAAGTACAAAATTTTATGTCACCCCCTGGCCAGGAAGTGGGTTTTTTCGCGCGCGGAGCGTGCGATAATGGCCACTTTATGGCTAGGTGTGACATAAATAAAATTTACGTTTGTCGTTAGAACGGCAATGGGTCGCGCGCGCGCCTGGTTGCGTCTAGCGCTGATGCAGAAGCGTCTGGCGGACTACATGCGACTGCTGCTCGAGCACCGCGAGGACACGCTCGAGGAGTACTTCGAGCCGCACGCGCTCATGCTCAACGACGAGGCCGTCATCATCACCGGCCTGCTCGTCGGCCTCAACGTCGTCGACTGCAACCTTTGTGTCAAGGTACTTGGCGCTTGTGTTTAGTTAATTTAGGCGTCTGGCTGCGTCTAGTGCTGATGCAGAAGCGACTGGCGAACTACATGCGACATTATCACCGGCCAGGTCGTCGGCCTCAAGCCTCAACGTCGTCGACTGCAATTTTTGTGTCAAGATACTTGCGCGCTTGTGTTTAATTAATTTAGGCGACTGGCTGCGGCTAGTGCTGATGCAGAAGTGACTAGCAAGTTACTTGCGACTGACAGAAGGACTGTGACATGATTTGGAAGTGCTTTCTACTGGTTGCGAAATAATAGCAAGTGGGCTGTAGTTTATATTCGTTAAAATTGTTTAAAGTTACAGACCGTGTTCTTCAAATTATGAAATCCGATTAGCATTCTTACATCATTAACCATTTTACAATATCGTCATTTTACAAAAATTATGTATTACCATTTTTACGGAATTGCATCAGCGACGTAAATAATAACATTATCTTTGTATGGAGGCTTCCAATTGCCTTTATTATCGGTTAGTGGGCAATAGGTATCCAAATATCCAAAAACTATTAAATGAAAAATTAAAGTACCTAACTTACTTTAGGAGGAAGACTTGGACAGCCAGCAAGGCGTGATAGATTTCTCCCTCTATCTTCGAGGCAGTAGTTCCTCGAACGATCTGGCCAGCAATGGAAACAATGCAAACACGGAGCCGAAGCAGCGTCACATCAACACGATGCTCGACCAAAAGAACTACATCGAAGAGCTGAATCGACACCTCAAGTGAGTAGTTTTCTTTTGATATTATATTTATTTGAATGGTTAATTTGAAACGGTTGTATTTGTGCGTTGACAGGTACTCGTATAGTGCGTGTCATTCACGACGACGCGCTCCTCCACAGCGAACCTCATACAAATCTATTCGCAATTGTACGGATTGGGCTGTGGAGGGGCGCGCCTTCGTGGATGACGCGCACAATAACTTCCTAAATCATTAAACAACATGTAGTTGTGGTTGATTGCCGGTTTTTTTATAAATTAAAGAAGCGGCTTAGTTATATTTGCCGAGGAGTTACCGGCAATAAACGGTAAAATCATAAGTAATAAAACCTCCTGTACACTCTCGAGCGAGAGCACGGGGGTTCCCCACCTCGGGGCTGGGGGAGGTGGGGAATCGACGAAGAGACCCCGCCTGTACACTCTCGCGCTCGGCCTGTCTCGCTGTATCTCGGCGAGAGTGTACAGGCGCTATAAGACACGAAATATATTCGAGTAACGAACTGCAGCGATATGACATTAGTACCTATAACTTTATATAGAAATCAGATAAATTAACATTGATGCCAAACAAATAGGCATTCCGTTTCCGTAATGTTTATAACAATAGTTTTGGTCAAATATTGTGTTTGTTTCAATTGGCTTATCGCCTAAGTAATTGCTTATACTTAGTTATCATTAATTTTTTTGCCAAGTTATTGCACAGGGTCATTAATCATTATATTTACATTTAGATTACCATAATATACATTAGTATCCTCTACTAACTAATCCTTTATTTGCCCCTCATCATTTCAATCAAAAACTGAAAACTATTCACAAGTTTCTTTAAAAATATCCTTCATATTCTGAACTACGAATCGTACATCCAAGCACGTCCAAGTTATTTTTTTGTGTATAGTTGTACAAAATTGTAAGGCCAAGTCCTGTCAAATTAACGCAAGTAAAAATCAACCTTACAGTCAGAGCTCTAAGTCTAGTTTTGCTTGCGTTCGTTTGACAGAATTTAGCCTTAGAGTTGTGTCCGAACTATATATGTTAGTTTTCATTGCTCATCGAAAAAAATAATTCAATGTATAAACTTCTATTACTTCTCTATATTACTATTTATTCTTCTTTCACTATAAGTACCTATACTACGTATATTATTTAGCACATTCATTGTTAATAATAAAATAATACACTTTTAGCGCAACAGTAGCAAATCTTCAAGCCAAAGTTGAAAGTCTGACCACAACGAACGCCTTAATGAAGGAAGATTTGGCAATTGCCAAAAACACTATGATCACTTTGGTCGAGGAAAATAATCAGCTAAAACATGCATTGGGTAAGTCCTAAAATAAATAATCATCTTTATTATTGGTGTGCCTTGTATTGTGACTGTGGTGATAATTATGTAAATTAAAACTGTCCTTCAAATACGGTGTATACATCACGTGCATACGTAGGTTAGATGCATCGAAATCATATGCAGAAGACATATAATACCTCTTTTTGTTATGGCCAAATCCGCTGCGTGAATTCGTTACATACGAACACCAATACCTACATACATACATAACCCAAACACTACATTACTTACCAAGGGCGGTAAAAAGAATGTCTCAGATTGCAGGTATTTGACGCCCGAGCCGAAGGCAAGGGCAATAAATATGTGATCTGAGGCTTTCTTTATTACTGTCCGTAGTAAGTACAAAATTGTGTGTCACCCCTGGCCACGAAGTGCGATTTTCCGCGCGCATAGCGTGCGGTAATGCCACTTTATACTTAGACCATAAATAAAATTAGGTGACTGTTTACTTAATTTAGAAGTTATTTATAAACGACTGAGTCTTGCAGTCTTACTTAAAATATACGTCACTTCACTTCACTAATGACGAAATTTGATAACGAGGGGAAGGGGGTTTTCCCGGTATTTACTATAATGGTCTTGTTCACGGAATAATTTATTATTATCGTCGATGTATCCTGCACTTGGTTGCTTACTTTCCAACTTGGCTATGTCTGCCAATGCCGTGTCTTTGATAGGTTCATTTTTACAGCCTAAAAAACGAGTGTAATGTGTTTTACGTTAATTAATATAGTAGCTGTACATAGGACGCGAACGCTTTAAACGAACGACTATCAAGTTCGCGACGCGAATAACAATAAACAGAATAGAGGACAATAGATAAGACACCTTGCAGTCTAACTTCCCATGACTCACTCTGTTTAGTCGGCATTAGCATGCACAACTTGTCGCACGTGTTTTGATGTCCGTCAATTCGCGCGCTCGGCCCGTTATGCTCTATCGCTTACATTAAATGGGAAATAATACGGCAAAAAATCAAACGAGGCCGACGTTTTGGACGAGGTCTTGTGAGTTATAAATAGAATAGACTTATTTTGTCCCCGGTTTCAACTTTTTTTAATTTATTTGAAGTGTGTTTATTTATGTGCCGCGCTTTAACACGTGTGTTCTTTTTGTTCAGGTCAAGACATCACTAGAGATAGTAGGATGAAAGTGACAGAGTTGCAGTCGGATGAGGAGGTAAGGATTGCGAAATTTTGTCTGACATAGATACCTATTGATGCTTAAATCGTAACTTAGTCAATTTGTAAACAAATAAGTTGATGATGTCATTACGACGCTCAGCATTTCGCAATTGTCTCTTACAATACTATAATAGTAGACAAGTGTAAGTATTTACTAAATAATGCTCCTTCTGAAATCAAAACAAATAAATACTTTCGGTCTTTAATATCAGTATGTACAATAATGAAAGATAGATAATGAGTCACATTATGTTTTCAGGAAAAGCGCAGCGTCAAGAGTATCACGTCTGATAAGGCTAAGAACGAAAAAGATAGCGAATTCGGTCGGTTATTGGAGGAAGAGAGGAAGAAAAATGTTGAGTTGCAGAGAGAACTGGACTTACAAGTATATAATTTATCTATTTAGCAATAGCTTTCGTTCGCATATACCTACAATCAATCACCCAATATGCAGCAGAAGTTTTAGTTAAATTTCTATTTTTTTATAAATATAATCCGTTTCAGATTTCACTGAAAGCTGAGATGGAGGTAGCCATGAAATTATTGGAAAAAGACATACATGATAAGCAAGACACAATTATATCACTAAGACGACAGCTGGATGATATCAAATTAATTAATTTGGAAATGTACAAAAAACTGCAGGTAAGCCCCATTTATATGGTTAATATTACTAATTCCAAAGCATGTGCTTAATTTAGGATCATTAACTTCGTCTTATGAACTTAACAACGTAGAAATTCAACAGAATACATTATCATTAATAGTTTCTCGGTCACTAAGCAATACTATAGAAACCAATAACAAGACAAATCACCGTTACATTTGCTTGACTTTGACCTCTAAATTGGCGTCTACCTTAGCTCTCTTCATTTTATTACCAGTATATTAGAATCGCAAGTGCTATACAGATTTGGTTCGCACAGTTTTTTAACAATGGTACGGTAAGAAAAGCGACGCCCGCGAAGGCCGTTCATTGAGCGTGGCGTGGGTGCAAAGATGCATGTCTCCCGCCCATGCGTTCTCTTTAGCTTATTAACTAATAGTTTCTACATTAGATTAAACGTTTGATATCATCTTTGTTTTCCTAATTTAGAAGACTTATGTCTTTGTTTAGCTGTGTACCTCCTACTATATATATTTATATATGTATGACTCAATGTATTGTATTAGACATATTAAAGTTACAATCTAAGCGTATTGTATACTAGAGTAATTATCATTTATACTATATACTCACCCTATACTAATTTGTTGTATTTATCTATGCCGCGCTTGTCATATGGAAGGAATGCGAGATGGAATTAACACAGAAGGGTGAAATGGTGTCCAGGCTGCAAGAGAAGGCCGAGCAAATTGGCAAAATACTGACCAACATTGAGAAATATAACCACTTCCTAGGATCCGACCATGACTTGGTCAAAGCTCTCAGATCTCCCACCACTAACGACACGAATCTAGGGGACAAGTTAGAGAAACTCAAAACTGACAACTTTGGTCAAAAGAGCTCCAAGTCCAAGGATGAAGGCCCGCCGAATAAAAAATTAAATCTCCAGGAAATACCACCGTTCCGACGGAGTACTAGCAAAGATAAACCTGTTACCCAAATAAGAGAATAAGCCTTACCTACATATTAATACAAAATTGATCTGTACATTTAATTGAATTAACTATCCATTGAGGTGGTATTTCCTAATGAAAACATCCTACTAACAGTATAATTTCTATGAAGATATATAATTGAGGTGGTATTTCCTAATGAAAACATCCTACTAACAGTATAATTTCTATGAAGATATATAATTGAGGTGGTATTTCCTAATGAAAACATCCTACTAACAGTATAATTTCTATGAAGATATATAATATTTACTAACCGTTATAAATTATAGAACATTCAACTTTTAGAGAACCGCGCCACAAAATAAATCATGATATGTCATGCTTAGACTGTACAGTGTACATTTCCGCTAACTACTAACAATTTTGGACGCACCATGAACCTAATGTCATAATAATTCAGCTAAATTTTATTGGCCTTGTTTTAGGAATGTGAAAGTTCCTTGAAACATAAAACAGAGCTAATAGCCAAATTGGAAGCAAAGACTGAATCAATGGGCACCACGATACATCAGCTTGATGAGAAGTAGGTTCCAAACTTTTTAATATGACTGCATCAGGCGACCTGCCTGCGGAAGGCCGCGGTCTGCCGGCGGACTAAAGACCCTGAACGATTCCGCGAGGCCATAGCCATGTAATATAACGAGCACGGAGTGACCTGTCTGTAGAAATGCTTTATTTATGTGCGTCGTTCTGCGTCCGCATCCAGACTGCGGGCTTCCGCTTATAACAGCGCCTAGACTACGCTATCCATTGTACTTCTCATGTATGTAATGCTTGACATATCAATATTGGAAATCGCACATAGGTGTGCCGCAATGCACAGCTTGCGTGAGGTCGAATAGCGCCGTAGGTGGCTGTTTCTACCCGCTCGGTATTGGCAAACCCCCACAATTAACTGTGTAGTACGGAAACAATGTTTTGATAGTATATTTTTGGACTATGAAATTGGATTGGACTGTAAGATTAATCGTCACGGAAGCCATGCTAGTATTGCTTTAGCTTCTCGTTGCTGTGATTATACAATCTTCAGGTTGTTTGTAGTATTTAATTGAGACATGTTACGTTGTTTGTATTAGGTTTGTTCATTTTTAATAATTATATGATCTGTTGAGCTAAATCTTTTAAATTCGTTGAAATATATTTGACGGTTCTATTGAGCTATATAATGTATTATTATTTTGTTTCGTTTTGTACTAAATGATTAAAAATGTTCGATTGATTTAAGATGTACAAATTATAGTTCGAATTAGAAATTTTGTAGAATACTAACATTATTTTGTATAACTAAATAGCTCTCGCTACTAGTTCTATCTATTTACAGTATTATTGTTGTACCTCACTAATTCGACGAGTGGTTGAATGATGAGAGATGATTTGATCTCATTCGGTTGATATTATAAAATACAATTATAATTAGCAATTATTACTTATAAATATAATGTGATCAAAATAATTGTGCTTGACATTCTTAATCATGTAAATTTGGGATCCAGTGATAAAAGTTGAGATTCCTATTCATAGTTTTGTAATTCCAAGATATACTAGCTATGTAAAATTATATTTATAATAAAGCATATTCAGTCGCATATCGTATTTTATTCAACACAACCACTAAACTTGCTTGTTTTTTTATGTTAATTGTGTAGGTTTGCCAAGTCACCACCTCCTTTGTGTCTGCATGCATTTGTGTGCGACGGTCCTTACTCATCGGGTTACTAATTAAAAGTGTTAAAAACTGCCCCCCATAAAACATTAATTAACATAATTGTTGTTTTTGTTGCTTTTTCTGAATTTAACAATAAGTTCATAATTATTTTTGTTTATTTAATCGACACATTAAGAGGAGGGCTAGGGCAAGCTCTCTCCATACAAACTTTCTGCAGGATTTACTTCGTTCAGTATGCTTATTTTTCTGATAGCTATTTCGTGATGTATTTTTTTTATTGTTTTTTTTTTTAAATATTTAAAAAATTTCACATCACTATCTTCGCATATCTAATATTTACAACCAAAAAAATATTATATTCGTTAGTGCCAAAACCTACCTACCAAAAACTACCTACCTATTTGTACCACATTTGTAACCACCATGTTTTTAGCAAATAAATGATTTATGAATAATGAATTACGAATAAAACGTGCACAGAGTTTGTATGAAGAATGCCTTGCCCATCCCTGCGCCTTAATCATTAAAATGATGGCTATTAATCACATTGCTAAAGAAAGAACATCATACCCCCAGAAATTCAATAATGTACCTAGAGTACGTACCTACGTGGATTACGCCTCACTGGTAAGTATATACCTACACTTGTACATTTGTGCAATGGTAGTTTGCCGTATAGTTCGGACACAACTCTAAGGCTAAATTCTGTCAAACGAACGCAAGCAAAACTAGACTTAGAGCTCTGGCTGTAAGGTAGATTTTTGCTTGCGTTAATTTGACAGCACTTGGCCTTACAGTTTTGTACGAACTATACACGTTACACGTGCGCTGGAAATGGTTACCATAGTTACCGCACAGGTTAAAGGAAGACAAAGCCGCTAGGAAGGGTTTGGAAGAGACCGCGCGCTCGCTCGGTCAGAAGGCTGCTACCGCGGAAACAAGGGCGGTCACCGCCGAGGGGGATCTGAGGATAGAGCGCGAGTGGAGGACTTCGCTACAGGTATGTGTTCCTGGTACCTGTAGCAAATTTTGAGGTCTGGAACCCATCAGACACTAGGATCGATTACATCTAACTTGTATAGGCATCTAATATCTGGTCGGCCGAGCTTCGCTCGGCGTTTTCCCGTGAATGAGGCCTAGCTAGTTCGATTGCTCGTCCCCGAAAACCCCCACATACCAAATTTCATCAAAATCGTTAGAGCCGTTTCTGAGATCCCCGAAATAAATACTTAAATAAAGATACAAGAATTACTCGTTTAAAGATATACCTAAGATAGGTGAAACAGGAAAAATTGCGCCTAATTGTGAGGGATATCGATACGAACCCATACCTAAGATTTCATAGATTCAAACTGGATCATGTGATGGCTAGCTCAGCTCTATAATCAGTACAAGCCTAACCAAGTTTCTTATCCAGTACTCACATTTACACTAAAGAAATTGTATCTCAACTATAGTCCAATCGCTGTTGGCTCCCAGACTGCATATCCACAATAATCAAAAATCATAACGTCCAGATTAAACGGTTCCATGGGCACTGCATATTTCATAAGTTGTCTTGGGTTCTCGTTACTAACACTATGAGGGAATGAGATATGAAACCTCAAAGCTAATTGTGGACTACCCTCTATAGACCGCTCAATAAGCCACGCTTGGGCAATCCACTAACCACCACAAAATGAGTAATGGGTTTCTTCCACGTACATTTAGCGATCTACTAATATGACCAACTCATAACTGTCTATATTATGTAATACAGAATTTTCAAAGAGAGTGTAAAATAACTTGTGAGTTTCTGGTATTGGCGCCATGTTTCTATTTAAGAAGCTAACTTGATAAGTTCAACTGTTGGAACTCCTAGAACAAATAAATAAATAAGAATCAATTTCATGTTTTTGCTATTATAGGAGTCAATGATACGCGACCGGGACAAAATTTCAATGTTGACGCAAGAAGTGGAATCTCTCAAATCTATTGGACAGGTAAGTTTATTTTTTATTCAACAGATACCTTTCAGAAAAATCTCTTCATCACCATGATTATCTGAAATGCTGAAATCTTGTTGAAATGCACAACCAAAGTCTCGTTGCTAACTTACCCCGTCATATATACTTATTCTAAATGTTTATATCTCCTTTTTTAGAAATATCTTTCGTTACAAGAAGAACAGCACCTACTTAAGACGCAATACAGCGAAGCGCAAAAAACTCTGGAAGAAGTTGGAGCTACGTTAAGCGAGAACAAACTACATCTAGCAGAACTACTCGAGAGGGAAGCTCTGGTGGCCTCCGCCTCTGATGACACCCCGAATTGGACCAGCGATAAGGACGCCACCGTCTGCACGGCGTGCGCCAAGGAATTTACGATAGCGAGACGAAAAGTAAGCATTCCCTTATCTAGCCTAAACCCCTATTCAAGCTATCACGTACGATCGTTCGATAGCATTGCCAGACCAGAAAGCACCTTTGTTTAAAGTGTTTAAAAAAAATGTGGAAATCTCAATAGTGTCTAATAGATAGGTACTACAATTCTCACTACCTACCCATAACATTCAAATTAAAAATCGGTATCAAGTACTCAGAATGTAACGAGTACATATACAATCTTGATTAAGTACCTATACCGTGCGTCAATAGAAATTGGAAATTATGTCAACAAATATGGCTGACTGACAATTCATTTGTCGTCTATGGATTTGTTGTAAAATAGTGATGAGAAAAGTCTATAACAATAATTAATCAATCCACTTGACAGTCGAGAAATTATTTTATTGAATATTCATTGCGAGTATTTGTGGCTCTTAACTTCATGGCAGCAAATAAAAATAAATGTGCAAAGAAAATTCATAGCAAAGTAAATGGAAAATGATGAGAAGTGAGTTTATTTGTAATTGAATCTATAATGACATTAAACTTTTTCGATATACTGATATTCCCATCACTTAAAATAACTTTTTTTTCAATGACAATATAGATTCAGCTAGATATTTCTAGCATTTTTATGAGTAAAAAAATTGACAAGCTATTGTCACATAACTAATCAATATAAACGAAAATTGTTTTTATTGAAATATGAATAATTAAAAGATATTATAGCTTAAAATGAATGCAAATACAAGGATTATGTCTATAAATTGTTGGTAAGACTGTGTTTGTTCTTTAAAAGTGCGTGATTACGAAGTAATGAAGGTAAATTAGTCTGTTTACATCATTTCTTATTTCCATTGACTTGGACCTTAATTAATAGTACGAGTTATACTGTAAAACCCGAGCCCAAATCACGTATGAATTAGATATGTATCATAATCGTATGCATATAATACTAACGATTAAATTTTAGTATAAATGCTTATGAGTTTCTAGTTTCTGAGTACAATGAATAGTAAGTTGATGAACATATATCTAAGCATAATGAAATAAGAAATACAGAATACACCATATCACTCATCCTCGGGAATGAGATTTGATACATACAATAAAAGATGTCGAAATTTTAGTCACCGGAAACTACTTTTTAAACAGATTTACGAATTAACAGACGTTTATTATTTTGAATTCCAGCACCACTGCAGACGGTGTGGCCACATATTCTGCGGCGCGTGCAGCGAGAAATCCGTGGCTTTAGCTGGCAACACCAAGCCGGTGCGTGTGTGCGACGCGTGCTACGCCGAAGTGAGGTTAACCTAGTGTTTATTCCTCCTTAGAATACATCAAATTACCGCTACATTACGCGTATTTACACAGAGATCATGAGATGTACTACAAATAGATAATATCGACGATTGGAACGCTCATGAGTTTAGTAGGGAGACTTATATTGCGTATTAAATTTTTTTTGGACCAAAAGATACGCTTTGTCTACTCGTTGATAAGTGTTTTTCTGTGTCGGTTCCGCTTTGAAATGTGATTACAGATGTGCAAGTTGCGGAAAGTTTCCAAATAGATGGAAAAGTTCTCGGAAATTTCTTGAGAATTTCATAGAAATGTAAGAAATTTCCGTTACCATTTCGGAAAGTTTGAAACCCCATACAAAAATGTGAGCAATTTCAGAAATTTACCCATGCGGAAAAATTTTGGAAAGTTTCCGACGGCACATCAGTAAATGTGATTCTTTACACACGATAGCGTCTGAAAGCTATATTTTACATGCGGGATTCTGTTGTTTTTATTAGTAAAGGAAACCAGAACCAGTCCACAGACAAGTGTTCATTGCAAATACTAGTTCAAGTTTCCAATGTACCTAGCTAAATTAGCCATATTTTATCTATTAGGTAAGCACCAAAGTCAAATACGTACTGACATAATACTATAGTAATTAGTCAAAGTGAATAATGATGTTAAATTGTGGGCCTACTTTTTGTATTGGGGAACGATTTTTCAAGGGGGATATAGGTACATACTAGGATAATACAATATGGCCATAGTAATATATTATACAATGGTTATTTTTTCCTAATCAATTTGGAATGAAGGAAATTTGCCGCTATTTAAATTAATACACAATATCCAATTTCTCTCTATGGGCTTTTTGAAAATGTAATATAACAAAAAGTGCTAAAATTTGTTTTAAGGTTGTTTTTAACTTGGAACAATTTAACTTGGCCACAGATTACTACCATATTATTTACGTATTTTATGAAACCGCCCCGTTAAGCATTAAATTGGGATAATACGTGTTATGGACTTATTTATTAGTGTTATCAGATGTGTAGTATTTCAGGTAATTAATTTTATATGTATAATAGAAGTCGAACAAATTGCACTGTAAGTAAATTTAAGTTATGATATGTACCTATCAATTATATTATTAATGTGGTGCTTATTATAAAACCATGTTTGTCGGACATTATTGTTGATTAATATTGTAAATATTTATACTGATAAACAGTTTGACATTATAAAACTGGAATTATAAAATGAATGAATCATATAATAATTTATTTTATTTTTAATCTTACTTAAATATTTACAACCTTTGTTCTAATTAGATTCGTTTAGCATATATTCCAATATGTGATCCATCGCCACCGGGTTGTCTTCGGGGATCTTAAACAAAATAAAAATAATTTTAATAGTCACAGCATTAGTACATATATGAGTCACAGTGATCGTTTCTTAGCATAGACTATCAACAACAACAACCAACAAAGTCGCTTCCTGCTGTCTGTCCCATTGTATGCTTAGATCTTTAAAACTATACGCAACGGATTTCGATGCGGTTTTCATAGAGTGATTCAAGCTGAAGGTTTATAGATATACATTGCACCCGTGCAAAGCCGGGGCGGGTCGCTAGTATAGTATATACAAGTAATTATAGATGCGCCACCGAGCGACCGGGGGTATGAGAAAGAATATTCATATGAAATTTGTACTACGCAATTTGACCGGTTTGCATGTCCAATGTCTTGCTTATGGACAGGGCCCGTACTTTTCATGCCGATAACATCAATTTGACATCACGCTGCATATAGGATGATCCCAGATAGTTTTATTGTAATTGTTAATCATTTTAATCAGGTACAAATTACTTCCAAGTAATCTAGTCACACGTGGAATGCTTATGGAAGTATGCCTGTGCCTATAACCCGACCATGAAAAAATGCTCGGTCCGTGATAGAGACAAAACATGGCACTCTTCTCTATTTCCTCTAATACGAATCGCAATAAGGCTATCTTTCTCGATCAAAGCGTGTCAGGCATTCTTAGTGGTTATTGCTATTTGTACTCGGACCGCCACGGAGTACCTATATTATCAAACTCGTGATGAATTTGTACCAACTGTAGCAAGACTCGTAATCTTGTCAAAACTAAACTTTTACTGGATTACATTGGTGCCTTTCCTCCAATTCAATTATTTATTAATAAAATATTACATTTTACACGTCATTTGTTTACATTATTAATTAAATTACCTTATATTTATAGTACATTACTTACCAAGGGCGATAAAACAAAGAATGTCTTAGATCGCAGGTATTTTACGCCCGAGCCGAAGGCAAGGGCGATAAATATGCGATCTGACGCTTTCTTTATTATCGCCCGCGGTAAGTACAAAATTTTATGTCACCCCCTGGCCAGGAAGTGGGTTTTTTCGCGCGCGGAGCGTGCGATAATGGCCACTTTATGGCTAGGTGTGACAAAATACATTTAATGTCATATAGTTCAGAAACAAAGCTGGGCATGCAATTATTCAATTTAAAGGTGAAACCTAATTTAGCCTTCCTTCAATCATTTGTTTTAAGAACACAAATATTCAAATTTTGGTAATAAAATGTCTTCTTACCCAGTGACCAGCTCCGAAGACAGACCAAAAACTCAACTGTCGGGCCTGCTTGTAGAATCCGTTCCTGAATCCTCGAATCGGGTGTCTCATCGCTTCTTTCAACTCTTGCGCACCGGGCCACTCTAGCTTGTGAACCCAATTCGAAGCACCTAAAAACGCATTTAAAAAAGTCGGATGAGAAAACATATCTACCTAATAATACATTTTATTAATTATTTAATTAATTACGTATGGAGACGGTCCTGTGTGGGGAACTGCAATCATGCAAGCTATAAGCCTGGCCGCAGACGCACGGAATTCCGATACGATTTCAGAGAGATGAAGCCTCTCGCTCTAAGAGCGAGATGCTTCAACTCCCCTCCGTTTCCGTTCGGAATTCCGTGCGTCTGCGGCCAGGCTAAGAGATGGGGAGATGAATGACCTTCGTTTCTTATTCCTATATCGACGACTGCAGACTGCCAGCTAAGACGATCCTACGCCTTTATCTATCAAGACCTATTATGTCGTTAATATTATGTAATACGTTAAACGCGCCGCGTTTGTGAATATGAATCTTACCAGCCAGTGGTGTTACAACGTCCAAATTTCCATTATAAACTGCTATCTTTAGGTTCGTGCTGTTTAATAGCATTTCTACTGAAATAAAAATGAAATTATTCTGTTATTTTTGGTAAATTCCATAAATAAACATTGAACATTTCCTTGAATGTTTCTTACAGAATTTAGTAGATGGCACGAAGAAGTTCTTCTTAAGCGTTGCGAAAACCTTTTCCGAGTGGTAATGCCATTGCAAATCTTGGTTCACGATGTGGGAAAGCATTGGTTTTACGTATTTATTTACTTTTACTGCTAATTTCTCCAAGGCAGGATATGGGCTAATTTGATTGATATTGTTCATATTTATATCCATTGAGGCTTCTCTATGGAACATAATAAATAATATCGAATCTAATCTCAACGCTTTTATGAAATCTCCGTTGTCTATGAAGATACTCATGTCCTTCACGATTTTTTTGGCGCGTATATACGTGTTCTGATCGATGACACCCTGTAAATAAAAACAATGTTCTTTTAAGCCGTCCTCTCCCGGCGAAAAAAATAAACAATGCCATTCTTTTGTTATCTGCCCTGGGATCCCAGGGACTGATAGACGACGGGGGAAAAATACGTTTTAACTTTTAGTAGGTATAAATAAATTGGTTTTTGGTTTTAGGTATCATTCAATTTGAAGGATTATTCTTTGTAATTTGGAACGCACGGTTAAATGGCTTTCTAAAGCAATTACTTTACTTACCATTAAATACAAGAAATCCGGTTGTACCAAAGTGCTTTCCCTCGGACATACCCAACCGCTTCCGATGCCTATGCCTTTAAGGTTCATTTTGAGACGTTTCTTTTCAATTGCCTGTAATTATACAAATTCTTAGTATTACTGTTTATATTTATAACTTTCAAAATCTTCATGATGATGATTTACGTAGATACCTACCTACTTTCCTACGGGTACCTACCGATGTAAAACATAAATCTGGCACCATTATACGCTTTCAAACGAAAGCTCTTTAACGTCTTTAACACAACATGGAATTCGGAGCCCGGTATTTAAAGTGCCGGTAGAGTACGTGTCGCTTTCGCACATTTAGGGTAGGGTATTTGTTAGAAAAGTATACGTTGTAATAAATATTATCACCAAATTTTATATAAATATTTTTTTTAAACAATAAGTACAGTATTTATCTACACAGAATTTTTTTTGCGCGCTCCTTTAGCTGTACGAGATCACAATTAAAATATGTTTTGACAATTCGTATGGCTTTGGGTCAGCGAGACTGAAAATTTTACGACTGTAGTTCCAATCGTTTGGTTGTAATACTGTGTGACAGCCGACGGACGGACGGACAACGTGAGAGCAACATCAAAGAAAAGCCCGTTTGGACACTTCTGGTACGCAACTCTAAAAAAGCTGAAGATGATGAAGATCTTTCGATATAATTCTACTAATTTTATTTGCTTGCATTTTTTCAGTCTGTATCACAATCTCTCTCGGTCTGTGGGTTCTTACCAGAATCGTACCAAATATACCTATGTGTTTCTTACCGTGTGAAGATAATATCCCAATCTAGGACTTAATTTGCCTCCATAGCTTTGTCCGAACAGATATGATGGTGTTTTGCGGAATACTTTGTGCTTCTTGAAGAATGCCTTTATTACTTTTGATAAGTCCATAGCTAAAAACGATAGGTAAATAGTTATTCACGAATAACACCGTTTTAACTTATTTTGAAACTAGTTAGTTTAAACTAAAATAGTTAAATGAATAAAAGTACCACATCTACAGGTCCTTCCAAACTGTTAGGTTCAAATACATGCCGTGAAATAGTAGTCAGAACAAGACGTTCTAATTCTAACGGAGTCTCTTAGCGTGTCTAGGATAGGTATTATCACGTGATTGTTAGGCGTACCAATATGGGTATGTAGATTACACTTTCAACTCATTCTATGTTACGGCGAAATTATAACAAACAATTGACAAATGTTTACCCACCCATTTCTCTATCAGACTTCACAAGCAAGGATTCATTGGTAGCGTAGCTGAATCCCGTACCCACTGGATGGTCTATCAATAACACATTTCGCCCATTAACCTGAAACATTCCTAGTTTTATTAGGTACCATTTTTAAATGGGATCTTTTTTGGCGGTTGTGCAAGTCTATAGCGGTATCCCTGAAACAGAAACCGTCCGGAAACCGCATCAGTGTGACAATCGGAAATCTATATGGTGCTGTGCCGACTGCTGAGTCTACAATTTATTTTAGTACCTACTTTAACTGTGAATCAGATTATTTAAAATAACTACCTACTTAGGTACTTATAGTCGAGGGATCAAAAAAACGGTCGTAAATATTTGACTTTTTACACGACTGCCCAAAAAAAGGAGTGCAATGTTTTCAGGTTTTTAAATAACGTTAAGGTCTAAAGAATATTTCATAGGTACCGCGACTGCACATGAGCCACGAGTCTCGATATTTTTACACGACTGCCCAAAAAAAGGCGTGTCATGTTTTCAGGTTTCATGTATGTATGTATGTGAACTTTTTTTGTTCCCCCAGAACTTCTCAACCCCTTAACCGATTTAGATGTGTGAGGTATCGTTGGAATCCTTACGTCATCCCGGGTGATATAGGATATGTGAAGTTGCAATAAAACAATATGGCGGACTGTAGACTCCATTTTGAGTGTTACGGAAAAAAAAACTATCCTAGCAAGTGAGGTATCAAAATGAAGCATTTGAAGAGACGTTTCCAAAAATATATATAATGTATGTGTTTCAAGCAAAAAAAGTTCGAAATAAAATAATAATAATAAAAATTAAAAACACGACTGCATTAAAAAGATAAATTTGTTGCCCACGACTGCAAACAAAATATATTTCCTTGAGTTCTTTATTAGGAAACTTGTTTTTATCTTTTTAATGCAGTCGTGTTTTTAATTTTTATAATTATTATATAGACCTATTTAATTTAGTTATGCGTAATACCTATAAGGTGTCTTCGGGTAAATCCGAATGTCGGGTAATTCTGAAAATTACCTACTATTGAATGATACTCGTACCAAACATGGTAATAAATAATAATATGTCCATAACTCTTTTTCGTCAACATTTCTGTTTAACGATATTTTACTATGTTTATTGCTGGAATGAACAATAGGTATAGCGACATATATTATTATACTCTTTGGGTATAGCACAGTTAGACAGATATATGTCATTTTCGGAATTAATCGATATTCGGATTTACCCGAATGCACCTTATCATACTTATTCTTGTTCAAATGTTCACGCAACCTATTACACAGTAGAATATTTTTTTAGTGACTGATTCTCAATTTACTTGTATGTAAATCCCATTTGATTTATATAATTTAGATTTTATTTACATTGTATATTTAGCTCTTCCTAATTTTACCTACATAATGCGTATAACTTCATATATATATATATTTTTTTAATTTTGTTTATTTTACTTTTTAATTTCGCTACATGGTGCAATAAATGGTTATGATTATGATAAAAAATACAGATTTAGCTTTTTAATAAAATAGCGGCGTAACCTTACCCAGGTATGATTTCGGGGCTGCAGATCCATATTTAACGGTCCAAATTCCGCAAAATTGCCAACACCAGTGGCAGCCAGACCAGGCCCGCCTTGCACCCATATTATAAGCGGCTTGCGGTCAGCCCCAACAGAAGTTCCATCTGCATAGTACAGCCAGTAAAACAGGAACGCTCCTGGACGCACTTGAACATAGTCTTGGACACTTTTCCACGGTTTACTTCTCAATGCCTCTAGATACGGATTGTAGTCCGTTTGAAAGGCTGTAACGTAAATACCTAGTTGTAAATTTCAACCCAAATCTATAATGGGTAGCGCGAAAGAATGAGTGCTTAGATATTGTCTTGAATAAAAATATGTTCTTTAGTTCATCTTAAATTTTCAGACGTAAATTTTAACAGGTTTTGAATATGTTTTAAAGTAAAAATAGGAATTATATCTAAGAGCCATATCTCAGTGGCCAAACCGATTGAATCCATACTAATATTATAAATGCGAAAGTGTGTATATCTGTCTGTCTGTCTGTTACCTCTTCACGCATTTATAAACCACTGAACTGATTTAGATGAAATTTGTCATGGAGATAATTTGAGTCCCGGGGAAGGACATACATACTTTTTATCCCGGAAATTATCCCTTAAGGGAGTTGAAGTCTCTATGGAAGAGCGATAAATGGGTAAGCACCTGATAAAAAAGTACCTAGCAATTAAATTCTATCACGATAAAAACTTAATAAAATTCTTTACCTCCTTCAAGAGCCAAAGTGAAAATAACAAGCACCGGTAACCACAACATTGTATTTATTTAAATTATTTAATTAACTTCGCATCACCGAAACAATAGCACTGACACTTGGGTGGAAAACACATGCGAACTTTTGAACCTCTCAAAAGCGTTTAAAGTCGTTGGCAGCCACCACTCACGGTGACATCACATTCACACTTATATTTAATGAATTAATGAGGTAAATGAACATGAAAATTTACAAACACCATTCCTAGCTCTCAATTTAAACGATGTCTGTCACGCGCTCCCCATTAGGGACGTGTCGTGTGGGATGCTATCCGAGACGGGGGATTAGCTAGCCCACGGCGACTTCTACTCCGACATGCTTTACACATCGCAATCAAGATTAATATCCAAAATGAGCATCATATCTATACGACACATATGCTTTGTTCCTACTCGTCTCGACGCAAAACAAAACGACGTCTAATGTAAAGGTTAAATGTTGGTATTTCTGCCAAACTACAACAATGAAAGGTCATTCATGAGCGTCTCAGCTCTACAACAATCACATTACTTAACTATGCGAAATAAATAACAATTGAAACTAAGTCATTTAAATAGTAGTAAATCAATGAATGAGCCGAGTATTCCATCGTTGTTGAACATTCTGGGTCTGTCTGGTCTGGTGGTGTGGTGAGTTGGTCCGATGGTTCGCGGCGGGAAGCGCGTGTAGGTTGTTCTCTGCGTAGTGTGGTGAGGCGGCCTGGTGCTGGGTCGTACGGGGCGGGCACCCACCACGTGCCCCAGGGGCCCACCCACGATGTCGGGACTATATGTCGGCGGTTCCCTCTCGTAACCTCCTTCGTGCACGGGTTTCACGTAGTCTGGAACAAAACGAGAATTTAAATTCTTTGGCTTTGTTGAACCTAAATATTATACCTATTATATATAATATTAATATACATGTACTCCTACTTATTTCGTTCCACGATTTGCGCAGTTTCGCGTTAGTAAGTTCCTAGTAAACGTGTATGTATAGTACAGTTATTATACATTTGTTGAAAAAATATGTAGGAAGAGTAGTAGAGTACAAGGACGAAACAAAAAGGCCAAATAAAACTCGAATAACTACCTACTACATATCTAACTACCTACCTACTCGAACATAAACACGATTCCCTAATAAAGTACCTAATTCTCGGCACCGTACTTGCGACAGGTACAGCCATAAGTAGAGTAACGAGTTTTGCCTTTCAAGGACTGGCGAGTGGGTAGGGTCCCTGTCCCTGCGAAGTATTACAATCTTTGTTACTCTACGTATTAGCCTAGTCTAGTGAACTTGAAATTCAAGTCGTTACCTTACTTTCGATTCTAGCACGACTGTACCTACTTAACTACCTACCTAGTTTTTCCTTTGTCATGTTTGTATCAAACAAGTATCAGAACTTGTGTTATTATACTTTTGGCAATGAAACGCCTAAATCAATGAATAACAAACTGTAATCGCTGTTTTTACATAAATTCAAGGAATCTACATTAAATTAACAATTCATCAATACAAAAGCAAGAATCAACACGCGCCTAACTATCTAACCAAGCTTACATCGAGATGTCAAGTCTACTCATTTCGCGCCTAAAACTGACACTGACAGGTGACGGCTGTCAGCGGGGCTATTTCAGGCGTTCTTTAAAACTTGGAATCCAATACGGCCGTTCCTGACGCTGCATCGTCCTCGACTGCGTCTTCCGATCTTCATCACCAACGCCCGTCCTCACGCGGCGCCAGAAGACAGCTGCGTCGCGGGAGGGTCGACAGCTCCCTCGAGCTCCGGCACCAGCCCTGATGCTCGTTGCTCGCGCTCGGTGACCTGCTGAGAACCAGCAGCAAGACAAGTCTCGTATCTGCAACAACTTTCTCAATCTCAATCATCTGAAAACTTTTTCTAAGGTTCCGTACCCACAGGCACAAGAGGAACCTTTGTTTTGTACCTCCATTCTATCACTCGTTCAATACAACCGTATTTGCCATCTTCGTTCAATAAAACGTTCACAATGATCAAACGTCTCCATTCAACATCGCATTACCATCGTCTTCATAGCTCAGTCATCCATAAAAGATGAGGCGTGACGTGAATGAGTACAACCACAGTATACATCGGTAACATCATAATTCACTCAACCATCATGCGATCATTCATCAGCTCCTATACAAGTAGTAGCGCTATTCAAACCTTTAAATTTACATTTGCATTGCCATGGCCTTAGCAGGATACACAATTCCTGCGTACGGACAGAGGTAACCCTCACGACCCGTCTGCAGACGCAAGATGAGAACCGCAGCTCCCACTTCGTCACTACGGGTAGAAGCGTCCTCCATTCCCGCCTGCTACGGGATAGGCGTCCCTAGATCCCGTCTTCCGTTAACAAGGATCGTAACCACTTGTTAACCGGCATACATGTAAAATGCTTGCTAACCCGCACTATGTAAAACGTTAACGGAGCCGTCACAACAACCCGTTAATCCGCATACACGTGAAGTGCTTGTTAACCCGCACCATGTAAACGTCGACAGAGGCACCATAGTTAGCGTGTCAACCTGCTCACAGTGCTCACAGTAAACATCGACAGAGACATGCATGTCAGTCAGGTCAAAGTAAAACGTCATCATTAACTTGTCAATCTGTTCAAAGTAAAACGTCAGCAGAGCATCCCATTAGCCTGCAGTGGCGGAGCGTCCATATAACTCAATTGCCTATTTTCCAGCCAGTCCAGTTCTTTTACTATGGCTCATAAGGAATAAGAAAGGCAAATTATTCCCTTCCCTAAGAATATTTTTGACGTGCCGCCACTGGTAGCTTGCTTGTATCACTAACACTCTGCTGTGATTCGTTTCATCATAAAAGAGATGTAGTCAGTCAGAGATGTAACGGTAGATGGATGTCCTATCCTATCACAGGGAGGCTTTAAGAGAAACTATGAGAGTGGCTAGAATGTGTTTTGACTCAAAACAATAGAAGGACGGAGGTTTAGTTTTATGATAAACAGAATCACAATCCTCAGGTGCAATAATGAAAGCAGCGTATGATTAACCACTATCCTCTAAACATTACCACATACTGGAACACGCTCATAAACTGTAGTTCATTGAGTCCAACCGCTCCAGTGAGTAGCGCATGCCTCCAGGCATCGCTCTCTTCTTCACAGCATTAACAGGATAGGGTCCAGAAAAGAGGTATATGACTAGCATCCACTCGAAAGCAAATGTCTGGCTCCAGAGGACTCGCATGTCAGCCGCAGCTCACAGCGTCCTCTTCACACAGTAAACCATCACTGCAAAAAGCAAACACAATCAGATCCAATTATGATTACATTCATGAACACGACAATTACAGTTAGTCACAATCGAATGTAGTTCATTAAACCCATTCACATAAAATAAAGTGAACATCACTGTATTAATCCACTAACAGATATAAGTCTTCCCCAATACGCACCATTTTCACTGTGCCTTTAGCTTGTCGCATTCAGCTTTTAACAGAGACCTTTCACCAATCTTGGCTCCACCTAGCCAAAAGAGCACACTACGCTTACCGTCCAACAATTCTAGTAAAACATAGTTGTACATCATAAACCATAATGCAATGCCATTCCTGCTATACTTTATCTTATTTTTGCCCCGTTCGGCCTTCACTGACTCATATAAACATTTCTAGGCCTCCAGCTCATAATGACACCTCCACTGGGCAAAAGCTTCACTGTAACACACAGACACAACACAACACAAGTGATTAAACCAATGCTACTTTTTATCAAGCCAAATAAATCTCTTCCTAATAATGATTTCCCATGAGTCACAAGAAGTCCATCAAACAGGCAGATCAACAAATAAGCCCTTGATGATGACCTTTATTCATTCACACTATTGAAGCATGTGAAGTCGCAGCTATAGTCGCAGATCACAGGGCCACAAGTCTGCAATTTACAACTCATGAACTCACTAAAAGAGTTCAGTTCACTAAAACAACTCCATATCACATTTGACTTTAACAAGTTAAGATCAACATGGCTTTTGCTACAAGTGTTCAATCATTAACATACATGTTGTCCAAAATAGCATTATGCAGATAGCATTTAAAATTGACACATACAAAAACAAATGACTAAATGTCAACTTCAATAAATTCAAGAAGTAGTTAAATACAGGGGTTTTCATGACACATTGCTTTGTCATCTCATCAAATCCAAAATATTACCTCATCCATTGCATTAACATTATACTGCACCTTTTGATTCATATGTGAGGTCAAAACTTCTAAGTTGACATACACAGAACAAAGATAAAATGAGTTTCCAAACTTCACCTTTTGTATGAGCTTACATTGCCGACTGTACACCACTATCAATTACTCATCAATGTAACTCCATCAATTTCCAAGTCAACCAGGCCATCATGTGTAAACGATTAAACTATGGCCACCATCCATATCCAACATAAGGCCAGTCCCGTGGTACCACACCATGCATTTCATGACATCCGGACCAACACCGGTACACAAAACTTCATTTCTAATTTATTTTCAGGAATCTGGCAAAACCTGACCTGCAAACTTGTTTCAAAACAAGCTAACATACATACACATAAGTAAAGAAACATTACACATGAACAATAAAGACTTGCAAGTAGTAAAACTTTCCCACAAAAGTACTAAAGAACAGAACAATCTTTCATCAGTAAAGTCCAATGTAATTTATGACATTAAAAAACATTAGTCAAAGCTTCTCACTTTGTCTCAAGAATTTCAGCCTCAACCAGTCATTAATTTCACATTCAGTGTCATCAGCTTGTTGGAGGGTGGCCTGGGGTAAATCCAGGGGAAACCTCCGACACGACCACGCGGGCAGTTTAAACACTGAAATACCCTAAGAGTTTGCGATCTAGTGATCTTGGTTGAGCAGTTTTATTTCAACCCAATTTGAACTACCATCATCTAGAGTGTGGTTACACTATATGTCACCAATGCATCCCATGTACACATACATAAATGAGCACAAGCATGTTCCCAAATAGGATCTCTGTCTACCCTGTAGTAGACACTGCCTAAGTATGAAATTCAAAAATAAGTTCTAGGTAAATTACATGTACCTACTAGTCACAACAGTGCACAACACATACTATGTGGCACTTAGCTATTCACTTTGCTTACTTACTAATTAAATAATGTTGCAGGGCAGAGCGCTATCATTTACATTGCAACTTAACATGAGATGTGTCGATCCAACTCAGCATTCACTCACTACTCACTCTGGACCTATACTCAGTAATCCCAACAGCATCCATGACTTGTACCATCATCATCATCATTAACTTAAGAACCAAGCTCTTGTCGGTGGAGCAACTTTCATGTATTTCCTTGCTTTACTTTTGACAACCTGACCGTTGCTCATAAATTCTATGTACCTATGCTGTAAGGTGCATCTCACAGTCTCTGAAATCAAAACTCAATGTGCAAAATGTTTAGGAAATAAACACAACCACTAACTGTGGTGGATTCATCCATAATTCCATACCACAATTTTAATGACTGACTCATTACTCTAAATTACATCACTAAATCTTTACTTAGAAAATGTCATATGTGACATTTTATCATTTACATCTTTACTCTCTATAGCAGAGCTTGGAATACAACTTGCAAAAGTACATTTTTTTTGTAGTCATTTAGAGGTTACTATTGATGTGCAAAAGATAATTCAACTCAAAAAAATTAAAATAAAAGTCACTATCAACAACTTAGTGTCCATCCAAATACCTAGGAGCCAAGCCAACTAGTTAGCTCACTTAACTACCGACTATCAATATTTCTACTGCACTTAAAAACTTAATTCCTTACCATTGAAAAGTCATAAGCTAGTGCACATACCACACTACTGAATTGTTGTTTGATTTTGTATGAAAGAGGTTAGTTCATCTATTAACTATCTCAGATTAACAGTCTGGAAGTACTGAATCAGACAGCACCGTACTGCACTTTACTACAAACTTTACACAGTCACATAACTAACAAAGTTATGCCAAAAATCCATTTCCTTACTGATTACAAAGATTGTTTTTTACCTGTTTGTATAGTAGAGCACTGACTTTGGGCAAATAGTTACCAGCTTGTACATTACCCCTTGTATGACAATAGAAACCTGCAGTATCCACACAAGCTACAGACAATGACACTTGCCGCTCGCTGTATATGAACATTTCACTGATTCCCACATTTTTATACCCGATGACATGTCATGCATTTAAAACTTGGAACTGCATACTGTAGGGCTTGTGTACCGCACCGTTGCAAGGCAGCTCTTACTTCACCTTTCCGATGAATATCTGACCTGTGAACACTAAACATCACCATGGAACCAATTGTTCCACAGGTTTTTAAAGCTTTGTAGCTACTACGTCATTTCGTGTCAATGCAGCATTGACTTCGACCGTGAAGTGTTGCAACACCGCTTATAGTTACAAACACGTTTTCTTTATGAGATGATTTTAATTCTGCCGTGGAGAAAACACGAACAAACAAAATACGATCCGACCGGCTACGTAGTACCGGCGACTGCGCAGTGACAGTGACGAGATCTGATTCGGTTGCATTTCTTACATATCGTCAATGTTGCTTACGTATCGAAACATCAAATTTCTACTGATTATGAATACGATTGATTCATTACTTGAAACAATTCACAGCCATTACAAAAAACAAGCGAGTAGCCATGTTTGACCTCAACTTTGTGGGCGGTTAGATAAACGTATCCCACTTCTGATTTTGGCAATGAAACGCCTAAATCAATGAATAACAAACTGTAATCGCTGTTTTTACATAAATTCAAGGAATCTACATTAAATTAACAATTCATCAATACAAAAGCAAGAATCAACACGCGCCTAACTATCTAACCAAGCTTACATCGAGATGTCAAGTCTACTCATTTCGCGCCTAAAACTGACACTGACAGGTGACGGCTGTCAGCGGGGCTATTTCAGGCGTTCTTTAAAACTTGGAATCCAATAATACTTATTATAATTTCTAATAGGCTTTCTGAACATGTATTACACTTTGTACCGACTACGGAGATACTTATCTAGACACGCGGCAGCGTGTCAAACCAAGTTCAAAAGAAGAGAAATGGCGACGCAACGGTCGTGTGTTAAATAAAATAATACATACCTCAAACTCAAACTTTTTATTGCACACATTACATAATAAAAGATAATGGACCCGTAAGGGAGTAAGGGGTCTCGACAGACCTATTTACTTACTGCAGAGCTACTTCCACGCTGGAGTGCATACCGAACAATATAGCTGAGTGCAAGTGTCTTACCTTGCCACTCATAAAAGCGGTTTGCGTAAAACAAAAATTTAAAAATTTTAATTTAAAAAAAACTTATGAAAAAGCCATACGATAATAATATTATAATAATAAATACTGATAATGATGTCAATAGGTACACTTTTAATTTAATTTTCTTAACTATTGTAGAGTAGGTACATAATATCCATTCACTTGACAATTTAATGAATGTGGTTAGACCATGATCGGAAAGATGTTGTCAATATGCGGGTTTATAGACACCTATACATTTAGAATAGAGTGCAAAAATAAAATTATAGATACCTGAGGGCTCGTGGTGTACTGGCGGACGGTAGTGGTTGTTGCTGAAATACCCGCCGGACCAGTACGGTGGCGCGGGCAGGGGCATGTACGTCGGCGGCCGCGTCGGCGCGCGAGTTGTGGTCTGGGGCTGCCCCGGGTTCAGCCAGGGCCAGGACCCGAAGAAGCGGTTGCCGTTAGCGCCGCTGTAGCCTTGTTGCGTGAACGGTTGAGTCACTGCAAAATAACTGAAACTCAGACTACCATACTCTTTCTAATTACCTCAGTACAACTATCTGCCTGTCTGTCTAAAAAACAAAAATAAGGCATGTGAGGACCTACCCCGTTTCGACCTTCGTTCGTTTTCGGTTCGCGGTGGGCACTCTGACTATAAACTACCTACTTATTACTGTTGTTTAAAAAACGTTTGTATTTTAAAATGCACCTAACCGTCAACTCCATTTCGGCACGTTTTGCAATATGCTGTGTTAAAAATACTTAAGTAGGAAGTAGGTAGACTCACTCGTCATGTTAACTTTCGAGGATCGTATAAGACTATAAAGAACTAGACTTTCTTACCGATTGTTGTCATGTTGTGCTTAGGTACTTGTGTTCGCATGACCTTGTTAGGTCACACCTTTCGCAGACTAGTTATATATTTTGTATTTAGTAACACAAGCCGATATGGTCATGTTGAACGCAAACATTGTCTAAAATAGCACTTAAAACATGTCCATATATCCTATCGTATCCTATCGTATCGATAGCGGCGGCGGCGGCTCTAGACGGTCCTGGCCTGGGGACTTTTGGGAGACGAAAACTAGGCCTTTAATGAACATTCGTACCAAATTTCATCAAAGTTACCAACATTTCGAGTTTTTAATATTAAAAATGGGATTGCTCTTGGCCAGCATCTAGCCAGGGGGCAAAGATGAAGCGAGCTCACCCAGAAGATGCCTATTCACTCTTGCCTTAAAAAGTCTAGGTTATATGAACTCGACTCTTACACTGGACTGAGACAGAGCCTCTTTCGACTGAGTTACATATAAATACGTATAAAACACATACATATATGGACGTTGGTATGGTTGAAATAATTTTTGTTGAACGTATTTGTATTAAAATGTTATTGGATTTTGAACCTTATTCTTTGAACAGTAAAGTAGCCTTTTGAAGGAATTGCTTTGGAGCAATTCGTTCAACTCTAATGATTTTAAGTATATATGAGAAAGTCGTTACTTACGCGAACTCAAGTCCGATTCGTCGTAATCTTCTATATCCCCACAGTCGTCAGGGTCATCCTCCTGGGGCCGCTCTTGCAGTCCCTGGTCCTGCTGCCCCCCTGGGCCCAACAAGCCGAAAGTTCGGCCTCCATTCCGGCCGTAGCCGTAATATGGCGATCTCTTATCGTGAGGTGCTATTTTATTAGTTGGGCAGCGTACCGGTTTTACTGTGACTCCTTGATGTAAAGGCACGAAGAGAAGCAAAACCTGTGAATACATAATTTAATTTGATCAAACAGTTTTAGGTGCGGTATTTTTATATACGTCTAGGTACCAAATTGTATTTACTGACTATCTATAACTAAGTTGAGCAGCTCTGTGAAGGAGCATCTATACTTCGTTCCAGATTATATGACGAAAAGTTCTAATAGAATAGGTATGAGAACTTTTCGTCATCTTATCTGGAACGAAGTATACCTTCACGAATAAACCCTCTTCTTGTGATTTGTGACATAATTTTTTATAGGTAGGTAGTTTTAACATGCCTTGTGTTTTGCCAAAAGAAAACCAAGGGTTGGTTAATTCAACTGAAACTCGCCACTTTCAGTCGGACCCAGGTCAGGCCTAGCTGAGTTTCTTGTTGGACTCTTTTCAGCTAGGCTAGGTTTAGTGAACCAGCGACAAAACTCCCAGTAGCTCGATTCTACCGACACCTCAGATTCGTCTGAAGCCGCTCAGTCAATGTCACAGGAGCGCAAACTCTTGGAGTATTCCAGTGTTTAAACCGCCCGCGTGCTCGTGTCGGAGGTTTCCTCTGGATTTTCCCCAGGCCACTCTCCAACCGCGCACTCCTATGGCTTCATTGGGCCCGGCCTATCCAGAGCCATAGTCAGTTTCAAAAACACTCGCAACTAGCATCGGCTATTATCTTAAAAATTTAAGAAACGAATGTGCATACCTTCCCATACATTTCAGTGACAAAGTCAGCATTCAATTCTTTAGAGCCAGTGAGCGCAATAAGTACAATGAGCATTGGGCAGTCAGAGTCACCATGCAGACACACGCACACACATATCCGAGAGATATCATCCCCCTTATCCGAGAGCAAAAAACGCGCACTGTTTCACGTACTTACCAATATAACTCGGAAAGTACATATTTTTCCTTCGAGCGACATGTTCACAAATTAAAAAGTTATTATAAAAAAAATAACTAGTCTCGTCGGCGCCCGCCAGTTGTCTGAATGCTAAACGGCAATCGGTATTACTATTCCTTGGTCTCCCACGCGCTGAGCGTGAAGCGAATGTGTAAATCCTTGGGCAATGACCGCTCCTTTTGTGGGAAATCATAAATATTGTCATGGAACGAAATTTGCGAATGCGGGTCAAAAGACGTCAACATTCTCTTTTGAAAACTGCTTTTTATGGGAATATAATTGCCACTCCAATTACTCTACTTATAGTTTTAAGTAGCACTAAATTTTACACATTGCATTTTTATACGAAGCAGGTATGAACCTGCCTTAGGTTGAGTGCCTGAGGAGTACAGTACATAGGTCTCAGGCACTCGTCAACCTAAGGCAATTGAGATAATACTTAGAATAGATAGTAGATATTTTCAAACATGTAGGTAAATAGGTATTTACCTACATGTTTGAAAAGATCTACTATCTATTATATCCCTACTTAATTGAGTACCTACAGAATTACTGAAGTAAAGTTAAATAAATCTACATAAAACATCACCTTGAAGGCACCACTCATCCCGGTCCCTTGCTATAGTCTCATCCAGTGTATAGACAGTATAGTGCGTGTCATCCACGAAGACGCGCCTCTCCACAGGCTCCACAGCCCAATCCGCACAATTGCGCATAGATTAGTATGATATTCGCTGTGGCGGGGCGCGTCATCCAAGATGAAACGCACTATAATACATTATATACAATGCGAACAAATTCAAAACGACCCAGTGAAACCTGCGTCTCTTGCTCCGTAAATCATAATTAAGCCTAGAGGAGGGTTGAAATAAACAGACACTCGTATGTAATACGACTTTCTTCTTTACATTCCTAGAAAACCTAATGTTAATACATTACTTACTTAATACAGAGTTCACGAGTGTGCGTTGTTGAGTGGCGAACATAAATAAGAATGTGGCGAATGCTCAATTCAATAAAGGATCAGCTCTGCAGCGCGCTATAGTGATTGCTCTGGATTCACAAACATCCATCCACATCCATAAACTATTGATGTTTGAGTTTTATATGTGTTTTGAGCAGGCAGTCGAGGATGAGGGCCCGGTTGCTTGTTTGCCACTGTCGTACCCATATATAAACATAATGCAAAATGTCAACACCAACTTAGGTAATTAGTAATCATAAATTGACACACTTGCAACCATTTAAGTCTTTCTCCGTTAGATTAATGCATGGCATTTCGGTTTCTGTGTAAGGATCCTCAAGGTCTGAAGCTATTGGGCTGAGTCAACCTAAGTTAACCTGTATTACAGATTGCCTAATGCCCGAATAAGAACGTTGTAAAAGGCAAGAGAGATTTCACTTGGCTTTTAACTTTATTCCGAATGTGGGTCCTACCCTACCTACCTTACCTACCTATTAACTAAGGTGTTAAACGGGTATTACACTGTCCTGAATTCAGGACACTTAGAAGGGTTCGGACCTATACGTTGGAGCGAGATGCTTCAACTCGCCTCCACTAGTTAGGACGCCTGATTCAGGACAGTGTAATACCCGCTTTAGTGATATTTCTAAGGTGTACTAAAATGGCTGTGTGACGAATGTTTTTCGAAGTAAACTACGAGTTTTGATTACCTTGAGCCTTGAGTTGAGTGGCAGATGGCACAGAATAGTATATTAGTATTTACATAGTTTATATACAGAACGGACACGAACCCCCCGCACCGAGGTCAGTTACCTCGTCCCTGAGAGACCCGCCTGGTGTCGATCGGTTGCCATCGCGCCTCGCGATTCGTCCGCGCCACGCGCTACGCACCCGCGCAAACAATTAACGTGTACTGTACCGACAGCGCACGCACACATACTTACCCACAGCGCTTACGTTCCTTCGCGTGTCACAGGTGTGGTTATATTGCTTATGGAAGTTTGCATTAGCCTATTTTAACCCGACCCGACCATGAATAAATGTTCGGTCGGTGATAGGGACAAAACATGCCACTCTTTTCTATTTCCTCTTATAGGAATCGCAATAAGACTATCTTTCTCTAGCAAAGCGTGTCAGCCACTTGGACCACATACATATCTTATCTTATATCTTTAATCGAGCAATTCTTGTATATTTATTTATTTATTTGGAGGATCTCGGAAACGGCTCTAACGATTTCGATGAAATTTGGTCTTTGGGGGTTTTCGGGGACGAGCAATCGATCTAGCTAGGTCTCATGCCCGGGAAAACGCCGAGCGAAGCTCGGTCGCCCAGATATTGTATACCATTATGTTTAAGTGACTAAAATGACATTGACATGTGACTGAGATGGATTAACTGAGAGAGCGAGATATCGGTATTCGCCATGTTTTTTTGGTTTTTTTTCTAGCCTTAGACCATACAAAGTGTCTTTTTCTTCCTAGTTGCGCGAGCCTGTTCACGACGAGCCACAAACCAAGGCCGCGCGGTCCTTCCCGCGGCTTGCCTTCGACCGTCTGGCACGGGCTTTTTCAAGGCCGCGCGGTCCCGGGCTTGTCTTCGACCGTCTGGCACGGGCTTTAGTACTATTAGAAAAATCAAGCCCTTTTTCATCGTGGCAGCACTGCTTCTGAACGTCAACGTCAAAATAATCAATTTTGTCTTGTCCTAGTTTTGTGTTTAATTCAATTCAATGCATGTTTTCCGCGCGATTGATTACTTAAAATAAGCGTAATTTTATGAATATAAAATGGCAAAACAGCAGGGTAAAGTTTACTTAGGGTACGAAGAGGAGGTCGTAGGTGAAAAAACCCAAACATTATTAAATTATACTGTGAACAAAATTGGTGGATTTCCCGTAAGTTGAAAAATGTATTTTTAGGATATTTGAATAGATTAGCACAGCATGTTAATTCTATTATTGTTTCTACAGGATTGGCCGCCTCTCGAGAACGTACAATTTCCTTCCAAGTGTCAATTATGTGGACTGCACAGACTTTTAATCGTCCAATGTTATGCGCCTCTCGAAAATTCGATCTATCATCGCACCTTATATGTTTTCGCCTGCATCAATCCAAATTGCTGGATTCAATCAGAAAGGTATACTTTTGAATAGCTTTAAATCGGTAAAATATTTAATAGGTTATTTATTTATTTATTGTATGGTATTATATTGTCTTCAAGAAGACAGTGCGGTTGCCAGTTTTGTTGCACTTTTAGCACCACCCGGGGGTCACGTGTAGGGTAGTGGTGGGTACTTTCCCTACGGACGTGGTGCCACTTCGACCCCCCTTTGTCAAGTGAGTATACAGGTTAATTAATATTATTTGTTTTCAGTTGGATTTGTGTCAGAAGCCAATATCAAGAGAACTGTACTAATCAGTCAAGTACAATTGTAAACTTGCCATCCGTGGAGACGAACCTCAGCTGGTGCACTGGTGCTGATGAGTGGGATGAGAATGACAATGGGGACACGGCTAATGGAAACTTCATGAATGTGGATAATGCTCCGAGCCCGAATAATGGCTTGAACAGGTATAATTACAATGATTTACTCTTACAGTGCTAATACTATTTGAATATTGTTAATGAATCATGATCAATGATAATACCTTGCAAGAAATTCTTGTATATATCACATACATATAATTCCAATTTTTCAAATGCAGCTAGTAATCAGTAATAAGTAAAATTCCAGGAATTCTGATGAAGATGAGGAAAGCAACTCCTTAGAAGTAGAAACTGTGGAGCAAGCTCTCGGTAACCTACATGTGTTTGATGCACACAATGCCAACATGTCTCCAGTGCAAGGTATGTTTCAATTGTTAGATTTGTATTTTGTTAATTTATTACAGAGTTGAAAATTGCAAGACTTTTTTGACATTCGGTGGTTAAATGGTTAATCAGGAAGGCAGTTGAAACAACTGATGGAGCCTGTATCCAGTTATCTTTAAATGCAATGTCATAGTTGAGCTGAATTTTAAATATATCTAAATTGCTTGACATTAAGAGTCGAAATCACATCATCTGGCAGTGTATTCCAAGCCTTCACCACTCTCATTTTGGTATTGTTTTTACAAATGATGAGTAGAGTGTATTTTCAGTCAGTCAAACCAGTTAAAGGTCCTAAAACCTACCTTAAATTTTCATAAGATATTCTTCCTTGATTTCTCTTGGTTTTCCAAACATAAAACAGCTTTCTCTATTACTCGTTTAGGAGCTGTGGGGGCCATAGGAGTGCCGGTGGCGTGCGCTGAGCTGGAAGGTGGTGACGAACCAGGGCTAGTCTCTGTTGACACACCCACTGCAGCCTCCAAAGACATTGAAGCATTGTTACACCAGGTAACTTTCCACCCAGTTTACACAACAATCTATTTACTGTCTGTGATATTGTAGTGTGCTCTGAGTTATAATAAAATTATTCATACTGCAGATCTACCATTTAGTAAAGATGGCGCCCAGATAACAAAAAGGTAGATGTTAAAGCATAGTGGATGATTCCTGCGCCAGCAGTTATAGTTATAGCATCCATTTATTTATTAAGTAAAAATTGCATTGTGATTACAGACTGCAGAACTACCACAAGATATACGAAGCCGATTGATGTGTGCTCCAATGCAGTTTATGCCCAAATACATTTATGTAGAAGAGGAGTTTCACAAAGCGTCTGGTCATGATGATAGAGTGACGGAATTGCTCAATAAATACAAGAAAGAGAATGGTAAGACAGAGATATTATTATTTAACACTGAACTTCTTACTGACTGATTGAAGAACTAGACTTCTAAATGTAAAATATAGTACAAACATAAACAAACAAAAAATGCTAAACATGTGAAACAAATAATTATAATACCACCTGACATGTACTTACCATGTTTATTCTTTACAATACTTACCAAGGGCGGTAAAACAAAAAATATCTCAGATCGCAGGTATTTGACGACCGAGCCGAAGACAAGGGCGATAAATATGCCTTCTGAGGCTTTCTTTAATAACGCCCGTGGTAAGTATAGTGGGGTGGTATAAAAAAATTGTCACCCCCTAGCCAGGAAGTGGAATTTCCCGTGCGCGGAGCGTGCGGTTATTGCCACTTTATGGCCAGGTGTAAGTTTGAATTAAGCGTATTATTAATTAACTAGAACTAGACATCTGCGCGGGCGGTGGTGGCGGCGGCGGTGGCGCTGACGAGGAGGTGTATGAAGAGACTGCACCGCTGCACGGCGACCGCCTGTTCCACGCCTTCCTCTCCCGCCTCAGGCGGAATCCCGGCCAGATCCTGAGGTAACGCCTAACCTGATAGCACATAGCACAATATCGAGTAGAGAAAAATCTTCCCTCCTCCATCTAATTTGCACAGTTCGAGCGAGACATGCATCGCTGAGTCGCGCGAGGTACGACTTGACAGCAAGTTGTGCTAGCCCACCAGTAGCGTATCTCTTCTTCTTATACTAAGTCCTCACAAATTTAGGGTTAAAGGGTCACACCTTCCTGAATTCAGAATCTTTAGAGCATATATGTTAGAGCGAGATGCTTGAACTCGTCTCCCTCCTATTTAGGATGCTAAATTCAACCTGCTTAAAAGTTTGCAAAGACCTTCCTTATTTTATCTAATTGAATGTTTCGTTGGTAGTGAAAACACGTACTATTTTAAGCATACAGGCCCTGCCTGATGGTTAGCAGACACCGTAGCCTAGGATACTCGCGACTCAAGAAGAGGCACAAGCGCGCTGCCAACCTATTATTGATTTTTTGTTGATTGATTGTTGTATTGACAGCTGGAGACACATACATATTTTTCGAATACCTGCGATCTGAGATTTTTTTCTTTTATCGTCCTTGGTAAGTAATGTACTAATATTGTATATTTGCAGGTACTCCCGCGAAGAAGCTCCGCTGCTAGGTGCGCCGCTCCCCAGCACGGCCGGCACGCCGGACTCGCCCACGGCCCCCTACACGTGCGCGCGCTGCGGCTCCCGCCTGCTGTGTGAACTGCAGCTGCTGCCCGCGTTGGCGGACACGCTCGCGCTCCCCGCGCCGCTGTCGCACCTGCACTTCCTCTCCGTGCTGGTGTTCACGTGCGCGCAGAGCTGCTGGCAGCCCGGCGACGCGCTCGTCGCGGAGACGGTCGTCTTCCAGCCTGAGGTTGTCTAAACCAGCAGTCGGCAAGCCCGCGGGTCTCCTTAACTACCTTACCTAAGGTACCTTTTGGGCTGATAAATTCACAAACGTTGCGAGCCGCGAGTCTCTTTATTGACAACCGACAGTGAGGTTGCTTTTGGATAAAATCACAAATTATTAACACGTGCGACTAGACAATTTCGATAGCTCCTATGTCGCCCTGGATATATATGGCTATAAGGTTGCCGACCGCTGGTCTGAACATTTGAAACGTTGGCTCGCCTCGGTGATCAACCAGCAGACCTTTCCCATCGCCATACTAATGAAAGTCCGATCTGCCCAAAGGGTTCTATTGGTAAACCTTTAACTCGCAAGCTCGATTTTCTTGAGAGTGAGCACCTGATAGAATGTCCGGAGATATGTGTTGTATCTGCAGCATTTTCGAAATATTTTAAAGGTAAAAGTCAATAGGATTTAAATTGTCATAAGTCGCCGCTTCTGACAGTTGACAAGCATAAAATATTCTGAATGATTTGGTCCATAACGAAGTTGGGAGCAGGATTTTTCTTATTTCAATCTTAGGCATCATATGGGGTGGTTTGAAAAAGTCATATTTCGTCTTCTAAGTATACCTACATACCTTATATGTACGAGTACATTCATATTACTTAAGCATAAATGGGAAAAAAGTTGCCAGAATCTATTATGTGTCTAAATAGTTGCTCCGAACCACATTGTGTTGGCCAGACTTGCTTGGTTGTTGGCTTAATCAAGCTGCCAAATATGCCTTTTAAGAAGTAAATAAAGTGTTGAAACATCGTGAACTCAGACAGACAGATGCATAATTTATAGTGTCCGACCGAAGTTTCGGTTTCGGCAGGTTTCGGCATAAAAATCATGTTTCGGCCGGACACTAAATTTAATCGACTGACGAAAAGGACACTTGCCCGTAGTTGAATAAGTGCAGATAATACGTGCATTAAACACGAATCATACATACTCCTTTACTTAGATCTGTAGGACGTATTTATTATCTCCTAGTAGATAAAAATAATGAAACTGGCATTTTCTGTAATATTCTAACTATAAAAATTCCTTAAAATGTACTACTAGTCCAAGAAATAGTCAATATAAATGTTCTTCGTCCATACGGTTGCATTTTCTTAAAAGTGCATTTAGTGTCCAGGGTTACTCAATGTTAGAATAATAATGTGTCTTCTTACGCTAGATAATGTTTGTTATAATAATTCTTTTGTCAAGTACTTATTATTTCCATAAATATGTAATAAAAGACGAACTGTGTTTAAAGTGAATGTATACATTCAACTGTGATATCGTTTTCCGTAATCGTTCTGTATAAGTGTAAATATATGTGTCTATTTTACGTCATTTAAAGCTTGTTATTTATGTATGTCATTGTGAAGGCATCGCAAATCAATCCAATTATTGTTATCCATTTGTGTTCTTATTGACCTATAGGTTAAAATGTGTAGATATGGGCATTTTCACTTTTAAGTGCACCCCTACTTACCGGATCTCGGTGATTTTGGGTATTCTGACTCAGAATCACGAGTACTATCCATTTCTGCGAAGAAAAAAAAAGTGTCCCGCCAAAAAAAGTCAGTTTTGTGACGCTTTTTTCATACACTAGTTTATATGGCTCGTCACAAAACTGACACAGAAAATTCGTATGGAAAATCAAGGACATTTTTTTTCTTCATCTGAATCAATAGTAGTCGTGATTCTGAGTCAGAATACCCAAAATCACCGAGATCCGAAAAAAAAAGTAGGGGGTGCACTTTAAAGTGAAAATGCCCATATACATCTTCAGAGCAATCGCTAGTTTGGATAGTAAACTAGATGGTATTGTTATCTTATATTCAACATAACGCCGGGATCATTTTCAAAATCATTAAACAAATCCTAGTTTAGTGACGAAACCTATATAAGTTACATATCCTTTTAGTCCACACTATATTATTTGAGTTACGTAAGTTCTACATTAATCGTAAGTATCTTCATAAATCATAAACCATCAGAGAAATTGTTCTAGCAATCTGAAAATGATCCGCGTTATTATGCTTTGTATTAGGTATATATATTCTATTTTACATTTATCTCTATATTTTATATGCATTTTGTGTCTTCGTTTGTAACTGCTTTTCTTTGTGGAGTGATAATTATTGGACCCTGTCATAAATAATATTCAGTGTCATGTGCAATAAATTAATATTTAGGTACTTTTTTTGGTACTACATGTTTAAGCAGGTAAATGAAATTGCTTAGCAATTAAAATTCAGCAATAAGAACAAACGCAATCGCCAGCAAAAGTAGCTCTGCGAATAAAGTACTTATTTGAAGTGATCATCTCAAACTGTTTACACAGTTGGAAAAGTAAAATGGACACTCCTAGAGCGTCCTCGCAGTGGTATTAAGTAATAGGAAATGTACTTAAATTTAAAGTTTATTTCATCACATCAGAGAAGGATCTGAGTTTAAATCGCTTTTGAATATTGTTGTGTCAATGTAGAATATTTACATGGTGTACTCTTCTTGGATATGCATTGTTCTTTGTTGCTTTATCTTTGTCGTTTAGTGTGGGGCCATGTTTCCATGCGCCTATACACGCGTTGTACCGGTGACTATGACGATCTATGTAGGTACCCAGCACTCTGTCGTCAAACGCACGTGAAAATTCGTTTGTTCATGAAAACGTGGCCTCGCGCAAATAAGACAACTGAAACTTTGTTATTAAATTAAAATTCAAGTATATATATATATATATATATATATATATATATATATATATATATATGTATATATATATATATATATATTTAATTTCATTAAATAAATTAATTAATTCGAAGCCCTTTATATTACTACCTAACCTATTCTACTTACAGTAAAGCAGAATAACATATGAAAAAAAAATTACCTACCGCCGTGCCAGGATAAGCTAAGTGATTCTGCCCCTATCGAGTTTAGAATCGTAATTTTTATGGTCGGTGTGTCTCTACATTAGTAATTAATGTGTAAAAATTTGAGCACCCTAAACTTTAGTTTTTGATTTAAAAAAAGAAATATGATTTTTCGTCGATTCAATCATAACTTGAAAAATTCACCACCACAAGGGATTACCACGGTAGCTCAGTTGGTTAAGGGCAATGGACGGATTTCAGAGGTCGTGGGTTCAAATCCCACCTGTGGCCTTTAATTTTTCAATTTTCACTTTGATTAGAAATTGAGATTTCGCTAGCGGACGCATGCGCTTGACAACATTTCGACCTATAATACGTATGTTTTTTTTTTCGAAATTATAGCAGTGGGAGAAGATGGAGATATCTTTACATAATAGTAGTTTATGCAACTGGTACATAATGAGGGGCATTAAAACACAAGTGTGTTTTATGAAACGAGCCTCGGCTCGTTTCATAATAAGGTCACACGAGTGTTTTAATGCCTAATTATGTACAGTTGCATACACTACTTTATCTACATCCATATATTAAATCCTCTTTCATGTGTTTCGTGTGGACACTTCTCGCCGGCGTGCGCCATGTTTGCTTCGACAGGCCGGCCCGCGCCTCCGCCGCCAGCCCGCAGCTGTGTCTTAATTTTGTACGTGATCTCATTTAAGTGTTCTATTTCGTGATCTAATAGGGGACGCACGCAACAGCCGCACAGTATATTATAAAGCGGGGTCTTATCTACGGTATTTGAACTTATAAAAGAGGATTTACTATATGGGTGTAGATAAAGTATGGCTGCCTGGCGGCCTGGCTGGCGGCGGAGGCGCGGGCCGGCCTGATGTCGACGCAAACATGGCGCACGCCGGCGAGAAGTGCCCACATGAAAGAGGATTTAATATATGGATGTAGATAAAGTAGTGTATGCAACTGTACATAATTAGGCATTAAAACACTCGTGTGACCTTATTATGAAACTCGCCTTCGGCTCGTTTCAGTGGCGTAGCTAGGGGGGGGCTGGGGGGGGGCACGTGCCCCGGGCGCCGTCCAAGGGGGGGCGCCAAAACGGGCGAAAAAATAAATTCATTTTCAAAAACATCGATTCAACGATCGAACGAGTCAACGAGTCAATAGGGATGATGACACTATAAAAGAAAATCAAAAAATCCAAATTTTCTACATAATGACTCAAATTCTCAATCAAATGGCAAAAAAAGTAATTCAAAAAAATAAATAATTACGTAATGGGGCAGGCGGCGCAAAGCCCTGCATAGATGGCGCCACTAGAGTATGCCACATCTCGATTGATGCACATTTAACTTTAAAAAAGATTGTACGTTTAAAATGCCGTTATAAATAATAATAATTATTAAACTTTGTATCTTAGGCTGAGACACTGTCGGTTAATATTTCAAAGCCATTTAAATACAAAAGGTTTTGTTTAGACAGAAGGGTGTCAGTTATATTTTCGTAAACATATACTCGGCCGTTTAGCGCGATAAAATGGATCCAAATGAAAAATACGGACGTCTGACTCTGACACAGCTAAAAGCACTTTTACGGCAACGCGAGCAATCAATAAACGGACCGCAAAATTAAGGTGGATGTAATGGGAAAAATGAGGAAATTTCTGAAAAAAAAATCTAATTATTAATGTATTAGTATGTGTTCCGTAAAATATACGTAATAATAAACATCATCACCAAATATCAAGTTCATAGGTCTCAGCCCAAAGAGAATATAATGGGGTTGGCGGCTGCCAAACTTTGCCACTAGGTGGCGCCACTGAGTTTGTGGCAAGACATTCGTTCGTGATTATTATTCTCTTTGGGATGAGACCTATGAACTTGATATTTGCTGATAATGTTTATTATTACGTATATTTTACGAAACACATACTAATATATTAATAATTAGTTTTTTTTTTCAGAAATTTCCTCATTTTTCCCATTACATCCACCTTAATTTTGCGGTCCGTTTACTGATTGCTCGCGTTGCCGTAAAAGTGCTTTTAGCTGTGTCAGAGTCAGACGTCCGTATTTTTCATTTGGATCCATTTTATCGCGCTAAACGGCCGAGTATATGTTTACGAAAATATAACTGACACCCTTCTGTCTAAACAAAACCTTTTGTATTTAAATGGCTTTGAAATATTAACCGACAGTGTCTCAGCCTAAGATACAAAGTTTAATAATAATTATTATTTATAACGGCATTTTAAACGTACAATATTTTTTAAAGTTAAATGTGCATCAATCGAGATGTGGCATACTCTAGTGGCGCCACCTAGTGGCCATGTTTGCAGCCGCATGCCCCATTATAAGTCTTCAAAGTTTTAAAAGTGGGTATTTTCTGTCGCTTTTCCGCAAAACGCACCTTTGTATTGAACGATTGTCATTTACTATGGCGCTACTCAAAGGTGACGTCACGGTCGAGTAGCACTTTCTCTCTCTAACTACGAACATTCTAACCGTTGTTGCTTCGTTATTTTTTGAGATATTTGAATAGGATTTTCACTATTTGGCATAGTTTTATGTCTTCTTTCTATTGAAGTAATATTTTTTTTGAGTCATCATGCCTATTGTATAGTGTGAATGCGGCTAGAGGTACCTATTTCATTCAAATTGCTTAACAAGCATGAGCAAGACAATAGGGTATTAAACTAAGGTAAAAATAAATTAGTTTTTACTTGACTAATAAAAGATCTAACGAAAATACTCGAAAAACATCAATTATTAATTTATTTTAGCTAATTGTAAGATTTTATAAGCATAAAGATTTAAAAAGGACGCTGATTTGAACAAACCTACTCACACTGTCTTAGTGACGTCACTAAGACAGTATTTCCCTACAAACTTCATACTAACAAATCGTTTTTGACATTTAATAAAAAGTTGCTGATTTGACTAGGGGTTTAATACCGTATTAGACAAACGGTTTCCAAACCAGTATAAGAGCGCTTTTCGATTACGCATCGTACTTGTATCAGAACCCGAGGTCACGTCATACTGGTTCGCCTGCGAACTGCGCAACCAATGGGAATAAAGACACGGTCGCGCGCGCCGGCTTACAAATTTTAATGGCATCTTGGCCATCCGATAACGCACCTTATGTTATTGAAATAAAGTTTGAAAGAAAGCACTTAAGGCGAGGTTCTTCCATTGCAAATGTCCCGCTCTAACACGCGTGAGTTTGCAATTGACCATCCCACTCTCTACGGAACTGTGCGCGTAATTTTCGTAAATTTTTAGTACTTTTTTGGGTGAGAAAAATACATGGCTTACTATATTAACAATATTAATCCCGACATCCCTCATACCATCAAATACGTTTATTTTAGTATTATTTTCTACTCATCGTGTTACCTAAGATTGAAATAAAATGAGTTTTAAGATAGAAAATAGAGGTATGTTTGGAATTTTTTTCTATCGAACAAAGTTTTGCAAATTGTGTATCGGACATCCGACGGCACTAGATAAAGGTCTCAAATATAACATCGTATTTTTTTTACATTTTTAATATGTAGTATTTCGAAATAAAACCGTTTACCAAATCAGATTTTTACTATAACCCAGCCTTAACTTAAGGTCTCTCCTCTTTTCGGTTAGATGGCACTGTCGGCACATTGTTTTCGTTTCGTGTGCCGCGTGTGCGGCTGTGCGCTCTTGTTTGTAAACAATCACAAGTTCACAAGTGCAAATATTATACTTTTTTAACGCATCTACTGCAAATCTAAGTGAAAAATAAATACCAGTGTTTAAAGCAGAGTTAGCAGAGGAAACATATTGTTAAGGTAAGTGTCTGTATTATAAATTATATTATTAGATTATTACCTAACATAATTTCGATACTTATAGATTCAATCAAAAATATAAATTAGGAGATTGTTATGCTTCAACCAACTTCCTCTAATGTTTTAAAGAATGTAGTATTGGTCACAATAGCTAGAGAAAGGGATAGGGATTACGACGATAAATGTTTTTCCTTTCTTTCGCATATTGTCATCTTATTTACATGCGTAACATAGTTATTATTTTTAGATATAGCATAGTTATGTGACAAAACAAAAATATGGATGAAATATAATATTTTAACACTGATCTTTTTTTGTTTCAAAACTGTTGTATTATGAAATAATAATAATAATAGTTGCGTGAAAAATAGTGAAAATCTTAACATTATTGACGTTCTAGTTCAGGGGGCCTTACCATGATCTCTTATTGAGATTTAATTTAGAACCTAAGCTGAATTGCTAAAGGACAGGGCTACATAAGTCGCATAAATTCGTCCCTTACTAAATCAGTTTGGTCCTAATTTGAATCGCAATGGGAGATCATGGTAAGGCCCCTGGGCTCTATCTATAGGTATAGTCGTGGCGACAAATGGCATAAAATTTTGGATACATTGTAACTGCGGCCTGCGGCATTTGATCGATCAATTATTTCGTTGCTTAGATATCGCCGATAGAGATCTTAGTAATCGCCGTAGTGCCCGTAGTGGGTAATGTGTGTCGTATTGAATAGGGCTCGCGATATCCGCGTGCTAGGGCTCCGAACTGTGTTCGACTGCGGAGCCGCGGGCCTTCGCTCCGTACGGGTGTTCATTAAAATAAAATAAGATTATATTGGATAACCATATAAATATTTATTAAATTAATATAAAATACGTTTTTATAGTAATTTGTACCGAATATTTTTTTTATCATTTACAATATTCAAATGCAAAATTGTGAGTTGTGTAGAAACATAGGTTTACGTTTTTTTTTTAAGAAATCCACCAATTTTTTCGTTAATTTGCTAACCTACTTTTTTCAGGTTTATATGAAGTTTTACCAAGAAAAATGAAACGATTTTTATCAAAGAAAAAAGAAAGTGGAGCGCAAGGAAGAAAAAGAAAAGGCAAGAAGGGTACATTTGTAAGTTAGGTTACTTTCTAATCTTTAAGTGATGATTGATCTCAATTGTAAGCAATTAGCAATACTAGTAATAAGGTTAAAATAAATGTTTATTTTTCAGTTTTATTGAGTTTTATTTTTTAATGATCCAATTACAATTTTAACATAAATCAAGCAGGCAAGTAAGAGACACACGTAATAACCTAAATACGTATAAACTGTATCTGTATATTGTGTATGAAGTCTAAAATAAACGTAGGTATATGGTATATTCAAAAAGTTTATAGTAACTCTTTCGGTTAGTTTGGGGTCTACAGGCTACGTTTGGGGGGCGCAAATTTGCTGCCTGCCCCGGGCGCCATAACCTCTAGCTACGCCACTGGCTCGTTTCATAAAACACACTCATGTTTTAATGCCCCTCATTATGTACCAGTTGCCTAAACTACTATTACATACATTTCCTAGAACCGCTATATATAAAAAGGAATGATTGAAACCTCTTTAGAGAAACATGCATGACATACTAAATACTGGCCACTTTCATTTCAATGGGGCAGGCGGCGCAAAGCCCTGCATAGATGGCGCCACTAGAGTATGCCACATCTCGATTGATGCACATTTAACTTTAAAAAAGATTGTACGTTTAAAATGCCGTTATAAATAATAATAATTATTAAACTTTGTATCTTAGGCTGAGACACTGTCGGTTAATATTTCAAAGCCATTTAAATACAAAAGGTTTTGTTTAGACAGAAGGGTGTCAGTTATATTTTCGTAAACATATACTCGGCCGTTTAGCGCGATAAAATGGATCCAAATGAAAAATACGGACGTCTGACTCTGACACAGCTAAAAGCACTTTTACGGCAACGCGAGCAATCAATAAACGGACCGCAAAATTAAGGTGGATGTAATGGGAAAAATGAGGAAATTTCTGAAAAAAAAATCTAATTATTAATGTATTAGTATGTGTTCCGTAAAATATACGTAATAATAAACATCATCACCAAATATCAAGTTCATAGGTCTCAGCCCAAAGAGAATATAATGGGGTTGGCGGCTGCCAAACTTTGCCACTAGGTGGCGCCACTGAGTTTGTGGCAAGACATTCGTTCGTGATTATTATTCTCTTTGGGATGAGACCTATGAACTTGATATTTGCTGATAATGTTTATTATTACGTATATTTTACGAAACACATACTAATATATTAATAATTAGTTTTTTTTTTCAGAAATTTCCTCATTTTTCCCATTACATCCACCTTAATTTTGCGGTCCGTTTACTGATTGCTCGCGTTGCCGTAAAAGTGCTTTTAGCTGTGTCAGAGTCAGACGTCCGTATTTTTCATTTGGATCCATTTTATCGCGCTAAACGGCCGAGTATATGTTTACGAAAATATAACTGACACCCTTCTGTCTAAACAAAACCTTTTGTATTTAAATGGCTTTGAAATATTAACCGACAGTGTCTCAGCCTAAGATACAAAGTTTAATAATAATTATTATTTATAACGGCATTTTAAACGTACAATATTTTTTAAAGTTAAATGTGCATCAATCGAGATGTGGCATACTCTAGTGGCGCCACCTAGTGGCCATGTTTGCAGCCGCATGCCCCATTCGTTAGGTTTAAAATCAAAGTATCCTAACGAATTGTAAGTGGCCAGAATTTTAGTTTCTCTAAAGAGGTTTCAATCATTCCTTTTTATTTATATATAGTGGTTCTAGGAAATGTATGTAATAGTACATTACTTAACAAGGGCGGTAAAACAAAGAATGTCTCAGATCGCAGGTATTTGACGCCCGAGCCGAAGGCAAGGGCGATAAATATGCTATCTGAGGCTTTCTTTATTACCGCCCGTGTTAAGTACAAAGTTTTATGTCACCCCCTGGCCAGGAAGTGGGTTTTTTCGCGCGCGGAGCGTGCGATAATGGCCGCTTTATGGCCAGGTGTGACATAAAGTATTTCATGTAAAGATATCTCCGTGTTCTCCCACTGCTATAATTTGGAAAAAAATACATATAGGTTGTTGGTGGGTGTATTATTGGTGAAAAAAATTGAGCGGTCTCTAACGTGGAAGTAAATAAAAAATATCTGAGAAGTTTAGTCAGGTTTTTTATTTTTTTCTAAGACATAATGAAAATATAATTTGTCATAATATAATCATCTTAAGGCTAAGAGAACGTAGTGGTTATATTCTCTTTGCGCAAACAGGGAGCGTTCTGCGTTCTTTGTATTGTACCGAGTCCCTTACGATAATGCACACAGCAGCAGGCAGTCAGAACCACGGTGAAAGCGACTAAGTTTAGCCGCTGTGGCCTTTCCTAAACCATTGAGTGTTCTATTGAGATCCCAGCGCCGGTTTCTAGGCCCACATCAGGGAGGAGCGACCGTTTAATTACGCGCCATTAAAAAGGCGCCTACAAATTTTCATCCTTTTATTTTTTGTCTCATTCGGCATTTACGCGCCCGTGCCTAGACCATCCACTTTATCCTAACGCACTTTATTATACCTTGTTATTTTTTACATTGTATATCTGCTAATACTAAGTTGGTACTAAGGTGACTCACAGGATTCACGGATTGCACCTTTTCAAAACCCGCGCGTTGGGCACGTTACCTACGTTTGTAATTCAATATAAAGCACAGATAGGTATATCAGAGTAAAGATTTAATAAAGTGATAGAGTACCTAAAGAAAAACAGAAATTTTGCTTTACAGGGCTTATATGTGCCAGGATTATTTTAAAACTGGCTGTTCAATCAAACAACTTTGCTGTATATATTTATAATATGGATAAGAATTTTCTGTTCTTTACGTAGCTAAATCCAAGTGTTAAGCTGGGATGAAATCCGAACGCTCCTCTTGTTACGTCATTTTCGAGATTTTTCGAGAACATTACAGAATAATTACATATAGATTTAATCTATTTTCTTCATTGTATTAAACTTAATTTATTGGAATTTCATATATATATAATAAACAAATCTGTTATAAGTACACTCACATTCACAAAATATAATAATGTCTATTTTAGTACTTGGTAACCCTGACACTTTTTTTTCTTCTTTTTATGAATCGGCGAGGCGGTGCGGTGATCCGGTGAACTGATCGTGCTAAATCGAGTCGTGAAGTCTGAAAATTGTGTCCATAGAAACGGAAGCATAATCAATTGCTTCGCAAATTGACTAACTTATAAAGTTTAACTTGTGTATATTCATCATGAGCGAGACTGCAACCCCACCTCCCGTTTTATGGGCCCAGCGGAAAGAAGACATATTCCTCACGTTTAGCGTCGAATCAAAAGACCCCACTATTAAAATAGAAAAAGATTCGGTATATTTCAAAGGTTTAAATGCCCAGGACAATAAAACACACGAGGTGACCATAACTTTATATGATTCAGTGGTTCCTGAAACAAGCGCCTTCGTAAATAAAGGCAGGTGCATAGAAATGGTATTGCGCAAAGAGAAGAAGGATGCGCCTTACTGGCCATCGTTAACTAAGGACAAGAAGAAGCCGCATTATCTGAAAATCGATTTCAATAAGTGGAGAGATGAAGATGACGAGGAGGAAGAAGGCGGCGGAGGTGCTATGAACTACGACATCGAAGAGATGTTGCGGTCGATGGGCGGCGGAGCGGGCGGGCTGGGCGCCGGCGACAAGCCTGAGAAGCCCTCGTTCGACGACCTGGAGAGCGATTCGGACGACGAAAACCTACCCGATCTGGAGTGAACAACCCGCATGAACAGATATTACACCAGTGTTTAACATTTACAGTACATTATGGAATATTAAGGTTTTTACGGTTATAATAAAATTTTGCCAAAAATGTTGTTAATTTATGTTCAGACATTGGTGTTTTCTAATATAATTAGAGTACTCAGTTGCTAGTTACTATGCTGGTAGGGCTCTCTCATCACATGTCAGGTTCCTGTAGCTGATTACAAAACTCAATAAATAACCTCATACTCACCAGATAAAATAGGATAGGATAACCTAGCATGCGCTGCTGACCTACTAGTAATTATTTTGTCAGTTGTCCATCCAGTGCGGACAACTGAGAACAAGATCTTGGTTTGTGCAGTGCAGACAAGTGGGGAATAAATAACCCACGGGAAATCTTGAAACCTGTCCTCTCCCAGCGAAAGAAACTAAACATTCTCTTGTTATTGGCTGGGGATCCGAGTCACTAGTAGCGGACAGCTTAAGACACAGTGCAAGAACTTGCATGTGATTTTAATGATTATACTTATCTTACCTCTGCAGCCTGCAGCCCTGGAATTGTAATCAATATCCCATGCAAGTTCTTGTACCATGTAAATCTGCCATTTATGCCAGAAATGTAGCCCACTGGTTCATTAATAAAGGTGAATACAGTAGAATCTGCTTATGACATTTGACCGCTTTTAACAACTGCTAAATCACCAACATTTTCAAAGAAAATCAGTCCGTTTTGTATGACGTCCTGTTCGGTCGCTGTATCCGGATTCTACTGTAGCTGACAGGAATCATACCAAATTTAATTGAAACCGGTTCTTTGGCATACAAGGTCCATATCTATTATGCATTAGGTTTCAAATGGGTGCATTCCACTGGCTATGTGACCAGCTAGCTACACTACAGTTAGTGGCTATCGTAAGTATGACAATTATTTCCACAAACCCTAATAGTACTGTAATTTTGAAAGTATAGGGGGAAATGCTTGGAACACAATTTATGACTTGGTAACTTTGTTTGGGCTAGTACAACTAAAGGGGGGCGCGAATAAGAAAATGTTGCCTACCCCATCAAGTGGGGTATCGTTGTGAGTAGAACTTGTTGACTGCATAAATATAGTATTTTATGTTTTTCAAAATATTGAAAAATAAAGGAATGTGAAGCCACTTAAATTATCTTAAAAAAATATTTTCCCCCTTTGACCGCCAAAGCGATAGTGTGTCGTCGTGCCCACCACGCCAAGCACTGTTGAATTGGAGTTCATAAATGATTTTATTCATGATCAAAGTACACCTTCACTCCGACCTTTTAAGTTGTTGGCGTGGTGGGCACGACGACACAACCACTTTATAGGTTCTTGGCGGTCAAAGTGTTAAAATCTCATTAAATATTTATCCTAGCAAAAAAGTGTATAGAACCTTTTTTGTAGATAATTTTATGTAGATCATTTATGCCTAAGAACGTTTTTTGCTATACATGTGCCACCGTTTACGAGTTTTTTACGAAATACCGAAAAATGGGAGATGCGGGGAATTTTGAATGTTAACCTCCTAACTAGCCCAAACAAAGTTACCAAGCGTAAAATGACAGTACTATAATTAAACAGTGCGCCACGTGCAATTATTTTCGGGGCAATGTAATAGGAATCTACCAAAAAATATCCTATAGTTCAACTCATATCAGTGGAAGGTAGCTAGCCGGCGCAATTACCCTAAGTTATTGTTCATCAAACATGTTCGGAAATGTGTCCTGAACCACAGACCATAAATGCCTACTACCTACATGGGCTACATGCATCCGGAATTCCGGCCTCTCGCCCCCACTGCTCTGGATTTCGTTGCTAGTAGTCCCGCCGTTCTTATCTAGCAGATAGCTGCATCCCTATCGATTGGCCGATCAGCCTGGATTTTCAGTGTCAACTGGCGGCCACCGGACACCGCAGGCCGCAAGGAGCCTTACAAGTTTTAAATTTCTTTGATTTCAAATTGTGACAAAAGTATTGATAATGCCAATAAAGAGATTACAGGATACGACGATATTAGTAAAGTTTTAGATAGTAACATTGCCCTTTTTTGATTTAATTGTGTGTAGTAGAATTTAAGCGGAAAAAAGCTCGATTTGGAGTGTAGTTTGAAACGAAATATCTTAATGAAAAATGTAAGAAACATATTTAAAATTTATGTCATTAGGTCGCAATAGTCCTGTTCTAGATAGTAACATTGATAAAATTTCAAGAAACTTGTTAAATAAACAGAAAATGGCCTTAATAGATGAGCATTTTTTACCTAATAAGGACCCTTCACACTTCCCGGCATGTGTAGTAGGGTATACCTCGATAAACACCAAACTCTGTAAACCACGCCCCCCTGTAAGAGACGCGGTCTTATTAGAGTATTGTGTGTATGCACCTTAAAGCTTAAGACAAGAATGTGTCTATGGAATGCTATTTTATGAAACAAATGATTTTGTCTCTGCGCTTGCTGTCATGTTTACTTTCCTTCCGGCGCTCTTAGAATAAGCTGCTGTACTTGTCTTGTGTCGTCCCACTTATACAATTTTATCTTTAAACATCCAGTACTGTGATAGTTATTTTTACGCTAATTAATGTGATTTATTTGCCCATATATCTATACAATATATTGGTGCATATATTGGGACTAGTTTCATTTTTCTCTTCACTTCACCACGCTCCTACGAGACGGCGCGGCAACGATCTCCACACGGGTCCCTCTCCAGTGCCAGGCCGTGCACTAATAGGTTATAGAGCCCAGAGAAGTGAAGAAGAAGAAATCACAAAGTTAACAAGTAAGATTGTCACATTCATAACCTCAAAATGACCGGCGAGACGGCTACTTCATCAGGCAATGGTACTACCACATTTAACACTCAAATTGATCGTCTGGATGGAGCTCGCAACTTTTACGCATGGAAGTTCGCCATGCGGATGTCATTGGTTCACGACGGATTATGGAGTTTGGTGGAGGATGGAGCCACGGAGGGTGACGTTCGTGACCAGCGTGCCCTCGCTCGCATATGTTTGGGAGTAAATCCTAGCATGTACCAGTATGTACGGACGGCTAAAACTGCTAAAGAGGCCTGGAAAAACCTCTCTGACGTGTTCGAAGATTCTGGTTTGGTACGTAGAGTTCTGCTGCTTCGGCAATTGCACCGCATGGAGTTCGCCAACTTTACCAGTATGGGCGATTACATTGAATCAGTCATGACAACAGTCCAACAACTGGAAGACATCGGGAAGACCATCGAGGACAAGGAAGTCGCTGAAATACTTCTGAGCGGTTTGTCTTCGGAATATGACTCAGTCGTGTCGAACTTGGAAACAGTTAACATGACCAGCACACTCACTAGTGAAGTGGTGAGGGCTAGGCTCCTGCAAGAGGAGACAAGAAGATCTACAGATGGTAATACAGCGTTCATATCAACCAAGAAGGACTTCAAGGTGAAATGCCACTACTGCAAGAAGATCGGTCACCTTAAGAAGAACTGCTTCAAACTTAAACGAGATCGGAAGCAATCTGTGGATCATGCTCTGTCTGCTTCTGCAATGTTAGTTCACACTGATGATTATTTCCTTGATTCAGGGTCTACGAGCCACATGGTTAATTGTAAGGCATATTTTCTAAATTTTAAACCCAGTTTTAGTAAAATTAAAGTAGCCAACAATGATGAATTGGACTGTGTAGGCAGCGGTGAGATTTATTTAAATTTATTTAATAAGCAGAAACTCTGTAATGTTTTGTATGTACCAAAGTTATCCACCAATTTGATATCTGTCAGTAAATTAATTGAAAATGGTTATGAAGTGACATTCAACAGGGCTGGCTGTGTGATCCATTATAATGGCAAAAAAGTAGGATCTGCTGTGTTACAAAATGGGATGTATCGTTTAAATGTAACAAATAAGTGTGAGGTTTTGCGCAATAGGGAGGATTCAAGGTTCTTGCAAAGGCAAGAAGCCACGAATTCCGCAGTGTCTGATATGGATTTATGGCACGCACGTCTAGGACATATCAACAATAGAGACCTACTTAGTATTAGGGATAGGGTGCCTAACTTTTGTCTGTTACAGGATCAGCAGGAAAACAAATGTGTCCCATGTTTGGAGGGCAAGCAGACCTCCAAACCGTTCCCGAAGGGACCAAGCAAGGTCGTAGACAAGCCCCTTACCCTACTACACTCCGATGTGTGTGGCCCGCTTCCAGTCAGCTTGGGTGGCGCAAAGTATATTCTCACAATAACGGACCACTACTCCAGGAAATCCTTCGGATATTTACTAAAAAGGAAAAGCGAGGTTAGTGAACGTTTTATTGATTTTGTTACTATGGTTGAAAAGCAGATGGGTTTGCCAGTTAAAACTGTGAGAACAGATAATGGATCCGAATTTGTGAATAAACAACTTTCTGAGTTTTTTAGGAAAAAGGGTATTGTGCACCAAACTACTGTACCTCACTGTCCACAGCAGAACTCTGTAGCTGAGCGGTTAAACCGCACTTTGATGAATAAAGTCAGGTGTATGCTACAGCATTCGGGCCTAGACCGGCGCTTCTGGGGAGAGGCGGTAACCAGCGCTATTTATCTGCGGAACTTATGTCCTACAGCAGGGTTGGGTGGTCGGATTCCGGAGGAGATGTGGACTGGGTCGAAGGTTGACCTCAGTCATCTTCGTGTTTTTGGCTGTGTGGCTTATGTTAAGGTACCAGATGTCAAGCGTAGAAAGTTGGATGCAAAAAGTAAGCCATTTGTGTTTGTCGGGTATTCCGAAACGTCAAAAGGTTACAGATTGGCTGACTGTAGTGACCCTAGGAAAGTTGTTATATCTAGAGACGTCGAATTTTTAGAAGGAAAGTTTTACAATTTTAATCAAAATGACATTAATAATGTGAATTTTAATTTTGAATTTTTTGAACAATTTAATGTTATTGATAATGATTGTTGTGTGAATGAGAGTAGCACTGTTACAGATTGCGGGAAAGATAGTACTGCAATAGATCCCCTTGTCACATACAGGAATGACAGTACTGTTAGTGATGTTACGTGTGTGAATGAAAGTAGCACTATTCAAACTGACAGGAAAGAGAGTACTGCAGTTGATGCCTGTGTCCCTCACAGGAATGACAGTACTGTGAATGATGCCAGGGTAGCCAACAGGAACGATAGTACTGGAGGTGATTTAACCTGTGTGAATGAGAGTAGCATGGACGGCATAAGTGACACTTGCAAGGCTGATAATTTGGTAGGGAATGATAGTACCACAAATGACGTTGCGAATGACAGCAACGATTACAGTTATATCCGAAATGAACATGATTATTCTATGACATTTTCAGGATCGGGAGACGACAACGACTACTGCACCGTGAGCGAGAGCGAGTCTCTCGCTGACTGTCCTGATGATGACGCGGCCTGGTCACCGGGCGCGGGTGTCGCTCCAGGGGAAGCTGTGACGCAGACGCCTACCCCGTCGCTGACGTCTGCGGGACGTCCTGTGCGTAGTACTCGGTCTGTCCTACCTAAGAGGTATTGTGATACCGATTGGTCGTTATTGGTAAATAATGGTTCTGAACCAACTTCATACAAAGAGGCTATGTCTTGTCATGAGGCTGCCGAGTGGCGGAAGGCCATGCAAGACGAGTACGACTCGTTAATGGTAAATAAAGTATGGAAGTTGGTTGACCGACCAAAAAATACTAATATTGTCAAGTGTAAATGGGTATTTAAAGTGAAAAGTGATGCAGCGGGTAATTTTGTACGCCATAAAGCTCGCTTAGTAGCGAGAGGTTTCACTCAAAAAGAAGGCGTGGATTTTCATGACACTTACAGTCCTGTTGTACGTCATTCCACCATTAGAATATTGTTTAGCCTAGCAAATGAGTATGATTTAAACATTGACCATGTTGATGTAACTACGGCTTTTCTAAATGGTAATTTAAATGAAATAATTTACATGGAGCAGCCAGAGGGCTTTAATTGTGATAATGATAAAGTTTGTTTGTTGCAAAAGAGTTTATACGGATTAAAACAGTCTAGTCGCATGTGGAATGCCCGTATACATAAGGTCTTATGTGACAATGGTTTTATTCAAAGTAAATGTGAACCTTGTGTATACTACTTTAAGTCTCAAAATGATTTTATTGTTATTGCACTGTATGTGGATGATTGTTACTTGTTTTATCGCAAGGGTAGTAAATGTAAACAAAGATTATTACAAGTTTTGGAATCAGAGTTTGACATTAAAAATCTAGGTCCAGTGCAAAGCTATTTAGGCATTCGTGTCACTAGGGATAGGAAAAACAGAACATTAACTTTAGATCAGTCTGTTTATATACAAAATATTCTGAAAAGATTTAACATGCAAGACTGTAAGGCCGTATCTACTCCACTGGTTCCCAATAATAAATTGTTAAGGGAAAGTGAGTGTCTGGAGGACGAGCAGTATAAATACAGAGAGTTGATGGGTTCAATCATGTATCTTTCAGTTTGCAGTCGTCCCGACATCTCATTTGCCTGTAGCCAACTAAGTCAGTTTAATAACTGCTTTGGCAAAACGCATTGGTTAGCTGCAAAACGTTTGCTGAGGTATCTGGCGGGTACAATTCATTATGGTTTACATTATGTAAAAAGTAAGGAATTGATTTTAAGTGCATATACTGATGCCGACTGGGCCAATGATAGTTTTGATAGGAAATCTTATACAGGGTTTGCAATTAAATTAGGCTCTAATGTAATTAATTGGGAATCCAGAAAACAACAGTCAGTCGCCTTAAGCTCAACGGAATCTGAGTATATGGCAATAGCTGATGTATCCAAAGATCTCTGTTTTATTAAGCAACTTTTAACAGAATTAGTACCCAGTGTAAAGGTGCCTATCATTGTGTTTAATGACAACCAGTCTTCTCATAAAATTATTGAAAATAAAGATGTTAGTCACAAGAGAACAAAACACATTGATGTGCGCTTTCATTTCATTAAAGACTTAGTACAGAAGGGATTTATGTCTATTAAATATTTATGCACGGAGAAAATGTTTGCAGATGTACTAACAAAGGGTTTGAACTCTAGACAGCATAGTGTTTTTAGGCATGAGTTATGTGTTAGGCCTTGTTAGTATTAAGTAAACAATTGTTGCTGTAATTATGTAAAATGATCTTGGATGCTATATGAAATGTATAACTATATGCCTGTTATTTATAGGCATGTTATATTGTAGTTTGTATAATAGGAATGTTATAGCTATGTACCTATATGACTGTTGTTATGTGAATGTTAATGTAAAGCTGTGTTATATAGTTTAACATAAGTTTTAATGTGCATAAGGGGAAGTATTAGAGTATTGTGTGTATGCACCTTAAAGCTTAAGACAAGAATGTGTCTATGGAATGCTATTTTATGAAACAAATGATTTTGTCTCTGCGCTTGCTGTCATGTTTACTTTCCTTCCGGCGCTCTTAGAATAAGCTGCTGTACTTGTCTTGTGTCGTCCCACTTATACAATTTTATCTTTAAACATCCAGTACTGTGATAGTTATTTTTACGCTAATTAATGTGATTTATTTGCCCATATATCTATACAATATATTGGTGCATATATTGGGACTAGTTTCATTTTTCTCTTCACTTCACCACGCTCCTACGAGACGGCGCGGCAACGATCTCCACACGGGTCCCTCTCCAGTGCCAGGCCGTGCACTAATAGGTCTTCCGTGCGCGAGAAAACGTGATGCACCTCTCTTCGGGAATGGCTGTTTAATTAGAGAAATTTCGTTAAAAATCTGGCTTAGTGAAACTACTTTCGATCGAGAAAATTTTAAGCAATCATGTTTCAGCTCTCACTAATCGGATCGGATCTTATAGTCGAGCATTATTCATCTGAAAATCGGTCCTTACTGATAGGATTGCGATATTTTTCTCAACCACATGTCTACCGGTGACGCGAATACAAGTCAAGTAAACAAAAACATTGTTTTGTTGTGTTTTTTCGCCGTCAACCCACAAGTCTCGAAAGTAATTTACCTGTAAGTACACTTTAGCAGATATTTGTACCAGTAAAGTAGACACAAGTTATTATTAACAAGTTTTAATGAAACGGAAGCCAATGTTGCCATTAACATTACAATAACAATTATAATTTACCTATTATTTTACATGACAACTTGACCAGTGAGTTTATGCTATTTCTTCTCCGTGAGTACAACATTCACGCTGTATAAGTGGAATTGTGTTCCATGTCTTTTGATATTCAGAGTCAAAGTTATGCAATAGACCAGTCTGTTCAAGCTCTCGCATTTAAGCATATACGATGCTCCTTGACCGGGACAGAACACCGGCGCACCATAGCTTTGACAATCAAACATGAAATAGGACCTACCACTTCGTCCAAATGCCAAGTTTTTGGTCGGACTGACCAGCAGACCCAACGTTTTAGTTTCAAAGAAATAATCCAATGCTTTGCTGAGATTAAATCTATCAGGTAACATGTTGTACACGAAACCGAATATGATATTTTCGAATTTAACAGTAAATGAATATGGGAACATGTCGTCAAATTTCGTATTCAAATCTTCAACTGTTAGCTCATGATTTTCCTGCGTTCCAATCTTTGAAGCGCATGCTTGATGGTATCTATCCCCGGCGTTCACAATTCCGTCGAGGAAGCTGCCCGTCCACGCGCTGAAGGCACAGGCTTGCGACATGACAATGGCGACGACACACGTAGCCAAGTATTGTTTTCCGCGGTTTTTCTCGTCAAACTTCATATCGAGCGGGTGCACGGAGCCCCACAGCGAGTATAAATCTCCTGGGAATTCAATATCCCAGTCTTTCCATAGAGTACGCGGTGTATTTCGCGGGAATCCTAAGTCATTTGCTGGGTTCATTCGGGACCAGGGTATAGATTCGATATTGAGCCAGTACATCTTTTCATCCACCAAAGGACGGACTCTCCTACGTTTTAAGTAAGGCGAGTTCGGGTTTTCATCCGGTTTGAACAAAGGACTGAGTCTGTAGTTGAGGGCCGAATGTCGCGGAGCAGCTTTTATAGATGTCAGTTCGAAGGTGTAAAATTCGGGTGTATCCACGGTGCGTCCCGCAATTGTTTTCTTCAATCTCACTATCAGTGCTTCTTGAGATCGGTATAGTGTCCACGACGCATAAGGTCCACATTTCTTTCCAGACGGTTCAACAAGCTCGTCAGGTTCGTCTCGCGGCGACTCGTAGGGATCGAAGAGGTGGTAGTACCCTTCGGAATGGCATACCACCATACTACACTGGGGGTATTTTATGAGGAAGTAACGAAGCCTTCGAGACACAGCACTTATATACTGTTCTACTCTCTTCTCCGTATTATTGTTTATAACTATTATTTTCTTTATGTTTATATTGATAAATTTGCCATCAACGATAACGTTTTTAATTACTCTTTTATCGCATGGAGTTAAATTTGTAGCTTTTTGATATATTTCGACACCTTTCTCGATGCACATGTCGACTGTCGTGTGATCCCACGTCCTCATAGGATGCATGGTAGCCATTAACATCGCCATAAGACTCACGAAATGGCATGATTTCACGTCAGAACTGCCTGATCTATCCTTGAGGGCTGTGGTCCCTTCTATCTTGTACACACCGTCGCATAGATGGTAACCGATTTTAGTTTTGCTCTTAGGTTCTTCGATTGTTATGGAAGTTCTTTTTTCTGGTTTTGCAGAGGCTAATACAGTGGGCTTTGATTTTTGCGATTTAGGCGCCATTTGTTCGTAGTCGTAGTCCTCTGGAAGCTTGTAGCGAGTCTCCGCTAGCAGACGGCGCACTAATATCACGCTTAGTATAAACTGTTGATCTTCAGTCGTCCCGTCCTTGTTGTACATTATCCTGCAAATACGAATAAAATTTAAAAACTTATAAATAATAAATTAAATTAATTAACTCAATAGAACATAACTAAATATGAACAAGAAATTGATTCTACATAGTTATCTAGAATTGTTTCTTCGACGGAATTGACCTTTTGGAAGTGATTATTTATACGCCTATATAAAAGAAATAAATTACTTTTACTTTGAATATAAATTACCTGGCAACGAGATCATGAAGATTTCTGAACCGCAGCAAACAGGCAACGCCTTGGCCCTTGGGATCTCTGAGCCCCATGGCGTTGCACTGGCTCGCGTCGTACAGGTAGTAGAGGCCGTTCTTCCGGAAGAAGGCGCAACTGTACGTGGACGTGGTGATGATGCCGCGATCGTGTTTCGGGAAGAATTTTCGGGTGAGAATGTCCTCCATCTCCCAAGTGGCCCCCTCGCCGACTACGTCTATGTTGGCGTGGTATGCCTAAGAAACAATAGACACACTAAGCAGTTATAGTGTTATTTATAAATAACATTAAGTACCACCTATGTAATTTAATTCAGTGAAGAAAATTTTGGTGAAATTTAGATAATATATCTTTAACTGGAAAATGAAAATTCTTGCAGAGGTCTCAGTCTCCAGTTAAAGTCCTCAGGAGGGCAAAAGATATATCAATTTTATAGGCAAAAGAGAATACTTACTAGCCAACTTGGTGGGGGAGCTTTAGAAACGAACATAATAACGGTTTAGCTACCTGTTTCCCAATTCCGATCTTCGGTATCACGTGCACGGGGGCCGTTTGGAATCTTTCTTTTTTGCTCGTATGCAACTGTTTTCCAGCTGTGGCGACGAAGTCCACAATCCCCTTCGTCCAGGTATTAATAAGATACTTGTAAGAAGTAACAATAGCCATGATGGCCCCGAACGGTAGCGCGTCGTTTTCGCCGATGCCGGAGGCTGCTCTTATGATTTCAGTGTTGTCGGGGAGGGCTTTGAAGTTACTCTGCTGGCTGAGTTCCTGAGAGGGTGTGCGTTGGATGGATGCGTCTGTGAGAGGGGTTGTCATTTTTTTGCGTATCGCGCGCAGTTTGAAGCGCCGGTGTGCGTCCTCGGTGAGGAGAATTCTCCGGTCGACGCCGGCCGGCGGCTCGGCGGTGTCCACCTCCGCCGGCTCGTAGAATGGGACTTCCAGTGGAGCCAGCTGCAGCATACACACATACATTATTTACAAATACAAATGCGTTTATTTTTCTCTTTAAATTACAATGGTGTATCGGTTAGTAATATCTTATATCTAATTGACATGGAAAAATCGGTGTGAGCACAGCGATAAGCTGGTTTTAAGCCCACCCGTAGTCAGTAAGTTGGTTTACATTATTTAGTGTTTGTTCACTTACCATCACCACCGCTTAGGATTAATTATTTACATTCTATGTCTGATAATAAAAAATATATAAAGCTCGACCAGGAAAATATGACCATGCGCCATGTTGCGGAATTTTATTCGAACAAATTTCTTACACTGGTAATAATTTTAGTGACAGAATGTTGGCACGTCAGTGTCACTGTTGCGGTTTATTTCAATATTGGTAATCTGATGAATATTAAATGATAAATGAGAAAAAAATAACCAAAACGATTCATAGTCAAGAGCGGAACATTATCAATAATGTACATAATAAACTGCTGCGAAAAAACTGGAAAACATTTCAAAATTGACGCCAGAGCTGACAGGTAAGGTGAAGGTTGTCTGGAAGAGATCGCTCTTTAGCGATAAGACCGCCTGTTATGTACCTCTACTTTAAGCCTGTTTCTGTACTATGATCTTTTTGAGGTGTGCAATAAAGAGTATTTGTATTGTATTGTATTGTAAACAAGTTAAAATGTCATAATAGTCTGTTGCCATATAAAAGAAAATTATATTAATCTGAATAAAAAACAAGAAAATAGTAGCGTCCTTCTCTCTTGACAATGGTTATATATTTCTGTTTTACCTTTAGATACAATATAAGCTTCCACTTTCTACCGTGCTATTCACTGTTTCTTCGCCTCGTCATTTTTTCAGTCGAGAATTTTGGGAAAGTTAAATTGCCATAGCTAATCTATATATATAAAGTTGATGGGTGACTGAATAATCACCGCACCGCCGAAACTGCCGGTCCTAGAAATTTGAAATTTACACTATAGTTAGGTTATATACCGGAGGCAAGGGATAAGACGGGATTTTTGGAAATTCCACCCCTAAGGGGGTAAAACAGGGGTGCAAAGTTTGTATAGGGGGCAATAATTTTTTAAAGGTATAGACTTGAAACTTTGTACAAAGACTCCTTAAAATAAGATAATGAAAATGATATCTGCGTTTTTAAAGTTTTCGTTTCCTAATAGTAGAAGAGCCGGTGACACTGAACCTAGTATGATAAGATTCCCAGATGGCATATATATAATTAGGTGCGTCATTAGTCGGGGAACACGAAACGGCGATGCTGCAATGCGAAAAACCTGGCGAAGCCATTGAAAATTAAAATTGAAAAATGATGAAAAATCCGGTTTCTAGTATGATAAGATTCCCAAGTTTCGTTTGTTCCTCGAAACAGGGGAGGGGTAGGACTATACGATAGTGCAGTGCTGCAAGCCCTCCTGACTGGCCTTGTCAGTGGCAGCAGTATGATAAGCGACCACTTTTCTGAGGTATCTAGTATGATCGGATTCCTGAAAAAAACAGGGCTCATCTGAAAGATCAGCACTTTCTGTGTAAGAAAAACCACTGCTGCATTTTCCAAACAGTGGAGAAGGTGGTTGCTGCAGCGATTAAAGGAGCCGACAACACTGAACCTATTTCGATTGATTCCCAGATGATATATATATAATTAGTCGCGGCATTAATGGGGGTACACGAAATGGCGATGCTGCAAAGCAAATGAGCAGGCAAACCTATTAAAATTCAAATTTAAAAAATAAAAAATTAACGGTTTCTAGTATGATAAGATTCCCAAGTTTCGTTTGTTCCTCGAAATAGGGGAGGGGTAGGACTATACGATAGTGCAGTGCTGCAAGCCCTCCTGACTGGCCTTGTCAGTGGCAGCAGTATGATAAGCGACCACTTTTCTGAGGTATCTAGTATGATCGGATTCCTGAAAAAAAACAGGGCTCATCTGAAAGATCAGCACTTTCTGTGTAAGAAAAACCACTGCTGCATTTTCCAAACAGTGGAGAAGATGGTTGCTGCAGCGATTAAAGGAGCCGACAACACTGAACCTATTTCGATAGATTCCCAGATGATATATATATATAATTAGTCGCGGCATTAATGGGGGTACACGAAATGGCGATGCTGCAAAGCAAAAAAGCAGATAAAGCAATTAAAAAGAAAATTTTAATACATAAAAAAACTGGTTTCTAGGATGATAAGATTCTCAAGTTTCGTTTGTTCCTCGAAACAGGGGAGGGGTAGGACTATACGATAGTGCAGTGCTGCAAGCCCTCCTGAATGGCCTTGTCAGTTTCTGTTTCGAGGAACAAACGAAACTTGAGAATCTTATCATACTAGAAACCGGTTTTTTTATGTTTTCAAAATTTCTTTTTAATAGTTTGTCTGCTTTTTTGCATTGCAGCATCGCCATTTCGTGTCCCCCATTAATGCCGCGACTAATTATATATATATATATATATATTATCTGGGAATCTATTTAAATAGGTTCAGTGTTGTCGGCTCCTTTAATCGCTGCAGCAACCACCTTCTCCACTGTTTGGAAAATGCAGCAGTGGTTTTTCTTACACAGAAAGTGCTGATCTTTCAGATGAGCCCTGTTTTTTTCAGGAATCCGATCATACTAGATACCTCAGAAAAGTGGTCGCTTATCATACTGCTGCCACTGACAAGGCCAGTCAGGAGGGCTTGCAGCACTGCACTATCGTATAGTCCTACCCCTCCCCTATTTCGAGGAACAAACGAAACTTGGGAATCTTATCATACTAGAAACCGTTTATTTTTTAATTTTTTAAATTTGATTTTTAATAGGTTTGCGTGCTCATTTGCTTTGCAGCATCGCCATTTCGTGTACTCCCATTAATGCCGCGACTAATTATATATATATCATCTGGGAATCTATCGAAATAGGTTCAGTGTTGTCGGCTCCTTTAATCGCTGCAGCAACCACCTTCTCCACTGTTTGGAAAATGCAGCAGTGGTTTTTCTTACACAGAAAGTGCTGATCTTTCAGATGAGCCCTGTTTTTTTCAGGAATCCGATCATACTAGATACCTCAGAAAAGTGGTCGCTTATTATACTGCTGCCACTGACAAGGCCAGTCAGGAGGGCTTGCAGCACTGCACTATCGTATAGTCCTACCCCTCCCCTGTTTCGAGGAACAAACGAAACTTGGGAATCTTATCATACTAGAAACCGGATTTTTCATCATTTTTCAATTTTAATTTTCAATGGCTTCGCCAGGTTTTTCGCATTGCAGCATCGCCGTTTCGTGTTCCCCGACTAATGACGCATCTAATTATATATATGCCATCTGGGAATCTTATCATACTAGGTTCAGTGTCACCGGCTCTTAAACTATAAGGGGTTGAAAATAGGGGTGAAATATTGTATGGAGAGCAATTTTTTTTAAAAGTGAGATTCTTCAAACTTTGTATGAAAGTTCCTTATAATAATACAAAAAAAGTAATTTCAGCGTTTTTCGAAATTCATCCCCTAAAGGGGTTAAAAAGGGGTTCAAAGTTTGTATGGGGAGCAAATTTTTTTAAGTGAGGTACTTCAAATTTCTTACAGAGACTCTCTGTTTAAATAAAACAAAACTAATTTCTGCGTTTTTTGAAATTCAACCCCTAAAGGGGTTAAAACAGGATTCAAAGTTTATATAGGAAGCAAAAAATTTTTGAGTGTTGGACTTAAAATTTGTTACAGTAACTGTTTAAATTAAATACTACAAAACGAATTTCAGCGTTTTTTAAAATTCATCCCCTAAAGGGGTTAAAAAGGGGTTCAAAGTTTGTATGGGGAGCAATTTTGTTTTATAGTGATAGTCTTCAAACTTTGTATGAAAGTTTCTTATAATAATACAAAAAAAGCTATTTCAGCGTTTTTCGAAATTCATCCCCGAAAGGGGTTAAAAAGGGGTTCAAAGTTTGTATGGGGAGCAAATTTTTTTTTAAGTGAGGTACTTCAAATTTCTTACAGAGACTCTCTGTTTAAATAAAACAAAACTAATTTCAGTGTTTTTTTTAATTCATCCCCTCAAGGGGTTAAAAAGGGGTTCAATGTTTTCATGGGGAGCAACATTTTTTTAAGTGAAAGACTTCAAATTTTTTACAGAGTCTCTGTTTAAATACAACAAAACAAATTTCACCGTTTTTCGAAGTTCATCCCTAAATGTCTTAAAAAAGGGTTTCTGTGAAACTTAGTTAATCTTTTAACTCCCTAAATGACCTCTTGGTCATTTTGTATGGAGAACAAAATTATTTTTAAGATAGAAACTTTAAAACTTCCTGACTAAACATCAAAATTAAAAAAAAAAAAAACAGATTTCAGAGATTTTCAAAATTCGCCCTCTGAAGGGATGAAAACAAATTTTATTTTCAATGATACTTGGAACTTTGTTTATAGGCCTAGCATAACTCTGTCTCTCTGTAACCCCTTCACGCTTAAACTGCTGAACTGATTTAGATGAAATTTGGTGCGAATATGCGATTAGTTCGAGTCCGAGGAAAGGACATAGGATAGTTTTCATCCCATCGCGGAAGTAGAAGTTTGTATGGAACAGAGATAACTAGGTAACCACCTGAAATAAAAGAACAGCGATAAAATTCTAACGCGATGACCGAGCTCTACGCAGACGAAGTTGCGGGCAAAAGCTAGTCTATATTATAAATGCAAAGGTGTGTCTTTCGGTCTGTCTGTTAACTTCTTGACGCTTAAACCGCTGAACCGATTTAGATAAAATTTGGTATAGAGATAGTTTGAGTCCCGGGGAAGGACATGACATAGGATACTTTTAATCTCGGAAACATCCCTTAAGGGGGTGGAAGTTTGTATGGAAGAGCGATATCTAGGTCTGCGCCTAAAATAAAAGAATATCAATTAATTTCTAACGTTATGAACGAGTTCTGCGCGAACAAAAACGAGGACAAAAACTAGTTAGGTAGTATACATAGTTCGGACACAACTGTAAGGCCAAGTGCTGTCAAATTAACGCAAGCAAAAATCTACCTAACAGTCAGAACTCTAAGTCCAGTTTTGCTTGCGTTCATTTGACAGAATTTAGTCTTAGAGATGTGACATAGACATAGACATAATTTATTGGTAATAATAGGTATTACAAGTCATTTGTACATTCATTATAGATTTAGTGTTTGTTGATGTAGTGTTTGTTAGAAGGCGTATGTGTCCGAACTATAACTAGTAGTTACCTAATATTGATGTACAGTACCTCTAGTATAAGTTTTTCGAAACAAAACAAACAAACACGTTTAAGAGTCTTAATTTATATGGCAAAAAATAGTTACCACCTAAGGCCACCAGGCGCGTTGCTCGCGTTGCCTTACAAAATGAGACTAAACGCAAACGCGTTCGTTTGTGTTTTGTTTCGAAAAAACTTATACTAGAGGTACAGTAGGCGACGCGACTGCGCTGGCTTGGCCACCTGGAGAGGATGGCGGACGATCGTGCAGTGAAGAAGGCGTATGAGGGGCGGCCCAGTGAAAAACGTCCGGTTGGTCGTCCCAGATACCGCTGGAATGACGAAGCCCTCAAAGACCTAGCCAACCTCGGTATACCCAACTGGCGTGAGGTGGCGCGCAACAGGGTAGTGGCGTTCGCTTGTGTCAGAGGCCAAGATCCTCTTTGGGTCGTCTAGCCAGCGTAGTAAGTAAGTAAGAGGTACAGTACAGTACCTCGTCTGCGGGCTCGGGCTGCGGCGAGGGCGGCGGCGGCAGCGGCGGAGGCAGCTCCTCGGCCTTCCTCCGCGCCTCCTCCTCTTCTGCTTTCTGCCGCGCTATCCGTTCCTTCTTCGCTTCTTCGTCCTCTTCCTCTTCTACGGGCGGTTCTTCCTGCTCACACAATAGTACATTACTTACCAAGGGCGATAAAACAAAGAATGTCTCTATTTGACGCCCGAGCCGAAGGCAAGGGCGATAAATATGCGATCTGAGGCTTTCTTTATTACCGCCCGTGTTAAGTACAAAATTGTATGTCACCCGCTGGTCAGGAAGTGGGATTTCCCGCGCGCGGAGTGTGCGGTAATTGCCGCTTTATGGCCAGGTGTGACATAAATACATTATGAGTAGGTATTTTGCTGATGATATCAAAACGTTTTGAGCCGAAAAGTGTAGCGACACTAAATTCGCAATCTACCCTGAGTAAAGTTAACAAGTAGAAATTTGACTCCCCCAATGTTGCAACCGGGACGTTGTCAAAGGTTTGAATATGACGTGAATTAAATAAATAATATAGAGTTGTGGGATTTAGCTACTATTGCACTCACTAAGTATGTTCATAGTTATGTAGGTACTTCAAACAAAATTTGGCCCTTACCTCTTCTACCCCGCCTTCCGGGATCTGAAAAGAAAATAGGATATAATTTTAGTTATTCATATCTCAGGCTCAATTGGGGAACACATATGAATTACGAAAGAAACAATTCATATAATTGTTTCTTTCGTATCATTTATCATCTTCATATTAAATCCTCGTTCATGTTTTTTATGTGGGCGCGTTGAGCCGGCGTGCGCAATGTTTGACGAGAAAGCCCGGTCCGCAGCACCCGGCGCCAGTGCCCGGCTGTGCGGTAATGGGCGGAGATACGGTTACGGTACAAATTTTGATTAGGTAATGGTTATCCGCCCCGGGACGAGCCGGGGGGCGCGGGCCGCGGTATATTGTAAAGCTGGTCCGTACCTACACTTTTTGAGTACATTAAAGATGATTTACTACAGGTATGGGTGTAGAAAATAGCACATTACTTAACAAGGGCGGTAAAACAAAGAATGTCTCAGATCGCAGGTATTTGACGCCCGAGCCGAAGGCAAGGGCGATAAATATGCGATCTGAGGCTTTCTTTATTACCGCCCGTGTTAAGTACAAAATTTTAGGTCACCCCCTGGCCAGGAAGTGGGATTTCCCGCGCGCGGAGCGTGCGGTAATTGTCGCTTTATGGCCAGGTGTGACATAAGAGTTATTTACGGGTGGCGGCGGCGGCGTGGGCGGCGGCGTGGGCTCCGGGCTGGGGTCGGGCTCCGGCGGCTCGTTGGTCTTGTCGCGCGGGGCCGGCCACGGCGGGACCACCTGCGTCACCGACACCGTCGGGGAGTCCAGGTTCACTGCCCACAAATATTACTAGTAAGGCCGGGTATTACCATTTTTGAGTTTTTAAAAACCATCTGAGACAGAATATAGCGTCTTAAACTCTTAAAAAAAATATGTGTTACATAAGGATCTTGTCTAGTCAAAATCGCAGTCAGTTACATGTTACATGACCTGATGAATTTCACTCGATAGAAAAAAATCGCGAAGTTACCCCTTTTTGGAATGTATTTTCAATACTACGGCTATATTACTGATATTTAACATTTTCACAATTAAAGATCCTAAAGACTTATAGACAAATTCGCTGGATTTGCTTTGATAAAATTATTGGCTTAATGACTATAGCTAAATATTTACGAAACTACGCGCAGAGCTTGCATAGAGAGCGGGATGATTAATTGTAAACTCACGCGTGTTAGAGCGGGACATTTGCGTTGAGGATACCTCCCGTTAACAAAAAAACATCACGAACAAGCAAGCAATACAAACCAACAAGCCGGTCATCATAATACTGAGAAAACTTTTTGGTTTCATCCATTTGGGAGCTACGGTAAGGACGACTGAGAGTAACAAACAAACAAAAGGTAAACAGACAAACAAACCAGATTTTTATGAATGTTTCGGTTGTCCCCTCGTATCGCCTCCTTATAATGCAGATCTTTCGTATTTAGTATTTCGCATGAGGTAACTAAAAATCCCCTAAACTATCTATCAAGATCTATGGTAGTGTATGAGCTATAAACTGTCTTTACCGACTCTCTCTTCAACTGGTTCGGGTGGCATGTGCTTGTACTTCGGCGGTATCGGGGGAACGTAGTCATCCTGTATACTGTCCACCAAGGACACAATATCTCCCATTTGCTCTTCATCTGCTTTCGGAGGCTGAACAATACAAATTCATGTAAAAATCATAAAAATGCACGTATGTCTACTTTTATCGCTAGTTCTGCTGGCTGCGAGGGAGTGCCGAAATTGAAGATTTTTTTTAGTGTTCTCATGATTGGCCGCCTGTGGGGCCAGTTACTTATTGGTGATATGTCTCCCGCCTCAACCTTCACAATTCACAACACAACAACCAATCAACAAAACACGACTCAATTTATCACAACATTCTTGGTTGCGTTTCCTAATAATAATGTGTGAAAATCGAATACGAGGCATCAGGCATCGTGCGACAAATAGAGCAGGGTCCAGATATCATATATACATATGCGAGTACATATTTCACTTTCAAGTTTATAGATCTCTCGCTCTCTCTATGAGTATAGATACTTTAGATGCTTATGTATCAAGCATCGTTGAAACTTGTTTCTATCGTAAGACTATAGTCTTACATACAGAGATGCGACTTATTTGAAATACTTGTATTTCAAATACAAATACAAAATGCAAAATAGGTATTTTATATTTTGTATTTAAATACCTTTTTAACACTCTCAGCGCCATAGAACTCAACTAAATGTCTACAGCAGCAGGCCACATGGGCTGCCGGCCGCCCACAAAAGTACCAGCGCAGCAAGCCACATTCGATTTTTTGGATGTTTACCGGCAGCCCACATGGGCGGCCGGCGGGACACGCAAAGACTTTACCAGCGGCCCAGGCCAAATCTGTATCGGCTTTTGTAGCAGCCCACGTGGGCTGCCCGCGTACCACAGGATAGCAATCATGTACGTGAACACTTTAGCTGATCTTGATAAATCAAAGTGTATACCGGCTGGCCACCAAAATAAGTGATCGTTTTCGCAGATCAACATTTCAAGCGCAAACGCGCGAACTTTTCTATTTGTTGACAAGGGTATATCTTATTTAAAAACCATGTCAGTTTTTGTTACATTTCTTCGGCTAAAGTCAAAAACACCATTCTTCGACTTTAGGACGAATTATAACAGAGTTTTAGAAGAAAAATATGTTCTCAGTGTAATCTTCGTGTTTGCTTTTTATAACAAAGTTTGATTTAACTTGCTACGTATCTTGTAATTTATCTTTATTTACCAAGTAATGAATCTTGTGTGTTTGGGACAAATCTCGCAACTGAATTTTAAAGTTATCCTCCACCTATTTAGGAGGAGTTTAGCCTGTAATTTGTTCAATCGCCATCAAACAGCGATTAAGACAATTACTTGGTTAAGTATTATCACCATAATAAAAATTTGTAATTCCAATGTTTATAGTGAAAATGTTGTAAAAGACTCAGCAGCATTGAGCAGCAGCTCCCTGTCTCGCAAAAAAATCTGATAATCTTATTTTTCGATTGGATTTATGACGAATTTTCTTGTCAGTAGACAAGAAACGGTTTTTGTGGGATCATTGCGTACCACATGGCTTGCTGGTAAAGTTAACAGGGTGTACCGCCGGCCGCCCACGTGGGCTGCTATAGAAGATAATAAAGATGTTCAGTTTTAAGACGTGGCGCTCGCCTAAATCTTTTCGGTGTCCTGCCGGCAACCCACATGGCCTGCTAGTAAAAGTCACCCTAACCACGCTTGGCGTATTGCAAAAGGAATAATGTGGTCTGCCGGCCGCCCACATGGCCTGCCGGTAAACCTCAAAAAATTTCAGTGGCTTGCTCTTTTGGAATTTTTGTGGGCGGCCGGTGACCCACGTGGCGCTGAGAGTGTTAAGGAAACCATTTTGTATTTTATTTGAAATACTTTTCGAGGTGTATTTTGTATTTGTAAAATGCAAAATACTTTACTGCTAAGTTTCGCCAACATTACCACTCAACTTTTCATGTAAATGTGTCATTCGTCAAGGATTAGCCACTAGAGGCCCTGCAAGTGCTGCATCCTTGCGAGTGACAAAACTAATGGACGTTATCTGTGGAACGAGACGAGGTTGATTTTAAAATATCTACTTGGATTACCGGTCTTTTTTTTCGACACCGTTAAAATTATTTTATTATTTATCAAAAAGATAGTATTGGATTTAGGTAGTGTTCTACTATTGAAATATAATAATCAGCAGTTCCTTGATAATAAAAGGGTATTCCTAAAGTACAACACTTGTCTACCCAGTTCCGCACATGTGGAAAGAGTATTTCCATAGGGTGGCATGATCATGCGTCCACACAAGACGCAACATGTCGGATGCTCTTTTTGAGCAATTAAAATGTTAAAATCATAAATAAATAAAAAATAAAGAACACAAATTTCATCTAAACTTAAGGTATTTTATTTGAATAAAGTATTTTGAAAATACGTATTTTGTATTTGGTATTTAAAATACAAAAAGTAAAAGTATTTTGTATTTTGCATTTGAAATAGTAAATTTGAAAACTATTTGCATTTTGTATTTAAATACTTTTTTAAAAGTATTTTGCACATCTCTGCTTACATATAGGATAGGCTCATACACAAAACGTGTTGAAAAATTGTCATCAACTTCGAAGATAATACGTAGTATGAGATACGCTGTTGAGGGGCGCGCCTTCGTGTCGTGGCTGACACGCACTATACTTAACTATATACGTATACTAAAACAGAGTAAATATCGACAATTAGTTAGTTACCTCGGCCGCTTTCGATCTCACTTTTTTAAACATAGAAACCGAGCTCGTAGCAGGCATCACGTCGTGGATAACTTCTCTGCTGTCTCCTCTGGACTGACCGGCATGTAATACTGTTCGCTTCAATTTCTTTTTAGGCATATTTTCGTCACTCAATGTGCAGACTAAGGCCGTCTGAAAACAAGACAAATCTATAGCAAAATCAAACCAAAGCCTAAACCAAAGGTTTTGCTATTTGGCCGATCTCTCTTAGTCTAACAAGAAATGAGAATTAGGTATTATACTAGTCGATGCCGATACAGTTGCCATCAAATGGTAGGTACACTTCACTCAACGTTCTGCTTGATATAAGAGTGTTCGACATTGGTAAGCTGTTTGCTCTAAAACAGGTATTTCCCCAGCTAGCTTTTATTTTATGGTCATGTCTAAGATCCCAAAAAGCCACCATACTTTTATATAATAAATTAAAATTCTCTACATGTGAAAAGCGAGGAGCCTTGAGACTCATTTGTAATCAACACAACACGTCCGCTTTTCGTGGCGGTTTTCGATATGCCGCGACGAAATGTTGGAACAATCTACCATCACCGATCAGAAATAGTAAATCCGTAGCATCATTTAAGATCAATATTAAAACCTATCTTATAAACTTCCAAATTTCTAACATATAACTGTGAGTCCATACATACAAATAAGAACCAGTAAGAATCATGTCGTGTCACCTACATATTAAACTTTAAACGAATTGTTATTAATTCTCATGTCATTTAAAATTGTATTTATTGACCAGCGACCTTTCCTTCTCCATCCTTAAGATAAGCTGGCTAGTCTATTTAGTTATGATGTAACTATTAAGTAAGTAATAGTTAGATTATTAAGTTAAGATTTGTATCTCTCTTTGGGTGCCCTGAAAACCAGCGCCTTAGCATTATATTGCTATTGGCATATACTGAGTGGTATATCCTATTTAGTGTTAAAATTTCCATGTTTAGTTTAGTTAAATTGTTAATTTCGTTTATCCGTGTACTCCAAATATTGTACAATGATTTAACACTAAATAAAATATTTTCTTCTTCTTCTTCTTAAATCGCCCAAAATGTCACGTAAAACATGACTATAAAACCTATCATGCAAGATAGACTGACAGGGCCCATACAAAGATCTAAAAAAATCTTAAAGTTACCTTTGGTTGTTTCTTCTTAAGTTTCAGAACTTTGAATGCATGAATATAAAACTGCGTAGTAATCGGCATGTAGTCCCAGTTATCGATCAACACGGCCGCCATACTCTCCGGGTTGAGCAGCATCCAGCAACAAGCTCGCCCCGTTTTGAAGGACCTCGATCCGTCCGTGTTACGCGGGTAAGGGTCGAATAAGTAAAACATCTCCTTCTGACGCCACACAGCCATACTGTAGTTGTTAAACTCCAGTATACCGCTGTTGTATTCATGACTAAAGAAATCCACCAAGCCTGACCTGATATTAAATATACACTCTTTGGGCGTAAACAACTGTCCTTTAACCCGCTCTCGGTAAATAATGATTTCGCACGTATAAGGGCCTAGTACTATTTCATTAGGAATGTTGTCAATACACAAGTCAATCAGCACTTTGGGCTGTGCACAATCGTGGTACAACTTGTTACCTAAACGCAATATTTTATCTAGCGTTTTTGAAAACCAAGTGTTGGGGGGAGATATCTTAGCGTAGCTCATGGCTACGACGGCGATGGGCAAAGCCTGGCGATATTTCGCTTCTTCGAAGCACTGATCCCCGAGATGCATGTTAGCATTGACTATTGCGCAATTTTCGTTTAATATTCTATAACTCAACTGCGCTTTTTCAGCCTGAGATAGCTCTTTATCAGATTCGAAATCATCATCTGCTGTTTCCTTTACCATCCTCAATACTTTGAGCGGTGCTAGTACGTATTTCTGATCGTCTAAGATGGAGCGAGCTAGCAGGACTTCGGCTACCGACTTAATATCCACGACGTTCATGAGAGCAGCGCCACCGCTCGCATAGTTGGAATATGCTCGCGAGTCTCTGCCAGCCGGGTCAAATACATAATAGCATACTCTATCCTTCCAGATTACTACCTTCAAAACCCTGAAGCAGAAAAAGCTAACTTTAAACGAAGGAAGCATTTTTCGATCATGATCATCATTCACTGCTAGGCACTGGCCTCCTCCCAATAATGCGAAGGAATGGGTTATTATTTAGACGCTATATCCACGTTGGGTCCAGCCACATAATAGTACATTACTTACCAAGGGCGATAAAACAGAGAATGTCAAGGGCGCAGGTATTTAACGCCCGAGCCGAAGGCAAGGGCGATAAATATGCGATCTGAGGCTTTCTTTATTACCGCCCGTGTTAAGTACAAAATTTTATGTCACCCCCTGGCCAGGAAGTGGGATTTCCCGCGCGCGGAGCGTGCGGTAATTGCCGCTTTATGGCCAGGTGTGACATAAAAACTATAAGCGATATTTCAACGTACTCACCTAGTCAATAAAATTCCAGCTCGGTTGTCCTTAAAGAACGCAATCAACCCTCTACATAGATTATAAACGGTTGGGTCTTTGGACATCGTATAACCAACTATGTCGGGTTCCCCCAGCAGAATTTGCATTCTCTTGCCATTTAAAACCAATGTCTGTTTCTTTCCAAATGGCAACACTTCACACATGCCCTGCACTGCTGAATGATCGTGGACTTTATCCAAGCACTGTAAATACCTATAAAGGACAATGTATGCTAATTTAAGAGTTAATGCAAAATAGACTGTCACACCATTTTTCCTGCCGTTTGGCAACCTACACACTTGTTGTAGAAATGACAAACATAGAGAGGGAAACCAGAACCCTATTAAAATTTAGGGTTTTGGAAATCTCCACAAGAATTCGGAAACGAACGCCGTTTGCATCGGCGTGGGCTTAGTTTTTCTAATGGAAAACCACCGAGTGTGCATGAATGTTTATTAATTCGCTCACTTGATCTAAACCCACTATAAAATGAATCACCGGAAACCTCGTTACTACCATGGCGATGTCACTTAGTGACTGTGTCCATAACTAAACGTAAATTTATTGCACTTACCATTTGTCCGCGGAGTCTACAAGATTATCAAGCAACTTCGTAGTCCACTGCTTTGGGTGGTAGTGAAACGCCAGACAGTATGCCATTACACTTATTGTTAGTGCTTGCCTTCCTCTAGACCGTCCACCTAATAAAAGAAAAACGATAGTAATAAAATAATAATGCAAAAAAATAAAAACACGACTGCATAAAAGTTAACTAAGAAAATGGAAACAAAATTCAAAATAAAGAAGGTAACCTATTTTAAATGTTTGTTAAGCGGATGCGTCCGCTAGCGAAAATCTCAATTTTTTAATCAAAGTGAAAATTGAAAAATTCAACACCACAGGCGGGATTTGAACCCACGCCTCTGGAATCCGTCCATTGCTCTACCAATTGAGCCACCGTTTTCAATCTTAACACTCATCTATTAAGCCTTATTAGGGAGGCTCGTAGCGACATCTACCGTGAAGTTGTTACAACTTCTGAAACGGCACCAACGTCCCAAATAAAAAAAGTAAGTAAGTTAATAGTAAGTTAGTGTGATTAAAAAATTGTAATCTATTTTGTTTGCAGTCGCGGGACCTAATGCTTTGGTATTGTATGTAATAGGTCCCCCGAGTGCAAACAAAATAATAGTACATTACTTAACAAGGGCGGTAAAACAAAGAATGTCTCAGATCGCAGGTATTTGACGCCCGAGCCGAAGGCAAGAGCGATAAATATGTGATCTGAGGCTTTCTTTATTACCACCCGTTTTAAGTACAAAATTTTATGTCACCCCCTGGCCAGGAAGTGGGATTTCCCGCGCGCGGAGCGTGCGGTAATTGCTGCTTTATGGCCAGGTGTGACATAATAGTACATTACTTAACAAGGGCGGTAAAGCAAAGAATGTCTCAGATTGCAGGTATTTGACGCCCGAGCCGAAGGCAAGGGCGATAAATATGCGATCTGAGACTTTCTTTATTACCGCCCGTGTTAAGTACAAAATTTTATGTCACCCCCTGGCCAGGAAGAGGGCTTTTTCGCGCGCGGAGCGTGCGATAATGGCCGCTTTATGGCCAGGTGTGTCATAATAGTACATTACTTAACAAGGGCGGTAAAACAAAGAATGTCTCAGATAGCAGGTACTTGACGCCCGAGCCGAAGGCAAGGGCGATAAATATGCTATCTGAGGCTTTCTTTATTACCGCCCGTGTTAAGTACAAAATTTTATGTCACCCCCTGGCCAGGAAGTGGGATTTCCCGCGCGCGGAGCGTGCGGTAATTGCCGCTTTATGGCCAGGTGTGACATAAAATAATTTACACACATTTAAATTTTGTCCGTACACAACTACAAATGCAAAAACGTCTCGAAAGTAATTTATTTACCTGTAATAGTTTCTACTGCCTGCAGACAGATCGTACAATTGTTTTCCACCAGTTTGGGATAAATAAGTCACTCACCGAATTTGCTGTCATACATGTTGAAAGTCCCTTTCAATATGCCGTAATGAATAGAATTTTTCTCTTTGGTACACGGCAGCATAGTCAGCGAATGTGTCTCAAACATTCCTTTTTTGAGGTTGGGTGGTATAAACGCCTGTTGAAAAATATAATTCAAAATGTTTACCTAGTCATTCACGTGTTGTGAGCGGGTGTCAGGACATAAGTACTAATACAATAGAGTGTGAGTGTGACAATGACATGACGTTTAGGATCTCTTTCCCTTATACTAGGCATCTACTCTGATTTGGCAAGGGTCCTTTCATACCATTCACTCCGCATAGTATAACAATTTGATGCTTTCAAGTGGGTGCTAGGCGCTAATCGCGTGTCCCAGCTACCCGGAAAAACATTTTTTTGTATGGAATAACGTAACGAATTAACGATGTATCCGTCGTTCCGCGATCGCTTAGTTAGACACCCGTTCGCAAATCGCCAGTGAACAGCCTCTCAGGAACGCAGAACTGGTTACTTACGTCACGGGGGTGACACGCGAAGGAAAGCAAGCGCTGTGGGTAAGTATGTGTGCGTGCGCTGTCGGTACACGCGTCAATTGTTTGCGCGGGTGCGTAGCGCGTGGCGCGGGCGAGCCGCGAACCGCGACGGTAACCCGATCGTAACCCGGCTTGTCATCCTGGCCTGTCAGGGACGAGGTAACTGACCTCGGTGCGGGGAGGTTCGTGTCCATTCTGTATTTAATACTATTATACTATTCTGTGCTTACGTATTCTGGTTTAGGTATTTCGTCAAGCCCGCACGTGTCGTCTTCGTCTGGCACATGTCTAGAGGCCCCTCTAGCCCTGGGCTTCCCATCGGTCGCTCCCGATGTTACTGAACGGGACCGCCACCCGCCTCTGCAAAATTACAGTGTTGATATTTAATATACTTATCAGAACATCCCTTCTAGATTTAGAATCAATATTGTAACAGTAAACTCTTGGCTTCCATCTTCATCGTCATCATATCAGCCGAAAGACGTCCACTGCTGGACATAGGGCTCCCCCAAAGAGTGCCACAATGACCGGTCTTGCGCCACCCGCATCCAGCGGACTCCCGCGACCTTTACCAGGTCATCAGTCCACTTTGTGGGGGGTCTACCCACGCTGCGCCTTCCGGTCCGTGGTCGCCACTCGAGAACATTTCGGCCCCAACGGCAATCGGTTTTACGTGCAATGTGCCCCGCCCACTGCCCACTGCTCTTGCTGACTGCTCTTGGCTTATTACGGTAAAAAGTGATATTTTATTTACTTGTATCGATCTTTACTTACTTTCTTAAGATTCTAGCGTCTTGGCGTTGCTGGCGTCTCATTGCATGATGCTTGCTAGAATGTAATAATAAATTCATAAAATAAATAAGGAGGGACATGTCACATTGTGTATCCGTATAGTATATACGTACATACAATAGGAATAATTATTATGTTGGAAGATCCGTAAAAAACTGCACATATGTAGAAGCCAAGGGCTCTTAGCTCATAACAAGAAACTTTTGGCCTGTTCATATGCCATGCGTAGATTCTTCTGATTCTGACTGTAATTTAGAGGTACTGATTTGATTTCTTACCGGCATTTCCTTCTAGGGCACTTTAAATTCTTGCACACCCTGAAAATATTTAAGACAGCATCAGAGTGAACATGAGAAATCATAAGTGTATGGCAGATGCAATATATTTAATACATACCTATAAAAAGTTTAAAATGTACCCGTAATAAACTCACCCTCTCTTATGACAAGGCTTCGATCGCAATTGTGCTTGCCTGAAAAATACAAAAAGTAAACGACGAAGAACAACCAGTGGCTTCATTAATTTCATTATTGGGAGTACTATATTTACTTTGGTAACTTCCCAGGCATGTGCACAACGTCCGGAACAAACGTTTTGGTTTGGTTGAGAACGATTCCACTGTGAGGTTGAAACAAACTGAAAAAATATACAAATTTGATTTTGATTTGAACGAATGCACATTATGAGTAATATTATTAAGATTGTAGAATTATTTTCACTTATACCTATGTCCCGATTTAGCAGGCAAGGGAGGCTTCGTTTCCACCGGCTTTGCTTCCGCCACCTGGGCCCTGATCACGTCGCCACTTGTCTTGGGACTTCCCAACTGCATCCAAAGAAAATATCACACTGATTGAATAAATACAGTCTTTGGCTGGTTTTAGTGTCACGCGGACCGTCCGCGCGGATTGCTCCGCGCGTAGCAAATGTATGCACGTGTTAACTACGAGTATAGTGTTTTTCCGCAGAAGAACCAAAGTAACTGACATAGCCCGAAGAATTGCCAAACTTAAGTGGCAGTCGGCAGGCCACATTGCCCGGAGGACCGATGGCCGGTGGGGCCAGCGAGTTCTCGAGTGGCGACCACGTACCGGACGACGCAGCGTTGGAAGGCCCCCCACGAGGTGGGCTGATGATCTGGTTAAGGTCGCGGGGATCCGCTGGATGCGGGCGGCCCGTGACCGGTCATTGTGGCGCTCTCTGGGGGAGGCCTATGTCCAGCAGTGGACGTCGTTCGGCTGATTATGATGATGATAGTGTTTTTGTTTGACGGTACTAGGAAATCAGAGTTTAAAATAAAGTAAACATTTCTACCGATATGTCCTAGTCCTAGGCGCGATGGCGGGTATCGCAGTGGGCGCCCATTTTATTAGTCAGTAGTAGTCATATTCCTCTTGGGAATAGCTTGTCAAATCGTATAGTCAGCAGCAATCGTTGCTACGCGGGCGAGGTGTTCAAAATGATCTACACACGCTTTTATTCCCTTATAATAAAGATGTGTGAAGAATTGAAGATCATTTTGAGCACCTCGCCCGCGTAGCAACCATTGCTGCTGACTGTACATCGTACAATGTATCATGAAATTCATGAACCTCATGAACGTCAGATGCAATTTCGTGGATGGATTGAGGCTCGCGGACTAAATATACTCGTGTTTAAACAACATTAATTATAGGTACAGAAGTAGGTACTTATTGGAAAATCATGTAATAATTCCAGAGATATTTTCTTACATTAACAATGAATGTATCCGAATCGGTGTGTTTCACTATGGGTGCAGGAGTCGAAAGGTGGATGTCACCCGGCATGAGGTCGTAATATCTGACCCTCTTTTTATACTTCCTCGACCCCGTTTGAAGGGTTTCGTTCGATGACGAATTGAAATCGCAAGACGTGAACACCTTTCTGTTTAAAGAAAAAAAAAAACATTTTGTAACTTATAGTCTTGTAGGGCACTTACATAGTGACGACCGCTTTAGCTTAGTTGGTAGTGACCCTGCCTACGAAGCTGGAGGTCCCGGGTTCGAATCCCGGCCGGGGCATTTATTTGTGTGATGAGCACGAATATTTGTTCTTGGGTCTTGGATGTTTTCTATGTATTTAAGTATTTATTTATCTATATAAGTATGTATATCGTCGCTTAGCACCCATAGTACAAGCTTTGCTTAGTTTGGGACTAGGTTGATTTGTGTAAGATTGTCCACAAATATTTATTTTATTTATTTATGTCACACCTGGCCATAAAGTGGTCATTATCGCACGCTCCGCGCGCGAAAAAACCCACTTCCTGGCCAGGGGGTGTCATAAAATTTTGTACTTACCACGGGCGATAATAAAGAAAGCCTCAAATCGCATATTTATCACCCTTGCCTTCGGCTCGGGCGTAAAATACCTGCGATCTGAGACATTCTATGTTTTATCGCCCTTGGTAAATAATGTACTATTATAGTACAGTGCCTAAGTGGCCATACATTCGATACACCATACAAAATACTCATACTATATGACGCTGAATGTACATGCGTGCTCCAACGTTAAAATTCAATTTCAAAAAATTATGTAAAATTATTAAGTATTGACTTAGAACCGCCAGGGCAGCGTAACTTAGTTTAAGATGTTTAACCAAAAGGAAATGAAATAGATAGCAGTTCGTTACCTTGTCGTGTCATCCACGCGAGGTGTTTCCATAGGACAGTGGCTTATGTACCGCAACCTGGAGTGAAAAGGAAATGTATATTATATTATTTATATTCAATACTTTCTGAATATATATACACACAAGGATATGTTCCAAACGATTAAGAGACTACACCTTGACTACACTGACTAAACTGTTAATTTCATGCCTATAGCAATAGTGAAATGCTCGCTCGCTAAAATGGTAACTCGATACTAGACATACTAGTCGATACGCCGAGCTGGTCGCGCGCACGGACCAACATGCGAAATTGAATAAAAATTTGCCTATAATGTCAAAAGTCAAAACGAATGATTATTTCGGAACATCAAGCTTTCAGATTTTATATAAATTAATTACTGAGCGAATGAAAAAAACAGGTTATGTACCTATTTTTAGTTCGCGGGCTAATTTACTTTAACACAAATTATTATTATTAATTGAGGTGTGCAATAATAGCACATTACTGCAGAGGCCGTGAAGTAAGGGATTGCTGGACGTGTGGTGTAGACTCGGCCAAGAAGTAATGTAGGGTGCCATAAACAAGAAACTTCATGTCTTCATTTCGTGCCATTAACACATACATTTCCGAGCATGTTTGAGAAAAGAGTATTTGTATTGTATTGAATTTGTACCTGGTATGCATAGAAGGTTTCATTGGTACGCAAGTATCCTTAAAGTGCCGCGGTTTAAACGGCTTGGTTTTAAACTTCGTTGGTACCGTCAGTGTTCTTGGCTTGTTGAGCTCCTCTTAAAAAAAAGTACAAACTTCATTAATTCACCTACCCAGCTAGGAAAGCTACACGTTATACATAAATGCGATCATGCTAGCTAGGCTGTAGTATTCAACGAGATGTAATAAATAATATAATATTTATTGAATTGAAAACTCGGCGCCGCCCTAACTTTAATCGTGACATTCGTGACGGCTGAGTGTTGCCGCCGGCATGGAAACCTGTGATTCCGATCATAGAGCGAGAAGTGCGTTATGTTAATGTTATTACAATCGAGTGGACACAGTGAGTTCAGCGTGCTTATTATTGATCGAGGGTGACGATCTCTCACCACGACCTCATACAACACTTTCGCTAAACATGAATCAACTATTGTAAACCACTTTGAGACTGAATAAATGATTTATCTGGGAATACATTAAACCGTTTAAATTCATATTTTATGTAACTTACGTTCCATTTCTTCATAGGTAAGTGCCTGAATGACCTCCTTTACGTCTAAGTGCTCGACGCGTTTGGGTTTTGAGTGTTTACAGAAAGCCTGGAGTTGAGGAGGACATTTGCAAGTACTGAAACAAATGAATAACTACACATAACTAAATGACTGGGTGGGGGGTAGCTCACTCAGCAGTAGGTACTATACTTTATAGTATTAATTTGCAAAGCCCAGTGCAGAATGTGCACAATAACAAAGATTACAGGGATACTTCGTTGTAGCTATGTCCCTTTCTACAATCTCAGACTCGAAGTAAATATCTACTACTAAATACAAACGTAAACTGTTAATAAACACGATCGAGAAACTTACCCTTTCCTTTTACTCATTTTTTTGCAGTTTTATAAATTATTGTAGAAAAATATTTACAGTGAATTTCAATGACATTTACTTGCCAAACTCATTTTGGATATATATTTTTAAATTCCGTTTTTAAAGTTTTGGTGACAAATCAAGTAGGTTTGTTTTAGTTGTTTATGTAAACAAATTAAGTACAGTGGTGGAGGGCATATATATGTATACAATTTTTAACCTTATTTCAATGGAATAAGGTGAAAAAGTGTATACATATTGGTGCCCTTGACTGTACCTATTAAAAATTGAAATGTGTAGTGTGTGGACATGCTGAACTAAAACACTTTTTTTTTCAGGGTCTAGTTATATTAATAAATTATTCTTATTCTTATATATAGGTACATTGCTTTGCTTTACGTTTTTCATAGGAAGCAAATTCTTTGTCGACCATCTTATATTTTTTTAAGGTGGAAGTTTTGTATGGGGAAGAAACTTGAAAATTTGCTTATATAGACTAATTATTATAATGAAACCTTTTTTCAGCATTTATCAAAATTTGCCCCTCAAATGGGTAAAAAGGGGGTTGAAAGTTTGTATGGGGACATTTTTTAAAACGAATAACTTGAAAAAAGAAACATTTATGTATAGACCTATCATTATTCATTAAATTATAAGAAAACGAATTTAAGCGTCGCCTTATGAAGGGTTGAAAAGGGCCTCAATAAATAGTTTGGAGAGCAAATATAGTTATGAACAAGAAATATTAATTTTCGAAAAGGCTGAAATTGGTTTTCTTATAGTTTAATTTAATGTTTAGAATTTAAACGAAGTTTCAAGTTTCCTAACTGGACCCTGGAATTTTTTTTATATTTTGGCCACACCGCGATCGCCGCGAGTGCAAGCGGCTGACTATAGGCAAGACGCCCTTATTGCATGCAAGAGATAGATATCTTTTCAATAATTTAAATAAAGGCTTTTTGGAGAATAAATCATACTACCCTGAACCAACTGAACACGAATTCGCCAAAATCTAAAAAACCTACGATTTTGGATTGTGTCCTTATTGCACTAAAGAGGCTACATGGCCCAAGTATTTAAATTAAAATAAAACATGCATTGAAACATATGTATTTATAATTAAATGAATAACAATTATTTTGTAAACTTAAATAAAGCCATAAGCCCTATATTATACAATTTTTTAGAGTCCCAGTACACTTGATTCAAACAAATTGCAAATAAACTGAATTAAATTGCTTGCTGTGTTTGATTTTCAAGTGATTCCATGATTTATTTATATTAGTCAACCACAACCATTTACAAAAAAATACCTAAACTATAATATAGCCCATTCTACATTGATGTTTCATTATTTGACAGATAATCATACCAGCAGGCAGGCATAGCAGCCAGGCAGCCAAACCACTACATAGTTATACACATAAACACACACACACACACTCTCATAGTATAAAGTTACATGAGGAATGATTTAATCAGAATTTTACGAGAAAAAATCCATCATTACGGAAGTTTGTGTCTTATTGCCACCATAACATGTTACAAAGTGACCCATATTTAAACAAAATACTCTCTCAAAAGGATCACAAGAATCTTTTAAACATCAACTGAAAATAATTTATAAGAGTAGTAGTTTCTCACTGACACACTGATATTCCATATTACAATAGTATATCTCAAGGGATCAAAATGATATATTTATAGCGAGGGTGGTATATTGAATCCTGAGCGTAGCGAGTGATTCTAAGGTAGAATCTTGAGCGTTACGAGACTTACGAGAGATTCAAAGGTTACGCACATACTGCTTTTCACACCTTGTAGAAGGAGAAGAGTCACTGTTACCCTGAAATGAGGGAAGAAAAGTACGACTTTGATCCCTCATTCGAGGGCAACAATGAGTCTTTTATGAATAGCAGGTGTGAAAATGTAACTTTTCCATTTCATAACTTGTTTGTCTTGCAATGAATTTTTTTTAAATTATTTTAACACATTACATTTGAAAATGACACCAATTGTCAGATACATAAACTCAAAATAATTTACCTGTGCCATACAATGATTGAAAGTCTTTCTTTAGGATGGTGCCTAAACTTCTTGTTAAGAGCTATGTGATAATTTGCTTATCATGTGTAATTCAACTAAACATTGAGTTATGAAGTGTGTCTAAGTCTTCTTTTCTCTGCTCTGCTCTCTTTTTTTCTTTTTTAAATGCTTCATACCCCTTGTCGTCTGTGGGTAGTTCAAATCGGCAAAATGGACAGGAATTTGTCTGTAAAAAACAACAATACTAGTTATATCATTATATTTCATCATGATTTGTGACATTTTCATGGCAAAGGTAATATATTGTCGGTATTGAGTTATTGGTACCTCCTTATAGCTGAGAACATTCTCCTTCATATACAAAAAGAACGAGATCGCTATGTTGAGTATTTTATTTTTAATAATTTTTTGAAGTTCCAACATATCATTATACTGTTTTGAGATATTCGAGTTTAAAGTTTGGAAGCCTAAAAAACCTAGTTATAGGTTGAAGTTATGGAGATAGTGGTTTTAAAATGTTCCACATACATTATATTACTCGACAAATCATATGTTGTCTCTAACATTTTACAAGAATAATGCACGTAGGGTGTAGAGGCAAAATCAAAAATAAAATATTTTATATAACTCAAAATCGACAGATTTTCAGCCGGCTTATGTTGATTTCTGAATATGATGTAGGTAAGGTTTATAATAAAAATAATGAAACAACCATATGTCAAGGCATAATTATTTTAAATAATAAAACAAAAAAAATCAACACTTATATAAAAAATATATAAAATGAACATTGTACTGTTTAATTCTCATTATTTACATTAATTTAGGAATAAAACTAACGATCAAGTGTAATTAAACACAAAAGTAATTTAGTTTTCTATCAAAAAAGTGACTTCAAAATTTAGTAATTTTAACATGATTTTTGTATGAAAAGTGATCTGGTACCACATTGTCGCTATTCATAAGTTTAGAGAAATAAGAATTCCACTTTCATTATTTAACATAGTGTCCGCACTAGAAGTGCATATATCTAATACAAATATTATTATCAATCAATAACATAACTTATTTTTTTTTAAATAACAGTCTTTTCGTCAGCTTTACTAATTTAGATCAAGTTTGTTAGTTTAACATTCCTTAGGTTACCACATTGTCGCCTTATGACTTATGAGATCAAAATTATTATTAAGACTTATTATATTAAAATTATTACTTACACAAGTAATCATATGCATTTAATATCATTATGAAAATGATTTACACCACTATTTTTAAAAGGGTAACAACACATAAAGCTAAGTGAACGTAACGGGCAGCTGAGTTACGAACTGTCAAGCAAATGGATGGGAGTAAACTTCTCTTTAGACAACACGTGTTACTACATTTTCCAATGGCCCCGATATAAACTATATTTTGTATTATTGTATTTATTATAAAACTTTGAATGGGCTTGGAATTTTTAAATTAAATTGCTATTATTTGATTGATCCATTTTTCGCTTTTTACATATAAAAGTTTTATGATAATTTATAACGCACTAGCTTTTGCCCGCGGCTTCGCTCGCGTTAAATGCTCCATACAAACTTCCACCTAAAAGGGGGGGGGGGGGGGGGTAGAAAGAGACAAAAAGTAACCTATGTCACTCTCTATCCCTTCAACTATCTCCACTTAAAAAATCACGTCAATTCGTCGCCCCGTTTTGCCGTGAAAGACGGACAAACAAACAAACACACACATACACTTTCCCATTTATAATATTAGCATGGAAGTATGGATTTTACGTCTGCAATTATTACATATTATGTTTTCTAAATTATATTTTCATTTTCAAAGCAAATAAGTTTAATGAGTTTACTTCAAGCTTATGAGCGACAATGTGGTACCCTAGTCGGTAAACTTTGGCCGTGTTTTTTTCCGACTTTTAGTTGAAAAGTTTAACTTTTTATCAATACACCGTATTATTTTAAGTGTGTAGAAGCTATTTTTAATCAAAACAAATTTTCGCTATTTTCGAGTTGATTGACAAAATCAGTGATATCTCGGAATCCATAAGCGACAAAGTGGTACCCTAACCCTGATAACGTCACATTTGGTTTGTATACATGCAAGGATTATCCTCATAGTGTTATCCCAGTACAGTTGTCTCCTGAAACATGCCCAGGGCCTGTTACCTAGACCCCAGATTTCGTGTACACGCTAGTTATTTTACTACGGAAGGAACTACTATCTGACCTTCCAACCCAAGGGTGCAAAAACCCTGCAAAAAAACATTATGATGTAAGTGTAAAAAAATATGTTTGCATATTAACTTCTTTCTCTGTAAATTTATTTTGTGTACAATAAAGAGTTTTACTACTACCTACTACTAAATCTATTTATTATTTATTAACATTAAAAGTTACTTAAATGATTTTACTGTTTACGTTATGAACTCCATTCAAAAATACCGACGTCCATAATTATGACTGCATATAGACATCTGAGGTTTGGTGACCTGACATACAGGTTTCCCCTAGTCCAGGCACCAGTCTCCACCGCACAAGTTACATAGCTAAAGTATTGTTAATATTACTCTAATTATTGTTTGTACACTCATTGCATACTTTGTGGTGGAGTTAATAAACATTTTTTAATTTCATTTCATATTAGATAAAAATTAATAAGCATAAAATATAAAGAATAAGTAATCCAGTAAAGAGTTATTAGTGTTATTACAGCATAACAAGGTTTAAATTGCTTTTCACCAGCAACACAAGCCTTTTGTTAATTAGATCATTTTTATTCTTGTAGCTTGTAGCCCTTTCGTAATACTACTATCATCCTCCTAGCTTTTTCCTCATTGTTCTCTTTGGCACCTAATGCCAATAACATTTTGTATGTACATAAGTTTTTTTTAAAACCTAGGTCTGCCTTACCACTTGGCTAGATCTACAGTAGTAGCACAGAATAGATAATAGTATTACATACAGAACGGCCACAAACCCCCCTGCACCGAGGTCAGTTACCTCGTCCCTGAGAGGCCCGCTTGGTGGAAACTTGGTGGTAGCTCAGTTCGGCGCGCAACGCGGACGAGTTTACACGGTAGCACGCGTCGCCGATAAAAAAAAAAGGTGTATTACTGTGCGGTGTACGGGTGTTTGTCTACTGGAAATGATAAACAGAGAAGTTTTTATCGCTTCCCAAGTGATTCCAATAGGTGAGTGTGAAATAAACTCAACATTCGTACATAATAGAATTACCTACTTATATTCGCTGGTATGATAATAAAATTAATGACAGTAACATGTCTAGATTTCTGTTACAAAACCAATGATAAAGCTTGGAGGTGAGTTTATATGCCAATTACCAAGGTTTGCATTTTATTTGTTAAAACCTGGGATTATGTTAGTAGTAGATCTATACCTTTAGAACCAGCTTCGTAGGCAGGGTCACTGCCAACTAAGCATATGTGCACGGCACATGTACGGTTAAGCTAAAGTGGTTGTCAAATAATTCAGTTCATCGGTTATAATTGTATACTTACGCGGCCTAACCAGGTGAGGATGCAATTGCTATGAAACATATGTTTACAAGGCATCTGTTTGGCTCTCTCTCCAGGACTAAACTTCTTTAAACATATCGGGCAATCCTTATGTGAATCATCAACTGGTATCTCAGGCAAGTTGTCAATGGCCTCCTTTGCAGCTGGAGGAGGCAATCTGTAATCAAAATATAAGTAAACTAATTAGACAATCATGATGAGTTGACTATGACTAGTATAAATCAGGATGCACCTAGTGCCTAGTATCGGAACCAATAGAGTATTCAAGAGCAAGTTTAGCCTAGCCAGCCATATCACAGCTCACAATAGGGCGAATACATAGCTTGTCAGGGTCGCCGTCATCGAAATCGATGAGGAGGACTATATAAATAGGAACCAAGCATATACCACAAACCAAATTTAGACAACTGTATGACCTAGGATTTCAAGGTCACATGGTCATTAGAATTACGATTAATCATGGGATACTTAAAAACACAAATATACATGGTAGATATCCCGTTATTAATCGGAATTCTACTGTATGACCTCTCGCATGGAAAACTCAAGAACTTTTCAAGTTAATGTAATAAATGTCATATGTTTTTTTTACATACGGACCTCGGCCACTCTCCGGAGAAATTGTCCTCGTACAGACCAAAGTCAACGAGGAACCTCGCCATATGCAGTAGATGGTCTGGTTGTTCGCCTTCTCCTAACTCCCTCCATCCCATTTCTTCGAAATAGCCTGCCATGTCTGCGGCACTAGCACTTATTATGGACGGTTATTGAATTAATTCAGTAGACTTAGTAGCCAAAACATGAAATTTTAAGATACTGGAATTTCAAATTTCTAAACCTTGTTTTCATCAGACCATCAGACTGACAGCACGAATGCGAATGAGACGTAGAAAGAGGATACATAGAAGGAGGGTTAGCAAATCACACACAAGGACGGAGATATTGTGACAGTTTTTTCTGGGGTTACCACAAAAAGAATAATCTCCCCATTTTTACTGACAAAGTAGGTTTTTAATTATTGGAAATGTTCAAAATAAACTCTTAGTAAATATTAGCGGGCAAACACAAAACATCCGATGTCCTCCCAATTACGATATAAATGTGTACTAATTTAATACCTACATTAAAGTTAACAAAATCACGATTAGATTAAAACGTCTTAGTTATTCAGCCATTATAATAATGAAATTCACAATAGTATTCTAATCACGTCACAATTAATTTTTTTATCTGTTATTTTTAACATTCGAGCCGGTTTAGTTTACCCAACATTATGGGTAACATATTTTTTTATACTCTGGCCACTGGTTCATCGATGACATTTCGGTGACAACGGCCGGTGACAAATAATCGGTTCCTTATACGCGATGAGGGACAGAAGATATGTCATTTTTTCTCGCTCCCACGTGTGTTATTGTCTATGCTTACATCTCCTTCACACACCTTTGTATGTGTGTATCGCCAGTTCCATCTTATACTTGTTCCATGGAATGAGAATGACAGAGCAAAAATTGTGGTGTCAAATGTCATTCAACGTTGACAACCTGAAGGTGCGTTCAAATACATTCTTTGATAAGAACTAAATTCGATAACGGTAGTAATTCAAGACAAAAATTATATAAAATAATACTATTTATGTACCTACTATTAATGTAAAATGGTAGTACTGGTAGTAAATAATTTGCTGTGGTACCGTTTTTTTTTCTCAGGCCTTAAGGCGATATATCGATTGAAAGAGACGCCCTTATGTTTTTCGCTCACGACAAAACGGGATACAACACTCTCCGCGAATGGCTTTTTTAGACAAATCTCGTTAAATATCTGACTGTGTGCAGGTTTATTAAATTTCCTCTTGACAGAGTTTAGATGAGGTAAAATACCATCATATTAAAAGCCTTATCACACTACCCCATCGGTAGGGGCCTAACTCGGGGAGGGGAGTTAAACGATCTCGCTCTAATGAGAGCTCTCATATTAGTCAAGAATCATATATTTGAAAATCAGCCCATACTGTTTGCTAGGCTGGGCAGGACAGCCTTTCAAAGTTTCTACTCGTTGTACCTAGCGCCTTAAGCACGTGAGGCGTTTAAGATTTGGCTCAATCTCCTCCCCTATCGTTTGTAGTTTACGCGATCCGGCGGCATACACCAACTTTAGCGAACTTAGATCGACGTCTTCTTCAATGTTAGTCATTATCTCAATTATGGCGGGGACAGTGAGCATAAGTGTAGTGTCTACCTAGTGAAAGACGAAACGTCATTTCAGGTACTTACAAATGTGTTGGATTTATTCAAAAAAGAAAAAAATAACCTGGGGGCTAATGCATAATGACTTGTATAACTAATATTACAAGCGGAAGTCTCTTTCTAATGAAAGGGGTTGAAAAGAGACTTCCGCTTGTAATATTAGTTAGGTACAATTCATTATGCAATCGGCCTCTGCTTTACATTTTTATTTCACTAGTTAAGACTACAGCCTGGGGACAGACGGACGGACGTACGTACGGACGGACAGCGGAGTCTTAGTAATAGTGTCCCGTTTACCCTTTGGGTAGGGCTGCCATCTCGAATTTCGCTAAACCCGGACAACGATTCAAAAAAACCCGGACATTTGGCGTAAATCGCATTTTTCCCCCGGACGAGTCCGAAAATAATATTTTTAAAAAACAAGACCTTTAAATTCAATGAGGTGCTTCCTTACATGAAAAGTGTCCGGGTTTTCCCCGGACACTTCTTGACACCCCGCCCGGACAGCCCCCGGACGGCCTCCAAACTAGGACAAATCCGGGGAAACCCGGACGGATGGCAGCCCTACCTTTGGGTATGGAACCCTAAATATGTGTCGAAACTCGCCCCTCTCCCCAAATTAAGATTTGATGAGATTCGGCTAGCCCCCCTCGCCCCTGGAACTCCTCACGTAATTAATGGACGTCCCACTAAATGGTTGTCAACGCGCCCTTTCCACAAAGGTGACCTTGCTGTTCCAACCGTGTCCAGCGGCGGTTGACGTCGAGTTGGTTGGGTGGACAACGAAATTCGGCCTATACTTAATAGGCTCGGCGTGGCTCGCTTTCTTCAGCACCAAACCTCGGTGCCCCAATGCACTTCCCCTTTTTAAATCACACAGGCTTTATAAATAACGATTTACTAATTCATTTCAGACTGTCTGTTGTTTCGTGGTGGCGTTGTTTAATCTATATATATAAAGTTGATGGGTGACTGATTAATCACCGCCCCGCCGAAACTGCCGGTCCTATAAATTTGAAATTTACACTATAGTTAGGTTATATAACGGAGGTAAGGGATAAGACGGGATTTTAGGAAATTCCACCCCTAAGGGGGTAAAACAGGGGTGCAATGTTTGTATGGGGGGCAATAATTTTTTAAAGTTATAGACTTGAAACTTTGTACAAAGACTTCTTAAAATAAAACAATGAAAGTGACAACTGCATTTTCAAAATTTTCGTCGCCTAAGGGGTTGAAAATAGGGGTGAAATATTGTATGGGAAGCAATTTTTTTTTTAAGTGAGAGTCTTCAAACTTTTTACGAAAGTTCCTTATAATAATACAAAAAAAGTAATTTCAGCGTTTTTCAAAATTCATCCTCTAAAGGGGTTAAAAAGGGGTTCAAAGTTTGTATGGGGAGCAATTTTTTTTTTAAGTGAGGTACTGCAAATTTCTTACAGAGACTCTCTGTTTAAATAAAACAAAACTAATTTCTGCGTTTTTTGAAATTCAACCCCTAAAGGGGTTAAAAAGGGATTCAAAGTTTATATTGTAAGCATTTTTTAAGTGAAGGACTTAAAATTTCTTACAGTAACTGTTTAAACTAAATACTACAAAACTAATTCCAGCGTTTTTTTTAATTCATCCCCTCAAGGGGTTAAAAAGGGGTTCAAAGTTTGTATGGGGAGCAACATTATTTTAATAGAGAGACTTCAAATTTTTTACAGAGTCTGTTTAAATACAACAAAACAAATTTCGGCGTTTTTTTTTTTTAATTCATTCCCTCAATGGGTTAAAAAGGGGTTCAAAGTTTGTATGGGGAGCAACATTATTTTAATTGAGAGACTTTCATTTCACAAAAAGACTGTTTAAATGATTTCAGGATTTGTGGATTTGGATAGATATTTGAAACGAAATTTCTAAAGGCCATAATTAAATACGTACAGTAACGAAGAGAAAACGACGAGATACGTGTCAACTCACACAAAAAATAGTCTAAGGTAAATGAGAGTTTTTAACCGATAAGTAGGTACCTAAACGGATTTTTAGAGGGGTTGAGAATTTGGGTTGACCGATTTATATCTGTACAGCATATTAATAATTTGGTCTCACCGGGTAAAAGTACCACAATTATTATACCGTTTTCTGGATATTAAGATGTTTTAACTAAAAACCGAGCTCTACGCAGACGAAGTTGCGGGCAACAGCTAGTCTATATATATAAAGTTGATGGGTGACTGATTAATCACCGCCCCGCCGAAACTGCCGGTCCTAGAAATTTGAAATTTACACTATAGTTAGGTTATATAACGGAGGCAAGGGATAAGACGGGATTTTTGGAAATTCCACCCCTAAGGGGGTAAAACAGGGGTGCAAAGTTTGTATGGGGAGCAATAATTATTTAAAGGTATAGACTTGAAACTTTGTACAAAGACTCCTTAAAATAAGACAATGAAAGTGATATCTGCGTTTTCAAAATTTTCGTCTCCTAAGGGGTTAAAAATAGGGGTGAAATATTGTATGGGGAGCAATTTTTTTTTAAAGTGAGAGTCTTCAAACTTTGTATGAAAGTTCCTTATAATAATAGAAAAAAAGTGATTTCAGCGTTTTTCGAAATTCATCCCCTAAAGGGGTTAAAAAGGGGTTCAAAGTTTGTATGGGGAGCAAATTTTTTTTTAAGTGAGGTACTTCAAATTTCTTACAGAGACTCTCTGTTTAAATAAAACAAAACTAATTTCTGCGTTTTTTGAAATTCAACCCCTAAAGGGGTTTAAAAGAGATTCAAAGTTTATATTGGAAGCAAAATTTTTTTTATGTGAGGTACTTCAAATTTCTTACAGTCTGTTTAAATACAACAAAACAAATTTCAGCGTTTTTCGAAATTCATCCCTAAATGTCTTAAAAAAGGGTTCAAAGTTTGTATGGGGAGCAATTTCTTTTAAATTGAGAGACTTTCATTTCGCAAAGAGAAACTAAACTGATTTCAGGAGTTGTGGATTGTTGTTAGAAATGCTATAGTATGTCTGTCTGTCTGTCTGTAACCCCTTCACGCTTAAACTGCTGAACCGATTTAGATGAAATTTGGTGTGAATACAGTTCGAGTCCGAGGAAAGGACATAGGATAGTTTTCACCCCATCCCTTAAGGAAGTGGAAGGTTGTATAGAACAGAGATAACTAGGTAACCGCCTGAAATAAAAGAATAGCGATAAAATTCTAACGCGATGACCGAGCTCTACGCAGACGAAGTTGCGGGCAACAGCTAGTCTATATATATAAATTTGATGGGTGACTGATTAATCACCGCCCCGCCGAAACTGCCGGTCCTAGAAATTTGAAATTTACACTATAGTTAGGTTATATAACGGAGGCAAGGGATAAGACGGGATTTTTGGAAATTCCACCCCTAAGGGATGGATTTCATCGTTTTTTTTTTAAATTCATCCCCTCAAGGGGTTAAAAAGGGGTTCAAAGTTTGTATGGGGAGCAAAAGTGAGAGACTTCAAATTTTTTACAGAGTCTCTGTTTAAATACAACAAAACCGGTTTTAGTAATATACCTATTGGGTTGGCCAAAAAGTCTTTGTCGATATTTTACTTGAACTCTCTAGAAAAGTATCGAAGGTTCTAGAAGTTATCGGGTACAGCTATATAAGCGGGTGGATGCAAGCTGCACTTTAGTAGTGTTGTATTGAAATCGCTTCAGATATTTAGTACAAAAATGCCAAAAATCTAATTACATGTGCGCCACGCGCTGCTTTACGAATTTGAATTGGGCCATAATGCAGCCGAAGCATACCGAAATATAGTGCATGCAATTGGACCTAATATAATCTCCGAGTCTGCATGTCGGGTTTGGTTTCAACGCTTTCGAAAGGGTGATTACAGTCTCGACGATCACCCGAGGACTGGCCGACCAACGGAAGTGGATTTGGACCTCGTGCGTTCTCTCATTGAAGCAAATCCATATGAAACAACGCGTTCTCTTGCAGTAACGTTTGGGTGCTCTAAGTCAAGCATTGAAAACGCCCTTCACGCTATTGGAAAAGTTTCTAAGTTAGCCCAGTGGGTTCCTCATGATCTGTCGGATATCAATCGTCAACAAAGGGTAGACTGCTGTATACAACTTCCATCGAGAAAACGTCATTTTCATTGGCTGGACAATATTATTACTGGGGATGAGAAGTGGTGCCTTTATGTGACTCATACCCGAAAGCGCCAATGGGTTGACGCACATGAAAAACCAAAACCAGAGCCAAAAACGGATATACACACGAAAAAAGTACTGCTCAGTGTATGGTGGGGCGTTCGTGGGGTCTATCATTGGGAGCTTCTACCTGATAGTACAACGATTACCGCAAGCGTCTATACCGAACAAATACAAAGATTGTCTGAAAAAATAGAAAAATTAAATCCGAAACTTGAGAGAGTAATAGTGTTACATGATAACGCCCGCCCTCATGTTGCAAAAATCACACAGCTTAAAATTGTAGAACTTGGATGGGAAGTTGTACCTCATGCACCATATTCACCGGACCTGGCTCCAAGTGACTATTATCTTTTCCGCTATCTTGGGAACTTCTTAAGGAACAAAAAATACTATAAAAGAGCAGACCTCGAATCAGACCTCGCTAAATATTTCGAATCTCAATCCGAGATATTTGGGAAGGACGGTATCCATTCTCTACCAGAACGTTGGCGACAAGTAATAGATAATGATGGTGCATATATTATCGATTAATTACTCATTTTGATTTTGTAAAAAATATATTTAAAAAAAACTATAGGAACGATAAAGACTTTCTGGCCAACCCAATAATATAGATAAATAAAGTAAAAACTGACCTACCCGTACTAAGTCGTGGCGGGTTAGAAATGCTAAAGTATGTCTGTCCGTAACCCCTTCACGCTTAAACTGCTGAACCGATCTAGATGAAATTTGGTGTGAATATAGTTCGAGTCCGAGGAAAGGACATAGGATAGTTTTCTTCTCATTCCTTAAGGAAGTGGAAGTTTGTATGAAATAGAGATAACTATTGTAGGTATCCGCTTGAAATAAAATAAAAGAATAGAGATACAATTCTAACGCGATGACCGAGCTCTACGCAGACGAAGTTGCGGGCAACAGCTAGTGTCATAATAAAATTGAACCTTTTTAACTACGGAGAACCCGAAGGACCCATGCCTATACTATACTGACCAAGGCGAAACGCGCATTAAATAATACGTGCATAGTATAAATTAATTAAATTATATCTGACTTGCATGAAAATGAGGTCTATGCTTTGGTTTTATTTTTTATTGTGTTTTAGTCCCGCCACACTGCTGAAATTATCCTTCACCGAAATTCAGCCTGCATGTGGGGCGTCGTAGTTATTTCAGATAGTACCTACATACCTATGTTATATAATATTATCTGGAGAAATGCGCCGAGAAAGTTCGAGCAAACCACAACTCTGTAATACTATTATAGGTACTATTCTATGCCATAAGCCACAACTCATCGGGTACATCTACATAGTCCAATCAACAAAGCAATTAATTGGCCCCACCAATATGTTCTCCGATCGTCCGCAAAGTTGGGCTAATAATTAAATAATTGTAGGTACCTAATTAATCTAAATTATTAGCAATATAAACTTCAATATAAATATCCATGCTAATTAAAAATACACACAAATTACATTTATTTAACTTTTCAACGAATATTAAGATTTAAGTTAGGTAAAGGTAAATATTTAAAGAACCTAGGTAAATGAAGTAAAGAAGTAGGTATGTACCCTGCATAAGTATAGGTAAATACTGAATAAACGGCAAAATACCGAAAAAATAGCATTCCGTAATCCCGTCGTCATAAATATGAATAGGTAAGGTATTGTTCCAAATGAATCATCAGGTAGCCAACCAATAGCCATATCGAACAAGACGCAGGTATTACGTAGTACCTACCTACCTAGCTAGCTACAATACAACCGTAGTAAACAGTTACACGGAGCACTAACGTACCGGCACCAGATAAGGGTAAGGTATGAAAGAAACAAGAAGTGCTGTTGCGTCGTCGCCAGTCCAGTCTTACTGCGACCCGTGGCTTGGTCGGTTGTTCGCTATAAGTTGTATACATTCCCTGTCAGTGCACCATACTAACCGGTGAGTCGTTATAGGTAGTGTAATTAACGTGTATCAAAAACGTGAGAAAATACCTTTAGCATTACGAACAATCGGTTGGACGAGTTACGTTTATTAGTTATGTGCATTATCATTTATCATTGTGACAATCATATCAAGACTTAGCCAGTGTTCTAATTCTATTTACGATAAATATTTTTATGCGGTGGAAAATAAAGATTCAACCTCAGGTTTTAGGATTAACTTACTTAACTAATTAAATTAACAATCATTTAATCGCTCAATGAAACTTGTAAAACTTCATGTAGGTAATTAACTTAACAATAACTATGATCGATAACAGTTTACTGTCGGCATTTATTTTTGGCATATTTTTGGTCGTTACCTTATCATTACCAATGCATAATTATGTTGCTATAGCGATGTTTATTATATTGGCCTTCATTCGTCCTACTATAGATGCTGGCCACAGAAATATATCAAGATAGAAGGAAAGAGTTCGGCAATTTGTAGGGAGACCGAGCGTGTAACATTTTGCGTAGGTACTTTGACGTCACGAGCGTAATTTAGTGATGAGAAACATAAGCCGCGCGAAAACGATTCAAAAGGATCGATTAGAAGTATTAGAACTCGGCACCGATTCTATGCATCGATTTAAAATATCGATAAGAACCGACAGAGGAAATGATTATTATTTTCGACAGAAGAAATGTTTTGACAGAGGAAATGAGTAAGCTCAGAATTTAAATCGAAAAATATAAATGCAGGTAGGTACCTACCTAATAACCAATAAATTGCGTTACATTTTAGTAATTTGTACATATTAGCCGCTCCAGTTATTAACTAAGTACCTATAAACGTGTACCATTTTCAGGGTTCCGTACCCTAAGGGTAAAACGGGACCATATTACTAAGACTCCGCTGTCCGTCCGTTTGTCACCAGACTGTATCTCATGAAAAGTGATAGACAGTTGAAATTTTCACAGATGATGTTTTTCTGATGCCGCTATAACAACAAATGCATATTAATTTAATATGCATAAGAATACAATAAATATTTAAGGGGGCTCCCATACAAAAGATATAATTTTTATTGCCGTTTTTATAGATAATGGTACGGAACCCTTCGTGCGCGAATCTGACCCGCACTTGGCCGGTTTTTTATATATTCTTTGTTACAGACCATGGAAAAATCAAAGAAGTCCCGCGAAGAAATATTAGAAGCTAAGAGGAAAGCGATTAATAATATTTGTTTTGCACTACGTACATTATATAGCTGCATAATAATATAAGAACGTAATTATTATTTCGTCTGTTTTCAAATTCAATTTTAATAATCGAGTAAGAAAATCGCAGTGCACAGCACTATTCTTTAGTTTTGACAGAAAAAATGACTATCGACCTTGAACGTGACTCGACAGTTTGAATAGCTTATTTTTACATTGCTGGTTTTGAACGCACGCCAAGTCTGGCTCGTCAAATTAAAGCCGCAATGGAAAGCTAGCGTTGACACACAATCGCCCGCTACCGTTATGATGAAAATAATAAAATATTTCGTTTTTTAATTATTAACAGATATTTAAGGACAAATTGTACTTACCAATGAAAGGAAATACCTCGATTAACAGCTCCAACTTTCTTGGAAGTGTTTGAACAATTAATTATTGCGCAACGAACCATTTTGTTTTTAAAACCTGGCGTCGCACGCATAACGCGATCGGGAGCACACTGAAGTTTGCGGCGAGCAGTTGTGTCTCCGGGACGTAATTTCGCCACGCGAGGTACATACACTCGTTCCTTCTATCTTGATATATTTCTGTGATGCTGGCAGAAGATGACTTCATTAACCTATTATGAGACCGCCTACATAGATTATTTATCCACCCAAAATAGTGGCTAAGGAAATGTGACATGTGACATTTGTAACATATGTTGGTATGTAGGTAGGTTTAAATATAGGAATTATCGTCCACCGCCACCTTATAATAAACAGTCTTGCATTTAACGCCATTGTGTTTTATTCAATACTCTCCAACTGGCGACGAAACGGTGAATTATAGTCGGTATCAATCAATATGCCTTACGGGAAGTTACACGAATTCGACCTACACGGCCAAGGGAATTGGGAAGCATACGTTCGGCTGGTGGATCAGTATATTTTGCTCAACGATATTAAAACCGAGCTGCGCGTGGCCACGTTAGTAACTCATGTCGGCGCGGCTACCTACGAGCTTATGTGCGATTTGTGTGCTCCCGATCATCCAGAAAATAAGGAGTTCAAGGATTTAGTGGACCTCGTCAAAAATCACCTGAACCCAAAAAGATCAGAAATAGCCGAGAGGCATATTTTCCGACAACGGCGACAAGCAGCAGGGGAAACTGTTGGAATTTTCCTTCAAAATTTAAAACATCTAGCAACATATTGCAATTTTGGCACAAAACTGGAGGAAAATCTGCGTGACCAATTTGTTTCCGGCCTCAGAAGCGAGGAGATGAGGTCGCGTTTGTTCGCGGAACCCACGTTGGACTACAAAAAGGCGGTGGATCTGGCGCTCGCTTTGGAAGCAGCTGAGCGGCACGCCGAGACGGCGGGAGCCGGCAGCGGCGGCGGGGCGGCAGCGGCAGGACTCGGGCAGGGCGCGGCCGGCCTGCACCGCGTGGGCGCGGGGCCCGCGGCGGCGAAGCGGCGGCCCGCTTGCTGGCGCTGTGGCCGGGACGGACACGGGCCTAACAAGTGCAGGTACAAGTCGTACACTTGCAACCAGTGCAACGAAAAAGGACACTTGTCTACGGTGTGTAAGAAAAGTGACAAAGTGGTAAGTGGTAGTGCCGGCAGGTCCAAATATCAGAATTACATGGATCGCGATAATTCTGACAGCGACGCCAGTGATGGTATGTACAATATTCTATCGGGAAAAAGCACAATTAAAGATGGACCTTATTATTGTGACCTTATGGTTGAAAATCGCAATGTTTTATTTGAAATTGACACGGGCAGCAGAATATCGGCAGTGTCGAAAGAATTTTATGACACACATTTTTCTCATTTGCGTTTACAGAAAGATAACATTAAATTACATTCATATACGGGAGAAGCTATAATTCCATTGGGGCGCATTAATGTGCGAGTAACCAGCGGGTGCGAGTCAGCTGATTTACCGTTATTCGTTATCAGCAACGGTGGGCCGCCTCTGTTAGGCCGGCTATGGTTGCGCAAATTAAATCTCGGTTCAATCAAGTTAAACAAAATAACGGATAGCACTGATCCGACTGTGCTCCAATTGAAAAATGAATTCCCCGAAGTCTTTGATGACAGAATAGGTACTTTTAAAACAAAAATTAAATTACATTTAAAAGACACTTCTCCGATCTTCTGCAAGGCCCGACCCTTACCTTTGGCGCTGCGGATGCCAGTCGAACGCGAGCTTGAAAGGTTGCAATCAGAACAAGTCATATATAAAGTGGAGACCTCAGAGTACGGGACACCTATAGTACCCGTGATCAAGCGCGACGGCTCGATACGCATCTGCGGCGACTACAAGGTCACGGTCAATAAATGTTTAAAAGAGTTTCATTATCCGTTGCCTCGCATTGAACAGCTGTTCGCTGCTTTAAGTGGCGGTGAACAGTTCACTAAATTGGATCTAAAAAATGCGTATTTGCAACTGGTTCTCGATGACGCCTCACAACCTCTAACTGCGATAACTACTCATGTGGGCACCTTTGTATACCGACGGGCCCCGTTTGGAATTAAATGTTTGCCCGAAATCTTTCAAAAACTTATCGAGGAGACACTCAGCGGGTTAGAGGGGGTTGTGGCTTTCATCGATGACATTTGTGTCACCGGTAAAAATAAACAACATCACATGCAAAATTTAAAAGCTGTTTTGACTCGACTAAGGGAGGCAGGTTTACGCATAAAGTTTGAAAAATGTGAGTTCTTCAAAGATGAGGTGTGTTACCTAGGGTATAGAATAAATAAGAATGGTTTGCATACGGACAAAGATAAAATTGCCGCGATTGAAAATTTGCCCGTGCCACAAAACGTGTCACAACTTAGAGCCGCTTTGGGTCTCGTTAATTATTATTCACGTTTTATACCCAATATAAGCACTATTCTAAAACCCCTGTACGCATTGCTAGCGAAGGGTACCCGCTGGCAGTGGACACATTTATGTGATCAGTCTTTCAAACAGGTTAAAGATGAGTTGCTGAATAGCCCCGCGCTAGCACATTACGAGCCCTCATTGCCGCTGGTGTTATGCGTGGATAGCAGCGCATACGGCCTGGGAGCGGTGCTGGCGCAGCGCTACCCGGACGGGACCGAGCGCCTCGTGTGCTGCGCCTCGCGCACGCTCAGCGAGACCGAGCGCCGCTACAGCCAGATCGATAAGGAGGCCCTGGCCATCGTCTACGGGGTCAACAAGCACCATCAATACCTTTTCGGTCGTAAGTTTACCCTTCGCAGTGATCACAAAGCACTCACCTATATTTTTGGTCCAAAACACGGCATACCTCAAACGGCCGCGAGCCGTTTACAGAGGTACGCAGTGCGACTGGTAGCGTACGACTTCGACATAGAATTCGTATCGACGGACAAAAACGGCAACGCGGACTGTCTATCCCGCTTGCCGCTGCCAATAGGGTCGAGGAAAAACAACGGAGAGGACGACGCGGCATATTTACATTTTGTAGAAGAAACTTTCCCTTTAAGCCACAGGGACGTGGCCAGGGAAACACAAAAAGATGTAACGCTATGTAAGATATACGGATATATCATGAGCGGGTGGCCCTCGGAAACGGAAATCGAGAATGAAAAACCGTACTTCCACCGCAAGGACACGCTGCACATCGATCATGGGTGCATAGTGTGGGGGTATCGAGTGGTAGTTCCCGGTAGCTTGCGGAGACAGGTAGTGGAGGAGGTGCACGCGGGTCACATGGGCATGGTGCGCATGAAACAGATCGCGCGCTGCTACGTGTGGTGGCCCGGGCTGGACGCCGACCTGGAGCAGCGCGCGCGCTCGTGCGACGCCTGCCGCGCCCAGCTGGACGCACCGCCGCGGGCCGCCCCGGCTCCCTACGCTTGGCCTGCGGAACCCTGGCTGAGGCTCCATGCCGACTTTTTACATCATAATGGTCGGTCATATTTACTCGTCATTGATGCACATTCAAAGTGGATCGAGGTGTTTCTAATGACGAGTGGCACGTCAGCCGCAGCAGTGACCGGTAAACTACGAGAGTGTTTCGCGAGGTTCGGCTTACCCGTACAGCTGGTAACAGACGGCGGTCCTCCCTTCACGTCTCACGACTTTGAGGCGTTCCTGCAAAAAAATGGTGTGTTTCACGTGATCACGGCTCCATACCATCCGTCGAGTAATGGAGCCGCAGAGAACGCAGTTAAAACTGTAAAAAAAGTTTTGAAAAAGGCGTCGTCTGAAGGTAAGGATACTGAAAACGTCCTTTCAAAATTTTTACTGCAATATCGCAATAGTCCCCACAGCAGCACGGCACGCGAGCCGGCCTCGGCGATGCTGGGGCGGCGGCTGCGCACGCGCCTCGACCTGCTGCGCGCCGGCAGCGCCGCGCCCGCCAACCGCGTGCAGGCGGCGCAGACCGCGCAGCTGCGCAATGCCGGCGGCGCGATGCGTGAGCTACACCAAGGCGACCCGGTGTTGGTGAGAAACTACTCTAAATATGGCCCCAAATGGACAGAGGGTTCAGTGACCCAACGCACCGGCGCCGTCACTTATAATGTAAAGGTTGGGGAACAAGACGGGAACAGGCACATTGATCAACTAATAAAAAAAAAACTAGTACGCTATTCACTACCGACTGATAACTTAATGCCTGAACCCGATATTCCGGTACCTACGGCGGCCGGATGTAACTCAAATGTTCCTAGACCCGAATCCCCAGAATTCCGTGATGCAGAAACATTATGGGAAGATAAGGGGGATGCAAATGGTGACAACTCACCGCCCGCGCTGAGCCCGCCGGGCCGCGAGCCGGCGCCGGCGAGCCCAGACCGGGCGAGAGCATTGCGCCCGCGTGTTAAACGCAATTACAAAGTTTAGGTATTAATGAAAATACTATACTAATATCTTTGTCCGTAGGCTGACCTCCGAATACCTAATGTGTCAGTATGCAAATTAATGTACTTAATATAAAATATACAACATAGGACAATAATTTTATCTCGATAAGTAGTCTAAGTACCTAGTTATTGTATTTAAAGGCATAGTTACGTACGTTTTAATGTATAAGTGCCTACGAACGCGCTGCGCGCGAACTGACGCTTTTAATGATCTGTTATCGTGGTAAAATAGATATAAGCATAGAATAAATCATTTCATACACATTTGTAACAATAACTAGTAGCTATAAGTACTTATTGCAAATTTTTCTTTCATTGTTTTTACAATATTCAATGTCATTAACTCATTAATCTTAGTAACAACACATATGTATAAAAACATAAATGTAACTAACATATAGCAATAATGGTCACGTTTCATGTTAACAACTTACAATTTTATTTGAACTGTCCGAATTGTATCTAATTAGGCGCTTCAAAAAGCTACTTTACTGTCCAAGCGTGAAGATTCAAAATACAATGACAAGTTTTATAAAATGTCGGACATTTTAAATATTATTTACTATACTTTGTAGTACACGAACGTTGAACATTTTGATTCTGCACCCTATGACCACTACTAAAGGTCTTGTTTCGCATGTTAATTTCGCTTGTAAATCTTTTGTTTACTATTTATACTTTTTGCTAACTTTTTTTCTGAGAGGGGGAATGTAACATATGTTGGTATGTAGGTAGGTTTAAATATAGGAATTATCGTCCACCGCCACCTTATAATAAACAGTCTTGCATTTAACGCCATTGTGTTTTATTCAATACTCTCCAACATTGATAAGAGGAAAAGACACATTAATAAAACTGACTAAATGATATACTCAGATCAACAATGTAGTCAAATACAAACATCCTACTTAAGCATAGAAATACAGAGTAGAACTGAGTAGTTATAAATACCTATACTATGTATGTTCATCTCCCACGCGCATCTAGTCTCGTAGATACGATACACAAAGCGCGCGTGCATTTCCGTTGCATCACCATCACTAGCCTGACACCTCTATGGTGTAAGCCGTGAAACCATTCATTGACCCCGCGTTTTTACCGCTAGGCATTTATATAGATAGATACTCGATGCAGGCGCATCCAGTGCGTCTCATTCATACGCATAAATTAAGTGACGCGTCCTAGGTTTCCCGCGCCGCGAGCGTGTTTGACTGCTGGCTCATCTTCGATTCGATGTCTCATGCAATTATTCACACAAATTGAGGAATTTAGCTAGTAAATGTTATCAAGAGATAAGCTTTGAATATATAAATGTTTATATTAAGAGTATTAAAACTCATCTAGTTAGGTTGGGGGGGGGGGGGGGGGGGGGGGGGGGGTAGGAAAGGTGAATAACTTGTTAATTCCGATTCCGAAAATAAACTATAGCTTGGTGTGGTGGTGGTGGGTGTACGTTCGACCATGGGACTTATTAACATGTTTACAGTCCCCGGGGGCTATGAAGTCAATCCTGAGACATGCTTCTAGGGTTGTTACACGTTCGATCATTGTATCGATAAAATTCGAGTCAATTGTGAGTTAAGTCGAATGCAGTTCTCTACTAACTGTAATAAAAAAATATTTATCAGATGTATATGAAGGAAAGTGAAGAAAAAACATCTAGGTAGAGATAATATATATATTCTTTACTTTATTATGTATCACTTTCCGAAGCACGGATGGCGTCAACGTCAAAATTATCTACATCGGTAAGCTTCGCTCTTGTTCTCTTGTTGGGAGAATGTAGAACATTATCTTCCATGCCAGTCTCACCCAATTTTTCTTTCGTGATTTTTATAATAGTTTTTTTGCTCATATCGAGAGCATCTGCAACTCGATCCAACACCGTTGTCACGGGTAATATCGGTCCGCCGTTTTCTCTTTCAAAATAGTCACGAACACGTATGATAAGCTCACGAGACTGACTGTTAAGAACGAATTTCTTTGATCGTTTCAGCATTTTAACAAGTCCAAATAGTTAGCATTTCAAATTCCAAGTTAACAAGCCCTTGCTTCAATCTGCTCCTTGTTCAATGGGTGAGATGGGGATGCGATGGCACTAGGTATTAATAGCCAAAAACATGTACAAGTTTAGCACAATCAAAATTATCAACCTTTGGAAGCGTACAATACCTACTTAAAATAGTTTTATCATACCTATATTGACGTTTCATTGAATTTATTGACAGGAAATATGGTAAATAATAAATAACTTTGCATTCAAATTCAAAACGTTTTCTCTAGGTAAAAAGAGTTCCATTCCTAGAGGTTAGTAATAAAGAAACAAACGCATTTATTTATTAATATTTATAATTAACTGAAGGAGAATATTACTAATATTACAATTAAGTAATACGTTTTATTTACATTAATGGACATCATCATAAATCATAAACAATATTTTTGGCTATACGAACTTCTTAACGTGTATCGATATATTGTCTGTGATATTTTTGCCACTCACTATTCAGTCACACGCAACTACAGAGTATATACTATATCTATGCACGCAATAAGTAAATATGTATTTTTTTCCTATGGTTGACATTGTCATTATTCAGAAACTTCATAGTTGCGCAATGTGTCAGGATTTACTTCGTATCCGCGGGACAATAATACTCGTAGCGTTCTACAGAGAAGTTGTTTTGTGGTATAGTTAGTCCCTAGATTGTATTACAAGGAAGCAAAATGCAATATTTCATCGAGAGATAGCGTAGCGTGTTGAATCCCGAACGAAGGGAAGGACTCCATAATAGAATCCGGAGCGTAGCGAGAGAAACTCATTGGATACCCTCTTCGTAATAAGGCACTGGTCCCACCGCTGGCGAGTAGCGAGTATCTACTCTCATAGTAATTCTACTCGCTTGAGATGCGCTTGAGCGACAAAACGAGTGACGAGTAGAATTACTATGAACGCTGCTCGCCGGCGGTGGGACCAGCCAGGGCCTAACTGGGTGATATTTATCATCATTAAACCCTAAGTAAGAGAAGAATACTATGGGAAATTTATTATTTACCTATTCAGTGCGAGACTTGTGACTAATACTGACTACTCTAAATGTTATCAACAGTGTAATTTGGTACGCATATCCAGTCATTAATGAACGCAGAAATTTAACTAGTTTCTTATGCACACGTAACGCGAGTAGACAAACCAGTTAGGTATGCAGTTACATGAAACTATTACAAGATTTATTCAATAAGTTAGGTACAAATATTAGAACCATTTGCACGACTGCTTTTTTCAATGACATGGTTGTAAGAAATTGACTTGTAGTATAGCTAAGAATATTAAAGAAAACTGCACTCAAATCGGCCGCTAGGGAGCTACGATGCCAAAGAAAGACACACATACATAAACAGATAGATACACATTTGAAACTTATAACACCCCTCTTTTTCGTTGTGCGTCGGGGGTTAACAAACACTTATAAATCTTTAATTATTACCTATACTAATTGATATGTGTTTAAACATGCCTTGCATTGCATGTTACCGAGTTACCGGACGACGTACACCGTAGATATGGCCACTGGACGAAAAGAAAGAACGTGACCGGTAGGTAATTGGGTGTTTAGGGTTAGGGTCGTTATCCTTTCATATAGTTCACGAATTATTTTTGACTAGCGACCTGCCCCGGCTTCGCTCGGGTGCAAAATTTCTAATTATATATATAAACCGTCCTCTTGAATTACACTATCTATTAAAAAAAACTGCATCAAAATCTGTTGCGTAGTTTTTAAAGATTTTAGTATATATACAACGGGACAGGCAGCAGGAAGCGACTTTGTTTTATACTATGTAGTGATTAGACATTTTATTCAGTAATCATAATCAGTCATTTATTTCCTAAAACGGAAATATACTCGGACTTGTGACCTTTGCCGCTAATCTCACCGACAGCGCGGTGAGCAGAGTCAGGGGTACCTAGCAATTCATCTGCTAGCTAGTATAGTTTGTAGTACACAACTGTAAGGCCAAGTGCTGTCAAATTAACGCAAGCAAAAATCTACCTAACAGTCAGAGCTCTAAGTCGAGTTTTGCTTGCGTTCGTTTGACAGAATTTGGCCTTAGTTTTGTACGAACTATACCTAACAATAAGCTCTAAACCACATACAATGGGAAAAGCCTCTGCCTGGCCAATAATGTTACAGCGGAATTTCATTGAAGCTACTATTGTAACGACTGCAGTCGCACATGGGTGAAAAGTAATGTAATGTGTGTCTTATCTGGTTAATACATGGCATTAAACTTTGGCTTGTGGATATCTTTAAGGTCCTTCGAACCGGATTATAGGTAAGTGAAGTGACACAGAACATATTATTCTTAAATTAACAAGACGCGTGTCATTATCACTTTATCCACTCATAGTTGAAGGGTTCAGTATGCCTTAGATGTAATGTATTTAGGGCTGCCATCCGTCCGGGTTTTCCCGGATTTGTCCTAGTTTGGAGGCCGTCCGGGGGCCGTCCGGGCGGGGTGTCAAGAAGTGTCCGGGGAAAACCCGGACACTTTTCATGTAAGGAAGCACCTCACTGAATTTAAAGGGCTTGTTTTTTTAAAATATTATTTTCGGACTCGTCCGGGGAAAAAATGCGATTTACGCCAAATGTCCGGGTTTTTTTGAATCTTTGTCCGGGTTTGGCAAAATTCGAGATGGCAGCCCTAAATGTATTACATGTAATACCGTCCCAAGTTTCTATCAAAATCAGCACACATGATTATGAACCTATACTTAGTCTTTTTAAAAGAGCCGGATAATGTATACATATCTTTGACGTCGACTGTATATACATATCCATTATCAAAGTATGGTTGCCGTGGGCGTTTAATTTGAGGTTCGTAAAAAAGTAAATATTACGCGATAAGATAAAGCTGTGACCACGCCGTGTCTGTCCTTGATCACAAAAGTACCCGTTTTAGAATTTGTAAGTTTACCTTTGCGTATTTTTCAATGAATGAGTTGGTATCTATATAACATCTATCTATCTACATAAAAACATTTATGTCACACCTGGCCATAAAGCGGCAATTACCGCACGCTCAGCGCGCGGGAAATCCCACTTTCTGGCCAGGGGGTGACATAAAACTTTGTACTTAACACGGGCGGTAATAAAGAAAGCCTCAGATCGCATATTTATCGCCCTTGCCTTCGGCTCGGGCGTCAAATACCTGCGATCTGAGACATTCTTTTTTTACCGCCCTTGTTAGGTAATGTACTATTATCTAGTCTAGATAAAGTCATTAGCACCATACGTATTATGTAGTGCCAGTCACAGAGCCAAGTACCTACACTTGTCTATCCTGGAATTTATAATTATTTTAGGTATGCTAAATATTTACAGCGAGTATTTTTCATACTTACCTATAACCGCAAATTCTAAAGGTACTAATACTGTAGGTACTAAGGGTAGTTAGTACCTACTGAACTGACAAGGAATTTGAATATATGTCAATTTTGGACTCTAATTCAATAGAAATAGAGTCCAAAAATGACAAACATTCTAATTCCAGTACCCTAGTTTATGTATGCCCTAACAAACATACCTAAGGTACCTACATTTTCCATGTTTTATGAAAATTAAGTAGCGATTTTATTTATAAAATTTTAAAATAATTCAGCGCACTGTGCACACATTTATCACTGTCATGTTTTATGTGACGTTTTAGTTCATTTCGGCCATAAAACATGACGCTGACGGTAACCTAGCGTCACAGAATAGTATAATAGTCACAGAAATATATCAAGATAGAAGGAACGAGTGTATGTACCTCGCGTGGCGAAATTACGTCCCGGAGACACAACTGCTCGCCGCAAACTTCAGTGTGCTCCCGATCGCGTTATGCGTGCGACGCCAGGTTTTAAAAACAAAATGGTTCGTTGCGCAATAATTAATTGTTCAAACACTTCCAAGAAAGTTGGAGCTGTTAATCGAGGTATTTCCTTTCATTGGTAAGTACAATTTGTCCTTAAATATCTGTTAATAATTAAAAAACGAAATATTTTATTATTTTCATCATAACGGTAGCGGGCGATTGTGTGTCAACGCTAGCTTTCCATTGCGGCTTTAATTTGACGAGCCAGACTTGGCGTGCGTTCAAAACCAGCAATGTAAAAATAAGCTATTCAAACTGTCGAGTCACGTTCAAGGTCGATAGTCATTTTTTCTGTCAAAACTAAAGAATAGTGCTGTGCACTGCGATTTTCTTACTCGATTATTAAAATTGAATTTGAAAACAGACGAAATAATAATTACGTTCTTATATTATTATGCAGCTATATAATGTACGTAGTGCAAAACAAATATTATTAATCGCTTTCCTCTTAGCTTCTAATATTTCTTCGCGGGACTTCTTTGATTTTTCCATGGTCTGTAACAAAGAATATATAAAAAACCGGCCAAGTGCGGGTCAGATTCGCGCACGAAGGGTTCCGTACCATTATCTATAAAAACGGCAATAAAAATTATATCTTTTGTATGGGAGCCCCCTTAAATATTTATTGTATTCTTATGCATATTAAATTAATATGCATTTGTTGTTATAGCGGCATCAGAAAAACATCATCTGTGAAAATTTCAACTGTCTATCACTTTTCATGAGATACAGTCTGGTGACAAACGGACGGACAGCGGAGTCTTAGTAATATGGTCCCGTTTTACCCTTAGGGTACGGAACCCTGAAAATGGTACACGTTTATAGGTACTTAGTTAATAACTGGAGCGGCTAATATGTACAAATTACTAAAATGTAACGCAATTTATTGGTTATTAGGTAGGTACCTACCTGCATTTATATTTTTCGATTTAAATTCTGAGCTTACTCATTTCCTCTGTCAAAACATTTCTTCTGTCGAAAATAATAATCATTTCCTCTGTCGGTTCTTATCGATATTTTAAATCGATGCATAGAATCGGTGCCGAGTTCTAATACTTCTAATCGATCCTTTTGAATCGTTTTCGCGCGGCTTATGTTTCTCATCACTAAATTACGCTCGTGACGTCAAAGTACCTACGCAAAATGTTACACGCTCGGTCTCCCTACAAATTGCCGAACTCTTTCCTTCTATCTTGATATATTTCTGTGATAATAGTATTACATCTATCGTGCTAGCTCTAGCTGGGCCGCTTGTGGTTATATAAAAAATACCTACAGCCTGTGGATTAAGATATTTAAGATAAGCCAATAATTTGTAAAATAACTGTTTCCCGTTACAGCTCTCGATAGTCTCGATAATATATATATGAATACCATATTTTATCGGTAGGTATTCGGTATACCCACCTATTAGTCAATCGTCTAATCTTTTAGGTATAGGTATTCAAACCGCGGCTCTGACTTGTTCAATGTAGTAATAAGGGTCAATCATTGATAGTAGATTAATTAACCATTATCTATTACTAAACTTATTCCGTGCCTTTATTAAAATGAAGGCCTTTCTCCTAACAGACATTGTTTCAATGTGCGAGTTTCTATTTTCTATGTACCTACTGATCACAATGGAGGGGAGTAAATTTAAAAATGGTTTTACTTAATTTTTCTAATATATTTACTTGGAATACTTGGATATCCGCTGAGCTGTTATTGACGGTTACCAATAGTTTCGCTACTGGTTGAACTAGTTGGTTACGCTAAGTATAGTTACCTACGGATCTCGGGGTCACAGCTATAAAATGGTGACAAAGGCTACCTAACCATCTGACCTTTATCATGTGAATATAAATATATTGACGTCAATTAAAAGTATCTGAAAACTTTTTACGAAAACGATAGGTAGGTACAGACTTTGAGTATGTATAAAACTAAGGTTTTTTCTTGCGCCATTTTGACAGATTTCTCCTCATAGTCCTCATGGTTCGATTCCTGTCCCGCTGGACAGCACGAGATCTTTTAAGGCCGAAATTGTCTAAAACGTTACATAAAACATAACCACGTGTCGTGCTTTATGTTTAGAATAGCTGAGCTGGGTGACCTACATCACCTACATATAACACAATACGTAAATAATTAAAAAGCGAGACGTATTTACAACTGTGAGTTACAAGTAGGCAATTGTAGAATTTTTAAAAGTTGATCGTCTTGTTTACGGAGATGTATCTTAGCTAATGTTTTGTTTGTCGGGGGAGTCTGATTGGGGTAAATGGCCGTGAGTTTCAGACATATTGAAATATGCTGAACTCACATCTTTAGGGTCGGATATCCAGTTCCAAACGTGCCACCACCGGGACAAGCAACTGCTCATGATTACGGACCGCGAACAGCTCTGAAATCGTGTCCAGCTATATTCGACCTTAACACATTCATTGCCTACGTGCTACGCGCTATGCTCGTAGACGATAACATGGTTTTTCTGCTTTTTAGCGACAACTGTCTACGAACGGAGAACCCGATGTAGTGTCCTCGGTGTGACCCCCGTTTCATTATATTTTAAAAACCTACTTAAGGGGAGGTATCCCCAACGCAAATGTCCCGCTCTAACACGCCTGAGTTTACAATTAACCATTCAGCTCTCTACGCAAGCTCTGCGCGCAGTTTCGTAAATATTTAGCTCTAGTCATTAAGCCAATCATTTTATCAAAGCAAACCCTGCGAATTTGTCTATAACTATTTAGGATCTTTAATTGAGTACAAAAATTAAATGTTAAATATCAGTAATATAGCCGTAGTATTGAAAATACATTCCAAAAAGGGGTAACTTCGCGATTTTTTTCTATCAAGCGAAATTCATCAGGTCATGTAACTGACTGCGAATTTGACTAGACAAGATCCTTATGTAACACATATATTTTTTTAGATTTTAATACACTATATTCTATGTCTCAGATGGTTTTTAGAAACTCAAAAGTGGTAATACCCGGCCTTAATGTATTTTGTTATTTCTTTTCAGATAATGGGAAACGTATTGTTCTCCGTGATATGGCTCCTAATCCTGATCTTCATAGGATTCTGGATTGCGGGCATTGCTGCCGGCTTATACATCCTCATTATCCCCTTCACAGTATGCGTAGAAGCTTTAACAGTACGTATACATTTTCTTACAATAAGTAAAGTAGTTAACTAGTTATCCAAACAAAGTTATACGTTAACCGAGCGGAAGCACGCGACTTTCAACTGCTTTCAATCTCAATCCGGAGGTCACGGGTTCGAATCCCGGCTCGTACAGTCAGCAAAAGTAACTACGTATATGAAGATGTCAAGTCTTTATTGTAAGGAAACAAGAACTGACATCTTCATATGCATTAACTACGCATACCTACACTTTTGATGCTGACTATACCACTGGGGTTTTCAAAAAAACTTATGTACGGGGCCGTACATTATTTCCGGTGACCGAAAACATCGTGAGGAAACCAATTTAATCCCAATAAGGCCTAGTTTTCACTTTGGGTTGGAAGGTCAGATGGCAGACTTAAGCCCACGTCATTAGGTTTTGAGCATTGTGGTGTGGTCTAGTCAGCGGTAGTAATGAAATCGTCATATATAGAGCCAAATCCAGTCGATCCGATCAGTAGCTCTAGTATAAGTTTTTTCGAAACATTAACTAATTCGAACGCGTTAGCGTTTTGTCTCAAAATGTATGAAAGTGGTATGAAAACGTGAACAGCGCCTCTGGGGGTCACTAGTGGAAACTAAAACAGCGAGTATAACATTTGTTGCTAACCGATGAACGCGCGTATTTCAAACTCGGTGAGAGCGTTTTCATACATTTTGAGACAAAACGCAAACGCTGTTTCGAAAAAACTTATAGCTACTACTAGAGCTACAGAAAACTTTGAAACGAATATAAACTTTGACGTTATGAAACTATAGTTGCAATTTTAATAATAAGACAAATGCTTATGGATGCCGCGTCATATTAAATTACAACGGCAGAAATTGGACATAGATATTTAAGTAGCTTCAATCAATAAGTTGATTGCTCTAATAAAAATATTTTGTGTTACAGGGACTAACGGACTTCTTACTTAAAGTTCTTCAATTTCCAAGATACTGTGCCCAATCTATGGTGGATGGCAAGGGATTTAATTAATATACAAAGCTAGTCTTAATTTAATATTCCGCACTAATCAGTGCCATAACTTTTAATATTAACTACTTATATGAATATGAAGCTTTTAAATGTTATTTAATAGATATTTGATATAAACTTTAATTTGTACTTGTCTGTTATTTTTGAATTATCATGACCTAATAATAATTAGTATAGACGGCAGTAGACAAACCTCCTGACCACCACAGTCACTTATACATGACCAGAGGCGCCGTGCTACAACTACAACGCCACTGTCATGTCTAGATGACAACACGTACAATGTAAAGGCAATCTACGTGCTATGAAATAAGGTTCATTTTCCGTTTTTTGCTACTAAAGACTTTGGCGTGTGAGACACGACTTAACGGTATTTCTGTGGCGGTCAAGATGTTAAATATCTTAACACTTTCAGTGCCAAGAACTCCCCTAAGGAGTTCCCTGCTCGTAGCTATAATATAATGAAGAGGAAATTGCGTGATAGCATACGTTTCCTCGTATGAAGGGGAAATTGTGTAGCTCTACGAAAAGCTTGGCAGCGAATGTGTTAAAATGCCAGACCGTCTCCTAGTCGACATTGTTACAATGTACTATCGAACCAACTGAATCGTGACCCACCGTGGAACCTTGTCACAGAAAATGTCATAGTGACATCGTACTGCCTGACAAGGAAAATCATTGACACTTTCTGTGACAAGGTTCCACGGTGGGTCACGATTTAGTTGGTTCGATAGTACCTAGACTTCCTGTGTACTGGTAATATATGTACCTACTATAGAGGTACCTCTATAGAGTTATCCATTCGAGGCCCAGGAACGCTACGTGTTACGCTACGTAGCAACATTTTTCCGCAAAGCAACTACCTCAACAAAACTATTTATATCCATTCGGATAGCCAGGCGGCGCTCTTGGCCCTCGGCTCGGATGTTATAACGTCCAGGCTGGTCGAGAACTGCCGGGAAACATTAAATAACCTTGGAACGAAAAACAAGGTTATTTTACGTTGGGTACCGGGGCATGCAGGCATCGAAGGTAATGAAAAAGCCGACGAGCTTGCAAGAGCGGGGGCGAAGGGGGTGCTCTGCGGGCCAGAACCGTTCTGTGGCATCCCCAAAAGTCTGACCAAGCTCACCCTGAAGACCTACTGTTTTTATAAAACCATTCAGGCCTGGAGAGCGATCCCAGGTCTGAACCATTCCAAGGCACTAATCAAGGCCTTTAGCAAAAAGGCGTCATCAGATGCCTTATTGCTAAGCAGGAACCAACTACGCATATTGGTAAGGGTGCTTACAGGGCATTGCTGCCTAAATAAGCACATGCACACGATAGGTTTGAGTGACACAAGGCGGTGCAGACTCTGCTTTGAAGCGGAGGAGACGCCTGCACACATCCTAACCGAATGCCCTAGCCTAATGCGTAGTCGTAGCTCATTGCTGGGCAAGCACATCATGCGCCCGGATGAGATTAAGTGTCTCGAGTTCAGAAAAATCCTGCAATTCTTTGAGTTTGCAGGACTTGACCGAGAATTGTAGTATGTGGCGATCACAATAGATCAGCAATGGTCGCAGTGACACGAGGGCTGAGAAGCCCGGGAATAGCCACTACATCTAAAATAAAAAATAATAAACATTTTTCCGCATGGTAACGGAAATCACACGTAGAGGGTAGATGCATGACTTGAATGGGTGTCAGCATGGAACAGAACGAGGGACTTTCCTGAAAGTTTGTTGTCATTTCAAAGATGTACAATCGAAATGTAATCATTAGAAGCTTATGTACTTAAGCCACTGTACCCTTACCATGAGTTTGCAATGTTTGCATTACCGTAATCGCTAGCGACTGCGTAAACGATTTAGTATGGACAAAAGTACAGCTCCAATAGAACTAAGAATCGCCATACTACATCGTTTACGCAGTCGCTAGCGAGTACGGTAATGCAAACATTGCAAACTCATGGTAAGGGTACTGGTCCCACCGCCGGCGAGCGATTACTTTCATAGTAATGCTACTAGTTGTCGCTCAAGCGAGTAGAATTACTATGAGGGTATTCGGTACTCGCCGGCGGTGGGACCAGTGCCTCGAATAGAAGAAAATAATGCTTACGTCGAATGTGAGGGAAACACACTGGAGGGGCATTCAGTTAATATCATAGTTCAGTCGTTGTGCCGCCAGCTAGTGTCTGTTCGGAAATAGAAGAAGCGTGTAGAATATGAGGGCGCCCTTCCCTTATATCCTACGCTTCTTCTATTTCCGATCAGACTGTAATTGCCGTATTAGGTACAATATCTGGGCGGCCGAGCTCTGCTCGGCGTTTTCCCGGGCATGAGACCTAGCTAGGCTAGATCGATTGCTCGTCCCCGAAAACCCCCAAATTTCATCAAAATCGTTAGAGCCGTATCCGAGATCCCCGAAATAAATTAATATACAAGAATTGCTCGTTTAAAGATATAAGATTCTGAAAAGCCAACACTGCGCCTCTTAAGAGCTCCTTATATGTATTCCCGTAGCTATTTCGTTAAAATAATAAAACATAATAAATTTTTAAAAATAAGTATGTAATGAAAAGACAAACATTTTTACGTAAGTATTTACATTACCCTTAAAACTTTTCAAATTAATTAAATAAAAGCAACTTATACCACAGTCAGCCCCTACAGTCGGCCTGAAGTATTTCACAGTAATTAATTAAGTATCGTGCATGTCAAATATGATCTTACACGAACACGACCATAGGAATCACGGTAATATTTTAATTTCATGCTTTTTGAAGACTACTTGTGCTACCTTCATAGCAATATAAACTCTAATAAAACTGTACCACAATTAAAATTATTCACGTGATCAGAGATTATTACTGGGGAACATTCAGCAAGAGTTCAGAAAACATGTGTTCGTACAGTCGGGAAATTAGAATGTGTCACTTTTGGCATCTATATCATTTGCAGTAGAGTCCAAAGTACCAATCATGGCTAGTTGCTTGCCAAGAGCAATCCCATTCTCAAAAAAACATTCTAATTCCTCGACTGTAGATAATTGCAGACATGTTTGCCGAATTGAGGACCCTTATGCGTAAGATGTACAGAGTTACCAAAATTCATTTGATTTTTTTTCTAACCGACAATGGCACCTACTATAAGTTTACATGTCTGATAATGATGCTGTAAAAAACAGACAATTTTCTTAACATGCCATAAATAACTTGGGTAATATTGTCCCTTTTAAACGTTCAACTCGTCCTGGTACAATCAGCATCATATAGTTAATAGCAACCAAAGTAACTAAATATATCGTAACACGACTTTATTACCATAGGAATAAGGAAGAGTTGCGATATACGTGGTTACTTTGGTATTTACTATGGGTATATATGATGCAGACTATACAATTCCCAACTTAAAGAGGGCGTAGATGACATTGCAAAAGTCCCGCTCTAACACGCGTGAGTTTTCAATTAACCATCCCGCTCTCTACGGCAGCTCAGCGCGTGTTTTTCGTAAATATTGATGTTTATTCTAAACGTGTACATTTATAAGGATATTTTTTTTTATCAGGTTTGAGAATTTATCATTTTACAACTATTAAACCAGAAATCATTGTTAAAGATGGGAGGGTTTTTAAAATCCAACCAAAAACATCGAAAAAAAGGGTTATGTTTGAAAAATAAAAGTATCGAGAAAATTTTTGCAAATCGTGTTTTCACTTTTAACAGACTGGAGGAAAATAGTTCAAGATTAATATACTGAAAGGACAGATCACTAAAGTGCATATGTGGGCTCTTAAAGCGCGTACAAAGCGATCCGTTTTACAGTTCCGTCATTTGTTGACGTATGTTGTAGTTGTATTGTATGAGCGAGTTCACACACAAAACAGTATTCCGGATCCAGTAAGTAGTAGTAGCGCTATCCGTGAAAACGATCCTATAAAAACGAACGTTCTATGTGTACGCGCCCTTATCCACAATTGCACCCATTATGAGAAGTTGAAAATTTGGACAAGTCAGGAATTGGAACAATTATGAATGACTAGCTGTTGCCCGCAAATTCGTCTGCGTAGAGCTCGGTCATCGCTATTCTTTTATTTTATTTCAGGCGGTTACTTAGTTACATATCTCTGTTCCATACAAATTTCCACTTCCTAAGGGATGGGATGAAAACTGTCCTATATCCTTTCCTCGAACTATATTCACACCAAATTTCATCTAAATCGGTTCCCAGTTAAAGCGTGAAGGGGTTACAGACAGACAGACAAACATACTTTAGCATTTCTAACCCGCCACGACTTAGTAGGGGTTGGTCAGTTTTTAATATATTTATCTATATCATATTACTAAAACCGGTTTTGTTATATTTAAACAGAGACTCTGTAAAAAATTTGGTCTTTCACTTAAAAAAATGTTGCTCCCCATGAAAACATTGAACCCCTTTTTAACCCCTTGAGGGGATTAATTTAAAAAAACGCTGAAATTAGTTTTGTTTTATTTAAACAGAGTCTCTGTAAGAAATTTGAAGTACCTCACTTAAAAAAAAATTTGCTCCCCATACAAACTTTGAACCCCTTTTTAACCCCTTTAGGGGATGAATTTTAAAAAACGCTGAAATTACTTTTTTCCCATTATTATAAGGAACTTTTACACAAAGTTTGAAGACTCTCACTTTAAAAAAAAATTGCTCCCCATACAATATTTCATCCCCATTTTCAACCCTTTAGAAGACGAAAATTTTGAAAACGCAGATATAACTTTCATTGTCTTATTTTAAGGAGTCTTTGTACAAAGTTTTAAGTCTGGATCTTAATAAAATTATTGCCCCCCATACAAACTTTGCACCCCTGTTTTACCCCCTTAGGGGTGGAATTTCCAAAAATCCCGTCTTATCCCTTGCCTCCGTTATATAACCTAACTATAGTGTAAATTTCAAATTTCTAGGACCAGCAGTTTCGGCGGGGCGGTGATTAATCAGTCACCCATCAACTTTATATATATAGATGATGCACGAGTAGAATGAAGTACGAAGACGAAAGTAAAAATGAGAACCAGTTGGGAATGCGAACAAGATGGACCTACAAATAAAAATCAATTTCTATACATAAACAGTCTTTATGTGTATGTGGTTAAGCTAAGCTATGTCAAAAGCACAATAATGAGCTCTGGCAAATGTTTTCACCGCGGCACCAATTTTAAAAACTAAACACGTAAAATTGTACTGTAATTACAGCTGTCATCCTTACCAAGTGGCATGATAATGGACGAAAGGATCATGGTAAACTACTTACAATTACATAAAAGGTTTCATAAATTGAATTCTGCCAGCAGTGTTCAAATTACGCACCTTCGTCCATTGAAATAAAATACACAACATAATATAAAAATGACCAACTGAATCACCATCATAATTACAAAAATAGTTTATAATTCAAATAAAGATACAGGAACTATCTTTACTTGTTATAAAATCAGATAAATCGTGGTTCTGTGGTTGTTTTGCAATTAGCAAGTGTAGCTGTAGAATAACTGATTCAGTATGTCACAGAAAGTTAATGTGCTTTACGCACTAAGGGCGGGTTGAACCTACTTAACTCCACGTTAAATGCCGCCGGCAACTATCATTTATAGATTTTAACGTTTGATGTAACCACCGTAATTCCAAAACAATACTCCATTGGGCGGCTCACATCAGAACCAAGTTTTATCACTTTACACTTGCATGCGTATTGTGTAGTAATTAAAAATACTCTACCTAATATCTGATATTGCTCCTTTCAAGTTACATATTACACTCATCATCACATGAAAATTCCTATAGTTACATCTAAAACTTTAACAAATAAAAATGTGGGATAATACGTTAGATATATGTCCACGTGTGAAATATATACAGCATATAAAACGACATTTCACATCCGAGTACATCATTTTAACTTTGTACAGTTTATAGGCTAGCACAAGTAAACGACTAGCGTAACAAACGAGAAAAGGCGCGACACACATCAAATTACTTTTTGTGTCGACATATGTCGCGCCTTAGGAGTCGAACTTATGCGTACACGCTTAGCAGTACACACGCTTAGTAATTGTCACTTCCATTTCTCACATGTATGTAAACATGTTGTATTAGAGCTTAGTAATTGTTGGTCCAACTGCAATTGTAAGTGATTGATTATAAGCCGATCAGGTTTACTAAGTACTACTGTTACAAACTACTGTTCCTACCCCTAACTAAAAATCTACTAATACTTGTCATTTTTCGAGTAGTGTGATCAGCCATTAAGCCGTCCTCTCCCGGAAAAAAAAAATATACAATGCCATTATTTTGTTATCTGCCCTGGGATCCCAGGGACTGGTAGACGACGGGTCAAAATATTGCTCTAAATAAGTCGGCGGCGGTAATGTATTTCGAGATTTTGTACTAATAACATTTTACATCAATGTGTAAACTACTGCACACACCACAACCACACCACACCACAAAACGCAGCGGCAAAAGTGGTGAAGCAGTTACGCGAGAATAGTGTAGCGACCCAATGCGACAGACCACACGGTCAAATTGGACGGAAATTTGTGGTCCGTGTGAATAAAACTTAAATTATTGCCCAACCACGTGATGTCGTTGTGGAGAGGTTGCGACACGGCGCTGAACAGACGCTATAGAGTAGGCCCATTTTTGAAGAAGTAGAATACAAGAAGCAAATCGTGTAACAGTTGGGGTGACAACGTAATCAGAGGGTTTAGACCCTGCAGAATACGGATCTGCCTGTCTCCGTCCCCAAATTTGAGCCGGAAGAATGTTATATCGGAAAAGGTGCAGCCCATACAAATTTTTTCGTTGTACATTTGGTAAATCGTTGTTCCGGTACCCTAACTATGGTCCAATTGTTATGGATTTTTGATATGCCGTAAATAACAATATTTGTCATCGTATCCCGAAATTTTTGACACTCCAGCTCCACGTCTTTCTCCGCCATCTTGGAAAATCTGTCACTTTTGTCAGTTTTTTGCTTGTACTGTCGTTATAGTTCATTTTAGTGCTAAACATGGTTTGGCAATATTGTAAAACACAAAATTTGCTGAAACTTTTGGGTACAAAGATTTTTTCCATGACCCCTAGGGACGAAGATATGACAGGAGATATCATTATAAATTACCACTTTTTTCTAGTTTTCCTCTCATGTTTACGTTTAAAGTGCATTTTAGCGTTAACTATAGTTCAGCAATATTGTAGATTACAAAATTGGCTACAACTTTTGTATTGAAATATTTTTTCCACGATCATCAGGAAAGAAGATACGATGTCACCTATGGGGTACTACCGTCGATATTTACTACTTTTCCAGTTTTCTTCACATATTTTCGTTTTAGTGCATTTCTCGGTCAGCAATATTATAGAAGACAAAATTATATGCAAATTCAAAGTACCTACGATCTTCTAGGTACCGTGGAAACAGACGATTTTGTCTTCTGAGGGATTGAAGTGGTATAGATCGGAAAGTGACAGATGCTTTATCTTGTCGTCTATCCCGCTATCACTCGACCATCATAGATCCCCTACAGATTGCGATTAAATGCACTCAAACCTAAATATGAGAAGAAAACTGCAAAAGTAGCAAATTTCAACGGTGCTACTCCATAGATGACTTTATATCTTCTTTCCTAATGGTCGTGGAAAAAATATTTCAATACAAAAGTTGTAGCAAATTTCGTGACAATATTGCCGAACTATAGTTAATAATAATAATAATAAATATTCTTTATTGCACCATAAATGAGTGATAGTTAGTGCTAAAATGCACTTAAAATGTAAACATGAACGGAAAACTAGAAAAAAGTGGCAATTTTTAATGATATATCCTGTCATATCTTCGTCCCTAGGGGTCATGGAAAAAATCTTTGTACCCAAAAGTTTTAGCAAATTTTGTATTCAACAATATTGTAGAACTATGTTTAGCACTGGAATGAACTTTGACGACAGTAAAAGCAAAGAACTGAAAAAAATGACACTATTTCCAAGATGGCGGCCAAAGTTATGGAGCTGGAGGGCCGAAATTTTTAGGTTACCATGGCTAATATTATCCTTCACAACATACCAAAAAAGCATATCAATCGGACCTCTTTTAGAGTACCAGAGCAACAATTTACTAAATGTACTACGAAATTTTTTGTATGGGCTGCACCTTTTCCGGTATACCGTACTTCTGGCTCAAATTTCGAGATGGCGACAGGCAGATCCGTATTCTGCAGGGTCCAAACTCTCTGATAACGTTGTCACCCCAACTGTTACATGACTTGCCGCTTGCATTGTTTAGAGACGCCTTTTCCAATTCTGTTCCTGCTCTACTACTGACAAGTACTAAGCGCATGTAAATGCTATGTTATGCATAGGACTTGAAAACAGTTGTCGTCATATCGCCTTTTCGTCGGCGAGACGCATCACGCATATTGATAATTGTTCCGCCAACTCGAGATACTTCTTTATCATCACTCTGAAAAAAAAAACATGTTCAATGAGAGTCAGGCTACTTTAAGTAGTTTAAGTCTTCCAAGCGAATGAACTATCAAACAAATAAAAAAATTAAGTATGGCCAGGAGGGGCTTACTACCGTGACGTCATCGCGCCGCGCAAAGTACATGCGGCCGCCGGCTCACACATTGTGTGACTATTCAATGGCTGCGGAGCAGCGTTACGGATCGCACGCGCACGCGCTTGTACGATCATAAAAAATAATTCTTTTCGTGTAGTTTCGTGTTAAATAATAATGTCAAAACCACAGCATTATTGTATTGCAGCAATAATAATAAGAACGTAGACGTAAGAACGGTCATTGAGTTTGGTATTCACTAACGGTTGACATAAAAGAAAACGAAAATGAAAACGTTGGTTCTAAGAAACTTCTTTTATTTTTTAAAGTGATGCCTTTAAAAATTATATAAAAGTTTGTATCCCCTGGTTACATGTATAGAGTGCCCCCTCCCCCTACTTTAATATTTTTTCGTCATTTCACATCACTTTTACGTAGCGGTTCATACGAGTAGAACACAGCTTCCTGCTAAATGTTTTAATTGTATTTGTAGTGCTTATAGTCTCCGAGTACATCGGCTGTCACATACAGACGAAAAGACGGACGGACGGGTTCCGTTTTCACCATTTTGGCTACGGAACCTTAAAAGTACTATTCGTAATTGTATTGTAAACAACACTACTAATAATAAAGTACATATATTAAAATAGGTTCTCGCTGGTGGTAACCCTAGCGCTGAGGGCGGGGCCTCGAAAGAGCGCGTTGCGTGCGATAGAAAGAGATGGCCACGTTTAGGCACGTTTGGCATACCTAAACGGGGAATTTGTTAGCAGAGAAACTTCTGTACTTGTACTATTACTTATTCTGTGGTATGGCAATGTTTTGTATCTGTGACAGTCACAGATTTAGGCTGGGTTGCACCAAACCGTCTGTAATCGTAAGCGGTGTTCGTCAAATCTGATTGTATGGAAAGTTTGACAAGTTTCTATGGGATGACAGCTGCCGGCGCCATATTTGACGATGACCAGTCTGTGTTCGTACGTTGGTGCAACTGGCACTAATACTCAGTTACTTCGTAACAGATGCGACAGTCACTTTTCTCCTGTTTTCGAATGTTCCGCCTTGGCGCCACTGTATAGATATTGTATCGGATAGTGAGAACCGGTCCTAATTCGTTATAATTATAAGTATTATAACCCTTAAATCCATATTGTAAAAATTTAAGATTTATTTAAAAGTAGATGAGAGTGATGAGAGTTATGTAAGATTGAGATTGATTTCACAAGGCAATTTAATATATTTTCATACATTCATAAAATGTGTACGGTTCTAATACAAAAGAAAAGTGTTACATTGGCTTATAAACGAAAATCCGGTAATTTCAAAAATCCGCCACCATTGTTTTAAGGACTCCAGAATTTGAGGTTTTTTGATCGGTGTTTTTGCCGGTCTTTTAGATTAGTAAGCTATTTTTTTTTCTTACTACTGCTTAGTAAAGTATTTCACGTAAAAACAAGCAATATTTGTACATGTACATTTCATAATGTATGAAAAAAATCTTATTATTCTATTTTTACAAATTTTGTACGAAAAACTTACAATAGAATTTTATATTATTTTCCCCGTTTTCAGTACACCTTAAATTAGCAAATTTGCGTTTTTTGGAAAAAGAAATAACATGCATTTAAGGGTTAAGATGGCGAAACGATAGTAGCGCCAGTTCGGCACACTCAGGAGTTAAGCTGTCATACCCCTATGGCAAGCACATGATGGCAACGTCAGTTTGTCGGCTTATCTCGAGCTATGCGTCTTTTTTTGATAGCTGCTGTTAGAAAGTGACGGATAGTGCTGTTAGAAAGTGACAAACTGACGTTGCCATCATGTGATAGCCATATGACTGTTGTCAAGTTGCCCTATCTTCGGTGTTGTCATGTACAGATTCACAGATAAAAAATAAAAATTGCTGGGCCAAAGATATTTTAGCCAGATTATAGTAGGTCATATAAAATTACAACAGTACAGTCAGCAGCAATGGTTGCTACGCGGGCGAGGTGTTCAAAATCATCTACACACGCCCTTATTCCCTTATAATAAAGATGTGTGAAGATTATTATGAGCACCTCGCCCGCGTAGCAACCATTGCTGCTGACTGTACATAAGAGTTACATTGGGGAGGTACATCTCCCAAAAAATAAAGCCTGTAATTGTATTTAGATTAATTTAAAGTCATGTGACGTTTTAATACATTTCGACCGTAAAACGTGAAACCTATCGTACAAGTTGGGCTGTTACCTACACCCAAACATTTACCCATAGACGTGATAGGTGTTAAGTTACACAGGGTCTCCCACATGGAGGGGAAGTACCCTTAAATATTAGTTATTATATTACTCACCGATATTCACCCAGCTGAGTGTCGTTTAAGTCAAAGTCTTGGATCCCGTATTCCTTCATCAAACCACGGAACCGATCGCTCGTTACGCAGGGATCGCGGTTCAATATGCTGTTAAAAAACAATAACTGCTATATTTCTATAGTAAAATTTAAAACCGACTTCAAAGGAGGTTTTCAGTTTACATAAAATGAAAGCGTGATGTAACTTACCTCTTTAACCGGTTACACACATTTTTAGCGTGTTCACTGACTTTCTTGGTCTTTTCCATCAAATTTATTTGATACAGACTGCAATCTTTATTTTTCAAAACTGAGTGTGTATCCTGGCTGAAATGAACATTTCACTTAAATTTATTATATCTTTAAAAAAGCAATTCTTGTTGTATATATATACTTATGTATTTATTTCGGGGATCTCGTAAACGGCTTTAAAGATTTTGATGAAATTTGGTATGTGGGGGTTTTCGGGGACGAGCAATCGACCTAGCTAGGTCTCTTGCCTGGGAAAAGGCCGAGCAAAGCTCGGTCGCCTAGATATTATATTTAATTTCGCTTAGTTAAGAATAATACGGACAGGGCCTGAATATCGTACTGTTTAATGCGCTCACGCTCCCGCACAATTCAGGAGAGCCCGATCACATTCCATTCCAATCTAATTTAAAAAGTGGAAGCTTGTTCCAGTAGTGTCTCTCTAGGGTCGGATTTCGGAACGCAGAAGTACTTACAAAAGAGAGTGGGCATGTGATGAAAGTGAGTTTGGTTTTAAGACTCTTAAGTAACATAATTATTTATTTGGTGGCTTATTCCATGACCACCTAGTGCATCAAGTCACGGATTTTAAATCAAGATCAAGCAAATAAAGAAAATATTTACCAGAATTTGTGTAGTTCCGCTAACCATCGGCGGTATTTATACGTTGTAATATGTACAACCAATTTTAATATACTTTTAGCATCGAGATCTGTCGGGTTCATCCTTCCGTAGTTTTGGTCAACATCCATTGCCGTGTTTGGTAATATGTCATTGTCATTACCAGCATCAAGTTCAGCATTGGCGTTTCCGTCCCCTTCAAAATCGATATAATTATCTGCAGCATAACCACCATCGGCAGCATAATCACCATCGGCATAATTATCTACGGTATAATTATCTACGGTATAATCTTCGCCGGCACAATCCTCTGCGCTACACGAATAATCCGCTTCTTTTTCACTGTCCTCTGTATTAGCGACATTGGTCCCCTTTAATTTATTTTCCATTTCAGGACATATACTGAAATTTCTAATAATTTTTGGTTCTAGTACAGCGCCATTATTTTCTTGCACATCTTGAGCTGAGACCTTCACCCGTGCTTCATTTACAGGAGTCAGAGGTTTTTGACCCTTAGGAGGGTTAAAAATTGTTTTTGCAATACATTTTCCGGGTACGAATTTGTTCTGCTGCAGGCCAAGGCTAGCAAATAACGTGTATTCTTTGTTTTCCCCGCTTACTGGTTCAGTTTTTTCCTCCTTCTTTTTCTGTGGAATATAGTTAATACAACAAAAATAATACATAAGTAACTTAAACACTCTCAGACCAACCGCTGGATATTTTACAAGTGAAGACCTCTTGTTTTTAAATTCCAGACGAAATAAAAATAAAGCTGTAAATAAACCCTAAGTTTCTTGATAATTTGATGTAAACGTTTCGGAATCGTGTTATCAACTCTATATATATTTATTTTCACGCCTGCTATTCAGAAAATAGTAATTGTGCCCCTCAACTAAAGAATCCAAGTATACATTTCAAATTAAAAGAAAATTTTAAAAACGTTCCGAGTGGGACAGAGCTGAGAAAAGAGCAGCAGGAGTTGGAACGCGTTCGGAAATTGGCCCAGAATGAATCGCTCCGCAAGTGGAACGAGGAGTGGGACTGCGGACTACGGCTATAGTGCCGCATTTGAAGCGCTGGGCTGATATGATAGGCAGCACGGAACTCTGACGTTCCACGTGGTGCAGATTCTTACTAAACATGGCAGTTTTGGTAAAAAGTGTCTGTATCGCATAGGGAGGGAATATTCCACTTGGTGCCATAAGTGTGATGCTCCCGTGGATACGGCGCGTCACACTTTAGAAGAGAGACTCCAGCGGACTGTCTTAAAAGCAGTGAACAGGGCCAGACCTCTCGTTGTCGAGTGTTGTTGGAGCCTGCTAGACAGCGAGGAGGCATTAAAGCTGGAAACGCACAGACAGCGGTGGCGGGGCGGTGCGGAGGCGGTACCGGTTGTAATGTTCGAACTAATATGAAAGGGTCCGCACAGAACGCTTTTTTCCCGGCCGGTTTTCTGTGCGGACCCTTTCATATTAATTCGAATATTACAACCGGTACCGCCTCCGCACCGCGACGCCCCGTCCCGCTACCGCTGTCAGTGCGTTTCGGGCTCGAAGGCGATGGCCTGCTTCTCTGATCACGATATGTCTCAGAAGAAGGCCGCAGAGCGGCCTCTGTATTGGATCGAATATCGATCGTCATTTACTGTGGCGCTCGAGGTCAGTGACGTCACAGATCTGTGGCGTTTTTCTGTCTATACAGCAACATTAAAACAGTCGTAGCTTCGTTATTTTTTTAGATATTTATATTTGAATAGGATTTTCACTATTTGCCATATTTTTTTCCCCTGTTTCTTTTGGAGTAGTCAAAATTTGAGTCAATCTACCCTATTCAATGAGCCCGTTTTACTGGCGCGTAAGGTCTGCGATCCATTCCCCTGCGGGCAACCCGCCGGGACGCACGCGGTCGAATTCTGAAGCGATCCTGCGGCGTCCCAGTCCCAGTCTACAAGGTGGAGTTTCAGACGGTAGTCCAAGGCGTTTGCCGTAAGTCCGTCATACCCGCCCTGGTCCCCTAACCAGGCGGGATCCGGGAGGAAAGGCATTTCCTCAACGTAAGAAAAGGGTCCGAGCAGGATTCGAACCTGCGACATTCTGAAAATCATCATGCATTTTGAAATTATTAGTTTGCGTTAGCAGCGTTACGTTACAAAAAAAGTGAGGGCAACAATAACTATTTTCTGAATAGCATGTGTGAAAAGCTTGGTTCGCTCGATTGGAATCCCCAAGGAAAGGGCAAGCGTGGCCGACCAACACAGACCTGGCGACGCACAGTTGTAGAAGAGGCGAAGAAGATCGGGAAGACGTGGAGCGAGATAAAGCGCGAAGCTCAAGACCGAACGGGATGGAGGATCACTGTGGACGCCCTCTGCCCAATCCAGGGGATATAGGATATTAAGTCAAGTAAGTAATGTGTGATAAGCAGTACGTCCCACTCTGCATAAAAAAAAATCTTGGGCATAAACACTCGTTAAAGATGCTTTAGAATTAGAATTCTATTGTACCTAGTCATTCTTTTCACTCTGGTCTGGCTCAATACACCGCCCTCGTCGTAAACATCATTTTGCTAACGAGAGTGAATAAGTAGGTCGACCGAAATGTCCTACCATTTGAAAAGTTGAACGTCGAGAGAAACATAAAAGTAATACACTCGAATACGTAAAAGGACATTAACGTTAACGTCGGTTAACAAAAAACTCACTAAGTAACAAATGCCTACCTAAACGTAAGCATCTTTCAGTACGGAGTCAGATACGAAGTTTCTAACAGTAAAGCGGCAATTACACTTCGTCGTTCACCTAATGCGGCCGCCGAATTGATTTTAAACTACTTAGGTGAACGAACGTTATCTTTACACTAGTCTGTCCGCCCACTACGGCGACTAGGCAGCTGTCGATTGCCGAATGCGGCCGACTAACGTGTTCTTTACACTTTCGCGGTCCTCGCATGCAGCATGCGGCGAACGACGAAGTGTAATTGCCCCTTAATGTTTAGATTGCTAGTTGCTAGTGAGCTTTGGTTGGACGATATTACACTAACAAACCTTTTCCGCCGAGCGACTGGATCTCAAACTATATCTAGCTGGAGAATCGTTGCAAGATACATTTTTCCGCCCCTTTTGAGGAGAGTTGTTAGTCGTAGGCGCAGTGTGGTCTCGGACGTCCATCGTAGATGTATCTGTATGGAATCAAAATGTTATGGTATGAAATTTTTCATAGATTAAGTGCCAGTTGCACCAACGTACGAACACAGACCGGTCATCGTCAAATATGGCGCCGGCAGCTGTCATCCCATAGAAACTTGTAAAACTTTCCATACAATCAGATTTGACGAACACCGCTTACGATTACAGACGGTTTGGTGCAACCCAGCCTAAATATTTAATTTAATATAATAGGGATGTTGACACCAAATAAGAAAATCAATGAATCCGAATTTTCTCGAAAAAGGATCAAATTCTCTATCAAATAGTGAAAGAAGTAATCCAAAAGAATAAATAATTACATGATTATAAGTCTTCAAAGTTTTAGGAGGGGGCATTTTCTGTCCCTTTTCCGCAAAACGCCTTACTATGGCGCTCGAGGTCAGGGACGTCACTGACCTGTAGCGTTTTCTCTCTCTAACTAAAAACATTCTAACGGTTGTAGTTTCGTTATTTTTTGAGATATTTGAATAGGATTTTCACTTTTTGGCATAGTTATATGTATTCTTTCGTATGGAGTATTAATAAATTTTGAGTCAACATCCCTATTATATATGTACTAGCGGACCCGGCAGACGTCGTCCTGCCCGGCGTAGCAGCGCCACCTACCGGGTCCAATTGTATTTTCAAACCTTCCAGGGACCAACTCAAATATACACACAAAATTTCATCCCAATCGGTACAGCCGTTTAAGAGGAGTTAGGTGACAAACACACGTATAGAAGAATTATATATATAATAAAGATAAGTTGGATTACACCACACCTTCTGTAATCGTATGCGGTGTTCGTTAAAATATGATTGTATGGAGAGTTTGGCAAGTTTGTATGGGACGACACTTACCGTCGCCATATTTAACGTTGATTGGTCTGTAATCGTAAGTTGGCGCAACCCTCCCCCCTAACCTAATGTCTATCAATACAATGTTAAAACCCGCCGCCAATATTTATGATGTCATCATAGGAGACTATTGGTCAGTTGCACCAACGTACGAACACAGACCGGTCATCGTCAAATATGGCGCCGGCAGCTGTCATCCCATAGAAACTTGTCAAACTTTCCATACAATCAGATTTGACGAACACCGCTTACGATTACAGACGGTTTGGTGCAACCCAGCCTATGTCTACCCAATACGGTATTAAACTCATAGTTAAATCAGCAACTTTTTATTGTAGGGAAATACTGTCTTAGTGACGTCACTAAGACAGTGTGGATTGGTTTGTTCAAATCAGCGTCCTTTTTAAAGGTTTATGCTTTTAAAATCTTTCAATTAGCTAATAGTACATTACTTAACAAGGGCGGTAAAACAAAGAATGTCTCAGATCGCAGGTATTTGACGCCCGAGCCGAAGGCAAGGGCGATAAATATGCGATCTGAGGCTTTCTTTATTACCGCCCGTGTTAAGTACAAAATTTTATGTCACCCCCTGGCCAGGAAGTGGGATTTCCCGCGCACGGAGCGTGCGGTAATTGCCGCTTTATGGCCAGGTGTGACATAAAATAAATTAATAATTGATGTTTTTCGAGTATTTTCGTTAGATCTTTTATTAGTCAAGTAAAAAATAATTTATTTTTACCTTAGTTTAATACCCTATTTAGCCATGACTATGGGTACTGTGCTAGATATGAAGGTAGTCAGCGGGTAGCCCCGCCAAACTCAGTATCGCACAGACCTACCAGCGGACCCTCGCGTAACCAAAATTAAGTTGAATGTTGAATATAAAGATACAAAAAAAACCATTGTAAAATGCTAAATATTAATAATAAGTAATATTAAGTATCTTACTTGTCACTGTTTCGCTAATATTAGGCGAGTAGTTGAGCGGCTCGTCGCAGTTTAAACTATCCATGTCATACGACTCGTCTATGTTGGGCTCCCGAATATCGCTTAGCAATTTGGATAAATTTTGCGACGCTATGTTCAGGTCTTCGCAGTTTTTTAGTACCAACTAAAAAAAAGAAATATTAAATTCTTCACATTTTTAGGATGTTGCATAACATTGTGTGTGTTAAGTCCCGTTTATTAACTTTTATTATATAGACCACTGGCACCCCTCAGGCACTGGTCCCACCGCCGGCGATGAGCGAGAAGCGATTAGAGCCAGAAACTAGAAATGAGTTGGCGAGCAGCGAGTGGTAATTCCGATAGTTTTGTCGCTCGGCTATAAGCGAGGGTTCGAAAGCGACGGGCGATTACTCGAAATGGCCGCTGGTTAGTCTCTGATCGCCAAGCGAGTACCGCTGAGCGATGCTCGCTTTTATCGTTGCGACAAAGAAGATATATACAAACGTAACAAGAAGCGACTATGTGTGCGTGTCCGGACGCGAGCGGAGGCGCGCGAGGGTGACGCGGTGTGTGGAAATCACTCCTCGGGCGGGCAAAGTATAGAATCGTAGCGTTCCAAGGTCACCGACACTCGGTTCACACAGATAGACCAGTGTCGTGCCTTTGGCTGCGATCAACTAGTGAAGAGTTCTCACCGGCAGTGTGGACAGCCAGCGATCAACTATAAATATATCTGTCACTTTTACTGCCACGGGATCTACATCTTTTGTTCGTTTCTTAAGCGAGAAGAATTCTCGCCGATAGCTAATCGCTTCCTCACCGTTGGTGGGACCAGTGCCTCACTCTTCTGGCACTATTAACTTGTACAAGGGTTATAAAAGTTATATTATGAAGCTACGTCAGCTGCTTTTCCGGTTGGAGGGTTGAGAAGTAGCAGCCTTCCAATGACGTACGAGTATTTATACGAAATTACTAACGATTTTTGCGCGTTACGCTGCGTTTCCACCAGAGCTATGCTAGTACCACAGAACAGTATAATAGTATTACATACAGAATGGCCACGAACCCCCCGCACCGAGGACAGTTACCTCGTCCCTGAGACCCCGCCGGGTGTCGATCGGGACGCCACGCGCTACGCGCCCGTGCAAACAATTGACGCGTGTATCGACAGCGCACGCACACATACTTACCCACAGCGCTTACGTACTATGCTGTGAACCAATAAATATGATTGGTGGATATCAACGCATCCATAGCAACGTAGCATAGCATAGCTCTGATGGAAAGATACCTACATTGAAGAAATCAAAAATACCCATGCATAATTGCATACCTGCAATTTATTCACTAAATTTACTCCATAGCTATACATCAGCATGAAATCCGCAGGGCTTATTCGTGCCAAACCGCCGGTGCCATTCGTGCCGTTGCCTGGAACAAATAAATACCAATCAATAAGTCAGTGACAATAGTCAGTGAATAATGAATAAGAAGTCAGTATTGTTAATGAGTGATAGAAAATGAGTAGGATAAATGAAGCACTGACCTCTATCATCCTCTATTTTCATTAAGAAACCACAAAATTTGTCAGATGCATCAACGATTATGGTGCGGTTTTTAAACTTTCGTTTAATACACACAGTAGCTTCCTGTAAAGTCCATGGGGGAGGCAGAGTCAAATCTATGAAGCGAGGCTCCAGTAGGAGCACTTGAGAAAGAACTTCCTCCATTATTTGGACATACCGTGACACCCACTCGTCGCGTCTCATGCTAAGGCGATCCTTCATATAATCATTTATTTCATACATAACAATTTCATCCTTTAGTTCCGTTTTTGATTTGTTTAGAATGGCTTCCCTGTTTATTTTGAACATTGTTTCAGAGTCCATTGAATTGGATATCACGGCTGACATAGACGATTCATCGACTATTTTCGCCTGAACGCCGAAGTCGCTGTGTCCGCAGTCTATGGCGTTATCATTTTGCTGGGCCAAGAGATCACTAGAAGAGCTAGGAGGAGGGGAAGAGCCACGCGAGCAACTCTTATTACTATTTCCGGCTTGCGAGGGCTTTTCACTGGACGTCAAACCAGCGTCTTTCCGCTTGCGCCATCTGAAAGTTTTTTTTTCATCAGAGGTACTGGCAGTGTTAGGTTGCTGTCTTTTCAATCTGATTTTTCTAGTTGGCACTTTTGTTGTACTGTCGTTAGAAACTTCGGCTATGTCTGCGCTTTGGCTAATGTTCATTTCTTTTGGCTTCATTTCTGATAGTGTCAGTGTGATATCAAAGTCTGTCTGAACACATGCATTTGCGGTGGTTTTTGGCAGCGGCGTCGTTAGTAGGTCTGTTTGGATTTGTGTCTCTTTGAATCCAAGTTTTTCAGTATTTTTCATTTCCTGTTTTATAAGTTCGGTTTTTTCGGTGCCAGTCGATTGAGTGATTGTGCTCACAGTAGTATTAAATCTGGGTATACTCTCAGTTTCTCTTTTAGATTCATCATTTGTAACTACTATTTTAATATTTCCCATAAAGTTCTGCACTTTAGATAGAGGTTTTGGTTTCGAATTCACCGTCGACTCCAAATGGCGCTTTAAATTTGCGGCTGTAATTTGTAGACCATTTGTAAACTCCTTATTTGGGACATCCTTTTCGTCGATAAGGTGAACCTAAACCGCAAATAAATAAATTACTTATTATTTGTAGACAACAAACACATCAAATGCTACTGACTGTATGTATGTATGTGGATACTTACCACATGCGTATTTGGCTCAATCAATTCCCGGCAAGCTTTAACATTAGCCGCGACCTTCAGTGAATTAGGAATTTTGCCTGAAAAATTATATACACATAAATTATTTTGCCATATCAGTATCACTGTAACTTCCTGTTAGTTTTATTTTAATTTTATTCATCCAATCCGGAAATACGGTATTTTTCTCATAGTCAAATCAGTAACTTTTTTGTAAATGTCAAAAACGCTCTGTTAGTATGAAGTTTGTAAGGACATACTGTCTTATTGACGTCACTAAGACAGTATGAATTGGTATGTTCAAATCAGCGTCCTTTTTAAATCTTTATGCTTATAAAATCTTTTAATTAGTTAAAATAAATTAATAATTGATGTTTTCCGAGTATTTTCGTTAGATGTTTTATTAGTCAAGTAAAAAATAATTTATTTTTACCTTTGTTTAATACCCTATTATGGTATAGTACTTTTATCTCACGAGCGCGGGTTGGCCATTGTTGTAGTTATGACACACACGAACAGATAGAAAACGTGTACTCATAGCTCCTGCGCTGACGCACACATACCTAGACAGTGTGCACGTTATAGCACAACAATGGCTCATCCAAGCTCGTGAGATTAAAGTACTAAGTATAAATACAAAGGGACATTTATAACAAAAAAAATAGTTACTCATTTGTCGAATGACGAATGCCCTGGCGCGACTAGCACAGTCAGCCAACCGGCCGTCGGCCGAGAAGGCGGCGCTACGCAGAGAGAACACCACGTCTCGCGGAGCTACCAGCCTGAGCCGCTCGTCTGCACATCACACAAAAATTATAACTGAAGGTCTACGAGGGGTAGGGGAGAAGGGGGGACAGTGGATCACGGGGAACAGTGAATAAGACGGTCTAACTCCATAGTATTACGCACACACTCAAACGCTGTCGCGTGTTTGTGTATTGGTCTCGACGCCCCCCGCGTCGCACCAGTCGCTCGGGAGCTCAGGCACAGGGAGGGCGCGTTACCGCTACCCGTCGAATAATCCACTACGTAATATTTATTTTACCTACTTTTTGAAAGTGTTTGTAGGCTAATATATACGTGTAATTGGATGTGTTTTTGAAGCGTCCTACTATTTGGTGATTATAAATTGTGCTGATTGGTGTTTTGAGTGTATTAATAAGATCCTTTTTTTTTGGTGTATTATTCTAACTTCAACGGGTTTTGGGGTACAGTGGATCATCACATTTTGGGGAACAGTGGATATTGATCCAGTGTTCCCCTTCACTATTTACTGCCCAGAAACTAAAATAAAAATCTTAGGTATCATCATGCCGAGGACACATGTTCATGACAGACATGCCTATGGCAGCCCCTTACTGTTTCCTATGCAGTCGGGGGATTTCCAAATATTTTATTTAATTATTTTCCAATTAGCTATATCCGTCGGGGGCAGTTTCAAAATTTTTAAATTTGTTTTTATTTTATTCTAGAGCCGTCTAAGTATACATAAACTCTCGAACGTGCCAGTTGTAGAATCAGCTTCCTACCTAAGCTTCCTGCTTTTTGCTTGAGGTTTTCAGGAGCTACAGAAATAAGTGCCAAGTGGCCACTTTGTATCCCCGAGTGTCTTACAATCGAACCTGAGGTTCGAAGTTCCGATGGTGAGGGGCAAGGTAGGAGACACGAGGCCAGAAGGCGTTCCACGTATGGCCAAAGGCCCGGGGCCCGGAGCTTCGCCTTCGAGCGTCCTCGCTATGCGAGTCCGAGCCGAAGGTGCGAAGGGTGAGCCTAAGATGACTTACTAGCCCCGAGTGTTTTACAAGCGAACTTGAGGGTCGAAAGTCCGAATGTGAGAGGCTACGTACACAAGGGCAGAAGCCGTTCCGAGTACAGCTGAAGGCCCGTATCTGATACTCGGAGTGCATTCGCTATGCGAAATCCAAAAGTCCGAAAGGTGAGCCCTTTCTAGCCCAGAATATCTTACAAGCAAACTTGAGGACCGAAATCCCGAGGATGAGGACTATGAGGAGTGAGGCGTAAGGTTTAAATATTGAGATCTCTTTGAAACTGATTGCTGATATGATATTTAGTGTGTAGGAGGAAGTGAGAACCCATGTTAAAGCTAACAATAATTGATGTTGAATTTAAAGTTAAATTTTAATTTTATTGCTGACATGGAAGTACTGTCTTTATGTTTTGCTTTTTGAAATTATATTACATTAATAAAACAAGAAGTTTGTTGACATACGACTGTATTTTTGGTAACTTATTACAAAAGATCCACTGTTCCCCCTACGATCCATAGTTCCCCATGCCCTGGTTCAAGGTTCCCCGAGCATGGGGTACAGTGGACCAATTCCCATTTTTTAAAAAAGTAACTATGTCGCCGAAAGTATCACGTATATGCCTCTTATAGTGTATGTTATTTATACCTTAATAACCCCTTATGCATATGAGTAAAAGAAAACGGACATAAAGTGTGTATCTTCTGAGCTATGTGCCTCAAAACAAAAAGTGATCCACTGTCCCCCCCTCTCCCCTATGGCTGATAAGTTCTCTACCTGAGATATATAGTGCGCGCCATCCACGACGACGCGCCCCTCCACAGCGAATCTCATACTAATCTGTGCGCAGTTGTACGATGGTTGTACGGCTTGGGCTGTGGAGGGGCGTGCCTTCGTGGATGGCGCGCACTATAAAGTGAAAGAAAAATATTTGGTTTAGACTTTTCTTTTACTTTATATCTCAGGTAGAGAACTTATCAGCCACCCCTCGTATTGTCATTTACAGTGAATTAATAGTACTTATGAACCATACTAACCTGAGTTCACAAGACTGGTCAAAAACCTCATATTGTTGAGTAGGGCTCTAGTTGTGGGTATAATATACCAGCAGTCGCGGCTGGCGCTGCTGTCGGCCAAATCCCAAATGCCTCCTATGTCGATGTCCAATTTATTTCCTTCGCCTTCCGTATGTGCCTATACATTCATGCAATTTAAAACTGATTGTTTGGTAACGAGTAAATATCGGGTATAATTATACATCATTTCATAATACAATTTTATGTCACCCCTGGCTATAACATGGTAAGTAATTACCGCCCGCTTCGCGTGCGGACAATCCCACTTCCTAACCAGGGCGAGACATACAATTTTGTACTTACGACTTACCACACCACGGGTGGTTATACAAAGACAGCCTGAGATCAGAAGTATTTGACTAATTTATAAAATATGCCATCTGAGGCTGAGGCTTTACCGCCCTTGGTAAGTAATGTACTAATTTATTACCTCCAACCATTTGTCACCGTCATCTGGATTTAAATCATCTTCAGTTACCCTTGCTGCTGCATCTTCTGTTACCCTTACTGATACTTCATCTTTTGTTTCTGGATTGTCTGAAACAAAAGGCTACCTTTTCTTACGTGTTATTTTTGAAGATGTTATAAATTATATTTTTTTCTCTAGGATTACAATACTTTGTGAGGTTTTTTAAGACAACAACATTGTATAAGTGATGATTATAGTGTCACCCTAGAGAAAAGGGCTTAAAGGTGATAATGATTAATGTCTTCAAGAAGAGTTTGTTTACATGATAGGTAGGACACGCAATGATGAATAGACTGTACTGTACAAGCCGATGCGGGTACAACACTGCAATTGGTACTTATTTAAAAAAATATGTTGTTTTATTTTAAATATTTATCTAGTCTATTTGTGAAAGTGTTAGCATTTAACATTCATTCATCATTGATTACAAAATTATCGATAAATACATGGGGACTTACTCCTGACCCGCGTAATGTGATATCATAGATGATTAGTCGTTCAAATCATTAGACGGTAATTGTATTTCTTTCCATTGTTAACTGGGGGTTATCTCTTTAATGAACTCAAATCTAATTTATAAAGAGGAGAGGGGAGCTATCAGTGGTTAAAAATAAAGTTTGTTAGCTCTACACTTACCTTCAGCTTCATTTGGAACGTCCTGCCGTCTTCGGCTGCTTAATAAATTTCTGAGATCTTTCTGCTTATTCAAATGTCTATTTCCAAAATTTCGACCTTGTCTTGGACGCATGTTATTATAGTTTGTGAAACTTTGGGGATCACCATGATCTAGCAAATCTGAGCCATTATGCCTTTCATGGTTCAAATGTTTTAAAACTTGAAATCGATGGTTCAAGGGCACTGATGTGTTTTGCAAGTTTAAGTTTTCGAGGCCTCCATACATTGCGGGTAACTGGTTTATTGGTGTTACTGAAGGTGTTATAAAGACAGGTGGTGCTGGTGCTGTCATCCAAACTTGAGGTGTGCTCATTCCAATAGCATTGTTGGGGTTTAAAAACCCATACGGAGCACAAGCAGTATTTCCAAAAGGATCTATAGTGAATGGTTTGGCAGGAAACTGATTATTTATAATTTGTTTGTTATAGATCTTTGGAGCAGAGCTGCTTGGTGTGGCATTGTGGTGTTGGTAAAGTTTAGGGTCCACAGGTGGATCAGTGGGCTCTTGGCAGTTAAATTGAACTTTGTTATTGTCCATAATTGCTGAGTGATCAACATTTTTCTGAAAAAAATAATCAAAGCATACTTATTGAATTGCAGAATATCATTATTTATATGCCTATTTAAAAGTAATTTATTTCTATACATGTAAAATTAAACATAAAAATAGCCAATACAGGTGGAAAATTTTATAAAAATTTAGTACCTACAGGTAAATTACTTTCGAGACATTTTTGCATTTGTAGTAGTATTTGTATATTTACAGGGATTCTACATTAAAATTTACACACACTTAAAAAATAATTTACACACATTGAAATTTTGTCCGTACACAACTACAAAGGCAAAAACGTCTCGAAAGTAATTTTCCTGTACCCCTGTACCCATTATTCCTAAACATTTTTTTTTCTAGCATTTTTTATTTCTGATGTTAAAATTATGCATATCACACTATCACAGTTCCTTTTAATATTTTTATCGACATGTATAATATGTATTGACAATGTACTGTTAATATATTAATTTCTTTAAATTTTTCCCTAAGTGTGTCCTCTAGGTCTCATTGTATAAATCGCGCGAATAGCCCGTGTTTGCACCACAAAGATAGTATTTATGTCAGCAGCATTACCCCATAGTAAAATGCCATACAACATAATACTATAGTAATACATAACTGAAATAGACCAGTCTCGCGGTTTTCTCGTCAGTTAGTTGACGGATTTTGTTTACTGCAAATGCAGCTAAACTAAGCCTACTCGCGAGATCACTTATGTTATACCTACAAATACTTTACTACTAGCCAGGTTCGTTTTCTCATCCTTGACAGTGATGCTTGCTTCTCTGTTTCTCACATTAGTTGTAACAAACTTCATACTTTTTGTTTTCTTTTCATTCATGTTATTAATGTAGAACCAATTTACCACTTTTGATATTGCACGGTTTGCATGATCATTGACGTTTAGGTCTTGTTTATCCTTGAAAATAAGAGAAGACAGCGAACTATACTATGTCATGGTGCTCTTTCACTAAACACATGGTAAACCATAAATGTAGACTTGGAACAGAAACGGTCCCAAACTTGATCCCTGCGGCACGCCCATTGTAACCAACAACCCAGGTAGAGTATGTTTACTCTTTGTATTCTCCCTTAAATAAGATCTCATCAAATTCAGTGCTGTTGCTACACACAAGTGATGTACATAGAAGTGTGTAAGGTATGTTGGGTTAAGATCGGACTAATTTTCAATACTTTGGTAAGCACTGGGAATTTATTTTTTCTGACTAACTTATCTAACGATTCCTTGAATTGTTTTCGTTTGTTATAAATAAGTATGAAATATATTTTCAACCCATATTTTTCATTTCCTCATATGTGAAACCGTTTTTATTTAATATATGTTTAAAGATAGTATTTGTTAATAATTTTCATCGGGAAACATCGGACGTAAACGGGAAACAACGGACAATGTTCAAAACTGAACTCTGTGCAGTTACGCGTAAGGTTCGTAAAAATTAATATCCGTTCTTTTCCTGTCAAACTAGACAAAAAAAACACTAAATTTATATTTCACACTGTCACACACAACCTGTCGCTTTAAATCCATGCGGCTGAGGTGTGGGGCGCAACAATATGGGTTAGGCAGGAGTGTTGTCACAAATCGAAATCTCTTCTAGTTTAGTAGAAAATTGAATTATCCAATCTTGACCCGATCTGGTCTTATCCCAACATGCCTTACATAGAAGTGCTATTTTCTGATTAGTGTCTGTGTAGAATTGGATAAGTCGCAAAAATACCCAAGGCATCATGCAACTCCTCCCAGGCCTCAAAAATGTTTTTGATTAACTCATTCCCGGCATCTGTGGTGGAAGGACCAGTTGGGGTCAGAAGTACTGCCCATTTTGAATAAAGGGATTACTTTGCTGTGTTTCATGAAATCTGGGAATTTGCTACAGTCGATACAGTAATTGTATATCATTTTATGTCACACCTGGCCATAAAGTGGCCATTATCGCACGCTCCGCGCGCGAAAAAACCCACTTCCTGGCTAGGGGGTGACATAAAATTTTGTACTTACCACGGGCGATAATAAAGAAAGCCTCAGATCGCATATTTATCGCCCTTGCCTTCGGCTCGGGCATCAAATACCTGCAATCTGAGACTTTCTTTGTTTTACCGCCCTTGTTAAGTTTATTTATTTATCGTATGGCATTTATTTTTCGAACTGTGAGATCTTCGAGAAGACAGTATGGTTAAGTAATGTACTATAACAACATGGATAGCACTTACATTCATAGATTGGAATGCCTTAAGTAGTTCCGAGTTCAATGGCAGAGCCAATGATTTGACATACTTAGTTGTTACTAGTGGTGTGTTAATAAAAAGAGTTTCAAATTACATGACTTTTTATTGCGAATGGTTTCCTTGTTAATTATTTTCGATGTCAGAACTATATTTTATATTACTACCTAAATGTTTGGCCATGCAACAATCTTTCTTCAAGTTTTTAAAAAACTGCTTAACACATTCTCTAAATTCAATACTTGTGTTATGCTGCCATTCGTTATACCTTATAAAGTTTGTAAGTTGTGAGAAATTTGTAACCACCTAGGTAGCCTGGCAGATTTGTATTGCCCAGAAAAGATCTCCAGTTATTTTTGTTTAACTTGTGTGCATTAACCTTATTACAATCATTTTAAAATCAACATTTGCTGTGAGTATTGTGGCAAACAATAAAATGCTCGCTTTTTGGATACTTTTTTTGGATTTGTTTTGATGTGCATTTCTTAGCATAACAGACATAAAACTAATGTTACAATATAAGTGTACAAACTTACTTCAGGATCTCGCCATACAGCTTCACCGGTAATCGTATTGAAGTCATATAAAAGTCCTGGACGTTTTTGAGATCGACAAACAATCCACCCTTGTTTTTTTGCAACGGGGTTATGCTTAATAATGGCCTTTTCTGAATTAATTTTTCCTTCACTTTCTTCTGTCATAGTCTCACAATAATACGTGCAGTGCACTAGGTCAACAAAGAAAACTAAACTAACTAAAACTAGCGTTCTAGCGCCAAATTCGGTACGAGTATCATACCAAAAAGCCTACAGACAGAGAGTGCAGGTTTAAAGTTTTCATTGCAATGCAGTCAGTATCGTTAACTTTTGGTTTCGCTTTGATGCACAAAATAGAAAACTGAAATTTTAGCTTTTAATAAATTGCATACAATACAACCAAATTTAAATTTAATACAATAATACAATACAATGCGATTTTTCTTTTTCTTTTTGGTTGACACTTTCCATTATGACAGGACAGGACTTATATAGTGACAGGATGTCACAACAGACAGTCAACACAGATAGAGGAAAAGCTCTGTTCCCACTATCCGATACAATATTCGGTGTAGGACCCGACCGCTTAGTGTTCACACTATCCGATACAATATCGGCCACATTTCCACGACACAACACATTTTTTATCGCATCCGACACCGGCCAGAAATATATGACGAGAATTGCGGAATTTCATTGGAACTAATTTCTTATTCTTACACTGGCAATAATTTTAAAGACAGATTGTCAGCCCGTCAGCCCCTCAGTGTCCAGGTTTTTAGTTATATTACATTCTTATCTATGGTTTATGGTCCAGGTCCAGTGTCACTTTTGCGGTTGGGTTTATTTGAAATTGATCTGAATATCAGTAATGCAATAGTAATGTGTTGAAGATTTGATATTAAATGAGAAAAAGATACCAAAACGATTCATAGTAAAGAGCGGAACATTATCAATAATGTATATAATAAAATGCTTAACTTTTAGATAGCAATAGTTGAAATAGTTCAATTGTTATTTTTATAATTGATTTAGGTTTTTCAGTTGTGTGTGTATTTATTTATTTTAAACTTTATTGCACAGTACTTTCATGTGAGTGAGAGAGAGGCCAATACTGTATCGCGTGATAATATTGACCGTGTAACTGACGCCATTGGTTTCTTTAGTTATATCACAGTACAGAGTACTGTGGTTATATCAGACAGGTTAGGTTAGTTGAAGTCAGAGAGAGGTGAGGTAAGACAAACAGGGTTTTTAGGTGGGGGACCAGTCCAATATCTCTTATTGTGTATAAGAACAGGTAAAACTATTATTAGTATTAAAAGGGTTTCAGTAAAAAGCCAAAGGACACAACAATAGAGAAAATTTATTAACTTTGTACATTTGAGGTAATAGATTAATAAAACAAAGCATTGGCGAATTAAATACTTAATTTCCTGAAAAAACTCTTATTTATAAAATATAAATATTAAAAAGCATAATACAAAAACATAACAAATAACCATTTATAAATGCAGTTTTGAAAGATTCATTCACAGGAATATTATAATTCCTACTATAGCAATATTATAACTTCAATTCACCTATTATATTTACACATTAAGTACCTATCCACAATTGAAAGAGAAAAATTATTTGAGCTATTTGTAGAACTTATAACTAAGTACATCTTAAAATAATAAAATTTATTGTCATTAACTGAACTGAATGCAATTAAGCTAAGTATTATACTTACATTTAAAAAATTACTTTTTTGTAATTCTGAAGAGTAATATATCACTGCTTCTGTAATTTTTATGTTGTTCCTCTTCAGGAATCTGCTCCACATTAAAGATTTCATTTATCTTTTCAAAGAAAAGTTTCCACAACCTCTTTTGTATTTCAGAATCTCTTAGTTCTTGAGTTAAATACATAGTGGGTTTCTTCATTAATGTATTAGTGAAGCACTGTAATGTCTGCACCAGAGGATCTATTGCCTACAACAAACAATTAACAAATATGGTTAGCACTGCAGACACTGATGAGATAAGAATCTTTGTAGAGTTCCTATCATGTCACAGAGGTTTTTTTGAAAATAGAACTATGCTCTTATTTCCTACGAAGCTGGAGGTCCCAGGTTCGAATCCCGGCTGGGGAATATTTGTGTGATGAGCATGAATATTGGGTCTTGGATGTTTTCTATGTATTTAAGTATTCATTTATATCTATATAAGTATATATATCGTCGCTTAGTACCCATAGTACAAGCTTTGCTTAGTTTGGGACTAGGTTGATTTGTGTAAGATTGTCCACAAATATTTATTTTAATTTATTTATTTTTATATCAAAATTATGTTGTTCTTATTTCAAAAAGCAAGCAAGCTTAGATTTATAGAGTTTGATTAATAGGTAGTTTGACTTCAGCCCTAAGTCTATGCACACTTGAATATATACTACTTAAATCCACACAAAATGGCAATAAATGCTGATTGCTTAAAATAGAATAAACACCAATTTTTGAGGATCTAGGAGTTGCAATATGCTTTGATTTACTGGCTGCTTATCAATGTGCCAACTAGCTACATATAAATAAATTTTAAATACGAGCTTGTAAAACGAGGTTTATACCTCTTCATAATAAACACAGTCAGCCATCACTATGATGTCAAATTCTTCCTTAAGTATTTGAGATGTACTGTCACCCCACACCAAGGATTCTGCTATTGCATAGCCTCCCATGCTAGATATTTTAGACTTGTTTTCATTGATGTTCAATCTCAGTAATGGGAGAGCTTCCGGTAAATCTGTAAGGGTCACTTGAGCACTGAAATCCATAAAACATATTAATTAATTTTGTATGACTAGACAAGTCTAATTGGATTCTAATTGGATTGATAATTACCCAAGAGTAGCAGCTGTAAGACCAACCACCCCTAATCCGGAACCAAGTTCTAATACTCTGATGCCACTTAGAAATTCTGGCTTATTCTGGCACATTGTTTCCAGATACTTCGCTAAAACCAAAGACGCATCCCACACTACACAGTTCACGTCTCCTTCTATTTTCTGATAAATTTTTAGCGTTTTTAAGCACACTTCGATATCAATTTCACGCGGAAATAGATCGTTTGATTGAAAACTTGATCTTCTGTGTGACATTTTCACACACGCAAAGGCGTGAAGTTATAATATGAAGATAAACCCGTGTATAATTTTTAAACTGTAAATAATTTTATAAAACTGGTAAATAAATGTGTAATCAAAACAAACCACAATAGTAATACGAATGAGAGCACTAAAGAGAGTGACAGTTCAGTTCTGACACTACGAATAAAATATGAAGTGTATGGAATGAATATGAATGACAGCTGCCACGCAATGGGCCATGATGGCCCAACATTCGGGGCGCAGTTATAAAATATAAATACAGTAGAAAGAGAAGAAAATACGACCATTGGCAACGGCATACCAAACATAGATATAACAATAGTGGAACGTAGTGTGTATAGTATATTATTCTCTTTGAGTAGTCTTTTAACGTGGTTTTAACTAAACAAGAACATTTCAACCCAATATTTATTACAAACAGAAATAGAATAACACACTTTTTACCAAAGAGAATATAACCACTACGTTCTAAGAGACGGGACTTAGAACAAGGTTTTTGATGACAGTGACATTGTCAATATTGTCTTTACATGACATTGATTTACAGTTTGGCAGACATTTTGAACCACAATAAAAATGAAAACGCGGAAGTACGTCATGCCAACATAACAACGCAATAGGGATATCGATATCGATAAATGATGACCAGTGACGTCCTCATAAATAATGGAGGAATCTATTCAGTTTTTGAACATAGGTACTTACTAGCAAAAAAAAACACAATTAAATAATTTTCTTAACATTTATTTACGCTAGCCAAAGTATTAAATCCATCAGCACTCGTTCTTGATTTGGTTGAACCTTGCATACATCTACAAAGGACTTGTATGTATGTAGGTATCTTATGAGAACTGCTGCATCACCTGTTCCTTCTTCTATATCTTTTGGCTTTGTCAGACTTCCATCAAACACACTCATGGCATCTGCGGTGCCACGTAACATAATTTGACAATGTTTGTTATGTTTGTTTTCTTGACAACTGAAAATAATGACAGCCTAAACCAGAGAGTTTGAGTATTGAAGTAAAAACTCCTTTCAACAGAACGGAAATGACAATAAGTGACATTGACATGTGACTGAGATGGATTAACTGAGAGAGCGACTAGAGCGAGATATCGGTATTCGCCATGTTTTTTTGTGTTTTTAAAGCCTCAGACCATACAAAGTCACTTTTTCTTCCTAGTTGCGCCAGCCTGCTTCTTACCAACGTAACAAACAACCATGTGCTATATAAATAATTAGTTTGGTAACACCAAATTCTCATGGCAAGACTTAAATCATATGACAGTCCGCCCGCCCATAGTGCAAGAAAGGTTTTCCAGTCGATAAAAATGGCTGTGAAAATGGTCGTTTTCTGGTGTTCCCTTGTGTTTTTCATAGTCGGTGAGTATACAACTCTTACTTTTCTGCTATCTAGAAGTTGGTAAGTTTCGTATATTTTATTTTATTGTTCTATCATTTTAGGCTCCAATGCCGCGGGCGAATTCGATGTGATTCACAGCCCTCGATCCCTGAGTTTTACTGGGTCCAGTAGAATTCCCGAGTCACTTTTGAAAGAAGTGTTTTCAGCTGCGTTGGGACTGACAGTGGAAGAGGTAGGTAACATTTTACTACACGTTCTGACTTGAGCAACTTATTACATTTTTTGATTGTTTAAGTTGAACTATTAATTATTTCAGGGTGCTGAATGGGATGGTATGACCATTCTTGATCCTTTCGCTTCGCCCGAAGCAGTAGTAGAAATCTATGTAGACGGAGTCTCCAGCATTGATGAAACTGTAAGTGGACTTTATTTAGGAACACATCTGTTTTACAAATGAAAATGAGAACACTGTCTTGAATACTGATTGCCTTGCAACACTTGGAACATTGATTAAATACATCTTTCCAATGTATCAGTTTGATGATACTCTTGTGATTAAAACATATCTGACCTTTGATAATGAAATATTCCAGCTCGGGCCTAAAAGTCATGCTTTCCCTTTGACTGTGGATGAATATGAACCTGATACTTTTGAGGCAGTCCAGCACAGGATCCAGCAGCGCTTTGGTGATATTGGAAGCAGGCTCATTAAGGTCAAGCTCTCTGATGTCAACCAGGTATTTATTTTAACATTCAATCAATACTAAGGGTGGGTTGCAGTTGCCCCAAACTGTGTGTAATTGACTAATTGTAAGTAGTGTTTACTAACAGTTGACTCTGAAAGAAAAAAAAAACAATAACATTGTTCTATGTTCATGGAGATGACAGCTTAAAATCTAATTGTATGGAAAGATTGACAAGTTTCTATGGGATGACTGCTTTGACACCATATTTAAAGTGAATGGTCTGTAATTGTGAATTGGTGATACCCACCCTAATTTCATGGTACTAAAAGGAAAAAACTTGTATTGCTATTAAAAATAAGAAAAATGTATCTGCCCTGGAGGGAAACTGCCCTAAATCATTAAATTAGCTTGTTTTACTTAAAGGAAACATTCTTTTGTTTTTAAAAAGAAACAAGACTGCATTCAAGGATTTTCTAAAATTCACCTGTCTCACCCGGGAATCAAACCAACTTAAAAAAAAAAACGCTTTTTTATTTCACTAGTTGATACAGTCAATGGGAAGGATAATATTTCTCCAATTTAAGGTTGTTTCCCTCCATGTACCATAATTTTTTTTCCACCCTGTATAGTACTGTTACTATCAAATGGTTTCACTCAAATGTAAATTGATATGAGTGACATGTTTTGAATTCTTGTTTGTGTGTACAAATAGCAGAGATTACCTTAAAGCTTTAAACATTTTTTTTTGTTAGCCTGATAGTGTCCCACTGCTGTGCAAAGGCCCCTGGATTTCCACATTGCAAAACATTTTTTTTAGGGAACTGTAGAAACCATAGCCTAAATTGAAGAAAAAAGCCTGTAAAGACTTACTTTTTATCTTTTTATGTATAATTGTAAAATCTTCACCTCCTTATTCTTCAAACCTACATATTTTAGCTAAATAGCTGGTGAAGTGGTGAAATTCATCGGTCGTGTCACTTCGAAAAAACACATTTAGCTATTAGAGGTTTGCTAAGTTTTACGAATAAAGAACAACTGTAATATAAACATTTTTTCCTGTTACCGAGTTTATTTCGAGAGATGCCATTACAATTGTAACCATACATTATTTTGCAGATTTCATCAGGTGTGTTTGCAAGCACCAAAGTGCCCAAGACTCTGAAGGAGCCCCTAAACTACTTGAAGCACTCTGTGGAGGAAGATAGTGCTTTCCTACATGAGCTTGCTGGATTAAGGGCTGTCACTGATAAGGTTTTTAACATTATTTTTTTAACTAGAAAAATAAAATCCAAAATTTACTGACCTATGTATTTCTATGACTACAAGAATTGAAAACTAATTGTTTTAGTAGAATTTTGGTAGAGTCAGTAGAAAAAATCCTCATGGCATTAAGTCCACCTTTACAATTTTTTTGTGCAATTAAAATTAAATAATGATTATATTCCAATCTTCAGATTTCTGTGTCTAAATTGGTAGACATCTAATTGATTTTTTCTTGTTTGTAACTTCAATTAAAATATTGTTAAAGAATGATTTGCGTTATTCCTAGGCAAAAGGTAGCATTTTTTCATGTCAAAAGGTGCTAAAACCATAATGGAGCAAATAAAAATCACCAGACAACCAGATCTACGGCTGGCTACCATTCTTACCTGGTCGAAATTATATATATTATATAACCCAGACCTTTTTAAGGCACCAGTGAATAGGCTTCTTCTGTGTGAGCTTGCTTCACCATCTTCCTCATCTTTGCCTAAATAAAAATCCTTCTGAACTACAAATTTAGAAATAAAGGAAAAAACTTAGGCACCAAGCAGGATTCGAACCTGCGACCTCCCGGCACTCGCGGCCAGTCGCTCTAGCCAACTCAGCTGTAGGTGCGATTACTACCCGGCTTGAAATTCGTCAATCCTTCCTATTAATCCTTCTGAACATTAAAAAAAACCTCTTTGTTTGAGAAAAACATGTTTAAATACTATTCTACAATATATGGTTGTTACAGGTTAACTCTGGCATTATCTCTGGAGACAACATCATTGACTTCTACAACTTCCGTTTCCAGTCACTTCATGCCTTGTCCGACTTTCATGGCCCCAACTCTTTACAAGTCAAGGAAGCAAAGAAACTTTTAGGTTTGTGTTTTTTTTTCGTTATTGTATTTACAGATTAAGTTACAACACTTTATACAGGCAAGTTTTATAAAAGTTACTAAATGCCACTTATGACACGAAATATGAATTTAGTTTTACCTGTTCTTATTTAATTAACATTGGTTTTTGGTAACTAATCATATAACTAATAAACGCAGTATCTTCTAACACAATATGACTTTGCCCCAGGGGAGCTTTGTTGTTGAATTATTTATTTATTTATTGCAAACAAAACATATACAGCATTACAGTCGAGACCAAGGCACTGTACAATTCAGATTATAAAACACATATACAATACATTATTAATAGTAGGAAATTAAGATGAAAATCCACTCCCGTCCATCACCTCACAGTACCGCAGACACGTTCGACACACAACCGCCCATCGACTTGCAAACATATCACTCTCTGGTGCCCATGACAGAAGCGAGTTAAGCAGTCTTAGAGCGCGTACAGCCGGGGAGCTTCTATGCGCCATGCTTGAATGAAGTATGTACCTTTATATTTTAGAGAGGTTAGAACAAGTAAGACCGCTAGAGACCCAACCATGCACTCTGTTCAGATTCAGAATGGTTGGCAGCAAGCTCGTATTTTTGTTGGAGTTGCAAGTGTCCACAACTTGTGGTGTCTGCTTACCATCAGGCAGGCTGTCACACCACAGAATAAGTAATAGTACTACGTACAGAAGTTGCACTGTTAACAAATCGCCAACTTACAAACCCAAATTATAATAGGTAAATAACAAATATTGACCACACCAAGCAAATGACGAGACGACGCGACCGTCCGGTAGCAATTCGCCACTGAATGTACTTGCAGCGGCGCGGCGAACTGACGGAGTGAAAGCCGCCTGGCAGCGGCGCGACGAGCTGACGGAGTGAAAGCCGCCTGGTCACACACTTGTTAGCCACCATCGTTTAAATAAATACAAGAATGTGTTATTGCAGGAGAGGCTATCAACGAGCTGAGCGCGGCGTTCCAGAAGGCGTACGACGGGGGCGTGCTGGTGGCGAGCGTGGCCACGGACGTGGCGCACACGCGCCGCACCGTGCGCGCCGCGCCCGAGCCGGCGAAGGCGCAGACCTACCGCAGCTTGGTGAGTGCATGCTCCAATACCGCTAGTGTAAGTGTTTTCAAAACAAAACACAAACGAACACGTTTGCGTTTAGTCTTAATTTATACGGCAAAAAATAGTTACCACCTAAGGCCACCAGAGGCGCTGCTCGCGTTGCTTTACAAAATTAGACTATGTTACGCAAACGCGTCGTTTGTGTTTTGTTTCGAAAAAAACATACTAGACTCTAGTATGCTGCTATACTAATATGCTGCTCTAGTAACTGCACGGCACGGGCTCCGCGCTGGCACCTAGTCCCAGCATTCGGCGTAGGTTTCAAGTTTAAAAGCGACTTTCATCTGGACTTCAGAAGGGCAGGTGGAAGGTGCAAGGCCTAGTTGTTTTTGTTGTTGGGATTGGATGGTTCCCTTACGAAGTTTTCCTTCGCCAAAAAGCTAGGGAATGTTATGCTTTATATAAATATTTCATACATTTAAAAAAACTGAACCTGCTATCTTCAGTGGCTCCTTGATGTGGGCACCCACAATATTATATGGTATACCGCAGTGGTTCCTAAGCTAGCAAGAGTTAATGGTCTGCTCATTAACTCTTGCTAGCAATTTGGTATAACCAAATGTGCGAAATAAAAGCGCATCTACAATCTACAAATGTGATTCTTATCTTATCACAAATGGTCCGAGGCACTCTACGAGTATGGAGCCACGTTTGACAGTTTCTCACAGCAACCAAATTCTGGAACACCCATTTCCGTGTTATCTAATGCCTATAGACCCTGATTTCAAAATAACCACATCTTGAAAGAAATCCTTTTCCATAATGTTTAGATTAAATAAATAATTAAAAAACTCATTACTCTAAAACTATTTACAAAAAATAATCTAATAGTGAAATAGACATTGTGGTATAAGAAAAACTAGAAGAAGGGTTTTGACTATTCATTCATTTCAAATAATTTTGACTACAACATTTATTACGTAAAAGGAACTTGAGAAGAAGAGAAGAAAACGCCAAGATCCCGACCCTGACCCTGTCCCTGACCCTGACCCTGACCCTTCGGCGTCAAGCGGCACTGAAACGACTAATGTTAGTCCGCAGCACTTTTACTATTGCCAGCCATAGACAAACTATGTTGGACTTCGGTGTGATACTATCAGCTGACATAGCACCACAGGGTGTCATACATTTTGCGTTGCGTAGATCTTCAACAACCTAATTACCCCAAAATGTATGATGCCGCACAGCGCCATCTAGTTAACGGTCAAAATCGAGATACATAAGTTATGTAACATATTGTTTGCCTCCGAACACTTGTAATTTATTTGTCTATGATGCGCGGCAAACTGTATTTCGTAGATTGTCGAATCTACGACTAGTTTAGTAGTCTAGTTTTACGGTTAACTTAATAGTATTATAGGGTATAGGTTTCCTGTACACGTAATTAGATTAGCAATGTTAGAATTACGATTAATAACGGGATATTTACCATGTATATGTGTGTTTGTGAGTTTCCGGTATTTTGGCACTGTTGCAAGCGCCGTCATCACGGATTATCTGACGTGCGGCTGCGTGAGTTTTAGTTGTGATCTACCCACACACCATAGCGATACCGAACCAAGATAGATAGAGGGTAGCCTCTTCTTGGTTCGCTTTTTTCCAGTTATGAATCGTAATTCTAATGTAAAGCGGCCTACTCACAGCCCTAAAATCAGAGGCGATATCGGGAGAGTGGTGGGGAGCACCCTAGATCGCCTCGTGTGTAGGTTAATCGTATACGTTAATCATATACGATTAACCTACACACGAGGCGATTTAGGGAGCGATCTAGGGTGCTCCCGACCACTCTCCCGATATCGCCTTTGATTTTAGGGCTGTGTGTAGGCCGCTTAAATGACCATGTGAGCTTGAAATATTATAATTATTAGCAATGTTGCCTATATGAATAAGTTGTGCTGGATAGTTAATAGGCATGATGACTCAAAAAAATTTATTACTTCAATAGAAAGAAGACATAAAACTATGCCAAATAGTGAAAATCCTATTCAAATATCTCAAAAAATAACGAAGCAACAACGGTTAGAATGTTCGTAGTTAGAGAGAGAAAGTGCTACTCGACCGTGACGTCACCTTTGAGTAGCGCCATAGTAAATGACAATCGTTCAATACAAAGGTGCGTTTTGCGGAAAAGCGACAGAAAATACCCACTTTTAAAACTTTGAAGACTTATAATTACGTAATTATTTATTTTTTTGAATTACTTTTTTTGCCATTTGATTGAGAATTTGAGTCATTATGTAGAAAATTTGGATTTATTGATTTTCTTTTATAGTGTCATCATCCCTATTGAGACTTGTTGTGACCTGTAGATAGCGACTGCCAACAGTGCAAACTGTATGAATCGTAATAGTAATTTGTTGATAGTTCCATAAACTTCGATTTGAGTAGCATCGTATTAGGGTCTCCCCGTACCTATCGACACGGAGTCGGCATAAACCGATTTCTTTACTTCACAATATTCGCAATAAGGACGTAATCGCCGCCGATAGTAGTTGCTTCGCGTCGGCCGAGCCGACCAACGTGTTCTCCGCTCTCTTATTGCGTAGACATGCTTTTTTGATCGGCTCATGTCGACTCCTCGTCGATAGGTTTTGTGCGACCTTTATTGACTCCTAGTTGACACCATACATTCAGTCGAAATGTTTCTCCAAACATCAACCAGTCGAGTTAGATATGTTGTTTTAGTAAATTATTAATAAGAATTTTAATATATACGGTCAACCAATTTGATTTCTGGGCCACTTTGTACTTTGCCACAGTGACATACTATGAGATCTCTAGCGGCTTTCATATTGTTTTTCACTGTGACAAGGTACAAAGTGGCCCAGAAATCAAATTGGTTGACTGTACATAACTATTAATTAAAACGTGTCTTTTTCAGACTGAGGAAGACAACTACTCCGAGGACTACTCGGCAATTTTCAACATAATTCTGTGGTTCGGTATTGTGTTCGCGTTCGCGCTCGTGGCTATCGTGTACGCCATCATGGACATGGACCCCGGCAGGGACTCCATCATCTACCGCATGACCAGCACTAGGATGAAGAAGGACAACTAGATATCCTTATTGGTTAACATTATTGGGAGTGAACAATGAAATCCGCTACAATGTAATTTTAACCTTCTGACTTACAACACAAGGTCGATAATTGAACGGAGTTTGTTCATCTCAAATAATTTGAATTAGTTTTGTTGTCTGTGCACTGTGAACTTAACATCTGAAAAACCTTTCAATGCCACGCATTTAGTTACCAAGATAATGAACTGTTTCAGTTGAGTTACTAACGTCTCACTTGACTCGCGTGGCTGAAATATCCTTGTTTCTTTACAAATAATTGTTATTTGTACAAAGTAAGTGTAACTAGTTAAAAGTTATATTAGTTTTAAAATGAAAAAATGAAAGGAATATTATTTATTTGCGAATAGTTGTAAATATGATTCCCTTATTTATATCGAGTAATTCGTTGAGCTATAAAATTAGAACTTGGCAGTGTATTCATGAATGTTGTTACTTCCACATTGAACCAGTATTAAATTATATGCGCATAATTATGAATATTGTAATACTTGTTGCTGCGCTTGTCTTTGTTCGTAAAATAAAAATACATTCCTCCGAAATTTCTTTTAACACAAATTGCTTTAACCTTTTCTACGCCAACAACGTTATAATATGCGCACCATCGGTATAACGCCTATGACGGATATACCCATCACGGCGTGCAGTACGATATCAACCTACATGCATTTATATAGGGTTCAACTTCGCGTTTGACATTCCCATGTCAAGGCGAGTGAGTGACAGCGTTTGCATTTGACAGAGCGCTGAAAGGGTAGAATTTTTGATACTGAATTACATCCTTGTGACATTGACGTAGTGTCATTTCATCTGAATCGTTTTGATACTCTTTTGATCCTTCTGATCAAAGATATTTATTTAAACTTTATGCACAAAACAAAATACAGTGTAGAAATAGCTGACTTAATGCCAAATGGCATTCTCTACCAGTTAACCACAGGGCCAAACAGAGACTCAAAAACGAAAATATATAAAAAAAATTTTTCGTTGTTGTTAAAGTAAGGTTTTAGTAAGTCAAATAAAACAAGAAAATATGTGAAGGGGGTGCCTCCATAGTGTAAACTACGCCCCCCGTGTTAGGGATACGCGTATGTATTTTGCGCACGAGAAAACGAGATGCAGCTCTATTCGGAAAATTTGGTCTACGAGTACGAAATGAAAACTCAAGTCGACGAGTAGAAAAAAATATATTATAAAATTATTTCATTATTTTAGACATTGGTGTCAGATTAAACATATTATGTGTATTAATATTTTCGTTTAGTTATGTACAGGGGTCGGACAAAAAGTGCGGATGACGTTTAACCACTTATAGGATGATTTCAAATAGTATTTTTGATTTTCATAATCAATTATCACATCATTTATCAACCTCTTTATTAAACGATATCGCCACTTGAAATGAGTAAGTACGTTTTTGCTACATATTATATCTTCACGATAATATTTAGCTAAAAAATATATTTACCAATGTATAAAAAAAACGCTGTAAAATGTCATTTCAAATAATCGTACCTTATGGTAACAAGTTTCGTAAAATTTATTTTATTCACTACATCACCCTACCACCTGTAGGTAGGTATTATTAATTCCATGGATTTATTTACGATTATTTTGTTACTTCATTAATACTACTTTGTTACTACATGTCACACAGAAGTTTAAATACAAACATCACCTGTGGGCAAGATTACGTCATTTTTACGTCATCTGCCCTTTTTGTCCGACCCCTGGTTATGTAGTTTATATTTATTGTAAATGTAAATATTATTGAAGCCACGAAGGCACATAATCTCACGAACACTACCTTCAGTCACAGTTAAAAAAATAAGCTGAAGAAACATTGAATTAAAGTAAAACATGATTTGTAGTTGCAAATGCTGGACACAAATTGCTTATTTTAGCTAGAACCATATATTATTATTAAACCTAAAGCATTGTACCGACATTTTAGAAAAAATTAACAATAATATTCTTTATGTCACACCTGGCCATAAAGCGGCAATTACCGCACGCTCCGCGCGCGGGAAATCCCACTTCCTGGCCAGGGGGTGACATAAAATTTTGTACTTAACACGGGCGGTAATAAAGAAAGCCTCAGATCGCATATTTATCGCCCTTGCCTTCGGCTCGGGCGTCAAATACCTGCAATCCGAGACATTCTTTGTTTTACCGCCCTTGTTAAGTAATGTACTATTTTAGAACTAAACACAAATTCTAAAGAAAATGTTAGCTCCATATTTAGATATTCTGATAACTCACTGATAAGGCACTAGAATTATAACAACACATATTTGTCAGTGAATCTATACTTAAAATTCTACTATTATATACTCACCGGCAGAAAATTTGGTCCAAATTAGAAAAATGCATTTTTAATTATTAAACATCATTTAATTTATTCAATTTATAGTTTGAAATCACGAAAAGTTTTGGGCCAAATTTTCTGCCGGTGATATATTAAAAATATAACCAGTACTTGGTTACAGATCAAGATCAATTAGAGTAGGTACAACATAATTGTTAATAAATACAAGTATTTAATTTAACCTATTGGTTAATAAATATATAAAATTAACTTTGTAAGTAAACATGGCACGCGAAATACCTTCACCAGTATTTACATGAAATACGTTTGCGCGTGTAGTTAGCGCGTAGCGACGTCGCTCCCTGAAAGCGGAGGCGTGTCTCCGACACTCAGCATTATCAATTTATCACGTTATTTCTTTATAGTTTTCCACATCATATTTATACTGGAGCTCAATCGTGAAATCGACATATTTCTTCGTCATTGTCAAACTATAATTATCTAGAATCTAGATAATTATCAAAGTATAATTATTTGTATAAATATCAAAGCATTTAATTATCTGGATGATTATCAACGTATAATTGTCTGGATGATTATCAGAGTATAATTATCTGTAAATTATCAAAGTATAATGATTGATTGTATCAGTGGGTGGGGCCTGGGCCTACCGACGCGGCGCGTAGTTGTGCGCGCGGCGCAGTCGCCGGCGCAGCTCCTGCGGCAACTTCTCGTAGCAGCGGCGGCACGCGGGCCGCTCGTCGTACTCGTAGAACTTGCTGCGCGTGCTCAGCGGCGCGTCGCACACGGCGCACGCGAAGTGGTGCACGCACCACGCTTTGTTCAGCGCCGTGAATACTGACGACAGGGTAACAAATTATAAGTGAAATTCTTTTTATATAGGGTAAGCTGTAGTAATGTCGCCCTCTCCAACATTGGCCTCTTGAATGTTGTATTTTTTTTGAAGTAATTAAAACCCCTCTCTTTTACAGGAAAATCTATAAGGATATTTAAAGTAACATAGGTATGGGAACCCTATTTCTCTCCTAGAGACAAATAAATGCAACTCCCTCACTCTGACTCCATGGTAACTTTACTCACCACAAGGCACATTACACTACATACCTATGGAGGACGTAGTTGTGTTATAAGGATTGCCGTCTTCTGTAAGATGGAGGTACTTCCCCAGACAGACTGCTCCAAATATGAGCGAGATGACATTCCGCTGTGCCCTAACTTTTATTTCCACGGCGTGGTACACCAAGGACAGCACTGAGCGAGCCAACCGAAATTTCACAGAACTCGACAGGACGTACTGGCGTGCCAAGCCGGCCTGAGCTCGTACTAGGCCAGCCCCCCTTCGCGTAGATACTATACTATGTTGGTTGGCTGACATATCACCGGTTACCGAACAGCTGGTCTCAGTTAACCACCCTCCACTTGGCATAGTTCCGATGATAGAGGTTTCATCACTAGAAAGAGCACTCGAGGTCTACTGTGAATGGACTCACCGTCTCCGGCGATGACCTGTTTGCACACGTAGCACAGGTTGCCGAACAGCTAGTGGTAGTGTTGTTCGCAGTAAACCACCCTCCACTTGGCATAGTTCCGATGATAATGGTTTCATCACTAGAAAGAGCACTCGAGGTCTACTGTGACTCACCGTCTCCGGCGATGACCTGGTTGCACACGTAGCACAGGTTGCCGAACAGCTGGTGGTAGTGCTGTTCGCAGTAAGCCAGCCCCTTCTTCTCGTAGTGCCGGTGGCCGTGGAACGGCTTCTCGCATTTAGCGCACACGAAATGCTGGAACATTAATGTTGTCATGAAGAATTATCGTACCTTATTAATCTATGCATTGTCAAAGCCAGAATCAAGTTTTAAAGTTGTTGAGGACCTTACCAAAGTATAATTATTTGTAAAGTTATCAAAGTATTTAATTATCTGGATGATTATCAACATATAATTAACTGGGTGATTATGAAAGTATAGTTATCTGGAAAACTGGAACTGAGTTGAAGGTGATTATTCAACTTTTAGCGCATTAAAAGCCTTACGACAAATGTAACAGTATGTCATAGCTCCTCACATCATATATTATGTATATGACATCATCTTAAGGCGCAGGGGTAGGCAAGGCATTCTCCATACAAACTCTGTGCACGTTTTATTCGTAGGTTTTGGCACTAACGAATGTAATATTTTTTTTGGATGTTTATATTAGACATGCGAAGAAAGTGATGTGGAAATTTTCAAATAATTCAAAAAAATGAAAAATAAAAAAAATTAAAAATAATATCAATGAAAAAAAAATTACATCACGAAATAGCTAACAGAAAAATAAGTATGCTGACCAAAAATCATAACTTTAATGCAAACACACACGAAGAAAATCCTGCACAAAGTTTGTATGGAGAGCTTGCCCTACCCCTCCTCTTAATAATGCCATTTTCGAAATTGCAGCCTAAAATTTTATGTACTGGGGCTAACATGGTTTAAAATGGTATCTCCTTCAGGAGATTTAGGGTCAGTTGCACCAACATACGAACACAGGCCGGTCATCGTCAAATATGGCGCCGGCAGCTGTCATCCCATAGAAACTTGTCAAACTTTCCATACAATCATATTTGACGAACACCGCTTACGATTACAGACGGTTTGGTGCAACCCAGCCTTAGGGTCGATTTTTCAAACACTAGATAAAATTATCCGTCAGTTAAAATTATCGCAGTCATTTCTAATTTCATATGAAAGAAAAGCACAAAGCTAACATTTATCCGACAGATACTTTTATCAGGAGATTGAAAAATCGGCCCTTAGGAAAGAAGTTAGTTACCTCGACGTGCCAATGCTTCCCTAGGGCGGTAACGATCCGCTCCTCGATAGGGCGGCGGCACGCGCCGCATATCGGGATACCCATCTTGTCGTGGCAGCGCAGGCAGAACAGATTGTTCTAGAACAAATACACAAATAATACAGTATTTATAATATGCCGTTTATAACACAGTGGAAACACTAATATTATAGTGGAAACAAATACTAGCTGTTCGTGCGGCTGGCTACACACGGCGTGTATTAAAAAACAGTAAACAGTGGCGCTCGAACGAAGTGAGAGCGCCAATAGTTCAAGGGTGAAATGGGTACTTTCACCCGAGTTAAACACTCTACTTTTTATTTCGACCATGAGGAAAATGATTGAGAAAGAAAATTAATAGTAAATGATATTCTGAGGATTTAGCGCCAGTTGCACCAACGTACGAACACAGACCGGTCATCGTCAAATATGGCGCCGGCAGCTGTCATCCCATAGACACTTGTCAAACTTTCCATACAATCAGATTTGACGAACACCGCTTACAATTACAGACGGTTTGGTGCAACCCAGCCTTAGTAATAAAAACACGCGCTGCAGCCACCAGCAGCTGGCGCCGCCGCGCCCCGCCCCCCGCGCCCCATCCCCAGCCCGGGCCGCGCGCCCAAGCGCGGCTGGCGGGCAGCCCCGGAGTACGAAAATTAAAAAAAAAATACTTTCCACCCTAGTTGGAAATGCGATTTTCAACCCGGCTACTCATGAAAATAGAACTTTCCGAACAGGAGAGATGAAAAAATCTTTATTTTCAGACTATTTTTGTCCATAGATTGTTAGAAACCTTGCTTAAACCTACTATTATAATCTATGTTAGTAAATAAAAGTTCGCAAAGTAAGTATTATAAAGAACGCGTGCGTGAGCGCGGTCTGTGCGGTTTGAGGCATAAGTGAATTATATTCTGGGTGAGCTCGCTTCACCGTCGGCCTCATCTTTGCCAAGAGCAATCCCATTTTTAATTAAAAAAAAACAGACGAAGCCGCGGTGTGTATTAGAGGTAATTTTCTAATATGTCTGAAAAGCCATAAAACGCTTGTCGTTAGCGCTTCAAAACGAAAAAAGTATGAAAAAAGATTATCCGCACAAATAGCTACCTTCCGTTCTTAATGATAAGGTTCAAGTTGTAGTGACTTGGCAATAAAACAGTAGTAGTCTTAGTTACGCCGGCCGACTACCTGCGCAAGCTCCGACCACCGACTGTTTTATTGCAAAGTCACTATAAAGTTTTGAAGTACGTGATAGGCGTTTTACGGCTTTTCGGACTTATTAGAAAAATACTATTATAATATAGTCTATATCTATCCCCAAGTTTCAATCTATACTGGTGACAGGTGACACATTTTTGAAATTATAACTTACATTTCACAGGGTCACTCGTTCGCAATTCGCAAGTTTCTAGGAAACAGTACTGTACTGGAACAAGGCACCTGCCTTGTCCATTTCATTGCCTACCTAAAAGAAGGCTTACTCGATTTAAGCTAACGTTGCTAATTAAAATTAGAAGGCGTCAATATTTGGGGCTTTGGAATAAATTATTTATGTTTTCAAGCTTTTCCAACTATCGCTACGTTATGGGGAAAATTAATGCAACAAACAAATAATATTTAAACTAATACAGGTTTAGTTAGTGAGTAACTCATGATTTTCTTGATTTTATTGTTCTGAATATGGGTTAGCCTTCTATCAAATAACTGGTGAATATTAGTATAATATGAGCACATATTAAGTCTTAATCGTTATTTGTAATACAAGGTTTAAAGTTTTAGCTATATAGTTGAAATTATCTTACAAAGAACAAACCTGAAGAGCATAACCTATAAATCAATAAATGTTACTTAAAATGTGATTTATCTTAGAGTTATGATATTTCTTTCTAATTGACATGAATAATGGAGTAATGTAGTATACTATAATATATTAGTTATCATTGAAACATCCGTTAAGTAGCGAAATATATACATTGTTGTAAGACTGGATTCAAGTGGAGATATATTGTATTTTTATCAACCAATTTAGTTTGTGGGCCAAATCAGCTACTTTGTTTAGATAAGGGGATGAGGGATGTATTCTAATTCAACTGCAGATTGATTAATTGGTCATTAATTAACCATGTTTCAGTATAATACCATATGGTTAATATTACATATATTAGGCTTGCAATGCTAGGTCAGGTCATTCGTTTAGGGATCAAAGATGCATTTGCTACGTGTCGGACATGGTCATTGCATTCAATTTGGGAATTTGTACTTTAATTATGATAATAATTTTAGGTTAATTTTCTATAATAGTGCATAGTTCGTCATAAATTTGTGATTTTGGAGGTAGTTACATCTACTGAGCCGAGCAGAGCTGACCATTTTACCCGCTAATTTCTTAGCATTTTGTAGGATCTAGACAAAGGATTGTAACAGGTTAGAGTTGGGGGTAATTAGGCTACAAGCAAAATTAAATCTTATTACAACTGTCATCGTATTTAAAGTCGAATGAAATAAGAAATCGTATGATACTCGGCGATTTGAGCCTATATAAAGCAATGTTCACCCCAGTTCGGCCTCTTTCGTCGTACGACAGTCACCGAGGAAACACTAACAACCACCTACGTGCAGCACCGTCTAGTATATACCACGTGGTAGCAGAGCTCTCTTTCATCGTACGACATTCACCGAGGAAACACCAAGAAGGCCACCTACGTGCAGCACCGTCCAGTATATACCAGCACGTGGTAGCAGAGGGCTCTTTCATCGTACGACAGCCGCCGAGGAAACACTAAGAAGACGTTCTACGAGCAACGATGTCCAGCACGTGGTAACAGGGCTCTTTCATCGTACGACAGCCGGCGAGGAAACACTAAGAAGACGTTCTACGTCCAACGATGTCCAGTACGTGGTAACAGGCTCTTTCATCGTACGACAGCCGCCGAGGAAACACTAAGAAGACGTTCTACGTCCAACGATGTCCAGTACGTGGTAACAGGCTCTTTCATCGTACGACAGCCGGCGAGGAAACACTAAGAAGACGTTCTACGTCCAACGATGTCCAGTACGTGGTAACAGGCTCTTTCATCGTACGACAGCCGCCGAGGAAACACTAAGAAGACGTTCTACGTCCAACGATGTCCAGCACGTGGTAGCAGAGGGCTCTTTCATCGTACGACAGCCGGCGAGGAAACACTAAGAAGACATTCTACGAGCAACGATGTCCAGCACGTGGTAGCAGCGCTCTTTCATCGTACGACAGTCCCCGAGGAAACACCAAGAAGACATTCTACGGTCAACGGGGTTCCAGTACATACCAGCACGTGGTAACAGGGCTCTTTGGTCATACGACAGTCGGCGAGGAAACACCAAGAAGACATTCTACGGGCAACGTTGTCCATTACCAGCACGTGGCAGCTCAACTAGGCAAGATATACCTAGGGGGTTTTAGTACAGTACAATACCTCGCCACGGCTCACGTTAGTAACTAAGAGTTACAGTGACAGTACTGACCACATCGTTGTGCGCGTAGCCCGGACGGTTCTTGACCTCGCGCGCCGTGTGGTCGAGCTCGACGCCGCACGTGGCGCACGTGAAGTGGTACCCGTGCCACACCTCGCCGCGGTAACGCAGCGGCTCGCCGTCGATCACGCCACTGTGGGAAACAAGTCGCACATTACATTTTATTTCACTTTCATAAGCGGTGATTCCGACACTATCGTAAATCCTCAATTTACTTATATACGTAATAGCAAAGACTACAATATATATCGTAATAGCGGTTTTGTTCCTTGCAACCAAAACCGAATAATACCTTATTATTACGTTTTTTAAAGTCGAAATTACTTTGCTTGCGTTTTGCGGGGCACAGCGCGCGACCCGCGTGCTTGATGAAGCCCCCGCCAGCTCCTTACTGTACTCCTCAGATGTGGGCGCTTATTGCGAGTTACTCACTGGCACTTGTGGCACGCGTAGTTCTGTACGCCGTGGCAGGCATGTCGCAAGCCTATGTCGGCCAACTATGTGTTGTAACACTGTTGTAAACTGTGAGACTGTCGTGACTTACTGGCACTTGTGGCACATGTAGTTCTGCAGGCCGTCGGCCTTGATGCGCGCGTTGCACGCGTGGCACAGCGCGCGGCCCGCGTGCTTGATGAACCCCGCGTCCGCGAGCTCCGTGTTGCACTCCTCGCAGCGGAAGCAGGCCGGGTGCCAATTGGCGTTCATAGCCTTGATCACACGACCGATCACAAACTCGCCTATAACACAAATTCAATTATTTTATATGGTAACAATGCCGTAATCTTGTCTGTATATATATATATTTATTTATCTACCCCAGCTCTAACGATTTTTATGAAATATGGTATGTGGGGGTTTTCGGGGACGAGCAATCGATCTAGCTAGGTCTCCTGACCGGGAAAACGCCGAGCAAAGCTAGGTCGCCCAGATATTTTAAGACTTAAAGAGATGCTTGATAAGTATTGCGAGACCCCTCCGTCTTAACCTATACTATCCTAGGTCGCACAATGAAGCTGTGTGTGTTACCAGCAACTTTGGGTTACTGAAAAAAATTCGGAACTAAGATCTTTATTATTGCATGTGTAGAGGAAGAAGAGGACCAGCCATCTAGGTCCAGATAAGTTATCAGAAGCTTATATTAAATCAAAGGCAATGAAGCTTATATTTCATGACAATTTTTTCTGTTATGTCTCCACCACCCAAAGGTTGTCTGGAAGAGATCGCTCTTTAGCGATAAGACCGCCTGTTGTCTACCATCAACATGTATAATTTTAAGCTGGATTTCTATGTAATTTTTGGTAAAGAATAAAGAATATTTGTATTGTATTGTATTATTACATATTCCTTCAGGCTAGACAAGAATTGTATCACTCAGAATACAGAATTGAAGTCCTTAGTAAAAACTTACAACTGTAACGAATTTAACAGCTATTGACCACTGACCGCATTTGCCACAGCACGGCGCGAACAGCACCTGAAAGTCTTGTTCGCAGTATTTCCGACCCTCAAACTCGTAGAACACACCATCAGGGAACATCCGGAAGCATTGCGCACAGCTACAACAATATTAAGATCAGAAATTATTAACTGTTGGCAAAAATCATAAGTTATAATGTAATGAGTGGTATGTTAACTTGCAACTTGTGCAAGGTGGAAGTCACAAAAATAATAATCGTAATGGTTTCATTCATAAATAGACAAATAGGCTATAGACTTCAGACTAATTATGAATAAAACCATACATTTTCATCTGCCATGGACGTCAATTGTAAAGTATAAAAGTGACCATCAGATCTGATTCAATACTTACACAAAACAGTTAGTATGCCAAAGTTCACCATTGGAGTTAACAATCTTCTCATTTGGCTCAAAGCCATCACCGCAGCGGGTGCAATACATGTTTTCCAGGGACATGGTGGCAATTCTGTAAAAACAAGGTATGTATAGTCCTTCCATATTACAATTTAAACACTGTTTTAGTCAATGCCTGTTATAAGTGGATAAAATTAATATCTTATTATTATTATTAATATCTTTGTATTTGTATGGAGTTATGCATCGGAATATTTATATGCATGTATTAGCTGCAATTATGATGTAGTTAAAATTATATGAAACTTATGAAAGCATGTTAAAATGTATAGCTAACATTATAGATGTTTAATAACTGTAAAACTTCTTAGTAATAATTGGATGAATTTCTTGTGTTGGATTCATTACAATCTTCAGCAACATCCAGACAAAAGTTTCTAGAAAGGGATAACTAATGGAAAACACATCCAACTTAAGCAGCAATAAGTACATAATTTAACATTCAGATAGTTAATCAAGATCTTTAAATTAAAATGGTCAAAAGGTTCTAATTTTTTGCACCATGACTCCCTAAATACTGAAGGTATGCCTGAGGCCTGGTTTGACAACAAACCACAATCCCCTTATTAAAAATTTTGTTTGCAAGTTTTGAAGGGTAATGATGGTGGTCAAACACTTGCTCCCACTTTTTCGCCACACTCATTTTTTTTTTCAGAATACACATACAATATAATGGGTGTAATAAAACATTGTATGACTCAAATTTGTTCAACAGGAAAATGCCAGTCTCAAATTTCCTTAACATAACAGGAAAAAAACTCACAAAAGCAACTGAAGTAGAACTCTTGATAATATAGGCATTAAGAAATGGTGAATTTATCAAGGAATGTTTGTCTCAATGTCGTTTCCGAGCAAATTTCCTAAATTTTCGTCCATCAACTCGTCTATCACCCACTTAAGTTCGCGACAATAAATAACGAATATATTTTTTAAAAAATTCTAAATAGGTTTGCGCTTGACCACAAATCACCTGATGGTAAGCGAATTATGGTCTACGGTGGAATGCGCTTACCTAGAAAATACAGATTCACTCTGGCCTTGAAGACCTCTACTCTTGGAATTTTAATTTTATTATTTGGTTATAGTTAAAAATTAAAATGAAACATAGGCATTCAAAATGTATAACTTATACTCATGGATATAGAATACTTTTAGGCTGTATCTAGTTAGATACCTAATGAAAATGGAATTCAATGTCTTTACCTTAAAGGGAACAAATGAATATGACTCATTAAAATGGAATTGCTCTACAAATAGTAGCAGTGCTAATGAGGTATATACGAGTGCTAGTACCATCAAAACCACTCCCACTTAAGCAGATGGTGCTTACCCTGGCATTTTATACCACTTATTGTTTATTAAAAACAAAATTCAAGGCGTCGCTGGCTAATTTCTCTGTAGAAAAGAAGAACTGTTTTCATAAAACATCCTTAAATAGATAGATAATCATGAAAAACTTAATAAATACTCTCAATGATGTAATGCAAACAAAAATAGAACACCATGTACTCACTAGTTACAGGCGGATCTTATGTTGAACCGAATAGCAACAATAGCAAATTATTATAGAAAAAAGATTTTTAGATACACTAACTTATTATTACAGTAAATAGAAATAAAACTTTAAGACACAAACTCAAAAAATCCGAAACGAATTGAACCGAACTATACTATACAACAATCAAGGCCAGGCCAAACGATGACACCACCACTAGTGTTACCAATTTACCATACGATATTCCTCATCTCAATTTGAATACAAGGCAACCATTAAACACACGTCCCGACAACTACCTAATTATAAATAAATTAGGCCCGCCACAGGCAGGCTGAATTCCATTCCTCGACCGAATTTAAATCGTACTGTGTAAATAAGAGTGAATAAGAGATATATCGTTTGTTGTCCTTATCGTATTTATACTTTATTTAGGGGGTTCAATATATTATTGTTAGTAAGTACATTACTGCAGAGACCAGTAAGTAAGCCATCCTGGATGAGTACGAGTTAGCCGGCCGAGCCGAAGGCGAGGGCCGGCTATAATACGAGGCCAGAATGGCACTTATGGTCGAGGCATGTATAGTGCTTTTCTCAAAAATAAAACAAGTTGTATGATTAACAGTAAAAAAATATTTACCTCCAATTCCACCTCGTTACGTTCTAAAACTGTTGGTATTTCTATGTAATTTTTGGTGAACATTAAGAATATTTGTATTGTATTGTAAATATTTACTTCCTAAAAAATTTTCAACACTACACAAATTTTGAAAAACGCTGAACTTTTATTATAATATATAAAACTATCTTAAATATATATATTTTTCCATTCAAACTTTCCATAGAAAATAGTGTAGTGACTTTTCCAAGTGAATGTCAACCATTGTTTTCTCATTGAATATGTCTCACATATGTTAATAATAATCCCCTGAAGGATCACCATACTGGTACAAATGACCGGAAAATTTGCGTCATCATCTCCCGGCCTATGTTGTTTATCGTCTATCTAAATATTTGGTTTTATTAGTGTACGTTTTTACTGGGCGTTATTATCAGGTCGTCTATCCCATGTTCGTTCATTAAGTGTATTCGACCGTTTTTTGTTTTTTGACAGTTGAGTGTTGACAGTGACACTTGACGTTTAATGGCAAAGACCGAGATACACGAAAATCGCGATTCGCGGGTTTTCAGTAAAATATTGTAAAAATGGGTGATGAAAAGTTCATATCACATTTGAACACGTTGAAGGAAATAATATTGGACGAGGAGAGGTTGGTTACGTATGTATCTGTAAGCAAAGAATTCTGCATTCATGTAAATGAAAGCAAATCCCTAATGATGAAAGTGGTGGATGAAATTAGAAAAAAACATGTTAATACGGATCTCAATGTTACTTATATTATATCAGGATTAGCAGGTGATAACAGAGCCCGCACGCTCGTATGTTCAGAAGATGATATGAGTGACTGCCGGAAGGAAATGAATTTAGTTTTCTTTGAGCACATATACAGTATTAATAAGGGAAAACCCTCTGTGGATAAAGTAGCTTTCATGGCAGTTACTTCGTTTGACGATTATCAATTATGTTCAGGTTTGTTAAAGAACAATGTATGCACCAAAAGGACATCTGATGAAATTAGCAGATTGAAATCATGTAGTCAGGAATCAGTATCAGATCAGAAAGTTACTAAACCATGTCCACCGCCATCAAAGAAAATTAAAGAGGAAAATGTGCGAGACACTATCACCAATGGCTCTGGTGTTACTAAGGTTTCAAATGTGAAATCTGAAGCATCTGTAAAACAAGAGAAAGTGTCACCACAAAAGGATACCAGCATAAATGGCAACAAACAAAAACTTGAAGCGAAAAATACTAGCAAACCTCAAAAAGGAATAGCTGGGTTCTTCAGCAGGTCTGATGGTACTTCAGCAAAGAAAATTCCAAAAGAAAATAAAAATAATGAGCATGAGAAAAAAGTTAAATCTGAGGCAGATAATACAAATACTAATGATGAAGAGATGGATGTGGACACTGATGTAGCTGTCACGGAACCATCAAAAATCAGCACAAGTAAACATGAAGAAACTAAGAAGCAAAATGCTTCTATGGATAATAAGTCAAAGAAAAAGAATAAATCTTTGACTCAAATAAAAAAGAATGCCAAGGTTGATAAAAAGCGAAAAAGAGTTTTACATATTTCAGATAGCGAGAGTGAGGATGAGAAGAATAATCCATTTGGTGATGATGAGGATGTTCTTAACGAACAAATCAATATGGATTCAGAAGACGAAATACCCCCCACACCAGCTGCTAATACCATCAAAGTAGCATCAAACATGTTGAATCCCCGGAAGAGGAGAAAGTTAGTCAACAAAACATACACAAGCGAGGATGGATACATACTAACAAGAAAAGAAGAAGTTTATGAAAGTTTGTCAGAAAACGAGGATACTAAAGACATGAAGGAGAATATTGAAAAAGGTAAAAAATTAAATGATGAGGCTAAGGAAAAAACAGAATTGGTCAAGATGGAGGTCTCACCAAAGAATGGCAAGAAGAATGGGCCAAAGAACAATAAAAAGAAAATATCTCCCCCTCAGAAAGGAAAACAAGCTACTCTTATGAGCTTCTTCAAAAAGGCTTGATTAAAATAATATAGAATATATAATCATGGTTTTTGAAAATATTGTGTAATTAATGCATTGTTTGATCCATAGATGTAACCATGTCAATAAACTGTTTTTCTTTTATTCTATTTTAGATCATTCCAGTAAGGTTTTCTTTTGTTTTGTTTATTTTTATTACCCCTTTGGACGCCAATAACAAAACACCTCTAACACCCGGATTACACAAGACTAGTTTTTCAAGCAGGATAGCAGTGCTAGTGTGTCTATCATCGTGTATACAAAACTAGCTAGTGCTGAAGCCAGGATAGTTGTAATAGCTTGCTCTTCTATTATTTGAGCTAGTAGCGCCCCCTAACACTGATCTTGCTGTCCTGGCTTGTGTATATTAGCTTCGTGTGCCGGCGAAGCTAGTATCCGTTCGGCTAGTGCGCTACTGCAATGGTACCTGATCAGTTGAAATTACTGGCATCATGTAGACCAAGACCAAGTGTGGACAGTATCACTAGCTTACTAGCAAGCTATCTAGCTTGCTATCCTGGCTAAAAAAACTAAAACGTAGTGGTTATATTCTCTTTGAGAAAAACTAGCCTCGTGTATTCCGGGCATAAGGGTTGCGTGTTGTCGTGCCTGCCGCGCCAGTACGACTATTGGTGTTATGGCGTACGTTGCCAAAGTCACCTTCGTGCTTTGCACTAGGGTGCATATTCAGTCTCTAATGGAAAATGAGGTAGCGTGTAGGTGTAACCCTTTGACCGCCAAAGCGATAGTGTGTTGTCGTGCCCAGTACGCCAAGCACTGTTTTTTTGGTGTAATGTCTAAACCGATAAAAACAAATTAAAACAGTTCATAAATGATTTTTAGTCACACCTGGCCATAAAGTGGCCATTATCGCACGCTCCGCGCGCGAAAAAACCCACTTCCTGGCCAGGGGGTGACATAAAATTTTGTATTTACCACGGGCGATAATAAAGAAAGCCTCAGATCGCATATTTATCGCCCTTGCCTTCGGCTCGGGCATAAAATACCTGCGATCTGAGACATTCTTTGTTTTATCGCCCTTGGTATAAGTAATGTACTATTTTTCATGATCAAAGTACACCTTCACTCCGACCTTTTAAGTGGTTGTTGGCGTGGTGGGCACTACGACACACAACCACTTTATAGGTTCTTGGCGGTCAAAGGGTTAAATAGTACTAAAAAGAAAACAACAATTTTTTTTATAATAATTATTGATAGAAAGTGACCTAAGAGGTACATTATGCAGTCTTAAGTAGCTAATGAGATTAATGATTTATCTTTTAGTTCCAATAGCTACCACCCATTCTGGGTGAACTTGCACATCCACAAGATATGAACATTTCGTGTTGTAGGTTGATGTGAGGACATCCTGGCTGGAAACTTGTCTGAAACAAAATTAGGTATTTGAGAGTACTTATAGTCACATTATGCCTGATTTTATAAAGATTAAACCTAATTTACTAGTGGCTCTGTGAGCTGTAGACCTCGTGTAGTGTTTTTTTTTAATTTCCAAAACTATGACATGACTAAAACTATGTGACAAAAATATTCTATGTAATCAAAGAACCTGCTCACAATACTTAACGAGAATCGGTTAAGAAATACGACCTGTAGAGGAGTTTGCCGAAGCTAAAACAGAGACCTTCGTTTCACTCGGTCAAAGATACAAAAACAATTCAAAAACTGAAATAAAGTCCAACAGCTTTTTATAAAACTTGGGTGTTAATAAGTACCAAAATTACAAATATCTGTACATATGCAAAGTCCATAAAGGGTTTGACCCTTGCACTCCGTACATTACCACCTTACGGTAGGATTCAATAAAATTACGGCTGATCTCTAGGAAAATCGCTTATTGCCACTTTCTCGAGTTTCATATGAAATCGTTCGGATGAGTAGTTAATGGCAATAAAAAGAAAGACACCGGCGATAAAGCTTGCCACAAACATTTGGCAGTCAATTGATTATTACTATAGGTTTTTTTATTATTTGAAATAATGACATAATGATAATTTTTGGGGCGCTCGTGGCCCAGCGGCGCCGGGTACCGCATAGGGTATCTGAGGTTAAGCAACGTGGGCAGCGGTCAGGACTTGGATGGGTGACCGCTTTGAGTGGTTACTAACTGAGCGCTCCCGTGCTTTGGAAGGCACGTTAAGCCGTTGATCCCGGTTGCTGTCTATGGCAGCAGTCGTTAAGCCAAGTTGGAGGCCTTCGGGCGGCTTGAGAACTTCTAACAGTCAAGTTGCCCACTCACTTGACAAAGCCTAATCCCAATAAGGTCTAGTTTCCCCTCGGGGTTGGAAGGTCAGATGGCAGTCGCTTTCGTAAAAACTAGTGCCTACGCCAAATCTTGGGATTAGGTAGCGGACCCCAGGCATCCTTCAGGATGCAACTGTACTGGGATAACGCTAGGAGGATGATGAATGACATAATGATAATTATATTTTTAAAAATAATAATTATAAAAATTAAAAACACGACTGCATTAAAAAGATAAAAACAAGTTTCCTAATAAAGAACTCAAGGAAATATATTTTGATTGCAGTCGTGGGACCTAATATTTTGGTTTTATTTGTATGTAGTAGGTCCCCCGACTGCAAACAAAATACATTTCCTTGAGTTCTTTATTAAGAAACTTGTTTTTATCTTTTTAATGCAGTCGTGTTTTTAAGTTTTATAATTATTATTTTATTTCGATTGAAACACATACATTATATATATTTTTGGAATTGTCTCTTCAAATGCTTCATTTTGATACCCCACTTGCTAGGATAGTTTTTTTTTTACGGAACACTCTAAATTGAGTCTGTTGTCCGCCATAATGTTTTTATTGCAACGTCATATCCTATGTTACCCGGGATGACGTAAGGATTCCAACGATGCCTCACACACACATCTAAATCGGTTAAGGCGTTGAGAAGTTCTGGGGGAACAAAAAAGTTCACATACATACATACATACATGAAACCTGAAAACATTACACTCCTTTTTTTGGGCAGTCGTGTAAAAAGTAGGTATTTTTTTTGTATATGTAAATCTAAGGTTACCACTGACGCTCATCTAACCTTATCATAATACAGTCCAGAGCAAATAAAAAACTTTTTCTACAAGAAAATATGCATAAAGGCAGTGTGTATGAGATAGGTATTAAATGAGTACTTGCATAAAAATCCATTCTAATTCATCATTGACTGCCTTCTATGATTTTGTGGGTTACTGTAATACGACTATTATGTTTAAGTTTAAAACAATTTTGGTTATTAAATAAATAACCATAATTATAAATAATGCCCTTTGTTTTAGACCAGCGGTCCCTAAACTTTTAAATATCGTATTTAACCTTATTATTAAATAAGTAACTGGTTTTACCCCCACTTAAATAACCGCTAATAGCCCTATCTATTCATCTGCCTTCGATACCTTCTCTCTATAACCCTCAAAAATATTGATATTTTACCCCCAAGGGGGTATTTATTTAGCGCCACGTTCGGAACCTATGTTTTAGACATACGGTTATTTTTTGTTCAACTAGATACGTCCAAGTATGAAGATGAAAAAAAAGAGAAACATACTTATTTTTGCTGTGATTATCCCAAAAAATTTTGACAACACCATCCATGCCAGCAGAGCACAGCAGAGTATTTTCCGCTGACGGGTCGTTTGGATCTGGACACACCCTGTGTGTCAGACTAGGCTTCCCTACAGCCGACCAATCGAGAGCCATGACCTTTCCGTGGTGTCCTCTATATTCATGTATGCAGGTGCAGGCTGCTAAATCCCAGACTTTGATCTTTTTGTCATCTCCTGAAAAAAAAAAACAGAAGACATTATTTAGTTTGTTCAATCACACGCGTGAAATTGTTGTTTGTCTCTCTGTCCTTCCTGCCTGAACACGGATATTTGTCCTAAATTATGGATATTGCATTTGTGCGTGATAAATATGTATCATCTTCTTAGTACCCTAGTACCCCAAGTAGCCCCAAATGAAGCAGCTAGTGCAAGCTGCTTCGTTTGGGGCTCGGCCCATTTATTAAGGCCGAAAGTGGCCAAAGATTTAACCTATTCACCGCCACCGTAAGTTGTGCTTCACACGCCAATGTCTTCGTAGCAAAAGACTGAAAATGACCCTTAATTGTTAGCACGGATCGACTCGATATGAAGACTTATATCAAGTCAATGGCGGTGAAAAGGTTAAATATACAGTAGAATCCGCTTATAACATTTTACCGCGTTTAACGACTGCTAAATCACCGACGTTAGGATTCATACCAAACATTTTCAAAGAAAATCAGCCCGTTTTGTACGACGTCCTGTTAGTGCGACGTAATATCGCCGGTCCCTTGACCGTCGCTGTATCCGGATTCTACTGTACTTTTTTTCAATTGGCTCTGTTGAAATTGAATTATGATATTGTGTTCATGTCCATAGCCACTAAGCTGCTCGCTATGTAATGTATTACGCTTCGTTGGATACTTCACACAAGAGATGTATATGTTTACCGGCGCTGGCTAGGTATGAGCCGGAGGGCGCGAAGGCGAGCGCCCTGACCACGCCGCGGTGCCCGCACAGCACGCGCATGAGTCGCGCGTCGCACACGGTCCAAAGCCGCACGCTGCGGTCCGCGCCGCCCGTCGCTATGTACGCTTCGTTAGGGTGGAATTTTACACACTGAAACATTTGAAGGTCTTATAATTACCCTTCATCTTAGCGCTTTCCACATTGTATCCTAAACTAGTTCCATTTTTAATAAATAACAATCTTTGTTCATGGATAGGCGTTCGTCGGGGCAGCGCCCACGGTTAAACATATGCAAAAACAAAGAAATGGCGAGGTATGGGCGATGGGCGCATTAGGTCTAATTCGCAGAATATCCCTTTGTCCTTCTCGCAGAAGGTCCCTTTTATACTTAGATGACAATATTTTTGCAAAACGTCCAGCCTATAAGATGTCACGTTCGCAAAACGTCCATTCAGAAAAATTACTTCTATTACGCATAAATTAGCGCCCGCAAAACGTCCTGTTCTCTATATGTCTTTTACTTCATATAATTTTACCTGATAATGTAGTGGTAGAAGAATAAAGCAATCATAGTACATTACTTACCTAAGGCGGTAAAATAAAGTCGCAGGTATTTGGCTATAAATATGCGATGTGCGGCTTTCTTTACTACCGCCCGTGGTAATACAACATTTTGTGTCCCTCTGGCCAGGAAGCGGGGATTTGCGTTGCCACTTTATGGCCAAATGTAACATAAAATAATACCTCGCGTTCTATGAGCTTGCAGTCCACCTTGCTGTATTTCTTGCAGACGGGACGTTTTGCGAATAGGCCATATCGCAGGCGGGACATTATGCAGAAGGGACGTCCTACAAAAAGTGTGGGCCGTTTTGCGAACGGGACGTTCTACTAATGGATCATTTTGTTGAAGTCAAAATTTGCGAATGCATGAATACTTGTAAAGAAATAATCTGTTTAAAAATTTACATTGTGAACGTGAAACAAGCTTTTAATAGTTTCAATGTGATGACAATCTCTGGAAATGTGAGTTTATAGAGAGCATTTTTAATTGGGAATTTTTAAAAGTTAAATTTTGATAGTAATTTTTTTAAATAAATTTACCTATTATTCTTTCTGTCACCTAAAACATGGTTGCCTCTAGCCGCTAATGTAAATGTAATATCTTACGTAAACCGTATGTATTCCCCCACGGGCCAGGACAGGCTATGCCTAGTGTGGGGGTCAGATAAAAATGTAACTATGTTTTGTGTTTTTGGAAATAAACGATTTGTATTTGTATTTTTATTATTGCTAAGTTACTCACAGTAACCTAATATACTGAATATTTTTTTTTACTCACAGTAACATCCGACATATGCCCAACAAATACTCGAACTGGGAATGTCCTGTCCAGTGACCAGAGTTTAGCGGTTTTGTCTTGCGAGCCCGTGACAATGAACAGACCATTTTTTGACACATCCATACACCAGATCGGATAGTTGTGACCTCTGAAACCACAACAGGTGCATAATTAGAGCTGAATTATTATATTCCTATAATCGAATCTAATACACGGAGGAAGCGATCTATAATCGTTAAATGGATTTAGTCACATTAACCGCTTTGAGTGATGTAATTGCGAGAGTAAATTTTACTATGGGTTAGGGGAGGCTCTCAGAGTGTGGCTTTAACTTATACGGAAAATAAACCGGGTTAGAAGCCCTGATTAAATGGTTATTTCGATTTTAGTAACTTCTTTTATCTATTTCATATATTATTATTTGATAACATGAGTACCTGTAAATGGACGCGCATGAATAATCTTTTAGTCTCCACGCGCGCATACTACAATCGTGGGAAGCTGATAAAACAAGTTCCTCTCTAGAAAGCACGCTTACTGCTTGTACTGGTCCAGAATGCCCTCTCAATGGAAGGCCAGTGCCAACTTGTCTGTGAACAAATAATGCAGTATTATAATTTTACAATATAAGTTATTCAGAACGGCATATTGTCCTGTTTTCCGAACTGAGTTGAACTATTATTATAAAACAAAAGCCTAACCCGATAAGAAACCGATATATTTATAACGTGGCATTTTTTCTTCCATCAATGGACATGGTATAAATCACCAGTATAACTACTGCTTTAAAAACATGAAAACCACTTTTAATTTTTTAACACTCACAAGGTATCGTCTATTACTGTTTCTGGCTCAGGGGGTACATTACACGCCAATTCAAATTCCGATATGTTCCTGTTCACTTTCCGCCTCACATTGTTTTGGCCGAGATCCCACAATCTTATCTCTGAATTACTGAATCCTCCGCAGAGTACATTACAGCTGGTATCAGTCTTAGCGCATACCAAACTGAAAAAGGGAGAAAATTTATAGTTGACGAAATATAATTTGCACTAATTCCTCGAAGAACTTTTATAGCAAATTGGTGCGAATTATATTTCATCAACCATGTCATCATTATTTTTAATACATGTCATAGTATCAGAGTAAAATGGCAGCAACTTCGTAATTTATTGCACAGAGACAGTTTATGTACCAAAACTAATGGTTATTCTGAAAAAATCAGGTGATTTTTACACCAACTTCCACCATACACCAACTTCTCTAAGAGCAGGCTGGCAAAACCTTATTAACAAAGAGAACCTCCCAAAACCAACACAATACTTGAATACTCACTGAGCGTCAGGTGCAGCTATTTTATACAGCTTGAGAGGGGCCATAGATTCCCTTACACTTTTTATTGCATCCTGCAAGTCCCTTAGTTCTTTATCCACACTCTGATATTCCGCATGGCCATTGCATTTTGAAAATATGTCTATAAGCAATGGAAATTCAGGTTAAAATGTATAACAGAAATATAAAAAGATTTTTAAGAATATGAAAAGGAATAGAATATTGCAAACCATTGGTGTCGGTAACTTTCACTTCAGATTTTATATTAATTCCTTCATTAGTGTGGTCATCATCATCATCCTCCTGTGAACATATGTGATTAAAATAAATAATAATGATCTGGCCATCATTCTTAAAAAAAAAAAAATATAATAACGTGTATCACAGTGGCATGGCATCAAATATATACGTAACAAGCTGTTGCTACGTAATTCAGCTTACTTTTTCTTCAAAAGCAGAAAAATATGGTGCTCAGTTGCCATAAAATAGACAAGCTTGTGGTAGGTAATAAGTTGGTTAGCATGCCACTGCATGCATTTTCTTAATCTATTTTCTTAGGGCCTTTTCACCTATTATGTGGGATCTCTTGTCTGTCTCAATACTTGGTCATGGGTCCAAATCATTAAACATATGGTATGTAAAAAATAAAACATTAACTCACAGAATCTTTCTTGTTAGTGTCATTATTAATATCAATGTGAAACCAAGTCTGCAAAACTTGCATTAAAAGCACATGGCTGTGCTTAGCTAAGTAAGCTTTCAGCATATTGAGTGCATCCTGTGATAGGAATATATCATATTTACATGACCTGAAACAATATATTGATTACGAAACCAGACGTAACATTCAGACAAATATGTTGCTGTGAGTTGCTGACTTTACCTAAATGCTGCAATGGATGGCCTGGTTTCCACCTCCTGCAGTGTGTATATTGAGCCTATATCTTCGAGTAATTGATTCATATAATCTTTTTCAGGTGCTTCATTGTCAATGGTACCATTTTGTAGTGAGTTAAACAATTGCTCCAGACTGTTTGGCCTGTATAAGGCAGATGGCAGGTTCCCATCAATGGGTTGATGGAAAGATAAGTCCTTTTGAGGCAATGAGACAGAATGTCTTTTCAAGAACATTTGGGCTGCCCCGCCATGGCCACCTCGCAGCATTTCCAAGTACATGTGACATAGTAGTGGTGTTAGTAATGCTAAAAGTTCATTTTTTACATTTTCTCTCTTGATTTCTTTTATAAAGTTTACTAATCTGTAAAAATAAAAGTAATGTGAAGTTATCTAAATTGAATGAGAACTCTTGCAGGTTTGGTATTACATGAAGGTAAGTTAGGACTGGCTGGTCTGGCTGGCTGGCCTTAATCAAAACCTAACAGTTACCTTGAATATTGTACGTCATATTGTCCAGGATCGTTGTTTATGCAAGAAAATAATATAGAGTTGGCGCGACTTGCTTCACATTGAACGATCGTAGCGACAGCCATTTGTTCAACACTTTGGCTTATGGAATTGTTGTTGTTGAAAACGTCTGTATCCTAAAAGTTAATAAAACTATTACGGTTAGAATAGAAGAAGATAAAATAAAAATAAAACCATACGTACTGGGTAATTCCGGCGTTCCAAATAGGATGTAACTGCCGCTTTAACAGCGTCATTTCTGGTTTTTTTAATCAATGACATTATTTAGATTGATATTGTTTAGTTCACAGGCAACAGAAGTACAACAAATAAAGAAAACATTAAATAATTTCCAAAAATAAATATACACACAACACAGACATACTATTAGCATAAGCGCATAAGCAAAGTAAGTTTGACAGCTTTGTTTTTTTTGCTTGTCTGTGTCGAGCTCATAAAGAGATCTACAGGCGTGTAAATCTGACCACCAACAGGGGCGGCCCACTCCGCGATTGCGTCGCGCCGCTACAAATACAGTACCCCTTCTGGCGGCCGCTTCAATACGACAGAAAGCAGGCAGAACAAAAAAATCTAACAAAAAAACCGAATGTATGCGCTATGATCACGGAATTCCGAATCCGAGTCCCTGACAAGGAAACCGAATTAGGAAACGTGCGTCTGCGCCCAGACTAAAACGAATATAGGTAATAGGTTGTGAGAATGGTACGTGTGTAGACCCTTTTTTGTTAGTTCTGTATGTTGGTTAAACGGTATTTGGCTGTGTTTCCTCCATTTCCATGTGTAATCTCCATTCTCCATGATTAAAGCGGCCTACACACAGCCCTAAAATCAGTGGCAGCCTCGTGTGTAGGTAAATCGTATATGATGATCGTATACGATTTACCTACACACACACTAGGCGATCTAGGAAGCAATCTAGGGTGCTCCCCACCACTCTCCCTCTCCCGATATCACCTCTGATTTTAGAGCTGTGTGTAGGCCGCTTTATGTGATCTGGCGCACTCCGATATTCTTTTGTTTGATATTATCTTATCTATGTGCAATATTTTCTTTTCTTTTCTTGTTGTTTATGAACACGGCGTGCTTTGCGGCGAAAATTAGATTTCAATTTTCAATAATTTCAATTGGAAAATAAAATTGATATACGGTTTTTAGTTTAACATTATTACGTATGTTACGTTAAAAAACTGCTTTTACGCCTTGCAGTAGACATTTAATAGTAAATATTATGGAAATAGCAAAATACAGTTAATTCTTAATCCGATATTTTAACAATCATGGACGTTAATATCAAAAAGACTTGTCCAAACTGCAGTCAGCTGTACAATTTAACATGTAAGTATAATAGATATTTATTACTTTTAGATTGAAATGTTTGTATTTCTACTTTTTCGTTATGACAAAAGCTATATACATGGTCCATACTTTGTAAGATAAGTGACTTTTCTAATGTTTTCGAATGAGAAGAGTCAATCACGCACCCGAAACTAGTGCAACAAGACAAGTTTGTGTAATTATTAACCACCATTAGCCATAAGTATATACTTATCTTAATCATGCTAGTAAAATAATTTTACCCTTTTGTTTTGAACCTAGTCGTGTTTAACTTTTTTAGACCGCTACCTACCTATATCTGGAATGCTGACTGTACCCTAACCATTAATTAGAAATGCAACATTGTTGATTACACTTGATAGTTAAATGCTGATAGCATAGCATTGGGTTAGCAACACCCACAACTCTGATAAATATTAGTTGACAGGTAGTTATGCATTATAAATTCAAGTCTTATTGATTCCATATAAAAATAGAAGAAAATTTGAAAATTAACACCACAGGTGGGATTTGAACCCACGACCTCTGGAATCCGTCCATTGCTCTACCAACTGAGCCACCATGGTAATCCCCTGTGATGTTGAATTTTTCAACCATAACACTTCTAATTAAGCCTTATTATCGAGGCTCGTAGCGATATCTACCGTGAAGTTTTAATCAAAGTGAGAATTGAGATTTCGCTAGTGGACGCATCAAGCAAGTAGTGAGCAGCACGCCTACCAAGCGGGCCGCTCAACATTAGGGGCAGCACGCAAACTCCTGCGAGTAGTCTTAGAAAACCTAGAGGCGAAAAGGTGCGTCGCTGCTATATTTTTTGACCTCTCGCGCGCATTCGATTTAGTGGACCATAATTTGATAGCGGCTAAACTTGAACATTATGGCGTTCGGGGAACGGCATTAAATATAGTAAAGTCTTTCCTGGTAAACCGTTCCCAAATAGTTGACGTGAATGGTGACAGGTCGGAGCCAGGGCTGGTCGGGGATAGATCTGTGCCGCAGGGCTCCAATGTCGGAAATACCGTGTTTACCTTATTAATTAACGACTTACCATACCACAGCTCAATTGTAGAGTTTATAATGTACGCAGATGACATTTGTGCCATAGTCCATGGCTGTAATCATGACGAACTACAAAATAATGCTAGGGATGTTATTTGCAAGCTACTAAATTGGTTTGAAGCGAATGGCATGCAACTAAACGTGGGTAAAACAAACCTATTGCAATTCACCCTTAGCTGCAAGTTGCAACCAGTGCTAGATGTGACTGTTGGTGGTACCCAGATAGAACCGGTAAATCATGCTTGTTACGTGGGTTTTACATTTGATAGCGGTTTACAGTGGGGCGAGCACATCGACGCACTGTGTGCAAAACTGAACTCGGCCTACTACGCATTAACTCGCCTAAGACGTACTCTGTCACTGGAGAACCTACTCACGGCATACTATGCGTACTTTCACTCGCACTTAACACGCGGAATCGATCTATGGGGCTTAGCAGCTGATAGAGATCGGCCGTTCATTCTGCAGAAGAAAGTCATCCGCTTGATATGCCGTGTGCCTCAGGACGATCCAGCGAGACAACTATTTATACATCTTGGAGTCATGACAGTGCCTTCTTTGCTTATATTCGAAGTAGGTAAATATGTGAAAAGGAACTTACATGAGTTTTCAATGGCTAAAACCTACTCTGCTAGAAGGAAACCGGGGCTGGCCGTCCCAGTACACAGGTTAAAGAAAACAGGCAGATTCCTCGGTGTAATGGGTCCTAAGATCTACAACAAAATACCTGAAGAAATCAAAATTGCTAGCACGGAAAGCGCTTTTACTCGTAGACTTAGAGCGCATTGCACGAGGAAAGCCTATTATTCTGTCAAAGAGTTTCTGGACGAATAACGATTGGTGAATGAATGTATCAAAACATGATATGTATTTGACATTCATTAAATTATTTAAATCTAATATATTTTTCGCAATTGTTCCTATTGATTAATTTATATTGTAAATTTATTCTAAGTTATTTATAATTTGATAATGTTCTTGACAATGTATAATCAATACAATAAATGATATCTATCTATCTATCATCCACTTGACAACATATGCATATGTGAAGTCTATTATTTCCACTTTTAATTGTAGTAGAACACCTGAAGGAACACCTTAAAGTGCTGTGTGTTTTGCCTACAAGGGAAGGGTATAACATATACCTTCATGCTTTCAAGTATGGTTATTTATTGGGACTCTAAAGGCTTGGTCACACTGCATTGTGCGACGTCCGCGCGACGCGACCACTGCGCGTCGGAACGTATGCTAACAGGTTAGCGACGTCACACAGGTTGCGCGACGCGAGCGGGACGGCTTCATACATTTTGGCGCGCAGCGCAGCGTCCCGCTTGCGTCGCGCAAGCGGTGTGACCAAGCCTTTAGGGCATCCTCTAAACTTCTCGCTGGCCACATGTCCCATACTTAACTTCGGTCAGTGGTGGCCGAGTTTAGTAATGGAAGTGTGTCTCCAGCATCAGAATGAGGTTCATTTTACACCCTTATACCAAGTTAGACCTTATAGTACTTACATACATAAATTGCTGTCATCAAAAAGTTAAACAGGATCTTCATGGGACTGGTTTTGAGTGGGAAGTTTACTACTGGTAATAGTGGTAATGACATACACAGTAAATGAACACCAGATTGGTCGATATTTAGGGTCCAGATAAATGAACACCTTATTGGTTGATAGGAGTGAAATAACTCAGTTGGGAGATCAAAATTTAACTAAAATGGGAGAGACATTCATTGTAACTGGCAACTATAAAAATATCAAATTACAGTTGCGAAATAACAAGGTTCAATAATTATGGACTTAATAGTATTAAAATAAAGTTGGAAGTTGTTCAAATTTAGTATTCTCAACTATGCCTATTATTTGCAGGTCTTGGGACTCATCCAAAAGGGAACATTCCCTTATTCCTTGTGTGTGGCCATACAATGTGTGAGACATGTGTCAAAAGCATCATCAGGTTTGCTGAGCCCATTGAATGCAAGGTGTGCCATCAAAGCTCGGACATGAAAATAAAGGACCCGGTCAAACTTGAAAAAAATAAACAGGAATTTTATAAAACATTCCCTATCAACATTTTCATGCTTGGAGAACTGGCGATGGAACTCATGATCGTAAGATAATACACTATTTATTGTGTACTTATTTATTGTCTACTTATTTATTGTATTTAATGTCTACTTAGTGTTCCTTAAAAAATGTTTGTACACTTAGAGCATTACACTTTATTTTCCAGGAAGCAGACAACAAAAATGATAACAGTGAAAGTTGTTTTGTGGATCTCAAGTCAATTATACAGAACACTGACTACACAACAGGTACCAGTTTGATAAAAAAAAAGTGTGTTATAAGACTTATAAGGAAACTGTTTCACTCAGTTTTTGTTTAATTAACATGTTTTGAAAATGTTTCAGGACAATGTATTGAATGTCACCAATTTACCTCAAAAATGTGCCAACAGTGTCAAACAATCTTATGTGAAAACTGCTTCAACAAATCTCATAAAAACTTTGTAGTCTTCAAAACTCATGTCCTCCAAAATATAGGTTTGTATAGAAAAATATGATTTAAATATACTGTAAACTATATTTCTGTTAATATTTGCTTGTTCAGCGTATGGTAGATACCTTTTTTTTAATGTGATAAAACACCAGTCTTCCATTGCCAACTGTGAAGTGTGATTTTTAATGCTTTTAATTTGTCTACAATTTAATTGATCCGTAGTGACACGTAAATTACCCATATACATAAATTGTAGCTATGGGAAAAATTCGTGTCACAATGCAATCAATTCAAAGGCTAATTAAAAGCTTTAACTATGGTCCTCAACCATGTGATATTTTTATAACAATTCTGTATCTTTATAGAACCCTTGATCCAATGCAACAAGTGCAAAATTCATAGTGATAAGACACTTGATTATTACTGCAAGGACTGTGCTAAGTCTATTTGTATGGACTGCCTCATGGTGGGAGGTGAAAAATCATGCAAGAACCACAATGTGGCGTCTATGCAAGAAGTGGTGAGCACTTCTGCTTTAATTATGATACAATACAATGTTCCCATATGATTGTCTCGGTATATTGGGTACTTGTTGTGACCTGAATTTAAATGTTGTTTTTCAGAATGAAGGATTTCTGGAAGACCTGAATGGGTTATTTCCAAAGGTTGATGAAACCTTCAGAAGACTTACGAAAACCGCAGTGGTGGGTACCCATATGTTTTGGTTATAGAGGAGGAACAGAATTGGAAAAGGCGTCTCTAAACAATGCAAGCGGCAAGTCATGTAACAGTTGGGGTGACAACGTTATCAGAGGGTTTGGACCCTGCAGAATACGGATCTGCCTGTCGCCATCTCGAAATTTGAGCCGGAAGTACGGTATACCGGAAAAGGTGCAGCCCATACAAAAAAATTCGTAGTACATTTAGTAAATCGTTGCTCTGGTACTCTAAAAGAGGTCCGATTGATATGGTTTTTTGGTATGTTGTGAAGGACAATATTAGCCATGGTAACCTAAAAATTGCGGCCCTCCAGCTCCATAACTTTGGCCGCCATCTTGGAAATAGTGTCATTTTTTTCAGTTCTTTGCTTTTACTGTCGTCAAAGTTCATTCCAGTGCTAAACATAGTTCTACAATATTGTAGAATACAAAATTTGCTAAAACTTTTGGGTACAAAGATTTTTTCCATGACCCCTAGGGACGAAGATATGACAGGATATATCATTAAAAATTGCCACTTTTTTCTAGTTTTCCGTTCATGTTTACATTTTAAGTGCATTTTAGCACTAACTATAGTTCGGCAATATTGTAGATCACGAAATTTGCTACAACTTTTGTATTGAAATATTTTTTCCACGACCATTAGGAAAGAAGATATGAAGTCATCTATGGAGTAGCACCGTTGAAATTTGCTACTTTTGCAGTTTTCTTCTCTTATTTAGGTTTGAGTGCATTTAATCGCAATCTGTAGGGGATCTATGATGGTCGAGTGATAGCGGGATAGACGACAAGATAAAGCATCTGTCACTTTCCGATCTGTATCACTTCAATCCCTCAGAAGACAAAATCGTCTGTTTCCACGATACCTAGAAGATCGTAGGTACTTTGAATTTGCATATAATTTTGTCTTCTATAATATTGCTGACCGAGAAATGCACTAAAACGAAAATATGTGAAGAAAACTGGAAAAGTAGTAAATATCGACGGTAGTACCCCATACGTGACATCGTATCTTCTTTCCTGATGATCGTGGAAAAAATATTTCAATACAAAAGTTGTAGCCAATTTTGTAATCTACAATATTGCTGAACTATAGTTAACGCTAAAATGCACTTTAAACGTAAACATGAGAGGAAAACTAGAAAAAAGTGGTAATTTATAATGATATCTCCTGTCATATCTTCGTCCCTAGGGGTCATGGAAAAAATCTTTGTACCCAAAAGTTTCAGCAAATTTTGTGTTTTACAATATTGCCAAACCATGTTTAGCACTAAAATGAACTATAACGACAGTACAAGCAAAAAACTGAAAAAAGTGACAGATTTTCCAAGATGGCCGAGAAAGACGTGGAGCTGGAGTGTCAAAAATTTCGGGATACGATGACAAATATTGTTATTTACGGCATATCAAAAATCCATAACAATGGACCATAGTTAGGGTACCGGAACAACGATTTACCAAATGTACAACGAAAAAATTTGTATGGGCTGCACCTTTTCCGATATCTCATTCTTCCGGCTCAAATTTGGGGATGGAGACAGGCAGATCCGTATTCTGCAGGGTCTAAACCCTCTGATTACGTTGTCACCCCAACTGTTACACGATTTGCTTCTTGTATTCTACTTCTTCAAAAATGGGCCTACTCTATTAGGTTAGGTAGACGTTTATTAGATTGACGAAAAAGTACTGAGTCTAGACATAAGTTTTGTCCCAAGTGTTTTCTGTTTATAAAAGACTAGCTTTGCCCGCCACTTCGTCCGCGTAGTATACCATACCGTCAAAAACGCGCGAGGGATTATTGAGTTTAATGTTACATCATTTTGACATAAATAAAGTTATAGTCATTGGTTTTTGGATCTGTCGTCTATTCTATTGTGCGGTTTTACAACTTTATCGTCCGTGAGCTTAGAGAACAGAGTTTTTGAAGCCTTTTAACGCGTTTGTAGATGAAGATATGGTTTTCAAAAAATATGCACAACAATTTTGAGACCTTTCTGTAGTGCAAACATCGATTCAAAACATGATTATGCAACTTTCGCTGAATAAAAAAAAATCGTGAACTTGCGTCTAAACCACACCTTTAAATAGTTATAACTATTTTTGCACATTAGCTATCAACATGAAAATTATATCAATAAATGCGTAATGTTCTACTTCATTGAAATCATTGATTACTTTTTCTTAACTAAAAACTTCAAAAAAATAGTAGTAAAATAATACTCATTTCTGCAAACTCGTTCGTACGCGACCGGCGCGGCCGCCCGTTCAGTGCTCAGCGAGCTGCGTTCGAGGTAGGATCTGTGCCGCGCGTCAATTCAACGTCACTTGACATTTCAATATAAACAATGGGTAATTAATAAAAGGAAACCTGCTAGACTTCGTCATCTCGAGATTGTGGGTGCCAATAGAAGGAAAACTGCACAAACTATGGTAAGTGTAATGCAATATCGTATTACAGTGGGTATAGGTATATCAAATCTTCTTATTGGAACGCTTTGACGCTGCCAAACTTACACAGTCTATGAATAACAGTAGGACAATACTTGTGACACAACGTACAACGTAATACATTTTTTTACTAACGGTGGTATTTATTTTGGCGTGTACGGACAGACAAATAGACACAGCGGACTTTCTTTATATAATACTAGCTTTTGCCCCGCGGCTTCGCACGCGTAAGTGTAAGTTTCGCAATAATTGTTGAATTGTTACGCCATATACTGATATCAGATATAAGGGATTCTGAAAACGGGTTTTCAAGCTATAGGCATAGGTACCGAAGGTTCTAGAAAGTTCGCGATCGAAGTTTCTAGAAAAAAGAAGAAGAAGAAGTCTAGAAAGTCTGTATGGAGTCTTCATCTTCACCCTTCGAGCATGTTCTAGAAGGATTTCGAACGCCCGGAAAGTTCTGGAAAATATGACTGTCTCGCTCTAACAATGCTGTCCTTGTCGCACTGTTCGAGAGCTTTAGCATTATTGGAATGCACTACACATACAGTCTATTCCTTTCACACTTATCGTCTGTCTCTTTTACTCCTATTGAAAATTTAAAATTTACCCCATTTTACCACCCACTTCCACCCACCGCCACCAAACTCCCTTACTTGCAAGTGCACACCAAGGGCCTTCGACCACTGCAATGCAACCATGAGAAGGTGGCAGTTGGTGATCATGGAGAAAAGGCCGGACATACCCACTAACACTCTCCTTTTATATATATATATATTGATTGAAATTTTCACGTTTTATATAGGGATGTTGACACCAAATATGAAAATCAATACATCCGAATGTTCTCGAAAAAGGATCAAATCCTCAATCAAACAGCGAAAAAAGTAATTCAAAAGAATAAATAAAAAAGTTTTAGGAGGGGGCATTTTCTGTCCCTTTTCCGCAAAACGCACCTGTGTATTGAACGATCGTCATTTACTATGACGCTCTAGGTCAGTGACGTCACTGATCTGTAGCGCTTTCTCTCTTTAACTAAAACATTCTAACGGTTGTAGTTATGCTATTTTTTGAGATTTTTGAATAGGATTTTCACTATTTGTCATAGTTTTATGTATTCTTTCGTATGGAGGAATAATAATTTTTGAGTCAACATCCCTATTGTAACAATTATTAATGTTTTCAATTTCAATTTTATTAGTGGACTGCTAGGTGTCGGTACGGAACCCTTCGTTGTGCGTGATCCGACACGCACTTGGCCGGTTTTGAAACTGCGTACCAGGCCTTTTTCAAGCGTGTGCGCGCAATAATTCAGTGTTTTGTAAATGTTATTGGTATATATACAGGTTGGATTTTCTTTTTGGGTCAGTGAGGGCAGCTATCAGATCCCGTGCTACTACGCGAAAATGGTCTTAGAAGACCTTCCCTCGAATTAAAATTAATGAAAATTGGCGTTTATAGATTTTGGAAAAACATACAGGGTGCGAGAAAAAGGTCATTTTTGACAAACTGTTTTTTTTGATGCCAATCGATCCCATTCCTATCCAGGACCCAAAGTTTGTATGGGACCAAAAAAAAATCCGACAAGAAAAGCCGCAAATCGAGGAAAACGCCTATTTCAAAATCTAAATCGAGGGAAGGTCTTCTAAGACCATTTTCACGTAGCCGGACGGGATCTGGTAGCTGCCCTCACTGTCCCAAAAAAAATCCACCCTGTATAACTAGGGTGAAGATAAGTACAATACTTATTAATAAATAGATTATATTTTTCCATGTGTGGATATTTTAATTACACTTTGATTGTAATAAATTGTGCAAAAACAATATCGAGACATACTTCGCAAGGAACAATAACTTCGTTTTGTTTTTCAAGTAGATGATCAAACACACATGTAAATAAACTCAATTTGACAATTATATCATAACGTAAGGGTGAATAAAATAAAAAAGTCTATTTTATTACAATCCACGATGTGTTGTCATTGTGTCAAAATATTATATTACGGTGTATGAAAGTAGATAAGTAAAAATGACGAGTTGCCATTCGCATTGTTCCGATTATACTGAACTATTGACATATACATCAGAATAATATGGCGCCGTCTTGACAATGGTCATTATATTTATGGTTTACCCGTTCAGTTGTAGTGACTAAGAGTTGTACTACTGGCTATACACTATACTGTGACATCTCGGTATCGGCAGCGAGCGCGGTGGCAAGCGGCTAACCCCGCGCCTGCTCCCCTCAAGCCACGCACCTCACCCCCTCGAAAGCAGCTAAGCGCTGAGCTCACGTCGCCTTAATAGGAATGTGATGTTAGGCGCCGTCCGTTTTATGGCCACCCCTGGCGTCTAACTGAACACCTGAGAATTACATATAGGCTATCTTATAGACTCCCATTTTTCTATTGCACCCGTTATCTATTACTAACAGAGATAGACTCGATAATCAATTGACTTATCTAGGTGGCTGTAATGAATGTTTACAATATGGTCATTTTGATTAATACAATTTTGATGTTTTGAGTTTAAAAAAATTTATCATTTACAAAATTTAAGTGGATTAGACGAAACGAAAAAACTCGAGTCGACGTGAACGTCAATATTCGTAAAAAATTAAATTAACGCGGTTTTATGCCAAGGTCATAAATTTGCAAGTTTCTTGAGAAGAGTAGTTAGAGCAGAAACCTGTAAGACAATCTAATGCTAGTTGCTAAACATGCTCTGAAATAGATGGTTGTTCACATTATGTTTAGATTGATGACGGTCTTAAATTCACTAGGATTTTTTGTCTTAAATTCACTAGGATTTATTTAACTTAATTTTTAAATGATTGGTATTTAATCGGAATAAAATAAGCTTTCGATGATGTACGTTAGATATATTGAATTGCGTAAGGTTCGTTATTATATTTATCTAAATGCTTGAGACATAACTTTTGGCAAATATATGACCAGTGCTTTTAATTAATGGTCTAAATGACTCGTTTCTAAATTACAGGACGTGGGGCACTTGCTGTATAACATAGAAAACGAAACTGGATCAGCTTCAGAGTTGACACAAATGATTGCCACAGTTGAGCAACACTTTTCGAAATTGAATTCAATGGTACAAAAACATAAGACTGAAGTTACAGAAATTATTACTAAGTTAAAATGCGCTGAAAAACAATCTCTCTACAAAGTGAAAGAAGATATCACAAAAAATGTCAAAAAGGCCAAAGAAGTATTGAATACTATGACACTTTCACTGGATAAAAAGAAGATGAAACAAGTAAGTAAATGCATGTAATTGAAATTTAAGCAATATTGTAAGTTGTATAAAAAAATGGTTTCTGATCTTTTATGTGATTTTAGTTAAATTTGTGCGTCTTGCTGGAAGATGCCAAACAGATCGCCGAATGTCCATGGTATTTGAATAAAAGCGACCTGAAGAATGAAAATTTAAAGTGAGACATTTATTTTTACTATCTGTATATCAACAATACAAACTGATTTTTTATGTACGTGTTTTGTTTACCATGTTTTCAGCGTGGCTGTCAATGACGATGTCTGTAACCTGATTACCGACTACATACACTTGGAAGGAAACGCTAAATCTGGTTACACTTTGCGTGCGACCTCGGAACTGAATGAGGAAACTGAGATACCGCCACCGCCTCCTGCTCCTGTTTATCCACCAGAACTCCCTAAAGGTTTACTTCTTAAAATATTTAGGAAAATATTGATACCGGCAATATTTAAATATTCATTACGGGTATTTATTATTTATTTATTTATTTAAACTTTATTGCACAAAATACACAGAATTGTACAAATGGGTATGATGGAGGACAAAATGGATATTTATAACAAGAATACTGAAGCACATGTGAAATGAATAATTGTCCATATAATTGAAATGCTAAACTCATTCGCTGCCGCTAACTTACACTGACCCACCTGCCACCGATGTTATACGAATTCGAAGAATATACAGGTGGATTGTCTTTTTGGGTCAAATTCATGAAGATTGGCGTTTTTTGATATTTTAAAGTATAAAAGCGTCCATTGGCATAAAAAAATAGTATGTAAAAAATAAAAGTTTTTATTTTTATACTATACTTGTATGGGAAAACTTTTCCTCGATTTGTGGCTTTTCTAGTCGGTTTTTTTTTTGATCCCGTACAAACTTGGTCCTGGATAGGATTCTTAGGCGGATGGGTTAGGCAATTAAATTTATCAGAGTTAGTTACATTGTATTGTAATTGTTGTGGTTTCTACGTAATCGTCAAATATGCTTAGCAGACAAAACAGTTATTGGTGATTTGACTATTGGTCACGGGGGCTGTTCTTGGGATTTGTTCAGTTCCAGCAACGCTGCCGCCGCGCACACGAGTGATTCCTACAAAACACATAACCTTGCCTCTGGTAAAAATAAAAATATTGTATTCCGACGGAAAATCTTGGCGAGAAACTTCGTGACATAAGTACTAGTTCTATAGAACTACCGGGAATATTAAGTTACAATATCTTTACTGTTTATAGATGTGCGTCAAAAGAGACAGAAAGCTGTAAAAACCCCACCGCCTCAGAAGTCGCTGCCGTTCTACCAGCAGGTCCCGAAGTTCCGCAGTAAGACCGGCTCCACATCGTCGCTCAACTCGATAGAGAGCGATTCGTCCCACGTCAGCGGCGCGACGCGATTCAGTAAGATTCTGCCTATAGAGTTGGAAAATTCAGCGTGGATTTTCCATACAAATGTTTTTTGGCTGTTTGCTGTGTCGTTATTGTTTAGTTTATTCAAAATACATAAATAAAATGAATGAAACTAAAACAGTAATAACATAACACTTTTAATTAAGTCGCGTCCGAAAATACATTTGTGTTCCCCTTGAAATTCACATAATTTAGTTCCTTTTTGGTATGTTTATCGATTAATTTGCTACAGGTGAAGCGTTAAGTAGGCCAGTCGTACAACCAGTACAACCTTTCAGCGAGAGCAGAGTTCCAAAACAACTTCACGAAGGTACTTCCTATATTCATAATTTATTGATGAATAATTAGACATGTTTGAGTGTTATATGGATATTGAAACACTGACTTCCTCCTAACACTCTTGCATCCAATAACAAACTTTTCGAATTATTATTTTATGTACAGATTCTCAGGAGATAATATACATCACACATATTGTGGATCCTCATAATTTCTACGTCCAACGAGCTTGCCATCAAAGTGTGGTCAAGGACATGCAGCGAGAGTTCAAAAACTCAATTTCCTCGCCTAAGCCATCTATAGCGCACCTTACAGAAGGTGAGTACCAAGAGCATTGATTAGTATTAAAGTTTTGAATTTATAATTCACAGCGATATTTTGGGTACTGGCTGGCTGCCTTGCCTAGGATGAATTTTCATTTTATTGGTAATGCAAGAAAAGAATCATTTATATTTACTAGTGTCATCTGCCGTACTGCTATAAGATAAAATTCAGTTTATATATCGTTCTACAGGAAAATTGTACCTGGCGTTTAATAAGACTGATAACATGTGGCAGCGCTGCCGCATCGTGAGCATCGATCGCAGGAAACCAGACAAGCCGCTGTGCACAGTGTTCTGTATTGATTTTGGAAGCACCGAAGTTGTACCAGTTGATAAGTATGCATCTATAACCCATATGTTTAAATTGCATTATTTCTAGAACTAACAGCGAGCTTTTCTATTCGACGTAATATTTACTCGACTGTAATTTTGTAGTTTTATCTTGATAGCAGTAGCTCTTTATAAACAACAAAGATTATACAACAATTTATTCGGATGGCATCATTATACGTAGGTACTTTTTGTTTTGCCGGATGTTATAATTCCGACGTTTATACATTTCTTCTCATTGTCCATTCGGAATCTACTAGCAAAAGAATAGAGTTGATAATCTCATGAATATTCGATAAGGCGCTAACTTTATTTGAGGAGATATACTTTAGCATACAGTTTTCAGTAAACACTTGTCTATTACAAAGTATTATGATAAGATAAGATTAAGCTCGGTTTGAATTCCAGAGACAAACTTTATTTTTTTATCATGCATAGGCTTCGTCTCCTGCAACCAGGCAGGGTCCAGTCGCCACCACCTTTGGCCATCAACTGCTGCTTGGCTAACTGTGAGCCTAAATGTGGGGCTTGGACTAGTGAAGACTCTTACCTAATTCAAAACATCATAAATAAGTAAGTGTCATGTTTGTTCTGATTAAAGTTCTGAAACTCGCCGAAAGCTGAGGAAGTGGTGAGCCGAAAGTTTGCGACACAAGTTTTAAGGTTAAATGATAAATTAATGTTTATTGCAGCAAGCAAGCGGTGATCTATATCCGGAAGATTCGGTCGACGGTCAACTTCGGTGTGACGCTGGTGTGTGACGTCACCACGTTCGAGGACGGAGTCAGTCTGGCGCACGCGCTCGCCTTCCATGAGCGAGCGCGACTCGTCAACCCCAAATTACACGTAATTCATATAAACACATTATTGTTTTATAACTAGGCTAATTTGGTGTGCCGGTTTGCGATCACATGGATGGGTTGTTGAACTGGAAGAATATCCTTATATTTTTAATGGATTACCATAAATTTAATAACTACTAAATAGAAAGCATACAACTCACTTTCTTTAGGATCTGTAAAAATATTGTAATTATAACAACCATTTACAATGATAAAATTTATACAAATTTTGTTCATATGTTATTTATTCTTGTTACTATGAGGTTATGGTATTACTTCTGAGGTTTTATTTTCAGTATCCGAAAATTGGCGGGTTGAGAGAAAAATCGAAATTGTTCATGGTGAACAACAATTTGAAACTGAAATCCAAGGAAGAGGTGTACATAACGCACATTTATAGCCCCGATAAGTTTTATATTCGAGAGGTATGTTGTTTCTTTACAAGTCATTCATACAAAAATAAAGTTCTAAATTGAAGTGACTTTTTACTCTCTCCGGATTTTGACTATAACCTGTTTTTGGTTTTTAGTGTCATCTTCAGAACGCTTTCGAAAAGCTGAATGAAGATTTGGAACAAGAGTACAGTTTGGCCCTCAATACTGAGAGTGTACATCTTCCGGAAGTCGGTATGAATAAATTTAATTACTTAAATCATATTACTACTTAGATAAAGAATACAGACAGAATACCTTAGAGCATTTAAGACTGGAGACGCCATTAATATACTTACCCCTCTGCCAAAGGTACAGAAGTACAGGTACAGACTATAGTGAGTCACGAAATGAGAAACTAATTTATGCAAATAAGTATAAAAAAGTATATTATATTATATATAAAAGAACTTTAATTTTGTATAAAAATCTCGGAATTAATCTCTTAACTATATGATGTCGTCTAAGTAGTCAGAAACAGCAACAAATCAAATCGTATTTTTGAGCCATTGTATCCTAGACAAAAAGAAAACGTGAAGATGAACTGAGAACCTTTCAAATAGCGTACGTCGCCTAAGAATGTAGTGTCTTGCGGCGGCTACATGTCGGTCTGAATAGTACATTACTACAGAGGCTGGGAAGTAAGGGGTTGCCGGTTATCGGCCGAGTACATATAAACGGCCGAGCGTAGCGAGGCCGGATAGTTAAGAGGCTGGTAACCCCTTTTCACGCCGAGGGGGTTTAGTGCCGTCCGCGAGAGTGAAAGAGACCGCATGTGCGAAGTATAGATTTCGGAGTAGGCACACTGTGCCATCTTTTATATGCCTGTTTCTACTTTTAATAAAGTTTAGAAGTCGACAAATAAATAGTCAGTTTAATTTTTGTCTATTTTACTTTTAGTTCCTGTAGAAATTAAAGTTTGATTTCTTGGAGCTTTTTTAATTTATTTCATTGCATGTTTGAGAAAAATGAATTACTAACGTCCCATTTCACGACACCATAATCAGTACCTCTAGTATAAGCCACCAACGAATACGTTTGCGTTTATATGGCATAAAAAAATAGTTACCACTTAAAGCCACCAGAGGCGCTGCTCGCGTTGCCTTGCAAAATGAGACTAAACGCAAACGCGTTCGTTTGTTTCGAAAAAACTTCTACTAGATTTACAGGATTATAAGGAGTATATTTGTACTCAGGCATGGTGTGCGCGGTGAGCACGGAGTCGGGCTGGGCGCGCGCGCTGGTGCTGGAGCTGCCGGGGCGCGAGCGCGTGCGCGTGCTGCTCGTGGACTCGGGCGCCGTGCTGCTCGTGCACTGGCGCGCGCTGCGCCCGCTGCGCGCGCCCTTCACCGTGCTCAGGGCGCTGGTCGGTCTCAACACACAATGTAGTCAGGCATGGTGTGCGCGGTGAGCACGGAGTCGGGCTGGGCGCGCGCGCTGGTGCTGGAGCTGCCGGGGCGCGAGCGCGTGCGCGTGCTGCTCGTGGACTCGGGCGCCGTGCTGCTCGTGCACTGGCGCGCGCTGCGCCCGCTGCGCGCGCCCTTCACCGTGCTCAGGGCGCTGGTCGGTCTCAACACACAATGTAGTCAGGCATGGTGTGCGCGGTGAGCACGGAGTCGGGCTGGGCGCGCGCGCTGGTGCTGGAGCTGCCGGGGCGCGAGCGCGTGCGCGTGCTGCTCGTGGACTCGGGCGCCGTGCTGCTCGTGCACTGGCGCGCGCTGCGCCCGCTGCGCGCGCCCTTCACCGTGCTCAGGGCGCTGGTCGGTCTCAACACACAATGTAGTCAGGCATGGTGTGCGCGGTGAGCACGGAGTCGGGCTGGGCGCGCGCGCTGGTGCTGGAGCTGCCGGGGCGCGAGCGCGTGCGCGTGCTGCTCGTGGACTCGGGCGCCGTGCTGCTCGTGCACTGGCGCGCGCTGCGCCCGCTGCGCGCGCCCTTCACCGTGCTCAGGGCGCTGGTCGGTCTCAACACACAATGTACTCAGGCATGGTGTGCGCGGTGAGCACGGAGTCGGGCTGGGCGCGCGCGCTGGTGCTGGAGCTGCCGGGGCGCGAGCGCGTGCGCGTGCTGCTCGTGGACTCGGGCGCCGTGCTGCTCGTGCACTGGCGCGCGCTGCGCCCGCTGCGCGCGCCCTTCACCGTGCTCAGGGCGCTGGTCGGTCTCAACACACAATGTACTCAGGCATGGTGTGCGCGGTGAGCACGGAGTCGGGCTGGGCGCGCGCGCTGGTGCTGGAGCTGCCGGGGCGCGAGCGCGTGCGCGTGCTGCTCGTGGACTCGGGCGCCGTGCTGCTCGTGCACTGGCGCGCGCTGCGCCCGCTGCGCGCGCCCTTCACCGTGCTCAGGGCGCTGGTCGGTCTCAACACACAATGCTATTTACTGACAAGGCTACCGTTCGTCCGTTAAATAGTAGATTGTACAACAAGTGCATAATACGCACAATTTTAATGGGGTTTATGAATGAGTTATACACTACTTTTCACGTTGATTGCGTTAGGTTAGGCGAAGGTTATGTCATCACATTTATACTCGCTCGGTCGTTGACCTCGTGCAGCGCTGCCAAGCTGGTCGTGTGGCTGTTGGACCGATTGCCTTGGTCTTCGACGAAGATTTTATTTGAGCATAAAACTGCATTATATGCACTGTCTACGAAGCATAAAATTAAACTTTACGAGCAGGAGACGAAAATTTCATTATTTACGAATAGAGTTACTTCAAAGAATAGAAGACCAAAAAATTATGCCAAATGATGGAAATCAAATCCTAATATCTCCAAAATTAAGTTGCTAGTTAGAATGAGAGAGAAAGCGCTGCACTTTTGACGTCACTAATGTCTAGTTATAGTAAATGACGATCGTTGCATGCCAAGGTACGTTTTGCGCAAAAGGGACAGGAGAGGCCTCCTACTAAAACTTTGACCACATTACTTTGTGATTATTTGTTCTCTTTTGTTATTATTTTTCACCAATTGATTCTTATTTTCATACTTTTTCGAGAAAATTCGAAATTATTGTTTTTTTTATTTATTTGATGTCAGCAACCCTGTTGTGTTTCCACCGGGTCTGCATCATCATCACCATAAGCGCATAGCTTCAGTGATGGAGGAATCCTTTCTTCTTGGCACAGGCAACGGAGTGCCACTTGGCTGGTGTGACGCCCCTGAACAAAAAATGGAGCACGGCTTCCGTGGCGCTCCTGCACCGCTTCGAAGACCGCGTGCTAGAACTGCACGTGGAGGACAACCGCAACCGCGGGTCGCTCGGCGTCACACTCTACGATAAAGCCGAAGACGATGTTGTTTGCGTCAACAATGAGATGATTAAGTACAAGTTTGCCATCACCTTCGGGTAAGTCTATTTTCACAAACACGTGTCCACACTCCACATTAATTTACTACCCGATTACTGATCGTAAAGCACGATGTAGCTCTGGTTTTTAGGGATCGGTTAGAGTATTGTTGATCCAAACCTGCAACATCGAAAAGGAGATAATTACTCCGAAAGGAACATAAAATGAAACCAACTTCGAAGGGCTATACTATAGCTTGGTCCCTAGAAGACCAGAGCCATATACGTTAAAATCGTACTTAATTTTGTTGTCGAAAAATCCATAGTTGATGACTTACCCCCTTATTAATGAAACTTAACAAACCTCTGCTAACTAAAATGTTGTTTGGCCCTTTCTTGCAAACGTACATGTCAAAGTGACAGATAAGGACAAACGAACTTTAGCGGCTTGTTAACTAATAGAGGTTTGATGGACGGTTATGAATAAGGGGGTTAGAACATTACGTGAAAAAGGTTCCAAAATTTCGCGTGGTGCGCAGTGAGCTCAAGTTTTTCAATGTTGCAAATTTGGATTAGCACTACTTACCCTAACAGATCCATTCTAAAATACCAGGCCAGCATCATGCTTTTCGATAGGCTCTTTTAGTGTCGATTTCTAGTTCTACTGGTTTAACGTGGAGTCACTCGATTTTGTTTAGCGTCACTTCTAACAAGTTTTGCGTGTAGAGATCTGCCTTCCCGGGAATATTCCCGATTTTGTATCAGGAATATTCCTGTTGTTGTTCCTGTCCTGTGTTTTATTCACCTTCAAGTTAAATTTAAAAACATTTCTTTTTAGCCTTTTCAGATTCAACGTAAGTGATCACGAAAGTCAAATGATTACAAACAAATCTCCGCTTGACGAAAGGAAAAAAACAGACTCATCCAAGCGCACTAAAAAAATAAAAATATTAAGCCATGATGATGATCCCAAAATAGATCAAGAAAATTTGGAGGCCAAGGACAAAGGGCCACTTAGGCTGGAAGCCAAGTTGCTGCAGTACCAGTCGCCGTCTTCACTTTACATGTCGCTAGTTCACCAGCAAAAGACGTTCAGCGCCCTGTTTGAGAAAATTCAAACCGAATACTCGAAGCCTACTTCTGGTGATAACAAAAACGATTGGAAGGAAGGGGATAGATGTTGTGCCTTCTGTGAAGAGTCCAAAACGTGGCGGCGAGCTGTAATAGTCGAATTACAAGACGACAAGGCAAAGTTGTTCTATTCGGATTTTGCACTTGTTGAGTCCGTGCCTCTTGATAATTTAAGAGTGTTAACTCCAGAGTTTGAATCGCTAGGAGACGCGGCCATAAAGTGTCATTTGTCTGGAGTCATGCCGGCGGTTGGCACTCAGTGGCCTTCACTCACAACAGAGTACCTCAAAGAGCTATTGGATGTTTACAAGAGGGTGTTTATAACCAAAGTAGGACACTTTAAGGACAGAAGCATGCCCGTCGAGTTATGGGTGTACCACACTACCCAGGGCGGCGCTCTCGAGCCAGACACTTCCGAGTGGCGGTGTTTAAACATGAAGATCATCGAGCAGGGTTTGGCAATACCCGACAAATCATTAGAGGTAAGGTCCTATTTATGCCGTCAACTGTTGTTTAGCCGACTTTTTTTATTTTATTAGCTTTTATTAAAATAAAAGCTTGCACCAAATTTGCAACAATTGCACTCTTTGTATGTATGGTTAACTTAATTTTAAAGCAGTTATGCTCAATCGATTGAGCTGAAGTTTGGCATATTTATGTAAGTGCTGACAAATTGACAATGCTATATTATGGTACCACCGAGCTGATCTGATGATAAATAGCAACTAAGAAACTAACACAAGATAAAACCCATTGTTTGGGCTCATTGGAGCCCTCTTAGCGAGTAGTTGTATGATCATGGGATTAAAGGTACAGTTGACATTAACGCTTTGAACGCTATTCTTCATGTATACGGCAGCGAGACCTACACGCCAACTCATTTTCCATAAGAGATTGAATATGAACTTTAGTGTAAAGCATTTGACAACGTGCGTCATAACCATAACACCTATAGTCGTTATTGGCCTCGTAGGCACTTCAACACTCGACACCTTTTGGCGTTCAAAGGGTTTTTTAACCCTTTGAACGTCAGCCTTTGAAGCTTTTGCTTGAACGTAGAAAAAAATCTTGTAGTTTTAGTACATATTTACGGTTAATGAATTGAAAACGAAAGTAAATCTGGAATGTAAAAATCGATTGGTTTTAGCCCGCTAACGAGGAATCGAACGTTAAAGATGACGACGATGAAATGCTGTCATTCCTGAACTTGACGGGGTCGGTGCGCGAGTGGCTGCAGCTCGAGCCTCTCCCGACCAAACCGTTGGTGGACGCGTCCGGCGCCCCGAGCCCGCCCGACGGGCCCGCCTCCTCGCCCGACGACGTCAACGCGAACATCGACCAGCTGCAGGCCGGCTCCTCCAACACTGTGTTCATATCCGACTGGCTGCCGGCTGAGCCGTTGCCGTCGAACGAATTCACTGCGGTACCAACGTAAGTTTGCTTATTCCCCGAAGTATTTAATCTCATTATTTACCTCTCGTCTACCGACCATAAAAAACGAATAACAATTTAACAATAACATGTGGACGGTAATTACTAGAGAATGGTAGATTAAGCGCAAAAAAACAAAAAATAGAAATAAATACATGGACAAGGCAAATCTCTATCCCGAATACTTAATGTTATAAAATTTAATGATGTCAATAATTTATGACAGTGAATCACATTAGTAACTTGCCTTTTCGACGCCAACTACGTATTTTTTATTTAATCATTTATTTCATTCACAGGCATATTTGTGGTCCATAATACAAATACCTTGAAGCCTAACATACATTCATCAGTCATTTTATTTCCTCAACTTAAAATAATATCACGTTACGTATATATGCGCACCGTCGGTTCGACGCCAACTACGCATATATCCGTCACGGCGTCCAACGTGACATCAGCCTACATGCATTTCTATAGAGTTCAATTTCGCGTTTGACATTTCCATGTCATGTCGTGTGAGTGACAGCGTTTGTATTTGACAGAGCGCTGAAAAGGTTAAATGTCTATTTTCAGGTACATAGACAATGACTGCGTAGTGTTTCTACACGACGTGTCGCAGGAAGACACGCTAGAACTTATCCGCAAGGCACTGGACGTCCGTTTCAAGAAACCGGACCCCAAGGCAAAGTACGCGAAGTGGAATGTCGGCGAACCGTGCGTCGCGCTGTATTTTCTAGACAACCGCTTCTACAGAGGACGTGTCCTGGAAGTTAACGAAGATACGTCTTCTTGCTTAGTGCAATATGTGGACTACGGCAATGAAGAAATCTGCTCGTTCGAAAACATGAGGAAGAGCATTGCGCTTCACCAAATCCCAATACAGGCTCACAAGTGCATACTGGCTCGGATCCGACCTGTAGGCAATCAGTGGGATAGAACGACGTTGGATTACATACATAAATCTATTGTAGAGAAACATTGTTTGGTCAAAGTGGCCGGAGAACCCGTGGGTGGCCTCATACCTATTGAGCTAAAATATGATAAGTTGTGGATAAACGATCACTTGGCCGATTTCGAGATGGCCGAATACACTGACGGCTCTAAAGCCGTTGTTAGGAAATTCGCGCCTAACGCAGCTTTAAAGAAACAGGAACAGGAAGACCAGATATCCGATTCGGGACCCGATTATATTGTCGATGAAGACGGAGAGAGCGAGGAAATGCTGTCCGCGACGCACGACAGTTCCTTCGATGCGAAGTCTTTTGAAAAAACTGACTGGAATCTGCTTATGGAACAAGAAGGTGAGCGAAAACAAGAAACATTATTGGCATATCCTAAAAGTGATGACGAAGAATTTTTATCTAACATAGTAACAATAAATGCATTAGATACTCTAGAATTATCTGTTGTCCACAACGATGAAAACAATTTATTGTATGAAGAGATGTTTGAGTCTCTGCAAAAAGAAGCCACAAACTTGCCTCCGCTGAACGGCATCTACGAGGACAAACCTTGCATTGCATTGTTTAATGACGAGAGTGGTCAAGCGGGGTGGTACAGAGCGTCTATACAAAGATACAGTAAATCAAAAGGACTTGTTAAACTACGATATGTCGATTATGGTAACACTGAAGTAATTTCAACAACAAAAGTGAGAGAGATAAGTGAGGATTGGTTAAAATTGCCCCCAGCGAGCATACAAGCCAATTTATACGATGTAAAGGTAAATCCTCACGTTGACATTAGTATTGTGTCACAAAAATTTATCGAAACATTCTTAGATAAAGGACCATTCCAGACTAAAATAATTACATATGAAAAATCCCTGCCACAAGTGGAACTGAGAAACGAAGACGGCAAACTCGTCTACAGCAAGCTCTTGAGCAGCGGGTATTTGATTAACAAGGATATGTTTACCACTGACAAATTTTAATTGATCTACTTCTTTAATCAGCCCATGAAAGCGAAGTGAATCCGAAACTATTCCCGGCGGTCACATGCAGTTGATTGGAAAATCAGAATCCAAAAAAAATGCTACACTTCACAATGATTGTGCTTTATTGGGTTCGATAACAATGTTAATTGATTATAGGCTAAGTTACAAATAAACAAAAGCAAAAAGCTTTAGTTGTGTTGATCTTCTTTTTAAAGTTCATAAAATGAGAACTTAAGAAATACGGTACTAGGTATACTGGTAACTGTAACCAATCATTTTGTTTTCCAGAAGATGGTATGTATCTCTTGTTTTTGTTACTCATTATCATTGATTAAAGTTCGTTACAATTTATTAGCAGGAGTTATTATTCATAGCTACTCTACAATATAATCCTGACCGTAGCGAGGGATTCTAAAGTATAATCTTGAGCGTAGCGAGGGATTCAAGTGTTTCCGCCCAAGACGAAAATAATTTTGCTACCGTGTGACACATACTGCTTTTCACACCGCTGCTTAAGAGGAGGGGTAGGGCAAGCTCTCTCCATATAAAATTACAAACTTTGTTCACGATTTACTTCGTTTGTGTTTGCATTAAAGTTATGATTTTTGGTCAGTATGCTTATTTTTCTGATAGCTATTTCGTGATGTAAATTTTTTTATTACCTTTTTTTAAATTTTTTAATTTTGATTTTTTTTGAAATATTTGAAAATTTTCACATCACAATCTTCACATATCTAATATTTACAACCAAAAAAAAATTATATTTGTTAGTGCCTAAACCGACGAATAAAACGTGCACAAAGTTTGTATGGGGACGGCCTTGCCCTACCCTGCGCCTTAAGGCATGAAATGTCTTACAAATAATTTTGCTACTGAGTGGCACATGCTGCTGTTCACGCTTTCTACTCAAGATTCTACTTTAAAATCCCTCGCTACGCTCAGGACTGCTCCTTGAGGCACAATCTACTATTGAAGACTTGACGATTTCAGGCGAGTCCTAGGCATTGAACGGTTTAAATTTTATAAAAATTGCTATTCGTGGCACAAATGGTACATTCCTCATCAGTCTCATCACAGTCCATCATGAGATTCGTTTCACAAATTACGTCTACCGCTGCTGCTGTTTTACTGGCCTTCTTAACCTTAAAGTGTAGGCTGGCATGAGTGGCATGGGAGTAAAAAATAATTTGAGCCATTTGTATCAATCGGCATATGAGCATACCCATCGGCCTTAGTCTCTCCCTAAACTTGCGTTTCTCTACAGAAATCCAGGGGCCTATTTTGAAATTTGGCGCCCCGGGCCAATAAGTTTCGCCGCCCCAGAAGTCAAGAAAAGGCGCCCAAAAAATGCTGTGAAGGGCGGCTTCGCGGCCCCTCTTAGCCTGCCGCCCTGGGCCATGGCCCCCTTGGCCCTAGGGCAAATACGCCTCTGCAGAAATCATTTATGAAGTTGAAGGAACCCATACATTTGTCATTTAGATCCGATTCACCTAACAGCAGCGGTGTATCAACCGGTATGGGTACCCATCTAAACTTGCGTTTCTCTACAGAAATCATTTTTGAAGTTGAAGGAACCCAGTACATTTGATTGTCATTTAGATTTACCTAACAGCATCGGTTCAAAGGTTCTTGCGCATATGCTTGAGCGGAGCCGGCTCCGGTTCGCGAGGCGAGCAGTACTTAAAGCGGCGAACATAGCCCGCCCGGCGGTCCACGAAAGCACACGCGCACTTGATGTTGCGCAACACTGCGCTCGCGCCGCGTAACTTATAAACCACAATATAACTCCATAAGCTGCATTACGAAATTCATCAATCCTTTTTGACCTTCAGTTAACTTCAATGCTGTCTGAAACTGTTTGTGATCGTGACACGGTTAAATTAAATAATATGTGTACGCGCATGTTCCAATGGTGATTTGTTTTGTTGTTTATTACCTACTTTTTCTGTGAAGATGTTTAAGATAAAGGGTTTCTTCATATTGCTGGTGGTGTTGTTTAGTATAGCAACAAAATCGGGTAAGTTTAATTTAAATTTATAACCCAACTAGCTTTTGCCCGCGACTTCGTCCGCGTAGGTAAAATTCACTCCCTATTTTAACCTTTCAAGGGATGAATGCGTTTTTAAAACGTGAGTAATAAAAACATTCAAACTTCGCATTTATAATAATAGTAGTATAGTTACGATTAACTACAGATTTTTTAAAATAATTATATGTACAGTCAGCGTCATATAGTAAATAGCAGCCAAAGTCACCAAATAGTTCGGCACACCCATATATTTTGTATGGTGTACCACTATTTGGCCACTTTGGCTGCTACATACTATATGACGCTGACTGTACATAAGTATTAAGGCCAATAGAGTATTTGACACATGTTAAAATTTGTAACATGGTGTCACTTTATGGATAGTGAACCATCAAAATATCACATTGAATTGAAAATTATAAACTTTTACCAAAATAGAAAAAAGATATTTAACATCGAAAATTCGGAAAATTATGTTTTTTTTGTCATCAAAATGTCAAAAGGTATATAGAATAGGTACTTAAGTAAAAATAAATAAAAAGATGTACGGCAACTATGTACTAAACGTATTATTTTACGACTAAAACAGCAAAATACTTATTTTCCCATACAGCAGTTGGTTCGATACCAGGCGTGTGACGTCATCTGCCCGTGCCAATTTGTAGGAGCCGTCTGGGCGGCCGCTAGCGGCGAGCTAGGTTCATCTCTATTTTTTACCCTTTATTGTGGTCTCCCATATAGACATTTGATCGTGTATGAAAACTGGTCATATTTTTTTTAGTCAAATAGTGTATTTTCAATGTCCCGATAAAATTATCTGTCGGTTAAAATGATGACTGTATTTTACTGAAGTCAAATGAAAGAGAAAAAGAAAGCTAACAGTTATAAAATCTGACAGATACTTTTATCTGCTGCCACTTCTCCATTATCTATCTATCTTCTTTTATCTGGGGCATTCTGGGGATTGAAAAATTGGCCCTTATATAGCATAGGTATACTTAATAATATTAGGTGAGTTAACAGAAAATATCTGATGTTCTTCCGAATAAGTAACATATTTTATTATAATTTATTTGCCTTTATGCTCATTGCATGATAATTAGCGATTTACAATATAATCCATAACAATACTTACATATCAATTAATTACACCTTTAGATACTTACATTAATTCCATGAACCCGCTTGAGAAAGTAGGTAAGTACAGTTTTCTATAAATTCTACTATAAAAGGTTTCAGTCGGTAATTATAAAGTACATACGTAAAATAGATTGCTCTTTTGTAAATGAATTTCTACCAGTGCCACTAATAATGGGTCGGGACCTAATTTACGGCTCATAGGTACCTTAGTTAAGTTACCCATATAAATAGTAATGAGCTTTTCGTGTCACAACGGAATCAATTAAAAGCCTTAACCATGTGCCAAAAAATTGGTCTTCAGTCCTCACCCTTATAAAACCTAACGGGAATGCTCCTAAGAAATGAAGTTTACTGCACAACTGTACCTACCTGCCAATTGCAGAATGTTCCGAGACGGGTCAACGCGTGAAGCGAATCCGCGCGGACAGCACGCCGGTGGCGCGGGACCCGGCGCAGGCGCTCGACGCGCCCGACCCCGAGGCAGCCGCTCCTGCGCCGACCGCCTTCCTGAGCCCTTCTGTCAAGGAGTACCTCGAACTCGGCATGGCGATACCTGGTGAGTCTATTAGCCCTACTGCAGTGTGTTTGGAGACGGGCAGGAAAGTGCAATTTAGTGCGCCCATGCTGCGCGCGACCAGGTGGTAATTTAAACATTTTATTAATGTAAGTCCTAGTAAAATAATAATTAGTTAATTGGGTACTACTAGGTACTTCAGTACTCGGTACATACCTATTAACTACTTGAGTTGAAAGGGTTAGGTTAGAGGTTAGGTGAGTCTATTAGCTCTACTGCAGTGTGTTGTGTGTTTGGAGTGGGGCAGGAAAGTGCAATTTAGTGGTAGTAACAATTTACCTACACTTTTTATGACGTTCTGCAAAAATAATAATTAACGCATTAGCTAACAGGCTGGACTGTCCCCTCACGATTCTCACGAAGCTGCTCTTGGACCTTCATGTACATCCCATAAAACAATGATTAATGATTTTGAATTCTGTTTTATTGTTATTATTTCTTATTTTGCACAATTATTTAATGTATTCTGATTATTCTTTTTAACGTTGACATACTATTTTAAATTTTCAATTTTAACTTTCAATTTTAATTTTTCATTTTAATTCAATTTTAACTGTAATTGTTAATAATTTTTAAATTTTAAATTTTGTAATGTATATTTTAACACTAGTATAAGCCTAACACTAGTATTAGGTAATTTAGTTAGGGTTATACTTCTAGGTAGAGTACGTTCTCAATAATTCACGACGCTTCCTACCTACAAGGAAGTACGCAATCCTTTGTTCAATTGTTTGTTATTAAACATCAATTACGTCTATTAAGCATATAATTATTATATGTAAAGAATTGGTTGTTGTTGTGTGGGCGACTTAGTGGATCCTCATTTGTCAATGCTTTATTTTTAAACATTGTTTAAACCCGTAGTGGTATTAGGAAGGTGACATCACTGATGTTCCGCATCAAAATATACAAAAGCTACCTCACACCGCGGGCTCAGTATTTAATAGTAATGTCGACTTTAAAAATAGTCTACTTTTAGTTAGAATGAGTAGGTAAGGTTTTTTAGGTAATGTTTTAACATTACCTAATTTTAATAAAAGTTATCTCGACTTATATGTTCGTTAATTATTGTTAATCAATTAATCATACATTTCTAATCAAAGGTCACATTTTAATATTGTTTATTGTTACGTGGCAGTGGCAGGTCCGGCTCAGTGCCTATTTTAACGGATAGATTGTTTGTTTGCCGGCTATGGTTTTGTCGAACTATGGGCCCTGACATTTAGTCATTGAAAATATTTTATTATATTATGATCCTACTAAAATTTTATATTAGTAAAAATTAACGTCAACATTTTTATAATTTTCTATGAATCTGTAATTTGTAGATTCTTTAAGACGTTTGGATGAGGAGCATATTAACGTTTTCATTCGTAGGTAAACCATTTAATTGATTCCATTGTGACAAAGAAAGTATTTTTTATGGTTCCGTAGTAAACAAGGAACCCTTATAGTTTCGCCATGTCCGTCCGTCCGTCCATCCGTCTGTCCCCCGTTTTTCTCAGTAACCGTTAGTACTAGAAAGCTGTAATTTGGCATGAGTATACATATCAATGACGCCGAGAAAACGGCAGAAAAAAATCTTAAAATAAAAATTGTTTTAGGGTTCCTCCCTACATGTATTTGGTGGCGCAATTTTTTTTTCTTCCAGACCCCATCGTGTGTGGTATCATTGGATAGCTCTTTTAAAAATATTATAAGGTTTCTATAAGCATTCTTTGATTAAAGAATTGGTTGGCGTGATATTAAGCTTGGAAGTGATAATTTTTGTTATGATCAAGTGTCCTCCCCCCTGCCAGCTAAACGGTGGCTACTGGACATGTGAAAAAAATCATGGTAGTAGTATATACGATGAATTTAATAGGAAAACTATCACAGCTAAGTAGACATTACTATTTAACTAGTAATAGTCGAACTTCAGAAATGTACTTTGCGAAAGCAAACTTTCGTACTATTTCCATTGATACCTTAGATAATGTTGTTAATTCTGTCAAAAACATAGTAAATATAAGTTTGTGAACTTTTTAGTCCATATAATGTAACGGGTATTTCTATTTCCATCAAATAATAATGAACGTGCGCGCAAAATTCAATATCGTTCCAAGTCTGTTAGTGCCTAACGCGCAATGTATCATGCAAAACCACTGTTTCTACTTACGAAACCATCCAACGTGTTAACTAAGTATATCAACATATCTAGCAATGCAATTGTTCCACTATTACCACTATACTCGCAATTTTGTTAGCGTAATGAATATGGATTTATGCATGCAGTACTTAATATGTCGGTAGGTATACGTTATAAATGACTGAAGGAAAGATATTGTTTTAAAGATTAATGATTATGCAGACGTAGGTAGATGTACCGCCCTAAAGTTTCAAGGTGAGCCCATGGGGCCGTGCCGAACGTAGCCTTGAGCTCGCGAATCAGTTGTCTTAGCTTTAGATCAGCAAGGGATTATTTGCTTTAGATCTTAATTGAGCTAACAATCACGCATTATGAGCAAGGTCGGAATCTGTGCGTCGCTGCAGGCTGTTCAAATATCAGTTTGCGCAATTCGTACGAAAAGCTTCTTATTTTTTAAAGAATTTTAATCTTATATTGTACACGTTTGATTAGGTAGGTACTAATCTTCATAATATATGCGTAAATACATACACTATTGGTATATTATATTACCTCGGAAATAAGGTAACTATAATAAAGAATCAGCCTCGACTGGAAACCTCGCTTGTACGAGGCTTGATCGCGGCGCTACCGGTCAGAATATCGAGGTTTCTGTTGGAATTATCTAGGATAGTATTATATAATAGTAGATTGTTTGACAAGGGTCTAAAGTAAGCCATATTACCACGAGATAGTTATTTTCACGAACGCAGTGAGGGAAAATTGTTCGAGTGGTAATATGGCTTTTAGGCCAGAGTTATACACTCTACTTTTCACTTTAATTGCGAGAAAACACATAAACACAAATTATCTACATAAAATGAATAATTTAACTCTTGGCGGGCGTATGTCTAATTTGACAGCATGTTTTTTTTTCTAAGGCCAGCACCATGCCTCGCTGTGCGTGTTCGCTTTGCATATTCGCCTCCCTTTCATTTGCTATATTAAGGAAAGAGATGCAACATGCGCTTTTTTTTCTTTTAAGAGGCGCATTTGCTTTGACCATAGACACCGCTTAATTTTTAGAGAACTGAAAAACGTCTTTCCTGATTGGTCGATTTTAGTACAGCTGTATTCTGGTTGGTTGATATTTTTACCAAATATTTTTTTATCTGTCAAGTTACTGTTCTGTGATTGGTGGATTTAATAGGTGAAGTATTTTGATTGGTCAAATTAAAATGTTAAGTATATCATAAATATGTATACATATTTTCCCTAGGGCTTAAATGTACTACTTTAGCCCCGCTTCACAAGTCTAATATGACACACTTTTCGAGCATGAGAAGTGAAAAAGTATAATTAACAAACTCACCAAATTGTCACTAAAAACCTAGAGACGCAGGCATTAAGATGAAAGAGACAGCCAATAATTCAATTCATTCGCTTTCAATGCGGTTGTCGCGACAAATTGGTAGGTTTATAGAACGCTAAACGCATATTGCAGATGTATCGTTGATGCCAGAGATTAGGAAACTGTAGTTTATTGGCAACGCATGTCTGGGCGACGATTAAATGGGCCTCCTGGGCTGGGTCGTACGATGCAACGATACATTAATATTTACGATTCAGTTGCCGTGGAGTTATTTTTAGATAGTTTAACTTTTAACCACATAAGTAAATAACCGTCTAGCAAAATATTTTTTGTTACCGCTGAAATGTCTGTTCTTATTTTTCGGTTGCATATCGCTAGCCTGCTATTTGCCTGAGACAGCCTTAGAATCGTTTCAATTAAGCGACTCGCCGTGACATTACATACGAGGCCTAAGGTTGCTACGAAGGCAGTCATGTGTGGGCTACAAGAATATCACCTATCGTATCAAGACCCTTATATCAGAATATGTTCACGCCTCGAACCTGATCATTAACTGATCCCGAGATCATGACATGTAAGACTGGTGTAACTGTACGCGATCTAGCTAATGATTTCAAACGTAAAGATACGCCCGTCCGAACCGATTGCGACTGCTAGCGACCATTGCTGCTGCCATTAAAGTATTAACTAATGTAACTCCTGTATAGAAGGTTCACATTTCTCCAACTTTGGTTAGCCTCTGGCCTGTATTTAGTATAAATCAATGGATCTAGCAGCAGACGCATTACGCGTTGTCACTGTGCGTGAGTAGGAAATAATGCACTCTGACCTCTGCGGTACAGCAATAATAGACAACTTTGTCAAAAGTCATAATTCATTCATAGCTTATGTTTTTAGGTCATGGTAGCTGATACTATACTGCCATCGAAAGTGCCAAGGTCGGTCGCTTGCACTGGGTTCACTATTAAGAAGCGCAATTAAGCGTTTGCATTTTTGTGGATGCGGTTTATTAATACAATCTACATAATTACACATAATTGCTTTGCAAACGTAATGCAATTTTTTCTCAATTAGATCTCTAACAACATGTCCAGCTATTGTAATTTGCCTTTTTCTAACTAACCTATTTGCTCAACCAAACGGTTGGTTAGAAAAAGATCATTGTAATTGATAATTATGATATATTGTCTTAGTGTGTCGAAGGAGCTGCCAGGGTCGGTCGTATATCATGCGAATGTTGCTTTTATTGGGAGGCAGTTTAATAAAAATGCCTGTAACACAAATAGCTGGGAAACAGGTTTATCTGCGGGACTAGTGCACTGTGGGAATACCGCGCGGAGAGGATGCGTTTACGAGATGTACTTATGGTGCGTTGCCATAAGTGGTTTGAATAGTTTGAATGATCGCCTAGCCGCCTACTTGTACTTACTGCGCGACACGGGCCGAGCGGCGCAGACTCTACAACTTGTTCGTATCTTTTCGTTCGAGATTCACTCATTCTTAAATGCATAATATTTGATTGGAATCAGTAAAAACTGGTATTTATGAGTAAGAACCAAATTTTTGGACTATATTTAGGTAACGCTTTTAATTGATTCCGTTGTGACACGTAAATTTGTCATACACTTTGTATAGGTAAAGGTAACTTTCGTGTCATAAGTTACAACGGAATCAATTTAATTGTAAACGATTATCTAGGTGTTAAATGCGTTGCTTTAAAAACGTGTATTGCTTGCTGTGAAGATGTTTTGTTACACTTTAAGTTAAGCTACGGATTTTGATGACTGGCTTATATAACAATATTCTCATAGAGCCAATAATTTAACTTATTATCTACGCTTACGCGTACGATGACGCAGACAGAAGAGCCTTAACATAATGTCAGACAAAAAAACTAATACAGCTGCCATTGCATCTATTTTATTTAGTTGTATAAAAAATATAACAAAGCTGACGTATGTACGAAGGTCCCTAGCAGTCATCTGTTCAATCTCGCTACACAATGAGCATTGAAATTAAAATATCTTGAATACCTCCAAGCTTGGCGTACTTACATCTCGTAGATCCGCGCGTTGAATTCTTTTGCTTTGCGAGCAAGATCATCCATTTGCTTTTCATTCACGTGTTTACTTTAATTATGGTAAGCAGTTGCAATGTACGTATTTACCGCAGAATGTTGTCTAATTTAGTTAGATGACATTTAATTCTCAACTAAATACATACCTACATAGTTTGACTACTATCTAAGTTATCTAAAGCGAAGTCATTCGTCTTGTAACTAATGAGTTAGTAATGTTCAGTTCGACACATGTTATCATTGAGTTCGGTGCGTGCATGCACAATATTTATTGACACGAATTATCAACGCATGGGCGTGGTGTTAACTGACATAAGCACTCGTTTGTTTGGGCCCCATTCTAAGCATGGCGTTGCGAAATGATTACCTCTCCCGGCAAGGCTACTACCGGTGACATTTAGCGCGACAATGATAATTGTTTCCCGCGATCACGTAACTTTGGACAACAAAACAATGGTATTGGAGGATAATTACCGGCGCATGCGATACTTGGCCCGGCCCGAGCCTGCAGGCACAGTCCGTGACAGTCGCAGATGTGGGGGAAGAGAGAGACAACGAATTTTTTGTGTTGGATTTTGTATTTTATACAACTGTAGGTACTCTCCTGTAGTAGTCCATTTTGTTGGCGCCGCGGTGTCAAATAAACCGTCTGAATCCGAATAAAGTTTTAAAAATATGTAATTCATGCATTGCATCATTTACCTATATTAATATTAATTAGTTAATACCTAGTTTAATTAATCTTTTGTTACCATTGTTGTGTTGATTTACCATGTTTTACTTAAATTTATGGCTGAGTCTGAAATAAATTATTTGAATTTGAAAATTACCTACCTACCTACTCAATTAAGTAGGTATTTGTAAAATTTCACATGATAAGAATTAACGTTAATTCTTATCATGTGAAATTTTACAAATACTTAATTGAGTATACATACGTTAAATATCCTTGGCCTATTTATACTTCTTAGTAAAATGAAACAATTCATTGCGAATTCTCTAACGCTAACGCTAAATACCATGTTAACGCTCGCTCTACATATGCACTTTATGAAATATTGTAACCATATGATGCGCTATTAGTCAGGCGGTCATTAATAATACGTGTTGGATGGCGGAACACTCGAGTGGCACTGGATATGTAATGACTATTGCTAGAGTGGTCCTAGACTATATATCTAAGGTAATAGGGTTTAGAAACGCTTAAGGATTGTATGTGACGTGTTGGGTGCGGTGTCGCGGTGCGATTGCGCCATCGGTTGCGCCACGCGGTCCTGTAGGTATTGTGCTTGATAAATGATAAAGGTAACGTCGAAACAAACTTCTGTGGCCCGGGTCCCGAAATACCTACTTATACTGACTTTACGTTTACGAATAAGTTCAGAAGTGTTGGCCAAGAGCATTCCCATTTAAAAAAAGTGAATATCTAATATTGAAGTTTCGTCTAAGGTTGCTCTATATTCGAATCATTAGATAAAACCTAAAGCAACTAAAAAATAATTTGCGATTACCTATAGGTATGACATGTGGTTGTTACTTTGATTGCGAGATACCTACAAGAAAATTCGGCGCCGCAAGCAAATTTCAAATCGACATTTCCATTATATAACCATAATAACGAAGTCAATATATATTCATTATTTTGGTAGTGTCACACTGGAAGGCGCTGTAGGTACCTACTTACCGAATCCAGTCGAGCAGGTTTCCGATTGAAGATGTCTATACACGTTAAAATGTGATGACCTAATTGCAGGGACCCGCCCGGTATCCCCTTCGAGGGTTTTTGAACGGGTTTTTAGTAAGGCTTTGCTTACCCAATCCGTTGCGCTTCAAACCCATTCATTTGGCTTTTAAAGCGCTTTTAATACGGTATCCCCTTCAAGGGGTTTTTGAAAGGGTTTTTAGTAAGACTTCGCTTACCGAAGTCGTTGCTCTAAAAAAACCCATTCATTCGGCTTTTAAAGCGCTTTAAATATGGGTAAGCCGTTCAGTTAACGAATATCAGATATTTTTACTAAGCGCTTAAAAAGCCTTTCGAAAAGGCAACAGTTTGAAGGGGTTTCCCTTTCCACGCTTATGCAATTTTCATCCTTTTACTGATGACAATAAGAGCAGTAATTGCAAATTTACGTTTGTCGACTGGATGACTGCCGGCGCCGTCGGCACAGGTGCCATAAAACGCCGGCGCCTTTGAAATACCGCTAAGTTGCGATTTAAAAATACCTTATCACATTGCAATACGGTTTCCTTTGGCATGGCGAAGGGCCGGAACAAGTTGAAGCGTGCAATTTATCGAACGGGCCGACTTTTCTGCAGTTGTAACATATTTAAAAAGTAGTGTTCAAAAAACAAATGCTGATTCTGTTAATGCAAATACTTTTTAGGGTTCCGAAACCGAAGGCTCTAATCGGAGCCCTATTGCTGTCACTCACGCATCCGTCCGTCCGTCGATTGTCACAAAATTTTGTTCCTAACAATTTTTTAACTTCCCGTTGACCTATGAACTTGAAATTTGGTGATAATGTTTATTATTTTACCAACAAATACTAATATATATATATTGATAAATGAGGTTTTTCCTTTGAAAGTTTGCGGATGGTTCGGAACCCTAAATGTGCGAGTGCAACAAGCACTTAGCTGGGTTTATTATGTTAATTAATTATTAAGGTACCTAAAAAATATAGATATACTCACGGATTAATGCTTGGATTTAGCAAAAAAAAAATCGGATGAATGTGTTAGTGTTAATCTCGGTACCGATCTACCGATACCGATGTTCCCCTGAGTGACGAAATTGAAATTAATAAAATGGTTGTTTAAAATACGATAATGAATATATTTTTCCCTAAATTATGAATATAGACTACAACAATATTCAAAATACAAAAAACATTGCATATATAGCAAAACCTTTTAAAATAAAGACATTTTAATTTCCACTGAGTTACATTTTGTACAAGGTGTACGTATACGTACACTATTATTTAAGTAACATAATTTACCTAAAAAACGAGAAAAAGGTACATATTTTTTTAGTAAAGTGCCATGTAATAGACCGGTTCTATTTGCATGCATTATAAACGAAGAAAAACATTATATTCCACAAAATTATTTTTTGTGGGATGTTAGTAATACCAATATGACGTATAATGCACAATGTTGCCAAATCTTATGTCTTTAAACGAGCAATTCTTGTATATATATTTATTTATTTTGGGGATCTCTGAAACGGCTCTAACGATTTTGATGAAATGTGGTATGTGGGAGTTTTCGAGGACGAGCAATCGATCTAGCTAGGTCTCATGCCCAGGAAAACGCCGAGCGGCCGCCCAGATATTTTATAACTTTATACGAGCAATTCTTGTATATATTTTTATTTCGGGGATCTCGGAAACGGCTCTATCGATTTTGATGAAATTTGGTAAGTGGGGGTTTTCGGGGACGAGCAATCGATCTAGCTAGGTCTAGTAGGTCTCATCTCCGGGAAAAGGTCGAGCAAAGCTCGGTCACCCAGATATTTATATTTGTTTGACAGCTCATTTTCATGGAAGAGTTAACGTAGTGAAATTGAAGTTTGAGCTTCCAGTGTGAAGAAATAAGGTAGAATTATACTACACAAAAAACTATTTAGACTGAAAAAGAACACAGTAAAATAACCGAAGAAAACATTGAAAAATGCCTTAGATAACTCTGTCATAAATCCTAATATCATCGTAAAAATCAACTTTAGTGCTGATTATTTCGTAATTTTCAACGTCAGTTATAATTATGTTCTTTTTTTTACGAAACCGGTAAAGTGCGTGTCGGGCCACGCACAATGTAAAGTTCCGTAGTTGGTCACCCGTTACATTATGTGGACTAAAAAGTTTGCAAACTTATATTTACCTACTATGTTTTTGAAATACTTAATTAAAAACATTATCTGAGGTACCTACCTCAATGGAAATTGTATGAAAGTTCGGCTTTTAGTCGTTAACTAGTAATGTCTACTCAACTGTGATCATTTTACTTATAATTTCATTATATAGGGTGTAACATTTAAATCGGTCAGTATGGGAAGTCTGAAACTATAAGACATACGAAGATCTGTTCTTAGGAACGATGTCATAGATTTCAGTAACAAGAAAAACGCAATAGTAAAATCATCACCTAAACGAGTTTAATATTGCATTGAAAACCATGGTTGCCATTTCAAACATCAACTTAATGAAGGGTTATGTTATGAATTTATGATGCATTTTATTCATTTTAGATAGCATCATAGTAACATTTACTTATGAAGTTATGACCATACCTGTGCTAACTCGGAACAAGTTCTAGGGATTTGATATCGATTAAATTAAAATTTTAATTGCCAGCAATGTATTGCAAAGTAAATTGACAACTCAGTACAAATGACAGCCCTTAGTGTTCTGTTTACTATGACGTTCTCTTAGGCAGTGCGTTACGTAGTACATTGAAGGTGCGGAATTAGGAAATTTAATTTCGCAGTTTTTGGGTTTTTGCTACTCCTAAGCTTAGTGAATCCTCAAATTTTATAAAGGGTCGGCAATGCGCACGTTACTCCTTTAGAGTCGCGAGCGTTTATAGGCTACGGTGTCGGCTTACCATCAGGTGGACCGCACGCTTGTTTGCCACCATCGTAGTATAAATTCTAGTCGACGTAGAATGGCTAATGGAACATATTATTATCAGTTTAAAATTAATACCTGCTTCCCGGTAACGCACTGTATCAATACGTGTGCTCATTGAAAATTCTACTTACGTCGCCATGAAAAAGTAATCAGTCAGTAACAGGAAATTTCAATAACCAACACTTGGTAGCTTAATATCACGCCAACAGATTCTTGAATCAAAAAACGGTTTGAGTAACCTCACAATATTTAGACAGCACCAACATGATGCGGTTTGAATGAAACAAAAATAAATTCACCAACACTTGATGTCTAGGGAAGGTACCGTAAAAAAACATGTTTTTCAAGATGTTGTTCTATATTCGTCCGTTTATATTTAGTACCCGTGCCAAATTACAGCTTTATAGTACTAACGGTTTTTGAGCTAAGCTGGAACCGGACGGACGGTTCGACGGACATGGCGAAACTATAAGGGTTCCTTGTTTATTACGAAAACATGACAAGCAAGGATAGCTTTTTTATTGTTCTAACACAATTGGTAACCGGATAGATTTTTGATAAGTGATCCAGTATTCCAAAAAACGATCAAAATAAATATTTACGAAAACTACGCGCAGAGTTCCTTAAGGAGCGGGATGGTTAATTGCAAACTCACGCGTGTTAGAGCGAGACATCTGTAATGGCACTGCAATAAACTAGTACAGAATTCATATTTTAATTATTATCCTTCTTTATGCACTTATAACGCGGCTTTACCGTTACACTGAGTAACTTTTCGATCCAATGAGAAACAAAATTTCTCAGTTGAACTTCACGCTTGTACCTTGAGATACAAAATTTAAGTTATTTTATTATGAAAAGTAACGTTATTTCTATATCAATGAATGATGTTATTAATAACACCACATATAAGAAATACGATAAAATACGATAATTACCTTCTAAAACTCCGTCACTAAATGGAACTAAAAATAGTCAACCAAAAACTCTGCAATGTAACTCCTTTTGCAACGAAAGCTTTTAGTATACTGACTAACCAACAAAACAAACACGGCATCGATAAAAGAACGTAGCCTTACCAAAATAAAATTGTCTTTTTGGAAGAATTAATCAAAATATCATCGAATAACATTCGTTATTCAATAGGAATCTCTACAGCGCTACTTTTTTGAGCAATATTATACACTAAACATTTAAATTAAAACCATTACAATGATGTAAATATCGATGTATCTATAAACTTTATTGCTAGTCAAATCATATACTCTTACCATACAAAAATCTGCATCTGCAATAAAATGCTGGGACATGGAAAAAAATATATATTATTAAAAAAAGTTCCTACGCATTATTGATGCAAAATTATCTATTAACGTATTTAATAGCACAAAAGATACGCAACTACTTTAAAAACATGTCTAAAGTGATAAAAATAATGGTAGGACATACCAAAAATGCCGCTATACAACGGTAGAAAAATCGCCCGAACACGAAACAAAACAAAACTTCGGCGTCGCGTCGGCTACCCAAATATTAAAAACTAAAGTGAAACTATTAATTCACGCCGCTCTACGCGAGTTGCAAGTACTTACGCAGCACAGAAAACTGAAGATCTTCCAAAGGGTAAGCGCTAAACTCGTTATGGTTAGCCTTTCCCGAAACTATTCATTGAATGGGCAACCAGCGCTTAAAATTGTCGGAAAGGGATACCCTTATAAAAGCGGTGGTAGCCTCTTTCCTAGTTCTAAGCAAAATGAAGGGGTTACCCCTTCGATTGGGTTAGCAAGACGTTAGGGCTATTCATTGAACGACTAAGCCGTTCAAAGGCTTTTTTCTGGGAAGGGGTGGTCGGGTCCCTGCCTAATTGTTGTCATACCGGAGTCAAAATATTTTAAAGGTGAAAAGGTGTACCTACATTTTATTAAAATAGGTAGGCAAAATTTGCCAACGGGGTCTTAATTAATCTACGAGCTCAGAACATGGAACACGAGCTCAACACATTGTTTTTAGGTGTCGTAGGTACATGAAGATTAGCAATAAAAGGGTTTAAAGGCATATAAAGAGAATAGATATCGAACCCGCTTTAAAAAAAATCTAGAGAATTGGTTGAGAAAGAGGAGAACATCCGGCAATCCGCCGGACATAAAATCAAAGCTGAAGCAGAGACCTTCGTTTCATTCGGTCAATTATGACTTTTATGACTCAATATTGATTTCAGTGTCAATGTTAAAAACATTAACAAGTGACGGAGCAAAACTACCAGTTTTCCTGTCCAGTTACATAATTTGTTAACACATTTGACCTCGTCTGCGTGTCCCCCCGACCTTATGTCTATTTAGGAAACCATTTATCGATTCGAACAAGCTTGAAGGTGGTTGTGGAAATATCAAAGATCATTATAAATTAATTTAAGCGTTTAATTTCAAATCATTTAGGTATTTGTAGGTAGGTATACTAAGGACAGGCCCTATGTGCGCGATTTTGGGGGCAAGAAATGTATAAGTACCTACCTAGTTATGGGGTACGAAAACGTAAGTTAAAACTGTTAAAGAATTTATCACTTTAAAAATACAGAAGTTAGATTTCATATTTACTTTTAACTTACTTATAACGATTTGTGTATATACCTACGCGCGCTCTTGGATTAAAAAGGTTCGGTTTGAACGCTTATACTAGAAATTGAACTTATTTTACTTATAAAGTTTACACCGGGAATGATAAACGTTTTCCTATGAATATTTACGTGATACTTCAATCAACCCGTCGTCTACCAGTCCCTGGGATCCCAGGGCAGATAACAAAAGGACGGAGAGGACGGCTTTGATTGATGGACTGTAGGTACTCTATAACGTTTATTTATAGTAGGTATAAACTTTTGGTGTGAAGGTACTTACCGTAATTGCAGTATTATGCAAGATGCCTCTGCTATGGAAGCCCGCGTTACGTAAAAGTTTGATCACCGCGGTATTCCATGTCGCATGAAAAATTTGTTGGTAATTAGAGTAAACCACACCGCAAAACATTACCCATAAACACTTAATTACAGATTTGCCATTTGTAGGTACTTAGTGCGCATTGCGTATTCCAGCACATCAATTTTATGTATTGATGCCAGATGGAATATAAAAATGATGATGAGTTAAAGTGGTTTTTTTGACCTGAATTATGTGTCGTGGTTACCTTTTAGTAGCGAATGCAATAAATAAAGTACAAAATAACGAACCTGCTGTTATCAGATCAAAGGACTTATTAATTCATTTTCAATGGGTGCAGCAACTATTGCATTATGATTCAAAGGGGGCTAAAGGTGACTGCATTGCCGGGAGCAACTGCACTGACCGCTTACCGCCGCATCGGTACCATGGTTACTCGATTGAAAATCAGATAAGTGAATGCTCACAGCCACCAGTCGGATTCTGATATTTCTGATGGGTTAATAACGCTCGACAATCTATAGTAGCCGACGGGCGCGCGAGTGAAAGTACGATTGCAATGCAAGCGAACTTTCGTTATCTTTAAATACCGGTAGAGCTATTGTGAGCGCAGATCGTGCTGATGGCAGACGATTCGTTTTGACTTAACGATTTAATGAATAGGCTTCGAGACCGGGACATTATCTAACGCAAAGGTTAACTGCGGTTTGTCCCGTTCGTAACCGGGGCCATGTAACTAGTTAAGAACTGGAAAACGGTAGAGCTTGCACCCTACTCACTTATTAGAAATGTTAATATAAAAACTGCCAGTTTTCATTTATGTAGGTGAGTTTACAATCAAAATTTAAGCTAGGTAGGTGCATACTTGGTTGTTGTTTTGAGTACTTAATTCACGTACCTACTTAAGTGAATCAAGTAATAGTTACTAACGCCGCAGATTACGTTGGTTCTATTCTAACGACAATACTTGCATGTAAGGTAGTGTCGCAGTGTTTGAAACCATAAATAGCTATCCAATAGAACTGTCATACCTATACCTAAGTATTTTACTAACACAACTATGGAGTCACAGTGTTTCGAAATAAAGAATTAAATTAAATTATAACTTTGAAATGGAGAAGGAAAGCCATGGACAGAAAAGAATGGAAAATTCTAGGGGAGGCCTTGCCAAGGGGCAGACTGACACGAATGAAAACATCCCGGATGTCAGAAACACAATATACCTACATAGAACATTAAATAGGCGTTTTTAATGATCTGTGGTGGTATAGGTAGGCACTCGTAGTCAAGATAAATGAAAACTGGTATAGTTTCAAGCTGACCCACACAATAAATGTTTGCCATAATGTTTTTCAGGTAAACCCGGCACGGACTACCCGGTGCTGGGCGCGGTGCCGTACACCAACTTCTACTGCGACGATCAGCCCTACCCAGGGTTCTTCGCGGACATGGACACTCGCTGCCAGGGTAAATATTACCTACTTACTTATTTCATCTGTGGCGTCGCTAGGCAACCGTCAAATCTGACATGTTCTGCAACGCGCTATCGAAGTTTCTTAAGTCAGTTGCGTATATAGAACTGTCAACCAACTCTCATTGGACTTCGGTCCCTGAGAGATCTCTCTATTGTCGTTTCTTCATGTGTATCTATTATATATATGTATATAGTTTGTACATATCCCTTTTCCTGTATATATTTACCCTGTACATTATTCCTTATAGGAGCACATTCCTATTCTACACATCTATTCCATGGAATAATTAATGGAACGTAAGTACAAGGTTTTGTGTCTAACAAAACCTATGTTTGTCAGCTAGAAGATTCAAAATATTGTGTTTGAGTAACCTTTGCGCCACCAGCTACTAACAGTAATGTCCTGGGTTTGAGTAACTAACAATAAGACCCTCCCACGCTATCAATTGTTCACCTATTTCTATTTCACATAATTATCTAATTAGGTTATTAGAGATCCAATATCTACGTTCTTAATAGTCTATCCGGGTTACGATTACTGTTTATTAAAATTACTATTAGAATAGAATCAAGGAATCATAAGTGTACCTACCTATTTTATTGAGGTATGGTGGATAGAAAGATTTTGAATACATAATATAGTGGAATCCTGTTATTATAGTAGGTATGAATCCTTAAGTGGGAGTTACAAGTCGTGATAAAGTTTGGCCTCACGATGGAAACTGTTCCTTAGGCTACTTGTAACTTATGCTGAGCGAGGCCAAACTATCCACGCAAAAAATTCAAAATGGCGGCTATTTTAGTTTCCAATTTTTTTTATTTTTTTTAGAACTCAAAAATGCTTCGTGCTACACAAAAACTTTGTATGAGAATTATGTTTTGCATAAATTTATCTATAACTTTGGTTATTATCATTTTCTCGATATATCTAATAGTTCATGAGAAAAATGGTGTTCAATATTGCGTTTCTTGTTAAAACACTGTTAGTCAAAAGGCTTATCAAAATCAAACTGCATCGTATGCAGAAATCAATCCATTTTCTCCAGTGATACTAGGAACCAATATAAAGGATTTCATCTGGCGAAATGAAAATTTCATCGACGGGAATTCAAAATGGCGGTCATTTACCAAAGGGGGAGCCGCATTTTTTTAAAAGTGTATAATTTCAAAACGGCATCTGCTATTTAAGTAATATGGGTATCAATCGATTGGCATTGACACCATTCATTAAAATAAGAAAAATACCATATAAAAAATTAAAGATGGCGGCCACCTATAACAAAATTGTAAAATTTTCATTCTTCTTTTTTCCGTTATATTAAAAATAACAACTAAATGTCCAATTATATAGTCAATTTATATATTTACATAAATTCTCATAGTATTATCTACGCGACAAAACAAAAATTATGACAATCCGTCGATTAGTTTTTGAACTATACGAATTACAAACGAGCCTCGGCGACTGTGTCATAGTAGTTATGGAAACAAACTGCACTTTTGTAATGAAAGCAAGTCGCTTTTGCACAATGGTATTAGTGAAGAGACCAAACTTGATTATTTTTTCGAAAATATCTAATTTTCACCCGTCAGTAACCGAGACTACGCCACTTCGAAATTATAAGTCTAAAACGTTCTACTAAGTTAAAAGGTGGCCAGATTTGGACAATAAATGTGGCAATCGACACAGGAAAATGTTGTTCAACTTAAAAAAAAATACGCTTATTGTTACAAAACTTAAGAATTTTTTTTTTACTGTGTTTAGCAATAAACTTTTTATTTATTTTTTATTTTTTTAATATGTATAGTCAGTAAAATCCTACACTTTGTTTTTTCTGCGTTTAAGAACATTTTAATATATAGTTCATTGTGCATTTAGGGAGGTAAGGAGGTTATTACTAACGAAAGTCTAATGGAATTACTTTTATTGACTTGAGTTGTAATAACCCTTACTATACATACATACTTACACACATCATATACTCACGACCGTATCCCATTGGGGTAGGCAGAGACCAAAGAACGCCAAGTACCGGTCCTTACATACATCTCTTGCTGCAGTCACATCCATACATCTCCTCATACAATCTCGTCGGTTGCGGGAACTCTTACCACCCGTGATACAAATATATTATATTACTTACACTTTATCATGTAACTTTTATTCAACTTCTATGTAATTTTTGGTGAGCAATAAAGAATATTTGTATTGTATTGTATCATGGCTTATAACTCTCATAGTTGTTTTTTTATTATATTGGGGAAACTTTCTGTAGTGTGATTGTTTTTGGAAAAATATATTCTTTTCAGGTTCAAAAAATATATAAGTTATGAATATAAGTACTTATAAGGTATGAATATCAAAAGTTTATTGCAAAAAAAGGATTTTTTTTCTTAAGTTATGTTAAATAAAATCACAGCGTTATTTTTTATGTTGAAAAACATTTTCCTGTATCGATTCCCACATTTATTGTCCAAATCTGGCCACCTTTTAACTAAGTGGAACGTTTTAGACTTATAATTTCGAAGTGGCGTAGTCTCGGTTACTGACGGGTGAAAATTAGATATTATCGAAAAAATAATCAAGTTTGGTCTCTTCACTAATACCATTGTGCACAAGCGACTTGCTTTCATTACAAAAGTGCAGTTTGTTTCCATAACTACTATGACACACTCGCCGAGGCTCGTTTGTAATTCGTATAGTTCAAAAACTAATCGACGGAATGTCATAATTTTTGTTTTGTCGCGTAGATAATACTATGAGAATTTATGTAAATATATAAATTGACTATATCATTGGACATTTAGTTGTTATTTTTAATATAACGAAAAAAAGAAGAATGAAAATTTTACAATTTTGTTATAGGTGGCCGCCATCTTTAATTTTTTATATGGTAATTTTCTTATTTTAATTAATGGTGTCAATACCAATCCATTGATACCCATATTACTTAAATAGCAGATGCCGTTTTGAAATTATACACTTTTTTAAAAATGCGGCTCCCCCTTTGGTAAATGACCGCCATTTTGAATTCCCGTCGATGAAACTTTCATTTCGCCGGATGAAATCCTTTATATTGGTTCCTAGTATCACTGGAGAAAATGGATTGATTTCTGCATACGATGCAGTTTGATTTTGATAAGCCTTTTGACTAACAGTGTTTTAACAAGAAACGCAATATTGAACACCATTTTTCTCATGAACTATTAGATATATCGAGAAAATGATAATAACCAAAGTTATAGATAAATTTATGCAAAACATAATTCTCATACAAAGTTTTTGTGTAGCACGAAGCATTTTTGAGTTCTAAAAAAAATAAAAAAAATTGGAAACTAAAACAGCCGCCATTTTGAATTTTTTGCGTGGATAGTTTGGCCTCGCTCAGTATAAGTTACAAGTAGCCTAAGGAACAGTTTCCATCGTGAGGCCAAACTTTATCATGACTTGTAACTCCCAACATCCATTTATATGGGGATTCAAACCTACTATTAGTAAGTGTAAGCGTGAGAATACATCGTCCATTACATCGGCGGATGTTGTCAGTGTTGTGTGTCGGGTGAGTGACAACCCCTAGTGTCGAAGTGAAGTGGTTAATAAAGACGAAGTGCGGGTAGTTCGGAAAACCCGTGCGGCTAGAAGATGTTGATACCCTCTCAACGCAAGTCAAGCGCAGCAAGCAAGTCAGCTCGCGACCACCAATGTCGCGATACATTCGAAACGTCGGGCAAAATCTTACAAGAGAGAACTATAAGTGTACGCGATTAAGTCCCGTTTTCGATCGTTTTAAATCGATATACACAGTGCCGGATTAACCCTTAAACAAATTAAGCAATTGCCTAGGGCACCACGTCTAGGATCCAGAAACACCACGAAAAAAAGGTCATTTATCTATTCAACGAGCTCTATACAACGACCGGTCAAATCATAATTTATTTTTTCACGCCCTTAAAATATTTTTCGATAATTTGTATGGCTTTAGGTAAACCGCATGCTTTAGGCTGCGTTTCCACCGGAGATGTGCGAGGATGCGTTTTCATACATTTACACCTCGCAACGCGCCGAGCGAGGTGTCAAAACTGTCAAATATATGAAAACACATCCTCGCACATCTGTGGTGGAAACGCAGCCTTAAACTATGAAAATTGGAAAACGGAATTTCCAGCCGTTTGGCTTGAAAACCTGTGACAGACGTACAGGTACACGTGAAAGAACTCCAATTGGACCCTTCGGGTATGAACGAAACCCTAAAAATAAGTAGAGTTGCGTAGTTATATTTTTTTAGTGTCGATTTCTACTGGGTATTTATTTATTCGGAGAACCAACAGCTGCTATTTTTACATTAATTATGTATGGTTTTTTATACGTGCCTGCATCACAAGGTTCGAAAAATTTCGCGCTCGCTACGATCGCGTTTTCGTCTAGATATGTTATGACTTGATGCGTATGAAGTATTTTGCGCACCTGCATCATAATGTTCGAAAAATTTCGCGCTCGCTACGCTCGCGTTTTCGTGTACATATGTTATGACTTGATGCGTATGAAGTATTTTCCGCACCTGCATCATAATGTTCAATTTGGCGCTCGCTACGCTCGCGTTTTCGTCTAGATATGTTATGACTTGATGATGCGTATGAAGTATTTTCTGCACCTGCATCTTAATATTTGAAAAATTTCGCGCTCGCTGTGCTCGCGTTTTTGCGGATGGGGGGCCCACAGGCGTGGATTGCCTAGGGCATCAAATAGTCTTAATCCGGTATATTAATATAGGTAATTTAGTTTGTCAAACGTCGTCTAGCAGATAACTTACAGTGGATCAGGTAGGTACCTAACTAGAAACCAACCACGCACAAAGATGAGTAACATAAAGCCAAGTGACCTTACGGTTCACAAAGTCTGAGGTCAGCTAATTATAACAAAAACCGACCCGGAAGGCGACCGCGTCTATTCGTAGGTCAAAATCGTGAGATCCGGAAAAAGCTGACTCGAATTTTAATTTATATTTTCATTCAGTATTCAGTTATATAGGCCACGATATACCCATTATGTTTTATTTCATAGCTATAGAGTTGGCAATTGGCAAGGGTCGGTTACCAGTTCTGTCGTGAAACTTGAGTGTTGACGGTAACACAGATTAAGACAGATAAGCGCCATTTAATTGAACGATTTGTCACATAGTTGTCTCTTAAAATTCTTATGGAAACCAAGATGAGTTATAGTACTTATAGTGGGAGACTGTCCCCCATTTTAAGCAAAACCGAACCGTCAAATCAGTATTGAATTTGAACACGAAACAACAAAACAAAACTCTCGCCACGAAGTGGGGACAGTGACAGATGAAGACCTGTCAGATAGTATGGGAAGGATCTCCTTCTTACTCACTGACAAGTACGTTAGTGAGAATAGATCGGAAGTATAGAAAACGTTTAATTAAAAACCAGCGATCTGCCTTACTCTGATGTCTGTGGAAGGTAATTAATCAGAGTTTGCATTTGCCAGCTTATCTGACTTGCAGCGCACCGCGAAACGGTCATTACAGCTCACGTTAGGTAGGTATCACGAGGAGCTCGCAGTCACGCAACACGATTCTGTTGCTGATTCGATCGGAGCCTGATGATTCATAACATCGGTTATAAAGCGTTCTCGTGTGCTCTCAATATATTTAATTGAAAGCTTATGTATACTTACAGGAGTGGTATGAAAAGGTTTGTCTTGTCGCGTTTGAAACCTCACGGCATTGAAATAAAATCATCATCATATTTGCAGCTTTGTGACGATTTTTAAATTATTATTATGCGGGTATTATTATGTGGGTTATTATTATTATTATTATCGGGAGGTGCCTGTTAAGTTTGAGTTAGGTACCATAATAAATTTATAGTCCAATAAATCATCAAATAATATTTAACACGAACGGATAATTAATACGCTCAATGTGAACTTGTTCATATGCTTTAACAACCTTTTCAGGGTCTTTAAATAATAAATAAAGATCGTACTGATATTTGTTATATACCTACCTACCTAAAAGTTAAAAAAAAATACTTGAATCTTGGTCTGTGTATTTGTTACCTATGTCCCTACCGTTTCAAAATTCGGGCTATGATGATAATGATATAACACCTTAATTTACGTTTACAATATCAGGGAAAAATGTGGGCCAAAAATTAAGTTGTAAACAATCTGATTTCAGCATGGCACTACTGCGACATCGACGGCCGTCAAGCGTCGTTCCTGTGCCCCAACGGCACGGTTTTCTCGCAGGGCGTGGCCTCCTGCGACTGGTGGTTCAACGTGCGCTGCGCGCTGTCGCCCGCGCTGTACCCGCTCAACGCGCGCCTGTACCGCCGCCGCAAGCAGGCCCGCCCCGAGCCGCATCGGACCATAGACAAACAGCTGCTAGACGAGATCTTTTTGTAAACATGTCGCTTCTAGAGCGTCGTATCGTATGGTGGGACAGTATCATGTCTGTCAGGTCATAAGCGGGTAATTACACTGTCCTGAATTCAGAATCCTGACTAGGGGATGGGAGTTGAAGCATCTCGCTCTAACATATAGGTACGTACCGCTCTAAACGCTCTGAATTCAGGACAGAGTAATACCCGCTTTAGCCTTGCTCGACAACTAGTTCTGGTTGTCCCTGTAGCCGCGAACAGGCCTCAACCAGAACCACATCGGACCATCATAGGTAGACAAACAGCTCCTTGAAGAGCTCTTTTTGTAAACATGTAACTTTTTGGGCGTCATATGGACCAACATCATCATGTCTGCCAGGCCATAGCTTTTTATTTTTATTTAAGTGATGTGTCTACTCCCCGGCTCCTTAGCCCTCGTATCACTGTGACCATTTCTGATCTATTGTGATCGCCACGTAGGTACTACAATTCTCGGTCAAGTCCTGCAAACTCAAAGAATCGTAGGATTTTTCTGAAGATCTCTCGAGACACTTAATCTCATCCGGGCACATGACGTGCTTGCCCAGCAATGAGCTACGGCTGCGCATTATTAGGCTAGGGCATTCGGTTAGGATGTGTGCAGGCGTCTCCTCCGCTTCAAAGCAGAGTCTGCGCCGCCTTGTGTCACTCAAACCTATCGTATGCATGTGCTTGTTTAGGCAACAATGCCCTGTAAGCACCCGTACCAGCATGCGTAGTTGGTTCCTGCTTAGCAATAAGGCATCAGATGACGCCTTTTTGCTAAAGGCCTTGATTAGTGCCTTGGAATGGTTCAGACCTGGAATCGCCCTCCAGGCCTGAATGGTTTTATAGAAAGAGTAGGTCTTCAGGGTGAGCTTGGTCAGACTTTTGGGGATGCCGTAGAACGGTTCTGGTCCGCAGTTCCACAGAGTTGAATTTCTGTGTACAGTGTTTTGGGGGCATCCCTAAAATAGGAATCTCGTACACAGAGTCCTTGAGTGATCTCAAGGCTGTAGATAGCCAGTTCCCTTTCCCCGCGGAAGCCACCTATTCTAAGCATGCTGGACCTCGCCTCCTTTTCGATGTGGAAGTTAAGGCGCGGCAGGTTCAGCACGGCCTCGAGAGCCAGCATTGTTCGACTGCTAGTCCTGTTTGCCCCTGTAGCTGCACCCGCTCATCAATCTGTACTGCCGCCGCGAACAGGCCTGAACCACATCGAACTATAGACAAACAGCTCCTTGATTGGATCGGTAAAACTTCCCAACTATAATCCATCTGTCCACCCAACTGTGACTCGAATATGACTCGTTAATTTAAGTATGACAATTATTATGGATTAACTCTAAGATGAGCGATTAAAAAAACGCATAAAATCACTGAATACTTACAAAATGTATTTTGTTTTGGACCATAGTTGGGTTATTGTTATTGGCCTATATTTGGGAAGATCTACGGATATTTTTGTAAATGTATGTCCTCAAGAGCGTGAGTGGCAGCTCTGAGACGTCGAGATTATGCCTGTCGACGCTTTCTTCCTGAAAACCGTCATTGCAATTGCCAATGAACGTTCCACGGGTTACGTATTTTAGCAAACATTTTCAGAGCTCATTTTCACTGCATTAGAAGTTCCAATATATCTCCATCGCTATCGCTCAATAGTGTTAGTGCAATAGAGATTAAAATCATGCAAAGGCCGGTGCAGATCTGCTGTAGCTAGAGCATATAATAGGTAACAATTTTAAGTTTTTTAATATCTTCTTTCTACTTATCGGAACATTAATCAAACAAAAAGTCAGCACCAGTAGGCCTAGCACATGGCGGCCGCGAGAGTACCTGTGTCGGGTCGAGATATCCATCACTTTCGAACAGCACCAATCAAAAAAAGACGCGTAGGTAGTCTATCTCGAGCCGACATAGTTACTCTCGCGGCCATCATGTGCTAGGCTGCTAGGCCTACAGCTCTGTAAAGTTTTAATTTCACTTTACAATAATGTGACAAAGTGATAAAGGGTTACACAATAGGTTACTTATCGTGAAACGTTCCAAACTTAACCAACTATAAAACGTACTTACAAAGAGTACTTAAATAGTTGTTTTGTTATATACTTAGACGTTATAGTGCTAAAGCTAATAGGTACTGGGATGGTTGTTGTGAAGACGTCACGTCCTCTAATGCAACAGCTATTTCTTTCATAGCACTCTATTATAATTATTTAGGTAGTTACTCTTTGGCTCTAGTAGTGTAATATGCGTGCTCATAACGGGTACCTACCTATAGCTTACCTGTGTTCTGTGTTATAGATACCGATGTAAGTATAGGTACAAGATTAATGTAAGACAAACACTGCCATTTTTTATTGTGCTTTGTAGGTTTTAAGCGAAGGATTAATTTAAGAACTAGTGTCGTAACATTCGTCTTTCGGCTAAGGTACATATCGATACCATAGTAAAGTTCACAATCGTACTAATTACGGGAAAAAATATTACCGTAAAATGGGGGTGAGTAGGGACAAAACCGAATTTAAACCCGGATAAATGTTTATTTTTGTATGTGGCACATTGATTTATATACAAAAAAAGTGTTCCAGGTGTTTGTATTTTAGTTTTATTATGATTTTGTGTTCATAACATTAACGATAAACACAAAAAGTTGGAAATCCCACCTCACCCCGTAGTTCGGGTAGGTTGGGGTGACACCTCCCACCCCACCGGATTTCATACTAAGGTGAGTTGGGATAATTATTGGATCGACACTTTGGGATAATTGAACAATATAATTATAATAGCTTGATTTGTAATTAGAATATATAAGTTACGTAGCAGTATCCTATAAAAACCAGCTCACCCCTCTGGCATCCCTTCTCTCCCCGCTCATGACCCAACTGCCCTCGCAATCCCTACTCACCCCATTTTACGGTATGACTAGACTTATGATTTGTGCACTAACGTACTAATTAAAACGACATTTTCCTCGTTATTAGTACGATTGTAAACAAGGGTATCGATATTATGATGATGATGTAGTAGTGTACGGAATATTGTACCAATGTGCGTTTTTTATACGCAGCGTATGCAATATTCCGTACACACTTGTGCGATATTAGATGTAGAGAGAGACCGCTGTTGAAGGTTCTGACGTGGTAGCTACGACTGCTACGAGTACGTCGATCTACTTACTAACTGAGTTGTACCTACTCAGACCAAAAAAGTCGTCTTTCCTGTAGTCAATAATTGTTACGGGCTTACGTACGCTTATAATTTTGAATGTTTTATAATAAAATAAAATTATATTAAGAGGATATCTGCGTTAAAAGCCCTTAACTTTTGCAATGTCTACAGGAAAGACGCCAACCGAAATCTTGTATGACCCAATATAGTTATAGCAAGCGCTTTAAGGCTTGTGGCAGATTAAGAAGGAAATTGTATAACGTCAGGGAGACAAGAGGTTTTACATGTAGAAACGCAAACTTGTCCTTGTAGAAAATATCGTACTGTTAACCCTCAGAGAACGTACCCATACTACGTGACCCATTTATTACCAGTTTGATCCCCCTCGCAATGGTGGCCACCGGTGGGTGCTGTGAGTTGAAAACAGGCGAAGTGCGTGATAACGCACCGACACCTACTAGTCCACATTGAAAACCACTAAGAATCCAATACAAGGATTTAAAAAAGGTCGTATCTTCATAAGGAACTAATTACGTCGTTTATTTGGGCAACACAGTTTTTCAGCGATAACTCAAAACCCATCAGACCTATCTTGTTTTAAAGGCCTATCCACTAAGCTAGTAAATCTGTGACATACGAACGGTCGGACAGACATGACATGACGTAACTATAAGAATTCAGTTTTCGCCTTTTTGACGGAACCCTAAAAAAAACATTGTAGCTCGAAAAAGCACGAGATTTCCCTGTATAATTTTGAATACTTCACGAAGACCTGAGCCTAACCCCCCCCTTGACAAAGCATAGTATATTGAGGAGCCCTCTCCCTCCCTTAAACGGGTCACGTATTATGGGTACGTTCCCTTATTTTCTTCTTATCTGGGGGGATCGCAGTTCGCAGTCTAAACAGGACTTAAATACTAGCGTTACATTATAGAAATCATCATGAAAATTAATACAAAACATATTTAAGTGTGAATCATGTATGCACAAATGGAGAAACTTATTTATGGCATATCCAGGAATTATTAACAAAGATTGCGGTGCTTAGATGTTGGAAACTTAGTACCTAATATGCGCCGTAACGATATGGAATAAAATGTGATACGAAAATTTTAGTTTTTTTTAACTGCTAACATGATAAGTACTTAAACGTATTCACCGCCACAGTAGATTCTATGAGTTGTGCCTCACACGCCAAAAAGTCTTCGTAGAAAAAGACTGAAAATGAATCTTACTTGATAGCACGTAGCTTGCCTTGATATCGACTTGATCGACTCGATATGAAGTCATTTGCGTGTGGGGCACCTGATGCCCTGACTTTATATCAAGTCAATGGCGGTGAAAAGGTTGACTTTTTTTTAATTTATTAAGAACACAAACAGTCGCGTGTACAAATAACAAATGTTGTACACGTAGTGTACTAAATAACGTTAATACAAACACTTGGAGGTTCATTTATCAATTACTACTAATAAGACTAAACTAGGTAGAACCGGTTTTTGACATAGATAGGTATACGACTTATGGGTTATTCATTCATGATTCATGATATATCAGGTAGTTCACTCGGGAAAGAATGGACAACACGCAAAATGGTACACTACGCAGAAGAATGTACTTACGGTAAAAGCGTACTAACGGTAAAAGCACAACTAGCACAAGCCGCAAAACCTGTAAAACTATAACCATAATTATGCGTTTGCGGTTTGTAGGGTTCCGTAGCCAGAATGGCTAAAACGGAACCCTTTTATTAATTCAGAAAAAAATATATTTATAAATTAATTAGGAAATTAGGAAAAAAAAAATTTTAGGGGGGCATCCCATACATGTAACCGGGGGATGAAGAATTTTTTTAAGGCAGGTAGTTGTGAATGGCTTGAAGGTGGCTACAGTGAATCATTTTCTTTGAAAGAAAAGAAAAATACTACTTATTTTTGTAATTATTTTATTGTACTTACAACTTAATAATTCTCAACTTAAGCGTATACTGAGATCGAAAAATCATGGAAAAGTTACACAATTAACTGGAAAAACCCTTACCTTATGAGTTTGATCCACTGAGTATACTTACCTACTCGCCATTTTATAGTACATTACTTACCAAGGGCGATAAAACAAAGAATGTCTCAGATCGCAGGTATTTTACGCCCGAGCCGAAGGCAAGGGCGATAAATATGCGATCTGAGGCTTTCTTTATTATCGCCCGTGGTAAGTACAAAATTTTATGTCACCCCCTGGCCAGGAAGTGGGTTTTTTCGCGCGCGGAGCGTGCGATAATGGCCACTTTATGGCCAGGTGTGACATAAAGTTTATTATGTTACACGAGAAAAAAAAGTATGACAAGAGGTTTGTGAGAGTGACTTTACGTTCAAAATGAAGTTTAATTAATAGTGATCTACCGAGAACATTCATTAGGGACACAAATATAGTATATGCGAATAGAGTATATCAAATTTTCTAGGTTTTTTTTAGATTCGTCACGTGAAAAACATAATCTGTCCTTAAATTTCTATACGAAGGCCCAATGGCGCACGGACTAGGGTGTCTGAAAGGGGTAATCGAAAGCATGCCGCGAGACAGAGATGGCCTCTGTCAAATCATTATTTCTCGAAATATAGCAAAGTTTCACTGTGTACACATGATCCACCGTTCCCACAATGACCCTACCTAATACTCAACAACATGACGACAAAGCATAGACATTTCTCTGAAGTAGATATGTGCGCCGATTTAAAAATGATCGGCGGCGGCGTTTGTCAAAAAATCGGCGGCGGCGGCGTACTTTCGGCGTGAAATCGGCGTGAAGGTCACGTAAATAAAAATGCGAAATAAATCGTATTATTTTTTTAAAATCGAGATCAATGCAATAAATCTGTATTCATACAAGTAAACCACATCCCTATATAACAAAAATGCGGTAGAAACATGGACAATACTGGTTAGGGAGCGAGAAAGAATAGACGCATTCGATATGCGGTACTGGAGGCGAATGCTCAGGATACCCTGGACAGCCAAACGGACCAATGACCCAGCTCGGTATCAAGACACGGTTATCCATTGTTTGTCGGCAGCCAGCTTTCATACTTTGGACACGTAATGCGCAGTGGTGCTGATAGTCTGAAAAAACTGGTCGTGGTTGATGGAATGGAAGGCAAGAGGGCTAGGGGACACTCATCAACTACATGGACAGATCAGGTTAAGGAAGCCACATCCTCAAGCAAATTTCACCAAGCGATGGGGGCTACGATGGATCGAGACCGATTGAGACATTGGAAACAAGTCCTCAGGGCGGCGAAATCCATCCAATGTCTTCATGTCAGCCAGCCAGGGTTCAACTTCAGAGTCCACTGCAAGCATTGCAAACTCGTAGTTACACAGTAAAGACGAGTATTTGCGGTGCTTGAGAGCTTCGTCAGGTCCAGCACTGGCCTGAGAGCGAGTTGCGTGGAAGTGGGATTGCGCACATGCGGTGTTTCACACCAGAGCCCTCCCTAGTTTCCACGGCTCCAACGTGATTCCATCAGGATGCTTACCTACCATCGTCTTATGCCATGCCCACTAGTTCTGTTGTCCCAGCACGAAACACATGAAGCTTTCCGGGCCTCCTTCAGGCTCGCCATATCGCTGTCAGGCAATCTCCGAATGAATTTTGGGGTTAACAAACAGAACCGAATAATACCGAAGGCCATGTGCGGGTTTAATACAAGTATGGTAAATCAGATTTGTTATTGAACAAGTTTAATTTACAATCAATGACAGGGTTTATTGGTTCGTCAAAAATAGGTGAGCCTAAAAGTGTGGTAGATGAATTTAAAAAAATTACTCACTTGAATTATTATTTTTTTAAATTCGATACGAAGTTTTAAGTGAGGAGGGGGAGGGGGACATTATATTAGAATTATGAATCTATTATTCCCAAAGTAAAAAAAATGTATTCGAAAAATTCTTAGTCGTTTCTGGGTAAAAGGATTGTGACATTACAGGACATACGTACGGACAAACGGATATGACGAAGCTATAAGAGTTTTGTTTTTGCTATTATTGTTTGGCTATAGATTATAGATGCCTACCAATACGATTTTTTCAGCCGGATTTCGATACTCAGGCTCAGACTGCCCTGATAATATATATAAACGAAGAAAAATATGTACCTATTGTCACACAACAAATTTAATATAAGAAGTGTACATACATTAAAACAATAACAAAGCAATAAAAACATTAAACAAAAATGTTAATTATACTCTTTTGTCTAATAAAAAAGACTCTGGCATTCAGTCAAGGTTACGCCGATTTCACGCCGATTATTTTGTCGGCGGCGGCGGCGTGGCAAAAAGGCCAGCGGCGGCGGCGCGCCGGCGCGGCGCACACGTCTACTCTGAAGTAGGTATTAAGTGTTCACAACATGACTCATTTAATGTAGGAATACAGGCTACCTATTTGATGCATTTTAATGTTAAGAATTCATGAAAAGCTTTGATATGGAGTTTTTTTATACTACGACGGTGGCAAACAAGCGTACGGCCCACCTGATGGTAAGCGGACACCGCAGCCTATAGACGCTCGCATCTCCAAAAGAGTCACGTGCGCGTTGCCGACCCTTTATAAAATCTGAGGATTAACTGTGTTGACAGCAGAAGGGACAAAAGGTCCCTCGCTCTCAACACAGTGCATCCTCGGGAGCTCTAGCAACCTTGCTCACCTCCGGGTACACAACACTACATACTTGTATAGTAAATAACGATATTATGGTTGTGGTCTTCTGCAAGGCGGATGAGATTTAAACAACACTTTATTGAAAATGGGTGAGTACGAACTAACTTACGACTGCATTATATATATGTCGGCGCGGGTGGGTTAAAAGCTCATGATAGCTACTGAGGCCCGCGCAGGGGACACGCATTCCTTCCTAGTTCAATGTTTATATTAACAGCATTTCAACGTAATTGTATTTTGACACAGAGGAAGTCTTTGTGCTTTGAGACGGGGCAATGTGTGAGTTGTTTTTATAAGATCGCATTGCCGAACGTAGCCGTGGGTCTGGGAATGAAATATGATATCTGTTCTTTGTTCTGAAGCTTTGGTTTGGATGCCGAGCGGGCATTCTGTTGAGATCTATGATTGAGACGGGACGTACTCCCGACCGTGACCGCGCCGTTTGTTTCTGATAATGCAATATTTATGGCATTATACTGGCTTGATCCAGCCAAGGGTTTTAAGTGCCCATGTTTTTCAGTTGCGTTCAACTTATGAAAAGTCGGTAAGCCAACGTTAACTTATTGACTTTAGGATTTTAGATGCAGATTTAAGAGTGGTGATCATTGCGTATGATCTTAATTTTTCTACAGTTCTACGTTGTACTTGTAGACTGGTTCCTGGTAAGAGATGAGCTCGTTACTAGATAATAAAATAAAATAAAAGTGTTTTGATGAATGAGCTGCTTATTGTATGCGAGCCTTTTGAGATTTTGTTTTGTTTATACAAAGCGAACTAAATAGCAATTTTGTACTGTGGCTGACGGATTCAAAGTTTCTATCACGTCACGTGTACCAATGCGTCTTAGTCTGATGTGTGGTGATACCTACGAATATTTGTGACTATAAAACAATTCTTGCACAATACGATAAAAAAAAAAAAGTTAAGCTACGTGTCTTCGACGCATGCAGGTTGCGTCTAGGAGAAAGTCTGATGCTACGTGTGGTTTCTGGCCAGCGCTGGGCCGGAAGGACCTGTTCCTGGTGTCAGTATTGCGCATTATTGATGATGATTATTATAATCATGATAATGTTGATGTTGATGGTGATTATGACGATTACGACGGTCGTGACTTGTGACATGACTTTGTGATGAAAATAGTAACTCCATGGTGATTATGATACAATTATATGATGGTGGTCATGACGAGATTGTGGTCATGATTAGTTTATGGTGGTCATGATAAGATCATGGTAGTCATGGTGTGACTATGGCATAATCGTTAATGCAGTTTGAAAAGTTGATTATTAAAAACTGATATTTCGAGAAAACGAGTACTATTTACATTAGGGCTACGAAGCCATACTTAACATCTAAAGCTAACGATATCATAAGGAGGCTGTTTAGACTATTATGGCAAAACGGGTATCTTCGTTTTAAAATCTCGTTACTATTTTAATGAGCAAGCAAATTCCACGGTTGATGATGGAGTAAAGCACTTTGTTAATTTTTGCAATGTAGACTGACTGTTCATAGTCATATTAAAGCCTTAAGTATTTGTGATACATACAATTTAAAAACCCACCAAATATTCTTGTCATTAATTGATTTTGATATTTTTATAGAAAAGGTAAACGAATGGGTCATATTTTTTTTTTAAGCAAAATGGAAATCTTAGACATGTCACATAACGCAAAACAAAAAAAAAACCGGTTTCATACTGAACAGAACACCAAGATGTCAAGATTTTTTTTTTTTTTCCAACTTAACGTCTTTTCTGTAAGTAACTAAAGAATTGGTTCTTTGTTGGAATTAAAATAATGGCAGAACATAACATGACGAGATGTCAAAAGGATAAATGGAGTTAGCCATTAGATTTACTGATGAAACCGATATGATTGGAATCGGGGATCGGTGGTGAATTCTATGTGATATGGGTGAGACGTTAAAAGTTTAAGTCACTGAAAAGCCAATTTTTTTTGTACCGATTATAATAAATCATACGAGTGGAAATTAAATTAAGTTTATCCCGAAGTTATCGGTCAGTTTAAGAATCACATTTGTTTGAAAGTGACCGCATTTTTTTTTTGGAAACTATATTACAAGTATGTGGGTATCGATGCTAAATTACTGTATTCCCACTGAGTTTAAAAAGCTATGGTTTAACGTTTGTGGGGAACAGTCAGGATCAGCCCTGTCGGCGATGTGTTATTGATACACGTAAGGTACAGATTTTGTATTGTTTGTTTGATACATCCATTTGGCTCTTGCAACGTGGTCTACTGACTTGTTCACTAGCCGTAGGTCACATTCCAAACCCAGTTTAGCTGGTACGGAGACTGCGCGGTTCGGTGGCAAGCAGGAGGATTACGGTTGCGTGTGGTCTGTGGGACCTTGTTTTGGTTGTATTTGTGGTCTGTGGGACCTTGTGTTGGTCATTGAGATATGGCCGTGCGTTGGATGCAATATGGTCTGTGGGACCTTGCATTGGGGTGTGGTCTGTGTAAGACCATTTGTTGTGTTACCATTTATGGAACTAGTCTTGGGCTGTACCTGATCTGTGTCCTGAGAAATGTTTTATGACAGTTGATGACTTGATGATAAATCATGCTTTTGGAAACTATTTTGTTATGGCTGTGCCTTGGTGGCAGGATAGCCGAGCGATTGGTACTGTATGAAATATGTCTCATTAAAGACTCTGTGAAATTGTTTGGCACACGAGGACGTGTGACAGTCAGGATCGCCGTGTCGGCGCGGGTGGGTTAAAAGCTCATGATAGCTACTGAGGCCCGCGCAGGGGACACGCATTCCTTCCTAGTTCAATGTTTATATTAACAGCATTTCAACGTAATTGTATTTTGACACAGAGGAAGTCTTTGTGCTTTGAGACGGGGCAATGTGTGAGTTGTTTTTATAAGATCGCATTGCCGAACGTAGCCGTGGGTCTGGGAATGAAATATGATATCTGTTCTTTGTTCTGAAGCTTTGGTTTGGATGCCGAGCGGGCATTCTGTTGAGATCTATGATTGAGACGGGACGTACTCCCGACCGTGACCGCGCCGTGTGAAGTAGGTACCACTTGTGACCCACGGATTCGTTACCGTTTCAACATTGTTGTCGTGTTCTCCGATAATAATTATTAGTCTGAAATACTTTGTGATTTGATTTCCACCTCGTTTGATTGTGATTTATTGACATTGATTTGTGACTTTAATTAATTATGATTACCGTGTCCGTGTAAGACTCGTGTGCGTGAGTGTACCCACTGTTCCGCCCACTTAATATGAATTCAACTCCTGATCCTTCTGATGCCGTTGTAGAGGCTCTTGCTCGACACACACAGCTCGACCGCTCCGACATATATATGAACTTTTTTCCTCGCGGTGGTGAGGTGAAAAGTTGAGTTTTTCGCTCGACAATAAAGTTGTCTGGCGTCTCGTGCCTTGAAAGCCTCGCTAGTCTCGCTACGCTCCGGCTTGTACTTTTCAACCACTCAATTTTATAATCCTTCGCTAGCTCGGTTCTCAATTCTCAATACTTCAAGCACTCGCGCCAAATAACAACTTTGCAGCCTTGCAGAACAAATTTTATTTAGTTATTACCTATTTATTTATTTGGACATTCAAGTAACTATTATTTGTTTCAACGACTTTCAACGTGGATCTAGTCCGGCGTTCACGTACCGATATTGTTCACTCTCATACCTTACCATGTGTTCACCTATAAGCAGATATTTCCTAAAGTCAAGGCCTTGTCTATTTAAAATTCTGCATATTCTGCAAGTTTGACTAAAGACTTGGGTAACACGAGAGGAACTGGTTTGTAGTAGGTATATGGCGTAAGGTAACGTTGACGCTGTTTAGGTATCATCTTGCAAATCTCAGGATAGTTATGTACAGTCAGTCGCAGACAAAAGAAAACAGTACCTATACCTATACAAGACTTTTAGGAGTTAGGTAGAAAATCAGGCCCATGGCCCAAGGAACTGAACAGCTCCCCTAGGAATATAGGTAGAAATCTGAAAACATAAAAACCTCACATAGTCGATTAGCCACGTGACCGGCCACTTTGTATAAAAGTTGATTTCTAATTTCATTATTTTGGCCCATGGTTTCTTGGGGAAAAATGTTCAGTTTCATGGGCCTGATTATCTACCTGATTCCTGATACTGGGTGGTCCCAGAAGTCACCCTTTATAAATTTCACACCCCACCACTTTGCTGACAGTGTACAGTCAAGTGCAAAAATATGTATCGAATGAACCCTTCCATAAATTTGTACCAAAACCATATGGCACATCTTTTTGAGCAAGTTGTATGCACCCATATTTTTGCACTTGACTGTACATGCCGAGAAATAATAGTGAAAGACAGAGTAAAAATGCCAAGTTTTTTCGTTAGATTGAATCCGAATCCGTCCACTTTGATTTGAATACCTACTTTGATTGGGTCTACTCTAACCTACTCTACTGAACATCAGTGGTCGGGTCTCCCTTCGCCTTTCGCATTTTGAGGCCAGAAAGTGATAGCCGACCAATTATTTAAAACCGGCCAAGTGCGTGTCGGGCCACGCGCAAGGTAGGGTTCCGTAGTCGTCCACCCGTTACATTATATGGACTAAAAAGTTCGCAAACTTATATTTACTATGTTTTTGACAGAATTAACAACATTATCTAAGGTATCAATGGAAATAGGGATGACGACACTGTAAAAGAAAATAAATAAATCCAAATTTTCTACATAAAGGCTCAAATTCTCAATCAAATGTCGAAAAAAGTAACTCAAAAAAATAAATAATTACGTAATTATAAGTCTCTAAAGTTTTAAGAGTGGGTATGTTCTGTCCCTTTTCCGCAAAACGCACCTTTGTATTGAACGATCGTCATTTACTATGGCGCTACTTAACAGTGACGTCACGGTTAGGTAGCACTTTCTCTCTCTAACTACGAGCATTCTAACCGTTGTAGCTTCGTTATTTTTTGAGATATTTGAGTAGGGTTTTCACTATTTGGCATAGTTTTATGTCTTCTTTCTATTGAAGTCATAAAAATTTTTGAGTCGACATCCCTATTGTACGAAAGTTTGCTTTTGTACGAAAGTTCATTTCTGAAGTTCGACTATTACTCTTTAACTAGTAATGTCTAATTAGCTGTGATAGTTTTCCTTTTAAATTCATCGTATATATTACTACGATGATTTTTTTCACATGCCTAGTAGCTACCGTTTAGCGGGCAGGGGGGGGGGGGGGGACACTTGACCATAACAAAAATTTATCACTTCAAAGCTTAATATCACGCCAATCTATTCTTTAATCAAAAAATGCTTTTAGAAACCTTATAATATTTTTAAAAGAGCAATCCAACGATACCCCACACGATGGGGCTTGGCAGAAAAAAAATCGCACCACCACTTTACATGTAGGGGAAGTACCCTAAAAAATTTTTTTTAAAGATTTTATTCTACCGTTTTGTCGGCGTCATTGATATGTATACTCATGCCAAATTATAGCTTTCTAGTACTAACGGTTACTGAGAAAAACGGGGGTCGGACGGACGGACGGACATGGCGAAACTATAAGGGTTCCTTGTTTACTACGGAACCCTAAAAAGGATGATATAAGAAAGTAGGTACCTACAACGGACTTTTAATAACTTTCATCGAAATTACTTATGAGCTACTTTTTTATTATAACCTTTAATTACGAGTAACACAGATGATAAAATCGTTATTTTCACGCCAATTTGATATGAAATGGTGTATAGAATAGCCATTCTCTAAACCATTAAAAAAGATGTTAGGGTATAGAGCTCATTGAGTACCTACATAAATACAAAATTTATTGTTTTAAAATTATATAGGGAAAAAATCAATGAGAAGCTATCACTCAACTATTTTTACAAAATCCTGTTCCTTAGATTTTTTTCATTTCCCATTGACTTATAATTTGAAATTTGGTGATAATGTTTATTATTACCCATAATTTACCAAACATATTAATAAATCAGATTTTTTTCTTTGATATTTCCTTATTTTTCCTATAAAAACCAACGTGCTTCGTTCATTGCACGCGACCTACACGTACGTACGCTGTCGCTGGCGCCAGCTGGCGCGAGCCGACTGATTTGGCTAAATATTATTACACTGTCCTAAACAGCTTCCTAGCTAGGATGCTTGGTCATTCAGTTCGTCCGGAGCCATCCTGACGTCCTAGGTAGGAACTTTTTAGGATCCTTGCTTCCTGAATGCGATTACACGTTTCTGAATCTGCTTCCTAGCTCATTCTGAATTCGGGATAGTGTAATAACCGCTTTACTAAGGTGAGTTGGAAAAATTGTTGGATCGACGCGTGCGAGTCGGACTTCGCACATTTAGGGTTCCGAACCGACCGCAAAGTTAAGTTGGTTTTTATAGGAAAAATAAGGAAATTTAAAAGAAAAAAAACTAATTTACCAATATGTTGGTAAAATATACGTAATAACAAACATTACTACCAAATTTTAAGTTTACAGGTATTTGGGAAGTTAAAAAATTCTTCGTAACAAAATTTCGTAAAAAAAGCTGACTTTGGTGGCTTCTCATTCCTTTGTTTTCCAATATTATTTTTAATTAAAAATACAGTAAATATCTACTCAACGAACTCTAAACAACGATACCTCACTCGATAGGGTAGGATCAAAAAAAAATCGCGCCCCCCTTTAGCTGTATGGGAGCCCCCCTTAAAAACATTTAAAAATAAGTTTTGACTATTTGTATGGCTTTGGGCCATCAAGATGCTTATACTGTGTAAATTTAAAGCCTGTAGCTCCAACTGTTTGGCTGTAAAACCTGTGTGACAGACGACGGACGGACGTCTGGGCGACACCAATAGGATTCCGTTTTGACCCTTCGGGTACGGAACCCTAAATATGGTCCCAAGCTGCACACTTGAGAGCAAAGAAAATAGAAATCCTAGAAAGTAGTAATAATACGTACACTTACATAAAAATTAGAGATGCCACGAAATATCGAATATTGTCTCGGCCCAAGCCCCGAAATTCAGCGACATTTCACGGCTGGAATAGGCCGGGGCTGCATCATAGAAGTGCGTGCGGTAAAGGGCGGTTTGTGTAGGTATTCAAAATATTCAAATCCATCCACATATTTTGACGAACCTAACAGATATGGATAATTAGTTTGGTTGTCGAATAGCTCGTCAAAGATTTATTATAATAAATTTATTGTAAACTTATTTATATAGCTTTGTTTCATAAGTAAAGATGCCGGGCCTCCAACGCAATTTTCTTAGAATTCAGGGGCGACATCCTTTGTTGTTCCAACAATGCCGAAGTATTAAACAAGGGTCGTCGAAATGAATTACCCACTGTGCTATGTGTGCCAGCCGTGAGAAACGTTGACTAGCCATGCCGATTGTGCCGATTGTGTTTTTTTCACCTCAGGATAGGTACAGCGTATTGTTAGCGCGCAACGTTCGGAAACGCAGAGGGCTTTTCCTGTTCAAGTCTGGCTGTATGCACATTCTCAAGCCTTCATTTCTTTCGCGAAGCGCGCCAAACGCACGCGCGAGTTCGGTCACGGCGCATGCGTGGTGGAGCGCGGGAAAATACGACCAGTGTTTACGTGCGATACAAGGACTTGCAGTATTGGACATTTTGATGATAATTCAACACTATGGGGACTTTAATGCTTGTATTATGCGGTAAGTGAACTAAACCACTTTTCAGGCTACTATTTTTTTTTACGTTCGTACGTAATTAACAGTGCTTATGCTACGTAAACAAAAACGTAAACAGAGCTTATGCCTTTTGTTTCGTCATGTGCATTTTACAGTGTATTATATAATATTAATTATACGTAATTCTTCGTGAACAATAATTTAGGGTACTTTACCGACTAAGTAGGTATATGTAGTAAGTTAGTAACTGGAAAAGCTTTCAAAGTGATGGAAAATTGTAACCGTAACCCGTAGGTACAATAGTAGATTGTTTGACAAGGGGCTAAAGTAAGCCATATTACCACGAGATGGTTATTTCCCCGAACGTAGTGAGGGGAAATTGTTCGAGTGGTAATATGGCTTTTAGACCCGAGTTATACACTCTACTTTTCACTTCGATTGCGAGAAAACACATTAAACACAAATTATCCACCTTCAATGAATAATTTAACTCTTGGCGGGCATATGTCTAATTTGACAGCATGTTTTTTTTTCTTAGGCCAGTACCATGCCTCGCTATGCGTGTTCGATTAAAAGCCTTATCACACTACCCTACCGATAGGGTAATAATAAGGCTTTTACGTATTCGCCTCCCTTTCTTTTGCTATATTAAAGAAGGAGATGCAACACGCGCTTTTTTTTCTTTTAAGAGACGCAACGCAAGTCCTTTGACCATAGACACCGCTTAATCTTTAAAGAACGTGTAAAGAACTGAAAAAGGTCTTTCCTGATTGGTCGATTTTAGTACAGCTGTATTGCTTAGCTGGTTGGTTGATATTTTTACCAAATATTTTTAATCTGTCAAATTACTGTTCTGTGATTGGTGGATTTAATAGGTGAAGTATTTTGATTGGTCAAATTAAAATGTTTAGTGAATCATAAATATGTATACATATTTTCCCTAGGGCTTAAATGTACTACTTTAGCCCCGCTTCACAAGTCTAATATGACACACTTTTCGAGCATGAGAAGTGAAAAAGTACTTATTTCCTTTTGCATAAAAAAATTACCCGTTATTTTTAATAAATTTACCCATTTTATAAGTGTATACCTTACACATGTGTGTATTTTAATACACATTATTTTTGCTCTTAGGTAGGTAAGTTTGGTTTATTACCAACAAAAGTTCAATATTCAATCAATGCAAATAAAAGACTATGCAAAGTTATCTCTATAATCTCTATATGTTTCTTAAATGTGATCTACGAAATCACATATTGTCCAAAACAACTAAGTAAGTAGAATTAAATGTACCAACAAATAATTACGTCTAACCTTCACACACATACCTACACCAGACACCGCAAAATAAAAGTAAGTAATTAAATGTGCACAGTCCTTTAATTGTTGCAGTACAATGAAAAGGAATGTATACACTGTGATGCCATCGACTCCACCCGGAGATACGCTCGAGGGGGTGGCGTTGCAGCGGTTAATTACTGAATATCACTAATAACCTCCCGTATTTACTCATGACGATTTTTCAAGGGCGGTAATCTTTAATTAGGTATAGATTCCGCTAAAAACATCTAATCTATTCTATTCACTCCCAAGTTCCCAAGTTATCTCGGCAGAGACTGTACCTATTTCAAGTGAAAATTAAGTGGATAAGTAAGTACCAACATTTTATTTGTTTGTACTCGCGTTAATTCAACTGAGTCTATTATATTTTTGCTCACATAATTGCATTTCTTTATGTAGGTTAGCAGCGGCGGCGCGTCAAAAATATTCTTAGGGAAGCCAAAAATAATTTGCCTTTCTTATTCTACATGAGCCGTAAATAGTAAAAGAACTGGACTGGCTGAAAATTAGGCAAGCCGGTGGGAATTGAGTTGTATGGACGCTCCGCCACTGGTAGGTAGAGTCGCCACAGGTAGGGGTGAGAACCAAATTTTTGGACCATAGATAGTTAAGACTTTTAATTCGTCTACAATTTAATTGATTCCGTTGTGACACAAACATTTATCATACAATTTATGTGGGTAACTTTCGTGTCACAACGGAATCAATTAAATGTAGTCGAATTAAAAGCCAATTAATTATTAATTATGGTTCAATCATTTGGTGCCCACTCATAGAAGTAATAGATTCACATCTAATGGACACGGTAAAACGAAAAAAAATCACGCATTATTTTTGCTCTCGAGGAGATAAGTACTTTTGTACCTACGGGTTACAGTTACAATTTTCCATCACTTTGAAAGCTTTTCCAGTCAACTTACTACATATACCTACTTAGTAGTAAAGGTTGACACGTCCAAGAAAAGAAAGCATTCAGTGACGCTCTCGCATAATTTACATCGAGATTAGGTATCAATTGCAGTTACGTCTCGCTGCCGAATTTGAAGCGAGTCTAATGACAGCGACATGATCAACCCATCGAGCCCTGTAAATGGGCCCTTACAAAAGGCAACTGTTAAATATGTCTACATCAGGTACTCATATTATGGTTCTTACACCCATAATGCACGTAGTCACACCTAGGTATGAGTAGAAAAATACCGTAGGTACTCTCGCTTTTGTGGTAATAAGTAGGCTCAAAATAAGTAATACCAAATTTATGCAAAACCGTATAAAATAACGTTGAAAAGTGCGTAGTAAACGAGGCTGAACTCAATGCCAATGTCTCGCAAGAAAAACCAGCAGCGGCATAATTGTGGTGGAATTACTACGTGCGGTACAATTGCCACGGGGACACTCGGGACATTCACAGACCTTCGCAGATCATGTTATGAGTGCACTGCTTCGACTTGTGTTAAAATATGTACTATAAAATATAAGACGTCTCTTACGGCGTCGTTTAAGTAATTAAACTAATTACCGATTACTAAAAACGGCTACTTACGATACTAGTCGTATTGTTGTAAGTAGGGACTTGTGAGACATTTAGTCATGACTATATAGAGAGGCTAATTAAGGTGTGATTATAGTTTATCAACCGTCATGTTAATCGACACGACTTTACGGAAGTCCGCCAAATAAATGAATTGAAACAATATTCAGAATGAACTTCTATACTTATACGTTATTTTATGTTTTGAATTCTCTATAAGTACATTCGATTTGATCTATACTCGATAGCAAATGAGTAATTATAAGAATCGAAAGCACTTACTTAAAAAAAAATAACGTAGATTTTCCTCGCATTTTCTCGTAGGTAAACAAATTTAAATACTTTGGATGGTATAACCACAATGTCAACATTAGGTACTTTTATCTCACGAACGCGGATGAGCCCATGATTGTGTGTTCATTAAATTGTCTATGTGTACGTCAGCGTAGGATCTGTATGTGTTCGTATGTGTCACAACTACAACTTTGGCTAACCTGTGCTCGTGAGATAAAAGTAGGTACCTACTGTACCTTGCGACAACCCTACTTGGATTCGCTCGTTATGATTACGTCACAATTCATTTTGCACATTAACCCATGTAGTTGCTCGTGAACATCAGAAATCATCTGTAACCAAAAAAGCAAGATTTAAAATGTACTTAAAATTATACATTTATACCGCGAGGTTTCGTAACATTGAATATTTACAACGGTATTATTAATCAAACATAGTCATTATAACGAAACTTTGCTAAGTATACAAAACCGCAAAGTTTTAACCCAGTTTTTTGCGTAGGTTACCCCCACTTTGTTAGGACATATCTACTGGATTATAGGTAGTTACTAGCTTCCCCTATTTCCCGTGTTTCCTCTTGAGTGAGTCTACTTGAGTAAATAGTTTATTATTTATTTTCACTTCTCATGCTCGAAAAGTGTGTCATATCATATTAGACTTGTGAAAAAGTAGTACATTTAAGCCCTAGGGAATATTTATGATTTACAAAACATTTTAATTTGACCAATCAAAATACTTCACCTATTAAATCCTCCAATCACAGAACAGTAATTGGACAGATTAAAAATTATTTGGTAATAATATCAACCAACCAGAACACAGCTGTACTAAAATCGACCAATCAGGAAAGACGTTTTTCAGTTCTCTAGTGTCTATGGTCAAAGCAATTACTCCTCTTAAAAGAAAAAAAGCGCAGGTTGCATTTCTTTCTTTAATACAGCAAAAGAAAGGGAGGCGAATACGCAAAGATACCTAACACGCATAACGAGGCATGGTGCTGGCCTTAGAAAAAAAACAAGCTGTAAAATTAGACATACGCCCGCCAAGAGTTAAATTATTCATTTAAGATGGATAATTTGTGTTTATATGTTTTCTCGCAATCGAAGTGAAAAGTAGAGTGTATAACTCGGGCCTAAAAGCCATATTACCACTCGAACAATTTTCCCTCACTACGTTCGGGAAAATAACCATCTCGTGGTAATATGGCTTACTTTAGACACTTGTCAAACAATCTACTATTATTTTAAACGATACCTACATAATTAATTCGGCTTAGGTATAAATTAATACAATATTCATCAGGCGAGTTTATCTTGCTTGAGGCATATATTTTGTTGGTTAATGAAGGTGTTACGAAATTTTTAATAAATTCAACTTTTGCCAATCTACGGCTCGTCAGAGGTCATGAACTTTCGTTTTATTTAAGAGAAATTCTCGAATAGGCGGTAATGCGAGTCATGGCGCGATGCGTGTCTGCCGGCCAGGCACTGACCTAAGAATAGAATAGATAGATGCAGGCGGATTAGACCCTGATGGACAGCTCTAAAATAAGGAAACCTTTTTGCTTTGTCCAGTGATACGTACGGGGCTTTCTCTATCTGCGTTCTGATGCCGTTTCCGGAATTAAAACACATCCGTACCTAGTTGCGGCTGACGCCGGCGGCAACGGCCAACATTCGTTTGTCGCATTCTTTTGTTTTGTCGATTGCTTTGCCCAGATTCCCTAAATAGAATTTCCAAAATCTCACCGCATGGCGCATATTTTAGTACATTTCCCTTTTAGTGGTATATTTAGCGCCAGGACAATTTAACAAATGACATCAACATCCGTGAAAATACCTACTTAATGATAAGAGCAGATTGTTATTTCGAAACTGGGGGTAATTGTATCATGATTGCCATCTTTTACATACTTACCTGCTTACGTATTCGCAAGAAGTCATCTTGATTTCCCAGTTATGAATCGTATTTTAATGCTATAATCGGTCATTGCGCGTGTTGCAATGACTTTGTACGTGCGACGCCGGCGATGTAATACCACACCATAGTTATTATATCACAGTTTAGTTAGATACAATGAATTCGTACGCATCCGAAAAACCTTAGCGTTCTTGTCTATAAGTAATCAGTCAACCATAAAATTCGAGAGCACGATTGCGTGTACAATCCAGGAAGTAGAGATTCTAACTACCTAGGTATTTGTACGAGTATTGATATCATTAAATTGATCGGCATAAACAATGATTTGCTTATATTCGACAATCATATCACCGCTCTATGAGCATTATGTTCCCGAAATAACTTCGATTAAAATATGATTAGGTACAAATTCCTGCACACGTAATCTACCTACTATACTGTGCAGTAACTAGTTTTAAGTATTTAGCAACAAATTACGAGAATGTACAGTGCCGCACTTGCCGAGAAAGTGTTATAATATTCCCAACCATCTGGAAATTCTCCTGTCCCGAGCATGTTACCTACTGTTTAAGTGGTTTCCAATTATTCATTTGGGTTAGTGAGATACCTAACTGATTTCCGCGTTGCTTTTGGCATCGTCCGTTCCTTATGTCACTGGGCGTGTAAATTGGATGTGAAATGACGGGGTGGCTCTCATATTAGTTACGGATGCGACACTTTCACCGGTCCTACGGCTTGCGGCGACCCGCAGTGACCGCTGCGCTGCTTCATGACAGTTCGAGACACTCTAATATACCTAATCTTAGGCGCTAGTCCCACCGCCTGCGAGTACTCTTAGCAAGTAGTCTCAGAGTAATTCTATTCGTTTTCTCGATCAAGCGAGTAGTATTACTATGATGAGAGTACTCGCTACTCGCCGGCGGTGGGACTACTGCCTTACTTAGTCATCAACCATGAATCCGATTCATTGAAAGCAAACATTTTTCTAATTGTTCAATACTCCAGGTCTGTTAGCTAATGGGTATTCGCAATTTCGCATTGAAGGAATGTTTGTTTTATCAATAGTTTTACCTAACAATAATGATGATTTTAATTATCGATTTTTATAAAATAACTCGACTCACCAAACTTCATTTAACTGAAGAAAAATAAGTTAATTTTATATGCATATTTTAGTATTACTTGCTGTACGGTTGGAGCGGTATCGATACTCATTATAAAGTGCCAAGAATCTATCAACGAATGCAATTTGAACCATTCGATTCTATACATTGAAAATAAGTATAATTTTGCATGCTTGAAATTACTTCCGTGATTTGTATCGCTAAGTCGTGTTTTGTAATGATTCAAATGCAGTTATGCAGTGCAGCTTATTCTGGCTTATCGGATTATTGATCCAGACTCCTGAGTAGACACGCCCAAGCCTAAATTCGGTAATAGAGACAGATTAGTCAGTTACGTCACAATCAGAACTACTAATAAGTTAGTAGGTACTGTAAGTAGTCAGGCGGTTAGTCTACATTTTTTTGCAACAATTGACGAGGTTTATAAAATATCCACCTTGCCACAAGGCAAGTGGCAAGAGGAGTAACATTTTGTAGCCTCTAGTCAGGTAAACGATATTTAAAAGAAGAATGTACTTAGCAAAATAGATGTTAACGTGTAGTAGGTTATGTGTGGCTGGACGAGGGCCAGGAGGGGCCGCCTGGAGATGGTGGTTTTCTTTCATATGTACATAAACAGATTAGCACAACATAAACAGAATAATACAACATATCTGAAGTAGGTAGTCTTGAAACGGTTCTATCTCAGCATGGTTGATATGATATTAATAAAAGATTAAACCTGAATCTTAGGTTTTATTACGCTAAAAACTGACAAGAGTGACAATCAAATACATGACATTCTTCCCTCCTTAGTGCTGAACGTACTCGGAGAGATAGGAGGGTGGTCTCCTGTCTCGTGCCGAGCGGCGCGGTCCATCTGGGACGGGAGCGGGGAGAGCCGGGTCTGCTGTTGGCTCCGGAGCTACAGATGGACGTGAAGTTAAGGGGATGTTGGTAGACGATGGATCTAAAGGTGGTGGGAAAGGATCCACATGTACTTCCTCTTGGCTTAGGTCTCGGTCACGGTCAATGAACTCTGTGGAACCGGGGTCTCCATTTGTATTAGGTTCTGGCAAAAGTATGGTGCCCCTGGGAGCAAGGTGACGATTGGAGACAGTCAGCTCCTTCCCATTCGATAGCCTGACAGAGCTATATCGAGGATTAGCTTCCAATAGATCCACCTCTTCGACTAAAGGGTCATACTTGCTAGTACGCACGAATTTCTTGAGGAGAATCTTCCCTGGTTGCAACCATGATGGCATAGACTGCCCCCAAGACGATCGTCGAGGATGGTTAAACATCCTTTCATGCGGTGTCTGGTTAGTCGTAGTACAAAGCAGGGAGCGTATACTGTGTAAAGCTTGTGTCATTACAGTCTCCCACATGGTGATTGGCAGGTTCTTGGTTCTCAAAGCCAGGCGAATCGTTTGCCACAGGGTCCCATTTAGACGCTCGACCTGGCCGTTCCCTTGTGGGTTGTATGGTGAGGACCGACTTGTTGATACACCCTTGGAGTGCAGAAAATCCTTCATTTCAGTGGACATAAAAGAAGTTCCTTGATCAGTGTGAATAGTCGCAGGATATCCAAACATAGAAAATAGTTCACTAAGGTGCTTAGTAACTGTTTCCGTACTCATATCCGCACAAGCGTAGGCAAACGGAAACCTAGAATATTCATCTATAATGGTTAAAAAGTACTTGTTTCGTGTTGCTGATGGAATTGGCCCTTTGAAATCCATAGATAATCTCTCAAAAGGAGCGGTGACTTTTACCAAAGTGCCGACTGCATTATTAAATCTAGGCTTAATTTCTGAGCATGTTGGACATGTCGAAACAACTCTCTTAACATCATCGCAGCTAAATGGCAGATTCTTAGATCTGATCCAGTGGGTTAATCTAACCACTCCAGGATGACATAGTGACTGATGCAATTCCTTGAGGCGATCTTCGGTTGATGCGCAGCACACTTGCCTGGACAAGGCGTCAGCTACAGCGTTCTGACTTCCAGGACGATATTTGATGTCAAAGTAATAATTTGAAAGTTCTAATCTCCATCTCTGAATTTTGTCATTTTTGATTTTGCTGGCATGCCCTCTTAACATGTAAGCTACTGATTTCTGATCAGTTATCAGGTAAAAATATCGTCCGATTAAATAGTGTCTCCATTTCTTTAGGCTCTCTATTATGGCATAGGCTTCTTTTTCTATGATAGGGTAATTCTTTTCGCTGTCATTTAAAGATTTGGAAAAGAATGCTACAGGCCGACCATTTTGTGTCAACGAAGCAGCGATGGAATAGTCCGAGGCGTCTGTTTCGACGGTAAATGTTTCGTCCGGATCTATAGCAGATAATGATGACTTCGATATGATCCGTTTCATTTCTTCAAATGCCGCTGTTTGTTCGGCGTCCAAAGGGTAGCTCTCAACTTGTGTTAGCGGATGCAACTTGCTTGAAAAATCTGGGATCCATTTAGAATAGTGTGAGAACAAACCGATCGCTCGTTTCAGTGCTGCTGAATCTTGAGGTAGTGCTAATTCTAGTAGTGGGCGTAGTCTATCTGGGTCTGGTTTGACTATACCGTTATTTATGTTGTATCCAAGTATACTTATATCAGTCAGGCCAAATTGGCTTTTTTCCTTATTTATGGTCAAGTGATACCTTTCTGCGATTTCCATGAATTTCTTTAGTTTTTCGTCGTGATCATTTTTATCTTTTCCGCATATGGTTATATCGTCTAGGTAAGGATAAACTCCATCGATATTTGATTTGCGGATGATTGAATCTATAGCCCTTTGGAAGCACGCAACGCCGTTAGTGACGCCAAACGGGATACGGCAGAAATGATATAAATTGCCGGCTGCTTCAAAAGCAGTGAAGGGCTTATTTTCAGGCATGATGGGGATTTGGTGGTAGGCTGATTTTAAATCGATCTTACTGAAGACTTTGTAGTTAGATACTTTCGCTATGACTTCTTCGATGTTGGGTAGGCGTCTAAATAGGTGTATTTGTTTACAGTTTGTGAGTAGTCAATGCACATCCGTTTCTTATGGTGTGTGCCCGCCGTTAATAGTACTTGAGCTCGCCATGGTGAATTACTTTCTTCGATGATTCCATCGGATAGGAGTTTCTTGATCTCATCTTCGATAAACTTTTGGTCTTGGGGAGCGAATCTGCGGGACTTCACTGCAATTGGGTGACATTCAGGTGACATGTTCGCAAATAAGTCAACTGGGTCGATAATTCGATATTGGCTGCTTCTAAGGCGAATAGTTTTAAGGAAGGCATAGGCCCACCGAATCCAACTTCAACAGAAGAGTACTCAATATGACGTTACAGCAAAGATTCTTCATAACCCGGAAAAGTACTCCAGCAACTGTTTGCTTGTTTAGAGTTAAGTTTGCTAGGTAGACTTGCGAAATGTTTGATGTATATGAGGAGGACGCCATTGACACGTTTTGGCTCCAAGGTTTAGTGGCAAGGCCGTATTGGGTAATTACTTCTTCATCTATGAAGCTAGCTGTACTTCCCGTATCGATTAGGGCTTGAAGACTTATTTCGTTCACATTAACATACGTAGTGCACTTCTTGATCCCAGATGCGGCCAGTGTTAAACATGAGGACACATTTTCTGGTTCTTCATCATTGCTAATTATCATAGCTGCATTTTGTGACGCACTGCCTCTGCACACTTTGGCAAAATGGCCCTGTTTTCCGCACTTGAGGCAGGTAGCTTGATACGCCGGGCATAATCGACGAGGGTGTCTAGGATTAGCGCAAAAGTAGCATTTGTCATCAGTCTGTGGTCTTGGATAACTGGCAGATTTACGAGGCGCAGCTGTAGCCGCAGCGGTAGGCGTAGATTGTACAGGAACTGGCGTGGGCTGCGCGACAGCAGCGATTTGTTGTGGACTGAAGCTCTGTGATTGTATTTGGGCTGACTCTAGCGCGCGGGCCTGATTGTGGGCTTCTTCTAGTGTAAGAGTCATATTTTCCAGCAATCTCTGTCGAATTGTAGGTGACGATAAGCCCGCAATGAATGAATCCCTGATGAAATCTTTTTCATATTGATCGGCGGTAACGGCTTTAAAGCTGCAGTCTTTAGACAGAAGTTTCAGCGCTTGAAGATATTGGTCTACTGTTTCGCCGTTTTGTTGATGTCTGGAGGCCAAATTATGACGAGCGAAAATTTCGCTTTTCGGCTTTACGAATAAGTTTTCTAAAGTAGACATGGCGCTTTTATAGTCATCTGATTGAGCGATATACTCGTATATATTAGGGGCTATAAGATTTATAAGTAATTTGTATTTTACCGTATCTGTTTGTGCTTTGCATTCTTCAAGAAAATTTTCAAATGTCTTTTTCCAATGGAGCCATTTTGATGGATTTTGACTATCCATCGGATCCGCTTCGAATCTTTCAGGTCTAAGATACTTTTCCATATTTACTGATGCTTGTTTACATACGTAACCGATATATTTTAGCGTAATAAATTGATATGATATTAATAAAAGATTAAACCTGAATCTTAGGTTTTATTACGCTAAAAACTGACAAGAGTGACAATCAAATACATGACAATGGTGCTATTATACGACGTATTATAGTCCACTCTAAAGGGCACATACACAGCACGGCCGCAATGTCGTACATAAATGAAATGATTTTGTTAGAAATAAAGGAAAAATTGAAAAATTTTGGCACCGAGCAGGCTAGAGGCGTTTGTATAAATGAAGGAACGGTGGAAGAATTTGGGACCGGGTGGTAGTTGCACCTAGCCTAGAGCGACTGGCCGCGAGAGCCGGGAGGGGAGGTCGCAGGTTCAAATCCTGCTCGGTGCCTAAATTTTTAAATTTTTCCTTTATTGCTCTTACTTAGGTGCATACGTATAGGTAGGCATTTCACGCGATAACCAGAGGACTCAATACTATTAGGTACCTTCTTAGTATTCCCTACTACTTAGCATTTTCTTGGTACCTACTTACCCACTTACGACAAAGAGTCCCGCAGTCATTTATCCTAGCCGTACTGATATGATTGGAACCTGTAACCATTTACCTATATATAATCATTGCACAGGTTGATCTAAAGATTGCGTTTAATGATTACAAGTTACTGGCCCAGACGGTTACTACCGTCAGGGCCGTGTCCATAAGGGCAGGTTGCTTGCATTATGCAAGTAGGGTGCATTTAATTACGAGCTGGCAACAAGAATCACACGTACTACATGAGCTCTACCACGCTCTACCCAAGGTTTTCTACTCTCCTTTAATAATATACTTTACGGAGAAAAGTTTTGTTATTGTATACTGATTACGTACGTATGTTATAAGTTTCAATTACCACATCTTTGAATCACCGGGGAATGACTAATAAACGGACTAGACTGCCACAGCTAGTTTATCCTGTTTTACTGCTTTAATGTTGGGATTATAAACGTGAAACGCATTCTTATACCTGACTTAGAAGTTAATATTTATTAATTTACTTTTTATTGGCGCGTATCGATTTTTGTATCTCAAATGTAAAGTTATCACCCTGTCACTGTCAGCAAGAGAATCAGATCGGCGGTCTATGATGGTCGCGTGATAAACTACAAGATCAAGTATCTGTCACTTTGTATTGAGTGATATCAGAAAGTGATAGATGCTTTATAGTGCGCGCCATCCACGACGACGCGCCCCTCCACAGCGCATCTCATACTAATCTATGCGCAATTGTACGGAACGGTGGAGGGGCGCGTCGTCGTTGGATGGCGCGCACTATATCTTGTCGTTTTTGTTTTGCGCGTTTCTATATTTTTAGAATGGATGCTGCATGCGCTTCTTTTTCTGTTGTAGGTATTTTTCGTGCGTTTTTGTTTCACAGTTTCACAAATTCCGTTTCAGATAGACATAGAGAGCGCTCCGCTACACTTTTCGTCGTGATGTGACCATATGTTGTATAATGTAAAATATGACCACGGTGGCATCAATATTATGCCGTAATTGAGGTCAAAAGAGGAAAAAGTCAATTACGATAATGACTTTTAGGCCTGGGTACAGCTGATAGTCGATTACACAAGCTGGCGCTTCTCGTTAGGTTCAACCTGTTTTGATACAAGCAGCCAAAGTAACGCGCCGTTAGCCGTTAGTTTCTACATGATTGCACTTAGAGAAATCATGCCAAAAGACCGTACGAATACTAATTATTTCCAATCAAGATCTGCTTAGTCGCTGCATGCTATATAAGATAACTTTTAATAACGAATATAATTCCTTTATTCTTCAATAAACATACCTAAAGGTACATTTATGCAGGAAATACGTATCCACAACGCAGGTTTCGTCCAAACCTGACTACTTTGAAATTGAGTTTATTGCTCTTGTTGGGATGATATTAAATGCTTAAGTACATACCTATAATATCTACATACGAAAATTGCGCGCTGATTACGCAACAGATCCGTCATCCGTTTTGGTTTCAATTGCCACTACTTTACAAGATGACCTGTCAAATTTCTAAATAACTCTCATTTCAATAGTACATTACTTACCAAGGGCGATAAAACAAAGAATGTCTCAGATCGCAGGTATTTTACGCCCGAGCCGAAGGCAAGGGCGATAAATATGCGATCTGAGGCTTTCTTTATTATCGCCCGTGGTAAGTACAAAATTTTATGTCACCCCCTGGGCAGGAAGTGGGTTTTTTCGCGCGCGGAGCGTGCGATAATGGCCACTTTATGACCAGGTGTGACATAAAGTAATTTTACGTTATTACTGAGGTTGTGGGCTGCTGATGGTGGATGATACGGAATAGTACGGACATGGTATGCTTTGTTACGGTACATGTACATATTTGTTTAAACGTTCTCATCATCAACAGTCAACGTAGCATCTGAATTCCTCTTAATATCAGGAGGGGACATCAATACGACATTGTTTTTATTTCATGCTTCCTGATTTCATGCCCTCATCATCATCATCATTTCATGCCTGCCTACACTCTGATTTTGCAAGAGAAAGATATGAAAATTGGGATATCCCTATGACGAGCTGGTGACAAGTCACTTTACAAGTCGAATACCTACAGACAACCTACAGGCCTTTCGTATCGAACAGCCAGAAAAAGAAAATATACAGCAACCTTTTTATTTGGTCATTCAAATAAGATATATTACAGCATAAATGCACACTTAATGGTTAGTCATTCTATGTGCATTAATACTGAATTGAAAACATCTAAAATTGCACACATAGAGATTTCGCTGCAAAGAGTAAAAAAAGTTCAGGTACCTATGATTCCGCTGCCGACTGCATACAGCAACTGCACCTGCCGCCGCACTCCAAATTGAACCGTAATCATGAGACTAAATGTCCCAATTTAGAGTGAGCGGCATGTGTTGTTGCGACACTTCCGCTCATTTCAAATTGAGTTTTTTGCGGATACCATTACGGTTCAATTTGGAGTGCGGCGGCACGTGCAGTTGCTGTATGCAGTCGGCAGCGGAATCATACCTACGGTTACGCTATCGTGAATAAGGTTATAGTTAATACAATGTAGAGTCAACGTTCCGTTCAACGATAAAAATGTACTAGGTACCTAGATGTTATAGTGTAATAACTTAAACATTAAATAATACGATTGATTACTTACATTTATTACTCAGCTTAATAAAGGAAATCATAATGTTTGCACATTATGTAAGAATAATGTTAAGTTTAAGGCGATATATCGATTGAAAGACACGCCCTTATGTTTTTCGCTCACGACAAAACGGGATGCAACGCTCTTCGAGAATGGCTTTTTTAGACAAATCGTGTCTTGTAATAATGCGTTGCTTTAGTAGGCTGAGTAAAAAAGGAAAATAAGTAGACAACTTTGGATTTTTTTTCTATCGAGAAAATTTTAAGCAATCATGTTTCAGCTATTGTCAGAAACACAATCATTAGTCAAGAATCATATAACTGAAAATCTGTCCCTATTGTTTCCTCGTCTGGGCAGAACAGCGTTTCAAAGTTTCTAAATTTCTCGTTGTAGTTAGCGCCTTAATAAATAAGCTGCGAAACAACTTACGTTATATTATTTCGACATCTGTAGATAGGACTCGAAGCGTTTTAACATCGACGTTTTCACAAGATTTTATGTAAAAGGGATTTTATTTAAAGATTTTATTTTTACATAATCATATTTATTTGTTCAACACAGGTATGTTACAGTGGTCTAAGAATATAGTAGGTAAGGTGTAACACCATGTTGTGTTGGGCCGTTAGGCATACAAATCTTTTAGAGCTCCTAATGGAGCCAGGCTTGTGCTAAGTTCCATTAATCGCAGTCAAACAAAAATTCGTTAACAGTATAGTATGCTTTTTTTACGAGAATATCAAATAGCTTCTTCTTAAAATCTATCATATTATCTAAATTTATAATACTTTCGGCACTTTGTTATAAATTTTAGAGGCCATTCCCAGTACACTTTTTCTAAATATAGAGCTGTTTTGGAAGACATTCCGCCTACTTTATTCCTGAGACGTGTACTCCTAAAACTAGGATATAAGTGCAAATTACATCTAACAAACATTACAACTTCAAATACCTACATACAAGCATGAAAGGATCAAGTATTTTTTTGAAAATATGGCTTACAAGAGTCAAGTTGATGAAAGCTCGTATATCTACGTACTACTACTCGACTTACTGCATTTAGTCACCTTACTGTAGTTGTGTTGCACAAGCGGCGTGGGCCGCGGAAACTACTTTTCATCTGGTGGACCGACAACCCGTCCGATTTCCTTACATTGTAAATGAAAGTCCTCTGACGCGTCTGGCAGCTATCTGTTCCGGCATGTAATTCGTTTTTATTCAATTCGTTCATTTCTACACATATAATGTTACAGTCATGGCACCAAAACGCTTACACCGAGTGATGTGTAAATAAAAATAGAGAATATTTTAGTCGATACGCATAAGCATTATTTGTACCTATTTTATAAGTGCTCTAATAACATGAATTAAGGCGATATATTGATTGAAAGAGACGCGCGTATGTTTTTCGTTCACGACAAAACGGGATGCAACACTCTCCGGGAATGACTTTTTTAGACAAATTAGTCAAAGGACCCATGTTAAACATCCAGTCGTCATAGTTAACGCTCTATTTTTTTTGGCCTCAAATAACAATGCATACTTTTCGTGTGGGTAGGTATGTGTGCTCATGTGCTGTGAGTGAATGCACTTTGGAGACTGAAGAAGTTCATTAAACAGTATACATCGTTTCTGCCCATCCCACACGTAACGGAAGTTTCATACATGTGAAAGCCAATCAATGGTTTTATCGCTTACCGGCAAACGAATCCGGTGCCAAATCCTGATTCATTAATGTCTTGTCTTATTTATGCCCACAGTTTAACATAACTGATATCCTGTTGCATAAACTACCTACATAAGAACCAGTATTCGATTATGGCATAGGTGAAACACCGATCTGGTCAATCAATAATTTACTTACATAGAGTAATTCGATATACTTACATGTTTTGCCTGCCCATATCATATATTATGAATGTGGCTTGACTTATTGCAGTTGTCTGTAGGTACCTTTAGGTAAATCAGAAAAAACTTGAGAAACAGCAAACAGCATAATAAATCATCAGTAACTATTCTGGAACTCTAACTCGAACTAGTGATACTTACAGCAATCACCAACACAATTATTTTCCATATAGGTATATTAGGTATTAACATTAACTCATATCACGGATTTAGTAACAGAGCTATAAACTATACTACTGACTTGTCACTCTATAACTTAATTTATTGCATGCTTTTGTTGAATGTGTGTATTGCACAGTTAAATACATAAGTATGTAAGTCAAGACTCGTAGGTAACTCCAAAGATACCTATATGGGTCTCCGCTCAGCCATGCCTAAATAAAGGGCATTCTCAGGAATGTTTACCTTCAATTATTGTGTTTATGGTATTCTAATAGTCGTCCAAAACGGATACTCTTAGGAGCACTTTAATTTGACCATATAATAATTGAAATAGTCCTTTATTGTGGATGCGTTAATTACGTACTTTCGAAACAAAATGCCGACGGTGGATGCGTTAATTACGTACTTTGCAGTCCCGCTCGATATACAAGATATATCGTCCTATTTATTTGTCTCGATATACAAGATATGTCGTCCTTTATTGTAGGTTCCTACAGTTGTATACTGTAGGTACCTAGTGCCTATATACTCATAGGTACCATGTGGTTGAAAACAAAAAAGGAACAAATGTAGGTGCCCTTGGTCTTCTTATAGTAGTATTTAACACACCGGCGACCTAGAAAGTAAACGAGTTCACCTTATTTTATCAAGTAACGTAAGACTTTAAATTTTACTTAATTGAAGTTGAAGATTTACGTAACCAACTTCTTCGTTGCAAATTAAGCAAACAAATAACACCCACCTTGAACTACTGGCGACACGTGACACACAAAACATCTTAATTAATTTATTTCATTTAAGATCGCTACATTTACAGGTAATGATAAAAGAAAAGAGTTAACGTAAACTGGCGCGAAATATGTTAAATAACAATACTACGCCATTGAGATAATTCCCACGCTGTTAGCGGTCAAATGTCAACAGAAAGATATCGTACTTAGTAGTTACCGCGGAATTTACTTACATATTTTGTTCTGCGGCTTGCAGCGGGTTTCAAGGACTTTCCGACTGCAATCAATCAACTGAGTGACCGTCAATAATTAGGTAATATAATTTATCAACAGATTCTAAATTCCGATTGCCAGTAAAATAGAAGCGATGCTTTACGCTATGATGCTTTTTTACTAAAAAAATATACCAGGTAAATTAGAAAACCGATTTGAACTTGAGTAAGGTTGACTAGATACTTTAATTTAAATGAATATCTGATTAATAAATGGAATTGGAAGCAGACTTTATCTCGATATCGGCATAAATGAAGTTGTCTATCGACATTTAGATAATTAATTAGCTTACCAGTTTCTTTCTCCGATCCTTAGGTAGCGTGAAATTTTGTTGCGAAATGGTGGAATCAAAGAAAAAGTTGTCTAGCAATGACGAATTAAGGAAGCCGTGTTTGCGCTAAAGCTGTGTAGACTATCCTTTAAAAGGCGCCGGATGAATGAGGTAGGTAGGTACTGGTATTCTGAAATTGTTAATTCAATTCGATTTTCTAGACATCCACGCCGGCGTTGCCTTTTATAGCACTGAATTCTGCGAAATCAACGAATAGATATTCTATGTGTAGTTTTAATAAGTAACCGATGACTAATGTCGTCTTTTACTGGCATACTCGTACCTCTAAGCTCGCGAGTCTCGCGATTACTCGCAACTCGCAACTGGCTGCCATCTCGAATTTCGCCAAACCCGGACAAAGATTCAAAAAAACCCGGACATTTGGCGTAAATCGCATTTTTTCCCCGGACGAGTCCGAAAATAATATTTTTAAAAAACAAGTCTTTTAAATTCAATGAGGTGCTTCCTTACATTAAAAGTGTCCGGGTATTCCCCGGATCCACAAGGCTGGATTCTCACTTGTTTTTATTTTCGGATGCGAGACTGGACTTCTTGGTAGCATACTCTTCAAGAAAAATGAAGTCAAGTTAAATTTGTTTCTTTTTGGCTAATTGGCATATCTACTTATTTTGGCGTAAAACCATTGTTTGATAAACCCTGTGTTTTAAAATATTCGGATCTACTGTCGACTATATATGCATATACATATGTAAACACATTACGAGTAAACATATATGTAAACACATTTTAAAAAATCCAACTGGGCTACATCTCGGAAATCAAAATGTGTTCTTGTTCATCTTATGGTGCCACCACCCTGTTTAAGTACCTTAAAAGATAAGAGCTGTCGACATGAACGCTCAGAGCATGTAGATTATGGGATAAAGGCAGGCAATTCTGAAGCCGTAGCAAGTCGTGTTGGCCCACATCGTGCCCGTAATTGCAACAGCAGCACCCACGGCCGGCGACAGATAGGTTCCCTCCCATATTTGAATTTTAGAATGACCACTGTTTTGCAAAACTAAAGATAGGTCTGAATAAGGGAAATGAAAGCAAAACAAGGTACTATGGCCATTCTAAATAGGAGTATAAAGAGAGTCAGTCAAAGTACTACAATACTATAACGACAGTAGACAACAAGAAACAACTGTTAAACTGGCGATAGAAAATTTGACTGATACTAATCATCATTTTCCGTAGCAGACAAAATATGATTTCGGTATCTGTAACTTTTAATAGGTATAACGTGTAACAAAGTAGTTAATATGAATTAACTGAGACAATAACTAAGTCAATGAACATTTCGACAACTAGGTACCTAACTTTGTAGGTACGAGTAAGATGCCCAAATACATCTTACCTGTTACTATGGCATTCTAATTACTTCATCATCTTTGCATGTCGTAACGAAATGATTCCAGTTTAATATGTAACATCTAGTGAGTATTTGCAGTTTAATTCTCGTAGTTTATGTAAAGCAAATGTAACAGTTACCTAAATGGGTATCTGCTTAATCTTCCACAGCTTTGCGGTTCAGTGGCGCTGCGTGTCTTATTAACAATGATGAATCTTTCACTCAATTGATTATATTACGCTTCGGCGCCTCCAAAACGAATTGTACTAGGCGTCCGCGGGCTAAACCGCAAATAGACTATCTATTGTGTTGTGTAAATAATGGGAGATTGCTAGTTAAATATCGTATATTAATAGCTGTTATGGAAACCGTAAGTGATCTCGCAGACGTATGTTCAAAGAATGGGGTTTCATCACGCGTTCACAACAATGGCAACCCAGATGAATAATGTGGAAACAGGTGATCCGTTCTTTGTACCTGACCACAATTTCTTACAATTAGCTAGGTACTTATACACCAGCCTCGTACATAAAGTCGCTTTCAATAATAAGCAGTAGGTAATACCTAGACTCGTTCAAAAAAAAAAACTCCGAACCGAATCTGATAAAGATAACGAAACTAAAGGCATCCTTATCTATTTTATAATGCACGATATTGTTTTAAATCTTCCTATGTGAGATATACGTATAATGTAGCATTGTTCTGTCGGTTCATGGTAGGTATAGTATACCCGACCGAATTGAAATCATTCATTGAAGATGGTAATGTGTGTTGCCTTGACCGAGTTTATTCGTATCATAATTATAACGTTGCCTTAACGTAAACGTTCAATCACAAGCTGAGAATGCAAATAATGTACCAACGATTGCAATGAATTGATAGAAATGCGAGTATGTACTACTTATATATTATGTCGATACATTAATTATAGGTCAGATAAGGATTGCGTTACTTTAAAATGAACTGCCGAATATTTATTGTTACTTCATGTTCATAATGTACTGACAATTGAAATGTTTGATAGGAATTCGGGGGTCTAGTCCACTGAACGTTTTAAATTGGAATCGTTTTTGCATTTGTCACGTGCTCATTGTGACGGTTTGCGCAAGGAGTTAGCACACGTTCCAATTCGGTATTAAACCCCTAGTCAAATCAGCAACTTTTTATTAAATGTCAAAAACGATTTGTTAATATGAAGTTTGCAGGGAAATACTGTCTTAGTGACGTCACTAAGACAGTGTGAGTAGGTTTGTTCAAATCAGCGTCGTTTTTAAATCTTTATGCTTATAAAATCTTACAATTAGCTAAAATAAATTAATAATTGATGTTTTTCGAGTATTTTCGTTAGATCTTTTATTAGTCAAGTAAAAAATAATTTATTTTTACCTTAGTTTAATACCCAATTGCACCTATACGTTTAGTAAAATTTGCCTATAGGGAATATTACATCGCTCATGTGGTGTAATCTAGCGATCTAGCGATGAGTAGTAATTAGTAGTTACAAGGACAAATTTTTTGGGATTAGTAAATAACTACTATTATCAAAAACTGTTTTGTAACCGTTAGTAGGTATATAATCTCCTTGTCCTGGGATTCACTAAAAATAACAAATAATTAGTTTTTTTTTCGCTCAGTGTGCGGTGTCCGCTTACCATCAGGTGGACAGTATGCTTGTTTGCCACCGTTGTTCTATATAAAAAAAAGCGAAGACCAGGCGATGTAACAAGAAGTTCTGCCCCTGCCTATAAGTTGACATAAAAGTCAAGAAAAATAACTACGTACAGTCAGCGTCATATAGTATGTAGCAGCCACAGTGGGCAAATAAGTAGTAGGTATACCATATATTTTGTATGGTTGGTTGTTGAATTTTTAACTAAAAGTTGAAACGACACAGAAAACTGTATTTTTTTTAAAAGCAGTGCGGGAATTGAGTTTAATATCTAATTGTAGAAGTCTTGCGTGTTAGGTAACCAACCTCTATATGCAGTTACCTACTTGTGGATAAGTACTTGTCAATGGTAGGTACCTATCTACTACATGTAGGTGCAAACTTAGATTTCGTAATGGTGACTAGAATTTCAGTCACGACGAATTTTATCGCAGGGAATGTGTGTATTGACTATTGATTTTTAATTTAATGGGCTAGTAATATGCTGTTTTTATTTGAAGTATCCTAGGTATCTCTTACCTAAAGAACAAACCGCAAGGTGGACGAACGATGTGATTTCGTTTAGGTACTTAGACGAATAGATTGTAAACATTCTAGTTTGTACATCACTTAGGTACCAAGGGCGGTAAAACAAATAATCTCTCAGATCGCAGATATTTGACCGATAAATATGCGATCTGAGGCTTTCTTTATTACCGCCCGTGGTAAGTACAGCATTTTATGTCACCCCCTGGTCAGGAAGTGGGATTCTGCGGTAATTGCCACTTTATGGCCAAGTGCGATATAAAATATTTTTGTCTGTTTTATTACCGGGTACCTACATACTCGTATATGTACTTAGTAGGTGTATATCCAGATAAATGGAACACCTCGATGTTTGTACTTACTTTATGATGTTATTTTATTTTATGCGTCAATTTAGAGTCACCTCGGATGCAACATCGGCAAGTGAATACCTTTAATTAGCTTATTTTAACTATTAATATCATAATAACTTTAACTAACTTGTAGGTAGGTACGTACATTCAGATACAAATTATCTCGAACTTACCATATAATGTAGGTAAGAAGACCATGCCATGTAGGGAAGGTAATAAATAGGTGTAGGTGTAGTGTACAGCAGTGGCGGCGCGTCAAAAGTATTCTTAGGGAAGCCGGAAATAGTTGGCCTTTCCTATTCTTCACGAGCCGTAGTAAAAGAACTGGACTGGCTAAAAATTAGGCAAGCCGGTGGGAATCGAGTTGTATGGACGCTCCGCCACCGGTGTACAGTCAAGTGCAGAAATATAAAAGCATGTTATGCATAGAACTAGGTAGTTACTCAAAAATTGTCCCATGGTTCCTATTTATGTCGCCAAATTGTGGTTTCGGTACATATGTATTTATAACTGGATTAATTCGATATAGGTACTCGTACTTATATTTTTGTACTTGGCTGTACAAATGTACATACATGTTACCTAAACAAAACGCGCGGGGCAAGTGACGTAACGTAAGTATCATCCGAATCGTCAAGTAGAGTAGCTTGACGATGCAATTTGCGTTGGTCAGTGACTTCTCACATTCCGTCAAACACCGCACAATATCACCTAATCGTAAACACCGTGGTTTATGTAATAAGTTTAGGCGTCACCTCCTGCCCGCTTCGTGGTCGCGTTTCGCTTTCACTGTGGGCAAACACACTTTCTCAGTTTAGATGATTCCATTTAGTGCAGCTAGAAACTATATTCAAGGAATGCGCCGGCACATAGCCCAGCAGGTGGTTATAGGTAGTTTAGATTTTCTGATGGATATGGACTACGGATTATGTGGCGTTTTACGTGCTGGGGTCAAGATCTATGACCTATGACTATGACCGGGGCTTTCACTACTGAATCCATTAAATAGAATCTAAAAACAAATGAAAGTACGATATGTTTTTTTTTGCATTTAAGATGTTTAATTGTAATTGCTAATGAAATGAACCGCAAATAGAGCACTTAGCCCGGCGGGAGTGTGGCAGGGTGTGACATACCCTGTCTGTTACTTTAATGCGTCTATTAGGGTTCCGTAGTAAACAAGGAACCCTTATAGTTTCGCCATGTCCGTCCGTCCGTCTGTCCCCCGTTTTTCTCAGTAACCGTGAAGAATTGGTTGGCGTGATATTAAGCTTTGAAGTGATAATTTTTGTTGTGGTCAAGTGTCGTCGTCGTCGTCGTCCCCCCCCCCCCCCCCCGCCAGCTAAACGGTGGCTACTAGGCATGTGAAAAAAATCATGGTAATAGTATATACGATGAATTTAAAAGGAAAACTATCACAGCTAAGTAGACATTACTAGTTAACGAGTAATAGTCGAACTTCAGAAAAGTACCTACGTTTAGTTATATAGTCAATAATGATGTTTTACATTGAAAAAAAGAAAAACTTATTTTTTTAGGAACTTCTTACCTATAATATTGTAAAGGTCATAAAATATATACACCAGGTGTGTGGCAGGGTATTACGTACCCGAGCGCTGTTTTCAGTCACGTATCTCGAGCACAGGTTCCAGCAAGACCGAAATTACGCGACTAGCCTCATCGGCAGCTTCTTAGCTCCAGCTACTCGAAACAACAACAGGTTTGGCAGTCATAATAAAAAAAAACCGGCCAAGTGCGTGTCGGGCTACGCACAATGTAGGGTTCCGTAGTTGTCCCCCCGTTACATTGTGTGGGCCTAAAAGTTCGCAAACTTATATTTACTATGTTTTTGATACAACTAACAACATCATCTAAAGTATCAAGCTCAAGCCACACAGAGAGCGGGCGGGCGGTGGCGGCGCCGCCGCCGCCCGCGCCCGCGCCGCCGCCGCCCGCGCCCGCGCCGCAACCGCCCGCCCGCTCTCTGTGTGGCTTAAGCTTTAATGGTAAGTACAAAAGTTTGCTTTTCATACATTTCTTAAGTTCGCTGATTTAGGTACTCGTTAACCAGGGGCCCGATTTTTGAGTGTCGAACGATCGATTTTTCACTCGACATCTGTCAAAAAACTATGATGTTTTGACAGATGTCGAGTGAAAAGTCGAGCGCTCGAAACTCAAAAATCGGCCCCCTGTAATGTCTACGTAGCTGTGATAATTATCCTTTTAAATCTATTATATGTACTACTACCATATTTTTTTCACATGCCTAGTAGCCACCGTTTAGCTTAATTTAGGGCACTTAGATAACCATTACAAAAAATTATCACTTAATAAAAGCTTAATATCACGCCAATAGATTCTTGAATCAAAACACGGACGGACACGGTAAAGGGTTCCTTGTTTACTTCTGTACCATCTTGTTAATAAGTTTCTATTTAAAGTATCATGAAAATGTCAAACTTTTAATATTTTGTTAAACGTTTGTCTATGTAAGTATATAATATAATGGATGGATGCTGTTGATTGTAGAAAAAATGGTAATGCGGATGTTCGAATTCCAACTTTGGAGGTATTTGCTAGCACTTAAACTCATGAGATTTTATAGAACCTCCTAACTCGTCACAGCGACTGAGTTGTTCCATTCCCAGATCACAAGTTGATGGGATCACAGCGCGCGTGCGCGCAGCGCAGGCCCCATAAGTCGCGGGGACGCGTGAGCATTGTGCACGGTCCGCGGAGCGTGCGCCGCGCCCGCGCACCGTAACTGCCCTGCGTCGTCCTTATCTCGAGATGACATTCTCGCATTGTTCAAATGACCCAATTCTCGGCTAATTGCAGACTTTTTTGTTATATCATAGTATCAAATATAGTTAGCCGTTTCACAATATGGTGGTATTTTTTAAACAGGCCCTACATAACGTACACACTATTTAAATTATTTTATTTTTATTCGGATTGTTAGATATCCTAGGTTGTATTATATTTTATTACGTCCGTTGAGTGTTTGCGTATAGTTTCAATCAAGTTTCTCTGGGACACTGAACCCAACTTGACGACTGGCGTAACATTTATCTCTCGCCATGTTTGCAACACAACACAACGAATTCTCAAAACAATAAAGGGTGAGCATTGCGATTGGGCATCATCTGCAGTTTTAATCCAGAATTTGGTCTCCCCTTACTCACGTGCCCTACACCATTCCTACGCCTACGCTTATCATCCACACACCATCGTGGAATAAAAGCAAGTAAATATAGGTAGTACACTCAGAACTTCTATGATCTGATCTGAGTAGGTTTACTATGTGTTCGTATGTGTCACAACTAGGTACAGTCAACCAATTTGATTGTACCTTGTCACAGTAAAAATCAAAATGAAAGCCGTAAGTAAGACATCTCATATGAATGTCACAGTGACAAGGTACGAAGTGGCCCAGAAATCAAATTGGTTGACCGTACCTACAACTACGGCTAACCTGCGCTCTTGATATAAGTAAGTACGTATATCCGTATTAATACCTAAGTAAGTAAGTAAGTAAGTTACCTTTTATGATTTCTAAACTGGCGGGAGATTTTGTACTCTTCTTATGTTTACCTTTATTTCGGCCTAACCAGCTGTTAAATTCAGCTGTAGCTAAACTTCGATTCCCACCGGCTGAGGATTAGCTGCAATTAGCAAAAACCTACCTAGTTAGTTGAATGCGCCATTCATTATTTAGTTACGTCTGATTGTAGCGTAGGATTGCAAGTCATTCCTGCTAGAGATGGATAGGTATATCTCGGACCGCAGACACAGAATATTATAAATATTATAATAGTCCGCAGATCAACGCGCAACGACGGAAGTCACATTTATACTTTAGGTATTGATAAAAAAAACAAGAAACGCGAGGTAGGTGCGTCTGGTGTAACCAGCCGGTGCGTTTTTTTTACAAAACAATATATTGACCTTGTCCGGTCCAAAATAACGAGAAGTAAATGCTCTCGATTCCGCCATTCACAAGACGAAATTCAGTGTAATACCTACATAGTAGAAATTTAATAAACAATACCTAGATTTGCTTCCCAACTTTTTTAACCGGACTGTGGGTTAATAGGTCGGTCGCAATAAAGCTATAGGAGGGCGCGGTTGGAGACCTTCGACAGGACCACGCGGGCGTCTTAAACACTTGACTGGATAGGTACTCTATAAGAGTTTGCGCTCCATCAGTGAGATTGGTTGAGCGGCATCAGCAGAATCTTGGGGTGAGTGGAATCGAGCTACTGGGACTTTTGTCGCTGGTTCACTAAACCTAGCCTAGCTGAGAAGAGTCCAGCAAAAAACTCAGCAGGGCTTGACCTGGGTCAGACTGACTCTACCCGGTATGCGGCGGCGGTATCGGTACCGGGACGAATAGGGACTTTGTGTTGTCGCGATCGAGCGTCGGGGTTTAAAAACGTCTTACTTAATTTGTAAGTCTATGTACTGTAATTATAGTGTACATATGTGAACGTTTCCATCCTGTCTTTGCGGATAATAAAAGCAGCAGTACTATGATATTGATTGGCTATCGCTTGATCTGACAGTCTCAAGGTTGAAGTCAATGTCAGTTTAATCCACCTACAGTCTACAGTGATAGTTTATAAATTAAAATGTACATTGTTTACTTCCTCTAACTACCTAGTTAACTTAGAGAATTTAAGCTATCTAGTTAACCAAGTTTTTCTTATTCCAGTGTTACAAGGGGACAAAATTATGAAGTTAACCGTAAATGCTATGGAATAATCCTAGTCATTAGATCATTGCTTATACCTACTTTTTATTTCCGTAAAATGAGCGACATCTCCTAATATTACCTACCGTTCTATTCGTCGTCCGGTGTACGTCATAATCGTCATACGACACATAATGATATAACCGCATCTAACGTCCCTCTGTGGTAGGCTACCAAGAATAATTTAATTTAAGTCAATCAAATCTTGGTCCGCAAAAAAATTTCAGTTTTGTGGCTGCTTGTCAGTCGTTGGTCCACAAATTATCTTCCGGAGGGCAGGCAGTGAGCAATTGAACTTTGAAATCGTGTGGCAGGGCAGGGGCACAGTAACCGAAGTCATGACGCGTTTAGAGCACGAAGGGATATAAGTACATTAACTAATAGCAGGCCATAAATGACCTATTGAAAGGGCATATTGTCCTTATCACACGTTGGAATTATGATTGTAAAGATTTAGGTACAAATTACCTAAATCTTTAGTTAGGTTGATTTATTTGAGTGACGATTTTTTTTTAATATGATACCTGGAAACAATTTGCAGTAGTTGATAATATAGGTAGGTCCTGTTCGGCGGTTCAATTATTGCCTCAGTGCTTCTTGGTGAGGTACATTTTCTTTGAGCAATATCTGCTTAGTCTTGGTTATTGTGTTAGGATAAGGTAGGCAGGGCATACTCCGTTCGTTCGGGCTATGGATGCGAAAACACACGTAGCGTTAAAAACTCAACTTCAATCTAAAACCAAGTCGTGATTTCAGCATGGCGCCAATTTACTAAATATATTTGTATTCAATGTTACATTGAACAAGGTTTGCGATTAATGATTGCCGATATGAACCAATGCTGCAGCCAGGATGCGGATCTCGCTGAGCCAGTCACCTCTCCAAGGCTTTACCTACCCGCGTACGACACACGATCCTGCCTTTCTAAATACCTACTCATTATTTCGTTGCCGCCGATTGTGACGACAGCATTTGCATTTAATGACGACATTAATGATTTAGTCTAATTAACACAATAGTTAAAGCATATAATTTAGTACAGTGCATCTGCGTTAACTTTACGTACATAACATAACTAACCTACCAAGATGTTCATTTGTTCAGCTCAATATTGTTGCTAACCGTCTTAAAACAAAGGGATGCAATTTAGTGAATAGGATATATAAGGTATGGACAATTTAAAGTAGTTCAGATCCTTGTCGATGATAAAGGATGAGGTGTTATAAACTGCGTCTTAAAGGCAATGTGAAGTTCAGCTCAGCCATCCATTGTAAGGAAACGTTTACTAATAAGGTATCTAAGATCTTAGCTTAATTAGATAAGATTTTAGCTTGTGTCTATTTTTGTGATCAAACGTTTCATAGAATGTATTAATACATTGTTTCAACAATTGTTTCGCTAAATATTAATTTCATATAAACTTTTTTTAACCCAATTAGATCCAAGTTAGGTTAAAACGGTGACCATTTTGAAAAAAAAAATTAAAGTTCTGCACAACGTAGGTCAGTCTATTTTACTACGACGCTTACAATTACTAACTACCTGTAGAATTAGCTAATTATCGATCAATTCATAATTCTATTACTCCTTAGAATGCAATTTATGCAATTGATAAAAGGGAGCGTACCATAATGTATACTTAGGTAGGTAACTACTTTATCGTACCTAGGACACTAATATCAGTGGTTGTGACACTTTTGGAGTGAAAGTAGGTACCTAAGCGATGTTAACTGTTAACTCATGTTAGAGCTAGTGCTATATTATATGATCAGACCGTAGCAGATTTAAGTACTTACCATTCAATTTCATAACTGTTGTTTAACGAACATTTAAGATTTATCTCGCGACTTTACCCACGAGTTAAGATGGAATTTAGATCATGAAAGTAAAATGTGTTGCGATGTTATTGAACCGATTCAATTCATTACTTAACTGAGACCTCGACGGTTAAGTTGAGTAGCAAAAAGATTGATGTTCTAATAGTTTAATTTTATTAACTAAGTAAGTAGGTATTATGAAATCGGTAAGACGGACATTCAGTGTGTGAGCCACGTAAAGTAGAGCATCAAAAGTCAAAACCAACGTCAGATTAATGCTTAATTATAATGTTACCTATTGGTGTTTATTTTATTTTGTGTTGCAACTTAGACGATTGTTATACAAGAAAAGATTTTTTTATTGTGTTCTAATCAAGATTAGGTTTTAAAACATAAATTTAATGGCGTATATGCATAAGTATATATGTAAAGAACCCGACCCGCTCAGGGCGAAACGTGAACCCTCATCTATAAGTAAATGGAGCCCCGTGTACCTACGTGTGTAATAACTATCCTGCAGCAGACGTAGATACCTAAGTAGGTAGGGGAGAAGGGGGGACAGTGGATCACGGGGAACAGTGAATAAGACGGTCTAACTCCATCGTATTACGCACACACTTAAACGCTGACGCGTGTTTGTGTATTGGTCTCGAGGCCCCCCGCGCCGCACCAGTCGCTCGCGAGCTCAGGCACAGGGAGGGCGCGCTACCGCTACCTGTCGAATAATCCACTACGTAATATTTATTTTACCTACTTTTTGAAAGTGTTTGTAGGCTAATATATACGTGTAATTGAATGTGTTTTTGAAGCGTCCTATTATTTGGTGATTATAAATTGTGCTGATTGGTGTTTTGCGTGTATTAATAAGATCCTTTTTTTTTTGGTGTATTATTCTAACTTCAACGGGTTTTGGGGTACAGTGGATCATCACATTTTGGGGAACAGTGGATATTGATCCAGTGTTCCCCTGCACTATTTACTGCCCAGAAATTAAAATAAAAACCTGTTTCTAGGTATCATCATGCCGATGACACATGTTTGAAAGACTGATATAGGTCTTCACACAGAAGAACAAATGAAAAATGCTCTATCGCTGTTGTTCGCCTTGGTTTATCCTAGGCAACATAAAAACAAAATTAAAAATTTTGAAAATACCCTTGACGGATATAGCTAATTGAAAAATAATTAAATAAAAGACTTAGAAATCCCCCGACTGCATAGGAAAAAGTACATAAAGACAAAAATATTTTTTTAAAACGGTTAATTGCTTGAAAAGTATATTTACAAGCCCCGAAAAATTCGTCGATGGCTGCCATTGCCTGTCTTGAAATGTAGTAGAATTATATGCATTTTATCATATACCTTTGCTAAAAAAGTTACCTCGAATTTAAAAAAATACTATTGTAATACAAATGGCAACAGACATGCCTATGGCTGCCCCTTACTTTAACCTATGCAGTCGGGGGATTTCCAAATCTTTTATTTAACTATTTTCCAATTAGCTATATCCGTCAGGGGCATTTAAAAAAAATGATTTTATTTTATTCTAGAGCCCTCTAAGTATACATAAACTCTCGAACGTGCCAGTTGTAGAATCAGCTTCCTACCTATACCTAAGCTTCCTGCTTTTTGCTTGAGGTTTTCAGGAGCTACAGAAATAAGTGCCAAGTGGCCACTTTGTATCCCCGAGTGTCTTACGGTCGAACCTGAGGACCGAAGTTCCGATGGTGAGGGGCAAGGTAGGTACACGAGGCCAGAAGGCGTTCCACGTAGGGCCAAAGGCCCAAAGCCTTGCCTTCAAGCGTCCTCGCTATGCGAGCCCAAGAGCCGAAGGTCCGAAGGGTGAGCCTAAGATGACACTTACTAGCCCCGAGTGTTTTACAAGCGAACTTGAGGGTCGAAAGTCCGAAGGTGAGAGGCTAGGTACACAAGGGCAGCCGTTCCGAGTAGAGCCGTAGCTGATCCTCGGAGTGCGTTCGCTATGCGAAATCCAAAGATCCGAAAGGTGAGCCCAAATTGACAGCACTTTCTAGCCCCGAATGTCTTACAAGCAAACTTGAGGACCGAAATCCCGAGGATAAGGAGTGAGGAGTGAGGCATAAGGTTTAAATATTGAGATCTCTTTGAAACTGATTGCTGATATGATATTTAGTGTGTAGGAGGAAGTGAGAACCTATGTTAAAGATTACAATAATTGATGTTGAATTTAAAGTTAAATTTTAGTTTTATTGATGACATGGAAGTACTGTGTTTATGTTTTGCTTTTTGAAATTATATTTACAGTAATAAAACAAGAAGTTTGTTAATATACGACTGGATTTTTGGTAACTTATTACAAAAGATCCACTGTTCCCCCTACGATCCATAGTTCCCCATGCCCTGGTTCAAGGTTCCCCGAGCATGGGGTACAGTGGACCAATTCCCATCTTTTAAAAAAGTAACTATGTGGCCGAAAGTATCACGTATATGCCTCTTATAGTGTATGTTATTTATACCTTAATAACCTCTTATGCATATGAGTAAAAGAAAACGGACATAAAGTGTGTATCTTCTGAGCTATGTGCCTCAAAACAAAAAGTGATCCACTGTCCCCCCCTCTCCCCTATAGGTAGATTTATCATGACAAAATTCACGACAAATGCTTGCTATTGTCAGATATCTAACATAGGCAAGTATGATCTTTTAAAGATTAAACAATCCGCCATTAATTCGAGATGAAAACAGATCTAAGTATAGGTAGGTAAGTTGTTCTACTGTAAGTATGGTTGACGAAATATGAGCTGCACCGATTCGCCATACAAGTTGTTCGAGGAATCGGTGCAGCTTATATTTCGTCAATTAGACTACTTATTAATTATTTTGTGCTCACACTCCTTCACTATATGAATTATGAACCTTCTATGACCACCAAGGCAACAGTAGAGTAGGCCCATTTTTGAAGAAGTAGCATGCAAGAAGCAAGTCATGTAAGAGTTGGGCTGACAACGTTATCAGAGGGCTTAGACCCTGCAGAATACGGTTATGCCTGTCTCCATCCCCAAATTTGAGCCGGAAGTATTTTATACCGGATAATGTGCAGCCCATACAAATTTTTTCGTTGTACATTTAGTAAATCGTGGTTCTGGTACCCTAACAATGGTCCGATTGTTATAGGTTTTTGATATGCAGTAAAGGACAATATTTGTCATTGTATCCCGAAATTTTCGACCCTACAGCTCCATATCTTTCACCGCCATCTTGGAAAATCTGTCACTTTTTCAGTTTTTTCCTTGTACTGTCGCTAAAGTTCATGTTAGTGCTAAACATGGTTCGGCAATATTGTAGAAGACAAAATTTGCTAAAACTTTTGTCTACAAAGATTTTTTGTATGACCCCTACAGACGAAGGTATGACAGGAGATATCTTTAAAACTGCAATTTTTTTTAGTATTCCTCCCATTTTTGCGTTTTAAGTGCATTTTAGCGCTAAGTATAGTTATGCAATATTGTAGATCACAAAATGTGCTACAACTCTTCTATTGAAATATTTTTTCCACGATCATCAGGAAAGAAGATACGAAGTCATCTATGGAGTACTACCATCGATATTTGCTTCTTTTTCCAGTTTTCTTCCCATATTTGCGTTTTAGTGTATTTTAGCTCAAGTTATAGGTCTGTAATATTACAGAAGACAAAATTATATGCAAATTCAAAGTACCTACGATCTTACTAGGTATCGTGGAAACAGACGATTTTGTCTTTTGAGGGATTGAAGTGGTATAGATCGGAAAGTGACAGATGCTTTATCTTGTCGTCTATCCCGCTATCACTCGACCATCATAGATCCCCTACAGATTGCGATTAATTGCACTCAAACCTAAATATGAGAAGAAACTTGCAAAAGTAGCAAATTTCGACGGTGCTATTCCATAGATGACTTCATATCTTCTTTCCTAATGGTCGTGGAAAAAATATTTCAATACAAAAGTTGTAGCAAATTTTGTGATCTACAATATTTCCGAACTATAGTTAGCGCTAAAATGCACTTTAAATGTAAACATGAACGGAAAACTAGAAAAAAGTGGCAATTTTTAATGATATATCCTGTCATATCTTCGTCCCTAGGGGTCATGGAAAAAATCTTTGTACGCAAAAGTTTTAGAAAATTTTGTATTCTACAATATTGCAGAACTATGTTTAGCACTGGAATGAACTATGACGACAGTAAAAGCAAAGAAATTTTTAGGTTACCATGGCTAATATTGTCCTTCACAAGTTTCACAACATACAAAACAAGTGCGTGTCGGGCCACGCGCAAGGTAGGGTTCCGTAGTCGTCTACCCTTTACATTATGTGAACTAAAAAGTTCGAAAACTTATATTTACTATGTTTTTGAAAGAATTAACAACATTATCTAAGGTATCAATGGAAATTGTACGAACGTTTGCTTTTGCAAAGTACATTTCTGAAGTTCGACTATTACTCGTTAACTAGTAATGTCTACTTAGCTGTGATAGTTTTCCTTTTAAATTCATCGTATATACTACTACCATGATTTTTTTCACATGCCTAGTAGCCACCGTTTAGCTGGCAGGGGGGGGGGGACACTTGACCATAGCAAAAATTATCACTTCAAAGCTTAATATCACGCTAACCAATTCTTTAATCAAAAAATGCTTCTAGAAACCTTATAATATTTTTAAAAGAGCTATCCAACGATACCCCACACGATGGGGTTTGGCAGAAAAAAAATTGCAGCACCACTTTACATGTAGGGGAGGTACCCTAAAAAAAATTTTTTTTAAAGATTTTATTCTACCGTTTTGTCGGCGTCATTGATATGTATACTCATGCCAAATTTCAGCTTTCTAGCACTAACGGTTACTGAGAAAAACGAGGGTCGGACGGACGGACGGACGGACGGACGGACGGACATGGCGAAACTATAAGGGTTCCTTGTTTACTACGGAACCCTAAAAACCATATCAATCGGACCACTTTTAGAGTACCAGAGCAACAATTTACTAAATGTACTACAATTTTTTTTTGTATGGGCTGCACCTTTTCCGGTATACCGTACTTCCGGCTCAAATTTCGAGATGGCGACAGGCAGATCCGTATTCTGCAGGGTCCAAACCCTCTGATAACGTTGTCACCCCAACTGTTACATGTTACATGACTTGCCGCTTGCATTGTTTAGAGACGCCTTTTCCAATTCAGGGGACCGATTTTTGAGTGTCGACCGCTCGAATTTTCATTCGACATCTGTCAAAACTTCATAGTTTTTTGACAGATCTCGAGTGAAAAGTCGAGCGTTCGACACTCAAAAATCGAGCCCCTGTTCCTGCTCTACAGAATGCGGGCGCCTCGCCTTATTGTTTACTTCGTTAAGGTCACGTTTTAAACAATATATATATGGCTCGTTATTTTTTATTAAGTAGTTAGGTATTATCCCTTTTGTTTTTTAGACCTACTAAATAGGACTAATAAAACATTGTTAAATACAAAGAAATTAAGGATAATTTTCCCTCAGGTCGTAGGTATATGTAACTAAATGAGTACTTACCTGCCGATTGTAGGTATCATACCGATTGTTACCTACTCTTTTTTATGTTATCGGCGATAGTTCGATTAGAAATAAATAATTAACATCAGTTTTATGTTTTGTTACAGTTATACCATCAATAGTAACATCAATTACGGTGTCATCAAATGGTAACAGTCCAGAAGTCAAAATGTTTGGCGGCATGATGGTCGACATGCAGAAAGGTTTTGTTCCCATGACACCGCGCGCAGAAATATCTACCGCGGCAACTACTAATTATGCAAAAAGTAGACGAATCAATCAAATAAATTCTACCAAGCTTTCCATTAATGAAAGGTACAGGAGATTAATACCTTACATGACTTTCTATTATGCCAACGATTTAGTAGTACCTACCACGGAAACATACAAAAATATTGAAGTAGAAAAAGCCCAAATCATCGAGGCCAGTACCGTAGGTCATCCAACGGATCGTCAACCAAAGAAAATTGTTTATTCGACTTATAGAAATATACCCAGATATCAAGGAAACCGGCTAACCCAGTACAATATAGCCTCGGCAAATCCAACAAAAATCTACAAGGAAATAGCCTATAATCAGGCGCCGAAACTATCAAACTACAATCCTTTCCTATCGGAGCATAATAGTCACATAGAAAATCAAGATTACGGAAGATATGTGCACAAACCTACTTACAAACCACTTGGTATCTCTGTGGTACCGACCACTAATAAACCTTATTTAAATATACACCAGAACGATGACCTTGGTAATATACAATATTATTTCTCTGAAAAAGATCACGTGCCCATTAAGTACAAATTAGTGCCTTACGATCAAACTCCTCCAGTAAAAGTAATACCACAAAATGATCATGTTTACAACGTCCCTAAAAGACCAATAGGTGTGCCTGTGATGTCAAAGGAGCCGGTCTACATAAAGCCTAGACCGAGGCCGCAATACATATACGATGAAGTAGAAATCCAGCAACCAACCGTAAGGAAACAACCATCAATTGTCTCGGAAAGCTATTACGAAAAGCGGCCAAACCACGAGCTATCGAAACCCAATATCGTCGGCGGCTTAAAACCTATTTTCAGTCACCATCACACTACAGAAGCTCCGGATTATACGAAGTTACCAGAGCAATCTCTCTCGCACTTCGAAAGTCAGAAAGAGCCAGTTGAAGTTATTGAAACGTCATCCGTGTTTCCCGAAGTCAATGATTACCGGCCGAACTATTATCAGTATGTTGTTGAACAACCTACCTATAAGCCTATACCTTTTAATCCTACTGTTCCCGCAAACACAATGACAATAGGAGATCTATTGAACTCATTGCAATTGAATAAGTCAATTCCCAAACCGATAACGAGGGAAAACGTCGCATCCTCAATAAGAACGTTACTACAGGTGCTGAACGCGCTGAAAGCGATGCCACAACAGAACGAAGTGGAAGTGCCTGTATTAAGCACGCCGAAGCCATTCGTTGCACCTAAAGTAGTGGAAGTGACGACGAAACCAGTGATAGACGTTACTCCTGCCCCCGTGACAAGCGTAGAGGACCTCCATGAAGAGCAATATCTAGCGCCTGTTAATCCGCCTTCGCAACATATCGACGGTGATGGTAAGCAGTATATCGATTTTATTGTCCCTAAGCTAAGGCTATGTAAGTTTTTGTTTATACAACGACGGTGGCAAACTACATCAACTCTGGGTTTTTACAATACTAGGTAGATAAAAAGTTAGCTAAATAGCTACGCGCCCCGTGCTAGTGTTAACTAAAGTAAACGTCCAATACCTACCTACCTACACACTCGAGCGCAGTTAACCCTTTGACCGCCAAGAACCTATAAAGTGGTTGTGTGTCGTCGTGCCCACCACGCCATCACGCCAACAACCACTTAACTCACTCCGAAGTGAAGGCGTATTTTGATCATGAAAAAAATCATTTATGAACTGTTTTAATTTGTTTTTATTGATTTAGACATTACACCAAAAAAGTGCTTGGCGTACTGGGCACGACGACACACTATCGCTTTGGTGGTCAAAGGGTTAAACATAATTATTAATTCAATTCAACACAAATGGTACCTTCTTACTCTGTTTCATTGTTCTTAACCCACCATGTTAGAATAAAGCTAAAAACAATGAAAACGAAACGGTACCTTTTCACTAAATTTGACGTAACTTTTTCTACCTCGTAGCTGCACTTTACCTACCCTTACTTCTTAGCAAATTAATAAAATACGTAAAATAAAGAAATGAATATCAAGGATATAAAACCTTTTCATCATCGACTCCACAGACTATCGCGGAGAGGTGACCTCGCAGGCGTTCCCACTGCGGCCTCACTCGGACGACGAGGGCGGCACCCCGGGCCGGCCAGGCGTAGACTACCCCGTGCTCACCTCCATCCCGCCCACCGTCTTCGACTGCAAGACACAGCGCTACAAAGGCTTCTTCGCGGACCCGGAGACTCGCTGCCAGGCAAGTTGAAACTTCAATGTTTTTACGCGCTTTGTACAGTCGCCGTCAGATATATCGAAGCGAACGATGTGCTCACAAATATCTGAACACGACCCTATTGTCGAGGCATTAGAGAGCATGTTCAGATTTTTCTGAGCAGATACCCAACGACTACAAGTAGAACACTAAATTATTTAAATGGCTTTTTCACGTCTCTTGCTCGTAAAGTTTAATTTTATGCTTCGTAGGCAGTGCCTAAAATACAGTTTTATGCTCTAGAGCATAAAGTAAAATCTTCATCGAAGAACTCGAAGACCAAGGCAATCGGGTCCGGGCCGATCAACCCCTTGCGCTGCGCCCGCAGCCTGCCAGTGCGCGCGCGGCAGCCAGCGTTCCATCAAACGCGGTTAACGACCTCACGAGTGTTAATGTGATGACATAACCTTAATTAAATTAATTGTTAATTTCCTCCTAACTGACGTGAAAAGTAGAGTGTATAACTCGTCCATAAAACCCATTTTACAGTCGGTTTTATATCCACCCTCGCTCGCAAGCTCGCTCGGATGGATAAACGTCTCGTGTAAAATGGTGCATTTTATGCACTTGTTGTACAATCTACTATTATTAGGTACTCAAGGCCGTTTATTTCTCCGTAGGTCATAAAATTCAATAAAAAGCGGTCTCGGTGTTGAAATCTAAAATCTTCTTTACGGGTTTCGCCCATTCGTAGTCAGATTTTGTGTACTTAAAGTATCTAAATGAACGAATTCATTTATTGCCACCAAAAATGTAACGGAGTGAAGATATTTGTGAGTTAAAAAGTTTTTTTTTCCATAGTTATTATATGAATTACAGCCAGAAATACAACACTACCATGACAACGGATTGTTTAAATTTGTTTGGTAGAAGGAAGGCACAATTAATTCAAATAAAGGCGTGATAAGTAGGTACTTAAAAACGATGCAACTTGAAGCCACTTGGAAGAATTGATGAACTGAAAGGATATTTTCTGTTTTTTTAATGGGTTCTCTTCAATAACTGCAAGATAAAATGCACTGGGCTCAGCAGGTTTCTAATGAAGAACATTAATTTCAGGTATGGCACTACTGTGACCTGAACGGCGGTCAGGCGTCGTTCCTGTGCCCCAACGGCACCATCTTCTCGCAAGCCGCTCTCACCTGCGACTGGTGGTTCAACGTACGCTGCGCCTCCACCACGCAGCTCTACGTGCTCAACGAGAGCCTCTACAAGTACATCCTGCCGCACTCGCCCAAGTTCCCAGAGGACTACAGCGGCCCGCTAGTCGACAAGTAAGTTTACACTGCGACTTGTTGTGACATGTCTCTTGCGACTCGTGGTTCAACGTACGCTGTGCCTCCACCGCGCAGCTCTACGTGCTCAACGAGAGCTTCTACATCTCTACAAGTACATTCTGCCGCACTCGCCCAAGTTCACAGAGGATTACAGCGCCCCGCTAGACTTTACACTGCGAATTGTTGCGGCATGTGACGTGCGATCCTGCATTAGTCCGACAGCAGAGTTCCCAGCGGATTACAGCGGGCGTATAGTGGACAAGTTTCGAACAGATTTTTTCTAGAAATATTAAGATATAAGTCATATAAGTTCATATTAAAAGGCTAAACTACAAGTAGTAATTACCTAACCAAAAAATATTTTGTTTATTGATTTTAAGTTTGAGATTTTGTGATCATTGATTACTGATTATTGTCTCAGAACTATCAGGTTAAATACTTACAGCCTGAAGATTTACCTACGAAGGTAAGATGAATTCGTGCCGCCGTAAAGGTGGATGTAGAGGCGTGGTTCTATCAGGTAGAGTCCTAACATCGTTCCACAGGGTGAATTATAACTATTATAAGTCGTGGACAGAAATATAAAAATATGATTCCATCAATGATTCTGAACCACTTTTACGATGGGACCAACTTAGTCCGTTCCAAAATAAATAGGCTGTTTCATAGGAAAAGGTCGCCTATCGAAATGTATCAAGAAGCAGTTTTTTTTTCACAGACAAAGTTGGCCCCATAGTAACGGTGGTTCAGAATCATATTTCTGTTCACGAGTTATATAATTCGCCATGTACATACGTAGAGAAACCAAATTAATAGATGGAAATTATTAGGTAATTCGTACCTTCACTTTTATCCGGCCGATGGACCTGTTATTGGTATTCTCACGACTTATCCACAACCAAAAGAAATTACATCTTGACCTTCCAGCGCTGTCGTTTTAGTCCTAGGTAGGTACTGTTCATAAATTCCAATTTGTCTATTCAAACTACGCCGTTTACCTATTTCAGATACCTTACACTGAAGTTCAAAGAAATGGAGGAGCAGTTCAAGAAAAACAAAAACAAGAGTGCCGCGTCCGATAAAATAGATTCCGAAGAGGACGGATCCACTGAGGAGTCGAGTGAGAAGAGTTCAGCCGAGAGCGAGGAGCACACAGACAAGAGTGAAGTTAGCGACGTGAGCGAGGCCAGCGTTGTGGTGGCGTCGCCAGGCGCCAGCGGCAATGTCCAGAGGCTAGAAGATTAGTACTACCCATAAAACAACTAACGACCCATTCAATTTTGTAGCATTTTTATTCAAGGTCCGTCCGAACGTCCGAACACTGACCTTGCGCCGAATATATTTGGACTTGATAGGACAGGCTAGGCGTAATAGACTGTGATAGAGCTAGACTCGTCAGTTTTGCTTGTGTGTAAATGGATAGTATCTAAATCGCGTAAATGATTAGGCATAGCATTGTAGTCAAATATGCTTGAAGGTCGATAATTAAACATTATGATTTGCCATTTGACTAGGTTAATATTTATATTTAAAAGTACGTAGGTGAGCTTGCTCTGACAATAGATAATTTAAGGAATTAAACTTGCCATAATTTGCCATGTTTAATTCGGATGTTCAAAGAGCTTATGATGTTAGTATGAAATTGTGTGTAGGTAATTTAATTACCTATATTCCACTGTATGCATGTGTGAATGTGGAGGATATTTTATTAAGGATTTAAGTTAAGGAAATCTAAAATTATCTAGATAGACATTAAGTAAATACATACTTATAATGTTGAATTGTAAGTATGTATTTATAGTTAGGTAGTGCTTGAGATTATATCTATTTGTAAAATGTAAATATTCTAACTCGTATTTGAAGTTCGAAGAGGGTAGCACTCATGTGGTGAAGTAGAATATGTATCTATCTACCTACTAATGTTTAATTACTTGATATTTTGTGCAATAAATCGTATTATTTAATTTTAATATTTGTATTTTTTTTTCATTAGTGTGAAAAATTGAGAAAAACGATTATCCTTATAAATGTACACGTTTATAAACATCAATATTTACGAAAAATACGCGCTGAGCGTAGAGAGCGGGATGGTAAATTGAAAACTCGCTCTTTTTAATTAATTACTCTCAAATAAATAAATAAAAATTACTCTCAATAATTGATGTTGTTAGTTTTGATATCATTTCAGGAAGTATATTTATAAAAGTTAGACAATAATTATTATATAGGTACAGTCAGCGTCAGATAGTGTGTAGCAGCCAAAGTGGCCAAATAGTTCGGTACACCATATATTTTGTATGGTGTGCCGATGTATTTGGACACTTTGGCTGCTACGTACTATATGACGCTGACTGTACCTATTGGAAAGCCTTCCATAATATCAGCCTACAGTGGGTGGGCCGGAGACTTGCCTCCATAAATTTAGCCGCGATTACAATAGAATTAGAGGTTACAGTTTTTCCATATATCTATACTTAATTACATACATACGTCAAAGTGTTTATGAAATGACAGCTTTTCCGATCTAGTTAAGGTATGGCGACTTTTAATAGAGATAGAGATCCATAATTATTTATTAATAGGTACCTACATCAAAAATATAATACAATATATATTGCACGTCGGTCTTTTGAAAGAGACAATTAGCTGTTTACTACGATGTCCGAACACTGGCAAAGATGCATCAATTATCCTATTTATATAATTGACGTTTCATGTCAAAAAAAAATACTGCACTTTATGGATTTTATTAGTTATAACGTCAATTCGGTGACATGTAAACTTTGGATATCTATAGAGAGCAGTTACAACTACTAGAAAAAGTATTGTCAAACAATCATGTATCATTTTATGTTACACCTGGCCATAAAGCGGCAATTACCGCACGCGCCGTGCGCGGGAAATCCCACTTCCTGGCCAGAGGGTGACATAAAATTTTGAACTTAACACGGGCGGTAATAAAGAAAGCCTCAGATCGCATATTTATCGCCCTTGCCTTCGGCTCGGGCGTCAAATACCTGCGACCTGAGACATACTTTGTTTTACCGCCCTTGTTAATTGTACAATCGAACATAACGTACCGACTACCGGGAGTAAATAGGTACTTCTATTATCAAATAGGTACACAAATACAAACACATAGGTATGTAGGTAATCAGTGAATGATGCATTTATTTACATCTATGTACCTTCCCAATTATATTATTATGTATAATGCACACATGAAACGAGCAAATAACATCACAAATGGAGTCAGGTAGAGAAAAGAAAGCGGACAGTCATTTTAATTACAATATCTGGGCGACCGAACCTTGCTCGGCATTTTCCCGGGCATGAGACCTAGCTAGATCGATTGCTCGTCCCCGAAAACCCCCACATACCAAATTTCATCAAAATCGTTAGAGCCGTTTCCGAGATCCCCGAAATAAATATACATATAAATAAATAAATAAATATACAAGAATTGCTCGTTTAAAGATATAAGATACCTACTTGTTGACAAAATTAAACATAGGTAGATCTACTACAGATAAGACGTTAATTTCTTTCCTTCTACCATAATGATTATACTTAGTGCAAGACAAACTCCTGTCATCGATGATTAGTGATGAGACTGATGAGCAAATGATGAATCAATTCGTGGTTATTTATTACATATAGATCGGGACTATACATTTACTTAAATACCTACTCGATACTGTGAATTACAGATGCAAGTGACATGATGAAATTGATGAAGTTCGACAGTATTAGTGACAAGTACGGTCATTATAACCGGTTATACTTACTACAACCATTACAGCTAATGTAAACATTTAATACATTGAATTATCTGCATAATTCTTATACAAAAATATCTTTTGGGACGAAAGATTCTTAATGAAGATAGAGATAGGTACAATAATTTTCAAAGCATGCAGCTCTAAATCGATTTAGGTAGGTACTTCGAATTTAATGCGCATTTCCAGAATATTTCCTATCTAAACACTGAAATCCTTAGGATTGTACGTTAAGTGAGTTCATAAAAAGTATAATTATTTACAGTCATATGACGCTTCTAAATACTTCAATCACAAGTTGTTTCCAATTCAGTCTTTAGGTGTTTAAGCCTCACTTTCCCTTACATCTAAATATTTCCTAGGTTCTGTATATCATTCTTTAACAGAAGTTAATACTAGACACCAACATGTGTATGTGTTGCAATACTAGATAAATAGAGAAATAAGAACAGAATATTTATATATTTTAATTCCATACGTCGTAGGGAATTAACAATATACTTATACACCTTAATGGCTAATCGCGGGTGTAGGTTAATGTGACAAATACCTATAGTCAGTGATTTTATTGAGCATGGATATATACTCGTACCTATACGTATTTTGACAGGTATTCCACGTTAAATACACGTCCTACAGCTTAATTTAAAAATTTAAAGTTTCCTCTGAACAACCCACGTAATGTATAATGTACCCTGTTTATAAAGCATATTAAAATCAAATCTTACCTAAATACAGAGCAATAAATCGCACAAAAAGTGCGGTATATGTATTAACTACTTACGAGTTACGATGCAAAATGCACGTTCAACATCAACACTATCTACGAAAGTATAACGATAAAATAAACGAGCCATCACATCAACATCGATGGTATACGCCTTAAATTCGTGGTCACAATCAGAGCAAAGTAGGGGTCGGGTCGCGTCCGTGTCGTGTGCGCCGGTCGTCCGTCGTGGGGTCTAATGTTTGAGAAGGAGGGCGGCGTGCTTGAGGCGCAGGTGCGAGCGCAGCGTGTCGATGCGGCTGTAGGTGGCCGGGCAGTAGGGGCACAGCGAGCGCTGCGCCGTGTGCGAGTGGAAGTGGTGCCAGCGGTTGGACACCTCCTTGCCGCAGGACTTGCAGCGCCACAGGGCGGCGCTCTCGGCCGCCGCCACGAACATGCTGTGGTACGAGTACTGAGGCGCCGGCGCGGACACCTGCGCGTGCAGCCGCTCTGCAACAACCCGCCTCCACCTCACTACCATACCGGCCGTCTTAGCATAACGCCTACTAAATCGTGGCCAGTTATAAAAAAAACATTGACACGTAGCAGATTGTAAGAAACCAAATAAGGGTCATTCCAGACAATTAAGTGCAATTGGCGGGTCATAAACAGATTTAGGTTCGCCTTTCCTGTGGACATATCAAAAGTTAAGGGCTACAAACCTTAATTTTGGATTGGTCTCGTAACCTGCATAAACGGCGTCTCCGGTTCTATAAATCCATGTAATAAAATCATAACTCACATGCTCATAAGCCGTTAACTATTGACCACAGGAGATACGACTTTTGTTTTTGCAAGTGTTTATGACCCTGGCGTCGGAATCGCTACCCGTATATTTAGATTGATTAACCTTTTGAACGCTATGATGAATAAATAACATATTATAGGCAGTGTGCCAATATTTCGTAACGAAGCAAAGGAAATACTTTAAACTACTCGAGGAGCTTCGGTAAGTTTGAGTTGGCAGAGGTCAGTGGCGGTTTTATTAGGACCAATATGTCTTTGACCACTGCATCAGACTACATAAATGCGTCGTAGGCGTTCAAAAGCTTAAAACCAATATTAAAAATATTTTTTTATATTGACAGCACATCTATTGGATTGGAGGCAATGATTACGACAGGTAACATATTTGGACGATTCGTCTTTATGGTGAGTTCCACTGAGCATATCGCGGTGTACACGAGCTGGCGCGGCGTGCACGGCGACGCCGGTGCTCGGAATGAGGGTGTACGAACGGAATGACCGGTGGGGTGGGGTGTGAACATACTGAAACTACACGGATTGTAACATACCACAATTTAATGTAAAAATTAGTAATAAATACAACAGATAAATGCAGGAGTTTGCAACATGTTAAAATTGCATTACATAACATCAAACAATGTGAAAAATAATAATTTGCATTAACTGCTTGCATAAAACAAAATAATTTAAATTAAACTGTAATTGGAGGCATCAAACCAAGACATCAAACAAAATATTCATAAACAACAAATCGTTCATAAAATCTCATGTAAAAATATAACAAGACTGACGAATCAGCTGTTAGGACACGATTTGACGCCCCCGCCCTATTAGAATTACACTATTGTGATATACGACACTATAACAAATTTGCTAATGTTATAAAGAACAAAATAAACATAACTAGACCATTGCTATCCTGACAATAACCGTATAGCTCATCCTGCACTCCATTGAATTTCAAATGATAAGATCACATCCTTGTGATATAATGTGTAAATTTTAATATACAATAAATTGGAATATTCAATTAGATTGGCCAAATAAGTGACTAGGTCCACAAGACCTTCATTTTCATAAGACTAATTTTAGTAATTCGTTAACCTTATGTATAAATTCCATATGGCATAATTTAGCTTTCATTAAGTCCATTTATGTGGTCTCCATAAGTAGTATTTAAGTTGCACACTTTCTGAAAGCTGAAAAGAGATCAAAGGTAGATATTTTCTGAGCCAAACGATGTGATACTCCAAAATGTTCGGGCCAGACACTATCATAGTATCCTAACCTAATTCATCTAAAATATCTACGTTACCAACCGACCGTTTGCTAAAGCAAAGTCGTTAATAAAATTGGTCTCCATAGTAATTATAAAAAAGGCATTCGCGAGTAGGAGCGAACGCCGGTCGAATGCAGAGGAGATCAGCTCGCATGGACTGGGCGTGGCCCCGGATAGCTATGATCTTTTCAACGAACCAACAGTATACTAACTTGCGCGAATAAATTATTAAACAGTACGTAACTATTACGATTGGCAGAGGTAAACAAGCTAATTCTTAATATTACCAGCTATAAAACCTGTACATCACCGTAACCCAAACTGCTTTTCGTCAGGTAGAAATAGAAATTAGGAGTTCACTTATGTAAATATACAAATAGGTAGTAACTCTCTTTTGAAGACATTAATTACATTTTAAAATATCCTTTGTTTGGTTACGTAATTAAATAACTAGTAATATTGCACTGAGTATGAAATGCTATCAAATAATAAGCGCCCACGGTATAAAATATAATGAGAAGTAAAATATAATAAACTTTAAACAACAAACTCTTAAAATGAGAAATAAATCTTTGAGGAAGAAATATTTGGTGAGTAACTTACTATGAGTAAATGTCATCATTGGAAGATGGGGAGCTTAGTACTTATAATTCAAGTGGGCCCCTTATATTCAATAGACAATTGTATAATCTAGCTATGAATTATGACTATTTTAAAAAATTGCACAAGTGAAATTGCATGTTCACAGCTACTTAACAGCGTAACGCCACCTCAAAGTTATGGAATACGATCACGGATTTCATTTGGATGCGGACATTTCTTACACCGTTCAAATTTGGATGAGACCTACAATAATCAGAATTTCAAAACCGGTGTCTTATATTATTCTAATGTTATATTAGTAAATTTGAAGATCTCTGAAAACTTAGGTGAAATGACGAGTGATACTGTAATGCCTATAATAGGGCGACATGCGCCGCCCGCGTTCTGTCGGATGCGACCTCAACCGGATGCTAGATGCCTTACTTTTTACATTAATGCAAAATAACTAATCATTAAAACATTAACCATAGGTTCTATAATAGGAGTCGAATCGTAGCGTGTTAACACTCTTGGTTCTAGCACCATTCCTTTTTATCACATTTCAGTTACCGTACCACTCTAAGTGTTTAGCTAAAAATTTAACAATCTTAAATCTTAATTGAAAATACATATACATGCTAGGTTAGTCCCAATCGTAGAATGCCAATATTAGTTACTAAATGCGCAACCTTGAAACGTTCCTATCTTAAAGTAATTGAAAGAGGTCTTTGACCCCAAGCACCGATCACGATCAGGCGATCACACGTGACGTGCGCGGGCGCCGCGCGAGCGAGCCCCCGCCCGTTACATCAACTAAACGTAACTCCTACCGACATAAAATAATCAATACGTTAACATCTCCAGACTCATACTACATCTAACCTCAACTCAATATAAACCAAATCCATGTTGCTACATGTTCAATCAATAAAAACAAACAACACCAATAAATCAAAATAATATATATATATGTATATATGGTATATAAATGTAAATATAAAAAGTATATTAAATCAGACAATACGATATATCTAAGTATAAAAAACAATCTCCGTAAATAGATCAACTATAGTCTAGTATAAAAATCTTTTCGTATGTTTCCTTAGGCGCTATCCGTTAATACATCACAAATCCTTAATAATATCCATCTTGCAAAGGCCTCATAGAGTTACAAATGCATCTACACTGAGATTCAGTCATTATTTATATGTCGTTGACCAACGACGGATCACAATCTCTTGCCAGTCCTCGCATCCCGTTCTGTTGTGGTTCACTCCGCGCGTAGGATGAAAACATAAATACAATACAATTAGCTACGGGCTGAGAGCCCATCTAACCAATAAATATAACAAGAAGGTACCGGCCAGCATCTCACGGTCGCACCGCTACCCGATATACAATAGCTTAACATTCCTATCGATACAATATAAAAAATAATATGGTAATAAAATTAACATCATATTATTATTGCTTTTGCCCGTTCCCGTATAGCAATTGGTATAGAAATATTCGCTTACCTACTTATATACCTACACTTCGAGTGATCACTCTCAGTTATATCGACCGATAGGTACGTTCCTTACGCGGAACATGTGAGGTCACACTGGGGCAAGTCAAATGCACAACCGAGACAATACTAAACGATTCGCCCGTAACGAACGAGCTACAATAAGAACTCAACATTAAGGCCCGCTTAAGTAATAGCACTTCAGCTTAATCCTAAATAGGAAAGTTTCGACTCGAGACGGTCCGTTAAAATTTTGACACATCAACAACGGTATAGGACTGACCGGGGCCTCGCGCTCACAGAGCGTCGAAGCCGAGCCAGTACATGGACAATCAGTCGAAGCCCGCGTCGAGGTGGTTGGCGAAGAGCGGCGGCTGCGGCGCCGGCGGCAGCCCGGCCGGCAGCGGCGCCGGCACCGGCGTCTCGAACTTGCGCGTGTCCGGGTTGTACGCGGGGTGCTTGAACTTGCAGTGCGTGCGCAGGTTGTCGGAGCGCGTGTACGTGGCGCGGCACAGCGGACACTCGAACCGGCCCGGGAAGTGCACGTGGTAGTGGTTGCGGATGTGCGTCACCACCTTGCCGCACAGCTTGCAGCGGTGCAGGTTGAGCGCGCCGGCCACGCGCTCGAACGTCAGCCGCATGTGCCAGCCCTTCGAGCCTGCAACCAGCGAGCCGTCACTCCGGCGCTCTCGCAGCCCGCCTCTCTCCGTCCATCGCAACAAACACATCGCGACATGCCACAGTGCCAACAGACTGCCCGACTGAACCTTACAACTACCGGCACTACCTCGCTAGCTTCGAATGCTGCCGCTTGAGGTTGTGGAACGGAATCTACTGTTCGGTTGGTTCTGCAGCATTCGGAGTGTAGTGCGAATGAATTTCAGAGATATTATGTTTTAGAATAATACAGTAAAATAGCAATTTTAAAAGAACGCAAACAAGGGTTGACTGAAACAATATCCATAGTAGTTTAGCACTATTCAAAGCTTGGTTATTGACTGTTAACGCTGTACTATATGCTTTTCCTAGTACTATTTAATAAAAAGCATTAATAACATATACAAAAGACTAAAAATAGTTATCGAAACCAAAGTATCGAATCATTTAGATGTCTTAACAAAGTAATCGTATTATCCAATGGAGATTCATGCAGAAATGAATCAATGATACTGAAGAAACGGTGTTTGTTATAGTAGCATGAGATGTTAGTAGCTGCCGAGAGCCCATGTTCCGAAGACGATCCCAGAGGTAGGGGTTTGGTTAGCCATAACGTATAGAGAAAAAAAGCATGGAGTAGGAATGAAAAGAAAAGAAATGGTATAAATAAGGAATATATTTGCAACAAACATACACAGTAACGACAGACTTACAATAAACCAAGTCATTTGGAGTCGGTTATTTATTGTATAAAGGCGAAATAAATTAATATTAGAGGTATGATCAGTCGCCATCACATATAACTGTACACTTCAGGGTGTTCAAAAATATCAGAACATGCACTGTAATGCCTAGACAATAGAGACGTGTTTAGATGTTCGCGAGCACCTTGTCTGCTCCGATATATCTGACGGCGACTGTGCTAACATTATCATAAACAAAATCAGCCTTGGTCACCGGCTGACCACTAGAATAAAATAGTTAGGGCAGGTCAGCCAGTTACATCTACCAGGAACAATAAGAGATCATAATGTTTTCATTTGTACAAGTTCTTTAGTTTAAATCACAGCAATAAGCTGCCACGTTACACTATTATGTACATATATTATAGGCACTAGATATTACGAAATACAGTGTAATCAGTCGAAAACAGTTTTTTATAATATGGTATACAAGTTATGCAAATAGCAAACGAATACTTTATCAAAGCGAAAATCAGACTTGTTTCATCAACTCCCATAAAGCATAGGGTCGAGCAAAATATAGATTATAGTTAGCTTATTAAAAACACAATAAATATTCTCAGTCGCGCTCTTGATTTCAATTCTGGCCGGACTTTCGCTTTTTGTTTTAAGTATGTTTATTATTAGAAGAAATGAATTAAAACATCACACCTTAAGACTAAGTTACAAATTGTTAGAACCAATGAGTACCTAATTGCACTATAGTGCAGCCGCTAACCCGGAAAACCTAGTTAGATTTTTTGTCAGATTGAGGTCTATAAACTTAACAGACAATGAGACATTTCGATAAACGTCAGAGGAAGAAACAGCTAAGCGTAAATCCTTGCTCATATAAGTCACAGCCTAACAATATCTACCCTTAACAAATTCATTTAAACACGATTTTGATCAACTCGGAAATTCATGCAGTATCCACGAGGAGTTTTCTAGGGTGACTCACATTTGGTTCGTATGTTGGCCCAGTTACTGGGTCCTAATACTGAACAGTGTTTCATACGGAGATGCCTTTTAAGATTATCGGCTCGCGTCAGTACGATGGGACACAAGGGACATTTGTGTTGCGCGGGGTTATGCGACTTCATGTGTTTCTTTATATTCGTTACGAGTTTGCCGCATACGGAGCACGGTACAGGAACCGAGTAGGGCCTATAATTGAGTACTGATTTAATAGACATATCTACGTAATCTATATTTCGCGGAGACTCTTGAGGTATACTATTTTCATCAACGCCGTGGTTGTCACCTGTAAGATTATTGGATATCTTCATTGCACGTAACATGTTTAGCATGCTAAGTCTCTTATCACACTGCACTCGTTTCAACTAGCACTAAGTCCAATATGCACTAACCACACATTATTCATTTCACATCATTCCCTAATATTTCCAGTTGCCTGACCATGCAATCCTAAGTTGCTATTTTGGTTCCGTAAGTATCAGGTTTATGTCATATTCAATTAAAAATCTCAACTGAGGTAACCCATCATATATTTAAGAGACGAAATAATTCCGAAGCTTAGATACCTAAGCCCACGACAGGGGCGCCAAATCACCATGAGAAAAATATTACCACACCGATTTCTTCATCATAGTATTAGAAATTCTAAAAAAAATAAAGTACCCAAAAGCTGTAAGGATATGACTAGTGCAAATTAAGGTGGTAAAGCGTATTCGTGAAGCATGCGAGGGGTTGACAACATGCACCGACAGCACACACTCAATAACATCTAGGATTTTAATAAGTTCATAATTAATTAGTTTTATTTTGTTTTCTTACAAACTAGTATTGGCAATAATTGGTCTCCTAGATATTTTTGACTATCCCTGTCGAATCGAAGCGTTAAAATTCAGCAAGCATTGAAACCTTAGCCAATATTTTAGTCCGTGATTAGATATTTGAATTTATGTGCTCGTGATCGAATTAGCACAGGAACCAGAAAAAATATGGCTATGATTTGTTGTAAAAATATAGACAATGTGATGAAAACGACTACAAACTATGCGATTTTATTGAAAGTTATTACTGATTCATCAATCATAAAGGAAATAAGGTCAAGCAGCGCTATTCTGCCAGGGATCAATACATACAACTGCAAGAACTCCCGTTTTAAAAATCATGTGCAAATTGACCAATGAAAAATTACATTGCCGTCGGTTGCACACAATATGGGCCGTTTATGTCAATGTGTTATTATAGTGAGTAATTAAATATTTGAGTTGTACCAGCTGACGTAATTATCCCTCTGACGGAATAGTCCCGCTCGACCCTATTAAGCGTACCACACACTGGAGCGGCCCGCGGTGGCGGCCAGTTGATAGTATGGCAATCAAGGCCGCGTGTGTCTAAATGAATGTTAGGATAGTCATAGTCCACAAGTGTCCGCCACCGCCACCGCAGGCCGCTGCAGTGTGTGACAGGCTTTACAGGTCGATCGCATATATTTGTAGTAGTTATGTAGGATGGGGACTCACCGTCGATGGTGTCTGTCTGGTCGGGGTGCGGCGGCAGCAGCGGTTCTCCGTCGCTCGAGTCGTTGTTAAGATGGTGCTGCTGGTTTAACATCGCCGCCATTTCTGGGGGAACGCCCATACCCTGGAAAATTGCGACGTAAGTTTTTATAAAAATATTAAATGCACTTATTACAATTTATATCGAAGTACCCACCTATTTATAAATTAATAAACAGCATGTATTACAACAAAACAATCGCGAAGATGACGATTTTAATATAATAAGGTATTTTTATTTCAAGTAATTAAATGCCAGTTCCGGTTTGCTACTAATGGTACTTTTCTATTAAACGCTTAAATCAAGGCAGAATCATCACAGCTTAATATGTTTCTCACGTTCACTATATTATCCTAGAGATATCATCTCGTCACTCCCCACTAACTAAATGCATCATTCACACGCGGTAAAGTCTCCTGGGTGACTTCACGTTCTTGACAAAATTTATGGGCTTTACACTTGTCGTGGTGGTTGACTATTTCCAATCGGAAGTTGGCGTTGCCCTCTATGAACGACGTCCTAGTGACGGTGAGCTCGTGCGCCCATTTCCGGCACAAGTTACAGTACATGATGTTCTGCGTCTCGTCGTATTGCAACCAGGAGTAGAGGGATAGCCAGTTGGAGCGGAACCTCCCTCCCTTTCGGACGGTGGGGGTCGGTTTGGGTTTAGGTGGCGCGTTAGTTTGCTGGGGCGGTATCGCGAGGATGGAGGCGAGCATAGTGGAGGTAGCGGCGGGCGCTGCGCTGAGGTCCACGGGAGCGGGCTTGCACTCCAGCCTCTGCCAACAGAGAAGGAAAGGATTGCCCTGCTTTACTCTAATGATTTTGAGAATTATGCCAATTGTGATTTCCGATAATGAGGCAGATCCCTTCCTTTCTGTTGACGAATGTGACGAATCGTTATATAGTTACAGATATAAACGTAAAATTCATAAAAGATCGAGTAATTAAGTTCGTTATAAAAGCAGAAGAAAAAGACCTTCCTTATATATATTATAAATGTGATTGTATGATATCAATCTATTATAATGATAAACTTGAAATAGTGTTTAGAAGAAAAATAATGCGTTGGAGAGGTAGTTCGTTGGTATTCATCACGAAAACTGTAATAGAAATAAGAATATGGGAAACATCAATGTAGTAATATTTGATAAAACCACAGCAATCGTATTATTTTTAGCGCAAAATTAATATACCTACAACTATAGAACTGAAGAAATTTATCCAAATCTAGTTTTCAAAATTTTTACGATATTAGCATACAATTCAACGACATTATAGGTATTTTTTTATAAGACTACCCAAAAAGAGGAGTGTATTGTTTTTTCATAATCAGTTATCGTAAACTACCGCGCTAAGTTTGATTCAGCAAATCACTAAATCGGAGCAATGTGTATAAATTTTCTACATACTAAAGCGTCGTGGTAAATAATGATGTACCAGGACTAGTACACGTATGTAAACTAAACTGACGACTCATACGGTCATGGAAGACGTGAGAGAAACCGCAAAATCGTTCAAGAGCGAAAAACACCATTGCAATTAGGTTCGCGCATATTGTAGTGACCGCGTCAGAAGTGATGTGTTGGAGACGAGTCACCGCGCCCCGGCGACGGCGGAACATACAGAGTTCCGCGTCACGTGCTGCGTTGCGCTGGGTCTGTCTGGCCCTCGGGCGGGGCGGGGCGGGGCGGGGCGGGGACTCACCGGCAGATGGGTCTGGTCGTAGTGCGGGGGCGGCATGTCGCGCGGCAGCGGGTACGGCGAGTCGGGCTCCTGCTTGACGTGCGGGGCGAGCGCGGGAGAGCGCGGCGCGCGCGCCGGCGTGTGCGCGGGCGGCGGCGTCGACGGCTCCGACCCCGACCCCGTCGACCCGCCCTTGCCGCCCTTCAGGTGGCTCTGCGGAATCAGCCCAGGATTAACCAATGAGCAAAGTAACCACAATTTACACCGCGTTTAGGGGAGCACCAAAATTTCTAAAAATGTATCTAGTCTCTGGGGTTCAAAATATCTTAATTAGCACAGTGCGAATCACATCCCCTTGACAGGCACTCGGAGGGCAAGTCAAACGAGATATAATTACAACCTGGTCTTATACGTCATTATTATACGTTAGCTATAAGGTATTTATCTATGGGCCCTTGTTGCCTGAAATAAATAAATAAAAAATATTATTGTCTGGTTCTTTTTCGATTTGGTTTTGATTATTAAGTCAACATCAAAGAGATCTTGAAAAAGAGAACACCACGTGTGATCAACTGGAAGATTCTCTAACTAAACTGTACTGAGTATAAATAGTAATCTCTGTACTCAGATGTAGGTAAAAAAAAAGAAAGAAATCTGATAGTGTGCTCATTTTACAATATGTTATGATAAAGCAGTCTTTCTGTAATACCTACTGTCGTAAATCTAGAAGTTTTTTTTTATATACTACGACGAAACATAGCCTACAAACGCTAAGCGATGCCAGAAAAATCACAAGAGCACCCTTATTTTGAGTTGAGGATTGGTTGTATTGATAGTTTGGATATGTTGTAGCAATGCAGGTCTCATTCTAAACATATCGCATCCTCGGGAGCTCCGGGTACTCGGCGAAAAGTACCTCATAATGCCTTTACGACAAATCGACTTCGTCCCGGTAGAAAAGTACCTCATAATGCCTATACGACAAGTCGACTTCGTCCCGGTTGATGTTGGAGTTGTTCCTGCGGCGTTTCTCCGGCGGCGCATGCGCTGCGAGCGGCGGCGCGGGCGGCGCGGGCGCGGGCGCGGGCGCCGGCGCGTGCGCGGCCGGCGGCGTCGCGAACTCGCCGCGCGACGACAGGTTCTCCGCGCTCACTGACGGCGTCGAGCGGTCTTCGCACTACGACCAACACAGGACGGGTCATTCCACAAACATGTCGCCGAATGTAGCAAGAGTTCCCAACTATTTTCATGAAAAATGATAACCCAGCTCGCACGGTAAACATCTATTAACTTTTTCTTATTTAAGAATGATCTTTAATATCTAGTCATGGCTAACATAACAATACATATATTAGAGTAGATGACACATGTTACAATTTATAACATAGTGTGGGATAGAAAATTCACACATCACATTATCACAATAAATAGTAAATTAGACAGAATAATCAAAATCATAAAAAAATATGTGACTATAAAGATTCGCATAAATGTTGTTTTTATTTAATAGGTCAAATACAAATTGCAAGTATTATAATACCAATAGAATTCTCAGGTTTCAATAAAAAAAAATCGTATGGCAACTATGTACATAAACGCAATATTTCAAGACCAAAACGGGAAATACTCGTTTTTCCATACAACGGTAGTACGAGGCTACAAAACTGTGACGTCACATATAAATAAAAAAATACAGAAGCAAATTCGGTTTTTTTTCATTATTTTGGAGCTTGCTTCCAATAGTTCAATAATTAACAACATTTCAACGTGAACCTTAGCGGCTTGAAGCAGAAATCCATTTAGAGATATGAGCTTGCTGAGTATATATCATTGACTTATAATATAGAAATAGACACACAATGCCGAACAAAAAATGTGGCACTGATTGACACTGTCAGTTGCATACACGCTTTGTCACTGTCACTGTCTGCCGTCAACACGAAAGTACCGCAACGCGGTACATTTGAGGGTGCCATTTTTTTCGCCTGACTGTGTATCTAGTTCTTTTATAGTACATCTATGGTATATATAAAAAAATATTGGATTTTTATATTCGATAGTTCTCGAAAATACTTATAAGAAGCCATTACTGGGCTGAATAAGAATATTCCGTGACATGACTTATGTATCCCATTAAAACAATAAGAACTGTCTGTGGATGCGACATTGACAATAGGGATGTTAACACCAAATAAGAAAATCAATGAATTCGAATTTTCTCGAAAAAGGATCAAATTCTCAATCAAATAGCGAAAAAAGTAATTAAAAAGGATAAATAATGACATAATTATAAGTCATCAAAGTTTTAGGAGGGGGCATTTTCTGTCCCTTTTCCGCAAAACGCCCCTGTGTATTGAACGATCGTCATTTACTATGGCGCTCCAGGTCAGTGACGTCACTGACCTGTAGCGCTTTCTCTCTCAAACTAAAAACATTCTAACGATTGTAGTTTCTTTATTTTTTGAGATATTTGAATAGGATTTTCACTGTTTGGCATAGTTTTAGGTATTCTTTCGTATGGAGTAATAATAAATTTTGAGTCAACATCCCTATTTTGACATCGACCCATTCGACAGTTGTCAGATGTGGGGGCTATTATGTCAAGTGAAGTAACTGGGTTAAAATCTTTCGAATATCTCCGTCTCTATCTCATTTCTTCGAGCGATAGAGAAAGAAACATACGAATTTCGATCTTCGGGTGGTCAGGATAGACCTCTGAAATTTGACACTGTCACTGTCGCAGGTGACGCAGATACAGTATACTTTTTACTTATAATTCAATATTTGACCAGAGTGCTATAGTCTGGCTAGAATATCTTTACCCCAGCATTCAGTGTTGCCAGGTCCAATCTGAAAAAAACAGTAGATACATGCCCTAAAAAACAGGAGATTTGAACAAAAAACAGTAGACAAAATTGATTCCATAAAATTTACGTAAATGCGTGTTTCATAGTGTTTTAAGTGATAATATAAAAATAAGTACTAACTGCCACACTCCGAGAAGTTTCATAATTACTAAAAAAAACTCATTTCATCTGTCACTTCAACTTCAACTAACCATGACCAAGTAATACCGGTCGGATCCACACCAAGGGTCATGATGGCCCATCAAACAATGACCATTGTCGTGGAGACCATGGCTGCTGTCTGCTTGCTCATGTATAGCTATAGTCCTCCTCGCCATGTCCGGCGACAGCGACTCCGTCAGTTATTAGGATTATATTATAGTATAATGTGACTCGCAAAGCCAAATTTAGTTTTGAATGTGCGGTTACAGGATGCGCCACTGCGCGTGGGAGCTGTCCCGCGAAGTTGTAGGTATACGTCTAGCAGGGCTTTGGCCGAGCCTTGCGGATATGCCGCTTCACGTCCAGGTTTTCCAAACGCCGCTGTTCAAAAAAGTTCACTTTTGTATGAACAGTAGAGCCGTTCCGCCATTCCGTTCGACGTTGCGCGCTTTCCTCCCACTACCCCTACACTCGCTTCAAGAAATTATATGTAGACAAGACAAGTTATATGTAGGTTATTGTTTTTTTCTTGATAATTGAATTTGGACAAGTGAAATTCTAAAATCCAGTAGATTTTTTAGAAAAAACAGTAGACTTTTCTAAAATACAGTAGATTTTTCGGGAAAAACAGTAGAACAGTAGACACACCCCGAAAACAGTAGATCTCCTGTAAAAACAGGAGACCTGGCAACACTGCCAGCATTTTTTATCTTTTATCTGTGAATCTGTACATGACAACACCGAAGATAGGACAATTTGACAACCACCACCAGAGGTATGACAGCTTAACTTCCCGAGTTTGCAGAACAGGCGCTACTATCGCTCCGCTATCTGAATGCTTAAATGCATGATTTTTTTCTTTTTCGAACAAAACGCGATATTTGCTAAATTAAGGTGTACCGAAAACGGGAAAAATAATATAAAAAATCAATTATAAGTTTTTCGTACAAAATTTGAAAACATTAAAAAATAAGATTTTTTCATGTTCTATGAAATGTGCAAAGAAAATATTTATGATGACTACTATCGCTCCGCCATCTTAAAATGAATTAGGGCCGGTTCCTAGTATCCGATATAATGGTGCCATACGGTGGCGCCAACCGGCAAAATTTGGAAACACGACATTAAGTAACTAAGTGTTAATCTGTGACCGTCACAGACACAAAATATTGCCATACTCAATTTTTATTTGTTTGACAGTTCATTTGCTCGGTAGAGTTAACGTAGCCAGACTCTACTCTTATTCATCCCAAATACATACGCCCTTTTAGAACGCAGCAGTTTTAGATTAATAAAATAAGGGGGATTTAATCAAAATATACTAAAAAGAAAAAATACGTATCTCCTAACTTTTTGAGTACCTACTATTAAATACCTAAATAAAATTAAGAGGTTAGAAAAATGAAATGTTGGCCATTGGAGACACCAGTGTTCCTTCTGTAATAATATTAGTACATAGTATATAATATTTACTATACTTATATTTACCTTAGGATTCAATGTATTGTTTTCTGTCAGACCTCTGACTTGTAAGCTTTCAGCTGTTTTTAGGAACATCGGTAGCATATTTTGTCCTACATTTACTTCTCCCTGAAAAATAAAGATTTGTTTTAGAAAATTTACTTAACTTTTATAAATTGTAAAGCAAGATTTCTAAGACAATGAAATATACCTTATACATGAAGTCCAGTAATGATTTCATCTCTGAATATCGCACATCTTTGAGAAATATTATCGGATGTGGATGAGTGTTCTGCAGGAATATGGTCTCAAAATACGGTGAGCACGCCGAGAGTATCGTCTGATGCGCCTACAACAAACAATACACCGTTTCATTGTCACCTGTGAATTAGCGAATTTCAGAGAGAACATGTGTGCACTAGAAGGTAACACACAAAGGCAAAATGCCAAGCTATGTGAAGGTCTTCGCAATCCTGCATTGAAAAACTAATATTACCATTTTGGCATACCTATTCTTATTTTAATTAGGCAGCAGTTGTCTTCAGTGAACTAGGTTTCTAGTCGTAAAGAACGATATTTACGAATAAAAGCATGCTTTAAAATCGAATGGCCGCGTTAACTAATGCTACACCTAGTTTTACCTAGAGTCTAAACCCTAGGAGCCTGTTTGGTGACTTTTGTGAAGACTAAATTAGAAAGTTAAAATTGGCGCTTTTTGCAGACTGTTATCTATTCACTAATGACCTAAATAAAATGCATTTTAATGGCATCTAAACTTTCGTTAGTAAAAATACAAACACTACAAAAGCGAGTCAATTAATTATGATATTTAAAGATTTGACTTTTTTGATTATAGGTTTATAAAGGCCACGTCAGTCTAAGGTCAGATGGAGTAGGTATCAAGGTATTATCGAGCATTAATTAAAATTGAATGACAGGAACAGGGTTCCGAATGTCCTCTTCGGGTACGGTACGGAACCATAACAAGCACCTATGGTTTACATAACATTTTGTAGGACTCTACTCCTTACGGGTCCTTGCCCTTATCAGTTAAAAAACGCTCACTTATTTAGGCTATTTTCTTTTTAATTGCCACGTATCTTGATATTTTATCGGTGTTACTATCTAGAACAGGGCTATTGCGACCTAATTACTTAAATATAAACTGCATTTCATTAAGAACTCGAATATTTTCGAGCTCAAAACTGCATTATTCCGCTTGAATTCTACTTATAAATTACATCATGATTATAATTGATCTACTTACACTATTACCTAATATACTATTAAATTACCTCCTACAAACGAAATCACCATAGTCCCTCACTTCGAATATTACACGTTTTCCATACAGTCATTCAACCCCCTTTTTCATATCCTTACATCCTTAGGGATATATTTTCAAAATCCCCGAAAAAACTGAGTTCACCCACCAAGTAAGTCAATCACTTTTGAAAAACGCAGCATGTCCATACAATGTTTTTCTTACAATTTAATTTCAAGTGAAGTTTCAAGTTTCTTGTTTAAAAGAAATATTTTCCACCCATACAAAATTAACCCCTTTTTCATCCCTTCAGAGGGCGAATTTAGAAAAACTCTGATAACGGTTTCCTTACATTTTAATCCTTATTCTATTCAGGAAGTTTTAAGGTTCTATCATAAAGTAGTGATAGTGACCCTGCCTATGAAGCTGGAGGTCCCCATTTAGAACCGGTCAGGGCATTTATTTTCGCACTGATGAGCATCAATATTTGTTCCTGGGTCTTGGATGTTTTGTATGTATTTAAGTAACAATTTATCTATATATGTATCTATATTGTCGCTTAGTAACTATAGTACAAGCTTTGCTTAGTTTGGGACTAGGTTGATTTGTGTAAGATTGTGCAAAAAAATATTTATATTCATTTTAATAACAACATTTAAGTTGCCTTTACTATTGTGTTTTTGGTTTTTCATCCACTGTCATCACTCATCATCATCATCACCAGCTTCATATTAAAGCATTTATTGGATTTAAAATAATTGAAAATTAATTACTTTCGTGAATACACTTGAAAGGGTGATGGGAAGTCCTTTACATTCTCCAGATATCTCATATTAACTCTAAACTTTTAAACATTATTAGTCCTAAGAACCTAACAGTAAACAAAATGCTGGTTATTTTTGCTAAAAGACATAGTAGATTAGATAAGCTGGTATGAATTAATACACCTACTCAACTGAAAAATTACTATATAAAGCTGTAGAAAAATGTAATGTTAAGGCCAAAGTATTTTTCTTCATACTAGTGTGTCGGCTATTTATGACAATATTTTTTCTTTTTTATGATTATGTGCCTGTTTCTATGTTTCTAGTGTACAAATCAAAAAATCAAGATAAGTAGGTATTCAAAATAACTATTGCATGTTGCATAATTTTCACAACTCAATTATACCTACAGAGTATTTTCTTATAACAAACCATTACACAAGCATGAAATTACAACTGTTTACACTCAGCAGATGCAATGGTAAACAATTGTCACAACACAAACATGTCAATATTTTGATTGGGAGTCATCAGTGTGATATATACAATATAATCTTTTTTGTAATTAAAATTGGGTTTTTTTTAGGGAATTATACCTACATATTATAACAATTTACAAAATTGTATTATTGTAAACCAAATAATCACGAAGGAGACTAAAAGAGACAAATATTATTTATGGTCTTCTCTTAGATATGGATTGTCAGTTAATTTAAATTCTTTTAGAGCCAGCATGACATCAATTCCTATAACTGTAGTAACATTTAATGCTTTCAGTTAATTATGGATATAAACCAAAAATTAATTCCAATACCAAATCAAATGTTATGTTTACATAACTGAAGCACTAGGCTAGATTTATAAAAATATAATGAAACCTATACATTACAATGACTCACCTTAACTGTTTCCCCATCGCAGGCAAGTGTGACATCACATAGGGCTTCCCTCTGCAGCAGGCTGGCGAGCACGTCAGTCAGGTTGTTTGGGTGGTTGTTCCAGCGCAAGCAGAATTGCTGGTCCATGATAGGTGCTAGTGTCAGTGACCGTGCTGCAAATAACAGTTAACATTATTCTTCTTGTTCTAGACAACTCTAAAGTAAGCTTCATGATACAAAAAATATACATCAGGTTATTGCAAAATTTAAAATGATCATAAATATTATAGATAAACAGTTATCCACTTACAACAAAACTAAATTTGCATTACATTATTTAAACAGCCGGTAATTAGAGACGTGCGCCGGTTATCAAATTTACATTAAGATACTAAATATGTGTAAAAAAATTGGCGGCCATAGGGCCTAGATAGGAGAGCGCAGAGATAAGTGACATCAGCGGCTCGAATTAATGGGGGCCGCGGGCTTACTGTACACCACATTGACAGTTAGCCGCCGACACATGTCTACTTGTTGCACGCTCCAAACAAGAACCATACATTATGTAATTTAACTCCAGAAGGCAGTCGACGGGGCCAGCGACCCTACGGGACGCGGAAGCCTCTAGCCGCTTCTATAAACGAGTTTAAAAAGTAGTACCGCTGGCCAAAAAAATCGCAACATGCTGACACCGTTATAATCGCCAAGCTGGATGTCCCACTTGCTAACACACCAAACGCGTGTATTCAGGAATTTGAGGATGCACCACTATTTGTTTCTTTTCACAGAGCATCCCGCGCGTCTAGAACTGGGTGACCCGTGGACGTACGGGATTTCTAAACGCGTAGTTGTGTCAACTTTGGCAAATCGTAGCGCCATTTGCCGATCCCTATCTTAGAATCTGGGTAAAAACTATCAATCAGCACTATTTTTTTTTTCTAACACCAGACTAATTCACAATCACAACCCGAAAACGATTCCGCAACGCACAATAAGTCAATAATTCCTAACTCACCATTTGCAAAATTTTTGCCATCACAAACGCCACCCGACCCCTACCTTGCACTGTCTTTTTGACCACACACACATCTCGATTTCCGCAATGTTCACGGCCTTCGGAATATCTTTCACATCAATCGGCCAGTATTCGTATTTCGCAATGCGAACTTCACGCCTTACAAGTTTGGCGCTAAATTTAAATGTCAAATACAATTTTTGATTTTACGGGTCTTCTTTATAACCGTTTCCGAAACTATAGTAATTAAGTCATTTGTTATTAAGCAGTTGACTTATTTAAAACGTGTTCTTACGTTTGAATACATTTATTGCAATAAAATATAGCAAAATTCCCACGCCCATAGATACAGAATTGAGGTTATAACGCGACTAACAACACTGAAAACTGAAGCACAAATTAACACTTTTACAATGACCTTTTTGAAAACAGAGCTTTAAATTAATCCCTCTTGATTAAAATCATAAAATTGATTTGGTATGACTGTAATTCTATGGTTATCACTTTATTAACATTGGCCTTGACATTCTCTCAGTTCATCGCAAATTTGCACATCCGTGCATTGCTCGAACTTCTAGCGCCATCTATGTAAGCTTTCATCCACAGATAACAAGCTCATCGTACTCCGAGTTTCGTCAATATGACAAGAGATGGCACTATGTAGCTCGCAACCAAAGAATATATGCTAAGGTTAAGCAAAGCAACGTGGGCAGCGGTCAGGACTTGGATGGGTGACCGCTTTGAGTGGTTACTAACTGAGCGCTCCCGTGCTTTGGAAGGCACGTTAAGCCGTTGATCCCGGTTGCTGTCTATGGCAGCAGTCGTTAAGCCAAGTTGGAGGCCTTCGGGCGGCTTGAGAACTTCTAACAGTCAAGTTGCCCACTCACTTGACAAAGCCTAATCCCAATAAGGTCTAGTTTCCCCTCGGCTCGGGGTTAAAAGGTCAGATGGCAGTCGCTTTCGTAAAAACTAGTGCCTACGCCAAATCTTGGGATTAGGTAGCGGACCCCAGGCATCCTTCAGGATGCAACTGTACTGGGATAACGCTAGGAGGATGATGATGTACAATAATAAATACTTTCATTCAACGAATTTTGGTTTGAACAAGAGTTTTCACTGAAAAACTGTTTTGCCCAAACAAAAGGACGTAAGTGCCGTGACTTCCCTATGAAGATACGATCTTTTTTATTCAAGGTATTAAATAGTGTTTTAAAAGTGGACTGCTAGGTGTCGATACGGAACCCTTCGTTGTGCGTGATCCGACACGCACTTGGCCGGTGTTTTTTTGTTAGTTCAGTGGTTCAGTCCTGGTTCACTTGGTTCAGTCATTTGAGCGTTTAGGCCGTTTAGGGTCGGTTTGCGACCACTTGGATGGATGAGTTGATGAACTGAAATGATATTTTTATGGTTCCGTACCTCAAAAGGAGAAAAACAGAACCCTTATAAGTTCACTTTGTTGAACGTCTGTCTGTCAACAACCTTTATCTCGAGAACGCGTGGAGTGGAGGTATCGAGTTGAAATTTAACCCAATAAGGTACTCAAGTTTACGGTCCCTTGAGCTGTGAAAAAATGAAACTTTAGTAACGTATGAAAAGATACGGCCGTTTATGCCGTAATAAACGTATATTTCGGGAATCAAAATGTATAGGATTTTCCCGCGCGCAGTCGAAAATATTCACTTTTTCAATTATTGAAAAATATACCTACATTGCTTCATTTTTTCTTGGTTTGAGATAGCAACACTAAGTATATTATGCCTACCTAAATTGATCTCACGGTTTGAAATAAATTGCCATAGGTACGATAAATAAATAATAACCTAATTGCCTACTATCCTGTGACAGAAGTTCCACATATAAAAGGGCAAAGCATTATTAACAACATCTTTACTTTAGAAATTTTGAATATGAGACAAGCTTAGACATTTTGCAGTTTGATACCTACCTACGTTAAAAACATTCACACTCTCTTTTTATTTATTACGAGTATTTAGGTATACCTGGATACATAATAGGCAAGTTATCGGCGAGTAGGTTCAGTTATTCGGTCGTTGAACTTGCAAAGTTTAGCTACCGTATGAAATCACAAATCACAAGTAGGTAAGTACAGGTAGGTAGGTAGTTAGGTACTTAGTCGCGCATACGGCGCATACCTATTTTACCTATGTTATTAATTAGTCATAATGTCGGTTAACGACCAGCTAATTTAGTGCGCCGGTTTGCGACCACTTCGATGAGTTGGCGACCACCTGATGGACAAGGTTTTTTCAATTAAACAGAGCGAGATCTGGCCAGGCAATATTATATCCTCATCTGTAGATAACAGATTGATAAATCGCACAGGGGTTTCCTAGCTAAAACCTGGAGTGAACCTGTCAAAAAAGTCATCAAAAAAATACTGACTGCGCATTAAAAAAAATCGAAATCTAAAATCTATGCCGCAGAGAATATTGAAATTAAGATCAATCACTCACTCGACTAGATGTGCATGTACCTAAGTAACATATTTGTAGGTAAAGGGTGAGATAGATACCTACCTACCTACCTACTTAATCAATCTATCCCTTGAAAACTTAACTTGCGAACGCACTCATTCCGTAGTAGGTGCCAGTGGTAAAGTCCTACGGGCAACAATCTGTTCATTACCGCGAGATGAGAGTGGCTGTCCGTGTCACTCAGTAATGTAATGCAGTGCAAATGAGTCAATCTCCCTCGGACCGGAGTCGTCGCCATTAGGAAATCGGTTCACCGACAACAGACTATCCCAGTTCGATTTATTATTAAATTCCTTGAGCAACAAAGCTGATTGAATGCCTTAATCGAAACTTCGTACGGATTTACACATGGTTCGGTTTTTAAGTAAACTACTACCCAATGTGGACTTGTAGTAGTTGTATAATAGTTGAGCAATAGCTGTTACATAGTTTAGTTATATAGAAATTATAGAAAATTGGTGTAGGTATTTAGGATCGATGTTAAAAAGCTCCGTCAGGTTTGTTTTGATTGTGATTTGGGCAATGAATCGAAAAGGACCGTGTCACTTGACCGCTCACATTTCCGTGAGTTGGAAACAGATGCATTATGCTGTTGCAAACTAATCATACCAGGAAAGGAAAGTCGAGCACAGTGCACTTAATTTTCCAATCTAAACAATAGAAATTGAGCGGATGCGCGCCCGCGGGACGCTGATCTATCTCTATGTAAATCATCCATGAAATGCCGACTTGCGTTCTTCAGGCGCGGGCACGTGATAATTCGTCGTCACTACCTAATAACTAAGACGACAAATTATTCTTATAACTTGCACAATGTATGATGGGTCGTGGACATGGGCCACTTTACGGTGATAATTGTGTTCTTTGATGACGTGATGGCTGTTACATAAGCTGGTCGAAAAACCAGTCAATCTGTCTCATGGATAGGTATGACGGCCACGTCATGACAGTCTATGGGGACATTCCACGAGAATGTCGCTTAGGTACGCGGTACACGAAGGGAGCATGTGTATTGTATGGCACCTGCCTTTGTAAAATGAATAAAGCTCGAAAATATATTGAGGTAGGTGAAGATTTGAAATATGATGATCTGACCAAAAATCGGTTTCCTAGCATTGTTCGAGGTATAGTATAGGTAAAAGAAAAGCTTGTCCCTAAGGTATATCAGCAAATTATGCCACATCGTCGACCCAACATTATTTGTGCAAGTCATGAGCCGTTTATTTCTCGTTTTTATCAGAACTTTGTAAATAACTTTAATAAACACTATGTTTTGAATTTGGTATTCAGATTAGACGTGTGTGTGAGTCGAGACGAGACGGCCACTTGACGCGGCATAGTTTTTATGTCGCATCGCACCTAATGGAACCTAATAGGACATTCTAGTTGGATCTGGTTTGGTAATTAGGTCGATAACAGAAAGGCCGTTGAATCATTTTACAGTTTAGTAGGTAGTACTTAGTTTAGTATCAGTAGGTTAATTTTTATCAGCTTTACTCTAACAATAACTGATTTAGTTCCTGGTTCTAATATTTTTTTTGTGTAGAAGATTTAAAATATGGAATATCATAACATAATTTATGTCACACCTAGCCATAAAGTGGCCATTATCGCACGCTCCGCGCGCGAAAAAACCCACTTCCTGGCCAGGGGGTGACATAAAATTTTGTACTTACCACGGGCGATAATAAAGAAAGCCTCAGATCGCATATTTATCGCCCTTGCCTTCGGCTCGGGCGTAAAATACCTGCGATCTGTGACATTCTTTGTTTTATCGCCCTTGGTAAGTAATGTACTATTATTACGAGTATAATACGTTCCCAAAAACAAGTCTATACAAAATCCGTACCTAACTACCTAGTTTTATTTCGTTGGTCGCGATGAAGGACAAGTTGATCGCATTTACGAAGTGGTAAAATCGTATACAAATAATGTGCGCATATACTTTTATTACTCTGTGGCAAATACGAATGAGGATTCTCCAAAACCGGCTGTTTATCTGCGTAGGTAAGTAAATGCCGTCAACTGTGCCAAACACTTATTCCGTGGTGCCAAAGCTCAGCTTGCCCGCTGTCGTAACTCGCAACATCATAGGTAGCTATTATATCGGAAAATAATAAAAATTAAGAAGTTCCATTTAAAAATAACCACAAGAAAGCAAAGTTGCCACAGTTGACGGTACTTATACCTTGGTAAACTTACCATTTGAGTGAAGAATAGCATTCGCAGAAGCCATGTACGCTCAGCCCCCTTATCGTCATCTTGATCAGAAAAGCTTTCATCGGCCGTTCGACTCCCATCAAACTATGGTAACAAATCATCATTCGCTTAGCATGTGTTGGTGTAATTGTGACTGTTAACTGACGAACTGGAAAGGGAGGTAAATGGAGAGGGCGAAAAAGGGATTTACGGGCCCTGAACCGGTCCTTCCCTTCTCGGCTGAGTTAGCAAAAGGGGGTCATAGATAGACTAAAAGAGAAAAAGGCGGAGAGAGAGTGGCGAGAAGTGTCTGGATGCAGACAGGCAAAGTTGATGCTAGGAGGTGTCGACCAAAAGAGAACCAGGTACCTGCTGAAACTGGGTAAGAGCGATCTGAGACTGCTAACTGGAATCATCACTGGGCACAATACTCGTGATAGTCACCTAAAGATAATAGGCATTAGTAATGGGACCTTCAGCTTCACCAAGGAAGAATTTTGGCCAAAGGGAGTCAAGTTCCGGCGTTTTCGCGGACGGTTATCTGGAGTGCTACCGCGAACCACAAACGAAGTTTTCTCTCTCTGTCGCACTTATGTGTAAACTTGCAAGTGTGACAGAGAGGGAAAATTTCGAATGCCCTTCGCGGTAGCAGCCCTGACACATCGAAGTACGAAGTTGCGTAAAGGTGCGTTTAAACGGCAACACATCGCAGTAAAGTTGTAGTGTGTTTATTTGTGCTAGTTTTTATGTATGTTAGTCTGTAACGTATATGTAAATATGGGCCGTGTTGCCTGATTCAAATAAATAAATAATAATAATAATGACGCTTCCTGCCTACGTAGTGGGGAGGAAGAAACTAGTAAGCATGTGGTAGAGGAATTGTATTATGTACGCAGCAATGCGGTTTAATACCTATATCCGGCAGAGATATGTTAGAGGAGAGCGAATTATGGGATGTCAACCTTAAAGATGTCCTTCTGTTCTGCAGGAAAATAGGGAAAATGGAAGAAGCTGTGGAAATGCCGCCGGTACAGTAATCTTCAGCTCCGACTTCAAGGGAATGGGGCTGAATGATCCTGAGTATCCTGACCTGCGGTCGACAGCCCAGACAGACAGACAATGATGTGTTTGTGAATATAGTAAGGTATCCTGAGCAAGAGAACTAGATAAATTTATCAATACCTCGTTTTTTTTTTCAGAATAGAAAAATGGTGCTATTGTCGTCATGCGATTGCAGAGAAAACAATCTTGAAACGGGAAAAATATGCGGCGCGCTATCTTTGAAATGTGATAAGCTACTGAAATAAGTAAAATTAGGTCAATTTTATCCTCTGATGTCTTAGGGAAACGTAGAATTGTAGTCGAAAATGACCGTTAAAATTCTATTCTAAAAAAACGACGCATAATATTAGGTCAACTGAGAGGGTAAGTATCGTATTTTGGATTTTTATTCGAGACTTTAGTGAGTATAGCTGCCGGCAAACATCTTGACCCTAATCTTGTGTGCGCAGTAGCGGATTTACGTACAAATTACGCTACTGCGCAGGTCAATCAGGTTCAACATGTTTGCCGGCAACTGTACTGTGTTGTGTCATGCTACTGTTGAATCAAATCCATTTTAAGTCTAAACTTTAAGCCACCTACATACTGGGGCTAATGAATCTCACTCAACGAAGAGAATTGTAGCTGTCTGTTAGAATGAGATATTTATTAGCATACCTAATGCTAAATCTCTAGTTCTGATAAATTTCATTGGGTCCATATTCGTTGGCGTTCTTTGGTCCGGTATGTACGCGGCTTTAGAACGTGTTCAGTTTTTGAGCGACCATGCCAGTAGCCCGGTATTGATGGTGTGTGTGTGTGTGTGTGTGTGTGTGTGTGTGTGTGTATGTGTGCAGGACCACCTCTAACCAATTCGAGGCCCTGGGTACATTGGAATAATGGGGCCCCTATGGCCTTGATACAGCACCATGATCTCAACTAGGGGGGCCCCCCACGGGGCCCCTACCGATCGCGGGGCCCTGGGCACGTGCCCAGAGTGCCCAGTGGGAAAGACGGCCGTGTGTGTGTGTGTGCGTGCGTGTGTTAAGTGAGTTCGTGTATGGTGTGTGGCAAACAAATCTCGCTGCATCTTCCACATTCGCATGAGCATCCTGAAAGCAAGGAATAACATTATATAAGTAATCAATAGTTCAAGGTAACAATAGCTACCTAATACAAGAAGACCCACATACCTACCTGTTCATCAATTAACTTCTAATAAAAAAAACAGGCCAAGTGCGAGTCGAACTCGCGCACGAAGGGTTCCGTACCATTATCTATAAAAACGGCAAAAAATCATGTCTGTTCTATGGGAGCCCCCTTAAATATTTATTGTATTCTGTCTTTTAGTAATTTCTTGATAGCGGTAAGAGAAATACATCATCTGTGAAAATTTCAATTGTCTATACCTTGTTTTTTTAGCTGGAGAAAGAATGACACATTGACCTTAGATGCTCTAAGCCAGTGGTTCTTAACCGGTGGTCCCTGGAAGCAACCGAAGTGGTCCGCGAAGCCATCAAAAATAAGTGATAACGAATCAACAAAACAATGTGTTGCGCGAGTTGCGCTATGAGGGAGCAGAACCGAAAATAGGTAGGAGGTGGTCCACAGCAAGACAAAAAAACCGGTCAAGTGCGAGTCCGACTCGCGTACCGAGGGTTCCGTACACAGTTCTTGTATATGTAGTTGTGTACCCGTCCCGACCCCATTAATTCAGGAACAATCTTAAAAAAACATGACAGCACCATCTATCGGCGCATTGTGTTACTAATTTGCGCGACTGAATAACTTAGTACGTATGTTGGTTTTTCAAGGATAATTCTTTATCACATCAACCGATTTCAATAATTGTTTTTTTATTTGAAAGAAGGTATTTTCAACGTAATTTTGTAAATTTAAATATAAAACAAAAATATATACAAAGGTGGTTAAATTACAAACTTAGTATAGAAGAGTTTTTTGATGATTAAAAAAAAGAAAAACTAGATAGAGCTATGGCTATAATTTTCCTGTAAAATATACATGCATATTAATGTTGTGTAATAATTTCAAATTTTTTTCTTCGTAAACTTCGGAGATAAGGGGGGGGGGGGGGAATGGTATTTTTTTTTACATTTTCCCTCGTAAATCGAAATTTCCCCAACGAAAAAAAAAACTAAAAATTGTTTTGGAATGTACAAGTCAAGCCCTTTCATATGATACCCCACTTGACATAGTTGCCAGACTTTAAAATTTTGAACCCCCTTTTATCTGTCATTATTCACAGAAAATAAAATAAAATAATTTAAGAAACCATCTTCTATGTATCTGGGTTACCCTTGTTTATAACTATTCCAAATTTCAAATCGATAGGATAAGTAGTTCCTGAGATATTTAGCGATGTGACAGACAGACAGACAGACAGACAGACAGACAGACAGACAGACAAAGTGAAACCAATAGGGTTCCTTTTTTACCTTTTTGGTACGGAACCCTAAAAATTCAAATGGTCCCTCATCACTAAAAGGTTAAGAACCACTGCTCTAAGCACATGACGTCTTACGAGGTTTTTTTATCAGGCACGTTTTGCGGTAAAAGTAAGTGTTTTGGTTGGTGTCAAACTGTTAACTTTTACGTGTGAATAAATAAATATAAATTGAAATAATCTGTAATAAAAATTTAAATCGTTAATTCATGCCTACATTATATATTTTCATTTAGAAATAATAAAATATGACTTAAGTAATATAAACTTACATAAGTAGATTTTTAAATGAACAAGCATCAATTATTTTTTAAATAGGTAACGTTTCGTTTCATTCATCTAAATGTTTTACAATAAAAAACCCAAAGAGGCAGAGATTACAAGAAGCCGGGCTCGGGTTTTAAAAAAGTAATGTGTCATAGTAACTGTCACTTATTCTGATCTGTAATGCAAATAAGGTTATTTCAATGTGTGTGTGTTTACGACCACTGCTAAGTTAACATAAAAACTTAATTCCTATTCTTAAAAAAAAAACAAGGTATAACTATCACGGTTCATGAGATACAGCATGGTGACAGACGGACAGACATACAGCGGAGTCTTAGTAATAGGGTCCGATTTTACACTGTTGGTACGGAATCCTAAAAAAATGTTAATCCAAAAAAAATTATTCAACTATATTTTTATCATTATTATGTATTTGGTATGTCGCAGCCAGATTGCATAATCCGCAGTATTACATTTTATGGCTAGTAATTTTACAAAACAGAGCCGTTGTTATGTATTACGGCGGCTCAACGATTAGCCGGATTGAATACGGTTGAATGAAAATCTGTCGGAATGGGTTCGGCACATTACGTGTACGTTTCCCAAAGCGCCTAGCCGAAATGTAAATAAAACAGCGGTTCAGTCGGATTGTCTAATACGCCGTAATACATCACGCCTAGCCTATATGTGTTAAGTGCTGTGGTTAAGTGTGTGTTAAATCCGTCGTTTTTGAACCGGTATAAAAAATCCTTGTACTTACTTGGTCCCGTTGTTATGAAAATGCAGTTTTGATTATGCGATCCTTTAGGAATTGAGATGTTTATTCCTCAAAAATTCAAGAGAAACATATAGGTGTCCATTTTAGTAGGTATGTGCGGTAACAAATCGAGCATTTGCATGCAGAAAGTTAGCCTTTGGTGAACAGGAACTGATTGAAGAAGACCACTTTCTGAGTCTTTGAGCTTATTGGAATTTGGAATTATCATGAGATGCAATCTGGTAGTGAATCACAAAAAAGTGTAAAACATCATATTTTATTTTAATTATTGTTTTACTTTTTGGTATTTTTGGGAGTCGGTTTTTTTTTTGAAGTTGAATCGTAAAACTGAAATTATTCAATGGTATGCTGGTCTTCTTGCAATAAACTCACCCTATGACTCATAAATGCGATTGATATCTTTCGGCAAAGCTTGTCATTCGCTCAGCCTAGACAATCGTAAACATACACTTACCCTTAGTAGTTAAATTCATCCGGACCTCTTCAGCGTTTGGAACCAATCAGCGCCGATTTATGGAGGCTTATTAATAATGGTCGGTATGCCGGCTAATTACCCTGCGAATTTCCGAAGTACTCAATCAAGTGTCATGAATTAGCCTATACGTGTTTAATGTATGCATACAACTAGGTAATGCACGTAGGTAACGTATACGAGAGCTACTCGGCGCTGTTGAGAGGCCGCTTCGTTACAATCAGTACCAGGAGGGCATGCTTCATGAGGAGACCGTACGCAGTTGCATATTAGGCTGTGTGAAGCTCAATTTTGATGTGTGAGGTGTAATTGTAAATACACGTTTGCACGTTACTATTGACTGAAGTAGGTACTGAAGTGTCTTTCTGAATGTGTGTGTGAGTTAAAATTTCGTTTAAGTCGTAACGTTCGTTTGAAACTGAAGTACCTATTCGCATATGGGTTTATGCTGCACACGGTCTCGTTAATTCATTGAATAAAGTTGTCATGTCCGTATCAGTTTATTACTATTTATAATACGAGACTAAGTACACAAATATGAGCGGGGGGGTTGGTAGTTGGTACTTACATTTGTGGCATCGATTTCTTCGCAGACAATCTGAAATTAAGAAAAATAACACTTAGAATGTGCTCAAACTTCAATAAAATTCTTAGTCTCCCTATGATTACTTGGTCAGCAAAAGAATCTTTACAAGATATAAAGATAGAAAGAAAAAAATGAAACTCTCGAACTTTCGCACTCTACCATACAAGATGTAGGTACGTACCTAACTTGTTATGAATGACGTGAGTAACATTAGCTGCTTTTCTTTGCGACATTAACGAAGTAAAAACCTTATAGTGTATTTAATAAGAAGTAAATACATATATTACTAAAGGAACGAACTAGACAAGGATGACGCTTCCAACAATGGGACAAAGGATTTTACAAAACTAGAATATTATAACTCGCTTTGGTACTTATTTTTAAAGTACAATATAAAAGTACAATAGGCGGTAGGATCCTTACAGAAATTTCAAGGATTGTTCGCTAAAACCACGGGTAATTCTTGATACTTATGGCCATATATTTGATCTGAGTCATTATTATGGAGACAGAAAGAGAGCAAAGCAAGTTTTAAACTCTTACACAAAACACAGACGTCGTGTTTTGGCTTGTTCGAGTCCTCTTAACCTACACTACTGTGTAGCAGTAGATGATGACTGTGCAAAAAAGTACTGACCGTCGCGTCGGTTATAAACGCTTCTACTAAAGATGTTATTATTTCTATACAATCATTATTCTATATCTACATAGTCAAGATAACTTAAGGTAAATGGCATAGTTTTATTAATTTATTGTTGTGCTCTGTACCTACGTCGATTTATTAAAATGTATACTTAGACCTTAGTATACATTTTAATAAATCGACGTATAGAATTAAGATTGTATAAAAATAATCATGTAATCTGTTAAAGTTATCAGTCTTTTTTTATACAACTAAAATTAACAATATCTATTATAAGAATATTAAGTACGACTAATAAGAATATTTCAAAATTATACAAAATCTCAATGTTGTATCCAACACAACACAATACTTGCATTTTCCTACGCAATTGAAACGTAATTTCTGTACTTAAGTATTTAACCAAGTGAATGCAAAAGCGCACGTTGTCGACTTTTACAGCTTTTGGTCCGGCGGTCGCAATCGAACCGTAGCGAACCAATAAAGGACACCTCAGTACAATTAACAAGCAGCCATCCCCAGAAAGTCCCCGCGCTAGCACTCGTTACAACGATTCACCAGCTTCGGACACGCACACACTCCCGACGCCCGATTTAATACTATCACCGAGATTTGCATGTCACAGGACACACGGGAATACGGACCCCAGGCAAATATCGTTATGCATACATGTGAGGACTGTATTGTGCACTGGAGTGATACTTCGATAAATTAATTTGCTTGCACGTACGGCCCAGGGCCGATTATTACGTACATACCTACCAGACTAAAATCTACTTACCTGTTGGTAAAAACAAGTGCGTGTCGGGCCACGCACAATGTAGGGTTCCGTAGTTGTCCACCCGTTACATTATGTGGACTAAAGAGTTTGCGAACTTATATTTACTATGTTTTTGACAGAATTAACAACATTATCTAAGGTATCAATGGAAATTGTACGAAAGTTTGCTTTTGCAAAGTACATTTCTTAAGTTCGACTATTACTCGTTAACTAGAAATGTCTACTTAGCTGTGATAGTTTTTCTTTTAAATTCATCGTATATACTACTACCATGATTTTTTTCACATGCCTCGTAGCCACCGTTTAGCTGGCAGGGGGGGGGGGGGGACACTTAACCATAACAAAAATTATCACTTCAAAGCGTAATATCACGCCAACCGATTCTTGAATCAAAGAATGCTTTTAGAAACCTTATAATATTTTTGAAAGAGCTATCCAACGTCCCACGCGATGGGGTTTGGAAGAAGAAAAAAATTGCAACAACACTTTCATGTAGGGGAGGTACCCTAAAATATATTTTTTTTCCAGGTTTTATTCTACCGTTTTATCGGCGTCATTAATATGTACACTCATGCCAAATTACATCTTTCTAGTACTAACGGTTACTGAGAAAAGCGGGGGATGGACGGACATGGCGAAACTATAAGGGTTTCTTGTTTACTACGGAACCCTAAAAATGAAAGCGTTACTGCTCCGGGTTATCATAGTATTGAGTTTAACTAAATTTGTTTGCAAGTTTTGTAAATACTTACATCGACTTAGGTACAGAAATCTATTTTTTTTAAGTAGGTAAAACATTATGAATTTGACATATTAAACCAACGAAATCATAAAGTGATTTAGACTAAATGAACGAATAATGACCTCGTTTTATAAATATCTTTCTAGCCGCCTGCCTGGGTAACACCACAGAATAAGTACTTAATAGTACAAGTAATAAGTAATATTTCAAATCCTTCGTTTAGGTATGCCAAACGTGCCTAAATGTTAAATAAAATCTTATAAAAAAAGTCTTTTGTATAGTTTTGTATTGAATTTTGTATCACATCTACAAAGCTAAAGCTACAAAAAATACGATGTAGGTATATTTTATTAAACTAATCAATAATCAGTAATATTAAAGTGTCTACAATTTCATAAACAAACAATCCAGTTTCTTGAATACGTAGTCCTCCACAAGTATCAATTTACTTTAATAGTAAAATCAATCGCAATCCGAATCTAGGTTGTATTTAGATGGGGCCGCACGAGCATGACAGGTTAACCGTATAATTGGGGAGTTAGCTTGTAGCGGGTTACAGGTAACCTGGACATAGCCTTCAGCGGTCAGAGCTCGTCATCAACCGATGGACATACGCTGTATTAGCATACCTAACAAAGACATACAATGGACACCGCAAACTAGCCTTGTGTTAAGATATAGCCGTATACTTGACTAGGTAAATGACATAATTTGTTAAGCTAATTTACCAACAAACGGTCGTTGATGGGAGATATAGTTTTGTATTACGCCTCCAGCGTCCTACCCAATAATCAGTATACATAATATAAAATTGGGGTACTTATTTGGCACGTTTTGAAAACTATGTTTTTAATAATCATGTAACGGGGCCATTTTAACGGACTTTTTTTAATTTGGATAAAATCGCGTTTTTTCTACTCAGATTCGAAAGCACTTTGGAATGATAGGGGAAAAAAGTTTCCCAAGAGTTTTTTATTCCATTCCGTTACCGTTCTCATACTAAGCTTGTAATACTTGTATTCAAATATCAAATAATTTATTTCACATATTTTCAGGTACAATGAGATCTTAAAAGTAGTCTTAGTGTAGACCTTAGAATGGTGACTAGGTGCAGGGAAAAAGATTTAAAGAGAAAAACAAGAAGTAAATAACACGAAAATAAGCTATAGCGACCGCGGGCGACAGCGTCTATCCGTGACAGTGGTCAATTAGCAACTAACTCGCCGGAGCACATGCAGGAACGTTACTGCAACGTATACATAAGCTCTGTATAGCTAGGTACACAGGACAGGTGTCGCGCGCGCTCACTATTCATGCGTAAGTATAACTTTATTTTATAAGAATAAGACATAGGTATAGGATAGGTACATCATCATATAAGACATGTAGGTAAAGGTAAGTAGACTTCTAGCTCTAATAATATAGTTTTAAGGTCTTTTTTCAGAACCGAGAAGCATCACCAGCGTCTGCACTTTACAACCTCCACCCCAGTGCTGCTTGGGCAGTACTCACACAGGTAGGCGTACAACGCGAGCGGCCGGCCTCACCAACACATTTGACTTGGTCTTAACATGAACTGCTCGCACTCTGCCGTCCTTGCCGGGGCACACTTCTTGCACCACTCCGCGAGCCCAGTGGTTTCTAGGGGCATTCGGGTCGGCGATAAGTACAAGGTCGCCGATTTGTAGTGCACGGCACTCATCATGCCATTTCTGACGTGGCAACATTGTTGGCAATACTTCCTTTACCCATCGGCTCCAATACATATCAGCTAATCTTTGTGATATGCGCCATTGTCGTTTCAGGAAAAAATCGGAGTCGTCAAAACATCCCATTAGAGGCAAATTTGATGATGTTCCGAGAAGAAAATGGTTAGGCGTCAATCCTTCTGGGCAGCTTGGTTCTACCGAGACGTGAGTCAAAGGCCTGCTATTTGCCATGTTCTCTGCCTCTGCCAAGAGGGTAATTAAGACCTCCTCACGCGGTGCCCTCTCTTTCAAAGTCGCTTTCAGGGTAGTTTTAATCGAGCGTATAAGCCTTTCCCAGGCGCCAGCCATGTGAGGGCTTGCTGGAGGAACAAAATTCCACGTTACGCCTCGATTAGCTGCGTATGTCGTAAGTAGTGACTCATCCAACTCTTCGGCAGCTAACTTGATTTCTGTGTTGGCCCCTCTGAGATTGGTCCCGTTATCAGAAAAAAGTTGCTTCGGCCAACCTCGTCTGGCCGCCATTCGTCGCAGGGCTAAGATTAAGGAATCCGTGCTCAGTGAATGTACTAGCTCAATATGTACCGCTCTGACCGTTAAACAAGTAAATAATACTGCATAGCGTTTTTCCCGGCGACGGCCTACTGTAATTTCTATTGGCCCAAATAAATCCAGACCGGAGTTCGCAAATACCCTTTGGTGATGGGCCATCCTGGCTTCGGGGAGCTCACCCATTCGTGGGATTTCGGGCTGGGCCTTCCTTATTCTACAAATCATGCATTTGCCGATCACGTGCTTCACTGTTGGTCTTATACGAATGATCCAGTACTTTTGTTTTAATTCGTTAACGACCATTTCTTGATAACCATGGGCAGCGTTCTCATGATAAAACTTCACAATTAATCTGGCGACATAATTTCTTCCGTCCAATATTATAGGTCTTTTCATTTCAGGGTTCACATCAGCTGCAGCATCAATTCGGCCGCCGACTCTCATCAGGCCGTCGTCATCAAGGTAAGGAGCCAGGGTAAGTAGTACAGGCAAGCTATTTTTATCTAATGTTTTCCCTTTATTGAGTAAGATTATCTCTGCGCCGAACGACTGCTGCTGCGAATATTTTAATAATAAGCATTCTGCGCGTTCTAATCTACTAGCTTCACTGACATCTAATTTTCTTATTTTATCTATGAATTTCAGGACAGCGGCGGTTGCGCGAAGGAGTCGGATCCATGAAGAAAATCTCTCGGGTTCAGGTATGTCAAAGCTAGGCTGTTCATGTTGAACCAGTAACGCCATCTCTAATTCAGCCTTGTTCACTTGCGGCACTAGAATGTCCTTGGGCCATTTATTTTCCTCGTGATATAAAAATGCAGGGCCTTTAAACCATTCACATTCAGCGTGCAGTTTGTACTGAGTTTTTTTTGTGGCTATGTCAGCAATATTCAATGCTGACGGCACGTAACGCCAATCCAGAGAACTGGTTAAGTCGTCAATCTCGCCAAGCCTGTTCGCGATGTATTCTTTATAATTACGATTATGATTTCTTATCCAGTGTAAAACTGTTGTTGAATCTGTCCAGTAGTAGGTACGATCACATTTAATGCGATGTTCATCCTTTATTGTTTTGGCTAAACGCGCAGCTAGCAAACCGCTTTCTAATTCTGCGCGCGGTATGGATAACCGTTTCATTGACAACACCTTGCTTTTGCATGCGATAAAGGTTACGCACACACTACCATCCTTGTTGATAAGCCTCCAGTATGCAACCGCAGCAATAGCGCACGGTGCGGCATCAGCCAATAAATGAAGTTGCAGAACGCTAGTTGTCTCTTTCGCACTAATTGCTGACCGGTCAGGTGTAGAAAAGTACCATCTTGGTATATGCAAACTGGAAACATGCGTCAGGTCGGTGATCCAGTGTTGGAAATCAGTAAATAATTCCGCAGTTATTTTTTCGTCCCACGTAAGGTTGGTTTTCCAAATAGACTTTAATAATATTTTTCCTTTTATTGTCACTGGAGCCAATATGCCAAATATGTCGTAAACAGACATCGCAATTCGTAATGTTTCGCGTTTTGTTGGCACTTTTTTGAATTCTAGGATTTGGCTAGGTATATTTTTGAACGACACATCGACGGCCAGCGTGTCTGTCGCTGGATTCCACAATAAACCCAAAGTTCTTTGCGTCTTATTCGTACCGTCCACCAATAAACTTTCTCCATTAGTACTTAATTGTTCTTGAGGGAGGTGTGACAGAACCTCCTTGCTATTACATGTCCAACCACGTATCTCAAAACCTCCGAATTTATGCACCTCGGAGACGTCGTTAATAATATTTATCGCTTCGCTTTCGGTGTGCAGCGAGTCTATGAAATCGTCTACGTAATGACTATGCATTATCGCACGTGCGGCGTCAGGCTTCGTTTCGGTAAACAACTGCGCATTCTTATCTCTTATGAATTGCGCGGCGAAGGGGCTGCAATTCGCGCCGAAAATTAATGACGTCATCACATATTGCTTAATTGGTTTGTTTTCGTCGTCCCGCCACAAAAATCTTAAAGCGTCCTGATCTTCTTTTCTTATTTTAATTCTGAGGAACATGTCGCGTATATCGCCACTAATTCCAATACGATTCTCTCTAAATCGTAACATTATCCCGTAAAGAGAGTTCAGTAAATCAGGGCCTTGAAGTAAATAGTCATTCAGGGATTTTCCTTGCACCGTACTAGCACAGTCGAATACGAGACGCAGTTTTTGTTTTTTTGGATTATCTACCCCAAAATGGGGAACAAACCAAATTCGTTTCCCACCGTCTTCGGGTGTTACTTCTCTTGCGTAACTGTTTTCAAACAAGTGCCTAATGCGTTCTCGATATCGCGCAGCGTATTCTTCGTTGCTTCGCAATTGTTTCTCCACAGACTTGAACCGCCTTTCCGCAGTAGGGTAAGAATCAGGCAACTTCTCTTCGCCTTTCCATGGAAGTCCCACTTCCCATCTACCAGCCTTTAGTTTCGCCGTCTCGTTTAAAATACCTATTGCTCGTTGTTCGTCTTTGTTTTGTCGCTTTCTGGAAGTTACGCCAGTACTTTCTAAGGCGAAATAATTTCTTACCATTTCATGCAATAAAGTATCTGTATTGCAATAATTATCTGGACTACTAGTATCAATAAATAAAACCGACGATTCATCAAAACAACATTCGTTAATGGCCGGTAACTTGCTTGCGTCAGGCGTCAGCGGAATGCAGCGGGCGCGCGGGGCCGGGGAGTCGGCGTGCGCGCCGGGCGGGCAGCTGTCGCCAGGGGCGCGGGCGAGGCGGCCGGCGCTATCAGCACTAGGCAACACGCCTACCGCTGCAGCTAGCAACGGGAGCGAGTGCGAGCGAGATGCGTCGTAGGATGACGCGGGAAGGATGTTTTTTGCAATGCGCTGTGATAATGATTCTCGGTTCATAGGCGAAGTAATTAGGCCGTGTACACACCAGCCTAACGAACTTAATGTAGCACACGGTTCATTTCGTTTACGAGAAATTATTTTTATAGGCATAATTAAATGGTAATTGTCCTGTCCGATTAAAAGTTCCGGTTTCACATCCACGTTATTAAAACACCCCTTTAATTCACTTAAGTAATCATAGTTTTTGATATTTATTTTAGAATGTCTTTGCACAGGTAAGTTCAATTCCGCAATCTTACGAGCACGTAACTCGAAACACTCATTGTTCTCATTAGATATTTTAAAGTCTACCAGTTCCGATTTGCACAGAATTTCACCCGAGTTCCAAGCACCACGTAAACGCAAAGTTTCAGTTTTTCCTGTTAAACCCAGACGATTTACCACATCCGCTGAGATCAGAGAAATTGACGCGCCATCGTCCAACAGGGCATGCGTTGTGATCACGCCCTTAGGGCCATGAATGGTGACACGAACTACTTTTAAAAGAACTTTGTTGTTATCTCCGCTGATATTAGTCACAATACCGGTTTCAGACACGGGCTCACTTTCAGGCTGTGAGTCTTCCTCAGGTTCCACCTGGTCTGGATCTCCGTCCTCGGCGATAACATCCACAGTGTGAACTTGACTCGGCGTTTGTTTGTTTATCGGGTAATGAAGTAGCGCGTGGTGCGGCTGCCCGCAGCCGTCCTTATCGCACATCGGCGCGCGGCAAGTTTCTTTATCATGATCACCTGATAAGCATTTAAAGCATATCCCGTTATTCCTGACAAAGTTCCATCTTTCTTTTCGTAAAGACTTTTTAAATAGCCTGCAATTATTTAGGCTGTGCGGGGATGTCTTGCAAAACTTGCACTTTTCTGCTTGCTGACTAGCTACAAAAACTGCGTGCTGTTTAAATCCAGTTCTATCCGCATTGCCGCTTACTTGCTTCATATTTAGTAGGCTAATACCGGATTCAGTAAGTTTAGTTGCTTCGTCCGATAAGAACTGTGATAGTAAATCCAACTTATTCAATCCGGACTTTCTTTGTTTGTAATAATAATCAGACCACTTTGTGAGTAAAGCAGTTGGTAATTTTGATAAAATGATTGTGCAAATACTGACACCCTGCAGGTACTCGTCTCTCTTAAGTGTCTTAACAGCAGCTACAAAGTTTTTAATTTTTATCGAAAATTTCACAATGTCCCCAATATAATCCTGAGGCAACGATGGTAACTTTTTGATATCACTCATGATTTTATTCACGATTAAATCAGGGTTTCCAAACTGTAATTCGAGGGTTGCCATGATGGTGTCGGGCGATGATCCGCTCGTGAGCAGCGCCGATACCGCTTCTCGCGCCGCTCCGACGAGACATTTTCTCAAACGCCACTGATTCTCTTTTGTACTGTAGTTACATAGCTCCGTGGATTCATCAAAAGCTTGTTTAAAATTCAACCACTCCATAGCATCACCGGAAAAGGTCGGCAATTCTCGTGGTGTGCTTAAACGACTAATTAAATTATTATTCTGTTTACAGGTGGAAGCTGTTAGATCTTTGAGGGCCTGTGCCAGCATGAACATCGTTGTCTCCGAGTCGACGGCGGCCGGCGCCGGCTGGCGAGCGGTTGCCTCGCCTGCCTCGCGGACCTGTTGAAGACTGCGATCGATCCACTTCTCGATCTCGCTTCCCTTATCCTGGGTCTCACTTGACTTCGAAGATGCGTGACTGTATTTTTCTTCCAAGGCTTCTAGCTCTGCCGCTAGTTTTTTTTCAACCAAGTCCATTTGTATGCGTGCCTGCTCTTCTGCAGCTTTTATTTCTAGTTGTTTTCGTTCAGCCAATATCCGAGAAGACGTAGACTTCTTTGACAACGAGCGGTTGCTCTTGCGTGAAACAGGCGGTCTTAGGGGCTCTTTTTCAGCCGGGTTCAAAACAAATTTTGACGTACCCGCAACTGGTTCGATTGCTCCGTTAGTCGTGTCGAAATCCTTAACGTTATTCTCTGGGTTATCACAAGTAGGCTCTCCAGTGAGTTGCTCCATGTCGGTTTCGCCCCTTTTCAGCTGTTCCATATCACGCTCTTGCTTCTCACGTTCTTTTTTCACGGTACTGCGGGTGTTCACCATCTTGTGCGGCGACGAATCATGCAATCCGGTTCGCTGGACCAAACTTTGTAGACCTTAGAATGGTGACTAGGTGCAGGGAAAAAGATTTAAAGAGAAAAACAAGAAGTAAATAACACGAAAATAAGCTATAGCGACCGCGGGCGACAGCGTCTATCCGTGACAGTGGTCAATTAGCAACTAACTCGCCGGAGCACATGCAGGAACGTTACTGCAACGTATACATAAGCTCTGTATAGCTAGGTACACAGGACAGGTGTCGCGCGCGCTCACTATTCATGCGTAAGTATAACTTTATTTTATAAGAATAAGACATAGGTATAGGATAGGTACATCATCATATAAGACATGTAGGTAAAGGTAAGTAGACTTCTAGCTCTAATAATATAGTTTTAAGGTCTTTTTTCAGAACCGAGAAGCATCACCAGCGTCTGCACTTTACACTTAGTATCACTAAAATTTACCATAAATGGCATGTGAAATCGAAAACCATTTACAAATTAGTCAGTCATTATAATAAAAAATAAAAATGAAATAGCAAAAATAAAAATTGAAATTATGGTGAAAAACTGGAAATTGTATGAAAAATTTGGGATACTTTTTTTCTCCTATTAGTTTCGAAAGTGCTTTTGATTCTGAGTAGAAAAAAACCGACTTTATACAAACTTAAAAAAAAAGTCGTGTACAACTTTCTGTAAAATGGCCTAACGACGATATTTCACAAAGTTTTAATTTTGTAGAAGAACCATTTTTGTACAATATTTTATGTATTACTTGTGTCTACAAACATTTTTTGCTATGAGACATCATTTACTAGTTTTTACGAAAAACTAAAAAGGGACCTTTACCCCCCCCCACTCCAAATTCGCTTATTCACGAATTATTTCCGCCAATTTTCCTTCGTTAATGTTGCTCAGCAAACTTTGTAATAATGAAAAATTATAAAAAAACACTAAATGTAAATATTTTCAAAATTGCTTTCTTGATCTTAGATATAAAGATATTAGGTTTAGGTACCATTAGGTATATTTTACAAAAATTAATTCAACAGTGTCGTACCTGGAGGTTCCAAACATGGTATGTTTTGAAAATTATTTTTCTTTTAATTTAAGACAAGTGTCTTAAATGCTATGATGTGATATATTTATAGAACTGGCTCAGAAAGCCCTTTCGTTTGATATCACACACAATAGGTTTCATACATTTTTTTAATTCCATACAAAAAAAACCGGCCAAGTGCGTGTCGGGCCACGCACAATGTAGGGTTCCGTAGTTGTCCACCCGTTACATTATGTGGACTTAAAAGTTTGCGAACTTATATTTACTATGTTTTTGACAGAATTAACAACATTATCTAAGGTATCAATGGAAATTGTACGAAAGTTTGCTTTTGCAAAGTACATTTCTTAAGTTCGACTATTACTCGTTAACTAGAAATGTCTACTTAGCTGTGATAGTTTCCTATTAAATTCATCGTATATACTACTACCATGATTTTTTTCACATGCCTAGTAGCCACCGTTTAGCTGGCAAGGGGGGGGGGGGGGACACTTAACCATAACAAAAAATATCACTTCAAAGCGTAATATCACGCCAACCGATTCTTGAATCAAAGAATGCTTTTAGAAACCTTTATATATATTTTTTCAAGGTTTTATTCTACCGTTTTGTCGGCGTCATTAATATGTACACTCATGCCAATTTACAGCTTTCTAGTACTAACGGTTACTGAGAAAAGCGGGGGATGGACGGACATGGCGAAACTATAAGGGTTCCTTGTTTACTACGGACCCCTCAAAATATGTCGTCATAACTCTTCTCCTTTTCGTCCAACGGGTCAAATTGATTCATATGGCCTAAAGATCAAACGTGCCGATTTTCATGCTTTTAAAACCATTTGTAGCATTTTCCATATGTAGCCCAGCGCGGTAATCACGTAACGTTTTCGACCGTTATTACGATAGATTTAAATGTCAAATCCCATACTAAAACTGACATTAAATACGTACCAACGGTAGTACATATCGTTACGTGATTACCCCGCTGGTGTACAACCGCCAGCACTATAATATATTTCCAAGAGGCCAACACACTCCCATTGTCCCACGCCATTTATAAACTACAGATATGTATACCTATCTCTTCTGACTATAAAAGAATATGTATGAACTAGATAACGCTGCTATAATTTTTATTGAGTTTTATTTGTATGTTGTCTTATTAAACGGCTCAATTACAAAGGGATTAAATTTATGGCCGCAGCTCACCGGGGTTTTAATAGGTACATACTGTTAATTAAAAACCGCGGACAACGCGTCCCACAATAATAGGTAACAATTTTACGTTAGTCAAATTGTTATTGCTGTCACGTAAATCCATGCGGTGTGTGAATCGGTATCCCATGTATTATACAAAAGAGACTGCTGGAATATCCCCAAATGGACCTTATCTCGTGGCAATAAGGTTTATGAATGGACAGTGTCGTCGATGGTACACGCAACACGCAACAGTATCGACGTTGTTTATCTTTACTTTCTTTTATCGTGTTTTATCAAGTTTTACCCCCACCTTGTGTGTTAGCATTAACACATTCAGCGCCATCGGGTTCTCCGTTCGTACATAGTTTTCGCTACAAAGCAGAAAAAAACATGTTATCGGCTACGAGCGTAGCGCGTAGCACTCGTCGGCAATGAACGTGTTGAGTTTATTTTAAAGTTGCTTATTTCTATGAATTTATGTTCAATATGGCGAGTTACGAGTAGTATACTCCTGGTGATACTCCTTTACATAAAATAGGTAGGTATTTAAAAATATCGTATGAGTATTACAAAACATATATTCAGATAGGTATACTTAAAATTATTTGAACTGTCCGAGTTGTATCAAATAAGCCCGTTCAAAAAGCGACTTTACTGTCCAAGATTCAAAGTCCATGACAAGTTTTATAAAATGATGGACATTTTAAATAATTTCTACTATACACAATCATTTCACCATTAATATGCAAATGTTTGCAATTTGACTTCCCTGTCACAATAGAAAATAAGTCTAAGTATTCTTAGAAAATATCAGTTTTTTGGAAGTAAAAAATGTTAAAAAACATGTTGTCACGAAAATAAGTCTAAGTATTCTTAGAAAATATCAGTTTTTTGGAAGTAAAAAATGTTAAAAAACATGTTGTCACGTTTGATAAAAGGTGCATGATTTATTACATCGGATGTAGTACTATTATACTATTCTGTGACATCGGCTAGTAGAGTGGGTGACACAATCAATTGCTATCGAGCCAATCGATGGTACCTATGCGGTCGTGTGAGTGTACCGCCAACAGTGCCGACACTTGTGTCACGACACGATCCGGGGCAGATCTTGTTTTCTTAGACCATGGTCCATGGTTTTAGGCAAGGTACACTGAAGTGAGTTGATGAAATTATATGCAAATTGTTGGTATTTAATGAATAAGTAACGACCTCTATCTTCTCCTCACGGGGAAAATCTTTTTGCTCTTTTTCTGTTCCAAGTTAGTTGCGTTCACAGTTTGTAATCGAGTCTAAAATGTGTAAGTAGCGTACTCGTAATTTGGCAACAAATTAAAATTAAGAGCCTACCGGCGTTCAGTAAAGCCTAACCTAAGTACTTATTAGCCACTTTTATCTACCAAATTTTACAAGTGTTTGTCTGCAGTTTTCTCTTCCGCAGCTAAAATTTATAGATGTAATTTTTGAGATTGAGTTGTATTTAAAATGTTTATTCTGATTAGATGGGCGATTTTTTTCTGCCTGGACTGGCCTTTAAATGTTTAAAAAAATACTAATGACAGGTTCGGATTTCAAATATTGATTTATAAATATTGGGTTTACTTCGGCACAGCTAGTTACAACTGTCAGCGACTTTGTGGGGTGATACGTCATAACCCGCCTACCGCAAACCGCGTATTACATATTCTGAAATCATACGTTGTGTTGTGTGCCTTAAATAGAAAGGGATTTAAAAATGCTAGTTGAGTAAGTCATTTCAAGCTACTTAGTGTTACTACTAAGCAAAAAACATAAATAACAAACAAAAATATGTAAGTAACCAAAACTATCATCATACTCATCTTCTTCACAAATCTAGAACTTAAGTGACGTGTCCGTACTTACTTAAGTGGCGTATGCTGAATGATTGCATTTGCCTTTAATTTTTCACGAGAGTTATATTTTTATTCGTCACTTCCGATACCAATCGCATTGCATTTCCCAATCACGTTTGACATCTTTTACTGCGGTTTCTTCTCCTTGTCTTATATTAGCTTTATCTTGGTTGTATTTACATAATTTCATATTTGTCCGATATAAAATACAGTAGGCAAAATATATGGTTACAGGAAGAAAAATAAGAGTAATTTGGTTAATTAATTTATATTTAAGTATGGGGTTTGAGGAAAACCTCGTAACGTTGCTCTTTATATGTCCATATTGTTTTTTTGGTAATTTAAATTTCTAATACCTAGTTACCTAATGTATAAGCAAGAAACTATGAAACTGCTAATTTTATTGCGATACTAAAAAAGAAAGAAGAGGTTATCGAATTAGGTAGCTCGTACGAATTGTGTAACAATAGGCTCAATTGTCCGTACGCATGGGCGTCCAAACAATGCCATAATCATGAATCCGGATTGCCACTACAACAGACACTGTAGGGCGATAACCTGTAGGGCGTTTTAGATTGTTCAGAAATGCCGCTTGATGTAAAGACTATTGTAAAACTAATAAACCTTTTGGTATTTTTTTCTGTATTTTGCCATACGACCTCGGTGTTTTTTTGCCTCTTTCAGCCTGGATATGGTGGTGTCTAAACGCGGGTTGTATCGAGAATAATTAGATGGATCGGTAAACGTTAAATATGGCGCAGAAAGTTACCATACAAAACTTGACCAAATAATTAAAACAACCGGCCCTATGAAGTAAGTAGGTATAGGTACCTCTGTGAAATATAAAATATGAATTCAGTAGCCACGCTGTTAATTAAGTTGTTTCCTATATTGAATATGGAGTGGCAACGAGGGGATAAGTAAGAAAATATATGATTAATTATTAGCAGAAACATTGTTGGTAAAAAAGGCAAGTTCCCGGCAATGTTACCGATGGCGGTATTGCTGAGAATGACATTATTGGCAACAGGCAACGGTATAGACTAGGACCATTTTTGAAGAAATAGAATGCAAGAAGCAAATCATGTAACAGTTGGGGTGACAACGTTATCGGAGGGTTTTGACCCTGCAGAATACGGATCTGCCTGTCGCCATCTCGAAATTTGAGCCGGAATTACGGTATACCGGAAAAGGTGCAACCCATACAAAAAATTTCGTCGTACATTTAGTAAATCTTTGCCCCGGTAAAAAATAATAATAATAAAATGAAGTTTATTCTGTAAGTAGGCCGCAATGGCACTTTTACAAGTCTAACCCTACTAGCGTTTCACAGAGGCCACTGCCGAGAAGAAACGCAGAAAGAAACTCGACAGTCAGCCATACTAGGTACCGTGGCGGCGCGTCAAAAATATTCTTAGGGAAGCCGGAAATAATTTGCCTTTCTTATTCTTCATGAGCCGTAGTAAAAGTACTGGATTGGCTGAAAATTAGGCAAGCCGGTGGGAATCGAGTTGTATGGACGTTCCGCCACTGCTAGGTACTCTAAAAGATGTCCGATTGTTATAAAAAACAATATTAGCCATGTTGACCCAAAATTTTCTACATTCCAGCATTTTTATGCATTCAGTCATGAGGGCTCGACTACGAAGTCGTCAAAGTTCATTCTAGTGCCAAACATAATTCTGCAATATTGTATAATAAATTTTTTTTTAGCCCAGTGGTTGACTGGTAGAGAATGCCTTAAGGCATTAAGTCCGCCATTTGTACCTTTTTAATGTGCAATAAAGTTTAAATAAATAAACAAATAAAATTTGCAAAAATTTTGCACGACCCCTAGGGACGAAGGTTAAAATTTGCTGCTTTTTTCTAGTTTTCCTCCCATATTTATGTTAAAAGTGGTTTTTAGCGCAATTTTCAGTTCAGCGATATGCAAGTTTAACTACATTGCGCGGTTTTATAGAGCGGTAGAACTCGTTATAACTCCGTGACCCGCAATGTAATGAAAACTGTATCGTACGTGTTTAATTAAGGGAGCGCCAAATCTCACTTGGCGACTTTTGCAGTCACAAATTGTATCTTGAATGTTCCTGTTATGGATAATAAATCCACCCCACAGCTAGATTTACCCCTTAAAAGTTGACAATAATTTCAATTTCCGGGCTTTCTGAATATTTATGATATGCGAGAGGTTGGTGGCAAGCTGTTTACGTCGCTTACTTAGTAGCAAAACTCAGCAATTGTATCGCTCGCATACTTGAAAATCAAGATCAGGATCTGAAGGTTATATCTATATCCTGCATCTAATGTGTCAAACTTACGTTACTTAGGTAGATTTAACTGACATTTTTAGTACGCACGCTTAAGCACGCTCGAAAATGTTACGTGGGTGACCCTCTACTCGTGTTTAGATAGACAGGCTGGATTTTCTTTTTGGGTCAGTGAGGGCAGCTACCAGAGCCCGTGCTGCTATGCGAAAATGGTCTTAGAAGACCTTCCCTTGATTTGATTTCAAATGAATGAAGATTGGCGTTTACAGATTTTGGGAAAAACATACACGTTGCGAGAAAAAGGTAAGTAATTGTATGAAAAAGTCGAATCACCACTTACACAATTCAAACATACAAGATTTTTTTGAGTATTTTTGGATTTTGTTTCTCCCTATTTTTTTTGGAATAAAGTATAAACATATCTTTCGTTTGACATATTATTCGTCTAAATCGGTGTACCCGTTGAACTTACAGAATTTATTAAACTTTGGTTTTTGAAGTGGCACCATCTCGCCTCCTAAGGAATTAAACTTCGGTTGCCTCGAAAAAAAAACACTTAATATGGTTTCTATGCTATACTATCACTGTGCAAAGCGACTTGCTTTCATCAAAAAGTGTAGCGTTTTGGCTAAAATATTCTCATACAATTTCACCTCACCAGCGCGAATAAAATGTCAATTAATATTGACAAGCGGTTTTTTGTTTAGTTTTTTATTTATTGCGTAATAATACCTATGAATGAAAAAATGTCATGATCTTAAATTTTTATTCAGTAATGGAATGACACATCCAAAACACCACTTAGGTAGTACTTTTGAATTTCTTTCCCTCCAAATTTTTTATGTAATAAAAAAAAATATCTTTCGTTTGACATAATCAACCGTCCTAATCGGTGTACCCATTGAGCTTACAGCATTATTTAAACTTTTTATATTTTAAGTGTGGAGCCACCTCGCTTCCTAAGGGGTGAAACTTGAGTTGCCTTAAAAAAAACACTTATTTAGGTTCCTAACTATCAGTTATCACTGTGCAAAGCGGCTTGCTTTCATCAAAAAGTGCAGGGTTTGGGCTAAAAAATGATCATGACTACTTTAAGCTGACTAGTGCACAATGTGTTTTTACAAATAATTTTTCAAAAAGCAGTAGGTAATGAAATGAGTATCGGAAAATTATGCAAGAAAACTGTCAGTGTACTCAACATCAACATGTTAATGTGCTCAATCGGCTATCGAACACCCAGACACTGCCCGGACGATGCAGGTAATTGCACTGTTCCCTTACTGTGGTGTTTGTCGGGTGCCTCCGATTGCACCTGAAAGTGTTCTTGTGTAATCGTAGAGCAGATAGAATTGTCTTGAGCATTACAGGTGACGCCTGGGCTCCGGCATCTTGAGATGTTTGTGGCATTGCAGGTGTGTGGACTAGGTACCTGTATTACCTACGTTTGTACAAATAAATAAATTGGTATATGTACAAACTTGCTAATTTGCTTAGTTTCTGATTTTCTACAAACTTTCAGTGTACGTTATTTCACGCATATCTCTATGTAAAACCATAGCTTCGAAGTTTCATTCAAAATATATGTTGTAAAGTAGTAGTTTGGCTCCAAGTCAGTTGGCGCAGAGTCAAAGAAATCAGCTAGAGGTCCGTTCTCTATTGTGTTAAATCTACGGAATGTAGAGATTTTAAAATAGGGCTTATAGGACGACCATAGCTATGCTATATAAGGATAGGACGATCGAGTGCAAATTACATAAGCCTTATGGAGTAGAAATTAGCGATACATTTTTTTATACAGTCGATAAATTTGTCGATATCGTAGATTAAATTTCTACCTCTACATAATTATTTTATCGTTATCAATGGTGATATATTTCATTATCTATATAATATTAGGGCGTTAAAAATACACATTCGAACACAGTTTGATTTTGATCTTAATAGGTAATCCCTGGCCTAGAAAACTTCCGTGAGTCTCAGACACATTGAAATATAATAAACGACACAAACATGTCGAGCGATATTCGACGATAAAGACGTGAGTGACCCGTTTATTATATTTCAATATATTCTCTGGCCCTAGTTAGCTTCTTAATAGGACGACAAAACGGTGAATATTTTTTTACTTGGTACAAACCTGTCAACTTCTTTTCGTAACACGCACTTGTTTTTTTTTGTTTTGCACTGAAGTGGCAGTATTCTTGGCAGCAAAAGTGTTACCATGCTGCAAGTGAGTTTGGTACGTCCCTTCGTATAGAAATGATTTCAATGTGTTGTGTTCGCTCGCTTCCACGGGTGCCAAGCTAACGTGGAGTTGTCACATTGAAATCACATTGCCATTCTACGCGAAGTGATACACCAGAATGATCTTCTGTAATATTAAACTGGGTGATGGAATATACATAGCGTTCGATTTTTGTCTACAGTAGAAGTGAAGTCTTGTCTCTAAGGTTTGTCTCTAAAATCACATTGGTTATGGCTTATGTGCTACCTACAATGCGTGGTCGAATAGTCACACAATACCTCGCTGCAAAGGTATGTTCAAAAAGTTTTGCATTTGTGCAAGTATTGTACCTACTCGTATTGCATTGATTATCAATTACATTACATTGTTGTTCTCTCTCGGCTTGGTCCGAAGCGGCAATTTGTCGTGTCGATGCTGGGCGAGGGCAATTACGGACTTACGATGGAGTTGCTCGAACTGTGTTAGGCACGACAAAACTTTTTAAAAGCGCATAGGAATATTCTAAGGTTCTAATTACGTGATTGTATTTAAAAAAGAAATCATAAATGAATGAATATTTTTAAATGTAGGTATGTAATTTATGTAGGTTGTAGGTACCTAGGTCTCATGTTGAAGTTACCTATTTTAAGTACTTACGTATCGAAGTGATTTGTCCTCTTACCAATTTACCTTCTTCACAAGTCATTCAGCTATTATTCTTATTTGGTGACTCAGTTTGATGTAGAGTAATTGACATATTTATGACGATTACATTACATTACAAGTCAGTCCGTACCAAGCTAACAGAGTCGTCGTCGTTTTAAAAAAAATGTACATAGTTCAGGGCTTAATGAAAACAAAATTACGATCGCGTCCTTTGTGTAACAAAAGTTAGCCGTACAATAGTAGATTGTTTGACAAGGGGCTAAAGTAAGCCATATTACCTCGAGATGGTTATTTTCCCGAACGTAGTGAGGGAAAATTGTTCGAGTGGTAATATGGCTTTTAGACCCGAGCTATACACTTACACTCTACTTTTCACTTCGATTGCGAGAAGACACATTAAACACAAATTATCTACCTTAAATGAATAATTTAACTCTTGGCGGGGTATGTCTAATTTGACAGCATGTTTTTTTTTCTAAGGCCGGTACCATGCCTCGCTATGCGTGTTCGCTTAAAAGCCTTATCACACTACCCTATCGGTAGGGCCGGTAGTGTGATAAGGCTTTTACGTATTCGCCTCCCTTTCTTTTGCTATATTAAAAAGGAGAAGCAACACGCGCTTTTTTTTTTCTTTTACGAGACGCAAGTCCTTTGGCCACAGACACCGCTTAATCTTTAGAGAACTGAAAAACGTCTTTCCTGATTGGTCGATTTTAGTACAGCTGTATTCTGGTTGGTTGATATTTTTACCAAATATTTTTTAATCTGTCAAATTACTGTTCTGTGATTGGTGGATTTAATAGGTGAAGTATTTTGATTGGTCAAATTAAAATGTTTAGTGAATCATAAATATGTATACATATTTTCCCTAGGGCTTAAATGTATTACTTTAGCCCCGCTTCACAAGTCTAATATGACACACTTTTCGAGCATCAGAAGTGAAAAATGTATTTAATTAAAGTGCAAAGTGTACAGTCAAGTGCAAAAAAATGGGTGTATACACAACTTGCTCAAAAATATGTCCCATGGCTCTTATGTCGGTGAGTTAAGGTTTTGGTACTTATTTATGAGAGGATCCATTCGATACATATTTTTGCACTTGACTGTACAATTTTTTGAAAACGACTCAACTATGATCCGATTTTGTGGGGTCACTAGTAAGATGACAACTTTAGCTTTTATTTTCGTTAGATACTAAGTTCCAAAGGCATTTTTAGGATTCCGTAGTAAACAAGGAACCCTTATAGTTTCGCTAGGTCCGGCCGTCCGTCCGTCCGTCCGTCCGTCCGACCCCCGTTTTTTTCAGTAACCGTTAGTACTAGAAAGCTGTAATTTGGCATGAGTATACATATCAATGACGCCGACAAAACGGTAGAATAAAATAAAAAAAAAATTTTTTTTTAGGGTACCTCCCCTACATATAAAGTGCTGGTGCAATTTTTTTTTCTTCCAAACCCCATCGTGTGGGGTATCGTTGGATAGCTCTTTTAAAAATATTATAAGGTTTCTAAAAGCATTTGAAGTGATAATTTTTGTTATGGTCAAGTGTCCCCCCCCCCCCCTGCCAGCTAAACAGTGGCTACTAGGCATGTGAAAAAAATCATGATAGTAGTATATACGATGAATTTAAAAGGAAAACTATCACAGCTAAGTGTCATTACTAGTTAACGAGTAATAGTCGAACTTCAGAAATGTACTTTGCAAAAGCAAACTTTCGTACAATTTCCATTGATACCTTAGATAATGTTGTTAATTCTGTCAAAAACATAGTAAATATAAGTTTGCGAACTTTTTAGTCCACATAACGTAACGGGTGGACGACTACGGAACCCTACGCAAGGCACGTGGCCCGACACGCACTTGGCCGGTTTTTTGTGGTTATTTTACATGGCGACAGCCCTTGCCGCGGGGTCGACACCGACAGTAGTGATAAAATATACAGCGCCGCGGCTAGACCGTTGAGTGGCGGCGCGCCGCCACGCTGTATCTAGGCTGGGGTTCACAACCCCCACCAATGCACCCCGGGTGGTCCAGTCTAAGTCTCATTGGACTCCCATTACAATCTCGGGGTCAAGTTGTACTAGACATGAATGGCGGGTTAAGTTGTGAATATAGCTGAACTCTCTGTCCGATGTGACATCGATACTCATTCCCTGCGTAATGAGTTTGCCGCTAAGCTTCGTGAAGTTATTCATTATTCGAAATCTCGAATCGGTAAAATTACCGAGTCTAATTTTGACCGTTGCACAAACTATGCAACGATTCAAAATAGGAGATTATAATAAGGTATTATGTTTAGTCACGCGTATACATTTAAAATTAGGTATACTTATACGCAATACTTATTGCGATTACGAATTTTACTTACAACTAGCGATGAAAATGGCGAGATTCATGTTGTTTCTTTCGAAACTTTTTATCTTTCCTATAAAATACATGTAACTTTCGAAAAAAACAAAACTGACGTTTTTCTGACAAATACAATCATACACGTATAATACCTGTTTTATACTGTGTATTTTACATAGATATAGTATATACTCTGTAGTTATAGATGCGCCAACAAGCGACCGGGGCTATGTCTTTCTCATATTATGACGTCAAAATATGGGGATACCATGGTTGCAAAAAATTACCCCAAAAATTTAGTCGGATAGTACTTAGTTACAAGTGATCAAATTCCGTAGTGACTAAGTCGCTATTTTGACTCACTAACTAAATTAACACAACATCGTAGGCGATATCGTAAAGTAAGTGATCCCGACCGGCCACTCTTTTTGTGATAATCTTACCTATAAGTATATAGTCATGGTTATCACCGTTGCATCAAACGGCGATTTCACTGATCCAAATCTATACATTTTGTTCTCGCCGCTCACCGCTGGCCTTCCTGCTCGCCGCTTGACTTGCTGGTCATCACGTCACCCAAAGAACCATGGATTTTGATCGTCGCCGCGTTAGTGAGCACACGTGCCCGGGGCGACGACGAGCAGAATCCATTTACCGTACAAAACCTTATCTACTGTCATGGCGTCGTTACCGAACAACGTCATTGAACACGTGACATTGGCGAAATCATCATAAATTTGATGGAAGCCACTTTTTATTTAAAGAATTGAAAGAACCATGCTAAATCTTTAAGTCTCTAGACGATGAAAGTAGTAAGTAATGTAACCAGATAGTGCTTACTACTTCCATGCCCCTTTTTGTCGTTCACAGATAAATTATGTAGTTGTTGGAATAAAAGGATAAACTTCAAATTAGAACAGGTAATTTATTTACAATAATATATTATATTTATAACTTTACGTATTTTTCAATAAATAAACAAATATATAATAAGCATTTATAGATTATTTTACCCAATTTTCTTTCCTGTTCCCTCAGTCCTCAAATCCATTTTTTCGGGATTCATCCTCTGTTGAAAAACTGAAAAAATCAAATTACTTGAAATTCCCGAAACGTGGGGTAATCTTTAGGGGATTTTTTATTATTTGTTGGTATCCCGAAATCGAATTATAAACCGACTGAATGATGGGACATCAATGCTAAGCTGGCTTCTATGGTAGATTTATACTACGCGATTTGACCGGTTTGTATGTCAAATGTTTGGAGGTTATTTTTTAATAAATTCACATATTTTTCCTATTTCATCAAGTGTCTCATGATATAACTAATGATTTAGCTTAGTAATTTGGTTCCGGTGAGATTTTAGAAATAAACACGGGTCCAAAATTCAAAGAAAATGTACTTACGCATGGAATGTAACATCCGCCTTTTTTCGGTCGAAATTGCTTTTACAGCCAAACACTGAACACCCCACCATGTTTGCACTGAACACCCAAACACTACGGATCTGATAATTGGTAAATTATTATTCATTTGAACCAAATTTATCATTAATTTTCCACTTATAAATTGCACTGCAAAATATTGCCACTTTGTTTTGCAATCTTCTTGACACTAATGACAGATTACCTTTACCCGACCATGAAAAAATGTCCGGTCGGTGATAAGGACAAAACCTCGCACTATTTTCTACTTCCTCTCATAGGAATCGCAATAAGGCTATCTTTCTCTTACAAAGCGTGTCAGGCCCTTGGTATTTTACATGTTCATTTAATTGTCATGCCTTTGACGCAAAATTGACTTCACGTCACATAGACCATAGATTAACGATTCCAATTTATAATTATTTCGTCATAATTGATAATTTCAACCTCTTTAGTTAACTGATATCGAGATATAGTCTGAGCGGAATGAAAAGTCACCTGTTGGTATGAGAGCCAATACATTCCGACTATTCCGAGTCACTATTCATAATATAATATAATAATGCGAAAAATACAATGTATTTTACTCGTAAAAAACCTATACTTGCGAAAGATTCAATCGAAGATTCGCAAGGAAAGATACTGTATTTTATTGAAAAATACAGGGTCCTTTGAAAGATACATGTATCTTTCATGTAATTTTCATCGCTACTTACAACTCTCAAATATAGAAAAGGAGCTCTAGTCGTAATCGACAGAAATACCGCTCTCCTCGATGCCATTTATGTTACACGTATTTATTACACACCTAATATCGACACGGAATGCAGTCGTCGTTATCACTTTCATAATTGAATTAACAGTTTTAAACAGACACGGTTCCTGCTGGAATAATAGTTACATCATTAATCAGACTAAGTTATTACAAACTGTGCAATGATTTTTGGGATTGCCCAAAATGAAATTGCGCTTAGTTATGTACTCTGCAATCACCAATTACCTACCTACATACTTACTAATGTTTACCTACGTAACATGTATTGTGAAAAACCTTTTCGTGAAATTCAGGGCATGTTGGTATAGTTTGACCTACTCCGTTTAAATGTGCAACCCTGGTAGCGTTCATGGTCATACAGAAGAGGTCGTGAACTTGCGGGATTACGAAATTTACGTAAACTTGTATACTTAGATAATAATGTACTCGCAAAGTGGTCTATGATGCAAAGGAAAATATGGATACCTGGGCAATATGGATACACCTACACTTGAATATATGGATACCCTTGAAAAAACAAAAGTCGTCCTTCCTGTGGTCAATACTTAACGGGTGCATGTAAGTTATGCTTTTATCACATGTGTAAGCTTCGTAGCCCTTAACTTTTGATATGATATGTCCACAGGAAAGGCGCGAACCTAAATCTGTTTATGAGCCACCTAGTGAATTGCAATGTTTACGAGTACATAGGTACTCGTAGATTAAGGGCCAGTGTAAAATCCTTTGAATATTTTTTTATTGAAGGAATTTTTCTACTTGTCTCAATTAGCTTATAATATAATAAACCTACTACTCGTAACGTAACTATCAGATTTGAATTCAACAAATAGTAGAAATAAAGTTGTGTAAGTATCTCACCCAACTTATCGCAGCAACTTTAAGCATAACTTTCAACTAGATAATTGTGTGTATTTGCGTCCACTTCAGTGACTGTGCTAGATACATTTTCCGCTTCAAAGTTCCCGCAAACTAGATCGTTTACAGCGTCAAGCGCGAGGCACCAGGAGTGCAGCGGGCGAGAGACGGCTGCGTTACACGTGGAACACCCACACAGACGCGACGACCGTCCAGTGCTCGCCAGTAAGAAGACATAAGACTCGACTTTACCAATTTGAACCATATTGTATAAAGGAATTGGCTTGGCAAGTTCCATGTAAGTTGGCGAGTAAATCACTTGTGACATTCTTCTCTTCAAGCCTCGTAATGTATCTGCCTGCCTACATATATATTAATGACCACCGTTTCACAATTACAGACTTCGTAGACTGGAAAACGCATTTAGTTGGAAAAGATGGAACTGATCAATACATAAGGGGTAGGTATACAATAGCTTGAATGGCTGATGTGATGTGAGACAGTATTAGGAGTGACACTAATGTCATAAACATGCCGTACATACACATAATGTTTAGGATCAAACTAAGTACAATTACATACTACTAACTGTAAAGAAACTTATACCTTTTTTAGAAAGTTTAGAAAGTAGATTGTTCCCTTGGGAGATTTTTGGTCGGAGGTGGAGGTTTTGGTGGTGGAGTTGTGTTTTTATCCTCGGGTTTTTAAATACGACGAGTATTTTGAATCCTCTTTCCTATGTTGTATACAATGGTTACTAACCTAATTAAATGTTGTACCATACGCCAAGTCTTATTACGTCAAGCTACGTTCTTTTATTATACGACGTGCTTATAAGTAAGACGAAGTCAACAAGTGGCTCCGTCGTAATGAAAGTCAAAGGGCTTGAGCCTCGCCACGTTCGTATGTGCACTCTTTACATCATAAATGTTTACCAACGGCCAACAAGTAAATATATGTGTCACAATAAACTACATCGCAGCTACGTATAACTGTATTATACTTTTTGTTGGTTCGGAAGTTTTCCTTTCGCGGAATGAGTTTGTATTGGAATTATACAAACTATGATATTCGATTGTTGTAGATATTGCCCATTACCCCTGTAATGGGCTATATATCTAGAACATCTATTTACAACTTATCGTACTCATCGTTTTCTTAAGCTTTTAAGTGGGTACGTTACTGATAATTTTTTACCGCAAAAGTGTTGGCACCACTACTACATGCTGCAACCAAAATCCACACATTAAGTTTAGTAAAAGTTACGACACTGTTATCTACGGGATAATCTTTTCGAAACGTCTCTAGCACCACTGAGCGCGCTCGTTTCCTTGCCTCCTGTAGATGGGAGTCGGGGGCCTGGCTGCAAGCATTGCCCTCCAAAAATCTAGGGACACTCATTACCAATGAAACTTTCGCTGCTGCGCTTGGGAGCGACATGTGTTGCCCCACACCAGTGCCACTGTGGAGCCAGTGTTGCTAATACAGGTCTCCATGGTCTCTCCTGCAGCAGGAGTGCCGGTGGCATCGCGCGACATGCCTCCTTTAATGACAACTTGCGTCGAGCCTTTGCCAGCTCCGGAACACCGGCGATCCTAGAGCCGTCTGGCCTGGCTAGAGACGATGGCAGGAGCCCAGATGGCATGGTGCTGGTACCCTGGAAGTTGGGATGGCCGCTAGTCTGGGACGCCACATGCGTGGACACCCCGGCACCTTCCCATCATCCAGGGACCTCGGTTAAGGTGGCTGCCGCCGATGCGGCTGAGCACTTCAAGCGGCGCAAATATGGAGTGGAAACTATAGGGCCGTTGGGATCTGCTGCTCACTGCATCTTTAAAGAGCTCGCGAAGCGTCTCGTTGACGCCACGGGTGACCAGAAAGCTGGTTCGTACCTTGCTCAGCTCATCAGCATTGCTCTTTAGCGCGGCAATACGGCCAGCCTTCTGGGCACACTACCGCCGAGCTCCGAGCTTGAGCCTATTTTTTACCTGTAAATACACTGAGCGAAAAAAAAACTAATTATTAGTAAGTTTTAGTGAATCCCAGGACAAGAAGATTATATACTAACGGTTACAAAACAGTTTTTGATAATAGTAGTTATTTACTAATACCAAAAACTTTGTCCTTGTAACTACTAATTACTACTAAACTGTTTTGTAACCGTTATTATATAATCTCCTTGTCTTGGGATTCACTAAAACATACTAATAATTAGTATTTTTTTCGCTCAGTGTATAATTATTTAGTTTTTTGTTTAGTTTATTTTATTATTATATTATGTAATTTTGCTGTTTTGATAATAAATATTCATAGCAAGTTAACACATTCAACGCCGCGGATATCGCCAAAAATGTGTTAAGTACCTATGACAGTAATATTAAATAAACAAAATCTGACTAGCGGTTAATCTGCAAGCCCGTCTACTCAAGATCTCGTTTCTCCTTGATCCACTCCATTTTCCTATAACAATTTTAATTTGCTTTCGTTCCGCGAACTGCACTGAAAATCGCTCAGGAAATGATTTGTGCATTGGAAAATTATACATGTTGGAAAGCTATTACTTAAATTATTTGTTTAGATAAGTACTAGATAAATAAAATAGTAGATTATAGACCAAGGGAATAAAGCACTGTTTTATGTCACGGGTGCGATATTGAATCCCGAACGTAACGAAGGACTCCAAATTGCAATGACTTAATTCCTGAGCGAAGCGAGGAGATTAAGACTGAGTCCTGAGTCTAGTGAGGGATATAAGCGCGCCCAAGACAAAAACAGCTTTATCCCCGAGGAGTATTCCACTCTACTTTTCTAACCTCTTGCGAGACAAAACCAAGGCTACTATATACAGTAGCTACATTGGCGAAGGAAAAGAAAACTTTGTAAATGATAAAGTCAAAAATTGGATATCTACAATAGAAAAACTCTCAGATATATGTAAAGACTCGCCACAAGCGGCCTACACCGCCCTCACTAAAGCAGCCCAATTTAAATGGTCGTTCCCATTGAGGGTCTTCGTAAACGCCGATCAATCCCTTGAACCTCTAACAAACTCACTATGTACCAGTTTTCTACCAAACTTATTAGGAGGTGACTTTTCATCTTTAGAAGCCGATTTGTTTCCTCTGCCAGTCCTCAAAGGCGATCTAGCCATCCCTGCACTTTCTAGAATGACTAACATAAATTACGAAAAGTCCAAAAAAGGCTGTACAATCTTATTATCAGCTTTACTTGAAAATAAATATTTGGACCTCTTTCAACATCACATATCCCTTAGAGATGCAAGTAAGGAATGCTGGAACAAGATTCTCAAGATGATAATACTCATGAACTCCATTCTGGATAAACTTTCACTCACTAAAAAGCGGGCAACGTTCAATTTCCACGAAAACGAAAACATAATCTTCCATCTGGCTGTCAGTCATACCGGCAAGGAAAGACCATTTTGATTTATCCCCACTGGAATTTAGAGACGCACTGGCACTACTGATGGATGGCTGCGGTAACGAAAATTTCGACATTGACAATGCCCTCTGCTGCAAAACCGGTGGTTTAATAATACGTCGCCACAACGAAATCAGAGACCTTTTTTGTGAGCTATGCCAACACGCTTGGGGAAATGTGGTCAAAGAACCCATGATTACCGAAGAAGACTGTGGACTTCGCGGAGACTTACGATCGAACTGAACTGCCAGAAATTGCTGCGCAGTGTCACCTGGAATACGAAAAGATAGTTCAAAATTTATAATTTAGAACAGAACTTTAGTAGCGGCCAGAAAGGTTGTGTGTAACGTTCCGATACACGCATCGTTACAGATATAACTTGTATATCAGCCCGTTATGCCAAACCTTGTCGAAGGCTTTCGCCACGTCGAGACAGATCGCACCGGTTCTCAGCCCCTGGAAACGAGAAAAACCGTCCAGCACGTGCTCCGTGACGCGGTGCACCTGTTGAACGCACGAGTGCGCGCAAAGCCGAACTGCTCGTCGAATATCGACGCAGGTACTTATGCCAGGATCGGCTGAGTAAAACTTCCATACTAATTTTACTGTCTCGCCGTTTTACTCGGTACGTGTGACCAAGGCATTAATGTGAGCTACGCTATGTCGTCGGTCGCACACCAGCTGCGCTCGCGCCTCGACTGCGCTGACACTACGCACGCACCCGGCACACAAATTGACGCGTGTACCGAGAGCGTACGCACACATACTTACCCAAAGCGCTTACGTTCCTTCGCGTGTCAGAGGTGTGGTAAGGTAAGCTATCCGTACGTACGGCTGTTACGGTTCTAATGTCGGTTTGGTTGTGACACGTACGAAAATATAGACAACGTAAACTTAATTGCTCCTACGCTGACGTACACATAAACAATGTGCATGTATAGCTCAACAACATCACACAACCATGGCTCTACCATTACTAGTAGTTGTGCGTGCTTCGGTAGGTGTGTATATATATGTGTACACATTTTGATCGCTTTGGCTAAGCCAATGGTAATGTCCAATTGTCCATTATGGATGTTTCCAAGTATTTGGTGATCTTGCCTGCAGTACTATATAATGCGCTGACTACCTACCCAATGGTAAAGTTACCATACCGAACCATACCATTTTACAAATAAATGGAGGTAAGTAATATCTTAACATAATTGATAATAGGTTAGCTTGACTAAACCTGATTTAGCATAGGGTACTTAGTCTCGCATAATTAATATGAATAGGTAGGTATATGTAAGTACCAACCGTACCAACCTATTACGGGTTCTCAGAATTCGTCGCTTTAGAAGCTTAGCTAGTTATTAGGTTTTCTTAGAAATCTTTAATCTTGAAAAAAATACTAAGATGCATTACATTTTATTACATTTTGAACATCAAAAACATCATCCCTTGTGAAGTTTAAGCAGGTGTACACCTACTTATTTATATGTGTAAGTCACTATGTTTAAGGATGATTCACAGTAGACCGTTCCGTCATTCCGGCGTGTCGGCCTGCCCGTTTTGGACGCGCGATGGCCGTCGATTTCTTGTACTAGAAAACGGGCCGGCCCGGACACGGAACGGTCTAGCGTGAATCATCCTTTATTCGAATTCCTCCTTTCCAATATATCAAGCAGTTCCAATATATAAAGCCAGGAAGTTACATCACAAATATCACAATTCACAACTTACAACATGTCCGATATGCCGATATCAGCAATCTTTGACTTGCGGAATACACACAATATGAAGCGCTGCTAGAGCTATAAGCCAGGTAGTTTACAAACATGGCCCATAAGCTTGCTTCGCGAAGTATCCAGGGCTGTTATTATACACAACACTACACCTCATCTTAGGCGAACCAGTGACAAGTCGGAACTTCGATCACGCGTTGTTATTATGAATCCCGGGCTCAATAAATACTAGGGATGAGGGGTAAGGCGAGGCAAAACAAGTCGTGAATATCACAGCAGTGGAAATTGTTGAGATTCACAGTATCGTCACGTTTGGTGATTCAAGTTCTGCGAGTTGCGGCTGGCGGGGGGCGAGCGTCGCGCGTCGCTCGCCGTCGGAGTAGTCGATCATGCCATTCGGGCTTCATACTTCGCACACCCAAACTTCTGCATACACTTGCTTACGTCCACATGGTCTTGTGCACATTGTGCTCATGTAGTATTTTGTTTTGCTCATGTTTGTATGAGCATTGCTATACATGTGGGTTGTACCTATACACAAACAGGTCCAAACTTTTAATTTTCCAAGTGTTCAAATCATATATATATAGGTTCACCATAATCCGTTCAGCCGTTTTTGCTTGATTGAGTAACAAACATCTGCTATCAAATAGAAGTTAGTAAGTACAAATCCTACTAATGTTATTATGGATGTTTGTTACTTACTCAATCACGCAAAAAGTCTAGAAAATCATCCATTGAATGGATGAAACAGAGAGTGGAAGTCGCGGGCAAAGCTAGTAGACGATAATTAGGTATGCTGATATCTCTAATCTGTAAATCCTTACAATTGAGGCTTTATAAACTAGTATACGAGTAAATTCAAACGCAGATGCTTAAAAATAACTAAGAACATATATTGTAGTTTTGTCAAAGTTGGGGAAAACTTCGTATTTTGATGAAGGTTTTCTACTTTATTGCTTGATCTAATCATTAAGTTATTGTACTCATTAGACGCAGAATTTTATATTCTTTAACTTGCTAACAGGTAGTGTTAAACGATAATAGTTTTGAATAAGATATTTAGATCAGAAACTTTTTGAGATATTGCAAAAAAATTGTACGTACGAGTACTTATCATTATCAGACGTTGATGTATAATTCTAAGATACGTTCTTTTATTACGGAGCCCTTCCGTTTGCGGTGCATCTCGTGTATTTTTCTTGTCCGTGGAGTTGATATTTTATGAATGTTAAATCGCCCTGGTATTTTTAATGAAATTAATCTTTTGGGGGACCAAAAGATCAGAGAGAAGAAAAATGTGTACAAGTTCTTTTTATCTTAAGTTTATCTTAGAAAGAAATAGGGATATTTCTTTCTAAGATAAACTTAAGATAAAAAGAAATTGTACACATTTTTCTTTGAAAAAAAAAAGATTCGAGATTGTCTGAATTCTTTCGATCAAATGTTCAATTAGTGAGTTGTGTTCTTCTTTTGCCTGCATTTGTTTTTGTAGGTAATTATTTTAAACCTGCATATTGTAATTTGTAAGGCTTGAATCAAACGCCGGCTACGTATATTCAGCGTTTTACGGCGTTTTGTTTCGTTATTATCATCTCAGGAAACATTGTTAAAATAAATGATAATCGGCACTGAGGATTATTTGTTAAAATCCTAGCGGTGTATCCTACTTTTGCGGACATAATCGTGAGAAAACGATGATTCACCCGGCTACTAACATATTCATATAGTGGGTAGGTACGGTCATAGAGAAAATTAATAGATCTATTCATTTCCTATAGGGTAAGGTACAATCAGAATGAACATGCCAACGTAAACCACAGACAGCAGAAAAACCCGCTAAAACATGGATGCAACGTTGAAATAACGTAATCCTAGAGGCTGCTAATTGTAACAGGCTTATCCTTGCAAATGTAGTCTCTTATTTACACATTGCTCAGGTTTCACGGCCCTGGGGATCGACGAGAAAAATAATATAAGAATCGGAATGGAAGGATTTTGCGCTAGGCGCGTATGGTGTTGGGCGTTGTTGTGTTAGGCTTTTATGTCACATGTAGCGCTAGTCTATTAGATTATTATGATTTTACCTTAATATAATACTTGCACAAGGTGGGTCGCGGGTTTCAAACATTTAGCGAGATTTTACAGTGATAATATACCTATTATGTAATTTTGTCATATTATGACCACAACAACCAACAAAATTGTCTAAGCCATGTACAAAAACGTTTTTTCATGCAAATTATGCGAAGATCGAGAAGTTTGCTCTTACTGATCCATTTCATATTTAATTTCTACGAAGTCTATAAGTATTATGCTAAGAAAGAATAAACCGGTTTATTAAGACATATCCTAAAATATACTCTGGCTGTTTACGTAAACAATTTTGTATATTTAAAACAATTAGCTTTGCCCTTTTGCCAGCTTTTGCCCACTAGGTTCGTGTAAAACGTGTTATTTGCTCACCCACCTCTACACATTCCCACCCTGTTTCACCCCTTACAGGATAAAAGCATCCTATGCATGTCTCTGAGACTCACTATCTCCAAAGATACCAAATTTCATTTAAATCAGTATCTTTTAATTAATCTTTTAATCTTGGTCTCTTAGTTTCTACCTGTCAATTTGTGTAACGTTGACTACCAATATATCTATAGGTATATTTTTAGTACGCACTTATCGCAAATACTTAATAAGTATTAGAGGAATCGAGATTGTATTTTTTGACATTACTATTTTTTATATTTTACTTTAATTTGAATTGACATAATTTAACTGTCGAGATAACAATGTTCTCAATAAAAATAATGACATGTAATTTTTTATATTTTATGAATAATTAAATGAGTATGAGTATGAGCTGTGAATTGTGATGTTGCGGTTTTAGTGCCGGCATTTACTTTCGGCTTACATCCGCGTAAGTTTGTTTTGCGAAGCCACGCCAAGAACTAAATACGTGATTGTAACTGTATTGAAAATTCCTGAACCGTTTGCTATAAGAAACTTTATTTAACTTGCTTTTTATAGTAGGTAGGAAATGTTCATTCAATTCAGTTGGTTCGTTCTACAATGAACGGAAGCGTTCTGTAAACTTTTTTGTTTGAGCAAGCGTGTTTCAAAACCTAACTTGCTGTAAGCACTAAATGTATGTATATTATGGAGAGCGTATTAACCAAATATAGATTTTAGTGCTGTGAAGCGATATGGCAATAAATATTAAGTTTAGTGTTAACCACGTTTTTTTAACAGGAACGTTTCTTTATATGCCTATATACGTCCTACTGCCGGGCACAGGCCTCCTCTCACAGATGAGAGGGTTCGGACAGTAGTCCCACGCTGGCCCAGTGCCCGTTATGGACTTCACATACCAACTTGTATGTGAAGTCCACAACGAGCACTTCTTCGTGGATTTATTTATTTATTTTTATTTATTTATTCAAGAAACAGTCTTTTACAAACTATTTTTATTTATGAAATTTTCCCCACGATGTTTTGCTTCCGACTAGCAAATGAGACAGGATTCGAACCAACGACAGGCGCGCCCCTGAACCACTAGTACGTTTGTAGATAGTCAAGTGCCGTTGCGGCCTACTTGCGGAATAAAGTTCATTTATTTCACTGGTTACCGAAGCTTTTTACAAGCTTTTATTTACTTAAGATGCACTGTTCGTATATTAATATGTAGGTACTTATGGAGTATGTGAATTGTAATCCTTTTTTCAGTCACTTGCCGGTATCCGATAGAGGCTACAACTTGGTATTTTTAGGGTTCCGTACCAAAAAGGTAAAAAAGGAACCCTATTGGTTTAACTTTGTCTGTCTGTCACATCGCTAAATATCTTAGGAACTACTTATCCTATCGATTTGAAATTTGGAATAGTTATAAACAAGGGTAACCCAGATACATAGAAGATGGTTTTTTAAATTATTTTATTTTATTTTCTGTGAATAATGACAGATAAAAGGGGGTTCAAAATTTTAAAGTCTGGCAACTATGTCGAGTGGGGTGGCATATGAAAGGGCTTGACTTGTACATTCTGAAACAATTTTTTTTTCGTTGGGTAATTTTCGATTTACGAGGGAAAATGTAAAAAAAAATACCGTTCCCCCCCCCCCCCCCCCCCCCCTTATCTGCGAAGTTTACCGAGAAAAAAATTTGAAATTACTACATAACATTAATATGCATGTATATTTTACAGGAAAAATATAGCCATAGCTATATCTAGTTTTTCTTTTTTTTAATCATTAAAAAACTCATCTATACTTAGTTTGTAATTTAATCACCTTTGCATATATTTTTGTTTTATATTTAATCTTACAAGATTATGGTAAAAATACCTACTTTCAAATAAAAAGATTTTTTATTGAAATCGGTTAATGTGGTAAAGAATTATCCTTGAAAAACCAACATACCTACTATATTATTCAGTTACTCAAATTAGTTATTAAATTCGCCGATAGATGTTGCTGTACCCATCGCTACTTCGCGCTTTAAGACTTTCCCTGTATTTGGGGTCGGGACGGGTACATGTTATGTACGGAACCCTCGGTGCGCGAGTCGGACTCGCACTCGACCGGTTTTTTTTAAATTACGAATGGTGTTGCTCTTGGCCAGCATCTAGCCGGGGGGGGGGGGCAAAGATGAGGCCAACGGTGAAGCGAGCTCACATAGAAGATGCCTATTCACTCGTGCTTTGAAGAGGTCCAGGTTATATGAACTCGGAAATTTTATACCGATGCTGGCAGGGAATTCCATTTCTTAGCAGTGCGTATTATAAAAGATGATGAAAAGCGATTCGTTTGAGTAAGAGGAAACTACACAAGGTAAGTTCGTCATGTTTGGGCTCATTGGAACTGTCTCCGCGAGTAGTTATTGCCTGTATTTGTAAAAATGAACCCTACCAAATTTAGGACGGTCTCTGAGGTTTTTCCCAGAAGAACTAGATACGGCCAGAATCTATATACCGAACGCGCTAACACTGCGCTTAAACGTAAAAGCATACTGTGCCTATCAACAGAAATATACAATAAATTACCAGCCAGAATAAAACATTTACCAACCCAGGCATTTAAAAATAAGCTATCGATTTTATTAATTAATAAATGTTTTTATTCTGTTTCCGATTTCCTGACATCCGATTTGATTTGGTATGATATACCTAATATAATATAGTTATGTAATAGTGTTATTTTTATTTTTAATTTTTATTTTGACGTATAATTTGATAACTTATTTTATTGTATAATGTTATTCTATTGAAATTTTAATTATTATGCTTTTTATTTATGAACATTTATACCATTTTATTTTTGACATGTAATTGTAATTTATAGACGATTGTATTGTATTTTAGTGTGTTTAAGTGGACATGTTTTTGTACGCCAGAAGGCAAAACATAGTGATACCTGAATTTTTCATTGTACATCTTTAACAAATAAACACCTTTGATTGATTGATTGATTGATTGATTGTGGAAAACAAGTGACAAACAGTGGGCAATAAAAGCTTGTACCAAAAATGATTTTTTTACGGAAACTTATTTAGAAATGTACATGACACGTGGGAGAAGCGTTTCTCTTGTAGGTAGTTGTAGGTGGGGAGTGAAGTGTAAGGATAAAAAGTCGCAATTTCCTAATAAACATATGTATGACACTAGGTATGTTTATTATGGCCTATACTACCTAACAACCCTTGGAGTTCGCGGTTATATAAAAAATACAGGAAATGTTATGGTTAAAGTGGGCTTTGAGGAAGCACGTTATACTTTCCAAAATTTACTTATTTCATTAGACCTTAAAACATAGTTTCGATAAGTAACATTCAGTCCGGTTTCAACTAAATTTCAATGTGTTTCGCACAAGCTTCCGAGGGCTCACGGAACATACATATTAGAACGCAATTGGGACGTGAAAGAGATGAATCTATTGAGGCCCCGCTGTAAATGACAGATAGTGAAATTTGTGCGGACAACCCTCCTAACGAGTTTGCCAATACGAAGTTGCATTGCATCTATGATTCATAGCACGAATGCCCAGCTGTAACCACCGGGGGAGATTATATGATTTCAGAATGACATTAATGTTTGATTTTAGTCTATAAGTTTTCGGATTTTCCTGCATAATAAAATAAAGTTTAGTATTTTCCCAAAATAATTTCCGATTATAAACGTGTGTATTTTTTACGCGCGACGTTTTAAAGGAGGGTTATATGTTTGTACGTTTTTTTAATAGATGAAGTTGGTTCTTGAGTAAAATAAAGTTTATAATACCGTATTTATACTACGCTCATACCACACGATCTGATCTGGTAAGGTTTCGAGCTGGCAAGTAAGCCATTGTTCTTCAATAAATAAATACTGCAGGTACCCTTTGTTCCATGTATTGGAAAATCAATTGGCATTGTACACATATTGCCTCAGCTTGTCTTCAAAAATCTTAGTACCGTGTACGTAGTGTTTTCCACGTCGGTACGTGCTCGTTAGAGTAGAATATAATTGGCTGCGCGCGAGTTGGTCGACATTATCACGTCCGCACCAACTAGCCTCTGTAAACAACGCGATTCTTTTAATGTGCCTCTGCGTAAGGATTTTTAATATTTCTGTGAACTGGAAAAATGTTTGTCGTATCATTTAGATCTCTAAATATCGATGGGACCTAGGCATGATACAATTATATACTGCGCCAGGTATGGCAATCCGGTACATCGGTTAGTACTACCCGGTTACTAAAATAATGGACCTGGAATTTGATTCCTCTCACGGCAGGTCCAAACTTATAGTAAACGGGTTGTAAACCACCAAGGTCCATTATTTTAGTAACCGGGTAGTAGAGTGGGTGACACAACCTCACAAGCTGCTACCGTGCCTATCGATGGTAACATGCGGTCGAAAAAGTGTGTGGCGTCGATCTGGAGCGGCAGACCTTATTTTCTTAGACCATTAGGACCGAGGAACATTCACAAGCACACGATCGAACACTAAAACCTTTTGTCATGTTTACTAGGTCTACTATACTACTTCCCAATCTCTCTCATCTATAAGAGGAGGCCTGTGCCCAGCAGTGGGATGTATGTATATAGGCTGAACAAGAGCGTTTTTTTTTTTTTTAATGCAACGACGGTTGCAAACAAGCATACGGTCCACCTGATGGTAAGTGGACACCGCAGCCTATAGTCGCCCGAAACTCCGAAGCAGCCACGCGCGAGTTTCCAACCCATTATTAAATTTGAGGATTCATTGTGTTGACAGCAGAAGGGAATTTAGGTCCCTTGCACTCAACACAGTCCATCCTTAGGAGCTCAAGGAACCTTTCTCACTTCCAGGAACACAACATTATAAGTACCTGTATAGTAAATAATGTTATTATGGCTCAATACATAATCAGAAGCTGTAATGTGTACTAGCTCTGAAAACTTATTGCGTAGGTACCTTTAACGCGCAGAGGGTACAACGTAGTTTAAAAAGGTTAATCCTCGTGGTTTCTAAAGGGAATATAGAGCTAACCAAATTTTCCATTCAGGTCAGCGGCTGCATGTAAGTTTATAAACGAGGGTGTGTAAAGCTAATTGTGCAGCTCCAGAGAGACGTATCATCCGGCTAGTTAGCAGTTTACACAGACGGCCAGCTCGTTAACTGTAAGATAACTTGTTAATTTATTGCGACCGGCTGTTTGTCACAAATGCTACTCGTTACGTGGACTGATACTACAAAGAGCGCTTGGCGAGAAGTTTATAATTCGCAAATTTTGAAACCAAATGCAATCTAATGAAATTAGTTGTTTCTATGAGGCCACTAATTAGTGCAGCCTGTATTCGAAATGTGCTCCTGCAATACTGGATTCTCTTTGGTAAACGCGAGGGATTTAACTACTAAAACATATGAGATAAGTAGGTATACCGTACCTAATAAATTCCTCATATTATATGTATATTCTATTCCTGAGTAAAATGATTTTACTGTATACAAATTATAAATTATGCAATAGGTGCAAATTAAGATGCCATATAAATTTTAAAGTACCCAATCCATTTAATTTTTATCTCCTAGAACGGTCGCAGTTTCCTCCACCCTACTTACGTAAACACTGTTATGCAATGTTACACCAGAGCCAACGCGGGGAGTTCTAGTTCCTGTTTATTTACAAGTTACAACATTATCTAGCCAACAATTTTCAGATAAAAATCGGAATATAAAACGACAAATGTGTCGTGATACGAGTCTTTAAAATGGTGTTGATGGGCAACTGACGACGTGTAAAAAAGGGTTGACAATAAAAGCTTATCTTGATTGCTATTAACAATATCTAGAATGGTACGCAAAAGTATATGATCAAATCAGTTCTTCCATGTTGACTCCATGCTCTAAATTTATTCCATAATTACCAATTTCTCGGGGATTCAAATTTTTACTAAACTTGTATATTAAGTCAAATTACAGCTAAATCAAGAAGGAAGAACTAATTGTTACACTAAGCACAGTATTTCTATAACGAAGTAAGAACAGTAGCTGGCAACCGTCATCGTCGGTTGGATACTTGCCCAACGTTCTGAAAATATAGTAATGTGCTCTTGGCATTCAAAATTATCTTTGATCAATACGATCCTCGGTTACAAACGGGTTATGTACAACCTAGCACATGTTTCGCGTTGGGACTGTTGTATTCCCCAAATCTATTTAAAAGCCGGCTAAGTTTAGCGGTAAGTCTAGAACAAGATTTATACAGCATTAAAATCTTTATTCTTAGATTTTTAATGCGGCGTTTACATGTTTGGTGTGTTAGGGAACGGACGCAGTTATGAATTGATATGCGTATCTAATACAAATCGCTTTGTCTTACGCAGATGTGCGTCCCGCAGCTCACACACAGCCTTGCTGACTCTTCCTCATGCTAAAGTGCATTAAAAGTTGTTTTCTAACACTAATGTATCACGCGTTGATGCGCATTGTAAATTATAATACACATACTTATATACTCGCGGACAAAGAATACGGGTCGGTAAAAAACCATCATATTTCTTAAAATACTGCGAGGTTGTAAGATTTTTCAATCATGTGATTGTCATTATTTAATTTTACATCTATACCTACTGCAAAAGTAACAGCCAAAGAAGTAATGTTTCCAGGTTAATATCGGACTCGTAAAAATCCATGAAAAAATAAAAAAAACGTTAACGGAGCGAGATATCGTCATTTTTAGACATTGATATATTTATGAGATGATCCCGGAAACTCCTAAAAGAACAGTATATTATGTAAATAAAACGAGTGTAGAATATTTCACAAAACCTATTGAGGCTATTTAAACTATATGTAGAAAAAAAATCCTGTAGGAATTTCCAGTACGAAAAGTGGTGTAGAACCCACTTCAATTCTGACATGCATACATTATTGTTAATAGCGGTAGCATTACTAGATTAAAGAATACAAAACAATAATTAAATACAAAGCTCAATGACAAGACTCAGGTAATAATCCACAAGCGCCCTGTCATAAAGCCTTCTTTAAAATACTACTTAACATGAACAACGATGTTCTGTCATCATCCAACACACACACACATCGATCGTTTATTGGACATACTTCAATTACACTGCTCGACTAGTCATTTGCATTTTATTTGTTTGTATAATTGCTAATGCCTTGTTATTATTTATTCCACTAAACTTTGATGACTGTAATGTCCATGATTTCCGTCCGAATAATTTAGACTTTAGATTAATAAATAATCGAGTAGACAACCCAAACATAGATCCTATGTCTCTTTAGCCTGTGAATATCATATCACAAACGTAAACAAAACACTTTTGGTGGACCTTCGGGTAATAGGTCCGACTGGGTAATAGGTTTACGGAATGAGTCATCTGCCGAAACGTTTAGGCACCAAGTGAGAGCGCTTTTGTAGGATAACCCTCTGTAGGTACTCCGTAAATGAGTAGGTACGGTCAACCAAATTAATTTCTGGGCCACTTCGTACCGTGTCACAGTGACAATCTATATGAAAGCCGCTAGTGATAGCGGCGGCTTTTGTTTTTATAAATGTCACTGTGACATGGTACAAAACGGCCCAGAGATCAAATTGGTTGACTGTACATGAAATTAAAATAAAAAAATATATTTTATTGTTTGACATTTGTTTAAATTTGTGCAATGACATTCGACTTATTATTTATTTGTATTGACACTGTTATTCATAAATTCAATTTGTACACTATATTTTTACACGACTGTTGTATTCAATTGTGTTATGACGATCCTTATAAGGAGAAATATAGGGGCGGCCGAGCTTTGCTCGGCGTTTTCCCGGGCATGAGACCTAGCTAGATCGATTGCTCGTCCCCGAAAACACCCACATACCAAATTTAATCAAAATCGTTAGAGCCGTTTCCGAGATCCCCGACATAAATAAATAAATATACAAGAATTGCTCGTTTAAAGAATAATCTGGGCAACCGAGCTTTGCTCGGCGTTTTCCCGAGCATGAGACCTAGCTAGATCGATTGCTCGTCCCCGAAAACCCCCACATACCAAATTTCATCAAAATCGTTAGAGCCGTTTCCGATATCCTCGAAACCTCCGTACATTTGAAAACGATACTTAATCATTCTGCTAAAGCAACTATTAGGGTGTCAAACAACACACAAAAGTTAATCTGCAGTTTTACTCTGTACACTGCAGCGTCTTGTAACACTCGCGGCTTTTGTTTTTAAAATACCTATGTTCCATTGCGCTTGTGGTGGCCAGCACGAATAAGTTCGATTTACGCATCCCGGCCTGCGGGCCCAACCTAGTGAGCCCTCACGAAATTAGACTTTAACAACATAACAATAAGAACTATGATTATAATGAAATTCAGTACAATATTACGAGCCGGCTACAGGGTTTTTCCTTTACATTTTTCACCTCCGTAAAGTTAACAAAAGTGGAACATTTATTGAATCTAAGTGAGGAAAATTGATACAAACGTTAATGGAGACGAGAGCAAAGTTACTTGGAGTTTATAAAGTTACAGTAAACGCAGTAAAGTGAGTTCAGGCAGCGCGGCTCCTCTCGCCGCTCGCTATCGCTAACCACCAATAATTACGGTTTTGCGATCATTCTTGACTGTCAATGAACTCTTGGGCTCATCGAATACCAAATTTTTGGATTATAAATTAACTCTGGGGCTCATTGGTGGGTATACCTATTCAGTTTGAAGACTGAAATCATGTCAATGCCAACTCTTCTATTGTAACTAGTAATTTCGTCGGGATTGTAAATTGGACAAAAATTGCGAAATTGGTTAAAATAGTAGGTTACAGTAGGTTACTTGCAGTAGGTTCGCGTAGCGAATAAAGGTTTGTTTTCGATTGATTTAATATTTGTTTGTGCATGTTTCACCTTTCTCATCTAATAACACATTATTACCTACATAGGTACCTATTTCCTTTTAAAACAAGTGTGCAATGCATTGAATACTGTAGGAATTGGGCAAAATACCAAATTGATTACCTGAATTAGTGTGATCGTTTGAATTTAAATTACAGTAGTTTTGAAAATTTCATTTAAGTGACGGAAAAGTCCCTTTGACCTTAATATATTATTGTTTGAATTTTCGGAATAGAACTAAAGTAACTGTACCTACAGGAGAACTAACTAATGTAACCAATAGGTAGTATATATTATGTAGGTACTTACAGCCAAAGATTGTATCACACGTTTTAGGGGCTCGTTTTTATTAAGGAATAAAATGGTACGTAATTGAGTTTCATTTACCGTACCTACATTAACGCAAACAAAATCTATTTTCATTGAATTTAAAATGTTTTTAATTTTGGATTTAAAGCCCAGGTTAATTGCACGCGTGACTGTCATGAATTAAGTGGGACCTATCAATTCTATTTACAATGTGGAGATCGACTAAATAAAGTATTCTGCACTTAATTATCCTTAAAATACCGTCCTACGAGTGTATTATAAATAACTTCTATTTTGCGGAACCAACAGTTTTACCTATACATCTTGTGTGATGCCGAGAAACCAATTCAATCTAATATCAGATGGCAAGTTTGTCATGCCGTAACTCTAGGTTAAGTCTGAACAGTATTTCAAGTGACTCAGTCTTGACTCCGTAAGTATAGATAGTTTTAGTGCGTCATATTATAAATAATACCACGATTTGCTCCTTGTACTTGCGCAAATTGCGCACTACCTATTTATAAGAAAATACCGAAATTGATGTAGAAAAAAATCCTCTTTCGCTCAGGCGCATTAGGGCGAAGTCCTATCTGTAATCGCACTCGAATTTCTGTCCGAGTGTGCACGCAGGCTAGCGGCGAAGCAAAGCGATTACGCAATGTAGCCGGAAAACCTACAACCAGTCTCCTTCAGCCTTCAAAATAAATTGTCCAACTGTCAAAAATACTCCTCAATTAAAAGTAAAAGAAAATGTATTCCCGCTTAATGAGATTAAAGTTTGAGGGCTCCTCGTCAATTCAATGCCAATAAAGTTAAGCTTCAAAGCTTCTGACTTCTAACCACGAGTTACACTCACACATACAGCAGCACTTAATTGTACATGTCCGTGTAACGCGCGCAGCCTTCGTCGGTGCAATGTAACTATGCAGAGTATAACGCGCTTGTGGCACGTGTAAAATCAGGGCCGCCCCGTTCCTGGTTTGCCGCCTCGATTTTCTGTACGCCTGGTAGCTAGGTTGCTTTTATAAACTATTTGAAAAGTTGATTTCACAACATGGTGCTTGCGAATTCTGAAATAGAAATAAAACTTCACTTTGCAATAAAATTTTACAATTATCAGTATCACCGCACGCTATAGTTTTGAAATGGATATACTCGTAATAGGTACCTATTTCTTTGCAAATTTGAATAGGCTACCTAGTTCGATGCATTTAGTTAGACGTCACATCGAAACCCTTTTTTAACGAGAGATTGCTGATAAAAGTTTACTGATAACTATTCGTTCTTTGTTTGTTATTAGCTATTTATTATTCATGAGAAAGTATTCAATTTAATTCAATTCAATTTATTTATTTAATCACACACAAGTTTACAGTTTATTATACCAAAACACTTATGTGGTAGTTAAAATATAGCAAACACTAAATAACAATAAAAAGACAAGAAATAATATTAATATAAAAACTTAAATGAAAACAACTCTAACAATAAAATGGCACTAGGTATTGCTTATTATGATCGACATGGTAAGAAGATTGACCATACGCCGCCTTTGATTATTTCCTGCGTGGTTGCATTTTAACTCGCTGCTATACATGTGTCAATTTAAAAATTACCATGATTACAGCCTTACAGGCAACGCTCTCAATGATAGTTTCAAACGCTCCATTTGGTGTTGTAGTGTGATAAGAGCCTGATCACAAGTAACGGGAATCAAACGCGCAGCGTAGACGCAGCTACGCCGCATCACTAACCTACTTACTTATACGTTATACGTAACTTATTTGGTAGATTATAATCACCACTTTCTACTAATTTTAACGGGTATTAGAGTTACTAAATTGTACACATTACATATATCCTAATAATATTAAAATTTGCGAAAATTTAGATGTTTGGATGTTTGTTACATAGGCACTAGTCCTAAAGTCGCATGAGTAAGAAAACGAGTAGAATTACTAGGTATGAGAGTAAGTACCAGCGCAGCGGTGGGGTTAGTGCCTTAACCACGCAGAAACGACTGCACGAAATACAATGGAAATTAATATAGGTACAACGAGTTTATAGCCCTTAATATTAGAATTTTATAGCTTTTATATATAAAAGAGCCCTTATGGCCTAGTTGCAGAATAAATGTTTAAATTTAGCCTGGATTATTATTATTTATTTTATTTAATAATCAGAATATACATAATCTTTTTTTCCAATTTACAAAACAAAATTTACCTTAAATAAATAAATAAATAATATAAAAACATAAAATTAACAGGGTCTCACAAAACTGTCGGAACAGTTTGTGTGATCACAGTACAAGTAAATACTGAGTTAACTACATAATTCTACATAATATATAATCAGGTTAAATAGAAGTTACATATAATTGCATAGAGTTAGGATTAACATATAAAAAACTTTTTATCGCCAAAATCATCCCTCGAAGGGATGAAACAGGGAATAGAATTTTACGCGGATGAAGTCGCGGGCAAAATCTAGTATTGCGTAACATATTGTGTGATTCCACATAGTATGTACCTAAAGTGTTCGCTAAATAAGAACGATGGGTCATTCGGTTTGAAATGAATTGATGAAATGAAGATAAAACGTTTCCCTTGCAACAGAACCATTGGCATAGGCCAAGTGACCACGGAATAATTTATTATTCCGTGCAAGTGACTCATGCGTTGAGCACTAAAACGTGGAAAATGAATTCCTATAATGCATACCAGGCGAGTACGTTATTTGTTTTCTTCGAGTACTTAGAGAAAATGACTGACATGCTTGGACAATAAGAGCAGATGATTAATTTATGCGTGTACAAGATCGTAACCTATTATTTATTTATCTGAAAGTCCAAATGACGGACTTAATGCCTCGGGATATTCATAACCAGTCAACCACTGGGCTAAAAATAAACATTTATTCAGTGTAGGATAAGCACTGTAAATCCATACACACATCAATTAACCATTAATAGTATTAATGTTATATGGATTACATCTTGCAAGCTGTATTGGAAAACTTTTAAAAGTACACCATTGCTGACACTCGAAAAGTAGCGGTTGCTTGTCCTGACGAAGCAGTTAGCAGGCAGAGGCCTGTCAAGAAACGACTCAGGCAACCCATGTTTCCGGTTCAGTTCGTAGACTAACTGGTTATTTAACAACATTTTAACAACGCCCGATTTTTATTCATTTTTTTTTCAAACTCAGTGTGTCATAGTCAAAAATCATTGTTCAGTTCATCCGTAGAAACTACCCTATCTACCAAGTTTGGATAGATTTTTCCTTTCATGCATATTTTGATACATTTTTTAGAACTTATGTTATGTCGCATGCAGGAGTGCTAAACTTGCACAATAGGGAAGATGACACTATAAAAATCCAAATTTTCTACATAAAGGCTCAAATTCTCAATCAAATGGCGAAAAAATTAATTCAAAAAAATAAATAATTACGTAATTATAAGGCTTCAAAGTTTTAAGAGTGGGTATTTTCTGTCGCTTTTCCGCAAAACGCACCTTTGTATTAGAGGAGGAACAGAATTGGAAAAGGCGTCTCTAAACAATGCAAGCGGCAAGTCATGTAACAGTTGGGGTGACAACGTTATCAGAGGGTTTGGACCCTGCAGAATACGGATCTGCCTGTCGCCATCTCGAAATTTGAGCCGGAAGTACGGTATACCGGAAAAGGTGCAGCCCATACAAAAAATTTCGTAGTACATTTAATAAATTGTTGCTCTGGTACTCTAAAAGAGGTCCGATTGATATGGTTTTTTGGTATGTTGTGAAGGACAATATTAGCCATGGTAACCTAAAAATTTCGGCCCTCCAGCTCCATAACTTTGGCCGCCATCTTGGAAATAGTGTCATTTTTTTCAGTTCTTTGCTTTTACTGTCGTCAAAGTTCATTCCAGTGCTAAATATAGTTCTACAATATTGTAGAATACAAAATTTGCTAAAACTTTTGTGTACAAAGATTTTTTCCATGACCCCTAGGGACGAAGATATGACAGGATATATCATTAAAAATTGCCACTTTTTTCTAGTTTTCCGTTCATGTTTACATTTTAAGTGCATTTTAGCACTAACTATAGTTCGGCAATATTGTAGATCACGAAATTTGCTACAACTTTTGTATTGAAATATTTTTTCCACGACAATTAGGAAAGAAGATATGAAGTCATCTATGGAGTAGCACCGTTGAAATTTGCTACTTTTGCAGTTTTCTTCTCGTATTTGAGTGCATTTAATCGCAATCTGTAGGGGATCTATGATGGTCGAGTGATAGCGGGATAGACGACAAGATAAAGCATCTGTCACTTTCCGATCTATACCACTTCAATCCCTCAGAAGACAAAATCGTCTATTTCCACGATACCTAGAAGATCGTAGGTACTTTGAATTTGCATATAATTTTGTCTTCTATAATATTGCTGACCGAGAAATGCACTAAAACAAAAATATGTGAAGAAAACTGGAAAAGTAGTAAATATCGACGGTAGTACCCCATAGGTGACATCGTATCTTCTTTCCTGATGATCGTGGAAAAAATATTTCAATACAAAAGTTGTAGACAATTTTGTAATCTACAATATTGCTGAACTATAGTTAACGCTAAAATGCACTTTAAACGTAAATATGAGAGGAAAACTAGAAAAAAGTGGTAATTTATAATGATATCTCCTGTCATATCTTCGTCCCTAGGGGTCATGGAAAAATTCTTTGTAGCCAAAAGTTTCAGCAAATTTTGTGTTTTACAATATTGCCAAACCATGTTTAGCACTAAAATGAACTATAACGACAGTACAAGCAAAAAACTGAAAAAAGTGACAGATTTTCCAAGATGGCGGAGAAAGACGTGGAGCTGGAGTGTCAAAAATTTCGGGATACGATGACAAATATTGTTCTTAACGGCATATCAAAAATCCATAACAATTGGACCATAGTTAGGGTACCGGAACAACGATTTACCAAATGTACAACGAAAAAATTTGTATGGGCTGCACCTTTTCCGATATAACATTCTTCCGGCTCAAATTTGGGGATGGAGACAGGCAGATCCGTATTCTGCAGGGTCTAAACCCTCTGATTACGTTGTCACCCCAACTGTTACACGATTTGCTTCTTGTATTCTACTTCTTCAAAAATGGGCCTACTCTATATTGAACGATCGTCATTTACTGTGGCGCTACTCAACAGTGACGTCACTGAGTAGCACTTTCTCTCTCTAACTACGAACATTCTAACCGTTGTAGCTTCGTTATTTTTTGAGATATTTGAATAGGATTTTTACTATTTGGCATAGTTTTGTCTTCTTTCTATTGCAGTAATTTTTTTTTTTTTGAGTCAACATCCCTATTAATGATGGCTCGTGGATAGACGATAAGTAATTAGCGAGCTCTCCATGTCCAACATGACTGACCAGTCGATGTGGCAGTCATCAGGATGTTGTCGTGCTCGCTCGCTAGTGTTAGGCCGATATGCTGTTCTCGCGGAAATAAGTTTTGTGTCAAAACGGATCATTATGTCAATTGTACATTATTTTGAAAAGCGAATATATAGGTATGTTTATTTTTCCGATAAAAAATACACCAATTTCAGATTCCTTATTCCATTGAAATAAGGTCCAAAAGTGTATACATATTTATGCCCTTGACTGTACCTACGGTTTTTCGCATAGGTACCTACACGATGGTACCCTACGAAATCATTGGCAAGTGAGTGTTGTTTGTGCAAATATAATGCATGCGCACTTTGCTGCTTTTCCAACAAGATGAAAGTAAAACATAATTCTCTCACTGTCTTGTAAATGGCGACCAAGTATCCGATGAAGTAAGCCGGCTTAACCTTGATACTTGATAGTGAGCTCAACTTTTAGTCTTTAAAAGATTAAAGTTTCAGGGATTAGTGATAATGAACGAGGAAATAAAGTTTTTAGTCGTGACCTCAAAATATTTACAGTATTATAAGTTGTAATACATGGACGGTTTTAGGCAGTTCAATTATCGTTAGTGTAAAACCTGAGTGGACGCTCGAGTCGGGCGTCCAGCGGGGCGTCCAGCGGGGCATGCATGGCAAACAATTGAAACTCATACTGGTGTCCTGAGTCGCCGCCGCACAAATAGTATGCACGCTCGCCCGCCCCGCTGGACGCCCCGCCGAACTCTCCGCTCCGAGCGTACACGCAGGCCTTACACTTATTGTCAGATTTAACATAAGTAGGTGACTAAAAGTTGCACAAGACAAATCATAACATTACGCTTCCTTTTGTGTAGCTGTGTCAGCAGTTTCAGTGTGATAAATTGATAATACACTCCAGACCAGGGGTCGGCAATAGGCGGACCGGATACGGACCGCGGAAGGACGAACCGCGGACCTCCAAATAATGTTAAAAATGCTGCATTCCATATTGATTTCATTTCAAGTTTTTTTTATCTGGACCTCGAAATTATTATTTTTCTATCGTATCCGGACCCCACTTAAAACTTGCCGACCTCTGCTCCAGACCATTGATTTACGAGTCATATTATGTATAGCTCTACGAGCAATTTCCGCCGCTTAGCGGGAAAGCGCGGCTACGCGCTACGGCGTAGAAAACGTAGCCGTAGCACGCGTAGCCTACGCGTACCTGAGCGCCCGAACAGTGGATTGTGGTTTGGGCAGCGAAGTAGGTACGTAGGTAGGTAGGTACCTACCTATAGGTCGCAAGTCTATCTGACTTACGCCGTCCTAACTTTCTTTGTTTTGTTTGTTCGAGTAACTACGTACATTTGTATATCGTTCCTATTCGTTAAGGGGATTCTTCGATTCGCTTAACCACGCCCCCTGTGAAAGAGCGTCGCGTGTATTTAAGGCGATATATCGATTGAAAGAGACGCCCTTATGTTTTTCGCTCACGACAAAACGGGATGCGAGGGTCTTCGGTAATGGCTTTTTTAGACAAATCTCGATAAATATCTGACTGTGTGCAGTTTTATTAAATTTTATCTTGACAGAGTTTGGATGAGGTAAAATACCATCATATTAACTTAATCGTGTCTTTTAATAATGCGTTGTTTTAGTAGGCTGATAAAAAAAACGAAAATAAAGACTCAACTTTGGATTTTTTTTCTATCGTGCAATCATATTCGGACATTTTCAAAAACACAATCATTATAGTCAAGAATCATATATCTGATGAAAATGAATCCCTATTGTTTCCTCGTCTGGGCAGAACAGCGTTTCAAAGAACGAGATATTTTTCGTTGTAGGGTCTTAATGCGGCAGATGAGATACAAATGATCAGAAATCCGCTGCGGTTATTATTTTATATGTATGTTATTCTAAAAATATGTATAATGTTGGATTAATAAAAATAAAATAAATATTTCTGAACAATCACACAAATCAAAAATTCACTACGATAGCAAGGATCAAATAACCATTTTTAAAAATACTGTTAAATAAGGTAAGTAATCTGGTCTTTGGAAGTCCATCTCAAACGAGAATAAAGCGGCTTACATACGGTCGTATTTGTGAGTATTTTCTCACTATTGTCAGAGCAAAACATCTGTGGAGCAAAATAAACTTTTCCGTGTAATATTTCATCCAAACATTATATATATATATATATATATATATATATATATATATATATATATATACATTATGCTTTTACTAAAGAGCATGTCATACATTTCTTAGGCAGGGTAGGTAGCTATATTACGCAAACAATATACACGGATATTTATGCATAATAAACCTTCACAAAATAAAAGTACATATGTAAGTGTCCAATCCAAATGTAATAAAAAGAAGCCATCATTCCAATTGAGTATAATACTGTAACAAATACCATTACAAAGTAGGTTTCAAATTGTAAGTATAAAACCTAACATATAGTTAAATTAAGTTAAATCATATTGAACTATAATAAACGGGTCACTCACGTCTTTAACGAATATCGCTCGACATTCTTGTAATTTTGACATTTGTACAAATCTACTATCTCAATTTTTTTCAGGATTTTAATCTTCATAGTTTGGAAATTAGAGGGGAGGACACATTTTGTACGACTTTGGCAGCTAATATCTCACCAACGATTGACTTAAATGGAGAACTTTTTGAGTACCCTCTATATTATTTTTAAAGGCCTATCCAAAAATACCCCCCACATAAAAAAAATCATCTCCCGGATACATGTATGGGGTGCCCCCCCCCCCCCCCCCAATTTTTTTTCCTAACTTCACATAACTTTTATGTAGCGGTTTATAGAATACATCTTCCTACCAAATTTCATAATTGTAGTACTTATAGTCTCCGAGTAAATCGCCTGTGACATTATGACAGACAGACAGACATGACGAAACTATAAGGGTTCCGTTTTAGCCATTCCAGCTACGGAACCCTAAAAATGCTATTTCTTAAGCTTACTTCAGCTCAATTTCGACGGACGATCAATGTACTTGTATTTAAAGTGCACTTAAAAGCGCACTTTAAAGTGTACTTTGCTCTTTACGTAATTACAAATATATGAATTACTTGAAAAATTGTTTATTGCATTACGTAGGTACCTAGTTGTGCCATGACATTAATTAGGTTTTTTAAAGAGCTTAATTCCATTAAACTCAATAAGTTACTTACCTTGGCGCTAAGAACCAAGCTGCTAAAACACTGGCTCAATGCGTGAAGACTTATCTGCTTAGACATAAACGTTAAACAAGTCAGCCAGGTGTAAGTGCGTCCTCAGTGTAAGGATCGCAGCACGTCATCGCCGCGACACGCCTGACGCCCGGCGTGCAGTCAGGTGGGAAATCTGTCCGATGAGACAAGGCTCCACCCGTGGAAAGGGGTCTAATGAGACAATCATAATAACGCACGTCTATTTTACACGCTTCATGTAGCTTGAAATTTATTAGAGAGCTATAAAATGACATGATTGCTAAATACGTAAAGTTGGTACTTGGTACAGTCAAGGGCATAAATATGTATACACTTTTGGACCTTATTTCAATGGAATAAGGTGAAAAAGTGTATACATATTGGTGCCCTTGACTGTAAGTACCTAAACTCTTTGAATAGAAAGTAGCATATATTTTTATAGCAAGGTATTGTTTTGAAAATTGGAAGCGCCCGGTTGCATAATGTACGAGTATGTTCACTATATCGCTATATTCACTAATCCAAAAAAACTTGGATTGGTGCGACCGGTTTTGGTTTTGCCTACTTATGTGATAAAAATAAAATTATTGATCGAAATAGGTCTTCCTCAAAGTTTTCCGTCTGATTGATTGTACTTACGCTACATAAGAATAAAAATGGTACTCTTTCTAAGTATTCGACGAAGGTATTAGAAGTAATTAAAAAACAAAAGCAACTACATCTATCATTGTATTTAACCCTTCTGAGGACTGTGGTGAAAAGTGATTATACACATTTAAAAAAAATAAGTATCGTGTTAACAAAACCACAATTAATTAAGCTTACATAACTACCATGGTGATGTTTTGTACTAATTACATGTAATAAACCCACTACCGTTAATATAAATATCGTTAAGAGCCCACATATGCACTTTTGCCAATGTTTATCGACCTATCAACATCTATAGTGATTAAATATCTGTACTTTCAGTATATTAAGCGTAGATTAACACTCCTATCCGTTTCAAGATATGATATTTCACCCATAATGGATTTAATCGCTAATTTCCTGCAAAGTGATGTAAACCGCAACAGAACATTAACATTTAATTCCAAACTATTGACGTGGTCGTGAGTTTTCGATTGGAGGACGCTGTTGTGGTTAAAAAGCCGCCGACGCCGCTGCCGTGCCGAAACGGCGGATTTAGTTTAAAACACAGGGACAGATAAGTCCTTCTTGTCTCAGCAAAAAGGGGGATTGAGTGTGGAATGGGATGGGAATAAGTAACAGCCCTTCTCGGCGCCCCTGCGGCCCTGGTACTAGTTGGCATTGACTTCAGGGAGACATCCGACGATAAGTTGCCGGATTACAGGCTTCATGCAACTTGCCGACGGGCGACGGCGTTTGTTTGGCAACAAGTTCTTTGACGGCGGAGTTGGTTTGCTCGATTTATTTCCGGGATTCGCAAATACATATACTACAGATATTTAACGTTTTTTAATTAAATAAATGAGAATTTTATTGTTATGAATAAAGTTTAACAAAATATTTTATTACTACGATTATGTCCACTTGTCCAGTATAGAAGTAAACCTAGTACATTGGATTTGAAAAAAAAAACCCGTTGGACTAAAATTTATAAAAAAAAACTGTTTGTTATTCTAAAAAATATTTCTATCACAGTTTACAGCGATAAGTTTAATGATTTTAAGTACCTACCTATCAAGATAGACCATAAATAATCTAGAATGATGTTTGTGCAATGGCATAAATACGCTTTTTCTATTTGTATGCGCAAATAAGGTTCTATTATTAGAACCATCTAAGAACTTCACAAAACGATCGACGAACCAACGCAAAAACTTACGTAGTTCGTTATGAATCAAATGATGTTGGATACTGAGAAAAAAAAACACTTAAACTTAACTATTATCCTGTAACACGGTTATTAAGCAAAAACCCCAAAATTGCTAGTGAAACTGTAAATATCTCGTAAACTACTAAAAATCGCAGAACATACATAGGGGTCCAATTGATAGCTTTTGAGCTGCTCTATCGCCCCTCTTCATTTTGGCGTTGGTTTTAGGGACACTCTGTATACTAAGATATCTGATCAATTTATTGTAACGATATTAGAAATTGCTCTAACGAAAAAGTAGATTATTGGCGAAAATACACACACACACACACATACATACTTTATATTTACCTAAATAAAAATAATAAAATAAAATCATTTATTCAGTATCTTATACTATTTAAAATAAAGGCTGGTGCCTCTTTTTAAGTATTTTATAATACTTGTATTAAGAGTCACCGCTCTTCCACATGTGGTAACTTAAGTAAGTACAATAAGGTAGGTATATTAAGCTTTACAAACATAATTAAAAAACAGAAATAGTACCTAATATAAACATTCGTCCTAATATAAACGTTCATTGTTTTAGTTTTGGAACTCGAATCTAGTCCATTAGATATGTCCCTGCTCAACCCCCGCTGACGTTCTAATAAAGTTCTTCGAAACGAATTTGAGAGCTTTAATAAGTTCAATAATTATTGAACTGTAGGTTACAGTAAATAAACTATGAGGAAAAGTGTCTACTATATTAGACTAACACTAAAGTCTATGTAGTACCTGTTCATCTCGATTTGTAATCATTATACAGTGTCAGATAAACTCAGGAACTCGTTTCGACGCCAATCAAAACTAATTAATAATTAGCACGGTTCCAGAATCAAACAACACAAGTGCAAGGCGCGAGACGTTACAAATTGAAAGAGAGAGTTGGAATACAAACCCGCTTTCCCACATTCCGGCGATAAAAGGGAAAACTGTTTCAGATCGAGTGCAGGACGGAGAGCGGGAAATACAGCCGGCCGGAGCGAGCTAGGTGATATTGTAAGGGCTTACCTCCTCGTGGTTGATGCGAGCCTGGTAGCTCGTTACAGGTCGCGTAACGTCGCGGCGGGTCGAGGGCGCAGCGAGCGAGCGGTCGCTTTGGGTCGGCGGTGGCAACTGCAAACGCATCGTGCTCACAGGGGGTGGTGCATTTTGTGCAAGCGAGACTGCAACTCCCGCCCATTCGCCTCGTGCCTCACTTTCCCGCCCTAGTGTTCTTATTAAAAGATGTCACAGCAGTTCATTATAAAAACGCGGCACTGATGGGTGTCGATGGATCACCGTTAACTGAAATTGATTACAAAACTATAATAGAAAAATGACTTCAAAAATCGTCTTTAGTCTTAAAACGTGAGAGCGTCTCGAAGGCTAACGTTTATCTGACTAAAGCTTGATAGTATTATTTATGTAGGTAGGTCGGAGACATAAACATTAACTTACTTATTCTAAGTAAGGGTTGCCAAATATTTTACAAGCCCGTTACTTTTCTACTTATTTATACACAAACAAAGAGCACTCTTGTTCTCTGAACCACTTTGATGAGATATAGATGCACAATCAGATGGTCAATTCGAGTGCCCTATATTTTTATATATCAGCAATCGGTCATTCACGTTAATCAGCTTGATTGATCTTTTTTCCAAAGCTAAGAAACTATTTCGTCTGACTAAGATTTGACGGTGATAGCCCTGTCGTTATGCGATTTACCTGTCTCGACTAACATCACTTTTCCCAGATTCCCAGAATATACTAACCCCGAGATTCATAACAATCTATAAATGCGAAAGTTTAGATGTTTGGATGTTTGTTACTTGATCCCGAAAAGGGGCTGACCGCATTATGACGAAACTTGGTATAGGTACAATGAGTTTATAGGTAACCTGGAATCTGGATTAACACATAGGAGACTTTTTATCCCGAATATCATCCCTCGTAGGGTTGAAATATGGAATGGAAGTTTACGCGGTCGAAGTCGCGGGCAAGAGCTAGTTATGCATAATTTGCGGATAGCTATACTGGTTGGCCTGCGACGAGTAGTATCGTGGTGATACTTGCCCCGGCGGCTCCGCCTCGCGGCGTCGCGGCCCACACGCGTCGTCCCGGAGACCGCCGGCCTGGGCGCGCTCGTCTGTAATCTTGATTGATTTACATGTGATCTAACACAGTAAATCTAAAGCGCGGCTTAGACTACCAAAAACTTGCGTGCAATTTTCAGTGAATTTTCATTACATTGCAGGGTTTCATCGCATTCATCTTACACATTCTTTAGCCCGCAGCCCGCAATGTAAAGAAACTTGCATGCAAGTTCTTGATCTAATATAGTAAATCTTACAACATTACAACTTGGAGAAAATGTTTTTGTAAATTTCCAGTGTTTTTATAAGTGTAATCAAGAGCAATCCAATTTAAAATTTAAAAATGATTTTTCATTTAAAAATGACGACCGCTTTAGCTTTGTTGGTAGTGACCCTGCCTACGAAGCTGGAGGTCCCGGGTTCGAATCCCGACATTTATTTGTGTGATGAGTACAAATATTTGTTCTTGGGTCTTGTCCAGAAACATTATTTATATTTATTTAAAAAAGTTAGGTAGTATACATATAGTTATAAAACAATAAAGACAGTTAGGCGTAATATTTTATTCAAGTTCATTATCCATTACGGCCATTTTCAGTCAAACTTGTAAATATTTTTTAGTAATTTGTCTACATAATTGTAAGTAGCTTGTAGCGGCTTTAAATTTTATTTTAATACATCAACCCTATCGTTTTTGAGTACCTACTGAGTGATATACTGACAGACAGTCAGATACAGGGACATAATGAAACTATTTTTTTCTATGTTATAGGGAGCAAATGAGCGGATGGATAGCCTAAGCGGTTACCGTCGCCCATAGACACCCGCAGCACCAGAGGATTCAGAAAGTGGCATTGCCGGTCTTGCAGATGGGAGTGCGCTCTTTTCTTGAAGGTTTGAAGGCCATACCGGTCCGTAAATACCGCAGGCGACAGTTCAAATGTGCAAAATTATACGTGTTCCCCAGGCCTGCCTGTTGGAATTTTCCGGGCACCTAGTGTACGGTCTTTAGTACAGTTGAACTCATAAGTAACTGTACACTTTGGTTGTTTGCCCTTTTCAACCACAAGGAACTTAGTATGATAGTTTAATTATGACATTAAAGCGACAAGGCACAAAGGTGAGCCCCTTGTGAGTTCGACCGTATCACTTTATGGACAGGGGTCACGTAAAAATTTAACCCGATCATTGCTGTCGCGCATTCGGGTAAAAAGCGGTACATTTTGCCTGCAAACGACACAAATAACTTAATCGTAAATTGACTTTTTGTGTACGTCGACTATAAGTTATATAAAACTCGAAACATTAAAAGCTGCAGGTAAGTTTGCCGAAAGCCTCGATTAAGTTCCCTTTTTAGACAAGAATAACATATTCCTTTTAACCTAGTTTCCAATCCAATATAAATCACTCGCTAAATCGAATGACGGATAAGTTGGTGACATGTTGCATAATGTGGCAGCTGAATTAAATATACCCCTTGACCAATAAAATTTTAACTATAGACTGATTATATCGTAATACAATACGAATCACTGGTGCCGATGCTCTAAAAAACTACCTATTATTATTTAATAGGTAAACTTCTACCCGTCCGTCGTTTTAGTACTAAAATATAATGTATTGTGAAGTTCTGATTCTTAGACATCTGCCTGTATAACGTATGTAGGTAGGTACTTAATGTGTTTTCAGTACCTATACCCCATGACCAAGTGTCCTGCAATACTCGATAGGTACGTCAAACGAAATTTTGTTACTTAATATATTCAATAGCGTATAGTTATTTTTTAAATCATGTTTAGTCACAAATACGTACTAATCAACATTACAAGACTAGCAAAGTCGTTTTTTTATTGCAGAGAGTCACGTATTGTCACGCAAGACCAAGTCAGTAGGTAATTAAGATTAATTTAGTACCGAATATCTATTCGATTACATATTCAACAACCGATTCATAAAGTATTATCCAATTCGTAAATTAATAATAATAACAGTTTAATAGTGACTGAATCATTTTAAATACCTATCTCTCCCTTATATGAAAATCAGTTCTTATTGTTTTCTTTATAATACGAAATTCTTTATTGTATAAAAGAGCCTTAATTAAGTATTGCTTTCTGCCTATCTCTGCCTTTCTTTCATAACGCCTCATTTTTGTATAAAAATGGTTTTACTCTTTTATATATTTACACACGCTTTGGATAACGCTTCAGTACACCGTCGCTAAACTACATAACAGTATTTTTCAATACCACAGTGAGACTGCGTAAAATCTAATAAAAACTTTATCTTCTAAGGTTGAGTAAGACTGTTGTGAGTTCCAATAAATAATGCCATAAGTACCTTTTTTCATTTCTTTAGCTAGAGTGTGGTTGCCAATATTTTAATGTAAATGTATTGTAAAAGTTTCTTTCCTGTCTTTTGTCATAAGTAAAACTATTGTAGGTGGGATACTACAACTACTGCGTCTTCTATTTTATTATTATCTTCTATTATATTATTTTATCATCATAATATTTATAACCCAAGTAATTGTCGTCAAATTATAATAAACCCAAAAAAAGTCAAGTCGGACAATACTAGGTACAAGAAATAGATAGTAACTATTTTGTTTCTCCATTCATATCTGCTTTTTTATATTACAACGATAATAATAGACTTCATTAAGCGAATTAATTATTTAATTAGGAGCCATCAAGAAACATTGTCCTCGTAACTCTTTAATTATTATTTGTGTGGGATCACTATCGCCCACCCATCATTTATCATCATTAATCACAAGTAGGCCTCATCAGGCATAAAAAATCATTAGGTATTTGCTCCTGCAACATATAAGTAATTATTCTAACAGACTTGCGTAATAACATTATCGAATACACATTTAGACGTTGTATTTTCCAGTTGTCCAAAAGCTTGTTATAAAAACACATACATACATATATCTCAAAATGAACTTGAAAATTAATTCGTCGGAATGTTTAAATCGGAGCTGCGAACCGTCACCCTTCCGCGGTAGGCAACGCTGGCAGTTCCCACAAAGATAGTCGATGCCGCGCGGCTATTACCTGTCCAAATTAGGCGGTATCGAGCCGCGGGCGTCTCCGGGCGAGGGCGGCGTTCACACCAACACTTCAGGATGATGTCAATGTATCAACATCAAAAATATCACCAATACTAACAAAAATTTGGGAACACGACATGACTAATGTACATAAAAACGTTGATTTCTTCAGAAAGCAGCTTAACACATTCGGCGCTTGGATTTTTCTACCGATTTTCGCAATAGGGTATTAAACTAAGGTAAAAATAAATTATATTTTACTTGACTAATAAAAGATCTAACGAAAATACTCGAAAAATATCAATTATTAATTTATTTTAGCTAATTGAAAGATTGTATAAGCATAAAGATTTAAAAAGGACGCTGATTTGAACAACCCTACTCACACTGTCTTAGTGACGTCACTAAGACAGTATTTCCCTACAAACTTCATATTAACAAATCGTTTTTGACATTTAATAAAAAGTTGCTGATTTGACTAGGGGTTTAATACCGTATTGAATCGGATGTACCTATATGCGACTTGTGCCTTCTCTTTATACAGCCACAATACCTTTTTTAAAAGTTTGGAATCGTACTTTTAATGCAATTTATATGTAAAATTTCAGGCGCGCGGAGCGAGCCTGCAATGCTTATTATTATTATTTTTTATTTGGCCTAAACTATTTTACCTTCCAATATGTAAGTAGTGAGTAACGTTAAGTACTTATCTATGCGGTTCATTTTTGAGAACTGTATTATTTAGCCAATATAGGTACAATAGAAATAACGAAGTCTGAAATATACTGTTTTTATAAATGTACGGGCTGTATGACAATTACGAACAACAGGCTATTTATTAAAGCTTGCCTTCGCTGCTGTGTTCCCTTCCTGTGTAATAGCTTATAATTGTAGGCATCTGTTACTCGAGGAATTCCACGTACCTAAATGGTTTTTAAATAAAATAATATTTTATTGGTACCTGTACCAAATAACGCCACCACTTGGCAATTTGATTATTACTATTTCCTGATTTGTTAATTATGAATGAGAGACGATAATTTTGAACGAGGTAGGTATCCAATCCAGGATGGGTTTTGTAGTGTAGCATCCCCACAGCACTGTACAGTCAGCCCATGAAAATGTTGAGCATACTTAGAACCTTGTCACATCGAAATCTAAGAAATATTTAGACTGAAACGTCATAAAATTTTAAACCTCTTTAATTTGACCAAGTACTAAAGTGCTCAACATTTTCGTTGGCCCACTGTACGTTTTATTTTATCACTTCGCCAGCTTGTTAAACCCATGCCAAATTACAGCTCTCTAGTAGTAAGGTTACGGAGCTAAGCCGCAGACAAATCGACATACGGACATGCCGAAACTGTAATCTTTCTTTTGTTTACAAAGGAACATTAAAAATGACTTTACAATAGGTACAACATATCAGACAATAAAGAAGTAAATAGGTTGTTGATGTTATAAACTGTTATAATATCTTCTAACTAATCCAATTGCAAGATATGGAAAAATCGCTGTCTTTCAGAGGCGAAACGTTTTCGAGTATATGCATAAGATTTAGACCAACTATCTCATTTGCCATACTAAAAAAAAACAATTAAATCGTAACGTAAGTTTCACACGTTACACCGAGAAATTTAGAAACTTTGAAACGCTGTTCTGCCCGGACGAGGAAACAATAGGGACTGATGTTCAGATATATAATTCTTGACTATATAATTGTGATACTGACAATAGCCGAAACATGATTGCTTAAAATTTTCTAGATAGAAAAAAAAATCCAAAGTTGAGTCTATATTTTCCTTTTTTTACTCAGCCTTCTAAAACAACGCATTATTAAAAGACACGATTAAGTTAATATGATGGTATTTTACCTCATCTAAACTCTGTCAAGAGGAAATTTAATAAACCTGCATACAGTCAGATATTTAATATAAGAGCCTTTCTCGGAGAGTGTTGCATTCCGTTTTGTCGTGAGCGAAAAACATAAGGGCGTCTCTTTCAATCGACATAGGTATCGCCTTGAATAGCTCCTGCTATTAACGGACCACCCTTCTCCAAATTAACACCATTGTAGATGCACCGCAGCCGCTGAGCGGGCGATGTTTTGAGCAAATAGTGACCACATCATCATTCATTATTGCTGCTTATGACAAAGCGGCTTAGAGGTAACACGCTGGTCGATTGCTAATTTCGTGCTAGCGGCGGCCGCTCCGTCAAATGGACGACAGGGCTTGTTCCAAATTTGAATAGGCAATTTTAGGAGCGATTGATTGGTTTCTGGATTCTTATTTGATTTAGTACGGCAATTATTGAATAATAGTCATGGTAATATTCTATATGCAATATTTAGGTAAGGTAAACGCCCAATAGATGACTCATATTCACCTCTGTAATCATGACATAAGATTGAAAGTGCCATATATTGGGTCAGTGTCGAACACAAGGACGCAACTACCTAATCTAAATCTATCCAGCGGTCAAAATATAAAATTAATATGTATTTAGTAACATCACAAAACGTATCTGGGCATTAGGTGTCATTTATCGGTTTTTCATTTTGCATCGCTCACTTTCGTATACCGACCTCTATCTCTATCGAATAGGTAAGTACCTAACTTACCTATTCGATAGAGATATATCGAGTTCGATATGTGTTACGATATCAGGAGTTACCATGTAATGATCTTGATCTATTTTATAATTCGGTGAATTTGTATTCGAATTTTTTAAGTATTCAGATACGCAATTGAGAAAATAGAAACAAAAGAAGACATTTTCGTAATTTTAAAGCCGTCCTCTCCCGGCGAAAAAAATATACAATGCCATTCTTTTGTTATCTGCCCTGGGATCCCAGGGACTGGTAGACGACGGGTAATCCAAACACAAATTATAATAAACAAACCCAAAGTATATCGGTTATTATTATTAAATGGTATCGTGTGAATGACAGATACAGGTTATATTATTTATTTATTTAATCTTTATTTCGGACTCACATCCATATATTGTTAGTAAATTAGGTATTGCTGGTAGGGCTGTGGGTACATTAGGTTATGTACCCACAGCGCCTTCAATGGCCAAAAAATAGGTAATGCTTCATAGACAGAATGATTCATTGCATTCAGCCAATTTTAATATTACTTAAAATACACTATTTATAATAAGTATGGACCTTCATATCGCGAACTCGCAGCTTAGTAGTTATTATTTACTAAGCATCTTGATATCACTTGCAGACAGAGCCACAGTAGCTATTTTGAATTTAGGATTGCGTACAAAAATTTTACATAAAAGAATCCTTATTTTGCGAACGTGTCTGGTCATCTGTATGATATATCACATATCTCACTAATGCTATCGATTAGGAATTTGAATGCAATTAAAACTAATAACTATCAATGCTATATATCTATAAGTAATTTCTTTCATGTGTAGTAACGTAAACAGTCCTCCTGAAAGCGCTCTCTTTTCGCCGCTCTATGATATCGAGAACAACACATCACTAATTGAAAAGCATTAATCCTGTCTCGATGGTGACTATCCCGGAATCCCGTCGGCCGTCGGCGTTTCCATCGATTGCGCGGTGCATGTAAAATGCAGGGCTGGCGCGCTGATTGCATTGGATTACTTCGGCGTAAGATTATATTAACGCGACGGCAATAGATTAAGGCGATATATTGATTGAAAGAGACGCGCGTATGTTTTTCGTTCACGACAAAATGGGATGCAACACTCTCCGGGAATGGCTTTTTTAGACAAATCTCGATAAATATCTGACTGTGTGCAGATTTATTAAATTTCCTCTTGTCAGTACCTAGATGAGGTAAATACCATCATATTAACTTAATCGTGTCTTTTAATAATGCGTTGTTTTAGTAGGCTGAGTAAAAAAAGGAAAATATAGACTCAATTTTGGATTTCTTTTCTATCGAGAAAATTTTAAGCAATTATGTTTCGGCTATTGTCAGTACCACAATCGTATAGTCAAGAATCATATATCTGAAAATCAGCCCCTACTGTTTGCTAGTCTGGGCAGGACAGCGTTTCAAAGTTTCTAAATTTCTCAGTGTAGCGCCTACGACTCGGACCGATCGACGTTAAAATATGTATATGGCGCCGCGGTAGCTGTCATCCCTTAACTTGTCAAACGTTCCATGAAATCTGATTTTAACGCTTACTATTACAGACGGTTTGGTCAGCCCACCCTAAGCGATAAACAAGATAAATAATCGTGACGTAAATGGTATTACGTCCTATTTCTGCTTGCACTCGCATTTTGCATGAAAACTTAATATCCAATAGTCGGCACCTATTCTATTGTTCACTTTTATTAATATTAAATTGAATGTTTCCTCAGTGTCGAGTACTGGGACGTTAACCAGTTCTAACTTCGGTATTTTGTTTTAAAAGCAGTTCAATTATGTTAAATCTCTCGATTAACTGTGAATTATATACTCATCTAAAAGTATAGTATATATAAGAATGGGAGGTTAATCTGACCTCTAATAAGTATCTAATATATTCTTAAATTCTAATATAGCTATCATTCGAATACGAAATTGCGGGTCAAACTGACCTCGAGATATGAGTCTCGGGATACACAAGTACGTTTCAGGCTGTGCCTAGTGCCTCGTCGGGCCTGAAGTACGTAATCTACTTATTGTACATCTTTTTAGGACCTGTTTAATTAAGTAGGTAGATATTAACAGACATTAACTATGTTTTAGTGGCCTGTGAATAGGTATTGAATTATCATCAAAATGATAGTAAAAATAAGTTTAGTTGTTAATATCAGTGTATAAATGGATCGGAATGGGAATCTTACTAAGTTTTTAAATGAGTTGTGCTGAAAATGCACCTCTGCTCAGACATTCATAATTATCTCAATTAACAGTCTCATCGGCTGGATTCCCAGATTAAAAACCATACAATATTGATATGACATTCGTTTGAAAATTCAGTGATAGAATTTGCAGACGAAAAAAAGTGATTTTGTTTCAAATCCTAGGCCTAGCACGTGTTGCGCTCGAGAGTATGTCGGTGTATCTCGAGCTATCCGTCACTTTCTAACAGCGCCGATCAGAAAAAGACGCGTAGCGACGCGATAAGTGGAGATACTCTCGAGCGCAACATGTGCTACGGGCGCTGTTAGGCAAATGCATTTCCAGCGCCTCACCCTTTACAAAATTTAGTTAGTTGGTTGTACGTAACACGAAATAGTAACTAAACCATTAAAACACATTTTCAATATCGCAAGACTGCAAGTGTCGATTTACGTCTTTATAAAAATAAAACGGTCTTAACATAAAAAAATAGAGGAATCTAATTTTGGTGTGGTTTGATAATGCGTATTGATATTATTGATAATCATCATCCTCTTAGCGTTATCCCAGTACAGTTGCATCCTGAAGGATGCCTGGGGTCCGCTACCATCCCAAGATTTGACGTAGGCACTAGATAATGCGTATTTGATAATATTAATTAAACAATATTTTCTAAATCGCAAGTTACATATTAGGCTAGCTTAGGTAACTAAGAGTACGTAGTTTACGAGAAATATTTTTCACCTCACTAGCTCGGAAAGCCCTTTTTTATTCTTTAAAAACAGATAGCAAAACTGCATTTTATCCACATGTGTGCAAAGTAATTTTGAAATCCGAACGTGTTCGTAGTTACTTTTTTAACATAATAACATGTAAGGCTGTGTTCCCACTATCCGATACAATATCGGTGTAGGATTCGTTACCGATAAAAATGTATGGAAAACTGCTTAGTGCTCACACTATCCGATCCGATATCGGTCAAATTCGTATCAGATCCGATATCGGTTAGTGTGAGTGGACACAAAACAGCCAGGACAATTTTCGCCCATCTGATTTTTTTTTCAGGTGGTGTGAAAAAAATCAGTCCTTGGATTTCAGATTTTATATTTATTTTGAATTAAAAAAATATATAATTATTTTGAATTTTAAGCAAAAAAATATTTTTTTTGCAAAAAGTCGTCATTATACTCCATTTCGACTGATAGGGATAGGGATTTCAAATTTTACATTTATTTTGAGTTTTAAGTCGAAAAAAATATTTTTTTGCAAAAAATCGTCATTATACTCGATTTCGACTAATTTAAGAATAAGGATTTCAAATATTATAACTATTTTGAATTTTGAGTTCAAAAATTTTTTTTTGCAAAAAATCGTCATTGTACTCGATTTTGACTAATTCAAGTATAAGGATTTCAAATTTTATATTTATTTTGAATTTTAAGCAAAAAAAATATTGTTTTTTGCAAAAAATTGTCATTATACTCGATTTCGACTAATTCAAGGATAAGGATGTCAAATTTCATAACTAATTTGAATTTAAAGCAAAATATATTTTTTTTGCAAAAAATCGTCATTATACTCGATTTCGACTAATTTAGGGATAGGGATTTCAAATTTAACATTTATTTTGAATTTTAAGTTGGGAAAACATTTTTTGCAATAAATTGTGATTATACTCGATTTCGACTAATAAAGATTTCAAATTATATTTTTATTTGAATTTAAAGTAATAAATTCTTCACCCAATTTTGCTTTATTTATTTACTTTAGCATTTGTTTTTGAATTTCGCTTAATTTTTTTTTGCGTTTTTTGTTCAAATTTAGTTTTTATTTTCTATTTTCATGAAATGAAAAATTGGAAGAAACCCAATTTTTTTTATTGTTTTACTTTTGTTTTTCCTTTTTCTATTTCCTCGCTTTAGTGAGGTGAAAAGATTTGTGTTACACACGGCTGCAAAGTTATTTTACGTCTCGTGTGTGGCAACACTAGCTATGCTCAGGATTCTAATTTTGAACCACTCGCTTCGCTCAGGATTCTATTTTCGAACCATATAGAATCCATTCGCTAGCTCGTGGTTCAACCCTATAATCCATTCGCTAGCTCGTGTTCCAATTCCACACTCGCGGTTAAAATACAACTTGCACCCTTGTATAACAAATAACTATTAAGGGCGCTCGCAAATATGCTTTCCCGTATGTAGAGTAAATTGCGGAGCGCTACGAAAAGCACGCTAATGTTGTATACAATACAATACAAATACTCTTTATTGCACACCTCAATTAAAGGACACAGTACAATACAAAAAAAAAACACAATAAGTGGAGGCAAACAACAGGCGGTTGTATTTTCTTTCTTTTTTTTAAAGCTTGTCAGCGTAATTTTTATTTTTATACAACGACGGTGGCAAACAGGCGTGCGATCCGCCTGATGGTAAGCGGACACCGCATCCTATAGACGCTCGCGACTCCAAGCAAGCAAGTTACAATCAATTATCTCTTAGCCGCAAATAATTTATGATAAACACGAACACTTACTTACACCTACATAGCACACACATAAATACAACGATTTCTAGCAAATACGATGTTTCGAGACTTTCCAACTACTATGGAGATAGGACACTAACAACCGCATACCTACCATATTTACGAAACACTTTTCCCGTGAACCTAAAAATCTAAGTTTAAATTACTTAACTTAACTCTTATCAAGGTACAAAAAAGATGAGTAAACCATAATATTGAAAACCTATTCCAGAAACAAACTAATAAATAAATAAAAGGTTTTATGTCACACCTGGCCATAAAGCGGCAATTACCGCACGCTCCGCGCGCGGGAAATCCCACTTCCTGGCCAGGGGGTAACATAAAATTGTGTACTTAACACGGGCGGTAATAAAGAAAGCCTCAGATCGCATATTTATCGCCCTTGCCTTCGGCTCGGGCGTCAAACACCTTCGATCTGAGACATTCTTTGTTTTACCGCCCTTGTTAAGTAATGTACTATTGTGGATCAACGTATTTTTGATCTTTCTTTGTAATGTACCTAAATATTAATAAATATAAAATGAAAAAGAAACCATTAAGTCTAACTTTGTGGGAAATCCCATAAAACAACTTTATTCTAAGGTTTTGTTATGAATGCATTCCATACATTGACAATGTCGTGAAATACATTGACAAGAGCCCGATTCACAAGGAACTGGCACATGAAAATGACTAATAATTAACCGTTAAAAGTAATTTTACGAGTAATGTGCCTCAATTAGTGATTGAGCTTCTTAATTAGTCTTCAACGCCATCCTAATTAATCTGTACTAACAATTTAATTAATTAATTAATTCGTTCAATAATGGGTTTTAATCCTTTCCTAATTCTATTCACATTAGATAATAAATAAACAATAATTACTCAGACTATTAAAATGAACAATTAATTAATTGCTTAGCCATTGCAGCTCTATATCTAACTACCTAGAGTGTAAGTGGGGTAAGGATATATAAAGACTTGTAATCTATACAATTATTTATTTCGAAGTGAACCTCCAGCGAAGATGGATCTACACTTACATTTAACTTTTGCCTTCCGTGCCTTGGACCACAAGTGGGGGCAACCGGTGGACTTGGATACAACAGAAGATTATTCGATTGGAGCTCCAGCCTTCGTCGACTACTCATTTACGACTTTTTCATCTGAAGAATATTTACGGACGATGAAGAAACAGCGAAGGGACCGGCCGAAACCATACACGAAGAAACGGCCCAGTTTTACAGATGACTCGTTGACGAATATCTCCGTGCACAGAATACCGTCAGTGTCTGACTTAGGAGGGTCAGTCTCATTACTTACCTCTAATGTCACTGGATCTAGTGACTTGTCTACAACTTCAGATCTGTCGAAATCGTTGTCGATAGATCACGGCTTTGAGGAAACCACGGAATTCGACGACGAGCTTGCATATTTGAAGAATATGAACAAACCCTTGGACAATCCAACGGAGGATGTCATGCCAGGTCCCAAAAACATTTCGGATCCTGATTCACAGGCGAAGAAGGTGCTAAATAGCTTCTTTGGTAAACTGAAAAAAATAACCACATCATTGGCCGACGCGAATATCGGAAGAAAACGCCGAAGATAGTGTGCAGTTAATATTTTTGTCAATATGTTATATAATTTATTGTACATGTAAATATAAATTTATTAAATATTTATTTTATACATATACCTACTAAATGTTTTTAAAGAAATAAAATATAAAATTAGTAATATTTTCGTTTCTATTTATTTCTGAATCCTTGCTGGGTCTACCTTATTGGGTCTACTTATAGTCTGGTGATTATTATTGATCTACATTCCAAATAAAATATTTTTAAATTGTTCCTTTAGTTTCTAATGTGCAAACAAATTTCATGATTCTAGGTCAAAGTGAGCCCGATAGCTCAATTAAAAACATGGTACCAAAATATGATTTTTATAAAACCTATCCGTCGCCGAAGTATGACTTTTCACGGCTCCAAGGAATTGCAGAACAGCATTCGATTTTTGATACCCACTACCTGATATAAATTGAAGCTATCGTGCCTAATTAATCAAAAAACAAAAATAACGAATTATAAATAAATTAAGTAAGTAGCCTTTTTAATAATTCATTCAACTCATATCATAAAATAGAAGCTGGCAGTCGCTGGCATAAATTATGCACAAGTACGGGTGATTATACCTACAAAAGTTGGGCAACTTTTAGGGATATTTTGTTAACGACATTTTTTATATAAAATTCCTACAAATTCGGGTATAAACGATAGGTAATCTAATGAATATATTGCTCGTGCTTGGGCCAGTCACTTTTTCGGCTGGTCTTTGTCTGATGAGTGATGACATTGAGTTGTCCAATTTTTGTATAAGGGTCATTGTCAGTCGGAAAAACAAAAGTTGTCCATTCGGTGGTCAATAGTTAACGGCTTGTGTGTGTGCATGTAATTTACGTTTTTATTACATGGATTTATATAGACACGGAATTACAGATTATGCGGGTTATAGTGGCCTCGGTAAGAGGACTTATACGGCATTTCGTGAACAAAAGATTTCCTGTATCAGGGTAGGTCCTTTAGGACCCAGAGATGGATTTTCGAAGTAGAGCCCTCGAAATTTTTTATGTCAAATTTTTGAGGGGGGGGTGAGTCCAGGTTAATCTTGATATCTGCGCCAGTTAAGCTACTGGGTCAAGTTGGGTGTCAATTTCGAGTAAATCAAGGATGCTAAATTCATTTCTGGAATTATTTTTGGACCATTCCATACAAAATTTTCGAAAATTTACAAAAAATAGGTAATTTTTCATTCATACTGAAAACAGAAAAATGGCCATAACTTTAAAAAACACCTGCACATTTTGGAAAAAAAATAGGTCTTCAGAAAACCCTGTTAATATTATATTTAAAAATATATACTTCAAAAATATACCTACTGTGGAAGTATTAAAAAAAATAAAAATTAAAAGATAGAACAAAAAATCAAATTAATTAAAAAACATAGTTTGTGATCTTGGAATGGTAGTGGTGGGTTTATTAACTCAATAAAAACATATTTCATGTCAATTCACGTCTTAAAATATTAAAAAAACAATGAAATATATCAATTTCGCCCTAAAATTTCACGTAATAATTTATCAAATTTTAGAGAGCCGCCCTGCTTCGTACGAGTTAACGATTTACAAAAAGTCTTAGCTTATGTTATTAAGGACTAATGTAGGTTTCTATTACAGAAAGAATTTTTAAAATCGTTTGATTACTTCTAAAAATAGGCCCCTACAAACGATAGTACAAATTCGAACTCCATGAATTATATGGATAACGGCTAAATTAAAAAAAAATGCCAACTAACATTAACGGATCCTGTCCAAAATAATATTGGATCAGCCTAAAAGTACTGCCTTATTAATAATAATAAAAAAAATGATATTGGTCCACCTTGTAAGTAATAATTAGCATTCTTATACCGCGGAGATACCTTTGTAAATTGAAGAGTGTCCATTTTCTCATGGATCCCATTATAAGATCTTGACCAAATTTAAAAGAAAACATCATTGAGGCAGCCCCTTCCAAACCAAAAAAAAAAACGCGATATCGGTCTTAAACTAGCAAAGATATTTGTGAACATATCTAAAAAATATTTACAGTTGAACACAGGACCTCATCTTTTTTTTGAAGTTAGTTATGTTTTTTTAAACCCAGGACCAGTATAAACTGATAAAGATGTTGTACTCTCCTTCTTCGGCCTCCTCGACGTCATCTTTGCTGAAACCCCTGGTCCACACTGGACACACATTTAAAACCATCAGTAATCGCATTTGCGACTACCCACAGGTCTTGAAGCAGCGTGCACGGCATTCATTCTCGCTTTCAAGGACAGTGGCCTCTGCAGCTGCTCTTGCAGCTAAGTTCTCGTGCCGCATTCCAGATTCTGTGTTGGGTTGTCCATACGGGCTGCCACTGTTCCTCCTTTTATCCACTCGTCTGTTAGGGAGGGTATATATTGTGTGTCATTTAAAGTTTGTCCCCACAAGTGACCTGCTTGATAGGCTGCCCTAAGCGCATGCATACTGAAACTAAAATCTATAAAATATTACAGTGTAATTTTTATCACAGTCATCGTTTTAAAACCTGAAAATAACTTAGAGGAACTATCATTGTTATTAGTCAGACACGTCGGTATAGTCAGGTAAGATTCTCTATTAGTTATTTTTACTCTTAAAAGTGGAAAACATTTCAATTCGGTGACTGTACCCAGTAGCTAATAACGTATTTCGGTACTTACCGATCCGCCCGCGCAGCCATCTTGCGGCCCATGATATTTTTTTCTGTCATAATTTTGTAGGCAGAGCTATATTGATATTTATATATTTAGAATCTGCATAAAACGAGCTTTCTTATAGTATTTATTTCATTATTTAAATCAACTTTTTACATCCAATATCAGAGCGCTGAATCAAAAAGTAAAAATTAAAAATGTATAAATTTGCGATTTTAGTCAGAAAATTGTTCCAAAATAGTAAAATGTACGATCAGATATGATGTCGGTGTATTCCTTTTATACGAAAACGATACCAAACTTGCCTTAGTAGATATAAGAAAGGAGTCAGCTTAGTTTGAAATGTACAGGTCGGCTGCTATGTTCGGACCCCCCCCATTTCTTACCACGTGAAAAATCCGGGGGGCTCTACTTCGTAAATGCATCTTTAGACTATAGATATCAATCCTGCCAAAGGAAATCTTTTGTTCATAAAACGCCGTATTTTCCCTTTTCTTGTTCCGTACAGATGCCACTATTATCAGATCAATCAATTAACCTTTGTAGCCCTTAACTTTTGGCATGTCCACCGAAAAGACGCGCACCTAAATCTGACAATGACCCATAATCACCCGTACCTATGCATAATAAACGTAACCTGACCTAACCAACGTGCACATTTTTCGGATTTAGGTACTATACTTATACCAAACATTGCAAATATGCACGACTGGCGTTTAACGATGTCGCCCGAATATCAGGGGAAAGTAAGACAAAGACAATACAGAACTGGTGCTATCCCGGCAGCTACTTACCTTGTAACTATCGGTAATGACACTGGGGGTGCACCTACCACCCGATCCGTATGCGCTTTTACTTGTATATAATTGTCGGCTATTAAATATAAGAAAATACAGGGCTCCCTTTCTATTTTGTGGCGTTGTGATCTTAGGACAAGGCTAAAAATATATTAGCTAATGTATCATATCATAAATTTTAATATTGGGTTTGGAAGTCGAAGTTGATGAAGAGCGTAAAGTCTAGATATAACAACAATAAATATTGTTCGAGTTCATCCCTTAAGGCGCTACACTGAGAAATTTGGAGACTTTGAAACGCTGTCCTACCCAGACTAGCAAACAGTAGGGGCTGGTTTTCAGATATATGATTCTTGACTATATGATTGTGGTACTGACAATAGCGAAACATGATTGCTTAAAATGTTCTCGATATAAAATAAATCCAAAGTCGAGTCTATATTTTCCTTTTTTTCCTCAGCCTACTAAAACAACGCATTATTAAAAGACACGATTAAGTTAATATGATGGTATTTTACCTCGTCTAGGTACTCACAAGAGGAAATTTAATAAACCTGCACACACACAATCAGATATTTAACGAGATTTGTCTAAAAAGCCATTCTCGGAGAGGGTTGCATCCCGTTTTGTCGTGAGCGAAAAACAAAGGGTGTCTCTTTCAATCGATATATGGCCTTAAGGCGGTGGATGGATAATAAGCTCCTGAAATAAAATATAATACCAAATAAATTCTAACGCGATGAATGAGTTCTAAATATGCGGATGCTAAAAGGTTTATTTATGAAAAGCGACAGGCCTAAGAGGTAGTATCGTATGAAATACTGTTTGAGTGTAATAATCAGCGAAAAGGCACCCAGACGCAGGTAAACACTCTGCGACGGGAACTCACTTTACACTAATCAGGTGAGTGCGGTAGGGCGGGCACCCTCGTGCGCGAATCCGACTCGCATTAGGTCGATTTTTTTGTATCGATTCGAATTGAAAAATATGTTTCACATGAAAATTAAAAGGCGCTGAAGGAAAGCTTATTCATTGGCCGTAATTGTAAACTTATGGCATCGATTCTACTGGTTTCAAAACCGTTACTGATTTATGAATAAAATATTAGAAAGTTGATTGTGTGTTGACTCGCGGTGGAGAGTCCTCATGTCTGGGAATGCACAACGTGGGAATAATTGCACATAACAATGTGTTCTATTCCCAAGAAATATTCAATGTACTTCTGAATTGCTTTCCAAGTCAAAGTTAATCAAATAAATAATCACCATTCAACACAACAATTAACCTAGCTGGAAATAAACCTAGCTGGTAAATACTAAATTTCGAAAAAAAAACCCTGGACATACATAAAAACAACGACAAGCCTCCCTTCTTGAAGTATGTAAGTACAGGGTGGGCAAATAATAGGTATACACATTGTTTTTGAAATGTTATTCTAGGAAATATATAAATTATTAAGCATCCGTATCTACTCAAAGTAAATTTCATGAAATGACTGTCATATTTGCCGCCAAAAAAATGACGGAAAAAAAGTTGTATACCTCCAAGTTGCCCACCCTGTATAAGTAGTTGCTGAAATAAACACTTGTGGCAGATACACAAAGTCGCACCTTTAGGGTTCCTTTGTTACCTTTATTATTATTTATTTCTAATATCATCTCATATCTAATATCTATTTCTATAATCAGGGTATAAAAACATAAAATTAACAGGGTGTCTCACAAAACCGTCGGAACTGTTTGTCTGTGTGATCCAGTAGGGTCGATGCCATAGATACATTTACACTTTTGTATCCAGTGAACGATTTGTATCTTTTGGTACAGAATTCTAAAAACGACGCTTAGGTACCTACCTATTAGTCTTAAAATATAGATATGACACGGGGTCTAAGGATGAAATAGCTGCACTTTCTTATATAGGTCCAGATATTTTCATATTTCGGGTTAAAATGAAGCGAAAGGTAAACGGGCAGTGTGAAAGCAAATGTTATTCTTTAAGCTACACAAACGCGCCTGTTGGCGTTATGATGCTCGCGTTAAGCTCGTTTTACAACGCTTTTAAACAAGGCACTTTCGTCTAGCAGAGCCTTCAAGGGGGAGAAAAGAACATGCAAGTTTATGGCTGTGGTCCGGATGGATTCTGCCGAAAATAATTAAAACTTTTACGGCCGATCCGTGTAAATGATCGCGTTCGTATTAAAGTCCTCGTGTGAATACGAATTTGAAACGTGACGGGAAAACTGCCTTTTCATAAACGCTTACATTACACAATTTTATTCATTTACTTTTTTGTAATATGTACTTAGGTATGAATTATACCTGTAGGAACATATCAAATATGAGATACAAATACCAATTTAATATTATTCAGAAAAAAATTAACACTAAAGATATTGAATTTAAACACGGTTTGCGTTTAAAAATCTGTAAAAAACTTGAAATGCCTGTTATTTTGCAAGGTAGGTCCTTAACGTATCTTCGTATCGTATTTTTATTTTGTTAGGTCACTAATTCAAAGATTAGTTGCGGTAGGTACCACCGGTAGGTAAATTTTGTGATATATTTTCCAATGTTTCGATCAAGTTTGATTTATAGGTTATTGGATAGGTGCTGCAGGTACAGAGAGTATGGTAAATTAGTCCATTCATAGCCTGAGGCGACACAAAAATCCAAGAGAATCCTGTATGCAAATGTGAACCGCTCAATATTTCATAGGTCGCGTAAAGCCAACCCCTACAAACAAATGTGAAAACACAGCCAAGTCTCTTAATATCTGACATATTCAATATTCATATGGAAATCAATAAAGCAATAAGTACTTTTTATTAAGTACCTAACTGAACCTCTGTTCAAAGCATTCTATTCTTCTAAGAAGTTACATCTAAATCGGAAATGTATAACTTAACCTCAATGGTTCTGTAAAACCCGTATGGCGATATAAACTAAAAAGATAAATATTATTATAAATATATCTTCTCGTTATAGGTCAACCAAAACAAACTAATACCAAAGTAATAATTCAGTTCATTATTAAACGATAACGATTAGATGATAACGTTGATAAAAATATATCATCTAAAAAGTGGACTTCAGTGGCTGTAATTATCCCATTGTGTGACTTTAGTATGTAACAGATCTGTCAAATAGACAGTATTCTTGTACACAAAAAAAGTTTTATTTAATACTTTTTTCACGCCACTGCTCGGAAATATGGGTATAGATGGCGGGAATTGGGGCGTCAAAATTGACAATAGTAGTAGACTCATGAACAGGACAACTATGAACCTAAACCACATCTAAACCGCTACAACAATGTCATATTGTTGTAGCGGTTATAGTAGTGCTATCGTCCAATCAGAACACGCCCGTACTTCATATGACACAAAATCAACCCATCACAACTCGTAAAAATTACGTATTTTTGGTGTCGCCGACTATGTTATGAAAAAGAAGGTTATTGATAGGCGTTTTTAAGACTTTTATGTGCTGTGAAAAGTTTGCATTGAACATTTATTACATAAAAACGCCTTTGAATTATCTAATAACATACTGGCCATTAAGAACGTACTGGAAAAAATAAATAAGACGGGAGATTGTGAAAAAGTTATTGTGTTGCTGCAACCAACACACTATAAAAATGGATTTGATTTCCTCTCAGTAGACGTGAAAAGCACTATGTTAAGCCTCGGCCGAAAGTGCAATAGATGGATCTCGTACTTTCGAGGGCTAACTCGTCCATCTATTGCTTACTTTCTAGCCTCTACAACAATGTACTATAAATGTCAACTATAATTTCTACGTCAAATCAAATGTGTCAAACGTCACTTACCTTATTGTCTTGTCAATAAATACAAATATTGCTTGATCTTTTACGGATCAAGAAAAGGATAATAGCATGTTTTATCATAGCACCTACCTACATCATTCCGCTTCAATTATTAACCTACTTCCATATCAGACTCAGAATATTTATTTAAGTAGGTATCATGATTCTTTTCAATAGTACTGAACTACGAAAATTGTATTTTGTTGCCCAAGTATTATTATTGAGGCACACTTATACAGTGCGTTATGCAGTACCTATGCTTAAATTGCTTAATACTCAAACAGTATGGACTCGCCGCGTTTACTTTTGGACTTGGCGGACGCATTGCCTACCGCACGCATAGTAATTTGCTTTTCACAGGCGGACATGAGCTGATATCAATTTCGTGTCAGTTTTTGCAAAAGCGGCCAGTATCGCTTAAACATTCAAACGATTTTAATAGCGTATTTTGCGACAGAGATAGGGATATGGCGATAGCTAGAAATAAACAACTACATACGACATTACTTTAATGGCTTTTCAATTACGAACACCAATCCGGAAATGTTCAGTAATTGATTGACTTTATTATTCACGAAGAGATACTTTAATTTTTCCCTTAAATTAGCAGCGTTTCTAATAATGCACACATTTTTTAGTAGGTAATCTTTGTGCATTTTTAAAAGATTTTTTTCTATACAGCACAGCATAATAGGTTTGATGCCACATGTTTTTATTTTATTTCGTCAATTTAAATGTTAAGGTCAGTTACGAATTGGCTTTTTCACTTAGAGCCTTTCTTCAAATTTAGACACACACATGATGATGATCACTAGATAAGACTAGAAACAAATGAACTTACTTACGTTGAATTCATGATCGTGACATCATGTTAGAATGCGTTTTCGTTTGCTTCGTCTAACATAACCATCCAAGAAGTACAGTCGTTCATGAACGTGCATACAATTTTTCACCTTATACCATTGACATTAAAGTATCCAGCTACAGTACCTATAATTTTCCCTCTGCTTTACAGCGTCGTTTTCGTCCATCGTAAAGACTTTTAATTATTTCTGACGAGGCAAAATTTGACCCGAACACATAAACCATATGCATTCTTTACAGCGGAGTTAAAAGACGAAAGTTATTCTGGCTGTATACTCTCTGTTTTAAGGTACTGTAAAATAGTCATGTTACCCATATTTCAGCTGCGTTCTAATAAGTCTATAGGTAACATAAGAGAAATTTAATGTAGGTAGGTACTCGTCTTATAGAATTTCACGTTTGGACAGAACTTTGCTTTTACGTTTCTAGAAATAAACCTGTGTTTGAGTAGAGGACTTGCTCCAATTTGAAACTACCACCGGCAAAACATTTCATAGTTAGAAAACAACACTTTCAGAGTGTTGGCATGAATAAGCCGATTAATTTGTATTTAAAATTAAAACAACGAACAGAACATGCTCCAGACTCGTACCTGCACATAAAATGCATTTGTTCATTGTTCCCCGTGTTGTTTAATCCTTTCTTGTTATTTTGACAAAATGTGACATGTGTTTTATTAGAGACACCTGCTTATAAACTGTAAAATAATTTCTTTTACTTATCGTGTTTGTAATACAAAAGTAAAACGCGCTACAATTCTGGCGTCTCCACTGCACTTGTTCGCCATCTTCGTGGTAGGTATATAAAGGATAAAGCGCATTAAAAAACATACAACAGACAACTTTAAACAGATACTTAACAGAGCCCTAAGTTTCAGTAAGATCCTACCTGCTTCATAATAGCTGTTTCATTCTAAACAGCGCATCGTTAGGAAACAATTAGCTAAATAAACTTGTAAATAATTAAAAACAAAAATCAAACGCTTATAAACAATTAGAATGTACATCACTAGACAGTGTAGTCAGCATTTCTAATAAACTTATAAAGTTTTGGTGGATTCTGACAAATTATACACGTCCCGCCTAATTCGGGCGGAGTGCGCGGAACAAAGGCGGGCTACATCGGATTCTAATTTGACTTTATTAGATTTGACCGACATTTTAAATACCGGTTTAACTCTAACCGGCAATTTGGATTGCTTACTCTTCACGAAGATGAAGGTTATCCCTGGCTATTACGTATGGACAATCTTATTAGCTAATAGTACAGTGATACTCGTACGTACAAACTGATGTTTTTAACATTTGGACGCCAAGAATGTGTGCGTGTTGAGCCCACGGCGCCAACAAGAACTTGTGTTATGTATACACATATTAATAATCATATGTATATGGCGTAGGTACGTTGTCAAAGTTAACCGTGCTTTCGACTAAGATTATTTAATCCCTTATGAAAAAAATCACATACATACATACACACATACATGAAACCTGAAAACATTACACTCCTTTTTTTGGGCAGTCGTGTAAAAATAGGTACTACCTAACAGTGGCGGAGCGTCCATACAACTCGATTCCCACCAGCTTGCCTAATTTTCAGCCAGTCCAGTTCGTTTCCTACGGCTCATGAAGAATAAGAAAGGCAAATTATTTCCGGCTTCCCTAAGAATATTTTTGACGCGCCGCCACTGCTACCTAACCACTGTTGAAAGTTCAAAGAATAGGCGTCCAAGCAGTTAAAGTATACCAACGTAGCAAACATGGCCTTTGCGACAACGCGTACCCAAATGTGAGTGAGCGTGAACTAATACGATTCCAATCTAATCTCAATAAATCACTCGCGGCTTTCGTAATGAAGCCTATTACTGAAATGCTGTAAGCGACGCAGAATGACACAGGAATGCGCACTTTGTTACGTACAGAGCAGGTCGTTCCAAACTGCCGGTACGTAATCGTTAAGTTTCGTCCATTCAAATTTTATTGTACCTACGGGATGTGTGACACTTTTCCGTCGATGACAGCTGCAGGCGGCATGTCTAAAGCTTACCGGGATGTAAAGCGTTGCTATTGTAATCCGCTTGTAATGTACTATAAATTAAGGGGTTGCACCAACTTACGATTACAGACGGTTTTGTATAACCTACCCTTATTGTACTATATTGCTCATTGTTTTGTGTGGCCTTTATTCCGAGACAAAATAAAAGTTCATATTTAGGTATAATATTTTTAGTAATCGTAGTTATATTAGTTTCTCATTCGGAGGCCACATTTTTGATTCTGTGTACAAGAGTAATCCGCGTAGATGGGCTACGAGTGCGTGGGGCTGCGTAGCGCTCTACGCGCCGTAGCAGACGAGCCGACGAGCCAGCAATTAAAAGTTTACACCGAAAAGACTCTACGCCTCGACGCCTCTATATAGTCCGTGTGTAAAAGGTTTCTCTAATTGAAAAATCGTGGTTTATGAAATGTAACTCTGAAATAGATTAAAATTCTGGTATATTTAAATGATTGCGAGACATGTATAGTATAACTAGTGCCTACTGAACACAGAACACGTTACCAGCAAAATATTACGATAGGATAGGTTAGTTCAAGTAACCGTAAAAATGGAAGATGAGGCATACGAGATACCTACATTTTTTACTATTACTTCGTGTGGACTGCCGTATCAACAGGGTTTTTTGACAATACGCCAAGTCTTTTTTATCTGTAAAATTAATGAACAAAAAAAATGTCATAATGTTATACTGTCTGGGCTTTATTTTACCTTGGTTGTTCTGCAGACGAAACTTTACTTTAGTTGCCACTTCTCTACCTGCATGAATACACGTTCCAAGTCTCGTAAAATATATTACGATACCTAAATTTTTCTTGACACTGCAATTATACTAGAACAAGGAATCTCCAGCTATTGCAGAGTGGCTGAAAATATGCTGTACGTCTAAAAATCAAATACTTATATATGCTTATATAATCACACAGTTATACTGGCGCTTATATTATAGCACTTACTTATCTACACATAATGCAATTGCTGCGAACCTCAACGTGTTGTGACGAAAATAGCACCACTTCTTTAATGAACGTTTTAGTTGTACCTTTTGCGAAAAGTACGTTTGATTCAAAAATTTAATAACTAATCCAACGCACAGAATTAAATCCAGTTTCTAGTTTCATAAAGCGAAAAAAATATTGTACCGTTGATTCCGAGCCAGCATGTGAAAATGAAGTTGCTGAGAAATTGCTTGCATACAAAACTGCGCAAAACTTCGCAATAGCTTTTCAGATAAGTAACTAGCTCGTGTTAATGTTTAGCTCTTTGTGATTCCGCTGCGCGTGTGTATGACGGAGTGTCGAACTCCTTTTCCAACTTAATTTGTGTCGCGCAATCCATAAACTTTCGAGTGGTGTCTCGCGAAACGCGACACGCTTGCCGTGAATAAAAAATGTTGTCTTCGCTCAGATTTGTCATCTACAAGTTCGCTGGAAACTTTCCTGGTTTAAAAGTGACGGTTGATTAAATGATATCGGAGATTCGTATGCTTTTGAGCACGAGTACGGTGTTCCGTAGACATGAGTAAGTAGAAGTAAAAAGCTCCTTGTTTTTAATAGATAGCATATGTTAAGCAAGTATATTGATTATCTCAGAGCTAAAGTGCTCTCGTGCTTTTTGTGTTGCAGATGCGATAGTGCGGAATGACTTGCCCCGCCGTCGCTTATCGGGATTAGGAACGCCTGTAACGATTGAGTTCTTATTAACCCGAGCGTACCTGAGTTCCTTATGGAATTGATAAGAAACAATTTGATCCATGTTTAAGATAAGTCCACGTTTGTACAAAGAAAATAAACTTTGAAATTTGTTTCAATGCAATCGGCTTTGTGAATACTAAGTGTTTGCATAGATAGGAAGGCATAATGTACCTGCAGGTGTATACAAGGCGAAACATTTAAATCGGTCAGTAAGGGAAATTCTGAAACTATAAGACATACGAAGATCTGTTCTTAGGAACCATGTCATCGATTTGACAAGAAAAATGCAATAGTAAAATCATTACCTAAACGAGTTGAATATTGCGTTGAAAAAGATGGTTGTCAGTTCGAACATATACTTAATTAAATGAAAGGATATGAAATGCAATGAAATGAAAGGATATGAAAAAAACAATGCATTTTATTCATTTTAGATACCATGTTTCATAAACATTTAATGCTTATGACCTACACAATCCATATCCAAATAGAAATTATGTAAGTTTTTTTTAATATGTCCGGGTTCGATTCCCAATCTGCCTACAGGTTTTTTTTAAAGTATGAATCCAGTTTTCCTTGTCACTAAAATCGATGACATGGTTCCTAAGAATCTTCGTATGTCTTATAGTTTCAGACTTTCCCATACTGACCGATTTCAATGTTACACCCTGTATGTATATAGACTACACCAGATAATTATGTCGATAGGGCTTTGATTGTGTACATTACATACCTACTATTCCCAAAAGGATGATGTTTATGCTACCCAAAGGTTGTCTGGAAGAGATCGCTCTATAGCGATAAGACCGCCTGAGGTTTTAAGGATTATACGGATTATTGGATACACGAAGAATGTCAAGAAAAAAAAATCTAAAATTTAAAAAAAAATGAAATATAAAAAATACAAAAAAAAAAGCTAGGTTCTGACTAACAGAAAAATAAGCATACTGACCAAAAATCATAAGTGTAATGCAAACATAAGCGAAGAAAAACTTGCACGTAGTTTGCCCACCCCTGCGCATTTAAAGGTCTTACAAGTGTTGTAATACGACATATAATCATTTGTAAAAAAGGATAAATAATAGCTGAGTTATCATCATCCTTTAAATGTCTTACAAGTGTTGTAATACGACACTAACTGAAACAATAATATTTTATTAGTATCATAAGCTTTTATTAGTACTTAGACAACTTTAAAGCAATGCTCTGAGCATTGCTTTAAAGTTCAGTACTACCTGCCAACAGAGTTTTGTTTAAAGTTACCTTAAAGTATTTTGATAAATTTTTGCATATAAAGAGATAACCGCGATCAAAGGATTGCTTTCAAAGTGGTTTACCTAGCGAGCATATTTAAGTTTTCATGAAGTGAGGAAATGGAAAATAAATTGGATTTGTATAACTTTCTTAGAGCAACATAAGGAAATATTTATTTTGAGCTTAGAAGGACTTCATTATTGTTTTAACCTTCGAAATCAGGATAGCAAGCGTTAGTATATTTACGCGGTTCACCAGACTTTACATTTTTATTTACATCGCAGGCGCGGGACTGGGGTTCGCCGCGCCTCGTAACCGTGGGCACCTAACGAGTTGAAATTTTACGCGCGACCGCCTCTATTGACTGAGCTGAGATGTAAAGCGGAAAACTGCCTAGCTATCCGAGACTAACGTGCCAATATATACAGGGTGGAACAGAACGTGGGGCTTTCCTGAAAGTATATGTTGTCATTGAAATGATGTACCTACAATCGAATTGTCATACCTTTAATAAATACCTTTTAATATTGGTCACAACACAAACCTATCGTTTCAAAATTGCAATTTATGTAGTTACTTACATTATGAAGTGAAACGTGTCACTAGCTTTGGGGTTGAAACATGCTGTTTTTTAATTGGTGTTAAGAAGCTATAAGTCGAAAGCGGTTTTAATAATATTAACGTATGTAGTTTACTTGACAAAAGTACAGTACTAAAGCTAACCCATTCCCTGTTTGCAGGAAAGTCCCTCGTTCTGTTCCAACCTTAAGGTATATATGTTTGTGTGCATAGTATTCGTAATATTAGACATCCACACTTCGTATTCAATGTATGGATATCCGATATTAATACCTCCCGCTTCTTTCAGTACCTACCTATTATTCGGTGACACGTAACTAAATGTGGATGGAGGCCTATACGACGAGACACTAATTGTATAATTAATTAATTGTAAACGACTTTTATAATATACGAAACCTTTGACGTGCAATGTATTTGTGCATTATAAATAAATGAGTATGAGTACACAAGGTGAGTGAACGCAGTTTTTGTACATTTCTCCACTATTTCTCCATAGTAAATGTATGGGAAAAGTTTTCCTTGATTTGTGGCTTTTCTAGCCGAATTTTTTTGGTCCCCAACAAGCTTTTGATCCTGGATAGGAATGGGATCGATTGGCATCAAAAAAAAAGTTTGTCAAAAATAACCTTTTTCTCGCACTCTGTATGTTTTTTCCACAATCTGTAAATGCCAATTTTCATTAATTCGAAATCAAGGGATGGTCTTCCAAGGCCATTTTCGCGTAGCAGCACGGGACCTGGTAGCTGCTCTCACTGACCCAAAAAGAAAATCCATCCTGTATAGGCTATCTTTCCAACAGAGCTATGCTATCCAGCTATGCTGCGAGGATGTGATAGCTTTCCATTTCCACAAGTGCGATGCTATGTGCTATGTGAACCAATAAATATGATTGGTGGATATCAACGCATCCAAAGCAACATAGCATAGCATAGCTCTGATGGAAAGGCACCCTTAATGTTGTTGGCATTGACAACAACGGTTAAGGTGAGGCTCACTGGTGCAGTAATAGCCTGTTATGATATAACGTTAGCAACTAGCTTATGAAGAATGTGAAGTCTGAACATTAGTAGCTCTGCCTGCCTCTGCCAAATAAAATTGTTATTGAAATAAGTTAATATTTAATTTAAAACCCGCCTTAGATTTCCGACGTGTTAACACGGCGAGACACAAAGAGCACGCATTAACGCGGGAAAACTTCTCGGCGTCGCTCAACTCGTCTATAATGTGCTCGTTTCAGAGCCGCGTATTAACGCCCGTTCAAGGATTATGTACGGCGTGGAGTGTGAAGTTATCTTGTTGTTCGGACGCGCTACAGCAGATGACCTATGGTGTTTCGGTGAGATGGCGTGTGAGCGTTTTAGGTTCCATACAAAGTTATGAAATAAAAATATTATTACTTGCATATAACTAACTATGTATAAACACTTCATGCTGACGAAGTTACAGAGTAGCTAGGTACCAGAGAGATATGTATATCAACAAGATAGCCCAAGTACTCTGATTAGTTGGAAATTAATTTATTTAAAGTAACAGGAATTCAAAATTAGCAATAAACCTAAAAACTATACAGCGAAAATGTAACAAAAACAATATACTCGTAATTATCCTACAACATATCACTCCCCACTCCGATATTCACCTGGATCAAACGTGCCAATGATAGTTCGGTACACATCACATATATTTTGTATAGTGTGCCGAAGTATTTGGACACTTTGGCTACTACGTACTATATGACGCTGACTGTACCATTCCATATCTCAGCAACATCTGTTATCCTAGACATGTTTCGACATGTCTAGTATACGCCAACAAACAAGCTTGCCAAGTGCTGGTTTAATTAATTTATCTGTTAATGTTCGCTGTTCGAAGGATTACAGTCCCGACGCAATGTTTTCTTGCGGTACGAGCTATTGACGGCTGCACCGCAACAAACAGAGCTGCCAGCAGGCACAGCCATCCGCAGCTAACTAGATCTTTGAGCGCAGTTAGGACTTCGGTTTGATCGTGTTGACTGGCTGCTCACTAGTTAGACTGCGAATAGCGGACAGCTTCTTTGTATTTCAATTCGTAACTTTACTAACTAGCTGCCGGTGACTGATCCTCTACTACAGGGTACCGAATAACGTGCTCTAATTATGACTAACTTTATTAACAGGCTTCATTTTACGAAGTTGTTTCTGTAATCGCTAAAGGGACCTAACAGTTTTGTTTATAATGTTTAAGATGTCTAATTAATGTCTTGTCAAAAATATACCTAAGGTCGATGTTCCCTATGTTCATGTGTTATATACGCACGGATATGAAGCATAATTTTATTGCAATTAAATTACTCTTAGAAACTGAGAACCAAAAGAAAAATACACACTGGCGTAAAGAACGAAGAGCTATCTGTCAATAAACGTAAGTATTGACGATACAAACAGTAGATAGACAAGCTACCAATTCTCCGGGGTAGTTCTATTTCTGAGATTACTTAAAATGGATACCTATAGAGGAAAGGCAGTAAAAAGTCACTGTCAGACGGAAGAAACGCAAATGATCAACGGAGATATTTTGCGGATGGACCTAATAAAATAAAATAAAATTAATGAAAGGGAAAAAATTGCATCACGAGGCAAAGATTATTTTATTTTCTAAATGTTGATCGAAGGTACTTACATTTTTACGCCTTTAATTTCGAGCAAAAAAACGAATAAAACAGTTTTTCTCGATTTCTAAGGTACGTTTTCTCTTTCACTCTTATTGTTCACAGAATTCGTCCAAGTGGTTTTAAAATTACACGACGACGATAGACAGGTAAGACATATTTGGCTCTCTTTCTCATTCTGCTGATTAGACCAATGTCATGTTTTAATTTTGCAATGTTTGCTAATTCAAGTAGCATCAAACGTCGCTGCATCCGCGGTTCTACCATGGGGGATTGGCGTAGTAACATAGGCGGAGTAAACATGTTGCTTCTTGGCAGAATATTTTCCATGATTCTTTGATTCGCATATGGAATCAGCGGTGGAGCACCGTTATTCACGATACTGTTGACTACGGTTCGGTGTAAAATAGGTTGGTCAGTATCAGGATATCCAGTTCTTAATAGACTTGCAGTTTTAGACTGCATTTTGTTTGAATTCTTTAAATCAGGGTCGGTACGCATACTACGTAATTTATTATGCGTTTTTGTTTTGTTTTCCTTTCCAATAGTTTTATTAAGAAAATCTTGAAGTGTATTTATTTTGTCATTTAGCTTTTTGAATTCCGTCTGAAGCTTTAATTCGTTTTCGAGGTGGCTTATGTATTCAGCCGGACGAGTATTTTTCAAATTATTGTCAAATGAACTTATTATTTGTGGCATTCGTTTTTGTGTCAGGAATTTCTGATTATTAGAAACATTAAAATAATGACTTTTATGTGCCTTCATCTGTTCAAACATCGATTTATTTACCAGTACACGTTGTGGACTTAATACTGTAGAGGGTGAAAATTGAATATATGTAGTGTTCACAGCTTTGGTCTTCTGTTTTGGTTTAAATAATAGCACTGTTGGTTTTGCTGTGGTCATATGCAGACTATCTTTAGTTGGGGGAGTTGATAATGCAGATGGTTTATCATCTTCAATTTCAAATACAATTTCTTCCTTCAAAACCACTCCTAAACCTTGATTCCCATCCTTTTGGTTTTCAATAAGAGGACGTAATGTGTTATTAGCGCCACTGAAACTTCGTCTAGAATTAAAGATATTTGGTAAATCATCGTTATTTTCTCTCGGATTGTACCAAGATTCTCTGTTGCTATTTTCTCCTGAGACTAGATTAACATATCTTGGCCCAGCTGTGTCATAGGGTTTCCCATGATCATCTGAATTAGGTTTTAAGTTAGTGTTATCGGTTAAATATCCCAGTACTTTGCGATCGTCTAGATTTTCGTCGAAACCTATTTTTGAAGGAGTGAAGTAATTCGTGTTGTCACCATCTCCTTTTCTATCTTTAACGTGTTCCACAGTCTTGATAGGAGAAGTAATATTGTTTATGACAGCAATTTTAGTATCATTTAAATTAATTTCATATTTCGCCAAATTTGTATTTATATCGGGTTCCTTTTGTGTATTTGCGACAATATCTGTAGATAATTCCAGCCATTCCGGTCTCCTAGTAATTGGGTGTAGCTCGGATCTTTTTAGTGCTGTGCTTTGTATTATGGTCGTGTCTTCTACCGGAGTTGGTGTAGCATCTCCTTCTGTATCAGCAAACAGTTGATTTATCAAATCGTTATATTTTTCTAGAGAATTTTCATTTTGTGAGGAGCTTTTAATGTTTGCAATCACCATTACGGAGAAGATAACTGAAAATTATATATTATGTAAGTAGGTGCTGTAGATTCAATGAATAAACTACTATATGTTAACTACTGAATGGTGTAAGTAACTGCGGATTTAACAATAACAATTGCAGATCCAAACTACGAATTTTCAAAACTTAGTTCTAAATATTAGTTTTTTTCAATTTTTTATAAGATGTGGACCTGGGGTCGATTTTTTGAGTGCCGAACACTCGACTTTTCACTCTAGATCTGTCAAAAAACTGTGATGTTTTGACAGATGTCGAGTGAAAAGTCGAGCGTTCGACACTCAAAAATCAGCCCGCTGGTAAGTCTCCACAACCGAATCTAATTTACGTACCAGAAATGAGAACTTAAGACTGAGGTTAAACCCCAATATTCGTAATTTCTTTTGGAATAAACTGGTATACAGTACGGAGTACGAACCCAATGCTGATTGATTATGTATATGGTGGATTAAAAGTATTTTAAATTAAGTACGGTGATGAAGGCTACTTACACACAGTTGGCTCCATGGCCATCGATTCCCGGCCACTCGTGCGAAACGCGCTTTATATGGACTCAATTATATTCGGTAGCTGATTAATTTGTGTTATCGCTTTAATTCCAACTTCATTAACTCTAAACAGTACTAATACGCCAGCCAGCACTAATTGATACATACTTGTAATGAACCCTCTACCGAGTGAAGATAGATTTTATAAGTATGTACCTATACGTATCACAAGCATAATAAAATGGCTGTTAAAGTAGTTAAGTATCTAATGCGTTCGGTCGAGTTGTATGACGGCTGATGAAAAGCTGTATTTCAGTAAAAATCCATTGTTAAATCTCAGAATCAAAGGTTTTCAATACGAACGCACCATATCACAACATAGCAATTACATATACATAAGACTACACAAACATACAACTACACCAGGGTGTAGTACACCACAGGTGGTGGTGGTGACAGGACACCACAGTTAAAAAACTGCAGTCATTGTCAGAACTAATGACAGCTTGATGGAGGTAGGTAAGGGGTGAGGGGAGCTCATTCATGTATTATCTATCACTTAGGTTAAATTAAGTACATTGTCTTTAAAAAAATGGTATTCTAATCCATACTATTTTGAAGACCGACCGATATAAGTTAATTAGTTTATAACCGGATAAACTTTCGGCAAGAGTGTAAAACATCCACACTTTAATTTTTAATATTTGAGAGCAAGTTGTATAGGTACTAAGAACTTAAGCATAGCTGGACTGATTATATAAAATAATTGAAATTTGTTAAGCTAGTTTTAACTTTTTTGTGCAACCTGTCAGAATTGTCTATCGTTAGATTTTTTTATTGAAAGTAAGAAATTACGATTATTAATTAATTTGAAATTATTCATAAATCATAAATAAATCATAAATCATAAATAAATCATAAATCATTTATTTCGTGAATACAACTTAACAATAATTACAAGTTTTTGAGCCCTCCTAGTAGGTATGAAGACGAGAACACCTGTGTCAGGAGGACTCGCTCTTCGAGGTGGTTATTACAAATTATTATGCTCATACATTCCTATGATAATGCATGAAGCAAGAAGTATTCCGAATTATCCGAATTATCGAAAATTAAGTAGAATTTATATGGTATATGGTATTATAATTGTGAAGGTAAACCTTCCTCTTTATTAAAAGATATAGGTAGGTACCTTCTTCGATGGATGAAATTATTGGTACAGAGATAGTTTAGAACAGGAGGCACCGAAACACTTTGAATCACGGAGATGGCCATTATTTACTTATTACTTTTTTATCCCGAAAACCATCTACTAAGAAGGGTGCAAAAATTAATAAACATTGTTGTAGTTAGACTGGACTCATAGTTGCATCCAATATCCAATAACAATAACATTTTTAATTTACGCCATAGCAATTTACAAGTGAGTGGACATAGAAAAAAGCAATCTTGGGCATCGTTAACTTGGCTGCTGCGAGGCTTCAAGTAAACAGCTCGGGTCCTGCCGCATTTCAATCGCGAGGTATTTGTGTTTATTGGAGATGGCTGAGGCGGAGCCACGGACAAAAGCTTTGTTTTATTGACTCGCTTTATAGACTCGCCAATAGATGAAGGCATTAATAGAGTACAGTTCTGACCAAACATGCAAATTACATGTTTTCAGAACATGAAAAGGGGTAATTTTGGCGACGAGTTTAATATTATAATTTATAATACCAAAATTAACAAAAAAAAACATAAATACCTACGAACCTCCAACTTTGTATTGAAATTTGTGCTCATTTCGAACCATAATTGTCGTGACTACTCTATTTAAATACAGTACCTAGTTATTTGTATAAGATTAGAAATTAAAGATTAAGATTATTAATCATTATTAATTATTGGAGCAATCCCATTATTATAAAATTATTTAAAAAAAATTAGGTAAACAAATAAGCAGTGGTCGTAAACACAAACACATTGAAATAACCTTATTTGCTTGACAGATCAGAGGTGCTACCGCGAACCGAAAACGAAGTATCTCCCTCTCTGACCCTCTAATATGCAAGTGCGACAGAGAGGAAAATAGTTTTCGGTTCGCGGTTTTACCGCAGAACGTACCTGATAAAAAACCTCGTAACCCGTCACGTGTCATTCTTTCTAATGCTAAAAAACAAGGTATAGTTCTTGACATTAAATAACCGTAAACGGATTTCAGTTATTCTTCTGTAGTATACTTCGTTCCAAATTAGATGACGAAAAGAAATTTTCGTCATCTAATCTGGAACGAAATGTACCTTACTGAAATCAACTTTCCAATCCAACTGGCTACTGACATTTAAATAAATGACGCATTTAAAAGCATACACAAAAAAGTTATGGGTCTTCGCATGTCAGATTTTGGGTAATTTAAGAAAAAAGCTTTTAAAAAATCGTACCTCCATGACCGTCACTTTAGGACCCAGGATCCAAGGGTGAAAAGATAGCAAATAACCTAACCAGCACCCCAAAAAATTTTGGACGGTTCATGTGCCGAACACCCTGTATAATATGTAAATGCATCTTTCTGTCTGTCTACCGATTTTTCTTTCCCTGACCTTCAAACTGTAGGCAGGTGGATATTAGGTAGATACATAGGCGCCTGAAAATTTCAAAACTTATACGTCGTTATTACGGACCGCTTAGTAACGATCGCGGGGTGTTAACAATTCTTCCTACGTATAAGTTCGTTTATTAATAATATCGGCCGACAATCTGCAGAATTGAAAATGCGTTAACACTGTTAACCGTCAACAGAATATTGGCGAGGGTCCCGTTGACACGTGGTTATTTGTCTACGCGCACGATGGAATAATTGAGGTGTACATTTTCACTTTGTTCCATTCCATTCGATTAAAATGGTTGTACCTCAGTTGTACAACCTATTCGGGGTTTACTAAACGATTTGAACGGTTCGGCGGGCCGTGCAACCAGCCGGTGACTTTTTGTACGGTTTGTATCTATAAATTGTATAAAATCTGTTCGTTATATTCATATTTAATAACATTGCGTTGCATGCCGTAACGGCATAACGGCATTGCCGTTCTTGTTCTTAAGGGGAGGTATCCCCATTGCAAATGTCCCGCTCTAACACGCGTGAGTTTGCAATTAACCATCCCGCTCTCTACAGATGCTCTGTGCGTAGTTTTCGTAAACATTTATACATAGTCATTAAGAATCATTTTATCAAAGCAAACCCTACGAATTTGTCTAGTAAATGTTCCGTAGTAAACAAGGAACCCGTATAGTTTCGCCATGTCCGTCCGTCCGTCCGTCCGTCCGTCTGTCCCCAGTTTTTCTCAGTAACCGTTAGTACTAGAAAGCTGTAATTTGGTATGAGTATACATATCGATGACGCCGACAAATCGGTAGAAAAACGGTAAAATCTTTAAAAAAAATTTTTTAAGGGTACGTAAAGTGGTGATGCAATTTTTTTTTTCTTCCAAACCCCATCGTGTGGGGTAGGTATCGTTAGATAGCTCTTTCAAAAATATTATAAGGTTTCTAAAATCATTTTGTGTTTTAAGAATCGGTTGGCGTGATAGTAAGCTTTGAAATGACAATTTTTGTTATGGTCAAGTGTCCCCCATTTCTTCCAGCTGAACGGTGGCTACTAGGCATGTGAAAAAAATCATGGTAGTAGTATTTACGATGAATTTGAAAGGAAAACTATCACAGCTAAGTAGACATTACTAGTTAACGAGTAATAGTCAAACTTAAGAAATGTACTTTGCAAAAGCAAACTTTCGTACAATTTCCATTGATACCTTAGATAATGTTGTTAATTCTATCAAAAACATAGTAAATATAAGTTCGCAGATATTTTAGTCTACATAATGAAACGATTGAAATGAAACCCTACATTGTGCGTGGCCCGACACGCACTTGGCCGGTACTATTATGTATATTTGTATATTCTAATACTACTAAATACTACGAAGCGAATATACTGTACTACTAAATACTACTAAGTAGTTGTACCTATAAATCAGAGACCGTCAACTTCGCAAGATCACTACCAAGTCTATCTGTCAAAAAATAAAATATTTAAGAACTAGCTATTGCCCGCGACTTCGTCCGCGTGACCTTGTATTTGACGGATGATTTCGGGGATAAAAAGTATCCTAGATATGTTAATCCAGGCTATAAACTCGTTGTATACCAAGTTTCGTCGTAATCCGTTCAGCCGTTTTTGCGTGATTGAGTAACAAACATCCTCACAAACACACTAACTTTCGCATTTATAATATTAGTAGGATTGCAATGCAATAGGCACTAAATTAATACTAAATCATAAACTATATAGTAGGGTGTTTCATTTTTCCAAATTTTCAATTTTCATTTGACTTTGATTGGTTTCTTGATCTCACTTACCTAAAAGATTTATATTCCAAAATTCGTGAAAATCGGTGAATATTTAGAGGTTGCACACTTTGACACGTTTCTTCTCGAGCAGCTATTTTTTTACAGTGGAGGCTAAGAAAGCGAATAAGTGGTTCCAAAGTGTCATTTGCCTACTTACGGTATTTAAATGTAGATAGTAGGGTCGACAAAAGGGCTACGAGTGTATATTGTATATGTATAATTTATTGTTGGTATTCTACCCTAAAAATGAGTAATAAATGCTAATCTCGTTGCTTGAAAAAGTTCCTTGCGATGAACTTTTAGGAGCTCGGCTCCCCTCCAGGGGACAAGTGTTATTAGTATCACAAAGAAACACTTTCCGATGCTGCTAAATCAACTAGTGCTATGCTATGGCGGAAGGCCAATATTCCTATTAAGTGTATCCGAGCTGGAATAATACTACTGTACAAGGAATATCAGACTTTGGGTACAGAGAAATTTAGGAACACAGATACGGCAAGTCTAGGAGGGTGATCTGGAAGACCTGTTTGATAAAGACTTCCTTATGATACAGAGAGAGGATCGCATGAGTTCGTCAATGAGTGATGTCGACAAATTGTTTTGCTCAAAAATGACAAGAAAATAGATTGAAGAAAATAGTAGAGACGCTGGAAGGTAATTCTTCTCCATCGTCTCACAGTGACAAAGACGACTAACTTACTTTGCTAATTTAATCTGCGTGGCCATATCATTGGTATATGTTTTGACACTGTTACGGCATCTAATACAGAGATCATTCAAGGAGTATATTGTATCCGAATTTAAATAGAATTAAATGAGATAGAAGTTTGTTTTGATTAGCCTGCCGTAATCACACCCATGAACTTATATTAAACTAGCGACCCGCCCCGGCTTCGCACGGGTGAAAATTTTACACATAACCCTTCCTCTTGAATCACTCTATCTATTACAAAAAACCGCATGAAAATCCGTTGGGTAGTTTTAAGGATCTAAGCATACAACGGGACAGACAGCAGGAAGCGACTTTGTTTTATACTATGTAGTGAAGAACTTATATCTACTTACTACTCGTTGTGTGCAACCTCTAAATATGTTCCAATCTTCTTGAAATTTGGTATATAAGCTTTTTAAATAAGTGAAATCCAGGGGGTAAGCAAAGTCTGGAAAAATAATACAATTTTTTTTTCTCCATACAAAAATGAAACACCCTACTATATAGAGGCACAAAACCTTGATATACGTTATATATATGTACCTCTAACTCAGTCAGCGATGTTTTCTACGATTCAGTTTAACGCTCCAAGTTTTATAAAGGTTAGTTACAGTTTACAGTGCAGTTTTAAATATATTAGCCACTAGGTCCCGCGGGTCGGGTACACTTTATGGGAGTGTAGTAAAATTTTATCGTGTAACAGTAAAGAAGCAATCAGTCTGTTGGATATTGGCCTGCGGGATCCGTAAACACGTGCATTTTTATGTCCGCGCGCAGTTACCGCGATTATAGGACGCGTGTGCATTGCATACCGAGTTAGCACTATTCCTTCGCAGCTCGTTTAATAGTGGCATTGCTAGTAGTGTCGGCGGCAATATTTTGTTTTGTTATTTATTTAAACTTTATTGCAAAAAATATGGTTAAAAAAAAGGGCGGACTTAGTTAATGACAAATTACATTCCCTACCAGTCAACCACAGGTATTGCCAGTAATTGTTTATAAGTTTCCTTTTCGTACATAGGTACCTCTGTCAAATTCCTTAGCCTAGCTGGTAGTGACCCTGCCTATGAAGCCGGTAGTCTTGGGGTTCGAATCCAGGTAAGGACATTTTATTTATTGTGTGAGATGAGATGAATGTTTGTTTACAAGCATTGCTTACTTTTGGACTGGATCGATTTGTGTAAGATTATCCCCTATATTGATTTTATTCACGTATCTGACATACATTTCCACGTTCCAACAAAGGAACAAAGGAATCATTTCGCATGCACGAACTACATAAACAATCGTCATCAGCATCACCCCTCGTTTATTGACAAGGGTGTTGCTGTTGGGTCACAAACATATTAGTATAGCGGGGTAAGTCTAGAGCAAACGGCCGGGGCCGTGCGTGTCGGGGCGAGCGCGCGCGGGATCTCGCGCCGCCCTGCCCGCCGAGATCAGAGCATTGCGTTTGTTGATTCGGCTGCACTGATTGTTTTAAACACTTGAATAATAACGATTGTATCCGGTTTAGAGATGTAGGGCATTGGTGACAAGTATCCTAAGGTCATAAATACTTACTCATGATGATTATGGCAGATAATGGTTTCTTTTTAATAAATATCAACTCGAAATACCTACTTAGTGTTATGGATACATCGCCCTGGATTACGGAAAAAGGAATCATACAATCAATTAGGTGTTTTAAAGAATGTAGACATAGAATCTGACAATTAATGGTTTTAAAGCGTATAACTAGTGCAATGTAGGTTCATAAAATCGTGTTAGCGCTCTGCAGCAAGACTCAACAATCCATGCCACTTTGAATATAAAACTATTAATATTTCATTATAAAACGCACAGCGCAGCTAAATGCTTTTCGCGCGAGTTCTAAAAACACTGTAACAATGGTCTAACTTATAATAGTGTGGGCTTTGCTATTGGCAGCTAATTTCGCTGCAAAACACCGCGGATTCTGACCTTTTTTCTGTCGACATATCAACAAATTGCATTCAGTTAGTGGATTGCAAGTCCACAACTTAGTTTTTGGGTTCTGTAGAGGTTAATCTCTTAGAATGAGGATATGGGGATACACTTTAAGATAAATTATTATACAATATATTTAAGATCCCCGATTGAAAATATAGTTTGTAAAATAAAATTAAAATATGTAGCGTCAAATATCTATATCTAAGTCCAAATAACCTGCGGCGATAATTAACTTAAATGTGACTGAAACAAAAAAGTGTAAGATTGCATTCTCTTCCGGAACTCTAAAACCCAACGAATGCGTCATTTCCAAGTCTATAAAAGTTTTATAAAATGAGAACGGTTTAGTATAAGTATTTTAATTTCCCCGTAAATGCGAATTTAACTACTCATATGACGCCATAAAGGTAGCCGGGTATTAAAAGTAGTTGGATGGGGAAACGCTCCCTAATACTTGGCCACGCCACGTCCGTCTGCGGCGTAATAAAACCCGTCAGGACAGCTCATGATATGCATATGTGACGAACCTGGGCCATAGTAGCCATTCGATATCAGTACCGTATACCAATCTTAAAATGCGAACGCTATCCAATGTGTTTCAGCTCACATTTGATGAAGTCGCAACACACAAAATCTCACACTTTGCAGCATCATCTACTAGAGGATCATTTTCTTATCGGTATCGGTATAGAAACCTGCGGTGTGATTACCGAACGTAGCCGATCGTGCCCAAGGTAGATCTAACTGTCATCTCCCATGCCAAAATTACATTAAAATATACCTATCGTACGTTCGAAAAGTTACGTGATACCCCTTGGGTGCTGAGTTGCGGTAACGACCCGAGTTAGTTTCGGGCACCTTCGTACTGTCTACTGTGACCGGCACGTTAGCATTAAAGGTGAGGTCCCATTTGAATAGCCGCCATGTTCTAAATATCTGTTCTTGTTTTCGGCATACGAAATAAATAGACTAAGTAGGATCGTTATTTTCTTAATGTAATTATATCAAAGTAGGCATAAGTAGGTAGTTAAGTAAGCTCTTATTTGTTACTAAATATTATATGTAAAATAAAATATTTGAATTGAATTGAATAAAGAGATAACAAAGTAGGTATAATAATTGCAATCAGAAGCAAATAAGAAAGACAGAATTACCTACCATAAGAAAACTAATCGATTATTATATTCCTAGATAACGCATTCAGGCGTATTGCGATAGATTGTACAAGACAAGTTCATAAATATATATACGTTTCACAACGATTCAAAAATACATGAGCAACCTCAGGCCCTTCACAATTAAGTCATGTTCACAATCTATTGATCACTTTGTTTGTGCATATATTTTCGAATGATTATAGAAGGCTATTTGAAAATTCTAAGATAATTTATTCAAAATATGGGGTAACGTTTCAAACGGGTGACTTTTCCATGAGAAGAAGTTCTGAGTTGTATACTTCTCTTTTATTTTACCTTTTATATTCTAAGTAGGGTAGGATGCTCAAATGAAGACAGACCTCAATGTCGGGAATAGGTCCGAGGCGCTGCGCTTCAATGAAATCCAGTTTAATAGCTCCGCACGTAAAATATGAAGAGTTCTTCTCATACGCGTTTTTTTTATTACACGTTGTGACTTGTGACGAATGGTTGGTTTGGTAAAATTTGATTAAAGTTTTGAATTATGAATTTTTAGCTTAAGCTTAACGTAAAGTTACTTAAATAATTTAGGTACTGGTAAAGTGAAAACATAACTACCAAAGATTTGTTAACACGCGTCTAAGCCGATATTAAAAATGTACCTAACCTTTGTTACAAAACGAGTTGCACCGGTCATGGTCGCGGCAGAACTGACATCTCAGTATCTCAGTAAGTTGTCAATGGATACCCAACATTTCACTACCTACCCCAGAAAAGTCTATATATAAAAGTGCGAAGGGTAGACCCGAAAAATGTAAATAAAGTCCCGTTTTAACAAATCTTTTAAGTATGTAATAAAAGTGTTATAATATGCTGGTAAAATAACTTTAGGCGCATGACGCTTTACTATATAGGGCAATGCACTGGTTAGGGACAACCGTATATAATGCGGCTTACTAACAATTAGATGACTTGGTGAATTGCAATGACATAGTCTCGTTTTTCTGATAGACTCATATTGTACTTTTTTAGGGTCTATTAAAATGGGAAGCTAATGTTTTGCGTACCTAATAAAGTAATAACCAACACTAACTTCGACAATTTATGTTGTTTTACATACAGGAAATCATTAAACCCATACCTACTTAGGTAATATACATTGAAAACGCACGGATTTATTATCATAAAACTTATACAAACAACCCCGTTTAGCCTCATCTCTAAATCTCGCGCGGGCCTAAAGGTCGGTGGCTGCCATCCCGCGACCTATCTGTATGTTCCATGCCACATGCTGTTTTACCGATGGAATTAATTTCATAAATAATTGATGGGCCGTATTCCGATGTTGAGTGAGCGCCGATGGAAATGCACTCGGCAAATTGACTGAAAACCGCAGTCAGAATCGGGAAAAGGCTAAATACCAGCTAATGATAGTGCAATTGATGCTGACTTTCTCGTAACCTCAATGCCCACAACACTTTCGAAATTTGTCGGATATGAAAACAACATGTCCACTTAATTAAATTAATTGTGATGACGCCATCCATTTCATTCCATGCGATAAGTATTATATACATTTTTCGGGTCAAATTAAGATTAAGTCTTAATACGCTGTTTGACTAAATTTTTTTTATAATGCCAATCGAACCAGTTTTTGGAGACGATCAAATGTCTATATGGGACCCACAACAATTAGAGCACAATAAAGGGCTAAAATTAGGGACAAACCTAGCTCGACGCTGGCGGCCCTCAAAAAGGCTCCTACCAGGCTCCTACAAATTGGCCCTGGCAAATGACGTCACTTGCACAGCATTCGACCAACCGTTGTATGGAAAAATTAGTATTTTGCTGATTTAGTCGTAAAATAATGCGTTTAGGTACATAGTTGCCATACTACAATTTATTTTTTATTTTTACATAAGCATTCTATTGATACCTTTTATTTGAATTTTGGACGGTAAAAAAAATTACATAATTTTCTGCGTTTTTGATGATTCATATCTTTTTATGATTTTGGTAAAATTTTATAATTTACGATTTATTGTGCTATATTGATGGCTAACTATCCAAAAAGTGACACTGTGTTATAAATTTTGACATGTGTCAAATACCCTATTTAATATATTATGTTATATATGTTATAATAATATTATGTTCCAGTCTTTTTGAACCTTTGTGAGTATTGAACACAAACGAACTTGGGCAACAAAAATATACAACCTTGATGTTTCCAAGGTAAGAAATGAACAGGATATTAGTCTTGTCTCAACTTTCGATTAGGTTAAAGGAAGGTAAGACACGATACCTACCCTTTACCTAATAAAAAAAGATGTATGTGAACAGCTCCAGCCGCTACTGACCAGCGTGTGGACTTGATGGCAATGTACCGGAAAACAATATTCTATAATGTCTCCCTATTGAATCGGTGACCAAGCATTTACCCTCTGCACTGAGCGAAAAAAATACTAATTATTAGTAAGTTTTAGTGAATCCCAAGACAAGGAGATTATATACTAACGGTTACAAAACAGTTTAGTAGTAATTAGTAGTTACAAGGCCAATTTTTTTTGTATTAGTAAATAACTACTATTATCAAAAACTGTTTTGTAACCGTTAGTATATAATCTCCTTGTCCTGGGATTCACTAAAACTTACTAATAATTAGTATTTTTTTTTCGCTCAGTGTGATTACCCGGTGACCAAGCATTTACTTAAATTGAAACGACCGATATGAAAGGCCTTTATGATTTATTTTTTATTCCAGCAACGGCATGTCAAAACAACGCAGTTCCTGGCTAGTAACGAAGCTCTATTATCGGATTCCCCAGTGTGATCCCATAGCAACGTAATACGCTTCTCATTCCGGCCGGCTAGCACTAAATGAATACTAATTCCGACACAATCAAACTACAATAATCCAAAACTACATTAGCATGTTTATGAGATTTGTGCGCGGATGCTTCTTAAACATATTTATACAGATCATGTATACATACAGATGTACTTGAACATATATATGTTCAAGTTGTAAGTATGGCAAACTTGCACCTGAAATATAAATATAATCTATTATGCTCTTTTGTTGCATATCTTCATATAAAATGATTATATCTCCAAAGCACCTCGTATCTTCAATTCTCTTTTGTATAGGTACTACCTATCTTAAATTTTATCTCATTAGGTACCGTATCGTATGCCGTAAGTGTAAGAATGTTGTTGGCCCAAATTGACATAATTTTAGCTGTATTCTGTATTATTTAACTGTACCTAGTTATATTTGTAATTGTACAAGATTGCTTACAACTTTTTATACATAGTTTTTAAGGTATAGTTTAGTATACATTTTTAACATTTATTTTATTTTCTTTGATTTCCATACCTACGTTTTTCACCTACATGCCTTAATGATTAACAACAAATTATCGGTACTTTTTGTCTGAACCAGTGCATTTCTATTTCGTAGTAAATAGTAATATTACATGAGAATCAATATCATCCATCCATATTAATTGGGCGCTAGACAGCCGATATTATTGTTCAAGCGGGCAGCAATCAGCGCATTACGCGACTCGGCGCTCAGTTTCAACATTACAAATTAAGTATTCCTGTTTGCTGTTTGGCGATCATATTTTCCCAACATCGATGTCAAACACGTAACTGCTGCATATACATATTTATTGGTGTTAAAAGCGATCGAAGTTAATTTTACAAGTAATACCTTGTACCTAATTCATGATATTATGTTGATGAAATGGTTTAGAAGCTAAATTTTAATCGACCGGTTGCCGCGGTAAAATTCGTACAAACAAATTAACGAGAGATGCGATTGGAAAATCTAAACAAACAGTGAGCTAAATATTCGCTGGATTTATGCATATTGGTTTGGTATTCAGTCACGCTATTGTAATCTGGGTTTGGGCGCTTGATTGCAGGGTTTGTTTTTACGACGAGCATTTAGAAACCTTTCACTAGATAGTTATGCAAAAATACAATGTGTCATAGTTATTAAACAACAGGCTTTGTGCGTTTAGGTTTATTTGTTGTGACAAATACCGATCGTAATTGATTGATCATATAAATCGTATCATAAAAGTTCTCGAAAAAACAATAAAAAGGAAAATTCGCTTACGCCCATAACTCAGTATAAATTTACAAAGTTTAAGAGCATGAACTGCAACTTGCTTGACCGCATAGCAAACACACACACACACACACACAGTCCATTTAAAAACGAGGTAGTATAGGTATACTCACCGGCAGAAAATTAGGCCCAAATTAGAAAATGCATTTTTATATGAGCATAGGCATAGGCCTCTCTTCGAGTACGCCACTCGTCCCGGTCTTGAGCCAGTCTTATCCAAGAGTGTCCCGCGATCTTCCTAATATCATCGACCCATCTAGCTGGTGGACGGCCGACGCTCCTTTTGCCATGAATTGGCCACCAGTCTGACACTTTTTTGGTCCACCTGCCATCACTCTGATGAATGATTTTATACATTAAACATTATTTAATTTATTCAATTCATAGTTTGAAATCACGAAGAGTTTTGGGCCAAATTTTTTGCCGGTGAGTGTATATACCTAGTACGTTCAACTGTAAAGCCTGTAAAAAGCAGGCAAGAATCTATCTTAGAGGTACAGTCAGAGGTCTTAGTCGTCTTTTGCTTGCGTTCGTTTGACTGAATTTGGGGTCAGAGTTCTGTACGAACCATACTTAAGAATACCTTGTGCATATGACGAAGAACCATAACGTCGGTTTAAGGCCGGGTATTACCACATTTGAGTTTTTAAAAACCATCTGAGGCATAGAATATAGTGTCTTAAAATCTAAAAAAAATATATGTGTTACATAAGGATCTTGTCTAGTCAAAATCGCAGTCAGTTACATGACCTGATGAATTTCACTCTATAGAAAAAAATTGCGAAGTTACCCCTTTTTGGAATGTCTTTTCAATACTACGGCTATATTACTAATATTTAATTTTTATACTCAATTAAAGATCCCAAACAGTTATAGACAAATTCGCTGGGTTTGATTTGATAAAATGATTGGCTTAATGACTATAGCTAAATATTTACGAAACCACGCGCAGAGCTTGCGTAGAGAGCGGGATGGTTAATTGTAAACTCACGCGTGTTAGAGTGGGACATTTGCGTTGGGGATTGGCGCTAAGAAATTTTAGCGACTTACATATCGTCGGCTAAATTCGAAACATCTTAATGCCATCTGCGAAGTTATGAGGTTTGCGATTATAGCCAAAGATAAAGGAAACTGCCCTTTATCGCCCGTATCATGTGGAGATAGAACGTCAGATGGCTATGATTATGATTCACCGCCGGTGAAGCGTCTACGACTGTGTAGCGAGTGGGGCTGACTGCCGGATACATTACAGGCAATTAGTGCTCCAGTTAGGGGCAGGAACCCTTCGGTGTTACGAACGTACGTAGCACCGTAGCGTTTTGGATATTTTTGATTGATTAGTAATTAACCCTGGTTAAGAATAGATGTAGTGTACGTGTTTCAACTGCGCGTCTATTGCAAAACCAGACAGTAACGTAACTTCGGTTATAACTATTGAGGGTTTCATGAATAAAACACACACACACATACACACACACACACACACACACACACACACACACACACACACACACACACACACACACACACACACATACACACACACACACACACACACACACACACACACACACACACAAAAGACTTATTTTAGCCGCATTATTAATTAATATCGTGAAGAACGATCAATACGCACAATCAACGTAATAGTGGTAGCCGTACGATTAAAAAAACCGCAAATCGATGTACAGTTTAGCCGTTTGGCACACGCATACTAGAGGTGAAAACAAAATTTTTGACCCGCAGTTCCTAAAAAAATTTCTCTTAGGGGGGGGGGGGGGGAGTGCCGAGACATTCTTTTTTTTGTATGGAAAAAAAATACTTTTTTTTTTGTAACTTATCGTGTGTGGTATCATATGAAAGGGATTTTTGAGGCGATTCTAAAAATATACCACATCATTACATTTAAGCCATTTTTTTTAAATTAAATCAAAAATAATTTTCGAAACATACCAAGTTTGAAGTCCTCCAGACACGATATGGCTGATTTTTATTTTGTTCAATATACCAAAAATGATACGTTATATCCTCATATCTAACCTCAAAAAAGCAATTTTAAAATGATTTTCATTAAGTTTTTTTTTTTAAATTTTTCAATATTACTAAGTGACACGGTTCTACTTCAATACCTATTTTACGTGAGTTATGGAACTTTAGTGCAGATACGGTACATATTTATCATAAAATGTCAAAACAAAAATTTTGAACCGCAGTTCCTAAAAAAATTTCCCTTGGGGGGGAAGTGCCGAGACATTCTTTATATTTTTGTATGGATTTTTTTTTTCCGGAAACCTATCGTGTGTAGTATCATATGAAAGGGCTCTTTGAGGCGATTCTAAAAATATACCACATCTGTACCGTATCTGCACTAAAGTTCCATAAATCACGTAAAATAGGTATTGCAGTAGAACCGTGTCACTTAGTAATATTGAAAAATTAAAAAAAAATACTTAATGAAAATCATTTCAAAATTGCTTTTTCGAGGTTAGATATGAGGATATAACGTATCATTTCTGGTATATTGAACAAAATAAAAATCAGCCATATCGTGTCTGGAGGACCTCAAACTTGGTATGTTTCGAAAATTATTTTTGATTTTATTAAAAAAAAATAGCTGAAATGTAATGATGTGGTATATTTTTAGAATCGTCTCAAAAAACCCTTTCATATGATACCACACACGATAGGTTTCTAAAAAAATTTTTTTTTTCCATACAAAAAAAGAATGTCTCAGCACTCCCCCCCTAACGGAATTTTTTTTTGGAACTGCGGGTCAAAAATTTTGTTTTCACCTCTAGTATGCGTGTGCCAAACGGCTAAACTGTACATCGATTTGCGGTTTTTCATTGAAATTGGGCCTGTACCGTTACCACTATAACCCAACACATTCATTGCTGACGAGTGCTACGCGCTACGCTCTTAGTCGATAACATGGTTTTTCCGCTTTGTAGCGAAAACTGTCTAAGAACGGAGATCCCGAAGTCCAATGACCCAAGTAGAGGAATCATGCCTCTACGAGCGATTTCCGCTACTAAGTGGAAAATGTTGCTACATATGCTACGGCGTAGCACACGTAGCGCTTGGCTTAAAACAATGTAGATGTTATTGTCACATAAGATTAAAGTAAGTACAAAGGCGAACTTATCCCTATGAGGGATCTCTCCAGCTAACATTTGAGGGATTGAGTAGCCGAAAGGTACATCATAGCTGTTCCACTGTTACCTATACCTACCACCTGTACATAAACTACCTATGATGACGAAATAAAGAATTTTATGTCACAACTGGCCATAAAGTGGCCATTATCGCACGCTCCGCGCGCGAAAAAACCCACTTCCTGGCCAGGGGGTGACATAAAATTTTGTACTTACCACGGGCGATAATAAAGAAAGCCTCAGATCGCATATTTATCGCCCTTGCCTTCGGCTCGGGCGTAAAATACCTGCGATCTGAGACATTCTTTGTTTTATCGCCCTTGGTAAGTAATGTACTATGATTGATTGATTGAAAGTGAGAGAATGAGATAGCGAAACTTACACCTACACACGCACATGACTATAGGTTTCTAGGAAGAAGTTACCAAACTACATATTCCTTCATTATGATTGCGTGTCAACGTCAAAGTCAAGCCATTCCGCATTGCTGAGGGTAGGAAAGGAACGGATAGTTAGCCTAAGGTATAAACTAAATAGCCACAGAAAGTCGACTCTAAACGATGACCGAAGTCCTGCAACGCGTTTTTTGTGAATACTTAGTGTTTGTATGAGCGCGACGTATTGATAATGAAATGAGATCGGAACGGAATGTTAAATTTAAAGCACAAAATAACTAATTACGAATTGTGCATTCAAATGCAAGTACAGGGGTACTCAAATACACATAGGCGATAGGCATCTACACTTAGATATTATAGGACCCGATGTTCGCTTTGCATCCACTCATTCACAAATTATTTAAAAGCGGAATTATGTAGAATATAATGCCGTTGATTAATTAATTCGAAATCACAACCTTTTAAGTCTTTTGCAGCGTTTGTGGTAACATAGTGACCTGCGTGAGAAAATAAAGTGAGCGCTTCGCAAATTACCAACTTAATAAGTTTGAAATCAAGGTACCTATTTATTATCATTACAATCGAGTAAAAAACTAACCTGTATTCTCTATTGAGCTCTCTATATGCAGCTACCTATCTCAAGTATTACAATTTTTTGGACAGGGGAATCAGGTTTTAAATTTTTAATACATAAGGGTACGTCTTCCTTGATAAATCAGAATATCAAAACATAATCTGAGTGATAGTCGTTCCTCCAATTTCGAATGAATGTGTATGGCTAATTATGCCACAGTGGATATGGAATATGGATACAAAATATAATGGGCATACGGGTCTGACGCTGATTGTGTGTAAATTCCGGTAATCTCCCGGTTATGCACGAAAGTGTCATGCAAGTCAATCTGCCATCATTATGTGCACCTTCTGCAGTTAGTATGTGTTGTGCCTATCTGTAGAACTAGCGTATATTGCGTTTGTCCGGGGGACGTGCGTTCTGTAAACACGTGTTTTAATCAAGCCTGTTGCTTCGCTTCCGTTTGCTGCGGCGCACTACGCTTAGCAAAGAAAAACTTTGCATCTGTTTTATTACGACGGATGCGGCTCGCCCTCGGGGGTTAATTTCGACGTCCGCAGCTTAATTGTTTTATATACCGTGTGTGCAGGCTAAACAAGTTCAAAAATTCATTGAGGTACCCAAGTATCAATTTACCTACTTGTAAATTAACCATCGTTGTAATTGGACCGGTTTAACCCCGCTGCCAGGTGACTCGGGTTCAAATCAAAGGCGCCTGCCTTCCCGCAGATCGATTAAAAACATTTTTTATAATTTATATTACCAAACTGTACGAATATTATTAGTAATTTGTTAGTTATTGAATAAAGATGGACTTACAGAGCGCTTATTTCGATATTACATAACACCGTCCAATTTATTATTCATTGTGGGTGGGTATATAATATAAAATATAACCTTTGTTTATTTTTTTTTTCGCAATCGTAGTGAATAGTCAGCCATATTACCACGAGATGGTTATTTTCCTGAAAGAAGTGAGGCCGGTAGACGGTGATTATTTTAGACTAATTTAGACCCTTGTCATACCAATCTACCAATAAAATATTGTAACGCAGTTCATTCCTAAGGGTTGGTTTTAGGTCGAAGGCAAAGAAGAGGACGTTTGTTTATATCATAAATATACATATTATACATACATACTTTTAGAAGACTTTCATTGACATCAGATCTACTAATTGGTTCTAAATCAGAACCAACCGGAACTGCAGCTGGGACCACTGAACCTTAAAAAAACATCAACATCGGTCATCGGTCGGATTCACTTACGAAAAAGTGTCCAATTGTTTACACGAGTTGTTTCCCAAATGCCCGTGCCGTTGTTCGGGATAATCGAGGTGAACAATTTTACGCCTCGGGCGCCCGGGCCGGACTCACTCGATTAAAGCCGTCCGAACACGGAAATTATCAAACGAAACGCACCGACAACTCAGCGGGCCGTGAGCGCCCCTAGCTACATTTATAATTTTTGTCCAACTCGCTCGTATCGAATAAAGATGAAAGTTTGTAGCTCTTCTTTGTGAGCAAATTGTTATCAGGCACCTCTCATTTTGTGCATCAGTTAGGAATGTTAGGATCGCGATATGTTCAGACATGGGTAAGTACTTATTCATCACAAAAAGAGTTCACTCTTGTCGGTAGGCAGCTCTCTCTATCTGACTGTATATAGGGCCGTCTTGACCTCCTTATGCGACACGACTGCTATTTTTTTCTTTTATTTGTTTAATGTAGCTTATCCTCGGGCTTCCCCTTCCTCTCTATCCTTCAAATAAAGATTTGAATTGTCTTAGAGTAAAACAGGTTTTCTACAATAAAAAGCATCTGACTACAAATATATCCCAGAATAGGTACCAGGAGGGAACTCATTAAGACTTATATGGAGCGGTGAAGCGTAGACCATGACTCAAAGAGACAGAATATTTAGAAGCCTTTGAAATGTGGTGTTGGCGAAGAATGGAAAAAGTTAGCTGGACTATACCATAGGATTCTCTTTCCACGTGTTTCACGAGCGAGTGAAAGTGTCCATGGTAGGTACTTATATAATACTTATATTTTAAACTTGAACTGGATTAACTGCCAGGCTGCATGAAACGTAGACAAACCCCAATAAAAAGCACTGAGACTGAACATTTCAGCAGCCATTCCTGAACGTAAGCTGCCAATATCCGGGTTCGTAACCCATAAGTTGGCGCATTTTTACGTCTGTAAATTATACTTTTACGATCGAAAATCATTTTTATGTTTTCGGAGGAATTTAATATCACGCCAGCACACAGCTATACTCGGCACATTCGCTCTTTTATTGCGCTGTAATTTTATTGTTTTCTCAATTTTTATTAACTATTAACTACCTCCTTAGGTTGTGGTATTACGGGATCGATAAGCTTTTACTCGTACTACCTACTCCTAATACCTAGCTATTCCACCACCGACCGTGCATTCATTTTAAAAGCATTATTATGAGGCTTTGTCGGAGTTACGCAGGGAAGATAATATTTCCCGGCATGAAGTTACAAAGCAAAAAGATAATTGCTTAAAGAGTTTCCACCACACACCTACAATTCTTTAGGAATTTTCAAAGGATTATGTACCTAGCTACTCATATTATTTTTGTTTTTTTAAGCAATCGCTTTGTTCTTTATAATATAAGCTGTTTTCTGTTTACGGCATAGCTATTTACGCTAACTTTTGCCCCGGGGCCGACGCCGTGTCTACTATAGGTATATATATACCTTACCTACCTCTATGAGTTAGCGAGGGCAATTAGAGCAAACCATGTTATGTCGAAATAAACACTGGCATACACGATGCAATCTCTCTAGTTTGGTGAGGTAATCAAATTGTATTTCGTAAAAAAAGTGCATTTATACCACTCGCATTTTACGGTGTACGAGGTTTAGACACCTGATAAACAAGAAAGTTTATACTAATAATGTTGCCCCCCGTGTAGGTACTAATCATAATGATAATGACTCATACATAGCTACACAAGGAAAATGTACCTACCTACACACCTGTGGGTATTCGAAACACTTTGAAGGGTTCTTCTAACGGTTCTTGTTGCACTTATCTAACCAGCACTGTCATTATATTATCAAGGTTGAACGCGATAAGTAGGTACCTAACTGGTGTATTGAACGTACTAAGAACCGTTCGGGTCGGTGCGTTCTCGACCAGCTACATCGTAGTATTAAATCGCAACGCGTTCTTTTATCGAACCTTAAAAAAAATAACTAAAGCAAATGAAAAATAACCAACCTCCCAAAGGGATGCTCCAATTCTGATCTTGACCGATATCTGGAATGTAGAAACAAAAAAACTTTCACAAACCTCCAGTTTCATCTAGTTAATAATACCGCTCAAGTGAGAGTCTGACTCGCGCACCGAGAGTTCCGTAAAAACTTGGTTTATAAAGTGCGTGTCATCCACGACGACGACGCGCCCCTCCACAGCCCAATCCGTACAACTGCGCATCGATTGGTACTATACTATGAGATTCGCTGTGGAGGGGCGCGTACCTGTTCTAGTTTTCTGCAAAATCTGGAAACCCGATTTTTTTTCCTTACTTTTTTATTATTTTGCTAATAGTTTTGAATTGTGTCAATGTATAAAAATATATTGTATGTATGAGTTATAGCATATTTATTCAGCTTTCATTTGGTACTATACATCTGTATGTATGTTGCATAGGTTGAGTGTGATTGCCACTTTTCCAAACGCGGCGGCGGCAATTTTCATGACGTCATTACTCGGGAGACCGACCTTCGAGAGATTGTCTCCCGGCAGTTTCGGGATCCAGGAGTATTGCCAAACAACATATTAAAAGCTGGCGCTGGTTTCCGAAAGTGAAGTATCTTCCCATCACAACATGCACTAATAGACAGACGGAGAGAGTCGCGCCATAAGGATTCCTCTTGTACTATTTTTGTACGAAAACCTAGTCTGTTCGCAATAACAAGACGCGTGGGATATAGGGCGCCCATATAGGTAGGTACCTACTCGTATCAGGCTCGTATCCTACGTTTCTTCTCATTCCGAACAGACTAGAAAAAGAAGTGTAGGTATAATATATTAACGGATCACTCACGTCAAAATGCTCCACATGTTTCGTACCGAACCGCGGTTCTTGCTGCAGATAATTATGAGATGTGGTGTAGGTATCCATGACAATTTAACAATTTATTATTTAAAATGCCTGGACTGAGAGAATATTTCTAATTAATTAACTAAATAAATTGTACTCTTTGAACTGATCGAAATGACAATGAGAAAAATGACAGATTACTAGTGACGGGGCTCGTTTCTATGACCTAGTTGAAATCGTAAGTATGTACGTCAAAACATTTCGTATAGTTGAAAGTTTTCCATTTAAGAATACAATACTACAATACAATGCGGTTAAACACTAAACTGATAAGGAATAATTAAAAATCTAATTTTAAAATATTATGTAGGTACTTATCTATACATATATTAGATTAGCTAAACCCTCGCTTATAGGTATACCTGGGTTGATCATTTAAGTACCCGTGTTTGATAACAGGTGGCATTTCGTACCTACCTATATCATGTAAGTCGCTTACCTATATCGTACCTCCATACAATTTTTCGCTCCCATTTTTAACCCCCTCCGGAATAAACACTATCCTATATCCTTCCTCGGGATCCAAACTAGTTTTATCTAAATCTGGTCATCGGTTTAAGCGTGAATGGGTAACAGTCAGGAAGAGTATAAGGTCCTTCCGCATTTAAAATATATGTATGGGATGATTCGTCCTATCGTTAGCAAATATTTAAATGCAAACCTGTACTTCGTTGTCTGCTGTGTGTGTCTGTTAATTCCACTGATGATTCAGAGGAATAACTCTATTAAAATGAGAAATAATCAACGTCCCTACGCTTTTCGCCATTGACATTTTCGAACCGACCGACGCCGACAACCATAGATATAGGCTGGGTTGCACCAAACCCACCAAACCGTCTGTAATCGTAAGCGGTGTTCGTCAAATCTGATTGCATGGAAAGTTTGACAAGTTTCTGCCGGCGCCATATTTGACAAGTTTCTGCCGGCGCCATATTTGACGATGACCGGTCTGTGTTGGTACATTAGTGCAACTATGGTGCAACTGGCACAAGTACCTAGTACGACGACGACGGCTCCGCACTACATAGATATAGCCGCACTACAAATAACAAGTTACTTGCCTAGCAACCATTGCTACCGAAAATTACCAATCAAAGAGAAATACTTCAAGCCAAAGTTTCACGCTGTCATGACAACGGAATTAGTTTTTACCTAGAGTTTATACACATATTGTTAATCAGATAATTTTACTAATATTTACAAGAAACAATGGATTTGTTGGGGAATGTGGATATTCACACGACTACCGACCGCGTGACTGGTGTAGTGGGGTGTCAATGCGAGCTGGGACGAGAGAAGTTACTCACTGCTCCGCCCTATCGATTCCATTTTACCACAAGTGATGCTGACAAGGCGCGAACCGTGTCAACAGCCCCTGGACCCGTCAGACAACTCGAGTTGTACAGATGCCCTATCAGCCAGATCCTGGTCACATTCAAGTCCCCCTTTAAACCCAACGAATCGTTCAGCAAAGCCTTCCCAGCGAGTACACCAGTTAAATTCGTCAAACGCAAACTGGCCAAATTGCTCTCCGTGTCAAATAACAATCTCCTGTTAACCAAAAACAGAAATGTGTTGAAAGACACCAGCCTACTGTCCGAGCTAAAGACTGACGCTCTCGGTAATTTAGTAATAGACGTGTTGACTCAAGACTCTGAAGAGTTCTCCCTCTCGTCAATACCGATGGAGTATTACGTCTATGAACTCTTGCAAGCAGTTGCCCCAAAGAAGCGAATGATACCATTTATAGCCATTAAATTTAAAGTGCGAAATCAAAATGGAATATTTACCCGTTCTTATCATTCTATAATGAAAGTTCATGAAGTTAAGAAGAATCTGGGAGGGCTTTTTCAAATCGATCCGGATAATTTAGTTATGTTAAGAGGAGAACATCCCTTAGCCGATCGCATGGCTCTCCTAGATCTCGACTTTGACAAATACGGCAACGTAGAAGTAGAGTTACTTACCAAAAATAACGAAATATTAAATTTAGAAAAATTGTATAAAGAAATGCCGGTGAACGATGTTTTGTCAGTTAATGTGCGATTCGGTAATACCGTGAAGAAAATCAATGTTGAAATATTTTCAGTACCAATTAAGAAACCTTATTTGGGTGGTTATAAAAATACACATACAGGTGAGAAATTAATGTTATTGAAATTATCTTAGATTGCATCTTAATTTTTGTCCTGTAATATCTCTAAGTGCCTACCGCGAAGTAGCTGATCGAATATGTACCTAGGGGCTTTCATTTGTCTCAAGGTACTTAATGCTACACTAACATTGCACCTCAATCTAAATTAGGTACAAAAATTTCTGGAAGCGTTATTATGAATATTTAGATAGCACCTATTTCACAAAATGTTAGTTCCCCGATAAAAATGACGTTAGATACCGTGTATTGGGTATCTATGAAATAAAAATACATTTACCTACCTACTCGTAGATTAGGTGTCAATTGCGATATTTCATGTGCGTGTTTTAATTGCTTTGAAAATCTAATTAGGTACCTACCTTTTACTAATTTTCAGGGACAATTTATCATCATGCCTACACACAAACACCACAGAAACCCGAAAAACTGCCGCCGGAAAAAAAGACGTGTCGAGACACACAAACAGCTGAGGAAAGAGAAAAGATTTACGTAAGTAGTTTTTTCTTTATATGCGGGTTGCGTTCTGCGAACACAGTTGGGCACTATACGTATGGCATTGTCCACCTTAGACGCAGCAGCTCTGAACAGACAGTCTAAATCTCGAGAACGTTTTCTAGTGAAAATAATAATAATAAGGTAAGTCCGGGGTAGTTGGTCATAGTTTTTCTTAAACGCTGTAAAAACGTAATCTTACACATCTTATTATTAATCGGATATGTCGGAATCGGCTCTAACGATTTTGATGAAATTTGGTATATGGGGGTTTTCGGGGACGAGCAATCGATCTAGCTAAGGTCTCATGCCCGGGAAAACGCCGACCAGATATTCTTATATCCTTAATCGAGCAATCCTTGTATAAATATTTATTTATTTCGGGGATCTCGGAAACGGCTCTAACGATTTTGATGAAATTTGGTATGTGGGGGTTTTCGGGGGCGAGCAATCGATCTAGATATATGCCATGATATGGCATGCCTGGGAAAACGCCGAGCACGGATGATGATAAAAGAAAGATGGCCATAGGTTAATTATCGCTTTAGCAGAGTTATTGGGTATTATTTTCTAGTTTTTAAAGCGTTTTTGTCTCTCTAAGCGCACATTTGGAGCATAAGTCTGCAAATTCAGTGTAATGTCAAAATCATGTGTAATTTCAAATTTATGACACCAAAATTGCCACACTGCTGCACTAAAGCCAGTATTTCGAAGGAGAGTCTTGAAGTGTTTTTTAGTAATTTTCGCCAAATCCGCGGCAGATCCTTTTCGTTTGTAATATTTTTGTTAATTTTACGCGCTAAATTTAATACTATTATTCGGGACTTCGCCACTACTTTAAGGTAGTATTTCTTATAAACGGACTCAAACTGGCTACCTATCTCTTATTTTTTTCTGCGAGAGATGACCATGCCTAAAATTGAAATGAATTAAGGCACGACATGCTTTATTTTGAGGATTAAAACAATGTATTGCTAATATACTTAGCAATAAATACAACGGTAACCATTATCTTTAGAATATGAAACAAGAACTCCTTAGGTATAAAATATTTACAGTAGGCCAAAAGTATTCACAAGGATTTTTCTTACCTACTTTTTGATTTCATTTCAGGAAAAAATTCATCGTACCATAGCTCCGAAGCGAACCGAACAGTAATTAGCAATATCTTGATATTTATCTCTTCTACGAAATATTTGGATGGGCCATCTCATCCTTATGGCCATCTACCCCGGAATTAGGTACCCTGAGTAATAATCTTCCTGCAGATCACCAGGCCTATCCCACCTGCTGGCGCGAAATGACGCTTATCTATGGTGACCCAAGTGTAGATCTGTTGTCAGTGTAAATAAAATAATCACATTGAATATTGATTTGATCTTTCGATGACATCACGTCACTAACGCAGTTGGGCGTCTGTACATTTAGGTATTATTTTTGTGGCAAAACTACCCTTACCTGCATGTTTTCAGGACACTAGCTATAGCCGAGCGACACAGATGAACACATCCCACGTCTTCATACCGAACGTGACGGACAGAATCGTAGTGCCCAAGCCGTACGAGACTTTCGAAGAAATGAGGATCCGCCTGAACCACGACCACTACGCCTCCATCATCCAGCGGGCCTTCAGGCATCACCAGTTTCGGCAGAAGGTGGAGCGTTGGCTGAAAGTATGCATGTGAGTTTATTAGCCTGTGGCATTTTTTTTTTAAATTAATAATGGGATTGCCAGCATCTACTTAGCCAGGGGGCAAAGATGAGCATTTCATTGAATTTTCACTTTCGTGAGACAACACTTTAAACTCTCGCCTCGCGCTTTGTACATAAACACAGGTCTAACGCGATATTTATTTACCTTTATTCGTCGGAAATAGTCGTGCTCGTGTTTCGACACGAGTTACACCGGTCATGGTCGCGGCAGAACTGGTGTCTCAGTTGTCATGGGTAGACAAAATCTAAATACCCTACAAAGTACAAAAGTATAAAAACTAGATCATTAAATTGACATTGACGGGTACAGTCACCAGCATTAATATCTGCCAAAACAAAGGCGGCATAAATATTTGACACGACTATTTGTAGGGCCGTAAGGACGTGTCAGATATTTATGCCGCCTGGTGCTGGTGACTGTACCTACTACATATTCAGATAGAGGATAGACTTGTTGGTATCTTAAAGGTAAGCATACGTATAGAAGCTAAATCATCTAAAGTCTTCATTATAAGGGAATTAGAGCTTGTTGGAAGATATCCTTCATACCTGTTGGTACAGTCAGCGTCATATAGTACCTATGTAGCATCCAAAGTGGCCAAATAGTTCGGTACACCATACAAAATATATGGTGTACCGAACTATTTGGCCACTTTGGCTGCTAGTGCTGCTACATACTATATGACGCTGACTGTACTACACCAATACAGCTAAGAATCGCATTTCATATACAATTACAATACTTAGAACTTGTTTATTTTGTGGACAGGGAGAGAATAGCTCGCATGAAAGAAGAGGATCGTCTGGAGCGGGAAGCTATGGAAAGGCGCTTGCGCAGTGACCTGATCACCAAAACCTTCCCTAAAACACGAGAAGACTTCGACCAACTTTATGCAATGGTATTATCTTACTTATATGGCTTTTACAGTAGGTAAGTAGCGGTGTCGCCAGCGGGGTCTTACATTGCCATTTTTTTTAAAGGTTGATCGATGGAAACACGCAGAGATATCCAGGATTTCACAGCTTCATTCCAAAGGACCCAAAATTGCCGAGTTCACACTATTACTCGATAAAGAAGTAGAGCTGCTCCGATGCATAGAGTCTTACCGGGTCAAGGTGAAAGAGGATAGCCGAAAAATCAAGGAGCAGCAGTTCTTAGAGGAAATATCCAAACCTATAGCATGGCTCGGCAAGGACGACAAGCTTATAACAATGGAGACTGTAGAAATACAAAGGGCTAGAAAATTAAAGGAGCTTTACAACTCTTTTCTACGCGAGGATATGGAAATGAAGGAACGTTTGGAGCTTCTCGTAGATATCAAATATGCTTTGACAGAGTTCCGCCATCCACTAGCGGAAGAAATCATCACTTTGCTGGATAGAGAGTGTGACCTCGTCGTGAGAAGATGCGATGACCAGCAGCTCGACTATTTGAGGCGAAGAATCGCAGTGAGCGTATTACAGTTCATCAAAACATCGGAGCTGAACTCTGGTGTAACGAAATGCAAGGACATCAGAGACTACAGGAAGATGGAAAACACGCGACTGCACTACTGCGAGATGTGCAATAAAGTGAAGCCGTACACGGACTTCCCCCTCGACGCCAGGATGAGTTGGTTCGTGACGTGCAAGTCTTGCTGCTGGAAAGACGCGAACGAGAGCCTGTGGGTGGACATGACGCCGTACAAGTTTATCCTGAGAGCCGTGCAGCGCGAAGAGCGGCGTCGCAAGTGCTGGGGCTCGTTGGCATTCGTACTTCACGAGAAAGACATTTTCTTTATAGTGGAGAAGCTGTGGCATTCACATTCCGCGATCAGCGAGTGCAGAGACGTGACGGAGCTGAGGCTGTGCCGCTGGAACGTGGCCGAGGACTGGTCGCCGTGGAACTGCTTCCTGGTGACGGTGGCGGAGATGAAGGCGCACCTGCGGCTGGAGCGGCCCGAGGAGGTGTACGACGAGGAGCTGGTGCAAAAGGTGGCCAACAAGCACAAGCTGGCGAAGGCCAACTTCGAGCAGATGACTGCTGTTAACAAGCGGTACACGGAGACGGGCACGTGGCAGGGCGTGCGCGCGCCCGCTGTTCAACACATTGACGCGATTGAACCACTTTAATTCCAGCTGACGTCTAGAATAGCGTCCCAAGCTGTCGTGCCCACAGCCAGCGTCTATAGGTTACTAGTGTGTGCAGTCAGCATCATATAGTAAGTACCTAGCAGCCAAAATATACAAATATATAACAACACGTTTTTTTATAATAGATGTTACTACTTAACTATATGATGCGACTGTAGAATCATGTAAACGCGGTTTCAAGTAAGTTTTAACGGACGCTGCGCTGCGCGCCAAAATGTATGAAACCGTCCCGCTCGCGTCGCGCACCGCGCAGCCTGTGTGGCGTCGCTAACCTGTTAGCATACGTTCCGGCGCGCAGCGGTCGCGTCGCGCGGACGTCGCGCAACGCTGTGACCAAGCCTTTACTCTATTGACATGAAGCGTTTCAAGCTTTAGGTAATTATAGTTTTAGAATATTTTTTTAAATATCGTTAAATAATCATGGTTAGTTGCTTATTATTTGTGTTTGTTATGCATGGTAGTGTAATGTAGTTATTTATTTATTGTTATTGTCACGGTTGCAGTAGTGGGGTAAATACCCGGCCATTCTATGCCTATATTTAGCAGTAACCCGTTTAACGCCGTCTAAGCATGATTATTGTGTCGGCGATAAAGGGTGTCGTACTACTATGATCTCCAGCAGACAATAAATCAATCATGACACCTGTCATTTTTATACATGAAATTAATCTTAGCTCTTGATTATAGGTTTTAAAATGTATTTAAATTAAACTTCTCCTGATTGATTTGATCTGCCTGCTGGGACCATGTTTCAAGCGTTAGATAATTATAGTTTTAGAATATTTTTTAAACATCGTTAATGAATCATGGTTGGTTACTTATTATTTGTGTTTGTTATGCACGGTAGTGTAATGTAGTTATTTATTTATTATTGTTGTCACTGTTGAAGTTGGGGGATAAATAATCCGGCCATTCTATGCCTACATATATTTAGCGGTGACCCGTTTAACGCCGTCTAATCACCATTAATATGTCGGCGATAAACGGTATCGTAATACTAGTATGATCTCTAGCAGATATTCGTTTTAAAATTTATTGAAATTAAACTTGTCTGGATTGATTTTTTCTGCCTGGGACCATATTGCTAATAGCTTTAAATATTACCTTTCTTTGCATTGTACTGTCAGAAAAGTACTCAGAAATATGTCAGTCATGATAATGTAAATCAGAAAGAAAAACATGCCAAGCTAGAAGCACCGCAGGTCTAATACTAACCGCCAAATCCATTCGTTTTATAATTTAATTTTTGTATTGCCGTTTTCATACTTGTGATTATTAAAATAAAATCAGCTTTTTAAATTGTCCTCGTTTTAATAATTACACGTAATACTTTATAACATAATTACACATTACATATACAATAATAATTTCTCAAGATATCAAACTCTCGTGGTACTCTAAAACAACATACTATATTCAAAACCCAAGTGTGATAAAGGTGATATTTCATAACGAAATGCACTTTAAAAGCTACTCTTAGACAATACATACATGTGGTCAATAAATTACGTAAATATAATTTTAGGCATCTGTACAACAAACAAGTCTCCAATTGTTAAATAAAACGTTACCAAGAGGAGTGAACAGAACACCGCCCCTGCGGCGTTCCGCATTGTCAATGATTCGTAAACCTTAAACATGAAATAAAGCTGTCTGATAGCTGGCGATAATGTACGCATCACGCTTTCTTCTAGCGTGATTGTCTGCTTGAAAGTTATTAGTGTAAAAAACGTAGATTTTTGGACGAAAATTCCAAACCGTTCATTGTTATCTCAAGAAGACAAGCACGACTGATCAGTGATACCCGGTCACATTTACGAGCACTTGCGCACCGAGCCGAGCTCTCACTCACTGTAGCAGAGAATCGAAAAACGAAATATCTGCCATTTTCGAGTGACAGAGAGGGAGATACTACGATTTCGGTTAGCGGTAGCCCTTCTTCTTCTAATTAGTGCGTTCGGTGCATAACCGCTCTAAAGACCGGCACAGATCTGTGAAGAACTCGAGAAATGTACATTGATACCAGCCTAATTTTTACACGTATCCCTAACAAAATTCATTTCATACTCCAATCATAAATGAATTCTGTAAAATCTCAAGTAAATAAGACCAGTAACGTTTTTAAAAAGTAAAAAATACCTTGCCCGTATAATTTGATAGGACTCATTAGTTCAGAGTCAAGAATTAGAATTTTTCGCATAAAATGTGCTCTCATAATTGACAAAAAAGACGAAATAAAAATTAAGTAATTGGTGCGCCTTAGCTTCTTGATATTTTATAAAAATATTATTCTAACCATCAAATTTTGGAAAAATTAAGTTCCGTTCTAATGTACGATCAGTCAATTGTAAAAAGAAGTAAAACACAATTATGGAGAAGAAAATAATATCATGCGTTCACTCTCTACTCTCTAGTCATATCCGCTAAAAAGTCCAACATCATAGATTGTCCTATTCATATGTATATATACCTCTAAGCAAATAATCGTTCTCTCGTTTAGGGGGCAATAACGACAAATGTTTGTACATTGTTTTGATCCGATCCGGCAGCTCGGCAGTTCGTCGGAGATGTAGTAAGCTCTCTGCGCCCAATGCGGGTGGAGAGCAACTGCCTCATGGTGGTAAGACTAAGCGTACGAACCAGCATTTACTAACGGTTGGTTTTTAGCTAAGACAGCTTGGCAGATAGTGTCAGAAGGCTTGGTCTAGTCCGCCACCAGGTGCGCAACGAACTCCCGAACAGTGCCTTGGCTAGAGGGAAAGCGCGCGAATCTAGCTGATACATTACGCTGCTCACTCTCATCAGTTTCGTCATAACTAACCAGGATTACGCATACTCAACACCAAACTATTATTGGTACCAGTCAAGACTATTTACAGTTAGGATTGTGCCTCGGTAGAACAATAATTAATAAATTTGTAACTCTCGTGTAGTGGTATTTATACAAAACGTGCAGACACGATATTCACAAAGAGGAGTACGGAGTACAATATCAATATACACTTACTGTACTATTTTTGCACTTTTATATTGCCAGTTCAGTGGCTTAAACTCGGAATATCTCAATTTAATTAAGACTCCATAACCCATACCTGTTCAATGTAACTAACTACACCTTAACAGTCTGCGAATATTTACACAATATTTTAGAGAAGGGAAAGATATCGATACAAAAAGTTGAGGTATAATAGCCGTGTGCAATCCACCTAACGTTACTATTACAAATGGCATACTCTATTACTACTGGTTTACAATATACAGGCGTTCCGTTAAAGTGTTTATTTACACAAGACGACAATCACATGAGCTAACATTGTCAAGATGTAGTACGCATTCAAACCTGAACTATAATGCATTATATTTCGCAGGCATCATATACGTCACTGAAAAGTGGTTTTCATTTCAGCTAACCTACTCAATAAAATCTAACATGGTGGAAATTCAACTAGCCGAGATCCTCAAAATTCGGTAAAGTGCTTTTAACATAGAATCCACAATCCACACGTCGATTAAGTAGCGATCGAATAACTCACTCGGTACCGTAGCGTTAGAAAATTTAAAGGAACATACTAATTCTATTTCCACCCTACAAACGTCATGTAAACTAATAAAACTCAACTTTTTCACAATAATTCCACACTATCTGCGAGGGCGTCTATAACGGTCGGGCATTCGAGTCTATGAACCGACGGAACGTCTCACCGCACTCATTAAAACCGTAAACGAGCTCCCAGCGGGAAGAAAACTTCCACTAAAGCTGCCTACACAAAGCCCTGCCTGCAGGGCCCTGCTTGCAGTGCCACTGCCAAATCGTATTGTGTGTAGGCATGCAGGGCCGATTTTTTAATCTGTTAAATCGGCCCTGCATGCCTACACACAATACGATTTGGCAGTGGCACTGCAAGCAGGGCCCTGCAGGCAGGGCTTTGTGTAGGCAGCTTAAACGTCAAATGTCACTTTATGGGGCTCGGAGGTCCCGGTAGACTGTGGTCTCGTTCACGAGGACATCCTGTCCGCGGCGCTGTAGCAGGAGTAGTTGAGGCCGCTGAGGGACATGTCCTGCGGCACGTCGTCGGGCGAGCCGTAGTAGTGCGCGGGGTAGGCCGCGGCCGAGTAGGGCGCGGGCGGCTGCGACGGGCCCTCCGCCGCCGCCTCCTTGTCGCTCTCCTCCATGAACTTGATGATGAGGTGCGTCGCCTTCACGTGCGCCACTATCATCGCTTCGCCCTGAAAACAGTTCAATAGCATGTTTAATTTTTTTCATTCATTTACTAAATTCGGAATTCCCTGCCGGCGTCTGTATTTCAGAGTTCATATAACCTGGTCGAGTGAATAGGCATCTTCTGGGTGAGCTCGCTTCACCGTCGCCCTCGTCTTTGCCCCCTGGCTAAATGTTGGCCGAGAGCTATCCCATTTTGAATAAAAAATAAAAGCTATAACAACAACGTACCAATCATAAAAGATTGCCAAGAAAGAAATGAACGTATAGGATGTTACTCACACTGGCGGTGAGCGCGAGGAAGTTGTAGTACTTCTTGAGCGTGGGCAGCAGCGGCGCGTAGGTCGGCACGCGCGCGCGCACGGCGCCGGCGCACGCGGCGCCCAGCACGGCCACGTGCCCCAGCAGCAGCGCCGTGTACGCGCCCACCATCGAGTGCTCCATGTGCGTGCCCGCACGCGCCAACACTGCACACACAAACCAGCGTTGCCAGATGGGTACGCAATAGTACGCATTGCGTACTATTTTATGTTCTTGCGTACTCGCGTACTCATCCTTCGATTTGCGTACTATTTTTATATTTTAACACTTGACAGCCTAGCTTAACTTAACAAAAAAAATATTTTTGAGGTTTTCCGATTAATATTATTTAGGAACGCACCCAAAAAATTAACTACATGCTTCTATAGATTATCTGTGGCTGTCGCACTGACACTGACAAGCAAGTGACACTGACAATGGCCAAACAAATTCAAATGACATTAAGACACCATAATAGTGAAGGCAAAATCGAACATATTATTGACACATTTCGGTTTGATTTAGTTTTACTGTACTGTATGATTATAACTGTTCATAAGTCAGCGCCGCAGTTTTGATTTGGTTTGCGCTGTGCTGTTGGCATCTTGGCTCTCGGTAAAATTAAATAAAGCGGTTTTTTCATGTCATTTCACGTCAAGTACAAGTACAAGTTAAGTTTGTAGTACAATTTGTTGCGGCTTGTTATTGTTTTATCGATCGTATTGATCAAAATAGGACAGGATCAATTGTGAGTAAGTATTACTATATATTGTCTTTAATTTGATTGGATTATCAATACTTTTGTCAAAATATGAAATAATAAAAATTAAAACTTGTAATAAGGCTTATGATTTAAAAATGTGAAATTTATGTAGGTCTATACACATACACAGTCTGTAAAGCTGCCTACACAAAGCCCTGCCTGCAGGGCCCTGCTTGCAGTGCATTTTTATATCTGTTAAATCGGCCCTGCATGCCTACACACAATACGATTTGGCAGTGGCACTGCAAGCAGGGCCCTGCAGGCAGGGCTTTGTGTAGGCAGCTTTACTGTCATAATAAATATTATCCGATATTAATTATCATGGTGTATAATTTCATCAGCTGACAACCAAAACAAAATCCAAAATCCATGAAACGGTGAAATGTGTTATTTTAAGGTCTTTGTTTATTAGTGGTAGCCGTACAGGCCCAATTTCAAAGAAAAACCGCAAATCGATGTACAGTTTAGCCATTTGGCACACGCATACTAGAGGTCAAAACAAAGTTTTTGACCCGCAGTTCCTAAAAAAATTTCCCTTAGGAGGGGAGTGCCGAGACATTCTATTTTTTGTATGGAAAAAAAAAAATTCTTCCGAAACCTATCGTGTGTAGTATCATATGAAAGGGCTTTTTAAGGCGATTCTAAAAATATACCACATTATTACATTTCAGCAATTATTTTTTATAGAAATCACAAATAATTTTCGAAACATACCAAGTTTGAGGCCCTCCAAACACGAAATGGCTGACTTTTATTTGATATAGTATATCACAAATGATACGTGATATCCTCGTATCTAACCTCAAAAAAGTAATTTTGAAAAGATTTTCATTAAGTATTTTTTTCGAATTTTTTAATATTACTAAGTGACACGGTTCTACTTCAATACCTGTTTTACGTGATTTATGGAATTTTAGTGCAGATACGTTACATATTAATCATGCAATGATACGGAGTATATGGATACTCCGTTGGATATATGGATATCCAACGGGAAATACCTCTTTAACCCTTTACCCCCCCACCACCCACCCACCACCTACCCACTATACCAACTGATGAAAAGGTGCAGTTAAAGGGTTAAAGAGGTATTTCCCGTTGGATATATGGATACTACGTATCATTTTATGATTAATATGTACCGTATCTGCACTAAAGTTCCATCAATCACGTAAAACAGCTATTGAAGTAGAACCGTGTCACTTAGTAATATTGAAAAATTAAAAAAAAAAAAAATTAAAATCATTTCGAAATTGCTTTTTTGAGGTTAGAAAAGAGGATATTAAGTATCATTTGTGGTATATTGTACAAAATAAAAATCAGCCGTATCGTGTCTGGAGGACCTCAAACTTGGTATGTTTCGAAAATTATTTTTGATTTAATTAAAAAAAAATAGCTGAAATGTAATGATGTGGTATGTTTTCAGAACCGCTTCTAAAAACTCTTTCATATGATACTACACACGATAGGTTTATGAAAAAAAATGTTCTTTTTTTCATACAAAAAAAAGAATGTCTCGGCTCTCCCCCCCTAAGGGAAATTTTTTTAGGAACTGCGGGTCAAAAATTTTGTTTTGACCTCTAGTATGTGTGTGCCTAACGGCTAAACTGTACATCGATTTGCGGTTTTTTTTATCGTACGGCGTACACTATATGCACCAGCTGCGTAAAGCACAGTTTGTCAATAAATGTTGTTCGGCGTACCCAAACTTGAATTTGCGTACTATTTTTAAGAGCTGCGCGTAACGAAACGTAAAACCCTTCTGGCAACACTGACACAAACACACATGCATTTAAATAAAAAAACACACACACAACGGTCGCAATATCTACACCATTCCATACACGCTATTACCAAACTGATAACGGACGTGGTCATGTCGGAGGTTTCCTCTGGATTTTCCCCCGACCTCTCTCCAAATGCGCACTTCTATCATTATTGGGCCAGGCCTACGAAGCCACAGTAAAGTTTAAAGAAAAGTTAACGGACGAGGCATTTTGCGGGCACATCATTTGGTAAGGTTTACAAAAAAAAACATCTTAATTTACTAGTATTCATACTTAGTATTTATAACATACAATCAGTACAGAAAAATACTAGAGAAAGCAATAACCGAGCTATCAAAATTTACTTTAAAAATGCACTTACGCTTCGCGACTGTTTCGTCGAGGTCATCTTGTGATTGCTTTTTCTTGTCAGTCTTATCATCAGATTCCTTCTCGCCATCCAATAATGCGTCCGTGTTTTCTTCCGCTCTCCTAAAAACATAAGTGATAATGACAAACTAGTTTTTCATCGCGAAGACGGGTTTTTTCTCATTGGTCGATGGTATATCGCTAGTGGAACCCGATGGGTCGACTGAATTAAAAAACCGTTTTTATTATCGTTTGAGCAAGTAGAGTGCATGTTTGCTTAGAAAAGTGACGATAGCAGTGCAGTATACAGTTCGGCCCAGTTTCGGGGGACCAGAAAGGGAGAAAGAAAGGCTATTTGAACTGAATTCATATAGAGTCATGAGACTGCATTCGTGAAACAGCCGCAAGGAACTCATGAAAGCTCCGAAGATTCGGTCTGTACTCCATGATATAAATAAAATAATGAGGTAGGTGGAAATGGCTATTCTGAAAGAAACCGAGAGATAGTTCTGAGTTTTTTTAGCGCTCCTTTAAGTTGATAAGACAGTCGCATCCTGGATTACAAATTTCGTTAGTCCAATGTCGCCTTGCCATGATTACTATTTGAAACAAACCGACCCTAAAGGGCATCAAACCGTCTGTAATGGTAAGCTGAATTCGTTAAAATCTGTTTTTATGGAGTATTTGACAAAATTCTATGGAATGACAATTGCCGGGCCATATTTAAAGTTGATCGGTCTGTGATCACTGATCGTAAGTAGGTGCAACCCGCCCTAAATAGTTACCTGGCCAAGTCGACCCGCTTGTAGAAGATATCGACGATGAGGTCGAGCGCGGAGACGGTGCGCGAGATGACGTCCTCGTCGCCGTCGACACGGATGCGCACGTTTAGCAGCCGGTTCGCGTTCGGCTCGTTGTTCTGCACCAGGTTTATGAGCAGAAGCAACACCTGGACACATTCACGTTTTAATTGGCATTATGGACTTTATAAACGAGATATTGCTGTATTGTTGTTGCTGTGTTGTTGTTTGTATATGTTGCTGTATTGTTTCTATATGTAACTGATCCATTTGTGTGAGGTGTACAATAAAGAGTATTTGTATTGTATTGTATTACACCGGGTGGGTTAACGCAGTGACGAGAGGGACATATTTCATGAGGCACGTCACTGCGATTCCGCACCTTCACCGATTTTGAGCAGCTTAATTGGTAACAGTTGATGCGGTTAGGTCTTCTTTCACGCCATTAAAAGTTAAAATCCGCCAGCTCTTAGTTATACTTATGTATGATAAGATTCATAAGCCTCATCTTTACAAGAGCTCTTCGTAAATGCTGATATGCGCATATTCACCCATAAAATCAGTTTTATCACTTGGCTAGGTGAGCAGTGATAGTACTTAATTGAACGAGTTAGAGTAGAAGTGACTGTTCACAAGCTATGACACAAAGATAGACGGGACCTTTAATTGGGAGGGTTTGTTTTTGATAACTTATTTAAATAACTACTTACACAAACACTGAACTCGAAGTTTTTGCTGTCAGGTATGAAGTTTTCGTGGTTGTTGAGAACGATGAGACACATCTCCATCACGCCCGGCTGCTCGCCTATCACTATCGCCCCGGGAGACACTGCGCAACACATTCCCATGTTATTTCTAAGGTAAAAATTTGATTTGAAAAACATTATAGTTTAAAACTCCACTTTTACCGTCAGTTGTTTAAAGCTCGAAAGGAAAGGCCCTAAAGAAAGCTCCTAGGAGGGACTTTAAAGAAATTAGCCTAGACTTCGAGCGGCGACGGCAACGTCAGCGGGAACCGATCGATTATAGCGCAGCATCAACGGCACATCACTATTTCAGCCTCTGCCTCACGAAACCGTGGCCAAGCCTTAAGGGTTCTTATCACCTTATCAGTAAAAATATGCTCATCTGTTTAGGCCATTTTCTGTTTATTTGACACATGTCTTGGCATTTTCTCAATGTTACTATCTAGAACAGGACTTATGCGCCCTAATGACATAAATTTCAAATGTATTTTTTGGATTTTTCAGTAGGTAAGAAAAGAAGATTTTTTGGAGTTTTTTTAATATTGTTTCAAACACCACTCCAAATCGACCATTTTCGAACAAAAAACTGCATATTGCCTCTTAAATTCTACTAGACATAATAAAGGATAATATGACATATCATCTTATCCCTTAATTACTTTATTCAATCAATAATTTTTAATCAATACTTTTGTCAAAATTAGAAAATTAGATTTTGTCAGAAAATATTTTAAAACTTGTAAGGTCTCTTAAAACCAGCCGCGTCAGCTTATCATCTTATCAAAGTGTCACTGACCGTTAGCCGGCGAGAAGGAGTGCGAGAGGTTGACGAGCACTTTGACGGCGGGCAGCGCGGCGTCGACGAGCGCGTGCGCGAGCGAGGAGTGGCCCGCGCCCGCGCCGGCGCCTGCGCACGCCTGCGCGCGCGCCTCGCCCGCGCAGCGCCGGAACAGCGCGCAGAACGTGCGCAGCGCGCCCAGCGCCTCGCCCACCAGGTACAGCTGGTTGTCCTCGTTCTGCTGCGTCACCTGGTAACACGACACACGACACACTTCAACATCATCATCATCCTCCTAGCGTTATCCCAGTACAGTTGCATCCTGAAGGATGCCTGGGGTCCGCTACCTAGTCCCAAGATTTTGGCGTAGGCACTAGTTTTTACGAAAGCGACTGCCAGCTGACCTTCCAACCCCGAGGGGAAACTAGACCTTATTGAGATTAGGTTTTGTCAAGTGAGTGGGGCAACATGACTGTTAGAAGTTCTCAAGCCGCCCGAAGGCCTCCAACTTGGCTTAACGACTGCTGCCATAGACAGCAACCGGGATCAACTGCTTAACGTGCCTTCCAAAGCACGGGAGCGATCAGTTATTAACTACTCAAAGCGGTCATCCATCCAAATCCTGACCGCTGCCCACGTTGCTTAACCTTAGATACCGCAAGCGGTACGCAGGCGCCGCTGGATCACGAGCGCTCCTCTGGTAACACGACACACGCCGTAGAATAATTCGTTTCCGCAATATTAATATATGTATGTATATGATAAGTGTGTGGTTTACTTACAGAATAAAGTTCATTTTATTTATTTTTTTATTTTTATAATCGTATTTAACTATGAAGCCGCGCGTATGTTAAACATCCTTTACGATCAGATTCCATTGGATTTTTAACCTGCACGTGGGATACTCTGCGTAATTCGCCCCGTCAATACGACGGTCATGTTATAACACGATTATATTAACACCGTTAAATAAGGCGCACTCCTGAATGGTGATTATGTGGCCAGTAGTAGGTACTCACGTTCTCCAACACCCGCAGACAGCGGTCGGCCTTCCTGAGCACGTCGACGTCGGCCTGCGACCACGTGCCGGCGGGGGCCTCCAGCCGCGCCGCACAGTCCTGGATGGTGCGCACGATGTGATCGACACCGCCGAGCACGCGCAGTTCCTCTTTGAACCACTCGCCAGCGCGTTTCGACGTCAAAGACAGTAGCGTCTCCATGGCGAGGTGGCCCACCTGAGAATTATAGTTTTAATATAATAATATCTTACCTGCCCCTCTAGCACAACATGCATTCCGTATCTACTCGCGCGCGAGATAAGCTACCTGTCACTTTTTGACAGCATTAATCAGACAGTGACAGGTAGCCTATCTCGCGCACGAGTAGAGACGAGATGCATGTTATAAATAAATAAATAAAATAAAAATTGTTTATTTTCAGATCAGTTGATCCATAGCTTGTTATGCTAGCCCCCCTGATGGAATCAATAATTTCCTTATCATACCATATATATATGTAGTTCTAATGTTTTGTGAGACAAAATTATCCAATAATAAAATAAAAAAAATATAAATCTAAATTAGCTTGCATGGATTGAGCACTGGAAAAGCTAATTCCACTAACCAAAAAATATAATTAACACAATTTTATTAACTTACTGTAATGTTATCCAAATCTAAATGTTTAGCTTTCCCTTGGCTCTTGATTTCAGCACACAATTCCCGAACCCGCTCCTGTGTCTTCGCCAGTTGAGCAGACGTGAGGCCGCAATCGTCGAGGGCATTTCTACAAAAATAGTTCAAGTTAAATAACAGTAATACATTACGATAACGAGAAAATAAATAGAGGTAGACCACATAAAAGATGGGAGGATGACTTCCCAAAAAATTGGAGAAGACTCTCGAAAAACCGAGAAGAGTGGCGCAGCCTGGAGGAGGCCTATGTCAAAGACAGCTTGACCAAACAATTATTAACAAGGGCGGTAAGCCTAAGAATGTCTTCTGAGACATTCTTAGGCTTGGGCGATCTGTCGCAGGTATTTGACGCCCGAGCCGAAGGCAAGGGCGATAAATATGCGATCTGAGGCTTTCATTATTACCGCCCGTGTTAAGTACAGAATTTTATGTCACCCCCTGGCCAGGAAGTGGGATTTCCCGCGCGCGGAGCGTGCGGTAACTACCGCTTTATGGCCAGGTGTGACATAATAGTACATTACTTACCAAGGGCGATAAAACAAAGAATGTCTCAGATCGCAGGTATTTTACGCCCGAGCCGAAGGCAAGGGCGATAAATGTGCGATCGGAGGCTTTCTTTATTATCGCCCGTGGTAAGTACAAAATTTTATGTCACCCCCTGGCCAGGAAGTGGGTTTTTTCGCGCGCGCGCTTAAGTCAAGATTAAAGGCTATTTTTATTTTGATTTAATACATTACGATTATGCTATGATTCATTATTAACTAGTGAACGCTGAGAAACTACTATTTAATCAGAAAAAATAGGCATCTGCCATTTATTTTTTAGCATCACTTTTGTAATTTAAATAAGTCTTAACGACAAACTGTATGAGGGCTCTATGTATAGAATGAAGTACTGTATAACTAGTTTCACCCGAATTAACTGTGATACTGGATGCTGAGTAAAAAATTGTGTACGGAATAGTTGAAATATTTCTTATTGTGAAGATGAAAATATAAACTATAAAAATTTGCTCAAGCTATAAGATTTCGTATAGGTATTATTTTATATAAAAAATACACGTCTGGTAATAACTTACTTGTGAGAAACATCAGATTCGAGCAGATTTAACATGAGCTCTAGAGACTCCCGGTCCAAGTCCATGTTGAGCCGGTCTTGCGAGAGTACGAACATCACCGTCGCCGTACACAGGCCCAAGCTCTGAAAATATCACACAATTTGCAACAACACGATCTGCCAAGAGAATTAAACCTTATGTCCATGTCAAAAAGACTGAAATATCGTCAGTAAATAAACTTTAGTATGGAAATTATATCTCCCATTGCCGATCTGTGAAGCTAATTAATGCGTTGTTTGATAGATGGCAGCACTGTCGTATCACATTGGGCATCAGAATCGTACCATAAGTAGGTCATGTTACAGTTACAATCAAATTGACCTGTGAGAACAAGTATAATTAACTTAAGCTGATGTAGCTTGATATTACTGTTCTCGGTATGTATTTTTAAACTAACGAACTGCTTCGAATATGCAGCATATTTCATACATACATATTTAATTTGTAGTTTACCCTGTAGCACGCCATCAAGCAATACATACCACATATACTTATATGTATAAAATGGTATCCTGTCTCATAACATAATGGTAACTTTTGATTATTATTAGTCAGACTATTCGGTAATAAAATAAGTAAATAAAGTATGTATGCTTTGCTTAGTTTGGGACTAGATTGATTTGTGTAAGATTGTCCACAAATATTTATTATTTATATTTATGTATATCATTAGTGTTCCTGTAACAGCTAAACTTAATGGTGTAAAACACATTGAAATATTAGATATTTTGATGATCGTTGTGTGATGTCAGTCAGCGAGAGGACTATAGCTCGTTAGGACGTACGGTTACGCTCTTTAATTTATGACCCATTTCGCAAACTTTTTCTTTGAATTTCTATACAGTTTGACAGGACTGTCAACCTTAACGGGGTCCTAAATTAAAATTCGTGACTGTACATAGTACGAATTGATAATCATAACGCTCTTAACGCCTCTAATTTTCTTCGCACGGTACGATGTTGTCTCGGCCGTGACAGAATGTGTTCGCCACCTATCTATAACCTACTGAACGCAAAGGAAAGTTCACGCGTGTCACTCACGTGGTCATTGCTCTATGAAACCAAACTTTAAATAACGTACCTGGTCGTTGGTGGCATCGTGGAGCGCGCTGAAGAACTTCTGCACGGTGCCGTGCGCGCGCAGGTGCATGCGGAACGCGGGCGCAGTGCACTTACTGGCCAGCGTGATCGCCGACAGGCAGCGCGTCGACATCGGGTTGTTGTCCTGTACGTTTTAATGTGGTTATTGGTAGTTTCAACTCCACTACTACTTAGACTAACGATCGTACATGAGTCACTGGCGGCGCGTCAAAAATATTCGTAAGGAAGCCGGAAATTATTTTCCATTCTTATTCTTCATGAGCCATAGTAAAAGTACTGGAATGGCTGAAAATTAGGCATGCTGGTGGGAATAGAGTTGTATGGACGCTCCGCCACGGATGAGTATGCACTTTCCTAACCATTGGGCCTGTTCAAATGTTTATCATGTGATGAATACCATATAAAGCATTCACGACATTGTGATTGACTAAAATGTTGTACTTGTTTGGGAAGATTATTATTCATTTATCACAGGGATAATATGGTTACCGTAAGTCTCCCTCAGAGTGAGCAAACATTTCTGAGCTTAGAATGACACCCTGTAAGTTGTACTTTATATGCCAGTGGCCGCTACTATATATGTCCTAAAATATTTGTTGACATGCTGATAAACTAGGCTTGTATACTTTGGACTGTCCCAAGTAATTCAACAGACAATTCTTTTTCTTATAGTTCTGGACAGACTTACGGGTTCGTAATGAAGCACAAGATCTCTTTACCTGTAACGCATCCAGAAGGTAATCTACGTCGTCATTAAACTCTTGATATTCTCCAATCTCCTGTATTTGATGTGCTTTCTTCACATTTCTTACTACAGTATAATACTGTGAACAAAAATAATTAACAATTAGATTTACTATACACACTTCATTTGACTTTGACCAATGACAAAACAAATCAACAATATCTATTTGCAAAGAAATTTATATCAATTTCAAAAAATGCTTTCTGTGATCACTATATAGTGTAGGAGTGTGATAAATATGCATCCTAAGTTGGTAAACAAAAAGGTCCTTTGTATTATGTACAGTTCAATGTCTCAGCGACAAGCTATTATACTTTAATTACTAAATTAAATTATATTAAAATAATTACACAAAACCATACCTCTTTCGCTTCTTTCGCACATTTAACACTTGTGTAAGGCTTGACAGCTTCAAGGGATGTGGGGTCGTCCATGATGGGATCTGGTGCTCTGTACCTCGTGACCTTTGTGAGTTCCTCGGGCACCTGGCTGGCAGGCCGCACTTCCGTGTTCTCTGGCTGTTCAGGTCTGGGAGTCTCATTCCCTTTCTACAAAATATAAAAAAAAAATTAGTCTAGCAGTCATCATTTGCTTGCCCTTTTCGCATTTAGTTGGGGTAAGTAAGCACATGTTATTTATTCCAATCATACTGTAATCAATTTCAATCACGCTTTTATTTCAAACAGCTGTACTGATTGTGAAATTTGGTTTACTATGTATGTTAATTTGATGAAAGATATAACATCTATTCTAGAAATCATATATGTCTTAATGAGAATATTGAGAATGGGTGTGGGTAAATTTATTACTAGAATTTCGATATTTCATGGACCATGCTGCAGGTAAAGCTAATTGCCTATAAACTATAATCCAATATGAATGAATATGTGTAATCAGTTAAACCTTAAATAACAAAACATATTATTTTAAGAGATTAATTTGACCTTTCATACTGATAAAATACTATGAACAACATGTTTACAAAATGCAATTGAATGCATCAACTTACATCATTGGCCCACTCATGTTTGTACAAATGTCTTCTCTTCCTAGCTGGAAGTGGAGATGGATTATCATTAACCAATGACTTGCTCTTGAATATAGAACCCTTCTTTTTAGTTATAACTAATTTCACACTTGGCTTGTCTTCAACATGCTCGTCATCAATGCCATGTGGGGATTTAAATACATCATCCTGATGATTTTTTTGAGAATCATCCTCAGAGAATTCAGTTGGGCAACTATTGTAATCAGAATCTGTGGCATGTGTGGCAGGCTGAGAGTGACTTCCTGTGTCATTAATGTTCAATTCAGGTGCTGTTTCCATTTGTTCATCCTCAGGCATATCCTGCTGGTTTTCTTCTTGCTCCTGTGAATTACCCTCTTGAGATAATTCGGCTCCATAATCAGGGCTAGAATGTTTATTTTGTAAACCTTTAGCTTTTTGCTTCTTGTGCTTAACTTCAGTTTTTCCTTCATCTACATTTGCACCTGATAATATATCAATCAAATCATTTTTCTCTATATGAGATTCTGCTTTGTTTTCATTTCCTTGAGGGTTTGCGGCCAAGGCTGCAGCTTCAAGCACAGCAGCCTCATGTTTCTTTCTCCCTTTTCTAGTGTCTTTTTTGAGGTCACTAACAGTTTTAACACTTTGCTTGCTTGAATGGCCAGAAGACAAATTATCCAAATAATCATCATTCTCATTGTAATTAATTACTTGTCTAGCTCGGCGGGCTCTTCCACCCTCTGGTGGTTTAGGTTCTGGCAGTGGTTCTGTAGGTAGTACATCTATCCTAGGTGATTTATGTGAAGAACCAGTGCAATCAAGTTTTGCTAGTTGAGACTCAATCTCATCTTCCCCAGATGCAACTCTGTTCTTATCCTTATCACTGTCATGATCTGGTGAGGCAAGAGTCTTGTAAAGGTCATATGTGTCTGAACCAGGCAAAGGTGAAGTAACTTTTTTGGTATCTTCATCAATGCTTGCTTTGTGATGTTTCTTGTGAGACTTGTGCTCCTTTTTATCCTTTTTCTTTTCTTTTTTGACATCTTGGCTGAGACCACCACATTTGATAGTGATTTTGAGACCTTCATGCTTCGGAGAACATAATGCTTCCATTGAAGGACTCTTTTTGTGATCTAAACCTAGATCTGAATGCATGTCCATTGATGAATGCCTATCAGAACCAGGTGATGTAAAACCTTCATTGGAATCTGTGCTGACTATCCTCGATGTACCCTTTGATATTCTTAGCACAATAGGGGGTGGTTTCCTTTCTTCATTACCATCTTTGCTTGTTGACGGGCTTACCACTTCTTTACTGGTGGAGGGGCTAGACACTTCAACCTTAGGAGGTATAGGGCTTGAGACTAACGGGCTTGTTTTAGGTGACGTTATCCTTGGAGCCAATGATTCATATCGTGAAAACTCAGGAATAGGACTATTGCTGCCATCTTCAGCGTAGTTAATTACTTTATCACGATTGCGAACCAAGTAACGTTTACTCCTAGGTTGAGCATCTTCAGATAATGGTTCTTCTTTTTTGGCGGCCTTTGTAGCCACAGAATTCTTTCTAGCTTTACCCTTTTCTGAGTTACGGCGAGGCAATTCTGGTGATGAAGAGTCCCTGTTGTACACTCTACTCCTTTTAGTAGCTTTCTTTTCTTTGCTATTCGAAGGGTGCTCCGGGGATAATGGAGCTGCAGGTACTGGTGGTGCATAAGTGATTTGAGGAACGGGTGGATAAGGCTCGGCATTGCGTGATTTGAAAAATTTCTTAGGTTTAGGTGGGGGTTGGTCTGTTTCCACTGCAGGCACTGTCAGCGGACTGTTCTGATCTTGGACTGGCTTTTTAATAACATTACTTGCGTAGGCTGAAAAATCAAGGAATAACATGAATTAATGATAAATAATATTTTGCATTATTGATATACTAATCAGAATCTTAACACATTCGCTGACAGTACTGTCAATTCAGTGTTGTTAAGCCTACATATGGCCCACCTGTCGATGTACTGTCAGCGAACGAATTGATATACTAATTCAGTAGAAATTAGGAAGCTCTAATCAGGACCATTATTATGACTAAAAAGTGTGAAAGTATTGAAGATTCTATTCTGAGCTTATAAGCATCTCAAAAGTAGGATAAGTCCAAAAGGTGGTAAAGGCGCAAATTTACAATTATTGTAGAGGTCAATAGTTTAAAGGTACCTGTTTAAGCAAACGAAATGAAAGGGAACGTATGGTAATCCTTACCGTAAGGAGCGCTTCTAATCGACGTAAAGCTTGTAATTCCCCACTTCCCAACCGTGCCCGCCGAACGAGCGGCCGTCGGGCAGTTACTATTCTCTCTAAACAGGGCACTATCGAGCGGCACAGCCACACTGCCGCCTCGGCCTCTGCCCCAGCGCGACATACTGATAATTTCATTAATAACGATGACACCTGCACCGTTTCTCCCGAATCAATCACCTCTTCAAATGTCAAAACAGCAACATACAAAACATGCCGTCCCACTATACGTAATATAACTGACACTGAGTACGAAACTACAATCACTTCTAGCCTATTCTTTTACTTTCTCCGAATGATATGAAAACACAATCAGTAAAGATACACCCGCCATTTTTACGGCAGCTAAGTACTTTTCTCACAGAAGGACGCTTCAACTGGATGAATATTTAACAAACGTGGCACGATTATGTAACTACCAATACAATTACCGATTTTCTTTGAACAAGTGAGGTAGATAAATTAATAACAACTAAAACAAATTTTGATTATGACAAATCCGACACAAACTACGATGTTGTCATCTCATAGCACAGACGGCGCCATATTGGAAAACAAGATGAAGTAATAATTCCACCAATAGGGCGATGGCGAAATGAATACAAACTCACAACTGATTGTCTATGCTAGGTTTAACCATAGACACGTTCGAGGGCGCGGCTACACTCTACGAATAATTTTATTGTATATTTTGCTGTTACAGTAATTTTTATTTCATCCAAATATGTTATAATTGTTATTATGAACTAATTGTATTGAATCGCGTATATTCACTTTTAGTGACATCTATACGATACTACTGCAACCGTGAACAGTTTAAGTGTGGCACTGTGGCAATGTAAGAAACGGTCTATTGTAGGTGTCGCTACTCGTAGAGTTGACTGTACTGTAATTGATTGACCAAGTGTTCATGACAAAATAGAATAGATGGGGCTATAACGCAACCATCGTAAGAACGTTTTATTAAGGCGCCTGTAGAGGCAAGCACTCGCCATACTAACTTTGTGCAAGTTTTTCGTTGCTTGTGTTTGCATTACAGTTATGATTTTTGGTCAGTATGCTTATTTTTCAGTTAGCCAGACCCTCAAGAAAAAAAAATCGTAATTTTTGATTTTTGCATTTTTTTTTAATTTTAATTTTTTTGAAATTTTTAAATTTTTTTGCTTGACATTCTTCGTATATATCCAATATTAACAACCAAAAAAAAATTATATGCGGGAGTGCCAAAACCGACTAATAAAACTTGCACAGAGTTTGCATGGAGAAGGCCTTGCATTGCCTCTACAGGCGCTTTAACACAAAAACTTTTAAAAGTTCACCGCAAAATTCATCACAAGTACATATAGGTTTTTAATTTGGATTTAGCCGCCAAGGAACCTTTGTTGGCATTTTGTGCTTCTTGAAAATTATTTTCTGGGGTTACATTTGATCTGGTTCGTCACTTTCACTCGATATTTTTATCAAAAAGTAGGTAAACAAGAAATTAATACTTAAAAATGAAAAACCGGCCAAGTGCGTTTCGGACTTCGCACATTTAGGGTTCCGAACCGACCGCAAAGTTAAGTTGGTTTTTATAGGAAACATAAGGAAATTTCAAAGAAAAAATCTAATTTATCAATATATTAGTATTTGTTGGTAAAAAATATGTAATAAAAAACATTACTACCAAGTTTAAAGTTTAAAAAAGGTAAAAGGTATTGGGGAAGTTACAAAATTCTTCGTAACAAAATTTCGTAAAAAAAGCTTCTTATTCCTTTGTTTTCCAATATTATTTTTTTTATTAAAAATACAGTAGATAAATATCTACTCAATGAGCTCTAAACAACGATACCCCACTCGATAGGGTAGGATCAAAAAAAAATCGCGCCCCCCTTTTGCTGTATGGGAGCACCCCTTAATAGTAGATTGTTAACCAAGGGTTGAAAGCGACCCATTTCAGACGAGATATTTTGGCGCTCGAACGTAGTGAGAGCGCCAATAGTTCGAGGCTGAAATGGGTGGTTTCACCCGAGTTAAACACTCTGCTTTTCATTCCGAATACGAGGAAAATAAAAAAAATTTTTTTTACTTAAAATTCAAAATTAATATAAAATTTGAAATCCTTATCCCTAATTAGTCGAAATCAATAATGATTTTTCGCAAAAAAAAATTTTTTTTACTTAAAATTCAAAATTAATGTAAAATTTGAAATCCTTATATAATTAGTCGAAATCGAGTATAATGACGATTTTTCGAAAAAAAAAAAATTTTTTTAAAGTTTAATTAAAAATTAATATAAAATTTGAAATCCTTATCCCTGAATTAGTCGAAATCGAGAATAATGAGGATTTTTCACAAAAAAATTTTTTTGTGCTATGGGGCTATTCATAAATTACGTCATCTATTTTTGACGATTTTTGACCCCCCCCCCCCCCCCTAAAATCATCCAACCATCATAATTCGAATGACCCCCCCCCCTATCAAATAAAATGATGTCATTTCTAAAAAATGCGTTCTTAGCTTAATTTTTCAATAAAAAACTATTTAAAAGGATTTAGTTATTATTATTTCTTTAAAGTTAAAACAATCAACAATTAAACTTATCAAAGAAAGCCGCCCCCTCTGATACACCCCGCCGCTCCGCCTCAGTCGGTGCCTACTGCCTACGAACGTGTCAAAGAAAGCCGCCTTTTGATACACGCCGCGCTGCGCTACTAGTGTTTCGCAACAAATAGGTATATGATGTTACAGCCAATTTCATTAGCTATTTATTTATTATAACAATTTATTGTTGATTCAAGTTTAGTAGGTAATTTTTTATAGCATTAACAGTTTATAGAAACACAAATTTCATTCCTTTTTTACTCATTAAAGCACTTTTTAAAGATGCGAGAGATGATGTCATCTTGGGATTGACCCCCCTCCCCTCCTACGTCATGCTACCATCATCCAATGTTATGACCCCCCCCCCAAATTTCAAATGACGTAATTTATGAATAGCCCCTATAAAATTCAAAATAAATGTCAAATTTGAAATCTTTACCCCAGAATTAGTCGAAATTGAGTATAATGACGATTTTTCACAAAAAATCTTTTTTTCCCTTTAAATTCAAAATAAATGTCAAATTTGAAATCGTGATCCCTGAATTAGTCGAAATCGAGTATAATGACGATTTTTCACAAACAAAAACTTTTTTTTACTTAAAATTCAAAATACATATCAAATTTGAAATCTTTACCCCTGAATTAGTCGAAATTGAGTATAATGACGATTTTTCACAAAAAAATTTTTTTTTGCCCTAAAATTCAAAATAAATGTCAAATTTGAAATAGTTATCCCTGAATTAGTCCAAATCGAGTATAATGACGATTTTTCACAAACAAAAACTTTTTTTACTTAAAATTCAAAATAAACATCAAATTTGAAATCTTTACCCCTGAATTAGTCGAAATCGAGTATAATGACGATTTTTCACAAAAAAATATTTTTTTACTTAAAATTCAAAATAAACATAAAATTTGAAATCCTTACCCCTGAATTAGTCGAAATCGAGTATAATGACGATTTTTAGCAAACTTTTTTTTTTTAATTTAAAATTCAAAATTAACATAAAATTTGAAATCCTTATCCACGAATTAGTCGAAATCGAGTATAATGATGATTTTTAGCCAATTTTTTTTTTCTTTTTTTTTTACTCAAAATATAAAATTGGAAATCCTGGTTGGCATTGGCTGATTTGGCTGTCGACGTGTTTTGTGATTGGTGGATTCAATGAGGTGAAGCATTTGGATTGGTTAATTTTAAATGTTTTGGAATCAAAAATATGTATACATGTTAGCCCGTGGGGCGCAATGGCCCACTTTCAACCCGCTCCTTAGGTCAAATATGACCCACTTTCAGAGTATGAGGAATGAAATAGTAGATTGTTAACCAAGGGTTGAAAGTGACCCATTTCACCCGAGATATTTTGGCGCTCGAACGAAGTGAGAGCGCCAATAGTTCAAGGGTGAAATGGGTACTTTCACCCGAGTTAAACACTCTACTTTTCATTTCGACTATGAGGAAAATGATTGAGAAAGAAAATAATAGTAAATGATATTCTGAGGATTTAATAATAAAAACACGCGCTGCAGCCACCAGCAGCGGGCGCCGCCGCGCCCCTTCCCCAGCCTGGGCCGCGCGCCCGCGGCTGGCTGCTCGCGCAGCGCCCAAGCGCGGCTGGCAGGCAGCCCCGGAGTACGAAAATTAAAAAAAAATACTTTCCACCCTAGGGTTGGAAATGCGATTTTCAACCCGGCTATCTACTCATTAAAATAGAACTTTCCGAGCAGGAGAGATGAAAAAACATTTATAAAAAAGTTTTGACTATTTGTATGGCTTTGGGCCATCAAGATGCTTATACTGTGTAAATTTAAAGCCTGTACCTCCAACCGTTTAGCTGTAAAACCTGTGTGACAGACGACGGACGGACGGACGGACGGACGTCTGGGCGTCTGGGGTTTTTTGACCCTTCGGGTACGGAACCCTAAAAATGGCGGCATTTTTCTAAATACATGCGCGCTCAACGTCTATACTACTGCGCATGTGCACATTTGTTTGTGAAATGCTAAGATTGCTAAGTGGCCAATTGCTTAATGCGCATTTCAGCCAGACATTTACCTAAAGAGAAAATTTACAATTTATTTATAAGTAATAAATAAAATCTGAAATGATAAATGATAGGTTTAAGAAATATTAATATTTATGTAGATACCTGTTTTTATAAGAACGTTAATCTATAATTGATTTATTTGTGAACCTTTTTTCTAATAATTAAAACTCTTTGCATCGAGCTGAAGACAGAGTAAAAAAAAAATTGAATAGTAAAAAGCACTAGTGCGGAAAAGTAGCACTTTCCGCACAGTTTGACTGCTTAGAAATAGTACATTACTTACCAAGGGCGATAAAACAAAGAATGTCTCAGATCGCAGGTATTTTACGCCCGAGCCGAAGGCAAGGGCGATAAATATGCGATCTGGGGCTTTCTTTATTATCGCCCGTGGTAAGTACAAAATTTTATGTCACCCCCCTGGCCAGGAAGTGCGATAATGGCCACGTTATGGCCAGGTGTGACATAAACGCACTTTTTAAGCACATGCATAGTAAACGATTTTTAGAAATTCATCCCCTAAGGGGTATAAAATAAGGACTGAAAGTTTGTATCCGTTTCCCGCAAAAATGTTGTACTTATTTATAAACTTGGCGCGTATAGTAGGCTCTCTGTTTAAATACATCAATAGTGTATTTCAGCATTTTTCAAAAATACCTACCTACTTCCCCAAAGGGGTGAAAGGGGGTTCAAGTTTTGCACGGGGAGCAAATCTTTTTTGAAACTTCGTAGGTATACCTATACCCTGTTTAATATACAACAAAACAAATTTCAGCATTTTTGAAAAAAAATCAGCATTTTTTGAAATTCCTCCCTTAAAAGGTTGAAATAGGGGTTCAAAATATTTACACGGAGAATAGTTTTTTATCTACACCCATATAGTAAATCCTCTTTTATAAGTTCAAATACCGTAGATAAGACCCCGCTTTATGATATACTGTGCGGCTGCTGCATGCGTCCCCTATTAGATCACGAAATATAACACTTTAACGAGATCACGTACAAAATTAAGACACAGCTGCGGGCTGGCGGCGGAGGCGCGGGCCGGCCTGTCGACGCAAACATGGCGCACGCCGGCGAGAAGTGCCCACACGAAACACATGAAAGAGGATTTAATATATGGATGTAGATAAAGTAATGTATGCAACTGTACATAATTAGGCATTAAAACACTCGTGTGACCTTATTATGAAACTCGCCTTCGGCTCGTTTCATAAAACACACTCGTGTTTTAATGCCCCTCATTATGTACCAGTTGCATAAACTACTATTATGTTATGATAAAAGTGTGAGGAAAACAATATTATGTTCATAGCTTTTTGTTTTTGTTGTTGTTTGTTGCGTAGCGTCGCGTCGCCTAGTGCGGTCTTACCTTTATAAAGAGCGCTTTCTGAGCAAATGCATTGTAATAGTATCTACATTTGGATATTAGTGCGGAAGGCACCTATGTCATTTTGCACGAGACCCGAGTTGTCTTGGCCCGAGCCGTCAGACGAGGGACAAAACTCGGGACGAGTGAAAATGACACTTCCACGCGTGTATCAAAATGACGTTTATAATACCTACAGTTGCGAAAAAATATTAAGGGGAGGTATCCCCAACGCAAATGTCCCGCTCCAACACGCGTGCGTTTACAATTAACCATCCCGCTCTCTACGCAAGCTCTGCGCGCAGTTTTGTACATATTTAGCTATAGTCATTAAGCCAATCATTTTATCAAAGCAAACCCTGCGAATTTGTCTATAACTATTTACGATCTTTAATTCAGTACAAAAATTAAGTGTTAAATATCAGTAATATAGCCGTAGCATTGCAAATACATTCCAAAAAGGGGTAACTTCGCGATTTTTTTCTATCGAGTGAAATTCATCAGGTCATGTAACTGACTGCGATTTTGACTAGACAAGATCCTTATGTAACACATTTTTTTTTTTTAGATTTTAAGACACTATATTCTATGTCTCAGATGGTTTTTAAAAACTCAAAAGTGGTAATACACGGCCTTAAAGAAACTAAAATAAAACAGTAATTAAAAGATACTTACAAAACACTACTTAAGTACCTGTCTATCTGGCGTAGTTTAGGTACATACAGACATACCTACACTTTATATATAAAAATCGTATAAATCACATATATATATACATATCAATATCACAAAAATATTATTAAAAAAATACAACTCACTATAAAATTAAATGTTGAAATCATGTACTTATAGTATTACAAATACAAATACAAATACAAATATATTTATTCTGCATAAAATGTGGTACAATAGATGGCAACATTGTTCAAGAAGAAAACTGCACATTTTACCAGCAACTGGCATGCAAAAATATAAAAAAATGGCGGAGATAAGTGGCATTGAAATCCTATTTAATAATTACAATAAAATGGCATGAATGTTAAATTACAATGTGAAGTCATATTTACTACCTATGTCTAATCACAGAATAATGTCGCTTAAATTAATCAAAATAATATAAAATAATAGGTAAGCAAATTAGACATGGGGAAAAGCGTTACTTTTCGATCACCGTTATTGTTATTCCCGTTCCAAAAAAATCACATTGAAAAATCACCGTGACTTTGTCACTTCGGTTATTTCGTGTCACGACATTTGCGTGTCGATCGTTCCCGGCAGTTACTGATATTTTTGTAACAACTGATGTTACTCTATGACAGCGCACCGCAGTCACAGTCACAGTTAGTAACAGCGGTCGCGAGGCACGACGCGAGGCGTCGCTTACACACTGTTCCAGTGATATCGTCGCTAAGTAACAACGTTATTTTGTAACGTTGTTACTTTGTGACAAGTCACACTGTTACTTTTTAACGGCGGATCACCGTGATTTTTTCATCGTGAAGTTATTTATCACCCACCTCTAAAGCAAATTTTAAATTTCAATGTCAAAATCCATATATCTAATAGGGATGATGACACTATAAAAGAAAATCAATAAATCCAAATTTTCTACATAATGACTCAAATTCTCAATCAAATGGCAAAAAAAGTAATTCAAAAAAATAAATAATTACGTAATTATAAGTCTTCAAAGTTTTAAAAGTGGGTATTTTCTGTCGCTTTTCCGCAAAACGCACCTTTGTATTGAACGATTGTCATTTACTATGGCGCTACTCAAAGGTGACGTCACGGTCGAGTAGCACTTTCTCTCTCTAACTACGAACATTCTAACCGTTGTTGCTTCGTTATTTTTTGAGATATTTGAATAGGATTTTCACTATTTGGCATAGTTTTATGTCTTCTTTCTATTGAAGTAATAATTTTTTTTGAGTCATCATGCCTAATACAAAAAAATGTCGTCACTTGTATTTAAAATAATCAAAATATTCGTTAATGGACTAAAAACATTTATGTAAAAGCCAGTTTTTTAACTTATGTCTAAATAATCTAAGCGGCAAATCTTTTATATCATCTTGCAGACGATTGTAAATGCTAATGCAGCATTCTTACCGTACAATCTTGTCTTTTTTGGAGGTATAACGAGACGATCTGGGTATCTCTATCTAGTATTAAATTTACATGTATCTTTGTTCGTTTTAAATAATTCAGGATGCATTTTAACAAATAAACAAATTTCAAAAATATACATGCTTGGTACAGTCAAAATCTTTAAATCTATGAATAGAGGTCTACACGATGTCATGATATCTGCATTACAAATAGCTCTGATACATTGCTTCTGTGCTAATAGTGCTCGTTTGGCTTGACTTGAGTTGCCCCAAAGAAGAATGCCATATTTAAGTACTGAGTAAACATATCCATAATACGCTTGTATGGCAGTCTCCTTAGTACTAATTTTTACCAACCTCCACAAGGCATATGCGAATGAGTTCACCTTACTTCATACTTTATTGATATGGTCATTCCAAGAAAATGCATCGTCCAAGCAAAGACCCAAAAATATTGTCTGACAAGATTCAGTCAAAATATGATCCCCGAAAGTAACAGTTAGACGGTGCTTAACACCATTTTTATTTATAAACTGGATAAATGTAGTTTTTTGTAAATTAATAGTTAGGTTATTCTTCCGCATCCAAGTCACAATACTGATGATAGTCTTATTGATATCATTATTATATGTTTTTGCATCTCGACACGGTATGACGATTGATAGGTCATCCGCAAAAAGTGTACAGTCAAAGTTTGTTGCATTTGGTAGGTCGTTAACATACAGCAAGAAAAGCAGGGGTCCTAAAATGCTCCCCTGAGGTACTCCGACTGCGTTCACTTTTGTGGACGATCTATGAACAGTTACAATATTGTCTGAACTAATTTGGGTTACTTCTACAAATTGAGTCCTTCCCTTCAAGTAATCCCTAAGCCAGTCGTTAACTACTCCTCTTATGCCGTATAGTTCGCATTTAGCAAGTAGCGTTTCATGACACACATAATCAAAAGCCCGGCTCATGTCAAAAAAGATGGCCGTAACTGGCATACTTCTGTTCATATGGCCCAAGATGTTAATAAAAAGTCAGTTTAACTTTTAATTGATTGACTGTTTTCAACATGCCATGCCATGGTTGTCAGCATTCAGCCAAATCAAATACTAGGTATTTTGGAAGAGATTTTATATCTCATGGTAGTTTAATTACATGTAAATATTAATAAATAATGCAGTTTATTTCATTTTAAATTACAAAGTATATAATTATTATACAATTAAAATAACTACCTAAAGCTAAAAAAGGCCGTGGTCTTGGGTTCAAACCCCGCCAACTTTTTCAAATAAATAATTGTTTTTCATGTTATTTAAATAATAATGAGATGGTTTATTTTTAACGTAAGGTAGTTACTGGTATACAAACTTATGCCCAGGGCCTGGGGCCGATGTTTGAGTGTCGAACGCTCGACTTTTCACTCGAGATCTGTGAAAACACTATGAGGTTTTGACAGATGTCAAGTGAAAAGTTGAGCGCTCGAAACTCAAAAATCGGCCCCCTGGACTGGATTCACATACCTATTTACGATATGATTTTCTTTCGAACGAACTTTATATATAGTTAAATAAATATTTAATGTAGGTATTTGAATGTCACACTCAATATCAATGTCATACCTACCTACCTATTTAGTAGTAGCACATAATAATAACAATCAATTTAATTTACGCCATTGAAGAATTTAATTTTATATCATGACAAAAGCTGTTACTAAAGGAGCTTTGAAACGATTTGGTTTCCAGTTAGATCTCCTTTTATTAAGTGAAACCGTTTACGAACTTGGCATTTTTTCACATTTATGTTTTTGATAATTTCTGTTTGATATTCTAAGTAGTTGTAGTGGCCTCGGTAAGAGGACTTATACGGCATTTCGTGAACAAAAGATTTCCTGTATCAGGGTAGGTCCTTTAGGACCCAGAGATGGATTTTCGAAGTAGAGCCCTCGAAATTTTTTATGTCAACTTTTTGAGGGGGGGTGAGTCCAGGTTAATCTTGATATCTGCGCCAGTTAAGCTACTGGGTCAAGTTGGGTGTCAATTTCGAGTAAATCAAGGATGTTAAATTCATTTCTGGAATTATTTTTGTACCATTTCATACAAAATTTTCGAAAAATAACAAAAAATAGGTAATTTTTCATTCATACTGAAAACAGAAAAATGGCCATAACTTTAAAAAACACCTGCACATTTTGGAAAAAAAATAGGTCTTCAGAAAACCCAGTTAATATCATATTTAAAAATATTTATTTCAAAAATATACCTACTGTGGAAGTATTAAAAAAAATTAAAATTAAAAGATAGAACAAAAAATCTAATTAGGTAATTAAAAAACATAGTTTGTGATCTTGGAATGGTAGTGGTGGGTTTATTAACTCAATAAAAACATATTTCATGCCAATTCACGTCTTAAAATATTAAAAAAACAATGAAATATATCAATTTCGCCCTAAAATTTCACGTAAACATTTATCATATTTTAGAGAACCGCCCTGCTTCGTACGAGTTAACGATTTACAAAAAGTCTTAGCTTATGTTATTAAGGACTAATGTAGGTTTCTATTACAGAAAGAATTTTTAAAATCGTTTGATTATTTCTAAACCCCCTACAAACGATAGTACAAATTCGAACTCCATGAATTATATAGATAACGGCTAAATTTAAAAAAAAATGCCAGTTAACATTAACGGGTCCTGTCCAAAATAATATTGGATCACCCTAAAATACAGCCTTATTAAAAAAATAATATATTGGTTCACCTTGTAAGTAATAATTAGCATTCATATACCGCGGAGATACCTTTGTAAATTGAAGAGTGTCCATTTTATATCAAAACATCAATGAGGTAGGCCCCTTCAAATAATAATAAAAAAACAGGGAATCGGTCTCCAAGTAACACATGTATTGATGAAGATACAGGCATGGGAATAGGCAACTTGCGAGTTCGCTCGCTTAACCGACGGCCTCATCTATTGATGAGCAAGAGAAAACACAAAAAAAAACACAAGTAGATTAAGGTATACTCTCTTCTTCGGCCTCCACGACATCATCTTCGATGAAAGCCTCGCGGTCTATTGCACTGGAAAGACATTTCAAAGAATCAGCAATTTAATTTAGGGATAACATATTTTATAACCCTTATCTTCTATATACATATAATAAAGCAGAAGAGGGTCGAAAATCTGTACATTGAAGATATTAGTAAAAAAATCGATGGAGGGGTCTAAGAATCGATAACAAAACACGTTTCAACTGTTTTTAGAATTCGTGTCTGTTTGTCTGTTTGTCTGTCTGTTTATATGTCTAACTATCACGCGAAAACTAGCGAATGGATTTTAATACAGCCTTCACTAATATGTTTATTGGATCTTCGGCCAGGTTATAGGCTATAAAAATCATATAGGTTAGGGATGAAAGGGGGTGAAAAGAGGGGTTAAACTTTGTATGAGAAGTCTTTCAGTTCATGATTTACAGGCTTGAAAATTGGTAAGTATATACATGGACGCAAAGTAAATAGAACCCCATTCAAACATTTTATAATAAACAGATAGAATTTGAAAAAAATGGGGGGTGAAATAACAATACCTCTGCCTCTCAGGGCTAAAGACAAAAATACAAAAGTCCCTCAAACCATATTAACTGTTTGAAATGAGAAATCTAATTATGTTGGTCAGTCAGTCTCTATCAATGTTCACAAACCTCACTACGAAACCTCGGTTTTTTTTTTGTTTTCGATGGAGGGTACCTACGCAGAGCGGCGGGCTCTCGGTTGCATGGTAGCACTTGCGACATGTACCTATATATTAGGTATGCGCATTTTTGTATAAAATATTGTTTTTTGAGGTGCTCATTACAAGAATGATATCCATTTTCAAATCGAAGATGGCGGACATTTACTTATTTACTTTTCTTAATAATCGATATGGGTGTCATTGAGGTTCTTCGAGGTGCCGATTAGTTGCGTTTTCCGTCAGCAAAATGTATAAAATACGTTCAGCGCGTAACGGACATAAATTTAGGGTATATTGGTATTCGTTAGTAAAATATACCTACGTAACAGTAAACATCAAGTATGACCAAATTCGAAAGTTATAGGCGGATAGGAAGCAAAAAAAACAATTTTCAGAAAATCACATAACTCTTAGAAGCAACCAGGGTGGGTGCGCTATCAACCAAGGCCTCTACTCCATCTTCGAAAGTGAAAGAACAGACCAAAGTCGGTATTCAGTTACCTATACCTATGTTTTACAATAAAGCACTTTGAACTTTGAATGGTATTCCACTAATTTATGAACAAAAAAATATCTATTCAACCACCTCTTTACAAAGCCATTTGATAGGTCAACAATTTCTTTTTGTTCAATCATCTACATTGCTTGATGCGTATGATGTATTTTCCGTACCTGCATCATAATGTTCGAATCATTTCGCACTCGCTTTTTTATCTACATTACTTGACGCGTAGGAATTATTGTCCGCACCTGCATCATAATGTTCAAAAACGTTAGCGCGCGCTACGCTCGCTTTTTCATCTACATTACTTGATGCGTTTGAAGTCTTTTCCGCACCTACATCATAATGTTTGTAAAAATTTCGCGTTCGCTACGCTCGCGTTTTCATCTCCATGACTTGATGCGTATGAATTATTTTCCGCATCGGCATCATAATGTTCGAAATTTCGCGCTCGCTACGCTCGCGTTTTCATACACATTACTTGATGAGCATTTTTCGCATCTACATCATAATGTTCGATAATTTTCGCGCGCCCTACACTCGCGTTTTCATCTACATTATAGTTGATGCGTATGAAATATTTTCCGCACCTGCATCATAATGTTCGAAACATTTCGCGCTCACTACGCTCGCGTTTTCATACACATTACTTGATGAGTATGAAGTATTTTCCGCAATTGCATCATAATGTTCCAAAAATTTCGCGCTCGCTGCGTTCGCGTTTTCTTCTACATTACTTGATGAGCATTTTCCGCACCTACATCATAATGTTCAAAAATTTTAGCGCGCGCTACGCTCGCTTTTTCATCTACATTACTTGATGCGTTTGAAGTCTTTTCCGCACCTGCATCATAATGTTCGTAAAAATTTCGCGTTCGCTACGCTCGCGTTTTCATCTGCATGACTTGATGCGTATGAATTATTTTCCGCACCGGCATCTTAATGTTCGAAATATTTCGCGCTCGCTACGCTCGCGTTTTCATACACATTACTTGATGAGTATGAAGTATTTCCCGCACCTGCATCATAATGTTCGAAAAATTTCGCGCTCGCTGCGCTCGCGTTTTCTTCTACATTACTTGATGAGCATTTTCCGCACCTACATCATAATGTTCGATAATTTTCGCGCGCCCTACGCTCGCGTTTTCATCGACATTATAGTTGATGCGTATGAAGTATTTTCCTCACCTGCATCAAAACATTTCGCGCTCACTGCGCTCGCGATTTTCTTCATTTCTTGATGCGTATGAAGTATTTTCCGCACCTGCATATTAATGTTAAAAAATTTCGCGCTCGCTGCGCTCGCTTTTTCAACTACATTACTTGATAAGTATAAAGTATTTTCCGCACCTACATCATAATGTTCGAAAATTTTCGCGCGCCCTACGCTCGCGTTTTCATCTACATTAGTTGATGCGTGTGAAATCTTTTCCGTGCCTGCATCATAATGTTCGAAACATTTCGCACTCACTACGCTTGCGTTTTTATCTTCATTACTTGATGCGTATGAAGTATTTTCAGCACCTGCATCAAAACATTTCCCGCTCACTGCGCTCGCGATTTTCTTCATTTCTTGATGCGTATGAAGTATTTTCCGCACCTGCATATTAATGTTCAAAAATTTCGCGCTCGCTGCGCTCGCTTTTTCAACTACATTACTTGATGAGTATAAAGTATTTTCCGCACCTACATCATAATGTTCGAAAATTTTCGCGCGCCCTACGCTCGCGTTTTCATCTACATTAGTTGATGCGTGTGAAATCTTTTCCGTGCCTGCATCATAATGTTCGAAACATTTCGTACTCACTACGCTTGCGTTTTTATCTTCATTACTTGATGCGTATGAAGTATTTTCAGCACCCGTATCAGAATATCCGAAAAATTTCGCGCTCGCTCCGCTCGCGCGCGTTTTCATCTGCTTCCTTCTTAATATATATTTTGTCCTCTGTCATGTGTTTCATGTGGGCGCATTGAGCCGGCGTGCGCAATTTTTGGCGAGACAGCCGGTGTAGAAGTTGATATGGATATTCACGCGAATGAAGTCGCGGGAAAAAGCTTAGATAAATTTTAAATCATAAAAAATCCTCTCCCTGTGATTCTGATCTGTGTCCTTTAATTGAGGTGTGCAATAAAGAGTAGGTATTTGTTGTTGTTTGTTGTTGTTTAAAACTGGACTACCCGTGCGAAACCGGGGCGGGTTATACATGCGAAAGTAACTCTGTCTGCCTGTTTCCCCTTAAAATGCTCAACCGATTTAGATGAAATTTGGTATGGATATAGTATGAGTCCTAGGGAAGGACATAGGATACTTTTATCCCGGAAATCATCCCTTAACGGGGTTTAAGTTAGAATGGAAGAGAGATAACTAGGTAAGCGCAAAAAATAGAAGATTTTTTTATTTCATTAATAATGGGATTGCTCTTGGGCAGCATCTAGCCAGGAAAATAACATTCTAACGTGATGACCGAGTTCTACGCAGACGAAGTCGCGGGCAAAAGCTAGTATTAAATATATATGTCTACCTGGAATTATCGCAATTGCCACTACATTTTTGCACAGCAGTGTGCAAGTGCATGGCATCTCTTCTCGCTTGCAAGAACAGCGGCCTCTGCAGCTGCTCTTGCAGTTACATTTTACTAGTTCACGTGCCGCATTCCAGATACTGGGTTGGGTTGACCAGACGGGCTGCCACTGTGCTTCTTTTTCAACCCATCCCCAATCTGTAGGGGAGGGCACATCATAATCGATCTATTTAAAAATGGTTTCTAAACGATACAATATATAATGTAGGTATCTCCTATTTTGATTGTATTTTTTTTCGTCATAATTTTGTAGGCAGAGCCATATTGATATTTATATATTTAGACTCTACATAAATTCAGCTTTCTTATCGTATTTATTTTATTATTTAAGTTCACTTTTTACATCCAATATCAGAGCGCTGAATCAAAAATTTAAAAATTCAAATTTATAAATTTGCGATTTTAGGGGCTATTCATAAATTACGTCATCTATTTTTGACGATTTTTGACCCCCCCCCCCCCCTAAAATCATCCAACCATCATAATTCGAATGACCCCCCCCCCTATCAAATAAAATGATGTCATTTCTAAAAAATGCGTTCTTAGCTTAATTTTTCAATAAAAAACTATTTAAAAGGATTTAGTTATTATTATTTCTTTAAAGTTAAAACAATCAACAATTAAACTTATCAAAGAAAGCCGCCCCCTCTGATACACCCCGCCGCTCCGCCTCAGTCGGTGCCTACTGCCTACGAACGTGTCAAAGAAAGCCGCCTTTTGATACACGCCGCGCTGCGCTACTAGTGTTTCGCAACAAATAGGTATATGATGTTACAGCCAATTTCATTAGCTATTTATTTATTATAACAATTTATTGTTGATTCAAGTTTAGTAGGTAATTTTTTATAGCATTAACAGTTTATAGAAACACAAATTTCATTCCTTTTTTACTCATTAAAGCACTTTTTAAAGATGCGAGAGATGATGTCATCTTGGGATTGACCCCCCTCCCCTCCTACGTCATGCTACCATCATCCAATGTTATGACCCCCCCCCCAAATTTCAAATGACGTAATTTATGAATAGCCCCTTAGTCAGAAAATTGTTCCAAAATAGTAAAATGTACGATCAGAAATGATGTCGGTGTATTCCTTTTATACGAAAACGATACCAAACTTGCTTTAGTAGATATAAGAAAGGAGTCAGCTTAGTTTGAAATTTGACCCGCAGTTCCTAAAAAAAATTCCCTTAGGGGGGGAGTGCAGAGACATTCTTTTTTTTGTATGAAAAAAATATAAAACTGAAACCTATCGTGTGTGGTATCATATGAAAGGGCTTTTTGAGGCGATTCTAAAAATATACCATATTATTACATTTCAGCTATTTTTTTTAATAAAATCAGAAATAATTTTGTAAACATACCAAGTTTGAGGTCCTCCAGACACGATATGGCTGATTTTAATTTTGTTCAATATACCAAAAATGATACGTTATATCCTCATAACCTCAAAAAAGCAATTTTGAAATGATTTTCATTAAGTATTTTTATTTTATTTTTCAATCTTACTAAGTGACACGGTTCTACTGCAATACCAATTTTACGTGATTTATGGAACTTTAGTGCAGATACGGTACAGATGTGGTATATTTTTAGAATCGCCTCAAAAATCCCTTTCATATGATACTACATACAATAGGTTTCTGAAAAAAAATATTTTTTATTTCCATACAAAAAAAAGAATGTCTCGGCACTCCCCCTAAGGGATTTTTTTTTAGGAACTGCGGGTCAAAAATTTTGTTTTGAACTCTAGTATGCGTGTGCCAAACGGCTAAACTGTACATCGATTTGCGGTTTTTTTAATCGTACGGCTTGCACTACAGGACTTACAGGACTATTGTGACCTAATGACATACTCGTAAATATTATGTAGGTACCTATACCACCAGATCGACATATCGAAGTACCTATTTGTCTCAGAATCAATAATCAAAATGCGGATGTGCACAAAAATAGTAAAACATCATCGACCATCTATTACCATTTCGTACAACACTATATGTACCTATCATTTAATGCTCTAAGGTACCTATAGGTACATAATTTCCACTTGCACTTTCATGAATAAGGCGAAGTTGTAGAAAAAGTATTATATGAAACGTTGAATAAGTAGATAGGTCAAAAAACGCTCGAGGCGTCTTCCTTTGCGATACTCGCTAAAGTTCGTATCGCAACCCATGCCACTCGCATTTTTTTACCCCTGTTATTCAACTGTTGCATAATATACTATTAATATCCCAGATTATGAGCCTAAAAACGACATAGAGGTAAGTGTATAAATAAAATTAGCTGTGACATTACCTGACATGAACGAAATCTAATCCTAAATTAACTTTACTATTATTATTATATCATTGTTATCTTGAATTTGAATTACGCTTAATTATTGATTATTTATGACTATGCGAAAAAAATGTACTAATTAATTTATTACTAGTTAGTAACTAAAATTAGATATAAGACTACATATTGCTGTGCCCTACCAGGGTCCATGTGAACGGAAAATTATAATTTTTAGACCTATATGTAATACCATGGATGCAATATATGATGATTAAATGATTAAATGATTAAATATTTGTGGACAATCTTACACAAATCGACCTAGTCCCAAACTAAGCAAAGCTGTACTATGGGTACTAAGCGGCGATATACATACTTATATAGATAAATAGACCCAAGAACAAATATTCGTGCTCATCACACAAATAAATGCCCCGGCCGGGATTCGAACCCGGGACCTCCAGCTTCGTAGGTAGGGACACTACCAACTAAGCTAATAGTTAGGGCTTTATAGGACAACACCAATATTTTTTTCATTAAAGCATGAGGCTTGGCACACTTGTTACTTAGGTGGACTAGAGTTGAAAACGCCCGGGAGACAAGGTCGGACGCGATGCTAGTGGGGAGGGGGAGGGGGGGAACTTTCGCTCCGGCCCGCGTTCTTTCAGTCCTCATATTATCTTATTTATAGAGACTAGGGCATGTTTGGTATGATTTTCGGATAAATTGAGGATGGCCGATCGTTTTCTGGGACATAAATAACATATTTTCATAGAAAAAAAATGAAATACAGGCAAAAGTTTTAAAAAGTCAAGTTAAAAAAAAATCTTTCTGCACCGATTACGTGAAAACTAGCAACAACTTTGGCATGAAAAAAATACCTTTAAATAGCCACATTTATGTAGATTCTGAAAACATATCATTTGTTAGACCAATATAAAACACAACTTAGTAAAAAAAAAGAAAACAGGTGACCCGTCAAAATTTTACTTCATGTTCGTTCCGATCCCCGTTCTTTCAGTACTCATATTATCTTCTTTATCAAGACTAGGGCATGTTTGGTAACGTTTTCGGATAAATTAAGGATGACCAATCATTTTCTGGGACATAAATAACATATTTTCATAGAAAAAATATGAAATACAGGTAGAAGTTCTAAAAAGTAAAGTTAAAAAAAATCTGTCTACATCGATTACGTGAAAACAGGCAACAATTCGGGCATGAAAAAAATATGATTAAATAGCCACATTTATGTAGATTCCAAAAAAATACCACTTGTTAGACCAATATAAAACACAACTTAGTAAAAAAAAGAAAACAGGTGACCCGTCAAAATTTTACTTCATAACAAAAACGGACCTCTAAAGCAAATTTTATAATTCTTTGAAAATGTAACACAATTATAGCATAATTGTATACTAAGTAGTTTGTAGCTGTGTTTACGTTGGTTAGCATGTAAGTTACACTTTAAATTGTGAATAATCTAACCGTTTGATCATTTCAATAGACTGGTCACTGGTTCAAAATAAAACTAACAAGTTACAGATCTAATCCTTAATGTTAAATGAAATAAATGAACTTTATTCTGTAAGTAGGCCGCATTGGCACTTTTACAAGTCAAACCCTACTAGCGTTTCACAGAGGCCACTGCCGAGAAGAAACGCCGAAAGAAACTCGACAGTCAGCCATTTTCTCACAAAAATATGCTTATTACAATGATAATACTTAACCTACTTAAGATCAAGAAATCTAAGACACATAGAATTCAAAATTCAGAATTCAAACATTTATTCTGCAAATAGGCCACAAGGGCACATCACATGTCATAATGTTAATGTACAATTTTAAAAAAGTCTTACATTATAAGCATATGATAGATTTTTCATGAGAAAATATTAATTTACAATTTAAGTTACTCGTTATTATTCATGGTACTCGTGAAATACGTATACATATAATATTTTTGTATAACATTTGTCGTCACAAGCGCACATTTATGTACTTCAATTTTTGTTGGAGACACCTGCATCTAGCAGCGCATTTTTTTTTGCATTTGCACCAAATCATTTCCAGGCAGACTTCGGCAGCTACTGGCAAGCTAGTCCATATAGGTTCCCATCTGTGATTTACTTTCGTCCATCCCCAATCAGATGGACTGGGGATATTTTGGATCGGTAACATTTGACCCCATATATGAACTGCTTGCAAAACCACCCGCAGGAAATGTTGGTGCAGTGCAGCATTGGATAGTGGAATATGTTCTAACTGGCGATCTTTTTTTGTGAATAGCTGCTTACGGCATACGTTTACTGTCGAAACTTAGCTGGATCTCAAACAATAATCTTAAATATGCACAACCACCCTCGAAGTGACTCATGGTTTTATGGAAAAAGTAAATATTACTTATCATACATGACGACAACAAACTTTTCAACAATCGCCATTGCATCTTTAATTCTGCCATCGTATGCTGCCAGGAAACCTCTGTGACATTAGGGAATGTATTCCAGGTTTCGAAAGCACTCTTTTTTCCTTTTCCGTTGAAAAACAAAACTGTGTTACAACCTGTGAAGGGACAGGGGAGCACTTTTAGCTGTCGCAAGTGTTCTACAAACACCTGAGCTAGAGGGACTGTGGGTACACACTGGTACTGGGAAACACCAGCAGTACCTTTTCTGTCAAGAAATAGCTAACGCGTTCGGTAAAAAACAGTCATAATTGTGTAAGTTATGACTGGTTATTACAATTATTCAAATATATTTTCTTTCACAGGGCCTCAAAAAACAAAAGTGCTCCCTCTGTTCCATGCCTTCACAGGTCGTGACACAGTTTCTTTTTTCAACGGAAAAGCAAAAAGAGTGCTTGTAAGCCTGGATACGTTCCCTAATGTCACAGTAGGTTTCCTGGCAGCATACGACACAAGACACAAGATGCAATGGCGACTGTGGAAAAGTTTTTTGTCGTCATTTATGATAGGTAATATTTACTTTTTTCATAAAACCATCAGTCATTTAGAGGGTGGTTGTGCATATTTAAGATTATTGTTTCAGATCCAGCTCAGTTTAGACAGTAAACGAATGCCGTAAGCAGCTGTTCACAAAAAAAGATCGCCAGTTAGAACATATTCCACTATCCAATGCTGCACTGCACCAACATTTCCTGCGGGCGGTTTTGCAAGCAGTTCATATATGGGATCAAATGTTACCGATCCTAAATATCCCCAGTCCATCTGATTGGGGATGGACGAAAGTAAATCACAGATGGGAACCTATATGGACTAGCTTGCCAGTAGCTGCCGAAGCCTGCTTGGAAATGATTCGGTGCAAATGAACAAAACAAAAATTGAAGTACATAAATGTGTGCTTGTGACGACAAATGTACGTATACAAATACACAACAAACACAAATATTATGTACGTATTTCACGAGTACCATGAATTTTAACGAGTAACATTAAGGATTAGATCTGTAACTTGTTAGTTTTATTTTGAACCAGAGACCAGTCTATTGAAATGATCAAACGGTTAGATTATTCACAATTTAAAGTGTAACTCACATGCTCACCAACGTAAACACAGCTACAAACTACTTAGTATACAATTATGCTATAGTTGTGTTACATTTTCAAAGAATTATAAAATTTGCTTTAGAGGTCCGTTTTTGTTATGAAGTAAAATTTTGACGGGTCGCCTGTTTTCTTTTTTTTACTAAGTTGTGTTTTATATTGGTCTAACAAGTGGTATATTTTTGGGATCTACATAAATGTGGCTATTTAAACATATTTTTTTCATGCCCGAATTGTTGCCTGTTTTCACGTAATCGATGTAGACAGATTTTTTTTAACTTCACTTTTTAGAACTTCTACCTGTATTTCATATTTTTTCTATGAAAATATGTTATTTATGTCCCAGAAAATGATTGATCATCCTCAATTTATCCGAAAACGTTACCAAACATGCCCTAGTCTTGATAAAGAAGGTAATATGAGTACTGAAAGAACGGGGATCGGAACGAACATGAAGTAAAATTTTGACGGGTCACCTGTTTTCTTTTTTTTTACTAAGTTGTGTTTTATATTGGTCTAATAAATGATATGTTTTCAGAATCTACATAAATGTGGCTATTTAAAGGTATTTTTTTCATGCCAAAGTTGTTGCTAGTTTTCACGTAATCGGTGCAGAAAGATTTTTTTTTAACTTGACTTTTTAAAACTTTTGCCTGTATTTCATTTTTTTTCTATGAAAATATGTTATCTATGTCCCAGAAAACGATCAGCCATCCTCAATTTACCCGAAAATGATCCAAACATGCCCTAGTCTCTATAAATAAGATAATATGAGGACTGAAAGAACGCGGGCCGGAGCGAAAGTTCCCCCCCTCCCCCTCCCCACCAGCATCGCGTCCGACCTTGTCTCCCGGGCGTTTTCAACTCTAGTCCACCTAAGTATCAAGTGTGCCAAGGCTCATGCTTTAATGAAAAAAATATTGGTTCCCATACATTGATGTCCTATAAAGCCCTCACTATAAAGCGGTCGTCAATATATAATAAGAGCCAGGTTTCAAAAACTGTTTAGTTATTCAATACCTACAAAATATATGACGTTACAATAACGTTATATATGTTTGGGAACTCTAGTGCCTTCTAGTCAGGGGTCCAGGCGTCGCTCCTGGCATCAGCACAAAGAGTCTTATAAAACGAAATGAATGTTCCTCGCTTTTTATTGGGGTCGTTCCAATAGCTTTTTTATTTTTACTGTGTACGTGTTACTGCTACCGGCCACGATATGGGAGTAGGAAGCAGTTTCAGTTTTATTTGTTTCTCAACTAGTGAACTGCTATGTCTAGGTATAGGCAATACAATATTTACTACTTACCTTCATCAGTTTAAAACTAAAAAGATTACCACACCTTTTTATTAACTGCTCAAAAGGCGCTATGGTGTGTCTCTTATTTTGTAAATCATAAGTCTTTAAGGAAAGAGGCGGATTTTGTAGCGACTCTTTGCTTCAAAATCAGTCAATATTCATTAAAAAGGGATGTATCGTCAATGTATTAGTATCTATTTAAGAATTCGAAATATGTATTCGTTTTATCCGGATAAGCAGTGTCTCGAAATCCAGATACCAAGATTAAGCGGATATTCGAATAAAACGTATATTCGGTTTCTCGCTCATTTAATCCGGATTGCAAGCCCTAGTCCCGGGAAGGACATAGGATACTTTTAATCCCGGAATTCATCCCTTATGGATATCGTAGTTTAGGTATAAGGAAGAGTACCTAAGCGTAATAGGTATCTAACGATTACGATTTAATTTTTACGTTAGGTATTAAGCGCCTGAAATAAAAGAAAAGCAATTAAATTGTTGACTTCTACGCGGAGAAAGTCGCGGACAAAAGCTAGTTTGTACTATTTTTTTTTATGTACAACTGTTAAATAAATGTATACCGCCCCGTTTTTAAAGTATCTCAATAAATATCCAAATCATAATTTTCTTTGCGTTTTCTCAGTAGGTTTGTAGTAAGTACTTAACCTAAAGGAGCCCGGATCCCTTAAGTTACCCTAAGATTTTACAGGGCCACAGGGGGAGGGGAGGGGAGAGTTGCGGGTTTTGGAGACTACAACGTCTAAGTACAACCCAAAGGTATATTATATCATGCCACACAAGTTTCTAAACTTTCCTTCCCTTCCCCATACATTGTTCTCATAGAATGACCGTAGGTAATGTAATACTATTATACTATTCTGTGGTATTAGGTACCTAATAATAGTATAAAAAAGTATAGGTAAATGTCTTAAGTTTCATAGATCTGAATATACAATTAAATTCACCAGGGCAAACAGGTAATGATTGCAAAATAGTTCAGAATGACCTCAATGACCGAAGTATACTTGCTTCTCCAATAAATAAGCCGGCACATTTTACTAGTAGCACACCTACATCTACAGGCACTAAGAGTAAACCTAAGAAGAATTGCGTTCATATATTTGGTGATGAACATGTACGCGGCCTATCATCTAGACTAATTCAGTCCAGAGCTGGTGAAAAACACGATGCATTTGGAGTAACAGCAATGGTCAAACCGCAAGCATCGAGTTCACAGGTGGTAGCGAGTTTACGCAACACGTCCACTCATATAGACAAGGACGATATTACTTATACTCATACTCATACTATACTATTTAATACTATATTATTGTTTTGTCTATACAAAACAACGATAAAGATCCCTATTCATTACTCTCAGCCCTGAACAGTACATTAGCAAAATTTTGAGAAAATTGTGTTATAATTTTAAATGTATGTAGAAATCAAAATTTGACATATAATTTATTGCATTATGAATTACCAAAATTGGCCAATAATTATGACAATTGTAAATTAATAAATCTGTTTAAAACTGAGTATTCATACCGTAATCTTGCAAAATTAAGCGAATACTATATCTTAATTATACGAAACAAAAGCAAAATAAGAAAATCAATAAAATAAAGTATAAAAAATATAATTATGTGCTCAAACAATGTATGCTTAAAGCCCAAAAAATAAGAATCAGCAAATATTTGGGCATTAGTAAAAACAAAGCAAAAGCTACCTGGAATATTATATCTTCTACAGTCACCAATAATTTATATGACAATAATATTACGGACATAAAATTCAATAATGTTATTTACCGGCAACCACTTGACATATGCAATATTTTTAACAATTACTTTATAGATACGACGAGTACACAGAACACATCTGGCTCTGGCCTGTCTTATAAATCTTTTTTGCCTCATTCGAATCCTAACAGTATGTTTCTCAGGCCGGTTGATGAAATTGAGTGTTTCAGACTGATCACTGCGCTAAAAAACAGTAAATCTTGTGGATACGACGACATTATAACGAAAATGTTAAAACTTTGTGCATCATCCTTGTGCATCCCACTCACTCATGTAATTAATTTACCTTTTGTTGAGGGAGTTTTCCCACAGAGACTGAAAACTAGTATCGTAAAGCCTTTGTTTAAGAAAGGCGACATTCAAGACCCGAACAATTATAGGCCAATCTCTCTTATTCCTATACTTTCAAAAGTATTTGAAAGAGCAGTCTACACAAGGCTTTATGAATTCTTGACCAAATTTGATGTTCTTCGTCCAGAACAATACGGTTTTAGGAAAGGAAAATCAACTACACTTGCTTGTTTCGAACTTATTAAGTGTATAACAGAAAGCATAAATAATAAAACCCCAGTCATGTCCATCTTATTGGACATGACTAAAGCTTTTGATTTCGTTAATCATTCAAAGCTCCTTAACAAGCTGGATACATATGGCGTGAGAGGTATGGTGTTTGATTGGATCAAAAGTTATTTAGACGGCAGAAGACAGTGTACTGAAATAAGTAAATTTTCAGAAACAAAGGGGGTAATAGTTAGGCAGTCTTACAGATCAAAATTCAAATTGGTTAATAAAGGTGTTCCGCAAGGTAGTATTCTTGGCCCACTACTTTTTATTTTGTATATTAATGATCTCCCGAACGCTACCTTGGGTAAAACCATCATGTTCGCTGACGACACGACGCTACTGTTAAAATGTAATAATAAGTTGACATATGAGCGAGACATAAACACTCAAAAAAAAAATCAAAAAAAAAAATCAAAAATAATTTATTCAGTATCTTAGGTTTAGTTACAAAGACTGTGCTGGGTGTCTCTTTTTAAGTATTCTAGATACTTGTGTTAAGAGAACACCGCTCTTCCACTTTATGTTGTTGCTATTAGTTATAAGATAAGGTATAAATTATTTTACTATAATTAAATTTAATTGACAGCAAAAGGTTTACATACTAAACTATACTAGTTTACATTTGTGTGTGTGTGTGTGTGTGTGTGTGTGTGTGTGAGTGAGTGAGTGTGTGTGTGTGTGCATGTGTATCAGCGTGACATAGTGTTGTGTATGTTACATGTAATGATTCCGAGATATAATGCTTTCAATGTCATCATAGCTTTTACCTTTTAACCATTTGATTAGCTCAGATTTGCAATCGTAAGTAGTAAAGGAGTAAATGTTAATGAGATTATTTATATAATTATATATATAAGCTGATTGAGATCTTTGTTGTCGTCTTGCAAATGCAGTTTTTGCTATGGGAATCTGGATAATTTTAATATTTTTCTTTCGTTGATTTTTTTTAATAGGTTTATAAGGTGTGCTTTTGTGTGTTTTTATGGTTAAATGCAATATATATAACTTTCTTACAGATAATACATCACAACTTACATATAACTCACTAGCCTAAAGCCCTTTGAGCTCTTTCAACTACAACTCCTAGGTATCTAGTACTCTCAACTTTAGTTAAAGTTGCACAATTACAGTTATTTTGTGGATAGTCATGACATGTGTGTATCCTCATCGAGAAATCTAATTGCGGCCGTGTACGGTTGTAGTTCGCATAACAGATGTAGTTTGTCTTAACAATGTTAAGGGTGAGAAGGTTGTCATTTAGCCATCTTGCAATTTTAGCGAGTCCCACTTCGGTGTACGAGCGCACTTCTTCCCACGTACTTCCCGAGAATACTACGGCCGTGTCGTCGGCGTAGGTAAATATGCTACCATTCTCGATAGACATGTTGCACAACTGGTTTATATAGATTAAGAACAAGGTAGGACCTAAGACACTACCTTGCGGGACTCCGTAGGTTATAGTACGCTCGTCACTGAGATAATTCCCCAACTTGACGTATTGTGTCCGATTTCGAAGGTAGCTACTAAGAAGGGACAGAGAGGTGCCTCTTATGCCTATGCTCTCTAAGGTGTTGATTAGGATGGGAACAGAGACAGTATCAAATGCCTTTTTAAGGTCTAGGAAAACACTGCATTTAATGACATTATTAATTGGCTAAATATTAATGATTTACGTATAAATATCAATAAAACTAAATCAATGCAATTTATATCTTATAATTCTTTTGACATTCCAATACTTTTATCTTATAATAATGAAACTGTGGACCAGGTCGACACTTTTAAATTTCTGGGCATAATGATCGATAAACATTTAAATTGGAAGGCCCATATCGATCAAATTTGCCATCAACTTAATCGTTTTGTATTTGCTCTGAAACGATTAAGAGACACCGTTTCAGTAGAAGCTGCGCTCACCGCTTATCACGGTTACGTGTCGTCAGTGCTCAGGTACGGTCTAATACTGTGGGGTAATTCAGTGGAGATAGACAGAGTTTTCAGAGTAAAGAAAAAGTGTGTCAGAGCCATTTGCAACGCGTGGATTGATGAAAGTTGTACCCCATTATTTAAAAAACTTCAGGTTCTCCCTTTGCCTTGTTTGTACATCAAAGAAGTGTGTATTTTCGTCAATACTCATATGTACTACTTCAAAATACGTGGAGAAAGTGTACAAAGACAAACGAGAGTCATGGGTATGAACCTTTTGTATAAGCCGCAAAGTACCAAGGCCATGTATAGACGCAATGTTTTCAATATGTGCCTTGAGGTGTATAACCGTTTGCCTGAGGACTTGAGAAAGCTCCAAGGGAATATTTTTAAGTCTAAATTAAATTGCTGGCTTATGGAAAAGTGTTTTTATCGGGTCAGTTATTTTCTCGAACACTATAGACTTAAATAATTATATTATATTTAGTTATTCATTTTTTGACATGTTATTTAGTTATATTCTATTATTCTATTCCGAAATTCAATTGTTCAATTATAACATTTAATTGCATACCTACTCAATTTGTAAAATATTTGCACGCCTTATTGTGGTTGTATTCAGGACTGGCTGTAGAATATGGGTGCCCTGAATGCCTTGTACGGGTAGCTTCGGCTTGGAGCCGGCAACCAATGTAGGCTCACAGCCGAACGACGAAAGTGCGCAGCCGCTTAGCGCGCGGCCTGCCGTACGGGCACCTCCGTCGCAGTGGAGAGGGGTGCGAGAGTGACGGCGAGCTCTTCCGTCTCTCTCACACGGTAGTGGATTCCAGGTTGAAGAGTGAAACGCACGATGAAAGAGAAGGCTTGATGGCGATGCTGGCAGGTTTGAGCGAGAAAGGTAGATGTTGCTTGCTTGATTATCGTATGTGGAATGAGAACATTTTAGCAAGTACATCACCTTTTATAAAGCGGCCAACATTACCATAAAGAAAGCAACTTTATTTTATTCCAATTTAAATAGTTTGTTTACATTATTTTCACTATTGATTTAGTCTAATTATCTACTTTCTAATTAGATCTAATTAATTCTAATTAGAATGTTACAATTTACTTATGCAGAATAATGGATGGAACAATAAAACATGTACTAAGTGCGTGTTAAACAAACAGTTTTGCAATTATTCTTAGGTAATTGCTGAATGTAATTAGACTTTTATTAATTAGCGGCTTTATTTTTCGCCTGTTACAAAAACTGTATCTTAAAAATAAATCCTATCTATATTGTCGGTTAGAAACCTTTACGCAGAATTACGACACAATAATTTCTATTACATTAGAATAAAGGTTAAATGAGTACAGTTGAATGAATATAAACTAGATAGTGAAAGTGAGCTTTAAACAAACAAAGTTGGTGTATGAAGTTACTGCAATTACATGCTAATATGTTTAAAACATAACAAATCTTAACCTAAGGTTGGCGCAGTGCCATCGACGCAGAATTACTAAAGAAAGCAAGGTTGTGTACTCTAAACAATATAAGCTAATTTGAGAGAAAGTGAATTTAAACAATATGGACAACCTTGGTAATTACTAACAAAAATGAATACGGTTAAAAAGGTTTGTGCGGAGCCCGCGTTGGGGCAAAGAACGACACACTTAGCTGCTAATTTCACTTAGGGTAAGTGCGCCGTTGTAGGCCACAACGGGGGACACGTAGCGGTCGGTCGCCACCCGTTTTAGTCAAGTCGGGTAAATCAGTTTCAATAACTAAATGGGGCTATTCCTACACTCCCGTGTGACCCCATGCGATACACTTATACCAATAAAGAAATTATCCTAAGATAAGTCTATTTGTGTTCGCATTTCTATTATTGTCAAATCCGGTAGTTGAATGGCAAGTATATGACTTAAACCGATTCGCTCATATGAGATGTTATTCAGTAAGATGACCTACTTGACATAAGTATGAAACTATTGCCGGAAGACAGCTGTTCAGCGTGGTAACATGTAAAAAAGGCTAGTGAAAGTTTAATTTCTATCTAAACAGCGAATGGCTTTTCGTAACTCGCCCGCAACACTACTACAGTTGCGGGACCGTGGATATACCCCCGAGCTGAGATCGACTTTTGTCCTAAGCACAGCGAGTTGCATTTTCATAACTCGCCCGCAACACTACTACAGTTGCCGGACCGTGGATATACCCCTGAGCTGAAATTGACTTCTGCCTTAAACAGTCTCCCCCCCGTACGCAAGTACATAAATATGCTAACCAAGGCAAGTCGATTCTACTAATATGAGACGTGAGGTCGGGCGACGGATGAGTCCAGCGGTAGTTCTCACCTCTGTGACACGTACCCTGCCGTCAGGTCCAGGACAAACTTTCTCTATGAGCCCGCGGGGCCATGTTCCTCTAGGCATGGTACTGTCAGCGATCAGGACGACGTCGCCGGGTTTCAGGTTCGGCTGCTCAGATGCTCGCTTACGTGGTAGTAAAGTAGGCTTGTATTCTGTTAACCATTTCTTCCAGAATCTGTCCGCGAGCTGTTGTACTTCTTGCCAGCTGTTTTTAAGAGGTTTTTTGTCGCTGAAGCTGCCGAAAGGTGTCATACCGTTAGATCGATGAATAAGAAAGTGATTAGGTGTCAGCTGTTCTTCATTCAAGTTGGCGTTAATGGGTGTCAATGGCCGCGAGTTCACGATGTGTTCGGCTTCTAGCAGGAGAGTGTGAAGCGTGTCTTCAGATGGAATCTTGACTCGCAGAGTGGAGTATAAGGCGTTTTTTATACTTTTTACCATGATTTCCCACGCGCCGCCCATGGATGGCGCTCCTGGCGGTATCTTCTTCCACACGATGCGTTTGTTTACGAGAAAGTCGTTGAACTCGGCGCTGTCCATTGCTTCTTTTATTTCACGCTCCGCCCCTATGAAGTTGGTGCCGTTGTCACTGTAGATGATGGTGGGGGTGCCTCTTCTGGCCATCATGCGTCTAAGCGTTTGAATCATAGAGCTAGCCGAGAGGGAGTTGGCTAACTCTACGTGCACTGCCCGTGTAGTTAGGCAAGTGTATAAGGCGCCCCATCGCTTTTCTACGCGTCTTCCTATAGTGACTTTTAGGGGTCCAAAAAAAATCAGTCGCCGTAGCCGTGAATGCGGGTTGATGATGCATGAAACGCTCTTGAGGTAAGTCGCCCTGTTGTTGTATAATAGGCTTGGATTTTCTTAACTTGCACCATTGACATCTGGCGTGTATGTTCTTCAAGTAGTTACGCAAACCAATAATATGATATTTCTGTTGCAATTCGTTGATCACGGTGTGGTGATTGCCGTGATTAAATTGCTCGTGATAGTGGTGAACGAGCAGTTTGGTTATATGGTTGCTTATGTCCAATATTATCGGTTGCCTCTGGTTACTAGCGCTGTTGATCCTATATCTTCCGTCGAGTGTCAATAGCCCATCCGTAGACAATTTCACAGCCAGCCGATGCAGTTTAGAAGACTTCTGGATGCTATCGTTGCGGCGTAAGCGAGCAAGCTCCTCGGTGAAATCTTCTTGTTGGCATCGCTGCAGCAACAGATGTTCAGCAATCAGCAAGTGTCGTGACGTCAAGTCATTACCCGACGTGGTCTTAGTTTGCCTTAGGGTAAAGACTTCAACAGCTACCAACAGACGACCTAGTGCGCGTTGCAACCTAACATAACGCGAGAAACGCTGCGGATCGGGTAAGTGATCGAACCTCCCCTGTGTGACATCGACAGCGGCGACGGTGTTAACTTGTTTGCGCTCCTCCCCGGTGGGAGGGATAACGTGACTATCCTTCTTTAATTTAGGCCACTTATCGGGTGAATCTAGTATAAACTGTGGGCCTCTGAACCACCGGTGGTTTATGTCGAAATCCGCCTTAACACCGCGAGTAGCGAAATCCGCGACGTTTTCGTTCGTAGGTACCCAGTGCCAATCGGAAGGCCTGGTAAACGTTTCTAATTCGGCTAATCTATGAGCGACGAACGGTTTGAATGTTCTAGGGTCTGAATGTATCCACGCGAGTACAGTCCTAGAGTCGGTCCAGTAAAATGACTGGCAGATTTCGTAATCCGTTTCGCGCCGGACTGCGTCCGCCAGCCTGCAGGCTAACACGGTAGCTTGTAGCTCTAATCTAGGTATCGAAATACACTTAAGGGGCGTCACCCTAGCTTTGCTACTAACTAAATGTGAAGTTTTATTGCCTGCGGAGTCCGAAACTACGAGGTATATAACTGCCGCGTACGCTTTCTCGCTTGAATCTGAAAAGGCATGAATAATTGCCTGCCCCTTCGACCTAGGTATATGCCTAGGTATAGCTAAGCTTTGCAGCAAATCTAGACTATCTATCCACTCGCGCCATGCCTTATTCAAGTTATCGGGTATAGTTTCGTCCCACTGGCAGGCCGTTCGCCATAAGTCCTGTATTAACATTTTACCTAAAATCGTTACGGGCGTAGCCAACCCAGTTGGGTCGAAAACACTAAATACGGCGCTCGTGACCTGACGCTTGGTAGGTATCCTAAGTCCCTTAACTACGTCTGTGGGTGTATTGCGTAGATTTAAGTTGAAACCTAAACTATCACTTTTGTGATTCCACAGAAGTCCTAGGGTACGCTCGTGCTCAGATTTACCTAGCGCTGTAGAAGATTCCTTAGACACATCGCTAACGTCGCTTAAGACCTTAGGTTCGTTAGATGCCCAACCGCATAGGGTAAACGAGGCTTTCTTGAACACCTCGTCCATGTCACGAATGGTTTTCCGGGCCTGCTCTATCGTATCAAACGCACCTAAAAAATCGTCCACGTAAAAGTTTCGTTCCGTGAGCCTAGCTATCTCGGGGTAAGTGTCGCGATAATCGTTTGCGTTTTTATTCTTAACGTAAATAGCCGTTGCAGGGCTCGACGCGCTGCCAAATATTAACGAAGTCATTCTATACGTCTGTGGCGGCGTATCCCTGCTATCCCCGCGCCATAAAAATCGTAAACTATCGCGATCAGACTCCTTTACCTTAATCTGAAGAAACATCTGTTTGATATCAGATATTACTCCTATACGACCCTCGCGAAATCTTATAAGTACACCGAAAAGCGACTGAATTAAGTCCGGGCCGGGTAAAATGGCATCGTTTAACGCTTTACCGCTCGTACGACAAGCAGCATCAAAAACGAGCCTTTGTTTCAATTTCGTTGGATGAATAACATTGAAATGAGGAAGGTAGAACGTGCGTGGCGTATCAAAGGTTGCGTCCACCTTTTCCGCGAAACCTTGCTCGAATAAGTCATTCATTTGCCTATTGTACTCGGCCTTTACTTTCGGGTCGCTATCTAATTTCTTTTCTAATGTGTATAGGCGCTTTAAGGCGTGCGCTTTGTTATCAGGTAAGGTTTCATCATCAGATTTCCATAATAAGCCTGCCTCAAACCTATCCTCGTTAGGTAAACGCTTACAAGTAGACTCTAACATTTTTAACGCTCTATCCTCCGGGTCGTTGACCTGTTTACGCGGCTCTATACCTAAAGATTCTATGCTAAAGTGCTCGCGTATCAAGGCTAAAGCTGGATCTTGATTGTCGAATGTAGGCTTAATATGGTTTACCGCCCCTGTTAACTTACGGGGACGTTCATTAACTCCGTGAAGTACCCAACCTAGCTGTGTTAAGGAGGCGCAAGGTGATGATTTACCGCCCTCACATACTTGCCTACTTACTATCAGATGCCACGCATCTTGCCCTATGAGTATAGTAGGTTGCGCCGAGTCATAACACAACTTGTCTTCAAGGTGTTGTAAATGAGCGCATTCACGAACCACCGACCTATCAACCGATTGAGATGCCAAATTTAGTTTATCTACCGTATGTACGGTGAGTTCGTGGAACTCTCTGCTGGCTATACCTCTAATGGCGATCTTTACGCGAGATGAATCGTTATCAATGACTTCATGACCTCCTACTCCTTCGAAGGAGAGGGTTTCCCGCTTACCGGGGTGCGTAACTTCGTAAGCTATGTCCTTAGTTACCAATGACAACGTTGCGCCTTCGTCCATAAGAGCGTGTGTAGTTATAGAACCCTTAGGTCCTTTGATCTCAACAGGAATAATCTTTAAATATGCTTGAGACTGGTTTGTGTGGTTTACTGAACTAACACGTTCCCTGACGGGCGCATTTACCCTATCCCTACGTTCGGTATAGCTCGTTCTGCCGTGTAATAAGGCGTGATGCGACGCCTCACATCCGCCCTTGCCGCACGCTACGTATTTGCATCTATTTGATGTATACCTATGTGAGTCGTTCAAACATCGGAAACATAATCTATATTTCTTAAGGCTTTCCCACCGATCGTTTACGCTTAACTTTAGAAAGTCGGCGCAGCTGGCTATTGTGTGGTTACCTGCACATACAACACACTTACTTACATCTTTACTACGGTTGTTAGCGGCGTTATCCTTAAACCACTGCGGTTTACTATTCCTATCGTTATTCCTAAACTTGTTATTGTTGTAATTTCTAACTCTTTGCGTCTTACGCTTGTTATTGGCGGCGGCAACAAAGTGCTGCTCTGCCTCGCTATCACTACAAGAGTCGTGGTGTGTCCTAGCGTGCCTACCCTGTGACATGGACGAGCGTGAGGAGTGTTGTGGTACGTATTCCTCTTCGTAATAATCGCTATAGTCGCTATGCGACGATACTGAGCTCTCCCTACACTCGTGTCTGCTGCGTGAACTAACGTTAATGTTGTTAACCTGGCGTGAGCGCACGCCGGACTTCTGCTTAGCTTGTTCGTAGGCGAACATAGCATTAAAATTAGTACTTAACTCCTTTAAGAACCTAGACATAGCTAAAAGTTCAGGTATATTCTGATTACCGCCCTTGTACCTATACCACTCAAATCTAACTATGTTATTCATTTTATCTACTATACGACTTACTAACTCTGGAGCGTATAGGTACTGCGGCTTATTGAGGGCTGTGATCGAAGATACTATATTACACACGCGATTGCTAAATTCAGATAAATTTCTACTATCTTCGCTCATACGCGGCATCTTTTTAACATTTTGAATTTCCGATAATATTATGACATCAGGCTTGCCATAAGCCCTGTCTAACGCGTCTATCACTTCATACGGATTACTACAAGTGTGTAATATAGCTCTTACCGATTCACGCGCTTGACCCTTAATTGCCTTACGTAATCGGCCCATATTGGCTATATCTGAGAACGAGCTCTCAGTATCTGAGTAAACCTTTTTAAATGAAATCCAATCCGATGGGTTACCATCGAACAAAGGCAGGTCACCTATGTATTTATTCGAAGTGACTATCTGCTGCGGCTGTGGGGATACGTGACTGTCAGACCTATTCATACTAATCGCCTGTACTATGGCGTCGCGTAAAGCGCTAATTTCCCCTGCCGTACTATTGTGGGGCCTATCCTGCTGCACTATGTTTCTATTGGGCGCTGTGCTAGTTGCGTTCCTATTCGACGATGCATTTGGCAGACTATCAGCGGCGGGCGGCGGCTCGCGCCCGACAGTTGAATTTTGCGCTAGCAATAATTCATACCTAGAGGCGGCGTACGCGGCGGCGGCCCTCGCCTGCTCTAATTGCGAGGCGCGGAGCTCAGACTCCGCACGCAACCTAGCTAATCTATCATGTTCAACCCTATCCAGCGGAATACCGCTGGGCCTCCTCGGAGGCTGTGCTTGCCCTCTTAAATCTAAATTGGCTCTTGAGCCACTGTGCGCGTGACCTAGGCTACCTACTGTGTTGCCTACGCCTGCAGACGCGCTTAACGATCTTAATCTAGTGTCGCCCGCGATACTTTCGCTGTGCGCTGGACCTAGGTTTCCTACGTTGCTACCTATGCCCTCGTATGCGCTTAACGACCGCGTGCCTAAGCTCGCTCTTAAAATTGCACTCCTATAGGGGTCGCCCGTGATATCTACACTGTACGGATTTCCTGGAGGGTCCGTATTCCTATCTAGACCAGAAATCGCGTTTAACGACGAAGTATTTAACCTAACTGTATTCCTGTAGGGGTCGCCCGTGATACCTACACTATACGAATTTCCTAGAGGGTCTGTACGTGGACCAGAAACCGCACTGCTTCCTAGAGGGTCCGTACCGGGACCAGAAACCGCGTTATTTCCTAGAGGGTCCGTTCGTGGACCAGAAACCGCACTGCTTCCTAGAGGGTCTATACCGGGACCAGAAACCGCGTTATTTCCTAGAGGGTCCGTGCGTGGACCAGAAACCGCATTATTTCCTAGAGGGTCCATACCTAGACCAGAAATTACGTTTGACGACGGAATACCTAAATTCGCGTTCCTAGAGGGGTCGCCTGTGTTACCTACACTACGCGGATTTCCTAGAGGGTCTGTACTTTGACCAGAAACCGCACTGCTTCCTAGAGGGTCTATACCGAGACCAGAAACCGCGATATTTCCTAGAGGGCCTGTACCGAGACCAGAAATCGCGCTTGACGACGGAACGCCCGCGTTATCTAAATTCGCGTCGAATCTCGCGCCTAAAATGTCGTTACCGCCTAGCGTGACGGGGTTCTCGCGCGGATTCGCAATATCTACTGATTCCACATTTTCTACCCTAACCGGACTCGCGCCTAAACTACTCAACTCCTGGGGAGCTGCGAGCGATGCTGCACTAGTCGTCTGTTCGGAAGTGCCAGTCCCGTGGCTCCACGTATGGGTTTCTTGCGATGAAGTGGTTTCGTACGACGTACCGCTCTCACCTTTGGACCCATCAGTGCTGCTTCGCTCCTCCTCTTCTTTGTCCATTCCTGGTTGGCTCCTGACCCTGCCCGACCTCAATACCTGCCCTGTTCCCTTGCCTACCCCCTTCCCTGACATCCTACCTACCTAACACTAATCGTCCCTAGCTGCTCGCTCGGCGTACTACCGTAGGGATGCCGATTGAGAATAGGAATGTGAAGGAATGGATGGGTAGTGTACCGCCTGGCAGTGGAGAACTGTACGTTGTTAGTGCTCTATGACGTGGAGGAATAACACGCCCTTCAGCTTGCCAACCTGTGGCCTAACACCGCAAAGCCTCGTACCAGCGCACGGCCGAGCTATATAGACGCTCTGAAAAGAGCGCTGCGATACTCGCTCGATATATCGCACTAAAAAAGCGTGTATATGTCCAGGTTAACACCGCTAGGCCCAGACCACGCCACCTGCCAGAAATCAACGGGGATTGACGAAACCCGGCACTGACAGGATTTACGATTGACGCTCACGACGGCTTGACGCTTGTACTTCGAAGTCTTCCTCGCTGGTTACCGCAAACAGTCCCGTTCGGGATTTTTCTTTCTTGAGGCTTCTTTTCTTCTTTGGCCTTTGGAAGGCTTTTCTTTTTTGAGGTTTCTTTTCTTCTTTAGCCTTTGGAAGGCTTTTCTTTCTTGCGGTTTGAGATTTCTTTCTTCCAGACGAATCGGACGACAACGTGAGGTTTCCTTTTTGAGGGCTTCGGACTTGATTGAGGATCTTCTATAAGTATTTTCTTTCTTCGTAATGGGCTTGATCGAGGATCTTCTATAATAATTTTCTTTCTTCTTAATTGACTTGATCGAGGATCTTCTATAATAATTTTCTTTCTTCTTAATGGACTTGATCGAGGTTCTTCTATAATAATTTTCTTTCTTCTTAATGGACTTGATCGAGGATCTTCTATAATAATTTTCTTTCTTCTTAATGGACTTGATCGAGGTTCTTCTATAATGTATTTTCTTTCTTGAGTTTCAGCCTTCTTTTTTGAATTTTCTTAATAAATCTTCTTTTTCTTTCTTCTTAATGATTATTCTTTCTTCTTTGCAGTTTTCTCTTCATCCGGCTCGAAGGACCATTATTCAGGACTGGCTGTAGAATATGGGTGCCCTGAATGCCTTGTACGGGTAGCTTCGGCTTGGAGCCGGCAACCAATGTAGGCTCACAGCCGAACGACGAAAGTGCGCAGCCGCTTAGCGCGCGGCCTGCCGTACGGGCACCTCCGTCGCAGTGGAGAGGGGTGCGAGAGTGACGGCGAGCTCTTCCGTCTCTCTCACACGGTAGTGGATTCCAGGTTGAAGAGTGAAACGCACGATGAAAGAGAAGGCTTGATGGCGATGCTGGCAGGTTTGAGCGAGAAAGGTAGATGTTGCTTGCTTGATTATCGTATGTGGAATGAGAACATTTTAGCAAGTACATCACCTTTTATAAAGCGGCCAACATTACCATAAAGAAAGCAACTTTATTTTATTCCAATTTAAATAGTTTGTTTACATTATTTTCACTATTGATTTAGTCTAATTATCTACTTTCTAATTAGATCTAATTAATTCTAATTAGAATGTTACAATTTACTTATGCAGAATAATGGATGGAACAATAAAACATGTACTAAGTGCGTGTTAAACAAACAGTTTTGCAATTATTCTTAGGTAATTGCTGAATGTAATTAGACTTTTATTAATTAGCGGCTTTATTTTTCGCCTGTTACAAAAACTGTATCTTAAAAATAAATCCTATCTATATTGTCGGTTAGAAACCTTTACGCAGAATTACGACACAATAATTTCTATTACATTAGAATAAAGGTTAAATGAGTACAGTTGAATGAATATAAACTAGATAGTGAAAGTGAGCTTTAAACAAACAAAGTTGGTGTATGAAGTTACTGCAATTACATGCTAATATGTTTAAAACATAACAAATCTTAACCTAAGGTTGGCGCAGTGCCATCGACGCAGAATTACTAAAGAAAGCAAGGTTGTGTACTCTAAACAATATAAGCTAATTTGAGAGAAAGTGAATTTAAACAATATGGACAACCTTGGTAATTACTAACAAAAATGAATACGGTTAAAAAGGTTTGTGCGGAGCCCGCGTTGGGGCAAAGAACGACACACTTAGCTGCTAATTTCACTTAGGGTAAGTGCGCCGTTGTAGGCCACAACGGGGGACACGTAGCGGTCGGTCGCCACCCGTTTTAGTCAAGTCGGGTAAATCAGTTTCAATAACTAAATGGGGCTATTCCTACACTCCCGTGTGACCCCATGCGATACACTTATACCAATAAAGAAATTATCCTAAGATAAGTCTATTTGTGTTCGCATTTCTATTATTGTCAAATCCGGTAGTTGAATGGCAAGTATATGACTTAAACCGATTCGCTCATATGAGATGTTATTCAGTAAGATGACCTACTTGACATAAGTATGAAACTATTGCCGGAAGACAGCTGTTCAGCGTGGTAACATGTAAAAAAGGCTAGTGAAAGTTTAATTTCTATCTAAACAGCGAATGGCTTTTCGTAACTCGCCCGCAACACTACTACAGTTGCGGGACCGTGGATATACCCCCGAGCTGAGATCGACTTTTGTCCTAAGCACAGCGAGTTGCATTTTCATAACTCGCCCGCAACACTACTACAGTTGCCGGACCGTGGATATACCCCTGAGCTGAAATTGACTTCTGCCTTAAACAGGTTGAATACATGATACAAAAACGATGTAATACCTTATAAGTTAAACTGTATTCTATGCAAATAAATCATTGATTGATTGATTGATTAAATGCGGAAACTGCGAATTAGATGGCAAAAGTATTTAAATTTAGGTACTAGTTATACCTTATAATAATTATTTTAGAACAAATTTAGTAGAAAAACTTAAAGTACGAGTATTAACTAAGTACACATTTAAAAAATCATTTATCTACACACATATCATAAGTCCTTTCATATGCGTTCGGAAACCGTAGAACATGACTCTCTTTTCAACATTCAATGTATTAATGTCAATTTTCTTATCTGTGGCTTAAGGCTACAGCAGTAATATAATTTTCATTATAATTTCCTATTTAATGTTATAATATTAAACGTCACACAAAACTGTCAAAATTTAAATGTCAAAGTTGATATGTCCCTATTCTAGTATCACTGAAAATTAAAATTCAGTCGATGCGAAATGTCAGCTCGATGTTTATTTAGTACTATATATCGCATGACATCTGAGCTAGAACGACATGATAATCAGAATAGGGACTCTTTACTTTTTAAAATAACATTCAGGTATCGGTTGCCGGTTCTGATTTCGACATTTCCGCAACCGTATAAAAAAGGTTGTATTAATACAATTATTGTATTTATTTACTTCGGTTTCTGAACCCATCTTAGAGTACTTATAATATGTGTGTAGATAAAGTAATGTATGCAACTGTACATAATTAGGCATTAAAACACTCGTGTCACCTTATTATGAAACTCGCCTTCGGCTCGTTTCATAAAACACATTCGTGTTTTAATGCCCCACATTATGTACCAGTTGCATAAACTACTATTATTTACAAGAAAATACACTGCGGCGGTCAAAAATTTCGGGTCACCCTAGTTTAAACAGCCTCAATAGGTTTGTGAAATATTCTACCTATTACATGTTTTAGCTTCGACAAAAATGCTTTCGTACTTATGTCCGGGTTTCCGGTTGTTCTCCTCTAGGTTGCATTTCTTAACCGATTCTCGTGAAATTTTGAGCAGGTTCGGTAACTCTATAGAATTTTTTATCGTCACTTTTTGGAAATTAAAAAAAAAAAAAACAATTTTTTATCAATAATTTTGTGTTCCTCCGGCCGAATTTCGATTTGTTCTCCTCTAAGGGTTGCATTTCACAACCGATTCTCCTGACGTATTGTGAGCACGTTGTTTGATTACATAGAATATTTATTTATTTATTTATTAAAGGTTTACCAACAGTTATTACATTCATACTTGCAAATAGTTTTGAACAATGTGTCTTATGCTTAATGTATAACTACTTACAGGTAAACACAGCTTGGCAATCTAAACAAGGACTTTTAATAATAAAACATAGAATTTAAATAAGGTTATCAAAGTCAAACAACGTTGGTTAACAATCTATATAAATAAGTTTCTAATTTGAGTTATTGAGTCAAAGTTTATGTCTATTAAATTACTATATTTGTTGAGTAATTTGCTCAGTCGTGGTAAAGGCGAGGATGCACCTAATACAGTTCGACGCAGGGGATAAGACAACGGCTTGGCAGCAAAGCATGGTATTCCACGAGGCACTGAAAATCGAAGCTTACTAAGGAGCTGTGGACAATCAATCTTATTCCTAACGATTTTAAATAGAAATAATAGGTCCAGGAGATCTCTACGACTCTCTAAGGATATCATTTTAAAATATTTTAGCCTGTCCACGTAGGAGAAAGATCTTCTCGCAAGGCCTGCAGAGCGAGCCAAATGCCACATAAATCTTTTTTGCAGCCTCTCGATGCGAAGACAGTGAGTTGCGTAATGTGGTCGCCAGACTATACTACCGTACTCTAGGTGGCTACGTACTAGGCTGTAGTATAACATTTATTTTGTCTTAAACCTTCGAAATGCCTTGCCATTCCTTATAATAAACCCTAACATTTTTGACGCTTTCTTAATTGCTGAATTGCTATATATTTATGTTGAGTAATAAAAAATAAAAAAAACATTTAATGGTTTGTCCTCCTCTACAGCGTTTCTCAACGGATCCTCGCGAAATTGTAAGCAGATTCGATATCTAACATAGTTTTTGGAAATTAAAAAAAAAAAACACTCACAAGGTCTACAGCTCACAGCAGAGCCACTAGTATACTATTCTTCGTATTGCCCAACTGTATTAGGAATTTCCGGGATCCTATTATAAAAATAACAATGTCCAAAAATGACGATTTTCGCTCCGTTAAGGCGATTTATCGATTGAAAGAGACTTCCTTTGTTTTTCGCTCACGACAAAACGGGATGCAACCCTCTCCGAGAATGGATTTTAGACAAATCTCATTAAATATCTGACTGTGTACAGGTTTATTAAATTTCCTCTTGTTAGTACCTAGATGAGGTAAAATACCATCATATTAACTTAATCGTGTCATTTAATAATGCGTTGTTTTAGTAGGCTGAGGAAAAAAAGGAAAATATAGACTCGACTTTGGATTTATTTTCTATCGAGAAAATTTTAAGCAATCATGTTTCGCTATTGTCAGTACCACAATCATATAGTCAAGAATCATATATCTGAAAATCAGCCCCTACTGTTTGCTAGTCTGGGCAGGACAGCGTTTCAAAGTCTCCAAATATCTCAGTGTAGCGCCTTAACGTTGTTTTTTTCATGGATTTTCACGATTCCGATTTAAACCTGGAAACGTTACTTTTTTGGCTGTTACTTTTGCAGTATAGATGTAAAATTAAATAAAGATAATCACATGATTAAAAAACTTACAACCTCGCAGTATTTTAGGAAATATGATGGTTTTTTTACCGGCCCGTATTCTTTGTCCGCGAGTGTATATACTTACAAGAATACAACAATAACGTAAATAGGTAATATTAAAACTAACCTAAATCTAACATTTGGCCCTTGAGACATTGTACTGAGGATGTTGGGAGACATTTCCTCGCTGTACCTACCTATCGCAATGATGATACTTATTACGTTGTGCAAGGAACTCGCCAGGTCTTCGGTCACAAGTTACGTCAACCAGATTATTCGTGATTTCACTAAATAACTTGTGCGCGCTGAGACCCCATGGACCATGGACCTAGAGTTTCGAGTTTTAGTTTTTTTTTATATTTGTTGAGGTACACCAGCCATCCCGACTCACGTTTTTCAGGTGGTCCTAACTGACGCTGGTCGCGTAACCAAAGTCTAATAAGCCATTAAGTATTGTTGTTTTTGTTTGTAATACCTTATTCACTTACATACCTAAATATAGGTACCTACTGCACTTACAATTTAACGACTGCTTTTCCATTTTCTCCCCCACGAATTACATAAACTTATGTAGTACCTACCTAACATTGAACCGAAGGGTCCCCGGATCGAGATGAGAAAATATGGACAGGATAAACTGATTAGTTCTGGTTTACGCGATGCCTCGTAAAAAGGACGTAAAGCTCTAATTTGAAATTTACTGTGTATCGTAAATCAGGATTGTTTAGATATGTTGCGACAAAACTCGTGACATGGCAGTGTATGTGATAAATCTTATTCAAAGCATGCGGATTTTTGAGATTTATTGATGTGAAATGTATTTTTATGTATTAAACATTATTTAATTTATTCAATTTATGTCACACCTGGCCATAAAGCGGCAATTACCGCACGCTCCGCGCGCGGGAAATCCCACTTCCTGGCCAGGGGGTGACATAAAATTTTGTACTTAACACGGGCGGTAATAAAGAAAGCCTCAGATCGCATATTTATCGCCCTTGCCTTCGGCTCGGGCGTCAAATACCTGCGATCTGAGACATTCTTTGTTTTACCGCCCTTGTTAAGTAATGTACTATTATAGTTTGAAATCACGAAAAGTTTTTGGGCCTTTTCTGCCGGTGAGTGTATATATTCGTGCAATATATTATTATGGTATTAAGGTAGGTATAGATAATATTAATACATTAGTTCCCAGTTCCCAGGTACCTAAGAACAGCACCACCACCAAAGACAATCCACGTAGTGATAGGTACCATATTTTAGGAAGTAGGTATATATAAAAGATAATATTAGTTAGTAGTATCTAATGTAGTTTATTTACGATACAAATTCGGAAAGTACCTTAAATAATTCCCAAAGAGTGGCGGTAAACAAAAACACAAGCGTTTAGCGAGTGTTTTTGACTGACACGAGTTAAGGATTACGTTTTCAAACATGTATCCTACAACGTTATACAGTGCATTATGCGAGAAAACCAGAAAAAAATGCTAGTTAAAACAAGTTTGGATGAAAACAAACAAACATGATGGTGGAATTTTTGTGAGGCGGTGAGGACCTGGTCGCACTCTTTAAGGCAAAGGTATTGCCCAAACAGCCAAAATTTGACATAGGTACCTATCCTAACACACGGTTTGCCTTCTTTCCCGTACAGTAACCAAGTTACATGACCATAACCAGCACTCTGTAAAATACCAAATTTTATCAATAAACATCTGAATCTGAGTAAACGAAAGTCCATCGACTCAGGAAAGAAGAAAATGTAGGTATTTCACAAAAATAGTATTTTTGGTGCTGGTTTTGTAACCTTGGTTATGTATTACGGTTTTACACTTCATAGAGAGTGCTGCTTTTACGCACGCGTGCGGGAATGAACATTTATAGGTATATCAAAACTAAGATTTTGTTTTTTTAATTTATGTTGAAATACCTAATAGATATTTAACTAACTATAACGTAACGCATATTTAATATTTTAGTTAAAATAAATTAATAATAATGTAAGAGAATATTAGGCCAATATTTAGGCCTACCTTATTACCTAGCAGTGGCGGAGCGTCCATACAACTCGATTCCCACCGGCTTGCCTAATTTTCAGCCAGTGCAGTTCTTTTACTACGGCTCATGAAGAATAAGAAAGGCAACTTTTTTCCGGCTTCCCTAAGAATAATTTTGACGCGCCGCCACTGTTACCTAATAAGTAATTCGTCAAGTTTATTTCGTAGGTACACCGATATTTTTTTTCTGCATACCGGCCTGCAGCAGCCAGTTCTGCCAGTTGTAGGTAATATACCTACGTAATGAAATATTACTTAAAAGTAATTTATTTTTTAAGATAACAAATTTTCAATATAAATGTAGATATGGTTGAAAGCCACCCATTTCAGACGAGATATTGTTTATTACCAAAGATGCAAAAACATTGTCTGAATCCAGTCAAATCCTATTTAAACCATGATAAAAGCGTTTGTGTATGGACCGATGAATTTTTTAGGCAAATAAATTTTTGTATTTTTTTTAAATATTTTGTTTGTTCTCCTCTACAGGTCGCATTTATCAACCGATTTTCGTGAAATTTTGTAAGCAGGCGCGGTAACTCTATAGTAGTCTATATAATTTTTCACACCACCTGCTCGTCAATGACCAATTATATATCATGCAAACCTTACCGAAAGCAAATCATTATAACCCTTGGCTTAAGCCGGGTAGTAATATCGTACTGAATCTCATTATAACCCGCCGGGTAATAATTTTAATTTAATTTATTTATTATGGAGAACCAGTGCCGGATTAACCCTTAAACAAATTAAGCAATTGCCTAGGGCACCACGTCTAGGGGGGCACCAGAAACACCACGAAAAAAAGGTCATTTTGAAAATCCGCACGGCTAGTGTTGAGGTTCGGGGTGATAAGTGCCCGCTCCCCGCTTGCTCGCTCGTTCCGGTTATAGCACTACCATTTGTAAGTAAAATATGCGTAATAATAAACATTAAATATGGCCAAATTCGAAGTTCATAGGCCTATGGAAAGGCAAAATACTTAGATACTTTGGCAGCTGCTCTTCTCATTCAGAGCGATACAAAATGGTATATCTCTAAATCCCTCCTATTTCTCAGAAAATCACACACCTCTCCAGGAGCAACCAGGAGGGTAGGTAGGTAGGGAAGTAAAAATACAGTATTTATCTATTCAACGAGCTCTAAACAACGACCGGTCAAATCATAATTATTTTATTCACGCCCTTAAAATATTTTTCGATAATTTGTATGGCTTTGGGTAAACCGCATGCTTTAAAAGTTTTAACTGTGAAAATTTGAAAACGGAATTTCCAGCCGTTTAGCTTGAAAACCTGTGACAGGTGACAGACGTACAACGTGAAAGGACTCCAATTGGACCCTTCGGGTATGAACGAAACCCTAAAAATATGTAGATTAACATCGTGGTTTGCGTAGTTACACATTTTTAGTGTCGTTTTTTGCTGGGTAATTTATTTATTCGGAGAACCAACAGCTGCTATTTTTACATTAATATGTATAGTTTTATATGCGCGCCAGCATCATAATGCTCGAAAAATTTCGCGCTCGCTGCGCTCGCGTTTACATCCATGACTTAATGCCTATGAAGTATTTTCCGCACCTGCATCATAATGTTCGAATAATTTCGCGCTCACAACGCTCGCGTTTTCGTCTAGATATGTTATGACTTGATGCGCATGAAGTATTTTCTGCACCTCCATCATAATATTTGAAAAATTTCGCGCTCGCTGTGCTCGCGTTTTCGCGGATGGGGGGCCCCCACAGGCGTGTATTGCCTAGGGCATCAAGTAGTCTTAATCCGGCACTGTGGAGAACCAACAGCTAAATATACAAAGTAGCAGCTTAATTAAAAATACAGAGCCAATTACAGGAACTCACGTATAGTTATAGCATAAAAACATACGCTTAAGTGATACGCACAACGTTGCGACAGCGCATACATACAGAATATAGAACAATGTATGTTAAACAATGACAGAACTCGGAACCTTGGTCGTACAAGTAAATGCTAATAATTAAACTTTAAAAAAATACAAAGATATATATAAAAAAATAAGTTAATTAAAACACATGCTAACTATTTGTCGCCGCATGGAAGGAATTGCACAGTTAAATATGTCAATATCAAGCTCTTTCGTCAACTTGTTCAGATTTCGACTTGCGCGGATAAGGAAACTATTTTGCCTGTAATTGGATGATGCACGCTTCAAAGAAATAGGAGGAAAATGCCTTTTGGATCGGGTAATGTGATTTCACTTTTCATAGTTCTTATAGTTCTGTCATTAAAGTCTAATGTCGTGAAGTCCACTAAGCGGCGAGGAGGCGGCACACCAGCTCCGTGTTTTGTTTGGAACGTCGTGTTCGAAACAAAAGACTGCGTTTACATTTTGGAGTTTTCTTATACATTATTCTCATATTTTATTACATTTTTAAATAATATCACTATGTATAATATCCGTGCCTCGGACGTAGCTAGGACTGGCCTTCCTCCCTTCGCAGCAGTTGCAGCAATGTAAATAAATACATACTAACATAGGTGTGGATAGTCTTACACAAATCTACCTAGTCCCAAACTAATCAAAGCTTGTACTATGGGTACTAGTCGACGATATACATATACCTATAAAGATAAATATATACTTAAAATACATAGAAAACATCTAAGATTCAGGATCAAAATACTTGTGCTCACCACACAAATGAATGCAAGCAGTCGTCGATGTACTAGGTATTAAATACCAAAAACAAGATCCGCGTGAGTTACAAGACGCTTAATTATACGGAGTTAAACAGATTCTATTAAAATAGATACTAAAATTTGCTGCGATTGACTGATTTAATTCTGTTTTTAGTAGCCTTGGTTTTTTTATTGCCTCGCAAGAGGTGAGAAAAGTAGAGTATACTCCTCGGGGATAAAGCTGTTTTTGTCTTGGGAGCGCTTAAATCCCTCACTACACTCAGGACTCAGTCTTAATTCTCTCGCTCCGCTCGGGAGTAAAATTTGGAGTCCTTCGTTACGTTCGGGATTCAATATCGCACCCGTGACATAAAACAGTGTTTTATCCCCATGGTGTATAATCTACTATTTTTATCTGAGTCGTCACTTTTTGAAAATTTAACAAAACAGTTTTTTATCAACGATTTTGTGTTTCTGCAGCCGAATTTCGATTTGTCCATCTCTAAGGGTCGCATTTCACAACAGATTCCCGTGAAGCAGGATCTTTGATTACATAGAATATTTTTGTCGAGTAGGTAATCTAAAAAAAAACAATAGTAGATATGTCCTCCTCTACAGGTTCGATATCTAACATAGTTTTGGAAATTTAAAAAAAACATTCACGAAGTCTACAGCTCACAGAGCCACTAGTTATTAAGGTTGTGATTATCTTGACAATTTTTGAAGCTCCGGACCGTCCGGACCTCAGGACCACCAAACAATGAAATGACAATTTAACATTACATAGAGAAGACAATAAAACAATAACAATACTCAGCCTACTAAATCAACGCATTATGAAAAGACACGATTAAGTTATGTTGGTATTTTATTTACCTCATGTAATCATCATGAAATTTAATAAACCTGCACACAGTCAGATATTTAACGAGATTTGTCTAAAAAAGCCATTCTCGAAGAATGTTGCATCCCGTTTCAGTCGTGAGCGAAAAACATGTCTCTTTCAGTCGATATATCGCCTTAAGAATAAGGTAAGCCTTGCACCAAATAGCGTGCCCAAGCCCCGTATACAGTCCCATTCCCATGACCTCCTACATCTGATGATTTAATCCAGTCTGAATAAGAACTATTTTAGCCCAGCACCCAACCTAGTCAGTTTTTAGAATGTTAAGATCATGTTAAGATAGGTACCTAGTTAGACACCCATTTCCACATTTTCCCTCCATTCTCCTTTTTTTCCTAGTACCTAGGCTTTTAGCCTTAGGTACCTCACTTCTAAAAGAAAACAGTGCATAATACGTATGTATATACCAAGCTAAATATTTACCTATTTGTACCGCTAGCTAGAGTGCTTTGCTTAGGACATTATCCGTGGCCATCTTTTGCGAAACCCATAAAATTGGCGGGGTTGTAAAAATAGCTCCGTCGCCATTCGTCGGGCCGTCGTTAAACAAGAAGGTCCCAACGACCCCCGTTTTATCCCCACGCGGGCACTTTAATAGTTTTTCATTACTCAAGTAGACCGGCCATAAAAAAAGAATAAAACCCGGGAAGAAAATTGCATATCTTGCATAATGCTTGCCTACGCACTCAACGTTTTATGTTTGTGCCAAATTACTTTTTCGAAATTGTCGGGAATTATTTATGATTTTATTGTCACAACAATGGCGTTTGGCCATTAAACGGATTCGATGTAGCCCTATAAGGATATACAATAAGAGAATGACTGTGCAGCTGGCAAAAATACTGAATAGTAGGTATCTAATGCTTAAACCTCATATAAATAGGCAGCTATTTAAATACTTACCTACTGTGAAATTCCCACTTCCCAGCTTTTAAAAATTTGGGTTACGCAACCTATACCTATATGGCAATAGGGATGTTGACTCAAAATTTATTAATACTCCATACGAATAGCACTATAGCACTATAGAATGACTTGGGTAACTACACCAAAATAGTATTTATCTACACACATATCATAAATCCTCTAATATGCGTTCGGAAACCGTAGAAAATGACTCTCATTTCAACATTCAATGAATTTATGGCAATTTTCTTATCTGTGGCTAAGGCTACAGCAGTAATAAAATATTTCATTTTAATCTCATATATATATGATGTTAAAATATTACGTCAAACAAAACTGTCAAAATTTAAATGTCAAAGTTGACATGTCCCTATTCTAGTATCACTGAAAATTCAAATTCAGTCGATGCGAAATGTCAGCTCGATGTTTTTTTAGTATATATCGCACGAAATTTGAGCTAGAACGACATGATCACATCAGAATAAGGACTCTTTACTTTTTAAAATAACATTCAGGTATCGGTTGCCAGTTCTGATTTCGATATTTCCGCAACCGTGCAAAAAAGGTTATATTAACACAATTATTGTATTTATTTACTACGGTTTCTGAACCCATCTTAGAGTAATTATAATATGTGTGTAGATAAAGTAATGTATGCAACTGTACATAATTAGGCATTAAAACACTCGTGTGACCTTATTATGAAACTCGCCTTCGGCTCGTTTCATAAAACACACTCGTGTTTTAATGCCCCTCATTATGTACCAGTTGCATAAACTCCTAATAGGTACCTACTAGAGCTACGGAACAGTATTATGCGATACCTCTAATTAATATAGAGTAGGTAAGTATTATGGGAGACAGCTGCGCCGGATGTGAATGAACGCTAATAGAAATCAAATAGAAATGAATTATTTATCTCGCGGGTGCGGGTGAGCAATGGTTGTTGGTTGAGCTATTACATGCACATTGTATATGCATTGTATATCAGTGTAGGACAGTGTAGGAGCTATGAATTCACGTTGTCTATGTATGTGTTCGTATGTGTCACAACTAGAGATGCAACGGATATCCGGTATCCGGCCTATCCGGGCATTATTTTACTATCCGGCCGAATACCGGATAAATGCGCACTATCCGGCCGGATACCGAATAGTGATTCTGTTTGGTATTTAACTTTGAAAAATAGTTAGTATACAAGAAAACAACAACAAATTATCAATATTCGTTTATTAGTATTACCTTTAACGTACAATTTAAACTTATCAAAAAGCCAATGAGGCTGAAGTAGAAAGAAATAAGAAATCCTACGATCAGCATTAAGTAGGTATACTTGAAACCTGCACGACGCGCCCGCCGCCAAACTAAAATGTAGGTATCGTTTGGCCAGTGATAAGGCCGAATATCCGGTATCCGGTATCCGGCCAAACAACTATCCGTTGCATCTCTAGTCACAACTACAACAATGGCCAACTCACGCTCGTGAGGTAAAACTACTAGCAAGCACAACGGTGATATACCTATATACCTACACAGAGTGAACATGCTTTGCTACACTCTACCGAATCCTGCCAAATCACCAAACGCATGTCATTGGTAGAAAGCGTATGTGGAATTTCGCCATCTCTATCGCACTTACCATCGCGTGATAGAGATAGAATTATACGAATTGTCACCTTCGGACGTTCACAATAGCTGGTCGACTTTCACGCGCCCCGTTGCACCGCCCTTGGACCGATGGCGGATACCATACAGCGCTGTGATTGGTTGGTTCCCGGGCTTTCACTCGCGGACCACGCATGCGTCAAGCGAGCAATATGGCTACGACGGTGTACTGTCACATGACATTATTGATGCGTTCGGATGCATCTACGGTTATTTAAACAGTGCAGTGAAATTTGACATTTAGGACTAACGCAATAAGGCCATCACAGTGAATAGGGAGTGAGCGCTCGGTGATCGATAACATAACTATTTGAATTGAAACATTTATTTCGAATAACATGGGACTCATACCTACATAAATTATTGTTAGTAATTGTGAGAATACCTAAACGCGTTATTTTCTTCTATTTCCTACTTATTGGCATTCCTATTAAAATATAGGTATACTTATAACCTCCGTGAGATACCTAAGCATTCCACGAAGGCGCGCCCCTCCACAGCCAATCCGTAGGTACAGTTGCGCATAGATTAGTAACGAATAGGTATGAGATTCGCTGTGGAGGGGCGCGTCGTATATAAGATAGGCTATTAGATATGTTGGGTTCGTAACTTACCTTCTTCACCTTACGTTGAATGGGAACGTTTTTCTTTGTGTTGCGAATGTTTCACTTATTACTGTACAGTCAGCCCATGAAAATGTTGAGCATACTTATAACCTTGTCACATCGAAATCTAAGAAATATTTAGACTGAAACGTCATAAAATTTGAAACCGCTTTAATTTGACAAAGTACTAAAGTGCTCAACATTTTCGTTGGCCCACTGTACCTAGTCGATGTAATACAGTATGTACAGGTCTAAACTGCTGTGTAAAGAAACTAAATATTAAACTCACTCGTGTAATATTCACTATACATGCACCAGCACCACACGCGCTGACTCCACTCATTGCCTCTCAATCGATACTGCGGATACAATTTGTTTACACACCTTGGTTTACCGGCAAACTAAAAAAAAAACGTTAAATTAGGGCCTACAACGAGCTTTGTCGACCGAGGACGTAGAAAAAGGAACTAAAGCAACAGGGCCGCACTTAGGAGTGCAGTGTGCTTCACAGTTTAAGTTTGGGTTAATAAGTTAAGATGTCTTCTTCGGTCCTGTCACAATGACAATTAGGCATAGATACCTACCTAATCAGGAGTTAAACGTAATCATGATGCCTCAAATGGTTGTCACTACTACCTAATAGTATAGCATTATATTATTAAGTATATAGGTAACAAACATTTGAGGCACCATGACTGATTACGTTGAACTGAATAATTCGGCCGAATGTTCGGTTTGGCAACAGCTGGACCGAATATCCTACCGAATAGGTAGGTGTTCGTATTCGGTGAAAGCCATATTCGGCATATTTGAGAGCTTTTGTGTTGGCCGATATTTTAGAAAACTGTTATTAGATTTTGAATCTTTTATCATGCAGCATTAAGCGCTTTTTGTACGGTTTTTTTTTTTAACCTGATTGGCTTTATAGTCCTGGCCCATTAAAGCGATAGTGGCCTGGGGAAAATCCAAGGGAACCTCCGACACGACCATGTGGGCGGGTTAAACACTGGAATAGGTATTCTAAGAGTATGCGCTCCTGTGAGATTGGTTGATCGGTGTTAACTTTAACCGAAACTGAGGTGTGTCAGTGGAATCGAGCTACTGCGTGTTTTGCCGCTGGTTCACTAAACCTAGGCTAGCTGAGAAGAGTCCTTTTTGCGCGGATTACATCGACAGAACTCGGCTTACTTAAATACCTTACACTCTGTTAAGCTGTTCAGTATGTGTCCGTCCCTACGACATAGATGTTTGTATAAGGGACGTCACTTTTCGTGGCAGCTTAGGCTTATACTAAACTAAAGTTAATGGTATCTTATAACTTAAGTACCATATAGGTACCTATATATCCCTAGTAGGTACTAGGTGGCTTTATCTATATAAAATAATATAAATGTTATTGAGTATGTGTATAGGTATATAAATTATACGGCCCTTTACCTAGTAGTTCCAACATCCAAATCCTGCCCTGTTCAATATCGTAGCGTCGTAGACAACAAATCCTTTTAGGTATCTACCTATTGAACCCTTTAACACACGTTTGGTCACCATTCTTGTTTTGAATGCAGACATTTGCATACAAAAGAGCGCATAATCTTGTTGCATTCAATGAATTAATGGACCTAATAAAGTTTTAACAATTCACGAGTTTGTACAATAGGTGGCCGGTGGTTTTGGGAAATTCCTAGCTTTTGTTATAATTTTTGTAGCTAACCTATGTTGAATTATGACCAAATGTCTAGGTAACTATATAATCTCGTCTTGGACAACCTATATACTTAAGTACATATGTTAAATTCTCAGTAGGTAGTCAGTATTTTAGGAAGGTACCTAAGTTGCCTAACCGTTTTTTACATTTATGTTTTTGATGGAATAATCATGATTTATGTCAAATATCTATTTGTTTCTTTTATTAAATAAAATAAATATATTTAATATTTAATTTAAAATTACTTGCAGGTGATCAAATTACCCCCCGATTAAGGGAATATAAATAAATACGTTTTGAAAACAAAAACAAAAAAAAAATAACTGTTTTCAGATTTTTCCATTTAGTCATTACCTAAAACTCATTTAGGTAAGATATTTGGAATTGGATCCAAAATTTCCATTCGTAGATCTAAACATGCGGTAGGTACTTACTTATAATTTAAGAAATTACAATGTCAACATAGCACAGATAAAACAATCAAATTCATAACATCAATTACCTACACGTCTAATCAAAACCAAATGCTAGGTAAAATTAGTCAAACTTTTTGATGAATTAGTTTAGTGAGTGAGTCATTCTCAGAGGTAAAAATGATGATTTTCGGACGTGTAATTCTAAATGTAAGTAGGTAGTGTTACAATAGGTACATTTAGAATTATAGGCAAGACTGAAAACACAATGTATAGGTGCAGAATGTTTAAATAATAATGAACCATTTTTTTCACCTCAGGCAATAACTAAAATATTAATATATTTAATAATTAAAAAAATATTTGTAGCACAAATTTCTCATTAAGGTGAGTTGTCCCCAACATGGATTTGTTTGCAAAATACCGCCTAAGTCGAAAACTATGCATGATTAGATATAAATATATTCTACCTATATGTAGGTACCCTCATATCAACACAATATGGGTTCAGTGGATCATGATTGTCATCAACGATTTATTTGCTAAGTTTGATTCGGTAAGACCATCACCGTTACTTGTGCACTTATAGAATCAATGTTTTATTTTCAATTTCAGTTATCTCAAAAACTGTTTAAGATATCAAAAGCCCTTTTAGAAGATTTTCATAATACAGCCTGAAGTGCCTTTTGAAATAAAATAAAACCACGAATAACCCCCAAGCAAATAATCACTCTATGATGAATTGATGATTCAAAAAGCGTGCACTGTTGAAATTGACGCAGTGGACGGTAAGAGGTTTTTTTTATTAAATTGAATTAGATTTTGCAATATATTTCAAATTATTTATTGGTGGTTAAAAGTTGCCCGAAATGCTTCACGTAAATATGTATACTTAGGGTAGGTTACACGCCAGGTTATTATAATATAAACTAGTGGCTCTGTCAGCTGTAGACCTCGTGAGTGTTTTTTTCTCAATTTCCAAAACCTATGTTAGATAGGTACGTATATAACCTGCTTACCAAATTTCACGAGAATCGGTTGAGAAAGGCTGTAGAGGAGGACAAACCATTGATTTATTTTTTTTCAATTAATTGACATTAATATTCTATGTAAGTGATCAAACAACCTGCTCACAATACTTCACGAGAACCGGTTGTGAAATGCGACCCTTAGAGGAGAACAAATCGAAACTCAACCGGAGAAACACAATTTTTTTATCAATGAACAATTTTTTTATCAATGATTTTGTTTTTTTAAATTTCCAATAAGTGACTCGAAAAAAAAATTCTATGGAGTTGCCGACCCTGCTCACAAAATTTCACGAGAATCGGTTTAAAAATCCGACCTGTTGAGGAGAAAATACCATTGACAATTTTTTTTTAATTTACGAAAATTTTGGTACTTAAGTAAAAAGTTATATGTACCTAGTCATAAAACCTACTCACAAAATTTCACGAGAATCGGTTGAGAAATGTGACCTGTAGAGTAGAATAAATCAAAATTAGGCCCCAGAAAAACACAAAATACCTAATACATAAAAAAAATGTTTTTAAATTTTCCAAAAACTGACTCGACAAAAAAAAATATTTTTATTTTCGAACCAGGGAGCCGATTTTTGAGTTTTGAACGGTCGACTTTTCACTCGACATCTGTCAAAACGTCATAGTTTTTTGACAAATCTCGAGTGAAAAGTCGAGCGTTCGACACTCAAAAATCGGCCCCCAGCTCACCAAATTTCACGAGAATCGGTTAAGAAATGCGACCTGTAGAGGAAGACAACCGGAAATCCGGACATACGAAAGCATTTTTCTCGAAGCTAAAACAGAGACCTTCGTTTCACTCGGTCAATAACCCGGCGTGTAACCTTTTTTGTTTCGCGAAAATCGCGAACTTGGCTGACACGCTGCCTAAATTCTCTAGATTTTGGTGCACAATGGCGCCTCTATATTATTTCGTAAGCGTCCTTCAAATATCATGTCGAAGACAGTTCACTATGACCATAATGTTACTGTCCTCGTATTTAGGTAACTTAGTGGCTTAAAAGTTCGGCGTGATGTCGCTAGATGGCGCCACTTATTTTGCCTGCAAAGCTCTGCTCTGTGCTTATTAGGGAGCTTTTAACTTACTTGTACGTGTTTTCAGCAGAATTTGATAGATGGCGTTGTATTCAATATTATTAAATTTTATAGTAGAAACACTCGAGTGGACAACCGTCACCTGTTACATTTTCCAGCTGATGTGATGATACCCTAAATTTTTTGTATGAAACAAAAACAGTAACAGGCTATCAAACGAAAGCGCTCAATGAGCTGATTATAAAATTATACCACAAAATTAGATTTCAGCCATTGGGGTCGGGAAAAATTAAGGCCATTTTCAAAACACACCAAGTTTGGACTCTTTCTAGGGTAGTTAACGACTGTTTGAATTTTTCTTCTATAATCTAAATTTTCTCTATACCTATAGGTAAGTAGGTACCGAAACTGAACTCAGAAAATGTAGGAGATAGGTACCTCTATGTACTACCTATTCTTATTTCTTATTGTGCAGGTACTTAAGTACCTACACTACCTACTTAATTAGGTAGTACCAAGCTTAATGAACACGTAATTTGGATTATGGAGTTAGGTAATTAAAATAGGTACCTACCGGTCAAGTGCGAGTCAGACTTGCGCACGATGGGTTCCGTACCATTATCTAAAACAGCAAAAGAACCATGTCTGTTGTATGGGAGATGGGAGTCCCCTTAAATATTTATTTCAATCCGTTTTTTAGTAGCTATTTGTTGTTATAGCGGTGTATATAGGTTGTTAAACCGTGTAGTTACTTAGACAGAAGAAGTGAAAATTTCAACTGTCTTAGTAACTACACGGTTTATTAGATACAGCCTGGTGACAGACGGACAGACAGACGGACGGACGGACGGACAGCGGAGTCTAAGTAATAGGGTCCCGTTTCACCCTTTGGGTACGGAACCCTAAACACTATCATGAAAAACCTTTGTGCTTAGGTTTAGTTAATATAGTATTTGCAAAACAATTTCACTATCATTTGGGCCTTTTTTACTTTAAAGTATACCCCCTACCTTTTTTCTCGGATCTCGATGATTTTGGTTATTCTGACTCAGAATCACGAGAACTATCCATTTCCGCAAAGAAAAAAAGTGTCCCACCAAAAAAAGTCAGTTTTGTGACGCTTTTTTCATACAGTTTATATGGCTCGTCATAAAACTGACACAGAAAATTTGCATGGAAAATCAAGGACATTTTTTTTCTTCGTCTGAATCAATAGTACTCGTGATTCTGAGTCAGAATACCCAAAATCATCGAGATCCGAGAAAAAAGGTAGGGGGTACACTTTAAAGTGAAAATGCCCATTTACCGCATGACCATAACAAACCTTGCAGGTAACCGGCGGACTCCACTAGACTCGAACATAAATTTGAAGCCTTTGGTCGTTATACAAAATTAACTCGGCCTAGCCGCAAGGGATGGCGAACACACTGTTCTCTATGATTAAAAGGTCCTAAGTCGAATAGAAAATGTACAGTAATTAGGCCTTTTTCGGCATTAAGTGTAAAATGTAATGGGACCATAAAACTCTTTACGAAGGGATGCCGACAGTTGGAGACGGAGGTGTAGAACGCTAGGTAGCTTAGTTTAATTAAGGATCTTGAGAACTTAAGGGGGTTTAAATAGGTACTTTAAATGGGATTTCATTTTGGAGTGGAGCTGAAGTAGGTTCAATGAAATAAAATAAAATTCATTTATTCTTCAATTTAGTCATATTATGTACATGCACCTATGAATGTCAAAAAATTATCACCCTTTACGCCGAAATTGGAGGTGTAGGTATCAGTAGCGGCGCGTCAAAAATATTCTTAGGGAAGCCGGAAATAGTTTGCCTTTCTTATTCTTCATTAGCCGTACTAAAAGATCTGGTGTGGCTGAAAATTAGGCAAGCCGGTGGGAAATGGGACGCTCCGCCACTGGTAGGTATACATACCTATAGGTATTAGGTAAAGGTTCGCTTTAGCCACAGACCACTAGTTGCCACTAGCAAAATATAAAAATGATCGGTGTTTATCATGTGGTCGCTACGAGTATTTGACCTTTTTGGTAATTGTGACATGACATAGCTTAGTAATTACTAAGATACTTACACCACAGATCTAATAAAACCATAGATGGAAGGTATTTTAATTGAACAAAATGCCTTATCTAATACGCTCTTTACTCTGATCTCAAACTACCTGTGTTAAAATGAGATAGTATCATGGCTCCCATACCTGTCTTCAGGCCGTGCGCGGCACGTCAACTCGACTGCCATATTTGTTTGGTATGCAGTTGGATACCAAATGCGTTGCCGTATTTTGCAAAGAATGTGTGATTTTTGTATTAATGGTGAAATTTACGTTTAGTGAACATATTAAACATTAGATTTAGCGTGCGTCGTGCCATGGTGTTCGCATCGAATGGGTGTACTTAGTGAAAATAATACAAATGTATCATTCCACCGGTAAGCTGTATGACATAAATATTGTGATTTTAAAGTTTATTAAGTAAAAGCCTTATTGAATATGTATTACTGGAACATCATTTATAGTATTGTCCATCAATTTTACGCATTTGAATCATCATTTCATAGTTATTTTAATAATAAATAATGCACCCCGATATTTTGACAATTCACCTACCACGTAGTGTTGTACTCGAGATCTCCTTATCGTGACATCGATAACAATCAATAGTAAATTAAAGATATTTTGGTATCGATATTTTTAATTATGAACAGATTTCCTGCTGATTTGGAAATAAGACAGAAATTGATCAAAAATTATAAACAGAGGCGAGGAATGGAGTCCTACACAGTACTCAAGAATTATGTTCGGTACATTTTGAAGAATCCTTTCGTCAGGGATACATTCGAAACACTCTCCATCCACGTGCCTTTAGCGTCAAAACTCTAGGTCCATGGGGTCCAAACGCGCACCAGTCATTTACTGAAATCGTGAAGGTGACCGAAGAGCTGTCGACTTCCTCGCACAACGTATTAGCGAGGAAATCCAGCAGGGCCTGTTTTAGATCTAAATTAATTTTAATATTATTTAAGACATTGTTGTATTCTTGTATATATTTTCTTGTAAATAAATAATTTATTATAAAGCATGTACTTATTAAAAAAATAGAGTCATAAATAAAGTCTATTCATTCTTACGTGTCCTATCATATAAATAAACTCTTCATGAAGACATTAATCACCCTTTTTTGTAGGATTACGCAAAAATTCATAAATAACTTTAAATGTTGTACTTAAAGAAGCTCAGAACAAAGTATTGTAATCCTGGAGAAAAGTGAGATAATGATTGAAGTCTTCAAAAATTGTTTGTTTACATGCTAGGACACAAGGATGAATAGACTGTCATACATACATATCGACAAAAGCTTACGATGAAGACTGTACATCACTAGTAGCAATCACATGTGTCAAATATTTAGCAGAGGAAAATGGTGCCATTCTACCGTTTAAGACCAAGTAGAGCGGCCATCTTTGTCTCTTTTTCTCTTTGCTGTACTTCTTGAGATAGTAAAGGACGGCATTACTTATTCAGATCCTGCGAAAATACCTTCCATCTATGGTTTTATTAGATCTGTGACTTACACCAACTATTTATATGGAATTAGAATGCATTAGAAAAAGATATGCAAAATAGCGGTGACGTCATATGTGTCATATTTTCTAGCTTCAAACGAATGTTCGGCACGCAACCTCCAGTATGTACCATATAAACTTCTTGGAATCTGCCTACCATAAAAAAATATGTCTCCATTTTAGAGTGCACTATTTATGTTAGAAGAAATAAAAACGAGCGGACGTACCTATTGATTTCATTTATATATTTTATTCTCTGTCAGCAAAACAAACATTTACAGCTTAGGGTCAGTCTTATTTATATAAGTACACACCTATTACATTTCTCATGGGGTGGGGTTAAATCTACTGTATATTAATAGCATTGAGGGGGAATGACCGTCCATCCGAGAAGTTGCGCGCCATTACCCCGATAAAGCACGTTCCAACGGGCAAATACCTAAATCAGAGAGGTCCCCTGGTTACGTGATTTCTTCTGCATGGCCCGTATTAAGGGAACTCTAAAAACCATTTAAGGCAGATCCAATTTATGAGAGTAACTTGATTGATCAAGAGGTCACGGTGGAGTGGCCGATTGTTGCGAGGGTGCGGTTGCAAGACCCTAATAAAGCGCACGGGTCTATCTTATTTGAATAAGAAATTGGATGGTGGATATTTGAATTCATAAATACCTACTTAAACATCACAAATATGTATACATAGATACAATTAGGTCCAATCTCAAATGTATAAGTTAAGTACGCCTAATAGGTCATGGTCATCCTAGCTGTACCTTATACTTACCTATGTCAATTTAACTTACCGTTACCGCAATTCATCTATTTTTCAACTCACTACCTCCATCCAGGTCTCGCCAAAATATATCCACCTAGTTTCGCTATATGTTTATCGGAGTATGCTGCTGTGACACTATTTTATCGTCATTCCATATGGTTAAAAGTTTAAAAGTAGCTAATTTTCGGCCGTTGCCGCCGCTGGTCCACCCACGCAGGCATACCTACACAGGACTTGACCGGTACACGCAATCTCGTTTATAACCAAGGTTGTAACTACACTCAAGCAAAAAAATACCTATGGGTGCATTGGTACAACTTTCTCAAAAATATGTCCCATAGCTCTTATGTAGGCAGGAGGGGCTTACTACCGTGACGTCATTGCGCCGCGCAAAGTACATGCGGCCGCCGGCTCACACATTGTGTGACTATTCAATGCAGTGTTGCCAGGTCTCCTGTTTTTACAGGAGATCTACTGTTTTTGGGGTGTGTCTACTGTTCTACTGTTTTTCCCAAAAAATCTACTGTATTTTAGAAATTTCTACTGGATTTCCCAAAAATTCTACTGGATTTTATAATTTCACTTATTCAACTTCAATTATCAAGAAGAAAACAATAACATACATATAACTTGTCAAGTTTCTTAAAGTGGGAGTAAACGCGCGGCGTCTACTGTTCATACAAAATGAACTTTTTTTGAACAGCAGCGTTTGTAAAACCTGGATGCGAAGCTGCACATCCGCAAAACTCGGCCAAAGATCTCCTACACGTATGCCTACAACTTCACGGGACAGGTGCACCATGGAACCGCATATTCAGAACTAAATTTGGCTTTGCTATAGAGGTGAGACGTATTTACGGGAACAGGTTTTTGGAATAGGTTTTGGCATGGACGCGTAAGTACGCGATCCCGCTCGCGCGTCTTTTAGCGTATCGAGTACTAGGCGTACGACGACTCTGAAGACTCGAAACGTCTAAGAGTATTTACGTTCCGCGCTATTCGTATTCGTCTGCGCGTTCGGATTCTTTCGGGGCACCTCGGGTCGGGGTCGGTTTAGTGCGTATTTGGACCTAGTCTTTGGATCTAGTCTTTTTGTGGACGCGTACTCGCAAGACTCAGTACGCGTTTTGCCTAGTACGTCTCACCTCTACTTTGCTAGCCACTAATAACTGACGGAGTCGCTATCGCCGGACACGGCGAGGAGGACTATATATCTATAGTGAGCAAGCAAATGGCAGCCATGGTCACCAAATAGTCATTATTTGATGTGAAGTTGAAGTGACAGATGAGATGAGATTTTCTTTTATGAAATGGCTCTGTGGAGTGTGGCAGTTAATACTTACTATTATATTATCACTGAAATCACTATGAAATATGCATTTGGGTAAATTTTATGGAATAAATTTTGTCTACTGTTTTTTTTTCGAATCTCCTGTTTTTTAGGGCATGTAGCTACTGTTTTTTTCAAATTGGACCTGGCAACACTGATTCAATGGCTGCGGAGCAGCGTTACGGATCGCACGCGCACGCGCTTGTACGATCATTAAAAATAATTCTTTTCGTCGTGTAGTTTCGTGTTAAATATTAATGTCAAAACCACAGCATTATTGTATTGCAGCAGGTTGCACCAATAATAATAAGAACGGTCATTGAGTTTGGTATTCACCAACGGTTGACATAAAAGAAAACGAAAATGAAAACGTTGGTTTTAAGAAACCTCTTTTATTTTTTAAAGTGATGCCTTTAAAAATTATATAAAACTTTGTATCCCCTGGTTACATGTATGGAGTACCCCCTCCCCCTACTTTAATATTTTTTCGTCATTTCAAATCACTTTTACGTAGCGGTTCATACGAGTAGAACACACCTTCCTGCTAAATGTTTTAATTGTATTTGTAGTGCTTATAGTCTCCGAGTACATCGGCTGTCACATACAGACGAAAAGACGGACGGACGGGTTCCGTTTTCACCATTTTGGCTACGGAACCTTAAAAGTACTATTCGTAATTGTATTGTAAACAACACTACTAATAATAAAGTACATATATTAAAATTGGTTCTCGCTGGTGGTAACCCTAGCGCTGAGGGCGGGGCCCCGAAAGAGCGCGTTGCGTGCGATAGAAAGAGATGGCCACGTTTAGGCACGTTTGGCATACCTAAACGGGGAATTTGTTAGCAGAGAAACTTCTGTACTTGTACTATTACTTATTCTGTGATGTAGGTACATATTTATGAGAGGATTCATTCGATACATATTTTTGCACTTGAATGTATCTAAAGCATTCGGCACGTACCTAAAGCATGCGAGACGGACGAATGCTTTATGTAAGTTTACTTAGCTTCGATAGGTTGGTTAGCGAAAAGCTAATTTAGTGTGCCAGTTTATGACCACTTTGGAAGAGTTGATTCCCATTCAATAAAATGCGAAAATCTGTTTCTAATTCTAAAAAACGTTGTAGATGTAGTACGTTGGAATCATGCTAAGCTACGCAGCTACCGTTTACGAATGTATGCAGTCACATTGCCGTAAACCAGCAAGGGACCATATCCATTACCGGCTACCTATTACCCGGGCAGTAACTATAAGAGTGGTAGGTATAATTAACGACGCAGATGAAAGCAATCATTAAACCGTAGTGCTAATCAACGGATTAATGGATACGGGCCTCAGGTTGTCGGGAAAGAGCAGCGAGGATTAGATATTAGGTATAGTTAGTTATCTATACGGTTATATTGTAAGTATTATGTTATACTTACTTAACTATATAGGTACCTACTTATTACCAAATACGTCCAAGATAGGTATAGGGCAGGGCACGTAATAGATGCTTGTGGTTTTGTCCCTGCTGAAATTTTGGAGGCTGTGAAGGAATCAGCCTTCACAGCCTCCAAACTTACACTTACCGCTAACTAGGTATACCTACCTATGTACTTAGGTCGTCGTACTAAATAATGTGAAAATCATGACCGGTAACATAACCTACACACCAATTTCAAGGTAATTTTTCCACAATCACGACGATAATTTAATATTTTATTCATGAATTTCTCATTAAGTACCTAAATAGGTTAAGATAGGTATCTAATCTAACCTTCCTCCTGTCCTTATTTGTTTGTATTTTTTGTGTTTTTTTTTGTGTACAATAAAGTTATTACATACATACATACATATAATCTTAATTTTGTTTTATAATTTCAACACTGCTCTATTTTTATATTAGTTATATACAATATTTATCTTAGTATTAATTAACCTATTTAAAAATAATTCATTAAATTGATACCTACAATAAATATAAAAACTGATTTTGACTTTCATTCACTATCGACTGCTTCCATCCAAAGTCACCCTAAAATAAAACGCGGCTCACTTCACCGCCGGCGCCGCAGCCGCCAGCCACCCTACGGAAACACGCGGGGCGCAAACCAAGCATCCGCCATTTCATGTCCGGAGCAAACGGGATACAATAACAAGAAGGAAAGAGCATGAATGGGAACAAGATTTTCGTTTGAAATCCTAAAATTGGGGAGTACCTATCATCATTATCATCATCAGCCCACTGCAGTCCACTGCTGAACATAGGCCTCCCCCAAGGCACGCCACAAAGCCCGGTTATCTGCTTTCCGCATCCAGTCGACTCCCGCCCTCTTAGATATGTCGTCCCGCCACCTGGCCGGCGGACCACAGCGGAGCGTACATCCTATTTAAAATAAATTCAACGAGTTATTGTTTAACACGTTCACAGTCCAGTGCCCCATACATGGGTCACGACGAACTATCTCCACAAGTCCGTGCCCCGTACATGGGTCACTATAGCCAACCAGGGGGCCGATTTTTGAGTGTCGAACGCTCGACATTTCACTCGAGATCTGTCCTACCTCTGTGTCCTCTGAAAACTATGATGTTTTGACAGATGACGAGTGAAAAGTCGAGCGTTCGACACTCAAAAATCGGCCTCCTGGTACGCACGCAAATCATTATAAATCACTATAACTGCATTCGATAAAAGGCTTATAAAGACAATTCTGATTTATCAATTAATATTTTAGTTCCGTAATCCGAGTGCGTTTCATATATAGTGACCCAAACGTGGAGCACGGACGTGTGATGGAAATAATTTGCTTGGACGTCAAAGAAAATTGAAACATTTTGTATGGGGACTGTGATCGTGTTAAGCAGATTGTTTTTTTTTCATTGTTTCATTTGATACCTACATTAAATATACAGTCATCTCCTTAAAACGCTTGGCACCCTTCGAAAAAGCACTCTACTAAAATTTCCTGCAAGTGAAGTTGACTCAAAGTTTACGACCCTCGTTATCGGGGCCGTTACTGCGTTATTTGATCACATTAGGGGGTGTAATGTGCCTATATGCACCTTGCTTATAGGACGGTAACTTAATAAACAACTCAAATATACTTTTCTAAAGGTTTTTCTTTTTTTTTTACCTAAGCTGAAGGGCTCGAAACATGTCGCCTATAGGTATGTTATATGTTAGTCATGTTAGTTTTTAAATGTTGCTGTTTTTTAGTAGCAGTATGATAATATTTCTATAATGTTTCAGAAACCTGCAGAGTCTAAAAACAGGAAATCGTATGCACAATTAATTTGTACTAGAAAATATTATTTCTGGTCCAACAATTCATCCGTGTTTGCAAACTGGGATACTAAACTATGTACCTAATCTTTGTAGTTAACTATATACAGTGTGTTACCGGCAAGCAGGCTTTTACTTAAGTTGGGTATTTAAACGTACTTTCTTAACTTAACCATGCGCTTAATTTTATTATTAAACCCAAATTTGGACTTCACTTATTTTCTAACAAAAATTTAATTGGCAGCAATGTACTACAAAATAAATTGACAACTCGGTACTAAATAACCGCCCTTATTGTTTTGTTTACTATGACGTTATCTTGAGCAGTGCACATAGCATAGTACCTACATTGCCGGTGCGGAATTAGGAAAATAAATTTTGCAGTTAATTCACATAATTAAGATTTGCAAATACATGGAAATAGTTGCTAATGGAACATATAAATATCAGTTTCAATTAATGCCCGCTTGCCGGTAACGCACTGTATATCTACATCTATGTATTTCATAATCCTAACCTATATGCATTATATCCACTTTTAGTAGAAGAGATCTAGCCTTAGGGGTCATAATAATTCCCAAGGAAGCGAAGTTTGACTTTTTTAGTTCTTTGTGTGTATCTTTTTGACATACTAAAAATCTTCCAAAATCTGACCGCGCAAAATGCTTTTATTGACCCCCCCAAAAAAAAATTTGGATTTTTTTTTATTACTCAATAATGCGTAGTAATAATAAGTGGGAGCTGCATTTTTTCAAAAGTAATTTGTTACAAAACGGCAGCTGCCTTTTTATTAATACTGGTATCAATCGATTGGTACTGACACCACTAATGAAAATAAGAAAAATGTTATTTAAAAATTAAAGATGGCGGCAGACTATAAACAAAAATGTAAAATTTTCATTGTTCTTTTTTTCGTTATATTAAAAATAACAACTGAATGTCCAGTTATATCGTCACTTTATTTATTTAAATAAATTCTCGTAGTATTATCTACGAGATAAAACAAAAATTATGACAATCCGTCGATTAGTTTCTAAACTATATGAATTACAACCAGGCCTCGGCAACTGTATCACGGTAGATATGGAAACAAAATGCACTTTTGTAATGAAAATAAGACGCGTTGTACAGTCGTAGTAGTGAAGAGACCGAACTTAGTGATTTTTTTCGATGCTATCTAATTTTCATCCGTCAGAAACCGAGATTACACCATTTCAAAATAATACATTTAAAGTATTCTACCATGTTAAAGAGTGCACAGATTTAAAATTTAAATATGGCAATCGAAAGAAAAACACGCTATTTAACAGAAAAAACGCTTAGATTTTAAAACTTAACTTCTGGAAATAACATTTAAAAAAAACTTTTTTTTCGTTTTGCAATAAACGACTTTTTATTTATTTATACCCTGAAAAAGCCCAGAGTTTGTATATTTTGTTGAATTCTTTTTTAATGAGAGAAAACAGATTTAAAAAAAATATTTATATTTTATTACAAAATGCGATTTTTAAATTGTATTTTGTATATAAAAGTAGTTTGTTGCGTAACAAAGAAAAATAAAAGTTTTCTGTTTAATGTTCCCCATTTTTACTTAAAAAAAAGCATAAGGACCTAAATTATTATTTTTCTTATGTTAAGTAGCGTTTCTTCTTTCGATTGCCACATATTGAATTTCCAAATCTGTCCAGTCTTTCACATAGTAGATTATTTTAAATATATTATTTTAAAGTGGCGTAATCTCGGTTACTGGCGGATGAAAATTAGATAGCATCGAGAACAATCACTAAGTTCGGTCTCTTCACTACTACGACTGTACAACGCGTCTTATTTTCATTACAAAAGTGCATTTTGTTTCCATATCTACCGTTATACAGTTGCCGAGGCCTGGTTGTAATTCATATAGTTTAGAAACTAATCGACGGATTGTCATAATTTTTGTTTTATCTCGTAGATAATACTACGACAATTTATTTAAATAAATAAAGTGACGATATAACTGGACATTCAGTTGTTATTTTTAATATAACGAAAAAAAGAACAATGAAAATTTTACATTTTTGTTTATAGTCTGCCGCCATCTTTAATTTTTAAATAACATTTTTCTTATTTTGATTAGTGGTGTCAGTAGTACCAATCGATTGATACCAGTATTAATAAAATGGCTGCTGCCGTTTTGTAACAAATCACTTTTGAAAAAATGCAGCTCCCATTTTAGAAAAGGACCGCCATCTTGAAATCCAGTGGATGAAATTTTCATTTCCTCAGATGAAATCATTCTTATTGGTCCCAAGTATCACAGGGTAAAGTGTCTTGCCTTCTGCATAAGGTACAGTTTAATTTTAGTAAACCTTTTAACTAACAGGTTTTTAAGAAACGCAATGTTGTAAAGCATTTTTCTCGTGAACTATTAGATTTATTAATAAAGTGATAAGAAGCAAAGTTATAGATAATTGTATGCTAAACATATTTCTAATACAAAGTTTTTGTGTAGCACTAAGCATTATAGAGTAATAAAAAAAAATCCAAAAATTTTTTTTTGGGGGGTCAAAAAACGCATTTTGCGCTGTCAGATTTTGGAAGATTTTTAGTATGTCAAAAAGATACACACAAAGAACTAAAAAAATCAAACATCGCTTCCTTGGGAATTATTATGACCCTCCCATACATTGATATCGTAGAACACCTCTACTATTTTACGGATAGGTGTTTCCAATTTCCCCACCTTATGTACCAACAACCAACAAATATACAGTATGCTCTACTTTCCCATGTGCCATGTATACAAAGTAGGTAGTTAAATAAGTATATAAGTTAATGAAGCCGTAATTTTTGTCATATCATATCTAACAATTAAAACGGCACGTGCCGCCTATTATGGTCCTCAAGAGATCACTCCTGGGGGGAGGTAATTAACTAGAAAGTTTATCTTAAGAGGGTACGAACATTTCGCTCCAACTCATCCTAGCCGCGATCTCCCTGCGAGCGGCCATGTTTAGCTACACACTAAAACGATTACTGTGTGCGTGCGGTTCGAGTGCTGCCGGTTGAACTGACAAGTCTTGATCATTGTTATAGAGTTAGAGTGAGGTAGGAAAAGAATGTGGTGAGTTTTAAATGTTTTTATTTTATTAACATTACGTACCTACGCACTTATTAAGGTGGTTCGATTTTTATACAAAAAACGATCGACATTTATTATCTCATTACACATTATTAATACTTAAATATGTGTTAATCTATTTACTTCTGACTATTCATTTTCGCGAAATTAATAAAAAACCTGTGTTTCATACAGAAATTACGCAAAAAAACAACGTAATTTTTTTATAAATTTTACGTTTGGGAGCGTGATAACTGTCATGTACATTGTGACGTTCGGCCTGGTACTTTAAATTACTTTCCACAGAAACTACTTGGCTTAAAAATCTGAAATTGCACATACATATAATTCGGTAACTAGTCCAAACAATGCAGTCATAAATTATCGGGCGCTCGTTAAGAATAAAAAAATATAAATGAATATGAATATGAGAGTAAATTTACACAAAAGATAACAACCAGTAAACATATGTTGGGAGACTATACAAACTATTTTTAGAGGTGCATGAACACGAATTAATCAACAAAATTGGAATAAGTTTGTCAGGAAAAAAGTCAAATTTGGAATGATAATTACGTGGAGTCCACGTGTTTCGGGGACTAGTTTTACTTTAAATTACTTTCCACAGAAACTACTTGGCCTAAAAATTTGAAATTGCACATACATATAATTCGATAACTAGTTCAAACAACGCAATCATAAATTATCGGGCGCTCGTTAAGAATAAAAAAATATAAATGCATATGAATATGAATATGAGAGAAAATTTACACAAAAGATAACCAGTAAACATATGTTGGGAGACTATACAAACTATTTTTAGAGGTGCATGAACATGAAATAATCAACAAAATTGGAATAAGTTTGTCAGGAAAAAAGTCAAATTTAGAATGATAATTACGTGGAGTCCACGTGTTTCGGGGACTAGTTTTACTTTAAATTACTTTCCACAGAAACTACTTGGCCTAAAAATCTGAAATTGCACATACATATAATTCGATAACTAGTCCAAACAATGCAGTCATAAATTATCGGGCGCTCGTTAAGAATAAAAATATATAAATGAATATGTATATGAGAGTAAATTTACACAAAAGATAACAACCAGTAAACATATGTTGGGAGACTATACAAACTATTTTTAGAGGTGCATGAACACGAATTAATCAACAAAATTGGAATAAGTTTGTCAGGAAAAAAGTCAAATTTGGAATGATAATTACGTGGAGTCCACGTGTTTCGGGGACTAGTTTTACTTTAAATTACTTTCCACAGAACCTACTTGGCTTAAAAATTTGAAATTTCACATACATATAATTCGATAACTAGTTCAAACAACGCAATCATAAATTATCGGGCGCTCGTTAAGAATAAAAATATATTAGAGTTTGAATTTTACAATTAAAGGAAAGATCCGAAATGTTCACAGAACGTCAAGAACATAGAAGCACATATCCAGACATAGAAATATCACTAGCAGCAATAGGTAATAGGTAACATGGTGCCTTAAGGTATGATTCCGCTGCCGACTGCATACAACAACTGCACCTTCCGCCGCACTCCAAATTGAACTGTAATCATAAGACTAAAAGTCCCAATTTAGAGTGAGCGGCGTGTGCTCTTCCGACACTTCTCCGCTCATTTCAAATTGAGCTTTTTACGCATACCATTGCGGTTCAATTTGGAGTGCGGCGGAACCTGCAGTTGCTGTATGCAGTCGGCAGCGGAATCATACCTTTACCTTTTAACTTGTGTGGCCGTAGTACTGTTGGATTTTTTCGTCCCAAACAAATTACGTTTATTGCCCATTTCTGTAAAAAATCATATCACTTTAGTGCTTTGAGAAGAAATAAAATAAATAAATTTAGCATGTTAACTTACTTACCAAGTATCAAATTATTAATCTGTAGCGGACGCGCTACATCTACAGAATAGCAGTGTCGGTGTGAGCTTGGTCACCGACCTTAACGCACCGAGGAGAGCGACACGTGCGTTCCTTGGGAAGGCCCGGCGCGTAATGAATCGAACAACGTTGTCGCGCGCTGTTATATTGTGAATTATAGTGGTTTTTAAAAATTCGTCTAAATTAAGTGGGTTATCCATAAGCGTTAAAAAAAATAAGAAATATCAAGCAAAACCTGTAGTTTTATAATAATAAGTTTTTTTTCCAAAATATTATAAAACATGTGAGGAAAAAAATGTTTAAACAAACCGATTTAGACATTTTCTAGTATTTTTTTTAGATAGTAAAAACCAATATTTCAGAACTAGTGCGATCGCTATGTACTAAAAGACTATACATCCTATTGTAAAAGATAAACATCCAACCGTTTTTGACAATTTAAAATGGAAATATTGTACCTGAAAGATAGCTCTGACGCGTATTTTTGCAAAACACTCCGACGAAAACCTGACTGTGTTAAATAATCGTACATAGAAATAAAAGTTTAGCAACGCTATGGTCTAGAATAAGAGTTTATCTATACAAAACAGAAGTTTACTTTAACAATGTAGTCACTTGAACAAAGATATGACGTTAGAAAAAACCGTATATTTTCTAAAATACCAACTTTTTGTTCGTACAGTCTTAACAAACTGTCTTATACAAATGTATGCGGGCGGAAAGTGACGTGAGATATTATTAACTTATTAACTGTGTAATTATTGCCCGCTTATATGCTGGCTCGGTTACTTTGGGGTAGGTAGGTATAAGTACCTACATCAGGCATAACACAAAGGGTTTTAACATTTATTTTATGAAATCACCAATGAAGTCATAGCATAGTGGAATATAGTGGGAACTAATATTAGAGTTTTGTATTTATTTTTTGTTGTTCGCTTTTTTTACAAGTCCATCAGCAGTATAGGTAGGTATACGACCTACATCTATTTCGTAGGAGTAGACAATTCAAATTCAGCCAGCTTCTTCTAATCTTGTCCAGTAAGATGCATCTCGTTGGAGTCCTGAAAATTAAAAAAAAATTAAACAAACTTTTCGTATCCTTTTTTCACATTGTCCTTTAGGTTAAACAAAATCCAATACCTATCATAAACCAATGTAAGTTAGTGTCAGCGTTCCTATATGGTCCTACCCAATGCAGCATGCTCAATCCGTTTAAGGATAGTATTTTTATTTAATTTTAATGAGGTTTTTTTTTTTCAAAATAGTAGTTATAGTTCTTCTATGACGGATGTCAATGTTTTAAGGGTTCCGAACCTCAAAAGGAAAAAACGGAACCCTTATAGGATCACTTTGTTGTCCGTCTGTCTGTGTGTAAAGGCCCTTTATCTCAGGAACGCGTGGAGTACAGTCCCCTGAAGCTGTAAAAAAATCAAACTTCTAAGTTGATGTAAAAAAAGGATATGCCCCAAAAACGTACATTTCGACACAATCAACGGAATCGAAAATTTATAGGGGAGGGTACTTCCCGTTGACCTAGAACTATGAAATTTGGCAATATAAGTATCGTCTTATACTATACAAGTACAGGGAAAAATCTTAAAACTATACATATTTCTTTTCTAATGAAATCTTAAAAAAATATCCTACTTAATATATAATATTACTAGCTTTTGCCCGCGACTTCGTCCGCGTGACCTTGTATTTGAGGGATGATTTCAGGGATAAAAAGTATCCTAAGATATGTTAATCCAGGCTATAAACTCGTTGTATACCAAGTTTCGTCTTAATCCGTTCAGCCGTTTTTGCGTGATTGAGTCACAAACATCCTCACAAACATCTTTACAAACATACTAACTTTCGCATTTATAACATTAGTAGGATAAATACGAAAGTTAGGATGTTTGGATGTTTCGATGTTTGTTACTCAATCACTCAAAAACGGCTGAACAGATTGTGATGAAACTTGGTATACATAGAATTTTTAGCCTAGATTAACATATAATATATTTTCTATCCTTTAAATCATCCCTCAAGTTAATGAATTTGGGGATGGAAGTTGAATCTACGAAATAGAGCTGAGTGATGTAGATACTTACAAAGCCTGCTGACGTACGGAAAATTCGTCTCAGAAGAACACCCCCCCCCGCAGATATTGAAATCGTTTCAGTATACTTACGTGTGCGGTGCGTTCTTTACGATGCCACCTTCTAAGCAACCTAGACTAGTTAGTACGCAAGTATGGCAATCTTGCGTCGAACTCCGAAACCAGAAGGACTACCACCAACACGAACAGTCACTGTCTTACGGCGTACATCCAGTGAGCGTATGGTAAGTGCGTAGGTAATGGCCATGTCGGGGCTCAGGCAGTCCTTTAACGGCCCCATAATGGCAGGCTGAAATTAAGTGTTATTTTTATGGTGATTTCTCTACTACTACTATGTTGCTTTAAGTAGGCGTAAAGCTTTTTATTAATTGAAATTATTGCAAGTGATTTTGTTATTTAAATAGTATTTATTTTCAACTAAGTGACTAATTTATAAACTTAGGTAAATTGACGCTTTACTTTTATTGTTTTTGGGTAGAATAGAATAGTATGTTGTAATATGATGTGTATGCGATCTCCATTTTAATTCAATACCTATGTTTAAAACAGTAAGTATATAAGAAAATATACAAATTGCAAGTGTTTCTTTTTTAACTCATTCACTCAAACTAACCTTGAACCTAAATACCTACCTATACCTATCAAAAGTTCTGAAGTTAAAAATTAGAAAATAATTTCAACAAATTAAGTACCTAGTTTTTTTGGATGTTCACAAAAGACTAAAACAACGACCAAACATGTTTTATCTATATTATTATCTATTATATTCTAAACTTGCTTAAACTCACACGCAGCCGACAGGACAAGGCTTTTTCCAATTAAATATATTAACATTCCTATAATTATACAGACTGTAAACAAACTTAACAAACATTTTATTAAGTAAGTATATACTTATTAAATTTAAATCCATTAAAAACTGAGTCAAAATCCTTTCATTTCACAAAGTTTTCCAACACCAGGCCCGGAACATGGATTCCTGCAGACTAAATTACCTGAAGCCTATTGCATAATGACTTGTGACTAATATTACAAGAACAAGCCACTTTCAAATACAAGGAGTTGAAGACAGACTTCCGCTTGTAATATTAAATATTAGGTAGTTACAATTTGGTCGCTAACCGTCTAACAGAATCCTATCAGAATTCATCAAGTATGTATCCAAGTTACCTTCGGGCACCTATGTTGAGATTCTTTACTTCAAAACCTGTTCAAAAATACGAAAAATAAAGCACAAAGCAAAGGCATTTAGATACCTGGTCCTGCAAGGGTTAGCAGATATATTTACGACCTCAATACGCTCGCTCTGTGCGCATGTGCGAACTTGGCCCATAACCCATAAACCGGGAGGTCATAAATTATGTGCAACTTTGTTTGTAAGCTAGATACCTACAATAGCTATATGTATCTAAATGGAGGTGTTAGGCGGCAGTGTATGTATTTAGAATACAGATGCATACCTACATAAAATTGCGTATGTGTTCCCAAAATAAGTGTATACATATACCTACATAGCACATTAATTTTAATTTAGAGCGCCACTTTTAGCAAAGATAATATAGGGTCGAAAGGCTGGTTTGCGACCACTTGAATGAACTGACGAACTGAAAGGACATTTTTAACTTTCTTTTCCCATTCAATAACAGTCCATATAAAGTGAATATACCTACAACTTACTATTTTTTAATATAAAAAAAACCAATGCGCGCCAAATAAATAAACCCAATGACAATAGCATCAATGTGCAATAGCGTCTAGAAAAATACCAATGTGTATCGGGTGACCGCAAACTGACGATGGTCGCGCAACCGGCCTAGCGACTATGTTGCAGAAAATAACAAAACTGAGATTAACGAAATCATCAATCCTGCTTTGGGAGTCGCAACTTTGTTCAAGGGGGGTAGTTCGGGGTAGATACTCGTATAAACCGAGTAATACCATCTATCTTTACAGCGGAACCGTAGCTACAATTCCAATCCTATATACATCAAAGGAAACCATTATCCTTTCTTCCAGTCGCCATAAAACCTTATCTGAGAAAGCAACGCAAGTGAGCTACGCAATCTACATAGAGCTGATAATGGCAAACCAGCGTAAGGAGACCTCTTAACTTTCTTTCGACGATCGACGAAAATGCTCGTTTTAATGAAAAGCCAGAGGTCACATTTTCCTGGTAGCGATATAAGTAATCTTGGAGAAGCGGAGTGGGCGGTTTACGATCCCGGGAGGGAAAGCTTTTATATTTATTAAGTAAGTTGGGCTTTCGGTAGTATTAATCCACCTTTATTGAGGGGCATCCAGGCGCCTGCGACCGAGAATCGGGCAGAATTTTGAATTAATTCAATATTGGAGTTATCTCGTTTCTCCAAATCTATTCATTTTCGCGGAATAAATCGCGGGTCCATCGTTTTCCTTTGATCCACTTAAAATTTAATATGAAAATACGTATTTCTTTTTTTAGTAAGTATTATCTACCTGTGACAGGAAATCCCGCACTTCCAAAATTGTTGTAAGTAGTTACCTAAGACAGAAATAAATCTTATTTACAGAAATTATTTTATCACAATTATATAAAATTTATTTCTATATTCAATATGTATACGTACGAAATCCCGTATCTCAAATTAAAACATAAATGAACATTAAACACAATTTGGAGTTGAAACAAGAAGGGTGGAAGGGGGCTGAACGGCATGCGTCCGATAAGGAAAGAGGGTCACAAAAGGGGGTTCAGATATTAAAATGGCTGCAACGTTCGATCTTAAAGTGAAGGTATTTCGTTACGTTAGATGTAGGTTACTCGTCTCGGATTCGAATACCGATACAATCAAAACATTGTGCGATGTGCTAGAACATTCGTGATGCTCAATTCCTAATATCAGTACTGCAGTAACATGTTGAAGAATGAAGCCCGAAGGAAATTCGAATTCCAAAAGAATATCCCTCTAAAACTTATTTTTAAATGGATACCTTCCAATGCACTTCATTTTAAGTATATAAACACCAGAAATACATTCTATTCATAAATAAATCCACAAACAGGTCGTCCGGGTCGTATAATCCGCAATTCCATTAACTTATGGAGAGTTCGTTAACAGCGCGCACGCAAAATGTGCCCAACATGCCCCAATTAGGCAGGTTTGCACCACGCACCGATTTGTTTATGGATTTCATGCGCATTGATAAGATTGAGGCACGAATGGTGTATAACTTCCGACCCACTTGTGGGTAGTTATTTAGCTCAAAAACCTGGACCTCTTTAAGGTACGAGTGAATAGGGTAGTATATTTTCTGGGTGAGCTCGCTTCATCGTCGGCCTCATCTTTGCCCCTGGCTACATGCTGGCTAAGAGCAATCCCATTTCTAATAAATAAAAAAATCCAAAACAGCAAATTTTCCCTAGTTGTCATAGTTGTCGTTCAAATGGTTGGATGGAAGATCCAGTATTTTAATGAAATTATCTCCTATAATGTCACTCAAACTCCTGATTATCTAAGTGTTTAAAAATTATAAACTAAAGTCAGAATTTTTAATTTCTGGGGTATGATTCGTCGCACATCTTTCTAAAAATTCGAAATTTAATTAATCATGATAAGTTATTCATACTAAAGTGTATGTAAATTCCTAGGAGCACCTATTATCATAAACTAAAATTTGGCAGTTATTATACTTTAAGAAACTCACAAATTATCGCACGCCAAGCGGAAATCCTTATCGACCGACATATTTAACAGAATTTCCCCTTTAATCTAACTTTTTACCTGACCCGTTTTAGCACACGAGGTGGGACGATACGTGAACGTTATCATATTTTTACGGGGTACGTGAAAACGTGCGGTTTTATTAGGGGGGGTTTTATTAGGCTTCTGTATTAGAAGCGGGGTAGGCGGGAATAGGAAATTCCTGAGCTCGCCGCGCTACGAGGGCAAGACTAAATTCTGACATCCAGAATTCTGTAGTGCATGAAACGAATACCTACCTAGATATGTAGGTACTAAACCTACTCTATATTACATTTAAGTACTGTTGGTATGGGTACCAGAGAAACTTAAATAAAATTACAACTCTATTAAATGATTCAAACATAGACGTATTTTTATGCTTAAGGTAAGTAGGATAGATTCGAGGAGTTGCACCATGTATGGGGTAAATGCAATACTTACCCTACCCTTGATAACAATATATAAATAAGCAAGTGTAAATTTTCAATACTTTGGTGCTTAATGAAAGAAAGATTTCCAGAGCAGTGCACCTACGCACCTACTTTATGTCTGCCACCTACCTACTTATAGATTACAAATACATATCTTTCAAAATTCGGGAGGGCCGGGGAAAGCCATCAGCGTTATGAAGCGTGAAGGAATCGGTCCTTATTTATGGGCAGAGTTATTGTTTGAAACGTCTAAGTCGTAATTCTGGGACATAAACCAGCAGGCTTCACTTCGGCCCCTTCTCCCCCCACCCCATTCGGGATGCTGTTTTTCCCGCGCGAAATGGCCCGTTTGAAATTGTTGTTTTATGGAAGTTTTTAGTAGTTGACTTTGCTCGGGAGGAAATATAGAAGCAATCTTATAGCTACGCTTGGTTTGGGCTGGCGAAGCAGTAATACAAAGTATCAGAGATGATAGGAAATATTATTGTAGTACCCTAGTACGTATCTACAAAACTAAATTACATAGGTATGTTTTTGACACAACTAACAATATTATCCTAGGTATCAATAGAAATTGTACAAAAGTTTGCTTCTCAAAGTCTTATAAAATTTCTCAAAGTAGATACTTACATTTCTTAAGTTCGGCTTTTACTCGTTAAATAGTGCCCAAATTCTACAACGCTGTGATTATTTTCCTTTTCTATTCATTGTACTTATACAGTGCGTTACCGGCAAGCGGGCATTTATGAGAACTGATGATAATAAATGTTCCATTAGCAAATGGCTTTAGTTCTACAAATTGAAGAATTTTGGTTGGCTCAGGTCGTAGAATAATATATATAAATTATTTGTGTAAAATGACACTATGAAATCAAAAGTTAATATTGGTTTCTAATTGTCTAACTGAACCAAAAAATAATTTAAGAAACCCTATTATATTTAAACGAGCTATCTAAACAAAAGGGGTAAGGAAGAAAAAAATAAATTGCCCGCCCTGTTTACATATATCATAGGTAGGAGAAACTAAACTAAACAATTTTAGTCCAATTAGATCTTAAATTAGATCTTTGTAGTACCTACTACTGGCTCGGTGAGACCTTGTGAGTGTTTTTTTTAAATTATCAAAAACTATGTTAGATATCAAACCTGCTCACAAAATTTCACGACAATTGGTTGAGAAATGCGATATGTAGAGAAGAACAAACCATTAAAAAAAATAACTTTTTATCAATAATTACTCGAGAAATATATTCTATGTAGGTAATCATAGAACCTGCTTACAAAACTTCACGAGAATAGGTTGTGAAATGCGACCATTAGGAGACAAATCGAAATTCGGCCGCAGAAACACAAAATCATTGAAAAAAAAAATTGTTTCTTTAAATTTCCAAAAAGTGACTCGATAAAAACATTTCTATAGAGTTACCGAACCTCCTCACAAAATTTCACGAGAATCGGTTGAGAAATGCGACCTGTAGAGGAGAACAAACCATTGACAAAAAATAATAATTTGTAAATTTATAAAAATTTACTCGAAAAACATTCTACGTAATCATAGAACTTGCTCACAAAGTTTCACGAGAATCGGTTGAGAAATGCTACCTGTAGAGGAGAACAAACCGAAATGCAGCCGCAGAAACATACGAAATCATTTATAAAAAAATCGTTTTTTTTTAGTTCCAAAAAGTGACTCTACCAAAAAATTATGTATACTTGCTCACAAAATTTCACGAGAGTCGGTTGATAAATTCGACTTGTAGAGGAGAACAAAGCATTGACAACTTTTTTTTTTTCAAAATTTATAAAAAAAAAAATCACAAAAACCTGTTCACAAAATTTCTCGAGAATCGGTTGACAAATGCGACCTGAAGAGGAGAACAAAACAAAATTCGGCCGCAGAAAGATAGGTACGAAATCATTGATAAAAAGTTTATATTTTAAATTTCCAAAAACAGACGACAAAAAATTTCTTGTAATTTTCGAACCTACTCACAAAATTTCACGAGAATCGGTTAAGAAATGCGACCTGTAGTGTAGAGGAGAACAGCCGGAAATCCGGACCTGCGAAAGCATTTTTGTCGAAGCTTTAACAGAGACCTTCCTTCGTTTCACTCGGTCAACTAATGATAGGTAACTGAGCTAAGTCGACCTTGTTTTGGTACTACGGAATCCTAAAAATGAACTTGTAAAAAAGTAATATCCTGTAGGTACCTATTTATAGTACTATTAGTTTTGCACTGCTTTTTTCTGGACAATATTTCAGGTAAGTAAATAAATCACACTTATGTACAATGAGAACTGTAAGAGTTACGTTCTAATTAAGTGGCATTATTCTACGATTATTTGTATGAAAAACAATGCGAGCGTAGTTTTATACTTATACCTATACTTAATCCTGAAAAAAAGTACTGAAACAAGAAAGTTAGAACTTTCGAAACACAATTGGACTGCACGCTTAACGAAATACGCGAACAAAATCGCTATTAGTATCTTAGTGCAACAAGTAAAGAAACAGATACCTACTTCAAAATTCTTCGAACCTTTAAAAATTGATGCCACGCCACTATCTCGAAAAATATCAAAAGCACGAACCGATAAAGAATCTAAATAACGACCTGTCACAAAATAATATACAATGAAAATTATCTCCACCATTTTTAAAGAAACCCTCGTCCCGCGCTGCCATTGGCTGCGTCTTGACAGCTGGGGGAATTTATGCCCCGGCGTGCCCCGGCGCAGCGGGTGACAACATGGTTCCACTAAAATCCCCTAATGAAATTAAATTCCATACGTTTTAGATTTGCTCGTAAATAACGCGAGTATCTAATCCGCTGATTAATGAACGAGAACTTTAATATTCCGGAGTAGAATTTCCATTAGGCTTCTTACCTCGCAATTAAACTTGTTTTATGCAGACTTCGCTTTACACCGTACCCATGTCAAGGGTGACTGTGGGAAGATTAAGTGCATAATAATGTTTTAAATAGATTAAAAATGTTATTGTCGTGTCTCGCGACTTTATTTTTAATTTAAGCAATACTAAGTTATTCTAAAATATGTATGTAATAGAGCACTGGTGCATATAGTTATAAACTATACTAACTTCTTTAAGGGGATCCCCTGCACGAAATTCTGATGAAACTGTAATTCTTAATTTTTGCGGTGTCTTTGTCTCATCGTATTAACAAAGGCCGTCTTAAACAATATACCATCTCACTTTACTTCAACTAGTCACTGACAGCAAGTTAAATGCCATCAAAATTTGCTATTTTTACGGCAAAAACTAGTTTTTCGTACTTTTTTCGAAAATTATATCATACCTATAATGAATAGAAGGGGGTGCCTTGCGTAATATCAATACAAACATTTTCATGAAAGAATTATTGTTTCATACGTAAAATCCACAACGTATTCGAAAAAACAAGATCTAAAATGTCATTAAATTTATGTAATTTTTTACATTTTTTTTATTAATTTTACAGGTATTTATTTCAAATTTCAAAAAGGCGATCACCTTGTGTAAGGATCAGGCTAACCTACATACCTAAGTTCTTTTATTGCATTTAATTAATTCAGTGCTTAGTGCTATTTAAAGTACACCAACTTTCAGAATTTCGTGCCCGGATAACGTCCAGTAAGGACCCAGTTACTGGACGTAATTAAACGAACGTCGACATCGACAGAGATCCATAACAACAATAAATAACAAGCGGTTACCAGACATTTTTATGACAGCAAATAGCTTACAAATCATGGCTATCTTTATTTGGTAATATCCTTTGCCATGCACGACCGAGATAGGCACATCTTAGCACTTTAGAAGCATTACGGATAGAGATAAACCGGTCGTGTGTCATGGGCTGTGGATAGTGTTCCACCGTTTATGGGGACAATATCGTAAAATAGGTTACCAGCCATTTAAACCTCGGCTCAACTCAACCATACGAACAATCAACCAACGAAAGACTAAGAGCTAGAGTTCAAGCTAGATATTTTGTCACTTTAGGTAGGTATTGGCTTTTGATATGACTAAAAATAAACAAAAAAATGTATAGGTAACTTTGAACGATAGGAAACTATACGTCTTTTTTCATGAATTATATTTCCTCATTTATTTTCTTATCGAAATAAGTAGGAACATTTCGAAGGAACATTAAATTGAAAATAAAAAATACATATTGTCAAAAAGAAATACTTATAAATACCTTCCGATGTAATTGGTGTACGATTTTTTAAATAGAAAACTTCCATGAGTCTCAGACATATTAAAATATAATAAACGGGGCGCTCACGTCTTTATCGTCGAATATAATTCAATACGATTTTGTTGATAACGTAAGATATTATAGACAACCCTAAGCAAAACATACGAAGCCACTCATATAGAACACTTAACATACCAACGGTATGATTTACATAAAACTAGGTATGCAAAAATGTGTAGGTAGGTATCAATATCATATATACTCGAATATCTCCATGTTGCAATTCACGACGTCCCATTATTTATGGAGTAGGCTCAGCCAAGTCTCTCAACAAAGTTTCAGCCCACCCATGCTTATAATAATAAAACGTGAGCCGTCTCACAGTATGGGCATAAATTAGTTAAGGAAACCGATATATTCTCCAAGACTATCGTAAATTAAATATTTTAATAAGAAAAGTGAAAACAAAATGCATTAACGAGGCACGGTAGGCTGGAGTGCTACAGACTAAGGCGCTGAAGGGGTATTCCATGAGAGTGTCGTTACGTGACACTTTTATTTTAACACTTCTGACGACGCTAGAATGCCGATTTTTGGCCTAATAATATTTCATGGCATTCACTATCGATTGACAATTATATTTTCGACCTTTATTAATTTTAAAAGGTTAAAGCCTTAAGCCACACATCGCACACGCGTTACGTAAACGACATCCTCGTGGAATGGCCCTGAATGTGATGCGAGTGTATAATTTATGGAGCTGCACTGGTGTAATTTAAACGAGGATCAGTAATCTGGCCAGTCGAATGCCTTCTGTTTTCTGAGACCGGTTTTTAACTTGAAAATTTATAGAAGGTACGCGCACATTTACATATCCTTCGGAGATTATATCTGTAGGTACTCATTCTCGGGGATAAATTAAACAGATATAACATTTCAAATTTAAATACTATTGTGTACTAGGGTTTTCAATTACATAAAAAATAATTAAATGCTTAAGTTGGAGCTCCATTACAAAGCTTGGCTTTTACCTATATCAATGATCATAATGTTACGTGCTTCTTTAAATTCACTAAGCAGATATAGTTAGTAAGCAATTATTTAGATATTGTTAGTAAGCAATTATTGTAAGTAATTAAATTAAGTGGTTATGTTCGGGTACGAGCGAGTTAACTTTAATTAAATTTAGTTTAAGTATCTAACATGGACAATAAAGTGTAGGTATAGTTTTAAGGGCAAGTTTTCAAACGTAATGTAATGACACAACAAAGATTAGAGAGCAAGCTTTCAATGTAATTAACAGAGACGCTGTGTTAAAGATTAAATACAGTCAAAGCCATTTGCAAGCTTTGAAATTGAGCACACTAAGCCACATCTGTTTAAAAAACTATATTTCGTTCCGTATAGCTATTCAGATCTCAATCGTCACGTCATATCTGTCTTCATAAAAACATTTCAGGGAGTTTTCAATATTTCCCGTGCCACATGCGTTCCGATTCCGACAGTTTACGATCCTATATTTTTATGCAAAGTATGTCGCCAAATGTGCTACGTCGGTGAAAAAATACACAGTCACGTCCTTTCGCACGTAAAAAAGGATGCTACAGAATAAATATACACGGAGCCACCCTTTTTGTCCATTAAACTGGCGAGGTTTTTTTCTGATGCCGCCATAAAATGTGCCCCAATAAATATGTAAATCAGACGAGAAAAAAACGCTTGCATACCGCTGGTCGAGTTTCACTTTTCGTAGAGTTAATTGGTGTACACAAATGAATTGCGTTGAATGGGCTCCGTGTCAATGATCTTTGTGTTTTTCTTACTTAAATGGAATCTAGTGGCAAACTAGCAAACTTCAAGCCTTTGATAAACATAAACATGATATAGTCAGCAAAATAATCGCGTTTCGAACGCGAGTTGGTAGTATAGTCAAGGTTTCTTCGATAAGTGAAATTACGATATACGTGTAGGTACCTATTAATCTTAAAGTTACGCAACAATTTACAGAATCAGAGGGCACGTGTCCCATCAAATTAATAATAATACTCAATAATTTGACCAACATCACTTCTGAATCACATTCCGCATACGTATTTGCATGTATTTACTTTGTTACACAATTACAATTCAGTTTCTTAGCAAAGCTTACCTACCTACGGAAACAAACTGGGGTAAAGTCGGGCTGCATCGATCCGCCCGGGGCTGGCGCAGAGGGCCGCGTTCCTTCCCTACATCTACACACTTATAATTATAACTGCTTCTCAGGAATAGGCAAAAAGGGAACGGTGACCGATGAAAATGGTATTTAATCGTTACTTGGCTAGGTAAGTATACGTATAATTGTATATTCATGTTTAATACATTTCTTTTTATTGCATTTTTTTTATTAATAAATTACTCATACAGTGAACAGAGACTATTAAATAACTAGGTACTTAGGTAAGTCAAGTACGTTAGAGAAAATCCTGAAATCGTTAGAAAAAATACTATTGGATCCGAAGTCTTTACGACAGTCTTAAATAGCTCCACTGACAGCCGCCTGTCAGTTTGCGCGGCAATAGCTCGCTTTGACATTAGATTGACATCTCGATGTAAGCTTGGATAGATGGCTAGGCGCGTTGATTCTTGCTTTCGTATTGATTAATTGATAATTTAATGTAGATTCCTTGAATTTATGTAAAAACAGAGATTACAGATTGTTATTCATTGATTTAGGCGTTTCATTGCCAAAATCAGAAGTGAGATACGTTTATCTAACTGCCCACAAAGTCGAAGTCTAGCGTGGCCAAGTCGCCATGTTTTCTTGTTTTTGTAATGGCTGTTAATTGTTTCAAGTAATGAATCAATCGTATTCATAATCAGTAGAAATTTCATGTTTCGATACGTAAGCAACAATGACGATATGTAAGAAATGCAGCCGAAACAGATCTTGTAGAATTGCAAGCGCTGTCACTTGCACTGCGCACTCGCCGATGTCATCTTAGCCGGCCGGATAGTGATCGTGTTTTGTCGGTCTTATCTCAAACACGGCAGAATTGTCATAAAGAAAACGTGTTTGCAATTTTCAGCGGAGTCGCAACACTTCACGATCGAAGTCAATGCTGCATTGACACGAAATGACGCAGTAGCTACAAAGCTTTAAAAAATTGTGGAACAGTTTGTTCCATGGTGATTTTTAGTGTTCACAGGTCAGATAATTAGCAGAAAGGTGAAATGGCAGCTGCCTTGCAACTGCACTTACAGCGTGCATCGCCGTATATCATGGGTGTGATTAAGTCATCGCCGTCATCGGGTATCATACATGTGGGAATACGGTGAAATGTTCCTATACAACAAGCAGCAAGTGTCATTGTCTGTAGTTTGTGCGGATACTGCAGGTTTCTATTGTCATACAAGGGGTAATGTACAAGCTGGTAACTATTTGGCCATAGTCAGCGCTCATAGGCTATCTTCATTACTCACAGGTAACCTAACAAACAGACTTTGTAATCAATGAGGAAATAAAGTTTTGCATAACTATGGTAGTTATGATGTGACTGTGTTAGTTTCTAGTAAAGTGCAGTACGGTGCTGTCTGATTCAGTACTTCCAGACTGTTATTGTGACAACAAATACCTATTAGGTAATGTGGTAAGTCTTAGAATGTAACAACTTATGTATAGTTGTTATGTATTTTGATGTCAAGAAGTGTACTAGCAAACATACAAAGCCGGTGGGTAAACTGGGTAAGGTAACAGTTGTGACTGCGGTCAGCTCTAATTTGATAGTGATGATCATTGAATGTCATATCTAAGTTGATACTAGCCTACAGTTTATTTTAATTCTTTGAGTAGAATGACTTGTTGCACATCAGTAAAAAAAAGGTACTCTTGCAAGTTGTATTTCAAGCAGCTATAGAGTGATACACAATACTAGTAAAGAGTATGTCACATATGACATTTTCTAAGTAAAGATTTAGTGATGTAATTTGGAGTAATGAGTATCAGTCATTAAAATTGTGGTATGGAATTATGGATGAATCCACCACAGTTAGTGGTTGTGGTTATTTCCTAAACATTTTGCACATTGAGTTTTGATTTCAGAGACTTGAGTTGCACTATAGATACAGCATAGTTAGAATTTATGAGCAGCGGTCAGGTGGTCAAAAGAAAGGCTTAAGAAATACATGAAAGTTGCTCCACCAACAAGAGCTTGGCTTTTAAATTAATGATGATGATGATGATGGTACCAGTCATGGATGCTGTCGGGATTAGTGAGTAGCGAGTGAATGCTAAGTTGGATCGACACATCTCATGTTAAATTGCAATGTAAATGTTAGGGCTGTGCCCTGCAACATTATTTTATTAGTAAGCATGCAAAGTGTATAGCTAAGTGCCACATAGTATGTGTTGTGCACTGTTGTGACTAGTAGGTACATGTAATTTACCTAGAACTTAATTTTGAATTTCATACTTAGGCAGTGTCTACTATAGGGTAGACAGAGATCCTATTTGGGAACATGCTTGTGCTCATTTATGTATGTGTACATGGGATGCATTGGTGACATATAGTGTAACCACACTCTAGATGATGGTAGTCCAAATTGGGTTGAAATAAAACTGCTCAACCAAGATCACTAGATCGCAAACTCTTAGGGTATTTCAGTGTTTAAACTGCCCGCGTGGTCGTGTCGGAGGTTTCCCCTGGATTTTCCCCAGGCTACCAACAAGCTGATGACACTGAATGTGAAATTAATACTGGTTGAGGCTGAAATTCTTGAGACAAAGTAAGAAGCTTTGACTAATGTTTTTTCATGTCATAAATTACATTGGACTTTACCGATGAAAGATTGTTCTGTTTTTTGGTACTTTTGTGGGAAAGTTTTACTACATGCAAGTCTTTATTGTTCATGTGTAATGTTTCTTTACTTGTGTGTATGTGTGTTAGCTTGTTTTGAAACAAGTTTGCAGGTCAGGTTTTGCCAGATTCCTGAAAATAAATTAGAAATGAAGTTTTGTGTACCGGTGTTGGTCTGGATGTCATGAAATGCATGGTGTGGTACCATGGGACTGGCCTTATGTTGGATATGGATGGTGGCCATAGTTTAATCGTTTACACATGATGGCCTGGTTGACTTGGAAATTGATGGAGTTACATTGATGAGTAATTGATAGCTGTGTACAGTCGGCAATGTAAGCTCATACAAAAGGTGAAGTTTGGAAACTTATTTTATCTTTGTTTTGTGTATGTCAACTTAGAAGTTTTGACCTCACATATGAATCAAAAGGTGCAGCATAATATTAATGCAATGGACGAGGTAATATTTTGGATTTGTTGAGATGACAAAGCAATGTGTCATGAAAACCACTGTATTTAACATGCCTGAAAATACCTACCCTGTATTTGACTACATCTTGAAATTCCTGAAGTTGACATTTAGTAATTTGCATTTGTATGTGCCAATTTTAAATGCTATTCTGCATAATGCTATTTTGGACAGCTTGTATGTTAATGATTGAACACTTGTAGCAAAAGCCTTGTTGATCTTAACTTGTTAAAGTCAAATGTGATATGGAGTTGTTTTAGTGAACTGAACTCTTTTAGTGTGTTCCTGAGTTGTAAATTGCAGACTGGTGGCGTGGTGGCCCTGTGATCTGCGACTATAGCTGCGACTTCACATGCTTCAATAGTGTGAATGAATAAAGGTCATCATCAAGGGCTTATTTGTTGATCTGCCTATTTGATGGACTTCTTATGACTCATGAGAAATGATTATTAGGAAGAGATTTATTTGGCTTGATAAAAAGTAGCATTGGTTTAATTACTTGTGTTGTGTTGTGTGTTACAGTGAAGCTTTTGCCCAGTGGAGGTGCCAGTATGGGCTGGAGGCCTAGAAATGTTTATATGAGTCAGTGAAGGCCGAACGGGGCAAAAATAAGATAAAGCATAGCAGGAATGACATTGCATTATGGTTTATGATGTACAACTATGTTTCACTAGAATTGTTGGACGGTAAGCGTAGTGTGCTCTTTTGGCTAGGTGGAGCCAAGATTTGTGAAAGGTAGCTGACAAAAGCTTGATGGGACAAGCTAAAGGCACGGTGAAATTGGTGCGTATTAGTGAAGGCTTATGTCCAGCAGTGGACTAACTGTTGTTGACTGATGTTGTGACAATGATGCTCACTTTATTTTATGTGAATTGGTTTTAAAAAGGGCCAATAGATGGCGACTCACTGTAATGGTTGTGTTCATGACTGTAATCATGATTTTGATTTGTTTGTGTTTGCTCTGTGCAGTTATGGTTTACTGTGTGAAGAGGACGCTGCGCTGTGAGCTGCGGCTGACATGCGGGTCCTATGGAGAGCCAGACAATCTGCTGTCGTGTGCTGTCGAGTTGCTGCTGCTGCGGCGCAGTGAGAGAAGAGTGGTGCCGGGGGTCATGCACTGCTTTCCGGACCCTATCCTATGCTGTGAAGATGGAAGCGATGCCTCGAGGCATGCGCTACTTGCTGGAGCGGTCAGACGCTATGAGCTGCGGTTCATGAGCGATTTCCAGTCTATGGTGATGTTGAGAGGATAGTGGTTAGTCATACGCTGCTTTCATTATTGCACCTGAGGGTTGTGATTCAGTTTATCATAAAACTAAATCCCCACTTTCTATTCTTTTGAGTCAGACACATTCTAGTGCCCCTCATATTTGCTCTTAGGGTCTCCCTGTTATAGGACCATGGAAGTTAGCTCGATATACACTTACCTACCGTTACAGACTGACTTACATTTCTTTTATGGTGAAACGAATCACGGCGGGGCGTAATGATAGTAGATGTGTGTGCAGGTTAGCAAGCTACCGGGATGCCTCTGCTGACGTTTACTTTGAGTAGTGAGAATAGATAGCAGGGTACTGTGGTGCCTTTGTTGACGTTTTAGTTTGAACTGATTGACACGCTACTGATGACGTTTTACTCTTAGCTGACTGACATGCATGTCTCTGTCGATGTTTGACTGTGAGCAGGTTGACACGCTAACTTTGGTGCCTCTGTCAACGTTTACATGGTGTGAGTTAACAAACACTTCTCGTGTATGCAGTTTAGCAGGTTGTTGTGACAGCTCTGTTAACGTTTTACATGGTGCTGGTTAACAAGCATTTTTCATGTATGCAGGTTAACATGTGGTTGCGATCCTTGTTAACAGAAGACGGGATGTAGGGACGCCTACTCCGTAGCAGACGGGAATGGAGGACGCTTCTACCCGTAGTGACGAAGTGGGAGCTGCGGTTCTCATCTTTCGTCTGCAGACGGGTTCTGCCCGTGGTTGACCAAGTGGGACCAGGTGGTTCTTATCTTGTGTCTGCAGACGGGTCGTGAGGGTTGTTACCTCTGCCCGTACGCAGGAGTTGTGTATCCTGCTAAGGCCATGGCAATGCAAATGCAAATGCAAATTTAAAGGTTTGAATAGCGCTACTACGAGTACTTGTATAGGAGCTGATGTATGATCGCATGATGATTGAGTGAATTATGATGTTGCTGATGTACATTATACTGTGGGTCTCATTCACGTCACGCCTCATCTTTTATGGATGACTGAGCTATGAAGACGATGGTAATGCGATGTTGAATGGAGACGTTTGATCATTGTGAACGTTTGATTGAACGATGATGGAACATATGGTTGTATTGAACGAGTGATAGAATGGAGGTACAAAAAAAAGGTTCCTCTTGTGCCTGTTGGTACGGAACCTTAGAAAAAGTTTTCAGATGATTGAGATTGAGAAAGTTGTTGCAGATACGAGACGTGTCTTGCTGCTGGTTCTCAGCAGGTCACCGAGCGCGAGCAACGAGCATCAGGGCTGGTGCCGGAGCTGGAGGGAGCTGTCGACCCTCCCGCGACGCAGCTGTCTTCTGGCGCCGCGTGAGGACGGGCGTTGCTGATGAAGATCGGAAGATGCAGTCGAGGACGATGCAGCGTCAGGAACGGCCGTATTGGATCCGAAGTCTTTACGACAGTCTTAAATAGCTCCACTGACAGCCGCCTGTCAGTTTGCGCGGCAATAGCTCGCTTTGACATTAGATTGACATCTCGATGTAAGCTTGGATAGATGGCTAGGCGCGTTGATTCTTGCTTTCGTATTGATTAATTGATAATTTAATGTAGATTCCTTGAATTTATGTAAAAACAGAGATTACAGATTGTTATTCATTGATTTAGGCGTTTCATTGCCAAAAATACAATAGTTACGTAAGTATGTATTCTGAAGATTACCTGGTCCATTTTGCTCTTATTAGGTACCTATGGAGCGTGGTATCTCCGCGCTAGTTAGCTTATGGAAGTTGACTCTGCACTCAATTTAGGTATTTAGTTAATGATGGCATTTTATCATTCGCCTGCGAACAAAGAAATCGTAATGTAAGAATTAAATATATTACCTATCGTCACTGTAGTTTAAATATTAAATACTTAGTTCATAATATATGACTAGTTAGCAAGCAACTTTTTTTATCCCAAGCGCAATTAACTAATTAATATCTACCTACATTATTTAAGTTACCTCGACACTCGAATATGAAAACAACAATAAAAAATATTTCGAACAGGATTTGTTATGCGTCATTCCACAAACTTAACGCTAATCCTTTTCAAAAATATTTTTAAGATGCAGAGGACCTAAAGGATACAAGTATTCTTCCTTAATGAACGGTATTGATCGGACTGCTATAAGCGAATAATTTACGATTCGACGTCCTCGGAGCTCGCGTGCAGCCCCCAAGGTGTGTTATTTATACCCCCTTTTTATTTATGCCCCCTTTTTTCGCAGCTCGTAACGGCTGGCCATAAAGGGGACGTAATTTTAATTTCATGATTGGAAAGCTCGATTGGCCGGTTATGTGGTTTAATGAGTTTACGACGGCCATGAGCGATAACGGTCGTGGGATTGCATGGTTTAGTTTAAAGGTTCAAGGACGGATATAGGTAGTGATTTATCTGCTGATCTAACAACACATGATTTTTAAATGTTTTTAAAGGCGTCATTAAACTCATATCATTGCTTAGTCGCGTTAATCTGTGCATATTAATTTATTACCTACCTGCCTATTTATTCATTCCAACATACCTTATCGCCTTTTCAAAACACAAGTTTAAGAGATGCCACGCTCACCTTGTCTACAAAGTCGATCCATATACCGAAACCAGGTACCTACATGTATTCATATGCTACATAATCGCGCAAAAAACTTGGAGGTTAATGGACCGAGCGGAGGGCGGAGTGAGAAGATTTATCTTTCCCCCGCGGTGGGAACGGTGCGCCGGCGCGCTCGACTCCCAAAACCCGACTTCAAGTGGAATTTATTTATGAAGACACGGTTTAATTTTGGTTATTTTGAAAAGGCACAGTCACCGTAATTAAGTGCATTCAAGTGTTTTCAGCTAAGGAACAAAAAATCATTCGTGTATGGTGGTGGATGTTTCAATAAGTTTTATATTAGACAGTTGCTTATATTGAAGATACGTATATTTGTAAAATAATTTAGTATAATCATAGTTCTAAATGTAAATGGATTACCTACGGATTTTCTACTTCCATTGATTTCTAACACACTTAAAACATGATATTAACTTGAAAAACAGGCTCTACTTGGAAATAATGAAATTGCAACATAAGATGAGCGTCGCTACATTGTATTCTTATTTAAGCCTTTATTGTAGGTATACATACACGCGCTTGCTTTATGATATGATTCAATACAGTCTTAGCTACAAAAACGTTTTTGAGCGGAGGCAAAAAGCCAGAAACATTTATTTTGATTTATTAGGTACCTATCGCCTTTAGAGTGGGAGTTATGACCGCTCACATTTTTTACTCCCTTTATTATTTGCAACATTGTCATATAGCTACGGAATGGAGTCACTTAACCAAAATATGGCGTATTAAATAGCATAAAGAAAACAGTGTTTTCGCAAAATAGTTGGAGATAAAGGAAAGTTGTAAGAGCGTCGTAACTTGGGGCATAAAGCCGGTGAATGGCTTGAAAAGAATCTATAGCGAGAGAATTGTTAATAAAGATATAGAGCGGGAATGTATCGCAGGACATTAGTGACGTTTTACGATGAGAATGACGGTGGATCCGATGAATGCACCCGTATGTCTAAGTGCCGATAACCTTTCATCGAAGCGATTGCCAAAGGATGAAATATAGTTGTTACACCATCATTATGTTATAAAATTATAGTGTGAAAAGCAATAGGAGCACGTCTGATGGATGGACATTCTGATATAGGTGGACCTTTAATATGACATTTATTGACATATTATTTAAATATTCCCCAATAATTCACTCATATAAAACAACCGCAGTCGAAAATATACATATTAAGTATGTATAATAAATTGGTAAAGATACATTCTTCTTAATCTAATGCAAAATACAACATACCTTCTTACCAAAAACTAAAATGCTTTTATTAAAAATAACGGGTACCGTTTCTATGGAACGTCCATACAAAGTGTACCCGTTATTTTTGCTCGTCAGTATATACTGATCGTACCTCGTAAAGCTGTCATTGAAACCAACTAAGATAATATTGCCCCATAGATTGACTACGGGGCAATATTATCATATTTTCACAATTCAATGTATGCAAATTCATATTTTTACACGTACCTACAGGAACACCAAGTTTATTTTTCGAAAGGATGTTTTTATTCAGCTACCTCCCCACATAAAAGTAGCTAAGCATCAGCAAGGGTCTAGAACGGCACGGCACCTACATATCTCTGAGCGGCCATAAATGTCTTGACCGGGATAATATTTTACGACGGCTTATGCGAGACTAGAGCCCCCGCCTTATCTCATACACATGTGCGCAGTGACATCCAAATTTATCGACTTAAAAATACCCACCAAGATTAAGAAAGAGATATGCCCCCATCCGCTCGGCTTTTATAAAATATTATTTTTAGACACAAAAACTTCTTACATACTTATGGACGAATAAATTTTATGTAGAGATAAGTATTAATTTAAAATCTGACAACACAGCTAATAAGTTTTTGGTCGCTTTTGTTGGCATTTGAAGGTTTTACGGGAATAATATACTTATATGCCTACATCATTTATGAAATGGCGACGAGCTTAAATGGGTAGGCATCAAATATGTAGGTTATATACCTATATGGGTGGTTAGTGTAATTATTTTATGTAACTACTTAAGAAGAAACGTGCTTTAAACTTTATAATACAAATAAACTTTTCAGGATTAATAACATTAAAAAAAACTGTTGAACTTCTTTGAATGTTTCGTTTTGTAACATAATCTTGAAAAGTTCCCAAATTGGTAATTCATTAAAAAAAAACCTGTTATTCATAACAACACAGTAGCAACACTGCGAATCTGACGATAGCGTCGAACAACTATCACTGACTGTCACAAACATTCAAAAAAGTTCAACAATTTTTGTTTTAATAAGTAAATTTTAAAAAAATTAAGAAAATCATAATTCGAAAACTACGAAAAATCGGCTAACATAGGTACATGGGGTATATACTTATTCTGATAGCCCACGACGTGAGGAATCTAAAAAAATTGTTGACGTCAAGGTTTGGGCCACCCTGTATATAAGTTTAAGTCAGTATATCTACCTGCCTGCCTATATTTAATCTAACTCTTATCACAGAATAAATAATAGTACTATACCTTACCTATCACGAGAGATCTTGAATTCCAGTGCAGGAAATTTTCATTTCCTCGGATGAAATCGTTTATATTGGTCCCTAAGTTTAATTTTGCTAAGCCTTTTGACTAACAGGTTTTCAACAAGAAACGCAATATTGAAAAGCATTTTACTCATGAACCATTAGATTTATCAATAAAGTGATATGAAACAAAGTTGTAGATAAATTTATGTTAAACATATTTCCAATACAAAGTTTTTGATAATAACTAAGCATTTTTGAGTTCAAAAAAAAAAGAATTTTTGAAAACTAAAATAGCCGCCATTTTGAAATTTTCGCATGGATAGTTTGGCCTCGCTCAGTATTACTTACAAATAGCCTAAGGAATAGATTCCATCATGAGGCCAAACTTTATCATGACTTGTAAGTTGTAACTCTCACTTAAGGATTCATACCGACTACCTAATAGCATTAAAATTCAATCCGCCTACTGTACGAACAAATAAATACAAATTACGTGAAAAATCATTGCTGGAGATTCATCGAGCAAACGACAAGTACATGAGAAAACAAGTCACTCTCATAACGTGGTAAGAATACATAAGCTACGAAATAAAGAAGTCAAAGCGCTGTCAGGGTGAGCAATGGGTGCCTTCTATGACAATTTTTTTTATTTTATTTAACAGGCACTTACTTACGCCCGAGATTCCCCAAGAACGTTCAGAGATAGCTGCTCCTACGTAACGTAGGTACCTACCTACTTGCAGTACATAATGGGTGAGAGAAAATAATTAAAACAAGACAAAGCACTCAACCTCTGTGTCAAGTAGATGAAATGCCTTCAATGCCTTGTCTCCGTTACGGATAAGTTTCTAATTCGAAAGCCCTTGACACACGTGTTGTACCGGCGCCACGGCCATTTTCTTCTGTCAAGTAGGTAATTTATTTGTATTTAATCTTGAGAAAGTTCGAGTTGTATTAGAGTTAAAAGGTCTGTGGTTGCACACTTAGAAGTATCTAGAGGAAATCCAGTTTTATAATGATTTTCCTTTTCAGTGTACCTACGTAAATAATTTGGATTATTATGAATATGTATAAGTATATGTTTTTTTAATTAGCCTGTTCAACTAACTATAAATTCGCTACTGAGTCTAAACTAAACTATTAAGTAAGTGATATTTAGACCGGTCTAAAATACATTAGTCGAAAACTTCACTCCTTTGAAATAATGATCCATTTTAAGAAAAACTTGTTTTCACGCTGATTTTAGCAAGTTGCCGTGCGCGGGAAACGAGCACATATGTACCTATATCGAATTAACATAGCCAGCGAACGAGACAAAATCTAGAGTAGTATACAAACTTATTGCACTGAGGTAGAAACTAACATTTGTAGAAGCGCCTGCTCCTTGTGATCTAAGTTGTTATCAAACAGTGTGTAGCACAAGGGATGGCAAATATTTTATCACGTTAAAGTGTGGATAGTGTCGTTATAACGACCCTTGACTGTATTTACTTATTCGTTTGTTAAAGATATGTTTTATTTCGGCCAAATATTTTTTAATTCAGTAAGTACTATATAAATTCGGTGGTCAATCATTCTAGCAAACGCGGCACATATTTATTGCTATATTATATATGGACGCATGTACAATTGTTTAAAATTAGTAAGTATTACTTATTTTAAATTAGGTACAGCACACATGACGCGTAAGTATGTTAACGCGCGGATGATGGCCCACGCCGGGTAAGAAGATCGAACAAATGTATTTGTATAGCCTACCTCATAGGATTGCCTTTTCGCGGGAACCCGTGAACTTGACGAACTGCGCACTGACACTGCACTATTAATTAACCGTTTCTCTTTTATTTTACCATGCTTGCGTTTTGGACTTCACTCGAATGAGTTTGAAATTGGACTAACATAGTGAGCTGGCCGAGCACGTTATATGAGCCGTCAATAAACCGACCGCATCTATTATGGCACTCGGCCTCGCAGCTGACGCGGAGCATAAACCTTTATGGCCACACGTATTTGGACCCGGTGACCTTACACCGGTGGTTTTTAATTGCCTGCAGGACTTTGACTGGGCTAACGTAATTATTTAATTGTATGTGTAAAGAGGTTCCTTTCTACCTAAGCATGGAGAGAAATGCCTTATGGTCAACGAGGCCCCGTCAACCACGGGCATAGCCGAATTACCGTGGTCCAAAAATGAGATTGAATAAATCACAATATCGAATGATAAGTCTTGTTAAGCACCATTAAATGTAGGTACTTAATGAATATTAATGATCATTTAAGAGCTAGATAGATAGGTACATATCTTATTTTTACATAAATTTAATACCTATATATGACAGACGACCAGGGGGCCGTTTTTTGAGTGTCGAACGCTCGACTTTTCACTCGAGATCTGTCAAAAACTATGATGTTGTGTGTATGAATCCCAGGAAGCAGGATCGAAAGTTTGATTCGAATGCAATCGATGCAAGCTAAGACAGATTACCAGAAGATTGATTATTATTTGGTATCGTTTCTTTACTTGTCCAAACAAACAACTTCTGCAGTAAAGCGGAAAGATAAAGACAAGTTACTGCCTAATCTAGTTTAAAATCGACACGTTAATGCGAAGTGTCTCACACGCCAGCTACAAAAAATGAACAATACTAATATTTAATGCCAAATATCGGACGTAAAGTCGCATACACACTAAATATTGGGACTTGGGTTCGTTAAGCCGGTTCAAACTGATGTAACAAAGTATGCAAACAGACCGTGTGTATTCGACTTATTAACAGATCCTCACCATGTCTCGAGCGTTAGGTGCGAAACGCCTTAACATAACAAAACTTTTCCAATGGAAAATAAACTTTAAAGTTGCCCCTAAAAGTTATTTTTGTAATGGATAGGTGAGCATTTTTGAATTGCATGCACATGATCCGGTCAGCGTTTACTGCACTCAAGGCAATTCATCCCAAGTTAACGTTTGACTAATTTGTGAAGTATTATGATGCATCATAAAATCGAGTCGGCTTGTAACGGGCTATCAGCTGGTAGACGATACAACCGCATAGTTGAAATGAAAACCGAGATTGGTTTGAAAGGGAAACGGGGTAAGTAGTTACTAACGTTACAAGTTGTTTAGAAATTGCTGCAAATAGCTGATTGAAGTACACACAAGTTATCTAGGTACCTATACCTAGGGACTTAATGATGTATCCTACGAATTACACTCATAAGTACAGATCAGAGAAAAAAACTGTGGATTTACCTATTTTCTTCCTCCATCCTTTGCTTCCAGTCATGGCCAGGGTATGGTCAAATACACAGAACTTCACATCTCTTCACTTTCGGTCTTATTACCAGTATGCCCCACGTGCTGTGCACCACAAACCAAAACCCCAACTGGCCACTCACTCGCTCCGCTTACCTTGAACTTCGTTTTCACTTTTCGCGTTCAAATAAACCGGCGTTTTATTGTTTTTGCTTAGTGTTATGCAAATGGGAATCGCCAACAGTAGCCTGTTTATGAAAGGGTTTCCTAAAAGCGGGGAAAAAATTGAGAGTGAAAGCCAACTGGGGGCACATTGTCCCGCCGTCACGCTTGCACTTGGTTGTTTAGGAGATAAATATTTACGTTACGGCATGCAAAAGAAGTTTTTACCAAGCGCGGCTACCGGATTGCCTTTGTTATTCAAAATAACAACCCTTTTGGCAGCTTTCGGCGGATTTCGTTTGTTTGTTGACACCAGCAGACAAAAACCGTGCGACGTGTCAAATTGGATGTTTAAATATAGTTTAAGGTTGTGATATCTTTAAAAAATCGGTAGTAGTTAGTAATCGTCGTCGGGATTTTAGGATAAGGGAATGATATGAATATACCTACTGATTTACGTTAAGATCCTAAAGTCTATTACCTAGGTATAATATATAAGGTATTTTATTTATTTATTTAAACTTTATTGCACATTAAAAAGGTACAAATGGCGGACTTAATGCCTTAAGGCATTCTCTACCAGTCAACCACTGGGCTAAAGAGAAACATTTGTTAAATATGTTGTTTGAAGGTATATATCTAGGTATATATCGAGATGTGGTGCTGGAGAAGGATGGAGGGAATAAGCTGGACGGAAAAGGTCACCAATGAGGAAGTATTGGAAAGAGTAAAGGAAAAGAGACATTTGCTACGTACAATAGAAACTCGAAGAGGGAAAATGATAGGTCATCTGATACGACACGACGATCTAATACGAAAGATAATGGAGGGTAAAATTGAGGGAAGAAGAGGAAGAGGAAGGCCGAGGATTAATTACATGGACCAAATAAAGAAAAAAGATAGACGTCGTGTCGTATAGAGAAGTCAAAGAACTGGCGTTAAGTAGAACGGACTGGAGAGAACTGCACCGACAAGAGTGAAACTCTTAAATAATGATAATGATGATCTAGGTATATATACTGACGAGCAAAAATAACGGGTACACTTTGTATGCAAGTTCCATAGAAAGTGTACCCGTTATTTTTGCTCGTCAGGAGGTATATTTATTCAGTAACGCTTAATATTTTATTGCTAGACAGGCTATAGTTACAAAATTCAAAATTCAAACATTTATTCTGCGAATAGGCCACAAGGGTACTTTTTAAAAGCAATTAAAAAAAGTCGTGATGAGACATAATAATTGTGACTGTCGCCACTGAAGAAGGCCATACGTAAGAATTCCAAATCAGCCAGAACAAAGAACTTTACAATCCAAATTATCGTGAGGAATTCTAAGCATGAGAGCCGAAATAATTCGAGGCATAGACAGTGCGGTAGCCAACGGTATTAAAGTTTACGACGGGGATTCGAGACGTCATAAAACTCGAGATAAATCCAATCAGGGACCCAAGAAAAACAATCCACTCCGCTCGGGAATTACTTTCGGGGCCTAATATTATGCATTCTGCGATTAGGTAGGTATACACATTGTTATCCCCGACAACATTAATAAAAGGATAAGCCTATCACTCACAAATACATATATATGTAACTAGGTATATACAGGTATATACACATAACATTAAAAGCATTCAAAATGTCAAAAACCGGGAATTTTGAATTTCACTATATTTCTTCATAGTAAATGTATGTTTTTCTCGATTTGTGGCTTTTCTAATCGGAATTTTTTTTTGGTCCCATACAAGCTTTTGATCCTGAATAGGAACAAGATCGATTGGCATCAAAAAAGAAGTTTGTCAAAAATGTCCTTTTTCTCGCACCCTGTATGTTTTTTCCAAAATCTGAAAACGCCATTTTTCATTAATTCAAAATCAAAGGAAGGTCTTCTAAGACAATTTTCACGTAGCAGCATGGGATCTGGTAGCTGCCCTCACTGACCCAAAAAGAAAATCCAGCCTGTAGGTATATATGTTTCGTTGAAAATAGGTATATTTGTTAGCAGTTTTAATTTAGCACCCGGAAAACCTTATAGGCTAGGTATATCCTAGTTTTATATTTGGATGTGTTGATTAATATTTTCGATGACGATACCGTTCAATGATAGACGTCTGCATTGACGAATTTGACGATGCCTTGCACCAGAATTCATTTCGAGACTCTATGGATCAGCTATGGTGCTCAAATTGTAAATCGGCGACTATAAAGTGCAGGTACTGCATTTACTTCTTGCACTGTGTCAGTGCATTCGAAACACGCGATTGTAAGTTGGCGTGTAGTTCGTAGGTGTAAGATCAGCTGAAAGCCTCGTCTTAGCAATTAGCGGTGCCAATGCAAACGCCGGCCTCGTGTTGAACTTCATACCGACAGACTACAAACGGAAGATATTTCTTAAAATTATATTTCACTTATTATTTTCAAAAGAAGGTTTATTCGACGACATGTCTATTGTATATGGTAATGTGTTTACTCGTGATGTTATTTTGTATACTTACATACATATTTTCGTTCACTGACATACATATACCTACCTACCAGTGGCGGCGCGTCAAAAATATTCTTAGGGAAGCCGGAAATAATTTAGATTTCTTATTCTTTATGAGCCGTAGTAATAGAAATGGACTGGCTGAAAATAAGGTAAGCCGGTGGGAATCGAGTCGTATGGACGCTCCGCCACTGATACCTACCTACTCACGCCTGTATCTCATTAGGGTAGGCAAAGTTTAAGCACGCCAAATACTAAGGTCCTCACATACTTCTTTTGCCTCAGTCACATCCATACATTCTCCTCATACATGGTCGTCGGTTGCGGCCATCCGCATTTTTCTTTTATAGCACTAATTTTTATTCGATCACATAAACGTACCTACTCCACACATACTTCTTAATGCTCTGGTGTTGACCGCATTTACTCTACTCTTGTACCTTTTCTGCCATACCCAAGTCTCACTTCCATACATAAGCGTTTCCCGCTTTCATCACACTTTCCATCATACACTTATACGATACGACTGACTATACATATTTAGGCATAGAATTCACATAGATACATAATCGAATACTTACTCTATACAAAATTATTTTGGTTTGATTGTATGAAATAACACGCAAAATAGGGCAGTAAATTTTGCTCAGCCGTGAGTAACTAAGAAATCGCAAGTGTAAAGTGTACCGTGTACCTAAATATGGATAAGGGCTTATCCAGAAATCATGCGAGGTTTTTTGGGCCACTTTGAGACCCCCCTCCCCCCACGAAACCTCACGTGTATTTTTTGAATTTATCATCACCTATGATTTTTTTTAGAAAATGAAGTATATTAGTTGATCTTGTGCTTATTTTGGTAGGTATATGCGTTATGAAAACGTGATTGTGTAATTTCTTCTATTTTTTAAGAAAATGCTACATGAGTTAGATATCATTTCTCGGTATTATAGGTGCAGTAAAAAAATACACGTGAGGTTTCCTTCCGTGATCAGTAGTGAGGTTTTCGTAACCCCCTCCCCCCACTTTGGAACCGCGTGATTTCAGGATAAGCCCTGATACATAATCTTTATGTATTCATAATTTTAAGAAAGGTGAATTTTGATAGTTTAGGTTTTGCAATGCGCATGATGTTAGTCATTTGGAGTTGCATTTGTACATAGGTTACGAGGCGTACGATTGTTTACCACCAACGTTACTTAGTTTATGTTACTTTGTTATTTTCCTGACGCTACTCGGAGTAGCACGCTACAGTGTCTGGGCGCGGGTCCTCGAGTCAACACAAAACACAACACTCGCGGGGGAATGTGGCACGCGCATTCCGAAGACACTGTTGCTTACCTGTGAGCCTGTGACCCCTTTAACTAAACTACACCAGACTACAGTATGGTGCTCTTCAAAGGATATGTACATATTGGCAGAGTCTATAGGCTACGGTGACTATTTACCATGGCGGGCCGTACCTACGCTTGCTGGCTACAGATGAGAATGTTAGGTACTCTACGAGCGATCATCTACTTGGCTAATGGGATTGCCATGAACTTTGGGCGATAATTTCCATTTACGGCCAACCAATTTGATTTCTGGGCCACTCCGTACCTTGTCAGTGTCACAGTGAAAATCAATATGAAAGCCGATAGAGATCTCATATTAATATCACAGTGACAAGGTAAGAAGTGACCCAGAAAAATATATATATATAGAAATAAACAAGAATTGCTCGTTTAAAGATATAAGATTCAAAGACCCAGCATGCCTGAGATGTTCTAAATCACCAACATCTAAGGAAAAGGTAAGGCACAAATAAGTACTTAATACCTAGTTTAGACCAATATAATTAATGTAATTGTCGCATAATTATCAGATATATTACTGTTATCATAGTTATAGTAAGTGTTGTAATATATGAGATGTGGATGTACTTTAATTAATAAAATAAAATAAAAAAATGTATGTATCTGTACCTATATGAAAGAAAGAATATTGAAACTGACGGATATTCGTGTCTCGATTCAAATTGAAACTTTCATTAATTGGAAGCTAATTTATTATCCAAACAAACGGCAATAAATCCAACTAAATTAACGGCGAACGCTCGACGACGAACTTTTATTCAAATTTTATTGCTACGCGAATTGAGTTTGTATAAAAAAAGTCTGTAGAACTTTGATCAGAATCTGCATTACATGCCTATAGATAACATTTGCTGCAGTCAATGTAATAGAAACAGGGAAGGAAACGAAACAGAATGTGAAATCATGTTTTAGGCGTGGATATAGGAGAAAAAGTACTTATTCCTTAAGTTTTAGTCTTTCAGCAGTCTTCATCTTACCCCATCATCTCACCCTTTTCGCTCAAAGTAGGTATCGGTATATGTACGTGGATATCATGTAGGCTCATAATACTTACTTCATGCTCTTAAATTAACAATAAATCAATATGTAATAGGTACCTACTCGTACTTAACAGCACACATCGTAAATTTAAGCTGTTTGAAAAACCAACCAGCTTATATTAAACGCCCTTGCATTCTGTTATCCTGCATTATAAAACAATCAAGCCCGTATTCACCATTAAGTTATTTAAACAAAAAATGGTCAATTAAAACTAAATAAACAGTACATAAGATAAGTCTTTGTGCATTCGAGATAGCAATGGTCTTAATGTTTTATTCTTCGCCGCAATTATAATAAAGTAATGAATGTGGTTAACCATCCCAGACTAATGCCCTCACGAAACTAGGGAATTATTTTTGTATAAAGTGCCTCAATTAAAAGTTGGTTTGTGGTTTATAATAAGGCTTTTAATGTAGTGTTTGTTTCAAGGGGAAATTAATAAGCAGTTATAAAGTAGGTATTTTTTTACCTACATAGGTAAACATTATGTTGCATTTTCACTCTTAGGATGCGAGTACCTATAGCGGCCGGCGTTGTTACTTAGATGTAGGTACTTAGGTATAATTGATTCATAAGAAGTCCTAGTCGTTCATTTGCGAAATACCAAGAGATTAGAATACTTATATAGTTATTTCATATTTCATATTTCATATTTTATTTCATATTTCATTTATTGCATCATGTTGTTACAAAAGGTCTTAGAAATAGTTTGCAGTAGGTACAAAACATGAACCCTGTTAGGGCACAGCAATTTTATCTTACATAGCTAACATGCATCCATCCAAATTATTACTATCTCTAAGCTAACCGGACATATTTAATTTCTAACAAATATTTATCTTTCTACAATCCTTATACAAAAAGGTTCTATTATTGCTTCGTGCCTCTCAAAGTTCGCCCGCTAAGGCATGCAAGCATGGCGAAAAGAATAATCAAACACTTAGGTAGGTATGTAGGTACACAATTACACATATGCCGTACAAGGATATTTTATGGAGCGCTTGACTGCCGTTTACTTTTATTTATATTTCACAAGTAGGTACCTATTTTAATTGGCACAGTTTCCTTGCATTTTTTTTCTAATCTTATTGAAATCTGAGCACGCAATTAGAATAAAACGCCGCAATTAAATGCAATCTGCGTTATCTTGGTAATTTATTTGCGTGCGAATCGCCTTGACAATCGTGTGGAGTTGAAAAAGTGAGGATTGACGAAGGGTCGATGATACATTTCCCTCGGTCCCGCTGACAATACAAATACCTACGCGGCATGTATAAGATGAAATGTAAGATGAGGGACCAGTAGGGCTGCCACGCGTACCATTCGGTGACACTCTATGTTTGACTTATACATTTTTTACATAGTTTACTTAACTGTCCTCAGATAGCCCCTTTTAATAACGTAGAAGTTACCTTCGGTCCCGTGATATTATACATCAGTAAACTCAAGGTAAACTCAGTGTTCTGCCTTCTACAGTAATCTACCAATAAGTCAGCCAGTCAGCAATATTATATTATAACGAAACCTTAAATATTACCTTTTATTAAATATCCTCTCTACCGCGTTTGAAGTCGAAATCCACTGAGTAAATAACAGTTAACTACATAGTTATTAGGAGGGGGAGGAAGGAAAACATTTGACATTAATTTTAATTACCTAATTACAAATAGAGACATTAGATTGAAAACACCGAGATCTATCAGACATTTGTTATGTACTAACCTCCCAAAATGGCACAGGAGTCAGGATCCGCATTGCACGTGGTCTACGGCCACACAAGCCCGACTAGCGCCACCAGCGATCGGCAACCCTGGCCGCACCGGCGCGCGCTTGTCCGCGCCAGTCGCCCCGGGCCGCCCGCCCAGCCGCGCCGAGCAGTGTTGCCAGAACGTGCTTTTTAGCACGGTTTTACGTGCTTTTTTGGATACGAACGTGCTTTTTACGTGCGCTCCCCAAAAACGTGCTAAAACCGTGCTTTTTCAAGTGCTATGGTGCTTTATGATTTTACTACTAAAAATTGGCAGTAATGTTGGTTTGGTCCTCTCTTAAACTGTAATTTTTTTCTAACAATCATTTTGTCAAACAATCTTTCTCTCATACCCTACGCTTTGATATCCTAAAGTTAAAAGTTATGTCTTACCTGTGCTGTGGTTGCAGCACAGGACTGCTCTGTCCTGCAATGCAAGCTCTATCGTTCGTGTCATGAAATGTGTACGCGATGTAAGGGCCCAATACTCTGTATGTGACGTACTTATTAATAAAACCGGACGGACGCGTGAGTGACAGTAATAGGATTCATTTTGGACCTTTCGGGTACGGAACCCTAAAAACGTGCTTTTCATTCCAAAAACGTGCTTTTTTGGACACAAGATCGTACTTTTTGACGGAAGTGCTCTGGCAACACTGCCAACATTCCCAAAAAAATATTGTACGTCACTTTCAGTGTTGCCAGAACGTGCTTTTTAGCACGGTTTTACGTGCTTTTTTGGATACGAACGTGCCTTTTACGTGCGCTCCCCAAAAACGTGCTAAAACCGTGCTTTTTTAAGTGCTATGGTGCTTTATGATTTTACTTCTAAAAATGGGGAGGTAATGTTGGTTTGGTACTCTCTAAAACTGTATTTTTTTTCTAAAAAACGTTGTGTTAAACAATCTTTCTCTCCTACCCTACAATTTGATATCCTAGAGTTAAAAGTTATGTTTTACCTGTGGTTGCAGGAAAGAACTTGTCCTGCAACTGCAAGCTCTATCGTTCGTGTCGTGCAATGTGTACACGATGTAGTAAAGGCTCAATACTCTGTATGTGACGAAAACCGGCCAAGTGAAGTGCGTATCGGACTTCGCACATTTACGTTTCCGAACCAAAACCGCAAAATGTTGGTTTTAACATGAAAAATAAGGAAATTTCCAATCAAAAAACCTGTTTTATCAAAATATAAGTATTTCTTGGTAAAATACCCGTAATAATTAACATCATCATCATCTTAAGAGCCGGGCTCTTGTCGGTGCAGCTTGATGCAGTTCTCTCTATCTTTGTCGGTCCGAGGCCAGCCTCTTGACGTGCTGATACGACACGACATCCACATCCTCCTTTATCTGGTTCATATAACTTTTCCTTGGTCTTCCTCTTCCTCTTAATAATTAACATTATCACCAAATTTCAAGTTTATGGGTCAATGGGAAGAAAAAATCTTCTTTTCTTTCAATCTTATAAACAAAATTTTGTGACAGACGACTGACGGACGGACGGACGGACGCGTGAGTGACAGCAATAGGAGTCATTTTCGACCCTTCGGGTACGGAACCGTAAAAACGTGCTTTTTATTCCAAAAACGTGCTTTTTTGGACACCCGACCGTGTTATTTCATGGAAGTGCTCTGGCAACACTGGCGCCGAGTCGCGCCGCACTACGTCGCTCGCCGCCGCGCCGACTACCCGCGCGCTCCGACCAAACCCAACCATAAACTATTAGTGCACATAATTAATTTACAACACAGTAAAAGTGATGATACCAGTTTATCGACTATAAATCTGTGTGTTGTGATCGCGTGTCGCAGGTAAGTGATAATTGCTCAGTCGTTGCCGCGCCGTTTGCGGAGCAAACAGTGACAGTGTGAAACGCTGTTGGGAAACAATGCGTCGGTAACCCTTTGGCTGTCGTTCGCGTCTGTTTGCGTTTTGACAGTTGTTTGCGGACGTTTGTTTTGTGCGCGCCGTTCTCGTCGGAATTTCTAATTTGAAACCAGTCTTTAAAACTGCGTAATATAAAACAGTTCTCGAATTTCTGCGTTACACTGACTAGGTAGGTACCTACATTCGCCAAAATATACATATAAGTTGTACGTATTGTCATAATTTGAGATTTGATGTAAGAAGTCACTACCTATTAGATAAGCGGCTACGAATTACAAGTCCATTAGAGCTTTAATGAATAATGGATCTTATTACATAACAGGTGTTCAATAACCTTACTCACTCATGTCTTATTAAGTACAATTCTCTTGATTGCCTATATTTTAAAAATATGTTTCGGCCACAAGCTAAATATTGATATTTGCTATATATTTGGTTAGGTATTTAATTTAGGTACTTACCTTCTCCGTCTAACTACCTATTCTGAAAAATTCCCGGATGATGATTGATGGACTGATGTTTTCCGAAAAACTGCTCGTCTTTCCGTTAATTTACTAAACCACGTCGTTAAAATGCGAAAGACAAAGATCAAAGGCGTCGGGACTGGCATAGCCCCTTGTGTTCAGCCAACGTAGGTACTTACCTACCTACATCAAACGCCTGTCCCTCCCCGCCAGCGCACAACTCCCGCGCAAAGCCGGCGGCGGGCGCGTGGTATTCCAGTGCATACATTTGGAAGAGGTAACATGAATACCGATAGATACGTTATTTTGTGTCCATATCATGTCTTCAATAAACATTACTAGGTATGTATGTAATTAATACTTAGGTAGTTCATACGTACGTACGCACTATATTTTCCACAACATATGTTGTCATCCGCTTGCTTTCATTAGTTTCGCGATGCTTAAGCGTACCTACTTTTATATATTAACTACTATTTATAACTTACTATTATTGATATTATGAGACGACATAGGTATTTATTTACCTAGCCTAACCCCATATACCTAAGATTTAGATAATAAATAGGCATCCCTGGAATAAAGAGCAATAAAAAACGGATACTTAATCTTTAAAAGAAAATTATAAGATTCTTATGTTCTATCGTCGTTGGAACCTGCCTGTATACCTATAGTTTAAATTTTTACCTATTTTATCTAGCACAAGTTAGATGAAATTATATATACAATAGGTACGTAGGTACTACAACGTGTCATTTGTAATACCTATGCGTGGCTACTGTTTATTTGCATTTAAGGCGGTTCCATGAGCCAGATATGCGAAAATACCCCAACTCACTCATAACTAAAATAGTAATTTGACAGCTTCCGAATTTCGATACTTAGAGGCAATATTTTTAAATTAATAAAGATCGATAAATAAATTCTACCGTAACAAGATATGCGGCCTGCAAGCTCTATCTCCGTTACTCTTTCGAAATGTGACAGTGACGGCTGAGCGCTCGATGATCGATTACATCTGGGTACATGAACGGCCTTAAGTAAGTATAAGGCAGGTAAATAGTTGTACCAACTTAATTTTTAAACTATAAACTAAAGTATAAGTAGCTTAGCTAATGATACCTACCAGTACTAGCTGTAATGCTGAGCCAGTGTCCGTTTCACTGCCACGGGGACACACGTGTGCTTTTGTGTATGTTTTTCTTCTTTTGTTTTCTTGTAATATTGTGTGTCTTCTGTGGTACTGAATAAATGTTTCTATCTATCTATCTATCTGTAATCCTTACATATATACGCAATGAATTAATAACTCCATGATTTAGGTCCTTTTAATGAAGCTCCCCTGGGCGTTGTAATTACTAATAAAAGCAAATATTTGTATTTCTGCCCACGAGTCATCCAACACGATATTATCTGGCTGAAGGAAAATTCACTTTGATGTATGCGTGCCTGGTGTTTGTGCCTCGGCGGGAATCTATGAAGTTTTCATTAAAATGAGACAGCTTTAATAATAATAACGTTGATTTATTGCCACCATTCTGTTTTAAGCAGAAATTCGGTCAATGGATTTTTTGAAATAAATTTAAGATTATATTTATATCCATTGAGAATGTTTAGTGATGAACCTTGAACAAAGTTTATCCCTAACCCTCTAGTCTCCTCCCCCCCCCCCCCTCTAGTCTAGTCTAACCCTCGAATGCGGAGGACAGTTAAAGATGTCGTGAGCTTTTCCGCACACAACGGATACCACCACCAACGGATACCTACCACCACCAACGGATACAACACGATGTCAAAATAACATTGATGCTTGTAATTTTGATTTTATCGTATAGGTTCTTATTTTAAAGTAGGTGCACTTGACGTAGTTTTTAATTCTATCGTGCGCTAAAGTGTTATTGCGCTGATGTTGTACCTATTCTTAAGGATAAATTATGGGTAATAATAAATGCAGCACCTCAAACATAATAGGTATTAATGATTTATAACTCGGTGCAATAACACGATAAACTTAGGTACCTCGTAATTAGTTAGTATGCATTTACAACCAATTGACCTCAGAATAATGCCACATTATGATTTAATTATTGATATTAAAATCCACTTTTAGTTTCATTTACACACTAATAGGTTTATGATTTTTATTGAACTCCCACCTAGTTATTATAAATTCTGTAGGTACCTGTAGGGGAGACCGAGGGGTGTTGAAACAATTTTGACATTTTATGACGTACACAAAAGTCTAACTGTCAGAATCGTACGAGATTGGTATCATTCGATAGCTTGTTTCTTCCCCTTTTATGTAAAATCAACAAACATAGCATGAGTATGAATGCTGGCGAGATATCTAAACTTAAATGTGTCAAGTCATTTTGTTTCAACTCCCCTAATACCGAGGTAAGATGAAACAGGGACCGAGGAGAGTTGAAACAGTTATTTATATCAGAGAAAAAGGGTTGTAAATTAGAAAAAATACATAATTTAAAACGGGTTTTATTAAAAAATAAAATCAAAATGTAACAATCATCTTATTGAGTAATATCTGCTTAATTTAAACAAGACAAAACCTCTTTTTAAAAATAATCATTATATTTCTGCAAATTATGCCTTAAAATTTTAATTAAGATCAGACTTAAACAATATATTTTTAATTATAGCAACAAACTAGTAATCACAAAGCTTTGAAGATGTATCTTAGAGACGTATGTTATAATTAAATGACACTTATTAATGTAATGGCACAGCAATCAGCCTTAATTTTTCATCTTAATAAGTTTTATGCAATAAATGCAAATCCTCATCATCATCCTCCTAGCGTTATTCCAGTACAGTTGCATCCTGAAGGATGCCTGGGGTCCGCTACCTAATCCCAAGATTTGGCGTAGGCACTAGTTTTTACGAAAGCGACTGCCATCTGACCTTCCAACCCTGAGGGGAAACTAGACCTTATTGGGATTAGGCTTTGTCAAGTGAGTGGGTAACTTGACTGTTGGAAGTTCTCAAGCCGCCCGAAGGCCTCCAACTTGCAACCGGGATCAACAGCTTAACGTGCCTTCCAAAGCATGGGAGCGCTCAGTTAGTAACCACTCAAAGCCAGTAACCACTGACCGCTGCCCACGTTGCTTAACCTTAGATACCGCAAGCGGTACGCAGGCGCCGCTGGGCCACGAGCGCTCCATGTAGCATTCTTCATCTTCCTCTTCACTTTCATTTTTTTTCTTGTTTTTCTTGGCCTGTTTTCCACTATTCTTAGCTGCTGCCTTTGACCTTTTGGGTGATGTTCTCTTTTGATGCTAGTTCATATATTTCTTGGCTCGCCATACCTCTGTCTGTTTTTCGTTTTTAGTCCGTAGGCATGCTAAAACCAAAAAAAGCAAAACAAAAATAAACTTCACCTTATTAACAAAACAGAAGCCATACAAAATAGAACCGAGGAGAGTTGAAACAGTCTGTTTCAAATCTCCTCAGTAGCAAAAATCCACCCATCCGTTATAAAATCACAACCTAAAACCAAACCACAACTAATAATTTCCACCAATACTATTCGTCACAATCCTCAGTCAATGAGCTTTCGAAACGTATACAATACATGCCAAAACACTAACACATTATTAAATAGTAGGCTGGGAAAAAAACGATGAAAACTTACTTTTCATTTTTTTTTTGACACGTGTGCTAGAACTACGCAACCGCGCGCCGTGAGCCAAGGACGCACACTGAGGGGTTCGCGGGCTGTGGAACGCCGATAAACAGCGCTGTTTCCAGCTCGACAACGGTTACAGATTCCGCGAAATTAACGTTGTTTCAACTCACCTCTGTTTCAAAACCCCTTGGTCTCCCCTACTAAATTAGGAGGCGGTGTAAAAACGTAAATCCTTGAATCTCGCATTTTAATAGAACGAAAAAAAATGGTGATTTCGTTTGTTTTTTTTGTTAGCTAAGTAGGTACTAATTTATAATGCTGACCACTTTTATAACTACGCAGTAGTTAAGGAACTCAATGGGTAGTTGTAAATGTAAAGCCAGTTTAATGTAACAACAAATCGTAAAGCTTGTCTCAAATCATTCAACTCAAATCTTGACCTCCGTGCCTATTAATTTTACTGCTTCAATGTTGCACAACTGACTGCGATAGCTCTAATCCACTACTTGGGTGTCTTCTTTTATGTTACGCTATACAGAGTGCCATAAATAGGTACCTAAGTATTGCGTTTATAAAACTATAAATTGTTTTATTTTGAGTCGAATAGCTTTTGAAATAAAGGTGCCGGTGTAGGTTTTCGGGTGTTTAGAGGCGCACGTGGGCGAACCGGCCATTATTCGTTTACGGGTGTCATTCATTTGGCGAATCATGATAGAGGGATTTAAACAATATTGCCTTTATTTATATGTAAGTATGTAGATAGTAGGAACTCTGCTAAGAATCGAGACATCAATATTTCTAGGTACCTGAATTCAACTGGCAGCTGAATTTTCTGATGATACCTAACTAATAAATAAGTACTTAGGTAAGTACCTAGTTGCGTTGCTTTAGGCACACGCAAAGCAAGGGAATAAAAAGCCGGCCAAGTGCGTGTCGGGCCACGCGCAAGGTAGGGTTCCGTAGTCGTCCACCCGTTACATTATGTGCAGGACTAAAAAGTTCGCAAACTTATATTTACTATCTTTTCGGCAGAATTAACAACATTATCTAATCTAAGGTATCAATGGAAATTTTACGAAAGTTTGCTTTTGGAAAGTACATTTCTGAAATTCGACTATTACTCGTTAACTAGTAATATCTACTTATTTATGATCATTTTCCTTTTAAATTCATCATATATATACTACTACCATGATTTTTTTCACATACCTAGTAGCCACCGTTTAGCTGGCAGGGGGGGGGGGGGGGGGGGGGGGGGGGACACTTGACCATAACAAAAATTATCACTTCAAAGCTTAATATCACGCTAACCAATTCTTTAATCAAAAATGCTTTTTAATCAAAAGAAACCTTATAATATTTTTAAAAGAGCTATCCAACGATACCACAAACGATGGGATTTGGCAGAAAAAAAATTTGCACCACCACTTTATAAGTAGGGGATTTTAATTAAAGATTTTATTATATCGTTTTATCGGCGTCATTATATAATATATGTATAGATACTCATGCCAAATTAAAGCTTTCTAGTACTAACGGTTACTGAGAAAAACGGGGGACGGACGGACGGACGGACATGGCGAAACTATAAGGGTTCCTTGTTTACTACGGAACCCTAAAAATTAGACCAAGATAATTCCAACTGAAACCAAACAATTTATCTTTATAAAGTTATACTCCATTAAAAAAAAAAAAAAAAATCTTCTAGTTAGGTAGGTAGGTACTATTATTTTATTATTTATTTATTATTATTTAAGAGCCTAGAGTGTCCCACTGCTGGGCAAAAGCCTCCCTTGCTCTTCCGCGAGTCCCAATCCCGACCAGACTCCCACCAGCCTTTCTCAAAGGCATCGAGTTCATCTCGCCATCGCCGCCGTGGTCTACCGCGACGCCAGATTCGGTTCTGTGGCACCCAATTGACAATATGCATAATTTTCTTTCATGACTCCATTCCAACCAGTTTTTGGAGAGGAACAAATGTTTCTAATGAACAACTACTCTTAGAACAACACAAAACGCAAAAATGGGTTTCAAAGTAGAGCGCAACGGAAGAGCCCCAAAACGCTCCATAGGTACCTACCTACTAATTGGGCGTGTTTTGTGACGTGAAATACTATGCGCCCCGTACTATGGCTGTATGGAAAAACGAGTAATTTGTTCTTTTGGTCGAGAAATATTGCGTTTAGGTACATAGTTGTCATACATTTTTTTGTTTACTTTCTCATATGAATCCTGATGGTGCTTTTTATTTACATTTAGCCAATAAAAAAAAATTGCATAATTTTACGAATTTTTCAAGTAAACTTTCAACTTTTAAGATAGTTACCAATTTTTTTTTTTGTGATAATTTGATGATTTTCTTTCTATACCTATAGTGACATATCTTATTACTATTCACTCCGCATGAATATTCCCATTGGTGGTTGTTTTAGCCCACAAGTCCTCCGGCATGCGACAAACGTGTCCAGCCCAGTCCCGTTTAAGCTTGACGGCTGTTTCAGCTACGTCTGTTATTTTAGTTTAGGTACTCTAGGACTAAAATTAAGGCAGCTGAAAATAAAAAAGAAAGTACCTAGGTATAATTAAAAAAATTCACCAAATTACATCCCGCTCTAAAAACCGATTGATCGTGCTAATCAAAACCATCAATAAACCTCGCTGAGCAGTAATTACTAGTGTAGTGAGTGTAAATGTGCAGTAGGCCGATGTTTCCGATGGAACCGCCATCGCCATTTGAACAAGTGAAACGGTTTCTAATCAATATCCAATCAACGCGCGCCGTAAAGTTAACTAAGCGGGAAATTAGTTGCGGCCTCTGTGTGTGGAACAAGTTTTTTAACCCTCTCGGCGTGCAAGATGCGCGAGTGCTTCGTGAGATTGCAGTTTCGTACGCAAACGATGCTCGTGAGCACTATGATACTGGCCCTTCTTGCCCGCGCATGATGCCTGGAGTGCTACCGCGAACCACAAACGAAGTTTTCCCTCTCTGTCGTACTTATGCGCAAACTTGCAAGTGCGACACAGAGGGAAAATTTCGCATGCCGTTCGCGGTAGCAGCCGAGCGTTCCCTGAAATAGGTGTAGGAAAAGATGTAGGTAAGCGCGCGCTTGTTGTAGCGCGCGGAAGACTCTCACGAATGTAGTAAAATGCGATTTTACTCGTTTCTTCGCTAGTTATGTCAATTTGTTTTGTTTTTAGTAATAATACCACTTATTTTTGTAATTGAGAAGAGATTCTTTTTGTAGGTAACTTCGCTTCGTCGCTTAGTAGGTACCCATAGTACCTACCTACAGTCCTACAAGCTGTGCTTAGTTTGGGACTAAGTTGATTTGTGTAAGATTGTCGAAAGAATATTTAGGTATTTATTTTACTTTGGTACCTATTGATTATGGAAAATCGGTTACATCGTTTTCATTTCAACCAGGTAGGTACCTAATTTCGAAAAAAACAAAACGGCTAAGTGCGCGTCGGTCTTCGCACATTTAGGGTTCCGAACCAACCGCAAAATTAAGATGGTTTTCATAGGAAAAATAAGAATTAAAAAGAAAATTATTTATCAATAAGTATATTTGTATTTGTTGATAAAATGTATGTTACCTAAGATATTTAAATTTTTACCAAATTCACATTTTTTTTAAAAAAAAAGCTCACTTAGGTAGTCTCATTCCTTCGTTTCTTGATCTATTTCATATGATCTTTTTAATGAGCTCTGAACAACGAGATCGGGTAGAAAATATTTTTTCTTCAATCTCCCTTTTTATTTTTTCTTAAACACATTTAAAAATAAGTTTTGATAATTTGTATGGCTTTGAGTCAACAGAATGGTTAAAAATTTGCAGCTTGAAGTTCCAGCAATAGGGTTCCATAATGAAGTAAAAATAAGAAACATTTCCTACAAATGAAAAGGATCTGCCGCGAATGTGGCGAAAATTACTACCTACGAAACACTTCCTTCTCAAGAGTCTCCTTCGAAATAGGTACGGGCGTTACCTATTAGGTACCTAGTGCACAGTGTGGCAAGTTTGGTGTCATGAAAATTACACTGAATTTGCAAATCTCCATTTCCAAATGGTGCTCTATATATCTATGGTCTATAATGGTGGTATATATAGATCGACAAAAAAGCTTTAAAAGTAGGAAATAAGAGCAAATAACTACTTATGCTAAAGCTAGAATTAACTTATGGCCAATCTTTCCTGTAGGTACTGACTTGACCATCACACGCAGATACCTACCTATCTACCTTTTTATACTACGAGGGATTGCAAATAACCGTACGGCCCTCCTGATGGTAAGCGGACACCGCAGCCTATAGACGCTCGCAACTCCAAAAGAGAGAGAGATGGCCAATTGTGACTTTACGAAAAACAATTATTTTGAGTGTGATCTATAAGTATAAGACCTCATTTTTTTGTTTAAATATACCTATGTCATACATTTCTATAATAGGTCATGTGTAAGATTATGTTTTTAGGTAGTAACATTTAAGTTAAACTCTATGGCCAACTACCTACCCCGGACTTAGGTACCTACCTAGCCTAGGTATCGGGGCGTCCATACAACTCGATTCCCACCGGCTTGCCTAATTTGCAGCCAGTCCAGTTCTTTTACTACGGCTCATGAAGAATAATAAAGGCAAATTATTACCGGCTTGCCTAAGAATATTTTTGATGCGCCGCCACTGCTGCCTACATCCCCGCCCACATAGCTGCATAGGTAGGTTCCTAAGGTAGACGTAAAAGAAACTTAATATAAAACACTCTCCTCTCGTTCAATGACAGAACATGAATTAATTCGTAGGTAATCACATTACTTACCTACCTATGTGGTAAGACAATTAGGTATATAGGTACCTAAGTAACTGAGTACCTAGGTATGTTTCTTTTGGAAATTACTAATTTAGGTACTTACCTAAGACATTAGGTGCTGAGAAACTTTTTTTTACTTTTTGCTTTAGGTAATTTAAAAATTACGAAATACCTAACTACCTAGAAACATACCTATCTACAACTTTCTTAGATTAAGTATTTAGGCACTAAACTGTATTTAAATAGTATATAATCACGTTTGTAGGTTAGGTACCTACAACAGTCGAGGCCATTAATATGTAGGTAGGTAGATACCTATACACTTTTTTACCTAATTGAATGCGTTTGCTTTCGCTTTTTTTTTGCGACCGCATTCAATTAGGTAATAAAGTGTATACATATTAATGACCTCGACTGTACCTACCTACCTGCGCTGCACTTTACTAAGCAGAGTAAGAACACAAATCACCGCATTGAGTGAAACGGCCAATAATTCCCGTGTTATGAACTTTTGAGTTCATAAATCGAGTTAACGGCCCTAACGTTGTTGTTTCTCGTAAACGGTTACAAATGGACACTAAACCGGCCGCCGGTGACGTGTTATCACAAATTACTCGCTACTAAGGAGCAACTACGTGACTGTGTCTATAGACAAACACTGTTTGTCTTAATTGATTATACCTATACCTTCCATTAGGTACTTAATACTTATACCTATTAGTACCTACCTACCTAGTGGCTACCTAATACCAATGTGTAGGTACCTACTTTACTCATCGCAGTTTGTAGGTTAGATACCTAACTACAGTAAGACAAGAAATTTGGTCTACAACTTTGGAACCTTACTGTTTTAAACAATACCTAACCTACCTAGCTTATCACTACCCACCTACTTAAATGAAAAAAAAAAAAACAAATGTAGGTAGGTAACCTACGTAGGTATATTCTCTCTACTAATCATAACATTAGAACTAGGTACCTAACTGCCCTGGTATTAACATGCAAGCCAGTCCAAAACATGAAGAAAAACAATTACCTAACTTTAGGTACCTACAGACAATCTAAAAAAAAGGCCTAAAGTAATTTATAGTACCGATTTTTTATAAGAATTAAATAAAATTTTAATTTCATAATCACTAATCACAAGTCAATATTGTTTCAAACAAAATTTACACCAATAGCAGTAAAGACAAAACACTGCCATTTTGGTACCGTGAATGGTGGTTTGGTAACCTGTCCAAACTAAGCACCCAGTTTCATCCCGGGTATCGGGACCGCCAATCTTCCACTCCATAATTTCATCAATTTTATGCCGTGGCCCCTCCCTCGCGCCAAGATTGGTTGTCTGCAAAGATGGCAGCAGCAGAGGCGGGATCGTTGAACCGTATTCGGGGGCGTGGCCAGAGTAGCCCGGCCCTTTGCAAATGGCGCCGAATTCCGACCAATACCGTGACAGACTGACAATGACCTTTTGGTCTTGAATAAAAGATGGCTCTCGGTTTACTGTCAGCATTTTAAATATAAATTATGGACTTTGCATTGGAAACTGGAATTTTTTTACCAATTTGAAATGAAGAATTTTCAAGACCAATTTAAAAACTAAATTCGCTTTCAACTTTCGCTTTCAACAACAAAAAACAAAAAATGAAAATAAAATTTAGAATACAAAGGAATATAGGTACAGTCAAGGGCATCAATACGTAGGTATACATATTTTCACCTTATTCCATTGTAATAAAGTCCAAAAATTTATAAGTATATTCATGCCCTCGACTGTACTTACCATGCTAAATTAAATGACTAATATTTATATTACGAATAACGACATCTAAGTATGTATGTATGTACTTTTAAAGTACCTAACTTGAATCATGCATGGAGCTTTAGAGGTAGCACGACTTTGTAACAACACAAAAAAGTTCATAAGCATTCTCATAGATGTCACTACTTTCTATCTCACGTTCCTCATGTCGTTACTTTGCAATAGATGGCGCTTGACACGCACCCAGGAGGTCCCAATCCCAGTTGAGCAAGATGATCAAATTTCCAAAGGTTTTTTTTAATCCATTTGTTGTCGTTGTAGCGACCAGTCCTATTATTTGTGAATTATACGCCAGTCTGTACAGACTACAGAGCACCTTATGTTTGTTATGTCAATGTCAATGAATAGGTGTATTGGAAACAGATGATCATCTGAAAACTCAAGTGCACTAACAGGCTGAGTGCATATATTGACCACATGTTTTTCTTAATGATTTCGTTTTTTTTTGCCGTATACTTGTGTTCCCCAGTGCATTACAAACATGGTAGTGTATTTAACTTTCACGTAGCATATCTGTATAATTGGGGCCTTATAAAGGATTAAATCAAAAAAATGCTGTTGCGCAAATAAAATAGTGGTTGATTGCTCTGGATTGCTCCATTTGCCAGCTTCATTCGTTTTCATCTAAAGCGACATCTAACGCTCCTTTCTATCCCCGTTATACTATACGGTCTTAAGGTAGGTAGGTACCTATCAAACGTTAGGGGTCCATATTGTTTGCCTCCGGGGCAATCGATTCGTCTATTGCATGCTAGATGGCGCTGCAACCCACAAAGTTGATCCCTTTTTATATCACGTTGGTGGCAAACAAGTTTATGGCCTACCAAGTAAGGAGACGCTGTAGCCTATGGACGGTTGCCCCTCCAAAGATATCACAAGTGCGTTGACGACCCTTGGTTGTTTGTGTTTACAGCTATAGGGTTCCTGCTTGACGGAATGAGAAATGTTTAATTCCCACTTTTATATCTCTGTGAATTTCCTCTTGACAGAGTTTAGATGTGGTACGAGTAGATACAAATACAATGCCATCATATTAACTTAATTGTGTCGTTTAATAATGCGTTGTGTTAGAAGGCTGAATAAAAAAAGGAAAATAGCGACTCAACTTTGCATTTTTTTTTCTAACGGGAAAATTTTAAGCAATCTTGTATTGTTAAAAACACAATCATATAGTCAAGAATCATATATCTGAAAATCAATCCCTATTGTTTCCTCGTGGGGCGGAACAGCGTTTCAAAGAAATTGATATTTCTCGTTCTATATAGCGCCTTAAGGGCTGATTTTTCAATCCCGAGATAAAAGTTAGCTCTGTCCTTTTCTTTCATTTTTATGAAAAATAAAATTATCGCTGTCAATTTCTAATGTTTTATGAAAGACGGATAATTTTATCTCTCGATTGAAAAATCGACTCTCAGGAAAATAATATCTTAGATTAACCCTTTCAATTGATATTTAATTTAAGAACAGTACTTATGATTTTTTTTACACATTTTAGCGGATGTGATTCCCAATTTTTAATTTTATTATGTCTATACAGTTTTCTTTCAGGAAAATGTCTTTTATTCTATATTTAAGGTAGGAGAGTATGTAGGTAGACTACTTCCCCACCATGTGGTATAGGTAAGTAGCCGTAGTCACCCTATAACTACTTAGGTTTAGGTACAGTCGGCTTTTCATAAATATACGAACGTTTCCAAAGGTTCAAAAATATCTGAGCAACCTTATTCCTTTAACCATAAAGTCTTGTTCACAAATTTTTGATCAATTGGGTACTTACCCGTGCACATATTTTTGAACTCGACTGTACCTACCTGAGTAAAGGACTTAATTTTGTGAACAATTTAAGATTGACAAGCCTGTAATTTTTTTGTCGAAACGGTTCCCAAATAACACAGCCCCTATTAAAAAAAAGGTATATACCTACCAAAGGTAGGTACTTCTTATTCTGGCGTCTACCTACTTTTCCACCATCTATACCTACTGTATAGGTACCTACATAATTTAAAGTTACCTACATGAAAAGGTGAATTGAAAATGAAAAATACCAATACCAACCTACTTATACATATATATAGGTAGGTACTTCGTATAGTTACCTACTATCTATAGCAAACCGGCCAAGCAATCTACCTACAGCTACTTACTCTTAAATGTGCTATCTGACAAAAAGGTGCACTACATACCTACCTCTGTAAAGATTTATCTCTTCAATTTATTTTCATAGTCCTTAACTCGAAGCACTGCAGGTTATTATTGCTTGTTCCATTTGTACAACAGACGTCACGTAGATGGGGAGGGTGCAGGGTGGTTGCTATCGATCGGCGGCCATTTTTGGCGCACGCATGCGCTCAACTCGTCGCGTCATCGGATTCACGTCCGATTCTAGAGATGGCGTTGTTAATTTCATCCAATTTATTTTACATTTAGTTATCGTCGGCTACCATGTCCATTATTTATATACGGGGTAGGTACAATGCTTCGTCCGATCGTCCGTAATCAAGTGGGCAAAAGTGGTTTTATCTTGGTAACACCTTCAGTGGTTCAGGTTCCTAATACCTACCTACTGAAAAGCGTGATCTTTTTAGTAGGTCTACCTAGGTACAATATAGGTAATGAAGTCATCGTTTTAGATCTATTTTGTTAGATATAGCCGTTTCCAGCATACTTTATAGTTACCTACTACTACTTAATTTACCTACTTGGTATCTAGGTACTCTAGGTAGGTAGGTTAGGTTAGGTTAGGTTACTTTATATGACATTTTATTTTATAAACATGACCAGGAATATGCTGGAAAAATTATTTGGATTCCTACCGACTCCCGACACATCTTGTATAGTTATTGTGATATCAGATTATCGTTTCAAAAAACTTGCACATCAAATTACTACCTACCTAGATACGAGTGTAGACTTAGACCACGTAGCGCGTAGCGACGGCGGCGTAGAGTGCGCACTTGCGCAGCCGACGGGAAGTTTATTTCAATAGTTTCGCAAGAAAATACATCGAATACATTTTACAGAAAAGTTCTAAAGGGAATAAGTATTTTAAGCTTAGTACCTACATAATAAATATACAGTACATAGTTAGGTATACCTTTTTCATATACTTAGGTACTTGGGTAATTTATTCAAACGATTGTGAAAAGGATAACTGAATCTAACAGTTACCTAAGTTTCGTGTCTTATGTAGTTTAGTTTGGGTACCTATCTGTCCTTCACATTTGATCAAAGGATGTTCAGTTGCCTTGTTACTTTAAATATAGGTAGATAGATTTTGTCAAATAAAATTTAAATACATATGTTTGAATAATTTAATATATAATATACCTATCTACATTTATTTATCAACAAGGCGATATGTAATGTTTACAATATCTAAAATGTATTATATTTGACGCAAAAGTCTAATAATTAGTTTAACCCTTTAACCGCCACGTTATATCAGAACTCTATATCAGGCAAAGTGACAATGTAAACGACAGCTTCGTTATATATTGATAAAGTTAAAAATTCCGAGTTACCTACTATTTTAACATTAGGTACGCGGTTAAAAGATTAAACTTGCACGATCCCAAACGAGTCCCGTTTACCAATAGGTATTTAACGACCAAACCAGTTATCGGAAGAATCCTATTCTTTTTTTATTCATATAAATTATTGATTATATTATTCATATAAATACTTACTACCTACCTATACATGTCTAAACACGGTCTATGCAAGAATGCATTAATAATTTAACTTATAAGTCAGCCCGGCGTTCCGTTCGTCGCCCTCGTTGTAAAAATACCCGAGGCAGGCGCAGGCCGCGGCACGCCTGGGCTATATTTGTACTAGTTCTGTATAGGACTTGGACGAACAACACAAAGTTACTGTGGCACTAATTAACTCGACGTGGACACCAGACGCGAGTTAATTTTACCGTTTTAGGCAGGTTACGCGACCAGCGTCAGTTTGCGACCACCAGAACGAGGTTTTTATTCTTACTGACCCCAAAAAAACGATAGGTAAGTTGTATGTATTTTATTTTGGGAGGATTGAATGGGATTCCATTAAAAAATATATGGTCGGTTGAGTTGGTAAATATCATTTCAGTTTATTTACCTACTCAACCAAGTGGTCGCAAACCGGCGCATCAAATTAGCTGGTCGTAAACCGACCACAATTGACTCTACCTGACTAGGTACTCTAGTGATATTTATTCGTAAAATTTTGAACTTAATCGTCATGCATTTAGCGGCTTACACAACTTGTTTAGCCATTTTTTTAATTCATAAGGATCAAAATAAGGATTCTGTTTGACCACAAAAAATCGTGGCGTCATTAGCAAGTAAGTATTTTGCTACAAACTTCATCACCCTCTTCATGTGCCTCTCTCCATTGTCCATTACCTACTGAAGGTCAGCAGCGTTTCAAAGTTCTCCTTGTCTCGTGCCAATTTGAACAGTTGTTCAGTTTTTATCCCTGTCGACTCCCTGATTACGGAACCAAGACATTTCTACGTCCTCCGGGTTTTCGTTTTCCTGAAACTTACCCCATCTTGACGGTCTGTAGGATAGAAACTTCAATTCAATTCAATTCTTTAAAAAAATGGCTTCCATTAAATTTATGATGATTTCGCCAATGTCACGTGTTCAATGACGTTGTTCGGTAACGACGCCATGACAGTAGATAAGGTTTTGTACGGTAAATGGATTCTGCTCGTCGTCGCCCCGGGCACGTGTGCTCACCAACGCGGCGATGATCAAAATCCGGATAGAAACTTCATAGAAACAGAGCGTTTTTGACGTCCATAAACAGTTGCTGATTTGACTAATAAGTCAAATACCGAATTCTTACCGTCTCACCAAACATAAAACCGCTATCTACAAACTACATTGCACCTAGCAGGACAAAGTCTCCGTGGCACGTGGTGTAATAAAAGTCAGCGTCCTATCAGAGGGAGACTTCTTACATTTTCCTTCTGCCTTTACGCGCCCGCCGGGACGGGACGTGACGTCTCCGCAAATTCAGATTATTTCTCAAGATAGGGGCCCTCGTAACTTTTCTTCTACTTTTTGAGAAGAGAATTAAGATAAAAGTAAATATTAAGGAAGAAGGGTTCAAAAATAGTTTGGCATAGTAACCAAGATTGATGGAAAAGGCCTTCATCAATTTCATCATGGACTACTTTCTAACATAAACAAATTCATTTTTATTTAACCTAACCTAACCTAACTTGAATTGAATTGACAATATTTCATAATTTCCAAGTCTTAATTCGAAATATATTTCGGTAAAAACGTGTGAAGTACACAAAAAAAATTTTTTAAGATTTTTTTCTCCGTTAATTTTGGAAAAAATCGCAAATTACTGTAAACCGAAAGTTGACGTCATCTTCCTCGCTGTATTCAGGGAGACCTTAGTACAGAGTACAGACAATCGCTGCTCTGGAGTGGCTCTGGAGTCTTGTTGGGAAGATGACGTCATATTTTACTTACGCCCTTTTGGAATGACCTAGTTTTCAACGTGTTTTTTTTTGTATGAAATAATAAGTTAAATTGAAAACGAAAAAATACGGGTGGCTTAAATTTTTACCTATTTTCTAACTAGTTCATAAAATAAAGTAGTTAAAAATATGAAATGTTGTCAATTCTTCATTGTAGATTTTAAAATGTGTAATATTTGTAAAGTGATGGGTTAATACCTAAATAAAGAATTTATTTAAGTATTTATTTGTTTATGTCAGAAACATTACATTCGATAGATATAGTAGGTATGTACTTGGGTACATGTAACTATAATGCAATGGGGTTTATTCATATGGGCGAACTACCTATTCTTCACATACCTACCTAAATTTCGTATCCCTAAATGCATCCTAAATGATGAAACCGAATTTTAATTCCAAACTTTTAAAAAACCTCGTACATATAGGTAGTAGATCCCGTTAGGTAAGATGGTTTTTCGTGTAGGTACCTACCTTTGTAAATAATTATGGGATATAATAGATTCAAATTCAGATTAATTAGTTCACAATATACGATTACATAATAAATTACATGTCAATTTACAAGAATCTCTATTGTGACCGTCAATAACACTACAATAAAACTACTTACAATCAATGAATAAAATAGCAATCAAATAGTATAGGTAAAACAGTGTTTTTTTTTCTCAATTCAATTCAATTTATTTATTCTCACATAAGTTGACAGTGTTACACCAAAACACGTCCGCTTAATCTAAAACAAGTGGACTCAGTATTTTAAAATTCCCCTGAGAGGATCGTCATGTATACAACAATTTAATATTAATATCATGTCAATATAAGAAATGAAGTCAGAATTAAAATTAATATTACAATATAATTATAATTATGCGGTTATGTCAAAAATTTCACTGACAGAATACAAAGGATATTCCAGTACCTATATACCTAGAAAGTTTCTTAGCCGACACCTGAATGTTGTTTCCTAGGTCTGTGTAGGTACGTATTTCAGCGGGTAAACGTTCATAGTACGTTGGGCCTATGACACGAGGATTTTTTTAAATCGCAAATTCTTATATAGGTTAAGTATTAGTAAATCCTGATGTATACTTTATTTTATATATATATTTATTTATTTATTTATTTATTTATTTAATCTTTATTGCACAAAAGTAAAACTTATGGTACAAAAGGCGGACTTAATGCCATAAGCATTCTCTACCAGTCAACCTTAGGGCGAAGCAGAGAGATTGTGGGCGGTGCAACTTAATTTTTTTTACATATATTCTAATTATCCTACATATTAATACTAATATATAAATATTAAAAATATACATATATTAATATATATATATATACCTATTTGTGGACAATCTTACACAAATCAACCTAGTCCCAAATTAAGCAAAGCTTGTATCTACTGGTTACTAAGCGACGATATACATACTTATATAGATAAATAAATACTTAAATACATAGAAGACATCCAAGACCCAAGAACAAATATTCGTACTCATCACACAAATAAATGCCCCGGCCGGGATTCGAAACCCGGGACCTCCAGCTTAGTAGGTACCTAGGCAGGGCCACTACCAACCAACTAAGCTAAAGCGGTCGTACTTAATAAATTAAAATCCTTCTAATTATAACGATTTAAATACATTTACATACTGCCTGTAAATATATAGATAGATACCCGGCAATCTAAAGGCAGGAGCGTCATTAAATTCCTCATCCGAAAACTTCGTTAACCTACAGATTTCAAAGTTAGTTGAAATTCAAATCGGTTACCCTTTTACGAGAAACTCGGCGGTGGGTCGGCATAGCGAGATAATTAAAATCTTACATCGAATGACATTTATGCTGATGCTGGATTCCGCTTAATGAGATAGGCGGTGCTTTGACCCTCCTTTAATTTCGATATAAATCCGATGAAACGGATGAAAATGGAATTATTTTGTTAATGTGAGATTAAATCTGAAATGAGAATACCGACCTAAATGAGACTCGAAATATTGTCCTGTCGTCAAGTTAGGTACCTACCTTTCCCCAGGGTATATAATTTTATTTAAATTAGTTACCTACTTATTTAACCCTTTGACCGCCAAGAACCTATAAAGTGGTTGTGTGTCGTCGTGCCCACCACGCCAACATCATGAAAAATAGTAGTTTATGCAACTGGTACATAATGAGGGGCATTAAAACACGAGTGTGTTTTATGAAACGAGCCCAAGGCGAGTTTCATAATAAGGTCACACGAGTGTTTTAATGCCTAATTATGTAGGTACAGTTGCATACATTACTTTATCTACACACATATTATAATTACTCTAAGATGGGTTCAGAAACCGTAGTAAATAAATACAATAATTGTGTTAATACAACCTTTTTTGCACGGTTGCGGAAATATCGAAATCAGAACTGGCAACAGATACCTGAATGTTATTTTAAAAAGTAAAGAGTCCTTATTCTGATGTGATCATGTCGTTCTAGCTCAAATTTCGTGCGATATATACTAAAAAAACATCGAGCTGACATTTCGCATCGACTGAATTTGAATTTTCAGTGATACTAGAATAGGGATATGTCAACTTTGACATTTAAATTTTGACAGTTTTGTTTGACGTAATATTTTAACATCATATATGAGATTAAAATGAAATATTTTATTACTGCTGTAGCCTTAGCCACAGATAAGAAAATTGTCATAAATTCATTGAATGTTGAAATGAGAGTCATTTTCTACGGTTTCCGAACGCATATTAGAGGATTTATGATATGTGTGTAGATAAAATAATTTACGAACTGCTTTAAATTGTTCTTATTGGTTTAGACATTACTTATACCAAAAAAAGTGGTTGGCGTACTGGGCACGACGACACACTAACGCTTTGGCGGTCAAAGGGTTAACTAATCCAAATTTTCTATTCTAAGCATCTCATACACATAAGTTACAGGTAATAGCTAAACATTTTGCTAAACGTGGATACATAATGAAATCGATTGTTGTCTCTAAAATATCACGAATAAAATAAGAAAATGCTTTTTTTCATGGATTAACATTTAGTTTACCCAATCTCTACTGTACCTAACTAATATTTTCATTGGCTGCTAGATCAGACGAATTTAGGTCCAGGGCGTCCAAAAAAGTATTGTTAGCCTTCTAGTTATAAGAAAATGGAAAATTCTTTCACTCTAATATAGTTGGATCGAATACCAAATACCTAGATATAGTTCTCCTAAACTGATGTATAAGCTTTCAATGAGATATGATATTTATTTCTTATAGGTACCTAACACCAACACATTGATGAATTACACTTTAAAAACTGATCGCAAGAATCTTATAAGGTAAGGCAGAGATAATAATTGATTGTTAATAGGTACTTTCACATATCTAAGTATATGTTATAGACTTATAGTTTATTCACATAGAACAATGAACGTTATAATTGCGGTGCGTAGAGTGTTATAGGCTACAATTTCGCGTAAAATTTTGTTTGGACTAGGTACAATTTTTATCGTGCCTTAACCATAACCACGCGATTAGCTATGGCGATGACTTGTTTAGGTAAAAATTCCCATCACAATAAAGTGTTCAAATGTCGTTGAATTTATTTGAGCGGCGCCTAAAGCTGGCAATAAAAGGGGATACTCGTATATCATTAAAAAAAACATTTAATAGCTTTTAAAATATCTCTATTTGTAGCAGATTAAACGTAGCGAAAGAAATCTAAACTCAATGACGGCCATAAAATTATATATTAATAAATATGAATAATCTTACTTATTGGAGCATACCAACGAAGGGTAGTTTATTGACTTTTGATATTTCATTTTATTGTTCGACTATAAAGGCCAAGGGTGGAACTGAAATACTTCTTATGAGTACCAATATTTACTAGGTACTTATATATAAAATTGAATTCCCACATATATTTCAAATGAGGGCGTCAGGACTGTCAGGATACATTGTAAATAAGAAAGCGCCACGCTTAAAATTAAAGTAGTTACTTACCTACGTAAGTTCATTGTCATTTTTGGTAGGTAAACTTTTATTATACACACTCGCACTTGTTGCTTTAAAAATCAATATTTATTTTGCTTTTGCTCCACATACGAACTTATCACCACAGCAAAATATAGATTACCTGCAAAAGGATTAACATTAAGCAATCATTACAATGGCAGAAACAATATTGTCGTTTCAGGAGACGCCAGTAAAAATAATCCAACATTACCACAGACTTTACTACTATTATAGACTTTGGGTTTAGCCAGAGGTCAGGATAATAAGCGAGAAGCATTACGAGCTTGTGTTGTAATGTAAGTATCTAATCGTAATATAGGTACTGAATATTACTGAGACCCATCACCCAACACAGGAATAGATGTAGCTGTATATGTACCTATAATATTTTATACGTTGTGTGAGATGTAATAATGAGTAATAACTAGGTAGTCTTAAGAACTAGTGTGCCACAGAATATTTTTTTTTTTTTTTTTTTTTTTTTTTTTAGTTTATTTAGAAAACAAACAGCCATGAGAATATATCGGATTCTAAGTAGGTATTTATATACTGCACGTAAAAAATGAGGTAGGTAGGTAGTCTGGTAAGTAAACATTATTAGGTATTAAGGTCTTTCTCAAACATCCAAAATGATCAAAATCGCCCAGAGTTAACACTGATGTTCAACTATTACATTATAGGTACTTACCTACTCGTATAGGTGGAATAAAACCGCACTTAAAACGAACGAGAAAGAGAAATAGAGAAGCGCGTTCATTTTTAAATTGGTTTTGTTCTATCTAATCTTATAGTATTTTATACTTACACAAAAAGTATATTATAATACACACGATATCGCTTATATTAAAGCAGATAGATTCACCAGACATTGCTGAGTTGGTCAACATCACGATTTCAGTAATAGCGAGGGACAGTGCCACGGCTGCCCAAATAATGTTGGCAAATATGTGTACTTCCAGCGCACTTTTTAACCACTGCAAAACAAGTTTATTTTCATCACACACGCACACTGAGCGAAAAAAATACTAATTAGTATATTTTTTTGCTCAGTGCACTTGCTCGTAAAGTAGCAGGCGTATAGAGCAGTTATAGCCGATTTACCTCCCGCGGGAGTAATGAAGTTGTCAAGTTCGTAAATTTTTGATTGGTGCGGTTGTATGAAATATTTATATATAGATTTTTCTGCCTTTTGTAGTTATTTATTTCCTCGAAAATGTGATGAAAAACGTTGTGTGTATCACGGGTGGTAAGGGTTATTACAAACTCAAGTCAATAAAAGCCCTCCGCCTTCGGCGTCGGTTCTCTTCGTCGGTCGTTCTATGGCTTTCGTTAGTAATAACATAATAACCTGCTTACCTCCCTAAATGCACAATGTTATTATTATGTAGTATGAGAACTCCATGACCTAAACGTAACGTTGACGTAAACGTTGTACAGTCAAAAGCAGCTGCAAGCTAATGAAGCAAGCCATTCAAAAATGTGTGATCATTTGAATTTAAACTTTCGTGAGACATGTTATAACTTTATTTTACTAAACGGTTAAAACTCACGTATTAATTGTCACTTCGGGCGACATGTTTCGAACTCTTCGGGAGTTCTTCATCAGGATGAGTGCGTCTGCGACCCGCGCCGATTGCACACTGTCGAACTACCCGCCGCCCGCCGCAAGGCACGTGACGCACGCGCAGACAGCGCGGGGGCGGGGGCGGGGGGGCAGCTCGGCGCTGTCTGCGCGTGCGTCACGTGCCTTGCGGCGGGCGGCGGGTAGTTCGACAGTGTGCAATCGGCGCGGGTCGCAGACGCACTCATCCTGATGAAGAACTCCCGAAGAGTTCGAAACATGTCGCCCGAAGTGACAATTAATACGTGAGTTTTAACCGTTTAGTAAAATAATGTGTGATCATAATATCCGTTAGAACGTGACAGATATTTTTGAACGGCTTGCACTACTTATGCAGTTGAAAGTACCTACAGACTACTCATGTTTACTTACCACGATTATCCCCACGATATACACCAAAGTGGAAACGATATAAAGAATTGATGTTACGAAAAAACACCACCTTAGAAAGTTTAAAGATAATCTTCCTTCATCTGCTGCTTTCGTCAGGTATAGATCACAAGATGGCGTGACGCTCATACCGATCCCGTGCGCTCCTGAAACCTATGCCGGGAAAAAGTTCTTATTTGAGAATCGTACCTACTTAATATCACCACACCTTTTTCCAAGAGGGCTAGGCAGGGATCACGGATTTCCATTTGCTACGATCCTGACAAACTTCTTACGGGAGTCGTAATATGATTAACATGAGCACTTTTAAATTTTCTTAGAGTCTCATTTGTTGTTACGTGTTATTGTGCCAAAATAAACGATTTCTTTTACATTAGAAGACCGTTGTAAGAGCTTATGCAGCAGATAGCAGTTTAAAGTGGCCACGGATTGCACCTTGGTTTATTAATCAATTCTGTCAAGCAATTCCGTTGTTACTACTCGTAATTTAGAGCTAATTTACTCATCAGATTGGTACAAATTCTGAGACAAGTAGGACCTAATGATTTGTCACAGAAAGAAAATTCGTACCAAACCATATAAACTTATCAGGAAACAAGCAGTCTTTAGGTTCTCAATGCAGCAGCAACGGGTTGTTTTCGGGATAAATTTGAAAAGCCCCATAATTCTATGAAATAAGTATTTCTATGTTTTGAATCACATATGAAAATTATTGCACTGTTAATTGCTGTTAATTACATTATACATATTATGACGCTGTCATTTATTGATCACAGATCCTCTAGTATATCATAGACTATGTAAATCAGCTTTAGCGGACGTTATACGAAGATCCCTATGACACTGACAGTGACATTCCATATAGTGATGTGCATGTGTCAATACTTCAATTGTTTTTTTTACCTGTGGCGGTTCTTATCAGCGTCCTCGCACGTACATTAATTTAAACCTCAAATGCGGTTATCGTGTAAAAGACGTTTCTGGCTACTAAATCGCCATTTTTAGGGTTACGTTATTATATTATTATCCAAACGGAACCCTATTGTTGTCACTCATGCGTGCTTCCGTCGGTCGTCTGTCACAAAAATATTTTTCAAAGATGTTTTCAACTTCCCTTTGACCAATTGACATAAAATTTGGACATAACGTATTCTTATGCCGCACCAGAAGAAAGACCAGTACCTACAGGTCAAAAATGACCTGTGCCGCAGTGAACGTGTTAAATAATAAATAAATATATGTAACGTTGTTTTATTTTTACAGTCACGTAACAATTAAAATGAAATATAAGACACGTTTTAGGGTTCCGTAGGAAACAAGGAACCCTTATAGTTTCGCCATGTCCGTACGTCCGTCCGTCCGTCCGTCCGTCCGTCCGTCCGTCCGTCCGTCCGTCCGACCCCCGTTTTTCTCAGAAACCGTTAGTACTAGAAAGATGTAATTTGGCATGAGTATACATATTAATGACGCCGACAAAACGGTAGAATAAAATCTTTAAAAAAATAAATTTTTAGGGTACCTCCCCTACATGTAAAGTGGTGGAGCAATTTTTTTTCTGCCAAACCCCATCGTGTGGCGTATCGTCGGATAGCTCTTTTAAAAATATTATAAGGTTTTTAAAAGCATTTTTTGATTAAAGAATAAGTTGGCGTGATATTAACCTTTGAAGTGATAATTTTTGTTATGGTCAAGTGTCTCACCCCCTGCCAACTAAACGGTGGCTACTAGGCATGTGAAAAAAATCATGGTAGTAGTATATACGATGAATTTTAAAGGAAAACTATCACAACTAAGTAGATATTACTAGTTAATGAGTAACAGTCGAACTTCAGAAATGTACTTTGCAAAAGCAAACTTGCGTACAATTTCCATTGATACCTTAGATAATGTTGTTAATTCTGTCAAAAACATAGTAAATATAAGTTTGCGAATTTTTAAGTCCACATAATGTAACGGGTGGACGACTACGGAACCCTACCTTGCGCGTGGCCCGACACGCACTTGGTTTGGTATATTATTATCACTTCAATTATCGACATCTGTTATCGACAGCACCGCTTCCTTAGTCGATACAGACCAACGATATAACTTTTGCAGTACGTCACCGTGTATATTCCGTTAAGCATATTTCTGGGAAATAAGGGACAATTCAAGTTTCTTTCATATTGTTATTATGTAGTAAATGTTACGATCCTACATAAATTAATTAGCTACATTCCCAAAAGATGCTTATTTTCGATGGATTTCGATGTGACATCGACGCTGTTCCAAGGTTATACCTATAAATGAACTGTCACTGCAAGTGTCATAGGGATCTTCGAATAACGTCCATACAATAGCAAGAAAAAGAAATGCTTATTTTATTGAATTTGACCGACTTTATTTACTTATATATGTATTTTTATATATGGCTCATAATGGTTAGGTACTATGTACAGTCAAGGGCACCAATATGTATACACTTTTTCACCTTATTCCATTGAAATAAGGTCCAAAAGTGTATACATATTTATGCCCTTGACTGTACCTATTGGTTGGGTATTGGTGTGAGGTCTGTAGGTAGGTAAGCTTATTTATTTAGGTAGGTATTATTTACACAGGGTGTAATCGGAAAAGTACTTAATCTGATACCTATCAATTTTTCCGACTCTACAAATGATCGCAGTATGTTGTATAAGGGAGATCACAGGGAGATGGTAAAACGTAGGTAGTGTGGTGTGACCATCCAAGTCGTAGGTACCTATGATTTGTTTTCTGTCAATTTTTCTAATCAATACCTATTCCGCGTAGAAACTTTGCTGTTGTCGCAGTGATTATATTATTATTCTCTTTGTCGTCGGTATTCATTTAGTCTTTGAATATTTTTGTTTATCTCGTCAAATAATATCTGATCACGACTCTCCGATGTCACCCTGTTTTGTTGTAAGGGTTAATTTAAAACACATCATTTCAAATTAATTGTGTATTTATTATGTAAATGCCTACCTATAAAATAATAATATATCTAGTAAATATATATGCCGTTTTGTGACAATGTAGTATTGTTCCTATGATGTTTAATCCTTGCATATGGTTAGTTAAACATTCAATCAGGCTCCAAATTACAGGATGACTCCTTACTTTCTTCGTATGCTGGTTTAGGTCACTGCGGGTAGTTATGAAATGAGCTTACATCCTTTTAATTGTTTCAAAACTGTTAACTTTCCATACTTATGCTGCGGTTTCTTCTCGCATCGTTTTTCTGTAGGCATGAACCACCATTAGAAAGTAGGTCCACACTGAAAATTTAAAAGAACTATTTATATACCCTGAGATCTAATTTAATTCCAAAATTGGTTGCCATTAAAATTGTCACATTGTCTAATGGTAGATTACTATTTTGATAATCGAGGCACTTTTTGAATTTATTTATTGGTAGTTTAACAGACGCAAATTAGATAAACAGCCTAAGCTATCTTACTCACATAAAATTTCGATAAATATAAATATCTAACCACAAATATTTTATGGAAAAAAATCACCACTTTGCACTGGTAACTCTTCAGATATTGACAACATTTGGTACACTTTATTGTAAAAAATAGTATTGATATTACCGCGTGTATTTTTGATACAACTTTACAAGGTTAGGTGTTATAATGGGCCCTAATGAATATGTTTTTCTATAAATTATAAAACAATTCAATTAAATGCAATAAAGCAATAAAGTGCTTACATACATACAATTCAGCACGCAATGTATCTTATTTTTATCAAGAAGTAAACAAGAATACTAAATTCAAAAATTAACTACGCTCTAGTAGTTAACACTAAATTAACAATTTGTTTTCACGCGATAATGATTTGCTTTTTTATGTTGAGAAACAAAATAATGGAGTTTAAACATGCATTCAAATCAAATTTATTGGATAATAATTCATTATTAATATTATTATATATTTATTAGCACTCGATCTAATACATTAAAAATCAAAAAAAGGTTGGTGATATCTGGAATGCCGAATTGACAATGACGCTTGTCATTTTAGCATGGAGGTTTATTTGGTAGAATATGGTAAACTTTTTGGAATTGAATTAGATCTCAGGGTACCTAATAGAACAAGATTGTACCCAAAAGAGATTTATAATCCATCGCCAGCATGCATAGAGGGTATTTTGCCGGGAGCCCACAGTTCTGTGGGGCTCTCCGGAGGATGCTTTAGGTTGAGGTTGAGAGTCTGGGGCCATGTGGACACTGCCACTTTGGGCCTTGCGGTCTTGGGCCCCGCGGCCTTGGGCCCTTGTGAACTTAAACATTTGGATATAACTTCCCGTGCGATCATCACGTTGTTGGGAATCTGCTGGTAATTCGTTCTTTATATAGCCTTTTATTACTAACATAAAATACATCCACACTGAAAGAATGAAAGATAAATGTTCGAGATTTATTGAAATGCTTTTAACAGTTCATCGAGATTTTCTATACTATTTCTGAATAGGTATACATATAAACAGATACTAAATGAAAAATTATGAAATAATGGTCTAAGAGCCTGCGAAGTGCGAGAGCTACGCGGCCAAGACACGAAATCCGTCTAGTTATACTGTTCTTATTAATGTGTGTGTGTGTGTGTGCTATTATACTGTTCTTATTTATTTATTTATTTAATCTTTATTGCACAAAAATAAATTCAAGTACAAAAGGCGGACTTAATGCCATGAGGCATTCTCTACCAGTCAACCTTATTAATCCGGATGACTGGCAGCTATTCATATTTTACTGTATTGTAATTGTAAACTTAATTTACTTAATTTTCACATGCCTATCGTGGCTTCACATATTAAGGAAACTCTTGAAGTGACCTCAACACCCTGTCATGTCACCTAATTGTAATGTAACCATATGTTTCTGTGAATAAACGACATTAATTCATTCATTATTCAGCGGTGGGGTCTTGAGAACAAAGTATTTGTAAAAGCAATTGAAGAGAAGAAGAAGTCATATTCGAATTAAATACATAATTAGCTATCATACCATATCAAATAGAGACCTCCATAAATTGGGCATCTTCAATTGCAATTACAAATCTTTGTTGTTCAACTACTCTCCCCATAACCGCTGGAATGCTGCCAGTCATCCGAATCAATAATAAAAGGTACCTAATACTTAATAAAAGTAGGTGCACAATAACTAGACGGATTTCCTTTCTCTAGGTATAAATTGCAACTGTATTTTCACGTACCATTGATGGTGACTGGCACTACTTTCCCCCCGACCAAAATAACTGGCAACATTATTTTTGAATTAAATACATAATGTGATATCATATATACCACACCAAATCTAGACCTCTATAAATTGGGCACCCTCAATTTCTCTTACAATCCCTTTGTTGTCCAATTACTCTCATCCCCACCGCTGAAAAGCTGCCAGTCACCCGGCTCAATTGGCTCTCCGAGTATAACTTACAACAGCTAGTCACCAAAGGAGGGAGTGTAATGAAATGATATAAATATTGGATGTCATCTAGCATACCTACTCATCGTTATCGCTAAATTCTAATCATAACCTAAGTGCCAAAAAAGAATGACGAAATATCATGTTTGACAGAAGGCAACAAAATGACTTATTTAAAAAATATACAAGGTCGGTCTTTTTTGCTCTTTATTCATGTTCTCTATCTTTTTGAATTTGAAGTTCGGGCACGTAAATGCAACTTACATGTTAGGTCAAAGAACGCCAAGATGAGCTGACAAAGGGCTATCCCTCTTCCCCTGATAGCGCACGCTGCAACGTAAAATACCCCGTAAAAGGTACTGAGCAGCACTGCTATCATCCCGGTGATTATGAACGCGAGGGCTGCCCGCCGGGAAGGAATCTGAAAGAAAATGTTCAATTAATTACAATACAATACAATAACACTGAGCGAAAAAAATACTAATTATTAGTAAGTTTTAGTGAATCCCAAGACAAGGATATTATATACTTACTAACGGTTACAAAACAGTTTAGTTGTTACAAGGGCAAATTTTTTGGTATTAGTAAATAACTACTATTATCAAAAACTGGTTTGTAACCGTTACTATAATCTCCTTGTCCTGGGATTCACTAAAACTTACTAATAATTAGTATTTTTTTCTCTTCTGTCTTTATGGCACACCTGAATAAATAAAACTAATAAAGAGTAAGTAGATTTAAAACTACAGGCAAACTACAGGCAGTCTTATCGATAAATATAGAGCAATCTCTTCCGGACAACCTTTGTATTGGGTAACGGGAAAATAGCGAGAAATGTATTACAATGGGTGAAGAACTTGATCAGTCTAAGGGCCGGTTTCAAGCACAAGTAAAATTGTAGTTAAATTACCTTTTAACTGACAGTTTTGTAACGAATCGTTTTGGGATGGTTAAAATTAACGATGGCCTTATAGTAACAAATTTCTCTATTCACTGGGTCCTGGTTAGTGCATAGCGCCAATTGATAACATTTGATTTTTATAACCCCTTTATTTTATTTAGGTATTTAACAGTACTCTAAAAGTTAGGATATACGTATTTTTTCTTTTCAGTATATTTTCATTAAATCCCCCTTATTGAAGTGATCTAAAACTGCCGCGTTCTGAAAGGGCGTACCTATGTACGTATTTCTTATGAATAAGATTAGTACTCTGGGCAAATATTGAGTAATATTAAGTAAAAAGTATACTGTATCTGTGTCAGCTGCGACAGATGACAGTGACACATTTCAGGGGTCTGTCCTGACCACCCGAAGATCGGAATTAGTATGTTTCTTTCTCTATCGCTCGAAGCAAATGAGATAGAGACGGAGGTATTCGAAATATTTTAATCACGGATCTATACCTAAGACGGATTGAGTACTGCACCAAAAAAGTGTGACCGACAGAGAGTCATACTAGTGGGTGGTGTCACACATACACAGACACGTTAAAGTTATAACACCCCTCTCTCTTTGCGTCGGGGGTTAAAAATGAAATGTTGTCAATTGGCCCTGTCAATTACTGTCAATGTGTCAACCCAGCCAGTCGAGTGTACGATATGTTCTGTGTCATCTGTTAGTTTCTGTGGTCTACTCATGTGGCTGCCTATAACATAGGTGATTGTAATTAGGTAAATTAAATTTAATACGAGACCGATACGTATACTTTTAACTTGTACCCATTACGGGAGTCATACATGAACCTCAAAATAAACGAATGTCACATACCTGATAAATCCTCACAAGGAAAATCAAACTTGTAATCAAGTATACACAGTCAGAAAGAAGTACAACCCATCCCATTCCCTTTAAGATTTTACTGGATAATGCTTCATGCTTCTCTTGTTTTCCCGTGGAGTCGTGAGTCAGGCAAGAGGTCCCCAGGTCAGAGTTTATGCCAAACCCGAAGCTTATCTGAAAATTGAGAAAATTAACTCACACCACACTCACACTTACACCCTAACACACACTGTGTGTGTATTACACTGAGCGAAAAAAAATACTAATTATTAGTAAGTTTTAGTGAATCCCAGGACAAGGAGATTATATACTAACGGTTACAAAACAGTTTTTGATAATAGTAGTTATTTACTAATACCAAAAAATTCCTTGTAACTACTAATTACTACTAAACTGTTTTGTAACCGTGAGTATATAATCTCCTTGTCTTGGGATTCACTAAAACTTACTAATAATTAGTATTTTTTTCACTCAGTGTAGTCACTCACACTAAGATCTCTTTTAATGTAATCCAATAAATTAATTGCTTCAAAAATAACTTGAGGCTCCTTTATTTGCGAGATTCTGGATTCTTCAGCGCAAACAAAACAGCAGTGACATTGTCTCAGGAATCATTTCTGGAGTACATAATAATATGATAAGTCCAGTATGCACTTATACGTATGTATCAGGTGCCTCGGGTCAAACATACCTATCCTTACGAGCAGAGGACCGATTGTCTTCGAAAGCATTTAAGAAAATGACATGTTCATTAAATAAGGAAGGAAATTCGATAAAAAATTAGTTATGGCCTGGCCTGGCTAGATGCCAAACTAAGACATGGCTAGAGGCCAAGAGCAATCCCATAATAGATAAATAAATAATAAATATTTGTGGACAATCTTACACAAATCAACCTAGTCCCAAACTAAGCAAAGCTTGTACCATGGGTACTAAGCGACGATATACATACTTATATAGATAAATAAATACTTAAATACATAGAAAACATCCAAGACCCAAGAACAAATATTCGTGCTCATCACACAAATAAATGCCCTGGCCGGGATTCGAATCCGAAACCTCCAGCTTCGTAGGCAGGGTCACTAATACCAACTAAGCTAAAGTGGTCGTCAAAACCATTTTTATAATGAAAAAAAAAGTTGATTTAGTACAGACGGCCTCATAAGTAGGTAGCTGGAATCTTTGGTACCTACTTTATCGTTTTCACCCGTTAAGAAATTTAGTATGTCACTTGAAACATGACGTTAAAGCGACAAGGTACAAAAGTGTTAAGCTCCTTGTAAGGCTGACCGTACCTATGCACCTATATAGAAAGCTTTTATTATGCTTAAAGCATAAAGCGGCAATTACACTTCGTCGTTCGCCGCATGCCGCAACGACGAAGTGTAAAGAACACGTTAGTCGGCCGCATTCGGCGATCGACAGCTGCCAAGACGCCGTAGTGGGCGGACAGACTAGTGATGTAAAGACGACGTGCGTTGGCCTAAGTAGTTTAAAATGAATTCGGCGACCGCATTAGGTGAACGACGAAGTGTAATTGCCGCTTACATTATGTTTCAAGTACTTGAAGTACCTAGTCAACCAATTCGATTCGTGTGCCACTTCGTAGGTACTTTGTCACAACGCCATTCATATGAGATTTTCACTGTGACAAGGTGCAAAGTGGCCCAGAAATCAAATTGGTCGGCGTACATACAACGTTATTGATGTTGACGTCCACGATGTCCGTACGGCTGGCCGCGGAGAGCTGGCAGGCCACGCGCAGCGCGTATGTGTGCCGCTGCATTAGCCATGACGCAATCGGGTTTGTAACCTGCCAATCATAAAATAATAAATCAAAAAATACAGATACAAAACATACGTAAGAAACATCTCCGCTATCTTTGGATTAATAAAAACCGCACTGAAATCGGTACATCCGTTAGGGAGCTAGGATGCCACTTGGGAGTTGAAAATGACATATTTTTTAAGCCTTGAGCAACGGTTTAAAACTTGAAATAGGTCAACAACAACTGGTGGTGGTGGTGGTTATAGGTATAATAACATTTCGCTAAAACGCTTTCTATTTTTCTCAACATACCGCACCTTCGGAAGCTCTAGAGCACTTAGTACTAGGATCATAATGTCACATGTTCATAATCATAATCTTAAAGTTCTTAAACCAAGCCAGTCAGTAGAGGATCAACGCCAAGGGCCATGATGCAAAAGGTGGTGGTGGTGGTGTAGAAGATTGTCATGCTACTGACCATACAGGTTGTCCCAAAAGTCGACGTCGTCCCTTCGAAGGCTGATAGACCAGCTCATGACTCATCAGAATAACGTAACATGACCTTAGTAAAAAATATTTAGTTTTCGAGATAATACACCACACTAACCTGGGTAGTTAGTTACATAACACTTTAAACTCTCGCGCTTTATAAACATACTTAAAAGGTTTGTTTTAACGTCGGTAAAAAAAAGGTAAATACATAAATATCGCGTTAGACCCGTTAAAACAAACCTTTTAAGTATGTCTGGGTAGTTACTTTAAAAAATTGCTCATTTCATTTCAAAATAGTAAAATACCTACTCAAATATCTCGAAGCCTAGATTAACATATATACATATAGGATACTTTTCATCCCGAAAACTACCCCCGGAAAGGATGAAATAAGGAGTGGAAGTTTACGCAGACATAGTGGGAAACAGCTACTCGAAGATTAATGCTGATGTAACTATGTAATCTGTAAAATTCTTAGTATGTATGAAGCGTTATACGCTAGGATAAATTCAAAATTTACTTAATAATCACTCAATCAATCACTATATTAAAGTTTTGTCCAAGTTCGGAAAATCTTCGTTTCTCGGCATAGGTTTTCTACTATATCGCTTGATCAATTTATTACGTGTTTGTACTCATTAAACGCAGAATTTAATATTCTTTAACTAGCTAGTAAATAACTTTACGCTAGGTAGTTTTGTATAGAATATATAAGCGACACACCGAAACAAAGCTAGGTTAAGTAGCTGCCAAAAGTTGTCCCGAGATATTGCGTGCTACCATTTTTGATATATAGTCAGCAGCATCCATATCCACAATTTAAAAAATAAGATCTTCTACAGCACCTCTTGCAAGAGCATATCACTAGACTGACTGGCTACTTCATGTAGAGACATAATAAATCTGTTGTTAAATAAAGTGTTTCTATGTGTATCATCATCATCAATTTAAGAGCCAAGCTCTTGTCGGTGGAGGAATTTCCATGTATCTCTTTCTTGAGCCTTTCGTTTGACCGCCTGATACGACACGACGTTTACTTTTTCCTTAAGTTGGTCCATGTACGTTCTTCTTGGTCTCCCTCTCTTGCGCCTTCCTTCTACCTTCCCTTCCACAATATGCTTTATGAATTCGTCGTGTCGTAACAGGTGCCCAAACATCTTTCCTCTTCTGTTCTCAATAGTCTGCAACAGGGACCTCCTTTCCTGCACAATGTTGAGAACTTCCTCGTTAGATTTTCTCTCGGTCCAACTGATCTTCTCCATCCGCCGCCAGCACCACATTTCAAAGGCTTCAAGTCGTTCTCTGTCCCTCTGTGTCATTGTCCACGTTTCGCAACCGTATAATGCTATGCTCCAGATGTACACTTTTATAAGCCTTTTCCTGATTATGTGTATAACATAGGTATATACAGACTTTTTTACTACGGTTCTCTGTATAGTTTGTGAGAAGATATTACAATATGCGGATGATTATTGAATAGAAATAGACACTTACAATAGCAAGCACGGCTATAATAGCCGAACCCGTCTTTAAACTAGGAACACAAGCACAGCAATTCTCGATTTCTGGCCAATTTCTAAAAGGCATTCCTGCTTAGTAGCATAAAATAAATATTGGTTAGTAAATGGACAAATAAATGTTTTAAATAATAAGTACATGACATGTCATTATGTACATGACTGAATTACTGACATATATATTTCATACATCAAACCCCAGAAAACTTCAAATTCCGTAAATAAAGGCCTCAGTTACAAGGTGATTATTACTCACAATAACGCGGTGTCAACTGTCAATATTATCGTGGTATGCTAAATTTAGTAGAGGAGTTCTACGATATCAATGTATGGGAGGGTCATAATAATTCCCAAGGAAGCGATGTTTGATTTTTTTAGTTCTTTGTGTGTATCTTTTTGACATACTAAAGATCTTCCAAAATCTGACCGCGCAAAATGCGTTTTTTGCCCCCCAAAAAAAAAATTGGATTTTTATTTTATTACTCAATGCTTAGTGCTACACAAAAACTTTGTATTAGAAATATGTTAAGCATACAATTATCTATAACTCTGCTTTTTTTTTGGGGGGGGGGGGGGGGGGGGGGGTCAAAAAACGCATTTTGTACGGTCAGATTTTGGAAGATTTTTAGTATGTCAAAAAGATACACACAAGGAACTAAAAAAATCAAACATCGCTTCCTTAGGAATTATTATGACCCCCTAAGGCTAGATCTCTTCTACTAGTTGTGCGGATTTTGGATTTTGCTTCAAGTTTGGTTATCAATATTCATGAATACACGCACGGTGAATACTTATTGTGATATGCGTGTATCGCGTGATAATAATCACCGAGTATATATAACTAATGCAAAAATTGTATTTGATTTTATTTCAACAGAAGTAATATTTACTAATTCTTCTTCGTGTTTTTGAAAAATAGGGTGAAAATAGGTATTCCTCCAAAAACATTTTCATTAAAAATGTTGCCAAGACGAGACCATAATGACTCGCACTGTCAAATAGTTATCAGATCTCATGTAGAGTCAAGCTTCTAATTAACTCTACATGCCCTAACTTCATGATTTCATGAACTCTTCACCATTGTCAAAATATTTTGCTAAAAATCCTGAAATACGTATTTTATTATTTATAACAAGGAGTCCCTATATACATTTTTAGACCTTTAGCATCAAAATTTGCTGATATCTCATACAAAATACCATTTCATTTCATTTTCATTTATTTATTTCAATAACAATATTACATTCCCTAGTCCCTAGTTATTCCCTAGTTTAAGGGGCAGGGGGGAAAAGTTCCACGTTTTAGGATTTTTTGTTGATTGTATAGGTACTACTAGCTTACATACCCAACTTTCTAGGACTTCAGGAAGTACCCTTAAGTATTGTGTTGATCATCAGTGAAATCGGGTCTTTTTAGATATCACCACGACCCACAAGTCACCCTTGCTAGTGAAGAATCTGTTTTACCTCAAGAGTATTATCGACTCATATTTTCTGTTGTTTATACAGAGTGTTTTCTCACATATTTCTTCTATAGCTGCATGCTTAAATTCAATATTACTGTACACCTATTTAAGGTGCCAACACACTAATTTCGCTAAGAATTCTCCTTAATACCTACTCGGCTTAGTTTAAGGCCCTACACTGGAAAATCTAGCCCTCTTTGTAACTCTGTACTGACCACAGTAGGAAGTTACAAGGGCTGATTGCTAGATATTATGATTCTGGACTATATGATTGTGGTACTGACAATAGCCGAAACATGAATGCTTACACTTTGCTCGATAGAAATTGCGTCCAAAGTTGCGTCTTGATTTTTGGATTGTCTCTCAGTGTAGGTAAAAAACAAGTTATCAAGCGACAAAACCTACTTAAAAGTGATGCTATTTTACTGGCCTTGAACTGGACAAGAGGAAATAATTTCCTTCATAATAAAATTCTAATATTTCTCATTATTTTTGATTTCGCGTTTTCGTACACAAACGCCCCCTTCCTTTCAATGTTGCATCTTGTGTTTTCATACGACAATGACATAAGCTTGTCTCTTACCGGTGGTACGCCCATTCGGCCGCGAGCCGCCAGAGACGTCGGATCTATGTCAGACAACGCGGCAAAATATTTTACGTAAAAAATAAAAACCAGTTAAATGTAGACCCACAGCTCCGTGCAGTGGGGAAAGAGCCAAAGGTCATTCTTAATGGCCAGTCAGCCGCGCCGAAATCCCACGCACACATACACAATAAATATTTACGTAAATGATTAAAATTTTCAACAGGAGCTCTAGTGTAATGGTGGCTCAGTGGATCCCTTGTCGTCAATATAACTATATAACGGAAACTATGTATCAGGGTTCGAATCTCGTTGAATAACGTTCATTTTGTCTAATTTTATTTGTTTCCTTTTTTTATTGCGCATAATTTTGTTTCATTTTTTTATATATTCTTTTTAAAAGTATATGTATATAGTTTTTATACTGAATTATGTTATATCATTTATTCATAAAAATAAGGATATACCTACTTAAGGTAAATTTACAACTTTTTATACTTATATATAAAAAGTCTCGTAATAATTAAGTATGTAATGTACCTACTTACAGTATCCTAGGTACGAGTACATGTACTTTAACGAAAAAAAAACTGTCTATTTGATTGCGGATACAAACGTAATGTTACAATTTAAAAAATAACGAATGTAACAAAAGCTTTTAAAGAAAACGTAAAATGTAGTAAGTAAAACAGTTTATTTAAAATTAAATACTATATTCTACTCGCTTACTAAATACATGAATATAAATAAATGCTTAAAACAGTTCGGGGGGCCAACTTACACCAATCGAACAAGTACCATAAACATGAAGTCCCCGAGTGTACATAAAAATAATAAATCCACTTCGAACAAACACAAAAAGATGACGTTCTACCAAGGATCGAACCCAAGTATGTTTCTAACGTTACTTGGAGATTTAAGCAAAACGGAAAACCACAGGACCACCGTATGCATTCAGCGAGTAGGCGAAAAAATAGTACTATTTAATACCGCCTTATTTACGTATGTCTTAGTTGTAGTAAACCTTTATTCTAATTTCGAAAAATGAAGTTCACTGAGAAGAGATCAGTAATGTCAAACGATACATTCGTCCCTTTCATTTTTATCTACGTCATTGGGCCTTCATTTGTTTATGCATAATTACATAGGTACATTTATATTTTCAGATTTTGCTTTTTGCGAAGTAGGTATAGAGTAAGTTACAGATAGTTCAATGCACCAACCAAGGTTTTTTTTTCTCTCCATTAAATAAGGTGTCGCGGGACAAGTACCTATTATTCGTTTGTTTTCCTTGTATGTACTTGATTTGTGCAATAAAGTGTTTACTACTACTACTTCTATTATTGAAGCGCGATTAGTTAGGGATTGAGGTAGCTGTCACTTCATACAGCTTTAACGTAAGTATACGTAGTTAGGTATAAGACATATCTGTCATCTCCAATCCCGTTCTTGATTACTTGATGGGTTGATGAACGTGATGACTTGATGGGTGTCGTAGCTTACCACTTAACGCAGTTAATTTTTAAACTAATCACTACGGAACATTGCCTTTACACGTTGCAGATCGGTGGTCAAAGGAAACTTTTTGTTCATGTATACAAATATGCATACTTATAAAGTAAAGTTAGTAAGAGCTTGTCGCAGACAATTATTTAATTTTTTGACCACTCTGTTTTAAGCTGTGATTTGACTATAAGTAGAATAAATTTGACATGTAGGTATTATTTCAATATATGGCCAGTATTTACTACTATCACTTCTTAACACCTAAATAGGTTTAATGCGAAGGATAAGTTATAACAAGTGGAATATTTTTTAATGCATATACAGATTATACAGATGTATTGCAAAATGGCTTTCCTTCGGGAAAACTCGGATCTCATTCAGAATACGATGGCACCCGAACTGTCAATCAATGATTGTATTAAATGAGTGACGTTTTCATATCCATTATTATGGAACTTTATTGTTTAGTGTCAAATGTCAAGCTAATTGTCAAATGTCATTTGACACTTGACACGCAACATTACATCTGTAACAATACTTTACTACGAAATAACCAAATGCTTATGGGGCTGACAACACCTAGAAAAAGTCCCGCTCTAACGCGCGTGAGTTTCCAATTAACCATCCCGCTCTTTACGGAAGCTCTGCGCGTAGAATAGTAAATAAATACTACAATAATATTGAAATAAAAAAAGTGTGGATTATTTGTGAAATATAGCTCGTTAGCGGTTTAGGTATGAATATGTTGACTTTATGTTTTTAATTGCAGACCCATACGTAATAAAAATAAAGACATAGAACCGTTTAAAGATGTTTGGATGTTTGTTACTCAGTCACGCAAAAACGGCTAAACGGATTCTGATGAAACTTGGTACACTACTAGTTTATAGCCTGGATTAACATATAACATAATTTTTATCCCGAAAATCACCCCACCAAGGAGTGAAATAGGAAGTCGAAGTTGACGCGGACGAAGTCGCGGCAAAAAGTTAGTTTTACATATATTTATATATATTTTTTGTGATTCTCATGTGAGAGACTGTCATGATGTCCTTTTGAGAAAAAAATAATTAATCCGACATAGTTAACATACAAATAATGGTAAATAACTGTAATTCCACCATTATTATTTTTTTCTAACTTTGATCGGCTGTATTGCCTTTAATATTTAGTTTACAAATCTGGTCGACCACTTAAAGTTTAGGTAATTTAATGCTCTTCAACTTTGTCATACAATATAGTATCCAAAAAGTGCATATTTTCAGAGGTATAAGCGAAAATCTGAAAAATGTCACACATTTCCCCCCCTGCCCCCCTTAGCACAAGGTCCTGGAGGTGGAAAACTTAGGGTAGTCTTCCTTGTGTAACCCCAAATAAACCCATAAAATTCCATCAACTTCCGAGCACTTTCCAGGTACCTCCCCCTTGATAGGACATATCGACTGGATTAACACCTTATAGTTTTTGAATACTCAACCTAATTAACATTATGGTTTATTAAAATATGTAAAACTGTCCTATTTGTGCCAACCATAACATATTATCACAGTAATCTGTGGATAATGTCGTTGGCTATATATAAAGTAAATGTAGTAGCCACAGAAATATATCAAGATAGAAGGAAAGAGTTCGGCAATTTGTAGGGAGACCGAGCGTGTAACATTTTGCGTAGGTACTTTGACGATACGAGCGTAATTTAGTGATGAGAAACATAAGCCGCGCGAAAACGATTCAAAAGGATCGATTAGAAGTATTAGAACTCGGCACCGATTCTATGCATCGATTGAAAATATCGATAAGACAGAGGAAATGATTTTTTTTTCGACAGAAGAAATGTTTTGACAGAGGAAATGAGTAAGCTCAGAATTTAAATCGAAAAATATAAATGTAGGTAGGTACCTACCCAATAACCAATAAATTGCGTTACATTTTAGTAATTTGTACATATTAGCCGCTCCAGTTATTAACTAAGTACCTATAAACGTGTACCATTTTCAGGGTTCCGTACCCTAAGGGTAAAACGGGACCATATTACTAAGACTCCGCTGTCCGTCCGTTTGTCACCAGACTGTATCTCATGAAAAGTGATAGACAGTTGAAATTGTCACAGATGATGTTTTTCTGATGCCGCTATAACAACAAATGCATATTAATTTAATATGCATAAGAATAAAATAAATATTTAAGGGGGCTCCCATACAAAAGATATAATTTTTATTGCCGTTTTTATAGATAATGGTACGGAACCCTTCGTGCGCGAGTCTGACCCGCACTTGGCCGGTTTTTTATATATTCTTTGTTACAGACCATGGAAAAATCAAAGAAGTCCCGCGAAGAAATATTAGAAGCTAAGAGGAAAGCGATTAATAATATTTGTTTTGCACTACGTACATTATATAGCTGCATAATAATATAAGAACGTAATTATTATTTCGTCTGTTTTCAAATTCAATTTTAATAATCGAGTAAGAAAATCGCAGTGCACAGCACTATTCTTTAGTTTTGACAGAAAAAATGACTATCGACCTTGAACGTGACTCGACAGTTTGAATAGCTTATTTTTACATTGCTGGTTTTGAACGCACGCCAAGTCTGGCTCGTCAAATTAAAGCCGCAATGGAAAGCTAGCGTTGACACACAATCGCCCGCTACCGTTATGATGAAAATAATAAAATATTTCGTTTTTTAATTATTAACAGATATTTAAGGACAAATTGTACTTACCAATGAAAGGAAATACCTCGATTAACAGCTCCAACTTTCTTGGAAGTGTTTGAACAATTAATTATTGCGCAACGAACCATTTTGTTTTTAAAACCTGGCGTCGCACGCATAACGCGATCGGGAGCACACTGAAGTTTGCGGCGAGCAGTTGTGTCTCCGGGACGTAATTTCGCCACGCGAGGTACATACACTCGTTCCTTCTATCTTGATATATTTCTGTGGTAGTAGCATTAAGACATTGTAACACTTATATTATATAGTTGTCCCTAAAATAAATAAAATAAAATAAAAATAAAATAAAATAAAATGACTGTGACACACGGACAGACGCACATGACGAAACTATAAGGGCTCCGTTCTTTTTTTGCATCAGGATTGAATATGGTAGTGATTCTGAGTTGGAGGACACCAAAAAGATCAGGATCTATGAGAATTTCAATATTTTATGGAAAACGCTCATTAACTTATTTATTTCTAATGATAATTCTAATAACAAAAAAAAGTACTATGTCGAGTTTCGAACTCGTGTCCTCTCGCATGCATGCCCACGTACATACCGCAACACTATTAGAGCATACTGACACAGGGTGAAATTGTCTACTACAACAATCAGAAAAACACTGTTTGTATGTGTGAGTAAGCCAAATAATAATTGAGAAAATTATATTTAGTCTCGAATGCACGACATCTATATGTGTATTCATAAATACTCCGCTGTGCATAATGCTTAGTAACGAGTTCTCAATCATGTCGCTAGGTGACGTGACGTGCACGCACGAGTTCGAATGTGTGCGTAAAATATATGTACGAGAGCTTGTCTAGACGAATGAAAGCGTAGTAAGGCGTGGCTTAAAATACCTAACGCTGCTCCGATACATCGCCTTAAGCGCCGAAACCGGGGATCACAGCCTTATTGCCAGGGGCGCGAGTTGAAGCGCGCAGTCAGGGTTGATACTTTACTGCTTTAATTTCATAAATTATATGCTTTATTGATTCAATACAGAACGTCTAAAATATTCTTCTTATATGAAAGGGTTGTTACCAATAAAGTTTATCGGGGTTCAAGAAAGCATAGCTTTTTCCTACTTCTTCATACCTACGTCTTTAGCGTTACCGATATCTAGATCTTTCTTTGTTAACCTTGCTAAGATTTTGATTCATGACTTTCCGGCTACGAAAGGTAAGTACGAGGAGTATCTCGTACATATTTTAGTTTTCCTTGCCCTTGCCCCGTAATTTGTTATTTTTTTTCTCATTTTGTTTTAGTGATTATACTGTAGTTAGTTAGGTATACACCGAAAAAAATATAAAGCTTTTTCCATCTAAGCTAACATTGACTTATCAAGGTTAAATTTCACTTTGCCTGCCGAAAAGATTTTTCCTCTATATCTTTACCGCTACTGATGTGCGGTCGGAAACTTTCCAAAATTGTGATTTTTTCCACATGGGTAAGTTTCTGAAATTTCTCACATTTTTGTATGAGGTTTGAAACTTTCCAAAATGTAAAATGGAAATTTCTTATAGGTATTTCTATGAAATTCTCAAGAAATTTCCGAGAACTTTTCCAACTTTTTGGAAACTTCCCGCAACTTGCACATCTGTATCTTTACCTCATCATATCTTCCTATTATGAGCCCCAAACCCCATCTGTTCTGAGTCACAGCAGCCCTAGCTCCACAAGGCCTCTTAACAAGATTACATTGGAGATAAAACGGGGCAAATAATAGCGCAGAGTAAGCCCGGCCGAGCCCGGCTCTAAAACAAAATTAAAATTGGACGAAAACACCAAGTTTCGCTAAGATATACGCCGGCCGCCGGCCTAGTTACTTTCATTGCCGCTGGCTTTGTGGAGCCAGGAGGATTCTTTCTTTTATTACACGCTGATGACCTTTCTTTTAACTCGTAAGTAGATCTTATATATTTAAACGAGCAATTCTTGTGTATATCTATATATATTTCTATATATCTATATTTCGGGGATCTCGGAAACGGCTCTAACAATTTTGATGAAATTTGGTATGTAGGTAGGGGTTTTCGGGGACGAGCAGTCGATCTGGCTAGGTCTCATGCCCAGGAAAACACCGAGCAAAGCTCGGCCGCCCAGATATTTGTTATTAGGTGAGCAGTACCTACCATATTAATAATACATCTCTTGAAGACAACCTCAAATGTATCTTCTTTCAATATAATTTTTGTAGAAAATGTCAATTCCTATAAATAATTTTCGTTTAGTGAAGGTTGTGGATTAACTGGAAAAAACCTACTTGTGCAATAGATTAAAAGAAATAAACTAATTTTCGAATTCAAATTATATTCTCGATTGGTCACATTGTGAGTTAATTCCACCTATGTCATTCCAGTTCCTCAAATATTTATTCAATATCCCCGTATGGAAACTATATTCCGTAAGAAATAAATTAGTATGTGCTACTGAAACACGTAACGTAACACACAATACCTCAGACTAATCCTTCGAGGAATGTAGTGTTGTAACCGTAAGTCTACCTACTAGCGACATTGGTAGATACATTCTATTCTATTCCATCGCCGAATACATACATGTCATCTTTGTGAAGTTGGTAATATATTTTATGTCACACCTGGCCATAAAGCGGCAATTACCGCACGCTCCGCGCGCGGGAAATCCCACTTCCTGGCTAGGGGGTGACATAAAATTTTGTACTTAACACGGGCGGTAATAAAGAAAGCCTCAGATCGCATATTTATCGCCCTTGCCTTCGGCTCGGGTGTCAAATACCAGCGATCTGAGACATTCTTTGTTTTACCGCCCTTGTTAAGTAATGTACCTACTAATAATATTGTATAGGCCTTGACCGAGGCCTTGACCATGATTGTTTATACTTAGTTTTTATTTTGCATGCCAGATCCTGGTGAAATATGTGTTTCTTATATTACTGCCTGACCATCTTTTGTACCATTTGTATGTACGAACTACGTATGACGGCGTTATGACTAGGTAATAGTCAGCGTCAAAAATACATAATATACTACATTAAATATCCGCTTTATTACAATGGAACAAGAAGTATAAAATAAATGTATACATATTTTGGACGCGAACATTGCCGCCCCACCGGTATTGATCCTGTTTTGGAATTCAATTCGCGGAGTGGTATTACAACGCCGTTTATCTTGGCTTGGCATCACCTGCGCCGATACGTGGCCGGAATGTTTACTCATACTGATACCATCTGCCTTTAGAATTATTTATGTTGTATTTGTTACATATGTACTGGGTACTGGTATATATTTACCAAGAAAAATTTTAAACTAGATGTTACAAATAGTCAATTTTAAGTTTCGGCACTATTCTATCCCCTATAGCGATAATTAGCAGATTTTTTATTGATTTTACCGTTAATCCACTCCAGTCAAAAGTTAATTGATGCTCCTATAACTATAACTATAACCTATCTATATAGGTTGTTAGGTAAATGTATTTATAGGTTATCTAAAGTGAACGTGGTTATCGATCCTACCTATATTTTCAAATATTAAAATAATAATATAATAATAATTATAATATTTATTACCTACCTACCTTACCTACCTTTATTATTTTTTTACCTTTATTTTTTATTTTATAATTAAGAATTCGTGGAAACTTCTTCTGAAATCGATACCTCTAGTCGATTTTATTGTAACGTGAACGAAATCTCACGCTTCTCATATGTCACGTAAGCCCTTCAGAACAGAATAGTTCCACGAATGAGCTCCGAACATGGCGCGTACCGGGAAGTGTCAAAATATTTCACACAAAAACCTTCTGTAAATATGAGAGGCGGACCGCAATAGATGATATATATCTCTATTTTTTACTGCCACTGTTCTTATCCCGTCTTTCGGTCATGTAGCAAAAACACGCCTCGGGCCCGAGTCACGAATCGCAATATGGGTCTCGTGATAAATCTTCACGAATTCCAGTTTTATTTATTAAGTTGTAGGTGGTTTTATGGGCCCGCCGCGGGGGCCCTCATTACGGGGCTTCGCCGACGTGATGAAAAAACTTTTACCAACGGAATCTTCCCTGCAACATTAATTACGCAAGTCGAAAACTTCGCTGTTTTCCTCCTTACTCCTATTATATACACCTACGCGCACATTCCGCTTTATACCGTCAGAATTTTATGATTACGTTCCTGAAAGGGGACCTAGTTCCCTCGTAGCGCTGATAAGAATATACTATGCAATATATATAGGCAGCAGTAAAAAACTGAAGACATCACGTAGACCGGTCCACAGAGAGTTTTATGTCGGCAATTCGGGGCTTGCACAAAAGAAATGCGGACTTAGCAGAGAACGTGCCGATCTGTGAAACAGTGGAAATTTCTGGCAAAGCGAACTTTTGTACAGCGTTTTAAAAAGGTTTCTAACGAGAAATTGGTAGGTAGGTAGGTATATCCGCAATGGGATACTTTAGGTACTTATTTTATTAATTTTGCAGACTAATAAGAACACTCAATACTAATTATAACTGTGTATGAAAATGCTATTCACAGTAGCTTGTAGACGTTAGCACCCGTTTTCATTTAGGTACCTACGCTTGACTATATATGTATGTATTTATGTACCTACCTTCTCTAAGAAAATTAAGGTACATTCTATTTGAGCCAATTTAAACCAGCCAAAGTCCGTAGTACAATAATCTTGGAGGGCGTATCTTGCAGTTAATTTATGCCACAATAACTCAGCTGGACAGCCAGTCAATAGGTAATTTAGACGTTCCGGGCAACTTTGTAGTAATGAGAGCGAACGTCCAGCCCAAGTTTATTGGCGTGTTGAGGGCCGACCGAGTGGGTGAGCTGATGAGCTTGTAGGTTTTTCAAAGCATTCACTTCCATTTTTCATTTTCAATCGTATGACGATAAAAACAAGACCTAAATTTACAAAACGCATTGAAATAAACTGTGAAATGCATAGCTATATACGTTGGAAACCTAATTAACTGAAGTGACTCCAAGTTGATGCCGATACGTATGGTGCCAATGACATGTAATTATAGTAGGTACAGTTAAACGATAACTCCAAAGATTCTCCTCATTTTTCATCAGATACGGTGGAAGATTATTTACTTTACCTATACTTATATTCACTCACAGCTAAACAGCGATATTTGGTTGCACGTAACTTACTCAAACCAGTCTTGAAGCGTTCGAAAGGCAGTTCGGTTTTAAACGAAAATGCTCATAATATACACAAGATACTGCTACATGTGGCAGTTTGTTATGAAGTTTATTGAGAAGCCAACGCGGGCTAGTCGGGGCTTACTGAGAGAAAAAATATAAAACGTCGGTCGAGTGTTATGTGTCATACTCGTAATTTAAAGATTGAATCGCTTCGCGTACCTAACATTATAATATTGTGAATACGGATTACATTAAGAGTAGTAATTGGATAGTAACATATTTTACGTTTATGATACGTAGGTGGATGTACAACTACGATAATCGCTTTGGGAAATATGGAACACGACGCTGGAATGTTATTAAAGAATTTTATTAAAGTTTCAGTCGTAAAGTAGATCATAGGGAACGATTCCACGGGTTAACTCTTTATAATGATGCTAGTGCTATCATTTGTCGAACACGTTTCAAAGCCTTTATGGTTTGTTATTACTGGCATTTGAGCTGATGAAGATGGGTTGTCTTAATAGAATTTATTATAGGACTGGAAAGAAAGGTGTTAGTTTAACGTTATCTGCGATGATAACTACTAGCTACTGTACGCACAGGGCCAGAATTTAATACCTAGATGTATTAGATATGCCATTTGGCATTAAGCTGCCATTTGTACAATTCTGTGTTTCTGTACAATAAAGTTTAAATAAATAAATATTATTAAGTACATCAATAAAATTTAGTCCGTTAGTCAGCTCAGGTTTTCAATATAGTGTAGAATAACAGGTTAGGTTAGGTTAATCAGTTATTATAAGCCTGTGATTTTTCTAGAGAGTGTGTATGCTCTTCGCTACTTCCGTCTACAGAGAGGAGGAAAGAAGATGTAGGGTTTTTAATGAACCTACAAAAATGACTATTAGCGTTTCTATGAAAAATAACGTGGATGTCCAATTAAAAGTAAGCCGGCGCCACATAATTATCTCTTATCTGCCTCCTTATTAATGCTACCTCATTTCCTTCAAAATATTTTCATGCTTTTTTACACGGCCTTATTCCAGATAAAATACATTCGTTATCATTTATGTTTGTTTTAGACATTTATTTAAAAATCTCTGGTCATTTGAGGAGGTGGAGGTCGGCGGGGGTGCAGGTGCGGTCGTAAAATGAACGTTTTATGGAAATATAAGATCCTTGTCGGGCGTACGTGGCGCTGGCGCCCTATTCGGAAAATGGAAACGCGCTACGACTTTATTGATGAAAAACTGGAATTTCTCACAAAGTACATAAAAGTTACATGTAATGTTTTACATAAATAAAACATAGAGCGCAACCGTTATACGTAATTGGACTGTTAGGTAAATATATAAATACAGTTTTTATTATTGTACTACAAAAATAATACGCTTTATAGGTACATACCTACATAAATTCATGTCACATGTTACAATATACATGTCACGTAAGATTTAAGTACGAAGCCGAAGCCCTATTGTTATCTAAATTAGGTACAATGTCAAGGAGAAGTTGGGCTCCGTTTTCTTTAACAGAATATGCCCTGAGAGTTTGCCTCTTGGCCTTTTCCTGAACACGTAGCTGGATGCATGATGAGAATGAGTATACCTACCTATTAGGTACACATGCATTGTATTCCTGGGCCTGATAGCAAATAACTTATACTGACGAAAAAAAAAGAAATTTCACTTAAACTTAACTACTATCCCGTAACACGGTTATTAAGGAAAAAAACCCAAAATTGCTGTTAAAACTGTGAATATCTCGGAAACTACTAAAAATCGCAAAACATACATGGGGGTCAAATCGATAGCTTTTGAAGTGCTCTATCACCCCTCTTCATTTTGGCGTTGGTTTTAGGGACAACCTGTATAGGCTGATATTGATGATGATGATGAGATAAAGAAAACGTAAGAAAACTATTTGATTTTAAAGTAAGACTGTGAATAAGACAGACCAAAAATATACGTACCTACGAGTACGTATGGCGCTTATCTCATATCGGTAACAGGCACAGTTTGCTCCCGACATGTCGTGGCAACGTACCATTTACATTACCTATATGAATTTCAACCAAGTAGGTAGTAACCGTTATCCTTAATACGACGTTTACCTATCTCGAGCAATCAAATTTTGATAGCGATCGAATACGGAGGAATCTATTTATCGAAATAGCCGAGTTAACTTCCGAATTCTACAGCGAGCTCAGAATCGATACTCGATGCCTATAAAACAGCATCGATTCGCTAACACATAAAACGGATTCAAGTCTTGCGCTCTCTATATAAAGCTAGGAGAGAAAGGTTCTCTTTTATTGCAAGGAATTTGCATATAAAGTAACCATTGAAGAAAAGCGATCTCCGTTTGGCTTCGTGTTTTTTCGTATTCATTGTGGGAAGGCCACGTATTCGCGCACATTCCCTTTTATGGTTCATGATGCTTTCTTAGCGTTTAAATATATAAAAGCATCAACAGTTTTTTGGTTGGTTGATTTATTTTGAGAAAATATTTTTACGGTTTCATGTCGCAACAATCGTAATTCAAATTGTATCCACTTAATAAATTACGTTTTGGCCTTTAAACTAACCCTAATGTTTTATTTTTCAGATTCATGGATAGTCGATTCACAACGATTATGGATACATAAAACTGGTAAAGTAAACTTTATTTTAATAAGGATGCTTGCTAATGCTTGAAGTTATGACATCGGCGCGGCGGGATAAGCTTAAAGCATTTAAGAACAAAAAAACCGTTGACCACGGGGCGTTTCCGAGGATTCCTAATAAAAATGGTATTTAATTGAAGTCGATAACGCGTCGTGGTGAGAGGGCTAATAAAGTGTCTTTATTATTATCGTGTTAGGTCGGCGTGCCGCGATAAACTAAACACTATCTGGCCTGTAGCGGGCGAAATAATGATCTCTGGGATTTTGTTGCGCATAAGTATCCGAGGGTTTTTATTTTGGTTTGTTTTTGTTTTAAAGCTTTCTAAGTCTTGTGTTTTACTCTGGTTTCATAATGACTTTTTTGTTTCTTTTTCATTCCGTGTTTTAAGCATTTACGTTAAAGTTAAATATAAAAGGTAGGTAATAATGGTAATATGCGTAGTGGGTAGATACATTTCTATACCGAGGTATATCTGGTAAAACTTTAAAAAAAGGGAAACTTATTCGAATAAAATCTAAATATAAGGTGCAGCGGGGTAATCTAGACTACGGGAAATTAAAACTAATCGAAATATTTTCGGTGTTTTACATCATTTCCTAGAGTGCCGTCTTGGTGAAACTGTAGAAGGGCTTTTTCACTATCCGGGCATAGATAGCACTCTAGTAAACGATGTTAAACACGGGAGATATTTTCGATTAGTTTTAATTTCCCGCAGTCTAGATTGCCCCGCTGCACCTTACCATGTCATGTATTATAGCAATGAAAAAAAAAGCTACGGTAGCCCAGTGGTCCAAGCATGCGGCTGTCAAGCGGCGGTCGTGGGTTCGAATCCCAGCTCGTACCAATGAGTTTTTCGGAACTTATGTACGGAATATCATTTGATATTTACCGTTAGCTTTTCGGTGAAGGAAAACATCGTGAGGAAACCTGCGTACATCCATGAAGAAATTCAAAGTTGTACATGTGAATTCCCCAACCCGCTCTGGGCCAGCGTGGGGACTACTGCCCAATCCCTCTCATCTATGAGAGGAGGCCTGTGCCGAGCAGTGGGACGTATATAGGCTGATGATGATGATAGCAATGATGACAACTTAACACGGTTCTGAGTAAAACCATATTAACCTGTTCAGTACACAACATTAGGATTTACAGATAATTTGCATGAATATACGAGTATTCAGAATTGAAATTTATTTCAAGTTACAGTCATACGATTACTTGACTCGCAATGTACCTACCTATGTATTAATCGCTGATACCAAATAGTTATCTACTGTAAAATTTTCTATGCAATGTATAGGTACTGTTTGTAGGTATTACATAGTGTGACGTAGTTTAAAGCGACAACTTAACATCCTGGCATGTTAAGTTGTCGCTTTACCTTCGTGATTAAATTTAAATAATTCAGATTTTATTCAAAAGGCAGCGCCATAAATATTGTATCTACTAATTAATGTCAAATCGAGTTATGTAGATTGCACTCATCTGTAATGATTAGCAATAATGAGGTGATAATTAAAAAAAAACCGGTTTAATGTTTCGCGAAGTATTTTAAATACAGAAAGAGATAAACGCACGCACGCTTTGGCATATTTACTATGTTAAACCCATTATAGCCTAGGGGTACCAGTTGGTACCACTTTTTGTACGGAAAAGTAAAAAATTGATAAAGCTCTAAATAGCCTAAATTGACCTCTAGAATATAATACTTAAATCTTTTCCAATTCTAAGACCTAAATTAATTCGGTCTTTAATTAATTTAATTATTGCACAAAATAATAAGGTAAAAAAAAAACCGGCCAAGTGCGTGTCGGGCCACGCGCAAGGTAGGGTTCCGTAGTCGTCTACCCTTTACATTATGTGGACTAAAAAGTTCGAATACTTATATTTACTATGTTTTTGAAAGAATTAACAACATTATCTAAGGTATCAATGGAAATTGTACGAACGTTTGCTTTTGCAAAGTACATTTCTGAAGTTCGACTATTACTCGTTAACTAGTAATGTCTACTTAGCTGTGATAGTTTTCCTTTTAAATTCATCGTATATACTACTACCATGATTTTTTTCACATGCCTAGTAGCCACCGTTTAGCTGGCAGGGGGGGGGGACACTTGACCATAGCAAAAATTATCACTTCAAAGCTTAATATCACGCTAACCAATTCTTTAATCAAAAAATGCTTTTAGAAACCTTATAATATTTTTAAAAGAGCTATCCAACGATACCCCACACGATGGGGTTTGGCAGGAAAAAAAATTGCACCACCACTTTACATGTAGGGGAGGCACCCTAAAAAAAAATTTTTTTTAAGATTTTATTCTACCGTTTTGTCGGCGTCATTGATATGTATACTCATGCCAAATTACAGCTTTCTAGCACTAACGGTTACTGAGAAAAACGGGGGTCGGACGGACGGACGGACGGACGGACATGGCGAAACTATAAGGGTTCCTTGTTTACTACGGAACCCTAAAAATGGAGAATGTAATGGCCTCATGAGCTCATGTAAGGTTGTCTACCTCAGTTCTCAAATAGAGCCGGAGTCTGGGTGCAATGAGAGGAAAACACGATGTCAATATACTATGACGATTAATATGAACATAATATACTTACCTGCACTGCAGGTAAACTGAGGATAGTTTTCCCTGACAGTCTTTATGACATATGAAGAAAAGGTATTTTTACTATACCTGTACTAAATATATTAGTCGCAATAAAACTAAACAATTAGAAGCAGTTAGCATCTGAATGCTTACCTACATCTTACAGGGCACAAAGTTGCACATTTCGCCGGTAGCTCGAGATAAAAGACGGTCGCAGTCACAATGGCGTTTAAGTGATAGTTATGGCAGTTTTTATAGGCAGTTAGATTTATTTTTACTGCACTGTTTGTTTAATGCGTTTTTCGCGAGAGGTTCGCGACAATTGCTCTGTTGTATCGTTTATCTCGCTGCAATTTGATTGTGTTTAATAACTGGGTAATTACACTGGATCTGATTAGCGGCTGCGATCGTGGCAGATTGACTTGTAGATGACATGTGTCTAATTTGTGCTTGGAAATATAATGATCAACTACAGACAGTGCGTGCGGTACAAAAGGACCATAAAAATTGTTTTACGTATTAGAAAAACGTAGCAGGTAAGCTTCATTTACCTATTACATGTAGGAAAATATAAAGCACATTTTGCCCGGTGTACGCAAAGCAAATGAGGTAAGTCTAATTCGTTTCGGCATTGAATTTAGGGGAAAAGGTATTTTACCCTACCTATATAAATGTACATCCTACCTGCGTGGATAACTATACCTATACAAAAAGAAGACTATATATAAAATAATACTAAGTAAATAAAATAAGAACTTATATCTATTTAAGTTCGGTAAGTGGGTAAACAATCTTGTATTGGGCGTTTATTATCGCAGAGGTTGGCGGAGTGGGCCTAATCAGGAAATATGGGCTATAAACTTACCGGTGGCTGCAATGATCGAATTGACAACCCTGCGGGACGTAACATGTGAGTCGGTTAATTATATTAGGCGGAGTACTATTTACTTTCTAGTAAGTATAGGATTTGAAAATTGTTACGCTTGTTATTGTCCTTAATAAGTACCTAAAGTAAATAAACATGCACCAAATACTGTGTAGAAAAGTTAACAACAATATTAGACATGATATAGACGTATATGAATATACTTCCATGTAAGTTTAAAATACAAATCGGTCCCCTCTGTAATTTTGCTTCAGAGTAGATGGGGGAGATTTTTCGTATCATCTTAAATAGGCACGGACTAAAATAGATAAAATTGCCCTCGTTATTTCAAAACAAAGATCTCATCAAAAATTCACCATGTGACTCTCGGGATGTATCCAATAAATCAGTTTTACAGCATTCCCGTGTCATTTCAGTCGTCGAACGGCATAAAATGATAATTTTACTGCGCTCCCCTTCCGTCTCCAGGACTTTACGACAATTGTGAAATGTATCGACAGTTCGGGTGTCACCTCTAAGGTGGACTAACGTTGAACAGCGTTCGAAACTTTAAAGTTCCGTATTTCCATCTCCGCAAGGCCCATATTCACCTGATTTCACGTTTCTCCCTGGTAAACTGTAACGTGGTTAATCAGAAGCATATGGTGCCTTCACCTCTTGCCGCTCCCGCGTCTCTCGTCTGGTATTTTAGGAGGCCCTCCTGAAGGCATCAATCTTTCAGGTGACTTTAAAAATAATGAATAATGGTTATGTAGAGGGAAGATATTTCGAGAGCTCCGCCGTAAATCTTGGTCTTACAAAATCATTAAGGATTTTTTACATATCTACCTATTGGCACGTAAATATGACGCGCGGTGTTTCGTGGATATGTTTAATGAAACTTTTGATAAGCAAATTGATTTCGATGTAAAAATGAAACGTTTGAAATCTAGTCTTAATCTTGACGCAACCATCAAGCTGAAATATATTATATCCCTATTGTTACATCAATTTCACATAAACGAAATGTATTAAATTTTTACTTCTCTCGTGTAGTCAATGAAAATAGATCTATGAGATGTGTAACCATTTCCGGAAAGTCTCTTCAAAACGTATCGGCACATAAATAATCTAATTATCAGCCCGTGGCCAAAATACCACAGTAAATTATAGCAACCCTTTAGATGTTTATTGCTAAACAACAAAGCCGTCCATTCACAATCAATGAGGCGCATTTGGAAATAAGGTACAGTCGTGATTGAACAATAAATTATGCAAATTAGCTGTAGCAAATAACAAAAACTTGGTGTCTCTGTGAATTCACTTTCATTCTATTCAGTATTAGATACCGATTTTACGGATTCAATAAATTACCATTCAGGCTGTAAGCTAGCCGTTTGTGGTGAACAGTTTATGCCCTCTGTGTACAATAAGACTGAGTTAAAGGTCTATCCCAGCTTAATGGATACAATATGAAGGCGTTTGGTGTATTATTATTTTTAAACTAGCACTATAGTTTAGTACCTGCGTGCTTCGTTATTAATGGGTCAATATGGTGTTAACTAAAGGCATTGCGTCTCACAATAATTGAATTCAAAGGCGCATTGAGTCTTAGATGAATTATACACATTTCCAATACACATACGTATAAGTCTCCACTATGGTAAAACGTATATAATGACTCATGTGAAAGCGCCATAATTATCTGCGTATATTTTGTTTTCCAACCAAAACTTAAAGCAAAGCTAAGATACATGTCACAGTGCTCTACACTGCCCCAAAAGGCAGCTGGCATCTTCAATCCTAATTCGTATAGCAATAAAGGTGACAAGCAGGGTATCAAATAGGAATTCAGAGGGGCGATTAACGTAGGTAAAGTTTTCGAGCGTGCGTAAAGTAGATAGCAGATACGAGTATGTTATCATGTCATCAACTAGCTAGCGTCAAAATATATTAATAGGAGCAACTATTGTTGACAGTTAAAACTAGGGTAGGTAAAACGATTTTATGCAGGCACTATGACTGCGCGACTACGAATGTGTAGATCCTTTTAAATATTAACTAGGTAGGCAATGCCAGAATAGTTGTCAAGTTGTGCTTGTAGACACTATCTGCTGACCCACTTCACGATAAGACTGGCCCATTCAGCAGCGGAACTTCAGTTTTACACGTCGGAAATGAAGCACCCATTAACAGGCTGCGACAATCGTCGGTTTACAGCTGCGTTTCACTTTTACTGCTATAAACCTTCTCTATAAAACTTTAAGCGTCGCACCACATCATCGGAGGACGTTCACTGACGTCTGAATTGAGATAGTTACTGATGCATTAAATAAGTACAATCGATTGTTGTAAAAAATTAAGATAAACGTTAATCAACTTAGTTCGCAGCTTGGGCACCTATCTTTCTCCTCTAAATCAATTCTATCCAGTTCATAGTTGACGACCGCTTAGGCCTAGTTGGTAACTTCGTTGTGCCCCTGCATTTATTTGCGTGATGAGTTTCGTGCTGCTATTTGAGTTTTGAATGATTTCTATGTATTTAAGTCTATTTTACCTATATAACTATGTATATCACAGTACAAGCATTCCTTAGATTGGGACTATATGTCGATTTGTGTAAAATTGTCCACAAATATTTATTTATGTATTAGGTATACATACTTAGCTTTCCTTATCATCTACATACGTACCAAATAAAGTGACTCAGACAGTATAGAATTATGCTACTGTCTAAGTCAATTTACAGCATAATTTTTATGTAATGGGTTAAACATACATGCATCATTATTTTACCTACATACAATAGGTAAAGTGCTTTTCTTACACACACAATTTTGTCTAATAACAGCCTTCGGAGCAGTCCATTCCTAGGAACTCTCCAAATTACATACAATCACGCGTTGCAAATTAAACCCTTCGAGGAACCTATTTACGAGATGAACCGAGTCCTAATGATGGGGATTAAGACGTAAAGATAGGCCGGATAGGCTGCCATTACTGACTAATGCCTCATGCATCTATGGAGGAGGTTCATTAGGGAGATAGGCCTCGTTAATGCCCCTACCCGAATCTAATGGGTAGTGAGTAGCGAGAGTGTAATGTAGAGGGGGTTCAAATTCATTATGCGCCTTTGTTTACTCACGCAAATTATCTGTTTGCTTGCGTAGAACCGCAAAACTTATATTCTATAGTTCTGAAACCTCAACAAGGAAACCAAGTTTCAATGACAATGGCCATTACAGCTCTTCATATTCGCAGTCCACAACGCCGACGTGACGTCATGACACTAGGGTTGTACAAAAAGCGCTGAACCGGTCGGGTCACGCACACAGCGCAGCGGGTATGGATTAGCGCGCCTGCTGTGCGGGCGAACGTCACAAAATGGCGCCCGTAAAAGCAAGTTTAGTGAAGAGTGAGTTACGGTCGGGTGGATGGGGGCAGCGGGGTGGGCCCCGGCCAATGGCGTCTCGCTGAGCGAGCACGCCGCCCGCCAACTCTGCTCTTTCTTTTATAGTCGTTGTTTTTCTCTGGCGCGCTTTTTCCTGATTTTTTTGCGGAAAAGTGTTTTGTTTGCTTTGTAAAGAACGTGGAGGGCAACACAATGTATATTTAAGTGTTTTTCACTGTCTACAGAATGTACCTATGGAATAAATTTTGTGAAAGCTAAAAGCCTGAACACTAAAGTTTCATGATCTGAATATTTTTATAACAAATAGGTATATCATTGCTTTAATCCAAAAAATTAAATCCAATGCTCTAGGTAGTCTAGGTATTATTTAGATAGGTAGTTCATTACAATAATTTCGAGTAGTAAGTAAATAATTTTGTAAGTATATTTAACTGCGTTTCTCCAATCATAGAGCTACGACATAGCTCGTAGCAGATATTTCCCGCTTTGTAGCGAAAAATGGAAGTAGGTCTAGCGCCTCTAGCATCATGAGAGATCTCCTAGAGAGATACCTAAGTTTGCCTAACTTTGACATTTATATTTTGAAATTTGTTTTTTAATATCGGGTAACAATTAGGCAGGTATTTAATTAAGTTTAGTGGTTTCTTTTTCAAAGTTTCGTTGAGCGTCGGTATACGTAGATAACTACTCAGGTGACTTATTTTTGAAGTGAAAACTTCTTTAGCGGCGCTGTGCAATTTGTGATGCGGAAAAATGTTTAAACTCGCGACAGATCGACAGATTCGTAAGATGGTCACAATATAGTGGAGTAAGACGGACAAGTGTTACTTAAATTCGCTAACACTTGCAGTAGCCGGCGTAGCCTAGCGGTACAGGTCGCGCCTTCTGTGCACGAGTTCTTAGGTTCGAATCCTGGTATAACGGTGATCTTTATGTTTTGTTTTGTTTATTTGATCTTGTTCATAAAATTGTCGATAAAGATAAGACGGACACGTGACCTGATCGAAAAACTCTTACAATGTTATTGAGTTTTCACTTCTGCCGGCACTCCCGGAGTGCAAACCGTTGTTTTTTTTATCGCTATCAAAATATCGACACCACGCACGTCGCGGCTAGAAAATGTTACTGAGCACTTCATGCGTGCTAACCCTAAATAAATGTTAATTCCGTTTTGTTACTGAATCTAGGCACGCACACCGATAAGCTTCGGCCTTGTGCTACCTACACTGTTTTCCTACCTACGAACGTACTCAACTGGTTACATTAGATTAAAAAACCTCTACTACATAAGTACCTGTGATATTACATTGGGCCTTAGTTGATACGGATTAATTTTGTATTAAGCAGTAGGTAACGTTGCTAACGCAAACTACAAATTTATAGTTTGAGACGTTAGTGCCGTAATGAAGTCTGAGTCTTCTGGTAGATGTCGCTGTACGCCTCCCTTAAGGCGTTGTATAAATGAAGGAAGGATTGACGAATTTCAAGCCGGGAAGTAATCGCACCTATAGCTCAGTTGGCTAGCGCGACTGGCCGCGAGTGCCGGGAGGTCGCAGGTTCGAATCCTGCTCGGTGCCTAAGTTTTTCAATTTTTCCTTTATTTCTAAATTTGTAGTAATCGATATATTATTATGGCGCAGTAGATCCCCTGCTTTGGCGTCACATAGAAATCGTTCGAATCGTTTACAAACAAATAAGTAAACATTTTAATAAGCTTACAGTTGTAAAGAATTTAGTTTTACCTATATGTAGTTTTATACCTACCTATTTAGATGACACATATTAAAACAACAGTTGGATTGTTCCTAGATTTACCATCCATAACCTACTTGAGGTATAAAGGTCATTAAATATAAATAGCTCACACAATATATACCTAAATAAATTAAAAATTATTTTTTTCTATTTCTACTGTGCCGTATCATTCCTTAAGTAGGTATCTACATATATACCTACTCCTAAAAATGTTTTAGTAAGTAAATAATTAGGAGTGAACCGTGAAAGCACAACCGTACAAATAGCCAGGCTAATAAAATGTAAAAAGTTATTACGGCGAGCGAACTCATCAGCAAAAGTTGCGAAGTAATAATTTACTAAGACGGAGCCCGCGTCTCAGCGCAGCGTCGTGTAATATCTTCCTCTGACATATTTATTATCTACAAGGGTCCTTCCCTAAGGGGAGCCCGCCAGTCCGCCCTTGGACTCAAGCCAAACCTACGAAAAGAATTAAGAAACACAACAAAAAATTACCTAAATATAAATCGTTTCTTGTTAGGAGTTTTATAAATTATAAATTCTAAAACTTATCTCGATTAATATAAATTCACGTAAAACAAGTTTCGATAGAGACATTTGTATTCGTGAAAGTAATTATTTATCTGTGTCTATATTTAGAAGGGACGGCTATGATAGGCGATGAGTTTTACGAGGTCTGATATAGATCTGTTGACAAAACGTGCGATGAAACATACTTGTCCCTTTAATTAAGTAAATATTTTTGGTCACGTTTTGATATATCTATGCAGGTGTTGGGACTGTTTGTAGTAAATAGGGACTTTATAGCGGCTACCTGCTTGCCAAGTTTAGTGATAGGTACTACATTACAAGATGCTGATGTTCAAGTTTTGTAACCAGAAACTTGTCAAATTTTACTAGGAAGATGATTAATTCATGATGATTATTTAATAATATAGTTAAATATTATGAAAAATTACATATTTTTGTACTTATACCTCTAATAATGGTATACTAATAACTGATGTACACCTACTTAAGAAATGAACCCGATGTAGTATTAACAAGTAGATATAAAATATGCTGAGGGTAGGTATGTTTGTTCAGGCGTGTGTCAGCTGCGAAGCAAAATTAAAAAGCGGACGTAGGAGTTTCTACCTCAGGGACGCACATGTATTCGAATATAAAATACTTACTGCTAGGTATTTCTATGGAATTATATAATATTAATTAGTGATTTAAAATTTAAACACGAATTAAGCTATACCTACTTACGTACTACTTACTTCATATTGCTTACTACTTTCTGACATTGTTATAATTAAAATTAATCCAGTGTCAGAGAATGTGTTGTGCATTTTTATTTTAGATCGTATTTCGATTAGTATTATGGGATCAATTATTGTTGTAATCAAAAAGCGTATGTAATAAACACAAAGTATGGGGACTCTGCACATGACTTTAAAGTTTAGGTAAGTACCTACCTATGTAGATTTGTTAAAACCCCTAGGCTTAGGTATAGGTACAATTTTCCAAAACTAGATAATACTTAAATGTTGTATAGCTACTTTTGTAGTAAATAGCGAAGTGCAGACTAGTTGTTTATACTTTATTAACTTATACACATACCTATCTAGACATGCATATGTAGGTATAACAATCAATATAGGTATAATTCCCGAAGAGTTCCACCACCGCCACCGATCGATAATTTCAAACAGACAGTAACCAGTGTACTTACCGCATTTATTAAACCGCTACAAATATTTCACAATAAAATGAAGACAACAAAGCCAAGTTCGGCAACCCTAGCGAGCCCGAAGAGACCGGTGGCGGCACCGGCACGGCAGGGTCGTCGACCGCCGCCCGCGCTCTGAAATATCGCGGCGATATCTTGCTGGCTTCAAACCCGCTCTCAGCAGGGCTTGTTCAAGAAACGACTGGCTTGTAAGGTCGGGGCCTTACTGGCTCGGCGATTGGCGAGGAGACGGCGTTTTCAGTGGTCTATGATGGTCGCGTGATAGCGTGATAGACGACAAAATAAAGCATCTGTCACTTTCTGATACCATTCGATAGAAAGTGACAGATTAGGTAGTACATTATCTTGTCGTTTAATCATGCTATCAAGCGATCATAATACGGGCCCTGAACGTGAACAACTTGGGCGACTTGAGTACCGATATCGCCGTCGCATCGCCAATCGCATTAACAGCGTGTTCGTGGCATGAGAGAAGAGAAGCTAACTGTGAAACAGCTAGGCAGATTTAAGCTTTAGCTTTGTTTGGTATATTTACTCCAGAGGTGCTGTTGTGTTCCCAGCATAGAAGTTTGCATGTGTTTATTTTCCCAACAGCAAAACAGCTACCTAACTGTACAACTAGGTTTTAATATTCCTACTTCATTAAGTATATTTTCTCTAGATAAAGAAGAAGGCGTAACATCAAGGTAATTTAAATTATTTTTCACAAATAAATTCAGTCTCAATTCAGTAACGCTTCACTTAGAGGCGAATATATTCAATTCTATCCAACCATCAATAATTCACTTCTAATATATAAAAGAGGCATAACCAGTATACAGCCGTACTTACAACTGTATCTTTATTAAGGTAAGCTCCGCTCCTGAAAGCTGTTTTGGGCGTTTTTAAATTGTCAAGGTACTGCTATGTTTTCTTGCTTCAGCTTATAGTAAATTAATAAAGTTTACTTTAACGCAATACGCTTAAATATCCAACCAGTGTCATATTTTCACATAATTTAAAATGGAGCATATCTATATTTATAACATGCAGGCGTTGAACTTGTACCCATCTTAAACTAGTTATTACAAACACAAGAAGATAGTCAAGTGATAAGTTATCGTCTAAACTAAACTACGAGTACGAGAAGGTTATGTTTTTGTCTAAAGTGTCTGCATTGAACAGGCAGTGAAGAACACCCTATCTTAGGTCAGTTACTTTAAAAGATAATTCACCGAGTAGTTATATAGACGTACCTAGTGATGTTTTAAAGTTAAAGGTTTACTGTTTTTGGTGTTTACCTAACCTACATGGATCGTGATTTCGAGAGCTTAATTAGAAAGCAAGGGATAAAAATCTGGACTAAGTATATTTTATAATTTCCAAGATAAATATGAATTACGATAATTGTGTCAGAATGCCTGTGATAGTCAAGTCTAAACAACGTTTTCTGTGTAGGTTAGGTACCTATTAACAATAAATAATGAAGACGTTACACAAACCACAAACAACGAGCAACCGTGGCTATAGGTATTATACACAGCTAGCCTATTATATGAATACAGCACGCACACACCTAAAGAAAATGACGTTGTTTTAACTTTATTTTATTTTTACACTCGCAAGCGGCGCGCTCGCAGCCTGTATGTAATTTCGCGTTGCTCGCGGCGCGCAGGCGCACGCACCGACCAAGATGGCGGCGCTCTCATTCCAAGTTTAAACTTTAATTTCGAATATCAAATTTAGAAGTCATTTTCGTTACGCGATAACGCGTAGACGCAACAATTTGTTATTTCCATGGGAAATCAGTGTGACGCGGGAGTGCGCGTTTCTTCTGTTTTCGCCGCGCGGCGCGCGCGCGCTTCGTGATTTTCGAATATTGTGATTCGGAATTTCGAACTCTTATGTGCCGTGGTGGTTAGGTAATTAAGAAATTTTTGTAAGTATTTTAGTTACCTAGTTATCTTAATAATTATTAAAAACGTTTCAGCATTCAAGTTTCTTTGGCGTAAGTACCTAATGTTAGGTGAATGTGTTTTTTCTTTCACATTTTAAATTAGGTCCCTGATATAGGTACCTATCTATCGACAAACTATAAGTAATTTTGTACTCCATTGGAAGTTTCATATTTTGTCAATCCCTCTATTCATCAAACTCTACTGTTTAGGCTAGTTTGTAAATTAAACCACCTTCATCATTGTCATTATATTAATAGGTACCTAATACATGTGTAGACCTACAGGAGAGAGGAATCAACTTTAGCACCTCATTGGCTAGTAGGTAGGTAGGTACCTAATCGTATCGTACCCACTTACAATTAATGTTACTTCAGCTTGTGTTTTTAGTTCTAAAAGGTTGTTTGAAGAATAGTTTAAGGCTCCGTATAACATATTCTGACGATTTGGCTAAGATTGATGAGGTCGTATCTCATAATCTATTAGTATTTATCTACATTTTATTACAGATTATGAAAGATCATTTCATTCTGAATGGAATAAGTGTGCTACTTTCTAAATTTTCTTATTTAGTTTCGAATAATCTTGCTTAACCTAACAGCTGTTTCCTCGATTTGCGCTTGAAGAGGCTTTAAAAACGACCTAGTTAAGCTATATATTGGTGCCAAACCGGCTTGAAAAAAATATGCACATGTGCAATAGATACTCCTCTTAGGGATGAGTGCAAGGGTTTTTACAAGTTTCATACAAAAATGTTATAAAAACAGAATATTAAAATTGGTAAATTTTCTGAAAAACTTCAAACTTCATTGCATCTTTTAGTAATATTAAAGCTAATAAAAAGGTTTTTGAGCATATGACTATGATAAAATAACTTTTATTTTATGACTTGAGATAATAAAAAGTAGCAACTAAGATAGAAATATATTAATTCTATTTGATTTACAACATGCCTTTTTCACGACATTTTCATTGACACGGTCATAGTGACTCAGTACCGGCCGAGCGGCCGTCGGAGGAGGACGTATATACCGTTTTTTTGTGGCTATTCACAAAGCTTACCACAACCCCCTCAAACAAACCAATACAAATTGTGACCTCCCATTATGTGTATTTATTATGAAAGTCGCAGTCAAAGTATACTAGGAACGTAATTGTGAACTAAATCGAGACAACTTATGAATCACATAGCTGATAACACAGTTGTCAATTGATTTTCAAGTACTGTCCTTGATACTTGGTAGATTTATTTGTCTACTCGTGACTTTTTTTTTATTTAGAAAAATGCTTTATTTTGACGAGCATTTCATTATGATTAAAGTCAGCGATCAGCATCTAGTGGCTTAACCTGGAAGGTAATCATTTAGCAACTAGCCATTTGTCAAAGTAAAAAACTGTAAGGCCAAGTGCTGTCAAATTAACGCAAGCAAAAATCTACCTAACAGTCAGAGCTCTAAGTCAAGTTTTGCTTGCGTTCGTTTGACAGAATTTAGCCTTAGAGTTGTGTCCGAACTATATCTAGGTATACGATGTAGTTCTGCGAAATATTGTCTCTCAGAATGCTACAATAAGCATCTGATAAAGTATGTAGATGCTCAAAAATTCGTAGTCGCACGTACAAAATTCGGCCGCAGAAAAACACAAAAACTGACTCGACAAATAAATTTCTTTTTATTTTCGAACCTGTTCACCAAATTTCACGAGAATCGGTTTAAAAATGCGGCCTGTAGATGCGGACGACCGGAAATCCGGACATACGAAAGCATTTATCTGGAAGCTAAATAGTCCATGGGCCACCCAAGAAATCGGTATAATTTGGGGGTACTAAGTTTCCTTTTTACAGGAGTTAGATAGGTTTATTACGATGTTAAAAAACCATGATTGCCATCTCAAAATGGTAGCTAACAAAAATGGCCGCCAATCCAAGATGGCGGATATTGAGTATTACAAAATCAATTATAACTTAAAAAGTATTCGTCTGATTCTTTTCTACAATGGTACAATGGTTTTTTTTACAATGGTTCTTTTTTTTAAACCATAGTTCTATATCCATCTTGGATTGGCCGCCATTTCTATTAGCTACTACTTTGAGATGGCAATCATGGTTTTTTCACATCATAATAAGCCTGTCTAACTACTGTAAGAAGGAAACTTAGTACCCCCAAATTATACCATTTTCTAAAATTTGGCTAGCTGGCCCATAGCCTTCGTTTCACTCGGTCAAAAAAGAAATACTTCCCGGGCTAGGCCCTCAATTTTGTACGAAATTTCTTTACAGTTCTCTCGGGTTATTCCGCCTGAAACGTTATACTTTGAATCCTGTTATAAAACGCACGTAATGACGACAGTTCATTGCACGTGTGAGAAATAGTACATTACTACAGAGGCCGAGAAGTAAGGGGTCGCCGGCCGGATATTTACGAGGCTGGCAACCCCTTTTCACACCGAGGTATATGTATAGTGCTTCTCTCAAACGTGCAATGAAATAAATCAAAAAAGCTCCTAGAAATCAAACTTTAATTTCTATAGCAACTGAAAGTAAACTAGAAAAAAATTAAACTGACACATATATTACTATTTATTTGTCGACTTCTAAACTTTATTAAAAGTAGAAACAGGCGTATAAAAGAAAGAGTATCTACTCCGAAATCTATACTTTGCACATGCCGTCCCTTTCACTCTCGCGTGAAAGGGAAGCCACGAATACCAAGTACGGATTTCGAATATCAGAGTACAGGCCCGGTCGTATTCAGCCAATTCAACTAGTATTTTTCTGTTGGAAACGCTACGTTTTTGTATGTGTCTTAAATAATTTCCGTTTTTCGGTGCAAAAATACACTAGCGATTCTGTTAAAAAAATGAACGGCGGGAATGGGAAAGCATGAACTTTTTGACGTTTCAATACCTTTGGTGTATGTTTATCAAATCTTAATTCAAATTCCGTCTTATTATATATCCGTCTCATTTCCGTTCCGTCTTATTTTGAGAAATTGTTTTTTTTTTAGTTAATGGTAGTGGCAGAATGTCTTAACGAACTAAAAATCAATTATTGCTTATAGTTTTCTTCATAGCTGAACGCCGTGATGCTGAGTCACAAATGAATGAGGAATGAAAATTTTAAAATGAATTTTAATGAATAACTATAGGGATTGTTTTTTAAATATTTTTATGTATTCATCACAGATATAAATAAATCAAACTACATATTTTTTTAAATAAAACGTACAGGATATGATCGTACCATATGTATACATATTTTCGAATCAAAATGGGCATTTTATTTACTTGTACAACAACTAATATTATTTCATACAAAGTAATATTATTTTTTAAGTAAACAAAACGATCAAGATTTTTACGCCAGGCAGTAGGTTACTTAGGTAATTAAGTAATATTCTGCAACGCTTTGACCTCACCGTAGGAGAACCAATGCTTCAGACCTCCGATTGCGTGTAGTTATTACGTGTCCTAGTGTCAAGATATACTAGGGGTAACTGGTGAGGTTATCGATGCTTGGCTATTGTAAATAGCTCGCCAACGCCATCTATCGAGTAAGATTTCGTGAAAATGATGAAAGCGCAAAGCTTGACGGCCTCTTAATACACTAATTAGTTATTAGGTACCTACCAAGCTAACATGCATTTGATTTTTAAATTTAGGTTTATGTAAATATATCTCACATAAATCTCAAATAATGTACGACGAATGTAAGACGGACGACATAAGTATTTGCTGTCTTTAAGTGAAACTGCACTGCACACTTAAAACCCTTCTAATAAATTAAAGTCTGAATTATTGGCTAGAGCTCATGGCTACAATATTAGCCTGCAATATGTTTTTGCAAAAAATCTCTCAGTTTACTGACTCTTGGCGTAAACAATTTTCGCATAATTTTTATTGTCCATAGGTACCTCTTTTTTATGAAACTGTACCTAAACCTTTTTTTTAATACCTACTACGATGGTGGCAAAGAATCGTACGGTCCACCTGATGGTATGCGGACACCGCAGCCTATAGACGGTCACAACTTCAAAAGAGTCACGTGCGCGTTGCCGACCCTTTATAAAATTTGAGGATTAACGATTGTTGCAAAACAAACCCGACTTAACCCAATGGACTCTATACGAAGTCTGTTTAAAAATCCTGAAAAGCTAACGGATTCTTGTGTACCCATAGTCGACAGTGTTTAGGTATACCACTGTATAAAATCTTTAGTAGACACTTGCAACATTCATAAGGTATCCTGTTGCAAGATCAGTTCCTCTATGAATTCTTGAAATCCGAATGCCTACTTGTCGCGTTCTGAGAAGCTGTAACGACTAGGATCACAATGCTCGGCCTCGCCGTGAGGTCGGAGCGTCTTTCATCTCTTATTTATAGTTGGACGTCGTCGTGATGCGATGCGTGAGCGCAGGATTTATGCACAGATTTTGACATGACAACCAATACAATAGCTACAAATATTCTTTATTGCACACCTCAAAATCAGGCGCTACACTGAGAAATTTAGAAACTTTGAAACGCTGTTCTGCCCAGACGAGGAAACAATAGGGACTGATTTTCAGATAGGTATATAATTCTTGACTATATGATTGTGGTACTGACACTATTGTCAGTACCACAGTCAAGAACTATATACCGAAACATACGTGCTTAAAATTTTCTCGATAGAAAAGAAATCCAAAGTTCAGTCTATATTTTCCTTTTTTTACTCAGCCTACTAAAACAACTCATTATTAAAAGACACGATTAAGTTAATTAGAGGTTAGTTCTTATAGTGTCGCATTAAGACAATTTTATTTTAATTTTAATTTGACTAGATCGCCTAAGTAATGAATATAATCTAATTGCGCTAAATATTAGCAGAATCAATATTTATCTATACAACATTTATTTCGTGACCAAGTGCCTGATAAGTTGCAAGTTTCATTTATTTTCTATCCACGACTGCTGTGACTCGTGAGTTGGAGAAACATCGTGAAACACGTTTGTTACGTGCGTGACATACCTCTATCACCTTCATCCTCTATGTATAGGTATACGTATAGTCGAGAAATCATTTATCATTTTCGGACTTTTTGTCAATAGAAATAGAGTTCGAAAGTGACAGCCATTCTGTGTTCTCGACTTGACTGAGGTACATTCGAATAAGCATTGTGTATGTATAGGTATACGATTGTGCAAGTGTTATTTCCTTGGTAACCTCCGTATCATGTTACTAGCACTATATCTAATAAACATAATACGCGTAAGTGAATATGCTTATTCTATTCACGGATAAACTTTCTCTATACATAGCTTTGCAGCGTTAAGTCGATACTATATCACAGTAGACAGTAACGACGCTTAAATTATCAAATTACCTATCATGAGGTTACCGAGATGGAAATACGATTAATATCATGTTTCTCACTCTCATTATTGCTGTTGATTTATTTGACCGACTTGAAAGAGTTTAATTTTAAAATAAACTTAGCTCCTTCCATCTTTCAATAAGGTACCTACCCATCCGCTTTTTGAAAGCTTGCAGTAGGCACGATCAATCAGTTTGATTTCTGGGCCACTTCGTAACGTTGTCACAATGACAATCTTTATGAATGCCGCTAGAGATCACATATAAATGTAACTGTGACAAGGTACAAAGTGGCCCAGAAATCAAGTTGTTTAACTGTACTTACCTTACCTATTACCTTAGCTTTCATTATGGCGCACCGTTTCATTATAGGTACTTATAAAAAATATTATGACTGACATGTACGTGTGTACAATTCGAAACATGGATTCAACAGAATTTACGTACTGAAATCCCAGCGACTTGAAGCAGGCAGTATGGTGTTGGTATTTGGGCCATTATTGGCGGGTACCTACGAGTAGGTACCTACCAGCCTGGAGCCGAACATACCATAGGTACCTATGTATGCGCTCCTTGGAATGGCAAAATTTTTATCGCATGCCCGTTATCGTGGTCGATCATAAATCTGTTTTCAAATCGTGAGTCGCCATTGCTGCCTTAGCGACTGCAAGCCGATATTGCCTGCGCCAACCAAACAAAATCAGACCATTCCCACCGGCATTAAAGTTTAATTTACAGTGTCCCAAGATGTTTATTTATCACGATTCGAAATCTAACATGGTTTATTGTCGCATTGTACCTAAGTATTTGCCAATGCACGTAAAATGCTAGGCGGGTTCTCAAAACGCCAGACTTATTTACGGTTTGCCAACGCCGTGTTTCCAGTCGAGGGCACCTCTGAAAGATAATGGCTATCGTTGAATTATATTCCGGGATCCTCCATAGATTAAAACGATAGGTAACCAGAATAAAGACATACATTAATACTTACTTACACCTAATTAAATTCTAAAATTAATTAGGTGCGTAGGTATGCTATGCATACAAAAAAAAATGCAGGTAGGTACCTATAACTTCAAGCCTCAGCGGCGCTGCATAGTCCAAACGATTTTGGTCAATAATAAAAATACAAAAAGACTCAAAAATTCTGTCTAGCCGGTTGGACACTGCCAAATAGAGGGTTCTATGTACTGTTATGTATATTAAGCTGTTAGGGTGATGCGTTGGATAAGGTCTTGATGAGTCGTGGGAAGACACCTCATGTAACCGGTTAGTCATGTGGCGAGATTGTGGTTAATGCTTGCTCACCAAACGAAATAAACGCAGAAACAACTTTATTTAAAAGCTGCCTGTGCCTCCGGGAACCCCTTGGACAGAATTTCAAAGAAATGTGAATGGGAAAGTAGACTTAACTTCGAATTTGCGGAAAGCGCGATCCTTTAATGTTTTTCACGTCCCGTCCTGTATTAAAAAGGCACCAAAGATAAACTTATGGTGTGATTTCGGCTGTCTGTCATTTTGTAGATTAAGAGCTACTGATGCTTTTTGAAATTTGCAAGTTAAATTTATTAGTATAAGATATTATTATTAATGCTACTATACCTACAGCTTACGTAGGTATACCTACAGCGTCGTGGCATTTTCTCACAGTGAAGGGAAGTAAATTACGATAGTACCTATCCGTTTGGCTAATGAATTAAAGATACCTATCGCGGATGTTTGCCAGGAGATGGCGGGCCTCCATATATACGGTTTATAGAAACTACACGGCGGAAACTTTATCGGCACACTCAATAGCCATTTATTGCTCTCTCAGCGAGAGGCAATTACTTTAGATTAACTCTACCAATGAGAACAAGTGTTAAATAGTGATATGCTACGAAATATTAGTCATGGTTGGTAGGTATCGGCTTTTTCAGTAGCTTCAGCTCCGAGGAAAAGAAAAAACTTTTTACATCAACAATGCTAACTTTTCCATTTCTCCTTTAATTTGAAATCTATAATTAAGTATTACATAATTTACAAACAACAATAGGTCCTAATATTAGTAATTGAGTACCTATACACTTCTGCAACGGCTAATATATTTTTTTATTTAAAAAAAAAAAAAAAATTGCCGTTTTACATCGGAGCTAAAGAAAATGTTCATTGCTCAAACAAAAGTCATACCTACTCATATATTTATTTTGCACACGGATACCTAAAGTAGGTACCTGGATATACCTGGCGACCTAGGTATTTTGTTTCATTGCAGAATATTACAGATGTATATAGGTAGTAGTAGTACCTATTTGTCCGATAATATTTACATTAGTATAGTTATGTAAGGAACATTATGGAGCTGATTTTGCAGAAACAGCCAATAAGCGGTTGTTACAGCAATTAAACAACGAAATTGAATTGATAGTGAAACGAATACGCGCGGGCATATTACAATGCAAATGCACGTTAATGAAATCTAATCGAGCGTTAAATTAAAACCGATGCATATCAGCGCCTACACGATAATAACGCTTTTTGAAGGACTTTTGGAGGAGATGTAGTGAAATATTTTCAGAGAATTTTGGAATGAAGCGTTAATACATCCATTAACAATAGAGACCTTGCTTTACCTAACAAAAGATCGTCTTACAGTTGCTTAATCCTCTGCCCTGGGAATCTGGGTATCATCTCTCTAGGGCTTAAATAAATTCTATCCATTTGGTTTCATCTTGTGGTCGGTTTGTGTCGCTCTTCCACGAGACATTTTTTTTTTTTTTTTAATCTTATTTATTTTATAAGCCATACATCATATGATTAAGTCGGCTTAAAAAATAGTTACATTGTTACTTAAACTTTAGGTGTTACTTTAAACATTGGGATTGGTACTTAAGGATTATTTTTATAGTATTCAAATCTTAGGTTCAATGAGTGTTTAATGAAACTCAGAAATGTGCCACTGTGTTCGTTAGTGAACTCTGAGCTTAAGATTTGATGGAAGAAGAAGAGGAGATCCCCCGCAGAGCACCCAGTTTCTTTTAAGAGGTCCCACCTAGGTTGTTCGTTGATTTTACACTCTAGAACTAAGTGGAGGAGGTCCTCTTCTTTGTCACATTGTATACAATTTGGATCGTCTCTTTTTTTCATGATGTAGTTAAATTTGTTGAGTGGGATGTGATAAGTTCGGGTTCGGAAGCAAATAACTAATTCTTTTCTGTTGAGATTTCGTGAGGTAAACCAAGGTACGCGTGGTGGTTCGTCTACAATGGTTCTGTACCAAATTCCTTTGTTTTGAGAGCACTCATTGAAATAGGATTTAAATTTAATGTAATTGTCGGTTTTCACTTTTGGAAGATGATCAGTATAGTGCGGTACCGTGTCGAGGGGTATGCCGTTCTGTAGAGCCTCGGACGCGAGTGAGTCTGCCACCTCGTTACCCCTGACGCCCACATGTGAAGGGATCCATTGTAGACGAACTTCAACCCCGTTACGTATCAATCTATGGATACATTTAATAATGAGGTAAGCTTCATATCTACCGACACTGCCGCCCTTAGCACTTCCCAACAAATGTTGTAGACTGCTCTTAGAGTCTGAAAAGATTACAATTTTATGGTATGGTGTCGATTCTAAGTAGTGTACTGCTTCATTAATTGCTGTTAGTTCGACTCCCATTATGGGTATACATGGATTTTCAATAATGAATTTAGCTCCAAAATCCGCAGCTTCATCGTAAAAGGCGCAACTAGAACCGTGTTTTGTTTTGGACCCGTCAGTGTAAATATGAATGTGATCCAGGAACTGAACTTGTATCATATCTTCACAACGTTGTTGTAGATCGTGAGTGGGTAGTTTAGCTTTAGGCTCATTGATAGTGTGCACTTTATCCATTATGATTTTATCCCAAGGAAGTGTTTTAATGTCTCGGGAAAGTAAAAATAGGGGCAAAATCTCAAATTGTGACGTAGGTAGATTGGAGTACTTTCTGAAACTTTCAAGCAAAAGTGGAACTTGATTGCTGCGCCAATATCTTGCGCCCGAGTTTAATGTGTTGTCTAATGCATCTATTTGTTTTCTCAGATAGTCGGATGTTCTGGAAGAAAGTTTCAGGAAGTATTTGTCGCTTAAATAGGTTCTTCTAAGATTTAGGGGTGGAATACAAAGCTCGCTTTCCATTGTAAAAATTGGGGTGTCGCGAATAAAGCTTCCACAGAGCCGGAGACATTGGTTTTGTATAGCGTCCAACCTCTGGAGCAGCCTAGAGTTGGCGTTGCCGAAAAAGATACACCCGTAATCCAGTCGAGATCGCACCAATGTTATATAAAGTCTCCTTAAATGAATTGGGTGGACACCCCACTTTGAACTACTTATGGAACTAAGGATATTGACGTATGAAATACATTTTTGGGCGGTTTCTAAGACATGTCGAGTCCAATTCAGGCGGTTGTCCACCCAAACACCCAGAAACTTTGTACAATTTATGACCTCGATATCAATGTTATTTATTCGTAAACCAATAACTGGCACTTTGTATTTTCTAGTGAAAATGCAGAGTTTAGTCTTTGAGAGAGAAATTTCTAATCCAATTTCTTCTAACATTGATGTGAAGGTGTTAAGACTTGATTGAATAACATTAGTACAAAAATCAATACTTTGGTTAATACAATACAAAGCGAAGTCGTCGGCATATTGTGAGACCTTAACAGTCTTAACAAGTGTGTTGCATAACTTAATAGTAACTACGTTAAATAAAATAGGTGACATTGGGTCACCTTGAGCTAAACCCTGTCTGCATATTCTTGTAATTTCCCTACCATCCCGTAGCCTATATACCAGAAATCTTTCTTTTAGAAATTCTCTTATATATCCACATAGGAGCGGGTCCACATCAAATTCAACTAAAGTGGATATAAGAGGTTCAATTGCCACATTGTTATAGGCGTTACTTATGTCTACATAAGCGCATAGAACGTATTCTTTGTTTATAAACGCAGTTTCTGTGTCTACAATAAACCTACCAAGATTGTCCTGACATGAAAGTCCACGGCGGAAACCTAGAGTACTATTATTAAATAATTTGTTGCTTTCGAAATGATATTCAAGGCGCCGGGTTATCATTAAATTAAAAATTTTACAAAGGCAATTAATAAGTGAGATAGGACGATACTTGGGAGTGGCAGTATTTCTTTTTGGTATGGCAATAAGTTTGATTCTACGCCATTGCTCTGGTATCTCACCTTTTTTATAAATTATGTTAAATATATGTAGGAGGTATTCTTTTGCATTATGCGGTAAATGGCTAATCATAGAGTAAGTAATAGTATCTAAACCAGCCGAAGTATCTACTCTTTTGAGAATCAGATTTAGTTCTGACAGTGTAAAAAATTGGGGGTTGGTATTATTAGTATTAAAATCTAGGGGTCGTAAGGAAACACTATCAGGAGTGAGTTCTGTAACAAAGGAAACCGCGGTGCTTTCTGGTAAATGTTCTTTAGGACTACGGTAACCTTTTAGCCATCTAAGTTTCTTCCAAACCTCACTGCTGGGCGTATTGCAGTCTATGCTGTCACAAAACTGTTGCCAGGAATTCCTTTTGGCAAGTTTTATTAGTTTTCGAGCAATAACTACTTTTTCTCTGTAAATCAAGTAATTTTCAACCGTGCGTGATTTTCTAAAGTATTTAAGAGCTAATCTTCGTTCCGCTACAGCCTTTGACAGATCAGGGTTCCACCAAGGTTTTGGCTTGAATTTGTTAGGGTTACTACTGATTTTAATATACGGAATGTTCTTGTTAGCACTTTCCTCAATTACCGCTATAAGTTTATTGTAGTTACTTTGTACATTGTCTCCGCAATCTAATCCCTCACATGCAGATTCTATATGTTGTGTATACTCTACCCAGTTCGCCTTTTTGATGTTTCTTTTCAATTCGGGGCTAGTTTGAATACTGTCTAAAGTTTTAATAGAAATGATAAGGTGGTCACTGCCAAAAGATTCGTTAGTGACGTTCCAGTCAAAGTCAAGTGAGAGGTCAGCGCTACAAAAGGAGATATCAGGTGATGTGCACACAATACGGTCATTTAGCTTAGCGCACCGGGTAAAGTTTCGATTGTTAAGAAAAACGTAATTATGTTTTAAGCTAGTGTCTGATAAAAGTCTACCCCGTGTGTCAGTTGTGTATGACCATGCGCTGTGGTGTGCATTAAAATCGCCGACTATTAGAGTTTTCTCAGAAAAGTGGCTGAAAAGTTCCTGATAGTCGCTAACGCTCACTGTGACATTTGAAGGAGAGTAGATACCCATGATATGTTGAAGTTTGTTGCTATTAAGTACTTCAAGGCACAAAAGGTCAATATTATTATGATTTCTTAGAAGAGTTTTGAGGGTACAGTTTATAGATTGATGGACCAGGATCGCTAAACCTCCATATCCATCTATTCGATCCTTTCTAAACACGGAGTAGCCTGTACAATTAATTTGGTTATCGCATTTTAGCCAAGTTTCGGAAAGAAAGCATATATGTATTTTTTCATTATGCAAATATGAAACCAAGTCATTTAATTTTGGTAATAGACTTTGACAGTTCCATTGAATAATATTAAGCTTGAAACTTTTAGTCAAATCCATTGAGAAAGAATAAATAAATAAATAAGTTCTTTATAAATATATATATATATATAAATATGTATTATGTACCTACCTAAAAGTGTCTTATATGTCTTGGGATTTGTCCTTACCAGGTAAGCGCTTTAGTTTACTTACAATACGTGAGAGTCTGTTCTTAACACTACGATATGAGATGTTAGGTATCAAGTCCGTAAACATTTCAATCAGGGCATCAATTTCTTGCGTGTAACTGTAAGTGATTTCCGATATGTCCTTAACTCCATATGTGCGTCCGAGATATTCTTTAACTTGTATAGCAGACAGTGGGTACGTTTTACAGGGGTCGGTTATAAAGTTTTCCAGGTCATCCCAATTAATTGAATCCAGATCACTATGCGGCGTTATCTTGGGTTTCTTTCCACTCTTGGGTATGTAAACCTCCTCTGAGCTGGACCGCGAGGAATTATCAAAGTCGTCATCACTATTTTCGTTGCTACTAGGTATGCAGTCTTCTTTTGTAGTTTCGGATTCCATGAAATCATTAGTAGTCGAAGATTCAGTGGGTGGATGTGGACGTTTGAATATTTGTGTCTCCGTAGACTCCTGTGTATTTTGGTTCAAAGAGTTTATGTTGTTGGTGTTATCTGGGCATTTAGATGCTACGTGACCGTCTTTTTTGCATATGAAACAAGTCATTGTATCCGATGAGAAATAAATCCAGTAATTCGTGTCTTCAAAATCGATAGATATTTTTTCTGGAAGTCGGGTGAAATCCTCAGGCGTTACGTACACTTGTCTTCGGAAACTTAAAATGTGATTGTAGCCTGTTTCATTGAGACCGGCACGCAAGAAAGAGATGGGTGACATTGGCGTGATATTCATTTCTGTCAGTTTCTTTTCTATTTCGGTGTGCGGTATAATAGGGCACACGTTAGATATAATGATACGTTTGTTTCTGCTGATCAATGGTCGGATGGGTAGTTTTTGATTTTGAATTGTGACATACTTTTTGTTGTCAATGAGCTCATCAACAATTAACTTCGAGGAAACGTAGATACAGATTCTATTGTTTGATATTCTCGACAAAAAGCGGATTTGAGATGGATCGATTATTTTTCCTAAAGCTTGAGCATAATGTTTGATTTGTACGTTTTCTAAAGCATCGATAACAATTGCTTGGTCCTTTTTAGGAAACGTGGTGGTTTGTGTTACACTAGCGTAACTAGGGTTGTTGGTTATCGTTTGGGAGTTCATTTTGTTCCTGTAGTCAGAAACGATTGTAAAGTTGCGATAAAGCCACTTACAGGAAAATCAAAAAGTCCGATTCCATCATTAGGCACTTTACACAATGTGGGTAGAAATCAAACTCGTGAAAATATAGTTCACTAGCGCGCGCAAGTAATGACCGGTCACGGTGACGGCTCAACGCGGTATGCTTCCACGAGACATTGATATTAAAACTTTTGCCGAAGTTATCTCTATTTCATCTTTGTTGATAGAAGACATACCTGTGTGCTTTTCTTTTAAATCATTCGATTTCGCATTGTAATAATATCTAGACATATTAATGTACTTCGGCACTTATGGGTACCTATATATGTTACGACAAAAAACTCCCTGCAAAATAAAATACTTGCATTTTTTATATGTCGTTTCGTCGTTTTAACGCCATAATTCTTCAGTAACCTTGTAACTCAAACAGAACTTCCTTTCCAAATTCTATGATTTACGATTATAAAAGATCTAGCAATTAGAGCAGCGTGCGGGCCCTGCGGGTCTTGATTTATGGTGATTCGCAGTAATCATGGCTGCGATCCGTCAGAGTAATTCTATTTTATGTCAGGCCCTGATGAATGACTGTGGTTGTCGCCATCTTGGATTGAGTTAGCTGTGTAGGTAATTGCGGTCAGCAGTGGCTACTGGGTTATTTAAAAAAAAAAAATCTCGACTATATATATGAAATTAGTTGTTTCTTTCTATAAAAAAATTGCTCTAATACCTACAGGAAAATTTGACAAAATCTCTATTTTTTACGATTTTGTGCTAAAATCATAGGGTAGTGTTCAGTCAACCAATTTAATTCTGGTCATTTTGTACCTTGTCAAAGTGAAAATAAATATGAAAGCCGCTAGAGATCTCATTTTATTAATTAAATATTTATTTTATTTTTATTTATTTTATTTATTTATTTATTTCCATAAAATTAACACTTAACAGTCAGGCTACACGTGTTAACTGGAGAGAACAACATACACATATGAAAAAAAAAACATAACATTACATTACATTAACTTAACATTATGTACATAACTAATTGATGCTAACATCATACAATGTTTTAATAGTATCTAATTGAGTCTATCTATGAGACATTGATGGAACTTGGAGTAGTAATAGACTCCAAGTATCGGCTAGCTATTGCAAGAAAACGAGATTCAGAGCTGTGGAACATATCCAGTTCGCTGTCACTGTCTAGTATACCGTTGAGAAGAGTGAGTGCACGGTGTAGTGGAGAGTGAGACAGGGCTTGGGTCCGCGCCGGCGGGACAGCGAACAGCGCGCGACGGTGACGGAGCTGAACACCGGTGATGGAGGGCACGTGTAGTGGAATAAGAGCGAGTAATGAGGGGTTAGTAATCTTGCCTCGTAATAAGTGAAAGAAATATTTTATCAAGGATACATTCCTTCGAGTCTCAAGAGAAGTATAGTTTACCATCCCCAGAACATATAGAGTTGGGTATAGACGAGGGTAGTACCCGTAGAGTTTAAGAAAAAGGAAGCGGACGAAAGATTTTTGCACTCTCTCTAACACAAGAGTGTACTGCAGTTCGTGCGGGGTCCATATAATCGCATTGGTTTCGAGTCTGCTTCGAACATATGCATTATAAAGTACCTTAAGGGCGTTTTGTGAATTAAAGTATCTGGATTGACGGATTACAAAGCCCAGGCATTTTTATATTGCGCAGAACTGCGGGGTAATCACGTAACGATATGTACTACCGTTGGTACGTATTTAATGTCAGTTTTAGTATGGGATTTGACATTTAAATCTATCGTACTTAGCGGTCGAAAACGTTACGTGATTACCGCGCTGGTCATATATAAATTGTAACGTAGACTAAATAGCCTACTCACGTAAGTATAACATAAGTAGGTACACATACTTAGATGGATGGGCAAATTACGATTTTGGTATAATGCCAAGTGTCACGCACAGAGAGTTAGTTACTTGATAGGTACCAACATAAATAATATATTACCTACCTACTAATTTAAAACTATATAAAATATATTACGGTACTATTTTAATCGGAGCGGTCATGTATGCAGTATTCCATGCACAACATTTATTATATTTCTCGGGCATAATTGAGTATTTATGATAACGGCAATACCTAGTGGAATATTATTATTCGTGTTTCGTTTGATGAAGATATATCATGAAATGTTTTTTTCTCATATCTATAAGTAGGTATTTAGTTATAATGGGTCCCTGGTCTGGGATACTTTTTTGCAGATCCAACAGTGATGCAACCATGACTGTCATATCGACAAGACACATCAATCCGGAGTCACAACGCACACTACCATAGAGACATCTTGAAGCTCCTGAAGGAAGTACCTACCCTACCTACAAGAAAAAAAATCTACCTGTATACTACGTATATTAATTTGTTAATAATACATAGGTACAAAATAAATGAATTAAACACACAAACATCTCAGGATCTCTAAATACTTAAGCTAAATAGCGGTAAAGGCTAGATTAGACATTAGATATCTACATCACTACATCAGGCATAGGTAGGAACCGTGCCTATGCCTAATACTTCCCATTCAACTATATTATACCTATATATGTACGGTCTGTTCATGTTTGCAAGGAATAGTAACTCAGTACTAGTGTTCAGTTGAATTGACATGAGAAACTTCACTCTGTTCTCATTTGATTTCATTTTTTATACTGACGCTCAGAGACCTTATACATCTCTGAGAACATTTATTAGATTTTATTTTCATGTTGACGCTTAAGAGACCTTATACATCTCAAACAAATATGTGTTGTTATGAGCTACTCAGACTTACATCTCATTATATTTTATGATGATTATTGTACCTTTTTATTTTTATTGTGACGCTTAGAGACCATCTCTAAAAAATCTGGATTGTTATTAGCTTAATCTTATTTATGACATGTATCACTACATTTAATTAGTTTTATTTTGAACATAGTAATATTTTTTGTTGATACAGATTGATTTTGACTTGTAAAAGTGCCATTGAGGCTTATATTTGCAGAATAAATTTGGAAATTTTGAATTTTTGAATTTTTTGCAGATACTTATGTTTAGAGTATTAGGTACTTTATATTTACTTATAGTTACACAGTCACGTTGCGTGTCCTTTACCACATGTAGGCTCCATCACCACGTCGGGAACCGAAAGCAATAAATAGGGCAATAAACGTAACACTTACCTTAACATAAAGAGATCGACGGTACATAGTGCGATACCGCGTCATCGGCTGTCGTCAGCCGACATGCGGCGATAAACAAATCGTCTACTGCACTCACTCTATCGGGACCATAAAAACTTAACTATCCACTAACACGAACACCTGAATATAAATCAGAATAACTTGTGGGTGCTTATCAAAATATGCCTGACACGATCGCTGCGCGTAGGTACCTCACGGTTCAAACCTAACACAACTTCACTTTCAGATTAAAATAAAACCTCTCGCTTCCAACACTCAATTGGGACTAAGACGGTTTAAAATTGAAAGTAACGTTTACCGCAAAAGCCAAAATATTTGTCCCAAAGAAGTAATTTGTGAATTATGCAAATTTCACCCTTTGAAATCAGAACCCGATGGAAAGGACAATGCGGGCAATCATTCGTTTTTTGTGTACGAACTGGTTTTGTCGAACTAAACCTTTTCACACAAAAAGATTCGTAATTTGCCTAATGCGTATCGATAATTTATGTAAAAGTTACGCAAGTCTCTTTTGTTACGCCGGAGTTGCACTTTCGGTTTCAGAGGAACCCATTTGCATAAGGGTGCGTACAATGCACGGACTTCGAACAATCCTTTATCGTTTCACTTTTAAAGCTCGTATTGTTTTTTTTGCTGTACCTAATAAATAAATCAAGCCAAATTTGTACGGTCCAAGGCAATGTAGCCACTATCGCTTACATTGTTGCCGTTTATGTAAACAGGTTCTCGATATTGTACAGCTGACGTTTATGTAGATAAAACAGGTATGACAAAGAAAATATATACTATTAAATTTGACCTTTTACTATGATTTATGTTTGGGACCATGAGAAAATGGGCTGAGAAAACTCAGCCCGCTTCCTTACTGAAAATCGATAGTCGTGAGGTCACGACAAAGCAGCACTGTATACATACAATATACCTACACATAGGTAGGTACCGCGAGTGATTGTGTTACAGTGAGACTAATTTGTTTTAATTAAACTACAATCATAAACATTGAATCATTGGTCATTGATGATTGAAATAAATGCCAATAACACACGTCATTATAGCGTGTAATATCGTTTTACAACTTTAAGGCAATAAATAAATTGACTACCGTTTGTAAATTTTATTACGATTTAAAAGTCGACGACTGTTTGAAACGAATAATTGATTTATGCGGGTTATTAATACTTAATTTGGTCGTTTATACTTGAGTAATCAGATTATGGTTGCCGTTAGCTTGGACCATATAAATATATAAATAACTAATATTGGTTTTTCTGTAATAAATATAAAATGTAAGAGAGTAAAATTGTATAACATACCTAATAAATGATTATACTGTGCGCAAATGCCATACAAACTAAACTTTTACCTTGTAATTGTGTATTTGATTGACAACTGTGATGAATTAAAATATATTTAATATATATTTACATAATTTAAAATATATATTTCATTTGGAATTAAATTTATGACGACATTTAAGGCCGTTTGTTCGATACGCTAAAATTCATTTCAATTCAGGCAGAACTGTGTCAAATTACTTATAGCAACAAGTACTTACATTCAGGTAACATAAATACATGTGTTCCAATTAATAAAAAAACCTGTATACCTAATTATATTAACTAGTTACCTAGCTGTTTGACATCGTTGAAATTTCAATATTATTTTGGAAAGTAACATATTACAATAAAAAATATTAGATGGTTTGTAGATATTGGTATTGGTATTCATTTTCGCGGCGCTAAAATATGTAAGTAGGTAATATAAGTATATTCCTAAGTAAACTATCAAGCGTAATAGATATTCAGGCATTTTAACCCGTGTATAGGTAATTTCATTCTTAAGGCGCTACACTGAGAAATTTTGAGACTTTGAAACGCTGTCCTGCCCAGACTAGCAAACAGTAGGGGCTGATTTTCAGATATATGATTCTTGACTATATGATTGTGGTACTGACAATAGCGAAACATGATTGCTTAAAATTTTCTCGATAGAAAATAAATCCAAAGTCGAGTCTATATTTTCCTTTTTTCCTCAGCCTACTAAAACAACGCATTATTAAAAGACACGATTAATTTAATATGATGGTATTTTACCTCATCTAGGTACTGACAAGAGGAAATTTAATAAACCTGCACACAGTCAGATATTTAACGAGATTTGTCTAAAAAGCCATTCTCGGAGAGGGTTGCATCCCGTTTTGTCGTGAGCGAAAAACAAAGGGTGTCTCTTTCAACCGATATATCGCCTTAACAGAGGAATTAGTACCAACGTATTACCTATAATATAAGACTCTGACAAGGTCCCGAAATTCTAAATTGTAGCTCAGTGAACCTTTTTCAAATTATTCAAATTATAGATTTTTTTTTTTTGTAAGTAAGTTCCAGCGGCTTCGAGCTCCTAATACCTAGGTACTAAAGTGTGGGTTGATACATTTAAAAGGGAAACCTGTACGCGGTAAACTAATCACCATCATACCCATTATAAAACAAACGTAACCAGATTTTAGTGTGGCCATAACTGTAGCCAGTAAGGACAGCAGTTCATCACACCAACGTGTTAATGATCGGGGCTTTTCTACAAATGTTTCAGTATTTTAACACGTGTTAATAATCAATAAAACGTTTTAATGGTGCATAAAAAGTTGAGATTTACTACGATTAGGCCGCGCATTATGATTGGTCGGAACGTGCCAGTTTTACAGTGTTATTAAAATTATGCTTAAGTTTCATTGACTTTCACTGTTTCTTTGCTATTATGATGTCACAAAGTTAATGGACTTAATGCAAATAATTTGCTGCTTTTATGATCTTACGATCGTTTTGGTTAAATGTAGCAAATATTTTATCGTCGTTAAAATAAAACGGTGACATTTATCCGGGCGATATGAAAATTCAGTCAAAAGTTAAGTTATTTATGGTCTTGACGGTTCTTTCAAAGGCGGATAAGTAATGATTGCCTTATGCGTTAAGCTGAATAAATCCGTTTAGAATAAATTGAGATTCCAGTTGACCGCAGGTAGCAATACAAGTTCATTCGTTCATAATCGCTTTCCCCGCAGGAAGGCCGGCCAATCAGAGGTTCATTAAGACCCACTCCCGTGTGTCTATAAATTATCTACTTACTTTACTTTTATAACTTTAAACTACTTACTATGTAAGAATGCGTAGGCAAACGAGATTCAAAAAATATCTACTTTAAAACAGGTGCTGGGATTTTATGTGGACTTCTCGCCCCTGTACCACAAAACTTTATAAGTCTACAATTCGACAAAATTGTACCATTTTCCATAGAAAAAGTTGATAAATTTGTCGAATTGTACGCTTGTAAAGTTTTGTGGTACAGGCCCCTAGATGGCCTTGCGGTCAACTAGGTATTGGATAACATTAGAAATTATTACTTTATTTGGATTTAACCAACATTTTGCACTTGACTGTACCTAATAACTATACTGCTGCTGCAGAGTGGCAGGTGAATATGATGTTTTCCGTAAACGCCGGCCATAGCATAGCCGATAAACTCCATATAGGGAGGTAAATATGCTACATAGGTACTTTAGTGTACCTGCCTACCATCATATTACTTACCATTATAAAACAACTCCCACCTCGTGACTCGAGTATTTTACCTACCTATTCGTACATGCATGACTTGACAGTAACAACTAAAATTTAAAAAGTCCTACGATTTCTAACCAAAGCAAAGAGACAGATGCACGGTGAAACTTGTGGCGAAAGGTTTAATGAATAGGTAGTGAAACTTGTATCACACGACACGTGCCAACTTTCTTCGTTACGTGCCAGGTAGCTCAAATGGTGCTTGGTAATTGTAATTACATGTTACCGCTTTTAATTTTATTTTACGCATGGTTCGCCAGTGTTATTAAGAAAGCGTATTGAATTGATTGCATAAGTTCTTTTCAGCTAGTTAACAATTTATATGTATGTATGAGCAAAGGAATTGTTTTTCTAATATTTTTAATATCTTTATGTCACACCTGGACATAAAGCGGCAATTACCGCACGCTCCGCGCGCGGGAAATCCCACTTCCTGGCCAGGGGGTGACATAAAATTTTGTACTTAACACGGGCGGTAATAAAGAAAGCCTCAGATCGCATATCGCAGTCAAATACCTGCGATCTGAGACATTCTTTGTACTTATTCTAATATACTATAAAATTTATTGCGTAATTGTTCTATTACCTATAGGTAGTTACCCATTAAGAATTAATAGGTATATATGTAAGATGGCGTCTTTAGGTATATTAGCGTAATTTATTTTTCACCCACTAAGGAACTAAATTTAAAATAAAAAATATAAAAGGTGCATTTTGCGTGTACCTATATAATGTATAGCTACACTGGTTGATATTATCAACCAGTTACAAATTAGATATAAAAAATGTAGGTATCGGTACCAATGTATCCGTATTTACCGCGTAAGTAGGTACTATGCCTAAAAGTGGCCCAAAAAACCTCGCGTGATTTCTGGATAGCGAATTGAACGTGCAATTGTTATCAGCCAGTTCCAATTTATTTATAAAAAAGTTAAACAAACAGAGGTTTTAAAGACCCCGCATCGGTTTTTTTTTTCAAGTTGATCCCATATCCCACACGTAGGGTCCGGGCGTGGGAGCGTGTGAGTCGTAAACCGACGGAATTAGACGGGAGACGGGGTAAAATTAGACTAGTCTGCGGCCTGCGGTCTGATAGATCTGGGAGATTAGGATTTCAAAGACTGCAAGTCAAATGGTATCTTTTGAAATCAGATTCCTTTTTTACATTGGGTAATTTACCTAATCGACTCAACTTAGTAGTTCAGGTAATTAAAATCCCCTTTTTGAAGCTATTGAAGAACCTAAAATATTCTTAACGCTCATCGAGGTACCTATGCTTCATTAGATAGACTAGAATGTATAGATTTGATACCTATGAGTTATTCTACAATAGTGATGCTTCTTAATTATTAGCTCATTAATTATAATCATCATTATCTTTATCTCGTGTAGGTATTAGAAAACAATCAGACCCACGACAAAATTTCCTTGATTGAAAATCGATTCTGCCATTAACTTACAAAAAAACATATTCGCAGGTAGATATATAGATATCTGCTTATAGTATAAGTAAATGTTGCCTATAGTTTTAATCAACTGGCACCCTCATCTGCATTTCTAATCTATTTCTTCAGTCCTCTTAACAACGATCTCTGCGCCAGCCCAGCCTCCAATTAAAACGCTAATGAGTTTTCATTCCGAGCCCGTCTCTAGCGACCAATTATACAGATTACACGCACCCGGCCTGCTTAAACTTTTCCCATCAACCCATCACATTTAAATTAAAACATAGGACACCCCTATCGTGTCGGCATTTGATGTTCCGCGTCATTTATGCGCCGTGAGTTTGGAGAGGGTTACAAATGTTACAATATATGGCAATCAGAGATCTTCTTTTATAAATCATCTTTTGTTTTCGTGTACCATTACGAGTAAATAGGTACTTAGGGCGAGATGTTGGTACAACTTGCCTGGTGTGTAAAGTCAGTGTCAAAAGCAGCTTATTGGCATATGAAAACGTCAAAAGTTTTTATTACAAGGGAATAGAACTTTTGACTTCTTTCATATGCCAACCCACTTTTGATGCTGACTGTACATCTTACGATTGCAGACCGATCAACGGTAATTATGGCACATGCAGTTGTCAGCCCTAACTTGTCAGACTTTCCATACAATTACATTTCAGTGACCACCGTTTACGGTTATTGCCGTTTGGGTGCAACACATAACCCTTATTAGGTATATGGGTGATAGATTTAAGAACAATTCAAGTGGGTACCTAATCTTGGTCTAAATTTGCTAAAGAACAAAAATTTACCTAAGTATATAGGTAATTTTATCTATAGTATTATTACAGTCAATCAATTTGATTTCGGGGCCACTTCCTACCTTGTCACAGTGACATTAGTATGAGACCTCTTGCCGCTTTCATATAGATTTTGATTGTGACAAGGTGACCCAGAAATCCAACTGGTTGACCGTAGGTATCTACTCGTATAAGACGATCGTACGTAGGAAGATGACTTTAGAAGAGTTACAGTATTTTATACCTTTTTGAGACCATCTACTTCCTAGTACTTAGGTATTGTTCTTATAGGTATTAGGGGAGTATCTATGTGGAACAAATTACTTAGGTAAACTAAACACACACTTATTTATCACTCGGCCTATAGGTGCTATGAAAATAATTTATTTCCAAACTTGTAGGTATTTTTTAACACAACTTTGTATCATAAAGTCAAAATAGTTAGACAATAAAAAAAAGATGAGAGGCTCTCATAGATATCATAATGAATAATGCATGAAAAGCCATAGGAAACTTTAGCCACAGACCATTTCCTCGGAACTATGGACCAGCCGAAATTATATCAAAGAGGGTTACAATAGGGGAACTTTTTATTATTTATGTAATATTTTGCAATTTTTTGAATCAGAAGGGTGGATCCCCTCGCCAAAGGGTGGGCTCTGAATGAATTTATAGTTCTTTGTAGATAAACATATCAATTTGTTAGTGTTTTGTTAAGTATGTGAAGTGATTGTTGGTCGTACGTGGAGTCAGTTGGCCTGATGACTCCGATGGCCGCACTTGGGGCCGAATTAAGAGTGACTTTATGTTTCCATGAGATCATAGCTTGATAAACAGTGAGTGGTTCAAGTTGCTGCAGTCTTAAAGGTTAGTACAGTACATACCTAATAAATATAAAGTGAAGGTGAATCTTAATTAATGCAGTGATGTCACTTCGCCGTTCAGATAGACCTTACATTCGATGCAAAGTTTGTGTAGGCAGTAGGTAATATATAACATGTACCTACATAGGTACCTATATTAGGTAACCTACGGCCTTTTAAACAATGTGTTTACCTACCTATGAAATAAATTATTCCTAAATACTTTAGTTGATATATCGGTAAGATCATTAGGCTTGTTTTCCACTAGATGCTATGCCGTGTTTCCATACATTTAACACTGTATAGCTCCAGCTCGAGCTACGTGTCAAATTTTGCCCGTCGTGTCGCCACGTTGGTGAACACACGTGCTCTTCGCGACGACGGGCTGAATCCACTACCGAAAAAAACCAGTGGCCTACTCTCATGGCGTCGTTACCGCACAACGTCTTTAGAACAAGTATTGATTGGCGAAATCATCATAAATTTGATGGAAAGCCTTTTTTAAAGAGTGTAGTGTGATAGCTCTAGTGGAAAACCAGCCTTATGTTCGTGTTTTATTTGCTTAATATACGTATTTCCGCGCATTTGTTGTCCTACGTGGTTCCTCGATACAGTGCTTATTTTCACCCCGTCAGCCGTATCGCGGGTAGGTTAAGCTCCTATTTAAAAGATAAACAAGCGTTTACGCCGAACGTTGTTTACCACCATTCTCGTCCGGCCGTATCCGCTAACCACTTCCTGTAAAAATCGGAGCAGCAACGCCTTGCGTAATCGAATACCATAGCGAGCAACTTTGCCTGTGAATCGATTGGAAAGCAAGCGAATAAAATCGATTTTCCCCCAAATTGAATAGTCGTAAAATGTAGGCAGCAGTTTTAATGTTCGAATTGTTTACACCGTGGCGTCGCGAGTGTAAACGCTTGTCGATAATTGATGATTTGATTTACTGCTGCACTAAACAACCGGTGTTTAGGCGATCGCGATATGTTCCTTTGAATAATATCAATATATCCTGATAACTGGAATGCCTTGCCTTGTTTATAATCTGTACGTTACCTACCCTACCTCGAATTCATTGCGTTGTGGATAGGTATGAGTTTTTTTCGCATTTTTTGGATTTTAATTCAGGGCATGCTTTATTTATTAAATAATTCGATTTTTCGCAGCAAGTGCCGAACAATAAATTATATAATTATGTGCCTTGATTTTAAATTTAATAATTTAATTTATTTATATTACATTCTCAAGGAGTATAGTCGAGGGCATTAATATGTAAACACTTTTTTACCTAATCGAATGCGGTCGCCTACAATTTGTGAGCAATCGATAGATATTAAAACATTTATATTGGCGCTGCTGAGCTCCAGAGAGTCCTGTATGTAATACTATTATACTATTCTGTAGTCCTGCGGAAGTGTTGTGTTGAGAGTGAGCCTGAATATGTATCTAGCTGTCATAACATGGAATCCTCAAGTCAATAAAGGGTCGGCAACGCGCTTGTGATTCTTTGCGGGTCCTTGGTGCCCATAGGCTAAGTTATCTGCTTACCATTGGGCAGATTGTGAACTTGTTTACCACTGTCATTGTAATAAACAAGCCGGCTAAGTGCGTGTCGGAGTTTGCACATTTAGGGTCCCGAACCAATCACAAAATTAAGTTGGGTTTGATAGGAAAAATAAGGAAATATCAAATAAAATATATACATACCTAATAATAAATATTAGCAACAAATTTCAAGTTCATAGGTCAATCGGAAGATAAAAAAATCTTCGGAACAAAATTTTGTGACAGGCGACGGACGGACCGTTTGGACCCTTCGGTACGGAACCCTAAAAAAAGGGCTTTTAGACTTTTCTATGCGTAGCTACTTTTGATGCCGACTGTACAACATCACAAAGGTCTGAAACAAAAGCCTTTCCGCGCTAGTGCGCCGACGCAGCGCGCCCGCGCAGGCCCCGTTCCGTACGCGAACCATTAAAAAATCGTAATTATCCGATTTAGGGTTCAACGCTCGTGTAACGGCTCACTCATAAAAGGCACCTATAAATTTTATACGATAAACAAAGAAACAATTGCAGTTGTAATGACAAACTTTTGCGGTAGGTTATGGAGCATTGTCGGCCTTCCGCGTTTTATGCATTTGTTGATTGTAACGCGAGTGCGCTACGCTTGTCGAGATTATGAAGCTGAATATTCTCGTTAATTTTTATGATCAGTAATGCAGTAGTTATTGGGTCATTCCTAAAACGTATGTCTCTTCTGAGTTCAATTCTTGGGAAAAAGGAGGTGATGCCTCGTACAATATTTTTAGATTTTTATTCAACTTTTCTAAAGCTATTAGTTAAGTACAGTCAGCGTCATATAGTATGTAGCAGCCAAAGTGTCCAAATAGTTCGGTACACCATATATTTTGTATGGTGTACCGAACTATTTGGCCACTTTGGATGCTACATACTATATGACGCTGACTGTACATATGTATTGCATTTAAGCCTTGCTGACAATCTTAAGTGAAACTAATGAATACCTATAGGTATTACTACATGAATCTACCTATTACCTATATAAATAGGTACCTTTGTATATTATCTTACTAGCTTAGGTAGATATTTTTATTGTGGTTGCATCTCTAGACTTTACAATGGTAAAATATTCGATATCTATAGGTACTTAGCTATTAAAACTTAACACAAAGCTTCATACATTCCTATGGATTGTCCATTCTCTTAAATAAATTAGACGTGATGTACAAAGATTATCTAGACTTAGTACCAAACTAAGGAAATAGGTACCTACGCAGACAGCTTTAGGTATAGGTACACACCTACCTAGCTGGTTTTATACCCGCAGCCTGAAATATACCTAGATACACGAGGTTGGTGAACGCCACATACGCAATTTTCTTAAAGATTTGAGGGGACATAAGTGTATAGATTGGTACTTTAATTATTTTGAAATAAATTTAAGTTGCCCAACCTGCATTGTGCTATAATCCTCAATTTACCCTATAATACTTCCTACTAGTTATAATTTCTTTCATCAATTCGCGGGTCGGCGTTACGAGGGCAATAAACTTATATCGCGTGTTTCAAGTAGGTATTATTTGACAATGCCAATGCGTTCAATCACAATCACTAGATTAGTCGTTCGCCATGACTTAACAGCCTCCTTGTAATAAATTATCTTTATTAGGAATCAATCACGGGTACTTACGTAGAAGGCACGCGTTAATATCACGCTTGACCTTTGCAAATGCGTTGTAAATTATTTTTATCGCTTTTAAGTTAATGGTTTTAATGCGTCGCCGTACTTAGCGAGTGGGCGTAAATTATATGCAACTATGTGCATGGCTGCGCATAGTATGTAGAATGCGTGTGCTTTTAAAGGTAGGTACCTATACCTATTGAAAAGCTCACGCAAACTGTGCCTCCGTACCTACCTTTATTATCGCTGAGTCAAGCGATCGAAACCCGACGCAAATTTATTACAGACTGTTAAGGCGTAGGTAGGCTTCCGTTTAGGGAAGGCGTAGGTTTTATAACACCCTCATATACCTACGTAGATATATAACGTACTTTTCAGTCGCGAGATTACTTTTTTCACGCCAGCCCTAGCCCATGATCAGGGAGCCTGCCGCGAACCAACAACGAAATATCTACCTCTCTGTCGCACAAATGTAGGTACCTATTACTATTTCGTGCAAGGTTACCTAACAAAAAGTCAACTTGAATAATTAGGATTTCCGGAATCTGGATACACTGGTTACAGTGGTTACCTACTTAAACTTCTTACTGATGATTTATAGGTGGATATGTAGGTAGGTATCTTAAGACACGCATAATTTAGGTACAGTCAAGTGCAAAAATATGGGTTCATACAACTTGCTCAAAAAGATGCCCCATAATAGCTCTTATGTCGGTGAATTAAGGTTTTGGTACATTCATTTCATGAGAGTATTCATTCGATACATATTTTTGCACTTGGCTGTACTTAATTACAGATCAATAGTTCAAACTGTGCTCATCACGTTCCTTTAGGTTATTAACCTCAAAACATTAAATATAATTATTTTATTTCTATGATCTGAGCTGAAAATAAACCTGCTTATTAGTTATGAGAAACAGTTAAATTAATATTAGAAGGTTAAATTAAATTGCCCTATGTCCTGCAAGCGCCAGTTAGAGCCCGGACACATGTCCACGGTACGGCGCCGCGCCGTACACGCCTACACGGCTACGTGCAAAGAACAAAGGCCGTAGACGGTGCCCGGCGCCGTACCGTGGACATGTGTCCGGGCCCTTAGGTCTGGCTTTGCAATTAAAACTAAATTTTATTGCATGCAGCCAGGAATTACGGATTTACATGTCACATATGTATTAGGTATTCAAACTATTAGTTTAGTTATTAGTCAATAAGTAGGTACTCATCGCTATGATATTAAACAAGTATATCTATAGATAAGTAGTTGTTTAATATTTGACGTAGATAGGAAATTAACTATTTAGTGACCTACCTATAATCTGATGTAGTAAGTACTTAGGTACCTAGATACCTAATGATCTAACTTACGTAGTTCGAATTTTGTTCAGGAATTAAACCTAAGTGACTAGAACATTATTTTAGCAACTTAGTACATACCAAGTTGCACATTGGAGTGGCTACCTGACTGCACTTCCCAATAATTTACGATTCCTTAAGTACTCGTACCTACCACATAAAAGCTCGCTAGTAGCGGAACTATAACCAAAGTTTTACGGTCCACTTGTATTTCTTTTTAATGAGTGCTTTAGGCTAATTAGGGACGAAAGAAAGATGCTGTCATCTTTCTTGTATCTGTGGGCTTGAGTTTTTTTGTGAAACTTAGTAGGTGTGTTCGTCTGGTTTTCGTCATCTGTTCTAGGTATTTCATTATTTTTAAACTGCCCTATGGCTTGTTTAAGTAGAAGAGAACTTAGGTACCTATGTCTTGGCAAGTGGGGCAGGTACCATAACAAAGTTATTCCAGATTGGGTATACCAACAATAAATATTTTTTGTTACAGATCTCACCAAGATGGCATGAATTAGAAAGGATTCCTACCTTCTTCAAAACGAAGCCTAAAGGTAAGAATTATAGTTTGATTCCTACTAGGTATAGGTCCCCACGTCATCTGCCATTATTCACGAATTTATATTACCTAAGTCTAAAAAAGTGTTAAACCAGTTTTAATAAACGATTTTGTATATATTAGTCACATTTCAAACCGGCTCCGCGGACCAAAACCCGCCATGCTTCTTTTTTTAAATTTCCATTCCCCTTCTTCGCGATTTGCTGACACCTCTCCCAAGCAATCCACTCTCTGTTAGTATAAAAGAGATAGCTATAAAACACCCTCTCATACTACATGCGGTGGCTTCAGCGCGAGTGACAGAGATGGCAAATAAACTAACATGGCGTCAAACATGTGGCTGATACGGGAGCAGAGCAACTAAAAAGCTCTGACACACATTCAAAATGTGAGCTAGTGTGCGTATTGTCGTATACGGATTAAAAGGGTATCAGTTGCCAGGTGTTGTCAACTTTTGGAGCGCCATGAATAAATGAAAATATTTCCCTAAGTGAAGAATATTCCAAAATTTATTTTACGTATTATATAATTTTATTTGTATAAGTACATAGACGTATTTATTGTATAAAATTTTACGAAAACATACAGTTACAACTATTTTTATTGAAAAAATTTTTTGGTATTTTATTTGTTATTATTTTTATGAAAATCTGAAAATAAATTGTATAACCAACAACTAAGTACCTACAGTCAGCGTCATATAGTATGTAGCAGCCAAAGTGGCCAAATAGTTCGGTACACCATATATTTTGTATGGTGTGCCGAACTATTTGGACACTTTGGCTGCTACCTACTATATGACGCTGACTGTACAACTAGACTATTTTAAAATTGAGAAATTATTGTATAAAAAAACTAGTAGTCTTTTTACTGTGTGGATATTAATTTTTAATATAATATTACTGCAATCATAAACTTACATAACTACTCACAATAAAAAGATAATGTCATGTAACCTTTTTATTACGTTATGTGGATCTACAGCACGAAGTAAAAGATATAAATATATTTATATATGTTATGTTTAACTGCCTAGACATTTTCATAGTAAAAGTAATGTTTATAAAAAAATAACAATAGGTTGTCAACCAATGACATCCCAGTTCCATTTCTGGGAGTGCTAGTTTCAACTCATCAGCAAAGATGGCGCTGAAGACAATATTTAATTCATCGTACTTGGCAAACAAATGTTCTTTCTGCAGTTCGATGCGCGGCTTGCTCTATCTCTTTCGCTCATTCATTGTCGCGAACGAACGCGAAAGAGACAGTTGTAGAATAAAAGTTCTTTAAAAGAATAATGATAGTGGAATTATTTTGAATAGATACCTACTTACGCTGTTTGTAGGAATATAGGTATAAGTAATTAAAATAACGATTTTCTTATTTTAATTCAAAATACATACTTAACTGCCTGAATATTTATTTATTTCTGTTCATTGATGTTTTTGGTTTGTAAACATAGAATTTACCTAAACCAGAATATTTACCCAACGTAGCTTGAGAAATTAATGTAATTGCCTGTCCATTAACAAGGTAGGTACTTCAGGATTTAGTCATTCTACTTAGCTTGAGTTACGCAAAGCTCCCAGCGAACGGGAGTCCCTCTAAGCAAAAGCTTTCCAAGCTTCCATCACTACGTTATAGTTCATCGGGACATAAGTAGATGGCGCTGATCTCAATATTTTGCTAAACAGCAAACTTTTATTTTAAGAAATATTCAAAATGTAGTCACGTAGTTAGTATTACAATAACACGGTTGGTACTCTTATATTGACATTTAGGCGAAATGATGTTTTTGAACTAAAATACTCAAGAGATTCCCATAACTATTCGGAAAGATGTACTGGGGAAAGAAAAAGATTTTTTTTTTAAGTACTTATCCAAGTACAGTCGAGGGCATAAATATGTATACATTTTTGGACCTTATTTCAATGGAACAAGGTGAAAAAGTGTATACATATTGGTGCTCTTGGCTAAACCTACATACAGTCCAATCCCTGTAGGGAAGTCCGTGTACCTATGGAGATTTTGATTTGGGAAAGGTGAGTAGGATTCTCAGAAGACTTGGGTGGACAATCGTCACCTGGGGGCCGATTTTTGAGTGTCGAACACTCGACTTTTCACTCGAGATCTGTCAAAAGACTATGATGTATATACCTAGATATTTTTCTAGCAGGAACAGAATTTGCTTAGTGCTTAGGTACCACAATAAAAATATCGACAAGTACTAGTTATCGATAAGTACATACTTACTACTTCAACGACAAGACGTATTTTCAATGAATAGTTATTTATTATAGAGCAGTCTACATGAAACTTTCAGGGTGTATAGTATTTTTTATTTATCTTGATTGTACCTATAGTGTAAAATTTGTAGAGAGAATTTGCGTTGTATAGAGACACAGACACAGATTTACTATGGGATCAAAAATGGGTTTGGGATATACTCAATGTTGTATCATTCTGCGTCAATTTGAAAGATAATTTGGGTGTGGGTTTATCATGGAGTGACTTATGGGAGAATTAATTCAGTGACACGAAGAAAGAAAGTTACAAAAGGGTTTCAAATTGTTTTCTAAAGTATGTAAAATATAAATAAATTTATAGTTTGGTTACTATTATCTATTTTTAACGCACCCTATTATCCTATATTTTTCTTTGTATTATCTCTATGACGTTGAAGTGGCACTTATCGATAACAGGACTGTCGATGTTTTTATTTTGTCAAACACTTAGACGTCAACGTTCGTGCTAGAAAAATATCTAGGTATAAATTGATGTATTATTTATATTGTATCGGTATATTTTCCAGCTATGATGTCATCATTTTTTGTATGGAAAAAAACATTCTTTTCTTCGAAGACCTGCTTCCAAAAATATACCACACCATTAGATTTCAGCCATTGGTATCGTATCTACCTAAATAATAAAGTTAATTTTCAAAACACAGAAACACACAGAGTTTTGGTTCTTCCTGATAGGAAACAGTTGAATGAATTTTTCTTGATGAGCCCTTTCGTTTGAAACCCCAGTCACAGATTATATAATAGTTCTTCAGTCGAAGAATTTTTTTTATACTTATAAAAAGTTGTAGACGCCGTAGCTGAAAAATATGTCGTAAGCGTCCTAGGTGACGGTTGTCCACCTGAGTCTAAAATACTTGTCTTACATACTACTACTCACCTTTCCCGAAAAAAAATCCATAGGTATAGGTAGGAGCGGACTTCCTTACAGGGGCTGGAGCTGGACTAATGAGTAGGTATCTTATCACTAGGTATTTGTTATAATTCTAAGTGTTAGCTTACAATGCTTGTCATACCCTATACCTGCCTACTTTTTGTAGGTAACTTTAAAGTTAAAGTCTGAGCATTAAACAATGTAAATTATAATAAACAACTTATTAAAATTCATGAAAACAGTCCTTTCTTTGGCCAAAGCGTAACGGCGCAGCGTTTTGTTTGTCGCTTCTCGGAACTACCGACAACTGACCCAATTTTCTATAAAAATTCAAATGAGTTTTTTGCTAAGAGAAAGCTAACTGCTTACACATTGCACAACCAGTACTGTGCGAGATACTAACCGAGAAAGTAGTGTTGTGGAGTGTCTAATATGTTTAAATTTGGAAATTTTATAAATGTAAAATCCGTTGGGAAATTTAAAATGCGCGTAAGCAAGAGTTTGCTGCTGCTGGTAGTTTCGGGCAAAAGAGGCAGATGGCGTTGAAAACTATTTGTGAGCCTTTTCAGGTATGTTATTTTATTATCTTACCATTTAAATTAATTCTCAGTTTGTGTTCTTAAAAGATTACAAATTGAAAAGTAGGTACCTACCTAATTCACGAACTTGTTCGGATTTTTTTTTTATACCTGAATAAAATACTATATTTATTTTCTATCGGTGTGGATACAAACTACGGAATAGTATAGATGAAACTAAAATTTGTATTCTACATACAAGCTAAGTAAGGTACAATTGAACCCGTGTTAGAATAGCACTTCCCCCTTTCTTCCCGTGGGTGTCATAGGAGTCGACTATGGGAACCGGGTTGAAGAGTGTTGTGGGCGATGGGCTAGCAACCTATCACTGCAATATCACATTTTCTCCATCTGTAAACCTACGATTGCTAAAAGTGGCACTGAAATTAAATTTAATGTGTTCTGCCCTTTTGGGAATACAGGCGTGAGTTAATGTAGGTACTTACTTATACTTATTTATGTAGGTATGTACGAGTATGTACAATTGAACGGTGAATCTAGATCGATGAAACCACATTTATCCGTGTAGGTATTTTATAAATTATGAGTATCTCCGTGTTTATCCAACTTACAAATATTATAATTAAGTCAACGTATAGTAGGATACCTACCTACGTAAATATCTATCCACCTACCTAATTAAATAATATGAAAACTTGAAAAGGTAGCAACGGCTCGTTGCATCGCAGTGTGTGGTCCACACAACTTTAACGAAATAAAATAACTACAACAGACCAAGCTTTAATGATAGCAACTTAATTTATCGCGAATGCCTGCCTCAGCGTGGCAACATTTAGTTAATTATTCAAGATGTTTAAGTAATCTTATCAAGTGATTATTCAGGTGTTTAGCCGGTTTATACCTAAGAGACCGCTAAAAGATGAGCTGAGATGAAAACAGTCGCGGTCACCTTAATTAAGTTTTTAGTTATGTTTATATATTACCTCCTATCTAAATTAATGCCTGGGGTATTTAAGGCTGCAAAGCAAAAACATGTAATTTATTGTAATGAAGTTTCTGATAAGCTACGCAAATAGGTAATGTACCTACTTAGGTACTTACCTAAATAAAATCGATAAAGCTTAGGTAATCAAATCATAGTAAGTATAAAAGTGGTAACTGGTGTATAGCTAGGTATATTGAAGAATCTAACGTTGTATTATTATAGAGAGGCATGTACCTAAATAAGTAAAGGTGACTCGAATAAGCTACACTAGACTGACGCACAAGTTGTCTTTTTCGTTCTATAAACAGAATTAATGTAAGTCATATATACCTACCTAGATATGATTACATTTATCGCTCTAAAGACGATTATTATCTTTGATGTCTTTAGATCGCCCCTAGTCTTTGGATGCCTTCTGATCTGATAAACTGATCGTTGATAAACTAAACATATTGTTTATTATTTATATACACTCTGACGATCTTTTTGTGAATTCATGCATTTAATTTTCTAAAATGACATGTTAATTTTCAATTTAAGAAATAAATAAATCTAATCTAATCTATTAAATTCTACTATATTTTTTCTTACTCTATGCAAAGAATTGTTATAGGTATATACCTAATATACGAATTGTTATAGGTATAGATCATCAGCATCTACGTGCCACTGACTCTGCTGGGCTGGACCTTCTCTGATAGACGAGAGGGAACGGACAGTATAGTGCGCGACATCCACGAAGGCGCGCCCCTCCACAGCCCAAGCCGCACAACTGCGCACAGATTAGTATGAGATTCGCTGTGGAGGGGCGCGTCGTCGTGGATGGCGCGCACTATTGTGACATACACCTTTAAATTTCCTAGCAGATGGCATTACGCCATACGGCAGCCCAGTGTTTCAAGCATTCGTCTGCCAAGAGGCGGTCATGGATCGCTACCTAATCCCGGCTCGTATACTTACCAATGACTTTTTCACAATGTGCGAAATATCTATTATTTAATATCAAATATAAAGAAAAACCAGACTAAAGTTATGTTAATAAACGAAGTCAAAGCCAGGGTTGCGATTGAAGTTGCTTATTAGTACTAACGAGGCAGTTAATGCGTGCGGCTGGCGGCGTGCAGCAGGCACATAATTTACTCGCGGAACACCCATGTTGCGGCTAAGGCCACCAAGTTCTCAAGCTTTATAAACATGAAAAACCTAGTATGTCATGCGTAAAATAAGTAGCAATAAGGGGTACAAATTGCCGGTACCCATCACCTACATTATTAGGTACATAGATAGATTTTTAAGTCTAGACTTGTGCAGAGTAATTACATAAATAGGTAGCTCAAAATTACATATAAGTATGTATTCCGTAAATATGATTTAAGTACCTCATAGCAATGTATAGTACCTTTAGGTTAGGTTTCTACCTAATACGTAGTCTACGTCCTATCAACTAACTAAGTAGGTATCTACTTTACTTGTTCAGTATGTTAAGTGTTACTCAAAAGAATAATGTGAACACCGCCTTACAAACTGGCCAATACTTCAATGTTTTTAGCCGCAGGCTAGTTTTTGAGTAGGTAAGTGTTGTACCATGTGGTTAAGAAACCACGCCGATTTCTGCTTAATACAATAACTCATTTAAAACACTAAGTAGGTACACCCCCCGTGATTCCTCCTAACGATTGCGGAAATTCTGCGGTTCTACATTATTCTAAAACGGCGACCAATCTAATAAGAATATCCACGCCAGATTTTTATGGGGCTCCTTCATAAGAGGGGTGTAAGTGAAAACATGCTCGGAAGCGGGGATATCCATGCAATAACTATAACTCATATAATTTCGAGAACCCCCGCTAGATGGCACGGCATGGACACAAGTAATCCATTTATTCTCGGGGCGAGCTTTAGTAGCTAACTCTTAAGCACTGCTGTTATATTGTCTTATTATACTTATTTATACATTTTGACGCATGCACACATTAGGGCTTAGGTATGCACAGAAAAACACATATTAGATAGATGCTATATTGTTCAGGGCAAACTAGATATGAGTATAGTAGTTTTATTTCACACTGAGCGAAAAAAATACTAATTATTAGTAAGTTTTAGTGAATCCCAAGACAAGGAGATTATATACTAACGGTTACAAAACAGTTTAGTAGTTACAAGGACAAATTTTTTGGTATTAGTAAATAACTACTATTATTAAAAACTGGTTTGTAACCGTCAGTATATACTTAATCTCCTAATCCTAGGATTTACTAAAACTTACTAATAATTCGTTTTTTTTCGTTCAGTGCAGGAGCGTGGGTTGGCCATTGTTGTAGTTGTGACACATACGAACACATAGACAACATGAACTGATAACTCCTACGCTGATGCACACATAGACAATGTGCATGTATAGCTCAACACACAACCATGGCTCACCCGCGCTCGTGAGATAAAAGTCTACCTATTTTAGGAAAAGTTATATCGGGAATTCGGGATAGATATTTAGCAGAAGGAGGATTATGATAGGTAGGTTAGGTATTGTTTCCAATTTATAACCATTATTACCAATGAATTTGTGATTTTATGCCGTTGTAAAATAAAAAAAAACCGGTCAAGTGCGAGTCCGACTCGCGCACCGAGGGTTCCGTACACAGTTCTTGTATATGTAGTTGTGTACCCGTCCCGACCCCATTAATTCAGGAACAATCTTAAAATAAAAAAACATGACAGCACCATCTATCGGCGCATTGTGTTACTAATTTGCGCGACTGAATAACTTAGTAGGTACGTATGTTGGTTTTTCAAGGATAATTCTTTATCACATCAACCGATTTCAATAATTGTTTTTTTATTTGAAAGAAGGTATTTTCAACGTAATTTTGTAAAACTAAATATAAAACAAAAATATATACAAAGGTGATTAAATTACAAACTTAGTATAGAAGAGTTTTATGATGATTAAAAAAAATAAAAACTAGATAGGGCTATGGCTATAATTTTCTTATAAAATATACATGCATATTAATGTTGTGTAATAATTTCAAATTTTTTTCTTCGTAAACTTCGGAGATAAGGGGGGGGAATGGTATTTTTTTTTACATTTTCCCTCGTAAATCGAAAAGTCCCCAACGAAAAAAAAAAACTAAAAATTGTTTCGGAATGTACAAGTCAAGCCCTTTCATATGATACCCCACTTGACATAGTTGCCAGACTTTAAAATTTTGAACCCCCTTTTATCTGTCATTATTCACAGAAAATAAAATAAAATAATTTAAAAAACCATCTTCTATGTATCTGGGTTACCCTTGTTTATAACTATTCCAAATTTCAAATCGATAGGATAAGTAGTTCCTGAGATATTTAGCGATGTGACAGACAGACAGACAGACAGACAGACAGACAGACAGACAGACAAAGTGAAACATATAGGGTTCCTTTTTTACCTTTTTGGTACGGAACCCTAAAAATAAAAACCGCAGAATTTCGAGCTCAAGTCCCGCTCCAACGCGCATAAGAAAACTTTTGAGTCGCCGTCATCCGAAGAATGTGGACTGCCATTACCGGCTGCTACCCGGAGGGGGAATCACGAAAGTTTCGAGCCGGAATTTTGCGGATGAATGTTTTAATTGCAACCTCGCTAGAATATTTTGTAATTGCGTGCCGTGAATGAGCGGAATTATTGTGATAACGTCACTGGTTAAATTAAATGTAGGTACCGCTACCGAGCAGTAAATTTCACCGGCGCGGGCATTTCACTTCAGCGGCCTAGTAAGACTTTAATTATTTTTCCACCTGGCCTAAATATGTCGATTGGTTTTTAATTAATTTTGTATTACCTTGTATATAGGTATCTATGCATTTAAATTAGCTATTTAAAAGTTCAAGCGCTAGAGTTTATATCTATAATGGTCGATCGGAGGTAAGAGCGTACTTAGCCGTAAAGGCCGGGGGCATTTTCGACGATGATTATCTAAAATTCGAACTCAGTTTTATTAACCTTACAACTTTAAAGGAAGAATTGTTTCCTTAACAGAAGGAGAAGTTTTAAGCTATCCACAGAGATACGTATACATGTCCTTTTATCCGTCGAGTTAGCGTAATCTCGCCTGAAAGACTTTCGCACGAAAGAGTTCCCTGCCCGATAGTATCTGGCTGGTAACAAAGAAAGTTTTTATTGTACAAGTTCTCATTCCCGGGCGGATACGGCCGTCTGCGTTTTCCAATTTAACAAAAAGATAGTAAAATCTACCCATTAGTTCCAACAGTAGGGAGGTATTGAACAACGAGCATTAGATTGGTGTTCACTTTATTTAAAGATAGGTACATAACGTAGGTACCTAAGCAATTTTCCGTGCATAAACTTTTATAGAAATTGAACTCTACGCTGAAAGGAATAAGGTTTGAATTTTATTGCCTGGGTGTAATTTAACAAATAGCGTGCTATAGAAAAATGAAGTTCCCATTAGCTACGGCAGCCCTTCGCCTGTTCAGAGTAATTTAGTTCCTCCAACAGTTTTTCCTTTAGTACACTAGCATTGTACACCAGTCGACTTACTGTATCGAGTCAATACCTAAATCTTCCGTTTATTGAAAGCTGTGGCACCATAGCAATATAAGAATGAGATAAGAATGAGATTGTATCACGAAATGGCGCTTATGTAAAGAAATAGCACCTACTGATATATAGATAAAATTGATACCTAAATAGATTTTTTTTTTACCCAATCATAAAACTTAGTAAGCCTCTGTTAAAAATGTGGTTATCAAATCAAATATAGGTAACTACACTAATGTATCAAAGTGACAGAGATAACTAAAATATAATAGTTCACTGTTTACTTGAACAATTCTCATGATAATTGAGTACTTGACGTTTCTACAAATCTTTGGAATTTTAAAACAAGAGATATATTTTAATACATTATTAGGTACTTGACATATTAAATCAAAAATCTTGATATCAAAGATATATCATAAATGCTTGTTTTCCTATCGTTATTTCGAGTATGACCTTCCAACCAATTGTAAGTCGGTTTAATGAGTTAATCTCACATAGGCACCAGTGCATAACATAATACACAGCTAGTCGCGAGATCATTTCCGAACCCGGGCCGCACAATATAATCCGCCGCGGTCTCAATACGGCAGCAAGTTTATGTTTGAATTTAAATGGGTACATTTTATAATAATGTCTTTGAGCCGAGCCGCTCCCTTGCCCCAGGGTTTTCTTTTACTCTTTTTATAATGTAATTTTCTTAAATCACCTTGGCCCTCTGTGAGCTGCGCTCCCCATTGTCATAGAATTATACCTACAATGTGGCGTAAAACAAAGCATTATCATTGCGTTATCAAAGCTTTTTTTTTTCGAGTTATTATGGTAGGTTTGGATGATAAGATAGTATGAATAAGTATTTTAATGGTTAATAATAAAAAAAAAGTAAAAAAGAAACATAAATTAAGTAAGTACAAATAGATGAGTTTGCACAGGTAATAGATTAATGATATAACGAATGCCTAATATTCGTACCTCGTAAGTGCCGCACCTCTTAATAAGGACGCTGCTTAAATCATCATTTCATACCTAAGTAGATGAACAAGGCCACTGAATGAATGAATGAATGCGTAACTCGTATAGCCACCGTTGCTGAAGAATGAATGAATGCGTAACTCGTATAGCCACCGTTGCTGAAATCAGCCTGGTCACATTGATCAACGTCTAAGTAGATGTAGGTATTAGGATACGTCCCGTTCTGATTGAGTTCACTTATCTGATCGTGAAACAATCCATGCTTTGTTTTTAAGGACGCATGTCAAATGCCCGCATACCTTCAATAATTTATTGCAGTTAAACAGTCAATTCACTGGCTCTAAACTGTTATCGCATCCTGAAAAACTTATTGTTTCCTTTCAACTTAACTTACACAGCTTACACCCAAGAACAAAAAGAAAACGGGACAATTGTGCATAGTTTTTTATAAAGTATTATTTATTGATCTTGTTTTCAGGTTAGTCTCGGTGGCTAGCATTTAATTATTTTAAACGCATATTGAGCGACAGTGGTGTATAGTGTACACCTATTGTTCGATCCATATTTTAATACTTAATGCGTTTTTTAATGAACCTGTAGCGTGATTTGTAGAAGCGGCTCAGTTTGAGACGCACGCGCAAGCGACTTAATTAACAGGAAGCGATTAGGGCCGTGTCCAAATGAACATTTCTATTTTAATTATAAAAGTGTTATTTTAATAACGCTTCCAATAATGAAAGTCGTTGAATAGATGCATTATAAATATTACTTATGTTATGTGTCTTTTGTTGTTTAACCTCAACGGGTTCATTTTATACATACCCCGCGTTATGTTTTACTTATTTACCTTGGTACCGGAAAGAAATATTAATATATTGAATAATATATCTTTCTTGTAGGGTACTTATCCATCTGTGTACGTATACTTATTTATGTGATATCCAATAAGTGTCTAAATGGCCTACAACTTACTTCCATCTCCCTGTAATTCTTATGTAGACACTGGATATTTTCTTACGAAGTGTTTATATAAAGAATAAGTTTTTTTTTTAAATTTATATCTTAGGTAATTTTAGGCAGGTTTATGAAACAAAAAAAACTTATCCGTCCAAATCAATTCCAGTCGATGACGAATTATTGTTTACAGAATAGACCACTAATGTTCCTAACCTAAACCAACAAATCAATAGGAATACATGTGACGCGTGACTTAAGGTTTATTAAATTTATCTAGTTAGGTACTTATATTTTACTTTATTTATAACTTAATTAAAACCTAGTGGACTTTATCTAATTAATCACTCGACCTTTCATAACCGGAAAGTTAATAGAGGTCAGCACTTTGTATTATACCTAAGCTTAGGTAATTAATTATATATAATTAAATATACGCTCATATAACGCCAGGTGCAGGTATTTAAGAATTAAGTTATTAAGGATACGGGCTTCATATATCAAGCAAAGCCACGGGCTAAAGTAAATCAATCGACAGAATCCATGAAAGAGTCATTCACCCCGAACATCTGTTCCCATAATAATGTCGCACACTTATCGCCGCTCTTGAATTTAAATATCGTATGCGACATGTTATCTACTGGTTGGTACCTAATGAGATTCAATTCAAGCCATTTGTGTGCGGTACAAGTTGAGTGGTGATTGGGAAAAGATCGGTTTAACTGTTTATAGTGCATTTAGATTGAGAGGCCCTTGTATCTATACGTATTGCGTCGCGCCGCGTTGTATAGGCATTCCTACTTTTGAGTTAACGTTTAAATTGATTTAAACTTTAAATCAGTCTACAGAATAATCTATAGAATAAAATGGAACCTAATCTATAGAGATTAGATTTCAAAATAGTTTGACAATTTCTTTTCAAGCACCAATTTTTGCACCATATGTTTGGTGTAAAAGATAGAGACTCTATTTAGTGGAGTTTTATTATTTAATCGCATTGTGACAGTAGGTATTAATCAGTCCGCTTGTCTAAGGGTAAACAGCCCTAAAGATAAGCTAATTATTTAATCTATTTCAAAAGATCGTATAAGTGATTTCTTACACATATCAAAAGCTATACCTAACGTTATAGTTTCCACTAAAGTTCAATGTTAAATGACATCATAAAAATGCATATTTGACGGTAGTTGTTGAGACGATATCTGTTTACGGAACACACAGGGTGTTTTAAGCTCTACCACCATGTTTTTAGCAAATAAATGATTTATGATTTTAAAGAATCTAGGTTGCAATTCGTGTTCCTACGACGTGTGACCATTCGAAATAAAAAGTGCTACTGTTGCACTACTAATTATATTGCTTAGCGCACCGGACAGACTATAGAAGAGCCAGTGTCAAAATATATTTAGTGCTAAAAATACGCTATCATGAACAGATTTAAACATAAATAGATTTAGACTGGTAAAATCCAAATTAATGCCGATTGCAGACCTAGTATTTTTCGATATTTTACATAGGTATATTTCTCTTTCATTCAACTCCGCGAAATCACAGACGCAAGATATATCCGCGTCAGAACGTATTGTCTACGACTTACACACAGAAAAAAGCTTCGTCACAGTTAACACCAACTCAATCTTCGTAATAAGCAGCCGAGCTATAAATCATATCTAATAATAACTATGTTTACGCTAAGCTCGAATCGATTCCCGGTCTAAATATACCATACGTCCGCTCTCCCCGCCGGCAGACATAATAATGGGGATTGATACCCGCTAGTTATCCGCCATATTTTCTCTGACGATTGCCGCGCTCTGATTGGTCGATCGGACAACATGGTTGCCACGTGTTTGTAAAAAAATATTTGTATTCAGAACTTGGTGTGAGTCTCGAAAGTCACTGGCCAGTTACAATTAAGTACAACGGTTTTTTTTGCAGTTTATAACTAGGTGGGTACCTGTAGGTACCTATCTATAATAGCGGATTTGGATTCTGTGCATGATGTTTGCTCTCTGTCTTACTTTTTTGTCAATTTATATGATGGGAGTTTTTGTCCGTCAGTTGGCGAAACAAAATATTACAAACATAATTATTAATCCTAATTAAATTATATTAATATTATAAAAAAATACAATTACACTAAATGAATGAAATATGAACACGGAATTTAAGTAATTTTTAGTTGTTTATTTTATTTTAAGTTATTTTTAGTGGGTGGTGTTTTTTGGTGGTGGTCTTAAGTAATTACCTAAGTATCTAATTACACATACACATTTATGCTCAGTGAAAAGTTAGGGCTGATACCTTAATTGAAAAAAAAAACATGCAAATGAGATAAGTTCCTGCCTATACGTAATAAGTACACTGAGCGACAAAAATACTAATTATTAGTAAGTTTTAGTGAATCCCAAGACAAGGAGATTATATACTAACGGTTACAAAACAGTTTAGTAGTAATTAGTAGTTGCAAGGACAATTTTTTGGTATTAGTTAATAACTGCTATTATCAAAAACTGTTTTGTAACCGTTAGTATATAATCTCCTTGTCCTAGGATTCACTAAAACTTATTAATAATTAGTATTTTTTTTCGCTCAGTGTAAGGATGTTAGAATAAACTATCAGGATAGAAACCAGATAGGTAAGTAGGTACATAATATGATGTAGATTTACCAGATTTTTTAAAAAACGTTGTATAAACGTTTGAAATAACCCAACAATATTCCAAGGAAACTTGGTTGGCGGACGCAAGATATTTTAAAGACAGAGCATTCAGTTTAAGTTTTTTACGTAGCGGTCGCCCGGAGTATTTTCATCCCGCGACTTGCGAGATTTACGATCAATTTGGACGCTCAGCAATTCAGCACTTCCATCCCGCAAACATATCTGCCAATTGTGCTTTGAATAAAAGGATTGGGAGTATTCTTATACTTACGGTGCAATGCCACTGGCTATGCAAATGCTGATAGCGGCGAAGACAGAAATGTGACCGGTGCCTACATCTTTTACCTATACCTACATTTATGTGGAAATATGTCTTGAAACTTAAAATGATCTCGCAATTTGCGTGTAAAGGGACAAGTCGTAAGTACCTATAAGGCCGACCCAATATGAAAATCGAAAAAAAAACACTTGCGATTTTGTTTAAAAAAAATTAACGGCAAGAAGCCATCAAGTGTTTGTCGTCTTGAGGTCATGTTTACTAAACCTTAATTGATATTTCGTCTTGGTTCTCCCATTTTTGGAAAAGTTGCATCGGCCGGAATGGCAATTGCAGGCTTCAAATAATACTTAGTACTTATGTTCAAACAAATACCTACTTCTGACAAAGCTCCTCAGCCCACAATGGTCTCCTTTAGGTACCCTTCACATTAGGTTACCGAACCGTAATTATTATGACTTTATTTACAGAGTTAGTATACTTATCCACTAGTGATATTACCTGTGCAGTCTTCATGCCAGAAAACGACTTAAGATACCTCTGCCGAAACCGGCACTTAAACGGAGCTGATAGGTGGATAGGTACTTCGTTCATGTTCGCTGACATAAATAAACCAATTCTAGTCTAATATCCTGCAAAAGTAATTCGCAGAGTTTCAGTTTTGCGGTAACGGATTAACTCGTCACAGAGAGGTTTACTGGAGATACCAGTGCCTTCCACTTTAACGCTGAACACGCCCTTTTCACCCAACCGTAGTTGATCCAATATCGACCTAATGTCAGTAAAGATAAAGTTTAATTTTGAATGGTAATAAAGGAGCTGATTGGTTGGATTTACGTTGTTCTAGTATTTGTTCGGAGTAAGTTATTTAGTTCGGCTTAGATGACGTTTCCGGAGCTGTGGCTTTGGTATGCCTTTGGTTGCGATTTCAATTTCAAGTATGTGTGATTAATATTTAGCTGTCCAACTAACTGCTAAGTGTAAGAGAAAATTTGAGGTATTATTTTTAGTTAGGTACAGTTTAATTAAGGCGATATATTGGTTGAAAGAGACGCGCGTATGTTTTTCGTTCACGACAAAACGGGATGCAACAGTCTCCGGGAATGGCTTTTTTTAGCCAAATCTCGATAAATATCTGACTGTGCGCAGATTTATTAAATTTCCTCTTGTCAGTACCTAGATGAGGTAAAATACCATCATATTAACCTAATCGTGTCTTTTAATAATGCGTTGTTTTAGTAGGCTGAGGTAAAAAAAGGAAAATATAGACTCAGCTTTGGATTTCTTTTCTATCGAGAAAATTTTAAGCAATTATGTTTCGGCTATTGTCAGTACCACAATCATATAGTCAAGAATTATATATCTGAAAATCTGTCCCTATTGTTTCCCCGTCTGGGCAGAACAGCGTTTCAAAGTTTCTAAATTTTTCAGTGTAGCGCCTTTAGGGAACACAGATAATTTTTTTGTAGAATAAAAAAAAAACAGAATAGTAAAGAGAACTTTTAGACACTTCTGTGGATAAATGAGTAGGTACTACATCTTGAACGTATTTTTTTTCATTCACAGTAATTCTAACTTTTGTAACATGCGCATATAAGAATAACAAATCAGCTGTGACATGCGGACGGCTAAACAGAGATGACGAAACTATAAGTGTTTCGTTTTAGCTATTTTGGCTACGGAACCCTAAAAAACTTGAAGGTAAACAAACGTAACATCCGTGATATTGAGTTCCCAACTAGTATGAGCCGGCCTGTAATAAGCGTTAGGCTGGGTAACTACCAACCTAAATAGGTAGCCGTGGTTTAGTCCGCTTTGAGGATCCCTTGCGAGGTAATTTAATATATAGTCCCGGGTTACAATTGAGGAAACCACAGGGTACGGGGAATTACTTAACGCGAACTTGTTTTTGTTGATGTCAGAATGGAAACTTGGATTATTGTCGCCATCAGATACTTAAATCAGAGCAAATAAAGTGCACAGTACCTAAACCTGAACATGACTCTCTATACCTACACCTTTTTATAAATATAACCGTTTGTAGGCAAACTTTCTGTCGTCAGAAATCGTTGAGTTTACAAGAAACATTGTCCATTTAAAACGCCTGCAAAGTTTATATAAAAAAAATTAGACCTATTTTAGAATTCTCTAAAATGAAATTAACATGACAGAGGCAGATCTCTGTGAAAGCGGAACGATTTCTCCAATAGAAATATAAAGGACATAGAAAAAAATATGTTAATAAGTTCCTTTGGCGCGGTCCAATTTCACAAACAACCCATTCATATTCATACCCTGCCCGTTGTTACGCAACGTCATCCATAGCCTCGTCTTTGTTTCTTTTTGTTAAATTACCTCGACCCTGCTGCTGTGGCCTTTTACGCCTGAGGGACAATTTCCTTTTTAGGGTTCCGTACCCGAAGGGTCAAAACGGAACCCTATTGGTGTTAATATTTAGTATAAAAATGTGAGCCCTTAACTTCAATAAAATTACCCCAATTTATAGATCAAACGTGTAGATACTTATCATCAACCTGTTACTGCACAATAAAGCCCGTAGATACAATAAAGTGCTGACATACAATAGTTAGTAACGACCAAAAAGCGATCGTAACATATCTATATTCCTATACAGATCTGTTGACGAATATATTTGGTTAATTTGGCTGTCACTATAACTATATGTGTTGAAATGTAAACGTACATAATTTATATGAAGACATTTTTATAAGTATAGTGTGCTGTATGACTATATAGGTATTAGTCCAATTTGTATTTTATCTTTTAGCTATAATGTCAATGTCAATGTCAATGAAAAGTCGGTTCATATTCACGCCTACTTCAGTTTTTTTTTTATTGTAGGTTCTTATTTGTTTGTCATTATGTCATCGTCGGCCTTATCTTTACCCCCTAGCTAGGTAGATGCTGGCCAAGAGCAATCCCATTATTAATCATAAAAAAAATGTAAATCGCAATATTGCAGCTATACTATTTAAATATAAATCACCTACCAAAGTGCTCTATAATGCTCTCCATTACAGTAGAAGCACAGTTATTAAGCATGCTACCTATTAGCCGTCTAGCCACTATAACCAGTCGCTTCAACTTAATTATTTAATATTCTGCGACCGCGAATCATAATGAGTAGATGACTTTATCAAGAAAAACTCTCATTTCGTATTTTACGAGAAAATAGATAAAGGCCCCGCTGAATAGAGGCTTCGAACGCGACTGATTTACATGTAAATGTTAATAACTTAATCAGAGGACTCTCAAGGCGGCCCTGCGAACTCGTTTAAAGACTTATGGTTTATTTTATACGGAGTCTCGGCTTTTGGGTAGGTATATACACCTACCAAGTTACAATACTGGGCAGTTCACTTTATTATCATCACGCTGCCTTAAAAATTACTATGTAAAGGACTTCATGTCACGAGTACAGTGATACAAACGAGGCCCTTATTAGGGCCCACGACCGACGCATTAACTCGGACGATTATGCCAAGCTCGGCAATGCAGGCCAAGATAAGAATAAATTTATATCAAGCCAGATATGCACGTTAATAGCAGTCTAGATGTTTCCAGATGGACCTCGTTTTATACTGGACTAATGCATAAGTAAAACGGTGTTATTTTTATAATTATATTAATAACAGTGAGGGAATTTTCTCTAAAGAGCAGTGTGTCTGTTAATGTTCATGCATTTTGCATTTTGTGCACTTATTTTGAAATAACATTTACCCTCTTAGTTGGGTAGCCTTTAAAGATAGCTGGCGTAATGAAAACTGTTATTTATTTTGTAAGCGAGTGCTAGGGATGTTTTTAACATATTTTCTTCAGTCTCAATTTACATTTCGTTGCATTATAATTATAAAAGCAGAGAGCGAGGGCCCTCCCCCGGCTAGGGCTGGGCACATTTAGATTCATATTACTTCAAATTTATGCGAAATATCGTACAATTTAGACCAAATAAACTCGAGAGTATCTTTTGAGTTCATAAATTAAGGTTCTTTATTGTGTTGTGCTATGAATATTTACATATTATGAGTTTTGTTTGGTTGGAGATACCTATACTAAGAGGTGTGAAATAATTCATCATTGACTTGATACATCTAATAGGTGTACAATACAATACAAATATTCTTTATTGTTGACCAAATAAAATACACTAAAACAAATAATCTTATCGCTAACAAGCGATCTCTTCTAGACACCACATACTGTATCAACATATATTATATAAGAGTGGTATATTACGACGGTATTAAGTAACGTTCAGTAGACACTATACTCGATCGCTGCACATTGTTTCTATAACTTCCTGTAAAAAAAATAGTCTTACGTTGGCGACAGCCTTCATTAAATCTAAGGGGAAGCTAAACAAATTACATCCAAAAATACATTCTCATAATGATGTATCGGAAGTCAGCACGTGCGTATCAACACGCTGAATAAAGTTTTGCGAGCGCATATTTTCCTACACGTCGTCAGGGCTCACAAACTCCATGAATCCCAATGTCCCGGAAAATATAACAAGCCGATTTATATTCCGACCCGGCTCGGGGCCGCTTTTCTATCATAGAAATCTGGAGCTGCCCACCGTAAAATATAGAAGGCCTTATTGGGAATATGTGTAGCATGTGGAATTAGTTCCATTGCCTTCGGAGGTTACGTTATGTTACATCTTTAAATCTACTATCGGTGTGAGTAGGAAGGTATTTATTAAATTGTGTGGTTGTAACGTTAGGTTACCATATCCAATCCATGTACGCAGAAATTGGAATCTTCAATAAAAGTGAAATACGTGGCATTCTCTTGCACGATTCTAAAGAGAACAATCTGATCAGATTCGTGAGTCGCCGTTCGTTCAGCAAAATTACAATTAGCTATTGGTTGTTATCAAGTTTATGGGCATTGACCGTAAAAGCGATCTTGATTAGGCTGTATGAACACGTGTAGGAAACAATAATTACATGATAATAATAAGTAGGTACCTATACCTAATTGGGCAGCTGTACCTACCTATATGGGTGCCACGTACTATAGCCACGAGGCATGTTGCATCAGTTGCATGCTCATTTTGCGTTCTAAACTTAAATTTTCAATCACGCAGAACAGTTGCATCCTGTGCGGCACAGGGCCCGAATGCCAAGAGGGTGGTAACGAAATAATGCCCATTAGGCCGCGGGGACGCGAGACAAAGGTTTTCGTTAAGGGACGCGTTATTTTTATACGCCACGTCCTCTGAATAACAAACTCGACCGGGTTTTCTTCGTAAAATATCTTCATACGAGGCGGAATTACGAATTTAATTCTGATCATGCGCTTTCGGCTTCCTCCCTTTCTGAACGTCAACAGATTTTCTGTTTTGATTTACGTTTACGTTCTACCAAGATTGATGTATATTTAAAGGATACTTGACGTAACAGCGTCTTACAGCATGTTTAAAAATATTTCTCTTGAATTAAATTAAAAAACGGACAAAAAATAAATTGTCATTTCCCGACCTTTTTATATTTCCTTACGTCTCTGTTTTCACTTCAAACTTAATTAGACTTTATAGAGCGTTCCTTCCCAATTTCGTTTTACTCTCGCGTCAGAGACTTATTCATTGGAGTGAAGGCGGCGGAGGGGGTGTGCGAAGGGACGGAGGGGAGGGTTGGCTTGGCCCGAAATAGCAAATAAATGAGACGAAAATGTAAATGTTGCGCTTCGGAGATGAAAAGCGCTCGCCGCTGTGCTCTTGTTAAGCTCATCGCAAATGTACCAGAATTAGAGGCGCGGCTAAAATAATTTTCAACGCAGATGCGACGAGATTGTACTGGATGCATAAACAACGCACTCTGAATAAACACGGCTATATCTACTCCGGCAGACTTTTAACTTTGAATATAAAAATGAACAAAAATACTTGACCAAAAGGACTGCCTATAAGGCGGGGTTCGTCATCAGCCTATATACGTCCCACTGCTGGGCACAGGCCTCCTCTCATAGATAGTGTTTTAGATATTGCATGTATTTATGTATGGTGGTTCAATTCTCATAAAGTACCAAGGCCATTGAAAATTTTGTTTTACGGACACTACGCCGCTAGTAGGTATCTACACTGAAGATGCGTTTTGCGTTTTTATTTTATTTTTATATTTAGGCATGGTTTTATTCATAATCTACATACTTACTCTGTATTAGTTTTATTTATTGAGGTATGCAACAAATAATATTTGTTAGGTATAATTCATCTGCAGCATTGATATCTGCAAACTCAATCAGTATTTTTTCACTTAAGCAGCTTCGTCCCATTTCAGTTATTGCAATATCAAATAAAGCCACGACCACACAGGGGGAGCCTCCCCACCGCAATGATTCAGTGTAATCCGACTCGACATATGTCCGGAGTTATGTCACATGTGGACTTATATTAAACGCACTTATTTGGAAAAACAACCACATACTCGTATCCTATATTTCACATTGCCAAAACCCTTATAACGTTGAAAGAAAGCCTAATTTTGCTCGAATTGTTAATGTTTGGCGACGGTATTAAGATTTTTTTTTTTCTTGGATACCTAGGGTAAGTACATAGTTAAGGGCCATAGTTTTTCTTAAACACTGTAAAACATAATCTTACACATTAATAGCAACATGCAGTCAACATAAGAAATATTTCGATGTGTCATCCATCTCTGCCTTATCATCTAGATACCCCGGACTTCAAGTTGAGGGAGTTTTCATGCGTTAATATTATGACCATTATGACATTTTATAATATATACTTTAAAAAAACAGTCCTAGCGATATTTAATAGCGAACTTTGCTTAGTGTGCGATAATATAATGCATACCCATTTACTTGGACGATACAAGACGAACATAGATGATACAAAGCGCTTGAGTGCATTTGGAATATTTGGATATATACTCGTATCCTTAACTACCAGTTAAAAGCTTATTCACCTTCAGTAGGTATCATACCATAACCTAGGTATACCTATGTCATAATATGTGGGTAGAGCAATAAAACAGACATAAACCGCGAAACAAAGACATGCATCAGCTCCCTAAATTATGATATGCAACGACACACAACTGCGCTAATATGGCGGTATACTTATGCGGTCACAGTCACAGTACCTATCTGCCTATCTGTGCAAGTGTGCATCTCCCCGGAATACGACTCCCATATACACCGTACCTATCCAAGCGCCGTAATGACGTCACGGAGGTGCACATACATTATATTGTGACCGGGTAGTACGCGTATCTCGTCAAATCATCATGTCAAAACATAACATATATTATAGGTAATCGTGACTCGGCCTTGGCAGGGCGTCGTTAAATGTGACACAATACTTTGATGAATGCCGCTGTTTCTAAGATTATCAGTTTATAAAGTAAACAATTTTATAGATCGTCTGGTTAAATTAATTCTATTAGGTATTTCTATTTTATAAAAAAAATATCAGTAATTTATTGATATTCAAATTATAATATTACACAATTGTAACATTACGAAACTGATTAAGTTTAGCCTACGTTTCCACTGGTTATTATACTTCTAGAACTCTTTTGCCCTTGTTAATCTATATATATAAAGTTGATGGGTGACTGATTAATCACCGCCCCGCCGAAACTGCCGGTCCTAGAAATTTGAAATTGACACTATAGTTAGGTTATATAACGGAGGCAAGGGATAAGACGGGATTTTTGGAAATTCCACCCCTAAGGGGGTAAAACAGGGGTGCAAAGTTTGTATGGGGGGCAATAATTTTTTAAAGGTATAGACTTGAAACTTTGTACAAAGACTCCTTAAAATAAGACAATGAAAGTAATATCTGCGTTTTTAAAATTTTCGTCTCCTAAGGGGTTGAAAATAGGGGTGAAATATTGTATGGGGAGCAATTTTTTTTTAAAGTGAGAGTCTTCAAACTTAGTATGAAAGTTCCTTATATTAATACAAAAAAAGTAATTTCAGCGTTTTTCGAAATTCATCCCCTAAAGGGGTTAAAAAGGGGTTCAAAGTTTGTATGAGGAGCAAATTTTTTTTTAAGTGAGGTACTTCAAATTTCATACAGATACTCTCTGTTTAAATAAAACAAAACTAATTTCTGCGTTTTTTGAAATTCAACCCCTAAAGGGGTTAAAAAGGGATTCAAAGTTTATATTGGAAGCAAAATTTTTTTGAGTGAAGTACTTAAAATTTCTTACAGTAACTGTTAAAATTAAATACTACAAAACTAATTTCAGCGTTTTTTTTAATTCATCCCCTCAAGGGGTTAAAAAGGGGTTCAAAGTTTGTATGGGGAGCAACATTTTTTTAATAGAGAGACTTCAAATTTTTTACAGAGTCTCTGTTTAAATACAACAAAACAAATTTCGGCGTTTTTTTTTAATTCATCCCCTCAATGGGTTAAAAAGGGGTTCAAAGTTTGTATGGGGAGCAACGTTATTTTAATTGAGAGACTTTCATTTCACAAAAAGACTGTTTAAATGATTTCAGGATTTGTGGATTTGGATAGATGTTTGAAACGAAATTTCTACAGGTCCATAATTAAATACGTACAGTAACGAAGAGAAAACGACAAGATACGTGCCAACTCACACAAAAAATAGCCTAAGTAAATGAGAGTTTTTAACCGATAAGTAGGTACCTAAAGGGATTTTTAGAGGGGTTGAGAATTTGGGTTGACGGATTTATATCTGTACAGCATATTAATAATTTGGTCTCACCGGGTAAATGTACCACAATTATTATACCGTTTCCTGGATATTAAGATGTTTTAACTAAAAACCGAGCTCTACGCAGACGAAGTTGCGGGCAACAGCTAGTTAATTAATAAGTTCACATTCTGCTTCGTTCATTGGAGTGTAACGAAATACTCACGGTATTAGCATTAGGATCGAAGTGGTTAATTATAAATAAGGTTGATATCAACGGAATTAACTGTCCTTAGTTCATAAATATATATATATATATATATATATATGTGCATATTACGATACTATTTCATCCATGTGAGGAGGTCTGCTGTGCCCTGCACTCCCGGCATTGGGACGTATAGGTAGGTATAAGTTCATGATGACGATAAAGATGTTTGTTTGTCATTTAGAGATACAACCGTAGAGAATATACATAAAATGAACGAAACAAAGGCCCAAAAAAACTACCATAAACCTATAGAAGAGATTTAACCCGGAAACATCGATGTTGCCTCAAAAATGCTCTAACTCTATTATATCCAACGGTTGTATCAAATTTCTGTTATGGCCGTGTCGTTGGCCCGACCCGATAAAATCTCCTAACCTGTCTCATTACCATGTGTGTAAGTATATATATAAGTTGGTCGGTATGTACGATGCGTATCTGAGTGCATCGTTGCATCCGACGGGTAATAACTGCCTGCAAGATGCCTGATATTGCGCTTCTTAGAACTCAAGTGCGGCACGGGTTGCTTTTTGCATTGCTGTGTTATTTCTCGTGTTGAAGGTTGAAAAGATACCTATGCAATAATGTAGTTATTGTTAGCTCATAGGTATGATGAAACGAATCGCGTAGGTGTATATTAAGGTCCTATAATTATATTGAAACACGGGAGCTTACTATACCTAAAATAAAAGAGGATATGCTTTTTAACATTAAATTCAATGTTGTTAGTTAGCTGAATTAAAAAAAAAACAACATAACTTTGACTTAATTTGGCCCTGAAACCAATATTCTCTTACGTTTTATTATTAGGTAAGGTAGTGATATTCCCAATTTCCTGATTAAGTATAGATAATAGAATTACAAAAGCTTAAATAATAAATTTCTCATTTGCGTGAAATGGATCTCTTAAAATGTAGCTATTATTAGAAGCCAAATCGGAACATCTGAAATATTGATTGTACTTACCTACATGAAAATGAATTAATTTGTCGGAGTGGAAAAACGGGGACGCCCTCCACTCCTGTATTCATCCGAATCCCGTAAATATTTTATTGCCGAAGAAAAAATACGCGACGTAATATTACCGGGAAATATCGGGTACATTTTTCAATCTTATTCTTTAAGTGGTACAAGCGATGAAAATAAATTTAGCGCTTGTGGGCATTTATTGCCGAGATTTCTAGAGCTTTCCCGGAGTGTTTTCTCGCGTAAATGGGGAGGATTGATTGAGGAGGAGCCTCTTTGAAGTGCTTACTTGCTAATATGAGGCGAATTCCTTTCGTTTTATTTTTAGAGTACCTATTCTTTGTGAAAACTGTGCCAATTAAAATAGAGACATTATTTACACTAGTACCTATGTAAAAATGTATACCTACTACTACACTATGTAAATATAGTACCTAACCTAGTAGGTATCTAAATAGCTAGAAGTACTTATTATTTGACTCATATTTATTGAGAAGGTAGTACCTAGTACCTATGCATAAATAATTATATAAGTACAAGTAGTAGGTATTCTTTTAAATGAACGATAAAACACACCAAATAAAACGTGATGTGTTTGAGCTATAATTAACTTCCTTGCTACGCTGACAGGTATTAAATGTATACAACTGAATACTTAAATAGATACTTACTAACCTATTATAGAACCATCCATGCACGCATGGCTTTTTTTTACTATTTTCTCCAAACAGCTTCTGTGCATTCTTGAACAGTCAATTCGAAAAGAATTCGTTTTGGAAAACTAAAATTGAAACTGATTCCAAAAATATTTTTAAAACACCGCGCGTGGGAAGCCGACAATTGGGATGCCTCAGATTTTTTAACAGACAGTATCACAAATCAAGTTAATTGGGTTGTTATCTTGACGTGCACGAGGTGTTGACGCTAGCTATCTCAGGAAATCTGAATAGACTTACTAAATTATGAATGTACTATTAGTTTTATACTTAGAAATGAGAAATGAGTAAATGAAGATCCATGAATAATGTGAGTGCCGTTATAATAGTTAGTAGTGGCGGAGCGTCCATACCACTCGATTCCCACCGGCTTGCCTAATTTTCAGCAGTGCAGTTCTTTTACTACGGCTCATGAAGAATAAGAAAGACAAATTGTTTCCGGCTTCCCTAAGAATATTTTTGTCGCGCCGCCACTGAGAGTTAGGTCTAATCCATAGATAGTCTAATCAGTCTAGTCTAATCAGTAGATACCTACATAGGTTAGTTATTTATACCACCAACTAACAGGTGACCATACAAAATGTGGACTAATCCGATCCGATTGAATTGCATACTAAATAATGTATAGGTATTTATTTCTACTAAGAATGATAAGTATCACATTTTCAGCATCTTTTAACTTACAACTGCTAGAACTGGCACTGATCATTACATTTCAAGTTCTCTGCCTACCGCTTTTATTAAACAGGGGTTATTGTATGTTTTTTTGTACGTTATGTGATTTCTACTTACTCTCAAATGATATAAACATTAAACATAAATAAATTATATTTTAACAGTCTCGTGATTTATCTAAGTTAAACTCAACAACGAAAACATTATGTCTCGCTCTTTCAGTAACCATAAACTTTTCGGTTATCCAGGCAATTGTTGAATATTTGTTAATAACATACAATGTAAAACAAGGAGACTCAGAACTCAATACAATTATTTATTTGGATCTGCCGTTGTTTAACTGGTTCATTTCCCTTAAAAAAAACAATGAGGGAGGGTGAGGAACTTGCGATTGGTTACTTTTTATGTTTATCGACCATAATATGTTTAAGTGCATATAATATGTTTACTAAAAAGTACTCAACATGGCTTTAAAAGGCAAGTAAACTCACGTTTTAGGTTAAAAGGAGGTAATTTATAATGTAATCGTTTATTGTGAATAAATAAAAATCTAAATCTAAATCTATCAATGAACATGTTTGACTTTTTAGTGTTCAGTCTCAATCAGCTCACGCATTTAGGTTAGGTAGGTAAAGCCGTGGCAGGAATTCGGTAGAACTTTTTAACGTTATCACAAACTACTTAGAAATGTACCTTATGCCTAGAACAGATACTATAGATGATTGACCTGTGCGCTATTACTCCGTTAGACACAACTTCCGTTCAAGCAATTATAGCCTTACTTCCTTACTACTTTTGGCTTCAAATGCTTTACACGTTTTTCTTTGTTCCAGGCTCGTAGCTGGTAAGGTTCGGGCGCGGTTTAACGCGGTCGACCTTACAAACAGGTGAGGCGGCGACGCCACGCAGAACATGCTACTAAGGTTTGAATTTCAACTTTATTCTTTATGGGATTAAGTACCTATTATATCGCTTATTTATCAATTGCTATTTCGAAAAGACTAAGTGGAAGCTGCTTTAATTATGGATATAACGGTAATTGTAACTCTATAAGTTATAAAGAGTATGAGTATGAGTATGAGTATAAGTAGGCACCTATACATTTTATCTAATTCTAAATACTCCAAGTCATTGTCCATACTTAGTTATAGGTACCTGACCTAAGTACAATCATTAACGGAGATTGTTGAGCCACTAGCCAATCTTCGCATTCGCAACATGGACATTGGATGTTTAATTCACATTGGGCCTGACACGACATCGGGTAACACCGGTCATTCATCTTATCTTATCTTATATCTTTAAACGAGCAATTCTTGTATATTTATTTATTTCAGGGATCTCGGAAACGGCTCTAACGATTTTGATGAAATTTGGGTATGTGGGGTTTTCGGGGACGAGCTATCGATCTAGTAAGGTCTCATGCCCGGGAAAACGCCGAAAAAAGCTCGGACACCCAGATATTTTTTTATTACACAACTAAATTATGAAAATGGCAAGATGGCTCAACAATCCCGGTTCGCGACTGTACCTACCCACTTGTGTACCCAATTCACTTTTAGATACTTATAGTTCCTATTTATATAGGTATGTAAGTAGGTGTAGGGTAGGTGTGTAGTATAGGTGTGTAAGGTGTTCCTATTTATATAAGTAGGAATAGTTTTATCTAGACACGGTTGCAAGGTATACTCGACTCATCGATCCTTTTCGTTTGGTCTACGAAATACTGGAAATACACTGCCTCTTATGGACGCGGACGTGTTGGAACCAATGGGATCATTTCAAATGAATTTTCCCACTGACATCTTAGGATTAAAAAATACCTAAAAACCTCCTGAATACTCAAAAATATGTAAGTATTTTCCATTTTCTCACGTTCAGATTTACGTGCAATGCGACAACAGGATATTAAGCGGTCATATACTACACAATGTGCATTCGCGATTACCGTCTCGAACGCATTAAACGTCAGGTGGCTTCACAAGAAAAACGACAATATACGCTTGGTAATATTTTTGGCAAATACTATTTTGTCTGAACATAATAAGGTCGTATTTCTTTTGTTAAATAGAAAGAATTATATGCATTTTTCTTCTAACCTCTTCATTTTTATAGTAAGGCCCTTGCCCGGGTGAAATGTGCATATTATCTCCACTTTTGCAATTTTATTTCGTAGGACAGAAGGATAAAAAATCAATCCAACGAAAATGTGTAGTCCGTGTTTTTCAAAGTTATACAATTGATATAACTGACAATTGTATCGTCGGTTTTGGTAAGTAGGTACCTATGCGATCTTAGTACTTAGGTGTGAACATATCATTAGGTATTATTGTTTACCAACGTTATTTTATGTTGACAATAATACAAAATCGAACATAAGTTTGACACTTTTCAACCAAAAACAAGTACCTAATCAATATAGACGGTTAATTCAGAATAAGCAAAAACCGATGGGATATGGGTGTAAATATAATATGTAACTACTGGATTCTAGAATACAGTTACGTTCCGTACGTTGCCCATAACCCTGCTTCCGATTGCATACTTTTGGCTTTAACGGTAAGACAAAAACATGTATCCGTTTTCAACATAAAAAAGTGTCAAAATTCACCATGAAAATTAATAAAACTATCCGATTCGTATCAATAGGGTTCTTTACGTCACAACCTTCATATTTATGATGTATTAGGGTTCATATTTGCTTAAGTTTTCACTAAGGCTTTCGGCATGCGCCCTCATACAACACAGAATATGAAAAAAGTTACATCGCAACGACGGCCATTTTCAAATGCCACACCTGCATACCGGGTCCCGGCCTTTGAGTCACCGCCACGTCGCGTTAATAATTCCATATTCTTTATTTATCGAGCTGTTAATTATCTTGTTTAATACAACGTCGCATTACTACAATGTTGCTTTGGGATTGATTCGTTGCCACGTTTGTACGATATAATCTGCAACATTGGCGAAGGTCTCAGTTTGAACAACTTAATGCTTTACAAAGGGGTGATGATGTGAACTAGGTGCTTTACACTGTACCTACTTGTACTGGCAGCGCAGTGGTTTGCTGTGAGGTAGGTACATGGTGCCCATTTAAATTTTTTGCACTTGCTACACGTGTCCTGGAAGATTTTATTTTTACGCATAGGTATCTAAACATCAACCTACCTTACGTGACGCATATTGTTTGAATAAAAATAGAACCAGCCTTTAGGAATACTGAGTAGATTTCACTGGATAAAAATTGGTAGAAAGTCTGATTACTTAATTATGGCATCCGTTATTGAAATATATTCAATAATCTTTACATAACCGACCCACCAGCGTCGGCTACCTCTTACATAGTAGGTACGTGTCTAAAATAGGTATAGGTATACTTACGTCTATCTTTCGGGCGATCTATTCCGGGCGGGCGCGGAATCACAATGTATGTCCTTGGCGATAGCACCGGCCGAATCGAATACACAATGACAGACCACCTATCGATCAGCTCGATACGTGATCCGGTGCTTAAGGGAAAGCGGTGTCTAGAAGGATCTATTTAAAGCTACAGTTCGTAAGTTTGTCTGAATCTCATAATTTCCCATGACGATAATTAAAAGAAGATTATAATACTCTAGGTAATATAGGTACTCTAAAGAAGTTTGAAATCAATTTGAGATATGTTATTGAAACTAAATTGAGCACATCATTATGAGACGAGAGTGACAGAGAAGAGTGTGTTTTTAGAAAGAGTGGAATTCCTGTCAATGACTTTTTTCGTATCGTTATCATTCATAAAATCCTTAGTAGGGGAGAGGGGGGCTTGTTTTAACGGGGGTAGGTATTAACAAGCCTCTAGCGACTAAACTATACACGGCAGAGTACCAATTTCAAGGTTATAACTTTGGGCGAGGGTAACGAACGAGTCCCGACCAGTTAGTCTCCCGCCGGCCGCCGCGTTGCGAAGTTGTGGCACGTGCGTGAAAAAAACACAGGTAACGGACTTTTTTACGTCGTGATTTTTTTGATTTGAGCCTTAATTATTAAGTTCAATGATTACGGATTAGTGTGTGTTGAATACTTATTTAATGGGCTATTACGTGTGCTAGTGTTTTTGTTAAATTTAAGCATAGTTATTTTTTAATATTTTTTTATGTTTGGAAATCATCTATGAGGCTAGTTTTAACAAAATTAAGGGGCAAGTTTTAACCCGTTAAAAAATCTAAAAAAATGTTTTTTCTGTACTTCACACGTTTTTACCGAAATGGTTTTCGAATTAAGACTTTTGAAAATTATGAAATATTGTCAATTGTGATATTAAAATACAACACCTGTCTACCTAAGATTGATTAGTACTTATCTGAGATAAGATCTCTATTTTTTTTACTTTATTGCACTAAAACATGTTAATTATATATAATATTAATTAATTATATAAAAAATATATTACAAAAAATAATATCGTTTTATTTTTGACAAACGTCATTACTTTAAACGTCATTATCTTATGTTAATTCTTACCCCTTCATTGTTAATATTTGCCCCAAAAACGGGGTAAATATTAACCGCTGACTTTTTTTAAAAAATGGGTTCTACATGTGAAACCAGGCAATCTGTGTGGTATTTTCCATATAGATATAAAAGATGAATAAATTTCCGACACGTAAGTAAAAAAACATTAACGTTAAGTTTAAAATTTTAAGAGCTATGAGCAAAAGTTTGAATTTTGTTAGGACAAGCCCCCCTCTCCCCTACCATATTGTAAAAGGAAAATTTTGGAAATATTGTTGTGCTTATTTTACGTATTGCACCTATTATCGAACGTAACCTACCTTAAGGACCAAAAACCTACCATCTTTATATAAATTATTCGAATGATTTTAGTGTAATGGCTTATAAGTAATATTATATTTTAATATTGACATCAATTCGAAATTTAGTATGTACCTATAATTGATTAAGATATTGACATTTCATAATTATTTGACGATCATAATATAAAGTCGTATAAATTTACTTAGGATAATTTATATTGTATTTTTATATTATGAAATAAATATTTTATTTTATTGAATAAATAATTACAAATTAGCAACAATAAAAAAAAAACTTAAACTAAATATTTACAAAGTATAAAATTAAAACTACAAATAATAAATTTGGCTGAGATCACCGTCAATGGGCAGTGTGCCCAGAAGGCTGGCTGCATTGCCACGTTGGATGGCATAAATCTAAATCTAAGGATCTTGAACATTTCTACGCAACTAGATCGTAAGTCAAAAGGGCTCGGATCGATCGGGCTAGCTACCGACTCGCATGTGAGACGTGACTCAATGCTTTAAGGGCCTACTTTGGCGAACTAAATGTCCAACTGAAATGGAATATAGCCTTCAATTGTCCCGAACAAAGTGGACCTTCCCACGGGAAACAACATTGTTAACTACCTACCGCGATCGCTTCATCGTACACGATTCTTAAGAATGGCTAGTTTCTTTATAAAAGCAATCTTTATGAAAATTAATTGTATTCAGGTTCCAACTGCTTTTTTCAATAGATTACCTAAAACATTAAAAGAACATGAAAGAATGTGGGATATTGATGGTGTCATCAATTATCAATTAAGTCATCGTTATCAATTAATTATACCTAGATTTCTATTTATGTTCACGGAATAAATTTATTATTCAGTAGACAGATCGTCTAGTGAATTTCAATATTTCCATGACAGAAAACCAATCGTTAGATATAAATCTATCATAGCGGTCAGTGACACCATGGTCCCCAAACATGTGTGTTGGTAGGTAGCCATACATCCGATATTTTATCTTTAATCAGATTCAATGATATACATAAATAGCATCGGCCTTAAACTTAAGTTGTGCCGTAACAAACAGCAGTCGGTCTTTCTATTTACATAACAAGTTTCGGGTCGTTTATTATTTTATATAACAAACATAACATAAATTAAAATAGGAGTGAGAATTCAATCGAACTAGATTTTGGTGGCATTTCTGAGTTAATTGGAAGCGGTCCTGTCTTTCTATTTCATACAACTATACGTGATTAAAATATTTATCCACTGACAAAATAGCGAACCACGAATGAAATTTGGAACAAACGTACCAATAATGACCAATTTCTTTGTATGACTGAAGTCTGGAATAAAGTAGGTACCTAACCTAAGTATATAATTAAAAATTCATTTAAAAATAAAACCATAGGGCATACCTCTCCCAACGTATTTCCTTGGCAATACAGAGAGGTAACGCCGCCAGCGTTATGGGCACCATGCCGCAGACGGAACTACTAGACGGGGTATTTTTCTTATGACCGGGGGCTGCTGGGCATGTAATTTTAGTTTAATTTAGTTTTTTATTTAATTTGTATTTTTTTATTCAATGACTTGTAACTAATATTATTAACTTTATAAATTTAAAAATTTATCGGATCCATGCGTTGATAAAAGCAGCAATTTGGTACTTACGTATAATTTCTAGTTTCTCAACTCAAACGCTTTAGGAGCACCAAAACAAAATCCCAGTATGAGTACTAGATAGGGATAACCTTTATTATTGGTACTCGAATCTTTATTTCTATAAGTCGTATAGTCTCTAGAAGTAAATAAAAGCGCGATAAATGCCTACCGATAAGTAGACAGGACCTGACGCCGGACAATCGCAGCCCCGTGTAAGTCGCAGTTAGAATTGCAAATGAATCGGCAGTTTAGTCCGTGTCGTAAACCCCGGGATATGATCCAGTCAGTTTTCGCGCCATTAACCTTTTGGACCTCCTCCCACTGCCGAGGGTTGTTGTTCTAGAAATACTATGTGTACATCGACATCGCTGATTCATTTATGCTCCGTGTGTCTAAGCTTGTTTCACTTGAGGGATTGTTCCAAAGTATCAACTGATGGTACAAAAAGGCACTGTAGCTCTGTATAAGTTTTTTGAAACATTAACTAATTCGAACGCGTTTGCGTTTTGTCTCAAAATGTATGAAAGTGGTATGAAAACGTGAACAGCGCCTCTGGTGGTCACTAGTGGAAACTAAAACAGCGAGAGAGATTTGTTTCTAACCGATGAACGCGCGTATTTCAAACTCGGTGAGAGCGTTTTCATACATTTTGAGACAAAACGCAAACTACTGGTTTAAAAAACTTTATTCGAGGAATACGATTATTCAACTCACCTCATCATCATCATCATCATCATCATATCAGCCGAAAGACGTCCACTGCTGGACATAGGCCTCCCCCAAAGAGTGCCACAATGACCGGTCTTGCGCCACCCGCATCCAGCGGACTCCCGCGACCTTTACCAGGGGGCCGATTTTTGAGTGTCGAACGCTCGAATTTTCAATCGAGATCTGTCAAAATACTATGATGTTTTGACAGATGTCGAGTGAGAAGTCGAGCGTTCGACACTCAAAAATCGGGCCCCAGGACCTTTACCTTTTTTCAACTCACCTATTGACGTAGAAATTAAATTCAAATATTTTCATTTCTCACGTAGAAATCTGAAATTGAGTATTAATTCTTACGGATAAAGTTTAAAATATCTGGGCGGCCGGTCTTTGCTCGGCGTTTTCCCGGGCATGAGACCTAGCTAGATCGATTGCTCGTCCCCGAAAACCCCCACATACCAAATTTCATCAAAAACGTTAGAGCCGTTTCCAAGATCCCCGAAATAAATAAGTATAGGTATATACAAGAATTGCTCGTTTAACGATACCTAATATCTGGGCAACCGAGCTCTGCTCGTTGTTTTCCCGGACATGAGACCTAGCTAGATCGATTGCTCATCCCCGAAAGCCCCCACAAACCAAATTTCATCAAAATCGTTAGAGCCGTTTCCGAGATCCACGAAATAAATAACCTATAGGTATACAAGAATTGCTCGTTTAAAGATATAAGATATAGACACATCTGAAATTACTATCAATTCTATTTCTTTATCGTAGAGGACTAGTAATATTGACTCCATATAAATATCGGTATCGGACCCCGAGGCGTCGCTTTACCAAACCGTGGGAGTCGGTCTCCAGTATCACCAAGTACTTGTAGCACCGATAACGCGACTTGACAGCTTGTAATGTGCGTCCAAACTCCAAACTCGCCCTGTCGCTGAGGCTATTGAAAAAACTGCCCGACCAAAACAAGCAGATCTCCCGAAACACGACTCAACCCCTCTCGATCTTACTACACAGGAGGCCGTAAGGAGGAGCGGAGAGTCTAATTAAACTGGTGGTTGGAAACAGTTCGGCCATCCTAGGCTTGGGAAGTTAAGATTGAGTCGTAAATGTCAGTTCGAGTGCCCTCCGCCATCACTTTGCTGCTCTATTTACTTATAGTTGTCGAAATAAAAAGTTGTACAAAACGTTCCTCGAAGCATCGCCTTCTGGAATGGAATAGGTATTTACGAAGTATTCATCTTACCTATTACATTTATTCATCACTTTTTACACTGAGCGAAAAAAAATACTAATAATTAGTAAGTTTTAGTGAATCCCAAGACAAGGAGATTATATACTAACGGTTACAAAACAGTTTAGTTGTTACAAGGGCAAATTTTTTGGTATTAGTAAATAACTACTACTATCAAAAACTGGTTTGTAACCGTTAGTATATAATCTCCTTGTCCTGGGATTCACTAAAACTTACTAATAATTACTATTTTTTTTCGCTCAGTGTACGGAGTTGGTATATACCCGTAACTTGTAAACTTATGGGTAAATACCTAAATAAAGAATTGATTTATTATTTTATTATTATTATATATATTTTCATTAGTGCGTGTCATCCACGCCGACGCGCCCCTCCACGGCGAATCTCATACTAATCTATGCGTATTTGTACGAATCGGGCTGTGGAGGGGCGCGCGCCGCGCCTTCGTTGGAAGACACGCACTATACCTAGATATTGTCTCCAAAACTTAAATACATAAAGAATGCGAATGTACCTAAAAATACATAGTAGGTAAGAGAATGATTTATAACCTAGATACGAAGGTCTTGTTACTATTTCGGTACGATGAACGCGATGAACAACATATTGTTATTCAGAATCAATCATGGCGTAGCAAGGAAATGTTGTTACGTAACACAAAACAGAATTTATGATCCCCAACAGATCTCGGCCGCAAACGTTACAAGAAAAAAGCCTGTAAACATGTTTTTTCTCCGCTTTCATAATTCGGGGGTTAGTGCGCCCTAAAAGAGACAGGAAAAAACCGTGGCATTCGGTGCAAATCACCTATTTTATGTAAACTTCGTGACTTTGCGCCGTATCGAATGACTTAGAAAGGATTATTTATTTATATACGTATATCGACTGGGGCTAGGAAATAAAACTGTAGAGTTTGTCAATGGTTCTCTTGTATGGGCTTGTTTTAAAAATAAAGTGAGTTATGTGCGCGTCGGTGGCGTTTACGCCGGCCGATGATTTAAGCGACAACCGGGGGCTTGTTAGTCACGGCATTCTCGCTTTAATTATGTACTTGCCTTACATTTGAATCTACAAGTTCCATTTACAAGATTTTAAATAAAGCGTACTGTTGCATCATTACTTTTGTTCCTTAGTAGGTACGTGGTTCCATTGATCGTTCGAACATTTCTTGAATATCCAACTACCTAAACATAGTTAATGTTCCAGATTACACCAGATCCAGAGATCTACGTGTTTGAGGCTTATAATATATTTATCTACGTCTGCTAGAATACCAACCACCGAGTGCTATTGAAACTACATAGTTAATGATAAACTATTGGGGACATTCTTTTATCTGTTTATAAATAAAATGCCGCATGTTCAGCGCCAAGTCCAAAGCAATTAACGTATTAATTAAGGCAGCGTTCCACTCGGGCCTTATTTCCACTGATTGGACACACCTGACCCCGCCCGTAATTATACCATTGTGCTGCATTATCGTATTTTACATTAACTTATTATATATGGTTTATATGTTAACGTTGGCATTTACATGATATGTAATTTGTTTGCAGGTTGCCGTGTCCCTTTACGCAGACATCTTTAGCCAGTTTACGACAAGGTGATTTTCTTGACTATTATTATAAAGTTCTTTTTTATTGCGTAATAATTGAAGGAACAATCCAGGCGGAAACATTTTATATGAGCTCGAACGATATAATTTTTATTTATTTATTTTATTTAAACTTTATTGCACAAAATACACAGAATTGTACAAATTTTTCTTATTAAATTGCACTAAATTCTGGCTATAAATCAGACACCGAATGTAACGATCAGTCATTGATTTTATTGTCCAATCTACATTTTAAATTCGTTAAAACCGGAATACTTAATCATTTAATTACTATCATAATTACTTTTATAACATAACTACCTCTGAGACACGGCGAACAAGAGTAAGATACTGCCAAAAGTAACTGTTAAACATTTTTGCATTTACAAAACCGCTACGTGATCAAAGTTATGTCCTTCCACGAAGCCATAAATTGCATCCAACCGGTAATATTCAGATTTGCGAGTGCCCGAGGACAATCATTTACAAGCAGAGTCCAGTTAAGAGAAAGCCAGGTCTTCAGTGTCGTCGGCGACGGGTTTTTGAATAGGGGCATGCGATACATGCATATTTCCTACCCACAGACTCATTATAGGTACTGACATGCACATGCAGTGAGGCATCATTATGTCTGAGGCATGTCTGAGACTTAAACCACTCTCTCTTTGAGAATTGAGATTCATGGATTATTTGTATATTATTTTCTGACGGCATTCGATTTTCGTGAATAAAATTATAACAGCTATTGTCTTTAAAATCATATTTCATCGACGTATACCTATTGCGGCAATTTGTTGTACCTCCATCTTATTTACGTAAATTTCAAAAGAGATTTTTTACAAATTAAGCCGTTTTCAAGATGAATGTGAAGTCTTTATTTATGAGGCGTAGATCTATAAAATAAGTATACTTAGTGCTAGTGTTATATTACTTGAAATATGAATTTTATTTATAATTTTCTGCAAAAAAACGCATTACATTGTTGGTTATAAATTCCACAACGACGTTTCTGTTCTGACTCAGTCTCTTGAGCAATTCGTATTGGTATATTATTAACTTTTCCAATATATGTATGAGTACACATACGGCTTCAATCCTGTTTGCGCAACAGCACACATGTTTGAGATAAGAAAGCGTACTTTTATTTAGGTGCGCCGGTTGTATGGCCGACCATTGGCCTGAAGTTTCCTAAAGTAAATATTTATAGACGCGCCGAGCCCAGGCGCACACTTGTTCCTATGTTTGTTTCTGTCATTCAACACGCCTGAATCTCGTCTGCTTCGCTGGCGATCATATTACTTTCATTTTGAAACGTTGCTTCTATTTTCCTGTCTTACTACCTAGTCTACCTACCTACTTATGAATAGATTACATAGGTTCATGTGTACAATACTAATCAAGTAATCACTTTAGTCAATATGATTTACCTACGCATTTCGATTGTTGGCTGGAAAATGTGTTTGGATGTGACCTAAATTCAAATCGATTTTGATAAGCGTAGTTTCTAAATCCGTTTGTGTTAGCAAAATAAATTGTGTTAACATTTTGTGTTAACTGTTATCTTAACTTAATTTACTTCCCGTCTTCAAGTTTCGTTGATCATTATAAAAATACATCCCCAAAAAGTTTGTTTACGTGGCGTAGCTACATCACGTATGCTGTAGATTCAAGAATTTTTCATGAGAATAATAGCTATAGGGTCGGAACTGCATATAACTAGAAGCAACTATAACTACGGTTAACCTCCGTTACATGTGTACACATTGTTGGAATACGTCATTACTTTATTTTTAAAATTTCAAAGCGTCTAAAAGAACCTTGTTTGAGTAGCAATTTAGCAAAGCTAGGAATAAATTCTGTTGACACGTATACAATTGTAGCAAATTTATCGCTCACATGTCTTTTGTTGTTCGATAATTATGATAGCGTACTCTATGGCATAAGTGTGGGAAATTAGCTTTTTAACCTATGTTACACTTTGTATTGTATTTTGACAATTCGGTTTCTATTATCATTTTGATTTGTCGCCTTGTTAAAAGCATTACTTAGCGTGTAATGCTATGTATGTTCTTCTTTTGTCCGTTTGATTCGGTTTACTGCCGTGTCTTGTGTAAACAGACAACACGTCTATAGAATGCATGCACCTAGAGGTGTGAAATATTGTATAGCATTATTGGTTGTACGACGCATTGTTTCCTTTGACTGGGTGCGAACGAGTGGGAAGGGTGTTACTCGAAGGGTATGCCGGTATTTGGCTTCAATTTAGTCACAAGATTTTCTCCTGGATACCTCTAATCGTTCATTAGAGGTATTTAAAGTACCGAGTCTGAATTACAAAATTTATTCTAACGGTACTCGTTAGTAGGTAGGTACGTATCTAATAAAAAACAAATACCTAAGGCGTTCTTTATTCAGTAAGTGTCCATTCGGGTCGGTAAGCGACCAGCTAATTTAATCTGCCGGTTTGCAACCACTTGCAAGAGATGGTGAGCTACGAGTAAAAGTACCTATATTTTCGCGTTTTTAATACATTCACACTCAATGGACTGCATACGGCTCACTGTTTCTTTTAGGGTCTGTAAAATGCCAATAACTTGAATTGAAAAAATCTTCGTTTCCAGTTCCAAATCTTCTACGTAACCCCAGCCTAATAGAGTTAGGTACCTACTGGCTTTTTTTTCACACAAGTGTATTTATTTACAAGGAATCCAAAATATCGAAGTGGAAAATTATTTTCTTTTCCTTCAAAGCAAGTAAAAAACTATGTAAGTCAGTAGAACATGGCCTTGTCATTGACATTAGCAATAAAACATTACATAATTCAATCTAATAGGCTAGTATTATTTGTGGTGAAATTAACAGACGATAAAATTAAGTTTATATTCACAATAAAATGTGAGTGAGTTGCCGTCATAAAGTCTCGCGTTTTTTATTGGTGGCAACACTGGTCGAGTGACGCTTGCAGTTTGGTTAAACGGCGGTTTATGGCTATTTTGCCTCTGTTAATCGCTTTACTACGCATTCGCGCCTCCGCTTCCTCAACCCTTCGCCCCACGATTTATTCTTGTGTGGGTGTCGCATTGAAAATGATGTCGTTTCCGTTTATTTAATGGCTCTTCATTTACTGTTTTTGATACTTGGGGATGTTATTGGGTTCGCTTGAGTAGTGCTATTTAATTAAATTGGCTACTAATTAAAAAAAAATCAGTAAAGGTACTTACTTATTAATTAATAATTAATAAGTTGAACCTACCTAGTAGATAGGTAACCCAAACCGGCTTAATGGGTATCTGTCCCTCTCTCAGTTTTTATTACGCCGTTTTAATTTCATGATTAGTTCTGGGGCCGATTTTTGAGTGTCCAACGCTCGTCTTTTCACTCGAGATTTGTCAAAAAACTATGACGTTTTGACAGATGTCGAGTGAAAACTCGAGCGTTCAAAACTCAAAAATCGGCCCCCATAACTTCACCCGTGAGGACGTTTCATGAAAGCATGAGAATAAAAGCACGCTGGGCGGGCGTTTGCTAGGCGCGGGGTCGGTTCCGCCGCCCACCGGTAGATGGCGCGCGCCGGCGAGTAGCGAGGAGCTGTGACTGTGTGCTGCGCGCGTAGGCTCGCCACACTGCCACAGCCGTCGCCACTCCGCGCCGGATCGCGGGACAGATCGCGCGTTGCCCGTGCCGTCGCTTGCTGCTATCTCGATACACACGCACGCGATAACAACGTAACGCGATACTCTAAATAAATAACAAGAAAATATTACGCCACTTCCTACTACTGAAACTGTTAAATTGGACTATAAGTGAACTGCTGAACGTTAAAATAATATTTATTCGTTAACATTAAAAGTTGGAGATTACGAGCTTATCATATCAATGACTGTTCGGTGCATTTTTAAACCTTAAACTCGAAATATCCGTCGAAGTTCGACGGTGTTTTCAGCCTGGACTGTTCCTGCGGTTTCTCTCGTCCGGTGAGCTAGCTAAATCGGGAATCGCGTTTTAATTTTCATGTGCCGCCTCGTGTACGCGTGTGTGCGCGGTGCAATGTGCCCGCGTCGCGCGTGAACCGGCCGTGTCGTGTGCTGTCCCCGTGGCTTGCCCGGCCGCCACCCTGTACCCTGACAACCATGTCGGGGGCCTCGGCGTGCCCTGCGACGCGGCCGCCGTGTCGCCAGCGCCCGCGTCCGGGCACTCCGCCGGGCCGGCGTGGTGGACCATGATGAACGGCGTCGGCGGGCCGCTGTACGAGGAGTCGCACGCGTCGCCGCCCGGGGGCTCGCCGCCGTCCGCGCCGGCCGCCGCGCCGCCCTCCGCCTCCAGCGCCTCCCCGGCCTCGGTGGGCTCCAACCCGCCGCAGCCGCTCCAGGTCCCCGCCAAGCGCTACGACCTCGAGCCCGGCGTCATCCGGCACGCTCAGCCCGCCTGGGGCTACCCACCGGACGCTCCCACCTCCTTCAACCACGAGTATGGGGCTGGAGCGCCAACCTACTACAACCTCCCCGTGGAAAGGGAGCGTAAATCTACGATACCCTTTTGGCCGGCGAGCGGAGGAGAATACAAACCCTATGCTGATGGTGGTTGCCATCAGGGGTTCTCGCAACCTTGTTGGAATTACGCGTACGGGGCGCCACGTGGAGACCAGCCCCTGCCCTACGGAGACGAGCGGCGGACGGCGGTGTCGGAAGCCTCCGGGTTCTCTCATGACTCGTACGGCCTCCGGAACTACGGAGATTCTGTATCCAGTGCACCTTACCCACCTCCTGGCTCCCTACCAGGTCAGTATTATATTGTATTTTCTTATCAGATGCACCCAAAAATACTCTACTTACCCCAAAAATCACGTGTTCGATGTCCGGCTGTAACAGCTGTTTGTAATCTTAACCGAACTGACCGCAACTTGAACACCAAAACATTATCGTCATACAAAAAAAGGAATTTATAAACACGTTATTAAGTACGTCAACTGTGATTTTTGGGCTTTAGTAGTCTTAGTTTTTAACTTAAAATATATCATTGAGTACTTACATATAATTAAATTAGGTATTTCCACAACGGAACAAAAAAATAACGCTTTAGAAATGTCTACTTACGTGCTACACGATTTACTTCGTGATAGCTTGCTGCCACTGGCCGCTAGATGGCGACGTACAGCGCACACAGCTACGAGTTCCCTTTGTGTGCGTGAGCTCGCACACAGCGCTGCCTCAGCCGTCTGCTGCGGGTGTGAGAAATTTCACGGCTGCAATTTCTGCAAGCGACTACATGACATCGAATATTGTAATTTATTTCCAAGTCTAGAGAGCTCATTTTTAAACAACTCGTTCTTATAATTAACATCCAATGTCGTCGGTAATTTCCGTAACTCGTCCGTGGCAATGTATTTTCTTCTTTGGAACAGTAATTTATTCATGAAATAATTGCATTAAAATACCGTTCCTTATCTTAGCTATTCTATTGTTTTCGTTAAAAATATTTTAGTTAATAATATAAACTTTCCAAGCTAGATAATGGAACGGTGCTTCCATAGATAGAAGTTGTTAAAATTCTTGCGAGGAGAGTCTTCGGTGCTTCTAAAGATAGCGTCGACGCGAGCGCGCCCTGTAATACATGTAAGAGTAGCTATAGTGGAGTGAGTCGATCGCCGGCCGCATTAAGATCCGATAAAGCAAAGGTAAGCTAAACAAACTCCCGAAGCCTCCACAGCGCGCGCGTCCAATCAAAACATTTTCCCACACACACCATAAATTTGATGAATGAACGAAACACGTGCTACAAATGTTTAAAAACGAACCATAAGCACCGTTTTATAGGCAATGTACAACGGTGGCGCTATACAACCGACAATAAATTAAAGTTTACGTAAAATAAAGCGCCAATAAAAATGTATAACTAATAAATAAACACGATACCTGAGCTTCGAGACAATAAACCGATCTTTGAAGAGCAATAAACGAAATATTGCTACAATAAACACATTACCGCTGATGAGACGATAAAAACTAGGTGCGAGCGAGACGGATGCGCTGACTTGCATGCGGCTGATTCATTGCGTCTCCTACAGACCTATATCACTTTTACGATATCATAAAACCGCGACGACATTCATAGACATGCAATATTACTGGTTTCTTTCCAAAATCGCGCCAGTAAGTAGTATAGTAATTACGGCCAGGCCATGTCAATAGGTACTATGAGAGCAATAAAAAGGCTCCATTCATAAAGGCGGGCGCTAGGTTCACTTTCGATAGCAGCCTAACCATAAAGATGGGTTTATCGCACCACTGTTACGGCAGAGGTGTAACTTGACATAATTTTGCGTAAAACGCGCATATAATGGCCCATTAAAAGGAAACAATTGTTGAAAAAGTTATACGAGTGTTCGCGTCACTTTATGATTGTGTGTTTACGGCCACCTGAGGTTGACATTGACTTTGATTTGTGAATTTACGGCTTAGTAAACGGTTTGAGAAATGGCTCCGTTAGTAATCGCCGGTAGTAATGCACGTGCTCACGAGCCTCTTTATGGCTTACAACATTTTGGTTTGAGTGCGATATTTTTTCACTTACGTTTTTCAAACTATCTAATAATTAATTTTCATATGTTCCTCGTCTATTTGAAAAAGCATAAACTAAGTCCATTTGAAATTGAGCTCTATGACATTGTATTACAAATGAAGTGTCCGGGAAGTCGAGTGGACAAAGCCCGCGGTCGGGTAGGTAAAGTTTTATGGGCTAAGAACCCGCACTTTTACTGCCACTACCGCCACTGATCGCTACCTCGGCCCCTCATAATTGACAAGTCGCCTTGTCATTATGTTCTCTTTAAACAATCGTCCGCTGACGTGGAGTACTCAAGCCTGGAAGAGGCACAATAAAAAAATATTTAAGTATTTTAAGGTATTCTTCTTCTATTCAAGAGTTTACTACTCCTGTCGGTGGAGCAATCGCCAGCCGTGTCTGTCCTCTACTATCTCCTTCACTCTCTAATACGACATGACCTTAACCTTCCCTTTTATTTGCTCAAAGTAGTTTCTTCTTGGCCTTCCTCTTCCTCTCTTTCTTTCAATTTTCCCTTCTGTAATGATCTGAAGGACAGATCGTGTCTTAGCAGATGACCCATCATTATTCCTCTCGTATTCTCTATGACTGTCTGTATTTGTCTCTTTTTCTTTAATTCTTTGCAACATTTGCATTTAAGGTAAAAAAAATAATGTGAGTTATTTTTCTTCTTAACTTGTTCCCCCGGTAAGTCTGATCCAAGAAATTCTTCGATAAGGTATTGATTATTTTTCTATTTTTAGAGCTGTCTGTTTCCTACAGCGATATGTCGAGTTATATAGGTAATATATTCTATAAATTTCTACGAGATACATATATCTGTTTAATAAACATCTCTGTTTCTAAAATTTGTAGTCATAGTTTCAGTTATATTTTTGATGCAGATAGGTTCTCGACCAAATTAATTAATTAGTTTTTTGACATCGGCCCCACACGATGCCTTCACTGATGGGCCCAATTTGTTCAGTTAGCTTTATTACTCATTACAGTCATTATACTAAATTATCCAGTTAAGCAGAACCATTCTAACCATGTCGTTTTGAACAACACTTTGGTTGTAAAAATGTGCCACAAAGCGGTACGCCGCACTTATAAAAGTTGTGGTAGGGCAGTTTTATGTGGGTAACCCGGTGCAACTAATGCTAGCTTGAGGAGACGACTTTGAATAATTTAGCAGGTTGTTATCTACGTAGGTAACTAACTCAAGTAAAAAAGACAAAGTAGTGAAAGAGACCATAGCACTGAATAAGATAAATAGTATTTACTCTGATCAAGGCAACGACTAATAAACTATATAGATTTCCTAACTAAGCAACAGTTTTGCAGTAAAAATGTCCGTTTCTGGCTGTAAATCCTCATGTCAAATAATCATACATTTATCGATATTTTACGTAAGTCGCTCATTTAAGAGACACGTTACGCCAGCAGTTTCGCATTCGTCCGTAGACAATGAGGCATCTATTTCGCAACGTTCGCCGACCGTTCGGCACAATAGGAAATAGTGCAGCTATTGCACGCACCGAGTATTGAGAGGGTCGCGGGTTGCATACAATATTACGGCGGTGATCTCATCAAAGGGACCGCTGACATAAATCGCGCTATATCTAACTTCTAACGTCTATTCGCCGGCCGCTATTGTTTCTATGAACGCCGTATGGAAATAGCTTGTTAAAGCCGACTCCACTGTATCAAATACTAGGCCTGCACTGGAATTGCCCTACTTCACAGTTGATTAAAATTTTCCTGGCGAACGAACCCAGAGGAATGATTAAGATTGCAAATTCTCTCTACCATAATATGAAACAGAGTTCAGAATCCTTTGAAACCACCTTGTAATATTGGCTAAAAATATGTAGAGCGTTCCAGGAACCATTAGCTAGAACCCTATTGCGGAAAATCGTGCCAAAAGATATTTACGGCCTCGACACAGATATGTCGATAGGTATCATATTCATAACTTAGTAGATACTGTTTCAGGAGGCTGTTTCTTCGCAAGTGTTAAAGTGTGTATTGTTTGTGTGCAGGTTCCCTGTCCATGTCGGTGGGCGTGGGCGTCGGCTGCGGCTCCTCGAACCCCCTGGACTGGACCGGCCAAGTGACGGTGCGCAAAAAACGCAAACCCTACTCCAAATTCCAGACTCTCGAGCTAGAGAAAGAGTTCCTCTTCAACGCTTACGTATCGAAACAGAAACGGTGGGAGCTCGCGCGGAATCTGAACCTCACGGAGAGACAGGTGAAGATATGGTTCCAGAACAGGCGGATGAAGAACAAGAAGAATTCTCAGAGGCAAGCGGCGCAGGCGGCGCAGAATAACAACAACAACTCGAACGCGAACAACCACAACCACCACACGGGGCACCACCTCGCGCCGCACCACTCGGCGCTGCACCACGCGCCGCCCGCCAAACACCATCAGTGACCCGCGCCTTTCTCTGGGACTTACCCCCTTCACCACGGTATAGCCAGTTAAATGAAGCAGGGACAGTTCCATAGGACTAGTGTGGAAGTGACTTGTACTTAAGGTTCGAGAGATCCGTTACGTCCATGTTCGTTACCTATGCAGTGCGGAGTGCCGTGAAGCACGCAGGACGCTCCCCGGCTCGGCCGGCGCGCCGCGGTCCCAGAGAATCTCCTACTCTAGTAACATAATGTGTTGTCGATTTGTGTATAGTATTAAATTACGAAGTTACGTTCGATAATTGTAACGAGACTAAGTACGTGAGTAGATAACGATTCCTGATATTAATAATGTCTAGTGTAGCGCTAAATAATGTATTTGAAATTATTTAAGTATCTACGAATTACGAATATTAAAGACGTCACCGATGAATTATAGTTTCTAGATAGTTTATTGAAAATAAATTTTGTATAAATATTTTGTGAGACTGCTTATTGTTGTATTCGTATTGCTGTTCGGGTGTTCTTTTTAGTTTGTTACCAAATTGTTATGCCTCGGCGGAAGAGGCCGGCAGCTCTGAGCCACTCCTACCGTATACATGACAGCCGTGTACAGCTCGCTATCGCATCACCGACTAATTGTCATTGTCACAATCCTATTTATTCTATACTTAGGCAAGGATAGAGACCGCAACATGATCAAATATTTATTAATGTTTAATTTCTATCTCATAAATCGTAAATTTTGTTATTTAAATTATGGATTTCTGACAAAGCTTTAACTCGGTTCCAGTAGAATTATACATTAAGTTACTGTTATGACTTTTTTTAAATATTGAAGTTGATGTTATAATCAATTAAAATTAGGTAATATGGGCAAGTGCATTAATATTGTCCTCTATTGATTAATTGTACTGTTTGCTTTAGCCTGTCTTAGTACTTTTTATTTTTGTTTTAGTTAAATATTTTATTATTTATTTTATACATTATTGTGACTACCAACCGTATATTTAAAGTAATGTTTTCAACAGTGTCTTGCTCTCATGTTAACTGTATGTTATGTATAAAATAAATATTTTCCAAATATTATAAGTTACATAAATATCTGCAAAGAGAATCATCCCAGTTTTAGAATAGTATCGTAATACTTCTTAGATACCGACATCTTTCCTACTTTACAAAACAACTATAATTATTATATATGTAATAAATGTTATATTGTAAACTTAGTACTCTGATCTATTAAATCTGTATTGTCGTAATTTTGTAGGAAATAAAATAAATTAGGTGTTTTTGTACAAAAGGGCGACCTCGTCTAGGTAACCGAATTTCTATTTTTATTGCAAGGCATCTCATCGATACCTGTACCTGCATACCTATACCTACCTACATAATATAGAACGAAACAACGACTAAGTAACTTGGCTCATGTCCTGTTTAAATTATTTAGAGAAACGTTAATGTTTTATAAGTAGGTGCTTGAATTTTGTCTGAAAAACTTTGACAATTTTTTTTGTCAAAATTTATTATCCACAAACTTTATTTTCTTATTCGATTGCTTCTATTTGTAATGTTTCTCTGGCAGCTATTTATAACCAAATACTTTATCAGATGTTAATGACTTTCGTAAAGTTACTTCTGTATGTTTTTTAAAAGCCTATATCTATATTGCTTTCATGTTCGTATACCTACTTATTTGAAAGTTATTCAGACAAAATGTTCATTTTGTCCCAGTTTTGCTTCTCTGATACCTACATACAAACATTCAGCGGTTTCAGTAGTTACTACATACTACTTAACTATATTACATTAAATATAATATACCCTACCTATGAACCTACCTTGTAATAAATAAAGGTCTCGTAATATTACTGTACAGTTAAATTAATGTAGTTAATCGCGCCAGAAAATGTGAGGTTTTGTTAAGTATAATGTAATGATTAAAAATAAAATGAATGTGCTCTCGACAGTTTTATGACGAATTTAGGAAAGAATGTATGAAAGCCGAAAAAATTAAATATTTCGTCGTGTCCTGGATTCTTTTTAATTTGCTTTCTACCCTGAGTGCTAAGTTTTCTTAATTTTGGGATCAACCTAGGACGTCCTAGGTGCAGAACTGCCTATATTTCTGCCCTGTAAAATTATTGGTAAGTAGGTAGGTATTATCAATAGTTAACATAAATAAATTTTACTAGGTAGTATCAATTCGGCCAGACATGAATAGAGTCAGGGTAAGGCCAGACGAGCGTAATTTTGTGAGTTGTGAGACTTGTGAGTCGTGTAATTTCAGCCGAGGCATTATTATGCTTGTGGCATTCACCGAAATTTTCGGTTAACGTCACAAGTATGGCCTATCAGCTGAAATTACGCGACTCACAACTCACACAATAACGCTTGTTTGTACTATTTTGTTGTTAACCTCGTATTAATTCAACAGACAAATTTTTCTCAGGTCGATAAATAGTAAAATGTTCCGATGAAGATATATAAATGGGAACAAATAAAATGATCACTTAAATAACTTTTGATATCATCAAATTTTCGAACCCTAAAATAAGGTTGAACACTCAAAAAAATTTATGGATCAGCAATTCCGAGACACCAAAAAAATTCTACCTATTTGCAGCACTTGCACCTATTTTACTTATTGCGTTCCTATAAATTTATAATCGAATCAAAAAAAATCTCATGTACCACCAAAAACACTAAACTACCACCTAATCTCATGCACCTTTTTTCATTAGAATTACATCCAAATATCATACACATCGCATGCTACATTTTAGTAAACAGTTACAAATTAATTGTTTTAGAACTATAAATATTTTAGTCATTTCCAAAATGTTATAAATTAGAAAGTAAAATTCTAAATTAATTTAAAAAGCAACGCGCAATGTGGCTGTGTGAAATAATAACACGTATACTGCTATCTCACTCAATCAAATACAAAGAATTGTCTGAAGCATAAAACCTATTGATATGTCGTTAGAGTGAAAGGTACCTATTGCTGTTTCATTCTAACTACCTATTGCTGATGGTTTACAAACTGCAAGAAGTTTTATTATTAATTTTTTAATGCGTTGACGTGAGCGCGTTTGATTGAAAACTTTTATTTGAAAATGAGTTTTGTTGATTTATTAAATTGTTAGTTTGTTATGAAAATGGATAAAGGTCCTCAAATGAGTTTACTTTATTAATTTAGATAGACTTTCATGGAAAAATTAAAGGAAGTTAATAGGTAGAAATAGGTATAGGTAGGTTTAGGTCATGTTAGTTTTGCATCGGCCCGAAGGGCCAAAACAACTCAAAATAGGAGCTCCGCGCTAGCGGAGATCCGTCAATACTGTTACAATGTCCACTAGTTTGAAATAAAAATAGATGTCATAGAAAAATACTACTACCTAGGCAAATTGACGATTATCAGCGAATAAAGTAGAGGCAAAAACATCTGAGAACAAATAGTATGCGACTAGTAAGGAAAGCACTGTTGAAAATATATTAAATTAAATTATGTTATGTACGTATCTCATTAAAGTTACAGAAATTTTGAAGCTTCTATAAAATAAAATCATTTAGCGCTGTCTTGCTCGCACGCGGTGCGACGTGCGAGCGAGACGGACCGTATGGAAAACCCCATCAGTGGCTAGCAATGAGGTTAGACTAGATTGGAACTGCTTTGCGCGTCGGGCGTTAAAAAACAATTGCCGCGTGAAATTTGGTGATCATGTAGTATTTCTGGGTATCGAAAGAATTATTTGAGTGTAAATAATTTTAATAGGATTACGAGCCCTGTAATATTTGGATGTAAATTATATAAAATTTGGTGTTTGAAATTAGGTGATCATTAAGTATTTTTGGGTAGTGACTAATTTATTTGGTAACAATTTAATTTAATAGGTTATCGACATGTTACTTCTTTGAGTTGCACTTTATATTTAAAAGGAGTTGAAAATTTGGTGCGAATCTAGTATTTTTGGTAATCAATGTAATTTTTTAGAGCATCATTCAGCAACTAATTTGGTGGTTCGTTAAATGCTACCCTATATAAATGTTCTGACCGTGGTCACGGGAACTACACAGAATTACTGTGTTAGTATGCCCGCATACACGCGATTAGCAGCTGCGGTTTGTACGTCAACCTTCAGATTTTATACATGCCTATTTATCTGTGGTACCTGGGGTAATGCATGCCATAGGCTTGTTCCTAAACCAAACCTTGGGTCGATGCGTCGCAAGTGAATATAGGGCTCTGGGGGTCAATTTTTAAATGTCGAACGCTCGACTTTTCACTCGAGATATCTGTCAAAAAACTATGATGATTTGACAGATGTCGAGTGATAATAGTAGATGATAAGAGTTCTTTATTTTCCAAGAGCCTGCGGGTATTTTATTAGGTACTGTGTCGGAGTCCAGTCAACATGGGACTTAATAGATGCCTAAATACGATTTTGCGTCTGCATGTTAACTTGATTAAAATACACTGAAAGTAAATGTTTTTTAATTACTAAGAGTGGAAGGGCACATCGGTACATCTAGCTAGATTCTAGCTCTTATTTCATGACGCCCAAATGGGTAAGTAGATCCATACAGAAGACCGCGCCCAATATAACACCAGTAGGTACTTGCTCTTTAGGTAAATCCTGGTGGTGAGTAGGGTCATCAAAGCTCCCGAGAGGATGCGTTGTGTTGAGATTGAGGGGACCTGCATGTCTCTAGCACAACGAATCCTCAAGTCAATAAAGAGTCGGCAACGCGCTTGTGATTCTTATGGAGTAGCTAATGTCCATAGGAAGCGGAGAAGGGGCATGAAAGAGCCAATTTAGCAGGTGGAACAAAAAATACAGTGCACATTTAATTTCTTACTGAAATGTATTTTCTAAATTGTTCCTTATTTTCAAAGATGTGTGTTTTCGTTTAAAAAAATACAAAAAACAGTAAAGAAGGAAGTTAAATAGGTATTCATTTCAGAAAAAAAAACGTATTTTGGCTCTTTCATAACACAGTTGAAAGAGCCACCAAAAGATATGAAAGTGCCGATTAAATTAACATGTAAATTATATAAAATAGCAATTGCTTTAATATACTTATTAATAAAACTAAAATAATAGCTTTAGGGTAAAAATGGAGAAATATTTTTAGCATATATTTTATCCCTTAACGGCAATTTTATTTTAGGATTGCGGGGTAAGAGTTGCTTGAAAGTTAAATTTTTTCACTAATAGATAATTGAAACGTGGACAATGACACAAAGAGATCGAGAGAGACTGGAAGCATTTGAGATGTGGTGCTGGAGACGAATGGAAGGAATTAGTTGGACCGAGAGAGTAACAAATGAGGAGGTATTACATAGAGTGAAAGAGAAAAGAACGTTGTTAAACACTATCAACAATAGAAGGGGAAAAATGATTGGACATTTGATACGACACGACAACTTCTTCAAGACCATTTTGGAAGGTAAGATAGAAGAAAGGCGAGGCAGGGGAAGACCAAGGCGCAGTTACATGGACCAAATAAGAGAAATAGTTGGCGTCGTGTCGTATCAAGAAGTCAAAGGGCTGGCGTGCGACAGGGAAAAATGGAAAATACTCCACCGACAAGAGGATAACTCTTAAATTTAATAATAATAATAATAGATAATTGTAGCAAAATTGTTATTTCTTAAGTGCTTGAATCTTTGTCTTTATCTACCAGCGGCCGTTGGTTACGGCAAACTGCCTTACTAATGTTTGTGGGTGACAAATAATCAGTGTTGCCATGTAACAATAAAAAGTTATACAAAATTCGTTCGGTCGGTAGGTAAGTTCCGAAATTTAACCACTGGGCCTAATAAAGCGATACCTAGAAGTGCGCGGTTGGAGAGTGGCCTGAGGAAAATCCAGGGGAAACCTCCGACACGACCACGCGGGCGGTTTAAGCACTGGAATACTCTAAGAGATTGCGCTCCAGTTTGATTGGTTTTGAGCTACTTCAACCGAATCTGAGGCGTCAGTGGAATCGAGCTACTTAGGTTAGGTACCTACTGGGAGTTTTGTCGCTTGCCTGGGACCTGACTATGGGTAGCGAAATAGCGAAGAAGACACTGACGAATTCTATTCGTGAATGTGTGAGGTGTGAGGTAAACTAACGAGAAACAAAAAACAAGAAGTGGACAGAAATTATGCCATTTTAAACTCTTGCACTTTGTACCCATATTTTAAAAGGTTTTTTTAAACGGGTCTAACGTGATTATTTATGTAGGTAGGTAACTATTTACATTTGTTACCGACGTTTCGCCACGGGTTACGCCAGTCACTTTCGTGCAAGAACTGTCGTCTCAACAAGTTGTCGACGGAGGTACATATTGACGACCACTTCAACCTAATTGGTAGTGAAATAAAATCCACTTGTACCTATCGATACACAATACTTTATTTTCTTCCTTCTACAACCACGAGCACCAACCAAAAGAGAGTCTCTCCTTCCCGTCCAGCTTATTTAAACCTTCTCCTACCCCCCCACCATTTCAAACATATCAGTGTTGCCAGTGCAAAGGCATAATGATGATAATAGGGAAATAATCATATCTTATTAATATATTGAAATATGGCTGTGTTATTTACGAAATGGTGGGGTTTTACTACCATACAAATATACAGCAAACAATATCGTAATTAAAATAAGCCTAACAGTATCTAGTGAACCTGCCTACGAAGCTTGTGGTCCCGGTTCTAAATTCCGGCCAGGGCATTTATTTGTGTGGTGAACACGAATATTTGTTCGTGATGTTTTCTATGTATTTAAGTTTCTCTTTGTCTAATAAGTAAGGATGTCATCTTGTAGAGGTAGATAGTAGATACCTACATACTTAGTATAGTAAACTTTTCTTAGTTGGGACTTGATCGATTTGTGTAAGATTCACAACAAATAATAAGAACATAAATATTTGGGTACCTAGTAGGTACCTACATGTCCTACATACAACCCATAACCTACTACATACCTAAAATTTGACTAGGTACCCCACGAAAGTTGGTAAAAATGTGAAGGGTAGATAGAGCCGAAAAAGGTGCCGCGAACATGATCGGTGCAACCCGTGTAGAAACGTCGGTAGTAAAGGTCAATGTGTACATAAAAATCGCGTTAGACCCGTTTGAAAAACAGAAAATAGTAAGTAGGCAGTAGAAAATAGTAGTAGTATTACCCCCATCAAGAAACATATTATCATCATATCATCTGCCAGACAGCCTGTGACAAGCCCGTGCCTACAAGACAAAGGTAAGTAAGTGTTTATTGTTATCTTCCCACAACATTATTGGGGGTTGAGTTATTTATTTAGTTCTAACCATAATGAATTTATCCCACAGTGTAGGTAGACGCTACCTCGCTACCTCATTTATTTAACGGTACAGATGGAAGTATTCTAGTACTACTTGTAGGTACCTATACCTCTTTAATAATTTACCCCTTGGTGTGGGTAGGTAGACGCCGTATAATTAACGCTATAGTGTGGAGACGTGGGTGTGTCGTAATCGTTTTTACCCCCCAGTGTAGATAAACATACGTCGTAAGTAATATATCCCAAAGTTAACGTAGACGTATCTACGTCGTAAGTAATTTACCCCATAGTGTATTTCACTCAATCAGTGTAATCCACCAATCCAATTACTCTATTGAATGGTTACACTGATTGAAAGAATTACACTATTGGGTAAATTACTATTATTACTTACGACGTATGTTTATCTACACTGCGGGGTAAAAACGATTACGACACATCCACGTCTACCCACTAGGGTTTCTGGTTTCTCGCCTCATTTTTTTTCTCGAGTTTCGAGAACTCTCGAGTCCAATTTCTCGAGTTGTCTCGACTCTCGAGTCGTTGGTAAGAAATTGTACCTAAATTATTGTTGATAATACAATGAAAAACACAAACATACTGTCACGCAGGCATTTCAGATGAAAGCTATCTATTACGTGAATGTGCTTGTGGTAGAGGCACCACGTTTCGAAGGCATACAAAAGATTAGGCACAACCTTGGTTTGGACCAAAAGACCTTGGTTTGGAACTCGAAGTTTTCCAAAGGCAGCAGCTGCCGCCCCGATTCTGCTGTTAACTTCATCATCAAGGTGGCACTTAGATGTTACAGTGCTCCCCAGATACCTGAATCTGTCCACTTGCTTAAGAGAGTTACCACCAAGTTTCATGTCAACGGGCACTAGTGTATCCAAACCCATAACTTCGGTTTCTTTAACACTAATTATCAGGCCAAAACGTTGACATGACTCGGTGAAACTCGTCATTAGAGCTTGCAGACTGTCCGGGGAGTCCGCCACAAAACAAAGGACATCTGCGTACATTATCTCCGTGACAGTGGCATGAGAGACCTTCGTGCGAGCCTTCAGTCGTGCTAAATTAAAGATACCGTCATCGGTACGATAACGAATACGGATGCCATGAGCTAAAGAGTGTAAGGAATCTGACTGAATTGTAAAGTAAAGAGCGAAGAGGGTAGATGCTAGTACGCACCCTTGTTTGACGCCACAGCTAACACCGAAATATTCAGACTGCTCGTTCTTGCTTGACATTGACTGACTAACTCGTTTGATGCGGCGGCGGCGGCGAGTTACAAAGCGTGCGAGTGAGGAGTCCGCTGCACGTGTTTATAGTGCGCGGGCGGCGTTATCATTGATAAAAGCGGCAAATTGCGAGCCTGACGTTAGGCCCTTATTTCGTGTTCGCCGGAACTCGAGAGTCGGCTATTTTTTTCTCGTCTCGAATGGAGGCGAAACTCTCGAGTTGTCTCGAGTTCGAGAAGTCTCGAGCAGAAACCCTACTACCCACACTATAGGGTTAATTATACGGCGTCTACCTACCTACACCATGGGGTAAATTATTAAGGAGGTAGATACCTACAAGTACGTGTAATTTACAGGTAGGTAATTAACCCTATAGTAGGTAGTAGGTAAACGTAGATAAGTTGTAAGTAAGTGGCCCGTATGAGAAGATGTGCGTCGTAACGTAAGGAATACCTAGGTAAAATACCTACACACAGTGTGCGCAGGTAATAAATATTTTACTCCGTTGCAGGTAACTAGGTACTTAGGTACTTTCCCGCACTACGGACGGGGTAGAAAATGGGATGGGATGACGAGGATAGAAAGCATTTGTTAGAAAAACTCATGCATGGGATACACTGACATACAAATCATAAAACTCTACCTAAACAACATGGAGAATAAAGGTGGTTAAAAATCGATTCACCCTAAAGATTTATTTATCTGGGCTCTGAGATAGATACTTATACATCAAAGTATCAATTAATAGAGTAGGTCTAATTCACATTTTGTTATTGCAGGATACTAAAACTATTACTAAACATACATACGTATCTTTAGTCCCTGTCTTTCCTTAGTCGTCACAAAAGTTTGTATTTAGAATTGCAAAGTAGGTAGGTAACAAGGTAATGTTCTTATACCTCCAAACTGCATGACTAACCCGTTTATCATTTTGTACTAAATATAGTACAAAACGAGATACCAAATTCAAAGCTGCACACTAGAACCTAAGTAACACTTGGTTTCTTAATCTAGCTGTCAACGCCATCTAGTGTAACGAATGATAAACTGTAGCTGAAGGTAAAGGTAATGTAAACTTTTTTGTCGCAGAGAAAATGCATTCACGCACATTTCGGGCCCGGAGAAGGCCCATAGTGGGGGGTATGTGGGACTCGCCCTTCCAAGTTAATGTACCTAACCTGAAAAGTTCCAGGCACTCAAGTAAATTAAATAGCAAATCCATTATTGATCTGCATACAAAACACAAATAGAACGGAATTTGAAATAAGCAGTTTAGAAAATAGCTTCAAATTTAAGAGGGTACGTAAACTAAGTACAATTGCGAACGAGTCCACTGGCGCCACTCGTGAATAATTGTGGAATTTAAAAAAGGCGAATGCTATGTACTGTATTTTGTATTTAAGTACCTTTTGAATATACATCAAATACAAAATACAGTACATAGAATTCGCCTTTTTCAATTATTTAAATAATCACAATTATTCACTAGTGGCGCTAGTGGACTCGATCGTAAGTGTTCGTACCTACCTCCCCTCTTAAAATTTGTTTTAAAATTACACGAAAGACGTCACTGTTTTTCCTTAAAATTCGTGTAAGTAGTAAGGGTAGGCCTACCTATGAAGGTAATTTACGACTGCGCGCGGGAAAATTCTAAACGAAATATGAAAATCCAGTGTTTCGCGAAAGGAAATACTTAGTTTTATTTGTTTTGTATTTAGTCTGTTTACCTGCTACGATACATGTTAACCTGTTGAGATTGACGACCTAGATTTATTGCTCTATAGAGTTCTAGAGCAAAAACTCTGTTTCTTTTTACAAATACTTTTAAGTATAGGTTTTTTTAGTAAAAATTATTCGGTTCCTGAGAATCTTTCACCATTAGTAAATTAAATGACATTATTATTGTAATTTATCTAAAGTGAGCCAACGTTGTTAAAGAGAAACATATGTGATAAATTGTCTCTGATTTTAGAGAACTAAATCAGATTAAGTCAACCCATGCCTACTAGGTACCTATGCTTATTGCCTGCGTAAGTGCTTACTTACCTATACGCTTGAACTGGTAGTACATATGCGTGGAGGTATAGTAAAATCACGAAAAGGAGGGGAATTCATGCAAATACAGACCTTCAGGCAATGCAATAGATACTTTCACAAAGGATAAATCTGTGGGATAAATAACTGTGGGTCCGTACTTCGCTGCGCTTGCGTCTACCGGTTATTCTGGAGCGAGCCGCCTTCCTCGCTCATTACCATATAAATGAACCGAACCGAGACAACTTTATATTAATCCGCCATTTTTAGAGTATCTTCCCCGTTTTACTATGTCGGGCCGAAGAATATGAAACAACTTTGACCGGAGGAATTTAAAATGTTGATACCGGGCCTTAATCGAGGTCGACTAAAAGCTCGCTGGCGCGTCGCCGACAATTACTATAAAATACGGCCAATTTTACACCTTTGATTTTTTTGCTTTCCTGATATCTTAAGCAGTGATATTAAGGCAACAATGTTGCAGTCAACTTGGATATAAAGTAAGTAAATATGCAGCAGCAATGAAATCAGTAGTTTAGTGTTATTGGGCCCGCTCATTATGGGTATGTTAGCCTCTACATTAAGTATTCTGCATCGAATCTTATTCACATAGGAGCCAAATCGACTGTAAACCCCAATCTTCCAAAAAAGAAAGTATGATAAAGTTGTCTTGCCTATACATACCTACACAAAATTACCTAGTACTTTTCAAAGGACAATTTCACCTACAAGTGATTAAATGCGTTACATAGGTAGGTACCCTATGTACCTAATTGTAAGTAGGTAACACCTATGGTAAAAATGCTGATATATAGGATACCTTTGATGAAAATATTAGGTTTAAGAATCAAAGAAAATTAAATTTCAAGTTTGTTAAGAAAATAAACTTCTACCTATTTACATCAAGTAAGTAGACAGCAGTGGCGGAGCGTCTATACAACTCGATTCCCACCGGCTTGCCTTATTTTCAGCCAGTCCAGTTCTTTAATTAAGGCTCATGAAGAATAAGAAAGGCAAATTATTTCCGGCTTCCCTAAGAATATTTTTGACCCACCGCCACTGGTAGACAGAATAATTATTTTCTGGATAGTGCTTATCTCTTATAAATGTGTGCCTAGCAATGAAGGTCAGGTTTCATTTCTATTGTCCAAATGTCTATCATTAGTACTGAAATAATTGTTTTTTCATCTCACCCGCTCGGAAAGGCTTTCTTTATCGTTTCAAATCTGCGTGCAAAAGTCCACTTTCCACGCTAGCGTGGAAAGTGATTTTGAAATTCGAACGTTACGCAGTTCCATGAGTTCCAACTTTTTTCTATAAAGTGAAACGACAGGTCATTTCTAAGCGTTTAGAAGTATACATATCATGTACCTAATGGTGCAGTTTATTATTGTTTTGTTTTTTAAAATGATATTAATAATACTTTTTCCAGCTTAATTTGATGATATTCAATAATAATTTAGTTTTATTTATAAAGAAATAACACGAAGAAACATATTTCAAATGTTTATATGTTTCAACATTTTACGCTCAGTGCAATTTCGGAACGCACCGTTTAAAAAGTTAGTTTTTAAGAAAAAACTCGATGCGAGAGATTAAGATATTTAAATATTGTTTTGTTTTGTTGTTGAGTTAGAATAATATCAAAATAATGAATTTAATTAATTGATTTCAGTGCAGAAGATACTTATATTACAATTTTAACTCCTGATAAGTTTAGAAATGAGTGAAATATATTTGTTTTAGCCGTTAGCCGTGAGTATTTCGTACCACAGTACTCAACAATAATAATTAGGCTCTTTGATGCATTTAAATGTTAATAATCCACGAAATGCGTTGTAACGGGTGAAATTTAAACAACCCTTTATAGAACATGAGTACATCTTGAATTATACATGAAAGTATTTCCTCGCTATGGTGAGATGAAAAGTTGTGTGTTGCGCTCGGCAGCAAAGTTGTTCGGCGTCTCGTGCCTTGAGAGCCTCGCTACGCTCAGGATTGTATTTTTGAACCACTCGCTTCGCTCGTGGTTCAATCTTACAATCCTTCGCTAGCTCGGCTCTCAATACAAACACTCGCGCCAAAAATCAACTTTGCAGCCTTGCATAACAAATAACTATTAATTCCTTAGTTATCGTCGGCAACCTTCGTAAATAATTGATTCCTTTTTTTCTTACCATTGCTATCAAATTTCTATGGATGTCAGTTTTAATGTCCTTTTTAAAACCCTCAAACGTCAAGGGCGTGGCAATATGCCCGACCTGGCATTTGCAGCCTGTTAAAAATAAAAATTTCTCCCCGTAAATTCGAAAAAAGAAAATAGAGAGGAAAATTCCCGTAACCGTTTATCAGATAATGTAATTATGTACAGAGTGTTACGGGACACCTCGAGTCACTCTACGTAATTGAGTGCGCCTCCCTCACGCCGGCTATTAGGCAAATCGAATCTCGTCCCTCCCCCACCTCGGATATGTGAGCGAGCTTCCTCTTGGCGTAGAACCAACGATTCAATTTGGACGAATGTAAATAAAAAGCCCCGAGCATATGAGTGTGAGATTCGGTTTATTGCTACCCTTCAGTATTCTGAAAGGTTGGTTAATTAAAGTGCTGCTGAAAAAAAAATGCTCCTTTCCCTCCATATACCTACCTAAAAACGTGGTGGTAATTAAAATAAAGCCCTGAACAGAAATCAAGCTCTTGTTAGTGGTCAAATAGGTATGTATGTGTAGACAGAATTTTTATAGGTGTATGTGTATGTATGTATACATACATTAAGAACTCACAATCAATAACGAGATCAAGTTTTATATTTTTTATAACACGAAACGTGATAACCTAGAGTCTAGACTTTGCTATGTATGTTTATAGGGTAACTATAAAGGTAAGGTAGATTAATCTAATATCCAATATTGGCTTAGAAATCAAATGGATACCTAATATGGATAAGCTCTAAATTTTAGTTATTAATCTTATTTCATTTATAAAACCTTACTGTAGTAAGTAGGTAGGTACTTATTAGCAATAAGATACAATAAAATAAAATATGGTTATTTTTTTTATAGTTTCGCTACGTTTTGGCTTACAGAACCCAGACGAATAAACGTATGCGTCTAGACGCGTCATAGGGCATATCGCCAGTCTAGCGTAATCCATAAACTTAGCAAACTTTGTCGCGAACTCTTCGACCCGACTGTTTGTTTATGTAGCAAATAATAAAAGCGCAAAAATATGCTGTCAGCTTTGTTTAACGTGTATTTCTGTCCCTGTCGGCGCGCGGAGCGCCGCACGTCCGGGGGCCATAACGCCGTTTGATGGTCTGCTCTCCAATGCTAGCCGAGACGATATAAAGCAAGATGTACGGCTGCGCTCTGGGCGACGCCTATATTTCCTAAACATCTTTTGGCGTTATAATTCTGACGGATGTGGCCTTGTTGTGGGGTCGTGTTTAATAGATTTCTGTTGATATGTTTTTGAGCGTATTTTTTGAAGTATTTGAGCATATTTTTTGAGGTTTTTGAGCATAGAATTCATAGACAATTAGGGACAGACAATTTTGTTTGTGTTCTATAATGTCTTTGCTCTTTAATTGAACAAATGTTATTACGCTGTTTTATAAAGTTTCACAATTAGAAATTATCAATACATAGAAGTGGCGCAATCTCATCTTTTTTGTCGGGATCCACAGAAAACCGGCGTCGGTAGGTACATCTTTTGTGACCCGACACATGCTGAGCTGATGGCTCCATTTTCGCAATTGGTTTTAATTTTAAATACCTAATTATATTGTAATTATAATTTCTAGCATGTTGTCGAAAGTTTTTTCTATTCTATTATATATTACATTCTGATTGTTTAGTAAGTTTTGTGCAGTAGAAAAATAAAACAGTAATCTTTTCACAGTTTCATTAAAAGAGCATTACCTTCTTGATTGAGGCTGAACTATGGAGGGAAATTCATAGACAAGTAGGGAAAGACAAGTTTTTACATAAGAATTGCGTGTTAAAGAGCCGTAAATGTCATTTCGGCAACCAAATGATGTAGTTAGTAAGTAAATAGTAGCTTGAGGGTCGTTTTACAATAGTGAAAATTGGTGTTTGTGTTTTACTAATTTTATAACACAAAGTTATGACTTCTTGATTAACTTGATGCAAATACAATATCATCGAGTCTTTATTTCTAATGTGGAAACGAGTAAAACGAGTGTACCACATAAAACAATAAATATAAAAAGGGTAAGTCCTGAAATCGTGATCTAATTAGAGATGGCCACTGAGAATAGGTAATGTTACATTATTCATTTATAGGTACTCAGGTACTCAAAATACCGGCATAATATTTTTTGATTCGTGGAGATCCGTGCTTTTTAGGTTTCCGTACCTCAAAAGGAAAAAACGGAACCCTTATAGGATCACTTTGTTGTCCGTCAAGACAAGTAAAATCGTCTTATAGGTACTACATCTACAAGTATAGGGGAAAATATAAAACTATAGGTAGGTACATTTGTAATAAAATCACTCCACTCCATACATGTAATGTGGGGATTAAAAAAAAATACAATGGACATTAGGCGAGTTGGGTATAAAGATAGATACCTAGCATAGGCCTTTAAAATGATATGGAGGTTTTTATTTTTTTCCATTTAAGTCAACCGTTGGTGAAGAAAATGAAGTTTAAATACCAAAAATACAATATGTAGCTTACAGTAATAAATAATTTTAACGATTTTTGATTTGAACAAGACAGATCTAACGGTTTTTGAGTTATCACTGAAAAACTGACTTGCCCACGAAGCTGTCGGTACGGAACTTCATTGTGCGTTATTGGACGTACGCACTTGGCCGGTTTTTTTTTATATCGTAGAAGTTTTCTTCTATTAATTAATATAATTTTAATTATTTCACTGCCCGGTCTCGTTCGTATCGAGCGCTACGCCGTAGGCCGTAGCAGCTTTGTATAGGTATCAGGAGGTCAAGTCAAACTGACTAAACATATCGAGCATTCCAATCTATCGGTGACATGCGCCAAAATGAATTAGTCGTTCAAACTTGACAATATGCATCATTTTTAGGGTTCCGTACCAAAAAGGTAAAAAAGGAACCCTATTGGTTTCACTTTGTCTGTCTGTCTGTCTGTCTGTCTGTCACATCGCTAAATATCTCAGGAACTACTTACCCTATCGATTTGAAATTTGGAATAGTTATAAACAAGGGTAACCCAGATACATAGAAGATGGTTTTTAAATTATTTTATTTTATTTTCTGTGAATAATGACAGATTAAAGGGGGGTTCAAAATTTTAAAGTTTGGCAACTATGTCAAGTGGGGTATCATATGAAAGGGCTTGACTTTTACATTCTGAAACAATTTTTCGTTTTTTTTTTCCTTGGGAAAATTTCGATTTACGAGGGAAAATGTAAAAAAAAATACCATTCCCCCCCCTTTATCTCCGAAGTTTACGAAGAAAAAAAATTTGAAATTATTACACAACATTAATATGCATGTATATTTTACAGAAAAAATATAGCCATAGCCCTATCTAGTTTTTCTTTTTTTTAATCATCAAAAAACTCTTCTATATTAAGTTTGTAATTTAATCACCTTTGTATATATTTTTGTTTTATATTTAAATTTACAAAATTACGTTGAAAATACCTTCTTTCAAATAAAAAAACAATTATTGAAATCGGTTGTTGTGATAAAGAATTATCCTTGAAAAACCAACATACGTTCTAAGTTATTCAGTCGCGCAAATTAGTAACACAATGCGCCGATAGATGGTGCTGTCATGTTTTTTTAAGATTGTTCCTGAATTAATGGGGTCGGGACGGGTACAGAACTACATATACAAGTACGGAACCCTCGGTGCGCGAGTCGGACTCGCACTTGACCGTTTTTTTTTAATCATTACATTCAAACCAGTTTTTGGAGAGGAACAAATGTTGCTAATGGAGAACTACAATTAGAACAACACAAAAGGCAAAAATGGGTTTCAAAGTACAGCGCAACGGAAGAGCCCCAAAAACGCTCCATAGATAATAAATTGAGCGTGTTTTGTGACGTCGGTTGTATGGAATAAACGAGTAATTTGCTCTTTTGGTCGAGAAATTATATTGCGTTTAGGTACTACATAGTTGTCATATTTTTTTTTGTATATTTTCGTATAAGAATCCTGATGGTGGTTTTTATTTTAATTTTAGTCAATAAAAAAAATTACATAAATTTTCGAAACTTTCAAGTGTCATAACTTTTTAAGACATTTAACATATTTATTAATATACTTTTTTTGTGATAATTTGATGATTTACTATCCATATAGTGACATCTTATTACTATTAATTCCGCATGCATATTCCCTATTACCGGCGACCATCACGATCTAAAGCGTGTTAATACAATACATATCTGGACTGGAAGAGATCCCTTACAATGTCTTGTTTACAAAAAAGTATTTACCTACATACATATATACATATCAAAAGTATTTATTTGCAACACGAAAACAAGCATTAACCTATATAAAAAACTATTTAATTTATCGGCTACGAGCGTAGCGCGTAGCACTCGTCGGCAATGAATGTATTAATAAATAAAAATTGCCTAATTTATTTCATGAAGTCTGTATCCATGAAAGTACTGTAGGTACTTAATTTGTGCAGCAAACACTAGGTATATACAGGGTGTCCCAGAAGTCGACGTCGTCCCTTCGAAGGCTGATAGACCAGCTCATGACTAACCAGAATAACGTAACATGACCGTAGTAAAAAAAAACTTTAGTTTTCGAGATATACACCACACTAACCTGGGTAGTTACTTTAAAAATAGTAAAATACTCAAACATCTCGAAAACTAATTTTTTTTACTAAGTTCATGTTACGTTATTCCGGTGTGTCATGAGCTGGTCTATCAGCCTTCGAAGGGACGACGTCGACTTCTGGGACACCCTGTATATCTAATGATAAAAAGTTATCAGATCATTAGCAGCGCATAGCCTCCTACTTCACATGGCCTATCTATACTAGCGCCACTCTACAAATTGTATGTCCATCTTGGCTAAAAACAATGGCTTGGCTACGGCCAAGGCGCCGCCGTCGCATAGACGCCACTTTATGCATACCATATGAGTTGATGGTACCGATCTGAACTTTTTAGCCAATGTAGTTAAATAATGTAGAGCCTGGAGAAGGCGAGGCTGGTATTTAGGGGAGGTTTAACGCTGTTAACGATTTGATAACTTTATTACGTCGTTGTTAACTACCGCCTATCTATGGTCCCATTCTGGAGTTCAAATAGCCTTATATTCTTTGCACCGCATCCCTATTTCAAAGGTTCTAATTCAACTTTTTAGAATAATTTGTATGATTTTGAAGCTTTTAATTTTATAAGTATAGCTCAAGCTAAATTTTAACTTTTTTATTTTGATCATAAATAGCGTTAGAATTATTTTGTTGAAAGTAAGCAATAGGTAGGTACGATTCAGTATTTATTTTGCTAATATATTAGCAACCTACAAAAAGTTCAAGTCTCTGTCCTATATATAAACTCTTAGACCCAACTTTACATAGATTGAACTTTAACTCAAATCCAATAACTTAAATAACAATTTGAATATTCAAGCTTTCAACCGAGAGTAGGACGTTTATCGAAAGCTTACATAAATCTTCGAACCCCACTGCAAGGTTACATCGTATAAAAATATGCAACACGGCGGCGGTACGTTACGGAGCGGATACCAATTCTATCAACAACCCATAAACCGCAACCTTTCTTTGTCTCGCCTCCTAATGTTATCGCGCCTGCGAGTGAGATAGAAATCTACAAGTTTAATGGGCCGTTACGCGAGAAAAAAAATCAGTCCGCATTCGCGAGCGTAGATACGCGAGTGATAGTGCCAAGACCGAAGGTCTCGAGGTGCAAGTGCAGTGTTCTCAAGTCCTGGGGTGCTCCGACTTGTTGCGCCGCGTAAGTACTTACATATAGTTATCTAGTCAATATACTGACGTCGGATGCATGCCCTGTCTGCCATAGAGTACCATACGTCATCGCGCCATGGCCGGCCAAGACACACTGAAGCCATGTAGGCGTCATTTAGAGCATTCCGGACCAGTTTTCAATATAACCTCACATAAGCCCATGCGAGTTTAAAATGCATCATTGAGCGACATTGACTCGGCGCCAAACTAATTTGTTTGCTTTGGAAAGGTTCGTTCACCCTGTAAGTGGATATATACAAATACAACATGTAGTTTGATATGTATGACGTTTGCGTTGTTTGGTAGCATTAAGTTTGAGTTTCATTTCAGTTTAATGTAGATGTGGCATGCTTGCCAGAGGTTAAACCGGTCGCTTGATGGAAACTGAGAATATCGAGAAAGGAAAATTAGCCTGGTTTAGGTTTATATTCCACTTATGTTATTAAACTTATTGTTACTTTTAAGACTGTTTCATGGAATACTACAATAAATTGACCATATAATATTGTGTACCTACCTATACCCATCCGCATTTGCGTTTGAATTGCAAATTTCTCGGCGTTAAATCACTGTTGTTTATAATAATTATATTTTTTTCGAATCTTCAATTTACAACATATACTACGTTGGTACCTACCTAATGTTATTACTATAACAACAGGTGTGTTCAGATGGGTACTATGGCTACTAGGTAGTATAATTGCAAATAATTTTTTTTTTAGGTATAAAATAGCATCTATCTACACAATAACTATCATAAATCCTCTAAAATGCGTTCAGAAACCGTAGGCAATGACCAGCATTCAACATTTAATGTAGGTATGTATGAAAAAAATATTATCTGTGGTATTTAAAAGGTTACAGCAGTAACATAAAATTATTATGATTTCCTATTTAGTAACATATTTTTTATTTATTTAGAAACATCATAAATACATAACCAACAAAATTTAAATAGGCCCCTATTCTAGTATCACTGAAAATTCAAATTCAGTCGATGCCAAACGTAAGCTCAGTATGTATTTTACTATATATCGAACGACATTTGAGTTCGAACGATATCAGAATAGGGACTATATTGGTATATACTTTTAAAAAAAACAGGTTTGTTCGGCTGCCAGTTCTGAATTCGCCTTCGGCTTCTGAACCCATCTTAGAATACCTACTTATAACATGTGTGTAGATAAAGTAAATGCAACTGTAGGTACATAATTAGGCATTTAAACACTCGTGTGACCTTATTATGAAACTCGCCATCGGCTCGTTTCATAAAACACACTCGTGTTAGTAGCATAAACTACTATTATGTCATTAAAATTATTTCAAAACACGGGTCTACACCTACAGATGAGGTATCGTGTGAGTTCAAGAGTAGGTACCACATTTCAAAATTACCTCTTTGCATGGCAAAATCGATTTCACGATAAGTACCTTATCCTAAAGAATAAGAATTGGTAGGTATCTTGGTCTTGGTTGGTTTCCATTCATATACACAACAATATCGACTATGCACTCTATACTTTATTGAAAACAGTGTCACATAGGTACAAACTCCTACACCTTACACGCAAGATAAAATCTAAGGCCCAAGTATCCCGGACTCGCGCGGCATCTCATTATTTCAGCTTACAAAAACCCTGTCCATGTAAACTGCCCCATAACTTACACAAGCAGAAAGAAAGTGTGGATATCCAAGTGTTCGTAATAGAATATCCTACTAGGAATTTCTATCTGTATAAATAGTTCCATTTCATTAGCATAACAACCCGAGGACGTGGCCGAAGTGCCCGAATATTGATAATAAGGTTTAGACTGCCACGACTGGCTCGAACGTACGGATTTAAAACTATAGTTTGTCTATTATATTATAAACTGGGAATACCTACTTGTATTTATGAGCAGAATTTCAGCTTTTTACCTGCTTACAAAAGGAATGTTTTTATTTACTTCATGTTTTTTTACCTTCAGCAGTTGGCCTCTTGATATACTTAATAATTATTTATATATTTTTTTTTTCAAATTGAAAACTTTATGAGTTTTAAGTAGAGAGGAGCCATTTATTGCAATGGTTTTGAATACCTAAACTTTTGAACAGAGTATCCATCATATACATAATAAACACTACCCATCGTACACATAATAAACATATCTGCCTAATACGTATCTAAAAAAAAACTTAATTAACCTGTCTACCAAACCAAAATAATGCACCTATACATACAATTTTTAAATTAAACCATTTATGGCCCTCAGCCGCGACTAAACGGAGAATGCAAATAATGCGTAGGTATTGTCCTTACTTATACATTTATTTAGGTATCTAAGTACCGTTATAAGTAAGTATGACAAAGACCCACCCAAAATATTCCTCATCTGGCGCTGCAAACAAATAAGTAATCCCAGAACAATAATAAAATGTCTTATTTGCATTATAAAGGAAGTAGAAAGTATCAAAACATCCATACTTCCTTGTGTTGCATGCCAACAAAGGGATAATTTGGAAAGTAGGTCGCATCGTCAATTGTTTCGTTAGGCGCGGGACTCCCATTTTGATGCAAATCGACCTGAACCTCTACAGCTAGCAGCAAACTTGAACGGACCGGGTTTTAGTTTAGTTCTAGTGGACAGAGTGCATACTTGCATAGTGCTGTGTTTGGTCAATTGTCTGAGTGAGCAGTGATACATATTTTAGAAATGTGTGCAACTTGTGCTACGATTAGGCGCCTACACCGTGCTGCCGTGTTAAATACCTATGTAGATGGGATCAATGAGTGTTTTATTACTATTTTTATTGATTGACACAACAATTTCTAAGTAATCTCCGTCGTATCGTCCGTTACTTTTTTGTTAAATGTTGTTTCTTTTAGGTTTGATTTTCGTCTTAGTAGGTAGGTACACCCAGTCATCAGGGAATGACTGGGTTATATTAAGTACCTAACATTGTATTTCTACCCAATATAGGTAATACACTTACCGGCAGAAAATTTAGCCCAAAAACTTTCGTGATTTCAAACTATAAATTGAATAAATTAAATAATGTTTAATATATAAAAATGCATTTTTCTAATTTGAGCCAATTTTTTTTTGCCGGTGAGTATATAAGCTCCACTTCGGCCCTCATTTACACTTTCATGCACTTAAGCACACCTAGATGTTTTTTTATACTACGGCGGTGGCAAACAAGCGTACGGCCCACTTGATGGTAAGCGGACACCGAAGCCAAGGCCGAAGCGAAGGTATAGCCGCTCGCAGCTCCAAGGGTCACGTGCGCGTTGACGACCCTTAATAAAATTTGAGGATTCACTGTGTTGACAGCGGTTCTGCTGTCAACACAAAGGACAAAAGGTCCCTCGCTCTCAACACAGTGCATCCTCGGGAGCTCTGTGGTAACCTTGCTCACCTGCAGAAACACAACACTTATAAACTTGTATAGTAAATAAATAATGTTATTATGGCTGTGGTCTTTTGCAAGGCGGCGGTAGGTATTTTCCCAGTTGGACTGCTTCAAATTCGAGCAAGAAATAACATTTTGCTGGGATTTTCATCGTCGCCGCGTTGGTGAGCACACGTGCCCGGGGCGACGACGAGCAGAATCCATTTACCGTACAAAACCTTATCTACTGTAATGGCGTCGTTACCGAACAACGTCATTGGACACGTGACATTGGCGAAATCATCATAAATTTGATGGAAGCCATTTTTTTAAATAATTGATTGACATTTTGCTGTGCCCTACCTCTCTAAATGTTTCTAGTTTCTCTAGGTTCACCGTATTCATTCGGGTCGTAGAGAGAACACACGCTAACCCACTAACAGCCTTTAGTCATCTTTAATGGCAGGCTGGTGAGACCATAGACCTACTCTCGGGAGGCCGGGTGATCATGTAATTTTATTTATTAACGATAGGCATATTTTAATGTCTCTTTTCAACCCAAACCCATAGATAGATTTATACTTCAAAAATACCATTAAAATATATCTACAGTTAGTACATACAGTTACGTGATTAGTCTGCCGATCTGTAGATCTGATGCTTATAGTCTATTAGCGAATATCCAATTTTCTATCTTAAAAATATATATTTTTTCCATACAAACTTTCCACCCCTATAAAATGAAAGATGGCCGACGGAGGAGCTGGTTCCTATCAAAAACATAAAGATATAGACCTAACTAGACCCTGGAAAAAAATTGGTGCTTTTGTCCAGCGTGTCCACATTATCACGTGAAACTGCCTCACTACTACTGCTTTCATAACATATAGCTTACACTTTAGAGCAATTAAAACGTATACCTTTAAATAAAATAAATACTAACACCTAAAACCAAGAAAATTTACAATGTCAATAATCAAATTAGTTCTGTTCACCTTGAGCACTTTTACAACGGGTCAATCGCCAAATAATACCAGCAAATCCACAAAAACAACAAACATGAGCATACGCATACATAAACCGTCTGAAAACAAAACAACATAAGCGATTCAGTTTCCAAGTATCGAATGAATATCAAGTTAGATACTTTAATATCAACTGCAACATAAAATCTATATTGGTCGGAGGCGATGCCATATGCAACATTGTATGGATCCGGATTGTTGACAAAGTAACAGTTGTCTCTTAAATTGCAGGATAATGCGGCTTTGGGTTGCATTCGTGCGATGTAACGTCCGAGGTCGTAGGTATTTCGTATTATACCTACGTAGATTTTCAGTTATATAGGTACAGATAATTTTACGCAGTGTGTGGGCGAAGTTACGAATCATGAGTTAAACTGGTCGCACTTGAAGTTTAATTCATTCGGCTTTACGAATACCTACGAACTATATAACTTATACAATATCTGTAAAAATCTCAATTTAAAATAAGTTCAATTACAGTAATAATAACTCAATATAAATCATACAATATCTGTAAAAATCTCAATTTAAAATGATTTATGTTGAGTTATTATTACTGTAATTGAACTGAATATTGTAACTGAATTCCTAAACTGTCAATCAAAGCCAATGGAAATTTCAAGATTGTCATTTTTTTTAGCGGAGTTAATTATTTACAACACTCACTGATATCATTTTGAATTATTTTACACGAAAAATATGCTTTATTTTATACGAATACGAATAATATAAAAAAATGCATTATGTCCTAGTACTAAATACTAATAAACAAAACTCGTAATACGCATCAATTAATTTCTGCTCCTTCTGCTAATAACACCCGATATTTTTTCTTACGTTGGACTGCTTTATGTACCTAAATGTCACAGCATAAGGTGCCTGACTAATAAAGAAAAACATATTCGACAAAAAATCAGAATCAGAATGTAGGTAATTAATTGAAATTAAATTGAAATTAAATTAAATTAAATTTTTGACATAAGTATTCGGAGTTGAATTTTTACATCTAAGCTCACAAATTATTTTGTATCACTGTTATTTCTAAACACAATGTATATTATTTCTGAATAAATGACTAATGACTATTGACCAGTAAGATTAAAACTAAAGGAACAATCCAGACCAAAAATGGCACCTGCCTATCTTCAATCTTATTACATTGTATTGTCGCCACTCCACCATTAGGTACTCTACGTGCAGTTTCGTTACACGGGTAGGTTTAAATTATAATGTTTAAAATCGTAGGCGTCAAATACCAGCATTTATATTTCCAGCTCTACATTGTCTGGTTTGTTCATAACATAAAATATGTAAATAAATACGGTGTCAATTACATACCTACAAGAGTTGAAATTTTATCGTATTTTGTATATTTACATTGTAAGACAAGTAGGTGTAGCTATAACACTTAAAAACTCTCGCGCTATCTTTTAAGTAGGTGTATCGAGAGAATGTTGTAAAACATTTGATAGTAACAATTTTCTCAATATCTCAATATTTCTAAAGTTGTTTTTCTAATACCATTCCCTTCGGATCTATTATATAAGTAGAGCTTGTTTAGAAGACCGTTGACGTAATGATAAATCAACTCGCACGCATGTATCCACCATGTATCTTAATTGACGTTTATGATATCAGTTCAATGGTGAACAATTGAAACGCGACTATAGCTTGTCTAGTGTTAATGATTAAATTATGATTTATTGTTCGGAAATATTTTCATATACACACTATACACAAATGCATATATTATCTACTTATGTATCATAATCATAAATATACCTACGAATATGTAAAGCGTTTACATTATCAATACAGTGTATGTAAACGAGAATGAATAAAGATGGCTCATTCAACACAACTGATAATGTAAACGCTTTAGGTATAAGGTTAGTAGTGAAACAATCAAACGTTGACTTAACTGTCTATTTAAGTACTCAACGCTTCTTAACTCTCATCGTCAATTAAGATTTTACGTTTACATAAAAATGTTGTCAGTTCTATGACGAAACATACATACCTAAAACAATAAAATAAATAAGAAACGGAAAGACCGAAGAGAAAAATATATAATATACCTATACTGAGCTGAGCTATAGCGGACCCCAGGCATCCTTCAGGATGCAACTGTACTGGGATAACGCTAGGAGGATGATGACTGAGCTGAGCTATACATATAAGCCTAAAACAAAAAACAATATTCAGTTTTAAATAAATTACCTACAGCTCGCTCTCCAAGCATAAGGAATTGTTTCTTGCTATTAGTAATTTCTTAGCCATATAAGTAAAAGCCCCCTTATACTTACTCCACAATTTACTAACAGACCATTGCATCAAAACTCAGCTGGAATACCTTTTAAAACGTTATCTCCGCATACCCTAGACACCTCATATACCTATCCCGTAAGCCGATGCAAATCCTAGACGACCTGCAGCGCGCATGTGCAGTCCGTATCCGGATCGTAAAACTGTTACAACCGCCCCCCACAACCCCACTGCCTCCTCGTCTGGGCCATTGTTTTTGGTACAGGGTTGGTCTTAAGATCTCTTAATGGTCTTTTGGACGCAGGAAATTTCGTCTATTGTACCGAAAGAGGTTTTTAAGCCGGAATAATGACTGCGGTTCTAATTAAAGAGTGAAATGAAAGAGAAAACTGGAAGGATTAGAAATATACACATAACTAACTACTTGTAGGTATTTGTATATTTATTTTTATGGTTGAATAAATTTGTAATAGGTACCTTCTGAATTTTCGAATATTTATTACAGTGCATAAATTCATGTCTTCTAATATTATATCAACTTAATATTGTACGTATTGTCCCCTCTCGTTAAACCATTTCTGTTTCATGTAAAAAAATATAAGTTTTAAACTGCGAACGCTGGGCAAATGATATGCTGTTCAGTATTAGGTATATTAAAGATTTTTCTTTATATATGAAAAACTTTTTATAAATACGTACCTACATACGTTATATATGTACGACTGTACGTATATAAAGTTACTCCCACTTAAAAACCGTTTTGTTATTCCACACTCGTATGTCGCCGAAGCAGGTAGCCCCGTGTTATAGAAATCACCCGTCGACGACCGAAAAGACATTTTCTACAATTGGTATCAAGAACACATACGTCCTTCTAAATATTATTATAAATATAAGCATGAGTATATCTACAGAATACGTATCCAGGTAGATGATCGTCGGGCACGAACGATTTCGTATGGGGCCGAGTTCTCTAAAAAAACGATGGAATCCATCTACTGAGATCGGGGGACAGTGGCGGACAATGGTAGCGTTACGACGCTGGATTTATTTTTGGCTATTTTGAAAATAACGAAATGTAAGTTTAAATTAGTGAAGTTATAATGTAGAAACTTTCATTCTGTAATTAAAGACAGCGCCATGAAAATAATATATATACCTTACATGATACCTACAAACATGAAAACAGCAATAACGAAGTAGGTAAAAGTACTGGCACATGTTGTAATACAACAATGATTACTTAATTAAACATTTTAGAATTAAATAATATAATTAATTATATGAGTATAATATTCAGTCACCACATTATGTGTACCTACTAAAATTACAGCAGTTTTTTAGGTATACCTACTTGGTTGTTGTACAATAGTACAACAACAACAAATACTCTTTATTGCACACCTCAATTAAAGGACACAGTACAATACAAAAAGACACAATAAGTAGAGGCAAACAACAGGCGGTCTTATCGCTCAAGAGCGATTTCTTCCAGACAACCTTAGGGTAACGGAAATGAAAACTAAATTAATAAAAGCTATACATATAAAGTAGGTATAAAAAAAAAAATTAAGAATAATATACATACATAAATACGATATTCAAATAAACATAAACATATACAGTCAGCCACCATAGTACCATAGTACATTACTTAACAAGGGCGGTAAAACAAAGAATGTCTCAGATCGCAGGTAGCCGAAGGCAAGGGCGATAAATATGCGATCTGAGGCTTTCTTTATTACCGCCCGTGTTAAGTACAAAATTTTATGTCACCCCCTGGCCAGGAAGTGGGATTTCCCGCGCGCGGAGCGTGCGGTAATTGCCGCTTTATGGCCAGGTGTAACATAAAATTTATAAAATATATAGGAGCATTACATTAACAAAATAAATTCAACAATATACCTACGAGGCTTCACATGACGAGGTTTTTGTCAATATTGGTGGTGGTTTGTTGTGTTTACTTGCATGTTTGCGTGTGCGGAGTGAGGGCGGGTGCATTCCGTGCATTAACCGCATGCCAAATAGGCAAGTTGGTGCATCTCATTATCACTGATAGACCTACACGTACTTTCAGCGGAATAGCAAAGGAATATTGTTGAATTTATCATAGATTTCCGCAAAGTAACGCCTGATTCAATCAATTATTTTTCATAAAATTAACATTGTTTTAACTTATCTGTCCGCCAGTGTATCCATCAGGTGTTCCTTCGTCGCTGTTCGGAATACTGACGAGGGCATAGGTACCTACATCCGTATGTATAGGCATCGATCTGATATCGAGGCGTGAATCTCCTCTACGTGACGTGACGCAGACCTGTCGACAGTTAAGCAAAACTATCACATCACGTTATAGCCTAATAAGGCGACTTCCTGATTTGTCGGTGCGGAGGCAGTACGATATGAGAAAAGTGTCAAATGTCAGTCGACGCGATAACATTTTTTACTACGCCCCTACATTTAAATGAGTGCTTCCTGACTGGCGCGGGATGCGCGGTATATAGCGGGACGATGCGAAGGCGGCACTGCTCCGCTTCTGCGCATGGTATTACTACTGCGCAAACGTTATACTGACAGTATTATGACAAGTGAGAATCTTTGCGACGTCAGTAAGTTTACGTCTAAGAAGAAAATGTCACATATCAATCCCGCCCCGCCAAGTCAGGAAGTCGCCTAACTCAGCTGAAGAAAACTACGCAGTAAAACGACGTGATCTACCTACATATACACGAATGTATAATATTGGTAAGAAATTAACTAGCCTATACAGGGTGGTTTTTCTTTTTGGGTCAGTGAGGGCAGCTATATACCAGATCCCGTGCTGCTACGCGAAAATTGTCTTAGAAGACCTTCCCTCGATTTCAAATAAATGAAGATTGGAGTTTATAGATTTTGGAATAAACATACAGACAGGGTACGAGAGAAAGGTACCTACCTAATTTTTGATAAACTTTTTTTGATGCCAATCGACCCCTTTCTTATCCAGGATCAAAAGCTTGTATGGGACAAAAAAAATCCGACTAGAAAAGCCACACATAGGAAAACTTTTACATTACGGTACCTACAAAAAAGATCGCTCCACCCTATAGTACCTACACCCTACAGTATCCATCTATCCATCCATCCGCACAAACTTTCACGTTTTTATAACATTATTAGGATTAGGATTTAAATTTGTAGGATCTAGGTTTAGTATTTTGAATCTAAGTAGGTACCTAAGTATATTAAATGTTTCATACTTTTGTCCTTGGCTTAAAGTTTATGGCGTAAATATGGTCGGCTTGCGACCAGCTAATTTGGTGCGCCGGATTTCGACCTCTTGGATGAGTTGATAAACTAAAAGGATGTTTTCTAGTTCTTTAATAGATTCAAGAACTCCCAAATGAAATGCATACACTTGATACACTTACTGTTTTTTGGGGTCTGCAAAAATACAAATATCTTTATACAGGGTGATTCAGGAGACGTGAGCAGGAATCAGGTCGATAATCAGGCTCATGAAACTGAACAACTTTCGCCTAGGAATATAGGTCGAAATCTGAAGACATAAAAACCTACTTAACATAGTCAATTAGTCACTACGTGACCACCCACTTTGTATGAAAGTTGATTTCTAATTTTATTATTTCGGCCCATGGTTTCTTGGGGAAAGTAGTTCAGTTTCATGGGCCTGATTATCTACCTGATTCCTGCTCATGACCCAGAAATCATCCTGTATACCTAGGTACCTGAATGAAAAAAAAAAACTCGGTCTTCAGGTGGCCGCAAACTGATATTGAAGACTTAAATCAAATCAGCAACTAATAATCGAAAGCGAAAAATGCTCTGGCAGTATAACATTTCAAGGGATTTACAAAAAAATTACTTCTCAATTTTTGATAGCTAAACATTTGTCGTTTTGCATTTAAAAATGGCTCGTATTTAAAGTCACATAAGAAACCTAACAACCCAAAACTGCTGATTTGCTCACCTAAAATATACCTACCCTAAACTGCAGTTTTTGTTGATGCGCAGTCAGTGCTTTAAAAATCATTAAAATAATAAAATTAAGCCGAAGTATGATGTTTTTCGAGTATTTTCCCGAGTTTTATTTACTAGTAATGAAATAATTTATTTTCACTGTTGTCATTGTCATTTACCCTGTCGAATGTCGTCGAATTCAGCTTTACGCGTCACCCAGGTACCTAATTTGTAGTTTTGTGTTTATTTTAGGTAGGTACCTAGGTATTTGTCAAATTCATTTGTCCGCCAGTGGACCGGGTTATGCTGTAACGCACTCCGAAATACACGAGGGCGTTGCAATATAGTTGTTCTCCCCTCTTGTTGCAGAAACAAGAATATTTCTATTAGGCACAAATAAGTAGGATGGATTCTCACTCTTACCTACTTAAATTTACAGGTGCCTTTTCTCTACTGTTGGGTTCTGTCAGGTAAACCAATTTGATTTCTGAGCCACACCTTGACACAGTGAAAATTCTTTTTGAAACCCGCTAGTGATCTCACACTCGGTGACAAGGTACGAAGTGGCCTAGAAATCAAATTGATTGATTGGTTGAATCAAATTGGAGAAATCAAATTGGTAAATTAACTTTAAATTGATGCGTTCGGTTTCAATTTCAAAACAAAAATAACTGGGTCTTAGGTAGGTAGGTAGGTAGGTAGGTAGGTAGGTAGGTAGGTAGGTTACCTAAGTCAGTCTATGTATAAACTCACCAGAAGTTTCTAAATCAGGTACCTACCTAGGTATACCGACCTACTCTGCGACTTACACTGATTTAAATTTCTCTGTAGAATAAGGTGATGTAATTGACCTACAAATAAAGCTTCTTTTCGGCATGTTTACTTATTCAAATTAGCTCCCACAATCATTTTGTCTTACCTACTTGTAAATAAGTGCACCGAGCGTGACTTCCATTCATGAATATCAACATTATCAACCCACGCACAGCCTCCGCATTCTGCCGCTCACATAGAGTAGGCACACCTACCTGATGCAGGCCGCAACATGGGTAGGTACCTACCTATTTCCTGAAGTAAAGTTATCAGCGACCCGCCGAGAAAACGCGTCAATTGCCATCCTGGCACCCAATTGTTGATCATTAGTACTAATCCGACTCATATTCAATCAATACCCAAAACTTTACCCACACACCTCGCTCCCCGCGCCCCTCGCCACGCGACATTTAATGACACCCGTGCAACGGCCCACGCGCGCCATTATGCCCCTTATACTCACTACATAAAGGTCACTATCCCCGGAACACGCCCACCGCGTTATATAGCACCGAGGATCTATAAAAGTTACGTCTGTAATCTAACATAAAACTCCGGCCGTTTAGATGCGAACGCGGCCACGGACGACACATCTCGGTTCGCTCCGTACTTTTACCGAAATAAGACAGTGTTTTTCATGTGAAAGTTTGTGTTTTTTACGGGGAAAAACGCTAGTTTTGTCGGTGTTTTGGCGTGGCGCCCGACGCACGCCGCCGCCGCGGTCTCACGCGATCTGTTTTCCCGCAACTTTGACGTTTGCAGCCCGCGCATACTGTAAGTACCTTGTCAAGAATTAAAAATTCGAACACCTGTTTAGAAAATGCTTGCTGAAAAAAGTACGACCCTGGTTTATCAAAGAGGCATGCTTCTCACCGCTTTGTAACTGTTTCTGTGAGAGAAAAACGAAGCTAAACCAGGTTAATTTTAACAATATTTTACTAATCAATACAAAATTCAGTAGCAACTACCTACTATATCTTTTCAAACTGTAAATAGAAATAGATACCTTGGTGCTAAAGCAAAATGTTAGACGCCTATTTTAGTCAACATCTTTAATTGCACAAAAGTTTAAACTGTTTCAAATTTAATTAATTGGTAACTATAAACGCCCTATAAACTAATCTGGATAACAATTTGCACATCAGTTAAATACGTGATAATTAGTGCTGACAGCTAAGTAATGTTTTTAGGACCGTCGTGGAAATAGGTACCTACCTAACTATCTACATTCAATTATCGTAAGAAAATAAATTACCTAACTTATTGTGAACACATTTTCGCACACATCAATGATTAAACAGTGATAATTGAGTGCATACTATCATCTACAACCTGCCATTTGAAAATAAAAACAGAAAAAATAATTATTCAAAAGAAAATGTGTCCGAATGCTAGCAGCGTAACACTAGTAGCGCCATCTCTTGCGGAGACAGTAAACTTCATACAGAGCTGTTTTATTAACTACGTGCCCAGTGAATCAGTTTACTTCCTTCTCTTTTCAACTACACACTAAATATAGTGCTCCTCTCTTCTACGGAAGAATTACTGGAATGTCATAGCTGGTGCAATACGACAATCTAAATAGAACTTTAAGATGGATGCATTACGGTTGCAATTGCAATGCAAACATATTGTATTTTGTTGCCGCTGTGAATGTTACCTAGCGGCCGTTGAGTGCACCTTAAAATATAGCTATCGCGTTCGCGCGTCATCGAATGTCTCTTTTTGGTTTATCTTAGTTTATATATAGATATCTCGTTCGGCGGGAGATAAGCTGATGTCGGTTAGTTGTGACGATTTGTATGAGATTGAGTAAAGACAGTTGTACCTCCATCATGAAATAGGCGGGGCGTGGGGTTTACTTCCTATAATTATCGGGAGGATTGCTGGCAGAATCTATTCAATTTTAAATAACTAATTGTTTTTATTGATTTACCTCAATAGTGTATTTTTCTTCAGCTGTTTATTTTGTTTTCAGATTCAGATCATTTATTATGTACATGCAAATACATTCATAAAAAAAAAACATTATACTCGTGCACTATAATTATAATCTAGGTACATAATTTAACATTTTGAAATATTAGGTATATCTAATAATTGATTGCATTCATAAAGTAAAATTAAAATTAATAACATTATTACAGTGTCTTAATACATAGTTTAGTAAGTGTACCTACATAATTTAACATTTTATTCCAATTGTTTAACTTTTTACTACTTACTCAAACCAAAAAATACTTTTAAACCTCCTTATGTGCATAGCACTACTTTTAAATATGATAAATTATTTGTTCATTTACCTCCAATAACAAGTTCACACGTATCTTTTTGAATTTTGCGAGATTTTAATGTTTACATTTCTTTTAGAAAGACGATGACAGTTGCGAATCGATCGATATTTTTGATCTGTCAAAACTCCGTCGGTAAAGCAGTCCCGATGAAACTTTGCAATGTTTAACTAGACTAGACTAAGTACTTAACTACCTACAGTGCCATCTATCTAACATGAGCTGTGCTTTTTGAGATATATATCGCAGTGACCATATTACCCGAATGACCATATTACCCTCACGTACCTTAATTTTAGTTACTTTAAACAAAAAAAAAAGAATCGTGCCCCAGATACCTAGATTAATACCTACCTAAGTGATTATGAGGAAAAAATAGTAGTGCTTATTATTTTCTTTCTACGGGTACTTTTTTCCTCTGGACAGTGAAAATTAACCACTTGAAAAATCATCCTGTAACAATTTGGTCAGGATGTTCCAAAAGTAATAGTCCAGTAGGTACCTACCTGGCTTAGTGTCTTGGGGGAAAATAAGCGTATGGAGATATTTTTTTCGGGATTAGCTGAGTAGGAGTCTTATTACCGAAGTATTGGTGGACAGCCGTCGCCTGGTACAAGATCGAGTTATGATGTCATATTGAAAAAAAAAAAAAACAAATGTACTTCCAAAACCTATCGAGTGGGGTATCAATGAAAGGGTTTCGAATACACAATGACATTTCAGCCAGAGGTTACCTACGTAAAATTTACAATTCATTTTAGAAACGCACTATAACTTTGGGCTCTTCCTGACGAAACGGAAAATATACGTATACCTACGTCGTCAGATTTCTATACTGTAAGATAAATTCGACATGATGATGTCTTATGTTATGTGAAATGTAGCTAGCTTATATGTTTCAGTAAATGTACACAATAACATGCTTACATACAAACAACTTAAATACTTATTAAGAATAGATACATTTCTTAGGTACTTAGGTAAGGTATATATATATATATATATATTTTTTAATGTCCTGTTTTTGCTTTAGATTGTGTTTCATTTAGCTACTGTATTTGTCTATGTAGGTTTAAATACAATTTCTATTGTATTTATTATGGAAATGTAGTTACCTACGTAGTTTCTACTCTAATTTTTGTGTTTCAGCGAACGAAAAAAGCTCCATTTTCATTCGCTGGCCTCCTCTACTTAAGCCACGATAAATTATTTTGCATCTCCGGTACCCCAAGGTTGCTTGGAAGAGATTGGTTTTAGCGGCAACACTGCCTGTTGCCTGACATTGGTTATGATTAATTTAATTTTGATTTCTGTAATGTAAGTTACTAACCTATTTATGGTTTGCATTAAGAATATTTATTTGTATTGTAGTAAGTGCCTAATAGGTATTGTCCTAAAAAAAAAACAGGTGAAAACTTTAGGTACTTACTTTTATTTTGAGGCTTTTTTAAAACTTACGAGAAAGCTTAGGTCGACTGATTTAGTTATGGAGAAGGTTCACAAGCACAGGGCAATGATAGCACTATTACCTATTGGAGAACGGGACTTAATTGCGTACACTTAAATCATAAGTTTACCTTTTGTAAGATTTAAACCTTTTCCAATAATAATGTGTGAAAATCGGGTAAGTTTAAATCGATATAAAGATAGCACTAATCACCAACCTAACCAACCTATCAACCAAATACTTTAATTAGTACTCTTTTCGATAAAAATCCTAATGCTTATTCTGAATAATATGTTACACGAGACTTATATGGGGTATGGTATATCCATTGATATCCGATTTCACCACGATCTGACACACCGTATTACCGTCCAACTGACAAACATGTCGTCATGTTAAGTACTTTTTGGTAAGTCACCTACTTATTCGGGTTAAGTACTCTTTGGTAAGTTGTAGTCTAAGCATTTTTGCACAGCTATATACCTACACAACAGCTAAGTAAACAACTGAAATAAACTTTTAAGTTACGTTTATATAATTATAGTGTTTATTATTTATTCACATCTGCTCTTTATACATCTAAAGATTTAAAAAAAAAACATGCAACCTACCAATTTTGTTGTCAAATGCCAATTAAATGCTGTGCCGTGACAGTTGACATTTAAAAAACCATTGGCAGTGGATTCGAAAACGAGTTGAACATTTTACAAAGATTATTGAGGTGAACATTTAATTCAAAATAAAATTTGTGTAACGTAAGAAACGGAAAAAGAAGAGAGAAAAAATAGAAAAAAAAATCCAGCTTTCTCTACCCATCTATCCTACTGCACCTAAGGTAAGACCTTAATATTCTTCAGAAATCAGAAATTAATGTTTGCTGTGAATACCTATAATGTATTACCTACTTGAGTAAAAATTGCAATACTTCAATAGCAACAAACCAACATACCCTAAGGCAGAGTTGTATATTGTAAAATAAATAAATCATATCATATCACCAAACAGTCTGTAATCGTAAGCGGTGTTCTTCAAATCTGATTGTATGGAAAGTTTGACAAGTTTGTATGGGATGAGAGCTGCCGGCGCCATACTTGACGATGACCGGTCTGAGTTCGTACGTTGGTGCAACTGGCACTAAATATACGTTCCATCTGATGGTGTTAAAGCCCCGCCGCATTGAGCGTGCTGGTAGCGGGGCGGTTGCACTGGTGGTTGAGCGCAGTCGTAACTCAGCTCAGCCAATTTGTATGGAAACGTTGCTTAGTCCAGCTCTGGCCGAGGCGCAGCCAGCACCAAATCTAATTCACACTCATCCTCCTAGTGTATTTTACCTGCGTTTGTTGCTCCTATACCTGTAACAACTTTTAACCTACCTATGTTGGACAAATAAATGATTTTAAATTTGCCTGGTTTCCTAAAGGACTCCGGGGTCAATTTTGGCACTGTGATCCCAAGATTTGGCGAAAGCACTAGTTTAACGAAAACACACACCTTCCAACCTACACGGAAAACTAGATTTTGTTGTGATTAGACCGATTTCCTCGCGATTTTCGTTTTGGATTGTATTAGTATTCTAATTTATATTATATACCTAGTGCGTGTCATCCACGACGACGCGCCCCTCCACAGCGAATCTCATACCTACTAATCTATGCGTAAACTTCTCATACCTACTAATCTATGCGTAAACTTCTCATACCTACTAATCTATGCGTAAACTTACGGAATGAGCGGTGGAGGGGCGCGCCTTCATGGATGACACGCAATAGATATACGAAGATATTCAATATTTTATTTGAAAGTCTTAGCAGCTGTAGTGTAGGAAAGTCTAGGTATTAGTACTTGCTATGAATTAAGGCCCATCTAAATGTCGACTGGAGAATTCTTAGTATGAATCTGACTTCATTTAAGTGTGTCAAGTCTGGTTTAACATTATGTTGCAACTGGGCTTTTGCTTGTCCGAATTTCAAACAGTTCATCAATAATGTGTGTAACAAATCACCAAAAAGTATGGTGAAGCTAATACATAATCATGGAGTAATGCAATTATGTGATTAGCTTCACAATAATGTTTAAAATTTTCATCATACTATTTGGTGATTTGTCACTTTGATCCTCTTTATGTGAATCACCTAAATTATTGATGAACTGTTTTCTCAATGCACAATTCCATTTTTGAGTGACTTTTATATAGCACCTCTTACATACCTATAAATATATGCTATACCATACGATACGACATATACCTAGTAAACATAAACTTACAAATACGTTTCGACATATTGAGCTACTAATGACACACTCGAGTGCCATTTCATGTGCAAACTGCATTCACAAGTCCATTATTTTCATCATACCTTAATTATTGTTCATAATTTGTGTGAAGTTTATAGCGGCTCCTCCGTCCATAGGTATACTAATGTGTCAAACGCGAAAGCTTTGCCTGTCTGTCACCTTATAATAATAATTAGCCTAGTTTTTTTCTTATAGGAAAATTTCATGCATGAATTCATGATGTGAAAATTTGTAACTTTCGTAAGTAGGTAGTTGTTGTTAGTCTTGTTGCCTTTTTTTCCAGGGCATGCACACTGAGATAAAAAAAAACTAATTATTAGTAAGTTTTAGTGAATCCCAGGACAACGAGATTATATAGGTACTAACGGTTACAAACCAGTTCTTGATAATAGTAGTTATTTACTAATACCAAAAAATTTGTCCTTGTAACAACTAAACTGTTTTGTAACCGTTAGTATATAATCTCCTTGTTGTGTGTTTGTATTTTTTTCGCTCAGGCCACTCTTCAACCGCGCACTCCCATCGCTTTTTGGGCCCAAAAAAGAATGCAGGTCCGTCAGTCACAGGCCCATCTTTGGCAACTCGGGCAACCTTAGTCACCATCAGGAACAGAACACCACACACTTAGGGAGCAAGTAGGTAGGGCAACAGCACCCATTAATGATGCACATTAACTCTTATTAATACTTAAAAGAAACAATAACTATAATAACTATAACAACTATAATAACTATTTATTATTATTTTGTCTGTAAAATCTGTTTATTGTGGCAATATTTTTTTTCTATTCTATTCTATTCTATAGAGAGTATTTGTATTGTATTGTATAATTTTTGTAGATAAAAATTATGTTAAATTGAAATTGAAATTGAAATCATTTATTTCGGACTACAGGAATCCATATACATTACATTAATACACATCACAATAAACTGTTAGTAGTAATAGATTAATAATAAGTTAGTAAAACACGAAATGTTCATTGGATTGCACATGCAAAGCCATCCAATGAGCAATGATAGGGCTGTCCATCCTTTCCGCAATAACCCTCAGGAGTGTGTTAAAACCTTAAATGAGGAATGAAGTGTCCATTACCGGTGTTTGACAGCTAAAAGTGTCCAACGCTGGTGACCCTAGTGCTGTTATTATGGGTGGAGATACTTCCCCTGTTGGGCTGCTCCAATTAGGGGCGAGATGACATTCCTCCCACCTCCCTAATATTTCGTTATCAGATTAACTGATGATAATTATCCAGTTATCCTTAGTAATAAAAAAATATAGGTTCTAAGCGTTATTTATATTGGCTAGGTTTATAGTAATAGTATAGTACCTAGATGCCCACTAATTTTCAGGATACAATGAGATACATACCAATTAGACAGCTTTCCTGAAAAAAATCTCATTTAGAAAGTTTAAAGCTAATACATGTTCGACTTCGGTGGTAACTTTAACAAGTAGAGTACCTAGTAACGTTGATTAATTATTAATTAGTAGTTAGTTGTAGTACTAATCTTTATCAATTAGTTGGTATTTATTACCTAATCAACGTTACTACTCTTCATTAATTAGGTGGTAATTATTACCTAATCAACGTTACTACTCTATATTAATTAGGTGGTAATTATTACCTAATCAACTTTACTACTCTACATTAATTAGGTGGTAAAATATTACCTAATCATCGTTATACTGCTCTACATTAATTTGGCAGATTGAATAAGGGATATTGAAATTTGTTCGTCAAAAAGTCATTCGTCTTTAAGACTATTAAGGGTTGATTAGGTAATCAACGTTACTCTACTCTTTAGTAATAGAAGTTACCACCGACGTCGAAGATAGATTCGTAGACTTTAGAAGTTTTTTTTAAATTAATATTTAGTACAAGCCAGTAGTAGAGTCACGTACCTAACAGTTAGCGAACTGGTTACCTCAGTGGCGTAGCTACCGAAGGGCTAGGCGGGGCAGTGCCCCGGGGCTCCCAAACTCAGGGGGGCCCCAAAACCTGATTAGCAAATCTCTTGAACTAGCGAGAAATAAGTATATATATTGATAAAGCCTAAACAGTTTAGGGGCCCAGTTTTTTTTTGCCCCAGGGCCCTTAGTCATCTAGCTACGCCACTGGGTTACCTGCGCACCTCTAATAGGGTCGTTGACTCAAAATGTATTATTACTCCAAAAATTACTCCAAAAGAAAGAAGGCATAAAACTATGCCTTAATGGTGAAAATTCTAGTCAAATAACTCAAAAAAGAATCGATCTCGTTAGAATGTTTTTAGTCAGAGAGAAAAAGCGCTAAGTGTCGTCACTGACCTAGAGCGCCATAGTAAATAAATGACGATCGTTCAATACAGAGGTGCGTTTTGCGGAAAAGGGACAGATAATGCCTCTCTTAAAACTTAGAAGACTTATACCTACTTATGTAATTATTTATTCTTTTGAGTTACTTTTTTCGCCATTTGACTGAGAATTTGATACTATTTCGAGATAATTTGACCTTATTGATTTTCCTAATTGGTGTCAACATCCCTATTGCACGTTTTATACCTAAAGTTACTGCTAGATACCAATACAAATGCTTTATTTAAAAAAGTGTTTGTAAAATAGGAACTTAGGTAGGTATTTATGTATCAGATTCCAAACTAGGCACAGACACTAGCATTAATACCTATCCGGTATAGTGGTTTTAACATAGCTTGCGCACGGCACGGTGACAATGACACCTGTCATTTGGCTGTCACCCCGCCAGTATAAATATAATGCATAATCTTAAAACATCAAATATGACAAAAAATGTAGGTACAGGGATGACAGCGGATGCTTTTACTGTACAGCCAACATTGAAAATATCGATCCGATATAAGTGCCAAAAATATGCGGATATGGCCTTAATGAGAAGAACGTAAGAGCATAGGTGCAGATATAATTGTCGTGTTGATAACGTACCAGTGACGGAGCGTCCATACAACTCGATTCCCACCGGCTTACCTAATTTTCAGCCAGTGCAGCTCTTTTACTACGGCTCATGAAGTATAAGAAAGGCAAATTATTTCCGGCTTTCCTAAGAATATTTTTGACGCGCCGCCACTGTAACGTACATATACCTATTAATGGCTTTAATTGTACCCAAGCTATATTAAAAGCACAAACAAACAAAAGCAAAAGTTAACAAAGCGGGCAAAAATATTTGACATGTACCTAGACTAATAATGGCCCTAGTAATAATAATAGTGCTGCCAGATTTGTATGCAGATTTCAATGTGGCATTGTTAATTACCGATCTAAAGGAAAATTATGATAATATAGCCTTTTTTAAGTAATGCAGGATATGTTTTTCTTGTTGAAGAAAGCAAAATTGTCAGTGTCCGAAACCTAGTCCCTAGTCCAAATACTTGAAGAAGTAGCAATTTCAACAATGTGGTTGTAAGTGTTAATAAAGACATCTTCAAAACATACTTTATTCCGTTGAGGTAAGTTTTATTTTGCTATCTTAAACAACCCGACGTTAAGTCGTAAAATAAAAGGCAAGATAGCCTAGTTCCGACATTTTCCGTCTCAATAATGGCAGCACTGTACTTTGGAGTCAGTTTTTAAATTCACAAAAAATGAAATGGTGATTTATCTCTATAATTTTTTATCTTAATCAAGTTGGTATTAATGATAAAATAAACATGATTATTACGAATTGTATGTTAATAAAGCTAGCGCCATCTAGCGTCGAGTGGCAGAACTTCGTTGTATCAAAAGCCACACTCACACAGCGACACTGTGATGTATTCCCCACTCACCCTGTCCGTACGAGGTTTACCCCTACATTGACACATAATGTTTTCGTTATGACAACTTGCCGGTGCCCGCATTATCCGATTGGAATATTAAAGTTCTGTTATTTTTTATAAAATTTGGAAAATATGTTTTTATTGGGACTTGGGATTTTTAGAACACGAATTAATGTATTTTTTCTTTCCTAATAATTTTATAAAAGTCTTCTATTCTTGTCAGATGCGGTTAGGCTATATTTTTCGTAGCTGTTGATTTTATTTATTCCTAAGATTTAAATATTAAAGTAAATTGAAAATTCTTATCATAATTTATGATGACCTTACTGAATGTGATCTTGTGATCTGTAAAAAGAATAAATATGCAATCCTGGCTTTCAATTCAATATTTTAGGCATTCAATAATTTTAAATCCCGGATCTATAAAAATACATATATTATATATTAGCGTCATCATGGGTATTTAGATTTATTGGGGGTGCCTATTGTTTCTGCTCCTCCTTGGTGGAAGTACGGGGCATCGTAAGAGCGGCTCGGTATGTACCTAATTGTGTACCTACTAGGTATTTATTTTACGATTAAGTTAAATTCTCTGAAAAAGTTGTGTATGGGTATTGCATACTTTGATATATTGAATTCCAGCGGGTGTTTTTGTTCAACCTAAGTAATAAAAAACTGCGAGTGCGAATACGTTAAATTTACCTTCATTGAATTATGTAATACCCACTCCTTTTACATACTTACCACAACCTATAGGTACATAATAATAATAACTGTACTCACAATACCCATAGTCGAATAACTTCAGCTGTAGGTACCTAATTTAGGTAAGTAATATTATTATGCTTATCTTTTACCTACATAATTCTTGTTCCGGTGGCCGTATTAACACTTTGTAGGTACCTACTTGCAGCATGAGTAGAACTTACGATAATCCATTGCTTTTTTTAATTTTTTTGCGAATCCTACAATTAAAGTCTCATTTTTACTGCACGTTTGTTAAAGGTAACTAGGTACTTACCTTTAATAAACGTGCAGTAAAAATGAGAATTTAATTTAATTTGATCCATAAATTACTTTTCGTTTCTTTAGTTAAATCAGGTAGAGAGTTACGGACTCGACGGGAAGAGGTGAACTTGTGGATTACATACCTAACTCATTAAATATTACCATATTTTGAAGTCACACATTAAACAAGGGGAGAACGCCTACAGTAATTAAAATGTAAATCGTTAAAATTACTCGTCGCGTCTCACTGATCAAATGATCACTACCTACCCGACATTACCTTCGGTTTTTTGCGGTACCAAATTTATAAAGAACACGAACCTGGCCGTTTTCGTCTAAAATACCTACAAACCTTTTTATTTTTTATTAGACGCCTAAACGCAAGGCTTGCGTCGCGATAATGACCGGTACTTTGTTTCCCTAACTGTGGTAACGTAAAAAGTAGAGCAAAAAGAACATGCAAAAACTAACCTATCCATAAAGGGTTACAATACTTTAAGGGACAAGTCATTTATAGGGCAATATAAATACAAAGCCGGTGTGACATTGGATTTTAATGCCCTATAAAAATAACGCAACGGTTTTCGTACGAGGTTTAGTTTGTAGTTTTGGCTTACACAGTCAAGTCACATTTAGTAGTGTTACAATTGTGATAATTAATAAGTATGTTTAATTGATATGAAGTGTCAGTGTTAAAGTGTTATCGCAAGTTCACCAGTTTAAGTGATAGGTATATAATGTGGGTTGTGTCACCTACCTACACTTTGTCACACATGTGGTAGGTACGTGTTCTTTCTTGAAACTTAATGCGTTAAATTTAATTACGTATCTGTATACAATACAATACAAATACTCATCTTCTTTATTGCACAACCTTAAAGTATAGGTATATAGGCATATCATAATTAAATAGGTACCATAGGCAAACTCCGTTCGGCATTCAGATATAAATTAACCCAAATGAGTTTAAAATTTAAATAAAAAAATAAAAATAAATATTTGTGGACAATCTTACACAAATCAGCCTAGTCCCAAACTAAGCAAAGCTTGTACTATGGGTACTAAGCGACGATATACATACTTATATAGATAAATAAATACTTAAATACATAGAAGACAAATAGAATTAGAATTCGTGTATTATTGTCTCTTTCTCAGAAATACAAATATCAAAGGAACAAATAAATACAAACTAATTTTTAACGGTTTTATCTGAAATAGGTTTGATAAACGTTTATGAACAGCATCATGCCAATGTCTAGTGATCGAATAATAAAAGTAACAGAATAAGTTATGTAAATGCTACGTGTTGTAATGAAAAGGTAAATAAAAACATGACTTTTATGCTCGCTTAAGCATAATAATTTTCCTGCAAGTCGGCAATCAAAATATAACAGCCTAACAATTAGCAACATTGTTAATGCGATTGAGAATAAATGTGGTTACCAATCGTAGTGGGTAAGTAGGAAGCTATAGCTACCTAGTCTACCTACCTGCCTTAGTGTAGTAGTAAACATGCCAATATGACCATAGGTTAGGTATCTACCTAGGAAACCATGCTTAGGCATCATGAAATATATTCTAGTTACCTGTGTAGATACATAAAAATTATGAAAATTGCCGTATAATTATATAATATCTCGTTTTCCCGGGCATGAGACCTAGCTAGATCGATTGCTCGTCCCCGAAAACCCCCACATACCAAATTTCATCAAAATCGTTAGAGCCGTTTCCGAGATCCCCGAAATAAATATATAAATAAATAAATATACAAGAATTGCTCGTTTAAAGATATAAGAAAGATGCATATCTACCTATGTTAACCTGCTTTATACAAGCAGGTAGACCTTTGTAACGGTATAATTATATAAACACTCATTTATTTTTATTACCCACGGAGCGCTCGTAGCCCAGCGGCGCCTACGTACCGCTTGCGGTATCTAAGGTTAAGCAACGTGGGCAGCGGTCAGAAGTTGGATGGGTGACCGCTTTGAGTGGTTACTAACTGAGCGCTCCCGTGCTTTGGAAGGCACGCTAAGCCGTTAATCCCGGTTGCTGTCTATGGCAGCAGCCGTGAAGCCAAGTTGGAGGCCTTCGGGCGGCTTGAGAACTTCTAACAGTCAAGTTGCCCACTCACTTGACAAAGCCTAATCCCAATAAGGTCTAGTTTCCCCTCGGGGTTGGAAGGTCAGATGGCATTTGCTTTCATAAAAACTGGTGCCTACGCCAAATGTTGGGATTAGGTAGCGGACCCCAGGCATCCTTCAGGATGCAAACTGGGATAACGCTAGGAGGATGATGATGATGATATTATTATTACCCAAGATTTAGAATCGGATTTTGCAATGGGTTTTTAGTTAATTTTATATCTCAACATCTGTGAGGTAGTTTATATAATTTAAATATTATGTGTTAGTTGGTTACAAACTACAGATGTTCCCTCTGCCTTAAGTAATGTGCAATTTTGTCTAACGCTATGAACTAAATAAGTAATTGCAGCGCATTTACAATCATTATCTACAATAATCACCAGCGTGTTATGTCAGTTATGTCTCAATCAAACTTGATTTGACCAACCAAGTTAATTCCAAGATTTATTCATAAGATTTAAAGTCAAAAGCTATAGGTACCTAATCCAGCACTTGGATTTTAACTGCGTGTCTTAGATTAATTGTTATACCTATTTAACCTGAAAATTATATGACGAGGGGTTTCATTGTCGTTTAAATAAATTTATACCTATTTAAGTATATTATTATATATTATATATATATATATATATATATATATATATATATATATATATATATATATATATATATATATATATATATATATGTAGATAGGTTATGCACGTACTATAACTAATATAACTATGTACTTACCTATGGCGAACAACTCTCTGATTTAGAAAAGTTTGCAATCCTCTGTTAGGTAAAAGGTGCGTACAGTCAAGTGCAAAAATATGTACCTATCGAATGAATCCTCTCATGAATATGTATCAAAACCTTGATTCACTGACATAAGAGCTATGGGACATCTTTTTGAGCAAGTTGTATGCACCCATATTTTTGCACTTGACTTGTACAATGAAGACAAACAAATTTTAATGGTAATATATAGCTAAAATAAGTTTTATGAGAGTTTGTGTATGCGCATTTTAAGTAATTATTATGTACACAATGCGGGATGTCAAGACACATCACCGCGTACTGAATTTACGCTAACTATATAGCTGGCAGCTATATATGGTTTCTGTTATTTGTTTTAGTTTACTTTATTTGGTGAACAATAAATAATATTTGTATTGTATTGTATATAGAGATCCACCTATCATTCCTAATTCGGAATAGCCTAAGTCTAAAATAAGCTTCTGACTAATTTTATCAATTTTTATAAGGACCTAATCCACGTCCACGCGTGTCTATTGTCTTGGAAGTTTAATATTCAAGAATAAACGTTGACAAGACTGTGCGGGAATTCTTAATTGATAAATGTGACCGTCCAGCTCACTGGGGCCTTTATGGTCGGTATTGAGTTACGCACGGATCTATAATTTACAATACATAGGCTACCAAAAACAATGATCACCATGTCCCTAAGTGCCATACTTTTTTTTTAATAAATCGTCAAAGTTACTCAACCCAAAAATGCACTTTTGAGAAATAACTAAGAGAAGTTTAAAACTCATTTAAAGTATGTTCCCGTGGGAAGTTACATAGATGATGGTAGATCCTGAATCTTGAGGTTCTCTTCTATAGGAAACAATCAAAGATTTTTCAATTCCACTACCCCATTGAGAAAAAATGGCCTTTGATCAGTGCAAGGCGCCGATCATAAAAAAGTAAGGAAATTTGTAATAGGTGAATTATTATTTCGTATTTTGTGATCTTTGTCATAGTGTATGCTAGAAAATAGTTTACTTAACACATCGAATGGAAAATAAAAACAAAATCCTAACGTGATATATATTTTTTTATAAATATAGAAAATGATATTTTTTCTATCTCGTCACGAATAAATTTAACAATTTCCGTATAGTATACCATACTTACCTGTAATAAGTCTAGACAAGCATTACACAGGTTTTATTTTTTTTCTATGTCAATTAGTTTCAATTTTATGACCGATTAAAGTTACATGAAAATCAAGGTTTACTTCCATACAATTGAGAAAAGGGCCCTTATGGACGAATGTAACCAAAAATGTAAGTAAATAATAATATTTACATAGTCTAAGTAGCAATCTTGTATTAGAACGTAATTCTGAATAAATCTTTTCATTACAAGTTTTTTGAATTTTGCGTAATTTTTAAATTATACGAAAAAGCAATTTCGCATAGTAAAAATTATTTTTTAACTCTATTTAAAAAAAAACCGACCAAGTACGTGTCGGACCATGCACAATAAAGGGTTCCGTACCGACACCTACTAGTCCATATTTAAACCCACTATCCGATACGTCGAATCGAAAAAGGTCGTATCTTCATAGTAAACTGACGGCACTTACGCCCTTTTGTTTGGGCAAAACAGTTTTTCAGCAATTACTCAAAAACCAGTAGCCGTATTTTTATCAAACCAAAAATCGTCTTAAGTATTTATTAATGTACAGTCACCAGCATCAATATCTGCTATAATAAAGGCGCCATAAATATTTGACCCGTCTTTACGGCCCTACAAATGGAGCTGTGTCGGATATTTATGCCACCATTGTTTTGGCAGATATTAATGCTGGTGACTGTACACCACCTCATTTGTTCAGAATTTTCATACATTTGGAAATTAGAGGGTGGGGGGGGGGGGAGCGGCCCTACCTTTTTTTTTTAATTTCACGTTACTATTATGTAGCAATTTATAGAATAATACTTTCCTACCATATATTTTCATAATTAGAGAGCTTATAGTCGGCTGTGACACACGGACGGACGCACGGACGGACGGACGCACGTACGGACGGACGGACGGGCAGACATGATGAAACTATAAGAGTTCCGTTTTCACCATTTTGGCTACGGAACTCTAAAAATACAATTAATAGGAAATGTAATAAGAAACAAAAATTTTTGCAACGGTCATGCACGACTAGAACTTACTTGACTTGAGACTAGAAATAGGTATTTGTAACGTGTACCACTAGAATCCAGTAAACAGAAAAGGCAAATAAATAATACAGAAAATGGTTAGAAGTAATTAGAATAAGTTATTAACCTATTTTATATCATTATTATCTGACCTCTGCCATAAGGGCCCTTTTTTACTAAACTTTACAACTAATTTAAAGGTAGAAATACTTAACTTATACGTGTGAAACCAAGCTAGAAATACACATCTAGTCTTATACTTTATCAATATGCAAAAAACAAAAAATATGTGATTTTACCGTATTTTACTAAAACGCTGATATCTACGAAACTAGAAAGTGCCATAAGGGCCCTTTTGTTATGGACTGACTCAAATAATTCAAGCACATTAAAGTTAATCGTTATAACGACACGTTGTGCATAGTTAAATATTTAGTACCTAGGTAGGTACAGTCAAGGGCACCAATATGTATACATACATTTTTTCACCTTACTCCATTGAAATAAGGTCCAAAAATGTATACATATTTATGCCCTTGACTGTACCTAAGTGTATCTAAAGAAACTAGGGTATTGTTTGTTCGTATGAATTATAGTACCTATTGACAAGTGGGTGGTACTAACTACCAACATATACTGTCGAGCAAAAATAACGGATACCTACACTTTTTATGGAACTTCCATACAAAGTGTACCCGTTATTTTTGCTCGTCAGTATAGATATATAGGTAGGTAGCTAATAGTTAATAGGTGTGATTACTTACAACTAGTGTCCAAATAAACATTAAATCATAATTAAATATACCTAATGTCTGTCTTGTTTGGTAGGTACGCAAACTCCAATTTTAAATTTCCTAGTTCAAATTACGTTCCAGTTTGACACATACTCAATAACGCAAACCAAAAATAATAATGTTCAATAATTCCGTTTTCGCTCTTGTCACAATGAAAATAAGGGCTAAACAGTACCTACTTAATTACCTGTCCTTTACCGTACATAATTTTAAACCTATTTACTATGTTATTTTTATACTTCAGCTGATGTCAATACCTACTTTGACGACCGCTTTAGCTTAGTTGGTAGTGACCCTGCCTACGAAGCTGGAGGTCCCGGGTTCGAATCCCGGCCGGGGCATTTATTCGTGTGATGAGCACGAATATTTGTTCTTGGGTCTTGGATGTTTTCTATGTATTTAAGTATTTATTTATCTATATAAGTATGTATATCGTCGCTTAGTACCCATAGTACAAGCTTTGCTTAGTTTGGGACTAGGTTGATTTGTGTAAGATTGTCCACAAATATTTATTTATTTTATTTAAATACCTATCTAAAATTTAACGCACACATTTTGTACCTTAATACAACAGATTAGTTACCTACATTTAAGTCGTAGGTGTAATCTTTAAAACTAACTACACGGTTAGGTGCTGTTAGATATATAAGGTATTGTCACGATCATGCGTCCTTGTAAAAGTTACCTAGTACCTTTATAAACTGAGCTTATTTCCCTAAGTAGACAGCTAATAGGTACATTTAGGTATATTATGTTAGATAGGTATCTGCATCTTTGTCGTGGCGGGATAGGAATTAATCGCAAGCCACAAGGTTGGGCCTCTCTCGGCACGCGACCTCGCGTGCCGTCGGCTCTCAAGACCTGACGCAAACTTGCCCATGTCTGAAACAAACAACTCCACAGCTCCACAAATTTCTTCACGACAAACCAGCTTTTCAGTCCTCAGCAAAGGACACAATATTCAAGTGACAACACTCAATTAGTAGCAAATGTAACGTGGTTATGAGAGGGTAGAGTTTCCTATGTATAAGTGTAAAACTGTATGGACTCGGTAATTGGTGTTTCCTAGTCGGATGATGAGTTTGTTCAACACATTATCCAAGTGAGAATCCATACTAATATTATGTCTGTCTGTTACCTCTTCACGCTTAAACCGCTGAACCGATTTAGATGAAATTTGCCGTAAAGATAGTTTGAGTCCCGGAGAAGGACATGGATACTTTTTATCCCGGAAATCATCCCTTAAGGGAGTGGAAGTTTGTATGAAAGAGCGATAACTAGGTAAGCGCCTGATATAAAAAATAGACAATACATTCTATCGCGATAAACGAGTTCCATGCGGATGAAGTCGCGGGAAAAGACTAGTTAAATATATAAGAAGCTCACAAAATATTGTAATCCTAGAGAAAAGTCTTCAAAAATAATTTGTTTACAAGATAGAACATGTAAGGATGAATAGACTGTACTTACTGGAATGATAGCTGTCACCTAAGGTATCAAGGTTAAAAAAAAATCCTCTTTCCAGTACCTAACGGTAATTTGAAGGCAAAGTTTAAAGTATTGTAATTCTCTGTCGTGTTACGATAACTGTCAGCTGTTACATTGTGTAATCAGATTATATCTCCATCAATGTGACATGGCATTAGGCTGGTTCAACAATTTTTTTCTTGCACGCAGGAATATAATTAAATATTTAGGTCCGTCCCTTTAACTCATCACTTAGGGGAAAAACATATGCTGTAGGTACATGTACGCACATTTATTTCATTTAATCATAATCATGAATAATTACTTGGACTAATCTCCTTCCATATCTAAGAGCCCTTGAAATATATTTCATACAACATAGGTGGTATTCATTAGTAGCCGCCATCTTCAACGGCCCAGAACAACTACAACTTCTAATAACGCCCGTTGAAGGATTTAAATATAAATACTCAGTATTATTCCCGGTAAATAAGTATTCGTTAATTTTGAGGGTTGTCAGTCATAAGGAATAGCTGAACGCACTTAAGCGAAGAATTTTAATCGGCCATGTCTCAAGACCCGGCCCTAAGTCTCTGTAACCTTTACATATTTTATCTGAAGTGCGCTTGATCGCCGACCCACGGCGTCCCTTCTCGAGTATACATACTCCCAACATAACAAGACATCTGCCGTGTCCTTTAAGGAACATAAATGGTCGCGGGTAACGACCGATAAGGGGTCTTTACAAAATGGACGACGCCTCTATAGGTACGTAATGAGGGTAAAGGAAAACATGACATGGTAACCTAAAGATAAATAGTGTAGTAGTGATGTAGCTTGTAAATGCGAACCGGCCCGCCACCAATTAGACGTCGTTATTTTGAATTGAGCCGTAATTGTGAATAATAATGAAGCTGGCTTGGTGTGTTGTCTATAACTGCACTAAATAGGCATTTGTAAATAGGTTCCAAAAGTACATTTACTTTTTGCACACTACAAACTCATGTACCCATGTAAATCTCATTGTTACAAGTTACAAAGTAGTTATAAACAAAAAATGTTCCTAGATTTAGCGCATTAATGGGTACATGAATTGTCATAGCATTTGCTACTAAATAACATGAAACTACCAACCAGGGTGTTCAATTATTTGCATTTGACATGCAAATAACTTTCAACTCCTGTCTTATTAAATTTACAGTCTGTAAATTCAAGCACAGTGTTGAATATATATTTTTTGTAGATTTTCGCTGACTTTATGTGCATGTCATGCTTAATTAATTTCTGTATTTGATTAGACCAATAAGCTTACTTTTTTGTACCTAATGAGTCCATTGTTTTTTGCGGTCCATACATACCTAGTTTGCCATAAGATTTATACAATGTATGAGGATTCAATTGAGAATACCTTCTGTTTACACCGACAAATAAAACAAAGGGCGGCTTTAAGCAGCATATATTTATACTCCCCATGAGACTTGATACTAATCTACCTTTCCTTTCTCGTTTATTTAAAATACCTACCCTCTAGGTACTCTACTTCGGCTCCATCAGATAAACATCCTCATTTGCATTGACCCCGGAAGCCTTTTCCCAGTTGATTTCCCAAAAAATCCACATTCTCTCAGAGTAGTGTTTGTAGAAGTCCCTCTGACCTACTTGAGTGTCTGCAAAACCAGTTTGTATAGAGCTCCCACGTTTCCTCGAGCCAGGAGTTGGATTGGTCGTGCCGAGGGGTTGGTCGGTGGCCTGAGGGGTCTGGCAGCGCTGGTAGCATATATATATCGGTGGTGGATCGATAGAAGCCTGGCAGGTCGCCCAGCTTCGTACCCGCATTATTGTTATTGCTAACCGTCGGTATCTGCTGCTTCCGTTATCGGTATTGGTTGCTGAGCCTAGTAATACCAGAAGATAAACTGGAAAACGTACACCCATATTGGAATAAAGATACGAAAATATATACAGGGCACAGTGCGGGGACATTTTCTAAAGATATGATGTTAAATGAAGATGAAAATGTGTATCTATTTTTATGCTTTGCCATCTTATTCGTATATAGTAATCATGGTTCCCCGCCTTTACGATCTTACATGTTTTGATAAAGGGATTTTCATCTGGTTAGACGTGACATTCTAAATAATATGGTACCTATTTAATAATTGATTTCTGCGCAGGCTTTCTTAATATTAGGCTTTGGTATTCGATAGAATTCCTACATAGAGATGGAGAATGTTATTCTTGATAAATAGCATCGCTAGGAAAGTAGGTAGGTAATAGAAAATATTTATAATTGTTTCATGATTAATCTAAATCATGATGTCAAAAACAGCTAAACGCAAATTATAAGGTCCGCAGTAGTCGTAGTCATTCAATAAGTTTTATGTTTATGATGTGTAAGTAGTTCAGGCAAAAACAGAGATACATATTACTTACATAAATATATCTACTTATCTTCAGACATTCCCTTTTCGATAACTTCGTCATTAAATCGGATGTTTTAAAACTTTTTGGACAGTGCCAAAAGACAAGAATTATAAACAGTACATATATGGCTAAAATGTTTTATTACTAGGATCTGCCAGTTACCTATTTCCACTGGACAGTTTACTTTACCCATAAATGTTCGTGAAATACCTATATCTACCCAAATCGTAACTCTCATGCCAAAATAACAGCTCTTCCTAATTAGAGTAATTAGGTATAATATAGCCATTGTTGGATCGGCGTCAAATGTTCAGTGTTTTGATGACAATAATAAACGTCGTCAACTGTACCCATTAGCCCCTGTCGACTCTCGAGGGCCTTTTGCAATGGTAACAAAAGACAAAATTCATTGTTTTTGAGTCCACGTCATTTTGTGTTGACTTCTATAATTTGTTAATCTACCAATAATCCGGTCCGTCAACGCCAAGTCACATAATTGTTTCAGTTTATTTTGAGAGCAATTCGTTAACACGTCCAGTAATATATAAAAAATAGACGCTTTGGAAGATGTATAAAACGTTGAAAGTTGAATACGTACTTAGTAGAATAGTCGGCACGTCAAAGTAACAAAAGATATTAAAATTGCCACTGAAGGCAACTTTACTTTAGGTATTAAATTTCTCTTTATTGGAACCTACCAATAAAGATAAATTACCTACCTTGGTAAATAGGTATTATCCATACCTAACATACATCATATTTTTATTTAGATGTACATATTTTTTTCAACAGAAATTGAAATCTAAATAATTATCAAACTGCTCCATTACATAATTAATTAAAACGAACAAGATTGGTGGCCGATATGATTTCAATCTCTGTGATATATTAACGATTCTAATTGACCAAATGAAGCTATGCGTACATAAATAACTTGCCGCGTTTTATTTTACGTCTTTGGTAAAGAAATCTTGGAAGTAATATTTTAAACTGTTTGAGATGAAATATACCTACATTTTGATCAATGTAGCTTGAATGACATAGATACATTAGTATGCCTATCTACAAGATATTTCAATTGTAAACTTGTATAAACTAGGAAACATTCGACTGTTCGAAATATATGTTACGTACGTTGCGTGTTTCTAATTACATACCTACATAAATATGTATAATGTAGGTAAGTACGTAGAAAAGTATATATGAATAGGTTGTTTTTAGGGTTCCGTACCAGAAGGGTCCAAACGAATTCCTATTGCTGTCACTCACGCGTCAGTCCGTCCGTCCGTTGGAGCTACATACAGTCTTCAAATTTTCGCAGTATAGGCATCTTGTTGGCACAAAGCCCTACATACAAATAGGTAGACAAAACTCAGTATTAAATCTTTTTTAAAATTGATTCGGAATCCTAGGTAAATGTGCGCAGTTCGACTCGCACTTGGCCGGTGTTTTATTTAGGTATTGGGTTCATTTTTAAGAATTAGGTAGAATGGAAGAAATTTGGTGATATAAATGTCTATGAAGGTGGTGCGTGGTCCCTAAAACTGGTCTTACTCTGTCTACTAGTGTTTTAAATCCCCTTCTTACCTTCATACTGATACCAGATATATTTGTACTTAGACTTACTAAGTATGTACTTATATCATATTTGCATAAGCTGTTAGTCTGAGTAGATTAGTCTGTTATTCATGAGACCAATCGCTACGAGGAATGTGCATAGCAAACTGACGTTACATTGTTGCAAACGGGAACGCCCATTTGGCACGCAAATTCTTGGCATTTTCTACTGCTGTTTAAAAATATTGCAACTTGTACAGTCAGCTTTATAATAATGTATACGCTTTTTTTAAGTTATCTCTAAATAATAAAGTGCTAGAACAAATTTATAACCTTGAAAAGTATTTACATACCGACATACTTACCTACGTGTGCAGTTGTGCACTGTGTACGAGTATTATGCTGACTGCGCAGACAAACAACATAGCGAGCTAATAAAATGTGGTAACTAGATTGATTAATTTAGTTCGACGAACTAAAGAAGTAAGAAAATGGTTAATAATTTTATTTAGGAGGTACATTTTAAGTACTCACTCACATACCTAAGTTAAATAAGTACTAGTATACACAAACACATACACAAATGAGATCTTGGTTAAATACTACAATATAAGATACCGTTGTTAACAATCGTTTTTTTTTTGGGTACATAATGCCTTGTACTCGTATAAAGAAACACAGAAAAAAATATTTTTCAACAGCAGCGTCTGCCCGAAAAGATACAATCTTTCCGAGCATGTTCATTGTTTCTAGTTAGTTCGCAGTATGCTACTGCCCTATGGTAATCTTAATCTTCTATCAAACATTTTACACATATAACAACATAAACAATTTTTGATCATTTGACCAAAATAAGGATGTTTCAGACTATATGTGCACATAAAATCTGATTGTATGGATAACTAGTATTTTTTTTATGAATTCTGATCTTAGTCGAGCGAGTCAAACATATTTAAAAGCGTGTTCTTGAGGGGTGATTGCGTAAATTTCAAAGGTACCTACTAAGGCAGATTTTACATTTTATTGTACGGGAAAATGACATTTAACTGTCATTTTCCCGTACAATAAATACCTATGTATAACCTACTTATCTACTTACCTTCTGTCTCAAACGTATAGGTAATCGACTAGTCGGTAACTTATCCATCCATATAAATACTCATACCTTTTATATCATTACCTATCACACGTTAGGTATTATAGAGAGTGCGACGCACTGTAAGCTACCTCGTATGAAGCATAATTCTGTATTTGGATGGAGTTATATTCGAAAATAGACCGCCGTCTATATTCACCGCGGCGGCATTTTTCGAAGTGTTACTCTAGGTTCACTGTTTATCTCGTGGCCATCTCACCTAAGAAGTGCAGATTATTGCGACGCTTAAAATAAGGTAAGGTGGGGTACCTTAGTCTGTCACCGGGGCAAGACTATCCTCATCTTACCTTAATAATACAAGGTGGTCCATACCTAAGTAATTTTACATTTGAATTAGCTCCTCGGCTATTTGAGCGGAAGGGTATGTCATATGGGTGAGCGGCCAATGGGAATTTAGTTTCATGCCTTCAATCAACGGAGAAACACGTAAGTTTTGTGTACGCGAATATTACCCAAACCTCGATTCTGCAACCGAGATCAAGAGGAAATTTTGTTATCATTACACCATACATAATGATAATAATGCCCCGTCATTTCGTATACAAAAAAAATTATTCAGAAGTTCTAAATGAAGGGTTTGACATTAAATATGCCATGATTCCGCCGACCAAGGACGTTGCGTGTCCCTGAAAACGTAGATCATGTTCGAGCGTCTGTTCAAGGTCAACCTGGTCTCTCAGGAGATTTATCAGCAATCTCCTGAGAGACCAGGTTGACCTTGAACATACGCTCGAACATGATTTACGTTTTCAGGAACACGCGACGTTCTATATAAACTGCAATTACTGTGCGTTATGTCGAATTCTCGCAGATATTTTTTGCTCCTGCACTTCAAAACTTTAAGACCTACAACAAACGCACTTGATTTCATCAAGATGGTGCATTTTGTCACACCTCCAATGACGCTTTTACCGCGGTCTGGGGAATTTTCCGAGAAAAAGTGACTTCCAAAAGAGATAACATAAACTAGCCATCTCGAAGGCCAGCTTTATCCCCAATGGATTTATATCAAAAATATAAAGTAACCCTGTATATATATTTTTATACCTAACATTTCATATGATATATTATTAAAATAAGTTCTTCAATTCTACCAAAATTACCCAACACTGTCACGTGACTGAAGCGATCACATGATATTCATCGCCCAAGGAGTTTGAAAGAGGTAGAAGCATGCGTAAGTTATTCCACTATTTCTTCTTCCTGCTATAGGTACCTACACCTGGGTACCTAATACGTATATTATCCTACCTGTTACTAAACATTGACCGATGTAGGTATATTTCTAGGTAAAAGTAAAATAGGTATATTTTCAAAACTTACTTAAACCTTAATATTATCTTCTGATATAATGTGCAAAATGTTTTCTGTGGGCCGTTAAAAAAAGGGTCGGCAGCGCTTATGATTGTTATGGAGTCCTAAGCGTTAATATAAAAAAATCATCTTCGTCGTGAATGAGAATCGTAGTAACGCCTCGGTATTCTCATCTCGCTCTCGGCCAATCAATACTTAGTTGCAGTGCCGTGGGCGTCTGCAATGTCCGAGCGCTCGTCATTCAAATGAGAATCAACGATTAAGTTATAAGTACACTCGGCGGCGTAAGAAACTTAATTTAATAGCAGTTAAAAATATAGGGAATATTTATATTAATAATGAATAAATGGGGATAAAGTTAGATTCGTTAAAGTAAGAGCTTTTGACGTTGTGACACAGCCAATGATGGGGCTGACTTTTGCATTTGCAGTTAATTCCAAACTGTTTCTAAACAAAAAGCACCGACCACAGCACAGACCTTTTTCGGATGAGAGGGAAACTTGTGGGAGGCTTTAAAACCAAGAATGTCATTGTTACCTGATATTTTTATCATTATTAGGTACCTAAATCGAATCAATTATTGTTGGGCTCTCATTGTCAGGTTTTTTATACTTTTCTAGGGTTCCCTTCCCCAAGGGTCCAAACGAAATTGCTGTCACTCACGCGCCCGTCCGTCCGTCCGTCCGTCATCAGTCACATAATTTTGTTCCTACGAAATGTTTATCTTCCCATTGACCAGTAAATAATATATTGATATTAAAACCTAGTAGGTAATATATTGGTAAATCAGTTTTTTATCTGTGATATTTCCTTTCTTTTTTCCTATTAAAACCCATTAATTTTGCGGTTGGATCGGAACAATTAATGTGCGAAGTCCGACACGCACTTAGCCGGTTTTTATGTCGACGTGCCCTCATTTTCCAATTGTTGAAAAATAATTGGTTCTATATCGCCGACTATACTTAATACGAAATCCCCAGCAAGTAGCGTCGATGTAGGTAGCCCGATAAGATCGCGATGCCACGATCTGTCGAGTTTCACGTATAACTCAATAACTTACGCATTTTACTGGCTCAATTAGTGGACTAAAGTAGGCTTTCTCAAAGTAACTTCTCTACTTACGAACGCACTTTCTGCACGACTTATCTCAAAATACAGTCAGCTACGCAAATATATAATCTATATAGAAGCTCTATTGCAATGATGACAGGCTTTGTAGAGTTAAATATAATTAATTTAATGAGCGTGCGCATATTCTTAATTTTTTCGTTTATTTTTTTCTTTTAGGTCGATAATGTAATGACAATGGTATTAAGTTAACATTATAATCACAAATGTTAATCACTTGTTGTTTAACTTGCAGATAACGAAAAGAATGGAACGCGTCAAAATCCATCAAGCAGTTTTCGAATTATGTTCGAGTTCTTTTTATGTTTACATGAATTCTACTCGTATAATGAATAGAGTATAGCAGCACATATTTCTATTATGAAAAAGGTGCGGTCTGTATTTACCAAACCCCATCAATTTTTAATAGTAAAACAATAACTCCGACGCAATTGTCTACGGTAGCTCCAATTTGCAGAGTGCAATAAAACGTGCTAGGTACATCTGGCGCCCGATGAATTGTAATTTTATAGATAGGTACGATGGCATCCTGCAGCCCAATTAGGTTTTATGTCGAAACGATGAGCTCTCAGGTATTTCGCGAAATACAAAGCTTCTACTGTTATACTTTGAGGGGAATTGTTTTGTTAGATTTAAGTGTGATACTACAACTGATTTAATAAATGAGTCTGTTTTGAAATATTGACAACGCTTAGTAGGTAATCTGTTATCTAGTACTTTAATCTCTTTTGTAGTTGTGAACTTACACATAGACAACGTGAACTCATAGCTCCTACGCTGACGCACGCATGTATAGCTCAACATACAATCATGGCTCACACGCGCTCGTTTGAGACAATAGATTTCGGGCATAATTCCTTTATTGTTATAATATACTACTTTGTTACAAATTTAGAAATAAAGGAAAGATTGAAAAACTTAAGCACCGAGCAGGATTCGAACCTGCTACCTCCCGGCACTCGCGGCCAGTCGCTCTAGCCAACTGAGCTATAGGTGCGATTAGTACCCGGCTTGAAATTCGTCAATCCTTCCTTCATTTATACAACGCCTTAAGGGAGGCGTACAGCGACATCTACCAGAAGACTCAGGCTTCATTACGGCACTAACGTCTCAAATTATATACGAGTATGTTGATGAATTTCAAGCCGGGTAGTAATCGCACCTATAGGTCAGTTGGCTAGATAGAGCGACTGGCCGCGAGTGCCGGGAGGTCGTAGGTTCGAATCCTGCTCGGTGCTTATGTTTTTCAATTTTTCCTTTATTTCTAAATTTGTAGTTTGCGTTAGCAGCGTTACTGCTTAATACAAAATTAATAATACTTTGTTGTTATGTTACCTTTGAGACTTGGCGAATTCTCAAAAGGCAAACAATGTTGGTTACAAACTTGTACGTATATTTACTGCATACTTTCACAGCCATTATCTTAAATATTTATTGTAAGCAGTAATACAATTTAAACATGACAAACACAAGAGTGTCGCAAGGGAATGAATGTCAAAATGTATCATCATCAAATGTAACATTTAATAATATGCAACTGTTGTTATTGTTATGCTGATAAGCCGTAGGCGGGATACAAATCGATCCATGTGACAGGCCGCCGCGCAGGTTGCTTCAAAAAATTCTTAGCAATCAGAAGTCAAAGCTAGTTACTTAGGTTATTGACTGTATTTATTACATTAGAGGTCAGTGGCTCAACAATACGTTCGTCCATTGATTGAATAAGCGTTGTTTCATTCACATGCTGTATAGTGACAAACTTATTTGATCCTGTGGCCGAGAACCGCCTCTGGCTACTAAATTTACATTAAACGTAGAGCGACACTTGGTTGCGTAAGTTTGTGGCCTTATAGTGTGCACTGTTCTTTATTTCGCTCCGTCGTTTGTGTCACAATATTTTCTTTTCATTGAATCGTGGTAAAGTTGGGGCTGCATGACTTGAAATGCCAATAAGGTACGTTATAGTAACACTATATAGGTATAAAATTGGCAATATAAAGCAACATGGCATTTTTCCTTTACTACGATGTGAAGCCCTACGGTACTAGGGTAGTGTGTCGTATCAGGACGTCAAGAGGCTGGCCTCGGACCGACAAAGATGGAGAGAACTGCATCAAGCTGCACCGACAAGAGCTCGGCTCTTAAGATGATGATGATGATGACGATAGTGAAAAGCAAGCTTACTTAACCTAATATCTAGGACAAGATATTATATTTCACGCAAATAAGATAATATACAATACAATTATAAACGACTAAAACTAAAATACTTCGCAATATAAAACATAGTACTCAATATAAGATTTAAATAATAAATTAAATTTTTAAATACTTTTTCACTCCCGAATCAATGAAAATTATTTTCCATGTAGTTATTTAAGGCATTGATTATTAATCTGCCAATTATGACACATTCTTCCGTGCCAGTCAAAGTGCCAGTGTAATCGTGTGTGTTACCGTGCTTTAAGGTCATTGCCCGCTGATCGGAAGACTCGACGGACTCCTGTCGAATGGAATAATGAAAAGTTTCCTTGTTTTAGGTACCAAAATGTTCTGGGAATGCAAATGGAAATTTCAAGTTACATAAGTAAGATACCACTTATGTATACTATACATAAACTATCATAACAATTTATATTGATATCCATTCATATATGAAAAAAGAGACTAAATATGTATCGAAATAACAAGATAAAATAAAAACTATAAAAAAGCTAAATCAAAAAAGCTTAATCAAAATGCCAAAGACATTGCTGTAGTTCGTTATAGTTTTTTAATTCAATAATAAAACCGCCATAACAATGTAGGTAATGTGGTCTCGTTAGCCATCGAATTAATAGGCATAATATAGAAGCAATCATTTAAATGTAGATAGTCTGTACTGGTATAGGTAGCTACTATTTCACAAAATTTCTCTTACAGTTAAAGAGGTAGGTAATTAATTAAATTATATAGCTAAACGCATAAAACAACACTGTTGTCTTTTACTTATATTTGGCAATTATCCGTTTCTAGTTCTGAGTGTTTTATTTGTGCTATGTCAATTTATCTCTTAGTTTGTTTTGTCAAATATTTGTATTTGAATCGTTAAATTAACTATTATATTGATAATAAATAAGTGTAGTTACATCTCAGGCGGGCCGCACGCTGGTTTGCCACCGAGATGGTATAAAAAAAACTCATACATTAAAACTAGTAGGCATTTCTTTAATTACTAATTTATATAATTACCCATCATAATACTGAATTTTATTTTCTTAATTAATAACCGAAATCATACAACTTATATCTAATAATATCATTTCTTTGTTACAGATATCGTGTAGCGGGCTTGCACTCGCAGGTTGGTCGGACCCTCCAAGCCCCCGGGAGGCAGAAACGTAAAAAAAACTTTTAATATCAAGCACCTAGCAAAAAAAAGGTCTTAATTAAGTCGTAGTAGAGGTCAGAGTTAACAAAAGACCGCCTAAGATTTCTCGTTGTTCCGTTACGATGATCCCTCGGGTTCATTAAGCAGTCGGTGTTGTATAAAAAGCGAGTTTATATAAGAAGTTAATTCGGCATCACACCTGTCGCCGTCGTAACTTTGCCTCAGGATGGACAGCCCTGCCCCATACATACACCCCGCTATTAGGGCCCGCTTATACTAGCCCTACAAAGTGCCGCATCGGACCGAAGTTAAGCCGCATCCTGACTTTTCAGCAATACGACGCTGTAAGATAGAACGAGTTATGTACCTATATAAAACCAAGGAAATTCGATACTCTATCTATCTCGTTCTATTTTCTAGAGTCGTACCTACCGCTCCAGCATGCGTCGCACTGGAGTGTCAGGTTGTGGCTTTAATATCGCTTTACAAGCGTCTCCCAAGAATCACATTCCAAGGCATGAAGCTCCCATATTTAGTTGTCAGATTGTTTGTAGCATGCGGCATTGTGGCATATTTGTCATGCAGGCTTAAGTAAAAGCCTGAGTATATTGGTTTCAGTAATTAGTGCTTCTATTAATCATGTTTCTTTGACGCACGTTAAACACATTTTCCAAGTGGCAACATGACACGACCTGTAGCTCTCACCGGGTTTGAAATACGCGCGTTCATCGGTTAGCAACAAATGTTATACTCGCTGTTTTAGTTTCCACTAGTGACCACCAGAGGCGCTGTTCACGTTTTCATACCACTTTCATACATTTTGAGACAAAACGCAAACGCGTTCGAATTAGTTAATGTTTCGAAAAAACTTATACTAGAGCTACTTATGAGATGACGATGACGGTTTACGATTTGCGAATTAATAATTTGAGTTACGATTCTTAATTTTAATAAAAATCTAAAATTCTATGTTGAATGTAAAATTGGAAGCATTTAATTCTAGGCCCGCCTTTTTTGGTGCATTTAACTACGATCACTAATGGCGGCATCGTCAAAGGTGTCATAAAGTAGAATAAAATTATCATTGTATCGATGTATGACAGTTCGATTTCCTCAATTACTTTGGGTATTGGTGGGATTAAAATGGATGAAGAAATTAGAAAAATAAAATTAATGACAAGAGAGTGAGCTATCAAAATTTGAGTTCCTATCTATTTAAAAATAATTACTTAATATTTCAGAGGTTTTGTACTTGAGAACTTTTGTCTTTTTGATAGTTACCTACAAAATCTTATGTTACTCGTACTTTCAAGTGCACGTCAATCTGAAGAGGTGGCCACTTTAAAGCGATATACTAATTGAAGTTTAAATTAAGTAGATACTCAAGAATGCAATATTTCAAGTTTTAAAAATGTCAAAGATATCAAGTGTGCAACCTTTCGAAAGTCAGCGTCAGGCAAACCGTGAAATGAAATTTTTGACTGCCAGTTGCCTTAACTAAGGTTTAAAATATTTAAGGAATATTATGAAAGTAATAAACTAAACGTTCGATAAATATTTAAGTACCTAGTTATGTATGTGCTATGTGTTATAACTGTTATAAGTTTGTACCCAACTCCTTATTTTTGCGATCTATCTACGTTTTGCGTGAGTCCGTAAAAAGGAAAATTCATTTCTAGAAATAAAGTTAAATCGTGTAACCGGTGAAAGTATGATGCCTTTAGCCAGTAAAGTGAAACGAAGTGGGATGCAAGTGAATTTCCGCTGAAATATACCGAAAGTTTCAGGGTATTTCTACGCGGAATGTTCCAATTCCATTTCGGCGGGGCTAATAATACACTTTTTCCTCTTTTTACTTCTTTACTCCCACCCTTTACTGCTACCTACATGAGATAACAAAATGGAATAGAGTCGAATTTGGGGCCGTATTTTACCGCAATGGGTTTTCCGAATCAGCTGGCTAAGCAATGAATCCTACGCAAGACTTACGTAAGCCTTTGCATTATATAGTTTTTATAATATATATTTTAAAGCTATAAAATGCATGTAATTCATAAGAGACTTGAGTAATTTAAATGATGAATTTTTTGTAGTTAAATTACCTATTTTCCTACCTAGAGCCGGTTTCCTATTTCTTTAGACTTTATTTGACATAGGTAGGTAGGTACCTATTGCTGTTCGTTACCACATTTGATTGACAAAAACAAAACTAAATCGATCTCCAATGCGCAAACACGTACTTACCTACAGATGTAATGGATCGTGTAACTGTAAAGTATTGCACAAATATATATATTCGATTTTAAATTATATTTTAGTCTTATGTCATCACACGACTCCAATCCATCTTTAGTCCCTATAAGACCTAGCTGAGTCGGTGGTCGTCGGTCAATTATTTAGATTGGTCGCGACAGTGCCCGGCGCGTAGCCTGAACACTTTCGTGACGCACTGTCTCAATCCTCACTTAAACTTATCACTTCAATTGCGTCATTTGAATGTCTAGAGTTAGCTCGAGATCTTATCTACATGGGATATACCTATTTATAGTCTTAAGAAAGTTCATCGTAAAGTAGAATCAGACAATAGATGTTCAGCGGGTACTCGTTTATATTTAGTCCGATGATGTGGACTTATCTTATTTAAAAAAAAACAAGACATCTGTCAGAGTGAAGATTGTTTGATCAAGCAAGGAATATTTAAGTTAGACGCAGCTATTTTTTCCATTTGAGAGCACTTGCTATGTAGTAATAAATATTAGATATAATATAACATCGGCTAAAGTATTAGGTACATATAAACATGACCGTTCACTTCGGTCTGGTATTATGTCATTAAAAAAAGGGTCTTACAAAATATGAGCTAGGGCTTTATGCTAAACAGGAGATTCTTGTCTCTTTTACGTTTATGGCAGGAAGGAATAACGCTTAGTTATATACCTATACTTATTACTTACAATGTTTTTTTCACATCACTATTAATTTAATAGAATAGGTACCGGTAAGATACTTACATGGGCCTAGATAAAAAAACACAGCCTATTCAAAATCAGTGACATTGTTGTTTTATTTTTCCGTTATGATATGAAATATCTTTGCAAATCACTTTAAGCTATACATCTAAATATTAGGTACTTAATCTAAAATGTATATAACGTTGATAAAAATTCACTACTGATTTAATTGAAGTCATATCATCATGTGCCAACACTTTTAAATAATAGATGAAAAGTACTTACCGTCGTCGATTTACTTTTAAAGTAAAGCACGTCATTTGAGTGAGCGGTTAGGACGCCCTATTATTTCGGAGACGTATCGAACCATTTCTGAGATACGTTGTCTAAATAAATTCCCTTCAACTTTAGTGAAGAGCTTACGTAAAAATTCCACGTAAACTTTTGACTGTGGTGCAAATAAGAGAGACTTGCGGTTGCTTTGTTGATGTTGATTTGATCATGACAAAAATTGTAATTTTCACTAGTAAAGGGATGCAAATTTAAAATGTTATTTCTTATGATAAAATAAATAGTCTAATCATAGTATAACCTAGGTAACTATTTTTCATTGACCCTTTGAACGCCAAGAATCCCTAAAGGTGTGGCATGTTGTCGTACCTACCCTTTGTTCTTGGTGTGCCTAAAACGTTTTATGACTTATTCGCGTTCTGCCTAAACTTCAATCTCCAGGAGCATTAAGACTATGTTGTATGCTGGCTATTTCGCTTTTTGACTATAGCGTGGACTGCCTGTTACGATGAATGCCTAAAACGTTTTATGACTTAGTCGCGTTCTGCCTAAACTTCAAACTCCAGGAGCATTAAGACTATGTTGTTTGCTGGCTACTTCGCTTTTTGACTATAACGATGAATTGCCTAACTCTCAAAGTGTCCTTTTCGCGTTTTGCCAAAACTTCAAAGGTATGAAGTCCAAAGTCCAGTAACTTTTATTAGAACAGGCGGTAGCAACATTTTAATGAATAGTTTTTAAATATTTTTTACGTTGGTTTTTATTTGATATCATGATAAATGATACTGTATACAAACTAATACCAGTTATAACTCCCGATTTAATAAAGCAAGTTGTAGATCACCTTTAATGCGTTTTAGACCTGACGCGTTTTAGGCATAGGGCGTAATAGGCATCAGACATTTTAGACCTACTGCTTTTTAGTCTCAATCCTATCGTAGTCCAAATTCGTTTTAGTCCTAACGCTTTTTGATCCGAATTCTGATGGATAGGTAGACCAAATGCGTTTGAGACCTAAAGCGATATAGCTTAAACAGTTTTAGTCCTAATGCGTTTCGGTTCAACAGAGATGAAGGCATAATGATCATTAGGAAATTGGCGTTTAAGACTATAACCGACTTAGGCTATGTACAGACATAGGCAAAACACGTTTTAGGCACACCAAGAACAAAGGGTACCTACGACGCCAATAACGCCTATGTGTGACGTGCGTTGTCAAATTAATGTCACCTTTGCTACGCTAAAGTTCGTATTCAATCCCTAATGGAAAATGAGTTGCGTGTAGCGTGTAGGTGTCACTCGTACCGTAAATGAAGTATGGCGTTTAAAGGGTTAAGTTCCCGTGTTATGTACCTGAGCCGTGCATTAATGTCATACGTACTGACTTTAAAACAATAACACATAAACTGTGCATAGGTTGGTATACATATGTAATGTAATAAGTTGGCAAAGTTAGACAGCTTTTTTTTTAAATTAAAAATGAGATTGCTCGGGGTTTGAATGGGATTGTTGCTGAAAGTATAAGTATAAAATTATGAAATGTTTAAGAGCTACACTAAAACAATTCAATAGTGAACTTTTCATAGGCCTGCTTTTTTGCCGAAAATTACCGAGAAAATTATGTATGATGTAGATACAACTTTGCGACACTTCCCTACCTTTGTCTGAGAGTTTTTAACCCATGACTAACCTGATACCACTCGTAGACTATCGATTCGGCAAAGCAAAAGCTACTTCTTCATCTTTCCCCTACCTCGAAGCAAGTATGGGAGTTCCGTATCAAAATAGGTTCAACCGATCACTTATGTGACCACTCAGTGTCTGTTCGACTGTCAAAGACAGTTTTTAATTTGCATTAAGTGTAAAGAGCTCCTATCGATATCGGACTTATACCTAATGCAGATTTACCATTGTTCCGAGGTATCAGGGTTCTATTTTACGGATGGTAGGTACCTGCTTTTTAGGGTTCCGTACCCGAAGGGTCAAAACGGAACCCTATTGGTGACGCCCAGACGTCCGTCCGTCCTTCCGTCCGTCGTCTGTCACACAGGTTTTACAGCCAAACGGTTGGAGCTACAGGCTTCAAATTTACACAGTATAAGCATCTTATTGGCCCGAAGCCATACAAATACTACAAATAGTCAAAACTTATTTTTAAATGTTTTTAAGGGGGGTTCCCATATAGCTAAAGGGGGGCGCGAAAAATTTTTTTTATCCTACCCTATCGAGTGGGGTATCGTTGTTTAGAGCTCATTGAGTAGAAATTTACTATATTTTTAATTAAAAAAAAATGGAAAACAAAGGAATTAGAAGCCACCAAAGACAGCTTTTTACGAAATTTGGTTCCGAAGTATTTTTTAACTTCCCAAATACCTATAAACTTAAAATTTGGCAATAATGTTTGTTATTACGTATATTTCACCAACAAATACTAATATATTGATAAATTAGATTGTTTCTTTGAAATTTCCTTATTTTTCCTATAAAAACCAACATAACTTTCCGGTCGGTTCGGAACCCTAAATGTGCGAAGTCCGACTCGCACTTGGCCGGTTTTTTACTCGTTCAACAGTCTCCCCCGCTCTTCTCTCCTCCCTTAACCCACCACTCAGTTCAATCCGATACTGATTGTCAGTCGGCACGCGTTTGCTCGCCGTTTATCAATAGCTGTCGACGCGTTTCGATCCCATACTTATGGAAGGTAAAACAGATGGATACCTACATCGACTCTCTTTGTTTGGAATTCTGAGCCTGACAGAGAATTAGCATAGAGATTCTATTTAAAACAGCACAGATTAATTACCATAGAGGTAATACATAACTATCTGACCTTGACTATGAATAACATGCTGGCATAAATTGGTCAAGGCCTTTTTGGAGATAAATACCTAGTTCCGTGGCGCGTTCTATTTTATTACTCAATCCAAAGCCTCACCCGCTGACCTCGGAACAATGGTAAATCTCTGCATTATAAATTATATCTCGACGTGAGTGCTTTTTACCGAATGTGCGTCCACAACTTCTCACAAACATTCCAAAAAGATTTTGATCAGACATCTAACAATTGATTGAATAAGGAGGAGGCAGGGTGGGTGCATTGACCGCATGCAAAAATAAGCAAGTGGGTGCATCTCATTATCACTGATACCTACACGTTCTTTCAGCGGAACAGCAAAGGAATATTGTTGGATTTTTCAGGCATCTAATGTATGAATAAGCTGTTTTACATTGTAACTTTCGGCGTGACATTATCTAATAACGATGACTCTTTTTCTTTGTAAATTTCCTTCGTAAGTGTGTGCGTTACTGTTGCTACTGCTATACGCACGCTTGTACCTTTACTTATACTATTTACATGGCGATACCCATGTAGTTATATACCTACCACTTTATTGGTTAACATTGATAGTTACGTCATAGAGTGAACGGAGTCAATCATTGCTATTTAATACTGAGAATATTACAAATACACTGAGAAAACTGAATAGATGATTATGAGTCAGTAGTCATCATTCATTCATGAAGTAATACAATTACGTGATGAGCTTCACCATAATATTTAATATTTTTTATCATACTTTTTGGTGATTATCACTTAGATCCCTATTTAGGTGAAATCACCTAAATTATTGATGAACAGTTTTCTCAGTGTAGTTACGACTAAGGGTCGGTTGCACCAACGTAATACGAACACAGACCGGTCATCGTCAAATATGGCGCCGGCAGCTGTCATCCCATAGAAACTTGTCAAAGTTTCCATACAATCAGATTTGACGAACACCGCTTACGATTACAGACGGTTTGGTGCAACCCAGCCTTAGTGTAAGTAACTAACTGAAAATAATAAACCACTACCTATATATTCTATAAGCAAAACGTTAATTAAAAGCAGTACGTTCGAAGGTACCTATATAAGATTAGTCTCACAGACTAAATGTAAATTATTAGGTACATTTCAACATTGCATTGAAGTAAATTAATTAAGCCAAGCTTAGCTAGTCTTAAACTTAATTAAATTTTACTCCAGGTAAATTATAACTAATAAGATTGCCTTTGTGGCTGAAATATACTTCAATATACCTATCTATTTAGTGCATTTAGGAAGACAGAATCCAAGACGTAATTAAACTGTATTGTAAGCCGCGTTTGACGTAAATAACGCGTATCTAAGTATTTCTGGACTCTGTGTACTAACTTTTCTTTTAGGTTGCTAGCATGCTTTAAATCCCAATAATTTGACAGCTTATTTTATCGTAATTTTATACAGTAAATCAAGCTACCTACGTGCTAAGCATCATTGCGCTCTCGTACGATGACTCCAAGCAACCACTATTACTGATTTCCTTAATATAACGGTCTTATGCGTTGTTTTCTCAAATTTCCAGCTACTGCCATTTGCATTGTAAAAGCGCATTAACTTGATTATGCAGGAGAGACTGCGAATACCGGCCTGACGCACAATTTGCATGCCATTAGGGTTGTTTTAGCGGTTATAATGTTTGGATTTAGGCATACAATTTTGGGTTGGTAGGTACAGTCCAGGAAATCGAATTACGTACCGTTTTCGCTCTTGTCACAATGAAAATAAGGGCTAAACAGTAGGTACCTACTTTATTACCTGTCCTTTACCGTACATAATTTTAAACCTATTTACTATGTTATTTTTATACTTCAGCTGATGTCAATTTTAGGAATGACGCCGAAAGAGAAAATTCTATTAAATCTACTGACAATATTAAGTAAATTGTATAAGTACTTTTAGATTTTGCCGCTTAATTATATTTTCGTCGGATTTTGATACGGATACGGATTTAAAATATTACTTATTCATAGAATTTTTACGTTGAGTTGGGAACTTGGTATTGACTTAGCGTTCAGTTCGACGTAAAAGTTATCCGTCGATTTGAAAACGATCACGTCAAAATGGAATGATGATATCAACGGTTTTCATTCGATTCTATCAATTTGCATAAAATAAGACAATGACAGTTCCTGCTAAATAAAACGAAGGTAGTTGGACACTGTAGTTTATGCGGTAGGTATGTATCTACCTACATATTCCAATAGGTATTTTTGAAACGAGTTTTCCTTTATAGAGTTAATAGGTACCAACTTTGACTTTACAATTCAGCAGAGAATATCATTTTGTATTAATAGGTACTATCTATAGGAATGTAGGTTTACTTTAAGACTAAATGAGTAGTTTCTGAAGCCAAATTAAACTTTATATTCTACCGAATAATAGTAACATGTAATAGTAGTGTAGGTAGAAAAAGCGGCGTAGGTAATCAAGTCAAATTCACCTACCATATACTCAAAATATAGTTACCTATAGAATTTTAACTAAACGCACATAATAAGTTACAGTAGGTAGGTACTCTAAACGAGAGAATTATACAAATGGAGTAAACCTCAATCCTCATAGAGCTTATTATGAGGCTACGGGACATTACCGTTTTCGTTCTTTCAACCCTCCCTTATTTTTTATTTTTTATCGGACTAATTAGACTTTATTTGTTTTGTACTGCTAGATATGTTATAATCAGAGTCCCCGTAGACTGTAGATAAGCTTGGGTACCTATTTCTATGTACTTAGATACATTGATATTGTGACATATGAATTTTCCACATGCAGTTACAATCATTGTTATTATTTTTAGGACTTAGCCATTTTAAACATTCACATATTTTACCGATTTAAAAAAGATGTATAGTGTAGGATAGCAAGTGTAATATTTTTCAAAGGCAACTGCAATGTAACGCGGACAATGAACTCCGGTACCCCAAAAAGTATATCACTTGTCTCACACATACAATTGCTATCAGCTTATATTAAAACGTCCTGATTCATCCGCTGATGCATCCGTTTGGCTGGTGCTCATTGTCTCAGTATAAGGCTGCGCTTCCACCAGAGATGTTATAGCTGTTCTGATAACGAGCAGTGTCTCCATACAAGTGACACTTAGCTGGTGGAGGTGTTGAAACATATAAAAATGCTTTCTCTGACGGATACTTTCTTAAAGCCGAACTCGAGGTGTTTACGCCAAGATCGCCAGACCCTTTACGAGTCTGGTCCTTGCATACCGACCAACCTGCAAGTGTAGTAAAACTAGTGCAGTGCATTTTTAAAAGGGACCGCCCCGGAACCGCCTGTCCGGGCTTTTCATTATGTTAAATATTCAGTGGTGTGTAGTGTTGCCTGAGCTGAGCTCCCTGATGTTGCTACGGGATCGGTGAGTACTGTTTAACTTTGTAATCCCATTCTATTATTCTTAATTTTGTAACGTGTCTATTTTCAGAATTGTTATACTTCTAAGTTTTACAATCTAAATAATAGGTGTGAAGCTAAAAGCTAACTATCATATTTACCGCATAAGTGTCCAAAATATCCCAACACGCAAATGAAATTAAAGTTAACGATCCATAAAAATATTCACACAAGTTACGGGTTCCGTCCATAGGCCCATTAGTTCCCATCGGGGCTTTTGCGAAACTCGTTCCCGAGATAATTTCGTCCGTGGTCCGGTGGCTATTACGCATAACGCGCAGGCCCAGTAAAACGCCGACATTACCTTGCATTAAATTCACCCAAGGGCTCCACTATATTCGCACAATTATTCCCCAAACGGAACCCTTCGCCGCAGCCTACAATTACCCTCCATTCAGCTAGAGGCTTTCGTCGAAAGTAAATTGAGGCACAAAATAAAATATCGGCAAATTCACTGTTCGCGTACATGCATGTTATAGCTCCAGCTCGTTCATTTTGGGCGTAAATTAAACCGCCTTGCTCTCGGGGACGCAATTTAACGCAAACTCTTGGCAGGAGAGAACTGAGGACATGGACAAATAGTATCTAAATGGACACTTTGATATTTGTCTGACGATGTCAGCCAAGCCAATTCAGCGACCCCACATCTTGCCTGACGCACAAATTAAATCGTTCACATATATCTGCCACACCGGAATACGCTGACAGAGAGTTAAATGCAGCTGAATTAAAAACATAAAAACTCGAATTAGAGACCATGAAACGGCTACATGCATTTTAATTTGCGATTGTGCAAATACATTAAACTACAATGTAAGGTACAATCAGATGCAATTATAACTCATAATTTTTTTTTCACGATGGACGTCTTACTTAACAGTACAATTTTAACTGATAAAGAAAATATGCCTCACACCGCTCGTTGGTTTTTCTTCGTAAGCTCCTCGAGGCGTTAAATTTATTCCGGCCCGCGAGCGTAGAATTAAGACCGGGTTTAATCCTTTTGAAGCGAACTTAACCTAATATCATAAAGATGGAACAAGGCAACTTGTACAGACTGAACTGAAATATTATCCTTTGAGAAGATTAAAGAGGTATTAAAGTCACGTATGGGCGTCTAATATCTACGTATCTACGCCTACTTTACTGTTTAATAATGCAACAAACCTGGTTACTGTTTAATAATGCAACAAACTTTTCGCGTACGTCGTTCTTTATAAAACTAAATATGACAGGGTATCTACCTATAACTAATTAGGTACATCCGTTTAGAAATGCTGCTAAATTATTAAGCAAAAAAACTAATTATAATCTTTCACGCTATAGTCTTAAATTTTTACACCACGTATCCGGTTTGAATGGTTTGATTGAAAACAAAATGGTTGGGCTCCAAAAAAACGTCAGTGAACAATCAGCTGAGCGGGCGGCGGCGGCCATCTTGCTCCAGCCGGGGGGCGGTACGTTCCCGTTGATTTATTTTGTTCAAGCGTGACACGCTTGGAAATGTTACCCATTTTTGCGTCTGATTGTACAGCGCGGTAGATTCGGCAAAGGGTTTCAATTTGGATATTTTCTTGAGAAAAGTCCGTATTGAAAAATTTACATAAATCTGCGGTGTTTTTTCAAGTCGACTGTACGGCGGCAAAATTATTTCAGAATCTCTTTGGTGCCAATTCAACTTTATTCAAGTGGCTTAATAAACAGTTAACGTTCGTTGTTCAATCGTTTCAGTAATTGGAATACCTAGTCATTACAATAAGTAGGTATTTTAGTATTTATAATCGTCTGCTTCATCTACTCAATTAAAATGCGGTTAGCGTTGGTACTTAGGTAAGTACTTACGTTGTAGGTAAGTAGGTATTCGATGTCGCTAAAAGTAAGAATTTACATTGTAGCATACCTACCTGAAGTTGCCTTTTATTGAGTTGATCACATATTTAATTAAAATGGATTATTAAACACTTCAATAAAAAGGCCTTTATTTTAAGTACATTTAGTACTTAGGTAATTACTGACATGGATCTTAAAGATGTAGAGTAAAATGCAAGACAGAAACATGGAGTAGGTACTTAGCTTTGTACTAAACTTTCCCTAATCTAGAGTGCAATTAACACAATACCTAACTCTTGTGTTATAATCTAATAATATAGTGTCGTTTAGGTACTATCCGTTCATTTTAATTACCTTAACTTAGGTACCTTAACGCCTCTTGAGATGCCCTGTAACAATAACAACCTATGGATCAGTTCGATGGGGGAATAAACGATTTTGTTATTCAGTACTGAAACACCCAAACTAGGTAAGTACTTTAAAATTTTACTTTTATTCTGTTATTTTTTGTTACATTTAGAAATGTATTAGGTAAATTATATTTCTTTAATATCATGTATAGGTAACATATTAAAATCATGTATATTACATTAATTGAATATACCTAGTACCTACTACTATTAATACAAAAATATTTTTAAATATAATATACTCTGCTCTGAATTTTTACTCAGACTTATTGTGTTAAAAAGTTTGATGCATGGTTACAATCTTATTTTCAAGTTTAATTTTAAATGCTTAATAGAAGTTGCTAGTCTTAGGCAACGTACCTATAACGTATCTCCCTAAGTACATAATATATGAACTCATTACACATTTTCTACGTAGGTACCGATAGTACATCGGTTATGTTATGAGCATCTTGTCCGATACGAAGTAGTCTAATCGAGTTGACATTCAACACATGCCGAAAGGCTGCATTAGAAAATCAACTTTGTCACAAGGCTATAAATTTTAACTTGCCATGCATCTAAACTGGAATTCGAACGGTCTTCGTTGAAACTAGGCACCTATATTGGATTGAGATGCAACATTGTTTCATTGAGATTAAATCGAGTACACCGTCCTTTTTCAACACATAAAGATATTTCATTTCGATAAGGCTGTCTCTTTCGCTGGGTTGTTTTGTGCGTTTTCTTGGCATTATGATACGACACTTAAGAAATACCGCCAACGGGTTAATATATATCTAATGAAGCCCGATTAATAATTCAATTAGCAGGTATTGGCAAGTATGGGTAGGTGCAATTAACAAGTATAGGTAGGTTAGTTTAGGTACCTCGATAAGTACCTAATTATAGATAAGATAACCACAGTCTCACTGGCCTGTTTTTTTGCCTATTAGGTAGGTATGCGTTAATTTCAAATATTGATCAAACTCGATCGAAGATTTAAGTCATCAGTGATATTTTAAAAAGTCCAAAACAGTCAATAAAAGGTAATATATACTATGTATACACCTGCACACTGTTTCTTCATTTCTTATTAACTACCTACCTACCTCAGTTTAAAGTCGGTGCCAAGCCAAAGAGGTGGCCGTTTTTCTTTCAATTTTAATAAATAATTAAGTTCATTTTACGCTTTTTAGTGAGTTTAGGCTTTTTAAAAACTCCCTACACAGGTATATGTAGGGACTTTTTGTTTAAGTTGGTGTTTTTTTAAGTTTAAGTATTTACTTATATTTCATGACACACTTTGAATCGCCAAAGATACACGAGTTCTACGCGGACGAATCGTTCGCAAAAGCTAGTTTCTTATAAATGTAAGAGATATTCCTTAGGCTAAATAATATTCTTGGCAAAAAGACACTAATACCTATACTAAGTAATTAACATTATTTTTAAGAGATTCGAAGGGAAGTTCTAATGTTATGTACCTACTTAGTCTGTACAAGGGTTAGAAACTGCCCTATACATTTAATTATGATTTGAGAGCAAGTTGTAGGTAAGAACTAAGAATTTAACCATGTTTAAAATGTATTATTGACAGGGCTTGTACTACCTATACATTTGATATAATATACCTAAATTACACAGGCTATAAATTAAATGCAAATGTAAATTTATTTTTATTTCATTTATGCAGCGATGTTGTTAAAATAAAACAAATTCCAATAGTGTGAAAAAGATTGAGAAAAGTGTTGATTGAGATTGAAAAAAAAGTAGTACCTAATCTTCAGCCAAAATTAATATGATATCATTAACCTGTCCCAATAGCTAGGTACATACCTTATTGAGCTTTTAGAATAGGTTATTGTCACTAGATCATATTATTTTTCATCTCACCCGCTCGGAAAGGCTTTCTTTATCCTTTCAAATCTGCGTGCAAAAGTCCACTTTCCACGCTAGCGTGGAAAGTGATTTTGAAATTCGAACGTTACGCAGTTCCATGAGTTCCAACTTTTTTCTATAAAGTGAAACGACAGGTCATTCCTAAGCGTTTAGAAGTATACATATCATGTACCTAATGGTGCAGTTTATTATTGTTTTGTTTTTATAATGATATTAATAATACTTTTTCCAGCTTAATTTGATGATATTCAATAATAATTTAGTTTTATTTATAAAGAAATAACACGAAGAAACATATTTGAAATGTTTATATGTTTCAATATTTTACGCTCAGTGCAATTTCGGAACGCACCGTTTAAAAAGTTAGTTTTTAAGAAAAAAAAACTCGATGCGAGAGATTAAGATATTTAAATATTGTTTTGTTTTGTTGTTGAGTTAGAATAATATCAAAATAATGAATTTAATTAATTGATTTCAGTGCAGTGCAATTTTAACTCCTGATAAGTTTGGAAATGAGTGAAATATATTTGTTTTAGCCGTTAGCCGTGAGTATTTCATACCACAGTACTCAACATCAACAATAATAATTAGGCTCTTTGATGCATTTAAATGTTAATAATCCACGAAATGCTTTGTAACGGGTGAAATTTAAACAACCCTTTATAGAACACGAGTACATCTTGAATTATACATGAAAGTATTTCCTCGCTATGGTGAGATGAAAAGTTGTGTGTTGCGCTCGGCAGCAAAGTTTTTCGGCGTCTCGTGCCTTGAGAGCCTCGCTACGCTCAGGATTGTATTTTTGAACCACTCGCTTCGCTCGTGGTTCAATCTTACAATCCTTCGCTAGCTCGGCTCTCAATACAAACACTCGCGCCAAAAATCAACTTTGCAGCCTTGCATAACAAATAACTATTTTTTGCAATTTTAAAACATGTAATAACATTTGCAGTTGTTTCCCGTTAAACATAGGATTCGTATTATTACACTCGCGGACAAAGAATACGGGTCGGTAAAAAAACATCATATTTCCTAAAATACTGCGAGGTTGTAATAAGTTTTTTTAATCATGTCATGTCCTGTCATCTTTATTTAATTTTAGATCTATACCTACTGCAAAAGTAACAGCCAAAAAAAGTAACTGAAGATATCACGGAAATCGTCATTTTTGGACATTGATATTTTTATGATAGGATCCCGGAAATTCGAAGAATAGTATATTATGTAAATAAAACGAGTGTAGAATATTTCACAAAACCTATTTAAACTAGGGTGACCCGAAATTTTTGACCGCCAGTGTATAAGTGTATATATAGCTACCTACTACACGTTTTCATGAAAGTTTGTTAAATTTCATGCATCACACCAACAGGCAAACTTATGAAACGATATCTCCACACGAACGCACTAAACGCAAAAAAATACATAAACGACTTTTGTACACGTGATAAATAAATTTACGTCCCGTATAATTTCAGTTCCCACGTGAGTATCCTAGAAATGGGGATGTACGAAATTTTAATTTTAAGTCCTCCTCCAAGACTTTTATATCTATTATAAAATATGTATATAGTTTAAAACATCTTCCTTTATTTTAAGAGAAAAAAATTCAAGACATTTAAGGCGGGGGTCTTGGCGGGGCGAAAACATTATCTCGCAGATTCAGCGAGCAAAGCGCAGGCTGCGCGCTGACAAACTACGATAGGGACCTTGCTGAAACCGACTGGGGTTTGTTTTATGTAAACCTTTGAGTAATGGCAATTAAAACTTACATTTAGTACCTGATTCATAATGGTATAGAGACTAATTTAATCGACAGTTAATGAAATAATTTTACTAAGTAAAAAGTTAAATTACCTATAACTAGCGACCATTGGTGCAGGTGAACTAGTTTATGTGTAATTTGAATATGACCTACGGTATCTACCTATCTAGCAATTTACATTTATAATAGTTTTGTATTATATTAACGACCGCTTTAGATTAGTTGGTAGTGACCCTGCCCTGGGTTCGAATCCCGGCCGGGGCACTTATTTGTGTGATGAGCACGAATATTTGTTCTCGGTTCTTGGATGTTTTCTATGTATTTAAGTATCTATTTATCTATATAAGTATGTTTATCGTCGCTTAGTACCTAGCTTAGTACAAGCTTTGCTTAGTTTGGGACTAGGTTGATTTGTGTAAAATTGTCCACAAATATTTATTTATTTATTTTATTTATAATATTCAGTTTTATCCTCCTTCTCAATATTGTACTATACCTACTCTGGATTGATACCGGGAACATTCACACCCAACAATACAAATCTGATCAAGTGATCAAATATTAAAACTAAGGCAGGAATCAAGGTAGGGTTCGTATCAGCCGCGTCCCGCGGTAATTTCACAATTTCACGCTGAGTCGGAGAGCTCGTTACCCGGCCGGGATTCAGTCCCGGTTCCCGGGCATCGCTAATGTGCCGGCACGAATCGCATGGGCACATATGGAAAATAATTACGGACCCATCCGCTCAGACCTGCCAGGTTTCATGGGAATCTTTTAGCCGATACAGGAATCGCTTATTTATTAAGGATTAAAAAACTATTTGTGGCATAGTTGAAAATACGCGGGTACGTGGGCCAATAAGTTACGTTGGTCTTAATTCAGGTAACAAGCGTGAGGGCTTAATGTTTTATAAAACCAAATCGGAATTGATTGAGCCATTTGTTACATTTTGGGATCGCTATAATCGTTTACAGAGTAAGATACTCTAAATTCTCGAGGATCCGTGGTTTTTATTTTTGTCCTATACTAACCGTCTTATTACTAAATATTCAGGATGTTTTCGTCGTCGAATCGTAAATAAGCACGGCACGGGACCTCAGAAATAAGACATAAAGCACTTGTCCACCCCTGATCCACAAAACTCTTGTCAGCGATCAACTGTAATCCGCTGCTTACTCCACTTTTTACGTGAAAAACTTTTCCTTTTGAATAACTCCCTTATTCAGGAGAATCCCTTATTTTCCAAGCCGGCCTTTATTCATAAGCCTCTGACGTAACTTGAAGAACCCTAAATGAATGGTTGTTCGTTGTTTTACGCGTCTTTTCACAATGCTTTATATAGGAGCGCAGCAGAGATTTACTGAGGAAAAATACATGGTGCAGTTACGACGGCCAGCTCGGGTTGTGATGATGGCATATTAGAGGAATCTTTTACGTTAGCCTCGGGTCTCTTATGTATTGAAAGCAAGAATTACAAACCCCCACCGTGCATGATTATTCGCCTTGTAATGTTATAGGTGTGTGTGTGTGCGGAGAAATCGTGTCAGACAGGTGGGTCTTTATACGTTTGTAGTGTACATACCTACATACATACCTGAAGCTGCTCGTAATTTTTCACTATCGCAAACGATTACGCTGTGAGCTTTAGTAAAGCCGTTAAGTTACTTTGTAATATTATAATCGCACGGCAACTTGAAAGCTGCTACTTGGAGTAATTATATACCGACTTCACAACAAATGCCTCTACATTGCAACCGCTTAATATCTACATAAACCTGATAATTGAAAATAAATAATCCAGTTATCTGTTTACTCCGTGGAAGCATTCATGAATAAAACTTATGAAATTACCAACCATCATGAAAATACCATCAGACGGCTCCTGGAATAGATTTAACTCAAATCGTTTTACAGTGGGTACATAAAATAGTGTCAAAACCTAAGTTATAAAATGAAATTCATCTCGTTCTATGCAGATCGGGGTCGTAACCCGAGGCGACTCCTGAGTTTTAGAGAATCGCTAGAAAAATTTGAATTTAGATGTACGAGTACCTTCGTGTCGCGTGGCAACGTGTTCCGACAACCTTCGCTTTACGACGCTGGCTAATACGTTGCTCTCGAGTCGGCGCTTGGCCTCTCCATTTTCAAACTTTCGTCGAGAATACCCTGTTTTCCGTGGCCCTCTCCTTTACGGATCAGTCGGGGCAAGCGAGACAGCATCGTCGTGTCATCCGTTTACGGCAACGAGACAGATTAGGGGTTGGCTAGAAGCCTTACTCGGTTTATAAGGAACGGCGGAGGAGTATCGCAGCCCGGCCAAATGGCCACCTCTCGGCAAATGCCACGGCTGGCCGTTTCCAGCGGAATGGACGTCCTGAAACCCTATTCGGGGTTTTCATAGCAATGCCACTAAACGACTTTTAGACCGAAACATGAAATATTCATTCACCGTCTATGTATATTTACCTAAGTACGTAACGTAGAATATACACTTTCTCTTTTGTTGTACACGCTTACTTTCATAGGAACTTAATTGTGGAAAACGTTCTGTTTATATACCTATCAGTGGCGGAGCGTCCATACAACTCGATTCCCACCGGCTTACCTAATTTTCAGCCAGTGCAGTTCTTTTACTACGGCTCAAGAAAGGCAAATTATTTCCGGCTTTCCTAAGAATATTTTTGACGCGCCGCCACTGATACCTATGCACACGTCCACTCACGAAAAAAATTGTACCTTGATGGACTAGGTAACACAACATAATGCTAATTGCTTAGACCGAATATTAGGCTCTTAGGTACTATTTATTTATCGTATGGCATTTATTTCGAACCGTGAGATCTTCGAGAAGACAGTACGGTTGCCAGTTTTTGTTGCACTTTTAGAACCACCCAGGGGTCACGTGTAGGGTAGCGGTGGGTACTTTCCCTACGGACGTGGTGCAACTTCGACCCCCCTTTGTCAAGTGAGTGGGCAACTTAGGTACTATAAGAATTAAACGCAACACCTAAATCATTATTTCCGAAATAAATGGTATGTGTACACTAGCTTTAAACATTTAAGTCCCATAGCAATGAGGAATCGCCTTGACACGTAACGGGCCCCAGCTCGAAGGAAGCTCGCTTAAGCCCGTTACATACAAATGCGTTTCATTAACTCGCTGATGTTTCGCCGGAACTTGCTGGCGCCGCTCTCTAAAATCTTGCGCATTGCAGCTGAAAGTTCACTTTTAGATCTAAAAATATTACGTTTTAGGTACTTGCCTATTTACCTTCTTAACAATTTATTCATGCGATTGTGTGTTTTCTTTATTATATATTTGTACCTACACAGTGGAGTTAGGTAATTAAACCCCAATCGAGTTCATTGTATACCTACTTAGCGAAAATTAATACATATTTGTAATTGTTTTTTTTTAAGAGCCTATATAGTGTCCCACTGCTGGGCAAAGGCCTCCCCTCTTAATATCTTTTGTCCCTTTCATTTGCATGAACCTTCACTATAGCTATTCCCCTCTCATTTATGTCTATTTAAAACTCATTACCTCATTGTATCTTAATTTGTAATTGTAAAGAAATTATTTATAATTATAAATAATTTCTTTACAATTACAAATATGTATTAATTTTCGCTAAGTAGGTATACAATGAACTCGATTGGGGTTTAATTTACTCCACTGTGTAGGTACACATTTGATTAATCCATTTTATATGATGTCAGATATCAGTGATGGCAACTTTTATACAAATGTCCAATGCGCGTTCTAAAACCGAATAACATTTTCAATTTAATTATCTACTTATATCAGTAATACCTACATACGGTAAATACCAACATAAAACATAATAATGTAAAGTGCAAAGAAAAGCAAAGGATAAACGTTGGTATGTTAACGATAAAACACTCAAGTTCCTATTAGTTTAAAGGTAACAAAATACTATATTGAACATGCGCTATTTCGTTAATTGTTAACGTAGCTACAAGTCCGGATTAAGTGATATTTTCGACTTACCATAATTTATACTGTACCGTACCTACTGAAAAAGACGTTATTTAGGTGTCTGTCGATTACGTCTTGTCTTTCTTGTAAGAACAGATCACAACAGATACATATCTATAAGTCTCTGAGCAGCTCGTCAGTATTCTCGCCTTGCTATTCATTTCATCATTTTCCCCGAGTCTCGAGCAAAACAAAAGGAAACAAAAGAGGTTCGTCATTTAACTCGTTTCCGATACGGCCTACTCTGTCGTATCTACGGAACAAATTTCCTCTCGTACCTATAATTGTACGCTTACGTTGCACCCCTTTTTATTTATCCTACAGATACAATATTTTTGTACTTATTATCTAGGTAAGGTGCAGCGGGGCAATCTAGACTGCGGGAAATTAAAACTAATCGAAAATATCTCCCGTGTTTAACATCATTTTACTAGAGTGCTATCTATGCCCGGATAGCGAAAAAGCCCTTCTACAGTTTCACCAACACAGCACTCTAGGAAATGATGTAAAACACCGATTTTTTTCGATTAGTTTTAATTTCCCGCAGTCTAGATTGCCCCGCTGCACCTTACATAAATAAGTTATATTAGGATAAGTTATAGGTATTATATTATCATCAATTTACCTACGCTCTTTTTGTTTCTGATGTTGTTTGTATGATAGATTTAAGAAGTGCTTATGAATAAGCATAATAATGTGAGTGAGTGAGGCCTAAAGAGTCCGCGCGCGGTCCGCTTTGTCACCTAATAATCCCGAGATTGTGCGTAGGAACAAGTTTTACGAAAGCCCTTAGTTACGAAGTCATTAGATCTGACCTTCACATCCTGTGGGAAAGCCGGATTTTGTTATTAGGATTAGACTGGCTTACTCAGGATGTTTTCTTTCAATGTAATTTAGTACGTAAGTTTTTTGAAAAACCCAGCGTATACGAGCCGAAGTTTGAATCCGCGACCGACCTCCAGATTGGAAGTCTGCCTAATCGCTCGGCCACAGTGGCTCATAGAAAATTTAAGTCCGTAATTGGCAGGCCGTACACTAGCCTCAAACAACCGTGCGAATTTTAAGGCTTCCCGGAAATGACACACGGGGCGCGACCTAGTTTCGTGTTCCTAATTGCTACTAATTGCCTGATGTGAAAGGAAGCGGCTAGCTTTGATGATGTGGCATGCTTCGCATCCATTGGAGTATAATCAGGTCGTTAAATGTGGAGCCATGGTGGGATGGTGGGCTTGATGGCACCCTAACGTTAGCCGCGGATGTTTGTGCTTTGCTTATTGTATTATATGACGCCGACATCCTAATTAAAATTATTTTTGGGAGTAAAGTGCCGTGGGTAATTTTTTATATACATGGTATTTACTTATATCTAGGTCACAGTACTGTAATGATTACAATATTGAATAGATGAATCCAGTAGAGGTCAACTGGTAAGCTCTTATGATGGAAGCTGGCTCATAGTCATGATTACACATGCATGCAATATTTTTGTCTTTGGACATATATCTAAAAACACTGCTGCCTCAGATCCCCTGATTATAGCCCATTGGCAGAAGCCACATGCTAACAATGGTGGCAAATAATTGTGCATATTGTAATAAGGCTTGTTTACATGCGAAGTACGCACAGTTATAATTGCGTTATCGTCAAATTGAAAAGAGTGTGATAGTGGGTAATACATACCTAATGTATGTATTGTCATTGATAGACTTGATATATAGAAACAAATAACTTTTTTCTTTATCATATTATTATGGTCTGTATATTAACATTAATTTACGAGAATCGGGTTAACCAATTTGATATAGTATTACTTTGACAAAAATAATTACAAAAATATCCGGCGCCTTTACGCACCGCTAGGAAGCAGTGCAAGCAGACAATAAAAACAAGTTGTAGAATACAGATATCGTTCATTCCTCGGAAGGTGGTAGGCAGCCGTATAACAATAGGTAGGTAAGTTCATGTAGGTACCTACCTAATGCAAATGAGTTCGTAACAAAAAGGAAATGAAAAGAACGTCATTCAACTTGATAGCCAAGCTGTATTGTGCCCGGTGTCTGTTTTGAAATATGAATATAACAACACACTATAAGTACTTGGTTTAGAAAAGTAACATGTGGATATTTAGTCTGTGGCTAGTTATGTCATGTTCGGGCTAGCAGGATGTTTCCGTAGGGCATACGTGTGTATGAAGTTTAGTGAGCATTTTAATTGTAAGCTAGGCGATATTTCTTTGTAATGTGGCATTGTTGGTTATATTTACCTATATAGTGATTTTCTTCCGTTGTATTTATATTTATATACTACTCGTACCTAATGCATTGCAAAATTATAACAAAAACAAAGCTATATAAGTATGCTCGTGTTGTTTTAAACAAAGAAATTCATAAGAAAATAATTGTGTGGAGGATTGTTTTCAAAACGCATATTTGCATAGGTATAATACGTCTAGTTTACAAATAGTATAGAAACAAATTAACGTCATCATTTTATTAGAAAGTTGAAGCAAATATCTGTCTTTTAATTCTTCTTCTAAAATCTTAATCTTTTACCTACTGTAAGGTGCTTTGATTTACTCTTAACATTTAAAAGTTTACAATAATTAATTGAATAAATTAAAAATCATATATGTATATATAACTTAACAGACACATGATTAAACTAGCTTTAAACTGAAATAAAATGAAACTAAGTAAATATTTATAAATAAAAAGAACTGGTCCCAGGTCAGTGCTGAGTGTCAAGGTGCCCAGAACACTGGCGGCTTTGCCTCGCTGGATTGCAATAACAATCCGTTGCATTGCCTCGCTGGAATACAATAACAATCCGTTGGGTGAGATAGGCGCCAGGAGGCCAATTCTCGGGCCGCTCGAGATGATGTCTATTCGAGATGATCTCGATTGGCGCAATGTCTATCGAAAAATCTCACCAAAATGTCGAATACAGCTAAATTTCTTATTCTGGGGAACGATCGAGATTATGTCGAACGATAATCTCGATGTCTATTGCAATACGCGTTCCGTTTTTTTCGATTGTGTTAGTTTACAATCGAGTGTAAATCAATAAATAATTTTATAAGGTTTTCCACTTAATTAAATATCTCTTATATCAAAAACAAAAGCGTTATTCATTTACAATAATCAAATAAATAAATATGGTGATTTAACACATCAAATATATTTAAGTATATTTGCTCTTTTATATACCTACGTGAAATGGAACGCATAATAACTTTGACTACTTTCTTTCAATAGGTATATTTGTAAGCTGTCAATTCAATAGAATATTTTCCGCCAACTTAATTCGGTAATTTAATTTGGAGCAAGGCTCTTCGAAAGCTTGAAATTTTTTACAAGCGCGGTGTCCCGCGTTTCAAACGCGTTTTCGCGCCACTGTATGCCTCGCCTTGCACCCCGCGCTGCATCTTCAGCCGCTAAAACTTCTGCGACGTCCACAGCGTTGGCGATTAAATTATTTAAATAGATTGACATATTTTTCGTTAATTTTTGCTGCTTTAAACGCACTTAAAGTATTGTACTTAAGTAAATCAAACTCCACATTTCTATACAATACCTGTATTACATTACATACTTAGTCTAATAATATTAATTTACAACATTACAACAACCATTTTTTACCGATCGATAATTGTGCCAACTGCTTCCTTAACTTTTTAATTTTCCCGTCAGACAGGAGGCCGCGGTAATAGATTAGTTACCCATATCGGCCACCACCGCGGCGCCACTGTCTACGTCACCGGTATCGCCATCGCCACAATTATAAATGATTAAGGCTGGTTTTCCACTAGAGCTATGCTAAGCAGCTATGCTGCGAGGATGCGCTACGAGCTATGCGACCGTTTCCACTAAAGCTACGCTATGTACCTGTGCGAGGAAGATGCGCTATGAAGATGTGCTATGCCACGTAGCTGTGCGAGGTAATGCCGATGCCGGTTACACGCAATGGCTATGATGCCCCTACGTACGGAGCGCAAGCGTCATGCTTCGGACTCATCGAGCAACATGTTTCGGACTGACACGCGACATGTTTTGGACTCATCGAGTAACAGTTTCAGATTCACACGCGACATGTTTCGGACACACACGCGACATGTTTCGGACTGACACGCGACATGTTTCGGACTGACACGCGACATGTTTCGGATTCACACCCGACATGTTTCGGACTCATCCAGCGACATGTTTCGGACCCACACGCGACATGTTTCGGACTGACACGCGACATGTTTCGGATTCACACCCCGACTTATTTCGGACTCATCCAGCGATATGTTTCGGACCCACACGCGACATGTTTCGGACTGACACGCGACATGTTTCGGATTCACACCCGACTTGTTTCGGACTCATCCAGCGACATGTTTCGGACACACACGCGACATGTTTTGGAATTCACACGCGACATGTTTCGGAATTCACACGCGACATGTTTCGGACTCGCAGGCGACAATTTGTTCGTATATTGGGTTAATACCTAGAATTCTAACTAGCCCTATTTAACGTGACGCTAACAATATTTCCCGCCATTGACAGATCAAATGTCAAAAAAATTGTGATGAAACCATCTCGATCGCTACTGACCACTCGATGTATCTCGAACGCTGGGAGTAGACATATCTCGAGTGTGAGATTTCGAGAATACGCAAAATTGGTTTTCGATCGACATCCGCCATTTTTTTTCGAGATATGTCTAATAGACATCATCTCGAGCGGCCCGAGAATTGGCCTCCAGCCCCCAGTTGCCTTCACAGGCTGCTGGGTCAGCTCCTTACATAGGTATGTGAGCACCGGGCCCCTACGGCCACTACGGCCCAAAGGTTTCAACCCCAAACAGCTGCTTGCTTAAACATGCAGCCAGTAACAATCGCTGAATATTTGCACCACTTGAGGTTTTCTACCGTGTTAGTAGCAGCCCCAACCACGATCGAAGTTCTTGAAAGATGGCAAGGGTATCCACATATGTGGCATCCCAGGGGCTGTCTAAACTTCAAGGGTAGATACGGATTGAATTGAATTCTCTTAATAGTTACATTTATCAGTGTTTATTAACTTCTTGATATCTGAGTAGTTTTCAAAAAAATTGTACATAGTTAAGGGCTTTAATTAAAACAAAAATTAACTATTTATTCCTTTGTGTAACGATGATTCATATATTTTGTATGGCTAACTTTCGGTACACAAAGGACCGATCGTAATTTTGTTTTCATTAAGCCCTTAACTATGTACTTTTTTTTTGAAAACGACTCATCTAACATAAACCAACGTAACCATAAACCAAAGTTGGATTATTCATTTTTTTACTGTTATTTAGGTACCTAAATGTAATTTCTCAGCTGTATTTTACAGGATCAAGAACGATATTATTGCTATTGGCACCGACAAACAGGACCATAATGTTGGCTTACACTCCCTTTTATATTTGTCGAAAACAACATTGTTGCAAGGAATTTTCAATGAAAATATTTTTCACATTTAGCAGCGAGTAAAATAAACTTTTTCTCATTTCATTGATATGTATCAGAAATAATTTCTTTCGGCGATAAAGTGTTTTGACAAGCACTTACGTCTTGTGTGTGATATTTACGATCATAATTTATATATATTTTGGTTAGGTTTTCCCGTCGATACAGTTGAATAAGTATAATATCTTCGGTACTAAAATACTTTCTTTGATGTTAACACAATTTCATAGAAATTTTATTCTGAATGAATTAACAGCCCACGAGGAATCTTGATAAAATACAAAATTCCGCCGCATTCGTCCTACCAATGAACCGATTCAATTATTTACTTTAGTCATTTCTACGAAAGTGGAAAAACGTTGGTAGAGTTTCATGGCAACGACCACACGTGTATGTCACATAGCCGAAATATCTGCCAATTTCATTTCTACGCTACCTCCCCAGAGTACAGTTACTGCTCCACCCACCTTTCACCTCTCCCTCCCGTGTATTTGTCCAACTGAAGTATTCCCAGAGATACAACTGTCCTATCCAGAGCTCTCTAACTCGACGCTGCGGAGAAACGTAATCCACGTTTACAGATCTCCCTAGAATGGCTGTATTTTAAGTTACATTGTGCACTCCTGTGAACAAACATGTTGATTCGTCTAGAAAGTTCTGAAGAAAGACTACAGTGGCACCTATTGTTTACGAATGGTTTTAATAAAGTTGGAATGAAGGTTCTCGCTTTGTTGTGAAGACGAGACCTTTTCATTCAACTTACTTCATTATTTCTGTATGTTGTGAGTCAACTAGACTAATATATAAGAGTATAACTAGAGTTGTCAACTAGGTACCTACCTACTGCGCTTTAAAGGCCGGGAAACGACGGATTGCCAGCCGATTGTGTGATCACCATCTAGCAATAACTTCGTGGTCTGTAAAATACGAATAAATTAGGAACAATATCTCGATACAACAACTTGGAACTGGAGAAAAATTAAACCAAAATCTTTCCTAATACCTAATAAAAAATACACAAGCAGTATCTATCAATTTCAAGCTAAGGCTCTTAGTTGAAATTTAAACCTATTTCACATTAATGTTACGGGCAATGATACTAACAAGAAATAATCTATTCCTACATTAGCCCTCCAAATATTTCCCCAAGTAAAAGTAATTCACTATCATATAAGCCCACAAAGGTATACGGTATACCCCATCACAGCATGCTGCGCTCACAAAACAAGACGCGGCGGTGACGCAACCGCCAAAATAAATACAGCAAATAACGCCCCATTCCGACAGGCGGGACAAGCGTTGGATGAGCCGATCACGATCATCCCTTATTGGGTACAAGGGCTCTTGGCGTTGTTTGCGCTATCTCATTAGCTCTGTTTGTGGCGAGTGTCTAATTTACGACGTGTTTGCTGGCCCTTACTCGCGCCAATTGAGTGGTCGCTGAAATATGTAATTGGTTTGAGAAATTTGGGAATATCACGCTTATTGGGTATATAACTAATTGATTAGCGACCTCGCGGAATTCATTGGCCTCATATATACTTACATATTAAGAACGTAAACTGATATTTCTGTAAGACAAACATTTATGAGGAGTGGGGAAGAAGACGCAAGGCCTAAACGTGAGATCCCTAAAGACTATCGAAAGCATAAACTTCAATAAGCTTCTCTTCAACCACAATGTTCTTCAGCCTGCGTAACAAATATAATGATCTCACAAAGGCTTTAGATTCTCAGTTATCACTGAGCCCAGAACGTAGTCGTCCAGCCGGCGGGTTAATAACGCCCGGGCCTCACATGTCACTGCGATATACTGAAAGCTTCCTGATTGCTGACCACTACACGGCTCACTCAAATATTCATATTATGTCGCGACACTGCCAAAACCCAGTGTTGTATACATAAGTAATGCTTGGGTATCAGTTTGGATGGAAAGGAATGTTGTAAAAATAAAAAATAAAACCCCATGTATTTATCTCCCGGCTAAAGCAGAAAGATATATTTTGCAATGCAACTAAAGGCGAATAACAAGAAAAAAAAAATTGTAACAAAATATCACAATTGAATGCGCTTCGCACAAAATAATATACGATATTTATGGGTCATGATCAGGAATCAGGTGGATAATCAGGCCCATGAAACTGAACAACTTTCTCAAAGAAACCATGGAACGAAATAATAAAATTAGAAACCAACTTTCATACAAAGTGGCTGGTCACGTGACTAATTGACTATGTGAAGTAGGTTTTTATGTCTTCATGATTTCGACCTATATTCCTTCCTAGGGGAAAGTTGTTCAGTTTCATGGGCCTGATTTTCTACCTGATTCCTGATCACGAATCCAGAAATCACCCTGTATATAACGCTACTTAAAACTTATTGATCATCATTTGTTTATATCTAAAATTCTGAATGAGAGAGTTCTTAATGATGAGAATAGACGTGAAAAACAATATACGTAGGTACTTGTTTATTGATGCAGGAATATAAAATAACCTTACTACATTTAAATACTCATTCCCAACTTTCACTGTGATTTCAAAAGTTAAATAAGCAATCACAATGCACCAGAAAAGGTTGTAGCTCATCATCAGTAATCGATCTGATGTCATAATACTCGGACTACGTTCATCGACCCTCGCCTTAAAGTCTTCAATAGATGCTCATCTCGAACGATATAGTCACATAACCGAAGCCCGTTATTCTGTTATGCGTATATTCGAAAGATATGCATCCAATCACGATATATCCCTGGGCCGGCGCGCACGCCGGGTCACGGCCGCTTAAGGCCCTTGAAAGCGATTATGTGGTGGTTTTATTGCACGAGCGGGAGCGGAGGTCGCTAGTTGCACCTTGCAGCGCGAAGGATCCCTGGCGGCTTCACTGATAGTTTCAAATACATGGGGCATACAGAACATAAGAGATATTTTTTTCATGAGAATTTTTCGAGGCTCCATATTACATTTACTTTTTCATCTAGCATCATCGCAGGTTAGTAGGTGGGTAATAACCAACCTAATTTTTTGATGCGTACTTATGTTGTAAAAAAAGCTATCTGTGGCTGGGTGCTATAGAATTGTAAGGCACTTGTACCTACTTTTCACTAGTGTTACAGTTATATACTTACTCGAACATAGGTCTATGCTCCGCAGATACTATATTTGCAGGCTTAAATGATAATAAAATGCTAGAGCTGGGGACCTGTCCAAGCAATGTGTACCTGTAATGTATTAAAACAACATACCCTACGTGTCAAACAGGATTAAAGTACAACGGCGAACCTATCCCCATAAGGACTTTTCCATTTCTAGGTAGCCTTTGAGGAATTGAATGGACGATTCCATTCCATTTCATTCCTTTGCTATTTGAGCGCGTTTGTTCTGACATATTAGGAATATAAACTGGATTGCAATTAAATGTTATTAGTGGCTCCATGGGTTATAAATTACAGGTTATTTTTTTAAAGTAGGTATATATTTTATGATATATTTATCGCGATGATGGCTCTAGTAGTCTAAGATAGGTACCTATACTCATTTTACATGATTTGCGATCCACTCATACACACGTTCTTGGCAGATCCATACACAAAACGACGCGTGGGTGCCATTGATATAAATAAGGTACCTTCATATTAGATTCAATAAATGATCAAATTATCAAGTTGGTTACATGACGGCAAAACGCCTCCGTAAAGGCCGAATTACATTTACAAGAGCTTGCATGCAGTTCTCATTGAATTGAAGGGTTTGATCGTAATAACTCTTCATACCTCGATAATCCGTAGTCCCGGAACGTAATGAAAATTGCATGAAGTTCTTGCGGATGGAAATCGGCCTTAACATCACTGTAAACCCCAGACACTTATTTAAGCGTTAATAAGACATAGAACACTATATGAAAATGTCATTCATCTCCCTATTTGGACCGGTCAAACAAAATTGCCTGGTTCCGCCTTTACTAAGCGCGTTCTTGGCACGTTTAGTAGTTTTAAAATAGACAAACCACTAAATCGCTGACGGCCGTCAATGTGTACCCAGTCTATAGCAAAGCTCCAATCGCGCCATGCACTACGGCTGACTGAGCTCGTAAATTGTAACGAGTGCATGATTTATGTATCTACGATGAGTATAGTCGACTTCTCATGTATTGGTTTAAAATAAAACACAACCCTAATACGTAAGCGGTAAGTGCAATTCTTGTAACCACTTTTCCGTTACCTACTTTTTATACCGGCTGTAATTATGTGGGTAGATGATGTTGTAGTATACATACATATAAATTATGATACATATGGTATGGTATGCCAAGAGGACGAATGGATTGCTTGCGGAAAAATGCTTTTGATACGAAGAAACTTTTTTGGAACAGAATACGGGGTGCATTAAAGATGGTTCTTTTTTTGTAGCAAGTGCTTTGAGAAATCTTTTATCGATAAAATTTTGATAGAGTTAGCATTAAACTTCTATCCTCATTAAGATGATGATCAGTTTCAAATTATCTACTTCAACGTCTCTGAATAGCTTAATCTCAATAAATATAATAGGATATGTCATCGCTAGCGTTAATTCCCTGTGAGTTCTAAATCAGCATCATTAGTCCTCATTAGGTACCTATTTGGTTCTATTTTAGAGCAGAAATACCTCGTACGAGCGTCGCCTTAATGGCCGCCGCCGTGCGGGAAGCCAGCCGATCACTTAAGGTAATAACCGTGGCAATAATGGTTACGTACAAAACTATGTGAAATCGATACATACACTTGAATACAAACCTCCTTTAAAAGGCGTCAATAGAATTGTAAATAGTAAAAACACTTGCCTACTAGCACGTAGGTGATTCTCTTTAGCATGTGGATCTCACGATTATCAACAAACAGGGCTTACCGTCGCCGTAACTAGACAATAAATACCTTTGATTCATCAGTGGGTAGGTTGGCATGCTTGAATTTACAAAGTTGTATTTTACGCTCGAAGTTTCAGGTTAGGTTAATGCAAAGCCTATTTGTTCTTCGAGATTTGGTTATTGAGTTACTCGCTCGTATAGACTCAATTTCCTTTTATGATGCTGAAAACACTAATACTGAAGCCAAAAAACTATATTCAGCTACCTACTTCCACAAAATCTCGGTTAGTATTATGTACACTTATTACCATTGCTGCATTCTTTGGCCGTAAATCCGCCTTATTACAGTTTTACGGCCAATTATGTGGAAGTAGATCCCGCTGGAGACGTTTCCTTTCCTGTGATTGTACCTAATTGTAGCCCTTGTCAGAAATACTCGGCATCATTGGGTATTTTTATCGTCGGAGGAAAAACAAAAAACGTCCTTTTGTTTCTTTCCTTTTTTATCCTTCGTGGTTACGCAATTTACATTTTGTTCATCACCTCGGAAATAATGTTTCTTCAAGGATTACTTACTACTGGTATCATTATTTTTGTTAGAATAACACAATATTATTGCAACGATGTATTTTGTTTTGTATTATGTTCGCTGTGCTGAAATATTAACCAACGGCATACTGTATATTTGAGTTCAATGTTCTTGTGTAGGTTGCCTTATTTTTTATTATAAGATGGACTGTTGAAGACTACACGACTGAACGACGGTTGTTGTTGGTTGTGTTGTTGACTCTTTCAATAATACATGCGGTTTGTTGACCTGACCTAAGTGGATTGGTTATATTTATGGTAGTAGGTATTCATAAAATGTTAGATCCCATAATGCTTGGAATGGCAACTCATGTCATGGCATGTCCATTTGCATATTGGTCCTTGTAAACAATTTTAAAACTGCTGCATATTGTTCCATCGTTGACAATAGCAAGCTGAAATTACCCTAAATGGTCCGCAAACTTTTGTCTACAACTCAAAGATTCCAACCCTTTTTTGCATATGATTGCATAACAAACAGTTTCCTGGACTCCAATTTCAAATGACAAAGTTAACTGGAGCAAAAAGACGGATAAAAGCCCGTCACTTGTAAAGGGTTTGAAGGTTTGCCTATTGCGGTTAACTGTTAAACAATCGGTACAGTTATTGTGGAGGTTTATGACGGGTATAAATCAGTTTGAGAAAAAAACGGTGACGTCATAGGCTGTAAAGATTTAACGGCAGCGATCAGCTGGGGACGGAGGTCGTGTGCTTTACAGTACGAATTTAAAAAAGTATTGGAGCGATATTTCACGCCTGGGCAGCTTCTTTCTTTATACAAAGCCCAAGTCCGATCTTGCATGGAGTAATGTAGTCACCTTTGCGATGGCTCGGCTAAGTACCAACTTGCCGCACTCTACTAGGTGGACCGCAGAGCCAGGAGGCTCATTGGCGGCAGTACCGTAGTAGGAAATAAGCTGCAGAGCCTAATAGCACATAGACGCAAAGTAACATGTCTGTGCGTCTTCTACAAATTGTACTTCGGTGAGTGTGCTCAGGAGCTCCATGAGCTCATACCGCCTTCCCCCTTCTTCCATCGGACATCCAGACGTACGGCTGGCTACCATCCTTACCTGGTCGAAATTCCTCTTATTCGAACAAAGCGCTTTGCATCATCTTTTATAATGCACACTGCCAAGGTTTGGAATTCTCTGCCAGCATTTGTATTTCCGAGTTCTTATAACCTAGACCTTTTTAAGGCAGGAGTGAATAGACATCTTCTGGGTGAGCTCGCTTCATCGTCGGCCTCATCTTTGCCCCCTGGCTAGATGCTGGCCAAGAGAAATCCCATTTTGAATGAATAAAAAAGTATTTTTTTCAAATTTATTGAAGAATCCAGTGTAAGAGTACATACTTATTCGTTTAAAGTGTTAATTCAATTTGGAATAACGAATAAATAACATTTGAAAGATTCCGTAACAAGATGACATTCTTACTTATCTATAAAAAAAATGTTTCACAGATGCCTCGGAAATTGTGGGTCTTCAGCACATCGGATTTAATTTTGGCGATGGTTTAGCAAACGTTCCTTTTCTTACTCGACTACCTACGGAAAAGCCAATAGGAAGGGTTATGAGTTTAGCATACTATTATACCTCAGCAACAGAACATCTGATTCTGAACTGAACTAGTTAAAACAGTGTTGTGCTGAATCTTTTCTAGTCCTTATTGTGATAACTCTTAAACTTCACAGGCCATATAAAAAACACAATAACGAATTTTCAAACGCAACTTCGATAAAGAAATGGAATAGGTTGCCGATAACGGCTCTCTACGCGTATTAACCCCGATAAAGCGTTGATAAGGAACTCCATTGTTATTGAGAAAACGTTAATCAAACGATCTCGATTGAAAGTCGATGGAATATCGAATCAGGATTCAATGTGACAAAGTTAATTCGATTTGTTGATAGTTGATTCCAGTGGAGAGAGGATCATTGTCTTGTTTATATTGGAGTCGGTGACCTCCTATGTCAGTGTAGGTCACCGTTATGAGTTATGAAATAAGCAGCAGGTTAGGTCATAAATTCATTGCGTGTACAATTTCTTGCAGTAATTTTACAAAATTTTGCCAGAGCTTCTCATGGAAACGTTGTGATTGTAATAGGTAGGTCTTTTTTTCGATTTTTTTCTGTTTTTATTTAATAAAAGCGGTTGCCTAATCACCACCAGAAGCCGTCGTAACCTAGTGAGCAAAGTGTAAATCAGTTCTCCACATATCGCCATTAAAATCTGCCTATAAAACGTATTATGGCCAGTTTTTATCGGTAATGCATCAATAAAAGTCGCTAGTGTAACCGACCCGTATAAATTGGCAAACTAAACAATGGCTTACGCAGTATCGCTCCACATTTCTACGTGGCTAGTTTTTGCATTCACGTCGTATATCACAGTTATTTGAAAACCTCGCTCAGGCCAACACGTCTTTTGCAGTTTTAATTAAAATTAAATGTGCCCTCTTGTGTCGGTATGTACCCGAAAATACACGTGTCCCGAAGCGTCCAGATGTCCGCGGCCACGTGTGAAACACATTCGGTGAGTGCTATGCCTTATCACGCGTAACATGTGCACACGTGAAGTTTTACGTTAACCAAAGCTATCTAACCAATAGATAACATAGGACAAGCAACAATAGTACAATTTGTACATAAAACGAGTCTTCACTAACACACTTAAAGATTCACCACACGCACAAGTTTTATCGCCGGGCCGTGGTGGTAGTGTGCGTAAGGCTTGCACGCACGAGCTCGTAAAACCGCAATTGAAAAGCTTCAGCCGTCCGCCGCGCGGTGGCGCTGTCCCGAAGGTTCGTATCTCGACCGAAGCGATTCCAACTTTGCGCATTTGGCGCTGGTGTGCTGTGAGAAAGTTTTAAATTAGTTTTCTTACGAGATCTTTTGGAGGAACTAGCGAGCGACTGAGCTTAAATGTGGAATGTGGATAGCATAGCTATTTATACATTTATCTTTTAATTAAAAATACAACACCTAACCATTTTTATAATAATTTTCTTCAATACTTAGGTTACCTAAGTTTTACTTAGGTTTTGTAAGGTCGGATATCAGATCTTGTAGGTACATATAGTCCTAATTTATTGTCACTATTGAAGTCGGTAAGTAGTTATACCTATCGAGTAGCGATGACGAACCGTAGGTAATATCTTTCCAATCTAAGGTCCAGAAAATGTATAATTAAATCGACTAAGCATCTAAAATAAGAATTCCCCAAAAACGCAATCCTTGGCAAGCACGGCAATCTTGATCATTCCTAATTAGAAACAATTTAGAAGAAGACAAAACTTATAAGAACTAGAATTGCAATAAGAAATCACCAAGTCATTTAACTTTTTTTCGGCACGTTCAACTTATCTGTCGGCCAATAAATCATTTTAATGTTGTGTTTACGGTGTTATTAGCGTCGAGAGCAACTCGCACGCAGACTGTAAAGAATGTTAAGTAGTTACTTAATTAACTAATTGCTTCATAAATCATGATTACTTTGAATAGTCGTAAAATGGCGGACTTCGGAGATAGACACGATTGATTAATACTTTCATCTGTTTCTATAGATTAGGTATTAAGATAATAACTTCGATTACACATTAAGTAGTATTATGGTAAGCGATAACTTCTTCGTCGCTCCGCTAGATTGGTAGTGTTTGTAGCAGTGTCCCTCTACAATTCCACTTCGCAAGGCAACAACTCTGGTATTGATTTTTTATCCCACTTTAAACACGACGACGACTAAGGTAATCAAGATTTTTTTATAAAATTAATTTCTCGGTCTTGTTTAATTAATAAAAAGATGTGTGGTCTAGTTAAATAAGGTCTAGGGTTGGAAGATCAGATGGCAGTTACTTCCATAAAAACTAGTGCCTACGCCAAATCTTGGGATTAGGTAACTGTACTGGGATAACGCTAGGAGGATGATGATGGTCTTGTTTAATTATTAAAAAGATGAGCCAACTAACTTTGTTTTAGTATTAATACCTATAGGACTGGTTAAGTAAGTGGTGGACCTTCTACAAACTTACCTATTATTTTTCTTCGCTGAAAAGATCTTCGTAACATATTTTTTTTGTTAACATCACTTAATTCATAACGCATCAGTTCACCTACCGCCATATTAGAAGCAAACCATCTTTTTTACGCCCCATTCTAAAGTGACCGTAGACGGGACTAAGATCAAGTTCCAACCCAATTTCCAGTCATTACACTCTTATTTATGAACCCAATAGAATGTGCCCCCTCCCCCTCTCATCTAACTTGGGCCGTTACCGCGGCTTCTATTCGTTCCAATTTCAAATTTGACGCTGATGGCGCAATCTATGGTCGCGCCGCATATTCGCGCTCGGATCGAATGAGGTAGCTGGCTGGTTTTAAAGCCACTAGAGGTCGTAGTCTAAATTGGTTGTTTAAACTTTTTTTAACATTTTTAAAAAGTATAAGATTATAAACGAAACCCGTATATTGCGGCTAAACAGAGGGCCGATTTTTGAGTTTCGAACGCTCGACTTTTCACTCGAGATCTGTCAAAAAACTATGAGGTTTTGACAGATGTCGAATCGGCCCCCACAACTAAGATAGAATAAATAAAAATAAAAAAGCCTTTTATTCCTTGCCAGTAAACGTAGATACAGTGGCATCTTGTTTGTAATATGTAGGTTTTACTATGTTAGTAGTAAGTTAATAAATAATAATAAACTTAAATTATTAATTTTATTAGTTTAATTTATGTTATTTTTTTATTAGGTTTAGTAGTTTCCTTCTGCAAGGACCCCTGGTTGGGTGAAGGCCAATAGCAGAAACAGAATAAGATAAATTAAAGACTGAGGAATAGGTACTTTAAACTAAATAAATGTTATTTTTATATAAAAAATAGTACCAAGGGTTTTTAGGTTTTTTCTTAGTGGTGGAATTTGGTTAACACCAAGGCATAGATTTTCTCTTTTTGTGTCGGTTGTGTTTAGCAAATGCAACATTTTCTATATTAGATAGGTACCTATATTTAAAAGCTGTCATATTATCTGGGTATAAAATATTTCTCACCACTGTGTAAGTAAATATTGAATATTAGCAGTGCAATAAAAACATAAATTTAACGATCTCACCAGCAGAGCTAGCATCAATTGATTAGATATCGATAAAACTACTCAGTGATATTTTACTATCGGTTTTACAGTATAACTTTTTATACACCAATTTACAAGGATGTTTAGTTTTATAGCCACTAAATGGTCGACAAGTAATAAAGACATTTGGGTGTTTTTGATAACAGCCAGTAGCGCGGTTGTAAAAGTCTATTGTTAAAAATATGTCGCATTTACCATCATAATAAAAAAAAGTTTCAGTAGCTCTGCTTGATTTATTTATTTGTGATTGATTGATGATATTGACATCAGGGTTTTATTTACTTATATTTATTATGAATATTATGATGAATGCATATTCATATCTATTATGTATATGAATTATAATATCATTTATTGTCTTCATACCAGTGGCGGAGCGTCCATACAACTTGATTCCCACCGGCTTGCCTTATTTTCAGCCAGTCCAGTTCTTTTACTACGGCTCATGGAGAATAAGAAAGGCAAATTATTTCCGGCTTCTCTAAGAATATTTTTGACGCTCCGCCACTGCTTCATACTGACGCTATATTCACGCTTACTTGTTCTGACTTGTTCTAAAATATGATTAATTGATTATATTAATTTACGAGCAAAATAACTACCTAATACAAAATGTAATTAAAGTCGTTTTACATACTTAGTTAGGTATCATTTTAAAGCATTTAAGCACTATGTACCTACAATTGTTAAACAAATAGTGTCAGGGTAGGTTAGGTTAACAAAAACGAAAAAAAAAACACCTTTAGATATTTATTTATTCCTTTACCTTTTTACCAACTATATCTGTAGTTTATTTATACTTATTACCATCTTATTACGAAACAAAAACATGATCGGATGATGAAGGTATGTGAAAGAGGTTGTACTTAGCATTGAATAGAAATGGCTCCTATGTATGCTAATAAGGCCTTCGTGGCATTGCGTCCACATTCCCTCAGATAAGCTCCAGCAAGCAGATTGCCTTACTTTTCCTCAATAGGCCACTGCGCTCAAATTTCGTAAAATGTCAATGTTACAGTACTTTTATCTCACAGGTACCTACAGGTTAGCCATAGTTTAATTGTGACACAGTATACGAACACATATATGAATATACATGTGAACTCATAGCTCCTACGCTGACGCCCAGAGACAATGTGCATGTACAGTCAGCATCAAATGTAGCGCCACATATGAAGAGGTCAAAAGTTCTTATTCCTTTGTAATAAAGACTTTTGACGTTGTCATATGTGGCGCTACTTTTGATGCTGACTGTACTCGTGTAGCTAAATACGCAACATGGTGACGTCTCACCGCGCTGGTGAGATAAAAGTAGGTACTGTAAGTAGGTATACCCTTATTCACAAAAATTTACAACAAACTTCTGTTAACTAAAATTTGTTGTCCCTTTATCACATTCACAAATGATTGTGACAAATAAATATAAAGTAATTTGAACGCCTTTTCAAATAAAATAGATTGAATATGGACAATTGGATATGAGCTGGTGGTAATCGTATTGGACGCTGTGGTAAATTAAAAACAAAACGGTATATTTATATACTCGTGCATCGTGTGGTAAATTTTTGTAATGCTAACCTTTTGTGTTGTGTTAATTCACTTGTTACCTGTATTAAAAACATCCTACCTGATAATAAAGTTAGGTATTTAGGTACCGTACCTTATCTTCCGACTTTTTCAAATTATGGATTTTGCAGCCGGAATTGCAAGTCCAGCTTTAGTTATTATGGGTAGATTCAATACACCTACCTGAGGAAATATTGTGAACCATTATTTTTAGTTAAGGTTTAAAAAGCATTGCCGTCTTCAGTAGGTATATAAATACTACTTTGTTACTAACTCTGTCTTAAACATAACGAATTTCATATTGCAAACAATTACTCCTGCCCACTTCTCCAGAACTGTAACTTTAAAATATTATCCTATCGAATTGCTAGACACGTACGTTCGTTATTCCCTCCACTCCGCCGTCTGGCCACTCGCACTCAGCCGGGTTTCAAATACCCTGATCAACGGGAGAAAAATGAAATGTCTTTGCTGAACGAGATTCAATAAGTTCGTTGGCTTGGGATAGTGCTGGTCCAAAGGATAAGGTGAACTGCTGATTGTTACATGCATTTGATAGGTAAAACGACATAAAAATATTCAGAGAACCACAAACGATGATCACTAAGTATATAAACAAAAAAGGTCTAGTCTAAAAAGGTTAATTTACCAGTTTCACTTTGTTGACTTATTACTTAATTAATTTCCTATATGATAAATTCCCAATTATCATAATAATACATTATGATTCTCTCTTTAAATAATATCTTCATCTAAACGTATATTTTATGTACTTTCAAATTAATCAGAACAAACACTTCTCCCAATAAGGAAATAACAACCACATCAATCATTACCAGTTCCATCTAATAATATATCACCAAGGAACACACATGTTTGCAAATTGCCGCGTGGCAATATACGATATCACTTCAGAATACAAACATCGAAGCAATATCAGCCAATATAAGCCAGCCCAACTCTGCCCATTTGCCGGGACACAAACGAAATATTTTCTGGATGACTTCGCATAGATGGTTTGGAATGCCTGCATATATTGTACGGATAAAGTTGGACAGGATTGCGAGACTTAAAGAGAGGAGAAGTAAAAGTCTGAACAAGGTAAATGCTTTATTTGGAAATAAACTAACAATACAGTTACCTAACTAATATGTGCAATAGGTGCATGTACTATGCGTAAATTGAAAATAAAAATTATTTTTATTACAAATTGTTTGGTGGTAGCAAAACGGCTAACAGTGTCATAAATTATACATATTCAGGTTTATAAGGACGTTGACTAAACTGCAGTCATGTTAAACAAAATCAACAAAATAGACAAAATCTACTTACTTTTTATCACACTCTTGTGGTTCTAACTTGCAGCATTATTTGTACAGTCAGCAGCAATGGTTGCTACGCGGGCGAGGTGTTCAAAATTATCTACACAAGCTCTTATTCCCTTATAATAAAGATGTGTGGAGATCATTTTGAGCACCTCGCCCGCGTAGAAACCATTGCTGCTGACTGTACCTACATGAATAATATCTAATTTTTCAGTAACAATTTTATTTCTTCAAAAAGTAACCTTTTTTTTGTAAAGAATAAGGTAATTAGTATAATGTATAAGTAATAACAAACACAAAGTAAAAATACCTACTAGTACATGAATATACCTAATCTACTTGTTGATAGAAATATTGGAATTGTTTTCCCTCGTGATAAGCTATTCGGGATTACTATGTTCATGTTCAAGTACCTATTTCTGTACTGTACATCAAATCTTTATTTCAGTCACTGAGCGTCTCCAAACGTTAGTTAGTACCCAAAAACTTGCCAAACGTCCCGAAATGTATACGAGTGCTTTCATAAATTTTTCAATTTAATTAAGCCCAAGAGCTCAATGCGACAGAAATGGCCGTTAGTCTGCGTATAAACATGACTCGTCCGCCAAATGCAACATTGTTGCACTGATGTGTGGAGTTGGACAATCTGTAACAAACATACAGCAAGCGTGAGTTGGGATAAAACGAAATTTGTTATTGTTTGGATGAAATGAGTTTTAGTTTGGTGGAAATTTTGGTGCTCAGACGCTTAAAATTCACGGAGTTAAAAAATAAATATTCTGTAGCCTGCGGCGTACCTACGTCCTGTAGACCATTTATTTATTTATTTGAAAACAAATAAGTGATTTGACTTTTTATAAAACGTTACATTCTGTATAATTATGTTTGTTGTAACGGACTTTGTATGGAAGTTCCATAGAAATTGTACCCGTTATTTTTGCTCTTCAGTACATATTCAAGGAAATACGCGATGAGGACCTATAGTCAGTCAGTTTCTTGATAGGTACTTACTATCAAGAAATAAGTACTTACATACTTGTACACAATATTGAATAGGTATCAATATTCAATAGTCCTTTGAGTAGCGGAACCCTAAAATATTTGGACCGTGAAACGACTGTGGGTGGTCTAACGTCCCTGATCATATTTATAGGATCCATATTTGTAAAAATAAAAACCGTACAGTCTAGTCAAGATTTATAGACGTCTCCAATGAAGTAGCCGTTTTCATAATAGAAATTTACTGTTTTACAATGTAACAATGTTGGTTTATTGTTCGCAAACAATTTAGATAATTAAACTGTATGTGTTTTTGATTAATAATAAACTGTAACATCTGCATAGTCTTTATTAAACAGGTGTACTTATACTTATATTTTTAATTATTACCTACTTATTATTACAAGAATTGAAAACGTTTGCGACGTGCTCTCGAGTATAGATATTAAACTTAGTACTTATTTGTTGCGCAGCGCGTTCTATTCCCGTTGTTCAATTCTTTTGTTGGTAGAAATAAGAGCACGTTTAAAAAACTTACTTCAGAGCGAGCGCTTGAATACGAAAATAGTTTCAAGTTTCGTCTAGAGGGGGAATTTCGTGCAGTTCGACAACTCCCGTTCTTGGAAACGAAGGTTCATGCAAAATGTATAGGTAGGACGCGAACGTTCTTCGTGAAATTTGTATCAAAGGGGGAATAGTTTCTGCTCGACCCTTCGTGATGAATTTGATATTTTTTTTACTCCACGTATACCTACTACCTACGTAGTCATTGGATGCCTGTTACCTTGTAAATAATAATGATGTTTTTATTTTTTATATAGATGATAAATAATAATGATATTTTATTTAGATGCTAAACATCTTTGATAAAATAAATTCTGGTGTATATATTTATGTACCTACCTAAATGTCATTGAAATAACAGAGGTAGGTATCTTAAAGTAGGTAATTACTACTCTTTCATTTATAAATGCCTTTAATCATTATTTGACATGATATCACAAAATTAGTGGTTTTTTTAAACTTAATGATTTCTAAGCAGATTACATGCAAAACCATTCATTTAAAGAAAGTTCGCACAATGAAAATATATTTACTACCTGTACGTTTTATAAATTTATTTAATGAACTCTGTTTGCTTAAGATCTTAGCGAAAGGGGTTAATATTGACAACATTTTAAATAAGACCATCCATTTCCATCCATCAAAGTACATATACCCGAGTATCGCTACTCATGCAGCGTTACCACGACAATTCGATTTCCCTCAAGCCGACTTGCTTTCGAGAACACTGCGACTTGTCGTTCCCTGGTACGTCATCAGATAAAAACCCAGTCAGGTTTGCAGGGTTAAACAATATTTATCCCGGACTCATGGAGGCGAGACATGCCATGCCGGGCTATTACCACCCCTTTGCCTGCACGACAACTATTGTATCATTCACATTGTCTCAGGATTGATCGATTCCTATCGATGATATTTTGGAGGCCTTTATATGTTTGTAAGTATACTTGTAGTGGTAGACCACACAAGTTCTGTGATATTATTTTCAACAAGTTGAAATGTATCTATTTAACCTTTCGTTTGCCATGAGGCTAATAATACCACACTGACAGCATTGAAGGACGTTTTTCGTGAATTGAAAAATATGTCCTACATTAATAATATTTCACTTAAGATTTTTATAGAAGTTAACTAATATAAATGAAGAATCAAATTTGGACACTAGATTATTTTTGTAGGGCTTAATAATCCCTAGGTAATACTTAATTCCATTTAAAGAGCTTGAATTTCAACTGATATTTCGGCCGTCCATAAAGTCATCACTCTCCAAGAAAGGTCGAGTTAGACTTAATTATTCCTACTATTAAGAATCCTCTTCATTTTAATTTGAGCATCAGCATATTCCAGGCATTTGCTCAGTTATATGTCCCTGGTAGCTAATTGTCTAAAGGTTACTTAGTTAGCAGAATATATATTTTATTTATACATATTTTCTAAAGCCCTTGATATCGATAGTGTAGGTAACTGAACTTGTTATTATCATATTCACTGTATACCTAAAAGTAAAAAAGCATGTGCATTGTAACATGTGGAAAAGATGAATAGGTAAGTATGTATAGTTCCCAGTGGCGGATCGTCTATACAACTCGATTCCAACCGGCTTGCCTGATTTTCAGCCAGTCTGGTTATTTTATTTACTACTCATGAAGAATAAAAAAGGCAAATTAACGGCTTCCCTAAGAATATCTTTGACGCGCCGCCACTGATAGTTACTATATCTATATCACCAATATGGATAATTTTATAGGTACAAGTACTTATAAGAATGTTGGTGCCTCTACAGGTTAACTTTTGCGGTCAAAAAACAATAAAATTAACCGAAATTAGGATCACTTAGACTAACTAATAGGTACAGCTTATCCGAGCTAATCTCCGGGGATGTAAAAAGTTGTATACGCTACTTGAAGGTACCTATGGGATGAATGCGGCATAAATGGACGGTAACTAAAAGCCCTGGCTTTATAGACAAGTCTAAACAGTGCGGTCAGGCCGCACGTGTGGTACAGGTCATAGGCAGTTTTGAAGATCATAATTTGAAGAACTACAGTGAGCGGCATTTTTCAATATTTTTTTTACTTCTATTAGTACCAGATTTTAACAAGTTATATTTAGTTTTAGGTGATATTATGGTAACTGATTTTGGTGTATTTAAAATGAAATAAATTGCATGTTATGTGAGTGTTTTTAATTAATATTTGATATTTTCTTTATCCTGTAATGTACCCTGACCTGTAACAATTGTTATGAATATTTTTTTGTATAATTTGTATTTTAATGCAATATACAATTTTATTATTTGATACAAACAAAAATAACGGGTAGGCTTTGTATTGTATTGAATTATTTTTACCCGTAATTTTGCCCGTGAGTATAAAAGTAAAGTATAAATATACCACCTGTCGTAATGTTTGGATCTTCTTTCACATCTCGCTAGTTGGCTGTAGTGTAATTATCCCCCATTGTAAGAGGCGCCGTTATTTCTTAATCGTCGACTGCATCTAAAAAAAAAAACAAAATTGAAAGCATTGATTTAATATTACCTATTAAAGGACCTACCTATTTATTGTCACAACAAACCTGTAGAAGCGGCATTGCTAAAGTAAAACCAATTACTTTTTTATCATTCTGAATTGGACAATGCTTTATTACGCTCATAAAATGTCGTGTTTCTAAAACATGACATTGTTTGTAACCCATTTTTTAAATGAATGTTACCTGACTTCGGATACGGTAGCTGTTATATTATGATACCGAAAGTGAAACTTATTTGAAGGTAGAAATTTTTTGTTGAAAGTGAAAGCTGAGTTACGTTTCTTTTTACACGACTGCCCAAAAAAAGGAGTAATGTTTTTATGCGTGATCAGCAAAATAATTCAGTAGCTGTCAACTAGGCCTTTATCTCTACAGCATAAATTTTTTTACAGACATTATTAAGTAAGTAAATAAGTAATCATTTATTTGTTCAACATATAAGTATTAGGTTTATACAGGTCTTATGATTTCTATTTGTGTCACTATGGCCGTCAGGCATACAAATTTTTAAACAGATTAATAGATATATTTCATGCATGTTGTGCTTCATAATTACAGTCTGACATAAAAGTAGTACAATAAACCACAAATTAAGTGTGAATGTGAAAACGATATACCTTCTCAGGATTGCAGTACTTACCTATTTTCCAGTCTTCAATTGAATCTTGAGGTTGTTGTGAGTTGTATAAACCTGAAAATAGAAAAAAGACTTATGTGATTACAAATAATAAACATATACTTATACGCCTATACAATTCTACAGGAGGGAAAAGTTAAATGTGTCAGTAAAGGGCAGATTTGTTTTGTTGCTGACTAAGACCGTTACAAGTTTTTCATTTTCGTTATCCAAACTTAGGTCAAGTTTGAATGTTTCGTGGTTAGGTACCTACACCTAACCACGAAACATTCAAACTCGACTGTGTGTAAAATATATAAATTATGTAGCTTCCGCTACTTTCTCGATCATCATTATAGCCTTTAGGTATTCAATTCAGTAGGTTGTTCTTGCCCGGGAGTAAACGCTCCTCCGCTACCGCTCATGTAATGGCCCACATGTAGCCTATAATTTACGAGTGAAGTTGTTAGAACCGAGCCGACATATCTGCGCAACAAATGCTCAGCTCCAACTACGCTACCTTGCAGGTGCATACAACCGCAAACTTTCAGCTGTTTAGATAAATACCTTTGTTTCTGCATCCCCTGGCGGCAATAAACTTGAGAGCAGTTTTGGCACAAAGACTTATAAACCAAGCTGCTGGTATTTTCTTGGTACTAATTTTGAGTACCTATTTAGAATGCTTAAATGTATTGTGTATCTAGACAACTGAGTACCTAATTTGTTTGAGAATGTAATAAAGTAGCTGTTACAGCTGAATGTTTATTTGTCTGGTGTCATGACTTCTATATGTGTTATACCCTCACGTAGAACGAACATCATTCCCAACATGTGACAGTTTTCCTTCTTTTTCGAAGCCTATTCCTATCCGCTTACCAATCCAATCATCTAATTCAATTTCAAAACATTCTCTAGAGAGAAAAGTTAAGCGTGGCGGCGCTTTGTCTGAGACATTATGGAAATGTTTGTTTTAATCTACATTGCGACGATCCGACCGCCACTAAAATATATCTAATAAGCCAGACGCCATGCAAGTCACGGCATAGCTGGATAGATATAGAAGCGGAGATTCCAAAAACATGGTAAATATATACGCACCTAATTGTGGGAGAGCCGTTTGTATGTGTATCACATCCACGAGCCGACGAGCCCCTTAACGGTGGGATAAAATTGATTTCATTATTACGTCACCAAATCAATTTCGAATGCAAGGGTTCGGTAATGCTATTGTTTTAGGGGAGCAATAACAAAAGCGTATGCTACTTTGTATTGATTTAACTAAATAGTTCGACGCAGATAACTATGAGCCCGGACACATGTCCCCGGTACGGCGCCGCGCCGTACACTGAGCGAAAAAAATACTAATTATTAGTAAGTTTTAGTGAATCCCAAGACAAGGAGATTATATACTAAGGGTTACAAAACAGTTTAGTAGTAATTAGTCAAGGACAAATTTTTTGGTATTATTAAATAACTACTATTATCAAAAACTGTTTTGTAACCGTTAGTATATAATCTCCTTGTCCTGGGATTCACTTAAACTTACTTATAATTAGTGTTTTTTTCGCTCAGTGTACGCGGCAACGTACAAAGAACAAAAGCCGTAGACGGTGCCTGGTGCCGTACCGTGGGCATGTGTCCGGGCCCTATAAGTATATTGTCGGGATTACAACACAAATTGTTACTGTTCAAGTATTCGATGCACCGAACATGGCGAACATGTTTTTCCAATCATGCGACAATTTTTATCCAAAACTTACGTCATCAAATTACATGTACGGAGTCGATTCCTAAATTGTTGTAAATTGTATATAAACTTGCACCAGTTGTCATCCCGAAGGGATTACGGCTCGAATCAACATGAGGTGTTTATGACAACTCCTCTGATGTCACGCCGATTCCTATGCAAATTCGGACAACTCTTGCTCTTGTAATAATTTCGACTGAGAGAATTTGAGTTAAGGAAGTAATAATCACGGGTTTTTATCCCTTTTCAGTGCAAATGTAGCGAAAATTACCGAGTTGAAAAAAAGGGAGTGTTGTAAAATTATCCATTAATTTGAATCTTCCTCTTTCGCGAAGAATTATTACTAATACCTCTATTTTTGTTTGCATATTTGGTCCGTACATTTTAACGAATTTTCAAAGGGTGTTTTCACACGGAGGGAACTAGACACCATGAAATACATAAACATATTTAATCGCCAATAAACGCTGTTTGGTGAACTATTAGTCAAATAAAATGTTCCCGATTATTTATTGTAAAATATTTTATTTTTTAATTTGGTAGGCGTAAATTTAGCGACTTTGATTTGTTATTTAAATTGTCACTTCTATTTCATTAAAATAAGATTCATCTTGGCTCATTCTAGAAGGATGCTAGGTATACACTTGTTTTCTTCACACGTGTTTGGTCATATACCTATATATATATTATGTATGTATGTTAAAGTCACCGTCATACTAAATTTGTAGCTTATCGGCTTATCAGCATATGCTAATCCACGCGATTCGGGCCCGCATGGACGTACGAGTAACATGAGAATTAAACAAAAGATTAAAGATGAGAATGTTATGTTATTTTAATTCTGGAGTTCAAATTACCGAATTACCTTGGTACCTATAGGATTGAGAAACTATATAATATATTAGTTATGTGTATTTAGATTGCGTATTTAGATGAATTTAATAAAGATGTTATATAATCCCTAGCATATTTCACACTCTATAAAAATGACTTTTAATAGTTTCAAAACACCAAACTATAAATGGTAAGTGAGTTATAGGTTTACAAGGCTAGGTACTAATTGTTTTTAATGAGGTTTTGCTACTTTTTGTGCATAAAGTAATATATATCTCTCAACGGCGTAATGCAAGCCAGTCTTATAAGGGCACTGTCCCGCAAGGAACAGACTTGGGGGGACCTAAAGTAGCCTGTAGATATATTTAAATTTAATTAATTTTATAATTTATATGTTGAGTTTTAAAATTAGTTTTAATTTAATTTTAGTTTATAGTCCTAGTTTAGTATAATTTATAATGTTATTTCGTTTTGTGCATAAATACTAAGTTATAAAAAGTCTCCGTGTGTTCTGCGCCTTAAAGTGAAACCTAACGCGAAATTAGAAGGGAAAATAGGACGAGATAATTGTGCCTCCCTCCGCTCTGGGACTCGTTACCCACTTTAATCTGTTTAAACTTTTATTTACTTGAGCCAAATTGGAGCGATTAGCAGAAGGCCCTAACACTAATGCTTTTGTTTCACTTTGTTTTTAATAGAAAACATGTTGTAAGACTTACAACATAAATGTTTTCTATTAAAAACAAAGTTGACAATGTAAGTTACCTATTAACTGTTCCCACCTATTATTAACTACATTCTCTGCATCTTTTACTGCACTACATTATTTTAAACTGTATTAACTTTAATTTTAAGATACTTTAAGTACTTAGCGCTTAACACTAATCTTTTAATCTGTGGACAATGTCGCTGGTTTCACACACTGTAATTTTTAAAAAAACTTCAATTCTGGAACTTGTAACCACGTGTGTAACTGTTTTTTGTCCCCAATAAATTGAAAAAAAAAAGAAAAAAAAAATTACTTGACCGTTATTTTTAAAGGAAATTAATCAGTTTCTGAAAAAATGCAGTTGAACTATAGAGAAACTATATTTTTAAATATAATAGGAACTTCGAATAAATTTGTGTAGGTACATTGTAGGTAGCTTACAACTTAAAAAATAATAAATTGATTACCTAACTAGTAGGTACTGTTTAAAGAACTCTATTAATCTGGGTTTCGTATGAAAAAGAAAACAATAACGAATAATCAAATTCCTACGGCAAAGTGATCGTATCGACGTGATGAATTTAATAATTAAAAAAAAATACATCACGAAATAGCTATGAGAAAAATAAGCATACTGACCAAAAATCATAACTTTAATGCAAGCACAAACGAAGTAAATCCTGCACAAAGTTTGTATGGAGAGAGCTTGCCCTACCCCTCCTCTTAAGATACGGCGCCAGTAAGGCCTGTGAATAAATTAGGTATCATAGACACATGCTCACAATTTTAAATTATGTAAACTGTAAACTCAAACTATAGTAAATCCATAAATTGCATCGCTTCTCGAAAATGCATGCAGTTGCAATACACGCCATGTTCTAAATCGACTTCAGCAGACGAAACATTCAATTGCATATCCGTCTCTTTCTTATCTTTACATTGTTGTGTATCATCGTCTCTTGCTAGCGGACTGAATTAGGCCAGTATACGCATGCGTCCCGTGTCAATGTCAAATCAATTCTTGTAGGCTGATGCAACCCAGTTCACAATATTGGTAGAACTATTATATTTGATTAATGAAGTTGTTTTGTTGCAGGATTTACATTGGATGGACGAGCAGTGCGAACGAGACAACGGTACGTTAATAGGTTGTTAATATTCAATTGATAGAGAATGAAATCGTAAGGAAGGAAAACTCATTGTATTAAATTTTAATTACGAATCCTTCGATGAGCTGTAGAGGTACATCTAAAAATAGGTGGAGCGAAACCCTCTAGTCTTTATTAAGAACAGACGTTGATAATTACTTAATTTTAATAATTAATTGTAAAAGCCTCTTAACGTCATCAGGGCGACGTGCTAGGCTAGGTGGTCGGTAACATTCGCAATTCAAGAGTTTTTGTACTGTTAGAAAAGATAATGGACTTAATATGATTTCCTTAGTATATACTTATGAAGAAAAAACCATAATTATATTCAATACATTGTATACTATTTTATAATATGTACTAAATAATATTCTGTGTATAATAATTTGTGTGTAAAAGGTCTCGGGAAAGGTACAATAAATTTAAAGATTAGTTTTAATGAATTTTTACTACGAACGAAACTATAGTTTTTCCTCAATTATCCAACCTTCTCAATTATTTCCCAAACTTTATAATTTGTATTGACCTCATCTATACGGCAGCCATATTTTTACGAGTAGCAAGCTCATTACTATGTTATTACGGAGCTCCCGTGTCGTCGAGCCGAACACATCCAATTTCCCAACTTCCATTTATTGATATTGACTCGGTGAGGACGCCTCGTGAATGCTGGTATCGCATACACTACTAGAAGTGAACGGAAAATGTATAGTACACTGGCCTTTTTTGATGTGACTTTTACTAATAAATTGTAAATGTCGTGCATAGCAGGAAAAAAATTGCTGTGATTCATCTGATCATTCCCATCCCAACTTTGTCAGAACTTAGCTCCATTTTGTAACTTCATCAGGGTGAATAGTTGTATTTATAATAAGGAAAACAGAAATTTCTCCATATGATTATCATTACTCTGGTAAATTTGCATTGTTTTGAATACTTAATCTACCAGTTCGTGAAGCACGCAAACATGAACGCAAATAAAATTTAACTAAGTTAAGTAGGTACATCTTAATTTTTTGTGAGCACGTTAATATGTATTGTATTATATTCCGTGGTCACTATTATAATATAATACATTCTGTGGTCGTTTCTGTGTTCCGGCCGTATCTAGCGCGCGTAACGCGCGCGTTCGCGGAATCGCTTATTATCATCAAACCTAACGCCAGATAAGCCCGAGTGGCGACGTGACTTGTGAAAAATAGCCATTCCGCGCTGCCGTTCCGATCCGTAGTAGGTACTCAATACGCAAGTCGGATCAGTACCTATATTATGTAACTTAGGTCACGTATCGTCTATCCTTTACGTATTCCACAGCTATGGTAATAAATAAATGATACACTTTTATTCCACATTTCAGTGGTTTTGCCTAGATTTAAACTTACATCCTTATATAACCTACCTACACATATGTACGAATCGATTGTCTATACTTTGAGAAGTAGGTCGAGCGCGGTATCTGTGCTCAAGTAAGAGTACTTTAGAAGTTTGCCGTTTCGGTGGCAAATCCGTTAATCAAGTTTAAGAAAGTATAAAGGCAACGAGAAAAGTCCCCTGTATAAAGTTGAGAAAATGTAAAAATTTTCATATTTTAAACTGAGGGATGGTCGCTTGGTTGGTGTAAAAAAAACATAATATCGGTAGGTAATACCTATCGGTTGATCAAATTTTATACTAATTGAAAATAACTCATTATCATCCAAATATAAAAGCGGTCAATTTCGAAATAAATTTTCACCCATCTTATTTACCTGCCATAATCTGTAAGTTCGCAAATTGAGTATTTTTTTGTCCAGCATTCTGTTCTGAGAACGAAGCCATGAATTTAACTTGCCCGCGAATTTACATAAACATGCGCGAGTTTCAGTTTGAAATTGGAACCTGTCTGTCAAAGTGGAATAAACGGAGTCAATCAGAGATAAATAACCGTTGGCCCGGTCCTTGAGCCTGCTCCGTTCTCATTTGCATATCAATGGGCCGCGGGTAAGGAAAGAGAGGGAGGATAATGGTAGCTCACCTGCGGCAATTTCTGAACGCGTTTTTGATGTTTGTAATCGAATGTAGCTAGTCAGCTCGTGTGCTCTCTTTTACGTAAGTGCATAGCTAGGTGTGTGAGAGTGCGACGCACTGAACTGACGTTAAGAGGGCATTGTGATGAAATCGAAATGAGGCGATAAGTTACATAATGGAAACCCTGACAGGAGGCGTGTGTATAATTATCCGGGAATTAAAAGTTGCGACGTAGGTATACATCGCTTCTGTGATATCCGAAAGAGCTCATGTAGCTTACAACCTCGGTGAGGTTTAGTCCTTTGAATATCAATTATATTACAAAGTAGAACAATTGAATTAGATAAGTGGGTGAAGTAAACTGGCTCTAGCACGCAAATGAATTGCTAAATTAGTTCCTAGGTAATTTGGTTATGAAAACGGATTTCAGGACAGAAAAACAGCGTTTTGTTGGCGGTGTCTGTTATTTATCGTTGTTGTTGGGCGCAGTGGATACATGAGTAGATGATGCTGAAATAGGCAATTTTTTTAATCCCAATTGTTAATAAAATTAAACTAAAAAACCAACAAGTACGAGTTAGAGACGCACACGAAGGGTTCAGCTGTATAACTTTTCCATCGTACAAGTATACCTACGTTAAAAAAACACGTTTATTGTTTGGTTACCTTCATAATTTTCAAGGAAAAGCTATAAATAAAGATCTACAACTACCTATAATTAGACGCCAAAATTAGCACGTCCGTAGAATATCTGAGTGTGACCATTGTGTTCGAAACAAGCTATAAAACAGCACTTTTGCTAGAAGAATGTCACATGTAATAACGACAACCGTAGCCCATGATACTTTAGTCTAGCAAGACTATAAAGTGACGTCACTGCTCTGATGTAACGCTGTGCGTAAGACAAAGATATAGACATATAATAACAAGAGGAAAGACGCTGGATTAATTAAATATGATAAAATTGGTAAAGAATTTCGAGAATTATTTTTTAGGGTGGAAGACGTGGCGTTGATGCTGTAATTTTAATTAGGTTTTAAGACCATTTAACCCTAAGTACCATTTGTGCCCTAGGATCTGGATTTTAAATCAAGTGAACAACGCACATATTAAAATAAAATAGGTAGGTACGGCAAATAAATTAAGTAGGTAACTGAAACCTCATTTGTCTGCGCCATTAGCATTAAGCTACTATAATTTTGTTTTGCGCTTTTTAATCCAAATTTTTATTACCTGCCTCGACCTCTTAGTGTCTCTGTTATGGTTATATTAAGAACAAAAAAAAGAACGAAGAAGAAAAAAGTAAGAAAACGGTTGTTTAATTAATAATATTTAATCCAAAACACAACTTTCATCAAAATTAAAGTAATCAAAATTTCATACCATCGAGGGGCTCCGTGAAATGCTGAATTTTCATAGATTTTTTTATACAACGACGGTGGCAAACAAACGTGCGGTCCACCTGATGGCAAGCGGACAGGTATATATACCTATATACCTAGTTATGGGTGTAGGTACCTAGTACCTACCTATAATATCCCAGGAACATTACCGCTTTGGTGTTATATCAAATGAATGTCGCTTTATTTTTAAACAGTATTTTTCTTTTCCGAGTCCGCATCTAGCCGGCAGCCGTTCAATCGGCTGCTTATCAAAAGCGAGTGGATAGTTCGTATAATATTCCGATCGCCCGACGTCCGCTGAACGTGTTCGCCGCTCGTGCAAGGAATATCCCAGTGTCATAGATGGCTTGTTAGTCCGTAACGATAGGTATACGTTCAGTGTATCGACATTTTGAACTTATGACACAAAGAATATAATGAGATGATTTTAGTTAGAAGATGGTCTCTGTTGAGGTCCATAAGCACCTTATAAGTAAGTACTCTCATTGTTTGTTAGAGGCAAGTTCCATAACATTATTAAATCAGTTAGGTTTAGGTATTTCAATAAAATTATGTTGATTATTTTAGGCCCTAAAATCTAAATAATTGGATGACCTCATGAATCGGTCGTAGGTGAGGTATCTGATTAGTAAAATATTTATTATAAATTGGGATTGCGTTTGACCTTTATCTAAGGCCCTGGTCTCCAATAAACGCCATCGGCCGCTTACAACGTCACGCCGCCGCCGTACGCTGGGTCACAATGCTTACTATACAGGTCTGTCAGGGCCTAACAGTACATCTCTATAGTAAGCATTGTGACGCACGCAGCGTACGGCGTGACGCTGTAAGCGGCCGATGGCGTTTATAGGAGACCAAGGCCTAACCTGAGTAATTTGGCACAGAGTCTATTCTATTGAGAAAGATGCTAGTTTGAGCCACTTTATTACTCAATTATACCCCGACACCGTATCGTACGATCGGCGATCGGTTGACGGACCTAGGGTGACGGATCTAACGCTGGCCATAATGTCTTAACCTTAACTCGACTGGGCGCTTTAAAACTTGATTAAAAATAACACGGTATCTTTCAAAGCTCTCAAACGAGTTCGTCTCGGCAAGGCCGTTAAAGAACTAGCCAGTCTAAGCTAAGCAGTGCACCTGTTTTGGTAATTTTTTATTACGTGAGATCGATTAGATTACCATCTTTCCGCGAATACGTTAAAACTATACGATACTAGCTGTTGCCCGCAACTTCGTCTGCGTAGAGCTCGGTTTTTAGTTAAAACATCTTAATATCCAGGAAACGGTATAATAATTGTGGTACTTTTACCCGGTGAGACCAAATTATTAATATGCTGTACAGATATAAATCGGTCAACCCAAATTCTCAACCCCTCTAAAAATCCCTTTAGGTACCTACTTATCGGTTAAAAACTCTCATTTACTTAGGCTATTTTTGTGCGAGTTGACACGTATCTTGTCGTTTTCTCTTCGTTACTGTACGTATTTAATTATGGACCTGTAGAAATTTCGTTTCAAACATCTATCCAAATCCACAAATCCTGTAATCATTTAAACAGTCTTTTTGTGAAATGAAAGTCTCTCAATTAAAATAATGTTGCTCCCCATACAAACTTTGAACCCCTTTTTAACCCCTTTAGGGGATGAATTTCGAAAAACGCTGAAATTACTTTTTTTGTATTATTATAAGGAACTTATATACAAAGTTTGAAGACGCTCACTTTAAAAAAAAATTGCTCCCTATACAATATTTCACCCCTATTTTCAACCCCTTAGGAGACGAAAATTTTGAAAACGCAGATGTTACTTTCATTGTCTTATTTTAAGGAGTCTTTGTACAAAGTTTCAAGTCTATACCTTTAAAAAAATATTGCCCCCTATACAAACTTTGCACCCCTGTTTTACCCCCTTAGGGGTGGAATTTCCAAAAATCCCGTCTTATCCCTTGCCTCCGTTATATAACCTAACTATAGTGTAAATTTCAAATTTCTAGGACCGGCAGTTTCGGCGGGGCGGTGATTAATCAGTCACCCATCAACTTTATATATATAGATTACCTTGATAGATTTTTTCTGAATTATCATACCTAGAACTCCCGCCGAACTAATGCCTCAATAATATGCAGTTAGTGCTCCTAATTTTTTTCTTATGTTTTGACTACCTACTTATATACGTAACTATATAGCGGCATACATAGGTATTATACCTACATTTATATTTCAGATTTTATTCCAATACGCCCTAAGTTTTTCAGGAAAATTCCTGTGACAGTGCTAGACAGACGAAACTATTATAACGGTTCCGATTTTACCATTTTGTCTACGGAACCCCAACAATAGGGTGTTTCATCTACACCAACTCGCTTAACAACTTACCATTAAAAAAAAATGATTTAGAAATGATCCACACGGCTATAGTGTACTCGTATATTGTAATCAATAGGGTATTAAACAAAGGTAAAAATAATAGTACATTACTTAACAAGGGCGGTAAAACAAAGAATGTCTCAGATCGCAGGTATTTGACGCCCGAGCCGAAGGCAAGGGCGATAAATATGCGATCTGAGGCTTTCTTTATTACCGCCCGTGTTAAGTACAAAATTTTATGTCAACCCCTGGCCAGGAAGTGGGATTTCCCGCGCGCGGAGCGTGCGGTAATTGCCGCTTTCTGGCCAGGTGTGACATAAATTATTTTTTACTTGACTAATAAAAGATCTAACGAAAATACTCGGAAAACATCAATTATTAGATTCAAAAAGGACGCTGATTTGAACATACCAATTCATACTGTCTTGGTAACGTCACTAAGACAGTATGTCCTTACAAACTTCATACTAACAGAGCGTTTTTGACATTTAATAAAGAGTTGCTGATTTGACTATGACTAAAATACCGTATTGTACCTGTAATAGAAAGATCCCTTCAGGTACATATGTTTGTTCGACCAAGATAACGAATTAATTAAGTACCTACCTAATAGGTAAGAAGTTAGGTGCGTGTACCTACCGCATGCAATTAAGGAGGCAACGTGCAGACTCTGCCCGCGTGTTCTGTAGCGGTCAGTTAGGTATTCCGTTTAACTGACAGCATCAATTCGTCTATACCGACCATTGCTCGGCTACGTGACCTTCGGCTCCGACGTTACGACAACCGAGAGGTCAATTTCTTCGCGTTAATCAATATTTTATCTTTTTACTACCTACTATGGTTGTGTATGAAATATGGAATGTGAAAATTGAATTGGATGTAGAATTATTGACCACAACCACTGTCTTTATAAGTTAGAAGGATGCGAAAATATTAGCTACTTACATATTGATGTGTGTAAGCACTATTAGTAGTAGGTTTAGTAATTTTTATATCACAGACTTGTTTTTTCGACTAGGTACTCTTTTTATATTGTGTTTCAGAATTCCATTCTTTTTGGGCAAAATTAAAACACACTTTTGTAAATGTTTTTTTTTCTTACCAGGCAAGAAAATAAAACCTCTTACAAAAACTAACCTAACTTATCTATTAATTTCCCCAAATAAAAGATTAATTAAAAAATATGATGTAGTTCTTACCAAGGCTTTTTATTAGTTAAATTATCGACTAGAGCTGGTTATTGACTATACACATAAGCAATAAAGGTTATCTTATTACCAATGCTCGATGTATACATAATAGTAGTACCTAATTAAGTAATACCTTCAACAACATTGTATGTAATTAAACGTTTACGATAACTGTTAAGTGTAGGCAATTAGGCATAAGCATGTAATTATATAAAACACATTGGACTATTATTTTTTGATATCGCAAAACAACATAGCTCGGTCTTACCTAAGTACCTATACCTACCTAGTTAGCTATGTAGATAAATTGTAGAATTCATAAGCCACTTAAAATGTATCGCAAACTAAATATAATTAAGCCAAGAGCAATGAAAATTTGTATCGCAATTCCAAAGAAATTTACCTGTAGTTAGGTACCTTGTTGCTCTTGAGTGAATTAAATAACAAAATAAATTAATAAAAAAAGTGTAAACCTACACCGATATGAAACTCGTTTTTTCATTTGCATCCTAGAATCCATGACGAGAAAAAACACAGTCTAAAATCTAAAACTAATACCTAATAGGTAGGTAGGTGCAATACTTACGAGTGTTTGTTGCTCAAGCGTAGGTAGGTATGTCTACGATGTTTATATTTTCTATCAGAACTACTCGTGTTTGAGCTAGCTTTTATTAAAAACAAAACACGGCACTTTTGAGCTCTTACACGTGGAACGGGCGGAGATAGGGCGGCTCAAATATAGGCGAGGGCGATATGAGCATGTTTTATATTATTGAGGCCCCAACGGTCGCCAGTGGGTACCCTCACCTTGTTTACACACGGTTGGAATATTGTCGTACGTCTATTTGCCGGGAGGTTTTCAGGAATTTAAAGAAAGCAAAGGTAAGCGCGTACCTAAATAAGGAAGATAAGGAGCGCTTTTTAAATTAGGTTTGACAAAGGAATTCGCTTGGCTTAGCACGATTAACATACTTAAACATACACCTATTTACAAGTAGTTAAATGCCTAGTCTCTGGATTGTTTGTTCAATAATAAAAAAATCTCTCTTAATTGTATAATAACTTTAATTTAAAGTCGTAATAGGAAATAGGAAAGTTACGGTTATACTTACGGATGACATATCTGCCTAGATAAACGTGAAACTTATCGATAATATCGACAAGAAACTCATCAGAACTACTGTATTTGAATCTGCAACATAGTATGCATGATTTACGCCCCCAAGTCCACAGAGCGGGCTACACTGACATACCTACTTGTTTGTCTACATAAATCAGCCATACCCTACCCAATCCAATATGAAGTCAAACATTTGCGTTGCTCGGTCCTCCATATACTATAATGTAGGATAAAAACAAGAGAAATTGGACGTCTCGCATCCCTGATTATATTTGAACAAAATATTCCGCTTCGCATGTACACAGCGACACAGCGTAATATGTCTCTGGGGCCGACAAATGTCGAAAGGAAAACCTGTATATGCTACGTTTTACGTGATCCGACGGATATATGGAATAAAATGGACACGGAGAAATCTCTTGAGCTGTATTAAGGCGTAAAGGTACCGATTCCCAAATGGTTTGGTTATGCCCCCGTATGGCTCCGATGTACTGCATTTGGGAAAATTGAATGGCGATGGTCGGTGGCAACGGTAGGGGGAAGGTCTTGAAATAAAAGAAAATAAACCTGTTAATTTATTAATCAGTACTATTTACTAACGTACCTAAACATTTTTCACGCGCACGTATTATAATAGAACGAAATTCCAATGAAACGCTAATCTAGTAAGGCGCAATGCATGGCAGCATGATCACCTCATCAAAATATCAAACGGAAATCATTTCATTTGGGTAAGATTTAATTAGCCGAACAAAATTAAAAAACAAATTAGTGTAAATTAACGTAACGAAGAAAATTGCTACCAAAAACTGGATCCCATTCTAAAACTGCTTACCCAAGCACACTGCAACTGAGCTCCGTGGCAGAACTTGTTTTCCGAAAACGTATTCTATTTTGGGGTAACGAGAGTCCATTATCTTTTATTAAACTAGATACAAGTATTTCTTCACCGAACGGAAATGGTCCATCCTTTGTGGGTTTAAGGTTTATATTCTAGTGAAAATTGAACTTTGTAAAATTGTGAGCGCGCAAACAGTTGTAGCGATGGGGCCGCCAAAGACGACAAATATTGCGGCCTTTATTTACATAGGTCCACTAGAAGTTTGAAGTATCTTCGTGCAACGTAAACTTGATCCTTACCTACATAAATGTTGTGTGGTTTAAATGAACTCCCTGGGTCTGAAATACGATCTTGTAAATAATAATATGCGCTATATGGCTTACTTCTTATGTTATGTGTAATCGTAATTTTGCCATACGTAGATATGAAAAAAATACAAGATGTACCTAATACAATACAATCCAGCAATATCTCAATTAATTTAACATGAAAATAATATCTCAGCCAGTTTTTTATCTACTAAGCCATTATTTTCCTATAAAAAAATCTGGCTTAAAAAACACTGAAAATATTATGCGGGGCTTTTTGTCTGGGTAAAAGTGCACCCTTTTGGTTACGTTGGTTTTCTTATACCTATCTACATAGGTATGTTGGTAAAAGGCAATCGCGGGAAAATGGAGCTTAAAGGCTTTTTACCTTAGCCCTGGTCGGGATCCTTCAATCCCGACTTGCCTTGCCTTGATTACCATCCACCCCTTTAAAAGCCTGCATTTCGCACACCGAGTACGAAGTGCGGTGCGTAAACAAACATATTGTGTGTTATCTTTATTTTTTCACGGGAAAACAAACAACGGATTTGGCGCCTGATGGGAGAAAAGTGAATTATCATGCTTGCACATTCTGGTGTAACATAATAATCCGAGCATACCTAGTTTATTTCTGGCCTCAAAGATTGAAAATAAGCGCTTAGTTTTGTACCTACAAACTATACCATGCGCTCATTAGAAGAGGGTCAATTCAGTGAATAAAAATCGTGTGAATACTATTTCTAAAACATTTGAAAGGAAAGGAAAGAAGTGTTTTCTTTGTGGTTTTCCATATCTAGTTATGTAGATACTTTGTTAAATAGACATCACATGTTACATAAACTGTCGTTTATAATGTCAAAGCTTAGCGCAAGTGACAACTGATGTTGCGTACTTATACTATTATTTTTTCAGTATTCTCAAAATTTTGCCGCATCCAAAGACTCCTTAGCGCACAACCTCAGTACTACCTCTTTACAAGTATTCCAAATGTGTTGGATTAAAACGCGAATACATATTGCGTGTGCCGTATGCTTGCGCTTTAATAAACTCGAGGAAAGCCGACACTTCTTGTTAACGCCCCGTTAATCTCACCCGCTTCAATACTTCGTTAATGTGGGGTAAAAAGGATTACAAATTTATGATATGATTGCGTTTTGATTGGACTACAAATGTTTGTTAAAATGGTGTTGTCGCAGTGCAAAAATAGGTTAGGTTAGGTTATCATTAAAACATTGCGATTAGTAAGTAGGAAGGTAGGTACTAGCTAGAAAAAAAAGGTCGTTATTTTTAAGGTACCAACCTATACGTTTTACTTCAATATTGCTGTTCTATAAATATAAGACTGGTGGTTGGTGATGTAATTATTACGTTTATTCATAACCTAATTCCATTATATAATAGTAGGTAGATTATAAGTACACCAAGGGGATAAAGCACTGTTTTATGTCATGGGCGCGATATTGAATCCTGAACGTAACGAAGGACTCCAGATTTTACTCCTGAGCGGAGCGAGACTGAGTCCTGAGTGTAGTGAGGGATTTAAGCGCCCAAGACAAAAACAGTTTTATCCACGAGGAGTATACTCTACTTTTCACACCTCTAGCGAGACAATAAGAAAACCAAGGCTACTAGAGACAGAATCAAATTATTTATAGTAATTCAAAGCCCAATCACGTTCGACACTCATTTTATTAGAATTTTATCTTCTAGTTTTTGCCCGTGACTTTGTCCGCGTAGAACTCGTTCATCGTTCGTGTCGAGCATGTGGTGTGAAATATCTTTATTTGAATAAAATACGTTAACATTCCACTAAAACTCAACACGGTATAACTTTGACGTCACCACCCAAATATTCCCGAAAGCCGTCACCCATCACTTAGTTTCCCGATGCACTTCCTTATATCGTATCATAACGGACAGGTACCTAAGACAATGCTGGCCACTAGATAAGTGCATTCGGTCGTCCACCTGCGATAAATGAAGAAGCAACTCAGGCGGTTGTATGTTCGACCGTTTACTATTAAGCGCTGGTTTCACTTGCCGAACGTACGGTTGGGATTTAGCAGAACAACGTAATGGGTGACTAGCCTACGGAGAACGTAGGAAAAACGAAGTGCTCAAGGAAAAAAGATGAGTAAGGGAATTTATTATGGTTATTTCCGAGGAAAACTCGTACGATTATATAATGTGGATTGAGCGAATTCAGTAACTTATTGAAATGTACCTATTGCACCCTTACAAGGAAATATAAGCTTGAGTAAAAATTCAGTCATTTTAATACGGCGTATCGTACCTCTAACAGATAACTCTAACGATCTCATTATGTGTATATGTTCTGCTTTCTGTATACTGAAATTACTGAAACCATGCCATATGACTATTGAGAAATAAATAATCTGAATCTGAATCTGATAATAAACGTACATAGGTACGTATAGTACTAGTACGTACTTATAAACCAGGCCTTTTTGTTAATATTAGCTACTTTATTAATGCAATTGTCACTGTAGTGACACCTATATTTTAATTCAATCCGAACATTAATAAAAATGAGCCAACTTGGATTTATAGTTCATTAGATACCGTTAGTATCTAATGAAAAGCCTAAACTTACAAGTTTAATTACTTGTTAGTTACAAATTATGAATGTAAGTATTGTGCAGAACATAACCTACATTTCAATCAAGTACGCATTTGAAGTCATAAATTAATATGTTTTGGAATGATTTAAGTTGCTTTTAACTGCATTTTATTCTTACCAAGGGAACTGCAGCCTAACCATATGGATAAGATCATAAATGCAATGCCGTTTAACGGTAAAGTGGTCCTCCGGCTGACAGAGAGAGAAAATTTAAAAAAAAACTAGCTCAAAAGTCAACTCGCTGTTCCATGTTTTCTGTTATCCTCGACCAACCTGCAAATATCAAATCACCTATTTAGATAAATATATATGGCGTTTTTGCTCGCCCTATGATTATTGGAACATTCTAAAATGAGTTGAGTTTGAGCCCTTTTTCCGAGTATATTTATTTAAATATTCGCTTTAAAAATATTAATTTCATAAAAAGCGGGCGACCGCTGTTCTGTGACTCTTGTGGCTACGACAAAACATATGGCGCTACACATCTTTGATCTCAAAATCTTTTATATAATTTTAGAAGATTAAAGGGATTTTAGTATTATTGGAACTGCTTGGACTGGATTGGACAGTTACAATCACCGTGTTACGCTTTAATATCAGCAACATATTGAGATAAACTTGAAATTATCCTTAAAAACTTTACTGTAATACTCATTACGCGGTGACCGGTTAAGCGATTCCTTAAAAACAAGCTTTCGTTTAACAACTTGCAATGTTATTCCATCCCATCTCCATATAAGAGCGTCCTTTTCACACAGCAGATTGGCTATGCTTTTAAACGCAAGAGGGAGAGGATAAACCAAATCGATTCACATGTATATTTAATTTTAGGCAAAACAGACGAATCGGAATTAGGTAAATACTGGTGAGTAATGTGGCTATGGCTCCTGAGGATGAGCTGTCTTGAGAGTGAGAGACATTTTTTGTCATTGAAGTTATCGACACAATGAAAAATAAAATCCATCAAATCATGGGTTGGCAACGGAGTTGGAAGCGTCCATAGGCACCACGCGGATAATGTACACCAATCGGGCTGTAGGTTTGCTTATTTGCTCTATATAAGAAAAAAGTATACCTACCTAAGATTTAATTTTAACTCATTATTACTTTGAACTGATTTTTCAGTTCACTTTATTTATTCCCATTCTTGCTTAAACTATTTTTCAGGTAAAGGTGTCTATTTGGTACATTTCAATTAACAATACGGTAGATTAGGGAGGGTCCTTGAGAGTATTTTAACTGGAGTATAGACGTACAGAAGTGTTTTATAGTTACGGCACAATATTGAGATAACCGGGGCAGAAGTGAAGACAGATATATTGACGGGAATATGTGTTGTAATCGAGCGTCAGCATGCTCAGTTGGTATATGTCGAGAGTTACGAATAAACAAGTGCAAATAGGTATAAATAAATAAGTTAACAAATTGGTGTGGATAGGTACCACCATTACAACTTTGATTTGCTGGTAGTCATATTACCAACTCGAACTCGCAGCTAAAACTGTTTAATTTACGTTAGTTGATATATTGTTCTTAATATCATTGTCATGAAGGGTGATTAATGAGTTTTCGAGCGTGCGTTAAGTAGACTTTTAAATGTCATCTTCCATCAAGGAAAAATTATGACATTCACCATAGTATGTGGTGTGCGACGTTATGCTCTGAGCCATTGATTACTAATTTGTTTACAAACTTGGCTTTAAAAAACTATGGAAATAAAGGAATAAACATTAGCATTTTACGCTACACGACTGAGCATCAACAGATAAAGTAATGAATTTTATTGCAAACTACTTTCCAGCACACTTGATACCTACTACATTGAACGCATATTAAATCCAATACGCTAAAATTATATGTTTGAGTATAGCGGCACACAAAACGAACGAAGCGACTCTGCATAATATTAAACGTTGTATCCACAAATATTTTAATATAACAAGTTTAAAAGTACCTATCTAACGTAAGTACCTACACTGAGCGAAAAAAATACTAATTATTAGTAAGTTTTAGTGAATCCCAAGACAAGGAGATTATTATACTAACGGCTACAAAACAGTTTAGTAGTTACAATGTTTTTTTTTGGTATTAGTAAAATAACTACTATTATCAAAAACTGGTCTGTAACCGTCAGTATATAATCTCCTTGTCCTGGGATTCACTAAAACTTACTAATAATTAGTTTTTTGAAGTGAAAACTTCTTTAGCGGCGCTGAGCACTTTTGTACTGGGGAAAAATGTATAAACTCGCGATAAATTCCACGACCAGGTTAGTTGACCCCTCCTAGTATCGTGATTGCTATGTTACGAGGGGTCCCCAGCTGGTCTTCTTAGAAAGCCAAGGTTCTAACTGTTTTAAGACAATCCTAAGATTTTCCATAAAGATCATATTTCAAATAAATTCTCATGGAAAGTAGCTCTTATTGTCCCTAAAAAAGCGTTTCCAAAGTCCAATATCGGATAGCCAGACTGACCGATTTCCGTAAAGATCATATTTCAAATAAATTCTCATGGAAAGTAGTTCTTATTGTCCCTAAATACGGTGACAGTTCCCTTCAAAATACCTAGTGGCCAAGAGTGATGGATAAAATACCAAGGGCCTGACACGCTTTGTAAGAGAAAGATAGCCTTATTGCGATTCCTATGAGAGGAAGTAGAAAATAGTGCGATGTTTTGTCCTTATCACCGATCGAAAAAATTTGTATTTGTGTCAAAGTTTTGTGTCAAGAAGATTGTAAAACAAATTGGCAATATTTGGTAGTGCATTTTATAAATGGAGAATTGATGATAAGTTTGGTTTAAATGAATAATAATTTACCAATTATCAGATCCGTAGTGTTTGGGTGTTCAGTGCAAACATGGTGGGGTGTTCAGTGTTGGGCTGTAAAAGCAAACTCGACCGAAAAAAGGCGGATGTTACATTCCATGCGTAATTTGCGTAAGTACATTTTCTTTGCATTTTGGACCCGTGTTTATTTCTAAAATCTCACCGGTACCAAGTTACTGAGCTAAATCATAAGTTATATCATGAGATACTTGATGAAATAGGAAAAATATGTAAATTAATTCAAAAATAACCTCCAAACATTTCACATATAAACCGATCAAATCGCGTAGTATAAATCTACCATAGAAGCCAGCTTAGAATTGATGTCCCATCATTCAGTCGGTTTATAATTCGATTTCGGGATACCAACAAATAATAAAAAAATCCCCTGAAGATTACCCCACGTTTCGGGAAATTCAAGTAATTTCATTTTTTCAGTTTTTAGGGTTCCGTAGTAAACAAGGAACCCTTATAGTTTCGCCATGTCCGTCCGTCCGTCCGTCCGACCCCCGTTTTTCTCAGTAACCGTTAGTACTAGAAAGCTGTAATTTGGCATGAGTATACATATCGATGACGCGGAGAAAACGGTAGAATAAAATCTTTAAAAAAAATTTAAAGTAACGGAAACGCACAGGGCCGGGCCGTCTTTAACCAATTTGAGGCCCTGGGCACATTAGGGTAATGGGGCCCCTATGACCTTGATAGAGCACGATTCTGTTAGAATAGACAAAGAAAGTAAACGAGTCACATTAAATGAATAGATATTAATAATATAATATTTCCTAAAAAATAAAATTAATTTTCAAAATACACCAAATTTGGGTTATTCCTTAGAGCAAACAGCTAAATTAAATTTTCTTAAATAAACGCCTAATTCTAACCAGTCATATATATTTTTTTAAATTGAAAATGAGGCCGACGCTTATGTCAGCTCACCCAGAAGATTCACTCGTACCTTAAAAAGGTCCAGGTTATTTGAACTCGGAAGTACCTACATACGCCATTCGAATACCAAACCAGTAAACATTATAAAAAAAGATGATTTTGACCAGGTAATGAAAGTAGCCAGTTGTACGTCGTCTGGATATCTGATGGAAGAAGGGGGAAGGCGGTATGAGCTCATGGAGTTACTGAGCACACTCAACGAATCTAAAGAAATAAAAATGGGAAATAGGTAGTATTGCTTACAATTTTTGAAGTGAAAACTTCTTTAGCGTCTCTGAGCACTTTTGTACTGGGGAAAATTTGTTGAACTCGCAACAGATTCTAAGATTCTAAGACCAGCTAGTTGATCGCTCCTAGTAATCGTGATTGCGATGTTAGGAGGTGTCAACTCAGCTAAACTCAGCTGGCCCCTATACCACAAAACTTTACAAGTCTACAAATTGACAAAATTGCACAATTTTCCATAGAAAAAGTTCACAAATTTGTCGAATTGTACGCTTGTAAAGTATTGTGGTACAGGTTCCTGGTCTTAGATGCGTAAGACACAATGATACTCGGGACATATTATGTAAATGGATTATGCGAATATGAACATGAGTATGAGTACAGTACAGATACGGATACCGATACCGATATGAATATCTTTGTTATTTGGGTCATTGTCAGTCAGAAAAACAAAAATTGTTTTTCCGACTGACAATTCGGTGGACAATAGTTAACGGCTTGTGTGCATGTAATTTACGTTTTTATTATATGGATTTATAGACACGGAATTACAGATTATGCGGGTTATCAGATCAATCGAAAATTAAGCTTTGTAGCCCTTAACTTTTGGCATGTCCTGTCCACCGAAAAGACGCGCACCTAAATCTGACAATGACCCATTTACTATCTTTATTGAGTTTTCACTTCTGCCGGCACTCCCGGAGTGCAACCCGTTGTTTTTTTTTTTCGCTCAGTGTAAAGAAGCTCTTACCTTGAATTAGCACAAAAACCTTCACAGTTGAAATTAATTTACTGAAATGTAAAGTTTCTTCAACTCCGCAATGCCCAGGCAAATGTGAAACTCTGCTCGATTTAACACAAAGAGTTCGTATTTAAAAAGGCCGTCAGCAAAAAATGGGGAAAGCGAGTCCCCATTGTTACCCTCATGCAAAAACTGGGCCAATGGGGAATGCTTATCCCTAACAATGGGTTCATTCCGCCAATCGATATAGTGGGACAAGATGGCTGCGGATCTGGTATTTTTTTTAATATTAAGCTTAGGTGGCGTTTGAGGTCGAATTGATGTCAGGTGTGGTCGGTTATGGGTCCCATTCCGTGCCTGTTTCATGCGACGGTGATATCGGTTTGTTCAATTCAATATTATGCGATTGCATGCATTTGGCATGAACGTATGATTGGGTCAATTTCGTTTTGAGATAATATTTTATGATAATATATATACAGTATAACTTTCCAAAGTGTTCCAAGTTCATTATCATCAGTTTAGAAAATTTGTATAGGTACCACCTATGTAATTAAAACACTACACTAGCTTTTCTTGTTCTGTAAGTGCACATACTTTCTATTAATAGCATTTATTCAGGAACCTAGGGGCCAATTTTTGAGTGTCGAACGCTCGACTTTTCACTCGATTTCTGTCAAAACATCATAGTTTTTTGACTGATCTCCATTGATCTCCCGTGAAAATACGAGCGTTCGACACTCAAAAATCGGCCCCTATTCTTTACGCCGGTACCAGCGTCGGTTTGCTATCATCTGAAGGACAAAGTTTATCAATGAAAGATTTCTATGAAACCCCTAAAACTCCTAAAAAATTGTTAGTCGTAGGCATTATATTTACTAAGTAATTATTGAATTAGAATCCAGTAATTGGGAAATTAACGTAGGTATCTATTACCTATCGCTAAATTAAGGCATGAGTGAATAGGCATCTTCTGGGTGAGCTAGCTTCACCGTCGGCTTCATCTTTGCCACATGGTTAGCTGCTGGTAAAAAAAGGTTAGGTAGTACTCTAGTATAACAAACTTACCTACTACCTATACCTATATTTTAAAGTTATTATTTGTTCTTGAACTAATACTGCGAGTATGACATTTCAATATTTATACATCCTCATTCCTGATGATGAATATTGAGCCGTTAGTTCCAGACGTAGCGAATATTTGGCGAGGCTACAGCGAGATGTTGCCAAGATGTTATTAGAGGCTTTGCTGCCAAGGCCCACGGATTGAGTTGGCCCGCAAACTCGTCTGCTATCTGCCGTATTTCCGAGGTTTACCGAATGGGGCCACATTCACGCCACTTCATTACATTACTAACATGTCTATGTGGGGCATATAGTATAACTTTAGGTACCAAATCATGGTAAGGCTAGGACAAATATCAAATAGTCTAGAAGTTCGTTGAAAAGCTACGACGGTACTTAATGTAGGTTTTGTTACTAAGTATTATTATATCTAGGTAGAGTAATTACGTAATTTAAAAAATGACCAATTTTAGTTAAAGACATCTTAGCAAAACACCGAGTTTATAAGTTTAAAAAAATATATAAATATGGCAGGTACCTATATGTTTCACCTGTGCTTATACAATTAAATAAATTGTCCATAAAAATAGTGAATGTCAAGGGCAGTAAAAAAAATCGCTTTCTTTATTGTAGGTACCTACTGACAAACTTGCAAGAAGGCGGCAATATTTAAAAATGTAATTATGTGGTTCAAAAGCTAAGACTTGCATACCTATTTGCATATAAAAATATGAGTTCAATACTCACATAAAACAAATCAAAAAATTGCCGAAGTATTGTTAGGTAGTCCAAAATAAAATGCCAAGCTACCAACCAACACTGTAGGCAGGTAACACAATGTACCTGCAATGGGAGCATTGACCTTCAGAAATGGAAAATTGATTCCGGCAGGATAGGTTAAAACCCGAAGCAAATGGCGGAAAGAACACTTCAAACGGGAGATATCCCGGTCGACTGTACCTGCTTCTAGTGGCAACACATCATTTAAATTTTGGCACACTACACTTTCAAAGTTGCAGACAGAGGTGTAAAACTGTCACCTGTCAGAAACGCACTGTTCGTATGTCAACATTATTTTTTATTAACGTCTAGCGCTTATAATTAATGCGGTTGTTGCGCTCACCTTACCAATAATGTAGGTATTTCATTTTTTACCTACATAACATACCTAATTAGTGAACCAATTTCTACATTAACCTTTAGGTAATGCAATTCACGAATCACAATTCACATAATTTATAAGATGACAATATGAATAAAAATAGAATAAAGTGACAAGGCCTTGTATTTTGCACCAATTATAACTCATAATAAGTATAACAACTAGCAAAGTAAACCCAGTAGAAATTCATGACGGTTTCCTATATTATATTATTATATAATTCTATATAAAAAAAAAATATCAATTTGGTCATCTAATCTAAATCATCTATGCCGCTAACTCTAAACCACAAATCGCATCACTTACGCCATCTATCGCTTATTCAAGACTCCCTTACTATACGTCTGCCTGTGTGAGTAAATATGCGTATGCTTACATTACTACAGAACTTCTGTTCCTACACTGCCATACAAGAGCCGAGATTGGTTTACTTAGCTGTGTTAGTGCATAAACACACGAGCCTTCTGTGTGCGTGGTGCGTTGTACAGGGAATCGCGACGTCTGTACAGTACTAGTGTGCGTAAACGTGTAGCCGAGTAAAGAGCACACCTACATCGGTGAGGAGTTTCCCCGATGAAACAATACCCGTAGCGCCATCTAACAACCCGGCTTAGAACGAAATGGCGACGCGCTTTTTGCAAATGGAATGAAGTGAAAATTCTGATTGGATAAATTATTTATTATTGGAAAGTGCTTGTAACGTTTTCATATCAGATTCTTCAGAAATGTATATTGGTACGTCAAATATCCACTTAACAGAGTGGGAAAACGCAATTTTCATGCTTTTTCTCATTCTGAGGGTACCTTAACTGACAACGATTACGAATTTTCTGCTTTTATTGTTTCAGGTTTATTCATATCTGCACTTAGGTATTACACATTTCGACCTAAAGAAAAGTGACGGAAAAAGTCAAATTTGGGAACTTGAGGGTCAACCAGTTATCTTTTTTTGGAGATTAGTTTCGATTAGGAAAACAAACAGACATGGATGTACATAACAACTATAAACTAAAACTAAACATGCACCTACACCTCCTCAATAGTACCCACTAAGACACGCAAAAAAATTTGGTGTTGCCAGGTTTAAATATCTTAACGGTAGAAAAAAAGAACTACGTTCAAAAGATACTGGAAAATGTAACGATTATATTATTATTGAAAGTGCAAGCTTTGCTTAGTGTGGGTCTAGGTCGATTTGGGTAAGGTTGTCCACAGCTATTCATTTATATTATTCTTTCTGGAAAAGCACACTGAGAGGTTTAAATTGGCTATTTGATGTATTGAATATATCGACTGAGACTGGGTAGTTATTGTATGCATTGCACATGCATCGCAGGGGCGCTCGGGCCTTGTTGAGTTGACCTACAACGATTCCTTCAATTTCAAGCCGGTTACCTACTGCCGTGTAACTTATTTTTGAAGCCTACATAAAGTTCTCTATAATAAATTGGCCGTCCCGTAGCTTGATATTAGTTTTGCCGCAAAAACGTCATAATAAAAGTTTATATTTCTTGTTTGCCCACTCTGTACTAATAGGATAATTTTTGTTAGCTCAAATCTTTGAAATACAATAGTCAGTTTTTTTACTGAAGGTGGCAAAAAAGCATGCGACCTGCCTGATGGCACAGTACCATTTGACCGCTTGCGACTCCAGACGGGCAGGCAAGTTTCTGATCCTTTATTGATTTGATAATTCGTTGTGTTGACATCCATCCATAGACCATTTAGTATTAAAATATGTTGATACTGGTCACTTCTTGTATCGCTCGACATATTTCATACGGATACGCGGTTTTTGTCTCTACTTCAAGAAAAAGCTGTAAAATTTTATAATTCTAAAAATAAACACAGTTTTTTGCAGACGTTTGTGTACAATAATATACCTAATTGCACCCATACACATTTTATGGATATTTATTCCGAACGCATAACATAATAAATAACAAACATAAAAAAACGCCGTTGAATAAAAAAATAAAATGTTTAAAAAATCCTTCGACAAAATTCATGCGCAACCTTATCCACCTGGAGCGTCGCTGTGCCCGAAATAGTTCCTTATCAAGCCGAGGTCGGGCGGCTAGCCAATAACCTTATAATTGCAGTTAATATACACATTCATTTGCATTATACATATTATACTCATTATGTATAATTAAGACACGTCACAGATTTATATTTTGAGAAAATAAACGGGCGTTTTAATGAGACTTGACTTGATATCAAGTTTTTTAACCTATTCATAATTTTTCTTTTTTGATACAAGCAGATTGGGAGTAGGTATAAAGAATCCTCTCTAGATATATATTTTTACTGAAGATTTGCTGGCAAGAATACCTGACGTGACGTAGGAGTTAAATACAGATTGGAAAACTTTAATTTTATTAGGTAAGTATGATTGTAATCTTAATGATATTGTGTAACAGTGGCGGAGCGACCATAAAACTCGATTCCACTGGCTTGCCTAATTTTCAGCCAGTCCAGTTCAGGTCTTTTACTATTAAGCAGGTATAAGAAAAGCTAATGATTTCTAGCTTCCCTAAGAATATTTTTGACGCGCCTCCACTGTTGTGTACCTAATTTACCTGAGTATGAAAATGAAAAATAATAATATGTTGATAAGTGGATTTTAATGTAGGTAGGTATGTCTTTTTATTTTAATGTTCTTTCCTTTCGCCTACAGGTACTACAAATATTTATAAGTAAGTAGTCCTCATTTGATATTGGAATAGAATAGCAATAATTACAAATCAATGAGCACCAACATTGAATTAGAAATTCATGTCCTTTACGTACTTCATTTTTTAATATGTACTTACCTACACCTACGTATGTAAATGTACGGTAATCAGACACATATTCATTTCATATTATTTCCATTGATTGTGCTCAATGTCACATCTACATCATAGTAGGTCACATTCCACAAATGTCACGTGAACCGGTAATTTATGCTATATGTTATTAACCCCGGTCAGTGACCCGTCTCTCAAATTGAAGAACCGTTGAAAATAGAACATCTTTAAATATAATAGGTTAAAACGAACTGCTAGTTATGTGCGTCATATTAAAATATAAGAGACTACCTACGTATAAAGACCCCTAGTGGTACAAGTTACATAAATTTTACGGAAAAATTAAATATACAATGAATAGTTACCTAATCCAATTGGTCATGTGAATCATCTGGGTTATTAATTATTATATTATAATAGCCTATAAGTTCCATTCTTTCTTATCCTTACATTCGTATTATACCATTACCTCCGGGAAAGGGATGATTCTATGTTTTCAGCTTGTCTATTCCTGACACAGTTTCTCACCAGCTAGGTAGCTCGTGGAAGTATACTTCGTTGCAGATTAATCTGGAACTAGAAGTGTACTGAACAACTGCATTATATGATTGTATATAACAGTGGCGGCGCGTCAAAAATACCTATTCTTAGGGAAGCCGGAAATAATTAGCCTTTCCTAATCATCATGAGCCGTAGTAAAAGAAGTGGACTGGCTGAAAATTAGGCAAGCCGGTGGGAATCGAGTTGTATGGACGCTCCGCCACTGGTAGATAACGAGTATGAAGATCCAATAGTTATTTTTATAACATCAAACACGAAATTTCGAGCGAACAAAACGTTCTCATTCTAAATATAAAAATAGGAACAATGTTCTAATCGTTACGCAAGACTTTAAAACAGATAGTTTATCGATCACTCGCTACAATAACCTCGCAACAGTGTCTAGCGAGTTGTTTAAATATAAACTTTAACAGTCAATAAATAACGGTGTATTTGAAAATATTTGTCTGTGTAAGATACGAGCTTGGGAAAGCAAGTATGGAATATTTCAAAGGGATTATACTAATTTATTTGCGTCGCTCGATAAAGATATTGCGTGTTATGAATCTCAAGTCTACATTTTTGCTCGGTACGGCACGCTTACATTTTGTCACAGTGGAATGTTTCAGAACAGTACGATTCGATTTTCTTAGCTTGACTTTAAAATCAGGACTTACAGCATTATGCTTTTGCAATATTTTGTCCGTTTCTTTTTCTAAGTTTAATTAGACATTGCAAGAGTTTTAAACTATCAAAAACATGAGTATTCATATTTGAATGAAGTCAAAAGTAAAAAAAAATTAGCTTTCCTGTTGAAATTTGCTAAAATTGATTTAAATTTTAAAGTATTTTAAAGATATGATAAGTAACGTGTAGAGAACAAATAATTTTGCGTGAAATTTAGGCACATTGTCAGTACAAAATTTACAGTGAATCCACGAGAAAAACCAACATTTAAATGACGAATCACCGTTTCACATGTAACTATGCATAGAGTGCATATTTTCGAAGTCGACTAGTTACACTACCTACTGTTCAAAAACCGTACGCTGTGATTTTGTATCGCAGCCAGATTAGTTCATTGACATTTCGCGTAGACCGAGGGTACGCATGTTGTGTCCTCCTTTAACCCGCACGTTAGACAGAGAGGGAAATAGAGCAAATTGTCGCCAGCGTTCCATGGTAGCAGGTGGGAATAATCGCCGTTTAGTCGGCCGACGTTTGAACTTTGAAGGTTGAAAAATAAACATTTGGAGGACTTTTTTGAGATTTGGTTAAAATTTGTATTTGACGAAAGGACGGGACTTGGAAATACGCTTAAGTCTTTTCTTTATACTGTTTATTTAGTTATTTATTTATTTGAATCAGGCAACAAGGCCCATATTTACATATACCTTACAGACTAACATACAGCTTTATTTATTTATACTTTATTGCACAAAAACACAGAATCGTACAAATGGCGGGCTTAATGCCAAATGGAATTCTCTACCAGCCAACCATTGGGCTAATCAGAGATTTTTTAAAAGGTGCAAATTAAAAAGTATGAATAAGTCTATACATATCTATAAAAATACTTAAAAACTAGCACAAATAAACACACATAATAGGTGGTAGGCGATATATAATTAAAAGACGGGTTTGTCCACTTTTTAATCAGCTTCAACTCCTATAATTTGAAGGAAAAAATATGGTAGAATTGAATATAGGTCTAATTAAAAATACTTTTGCATAGGCAACGCAATAACATATTAATGATGATATTGATGAATGATGATGGTACTTACGTTATTATGTATGTGTTGCGTTAATTGGTTCCCTTCCCTCACTATATTCAACGTTGGTATTACAATTGCTCCGGTAATGCCTACGGACTACTACGTACAGTCAGCCCATGAAAATGTTGAGCATACTTAGAACCTTGTCACATCGAAATCTAAGAAATATTTAGACTGAAACGTCATAAAATTTGAAACCTCTTTAATTTGACAAAGTACTAAAGTGCTCAACATTTTCGTTGGCCCACTGTACATGCTACACTTATTTTTATTTGGTATAGTTATCGTTTCTGAAAATAGCATGCGACATGCATTATACTACTCCTGGATGATCATTGATCATACATTCACACCTTTCTGTATTTCTCTCTCTCTCTCTGTTAATTTAAACCGATGACCGATGTAAATGAATACCTACTCTACAGAAATTAAGGTGATAAATTAATGTGTATTAGTTAATATTAATAGTACATTACTTAACAAGGGCGGTAAAACAAAGAATGTCTCAGATCGCAAGTATTTGACGCCCGAGCCGAAGGCTTTTTTATTACCGCCCGTGTTAAGTACAAAATTTTATGTCACCCCCTGGTCAGGAAGTGGGACCCGCGCGCGGAGCGTGCAGTAATTGCCGCTTTATGGCCAGGTGTGACATAAAGACTATTATATGGATATTAGTTACTGCCCATGCTACTAAAAATCTACCGACAAATACCTACACATAAATCTTACCTATGAAACACTCTTAACACTTTTCTTTTTTCGAGCCACCTCGATAAATTTATTATGTAAAAACGCTTCTAATTAATGAAAAGAATAAGTTATCCCGGGAAGATAATAATGCTCAAAGGAAAAGCGAATACAAAAAAGAAGACCAAAACGCTTGCGTCACGATATTTTGTCTCCCTTCCCCGTAGTTGGAATCGATAATAAGGAGAGAGACAGATAGAAAGCACTGTCGCGTCCTTAAAACGGCTTTACTAGGGAAACTGGTTTCTGACCGAATGCTACGGGACGCTGCCAGGAGGGGCTTACTATCGTGACGTCATCGCGCCGCGCAAAGTACATGCGGCCGCCGGCTCACACATTGTGTGACTATTCAATGGCTGCGGAGCAGCGTTACGGATCGCACGCGCACGCGCTTGTACGATCATAAAAAATAAAAGAATTATTTCGTGTAGTTTCGTGTTAAATAATAATGTTGAAACCACAGCATTATGGTATTGCAGCAGGTTGCAACAATAATAATAAGAACGTAGACGTAAGAACGGTCATTGAGTTTGGTATTCACCAACGGTTGCATAAAAGAAAACGAAAATGAAAACGTTGGTTCTAAGAAACCTCTTTTATTTTTTAAAGTGATGCCTTTAAAAATTATATAAAACTTTTTATCCCCTGGTTACATGTATGGAGTGCCCCCTCCGCCTACTTTAATATTTTTTCGTCATTTCACATCACTTTTACGTAGCGGTTCATACGAGCAGAACACACCTTCCTGCTAAATATTTTAATTGTATTTGTAGTGCTTATAGTCTCCGAGTACATCGGCTGTCACATACAGACGAAAAGACGGACGGAGGGACGGGTTCCGTTTTCACCATTTTGGCTACGGAACCTTAAAAGTACTATTCGTAATTGTATTGTAAACAACACTACTAATAATAATAAAGTACATATATTAAAATAGGTTCTCGCTGGTGGTAACCCTAGCGCTGAGGGCGGGGCCTCGAAAGAGCGCGTTGCGTGCGATAGAAAGAGATGGCCACGTTTAGGCACGTTTGGCATACCTAAAGGGGGAATTTGTTAGCAGAGAAACTTCTGTACTTGTACTATTACTTATTCTGTGACGCTGCGAAATATTCGGGCGCATTATTTAATTTATTTAGTGTTTCTCAATAGGTTTATAACAATTTCTGTAACCGTACCAATAAGTATGTATTTTATAAGGATGAATAATATAGGTAATAAACTATTTATTCAAAAACACAAATGTAGAAATAATGTCATGTCTTGTAACGTTTTTTTATAGATGTTCACCTAAAGTTAAAGCTTGAAGTATTTTTTAACTTATTTTATACAGAATTTTCGTTTATGTAGATTATCTAAACGCTTATTGTAACATAAGGTTTACTAAAGAAATGAAAAAAAAAGAATATCAAATTTAACTGTCGGTTATTATCCGCTTCCCCATCAAAGTAAAACTAAATAATCTACCAGACTGTACATCAACGCCATCTTTTCCGCACCCTTGGCCCAAAACTAAATAAACCGACATCTAAAATAAAATGCTTGAAATCAATCGCTGCGTCCCGCAGCATTCGGTGAAGTTTGGTAGAACCTCGAGGCATCGCGGATAGATGGCGTTAGGCTCCACTTAATGGCACCCTTCTTACCACGTCACAAATTTTAGATAATCTTTTTTAAAAGGCAAATAATTATAAATTCTAAATTGTTTATTTTTAAACGCGCTGGCTGACACGATGCTAATCTTGAATTCGAAGAAGAATTTCGTTTGAATAAATTTAAATATCGAATTGGCGAATCTCCTCATTGGAATTCGCGCGTGTCTGAAGATACTGGCTGATGAATGATAATGGATTTAAATTTTCGTACTTTTGTAAATATACGCGTGGATTTAGGTATCTACTAGGTACACGTGCACACGGGGTAGGTACTATAGGTAAGTATCTAAGTTTTCCCTTTTTTTTAAAAGCTCACCTACCTAGTTAAATAAAGCTACCTACTAATTGTAAGTTAAGTATTTTATTAAATAAATTATTTTCTAATAAATTATCGTACGTGACCTAAGATGACTTTTTCAACTTTTCCTTTTGTTTATCCTACTCTGTTTTAAACCTAATATGTCTTATTAGGACTTTTCTAATAGCCTGTCATAATCGATCAATTTATAAAATGCAATAAGTAGGTACATTAAATTTATTTTCTTAAGACATCTATGTCAAAAACAAAATAAATTATGTTTCCATACTTATCTAAGTATAAATATTTTATTTCCAACTAAGTACAGTCAACCAATTTGATTTCTGGGCCACTTCGTACCTTGTCAAAGTTAGAGTCATATGAAAGCCGCTAGAGATCTCGTATTAATGTCAGTGTGACAAGGTACGAAGTGGCCTAGAAATGAAATTGGTTGACCGTACCTAGTTGGAAAGTAACTTTTCAATGAATGAATATTTCAAGATCAGTTCATCATCTAAGGGTGGTTCCAGCCATTGTGTGCTATATATAGGGACCCACACAAGCACACCGCACATTTACCTATGCACACTTACACACATAGACCACGCATGCGCACTCGAGGAGCCATTGGTAAATAAACAAGGGTGAATTGGTCGATATTTGTGTAAGATTAGATTAATATAATAGAAGTCTTGTTATGTCAATTTGTTAAAAGCTATGTATGGACTACATGACTCACTTGATAAATTGCCAACTTATTCCGAAGAATGATTAGCTTGTAATACTTATTACTTTACTAACTCATCTACTTACATTAGTACTTTGGTCACATCTTCCTTTAGTAGCACTGGGCGTTCAATGCGTGTATAGAACCTGCGGTCACATGCATATTTTTGCGGCTGGCCGCAATGCGGCTAGCCGCTCAATGCGCATGTAGCCTGATAATTATAATAATTTCTCTATAAAAAACGTTCCCTAACTTGTCTTTTAGGTATTTATATTAAGAATTTATTTCTTAATGGAAATAAACAGCATTAATTAGACTACAAGTGGGTCATGATGTCGTTTAATGACTTAGATGGATTGGTACCTAAACTAAAAGGGCATGTTCTCCATTGCGTAATGGACTCCAATTCAAGTAAATAGAATCACTTTTTATAGATAAAGTGAGGGCTTTAAGATAGTTGGTGTAAATAATTAAGGTAAATTATTCATCGTTTTTTTTACGAGTGCATTATTTAACATTAAGTATAACTTTTACATCCATTTTCGTATGCTCGCAAGTGTATAACGCCTTAGCTAAGTTTGTACGTATGCGATTATATAACTGTATTTTTTATAGTTATCTAGGTATCTACTTAAATAAATTACCGTTTCATCACAATCTCGGAATAGATTGTGTTTAAATCCCGCACCTACGCCTACTCTCCACCAACTACTGATTGAAGCTGTCGGTATATCATAATAACTCGACCAACTTACAAAAATTGTTACAACTAGACACATCCACCTCTAACCCAAAGACAAAGAGTTCTAATTCAATGAACCTTTTGTTTCATAACGGCACGGTTAAGTCGGTATCTCTGAGTTGGTTAGGTTATCTTCAATCTGTGGAAATTGTAGTCATCTCACCTTGGTTCCTCATTCATGTTAAATATATGAGGTCTTCATGTCCTCGTCTTATTCAGATCTCTATCTGAATAGGTTAGCACTAAAAGCTTTTTGTGTTATCTAGTTATTTGTGCATAATTTTTGCAAAATGAAGACAAAAAAACTGTTTCTAAAGGGCACTGGTGCTGTTAATTAGCGGGATTATATTAAGATGAGTTTAAATGCTACGTGTTCTACGTTTAATGCTAATGTTATGTGTTTACGTAGACGATTGTATTTTACAGATAATTCAGAGAGTTTCATAAAATACAGGGTTTGAAATCGTGCTTTTATAGGGCGTGAAGTTTTTATTTTTGTTTTTTAAAAGCAGTTGGTGTCATAGTGAAAAAGAACGGTTTTTTAAGGATCCGTTAGTTAACTAATATCGACAAGTAGTGCTAAGTAATAGATGTAATAATACTAAAGTTAGATCTGATGTAAACTATTATCACATCTCTTTAAAGCCGAGGCTAATTAAGCATTTAATTTCATACCGTACTTACTTTATTTCCGTTCAAATATATAAAGGGGTTAGCAGGGTAAGGAAGTACGTTTGGCCCCTGTGAGGAATAGTGGAATTGGTAAATGTGAATTGTTTGTCGCCTCATAACTAGTAATCACTCCAACTTTCAGCCCCCAATCTTGAACTGTCACAGAGATAATGTCAAAAATGTATTTTCTTAACATTTTTTTCCACCTCGTGTATCTCCTAATCCATAGCAGCTAAAACATTGAAACAAAATCATTACTAACCAGTAACCTGTAGGTATCTAATAAGAGAGGGTTAACGCACCAACAATCTCCAAACCAACGGTAAACAACCCTGCCCATGCCCACTATCGTCAAATATTTCAATTAGATAATACCGTCGCGACGGCCCTATCGCAGTGATTTACACCCTCGAGATAAACAACCATACACTAATGGACCGAAAACACGCATTACGTACTCGTGTGTTACATATGCTATGTGTGTTTTCTGAACCACTTACTGGGCCCTGGGAATGGTCCCGAGAAAGGTCTCTTAAGGTAGCCATTTTCTTAAATACATTTGTTCGGGAGGCTTTCTCTTAAGTACCACCTGCCTACGTCATAGTCGTAGACGGGTTGCACGGTCGGTTCGGTAAAATGTTTGTGGAAATGTTATTAATAGTACATTACTTACCAAGGGCGATAAAACAAAGAATGTCTCAGATCGCAGGTATTTTACGCCCGAGCCGAAGGCAAGGGCGATAAATATGCGATCTGAGGCTTACTTTATTATCGCCCGTGGTAAGTACAAAATTTTATGTCACCCCCTGGCCAGGAAGTGGGCTTTTTCGCGCGCGGAGCGTGCGATAATGGCCACTTTATGGCCAGGTGTGACATAAAAGTATTTAAATCATGTAGTTAATATAATTCTTCGCCGATATGAATAATGAATACGGCTAATACTATAATATTTATCACCTGCCCACCTATTAGTGCTTATTTATACCTAATCTTAGTAATTGTATTATTATAATAATTTAAACTGATTATACCTACCGCTCATATTGTACCTACATGGTTGTAGGTAGTAAAATCATTTATATACGTACAAAAATAGGATTGTTGCTTCATTAGTATTAGTACAGTAGGTACAGTATATGCAAAAACTTTATTTCACTGTTCTACACATGCTAGATTTATACGAACCATATTTATACTTGTTAATATTTTTATGCACTACAGACAGACCACCACTTGAAGATTTTTAAGAAACTTCAATTGGTACTAACACAAACGCATGCACTGGAAAAATGTATGCCCCAACGTTCACCTTTCAATTTTCCATTCACGTGATCCAAGAGAATAGTACAAAACAAAATTTACCTTACGGTTGTTATATTACAACTTTTCACCTCATGTATACCAGTGTAAGGCGACTTCCTGACTTGGCGGTGTGGGATCGATATGTGACATTTTCTTTTTTGACGTAAATTTACTGACGGCGCAAAGATTCTCACTTGACGGAACACTGTCAGTATTACTTTTGCGCAGTAGTAACAGCATGCGCAGAAGCGGAGCAATACCGCCTTCGCATCGTACCGCTACCGCGCATCCCGCGCCAGTCAGGAAGCACTCATTTAAATGCAGGGGCGCAGTATAAAATGGTACCGAGTCGACTGACGGCTGACACTGACATTTGACACTTTTCTCATATCGTACTGCCTCCGCACCGACAAATCAGGAAGTCGCCTTAGAAAGAGCTAAAATTTATACATGGTTTTTACGAACCCCAGTGTCAAAATAAATACTAGGGGTGAGTGGTGAGACGAGGTGAAAGTATTTAGTTCCGAATAGCGTAGCTGGCTTACCTCAGCAGTCCGAAATAAACAAACAAGCGACATCTCCGATATTCCCGAGAGGGTAAGAGGGTGGTTCGGGGTGGAAACACCCTTCGCCCAAGGGTGCATTCATTACAAGGTCCCACATTGCACCATGCAAACCTGCATGCGAATACTCGGATTTGAAAATACTTAAGGATCCGATGAGCCAGACACGAGATGAGATTTTGATAGAAGACATTTTGTGCATAGTTATGTTCTAGTTAAATCTAGCTGAGTTTTTGGTTTGGCTGGGAGTGGTGGCTTGGAACACGTTTTTCATTTGAATTCTTTCTTATATAAAACATGCTTCATTTTAGTAGGTACCTTCTTAAAAAAAAATACTTGAAATTTATCTATAGTTGCTTGGCTCTCTATGTTGTGACATCAAAAATAATGCAATATTATTTAAACGTTCTTAACTTAAATCATGGTGACAGATTTTAGCAATAGAATAATGTTTAGTTATCCATCATGGTAGTCGAATAAATTTAGGTACTTATATCTTGCGCCCTGTAGCCCGGGCATAAGAATACGGCTACGGTATCCTCTGCCTGTCGTAGAAGGCGACTAAAAGAGGGTCCTCGGGGCCGAAGACGGTCGTAGTTGGGGGCTGCGATCGTTCATAAAAACATGGCGGGACCCGTAGGTGGACTCTAGGGCGGCACTGGAGAGTTCCATGGGAGAGCCCAGAGCCGTCCGAAATGGGTTGAGGAGGATAATCGGGGGGTTTTTAGTCGGTGCAAGTCCGACATAACCTGCGCACTGCCCCCGCGCAAAGAATTCCCCCCCCCCCCCCCCCCCCAAAAAAAAGGTACTTATATCTTGAAACCATTTACCAAAGTAACTTAGTTCAGGAATTTTATAATAAATTGCTGAAGGCACTTTGGTATAGGTAAAATTGTTATTAATTAACGAAAAGTGGATTTTAACATTACCGCATCTTCAGTGCATACTTACGTTCTAATTACTTTCTTAGAGCTCCAGATGGCTTTATTTTGAGCTTTTAAACCAGGCTCATCGTACACAGTATAGATATGTAGCCACAGGAGCATGTCCCGTCCCAACAAGCAGTCAGCTATGGAAGGAACCAACGAAGATATGCCCTAGACCAACTACAAACACTGCGCTTACGCGGATCATGTGATAGGCGTAAGCGGGGGTCTTGTTGTTGTTTTATAAATTAAAATAAAAGCTTGTAAAAAATACATACAGATGAACATAGAACCCCCTCCTTTTTTGAAGTCGGTAATGACCACTTATGGTAAACGTTTTGCTTTTGTCCATCTATATTATTCCTTTCTGCACGGACCGGTTCAGAAAAAAAAGAATTTCGTTGTAAATGTATATTATATACTAGTATAGTATTAAAAAAACCGCAAATGTGTTAATAATACTTTCGACATTAGGACCAAAATATTTAAATGACTTAGGTATGTAGGAGGAACAACGAAAGGCAAAAAAAGCCTCGAGGGCGACTGCTTGACATCTTCATTCTTCTTGTAGGTATAATAACCTATATTCTATAAGCTTCCAGACATCTCGATTCGATTCTTGATTGTACCTTTGCCAGCATTGAATATACAACCTCTACAGTAGGTACCTAACTAACCGATTTTTGTTGATATTTCGAATTATTTCAGTTTCTTCTGACTTGGCACCCTGTTGGCATTTACCCGTGTGATTACCTACCTACTTATTTCGCCGACGGCGTCTCGCGGAGCAGCCATCCCCAAACTAGACGACTGTGTATATACAAAACGTCTCGGCTTACGTATGCCAGCTTAGCATTTAAGCAATCTCCATTTTTCCTGCTCTTTATATGTCTGACATTTTCAGACGAAAGGTATAGCGTTTTAACGAAAAAGGTCTTCGTTTGAACAACAAAAAATTAAGTCGAATACTTTTTTGTTACTCGTAATCGTAACCTACGCTGATTACATCGCATTAAGCATTTTACATAATATTAAAGTAACATTTTTGTTCTTTAATTTGTTTAGTTATGTAGATTCATATCTCGCAAGCGAAACGTTCCGTCTGCAAAACACGATATTTTGCCCAAATTAACTAATTTATAAACAGAAACCACCAAAATTTAATTACGTCTCGAATGCAGAGTGCAAGGCAGAGCCCTACTTCGTGAAATTAACTGAATAATTATATTACCTAGCCAATAATAATTTCAGATTTGAATAACACAAGTCATTCAGGCCATCTGTTTCTTGCCCACTGCTTGATAGACGATCTCAGCGATTATACCAGCTTATAATTAACCCTTTGAATCTGTTTGTTAGCTCTTATTATATAAACTAAAAGCTTAAAATTGCTTGGCAGTTGGTTACTGCGATGAAAAGACCAGTGCTTTCTACGTTCAATGTTGTTCTGTTCTTTGAATTAATTTTGGCCTCTTGAGACGCCACTCGGATGCCGGTCGAGATTAAACCGATCTTAAGTTAATGAAATCGTTAGGTATCTATTCCGAAGAGGATTGGACATCCCAAAATTAAAGGGATTGGACTCCGAAATGAAGCTGTAAATAACAACATGCCTTCCAAATTATGCAATTACTTGTCTTGAGATTTCTGACTTGGTACTTAGGTTGGTAGCTATTCGAAATACCTAAGTATATACAAAAGCATTTTCATTGAATGATAAAGGCATTCTATTTAGCAATTAATTGCATACAGCTTTTACCTAATTCAATTTGACTATAGATTATGAACTCCATCGTTCTGAAGACGTAAAAAATAAAAGCAGTATCTTACAAGAAAACCGATCTAGTTAGTCATAGGTAATCGGTAAGTACAAAGGTTCCGATAGCCATCTTTTGGAATGTTATCTGTGGGAGGGACCCATCTGGGTTATTGGGATTAGTGGGCGAGGGTCGTGGACCCTCACAGCTGATTTACCGATGCAGCGCTTTGAGCCCTCCGAAATCAGGGGTAATATTTAATGGAATATGGAATGTATCGAGCAATGGAAAAGATAGAAAAATACCTGCTTTTCATAGGTAACTATGCATGCAGTTACTTATTTGTGTCAGGTTTTTTATAGGTAGAAAATTCTAAAATGAAAAGATGGGTTTCACATTTATGTTTCAAGACTTGAAGACTTCTCCGTATCATGCCGTGTTCTGTGCCAATGACATAGGCTGCATTCAACCGGACAGGAATACCTGAGATTAGAGCTGCATTTGAGATTCTACTTCAGAATTGAATGAATTAACCTTAAAATAAACATTGACGGTAAAATTATTACCTTACCCTATTAAGGTATATTACTTTGTATAGGTATATACTTACATTACCTCCCTAAGTCCTATTAGTAAAACTATCTAAATTCACTATTTGCGTGACTCTTCACATTCCTAAATATGTATTTGTATAATTCCGGTTACCTAGTAACTAACTGCATTTGCCATCAGCAGCTAACAGTTAGGTACTAATCTCACGAACATTCAAAGCGTTTAAACAATTTCGCTAAGAGCCATTGAACGCTGTAATGCGCAACTTAATGTACTGCAATATCGATATTTTACAAATTTTATCTCCAGCGTGTTCCGTATATTTTAGGTACTTGTGCAATTTATACAAATCTCGGAGCATTGATACTCGACGGGTTACTAACCATACCTAATACCTACCTAAGTAGGTACGGCGTAGGTATCCAATTTCTTTGCAAACGAACTAAGTATTGAAATGATCTGAGATTTATCGGGACTGAACGGTGAGCGGCCCCGGAGGGAAATGTCTAAAATGGGTTCGTACTTCGGAAGTTTTTTTTTATATCACGACAGTGGCAACTAAGCAAAGGCTATCTGCCGGGATTATGACGATGTGAAGTCATCAGTTCTTCTCGCTCCAAGAGTTAGTGGTTACGTGATTCAAACATTATTTCAATGTAGCCTGAAGTTTGGGGTGGATTAGCATATTTATCTGACTATTCTGTTAAAATCCTATGCATTTATATGGGTTTCTGAATAAAGTAATGAATGACATGTTATATTATGTTACAAAAGTAACTGAAAAGTTTCAGCTTTCATCTAATTTATTAAGTGTGTAGGTTATAGCAGCCTAAAACGATTAATAAATTACGGCTAAAATATTCAAAACATGCATTACTAACCAGCGTAGGTACATTGCTATAATTACGGTTTTTTTAAATTATAATAAACCAATTTTCATAGGGTTTACCTTATTGTATGGGGACCCATAAAATACTCGTAATAGCAATAAAACTTCAATCAGCAACGATCAGATTTCAAATAGGAATAAACAAAAATATTCACAATGGGTATATCCAATGAATACTATTGCTATGAGTTACGATCCAACAGATTTCAGGGTCGAATGTCAGAGAAGCCCAAACGTAGGTCTTGTCTATGTATGATGGAACAATTTCAGGATACAAATTTAAAATGTCAGAGATTTTTTGGCAATGCACTTTGTCAAAGTTTTACGAACGTTTTGGGACAGGTATTTACATATCGTTTCACGTTTCCCACGATGAAGGTACTTATTTCAAGAAAATTACAGCTTTCACGTCGCAGCCTTTAATTTAATCCTTTAATTCCACCTTCAATAAAATTGTGGATTCATTCCCAATAACGTGTCGTATGTGAGCATAAAAAGTCGTTTATATGTGCTTATGTCAGGCAGGTGGTCCTGAAACGACAACGTATCTGCGCATTTTCGTACCACGCTGCGAACCGATCTTAACGGGACGTTAATGGTATAAAAGTATCGAGCAGTTATTTGTAATTAGTGTATTTTAACAAACTCACAATCAAACGACCGAATCGATTCGCGCGGATATCACAAAATTTCGGCCATGTTTGAATGATCATATTTTAAGCTCCAAGTGCAACGTCCTACAGCGACCATTATAATTTGAACCCCACCCGGACCCCGCTGGGTTTTTTCCTTATAGTATTTAAAGGGTTCTTGTTCGAATAGGGTTTTAGGTGTATTGGTTGCCGATGGCATACCCCGCCCCGCGGGGGCGGCGCGCGGGGGCCATTCATCATGCATTTTATGGTGGAGGCTTAAAACGTTACATGTCTCGACTATGTTTGGCCTTTCGTGCGCCGATCTTCGGTATTGTGTCTATCAGATTTTCATTTTTAGGATAAGCAGCAATGGCTTTGGATAGACATGTAAGACAGGTGAAAATGTCAAAAAATTATAGATAGGTACCTACAGTTTAGTCATAAATATTGGTAGACTAGGGCATAAGGAATAATTTCTAGAGGGATAGGTAGTACCAATACCTAATACCTAATAGTAGTTAACCATAAGGCCAAGGGTAAGGGTAAGGTAGGGTAAGGTAGGTTAGTTAGGCTCGTTGTAATACAAAATGACATTGAAATTTGAAGCATTTAGAGTCAGAAATAGAGTAGGATTTCTCTTGCTTCAAAAAAGTCCGAAAACAATGAGCAACAGTCAGCATCAAAAGTAGCTTGGCATATGAAAACGTCAAAAGTCTTTATTACAAGGGAATAGGAACTTTGATATCTTCATATGTCAAGCTACTTTTGATGCTTACTGTTAGGTACAACTCTATTCTATGTAGTTAAAAATGGTTTAAGTTCCCTTAGTGGCCTAATCCCCTTTCAATTTAGGTACCTATTACATACGTTGGTAAGTTACCTATATTAAATTACCGCCAGATTTTTACAGGGTAGTTAATTTATTATACGAATACCTAAACACATTTTTAAAATTAGATTTTAAAATCGGCACCCATTGTGAATTTGCAGTGGTAAATATTGTAGTATAGGTACATTACATACTAAACTAAATAATGTTGTAGGCACATATGGATATGACACGTATATTACGATCTCCATCTGAGAATTTGTTATTCTCAAAGTGAGAGTCAAAGCGATAAAAGAAATCGTTGGCAAAACCATAAAATTATAAACGAAAGCGCGCGAATTTAGCATTTAGCGGCAACTTATCACGTTTGCCAGACACTAATCCTGTGATCTGTGAAATTGGCACTTCTAAAGTCCCAAGATTAACCGCAATACCAAGTTTTAATACTTATTCAAAGTTTTGTACTTATCGTAAGTAAGTAGGTACCTACTCGTATCAGTATCTGTGAAAAAACATCTGATCTCGCCTCATATCGTCGCGCATATTATCAGAAATCCGGCGAAGATTGGACATTGAATCTGGGATATCACCTCTCGAGGGCTGCTGTGCATGACAAACCCGCAAATATTTCCACATTTCACAAGGATGTTGTAACAGTAAAACGCTTCAAAGACCTGCTGACTTCGACCGAAAACTAACTTAACCACCTTAGAAAAAGATCCATGGTTCTGCGAAGCTTCAAGCGTACATGGCGCATTTAGATTCTAAAGTATTTCGATCTCAGACTTCGGTAAGTAAAGTTTGAAACCCCGTCGAATTTTCAAAGAGTTCATTTGCATCTTTTCCTGCGTTAACTAAGTTTGTTAGGGTCTTATCCAACGTCGTGTTTTTTTCGTCGGTACCTACTAATAAGGGTGGCCTTATTAGTGGCCTTAAACTTCTGTTATTCCCTCGTCCGTAAGTGTGGACTTACGGACGAGGGAATAACAGAAGTTTAAGTCTATTTACGCAGTTTGATTTAGATTGCTCTTTTCTTTGTAACACAAAAATAAACACAAACGATGGAACATTCACGTTATCGGCGCCCCACAGTCACTTATTTCAGCTCCCACCGTCAATTGGCGCCGCGTCTTACACGAAATGCGAGGTAATCAACGCTTTATTGCACCAAAAAGAAAAGAATACGGGATAATAACATAGTAACACATGTAATAACTGGAATTGTCGTACAAGGCAACGTGCCACGCCTAGATATGTGGCATTTGACACGACGGTTGACACGTTCTACAAATATTGTGATACAGAGTGCAAATACGCTCAAAATGAGCGTTTGCCTTGGTGCAGAGCAAACGGTGGGGCATCATAATACAGAGCAAATGTTCACGTCGATATAAAATTACGTGTCGTTTTGGCAATCATACGTTCCCGGCACTGTGTGGATATGTGCGACATATTGCTGTTTGTTTTGTAACTGTACACCTTTATATTTGTTCACGATTCACGTTTAAGAAACATTGCGAACGCCTCTGCATTTGGGGACGACGTCAACATGACTGCGTAAAATGCAATAAGATTTAAACCACTAACCATAGGTAACTACTAATTTTAACCTTACCTTGTATTGTTCCGGAGCCGCTCTAAAACGTGACAGTAATAAATCAATGATGTAGTATAAAAGAAAGCAATTAAAACCACGTCGGAGACAAAACCGCACATAATCACAATGTGAACCAGCCACCTTCACTATCCCACCTGTAATTTTTAACTGAAGCACACCTCCGCATACAATTGCGACGCGGAAGGATTCTCTCAACTTTTTTGTTTATGCTCCAAATTTTTATGGCCACTAAAAATGTCGGCAAAAACTTAAAAGGCCAGTCATACAATACACTTTCAATTTCTTTATAAAAGAGTAACAAAGAACAGAGCAAGGACGGGTTGAGGTGTTTTTTGATATTCAGAAAACAAAGGAAATGTTACGCAACTTTTGTTCGACTTGAATACAAATTTTTTTATTCCGTAAACCTTGCATGTGATACTGGATAATATTGGTGCCGTCATTCTGAGAATATTTTGTACCGACAAGTTTTTTGATAACGTAAGAAGAGCATTCTCAAAAATTATCTTTAAAGATAGTGCGGCAACATATGTGCCATAAATACCTCGATAATTGGAACTTCTGAATGAAAATATAATGAACCAGATAACCAAGTAATCGGTATACTTTAAAGCACTTAAGTAAGTAACAGGTACGAGTATGGCTAGTTACCAAAAAGACTAAACGTGTGTATCTAAGGTACCAATGTCATATTTAAGGGTCGATCCATATTCGACCATTCTGGATGGATAGTGTTTAGATCAGTGCGTACGAGTATGATCGGCTTCCAAACTAGGACAAATCCGGGAAAACCCGGGAGGATGGCAGCCCTAACTAGACCCCACCTGTAGGCCTAGCACATCATGGGCGCGTGAGTAAGTCGGTTCGAGATAGACTCTCCGTCACTTTCTAACAGCACCAATAAAAAAAAGACGCATAGTCTATCACGGGCCGACATACTCTCGCTGCGGTCATGTACTAGGCCTACTGCAAGGAATAAATACCTACAGATTGCTTCCATATTATCGTCATAAAGTTACCCGTTCGTTTTTTAACCACCTCGCGATCTAAATAGGTACTTAGGTACTTAAGTATCGTAAAGCTGAGCATAGATGATGATGGTTGCCATTATATCACTTATTGATGTGAAAAGGCCAGGCTCACGTCACGATATGAAAAAAAAACTATCAGTAGCTCTAGTATAAGTTCGCAACATTTCGAAACATTAACTAAGGCGACTTCCTGATTATGTCGGTGCGGAGGCAGTACGATATGAGAAAAGTGTCAAATGTCAGTGTCAGCTGTCAGTCGACGCGATACCATTTTTTACTGCGCCCCTACATTTAAATGAGTGCTTCCTGACTGGCGCGGGATGCGCGGTTGCGGGACGATGCGAAGGCGGTACTGCTTCGCTACTGCGCATGATATTACTTTACTACTGCGCAAACGTAATACTGACAGTATTATATCAAGTGGGAATCTTTGCGACGTCAGTAAGTTTACGTCAAAGAAGAAAATGTCACATATCGATCCCGCCCCGCCAAGTCAGGAAGTCGCCTAACTCGAACGCGTTTGCGTTTTGGCTCAAAATGTATGAAAACGTGAACAGGGCCTCTGGTGGTCACTAGTGGAAACTAAAACATTTGTTGCTAACCGATGAACGCGCGTATTTCAAACTCGGTGAGAGCGTTTTCATACATTTTGAGACAAAACGCAAACGCGTTCGAATTAAGTAGTTAATGTTCGAAAAAAACTGTTGTTCTGTCGAAAAAAACTTATACTAGAGCTTCTATGAAGGTACACATTACCCACAGCGGCAAACGATAAAATGTGAACCATCCGATCCAATTTTAAAATTGTACTATACCCGAGTAATTTAATATAGTAAATAAAACATGATTTCTATAAATAATGTATTACATTAAATGCATCAACATGGATATCATGCATTGTAGTAAGTAAGATTGTTATAGATATGAGCTACCCGCAGCATACAACCATTTACATAATATGATGTCTATCCAATATATTAACTGAGCATTCTTCTTCCCAAGTAAATGATCTTGTAGATACCGATACTATATCAATAAATAGCATGATATTGATGGTATTACCATACATTGACTGGTTTGTAGGTATTATTGTATGGTTCTCAATATTTCAGAGGCAGTTTCTCTTGATATGTAAGTATATGGAGGCATATTTTTTTTTCCAATTCCAATCACCTACGTGTTTAGGGTTCCGTATCCACAGCGTAAAACGGGACCCTATTACTAAGGCTCCGCTGTCCGTCTGTCCGTCCGTCTTTCCGTCTGTCACCAGGCTGTATCTCAAAAACCGTGATAGTTAGACAGTTGAAATTTTCACAGATGATGTATTTCTATTGCCGCTATAACAACAAATACTAAAAGACAAAATAAAATAAATATTTAAGGGGGCTCCTAAACAACAAACATAATTTTTTTGCCGTTTTTATAGATGATGGTACGGAACCCTTCGTGCGCGAGTCCGACTCGCACTTGGCCAGTTTATATTACAACGTTTTTACAAAATGGAAGGAAGCTGCTATTTTGCTACTTGTCAAAATTGTATATTTGTTTGTTTGTATAAATATTTGTGGACTATCTTATTTAAATCGACCTAGTCCCAAACTAAGCAAAGCTTGTATGTACTATAGGGTACTAAGTATATACATACCTATATAGATGGTATGTGAGTATGACACTATATTGCACATAAAAAGAATATTTACGAGAAACAAAATGACAAGATATAAAGTCCAAAGGAGAACTTATCCCTCTAAGTGACCTTTTCCAGCAAACCTTCGAGAAAACGAGAAAAAATAATTTAACGCATAAATGCGACAAACTAAATATGTGCAAACACTGATACTTAAAAGAGTAAGAATGTATAACAGTATGTATTATATTATAATACCTATAAAACATTCATTGGTTTATATATTTGTAATATGTAACAAGTATCTTTTCGAGTTGTTTTTTGAAATTTTACTCGTCAACACGTGTTATCTAAATGAATGAACATGTGGATTTTAATTAACAAGATTTATTTGTTAAATTAGTACTTACTTGTTTCATCTTTCTTCAAATTGTTTGTGTTTACTATTACTTAGATTAAGGCGATATATTTGTTCTTCGCTCACGACAAAACGGGATGCAACCCTCTCCGAGAATGGCTTTTTAGACAAATCTCGTTAAATATCTGACTGTGTGCAGGTTTTTTTAAATTTCCTCTTGTCAGTACCTATATGAGGTAAAATACCATCATATTAACTTAATCGTGTCTTTTAATAATGCGTTGCTTTAGTAGGCTGAGGAAAAAAAGGAAAATATAGACTCAACTTTGGATTTATTTTCAATCGAGAAAATTTTAAGCAATCATGTTTCGCTATTGTCAGTACTACAATCATATAGTCAAGAATCATATGTCTAAAAATCAGCCCTTACTGTTTGCTAGTCTGGGCAGGACAGCGTTTCAAAGTCTCCAAATTTCTCAGTGTAGCGCCTTAAATAACTTATTCCGCAAATGATGATACTTTATTTCATGCTGATAAGATTTAACACTATTAATTTATTTAATATTATATAATGTATTTAATAGTGTATGTTTTTAGTAGTAAATGCTCATCTACATAATTAAATATAATGTTTACTATTGATAGGTATTGGAACAAATTACATCAACAAACGGCTCTTAGCACTCCTTATATATCTCGACATACGTTATTAGCGCTACCATATACAAGGCTAATAAACATTAGCTAGTCGGTTGACTAAAACGGGAGTACAGTCAAGTGCAAAAATATGTATCGAATGAATCCTCTCATAAATATGTACCAAAACCTTAATTCACCGACATAAGAGCTATGGGACATCTTTTTGAGCAAGTTGTATGCACCCATATTTTTGCACTTGACTGTACAAGTGAACATTGTGACCATTTGTACATAATAGACCAGACAATTTGTTTTACTTCTAACGTGAGGGGCATAACATTACAGGAACACACTAATTATTCTTTGCAAGTTCGTTGGCGTTCTTGAATTAGCATCAGATGTTGTCGGAACCTTCCATTTTCGTTGACCAAGCACGTTTACTATGGTCAAATTAGCATTGTCCTCGTGTTCATGAGAACATGTCGTTTTGTCCTTTTCGATGAGAACACTTGAATCGTGGGTCCGGTGGTCGTTAAAGAAGCCGTGACGTAGCGCTGTGTTTGTAAACGGTGCCATTATACACCATACTCGTAGTGAATAATTAGTATGCCGTGTAATTAGGATAGTAGCCAGGCAAATGGCTCTTCTCTATAAGTAATGTGACTTTACAGGATTAGAGCTAGAACAAAAACTTTTTTAGTGAAAACGTTCATATTTGTTTCCTATTTTACACCAAATAGACGAAGCTGGACCAACTAGGTATATTAAAGAGCGATGAAAACGGGTAGACTTTCTTCTATCTAAAATTCCGAACAAATTGATCCACTTTGTTTGCTCTTAAGTGTAGAACAAAATTTCATATCATGTCTAGGTGGACGAGGATGTATAGGTATATGTATAGACGTTCATTTTGTGCTAAGCTGGATTTATGTACCTACACCAAAATGCTCTCAAACAATTTTGAATTTCAAAATTAACCACTTTGAATGTAAGAGTATGTTCATGAAATGATTCCTATACCGAAGATTAATAGGTATGGCCGCTTCCGATCGCCTCGCCCACGCCAACCTGGCCCGCTGCCAACCTCGCACTTTAGCCCCTGACAGTGCGAGCTAACACAAGTTTGGAATTAGCCTTCCTTACAGGCGAGTTCTTGTTTGAATCGCTTCACAGTACCTTGCCAACTCTGTCATGTCACATCAGGTCAAAGAGTTTAAAGAGAAAAGCACTGGAACGCGAAAACATAATTGGCAAGTTTAATGACTTCAGTTTGACCTATGTCTTTTCAATATCTCTCATTTTATTATTATTTATTCATTTGTTTCTTAAATATAGGTAAAGACGTCCATTTGGTCTTATAATAAAAAATACACTTTCATTCATTCTCGCAGTAAGAGAGGCGCCTAATTGTGTCTAAAACTTGACTGTCGGCTGTCTACAAATATATATCCAGTTGTGGTTGAGTGCTCAGGAGACTGTTGAGAGATGATAATGTGATTAGGTAATTATTGTACACACAGTCTTCAGCATTATGAATGTTAAATCACCCAAAAAAACACTAATGTAGGTAACTTATTCCATAAATAATCCGCAGGTAGTTAATAAAATAAAGTCTTTGTCGCAATGAACATTTGTTATCGACCAGTTTTGAATTAATCTGTGTATAAAGACACTATCAAGCTATATCCATCGTCTACTTACCTATAATGTTTTCTATAAAATAGTGTTGAAACGTGTTCTAATGATTCACATTACTTGTACGTAATTAAATTATTATCCAACTTATTATACATTATCTTATCGGTGGAATATAACACGTGTCAGTTGGGTCAGTGAATACTATTTCATCCGGCAATAATATTTGATGTCACAAATATTGAGTCGATGCATGCTTCATATTAACATTCTGATAATTTTATCTCAATAAAATGTTCTTGTTAATTCTAGTTCTCACCAGACCAGACTGTCTGCGTTTCTAAAGAAATAAAAAAGAAATTGAGTAATAGAAATAAATTCTATTTGAGCTTTTCATCTGAAACATCCTTGACGACTGAAGCTGATTTTCCTGTACTGTTCACCAATTATCGGTATCATAATTTAAATATTATTTCTGTTTGGCCCTATGGTTGACTGGTAGAGTAGAGAATGCCTTAAGGCATTAAGTCCGCCGTTTGTACTCATATTTTTATTTGCAATAAAATTTAAATAAATAATACGACCTTGACTAATGACGTCAAAGTTTCCCATCTTTTGTTTATGTTGCTTGATATATAACAGGCAAAAATAAAATACCTACGGGTAGATGGAGTCCGTTGAGAATACGTCGCTCGGCATCAAGTCGCCTGGACTCCCGCCAGCTTTCTCAATATATTCAGGTCGGATTTTGTAAAGACGTTTTCAATTGGCCATTTCAGTCAAGAGAAAAAAATAAACAGACAAATTGACGCTCGACACAATTTGTTGATATGTCGTGTGACGTAGAGATTATACACAATAATCTGACAACATTGAATTATATTATATTATTTAAATAAATACATTTTGAATATTTAAATGTTTGTGGACAATCTTAAACATATCGACCTATATAGCCCCAAACGAAGCAAACTTTTACATACTTACGAGATATAGATAAATAGAATCCAATATTCGTGTTAAACACACACATAAATGCCCTGATCTGGATTCGGCACCAACAGGGTTGGTCGCCAAATATCTTTATTCCCGTTTGAAACATAGGTAGGTAAGTTAGGTTACTTAGTGTTATAGCAGCATATGTTAGGTGAGTTCAGTGGCTGTATGTATTATATCCTGCATTAACAAATCGCGACGTAAATAGGCGTCTCAAGATAAAAGACCTTTAGATACAACAAACTTGAAACAACAATCCTACATACAATACCGCGCTAACCCACTCTTTTCAACGAGTTATAAAATCAGTTTTCCCACAATCACGCCGAGCATTTCTGCCAAGCACGTGCAGCTGACTCCTTGGGGAGACGCTGGCATTTAAAAAATAAATATAGAAGTACTGGGATATAACAAGCCAGCTTGTTATATCCTCTCTATAACAACTGAGTGCCCCTTGTTCTGGGCGACTAACAAGCCTTTGAAGTTAAAAAAAACTGTAGGAACACTGTCGGTCGCTTTTAGGTTAATAATGAGTTATGAGTTTCGGAGATTTCTTTATCCACTCTTTGGGAGTTTATGACTTCGCCTCGATAGTGATTTCAGTGGAAACATGAGAACAAGCTGTTATGAGTGTACTACAATATTATATCTAATACACTTTGATATCTTGTTGGTGTATAGGTAAATATGTTGGTAAAGTATTGTTTCTACTATTAACGTCAGAAATTTTTCATTTAACGTACTTAAACAGGTTTGCAGAAATTATTTCAGCTTTCGGTGTAACTCACTCATCAGATGTTTGAAATCCTAACTTTAGGTAGGTAATTTGCATTGTTTATTTATCTCATAAATTCTCACTAGGTAAAATATTCATAGGCATTATATCCACGTGACTCCCTTAACCCCTCATTTTGACGCCTATTCTGACCCACTCAGCTTATCCATTTCTGGCAATTATTATCTTCAGACTAAAACAGGATTAAGTCACTTTGTTAAACATTCTAAATTCAACCTTACTACTAGTCTGTTTAGTCTAAAATTTAATTTGCTTACTTTTAAAGTTACGCTTTCGAAATACGTTACCATCCGTCACCTCTTCTACTTGTCATTCGCACATGGGGTTTGTAACTATACCTAATGCAAAACACTGATACTTCAGGACACCAATGTGATAAAGTAAGCCAAGAATGTTGACTTTGAACCTTAATTCATGAATAATAGAGTCTAAAATTTGTAGTGTACTTTCGTGGACGTCTGTACAATTCGCTTGTTTCCATAAAAGTCGTTTGTCGTTGCCGCAGCGGGGATATCGTTCATTTCCCGATTCCGAGGCGAGCTGCATTTCCTGCGTGCAATCTCGTTGCTTAAGTACAGTCAGCAACCACAGGAATTTAGCAAGCTGTAAGGTATTTTTGAAAACATTACCTAATATTTACTCGTGATGTTACAAAAATTCCATGGGTTTTATAATCACCTACCTACTCTTTTTGTCTTTTCGTTAAAGTCCCACCCAGTGTATGATAGGTAGATATTTAAGGTTAAGGTAAGTAGGTTAGACCCAAGATTTAACACCTATCCCGTCATTGTATTAATATGACTTTAAAAATTACCTAACCTGTGAAATTGTAATTATGAAGATAGGGTATTTAGGAATTTCCATATGTTAACTCGGGTATACGATCAATAGGTATACTAACGTAGTTAGAAAGTGAAGAATTAAGATAGGGTTTATGCGACAGAAAATATTACCGTTAAGGCTAGATATTAGGTTCTTTATGTAGTTGGGTCCCCCGTTCTCTAATTATTTTGTGTAGTTTGCCTATGTCCTGTATATAGGATAAGAACAAAGGGCTTTAAATGTTTTTTTTATCATCAATGTTTTTCTGCAATCTGTACTCGACTCGCCTTTGCACTTGCAATCTCCGCGCCCCATCATGAAAAAGGATAACAACGGATCTCACTCAGCTCAAAATAAGAAAACAAACGATACACACCTATGTAATCAGCGCCAGCGGCTTTACCTCCCATCACCAGAGGAGAGGAGGTGCACGCCTGTCACATAACATGCATGATTTTATTATGTTAATTTTGGGTAACTTCCATTCCGATATGGTGTCAAATATATTAATATTAGGTATAAGTGTAAGCCCTGAGTGGACGTTCGGAGCGGAGCGTTCGGCGGGGCGTGCTGCGCGGCGACTCGGGACACCAGTATGAGTTTCAATTGTTTAACATGCACGCCCCGCTGCACGCCCGAATCGAGCGTCCACTCAGGCCTTACACTGGTTTAGGTACCAGTGTTCGTTTGGTATTGGGAGTATTATTTTCTACCAATTATCGAGATGGTTACCTATTCCTTAGGAAAATCCAATTTCATGATTTTTTATATAAAGATTTACCTAACCTTCCAAAAAGTTACCTAATGTAATTTGTACTAGGATCTTATATTTAGGTAGGTGTACACATAATACATTGTTAATGAGACGCGAGGAGCAGGTATGGTATAAAAAATGGACCACTTCGTTGTCCGTCTGTCTGTCTGTCTGTCAAGATGCTGGCCAAGAACAATCCCATTATTAATTTAAAAAAAAACACGTGGAGGTATCGAGCTGAAATATAAAACCATAATACTCAGATCTACAGTCCCTTGAAGCTATAAAAAATCTAACTTTCAAGTTTACTTATAAAATATATTATTGTATCATATATTTCAACACTCAAGGGAAACAAAATTTATAGAGTACTTTCCGTTGACCTAGCACTATGAAATTTGGCAAGTACCTAATATCGTCTTATACTACAACTTCAGGGAAAATATGAAACTTAACATTTGTAATTAAATCATAAATTATAAAGACTTAATTTAAAGTACGTAATCAATCAATCATCGAGGTTAAGCAACGGTTTGTAATTTATTGCGCGGTCATAAATGTGTGACATAAAAATTTGTTTGGAACCCTAGGTGGGCGAGTCCAACTCGCACCTATCTGGGTTATTTGTTGAGTCTGTTTACGAGCAGATACCTACAGTAGAGAAGACAGAACTTTTTCGAAGGTTTTCTTTAGTTAACTTGAGATAGGAAACCACAGTCTTAATATCATTTCTAAATAATTGGAGTCATGCATAACACCTAACTACAGAATCTAATCGATAACTGCAAAACTTTAAAATCAACAACCTTTTTAATTTCCGAAAATTGGCCAAAAAATCCACCTCGTTAGTAACGGCTATCAAATCACGAATTACCGACCATATCTTCTCAACTTATCGCTACTCGGTTTTCTGTAAATACCGGTGAGGCTAATTGTTGAATTTTAATGAAAAATTATTCGCAATGCGGTTTTTCGATATCGGTTGTAGGTATTTTAACTAGAGGGTACCATCTCACAGCGTGATATTACTTTAATACATTAGGTACTTATTTTATGTTGCATTTAACGCATAAAATGCTTACTTTAGGTACAGGTGGCCATTGGATACCTACTTATTTTAAAAGCCATGTACTAACAAACATCACTTATTCCAGGAAGATAACTTTGCAAGAGTGTGTAATAGTACATTACTTACCAAGGGCGATAAAACAAAGAATGTCTCAGATCGCAGGTATTTTACGCCCGAGCCGAAGGCAAGGGCGATAAATATGCGATCTGAGGCTTTCTTTATTATCGCCCGTGGTAAGTACAAAATTTTATGTCTCCCCCTGGCCAGGAAGTAGGTTTTTTCGCGCGCGGAGCGTGCGATAATGGGAACTTTATGGCCAGGTGTGACATAAAACAATTTATTGAAGAAGTCGTTAAGGTTCAGTTTTGCAAGCTTATTGAAATGACGTGTACCTACCTACTTACTCTTACGTATAAATATTAAATAAACTACTAGTAATATGTTTTTGATTTACTATCAAGGTAGTTCTACTACTAAGGTCAGGTAGTTCGTATAAAAATACTTTTCTATAATATGACAAGATTGATACGGACGTGACCGACCGGCTACCTGAAAAGTAAGAAACCTCCTTTATTTTGTATCCTTCGTCAATAATAGATAGGTTACTTATCCAATTTTCTATCGGATCCAAGCCTACCCCTTCGGAAACGAAAACACACCAACCCTCGCCAGGGAGACGTAGGTTACTCGTAATAGCTAAGAAAAATATTTAACCTCAAAGCGAATAAAAAGACGTCCCTTAATACGGCCCCAGATGCATTCTACCTATTATTTGTTTCCCCAGAAAAGGTTACCTTGCCCAAGAAATATGAATAGGTAAATAATGCAAATCTACTTTCCGGATGGAAGAACGCTTTGCGAGCACGATTTTCTTCCTTCTATCTATGAAAATACACCGCAGGGAGCAATGATATTAGAGCATGATATACAGTGAAAAGGATCGTATCTACTTTGTGGACCTTTCAACTTCTTTATCTCGAAAGATGATATGAACGGTCTTTGTGCAATTTTGTTACAATAACTTACTGGCTATAAGGTCAACTTTGTGTGCGTACTTAGTATTAAATTAAGTACTTTTGGAGTTAAAATAAAAGTACGTTTAAGATTCGCTTCACCAATTTGACAGTCAAACCAGTACCTAATAGCCGAGGTCGCGTGCAGGTGTTTGGAGGTACTCACGTCTAAGAAATGGAAAGTTACGGTCGCATTCAAATGAGTCGTGACTCACAATCGTAGCGTACGCATCCGACTTATAAACCATGACGTCACAGATTACGACGCTCGTAAAATTCGTACGTCCATTGAGCAAAACAATAAAACTCCATCAAATGGTGTCACTAGCCCCGCAAGTTCAAGTGCGCTGTTAAGTTGCACAACAGCCCATAAACGGGGAATAAAAACGTAAATATTATACCATCGTAAACGGTATCGTTTATAATAATAGCGGGCGCATGTTATACGGGTTTAGGTATATTTATCAGTATCGGTGTGGTCGTAAAAGTAAGAGTAGGTAGACTAGAGGCAGACGGTTTTACGGTGACGCGGCGGGATTCCCGTGCAATTATTTGACAAGTGTGTCCACGGCGTGGCTACGTCGGCTCTTGCATTGTCTATAGGTAGGTACTTACCTAGTTAATTGTGTTTTTTTTCATATTTGACAAATATCCGTCATGCGATATCAATTAAATTTATCTTGAAATGGGAAAATATGCGGCGTGCTATCTTTGACGTGACATCAATTTTTTCAAATTATTCTAGTTTATACAAGTTTATTCTAGGAAATGGAAAGCCTTTCGCGCAAATGGAATGCCAATTTATGAAAGTTTGTTACATAAGTTTCTTAAAATATCACGCCGTTAGCCTGCGAATGTCAAAATACCTACGTTTTGTATGGAAAGCGTCCCGCCTTAAGCTACTGAAATACCTTAGTGAAATTAGTACAATATCCTAAGGGAACGAACAAACGTGGGTGGAGAGTGACCGTTAAAACACTAATCTTCTTAAAAAAACAGGTTAAGGTAGGTATAAAGCGCGGCAACAAGGGACGACAAGCAGCCAAAATTCATGTCGAAGACCTCGTAAATTAAATTCCAGAACTAATCCATCCGAGAATACTTTTAGTTATGAGTAGATACAATTTTCATCCACGCTTGAATGTGTATGATAAGTATCATCTCATTAATTTTAATCATTAATGTCAAAAATTAATGTTAATGTACCTACCTAACAGGCAAGGTCTGTTAGCGACTCTATAGGTATTTACCTAGTGTGCCGGTTTGTAACCACATGTATGAGTTGATGACTGAAAGGATAGGTATTATAGTTTTCTTATATTTTTTTAATAGATTGCCATTGAATGACTGAAAAAAACATACTAATTTCTGTTTGTTTAGAATTTGTATAGAAATGTTAATATATTTTTGGAATCGGCCTAATAGCGACCCTACATAGGTACCTTAGGGTAGATACTCTACTCACATGCCCGCTGCCATAGGCCCACCACACAAGCCTCTATGAAAACATTGTAATTATACACGAAAAATTTGTATAAGTATACAGTTGTTTACATTGTACCTATCTAATTACCCATTTCACATTTTACACCTTATTAATTACCAGGCAAGTCGGCTTTGTTTACACGTCTGACTAAATGCATAGATAAGTAGACACGCGGAACGAGTACATAATACATATCTAATGTTGTTTGTTTCAGATGCGCAGGGATAACGGTTGATATGGAAGTGTAAGGTAAGGGAGTTTATTATGAGCTTTTTCATACTTAAGTACAAAATACAACGCCTGCTCCAGCCTAACCTGCTCACAAACAGCACGATAGGGTAGACTATTTCCGTTTCTAAAGGTTACTATAAATGATAGGTATAAAAAGTAAAGTTTCCTAGTTTATTTGTTTACTTTGGCATCTACATGAAACCACTAATACCTATATAGTAATTAACTACAAAGAAATAGATAGGTACCTAGTTATGCGTGTCTGGGGCCATTATCTTCACAGTCGTTTTAAATCAATTAAACGTGCAAATAAAATCAACTACCTATACGCATCGCTAGGTTTCGCAGAAAAAGTGCTGGCATGATATGACCTAGGGTAAGTAAGTAGGTAGCTAAATGCCGTGGCTAAATACGCTACTGAAAACAATCGGGTCAGAAGATAACAACAATGTATGTGTTAGGTTTCTAGGTCGGGTCGTTGCTTTCGTCTGTTAAAATTGTTAATAATAATATGATAGGGTATTTATCTGGCTCTTACTTATATTATGATGCTTTAGAATTTAGATACCTAGTAGGTATTAAATATATTTTTATTGAATTGATGCTAAAAACCTTGAACTTATCAACAACGGTGTGGCCGTAGTACCTAGGTATATCTAACTGATACCTAGGTAGGTACCCTCCTACCAATACACGTAGGTATAACAGTGGCGGACAGCTTCACTGTTTCTTGCGACCGCACATTCAAAACCAAATTCGGTTTTGCGAGTCACATTCGCGCCCATGCGCGTAAAGTATCCGGACCTTAAATATTAAAGGTAAAATTTGCCAGGATGTCGCCGTCGACGGACACGTCTGGGAGGACATCATCATCATCATCAGGTAGGTACCTAAATACTTACTTTAATTACGTAGGTACCTACAACAACCTTTTGTTATATTTTACTTATGAATGAAATGACGTTTGTTTTTACTAAATATCATATTAAAATCTCAACACAACCTGAATAACTCTTACGACCCATTCAAACGTTGGAAAACCCCTCTATCATAAAGGCTCCACTTAAGAGGTCCTTACACGTTAACTGTACGGCCATAAAACACGCGGTCACCTGTTGGGGTCAATAAAGTCGACGGCGCTCATTTGATACCAGTTAAAAAGGTTTAATGTGCCAATTCAGGACGGTTTCATTCAAGAATTTATTTACGAGGTGACGATTCCGTTGTCTTACGACGCAGGGTTGTTCGAGGGACATTTTTATGAGCTTTTTGTGCGGTGTTACTGTTAACCCGCTTCTCACATGTGTTGAAGATATTGGGGTGTTACCAAAATAATATGCAGCGAACCAGAAATTTAATCCAATGCCAAGTAAAATATAAAAGTACCTACTACCTATACGGAAATTGAAACATGGACATGTAGCGTAACTTGCGGTTTGTCTAACTTAAGAAATGCGCGCTTTAAAATCCCTACCTACGTGCAAGTGTGGGTGCTATTTATTCTCACCCAAAAATTTAAAGTAATTTTTCCTCATAAATCAGCAATAATGGATTACTAGGTATTTTACTATTAAATCTATTCCTTTGTTGATGTATTTAATGATTTCATTTTAAATAACCTAAGCCGGTCTCGTGTTTTTCACCAAAACAAACCGGCCCAACATTTCTTTAAAGAAACACGTAGCTCTGCGCCATAGGACATAACTCAAATGACTGCAGCAAACGTCTGGAATACAAAGGAGGATCAGCGCCAAGCTCCGCCTAAAATAGCATGGCCGCTCATTTCGCACACGCCTTCGCCTCTTCATTGGTCTAATAAGCTAAAACTTGTTTGCCTCCAAGCGTATTGACCAATCAAAGCCGCGGAGGTACCAAAATTCTAATTTAGAACTGGATCCGTTTATCTCCCTTCTTATAACACGTGCGAGCAGTGCAGAAAATAATGTGCATGTAGTGGTGAGTGAGTAACGGGTACGGAAATCTGCGTATAGATGGCGTTGTCGTGCACGTAGTCCAGCCGCTGTACGCTAGATGGCGCTGAGTGAGAGCTGCCTTAATAAGACATTAGCATCAGCTGTTTTGTAATTTGTAAGGACAACTGTTTTATTTAGTTAAATTTAAAATTGTGAAATTTATAAAGTCAATTAAGACTTGTTTTAGCTGGTTGTAGAGATATCCTTTCTCTGAACAGAATGGTTAAGCAACTAGGTAAGTAGGTAGATAAGGTATACCTACTCCTCACTCATTTAGCTGCTCTAATAATAGGTACCTAGGTACTCAAGTTCCTGGGTACTTACTGGGTAGGTACATACTCATATTTGTCAGTTGATGCACTTGTTTATTTCAAAAGGCTCAATAAATGTTTTGTAGGAAACAATACGATTTCATAATTTTTACCTAAATTACATTTCTGATGTTCTCATTACCAATCTAGCCGGTCCTATGGGACCTAGAGGTGTACCAATAAGATAATTCGCTTTCTAATAAGACAATAGGTAGGTTAGATGTCATTGGGTACCTACCTATGCAAAAATAATAGGTAAGAATGGGTACTTATGTACGTAATAGCCAATTAGGCAGGCCGTAAGCTTTTTAACACGGACTTGGTATTGTACTATAAAAAAATCGAAGTACTTAAAAAAATGTGCAATCATTTAATTTGTTTGTGTCCGCAAAATAACCAAGGAACGCATTAAGTTATATAGGTACCTACGAGTATCAGCTATGTAACTTAAATGCGTTCCTTGGTTATTTTACCTATTATTTTCTTGTTTTCAACTGGTAATATAGAAATAGAATAGTAGATTGTTAACCAAGGGTTGAAAGCGACCCATTTCAGACGAGATATTTTGGCGCTCGAACGTAGTGAGAGCGCCAATAGTTCGAGGCTGAAATGGGTGGTTTCACCCGAGTTAAACACTCTGCTTTTCATTCCGATTACGAGGAAACTAAAAAAATTCTTTTTACTTAAAATTCAAAATTAATATAAAATTTGAAATTATCCCTAATTAGTCGAAATCAATAATGATTTTTCGCAAAAAAAAAATTTTTTTACCTAAAATTCAAAATTAATGTAAAATTTGAAATCCTTATAGAGTTAGTCGAAATCGAGTATAATGACATTTTTTCGAAAAAAAAATTTTTTTTTAAGTTTAATTCAAAATTAATATAAAATTTGAAATCCTTATCCCTGAATTAGTCGAAATCGAGTATAATGCGGATTTTTCACAAAAAAATTTTTTTTACCATAAAATTCAAAAAAATGTCAAATTTGAAATCCTTCTCCCTGAATTAGTCGAAATCGAGTATAATGACGATTTTTCACAAAAAAAAAACTTTTTTTTACTTAAAATTCAAAATAAACATCAAATTTGAAATCCTTACCCCTGAATTAGTCGAAATCGAGTATAATGATGATTTTTCAAAAAAAAATCTTTTTTTTTCTTTAAATTCAAAATAAACATAAAATTTGAAATCCTTACCCCTGAATTAGTCGAAATCGAGTATAATGACGATTTTTCACAAAAAAATTTTTTTTGCCATAAAATTCAAAATAAATGTCAAATTTGAAATCGTTATCCCTGAATTAGTCGAAATCGAGTATAGTGACGATTTTTCACAAAATAAAACTTTTTTTTACTTAAAATTCAAAATAAACATCAAATTTGAAATCCTTACCCCTGAATTAGTCGAAATCGAGTATAATGATGATTTTTAGCCAAATATTTTTTTTCTTTTTTCTTTTTTTTTTTTACTCGAAATTTAAAATTAATATAAAATTGGAAATCCTGGTTGGCATTGGCTGATTTGGCTGTCGACGTGTTTTGTGATTGGTGGATTCAATGTGGTGAAGCATTTGGATTGGTTAATTTTAAATGTTTTGGAATCAAAAATATGTATACATGTTAGCCCGTGGGGTGCAATGGCCCACTTTCAACCCGCTGCTTAGGTCAAATATGACCCACTTTCAGAGTATGAGGAATGAAAATATATTTTCATTTCTCATACTCTGAAAGTGGGTCATTGTTCATCTAAGTAGCGTGCTGAAAGTGGTCCATTTCTGCTCTAGAGCAGAAACGTATTAAAAAAAAATTGTATGGTGAATCGGAGTTAAATTGGGCAACGGCACTAACCTATACAGCCACATGTACAGATTCTACAGAGATCCTATACTTCTTCAAATGCCTGACTACTTACCATAAACAACCTCCTTAATTTTTTTTTGCCACAGTCAAAAGTAATATCAATAGTTTGTGGCAGATAAAAAAAGGGAAACTATGACAAAGACAACAAATCATATGTCTCTCTCTGTCGCTCTTATATAAAGTTGTATATGACCATCTCGTTCAGTAGGTATTATTATTTGATGTCGAGTCTAATTAGTCTGAGCGTGATCCGATTATTTTTTTATTAAAAATAATAAATGTAATAAAATGGTCCATACACAAACACCATTAACGTCAGTCAATAGTTCCCGCCAAAACGTTTTTTTCACTGACTCAGAAAATGTTTGTGCATATTGTTATTTAATTTAAAAAGTATTTCGCGTTGCAAATAACACAGTTCCTAAGTTTCTATTTTTTTAGATCCTGTCAATATTGTTTTACATCTTGTCTTTTGTGAAAAATGAATCGAAAATGTGCATATTTGATTTTTTTTCTACGAAGCTGGAGGTCCCGGGTTCGATCCCCGGTCGGGGCATTTATTTGTGTAATGAACACGTATAAATTGTTGTGGGTGTTTTCTATGTATCCAAGTATGCATTTATCCATGTATGTATATCGTCGCGTTAGTACAAGCTAAGAAGCAAGTAGAAGCAAGACTAGGTCGATTTTAGTGTAAGTTTGTCCACAAATATTTATTTATTTTTAAATATTTTACTTTCCTCGTATTCGAAATGAAAAGCAGAGTGTTTAACTCGGGTGAAACCACCCATTTCAGCCTCGAACTATTAGCGCTCTCACTTCGTTCGAGCACCAAAATATCTCGGCAGAAATGGGTGGCTTTCAGCCCTTGGTTAACAATCTACTATTATTTGCTTTAAATGTTGTACATAAAGGTGTTACAATTTTATTATCTTGTGACCATACATTTAGGCTTTGAGAAGCCATGCAAAATAAGTGAACTTAATCTAGGTAGGTACCTATGTATAAAACGTAAACAATAAATAAATAAAAGATAGAAGATATATATATTCAATAGATCAAATCTATACCATAAAGCCTATATACTTTATTTGGTATTGTAATGGCATGCACGTCACTTCTCCCTCATTAGTAGGTACCTAGTTTAAATTATAATTCTTAATTGAGTCTTTAGTTGAGTTAGTACTAAACTAATTGCTAGACAAAAGACTAAATTCATATTGACTATGGCTAGACGCTGTATTTATTCGACGGCTGATAATTTAGGCTGGCCATAAATAGTTGCGGTCGCGTGTGCAGCGGCCGTCAAGTTAACTCGCCCATTCGTGAAATTATAAAACAACCTGACAGGCTGTAAAAACTGCTAACAGCTAGTGCTTTGAGGTGAGTAGAAAGGCTGGATTTATTCGGGTTCCGTTTAATTAGGCACCTATTGTTTGGAATTGGAAAATAATGTATAGTCAAGGAAATTTAAAGAGTAGGTACCTACTTTTACCGCCCTCATCCAAAAGGGCTGGAATGGCATGTTTATCGGCCCTTTATTTGTGTATAATCGGCAAAACGGAACCCTAACTCGCGACACCGTGTCAGATTGACATACCTAGTGTGTCAAATTGTAAGACTTCTTTAACCCTTTGACCGCCAAGAACCTATATAGTGGTTGTGTGTCGTCGTGCCCACCACGCCAACAACCACTTAAAAGGTCGGAGTGAAGGTGTACTTTGATCATGAAAAAAATCATTTATGAACTGTTTTAATTTGTTTTATTGGTTTAGACATTACACCAAAAAAACAGTGCTTGGCGTACTGGGCTGTGGCGGTCAAAGGGTTAAGTTATTGTTACGCTTAGCACTAACAAAATGTTAATATATCAGTAAGTATTAGTGTAAATAATTGTTGGTAAACCAAATAAATAAGAAACATAAAAAAATTCTATAACATTAGATTAAGTAGGTATACTTATTCTAGCTATTACCTACTAGGTCAATCCGGGTCAGAGATCAATTCTACTTTAGCAACACGTTGCAGGGAATATGTTACGTTACTTATGTAGGGAATATGTTTCAGAATAGGCACCTACTTGTGACAGCAATAAAAAAAAATAACTGCAGTGATTCTTATGAGTTCTGCGTAGGTAGGTACCTATGCATGATGAGGGAAGATTTTTGTTTTCCTGTAATTCCATTAGTTTTGCTGCTTTGTTCATTCCAACCTACCTATCTACTGCACGGAAAGCCGCATCACTAAAATAATTAGGTAACGTAACTTTTACTTTTGTAGGTACTTATTTTTATTATGCCTACCACACCTTACCGACTTCTAATCCACGTTGTGATCTTAGAGTCAGAATACCTATGTCAATTCCAATAAGTCGGGCGGTTTAAAAATGTGGTGAGAATTACCTACACCTCATTAATATCCATCAAATATCTAAGAACCTATAGATTGGTGGTGGTACCTAATACTGCTATACTTTGACCAAGGATATATGGAATCGACTCGCTCAAGTACCTTTACTTAAAATAAATTGCGTAATGTACGAGTAGGTAGGTATACATACTTACCTACCTGATCCATGTGGCCTCCTGAGCGATTGTCAGCAAAATCTATCGAAGTCTAAATACCTAATGCCTCCAGTGCCTAACATTCGTAATAGAGATGTCCGTAACCAAGTGGGATCCATTTTACTTACCTAACTACCAATCCAAAAATTTGAAATTCTAAATAAATTTACTTGAAAAACGAAAGCCAAGCTCTTAATTATTATGATGAAAAAACGAAACACCTATCTATGTAGTTAGGTCCCAATGTGTTTATCAATATCAATCAATCAGTAGGTATGTATGTCTGTACCCAACGGACGGTAGGTACCTACCTACCCGTATTACGTTACCCTAATAGCCATAATTCTCTTTTAATGATTTATAATCATTAATATTTGTCTATTTTATTTATTATTTAGTTCCTTTTTCTAAAGGAACATTAGTCGATATATCAGACACTACACATAGCCCCTTAATAAGGGGCCCTTATTTTCCTTTAGAAATAGGAATGATCGTCTCAACGCACATAATTGCCAACCGATCATATTAGAATAATTTCCCAGGGAACCTTGATTGGAAACCAATAAACAACAGTACCTAAGTCAATCGGCCATAAAAACGATTCTGCATTCAGTAGTGATGCCTAAGTCATTATCTAACGTTGGAATTGAATGGTTATAGCTTTAATGACGAATTTAATTGTTATGATGCTATTCGTATCAGTTTAAAGTGGTTTTATTGTTCTAGAAATTATTTATATTAGGTACTTGAGAGTAGGGAAATCCTACTAATATTGTAAATGCAAAAGTTTGGAGGTTTAGACGTTTGGATGTTTGTTACTGAATTACGCAAAAACGGCTGAGCGGATTGTGATGAAACTTGGTAGGTATGCAATGAAATAGGGAGTGGACGAAGTCGCAGGCTAAAGCTAAGTACTTAGGTGTTCAGTTTCTATAATTGTACCTAGACAGGTAACGTATATTTAAAATGTTAGATACTATAGTGTAGGTTAAGGTACTCCATTACATTTCTCCACAGTTTTTATATATTTTAGTTTTGTTGTTTGATTAAATATGTTTCACATTAATCTCTTACCATCATTAACAATCTCAGTATATAAGTATACTGTTCAGTATATCTAAATACTGCTCTATTGTGAAGGCCTTAGAGTGCATGTTTAAATATTTTCGAGCACCCTAATGAATAGTACAGACGGGTATACAACGGGTGACTATACAAGCTAAGAAAATAGCTACTTACCTAATTTTATATAAGTAAGTGGGTACCCACCGAAATATACTATAATAAATATACTAAATATTCCTATAAAACGAAAGAATTATATAAAAAATAACATTGCGTACCTACTTGTAATCGTGAGCTCTTTAATACAGCGCACTCCAACCACATATCAAGTCTTTACCTACGTTCTCTTTTCGTTAGGATTTCCACGCAAATAGTCGATTCGCCTTTAAAATATTGCTTTCACTAATCTTATAAACTTAACCTTTTACCTATGTCATAGTGTGCTTACAAACTCTCACGGGATTATACGTCATATCTGGTGTGTTCAGTGTATATTTTAGCGTGCACCAGGTTATCGACTTTGCGTGAGTGCCCCGATGCGAAATTTGTATTCAAAAGATACCTACCATCGAAGTATGCAATAATCGTAAAACGAACGATTTAAACTCTGATTTTGGTGAGTTTTGAATATTTCTTATTGGTAGGTAGGTAGGTAGGTAGGTTGATTTCTCTTCAAGTTGAGATTCTTATTCAGCCTCGCAATGGCTTCTTACAAGTATACTATACTACTTCTTATATTACAGTTTTTTCGAAAACGATCGAATATAAAAATCCAATTTTTTTTATATAGCTCAGCAAGCCCATATATCTAAATGGATTTTTGCTTTACAAGCCGCTAAGATAAAATGAAATGTTGTCAATTATAGGTTCCTCGTTTAAAATGCATACCTACCTACCTATGTATGTAGAGAAATAAATTGGGTCTATGTAAACCCCGGAAACCTTCAAACCTACTTACTTACCCGCATATTCATACTTTATACCTAATAGTTCATCAAACCTATCTTTAAGTAATTGCCGCTAAAATTCTTTTGTCCTTATCACTTTGATATTTATGTACCTATGTCAGAAAGGAACAAAACACATTCTAGTTAACAAATGTTTGTTATTTTTTATGAATAAGAGGGTTAGTTTATAGGTACTTAAATAGTTTGTCGTAGGTATTTATTTTAAAGTCAAAATGCTGCAACATTTTCTATGGAGCCTAAAAAGGCTTTAAATACTTACAGAGATTTTAAAAATGCTGTGTATTTTTTTATCTAATCATTTCTCTCATTTTATATTACCGGCTGAAGGAAAAAAAACGGCACATCTTGTTTTTTGGGAAAGCAGCTTAACCCTCATATACAGCATGGGCAATGTTGCCACGTCTACAGGTTTAATTCGGTTAGGTACGTAGGTATCTGAGTAAAAGAAACATCACCTAATGGAAATAAAATAAAAAATACAAATCTTTAAACACCTTCTATCTAAAATTATACTCATTAAAATACCTCGGGCATTTGTCACCGTGGAAATCACAGGCACCGACAGTTTGGGTTTTGGTAGGTACCTACTTTACAATAAAACGAAACATGAAACTTACGTTTATTCCCATCATATTTAAAACGATACACATAATATATGTAACACAACACCAGTTAAACAGTTTTAACTTATGTGTTGGGCTGAAATGTCCTTAACATTAAGAGGTTTCATCAACAATGTAAGTAAATAGAATGACACGGTCATACACATTTATGGCGTTTTTACTACTTTTAATTATTTAATCATACCGTTGTAAAAAATACGGTTGCTGTGTTTACGACTTAGGTACCTACTCGTAAGCGAGCATATTGTGTCAAGAAATTAATACAGGTAAGGGCTTAAATTAGGTTATTTATAAAATTATTAGGTACTTAGTATTTTTATTCATTTGTATCCGTCAATAATAGACGACAAGAGAACCTGGGCCGGTTAAACATTTTCAATGTGCTTATAATCTATATTCGGGCTCACACATCAACACCTCCGCTAATGTTCACAAAATGAATGAAATCTAAATTTGATAAAAGATAATATCTATTTTAATCAGCTTTATCGTGGTCGTTTACTGACATGATTTTAAATACAAATTAAATGCTATCCTACGCTGAAGGTACGGGAAATAGATCGGGACCAACCCAATAAATTCATGGATTCGTATAGGTGTCTCTCCAAACGAGTTACTGTTTCACATAGCATTGAAGAAATACGCTCCCTCAAGCGGCCGAGCGGAAACTTTCCTATGATAAAATCTCCAATTTAACAAATAATTGAAAAACTTGACTGCTTGTTTGACTTTATTTGAGGGGTGGAAGTTAATTAAAAGTAATTATGTCTGGTTAAATTCGGTTTTAAAAATGAGATCAACAGTCAGTAAACAATTTCAGTTAACGTTTTAAATAAGTACCAAGATGGAGTTAAGAAATATTTACGGACCATGAAATAGAGCACCATTAAGTATATTTTATTTGCATTGGATTGAATACATTGTATTGCACGAAGTATTGTAACTGTACAACTTAAATATGCGCATACTTTTTAGCACCTTTATGTGAAGTGTCATATTAATGGGATTAAATCGATACTATAAAATGTTGATTTATAGACCAGGCTTTGTAAACATTGATAGCCTTATCCTTATTATCTTCCAGTGAGTTCAATGTAAATCCTTTTCGTCCCTCGCTTTCGCCTCTCTTCCCACCTGAAGTTCCATCGCCGAAATACCTGCAAAGGTATAAAATCGTAAAATTACACACAAGAAAACAAACGTACGTAGCATATAAGATATTCGCGTATAACATAGGCGCGTTACGTGTTCCGAATGAGGCCTGCGTGGTATACGCGATACACATATGTATATTGAATGTGCCGGTCGGGAGCGCTGAAGTGCAGTTTGGGAATACCGCACCGACTGATACGCCCGTAAAGTACTGAAGTAGGGACGCCGCTGTAGAGAAAGTAGCATGAGACGTGTTTGAAGATATTGATTTTAAATTATTACAAAGACAGGTCAAAATATCCATTGTGAAATAAAATTTCTGAAAGTTCATCAATCCAGTTTTGTATTCTGCCATGTTTATCTTATGGATACCAAACGTGGGCACTAACTGAACAACAACGGAGAAATGGAGAATCAGAAGGATCATTGGGCAGGGCACATGACATTGACAAGAGAAGGAATAGAGAAGTGGACGAGACTAATCACGGAGTGGTGTACCCGCGAGATGGCAAAAGGAGCAGGCAAAAAAAGCAGCAAGGCAGACCAACAAAACGATAGGAAGACGATATGGAAAGCCCTAGAGCCTTTGTCGCAGGATAAGCTGTATAATTAAAACCGGTTTCCGTATAACCAACATATCTAAGTTTATATAGGTAGGTACAAGATAGAAAACAGTAATATGTACATAGTTATTTAATAGTTAAATAGTACCTATTAAGTTACAGCAATAAAGGCTTATTTTATTCTTGCCTAATTAGCTGTAGGTCGGTAAATTGCGTTAACGAGGCCCAGCTTAGGTCAATAACTTTTCAAAGATATAATTCAGAATCATTTATTTCAAGTATCATAGACCTTTTAAAAAACATGTGTACAGTAATTGAACTTACGTAGATCAAAATAAATTTATACAATGTTTCTCGTTTTTCATTTCAGCAGCGATATAATGATTATTACTTGCCATTAATTTATGACAAGTATTTTAAATAAATTAATAATTTATCAATGTATTATTCTATGGGATGTTTACCTCGTAATATTTTAATGCCATTCCTCATACCTTCAGGCTTCCATTTCGTGCAAAAACTTTACAGCATCCCTCATATTTCTGGACCCATCTCATGCTCTCGCCTCATGTATAGTGCACAGGGTCAATAAAATATGTACGCAGACGCGGCGATGCTGGGCCCTCTCTCCTTTCCTATAACAAGAACGTATTTTTTCTATGCATTCACCGTAGTACAGATAAAGTGTGAAAAAAATTCCCTGTCAAAATATTTATGACATTGTATATTTATGAAATTTTACCTGACCTGTGGGAAAGGTTAGGTTTGGTTATTACTAAAAATGTTTTACATGTAGATGGAATGGTTCAGTCTTGTAGCACGTGTTTATTCACATGTTTGAAGGACAAAATTATAAAAATTAAAAGCGTTTTGTAATGGGATATCTAATCAAACATATAAATAGCACAAGTGTTAATAATCAGTTACTGAAACAGTCTATTTTTTCTGTGTACTGTATGTAGGTACTTGAAAAGGTAAATTTACCTTTCGGTAATTTTTCTGTGGGATAATTTATATGAGCTTCTGGGCAAAGTTCGAGTGTTTTTGATCCCTGTCGGACTAGTTAAAACTGCTTACGTTAATCGTATTTGAAATTGACCTATATATTCTCGTGCTCTAAATCATTGGTTGCAAAACAGCAAAAGCAGGCAATAAATAACTCTACAATTTATTTACAATAAATAAATCTATTGTAAATCATATCTGTAATCATACAGAACGTTTCAAACTCATTGATTTAGACACTATTGCTGGCACTTGGCAGGTCATATCTATGGCATAAATTAATTCTAAATGTGTCGGAATGAATTCTAAATGTGTGTGTCGACGATAACATGAGTACCTAAATGACACTCGCAGTTCAATTGATTTAGAAGCATCGGACCTTCGTGGTAAATAACCGTCTACTTCATGACTGGCTATTGTTGTGTATAAAGGGGTACAAAAATTAAGGATACAATCCAACAACGAAATTCTTTACATTTTTATAACATTTGATATTATGGACCTACTTACTTTAAGGCGTTTCAGGTTAGCGCGTCTCGCAGTTGCAAGTTTTTGAACGGATTTTTTGATTGTTATCGCTTTGATAAGAGAATACAACTCATTGATTTTATGTTCGAGTATCACTTACGTAAAAGCAGCAAGCGATAAATGTAGCTGAAACGGCAATGTACTTAACTGGATTTTTATTCGATTTTTTTCATTTATTGATGCTCATCCCGTCGTGTTTTTAGGGGCATATTACTGGCACCTTTTTTAAATTGTTCCTTTAACTTTGAAGGTTTAGCGAGTAGAGTGCGTAGGTCGAATAATCAAAATACCACTGCAGGGCTTCCACCACCTGTCTGCTCACAATTTTATTATCGGAGCACGCTGAGATTTACCCGTTAAGTACCCATTTTATTTCGAATTTTCGGCTTTTCGCTATGTAGGTATTCATATTACAAGTAGTGTTTATGTGGTATATTGTTTGCCTTTCACGTGATATTCTCTCGGAAATGGACAACCGATTTATAAATGAAAAATAATCCCGCTACAACAGCTTCACGTGGAACTTTATCATCTAACTTCACTAGATTTTCAACTTTATAGCGTGGCCAAATGGTGGCAAATTAGGTAGGTAAGCTGTAAAATTGTAAATTGTGTTAAATGTATTATAGATTTAATCTTAATTAAGTACCTACTATCGTTTTCAATAAAACTAAAACCCAGAACAGAGGTACTACTGCGATGGTCAACATTTTTATCTGCACGTACCAACTGTAGGTACCAAGTAACGTTTGACAGCAAACGATGTCTCATTAAGAAGAGGCAGCGCTCGTTGTTCTAAGTTACTGGCGGCGGGTGCAGTAAAGTAGCGGGTTCATTGGCGAGCAAACACGTCGCAGAGGGTTAGGTTAGGAAGTAGATATCGATTCGTGGACCCCAATTTATCTTACCTTTTTACGTTACGTTTTTCTTGTGCATTTATGTTGTGCATTAGCATATGTGATTTATTTAATAAATGAAATGCATTCTCGTGGTAGGTTTTGAATTTTGAAGTGGTAACGGAAATTATCTTTTACGTATTTTAACATAGCTTTACAGTAAGTAGCATTTTTAAATTATACTATTAATATTGAAATATATACCTACGTACAAAATGTAATCTAGATTAGTTTATTTTTCACACAAGGAGTGATTTTGTTATTATACTACCCAGCTTGGAATTAGGTAACTGAATAATTTATTAGGTACATTCAGTTTATGTTAATATGTACATACCTACCTATTCCTGAAAATATATAAACCTGCCGCTCGGTGCACCGCGTACACCTGACTCAAACTCATCTGATACTAAGCAAGCTGCCGTTAGTAACTAATTTTACGAGATATCTGGGAATAATCACCTCCTCGCGTACTTATTTAGGCGGTACAAGGCCCCGACAGCACCCCGAGTGCGTTTACCTCAGCTCACCACAAAAAGCTTTCAAAATACCTACGTTTTATTCAAGTTAACGTCGCTGGGCTGACACACATGCACGCCTATAAAATAGCTAACTTATGCTGTTGATATTCTCTTATTTACCTCCCGCGATATGATTTTAAAGCCTTAACGACTCTCATACATGCTAACTGTTTACATTACAAAAAAATAAGAATGCCTTGATAATAAAGAAGATACCTCAGAGTTAATATTTGGGTAGATTAAGAAAGTCGTTTATCGAAACAAGGTTCTTCGGAAATCGCAAGTTGCGCAAGCACTTAACGGGAGGTCAGGCACGAGAACAAAAAATTAAGCTACTCGAGGTGCCGGGCTTTCACGCTCGATAAGGCGAAACTCAATTATTTTTCATATTTCGAAGGCTTAACCGTTCGTAACGAATTCAAAAGATGAATAAGGGGCAATAAATATGAATTTTTAATTTGTCATCGATGGGAATCTGAGCAGGCGTTTCTTTCTTTCGAAATTATTAACACATAATAATGTATTTTTATGTTTCCTTTTAATGGAACGTCGGGGCTATCGGCGTTGTACAAATGCCCGGGGTTCGAGATACGGCCTCAATAACGCTTCATGTTAATGGGCCTGTCCGATGGAGGTGCGACTGGGCTGGGCAACCCTCCGATTACTCGCCGCTAGCTATACAAGCCTACCTACGGCACTATACGGACTCATATGTGGCCTCCGCTACTTTACGACGGAGGTAAGTATACTTTGCGTCTACTTACATACCTACCGCCTTTTCAGAGACTTTTCTCCGTGACCTCCTGAAACGTAGCGGCAAGGTTAACCTGCTGAGATCAAAGCGAGTGTAATGTACGTGGTGGAGTTAGCTACCTAATTATAAAGTAAAATGCGGATGTCAGCTTCAATATTAATAATCTTATTTTTTATCTGCCGACGACGACCGTGAACTTTATCGCAACGCTAAGATATGACGTTTATAAACAGCCATTTGGGTCGACCTTTAAATTAAACATAAAAATAAGAGTTTACGACGGTTAATCGAAATAATAATTGTTATGAAATCTAATAAGGTCTTTCATTGAACCAAAACGAAAATAGAAGCCGCCCCGCTCCGCACCCGACAGGCGTACGCAGGCTTAATGTGCTATTAACACTTTATCTAACACGACCGAAATATCGACATGTTTTGTTGTTATTCTTTTAACATTCTATAACTCAGTACTTATAGCTCGCCGTACAAATGGATCTTGAAAAACAACCAGTTATTTTGACAGCATGCCTTTTAAGACGGGTCGTAACTGCCCAAGAAAATAAACAAAAACGTTCCCTACTTCGTAGACTTAAAGATCGATTCGCATTCTCTTCGATTTCGCATTGCGTCATTCGAAGAAAATATTAGATTCTTCACTTTAGTTACGCTAGACCTTTATTTTAATTTGGAATGAGCTTTTTATATAGGTAGGACTTTCGGGAGAGAAACTATTTTTCATAAATGATGAGGCGGCACTGATTGTGTATATTGGATAAATATTTTTAAGAAAAACTTTAGACGGGGAAAAATGTGTGGTATAATGAATATGGATTCTAAGCCGCGTCGACACGTGTAACCAATCGGGCAATGATGGCCGGCGACTGCCTCGCAATCAACCCCGGCCGAGTTACACTTTGAACCACTTACCTAGGGATAGGGACCGGGCTGACAAGGCGTTAACGAAGATTACTCACTGTCGCGACTGTGTACCAGTTACAAGTGTATACATTGAAATATAACAAGTTTACATATTTATGTTCGGTTTGCGTCTTTGTACACTTACAATACAATACAAATATTCTTTATCTACACACATATCATAAATCCTCTAATATGCGTTCGGAAACCGTAGAAAATGACTCTCATTTCAACATTCAATGAATTTATGGCAATTTTCTTATCTGTGGCTAAGGCTACAGCAGTAATAAAATATTTCATTTTAATCTCATATATGATGTTAAAATATCACGTCAAACAAAACTGTCAAAATTTAAATGTCAAAGTTGACATGTCCCTATTCTAGTATCACTGAAAATTCAAATTCAGTCGATGCGAAATGTCAGCTCGATGTTTTTTTAGTATATATCGCACGAAATTTGAGCTAGGACGACATGATCATATCAGAATAAGGACTCTTTACTTTTTAAAATAACATTCAGGTATCGGTTGCCAGTTCTGATTTCGATATTTCCGCAACCGTGCAAAAAAGGTTGTATTAACACAATTATTGTATTTATTTACTACGGTTTCTGAACCCATCTTAGAGTAATTATAATATGTGTGTAGATAAAGTAATGTATGCAACTGTACATAATTAGGCATTAAAACACTCGTGTGACCTTATTATGAAACTCGCCTTCGGCTCGTTTCATAAAACACACTCGTGTTTTAATGCCCCTTATTATGGACCAGTTGCATAAACTACTATTATTGCACACCTCAATTAAAGGACACAGTACTGTAATACAAAATCACAATAAGTTAGTGTAATAAGTACCTATGCAAAGTCTATGAGTAGCCACCGAGGTTATATATATTATCTGAGATACTTATTTTAGGTACCAACTACTTATATTAATAGGATTTTAATAAGATGCATTACATAACCTCCCCAAGTATATAATAGGTACCTAAATTTAAAAATAAATGGAAATATGATTACCTAAATACGTGTCGTATTTGTATCAAGTAGGCATCGTTACAAAGTATCTTAAAACTAATATTAAAAAAATAATCGAATTACTGTTCTGCTTAGTGCTAATACCTACATTTCTTACTAGGCATGGCTATTTTCTACTAAAAATATGATATTTATGGTAATATAAACGGTAAGCCTATTTATAAGGCACGTTGGATAATTAAAAGCTAATATTAAATACCTAGATATATATGCTAGTCATAACTAGAAATCAAGCATTTTATGAACTTGGTAGCTCGGCCGGTGACGGCTTCTTATAAAACCAGTAAGACCGTGGTAATCGATACGTACGGGCAAAGTTGGCGTAATACATGATTTTTCGATTTTCCATGCACGAGAGCTTAGCATTGTCCAATTAATTTTAATTGTTTTGGGATATGTGGATACATTTTAATTACCAACAGAGATATCTATCGCACGATTTACGCAAAATGTTTTAATTCGCCTTATCAAACATTTAAGTCTCGGCGGATATTTCGCTAATGAATACTCGGCTTTACGGTGAAAAGAGTGTACCTACAAAACACAGATGTGTATAATGATTTAATTTCGGCAAAATCGCGTACGCCCGGCGTGCTATTGGTTCTTAAGCTTAAAATTAATCGACTGGGTACCTTATTAACATTTTTATTGAAGGCTTAATGAGATATTCTTTTTCGTCCCGACCGTCATTTCCTAGCGGCATTTTTCATGAGGAAATGGCGTTTCTTATGCTATAAATTGTACTAAATAGAGTATGAATATTGTAACTGAATCATGATAAACATTTTTTTTTTATAAATAACGTATTTGTTAAATATTCGTAAGATATGTCGGTTCAAGTAAAGATAAGATAAGACACAGACGAGTTTTTGTAATCTGGCTGTAGGTATGCAATCTTGGGGTTGAGTGCTTAAAACGCGTCGCTTGGAATACGAATCATTGGAACGTTTTAGCGGAATAGGTACCTAATGTTACTTGGGTAAGTAAGTAGGTGCATAAGGTGTCCAGTTTTAATTCCATACCGTAACTATCACATTTTTATACCTACTATACGAGTATCGGCACTATTAGACTTATTTAGATAGTTAATTAATACGAAGTAAGTAAATACCTAATATATAACTTATGATAAATACTGTTAGCATGAATATTAAGTATGTAAATGTGCTCCTAATTATTGTTATCTTTAATTAAATTACGATTCGGTCTATGTATAAAACCGGCCAAATACTTACGTGTCGGACACTTGTTACCTACTACTTTGACACTTTTCTCTAACGGTTGACTTAAATGGTTTTTTTAAAAAGTCGAGTTTTTATTTTTCAAGGCCTCTTACGCTAATAGATGTACCTACTCCACATGCAATGTTTTTTTTTATATTTTTTTGTTTGAATATTTTTTCGTAATTTTACATCATTTTTATGTATAATAAACTTTCCTGTCAAATTTCATAATTATAGTGCTTGTGATGATTTTTATAATTTCAATTTTCATAAGTTTAGTATAGTCACTGAGTGAATAGGCTGTGACATACGGACGGACGAACGGTCAGACAATTAACTAATAAACAATAAGGGTTCCATTCTTGCCATTTTGGCAACGGAACCCTGAAGATGTAGATATGTATTTTTACGATAAAAGATGTTAATGACTTTTGGCAAGTATGTGGCTCATTGTTCCATGAATTTTACGTAGAAAAAAGAAGCCAAAACGGCCAATGCCAGTTCAGTACTTAGGTATAAGATACAAATCTAAACTCAATTATTTTAGACTATAAGGTACCTATAAAAAGTTGTACTTAAAATAAAATAACATTAACATTGCCTGCTACTTAATTTTAATGGAAATTTCTTAAGTATGTCTGTTTAATGTTTGTGTAATTTATGTATTTATAACTAGAAGGAGTGATTTGGTGGAGAAACATATATATGTCAATATTCTAAGTCACTACGTGTGTCTTGGTTAAAAAGTAGATACTTTACTAAAACCACAATTAAATTAGCATTAATGTATTCGTAACGTTCACACGTGATGAGCCCTTCTAGAATTCACGCACCGGATTGTCAAGTGAGGGCAATTGAAAAAACATAAAAAGGCTATAAAATCGATCGTAAAAGAATTGTCATTCCGGTGCGCGTTATATCCTTGCAGCAGAAGCGGTTTCTACAAACGGCCTTTTTGCCGATGGTAAAAAAAGGGTTAACTGTAACTACATGCTGAATAAGGGCCAAATTACCACGTTTATTATTTCAATACGTTACTAAATGTTTCAGCACGAATAAAATTAAGTTCAAACAAATAAAATTACTTACTGAAAACGTGCTAACAACGATACAATTTTAATGATAGGTACACCAATTTACCGATTTTAGTGTTATTACAACTAAACGACGTTTAGTTTCAGACTAAAGCCACTTTGAGGCTAATCTCTTTTTATTTTTTGAGTTTTATTCCGTCCTTATTCGTATCTTGGAAAGAAACTCAATACGAATTCCTATCGAAGTAAAGATAAAAGTTTTAAGAATTTATTTAAGAACGCGTTCCTTTCCCTGTAACTTTGCCCATAACGGTCCCGCTCGGAGCGAGGGCAACTCGAATCCAGAGTAAAATATTCGTAATCCTGCTCGGCTCAGTATTATCAGAAGTTCGGTACCACAGATATGATATCTTGGTTCGGTACCTACTCGCAATGGAGACTAGAAAAATGGTCCTACATACGCATCCATTAAAACAAACGTAACTTATATTCGTTAAACCGTAAAATTATCACCATCATTTATCATTAACATTTCTGAATGTGCCGTTGCCACATTATTACAAACTTCGATAACAAACAAGGTAGGTACAAATAAATATGAACTAATCACAGGCTCTGTGATTCATGTAATATTTTTCGATGACGTAAAAAACCGAGTAGGTACCTACTAAAGTTACTTAGGTATTTAGAGGATTGGCTTTCATAACTTATAATTTTAGGAATTATTTTTTAAGTGATCCTAAGTTATTCTCCTCTTTTCCTATTATAGTACAATAAATGATGAATAGGTATCATCATCAGCCTATATACGTCCCACTGCTGGGCACAGGCCTCCTCTCATAGATGAGAGGGATTGGGCAGTAGTCCCCACGCTGGCCCAGAGCGGGTTGGGGACTTCACATACAACTTTGAATTTCTTCGCGGATGTATGCAGGTTTCCTCACGATGTTTTCCTTCACCGAAAAGCTAACGGTAAATATCAAATGATATTCCGTACATAAGTTCCGAAAAACTCATTGGTACGAGCTGGGATTCGAACCCACGACCGCCGCTTGACAGCCGCATGCTTGAACCACTGGGCTACCGTAGCTTAGGAATAGGTATGTTTATTTATAATTAGTCAAGAATATTACCTAATATATACAAATGTTTGAATTGAAAATCAAAGATAAGTTTTATGTCGAACAATTTTTAGTTATAGCACCCACTGTAATTGTCAAAAAAATATTATGATTTTATGATCAAAGGCTTGGTAGGTACCTACCTACTATAAAAACATTTATTTTTGATCTTGGTAAACAAAGCTGGATATTGTATAAATAAACTGTGAAAGCACGCTAAACACTGTGTTTATGAATCATTACATTAGAGTTACCCTCTCATCTTAATATCGATGTCTTTAAATATGAGCGAATTCGTACATTATAGATAAAGTAGGTACAGGAGTAGAAAAAGCTATAAAAATCTACTTACTCAAGGAAAGCTAATTATACGTCCATACCTACGTGATTATCCATCCATTACCTACTCCACGTCTCTGGTCCCAAAACTTTGTTTCCATTAGTTTGATTAAGAAAGATCCGACATGTGAGTATTTAACTTTTAACTACCACAACATACATACCTATAACGAGTTTGTGCGCTTCCGCCTATCAGCCACAAGCATCTAAACTTCACATTCCCGCACCAAATCAAGTAAAAGACGACCTAATGGCTTACATGTTTTAGGTCTTTTTAGATTGTTTGGTTGATGGTACTAAGGCTTTTATGGGTGAGGGAGCGATGTATCGATTGGTAGTGGCCGATACAACGGCTGCTATTTACGCTCCTTACCTATTTATAAAGCGGGCTATCACAACCCGGCTCCCTACCTACAAGGTACCTGCAGTACCGGTCACATACGCTCCTCTCGTATTACATTCGATGCTTTTCTATTCTATTTTAAATTAGTATTGCTATGAATGGTGATTGTAGGGGTGAATGTGCTTTGTCAGTCTTCTTCACATTGACGACGAAACAAAAGGGGAGCCTCGTTTGAGTTTATTAACTGAACAACTACATGTATTGAGTTAATCAAACTAGGCAGTTCAATTTGTGGTTGAAGATATAACGTATGGTTAAATTTAATGTCGGGCAACAAACGATTAAAGTATTTATATTTTATACTTTTCCGGTGTCTCACCATATTAGATTTATTTCAAGTAGGTAAGAAATATTGGGTAGCATGTCAAGGCATTCGCAACCACCATGTTTACCGAAAGAAAAACGAAACTATCCGATATTAGATTCGATATTTTATATACCTAGCTAATTTAGACAATCTTGTTTGGTAATCGCATTTTTTTAAATCGTAATACGTACCTATTTCTGTTTGTTTTCAGCCTATAATTTCCTAACCTCTTCTTTATAGGTACCTGCTTGTGTTAGTCATGATTTCGTGTTTCGATGTGAAAATAGGAGGTACCTAAAGGTACCCGTTTATTATCTCCAAACATCTCACTGTAACACCCTTGTCACAAGTCCCTACTAATGTGCATTGTGGTATTTAAGGCACATAAGTGTAACAGCCCCCTTAATTTCATCCCACCTGTTAGTTAGATTCGTCATCGCCCCAGAGATGTCGTTGCCATCGTTAAATTCGAGTGTAGTTTATCATGTGCCGGCGCCTGCGCTGGCTTCACGCGGCACGCGCCGCGAGTTTACTGTCCATAAACCCAAACTGTTAGAGCTCATTTTTCTTGTTAACGAGCGCCGAGAATTGTTTATAGTATAAAAAAGAGCATCCGCAGGCTCGATGAAATTAACGACCTGAAATATTTACGTTTACTACTGCGAAGGCGTGCAACTAGCAACCCCCGCCTAAAACTTACAACATTCGGAAACAATATAAGCACTAAGTTTCGCTTACGTCGGAACTGAAGGAGAATTACGCAACGCCCCATATATTATTAAAGGCGGCCGTAAAATGCCTGAGTTACCGATTCCATCGACATTTAGTGTGGAACAATCGGCCGTAGTCGGTGAGTCAGTCGGCGCCCGAGGACGGACTTGAAACTACGCCTACAAATCGGAAAATATTGCCCTTGCCATGTGTACTAAATAAACATTGAGAAGCCTACGCAAACCGGGCTGGGGCGACAATGTTTTGAAACTATCCAGGAAACTGTCACACCGCAAGATATGCGAAATCAGCAATAACTTAGGTACCTTTAGGTATTTTGATCACCTCAAATCTATCTTCTCAAATAAATCTAAATATTACATTTACTTCTAGCAACCCAATGACACCGAATTTCTGCTCCAAGATAATGTTTGGAATCGATCTTGGATTAGTTCGCCACAGAGAGTCGGTGCGGAAACCTACTACATTATGAAGTTTTGATTAGAAGAGTTTTATTCCAGACGTGATCCGTTCCGAGGAAGCGAAACATTGTCGAGCCCTTGGCTGTGTCGCGAAGTCTGTTTCGCGTTAACCTTAATTAAATATTTTAATATATTCCGAGCGTTCTATGAATTACTCCCGTGCGTAGCCAAATAGGTACTCATACAGAATATTAAATCGGGACATACTCGTACTTATATTTCCATCTGCGCACAGGCTTTTAATTAAAACACATAATAATCGCATGGAAACATTTTTTTTAATAGAAGATAAGCAGTATCAATTGTGGCTACCGCACGTGCCTCTAAAAGATTTACCGAAAAAAAGTGTGATAGCACCTACAAAAGATGTTTAAAAACAATTAAATAGTCGTAAAAGCGGTGGATTCCCGTCGTAATCGCCGTGTAAGTCTGAGTCGTATCTACGAGATGATAAACACGCCTCTCGTGCCGAACGTAAAATATCTTTTGTTACCATTTTATGACAACAATTATGACCTATAAAATGTGCGGCGATTATACGTAGCGATTCTTGTGGTCTCTCTGTCATCAGGCTGTTCTGTGGTGTAGCTACTACTGACACCCGACTTCTATGAAAAAAATCTTAACCCACGCTACGTGCTATTTGAATTTGAACTTTACTAAAAACTATTTAAAGCCTTATTTAAATGATGATCATCGTCACCTACGGAGCTACGACAAACGAAGAGCGCCGCCATTACGAGAACCTTGACTTTGTCTTTTAAGTATTTATAATTTTCGTCATTCGACGATGTTTATTTTGGTTGGAACGGTACGTGAAAGAGAACGATGAGAGAATTCCCTAAAATATGGAAATAAGATATCTGCGAGGGAGCTGATGCGTTTATGAATACTTGCCTTATTGCCAGGTGTTGATTTATTTTTAAATAAAATATATTATATCTAAATAAGATTAACGATTCAATGTTAGCATGACACGTTTGTACGAGTAGGTACAGTAGTACCTAGATACACGCTCAAACCCGTGTTTCGAAGCAAATTTGTTTAGCCAAGAGCACCTTATTTGACTAAATAATGCAAACGGCAGTGTTTACAAAGCTGATGTGTTAAAATTTCACGTGAAAATGCAGCCAATTTGGAGGATGGGACCAAATTTGTGTTGATAGTTGTTATCTACGGCACCCATCTCTCCGGGTACTGGTTACAAAAAAGTTTACAAAACAAGTACTTAATAAGTATGTTGTTTCTCTTACATTCCAAGGTATTTTTGGGGCCACTTAGAGTTTTTTTTTGTAAATTGCCTGAATTCATTTGGATACTTAAATATATACATTTGCCTACATTAGTAATATTGGTTTAATTAATATGTATTGTAATAGGTATTTCATGTGTAGGTAACTGTCGGAATAGAATGTTTTAAGTATAAGTATTTATAATCCGTACAGATCCGCCTCCTATTTACCGAACTTATTGAATTGAAATCACTTCAAGTAATAGGTACACATATATAGAGGTACCTAATATACAGTGTGTTACCGGCAAGCGGGCTTTTATTTAAGTGTGGTATTTAAACGTAGTTTCTTAACCTAACCATACCCTTAATTTTATTAATAAACCAAAATTTCAATTTTACTTATTTGCTAACAAAATTTTAATAATTATTTATTAATAATTGCTAATGGAACATATTAATATCAGTTTCAATTAATGCCCGCTTGCCGCTAACGCACTGTATAAGTATAGCAATAGGAATATAGGTATATGAGTAATGGAATAATTTCATTTTCAGTTGTTAGATGCACTGCCAACTATTTTTCTATTTTGCCTTAAGGCGGAACCCGCCTTTCGTACGATAAAGTTTCTTTTCTGCAATAAAATTTAAATAAATAAATAGATAAGTACCTAAATCGCATGAGGTGCTTTTACCTAATATTTCTTAATTTATATTATCTACGCACACCTTATATTATAATATAACAGATACTGAAATGAGGTAAACCGTCAAGGTTAATAAGTCTATATACCTAGGTACTTAGGTATTTATTTTAACCAGCAGAGCAACATGTACATATACCTACGCTAAATCTTGGGATTACGTAGCGGACCTCCCAGGCATCATTCAGCATGCAACTGTACTCATACTGGGATAACCCTAGGAGGATTAATGAGAGCAACATGTATAAATTGCAATTGTCTTTACTTTGACTATTAATGTATTTAATGTTACTCCACTAACTATCCTGCAAAATATCTTGGATAATTTGCTAACCTGCCCTTTAGCAGGCGGCATGCCTGGCATTTAGTATTTGTTTATGGGTAGTGTACAGACTGTACAGTTGTATATTCGATATCTTAAATGCCGACAACTTGGTACCTTATAATATGAAAGGGCACTCTGGTATTTCGTAGTAAGTATACCTACTTTTCTTGAGTTTTCAGTAACACCAACATTTTTTCAGTTACTCTATGCTATATGATTGGTATATTTTTTTAATTTAAGTGATGTTATTTGTTTGTTTAAGAGGAGTCCTTGAGGCCTACTTGTACTTGCAGAATAAACGTTGGATTTTGATTGTAGGTACTTCGTATTAATTTGTACTTCCCTGTTCGAAGTTATTGGTGGGTTCTTGAAATACCCCGATTTTTTGCAGGCGTGCAAAACTAACAATCAGAAATTAGCTTCAGTGTTTTATAAATTTTTAGATTTAATAATATTTATCTTCACAATCTTCACATTAAAGTTAATCATATCGTTCATCCATTGCTTATTCTCATTCTGTGTTAAAGCTCCTCATTTCATAATAAAACTTTAAATATGTAGGAATGCTTCATTTCCCGACGCTACCCACCGCTCTAGCCGCCGCAGACGCTGTTTCATATTCTCCCCGCGCTCCCCAACTATGTTCGAAAGAGTCCCGATGCCGAGCCAACGCCTACATTACATATTTCGCTGTTCGTACACCATTCTATAACATACGTACGTACATCAGTTATAACTTTAATGTAGACTTTATTCATCTCGTTACAGTGCCTTAGTAACCTTATAAGCGATATCATTTGTAGTTTGTTAGGTAACAATAATCAACAACTACCTAAGCTCCGAGTTCATATAACCGGGACCTATTTAATTTTAATTTAATTTTAAATTCTTTATTCAGATAACTGGGGTCCAATTGGTTAGTAAAATACATGTGAGTAAATCTAGTGTTAGTGTTTAAGGCAAGAGTGAATAGGCATTTTCTGGGTGAGCTCGCTTCATCGTCGGCCTCATCTTTGCCCCCAGGCTAGATGCTGGCCAAGAGCAATCCCATTATTAATAATAAAAAAAAAGCTAAAACCTTAATAACCTAAATTAAAGCTGGGTTAGCTATAAAACGGGTCAATTTGTATAAGCAAATTATATACCACACTGAGAAAACAGCTCATCAATAATTTAGGTGATTCACATAAAGAGGGGATCAAAGTGACAAATCACCAAACAGTATGATGAAAATTTTAAATATTATGGTGAAGCTAATAATATAATTGCACTACTCCATGATTATGTGATTAGCTTCATTAAAATTTTCATCATAATTTTTGGTGATTTGTCACTTTGATCCCCTCTTTATGTGAATCGCCTAAATTATTGATGAACTGTTTTCCAAGTGTACCCATTTTATTTGCTTTTGATCATACTTACTTAATTATCAAAGGTTAAATACCTAGGTACGCAGAATGCAAATGCGTTGTCTGTAATTTCCGAATTTCCATAGAATTATATACGCGGATTAGCAAAATTTAAATATACAAAAGCTGCTTATTATACTGTAAGGGTAGAGGAATGCTCCATATGCTAAGAGGGCGCGTGTGCAAAATGTTTCATAAGGAGGGTCGAGAGGACACTCGGAAGGGAGGCATAACTTTATTTTGAGGTTAGCATAATTAGAGTTGTTTGCCAAGGACCGGCCTCGGTACACAAATCCCGCCATTTGTTGCGTAAACATAATAAAATGTTAATTGTAATTGTAGCTGGTTTGGAGTTAATTGAGACGGGAAAACACCTAAAATTGGATAGAACTGAATATGGACTGAATGAGACCCATAGGTACAGTTAAGACACGCAATTTCTAATAAAGATTCAATTGTTTTAATACTTTAGTTAAGAACCATCCATTCATTAGTATATAGGTATTAAAAGTGCAGTAAAAACCATTTGTTGAGGTAAAATTTTCTTCACGTTGTCGATGCTTTTTCCCTATTTATTGCTCAAGACGTAATAGTCCCTTGAACGTGGTAAGCTTATAGCAGACTTAGGCACTTAGGCAGTTGGCTGTGAGCCGAACTGGTTGGAACCACATTTCAGTTTAATCAGTATAGTCATCATCATTAGTTGCGAGACGGGCTTGCGGATGATGATGAATATGAGTATTTAATTACCTACCTACGTTAGTAGAGACCACTTTGTTAAACTCGACTTCCATTTTTTACTTAATAAATCGTTACACTGATTTCTTACAGGTATATGTAATGACACTATTGACGTTATAATAAAATGTTTTCATCCTACCCTAGGTATGTATTACTTTTTTTGTTGAAACGTAAACAGTGCATCTACCTAATTATTATATACCTAACAATGTAAAGAAACACATACTGTTTATAAATGTAGAATTTTTCCCATCCCAAAGCATCCGGCACCATCTGTTTCATTTAATAATTCCTGCAATATCTTTTGTTAAGAAATTCACTAACCCCAGAAAATTAAAAAAAAATCTGTGCTCCCAAGATGGCGGAACAACGAGCATCAGGTGTTCGTAAGTGATCCGAAAGAATGGTATTATCTGGAACATATACCTACCGGAGCCGGGCCTAACTGTCACGGTTCCCCACTCGGAATAAATTACATCGATTTTTTCTTCCTGCCTGCATAAATACTACTTTACATTACCGTCTTACTCTTTCAAATCGTTGCTTTATAGATTGGAAATTTAAGCCGCTATGCCCGACAACTGTTTATTAGGTCCAGTATGTTGTTGCTAGGTTGATAGACCTAGGTGATTCTAATTAGCACATGACATGAATCAATACAGATAAGGAGAAGAGAATGGGTTATTTTATAATATTATAAGGAACAAGGTCGTAAATTACGACAAATCAAGCTACATACATACGTCTATTATTCTGTTCGTCTGAGTGATTATGAATAAGTAAATAATTTTGCGTACCTAAGTATCGAGCAAGTTTAATTCCAAAACAGTATTTTATGTAACGCAAGTGTGTAAAGAAAATTTAGCGTTATTTTCTCCGACGAAAAACAAATACATTTGTCGTCACGAAACATTTCAATTTTCACCGAACGGCGGCATAAAAATGCGTTAGGCGGTTTTCTCGTCTCACAAATGACGAGTAAAAAATAGAGAATGCGGCGGCATCACATTGAGACGATTTGGGACATTTTGTTTTCAATTTTGTGTCGACCTTTCGTCCGGGCTTTGACCGAGCATCGAACGGGGAGCTTGTCTAGACGGCCCGCTTAGAGACTTGCTGGTAGGTAGGTACTCGTACAGTATGACGGATGTGCCGTGCACTCAGGCGTAGAGCCTGATACCGACACAACAACCTATTGCTGTCGGTACCTATGTCTTACAGTGCTAGAGAAAATAGCGGACAGCTGATTTGCTGGTTCAGATTCAATAAACGATAAAAAATTAATTTGATTGTAACTTTATTTTTTATTAAAATTATGAATAAGAAAAATCATTAGTTGCTTACTAAATGTGTCAGATATATCAATTTTTTGGTGTATTTTAGTTCGATACTACTGATACTAGTGGTTAAACTAGTTATAGAATCATTGAGGCCAATTTGTCAGAAAATTACAAAAATATTTTTCCATTATTGAATAAAATAATTAATATTTTTTTTCGTTTATAAACAACCGAATTTAAGTATATTTAAGCAGCAGGCTACATAGTTAGACTGTTGCTCCTAGTTGTGAAATAATTCAGATTAAGATCTTTAGTAGGTACCTATACTTCCAGAGTTAGGGTTAACAACACAATCCCTGGCACAGAGTATAGCACAGTGTCGGAAATGTTGAGGTCCCCTGCCGAAATAGTTCCGTTTCATACTGAACCTTATTGCATAATGTATTAAAGTCGTATGTTAAAGTATCGTCTACATCAAAATTTTGACGACAGGTCGCGGAGTGTAACACTTTTGTTTTCGTCTTCATACTTTTATTTTATGACTTGCTATCTGTACAAGATACGGCTAAATGTGTTATGTAATACGTTTAAATTGGACGGAAGGAGCGGCGGAAGGGTTGTGACGCAATAACATTGTATTACGTGTTATAAAAGGATGACTGTTAAAGCCAGTATTTATTACATTATTTTGGAATTTGCTGTGTAATAAAATACGGAAAGTTGAATGGTAATTTTATGTTAAATATACACGTAAGTAAGTAGTTCCAAACGAGTTGTAGATACCTATACCTACCTACACTTATCAAAACAAGTTTCAAGAGTAAGTGCCTAATAGGTATGGCCCTGGTAATAAAATAGGCATATAACCCCTACTTAAAACTTAAACGTAACTATATGTTGCTAGGTGGGTATTTAAGGGTCTTCTTCATATGTTCAAAAAAATATTTGTGCTTTGATATATAATTTTACAATGCCACAATGTGGCAAAGTTGCTAATTTGGGGGCGTTGAACGTCTCACATAATTAATGGATGAACTCTTTAACCCGAAGTTATTAAGGTACGTCCTGGCACAGCAAGATTGGTGTTGTTTTTGTACAAGTCAGAGGTGAAAATATATTTGTACCTAGGTATCTATTAAAAATAAAATTAAATTAAATTTATTCAACAGCACAAACAGGTTACATAGGGTGGGGTATATCGAAGCGCGGGGTATTAATACTACCCCCGCTTCGATATACCTACATAATATATTACTTCCTTAATAATGAGCGTCAAAATATAGAAAGATTCCTGATTTTGAAACGTTAATAAAATCGATTATGTATAAATGAAATGAGTAGTAAGTAGCATGTATCGATAATGTGCCTTTTAAATGAAGATAATATTAATATATCTTTCATCTAACGGGGTAAGTGGTCGTGTTACTGTGAAAAACACGCTGTTGGATTTTAATGTTGTGCACGTGATAACGGCATTTTAAAACTAGTATGTACTTATTATAAAAATTACGTCGTAGGAATAATGGAAGATTATTATTATTAACTGTACAAATAGTTAATTAGGTAAGTACATAAATTATATCAATCACTATACAAATATTTAAACTTGTAACTATATTGGGCTCATACTATATCTGTCGAAGAAAAGAAAAGAAAAAATAAGTAATTGATACCTAATAAAAAATAGGTACCTACAAAACTGACAAATGACATTTGACAGTTTCCATATAAAAACGGGTGAGGTGAGAGGTGAGAGGAGAGAACGAACGAGTCGGTTTGTGAATAACAAGAACCTAACAACCCAGCTTTGATACCTTAAGGAATAATTCATAAAAACTTATCTCAATCTACAAAACCTCTAACGTAATATCTTCAGAACGAAGTTTTCGCCAAAGTCAAGAAAGTCAATGTTTAATATTGAGCGCGGTGTCGGTTGATATTCGGTCGAATGGTAGGCTGAATGACATTAATCGTGCGGTTTACGATCGGCCCAAACTCGACTCGAGGCTTCTTCACTATAATATATGAATCTGTAGGTATATATAGCAACATAACAGTTTTTTATATAATCGGGTACAGCTTTTATTTTATTTTATTTATTTTAGGGATAACAAACAACTACCTATACAATAGGGATGTCGACTCAAAAAAACTATTACTTCAATAGAAAGAAGACATAAAACTATGCCAAATAGTGAAAATCCTATTCAAATATCTCAAAAAATAACGAAGCTACAACGGTTAGAATGTTCGTAGTTAGAGAGAGAAAGTGCTACCTAACCGTGACGTCACTGTTAAGTAGCGCCATAGTAAATGACAATCGTTCAATACAAAGGTGCGTTTTGCGGAAAGGGACAGAACATACCCACTCTTAAAACTTTGAAGACTTATAATTATGTAATTATTTATTTTTTTGTATTACTTTTTTCGCCATTTGATTGAGAATTTGAGCCTTTATGTAGAAAATTTGGATTTATTGATTTTCTTTTATAGTGTCGTTATCCCTATACAATTGTTACAGCAGCTTAAATATTTTAGAGAAATCACTACCTACAAGGGTGTTTAGCCACAGTAAAATGTGTGGACAGTATTTAAAAAAAAAACATTTTCTATATATAAATAGATCCCCTTACAAAAAGTACTTAATACTTATAAAAAATGTGTACGTAATGACTAAGTAAGTCACTATAATGAATCCTAATCTAATACCTATTGTATTAGATTAGGATTCATTATAGATTTATATCAGATAATTATAATGCATTAAAATTAAATTAAAAAAGAAAAGTTATTCTATTGCATGTCTTAACCCTTGCAATATCCTTCGCCCGAGAAAGAAAACTCTGAGCTGAAATCGAAGTTCACCCAAACTGGAAATATAATTTTAAAGATGGCTGCCACTCTCGTCCTACCCCGTCCCCGCTCCTCCGCTCCCCGGCGCAGCCTAAAATATGCACCCAAAAACCATTGTCTGTTGCCATGGCGACCACTCGCTCGATACTACCGCTTCGCAGCCGCACAATCAATGTTATATTTATCTCGTTTACTCCTTAACTAGTCACAAGCTGGAACAGGATTTGGGTGATCGTTTGTTTCATTCGCGCTCCGATGGCTGAGCGACTTAGCGCAGATGCCCTGTACAGTCAGACACGTACAATCATAACTGATTGGAAAACGATTGGCTTACAAGAAAGTTATCGAATAGGCTCTGTTGAAATGGATTCTAGTTTATGGTCTTTTAGAGAGCAAAGTTAGTTGAATAAGTGATTGCCTTGCTATTATTATAGCTACTAACATACAAAAAAATGCATAAGGTCCGTAATGTATAATTTTAGACAAGGATTTAAGAAACTTAAATAGTAGATTACTTACCTAGATCACTAAATAGAGACTGCTAGATGTTTTTTACTAATGTGACTCATTAATTGGTCTGGACTGGAGGAGGTCACGTTTCTCACGTTCAGATTAATTTTTAGTTTTTTCATTTCCCTCAGGGCAGCTACTCAATAGGCTGGCCTTCAAGAACTTTTCACCAACGTCAGGAGATTAAATTTTATAATATCAATTAATAAATTAATCACTGACACATTTTATCACCCTTGATTAAAAAACACAATTTTTTGACACATAAAAATGCCTGCCATATACTGATCACTAAGTGCCTTAAAAATAAAATATAGTCTATTAACTCACTTGTTACTCTCAAAAAGCTACCGTGCAAATGATCATAAAATGCTTACAAAAATTCTGACCTAAATTAGAAAGTTGTAACTCCGCTCTCCTATTGGTCAGTTTTGAAAATAGAACATTTTTTATTTACCTTTAAACTTTCTCTGTTTTGTTACAGTTTGCATTCTTCCTGTATACCTTTACGACGAACGCGGAAGGGTTGGACTTTCACTTTGAAACAAAAGGTTTTTATTGTTCTACGGGTCCCTTAAAGGGACAGATGTGTTCACGAAGTTATTGAGTTGCGTGCTTTGTATTGTTTCTGAATATTTTTTAGCGCAGCCAATGCGTTGAAATAAAAATAATTTTTAATTAGCTTGTATTATAACTCACTAAACATTAAAACTAGTTTGACGATAATGCATGCAATTTAAATTATTTTTCCTTGACTGTACTAACTCATAACGTGTTTCTGTCATTCAATATTGTACTCTATTTTAAGGGTATAAGGTGTTATTAATTTTGGGGTGGTATCAATCCAGAATATCCTAATCTTTTAAAGAGATAATCATTATTAGTATGTATGGACCTTAGGGCAGTAGAAAAAGTCGTAAAATAAAGCTTACTTGTGCCACGGAGACCTTATTTTTCAAAATACCCTTAGGCTGGTTTTCCACTAGAGCTATGCTATGCTACGTTGCTATGGATGCGTTTCAAATCCACCAATCACATTCCTTTATTCACATAGCATAGCTCTGGTGGAAAAGGGTTCAGCTAAGCTATGCGAGCTGCGGATGCGTGCTATGGATGCGTGCTGTGGATGCGTGCTACGGATGCGCGCTACGGATGCGTGCGCGCTTCCCCCCTCACCGCGCTGCCGCTCCCCGCGCCCGCTGTCGATACATCACATAGCTCGAGCTGCGAATCTTCCTCGCACAGCTACCTCGCGGCTGCGCATCTTCATAGCGCATCTATCACGCACAGCTACATAGCGTAGCTTTAGTGGAAACGGTCGCATAGCTCGAGCGCATCCTCGCAGCATAGCTGCGTAGTATAGTTCTAGTGGAAAACCAGCCTTATTTTTACGATAACTGAATTGATTTAGCAAGAATAAGTTGCATAATAGTACATTACTTACCAAGGGCGATAAAACAAAGAATGTCTCAGATCGCAGGTATTTTACGCCCGAGCCGAAGGCAAGGGCGATAAATATGCGATCTGAGGCTTTCTTTATTATCGCTCGTGGTAAGTACAAAATTTTATGTCACCCCCTGGCCAGGAAGTGGGTTTTTTCGCGCGTGGAGCGTGCGATAATGGCCACTTTATGGCCAGGTGTGACATACCTAAAGTAATTTAGATAACTTTTGTGTTTTGTATTTAGGTATATTATTACACAATTAATGAATAATAATAACTAGTACCCACATAGCTCATAGGTAGGAAACCTATGTACAGTCAGCAAAGAAAGTCCTCTACCACTTTTGGACTTTAACGTTCACATAATAAAGTCGAAAAGACCACTTTTTTGGTCGACTGTAGGTATCTAGCCACTGTTTATTCTATCTATAAAAAAGTAGTGTATTACCTATCTAAGTTTATATTTAGATAGAGGTATATGAGGTTAGCAATAAATAAGTGTCCTATACCTAGGTAATTGAAGAAACATGGAATTGAAATTGAAAACATGGAATTGAATTATTATTTTTTTTGTGAATTTTAAAGAAAATAGTTAGGTAAGTTCAACTCTAATACTTTATGATACTTAGAGTTTAACTCTGCAATTCTTCATTTACCATATTGTATTCGATACACCATTTTTAGTTATTTTTTAATACCAAAAGCGGATAATATTTTATTACCTATTTATAGTGTACCTAGATATAACTTAATACCAACCAAGCAAACTTCCGACTTCACAGGTCCTGTGAGCTTACCAGTTTCTTAAAAGTTCCGCACATATTACAGAGATGGCGCCTCTATCGCTAGGTTCTGATATCGTAAAATTTTCACGAAAAACTTGGATAAAAATGATTTTCCTAACTAGGGCCTAAAAAGTGCACTTTTCGCACGCTTCGCGTGCGTAAATTTCACTTTTTAAGGCACTTGTTATGAAAAAAATTGTTCGAAACATGTGTAAAAACTTATATTCAACTCAGGTGATTGTCACCCTCGTTTCACTCGGGCTCCAACTCTCACCTTCGTCGAAAAAAACTTTTTTTTCACTTGTATCGAAATGTACTATTTCGATGTAGGTATATCAATGGGTCAAGTTAGTATCCAATTATAGTTATAACAATTGAACGGGTTAGTGCTAACCCTAGACACACATACCTACCTAATCGTGCCATCGTTAAGAATCGGTTACTTTCTTATAGGTAGGTAGGTAATTATCCCTTTTAATTAATTTTGTGACAAATCGATAATAGGTTTACGAATCATACGTCGACTTCTTTTGTTTATGACTAGGTATGCCCTTCGAAAAATGATGGATGAGGTAGGTTAGGTACCATATCAATTTCTTAAATCACTACCTACTTACCTATATGAGTTGTGGTGTGGTGTGGGTACCAACCCACTCAATTGCCCAAAATTAAATGGAAAAGATCCCTTCTTCGCCTTTCTACTCTTAAATCCGAATTTGTACCTATGCATTTTAACACGTGTCTCGTGTAGGTACAATGAAGAATTTACTTACTAACATATCATAAGCTGTCATTTTAACATCCTACATCCTATCTATAGGGACTTATTTGCCATTTTCAAGGCAAAGTACCTAATATAGTTAGATATAGAGCAGAATATACCTGGTATAACTGTTAAGAAAATACTTACTTAGGAAAATACTTACCTATTTTTTTGTGCCTACCCAGCAGCTCATCACAATTTATTTAATATAAGCGTATAAGCGCCAGAGTGCCAATGGGCAGTTTGCTTGCTTGCACGTACTTTATAAAATGAAATGAATAAAATGACACATTTTAGGGTGGGTTGCACCAAACCGTCTGTAATCGTAAGCGGTTTTCGTTAAAAACTGATTGTATGGAAAGTTTGTCAAGTTTCTATGGCATGACAGCTGCCGGCGCCACATTTAACGTTGACCGGTCTGTATAATCGTAAATTGGTGCAACCGGCCCCCAATGACTAATGGCTCTGTGATCTGTAGATCCCCGAGTTTTTTTTTTCAGATATTGACGACCGCTTTGGTCTAGTTGGTAGTGACCCTGCCTACGAAGCTGGAGGTCCCGGGTTTGAATCCCGGCATTTATTTGTGTGATGAGCACAAATATTTGTTCCTGAGTCTTGGATATTTTCTATGTATTTAAGTATCTATTTATCTTTATACGTATATTTATAGTTTGTACTATACGGGTGCTATTAGACGACGACATACATATATACGTATAAAGATAAATATATACTTGGTTAGCTTAGTTTGAGACTAGGTCGATTTGTGTAAGATTGTCCACAGTATTTATTTTATTTCATCATCATCATATCAGCCGAAAGACGTCCACTGCTGGACATAGGCCTCCCCCAAAGAGTGCCACAATGACCGGTCTTGCGCCACCCGCATCCAGCGGACTCCCGCGACCTTTACCAGGTCATCAGTCCACCTTGTGGGGGGTCTACCCACGCTGCGCCTTCCGGTCCGTGGTCGCCACTCGAGAACCTTTCGGCCCCAACGGCCATCAGTTCTACGTGCAATGTGCCCCGCCCACTGCCACTTAAGTTTAGCGATTCGAAAGGCTATATCGGTTACTTTGGTTCTGCTACGGATGGCCTCATTTCTGATGCGATCACGCAGAGAAACTCCCAGCATAGCCCTCTCCATTGCCCTCTGAGTGACTTTGAGCCTTCTATTTTATTTTCTTCTATTTTTTTTTCTTTTATTTTATTTATTTAGTTAAATATCCAAAAAGTGAATCGATAAAAAACTATATAATTATCGTACCTGCTAACAAAATTTCACGAGAATCGATTGCGGAATGCGACCTGTAGAGGAGAACAGCAGGACATCCGGACATACGAAAGCATTTTATATATACTTAAAATTATTTGAACTGTCGAGTTGTATCAAATTAGGCCGTTCAAAAAGCCACTTTACTGGCCAAGCGTGAAGATTCAAAGTCCAATGAAAAGTTTTATAAAATGTCGGATATTTAAAATAATTTCTGCTATACTCAAGCTGAAATGGAGGCGTTTCGCTTGCTACGCTCGCTCGGTTAATAAAATGTTTTAGAGACCACAAAAGACCTACCGCAGATAGATGGCATACCTAGATGGCTGATTTATGAGACCACACGGTACGTTAGGTACCGCAAGATTAGGTATTCTACGGCTACTAGAAATTTATAGACACCTAGCTATGCCACTAGTATGGATATAGTTACTATTTATAGATACGTTTTACGTAGTGACTTACCTATGTACATACCAGGCTAGCTTTATACATGATCGCTTTTTTTAATAACATAAGATTTTTTTTCTATATCTATAAAATAAATGATATATCCTAGGTACCTGGGGTGCAGGTATATTTCGTTTTATCTATTGCATTATATTCTACCTATTAATAGAGATACCTGTTATTACTAAGTACGTGTTTTTTGAGGGAGATTTTTATAATAAGTAGGTAAATGCTAACTATATAAATGAAAAACAATAAAACAACATTTTAGGATATGTAAGTATTTCTTTATTGCGATGATAAAGTATTTGATGGATTTCCACCAGCGAAAGATTTCGTACAAAATATATAATGAACCTGAAAAAATACATTTCAAATCTTACGTGCTCCAAATATTAATGTGCAGAAAAATCCCATCGTAGAATGTGTACCTACTTAAGAATACAAATGACATACGTACCTACCTAACTAATATTTTTTAATTATTACATTATTTCGATAATCAGTTGTATAATTGTATTAACAATAATATGATCATTTGATCCTGTAGTGACACTTACTTCATCCATCTGATGATCCATGCATCATCCACATCCATATCTACATCATTATACCTGTACATCATCGAAATGCATTTGTATTATCTATAGCTACCGCAATATCTATCTAAAATCAGAGGTTAGTAGGTAAAGGTATAAAAGGTAAAGTTAGTAAGTAGTTTTGTACACACATTAAAATTAGTTAAAAAAGTAAGTACTTTAATTACAAGAAGACAACTGAAAATATGTGCTACTATAGGTATTTCTAAATTGCATTTCATTTTTATCGTACCTATAGGTACGAGTGTGCTTTTCAAAATTAGAATTCCAGTTGGTATGATTTAAAAAAACACGCCTTGAACTACGCAGGCATCAAATATACAACATACAAAAGCATAAATTTTCACACGCGGGTAAATACAATAAATGATATTAATAAAATTCTTCCACAGAATCAATTCAAAGCTTCAGAGGTCTTCATCTTCGGTCGACAAGTGTCATCTTCTGTTACGTATACTGAAGGTATACCGGAAAGAATGAGGCACTCAGGATACATTCAGTATACGTACAGAAGGCGACGCGTACTCTTCTGGGCTGCATCTTCTCTTCTCGGCTGGAAACCTGCAACATTCGAAGAAATGTTAGACCATACTTACTCAAGTGTCAACTGTCCGACGAAGACAGAGAAACGAGTTGAGTGTTCCTGGCATTAGTGGAAATCAATCGGTTTATAGCCGATCTGAAGTTGGTCGCACCGTTCTCGGCCCTGGTAATAAGTTAAGAGCCGCCGACCGCAGCTCCCGGCCTCCCTCGGGACCGCCACCTATAAAATAAAACACCCGATTTACAACACGCTGGGGTTTTCAACGCAAAAAGGGTTACACTGATAGCACATAAGTTCCGCTATCGGAAACCGCCTCGAGCGAGTCGGGCATGTGCCATCGTAAATAGAAAACATAATGGAAAATTGTTTTAAAAATACACATTCTTTGTCGCGAAACTGTCTATTGTGAAGTTAAAAACCAATGGGAGCGCACGAAGCTCGCAAAAAGACAGGATTGGTTTGCAAAAATTATATTCGCAATGTTGCGAGCCGGTAGCGAAGAGGGCTATTGTCTTTTGCCGGCTCCGAGCGAGGTGGGACCGCCGCCTCGGTGCACATCTTTTGTCCACCGCCTATTGTTGCACATAAAAGGATAAATTACAAAAGAGTCGCCGTTTGGACCACCACTCGTAAAGATAACTAAAGAATCTGACTCGATACGAACGACAGTCTGGGATTTCTAAAGCCATGAAAAAGCGCAAGGGTGCATTATATTTGTAATTTATGACTCCTCGCAATAGACCGGGTCCGCAACAACGTTTTATTGATTCTAATGCACAAACGAAAGGTTCTCGTTTCGGAGTGTCTATAAAATCACGTGAATGGCGCGAGTAGAAACACTAAAATGCGCCGAGCGAAGTAGGTAAAGTTGGGGGTGGAAGCACGTGACTTACCGGTCGGTCAGCTGTGCGCGGCGTGTCCGATAAGTAAACAGTGAAGGATGGTTGACGGATGGCAGTGGTGTGCAGGCGTGGGACGTGTGAGCTGGCACGGCGGCGGCGGGCGTCTGTCGGTCTGCTGGCGTCGGGACGAGCGTCCCGGCCCGACATCGATTGCCGCCCTCGCTACGCCGGCGCGCGCCGACCAACCCACGACTAATCCCAATGCAAGATTTCATTACATACGCCATGATCGTTGTTATTTGCACCCCGTAATGCTTTTCGATAGTTTACCTAGGCGGAATAAGCGTCAATATTGCTGCTGTGCTATCAAACAAGGCGATTCAGAGCAGAACGTTGACTAATTCGTAACCTACCTCAACATTCCTACTTATCATAGGTAGTCGTACTTAGACTTGTGCACGTCACGTCAACATACCCATTGCATAGCGACATAGCCCGCTCTAACTCACATGTCGTGAGATAAAATGTCGATGGACATTAGACAGCATGCTCCCTTCGACACCTGGGCCCCTCGAATGTTCATTAAATTACCTTACCTACATTATACCCGACTAGATAAGATACCTACTACGCTTATTCAGCTCAAGTGTGTAATATAGAAGTATTTGCGTAAATAGTAGAGCGGCGTTTTCCTATCTCGGCGGAAGTTTAATCTCGCCGCCTATGCCTAGATAAATAATAAATTTTGTAAAATACTGAAACCTTGTTTGAGCCGGGTGTTGGAAGAGAAAAGGAGTTCTTTACTATATAATGTATCTAATATTCCTTGTAAGTCTTTTTTTATATTGGTTGGCTGGATTGTGTTAGGCAGACTTTTTCCAACACTTGTTGAGAATCAAAGACGGAGTTCAGTAACCGTGAATCCTTAAGCACCGATCAGTGCCATGAACTTAAAATATCTAATAGGTATCTAAGATTTAAGCTCACGTGGTCATTTACATTACCTAGAATTACTGAATAAACATCAATAAATAAAATAAAAATGGTAAATATCCCGTTATTAATTGTAGGTAATACTAATTGTAATCGTTCAGCAGTGTCATTGCATTTAAGTAACAGGTTAAGAGGTTCAATGCAGCACGTTTGTTTGCCATCTTGTAATATCGGCCAATTTACCAAATTTAACATAAATAGATATACCATTTCTCTTCATCTATCTATTATGTGATTGAACACAGACCGGCGTAAACATCGCCATTTTTCATAACAGCCACCTGCTATATTAGTGCCCCCTAGTGCACACTGTATCATCTAAGTACAGTAAGATACACCAACCTAGGTAGGTACAGTCAAGTGCAAAAATATGTATCGAATGGATCCTCTCATAAATAAGTACCAAAACTCTAATTCACCGACATAAGAGCTATGGGACATATTTTTGAGCAAGTATACACCCATATTTTTGCACTTGACTGTACATGCATTGAACATCAGACCATCCTTTTATCAGTACCTATGATGATATGACTATTGTTTTTCACGTTTTTCACGTTTTATTTACCTACCATATTTGACCAAACGCATGGTTATAAAAAAATCATAAATGATTAAATTACCTAAAAGCTAATGCTAACATAAATTATGACAAATATAGGTATTTATATACTTTGTAGGTTTTCTTGGATGACCTGATCTTGAACTAGGTACCGAATGCTTTAAATGTAATCTCCATGTATATTTGCTTCCATAAATTCAGGTTAAATATCTCCCCTTGATTAGCAGGTGAACGGGAACGCTCGAGGCCCTTCCCGTATTTATTTTTTCAGCAAAAAAGTCTTATTAAGTTGGGCGGAGGTTCAGGCAATCTGCCTTTGTAAACTCATTCGCATGCCGACGGCGACACGTGCCATCGTGAGACAAAAGCAGGCTATTTTCAGGTACAACTACCGTGCTGATGTAGCATAAATTGTTCAGAGTAATATAGGTAGGTATTGGACAGAAAAAACTTGTTCGTGTAAAATACAGAGCTTAAATATCACCGTTCCGAAAACTGACCCTGTTTTCAGACCATTATCGTGAATTGGAATGAAGTGGTTTTTCGCAAACTCGAGAAAAAAAAAGTCCCCATGTAGGTAATATATATGTAAAGATTTTTTTAATATGGCAAAAAGAATTGGATTGGATATGTTCTATGTAATATACTTAGAATTTACCAGAGGGTTGATAAATTAACGTTTGCGATCGTGCGTTCAACTCAAAGTCATTTTCCACACTAATAAATAATAAATATTTGTGGACAACTAGCAGGGTAGGTAGGGTCAATGGGTCGGTAAGCTCCCAGCTAATTTGATGTGCCGGTTTGAGGCCACTTGTATGAGTTGATGAACTGAAAAATATTTTTCTCGTTGTTTTAATGGAGTCCTAATTAATAACAAACAAATACTGCATTTGGCATACAAATTAGGGACTTACCGTTTCATTATGGTCTGTAAAAATATTATTATTTTGAATTTAAAAAAAACCTCGGCCTTCAGGTGGGTGAAAACTGACGCTGGACACGTAACCGGCCCAACGACCCTATACCTAAGTTTTTGGTACCTACGATGTTACATACACTCTGTACTATTACTATCGTATTTTACAATACAATATAGTACAAATATTCTTTATTGGTCACCAGATAAAGTATAAGTACACTAAAGAAAAACAGAAATTAAATCACACATAAAAGGTGTTACTTACACCTATGTACTATACTCTTCTTACCTTATTTTACTTATAGGTATACTATATACATTTTTGTTTAGCTTGGACTTTAATCGACATTTAAGAGCATGATATATTATTTATACACGATGATTTTTAATCCGTGAACAGGAACCATTTTTTCTAACTCGGTAATTGATGGGGATAACGTTAAAGTAGTAATTACGTGGAAACAAACTTGTGTTTTTTTAAATCATAATTTTAATTTTGAGTTAAATTTTATCCTAAAATCCTTGTCACTCCTTATCGGTTTTAATGAGTTTGGAACCTCTTTACAAACTTATTAGCAATTGACAATTTATGAGTAAACCCTGCCCTTGACATTGTCAATCACTTTTGTGATACGCATAAGATCCGTCAAATTTCCCGCCATACTGATGGCACTTGACGTATCGTAGTTAAGCTTTATTATACTGCAGGATGACCATGTATTCAATGGTTACTTGTTTTAACTAAGTTTTCACTTTTAATTAATTAAACAGTGAAGAAATAACGCGAGACCTCGCCGAATAAGTTTAATTTGGGCTAAATTTTAATATTTTTCCACTCCTGTTCACGGATTCAAAATCATCGTGTATATATATATATACCTATATGTACAAACATTAAGACGTTTAAACTTGAAGCTCATCTTCTTTATCGTAATTCGTCCGTATTATGTTGATGTAATAAAACATAATTGTTTATAATAAACGACACACGACACGATATCGGAACCATCAAGTGTCTATTAAATAACTTGTTTGTACTCGCCCGGACCAACCTAACACTTAGTTAAAAGAAAATGGCCAATAACGCCCGATAAACACTCGAGATACGTTCATTTTACCTGTATAGGTTAACCTACCTACGTGAATGTTACCCGAGTACCTATCTATGTGAATCTAAAATCATTTTTATTCGAACGTTTAGACAGCTTGTCAATAATTGTAATCGATCGTCATTCATTATTATAATTAAAGTGCTTGTTCATCTTAGGACGACTTTTAAGTTGCATTGGTTTATTGTTAAATAGACACTTCTCTGCTGGGTAATTTTTGTATGTATCATGAAACAAAAAACTAGAGGAATGTTGTAAGATCTCTGGATATATGTATTATGGTATAGGACCTATGAAGAAAGATCACTTGCGAGCTAAAGTTCTTTTGTCGAATACCTGCTCCATCTAGAGGTTAGCGTCGACTTCTGACGCTCACTATAAATAGAGTACCTATAGTTACTCTTGCTACGGTTAACATTAAGCTTGCTTGCTAGTTAACATAGACATAGAGGAAAAGGTAACTAAAATTTCAAGGCGAAATAATTACCTAAATTACCATTCTGTTTATTGCCTGTCCACAAACACATGCAATACCTACATCGGTAACTGACAATAAAGGAAAGCTTAAAATTACCTGGTTTAGGTATAAAAGGAAACAAAATCCATTCTGTTATCGTTCACAAACGGATACCGGCTTAAAAAGTAAAACTCGATACCAGAATTTAAAAAGAAAAATAATTAAAATTACCATTCTGCTTATTGCTCGTCCACAAACGCATACTTCGGTAGCTCGATCGCAGTCAAATGCTAACCCAAGCGCCGGCCGGAGGGCGGTCACAAAAATAAGGGCGGTTCCGTCCCCTGCAAGCAAAAAAAATTAAGATTTATTTGCAAACCCGTGTCCAATAAATAGTAATAATAGTGCCTTTGTGTGAGTAACCAAATCGGTTGTTCATAGCTTGGGGCTCCTTTTTTGAATAGTAGGCTCTTATAGGATTAGTTGGTCGAATTGGAAAGGTTGGAAAGCAGGAGTCGGAAGATTAATTTAATGAGAAAATTATGATTGGATGCCATTTTGCGGTTATGATCGCTGTTGTTATGAATGTTGTAAGTATTTGTGTAATGCGTATTTTATAATAGGTTGGTCGTTAAAAAAATACCTCGTACCTACAGTCAATTGCCAAAGTAGCTGACAAGACAAGTTGCTCAAAAATATCTTAAAGTTTTTCCACATTTACGTGAAAATGAAATAAGGTCATCAACCGGCAACAAAAAAATAGTGCTGGTACGTCTTAAATGCAGTAATTAATGTATTTATGTAGAAGTGCGTGAGTGTTTGAGCAGTTTTAGGCCGGGAGATGATGACACAAAATTTCCAACCATTTGTACCTGTATGCCAATCCTACAGGGGTCTAAGTACGTAATGACGAAAAGGAATTTTGATATCATAGCGCTGGTACCAGTGGCCCAACCCCGTGGGCGTTAATCGAACATGTTTTTTGTACTTTTTGTACCACAAAAATTCTTGTATTTTTCGATAGTCGATGAAAAATGAAATAGGCGGTATCGTAATGCCATACTTCTCCGTTGTAGCCTACAGGCCGCCATACCGACGTGAACATATAACCAAGACAATTTTTGCACAGCTGATCATCGTCGAGTCCTAGTCATTCGCGTAAATTACCATGCTATACTTTTCTATAATTTTCTGATCTGAAAAAAATCTCTTTTGATTTAGAAGAGAGATTTATTTTGTCGAATGATTCGTAACAGTACCTACCTACGGCATTTTGGTTTTTGGAAAGTACATGATATAATGTAGGTAGCCGTTATTATATTTGCCATACTTCTAGTAGGGGATAAAAGGGGTGCCATACTTGAAATTATGGTGACAGTATCAGTATCCAAACGAACCCAATACAACGATACCATACTGTAGGAAATGATTTTGTCTTTTACCTTGAAAACGTGTCGAAAAATCTAGTTTTTCAATTTCAACTAGAAGTATGGCAAATATAATAACGGTTATCTACATTGAATCATGAACTTTCAAAAGTCCAAATGCCATCGGAAAAGTATGGTACCTATACCTATGGTGATTATCGTGAATCTCGAAGACCTCGACGATGATTTCCTGTGCAAATATTATCCTGGTAAAAATGATTCTTTTTAATTATGTTTTATTGACGTGTTCACTTCGGTATGGCGGCCTGTAAGCCACACCGATACCGCCTATTTAATTTTTCATCGACTATCGGAAATGTAGAAGAATTTTTGTGGTACAAATCGTTTGATTTTCCAAATTTGACCGACACGTTCGATTAACGCCCACGCGGTTAGGCCGCCGGTACGTCGAGCGCTATGATATTTTATTATGAAAATTCCTTTTCGTCATTACGTACTTAGACCCCAGTAGGATCACCATTATACTGGTTGTACAAATGGTTGGAAATTTTTGTCATCATCTCCCGGCCTATTTGTCTACTTTGTCCTGTCAGGAATTTTTAGTAATATTCATAAATCTATATATATATATATATATACCTATATACCGAAGGGAACAGAATTCATTGAAGATATATGTTGGCAGCTTAGAAAGGTCGAAGATAGGAAACTGCACCTGCTGAGGAATATAAAACAAAACAATAGATTTTCTTTTAATACTTTCTGTTGTTGATAAATAAAACCATTAACATATGTATCAAAGATTTTTATTTAAATTTAATAATATTGAGATATGCGTTCATATTTTTTACAAACCAGGAAGCGAACCCGGTTCCTGCTAAAAAGAGAGTACCTACCGGGGAAAGATAAGTACCTAGGTAATAGGTGCACTGTTGGGCAAAAACTAATTGAATTACAAATTAACAAAATTACAAAATGTAAGTAATCATGAAAATCTACACTTTCAATCAACAATTACAATTATTAATTCAATTACCAATTACACATTGTAATTGAATTACCCAATAATTACAGTTTGTATTTATTATTTGTAATTACATAATTACTATACCTATACTCAATTACAATTTGCTTTTTTAAAACGGTTAACATAAAATAATTGAGTAATTCAATTACTAATTTAACTACTTTAAATTTCAAACTGCTTAGTAATTTTAATACAAATTACTTAGTAATTTTAATTACCTACATATTAAGGTTACTATGACGTGAATTAAATGTTATTCAATTACTTAGTAGGTAGGTATAAGGTACCTAATCTAATTACAAAAGTAATTTATTACGCCCACTACTGCTAGGTCGGAAAGCATTCTTATTGGAAATCTAATAGGACAAATTCCTATTTAACAGATAAATAAAATATATTTGTGGTATATAATAATTAAATAAGTAGTATGCAGCAGGTAGGGTACCTTGGCCGGTTTCGCGACTAGCGCCAGTTTACGACCACCTGAAGATCGATGCTTTTTCAATTAATATTCTCAGACCCTAAAAAACAGTGTTGTAGTATAAGTACCTATGCATTTCATTTAGTAATTTTTAAATGGGAATACATTAAAAAACGAGGAAATATCCTTTCAGTTCATCAACTCATCTAAGTGGTCGCAAACAGGCACACTAAATTAACTGATCGCTAACCGACCTATCGGCCCTACTTAGGTAGGTACTTATCTTTTATTTTTACACATTGTAACTATTAAATGCGTGAGACATATCCAATAGGTTTATTTTAAAACAAATAGAAGCAGCTGTTAAATAAGAACGAGCTTTGATGAATAATTAGAATGTGACAAAATAGATACAACAACAAAATGTATGGCTTAAACCCTATAGCTATGTTCTAGGCACACTCCTAAAATAAGTAAAAGTTATTTTTGAACCACATAAACAATCCGATTTCATTGTCACGGGCCGACGCTAGGTTAAATAAAAACAAATACGTACCTTTTCCGTTAAAACTGCACTTTATCACCATTCAGTATTACTAAAAATTAAATTAAGATTTTTTTTTTAACGAAATCAAGCACTTGTGATAGCGGTGAGGTATAAAAACTAATAAATCTATGACATTTAGGCCTAAACTTGTGAAGCGGCGGCGGCGGAACGGCGGCAGCCATCTTGTGGCGCTGCCGTCGCGCCGCGCGCTCATTGGTCGAGTGACGTCATACGTGCCACAGCATGCTACCATGGCTGCTTATTTACAAATTTGTCTCTACGATTGACTCACTCTAAAATATAACCTATTACAACGCAATAATAGCCACATAGCACGCATTTAACTTAGTTTAAAATTGGTTTTAGAACCTACGCATGTTATCCCGCATTCTTACGTCGGACTTATCGCTTGAAGCTTTTAAGATGCACCCTAATCGGGCAAAAGGGAGTTTTAAAATTTCAAGTGATTCCAAAACGGGTTGGAGGATTTTAGTTGACTGCTATTTTTTGTCTCCTGTCTATTTGAAGAATTTTAAGATAAATAGGTAACGAAAGTGACATTCTTCTTGATTTGAAGTTTGTTTCCGAAGATATAGGCTTGATTAATTTCGTATTGCTTATTTTACCTTGGATACAATACGAACAACACATAAGAATAAATTTAATTTGTTCGTAGGCAAATCCCCTTTTAGGCACTTAACACGTGGAACACACTCGTGGTTTTGGCACCTACCTAGCCTTAGCACTTTGGTCCTAGAAGGAAGCAGTTGGCTAGTCAGTAGTCATCAGCATCACTCTGACCTAGCGAAAGGTCGCAGGTTTTAAAAAAACCTATTGTAATTATAATTGAGGTGTGCAATAAAGAGTATTTGTATTGTATAATCAATATCACTTGCTTATCACAAGCAAGTTATATTGATGATTGCACATTTTTAGATACCGTCACCTTAGGTTTTATACAGGCGATTTCAGTTGGGTACGTATCTACGTTATTCTATTATAGGTACCTAGATTTGATTTATTTTTTACCAATTTATATTATTATTCATGAATCAAGGCATCACACCTGTAGATAGCATGACATGTCACGTTAATCATACTGCCATAATTAACCTCAATTAAAATCGAAAGTTACCATACTCTTAAGCTGTTTCCGTATAAAGTACCTACGTAGACATATCTACATCCCATATATATACCATTACCTTATTACCTAATCGTGGGCGGTCCTCAGGTGATACCTCGTTATGTACTCACTTAACTGACTTTTCTCACATTTTATCACCGCCGTCATGCCGTATTTTAAATCAGATTAAAGGAGATTGCTACGAAACGAAAGTATTTTAGGGCGTTTGTCATATGGGTTTTGTGAATTCGTTGTAGTAGCGTCACTGGGCCGGTTACGCGACCAGCGTCAGTTTGCGACCACCTGAAGAAGGAGGTTTTATCAATTAAATATACCTATTTAAATTTTTACAGATCCCAAAAAATCAGTAGATAATTTGAATGCATTTTATCTGGGAGTTATTGAATCATTCACACCATCCTTTCATAGTTCATCAACTCATCTAAGTGGTCGCAAGCCGGCGCAACAAATTAACTAGTGGCAAACTGACCTATCTACCCTATTAATAATGTGATAATTGTAAGAAGATTCATACTTCATGCCTATTAAACTGTGTACGTTTATGAAATGTAGGTAGGTATCATAAGATCAAATCTATTAAAAAATAAGCTTTTACCCATGTATAGAAAGCAAACGTCATTTATATACTCACCGGCAGAAAATTTGGCCCAAATTAGAAAAATGCATTTTTATATATTAAACATTATTTAATTTATTCAATTTATAGTTTGATATCACGAAAAGTTTTGGGCCAAAATTTTCTGTCGGCGAGTGTATGTTATTATTACAAACTGAAAGTAATAAACCCTTTAATCCTTAGGTACAATAGTAGCTACGCACTTATAATATTTAGGTACATTCACATAGTGTAAGTAAGTAGGTACCTACGACTAGACCTATAAAAATATAGCTACCTCTTTAGCTACCGTTAACTATGACAAAAAAAAAGAAATTCATCAAGTAAGTAAATGATTTTGCTAACATCACAATCAGATTAAATGTTTTCAGAAGAAAAATGTTACCTACCTACTCGGTTTTTTTTTATGAAAGGTATTTTAAGGTAACTTTATGTAGGTAGGTAAGTAGGTATGTTAAAAAAAACAGAACATCCAAATGCTATAAGACTTTATACATAACATACCTAAGTACTTACTCTCTCACTCATGAGCGGTCTATTCAAATTATGCGAAGTCACGGATTTACATTTCTGTCCCGCATCCACGTATACAATTTCAGTAACTTGCCAGGCTCATGTATGAAATGAAAATGAAAAGAATTTCTGTGTCATGTCATTCGTTTATGTTTAGATATTATTTTGATGTGAGATTTGTTACAGTTTATTACCTTTGCTAGTTTGAAAGTAGACATGCACTCTGCAAAGTTTGCGCAATCAATGGATTCTGAAATCTTTTTATTACCTACGATAGCTACAAGGTATGGGTATCTACTTCTTTTATTATTTCCAGTTAAAAATAAGTAAAACCTATAGACAAACGTTATTTTCGGCCGGTACGTAACGCGCCTCCACAAAAATATAATAAATCTATTTAGGTATTAACAATCGACACATCGATGGGGCAAGACCTCAGACACGTAAATGCTTCATTCTTGACCATGACATAACATGTTAATTAAAGAGCTATAGCAACAACTGGCGGCGCCTAATCGTAATCAGTGCTTGAAATTATTTATGTCCACTTAAATTGCCTGCAACGCACTTAATGAACTTATTTAAGTTTTTTACATATCTCGCTTAAATAATTACTCAAAGACCACCTTCAAATAACTCTATCTATCCCGCCTTTGTGCAGCCGACGGTACCGTTTTCTTTTTTTACTAATTTATAGTTGTAAAATAATAATACGAAATTGGAATAAAAACCCAAGGTGCCATGTGTTGTGCCCTTATTTATGCGATTGGGCCAATGTATAATTTTTATTTAAAATCAGCATTTTTATGATCATAATCATGTCTAAGGGCTATCGAAGTTTTTTGTTAGCTGGCAGTAAATTATATTTGGGCGTTCATTTTAAGATTGTCTCGCTTCGTACTCTGTCTATTGTGTTTTAATTAACACTACACTACTTATAAAACTTGAAAAAGTATTGCGTAGTAGCCGTATTGGCGTAGTAATCTGTTAACTCAACTTTAAATTATTTAGTTATTGATGAAAATAAAATAAAAAGAAAAATTAGGTATTAGTAATTGAATGAGATTTAAATTAAGTCCATCTCAATAACGTGACAGAGTAGCACACTTTTATCAAGACCAACTAACCCACAGACTAAAATAATGTAACCAAGGCAATCAAGCTATTCGGGGTCAGCACCATGTGACCATAAGTCTTGCTGCAACGGCATACAGCTCATATTCGGTTACACTTGCATCGTAGCATCTATGTAGACGATCAGAGATGCAGATATGTGACTGAGACATGTGACCTTGACATGACGGATGCCGGCCTTGCGGGGTCTATGACCCGTAGACGGGCTACAATTTAGGCCGCATTGCAATGTGTAGAGTAAACATATGTTTATTTTTATGCTGAAATTGCGCGGTGTTACACTGGATTAAATAACTAACGAAATAAGAATGTTTTCAATGTTTTTTCTTATCAGAATACGGTAGTGGACTACACTAAAAAGAAATAAAAGAACGAAAGAATTCGCGAATCAAAAACAATTTAGGTAATAAAATAATTTGATTTGTAACAATAGTTACCTACACTAAAAAGAATTATTCTTATACTAACAAGTACCTATACAAAACTCACGAAATCGAGAATATCGATAGGTCGGTTAGCGACTAGACAATTTAGTGAGCCGGTTTGCGACCACTTGGATAACTTGATCATCTAAATCGATTATTTTCTCGTTTTTTTACTTACTGAATTCCTATTCAATAACTAACAAACCAAATAACTTTTTTTTGCATCTCATTAAATGTTCTTCTCTTGCGTCTCATAAAATGTTAATATACTTTACATGAAAAAACTTGGTTCTTCGGATGGTCGCAAACTGAAGCTGGTCGCTTAATCGGCCTAGTAACCCTACTCGGAAAATATCCCGTATCAACGCATTGATACTATTTCAAAGATTTTTAAATACATTACTTACATAAAATCCAGGCAGTTTGACCATTGAAAATTCGTGATATCACTTGGTCTCGTTGCAATTTAATTCATAAAAAAACCGACTAAGTGTGGGTCGGACTCGCGCACGAAGGGTTCCGTACCATTATCTATAAAAACGGCAAAAAAATCGTGTATGTTGTATGGGAGCCCCCTTAAATATTTATTTGATTCTGTTTTTTTTCTTTATGTTGTTGCAAACGGGAAGAAGGATCGCCTGATGGTAAGCGATTACTATTGCTCATAGACACCTTCAGCACAACAACAGAGGAGTCACAAGTGCGTTGCCGGCCTTTCAGAAAGGAGTAGGTACCTATACGCTACCTCATTCATTTGTTGTTATAGCGGCAACAAAAATACATCATCTGTGAAAATTTCAACTGTCTATCATGGTTCATGAGATACCGCCTAGTGACACGGACAGACGGATGGACAGCGAAGTCTTAGTAATAAGGTCCCGTTTTACCTTTTAGGTACGGAACCCTTAAAACAGTAAGTACGTTTCAGAAAAAAGTAGCTGATTTAACGAATCAGTCAACAACAACATCTCAACTTCAATAGCTATACGGAATATGAAATTTAGCACTAGGTATAGCTTTACTTATAAGTAGATGAACACCCTTAAAAAAACCGCAAAAACATAAGGTGACTCAGCATGACTGAAAAAAAAAACACATCGAATAAGTAGGAGGGCTATCTTATAAGTAACTTAAATTTATTGCCTATCAAATGATAAGCGTTGATAGTGGTAAAGCTACCGCGAGTCTTAAAATATTTACACTGAGATAAAAAGTGCTTACTGAATACCAAGGCTTGTAAAAATAATATCCTCAAAATATCGTAATTTACCTAGATTACCTGCCAGTGTTAGTCATACGATTTTAGGGTTTATATCTGGTACATTTATTACCCAATTTTCTCCATCTTGAAACCTACAATTGCTAAAAGAGGCACTGGATTTAAATGTCATGTGCTCTGCTTACCCCTTTTGGGAATACGGGCGTGAGTTTATGTATGTATGTGTACATTGATTACCTATTTTTAGTTAAAGTTCCATTTTTATTAGAATTACAAATAATTTATATACCTACCGACCAAATAGTATGTATATTTTCTTTGTTAATTTTGTATTAAGCAGTAACGCTGCTAACGCAAACTACAAATTTAGAAATAAAGGAAAAAATGAAAAACTTATGCACCGAGCAGGATTCGAACCTGCGACCTCCCGGCACTCGCGGCCAGTCGCTCTAGCCAACTGAGCTATGTGCGATTGCTACCCGGCTTGAAATTTCTGCTCGGTGTCTAAGTTTTTCAATTTTTCCTTTATTTCTAAATTTGTATATTTTCTTTGCTGTTTGGTAATGTTTGTTAAAATGTTGAAATGGGCATAATAAGTATTTATTTCTATTTGAAACCGTGTACCAAAAGGGGTAAAAGTTGATTGTACCAAACAAAGTTAAATAATTGAAAGTCAAAGCTGAAGGTTGAAACTCAAAAGGATGAAACATTTGCTGATTAAAGCAGCTTTTTATATATCCCTCTACAGACATATAGGTACGTGGAATCCCTAAGCAATTCAGCAGAGCATGAAATTAGTCCCCAACAAAGGAATCATTTGACCAAATATATCGCTCCCAAAAATGTGCACTGCATTTGATTTAACATACAGGTATTTGACCGGGGCGACCCTTGTTTAAAGAAACGAATATTTACGATGATAGAGGCCACAGAATGATTATTGGCACGATTATTTCGGATCTCAAACAATTGAGCGAACTACCTACACGTAACAAGACTGTTATTTACAGTTACTGTCATAATTTCATTCAATTTGACAATTTGATTACGATTCGTAGAGCAACAAACTTGCTTTAAATGCAATCGAAACATTTAAAGCCGGCTGAAACGCCAGATTGAATAAATCTAACGCGGCACTAAGTCGAAACAGAAATACCTCGCGTAAAGCTGTAGGCACCGACCGCACCGCCCTACTCGCGAGTATGATCCTGCCCATAATTTAGACCGTGGCTCGTTAATTCCTTGCGTAATTCTTGTTAATTGCGCCGTATATTTGCGTTGTCGTCAACAACCCACGTTTTTCGTAGTCATCGCAAAGGTCTGTCGTCGGATTTCACACATCCGCAGGCTCAGGATTTTGTCCGCTTGCCAAATGTCCCAGCTGTGGACGGACACGGCGCATTCTGAATACTGATTAAATCCACTGTATTGTTTTCGCTTTTTTTCACTTTCGTTCCCGAGCGTCTGCGACCTATTGAATTTTTCATGGCGTTCTTTATTGGAATTTCTTATGAGCTCTGATAACTGGCACGCTTAACGTCTATCTATATGATCGAGTGATCCTGCGAGAGGAAGTTTGTCAATTTCGCAGGCCCGGTGGCGGCATTAGCATGAGTTTCTCATTCGGCGGGCGGTGCTTTATGGACGTTTGAACGACTTTTATTTGACCGATTAAAACTAACGAGCCATTATAAGAACAATCATTACGGAAAATTTGCCGTTTCTGGTGAACCAAAAAATGCTTATGTAGATAGTAGCTTATCTATAAAAGATACCAAACTAGGTAACTAAGATATATAAATATTAATATGTCTATCTGTAGTCTCGTATGAAATAGCAAGTTTTAAAAATATGAATGAAAAGACTCGCGTACTAGGTACCGATAAACAGAGAATAACATTACCAATGTGTAAGTAATAAAAACACCCTATTAATAGCTGATTTCAAAGTTTCTGAACGCTGCAGTAGAACCACTGAAATATGAGGTAGATTCTTAGAACCTACCCATGAACCTTGACTTTGAATTTTAGGTAGAGTTGATATAAATCTTGTGTCCCACTCTAGCAAGCACAAATCGTTTGGAATATGAAAAAGTCAATAGTCGTTTCATAGCACATATGTAAAACGCAATCGCAATATTAAAGTCATTTACTTTACGGCTGATACATTGCACATACTGCGGCTATCGATTCAAGCAAAAATTATATTTGTAGAAACTACAAACTTTTAAAACCAAGAAATGAACGCTCTTTAGATATTAATTTTTGGTAAGGCTTTGTCATTCGCACCCATGCTCAATATCTTACTAAAGTTGAAATTGAAAATTGGATTTTTTGAAGGTTCTGGATTTAAATTGAGTTTATTTAACGAGTTATGTAGGTACATAACTTCCGACGTAATGCGGTTACACGGATCTCTACTCTTCGGAACATCAAAAGGGAAACAAAAAAGAAACGATAATAATTCCGCATTAGTATCATTAAACTAAGGGCCGATAAAAAATAAATACTTACTTAAACCCAGTAAACAAAGGCAGCCGGAAATATTCATCCTCTCCAAATAAACTGTCTACGTAAACGTTTAATCCTTTTAGTGTTCATTGCTGCGGTGGCCACCTGTTTTTAAAACACCCCAGCATCAAGAAAGGTGCTTGGCAGGCTTTTTTAAATCACGTTTTTAGGAAAAAAAATGTTTCAAGATAGGGATCCGAATTTACTGATACGGCAGAATGTAAGTTCAACTGGTTGGCTGCTTGCTAACGGCAGCACGGTTTACATGGATCATACCAAATTCACTCCTATACATTGCCTCACGGGTCGCTTTTTCGCATCATTTTCGCGAAGGATATACGCTGTTTTCTCCGGCGAAATAACTGATGTAGGACGTGCAAATAAACATGGTATTTTTATCGGCGCAAACCTTTATATAGTTGCGGTCGATTTCTCCTCTTTATCTTCTCAGAGCGGTGTTTGCTTTATCTTGAATAAAAAGGGAAGGTAGATACGTGTCGTGTCTGGAGAGTTTATAACAAGTGATCTGTATGTAAAGATCAGACCTGTCCCTTTCGTTGGTGTGTAATCCTGAACAAAATAGCAGGGCTTGGTGTTAAACTTAACATTCCTTGAAAATAAATTGGTATCTTTATATTTCATCCGGGTTAATTAATTTATCGATGCCTTTTACAATTTACAAAATTTTATGTGAGAAAATTTTAAGTGAGAAGGTGATGTAATAATCTCATTGGATTTAAAAATCCTTATACCTCCTTCCTCCTAAATCCTTATATTGGAAGGTCCCTAGTTAAATCTTGCTATCCTAATATCTTGCCTTAAACCCGACTTAGCCCTAGGTAGGCTATTTTAGACCAACTCAAGCTGTTATGCTTATCTACTCAAATTAGCTTATAATCTGTTTACCTACAAGCAGTTGTCTCGAAGGGAGTTTTCGATTCGATAAGAGATCGTAAAACACTGCGAACCTCGGTCGTAAAATTGACTTAAGCATCATGCGAATATAGCCCGAACAATCAGGATTACTGAACTTTTAAGTATTTTTTGGCCTAACCCACGCAGTCACATTGTTTTATGATGGAAAGGTTACCAAGTTACGTAATAATGTTACAAGAAACATTTTGAGGACTATCAATTTAATAGAGCATAATTTATATAGTCAATTTTCGGTGAGATTTACAGCTGATGAACAAAAAACGTACTTTTTTTTTGTTTGGGGTCGTAAAACATGGCAGTAGTAGGTACCTACTCGCGTTTCCTCTTTATTTTACTAGGTCACAAAATTATTTTACGGTTTAGGTACACAAAGGTCCTTTCAATATGCGGAAACAAAAGACTATGATGACACCCTATCGATTTTAGAATAACGTCTAATGCATTACTTTCGTAAAATAGTTCTTGATACTGAGTTATTTCTACTTAAAGAGTCCTCTAAACATCCAGCTATTAAACGGCATTGTTTCTCAGCTTTCAATCCACCCAGCTATTTTAAATCAACGAGTAGGTAGGTATTTCGGGAATGAATTCCATTTCTCCAAAAAAAAAGATACAAAACATAGTCCGTTTTATATGTGAAGAAGTAGTTGAAGTAGCAACATTTCGGGTCCAATATTGAATTTGCAATATAGACAGGACAAGTATTTCATTACGGCGGAGGTATAAAAACGATACAATTGAAAAGGGTATCGGCTCGCATATTCGCTAGAGGAAAATTCCTATTATGATCCCTTATCCCCTGGAGTTGAGTCTGGCAATACAATTGTGCAATTGTCTAATACCTACTGTCTGATGACTACACTATAAAATAAGTAAATAATTTTATTGAGGGTCTACTTGTACTACTAATAGGTATTAGGTACATATAGGTACTTTTAATATAATACCTAATTATAATAACTATTATAAATAGTGATTCTATTAGGTTCATTCTAAGATTTACTTAGTGTACGGATCTTATATATATGAGTAAGTTACCTAGGTTCATTAATTACGTGAGGCGTTTTTAGAAATTTTCTGACCCGCTTCTGAGATGTCGTGAGATTTGGCTCATCCCTCCCACAGCCCCTCTCCCGTAAAATTTTCCAAATGTGTGTTTCTAGTGTAAATGTGTTGGACATATTCAAAAAAGAAAAACATTACTTGCTTTATATTTTTATTTGACTAGTAAGACTGTAGTGTTTAAGAATGCTGAGAACGAGAATTTACATTATTTTCTCGAAATTTTACTCTGTTTTTTGCGGAATAAAATAACGTGGTATTTTAAGTTGATATAAGGTTTTGTAATTTACCTACCTATATAAAAACATAGTTTTTCCCCACCCAAGAGCAGAAATTGCAATAAAAATGCAAATTTTTCCCGACCAATTTCCTTTCTGTACAGACCTTCGTTATTGGGTTCTACTGCATAATGCTCGGGTTTTCGCTATAAGGGACCGCCTAGATGTACTTGCCTATCTTAAAAGGTGCCGCCTTCGGAGTAGGGATGCCTATATATATCTATGTCTACAGGTAGGTATGAAGAGTACAATCTCCTTGTTAATTCCGCCCGCCATCGAATTATGGTTATCTCACGAGCGTAAGAATGGGGTAATCTCTGTAAAGTACAATTTCGTGCTTTAGGGGATAATGTAATGTTCCTGTATTACTATGCAAACACGATGTTTGTTTGATTAATTAAAATTGGATATAGATTAGGGCTTTCCTAAGTATTTTGTATTCACAATAATACTTATTTATAGTTATAGTTTGTTTATAGCTAGACTAAAATATGCATTAGAAGTTTTCTAAGGGTGGATCACTTGATGGTTCTGTGGGAAGATCAGCGCTGGCAATCGCGCCAGCACTACGCTGAGACAGAATCATTTCGTGCAATACCTACCATGTTTTACTGTTTTTATTTGTTTTTCTTTCTTTTTGCTGTGTGTGTTGTGTATTGTCACGAATAAATCATTGATTATAATAATAATTGATTGATTCTTCTTGATTAGGGGATAAGGACTTAAAATGAGATTTAACATCAAAATAACCGGGACTGATCTTAAAATCTTATAATAAACCTTTTTCATGTTAAGTTGAATGTGGCCTAAATTACGTAGGCAATGCCACAGACACCGTTTTCGTAATTCGCGAAAAATGTTTAATGAAATTCACAAGCATAGACTAAATTACTGTTAAGTTAATAGAACCAAAAATAAAAATTTGCATGAAGCAGATACAGGGTGTTTTTAACTTTCCGCCTAGTTGGGGCCCAATACCTGAAGTGAGTAAAGGGTGTGGGGTAAGGGGGCGGATTAAGGACTATGGCTGCGAGGAAAGAATACACAATTAGCTATCAGCTACCTGCTGTAGTTAACTTAACCAGCATAACTTGCTCCCACCTCCTCCCAACACGACCAAAGACTAGGCGTCGAGTTCGGAGTATACTAGAGGTCAAGTAACAGTGGTCGGTCCGGTATTGGGGATTTTAAAAATGGCCCCGGAATTTTAGCTACGACCGGAATCGAGGGGCCTTGGATCGATCAGTGGAACCCGGATACTCGTTGGCTTTGTTGAAAAATCTAAATTAGGCACTTAGTATTCGCGGGAGCTGAGGAGGACACAGGGTATGGGTTTACTAAAGTTATAATACTTAGGTATAATGATGAGAGGATATCGGAAGCGCGACGAACAATACGTGAGTAACCAAATTTTGAACGGAAATGTTTTTTTTTTCTACGGTCGTTGTTTGGTTGCAAGAAATCGGAGCGGGTTGGGGGGACAAATTAAAAGGCATTTTTGTATGAATATCTCAAAAGTTTTAGGAAACATTTTATCATTAATACTTATATGACCAACTACAAATATGTCAAATACTGCAAATTTTTACAGCATTAGCTCATATTTTAATAGGTTTCATAACACGTAGGACAGGTAGGATCGCTTGGAGTAGGTAGGTACTAGACGTGTGCGCCGCGCCGGCGCGCCGCCGCCGCCGGCCTTTTTGCCACGCCGCCGCCGCCGACAAAATGATCGGCGTGAAATCGGCGTAACCTTGACTGAATGCCAAAGACTCTTTTTATTATATAAAAGAGTGTAATTAACATTTTTGTTTAACTTTTTTATTGCTTTGTTATTGTTTTAATGTATGTACAGTGGTACACTTGTTATATTAAATTTGTTGTGTGACAATAAATATTTTTCTTAGTTTATATATACTATCAGAGCAGTCTGAACTACATTGAGCGCCTGAGTATGGAAATCCGAATGAGAAAATCGTATTGGTAGGCATCTATAGCCAAATAATAATAGCAAAAACAAACTCTTATAGCTTCGTCATATCCATCTGTCTGTACGTATGTCCTGTAATGTCACAATCCTTTTCATTTTGAAAAACTTTCATTCAGAAACGATTAAGAATTTTTCAGACATTTTTTTACTTTGGGAATATTCAATTCATAAATCTAATATAATGTCCCCCTCCCCCACCTCTAGTAGTCGTCTCATTCGGAAATTTCCTGACAACGATATGGCGTGCCTGTGCGCGTGTTTCGTGCTGGGACAACAGAACTGGTGGGTATGGCATAAGACGATGGCAAGCATCCTGATGGAGTCACGTTGGACCCGTGGAAACGAGGGAGGGCTCTGGTGTGAAACACCGCATGTGCGCAATCCCACTTCCACGCAACTCGCTCCCAGACCAGTGCTGGAGCTGACGAAGCTCTCAAGCACCGCAAACACTCGTCTTTATTGTGTAACTCTACGAGTTTGCAATGCTTGCAGTGGACTCTGGACCCTGGCCGGCTGACATGAAGACATTCATGGGAGCTTTGTTGTGGCGACTGGTCGGTACCTCGGGGGACCTGACAGTTTCCTTTCACAGAAAATTTCTCTGGCAATACAGAGGGGTAACGCGGCTAGCGTTATGGGGACCATGTCCCAGGCGGAGATTTTAGACTGGGTATTTTTGTTAGCTATATCTGCCTCTCTTGAGTCGGTCCCTCATTCCTGAGGATCGTGATCACTTCTGGATTTCGCCGCCCTGAGGACTTATCTCCAATGTCTCCATCGGTCTCGATCCAACGTAGCCCTCATCGCTTGGTGAAATTTACTTGAGAATGTGGCTTCCTTAACCTGATCTGTCCATGTAGTTGATGAAATAAATCATAAGTGTACGCGATTAAGTCCCGTTTTCCAATAATAATGTGTAGTTGATGAGCGTCCCCTAGCCCTCTTGCCTTCCATTCCACCAACCACGACCAGTTTCTCCAGACTATCAGCACCACTGCGCATTACTTGTCCAGAGTATGACAGCAGCCACTGCCGACAAACAGTGGATAACCGTGTCTTGATACCGAGCTGGGTCATTGATCCGTTTAGCTATCCAGGGTATCCTGAGCATTCGCCTCCAGTACCGCATATCGAATGCGTCTATTCTTTGTCGCGCCCTAACCAGTATTGTCAATGTTTCTACCGCATTTTTGTTATATAGGGATGTGGTTTACTAGTATGAATACAGATTTATTGCATTGAACTCGATTTTAAAAAAAGAATACGAATTATTTCGCGTTTTTATTTACGTGAGCTTCACGCCGATTTCACGCCGAAAGTACGCCGCCGCCGCCGATTTTTTGGCAAACGCCGCCGCCGATCATTTTTAAATCGGCGCACACGTCTAGTAGGTACCTAGTCTCTTACTTAGTGTTATGGTAAAACGAAAACGTTAAATTGGTGTTTAAAAATCCCTAATTTCATGGGCCTGTTAAAAGCCTAACATCCCTCAAACCCTATAACAAAACTCGTACAATATGCATATTATACGAAACGCGGCAAAAACTTGCATCTAACGCCTGTCGTAAAGCTGCGAGCTCACACAACACAACACTGCGCGCCATGCTAAACCCCATGTTTGCTTGTAATATTCAACAATATGCGTCCACAATTACCAACTATAAAAAAATCCAGAAACACACTAACGCACTAATCGTTGCATAATAAGGTTGTGATTCGCATGAAAGAACATTCACCGCACGCAAAAGTTAATTTGCTAACCATTTATTTGCAGCGCTGAAGCAACGAGATAAAATTCACAGTCATAAAATATTACAGCAAAGGAAAAGAAAGACTATATTGTTAGAACTATCGTAAGGCAACTTGTAAATGTAGTTCACATGATACTTAGCTAGGAACGCGCTTTGTTAACTAAAAGTTCCATAGGTTATGAATGCGTAAGCACTCTTGGCTGAAGATTGAGAGGATTTAAGAATGTATGTAGGTGGTAGAAAGTTACTACTTTTCTCCACTGATTACCGGGAGAAGTTTGATGGCCAAGAACAAAAGTTAAGGTTTTTAGACATGAGAGTCGTAAAATCGAAGTAGCCTTCTTATAATATTGCACACTTACCTATACCTACATATATGAATATTCGGAATTATTACAAAATTGTAGATATGTTAAGGGTATGCATGCACTTACACAGTTGTTAAGTACAAAACTTAAAGCCTTCGGAATGGCGAAGACTGCATACCTACCTACATAGATTTTATGATTCTTAGCAGGTTTTTTATTTATTTTATTTTTAACAGAGCTTATGTTGTCGCAATAAATTAATTCTTAGAGCGTAATATGAAATCTGTTCTATCCATATAAAAAATCGTTTGTTTCGCGAATTATTTATATTTGATCCTGCGTATATACAAAGGAGGTAAAATTTCTTAATACCTTGGTATGCATTACTTTCCACCCTCCGTAATAAGGCAGGGTTGTCCGCCGGGAGGATCTGCAAGTGATTTAAAGAGATTGTCAGTTAATGACCCCGGGCGGCCACAAATCCAGCCCTTTCTTGCTTCCGACTGAGTTAATGGCGCTTTTGGGTACGTGTGGAGGCATCAAGTGACTGACACAACTCTCTTACTTAAATTAACCAATTATATTAACTTAACAGCCCGACTAAAGGTACATTAACTTCACTAGAAACTTACTCAACAACTCTAACACGTTTACTGTTATCATTGAATATCACTGTAACACAATTCAGCCTACATTGCAACAGTGTTTAGAGGGAAATAAAATGAAGTACTTATTGGAACGCGCTCGATCGCTTTATCCATAAAGGGCATTATCCGTATTTAAAATTTCCATGATATGGCGCCGAGACGACTGCAAATTAAATCACAAAAATATTTTCCTATCCAATAAAGAATGCTCCGAGCATTGAATGTTGAACTTATAGCCTTCACGGCGAGAGAACAGGTTTGGATTACCATGTACTCGTAGGTATTGGACTACCTCACACCACAGTAGTTAGTCGGAGGTACCTACCTCTATCTATGTAAGGCTGGGGAGATCAAATCGCCTGGCCATCCGACTGTTCCGTACAATTTATCTGTGCTCGTTCAACCGTGCACGATCGTTTCGATGTTCTTCCCACACCTTTACCAGTTTCCAATAAATAAAAAAATATAGATATCGACCGAAAACGCTTTCATTCACGCAGAATCGGCTCGGAATTAAGTTATTCGATTCTAACGTATATGATCGTCGGTATAGCTTTTATGATCTGAATTATTGTCATAATTGCGGCCAGTATCGAATAAAATAAATCGATATAGCGTGCTTACATAATACCGCCCGCAGGTTTCTATAGAGTTGATGTTAGAACCAATATTGACTGATCCCTGGGATTTCATAGTCATGTATGATTTTAAAACCATTTTAACGTGGAAAGCGGGCGACGCGCCAGATCTCGCTGTAACGAATGATGGATACAAGGCCATTCCGAATGAGTTTTTCTCATCTTCATTCCGTGATATATGGATGTATATTATAATCGACTACCTTCATCAGTGTCTCTACCTACCTATTCTAGTATAAATCATTTTAGGCGTTGTTTTAAAGCGAATTCATTTATACATCTGTGAGAATAACTATTTAAATGTATGAGGAGTTCCATCTGATTTACCTATTTGTTCTTAAACTTTTTGTACGTATGCGTAGGTATCTAATTAATTATGTATGTACTTAGTCCTTTAGTGGTTTCTTCGTTATATAAGAGGATTGTTCTTATATTTAGGTAACTTCTTATAAATAGCTCAGTTAACCCAAGAGCCAGTTAATTATTCACGAAACACATTAGCGGTAGCTAAACGGTCTCCAAGGAATATTCTAATTTAGTTTAGTTCTGTCTAGTTATTTCCGTCTAAGTCAAGTCAGCCAGTCTACTAAGGCCTTTAGTAGTTCCTTCATTTCCTCCCGATTCCCAGCAATTGAGTTTTATTCCGGGGGCAGAGGAGGTTTACGTAAAGCTGGTTGTTTCGCGAAGGTACCTTTTGTAGCTAAGATGTGTTGTAGGTATGTTTGTATCGCATTTTGTGAAATTGCGAGGAAGCTGTGCCCAGGGGAGAGTGTCTGGACTAAACACCTCGTTGGGAACACGTTTCTGTTTTATCTTTGTTTTATAAGTTCCCCACTGTGAGACTGGGAACTTTTAATAACTTTACGCCGTCGCGTTCGAGTTGCATTGCGCTGCACGAGACGACCTGATCACCAGACTTAATATTTTTATGAGTAATGCTACACGAGTTTTACTTCAAACCCTAAAGGCACATCTGATTTGGTTTTTAACTAATTGTTGTGTTATTTTGTACATTTAAACAGCTTGTGTACCTATAGAACTAAATACATAGGTATCTGAGACGACAAATAGTCCCATTATTTACCTATTTACGTACCTACTCCGAAAAGCTTTTCACTAGACATTGTAAATAAACAACTCGTAAACAAGATAATTGACTTGATTTTATTGGTTTAACCGTCGTCGTGAGTGTCCTTCAATACACTTAGATCGAATTTCATAGTGACTTTCGCAAATACAAGGTATACTTATAGGCCAGTGAAATCTTACAAATAAAAAAGCTAAAATCGCAAAGCGAGATGTAAAGCTGCATTTTTGGTATGTTATTCGCACCCCTTTGGAGTATGAGTGACTACATTTTGCAAGCAAAAAAAAGTTGTGCTACCTGTATGATACGTGAAAAACTGCAAAATTTTCGGACGTTTTTCAGGTATTGTAGTTCAATTCAAAAACTATGGGTTTTTGACATTACTTGTCTATGGCATTTTTAAAGTACATTAAATTTGCAACAATTTGAGCCTACCTACAGCTCCGTATGTCTTATAGTTTTTGAGACATGATGTTTCAAAAATACTGCTTTATTGAGTTTTGCCTATAGTGCGTGTTGTTATGGGTTTCCGTCGAACAAACACTTCACCACCGGCCACCAGCGCCGGCTTTTAGTATGTTATCAGGCATATCTCCTGGACCCCGAAACTGCCGGGAGACAATCTCTCCAAGGTCGCTCTCCCGAGTAATGACGTAATGAAAATTGCCGCCGAAACGTTTGGAAAAGTGGCAATCACACCCAACCTATGCAACATACATACACGTGTATGGTATCAAATGAAAGCTGAATAAATATGCCATATCATGTCTAACAATATACTAAAACGCTTGAGCTGGTTCATGGAAAATAGGCGTTTCATCATTTTTTTATCTTATATGGAAAAATGGCTCCGCGCTGTTGGGTTTTTCAGCATTTCTCTCACAGTTTTGGTCATATCCAGAGACAATAAATAGTTATGTAAAGCTGACATACTAGTTACTATTTATGTGCAACATAATTCTCGGGTACCTGTTCTAGTTATTCTGTTAAATCTGGAAACCCGGAAATGTTTTCCTTACTTTTTTATTATTTTGCTTATAGTTTTGAATTGTCTCAATGTATTTAGGTATACGTATTGAAACTTAATTTAGGTATACGTTATGGCATATTTATTCAGCTTTCATTTGATACCATACACGTGTATGTATGTTGCATAGGTTGGGTGTGATTGCCACTTTTCCAAACGTGTCGGCGGCAATTTTCATGACGTCATTACTCGGGAGAGCGACCTTGGAGAGATTGTCTCCCGGCAGTTTTGGGGTCCAGGAGATATGCCTGATAACATACTAAAAGCCGGCGCAGGTGGCCGGTGGTGAAGTGTTTGTTCGACGGAAACCCGTAACAACACGCACTATAGGCAAAACTCAATAAAGCAGTATTTTTGAAACATCATGTCTCAAAAACTATAAGACATACGGAGCTGTGGGTAGGTTCAAATTGTTGCAAATTTAATGTACTTTAAAAATGCCATAGACAAGTAATGTCAAAAACCCATAGTTCTTGAATTGAACTACAATACCTGAAAAAAGTCCGAAAATTTTGCAGTTTTTCACGTATCATACAGGTAGCACAACTTTTTTTTGCTTGCAAAATGTAGTCACACATACTCCTAAGGGGTGCGAATAACATACCAAAAATGCAGCTTTACATCTCGCTTTGCGATTTTAATGTACAATTTCACTGCTGTATTAGCGATATCTTGGATACTTTAAGACGTAGATTTTGTAAGAACCGGTATCTTTGTCCGGTTGTAATAACCTGACCACAATGCATCACAACTGTTTAGGCATTCAGTATTTGCATACAAAATAACTAGTTCAAACCAGATAATAAACGAACCCTCAATGCCGACCGTAACCGATATGACTGTAAGCTGAGGCTAAATTAATCTACTCAGGTCAAGAAACCAACACAAAGAAACCAGTTAATGCGCGCATTTTAATAACAAAGATGGTGTATAATAAGAAAATTAAATATTCGAGGTGACAAAAACTCCATCAAGATAATTCCCATAAGCTTGTCGGTCCGAGAACAGCCATTTACAAAATCGCAAGACATTATCCCGTCTCGTAATGCTGCCGTAACGCGAGACACTACCCTTAATTATTGTCCGCACAATTGCTGCGCCATTTCTACACTCCATAGATAATACTTTACCACATTAGCAACTCTCATAACAGTATATCTGTATGAAATATGCCCTTAAATGACGCCGCTGCGCTCCGCAGGCGATATTAACTTTTATAAATGGGTGTATAAAGGTGCGAATTGTGTGAGAGTTTGAATGGGGGAGTCGTAATGGCGGGACCGAATTTGTTTTAAAAGGGTGGGTTCTAATGTCTGGTCATCGGTTGACTCCCGCTTGACCGAAGGGGTAATTTGGAGGCAGACAACGGACGCATTTGCATTACAATAAGAGTTGGATCTCGCCAAGCTGACGGGGGCTTCCGCAGGATAAGCTGCATTTTGTATGTATAAATGTGTGTAAGTGTAAGGTTGGATTGCTGAATAGTAATGCTAGGAAAATGTGGCGCGACCACGTAGCCGGGAAACGTTTTGATTTTCAATGGGAGTGCGGATCGTAAATAACGAATGGAATTCTTACTATAATATACCTACACAGAAACAACAGAGCAACGAGTTCTCGTCTATAGAGAGTAATAAGTATATGTACAGTCAACCAATTTGATTTCTAGGCCACTACGTACCTTGTCACAGTGATATTCAATATGAAAGCCGCTTAGAGATCTTATATCAATGTCACTGTGACAAGGTACGAAGTGGCCCAGAATTCAAATTGCTTGACCGTACGCAACACTTTTGCATGAGACGGGACCCACAATTCTAGCAGGTTTTATGTATGTAATATGTATTTTAATTCTTTTACTTATAATTCTACTAGATTTAGAGAAATATAGGTAAACTGATGACGAGCTATTATTCCGAAACTCGATAATCTCAAGTGTTTTTTTTCATGGTGTCAAGTTTAATTATTACTTCAATAAACTCAAGGCAACACAATATGTATAACGTTTGAGGTTTTCAACTTTGATTAAAATAAATACTGTGAAGTTTACAGAGCGCTGGGAAAATTGCAAATATCCTGATCTCCTCGGAAGTGTCCCCTCTTAGCATTCAAGTAAGGAAATGGTTTATTCCTAGCTCTGCTGCTTGGAGCTAGTGCGACAAAAATAGACGACACAAAGACTTGCATAGGTTTCTTGTTGGGATTATTTTTGCTTCAGTATTTCAAATTAACCATAAGGTAGGTACAAATGCACTTTGCTTGACAATCTTTGAAACTAATGTTATTTATCATAAATGTTTATACCTATGCTAAGAAATTCACGACAATCAAATTGTTGTTTTTCTGGATAGCTCGATTGATAACCTCTACGTAAGATGCTACAGATTAACACACCTCTAGTATTTTGCAATATATTGTAGTACAATATTGCCGATGTGATAAAATATCGCATTTGACCCGTGAGAATAGGTACCCAGCGCACCTCTGAATAAAATATATCACGTACAATCGATTACGTTGTGAGTAAAATGAATAAAAGTGACGTCGGAATGGCATGGCGCCAGTCTTAAATACCATCAGTACGTAGTAGATACCCGTCACTTGTCTATCGTGTATGCAATTTCAAACTTTATTCTAATGCATTAAAGCTTATGATGTTCATATCGGCAAATTACATTGTGCTAAAAATATCAATTATACGATTATAAAATGAAATATGAAATGATTGAATGAATAGAAATGGGCAAGGGTTAGGTATGTACCTGCAGTACAAAGTTGTTTTATATATTAAGAAGGTTATTTTATTGCATTCGCCTTATAAAGAAAATTATCCATACAAATATTAATAATATTAGTATGGATAATTTTACGCTTAAACTGGTTAACGGATTTAGATGAAATTTGGCATGTAGATAGTTTGGATGCTGAGGAAGGACATAGGATAGTTTTTTTTATCTCGAAAATCAGTCACTAACTACTTCCACGGGGATGAAGTCGCATCAGGCAACGCGAATATATATACAATAAATACAATACATAGGAACCTACGTGCACTAAAATAGAAATAATGTAATTATTTATAGTTTTTGTTGAATTTAGCTACCTATTACTAACCAAGCGCTTTTCATCATCTTTTCTAATGCGCACTGCTAAGGAATTCTCTGGTGGCATCTGTATTTTCGAGTTCATATAACCTGGACATCTTTAAGGCTCGAATAAATTATCTTCAATACGTTCAATAAGTGAATGATCTTCTGGACGAGTTCGCTTCACCGTCAGCCTAGAGGTATAAATCGGCATAAAAAGTTTTATACAAATAAACCTATATTAAAAAGAGTATATAGTGATTGGTGTTGTCTAATGTATAATTTAAAAATAAAAATGATTTATACGCTTCTTTGCTTGGCATTTTGGGTCTTTCAATAAACACACTCATATCTGGAACGGAAAGTATGAATCTCTTTAACCCGTCAATATTTTGGCAAACATAACTCTTCGGAACAAAGTTGACCTGAAATAAAAATAACCCAAGAGCACAATAAAGCGATTTATTTATCGCGCGGCCGACGCGAGCACAATGTCTCGCGGCCTTCCTTAATCAATGCTCGCTGCGTCCACAATCAGTGGTAATGGGCTGATGTACGATCACTGTACTGCATATTCACAGTACTGTGTACATTAATCCGTACACTGCCTTCATAATAAATGCTAGGAGCTTGATTTCTGTTGTCAAAACGTGACCCCGACGTGAGTGTATATTCACGCTTTCGTAAGCATTACCTACCTGTCTTTCAAAATAGCAATGACAAAGAAATAAGTATAACTGATATCATAGGGACATCATTTCCGGAAGTTTTGTAGGTAGGTACAGTAAGAAAAATAGAATCGCGGCGTCCGTTTGTAATGCATACTTTTTTTCTTTTTGGTACTTTGGTAACACTATTGCGCAAATATTAAATAGTAGATTGTTTGACAAGGGTCTAAAGTAAGCCATATTACCACGAGATGGTTATTTTCCCGAACGTAGAGAGGGAAAATTGTTCGAGTGGTAATATGGCTTTTAGGCGCGAGTTATACACTCTACTTTTCACTTCGATTGCGAGAAAACACATAAACACAAATTATCCATCTTAAATGAATAATTTAACTCTTGGCGGGTGTATGTCTAATTTGACAGCATGTTTTTTTTTCTAAGGCCAGCACCATATGCCTCGCTATGCGTGTTTGCTTGGCGTATTCGCCTCCCTTTCTTTTGCTATATCAAAGAAAGAGATGCATCATGCGCTTTTTTTTTTCTTTTAAGAGGAGTAATTGCTTTGACCATAGACACCGCTTAATCTTTAAAGAACTGAAAAACGTCTTTCCTGATTGGTCGATTTTAGTACAGCTGTGTTCTGGTTGGTTGATATTTTTACCAAATATGTTTTAATCTGTCAAATTACTTTTCTGTGATTGGTGGATTTAATCAGTGAAGTATTTTGATTGGTCAAATTAAAATGTTTTGTAAATCATAAATATGTATACATATTTTCGCTAGGGCTTAAATATACTACTTTAGCCCCGCTTCACAAGTCTAATATGACACACTTTTCGAGCATGAGAAGTGAAAAATCATATTTATGTAGTACCTATGCATGTAAATTGGCAAGAGAAAATAACACAGTGAAGATTTTATTCTATATATAACAATAAATATTTATAACAATAAAAGAAAAAAAACCGACCAAGTGCGAGTCGGACTCGCGCAAGAAGGATTCCGTACCATTATCTATAAAAACTTCAAAAAAATCATGTCTGTTGTATGGGAGTCCCCTTAAATATTTATTTTATTCTGTTTTTAAGTATTTGTTGTTATACACTGAGCGAAAAAAAAATACTAAGTAGGTATTAGTAAGTTTTAGTGAATCCCAGGACAAGGAGATTATATACTAACGGTTACAAAACAGTTTTTGATAATAGTAGTTATTTATTAATACCAAAAAATTTGTCCTTGTAACTACTAAACTGTTTTGTAACCGTTAGTATATAATCTCCTTGTCTTAGGATTCACTAAAACTTACTAATAATTAGTATTTTTTTCGCTCAGTGTAGCGGCAACAGAAATACATCATCTGTGAAACTGTTTTAATTATCACGGTTCATGAGATACAGCCTGTGGTGACAGACGGACAGCGGAATCTTAGTAATAGGGCCCCGTTTTACCCTTTGGGTACGGAACCCTAACTAGGAAAGGCATGAATCTTATATGTCCTTCCAGTTTGTGTTCTGGTGGCGTTAGAACAAAGAAACATGAATCTAGGAATAAAATAAGGCATCAAAAGGCAAAAAACGGTAGATTACGGTACGGTAGATCTACCTGAGAATATAATATTAGTAATTGTGGAGTCAAATTACTGAAATATTACATTTACTATGAAATGCAGTGCATAATGCGTCAACAATCAATTGCTCAAAGTGGACCATGTAAACTTTATCTCCTCCGCAATAAGGATCAAAATTGACTGAACAGTATATGATAAAACGGTAGGTACGTCGGATGCAGTGCTCGCAAATGAGCGTGGGTATGTCGCGTCAATATGTGACTATGGGATTAGTCTGTGGGGCGTCTGTTTGATCACTTTAATACGTGCATAGTCATATTATAACAAATTAATTTGTGACATACATACGGTTGTAGTCACGTTACAAAGTACCTACCTAATCTACCTATCTACCTACGCTATCTACCCAGGTGTAAAGTAAATTGTATCATTTTGTAAGTAATTAATATTGTTTTTGTGAACCGTAATAGTGTTCAAATTAAAAGCTTCATTACTGAAAAAGACATAGGTAAGATATAGACACGGGGAAATGAAAATAAGAGAGAAGCAATGAAATAAAGAAAGAAAGAACTGAGAGAACTGAGAATGAATGAATGAATGAGAATTTATTTGGTATACAATGATAACACACAGACTACAAAAATAAAAGAATTTAAACATAAAATATACCAAAATGGATGCCGCTCAGCGTTCAGTCATGACAATCATGACGCTGATTTTCAGGGCAACCAGGAAACAACAAATTATACAATAGTGCACAGTTACAACTAGAGAGAGAACTTAAGCATATATAGTGACAGACAATGTGGGAGACGTACTCATACAGAATAAATTCCTTGCGATATAAGCGCATACTTACAAGTTACAAGTAAATCATAGCTTGGATATAATAGAATGAAGATAAAGAATGAACTAGTATGTACAGTGCTTTAACCCGTCGACTGTCCTATGGCCTAATTAGACCTTTTTTTGCAAGTGCACTTGATATGTGTATACGAGCATAGAGTTATATTTCCTATGAACATCTCTGACGTCAAAACGTTCCACGGGATAATAGTGCATTTGGTATTCTGATGTAAACGCTATGTCGGCACATTTCCGCCCGCCTATGTACTAAGTACTAAAGTACGTTAGCGAGCCCTATTTCTAACCGGAACTAGGGCCCGACCCCAGACCTACAGAGTTGTTTATATCTTCGACGTGCAACATTGTCTCCTATCACTTGTTATGTAGGAAATTATACAATGCATTACCATACCTATGAGTAGGTATATAAGTAAAGCATCGATTACACCGAACTACATCTAGTGCACTAACTGGTGGAGGGGAGTTAAAGCATTTCACTCATTAGAGCAAGATAGTTGCTTAAGCCAAGAAACTGATTTATCACCTTTTCACTGATTTTGAACCTTATTACAAAAATAATGAAGTCGGAATATTGTAGACTTTTTTTGCCGCTGGATAAATATTGTTTGTATTCCTGATGTTGCTCTCACATGTAGGTAGGTATCAGTGGCGGCGCGTCAAAAATATTCTTAGGGAAGCCGGAAATAATTAGCCTTTCTTATTCATCATGAGCCGTAGGAAAAGAAGTGGACTGGCTGAAAATTAGGCAAGCCGGTGGGAATTGAGTTGTATGGACACTCCGCTACTGGTAGGTATGTAGGTAAGTACCGTCTAGATATTTTGATGAGTAGGTACGGTCAACCAGTTTGATTTCTGGGCCACTTTGTATCTACCTTATCACCTATCTCATCTCATCTCATACCTAATTAATGTCACTTTGACAAGAAATGGCCCAGAAATCAAATTGATGAACTGTGCGTCCAATTATTATGTTATAATAGGTATGTTGAGAAAAAGTTCGTAAGATGCTCGGCTCAAACAAGCATTACACGCTTCGAATTTACACAAAAACACTCAAAAAACTATAAAAACAACAATAAAACGCTAGAAGAAACAATGGCCCCACACAACAATGACGCAAACATTAACTCACAGGCGAGGCATTAAAAAGCAACAAAAATACGTACAATATGCCATTCAACCCTTTCGTCAAAATATTTCCAATCGACACTTCCTTATTGCCCCGTAAATCTTAACATTGCCATAGAATGGTGAAGACAATAAAATATTTTTTTATTGGGATATTATTGTCGCGGGTTGTTAAAAATGTTTGTCTTTGGGCACTAAAACGCCTGACCCAAAAATGTGCGAAGGCTACCGTTTGTTGAACTGGTTTATTTAGTCCAGTTTAACAGTGAATGAAGCTACCAGTGATTTTTAACGTAAGCTGCGTATTACAAAATTTCTAAATACATAGTGCAAATAAATTCAGTGGTAGTGGTAGTGGTGGTAATTAATGAAATATAATTATTTTCCCCACGTTGAGGATGGTAAGTGATTTGGATTTCTTTGATAAAAAATTGTATGATCTTGTATGTATTGTATGTTTCTCAAAATTGAAAAATATGATGTAGTTGCTTAGCCAATAAGTACAAATAAATATTGCGTAATTCATAATTAGGTATACCATTACATTTATAGAAGGACATAATGAGCAGTAGGTACCTATAATAGTGATTAATATCTTCAACAACGCACAGGTTTTCCTAATGCTTTCGTACAATTTTGTCAAAGTAATTAGGTCTCCTTTCTGCTCAGATCAAATACGTTGCACAAGTGCTAAGGTACTAAATATAAGTTTCCTTTTCAATTCGCGACTAGTTTCCTGGCGATCCAAATGATGCGATAAATTAACAATTTATGCTCAAACTATGTTCATACCGTAGCTATATTAATAAGGAGAATTTGAGCATAACGTGAGCATAATTTAAAGCTGTCAGAACAATATGACGCTCGGCTTTACAATTTCGAAACTTGGAGACCGAATTAGGGGAAAACTTGCCCCGTAGATACAGACATTTATGGGCTTACATTAGGTAAATCTATTAAGTTTGTTCATCGCACGACACGGACAGGCAAGGTTTTTGTACGATTTGTTTTAATATTTTATCAATTCAATACTTTTTCGACTTATCTATGGGTATTCAAATTCCACAACCAATAGGTAATTTAAGAGGGGTAGGTATCATGGGTGTTTTTTGAAACGACTAAAAAGCTTAAAAGAGCCACCGAATAATTATGATAACTATTTAAGTATGTTAAAATATAATTTTCTATTAATAATGAGAATGTTATATTTTCTTGTCAAAACATCAAATATATCAAACGAAATTCTTGAAATAAAGCTGTTTAATCTAAAATTTACTAGTTCTTCCCTAGGCCATAAGAGACATATTACCAATTACAACATATACTGACGAGCAAAAATAACAAGTAGGTACACTTGGTATGGAAATTCCATAGAAAGTGTACCCGTTATGTTTTTTCGTCAGTAAGTATATATCTAAAATGAATAAATGTTTGAGTATAGTTACTACTAACCCTACTTTTTAATAATTAATCCTATAAAATACTCGTACCTATAATGATATAGGTATAATCACATGACTATTAAACAATTGTCATTTGCCATAATGCCTCCTTCGGTAAAGCGTTATTCCCATGTGCCACGTAACGAGTGTGTATATAATTGACGCTTCTTTTAATTAAACCCTGCCCTGCTTTACCCTCCTCAACTGGCGGTGGTAAGAAAAGCCTTTTCATTTTGTTATGGACGCTCGTTTTAAGCGTTTCTAGTATTGATTGCCAAATACAGACAACGACTACTTTGATTCTCATTTGGGTTATTGAAGTATTTTTTTAATATCTTCATTATAAGCACATAAGCGACATGTGATACGATATTTACGAATACTACATATTCTACGAATTACACATTATTTTTTTGATTCAGATGTTTAGATTTTACTCGTAGTAGTTCTATACATGTTACACAGATTTCAAAGATGTACTTAGATCGACTACTGTAGGTATTCAGGTATTATGCTAAAAATAAAAATATTTTTCGTATATATTAATCATTTTGTAGACGTACATATATCTAGAACAGAAGGTCAACCACGTTCGAGCGTTTCATGCAAAGTGAAAAGGCTTTACATGAAAGTTCTGATATCGCCAGTACTGCCAGTAGTTTTGCCTCATGCGTGCATTTCATGTGCTTTACACACGTAATGAAGCAATATATTGGCGAGAAAATATTGCTTAATTTTGGTGTACTTCGCTTCCCACAGGTGACATAAATCGATGTCGATATAACTTTTTATTGTACATTTAACAATATTATTTGACGTTGATGCAATAATAATAGTTTCTTATTTACCGAAAGGCTGTTGTTCATAAATGTATTGTTGGTAGACGAATAAAATTGAGTTCGAAGTACAAACTGGTTTTAATTCGTTCGCATATAAAACTTGCTAAGCGCACAGTGTGGAAGTCGGTTACTTTCACCACGGGTAACTTTGAGTTGTTACTGATTAATAGAACCAAATATTAAATCTATCTCTCTCACACCCATATAAGTTCGCATTGCACTTTCTTGTTCGCACCTACATACTCATTTCGATACAAGGTAAATCGGAAGTTCGATCGATAGAAAATTGAAATGGATGAAGAAAATGCAATGGCGAATTGGCCTGCGTATAACTCACCTTAACTATTTGCTTAGTATTGAAGTGTGACCTAACCTAACCTACGTTTTTGATCTGAGAAATAGAAAGTCTTTGGAGAGACAGGGCTACCTATATGACACACTCGTAAGGTTGGGCTGGCTTTTAGTAGCTGTTGAGATTAATGGGACGGCGCAAACTTGATCGCCAGCGACGTCAGCTCCGTAGGAAATTAATGTTATGTTTTGTATTACGGACATTTGTCGGTTGAGCTGTTACAAATTTAGTGTTCCGTAACAAAATTGGTCGAACGGGACACTTACAATCTATCCGTCTGTCACAGGCAGTTTTCTCAGAAACCATTTAAAATACAAACCTAGCTGGCAATTAATAGCCTTATTTTAAATAGATGAAGCCAAATTGGCTAACACTAACAGAATTACCGATGGGCAGGGCGAGACAGTTCTTCACTTAAAACAGGTTTTTGAAATTTACAAATACCTAAATACATTTTAGCACAGAATCATAAGCAAATATATCTATCTGGTCATTGGTTTCGTCATACACACCAAAAACAAGGAAAATTCGAAAAGGAATTTGAAATAAATACATCCACCTTCAAGTGAGCCTTTAGAGTTTAGATAGAATCCAAGCTTTGAAAACAAATAATAATCAAACAACAAAATAATCAAAATAACGAAATCTTTTTCTACAAGTCCATTTTGTCCTTTTAGCAAAACACGTACCTACACTGCAATTTCAATTTGAATTAAAAACGTCCCACGTTTGTCGAATCCAATTTCAAACAAAATTCTAGAATGGTCTTTTCAAATGAAATTCTGCAACTTGGCGTCAGCAGAGGGCGTAGAAAAATTAAGCCGATTCCATAAACGATAAAGGAACGTTTAACTGGTCAACCTCTTATATTTAATCGCTAGGTATTTTGAAAGTTGAGCCGTATTTTAGATAACCAAGGTTGATTTTTGATCTGCTATGCAAATGAAGATATGAGGTTGGGAAGGTGAACAGTTGAAAAGTAAACCAATTTAATAGGAGCGAAGTTTGCCGACGTCTATCGCCGACACTTAATTACTTGGCGTAATTGAAAGTTCGCCGAAAGCTTATCGTGTCTGCGACTGGTGCGCGTTTCCATTTCTGTGCGTCATTTATCGCGGTACCTAAAGCGCTGACAAGAGTAATCTACTGACAAATGTTGACAATACCATAAACATTTCATTACCTGTATCGGGCATATAGTTCAGTTCGGGTTTGTTTATGTCTGCCATGAATTTATTTCTCATGGGATAAACAAAATGCAATGTGCTTTTATTTTGGCCACTCAAACTGTACCTTTCTTAAATATTAGACTAGTTACGTTCGTTATAAATTGAAAATTCGTCCAGCCCATCTGACTATACCTTTAAACTCTCAGAACGTTGATCCGAGGTAAAACTGTACTTATTCAACTTTGCAAGAAAAATTGTAGGTACCTAATTAAATATTAGGTAACTGTCGGGAAATTAACGACAGTGGACCTAAATCTCTACCCGAACAAAATGACTCCGAGAAACTTGGCCCTATCACATTTCTCAAGTTTGAGACTGGATAATGACTGCTAATTGTGGATTTAAAGTACGCATTCCGCGCGCTAAGCAACTGATTACCATACAAGCGGTGAGGCGGGAAACTTCAACTTTTCCCATTGCACCGCAAGATACGAAATGGAAAACATTCGAGGTATTGTACAGAATGTTGATTAAAATTTGGATCGCTAATTGCTGGTTTTCGAATGTAGAAATTTGGGTTAATGTACTTGGACTGTGTTCGTTTGCGTGCGTTGCGTAGGTACTCGAATCACTAAAGGCCGTTTCTTGTATTGACGTCAGCTTTTGCCCACAAAATTACAAGTTCAGATATGTTTTATAACGCTATAGAATTCAACAAACAGTGGTTTTTACAATGCACAAAACACATTCCTTCTGGAAACAATATGATGATATTCTAATACAAAACAAAAGAGAGATCAAAAAGTAAATATTGCGAAGTGTAGATAGGGCCGCATCATGGCCCTCGCTCGTAAAGGGCCGGGCTGTAAAATAAGTAAAAATGAAGGTCTTGCCTGCGGCTCGGAGTAACTTCAAAGGGAACTTTTGCTTTTTAACCGGTCGGTCGCCAACTTTAAATTGTATTCCACCGTCGACCCTCACGGAATGGGAAAACTAGTAACGAGAAAATTTCTGTAGGCTATGCAGATGCCGCCTGCGTGGGTTTTAACTCCAGTTTAAGTTTTTAAAACTGTTTCTATTATCACAGCAGGAAGAAATGGTATCTAAAAAACACGTATAAAGTAGAAAGAAGCGGTCTTGTTATAGAAAATGATGAGCTATAAAGGCAGTTTTTTATGGTTTATCACCATCTAAGTACTTAAAACTCAATCCTACCCAACTAACCACAAAAAACGTTAATAGACATAAATTTTAATAACCAGTATTTGGCACAGTTTGATCTTCTTTTATAAATAAGCGTGTGGGTATAAGCCTACTTCCTAAATAGATGAACCGATTTCGATTACTTACGTATTTTAATCGAATGAAATTTTGTAATGACTCAGTAGCCGCAAGGAACAAGTATCGCCATGCATAGATATAATATAGTATATTGTTGTTGTTGTATATATACTCTGTAGTTGTAGATGCGCCAATCTTTCTCATATTTGCTCATATTCATACAAAATTTGTACTACGCATTTTGGCGTGTTTGCATGTCCAATGTATTGCTAAAGCGGCCTACACACAGCCCTAAAATCAGAGGCAATATCGGGAGAGTGGTGGGGACGAGCACCTTAGATTGCTCCCTACACACGAGGCGATCTAGGACGCAATCTAGGGTGCTTCCCACCACTCTCTCGATATCGCCTCTGATTTTCGGGCTGTGTATAGGCCGCTTTATGGAAGTTTGCCTATAACCCGACCATGAAAAAATGTTCGGTCGGTGATAGGGACAAAACATGCTACTCTTTTCTATATCCTCTTATAGGAATCGCAATAAGTTATAAGACTATCTTTATCTCTATCAAAACATGTCAGCCCCTTGGTCGCATGCATTACTTCAGCCACAATAAATGCATGTTGCGGATCCGCACGTAAACGTAATAATAAAATGTAGTTATTTGATTGATCGATATACTTATTTGACACTATAAAATTCGCCAAAAGACAATCCAAACTCATAAACGTCCGCAACTTATTTACTGAACAAAAATATTGTTTACAGCGTATTAATAATGATTTATTCTTGTTGTATACAGTTTAATGCGTGTACGTGAAACCGTAAACTGTTTTATGGGACACTAAAGCGGTGGAACCTCAGAGACGATTTTATCGATATCTAAACGCCACACGGTCTCATATGAATGTTGAAAGAGATGTCCGGATTATAGTTTCGTGGCTTTTGAGATTTTGCTGTCTTCGATTATGTACTTACGTCACAACGAGGGAATTTGACCCGTTATTTTATTGAATTGTGTCTTACAAATTTAGTCACACTTTGAAGTAGTGAAGATAAGGGACCCTTATGTAGGTGAAAATGTTTAAAGGTGTCGAGGAAATATCCTATGTAAAACTATGCCGTCGATCGTAGCGATCTCACACTTGATGCAATCTACCTTTTCGGTGACTGATAAACATATTTTTAACAATTTTTACACATAAACTAAAGATCTAGACTATATTATGCACACATGTGACACTTATTTCCACTATTCTCACGATCATCACTGACTCGACAACGTATCTACGTGTTTGCAACTAAAGGTGCACTGATAGACTTTCGCGACCACCTCCAATCCACATGATAATTGCCCCTTTTGTAATCTAATTACTTTCACAGTTATGTTTTTACAGCCTTTAACAACCCTATCGATAAAGCTTAGTAACGGATTTTAAGTTTTATACGTTGGTATTAGAGTACAATTTAGTGAAACCTAATTTGTGGAACGTAGGGCTGTGACAGGTAAATTTATTACACCTCAAAGGGTTGTGCAATAGTTGATGGTTTTATGGTTTGGCTCTTGTGCAATTTCCAAGCTTTGTGAGCCATTGAGTATAGTTAAACCGCACGTTGTACATTATTGATACACAATGTAGGTAAGTCGACTATAGATCTATGTCGAAATCTCTTTAAAACTTTAACTGATGTTATAGCAAATTTTACAGCGTTAGGTTTAGAGCTACAATGTTTCTATTACAAACAAACAAAAACAAAGTTTGGTTCATTTTTGTTCAACAATTAGCTCTGGATAAAACGAACGTCACATACAATCGTAAATAACATACATACCTATTTAAGATGTTATCCTCATTTAATTGAGCTGAAATTTGGAATACTTATGTAAACTCGGTGACAATGCAATACTTATTATGGTACGAGCTGATCTGATGATGGAGACCGAGGGTGGCCATAGCAACTCCTAAACTACACAAGATAAACCCATCTTGATTGGGCTCATTGGAACTGTCTCAAAGAGTAGATAATGATTTTGGAAAAAAGGTGCAGTAGGTAGGCAAATTTCCGACAAATACATAATAATGTCTTCATTTGCATAGCAGGTTTAAAAACACCGTTTTCGTACCTTTGAAAATAAAAACAATTAAAGTAGGTTTAAAAAATATTGTTTCAATATGGAAATAAAAACAACTACAAAAATAGGTATTTTGCCAAGTATCAAGATTACATCATCGTACTAGACGTTTGTTTTGACCAGCAATTACCTTGCCGGTCATCTATGCTTTCAGCCTCTATTTCGTATACCTTTTTCAGATGGAATGGAGTTTCAATTGGCTTGGCAGAAAGAGACGTCAACCTGACTTTAAGACACCTTCACAAAGCCGCCATTGTCTCGTCAAACTGTATTATAACCCTTTCATAAACCGGGAAATGGTTACAGACGTCATCTCAAATGAAAGGCGGTACAGTCTGTAGTCATTATCCACTCTACCAAATAGTAGTTTATGCCACTGGTACATAATGAGGGGCATTAAAACACGAGTGTGTTTTATGAAACGAGCCGAAGGCGAGTTTCATAATAAGGTCACACGAGTGTTTTAATGCCTAACTACTCTAAGATGGGTTCAGAAACCGTAGTAAATAAATACAATAATTGTGTTAATACAACCTTTTTTGCACGGTTGCGGAAATATCGAAATCAGAACTGGCAACCGATACCTGAATGTTATTTTAAAAAGTAAAGAGTCCCTATTCTGATGTAATCATGTCGTTCTAGCTCAAATTCCGTGCGATATATACTAAAAAAACATCGAGCTGACATTTCGCATCAACTGAATTTGAATTTTCAGTGATACTAGAATAGGGACATGTCAACTTTGACATTTAAATTTTGACAGTTTTGTTTGAGGTTTAATATTTTAACATCATATATGAGATTAAAATTAAAAATTATATTACTGCTGTAGCCTTAGCCACAGATAAGAAAATTGCCATAAATTCATTGAATGTTGAAATGAGAGTCATTTTCTACGATTTCCGAACGCATATTAGAGGATTTATGATATGTGTGTAGATAAAGGTTTGTTAGGAAGTCGGACGAAACGCAGATTTCTGATCTTTATTATTATTTCATACTGGCAGCCGCTTGAGACTTTGTTCGCGTCTAAATTATAGCCTACTTATGTCTAATTCGAATGTCTAAGCTCTATTACTGAAAATAGTAATAAGTTTTTAAAGATTTAGAGGAACAAAATCATCGCCATAAACTTTCATACACCTATTTATAAACTTTCATACATCTATTCGCTCATTAGCAAAAATGTTTTTTGTTTGTTATTTAAGTGTCTCATCTAAATGTTAATAAATAATACAAACAATATTTTTACGCATGCACCTGCATGTCTTATAAATTCACTAGGTAGGTATTCATAAATGAAAAACACTTAATCTATATTTTGCTTGGGATTTTATTTATTATTTTTAATTTGAAGAATTGTATTTTTTATAGGTAGGCACTGTAGCAAATAGTTTCTAACAATTTTCTAGGTGCTGCTTTCTGATGCTTTCATTAGTTATTGCCTACTAAGCGCAAAACAACTAGACACAAAAATTCAATTCATCAACTTTATCACCAATTTTAAATATAACTGACTGTACCCATTCTCTACAACGGCTATTCGTAATATGCGCAATTAACGGTACTTACATAGTTACGATGGTACCTGCGAGATGCGGTACTCGGGGTTTTCAAAGGTACGGCCTTCACAAGGTAAGCCGTTACGTTTGGCGTCATTGCGGTATTGACGGATCGCCCAACCCTTTCGAATCCTTAGCATTTAAAACAGTCTTTTGTTTTACAGCAACGTCGGCCACTCAGTCGCCCAAAATGACCGGGAAGAGATCCTTTATAGGGATTTCTGGCACAGTTATTAAAGATGCAATTATTAGGTACTATTTACCCACCACCTGTATCAAATTTAAAACATTTTCCTAAGCTAAAAGGCCAACTGAACGCAATTTTCAAATATTTCAATAAATTCCTTGGTAAAATTGCGCACTGAATATGAACAAGGTGTCTAGACTTAATGTCATGTTGAGGTTTCATATGTCTGTCTGGTGAACGGTCGTCAGTGCCAAAATTAACATACTTGAAGCAAATTAAAACTAAATTCACTTTGTTCTATGTTTGACAAACTGGCGGTCAATGTCATGGATGTATGTTGCCAAAAGGGTAAAAGTATCTTGTATAGGTATAGGTACGCGTTTTGATTCATATATTATGTACCTAGTTTCATTAGAAATAATTTAGCCACATTATTTGTATAGATTAATATGCCCATCAAACCTGTAAAAATTTTGCATATTATTTTCAAGAAACCGACCTAGTCTGTAAAGCCGTAGAAATACACACCTACTTATTTATAACTATTTCACACAAATCTATCAAACTGACTTTCATGGTGTGAAGTCCCAACTAACCACCCAATTCAGAATTTTTGTAATCTTCTAAACTCCTATAAGTAAATAAATAAGCAGTTCACTTACAAAGTTCTTTGAAGCAGTTACCAGGACGAAAGGTCAGGTTAGACCGCCAGAAAAATGGTATTTTATCCCTAAAATATTCATAGTTGTGAAAGTCTACGCCTAGTCTATAAAGTAAAGTGTCTTAGAAGCTACTTTAAGCAAAGAACTTATTATATTTCTTATTACCCCGTATTTTCTCTCACGGCTTATCTGGTGTAGCATTTTGGGGAGTTTAGAGGAATTAGGTCCATATAGTTTAGCTTAGTTAGTACCTAGAACATAGATAAGGTACGTTGAACAATATCTTTGCTCGAAATATGTAGTTTTTATTACTGTAGTTGTTTGTACGCTCACCTAAAAAAATAAGATTGCGAGTCATTAGGGGTAAGGGGATTCAAAGTGGAGGCACGTGTACAATAAATGTTTACTTACGAGTAAGTATATAGTCAACTTAGTAGACAGTAGACACTTCTACATAGGTATCATCATAGTTACTATGATATATTACCTATATCTATCGTAAAAAAATATTGAGATCTCATATAGTCAGGTTTGCCAATAAAATACATTGATAGCGTTAAGAAAACTAATTAAATTGCAAACACCACCAGCAACCTATAATACCTTTATGAAAAATATACAAACGAAGTTGTGCACCTTATTTCGTGTTGAAATATTACGAGACACGATGTTATAAAATATGATTAAGAAAAACACCACCTAGTGGCCAAAAGTGGAACTCGCTAGTCAAGCTACCGTGGTATCTTTAGGGACGGGGGCTGCGATACAATGCCACCCTAGTAGTTCGCAGGGGTGACAAGTACTGACTCACTACGTAACAATATCCCTATTGCTATCGCGAAGGCAATTGTCGTCTGAATTACTATGAGAAGTTAATTTGGTAAAGTAAAGATATCTAATACGTAAAACTTACAATAATAATAATTTAAAAATGAAATACTTAAACTAAAGTATAGCAAAAAAAATATAACTTTTGAAAAGTATAAGTTAAAGTATATTAGTTTTGTAGAGATTCGAATTAGCTACATACGCTTATTTTAATTAACGTTATTATTTGTTGCATTAATTGAATTCGGATTAGAATAAGCTACTTGTGAATCATAAGGAGGTATATTTACTATTCCATAGTGAAATGAATAAGAATTGGAATTCGCAATGACAAGTTAGGGAGCAAAAAAAAACTCTTTTTAAGTATTGACCATGTTTTTATTGATACTTTTTGTACCAATTATTATCAGTTTTGCTGTATTCATAAATCTCCCGTAGCTAAGTATACCAACCCAAATAAAAATGCACAATAAACACTTAAAAGTCTTTGAAATGCCGACACTAATTAAACCTTTTACTTTTGTCGGTAGCTTCGGAAGATAATTATGTATGTACCTATGTCCTTATATTTTCAATGTCAACGTTCCTAAGATCTTGTCGTAAATGTCACGGGATGATTACCTGAATAACATCTGATAGCATACCTGTCACACCATTATTTTCTTTTTAATTATGTTAAAAATAGCAAACCTTTTTTATCCGCGATCTGAACGCGGACCAGTATATTCATTAAATCCATGTAAATGTGAGAAAACGTGAAGACATTATGTACGGTATTTATTGGTTCGCAGTGGGAATTTTAGATATATATTCGTTAGTATCTTAAGTATTCTGAAGAGTTATTCCTTATCAGGCGATTACGAGACTTGGTTCTCGGAGGTTCATGCCGTTCATGCCATTTTAATGGCAGGCGTAATGTTTTGGATTTAATTAGTACATGTTGCTTTGGATCGTTAATTACTAAAATATTGCAATTTATGTTGAAACTCCAGTATTTGATCAGTAGGAGTATATTTATTCAGCGGTAGCAATTGCAGCATTTGCTAACTGGTATCTAAATACCAATTGCTATGGGAGTACGTAATTAAACAGGTTAGGTACAGTTCTCCTATTTATATACCTATAAGCTATAAGCAATACCTAGACAACTTACCTAGACCACCTATCTTTTGTTTTATCATAACAAACGTCTGAAACTGTTATCATTACTTAAGTCTAATTATTTAAATTATAAACAGTTAATCAGATTTATCTTGATGGATATCTGAATTATAAAACACGTAGATAAATTAATATGTTTTATTACGTCTGTTGTGTGATTGGCATTTTTTTCCTTTAAACATTACATTTTAAATTAACTGATAAAATCATCTGTTTCATGCCATTGTCTCATATTTCGTATAATAATTGAGACACCACCGCCCCAAGCCTGGCTTACTAACGAAAATTCAAAACTCGACGAACCGAATTGCGTGACTGAAATAAATACTTTTATATAGTATATATAAATATGTATAGTAAAGGCTAACACGTGTTCTCGAGGAAACGGGCGATACGTCCGGAATTACAATGCTGTTTCCCTTTCAAGCGGGAAATTTACGTGATATAAACGTGACATAAATTCTAAAAAGTTGCGTGTGAAAAAAATGTGAGGTCCAAAAATATCTGCGGTAGGTGCGATTATCGACAGCGGCAGTTACGAGTAAATCACGTGGAACGTGAGAATGGAATAATTAGGTATTAAGACAATTTATTTACGTATTGTAGCTATTTCCGGGCTTCTCAGCCCAGTATCACTGCGACCATTTCTGATCTATTTCTAAGACAATTTAAGTATTTGGTATATACGTTGTTGGGCGTTAACGTGACTGTTAGTGACATAGGTAGATATGTATATCGTACATATATTGTACATACCTAAGTGAGCTAGCGCAATAAAATATGCAGTTTAATTATCAGCACGTATTCGTACTGTGTAGTCTTATATTGTTAATTTCATGTTAGCTAACAGTGTTTAGATTTTAAACTTGTCATAAACTGTGCTTTTAGGAACATGCTAATTGATTTTCGTTATTTATGATCTATAAATCCTTTGACTCTAGGTTCATAATGTAATGTGCGAATCCTGAAAACCATCAAGTGGTTAATTATGTACTGTTAGATATATTATGAACCTAACTATATGTGTGTCCCTTCATTTATATAAGTTACTTGTACGTGTTAATCTGTAGGTTTAATATTTACTCACTGTAATCATTAAAGATACCACGATTAATTGACAGGTAGGTCAAAAGTAGCTTGGCATATGAAAGCGTCAAAAGTCTTCATTACAAGGGAATAGGAACTTTTTACCTGTTCATATGCCAAGCTACTGTTGATGCTGACTGTACTAGGTACCTACCCCTACCCTTACCCCGCTCAAATCAAACACTACTTACCGATAACATAGCTTCAACAGTTGCACATTTTATACGTTGCACTGTCTGAGGGCGCATTGCAATTTGCAAAACGCACAGGCGTACGAGTATCATCGTAGTACCTTCACCCTTACACAGATGGCGTCACTAAAGACCAAAGATACGCCAAAATAAGAAAATACTTATGCAATATAGAAAAATAAAAATAAGAGTGTAGTGCCTTTTCCTTATGCCTTTGATACAAAGTTAGTTTTTGTCTGCATTCATTATCGCACACATTAGATAAGATAAGAGGTTACGCTGCCGTCCGCGCGCAGCTCGCCCCAAGGAGTTCCGCGTATTATCCAAAGATGTCACTATAGGAGACAGGAGGACGCGAGATGTAAAAATAGAATTGCTCTGATATAAATAGGGCTAAGTATTGCCAGTTAGATATGGCGTTATGCAATACGGGCTGGCATGTTATTAACACGGTCGAAAATATAAACCGTATTTGCTTGTGTCCGGTTCATTCAACTCGTGAGTATTTTCATACAATATGAAGTTAATACTGACAAGTAATTCTACGAAATTAAGCGCGGGAGAAGCGTAACGCGTATAGGTAGAGTAAAATCAGCTTTAAAATGAACGGCCGTCTCCAAGCATACCTACATTTTTTTCAATTTGTGAGTTCCGGTGTATATTTTTACGTACTTACGTAATGCGATGTGTACGGAAACACACTGACAGGCGTTCATTCTAATAATGGCTTTACCCTACCTTCCTACTATTTATAATACAGTGAATCCTCAAATTTTATATAGGGTCGGCAACGCGCACGTGACTTTTTTGGATTTGCGAGCGTCTATAGGCTGCGTTGTCCGCTTACCATCAGGTGGACCGTACGTTTGTTTGCCACCGACGTAGTATATAAAAAAAAACATTTTCCGCGAGTTTTGTAAAGAATACATTTAACCGTCACCACCATTTCCTAGCCGAACCCTAACGCAGAAACATAGGAAATGACTCGAAAACCGAAGCAGAAAATTCGTGAAGCATATTTTTCTAAATAAGAAATACCTCAATCACACTCACGAGCCATCGGGCTATTGTGAACCATCGGGGCATCGTCGGCCAATGTGTGCGTCCATCAAAAACTATAATATTTTCCCCTTGAAAAACATTCGGAGGATCTGGTAATATGACATCTGGGTTCAGTACCTACAGTTAGCGCCATATATTATGATGCAAATATATTAAGCAATAATGTAACATGACAATATTGTCAAGGGTGTCACAGCGTGGTGATAATTTTGTCCACAGTATGTATGCATTTCTTTTGCAACGTTCAGAAACTGGGAGCTGCTTATGATGGTTTTTAATAAAAGTATTTTGTTTGTCGGGCCTATTTATATCAAAATTTAACCAAGTCATTTTGAAAAAATTACAGTTACAAAATCAGTCCAACTGAAACTTGGGTGCTTTATGTTTATTACCTATTTATTATTTTAAGTATGTGTCAATAAACGAGAGTAGGAATAAGCTTCTAAAAATTTTAATGCTACCTAATGGTCTCCCGTCATTATGTAATAGTAATTACATAAAATGAAATAAAACAGATGGAACAACGCAATATACACCGTGACATAAGTATCCAGATTTCAGGCTAGCGTAATGGAAGGATATTTCTCGCCCGAGAAGACATGTAAAAGCATTCAATGGAACCCCAAAAACCGCGTGTCACCGTCACACATAGCTTCTAAATGTCGCGTAAAAGTATTGAGAGCGAAAAGTCGCTAAATTTGAGGCGTTCTCGGAGGCTTTTGAGGAAAGCCCGACTGGTGTTATAGGCAATGAGAGGGCTGGGCGGGAGGCTCTATCGCCACTTTACACGCTCTGTCGGCGTCTAACCTCCGCCCAACCTAATAACACGCCGCCTGCGCTCGGTTTCAATTTAGAAACAAATTGAAATTGTTTTTATTTGAATAATATTACTGTACCCGTGAAAGGAAAGGGCTACTTAGTTATGTTATGATTGCTTAGAATTATTCCGCTTCTAGGCTAATGGGTAGTTAGAATTATATAAGCCGAATTAGAATGTGCCATTCTCTCATTAGACAAGATGTCTAGTAGGAATTTACACAGTTAATTGTCTATGAAACACGCACATGAACGTAGCAAGAAGTGTAGGTAATTATATATTTTAAAATAAATGAAAAAGACGTTTGTAGAATGCTACATGAATAAATTATGATGATTAGCTATATATTGAGGTAGGTTAGAATTTCACAGAAAATATTTAGGAGCAAGTATAATTTTTTGTAGATGTATTTATTTACCTAGTTAGTTGTTTTAACTGCATATGCTAGAAAATTTAACAATTCAAGAAATAGTTATATTTCATCACGCATCATCTTACCTAATTAACGACTTTTTAAGTCCACAGGAATGAAAAACCCCGCGTAAACGATTTACAAAATATAAATTATTAAATATTAGTACCTAAATCACTAGCCTAATAAGTAAGGCTAACTATAAACTCCTAACCTATCTAGCTTCTTCACTGGGTTCAGTAATTACGTGTATAAATACCTACTTATTGTAACGCAATTGGAGCTGGCTGCATCCTTTATGAGGGTTCCGCGGGGAGGGGCGGGCGCTGGAAAAATTGCAACATAAATATTGAAGCTGCCACTTACACGTGGTGCCAACGTGGGTTGGATTACTGTGGATACGACGCCGCCTTTTCAGCGTCTGGGCTTAACCCTTTGTATATATGGTAACCCCTCCGTCTTACTAGATGGGGTTTAATGACACTTTTCTGTTGAACCCAATATAAGAATTTTATTATACATATTTAAATTTAAAATGTCACAGCTGGCTAATCAAAATATGACATTCAGATCTAAAATTATACAAAGGCTGACGATCCGTGCCTAAGTAAATAATGGAGTGATAAAAAGAGTTAGGCCTTCTACTAATCACAAGAGTAGTCACATTTTAAACTCCTTTCGTCGAACTGGAGAGATAAATATACAAGATATGAGATGTCTACTAGCAATCTTTTGCTGTCTTGAAGTAACTTTATCTATTTCACTCAAGTTGAAATGATTTTTTTAATGGTATATATTAATTGTACGCTGTCTAATAACATTTATTTTTACTTCGCAAAAGTTTTAAATTCAGTAAAAAGTTTTAATCAGATGCTTTAAACAGAAATGACAGCGAATGGCGTCTATTATGGCTACGGCACGGCGTAGCAAGCTTTACGTAGCGCCGCGTAGAGGCGGTCACAATAGGTTTAGGCTTTTAGGGTGAGGCTACACGAGCGAGCGTAATTTTGTGAGTCGTGAGCTGCGTCATTTCAGCCAAGGCCATACTTGTGACATAACCGAATTTTTCAGTCATACTTGTGACATTAACCGAAGCCAAACTCACGACTCACAAAATAATATACGCTCTTTTGGCCTCTCCCTTATTGTAGGGACTTGGTGAAGGTCCAGAAAGTAACCAACTGATAGTTCATGTAGCATTATTTGGAGCTGTTTATTCATGGTTCTTAATTTGGAAAGATTATGAGATTTAGTTAGGTATCTTATCTAGTTGACAAAGCGTGTTGCGAATATTATTATCATATTTTAGGTATTTTAATTGATTTGTGATTATTAATAGGTTTTAAGTTTTGTGTTTTACGCTTATTTGATTAAAAGTGCCACCCAATCCTAATAATACCGTCCCATCTCATCTACTTTAATATATTATATCTTTCGATATGTGTTGAAGGCCAAGTTTCCAATTCTCGATGTAGATCGGTTTATATTATATAATAGGCATTTTCAATCTCACACATTATAAAATGTCCTAACTTTATTTAAGGCACTTTAAGTGCAGGGGAGGTAATCTTAAAAAAGTTAAGACTACCATTCTGTCGGCGTGAGTAATATGTGTACTCATACTCATACATATCAAATTATAGTTTTCTAGTACTAACGATTAGGTACTAAACTAAGCCGCGGACGGACGTGGAACTATATTATGGAACGACATGGCGAAACTATAAGGAACTTTACTACGGGACCCTAAAAATGATAGCAAAAAAAGTTTTTTTTTTGGTTAAGTATTTAATTTTGATTTACTTAGGTATATTCACCCTACTACGCTTATCCATGCTAAGCCAACGCTCGGAGCGCCGTGAGCCCTCTTTCTTTTTCTTGTAGCAAATTTCGCAACAATCTCACTTATTATGCCACACAAATTCTTCGCCAGGCCGGGCCAGACGTGAAATTAAAATTTCCTACTTACCTACCCTTACCACCCTGCGGGAATAGCTAAATAAGATATTGTTTATGTACGCCATGATAAGTTAGGGCGGTATTATAATGTCGTAAGGTTTAAAATGTGAGTTTTATATTCTTAGCGACACGTTTAGTCTAAACGAGAAACATTGTACCTGAAAACGAAATCTAATAAGATTTTTTTTTTACTCGCCGGTAAAGTGGAGTTATTTGAGATCCAAGAGGAATATTTTGATATTTTAGAGCTAACAATTATATAGGTATTATATATAATACCTAGCTACTATTTTTGACAAAAAAAAAATTAACGCCCATCGATCGCATTCCTAGCCAGGATCAAATCCTTGTATGGGACCAAAAAAAATCTCGGCTAGAAAAGCCACAAATCGAGGAAAACTTTTCCCGTACAATTACCTACTGTGGAGAAAAATTGAAATTTCATTCACACTATAATCTCCGTTTTTTGATATTTTGATTGCTATTGCTGTAATGTTTTCATACATTATTATGGTCTTTAAACGTAACAGGACTGATTGGCGAGATAAAAAAAATGTGAATATTTCACTTTTTCTCCATAGTATAAATGTATGGAAAAAGTTAAATAAATAAAATAAATAAAATAAATATTTGTGGACAATCTTACACAAATCAACCTAGTCCCAAACTAAGCAAAGCTTGTACTATGGGTACTAAGCGACGATATACATACTTATATAGATAAATAAATACTTAAATACATAGAAAACATCCAAGACCCAAGAACAAATATTCATTCATTCATATTTTATTTTTTTATTTTCATTAGTTTTCTTTAGTTTGTGGCTTTTAAGTACATTTCCCTAAGTTCACCTCCAGGAAACTATTGATACTGGATAGGAATGGAATCGAATAGCATAAAAAAATTGCATGTGAAATAAGTTTTTATTTTTTTGGGCCCCATACAAGCTTTCGATCGATTGGCATCAAAAAAAAGTTTGTCAAAAATGACCATTTTCTCGAACCCTGTATGCTTTTTCCAAAATCTGTAAACGCCAAACTTCATTCATTTGAAATTAGAGGAAGGTCTTCTAAGACTACTTTCGCGTAGCAGCACGGGATCTGGTAGCGGCCCTCACTGACCCAAAAAGAAAATCCATCCTGTATGTTGGATAACAATTGACGGCGCCATATTTAATGTTAATCAGACTGTTACCGTATGTTACTGCTATATCCGGCCTTATTCATATCCTAATTTTTATTATTTAGAGCCTGTATGGTCCCACTTGCTGGGTAAAGGCCTCCCCCTCCGTTTCCAATGATGACGAGACTGGGCCAATGACATAAAAGTGAAGACTACTAATAAGACTGAAGAATTAAATGTTTTGTTTTTGTTACAGGTGACGATGCTAAGAATGACTATGCTAAGAACTCGGTAAGTCCCAAAGATCAGGACAAGAGATGGTGGAGGACATTATAATTAACCTCGTTAAAATCAAGTGGGATATACGAATAATTGCTTTAATTTTGATTTGTATACTAACTAAATGCCTTACTGTGCACGTAGTTACATATTAATAAGCTAAAACCCCATGTAGATACTACCAGAGTCGTTTCCATACAAACAAAATCAGACACATTACCTGCTTTGGCGCGCCGTTTTTGCGAAGACTGCGTTTGATGATCTCCAGGACCCCAGGATTGTATTTCCAATGGTTTTCTTAACACTACGTGTCGCAGTTACCCTTAGCCACGCAGTGGCACAATTCAATACGCAACTGCGTCATAATTTACCAAGATTTCCGACCGTAAAAGCGCAGCGCGATAATTCATTTTTCGCCATATTTTTTAGACTGTCAGTTTCTTCCTTTTGCCGTCATCGCCAGGAGCGCTGCTCTCATCATGTGATCATCATGCTGTGGATCAGTGAATATGATTGGTGGATATCGAAGCATCCATAGCAACATACTATAGCATAGCACATCTCTAGTGGAAAGGCACCCAAAGGGAGGAGGGAGTGGACGGGGTACGGAAAATCTTTCTCTTTTCTTATCTTTCTTTTTACTCTTTCCGAAAATCTTTTTTCGGAAAGAGTAATAAGGTACCTATGTTTTACAATCCTTTATAGACCTTCAGGTGACTGCAGCATCCAAAATCAATGACTCCCATTCAAGTGTAAACAAAATAACACAGAACGACTTTTTACAGAGTGACTCATGCCTTTTGGTTTCATTATATGCATCCTGACTTCCAAGTTCATTCACTCCAAAGGTGTGCCGTAAATTGTAGTTACCTACCTAAATAATACGTCACTTACAAGCCATACTGGCCATTCATGTAAGTACCTACTGTGTGTAAAGTAAAAAAAATGTGGGTTCATTTATCATAACTTTTCCTATAGATGTATCACTCCAAATAAATGAAAGTAAGTATTTGTGATTTGTGCACTTTTCATCAAAGGCCTTTGACCTTTTGCTTTAGTTTCTATTCTATTGGGATTAGGAAAAGGGGAAGTTCAGGTAAAGAGTACAAATAGGCAAATCGGATACCGATAGTAACAGCTTTTGCTCCGGGCATGAGATTAAGGGCGTGGGAAGGGGGGGTCCCGAGGCCAGACCTGGGTCATATGTGGAACAAAAAGGGTAGAGAAAATGTTGGGCGCCTTGAAATTTTTATTAAACTTATGACACAGGCCCCGCACTAACGATGCCCTAGTGGTGTATGGAGTCCACAAAAACAAACCAGTTTGAATGTTTACTTATACATTTATTTGAAAGGATTTTACACCCAGGCGTCCCCAGGTTACAAGTATTCAAACCAAATAGCGCTAATGCTTATCTAAATATATATCTAATTTGCCTATGTCGCAATTTATACTAAAATGTTAAAGAAAACAACTATAAAACGATATTTATGGAGGACGGAATTCAACTAAAACCTACGGGTGTGTGTGTGTGTACCTCTAAATGTCTTTGAAGCTGACTAAAGCAGTATGGAACGGACTCACATTTGCAATGCCTGCCTAACCGCTTGCTCTAAAAAGGAACCGTCGTCTTTCCCGTCTCCCGGGGAAAATCCAAAGAAGCCTCATAGGAAACCGCACTCCATTCGGGACTGGTTCCTGAACTTAGGCACTGTGCCCGTGCCTAGGAGCCCTGGAAACCAAACAGGATTATCATTAATACACTACCACATGCTACACCTAACCGCACTTTGTATGGAGACAGAACGGTCAAATATTACTGCCTATAGAGTAATTCCGCATACCGAACTTACCATTAAGGGCTTGAGATCAAGCGAGTAGTCGCTTTATACTCGGGCATGACTAGCGGAGTTGATGGCATCGCCGAATGACGGGCCGGAAGGGTGGCCAATGCCTAGAACTTCATAAATCTGCAACAAAGACGATAGATTCAATGCTCACGCCGAGCTTCATGGTTTGCGTCGAAACAACCAAAAGCTGATGGTATTCAATGAGAAACAACTTACATGAGAGGGCGTCCGAAATCTCCGAGTTAGCCGCCAACATTTTGGGGCGCGATTATACACGAAATTGCTACTTCGCGTGCCGGCGGGGCGAACAAATCTTTCCACAAAACGATGACAATCAGGCTTACTGGCCCATATCTCTTACACTTCCACCGAGCCTCATGGAGAAGAATAACCTCTTCTCTCGCCGTGATCGAAATCGAAATTGCTTCCTCATTCAGTTGACAGCTCAGATTAACAAGGAAAAAAAACTGTCTATGGTAATTTCGACTTGCTGACCTGAAAATTCTGATCTCGAAGTAAATACTGAATTGTAGACTAAAAAGAAATAAAAATTAATCTGAACGAGAAAAACTATGCCTGAAATCAAAACAAAATAATGATTTCCTAATTTAGAAAACCGATGATTAATTTCATGTAACAAAACGTAGTCTAAACTTGCTATAACGGAACGCAAACCGGTGAGTGTTGCTACATCAAAAAGAACAACTATGAGACAAATGTTGCTAGTATAGAAACCAAGCTGTTTAGGGTAAAGGTAAAAAATCCGGCGTTACAAGTTGCATTCGAATTATTAATATCTCTCGTAACATCTCATGCCCTGAGATGTTTACGGATCGTCTTGAGTAGACTACTGAATCACTTAGGTTTGACTAATTCTCCTAAATACGTATGATGCTGATGCTACATCTTTAACTTTCATACCCTGATAATATCTATGTGTGATTAGAAAAAAATCAAAATGCAGTTTCGTAAGCGAGTACGGCTCGCCCTTGGATGATGTCAGTTAACCTTTTTTGTACCAGGTGTAGTTACACCCTTATACGCTCTGCGGGGCTAGCACAACTGCCGCTGCGACTCCTCTTTCTAATTCGCATAATTCAAGCGAGACAGGAAACGCTGAGACGCGCGGGATACGTCTTGAGCTTGACAGCAAGTTGTGATAGACATCCTGTACCTAAACTTCAACTCTATTCTCTTCTCACTCACTCCTAATATATCGCATGCCGCGCATGCGCCATCTCCGATTTCCTGTATAGTCTTGGGAATGTGTCTCTCGCATTTGCATCGTGAGTAATTACCTACATATTTGTAAACCATTGGACCCTAAACCCATCAGCGGTTATTAATATATACGATTGTATTTCCATCAGACTAACATCGAATAGATTACTGACTTAGGTACCTACAATCTGATTGAAATTTCTGCCAAAAGTCACTATCACCACAGAATAAGTAATAGTACAAGTACAGAAGTTTCTCTGCTAACAAATTCCCCGTTTAGGTATGCCAAACGTGCCTAAACGTGGCCATCTCTTTCTATCGCACGCAACGCGCTCTTTCGAGGCCCCGCCCTCAGCGCTAGGGTTACCACCAGCGAGAACCTATTTTAATATATGTACTTTATTATTAGTAGTGTTGTTTACAATACAATTACGAATAGTACTTTTAAGGTTCCGTAGCCAAAATGGTGAAAACGGAACCCGTCCGTCCGTCTTTTCGTCTGTATGTGACAGCCGATGCACTCGGAGACTATAAGCACTACAAATACAATTAAAACATTTAGCAGGAAGGTGTGTTCTACTCGTATGAACCGCTACGTAAAAGTGATGTGAAATGACGAAAAAATATTAAAGTAGGGGGAGGGGGCACTCCATACATGTAACCAGGGGATACAAAGTTTTATATAATTTTTAAAGGCATCAATTTAAAAAATAAAAGAGGTTTCTTAGAACCAACGTTTTCATTTTCGTTTTCTTTTATGTCAACCGTTGGTGAATACCAAACTCAATGACCGTTCTTACGTCTACGTTCTTATTATTATTGGTGCAACCTGCTGCAATACAATAATGCTGTGGTTTTGACATTATTATTTAACACGAAACTACACGAAAATAATTATTTTTTATGATCGTACAAGCGCGTGCGCGTGCGATCCGTAACGCTGCTCCGCAGCCATTGAATAGTCACACAATGTGTGAGCCGGCGGCCGCATGTACTTTGCGCGGCGCGATGACGTCACGGTAGTAAGCCCCTCCTGCTATCACTAAGAAATAAGAGTCAATGTCCAACTAGAATTTTAATTACTCAATTTCGATGAAAATTGGCACTGTTTTTTTATTATATTGACGTTAATGGCTCCTCACATTAATGGTAATGGTTAATTAATACAACAGTTAGCCACGAGACTAGGAGAGGAACCGTAGTGTCGGTAACTGCTTCCTGTCTATGGGTGTTCTAATGTTACGGGGACGGCGGGGACTTTCGGACCGTTGAAAAAAAGGTGAAGATACTGTACCCCTTTTACTTAAGGCGCAGGGGTGGACAAGGCATTCTCCATACAAACCTTGTGCACGTTTTATTCGTTAGGTTTTGGCAATATAGAATGTAATATTTTTTTTGGGTGTAAATATTAAATATACGAAGAAAGTGATGTGGAAATTTTCAAATATTTCAAAAAAATGAAAAATTAAAAAAAATAAAAATAATATCAATTAAAAAAAAATACATCACGAAATAGCTAACAGAAAAATAAGCATACTGACCAAAAATCATAACTTTAATGCAAACAAAAACGAAGAAAATCCTGCACAAAGTTTGTATGGAGAGAGCTTGCCCTACCCCTCCTCTTAAGTGCCTACATATAGTACTTTTATCTCACAATATTACTGTGACAAGGTACGAGGTGGCCCAGAAATCATTGATTGATGACTGTACGTTCCCACTTCCCACAGTTAACAAAAATATCTGTATGTACGCGCCCTATTGTCATTAAAGTCATGTTTGCGTATTTTTTCACGAGGTGCGTACCTATATATATTTTTGATATTGCCCATTCGCTGATAGTTTCATAGTATATTTTCACCTTATTTAATAATTTAAAAATGTCAAACTCCGGATACCAGTAGCATCAGCAACACATCGCGTGTCCGAAATTGCCCCATCCGACACTTGGCCGCTGTCCTCGAATTTTAAAGCTCCGAATCTATAAACTGCTCGTTAAATCTCACAGGCGATAGTTGTAAATTTTCTCTGGAGTCGACCACTTTTACGACGGACGTACCCCGCCCACCTGCGACTTTGTGGCTTGCATAATAGCCCCCTTTACAACATCGATCGTCTATAAAATAGGGTGTGATGCGTTGTCGGCTTTCTTTGCGATTGGAAATTTGCCTATTTAAAGCGACCCTGGCCTTACTGGTAACACTGAGTTTTTATTAAGAACGAGGTGTAAATGCAACTTTGTTAAGTTATTGGTGTATATTTTTACAACTTGACGCGTTCAGCGCCACCCCTTTGATCGTATAGTTGTTGAATACTGCATAATTTCTCAGGTACCACCTATTAGGTAGAGATCTACATATTACCTGTTCAGAAATTCCAGACACTGTATGAAGGTATGAAACAGGCAAACACGTTAGGGTTAGTAAGTATCTCTGCGAGCTAATGAATGGTGGTGCGTGCCCAGATTACTTACCTTACAAGATAAAATAAAATGAAGGAAAACAAAATCCTATTAATTACAATCACAAGTCATAGAGTTTACTTGAGACTTGTAAGATGGCAACTATGTGTGGCTAAGTTCTTTTTAGTGTAACCATTGCTGGGTACGTACCTACAGGTTAGCTGGAAGAGATGTTTAATCCTCTAACGCCCATTATACGATATATATCAGACAAAGGGACTGTGTAAATGTTATATCTTCTTGAATTTTGATAGAGTTGAAAATTGTGCAATCCTTTGTAGGTTACGAAACATTCCTTAATTTGAAATAGGCACCTACAGAAGTAGGTATAAAAGCCTCAAGACGACTTACCTACAAGCACCTAAGTAAGTTTCAAAATATCTTGGTTTCCAATTGATAAAAATTAGTTTTTAGCTCGAGAATTGTCAATTTGGAGTGATGTTTGAACCGATATTTCTTAATGAAAAATCCAAAATAATAATTTAAAAATGTCATTAGGTCGCAATAGTCCTCTTCTAGTTAGGATCTTAACGTTGAAAAAATGTAAAGATTACGTGTCAATTAATCAGAAAATGGCTTAAATGGATAAGTGATATTTTTTAAGTGAGAAATTTAGAGACTTTGAAACGCTGTTCTGCCCAGACGAGGAAACAATAGGGACTGATTTTCAGATATATGATTCTTGACTATATGATTGTGCTTCTGACAATAGCCGAAACATGATTGCTTAAAATTTTCTCGATAGAAAAAAAATCCAAAGCCGAGTCTATATTTTCCTTTTTTTACTCAGCTTACTAAAACAACGCATTGTTAAAAGAGACGATTAAGTTAATATGATGGTATTTTACCTAATCTAAACTCTGTCAAGAGGAAATTTAATAAACCTGCACACAGTCAGATATTTAACGAGATTTGTCTAAAAAGCCATTTTCGAAGACAGTTGCATCACATTTTGTCGTGAGCGAAAAACATAAGGGCGTCTCTTTCAATCGGTATATCGCCTTAAGTACACTCTTTTTTTTGGGCAGTCATGTAAAACTTATGCTTGTCAAACTTGATAAGCGCGTATTGGACCAGAATGGAATCGTTGAGCGGAATAACTTATTCTTATTCATTTATTAAATCTATTTTAGCTAAAGTGCCTTTTGTAAGATAGAGCTAGTATCTGTCACTTTGACGTTTGAATTGGTGGGGAAGGAACATTTTATGAATAAGATGATAGGTAAGTTCTAAGTTGTAGGTATGAGAACGACACTCTACTTAGTTCTTATGTGTCATATTAACACAATTAGTAGGTACCTTGTGTTCAAACTGGAAAAATCCGGTCATGACCCGGATAAATGAGCTCTAATAAGAGTAGGTAAGTTCGTTCAGTGCCCAATTATTTTAAATAAACTTTTTCACTCTTTTCATGTTCCTTTAATGGTGAGTACCTCGTAAAATAAAATTATCTTATTTCTTTCGCTACCTGAATAAAACTTACCTACCTATCTTCTAAACGAAAAATATGTATATGTCTTTATTAGATCTTTACTCATGTGTTCTTTATGTAGTAGGTACCTATGTCGGTAGAACTAGAATATGAATAAGTAAGTAGGTAACCTATTAGTCATCACTTGCCTAAGGTATTCATTTATTATAAAATCAATACTTTAAAAAACTATGAATCTGTTGTTACTTACTTGACATTTAAATATCTTAATAATAATTGTATTTTTTGTATTTTACTTTAGATTTAAATTATTATTAAGCCCGATTTACTTATATTTTTTTCCGATAGGTAATTATGTACTAATAACTACGAGTACTATAGCTTTATTATTGGTTGATAGGTCAAAAATAGGTACCTATATAGGTGGTTACCTACCTATAACGCGGTTACACTAGTCAATGAGAGCTTGACATAATACGTATTTGTAGTAGCTAATAAATGACCTAGTCGCGTTTATTACCTAATAAACAATTACGGGTCAGTAAAAAGCGTCTCTCCCATAAACAAAATGACCCTAACTGTCCATATCAACCATTCCATACGTTTACGGCAAAAACATCACAATAACAACATAAAACCTATACTTATGCAATGTTCTACTACCGCACGCCCGGACCGCAGACCTGATAAAGCTGAAAAGGCAACTTAAGCCTATAAAAACCATGCACTAAAGATATCAGCCTATCAAAAAGGTAATAAATAAATAAACTTTTCACACCATAAACGATTTTATTTTAAAAGCCATAAAGTTTGATCTCGTGTATGCGTACGTTTTTGTTACGACCCACGTGCATGAATGAAACGTGCGACGAAGACGGGACGTCTGTCGGAGCGGGATGAGTGATACCCGTTCGGCCACGTGGCCCGCGTAAAGCAGTCCGGTGCAATTCTTATTTGAATGATTTTATTTCACCGTTTAGTGGTTATTAAATAGATTTTATGAGCAGCTTTATTGTGGACTTAAAAACCAAAGAGCCAATGGGTGACATGGTTTTCTTTGAACTAGATAACAGGTCAATGAATAGGTGTTTTGTTTTGATCATTATTGCGTGACATAAGTATTTTTTTTTATATTGTAGGTATATAATATTAATATTTAAATTTTATAAACAAGAAATGTTCGTTAAGTACCTACAGTTAGTTTGGTAGATATGTTAAGACAAACACTGTTAGGTAATAAGAATTTTATAAAAATGTAAGTAGTTACCTATGTTAAATAAATAATCAAGTCTTATCCCATTCAACCAGTGCAAACTATTTTGGCTAAGTATACAGTAAGTAGGTAGATAAAAAACAGTAAAACAGTTTCAGTCCCGGGAAAGGACATATAGGATACTTTTTATCCTGGAAATCATCCCTTAAGGGAGTGCAGGGTTGTATGGAAGAGCGATAACTAGGTAAGCGTCTGATATAAAAAATAGCATTTAAATTCTATCGCGATAAACGAGTTATACGCGGACGAAGCCGCGGGAAAAAACTAGTGAAAAATAAAATATCTTTACCTTAAAAGGTTACGCGTCATTTTAATTCTGCATATATTTTTTGTGTGTACTATTTTTTTTTGTAGATTAATTATTTTTTGTAGATAGTGGAAAGTGATCAGTCCATATATGTATATTAATTATTAAAAATACAAATGAATTATATAATATGAAAATTCATACAAATTTCATGAAACTTCATGAGCCTAGATGAAACTCGTTGTTTTCTATATTAATGAAATAGCTATTTAAACTTGTTGCACTTATAGTTGGATAATATATAACTTATGCTTTGTAAACCGTCTTGTGTACTTAAATGCATTAAGTGTTTGAAAATTTTACGATATTGTTTGTGCCAATTATAAATAACTGCACTTTTACTACCTGAAAATTAAACAGTTACAAAACAATACCAAATCACTAATTCCGAACCTAATGGTGCAATTTTGCTTAAAGCCATTCACTTTGACATTTAGAAGTGCCGGAATGGTTTGTGATTGGCGGTGAATGTTCTACACGGGATCACTATTGGCGTAGACGAGGGAAGTGCGGTGGTGCGGGGAGTAAGGCGCCATTACGAACAATGGCCGTCCGAATGGTCGTTAGCGAATAGCTTTTATCTCTTTCTAATATAAGCTACGCAGGTAGGAATTAATGAGACGGAGAGGGTTCCGGCGCGCCGGCTGCGATTACGTCCGTCCCGCTCGCACGCGCCGTCTCAACGGCGCGCGGCAGCGGCAACGCTCGCCACGACGCGACGGGGAATTCGGAGTCGTAGAGCCTCATACGCGGGTCATAAACGATTCGCGGCCATAGTAGTGCACGCGCGAGAATCGATCCGAATCGCCCGGCGATAAACGCATCTCCCGCGAGGCGATCGTCGCGCGTCGCGTCGCCGAGCGATGAGTTCCAAGTTCATCATCGATAGCATGCTCCCGAAATATCACCAGCAGTTCCACCATCAGAACTTGTTCGCTGGCGCTGGTGCGTCGCCGATAGAGGCGTCGCTGTCCTCGTCGCTGTCGTCGTCGCTGTCGACGTCGCTGAGCTCGTCGCTGTCGGGAGGGCTGGGGGCGGCGGCGCTGGGAGCCGGCTCGCCAGGGAACGGGAGTCCGCAGAGATCGTCCAGTTCGTCGTCGGCCTCGCCCGGGGCGCCGGCGAGGATGTATCCATACGTGTCACATCACCAGCAGTTCGGGGGTTCGGTGCCGTTCGCGGCGGGCGGCGGGCTGTCGGCGGACGACAAGAGCTGCCGGTACCCGAGCGCGGTGGGCGCGGACCCGATGTACGCGCTGGGGCAGCACAACGGCGGCGCGGCGGTGTCGGCGGCGTCGGCGAGCATGGCGGCGGCGGCGCAGTTCTACCACCAGGCGGCGGCGTCGGCCGCCTCTGCCGCCTCGGCGGCCTCCGTGGACGCCATGGGCGCCGCCTGCTCGCAGCCCTCGGCGCAGCCCCTGCCGGACATACCGCGGTACCCCTGGATGTCCATCACCGGTAAATGTTTTCCTCCTTGCATGAGTGTGCTTCTCATTCTGAAAAAAGCATAAGTATTTTTCATTTTTATAATTAGAATTTTTAGTATTTTTTTGGTAGATACATTAGGTAGGTATATGTCTCGTACAATGTAATTGGTAATTACCTATGTTAGGTAAGTAAAAGTAACGTAGTAATAAATTGTATTTTAGGTGCATGAGTTTTGTCGAACCTTGTGTTTATGGCGGCTATATTCCAATAGGATTTTTTTTCCAATTATTTAGTATTTTGATTTTATTGTATACGTATATATCAACAAGTATTTATTTGCCATGCTTAGGAAAAATAAAGTACTGCTTGATTTATAAAATAAAATCAATTTATATAAGATATCTATTGCATTCTAATGGGTCACGTGTTAAAAAGTTTCGTCCTTGTTTACCTACATACATACATAGATATGGGTGCGTACATAAAACTGTAATTTATAATAGCCAAAGCATGTCTATCAACCACACATAGGTGCAAGTATCGATTGATAAATATAAAAATATAATCAAATACACATTTATACACCTATATAGGTACTTAACGATAATCCTACTACATAACATGGTAGGTAGGTATATATAATTATAAATTGTTATTGGCGTTGTTATCTAAGGCGTTAAGCATCAAATTACCATTCATAAAACAATAAAATAAACGGCGACCATATAAAAGTAATAAAATAACAGTTAACAATATATTATTATTGACATATAGGTTTTTATCGATTTATAACTAAGTTACTGAATATTATGACAATTGAGTAGTCAATAATAATAGTTACAAATTGAAGTAAAGTAAAGTACACCTACCTACCCAAACCAAAAGGATTTTTTAGTATACTGCGTCTAAGATTAATTCCTCTTAAGGATCTATGTGCATTAGAATTTACATTCGGTGTCAATATAATTTAGATATTTCATTACACGATTTAAAGTTGTATTTATTTTGCTTATTTATTTAAACTTTATTGCACAACAAGAAATTTGTACAAATGGCGGACTTAATGTCATAAGGCATGTTACTGGTTTTTATTTAAATAATGGGTTCAATGCTATCTAGGTACTCACATATTAAACATAGTACCAGACTAAAGATGAATAAAATTATTGTTACTTACAATATAATTACAGTACCTACTATTAACTACTATCATCCTTTATTATTGCTCACCACAGCTTATTTATTATTTTATGTACAAGTACATAAAATAATAAATAATGTAGGCATAGGCAATTAATATTAATTGTTGATCAACAACTATAAATAATTGAATTGCCAAAATAAAACTATAAAACTAACCATTAAAACTATATCATTATTAGGTAACTGAAAATAAAATTTGGCGGCCGCCGTCGGCCGCCCTAACCGTCGGTGTTTTGGGCGGGCTCTCGTAGGGCCATAGCTGCCCTTATATACCTATCGAGTATCAAACTCAAATGCCTACTCCACCTACTATCATCCTACAAACGAAGTTATCCTCGCGAATAAATGAATTTACAAGAAAAAATTGGGACAAAAAAGATTTGACGTTACTTAACATATCTGCCGCGGCAACATTGCCTTACCGTGGCAAATATTCCATAGGTAGTAGGGTGATGGCACCAGTAACCGGCAGGCTCCAGTAATCGGCATTTTTTTTACAAGTTGGATTAAAATTAGGACTGCCAACAATTATTCCAATTAATCACCACTGGACCATAGACAGTGTATATTCTACTCTCATTCAAGACAATATCATAGACACAGGCGGTTTTGTTTAAAGATGACAACATGGAAATGATGAGAAAAACAGTGCTTTTGAAGAAAATGAATAATCCTTAAGGAAATAGTTAAGAGAGTGACTGTACATATTTGTCGATTATTTAATAACTATGAAAGATGTTTGAGTTTTTGTTTACGTTATGTATAGCTATAAATATCCTTCAAATAATGTTGTATTAGAAAAATTTAATGTTAGCTTATTCCTGTTAAAAAATATAGTGCCGAATACTGGTCCCGTGAAAGTACACTTTCTCCAGTAATCGGCAGATGGTGATAATAATGATTCTTAATATGCCATTAATAAATTATTCGTAGATACATAGATTTTGCTCGACGCAATGACTCACATAATATCAATACGAGGACAGATAGTGAGAGAAATGCATGATTTTCATTCTAACTGCAGTACTAATCTAATATTATCAATTAAAAAAATCAACGTGCTAACAAAACTACTGAACGTAGAAGCTTGTTTTTTTACAGTAGTCTTTCTAGCCTATACTTACTGTTTATCTACCTTTCCAAGCTAGCTCTCTCGGAACATTTCAACTTCTCACTGTCACTTTTCATTTTCATACATTTTATAACCTAAAAGTTTCTTTTAGGTTATATAAAGAAACGGAACACCCTAAGCAACTTTCTACAGTTCGATTCTTTATTTATTCGTTTCATTCAACGATAACTTTTTATCCTGTTCCGTAAAATACATCAAAACAAAAGTACCTATTCGAAATACTTGCCCTAAACTAGTGCCGATTACTGGGTGCCGAATACTGGAGACTGCCGATTACTGGGTGCCGAACACTGGAGACTGGCTGCCGATAACTGGAGATTGCCTATATTTTTGGTTATTAGAATGTTTTTATTTATCCGTGTCTCTTCAGTCAACAAAAAGCTAATATGTTGTTACTCAAAGATATATTTAACGTTTTTATTCAGTTATTTTTGTCCTAAGTACAACCATATTATTTTTATCATTGATGAAAGTACACAACCTCCTTAAAGTGCCGGTAACTGGTGCCATCACCCTACTTATTTTTGTTCGATAAAGGAATCCATTAATATTTTTTGGATCCCTTAATGATATCAAGTATTTGTAATCTAAAAATTATTACCATTTTATTGTGACGTACAAATATCTATCTGTAACGGTGGAAGTGAACATACAAGCGGGCAAAGTTGCCACAGGAACCGCTATACATAACCTTAACATGTCGGAAATAAATAGAAAATTAAATTATATAAATAAGGCCAGTTTATTCGTTTATTTATGAATATTCACTCAAAGGTATATTGCCCCAATTAGGTTAAACGTGACCTAAACCTAGGGAACACAGGTTAAGGTCATGTTTAACATTAACGTTGTGACGTTAACAAATTATTGTAACGGTGCAAGATAAACACAGGAACTGCTATGAAGTAATAATAATAATAATAAACTACGAAGTAACTTTAACACATCGGAAATAAATAAAAAAGTGCCCATAGTCATAAAACCAAGTACATATTTTTATTTTTATTAAATATGGCATCCCCAGGGGCAGTGACATTGGGGAATATTTAGGCGTATCTATCGCTCATTGTAAAGTGTAGATTTGGTTTCACCCATATTTATTATTAATGCTACATAGCAAACTAAATCATATCAATTAGGCTAGTTTATCAATTAGGTTAGTTTATTCGTTTATTCATTAAATATTCACTCAATAAAGGTAGATTGCCCCAATTATGTTAAACATGACCTAAACCTGTGTTACCCTGTAATTAGAAATCCGCCTTGTACGAATTGCGCATAATTACACAACTTTATTTATGACCCAGAAGTTAAAATTCCGATAAGGTACTTACCTAATTCGTAACTCGTAAAACTAACCTAGGACAATTTCTAGCCGCGTTTACAGTTAGGCTCTTAACGGCTACATTGCGTTGGCTTCTGTGCGGTCCACTTAGTACTCAAAAACATCAGTCCATTATGGTACTAAAGTGCCTGTACGTTTTGCATACAATGGTACAATTATTTGACTCGCGGTTTTATGGCTTAAGCGTTAATAACCGGTTAACTATTTTGACATACGTATTAGTTTATTTTATTTATGGTGCGTACTTGAAAGTTTGAATTTTAAAGTAGATAATTATAAAAAAAATAGAAAGCCTATAGTACGCGGTTTTAATTCCCCACCAAGGTCGTATACTGATATAAAAATAAGTTAGTAGGTATCGCAGCAATTAATGTGAGAGCTGAATAATTAAAATTACAAAGAAGTGAATAATAAAATTACAGTTAAATGAGTACTTGTTGTATTTAATGTTAAAAAACATTTTGCTTTAATTTCTGTTATAGTGTAATTAAGTTTAATTATTATACCTAAAAACGGGCTGCTCTGCCTCTGGCAAAAAAGTGTGTGTAGTTTTTTTTTAAATTGGTTTTAAAATTTTTACATACCTATACCTACCTAGATATTGGATGAATAATTCGGAATGTTTTTTGCACCTGCGCATTATTCTTGAATTATGGTGTTTCCGTCTTATTTCAATGTATATTTTGGTGTATTTTTTTTTTGTTTCGGATCGTTTTTATTAATTCAAATCAAAATGTACATATTTTCTAAACGAAGCCGCGGGTTTTGATGTATTAACCTACCATAATACCTATTTCTTTAATGAATGTCACATTGGTGTGTCATACCTACTTATTTTTTTTCCTTGTCTTTACACAGTCCAAAAAAATAGGTATCGATACAGGATTTTGAAACCAGTTATAGTAGATAAAGCGGTGACAATGGCTACTACTATTTATCTGTCCAATTTTAACAATTAAATAAATATAAATAAGATTCATAATCAAAACACCCTCCATACTTCCCCTATTTAAAGTAAAGTATCCAAAATTCCATTAATTAGTTAGATAAGATATACATTTTGTTAACAATTTGTTTAAATGATGTGCGGTATGGTACTGGTGATCTGTAGCTCTAGTATAAGTTTTTTCGAAACATTAACTAATTCGAACGCGTTTGCGTTTTGTCTCAAAATGTATGAAAGTGGTATGAAAACGTGAACAGCGCCTCTGGTGGTCACTAGTCGGAACTAAAACAGCGAGTATAACATTTGTTGCTAATCGATGAACGCGCGTATTTCAAACTCGGTGAGAGCGTTTTCATATATTTTGAGACAAAACGCAAACGCGTTCGAATTATAGTTAATGTTTCGAAAAAACTTATACTAGAGCTACTGTAGTTATTCACTGTGCGTGTGCCTGGATACCTAAATGTTCCAAAAGCGATAAAGCGCACAAACTATTTCTTTTACATACTATTCTAGGTATAATTGATACGTAACGTAATCAACATAATTTTGTTATCACCATAAAAAATAAATCTTTTAAAGGCATGTTTTTAATTCATATAATTTGATAAATATTGCTGTGGATCCCGCATTCGATATTTTATTGTTTTAACTAACAAAAGACGCATTTACACTTTAGGACAATCATTGTTCATAGTTTGTACTTACTGCTAAGTATAGGTAAAATTATTTGAATTGTCCGAGTTTGTATCAAATTAGGCCGTTCAAATAGCGACCTTACTGTCCAAGCGTGAAGATTCAAAGTCCAATGACAAGTTTTATAAAATGTCTTCCTTTTTAAATAATTTCTACTATACTACCTAGCTAAAAATATTTTCAGTTCAGAGCCTATTTTATTTATAGGTATAGGTAGCTTATATCCTTCAAAAGAACGTCTTTTCTGTCTTTTCTCATATTTCAGTCAATATTAGACTTCTAATGAATAGGGTAAGTATTCTACTATTTTTGAAAAAGTACTTCAAAATATAGATTGTCCTTAATAAAAAGCCACAAAAAATATATTTCGGCAAAACAAACACGCTTTCTTGGCATAAAATTAAATTAAATTTCAAACCTTTTTAGGGTTCCGTACCCAAGGGGTAAAAACGGGACCCTATTACTAAAACTTCCCTGTCTGTCCGTCCATCTGTCTGTCACCAGGCTGTATCTCAAGAACCGCGATAGCTAGACAATTGAATTTTTTACAAATTAGGTATGTACTTATTTCGGTTGCCTATAACAACAAATACTAAAAACAAAATAAAATAAATATTTAAGGGGGGCTCCCAAACAACAAACGTGTTTTTCTTGCAGTTTTTAAAGATAATGGGAATGGGACGGAACCCTTCGTGCGCGATTCCGACTCACACTTGGCCCGTTTTCTATTTATTCCCGCGAAAGCGCTATCAGCCATTTTAGTGCGCTATCAGCCATTTTAGTGACGTAATACTGGCAAAAAAATAAGGAAAGTATAAGATGGAGCTGGTGATACACACATAGGTACAAATCGGTGTGAAAGAGATGCAAGCATGGACAATGATACACGTGGGAGCGAGAAACAACCTTCCTTTTTCCACGGAACTAACAGTTTTTGCCTATATGACGTCACACCGTGGGGGCTTGTGTTTTAGGTCACGTGATATACAAATTAAAAATTACGACATTTAATTTTAATATAATAAAACAATAATGTGCTTTTATGACTCAAATTCAGAATATTTAAGTATAGTAGAATTTAATATTTATCAAATTTCATAATTTATTTTTCACTACCGAAAGTATCCTATTAGTCCTGAAAATGTCACGTACTCATTATGAAGAATTGTGTGCTAAAACATTTCATTTAGCTTAGACACGTCCAGTAGTCCGGCCACATGTCCCCCATCAATTACTCCGCTTATAAAATACCTCATGATCAAAGCCACTGTAACATAATTACAGCCTCGTAGCTCACTGAAATTATACAAAATGGCCTATAATCGACTTGTTTTTGCTTTGAAAATGACTATTATACTTGATTTGTTTCTAATGCCGGCATATAAAAATGTCCCAAACGATGCAGGAAAAAATCTGTCACGAGAGAGACAGAAATGTCCGAGCAGGTGCGCGTGACGTGACACACGACGGCCGAAATTAAAATGGCGGAGATGTAGGCTCGGCTAAATTTATTCACGGTAACGTTTATACAATAATTTTGACAATAAAACGTAGTACGTTCGAACTCTACAAAGTTAGTTTGAATGAAATTCGGTGAGTCAATGTTTATTTTTAGTGGTAGTGCACGTACCACTGTGGCGTCGCGTCGCACCATGTGCGCGGGACGGGCACGGCGCACGCGCGGGGCAACATGGCCGTCGCCGCCAACCAATTGAACCATCTTTTAGGTCAATAATAGATAAACTTTATTTGAATCAACAAAAGGTTCAAATTACTTTATTTGCGATGAAAAACTTTTTTTTATGTAGGTGCACACACCTACTTAGTAAGGTCCTGACGTATGTTTGTATCATAGAACGTGTTACGGTTTCTAGAGGTACACAATATTTTAACCGTGCACTCATAATAATATCAATAATACCCATTTCTTGTTAATGTCAAATTAAACACACACATACATATATATAAATAACTAGCTTTTGCCCGCAACTTCGTCTGCGTAGAGCTCGGTCATCGCGTTAGAATTTTATCGCTGTTCTTTTATTTCAGGTGGTTACCTAGTTATCTCTGTTCCATACAAACTTCTACTTACGGGATGGGATGAAAACTATCCTATGTCCTTTCCTCGGACTCGAACTAAAAATATATCCGCACCAAATTTCATCTAAATCAGTTCAGCAGTTTCAGCGTGAAGGGGTTACAGAGAGACAGAGTTATGCTAGTCCTATAAACAAAGTTCCAAGTCTCATTGAAAATAAAATTTGTTTTCATCCCTTCAGAGGGCGAATTTTGAAAAACTCTGAAATCTGTTTTTTTTTTTAATTTTGATGTTTAGTCAGGTAGTTTTAAAGTTTCTCTTAAAAATAATTTTGTTCTCCATACAAAATGACCAAGAGGTCGTTTAGGGAGTTAAAAGATTAACTAAGTTACACACAGAAACCCTTTTTTAAGACATTTAGGGATGAACTTCGAAAAACGCTGAAATTTGTTTTGTTGTATTTAAACAGAGACTCTGTAAAAAAATTGAAGTCTTTCACTTAAAAAAATGTTGCTCCCCGTGAAAACATTGAACCCCTTTTTAACCCCTTGAGGGGATGAATTTAAAAAAACGCTGAAATTAGTTTTGTTTTATTTAAACAGAGAGTCTCTGTAAGAAATTTGAGTACCTCACTTAAAAAAAATTTGCTCCCCATACAAACTTTGAACCCCTTTTTAACCTCTTTCGGGGATGAATTTCAAAAAACGCTGAAATTACTTTTTTGTATTATTATAAGAAACTTTCATACAAAGTTTGAAGACTATCACTATAAAAAAAAATTGCTCACCATACAAACTTTGAACCCCTTTTTAACCCCTTTTGGGGATGAATTTTAAAAAACGCTGAAATTTTTTTTTCCATTATTATAAGGAACTTTTACACAAAGTTTGAAGACTCTCACTTTAAAAAAAAATTGCTCCCCATACAATATTTCACCCCCCTTTTCAACCCTTTAGGAGACGAAAATTTTGAAAACGCAGATATAACTTTCATTGTCTTATTTTAAGGAGTCTTTGTACAAAGTTTCAAGTCTGGACCTTAAAAAAATTATTGCCCCCCATACAAACTTTGCACCCCTGTTTTACCCCCTTAGGGGTGGAATTTCCAAAAACCCCGTCTTATCCCTTGCCTCCGTTATATAACCTAACTATAGTGTAAATTTCAAATTTCTAGGACCGGCAGTTTCGGCGGGGCGGTGATTAATCAGTCACCCATCAACTTTATATATATAGATTATGTAAACCAAGACATTTTTGTTATTTATGTACTTATTTTCCTACGTTAAATTTAACCAGTTATTGTAGAATAAAACAGATGATTAGGTAGGTACTAATTATTTAAAGAATTGAAAATACATGAAACGCGATTAAAATGAGATACCTATTTGTTCCAATTAAATTCACTTAGCCTTATCGCGGACAGGTTTTGAGTTTTACTTTTGAGTCTCGTTTTGCCCTACCGACACCGCCTGAAATATAAAACCATAACGAGTAGGTAGTTAGGTACTTAGATAAAATAAAAATAACTTTCCTTCTTGTTTTTTAACCAGAAAAATAACATAGAATTAATTATATACTCGCATCTAGGGAGCTACGTATTCATTTCATGTTTTGACATTTTAACTTCATTTTTATTAATTATTTTGTTGACGATCTTGATAAGGATTCTTATAATTTAGACATTGTATGCAAAATATTGTAATTTTTCTCATGAAATAAATAAAACTAAATCTAAATCTAGGTATACTGTGCAACAAAAACAATGTTGTAGCATAGAGTCATTTAAAAACGTAGGCCCAATTAGCAGATATATAGAATACCAATCTGTAACCTATGTTTACAAATAAAAAATTACTTACTTACTTACTTACTTACTTAACATACTTTAATATTTTCTCTCTAATTACTCGCTCATGAAAATAAAATTATCTATATTTTTAATACCCAGATTTCAGGCAGTCGAGAAATACTGCAAAATGCTACTTAGTCAAATCAATGCCTACCCAATTGCGTTTCCGTTGTTAAGAAAATACTAATTAATGAAATGAAATTATTTACACTTAGGATTTGATATGAGATAAAATGCACTTACCAACACCTACATAATGTACCTACTAATTTACGATATTTACATTGTTGCCAACATTCCCGAAAAACGATAAACAACTTCGTAAGAACATCATTATCTTTCGTACAAGAATTATGAGGCTGATATGGCACTCTCAAGTTAACCTTTTTAGGGATCTTTTGGTACTCAAGCCGCTTTTGGCCTGTCTGGTTTACTTTCAACACGAGTATTCGGTACTGATAGAAAGCTGTTATCGTCAGATTTATTTTTATCGATTAGTTTATCTCACCATTAAAATGGCGTCTTAAAGAGTTTTTAGTTGATAATAAAGTAAATAAATTGTATATATAATTATACGTGAGGATAATACTTTTTACAATTGTTTTAAATTAAAGTTTAATTAGGTATTAAGAAAGCTTTAAAACCAGTTTAGTTTCTTGATAGCGGTTAAAAAAATTAAAAAAATGCATTATACAATTAAGCAAGATTATTTTTGTACCGGTATCGTCACCGCATTTAAATCGCTATTTTACAATAATTGGGCGGTATCCTTATTAAATAAAGTCCTTATAAAAATCACAGTGTAGGTACCTAAGTACAATTCAGTATAAATAATTTGTAGCAATGGACTGAAAAACGTATCAACCAAGAGTATACATTAGAAAGGGTCAGATGATTTCAGAATGAAGATTCGTGATAGGTCACTTTTATTAAAATGTGACATGGTGGGCAAAGCTAGGTTGAAACGGCAAAGTCATCACTGTTTGCGTTACCATATTTCAAAGAGCCCTTGTTTAAAATATATTGTTATTGTATGCACTGGCATAGTATAACTTTATGTGGCAATGCATTGTTTCAAGACACATATATTACTCTATTCTGATTTAAAATCAATTTAAATGTAAGTACCTCCCTCGATTTTGCCGCGAGTGAGATCGACAACTTTATATTTTTGTTTAAACACTTACTCGTATACTTCTAACTACTTCAGGTTTAATTGCAATTAGAATGGCTATATTAGACTACAGATATGCAATAACTATATAACAAATAAACTTAACTAATAAATAAAGTTAAAAAAGTATATTAGGATAAACAGGTATATTCGGCGTACACAAAAGCTTATTAATAGCAAAGCATGCATTAAAAATTATTCCAAATTAAAGTTAGAGTTATCTGTGATGAAAAATAGGGTCAAAGAATGTAACTTGGAATTAGAAAGCAAGGACTTACAGTCTAAGAAAATGCATGATGAATTAAATAGGTTAAAAGACAAGCTTGAAGCTACCACATTATTGTATGCATCAACACAAAAAGAGTGCAAGGAGCATGTCCAGGCATTCACAAAGTTGTTGGAGGAATGCAAAGAAAATGAAGAGCGCTTTAACTCTCTTATAAATAGTAATTTTTGTAATTGTGGCCATATTCCACCAACAGCTGTCGTGCAACAGGACATGGCCCTTGGCACCCCGGCTACTGTAACGCCTGTCATTAAAGAACAGCCCCTCAGGTTAACATGTACCAATAAAACTATTATTTATTCGGATCAGATTGGATCAGGGCTGGGTTCCATGCTTAGTAAAAAATTAAATCAAAATGTAATAAATTACTGTTATCACAATTCAAGTATCGACCAAATATGTGAGTCAATGTTAAAAGGGCATTGTGATGACAGTACTAACTTAGTAGTTTTATTAGGAAATAGTGTTAGTATTGACAAGTCTGCAATAGATAGGTTAATGTTAACATTAAATATTATTGAAAAATCTGGCATTGGTAAAATTATATTATGTGCGTTGCCATACTCACAGAGTATGACATATCAGTATAACAATAAAATAGCTTATTTAAATTCCTTAATGTACCATGCCACTTGCTTCAATAACAAATATCATTTCTTTGATACAAATAAATTCATAAAGCGCTTCTCGCTGACATCAGAGAAAATATATTTGCCAAAGAAATATTTAATGACTTTGGTGGACCTGCTAGCGTTTAATTTAGAACCAAACCAATTTAATAGCTCACCTAGCAGACTCCACTATGTTGATAGCACCATAAATAGCATGCCTTTAAACTAAATTGTAAGACAGCGGAAAAGCCATTGAATATTAATATTTTCCATCAAAATATTCAGGGTTTTTCCAGCAAAGAACTACAAATAGGTTTATTTTTAGATAATAGTGACATTCAAGTTTTGTGTATAACTGAACATTGGCTTAGACAAGAACAGATGATATTTGACTTTGTAAATTTTAAATTAGTGAGTTTCTATGCCAGAAAATCTGCCATTCATGGTGGTTCTCTCATAATTGTAAAAAGCTCTTTTAAATGCAAAGAACGGAAGGATATAGTAAAGTTATCAATTGAGAGGATTGTAGAAATTGCTTGTACAGAACTAGAAAGCTATATAATCATATGTGTATACAGGCCTCCTGCATCTGACTTCTGCACATTTGAATCCACTATGGAAAATGTGTTGAGGTTAGTAACTAAGAGCCAAAAAAATGTTATAGTTTGTGGTGATTTCAATGTTAATTTACTTGAACCATCTAATAATACTGTCAAGTTGTTAAGTTTATTTAAATCTTTTAATTTGATAAATTTGTTCCTTGAGCCTACCCGGGTAGGTGCTACTAGTGCGACCTGTTTAGATAATATTTTTTGTAACTGTGAATGTTTGGATAAGAAAATTTTAAATCGTTTTAACTCTGACCACAGTGGTCAAATGGCATCTTTCTCTATGATTAATCAAGAAGAACAACCCCAAACTATAACATACCGACCCATAACTAGTTCTCGTTTGGAATTATTTAAAAATGAAATTAACCACAATATTTGTATGTTATCACTTTCACAAAGTAATTCGAATAGCATGTATAAAGATTTATTCGGCTTAATTATTAATTGCTTCAATGAAAATTTTTCAGTAAAAACTATTTCTGGGTCAAAAAATAAAAATAATAAGATAAAATTTAGTGATTGGGCTACCGTAGGTATACATAGAAGTAGAAATAGGCTTTATGAACTTTATGGTGAGAGGGAGGTGAACAAGAACAGTGATTTCCTGGACTATGTCAAGAGTTACTCAAACATCTTCAAGAGAGTGTGTTTTGCTGCTAAAGCAAATTATATTAGTTCTAAACTTAAAGTATCTGACAACAAGGTGAAAACTGTTTGGAATATTATAAATAGAGAATCTGGTAAATTTAAAACTCGCGATTATCAAGTCAACATTCTCACGGAAAACCAACAGGTCATGTCAAATAACGATGTTGCCTTGGCATTCGAGAACTATTTTTCAAATATAGCAAGTAGTACTACAAAATGTCTGCAGTCATCTAAAACCCAAGCTAAAGCTTTGCTTTGTGCTAACATTAGTAAATGTGATGTAACGTTTAATTTTAGTCAAGTAGATTCAATCAAGGTTGTTAAAACATTTAAATCGCTCAATTTAAAGAAAACCGAGGATTTATGGGGAACATCAGTAAAAGTTATTAATCATATCATAGATGTCATTGCGCCCCAATTAGCTTTGATTTACAATAACTGCTTATCAGAGGGTATTTTTCCTGATCTTATGAAGTTTAGTAAAGTCATACCTCTATTTAAATCGGGTGATTTAAACGACCTAACCAACTTCCGTCCCATATCGATACTACCTGTATTAAGTAAGGTTTTTGAAAAATTAATGTTAAACGATATGCTAATGCACTTTAATAGAAATAAACTGCTTACAAGTAAACAGTTCGGTTTCACAAGAGGGCGCTCCACGACTGACGCTGCATCTGTGCTTATTAAACATATTTACGATATTTGGGAGAATTCCTGTGATGCGATAGGTATTTTTTGTGACCTTTCTAAAGCTTTCGATTGCGTGGATCATGGGACGCTCGTTTTGAAACTTAAACATTATGGTTTGTCTGCTAATGCGTTAAGTCTTATGTCTTCATATCTCAGCAATAGAACTCAAGCAGTTGTTGTAAATGGAACCCAGTCTAGTGGGGCAATAGTAACGTTAGGAGTGCCTCAGGGCTCTATCTTAGGTCCATTTTTATTTTTGGTTTATATAAATGACTTGCCGTCTATAGTAAGTAATCTTTGTGATATAGTTTTATTCGCGGATGATACATCTTTAATCTTTAAGGTTGACCGAAAATCAGTTGACTATAGTAGAGTTAATGGCACACTGGACAAAGTACTTGACTGGTTTACCGTTAACAATCTGTTACTTAATGCTAAGAAAACTAAATGTGTCAGATTTTCTTTGCCTAATGTTAGACCGGTGGAAACTAGTATACTCTTAAATAACGAGTGCTTAGAAATAGTAGATAAAGCAATATTCTTAGGTATAACATTAGACAAAAATCTACAATGGAGTCCCCACATAGCCGTTATGGCGCGTAAATTAAGTTCAGCCGCATATGCTATCAGAAAAATCAGGCAACTTACCAATGTAGAAACAGCTCGCCTAGTTTATCATAGCTATTTTCATAGTGTTATGTCGTATGGTATCCTGGTTTGGGGTAAAGCAGCTGACATACAGACAATTTTTGTGTTACAAAAAAGAGCCATTCGCTCCATATATAACCTAGGCTCACGTGAATCTTTAAGAGAACTCTTTAAAGAAATCAACATTTTAACTGTAGCGTCCCAGTACATCTATGAGAATATTGTTTATGTCCTTAAGAACATAGACTCCTTCTGTAAAAATTCTGATATACATAATTTTAATACTAGAAATAAAAATAAAATTGCCACTAAAAAATTTCGTGTCCGTAAAGTATACAAATCTTTTGTAGGTCAATGTGTCCGTTTTTATAATAAGTTACCTGATGAAGTTTTGAATTTACCTTTTCCAGCTCTTAAAAAGTACTTGAAAAAATCATTGATGTCGAAGGCTTATTACAAGGTTGAGGACTATCTAACAGACAGAAAAGCATGGCCCAAACCAGATACTTAAATAGAGTAAAGATTCATATATTGTGTATTTTTTAATTTTATCTAGTTGACGCAGTTCTTGCAAGAAAACATATCAAAAGATTTATAACTAAATTTATAGTCTAAAGGATTCATTTTTTTTTTCCTAAATAGAATTTGATAATGCATACAAATAAAATTCCTAAATAGAATTTGATAATATATACAGTTTCGAAATGTTTTCTTGCAGAATTACACACTGTACATAACTGGTTTTTTTCCTCATTTTATTCTTTGTTTTTGTGTTGCTTTATATAGATACTTAGATTTCTTGATCTTAAGTAGGTTAAGTATTATCATTGTAATAAGCATATTTTTGTGAGAAAATGGCTGACTGTCGAGTTTCTTTCGGCGTTTCTTCTCGGCAGTGGCCTCTGTGAAACGCTAGTAGGGTTTGACTTGTAAAAGTGCCATTGCGGCCTACTTACAGAATAAAGTTCATTTTATTCATTTTATTTCATTTTATTCATTTTTTAACGAATCCGACGAAAAGGCGCTGCCATTATCCAGAGACAACTTTATCTTCAAAGGAATTGGGCCTCGCATATCGAATGCGGTCGAATCGAGTGTCTACCTTGATTAATACCAGAAAGGCGTATATCGATTTTGCAGAGTGAAACTTCAACGTATTACGTCCGTATAGAAGTGTGGTATCCATTCCATACCTGGGAACAAAGTAGCCATATATCTTACGAGTTTAATGTTCGCTTAGGGCATTTCGTATCTGAAGCATTGCATTGTAATTAATGGATGCACTTGAGAGGAGTATTTATATCGTTTGGTTGCTATTTTTTTTTTCTGATAACACACTATTTGCTAATGGAACATTTATATTGCTTACAATATTAGATTGAATTATTATGTTATTTAAATTTGCATTTTTAATGACTCTGGATTAGATAAATAGATACTTATAGACCTATTTATCAAGACTGCTATGTGACTTAAAACATAAACAAATAACTTTTTTCACTTCTTGAACTAACTTTAACTACAGGTTTTCATGAAAGTTGGTTATTATAAAATACCATAAAATGCTCGATATGTACACGTGACAAAACTGCACCGTAAACGATTAACCTTTATTTATGCTATTTGTTGTGTGTGATGTTCATTACATTTTCTCAGCCACTCTATCAACTTACAATCACATCGAGTAAATAATGGCCATCATCATAATGATATAATGACTCTATCAGACAATAGCTGCTTGCCGTTACATCGCTTATAGTTATGTACTAGGCGGTTGTCTAAAAGTCGCCAATTCATACATGATTAAAGTTGTGTGAAAGTTAGTTTTTTTTGTTTTAACCCATTTAGTATTTTTATTCGCTTTATGAGCTATAAACTGTTCTTCTCCAATAGTGTTAATCAATTGGGCAACATAGTATATTTCAACCAAATGAATTTTCTGGACGGACTGGAGAGAACTGCACCGACAAGAGTGAAACTTTTAAACAATGATAATGATGATGATGACGAATTTTCTAATGGGTTGGCTATCTTATCAAAATAAAGTACCTTCTTAACCTTTAACGCTGTCTTATCAAAATAAAGAACTTTTCCACGATTGCCCCTCCTTTTGAAAAAAACAGGACATCCAATAAGGAGCTACGTCGTAGCCTTATACCATAGTTTAACCTAACCGTAGCTCATAACAATGTATTTAAAACTTTAAAATTAAATAAAATGTTTAATAATTGTGATCAATTCAGTATATGCACATCAAAAAACAAAAGTAATTTCCCTCGATTTTGAATTAAAAAACAGAACAAAAACAGGTACTTTATTAGGGAGGTACGATGACATAGATAAATATAGGATCCGTTAGTTAAACTTAGCTCATGATGTATTTAAAATTTTCGTGGGATCCCCGCTTTTAATGCAACGATTTCGTTTTTACTCATCAGTATGCAGAGTAGCAATAAAACTTTAAACAAGTGTAATAAACGTCAGAAAAGTAAGCCTTCAGAAAAAAAGCCTTAAACAATTATTTCTATTGTTCTTACTTAATAGCCTGATTTATGCAAAGGTATTCACTTAAATGATTTTAATCCTTTTTATTGTTACGACCTAGTTTTGCATAATCGTCGTTCAAGACATTGTGTTACTTTGTGGGTAATTGAAATCCTAAGAAACTCTTAATTATTGACCTTAGACGACGATTAGACCGTAACAGACTAGATTTACTAGGATTTCTCACCGCAGTGGTTTCATGTAAATTATGGGACTGAGCCATGAGACTGATGTCATCTACTTAAACCACATGCAATCTAATAGTTTTCTAGTATCACATTACTTTATTCTTATTTTTATGTATGTTCGTAGTACGCACGCTATATAAGATCTTTTTCAGGCATTGTAATCTTGGAAGATGTTATAGTGGTTGTAGGTATAAGCTACAGCCTGAGTACTTATACAGTCAGCATCAAAAGTAGCTTGACATATGAAGATGTCAAAAGTTCTTATTCCTTTGTAATAAAGACTTTTGACGCCTTCATTTGTGTCGCTATTTTTAATTCTGACTGTACCTGGGTGTACCTACTGCATGGGATAGGTATTTATAATAACATCTAATTATGATGCATGTATGTTCGAGGTATTGAATTGGTGTCTCTTTTTTGCATGTTAAATACTAACCCATTTAAATTGCTCATCGTGTGTAAATCTTAGTAGTTACGGTGTTTCCTTTAATCATATTCCCGTTATTTCTTGAGTTAAAAGTTTAAACAATTCAGCACATAGAGGAATAATTAGTTTTAGAATCCTACAGCACTGACCTAGTTAGTCCTAGACATGAGCTACGGGTTTCTACCCACATTACATTTGTAAACAAAAGTAGGTAGACAGTGTTGCCCCATTGTACGTAGTTATAGCATCTGCAAAAATCCACACACAGGGTCTGTGGTTTCCATTAGATAAACAAATGTTTGTGCATGCTTTTTGCCGGAACAATGAACTTTCAGTACGATTGATAATAGATTTTCCATTTCCAGATTGGATGAGCCCCTTCGACCGCGTGGTCTGCGGTGAGTTCAATGGTATTTATCGTTTCAAATTTATTTTCTTTTAGTTTTAAGTATATTTAGTTAATTGAAAATGGTGGAACGGTTGAACTTCGGATTCTTGAAGGAACATGAATGCAATTATTTAGAATGACTATTAAATTTCTAGGTGAGATAATTACTGCGCGTTCGTTGATTTGTCGATGTTTTAACAACACGTTGATTATCAAATTATACGAACCGTAAAGCCATTAATGTTCGCAATTAATCGTTAAACAAGCCTATTATCCTCAATCATTTCATCACCAAGTACTTGAAACGGTCTTTAAAATAAATGCAGTGTAAATGTAAAAGAGTAATATTGCAGTGCACTATAGTATTATTTAAGGATTGCATTAAATTAGAGGTTAATGTATAAGCACTGCGCGATTCTAGAGTCCGTTGGCACAGTGTCAATTGTTCGACGCCTTGTGTTGCATTCCGTTGCAATTATATTCATTTATCATGTCTTCATCGGTAAACTTTTTAAATATGTACCAAGTGCACTAATGGGCTACTCTTAATTGTGGCCAGCCACAAGAAGGAGCTTCAAAATGAACTGCAATAAAAAATAAAACAAATGTTACACATCACCTATCGGCGAAAACCAGAATAATCGATTGATGGTGTGCCATTTTGAAGCCCAGTATTCACAAAAATAGCAATTTACGCTTAGTGAAAAGACTGTTACCTACCATGTTTTAGTGTATTAGCCTGTAAACAATTTTACATACCATCTTAAAATTTTAATGGCTCACTTGTTATTATCTGTTCTAACTACGTTGTATTAAATCGTGACTTTGCGCAAAACTTTTGAATTGCGTGCCAACACCGTCACGGTTTTCGGAAGCAAGGTGCCTGCGGCGTCTCGAGCGCAAAAAAGTATTGTAAAGCAATTGCGCTATTGCAAAAAGTAATAAAAAGGGTTCTAAGATCTGAATAAAGCGGGACTTTCTCTTAGAACAATAGCGAATAGTGGGTCACTATCACACAAACTGAGCAAGTTAAGGTAAAATACAAACAGACAATGCTTGCGACTTTCCCCGTTCTGTCAAAACAGAGAGCACAAAGGGTTCACGGCAATGGGTTGTGAAATTTTTTTCCCGTATAAAAATAGCGATCCTTTGTGTTAACAAGATGTTTACAAATAAGGTCCGAGTCAAAAGGTTTTAAATCATGCTGTCGATAAGTTTAAAACAGGCTTAGAACCGGGGCCATTGTTTTGTTGGCACGGTCGCAAATTGCTTTATTACGCTCTTGCGGTCGTTCTGCGAAAGTTGATATTGCCAAAATCGCAGCCAAAACATCGTTTGTTATCACACAGGCTCTTGAACGTTCGCAGGGTCATTTGTAGGTACCTAAGTACCTATAAGCTTTCTGTTATGCCTGTATTTTTTACACACTTAGGTAGATATAAAAACTTCCGTACCTATAAATATAGTTATTTCTCATGAACAGGAGCTTCGAAGCTACAAATTGTATTTATATAAAACATCAAAACTGAATAAGACACCGGCGCTCGACTTTATACCACTGTTAATACGATTTTATTATCCATATATTACACCCATTGATTAGCCAAACAAAACAAATTATCCTAACACTTTTAGAGCTTATAAAAGTCATTTTATAGCGCTATAACAATTAAGTCGGAATCACTGTCAATCGTAACTTCGCCGCTACAAGTGATTGACGCTACACTGTTGTAAAAAAGTTTGTCCGCGAACAATAACCGAGTTGAGAATTGACCATAAAGTGACGACCTTGTGGCTATAAAAATTTAACGAGCCGGTCTCGTTGTAGTAGGTATAGTAAAACAAACTGCCAGATTCGTGGACGTGACTGTCATAGAAACAGCTGTTTCGACATGTGCAGCCGCGCAACGGAACTCCTCAACTCATTAAAGAGTTAAGGAAACAATTGACTGATTTATTGCATTCGTCAAAGGATTCGAAAATACTGGCCACATTCTAACCGCGGCAGTTCCGTTATGAACAAAAAGATTATGTCACCCTTTCAGACACACCGATATTGTTTAAAAAAAGTTCTTTTATTTTTTTTATTTTTTTATGGCCAATGTCACGATGTGTCACTAGCCAGTGTTTTTGACCTGAAATAGTCGCGTCACCAAATAAGCGTACTGGATGCGAATGCCAAATTAGTATATTCGTATTCATTCGTATACTGGTCGCGTGTTATTTTTATCTCAGCTTTCGTTGCTTAGAATAGATAAAGTAGATATGGGTTAAAATTACAGAACGTTATTGTTTGATGTATTTATTCCCATGATGTTTGTGAATTCTATCTTTTAAATAACGGTACCTAATGTAAATAAATCAGAGGACTTCTGCAACAAGGGTGGATTCTTGGAAATAGGTATTGATTAAAACTTAACGAACGATATGCCATTATTAATTGTTACAGATCACGAGACTTACATGGTTTGAGTAACATTTCCTGCCAAAATGGATTTCTTTATAAAAAGTACAATATGTGTTACCGGAGAGAATCTATTTTCGAACGAAAGTAGAGGTACGGTCAACCAGTTTGATTTATGGACCGTTTCCACCTTGTCACATTGAAAATCTAGTTATCCGAGATCAAATTGGTTGACTATACATTTTTTTATCGTACGTGAATTTTATCATAGTGAACAATGATAAAATAGTGTAGCAAGTCATATAAAAACATTATTTTATAGGATCCAATGTAGCTTCATCATCGCAATGTACGTAGGTATATGGAATACCTACAAGAAGAAAAATTGAAGTATTTTCTTAAATTGTTATCTATAAGCAAACCTTTGTGCAGACGTTTTTATCATTCAGTTATTTTGGACACGTTTCAATGGGAGGGCTCAAGGGCTGTAACCCGAAAGAATCGTAGATGTAGGTACCTAAAGTTAGTATTGATTTTATACAAACCTATACAGTAAAATGCTGAACGCTCTACTACCACCACCATAGTACTACAGTACTGCAGTAGTAGTAGTAGTATAGGTACTTTGCGAAGTACCTATGGTGAGATTCTTATTGCCATTTCAAAAAAATAATCCAAAGCAAAATCGATAGGACCTTAGCTTAGTTTTTATTCATATTAAAAATATAAGTATTATGCTCCTGAGTGAACGAACTTCCTCAGATAATTTACATTATATCAAGGGATATATAAACAACTAGGTACTACTTGATCTGCTGACTTTTTAAACATTCGTAGAACCATTGAAAAATAATCAATATGCGTTCTGTTACTTTACGTTTTCGTAATTTAAACAAGGAAACATAAAAATCGGAAATAAAACACGTCCTACAAATTTGTCTAAAGTACAGATACGACTTTGAATCTTAATCTCATATCAATATGGTTCATTTTTCGTCTCTTTTTACGATCACGCTATATATGTCGATATGTTTCTACCGGATAACACCAATTGGATTAAATACATACATTATACCGGCGTAGGGCATTCTTGAAATAAACTGCTCCAGGTATTTTATGAGTGCCTTTTTACTCGCTGACAAGTTCAGTGATATTTTTGTTTTTATTGCAACTTAGTTCTTATTGCAATGTGCATTTTAAACCACCTAGACAGTTGTATATGGCTAATACAGTTCGTTGAGAACTTAGCATTTGTTCATTGTTTTTCGCATCTGTTTTCACACAGCGCGCAGCGGGCAAGTCAAGTCTTGTTTTGTTGTTTCTATTTATGTAAATAGTAAACAAAACTAGTAAATTTTGACTTTAAAAGTGTCAATGCAGCCTACTTGCAGATTAAAGTTTATTTATTTCAAAGGTACAGTAAATAAACGCTTACTGACAATCTACCGCTATCACACTCGGTCTTGCATTGCATATTTGTCGTCAAAAACCAAAATCGAACGTTTTGTATGAAACATCAAAATTTATATTTACTCATATACCTATCCTACATGTACACATCCTACATGTGCATGTGTGTGTATGTATGTATGGTATACGTAGGCTGTTCCATAAGTCTTGCAATGGAAGTTTTCTTTGGAGTGGGGTACATTGTAGCTAGAGTTGTATTAGAAAAGGAGAAGACTGTCAATGCTACCTGGTACACTTAAGTTTGCTTGCCTCAAGACATCTGCGAACTGAAGAAACTGCGGCCAAACTCGCGTCTGCTGGGCAGTAAAGTTGGCGCTTTCGCCATGATATCGCTCCTGCTCGTCGAGCAACCAAAACTCGGGAGTTTTTTGAGCAATGTGGGTTTACTGCGCTGGACCACCCGTCTTATAGCCCCGACCTTGCTCCGTGTCATTTTGGTCTCTTTCCCTCTGATCAAGAGCCAGTTAAAAGGACGACGGTTTGCGACTGATGACCAGCTATTGATTGCATGGAATGAGGCATGCGCCAGTGTCACAAAGGAGCAGTGGAAGATTATGTTTGATACGTGGTTTGAACGCATGTATAAGTAACGTGTATTAACAGTGATAGTTTTTATTTTGAAAATACTTTATAGGAAGTAGTAACACTTTTGCAAGACTTATGGAACAACCTACGTATAATAGTGATATAATTGGATCAATTCCAACCGGGCATCAAACTCAATGACACCACGCTGATGAACTATTCAAATAACTTCATTTAAATTCTTTCAACCTCTAAGGAAGACAATTCCATCAAATTTATTTCGTTGTTATTCACTCAGCACCACTATCGACTACCGACGCGTGCAATTTATTTGAATATTGGTATAGCTAATTTTTCACACGGCATTGCACCGGATGCGCTTAACAATAGTTGCATGTGTACGGCCAACATCGTATGTTAAGAATGAAGAAGTTTACTATGAACACATACGACTAGGTATGTGCGTTTTAAGTATAAGTATACGTTTTAAAAGCCACTTTATTTCAGTAAGATTACGGGATAAATGTTCAATTGTTGTCGCCTGGGTGACTGCCTTGGCTGCTTTCCGATTGTTCCGATTTTTCTTATATATTTTTTTTTCAATTTATGTATATATTTATCGGTCAAAATAAAATTAGATAAAATAGCGCTTGAACACTGGATTGTTATTGTAGGTAGTCCTTTATAGTTCGATAGTTTCGATACCTAATAATAACCTTAAACACATTATCTATCACGATTTCATGTTGTTGAGAATCTTTGTCAACCTCTTGTAGTCATTAAAATCAGTCTTAAGTGTAACCTTTTGAAATACCAAGCAGTTTGACCTTCAGAAGACTTCTTGGAATTTTTGTTTTTACTGCATTCCTGGCCTGACGGTACCTACGCGTCTTGCAGGCAGTCATCTATCGTCTACGTTCACTTAGAATGCACAGTCACCTCGTCCTATGAATACATCAATAATTTAATCCCACTGACACTTGTTTAGCATAGTATTTTGTAATTCGTTTGTTCTACCGTCGCTTCACGCCAAGTGATAACATATTCTAAACAACGGGTTTATGGCTAACGTTAATTAATCTATAGGAATTTTACAGCGTGTGTTATGTATATAAACGTTTAAATTATATCTTAGCGCATATATGTACTTATATACTGTTTAGGTACTAGGTACCTACCGTTTCTTTATCCCTGCATTACAAGAAATGTTTAGATATTTAGGTTGCTCTTTCCATGCAGTTTTTTTTTTTTTTTTATCTTTCCCGAGTTAAACATGATTCGAGATTACCTAATTAGAAAGAAATCTTTTTTTAGTAATTATTCAAGTAACTTTACTATACATAATATAGGTACATACCTAAAGTCGCTGGAAACTATGGAAGTGTTCGAGAAAGTCCGTCGAACTTTCAAACCTTCGTATAAGTAGGTGTATAGTACCTATACTTTGCTCGAAAGTACGGTTCACTTTAAACGTTATGTAGGTATGCAATTTTGAGTCTTATTCCGTTCCATTCCATCTTATATCCAACATAACTTAACTGTAGACTTGACCGTACTAGGTACCTAAATGTTACTTAAGTTTTTATTCAGTTACCTGCTTGTTAAAAATTGTTGCTGCATAAACTAAGTAATAGTAGGGAGGCCAAGTGGCTAAAATCAAAATTCCGTTTGTACGAGCAGTCGCCTACCGACGACTGGTATTGTTGGATTCAGTGACGTCTCCCGAGTATGGAACTCGATGTCGTCACTCTCTAAAGTGGTGGAGGGGGTAACTATGACGTCACAAAGATGGCGGTTGGTGGTATCAAGTTTTATCGATTATCTCTTTAACTATTCAACGTATTGCAACAAATGAGGTGTCAAATGAAAGCTCTTTAAATTGCTAATAATTCGTTTTGAGGAATAAAATGTGTAAGTCTAATAATTAAAAAGTTTTTCTTAAAAAATCGTATTTTTGAAAAAGTCATTTTTTTTCAACTGCAAAAAACTCGATGAAAGAGGCCATTTCTGTGAAAAATACTTCATATGATTAAAAATGCTAAATTCATCCTCTATACAATGCTTTTTGAATTATTAGAATCGGTTCATAAATGAGTACGCCAGGGACATTTCGCCACGGGCGGGGCGAACGTCGCGGCGCGCGCGCGTTTGCTGACGAACGCGACTGTGAAGACATTCTTAAGTGTAGCTCAACAACTTCTTAACCGATTTAGACAAATGAGGTATCATATGAAAGTTCTTTATATTGCTATTAATTTGTTTCAAGTAATGAAATGTTTAAGTAAAACAATAAAAAAGTTTTTCCATAAAAATCGTATTTTTGAAAAAGTCATTTTTATTTTAACTTCAAAAAACTCGATGAAAGAGGCTGTTTCTTTAAAAAATACTTCATATGATTGAAAATGCTACATTTATCCTATATATAATGCTTTTTGAATTATTAGAATCGGTTCATAAATGAGTACGCCAGGGATATTTCGCCGCGGGCGGGGCGAACGTCGCGGCGCGCGCGCGTTTTCTGACGAACGCGACTGTGTAGGCTTTCTTAAGTGTAGCACAACAACTACCTAACCGATCTTTACCAGGTCATCATTCCACCTTGTGGGGTCTACCCACGCTGCGCCTTCCGGTCCGTGGTTGCCACTCGAGAACCTTTCAGCCCCAACGGCCATCGGTTCTACGCGCAATGTCCCCCGCCCACAGCCACTTAAGTTTAGCGATTCGAAAGGTTATATCGGTTACTTTGGTTCTGCTACGAATGACGTCATTTCTGATGCGATCACGCAGAAAAGCTCCCATCATAGCCCTCTCCATTGCCCTCTGCTGAGTGACTTTGAGCCCATGGTGAGCGACCACGTTTCCGTACCATATGTCATCACTGGCAACACCCACTGGTCAAAGACTCTCGTCTTGAGACACTGCGGAATATTGGACGAAAAGATATGCCGTAGCTTCCCGAACGCTGCCCAGCCGAGTTGGATTCGACGATTAACCTCTTTCTCAAAGTTGGACCTACCTAACTGGACAGTCTGTCCTAGGTATACATAATCGCCTACAACTTCGAGCGTAAAGCGTCGGATTGTAACAGGAGTTGGTGCTACATGGGCATTTGACTTGGTCTTCGTATTATCCATGTTCATCCTTAGACCAACTCGCTCGGAGGCTTTACTGAGGTCATTGAGCATTGTACTTAAATCCTCCATGGTTTCAGCCAAGACTACTATGTCGTCAGCAAACCGAAAGTGAGTGATGTACTCGCCGTTTATGTTGATGCTTAGCCTTCTCCAGTCCAGATTCTAGAAAACATCCTCCAGTGCAGCGGAGAACAGTTTAGGAAAAATATCTCCTTGCCTGCTGACTCCCCGCTGCAGCGGAATGGGTTTCGAGTTCCGGTCCTGGAGTCGGACTGACATAGTAGCGTTTTCGTACAAACACTTCAGTACTTCGATATAGTGGTAGACTGGTAGTCTACCGCTGGCACCGCTGGTTGGCACCGCTGTAGAGATTGTAGTACCGCCCAGGTTTCGATCGAATCGAAGGCTTTCTCATCTCATCATCTTTCTCTTTGCAAACGCGAGTAACATAGAACACATCCATACAGGTTATAACCTGACGAAGCGTATGGTGAGCGTATGATGTGGTCTATGGTACTAAAGCCTCTTCGGAAACCGGCTTGTTCGGCAGGCTGGAAGTCATCTAGCGTGCTGCCAGACGGTTCATAATGACTCTTGAAAACAGCTTGTAGACATAGCTCAAAAGCGCGATGGATCGATAGTTCTTAACAGCACCACCACGCCTGTGTTCCATGCCTTTGGCGTTCTCCCTTCCAGTAAGACAGAGTCGGACAACTTCTGAAGGGCTGTAAGGACCGGTTTTCCACCCTCCTTCAGGCTGTAATTCCGTCTTCACCGGGTGCCCTGTTGTTTTTGAGCTGTTTAAGAGCCATTCTAATCTCGTACAGGCTGATGTCCGGAATGTCATCGGTATAGTGCAGGGTTAGTCTAGCTCTAGGATCTTCCACTAGACCAACTTCGGGGTCTGCTAGTTGACGTGTATAGCTGTCCATAGAAGCGCTCTATCTCGCTCAGAAGCTCAGGTCTGGATAAGACAATTTTACCATCCTCAGTTTTTAATTTGGCGAGCTGGCTCTGCCCAATCGACAGATCTCTTGCGAAAACTTTTGAGCCCTTATGCCGCTCGATGGCTTCTTCAATACGTTTAGTATTGAATTGGCACTTGGCACAGATCACGGGTCAGGGATTTGGAGATCTATCTATTGAGCTGCCGATATAATGTCGCATCGATTGAAGACTGTAGAACCATCCTACTCCTTTACTCGAAGAGCCTTTGAGTGGAGTTAGAGGGCCTATTGGTTCAGTTGGTCCGGTAGGCTTTAAAGAATTTAGACCCTGTGGTATGGACAGCGTCCACAAACCCGTCATTGAATTCATCCACATCGCCACTTAGGCAATCGAGACGGTTCTGGAGTTCCAGCTGAAATCTCTCGGGGTTTTGGATTTGGGCTGCTGATGGTCGGAGCGTGGAGTTCATCAGACGAGAGCGCTCTAGCTTAACACATATATTCAATGTGCCTCTTACCAGACGGCGATCACTTCCGGTTTTAACCGTATTGATCACAGAGACATCATTGAGTATATGCTTCTCCGTCGACATGATGAAGTCAATCTCGTTTTTAGTTGCACCGTCGGGACTCATCCAGGTCCACTTTCTATGCTCACGTTTCTTGAAGAAGGAATTAATCATGTAGAGATTGTAGAGTCCCTCCTTCTCCAAGAAACCAGCCAGTAGTTGGCCCCGGTGGTTCCGACTTCCAACTCCAAATTCCCCCACTCTCAGCTCTTCACCATGTCTCTTGCCCAGTTTCGCGTTGAATCCAGCAGGTTAAAACCTGACGAAGCGTATAGATGTGGTCTATGTTACTCTGTATACAGAAGTGGTGGTCTGTATACAGAAGACTGAAGAGTATAACCTGCCCCACTGTTTAGATTTTGTGGACTATGAGAAAGCCTTCAATTCGATCGAAACCTGGGCGGTACTACAATCTCTACAGAGGTGCCAAGTAGACTACCGCTATATCGAAGTACTGAAGTGTTTGTACGAAAACGCCACTATGTTAGTCCGACTCTAGGACTGGAACTCGAAACCCATTCCGCTGCAGCGGGGAGTCAGGCAAGGAGATATTTTTTCTAAACTGTTCTCCGCTGCGCTGGAGGATGTTCTCTAGAATCTGGACTGGAGAAGGCTAGGCATTAACATAAAGGGCGAGTACATCACTCACTTTCGGTTTGCTGACGACATAGTAGTCTTGGCTGAAACCATGGAGGATTTAAGTACAATGCTCGATGACCTCAGTAAAGCCTCCGAGCGAGTTGGTCTAAGGATCAATCAATTTTTTAAAAAATGGCTTCCATCAAATTTATGATGATTTCGCCAATGTCACGTGTTCAATGACGTTGTTCGGTAACGACGCCATGACAGTAGATTAAAGGTTTTGTACGGTAAATGGATTCTGCTCGCCGTCGCTCCGGGCACGGGTGCTCACCAACGCGGCGACGATCAAAATCCTGGTCTAAGGATGAACATGGATAAGACGAAGATCATGTCAAATGCCCATGTAGCACCAACTCCTGTTAATACAATCGGACGCTTTACGCTCGAAGTTGTAGACGATTATGTATAGCTAGGACAGACTGTCCAGTTAGGCAGGTCCAACTTTGAGAAAGAGGTCAATCGTCGAATCCGACTCGGCTGGGCAGCGTTCGGGAAGCTACGGCATATCTTTTAGTCCAATATTCCGCAGTATCTCAAGACAAGAGTCTTTGACCAGTGTGTGTTGCCAGTAATGACATATGGTACGGAAACGTGGTCGCTCACCATAGACATAGACATAGACATAATTAATTGGTAATAATAGGTATTACAAGTCAATTGTACATTCATTATAGATTATATTAATTCGATTATTCATTACATTGGAAAATTACATACATAAATTACATACATACATACTTATTCATTACGTAGGGTCAAAGCCACTCAGCAGAGGGCAATGGTGAGGGCTATGTTCGGAGTTTCACTGCGTGATCGCATCAGAAATGACGCCATCCGTAGCAGAACCAAAGTAACCAATATAGCCTTTCGAATCGCTAAACTTAAGTGGCAGTGGGTGGGGCACATTGCGCGTAGAACCGATGGCCGTTGGGGCTGAAAGGTTCTCGAGTGGCGACCACGGACCGGAAGGCGCAGCGTAGGTAGACCCCCCACAAGGTGGACTGATGACCTGGTAAAGGTCGCGGGAGTCCGCTGAATGCGGGTGGCGCAGGACCGGTCATTGTGGCACTCTTTGGGGGAGGCCTATGTCCAGCAGTGGACGTCTTGCGGCTGATGTGATGGCGATGTGATGATGAACATAAGGCGAAAACAATTTTTTTTGGATTTATTTTCATTATTTTTTTAAATCTCTGAGCAAGTGTTCTGTCCATCAAAATTTTTTTTATTAAGTAATAAAATACCTTTCATATGACACCTCATTTGTCTAAATCGGTTAGGTAGTTGTTGAGCTGCACTTAAGAAAGCCTACTCAGTCGCGTTCGTCAGCAAACACGCGTGCGCCGCGACGTTCGCCCCACCCGTGGCGAAATGTCCCTGGCGTACTCATTTATGAACCGATTCTAATAATTCAAAAAGTATTGTATAGAGGATGAATGTAGCATTTTCAAACATATAAAATAATTTTTAAAGAAATGGCGTCTTTCGTCGAGTTTTTTCAAGTTAAAATAAAAATGACTTTTTCAAAAATACGATTTTTTTTGAAAAACTTTTTAATTGTTTGACTTACACATTTCATTACTTGAAACAAATTAATGGCAATATAAAGAGCTTTCATATGATACCCAATTTATCTAAATCGGTTAAGTAGTTGTTGAGCTACACTTAAGAATGTCTACACAGTCGCGTTCATCAGAAAACGCGCGCGCGCCCGCGACGTTCGCCCCGCCCGCGGTGAAATGTCCCTGGCGTACTCATTTATGAACCGATTCGAATAATTCAAAAAGCATTGTATAGAGGATGAATTTAGCATTTTCAATCATATGAAGTATTTTTTAAAGAAATGGCCTCTTTCATCGAGTTTTTTGCAATTAAAAAAAACTGACTTTTTCAAAAGTACGATTTTTTAAGGAAAACTTTTTAATTATTAGACTTACACATTTTATTCCTCAAAACGAATTATTAGAAATTTAAAGAGCTTTCATTTGACACCTCATTTGTTGCAATACGTTGAATAGTTAAAGAGATAATCGATAAAACTTGATACCACCAACCGCCATCTTTGTGACGTCATAGTTACCCCCTCCACCACTTTAGAGAGTGACGACATCGAGTTCCATACTCGGGAGACGTCACTGAATCCAACGATACCAGTCGTCCGTAGGCGACTGCTCGTACAAACGAACTTCGTTATTTGACGACTTTTTTCAAATTGGCCTCTCTACTATAAGCTCATAGTGGCCAGGTTGAGATTAAACCGTTTTGTTGTAAAAAAAACAGCGTCCTGCAAAGTATATATTTTACGTCACCCATTAAAACATGAATAATATCTTATTATGTAATGTTACCTTTATTTTACAGCAGTAGGTAGATAACGATTGTAGTCCGAGTGACTGCAAGCTCGCACTAAGCTTTAGTAGCTCAGGCGCGTAGTAAACAGCACTAAACTAGGTTCACTATTAGTTTGATCTGACGCGGAATATCAACACGAAGGCAAGTTTGCCACATATCAAACGCCTGCTGCGAACCGATAACAGCACATTTCATAATCCTATAGGTGCTGATTGCTCTCTAAAGGGATAAATGAAATGCGTACAATTTATTTCTCTATTAACGTTGAGTATTGTTTACACACGTCGACGAGCGGCCTCGGGGCCAAACACCAGACGCTGTGAAAACATTCTCGCTGAGATTAAAGGTAGACCTGGCCACCTAATCCATTGTATCCGGGCCTACCTCGATCCTCCAATTTGCCCCGTCCGAATGCGAGGTGCCCACTTCGGCAGCTCAGTTTTATTTGGTCACGTTTAAGTTTGTTTACAACGGGCTCAGCGTTTCCTACCAGTTATGCAAACTGGAGGGTAGTCTCAATAAAAACAAATTGGCTCGCTGACCAGAGTTTCGCAGTTACACACGTTCCGTATGAGGAAGCCGAGCGACACGTATTACTCAAAGTTTTTAGATTTTCTGTAGACCATTGAAGGAAAACAAACGTTATCAATTTTATCTCCACCTGATGAACACTGCGAGGTTTGTTCAATAAATCTAAAGGTTCTTAATTCTGACGAACGCTCTTCATATAGAATTTCGAACTTTGAATATATGTTGACACAATTTTGATTCAATTTCGTGACAAAATATTTGTAATATAAACTGAAATAACGAGGTTGCTCATATGTCAAAATAATTTGTACAGGGTTGTCATATCACTCTTTAACTTAGTAAAATTATTATGCCAAGAATCTGAATATACATGTCGACGACATGACAGGCCATTAAATATTTTCTATCCTCTCATTATATTAGAAAAAAAAGCGTTTTTAGAGACAAAATTATGTATTTTAAACTTTGTCGAAGTTTAATTTCAGAACAAATTATAATTATATTTGATAATTAATATATTCTGACTTAATGGCAAATTAATATGATGGATGAAAACGCAATTTACGCCAGTTTTTATCGTTATGACGTCCTTTATGCTGCCCAAATGATACAGATATGAATATATAATGAAGTCGTATGATTTATGGGTATTCAAAATAGTTAACTATTGAATTTCCAGCTTCTTTAAAGCATCTCTGCAATCTTATTCATTTCAGTCATTCTAATGTGGACTTTACCTTTAAATAATTAAAGTTGATTTTAATTCTGCGTTTTTATAGGAAAATTCGTAGCTTCAACTGACTCTCGCGCAGGGTTAATCAGATGGCAGTCGCAAGCGCAGGGCTAAGATACGAATCTTGATATACGTTCGACAGCGAGGGGCCACGCTGCAGAGCGATGCGGGTGCATACATTACTGCATTGGGTGTGGTTGATAGTGCAATGGATATGCTGCGCCGTGGAGATTCCGCGATATGCGAATGGGGTAGGCGTAGTTAACACCTTTTAAACATTTACGGATGCTTCAACTTAAATACATAGTAAATTGTGTGTCGAATTTCTTGATAAACTTGCCTATCGGTGCAATTAGTAAACCTAGAAACATTTTAAAGTGCATTTAAGAGATTTTACTCATCTTCATATTTAAGCTTTTATGGAGAAATATCAATGGCAACTTGGCAAGCCAGAGTTCCATATCTAAATATCCAAACATTTCTGCTAACAAGATAGGTATGTACCTATGTTCATGGTGTATTGTTAGGCTGGAATCTTCAGTTCTCCTTTTTCACACCTGTGCTAAAAATACTGTTAAAAAGTGAAATATGCGAATAGCACATCAACTCCAGTAGTACCAACACACAGATGCTATCAGTAACAGTTTCTTTATTTGTCTCTTACCACTTTAACGCACGGACTCTAGATACTATCAGTTTCGTAGCTGCACTAGACAGTAGACGTGTGTCATCTTCATATGGATTTAAAAAGCCATTTTAATTATGTACCGACATCTTGGTTTCATGCCATTTTCAGAATATTAAAATACAGTGGTCTCAAATACAGTAGTCGTGGTGGTAGCCTACTGGGACGTAAAATAAGGTAAAAGTCCCAGTGCTTGACACCTTACAACCCAGTAGATGACACCAATTAATTACCTCTGTCATCATGACATAAGATTGAAAGTGCCATGTCAGTGTTGAGCACGGACGCTCATCGCCTTAAATGTTTTAAGGTTGTGTTAAATGTGATTAGGTACATTTTTGGCCACTTCAATTGAACTGTCACAAGACTTTTCAATGAATTTTATATAAATATTTTATGTAACTACTCATAGAAAATCTTCCCTGTATAAATAAGATCCGGTTTCCTAACACAAAGTACCGTTAATGTGAACGCGTTTTGCACTGTATGTATGCCCTAGTAAATACCTACCTACACGTTATATTTAAAGTTCCCATTAAATTAACAGCTACTATTGTATCCAAACTTTCGTGCGACTTTACAATTGTATGACTAAGAAAATTGGCCTTCCAGAAAAGAAAAAGCCACCGCGACCAATTAAGGCGACATTCAAGTTAATTTCATTACCACTAGCAAGGAATTAAATTGTGATTTTATTGTAGAGCAGCTTAATTGTGGCTGCGAAGAATTTTTGAAATCTTTTGAACGTGCCGCTGACGCACACTCAAGTACTGGGTGTACATTTTAATGGCTTTATCTACATTATACTGTGATGACATTCGCAATATCCAGTGCATAATAACCGCCTTGAGATATGAACGTAATCTATGCGTTGCGCATGCCGCCATAGTTTTATGGAAATTAGGCGAGGAAAATTGCAATCGGGAATTCTTTAATTATAAAGCTACTTGCGGTTCCGAGCCACCCACGTCGATATTTTATTCCGGTTTTGATAATGTGAAATAACATTCTGTAAACTGCTATTTTCTCATTTATTATGCAAATGCCGTTTCGTTCATTTTTCAAATACATCTAGGCAACTATAAAAACACGTTTATTTACTTTTGATTTCCGCTTTAGAAACATTCAGATCTTTGTTTAAAAAAATACAGAAAAGTTCATTTATCTTGTTCGATATGACTCGATCAGATTTGGAATTTTCGCATTTTGCTCGCCGTTGTACGCTAGTAAAGCGAGTTTGGATAATCGATAAAACGGTTTACTTTATTCATCAATGGCTTCTACCTACGCGCATGCGTGCCACCCATTTACTTAATTAAAACCATATATTTAATACGGTTGTATTCATAAAAACAAACGATTATGAGCCCCAGTTTCAGTGCTAGTATTAAAACGAACTTCTCACTGTGACAATGGAAATAACACACCGATTCAAATAGAAAAACACTATTGTGTTTAGACATGCAACGATTGAATTAAATTTGTCAGATACAAAATTTATAGCGACGTTGTGAATAAATAAAAATTGCTATCTATTTTTAATCAGAAATATCGTATGCACAGTAACAACCCTTGAGCCCTTGACAATAACAAACGAGGTGCCAAATCTGGAATTGTAATTCAGCCGTAAAATTCATGCAATTGATATAATTTTATGTAGCCCTTAGCATTCGAGCGGTGTAGCGTAATGTATGTCGGAATCCGGGGGGCAGGGGCAAGTCAGGGGATTCGGAGGCACGGAGGGGCAAGCCGGGACAGCGGGTGCGTCTGACATTGAAGAAGTGCCAATAACAGGGGTATAAGTGGGGGGTCGGCAAGGAAGGGCGTTACATCGGTACGAGATCAGAATATTTTGTTTGCTATCTGTACTGTATCCTAAACAGCGGATTACAAATGCGGGAGGGGCACAAGGGTACGTGTGAAGATCCGATCGATTATGGTAATCAGCCAAAATTATTTAATTCCGAATCATTCGATTTGAGACGATTTCGTGAAATAAAATGTAGGTGGAGTAATAATGTGAGTTGATGTTAAAACACTAAACATATTTCATTCAATGACTTCAAGACTATGCCGTAATTATGATCACTGGTCGATCCCGAACAATGCACGAAAATCGGTTCATTGCTCCATTCATAGCCGTTTATAGTTTAGAGAAACATGTTACCAAACACCAACAAAACAGATAAAGCGATAAAAATAATATCACCCTAAAAATCGGACCCCTGAAGTAGACAAAAATGACCAGAATAAATTGGAATGGCAGCGGGAGTCGATAAAACATTCTGTTTATTGGGTGTCGCATTTACATTCGTGGGAGTGAAAGAGACGTATGAATGAAGTAACAATATGTTTTGTCAGTCATTTTTATCCGTTGTTCGGGACTCGTGTCATCTACATGTCTGCTTACTTATGGCCGCCATTTGCGTATGAAAGTACGTATTAAGCAAGTAGATGCAATACTCGTACATTGAGATTTCCACTCTTTTATAGACAAATTGAACAAATACAGTAGAGTTAATTCCAAACTTACTTTAGGTACCTATACAAAATTAAACATAGTTAACGATTATAACGTCAGATTAAACTTTTTTTTCTATTTGGTCTGTTGTTTTGGATCCGGTCTTTGAAGAGGATCAGGATATGTTAAGGGGTAGGTTTAAAATAAAATTAAACAGTTATTCAAATTGCAGGAGTCTGTTACTTGTCCATATAGAATAAACCGTTACGAGGTTTCTACCATGTACTTTAAAAAAGACTGTTAGACATATTCATCCCTTAAATTGAACCTCAGCTGAACGAGTATTTATCGATCGTAGTCCTCTTTTACACGGGAATCGGCAAACACAGCCGTGAAACAAAGACGATAAATTAACCATTACATTTTTACTATCGGCTGTAGGTAATTGCCGCATTTTCCACTAATCGTTGATTGCACTACAGTTAAGGCTGAGCGTACTGTTGGCAGAAGAATGGTAGATCTTGTGACCTAATAAATTGGTAAATTAAGACGAAGCGTGTTTATTCCTTCGCGAATAACAATATTAGTATCATTTAAATATATTTTACAATAAAGAAACAAAAATACAATAACAAATACCTACATACTAATACTTACATACATCTATTAACTATAAAATAAAAAAATATAACTAAACTAAATCTAAAAATGGCCCCTGCGGCATTGTGCCGAAGACGCTGGCAGCATTCCCTCGCTGAATAGCTAAACTATTGAAAATTGGTAAATAGAATTGATCTAAAATCCTGCGTTACATTCAATGTGAATATAAATCGATACTCAATAACAGACCTTCTTATATAATTATCTTAATACTAATCCAAAGCAAGATATTTCGGTTCTCAATGCAATATTTTTCAAATGAATGAAAAAAGACCTACTTGTAAACCTAAGACCTACCTAACCTACTTGTATTTCGTATCTACTATTAGCAGAAAAACTCAGCTAGGATCTCAATTGATTGTCTTTTTAGGGAGGCAAAACAATCACTGACCTCGAGTGATGCTTTCTCTGAAATGAACGTCTAAAACGAAACCAAATTAAATCAATGCTCATGTTAATATCTACCGAAATGTATTATTTTACTTAACGTAATGACACGAGCTGCGTTGTTCGCACGTCGGTAACCCCATATGAACATGTGTAATCCAGACATATTTATATACAGAATAGGCGCGAAACACCCTAAACGGTGGCCCAAGATTAGTCGGCGTCATTCCGCAGCGTTACGGGAATAGCAATGCTACCAAATAAAATGTTTAGGGTCATTTTAGTGGGCAACGAGCGCGGCTAGCTCTCCCAAACGCCGATAGGCCTATTTACCCGGTTTACCCCACGCCTCGGGGGAAAGATGGGCCATCATAAATTGTTGGCCGCAAATTTGCAATCCTATCTTTTCGCCGGTGAGGGTGGTTCCACATTAACATAACTGCGAGATGCCTAGGTGTGGGTAATGCGCTGTAATTTATGGCGGTATGTACGTGTATGTTTTTAATATGTAGAATCGGCTTTTAGGGAAAGGGTCTTGCTTGGAATATATTTTATTACCTAAATACGTTCTGATCTGCTATTACCACTATTACATATTCTGTGCTATTACTGAATTTCTCACGACACATTTCGATGAGACTGGAAAATGTTTTATTAAGTACTTTTAAATCACATAGCAATAGGTACCAGATGAAAAAACAAGTATACCTGTGAATTGACATGATAATAACTTGTTGACAATCAACCTAGGTATCTAAGTTTTTGCCGCAAAACCGGCTCTGCGCTCCATTCATAACTCGACTTTGATTAAGCGCTTAAAAATTTACCACGAAACATGCAATGAAACTTTTATTCCCCGAGTTGGATTAATTTTTAATTATAATTGCTCGTAACAAACGAGGCTTAGAGCACAGTGGCGCCGCGGTGCGTGGTACACGCGATTTTATCACCACTACCGCCTTAACGATGGGGGAGCATTATTAAACGCATTCCTCACTTATAAGAGCCTTAATTACGCTTAGAAATTTTCTGCTATGGGATTAATGTAATTTGTATGGGCTGGGCCAGATGTATTAAATGAGTACTATTAAGTTTTTCATTAATGCGTGAATAAATTACTTCGCTATGGGCTATAAAAAACGCAATTAAAATTATTGCGAATATACCTAGAATATAGTTCCTTAAAACATAAATTTAGTACTGGTTATAGTATCAGTAATAAGAACGTTCTAACAGCGTAATCAATTACCAAAACGAGCATTTACGAGATATGTCCCTAATAAAGCTAGCTATAAACACGACAATGTCGCACGGTAAACTATTCCTAGTACTTTAATGTAGTTTACACTTTACGGACCTTCGCCGGTTGCCGCTTAAGGGCGCATTAGGCCCCCAGAATAGGGTTTTCGTAATTAAAACGTTCTAAACCAACGATTATGAAGTCTGAACTGTAACAACGGAGACTTGAAGAGTTTTCAGAGCTCATGGGAGATATGAAATTTCATACAGGTGAGGCGGTAAAACTGAATTGTTTGCGTAACTAATGGGTCAACAACTGCAGACTTAGACAGACGGGGCTCAAACGTGACCTTTAAAACCTTTGGTGATAGCTTAGAATTTAATTTGAACAGTTTTTTTATGCAGGTACATTACATAAAGCTAAGTTGGTAGTATTTTGTCGTTTTTGTCTGGCATTAGGAACTACTTTGGCGGTAAACAAGTACCATACATGTATAGAATGCAAAAAAAAAAACATCGTTATTGACATATTTTAATAGTCGTACTAAGAGATAGTGTGCATGTGCTGTGTGGGTTTTCCATGAGGTAAATAATTGCATAAAACTATGTTGAACTGAGATTGGATATACAACCTCATGGTCTATTTATTAGTTATGGTGATATCGTCAGAGAAATTGTGGTAATTCCTATGAGTCTTACTTACTTCTCAGAGATTGAGACGTTTTAACTCGTAAGATGAGCATCCACCACCACCAGGACATACATGTGATGATGTACGTACGAGTATTTCCACACATTTGGCACCTTTTTTTATGTGGAGAAAACCTGCGAACCAGATACCCAGGCATAGGGGGATGCCTGGGTTATGTGGTTTTTGGCACCTAGCTGTCAAGCGTGTACGAGGTGTCAATAGGTACATGAAACCAGAGCTTCTCACGTTTCTGGTTGATATTCAGCCTAACGCCTCAATGTAAATATAATGAAATACTTCAATGAGAATCTGACACATTAATTATACTTATCGCATTAAAAAAAGTTTTCAAAGCAACGGTCATTTCAAAAGTCCCATTGTAAGATACTAAATCAATCCACAATGGCGTGCCTTTTAAGCTCGGCCGTTATCAATCCGCCATTTAACGTATGCCCGCATTAACTTTCAATTAAAACAATTTATGCATCCGTAGCAGGCTCCTCGTAAACTATAGTATAGTGGAGTATAGTTAAATTAATAACAATGGAGGGCTAACGAGCCCGGTCGGCGGCCACCGCCCGCCACGCATAGCAAATTAGATTTGCATTTTCTAACCCCTGCAGCAAGCCACGCCTTGAACGGCTTCAATTTGCAGCCATTTTGTCGCTTGACCAGAGGATTTATAAAGCACTGCTTGGAAAAATTGTCAGTTCCATAACATTCTACATTATTATTCTCTACTCTAGCCTAGCGTAATTACTATAGGGTACAACTTAGAGGCATATTGGTTAGGGAAAGATGAGGTAATACGTATTTATTAATAAAAATATTGTCTGTCCAGAATAAAAAAGTACATAAGTATAAAATTGTAAATGTAGGAATGTGGAATTTGAAGGGGCCTTCATTTAGGGGCATTCGTCAAGGGCAAAATGAGGTAAATTATTCATTATTGTGGGTTGTCTAGAATAAAAAAAAGTTGTTATTAAAAAAAACGTTACTTGATGAATGTGGAATTAACAGAGTTTCTGAACTAAACATAAAGTTTCTGATAATACTGGCATTAAGTTCATAGCTCTTAACTTAACAGCTACATTTTGTAACAACTGCAGGAGACCACGCCCAGACCGGTTTGGAAATGCAGCCATTTTGTTGCTGAACGGTGGGTGAAGGATTGACTCTAGTATTGTACTGATTAAAGAACTTTAAACTCTATACAGCTTAATATACCTACATGAAACTAAAACTTCATCTTTGTGGTAGCTTCATTGGCGGATTATAAAGGAAAGAAACATTTCATAAACTGAACTTATAGAACTTCTATCAAGACTACTCTCTCTTTACGCACAGTCGCACATGTCAGAAGTTCACATTAATATAAATCGTAATGTGTCAAATGTAATCGGCTAAATGTGAGACATTAACTTTTCATATAAACGCGTTAGGTACTCGTACCTACTTAATATTCAATTACGAGTAGCTACAGAAGCCGTCAACTCATCCTAATCTAATACAGTACATTTTTCAGTACCTACCAAAAATTCCCAACTCGTAGCACTATCAGACAAAATGCCAATATAACCAGAGATAAAAGCATCCATTTTGAAGCGAAATATTTTCTCACTTAAGCTCTCTAGACATTCTCTTACATTAGGGAGTCTATTCCAAAATACATTTACGAGAACATCTACAACAGGGGCGGGGCAAATTATTTAAAACACAGCGTTCGCCCTTTGTTTTTTAAAGGTATATTGTAGGTATGAAAAAGGGCGCGAGCAACCTATGCGGTATTCAAATTCGAGGCCCTGTAGGGGAGACTAATTCGTTTTAAATTACGTTACGATATTGCTTTGGGAGTTAAAATATTGCTGATATAAACAAGCGGGAGAGGGTTGGAATAAAATATTAGTTAGAGGCACTCGCTTTAATTAGTTTATTGGAACCCTGTATCACAGCATCTACGTACCTATTTATCTTTAGTTATCTCGTTCATACTAAGAATTGAGTGTAAACAACACGTGATATGCTCTGTGTAGGTATTTTTAGCATACCTTAGGATTGGCATCAGTCATTGTGATTCATTTGCTTGTCAAGCAGTAAAATCGCTGAAAATATAGCTTGCTTCGCCACGAAACGTCATTTTTCTCAGAACTATTTCACAATTAAAACCGCAGTTATTCCCCAACCAACGTTATTTGAGTCGTAAAAGCTTATTCGACATGTCGTAAATTAGAAAAATCTATCTGCGGATTTTACGTTTTTTTAATGGAATATTACCCTGATTTTTAATACGTAATAGGAAATTAACAGAAAATTAATTCAGCGATGTGTTTCATGTATTTTTATATTCTGATTATCAATGGTAATTTTCGACATAAAATTAACCATAAAAGTTGTACTGACAAGTTGAGCCCGCAAAAAAGACAATTTGAAAGTCTAAGTTTACTTAAACAATTTACAACTTGTCAAAAACGCTATCAGAGCATGTTGAAGCTAATATTTATGGGACAGGTGTATAGCTTTCGGACGTACTCGTAAGAATGCATATAAACAGCAGTAAGCACAAATCTAATCCGCAATAAACGAGAGACGTAACGGGGGCGTTAATAAAGATATAATAATAAATATTCCCGGGATGGCCTCAGCCTTCCGGGGATCGAATTAAAGTGAGGGTAAGAAAATTGCACGATTCCCCGGAGAGGAGGTGAGCGACAGATGTGGACTCCTTTCTATTTATCCTCGATCGGGAAAACGGTCCAATATTACTACGTACCCCATATTATCTCGATATCATTTCAGGAACGATGAAAAATAATTCTTGCGTTCGGTATGGCAGATGTGGCCGGTGGCCAGATAAGGTCTGCAATCGACAGTGATATTTGGTGCAAATGTACATTTCCTTGCGATTAATCGGGTACTTAGTTAGGTGGGTACGTCAGCTACAGAAAAGACAAAATATGAATAAGTACCTAAATGTGTACGAGATTTAGTCTATCACAACGTGCACACTACTATAAATTAACTTCTGTTGTGGGACCTTACATTTTCCGTTAATTTATCCCCTTATTAGAAATGTTTTACGAAACTGTAATTTACGTCCAGTAATATAAGTAACCGGAACTGACGCCGTATTAGGGCAAAACTTCGTATTAGGTATCAAGGCTATGTCGCAAGATGGCGTGTGTATCTAAAACCGAAACCAAGTATCGTGCTGTGAACTCCGATTTTGTCGTTCGATTAAATTCTAATATTGAGATGTAACACTTGAATTTTATTCTATCAGTATAATCAGAATGTCCATTGATTGATAAACACCATGAAGCCAAACCACGTAGGCGTTGTATGTAACCTCGGAAACAATAGCGCCACGAGCCGAAAACTAACGCCAATCCACAACGAATTTATTAATTATATGCCGTTCTAATCCAGCTATGATTTACAGACTATAAAAACTATTCGACAAATTCAAAAGGCATTAATTCGTATAGACTTACGCAATAGTGATGACAATCTCTGTTTTATGGAGACGAACTCGTAAACGTCTATTAATATGAATGGGCTCCAATTACTTTTACGATTCGCGTTTTGTTGAGAGACGTTCTAAAAAAGTTTACGATCTTCCGCCCCTGGCTGATTGAGTTTATGTTGGTATGGGGGTGAGCATAGAACTATAGAGCATGGATACGGACAGCCGGACCGTGGCAGATGGGGCACGGATTCCATGCACACCTGTCCACGGTTTAGTAGGTTATTTGATAAGCTAGGAAGTCAATGTCGAACGCATAGACAAGAACTCTATAGAAAAGTTGGCCTGAGCATAGGAGTTATTCAACCTATTTTTTGACAGTAAAGTCAATTAGATACGCGTATTATGACAAAAGTTGGTTTTCCAGGTGAATAAATTCAAATGAATCAGTTTTAAAACAATCGAAGCATCTAAATTCATCTGGCACCTGCTTGGAAAACTTCGATTTCTCTCGGGGTTTATGTCAATTATAATGAAATATCAAAAAAATACCCATATTTCTTCTGAACCCTTATTCATACCCGTCCACCAAGTTTTGACACACTGGAGAACATGATTAACCTATGAATGACAGATACCTGTGTTTTAATGTCATAGATGAATTAATTGAATAAATTGACAAGAAAATATATACAAGACTACAACAAAATAACAAATGGAATATAAAATTTAAACTAACTATAATTAAAACTAAAGCTAAAAATTAAAAATACATATCAAAGTTTTAATATTTATTATACATGTTACATATCTGTGAACGACACCGGATGCGATTACTGTAGATTTTTTTATTTCCAAGGGAAGTAAGAGGTGCGAAGTGAACGTGGATTTAACGATCTTCTTATTCGTGAAGAGATGACAAGGCAACTCGTTAACAAACTGTGTCATAAAATCATTTAAATGTTTCGTTTATGTTTGTGAAACGGGACGATGAAGCAATAACTGTGCAGTTGCATATATTTACGTATAAATAATACCTATGTATTTTTACTAAATCTGTTTTCGCAGGTATATATATACCTATAGGCAGTCTCACAAGGTATTCTCCACAAGTTCATTGGCTTAGTACCTATAAGCAATTCCGACGTGCTACGAATCGAAAATAGGCAATGATAAAACTGGTAAATACCTAAAATGTACTTCATATTGCCGCTTTTGCTATAACATTCCATTATGCAGTATCGTTTGCTGTCATAAAATTGGTCATAAAACCTATAAAACAATACAAAAACACCGTCAAAGCATTGGAACATCTGAAACGTTCAATAAGACCATCTAGTGAATGTGAATGCGTTGATCTGAATGACTATGGCCCATAACAGCGTGGCGAGCGTTGTGTGCCAGCAGGCCGGGCGTCTATCACGTCGTATGACCCACTCGATGCGTCTTATTACACCATTATCGCTCGTATCACTCATAAAATGCTAATGAACGAGCGTTTGGGACCAAACATCCGAGCGCGAGATTCGAATGACGATACGTAGGTAACTTGAAGTCGACGGTTCGTCGGAAACGTAATCGTAATCGTTCTATGCGCTTTCAAAACAACGCGTAACACGACCGACTCAATGGCCACTAAGATAGCCCGGTGTTTTAAAAGCTCTTTTATTGTGCGACCGGTACCTACACCGAGTTACGATACTGGATTTTAAACTATATGCTCTATAGAAACGAGAATAAACTCGCATTATCTACATTAACGTGATTCATTGAACAGCTCCTAAGATTTTTACTCGAGCTTCTGGCAGTTATGAGATGATAATTTCACAATTAATTATACCACAACAATGTGTGCGTATTACAATTCCCAAACTGACGTGGGCGGTTTGGTGTCATGTTTTTGTTATATTTTTTTCTAACACCGCGGCGCAAGACTTCAGTTGATTTGTTGGATAGATATTTCTTAATAATAAGCGACTTAGCGTTATTTATATGCTCATTACAATACCAGGTATCTCTTATATCAACGCATTACTTTAAGCATTTGTCGGAATCCACGCTATTCTGAAATAAATTTATTTTAAGGGCTTTATTCCTCGCTTTATCTTACACTAAGATTTTTCCGGTGTGATCTCCCACCTAACTATAAATTAACTATCCCCCTCGGCGGCTACAAGCGATAAAGTCACAGGAATACCCACTAAATTCAACTGAACAATATTTAGTTACTCCAAACCGGTATGTGACACTCGATACCTACAATAACTGTTTTTTGTGACGCCTTAGGAACGTTATCTGTGACTGATGGAGTCATTTTCAAAAATAAAACGGCCTCCTCTCGGCATGGGAATGTACGACCACTTGACATTAATATATTATCAAAATAACGCTTTCTAAGCCCCGGGCGCGTTGCCGACGCCGCTCGCGCTTATCTGCTACACGAATACTCACAAATAATAATAGGAAATGAAGTGTGTACTTAGCGCGGTAATTTGGAGTTTTAAACATCCTGTTATAGTATTAACACGTGGGCTTCTAATATAAATATTGACTACGAAAAAAACTTAGCATCAGGCAATTATTTTTGGAACATTGTTGCCCAAAACAGCTGACTGGCATTCTCGGGAATCTATCGGCATTTATCACAAAGAAACATTATGAGATATCAAAGCGCTGCGCTGCGCTGTAATAACACGGAAACTAGCTTATAAAGCGATACGAATTCTTTTAAAGTTTAGTTTAAATTTAGCTTGATTAAAACATCAGACGCGAGTGAATTAATCCCGACGCAGTGGGCGGCAGACTGCACTTATTTATTTGTGTCGCTAACGTATGTATTTCAGACTCGGATTAAACGGGAAAATCCTCGCTGAAAATTCTCTGTTTTCCTTTAGGTATTTGGAAACAGGGCTCTATGCTATTAGTTTAGAGTGCATTTCCGCGTAATAGTAGTAACATTTTCGTTGTTCCTTTTGGGGCGGCGCGGCGAATGCACATCCGCTGCAGACTTTGTATAATTACGCCCTCTGGGATTCGGTGTTTGGACGCACAGCACTGGCGCTGGCTACATGTTGGTGCTTATGTAGTGCCCGCAATGTACTAGCTAGCTGTATTACTTACCTAGGTACGTAATACACTGCGGACTGCTGTTTGCTTTGCGTCTACTCGCTTGTTTGTGTTTTAAATTAGATTCGTGATTCATTTTCATTACGTTGATGGTTACTGTGACATGTTTGTTAACTAAATAAAGGTGGGGCATTTTATTATGATTTCATTGGAAACAGCCAACTACTGTACAGGCTAGAAAATTCAAACGTTACTGAGTATCTATAATTGGCGCCGGTCGCAGTTGCGTCTCGTAATGCATTCTGATACCAACGGTCGATAACATTATCATAAGTAGCATTATTTCTAAGAATGCACCACGCGATTCTGGATCTAGAGTCCTGTAGCATTGGGGATGTAATTGCTTGTCAGTTATTGTGTAGTCCTGCGCTGTACGCACGCTTTGACTCGTCTGACCAATATATATTGAGAGCTCTCCTGTAGAAAGTTTGGTCTATTTCGGGGTCTTGCTGACTGGTTATGTTGGGGGTTCATTGCTCATTCTGTATGTATGCGAGTGACGGCCCGGCTTGCATACGGAACCAGTCCCTGCTACCGAGAACGCTTTGCAACGCTGTGATACATGGTTTTTGAGATAAATCTGTTTCGCGGGAAATGTTTTTGTACCATGCTGCATAATGTAAGGCTGCATGATAAGATAGGATAATTATTTATGTAGATAATTTATTTAGTTCCTCTTTTGCAAGGATCGAGTTAAGATCATTTAATTTATGTTTTTGGTGACTTGCAAAATGACTTTTTTCAAACAATTATCATGCCACACTTATTTGACAAAACACTTGCTACGTATTATAAAACTGAACGTTGTAAATATATAAATCCCAAGACAAAATAAACCTCTTAGCAAAACTCGATTTCTAAAAGTAAGATTCCGTGCAACAATGTTAGCGAAGAGAAAGAATAAAGGTGTTTTCAAATAGATTCCCCTCCGGCAAACAAATGCTCCCAGCAGCGAACTTTTCAGTTTGAATTCTCCCCTGTTCTGTCTTCAGGCAAAAAATAGTAAAAGTAAGTACTCGTACTCGTACCTACCTTCCCGGTTATTTGGATAAAAATAAAGTAGTACCTACCTACAATTACCGGTTTTTCCACCCCTCAGAAAAATATATATCTACCTACAATGTAACCAATTATTTCATTTGCAAAATATACTTACATTTGTTTTCTTCCATTACGTTGATGAGTTTTCTTTATACCGGGCAGAAGGTCATATCAAAACCATAAACAACTAAATTCTGGTAAAAAAATATACGGTCGAAATTACAATAATGACCTTTCGCCATCTCTTTTGCTAAACTTCAAGAAGTTGTAGTTTTCTTGAGACATATATGGCTGGATATAGGTACGCATTTATATCTCAAACCATGCATTTGGCAACGTATTTTGGCAATAGTCCAAATGACTGAGAAAGCTTTTACATTTCGTATTTGACAAGATTTTCATATCTCCTCTTATTGGTTGGGGTGGGAAATTAAACATTTTATCTTATTGCTACATTATACACGAAATATGGTTTTTTTTTTGTCAATCACTTGACACCGTTTTAGATTTTTTAAATGACATTATAAATTCGCTTCTGAGTCACAATTCACTCGATATCTTACCAATTAAAAAGAGCCAACTCTGTTTGTGGGCTGGTTGCGGAAGGTCGATACATACTATAACTACAAGTATTATGTAAGGCCATTATATATTATAATGGAAACATTGAGGCTAATTAAACCAGGCATTATGCGCGTTCCCGTAACCTCAATATCTCAAGCGGCAATGAAGGCTATAGTTACGTACGCCATTTTTCTTTTAAACCCTCCATGTGTCGCCGATGATATCCTTTAACCTTATTATCTTATATAAAGTCATCAATTTCAATAATAACTACCTTTATATGCACAAAGTATGGGCTTGTATATAATAAATAGCGTTTTATTGCCACAATAAATGTACAATCTTCTGTGTTACACTGTTCTTAAAATATAGCTCTTTATGTATAGTTACAGTTATCATTGATGGCTGGTACATACAAGGAGTTTTATTGTGATTGGATTATTTATGTAATAAATTTGATATATGAGGCAGACCAACTTAAGAGTAACATGAACGTATTATGCTATACGGTTTTAGCCGAATCTTAGAGACTCAAAGTGGCTTGTATAGAGTACCTACCTACATATAAAAGTGTTGATCGAAAGGCGATACCTATACCTAATTATTAATTTTAATCTCACTATCGCAGTAGGTACGATTAGTGAATTGTTTCTAATATACATACTGTGATAATAAATGAGTTTCAATTATTACAATATGCTATTACAGTTTTACTCTAGGTGGGCCATTTTACGGAAAGTTGTACACTCGACTTTTTTTTTTAATTTGGATAAAATCGTTTTTTTTCTACTCAGAATCGAAAGCACTTTCGAACCTAATAGGAGAAAAAAGTGTCCTGAGTGATTGATGGTGGTTGGGTGATTTGACAACATTTGGATCTGTCATTTTTGACAGGTCCCGTTTGCTTACATTCTCTTAAATACTAAAAGGGATTTTGGTCGTCGCCGCGTTGGTGAACACACGTGCCCGGAGCGACGACGACAAGAATCCACAGTGGATTCTGCTCGTGTCGTCACTCCGGGCACGTGTGTATCCACTACCGTACAAAACCAGTTGCCTATACTGTCATGGCGTCGTTACCGAACTACGTCACTGAACAAGTATTGATTGGCGAAATCATCATAAATTTGATGGATAGCCATTTTTAAAGAAGAAGAAGAAATACTAAAAGTACAGACTATAGCTTTCGTTATCTTGTAAACTTTGCCCAGCAGTGGGGACACTCATACTGGCTGATAAAGAAGAAAAAAGCTTATAAACAAAACACTACAGTATGCCCGCCCAACTTCGGTCAATTCGGTCAGTTCTCCAGCCTACGGATGAGTGTAGTTTGCATTACATTCGGGATGAATAAATCGTGACGTCAGTGAGCCGGCGCGAGCGGGATCAAAGATCGTTTCACTTCAACTCACCAATGCATCCAGCTGAACCAGATGTAGGGTTGCCAACGTCATATTTCTATCACATTAATGAATTTACTAGTAAAATAGAAAATAATACTATTTATCTACATATAGCTGCAATAATCATCATCAGACCTCATTCATATCAGACCTCATTTATAATTTCACATTTTATAAATAAATGAGTATGAGTATTGACATGTGGTCTAAACAGCATCTGTACGCGAGGGACAACGCCTATCCTGACTTGGCAATCCAAGATCGACATTGCAATAAGTACGTCACGATAGTTGTATATACGTACTTTTCTTGAATATCTCTAAATAGTTTGAAAACGACCGTTATTTTTACGTACGTCTAAAGTAATATTTAATGGTTTTGTAAGCATGAGAATTGATTTTGTTTGCGCTAAATAAAATATATATATGTAGTCAACAGTAGAACTTTAGGCGATATTAATCTCTAAGTACTCATTATGGTGGTGGGGTTTTTCAGCTGTTCTGATTTTGTTATGTTTTGTTGTACCTACCTATATCGCAGCTAGAATTTCATGCTAAAAACCTGCTTTTAAAACTGAATAGATACCTACATAACAATTGAACATACAAGTTTGACAAACTTGAAACTTAGGGCGTGATCGTTGCCAACCCTGACCAAAGCCAATGTCCTTTAGCCAACCGAGGCACAGAACAACATTGTGATGATTTAACTTGCGCTTGAGTCGAGCAAAACATAGTCCTTTCCGACCAAACGAGACCATGAAATATTAGCCTGGCCCTTTCACGCGCACCTACGAGCTTACTCGTATGCAATGTAGTTTTTTTTCCAACGACTGGGCTTAAGAGGTGTATCGTAATCTTATTTTTCCACTAATATGGTGCTGTAATTTAACAACTAACAAGCTGAACAATTTATCCTCGATGAGTGGTGACGCCAGCTATAATGATTTCTTACCTACCTTTTCTCAGAAGTTGTGGGCCTGTTTCAAAAATGTATTTGCAGCTTATTTCACATTCGCTTACACTTAGCGCAAGAGCAAAGAAAACTGGGACACTTTACTAGAATTTCTTCCCGCACTGTAACTGTATATAATCGAGTATAGTCGTAGGTCAATAATCTTGTGGTAAGCTTGGTATTGGTACCTACCTAACTGCATCTCTCTACTTTCTTCTTTCATTGTTTTTGTGGGTTATATAACTATCAGTTGCCTTTGGTAAGAATATAAAAGCAGCGCCAATAAATAATAGATTCTAAAATGACGGTTTGTAGTACATTTAAGGCGAGGTTCTTCCATTGCAAATGTCCCGCTCTAACACGCGTGAGTTTGCAATTGACCATCCCACTCTCTACGGAACTGTGCGCGTAATTTTCGTAAATTTTTAGTACATTTTTGGGTGAGAAAAATACATGGCTTACTATATTAACAATATTAATCCCGACATCCCTCATACCATCAAATACGTTTATTTTAGTATTATTTTCTACTCATCATGTTACCTAAGATTGAAATAAAATGAGTTTTAAGATAGAAAATAGAGGTATGTTTGGAATTTTTTTCTATGGAACGAAGTTTTGCAAATTGTGTAACGGACATCCGATGGCACTAGATGAAGGTCTCAAATATAACATCGTATTTTTTTTACATTTTTAATATGTAGTATTTCGAAATAAAACCGTTTACCAAATCAGATTTTTACTATAACCCGGCGTTTTTTATTGTTGTAGCTTTTGACGATGCGAAAGCGGTTCAATGAATCCTACTTGAATAAATGAATTCTTATCTTATCTTATCTTAAAGTGCCAAAGACGTGAATAATATATAGTAGCATTAGAGTGTGAAAGTGCATAGGAGTGCCCGCCATTTTAGAATCTTTTCTTTATTGGCGCGGCTTTCATATTCTTATCAAAGTCAACTGACGGACTCTTTCCTTACAATCTTTTACGTGTTAGGTAGATACTCACACAACTAAAATTTCATAAATAATCCATGAATAATCATATCATGTCGAAACAAAATAAATTTACTACATCAAGATTACAAAAAATACACCTATACCTATAAATTTCGTTTAAAAACTTTCTCCCAAGATAACATACACTTGGGATATAAATCTTATATTAATTACCATTAACGCGATAGCGTCCCGTTACTGCCATTAAAATGAAATAGATTAACGTGTGTTTAATATAAACATTATTATAATTTAAAACACGTAAACAAATAATTCTCTTACGACATAGTGTTGATGTTATTTTATTCATTATGAAAAGGTTTTTCAATTCATTAAACTTGACCATTTAAAAGCTGAAGCATATTTAATAAAGTTTACTTTTTATCTAAGGAATGTTGATTGGGTCTTTTGGCATAAAGAGAATTCAAAAAAATGCATTTTAAAGGTATTTTCCAACAAAGACTTTAATTCTGCATAGCTTTTAAGATCAGGGAGCTAATGATTATAAACAGTTACATTATGTATGTATTTACTCAGTTACTTTTATAAACTTGTGCATATTTTTTATTGCCGCTGGAATTATGCTCTAACACGTGTGCTCCTAATTTTGATGAATTGGACATTTTATTCTAGTAGTAAAAATACGAGACTAGGTATATAAATTAGTCCAGGCGACAGAAGTGCGCGTTTGGACAGTAGCCTGGGGAAAATCCAGCGGAAACCTTCGCTGGCACGACCACGCAGATGGTTTAAACGCTTTAAATACTGGAATATGTGAGATTGGTTGAGCTTCAATCTAATTTGAGATGTGAGTGGTCGCATGGTGCTCTCTAATACACTCTGTTGCCTGACAGAGTACCTACGAGTACCTACGAGCCGTTGCGTCACTATATAATCTCACGAGCGCGGGTGAGCCTAGGTTGTGTGTTGAGACTGTTAGTTGAGCTATACATGCACATTTTCTATGTGTGCGTCAGCCTATGGCGCTTTGAGTGCACGTTGTCTATGGGTTCGTATGTGTCACAAGACTCATAACTATGTACAACTATAGCCAACCGCGCGGATCGTGAGATAAAAGTAGGTACTGTTAATATCAGATGAATGTGAATCGAAACGATGATTTTAATAAAAACAACTACTTTTTGCTTGTGAATCCCGTTTCCGAAAGCGCACGAACTATTTAAAGACTGTGCCGAGCGTGGCCGAGTATAACCGACTATTTACGACAATTCGCGAGTTATGGGCCATAAACCGTTCGCCAACACAGGAATTATGGAACCCTTTGACGCTTTAATGCGCCTTAAATTGATACCTAATACAATTCAGAGCTTAATTTCAACGAATTATTAGGCCGTATGAGAATCTATTGTCTGTAACAGCCGTTTGTATGTCACCTCGCTGGTCTCGGGGGCTTTATATATTTAGATAAACGTCAGCGTTACTTACGGGGGCGTCTAATGAAACACTAATTAATTTCCCTTTCAGAATCCTTACAAGAATACTTAGCTTTCAAATATTCTCCATTTTCTCCAACCCTTAACGTTAAGCCTACGATAAATAAAGCTCATACTGGACAAAACTTCAGTATTATTTATTAGTAAATCGGGCTCTTAATGCCGCTCCGGCACCATTAATCAGGCAACAAGAAACAGGTTCCTTCGGCGTACAAAGGTGGGCCGAGTTAAATAAAATAATAAATAAGGTAGCGGCTTTCTGTGAGATTTATATCTGAGATAAAAGCGAGCCAAGCCGTTTTGCCACGGTGGCGTTTGGTGTAGCTATTTGCTTGGCTATATATATATCTACAGATCTAGCGTAACTTGTGATACGCAGATTGGAATAGTTATCAACGTACTTAATTTTAAACAATCGTTTGAGCTCAGTATCTATTTCTATTACAGCTAGCTGAGGTACTTCATCGTCATCACCATCAGCCTATATACGTCCCACTGCTGGGCACAGGCTTCCTCTCATAGACGAGGGGGATCAAGCATTAGTCCCCACGCTAGCCCAGAGCGCGAACTTTAAATTTCTTCGCGGATGTATGTAGGTTTCCTCGCGATGTTTTCCTTCACCGAAAATCTAACGGTAAATATCGAATGATGTTCCGTTCATAAGTTCCGAAAAACTCATTGGTACGAGCTGGGATTCGAACCCACGACCGCCGCTTGTCAGCCGCACGCTTGAACCACTGGGCTACCGTATCTTGCGCTGAGGTACTTATGTTAACTTAAAGACTGTTGAATCAAAAATCTCCATTTTAATTCTACATTGCGTCTTGGTTTTTTGTATACCTTCGGCGTTCTTTATATGTCTAGATTACTAAAAAATATGTTCAAGCCAGGACAAAAGGCAGCTGTAAAAGCGGGATGGAGCGCACGAGAGCCGAGCCGGGCATGCTTCGTTGTCGCCCGACAATGCAGCTCTCATTAATGTGTGTCGTTCCCCCAGATATATTGTGTTTCTGTTTACGCCTTAACATACTTTTTCGTTTAATTCCGTCGCCACAAATAATTGGTGCTCAAACACTAAATTGCTCGGATAAAAAACAAAACGTATATAAATAGACACCTATTGTTCACACAAAAACGCTTTATCAGATTCCGAATATTCGTGCAAATGCAAATAAGGATAACTTATTGTATCCTGCTCAATCTGATGTATATCGGCTATGGGAACATATTCCCATTAAAAAAAAGCATTTGCAGGTACGTAACTACTACAAACCACCCCGACAACAATACGGTGGAGAATAATGGATGCCAGCTGACGGGAGGTTCCTTAGCGGCCGTTGTCATGGCGACCGAGGGGTGCCCAACCTGCCTCGCCGACATATCACCAACCCCCGTAAAAACGGTCAGACTCGCCCTCGATCGCACACTGATTTAGACCCTACCGCGTAAACCAGAATGATCCCTTACATACATCAACGGATACCACTTACGACCTTACGTTTTGATGGCGCGTGTTTTGGGTTCCATCTTTGCTTTTTAAAATTGGAATGGCTTTTTCTGTCTCCCTCGCTCCCGTGTTTTTGTCTATTCCAGCTCGTCTAACCGCACTTATATAATTATCCCATTTTCTATTTATGACATTTTAAACAGTTTTTAAGTTTTTGTTGAAGTAAGCGAGGGACGTAAATGTTATTACGGCAGTAAAAACGCAGTTTGGGTAATTTACGGCACATGTAAATGTGGTAGCCGAGTTTGGGCGAGTCACATGATTTATAATGCAGTTTTGCATATTTTTTAATTACGTAGTAGCCAGTTTGAAATTCAAAGCATTTTGAGGTGTTCCAGTTGCGTGTAAGTCGGTTAGCAACCTTTTACCAACTTTGTGTTTGGTTATGGAAGACCAGGTTTACTTATCATGTACCTAATCTTTTCAACAGTTTAAACAAAGAACTGCAAGGTATTTGTTTTAAAATTTACGCGAATTTTTCAACACTGAATACATTTAAGCAGTGTCAGTCCTACTAAGTACTATATAGCTCTTTTGCAGTAGGTATCCAGTCGAAAATCAGTCACTCAGAAAATCAAAACCAGTTTTGGCCTACTAATATTAATTTTATAGGAAAATATCAGTTTACGTGACCAAATTTATTTAACATTATAGACATAACAAACAAAAGCGTTAAGTGACAGTAAAAGCATAGACAACACGTATGCATAAAGAACAATAATAGGTATATAAAGGTTATATAGGCACAGTCGTGCACATCCTCCCCCTTTTTACAAAGGAACAATCTTTTTTAAGGGGCGACGTAACGTCCCTCCGGCAGTTCTAACATCAACCACTCTCAGGACTCCATCTTGACCTGGGAATGTACGTGAAACTATGCCCCGTGGCCACGTACCCCTCGGCAGATCCCCATCAGCAATGAGGACAGGGTCTCCGATTGAAATGGTGGGAGTCGGGTGGCCTCTGACACGGCGCGGGGCAAGGGTTGGCAAGTATTCAATTACCCAGCGGCGCCAGAAATGATCCGCAAGCCTCAGAGCTCTGCGCCATCCGCTCCTGCTGCAGAGGTCTGAATCCGTGAGCTGGGCTGGTATCGGGCGACCAGAGGAAGATCCCAGGAGTAGGTGGCTTGGTGTGAGGGCCTCAGGATCAGCAGCATCGGGCGACACGTGCGTGAGCGGACGTGCGTTTACGATCGCTTCTGCTTCAGCCAAGAGTGTGGCAAGCACTTCGTCGGTAGGAGCTCTTTCTCGGAGGGTGACCTTTAAGGCTGATTTGACGCTTTTTACTAAGCGCTCCCAAGCCCCTCCCATGAACGGCGCGGACGGGGGAATGAAAACCCATTCAATCTTCTCATTAGCGGCGTAGTCAGTGACGGCTTCATTATAAAGTGCACGCAACTGTCGGTTCGCGCCGACGAAGGCAGTTCCGTTATCGGAGTATATCTGACTCGGTGTCCCTCTTCTGGCGATAAAACGGCGGAGGCACATAATGGCAGCGTCGGCAGAGAGGCTGTGGACCACTTCAAGGTGTAATGCTCGTGAGGCCAGGCAAGTGAATAATGCGACCCACCTCTTTTCTCGTCTACGGCCAATTTTTACTAGTAGGGGGCCAAAATAATCGAGGCCAGTAAATGTGTAGGCGCGATGATGATGTGCTAGTCGGACTCTTGGCAAGTCTCCCATAGGCGGTTGTAGCGGTCTTCCACGCAACAGCTTGCACAGCTGACAGTTGTGTACAATCGATCTGACAGCGTTTCTCAACCCCAGTATCCAATATTTCTGTCGTAGCTCATTTATGACAGTTTCGGTATAGGCATGGGCGAACTTCTTGTGATAATGGCTGATCAGTAGGCGTACGGCAGGATCCTTGCCGTCTAGAAGAATGGGGTAGACGGTTTGAGTAGGAATGCTTTCGACAGCAGCTGTGCGCCCTTTTAGATACAGCAAACCATCTTGGTTTATAGCCGGTGACAGTTTCGCCAAACGACTTTTCGGCGATATGGGCCGGTCACGTAGTAGGCATCGCAATTCTTCGTTGAACGTGTTCTGTTGACTATGTCGTAGTACATGGGTTTCTGCCAGTTCTAAAGCTTGAACATTGAATGGCCGCTGGGTGGTCTGAGATGTGACCGCCGAAGGGTTATGTTGGGGGAGGATAAAGTTCCCAGAATTGCCCCTGACCCTTGTGATACATGCAGCAATGAACAGATGAGCTCTAGCAGTTGCCCTTACTAATTTTAACCAAGAACTAAATTGTGTCGGATCTGCAACTACAGCTACGGGCAAATCATTTACTTCATTGTAGTGACAAGCAACATTGTTAAGTGATGAAGTCGAAGGTGTTTTTAAGCGTGCAAGTTGTGACGTAGAGGTGCGTTCTGATGGTTTTAATTCTATTTGATCGAGTGGTGCAACGGTGCCGCTATTTGCTGGATTAGAGGGCCAGTCACTTGGATCAGTGAGCAAAAATCCTGGGCCAGATATCCAGCGTGACTCTACACTGAAAGAACTAGGTTTAATACGCGTAGCGTCGTCGGCAACGTTAAGATCTGTGGGAACCCAGCGCCATTCTGCCACAGCGCTGTTTTCCAAGATTTCACCTACTCGATTAGCCACAAATGGCTTATATTTCCGAGCGTCACTTCGCAACCAACCTAACACAGCCATTGAATCGGTCCAAAAGTAACGTCGGGTGGGCTTAGCGCGGTGAGACTCACAAATAAAGGTGGCAAGGCGAGTGGCTATCAAACAGGCTTGTAGTTCTAACCTTGGAATTGACGCCGGTTTTAACGGTGCCACGCGTATTTTGCTGGCAATAAGTGCAAGTCTAACTTGGCCAGTGACATCAACAAATCGCCAGTATGCGACAGCGGAATACGCCAATTCACTCGCATCGCACAGAACATGCAATTCTCGTTCTACCACTTCTACATTACTCATATAATACCACCGAGGTATCCGTATGTCTGAAATTGACTTTAGGCTTTCAAACCACTCGCGCCACGCCTTGCAATCATCCTCGCAAAGCTGTTCGTCCCAATCCAAACCCTTTCGCCACAAAATTTGAAAGAGAATTCGACCTTTCACTACAATCGGTGATAATATCCCTAAAGGATCATAGATACGCATGACTTGTGTAAGGGCTTGGCGCTTAGTTGAAGGAGCGCATGAGTCTTTCGATAGGCCAGAGTTGAATGCCAACTTGTCATAAAAAGGTTGCCAAATGAGGCCTAAAGTGCGAGAGACTGCATCCTTACACAAATCCACATCCTTTATTTTATTATTGACAACGTCTGACAGCAAATCATCTGGCAACGAGGCTAGAGCTTCTGGCTCGTTTGTAGTCCAGCCGCGCATCTCAAACCCGCCACGCTTATGAATGGTTACGACTTCAGTGGCTAGACGATTTGCTTTCTCCACGTTGTCGACACTGCTGATGAAATCGTCCATGTAGGTATCGCTTTTAATAACCTCCACGGTCTCGGGGAACTCTTCTCTAAACTCTGAGGCGTTACGGTTTGTAATATATATTGCAGTCGAGGGACTTGAACAGGCACCAAAAATCATTGAGCTCATGCGAAAAGTTTTAATAGGGCTGGAAGGATCGTCGCGCCACAAGAATCGTTGGGCGTCCCGGTCCTGATGTATTATTTTGACTTGTGGGAACATTTCCTTAATATCAGCTGATAGGGCGATCCGTCCTTCCCTAAAACGCATTAAAATACTGAGCTGGTTTTGTAAGAGATCAGGTCCTGCAAGCAACATTGAATTCAGAGACACTCCCCCAGACCGCGCGGCACAATCATGAACTACGCGAAGTTTTGCAGGTTTATTCGGATTTATCACCCCAAAATGTGGAACATACCAACATGTACCCGTAGGTTCCACCCCGGTACATTCTTCAGCGTAACCCTTATCCAATGTGTCCTGAATATTTTTTCTGTACCGCTCAGCATAGTCGGGTTCCCTCGCCATCTTTTTTTCTAAACTTTTGAACCTCGACAATGCTAAAGGGTAGCTGTCAGGCGCGGATAGTTGGTCTGCCTTCCAAAGTAAACCTACTTCGAAACGTCCGGAAGGAAGTCGACGAGCGGTGCGATCTAAAACTTCTAGCGCGCGTTGATCGTCGGTACTACGTGCCTCGTGCTTGGTGATTCCAATCGCATCTAATTTGTATTGAGCTTTGATAAGCTCTTCGAGCTCAGACCTAGGATTTTCATTCTCAATCGAAAGGGCGTGATACAATAAGTCAATTGGCTTAGTTCTACTACTGGCGAATCCAAAAAGAACCCAACCTAACGCCGTTTGAATTGCTACAGGTTGCGACTTTGTGCCTTTCCTCATGGCAATCGCAACTGACAAATGCCAATTATCTATCCCTATTATTAACGTAGGAATAGCATTGTCGTAGCACAATTCAGCGCATAAGTCTGTTAGGTACGGATATTGCCGCAAATCCTCTGACTTGACTGACTGCTTGCATGCTAGTCCTAAGTTTTTAATCGACCGAGCTCTATGTACTGTAAATGTTTGACTAGTGTGTTGGCCTTTAATCTCAAAATCGACGAATTGCACTACCGTTTCTCGTTGTAAACCACCTACACAATCAAGGTGAATTTGCCCCTCGGGACCTCGGGCGCCGATACGCGAGCAGATGTCAGCATCGATAAATGTTGACGTCGACCCGTCATCCAAGAGAGCAAACGTGTCAACACTTCCTGCTGGCCCGGAGACTGTAACTGCGACTATCTTCAAGAGAGGCCGGGACGTAGGGTTCACGTTGATTGGGCTAAGAGAACTTGGGTTAGCGGTGGTGTGAGCGGTAACGTCCCTTGCAGGATTTTATCTGTATTTAGTGGGTGAAAAGGCGGTATTTTTTTTATTGAAAGCACCTTTCAAAAGCAATGAATTAAAATAATAACTAAAACCTAATTGATCGAAACCTAATACCTAAATTTTCGCTATATACAGACAAAACATTTTCGAAGCATTAGTGTTATTATGTGTTTCTAAACACATTTCAAGTCGTAGCAATATCTCCTTAATCTAGAAGCGTAATTAATAAAGTTGATTAGAGTTAGAACAGAGCCGTGACCATTTATTCCCCGCTTCGAGCGGGCCAGGTACCCGAGGGCCTCCAACAGACATTCCGGGACAGTGTTGGTTGGCCCGCTATTAATTTAATACACGACGGGACGACCATTTATCTTGTCTTATTTATTATCTGACTCGAAAACCAGTCCGGCCAACCTTTGTGAGAACATTTACCTGTCTATGTAGCCGGCTACGTGAGAATTAATAAGATGAAATTTAATCGTGGATAAGGATTACTCGGTTGTGTTTCGGACCGGTCAGATTTATGGCTAGGGTTGACTTTCACGGATTCCTTGAATCGACTAAAAGAACACCTTACAAAGCATTAGAAAGTTGCGCAACCCTTCTTTACCGTCCTTGGGAACACCATTGTCCATTTATGGTCCATTTGTTCTTAACCCTTTCCGTTACTTTTTGCTTTACACAGATTGGTTTTTGTTACCTCGCGCCTCGGCTCGAGACGTTTTAACGGTTAGCTCTTCGATTTTAGCGTTGGTAAACGATCCTCTTGTCATTTATTGCCTATTTCTCTGCCTATTAAACTTTAATATTTGATCTACATTGCGGTCGGTCACAGTAGCTGATAACTCTAAAATTAACTTTAGTGCTGCAATAAAATATCTATTAATGAGCCATTAAAATCTGAGATGGTACCTATTAAAAGTGAAATTTTATGGTTATTCCTCAAGCCCTGTTGTCGTTATCAGCACGGAGTGAGGTGAACCTGTAATTACAATTGTGTATTATATGGCTAATGTTTTTTTTTGTTCTTTTCAGGGCCAAATGGTTGTCCACGACGGCGGGGCCGACAAACTTACACAAGGTTCCAAACATTAGAACTAGAAAAGGAATTCCACTTCAATCACTACCTGACGCGTCGGCGCAGGATAGAAATTGCGCACGCGCTGTGCCTCACAGAGCGGCAGATCAAAATCTGGTTCCAGAACCGGCGCATGAAGCTAAAGAAGGAGTTGCGGGCCGTGAAAGAGATAAATGAGCAGGCGCGCCGCGAGAGAGAAGAGCAGGATCGCATGAAGCAGCAGCAGCAGGAGAAACAGGCCAAGTTGGAGGGCCACCACGGCCACCACGTCACGCACCACCACGACCCCATGAAGATGCCCATCGACAAGGGCTCCGGCGACCTACTCAAAGTGAACAAGGTCCCGACGTAAGGCGCTCCTTACTAGTTAATCCAGACTGATTCTGTATCATATAGTGTGAATACATGAATGCGAGTGCGTCTAAGGACGGAGGACAACGTTAGTCGTTTCGTATCCACTAGTTATTATGTTTTGCGGCTGAATTAGCCTCGTTGTGGAGGCGTGTGACTCTGTATATGTTCCTTTAGTGCGGAGGCGGCGTGCGCGCGGACCCACTCGCGGCGCTCGCTCGTGGACAGGCTGGTGATGTGCTTTAAGCATTTATTTTGTTGCCATAACCACACATTGTATTGCAATAATATTTTACTAAATTTACAAAAGCGTTTAAATCGCTCTAGGATTTACACGGAGCCAGAGTGATGATCGGTATTGTTAGTTAAGATTTTAAATCTGTGAATCTCATAGTATTTATTGCTACCACTTACTATAATCCATTATGTTATATTTTTTTATTAATAGATATATTCTGTACATTTTGATGTATATTTTATTATTCGTCCTCTCTCAGTGGACTGTTATGTTTTGTGGGACACATTTTTTTTATAATTGTAAAATTTGTTATATTTATCAGTTGATTTCGAGAGGGTTGTCTGCTTTCAGTTTTTGACCAGTTGTGATTCACATCAGTAGTTAGGATCATAAATTGTTGTTTCTTTGACTTTATTTTTATAGGTACATAACATAGTGTACCTGCTGCTTATCATCATACCTAATTCCTGTAATTGTTTACAATAGTACATATATCTTCATACTTTATTATATGTACCTTCATGATATTCTATGAGAAGGTAAAATAAAAATACTTAACAAAATACGTATCGAAGTACAATTGCAAATAGGTCTTCGTCATTAGTTGATACTAACGTTATGTCTTTGTGTTTGGTCTGCGGACCTGGTAATGATTCGAATTAGGCTGTATTTTTTGATAAATATAGTCAATAATTCCTTGTCCATATACCCGAAATAAAGGTTAATCAAATTAAATGATGAAAAGAGAAAAATCGACTTTCATACGAGGTATTGTCCACAAATCAGGATCAGCTGATGTTCAAAATTATATACGTAACGATGAAACATATAATAAATAGGTAACAATAATGTGACTAAATTTAAAATTTTACACGTAATTTTAAAAGTGGAGTAGGATAAGTGTATAATACATAGATAATAATAGGTCCGACTTTGTATGAATTATTGATAAAACTGTATGTAGAGTAATCTGATCACGCGCTACTTAACATTTTTTCCGATCCTATCAGTATTCTTTTTTAGTTCAAACAATATTCGTTTATATCTAGCTAAAGTTTAACAGAGCTCAACAAATCATAATATACTCGTCCTTTAATCGCTTTCATTTCTTTCTTTATTTACAATTTCGTATTGTGCCAAAATATATTTAAAATAATTTATAGCATCACACCAATCCCTTCCGTTTCTTTTCGCTAAACCCCTTGTATAAAAATATCTGTGAATTTCAATACGTAATCCGAACAAAATTAGAATAAAAAAATTAGTGTTGATAGTCACCATATACGTAAATTAAATGTCAGGGTAGAAATAATGAAAAATAGTGAATAAATAACTGTATGAATTTGAATTCTTCGCTTATCAATTTTTTTGATAGATCATCTCGCAATATCTGTCCACTTGTATTATCCAGGAAGTTGTATGTCTGTGGCTATAGCAGTTACAGATTATTAATGTCGTGATATCATTAGCACAAAATAAGTCGTTGGTAAGTAGCTGTAAGTTCTTCGACACGGAGAAACGTCAAGTTTGCTTTTTATTATTTACTTACTTTTCGGGCCAATTAGGAAAAAGATGTAGACTTAACCTACCTGGAGCAATTCTCAAAATTATACTCTTTCCTACTTATTTGTTTGGAAAGGAAAAGACTCGTACAGTGTTACGGTAAAAGTGTTTGCGTGGAGTAAATTTTAGCACTCATCCATACAAAGTATTACTTAAATATGATCACATTGTAAGTTGTAAATTAATTCTTAAGCGAACAAAATTCAAAGTCCTTTTTATTATTTATTTTGTCAAGGGTGTGTGAAAGTGAAATGTGTACATTAACATTTGGTTGAAAATAGCCATCCCTTAGTGTAAGTACATTTAAAGATTATTCCAATAGTTGCCGTTAGACTGGGCAACACGTGCAATGGTCAGTCATTATTTCATTAACCTAACATAAAACTGTTTTTATTTTTAAATTGCATTAAATGCGTTGCTGTCGTCAGGCAGTACAACTGGTAGAAAACTTTAACGAACCGTCAAAAAAAGTAATTGACATTTACAAGGATTTATCTCTTACCTACTGAGAGCGTAACTGTCTTTTAAGTTGAGTAAATTGTCGTTAAAGTTTTATATGCAGACCAAGCCTGGTGACCTACGTGCAATAATTACAAGTATCCTTTAATTAAAACATGAAATAACCCATAGTCTTCGTATAAAAATAAGGTTGTCGTTAGTAATAGAACTTTATCTCATTCTAAACTAAAAATCGAGAATGAGAATCGAACAAAATGTACTTAAGTAACTTCGGTATAAGTAGGCTTTATAAATTATAATGCATAGATAATAAATATCTTAGATATCTGATGGTTAGTAACGATTAAAAACGCTTGAAATTTTTTGGTATTGTGCGCATAGTGCAAGGGCAGTAATCGATCTAGTACAAAGACAGATATTCGTTTGTCTATCTATAGGTTGTGTGGTGCTACACGCCTCATGAGCATACCTGTGCTAACTCGGGACACGTTCTAGGGATTTGATATCGATAACAAAGATGTCGATATAATATTTTGCGATACGTCACTTTAGTATAGGTGCCCCGAGTTACCACAGGCCTAGGTTAGATAGGTAACCTAGGCCTGTGGTAACTCTTATGAGCATAGACTCATGGGAATATGCATGGATTTCGCCACAGTATCTCAAACTTAACGCTGTCAAGTGAAAGAGAGTCCGTTGTTTATCTATACTGTATGCACGCGGCCTACTTAAGAGGAGGGGTAGGGCAAGCTCTCTCCATACAAACTTTGTGCAGGATTTACTTCGTTTGTGTTTGCATTAAAGTTATGATTTTTGGTCAGTATGCTTATTTTTCTGATAGCTATTTCGTGATGTAATTTTTTTTTATTAAATATTTTTTAATTTTGAACTTTTTTGAATTTCTTGAAAATTTTCACATCACGATCTTTGCATATCTAATATTTACAACCAAAAAAAATATTATATTTGTTAGTGCCAAAACCGACGAATAAAACGTGCACAAAGTTTGTATGGGGAAGGCCTTACCCTACCCTGCGCCTTAAGACGGAACGTACACACTGAAAGGGTATGTGCTAGACACAACGTGTGTATACGAATTAAATTGTTGCATTTTCTAAGCCGTTAAGATTTCCGTTTATTCCTTTTTATTAATTGTTTTATTGATATTTTATGGGAATGTGCAAATTAGGAGCCGTTATAATGAATACAGCTTTGTATTGGAGTGTACGTTTAGTTCCGTGACACAATAGGTGGAACTTGTAACATAGTAATGATATTAACGTATATGTACGTCCATTGATTTACGTCGGGTTCACTTTATTGTTTCTGCATCGTAAAGATGTGTAATTCATGTGAAACAATGAGCAATTTGCTAAATAGATTACAATACATACATTCGTCCTCCATCGGTAATGCTGTCTTGCCATGTACTAGTATTCGTTAGTATGTATAGGTAGGTTGTACCTGCCTTTAGATTTCAGTGTTTTTTGTTTCTTTTAAAGTACCTTGTATATTAAATAAGAGTCGGTTCCATGTTTTTTTTTACTTTTTAAATAACGTTTGAGAAATGTCGTTGAAGATATTTTATGACTTAATACGTCTTACCTATAGTTTTTCTGTTTTATCGCAGTATCGTATTAGGATTATTCTTCCAGTTTTTCTTTACTTCTGATTTCTTTGTTATATACTTATTGTAGCCTCGAAATTCTTTTTATTTAAGTTTTCTGATTGTTATTCAACGTTATATACTGTGTACAGATCTTCCGTTAAATGTTTTAACTTTAAAACAACAACCTCCCTTTTAGTTTTACATAAATACTTCAATAAAGTTTTATCTTAATATAAATGTAGCTATGTAGTGAGTATGTATCTATATCTATATTTTTGAAAATAGTAGATAATTAAAGCGTCTTAAAATAACTGTAAATATTCGTGAAAGTTTTATGTGGCAAATTTTTTTTCGTTTTATATTTTTGTTTTATGTTATGTAATGAAATGTGTCGTATTATATGGCAATCAAAATAATAAGACACATGCATTCGAAGTAATCGAAGTACATGTCTGGTTATTTTGACGAGCCGAAGGCGAGGCATCGTGACTGTGTCGTGGTAAATAAGCAAATAGTTGGGTGATTGTATATGAAACCCGCATTCAATATTGTAATATTAATTTCAGAAATTCAAGAGAATAAAGAGTTAATTAAATTATGGCTATTTAATTTGTATTGATGTGTCAACCCCTTCATTAAGCTACCTACCTTGTGTTGCAACTGGTGGTGCTATGCTATAATAGTACATTACTTACCAAGGGCGATAAAACAAAGAATGTCTCAGATCGCAGGTATTTTACGCCCGAGCCGCAGGCAAGGGCGATAAATATGCGATCTGAGTCTTTCTTTATTATCGCCCGTGGTAAGTACAAAATTTTATGTCACCCCCTGGCCAGGAAGTGGGTTTTTTCGCGCGCGGAGCGTGCGATAATGGCCACTTTATGGCCAGGTGTGACATAAAATATTATCCGGTCTTGTTCTCTAAAATAAGTGTTTCTTCAGTTGTTGGTGTAAATCATACATAATATACTCTTTATCTACACACATATCATAAATCCTCTAATATGCGTTCGGAAACCGTAGAAAATTACTCTCATTTCAACATTCAATGAATTCATGGCAATTTTCTTATCTGTGGCTAAGGCTACACAGTAATATAATTTTTAATTTTAATCTCATATATGATGTTAAAATATTAAACGTCAAACAAAACTGTCAAAATTTAAATGTCAAAGTTGACATGTCCCTATTCTAGTATCACTGAAAATTCAAATTCAGTTGATGCGAAATGTCAGCTCGATGTTTTTTTAGTATATATCGCACGAAATTTGAGCTAGAACGACATGATCATATCAGAATAGGGACTCTTTACTTTTTAAAATAACATTCAGGTATCGGTTGCCAGTTCTGATTTCGATATTTCCGCAACCGTGCAAAAAAGGTTATATTAACACAATTATTGTATTAGAGTAGTTATAATATGTGTGTAGATAAAGTAATGTATGCAACTGTACATAATTAGGCATTATGTACCAGTTGCATAAACTACTATTATGGACTTTTACGAATCACGTGAGTATGTAATTTGGGGTCCGTTCAGGTAAGATTATATCTACAAAAAGTAAAATTTACCAAGGACATCTACTATGGAGGCTATTTGTATACATTATGTAGAGAATAATTATAGATATAGGTATACAGCCTGACAAGGTGTAGTCCTGTGGAAAAACATCTAGCTCTCAAGGGTTGCCGCAACTTACGATAACATACCAATTAACGTTTAATTTATTGTACACACTGTTTTGTTTTATTTTGTGTAATGGGTTTATTACCTGGAAATAAAGATTATTCATTCATTCATTAAATATGGCACTGGCAGTTGACATCCCATGGAAACCTGGCAAACTGTCACTACAATAAGATATCAATGCCGCTTACACACTGAAGAGATAGATGTTTTGGTGCAAGCTACCCTTAATATACTAGTAGGTTAGGTACTAAAGTCTCTGTACTAAAAGAGCTCAAGATGGAAAGTACTCAAGGGATGTCTTCTCTATCTGTTTGCAACGAATAATGCGTATTGATTAACAAGAGTTACGATCCTCAGCAGTGAGGGGACGATTAAGAAGAATGCGTGTATAAGTAATCGTAAGTACTCATTTATTTGCGATTAATTATATTACCTACACGTATTTTACTAAATATTAATAGGTATTTGCTGTATTAGGAATAGTACCTACATTATAAAACTAGTGGCTCTGTGAGCTGTACACCTCGTGAGTGTTTTTTTTCCAAAAACTATGTTAGATATCGAACCTGCTTACGAAATGCGCAGGGCGTGATGAGAAATGTGCGTTATTGGCTCGTATTTATTTATAAGTAAACAAAAACTTTTAGTAGGTAACTACATAACACGTGTAAAGCATTTCCGAATCTTGTAATAAACAGTTTATAAGTTCTTTGAAAATTAAGTGAAGAATCAAACACCTGCGTCCGTCAGAAAGAATCCTTTAATTTATTTGCAACATATACAAGTTATAATGAATAATTAAGTATAAATAGGCTTAGGTTTCATTACGATTTCATTGCATATTACCAACAGGTACTCCTAAACGACTTAGTCTATTTTTTTGACACCATCGCTTTATTTTAAACATTATGGTTTCGAGATTAAAGCTGTTGTTTGAGTTCGGTTGAGAGTCAGAAAAAGTTCGAAAGAAGTTCTGGGGGAATAAAAAAACAAAAACAACAATACATGAAACCTGAAAACATTACACTCCTTTTTTTGGGCAGTCGTGTAAAAATAGGCGTCGGAGTGAAATTTAGGTAAATATGCAAGTAGCACTTAGCAAACTGAAAGCACTCTATACATAGAGACTTACAAGTCGTTTTCAGATTTAGTAGTATTCAATACTTTTATTAATATTAGTAATATTAAGCAAAAAGAATGCTAAGCTCAAAACCGAGGCGGCAAAATATCTGAAAGAAGTATAAAGCCAAAGATTTGGTAGGCGTTTTACCCACCAAACTTGTCGTTAATTGTATGGTCAAGTAAATAAAAGTCTTTAACATAATTTGTATGTATTTAAGATTTTGTTTTATACCTAATAGTTTACCTACCCCGAGAACAACTCAACTAATTCATGTAATCGGATATCACAAATATCAAATTTCCAATTTTGAAATAAAATAAATAAAGTCAATGGGTTCTACACTTACCCATGAGTACTGGTATGTATGTTATATACATACATACTAGTGGCGGCGCGTCAAAAATATTCTTAGGAAAGCCGGAAATAATTTGCCTTTCTTATACTTCATGAGCCGTAGTAAAACAACTGCACTGGCTGAAAATTAGGTAAGCCGGTGGGAATCGAGTTTTATGGACGCTCCGCCACTGATACATACATACCTACAATTATGTAGTACAATCTGTACCTATTTTTCTTAGCTGTGACAGGGCTGGGGCTTTACTTATTGTAAATAGGTAGTGCAATAAACGTTGTTAAAGAGACTTAGGTAGTAGTAAATACCTATAAGGCTTTATAATAGTTGAATTTTTTGTGCAAGCCTTGGAGTTCTATTTTCCGACTCCATCCTCTGATGAAATTGATTGTTAAAGATTATAGTATCATTATCTACTTAGACTGGTGACAGTGAAAATCGACTCGCGTTTTGAATAAAGTACTTAAAATTAGAATCAATATAGGGATCTATGTTACCTTTTACCTTGTGCTTGGTAGTTGGATCTTTATTATGTACTAATAGACGCCAATTTTCTATTAACATGAACTAAAATAATAGAAAATTAAACTAAAAATACCTATCAAAAACCTTAATCTAACAAACCGCTGCCAGTAGGTAACGTAGCCCATGAAAATGTTGAGCATACTTAGAACCTTGTCACATCGAAATCTAAGAAATATTTAGACTGAAACGTCATAAAATTTGAAACCTCTTTAATTTGACAAAGTACTAAAGTGCTCAACATTTTCGTTGGCCCACTGTGCGTTCCCTAAAACCGCATTGCCACGTTAACTATTTTTAATGAAAATAACCCTTTGAAATTTTACTCTTGATATGTTTAGCTGTTAGCCATGTAAAAATTTTAGGTTTTTTCAGTTTGTTTTAAAATATATGATTTTCTACCGATTTCGAATTTACGAGCAAGTCCTTGTGGTATTTTTTTTTGGGAAACATTAAAGAATATTTGAATTGTATGGTATGATGTATATCACGACACCTTTCTTTGTTTAACCTTTCACCCTGAAGGAGTCAGTTTTATGTGATCCTACTCACCTAGTCGATAAATAACATAAGTGGGTGTCTAGAAAAGGCTTCCGCCTCGAGATGCCACAGCCATCCCGCTGCGTGCGAAATTAAAAACCTCTTTAACTATAATATAAAAAACGTATCACCTAAAACATCAATTAATTCCCACCGTAGCTAACGACCACACTGTCGGCAAGTCGTTCTTTATACAGTCACTGTCTCATATATCACAATAAAAAAAGAAAAAGCCATTGCCCCCTAATAGTTAAATGACCCTAAATACCAATAACGTTTGTCAGATCCCCGCCAAAAACAAACCGTGAGTTATATCCATAATGTATTGTATTCTACCATTCCGCCATTTTCCATTCTCTACAGACACTACCCTGTCCAATAAATTTCAGACCTACGGAATTCACTATAGGTCGGGCCATTTAACTTTAGACCTGAAATCGCTTGGCAATCCATGTTACTCCCGAAGCAAAAACTTCGCGAAACGGCTGATGGCCTCAAGCAATTTTGCGCTCAAATCGATAAACAATTTTTTGCCCCAACCTTTCATCTGATACTTTCGGCTTATAGTTTTTGTTGGTGGTTTTTTCGAGTACCCCTATCTTTCGACATTACCTTTATTGCCGAGGTATCATAGTACGATCATAGCAAATTCTAATAGCAGTTATAGGTAGCTAAAACTGCTGGCGAAGACCAAAACAAATTCAGTTGTTGTTCGTTTAACTGTTACGAGTGTTTCTATAGCTTCGACCTTTGATACCTACAACCAGAATATTTAGAAATTTATTTGTTTAATCGTATTAGTGGGAAACAGTTAAATTAATCGGAACTCGTATCTATCGTGCGAAGTAGTTATTCCATGAACAAGAAGTAATTTATTTAGAATTTTTCAATTATTACAACTCATACCAACATATATAGCATGCGTGTAGTACCTATGCAGTGAGAACTATCGATTCGTAGTAGAACAAGTACGTGGCACTTAACACGTACTACAGTAGTTAAAACAATCGAAATGTTAATGCGTGTCTAAGTTGACATGTTAACATTTTAAATTATGAAATGAATATTGTTTCTTGGAGCCGCCGCCGCCGCCGTGAACCGATAAGTAGTTTAGTTAATAGTGTTTTTTCTCCAAAGAAAAACATCGTGAGAAATTTACTCCAACAAGGTTTATTAGTTTTGCTTCTGAGTTGGAAAGTATCTGGGTCGACAGAAAAGACGCTTTCGCATAACTAATAGTCGAGTAGATACTTTTATCTCACGAGCGCGGGTAAGCCATGGTTGTGTGTTGAGCTATACATGCACATTGTCTATGTGAGTGTCAGCGTAGGAGCTCGTTCACGTTGTCTATGTGTTCGTATGTGTCACAACTACAACTATGGCTAAATCCGCGCTCGTGAGATAGAAATACTTACCTACGCCAAATCTTAGGCGTAGGTGCCAAACTAGGATACAACCGCGAAAACTTGGATACAAATGATTAAATGGGTTTTACTTTTACAAATGGGAATGGAGTTGGGATACTTGGGGCGTGAGATCCCATTATAAGTGCAGCATTAGGCGCCGATGCGTCGGTTAAGGACTAGACAAGTAGACAGACAATTTCATGGTCTAACGCTCCTGCACTCGAATCCACTCGAACTATTACAGACAGACCTACGTGTCGTTGACATTTTTGTTTCAATATAAAGGTTTTTTCGAGTAAGATGAAAGTACCTAGGTTAATTTATCATGGTTTCTTATCTAAGTATAGGTACTAAAAAGTATGTAGAGTGCTCTAGCAAAGACTAGCTACAATTATTTTAATTTAAACAAGACAATAACAAATGTTCTTGTATTTTTTAAGATTCTTACTAAATGAAAGAATATACGGACACAGGTACATTTGGTTCCGAAATTTCAGCTGGCACTTGCATCATCATGGGATATATTCGACTGGTGCGTACTGAATTGGATTCAGTTAAGTATTTCTTATTATCTTCTCGCTCGCTTTGACGTGTATCAAGCCTAACCTGTTATAGTCATATGGGTTATGATATTTTTTTAGCCAATACGCTGCTCTTTTTGAAGAATGCAAGCCGCTTTGCACGGTGATAGTAGGAACTAAAATAAGTGTTTTTTTTTCGAGGCAACTAAAGTTTCACTCCTTAGGAAGCGAGGTGGCGCCACTTAAAATATAAAAGGTTTAAGACATTCTGAAAAGCCCAATGGGTTTGGACGGTTGATATGTCAAACGAAAGGTATATTTCTTAATTTATCGCACAACAAAATTGGAGATCTTCTATTTTAATGTCGAAGTGTTTGTTGTTTGTAAAAATTAAATCAATAAAAGATGAGCTTACGTTTGTTTCTCTAGTAGGTTGGTCTATGATCTGATGTAAATTATATTCAAGCATAATATTCATTAATCTCAGGTATGTATTTGAATTTTCAGTTTTATTTATATTAAAATCGCCAGCTATGATAATGTGTTTCTTGCTCATTGATTTGACTTTGTCTAATACTTTATACAATGTCTCAAAAAAGGTTTCAATATCTCTATCTGGTCTATATATTGTTATTAAAACTATGTTGGGTTTAATTTCTACTCTCTTGGCCGGTTTTTTCATAACACATATATGTCTATCAGAGAGCAAAACAGATTTCGATTTAATACTTTAAGTTAAATGGATCCTCAGCCAGGTAATGGAGCTAGCGACAGAGCGATGCGTGGTGAACAGTTTTCAGGGAAATCTCGTGAAAACTATTCGATTCGATAGAAAACTCTATTCCGCTATTTTATGTGGGTTTTCTTTTATTCGCTTCCGGAAATTGTTTCTCTACAACTACACAAAAGTTTTAATGAAATTAGAACGGGGTTAGCTCCAGCCACATTGCAATTTAGATTTTTTGGGATTACTGGGATCCTCTCAACAATATTTTTTTTTTTATCTCTTCTGGTCCAATTTATTCGATCAGTATTTATCTAAAACAGGTCCTTAAGACATTAACTGAGGATGGTGGATTCATTTAAATAATCGGTATTCAACTAAATACCGACCGATTTAACTAAATACTAAGCCACTACAGTGGTGTAAAATTGAATTGGTTGGATTGGATGATTAAGTTTATTTTCGAATTTAAGCTTTCGTGAGACATGTTTATTATTAAAATAAAAATTATACGGTTAATTTTACGTATTTATCACCATGGACGATATGTTTCGAACTCTTCGGGAGTTCTTTAATTGTTGCGGCGGTACGTAAGGGTAACCGTTATAACTTAATTATTATTTCAATATATTATTTAAATTGAATGTCATAAAAATCTTTTATATTATGTAGTGCATTTTCGGTCAAAATATTTTTAAGGTAAAGTTTATATTTAATGTCATTTAGTATAGTAACAGAGTCGGGTAAATGATTATACAATTTAATACTTTGATAAATGATAGATTTTTTAGATTTGGCTAGGCGTACTTTCGGAAGGCAGAGTTTATGTCTATTTCTTGTAGGATATTTATGAATATCACATATTTTCTTGCTGCCATTCAAATGTTTGCGAGCATATAATAAGTTTTTGTATACAAACAAGGAATAAAATGTCATTATGCCACTTTCCCTAAAAATGCTTCGACAGGTCCCTCGTGCAGATGTTTCTGAGTGCCCTTTTTTGCAATAAGAAAACTCTAGACGCTGGCGCTGCATGTCCCCATCCATATCAGTGCTCCGTAAGACATGAGAGAATGAAAATAGGCGTAATAGACAGTCTTACTAGCTTGGACACCGCACAACTCCTTAATTTTACGTACAGAGAAAGCCGCCTTTGATATTTTTTTACATAGATTATCAATATGTGTGTCCCATTTCAATGAGCTATCTATTGTAAGACCTAAAAATTTTGACTCTTTAGCACTTAGCAGCTGATTTCCATCGTAGTCTAAAATTAACTCCTCTTTGTTTGTTAAAAGACTGTAATGCATGATCTGTGTCTTATTTGCATTAAGCTTTAATTTATTAGCAATAAACCAAGATTTAACTAAATTTAAGGCATTTTTAACATTAGTTATTGTTCCTTCGATTTTGTTATCATATGTTAGAAGTGATGTATCATCGGCATATTCTATAATATTGCATTTCAGTTGGTTGGGAATTATATGAGGGAGATCATTTGGGTATATAATAAACAATAAAGGCCCCAAAATAGACCCTTGTGGCACGCCTCTAGAGATGTTGAAGCTATGTGATCTGGCCTCATTCACTTGTACAGTTTGCTGTCTATCTTGTAAGTAGGAACGTATCAATGCAAGATTGTTATTCTGGATACCATAAAATGATACATTATCTAATAATATATTATGATCCACCATATCAAAGGCTTTTGATAAGTCACAAAATACGCCCATACACTTAAATTTATTCTCCAGCCCTGTGTGAACATGTTTCATAAATGCGGCTATTGCGTCTTCCGTAGAAAGACCCTTACGAAATCCAAATTGTTCTGAGGAAATTATGTTGTTACGTGTGAAAAAGCTACTAAGTAGGTAGTAGGTACTAAAGTAGGTAGGTATTTAAGTTCTTTTTCCTCTTGTTTCAATAAATAAAATCCTCAATCATGCAAAGCGCCAAGTCCTGCACATATAGGTAACTATATGTATTTGCGTATACCTATAAGGATATCCAATAAAATTTGGGTATGTACGATTCAATTAGCGTATATATGATGCAATTAGGTTTTACTGGCACGGGGGACGTTTAGTTTAGCCTCTACTAAACCTATTTGCAAGTTAAACTCTAACTGCGCACTGCATCTATCGATTGAAGCGCGTTTATGAGCCATCACGCCCAAACGAGCACTGCCACCGTTTAAATATCCTATAGCATTGGTTATTTCGTTATACTTTCAACCGTAACGAGAAAATAATAAAGTCTAAATTAATGTAAAACCATTGGGAAACTTGATACCGTTTGTCTTAAGAGTCATCAATTTTATTGTCCTGCTTATGTGAGCCGAAACGACATTTTTGTTCATGAAACCTTAGGCTATGGGCATGTCAATAATTAATTATTGTTTTAATATAAAAAAATATATGAATAAAGAGACGGCATTGGAATTTAACATAAAAAAATCTACTTAAGTATATAAGTTTATATAATTTGCCTTCATTTTGAATTATCGGAATAATATAGAATAGGGCAAGTTCTTTCTCTGTTATATTTTTAGTATGCGATGTACCATATATCATATCATACTATATCCTTTATTTGCATTGATGTATTTGCATTATCATACATAAATTACATAATATTCATGCCACAAATATAATCACTATGAGCTACATAAACCGTTAAAATTTGCAGTCCTATAAAATTTCTCTCGCTGGTTCATACCATACAATTTTCTTGTAAGTCGGTTGTCACACTGAATGCGGTTTCCGCACGACGGTAGCGGGTGCGTAGGCGGTTGTCACATGCGGTTTCCGCACCGTCATGCGGAAACCGCATCACTGTGACAACCGCCTACGTCTGTGTGTAACTGTAAAGTGAAGGCAAAAATATGCGTCGAATTAATTCTCTCATAAATACCAAAGTAAGTGCCGAAACCATAATTCACCGACATAAGGGCCTTGGGACGTATATTTTTGAGTAAGTTATGTGTATCCATATTTTTGTACTTGGCTGTAGATAGGTACCTAAGTTCCTGGAAGGCGGACGCCATTATTTAAAAATATGAAAATCTCGGCCTTCGACGAAGTTTCTCGTTACAACTGGCGTCTTTGAATTTTTAACATCTAAGGTACGATATCGCTTGCTTGAGTTTAAAAAATATATACCCACTTAAAATAAAATATGAATCTATTTAAAGTAGGTAACTCCATTTATATTAACGGCAAAATATAAACTTTTACCAATCTACTTTACTTTAGAAAATGTATAGAAAAAAAACGCGGTACACCTAATAGGGATGACTGATAGTAAAATGAGCAACTTTTTATGAAACATCAAAAACGCTCAGTTAGTATGAAGTTTGCAGGGAAATCGGAATCAGTGACATCACGACTTTGGAATGGTCAATCATCGCACATTTACGGGTTTTTACACATTTAAAAATGTTTAAAATAGTAGAAAAAATTTGAACCTTGATGTTTTGTGAGTATTTTCGGGAGTTTGGTTTATTGATATTGTAAGAATTTATTTTTATTATTGTCAACATCCTAATATTGTATCTACATATGTAAGTGAATTCTAGGTAGGAAAAAGCGTTTGATGCCAGATTTGCTTGTAGCTGTCGACACAATTATTCCACAAATCAATAAACGGGTCGGGACCGGCAACATGCGCGTAACTAATCTCGAGTTGTAAGTGGCCGTAGGCTATGGTGACTGCTTATCATCGGGAATTCCATACGTATATATATATTTGCAACGCCGTGGTATAAAAAATATAAAAATAATCAAGTGAGTGCATCTCATTATAAACTCATAGACCTACCGATACACGTTCTTTTAGCGGAATTGCAAAGGAATATTGTTAGATTTCGCTTCCATCTTCAAGGTACTCGACATTAAGACCCGTTTGTCAAATATCTGCGTGCAACGAGTCCTCCAGTACTTCGGTCACGTGGCCAGACGCGATCCAGATAATCTGGAAAAACTTACTGTGGTTGGGCAGGTGGAAGGAGAAAGGAATCGTGGAAGATCACCCACCCGATGGACCGACGTGGTGAAGGAAGCCTGCCAAACGAACTTACAGGCATCTATCCGAAAAGCGGAAGATATAATAACATAGAGAGCTTTGGTGAAACAAGTTACCGGCGATTGCTGTCGCGACCCTCAGTCATGAGGAATCGAGGAAGAAGAAGGAGAAGATTGTTAGATTTATCGTCGAATTCCGCAAAGTGACGCCTAATATATTATTAACAAAAGAAAATGTACGAAAACACCTAGGCATCTAACTACATAATCGCGTAGGTAGTACTATTTTTGATAATTGCCGTCAATTAAAAGTAAAGGTCGACGTAAAACGCAATACGAGTACTTACGTTCGTCGGTGCAGACAATGTAACGTAACTAATCAATAAGTCAGCAAATGTAAATGGTTACATCTGCATAGGAAGTGGCCGGCAAGTGCCTCACTCCTGACCGGTAACGCGGGAGGGCGATTCTGACGGTTAATGGCACCAACCATAAACGTCTAGTCTATGGTACCTTGAAGTACATTGAATGTGTAATAATGGTAATTTGGTATTTGACAAATGTTAAAATTTATAACATGGTTTCACTCTATGGATAATCCAAAATATCACCATAAATTGTTATTTACAAAATTTTACCAAAATCATAACTTCAAAATCTCGGAAAATTATATTTATGTCACACCTGGCCATAAAGCGGCCATTATCGCACGCTCCGCGCGCGAAAAAACCCACTTTCTGGCCAGGGGGTGACATAAAATTTTGTACTTAACACGGGCGGTAATAAAGAAAGCCTCAGATCGCATATTTATCGCCCTTGCCTTCGGCTCGGGCGTCAAATACCTGCGATCTGAGACATTCTTTGTTTAACCGCCCTTGTTAAGTAATGTACTATTATTTCTTTATCGTCCAAAACTCAAACAAAAGGTAGGTACCAATAGAATCCATAGGTATGTAAAAAATTAACAATAAATTGTACGACACCTATGTCCTATGTACATAAAATGCTGTGCGCTTGACGTCATTAGCCAGTTTGAATTTGTAGGAGCCTTTTCCAAGGCCGCTAGCGTCGAGCTAGGATTGTCCCTAATTTTTGCCCTTTATCCTGCTCTAATTGTAGTTGTTCCATACATTTGATCGTCTCTAAAAATTGGTTCGAGTGGCACCATAAAACAAAGCGGATTGACTAATTTAGGCCCGGTTATATCAATATACTGTCGGTAAGTAGTGTCAAAATATGTACTGGTTACCAAAATTTGATTTGACAGTTGGTGTAACGAATCTTGTCTTATCAAACCCAGCTTTAGAAAGAAAGAAAAACATTTATTCGTGGCACAAATACAGTACAAATAAACATAACACCACACAATACAGAACATAGCCACGAAATGGCACCAAATCAGCATAGTGCTAGCCATTGGCTAGCGCTGGTCTTCCTTTGGGACCACGTGAAGCCACGACGGACTTTAGTGTTTAGCAGTCTACTCGTACTCAGGCCGGCAGGTGAGTTTATCTCTCTCATATCAATATCACCAACAACAAAAATGAGAGATCTAAACATAAATATGCAATTAAGTCAGTTAAATTCAAACCAATTTAATTCAGTCAAGCCAACTTAATTTTTTACGTCTATTTGAAATATTAGTTTTCGAAAGACTGCCTCGTTAAAATTGCACACATAGTTCTTAATCGAAAATTAAATCACAAGAATATTTTTCAATCATGTGCCTAAAAGGAGTTATCATTTGGTAGGGTAGGTAACCGTAGTTTAGGTTTGGTCGTTTTTATTTCCTGTTTCCGTGATATTACAATTCAAGAAGAGGTCTGATTTAGCCATTGAGCGAAATATAAAATGTTGGCTAGGTATAAGTAGCCCAGAAATAGTCCTATCGGTACGCAAAAAGATGCTGCAAATGGTGTTAAAAAGCATGAAAATCAGTACGATTGATCTTTAGGACATATGAAATAATTTCACCCGTTGGACGAAATAAAAACGAAGAGGAGAGGAGTTACGACGACTTCTTTTTTTTGTATGGAATTTACAAAAAAATGTTCGGAAACCCATCGTGTGTGGTATCAAATGAAAGGGCTTTCTGAGCCAGTTCTAAAAATATAACACAACATAAAAAACAACAAAAATAAACATAACATTTAAGTAAAGGTTCTATACAATTTTTCGCTAAGATGCATATTTCGGCCGGTTCGGGTTTGGGAATGAAACAAAGGAATGAGAAGCCAATGATAATTAAATTGCACCCTTTAAAATCTCATTAAATATGCATCCTAGCGGAAAAATGTATAGAACCTTTTTTGTAGAAAAATTTATGTAAATTGTTTCTGTCTCTAAACATTTTTTGCTATAAGACACCATTTACGAGTTTTTTACGAAAAACTAAAAAAGGGACCATACGATAAACCCCCCCTCCCACCCTTTAGTTCTACCCCCATCGACCAGTCCTTTTAGTATGTTATTTAGGTCGACTGTATCTACAACTCTGGCAAAATTCGCTTAGTCACGAATTATTTCCGCCAATTTTCCTTCGTTGATGTTGCTAAGCAAACTTTGTAATAATGAAAAATTATAAAAAATACTAAATGTAAATATTTTCAAGACTGCTTTCTTGAGGTTAGATATGAGGATATTAGGTACCATATTAGGTTTATTGTACAAAAAAATATTCAACGGTATCGTACCAGGAGGAGTCCAAACTTGGTATGTTTTGAAAATTATTTTTATTTTAATTTAAGACTGAAATGTAATGATGTGATATATTTTTAGAACTGGCTTAGAAAGCCCTTTCGTTTGATACCACACACGATGGGTTTCAGAACATTTTTTTTTTAAATCCCATACAAAAAAAAAAGTTGTCGTAACTCTTCTCCTCTTCGTTTTTTTTTTCGTCCAACGGGTGAAATTATTTCATATGTGCTAAAGATCAATCGTACCGATTTTCATGCTTTTAACACCATTTGCAGCATTCTCCATACAAAGCCCTTCTGTGCCGCCAGCACTAAAATAACCAATGTACGGAATCATGATTTTGAGATATTAAGTTAGTACATCTAATAAATCGACACTGTAACTGACGTTTTCCCTATTTAGTAAATCAATGACTAAGTGTTGTGCTAAATAGGGAAAAGCTGTCGTCAATTTTTTATTTCGTTCACAAAAAGATATAGGTAAAATAAAAGATACTTCTCTCTAGATCTGTTCTAGATATAAAAGGAATTACAATGAGCAAATACCTAATACTTAGTAAACGCGATTGAGATGACCGGATAAACGCTGGGAATCGCCCGGCGCTCTGTGCGCAGTCGCGAGTGCTAATAGTCACATTGATTTTGCAGATAGAAGCCAGGTCGGAGCAAACCTACCTCTCATTCCGGCAATATAACACCAATTCCCTTTTCCCGAAACCTCTAACAGATCGCTAAACAGCTAATCCAAAGAACCTTCCAAGAGCAGCAAAGTCTACGCTCCCCTTTCAAAACCATCGATGGATGTCAATTTTTAGGGAGTATGGTGAGGGTGAGTGAAACTTTTACAAGTTAGGTCGTGAGCAGATATAACAATAACTATAACATTATTAGGTATATTCGAGTGAAGCTACCGTTTTCTTTACGCTCAATGACGACGAATCGGTTATGGAAAGGAATCGTTATTATATTGCGGAACTGTAATTTTTCTGCCTCTCGAGCTTTGGGGAAAAATTATCTATTGCAGTAAAATGAATCAATACAACACATGAGGGAGATTATTGCCTAGTTTTGGCTGAAACACGTGGTACTTATCTAACCTGAATAATTTTTATCAAGTAATAATGGTTTTGGACACTTTGGATTATGCTATGAGAGATAAGGGCACCCGCTTACAGATAATATAGACATGATTAACTTTAAATATGGCGTCAGCATACAATCTAATTGTAACAAACACCGCTTACGATTACAGATGATTTGGTGCACCCAATCTTTAAGGTTTTTGAATTAAACTTACCGTGGCTGCCGCAACGATTTCTGAATCATCCAGTGAATGTCTCCTTTTAATATGACATTTCTGTCATCGTAATGTATCCTGACCCATTTGTTGATAAATTCACATTGACGGGTATCTCACACCTTAATTCCCAATAGTTGTTCACCTTTATTGTTATGTCCAGTATTGGTTCAATGTCAAGCACTGAGAAGTTTACCTTCTTACGTATATTGATTTCCCAATTTCTATTCTCCACTCTGTCGTCAGACTTGGTTTGAACTTGTATGGCATGTTCGATCATCATTCCCTAGCCATATTTGGCCACGTCTTTGATCTGTTGAGAGCGTCTGACGTATGTGACTGAAGTGGCCGATTTTGGCAGTGAACGCGCGCCCACACTCGTTGAAAGTCAGCACCCCTCCAACACAATCATATTGAATGTCCGCATCTGGTCTGGCCTTCAGCTCGTCGCGCTTTGCGTCCTATGGTTGGATACTTGGATGTTAACCTTGTTTAGTCAATAAGTATACGTACATATCTAATCATGAACTCGGATGCGATGCTCTTCGCCTATCTTTTTCTCGGTAAAGGTTTGCCTTGAAAAGTATGTAACTTGTACTTCTTTAACTCAAGGCCGAGCTGTTCGTTAATATAAGAATCCTTCACCGCTCTTTTTCTGCTGCTCAGCATAATGCTGAATAACGTGGGTTAATGTAATGTATTTTACGTAAAGATGTGAAAAGTTGTGTTTAATATTAGGTACCTATTACTATTATTAATTAGGTATTAGGTTATTCGTATCGTATCACATTCGTATCACTGAGTTTTTTAATACAACGACGGTGACAAATAAGGTTAAGGCCTGCCTGATGGTAAGCCTACGGACACTTACATCCCTAGACGAATCACAAGCACGTTACCGACCCTTTATTGACGTGTTGACAGATAAGGTCCCTCACTCCCAACACTCAATTCTTGGAGACTTAACTTTACAACCAAGAACATCTGTACGGTGGTAAGAGCGAGAATAACTGTCTTAGTTATTTTTAATTAAAAAAGAACAAATTAAGACTCATTACTACATTATGGTAGGTATTACAATAGTATATTAGTAAGTTCAGTATTAGAATTGTACAATTAGTCTCATTTAATTTATTTCAACTACTTCACAGCTTGGCTAGTCGGGGTCAATCGCGTTATTAATATAAATAACAACTTTATTACATAGCACGCATGGTCGATTTTATTATAATTTTTTTTTAACTAGATAGGTGGTTGCGAAAACATGCAGGCGATATAGCGCGTTAGTTGTACGGCTAACTATCCACGAGTTACGAGTGTTACGAGCTGCTGCTCGTTCCAGGCAACGGGTGAGCTGAGGCTCGATTACACGGGCGAGTTCACTGGAAGCAAGTCAGCAAGTTACTCTGTCAAGTAACTTGCTGGCAATCACAATCGTATAGTGGGGAAATTTAATCTCATAATCATTGGTGAGCAGAACCCACAAACTGCGTAGAGCATAATTACGAGTATAACCTTTATAAAAGTAAAATACATTTGGTATGTGACTGTGTAGCAGTTACTAGACGAAAATGGGTAGATTTCAAAAAAATTGTACGTAACATAACGGAATATTCACAAAAATGTTATACAAATGTCATACAAAGGAATTAATTTGTATGGGGAAAATTTTTGAGTAACGTCAAAACGTCACACAAAAGTCGCAAAAACATCACACAAAGGATGCAAATCTGGGTTGGAAATGTGAAACAAAAAAAAGTTTACGAAATTCTAGCATTCGAATATGCAAAGCAGTTTACCCACTAACTCCACCATCCAATTATGTAAAAACAGCAGTAAGAAATAATTAAATTACCTATTTTAGGCACGTTACAAAGTGGAATTAAATGTGGGAAAAAACGGTCTGTCAGTCTTTATCGTACTACTACGCAAAAACTAATAGAGCTATCGACACATTCGCTTGTGTTAGTAGTAGACTAGTTGTAGCCCGACATAAAACTGTTATGGATACATTACATTATCTATGTTAAATACAAAATTCAGCGTTGTTTACACATCTGACGTAACACAAAGGAACGAAATCTTTCCCCGAACTTTGCAAAAATATTTTGATATAATATGTTCGTTCTAGAAACCTAAGAAACCATTTTTTTATTATTTCATTATGTACTTTAATAGACCCTAATAATTTTTTTGGCCCGAGATGTTTTAAACAAAGTTATGATTTTTTAAACCTCTGTGAAACACATGACATGTACGCAATTTGTATGGGAGCAAAAATACGATTTTTTCAAAAATGAGTTTTTTTTAAATCTATCAGTTACAAACATTAAAGCTTTACGAATACTTCACAACAATTAGTTACACGACGTGAAAACATATCTGGAAAACATTCTACTCTAATATTTTTTTTTTTTTTCAGATTTTTGAAGTAGGAGGACAATTACATTTTTTGGAATGTACAATTTTTTTGAAATTCACCCAAATATCAACATATGATTATGCCAGCTTACTTATATATGAAAACAGTTTTTGAACAATCATTGTTAGTACCTATAAAAGTTGTTTGTAAGATTTTCTGTCCAGTGAAGTTACAGGTAAAATGTGTCATGTGGTCTAAGTGACCTGACTATTATTTTAGTCGTAAATTATTGAAGTTTTTTTTCTGAAATACTTACCATTAGGTAAGATGGCACTCTTGTGTATTGCGACTTTGAGAAATAGTGAATTTGGTCGCGCTAAAATGGACATGCATACTTTGGAAACACACCATACAATGAATGATCTCTGAAGAAATCCAAAAGACCGAGGGCTCTTTTCGATTTTTTTATACCAAGATCCTTTATAGGTAAGTGGTTCGGATAAGGTAGTCTGAACTAAGTTACGCCAAGAAATACTTCACATTCCTCGTGCAAGTAGGTACGCTTCTGGTTCCAGTTTGGCTACTGCACGTAAAAGAAGTAAGTAAGTCACAACAAACAGTGCAAACAGTCCATCTGCGGTAGCGGGCCCAAATTAATCTGATCTTCGATAAACCACCCCAACTCTCGCGAGAGGTCCGATTTCGCTTCCGAAACGGGGGACGAAGGGGATCCAGGCAATTTGGTCACTCAGGTTTATGTGTGCGTGCAGAATATAAAGTGAGTGAAAATGTGTGCGTTTGGTGCACCGTTCAATATCCTTGTAGCTGTAGGTGAACCAAGGACAGGTGATTGGAAAATGTATTTATTTATTTTTTGACGATCGGTTAAGTTAATGGTAGGTAGTTTGACTTCGGAAGTCGGTTAGCGACGTCTAAAAAAAGAAAAATGTAATGTCAGTGTTGAAGTGCATTGGCTAGATCACAAAATAAAAAATATACAGATGGTCCGTTCCCGCCGTTCTTGAAAATACATACCTAAACTTGAGGGTTGCTTCTGTATTGATTCTGAATTTTAAAAAGGAGTAGGTATAATAAAAATTCTTCAACATGACATTTAAATATGAACCAGCGTATCTTGGTAAAAAACCGGCCAAGTGCGAGTCGGACTTCGCACATTTAGGGTGCCGAATCAACCTCAAAAATATGATTTATCAATATAATATTAGTATTTGTTGTAAAAAAATATACGTTATATTGAAAATTGTCACCAAATTTCAAGTTCATAGGTCAATGAGAAGTCTAAAAATTCTTTGGAACAAATTTTGTGACAGACGACGGACGGACGGACGGACGTCTGGGCGATACCAATAGGGTTCCGTTTTGACCCTTCGGGTATGGAACCCTAATAAATTGATGCGTGACCCGCTGCGAGTTGAGACTTGTGACCGGCGGCGGTCGAGAGCGCCAACAAAGAATATAAGTACCTAATTAATTAGGTACCTACTTAACTAAACCATAGAACTTAAATACTGGCGTTTTACCAGCGAACGATAAGACGAATGTGTAATGGTTGATCGTCGTTATCTAAGCGGCTAGTTTCAAAAAATTTCCTACCTACCTATGTATTGTAACTACCAAAATGAGAAAACCGTTTTATTTACCTTTCAATATCGTTTGAAAATTTGAAGAAAGTGTAGGCACAGTTTTTTGTTGTATTTAAACAATAAAATACATTCCAACTGTAATAATATCGGTTATTCATTTTGACGTACGTGACACAAAGTACCTACGTAGCGGCGGCGACGTCAAGTGATCAACGCGCGCACAACTAGCACTCGCGACGCGACAGTGACAGTCGCGACTAAGCTCGTCCGAAATCAACCGAGAATGCCTGTAAATGTTATGTCTGTGTGCGTGCGGCGAAAATGGCACTTTGTACTGAGCGGACTCTCTGCTCCGGCGCGCGCCGCCGCTATTTACTTTGTGGCTAGATCTAGATGGATAGAAAAATGAAGAAATTACCTAATCATAATCATAAAAATATTACACGGGACTATAAAGATTCGCAAAAATGTTGTTTTCTTTATAGTCCAAACGAAAATAAAAGTTATCAATAGCATTCGCATGTTTATATAAAAAAGGAAGGCGTCATAATAATTTTCCTTGCCAGGCAGTACGATGTCACTATGACATTTTCTGTGACAAGGTTCCATGGTGGGTCACGGTTCAGTTTGTTCGATAGTACATAAACGCAATATGTAATTCACGACCAAAACAGCAAATTGCTCGTTTTTCATATTTAACGGTAAAGTACGAGGTTTCAAAACTGTGACATCACATTTGGCTGTCAATAAGTGTTATCAGTGCAGTTTGTATGCTGTACTATGCTTCTATTTTCGTCATTTGTGTTTCTCTAATTGTATCCCATAACCTACATCAATTTAATGTAATAATTCCATAGAAATACTAAAATACCATAAATAACTATCTCTTAAATTAAACACTGACGCAGTTAAATGTGTATAGCTACTATTATGAAACAATTTTATTCATTTCGGTAAGTTATATATAATCTATATCTATTTTATTATAAACAGTACCTACTATACATTGCCTATAATATGCTATCAATGGGTTACGCCTTTTTCAGCCTTGCTGAAATACGTTATTACACCGTGAGAATAAAATGGACGAACAGTACGAGTACTTCTCGGTGCGATAGTACAAAGCGAGGGTCCGTTCGACGAACAAGTTGAAAACGCGCCACCACAATGGCGTATAATCATTAACAATTACAGCATATACGTCCTTATTCTGCTGAGTGTTATTCAGACACGCGCTTATCCTAAAAGGCCGTAAGCTATGCTTAAAGGTAACAAGTTGAGACTATCTTCTTTCCCGTGCCGAGATAATGTTAGTCCCCGAATTCGAAACGTAGCAAGTCGTTTTGGTGGTCGCCGCACGTAGGGCGTTGGTTCGCTGGCTGACTGTAGGTACACTGCCTTATCTTGCCTGTAGCAAGGTGATTTACTATAATTACAAAGATAGCGGTAGAGATGCCTTTTGTTATAATTTTCCAGGCTGGTACGGGCAGTTTCCCCGGGAACTCGGGAAACGGCCGCCATTTTGTAATGTGCCTTGTTTTTTGATAAGGGTATTAAAATAATGGCGCATCGGGTTGGTTCTTTGCTTAGCTGGGTATTTAATGTATCTGCCTATTTACTCGGAATACGTGCGCGTACATTTTTAATGCAAATTTGTTTTCTAATGAATATTAATAAGGATACTATCCATTTCTATCGTGTGACAGTAGACTAAATTAGCTTTTGCGCTACATTTAATAACGTTATGTTAGTTAAGCAAAATAAAATTATTAAATTACTAACCTTTACTAAACACATATTATTTGTATGTTGATAATTATCTTTTTTATCCGATTACAAAGACTTGATATCGTAGCTTCGTAGCATCGCTACGCAGCTGTGCTACAATTTCGTAGCAACGTAATTACCAAAAAGGAAAACGATCAAATAACTCGATCTACGCATCTATAAAGTTACGATCCAGATATTTACTCCCGTGATCCTAAGAAATAACAAAGACCCAATATATAGTTTTAATACGACTCACGAAAGTTTAAATTCAAACAAAGACCCAATATTTTATTTTCGTGGTCCTCAATTTTCTTAACATTGTGATGGTCTCTAAAATTGGCAATATCTGAGCTACGCTGAAAAGTACACTCACGATCAAAAATAATGGGTACACTTTCTATGGAAATTCCATACAAAGTGTATGCATTATTTATGCTCTTGAGTGTAGTTAAAATAATGCAACTGTGACCTACATTACTCCAAATTCTGGCTGGAGATTTTTGCTACTCCAATTGCAAAGGTAAATTCACGAACCCTAGCGCAAAAATGGAAAGAACCAAGTTAAATATTATAATTATTCTAATGTGTATTTTGGATACCAATGTCATTTAGACATATACACCAATATAAATTCATTATTACCTAAAATTGTTATTATTTACTGACAAAGGTTTTATATAGTTAATTATATTACAGCTGTAGAAGGACAGGGATGGCGTTAAGAGTTTTTCGTTGGGTTGGGTGAAAAATTCTTATCGTGGAATTATTTTGAACAGCATTTTTCCCTTACTCTCGCCATGGCTATATCTATTGGTGTTATGATAATGAGTCGAATGCTGCCGTTGTGCCAGCGAAGCCCATTTCAGACTCCATTAGGTACCTATTGCAGGCACCTCTTGGGTACCCATTTGGGTTTTTTGCTGAATAAACTGGCTTTTGCATCATAGTACCTACTTTGTATATATGATAGTAATTATTAATTATGAACAACAAGTGGTAAGTGTTGGGTATATAAAATTTGTATTATACACCAATAGTGGTAAACAATTACATAGTCAATCCATTTATGGTGTTAAAGTATCTGTAAAGTTATTGGAAGTTTTGTATGTGTAGAGTAATTTTATCACACGAGTGTCGATGAGCCATGGCCGTGGTTGTGTGTTGAGCTAGGTATACATGCACATTGTCTATGTGTGCGTAAGCATAGGAGGTATGAGTTCATGCTGTCTATGTGTTCGTATGTGTCACAACTACAACAATGGCCAACCCACGCCTGGTGAGATAAAAGTACTATAACCCCAATATTTAAAATTCTCAACGAAAAAGTCTTAACAATCAAGGTGTTGCATAATCAATCCATTTATGGTGTTATAGAATCTGTAAAGCTATTGGAAATTTTATATGTGTAGGTATAAGAAAATCTCTGTATTTTTCCCAGCTCGTGTTTTTTTTTAATTATGTTAAGGCACTATTCCCGTTGTACCACAATAATGAAACTGTCCTCGCCGTATGCGAGCGAAGCCGCGATAAATATCCTTACTATGACGTCAACACACCGTAACGTCTTTTATTCAATTGTATGGAAAATCGGAGGGATTTCACCGGCCCACCCTTTCTACTCCCCTTCCTTTCGCACCAACGGTTCTGGCATAAGTTAGAAAAGGACTTCCGATAAAGGTAATTGAGGGTACTATGGAATAGTTTCAGTCTAGACGGGTATCACGCTGCCAAGTTAAATGTGCGGGCGGAGAAATGTAAAACTACCATGGTTTCAAGAAGATTTGTGATTTTGTCTAGAAGTAGCGCTGTGCTTGGCGGTAAAGTTATGTTTGTAAAAGTAAGTTGTAAGTTGCAAATTATTGCTCTGGTTAAAATATATTGTAATGGCACTTGAGCTCGCGCTTAGCTGAATTTATGAGTAAAAGTAGGTAGTATGGGGAAATTGTCTCCATTTCAGCAGTTGGCGATTGCGCTTATCAGACTGTCTATTCGTTTTGGAACTTTATTGTGTTTCAACATGAACATTAAATGAATCGGTTTATTTAAGTATATACCTACTTATAGATTTGATAAATTATTGGAATGGCCTTTTGGGTGTTTTTCTTTGGGATCATCATAGGTTAGGTTTATTTAAAGGTTTGCTATTATATTGGGTTTAAAAAATAACGGTTGAATAGAAGGCATAAATAAAGCGGGCAATAACTTTATGAAAAATGCTGGGTGCCCTGCCTACTAGTTTTCTTAAGTTGATATATATATTAGAGACTTGACCTTTTTCTTATCGGAAACGTAACAATGAGACGGAATTTTTAATCTTGAATAGCATGGTTTCGTTTGACTTTATAGTTCTAAGTAGATATAATTAGATTGTACGATTTTGGTTCTGACTCATAGGTAAACACATTTTATAATCAACTGACGGTGCGTCAGCTCATAAAACAGTCTTCGGTTCTCTATTCATGATGTCTTACTTGTTCTTACTGGAAATACTCTTAAGAGCGCATGAACTGTGTATATTTTATTTCCTCACATATATGTATATGAGTAATAGTTTCGTAATCTGCGATGCCAACAGACAAGCAGGCTCTATCAAAACGCAGCCAATGCCACCGAAATTACCTACCCTCGCTGCCGCTCGATATTCCCTTCCCGGTCATTGACCTTTGCATCCACATCCCTTTGCGTTAATTGCATCCTGTAATACAAGTGTGAAAATCACTTAAGAAGCCAAGTCTATCAAACTTAGGTACCGTCATAAGTCGTTAAGATGCCGGAACATCTGTGGTCAACTAAAAACAAATACGCTAGTCACCTTGACTACCTTTACACCCCTATAAACCGACACAAGCACCCATAAAAGCATTATTGCCTATTAATTTCACACCGCATTAGCGAAACACACAATAAAACTTCAACATTTAGTGGTGACAGTGATTTCAAGTTTTGTTGTAAGCGCCATCTAACGCCGGTGGGGGGAAGCGCAGAAAAAGATTATGGCCTATATGGGCGAGTTTACGATGTCGTAAAAGATGGTAGTAAAACCGAAGGCACGCGCGCCCTCTGTTAATCGTTCAGAAACCGATATTACGAGGCCCGTAGATAGATTACTTTTTCGCGTTTGTCTCTTAGTTGTGGATATATTTGTATGCAATTCGACATAAAACTGTATGTGGGTGATATCACTAACCTTTCAAAGGGCGCAGGCAAACATTATTAACTAGAATAATGAACAAAAAAAGCTGAGACTTCTTCGTAAAAGTCCCTTGGTTTTCGAGATAATTGAGCTTCTCTATTTTCTTAATAATTGGTAGCTTGGTTCACTGTAATGACCGTTGAAAGCATAATTAGAAAGAGATTTTCTCCTTACGTTTGCTGCTAAACATTCTGTAATAGTGATGCTTACAGACGGGTATTAGAAATTTATGGTAGCCAGGACTATCTTTTAAAAATTGGGTCTTAATTAATAACATTACATTTGCCTCTACAATTTTCAACAAGTATGATCATTGATGACTCGTTGTGAATAAAAAATGTACGGAGACTAAAGCGAGCAACGAGCAACTTTCTTAAAAATAGCTTAATCTAATGCTGATTCTAAAATCGGTTCATCCGTTTGGGAGCTACGATACCACAGACAGATACACACATACACAGATACACCGACACGTTAAACTTATAACACCCCTCTCTTTTTGCGTCGGGGGTTAAAAAGGTAGTATGGTATCTATAAAACATGCTATTTGATAATTAAAGTGCAACAAGGTACCAATTACTTATTAAGAAAATAAATAGAAAAGTTCGATTATCTCGAAAACCAAGGGGCTTTAATTAAACATGAATGTTCCTTTTTCTGGACCAGCCTCAGGTGCTCTATCAGTGGTTAGAAGCTTGTCCATTAAATACTGGCCACCCTGTACATTAGCATCATAATTCAACTTGTTTACTTCCCACAAACAAATCTCAAGTTTAGAAACAAAGAACAGTCCCGTAAAATCCTTAACGTTTTTATTAGGGCACCCCCGCTCGTTAAACTTTTATTGACTCCAAACTGCGTGACTTTAAAAATATCGCAACATTAGACATAGAATGCCCTAAATTATGGCGCCCTATCGCAACATAAGACCTTATTATTTAAAAATAAAAATAATGCAATGCTAAATGGCCGAACTTGACCTCATCCCGCCAACTGATGTGCCCTTTTTCTTCTAAAATAAGACAAACTTAGCCTTGTAGCAGTTTAAGTGACGACGCCCCGTCGTACCATACGCCCTTTTCCATCTAAATACGCGATATACAAATTTATGGTCACTCAAACTGGAAGCGATTATTCAACACGTCGTAACTATTTTATTGGTTCAATGTAAACAAAGCATCAATTTTGGTCTATTCGGTACTTCTTTCCTTATAGGACTGTTAAGTTGTCATGGAACCTTAAGATGCTGACTGAACTGCTAGTGCCTGTATGTGTAGGTATATATAAGTACCTAGTTACCTACATAGGTAATATAATATTTTCGTCAGTTTACGTCCCAAATAGGAGAGGGATAGGGCACAGCAAAATGTCATCTTGCTCGAATTTGGAGCCCTACTGGGGAAGACTGCAGAAGACGTCAGCTATTATATAACATTATTTGCCATAAGTACTGGTATGAAGTGTTGCCAGAGCTCCCGAGGATACACTGTGTTGAGAGCGAGGGACCTATATATTTGTCTCTTCTGCTGTCAACACAGTAAATCCTCAAATTTTATAAACGGTCGGCAACACGAACTCCTTTGGAGTTGCGACCGTCTATAGGCTCCAGTGTCCGCTTAACATCAGGTGGGCCGTACGCTTGTTTACCACCGTTGTTGTATAGAAAAAAAAACCTTTATGGTGAAAAAATTAAATCCCCAGTAGATACAGTCAAGGGCACCAATATGTATACATTTTTTCACCTTAGTCCATTGAAATAAGGTCCAAAAATGTATACATATTTATGCCCTTGACTGTACCTACTTGGTACCTGGCGATTTAAACTTTTTGTTGTGCTTAAAATAAGGTATTCCCTTTTTTACAAACAGTAATATCTATATTAGAGATTCTGTTTAAAGAGTCCCCTCAGAAGAGAGTACAAAAAGAGTACAAAAATCCATAATAAAACTTTATCATGCAAAAACTGTCATAAACTACATCTCGCGATTTATTTGCATACTAACACGCATCTCAGTGCATTGAAGGCCATACGGCCTAGTATTGCACTACTGCGTACACAGATGGCGGTGCAGTCTCTGGGGACACAACAAGCGCTGCGCCCATAATCTCCGTCATGCTAAGTAGTGGTCATCGTGAATTAACGTTACTCCGACAGATGGTGCTGATTTCAATTAAGTGTTTAGTTTAATAAAATGCTTTGATTTTACATTATTATTTTGCGATAAAATTATTCTGTTAGTCGAAATAATATAAACATACCGATAATAAATGAGGCTTTTCACTTTGCTGCGTGTCCTTTTGCACATTTGTTTCACAATATTCACAATTTCAATACGCCCGTACTTACTTTTTCATCAGTTATTAATTATTATCCTCACTAAACCATCGAAGACTTGTTATCATCATCATCAACTGAGTCACTTAAGTTTGCAAAATGGTGAAATGGATATCACCGAGGACACCGAGAGAGAACGAAGACATAAAATTGGCCAAATCCATTTTATATCACTAGGTATTTATAAGCCACTGACACTTAGTACCTAATAACATTCGCCGTCTTCACCTCCTCAATCTAAACTAAATTTTTGACCAGTTTTCCATACTTACCGCTATGATAATATTCCGTTAGGTAACGAGGAACGTCGTAAAAAATCATGTCGAAGGGTTTTCAATTTTATTGCACAAATTCAATTTTATTGCCTTAAAAGCATGCCGCCTTAAAATACAGATCAATAAAGTCATTAGACCCCGGTACCTGCCGTTACGCCATCGCCATAGGGAAAATAAAATTTCGATGCTCACGGAACTCTTTCACACAAATCCAGAGGTAAAAATATTGGCTACACAGTATACTTGTTATAATTTATAACTGGTTAGACAAAACTGAACGCCGCTCCGTATGTGCGTCTATATTATATAGGTATATTGTGTTCTTTTCAACCAAAAAGATATTCTTTGCTTAAATTTATAAGGATAGATATTCTTATTGCTTGCGAGTTTCATTACACTGCGGGCTGCGGGTCATGGAGGTATAACGAATTCAATCGTTCTATAAAACTGCGCAATGTAGTTAAACTCGCATGCGACAAACAAAGTTATGTCACTGACAAAGTCACGTATCAGGGGCTCTTAACGTAGATACGGGTCTAACTATAACGGTTCATGAGATGACAGACGGACAGACGGACAGATGGACGGACCGCGTAGTCTTAGTTAATAGGGTCCCGTTTTACCCTTTGGGTACGGAACCCTAAGAAAAGGTACCTTTCAAAATTCCCATCTACTCGCTTGCACATGTGCAAATGCCAAGCTAATGTGCCACAAAGAGCGCGTGAAACATTATTAATCCAACCTAAACCCTGAGAATATTTCAATAATTATTTTCTTTACTGTTTCAGGTACTTCCATCTGCAGAATGGACAAAATGGCAGTCAAAAGGTAAGCTGCTATAATTATCTACCTACATACTTAAATTGTTTTAACCTGTTATTGTTTAGAATAAAGTACTTACATGAATACATTTTATCCGTTGTCAGAATAACGTACTTGTTCCTTAAATAGTTAGAGAATAGAATTGGAAAAGGCGTCTCTAAACAATGCAAGCGGCAAATCATGTAACAGTTGGGGTGACAACGTTATCAGAGGGTTTGGACCCTGCAGAATACGGATCTGTCTGTCGCCATCTCGAAATTTGAGCCGGAAGTACGGTATACCGGAAAAGGTGCAGCCCATACTAAAAATTTCGTAGTACATTTAGTAAATTGTTGCTCTGGTACTCTAAAAGAGGTCCAATTGATATGGTTTTTTGGTATGTTGTGAAGGACAATATTAGCCATGGTAACCTAAAAATTTCGGCCCTCCAGCTCCATAACTTTGGCCGCCATCTTGAAAATAGTGTCACTTTTTTCAGTTCTTTGCTTTTACTGTCGTCAAAGTTCATTCCAATGGTAAACATAGTTCTGCAATATTGTAGAATACAAAATTTGCTAAAACTTTTGGGTACAAATATTTTTTCCATGACCCCTAGGGACAAAGATATGACAGGATATATCATTAAAAATTGCCACTTTTTTCTGGTTTTCCGTTCATGTTTACATTTTAAGTGCATTTTAGCGCTAACTATAGTTCGGCAATATTGTAGATCACGAAATTTGCTACAAGTTTTGTATTGAAATATTTTTTCCACGACCATTAGGAAAGAAGATATGAAGTCATCTATGGAGTAGCACCGTCGAAATTAGATACTTTTGCAGTTTTCTTCTCATATTTAGGTTTGAGTGCAATTAATCGCAATCTGTAGGGGATCTATGATGGTCGAGTGATAGCGGGATAGACGACAAGATAAAGCATCTGTCACTTTCCGATCTATACCACTTCAATCCCTCAAAAGACAAAATCGTCTGTTTCCACGATACCTAGTAAGATCATTTGCATATAATTTTGTCTTCTGTAATATTACAGACCTAGAACTTAAGCTAAAATACACTAAAACGCAAATATGGGAAGAAAACTGTAAAAAGAAGCAAATATCGACGGTAGTACTCCATAGATGACTTCGTATCTTCTTTCCTGATGATCGTGGAAAAAATATTTCAATAGAAGAGTTGTAGCACATTTTGTGATCTACAATATTGCAGAACTATACTTAGCGCTAAAATGCACTTAAAACGTAAATATGGGAGGAATACTAAAATAAATTTGCAGTTTTAAAAATATCTCCTGTCATACCTTCGTCCTTAGGGGTCATACAAAAAATCTTTGTAGCCAAAAGTTTTAGCAAATTTTGTCTTCTACAATATTGCCGAACCATGTTTAGCACTAAAATGAACTTTAGCGACAGTACAAGGAAAACACTGAAAAAGTGACAGATTTTCCAAGATGGCGGAGAAAGATATGGAGCTGGAGGGTCGAAAATTTCGGGATACAATGACAAATATTATCCTTTATGGCATATCAAAAACCTATAACAATCGGACCATAATTAGGGTACCGAAACCACGATTTACCAAATGTACAACGAAAAAATTTGTATGGGCTGCACATTATCCGGTATAACAGACTTCCGGCTCAAATTTGGGTATGGAGACAGGCAGAACCGTATTCTACAGGGTCTAAGCCCTCTGATAACGTTGTCACCCCAACTGTTACATGACTTGCTTCTTGTATGCTACTTCTTCAAAAATGGGCCTACTCTATAAACTCTTCGGCAGTTTCTACAGCGAAAAACAAATTATACTACTATTACAAGACGTAAGGACAGTGTATAAACATAAATTCAACAGAGCTTGCAAATTGTCGTCAACCATATTTTTTACATTTCTATTTTAATTAAATAGCTATATACTAGCAGTAGCATATCGCCGCGCGCCATCTGTGGGGATCTCAACAATTTTTATCTCTTGATTAAATCGCTCCTGGCTACCCCTTTACGGCTTCAGCTTGAATAGTTCCTGGTATTTGTCTCTGGATCAAACTGCTCGATAAGGGATATAGGTGTTTCTTATATTGTTTTATTTACTTAACGGGTATTTTTATGTCTGTTGAATTTTTATGAACTTGTATGCGAGATTTATTTAAACAGCTTTGGCCTCTTAGATTGGAGGGGATTGACTTTCAGTCGGGTTGTCCTTGTATGCTATTCGATTTACTTATCAACAACGATAAGATAACTTTATGTGAATAGGTTATTTTGCTTCGAGTAGGTATAATCAATGGACAATGTATAAAATCAGGATAAATCTTCTAGTTACGACTATCAACCAAGACAACACAATATTTGCGTAAGAAGTAATTCGCAGTATCTTTTCGTCCCAGTTCTCCTATGAAGTTCAATTTGTTTGATACCTAGGTAAACAAAATGAAGTTCATAGGCGAATTAAAAAAAATAATGATATTAACTAGGTAGCTCTGTTATGTATAATTCTCAAGGAATCATATTAAAATAGAAATTCACAACATTATTGCAAGTCTGATGGTCCCTGATTATACCTAAATTATCCGCTAAACTCATGGTGAGCTCCTAAAATCATGAACAATTGACAGCATTTTACCAACTTATGCGTGTGGTTGTACTTGAGTCCTCAATATAAAGAAGTGTCTTATTTCTAGCACTGCAGTGTCAGATCCTGTTTACTTATTTTTTGTTCAATTATTGTGCTTAACGACGTCGTGATCGTGTCGTTGTTTGGCAGTATAATGAGAAGACGAGGGCTCGAGACCACTTCGCAGATGTTTACCTTCTTCCCTTTTAGTGGAAAGATCAAAGCAAGCGATGAATTGCCCCTATACACGAATGTGTCTATCGATACAGCAGTGAACGACTTATGTCACCATGTGCTGTACCTAGGTATTGAAACTCATCAACAGACATAGGAATCCGCGGGGCAAAATTGTTTGACAAGTATAGTTTCTATATCGGTAAACTCAACTATTGATGCTAGTTCTCCATATCCGGCAGTATAGGTATGTTTCTTCTGCAGGCAGATGGCATACATAATTGTTTGCCACCGCTGTGGTTGAAAAAAATATATACCTATAACGTTAGTTAGGCTTTATTTTTGCTTCATACTTCATATACACCTTTCGGTTTCTTCCCAGATGTATGGAAGTACCAATCCTAAAAGTGTTTTCGTTTACCGAAAAGCTAATCCTGGTAAATATTAAATGAATCTCATTTACTTACCAGACAAGAAATGATTCTTAGACATCTGGAACCTGCTTATTAGAACGAGTGTACCTACCATTCCAATTCGACTAACTGAAGTGTCATGGCTGTAGCTTCGTAAGTATCAACGTCTTATATTTGTATCTTGCCACCTTGATTTCTATATATGTTTCTGACTAAAAAATGACCACTTTTTAGCTACCTCATTAAATTAATCTGCATTTAAAGCAAAATATGCCTAAGTTAACAAAATCGTCCTTGGGAATTACCAGGGATCGGATACCGGTATTATTTTCAAACCGGTTTCGGCCATTGACCCCAAACCGAAATGAATAGCGTTTGTGGTTTCGTTCTTGTTTCTGGTTTTCGGCACTCAAAACCGGTTAGTGAAGGAACTGTTCTGGGCCCAATTTCGTTTCCGTGGAACGAAATTAATCGGTTTTCGACGGAGACAACCAGTCTTAACTCGAATTTTTGACAGTGGCCGCCAAGGGTTACTATTATCCGCAGCGGGAGTGCGCTTACAATTTATTTAAAAGCTAATTTATAATTTGATATTAAATTTTACCACTTATACCTGATGTCGAGGGTCTGATGATGCAGCCGGAAGAGAGCCACTGGAACTGCCTAACGGAAAGTGATAAAGTAGTCGAGTTTGGGCTTGTTTGTTTTGTTGTCTTGAGTACTTACCAATGGACCTGATGTCGAGGGTCTGATGATGCAGTCGGAAGAGAGGTACTGGAACTGCCTAACGGAAAGTGCTACGATAGTCGAGTTTGGGCTTGTTTGTTTTGTTGTCTTGAGTACTTACCACTAGACCTGATATCGAGGGTCTGATGATGCAGCCGGAAGAGAGGCACTGGAACTGTGTAACGGAAAGTGATAAAGTAGTCGAGTTTGGGCTTGTTTGTTTTGTTGTCTTGAGTACTTACTAATGGCCCTGATGTCGAGGGTCTGATGATGCAGCCAGAAGAGAGCTACTGGAACTGCCTAACGGAAAGTGATAAAGTAGTCGAGTTAGGGCTTGTTTGTTTTGTTGTCTTGAGTACTTACCACTGGACCTGATGTCGAGGGTCTGATGATGCAGCCGGAAGAGAGGCACTGGAACTGCCTAACGGAAAGTGATAAAGTTGTCAAGTTTGGGCTTGTTTGTTTTGTTGTCTTGAGTACTTACCAATGGACCTGATGTCGAGGGTCTGATGATGCAGCCGGAAGAGAGCCACTGGAACTGCCTAACGGAAAGTGATAAAGTAGTCGAGTTTGGGCTTGTTTGTTTTGTTGTCTTGAGTACTTACCAATGGACCTGATGTCGAGGGTCTGATGATGCAGTCGGAAGAGAGGTACTGGAACTGCCTAACGGAAAGTGCTACGATAGTCGAGTTTGGGCTTGTTTGTTTTGTTGTCTTGAGTACTTACCACTAGACCTGATATCGAGGGTCTGATGATGCAGCCGGAAGAGAGGCACTGGAACTGTGTAACGGAAAGTGATAAAGTAGTCGAGTTTGGGCTTGTTTGTTTTGTTGTCTTGAGTACTTACTAATGGCCCTGATGTCGAGGGTCTGATGATGCAGCCAGAAGAGAGCTACTGGAACTGCCTAACGGAAAGTGATAAAGTAGTCGAGTTAGGGCTTGTTTGTTTTGTTGTCTTGAGTACTTACCACTGGACCTGATGTCGAGGGTCTGATGATGCAGCCGGAAGAGAGGCACTGGAACTGCCTAACGGAAAGTGATAAAGTTGTCAAGTTTGGGCTTGTTTGTTTTGTTGTCTTGAGTACTTACCAATGGACCTGATGTCGAGGGTCTGATGATGCAGCCGGAAGAGAGCCACTGGAACTGCCTAACGGAAAGTGATAAAGTAGTCGAGTTTGGGCTTGTTTGTTTTGTTGTCTTGAGTACTTACCCCTGGACCTGATGTCGAGGGTCTGATGATGCAGCCGGAAGAGAGGCACTGGAACTGCCTAACGGAAAGAGATAAAGTAATCGAGTTTGGGCTTGTTTGTTTTGTTGTCTTGAGTACTTACCCCTGGACCTGATGTCGAGGGTCTGATGATGCAGCCGGAAGAGAGGCACTGGAACTGCCTAACGGAAAGTGATAAAGTAGTCTAGTTTGGGCTTGTTTGTTTTGTTGTCTTGAGTACTTACCCCTGGACCTGATGTCGAGGGTCTGATGATGCAGCCGGAAGAGAGGCATTGGAACTGCCTAACGGAAAGTGATAAAGTAATCGAGTTTGGGCTTGTTTGTTTTGTTCTCTTGGGTACATACCACTGGACCTAATGTCGAGGGTCTGATCATGCTGCCGGAAGAGAGCCACTGGAACTGCCTAAAGGACAGTGCTACGGTAGTCGAGTTTGGGCTTGTTTGTTTTGTTGTCTTGAGTACTTACCACTGGACCTGATGTCGAGGGTCTGATGATGCAGTCGGAAGAGAGGCACTGGAACTGTCTAACGAAAAGTGATAAAGTAGTCGAGTTTGGGCTTGTTTGTTTTGTTGTCTTGAGTACTTAGCACTGGACCTGATGTCGAGGGTCTGATGATGCAGTCGGAAGAAAGGCACTGGAACTGCCTGACGGTAAGTGCTACGATAGTCGAGTTTGGGCTTGTTTGTTTTGTTGTCTTGAGTACTTACCACTAGACCTGATATCGAGGGTCTGATGATGCAGCCGGAAGAGAGGCACTCGAACTGTCTAACGGAAAGTGATAAAGTAGTCGAGTTTGGGCTTGTTTGTTTTGTTGTCTTGAGTACTTACCACTGGACCTGATGTCGAGGGTCTGATGATGCAGCCGGAAGAGAGGCACTGGAACTGTCTAAAGGAAAGTGAAAAAGTAGTCGAGTTTGGGTTTGTTGGTCATGTTGTCTTGAGTACTTACCAATAGACCTGATGTTGAGTGTCTAATGATGCAGCCGGAAGAGAGGCACTGGAACTGTCTAACAGAAAGTGATAATCTAGTCGAGATTGGGCTTGTTTGTTTTGTTGTCTTGAGTACTTACCACTAGACCTGATATCGAGGGTCTGATGATGCAGCCGGAAAAGAGGCACTGGAACTGTCTAACGGAAAGTGATAAAGTAGTCGAGTTAGGGCTTGTTTGTTTTGTTGTCTTGAGTACTTACCACTGGACCTGATGTCGAGGGTCTGATGATGCAGCGGGAAGAGAGGCACTGGAACTGCCTAACGGAAAGTGATAAAGAAGTCGAGTTTGGGCTTGTTTGTTTTGTTGTCTTGAGTACTTACCACTGGACCTGATGTCGAGGGTCTGATGATGCAGCCGGAAGAGAGGCACTGGAACTGCCTAACGGAAAGTGACAAAGTATTCGAGTTTGGGCTTGTTTGTTTTGTTGTCTTGGGTACTCACCACTAGATCTGATGTCGAGGGTCTGATGATGCAGCCGGAAGAAAGGCACTGGAACTGCCTAACGGAAAGTGATAAAGTAGTCGAGTTTGGGCTTGTTTGTTTTGTTGTCTTGAGTACTTAGCACTAGACCTGATGTCGAGCTTCTGATGATGCAGCCGGAAGAGAGCCACCGGAACTGCCAAACGGACGGAACGGACTACTTTATCCCTTACCGTTAGGCAGTTCCAGTGGCTCTCTTCCGGCTGCATCATCAGACCCTCAACATCAGGTCCAGTGGTAAGTGCTCAAGATAACAAAACAAACAAGCCTAAACTCGACTACCGTAGCACTTTCCGTTTGGCAGTTCCGGTGGCTCTCTTCCGGCTGCATCATCAGACCCTCGACATCAGGTCCAGTGGTAAGTACTCAAGACAACAAAACAAACAAGCCCAAACTCGACTACTTTATTACTTTCCGTTAGGCAGTTCCAGTGCCTCTCTTCCGGCTGCATCATCAGACCCTCGACATCGGTCCAGTGGTAAGTACTCAAGAGAACAAAACAAACAAGCCCAAACTCGACTACTTTATTACTTTCCGTTAGGCAGTTCCAGTGCCTCTCTTCCGGCTGCATCATCAGACCCTCGACATCAGGTCCAGTGGTAAGTACTCAAGACAACAAAACAAACAAGCCCATACTCGACTACTTTATCACTTTCCGTTAGGCAGTTCCAGTGGCTCACTTCCGGCTGCATCATCAGACCCTCAACATCAGGTCCAGTGATAAGTACTCACTATAACAAATCAAACAAGCCCAAACTCGACTACTTTATCACATTCCGTTAGGCAGTTCGAGTGGCTCACTTCCGGCTGCATCATCAGACCCTCAACATCAGGTCCAGTGATAAGTACTCAATATAACAAAACAAACAAGCCCAAACTCGACTACTTTATTACTTTCCGTTAGGCAGTTCCAGTGCCTCTCTTCCGGCGGCATCATCAGACCCTCGACATCGTTCCAGTGGTAAGTACTCAAGAGAACAAAACAAACAAGCCCAAACTCGACTACTTTATTACTTTCCGTTAGGCAGTTCCAGTGCCTCTCTTCCGGCTGCATCATCAGACCCTCGACATCAGGTCCAGTGGTAAGTACTCAAGACAACGAAACAAACAAGCCCAAACTCGACTACTTTATCACTTTCCGTTTGGCAGTTCCAGTGGCTCTCTTCCGGCTGCATCATCAGACCCTCGATATCAGGTCCAGTGGTAAGTACTCAAGACAACAAAACAAACAAGCCCAAACTCGACTACTTTATTACTTTCCGTTAGGCAGTTCCAGTGCCTCTCTTCCGGCTGCATCATCAGACCCTCGACATCGGTCCAGTGGTAAGTACTCAAGAGAACAAAACAAACAAGCCCAAACTCGACTATTACTTTCCGTTAGGCAGTTCCAGTGCCTCTCTTCCGGCTGCATCATCAGACCCTCGAAATCAGGTCCAGTGGTAAGTACTCGAGACAACAAAACAAACAAGCCCAAACTCGACTACTTTATCACTTTCCGTTAGGCAGTTCCAGTGACTCTCTTCCGGCTGCATCATCAGACCCTCGAAATCAGGTCCAGTGGTAAGTACTCGAGACAACAAAACAAACAAGCCCAAACTCGACTACTTTATCACTTTCCGTTAGGCAGTTCCAGTGACTCTCTTCCAGCTGCATCATCAGACCCTCGACGTGGCTGTCTTCCGTTCCGGCGGCATCATATAAATTAGCTTCTAATCTAAATATTATAAGAGCACACGCGCCGCGGGGCCCGCGGGTGATGGTATTACCTGACGACAACGCCTTCAAAAGTGACAGCCGTGACATTTTAAACCGGTTTAATAAAGTTCCACGGAACGTTAAAATTCCGTTCTCCTAGAATACTGATAACCGAAATAATTCGTTCTTTCACTAACAGGTATTTTGATAAACCGGTATTATGTAAGAACGAAATCAAACCGGTTTAGGAACAAAATAATACCGGTATTTGGAAACCGGTTCCGATCCCTGGGAATTACTACTTTGAAATTGCTCAAAACATCGTAAGTACATTAGGAAGGGTTACAGGATGACTGAAAGTGTGTCACGCATTCGTGGGTTTTGTTTGCGCACTAACTAGCTTCGTTCTGTCACTTTTATGTGTAGCATCACTACCAAGTATGTAAATGCTACCAGGCATGGTATAGGCCGGTTATATAAATATGTATAATAAACTTGTTTGAAATAATCAAAAGGGATACCACACATAAAGCCCCAGGTGCCTTAAATAAGCCGACATAATGGAAATTCAATCCAGCAAAGATTTCTTCGTCGAAAATTAGCCCATTAAGCGCTTGTACCGATTTATGGTCAATTAAAACATACAGGGAGCCAATTAAGGCGGTAGTTTACTGTCGCGGCTGATTATCGGCTCGCTGTTTATCGGTCTAGCTGTATCTACACTACAAGTCGACACGAGACCTATCGTGGGATTTACGGCAGCTGCTCTAAATTGAGTTGCATATTTTACTGTGTAAATGGAATTGGATCTCTCATTTGAGTGGACCTGTTTAAAGGAGGCCGGGGTAAAGCTGTATAGCTACTATAGCTAGGGATTTATGAATGTGGAGAATGAATGAAAAACGCAACACAATTATTTTTATTGATGTAAACAAAGTCGTAGATTATTCAACAAGTACCTTAAAATTATTCTTAACTAGCGTTTGCCCACGACTTCGTCTGCGTAGAACTCGGTCATCACGTCAGAATATTACAGCTATTATTTTATTTCAGACGCTTACTTACTTAGTTAATCTCTCTTCCATACAAACTTCCACCCTTTTAAGGAATGATTTCTGGGATAATAACTATCCTATGTCCTTTCCTGGGACTTTCACTTAACTGAGAGTCTGTACACCAAGAATGAATTTATTTTTTATTTATTTATTTATTTATTTATTAAACAAGAACGGTTCACCAATTACACTTGTTTAAGTTACTCACTTTAAAAAACTAAGGTTGCCCAATGTTTCAACCCACTTTTCACCACTTCACAGTGTGAATTAGTCGCAGAAATTAAGAAGAAGAAGAAAAAACATTTATTCAGTTTAATTAATACTTAATTAATAATTTAAATTAGTTTTCTTATAATGTTTAAGTCTTTAAAGGAATTTACAACTTACACGTTTAAAAAAAATATTTGCTCTCCATACAAAGTTTCGAACCCTTTTACACCCCCTCAGAGGGCGAATCTTGAAAAACGCTGAATTAATTTTTGTTAAAATATAATACTAAGTCTAGAAAAGAAGTTTCAAGCAACTCGTTTAAAAAAAAAATTTGTTACCTATACAAATTTTCAACCCCATTTTCACCCCTTAAGAGTGCGAATTTTCAAAAACGCTGAATACAGTTTTCTTCCATTTTAATACTTTGTATATTGGAGAAGTTTTAGGCTTCTCACATAAAAATAATTTTGTTCTCCATACAAAATGACTACCCCCTTTTAACCCCTCAGGGGATGAATTTTGAAATAAATTATAGCCTATGTCGTATTCTAATGTCTAAGCTACAATACTGGAAAGTTTTATTGAAAGAAGTTCAGTAGTTTTCGAGATTAAGCGGAACGCACATCCGCACAAACTTTCACTTTTACAATATTATTAGGATTAGGGCGCAGTTAGGATTAGCCCGTCCTCTTAACGACTAAACGTATTTTTTTTGCTATTAAAAAGTGTTTTCTTTCAGATTACCTGCTATTAAGTAACATCGATAAAAGTACAACAAAATTAGTGAATTCCAATAAGTACCTAATACGAACGGTGTCTGTTGTTTCTTTGATGTAAGTACTTAGGCAGATAACTTATTAGAATACTTTGCAATCAAACGACTATTTATTATTGTACAACATTAACAACAAAACATTTAACGTTGCCCAAAGTCATCAAATACAATCAAAAGCGGGAAGCGAACTAATCACTTAGACGTCGCAATCCGCGCCATGGGCCGTTTGGGCCAATATAACAAATTTTCAATTACCCACGCCGCTCGCAAATTCAGCTCAAATGTAAATTATTTCAGCGTGTGCATTATAAATATAATTGTAGGTGTTTGTGGGCGGGGTCTACTGGTCCAATAGGAGGCTTCGCCGCTAGCGGGGCGGCGCCGTATGGGAGAGTAATGTTGTAGCGGCGAAGCCTTCGAGCGGGCAGCAGCGGAACTGGTTTCCTAAAACATAAAAAAAAATTTGTTAGGATTTTCCCGCTTGAAACTTGGTTGTGAGGGTTATGTTGGAGTATGAGTCATATTATTTAGGTTCCAAGAACTTTAGTCACACATGAACTTCATCACAATGCCTGGTTAGGCATGTGGAAAACTGTTAATTATAGTCACTATCAGCTTGTCAGAGCGAAATGTTGCTGACAAATTTCTGAAGACGGCTCTATGGTCAAGCAAGGCGTTAGAATGCTTGTTTAGATATTTTTAAGCACTGAAGATATATATTTAATGGTGACTGTAACAAGTAACATTATCTGATTTGAAACAGTTTCAGTGAGATTTTCCTAGATTTCACAAAGCAACATGCTCTCGCGCAATCCTGCACAGCTAATATGTAGGTACCTGCCTTCGCGAGATAAAATGACAATAATTGGAATGTGGACCAAGAAGGTGGTCTTGGTCTTATTTAATACCTAACAACCCTGAAACGTTACAGTCAAAAAGACCATATTTTTGTGCCTTCGGCATTAAGTAGAGTCATGCTCAGATATTTTTAATTCGAATTTTACTTGGGAGTAAAGTGCTCAATAGTAATTATGTACGTATTCAATGAGGCCCAATTCGGGGCCATACTACACATTTATTTACTTTATTTATTTAAATAGATGTAGTTAACGCACGCTCGGAAACATTACGTAAGCATCAGCAGCAGTACTGTTTGATCAAATTGAGCCTCATCGAATACATAGGTAATTACTATGGGGTACCAAGCGACGATATGTTACCTACATACTTCGCGTTACATACTCAACTCAAGTAGCAGATAAAACGAAAGAAATCTAATTGAAAAATTAAAAATAGGGTCCCAATTCCCAAATGAAAAAAAAGGAAAAAAATACATAGCGACAGAAACAGAGCGGATTTACCTATTAAAGTACTATACAATTTTTCAGCAGTCAGATAAAACATTTGTTTGCAAATCCAGCTTACACCATGAACAATGTACAGAATATGTTAGTGCTGTTTCATACTTTAAACACGTAGGTATTGAGTAGGTATATTACCCAAATCCCTGTACCTACGTTACTAGTGCCTAAGACTTTGCTTAGGTTGGAAACAGTGCTTGACCGACGGTCAGCGCGTATGGCCGTTCGGGCGTAGCTATCGTTGTATGAAAGCATAGTGCGTTCATCAGACCGATGCTCACTGTCTGACCGACCATAGGTAAGTACGCGCGTCGGCCTGACTCCGGCCTTAAGTAAAAAAAACAAATATAAATTGAGCCTATACCTACTCGTATCTACTTTGTTGTTCCATAATACAAGGTAACACATAAGTCGTAACACAAAATAGAAAAAAATATGATTATATCCATGATTCTGAACCACTTTTACTATGGGACCTACCTTGTGCGGGCGAAAAAAAACTGCTTCTTCATACATTTTACTTAGTCTACTGAAGACCCTTTCCTAGGAAACAGCAGTTTTGTTTTCGCCCGTAGGTACAAGGTAGGTCCCATAGTAAAAGTGGTTCATCATTTTTTTCTATTTTGTATCACCCTGTTATATGTACTTGTTAATATTATTTTTGTACCATAATATTTACGAGCACTTAAGTACCAGTAAAGCCCAAAACAACCGCACATTATTGGCCCATAAACATAAGAATTAACTTAAAATACCATCAAGTCGAGCATTTATATCCAGTAGCACTCATCGCAATCAAAAGGCGCAACTTGATACACTAACAATCTATATGGACGTTTAGTACCACCAAATGAGTCATAAAATTGGCCCAAAGTCCCACAAACGATAAATTTATAGCGCCTTGTCGCCCAGGTGATAAAAATGTCGCAGGAGCAGCGTTTATAACACGAAACGCTCTCATGTCAATCATTGATGTCAAACAAAGTATAAAAATCAATTTACAGCATCATTCCAGCCATTATGCGGTGCTCGCAACGGCTTCATTACCACTGTATACTCGTAAAGCTCGAACGACAATACCCCTGTGATTTAGAGACCCTATTTCGAGAAATGCACTAATAATATTTTGTTCATTGTTAATTTCGTACTACAGTTGGCCCCAGAACAATAAATTCGCGATTAGATGCAACGCAAGCGCATGTCGCGCGATTTATGTGGACGCCATCTTGAACTGCATTCTATTTACCTGAGTGTTATGGGTTATGGATAATAAAAGGTTTCGAAATAATTTAAAGTCAGCCGCAACGTGGTAAAAAAAAAGGTTTTTGTTGCGTGCGAAATGCGATTTTGCAAGGACATTATGGATGCGTTATTTCTTTTGTTGACGCCGACAATGTAATGTCGTAGAATGTGAATAGAAAACTTGCCATTTAGACATGAAAATTGCAACACTGATGTGCAATGCTAGAAAAACTTACCTTTAACTACCTTTGAAATTTGCACTACGAGATATGGATGGAGCTACCTACATGTATATTTATAGTAGGTAATACGTATATTAATTACATTTAAATTAAAATGCGAGTTGTTCCATACGATAGTTTCTGTGTACAAGTATTCCTGTCATGCTATTACCTAATTGTTTGTTATAATATCGTTAATTTTAACATACCTACAAAATAATGCGGCATCGACCAAAGCCTCTCTTCCAATCCTTCCCAATCCAAAAGCCATAGACAACAACCTCACCTTATTCTTTATGTCACCATTAATTTTTTTCAACACTTATTTATGGATACCCTAAGAAGCGGCTCTGGCAGGTGGTCCCTACTTAATCAAGATGTTACCGAAACTAAAAAAGCATGTAAATATATTTATTTTTTACCTTGAAACTTTTGTCTGTCATAAGTTACGTGAACGCGGGACTAGTCTGCTTTGTTTAGTTATTTATATAATGCATTTTAATATTTTAATGCTTGGGAAAGACGTAATGAATACATTAGCAATGAATTACAAAGTCACAGTGGAAACCAGTCAGATAATAAAATTGTCTTATAACTTGTTAATGATCTGGGCAAATACTAATTTTATGGGCCCTTTATTACTTGCATATTCGAACGGATTTATTACAATTATATTGTAAATTTGTGTCGCTACCCCTGATAACTTGATTACCTATAATACCTGTATATTAATATTAAAATACGAATGTACCTAATTCATAAATTCATAAGCGATCTATATTTTGACGATCTCTTTAACCTTGTTGGTAGTTTTTTTATTTATTCATTTATTTCAGGCATCTCTGACCCATAATAAAAATACCTTAAATACTATACATATACTTATCATATAATACAGAACTCCTCTGTTTGGGACTATAGGTCGTTTTGTGTAAGATTGTGCAAAAATATTTATTTATTTATATTATTATTCTTACTTTTAGTCATTCACCAATATTCTACATCCGCCTTAGTTTTTATTGCAACAAAAGAGAGAATAGAGGATGTTAGGTATCCTAAGACTATTTCATAAAAGATCCCTAGATATTGTCCCTTGGGTGTATAGGTAAATAGGTATAATAAACTTAGATATTGCTTCCGATTTTCTGTTTCTCTAGTTTACTAAACCTAACTGTTCGATACCCCATAAAAACTGCACGTTCCTATGTCGAACATATTCTGGATTGTCCAATATTTCTCGGCGCGGAGTGTACCTGCGAGCGATCGGGCGATAGTGCGTTGATTTAGTCATCTCCGGCGCACGATTTATCTTACTGCCCACTAGGTTTATGCGCACCGCAGCCTGATTCATCGCACTGAACCGGACTGATAAATACGCGGACTGATATGCGGGGTGGAATTATGTACTTGTGAAATTTAGGTTTGATTGTAGATACATAAATGAAAGAAAAGATCGCGATATGTACGTATCTTGACGTATATTACACTTGACTTACATATATAGGTATCGCCACCAGAATTCACGCAATGTCATGATTATTGAGACCTTAGGTATCTTATTTTATATATTTAAACGAGCAATTCTTGTATATATATTTATTTATATGTATATACATTTATTTCGGGGATCTCGGAAAGGGCTCTGACGATTTTGATTAAATTTGGTATGTGGGGGTTTTTGGGGACGAGCAATCGATCTCGCTAGGTCTCATGCCCGGGAAAGCGCCGGGGAAAGCGGCCGCCCAGATATTTCATTTTAAAAACTAGAGAGGCTCTTAGTTCAATTCACTACAATCTGTACACAATACTTACCTAGTTCTCTTGCTGGCCAGTTACAAAAACTATAAAGAAAAACGAAAACTGCCCCGCTCAGTTCCGGCTCTGCGCTAAAAAACGTCCCATTCCAAACTGAAAGTTTCACCCGGGCGGAGGGCAAAGGGGCGCTGCCGACAAAAGATAAAAGAGATATACAAGTGGCCCTCTAGCACCATCAAGTCGTTACAACTGTAGTAAAATATTTCAAATTGTGCCCAATGTCGTGGAAAACGGAAGTTACGCATTTTGCCCTCTCGCCTCAGATCGGTCACTCGCCCCCTCCACTGTATAAGTAGATTGGTGTGTCGTTTGTTTTACATTTCGATAAGGCACTTACTTTTATGCATAGTTGGTGCCGTTGGTGGTCAGTATAACTACTTATACATACCAAGAGGTACTTTGATTTAATAACGGCTTACAAATTAATGTCTGCCCTCATATAAAAAAAGAAAGCCACGTCGGCCGTCACTGCAGTCAGTAGCCTAATTGTCAGTGCCAACAAATCTAGCGGTCCTGGGTTTTATGCTACCTAAGGTTTTTATTAGTGTGATAAGCACATTAGTCCAGTTAATTTACATCTGAATATTTTATAGTTATAGTTTTAAACATCATATAATCTAATAGTACGGTATTAGAATAATCTAAGAAAACAGATAAATTTTAGTCGAATCTCAGCCGAATCTTAATCAGCCGCCTACATACTTATAATAAAATAACAGTTTTCTATTATTTTAATTCCATAGTGGCATGGGTTCCTATTTTATTAAATATAAATACTATTGTGTATTGGAAGACATTTTTTAACAAGTGGTTAGAGGTAGGTAGGTATATCTAGTCAGAATATTACAAAAATACACCACGCTTATTCCATGAGAGACAAGATTCCAGCTGTAGGTAACAACTGTAGCACTACACCTGTCTATACATACTCCTACGAGTATACTCGCACTTAAAATAACAATAGAGGGATAGCCAACTCCATCGAGTATTAACACTGCCGATGTAGATGTACCTACCGAAAAACAACACAATTGAATTACCAGCGGATTCATAAATATGATACATAAACCCATTAACTCGCTGCCCATTCCCAGAGAGCAACAATGGTTCACAATTAGATGCAAATATGATCCCAACTGATATTAAAGGAGGGTCATCTCGCCTGGAAAATTTCCCAAGTGACCGGACAATGGGTTCTATATTCTATGTAGTATTTATAGTTTGTTGGCTTCACTCTTATATGATAAGTTGAAAGTTCTGACTTATCGTCGCCATCTATTTTGGGCATTTCTCGGAGCGTCTCAACCGCTGCGCAGTGACTCCTTCCTTTCTTCAGTAGTCGCATTTTTTTTTTTAATGTGTTTTAAAGGACGTATGTACTGTCATAAACTAAGGACGGATAGTTCATGAATTTCATGATCAATATGATCATTATCATGAATATCATGATACAGATTTTCTCCATTTATGCCGCTTGAGGCCAGTCTCTTTGTCCTGATTCGACCTGTAGGTTACCTGTACGCTCTTACTTAATTGGTTCATATACCTAATTTTCATCGGTCTCTCCGTGTTAATTATCTCTTCTCATACAGTCATCTTGTGTTCATGTTGAAGTGGATTAAATGCCTGAAATAAGCGTGTTTATTTATATTACTAATTAGAATAATTAGGTATCATAGTTAAATAACCTACAAAACAATCTTTAGTTTAGTCAAAGTTGGTATTTGTTAAATTACGATACTAGTATATTTTTCACACTTTGTGATTCGTGTTTTTTAACGTTAGTAGGATGTATATCACACAGTCCATTTTTTTAACATTATGAATATTTGCAGTATAAATATTTGGTCGTTGGAGGTAGTATCTAATTATTATGTGCATATAGATATCGCTAACAAATACATTATAGCGATTTCAATTACGATCGTATTTTTTCACATTAAGTTTAAATCGAATTTGTACAAAATTTTATCGAATACAATTTAAAGTAAAGCCACTTAATGACGCTGCTTAATTTAATTAAGTATGCCGAGTTAATTGAATCTGTCGTGTGCTCGGAATTGCTTTTAAAGCAGTTAGCGTTTGTTACGGAAACTGCAAACGAAATAACACCCTTTGCGTATCCCTATGTACGATCGTGTAGGTATATAAGCGACAATTTGACACGTCGTTTCAGCCTATATAAGATTCTAAAACAACACCATAAAAATACAAAAACAGATAATGCAAACTTTCCAATGTTGGACACCTGTATAGATGAGACCTATTTTTCATCCCTTATCACTATAAAATAAGTTTATGTACTTACAAGTATTAGCACTGGGACCATACTGGGACGTTCATGTTTTGTATCATCACTTAACCGAAAGGTATTGATTAAATATGCTTTCCAGGCTTATATTTAAATGTGAGATGATTTTAATGTTTGGTCTAATTGCTTCTACGGGGCCTACTTTTTAAAACCACAAAATCAAATTATTTATTTAGAAATTGGCGGCAAGACTTTGCACATAAGGGTTTAGGAAATAACCTACCTCTCTCTAATCTATATTTAATACATAATATATGTCTGTAAACTTAAAATGTAACTGGCTTAAAAAAATTGAAGAACACAAAAACCAATTCACAAAATTCGAGAGCATTTTATTCGTTTCAGGCCACGATTTCATAGATGGCGCTACGAGTACCGTATTTAGATCGATTTAGAACAAATATTATTTGACCTTAGACCTTATTAGTTTTTTTTTATTAATAATGGGATTGTTCTTGGCCAGCATCAACTCAGGGGGCAAAGATCAGCCTAAAATAGTTCTTGCCTTAAATAGTTCCAGGTTATATAAACTCGGAAATACAGAAATACAGATGGGATTACGTAGTGACTTAAATTCTAAAAAAATATTATGAAATATAGGCATCTTGTAAATCATAGTAAGTAAGTATAATAACAAGACGAGATGAACTGAGTTACTGCTCATATGATTCTAAGACTAATCGAAAATCTCTTACAGAAAGACGTTTGAGTAGCTATCAATTATTTATACTCCACATTATGCATGTAAACGGCCTTAGATGCTCGAGCAACTCATTTTAAGTAGGCATTCGGCTTTACGTTTATGTATTTTGTATTCCCTTTTATCTTTGAGGTTTAAGATTTAATTTCAGGAATATAATTATGTATATTTATAGTATGTATGATTGGCATTGTTTAGATTGAGATCAAGTTCTGCTATTAGGCACCACTACAATTGTATTTCGTTATAGTTCATATTGTTTAGGTTGTACGAGTGGATAGAACAGTCGACTATAAAAATATGTGCCTATCGTATCTATATTTAATCTGTATAGGTAAAGAATTTTTTTTTATATAGTAGACTGTACTTTAAATCTTTTCACAAACCTACTCCGAAATTAAACCATTACATGTCATGAATACTATTTAATAGTATTGCTTTATCATGCTTTGTCAATTTATATTTCAATGTAACGCTTTCAGATTTTTCTTATCGCGGAAAATAGGTCATGTCTCAATTTTCGAATAAGCAAATTGTATTTTATGTGTATGTTTTCTTTTTCCATTATTATTGGGAAACGGGACTTAATCGCGTACAATTATAACTAATTTATGTTTTTTAAGGTTTTGCCCGACGTTTCGAATGTAATACAACATCAACTAGAAATTTTAGAAATAAAGGAAAAATTGAAAAACTCAGGCACCGAGCAGGATTCGAACCTGCGACCAGCAGGCAGGCAGCTGCGTTAGCAGCGTTACTGCTTAATACAAAATTAATACAACATCCGTGGTCGCGAGCTGACTGGCGTGAGCGGGTATCCCAATAATAATGTGTGAAAATCGTGTAGGTTTAAATCAATGCATTTTTTTATTCTGTACAATTCTTTAACTATAGAACTTCATATTACCCGAATAAAAAGAAGCATATTTATTTCTATTTAAATTAAAATGTGGCTTTCAGAAAGCTCGCATGTCAGAAGCTCCGCCACACGGCCGGTAGTCACGCGAGCTTAATCTGCTAATGAGGTGAGGGCTTTTAGCTTATTTACAAGCTTTCATTCTTTTTGTTTAACTGACTAAAAGCATCTGCTTGTACGGGTTTTAATTATGTATCTTTTTGTAATTGTTCGTTTTTTCTTTTAAGATAATGTAGTTTGCGTATAGTCAAGAGCAAAAATATGTATACATTTTTGGACCTTATTTCAATGGAGTAAGGTGAAAAAATGTATACATATTGGTGCCCTTGACTGTACAATAGAAAATTCATGGTTGACTGGTTGGGTATACAAAGTATTCATTTGATATCATATACGATACCTCAATATTTACAGGTTGTTGTAATGTTTAGTCTTAAGTGAAACCCGGGATACAACCGGGAAAATATTAAGAAAATTATGATGATTATTATGTTCATAGAAGTATAATATTATACACTGTTGTGTTGGTTTTGTATTTAAAATAATATAAAAGTACATAAACCAAACCATGAGAAAATATCTTCTGATTGGTCGTAACTTCATCCTACGAGTGGCGAACATTACCATTCGAAGCCATAAAATATCTGTTTTTAAAATGATTTTATCGCCGTACTGAAACCATGCTGGGATAAGTACAAGATTTAGTTTAAGTAGGTATATGTTACGTAGTAACTATTGGTTGCCATTCGACGATATACTCGTAGCCTTGTACGTCCTCGCCTTAATACTAAATGAAGCTAGTTACTTTAGATAAAACGTTTTGATATTAAAGCATAATATCTAAATTCGCATAAACAGATACGTATCAGTAAACAAAGCATCCATCGCAGACTCCAAGGGTCCACATGATCCGGCGTGCATAATGTTATCCGAAATGAAACATAAATCGCCTCCACGTACTATATGGACGATTAACTCCATTAACAATGGGTCACTTCGGACCCCGTCCAATCAACAAACCCTTTACGCCGCTCCAACTTACCTAGACCTCCCCTACGCGGGCTGGTCGAAGATTAAAACATAAACGCGTTCTCCTTTTTATCAGTACCAAAGTTTATTTTACGCTGGTCGGTGCATCAGGATTCATGGTGCCCCCACGCCCCCCTCAGATGTATGGTAATGGTCGCGCCACAATACCATACCCGATAAATATGTTCTGTACGCGGCTACGTATGCCGATTCGCGTACTGCGCGCGATATTTGTATTGTTTATGTCGTATTAAATTGTTAGAATGTTGCCCGTTACTGCGAGCGTATTCGGTTTGTTGTCCTAAGTTATGTAGGTATTTATTTGTCCGTTGTATAGGTATTGTTTTAGCCGAGTTAGAATGGAAATGGTTGGAACAATACGTGACATAAGCCGGTTAGGTTTGTTTACGTTATGTTCATGTAGAAAAATATATAAATTGATAGTGTCTGTTTTGCGATTACCTTGTCAGGCGTCAAATTGGCACGTCACATCTCACGAGAATTTCGCTGCTAAGGAAACCGATTTTTGTTCTGATTATATACTTCAAGTCAAGTCATTAATATCGACTAAAACCAATAAGTAATAGAAGAACAACTATTATGTAATCCCTAAACGCAATATTTCGCTACCAAAACATCAAATTACTTAATTTCTATAAGTATACAACGGTAAAACGACGCTTCTCAACTGTGACCCCACTTTCAAGTGTCAATTAGTATGATGCGTTTCCAGTGCTCAGCAGCTATGTTCCTTGAATGTTATTTTTTGTTGCTCTGACTGTAGTTAATCCCATATATAAACATTTGATCCTTTATAAAATTTTTCAAATGGTATCATAAAAAATAGGCATTTAATTAACTATTAGATGCTAAACTAAACTGTAACTATTCTTGCGGAACTAAACATTGTACTTACATAACTACTTTTTGCCCCTCATTTTATTCTTTGTTTTTGTGTTGTTTTTTTTATATAGATCTCAGATTTTTAAATCGTAAGTAGGTTAAGTATTATCATTGTAATAAGCATAATTATTTTTGTTAGAAAATGGCTGACTGTCGAGTTTCTTTCGGCGTTTCTTCTCGGCAGTGGTCTTTGAGAAACGCTAGTAGTTTTAGACTTGTAAAAGTGACATTGCGGCCTACTTACAGAATAGGGTTCATTTTATTTCATTTTTATTCATTTTATAAATCTTATCTCTCTCATTAGTCTAATTATAAACATCCAAAATGTAATCCAAACTTGATAATATTTCACATAATTTATACAGGTGTAACGTCAAGGTCCGGTTTAATTCAGGTGGGGGCTTTTATCACAATTTAAGGGAGGATTAACACACCGCTAGGCGGGCCGTATCGCGGCGCCGGCTCGGCCCGGGTATAACTTGATATAACCGGATCTAAGCGGATTAAAGCGGATTCGGGCGGATTAAATCCGCTCGCCGACAGTGCCTGCGCATTGTCGCGATATCGGCTTGTTTATTTTACGTTCTGAATTGTTAATTGGGTGAGTTTTAAATGGCTCGAGTGTGTATTTCGATTGAGTTTACCCCGAGCTGCGTCGGTATTTTATGACATGAGGAATTTATCCGATATTACCCGTGTATATTCCAATATATCTAATCCGATATTATTAACATCACGTTTCAAGTTCTTTAAAATATATTTTTATTTTTACTTTATTTTAACCCATGCATAGGTATAGTAAGTAAGTACAATGAATAGAGAACAAAATAATGCTCTCTTGCTGTAACGCTGTAAGCAATTCGGTCGCGATATTATTTCTTTACTCAGTACACAGACCACAACTAGCAATAAAACTGCAAAAGATGCAATAGGAATAAAACCGATACGACAGCAAAAACACGTATAAATAAATACCGTCGCCCAGAATCCGACCCCCCGCGGCGCCGTAGACCCTCTACGGCGTAGCACTAACATATAATCCTTTTCGCTACAATAGCAATTTCAAACTTCCTTAGGGGCTTCGGATAATCTTTCTTTATATCGAGCTACGGGCTGCGGGTCTACGGAGATCTCTTGTTCCTTTCCCACTCATTTACAACAATCGGAACAGAAAGAGATGGGCATAGGCTAAAGAAAGCACGCTTTCTCAATAAGGAGGGTGCATTAAGCGGTAATGTGTATTTAAATTTAGCCTCGAGTGTAATAATTCCGCTTTTTTAATTTAATTTCTAATGACAATGTAAATCTTGGGGTGATAGCTCTAGGGTAATGTTGCATGGCAATTTATGCATTAACTTGAGATTGCTAAAGTTGAAATGTGTTTCAGAGTTTGAGACCTTGAAAAATATTCTTTTACATGTTAGTTTCTACATTTCGTCAACATGTTTTTCTACAGAACTTTATCATTGTCATTATTAAGATTAGGTTTACTACTTTAGTCAATTCAAACAATTTGAACTTGAGCCTGTATGGTAAATAATGTAACGCTCACTAATACGTAATCAGAAAACTGCTAAAAATAAAACTACCTTCAAATTACGAAAACGCCGAACCGAAAATTTGTAATTCTAAAATTCTGATTTCACCAACCGCGTTATCACGCGGCCCGAAATTTTCAAATATAATAATCTATATCAATTTCCTTATTAATTCCAGGAGTGGCAAAACCGTTACTTTCATAGCCACTTTAATGGGTAATTTTCATAAACAAAGTCGAGAATCCCTGAGGATGCCGCCCCCTCCCGCTCTTGCCCCCGCGGGGGGGAGACGCGGGTTCCCGAGATAGAAAACAGCTCCGGAGCTCGTATAATGGGTTTTTGGAATGGCGTCGTCCATCTTACCCCCCCTGCCCCAGGAAGGATGAATTCTTATTTCCTCATCGCGTCCGGCGCGAACCCTCATGAAGATTGCCTTTTTCCAACCTACAGTATAACATAACAACGGCCTGTTTTCAATTTTGTTGGCGTTATTTCTTTTTGTTTTTCCCTTATTGGGAATATATATTTTTTTGTAACGGTCGTGCGTGGAACGGTTTTGGTAACGTAGTTTCTAGTATTGAGCACGAATTATTTTTACTTTATTATACGGTGGAAAACCAATAAATCTGATATTAATAAATACGTAAATATTAATTCTAAACCGATGAAGGTATCCCTTACTAAAATTTACATGTATTTAATTCTGCTATCACGTATGTATACATAGTTGTATGTTAAAATAATTATAACTTTATGAAGACTAAAACTGTTGCACACAATATTTCCAGTACCTAAATCTCAGCATCTGCGCTCCACCCAACTAACACGCTATAAAACAACCAAACGCCGAACTAATATGAATATGCGTAGGCTCATAAGCAGGCGAAAATCTGTGTTCATTCATGAAACGCCATTAAAGCAAACACTTAGCCAACCACCCAGTATAACATGAGCTGCCAATTCCATCATTTCCCTTTACAGATATCTCGTGGCTTGAAAGAGAAAAGTGCTTAGTTAGTACAAGAGGTTTTCTACGGAATTCTCTTACGTAACGCGTATGCATTGTATGGCAGCCACCTTCATAATATAAAGAAAGATCTAGAGAATACTGTCAATCTTTAAGTAAAATCCCCAATTCAGACGTACGAGATTAGCACGCGAGTTTAAGTACATTGCGCGGTTTTGTAGTAGTGATTGGACTCGTAATACCTCCGTGAGCCGCAGTGTAATGAAACTCACATAGGGGTCTCCGTACGTGTGTAAAGTTCTTTAGCCGTAAAATTTTAAATTCGAACGCTGTCTGAAGTAAAAAGAAAAGACATTTTCATCGAATTACGCACAAGCGTCTTAGTCGCTTTCGCCTTTATTGATCATATTTTTGTGTCGACGGAAGAAGGAGAAGCGTGTCTTGTGCTGTTGGTCGTTGGAGAGCAATCATAGCAGTTGTCTGAAATGAGTTGCCCTTAGGAGGATAAACAAGTAACGTGTGTACGGAAGCACCGGAATCTCGAATTTATATTTTATTTCTTGCTTTACTGTTTGTAGGAGATTGTAAGATTGCGAATGGGAGGCAGCTAGCTTTACTGTCATTTTGATGAAAAATATTTTTAGTTCAATTTAAGAGTCCTTATCAGTTACGCTCATATATTAGGGCCATTTTCTGTTTGAATTGACACGTATCTTGTCACTATCTAGAACAGGACTATTATTGCAACCACACTGTCATAAAATTTCAATGTATTTTTTGGAATTTTCATTAAGAAACATCGTTCCAAATCATCATCATAGAATAAAAAAATGGCTGTGTTAGTACCTATAACTTTAATAATATTATCGAATCCTTTAATAAATTTATTGGTATTAACAATACCTTTGTCATAATTTGAAATGAAAACATTTTAATACATTTTTATACCACGATGGTTGCAAACACGGCGGTACACGGCCCGTCTCATGGTGTGTAAGCATATACCTACTTGTACTGCAGCCTATCAACGCATGCGATTTCAGAAAAATCACAAACGCGCTGCCGACCCTTTATATATTTGAGGATAATGCATATATTGTGTATGAAAGTGTAAGTCGCATTGATGCTGATCTTAGGTAATATTCAACGTCAATTAAAATTCCAAAACCGCTGAAACGAAAAGTGAAAGTTTCCGTACACTTGGATCCCTGTATTTGGTTTTCCCTTATTTTATTACAACTTCAATATAAAGTGCCAATGCCATTAAATAATTATAACCTGGTAAGTAAAACCAATTGAACGCCCCTCCTTTTTCTTCCGTTTACTCTGACGTAATATAGGTTTCCTTTAATATCATATGTTATATCGGCTCTCTAGCCGTCCTCTCCCGGCGAAAAAAATATACAATGCCATTCTTTTGTTATCTGCCCTGGGATCCCAGGGACTGGTAGACGACGGGTTAACATCTGACGCAGTATAAATTCCCTTTAAAATCTGACGTACCTAACAAAGGTTCCGTTTAACATCTGTCGTATATAGGCAAAGCGGAATACACAGAAACATAAACATATTCACACAATACTAGAACAATACTAGAAGATGTGCTCTCATTCTAAAAACTGATTCTATATTAAACAATCAATGCTATTGCAACATTATTAGGTATGCAAACACGCTGCCAAACCCGTATAGCAAAGCTCGGTAAGATAGGAAAACTTCATTAATTCACTGGCATCTCCAATATTTTCTACACAAACTCGTCTGCACAATTGCGTATAATGTAGCCCTTTAATATCTCGCCACGTACCAAGACGAGTAACTGTGCACGTACCGCAATAATGGTACAACTGATGCTGCGTTTCATCACACAAATTGCTTTTCTTATAACTGAACGAATGTTTAAAATACGCAGCAAGCATGTGTTTTATGGTTAAGGGCTTGTTTTATTGATTTTATGAGTTTTGTAATGCTTTACGGTAAGCATAGGGGAATACTACCTACATGTTACTGGGCTTCGATGGTGAAGTTAGGTGTATTTTATAGTGTGAGCCTAGGTGAGGGGAGAATGATTGCGGATCAATCCAGTATAAGACTAGGTATAAGGTAAACGTCCCTGTACTGGACACCTACCCAATATAATGGCACTTTCAATCTTATGTCATGTCATGATGGCAGAGTGTCATCTATTGGACACTAAGATGTCGAGCACTGGGACGTTGACCTTAATAGGAATCGGAATAAGCGGCGGCGTATTGTGAATATTTAGAAGGTTCAACAGAGGTTGATATTTAGCAGTGCCAAGACGTGTGTCTTATTCACATAACGATTTAAGATTTTTTTAAATAAAAAAATGTAGCAACTGTGAGAATATTGCAACATTATCCTAACAAAATGTATTTTTTGATATTTTTTTTATTTCTGTTTAAGTGTTTAGAGTGGCAACCTACATAACACATTTTTCACAAAAAAGGAACATCACCATAAACCCAGTAAAGACCCAAAAAAGTAAACTATCTCTTATAAAGACAATTTGGCCGCTCATAAATAAATTCAACGGAATAACAATAAAGTGGGATGTACATACATCATGGCTCCCGCCGCCTACCGCTAGGTTTATGCTTATCTTGGACCCATAAAGTGGTATTAATGCATATAAACATATCAAGAGACAATAGTGGGACTATCAGTCCTAGATTTGTGAGGACTTTGATTTTTTTGGTTTGGTTTTTTTAGGGTTCCGTACCCGAAGGGTCAAAACGGAACCCTATTGGTGTTGCCCAGGCGTCCGTCCGTCCGTCGTCAGTCACAAAATTTGTTCCGAAAAAATTTTCAACTTCGCTTTGACCTATGAACTTGAAAATTGGTGATTATGTGTATTTATATTAATTTATTGATAAATCACATTTTTAAGGTTGGTTCGGAACCCTAAATGTAAGAAGTCCGACTCGCACTTGGCCGGGTTTTTTACTGATTAATCTGTTAAGAGCTTCTTCATTGTGTTCATAGATGGCGCTATTGTGTTAAGCAGAGGTCTTAGTGGCATACGAGTTGAATGCTACAGTGATCTCTCCATAGTGAAACTAGCTACAGCAGTCTCATTATTTTAAAGGTACGCCGCAATGTATTAGGCATTAGCAGTTTATATATTAATTCCTAGTCTCTGGTACTATCATGTAAAATAGGTAATAAAATTAAGTAACAGTTTCAAGGGTACACAATACCTAGACGATTTCTGAGTAGTAATTGTAATTGAGAAGGTTTAGTTCAGGCAGTGCTGAAGAACTTAAAACTTTTCGTTTCCGTCCCAGAGTAAATATTTACAGCACTTCTTAATTATGCATCTCCATCCTCATCTTCCCGGCCGGCTACGGCGACTGGAGAGACGAAAAAAACGTCAACTTGATTTGTCATTTCACTAGACTAGTTTAGGGATTTGACCAAATCGCTAAGCCACTTCAGTGAGTTGAAAAATGAGCTCGATAAGGCAACTCACTATTAGGGAAATGACTAAATGTAGACGCCATTTTAACATCCTGCGTGATTTGATCATATCCCTTAGTGATTTGATCAAATCTCGGTTTTTATCATATCTGCGACATCTTTAAACTCGCAGTCCCTTTTTGCCAGAATTTGCCTAACGAAAGCGAGAAAAAAACTGTCCTAACCATTTCCAATTTTACAGTCACCCTACGCAGCGGATACTCGATCTTCCTTTTGCAGGCTCGACGGAAAAGTTTGCCAGATCCGTTTCCTGTGTTTGCCGTTTCTCCCGCCCCACCCCTCCCCGCGGTGCTGGCTCCCCTATATCTTCTTCCACAAATAAATACATTGCCCCTCGGGAATAAATCTGGTTGATTCGAAAAAGAACGTTTATTTGTTTTTATGGGTGAGTACGTGGTCGTGGCTAGGTAAAGACTGTAAAACAAGACACTATACCGCTCTCTAGTGAAGAAGAGGTGTAAAGATAGATCATTGAAGTTTACTTTAACTTGTTATAATGTGCGGGAAATGGAGTAGATCCTTATTAGGTATAGAACAGATCTGTTTCAAAAAGTAGGTAACGACATTACATTTCTCCTATTTTAATTAGATATTTGGTAACAAGAAAATACACACTCGTACAAGTTGCAACACTGAGGTATTTAATAAATGGTTACATATGTATTTATTTAATTAACTTGTCAATGTAAAAAAAAATGTAGCACTTAATTAAAAAATACCTACCTACACCACCCACGAAGCTAGATTATCCCATATTACGCTAATGTAGACTAATTAAATCGTGGAGTTTAAATCATAATTAAACGTGTAAAAATGCTCACATTACGTTATATTCGTTACTTTAAAGTGAGCGGTAGGTTAGCTGACTATCGGAGGATGCGGGGTATAAAAATTAATGGTAACAAACACTCCATTACGACTAGACATAACTCGGGGGCAAATCTCGAATAGTTAGAAATAGCTCTAAGTACTGGATGTGACAAGAAAACTGGAATTTAATTTCATCAAGTACGACATGGGAGTACATGTTGTAGAGTCTGACTAACGAGTCGTGGCACATGCATTTTTCCAAATTCTGTATATGACAACAATTCTATACCTAACAAAAAGCGGTCAGTTCTAAGCACCTATCAAGTTGCTATGTATTTTTGTTACCACATGCGTTTTTTTTTTAAATTTTGCCGCATTTTTCTTGTGCCGGCTCGTTAGTCAAACTTAGTGTTATTTATATACAACGACGGATTATTGACGGGAGCTCTTCTTCTTTCCAAAGGGGAAGTAGGCATATAAGTAGTGGTGTTATTATCGCTGCGGTCTCAAAAAAAAACAGCGTATCCTCGGGAGCTCTGATGACTATACTCACTATCAGGAATACAACCCTACATATCTAAAGAGCAAGTACGTAGGTACCTAGTGGTGTTGTTATGGCTGCGGTCTTCCGTAAGGTGTAGGTACTTCCCGAGTTGGGTTGCTCGCAATATCGCATCACATAACAAATATATATGAGTTTAGGTAGTATTTACAGTATCAGGTCTATAAAAATATATGATACTTGATGATACTTGTGATACGCTAGGCGTAAGCCTTCACTATTTGAGATAAGAACGGTGCAAGAATAATGACAGATATTTTAAACCTCACTTGTCCACGGGATACCTCTGACCTTATCATTCGTAAAGTTATAGCTCAATCCAAACTAATATTATAAATGCAAAAGTGTGTCTGTCATTTACCTCTTCACGCTTAGGTAAACCGCTGAACCGATTTAGATGAAATTTGATATGGAGTTATTTTGAGTCCCGGTAAAGGACAAAGGATAAAGGGAGTGGAAGTTAATATGGAACAGCGATGACTAGTTAAGCGCCTGAAATAAAAAATAGCAATTACATTCTCATCGACATGTATACCCTGCGCATCTTGACCTATGGAGCTCAGTCATATATATAGTCATAGATCATGGAGCGCAGCATCTTAGGTATCAAGAGGACTGATCGAGTCCAGAATACCACGCTGTGCTCCTTAACACAGATAGCAGATGTGGGCAAGAAGACCGCCTTGCTCTTGCTTAACTGTTACTGGGCCATATGTGTGCCGTATGCATCCACAGAGGGGGGCCCATATGGCTGCTTGGTGGTTGCCCAAGACGGACACAGGCGGCGAGGCAGGCCCAGGCGAAGATGGCGGGATGACCTGGACGCATTCGCTAATGAAATATTCAAATATTATGTATCTATATTATGTATGTATATATTTATTTATTTGTGTAGGTCTATGTAAATATATTCTGTATGTATAGTAAATTTTCCAGTCGGTATTTTTTTTTCTTTTCTTTTAAATTTAGTTGCACCGCCTACAATCTTTCTGCTTAGCCTGGAGGTTGACTGGTAGAGAATGCCTCATGGCATTAAGTCCGCCTTTTGTACTTGAATTTATTTTGTGCAATAAAGATTAAATAAATAAATAAAATAAATAAATGATTGGTGGGAAATCGCAGGGGACAGAAATGCGTGGAAATCCAGGTGCCCAGCGGTGGGACACTCTATCGGGCTAGATAAAAAAAAAACCGGCCAAGTGCGAGTCTGACTCGCGCACGAAGGGTTCCGTCGCATTATCTTTAAAAACGGCAAAAAATTACGTTTGTTGTATGGGAGCCCCCTTAAATGTTTATTTTATTCCGTTTTTTAGTATTGTTATAGCGGCAACAGAAATACATCATCTGTGAAAATTTCAACTGTCTATCACGGTTTTTGAGATACAGCCTGGTGACAGACGGACAGACGGACAAACATAGGGTCCAGTTTTACCCTTTGGGTACGGAACCCTCATAAAAAATCTAACGCGCGACTTTCACGCGGACGAAGTCGCGGTCAAAAGCAAATCTTTTATATAAATAGTATCTAAGGCACAAAACTGCTTTATACGTAAGTATTCATTTATTCATATTAAACCCGCGGCCACTTCCATGCTCCCTAAGTCGGCGGCTAAGCCACGCTGCAGTCAACAATGGCGCCGATAGTGCCACAATAAACCGCCTCAAATGGCCCGGAACTTTCCTCTAATGGTTTATTTAAAAATCTCACAGTTTTCATTCCATCGAATAAATCGTTTTTTATAATGTCTGAGACATTACCCGGTCTCCTTTATGCTATGTTTGCGTTTCTTGTTCGCATGATTTAATGTCGTGTTTTGGTCGCCGTTATTGCAATGCAGTTGTTCCACGCCTTAGTAGTTGTGACATTGTAAAAACTGGTTAATGTATTTTCAAAATGAATGAACAGGAAGACGTATGTAGTAGAAAAAAGACCACTAGGAAAAAAAACATCGGTTTACTGAAATCAAAATCATTTATTAAAAAGTTACAGTAAGCCTAACTACTACTCGAGTACAGTGGGCCAACGAAAATGTTGAGCACTTTATTACTTTGTCAAATTAAAGAGGTTTCAAATTTTATGACGTTTCAGTCTAAATATTTCTTAGATTTTGATGTGACAAGGTTCTAAGTATGCTCAACATTTTCATGGGCTGACTGTACATTCAAGCTACTTCTACTAAGATATTTAAGGTAATAATTTATTACCATTTTATTACACGTAGAATGAATTTGCGAAAAAAAACATGTTGAAGTCGGTGCCAAGCCAAATAATTGGGAGCCCCTCCTCCGAGACGTAGGTACGTAAATTAATAATAGGAAAAGTTTTTGTTTGGTTGGTTTAACTTTTTAAGGTTTATTTTATTTCATGAAATGAATTTTATTTTTATTTATTTATTTATGACATTTTCTTTACTCACTGAATGGCCATACATACCTACACAAGTTCTACGGGGACGAAGTCGTGGGCAAAAGCTAGTCTTTTATAAAGATCTCACAAAGCCTCTCAAGTCAAAAGAGATCTGTCAAAGTAATTTTAACGTCACTACTCACTAGTATTCATTACAGTACTTAACCTAACTTTTACATCTCCACCCTAAAATCACGGCCAAATTTCCACTTATCGTCGCACGTTCGCAGTTTTACTCTCCCAAAATCCTCTTCATATCACATTTGGGGAGTTGCGAGCGCAAATACTGCAGTATCGACGTCGTCAGGGTCCAGACAATCGCGTTTACGGCGCATAAAAGTTAGTCTTTATAGGCTCTCCGTATATAAAAGTGGCGTTTATGCCTTTTTAATTAATTGTCGTGTCGTTAAATGCCATATCAGTTTTGTCGCTGACACCGATGGCCGGAAAATTGTTAACTGAGTAGTGATTTAACAAAAAATGGGCTGTAAACATGAAAAGCATAAAAAAAGTCGTAAATGCCGAAGTAAGTTTTATCGATGGACAGATTTAAGCGTATTGGCCCTGAATTTAATGTTTCCTTTATAAATTTGCTGATTTATTTCGAATAATTTAAAACTGCATTAACTAGAAGTTATTTCGTAACTAATATCTTAAGTAAGGTAGGCTCGGAGTTTAAACCGGTAATATCTTTATCACGTCGGCGTTTTGAGTTAAGACACCCAATTAATGGAGTCCAGTAGGCGGGGTTCGATGTCTTCATCCATTATAAATTAGAAAGGTATAATGTTAAGCTAAGGGCCCGACCTTAGTTGTAGGGAGGCAGTCCCATTAGTCACAGCGTGATACCGGCTATTAGAAATAACTTACTAAAGCCATCGTATTATAAATAAAACCTTCTCAAAATTATTTCTCAATACCAACTTAAGGTTCATAGCCATCATCTCATACAAAACAGATATCTGCATATGTAAGAATAGGGTGCAAAATGCTGTGCAGCAGTCGTAAATTGGAAATGTTCTGGTAGAATAGTTGTAGAACTTCATTGAACGTCGTTGTTAAATATGATCGCAGCATGGTATTGTGTTGTTGTTAGATTTATAAAATTGGTATTACATGTAAAGTTGTGCCACCTTCACAATTAAGTGTTTTGAGTCAACTGTGTTTATGAAAAATAAGCTAAATAGGTAAGTAGATATTGAAATTGCTAAGCAAGGCTAGATTTTATTAGTAACTCTGTGAGTATTAACTAAATAAAACTAACTTAAAAACTTTAAGTATGGTTTTAGCTTTAGCATATGAAGTCCGCTAGCTACATACCTAATGTATATTTCGAGATTTGTGTAAATATAATATGTAAGTTCTATTGATATTTTGTATAAAAATTAAATAAACGTACTACTCATATTTGATCAGTGTCGTTGATAATGAAAAATATTAACCACTGATTCTACAAAAAAAAATGTCACAGATCAAGGTACAGGTAAATTACTTTCGAGACGTTTTTGTATTTGTAGATGTGTATGGACAAAATTTAATGGCGTGTAATTTTTTTAATTTTTTTTAAGTGTGTGTAAATTTAAATGTAAAATCCCTGTAAATATACAAATACTACTACAAATGCAAAAACGTCTCGAAAGTAATTTTCCTGTACCTTGATCTGTGACATTTTTTTTTGTAGAATCAGTGGTTAATATTTTTCATTATCAAGTCCATTTGAAAACTGACTTTAATTGCATGATCCAGGAACAAAAGCCCGGCAAAAAGCGTTCAAAAATGATACCTTTGCTTTCTTTTTGCACGGAAAATTTATTGCAACAATCACACTAAACGCTAACCCTGCGCTGCCGTTGGTATTTTCGAACCCAATTAATTTCACCCCTCTTTTTTACCCCGTCAACAGTAAAGAGTACAAAGTGGCCATACACACAAATACAAGTGGCTATAAAATGAATGTAGCTGAGTCAGTGAGCGTTCACATTGCGCATGTGCAGTACATTCCGGTACTTTTATTGATTTCAGTAGCACTAACGGCCCATAAGGCCTGTGCCGGACCGGGTTTCCACTCCATGCCCCTTATTACGTACCCACCGTTTCAACAGAATTTAACTTGTTAACTTTTTAAGTGGGTCCTTATTGAAAGTTTTAGGAACTTTTGTGGACTTATATTCTAGAATACGTATCGGTTGAATGGAATGAATGTAATGATTACATATACGTTTGACGACTGTCTTCATACTACTAAATAAGTCATCGTTATCATCATCACAAATTTAAGAGCCGCGCTCTTGTGGAGCAATCGCAATTATATATTTTTTTTAGCCACTGCTTTGAGCTCCTGTTATGAAATATATACGCCAGCGCTACAACTGTCGCCTTCCTCTTTTATTTTCTATTTTCCTCTCAATTTTTAACGGCGGAGTTAGTACTTGGCTTTAATAAAATAACTTCTGACAATGGCAATACAAAATAGCGAAAAATATAACTAATCGAATGATAAACAATTAAAACCACTTCCTTTGCAGCCACGCTAATGTTTACTCGCACGACTTTCATTAATACCCCATTAAATCCACTGGCACGTAATATCTGAACCGGCCCACTTCCTAATAAAGGCTATTTGTCTTCCAAAACAAACGTTACCAGTTCGGTAGTCAATAAACACCCAGCGCACGTATTTTGGGATTAACTACGAAGGGAGTGGCCAATCTTAATTGTCGCATTCCGTGTGGGTTGATCCACCGGACTTTGCAGTGTATTGTTTCTGCACTGCTCATTAAGAGGATTAACTTTAATTAGGTCCCCATCTCAAAAAATCGTAAGAAATGCAGTCCGTTGATAATTTTATTAGTTACTCCCAAGCGTACTGAAACATAGTTACACAAGGCAAAGGTCGACTACGCTTGATATACTTTATTACTAAAAATTTATTATTGCAAGAGTGGCAACATATATTTTCTGAGATTTGTTAACGTTGCAGAAAAGTTAGAATTTCAATTTAATAGTGATATCACATTAAAATGTACATGGTATTTAAGATAATCACTGTATCGCCTATTTCCGTCAACCATGCTTCTACGAAATTAGAGATACGAAAATTGCCTCCAAGAACCTTGTCCTCCAGTAATAGAATCGAAGGCAGGGGTAGTCAACCCTTCAAAAAGATATGAAAAGACATTAGCGGTGACCGTCGCATCGACTAACGGCGCGACGGCTGCGCAGCCTTTATTAAAACAAAATTACAAGCCACAGATTGTCCAGAGGCATTCGGTTTTCATTTTGGTGTAGAAATGCTTGTTTCAAAATGTTTAATACATCTGAATAGGCCGGGTGCATTTAGTTTGAAATTATATTCGAGGAAGTTAGGTTTTGTTCGTGGCTTCGAATTCATTTCTCTTCATTCTTTCAATACGTTTTGCGAGGCCGCTACTTCTAGGGTAGCTAACGTACCGTCGACCAACTTGATTTCTGGGCCACTTCGTACCTTGTCACAGTAGAAAATCTATATGTAAGCCGCTGGAGATCTCAAATTGATGTCACTGTGACAAAGACGAAGTGGCCCAGAAATCAAATTGGTTGACATATTAGTACCTACCTACGTGCCTCCTAAATATGTTGAAATGCGGAACAGCTGCGAAAGCGATGAACCGAATCGATGTGTTGAAGTTGTAGTGGGTAACGGCTAATGCTAAATCAAGAAAAATAATAACGCCGGATATTGCTTACAGGGTCTTATGACCCTAAAAGCAGATGAAACATTTTACCACATATGATTCCATAAACCAAATTGACCTCAAATTTTTTTAATGTTCTGAATACCACCACCAAAGATTCTCCTAGTCTGATCTGAGAGAGCCGCCCAATTTTATCCAAATTTTATTGCTAACTGTAAAATTGAACATACACTGGGATCCGTGGAATAAGTAAATCACATTAACAGCAAGACTTTACAGATGACTTCATTGTATTTCCAATAATGTCAAACTTCGATCTTTCTGTGTCCTCGGCAAAAAATCCAATTTGACTACATATTATCTTACTATTGGAAGAATGGTTCATATAAACCTAAAAACCTACCTAACCCAAACTTTCATGGTCACAATATTAACAAAGGCATCTGATAACCTCTCCTAGTCTCTTATCTAAAGCGTCGGTTAAATAGTTGATGCCTACTCGCACTGCACGCAGGCCGGAACCGACTGCCCCCCGGGTCACATCCACTAGTTTTTCCAAGCATATCTTATTGCCCTTCTGTTGATTCCCCGGACCGTTAGTTTCATCGCCCGGGGCAGGGTCGCTATCTCGCGAATTTAGGGGAATATGTCTTGGAGGAGTTGTTCTAAGTTTTACTTGTTTAGTTGACACAGTTGCGTGTTTGTTTGGCTTGGATTTACATAATGTACATAGTTCTTGGATTGCCGGTACAAATTTAGGTGATGTTTATGTTTTCATGATTACCTTGAACTATTAGCTTCACTGTGTTCACACATCATCATCTTATATTTATTTTATACCTCAACATTTATAGGAAGAAAATTAGATGACACAAGTTCTGCCTGCATCTCAATCATGCAACATCATCTTTCCGAAGAAATGTCATAAATTAGAAAAAAAAATATGATTATATTATTTGTGCTTTGTATATCGCTCAACATTCATGTAACTTAATCGTGTTAGGTATTTTAAAAAGGATTAATATTATTCATATATATCAACAAGGTTGCAAGCGTCCATAGGCTGCGGTGATCGTTTACCATCAGGCAGGCCATTTGCTCGTTTGCCAATGACAAAAAAGGTACAAACATTGTTCACGTCCAATAAAATATAGGTTCAATTATAATCTTAAATCTTAAATAAAATTGTAACATCTCATTTGACACACCCCTAATTTAAAGTGCTGAGCCCATTTCGAAGATTTATCCCTCACTCCAGAATCCGCGGAAGGATTAAAACATGCAAATCAAACAAGCAATATAATATAGGGTTGCTCCCTCCGTCTCCCCTCGTCTTATTTATTCATCTGACTAGGAAAAAATTTTGTTTTGTTTACTCTGAGATAGGGGAGGTCAGGCCTCAAACTTACTCCATTTGTCTACGTTTGCGATATTTTTACTCGTTTTCGCCTAGAAATATGCATAGCGAGAAAATTGCAATAGGTACGCATATAATACCTATAACTTAATATTTTAATATGAATTTTGAAAATAAGTCATATAAGTTAGGTTAGACGTTACACGACACATATATGTCTCATTTGTTATTGCTGTATAAATTATGTCAAGCAGGAAAAAAATATCCGTTGAACTGTATAAACATACATTGTTGTGCAGAGTGCAGGGTCAATTTTTATCTTTACAAGTCTACATTAATGTATACCTATGACCACTACTACACATACGAGTGCAATAATACAATAATACACATACTAGGTACGACACCTAGGTATCTTTGTTAGCATAAACCTAGTTCAAACAACCTACCACTATGAATAAACCATTGTTTAGTCACAGGTACTTTCGATTCTGTAGTATAGTACCTACGGGGAAAAATAACACATACTTACTATGGCAAACCTGATTTATTGAAGGAGAGGTACAGCGTTTCGTGGCCCAAAGGCCAAAGCCTAGATGGCGACTGCTTGACGTCTTGCACCTTCTCGTATTTATAAGCTTTTAGGTAGGTAGGCAATTTGAATTAGGTACGAACAATCCTGTATAGCCATAACATCGTAGAAGTTGGAAATATAACCTCTACAGTAGACTCACACTTGGTCCTCTAACATGAACCTAGACTATTTCAAATGTAGTAGAATTGTGTAAAATCTAGCATATCTAAGCGGCGCAGAAACGGCACCCTCCTCTAAGCCTGGCTGCCTTACAGAGCTATCTCACGGACACCGGCTCTCAAACTATGGGCGTAATCTTATCTTACGTACTGTGCTTATTATTATCCTCAACTTGGGTTATTCATTTCATTCTCTTGGCGATTTTTATTTATGTAAATTTCACCTACTTACAATAAAATATGATTTTTTATTTATTTCTAAACATGTTAATCGAATAGGCACCACTTTCGGCTCATTTAGTACAAAACAAATTTTGGCTTCCTGTAATGCACGCTGTGTTCACCTGTAATTGGTGGCGCAATTAGATTTAAACTATATGCATTTCCTTGTACTTAATGCTAATTACTGTTGTTGCCACTGTTGGTGATCCTAATAATAAAATAAAATAAAATAAACTATACCACTTTAAATTTTAGCTGCCAGGGGAATTTGAAAAAACGGCAAATAAATGATTAAAAATAATAGTTTTTTTCGTATTTTGCCAAGATTTTACATGTTTTATTAAGCAAAAAGTCTTCAGAAATATAATTTTTCATCAATAACTTGAAATATTTTCGAAATTGGCAGTATTTGTGGAACCCGAATATATTATTCTAAACTTTAAAATGATGTACTAAACGTGTTATTTTAAAAACACACAATAAAATTAAATTTAAAATACATAAATTATTACAACTAATTGCTGATCTAAGAAAAAATATTTATTTTTGATAGAAAAATATAATAATCCTCTGCAAATAGCCAAGGGAATGAGCCCCAGAGGGAATGATAATCAAGTTAGTATTTCGTCGATTCCACCGAAACTGTTATTAATATAAGAATTGTATTATCTTAGCTGTTGTCAGCTGAATTTCCAAGTGATCATTTTCATAAATATGTAAATTTAAATAATTTTTTTGACGAAAATAATAAGTGAATTATATACCAATATACACATCATTATGTTGTATACATAGCTAGATTTAGTGAATTTATGTCACAATATATAACAAAAAATTAAATCAATCCCAGAAATTAATTTACGGGTTTTAAACTCCGAAAACTTTGGACAACCCCGCCCTTTCCACCCCAGCGCTACCCTTTTTAAGGGGATTTCTTTATGTTGTGAGAGCTCATTCCAAGCGTCCATCAAGACTATTCCGAGAGTCGTTACGGTCGGGCGAAATGTACCGAAATCATCGCTTCACTGCCAGCCCGTGTACCGACATATTGTACCTACCGGGATATTGTAATAAGGCCGGCGTTTGATTCAATTATGGCCCCCAATCGATTATATCGGTGAAGATTTCGGTGGCCATCTCTTTACAAGTTTACCGAAAGGTTTTTCGATTATAATTAGAAGTTTGTTGTTAGGTAACTGTTGCGAAATGTGCCAAAATTATCGGTTCACAGGCAGCGCGTGTATCGACATATTGTACCAACTGGGATATTGTAATAAGGTCGGCGTTTGATTCAATCATGGCCCCAATCGACTCTGTCAGTAAAGATTTCGGTGACGGGTGATAAACTACCTATAAGTTCGTTTACTTATTAGGTAAATAAACTGTTACGGGTAGGTTTAGTGGTGACTTAGATTTTTTTCCACCAAAGGTGGTATTATTGGTGACTATAAACATGAACCCACTGAGAGTATTTATACCAGGTATTTTTACGTCGTTGCCCATTCATCGGGGGGCAGTTGGCAATATGTATAATTGCCGGGCCGGGCCCGGTCGCACGTCACCGGGACGACCGCATATATCCCGGTAATTGGAGCGCCAGCCAGTATCCCACTTTCTTTATTGCGAATAAAGTACCGCACTGGTACTGTTTTTGATACTTGGTGCGTGTCTGAAGTGGTAGCGAGTATTACAAAACTTATTCCGAAATTACCATATAAAACCTTTTTTTTTAAATGAACAAACCTTTTCTTACAAATGTGTTTGCCCCTTACTCACAAACACAAATGACAAAGTTAAAGATAGAAACAAACTAATGTTGAATTAATGAATCAGGAATTACGAAACAATTTGCTCTTAAACATTTATTATATTGAGCGGAAATAAAGTTAGAAATACTTACCAAAGGTTATCTACACTTTCTCAGATTTATATAATCAATCAATTCTCTAGCCATAAAACAGACTGTATTATTTGACCATAATTCTGATTTTTCAAAGTTCTATCGATTGCTATTTAAAAAAAATATTTAATATACAATAACAATTTACAGAGCATTCGGTTTCATTGCTGTTGTAGTACAGTCTTTTAAAAATTAACTTTCCTTTAGTTATGGTTACATATCGAATATCCCCAGATACGACGAACGTCGACCTATGTTTAACAAATAAACACCATTAGTTGCCTTTGACAGAAAATGCACCTTGAGTTGACGTGTATAAACTCTCTCCTTGGCTATACGCCTGCCTGATACGGCCGCTGCAGCTCGTGCCCTGCGCCGGAGCCTCGGAGATACTCTCGCAAAATTTACCGATTCAACTTACGATTATTCTCATTACGGGAAGTGTTCCAGCGACGCGAACGCTTCATATCCGGGATTCGTACGTCGGATCCGTAATTGTGTTGTCGGAGTGCCTGTTTATTCAAATTAAATTGGTTACAAGTATCTAAAATATGTTGCAAGTGAAATTATTTGAATGGCCTGGACGGTTGCCCGACTATCTTTTAACATAATGTTAAAGGTAGGCAAATAATATAATTTTTACAATGGATAACTATAACATTTATTTTTTGGATCATTCACATAACAAATGACATTACAAATCAAATGATACCTACTCTAAGCACAAGGAACACAATACCTATTTAAGTACTAAATCAATTGTATCTAAATCATTATCGATTTTATCATATTTGTAAACAGCCTATCAGTATCTCAGGTTATACTACATTTTATAATTTGTGTTTGTCTAATAAAATTCAAATGGAAATACAGCTATAAATTTCACATTAATTAACACTAACTTATACCACAACTTTAACAACAAGCGTTTGCTACGAATGTGTAAATCTGCCAAGAAATACTTATTAATCAACCCACCAGCCACCACTAAGTACTTTTACTTGCGATGTCAATGCCGACGGCATTTTAATTCACCTCGAGGTAAAAATATTCCAGTGTCACTTGTCCTTTTAGTGTTGTTTATATTTTGTTTTGATTTCTTTGTTCTCGATGTTGTTTATTACAACGACGTTCCTTTGTTTTGTCACCTGCATCCATACGTCTCGGGGTTTTAATTAAGTCGATGCGTCAGACCTGTAAAAGGAAATAAATAACAGTTATTTTTGAGGACAGTCAGTTACATTGATGTGTTGCATTACGACTAAAATTAGACCTTTATTATTTTACAGCCTCCTCCTTGGTAACGGATGGTCTATTTCGAGTGTGCTAGTACTTAATATTTGCTAGCGAAAAATATAGGAAAACTAATTAGAGATGTTAAATAGTTCACCTTCTGGGTGAACTCGCTCCATCCCTGTCTTTACCCTTGTGCTAGATGCTGGCCAAGAGCTAATCCATTGGCAAAAAAATGCACAATTTAAAAGAGTATAAAGATTTCAAAATTCGTATCTACTTGAAATTTAGCGATTTGTTGCAAAATCCTTTTATTTTCATAAAATACTGCCTGTCTACCTACCACTAATTCTCCCACCCGTTAAAACTAAATACTAAATCCAAATTAAACAACCGCCTACGGCCTACGGCCTAGATAAACCTTCTACCGATATACATGCAATGCCTATAAATCTAAGCATAGTATAATATACCTATAGGTATATCCTACGGGCGCGGCCTCCCATCCTCCCAATGGCTGCAATGAATATGTATAAGCGTTAAATGTGCCAAGCAATTAAAGCGAGCCTGCGGTTCGGTGATCTGACCCTAGCTACATATATAATATGTATATACCTAAAGGGGATAGATAGGCATAAATTAATTAGGTGTGAATTTTATGCGTAGATAATAGCTGTTGAACGGCATTTAGGCACCATCCCTGTCATCAGGAACTCAGGACAGGATTATAACTAGAGAATAAAATAATAAGTTAAAAATAGGAATTCACAAATTTTATTTAAAACTTTAAAATCAGCGTACCTCTATAAGAACATTCGACGAAACAACATTGGATTTGTGTTAAAAAATAAAGGAAAGGTGAAATTTATCTGTAATGGCCGCCATACGACCGAGTCGACATTACAAGAAAATACACTAACCTGGCCAGAAATCCCTGATCGCTACGCCAAACAATCCCTTGCACGGTCGGTCAGGGACTTTAGCCCAGAGTGTGGCAGAAAGTGACTGAACGTTTGCAAGGACCATTTCAAAGCGACGACGGTAAGGAACTTTTGGCCCACGGCTTCGTCATATAGAGTTGTCAAGGGCGGGGTCTAGTGATGAATTGGAAACATTGTGAGCGGGTTGGGGAGAGGGGGGACTTTTTTGAAGGGAGTCGTAGGGGTTCGAGGGGAGAGGGGTGATTAATGTTCCCTCTAGATGGAAGCCATGTTCATTATAGAACGAGAGAATGTGTTAGGTCGACTTAGTAAAATATTGTTTTCGACTACCCGAAGCGGGTGTATTATTAGTTCATTATTTTAAACATGTTTATCTCTTCCGGAGATAAAAAATGACATGTTACTGATTATGGTCCGTTTCTTGAATAGATGAGACATTTGCGGTTGTTTTGGAAGCCATAACTTGTTTCGCCGTCGGATGATAATCGGAGAAGTTTGTTAGACACTTATATTGTGTTTATAGCTCTATTAATATTGTAATGGGTTGTTACAGATCCTTATTAATTTGAGAGGCACTCGATATTTTGTTGATAAACGCTGTATATTGCCTTTGGGAATTTATTAGTAGCCGTTAATGAATGCTCTACCCATCGTTTATTTGTAAATAATTTTAGATCCAACAGATTTATTTAAATTATTTAGATGAGGCAGTGACTTCCTTGTTCCTACTTTGTATAATTGGTGGATGAGAAACTTCTTCGCAAGTAAGAATTAGGATGCGAAAAATATACAAGACGACGAATTAAGCGAGGTATCCTAGGTAGAATAAATAATTTTGCCGTAATATTACTCTCCTTTGACTAGGTACTTTAACTTTATTAAATAGGTATACAGCAAATATTAACAAGATTTCTATAATAAATAAGTACCTATACTTAAATTACAAATAACCAACTCTTTTGTCACTTGTGGGATGGTAAAAAAAGTTACTGGGCAATTGGACTCCACGACCCACTTCGACTCCGAAAGCCATAAGATATTATAATATTATTCTCCTTTATATATTTATTATAGATTTCCTATCTAACTGGTGTGATTAAATAATGTACATGCAGATATGTAAGTTAACCACAGAAACTAATCATAATCATTCATTGCGAATGGCTGCATCAAAATACCAAAAAAAACACATTGAATCTAAAGACTTAATTAAAGGTTTATATCGCTTCGCAATTAATATCGTCACACACGTTCTTACACAACACCCTTACGTAACTATTTAGTGATATTACAATAAGCGGAGAAACACGCGTTTGTCCCGTAAGCTGAATTAGAAGTGAATTATACCGCTAATATACGCCGCAATAAGAGCGCGTGGCGACGGGAGATAGCTTAGCCCCGGGAGAATGGGCTTCGGTTATATAAAGGTGCTTATGTTGCTGTTTATAAAACTACCTTTTACTGTAGATGAAATAAGTTTCCAGTTTTTATACAGTGTGTACGTGTCCTGAATAATTATATATTGCTAATACAACAGACAGGAACTTAAATAAACCGAGCCTTCATCCCCTTGTACTTAACTAAAATATTAATTTTTAATCGAAACCCTTCTCGTTAATCACAAATCTTAAAATAATGAGAAACAAATGCATAAATTATAGACATTAATAAATTGATCTCTATAAATGCGTATAGGTATGTAAAACTCAATGTTCTGTAAAACACATTTGGAACGTATTTTTTATAGTAATATCGAATGATGATTGTAGACATGGGCAATAACAGCAGTATCATATAACACTACGTTGCGCATACAGACTGCATATATGTATAACTCGTATTTGTTACTCTTGTGTTGCAGTCGATGCCACAAGAATTAGATACGGCAGTCTTTTTTTTATAGAATTATATCAAAGTTCTTTTTGAGAATATGATTTTTTTTATTATTATTACGATTACGTAATTTACGAATTACGTGTACTAAATACCTATCCATAACGCAATACGTCCCTAGATAATGAAAGCCGGTTTTCTGTTCATTGGCTCTTATGGTGGTAGAAACTATACTCCTAAAGTTTAACTTCTTTTTTTGAATTAAGGTTTAGCAAGAAATCATTGTTCTCTCATCTTAGTGTTGTAGACCCAAGCTCGTATCTACCAGCCACTTACCAGCCCTCGAGCAGCCACAGTTCGTACTCCGTAGGTACCATCTCAATCTTAAGTATTCCATTCGCACGCCGCATTTAAAATAGAAACAATGGGCCCATTAAAAATCCGCTCGGATATTTTCCGAACACCCCGTAGCACCAATAAATCGGTAGCTTTCCGTCGAAGCTATTCCCGAAGCGTTTTCTATTCCGAACCGTGCACCCGTTTTTCTTAGGCACCCATTATAAGGCGAGGGCAACTTGCCCCCGGGTAGGGGCACCACCCGCCCCCCTTGCGCCTCCGAAAGTAGAGGTTAAGTCGACGTATAGGCCGTTATGAAAGTTTATAAGTAGAATGGATGATAATTATTACACGGTTTATGTATAGGGCGTGCTTTCTGAACGATATCACCTGCTTGGAGGTTTTCGCGGCGCGATTTGAATGCAGAGACGAATTTTAAGTCAAGTTTTATCTCCTTCATTTACATTTGGCAACGACATGGCTCTTGCATGGTAATCAAATAATTGCCTTATTTTGCATGTTGGATTCTCCGACTTCTAAAAAACGTTAATCCTTTTCAGTGGAACTTATGCGAGTAGGATGAGCCAAGACAAAATCTATGGATGGAGACCTGTCTGCTTCTATGATAAACCAACTTATGCAATTTTATTGTAATCAATTATCTTCTGTTATGAAACAAAAAATATTATAATTTTGGGGTCTTATAACTCTCTGTTGTGACATTAATATTCCTGCTCAGGTGTTATACTTTATACCAATAAAGACGTTAAATTAATTCAGGACTTAAAATAACAATTTTCTTGTAGGTATTTTAGATGTGTCCAATTTGATGTGTATTATTTACTAAGAAATGAGGAAAATGAGGTATATTTTTCTAATGCAAAATAGACACATAGTTAGTATGTTCTTCTTCTGTGGTATGCTATTATAATTTATAATGCAAGGCAGTTCTAATCGTATCGAAAAATGGAAATCAAAATCGAAGCGACGTCAGATTTTCTGCCCGCTCAACCTTAGTAGCCTTAACAGTTTTCTGTACACGAGTACAGTCAGTGCCTCACGCGGATGAACGCGGCTCTATTTACATGTAAATACTTTGAAAAAGTAATTCGCGCCGGCGGCGGCGCCCTCGAGATTGCCAGCGCTACCTACCGCTGCCTCCAGGTGATGCATGATTACTGTTATGGCCGAATATAATTTTCTCAGCTCCGCAACCCATCGCCCCCTCGCCTAATCCCCGCAAAAAGCCTTCGGAATTACACAGACAGATATTTACCGCCTCGTGAATAAATAAAATTATGGCCGCAGGATCTAACTAACTCCACGATATTTATTATTATACTTATATTAAGTTGTTTATCTTTTTAATGGCCGGCCAGAGTTATCGGTACGCCAGTGGTGGATTTATAACCTCTGGATAAGGGTAAAAGAATGCCGGGATACGACTCGATTCCGACCTGAGATTGGGTTTTTAAATTTAGATGTGGTACGGACGTACTTTTCTTGTTTTCATTCAGAACTTGGAAACGTGCGCTTGTTAATGTATACCGCGATATTATTAGAAGTGAACCATGTTGGGTTGCCAAGAAAATATGAATTTCATTGTGTATAAAATATAATTTTGACGTGATGTGATGATACTTAATACAAAGAATGTTTGCGAGAAATATTGTCAACACTTACTGAAATAAACTCATATTATGTACCTATATAGTACGCACTTTAAGTCAATTTCAACATTTTGAACAAGACTTAAGATAATTACACTGACACTAATACTTTCTTGTCTACACGCGACAACGCGACATCGAGTGCAATGCTAAGGGAACAACTAAATGATAAAAAGGATTTGGTTCCGCTAGCTTGACCATTAGGTTTTTACTCCAAACACCTCAAACAATAATGCACAAAACACAGAACGGGTTCTTTGTGCAATCTATTCATTCTTATGAAACAATGCAAAGAAAGGGTGACAAACGTTCGTACCCTTTTATTGCGTTTGCAAGAAAAACAACCCTTCCATTCATGAGACAAAGGACTTTGTCTTTGGGAGCACCGTTATTTTGAGTCGAAATGTTTTAGCTGATTCTTGGAATGTAATACAATGATCCACCTACGCAACGGTCTTGCGCAATTTAAGCAGGTACTTTTTCTTATTGTTTGATGGAATAGGTGCGATAGGATAACAAAACCGAAGATAATAAAACTTTCTTTGAAGAATTTACACGTAAGTACTTCGGGGATGGTACCATTTTGGTGATTTTCTAAAGATTTCACTTATCCAAATTTCATTTAGCGTCATTTGATTGATAAATCTGTTGATAATGGGCTCTCCCATTGTACGAGTTGGGTTTGCCTCGTACGAAATTTCTGCGCGATGAAAAGCCATTTTATGCTAGAAAGCTCGAATCGAACGCTATTATAGAAAAAACGTTAATGTAGAAAATACATATGTAAATGGCACTGTTAATCCAGCGTCAATTTACTGTCCCGCCTTTCTGTTTCTTCCCGCTTCCCCTTGCGCGCGATCTTAATAAAAACAGGCCATGATCGTCATCATGCCGTTCCCAGCTCCATAACACGTTACCATAAACCGAAGTGCAACGACCTCATTGCAAACCCTACAAGGTCGTGCTAGTAAAATGTTTATGGACTATAAACTCGCCGTCTACTGTGTCTGTGTGTCAAGGACTCCAGACGAATTTTATTGACCATCTTCTGACGGGGCATGATTTACTGGCGAATGTGGAATGTTGGGATTTTTTATTGGTGATTTTCGCTTGTTTTTGATAGACGATTAAACAGTACTACGGTAACCCGTTACCGTTAGTTTAATAATTTCTACTATGAAACATTTAGTTTGGCGCTTTTTTTGTAATGGAATTTTTATATATAAACAACAAACCACAATCAACTCTTAGGCGAATAGATGCTGCAACTAACATTTATTGGTACAGGCAGATGCAAAACTTTATACATGATTAGTGTACTTAGTTACTTACCTACCTATCTTTTTCAGCTAAATATACTCGGTCCGTTCTAAATAATGCCATGTTAAGATTCACTTAAAATTAACCTATTTAAGTATTAAGTTCATATACATAACGTAACTATTATAAAACAATATTTTTATGTTTGGTTCGTGATTGAAAATTCAGAGACATCGCCTCAAGATGTAGGCACATTTGGCAACATAAAAAATACCCCTAAACGGAGGGTCGAAAATTAAATATTCGATAAAGTCAGCGGAGTTCGCGAAAGAAGTAATATCGGATGCAAGTGCCTAATGACAATTTGATGCCTTCCAAGTGCGCGCTCGTAAAAAATCACTAGAAATGATCCCATTTTGATTAAAAAATCACTGGAACGCACCCCAAACGTATATAAAGACGAAACTTCCGAATGATTTAAAAGTTTTAATAACGAAATTCTAGTGAAATAACATTATACTTTCAAATTAGGAGTGAAAATTTAATTTAAAAGAGAGACAACTCGCCGGCTGGAGGGCGAATGGGATTTGCGTCGTAAAAATGTACAAGCTCTTCTTTCCGAGAGTTTCTTTTCAGTGTGCAAAATTTATTCCGCTTAAATCTCTCAGAGGAAAATTAGAAGGGCCTGTATTTATTAAAGGAGATGGTTCGCACTCGTTAGAGGAATTTTAATCGGGAAACTTCGCCTTATGAATGCGGCTTCGGCCGGAGTTTCGACTTATCTTTTATTAGATTTCTGAGCTTCTAATTAGGATTGTTAAATTCACCGGAATGAAACCTTTAATGCCTACTTGTGTCGCTGTTATTAAACGGTGGAATTTCGATTTTCTTATTCATTATATCGTAAATGTGTTTTTGCTAAGTTTTACGTTTACCTATACGTCAAAATGCGGGAGCTGTTTCGAGCTGCATTTTGTATTTAAATATATCATTGTCGTGGTTGTGCCGACAAGGCAAATAATTATGAGTTCATTAGATATAGATACCTAAGTGGTAATCAAGCCTTCGATTGTAAGTGTATAGTAAGCCGTAGCCAATAGACACCTACAAATTGCAGTTGCCGATTGTTTATTGACTTCAGTATAAATTGTGTACAGAGCAAGAAACAAATGCTGGTCCCTCGCTCTCAACACAGCGCATCTTCGGAAACTCTAGCAACCATAACTCGCCAAGTCCCCACCAGGATGAACACCACTACATACAGAGCATTTACTGCCTAGCTAAGATGATCGCGTACCTATATGTCGGATATATAGCATTCGTCCCTCTCGCACTTACATACTTGACAGCAAGGGACGAACGCTACATATCCGACATATAAGCGATCAGCTTAGCCCCTCTGGTGTTGTTATGGTTCGTATAATTTTGGGACACTTTGGACAACAAAACGACTCCGTTGGTGAACAGTGTACACTAACGGGGTAAATATGTATGTTTTATCATGATATAACCTCGTGTTAAATGTACGCTCACGAACGCTGTGTGCTCCAAAGCACTCTCATGTATCTCTAATTAAAATGCGCTGTCGTGGCCCTGCTTATGCAAACCCGAATTAGTATATCCAACATCCAACCTTATGAAAATTAAATTGAGTGCAGTTTTTACTTCTGCCGTAGTACTTACTTCTGGCTTGCTGTACAATAATTACATAATGCAGATGGGTCCATATTGGCCCACATAAAATTCATCGTCCTAATTTCTGTTGTACTACATATTCGTACTCCTAATGATCACTCTTCATAAAAGTCGTACTCATACATTTTTTGTTCAGAAATTTCTATTACTAACAACCGAAGTCATAATGGTTAGTTGTCATACACGTTTCGTTCATAATGTCAATACCAAGAACATATCTGAACTCATAATTTTGTTTTTCATAATAGTTTCCTTCATAAAGGACATATTTCATAATATTTCGAGTAATAATGTCAATACCAAGAACATATCTGAACTCATAATTTTGTTTTTCATAATAGTTTCCTTCATAAAGGACATATTTCATAACTTTGCTAGTAATAATGTCATTACTAAGAAAGTATCAAAATTCCTAATTTCGTTTTTCATAACAATTTCCTTCATATGGAACGTATTTCATAATTTTACTGGTAAAATTGTTAAGGAACAATATATAAATTCCTTATTATATTTTTCTATGATGTTCCTAAAATTTACGGTCCTAAAAAACAAGCAAGCAATAATGCATGCATGCAAGCAAGCAAGCACGCATGCATACATGCAAGCAAGCAAGCACGCCTGCATGCAAGCAAGCATGCATGCAAGCAAGCACGCATGCATGCAAGCAAGCACGCATGCATGCATGCAAGCAAGCAAGTACACATGCATGCATGCAAACGAGCAAGCAAGCATGATTTTCAAGGCACATAAAAAAAAACCTAACCTAACCGAGTCGGTTTTGCTCCGGGAGGTTTTGCCAAGTTTGTTTGGTTATACTTTGTTGTAAGTTTTAACACTGGTGATAAATATTAGGATGTTATAGCTGTATGAATTTTGGCGTTATGAGCTCGAATGGTTATGATTAAAAAAGTTATGGTAATAAATATTAGGATGTTAAAGCTGTATGAATTTTGGCGTTATGAGCTCGAATGGTTATGATTAAAAAAGTTATGGTGATAAATATTAGGATGTTAAAGCTGTATGAGTTTTGGCGTTATGAGTTCGAATGGTTATGAGTTATGATAGTTAGCAATACGACCATTTATGAAGAATGATTATTATGGAGTAAAACTGTACGAGAAACATTTTCGGACTTCAAATGATAGGACGTCAAAAATTATGTGAGCAGAAGCGCACCCAATGCAGATGTGTCATGCATTTCCAAAGAAACTTAATACTAATATGCTCGCCCAAAAGAATAATTAAAGTTTAAGGACGGGTTGCGCCATCCTACGACTACAGATCGATATATCGTCTTAAACAAAGTTAGTAGCATTTTATCTGATAGTAAGTAATGATGAGGCGTTACATGCGTACAGTCAAGGGCACCAATATGTATACACTTTTTCACCTTATTCCATTGAAATAAGGTCCAAAAATTTATACATATTTATGCCCTTGACTGTACATGGAGTGCCTATATGAGTCGTTTTAAAAAAAATTGTACATAGTTAATTAAGGGCTTAATGAAAACAAAATTACGATCGCGTCCTTTGTGTAACGAAGATTAACCATTCAAAATAGTCATCGTTACACAAATTAAAGCCCTTAACTATGTATTTTTTTTTTGAAAACGACTCAAATAGGCACTGCATGTACTTACGCATGTAACGCCATGTGTAAAGACGAGAGGTCTTGAAAATATCCAAGTCCAAGTTTTAATTATCTGGGAGAGGAAGATAATTTCACTCTATATCTCTCGTTTACTCGTCTACTAAATAATACAGATTCTATTCCCTCAGCAAAGCAATAGCCAGCCACTTCACTTCACTACAGCCACTTCAGCGCAAACACTTACATACTATTAAGCGGTCATTTAAAAAGCTGCGCTCAACAACTCTACAGGCTTCGTTTTATTATCCATTAGCAACCGTTTGGCCGTTAAATTGACACAAGTCGATCCATAAAGATTAGTGCTAACCGGGGCGACGTGAGTTAATGACTCACTTTACCGCTCGAGGTTGCAACTTGCAGTAAAAATGAATTGTGAGTAAACTTAGTGAGGGCTAAGTTAGAGGATGGGAACGGTGCAGTGGAAAGTGATTTGCTTTTGTTTGACGTTTAATGTCTGTTTTAAGGGGATGTCTCAATTCTGTAAACCACTCTCCCTGTAAGAGAGAGACGGTTTAATGTCATCCGCGCACGATTTAAGGCGGTCTTGCACGAAATTCTGAAAATTGGCGTATTATTTTAAAATCACTAGTACTATGCGCTGAATTAGTTAAATACAACAAAATATTTATGTAGGTTAGCCTGATCCTTGCACAAGGTCATCGCCTTGTTGAAATTTGAAATCAGTGCATTTAAAATTGATAAACGATGAATATAGTTAATGACTCTCTCTAAGTCTTTATTTTTTCAATTACATTGTAGATTTTACGCATGAAACAATAATTCTTACATCAAAATGTTTGTATTCATATTCCGCGGGGCAAGAAGGGGTTCTTAAAATTCATTATAAAAATATACTCATCGAGAAAAGTACGAAAAAACTTTTTTTGCCGTAAAAATGGCAAAGTTTGATGGTATTTAACTTGGTGTCAGTGACTAGTTGAGGTAAAGTGAGATGGTATTTTGTTTAAGACTGCCTTTGTTAATACGACGAGACAAAAACACCGCAGAAAAATGAAGAATTACAGTTTCGTCAAAATTTCATGCAGGACCCCCTTAAGAAGATGCAACTTCATTCTTTGGGTACGCCAAGGACATCAAAGATCAATATTTAACATACATATTTCCTCTTATGAGAGCTTAGATGAGGTAAGTTACCATGGTTTTAACTTGATTATGTGGTAAAAGAATGTATTGTTTTAGTAGGTTCAGAGAAAAAGGGTAATTAAAACTCAACTTTGTATTTTTTATTCTGACATTAATATCAGCTTTATCTGTGTTTTTATTACTTTAATTGTCATATTAACATGACTGCTAAGATTTAAATTAATTTATTAAATCTATTTCACGGTTATCAAGACACTTCTTAGACATTAATTGCATTTTTTCTGTCAATTTCATGCAATATATAAATCACACTAAGATTTATATTGAAATCAGGTTGACGTTGAAATATTTTATTAAATACCTAACTTTTTATCATATATCACTTTCCGTTTCGCTATATTACAAATAAATTAATGCATTTTCTATTAATATATTATTATAATGCGATAAATGGTGGCAAGGAAATGTTGACTATCTTATCTATGCCGGTGGCTCTTCTACATATAACAAATAATATTATGTATTCTGCAGCAACGTTATTATTTGTTATAGTTTTCACTTTAGTGCCTATTCCTTATAAATTGTTTCTGATTTGAACATTAGAATCAATATAATTTAAAATTCATAGATAATATTTAACACAATTTTTGACAGTACATACATAATCAAGCCCTCTTATATTTATTTAGACCAGTTTGGATTTTATCCTAGAAACATATACAGGTTTGTAAAAACAATTTAACTAATCTTCTTAGTTCTAAACTACCAAAACGGAATTTAGTTTTAAACCCTAATAAACCTCACTACAGAACAAAATTTTCGCATAAAAACCGGCTCGAATTCCTATTTCATCACGGGCCACCTCCGAAAGCCGTATTATAAGCTAACAATAAGGTACCTACCGGCCTAACGTCGAAACGAATAGAAATGACCGCATTAGACCACCTTTTAACGTATCGACTTACTTAATCAACCCCTTGAGCTGTTTTCACTTGCATTAGAATATGAACTTTATTAAGTGGAAAGCAGAGATGATTTTGCAATATTGTGTTTGGATTTGATACGTGGTTGGGAAAGTAAGTAGTTGGTATTAAATCGAGACTTATCGCGGCTGTGGACTGACCCTGGTCTTATCAGGGACGCCAGTAACTTAGGCCTGGGGGCGTATTTTAAGCGCAATTGAGTTGTTGGCGGTCAGTTGATATACTGTTTAGTGAAGATGCTCAATTATGCGGGTAAAGTAACAAGTAAACGCTAAATTAAATATTTTCATAAGAGTTTAAAATAGTTTGTAAAGGTTGTCTGGAAGAGATCGCTTGTTAGCGATAAGACCGCCTGTTGTCTACCATTGTGCAATTTGTTTCTGTTATTTGTTTTTAGTGTACATTATTTTGTGAACAATAAAGAATATTTGTATTGTACCTATTGTATTGTTTGTCAGTAAATCGATACAAAAATAATGGGTGCAAATCATATCGTAATTGTTTGATTCATAAATCTTAGAATAAAGTACTTCTACTATTTTGTCCAAGATCTCTTGATGACTGCAATCGTCATATTTTAATCAAAGGCAACTTTTTGGGCATTACCAAGGCATTACCATAGAAAAGAAGTGTTTTCCATGTAATCTTTAATGTTGTTTGCTTTTGTAGTGCTTCCAAATAATGTTTTGGTTTATTTTTCATAGGTCGAGTTTCAACACGAAGGCTCTGTAGCGCTGCAAACCACAAAGGTTCGTGTCCAAAACCAATTTGAAAGCGTGGAAGCCTTCTCGGCCACGGAGTTCCGCGTAGCGCCGCTAGATGGCGACACGGACAATAAATGAAAGACTTGCCTCATTCTTTCAAGAAGAAAATTACTGTAGGGAAACCCTGAAAATATTGAAAAGCTATTTTCTAAATAATTTTATACATCGTATTATTCTGAATACATAAGAATAAAGTAAACACAAAATGCAACTTTTCTAACGTAGATAGGATAGGTAATGTTTATCTAATTAATGCCTATTATCTGGGCAATTATTTTTATTTGGTAGAGAACATTGCCAATACCCTTAAAAAGTAATTACAAAATCGAACTAAACTACGCAAGGAATAAAATACCTAAGTATGTAGCTACCTAAGTTTTAGGTAATCAAATTATAAATATGGCTAATTAATTTTGATGTCTGAATGATAAGTAACGATATTAGGTAGAACATTATTACAAAGTCGCGATTATTATCGCTTTAATTCATATTGCAATTTAAACACACAAGGGTGATAAATCGATAGGCAAGTTTTTAGTGTAAGTACCTACTTCTCATGTAAGTAATTGTATATTTTTAACGTTGAATAACATTATAACAATAGGCACATAATACGCCAATTTAACGGCTCACAATGACCACATCACAAAACCCTCACCACAACACATAAACATTGATTAAGTACTTGGTATCCCCCACTTAAGCGACGTAGGTACCCCTATGTGCGATAGCTTCACATCATTGCTAAATTGGTAACCAACATAAATCGTTCTCTCTAATTTAATCAACGCCCGCGTAATTCGTGTTATTCATTTTCTACAAAACCAATAAGCAAGATCCCTGACACTCCATACGATCGCTTTAAGAGCTTCCTGTTAGGTACAAAAGAGATAGTCGCGAGAGATCAGCGTAGGCTTGCCATAGGATGTCCATAATTTTAAGTAATGTGGGAGCGAAACGCCTTCGTTAAAGTCACAGTTTGGGTCGTTTAACGGAGAGCCAAGTCTAGTTTAATAAGGACAATGGGTAAAAAATACAAACAAGGCCGGCTTAACGAGCTCGGTTCATTTTATAAATTATGTATTTTTCTGGGAAAATTGGGGACCTCAATGACAATGTTACATTATTTAAACCTTGGTCTGATCTTCATTATTTAATATACCTACAATTAAGGTACGTATAAATAAAGTTTAAAAAAACCATAGCCACCAGTGGCGGAGCATCCATACAACTCGATTCCCGCCGGCTTTCCCAATTTTCAGCCATGCCAGTTCTTTTACTACGGCTCATGAAGAATAAGAAGGGCAAATTATTTCCGGCTTCCCCAAGAATATTTTTGACGCGCCGCCACTGATAGCCACATACCACAACCAAAACCATACCATACCAAACCATAGCATAAACCACATGTGTGAAAAAAAAGTACAAAACAATACAAACACCTGCCTTTAGTGCACACCTCAAAAAGAACACAGTACAGAACATTAGGCTCAAAGTCAAGGTAAACAACAGGCGGTCTTATCGCTAAAGAGCGATCTCGAAGAGAGTATATTATAGCATAGGTAGGTAGAAATGGAAAGTATGAAAATGAGTACCTGATAGATTCAGTGCACTATAATGTGTAAGTAAAAGAATATATTTTGCATAGCATAAGTAGAGGTTTAAAAACATAATAGTGAATTAAGTTCACTACACTCATATTGCGATGCGGTTGGAATCGCACTATAGTCTGCGACTACTTTAACTCTTCCAAGCAAATGAACTGTCACATAGAGTTATAATTTGATTTTAATTTTACGTCATTTTTATATGGAAATGTGACGTGTGAGGTAGTGTTGCCAAACCAATTATTTGTTTGACAGTTCATTTGCTTGGAAGAGTTAACGTAGCCAGACTCAACAATCATACCTATTGCGATTTCTTGTGATTGCGGTAGGTACCAAAATAATCTATTGTTGTGTTTTCGATAATGAATGTCGTTCCGAGTAATCGAACTCTTGAATGAATTAATCATAATCAAAATATACTAGCCACATCAACAATTCAAAACAGTTATTTCCATCACGGTTCCATATTTCTGTCAACAATGACAATCGAAATCCAAATACAAAATGGCGGCGGTAGGGTGACTCCCCTACCGGATATTCGCGCGAGTCCGTGTCGGAAGAGCACAGAATTATTTACGACTCCCGGGATTATTATTTATTTTATTTTTACTTTTGGACATGGCAATATTCCGCGTAATTGTACCTAGAATTGTAAAGCACCCTCGATTATTTCGAGTGCGTGCGAAAAGCAATAAATGATGCGTATTTGTATCTATAAATGTCATTAATCCGTTTCATGGAAAGGGAAATCATTGACAAGATAATTTAATTGTAATGTAAATTTGTAGTTAACATTTTATTGTGGGAATGTAACTAAGTTTTGAGATAATAGTTGATATATTTTTTTTATACTTTAGTTATTTACTCGCATTCAGTGATAAAATTGATTGTATCTAATGTATAGTCACGTGTTTTAATTTCGGACTCACTTAAGGTTGACAGTCCTGTCAAAATGTATAGAAATTAAAAAAAAAAAGTTTGCGAAATGGGTCATAAATTAAAGCGCGCGACCGTGGGTAATGTATGTTTATTGTATAATTGTATATTAAAAGTACATAATCCTGACTGACTGAAAAAGTAAACCTGAGACTTTGTCCTGGAAGTATATACATTTTAGTGATAGGTAGGTAGAATAGGTTTACTTAGATACAGATTGGGAGTGATCAGAGTGATCAAAAGCAAACTGAGCAAAATATTATACTTTTGTAGTTTCTACTACGTACCGACGTTAAGTTGATTATAATGCTGTGTCTTTTACGCCGCTCAACAAAATCCAACCATAAACCTAAAGAGAGAGTTAAATGCTTCATCTAAAAGCAATTTTAAATGCTACCTGCAGAGTAAATAAAGCAACTAACCCGACAAAGAAACACTGGGGCGACAGATAATGAGCGTGGCTACCGAGAAGGAACAAAATGTCTGCCCGTCTGCGATATTTCCGCGCCATTAGCCGCATTGTGGATACCCTACGCCGTGTCACCGCCACGCGGGGAAACTGTTTTATGCGCCTGCTCAAGATATATTTTAAGCCGTCTGTACTAAAAATAAATGTATTTATATAGTCGAGAAAGGGGATTCGAAAAACTTGTAGAGGGGGAGGAATCGGAAATATTTAGAGCAGCTTACGCTTACGTATAGCGGTAGTCTTAAGCATAGATTTATTGACATGTAATGATATATAACTACACAATTAAATGGATAAAAATGTCAGCAAAATACAATTGAATTTTCTAAGAGGGCGATATTTTCACCTTGTGACACCAATGTAAAAAAATCGGGCTTCATAATATACCAACATTACCATATTGTGTTATTTTGTAATTTTTATGATACAGGAATACTAATTAAGTAAGAAATTGATTTTTTCAGTTTCGTTAAGTTTTAGGGTTAGTTTTGCCATGACTATCCGGGGCTTAATTCAGTAGTTAAGCTTTAATTTGGTATTGCATGGGTATACTCATACATCAGTCACGCAAAGAAAGTGGTAACATTTAATTTTATAAATAAGTTATATGTAAATCACACCTTATTTCCATTATCAGACTGAGTATTGAAAAAATAATTAAATTCGTCTACGTACCTACACGAGTGTTAATTTCAAATTTTTAATTCAAACCTTTAATAGGTAGGGTAGGTATACCTACTTCGTTCCAGACTAGAGGAAGATTTTTTTTTATAGAATAGTACCTATGAGAACTTTTCGTCATCTAATCTGGAACGAAGTATACCTGTTCATTGCAAAGAATTGTAAGTGCACTTAACAAACAAGTTTTCCTTTGTTTCATCCTCAGAAGCTTCATAGTGCAATTCTAAATTCAAATCATAAATTTGACGCAACGTTATTGCGCAATAAAGAAAGCAAAGCGGTCCGTTCTGCACTGGCCCTTAATCACTTAACGCCCAACGCTGGGATTAAAATTCATGAACTAATTACTTCAGGGCGTGAAATAATTATAGGGCAACACTGGCCGACCAATTACCGCCACTGATTTATCAGTGTTGCCTGATCAAATAATTAAAAATATGCCGGCCGCGCTGTAAATCGTTCATACATTTAATTTGCAGAATGGAACAGTCAGATACAATGCGCATTGTCTGAAACGGTGTACGAAATTTGTGTGTATTGGTTATCTTTTATCGACGTGCGAGGTTTTGAGCCAATATTTGTATATGTTCAGGCAATTGTAACTCAAGTCCCTATTACATGTATGTTGCAGATATTAAAAGGCAGAACACAATGCTTTCATGAAAAAAAAACGAATGTAATGCGTGAAGACGATTTTAAACCCGCCGGAAATAATTTAAAAACTGTTTTGTTAATACAATCAACAAATATTACAAATATTTGTGGACAATCTTAACACAAATCAACCTATTCCCAAACTAACCAAAGCTTGTACTATGGGTACTAAGCGACGATATACATACTTATATAGATAAATAAATACTTAAATACATAGAAAACATCCAAGACCCAAGACCAAACATTCGTGCTTATCACACAAATAAATGCCCCGGCCGGGATTCGAACCCGGGACCTCCAGCTTCGTAGGCAGGGTCACTACCAACTACGCTAAAGCGGTCGTCTAAATGGGAGAAAAACTTGGTGGAAAATGCCACATTCCATAAATTGTGACAATATTTTGCAGGTACGAGTAAGTACAGTTCTAGTTTATCTATAGCTTTCAATACAATAAATTCTCATATCCAACAGAAAGGGTTGGCACTACATTTCTGATTGTTCTAGCAAGCAAATATCTAGAATAACAATAACAATAATATTTATTTGCAGAAAAAACGTAATTTTACATATTTGTTAGTGTATCCATCCATATATAATTGTTTCGCCTTTCCCGGTTGTTATTAACTGCATGCAAAAATAAATAAAGTCACAAGCATCCATTAGGCTGCTAACTATAAGGCAAGCCGTATGCTTGTTTGTCACCTTCGTAGTATAAATAAAAAAGTTCTTCTCATCTATCCAGCCCGGTGATTCCCAACAACATGTCCTGGCACATATGAATAGGCATGATGACTCAAAAAAAATTATTACTTCAATAGAAAGAAGACATAAAACTATGCCAAATAGTGAAAATCCTATTCAAATATCTCAAAAAATAACGAAGCAACAACGGTTAGAATGTTCGTAGTTAGAGAGAGAAAGTGCTACTCGACCGTGACGTCACCTTTGAGTAGCGCCATAGTAAATGACAATCGTTCAATACAAAGGTGCGTTTTGCGGAAAAGCGACAGAAAATACCCACTTTTAAAACTTTGAAGACTTATAATTACGTAATTATTTATTTTTTTGAATTACTTTTTTTGCCATTTGATTGAGAATTTGAGTCATTATGTAGAAAATTTGGATTTATTGATTTTCTTTTATAGTGTCATCATCCCTATTCTTTTCATGAAATTTTCCTTGACCATGTTGCACAAATGTGGCTGAATTTCGTTAATGCAACGATGAACACCTCCGCCTTTAATGGGTTAGTGTTAAATCACATGACCTAGGTAGGGGGCCGATTCTGATCACCGAAACGATACATTACACAAAATTTGCGAACTGACGCAGCCAAACTTTCATAATTTTTTTGTTCGACAATAAAAATGCGTTGTTTTCTCGTGTATATTTTTAATAAACCTAAACTGTCAGCTGTCAAATTGTATAATTTTTTTAGTGGCCAGTACTTTTCTGTACAAAAGGAGGCCAATTAAAATCTTGCATAGATATTTTGGGACATAGCTGTTACCTATTCATAATAAATGACCGCGGTAGACGCCTAGCGCTAGAAGACACATTGAAAACAAATATAGGTTGTCTGCAAAAACAGTTTTATATTGTTCAGTTTTCACACAAAACACAGGCGTCGTTTAGTCTCATAGACCTGAGGCAAAGCTAATTCCGAGACAATGGATGGTAATTGAAACTACAGAACAGCAGATGTTCGCGTGCTGTTCTACTAGGTATACCTATATTAAAAGATATTGAGCAAATAAATACAATTGACAATATTCGATTATATACACTCCAATACGTAAATAGTAACTTTCGATATTAAAAAAAATTGTATACATACGTAATCTAATCTAATATCTGAATGCAATTTTACATATTAATAAATTACAATTTGTGACTTTACATCAGTTTCAAATATTTCATCTTTTATAATGCTGAAGACATGTGATTGCCCAGAAGATGATAGTCGTCATCAGTATTTTAGCTATTTCTTTGGTATCTGGGTTTGACCCACGTTGCACCAAACAAAACAATTTTTAACTGATTGAGTTATATCTGATTCCTTCTGATTGAGTTAGCTGAAAAGAGAGCGGAAGCGCATCCACTGAAACGATTAACAAAGACGATACGATACGATGGCAAAACTGGCGTGTTCCAAGTTCCAAAGTCGGTTCTAGGTATTTATTATCATTCTTTTGGACGACCGCTTTAGCTTAGTTGGTTTGGTAGTGACCCTGCCTACGAAGTTGGAGGTCCCGGGTTCGAAAGTTCGAATCCCGGCCGGGGCATTTATTTGTGTGATGAGCACGAATATTTGTTCTCGGGTCTTGGATGTTTTCTATGTATTTAAGTATCTATTTATCTATATAAGTATGTATATCGTCGCTTAGTACCCATAGTACAAGCTGTGCTTAGTTTGGGACTAGGTTGATTTGTGTAAGATTGTCCACAAATATTTATTTATTTATTTTGATCTACCTTGATTAATTACAATTATTCAATAAGTCATGGAAAATATTCATCGCACATTTTATTGCCAGTTACTTTACTACTACCGTAAGCGTACCGAGTTCAGATGTAAACGGAGTACTAGGGCGATATCTCGAGTGTTATAGATTGCCGTGCCGATGCCGATGCCGTGGCGTTTTGATCAGACTGCTCTTAGCCTTGGGGGCTTTGAACTCACTTAATCAGCCGTCACTCTTTGACGGAGGAATTCTGTGACAATATTGGAGATATTTAAAAAACATTGTTACTCTTGGTACCTATACGGTATGTAACTATTCATAGTGAAGTCTTTTTCATTCATTAAGGTATGTTATGTATACCTAATAGTGGAAAAGTCCTGTACATACATTAGCATTGTCCTGACGCTTATGTCTAGCTGGTATCTACGCTATAACCTTTGAACTTTTTCTCTGCTACTATACGTAAAATAATAAATCTTCTTGGGTGTTATTCCTTGTTGCATTTACTTGTTTAGGTCTAAGAAGCACGTATGTGCATGGTGTTTAATTTACCGTCTAGACGTTTTATAGGTGCTTTACCTAACTTTCGATTACTTGCATAATTTATATCTCATGTTAAAGACACTCGAGTTTAATTAAAGTTCTCCCTGAAGCGCAGCGCAATTACTCGGCCCGTGTAAATGCAAATAAGTTTGGCCAACACCGCCTTGTTTAAACCGGCCACTTCTCCTACTTTCCAACAAGAGACACCGTGCTCGAAACTGCACGCATACACCTTCAAAACGCGGTAAAATTTAACACAACTACACACAATTAGTCACAGTGTTGGGAGTTTAGTTATTTCGCGTTGCGCCGGCTTTAGCTTATTTCGGACGTCTGTAAGTTTTACCGCAGCTAGGAAAGTTTGACAACAGTTGCGCGTGAGTTTTGGACTTAGGGCGTATTTTTAGGATAATATATACGGTGGTTAGGAGTTTCTTGGGTATTCCAGATTGATTAAATTGGGCCGCCACCACCGCCGCGTCGCAATGCTGGGCGTTTCCACTTAAATTCGTAGCTTTCGCTTATTTTTTTATTCAGTATTTGAAAATGTATGGTTTTCCTGCTTAGAATCATGTGTGTATTAATTCTAGGTGATATAAAAAATTCACCCAAATGGCCAGATTTTTTTTTGGTTTCCACTGCCTATGTGACAATTCTGGGAAATGTTTGGAAAAGTCGTCACATGGTGGAATAAAAAATTGGGGACATTTTCTTCTTTATCAAGATCAAGAGGGCTCATGATTCTGATTTGGACAAACAATAATTTCCAAATTCTTGTAAAAAAAACAACCATTTTGACTGAAAACGGTTTCCTAAATAAATTTAAATGAAAAATAATACCTCCATCCGTTGATAATTGTGAAGCGCTTTAGTTCACGACTTCTTTAACTCTCGTTCTTGATAGTTACAATCATGGTAGTAATAAAAAGAGACAACACATTTATCCAATGAATTTTCTGCTTAGCAATTTCCCATTGATATGCATGAAGTAAAAAACCTACCTTCTTCGGATAAATATCACAGAGCATCATTTGAACAGCCTTTTTGTAGAGTAAGTAGTTTAAAGAAACGAAACAATGAACAATGCAGGACATTTTATCGGTTATTAGAATTCCCAGCACCTTGATATAGCGCTGGCATCCGACATAACCGGAAAAGACCGGTAATTATGTACTGTATTATTTTGAATAATCGTATGTACCGCACAACTTAAGGACACATATGACCTTATAGAATGTTAAATAGGAAAATGTTGTCACTAATCCGCAATTTCTAAAGAAAAGAGATGAGGCTATTAGTGTTTAATTAATCGCCCACTCGACGCCATTTAATGATGGATATCTAAGAAATAGGGATGCAAAAAATGAGGAATATGAGGGATGTTACATGATATCAAAACTGGGATGCAGGCAATAGGTATCGCGAGTAGGCAAAGCTGAGACCGATGCCATTTTCGCTCAAATAAAATATAGAGATATTTTTTTTATGTTCCGAGCTTTGTGTTTCTTTTGCAAAGTGTTAATTTTTTGAGGGAATAGCATTGAAATGGTGACATGTATCGTTATATTAAGCCAATTTACTTACAAAAAACTTTGGGATTACATAAATTTTAACTTTCCTCATGAACCACTCGTATGTCCGGCGGATCTCCAGCTGTTCTCTCTATTTATTTTATATAGGTACGAATATCAGCAAGAATTTAAAGGACGGTAAAAAGACATATTACAGTAGGTGTCTAAAAGATGATCGGTTACCCTTCCATTAATACCTCATACTCTCCCGAGAGCACACAGCACGGCGGCCCAGCACCGTCGCGCGCGACTCAGAAACCCCTGACTCGTATATTTTGTCTCTTTTTTCAGGGTCCGTCCTAGACCACCAGTAAGAAGTTGTTACACAAAAAGCCCATACATATACATACCTGCTTATACAAAGTCTTGTTTGATCAGCGCAATGCTGATTCACTCCCACACTGACGCGTATTTACTGCGACGAGCACGCAAATTGGAAAATACGAGCTCGGGGCTTAGCCCTAACGAGACGCGCGTACCGCGTACCTATTATGTATGCTCTATATCAAATAATACGAAATAGGAATTTGTTGTGCTATTTTTAAACTATTACGTTTTTACATGTAGGTATTTGCATTTATTTAATGTTGAATTGAAATCATGCCTATTTCTAAGCTCCTTATATCATTCATATTTTAAAAAACCGGCCAAGTGCGAGTCGGACTCACACACGAAGGGTTCCGAACAATTATTTATAAAAAAACAACAAAAAATCATGTCTATTGTATGGGAAGCCCCTTAAATATTTATTTTCTGTTTTTTAGTATTTCTTGTTATAGCGGCAAGAGAAATATATAATCTGTAAAAATTTCAACTGTCTAGCTATCACGGTTCATGAGATACAGCCTGGTGAGAGACGGACAGACGGACAGCGGAGTCTCAGAAATAGGGCCCCATTTTACCCTTTGGGTACGGAACCCTAAAATATCAAATCCACTATGAGATTTTGGATCCCTACAGGCACGATCCCAATAGGCACAACTATTCTTGAGATTGTGATAGCTAGCTATATTGGAAAGTATCTGATAGATAGATCTGTAACTTGCAAGTGATGCAATATTATTGTCCAAACTCCTCCTAATAGGTAGTTTAACATTAACCTTTTCAATCATTAGGTACCTATTACTATTTAATGCTTAGCTTAATATATGTAGGTAATTTGTGAATCAGTCATAATTTCTGATGAATGTAAGTCGCGGCAAAAGTTCACTTCCGTCTGATGAATAAACCATATAAAGGTCAATACACGGCATAACTTCCTTTGACATATAACTAACATTTAACACCCAACTTTATTGCTCAAACGAATCGCTGGCACTCGAGCGAATAGCAAATTATAGCACTTGTAAATATATTAAGTAGTTACGGTAAATCCTTCAGGATTTACGAGCCATGTCCTCGGACACGTAAATGCATTCATATGACAAACGTGAGCGTACTTTGGAGCAATAATGTTGACCTAAATTAAATTTGCACTGTAATTTACATAAATCAAAATTCTTATGACATGCAGCGCGCGTATGCTGAAATTTATCGTGTGTTGATATAGTGTTTCTGTGAGTCAACAAAGATCTATAGTATAACGTCAATTTGTTACTGAATATTTTGAGAAGGTAAGCTGCAATGCGTTCAGATATACGTTACTACGGTTTAATTATGACACTATTGGCAATGTAATTTATGTACTGGTTAGGGATCCCGGCTTCGCTAACTTTTTATTTTCATCACTAAGTTTAATCGAAATAAAATAGTATCTACTGAAAATCTGTTTACCCAAGCTTCATAAACAGTTATTGCATGGTTGACGTCTACTTTACCTAAAAGATTGTCAGAAAAAAAATATCTGGGTAACTTATGTAGAAAAAAAGTAGTTACGCAACCGAATTACATAATCCTGCGTTAATTAGGGAACCCACTTCATATATTTAGGTACTGTCCATTATAAATCATAACATAACATAAAAAAATCTAGGAATTTTCTCACGTACCCTGGCCCAAGGTTAGATGTTAGATAACTTGCGTGTGACACTGTCCGTACACACGCTGTGGCCAGCGGGGTCACAGAGTTACGTGGCTCACGGTAGGTATACTCGTAACTGTAGATACCATCTGTGGTTCTGCTTAGATGAAGCAATTAAATGGGAGATTTGACAGTTCTGTGAATAATGTGGTGCGGTGAATGTTACCGACAAGGTATTACGTATATGATAATACACATTACCTACCTACGATATTAAGTTATAAATTATCTGGCTTTTGCCGTATTGTATTAGAAGCATTCTTACACAAATATGTTAACAAAAAATATAAAAATATATACATATAATAGCCTGAGTGAAAATTAAAACGCGACTGTTTTTAATAGCAACAGCTCTAGTAAGTTTGAATTCGATTATATTTTATTTTGATTGTTTTTTTTTTACTTATAATAGGTATGTCGATATCGTTTAGAATATTCTATTCCGTTATTTTTGTTGTATAAACTACTTATAACCTTCTGCAGGATATATAACGAAATAGGCTAAATTTAGATTACTCATTTTATCCTTACATGTAATAGAGATATTTAAGGTAATGTCAACCCAGCTACCGTCCGTGTGGCAAGGACAAAAGCATGAGTTAATTTCCATAAAAGGCGAACAGAGGCAGGGTAGTGTATAATCGTGATGAGCGCAGCCCGACCTTTGCCTTCTTACACAATAGGAAGCCCCGGAGATTTACAACACGTCATACTAACTATTGTATTCTTGAATATAGATAAAATTTAGAAGTAAGTATACTTAGGTTTATTTTTTTTGTAAGTATGCTGCGAGAACAGCCTATATACATTTAAGAGCAAAAATTATTATTTATTTTTTTTAATAATTATTTTTGCTTGTGAGTATATAAATACAATACCTACTCCTCGCTCGAACACACTAATGACTTTGTTTTTTCTATTAAGTACAAATATTATTGGTACTTGTGAATACTGACTGATTAATTTTCAAATGTAATTCTAGCAATGAGTTAAATGTAGGTAGGTATATTTTCTTCATATTTTTGTATTCAATAAATTTGTAAACAAGGCATCACTCAAGTACCTGTATTGTAGAAATTATTTAAAATGTCCGACATTTTATAAAACTTGTCATTGGACTTTGAATCTTCACGCTTGGACAGTAAAGTCACTTTTTGAACGGCCTAATTTGATACAACTCGGACAGTTCAAATAATTTTAAGTATAACACTAATCAATTTACTATTAACAGTACTTTATGTATTAATTAATTAAATCATTATTTATTATTCATGTAAAACATGTGCTTATGATAAACAACGAATGATTATTATGACAGTAGGTATGTCCTGTAGGAACCTATAGAACTGTCCTGCCCTGTGACTAAGTTACTCAAACCACGTGCGGCCGTGTGATGCCCGCTTTCTTGAACGCCGTGCCAAGCAAGCGAGGAATGCGATTTCAATCCTAATATTTATTTTTGTAATATCTGGCGATACCCACCAGAAATTGTTTAAGTAGTTACAAATAAACAGATAAAAGTCTATATGACATAAATAAGTAACATTGGCGTAATAGATTCGTAAACCGACATAGAGGCGCAATTTATAATACATATTAATAAACTGCCAAAGCTGCAAAATAGCTATGAAATGTATTGAACGATACTAAAAACTTTTCTTTTTAGAAAATCTAATCGCAATTATAAAACAAATCGGCAACATCTCACCTTAAGATGACATTTAATTAAGTGGCATAATTATGCTTTTGTTTTCTAGATTGATTCTCAATAAGTACATCATAAATATTCATGCAAACCGCCATTGCATGTTAATTGTGACATAGCCTGCGTACCTACCTACATGCATCTGCATACACGCGTTTCAACTGATCAAAGGACTACTAAAGTTAATTATGCGTTTCCTCTATAAATGTCTCAATTTACTACCGTTTAGTTTGGAAAAGTACCATAAGCCTGTGAATTAAGTTAGTCTATTTAACTTTTTCGAATTGAATACACTATAGCACAACGGGACACACTTGAAAGTGTTGCAATGTATTTTTTGCGAAATCAAAGCGTAAGATGTAACATAGAATAAAGGTTCTCAGTGGTGACTAGTTGAATGTAATGGGGTGTTAAAAAACAAATGCTTTAGTACTTCGCTAAATGAAGTGCTGAAATGGACTTTGTAGTTTGTATATCTCACTCATGCTCACCATTAAGCTGTACTAGCTGTAGAATGTTTTTCAACCCCCTCTTTGAGTATAGATTAGTGCCAATAATTAATACAATGAAAATCATGTGACCAAGGCCAACTTCAATAAATTGACCAAAGAAGAGCCTATACTGAACTTCTTTACATATACTGCTTTTAGACTTTATATAACGAAATATTCTAAGAAATAAGTAGAAGAAAGCAGCAACTAAGATAATATTGAATTTTACGATTCTGTCAAATATAATGATACCTAAGTATTTCCTTTTTGCATATGACAGTTTGAATAGACGTACACAAATATTCTAAAACAGGAAGTACTGAGTAGTTAAATTTATACATTTCATAAAGGATATAGCTGCAAAAGCATATTTGGTCCCAGTTACTGTCACTTTCGAGGTCAGCTGTATTGTACGGTTGATCACGATTTAGATTATTAATGGGGCCATTCCGGCTTTCAAACCCCGTATGTACAACTCGGGTAACTTAGTCATTACTTGCCCTTAAAACGGTATCTTAGAAACTACTTAATAGTTAAACGGATAACTCGCTATTGCCCGCGACTTTGTCAACACAGAACTTGTTTAAATCGCCTTGTAGAACTAGGTATTAAATAGTTTAGACGTAGGCTTGTTCATCGTTCTCCCATGTATACTTCCAGTCCCCTTTTCACCACTTAAAGGCGACTTCCTGATTTGTTGGTGCGGAGGCAGTATGATATGAGAAAAGTGTCAAATGTCAGTGTCAGTACCATTTTTTACTGTGCCCCTATATTTAAATGAGTGCTTCCTGACTGGCGCGGGATGCGCGGTAGCGGGACGATGCGAAGGCGGTACTGCTGCTGCGCATGATATTTTACTACTGCGCAAACGTAATACTGACAGCATTATGTCAAGCGAGAATCTTTGCGACGTCAGTAAGTTTACGTCAAAGAAGAAAATGTCACATGTCGATCTCACCCCGCCAAGACAGGAAGTCGCCTAAGAATGATTAAAAACTATCCTATGTGCTTTCTGGGGTCACAAAATATCTCCATGCCAAATTTTATCAAAATCAGTTCAGCAGTTTAAGCGTAAAGAAAAAGGTAACAGACTGTCACACATAATATATGTACTTACATTCGCATTTATAATATTGGTATGCGTTATAAATTGTGGATAGTTTGATATAGGTAAGTATCTAATATTATACCTATGCTGCATATTTTTAGATTTATGATTTCGACGATTAAAAAATCAAAATTGTACCTTCACGCGTTACATATTTCAAAGTAACGAAACGAAGACCTCTCAAAACTGTACACCCATTAGACGAGGGGTAGGGCAAGCTCTCTCCATACAAACTTTGTGCAAGTTTTTCTTCGTTTGTGTTTGCACTACAATTATGATTTTAGGTCAGTGTGCTTATTCTTCTGTTAGCCATGTTCTATAGGTTTTTTTATTTTTTATTTAAACTATTTTTCGTATTTGTTTCATTTTTCAGTTTTTGAAATTTTTGAAAATATCCACTTCAGGTCCTTCGTTTATCCAACAAAAAATTCGGGTGTGCCGAAACCGACGAATAAAACGTGCACAATGTTTGCATGGAAATTGCCTTGCCCTACCCCTCGCCTTAAACAAGAAATTGAAGAATTTATTAAAAGTTAATATGTAATTGAAATTTCTGTTGATGACAAACTACTGGCTGTTCGGAATCCAATCACTCGTATGTTATTTATTAAAAAAAACAATTACCAACGAAACAATATTTTGCAATGCAAATGTCCTCATACGTTAACGGTGATCGAAAACGCAAAGGTCGTGCAGCAGGTGCGTTGTATAATGTATCGCAAAAAGGGCGCTGGATCACCCTCCGGGCCACCTGAGCTGGAATTATGTCAGCACCCTCTGAGTAGGCCCTTGGAAGATGCTGGTAATTGCTTGTTTTTAATGAAGATTCATATCACTTCCATTATGAAAATGCCTTTGAGTTAAGATGCAGATGAGCTTCTCGCGCCGATATAATTTAAACTTATCCAATTCCAAAGTAAATAACCAAGGACCAAATCTTAAAAGTGGTTAGGTACTCTACTTTTTAACCTGATGTCACGCAAAGAAAGGTTTATAAACGTACTTACCTTTTATAATATACTTTAAAATAGATCCACAGAGGCAGACACTACGTCCAAAGCCCCACTTCGTAGTCTCTGCCACCTTCTGTCAAACACCGTGAACGGAAAACCGGCCCCGAACCCGTTAAATAAAAAATAACTGAATTCTAATCAGAATATGGCTGTCATAATACTTAATCATTGCATCTATTGTGGTTTCAATATATATCTATGTTAGGTAATTTCAGACATACGAATCAAGCACTAACTCCTATTTCTTGCACAGTTACGCAGTACTATGCGCTCCTGGCAGGACAAAGCCAGGGATAATCCAGATACATAGCCATAGGTCTAGGGGTACATAGGTACCTACACCCCCGGGCATGTATCCCAGCCTATTCAAGGCAAACAGCAGAGGTAGTTCTTCATAACTTCTGCTAACAAACCCTTTGTGCGGCGAGTAATGGTCGACAGAACCCTAAACCATGTCCGTACGCACCGTATTTATAACGGTGCGCTTGCGTTGCTGCCGGCCACTATGTATCAGTGACGACGTCCATCGAACCGGATTCATATTTTTTATTTTAGGTTACCTATTTAGGTATAGCAGTACCGGGGTAAAGCCTCCCCGTCTTGTGCAACTTCCTATTTGTACAGTGACCTGCCGCCCGCTACCCGTCCGCTACCCTTATTTTCTATTTTTAATCATATACTCAAAAATGAGGTATTCCAACAGTGAAATTAAACGAAAAAAATGACTTCTAACTATACTTATTGCAGAAAGTAGTTATTTCATTCATGTTGCTAAATTAAGTAGGTAAATAATAACAACCCATAGACGTCTTACTGGAGATTTTACCTATGCTATGACTATTTATACAAGTTTTTTTTACAATGAAAGCTATAGCAAACGAACGCACCAAGACATATATTTAAATTCCACTTTTATATTAAGTTCAAAAAGGTTCCCCAGTGTCCCAGAAAAGATAGCAAGTTGTAATTAATCCCTGATCTCTAGTCTCTACCTACCCATACAAAGAAACAAGAGTTGTCATTGTACTAAATAAAATATAATAAAATTATGGGCCCTGGAGGGAAACTGCCTTAAATCATTAAGTAAGCTCGTTTTACTTAAAGGAAACATTCTTTTATAGTTAAAAAGAAACATACTGCGTTGAAGGATTTTCTAAAATCCGCCTGTCTCACCCGGGAATCGAAACAACTTAAAATTTCTAAAAACAAACATTCGCTTTTTTATTTCACTAGTCGATACAGTTGATGGAGATAATATTTGTCCAAGAGACATTAGGTCTTATACTCGTCTGTCGTACAAGATATCCATAAAATCGAATATTAATTTGAATTTTTTTTAGAAAATCGTACAAAATTTCAGAAAATGTTTCCTTTGAATTAAAATGGGAATCTCAAGGATTTAAGGTAGTTTTCTTCCAGGGACCATATTTTTTTCCACCCTGTATATTGAATATGTTACCAGCTGTAAGTTGTTTGTTATTTGAGCGATGTTAGTGTCGTTTCGTAGGTACCTACGAGTATATACTTGATGAAAAGCGGAGCTCTGTAGCCATACCACGATCCGCGTCCGCGCGTATTTATAACGCAGAACGAGTTATGTCCGTGAGTAATGGAACTTATGTAGCTAGCTACATTATGCCACACTAAATCTCCGACAGTGTCGCGTTTACTATTTAAATGTATTCATCCGTAAGTTTGTACGGCGTCATGCGGCGAGAGCCTTTTGCTCGCGACGTATGAATAATTTTCGTATAAGCGATCTATATAGTTTTAGGCTGAGTGTGTATAGTGGATGGTGATTTATCAAATCCCTAGGGATTTAGGGAAGGGAATAGATACAGTTGCCGTTTCGGGAAATATAATAAGATCAGTTTATTTAGTCCGGTTTTTCTTGGGACTTCTTATTCTTCTTAGGTCAGTTTTTTTCACACCAGAGATATTGTTAACATTGGGCGAAATACCTTTTATGTCTTTCAATAGTCTGAATAATGTACCTTATTTAAACTTAGAAGCTTAAAAGTCAAACTATAATGAGCTTAACCTATTTCTTTTTAGGGTTCCGTACCCGAAGGGTCCAAACGGAACCCTAATGCTGTCACTCATGCGTCCGTCCGTCCGTCCGTCCGTCTGTCACACAGATTTCACAACTAAACGGCTGGATCTATAAAATTGAAATTTAGTGATAATGTTTATTATTCTTACGTATATTTTACCAACAAATAATAGTGGCTATCTATAAAGTCTGATTTTTTCATAAATATCCTTATTTTTCCTATTAACACTTTTGCGGTTGGTTCGAAACCCTTTTTAAATGTGCGGAGTTTTTTCTGAATTACTAGAACATGACAGATTTTTTCTCTTATAGGAGATTGACCTTCGTAACTTCTACAATGTTTCTGTATTTACGAATAATATCTGGGCGGCCGAGCTTTGCTCGGCGTTTTGCCGGGCATGAGACCTAGCTAGATCGATTGCTCGTTCCCAAAAACCCCCACATACCAAATTTCATCAAAATCGTTAGAGCCGTTTCCGAGATCCCCGAAATAAATATACTTATATAGAAATATAGATATATACAAGAATTGCTCGTTTAAAGATATTAGATATATCATTATGATTTATTTATGTCTAAAACGTTTCTTTATTACGGTTAACGACTTTAGATAACAAATTATTAACGTAAGCTATCAAGCAAGCATCATCATCATATCAGCCGAAAGACGTCCACTGCTAGACATAGGCCTCCCCCAAAGAGTGCCACAAGAGCGAGTGCGAGTGCGAGTGTCTTCTACATACCTACAAGAAATATCAAAGTTAAATACCTACACCTGATTGAATACCTACCACATTAGCTCATTAAATTATCTAATCAGTGAGCTACGTAGCGTTTACTTAATTAACTCACTGGATTCCAACGCATGCTCAGATTCAAGTCAATTACTTGCAATTAACAAGGGTAATGGAGTTATAAGTACTTAAGTACATGTTTTGATTCGAAACCGGGTGATTACTTCATTATATTCATTATCTCAGGGGTACTTGCAAGTAACGTAGGTACTAGAAACCTTGTAAACGTAATTCTAAATGTTTACCTACTTGTCCACTAATTTACTTTCTAGCTCAAAGATATGTTAACCATGACACTTTGCACCTTAGTCGTTCGTAGGGTTTATAGTTCCCGAAAATCTCTAAATTACGTACAAGCTAACAGGGTGAAAAATGCATCTTGATATGTATGTATTTCTGTATTATCTCGAGGGGTTAAGTTTCTATCATAAGTCATAACAAAAGATAAACTAATTTCAAAGGACTATAATAAGTGTTTAAAGAATGGAACTTAGAATGTTATTTTTAACGTTCATATAACGTTATATATTCTACTAAACGGTCCTTCGCGAGTTTCGTGACGAATCCACTGTCGCTACTCCACTGGGTCAGGTCCACTGGGAACGAACGCACTCAACCTGAAAAAGAACTTCCGAAGAGTTCGAAACATGTCGCCCGGAGTGACAATTAATACGTGAGTTTTAACCGTTTAGATTTAGTAGACTATAGTTTAAACATGACTCACGAAAGTTTACATTCAAATGTCGGTTGGTGTTAGATACCAGTTTATGTTTCAACGCAAAAAAATAAATATGATAATGATACAGGTATGGCAGTGAGTGCAATTACATTCGGAAACTTTAACATTCTTCTGCGTACCATATTATTATCAATTATTATTGCCAATCGTAATAACACCAGCAAAAACCAACCAATATTAAGCCACGCCGATAGCGAACTGTTAAAATATGTTCAGTTTTACCACTTTTTTAAGATGACCTAAAACTGACCTACTTGAAGCTACACCCTTTTTGGCTTGCAACGCAGCCGGTATCGGTAAGATAGGTACACGTCATTGCAAAAAACGTAGGTAGCCAATTATTAGTGTTACAACTTCATTAAAAAGTATTTCTACCCTTCTTTTAATAAATTGTCTCCAAAAAAGCGCAATTAGAGCTTACTACTATGTTTCACTCTCAACTATAAAACATTACTAAATGTGTGAATACATAAACGCGAACGCTTTTCTTACGTAGATATCGTTATGTTAATCCTATACTACGAGTACAAACCTCCATTCACTCCACCACTCAAAAGAAATATCGGGAATTCACGCAGATAGGGTGTCTATAATTATTCCATATTCTTATCGGCAAATCAAGCACTTTAGTATAGCATAAACAGAGTATACACTTGGCAAAAGAAGGATGGAAAAAGCAACACAAACTCTGTAAGTGGTTCAATGAACTGTACAATTGAGCGCTGCACTGTTATCGCAATAAGGCATGTTACAATTATTGATTGCGAATGTTCCACTTGATTGCGACGATGAGTAATGTGTCGCTTTGGCTCGATACAAGCCAATCAAGTAATTAATCATCTTAAATTATTGTTTAAACAAATTAGTTTCACACGATGCCAATAATAAGGCGTTTACAATCGCCAGTTTAAAATATTTGTCATGTACTTCGATAGGAATCAATACAAAAATAAACGTAATACGATAGGTGATCCTACTACCTAAAATGGAGAAAACGAAACAAAACTACTAACGCTACTATCTACTGTTTAACTTACACCCACACTTTATATAATATGCATATTTTTATACTTTCGTTGTAATAAATTTAGTCCCGTCCCGACAGTTATTAGTACCTACATCAAAAAAAGTTGCCAAATAGTTGCAGTCTGAAATGATGCGCGAACATACATTTTTGACAACTGATATTGAATTGTGAAAATAATGATTTTGCATTGTTTTCCACTTTATGTTGCATCTAAGTGTAACGGCAGAGCACATTGCAGCAGGTTTCCTGTTCACAGACAAAATAAAACTTGTTGCTCAAAAGAATCCCAAGTATCCCACTGATGGAGACCGGCTCATTGCTTCAGTACACTGTTAAATAGAAAAAAATACAAAAAAAATCGTGACGTCATAAAATGACAAAATGAGATGACTTGTTTTTCTGCCGACAAACTGTTATGCAGTTTGGCAGATATTAGATATGATGTTAAAATATTTATTAATGTATCAAATAAATTAAAAAAGAAAAAAACAGGTTTTATAATATTTTTAAGTTATTTTGCCACGAAGTGTACCGGCAGAAGCAGGTTGCCTGTTAAGAGATAAAGTAAAACTTGCTGCGGCAGCTCAAAAGAAGCCCAAGTATCCCGCCAATGTGGACTGGCTCATTGCTTCAGTCACACGTACATGTATGAATGTGCAAGCGCTAAATGGAAAACATATAATAAATTACTTGACAGATAATATATTTTCTTTGCAGTTTTTGTGCGAGTATAATTGTATTTGTATAATGTTAAAAATACTTACATAATGACACCAGTAACTAAAAAAATTACATAGTGGGTAAGTAAGTTTTTGTTTGTGGAGTCCATATTTTAAATAATACGTTAAATTGTAAACTTTATGTTACGGTTCACATCTTTCGACGTGAAAATTGCAACTTAAGTGAGGTTTGCTCGTTATCTTGTGTTCCTCAGAGCGGAATTAGAAGCCCCGCGCAGCGGGGCTTGCTCGACTTGCTGGAGACAAGCACAAAAAAATCGGTTCACAATCTTTTGACAGTTTACAATTTTACGGTAACACATAATATGTATAGTTGTATACCTACATTTTATAATGTAAATATTGCACAATGTATACATACGTAGATAATTAACGTAAACTTTGAAAAATTAGATCTTGATTGTAGGTGTAGGTATAATAATGTGTGTTTTGTCGTTAGCTAAATAATCGAGTAGTTTTTATGAATTAACTATTCGTTCTATGACATCCATTCAAAACTAGAACAACCCAAAAACACTTAACTTTTGCTTCATGTAATATTGTACTTAAAAGATGTCGATAGCCGACCAGTGAAGTGGTTATGAAACTCGATAATTATCTTCAGTATGTCGTATATCCATAAAACGTAGCGTGTATTCAGTCACCTTTTACAAAAATACCGGCCGTCTATAATTACTACCGACCACCATACAAGGAGGACTCGAACCGTGTTGGTATTCCATTGATTTGACTATAAATTCAGGACTTGGCCATATCTCTTCCAAGTTCCCATACCTAGTGATCGGCACATCATTGTATCGATATTTTTTATTACTTATTAGTTTGTAAGGAGTCTAGTTGTATTATTATTAGCTACATAGACAGTATAGACACATATGTAGAACATAGATATGTAGTAGGGTTCATTGAAATGAGAAAAACGATACCTGCAGTGGTATTTTAGTAAATTTATATATTGAATGAACTAGTCGTTATTTATTAAATTAATATTTTATTATTAAATTTATTGTAAATTAGTCTTTCTGTATTTATTTTTAACTGTGTATACTACCAAAAAATGAGATTTGTTATCTTTGTAATAAATAAATTGCATTTATAGTTTTTACTAATAATTATATATAAACAATCTCCACCTCCACATGACCTCGACATGTCTCACCACATCCAGTGTTTTTTTCGTGCCTAATATTTATAGCTATGGCTATATTCTTTATAGCTGGAATTTATTAGGTCAACTAAGGTATTAAAATGTCCGATATTTTTTACAGTTTGTAAAATATGATTAAAGCAAATGATAGGTACCCTAATTTAATATTTGGTACTAATACTAACATTAAAAGTACTAAATAGGTACTTAATTAGGCTGACAATTATGACAATATATCTACGTCAGAGCCACTCATTTTATAGTCAAGTTTCCTAGTTTCTAATATTAACGTAATAGCTTCAAAAATCCAATTTTGTATAGCTTTTTAATTTTCGTCTCCATTGCAGCATAGTATATCGGGCCTTAATTCAGCCGCCGACCGCCGGGCCGGTCCCGGGCAAGTTTTCAACGCTAGTAAATTCCACCGGACGCTTGCTTTATTGCACAATACGTAAACGTCAAAATAACAGTAGACGGAGACATAAGACAATGTTGTCTGTAATCATTGCCGCACTCATTTTTAAAGAATGGTCTTGTTATGGAACTCGACACATGCCCAATACCTACTTGGCATTTTCAACCTTCTGTCATAGTAACAGAGGTGAACGATAAGTGTCAACTACTTATTGGGCATTAAGGTGTCGAGATTTGGGATGTTTACCTTATACTATAATGAATCGAGACGCGCGTAGAAGCATAAAGAAGATTGAAATTTCGTTTGTAGTGCTGGCGGGCCTGTTGTCTAACAATATGTAATTTGAAGTCCCTTTCTAATAAAAGGTATCTACCTATTGAAAAGAGGTTTCCGCTTGTAGATACAAGATGCAACTGGCCTCAAGACTGAAATCGGTTTATTTAATTTAATGCCAGGTCGTTAAATGGCGACCGCGGTAGGATAATGTAGGTAGGTACAGAGGTGTCTTCATTTTTTTACACATTGTACGATTATTCTTATTTAAAAAGTTTTTGGTCTACTTAGGTATTCGTGGAATGTGAACATATTTTTAGGTAGGTGCAATGCAAAATCGACCGTAGGTTAGGGTGTTTCATTTTTGTATGGAGAAAAAAAAATTGTATTATTTTTCCAGACTTTGCTTACCCCCTGGATTTCACTTATTTAAAAAGCTTATATACCAAATTTCAAGAAGATTGGAACATATTTAGAGGTTGCACACAACGAGTAGTAAGTAGATATAAGTTCTTCACTACATAGTATAAAACAAAGTCGCTTCCTGCTGTCTGTCCCGTTGTATGCTTAGATCCTTAAAACTACCCAACGGATTTTCATGCGGTTTTTTGTAATAGATAGAGTGATTCAAGAGGAAGGGTTATGTGTAAAATTTTCACCCGTGCGAAGCCGGGGCGGGTCGCTAGTTTAATATAAGTTCATGGGTGTGATTACGGCAGGCTAATCAAAACAAACTTCTATCTCATTTAATTCTATTTAAATTCGGATACAATATACTCCTTGAATGATCTCTGTATTAGATGCCGTAACAGTGTCAAAACATATACCAATGATATGGCCACGCAGATTAAATTAGCAAAGTAAGTTAGTCGTCTTTGTCACTGTGAGACGATGGAGAAGAATTACCTTCCAGCGTCTCTACTATTTTCTTCAATCTATTTTCTTGTCATTTTTGAGCAAAACAATTTGTCGACATCACTCATTGACGAACTCATGCGATCCTCTCTCTGTATCATAAGGAAGTCTTTATCAAACAGGTCTTCCAGATCACCCTCCTAGACTTGCCGTATCTGTGTTCCTAAATTTCTCTGTACCCAAAGTCTGATATTCCTTGTACAGTAGTATTATTCCAGCTCGGATACACTTAATAGGAATATTGGCCTTCCGCCATAGCATAGCACTAGTTGATTTAGCAGCATCGGAAAGTGTTTCTTTGTGATACTAATAACACTTGTCCCCTGGAGGGGAGCCGAGCTCCTAAAAGTTCATCGCAAGGAACTTTTTCAAGCAACGAGATTAGCATTTATTACTCATTTTTAGGGTAGAATACCAACAATAAATTATACATATACAATATACACTCGTAGCCCTTTTGTCGACCCTACTATCTACATTTAAATACCGTAAGTAGGCAAATGACACTTTGGAACCACTTATTCGCTTTCTTAGCCTCCACTGTAAAAAAATAGCTGCTCGAGAAGAAACGTGTCAAAGTGTGCAACCTCTAAATATTCACCGATTTTCACGAATTTTGGAATATAAATCTTTTAGGTAAGTGAGATCAAGAAACCAATCAAAGTCAAATGAAAATTGAAAATTTGGAAAAATGAAACACCCTACCGTAGGTACAAAACTAGAAATAAAGAAAAAAATTAGGCACCGAGCAGGTCGCAGGTTTGAATCCTGCTCGATGCTTAAATTTTTGAATTTTTCCTTTATTTCTAAATTTGTGGTTTGCGTTAGCAGCGTTACTGCTTAATACAAAATCAACCATAGGTAATTGTAATACCTAATATTTACCGACTGATAAATAAGTATTTTCTTCTGAAGTTTCTAACCCCTAACTGGCATGAGTAGTGTCACTTTCTCAATCATTTGAAAATTATCGAACAGCTCATTGGGATTAGGATAATAAAAAATACCTCATAATAAAATGCAATTATTACTAAGCGATGTTAGCGCACTGTTGCGTAGTGAACTGCGTTCGCACGCTTGACGCCAAGCCAACTTCATTCTTTAAAAAGTTTTCAAATTGTTTGCGATCGCTTTAAATTTAGGTATTACTTTGAAATTTAGCGAGCCACGGGCTTCGGCTATAAATGCTCTTTATTTAAGACTTTTTCTCAATTTTTTCAAAAGGCTTCTTAATTTTTTTTATTCAAAAACTAACAAAATGTTGCTACAATATCCTATTTCTCAATTTAAAAACGACGATCCCATTCATGTTATTCAGTATATCCCATACTGTATTAAAGTTATACAATGATAAGTGTGGATAGAGCCTTCTAATATCCCCGTCAAACATTTTGCAATATATGTTCAATATAATTTATCACTACAGCGCTATGTCCAAGGACAGATATTACGAAATAAAAGACACCTCATCATCGCCGAATTCAGAGAACACGGTAAAGCAGCCATCGACGCCTACCGCATCGCAAAAAAACTACTTTTATCATGATAAACTGGTTTCCGAGCCTCAATAGCCAGAATAGCAATTCATCACATCCTCCTACTCTTTCACCCACATAAGACTCCACAGCGAGACAGGGACGGAAGCAGTGGCCCCAAAAACTGGCCGCGTAACTTTTATTTATTTCTTAACTTGTTGTTGGCACATAAAACATTTTTCGATTTATAACTTAGGTATAAGTTAAAAGTCTCTACCCGTAATTGCTTCGCCTTCGGACTTGACTAATTTGCATCGCATGAATTTTAAATATTTTACGTGTGCTTGTTTGGTTATAAATAATTTATAACGAAATTGTAGAGCTGCCTGGCTTCGGTGCCTCGGGCACAGTATGAATTGCTTTTAAGAGAACTTCTCTGATAACATTACTTGAAATTCATATCTGGATAAATGGATTTTTTTAGTGTATAAAATTTAAAAAAATGCCCATTTAATACTAATATATCTCATGATTATATATTTTTTCTAGTTCAGATAAATACTTATTTCTCAGTCCCGAACAAAAACGGAGTCTTGCCCGCGCGAGACTCGCGACTAAAAAACAGAGAAGCGTTCGTGTACCGACAGACACCAAATAAATCGCGCCTTGGAATCCGAAGGCACAGAGTTAAATCATGCCAATACCAGATACAGTGCGCGTTATCAATTAGACATCCTTAGCAACCTTATTGGTGCTCCATAATAAAAAAGTTACATTCTTTATTAGAAAGTCTTAAGGTCGTGTTTTGATTGAAGGAGCTGTAAATATTGGTGTTTGTAAGTTGGTATAAGGATTGCTCGCTCGGGGCACGTAGCGCTTCATAAATAAAGGCCGAGAGTTAGTGCACGCCGCTGGCAGAGCTTGTTCCTTATCTGTCCGATGCTATGTGCTGCTTGTATATAACGAGATTAGATTGTATAGGTGCCTTAAAAGTACAAGAAACGAAAGATAGATATTTTGTTCCCTTTTCAAATGTTGTAGTAAGTATGATTGTAGATTGAGTTAGTTAACCCTTCAATGCACGATTTTTTATTTTTGGTAGGCAAAATTGTTTTTATTTAGTTAATTGGATGTATGTTCTTAGGTTGTATATAATTTAGGTGGTTGTTTTGTAGACATTATATATGTTGCTTGTATATATATTTTTAACAAACATTGGAACTTCGCTAACGAATTTAGGAAGAAACATACTTAAACACAAGTAAGTTCATTAGTAGGTTAATCATCTAGTATTTTGAAAGCAATGACATAGCTTGTCCTAGTTACGTACAACTAAGAAAACTTAGGGACGAACTTATGCCATAAAATGAATATATGTATATTACTACCGTGAAAATTATTTCTTATTTGCATTATGGAAAGCAATTCCAAGTTCAGGCTTGTTAAAAACATAACTAAGATGGTGAACAAAGAATTTTACTTTTGATCTAGAAAGTAGCTCCAGAAAAGTAGCCAAAATGACAATTCTTATAAAAGCTCAAACAATTTTTATAAATTATTTTAAATAGATTCGCGGCCATTCTTCTATTCTCTGTTCTAAATAAGACCTTATGTTCCGGCGCTTAGATTGAGATTTGAATGCGTTTAGCTTGGCAAGCTAAAACGGGGTGGCAGAGGGGCTGATTTATGTTGGAGCAATGCAGCAGTGGAGTAGTGTGCAGTTGGTATTGATTTCCATTCGCCCCTCCCGTATCTCACCTCACGCACCGCACCCAAAATGGCAAAAGGCCAAGTATCCATGGCGGACGACATTAAAAAATAAAATGTTTCCGTCGGGAAAAAACAAACGCTCCGAATACCGTTACATTGATATACTCGTAATTCGAAGATAAGTGGCTCTCTGCATACATTTACAACCATAATTGGAGCTCAATTATCTACTCTGCTTAATAGACGTAGATTAGTTACAGAATTATTGCCGAACGCATTTCTAATTCAGCAGATATTAATGCCGAACCTAAATTATTACTAAATTCACACTCATTCCTATACCCTTTGGAGTTGCGAGCGTCTATAGGCTGTGGTGTCCGATTATCATTAGGCGGACCGTACGCTTGTTTGCCACCCTCGTTGAAAAAATAAATAAATCATTCTATAAAAATGCAACTAAGTATTTACGATATTGTAACTTAACTGATGCAACTACAAAGACGATGACGAGAAAATTATAGTGCTTGAATGAATGAATGAAATTTATTTTTCGACAACATTAAGTTTTAGGGATGTAAGTACAGAGGTAATATATATGGTACAGCTATGTCGTGCCTTATGGCGTACAAAAGTGTGGTTGCTGCTTATTTAATTAATATGTTTATCTTAGGCAATACACGTTGTGAGGCTTTTGATCTAATTATCGGCAATAAAAAGAATCTATCGCAGTTTCAATAATGATAATAGTAAGTACTTATAAGTGATCAGCTTATTTTCCCACCTGTCTCAAGTGAGTAACTCAATGAATAAAAGACTATCAGCTTTAATTATCTATATTTAAAAGAATTATAAGCACTTTTACATTTAGTCGGTATTTAGGTTAAGTTTTAATACAGTTGGCGCACTTAGGTACTGTAAATATTATAGGACATAAAATTCCTTAAGTACGTACCTACTTTAATCGGATTTCATTTACTAATTAATTATCTCGAAGAATAAAATGAAATTTCGCGGAAGAAAAGAATGATCAAAGCACATTTTTGTTGACGAAAAAGTGTCCCCGAAAAAATCTTTTCATCAGAGCGAGCTATAAGAGTCCCGCGGGGAATAGACGGGGAACGGGGATGATGGATGTTCGTAGCGGCCTCGACCAGCCGACACACTCCCGGCCCGGGTTCGACGACCGCCATTTTGAACATATGTGCGCGCTTATCTATCTCAATGCGTAGATTGTACTGTAAATACCGAATTTTCTCGTAAAGTGTGGCAGTGGCATTGACCTTGTTTTCGTTTATAACGAGTTTAATTTGACTTGCACATTGGAAAGATATATTTTTTGTCAAGATGGTAGTTTCTTTTAAACGTGAAGTTCTGAAATATCAATTACTTAACTAAATCCGAAACACCACCGGCAGACTTTGTAGTCATGGGTAATTCATACTTGTGGCATTCATACAGGCACTAAGTGACTTACTTTTCTTTTGATTAAAAATATGATTGTCCTTAGGCTGACCGCTGTCCCTTTAATCTATGTGCAGTAAAAATTCATTTTTCATTGCCCAAAATACAGCGATAAGGAAATAATTATGTAACGCGGGTAGAGTTGTATATGGCCGTGTAATATGTAGTTTCGTACAATAAATTGTTTTGCATTTGTAGTTATCTTAACTCAAGTTTAATCAGATTTATACTCATGTAGAACTGAGGTGCGCTTTTTCACATTCAATAAATTTCAGACGCGCTCAATTCATTTTGTGTCAGCGTACCCATATAATGCTGCGTCTTCATTACAAATACAAAAGGCCTACAACTCCTTTGAGATTTGTTTTTAACAAAAAGAATTAAAGGTGTATGTCGTCTCAACACAGTAATGAAAATAATGTATTATTTTTATATAAACGTTCCTGGCTACTCGCATGGCTTGAAATTTTGTTTTCACAATTTTCGCCGGTGAAGACCAGGCCTTATTTTCCGTTGGAATCAACTTTCGACAGTCAAAAAACTCGCCGCGTATCGAAGAAAACGTCGAAACTCGATTTATATTTCGAGTGAAAGCATTAATACCGTACACCCACTGCCGTACCTATATACCCGGGGCGTTATAAATAAAGACCTACGTTGCGTGAGACATCGATTCTTATCGTGCATTCAGGAGATTTATTGGAAGCTTTCGACTCTCGTGTTACAGAACCCGCTCCGTGTCTACTTAGCCCTGTAAATAATGCCTGGCCGAAAATTAATGGGCCTGGTTCTTTAAATAGATGAGTAAATTTATACCCGGGCGCACTTTATCCGCCGGCTTGTTTGGATACGTATATTGGGTGTCTTGCGTAATCTAAACTTTTCGTTCCATTAAGGAGCACTGGAGATGGACGAGCTAACTGTTGATGAAAAAAACACGACTTTACTCGATATAATTCGGTGGGTTTACTTGACTACGATTATCAGCTACAGAGGGATAGTTGAGTTCAATGTGATTTCTAGATTAAGGCGATTCCTACATTCTGTGAACCATGCCCGTAAGAGACACGCTTATGGCCTTCGCGCTTCGTGCGAGATAAAACGAGATGCAAACACTCTTCGGAGATTAATGCAATAGCATAAGTTAAACGGCAGGTTTGAAATTGCAGCTTTGTTGTTAAGGGAGCAAGAGATTATTTTTCAGCATCTCACAGTACATACATTTAAGTGCTAGAGTATAGGACAATGCATTAACAGAGAGAACCTTATTTCCTGAAAAATATTAATTAGAAATTTGGGACTATTTTACGGTGGGTAGGTTTTTTTTTTTACACAAAAGGCAAGTGGTCTACATATTATTATATCAGCTTCAATAAAATTATACAATAGTCTATTTCATAGAACATGAATTCACTCACACATTTCATTTCACATTTCATTTCTTGCCTTCCGAACTCAACAGAAGCAGTTACTTCAGTAAGGGAAACATTTCTTTCGATTTGTACGGGTGTAGACGTCAAAACATCGCGCCGCTGAATCAGCGCGTTGAAATGAAACAGCCTTGGGATCGCTCCGACGTTTTTAAGACGAGACTGACGCACGCCGGCTGACATACAACCATCCCTAAAGGCCGATTTACGATGTAATTTTGATTACATTGCGGGCTACGGGCTACCGAGGTAAGCCGAAGAAGATCAAACGCCGCGATGTAATGAAAATCTCATGCAAGTTCTTGCACCGTGTAATTGGGCCTTTAATTGACACGTGCGTTCAAGAATCGCTAGTTTAACTAAATTGCTGTGTTTGATGTACGATTGCTTTTTTTTCAGTTTCAGTTACATTTGTAAGATAGGTACAGCATGTAGAAAAAAACGTATGAAATTCACAGGCATAAAAAATTCTTGCTTCTAAGGCAAATTATAGTACTTTTGCAGTGACTTTAGCTGAGAAATGTTTGAATAATTAGTTCATTTTAAACACTTTATTATTTATCCGACAAATTTTTCATGTTATGTCTAAAAAAATAATAAGATTTTTGCAAAGTAGGTGTATCTATGTGAGTCAGAACGGCTGTGAATTTATGTTTTTGATTATTTTTTTCATCAGAAATGGTACCTACTTCGGAAACTCAAATTGCTTTTGCAATTATAATTCAATATCAGAATATCCACCCTAATCTTTTCCTTCAGAGTTATGAGAATATTGGAGAACACTTTTGAGTGTTGAGCATTGTGCTACCTAATATTGCACAGAAAAATTACCTACCAATGAAAACAAAATTCAAAATCTCTGCTGCAAAACAATTTAAGTTTTTCTTTCTGAAGAATCAAGGTATAGAGCAGTCAACACGTAGTGAAAATAACCGAGGCCGAACAAAATTTGTGGTTCACGAGATAAAATACGAGCACGCTTCGCTTCGGTAGGTAGGGCGTTAATGACTGATGATGATGACTTTATGACGCCAATAATTACACGGAATACTAGTTAAGTTTTATAACTACATATGTCGTTATGGACATTAGCTATAGTTCTAGAAGTGACCTTTGAACGTAAGCATTTATTTAAAACCAATGGAATATCAAGTTCGCTATTAAATCTCTCTTAATAATTGACTAAAAAGACACAACCCTAAGGATATCGCTTTATTCCATACCTTTTTCGTTCTGATTTTGAAGCTAGACATGATCCTATTTTAGACCTCCCGAGTGATTTTTTTGAATTCCATAATCTGACATGACAAAAGTCCTATAAAATTAAATCGAACCTGCTCACAAAATTTCATGAGAATAAATCGATAAATACGACTCGTAGATGAGAGCCACAGGAAATTTGCCGAGCATCGAGCATACGAAACCATTTCTGTCTAAACTGACGCGGATACCTTCGTTCACTCAGTCAAATATTTCACTAAAATTCTTAATTGATGTATGGAATCACATCACTTGAGCATCACAAAGACCACCTTAACCTAACCCTTCAGCGTGACCTGACAGCAGGAGATATAAACACTGCTAATGCCCAGACATACATTACACATACATATTGTGTACACCGAAACCCACTTACCCCTTGCAGGGGTACTATGGTTGTTTACACGGAGGGCCCGATTTATTTATTCGTTCATTAAGAGTGGGGGCTGAGAGATGAATTTTAGGATAATGGGCGGATCGTGTAGTGCCGTTACGTCGCGATGTGGCGCCGAGCAGCTTCTGGAGCGGATTTTTGCACCATTTACTTTATAGGTACGTAGGCATGGAAGAGGCTATAATACCCAGGAATTTAAAGTAAATTTGAAACTCCGGGTCACACTCACAGGAGTAAGTAACATGCAAACCTAACCACCAAGCGAGCCTTTAGCAATTTCCAAGGTTTCGTAAAAAATAACACTACCGTTGGCATTTCCATAAAAATATATATTACGAAAAAAGGAATGGAATAATTTATATAATATAGGTCAGTACTATAATAAGGGTTCAGCGTAGAGGTACGGTTGAGGGATCTAGGAGGAGGTTTTTAGATAGCTGAAAGGAAATACTGAATCCTCATAATAATGATAATGTATTTATACTGCTTCCAAATACCTACATTCAAAAAGTACGACTTATTTAAATATGATACATCAGGTGTGACTCCGAGCGACTCCCAGACAAGAGTCCCTGGAAAACCACTTGTTTCCAGCAGAATGCCGCTTTGACAGGCATTCCAGAACATATTCAAATTTAATTAAGTTACGTTATGATTCTAGACCAAGCATGGCCAGCCTCATTCCGTAACAACCTCTACAGTACCTATCTGCCCGATTTCTCTTTTAAAACAGATTCCTGTCTTTCTTTCTGCTCTTTCCAAATTTTTCAATAAAGTTAATAAAAAACGATTATAGACTCTCGTGTGTCTGATACCTACATTGTTGTGACCTTTAATAATCGCCATGAAATTCATCGATGACAAATCAATTTACCGAAACGTACACGAAATGCTAAGGAAACAAAAACGTGAGAACCACACAATGCGACAATTCGATTTGGTGCAATCGAATCCTTGTTAAAACCGTCTCTTCATTCGACACGATCGATATAAAACAAATCGTCTGAGAAACTCTTACCTATAGCAACACTCCGCTGCAAACGTTGCCACAGACTAAGAAAATACGACCATTGAAAGATCAGAAACACGCAGTCTCCAACTTGTTAGTTTGGTTTATTGTTAGGTCGGAGCGGGTATGGCGGATTGATGGTAATAAAATTGTACTTAATTTTATAAAAGCAGTTTCAGAAAAGTAATAAATTGGATTTGGCGTGTAATTCAATAATAGGCTCGGAAGACCGGCGGCACTAACAGTCTGGCATCAACTATTATCTGTAATCTGCGATTGGTTACAGAGAGTTTGACCTCTCGCTGAGTAATCTCGCGAGAAATTGCGGAGCATTAGATGGGACGCTGAGGAAGTGTCGGTAATTTGATTGAAGTTCGGATGGTTACTTTAAAAATTTTATGGGTGAGACGTCGGAAGATTATGCTGTTTTATTAAAAATGTTTTTTCGGCAGCCAATTTAGGCAGACTAGATTTTCAAGTTTATTGATATATTGCAAACTTTTTTTTAAATCCAGCCAACTACATTATACTTACTTATCATCCAGTATCCGCACAAATTTCTAACAAAAAGGTAGTCTCCATCTGAGAGTACTGCGCAGGAAACTTGTACTAACCAATCGCCGTTTACAGCTTTATTGGACATCTTCAGGAAGCACTCCAGTTATGTTTACCGCACACTCAAGCCTTTCAAAGAATTTGTTAGCAAACACATATCGCACGGTAATGTTCGATTTTCTATTAAACTTGAAAGCGCTCTCGCCCCACATTCTTATCTAGAACATTCCACGACATATTTTTCCAAAGTTTCCCGCCGCTTTCAGGCGGCCGCGTATAAAGCTCTATTCACACATGGAGGGAGATAAGGCAGCTTTCACACCATTAAGCCGCGCGCTGGAGCCCGGGGCTTTTCCAGATTAGATTATACACTCGATTTATGACGTCATTAAAGCTTTGATAATTACTCCGGGACAGGCTGCGTAGGCTAGGGGTGTGGGGGGGATTTGGGGGTATCCTTGTACTGTTTGATTGGATTCCTGGCACCACGAGGGGAAAGGATTAAAGTTATGGAGATTAGTCCGCGCCCGCGGCCTCGGCTGCGGCTCTCTGTTCATGTTAAGCGGCCGTAGAGATGTGCTGATAAGAGATTGCTTATTGCCAATTGTGATAGAGAGCCGGGTTTTAATTCTGGTGCTGGCTGGACCTTTGTAAATAAACTACTGATTGGTTTTTGCCGACCAATTTGACTCCCACGCTCGCCATTCATCTCTGATAAATGTTTTATTATTCAGAGTTTTTTTTTGAAATCAAGTTAAAGCATTTGCTTTACTTTTATAGAATGGATAGTTTTCATTTTATGATGGAAAATGTAGCGATTTTGTTATTACATATTTTTGATTAATGTTGATGTCAATATTATCTACAGGAATAAAAGAACCATACCTACCTATTATTTCTATCTAGGTGTTTTTCCTGTAATGGGAAAATATAACCATATTTTCTATCTATGTTTTATTTTTCCTGTTTTAATCATCTAAATTTGGTACGGAACCCTCGGACTTGTCTTACCAAAATCAAAATAAAGAACCGAAAGAAAATTATGAAACAATCCATCAATTGCATTGTACCTAGTCCAATACTCCAATTCGGATTTGAAATCAGTGGTAAAAAAAACTTGGGAAAGGAGACCTCTATTAATGGACTTAGCCGAACATATTATGTACACACTTACCTAAACTTCAAAAAGTGTTGGCCTTAGGTGTTAGTGAGTCCAAACAAAAGGGTACGATCTTCTAAATCGTTGTAAATTGCGTTAAAAGGGATCAATTTGGCGTCTTACATGGTTAAGCTTAAAATATTATAATTCAAGCAATTATTACCGTTATAGCTCATACATTACGGGCAATTTTCCGTCGTGCGGAGCTCTGCTGCATTATTATGAAAATGTATATTTTCTTGGAAACAAAGGTTGTGAGGCGACTTTCATGTAATAACAACTTGAGGAGGCAGAGGCTATAACTGTCCCTTTCTTGCTGGAGTATCAGACAGAGACAGGTACCTGCACAACATGGATTAATCTAGGGATTACATAGTTTTCGTGCATATTTCAGAGTTCACGTTAAGTAGGCGAGAAATTGCTTTTCCTAATTTTACGGGTAAGTAACTTTAGCTAGCAAAAATAAGAAGTAGTAGTATAAAAGATGAAATGCATCGGTTGTATACAAGTTAGCAGGTATGTATGTATATTTTAGCACATTATCCTAGACTAGCGTTACTATTAAGTATAGGTACTACGTTAACATTCACATGTTTGTCAACATACCCAGCATTAACCTAGCATATACTAATTGGCATTTGATTTAGAAAACATACAAAACACCGTGAAACTAACGGTTGCGTCTCGTCCGTTTTATTGGGCCCGCGAATGACCCCCAATTACGACTAATGACCCGACGCTGCATTTACCCGGGTACCTGCGGTACCGGTACTTACGGGTACCGGGTATCTGCGAACTAACGAACCTTGTGAAGGATGCGGAATTGCTTTCTTGTAACGCTGTTGCAGTTAATGTTCAATTTCTAATAATGACCTGCCTTCAATTCAAAATAGGATAGCGTCGTCAAAAACATCAGACGCACCAGACTTTGGTATAATACAGCGTTGGTCAGATGTTTGTGAGTTCTATGTTCGCTTAAATGAAATTGATAGCAGTTATAAAATGTAAAAATTGATGAAATGTTCAGGATGTTCATGTATAAAGTTATGCATCACTCTTTCAGACCGATTAACCTTTATAGTTATGTATGTCGAAATATTGGTTTTTGACTTAACAATCTTAACATGAATTCTTACGAGTATAATTCATGCAATTTTAATCGTCATTTTATTATTTATCTTCTAATTTAGACTTCCTAGAGAGTAAACCTGGACTTGGAGTAAACCATGTCGTAACAACACAGTGTTTCCTTCCTACGACCACTCTCCGGGCCCTCTCGACTGAGGCTACGCTGCGCGTACCACACATGACATAACGCTGTAATTTTTCTGGGGTTATCTATTATTTATCTATATCTCTGTATTGCCGAGGTTTAATCCTGTTGAAAAAGTCAATGGAAACTATTATTTAGACTTTTGTAACTAATATTGAGCGAGGCTAAACTATCCATGCAAAAAATTCAAAATGGCTGCTATTTTGATTTTCAAAAACTATTATGTATTATAGTACCTACTCAAAAATGTTAAGTGCTAACACATAAAATGTGTACTTATTGGAAATATGTTCAGCATAAATTTATCTAAAACTACTTATCACTTTATTGATAAATTCATGAGATAAATTATTTTCAATATGCGACCAAACTTTATTAGCTATAATATAACTCCCGTGATCTATTTACCTATATGGGGATTCACACCTATTCAATTAATCACCTACACCGCCGTGGATAAAAAGACCACGAAATTGACCATATTATTATGAAGGATAGTACATCATCTAATCTAAGAACTTTATTCTGAACTGAATAAAAATAGCAAAAAAAATACCATCGTTACGTCACCAAATTTGACATTTAACAAAACTATTTGAATAGCCCATAGATAGTATACCCAGAATTTGCAAACATAGGTCCACTGCCACGGAGCGAGTGATATTTCAGAAGCAATGGAGGTCTATTAGGCGGACCGTAACACCCCCGTTAAAAGTGACGCCGGCGGTAAGTCGCGACGCATTTGGCAGAGCATTGTGATCCCGATATGTCGAACAAACGCGTCATAATGATGGCTTTGGGACGCTCACGTCAATGCGAGTGCATTCGATGCGCATGGAAACCAAAATTGTCCATAGAAAACCTACTAATTCCTGTACATGCTAAATGTTTTTCCATTGTACAGTCGCCATCAGATAATCGGAGCGAACGAAGTGCTCACAACTATCTCTATTGTTAGAGTGTTCTATTGTTGTATCGTTAGAGTGCATGTTCACATATTTTTGAGCACCCTGAAGAGTACAGATGTATTTGATGGCGACTGTACATATCCTAAAGGAGTCCAATCTTAAAGCCCTGTTTATACACGTGAAAGAATCCTATGCAAGTGTAAACTATACATTGCGGGATTGTCATCATCATCAGTCGTTTCCTCAATGCTGAGGATCGTGATATCATGTCCTATTCTTGCTGTCCAGACTCCTCAATAGGCTCCTGTCACCCGCCTTATGGAGAGCCTAGTGCAGATGTAGCTCCAGGGGTGCAGTGATTTGGGTGCTCCGTATTAGCGGGTGCAGTGCGGGGTTGGAGATATCATTAAACCCTTAACCCGCAACGTAGTTAAACTTGCACGTGTTTGAATGGGGCTTAAGAATTGGTATGGGCACAAGTTATTGCCTAATCTATTATTAACTGGCCTTTCAACCCAGAGGGATAGTCTTTATTGGGAATACGCTTTGTCACGTGTGAACTTTGTGAACCTTGACTGTGAAATATTACGAGTATCCTCTCTGTCTTCACTTCAGGCGTGTTCACTTTTGGATTTGGTAGCGTAGCCCTGATGATTTAACTCTGTTGGTTTTAATCCATTGTTGCTCTAACTAATAGGTTAATGGAATTTGCTTAAGAATGTGACTTGTTCGATAATATAGGTGTGACCAATTGACCATCCAGTTGGTTGGTATCCTGGGGTTCTCTTGCCTTCTCCTTAGCCTCGCGATTAAATCTTTGATCACTTAAAACAGATTTCATATAGTTAATTTCTTACTTTTACTAATTTCACTCGACTATATAGAAATTACGACCACCGACCGACTTATTTAAGTATTTATTTATCTATATAAGCATGTATATCGTCGCTTAGTACCCATAAAACAAGCTTTGCTTAGTTTGGGACTAGGTTGATTTGTTTAAGATAGTCCACAAATATTTATTTATTTATACAGCGACTAACGCAGTAACTGAAATGCGACTAGCGCGTTAGCTCCGATATAGTCCAGTCAAAATAGGCGATAATTATGAAATGTGGCGCCGATTGTCGCTCCATTAGGCGGCTTTGTGGGCTCGCGACGCGCCTACGTACACACATATATACAATACATACATGTGTGGGTATTACGTGACTATATGCTCAGATTCAATGGTAGTAAATAATGATTTGTTTGATTTGAGAAATACAAAAATTATCCTTGAGACAACTGTTATCAAAGACAACGGTTATCCTTGTTCATTATTTAAAGGATGTTTTAAATCAAAAGGAGTAAAATAAATAGTCAAATTAACACATATAAACTTACCTGATTTCAAATTTAATCCTTTGATGTTGAGTGTGACAACAGGCTGTCTTTTATTAGTAACTAATATGAACTATAAAATTAATACTTTTTATATTGTCAAAAGTGGGTCTTATACCCGAAATTCCATTGCCTTTACTTAGTTATCACTTATTTATTGACGTGTGTATATAGGTAGGTATTATACGTTGTTCACTGTTCACAAAATCAATGCTGACATTACAACAAGCACCTCCAAACTGACCAAGCAGCAAAATTTCTTGCAAAAAACGCAACAAAATATTTCAATAGGCATGCTTGTAATATATCACCGGCGAAATTTCGTGACAAAACATTTATGAGCGATTATTAATATTTGCGCAAAACAAACCAAACAATGGGCGAAAGACTTTCTTTTCGCTCAGGTGTAATTATTCGTCTAAATTTCTTTAAAGCTCCTAATGGGCCGGAACACTTTTCTATCTTTCTACGTCGCCACGTCCATTGCAAGGTACTTTTTAGTGGTTTACGATGCAATAAAATTGTTCGGACAAGGCCAAACATTGCGGGATTCCTTGCGATTTATTCCGAACAGCATTCGCAACACGTGAAAGGTGCTATTATCTTTGAAAGGTTTTATTATTGAGCGTTGCGCAAGTTAACCCATTTAACAACAGTTTATAAAAACCCATTGTCCACGAGTAAGGGTTGCGTTTAATGTTTTTCTCAACAAAAACTTACGTTTTTTAAGGCCGACAATCTTCTGCGAACGCGGCGGTACACAAAAGCTTTGAACGGTTTTGTTTCGGGTTTTTGTTTTATTTTATCGAACCTAAATATACGTTTGGAGGCTATTGTGTTAGAGCTGACTTGTTGTCGGGAATTTAGTCTTGAAAAAATCGTTCTAGTGTACGCTCGACTTTATTCATAGGTGATATTTTTGGCTATAATTCAGATATAAATATTAAAAATACCTCGTGTAGAATTTTGAGGTTAAAAAGTGTTGCCAGTGATGTTCGAACTTAGTGTTCTACAGGAAATGCCTAAGGTAAGAGGTTTCTAATAACTGACGCGTCCTAACCTCTGGGTAATCGCAAAACGTATTGTGAAAGATCGAATTATCTCAGATTGCCTTGATACCGGCTAGACTGTGTCTAGGCTCGGAACATTCCAGATTGCGAGGTGTCGGAGAGAGGGTTATTAGACAGAATTAGCTGGAGCGATACCTACGTTGTCTATCTGAAGTATCAGGTCCAATAGATGACGGTAATCAAACTCTTTAATCGTTTCTTTGTAAGCAGGATTACCTATCTAATACAGCCTTTTATGTAGTGCTAAGTGCAATTTACAGGAAGATTTGCAGTGTCTTACGTTCTCTATTGATTGATAAGTGTCATAAGTTAGTATATAATATGCTGTTTTCATCAGCGCGTTCCATATAAAAGTAAAATAAACGTAGTCCAATGATTCAGAGAAGCCTTTATAATATTTACCTTTTAACTTTTGTCATATTTAAATTAGCTATGAGGTCAGAGAATATTTAATTTTATGTAGAATCCTCATAAATTAAGGATTCTTCGGCGCAGTTGCCAAAGCATCCATCTGTGGCCATTTGGCAGCCATCTCTGCGGCCTGTGGCCTGAAACATTTGCACTCCATACAACGAGAGATACTTAGCTAAGTGTGCTTTATCCAACTGTGGTTCCTTTACAAGTCATATGTAATGATGTTACGGTATTTGATCCTGAACTGTGTACAAGATTACATCTTCGACTACAGACTGCCTACTGTTGTATAGTTTCAATCTATATTGTAGTCAACCAATTCGATTTCAGGGCCACTTCGTACCTTCTCACAGTGAAAATCAATATGAATGCCGCTAGAGATCTCATATTAATGTCACTGTGACAAGGTACGAAATGGCCCAGAAATCAAGTTGGTGGACCGTAAAGCGAACACGAAAAGGTTCAACCACGAATCCAACGCTCACTTTATCTCATAAAATCGTACTTGCTTAAAGTAGCTCGGAAATCGTTACCTGGCTGAACGAACATAACCTACAATTAAACTTTGAAAAAACTAAATTGATACAGTTCAAGCCATATCAAAAACGGGCAATAAATATCTGCTACTCTTACCAAAACACGAAATTAGAATCTGTCACATCAACTTCATTCTTAGGTATTAACATTGACTCGACTCTAAATTGGAAAGATCACATCAATAAGATTAATAATAAATTGAGCAGCTTCACTTATGCATTGTATAATTTAAAAAAATGCACAAACATAAAAATAGCAACGAGCGCTTACTATGCTTACGCGCACGCCTGGTTGCAATATGGCGTTGTGTTGTGGGGTAATAGTACAAATATCGTTCAGCTCTTTAGACTACAGAAGCGTTGCATTAGAATACTTGTAAATATAGATCCCATGGTAAGCTGTAAACCGTATTTTATAGAATTAAAAATTTTGACTTTAGTGTCTATCTATATTTTAGAAGTATGTTTATTTGTTAAAAATAATCAGAACCTCTTCCCGCAATATTCGCACTCTCAAAACTTACGACCCAGAAACAGACTAGCTAGACCTAATTCAACGCTAAAAATGATCCATTCTGGCCCTTACGGCATGTCAATAAAAATTTATAATAAAATCCCCAATAATATTAAAGACATTGACAATTACAAACGATTTAAAAATACAATAAAATTATACCTTACCAAGAAAGCTTATTATACATTAGATGAATTTTTCAATGATGAAAATGAAGCGTGGACATAATGTTTCTTTTTTTCCGAATCATAACTGTGATAGTAACAAATAAATATTGTAAACTATTATTATCTGTTAATTAATGTGACATATGTGAATGAATATTGTAGATTATTATTATTAATTATTTATTGTGACATTTTTGATTTCATTTTTTAATTTAGTGAATTTTTTACTTCATTTTAATAATTCTTTAATTTTTATTTAGTTTACCAATTATAAATTATACCCTTAACATAAGTGAACGTGCGTTAGAAATATGAAAATTAAAATGTTACAATTATTATTATTATATTTAAATTATAAGTTAATTCATTGCTGTGCCCTTACAGGGTTCATGTTGAACTGTAATCTTTAATAGAAGAACTGTATACTAACATGAAAGCAATAAACGATTTGTATTTGTATTTGTATAGCTTCGTTCCTCCGTAGATTCGAAATCCTGACTTATCTCCAGTTGCTTTTAAACTAAATCTTTTCACGGTTCTTGGTTCTTGGCCGTCTGTTTTACTCACGCCACCGTCGCGGGCGCACGATATCAGCCGCGCATAACTCACAGCCCCGAGATACCTCCCGCCCACATAAACTCTGGGCTCTAACTCACACTTGAATAAGTTATTGTCTATGTCCTTTTGTCTATTATTTGAAAATAACCACCTATTTTGAGAAGTATATAAACTGCGGCATAAAACAGGTGCATAGCGATTTAATTGATTCATTTTGAAAACTGAAGCGGAATATCTGTTATTTATGCTGGTACGCATCAGGCAGCATTGTATATCACACGCCTACACGAATAGATATCAGACGTAAATACATTTGACTTTATAATCAGTCGATAGGCATTTCATAGAATGAATGGTTTGGAATTCCATGGAATAAATCCATTATCGTACCTTCAAAATTCAATACAAATATGTACCTTTATTTCACCTACCAACTTTAAAATGATGATCTTTGCCTTCAATTGGTAATGGACCCGATACGCAAGGTATTTAATAAAAATAAAAGAACAAGGCTTTCGTTTCCATCACTGGCCACAACAAAAGTTCACGGCATTCAATCACGGCCGAGCTAAGTGCTAAAGAGGCTTAACTTTTTTTTAACCGCAAAGCGTGAGTGGGCCCTACGTTCAGCCAACGAGACGAAGCGCTTTTATCTCAACTTGATGTACAGTCTGTCACGACTATACGACGCTCCATTTTAAAAGGGCTCAAGTTATCCTAAGTTCTTATACACATATGTCATTATGAAATAACACCGCGTTGTGCGACCGACGTGACCCGAAAAACAAACCGATTTATTTCCGACCGTAAATACTGGCCGCTTCTTTAATATTCATTGTAAGAATTAATTTTTGAAATTGATTTTGGGATTTCGAGAAGCATGTTGTAACAGAATTTTGATTCGGTCCATGAAAAGGATGATGTTGTTAAAGAAACCTACTCGAGGTACCTATAATGTGCACCTGACGTCATCGTCATGGCGTTAGGGTACCTATCGGTGTGCATTTCGGGGAGGTACCTACCTATATTGTATAGATAGTATAGGTAGGTATAGGTATCTATATTGCTTGATTTGAATATCAATTTACGAGTATTATAAACCCATGTTAATATTTGTAAAAAAAAAACCTCGCAATATGAAGTACGAAAAAAAAAGTTACGCGAGAAAAACGCTAACATTAGTCACAGAAAAACAGTGACGATCGTCTCAATAAATTACAGGAATTTGCCGGTTGTTGCTACATCGATAAATAGTTAGGCGACTTGGCGGGGCGGGATAGATATGTGACATTTTCTTCTTTGACGTAAACTTACTGACTACGCAAAGATTCCCACTTGACAGAATACTGTCAGTATTATATTTGCGCAGTAGTAATAATATGCGCAGAAGCGGACCAGTACTGCCTTCGCATCGTCCCGCTTCCGCGCATCCCGCGCCAGTCAGGAAGCACGCATTTAAATGTAGGGGCGCAGTAAAAAGTAGTACTGAGGCGACTGACAGTTGACACTGACATTTGACAGTTTTCTCATATCGTACCGCCTCCGCACCGACAAATCAGGAAGTCGCCTTAGGCACCTACAAAGACTGAGGATTGTAAGTAAGGTGATCATACCTACCTAAGTTTCTCCTTTAAATCACATAGTTTCTAATAAAACTGTGTGTTTGTTTTGTTTAATTATCTTACAAGGCGCAAACACGACTCTAAAAGTCCTTAAACACGAGAACCTTTCACCCCAGCAACGACTAAAAAAGCACAACTAGAGAACAATACCGCACGGTACCTCCAGCCTAAAGGTACATGCGACGGTATGGTACCAAAGGTAAGAATTGTTTTCCAGCCAGCTTAGAATAGTTGCGAGTTGGTGAGTTACGAACGCCGTAAAAGGATGTATCTGCGCTGCGACGACAAGGCGCGATAAAGAAGACAGACACGGAAACCGCCTGTACTTGTAAAGTCGGATAGTGTACGTTAGGTTCACGTGCTCAAAAACGTCTGAAGAAATTGTTCCTACGAAATTGTATATTGTGGGTAAGTAGCCTTGAAGCTAGATATATCTACACGCTTCCCTAAGGTACCTGATGTAAAATCAGACCCCCATTGACTACTACTGAAAACTATCTAAGTATATGTACATATAGTGACTGACAGCTACCTAGCGATGAAACGACTAAATTGTGCACATAGGGTAGGTACCAGAAGTTTAGAGTAATTTAGGTATTCATTTCGATTTCTGGTAACAATATAGGTGGTAAATTTTAGGACAAAAGTTTGGGGTTTCAGAATAGGTACTTATACCTATATCAGAGTACTTATTGCATGTTTATTGCACAGAATTGAAAGCTTTTCCTACCCAATTTTACAAAAAAAATATACAAGTAATTTTCTACAACGAAGTAAATCGGGACCTTTAGCTATTTAAATTCGACAGTTATTTAATACTTTACGATGTGGCTATAAAATTTGACAATTATTAATACTTACATTTAAAATATGAAACTGGCTTGACAACAGATAATTAAATAAGCAGTAGGTATGATAAGCAACCTTGACTGTCAAGTATATAAATAGATTAAAGAGGTCACTCCACTTCGTCAATTGAGCCAGCTGATTGGATGGAATTGATGCACGTCCTTTGTTTTCACTTTGTATCCCGTCTTCTCATACGTCGGTACATAAACAACCCTTTGTCAACGTTTGGTCTAACAGGTCTTTATATTAGGTTATTGTTATTACCGTTAATGTTGGTAACTCGCACTTACCGACGCGTATTCGTTGAACATTGTTGAAGTTTTGAGTTGGATTCCATATTTTGAAACGTCTTTGTTGCCACTGGCCATGACATATAGGTATTCACACAACAGACGCTTACACTAACAGAGATTTATTACCTACCTACTGAGGTAGGTATGCTTCTTAATTAATAAGTCTCTGTATTTTTACTAAAAAATCTTAAACTAAGCGTTATATTACATGTAACTCACTCCCAAGTCCTAAAATGCACAGTTAACGCGACGCAATTCATGCAGTCACATGCGCAAACGCACTAATTCAACGACTCCCCAACTCTCGCCAAAATAACACAAGTATACAAGAATCCACAAACGAAAAGGAGCCCAATATACAGCCGTGTAAAGTTTGAATTTGATTAAAGAGTCTTGGAGATGTGTCATCATTGGTGGATGAAAATTAATAGATTTATAAGACATGGATGCACTGATTGTTTTTCCCGATGTTGTCGTTTAAATGTCTTTGTTCGTAAGTACCTAGTTAAGTAAACATAATTGTACGTAGGTACAACATTGCAGCTATTTCTGCGGGTGGAAAATTACATAGGTATAGGGTCTTTTGTATTTAGCAAACATAACAACAGATGTGTCTCACTGAATGACTTGAAAAGCGTAAATAGGTACGTTTATAATTACTTATACGTATAAGTACTGTAGAGGTTGTTACGGTATGAGGCTGGCCATGTTTGGTCTAGAACCATAAAGTAACATAACGTAATGGCACCAATTATGGACGGCTTAAGAACTCCGTCGACATCTTTTGGCTATAACTCTCTTATTTTATAAGTTTGATGTTAGTTATTTCAAAGAAAATGTAGCTTAATAATCACTAATTATAATAAACATACAAAAGTTTTGGATAAACTTGTAAGTTCCGAGAAACTTGCTCCAAATCTGAAAAAGTCGAAAATCTTCGAAAATCCTATGATGGACAAGACAAAATCCAATTATGGACACCCAATCTTGGACACCTTAAGGTTTAAAAACATTGTAGACCGCCTGCAATTTCACATATAAATTCCTTTATTTGTTGAATTCCAAACTTTAAAAAAAAGTAAAAACTGTCATATAAAAGGAGGCACAGGTCGTATTCAGCCAATTCAGCTCGTATTTTTCTGTTGGAAACGCGACGTCTTTTTCAGTCTTGAATAATTTGCGTTTTTCGGTAAAACCATACACTTGCGATTCTGTTAAAAAAAATAAACATCCCGCTGTTTATTTTTTTATTGAGCATGATGTTTTTGACGTTTTAAGGTTATGTTTATCAAATATTTATCCAAATTTTGTCGTATTTCCTCCATTTTTGAGAAAAGTACTATATTAGCCTCGGCCGGAATGGCAATTGCAGGGTTCGTATTATAATTAAATGGACTCGCAAGCTCGTCCGTTTAAACAAATACTCAGCCTGCAATTGCTTTATTCCCCGGCCACGGCAATAATGTATTATTTTTTTCGGGATAAGGATAAGGAATTCAAATTTTACATTTCTTTAGAATTTTAAGTAAAAATTTTTTTTACGAAAAATCGTCATTATACTCGATTTCGACTAATTCGGGGATGGGGATTTCAAATTTTATATTAATTTTGAATTTCAAGTTAAAAAATATTTTTTTTTCGAAATATCGTCATTATACTCGATTTCGACTAATTCGGGGATAAGGATTTCAAATTTTACATTTATTTTGAACTTTAAGTAAAAAAAAAAAATTACGAAAAATCGTCATTATACTCGATTTCGACTAATTCCTTATCCGCATAAGGATTTCAAACTTTACATTTATTTTGATTATAAGTAAAAAAAATTTTTTTCCAAATATCGTCAATTTACTCAATATCGACTAATTCAGGGATAAGGAGTTCAAATTTGATATCTATTTAGAGCATCTATAAATATGTTACCGGTAGCACTGGTAAGCAATGCAGGTCATTTGCCTTCGGCTTCTGAACACATCTTAGAGTACTTATAATATGTGTGTAGATAAAGTAATGTATGCAACTGTACATAATTAGGCATTAAAACACTCGTGTGACCCTATTATGAAACTCGCCTTCGGCTCGTTTCATAAAACACAATCGTGTTTTAATGCCCCTCATGATGTACCAGTTGCATAATAGTAGTTTATGCTATTCATAATAAGGTCACACGAGTGTTTTAATGCCTAATTATGTACAGTTGCATACATTACTTTATGTCACACCTAGCCATAAAGTGGCCATTACTGCACGCTCCGCGCGCGAAAAAAACCCACTTCCTGGCCAGGGGGTGACATAAAATTTTGTACTTACCACGGGCGATAATAAAGAAAGCCTCAGATCGCATATTTATCGCCCTTGCCTTCGGCTCGGGCGTAAAATACCTGCGATCTAAGACATTCTTTGTTTTGTCGCCCTTGGTAAGTAATGTACTATTATCTACACACATATTATAAGTACTCTAAGATGGGTTATAGTAGCCGGTATTATATAACATTTGAAATCCTTATCCCCGAAATAGTCGAAATCAAGTAGGTATAAAGACGATTTTTCGGAAAAAATTTTTTTTTTCTTAAAATTCAAAATTAATATAAAATTTGAAATCCTTATCCCCGAATTAGTCGAAAACGAGTATAATGACGATTTTTAGCAATACATTTTTTTTTTCGCTGTAAATTCAAAATTAATATAAAAATTTTTTCTTAAAATTTAAATAAAATGTAAAATTTGAAATCCTTCTCCCTGAATCCTCATCCCAAAAAAAAAAACCTATATCGAGCTGACCTTTCGTATCGACTGAATTTTAATTTTCCTGTTCTAAATTAAAAAAAAAACATTATAGTACTAAATAGGACATTATAATGAATATTATATTACTGCTGGTAAACTTCACCACAGGTAAGAAAATTTTCATAAGTACATTGATGTTAAAGTGAAGGTCGTTTTGCCTACGGTTTCTGAACGCATTTTAGAGGATTATGATATTTGTGTAGATAAACTACTATTATAATAAAACTGGGTGGCATTTTTCAAACATTTACCTCGCCAATAAATCCGTCCAACATTGGGTGTCCATAATTGGGTAACCAGAATTCAGTATGAAAACCAATCATGGAGAAATTGTCCATAATTGGAGATTAACAAAAAACAGGAACCAGTAATGTACATCCTCTCTAAATCATTCAAATTAGATTCTAATGCAATAAGCACTTTAAAAAAGTATTGTTAAATATGTAACGCTTCTCACGAAATCATATCAAAATAAGATTGTTTAGAGAAAATAAAGTTTACAATCAAAAACGTAAACCTACTTCCTTAGTTATTTCTGTAAGAAACTTAGGTTATTCGTGAAAAATGCCGGAGCACACTTTTTGCCGCCGCGCCATTTTTAAACAAAATGACCGAGGTGTATGTCATTTGTCAATGTGATACATAGAAGCCTATTCTTTATGCTTAAAGTGTTGCCATGGCTAAAATAGTTTTCCGTTGCTTAATTTCGACCGTGAAAGATTTTTGCGTCCATTACTGGAGCCAGGTCCATTACTGGTGCCACTACGTTATTCGTATTTGAATATATTCTGGAATGCCTGTCAAAGCGGCATTCTGCTGGAAACAAAGGGTTTTCCAAGGACTCTGGCCTGGGACTCGCTCGGAGTCACAGCTGATGTGTTATTTTAATTAGATTACAATTGAATGTGAATGTATTCGGAAATAGTATGAATACATTATAATTCGTATGTGGATTGCGTATTTCCTTCCAGATATCTAAACCCTTCTCCTAGATCCCTCAACCGTACCACTGAGCTACTACTAACCCCTATTATAGTACCTATTTTGCGTTTACCGAAAAACGATTAGATATACCTAATTACTTTTCTCTATGAATTGTTATATTTTTCGTTTTATAGTTAGGTTTGTTCTTGTGTTTGTAATAATAAGTATGTAGGTACTTATGTAGGTAGGTACCTATCTCATGTTTTCTGTGATACCATTCACAATCAATCACATCAAATAATTATCGCGGATATGTCCAAATTTACTTAATTTACCCTTTTTTTAAACTTCCAATTACCTAACACCTTAGGTATACCTACATAAAACTTTGTCTTTTCTCAACAATCTATAATCATATAAAAAAAAAACATTCAAATACCTAGTCTCAGCGTTTAGTATATAGCCATAGAGCCACAGATAGGTGCCTATTGTTTTGTATCATGTAGGCAAGGTTACCTATACCTACCAAAATTATTAGGTAGTAGAGTACCTATCTACTTTAACTAATACTTACAAATAATAATAATTTTATATCCATATCTTTGTTTCAGGTAACCTCGGGAGCATACTAGCCGTCACGTCATCACCCAGCATTAATTTAACAGGTTGTAATAGTTTATAGTCCATCTAATAACTTATTTACAGCGATTGTCCCCCTACGAGTACAACGTGGGTCGTAACACTCGTAACACCGCCATTTATTGCTACTTGCCGTCCATATCAAACAAAGTAGCTACTTAGCTAAGCCACCTAAAGTGTTAAATGATTTACGGCGTTATAATAAACCACCGGACTCGTAAACATCTCGTAAAACAAAGATTAATAAACAGTTACCGCGTAAATAGGCTATAACTTTGATTTTTACGACTAAATAATCGTAAAGGAGCCCCGTTATGTGACCAAGTTCGGTTGTCCGACTGCGACCACCGGATTGTTAGTGAAATGAGGTGTTTTTTACTTGGTCGGTTTTTAGTCGCGGGCAATGCAAACGGCAGGCCCGTTTTGATGCACTTTTATTTTACGGCACACTCGTAACATAAAGAGTGGAACGTCTCAACAACGGTTACGACGCCATTAGTGCGAGCGGGACAGAGCTAGTCTCGAAGGTTTGTCTGTTTCGTGCGTTCATGGCACGGGACCTTTGCCGGTGTTCTGTTCACGCCATTCGTATAAAATTTAGTGAAGGAATAATATCGTAGAAAGAAAGCAAATTAATAATTTTTTTTTTCGCTAATTATAGACACATAATGTTCGATTCGAACGGATGCCGAACGACGGCCTACTCAAATACGTAAGTAAGTATTAGATAGATACCTACCTAGATAATTTATGTTATTTCAGCTAACTAAAGGCATAGTTACAAATGTAAGAAGTAACTGTAAACTTTATAAAACAAACTTAACTTTCAGGAGGAACTTGCTTAAATATCCAAAAATACTTTGGTAACCATTAGCAATGACTATGTCATAGATCCGTGTAGGAAACCACCTAATTTCGTGTCCGGCGCACAGTGGTCCATTACGCGGTATCCCCGGACCCAAATTCCGAGTAATTAAACAACTGAAATTTTAGCAGACTCTAGTATAAATTTAATAAGGATGGGCCATTAAAGGCAAATGGACCAAATGTTTGGGTTCAAACAAAAACCGAAATGAGCTCTTCGGAATGCCGTCCTACGTTCGAGGTTCGTTGTACTTGGTTTGTGTTTTAATTTATCGTAGGGCGAGAGCAAACCTTTTAAAATGCTTACTTTGTATCTAAACAACCGTTAGTAGTCGTATTAGGCTGTATAAAAATATATTTTATGTTTGTACTTTAATGTTTAACGCCTTTCAAGTTTTACTTAGTTTTTTATATTTAAAATGTTGCATCGATACAAATATGTTTGCGAATTATTAAATCTTATTTTCTATTGAATTATTTAGCAAAAAAGGGCCAAGTATTTTTTTTTTTGTAAAATTAAAGTCTGATTGAAAAAAACTGATAACCGACAAAAAAGGAGGAAACAAAATTAACAAATTTTAATTCACGACTCGCTTCATTTCTCGGCTACATTTCAGCCCGTGCGTGCTCTACAGGCATTCATTATCATGAGTTTGCCTGAGTTTGGAATTAAATTAGTAGGTTAGTAAATTAATGCTATTTGAAGCTTGATTAGGTAACTAATTGCGAGAATAACGTGAGCATATGTAATTTGATACTAATTGTAATCGTTGGGTTTGGCCGTAAAATATAAGTAGGTACTTAGAAGTATAACAGTTAAATGTTATGTTTTTGTTACACTTGTTTTGTTTGTAGTTAATTTCATAATTTATAACTTCATAACATAAGTAGGTAATTTTTACACCATTTCAAACCTAGGTTTCTAATTATTACTTAAACATCTTACATCAATTCAATAACTTCCTTTTTTCATTTCTTAACACACCAAAAATATCTTGAATACTAGTTTGTCTGTATTAGGTACACACTGCGAGTAGGTACCCCACATTAGGTACCTATCTAGTTAATAAATTATGGCCAGTGCAAAATTGTGTGTAAATGCGAAAACATTTTCTTTTCACACCTAGGTGTAAAAATTATCACCAAACAACGATCAACGAAAATTTTAATTGAACAAACGGAACAGTGATTCTCGCTGAGTGCCAAGTAAACGTTGGAAATCGCCCAATAATAATGAAAGTGATTGCTGTGACGCCGTCGCTGTATGAAGCGGCAGTTTTGGTTATAAACATACCGTATTATACTAACCAACCCAAAACAAAGTTAACCTTATCTTCATATAGTCAAGGTTCAATTTCGACCATACAACATTTATTTGTATAGCAATCTCCCTGTTGGTTAGGTGGGGGCATACGCGGATGGCTCACACGTTGTCAAAATGGCCGACTTTTTGTCGCGGGCGAATCGTGTGGCCGCAGTGTGCGATACCTTGGGGACGCGGGTGGTAGGAAAAAATTGGTGACGTGGACAAGAAAAAAAACATGTTGTTTGACTTGCATTGGTTTCTTCTATTTCATTAGATATATTTTTTAGTAATAGTAATAATTTGATGTATGTCTCAATATATTGTTACAAAATTTATATTTTAGTTCAGAATTGACAAATAGTGGACTGGTAGGTGCTTATATTTTTTTATGCTATATGTACCTAAAAATTTTTAGCGATAAGTTCACCTGTTGTTAATACTACTATATAATATTGACAAGTTATTACTTTTTTCACATTGGTGACATCATTTTTTTTTCATTTCGTTTTCAACTACTATCAAATCATGGATCACTGTTGTCTGAATAAAGAATGTTTATTATTATTATTTCCCTTGGTAGGTAAGTATAAGTATATATTTTAATTTATTCAAAATTGTTAAACTCTTCTTCCAAATTTTGGTTTCAGTTGGCATCCTAAATTTTTTAGGACGGTCCAAATCAAAATTCTTAACCTAACTTGTAGATATTGAGTAGGTTCGCTTTTAATTTGAAATGGTAACGTGATAGCAAGTCTCGCATCGCTAAAATAAATTAAATTAAAATAATAATAAACTAAATAATAACAACAACCTTCTCTTTCAACGAATTTATTTTTCTGTTTGGGAAAACAGAATTACGTTAAGTGTCTTTTGGCTAAAAATAATTATTTAGATTTTTTTATTAAAGTGAAAATTGAAAAATTCAACACCACAGGTGGGATTTGAACCCACGACCTCTGGAATCCGTCCATTGCAACAACTTCAAGTTTTCACTTTGATTAAAAAATTGAGATTTTCGCTAGCGGGACGCATCCGCTTAACAAACATTTAATTATTTTGATGCTTTGAGTTTCGGGCCATGTAAGCCTGCGCTGGGCGGGGGCCGCAACACGACCGGCGCCGCTCAACTACGGTGTTTCTTTTTCCTTTTCCTTCCTCTGTTCACCTTTTATCTCTACATTTTAGGATTTTTTGATAGCATTCGTCACTAGAATAAAAATACACTACAACGCGCTCGAAAATAAAGTAAATACTTCTTCATTTTAGTCGTACCTAATATAAAAATGTAAGTATGTATTCAATAACTACTAGTCTAACTACTAGACTACTCGTAAATGACTTAGATACAACTAAAGCCCTGTTTTAGGTGTAGATGTCCTACCCCAAACCGTACCTTTGTATCTTAACACTCAGAAATCACAATTTTATCTCATAATTATCTACAGCTCCCTTGCAAAAATAAATAAGTCTTTTTAATAAATTAATGCCCAAGGTATCTAAAAGGAAAATCATAGGCGAGTTATCGGCGGACGGTATTAATTTTCATTGAATACAAACGCGTCTTACCGGCGGCATACTCGGCACACAATGCCGGAGCGAGCTTCCTTGTAGGGGGACCATCCTATAGAGAATCACTATGACATGCACCACTGTGCACTATCATTATTCTGCCAAGGAATTAGAGAGAATTAGGATTGTAGAAAAAGAACATCAATCTGTAGGTGGAATTTTGTTGTATGTTATTTTCAAACGGTATAGATAGGTAGGTACCTACCAGCGGCGGCGCGTCAAAAATATTCTTAGGGAAGCCGGAAATAATTAGCCTTTCTTATTCTTCATGAGCCGTGGTAAAAGAACTGGAATTGGCTGAAAATTAGGCAAGCCGGAATCGAGTTGTATGGACGCTCCGCCACTGGTACCTACCATAAAAACTGTCTACCTTAATTTTAAGTTTCACCTAACTTGAGAAGCAGTGAATTGGTACTTGACTAAATCATTTCATATTCATTTATTGCATCATGTTGTTACATAAGGTCTTAGAAATAGTTTGAGTAGGTACAAAACATGAGCACTGTTAGGGCACAACAATTAATTAAAAATAATATTTCTCAATACCTACAAGACTAGTCTAAAGTAGGTGACTGAGGACCTAATTTTTATTAGTTGAAATATAATGATGTAAAAATATCTAGGTATTGTAACTAAGTAGGTAAGTAAGTCCCATTTAAACTAAACAATTAACAATATAGTTTAGAGTATAAATGAATTGAAACAGCGATGTGCAGAATATCGACATCGATTAAAATAGAGATGTAACGTAATAATGTTTAGTTATCAACCTATGTTCCTATTTCTAGTTGAGGGAAGGTAGGTACTAAGGATTGTCCACATCTGCCTAGCCTAAACCTACTAAATAACTAATATAAATATTAAATAAAGACCAATTACAAAGTAAAGCGCTAGAACAGTGATTCTTAACCGGTGGTCCGCGGACCACTGGTGGTCCCTGGAAGCACCCAAAATGGTTCGCGAAGCCATCAGAAAAATATTTAACAAGTGATAATGAATCAACAAAACAACGGCTCGCGAGAGTCGCCGTCGCCGGACCGGGACATAAGAGGTGGTCCATGGCAAGACAAAATAAAAGTCATCATTACTAAAAGATTAAGAACCAGTGAGCTAGAAACAATACCTCTATCCTATATCCAATGAAGCTTAGTAAGTACTTCTTAGTTCCAATTTATATCGCACAGATGCGAGCCCTACACTCCCATTGTATCTCGGCTAGACGCATATCTATTTTATTTCCACTCCTCTGCTCGGAGATAGCGCATAGTGTATGTAAAACACATTCAAATAAGACCATCTATGGCCATAAATTCTAACTTTGTTGTCGATGGGAACTTGCCTTCAAAAATGGCTAACAGAGGCCAGAGTTAGAAATTGTCTGTTGTGTGAAATGATTATTTACCAACCAAATCCAAGCTTTTCTTCGTGCCTAAATCTTATTGTTGTCACACGTTAGGTATAACGTATATCAATGCGCATAAAATAAAGGTCATTAACGTCTACCTACTGACCAATTATTCAATATTACATAACCTCATCGATAACGCGAACACGCGTCACGGCGCTGGCGTCGAAAACAAACAATGATGCGCAAGAGTTGAATGCTAAGGAACAGCGCTACGGCCGCGGCCCACGGATATAACGGCCTATGTGCGCCTGAAACTTATAATACGTAAGCCATTGTAAATTAGTAGGGGAGCGCGGCGCCGAAGCACGCGTTGCTGATATATTTATATTTATCCCGAAATATTTATATTTATGTCGAAATATTTAGATTTATTTACGGCCCGTGTCCGAAGCGTACGACGGAGGTGCGAGTAACTTGACACTTTGGAAAGCTTATTCTATACGGTTTATTTTGTACCATTTCGGGGCCTGGTGTAGGTAATACAGTTCGAAGAAGACTTAACCGCGCTAGTTTGACGCAGTTTTCAGCTCTTTTAGTTTTGCATAGGACGCTAACGTCTAGCGCCATGCCCATAGAACAATGACACATTAAAATAATGATTTGTTGATGTTTCGTTTGATTGGGTAAACTATCAATGTTTTCATTGTATAGTGTGTAGTTTAAGTATATATACCTACTATTGTAATTTATGTTATCATTCTAGTGTGTGTCACTACGTATTATTGTAATTTTAATTGTTAATAGTGTAGCCGCCTGTGTATGCGTTTCGTGTGTGTTTCATTGTCTGTATTTAAAGGTAAACTGATTAAAGTAAATGGGCAATGGCCATTGACTTGTTACCTGTAACAAAGATCATGGAGCTTTATATGATCTTTGCCTATTATTAAAAACTAGCCACACACTATTACCTAACCGTAAGTAGGTAGGTACCTACCTAAGGTACATGCGCCTTGTACCTACCTAAGGCCCACTTTTTGCAAAACATAAATTAATAATACACTTGAAGTTATTTTTTAAATCAAACTTTATAAATATATTCATTATTTATTTGTGAATAAAAGCAACATAAAAATCAACAAATTAAGTTTAACTTCTCTTAGAAAACGACAATTTCTTTATACCACTTCTGTGGGCCTTTTTAGGATGATAGGTACTCATCATTGCCCGATAATTACATACCACTCAAGTTCAAAATGCTGTCAATACAACAATCACGTACCATATAAATCATAATTACGTAAATTATTACTTTCCGATCGCAATTACTATTTAATAAAATGAAAATAAACAAATAATATAAACAACACTTACCTTTATACTAATGCCCTTTTAATTTGAGTAACATTTTATATAAAAAGATACGAAAGCTGTTGGTTTTTTTTTAAAGAGACAGAAAAGTTTGTTAATGTAATGTTACATTACGTACAACTCGTAAGCCGTTTGTGACTTGACTGACAAACTGTCAACGTCTTCAAAGGTGGTGGCTTCTACGCTTTGGTGTGAACTTGCAGTTTTGTCCATGGTACTAGCCGAACATGGGCGCGAAGTTTAAATTCGTTTGACGGTTGATCATTAAACAAAATAAGTAGGTATGTGTCACAATTTAAAGACACATCCTAGCTCTTCTTGCTTCTATACAGCTACCTAAGTAACGTACTGAAGTTTTATACTTACCTACTTATTTAAATTCATCAAGCGCACGTACATTATTATGCACAGCAAGTCCCAAACTTAAAAGACAAATATCCAATATTCTAGATACCTACACACCTATCAGTATCACCTAGGTAGGAGGCCTTTTCCAAAGACCAGAGGCCGATTGCATAATGAATTGTAACTAATATTACAAGCGGAAGTCTCTTTTCAACCCCTTTCATTAGAAAGAGACTTCCGCTTGTAATATTAGTTACAAGTCATTATGCAATAACCCCCAGGTAGCAGGTATAGAAACAAAAAACTTACAGTTTCATGTCTCAAAATTATGGCTTTCGTAATTATTTTAGTTTAGGTAATAACTTATTACCTACTAGCTAAAATAATCCTAATAAGTAAAGCTAAAATTGATGGGCCAATTTATACCTAAGCCTATCCTACCATATAGATATACCTATTTGTCTTATTACTTCAGATATATTAGTTGGGGTCGCCATATTAAATTAAAATCTATGATATAGATTCTATGTAAGGTACTTACCTACTATAAAACTATTTTAATGATCACGAGTGCTTGAAAAGGGCACCTGTCTACATCAACCGGCCTATAATATACCTAATAATTAGGCACTGTAACCTGTAACTGTAAGGACCTAAATACACATTATTATAAATACCTAAGTACATAGTTCAAAAATATTTAAAACACTTTGCGCCCATTTATGAGCGGATAGCACCACTGGGCTATTTTAGTGACCTCAGTAGGCTGGGCCTTATTTTGCGATTTTTTTTTGTTTCTCCCGGGGAAATAATAAGGACCACCCTAGACCTCGGCATTTTATATGTATCCACACTGTAATACCTAATTTTATTTAAATGATTTCTTCTTCATCAAATACAACTGACACAATATCTTATTCCATTCCCGTTCAATACCATTAGTCCTTCCGAACGTTCATCGCTTCTCTTTCACACTTAAGCCCAAACTGTGCATTAGAAAAGGACGCGCATATATCTATCGATCTGTTTTATTGCAGCGACTAAGATCGGCTATTCACGTAGCGTAATGGCGGACGAATAACAAACACTAGGTCAAAAACGAATTATTTTAATGTTTCATTCTAAATTTAAACACTGGTGGATGGCTCACAAGATCACACGTCGTTTATACATTAGTGGCACACTTTGGTTTGTAAGAACAACGTTAAAAATAGACACAATCACGGCGGTCGTTCGTCACACAGCGCGTCGTTGGTCGCCATGTTTGAATTCCGATATCCAGGGGCGCATTGTGACATTAGAATAAATGACGAATGATATTTGTAATGCCGGGTGTCAGTTAGCGTTAGCACTAGTATTGGGGAAGAAAATGCCATCTGAATTGGAAAGAATATTTTAATGTTTTATAGATCTTTGAGATAGTTTTTTTTATATAGTATTTGCTTATTAACACTTATGAATTTTGATATGTACCTACTTACTAACAAATATTTTTAGGGTTCCGTAGCCAGAATGGCTAAAACCGGTCCGTAAGTCCGGATGTCACAGCCGATTTACTCCTGAGACTATAATCACTACAATTATGAAATTTGATACCAAGGTGTGAAACTACGAAAAATATTAAATTAGGGGGGGGGGGGACTCTATACATGTAACCGGGGGATGAAACAAAAATGCAATGCATATAGGCGTGTGTATCTATGGATAGGTCTTAAAAATAGTACATATATTGAGGTTTCTTACTTTTCCATTTATTGCAACCGTTTGTGAGATGTTAGCTGTCAAAAATTCTGAATAAAATTGAGGTGGTGGATATTAACAAATACTTTCAATAGTTTTTGGTTTGAACATGATAGGTTTAACGGTTTTTAAGTTATCGCTGAAAGCTGTCTTTCCCAAACAAAAGGATGTAAGTGCCGTGACTTCCCTATAAAGATACGACATTTTTTATTGTAATGGATAGTGGTTTTAAATGTGTTCTAAACTATGATTCTGGAAAAAAATGAAGTGATGTAAAAATAATTTTAATCATGTTTACGCCCATTATAGTACGGCTTCTTAGCTCGAAAATATGACGAATACGGTCCCATCTGGCAGAAAGCATGAAACTTGGCATGCATGTAGCTTTCATATTTATGCTTCAAGAAATTTTAGGGAAACACGTTGACAGACTTTATAAATAAAATATTTGGACACAAGTGATTACTGCAGATGCTCTAAGGAAGCGCCAGTAGACCGTAGCCAGAATTTCGGTCTGTCTGTCTGTCCGTATGTCACAGCCGATTTACTCGGAGACTATAAGTACTAGAATTATGAAATTTGGTAGGAAGATGTACCTATTCTATCAACTGCTACATAAAAGTGATGTGAAAATAGGAAAAAAAAAATTGGGGGGGGGGCATCCCATACATGTAACTGGGGGATGATTTTTTTTTTAATAGGCCTTTAAAAATATTATTGAGGTTACTAAGAAAATTTTCCATTTAAGTCAATCTTTGGTGAGATATTAACTCCCAAAATTGTACAAAATGTGCCCCCCCCCCCCCCTCTAATTTACAAACTGTGAAGATCAAAATTCTGAAAAAAATTGACCTGGTGTACAATAATAAATACTTTCAACGAATTTTGGTTTGAACAAGATGAGATTAAGAGTTTTTGAGTTTTCACTGAAAAACTGTCTTGCCCAAACAAAAGGACGTAAGTACCGTGACTTCCCTATGAAGCTACGACCTTTTTTGATTCAAGGTATTAAATAGTGTTTTTTAAAAGTGGACTGCTAGGTGTCGATACGTGATCCGACACGCACTTGGCCGGTTTTGAATATTTGCTCCTGTTACAAGCTACACCCGGTATATGACTAATTAACCACATTTAGAACTCGGCGTATTTGCTCCCGGAAAGCCGTTAATGTGATAAAGTGAAAAAGTAAATTAAAAATGAGCATGTGGTAAGGCCGAAGAGTTTGGTAGTCAAAGTAGGTTCTACTAATCTTATTTTTTGCAGAGTTTAGCTTGTATTCTTTAAATAATTCGTGATGATGGCCGTGAATTGGAAGCAGTATTACATGTAAACATTAATCGTGAGAATTGAGCAGTAAAGCATAATCATACATATTTTTAGGGCAATTTTTGTGACATCAATTTAGTTGAAAAAGGTAAATCCCAATTCCGGAATTTGAGGCCAATATCGAAAACCATTTACCTACTACAAAGACTAACATACGTCGTCAGCTCCGATAATGGTTATAAATGTGGACTAGACTAGGTAGGCACGGAACCTTTCATAATGCGTAGCCGGACGCACTACTTAGACTTGTAGCAGTTACAATAACATTTTAGCTTAAGTTTTTAAATATAATATTAATATTGCTTGCGCGCCGCCGCCCGTGCGCCGATCGACGCAGCGTTATCGCCTAACGGTTTCCTGCACTCGGGCGCATTCGTTCCCACTCGGTTTTGCCAGCGCAGTCAGTCTTTCTAGCGATACGACGCCAAGAGGCTGCGCGCAAGCCCTTAGACAGTGTACCTAAACATTCACGCGTTATAGGAAATTTCGTGTTATTTCGGCTTCCTATACATGTAGTGCTAATTGCTACCTACTGTGCTGTACAGACTGTCTTCCGTGAACTGTGTTTACTAGAATAAACTTTATATATATAGTTGGCTCGGTTGTATTCTTTATTTAACGCCTAGCCCTATAAGTTGGTGACTTTCCGACATATTTGAACTAAGTGCAGTGCAGTGTTATAGCGAGCGCGTGGACTTTGATCGCTAGGTACCTAAAGTGCGGATTAAGGACTAACTATGCCGGACGATGCGATTGTTACTACCGCCGGTGCGACGCCTAGTACCATTACCCATCCGAGTGCTATTACGCAGCCGAGTAACATTATGCAGCCGGGTACCAGTGCGCTGCCGATTACTTCACAAACGGCCATTAGTGCAGTGGGTGTTAAGGTTCCGCCATTTTGGGCAGAGGAGCCGGCTTTGTGGTTCGCCCAGTTAGAAGGGCAATTCAATTTGGCAAATATTGTTTCTGACACCACAAAATTCTACCACGTCGTCAGTAACCTGGAGCACCGATATGCCGCCGAGGTTAAGGATGTCATAACGAAGCCGCCGGCAACGGACAAATATGAGAAGCTCAAGACGGAACTGATTTACCGATTATCAACGTCTAAGGACAGGCGCATAGAAGAGTTGGTGTCCCAAGCTGAACTGGGTAATCGTAAGCCATCACAGTTTTTACGGCATCTGCGTGACCTGGCCGGCACGGACTTATCGGATGACTTTCTACGCAGCATTTGGGCTAAGCGCTTACCAACACACGTGCAGGCAGTCATCGCTACCATGGCGGACGCTAGTTTGGACAAAGTTGCTGCACTGGCTGATAAAGTGAACGACATAGTTATCCACACACCGCACGTCGCAGAAGCCTCTAGAGCAGGTCCGCCTATTTCCTCATCATCTTCAGCGCCGGGCTCCATGGAAGAGAGGCTCAGCCGTCGTATAGATGAGCTCGCGCGGCAGGTAGCAGCCTTATCGACGGGAAGTTTCCGTGGTCGTCAGAGATCGCGCCTTCGCTCCAAGGGGCGTCAAGGATCCCGTTCGAGAAGTCGCTCCCAGAACAGCGGGCGTTGCTGGTACCACGATAGATTTGGTCAGCGTGCTAGCAAGTGCCGCGCGCCCTGCAATTGGACGGAGGGAAATGCCAACGGCGGTCACTGATGGCGGCGAGTGATTGCCAGGAGTCTCCGGGTCGCCTTTTCGTGACGGATAGGAGCACAAAAGTGACATTTTTGGTAGACAGTGGTTCGGACCTCTGTGTTTTTCCTTTAAAGTCAGTGCGCCATCAGCGGCGAAATAAGGACAAATATCAATTATTTGCCGCTAACGGAACTCCTATTGATACTTTCGGCTCTTTAAGTTTAACGCTTGATTTTGGCTTACGCCGCGCTTTTAATTGGCGTTTTGTAGTAGCGGATGTAACAAAGCCTATAATTGGAGTAGATTTTCTGGCATTTTATAATTTGCTTATAGATGTAAGAAACAAACGGCTTATAGATAACTGTACCACGCTTACTGCTCCTGCTTATTCAGCCTCTTCATGCTCTTTGTGTCATGTTAAGTCGATTACAGGTACATCACCTTACCATGCATTGCTGCAGCAGTTTCCAGAAATCACGAGGCCAGCTGGTGATCCGACGGAGCGTGTGGTGAAGCATAACACGCTTCATTACATTCGTACCACCCCTGGCCCCCCGGTGTACTGTCGTCCAAGGCGGTTAGATGCTGAGCGGTTGAAAATTGCCAAACAGGAGTTCGACGATATGGTGCGGTCGGGTGTAGCACGTCGATCCGATAGCCCGTGGTCTTCGCCCTTGCACATGGTCCCCAAGAAAAACAACGGGTGGCGACCATGTGGCGACTACCGCGCGTTGAACGCCCGCACCATACCAGACAGGTACCCCGTCAGACACCTTGCAGATTTCTCCCATAACTTACATGGTTGTCAAGTTTTCAGCACGTTAGATCTGGTTCGTGCTTACAACCAGATCCCGATTTTTAAGGATGACATACCTAAGGCAGCCATCACCACACCCTTTGGCCTGTTCGAATTTGGCTTTATGGGGTTCGGGTTACGGAACGCGGCGCAGACATTCCAGCGTTTCATCGACGAGATCCTCGGTGACCTGGAATTCTGCTTCCCTTATTTAGACGATATTCTCGTAGCATCTTGTTCTGCGAGCGAGCACGAGAGTCATCTCAGGCAGGTGTTTGAGCGGTTGCGTGAACATGGGGTCCTGATAAACACCGGTAAATGTGTCTTCGGTAAGTCAGAGGTTACGTTCCTCGGCCACAGTATCTCCGCCAAAGGTACTACACCATTACCTGAGAAGGTGAAGGCAATCATGGATTTCCCCCGCCCCACCAACATCAAAGAGCTCCGTCGCTTCTTGGGCATGTTAAATTTTTATCGGCGTTTCCTGCCTCATGCCGCCCAGAAGCAAGCTCCACTGAATGGTTTGTTAGCTGGTCACCATTGTAAGAGCTCTGCAAAGATCGAATGGACTGCCGATCTCAACGCTGTCTTCGAGCATTGTAAGTCAAGTCTAGGTGAGGCCACACTACTCGTCCATCCACGGCCAAATGCTGATGTCGCCCTGGTCACCGACGCTTCGGATCTAGCAATTGGTGCAGTGGTGCAGCAGCGGGCTGGTAACGCGTGGGAACCACTAGGTTTTTTCTCGCATAAGCTGAACACAGCCCAGCGCAAGTACAGTCCCTACGACCGGGAGCTGCTTGCGATTTACGAGGGTGTTAGGTACTTTCGCCATATGCTGGAGCTGAGACCATTTGCAGTATACACCGACCACAAACCGATCGTGTACGCGTTCAGCAAACCGTTAGACAAGTGTTCTCCCCGCCAATTTCGGTATTTAGATTTCGTAGGGCAGTTCACTACCGATATTCGGCACATAGCTGGTGAAGAAAATGTGGTTGCCGACGCTCTGTCGCGACCTATTGAAGCAATCAGCAGCAGAGTACTTGATTATGGCGCTCTAGCTTCTGCTCAGGAATCTGATGCTGAGTTGCAACAGCTACTAAAGTCAGGGTCATCGTTGCAGCTAAAAAGGTTAGTCGTTCCTGGTTCGGCGGGTGATGTAGCTGTCTATTGTGACACATCTGGCCCATCAGCTCGTCCTTTTCTGACTCCCGACTTCCGCCGGCAAGCTTTCGACTCGATACATGGCCTAAGTCATCCCAGCGCCAAAGCTACCACGAAGCTTCTCACTCAGCGATACGTTTGGCCTGGGGTGAATAAAGACTGTCGCCAATGGGCGAGAGCTTGTCAGCACTGCCAGCGGTGTAAGGTATCGAGGCACGTGCACTCACCGGTAATGTCTTTTGCTACTGAATCAGAGCGTTTTGCTCACGTACATGTAGATATAGTTGGTCCGCTGCCTATTTCACATGGTTTTCAGTATTGTTTGACGGCAGTGGACCGTTTTACAAGGTGGCCTGAAGTGATGCCAATTTCTGACATAAGAGCAGAAACCGTCACTCACGCATTTTTGTCGGGATGGGTGTCGCGATTTGGATGCCCCAAGAAGATAACTACCGACAGGGGACGGCAGTTTATCTCCGATACCTTTCGTCGCGTGGCAAGGATGATCGGAGCTGAACACATTCAGACGACAGCCTACCACCCAGCGGCGAACGGCATGGTGGAGCGCTTCCACCGGCAAATGAAGGCTGCTCTAAAATGTCATGCGAGTGAAGATTGGGTCGAAGTCCTGCCTCTGGTCCTTTTGGGGATCAGGACGGCATGGAAAGACGATCTGAAGGCTTCCACCGCGGAATACGTGTATGGCGCACAATTACGCTTGCCTGGAGATTTCTTTGAATCTCCAGGTCAAGACGCCCCGGCCGATTACACGGATTTCCTCACTCGCCTGCAGCTTAACATGCGCAAACTGCAGCCTGCTCCAGCTGTTCATCACGGCACGCGAAAAGTATTTGTTCACAAGGACCTGGCAACGTCGTCTCATGTCTTTTTGCGCAATGATGCCGTTCGTAAGCCCCTGCAGCCCACTTACACCGGACCATATCCTGTAGTTGAGAGAGGTGACAAGTTTTTTAAGATCATCGTAAAGGGCAAGGAAAACAACGTTTCCATTGATCGCCTTAAGCCCGCGTATATTTTAGACGATCCCCACCTTCCTTTGGCTCCAGATCGACCTCTTGCGACGCCAGAACCGGCGAAGTTTGAACGTAGGACTCGTTCTGGTCGTATGGTACGGTTCCCTAGCTACTTGTAATCGACCTAAAGGTCTCCGAAGGGGCTGATGTAGCAGTTACAATAACATTTTAGCTTAAGTTTTTAAATATAATATTAATATTGCTTGCGCGCCGCCGCCCGTGCGCCGATCGACGCAGCGTTATCGCCTAACGGTTTCCTGCACTCGGGCGCATTCGTTCCCACTCGGTTTTGCCAGCGCAGTCAGTCTTTCTAGCGATACGACGCCGAGAGGCTGCGCGCAAGCCCTTAGACAGTGTACCTAAACATTCACGCGTTATAGGAAATTTCGTGTTATTTCGGCTTCCTATACATGTAGTGCTAATTGCTACCTACTGTGCTGTACAGACTGTCTTCCGTGAACTGTGTTTACTAGAATAAACTTTATATATATAGTTGGCTCGGTTGTATTCTTTATTTAACGCCTAGCCCTATAGACTTGTTTTTCTGAAACTTTTAAACTTATTTCGGATTTTTTTACGAGTAATCTCATACTTTTTTTACACTTAAACTAAATAAAATATAACATTATTTTAGGTAACTTGTCGAGTATTTTTATTCTAATCTAAAATATTTAAAACGATTACTGTTTAAGGTGCCTGTATGTGTAGAGGCAAGCACTCTCCATACGTTTGTATGTATATTGTGCAAGATTTTCTTTGCTTGTTTGCGTTACACTTATGATTTTTGGTCAGTATACTTATTTTTCTTCTTGAATTTTTTTTCTTGACATTCTTCGTATCACCAATATAAACAAGCAAAAAAAAATTATATGCGGGAGTGCCAAAACCGACGAATAAAACTTGCACAGAGTTTGTATGGAGAAGGCCTTGCCTCTACAGGTGCCTTAAGTCCGACCCTGTGCATGTACGCTCCGCCCATTACTGGCAACAAAAGTTGGCGGCGCTCCTTCAAAACATCTAGTTTGGAGGCCATTTTAACGATCACGCGCGACAGAGATGGAGGCAGTAAGCCCATTACGGCGATTGCATGTGCGTGAATGAGACAATTATGCAAAGTTAGCTTAGTTCGGCAGTTTCAATGGAACGGGATGTTCCTATATTGTGTGCGATGGCCGAATGTTCCCGACGGATGAGAAAGTTGGGACTATTTTGTTTTAGTATTTATTTTAAATATTTTGTAATACCCATAACTAATATTATTTAGGGTTAAAATAATTTTCAAAGGTAAGCATGTTTTGCTGACGTTTTGTTTCCTAAAATACTGAACTTTACAATTCAATTTCTTCATTAATTATAAATGTCAATTTACACGTCATATTACGTCAATTTTTTACATTTACAATTTATACATTATCGTAACAGAATTAAACAAAAGAAAAAAATAAGTATTTACAATTCCGATTTAGGTACAATTAGGTTGGTACTTAATAGAGGTAAAAATACTAGCTTAGTATAAAGTTACATTACATAATGTTTATTGGTTTCTGTGATTCAAACATTGATCATTAGTATAACTTTGACCATCCATTTAATTGTTTGTTTGTTTGCTATTTTCCTTTCATACCTATGTCATATTTTATCATTAAGCTTAAGTATACGAGAGGTCAGATATTTTTGCTTCTTCTTCTGTCATTACCTGCCGAAAGATGTCCACTGCTGGACATATTACATGCTTAGGTATTAGTACCAACCAATCAATCAATTTATGCCACTAATAATTTTTTCATTTTTTTTTGCATTGCATCATGAAGTTAACTTTAGGGGAGAAGTGGCATGAAAGATACAGTGGGAAAAAAATGCAGTTTCAATTAAATACCTACTTAGGTGAAATCTATTTTCTAAAGTAAGTTCTTTATTTATTAGAGTATGTGTTTTCATTAAAAAATATACAAAAAACAATAAATAAGGAAGTGAAATAATCATTTAACATTTCAGTATTTTGGCTCTTTTATAACACTTGCTGAAAGAGCCACCAAGAAAGTTTTGAAAGAGCCGATGTAAAGAATTTTAAATTAAAACAATTAACAACTGTTGCATTACTTATGTTGAAAATAAAACAATAAATTTGTAGTGAATATGGAGTAACATATTTAACAAATAATTATCTCTAACGGCAATTTAAGGATATACCTAAAAGTTGCATGAAACTTAGTCTTTTTCAGTCATACCTACTTATTATTTGTATTTCATTTTTTGAATGTCACCAATACCAATCTAAACAAGAAATAGGTATAACAAATTATTTCTCTATCAATCATATTTATGGCAATTACAGTTTTGTATAGGTATACCTAGGTTGCCCGTTCTCTAAGACCTCGCTAAGCCGATTTCTCAATACCTATAACTGATTTCTCGGGCCTACCTATATTACCGGTTTTTTTCATTCAGGTTTCACCACAAAGAAATTAAAGTACCTTGAATTTATTTAATAATCATATTGCATATTATTTACTTGAATATTATTATATTTTTATTAGTTTACTAATTAGTTATGAAAAAGCTGGCCCGGCCCTTTCATGGCCTGCAAGTATACTTAGTCTTCAAAACAGCAAGGTTATCAAAACTTTTCAGACTTGGTTTTTACTTAGATACTATATAGGCCAAGTATATGAAGAAATCCATATCACAATCCATGGACCTATAATAATAATATATAATGGATATACATGTTGTAATGAAATGGCAAAAAAACAAAATTAGTCTAGCAAAATTGTTACTCTTTCGTGCTTGAAACTATGACTCTATCTACCGGCGGCCGTTGGTTTCGTTAAACTGTCAAATGTTTGTGGTTGTCAGAAAATGAGTGTAGCCACGTAAAAATAAAAACTTATACTTAAATACAAAATTCGTTCGGTAACTTCCGAAATAATGCCAATGGCTCTTTCAAAACCTGGTTCCTTCGTGCCACTTCTCCCCTGACTCATTTATGGTCTTTATCATACTAACAATTAATTCATTTCTATTTTTATTTATTTAACTATTTAGTTTAATTAGTTCATTTGTTTTGTTCTTACCTGTTGTAGGTAGGTACCTAAGTAGCTAAAAGCAAAAATATAGTCTGCATCAGCTCCCAGCGTTTCCCAGTAGGTTTTTGAAAATATCAACTTCGATATGGTATTTTCCGATTCTTATAAGACCGGTTTTCTAATTGGTGGCTACGGTAAGTAGGTACTCTACCTTAATAAGGTCTTCGCCTTACAGGTACAAATTACTCTGACATTTGCTGTCATTCCATTGGATATTCTACTAAACTTTAACAATAATGAAATAGAGTTTCTATTACATATAGTTACAATGTCTAAAAGTCGTATGTTAGTAGTAGAATCTCTATTAAATTAGGGTAACTTCAAATTAATGGTACCTACTGTAAAAGGTATACAAACTTAAGATATTGAAGTTGGCCAAGTTGAGTCAAATTAATAACACAAAAAGCGGCTTAATTTAGGACGGCACAAGATTCAAAATCCAATGACAGTGTTATTAAATAACGGCCAGAATAAAAGATCTCAACTAAGCCTACTGCCTGACATAGTGGGCGCAGACTGTGGGTCCTGTGTTTTCTACTTTACCGAATTCTTTACTGATGTCGCCCGTAGGTATTGCCTTATTTGGGCCAATTTTTTTGGCGTTGTAGTTTTTTTTATTTCTTAGAATTGCATGAAAATTGGTAGGTTGGAAGAGCTCCTGATTCTGTACAAGTAAAAAAAATATGACAACAAGGCGTCGAAAAAAAAAATTTCCCATACATTTTTTCCACTGAGTTGCGAAAATCCCATACGTTTTGTCACTCAATGGAAAAAAATTGTGGGACAGTGTATGAAATCGTTCACATATTGTTCAGAATCAGGAGCTCTTCCAACCTACCAATTTTCATGCAATTCTAAGAAATAAAAAAACTACAACGCCAAAAAATTGGCCCATTTGTATACGTAAGTAAACTTTTAGTATGTACGTAACCATTCGTCCAGTAGTATTTATACTGCGCGAAAGCGGGGTGGTACGGATGCAATGCAGTTAGCCAGTAGGTACCTAGGTTGTAGTCAAACAATGTGAATTCTCTTGTCGCAGTGACATTTATATGAGATGGGGGGGGGGGGGGGGACTAAGTATACTAGCTATTGAAATGGTCTTACGACTAGTGTATTTTTTTTATATGGCCGTTTACCGTCTTATAAGGTCTTAAAATTTAGATTACCTACTTACAAATATTATCTAATCTGGAATTAATATCATGCAACATTTCAGGTGCGTGGCGTTTCAGGAGTTACTAACTACAACTAACGTTACTAACTACAACTAACCTATTCGTTATCAATAAATAAATACATATGTAGGTACTATAAAGTCTATGATAATTGATTATAAGGAAGTACATATAATATAGGTAAGGAATATACAGGATTGGCCCCATCAGGGGGCCGATTTTTGAGTTTCGAACGCTCGACTTTTCACTCGACATCTGTCAAAACCTAATAGTGTTTTTAGCCCACACTCGCCCAAAAAGAAAATCCACCTGTATAAGAAACCTAGTTAAAAGGTAGTTTTAATTGATAAACTTTATCTAATACCTACCCGCTGACTGTGTGGTACAGTGTACAGTCAGCATCAAAAGTAGCTTAAAGTAGCTTAAGTAGTTAGTATGAAGAGGTCAAAAGTTCCTATTCCCTTGTAATAAAGACTTTTGACGCTTTCATATGCCATCCAGAAAACAAGACCCATGGCGTCGAAGACAAACACTCTGTTATTTGATAACCGCCATAATACAGGTAATAATGCCCATGATATAAATAAAATAAAATAAAAAAATAAAATAATCTTGAACTAGATCAAACGACACCGCAAATCCACGTTTGGGAATTTACGGGAGCACCGCACCGGCTCGTTGGAACGTCATGATCGCCTCGTAAAACCCAGCTCAACGACGTCGGCTCACGGCGCGAAGCGGTCCCGCGCCCCGCCACGAGATGGCGCTAAAACTAAACCACATCAGCTCGCTCGTAAAAATAAATTTTATTGTTATGATGAAAATAAAACGCTTGTCGTCAATTTAAACATCATCTTACTGTGTAATAAGATTTATTTTACGATTAACAAGTGTCTCGATGAATTTATATGTCCGAATGATGAATAAAGCCATAATATCCGGTTTTACGATCGTGTTATCGCATTTCTATTGGCAGTTAGTGATGTTTATTTTTCAGATGTTACATAATAAGCGTTATAGTGACATTAAGGCTGAATCACTAGCAGATAAAACTAGTTGTCTGTTTTGGCTACTGATAGTGATAATAACTACATAATGGGCCATTAAATTGTGAAATGATTTGTTTTCACGCTTTAGTCTCACCCCGGTTTTGATAAAGTATGTCTATTAACACGAGCGTATTTCATTACTGGTTATGTTTAAATAACTCATTAACTGTACAATTATCATAATAAATTGTCTACTTATTCACAGTCTACATGCTTGATGGTTGAGAATGAAGATGTAGTGCAGCTAGTGCATAGTAGATGGCAGCACTATAGAATACACGTCTAACTTTCAGAGTGATTTTCCAACAAACCATTCAGAATCATTAAAAACAAATGTGTTATTCATACTTAACTAATTATTACTATTACTACTGATTAATTCACGCGTAGAGCACCGAAATGTGCTCTTTATTTTTTAATTCCTTGGTTCATCGATAGATGTCGCTACGTCGCCTACTTAAACAAAACAGCGGATTTTAAGATATTTTAAACAATTATTTTAACCTATTATTATTCGAAGTTAGTTTATTATTTATTCTGTTTTATTTTTTAAGGAAACAATAGTAGTATTAATAAATAAATTTCATTTCAGGTTTTGTTGATAAATAATACTCCAGCTTCGTTGATAACTGACAACAAACTAGGTACTAAGCACCGCACCGGGTTTCAATCAAACAGAATAACGACGTACATGTTTAAATTGCCGTCTAGTTATCAATCAGCGACCAATGAGCCAATAAAAAGGCAAATTACACACATAAAACCACATCCGAGACAGAATGGCACATGATCAAGACATAAACTAGGTATCGTTCCTTTATCTCTATTAAACATACTTTAAACAAGTCATTATTGACAATAAACGTCCGAAGAACGGCATAATAACAAACCACCGTAAACTTACCGATTTATATACTGCTTTAAAAACAATAAAACAGTGTAACAATGTATGACTTTGATAAGCGGTTAATGCGTTTTGGATGTGTGCAGCGATGTGGAGGTTTAGCCCCGCAGGCGTATACGAAATGTGCTTGGGTGTTTACGGAGAGTTCTACAAACAGTGACGTTTACGAGCGTTCGAGCGGTAGTAAAAATCGTGTTTACGAGGCGCGCGTGCGCCGCCCGGCCGGGGATTTAGATGCGCTTTTTGGGTTTTTTGGGTGTCAAAGGGCGTGGGAATAGGTATTAAAAGCCGAGTGATCGAATTAGGACAATTGCATTACTGCTTAATGAGTGTCAATTATGATTTTCCTAATTCGGCACTAGTTGGTGGCAGAAGATGGCAACGCTGGCTACCATTTCGAAAGCTTGTTTCTATGATAGGATTATAAAGATTCGGTATATTATTTATTTACTCATACTGATCCCAGCATCTCCACCATGTACCAAAGTAATTTTTAAGCTCAAAAAGTGGCCAAAAACGATGAGGATAATTCTGGAGATCCGCACTGAAGTTCTACAGGAGTTCCATGGGCCCGAGGCCAAAAAGCCTTGTTTGCGACTGCTTCCAGACAGCTCGAATCAAAATAGGAATAAAGAAAATAAGACTTTCCTGCACAACCTCTCTTTTCCATATGCGTAGGTACTTCCTTACAGGACCATTAAGCTGCTTAAGCATGGTAATGTAGTCTGATTCCCTATTTTTTAAAGCGTTTGTCTTTTGAAACATACGTCTGCAAATTCAGTGTAAGTGTCATGACACACTGGGCACGAAAGCCAGTACTTCGAATTAGAGTCTTGAAAAGGCAATCTTTCGTATAGTAATTTTCGCCAGATCCGCAGCAGATCTTTTTGTTTGTAATTTTTGCTTATTTGTTTTGTACTCGATAATACTATTCATATAGCATCGCCACTACTTTCAGGTAGCTTTTCTTATAAACGGCCTCCAAATGGCTAACTCTCCTTTTTTCTGGGAGAGATGACCATACCTAAAATAAAAAGAAAGTAAAGGCACGTCACGCTTGATTTTGACGATAGAGCAATGCGTTTTTCATAAACTTAACAATAAATATAAGATTAACGATTATCTTTCGAATATACCTTCACATCAGCATAAAATAAGAACTTGTAAAATACTTACCTACACTAAGCAAAACAATTCACACGGATTTCCCATATTTTTTGATATTATTCCACTAAAAGTTTCACCTTACTAGATATAGCTCCTACGCACAACGCGAAGCAAACCGAACAGTAAAGAGCAACATCTAGTCAACCCTTCTATAAAATATTTCGATGGGCCATCTCTACCTTATGGCCATCTACCCCGGTCTTACCCTATATTTTGGGAGGCAGCTCAAAAAGCCCTTTCATTAGATTCCTCACTCGATAGGTTTTTGAAGAAAATTTGTTTTTTCCCATACAAAAAAAAATATGACATCGTTTCATAGCTGGAAAATGTAGGTACCTACCAGGTTGTCTACCCGAGTCTAAAATACTTACAAAGTCTCCGATTCACCTTAAGGCGCAGAGGTGGGCAAGGCATTTTCCATACAAACTCTGTGCACGTTTTATTTGTAGATTTTGGCACTAACGAACGTAATATTTTTTTTTGATGTAAATGGGCATTTTCACTTTAAAGTACACCCCCTACTTTTTTTTCGGATCTCGGTGATTTTGGGTATTCTGACTCAGAATCACGAGTACTATCCATTTCCGCGAAGAAAAAAAGTGTCCCGCCAAAAAAGTCAGTTTTGTGACGCTTTTTTCATACAGTTTATATGGCTCGTCACAAAACTGACACAGAAAATTTGTATGGAAAATCAAGGACATTTTTTTTCTTCATCCGAATCAATAGTACTCGTGATTCTGAGTCAGAATGAAAAAAAATTACATCACGAAATAGCTGACAGAAAAATAAGCATACTGACCAAAACTCATAACTTTAATGCAAACACAAACGAAGCAAATCTTGCACAAAGTTTGTATGGAGAGAGCTTGCCCTACCCCTCCTCTTAACGAAAAAAACTCCATAGGTACGCCGATTTTCCTACAGGACCTAGCCAAGGACTGTAGGTGTAGGTACTATGACTAAATATAATAATACAAACTACCTACCTCAATAACCATGTATAATCGATTCTTTACTCTGTTAACCGCGGGTGACATCTTGATGTTGTTAGCACAGTGTATCTAATAAATGAATACAATATAAATAAATAATTTAGATTTTAGAAACTTTTGACTATAATACCTATACTGCTAATCAGTCATCGCTGTCCAATTACTTATTATGTATACGTAATTTATCATATAACATTCCGTTTATACAGAAAAAAGATGTTCAACTCAGGATCTCGAGAGACAATTGAAGTTTTGTTATGAACTGAACAACTCTAGCTAGAGTTTCCTCTAAACCTAACCGCAGAAAATGTTATGTTGCATGGCAAAATCCAATGTTATTATTAACTGAACAGTGCCGTAGTCAAATAACGTCTTCTTCGCACGTTCATAAAGCGTAAATTGCTGTGAAATTTGACTGCCATTTGCTTAGGTTATTTGCGATTGGGTTTATGGGTCAATTTAATTCAGAAGCTCGCGCATTCTATTTTGAGGCGTGCTTTAAGTAGGTTGGACACGATTGTTCTCGTTTGACAGAATTCCGCATCCCTTGGATATCGCTTTTATTTCATGTCTCTACCATTCTGAATTTCAAGTATATCAAAATATTTAAATTAATAATACATCCTAAAGAAACTTCAAGTCGGTCGGTTACAAAAATAGGTACTTATTCTGACATACCTAGGTACTCTTATCATCTGACTTTTCATCCTAGACTAGATGTTGTTGGGATGGAGATCGATTTAAACGAAGGTTTTTGCGTTCATAATTATCTCAAACGTCAATGTATGAATGTAGATAATAAATGTCAAATATAACCTGGGGGGCAATTTTTAAATGTCGAACGCTCGACTTTTCACTCGAGATCTGTCAAAAAACTATGATGATTTGACCAATGTCGAGTGAAAAAATCGCCCCCTGAAATGCTAATAAATGGGCTAGGGTACCTAGACGAAAGCCAAACTACTTAGCTCTGACTTACCTACGGAATACGGATATCTCAATCATAGGTAATAAAGCAGAATAATAATCTTGACGAATTTCGATAATTATTACGTCTATATCATTGATTAGCTTCTCTTCAGTTTGAAGTTATATACTCAGGCGAAACCTTCCCTTTGCTTAACATTATCCAAGGAGCAATAATACCTACTTATGTAGCAGGCAGCAGCCTACATTGCTCGTTATGTGTTAGCAACAAAGTTTCTTTACAAAAAAGTAAAAAAGTGAACCGATACTGTGCCAAATAGTGCTACTTAATCCATCGCTCCGTTCGCCCAAATATCTCATCTTTATTTTGAAAAAAGCTAGGATTCGTGATGACCATGGAAGCTACTTACTAAGTATAATAATTGTGCCTACTTATCATTCAATGACCGCTAAGATTAGGCTAACTAGTAAGTGGGTAACTAGTCTTTCAAAAATGTACAGCTCTGCAAATAGAAGAGACGACGCAAATATTACTGGACCGAAATCCCATGTTTTTTACCTAGGTACAGTACATTGTCTATAAAGACGATAAAACCACCCTAAAAAGACGGTGTCACACGGACTTTCAAATGGTTTTCTGTGTCTCTTCTGAGTGAGAGAAACTCTTCATGTGAGTCAAGGAAACCTTTACGTAGGTACTTACCTACTTTATTTATACAACCGACATTTCACTTGTATTGGCGACAGTACTACGTCTCGACTATAAAGATGTTACAAACCTAAAATAACGATATAACACTAGTGAACCATCAAATATTGCTTTTCAAAATGCAAAGTGTCGCTTTGTATTTTCAGCAGGACTAATATATTATAGGTACCTATTTGGTATCTAACTCGCGTGCTAACGGATTTCAGCTTGTCTCTCGCTCTCATGCATGTATTTCGTCATTTACAGATGAGAGTGAGCTAGAACTAGAAGGAAGTTGGTACGTCGAGAATTAGAGGACCGTGTCCTGTCCTGTCCTTTGAAGCACGAAGGTAAACATTCGTTTTTAAAGTTTCGACTTATGATGAGGCCTGTCTAGAATTTTATTTGCACATACAGCCTTCTTTTCTTCCTCCTAAATCAGTCCCTCATTGCTGAGAATCGTGACGCTGCCGACGTAGCATAGCCCAGTATTCTTCTCCAGGAGTTTCAGTCGGCTATAGTGTGTGTCATCCACGACGACGCACCCCTCCACAGCGAATCTTATACTTATCTATGCGCAATTGTACGGATTGGACTGTGGAGGCCCGCGCCTTTGAAGATGACACGACTATACCTGCTGCGCTGGACGCTGCATTCACCGGCATTTAAGGCTTCGCCACACCGGCTGCGTGCACGCATGCAGCTCCAACATCGCCTAAACACACGTGAATTCACGCAATGATGTTGGAGCTAGGGGCCGATTTTTGAGTGTCAAACGCTCGACTTTTCACTCGAGATCTGGCAAAAAACTATGTTTTGACAGATTTTGAGTGAAAAGACGAGCATTCTACACTCAAAAATCGGTCCCCTGCATGCGTGCACGCAGCCGGTACCCTGGTTACTAACACCAGTGGCATAGAGCGGGTAATAATACTGCTCGTCAGTTTTTGAACTAAGAAATCAGATCATCATCGGTAGGTAGGTAGGTATTCCATCCTCGATCCTACACGCACAAGGTGTAATATCCCTCTGTGATGTAAAGTATTTGGAAGAAAGACAGAGACATCCGTCAACTCCTGTTAACTGTGAACACACGACATGACGAATTGGAGTATGTATTAAGTATAATGCTAATGAAATAAAATGAATGTGGCTCACCTTTTGTTGTTTTTAATCGAAAAAATAAACTTTTCCTTCAGGTGCAAACTTACTGTAGCTATTACGTACTTAGGTACTATCGAACCAACTGAATCGTGACCCACCGTGGAACCTTGTCACAGAAAATGTCATTGTGACATCGTACTGCTTGACAAGGAAATTCATTATGACACTTTCTGTGACAAGGTTCCTCGGTGGGTCACGATTCTATTGGTTCGATAGTAGATACCTACCTACATACCTACCTACTTGTTTTTAATTATTCCTACATACTTACTTACATTATCTTTCTAGCTCATTAAAAAAAAAGATGCACTAAAGATAAAAAAATACAGTACCTACTTAGGTAGAGCTCTATATTAGTAAGACACCGGTACAAATGCTTTTCTAGACTATTTTGCTGTTTTCTGGAGGTGAGGTGACCCCCTTAAGGCGCAGGGTAGGGCAAGGCCTTCCCCATACAAACTTTGTGCACGTTTTATTCGTCGGTTTTGGCACTAACAAATATAATATTTTTTTTGGTTGTAAATATTAGATATGCGAAGTTCGTGATGTGAAAATTTTCAAATATTTCAAAAAAAATCAAAATTAAAATAATAATAATAATAAAAAATTTACATCACGAAATAGCTATCAGAAAAATAAGCATACTGACCAAAAATCATAACTTTAATGCAAACACAACCGAAGTTAATCCTGCACAAAGTTTGTATGGAGAGAGCTTGCCCTACCCCTCCTCTTCAGCACTTAATTAATGCCAGTCTTAGGTTAAAGTATGTTTAGTCAAGTTTATGTCTACGATAAGCTACGAGAGAAACCTAGATGTCTTTTACACTTTGATTTTGCCACGGCATCATTCTCTAATTAATTTATAAGCACATAATTAAAAGGTCTTGACATCGGATGATGCTTCAAGGTAGATAAGCTCTTTTAAGTTTTAACAGAACATAGTCTTTGGTATGTCTCAATACTTAGGCGACAATTTCATCGCCTAGCCTGCTGTTCATGCCATAGATGTAATCATCTCAAAGCACAGTCTCAAATTGACCAATTACCGGCTTGAAAAAAATTCCCGCTGCACATCCCGTCCTTTTTATCTGCAAATATTTGTTTAAGAGGTGACTGCAATAAAAATGCGAGCCTGTCTCTGGGCAGCCGCGTACCGCCATTTATTCGTTTGATGTCTTCATTTGGACGCGCCGAGTGCTGTTGCGATAATGCGCTATTGTTTACCCTTCGATAGTGCGCCCTACGCTGCACGCGCCACTGCGATAGACAGAGATCGCTACATTTTCCTAAACCCCGTCCGCGCGCCTAAGCGGTTCACAGATAACAATCTCTCTCGCTCGCGCGACTCCAATCACCGCTTGTATGAGCGTAACAGCGCATTCAGTCGTAAAAACAGGTAGTAGAAGAAATAATAATCATCTTTACGACTTCTCACTCTATTCAGCACCTTGTTACGATACTGCGCGCTCATTGTGGCCCGACCGAGAAGTGGTTGTAAAATCTTTTCTTTACTACCCGTTTCACTAATTGTACCTTTATGAGTTTACGACTTTTGCGGCTACTCGACAGTAGTAAAGTCACTTAGAGGCTTTTGTAGAGGGTTTTTTTGCGTGTTTTAAGTGCGTCGGTGGTTTAGGAGAATAAAAGTGGAATAAACTTAAGTGCCCACTTTGGTTATACAGAAGCTCGTATGATTTATTGCTGCTTAAAGACTTGTCAGTCACGAATACGCTACCGTTTATTTTTATGATACGTGTTATTAAAGTCGACCTTACCTGTACTTAATTGTCTAATAATAGGTTGCAATCAATAAAGCAGCGATAGTTTTTCAAGCAGCCACGTGCGTTCAGTAGGAGTGATAAGAAAGGGAAAAGAGAGCGTAACTGATAATATTTAATAGTCATTAGCGAAAAGGGGACGGCGCAATATACGGTGTTGCGAGCGGCGGGCAAGGAAGGCAGGCGCGGCGTGGCGCGCGTTGGCCCGCGCTAGCGCTTCAGTAGCTTGCGAGAGCCGGGCCGCGCCGCTACAGCCGCAGTAACGCTCGCTCGCGTCAAACACGACCCGAAACTTCGCTCGCGACGCACGCCTCCCGCGCTCGCATGCCACCTCCAAAATAAAGCGCCAGCGGCCACGTGACCGTGCTCCCACTGTGACAAACCCGACCGCTTAAAAACTCGTAAAACCCGCGGCACGCGCTACCAAGTCGTAAAATAATCGTAAAAAGTAAACACATCAACTCGTTTATCGCCGACGAGGCCCATTATGACGCTCGAGTGACGTATAAACATATAACAACAGGCAATAAAATTATCGAAAATTAATTTTGGATTTTAGGAGTGACATTGGCGGAGGTCGCGTTATCACGGCGATGACATAAGTGTTTCTAACTGAGTGACGATAGTGACTGCGAAGATGAACTCTTATTTCGAGCAGGGCGGTTTTTACGGGGCGCATGGTGTGCACCAGGGAGGCGGTGGTGGAGACCAGTATAGAGGGTTTCCGCTAGGGTTGACGTACGCTCAGCCGCATGGGTTGCACCAGCCGAGGCCGCAGGACTCTCCGTATGACGCGTCAGTAGCGGCGGCGTGTAAGCTGTATGCTGGCGAGCAGCAGTATGCCAAGGCGGATTGTTCGAAGACGGGGGGAGAGCAGCAGAACGGTTACGGCGGGAAGGAGGCCTGGGGGTCAGGTCTGGGGGCGCTGGTGAGGCCGGCCGCGTGCACCCCGGAGGCGCGGTACAGCGAGTCCTCCAGCCCGGGGCGGGCGCTGCCGTGGGGCAACCAGTGCGCGCTGCCCGGAGCCGCCGCCGCCGCGCAACCCGTCCAGCACCAACCCACCAACCACACCTTCTACCCTTGGATGGCCATAGCAGGTCAGTCGAAATAAACTTACAAAATTAAACACGCTAGGAAACCATCAAAATTTATGTTCATTAAGATTAGAATTATCTATGTTAAATCGTAAATAAATAAGTAACTTTCAATAATTAATCATTGACTCGGCCGCATACCATATTGGTCGGTCTTCAGAAAAGCGCTAAAATGACGCTCCCCTTGCTCTCACGCTGATGGGCCGGCGTTTCGTTCGAAATCTCATAGGAATCCAATAAGAATGGCCAGCTATCAGGTAGCGGCCGACTTCTCGGCTCAAGTGTCAATAAAACGCACATAAAACGAACGACCCTCGTCAAGCTTTTATTGATGCGACAGATTTGAGTGTCGTTTATATATAATCGAGATTATAAAGAGGCTATTGAAGACGACCTCAACTAATTAGAGGCAATAAAGAGAATCCTGATCAACGATAAAATTATAAAATTAACTTTGAATGAGACATTCATTACTAATTCGCACCTCCTTATACCTACATTTTTATACAAGTTAACTGGCCATTTTCATAAAATGGTAATTTAGGTCTTTATTTTTATTTACTTATCTGCAATTAAATTTTGCAGCTATAAAATTTCGAGAATAAAATATTTTTTAATGAATAGGTTACGCAGCATAATTTATTGCTGATTTAATTAATCATGTTCTAAATAATAAAAATAAAAACTTTATCCTATCTATACATAATATACATACTACATGGTTAGTGATAAAATTACTTACATTAAACGACAGATCTAGGTATTGTCTTCAACACGTCAAATCTTGATGCAATTCGGAAACTTCGAATATAATAAATGTTAATACATTAATACCTATAAAAAATTAAAGTGTTTGTAAAACATGTTTTTTGTGCGAGTTAACATTTTCTCAAATGTTTCGACATGCGACAAAACTGCTCAGTCAAAAATAAATAGTATGAAAATAAATCGTTAGAATAATTGCAACTATTTTACTCTTTATATCCCCCTTGTAAGTGTAAAATTGTTAGTAATTGCAGAAACGCTCCAGAACTATACAATAATACAAAATAAAACTCTTCATGAATTATTTAGTGACATAATTTTCTATATAATCTACGTTTTTTGGTGCCTGTGTCCTAAATTCTATACCAACTCAATCAATACATTACATTACAAATTGCATTGAAAAAGCCAACGATTTAGTATGTTAATTTACAACGTGTTGAAAATATACATATAATTTAATTAATAACGTGGAGCTTCTATTTTATTTAATATCAAAAATGATCCTTCTATCAGATCTATAGTCTGTTCTACAGGCTCATCCATTGCAACTGTGCTACGAAAATTAAACAAGATGTGCTACGCGAACGCGACCCATACAGCGCTACGGCGTAGCCGGGCGCATGATGTTGATGGCACCTAAGTGCAGTCTTTTGAAACTTCTTTTGAAAATTATTGTAATTACAAAATAAAATAGCCATTATTTCCCTATTACAAAGTAATTTTTACAAAAACTAAAAGATTAGTAATTTTATTTACCAATAACTAAATACTACAAGTTTACAAAATAGAACTAATAACCTACTTAAAAAATAAAATTACAAATGAAAAATTACTTATCTGCTACTAAAATAAAATGTTACGTAAGTCTATAAACATTTACACGTCCGGTTTTATGGGGACCTTCCATTTCTCGATGAAGGCCTCCTCCATCATACCAATTATTGTACTTACTTACACGGACTAAAATAATGAAAACATTTTTTTAACCGTAATTTATGACTTCAACAATTAAATTAATTTTTAGACCGACATAACCGGTTCGTTGTTTAAGCAGCTACTTAGATCTATAATTAACACAGAAAACTCGATTATTGAGAAATGTCAGTAATTCGATAACTTTGCGTAATTACAGGTTTCAAGGTACGCGAAAAATTTCAATATTGGTTAAATCGGTAAAAAAAATTGAATCGTTATTGTTGCCTTGGAGTAGGTAGGTTAGGTAGGTACCGTTAATTGCCAAAGCTTTTTGGCTAAATATAATTTGTTGTAAACCAAAAACAATAATATAAGCGCTAGATTGATTAAATTATTTAAAACTAAGAAAGAAGAATTTATTTAATGGGCAGGTGGAAAAAAAGTTACACATTTTGATTATTATCAAACATTTACTACAATAAGTTACGTGAATAGTAAATACGGTTTTGGTACCTTATTGGCATACATATTATGTTTGTATTGTATACTATACCTAACCTAATTATTAAATAAAACAAGGAGACATGTATTATACAAATTAAATGATCAATTAACTAAATCATACGTATCATTAATTTTTCATTGTATAGTTTGATTTCAAATTACCTACTTCTTATAAAATAAAAAAGACACGAGGCGTGACAGTATTATGACCTATTTATTAAAAAACAACAAATTTTAATTTACATTGTGTCTCTCAGTGATATGCATACTGTAAAGAAACTGTATGAAAATTCATATAAGAAAATATAAATCTAATTGAGAGCAGCGGCTCCTTTATTCGTTAATTGTTTCAGTACAATCATTAAAAAAATACATGACATGATGTTAATACATTTTATGTCACACCTGGCCATAAAGCGGCAATTACCGCACGCTCCGCGCGCGGGAAATCCCACTTCCTGGCCAGGGGGTGACACAAAATTTTGTACTTAACACGAGCGGTAATAAAGAAAGCCTCAGATCGTATATTTATCGCCCTTGCCTTCGGCTCGGGCGTCAAATACCTGCGATCTGAGACATTCTTTGTTTTACCGCCCTTGTTAAGTAATGTACTATTACATAACACGTTTAAAAAGTATAGATATTAAATGACATGCTTATTCATACCAAAAAAATACATATCTTAATTTCCGTGTATTAAAAATAATACGAGCCGTAAGTAACCTCGTGTTTCTACTTAAGTACATACTTACCTAGTTAAACCGCGAAGCGTCATTTTAGCGGCCCGCGTTATGGCGGGAGCGCGCGCGCCGGGTCGACGACCCGATCTAGTTTGGGAACATTATTATTAACTCGAGTGCCACTGACCATCGACAAATGGTCGCTCGCTACCTACTTCAGGAAGCGCACAAAAATCCACAAGGCTCAAAAAATTGAGTCTAATGATTAAAAAAAACATCAACCCATAATTTGTCAGATTCCAGTTCTGAATGCTAATGAGAACACCACATTTATGTCTAGATAGATTCGATTTACAAGGAAGTTTTTATAATTTCGTTCCGATTAATCCTGACTGGATTTAGTTTTAAACAGATCCTAATTAGATATTTTTAAAGTTATTGAACTGCAACCTTAATCCGGTTACTGGCCAGTAAGAAAGACGAAAGTTCGAATTAGAATTCGAGATTGGAATCCCATTAATCTAAAGTCTAGCAGTCCTACCACGTAAACTCACGCATAATTAATGCGACGCGCGTGTGGTCCCGGTTCTCATAACTCATGCGACTTGATAAAATTAAGTAACACGACCTAAAAAAAATTAATAAAACAAAAATAAGTAGTCGGACTGTCGGCCGTATTTCACTCGGGGTGCACGCAATGGGCCCGCGAAAACAATACAAGGACGCGGGCCCGGCCTGCAACCTCCGACACGAATCCGCCAGAGGTCATTGTGCAAACTATACAGTGTAACGGCTTCGTTTGAACATTTGCTACAAAATACATACATATTAGTATACGTAAAAATCACGTTTATTTTAATGCATAATTTGTTTTTTAATGGTTGAAAAAAAATCGGATCATGAAACCATACTTTATAAAATAAATAAATAAATATTTTTGGACAATCTCACACAAATCAACCTAGTCCCAAACTAAGCAAAGCTTGTACTATGGGTACTAAGCGACGATATACATACTTAATATATCATAGATAAATAAATACTTAAATACATAGAAAACATCCAAGACCCAAGAACAAATATTCGTGCTCATCACACAAATAAATGCCCCGGCCGGGATTCGAACCCGGGACCTCCAGCTGCGTAGGCAGGGTCACTACCAACTAAGCTAAAGCGGTCGTCATACTTTTCAATTAAAGTGTACCTAAATACTTACTTTTAAATTTATAAACAGGGGATTGTAAGCACGACAAACATATGTATTAAGATTTAACATTATACACAATTAAATCATATCCACAGGGTCTAAAATAAAATTAAAGAAGTACCTTATGAAGTAGGATTAGTTTTCACTACTTGTTTTACCACAATTAAGTTATTAAATGTAAACATGTATGATATTTTACTATGAAATCCATCACAAAAATCAGGTATTGTTGATAATTTCCAATTCTTAAATAGTTTGTATTTTGTCTGTGAAATATAGTGGCAACTTATTCAAACCTTTGCCAATTTTCAGCTATTTTCTTATTTTTTTTCTTAAAGTATTATTTGACATTATCATACAACCACGTAAGATGAGGCCATGCATCTCAGCACAAACCGCATCTAACCCCAGCCTTCGAGACCTGACCCTATAATTTCTAAAACTGGTTCCAAAATTGGCGACCGAATAATGCTCGAGGCCGAACATTTAAATGCTCCTTCATTAAAGGGAAATGAGATATTGTAATCACTAGGTTACATAGAGTTTTTAAATCTTGTGTGAAATCGCTTTGCGTAAGTGTAAGGAATTCATATTTCCGTAGGCTTGAGTTTGCGTGAGGAAATTCGCCCTTTGAGAGTAAAATTGATGCCGGTCTCTGTGCTCAGGCTCACGTCACGCTATAGCGTAAGTCTCCGCCATATTTTCTGTTAAAAAAAAAACGGTTTTATGCGTTAAGAAAAAAAAAACAAATTACATCACACTATTATAGAATACCGATTCATTCAGATAGTTATGCATCTAGAACTCTTTTAGGAGAAATACCTAAACAAGTGAGCTGTCTGTTTTTTATTTGTTTTATTTGGGAGTACAGTAGTAAATGGATGGTCGTGTAATGATAGAGTTTACACAATTTAGGTAGGTACCCTATGGGTAGAGTTAGGTACCTAGTACCTATTTAGTTAGGTTATTTAGATATACTCATCTTCATCTACAACTCTACCGTTTTTTTGATGAATGATATTTTATTGTCATGGTTTTTTTAATGATTAATAATGCATTTGTGATATTTGTATCATTATATTATTATAATTTTAACTACGTCTTAACTAGGAATTCGTTGTGTAGATATTTAGATATTTTTTTGCGAATTAATACCTAAGTTTATTGACAAAACCATAAAACATTAAATCCATTATGTAATATCCGCAACGCTCTCTTCGTCAAAAAAATATTAGGTTATTTTCTAACTACGTATACAATATATGTAGAAGTTGTAATGTAACTTCCTAGGCTCTTACAGCGCGGTGGTCTGTCTGGAAAGCGGCTCTACTTTAATCACAAATTGTTAACGTATTACCCACTACTATTATTAATTTATTAGTATTGGTGGTTGGTATTGTTTACCCAGCTGGTTGCTGGGTAAAAAAATATATTTGTAGAATTTAATACGTTACTTAAAAATACTATTTAAAAAATTACATCGACATTGTCTTTCACTTGTTTTAATTTAACGGTCTATTAATTTCGGATTAATAATAATTATAAATTGCAAAAATAAATATGATTTTGTATACGTAGACGTACAGTCAGCAAAGAAAGTCCTCATCCACTTTTGGAGTTTAACGTACACATAATAGAGTCGAAAAGTGGTAGACCACTTTTTTGGTCGACTGTACCTGCCTAAAAATTACTTCATAGTGTCGTTTCAATTACTCATTACAACTTCAACAAAAAAAGCAACTGTCTATTAAGACCGTTTAAAAGAATCTTTCTTACTCAATAGACGGCCATGGCACCCTAAATTTGCCGTTATTGACAAAAAGGACGTATCGAACGTTGTAAGACTAATACACATACGACTTTATTGAATTAGCATATCAAAAATTGGCCCGTACACCGCACACCACCAAAACAAACACGGATACACACAAAAATGGACATAATAGCGATCCGTAAACTAATAATGGGGGAGAATATGTTTTATGGTTCCTGTTTTGAATACCGCATTTTTTAGACCTTAGTATTTTACAAACCGTCCAAGCACTTACACGTTTGCAGTGTTAATACAAATGTAATGTTGACTACACTTCATATTTGACATCTCGAAAAGTAATTAATAAAATGTTGCTAGTGATAACTGATAACATATTCTACCTACATAAAAATAGTTAATTTTGAAACAAGTTTTAAATACGTAAGCTAGTTTTTAAAACTAAACGGTTGAAAATTGTGTCTGTTTTTACCAGTGAATTTAATTTGTCAAAAAAAGAACGTGTATTCGGAAACGGTCGGATTGACGGGCAATGGCGGCGGAGGTGTGCTTGCGCATGCTTCCCGCCTGTCTGCGCGCCGCCGGCCATCTTGGATAAGGATCGATCATATCATAGTGCAGCTGTGAAGTGATAAATATTATGCAGTTTTAATCTCGGTTATTCGTGTTTTGAGTTATTTCTGTTAGTTTAGAAACATTCGATTGTATTTAGAAATAATGTTCTTAGTGTTCTGTGTATGTTTCCTAAATGAGTTAGTTAGTACCTCTACTCTACCTACTTATTAATGTTATAAGTATGTTATGTACCTAATTATTGTTATTTACACGGTATTCTTTAATACTGTCTACTAATTCGGACAATAATGTATGTTAATCTATACAATATATAAAGTTGATAGTAGTCAATAAAAATGTAAGAGGACAGATAATTGATTGATTATAACTATTTATTTAAGTATGAATGTCTATGCAGGTAATTGGTTCAAGTTTTCTTTAAATTAAGGAAATGAATAAATTCTGTTTAACTAGGTATTTTATCTACGTACATCTCAATAGTAGATGAATATTATTATAAATATTGTTCATTCATACCAAAAAATATTTGGTACCAGTTCATAAAGCTCAATTAGTTCTAAGTACAAACAAATAAATCTCTTCTTAAAACGTAAACATTGAATATTTTATGCCAAAATCATGAAACACCGTCAGGAAATCTAAATTTATCGCACTAGGGATCTGGTTCCCAGCCGTGACCTAGGATAGGTTATTACGCGTTGCATTGAAAATCACTGCCACGGCTTCATCTCAGTTTGCATTTTATAAACAGCAATCTTTACAATTGCTTGAAATTTGAATAGAAACTTTCTTGGAACGTTCCAGCAAAGGTATTTAATAGGTAATTTAGATAAAAAGAAGCGGTTAGATAATACAGAACTTAATGTTTTAATTTATTCATAAAAATTGTGTCATTTACTAATATAGGTTTTTTTTAAATGGTCCAAGTAAGTATCGTAGATGGTAGGTACCACGTAGGTACCTACTTTCAACACCTCTACTTACTAAAAGTTGAATGTTCTAAGGTTTAATTGAAATTAGAACTCGAATAACCAAACCTAGTTATATGTATCATTAAATGATCGCTATCTATTTAGATTTCATCAATTGTCAAGTTAAAAATGACGAACAAATTGAAAATGCAAGCGGTGTTGAAATGTCCGCATTTCCGTCTCACCTCGTGACTGTTAGTAAAGCCATTGTACCTGAGTATACGTAACTATATTTTGCATCGTATTTGCGCTAGGGAGGCAAATTGCAGATTGCATGCGGAGCTAAATAATTGGCGAGTTGAAGATGGAATAAAAACAACTGATGGAGTGATACCTAATAAGGTATCCGTAACTGTTTATCACTTGTTTTTTTTCCAATGCTATTATGCAAAACGATGAATGAATGCACCATTATTAACTACCTATAATCAATAAGTAGGTTAGGTTAGGTCTAGTACCTTATGTCACATGAAACATTAATATTATAATTATTCAATCGGAACAAAACCCGTTTTAAATATATCTGAACACAAGTCTATTGACAAATCTACAAAGGCAATGTGTCAATGCCCATAAGTATCTGAATGTTTTACTTACGTTTCATAATTCTGTAGCTCTAGTATAAGTTTTTTCGAAACATTAACTAATTCGAACGCGTTTGCGTTTTGTCTCAAAATGTATGAATACGCTCTCACCGAGTTTGAAATACGCGCGTTCATCGGTTAGCAACAAATGTTATACTCGCTGTTTTAGTTTCCACTAGTGACCACTAGAGGCGCTGTTCACGTTTTCATACCACTTTCATACATTTTGAGACAAAACGCAAACGCGTTCGAATTAGTTAATGTTTCGAAAAAACTTATACCTACTAGAGCTACTGTAACTAAAGGCGTAATGAAACGTTATGAAACCAAGCCTTAGTTAGTAGTCAAGTAAAATCTTACATACATACCTATGTGAAATTATTCCTCCGGTGAATGAAATAATATTTTTATTTGTTTAGGTTTTATTCGCATCAATTGTATGTAGTCATACTTAGCCTTGAATCCGTCCCATATACCAGTCGATAATTCATCTTCGTTTGCCGCAAAAAATGATGATACTAAATAAGTATTACAAGTCTGCCGCCGGCCGACGAGTGACGTCATAGTATAGCCCGCCATCCACTGATATGATTCGATGCGACGCTTTAAAACTGGAAAATGGAACACGATATCAAATTAATTAATGTTTTATATTTTATTAATATAGGTACACACGCTACGTATCTACCTATTTTGTAGTATATCACGTAGTATTAGCATATGCAGTGTACTTGTACATAGATCTTTTAATCGCGAATATATAACATTATACCGATAATTCATTATACTCTTTGAACGTTCTGTCGAAAATAGTTATATCACTTTTAGATTAGGTACCTAATTGTTGTCATTAATCTAATAGTGATTAACCAGATGTCCTCGGTCATTAGCGATTGCTAAACTACTCATCAAACATTCCCAATGTCAATAAGATATTTCAAAATGAAAAAATACCAATGACCTACGGCATCTTTACTAAATTGTATTACGCATATTTGAAAAAATAAATAAATGATTAATTCAATCTTAAAAGATATGCATCAATAACAACATTCAATACTGATTCATTTGATACTATATTTAGTTAAATATTTAACATAAATACTTAGCTTGGTTTTAATTAATTAGAATTCTCTAGACGTGCGTGACCTGACTCACATCAGCATACATAATACCTATACATATTGCTCCATTTTTTTCTGAAGGCTATTTTACATAAACACAAGTTAGGTAATATCCCTAATAGGTAAATAATTTACCTCATTAGCCGCTGCAAAACCGCTAGAATTTATTTTGTAATACTTAGAATTTTTCTATGTCACACTGTGTGGAAAAAAACAGCTCAATTAATGTATTCCAAACAAAGCGTTTGCCCCGGTTTATTTTTGTGATTATAAAAAAAAATTATATACCTATGTTATATCAAATGTTGTCATAATTATTAGCATTTCTGACCCCAGAGCCCCAGACACTTCGCAGACTTTAACACGACCGGTCACGCGATATTTACTCCTCTTTCTCATTAGTACAGTTGGAGTGAAATGGGAAATGAAATCGTGATTCTTTACAGCATCAGCGAAGTACCTAATAATTTCAGATTTATTTTCCAAAAACCTACTTAGTTGAAAAGTTTGAGTTTATATCTAATTTCTGGAATTAAGATAAAATAAAAATTTGTCTTATCCAGTTCAAAGTGCTAAAACCTCATCATAGCTTTGCGCTGTTTCTTATTCATGAACATTTTCGCTTCGCTCCGCATGGGCGCCCATCCTGAAGACAATTAATCGCGCCACGTGGGAGGCGCAATACTGAACCTATTTGAATATGCAAATAGAGTCTAATCTCCTTTAGCAAGCTATGAGGTCCCAGTGGCTGGCGAATGCTTTTAAATTGTTGTTTAGGAAGTAAAGATTTTGATCGTTAGTTTGCTTAACGTTTTTCTTTCTAAATGTTATCTTTCGTCGAGTTGGCCGTTTCTTTTACTTCGCCCGATTGGGTAGTGAAGATATTAGGTACCTAAGGATCTAATGGACACTTTATGGATTTAATGTTTCTGTATGTGTAGGATTAAAACTCAAGACGAAACACAAATTACAAAGAGTGAAGTATATGTTTAAGTTAGAAAATATCCCATAATTGCCTTTTTAATTTCCGTAACACGTACTCGTTATTACAGAAAATTGAAACCACAATTAATTTCACGTAAGCTATGCGCTGTACATTTCATATTGTTACTCTTTCCTTCAATGCAGACGAATCGTCCTCAAGCTAATCTCGCTCTTGTCCCTTGCTAAAGAAAGATCAATTTGGTTTATTCGTTTTTGCTCGTAAAATATCCGTTATAGGTGAACCTTTTGCGGACGTCATAAAGGTTAGTTTTGTGTATGTTTAAGATATTTTGTTTCTTATCTCCGTGATATATGGGCCTTCGTGCCGAAACTAGCATTTCATTGAACAGTGAATCCTCTTTTTGAGCTAAGGCGAGTAAAATCGCGTTTTGCTAAACTAGCTCCGGTAAATTGGCCACCGGCGGCTATTGTTACGTCATTAAAATTGCTAATCTTACCGTAGATTGAAATTACTTAATTGACTTGGTATTTAAGGTCATTATTATTGAATTAATTTGATAATCTAATGCATGTTAAATGCTGTGTTATTGTAGTTTGACTTTTATACGGTAAGCTAATTAGGTAAGTATGAGTTAGGTAGCCCTTAACTTTACAGTAGCGTTCATTATACGAGATTTCATTTCTTTTATTTCCTTGTCCTCTCTCATACGATAGTGGAAAAGGTAAAACATTTTTTTTACATTTATTATTTAATATAATAAATTACACATGAATTTATTTCTATTGTTGCGAACATAAGTAGGTATCTACGTATTGTATGCATTACAACTGCTGTTCAGCAGACCTGCCGATTTTCACACTATCATTAAATACAACAATTTATCTTTTAGGCCAATCCTCTATTCTATATCTCCCCGTCTATCCTATTCAAAATACCTATATACCTACATGTCTCGGATGTGAGCTCATTCCTAATATAACTGGACTCCAATGTTCATAACAACTATGCGTATACGGAGATCAGGGTTACTGGCTCATCTATTCACGCTAAAATATAAATTACAGCGACATAGGATTCTGACTCACCTCACCTTAATAAGCAATTTCGCAATATCAAATCTCGTCTCCATTTGATTCCAATCACATTTCAATATGTACGTACGTTGCAGTCACAACAGTGGCTGTGCTTACGCAAAAGAGAAGAGGAAGGGAAACTATCAAACTCAAATAACAAATACCTAGTTTCGAAATTCGGTCCCAACCTGTGTGTTAGTATATTAGGTATGAAAATGACAACTTACATCTATTGTTGGTGCATAAAAAAAAATGCACTTGTTTCAAACGAAGCCGGAGTTTAGAATAACAGATAATTTTGATACTATTTTTGGTCAATCGAATGTTTCGACTCCGTAATAAATGCTTCAAGATTCGTCATGCCAATCACGAATTCGACAAGCGTCTTGTTATAACGAGCAATAAACTTTATATCACAACACTTCAGTAGGAATCAACAATTATCTGACAATTAAAGACCCCGCATACAAACTATAGTTAGCATCTTGTCCATTATTGCAAGAGAAAGTAATGTAACTGCGGAGTCAAATAAAAAATAGGTATACCTAAGTAGATTTCTTGGTTGTTAAAATTTTATAGGTAGTTGAATTTCTAAATCGATTATCGTTTAGCGAATTGAATGTCAATAAGGTAACATGTAGTTAACATTTGTGTCAGTCGATTTTAAAAATGTCATCGATAAAGATTAGCCATTACAATTTGCTGGGAAACGAACAATAATGCTTATCCATAAGGTATCAAATTTACTAATAAGTAACTTGCTTTGTTTCATTTGCATTTGATTTTTTGTAAGAAAGGGACTGAGATTCTTTTCGACAAAATCGACTTTGATGAATTGAATAGCAACGGCGGGTGTGCAAGCGGTTGCTAATAAACCCTTCTCACTTGCAGAGGTACCCACAAATATATGCTCGTCTCGCTCAGACCTATATACCTAATTATGTATTTATAATTTAAGTATGACTTTCAAATTGCCCTGCACTGTGAGCTTCTGTGTTACATTCATAATTGCCAATTTATTTTATTGTCGACTTTGAGCGTTGTACAGATCACTATTGTACTTACATTACTTACAAATTGTAATGTATAAATTGTACTTATATGTACCTCGTTTCCAATCTTACAAGGAAGATAGGTACACAGATATCTTAAAAGAGTAATTTCAACGAAAGAGAAGACTATACATATCGTAGTTTAGTCTCAAAATGACCAAAAGGGTCCGATAAAACGCCGAAAGCTCAACTCCATTTAGAAATACATGCGGGTAAAAAAACAACATGTCTATTATAGAGGCCGTTTTTTACATCGCAACGGCCAGGAACACAATCGTAAATTATAATTTAGTAACCTAAAAGCTACGAAATTAAGATATCCACCTTTCCGCTAAGGCGGTGTTTCTTTGTGTTTAAATTTAACGTTCAGTGTAGTCCTAAAATTTGAATGCAATGGACGTTTCTTTACGAATCGGCATAGTGTGAGCCGAATTCTAGTGTCCAATATGCATCATCAAAGTGACCTACCACAGGGCGATTTGTTGGCAGCCTTCGATTAGTGTTCAAGTGATGCTACACACGTACTGGCAATTTACACTTGGAGATATGCATTGCAAGGGTGCGCGCCAAAGAAGGAACCGACATCACGAGCGACACAGTGCGAACAATGTTCCTAATTCTTTTCAACGCTTCAACCTAAGACAACACACGATTGCAGTGCACTAAGTAACTAGGTACAAGACAAAACAGAACATTAAGTGTAGTGTGTCGTTCTCAGTGAATGTGTGTAGCTTTTACTTTTTCACACGCATCAAAGGAGATGTTGACGGTCAACGCACGAATGTTGGAATCATCGGCGTATACGCAGAATTTTAATTAGAATTTCCTACTGCATTGCATTTGCGATACGTGAACATTGTGCGTTACATGTTTACAGCAAATAATACATTCGTATTCTGGTTTAAATTGTGTTGCTTCTAAAGTGTGTTTTACAATGAAAAAGTGAATGTTGAAAAAATTCGTGATCGTGTCATCATAAAATAGGAAACTTACCTATAACATTGATTTATTGCTGGAACACGTAACGGCGAGAACGGATATATAATTTCCTGTTTAGCATTTAACATATTAGTTTAACATTTCTTGATTTTTGCGTTATTGAACATTAAAAAAATATGACGGTTAATTTTAAAGTTCAAAGACCGTGGTCGTTATGAATGCAAGAGCACGGAGCGTCGGCTGGTGAAATATGTATCCACAAACAATGTACCTACTGAACAGTCTTACAGCCCGTATTAGGGGACAAAAACCTGCACTTGCATAAGCGAAACAGAAAGTATGTAGTTGCTTAACCTCCTAATAGCTTTGCCCAGCTCTGAGCTATTCGAGTAATCTATTAAACTGTTAGTTTAGCTACCTATTAAGCTAAAGCGGCCTCTACTTATGTATAAAAAAACCTGCTACATGCCCGATGTAATTGATTTGCTGTGAAATATTTAAGTAGTGCCGTTTTTCTACTACATTCATGAGCACAAATGCTAGGTAACTATATTTGTTTCATATAGCAACTAATAATATATCATCAAACCATTACCTACTTAATAAATAAAAACAAACGCTAATAATAATTTAAACATCTTCAAATATATATAACATTATGATTTTATATGAAACAAATATTAAATGTTAAATATATTAACGAAAATACCGAGCTGTAATAAAAACAAAAGAAAATTCCTCTGAAAGAATTTGACCAAGTAAAATTTCACCTAAAATACAGTCTGAAATCGGGAGTAGAGCTCACCTGAAACCATTGTGCCGGTGCCTTACAGGTTTCCAGGGCAGAGGCCGGCGACCCCCGCCCTAACGACTGACCTCTCAAACTCGCTAACTAGGTATTGTTTTCCAGCTGAACTTCAGCTAACACCGTGTCTAATAGTTTACTAGGAAAATTTATGGAGTGAATGAGCTTTGAAGTTCTATTTTAACACGCGAATCGAAGGGACGGCTGATAAGTAGCGTCTAATTACTATTTTCCGAATGAGCCTAACCGTGTAACTAATGATAGTTAGTTTAATACTGCTACTAATAGTAGAGAAAAGTTACTGTAATGTAACAAAGGTTTAGTTTTCATCTAGAGTTATAAACGCTATCCTATTGTGTTGCTAGTTTTATTTACAGTTAAGTAACATTAGAGTAATAATTACGTACCTAATGCAATGTTTCGGTGATATAATCATGTTCTCATTATTAAATTATGCGGAAAAAGTTGAATATTCATTGTAATTGTCAATTATAATAATAAAGTATCGAGTAAAAGGGTTTATAAGAAAGCAAGTTGATGCTTTCTAACTAGGTTGGAGATGTTGAAGGTACACTTAATGCTGTGACTAACAGCTGAGAAAATGCGCAGGATACATTACAGAGTAGGCGTGTCGGTCGATTGTGTAGGTTGTGACAATCACTAGAAAACGTTTAACGAGCAATCCATCATAAAATGCTTTGCAGATTACTTATACCTACGTATAGGTACAAATCCGTAATTGACTAGGCAATTGTGCCAGTGGCGTAGATAAATGATTTTAGAACGATAAATAATAGAAGACCTAATATTTTTTGGAAGTCACGAAGTTTTGTGCAGGTATAATTATGTTAAGTCCCCAATCTTCTTATTTAATTGACGTTAAACTTATTGAATACCTTATTTAAAGGGTTATCGTCGTTTAAATTTTCAATAAACTTTCCGCACGGCACTAAGTCGGCAACACCTTCCGATCGGCCGGTAGCTGAATTAAGATAATGTTCACACCTGCCCGAGTCAGTGCGAACGTCACATAACCAGCTAATTTAAAACGTCGCGTATACCTTAGAAATTCTACGGCGCGTAGGTTCTTTTGGTTTCGGTACGACAGTTGCGCGGACGCAGTTACGTATAAAGTTTACGATTAACGGACGCCGCTCGCCGGCCGCCGACGTAGGAGGCATGCGGTGTCGAAACGAGTTCCAAGTTTGAATTTTTTAAATTTGACATGTATTTATGCTAAGTTTATTTTAATTAGTTGTGTGTACAATAGACAAACACATTGATGAAATTCAAATTTGGTGACTACAAAATTATGAATAATTTTTGGCCGGCATTATTGCAACGTGCTGAAACTTAGAGGGAAACCTCCCGCAATTCAAATATGCGCTGCTCGACACATAAAAGGTGCGCTCTGCGTCCCTTCTTTTATTGCGGTCCTCCTCATTTAATAGCATCAGCTGTGTGTTGACGTCACTACAGCTGTTCTTAAACAATCTCCTTTAAACAAGCAATTAAAATCGCTACCTAATAGGTGTTGGCAGTACATCTAATTTGAATGGCTCAATTTATTTTATTGGCTAATAAAATTTGTCTCATTTCGTTACGGTTTGTTTAGGTCCGCCCGAGAATTGCGTCTTTTACGACCTCTTTAACAATTTTTGCAGAATGTGTGTTTTTTGTTAGCCAGGTACGAAACTATTGTTTCGCCTGTCCCCTAATAAAGCTTTTAACGGTTTTATTGTCTAAAAAGCGTTGCATAACCATGGCAATTGTTGGTCAATGGACATTTTTTGAAAGCTCGTGTTTGCCACAATTGCGTTCGTAGAACGTGCTATGAAGGTGTTCGTAGGAATTTTTAGTTTTAAAAAATGGACAGGTCCAACAATTGAATTTAGTTGCGATAGAAATAATGAAACGAATAGAATATAATACTTAAGAGGCAATATTTCATATGGAATATAAATTATTTCATATGACATTTAATCCTATCTGTATAAATATAAGGTTCAAGTTTTTATCGCGCGTGTAACTGTGACTATAGTACCTACCTACTTATTAATAATTTAGTTTCACATTTTATTGCGAAAGGAAATGATGTATTTTATGAGTTTTCCTCTGAATTTACGTTTAGACTCTAAAGATGTTTAGAATATTTTAATCTAAAATATTTGGAATTGAAGTCCAAAAAAAGGCTATTTAATTCAGTCTCGTTTTTATTTAGATACCTACAACGACTTTATAGACTTTAGCTTCGCTATAGAAATAGGCAAGAATTTGTTTGTTATATTGCTATAACAAAATTGATGAATTCATACCAAGTCTAATTCAACTTAGTCCGGTGCACTTTAGCCTGTAAAATGATGTCACTCACGTTTTGAAAAGAGCACTTATTCTTTTTTCATTATTCATGTATGGATGGATTGCACCGCTATGCAAATCAATTACAATTATACAAAGTAGGTACCACCATAAAGAAATGAACGTAAGGGCGCGTGCATAGTATGTTAGGTCCCTTAAAATACCTTTCTTCACTGGTCTAAATCTTTGGTCCTTTTTTTTAATTCATTCATAAATGTTAACATAAAACATTTTTGTTTCCCACTCTTGCTTGTTGCTGACCTACTACGCTGTAAGATAAAAATAACTATGGCGTACCACTTCATTCTAACTGTTCATTCCTGATGCCAATTCAGCCAGTATCAAGATTTTTTTGTCAAAATAAACTTTCTATAAATATTTTTTCGTTCAATTGTTTCCCATAGTACAAGATTTGCTTATCTAGTTTGGGACTAGGTTGATTTGTGTAAGATTGTCCACAAATATTTATTTATTTATTTATTTTTTCTTTAGATTAAGGTGGCCAGTATGTACCGATCTCTGCGATCGTGGGCCGGCGCAGGATTATTGAATCCGCGACAGACGCTACACATCATAAATCCTCTCCATTGTTCCCCATGCCATGCCAAAGATCAGCAATTTGCCGTTGTCATGCCAGCATTTACTTTATACCACATGTTTCTTAAATATACAATAATAATATACCTAAAGTATTAGGTTAAAAAATGTAAAAAAATATGCAAGCGGCTGCTTTCTGCCATTCGCCTCTCAGATGTCTCTATTACCTACATTATAGTCATTATATTTCTTTCCAACTGTAAAACCGTCAATTATATTATTGCCTAGTAATGGGACCCGTCTACCAGCATGTATTTCCAGTAAGTAATAGATAGGTACTATTGCTAAATTGTTACTCTCTCGTCTACCAACCAATAACCACCGACGTGGTAAAAAAACTAACAATACATAACAGTAACATAGATGGTAATTACCCGGTTCAGTAGATGACGGATTAAAGACCGACAAGTCAATGTTAAACTAAAAGAAATCTATAAGAGATAGTTTGAAGATTAATAATATATTAGGGTAAACTGCAAATAAAATCGTTGCGTAAGACACCTGCTCTTAATCAAGTCATAAAGTTAATTACAAATGGTATGAATAAAGTTTCCGCTCATCCAACTATACGAAGATATAAATAGCCTTCGAGATTTTAATTCATAATCGCTAGCCAGCAAAAAATATCATTAATATATCTAGTGTAGCTGTGTGATTTTTTTTCATGTCTCTCTTAATAATAAAAATATTATCAGGTACCTACAACTAGTCATGAGGCCGTCTTGAAAAGTGGTCGAAACACGTTTCCTGATTCATTGCTCGGAAATTCAAATGGATATACAAATCAGTTACCATTTTTGAATTAATGGAGCTAAGTCGGTTATGGTCGGGACATCGATCTATTGAGAAAGTAAGGTACAGTGACCGTCTCTGTCATCGGGTACACTCTGTACCATAATTCCGTTACCTTGCACCCCGAGGGCTTTAAAGAAACAGCGTTGTATTCAACGCTCGAAATATGTCTCGAATAAATCGGCCATTATTTAAAATTGAAGGAATAACGGTTACGAAATAAAAATCACGATTTTAGAAGACCCATATTTGTACCACAGTTAGTGTCATTTCGGTAAAACTATTATGACATGATTGTAGAAGTAGTTGAATCTAGCCTAATCTAGATGGCTGACTCTAGTTTCGTATCAGAAATGTGGGTAACAGAAAATCAAATTACCCATCTTTTCTCACCTATCGGGTAACTACTTACGTCTAACTCGGACCGTTTTTTACTCCGTCACCTGCTACATAAGTATCTACATAATGTAAGTTACCTAACACTGATAATACGAATGATATCACTCCCCGCAATTGTAACAGGTCATTTAGAGCCGCACGCGGCATGTAGCTGAATTATCGACCGGCCCAATTGTGTACCAAGTTCAAGGACCTAATAAAAAGTACACGTACCACTAGATCACGGGATGTGACAAATTTTATGATCTACGTAGTACCTAAGCAATATAAGTATTTATGGTGAACGCTGCGATTCTGCGTGTTCGTAAACAGTAGCGTATCGACGATTTTTAGCATGTGGCAAAGGTTCTCAGGGTTATAATAATATTTGCTTTAGTGAGTTGTGAGTAAAATAGGCTAACGATGCTAATTATTTTTTTGTTTAAAGGGAAGCGAGTGTAATCTAATGTAATGAATAACATTTTAAGTTTTCATTAAGAATTAACGTATTTTTACCGCTTATTACCATTTAGAAATGAAATCTTAAATTTTCACAAGAGATAATATTTTGTTAGTAAAATTCCGGATGTCTTTGTCATTAATTTTAAGTTATCATTAATTTTAAATAAAATATGTTTCCCTCAAAAAATCTCCGTTTGGACTTGTATTGTTGTTTCCCGTTTAAAATATGGAATAGTCTCACGATTGCGATCTATCTAGGAACTTAGATAACAGATGACCATTTAATAAATAAAAAGACTTAATTAAGCGGCTTCAGTCAATATAATTCATTTTAATGGACAATTATCAAGTAAAACACGTTCATATATCAAAAAATATAACTTATAATCGCGCTTCGAGCGTACCTACCTTCCCACATTTGCATGCGTTATATCAGAATAAATTCTCGAATTTTGGGAAGCATTTTCGAGCTTCGAGCTATACCAGCTCCAGTATTCTTGCTTTCAAGCGTTGTATCGTTCTCGGCGTTATGAGTTATGGGTGTAGTGGGATAGGCACAAACTCCTACTGCGTATTGTGTCCGACTGTACAGAATGTTTTACCATTGTTTATTGTTATCCAAGTGCTGACTGGTGCGATTGATAAATAATTTATATCGCTTTTGGTGTTTATGATAGCATTAAGTTTGTAGCGCAACCTTAGGACAATTATTTGTAAGTGTAGAGTCTGACATGTGAGATACTCTACTTAGTTTCAAAAACATTGTTTGATTCATTGGCCTTTAAATACGCCACTGATGTATGCTAAAACATGTAATTAAAGCAAATGATAAAAAGTAAATAATAATCTTAAGCACGATTTTGTGTTTTTCTTGTTCTTCATAAGTCTGCAGATAACACAAGAAAAAATCACGTGTTTAAGGGTTAATATGAGGCTGAAACGGCTAGCCAAGCATTGTTGGTTTAGTGTCTAGACTAAAAGTGATAAACAGCACAAAATATACCTACTAGTTTTAGGTATATGGCGCAGTTGTTCAATTTCCCACCGCTCACTGAAAACTGCCGCGCTACTTTATTAAAGGTGTGTGCAACAGTGGCAGAGCGTCCATACAACTCGATTCCCACCGGCTTGCCGAATTTTCAACCAGTCCACTTCTTTTACTACGGCTCATGACGAATAAGAAAGGCTAATTATTTCCGGCTTCTCTAAGAATATTTTTGACGCGCCGCCACTGGTGTGCAAGTGTTGGTTTTATGGAAGAGTTTAAAAAAAATCAAAGTAATATATGTCCTTTTATATTAATGCTTATAAGTTTTGTATTTTGTGACTGTCAAAGTAAGCAACAATAAACGTCATATTCGCTTGTGTTTCATTTGAACGTACCTACTAATACTTAGTCATTTATTGTTGTTGATGTTAAAAACGGTGCTTGAAAATGTCGGGGTTACCCTGAAGGGTTACTCCGTTATTTCGATTCTATTACCCACCGACCTAATTTAATGTGCGTTTTGATAGGTAGCTCTTAGCCCCGATATTTATGTCTTTATAACAGGTTTGCGTGTGTAAGTGCCATATGGAATACGCTTCATACGTCACCGCTAGCGTTTCGGTAGTCGCAGCCAGTTAATATTGTCTCTCCAATGCGTAGAAATTGCAAGATTATATTAATTTATCAAGCGAATCGTTTTCAACTGTGGTTAGACTAATAATTATGGCGTTGTTTGTCACAGATGTCTGCCAATAGCACGTGGATGAAGTAATGTAGCCCACTATTGAATAGTAAAATTTATATGACCGGAAATATTAATAAATGCATTACGCACGCACTTTTAAACATTATTAGATAAAAAAAACACAACACATTCAACCAAGTAGGTACCTACTCGTATTAAGGGATGTAGGTAATTAGGTATTGTAGGTACTGAAATGCTTTGTAATAAAACGATTTGAAGGCTATCACTTTAATCGTTTTTATTATGTGATAATTCAGTTTTTACAACGTTTTACGTCGCGCATATTATTAACTTGAATACGTTTTATTGTAACTTATGTCACATTAAAAACATTTTTATTATGCTTCTATGATTTCATGTTTAAAAGTCGAAGCATAAAACTCAAGGCTTTGACTCTATGGACTAGGTTAAGGTATAAAGTACTATAAACCTTGCCTACTTAAAGCAGATTTGTCATTGTTACATTTGTTACTGTTATGCAATTATTTAACCTCTTCGTGATAACGTTTTAACGTGGCTTTTCTTTCAATTTGATGTAACTATTGCCTACACAATATAAAAACCTCGTACCTAATGCATTTTGACACAGTTCGACAGTATGATAATACTTGGCGTGTATCACGCCAGTATCCACTCTGGGCGCAGCACAATTTGCTAACATCGCCACGACCGCTTGATAAAGGGTTATTCTCATATGAATTATTATATTATTACCCTTAAGTGCTCCTATCGTTTTTCTGGTAATAGGTCTAGGGCTATTTCTGTTAGGATTGAGTAAGGCTAAGAGAATAGATCAGATTATACATTTTAGTAACATGATTTTCACCATTATAAAGCATTTTAATGCCGTGTTTTGCTCAAAGTAACACGAGTAGCGAGCCGTGTCAAATTACAACACAATACTTATCTTAATTAAAATCTGTGACAATTAGGGATTGTAGTCCTAGTGAACACAAATTCTATATACTCGTACTGCTGTATCATTGTCCGGATTTATTACTCTAATCGATGTTTCGGAATTGTTGATTTTATTTTTGTCCTGGCGATCAAACCAACAGTTCGATCGACGGTAATCGTCGGCATTTCCCGTAGATCTAATGTTGATTTACCGGCCACCCTAATTGTTACCTTTAGTTACACGCATTTAAAAACCTGTATCGACCAACTCTAGAAAAACAGCGTAAGTCCCAAAGGACTCGTATAGTTATTTCTGTATTTTAGAATGTTGTTCAGTTCATTTTTTACGGTTTTATTTTATTGTAAGTAGAGTCACGTGTCGATTGTTAAATAAATTATACTTGTAACTATTTTAAAAACACATTCTAGATAAATACAATGTATCGTCATCGTCTCATCAGACGCCTAGTTTTTAATTTTAACACTATAAAAGGTAATACTAGATAATTTTGTATCATTTTCAAGAGATGAATTAAGCAGCTTAAATATAGGTTATTTTAGTCATTTATTTTAAAAGACATCCAGTAAAATAAATACATTGTATGATTTAGGAGTGAAACAGTATTTTTTACAAATCCTTTAACAGCTGAAGTTTGCGTACAGAATTGGACCTATTGTTAACATAACCAGTGCTATCAGCCAAGACCGAAGACCGACCTTGCCACTGCAATAAATTTAACAGTTGTGACATGCAAATCTCTACCAACTGCATTTGATTTATAACGTTTATAGCAAACACGGAGCGGGCGAATTACAACGACCGTGTCAGTCGCCTGGATCACTCATCGTGTAACAGATTTTATTAGGCTGTTATTGCTGTAGTTGCCATGCTGACGTGTAAAAATTTTGTGTGTTAAGTACTGTGCCCTTACCATGAGTTTGCAATGTTTGCATGATCGTATACCTACTCGCTATAGCGACTGCGTAAACGATTTAGCATGCCGATTCTTAGTTCTATCTATTGCGTAACCGCCAGAGGCGCTGTACCTACTTTTGTCCATATACTAAATCGTTTACACATTTATATCATAAACCAGTTAAAATATCCTTTAACTTTAAAACGACATAGACACTGGTTCAAATTTCTCACGAAACTTATAGCCAAATTTCCCATTTAGTGTTAATTGTTAATGTACGGCTAACCATGAATTGATTTTATCCTTCACGTGTGACAAATCGTGTTGACAAATCAAGTTTTTTTTAAATTTTCAAATTAGGCCCTATATTTTCAAATCTAACGACCACATACGTATCGTAACGAAGTGTTGCAAGTTTCCTCGTTAATTCTGCGCAAGCTCAGCGGGCGAGCCCGCGCAGGCGCCGCGGTACAACGTTCCCGTTGGCCCTCGAGGGACAGGGTTGCCAATCTAGAAATAACGATCCACAAGCTGCTATTATAATTTCATTCAGGACTTGCAATAATTACTAACTGATGTTTAAAGAACGCGGCACATACCCATTATACTGTTGCAAAAAATCCGGATGCTTAAATAATGTTGGTTAACTTCAAAGTTACGATCTGAAGTAAAAATAAATTGAATTTAATTGTTTGATTGACATATGGGGAGCACGTTAATAACCCGCTCAAGGTATTTAGCGGATCGTAGTTTATAAGAACTGTCATTGGATAGTATTTAAAGCAGACGCTCAAAGGTTATTGACAGGGTTATTAGTTTATTGATAGATGAGGTAATTAGCCCTAATAAATTGTAGAATATAGGTGAGCGCTAGACGCGGCGTATTCATCAATGCAGCGACCGCAAGGCGAGTAGTTTATTCGCATTAAATCATACCAGTAATAAATCTCGCGAACCCGTACTGCAGCTTATCAAAACAATACGCAGACACACTTCTAGCCTCACGCCGCAAAAATGTCTTCTTTACCACTTCGCACGAGCAAAACTTTTTCCTATGCCATAAAACACAAGGCCCTAAATCCGACGACATCGATTATCCTGTTAGTCACTTTCTGGACTTATGAAAATCATTTCAAAATTAAACCTCAAGAGTATGATAAATTTTCATAAATCAGGCGTTATTTATTGGAGTATAGACTTTAACGTGTTACCAATTGGTTTATTTTGGTTATAAGGCGCATGTCATGTTACGACTATTCTTAGATTCGATATCTAAGGTATAATCGGACCATCTCTCTTCTGATATTTTGCAACACGGTGGATGTAAAAATAAAAGTTAAACGTTGTTATTATAGATGTTGGGAGATAATGTTTCACGGAATGATCAGACGGTAAAATAAAAGGGGAAATTTTGGCCACAGGGGTTGATCAGGGCTCGATTTTTGAATCGTTCGAATCAATTCAATCAAGGTTATTTTCACGTTCGCGACTACGATTTAAGGGTTTAGCTCATTTCTTTATTACAAAGAGATTGCCGTCTGAAGTGTTAAAGACTACAAGTTTGCTCAATAATGCTGAGTGCCTGAACGTATCATTATGCCTATCTGCTCTTACGCGGTTGATCCCATCTGAAAGGCTTTTACTTTGTTGAATACAAAATTATGAGTGCTTAGTAACACCGGCCTGTAAGACGGCTCATGTATAACCATATTTATGGTCATCATTGAAATTTTGCTAACGTGTTCCGATAACCTTTATACACTGGCTTGTCATAGTTAGCACAATACTTACTTTATCTTTGCTATCTAATATTTTGAGTAGGTAAGTTATAATATAATGTCCTTCATTGTAAGATCGACAAATCAAGAATAAACTTACTTTCAAAATTAGTTGTCTAATGGATGCTTTTCTCACATATTTCAATTAAAAAAATATATGGTTGACGGACGACATATCAACGGTCTTCAAGAGAAAAGGCTTGTCAAAGTTACCACGCAATTTTATCTTGGCCATATTTTTTTAAAAGGTTAGTTTTATTGTCCCTTATTGTCAGATCGAAAAATCAAGAATACACTTTATTTCAAAATTAGTTCCCAAAACCGCTGTTTCTCTCACAGATTTCAATTATGGTTGATGGATGACATATCAAACGTTCTTCTCGAATATGCTGCATACGATTTTCAGTCGCACCTCAAAATAAACGGTTAACCAGTTAAATATTCCTAAGGCACTGGTATTTACAGTTGCTGATAACAGATAGCCGGTGTGGTGTTTTCACACAATTAATTTTCAATAAACAACGATACAAAATGAGTTACAACGAGCCGACGCCCCGCAAGGCGAGGCATCGCGCTCCATCGGACCACCGCGGGACTTGCCGTCTTGACATGTTCAACATGTTTAAAAAAGGAGTTTGAACTTTAATTTCTTTGTGGTTTACACCTGTCAATAGGCCGAGCCAAACGTGGAAATAATATCAGAATTTAACCATTTTTATTTATATATAATGTTTTTAAACCCGTCGTCTACCAGTCCCTGGGATCCCAGGGCAGATAACAAAAGAATGGCATTGTATATTTTTTTCGCCGGGAGAGGCCGGCTTGTACAATAAAACTAAATAATGACAGATATGATGTCTGTTTCGATATACTTACATACATATGTACTTACTTTCTCTCATAATACCTATAGCTTGGGTATTAGACACGTGGTCGACACCGTATTGTAATAGTGCTAGTGTCTGTTGGTTTATATTAGTAAGTACACATGTAATTTCTAAGGCCTTTGTCATTCGCATCCAGCTAGCTATAAATATCAAGATATTAGCGTTAAATCACAAGTAGGTAGGTATTCTGAAATCAGATTCGGATTTACTCATAAAAGCCATAACTCTTACGAATCTAGGTTGGATGCGTCATATGCGGGTAAAAGCCTCGACTTTGCTACACGATAACTATCTACATAATTGTGCAAAATATTGCTGTCTGTCCGCCTGTCTGTTCGCGTGTAGATACGAGAGATAGCTGGCGTCTGAAGTCTGAGGGAACTTCATTGTTTCCGAAGGTTCTGGTGTTATTAGGGAAATAATAACGAGGTAAGGTTAACCGGTAGTTAATAATTTTAATTGGCTTTATTTCGGATAAGTTTTAACAGGCCTCAACGGTATCGGATTAACATTTTATCGAGAGTAGGGCTGCCATCCGTCCGGGTTTCCCCGGATTTGTCCTAGTTTGGAGGCCGTCCGGGGGCCGTCCGGGCGGGGTGTCAAGAAGTGTCCGGGGAAAACCCGGACACTTTTCATGTAAGGAAGCACCTCATTGAATTTAAAGGTCTTGTTTTTTAAAAATATTATTTTCGGCCTCGTCCGGGGGAAAAATGCGATTTACGCCAAATGTCCGGGTTTTTTTGAATCGTTGTCCGGGTTTGGCGAAATTCGAGATGGCAGCCCTAATCGGGAGTGTGAAAAACTATACTTTATTGCTGATTTTTCGTATGAAAAAAATTATAATAAGTTGTACCAGTCAAGTGCAAAAATATGGGTGCATACGACTTGCTCAAAAAGATGTCCCATAGCTCTTATGTCGGTGAATTAAGATTTTGGTAGGTACATATATTTATGAGAGGATTCATTCGATACATATTTTTGCACTTGACTGTACCTGCAAGCCAAAACTTACGCGGCGGTTTATATGTACGGTCAACCAATTTGATTTCTGGGCCATTTCGTACCTTGTCATATTTACATTAATGTGAGATTTTTAGCAACTTTCATATTGATTTTCACTGCGGTACGAAGTGGCCTAGAAATCAAATTGGTTGACTGTACATATATAAATTTTATTACTCTTGATACCTACAACACTGTTAGGATATTAATTTTTTTTACCTAAACAGAACTATCCCGATAGTTAATAAAGTATTTCCCATATCCCTCTCACCCATTTGTTCTGATCATTCCAATTGATCGCTTTTACCTTCGCCGTGCAAACGCCGAACTGCATTTTAAAGATGGCGGATGATTGAACTCATTATGTTATTTATAACCTTCGCATATGGTTCGAGGAGCGGTCAAATTGCCATCATTTACTAGCAATTTATTTTAAAGGTCACTATCAGGCACACCGCAATAGTTAAATGCTACTAGGTTTTAATGATCCTAATTAATTTGGTACATTTGCTTACCTTATTATTTGCCAAATCCCGGAAGGAATTTATGGCATTTCGGTATTAATGTTATTAAAAATAAAAACGGTTTAAATAGCCGGTAAAAAATGTTTAGTACAATTTGAACATTCATGAGCGAATAAAAAAGTATTAGTGAGTAGCTAATGCAAGTTTTATTTCATCTATGTACATTTGGCAACCCAATTGATAGCATGTAATAATTAAAATGAATAAAAATTAAACCGAAACTTTTAATATTACAAAATTTACCCGGCAGAACATAAATAAACTTGAGAACCATTTAACGCTTCGAAAATTAGCAATTTGTCAAACCCCGGAGTTACTAAAAATAAAAATACAAATTAGGGTTGTTTGGCAGTTCGTAAATTGTTGCATTTATTTACAGTTTATATAATTAAATGCAAAACAATCGGAGGTATGCTGAAGAGAGGTAACAATACGTTTAGTATGTAGGTATACCGGGGAAACCTGTTTGGGCGGGTAGCGTCCGCATAACACGGTATGTATTGATTGGCATCAACATTTATGGCTGCTTAGTTTTATTTTTTACACGCTTGACCATACATGTTAGCAAACGTCTGTTATTTTAAAATAGATGACATTAGGTACTCCTCTATAAACAGGAATGTGAGTGACTGCGATCAACGAGTTAATGATGCATTTAATGAAGTATGTAGTATTGTCTTCTTTAAATAAATCAGGTTGTGACCAAGTCTGTGGTTTCGATTCAGATGACATTTCCGTAATTTGATAAAAATCGATTAGGTATGTATGTAAACAATTTTATAATAAAAACATAATACTCATAATAAATAAAATTAAATACGATGTTAATAACTACTAGTAGTTAATTATATACATAATAATTATATTAAAATTTATTGTAAGTTTTGCATGCCATATTGTAGCGGAACATACATGCATGTAATTTTATGACTACTGACAGGTCAATTGTACCAACTTTGTGTATGTTTTAGCAAAATAAAATGATTTGATTATAAAAAGATACAATTTTTTGTTTGAGGAGACTTATAAATAAAATATGTTACCAAGAATATGTAGCCTATATTCTAATTCGAGCAACCATTCGTTAATAATCGCTAGATTTGACAAACGACACACCCTCATCACTACAAACATCAATAGAAAAATGACAAATATTGGGACCAAGAAATTACAAAGATATTGTACTTGCTGTAGGTGAAAAGGAAAATGACTACGTCGAGTGCAGGGAAACAGTCGCCGGCAGATATATCGGAGAGAAAAAAATCTGACATATTATATGCACTTTATCGTCCTGGATTTTTCTGTCTTTTATGTCCAGCAAGAGAAAGAGGCTCCAAATTATTCTAACGAAATTTTCGATATGGGAGTTTACGGGGATTCAATAATCTGTTTAGCTGGGTCTCATTGCGGGGAAAACTCGTTTAATTCAACAAGAACAAAACCGAGCAAAGCTCGGTTTCCCATTTGCTAAACCCTGTTTTTGATTATATAGTACTATCCTATACACGTTCTGTGCAAGAATTGGCAAAAAAAGATAAACGCGCGATGCATTTTACTATGGCAGTACTTTACTTATTAAAAATGGGATTGCTCTTGGCTAGATAAATAAACTGGCTATATCTACTCAATAAATTAAAATAACAGGTAATATGTAGTTAATTTAGTAATAGGTCGCTGATGCGCTGACGCTACAGCCGTCGAACTCCAGCCAAGATGATGTTATTTAAGATGAGATCAATTTTATTGAGATTTATTTTGTGAACATGACCGTCGCTTTAGTTCTTTGTCTATAAATTATCGACTTAAAATTTCGGTTGTTGATTAATTATTACTTCTAACTGATTAATGCTGTATATTGCGCGCTCTCTGAACCTTGAGTCTTATGAATCTGGAAAAGATGTAGGTAAATAAATTTTGGTTTTGACGCCATAAGGTTCACAATTGTTTGTGAACAAAGGAGGATAATATAGGTAGGTAAGTGTAAGTATATTTAAGGAAGTATAAATTATGTACTTTTTGCTTAAATTTGTACCTAAAAGTAATGTAATGTAATGTTTATTTCGAACCATGGTATTATTACAGCTGTTAAAATATAAAATGGAACCATATGGACCCTGGTAGGGTATAGCAATATTTCTTATGAGCTAAGTTGTCTATACAATCTAGAGGTTAGCTTAATTCTTAAAACAAAAAACAAAAAGGACAAATAACATAGCAAGTTATAGAAAAAATAATGATGATGACGATATTTTTACACGTAATTATATTATATTAGTAGGTCATTAACATTATCTTGCATGAATTCTGTGACAGAGTAGTACGACTATTTGAAGGGACAACTTTTTACACCAAATGCCTACAACAAACAAAACAGCTCTAAAAACCTACATTTAGATTTCACTCTCCCAAAAAGTCTTAAGCAACGATACAATTATAGGTACCCCACAATAAGTAATAGTACAAGTACTAAGAGTAACTAGTCCTTTTCTATATGCCGGTAAGTATTCCGTCCAGGGTTCTATTTTTGTATGTGGCTTAATATCCTCATTTCAGTCGTCATCATGCAGCGGATTTAGCGTGTTAGAACGAGCGATTAGGATATGAAAGCCTGAAAGAGATGAACTGTAGCTCTAGTATAAGTTTTTTCGAAACATTAACCAATTCGAACGCGTTTGCGTTTTGTCTCAAAATGTAATGTACCTATAATTGTATCGTTGCTTAAGACTTTTTGGGAGAGTGAAATCTAAATGTAGGTTTTTTAGAGCTGTTTTGTTTGTTGTAGGCATTTGGTGTAAAAAGTTGTCTATTCAAATAGCATTTTGGGGAACTGAACCTATAGAGCTACTGAATCAACGCCCTGCACTCGAACGTTTAGCAGTCCAAGCAAATCGTGTATCGTGACTCCCGCACAGCCATAATCAGTGTGAGGAGCGCAAGAGCATCACATGCGTCCTCTAATGAGACCACCTCGTGTGTGCCCCGGGCCTAATCCCCGTGAAACCGGCCATTGGTGATTCCAGGGTGAAAACGATGGTTTTATTCCTCTAGGGCCTCTATTTTACACAAAAAAAAGTTATTTTTATAGATACAATCCCATCCTGAGATTCCTGAGTAGAATTTACTTACCTATACAAAAAAAAATGTTAACTGAATATGCAAACGCCAAGCTGAAATTTAAACCTTCAAACCAACTCAAATCACGTGAGCTGACGCGCCGACGTCGGTAATGGAAATAATTAGGATCTACACAAAAAACTTATTTCGTGGCACCTGCAAAAACTTAATAATAACAACGAGAAAATTAACTAGTCTCATGGGCTTCCGATAGCGCTTCCTTCCAAACTTCACTGCAATCCCGCTAAAGCGAGAAGCACGCACCATCCTTTTCTCCCCTTCTTTAAACGCTTAAAAAGCTCCATAGATGGCACTAAAATCGTCGCAACGGCTTGAAGTGGCCACTAGTGTCGCCATCTAGCGTCGAGTAACCGAACTTTTATAGCACGTTTATTGAAGAGGGCTCTTCGGCAGCTCGTAAACGATTTTATGGGCTCTAACGAACTCTACTCTCGTGCTTGATATTACCCGACCGAGTACGGTTGGGAATGCAATATTTGGATGCTCCTGTCGAGTGGCGCTCTATTCAATTCGACCGGTGTTCATGGGCTTTTTATGTGCGATTCAAGGTGCGATTCGATGGCGTGCTCGAGCGTTTATTTGGCTTTATTGTTGGGGTTTGTTTATGCGATTGCTGTTTAACCAAGTACGGTGGTTCGTACATGCTTTTGTTATGATTATTATGTTGTTGCGGGTAATGAACTGAATACCGTGGGAACTTACTGATTTTCCGATTGCATTTAATTTTTGCTAATTGGGTGCTTCTTGACAATTTCCAATGCGATGCTTTAAAAACATTATTTTATAAAGAATATCAAATAGGTTTCCGTTTAGACACTGCTTTAGGTAGGTACTTAATGGTAAGACTGACAAAATAGGTACCGAGTAGGTAGGTATAGGAGCCCAATAACCATTTATCTTTGATTAATGTTCGAGTTTTCCCCAAAACGCAGCCGTGAAAAAGGCAAATCATAAATAAGATCCGATTCAAATTTGTAGAAGATGCTATCTGTATGATTTGTTGGCTCGCACCCGAGAGCTAGTGATGCGCTAATCGCCAAGTCACGTATCGATAAACCCTAATAATGGTTTAACTTACAAACTAACTGAGAAGATTAATCCTTTATTATTAAGGACGGACAAAACAACTACACCAAAGCACAGTAGGATTTCTAAACTTTTAGCTATGCAATGCGTCAAATTTTTCTGATACCTACTACATAGGTACTTGGTCTGTAACAAAAAGCTTAATAGAATAAAAATAGGTACATTTTCATTGTTCTTAATTTTAAATCAGCACAATTTATTTATTTATATAATGTTGGTTAAGGATTTGTATGTCACGATCGCGTCCAGCATCCTCGTATCTGCGGGTGAAATATCGCCCAGGGCCGTCCTTTCATTCGTTTTGTCTTGTCGCGTTAGCGTGGTACCTACACCTGTGTGAGATATATGAAACCAGATTGAAGGCCAAAAAATAATGTGTTATCCGACCATAATCGTCTACGATAGTCTTGTTTTGTTACGATGTGACGATGAATATGTATGTAATTAATAATGAATTTAAAATTTGAATAGAATACCGGTATTTATACGTATAATGTTGCGTATCGATCGAGTCTCTCGCATCCCTAATACCTATTTGTTGCCCGCCGGCTTTTATTATTTTATTGTATATACCTAGTACCTTTGGGATTGCAAATTTGTTTAAATTAGATAAGTATGTGTTATAGGACTTTAACAGGGTTTTAGGGAAAACATGATTCTAGCTTAATAAAGAACATTAATAGCATAGGTTACCTATGTTAAAAAAACTAATGATTGGTAGGTACTTAAATTACCTACCAATCATTTGTTTTTTTTATGCGGTAAAAAGAAATTATTGATTTATATGACTTGTCAATAAAATGGTAATCCACGCAGCTGTTTTGTTTTCCAATAAAAAGGGACCGTCACGCATATAAATTAGGCAAACAAACATACCTACTCGTATAGATGGATAGACCCGGAAACTGCCGAAAATGGCCCGCTAGCACGACATGAGGCGACGTATCGATGTCCGAAACATGGACGATAAATAATCATCAATTAATTTAAATTCGATACTCACCCACATATACCTACATACCTGCATAGCAATGATTTACTGGGGAAATATTTTGTAACCGGTCATATTGTGCTATAAATGGCTCCAAAAACAATGATGTTTTTTCATGGAGTTGCCTATGTACCTACTTCGTTGTGTGGAATCTAATGTTCATACCTATGCTAGACGCCATTGACGGAGGTACCACCCTGAAGGCAACAAATCTCGGCCACTCCGACCGACAATCATTTTTTTGTCGACCACATACCCCAAACAACGTGTTATCTGTCCTAATGTGATTTAACGGGTAATTTTCAAAATAGATTACTTTTAAACAGAGCCAAATTTATGCCCGGACACAATGTAAATAGGTAGGCAACAGAATGAGTAACTACATTTATTTTCATTTAGGTATACCTTTTATATCGCGGCTTCACGTGGAGATTACGTGTTTAACAAAGGGAGAGTAATAAATCTGTGGGTCCTGTCTTAGTAGGCTTTTGTGGGCAGTTTTGATATATGCCTTTAAAAGCTTTTTTCTGTATTTAGATGAGAGTTCATTGTGTAATTCATTAGAGGTGGGGTAGGTCGCGTGGAGAAGTGCCGGTTGATATCGAGAGATAACGACGATATTTATAGCCGCCCAATGAGGTGTCCAACAAGGGCGATACTTTAACGGCCGACGAATTAGTAGATACAAATAAGAACACAAAGATTGGGCTTGTTTGAATAAGTACCGGCCCCAAACTGTTTCAAACTAACCCAACTGGTTTCTGATTAGCGCAAAACTTCCATCTAGACTTTTTTAAAGCCAGATTTATGCATAATTTATCTACCGATGCACAGTGATTCACGATTTAATCACCCTAGTCCTAGAGCCGATAGATAAACGAAATGCGCATAATATTTATTGGCGGTTGAATTAATTGGCGGTCTAATCACGTGCTAACCACCATTCATTTACACACGACTAGAGAGCACCTCTGAGGTGGCTTTTAGTTCCAGTTGAATGTTCTGTGCCGGTTATCTAAAGTGGAACTTAACTATCACACGAGAAAACACGCAATGCTGTTCTTGAGTAGTACCTACCTACTTATAAAATGGATGATTTTTATTAGGTAGGTACTAAAAACAAGTGCGATTTTTAATGCACCTTTACAAATTTACGTATAACCTGGAAGGTTATTAAATAGTGCGCTATTCCTACCCTTATTTCATACGTTATATATAATAAATGACAGATATAAGGTTCAAATTAAATAAATAATTTTATACGACGTGCAGTAAAAGGTTAAACCGGTTTAAATAATCATAACATAAAAAAAATACCAAATTTTTAAGTTTAACCTAAATGACGAAAAAGTCAGACACACATGTAGTCGATGTTCCTAAAAATAAGTAGGTCTACAAAGCGTGGTAGGTATCTATATTTTCATAAAAAATGTTGGTCTCGATTAAGAAACAGTTAAAACCACGAGTGGTCGCTCCTTACATAGTAATTGCAAGTTAAAATATTCTTTGGTGTGTGATCGCGACCCCACATATAACACGCAGATGTGTGGGTGGTCTCATAAACTTCTCCTCGCATTGTCTATTCTAGAATCGAACTAACGATTTGCATTAAGTACTTACTCGACAACGACATATAGGTTGTAATGGCATCGTCTGTCAATTAATGAGATGTCGATGCTCACTATCGCATCACTAGCCTTGCTCATATTTAAAAAATGTATTTTTATTTTTTCATATTGTTTAAATTAGAAAAAGACAAGGTTTCACACTGCAGAGTTAACGCACTGACCTGACCGACCGGCGGTCTGGTAATACGTCACGGCTAGACAGCTGCCTCCTCCCCCGGTCTCCTCGGGTCCCTGGCTCAGCATTAGAGCGAGAAGGGGGCACAGCAATGTATGTTAGAGAGAATGAGACGGCGCAAGCTCATGAAACATGGCGTATAACGCCCCTTGATTTATGATAGTGTGCCAAAGTTCGAACTTTATGTTTACGTGACGCGGCTCACATGTAAACGATGGGTCACAGCTGAGCGTTTTTTTTTCGGATTTACCTACATATTACTAAATTGAATACCAATTAAACCATTTGAATTATAGCAAGGTCTGGGAGATGAAATACTTAAGTGTATTTCTATTATTATCTTCAGTAGCTGATAGACTCGCCACAAATACCGGTAGGGTTTCTAAAAGTAAACTGCAATAAGTCGATAAACAAAAGCAATCAATTTCCAACCGTGACGCGTTTGCTATAAAGCCTATATTTAAAAAACCTACTTTATTACTTACGACCGTTATATATGACCGTGATGTCCTGCGCATATTTTGGTAGAATTCCAATACGCTTTAGCCCCAGTTCACACGAGCGCTTTTTCAACGCGCGTTAAAACTTAAAAACCGACGTTGGCGGTTCCGTAGCTTAATTCGATTTAACGTCCAACGCCCAACGTCGAAAATCGAACAGTGCTCGATAAAAAAACGCCGCGCTTTAAAACCGCCTTCTTGTGAATAAATACATGGTTATCAATTTGTGTCATTACAACGTTTTAATAACGCGCGTTGAAAAAGCGCTCGTGCGAACTGGGGCTTACCGATTGACAAACTTATCGTCGACGTTGTCCGGCCAGCAAAATAGATATTGTAAATTAATACCTACCTTTCATTAAGTTCTAGAATAAACTTATAGTAGTAATTTAGTTCCCCTTGACCCCGTCGAACGCGAAACAGACCTAATTATTCAGATAGTTAATTTAAACTGTCATAACCATTGGATACCTATAGTACTTAGTTATATGTATACGTTCTCTTTTGAGAGAACGCGGGTATTAATCAAAATTAGACTTTATGGTTATAGTGGCAAGCGCGTGGCACGTGCGTCCTCGATATGTGACGTACAACGTACAACATAGTATGTTGTTAAGTTACTATGTCTACACACGGTTGAGTGATCTCCAACGACATAATAACACGTTCTAGTGGGTTAGAACATTGATGTGTCTAGATTGTATTCAAATGAGCCATTAACGAAGTTTTGTGAATGGCGGGCGACTCGCGTGCTCCAGTCTGAATTCATTATTTAAATGTGATAATTAAACACTATTATGTAATTAGAGGGGCGTAGTTTTATTCAATTTGAAAGGCAGATTTATTAGTTCAAGTCAAGCAATTGGTACTAATCTGTCCAACCTACTTGTTGATTATGAAATAGTAGAATCTCGTGAAGTTGTTGCGTTGTCTAATGGTTTTGTTCTGGTTGCAGGTACGTTCGCTTTCTTTACCCGGAGCCGGTAAGAGTCGATAAAATAGTTCGATTAGTATTGAGGTTATATAAACCACGATGGAATGTTGTAGGTATGATACGAACTTCTATGATTTACAAACTAAGAATTCTAGTATTGTAACTACTTATTTTTGCTTGTGAATAGTGAGAGTTTTGAATAATCTATTCTAGTAAATGTGTGTTCCATTTATTGGATGTATAAGATTTGGCCATGTGCGTTTATTTCCGTAACTTGCACACTCTAATTGTAAAAAATATTGTTAGCATTATTAATAAATTATCCACTTGAGTGTAACAACTCTGTCATGAATCATTTAGGCTAGGAAACGTGTAAGCAGTAACATCATAAAATAATAAATTCCTATTAGGCAAACGCGAATCTCCGTTCATTAAGGGGTTATTAGACAGGGAACTGAGCAATTTGCCGAGCAAAATGTATGGCGTAGGTGGCCACAATACGGCGCTGTTCCGCAGTAAACAAACTCTCTAGGTGGTCCTAACTCATGCTGGTATTATTTATTAGCTAGCGGAGAGCTTCTCTCGCACTGATCTTTACAAGTTGAGATACTGTGTGCAGTTTAGTTGGATAACTAGGTCGGGATTGTTTTGAAAGTGTTAAGTTTGGACGGAAGTTAAGTAAATGTAATAGTTAAGTCAACCAATTTGATTTCTGGGACACTTTGTACCTTGTCACGGTGAAAATCAATATCCTAGATCTCACTTTTATGTCACTGTGACACAAGGCACGAAGTGGTCCAGAAATCAAATTGGTTGACCGTACCTAGTAAGTGATGGTTCATGTTATGCGGCTGTCAAATCAGCGATCGTGAGTAGGTTCGAATCCCGGTTCATACAATGAGCTTTTCGGAACTTACGTCCGCTTTAGCTTAGTTGGTAGTGACCCTGCCTACGAAGCTGGAGGTCCCGGGTTCGAATCCCGGCCGGGGCATTTATTTGTGTGATGAGCACGAATATTTGTTCTTGGGTCTTGGATGTTTTCTATGTATTTAAGTATTTATTTATCTATATAAGTATGTATATCGTCGCTTAGTACCCATAGTACAAGCTTTGCTTAGTTTGGGACTAGGTTGATTTGTGTAAGATTGTCCACAAATATTTATTTTATATTTATTTATTTATTTAAATAGGTATCATACGTGATATGATTTTGTTAAGTCGATACATAAAAGGTACATAGATATAACGTTGAAGAACTAGAGATAGTTTAATAATTGTAGTCGATTTAAGCGTTATAGAAGATTGATAATAAATATAGGTGTAAAACTGGATAAGCGTTCAATTGTCTTTTAAACAGCTTGGAGTTGAAGGCACTCACTCGTTCGAAAGTGAAAGGCTTATGCCATGATGTAATATAATACCTAGGCCCTGTGTTGTAATCCTTACATGTCTTCACTTGACACTTGGAGACTGAAATATCAACGCTTCATAGTGCAAAAAATGCCTCCATTGCTCCAACCAATTTTCTTATTATAAAATATTAATAAATATATTTATTTTTTAATTTAAATCAAAATATCATCGCTTAATTCTGATTGAACTATTAACGATCACAAAAGTAACATCAAGTGACCTAAAAGGGAAATCCTGATGAGTGTTGAATTTAGACCATATCAAGTGTCTAAATTACACTAATTTGGCCGATACAGATATAATAGCTAGGTATTATTGTAGGCTGTGATGCATGTTTATTATCAGCAAGGACTTTGTGGTCGAGAAGGACGTTGTGGATAGTATGTTGGGACGTATATACGTCCCTTTAACATCGGGATATGAATATTGGCTCGACGCTGTGCTAAATTCGGTCGGACACACGATATTGTGGTATTATCCGGTATTATTTGTCACCAGTGAACAATGCCTCGGGGATACCTACTTGATATTTTGACAATAGTTAGACTTACCTAATAATTAAGTGTAGAAAATATGGCTCGTCATCGGATATTTTTATAAGGATTAACACTAAAAGCCCTTTAAGTAGGTTATAGCGTAGCCTAATATTTTATTTTCGCTTAGATTCGGTTTAGGTCTAGTAGTATTCAACTGGGGTCTCCAGTACCTGTAAAAAGTGTTAATCAGTGATTTCTTAGTGTCTCATGCATGTAACATGCGTCCTTCGGAGTCCAGTGACCGGCGATGCGCTTGCATTCTGTTCAGTCTGTCAGTCTGAGATCGACAGCAGTCTGGGTATTCACGCCGCGACGTGACTAGCCGATCTGACAACGAGGCTATTGTAATACTAACGTCTTTATGATAAAGTGGAGCGGGCTTAATAGAATTTGTGTAAGCGTTGCAATTATTCGGAAATGAGGTTGTTTTTGCGCTTACTAAGTTGTCAGTTACAACCAGAAGTTGAAAGTAAAAGTAGCTAGTTTTTAAAACGATTTATATTATATTATATGCCTTATGTAAATTCTAGTTTGTACCCTTAAAATGACGAGACAGTAAAAAACTTCCCCAATATAGACTCCGCAAGACTAAAATAACAGGCATCAATCTTTTATATTAGCCCAGAGCGCCGGAACAACATAAACTTACGAAAGTTTCCTATATTCTCGCGTAAATCTCGCGTTTTTTAATAGATAAATAGGAGCTCGCACAAACGAGCAATATCGCATTATTTGGCCCTCCCTCAGGAAAGGCCCTGCTGATAAAGCCTCCTTGCCTCACACCCTTCATGCTAATGCAGTACGCCAGACGGTGACAGCTATTTTTTGGCCCACTTGGCTACATTATGCCGGCCATAAAGAGTATTTCAAATTATATTTTCGGTGTTCATTAAAAGGGTGCCGTTTCAAACATGCTTTAGCTTTAAGATATATTAGGCTATTGTTAGTAACATTTAATTATCAGTTTTGTTACGTAACGGTAAACAAAAACACAAAAGACAGGTAGCAGTTCCCGTTGCGCAATACTCATAAAACGTCATATTCCTTTGCAAAGTCGGCTTTTTAAAAGGTGCGTAACGCAACGGCATCGGTAATAAAAAGCGATTCTCGCTACGTTTTCATGGTACAGCGTAATAAAATGTTCAAAACTTCCAAAAAATGTGCCGCCATAAACAAAGCGGTTCGGATGCAAAGTTAGATAAAGAACATCTTACACACCTGAGCTAGAAAATTGCTTTTTTCTAAGCGCCTCCACTTTTTTACGCAACTTTCTCCGAGAATAAAAGAAGTTTCTTCGGAGAACTTTCTTTTTTTTTGCTCTCCCGGCATAAATCATATGCCCATGTGAGATGACGGCCCGCAAACGCGCGAAATATGGAAAGAATAACAATATTGTGACATTCCGGGACAATTGCTCGGAAACGCTTTGTTTTGACGAATGGTTTATTATAAAATCGGCCGTTTAAGTTTGTTTGCTTTTCGGTCACGCAGATTTGCTTGCTCGTGACCGCAGTTGTAAATTTGACTCATCCTTAAGCCGGGACATTACTTAAATTATGGCTGTTCGCGCATAAAACACAGCGGACCCTTATCAGAACTAGTTAAAAACTAATTACCGGGGTGACACCACCTTTCCATAAATCGTGGCGCTCCTCCGAATTGCCCTGACAAAAGTTATTTTTAAGAAAAGCCCTTGAGGCTGCGCCTCCCGCCCCTCCGCCGTGCCGCGTGGAATTTATCACGATTTATATTCATGGCATAACAACAAAGACCCCGTTTAGGATCTCATTCAAATTGTAGACTGCGCTAAATAATATTCTGCTTGTTGTTTTTTAGTGCTGTCAAAAATGTTCCTATTCACAGGCTGATTCTAATTTCAGAGCTAACGTATAAGGAACTTTGATTTTGATGGAGATTATCCTTAGCATATGGTGCGAGGGAATGTCCCTAAGCGTCAAAGACGTAACTTAGCCGAACGGAACAACAAATCAAAGTGCGGCTTGGGAGCGGAAGCGTTAGGTGCTGCAACAACTGTTTAAGGGCCATTTGTTACCGCGGCTGTTCATTCCGAATGCCTATACTTGGCAAATTGTTAACCCTGCTTCAGTCATTTCGGTTTCATATAGAATTATAGCTTAAGTTACAATGTTTGGATAGCATGTAATGTAAGAGACCAGATCACCAGATCCCGATGAAAACAGAGAAACGACCCGCTAGAGACATTGTTGTCATTCTTAATCGAGCGAGAATATGTCAACAAACAACTGAAAAATTTTATTCACTCGTATTTAATGAATTATTGAAAATTATTCTACAGTTCATATTTGTTTATTTTGGTGTCTTATGTGGAAAGTTTAACTAGCTTTGGAAGATTACAGTCCTTTTGTGATTCCTGATAATTTCGGTCGATTGAGATGTAATTGTTCGAATTTGGAGTGTCTATCTATAGCGACTGGCTTATCACAAAGGGGTGCAAGCCAAGGGCCCGGGGGGCTCCACCATAATTGATGAGGTTCTTAGCGCAGCAGGGAGGAATTATCATCGCTGCGACACCAGGGTACAAGCTCTCATTAATTCGTGATTAGCCCGCATTTAAGAAGCGAAGGCTTTCTTCTAATTAGATAATCAGTTTTTCCGGAACGGGGATGAGAACTTTCCGAGCAGATGTTGTTTATGGCATGCTATATGTATTTTGTTTAGGGTATTTTGAGTAAGAAATATTTCGTATTTCTGACTGTCTTATAAATTGATGATTATTACATTGATAGTACATCGAAGAGGGGGTATGAGGATGGAATCATAAAAAAATTAACACTATCATGGTGCAGAAACAGAGATAAGAAAACATGTATGTATATCGTCGCTTAGTACCCATAGTACAAGCTTTGCTTAGTTTGGGACTAGGTTGATTTGTGTAAGATTGTCCACAAATATTTATTTTATTTATTATTTAAGTCATAGACATTACTATGTATTTTATTTATAAACACCAGGCTGCCCATTATTTATTATGTAAAACGTATTATAATCATTAGTTGAGAGAGGACAGAAGCGTACATCACTTCTGTTCTCTTCTCAACATCTTTGGCATAGTCCTAATAACTAATGTTTTCACTTTAACGTATAGTAAATAACCTAAGTTATCTGAGAGAAACATATCTTAAACTCAATTCATCCCCTAATAAATTCTTTAAGCATCGTTTACTCGGAATGAGGCAAAAACGCAATTCTTCCCCATAGCTACTGCTTATGCTAAAGTAAAGGTGGATTTGTACGATATTTATTCACGCGCATGTTAGGGAGGATACTGTACTTGTACGGCTTGTCTTGAAGAAATGGAATGTCGTCTTTATTTGAGGACTATATAGATCTAGTTATTTTTTTTTAATCAAAGATCAATACATATGTATATGTAAACCCTATGTAAAAAAAACAGCGCTGAAAATTTTTTTAGCACATAATAAAATGTTACTACAATGCCTTGCCTCAATAATCAACGAGCCAGTCTGGATAAATTCTTTGTAGGTAATAAATAATCTAAATCGGCAGCAGTATGAGCTCTTTCCCCAATATTTTCTTATCAAAGTGGTTTCCCTGAGAAAACCTTCGTATATTAATTCGGTTAGGGCCGGAGCCAATTTGTCTGATTGCTACAGTCATTTTGTCAACTTACCTACGTAAGACTGTTTTTGCTTTACAATAAATTGTGACCCTATCTGCCGACCCCATCGATAAATATTTGCGCATGATCAATCCAATAAACTTACTGTGCACAATTGAATTATTCTCTTTATTTATTTAAGACGCCTCGAATATCGCGACAACTATATCTTGGGGTTTGTTTTGCTTTTACAATTTTTTGTGCGTTGTGAAAACATGGCGTATTTACGAACGATCCAATTCTTGAATGTTGCATGTCCATCTGCCGTATTTTTCATTTGTAAGTACCATTTGCACCTGACGATTTTTTTTTTCAATTAGCTATACTGAAACGGTTCAAGATATAGATATACTGAGGGATAGACGTTAACACTATAATAAATAAAAGATGGTAAAAATACATAGTAGCATTCTACTAAATTGTTAATTAGATAGGTTATGTACCCCTCGACCCTACAGACTGTTACAGTTTACCGGTACACGCCTATTTCGGGTACCTTTCCCAAATCTCGGCTCGAGGGGAAAAATCGGTAAATATCGGAAAGCAATCCGAGGTGATTCTATTAGATTGAGTTAAGCAGGCTTCACTTGCTTTGGGGTCTTTGGGGGCTAGCAAAATTGGCGATACGATTTGGTCCTGATTGATAATTTGTAGGACCTGATAAATTCTACGATGCGGTAACGTGTAAACGAGGCTGAGGGGCAGAGTTTACTTTTAGCTTCTTTATATAATTTTATAACTGATACATAGACTAGCTAGAAGAACAAATACATACTTATAAAGGAAAAATCCTTTTCTAACGAGGATATATAAATAGATCCATCTGAAAATACAGTTATCCTTACTATAGAATTAAGGCGATATATCGATTGAAAGAGACACCCTTTGTTTTTCGCTCACGACAAAACGGGATGCAACCCTCTCCGAGAATGGCTTTTTAGACAAATCTCGTTAAATATCTGACTGTGTGCAGATTTATTAAATTTCCTCTTGTCAGTACCTATATGAGGTAAAATACCATCATATTAACTTAATCGTGTCTTTTAATAATGCGTTGTTTTAGTAGGCTGAAGAAAAAAAGGAAAATATAGACTCGATTTTGGATTTATTTTCTATCGAGAAAATTTTAAGCAATCATGTTTCGCTATTGTCAGTACCACAATCATATAGTCAAGAATCATATATCTGAAAATCAGCCCCTACTGTTTGCTAGTCTGGGCAGGACAGCGTTTCAAAGTCTCCAAATTTCTCAGTGTAGCGCCTTAAATTGTAAATACACGCCTGTTATGCTTTAGATATCTTTTACTTTTGATCTGAGCAGACCTTTTGTTACACTGATAATAAAGTGCTAAGTTATAATAGGTAGATGGTTTTTCTTTAATTAGAAAGCTGAGCTAAAGTGTAGATATATCTGGTCGCGTGTTGTCCGGGCAAGAGGGACAGTCCTATAGACCCCTATCTAGATCCCGCGGGCTCACATCCACACTTTCTTAATTGGCATTTCTTGATTGTCCACTAAGAAAAGAATTGGCGATTTAATTCATTAAAAATAGACTTTAATTAAGTGTTTTTTTGGGGAAGTAATACAACTCGAAGCCTCTTGTTCTTGTTTGAACTATTATTTGAAGTAGGTGACTGTTTAAAATAATTGAAAGAAATAATAGTATGTCCTACGAGTCATCAGCCACTAAAGTACTCTTAACTCTGCCATTCGCATTGGGACCTCATAAATTCAGCGCTATTCACAGCAGGTCGCCTCTATGGGTTAACTTCCATCTAGATAAGCCGTCACATTCGAGATATTTAAATCGATTTCACCCAATTTTCCGGGAGCTGGAGCGAGTAAATTTATCCAGTGTCGTGGCTCTGGGGCCGGGTTCCATTGTTCAGCAAATGAAGTACGCTCGGCTTTACAGGTTCGTTACACTGCTTCCCGTCATCAGTTTGCTTCGGAAATGAAGTGCGCTGAGCTCTGCTGCATCGTTACACTGCTTCCGTCATCGGTTTTACTTCGGAAATTCATCGCTGAATGCCGGAATGAGTTGTGTTCGGAATGCAGAATGCATTCGTGTGAATTTGTTGAATGCGTTGCAATTTTGATGGTTAGCGCGGGGCCTGGCCGGGTTACTAATTGTGCATTACAATTGTGATTACACTGTGCGATATTATTTAATTCTGTAAATATTGCACTATTACCGCTACCGACGACCGCTTTAGCTTAGTTGGTAGTGATAGTGACCCTGCCTACGAAGCTGGAGGTCCCGGGTTTGAATCCCGGCCGGCCATATTTGTCGAATACGAGTATTTGTTCCTGGGTCTTGGATGTATATCGGCGCTTAGTACCCATAGTACAAGCTTTGCTTAGTTTGGGACTAGGTTGATTTGTGTAAGATTGTCCACAAATATTTATTTATATTTATTTATTAGTGTAAAAAATATATTTCTCAGTTCATTTCTTCTAGCCATCTTTACCGTTATTTATATAAGTGTCATTCTAATTTTAACCACATCAATGAGTGTCAGACAGAGAAGGCGTAGAATAAACAAATTCTTTTTAACGTAATCTATCAAAATATCAACATAAATAACTAAACCCTTTAGTTAACTGCAAGGTTGCAATTAACAGAAGCAATTAAGTAGTGTCGCCGGCACAGCACCCAACCCTTAGGTATTCTTTCATTAAAGGAGTTTTGCTTATTCGAAGCGGAACGTGTTGTTCCCATTTAAAACATTCCCTGCAATGTTTACATAGATCAGATACGTCCAACAAAGGCTTTTGTAATTAAGAAAGATATTGAAGTCGGCGGCAGCTTGGCTTTATATAAAGGAAATGAATTTACTGAATTTACGGCGTTTTAAGTCAAGGAAAATAGGGATTTTGTAAAAAGTGAGGGTATTTAGGCCCACTCACGTTAAGCAGAAATAAAAGTGTACTAGGTAACGCTAGATTTTCTAAAACATAGCCAAAGACAGTAGTTAGGTAGGTTTTACTTATTCTGTTGTATGTAAAAAATTCGTTTAAATTTAATGTCACAAGAAGGCGCATTTTGTATATTATTTCATTATTTATTTACTTAATTAAAATTTAATGCATAAACAATATAATTACAAAGGGCGGACTTAATGCCATGAGGAATTCACTACCAGTCAACCATAGGGCTAAACAGAACCTTGCAACCCACATTGGCAAGTTTCTGTTTAGCCGCAGTGAGAAAATAATTCATGAAAATTCATTATTTAGTAAAATACTTCAAGATGCAACTGTACTGGGAGGATGATGATTAGTAAAATTCTACATTGATGTAAGCATTAGCGCACATTTATTCAATGTATAGTTCTATGATAACCTTAATTAACATATTTCTGGGAAAGATTCCCTGACATTCTTTTGTTTTTAAACTCTGAATGTACTCTAAATATGATGTTTGTAGTACAAACATACCTAAGGTACCTACTGTGCAATGAAATCCACTTCCTATTCCGAATACCTACCTAACACAGGTCCGCCAGATTGGATCCGCAGGCTAAACACGCAAAGCAATATTTCCACCGAGTCAGTATAAACTTCCGAATTCCAACCCCAATTTAGGAGTGCATTATTTTCGCTTTCACAGACATCCGATACAATTAAAATCTTCTTTAATTAAGGGACGGCCATGAATCATTCGCACGTGGCGCACCGAGTTTTCCACTTGTAATACCCGCCTTAACGCTGAAGAGTTTATTTGACAAATTATACAATACAAAAACAACTCAAACACACTCGTATCAAGGATCATTTTCGTTTTGCTCTGCCACGCTATTAAGGCGCAGTTCCCCGTACTTTTCGGGTATCTCTTTTCACTTTATTGCAGTGTCTCCGTTATTTACTCGTACGTGAGGGATGCTCGTAATAAATAGGTGCGCACAAACATATTTGACACTTACAAATACCTCCCAAATTGGTTTCCTCCGTGTAACTGTCCGTTATTATAAGCTTTATTTACTTATTGCTTCCGGGTGGTGGCGATTGGCAGCAATATTAGGCTAAAATAAATCAAATAACCTCATGTTAGGTACTGTTGACCATTGGCGGGTGTTAATAAATTTAGTATGGCGGATACGAGTGTGGAAATGCAAATAATTATTAGATTAATTGATAATGTCAATTTTTTGTATTTCTACGTAATTAAGGAAAGCTATTTCTGTCACTGTAGGTAGTTGATAAGTAGGTAAGTACAATATTTTTGGTCGTTAGCGTGACACCTAATAATTCCGTATGAAAAATACCTAAGCGAGTTAAAATTAGAGCACGAAAACTTCTGTTCGCATTACTCAGCGGAACAACGGTACGGCAGGAAATATTCGGGCTGGTCGAAAAATCACGCGACAAACGGGACGGCAGTAGAAAATATTCGCTTTGGTCGAAAAAAGTAGATCATCGACAAACGAGGTGCGAGTGGCAATTTCGCCCATCCGGGGTTCCGCCGGGAGTTATAATTCAAGTGACAAATATCGAATGCCGTAAATCATATTTGTGCTATCTCGGCGCTGGCGTCGCCATCTGTGCTCGCTCGCCATTGGTTTTCCATCAGCCGCGTGATCTATTTTTGTTGGTAATAAAACAATGTTTTTCCTCCGGGAAATGTTTTAGAAGTATTTTTAGGGTCGGTACGTGACGTGTTATTTTTAGGGCGCCGGATGCGGTGGGGCGTTTTGGTAAATCTGTAAAAAATGTCCCCCTTAACTACATTAATGTGAGTGTTGCCCACTCACATGTTTCTTGTAAGGAGGGTTAATATATCGATGAGTGGTTACGCAGTGTGTAATAATTTTATAAGCTTAATAATACTTATCCTGATACTTACACTGACGAATTGTAATAATTGTGATAAATATAAATAGATTGCGCTGTAGCATCATGCTCTAGCGAGCAATAAATTCAGTAAGTAGTTAATACTTTTAATTTAATGTATCGAAAATACTGCATTATCAAGATCGAAAATTTCACGTGCTCATAATAATTTTAAACTCGTAAAGCCCGCACAATAATTCACTGGGAGCATTTGCGGAAAATGCATTTTATTGTTAAAACGTGAACTTTATTTACCGTCGACAGCCCGCGGTGGTGGGGGGTGGGGGGCCTTGATTTGCAATGCCGGCGCATCGAACCACCCTTTGGCATGGATTATTTATACTAAAGATAATTTATCCTGTTCATTATTGGAAAATGCAACATTTGCGAATTTGCTACCATCATTTGCAGTTCATTAAAAATAACGGACAACCGCAATATCCTGGTCACTCGTAATTTGGGCTGTCACATTTTACTTGTGATTTAACCGGAAGAACAGAGCATCAAGCATCAGGGCATTAAGTACCCCCTTTTACTTATATTTTTTGTGCAATAAAGTTTAAATAAATATAAATAAACAGATTTAAATTTGAACATTCATAATTCTCTTTTATTTCAGTAAGAAAACACTTAATACATTTTCTTAGACACGGGGAAACACCTACTTAAGTATATATAACCTCTGAAATAATAACTGAACGGCAACACAACTACGCATGAAGTTCAATGAACGAAACTAATATTCTACTAAGACCAGTCTTACTTATAACGCTGCAGCTCAAAAGATACATCTTCTAAATAAGCCTTTAAGTTCAGAACTTAATAAAGCCCAACAATGACTAGTTAAATATCCTATTAATCTCCTTCGTGACCACAACAGGTCGGTATTAATAAGACCCTCCTGATTGAGCCCACTTTTACAGCTACTTTATGGTTAGCTTGAAAGTAAGAAGCTAACTATAAATATTGGTTAGGCGTTGAACAAATCAGATTATACGACCAATTTAAAACAAGCACTTAGTAGTTAATAACTCACACAAATTCACAGACAACCGTTCTTTATCGCGCAGCGCAGCACGCGTTAAGGCCCAGCCCATGATAGTCGTCGGAAGGCCGATTGCACCCGGCACGGTTAGTTCCCGTCTCTTTGAGAATTCCTGACTATTCTAGAACGTATTCTTAGCAGGATGAGCTGATACTTCTTACAGTCGATCTCCACCCTAATACTGTCACGAGAGACAGAGAGTAACCATTAACTTATTGTTGACCAAATAGTACCTAATAGTAATATTAGTTTCGTCAGCAACTGCTACCTTCCATGTTTGAAATGGATTAAAAATACGCGAAACTGCTTAATTTGCTTGTCGCATATGTATTTGGCACCGGTTGTAAACGGCGACCGCAGTTTTCTTTATGCGACCAAATGGTGGACTTTATAGTTGTGTACTAACTCTTTTAACAGTTTGTACACTGAGCGAAAAAAAATACTAATTATTACTAAGTTTTAGTGAATCCCAGGACAAGGAGATTATATACTAACGGTTACAAACCAGTTTTTGATAATTGTAGTTATTTACTAATACCAAAAAATTTGCCCTTGTAACAACTAAACTGTTTTGTAACCGTTAGTATATAATCTCCTTGTCTTGGGATTCACTAAAACTTACTTATAATTAGTATTTTTTTCGCTCAGTGTATACGTACCAAAACTATCTTGTGTTGTTTTTCATATACTCTTAACACCAACCGTTAGATAATAATATATAATAACGCAAACCTTAAACATTCTGACAGGTAAGTGTGGCCCAATGAACGTACTGTTAAGTACGTATATTTACTTAAATTAGACTTTGATAAGTTAGATACGCGATAGACCAGGCTTTCACAGATTAATAATGTTGATCTTTTGATCAACGAAAGTGTAATCGCCACGTTAGCCCGAACCTCGTGGTATGGTAAATCTTGTCGCGAATTTTACAATCATTATATAAGTCCCTACAACGAGAAATATCGCGTTCTTTGAAACGCTGTTTTGCCCAGACGAGGAAACAATAGGGATTGATTTTGAAATATATGATTCTTGACTACCTATATGATTGTGTTTCTGACAATAGCCGAAACATGTTTGCTAAAAATTTTCTCGATAGAAAAAAAAATCCTAATTTAAATAGAAAACTCCCGTGAGTCTCAGACATATTGAAATATAAAAATATAAGGAAGAATCATTTATTAACCAAATATGGAGAAGTAACACATAGATAAATCCAAATCCGCTACGCAGGCTTCGTCAAAATATAATAAACGGGTCACTCACGTCTTTAACACGTCTGACGTCACGTCACGTTTTTAAGGACGTGAGTGACCCATTTATTATATTTCAAAAATCCAAGACTTTATATTTTCCTTTTTTTGCTTAGCCTACCTCTACTAAAACAATGGATGGTATTTTACCTCATCTAAACTCTGCCAAGAGGAATTCTAATGAAACTGCACACTGTCAGATATTTATCGGGATTTGTCTAAAAAATCCATTCCCGAAGAGTGTTGCACCCCGTTTTGTCGTGAATGAAAGGGTTTGAGAGACCAGACCGTGGCAGTCGCGCACGTGCGGGCGGTCTAACGCCTAGCATGCGTCCAGTCTGATACCCATCGAGGCGGGCCGCTACCATTACCAACGATCTCGACGCCTCGACACCATTACACGCTATTTAATTACAAGTGCAATTTATAACCAATATATATCCTTACCGAAAATGATTTGTTTAGGAAATATTCACTAAAAGTTAAGTAAAGACCGTTCATTTGGAAAGAAACGTCTAACTCGTTCTCGTTACGTATCTGCCCATAGCATTACTATATAATAGGTTGATAATGATGATTGTTAGCTTTTTTTGTTGAATGATCTTACTGCTCATGGTATGTATATGCAAGTAACTTAATCCACATAGGTGATGTAACAAAATGGATATCAATTAAATATACGTTACCAGTCGGTATTTTCTTTTCATAGCATAAGGTACGTAGATACCTACATTCAATATAAGTATCCAAACAGAGAAAAACACGTCTTTGATATACTTTTATCTGCAATGCTATGTACTTACCTATTGGAATGGAATCATGTTGTTACGGTAGTAAATATAAGATAACAAATTGGAAACATCTCAAATGCAGCAGTAAATCAGAGACACGTACAGCACGTAGACACATAGACAGCGGCGAACGATACAAAATCGATACTCGCGATAGCATTCGATATAACTGCGAGTGATATTAGGTGTTTGTTTCGTTGAGTATATAGCTGATCGTTAAATAACTTATTGCAAAGTTTATAATGCGCGACCAGAGATCGCATAGGTACTTACTCACTCACATAGGTAATTATTTATTCAATCTTTATTGCGCAAAAGAAAATTGTATCGTACAAAATCTCATCGTATCTCAAATCTTATCGTAATCAGTAAAAAATGCCGTTATTAAAATGCGTGTACGTTGTTACTATACAAAAATATAAATAAATGTTACAGAACAGATAATTTATCTTGTTTAACTCTATATTCGAGGAAAACAAAGAAGCAAAATATAAATTAAGACATCTTAATTACGTTTTCTATGACCGCCGCGGGATTCAAACTTAAGCCCCAACGAGGCTCTTACGTAGTTAATTGTAAATTAGTCGGCAGCTCCAACTAAAAAAGCAAATAGTAGGTACTCAAGTTTTAAACCCTATTCAACCGATCCGTACCGGCCCGTTTTTCACGCTGAAAAGCCAATTTGGAATGAATCAGAGCATCTGTGCTAATTTACCTACGAACGGACAGTCTAATGCGTCGGCCGTGCCGTAAATATCGCCGAGCGCCGAATACCGAAGGCCGAATATCGAAAGCCGAATATCGACAATATCGACATTAGTTGGATACAGCTAATACGCGGGGGTCGTCGAGTAAATTATCGCGCGTTCATTTGGCCTCTGGATGTTTAATCTGCCGCGATATTCGCTTCAGGCGATATTTCCAATCTATGGATTATGAGTATTCGACGTGTTTTGTTACATTTGAATTTCCTATTGTGTGTACGCTAGTGCTAATAAGTTTAAATAAAAATTCACAATGCAACGTCGGTAGTCAGACGATAATAATTACTAAACTTCATTAACTGTGTATTTTTATTTGTTGCAGGTATGGATTTATGTATGAATCAACCAATTTTTATTTTCCACCATAAATGTAAGTCACACAACGTCCTGATGTTATCAAAGCCATTTTATGCAATAAAGGCGGCAATGTATCAAACTAGATATCTAAGTAAAACGCAATTTGAAGTATGGCTGCCTCTTAAGACGCCCCCCGAAAGCTTAGGGCGGGTAGGGGCTTTCTTATCGGCGAGCTGCAGCCTCACCCACTTACCTGGAGATCTTTAATATTAAATATACTATAGTTATTGCCCTCTTAAACGTATGCAATGCTTTATTACTGGGAGTTAATTAAGATTTAATTTTTATGAATTGGTTATACCTTGTGTAGTAGCCATTTGGAGATCTCAGTCTCACTGCTTTACATTTTATTATTTTGTTTCTTTTTTCTTGGATTGATTATTCCTTCGTATTCCATTGCTTTCCAGTCTTGTATCTCTCTCACTCTACAAATCTCCAACTGAAAATACACAAACATTGTAAATTAGTGTTATTAATGGTTTAATATTACATGAAATCACATACAAATGGACTTAACTAGTCCCAACGTAAAGAAAGCTTGCACGTATGGGCAGTAGACGACAATATAGGTGTAGAGATAAATAATTAGGTAGGTACACATAGACAACATCAATGACGCATAAATATTTATGCATATGGCACAAACAAACGCCCTTACCGGGATTTGAACCCAGGACCACAAGCTTTTCAACTTCATCAACTTCAGTAAAGCTTGATCGTCTAAGGCAACATTAATTTTAATCTATTTGTATTCCCACTAATGAGTCACCAAAACGCACGAGCTATCATATTACAAGACTTACTTAGAACTCTGATTTGAACTTGCGATTTCTTATTTAAATTGGATGTACCTCCTTATAAAATATAAAGGCGGGTACACGCAACGTCCATGTACCCCCACATCCGCATGCCGGCATGCAACGGCTCACCACGGGGAATGAAGACGTTAAATAATTTAATCGGATGCCCCGATGGTTTATGCACGCATGCCGCAAGCCGGGTAACTTGTTCTGCTAACTAACTTCAGGCTCTTTGTCATTCAAGTGGTAATTTTGCTGAAATAAACGAAGCACTGCGAATGTGGAATGAGCTCCCTGCCGAGGCTTTCCCGAGGTAGGTACAGTGTGGGATGGGATCCTTCAATGAGCATATTTTTTTAAATGACTGGCAAGAAACATGGGTCATGGCAACCGTTTACCAGCTTACTATCATACTTGTTTGCCACTGACGTGGTACAAAAAAGCACAGCTTCCATGATTAACCCTACCAACACTTATTTGGTAACCATGTTATATCTTTCTTTCGAAATCACACTACAAAGCGAAAGGTTACCACATTCAGTGTTGACCTGACATTATGCTATTAAATGCTGGATTGTTTCAAGAAATGTCACACGTATGAGAAGCTTGTGAGCAATACTGCAGGAATTTACACAAATGCTTCTCGTCTGACCTCACGGAGTAGGTAGGTATTACACAACCTAGTAACTGGATCTAGTGGTCATATTGTCATCTACAAAAGTTGATGTATTAAAATACTTGTCACGGGTTGCCTTCTGACCCTAGTCCTGCCCGTCGAAAGTTATAATGAAGTGTAGTGACTTTCATACAATGGGTTTTGGATCTATAGGCATTTCGCAACGTAGGGTCGCCATAAACAAAGCAGGGTTTGCGGTGACGGCCGTGGGCGCGGTGACATACGACGCCGCCATATTGTTTTCTAATGACTCAATATTGTATTTTACTTATTCCAGTACCTATATATTTAATTTAATTATGTATTTGCTCTATCGGTCTTAAGTTTATAACGAATTCAAACAAAATTTTCTTTCCCGTTTTGGGTGGGCCGCTATTTTGTAAAACAGTATACAGTACAGTGTACAGTATACAGTTTAAATAAAATGCACAAAAAAGTAAGATAAGATTCTTGATTAGAGTTACTTCATTGATCCTCCTTGGGTCATTTCAACTATTGAAAGTTGCAATTGCAACACGTTGGGTTCAATATTTCTTATAATGCGCACCGCTGTACCAATCTAATGTGCAACAAATTGTCCTATTAATTTTCCAAGACAATAACTACTTATTAGTACCTTCCATTAGTCAAATTAGATAAGTTTTCTCCCTAAGTTGGCGTTATTTGTCATGTCACATGTTGGGGTTGGGGATGTCTTGCGGTGTACATTCAAGTCTTAAACTATGCATTCATTTTAATTTGGGTGATATGTGACGCGGTTTAGGGAATCTTAACACGATACAAAGTAAATTAATTGAAAAGCTGCAACAATTTGATTTATGTAGGCGTCGTATTAGTAATTCAGTAAATTGCTAAGGTCACCCATCACTTTCGCGATAAAGCGCATATTATATTATCGATGTTCATTCGTTGGTAGTAGTACTTAGTAGTAGTGTTAGTATTATTTCTTAGCGATAATTCAGACCAAAAGGTCGATTGGTTCTTTCTTCTTTTCGCAATTAATGTTACTTTTACGCCAAATGAAATTTACGTAAAATAAAAGAAATTGAAATTAATTAAAGTTCTAAATAATTGAGTCTAAATAAGGCAATAAAGTTTATAGAGCATAGAAATATTCACCGCGGATACCTACTATGTAGGTATTTTGGTTACGGCATGTAATACGTAGACAAAATATAGCGTGGGTATATAGGGTAGGTAATACGTACGTATTCGATCCTTCTAACAGGGTAGCTAACACGTGACCAGGATGGATGTATGGCTCTCCGATGTATTGCTAATGAAGTTTTACCGCACATACGGGACTGATATTGATTGCGCTGCGCAATTGTAATCTGTGGGCTGATATATCGAAGGACCAATAGTATGGGTGCCGTAATATATACATTAAACAAAACTGAATTAGGCAGTAGATACAGAGGGCGACATAATATGAAATTTTACGAAATCCCAAGAGATGTAGGTATTACTCACAAAAAAAAGGGATTTAGGCAACAATCAAAATCTCAAATGTTAAATTTAAAATATCAAGATATTATTTTACCTAATGAAATGTTTGTAATAAATGTTCAGAAATAGACATACGAACATATATTTAAAGGACGGGAACACTTGTTTCCTTCGAACATCAAAGGGATGGAAATAACTGTCCTCACTCCACTAGACAAGTCAATTCGCAACGTTAACAAGTGGCATTAAATTTTTTAACACATTTATTATACATCAATAAACAAAACCTTCGTATTGTACGCCCGCGGGGGAGTGAGGGAGCAACCGACCACCCTACAAAATTATGTACGACGAACTGGGACTAATATATCAAGGGGAGGACGTGGCAGACTAAGGAGAGAGTATTATGGGGTGGGCCGGTGGAATACTTAAGAACCCTGGTGACACCCCATTAAAACACACGTCCTGCATTTTTGGCCAGACGTTTTCATTTGCAGACGTACTGGAATTGGATTTGGATTCCGGGGGCTTAAATTTATAAAATTGCTGTCTCATTTTTTGCCTGCATTTTTATGCGTCCCTTAGTTCATTCTATTTAATTAGGGGCTATAAAAATTAGGACTCATTTTAATATTTATTGTTAACGAAGTTTAATTACTGAACGGGACCATACCATACCAAACTTCTTTGAATATAGTCTGAACAGCACTGTATGAAGGCAATTTAGTAATTTAATTCATTACCTACGTAAAATACTGGTTTCATAGCTTTGAAGTGTATTATTTAACGCAATGGATAGATGTCCTCGTCATTAGCCATATTATAAACCTAACAAAAAAAGTGAAACACTATACGATTCTCAAGCAGAGTCTAGCAATAAATATTTCAGCGCACCGTCGTTCGATGCAACCTAAACGAGTGCAGCGGCCGATATTACATCTCAACGAGGCGCAAACGCCGCGCCACGCATCCGGAATCATAATTCCAAAATAACTTCCAACTCCCCCCTCCCTCCCCGAGTTCCCGCACGTTTTTTGGATAAACTGGAATCCCCGTTAATTCCCAAGATAGACATAATTTGGAATTGGATCCATCTATCCTGCGCGGTACGAACAAAAATAAGTTAGAGGGCCCGTGTACCGCCCGATTTATGTGGGCGAAAACAAAGCGACCACATATTGGGTACTACATTTTTTTACTTGAAATACGTATACCTACAATCCGATTACGATACATATCATCCGATTATAATCTTCTCTAATAAAAAGATTTAGAAACCTATAGACCGTAGGCCAACAACAGGTCACGATGACCAATTTCCTCGCATGAAAACTTGTACAGTGGTTTAAGAAAGTTTTCTTATGAAGGATTGTGGATATCTGCCATGATTCCGTTGGTGGGTTGAGGTTGAGGAGCAGCAGCAGCAGACTCCCAAGTCGTAAAAAAATCAGTCATTTCCTCTCGGGGATACAATTTGTCTTCCGCTTGTAGAGTGGTGGAATACCCGTCTGCCAAGTACATGAACATGTAAAACACGATAGTTTATAGACCATTATGAATAAATAAATTCGTCTTCCACTTGTATCGCGGTGGAGAACCCGTCTGCCAAGGCCTTACACATTGTGTGGGATGACATTATTCCTTAAGGTATTTCCTTAACTATCATTTAACAAAATAGTTTCAGTCGAGAGGAAATGATGAATCGCGGTAGACGTCCGCAGTCTTTTATAATACAACTTTCTTAATCACTATACAAGTTTTCGTGCGAGAGGAAATGACTAACGATTTTAGCGCCTGGCCCTCGGTACCTATATCTTTTTCATGTATGTAGGTACTCACTCGTATAATGCAATCACAAAATATGTAGGTAAGTAATTATTTGTTAAAAAAAATACCAAAACCTGACGGTGAATCCGGTTATTTATTCTTATACCAACGAGTAAAAACAGTCTAGTAATGATTATATTATAATTCATCTTGTAAAAACTACGTCAACAAATTTGCCTAATTAGACTCATAAAAAATATTTATTTTACGACTCTTCGTGAAGTTGAGTTTACAATATAAACAAAACGTAAACGTTTGAAATATAATTTTAAAAAACCGGCCAAGTGCGAATCGGATTTCGCACATTTAGGGTTCCGAACCGACCGCAAAGTTAAGTTGGTTTTTATAGGAAAAATAAGGAAACTTCAAAGAAAAAATCTTATTTATCAATATATTAGTATTTGTTGGTAAAATATACGTACCTAATACAAACATTACTACCAAATTTTAAGTTTATAGGTATTTGGGAAGTGAAAAAATTCTTCGGAACAAAATTTCGTAAAAAAAAGCTGACTTTGGTGGCTTCTCGTTCCTTTGTTTTTCAATATTTTTTTAAATAATATAGTAAGTATCTACTTAATGAGCTCTAAACAACGATACCCCACTCGACAGGGTAGGATAAAAAAAAAAATTCGCGCCCCACTTTAGCTGATTGGGAGCCCCCTTGAAACATTTAAAAATAAGTTTTAACTATTTGTATGGCTTCGGGCCAACAAGATGCTTATACTGTGTAAATTTGAAGCCTGTAGCTTCAACTGTTTGACTGTAAAACCTGTGTGACAGACGACGGACGGACGCCTGGGCGGCCCCAATAGGGTTCCGTTTTGACCCTTCGGATACGGAACCCTAAAAAGCAGGTTGAACCAACTAACCGCTTTGAAGAATTTTACGAGCGATCCTTGCGCTTAACAAGTCATAAACCGAGTCATAAACACGGCTCCATTCACAAAACCGTCAACTATGTTTACTTACCGTTCTAAATGCTAATACGACGCGGTCATAGTGACGTTTGTCCCTCTCTAACATGCCATTTAAGCCTTAGATTATGTTAAGCAAAATTAGTCGATTTCGTTTGAAATTTTTATTAGACGGATCGGAGCTCGGACCTCGGTCCTCGGACGTTACTTTTTTAATGTTTAATGAATGTGTCAATCTAATGTGAATATGAAAGAATTTAAAAGAAGTTCACTTTTGTGTAGTATGTTTAACAATAAATTCGCATATATGAATTCGCTAACATAGGGTCCTGATAGTTTAGTTTCCGATGCTCATATAATATTATGTATAGGTAGGTACCTATGTAAAATATTGTTTAGTGACAAAGGCAACTTAGCTCCGTAGAAAATAAAACTCACTTTGAAAGGGCGTTACGCTATTTAGAAAACAACCAGCCCGAATTTGATTATTCGCAGGATGACGTTATGCAGACGTGCTCGAGCACAGAATGTTTTATTTCACCTTTGACACTTTAATCCATTTTGTTCCTTTCTATCCTTCCCTCGGGACAGGGGAAGAATTTTTCTGGCATAATTATTATTTTGCATTTAAAATTACGTCCTTCTTTATCGCACCCAGACTCCCTTAAGGACAATGTTTGAAATAAATATTTTCATGTGACAGTTTTCCTGGTAATTATTTAAAATTGCGATACAGGTGTAAGCAGGACAGGCGATTAAGATAATTGTATTAGGTAGCTTTTGCTGACATATACTTAATGTTAGTAAATTATGTAGCTGTCATTTTAATGCATAAATTTTGTAGATAATGTTAGGTCTACGAATGTGTGTCAGTCAGGCGCCACCAGTTATATAGAAAATACTTATATGTACATGGAAAATATAGAATTCATTTGTAGTTTATTTGTCTGATGTAAAATTCACACAGCTAAAAAAGCGCCAACATTTTAATTCATGTCTATTATATTTCGAGGTATTGTATGCTTCAGGGGACCATAGGGCTGGCGCTTACCTCTCCCAACGTATTTCCTTGGCAATCCAGAGAGGTAACGCCGCCAGCGTTATGGGTACCATGCCGCAGACGGAACTCCTGGACGGGGTATTTTTCCTATGACCGGGGGCTGCTGGGCATGTAATTTTAGTTTAATTTAGTTTTTTATTTAATTTGTAAATTTTTCATTGTTAAGGTATAATAAAAGACATTTACACCACACCTTGCCAAAAAGCGCGTTTTTCTGCACGCTGCGCGATCAGAAAAACCCACTTTTTGGCCAAGTGGTGACGTAAAATTGTGTACAAAACACGGGTCGTAAAACAGAAAGCCCTCTCTCGCATATTTGAGAACCTCGCCTGCGGCTCGGGCCCCAAACATCTGCGATATCGGCCTTTCTTTGTTTTACAACCCTTGTATCGTAAATAACTATTTTCGAAGGGGTATTGTCCTGTTTATTTCGATTTTCTTCCACATAGACATAGACGTTAATGCACCTACGCCCAATAAGAATTATATTTTGTCTAACATCTACAAAAACTAACTTATACGTCGGACTACTGAAAGTTAACCCGTAAGTGACAGTGATGGCGGCCGAGGTCGGCCTAGCGATTCTTTTTATGGGCAACTAAGAAAATTGGCTCATTAATCTTAAAGATAAATGTCCAGCCAGTATTCGGGCATCTTATCAGGGGCCGAGCGAATGAAAGTGTGCCTAACTGGTTAAGGCCGTGTATTACCACTTTTGAGTTTTTAAAAACCACCTGAGACATAGAATATAGTGTCTTAAAATCTAAAAAAAATATATGTGTTACATAAGGATCTTGTCTAGTCAAAATCGCAGACAGTTACATGACTTGATGAATTTCGCTCGATAGAAAAAAATCGCGAAGTTACCCCTTTTTGGAATGTATTTTCAATACTACGGCTATATTACTGATATTTAACATTTAATTTTTGTACTCAATTAAAGATCGTAAATAGTTATAGACAAATTCGCAGGGTTTACTTTGATAAAATGATTGGCTTAATGACTATAGCTAAATATTTACAAAACTGCGCGCAGAGCTTGCGTTGAGATCGGGATGGTTAATTGTAAACTCACGCGTGTTAGAGCGGGACATTTGCGTTGGGGATACCTCCCCTTAACGGGGCACGATAAAGTATCGATCCATTCATGTTCCATTTTACACGGATTTTATAATGGCGTTGTCCGGTTAATAGGGTTTAGGGTTTGATGTGTAGGTTTACATTTATAGGAATGTCTGTTTGTATAGTCGAATTTTAATACATTTTCTTTATATAATTAATTATATTGGAACAGGTGCTCTACATATAAGTAGATGCCGCCTAACTCTAGTTAACGTGTCGTAACATTTATAATTATCGATGTGTAGGTATACATACGCATGTGTACTGCATAGCAAAATTTTGTCAACCGCTATAATAATGATACCAAGTTCTAAAAAGTTACTTTTTTATTGTTGTAACACAAAAATTACAAAATCTATCATTTTTAAATGCTCGCCAAACGGCATGGCAGTGTGTTGGCGAACACATAAAATACTCTTTACTTAACCTACGTATGTGTTATGTATTATGTAATACGGAAATATGGTAAAAAATCGTTACAGACTGGCCCGTCTTAATTGTTACATCTAGGAGTTGTTATAAATTGTTTAAAAAAAATCTGTCATCGTAATGTTCAGTTTAAATCAAAGAGCCGTTGAAATATAACTGTTTTACCATTATTTATGTGTAACTCCGACGCTTTGATGTCAGAATTCAAGATTCGCTGAAAATGTCACTTATTGTGCTTTTAATTATGTTTAATATAAATGACATGCACTAAGTATGTACTTCCTCACACATTTTTCCAACGTATGCAGCTTATAGGCTTAATTAATAGTAATAAATGCACTATAACTAACAACACGTTCAATGCCGCGGAGTTTAAAAACAACTACTAAATGAATCATTTAAATAAAATATTTGTTGTATTTTCTAACAAATGCTATTACTTATCAATCTTATTAATCATGCATATTATTGCACGGATGCAGGATATGATGACCTTATATGTATTTTAAAAATGTTTATAGCTGCATAAACAGGTTCTTTGATTTATTTCGGTTATTTTCGTAAGTTTTGCTTACCTATTGGTAATGTATTTTTTTACTGATATTTAATATCGTATTAATAAAAACATGGAGTAACAATTGCAGGTCGCAGTAAGGGAAGTCAGTATCACTTACAAAGAATTAAGTTCAAAGTTCGCCACATAAATCCGAGGCTACGAGTTAACTAAGGCCGGGTTGAACAAACTTACCCAACTATTGTATAGGCATCCACTAGCGTGCGAGGCACTTCTTTTAGAATTTTTACTTTTATTTACCTCTAGAATAGTAGGTACCTACTTTTAGAAAATTATAAGCGCACGTTGACTATTGCTTCCTCTTTTGTTTATTATTTATTTATCGTATGGCAAAAAAAATTCGAACCGTGAGATCTTCGAGAAGACAGTACGGTTGCCAGTTTTGTTGCACTTTTAGCACCACCACCATTGGAGCTTCTAAGTACTCTTATTCGATGAAGGCGTATTAACTAGGGCGCGCTTGACGAATGGCCCTGCTCAATCGATGTCCCAGCGACAAGCATAAAGCACTCGGACAAAACGTCTCCATTGCAGAACCACACTCTCCCATCCTGTTCTCACATATCACCCGCGACACACGAGAGAAAAGAACAACACGCAGTAATTGTATGCAGTGAAGTATGTGGCAGGGACGCCTGTTAACGTCTCAAAGGTTCGCCGAAGCGGCGACGTCCGCATTTTTAAAGTGTTAACTAATAACGAAAACGTCACGAACGATGAGAAAACGACATTCGTTAAACGTTAATATTATAAAGAGAAATAAAGGTTTATGGTAATTCTTCGAAATCGGTATTCAAAGGAAATTGATCAAAATTTCGTTAATAATCTTCAGTAGTTGGATTATTCGGTTGGGGAAGTAGGAATGAGAAGTGGGCTAGTGAGGCGATAAATCGTGTCGATGTCGGGTTGTCGCGCGTCGGGTTAAAAGCTCGATAACGGAGACGGGCACACACCCACCCGCGCCTCGCGGCCCAACAATAACCTCGGTTTTGTTATATTGTTTTATTTCTGCGTTCCATGGCGGTCGGACCGACCAGATACCCGCCAAGCATTTTATGCATAAAAATATCGATATATAATTGCTTCATTACGTCGCTGTGTTGGTGAGTAAAATATGTGGGAGTTGTATACAGGAGGCACCGTTTTGGCATTATCTAATTTTATGGCAAAATTATTTTATTCTGCTATTTACTCCATGTACTCTTTGAGTAATGATTACAAGGATAATACAGGCCACAATCTTTTAGTGATAGAGGCTGAAGTAAAAACCTTTTCCGTGTTGATCGAAAACATATAGGGTATATACCCCGTATACCTAAAGATGAGGCTTTAGGCCGTGTATTACCACTTTTGAGTTTTTAAAAACCATCTGAGACATAGAATATAGTGTCTTAAAATCTAAAAAAAAATATATGTGTTACATAAGGATATTGTCTAGTCAAAATCGCAGTCAGTTACATGACCTGATGAATTTCACTCGATAGAAAAAAATCGCGAAATTACCCCTTTTTGGAATGTTTTTTTCAATACTACGGCTATATTACTGATATTTAACATTTAATTTTTGTACTCAATTAAAGATCGTAAATAGTTATAGACATTTTCGCAGGGTTTGCTTTGATAAAATGACTGGCTTGATGACTATAGCTAAATATTTACAAAACTGCGCGCAGAGCTTGCGTAGAGAGCGGGATGGTTAATTGTAAACTCACGCATGTTAGAGCGGGACAGTTGCGTTGGGGATACCTCCCCTTAATACGGCACCATAAGTTATAAGTGCTTAGTGACTATAACCAATAACTAACGTCAGGGGCAAAAAATACTATATAGTACGCCTAACAGCCCAAGAAAACGTTGGTATAGTCACATTTTTTTTATTGAGGTGTAATATAATTCTTTATCTACATGATATAACTATTATGAGGTAAGCTTCCGTCCATATTTCCATCCATATTTCGTTAAACTGTTTGTCAAAAGAAACAGTGAGATATTCCCGCCTAAAATCAGTGGCTGGGACAAAAAGCGATCTGCTTTCTTGGTTTGAAGGCTAGAGGATTTTCGAGATTAGACAGCAAGCGGTCCACGGATTCCTTCGGGATATGATCGGGATAACGCCAAGATGAGACGCTTGACTTAGCGTGTAAATTCTATCTGCATTGAATACCCTAGGATTTTCTATATATTAGTGATATTAATGGTGGGTTGCACCAAACCGTCTGTTATCATAAAGCGGTGTTCGTGAAAATGTTATTGTACCTACTAATAAAAAAATTACAAGTTTCTATGGAATGACAGCTGCCGGCGCCATATTTAACGCTGATCGGTCAGTGATCGTAATATGGTGCAACCCGCCCTAATATTATAACGCATCACCCTGTATCGGGTGATCAGAGAGGCGAGTCTGTGGTGTCTGTCGGCCCTGTCGCTATCGTTGTATCGCCTCTGCCACACCGTTGCTTTATGGTGCCAGTGTCGGTGTAATATTTCACGGGCAACGCACGCCGTGATTCATTTCGAGACTTTTTGAGTATTTCAACTTTATAAGCAAGGTGCTGGTGCATTCTTATGCCGTTTTATTCATAATTAATGTTAGAAATAATTAAAATAGATTTTGAGGTTGTGTTTTGTTTTTTGAATGCTCACAGTTACTTGTAACGAAGTCAATTACCCTTTAAATTTAGATTATTCAATGAGCGTGGGTAATTATAAAATGGGATAAATGTCTTATCTTTAATCGTGTCTAGGTTCGTTAGCGGTTAGCGCGACTTGTAATGACAAAAAAACATGTCCCGTAGCTTCGGTAAAGCTTGTTGCTCGAAGGCTTGAAATTGAGGCGGCCGCGCCTGCGCCGCTTGTCAGTTATAATTGGCTGAACTTGTCGACCAACTCGTAGCGAACTTTTTTTTTCTCCCCACGTCGACATTACTCTTCGTCTCCCGCGAGAGACGTAAATTGCGAGCACAGAGGCCGTGCAAACAAGCCCTGATGTGATGCATGAATACACGAACACGGTATTGTTTTATTAAAATTCAAATTTAGAATAGAATTTCTAACTGGCAACATTGGGGCTTAAATTGGGTTCGAATTTGGAATAACAACGGCCAATTCGGAAGTTACGTGACATGACGTTATTAGGTTATGTTAGTATGTTCTGTTTGTTTCGCGTTGTTTTTTAGTCGTTTGTATGGACATTTTGTTCATTGTCGGGTAACACCCGTGGCCGGCGAAACCTTTACATAATTCATAGGAATCGTTTATGCATATCGACACAAGTGACATGTGTTGCATTTTGCATCGATTGTTTTACTGAGCAAGATGGTATTACAATGTTCGCACACTTTATTTTTAATATCGTTTGGAGTCGATTGTTTCATATTGTTGTTTTTTTTTGTCTGAAATGGGCTTTTAGTTGGCGTCTGCACCAGACCACTTGCGCGTTCTTTTAAGAGAACAACTTTTATTTAAGCCTAGTAAATATCCGCGCTAGTTTTTTTCCCGTCTGAGCTTGCCTAGCCAGAAAAATCTCGAGTTAAGCCAAAAAACTGCACACATTTATTTACAAGGAGCTCATTAAGTTAAGTAAGTTTTCCAATGTCTCATTGTTTGTTCAATTCTGCAGATAAGATTGTAGGTAGGTATATATCATCATCCTCCTAGCGTTATCCCAGTACAATTGCATCCTGAAGGATGCCTGGATCCGCTACCTAATCGCAAGATTTGGCGTAGGCACTAGTTTTTACGGAAGCGACTGCCATCTGACCTTCCAATTGTAGGTGTATATATTTTTAAATAAAACGAGTACGTTACAGTTTTTCGCTTCTAAGTAGGTACCTAATGTCTTACATATTTTATTTATTTAATTAGGAGATATATGGCATCTTTTTCATTCTTCAAACTTTTTTATATAGCTTTTATGTACGTTTATCTCTTTAATAAAGCATGCACAAAATAAAGACATTAATTTAGAATCTAGATAAACTTTAAGTTTTATCATTTATGCATTAATTATTCAAAGTTTTATTCGCAAGATGAAATAGGAATATTATTATGTATCTGTTAGTAGTAGTAGTGTATATTGGCTGGAAGCTTGTTGAAAGTGTAATTTCCGAGCAGGTAAGCCAGTTTATAATTAGTCGCTGCCGACTCAGCTTTAATGAGCATTTCCTTTGTCTTAGAAAATAGTTACTGTATTTGACCACGGTTTTGCTTCTGATACCTATGTATAGCTTTCTGTGTGTCTACTGCGTATATGTTTATAGGGTACCTATAGTCATTAATTAATAAATATTGTGATGTGGTTTCAATAGCCTCTTTTTAAAATACGAATGTTTGACCGTGATACCTATATTTTTTGGGTGTTTATCTTATATTATAACGGCATTTTTAATTAATTTGATAAACCGAAGAAGATTGTTTACGGAACATGTTCTTTGTTTAATTCGTGTAGATTCATAATAATAATCATAATTATACCAATACGTTGTCAACGCAACGCTTATCATCTCGACCCCTCTTCACCTTTGACAGATTCGCATGCCGATAACGGACCAGACTCACTTGACCCATCTCTCCTCTTCCTTTACTCGACAACTTAGAAGGAATAATAAACGCTTGGAGTGTCAAAGTTAACTGGCCAACTCTCTAAATATATAAAATAGGTAAATATGTGACAGATCGCTTGTATCATTAATTGTGATTGATGAACGATCCAATGATAAGAGTTAATTGTTGTGACATAAGCGTTTATCAGTTTCTAATGTTTATGAGGGACTTTTAACCCTATAATTTCTTTGTAGTTTTTGTTTGCAGATAATTGTTTTAGGTTTTATTGAATTATATGTAAGTGTATTGTATATTATATTTACGTAAACATGTATTAACGGGTATATCACCAAGGGCAATATACGATAATGTAGTGAACAGACATGATAAATTAGTATTTCAAATTAACGTTATCTTTGGGCTCAAAGTGACTGGGACCCCATTTTGAAAACGGATATCTAAGATGCTCTCCGCTGATATCTCCTATAAAACAGCCAATTTAAATTCGGCTCAACCGTATTCTAAACTAACTCCTCCGATCAGTCACGCTTTACGATAAATCTCCGAGATCCCACCCTAGTATAAATAACGCGGATCTTGTTAAAACTTGCGGTGAAAAAACGCAGCATTTCCCTCCATTTTTAAGCCCAGACGCTCCCCTTAAGGAGGCTTCCCTGCAACATAAATATGCAGATATGCGTTCACCTGGGCTAAAGAGGCCAAATTTAGTGGCCAATTTATCGCAACAGAAATATTGTAAATTTGTAAATACGTTTAGGTACATTACCCGCGTACGTTAAGTAGATTTGTGTGCCCGTGCTTTCGCATAAGCAGGTTTAGCGCTCGCTCATTTCCCGTGTGTACGCAGGCAGGCCCTTTAAACGATTTGTTATTATCTGATAATGAGGGAAGTTTAAATTGTGTCTTGTTAATATGATCGGAGTGGAGGATGAGCTTCATTCCTCCCATATCATCTAGTTTTCTAAGCGAAGCATCTGGTACCACTTTCCAATGTAGTAAAAAAACAAACACAACCAGAACACTTTTGTATAAAATTTAGTAAACTACTGACTATATTAAAGTCGATTATACACAACTAATTTTTGCTATTTAATTTAGGTATCGCTATAAAATTTCATAGTCCAAAAGATTCTGATAAAAAATACCCCAAGACGGTATAAGATTCTGTCCAGCCGGACACTGTCAAATTAAGGGTTTAAATTGTATTTAAACTTTTAATAACGGTTGTTATAACGCTTATTATTCTGAAACTATTACTTATAAAGTATTTCATCGGGACATACCTATCTAATTTGACGTAGATAAGCTGTGATTTATATGACACCCACTGATGTCTGTTAAAATAAAGTGATGCAATTATCATATTATTCATTAATTATTCATCGGGAGATAGCCATCTGTCAATCACATGTTTTCCGAGTCATTAGTGAGTAATACTCATTTAAATTGAAATGACCTGTTGCTATTGGAATGTATATGTTATTTAGATATAAAATAATTACATTTCAAGCTTTATTTGTTTAGTTCGGATTTAAAATCCATTAATGGTGTGCTTTATTGCACACCTCAAAAGAACACAGCACAGAACAGGAGGGGGAAAGAAGACAAACAGCTGGGAGGTTTATGTTTATATGTCTAATATTATTAATAGGGACCTACTTAAAATTAATATTACATACAACCCCGTTAAAATCTCTTACCTATCAAACCAAACTAAAGTTAGAAATCATTCTGACTGAGTATTAGTCAAACATTTTTAAATTTATAAACCGAAAAATTCCTTTCAATATTGCGGTCAATAAATTGTGAACTTTATTACAGCTATGCTATATATCCATATACGTACCTAATTACGTCTACAATTCCAAACCCGTTAACATTATTTTAACACTTTATTACCATCGTGCTTTAATCTCTTTTTATCTACGCTTCCACATAAACATATTGATTTATGTGGGAACTAATATCGAAAGTATCTAACGGCTTTTCACTAATATAACTAGTTACCTAATACTTCCGTAATACATGCAGTATTCGGTAGGTAGCCAGTATATGTAAACAACAGGTTCAAGCGGAAACATGGAATCCGATCCCGAGACGCGTTTTTATCTTTTTAAAAAGTAACCAAACGTAAATGAGCAAAACGGACTAATATTGCGATGGCATTGCAATGGAACTGTGAGTTGCAAAATAGGGGTCATGTGACGTTATAATCTTATTAACGCCTCGTTTTGAAAGCGCCGGGATTTGGGATCGCATAAACAGTCGAGATTTGCCTGAGTTATGACGGATTAGAGTGGCGTTGGGAGACTAATTAGGGTTTTTGACGCTATCTCTGTGTATAGCAGCCATGAATTAGTATGCCAGAGTGTGTCAAAGGTTAAAACCTGTGAGGTTATTATAAGTATTATAACCGGCGTATATCACTTATTTTGCAACCAAAAAAAGGAGTTTTTTTTCACAAGCCTTAAAAAAGTTTATCCTCACCAACCGATATAGTAGATTAACTTAACAAGTAAGCTAGGATTCAAAAAAATCTAAACCATATTATAACTTATTATGAGCATAGGTAAATAATCAAATTAGGTAGCTATTAGTAACAGACGAATAAAACAGATTTTTCTTTTCTAAATGCGATTGAACTAACTAGATTTAAAATTATTCACGGGATAAGTTCGGCTCGGTAGCAGGTGTTGAAAGCGCACAGTCTCGCAAACAGGTGTTAAGCTTCTGAATCCGGGGCTACGCACTGCACAGATTGCGCTACGTTACATGAAAACTTGTCTATTATATATTTCTCAGTAGACGTATTATGTATACGTGCATATACTATTCTGTAAGTACCTAATGTATTGCGGTCTGTTATCGTTATCACGTGTATACTTCACAAGATAGTCATTTTATTGATGCCGTTGGATGTCAATTGTGAAAAGATTTTTATTTTAAATTGTGACATTATTGAAAACCCTCAGTTTTCTTAAAAACAACGCATATTCATTTACTGCTGTTAATACATTTTAATCATATTTACATCATCTATACGTATTCCTATCTGACTACTATCTCTTATTCACGTACCTATTAATATGCAAATTTTCCACTTAGGTATGACTTAGGCAAATTCCAAATAGGTATATTATTATAGGCATTTCGTCTTCCAGTTACATATCAGCGAACAATCGTGAAGACAATATATTTTTGTGAACACGCGATAACTTTTAAAGGAACAAAACATGATATAGGTAGGTATGTGGAGCATGGTAGGTATGTGGAGCTTATTAATTTAAATACACACATCGATCTGAATTCAAGTCATATGCTAGAGACGCTTAATGAATTTTGTGTCTTGTAATATAGTGTTAATTTTTATCCCTGTTGAATATGGAGTGTGGTTTGGAAAGGTTCATACGATCACGTTTCAACTTTGTTAGGTTAGGTACTACAAACATAACGCAATACGTGATGTAAAGGGCATCGCATTGTTTCACATATTTATGCCCACACATTTGTAAAGACAGCTAAAAGTGAACGGTCATAATTATGTGAACAAAGCATTTATAGAACCAAATGTGCTATTATTTTTGTCTGTCTTATCAACGTGATTAAACTTTTTCAGACCTAAATATTTCGATACCTTTTAGGCTATAAACACGCTACTTACATAATTATTATCTATCCTAGCCAGGTGAGCTTAAATGCTTTATAAGCTCGCGTTTCGTTTTGTCTCATTAAACAGAATATTTTATGTGTCCGAAGTAGGCTAGAAAAAGCTTTAAGAGATATTTCTCTAATGAGTTAAGCTAGTTGGCGGCGTTAAACTTCAACATTACTGTCAAGTAATGACTACAATGCACGCCCGTACACGTGTTGACATAGAGGCGTGCCAAGTTTTTCTTAGAACCCAATCAATAAACGTGAAGGGGTGAATTGAAAAGTGCGCAAGTGCTAACAGCGTTTGTACACGCTAGCTTTTGTTCATTATCGGCGAATGCGAAAAATCAGTTGCCGCTTTTTACTTCGGCGTCGAGGCAAATGTATGGATTAGAGGTCTCCGTAAACGCCACTTTGAAAGAGTCCGTAGAAAATTGAATAAATGTGACTTGGAAAATGCGCAAATTAATATGAAGATTTAACTGCTGATACTTATACACATATTAGTGATGTATGATCAAGAAACATTGTGAGTAGGTAGTAAGGTACGGTCAACCAATTTGATTACTGGGCCACTTCGTATTACCTTGTCAAGTAAGTACCTAATACTTATAATTAATTGAAAAAGTTATTTTTCTTTAATTCAATTGTTCACTTAACAACATACTCGAAAGTTATCTAAGACTCTTAAAACATAACACTCGAGTTAATAGCGTAGGCTCACCTCGCGAGAAGTTTCGGCCGGAGATTAACCTGTTTATCCTTTGATATCGCCGGCGAACTTTGACAATATCCCTGACGTACCTATTCGGGGTATTTTCGTAATGCTGCGTACAACGGTCCCGTTCGAAATTTGCATTTTGCACCCGTGATAAGTGGTCGGATTACACGGGATTCCCGCCGAACAGCCTCTGTTTGTTCTGAAATAAAGGGATGTTAAACTTTTTTCATGGTAATTTGGGTCACCTTCAGGAGAAACGATCGCTGTAAATTTGTTTAAGTAGGCTTAGGTCCGGCTCGTTTGTACAAATTAGAATGTTTAACATGTGCTTAGCTAATTTTTGGACGGATTTACAGCTTTGTTTGTATTTGAATTTAGCTTGAGCGTAGGCACCTGTTTTTAATATTTTATTCATAGTTTAACAACAAATGGATTATAATATATTATAATCTCCAATTTACACCGAGACAAATTAATATTATATTATATTTGATATATTTTAAAACCAGCAGTTGAAACAATTCTACAGTGAATCAAACGATTATTCGGCACAAATATTTTTTAAAAAGTACCTAAAGAAGGCATGGCGGCCAGCGGAACACCATCGTAACGTAAGTCGCCGGGGGTATTTTTCCATCGCATGATTAATGTAAGCCACCACAAACGCAGTCCCGGCTTACTTCCAAAATTTCCACACTAAATCTCGCCTTTCGTTTCGCTTCTTTTTCCCCAAGAACTTGGCAGCGTATTTTATCTGTGTAATGCAAGCGGTGCACTGTATAAATAGTTAGCATCTCTACTATTCTAGTGCGGAAGCGCTTAACGAATGCCTTTCAGCGGGGTTATTTAAATGTTTATTGTTATTTAAATTACATAAGTATGTTAGGATATAAATCTGTTTAACCATTTTTAATCACATTTTAACTAGAATCTAGTGCTATAATTTTGAGCTTCATTTAGAAATAACGCTTTGTACCTACTCTCATCTTCAGATACATATGTTTTAATTATAATAATAAAGTAGGTACAATTTGTTTAATTTACTTACTTAACGAGTTAAAAAACGCAATTTTAGTGTTGTAAAAATAAACATTAAAATTGTACATTTGTTCTGCTCAACATAAAATTATGGAAAATGGCGAGTAAACTGGGTAACCTTTACTGCACAATTAATACAATTATTTAACTACCTATACGTCTTTTAAAGTAGGTAGCAACATTCTTCAATGTCTATATGTAGGTGCAGTTGTAAAGTCAGCTGCGAAAGTAGCTGACAGGACAAGCCGCTCATAGAATCTGTCATTCTCTACCTACATTTTTTTTTTTTTTATTCAATTTCATTTATTTATTTCTACGTGCTAATAGGCATTACATAATTAATATTGAATGCAATAAATTAAAAAACATAAAAATAAGAATCAAACAACAATACATATATGCAATACCGGCCAATAATATATCATCTTCATGTAGTTTTTGACTAACTTTTGATCAGTTACATCATTATAAATTATAGAAAATTCACACGATTTTTCATGTGTAAAGGTGATACCTACAATTATACCTTTTTATTGGCCAGTAGATACCGTAAATCCATTAATTAGCTACTGCGTTTATAATTGTATTTTTTTTTTGTATTTGCCTTGCCGGTTGACCTTATTTTGTTTCCACGTAAATGGAAAAACACTCATCTAATATTTTTGAGCTTGTCCTGATGGCAGCGACCTATTACAACTGACTGTACAGTTGTATAACGTACGTCCTATTTAAGATTCCACTTCAGTTCAGTAGACGGCCAACTTCTACAATATCGCACCGAGCGCACTCCAAGTTTTATCTGCACCTTTGATTTTAGCCCGACGACTTGAATAAAATGTGCTGCTAATAAAAACTTTTGAATGAAATGGTAGCTTTATTGTTTTTCTTTTAGCGGAGAAAAGCGCTACGCTGCGAGTAAATGTGGTTATTTTGAACGTTGTGAGTATTAATAAAAAGGGAAGGAAAAGTCATACAATATCGCAATCGTCCTTTTTTCATCTCAATAAATAAGTCAACGTAATTTCTGTAAAAAACAGTACTTATCAAACCTATTCAAAAAACTAATTTAAAAAGTATCGAACCAATAAAAAATCTCATTAAAAAACTTGTATGGATTTTTATAATTAAGTAAGCTTACCTACTGTATAAATAAGGAGCAAATTAGACATTTCCATAATAGGTAGGCAATAACGAATGCCTTCAAGCCTCTGAAGAGGCGGTTTTGATTTCACGCATGCGCGGCGCGCCGTCGGCGGCTGATCTCGAAAAATGTTTCTTGATAAAATTCCCTTCGAAAATGATTTTAACTTGATTAATTTGAATTAAAAAACGTTTCATTAATTTCTAACTGTTATAATAATATTATTTAAACGGCATATGTATTTAAACAAAGCACATAAGTCTTAGGTTAAACAAAGTCAAGTCCAAATATGGCGGTCAAAAATCTGTAAGCAGTTGTTTTTTAATAATTCCCTCAATTTACTTTAATTTTCCATAGAAATAACTGTTATAAAAGATTCTGTATAATTATTACACTCAAAAAGGTAGGTAGATTGGGCTGGTATAATATCCATTGGGTACCTATTTCCGATAAGAAACTTAAAGGAATTATGTATTTATATATTATCGAAATAAATTAATAAATGGTCAATCTACTTTTTAACCAACGAAGTAAATAATTTTAATTGCAAAAATGATTGAATGAATAGGAAATCAGTTGGTACCTAAGAAAAATAACCTCAAAACACTTTTAGTGACTAAGATTAAAATGGACATTAATATGTAAACAACTTTTAACTTATATAGAAAATTCAAGAAAATGCATCCTCAAATTTATAAGCACTCTTTTGATATTATCCGAAAAGAATTTGTTTTCTATAATAAAGCATTCCACAATCCGAACTTAGCTTTGGTTTGGACTCCTTGGAGCGGCGTCCTTTCAATAACATTACCGATTGGTCACCAATTTTGCGCATAAACATCAAAATTTTGATAACCAAAACCAATGCACACACCTAGACACAGATTTCACTCAAAAATATATCAGAAAAACCATTAAAATCAAGGAAAATCACGCAAAACAATACGGAAAACACAGCGTCGCTACTTTCGCATTAGTTCGTCCAGATGGCAGCTCAGTCGCGGTTCTCAATATGGCGATGGCACGGCGACCGCTGATTGGTCCGCGCTCGTACGCCGTGAAGTTGCATCAGAGGGCACGAGCGAGATAAATTTATGTGATGTTTTGGCGCCGATGAAAGACGGAAGATGTGTTGTTAGGAAATACATTCGTATGCCGTCGGCGTTCGGACCGGTTTCGTCAGAGGCGTTCACGATGCGTATGTGTTTGTGACTTCGTATATGCAAGGGCAGGTAGCGCTACCCGTTTATGCTGATGGTTTTGAAAGTATTGAAACTGTTCCTTTTGTGAATTTTATAATTTATGTTTTAATTTTTACGAAGTATTGTTATGAATACTAATGATTGTTTTGTTTTTGTTTCAGGTATGGAGTATTTATTTACTAAATCGGCAGGTATCGTAGATACTAGGTATACTACTGGTGGAGGAAAACAAGCAATTTTATAAAACTTGAATGCCTATGAATCTCCAAAACACGTCATGTTAGCTCAGTTTATACTTATGTTTTTATTCAACCCAGCTTTCTAGTCTATTTAATTAACCACATAGGTATAAAGGTAGGTATGTAGTTGTAGATAGTGTGTAGGTAGAGCAAAAATAGGTAAGATGTAGGTATAATTGACGTCAAAACCTAACCTTAACCAAAACCTAACTATCCTAGGCAGAGATTGAAACCGGTATTTTTAAAAATCCCAGAAATAGTCCAATACTTTGAAATTTAGTTATGTATTTACCAACTTCGTAGGTATTATTAGAGTGTCTCATTAAAAATGAAATTATAAACCAAAGAACGATATAAATACCGGTATTTTGTATGGAGCAAATACCGGTATCCGATCCCTGGTCCTAGGTAGGTATTTGAAGCAGTCGTACCTACCTATATTTGTTTTTACAAATTATATATATATTAATATAGGTACCTAATCAAATTTCCCTAATGTGTCTCGCGACAAGCAAGTAAACGCACATAGGTACTTACAACAAATAAAATGGATAGGATACCATTATCGGAATTCCCTAAAGCTAGGGCCACACCCGTCTATCGTGATGCGGAAACTACTCGTACTAGTTTACCATATGTGTCGAAGAAAAGGGCCAAGTGTGATCGTGATTCGAAATGGGGGTTCCGGGAAAAAAAAGAGCAGGAAAAAATCCATTTTGATAACCTAATTGTTAGGTATAAGCAGGCTATATAAAATATACTGGATTGACGGATTAACTTTCAATCTGATGAGAACTTGCATAAGTTGGTAAGTATAGGTACTTACATCAACAGAATTCATTATTTTTGTGACTTATGGCCTAGAATTTTACCAAAATGAATAAAATGTTGTTTCGTAAAAATAGCCTAGCCCAAATTAATTAATGTGATCAGTTATACCACATAATAAGTAATAGTACTTGGTTATACTTACTTCAATACCAACCACAGTTTTGGCCATGGCTATGGCTAATAGAGATACCTAATTACGTAACTTGTCCATTATCTCTAATATTATAGGTAATAAGACTAAAGCCATGCAAGCCAACTGCAAACGAGTCATTAACGCTCTAAACTTGCAAGTCAAATGATAAGCTAGCTCTAAATTCGCCGCTCACCAGCCAACCCTAAAATACTGACTAGTATGGTTCCGCGCGAGCCCAATGGGCTAAGATAAATTTATTTTGTCGTGTAACTAGCAATAAATATGCTAATTCGGCACTATAACGTCCGTATGTCGCCGACGCTGAAAGAGTGAAAAAGATATCACAAAATTGCACTGTGTATTGCTTACTCTTTTCAGTCAGACGGAGCGACGAGCGAAAGTTGACTCTGTTGCTTTATGGGTTAAGTCGTATTTTTACCGATTAGTTTAGTGGAGTTAGAGCGTTGTTGCTGGCTGGGTAGTTTTATCGACCTACGGCAACTACTAACCCAATAAATTTGGATGTTTCGTTCAGTGAATCCGTTCGTTGAACGAATGCATCGTCCCAGATTCGAATATATGGCGTTTGACTGAAAACGATTTATGCATTGCAACTATGACTTAGTGTGTCCATTGTACAGGGTCTAGGTTTTATTTGAATGTAGGAGCCTAAACTACAGAACGTTATGTTACGTTTTATTACTGCAGAGGATAGATAGCAGAAATAAAATATGTAGATAGGTAATAAAATTTATTTCCAAAGTAACAAATTTGGTTTACTTCGGTAGTTGTAATGGGAACCACAGGTACAGAAGTAACAGGGAACATATCATTCATAAAAAAACCGTTTTATTTGTCAGGCTATTGAATAAAACGATCAAATTAATATTAGAACTTGATCTGCAAAATGAACGTAGGTATTCAAAATAATTTAATTGATGAACAAACCTTAATTAACTTGTAGCTCAGCGCTCCGAGGCTCGGAAAGAAGCCATCTGCATTTTGATATTCAAATTATTTTCCAAACGTGTTCTCGTCCGACTATATGAAGACATTAACAAAATCGTTGCGTCACACTCGCTCCTGCGCACCGATAATATGCGAGAACAGCGTAACCCTTCACTACGAATTCTTAAAGGGGAATACAAACGGACTCACATGGACCCAAATAAAGCGAACAAAAAAAATCACATCACAAAAGTTTGCCTAAACTAACCTCGTTAAGAGATTTCTGGATAAAGAAATACCGTTTTTAGTAGCGTCATGATGGTCCGACCGATCGGATAGCTGGTCTGTGCAGTTACTGTGTTTTTTAAAGTGCACTAAGTTTTTTGTTTCTATCGTTATGGGACGGCAAAAGTGGGAGAGAGTTTGTTTTGTTGTACAAGTGGACAAAACCGTCATTGTTGAGGAGAAAGTTGCGATTGTTAAAAAATTTCATTTGACATCTTTGAAGTTCGGTCATCCTATGCTTTATTTAGTTTGCTTTGGAGCAGAGCAGGTGGCATTAGTGAAGTGATTGTATTGAGAATCTTGATTTGTTGTATCCTGTGTAGGTAATCACTTGGTAAGTTTTACCAAATATTCTTTTTAATTGATGTACATACAGTAGTTTAAACAAACTCTTGAAATGGGAAAATAAATGAAAATTTCTTATTGTTAATTCTTCTACACGAAATAAAAGGAAAGTAGACAATTCAATCAACATATCTAATCATAAACCGAAATAACACTCGAGTCATATACTAATATTGGTACGGATAACATGGGATCAAAAAGAGTTACAATATTCAGACAAGTCCATAAATAAACTTTGCGATAAGGCACAGCGACCGGATGATGAAGCCGAATTGTCTCCGGGAAATTTAATATGGCCGTCACCCGTTTGAAAAATTAATCTCACAGCCGTGTAGGGACACAGGTACAAATTAACTGTGTTAACGAATTTTTTTATTGACTTATTGTTTTGCACATTTTGTCCAGAAGTTTATGTGGATGGGACACAATGTGGAGGTTACGTATCTCCTATGTGAATAATCTGTATGCTAGTTCATTTTCGACGTTTAATGATAGTCTTTGGTCTTTTCCGTAACTTCCGTATGTATCCTTTTTGTCTTCTTTTGTTTATTGTTTTTTTTTTTTGCATTTTCGTGTAGTCCTGCTTCATAGTTTGATGAAGTAACAACAGCCAACAGCTTGTGTTTAATGCAGCGGAACCGCGCATATACATAGTTTATATTTTCCGTCTCGGTCTTTCATCAAGCCTGCTACTATAAATACTTACTTCCACTAATTATATTGTCAATATCGTTTTTTTTTTTAATATTGTGGTGGAAAGAGGGGTGTACAAAAGTAAGCATGCGAAATAAATTCTTTGACATCTTCAGACCTAAGACGTTTATTGTAATAAATATACAGACGTAGTCATACTTAAAATAAATTTTACAACAATCACATACGTATTATGTGCACCCTTTCCTTGTACCTGTATAGAGATGTAACCTCAAAAGTGTCAGTTTAATCCAACATTAACTAACCGGTAGGAGTCCATTATCTAGTGGTCCAAGAACAACAGGCCGTATTGGACGTCTTTACGCACATGCAGACAATGGGCACGCTTAATTAAGCTAGCGGAGCGAGGCGAAACGTAAGCGTTAAATTTATATCCCTGCAGTAAAGTGCGCGGCGGTCGTGTGGTGCAGGTTGCGGGCCGCCAGCGGTGCGTGCGTTCTGTGGATGACACAGAGGTCTATTCCAGAAATATGTGCTACACTCAACAGTGGCGGCGCGTTAAAAATATTCTTAGCGAAGCCGGAAATAATTTGCCTCTCTTATTCTTCATGAGCCGTAGTAAAAGAATAGGACTGACTGAAAATTAGGCAAGCCGGTGGGAATCGAGTTGTATGGACGCTCCGCCACTGACAGTCAAATGTAAAAATATGTATCGGAATCCTCGAATAAATCACAATATCAAAATCAAATTTAGATTAATAAAAACTAACTATAGACATGTGTAAAACACATAAACCTACTGCAATGACGACTCTGATGGCAAGGGCAATAGTATACATGACAACAACTAAAATTGTCTCTTTCGAGATACCTACTTCTAAAAGATGGGATTACAAAATTGCGCTTAGTTGCATTTTTTGTCTTGGATGTGCAAAACGAGTAGGTAGGTAGGTAGCTGAAACAATTTTCCCGCTATCCGCTTTAGAGACGCGCCAGGCGGGTTTCGCTGTAGAAAAACTTGTCTTAGTTGAATGCAGAGTATTATATACAATTGTAGCATTTAGGTTTTATTCCAATAAGAAATAATCAAGATTCAACTTCCTAATAAGATTAGTTTCTGTGATAAGCCCTAGATGGCGTTAGTAGTAGCGGGTTTCGCCCCGCAAACCTTTCCCTAAAAATAAGTGAAAGGTCATTTCATGTTGACAAAAATATTTAAAACCAATTCGAAATGTTTAAACTTAGCTAAGTAAGAGTATGCAAATCTTACATAAATGTAATTCCCAAGATTAAGCCTAGATGGCGCCAGTTACATGCAAATAAATCGATGTTCCTGAAAACTGTAAAATACAGCACATCACTTACCATATTATTTAAATTATTCCGAACATGCTTACATTGTTTAACGTTGCATTTACACATGTTAATGTGATAAAAGTTGATTACCCAATTACATGGTAGATGTCGCTGTACCGTCCATGTAATCTTTCACATCGCGCTGTTAAGATTTTTCCTGAATTAATGGGGCCAGCCCCGAACCAATGTATAATTGAGTTAGCTAGGAGAATTTAATAGTGCACGACAGACATCCACACATTCGGATTCTGAACGGACCTGTTATTTTCGAAGTAGGAACCCCGTAGCGATTGCTATTATATTTTCGTAGGCACCTAAATTGGTCCTTGAAAATACATATAGCTGCCGCCCTGTTTAGTTTTAGTTAGTATTTAGTGTAGCTAGGTTAAATCTATATTCGCCTCTGTACTTGCACGTGTCAACTTCTGCAATTATACCAATTGATCTCGACTTCGTTGTTTCGCTGCTCCTGCGCTCCTGCCTACCCCGAAACTCTACTACAAACTGGCGCACAACGTTGGGCATAGGAACGAAGAGAGGGAGCCGATACTCACGAGATCGAGGTCTGCGGCGCTTTTGAAGGAAGAAGTAGACACAGAAGAAGACATGACGGTGAATATGTCAGATACCCAGTTCAAGCAGCTGCTGGAAGCCATCACCAAGCGAGAGACTGTTGCCCCGCCTGCACCAGTAGTGCGACGATCGTCCTTTGCTGCTGCCAACTTCATTTTCAATGGAGAGCGTGATCCAGCCCGCGTTGAAGCTTTCTTAACCGCAGCTTCTGTTTTCAAGCTGGTAGAGAAAATCACTGACGATGATGCCCTACTCAGCCTGCCATTGATATTGGGAGGTGAGGCCTCGACATGGTGGGACGGCATTAAAGGCTCCATCAAGAAGTGGGATGACTTCAAAGAACGCTTGCGCCGTGCCTTCGCGCCTAAGCGTCCAGCCCACTTACTATTTTGGGATATTGTCACTTCAAAGCAGCCAAGTGACATGTTGACGGAGTCATTTATAGCTCAGAAGCGCGCTCTGTTCGCGCAACTGCCGCCACCGACCATCGCCGAGTCGCATCAACTGAACCTGACTTACACCTCATTGCACGAGCGTATAAAGGACAAAGTCCCTCGGGAGTCGGTGTCAACGTTCGACGAGCTCTTGCAAGCGGCTCTTAGTGCCGAACGCCTGTACCAAGAGCTAGGCACCGCTGCTGATCCTCAAGACGATGATTCAAGTCACCTGAAGTCGAAGGGTACAAAGAAAGACAAGATGCGTTGTTTATATTGTCGTCTCTTCGGTCACAGCATTGACGTTTGTCGTAAGAAAGAGAAAGCACAGCAGGAACATCAAAGCTCTGGTTCACAACATCGCGCAGCCCAACGTCAATCATGTTACGTAGCGACCGCCACTCAGGCACCATCCCCATCTCAACCTGCATTTGCGTGCTATGGATGTGGAGCCCCTGGTGTCGTAAGGAGCCGTTGTCCAACATGTCAGGGTACAGCCGCACCTAAAGTGGAGGCCAGTAGCTTAGACTTTTGCCCAGTCGATACCGTACCCATACCCAATACGGATGCTCAACCGAGACCCTACGTTGCTATAGGGATAGGCAATATCGTGGGTACAGCATATATTGATACCTGCGCCAAAACCAGCGTTGCATCGTATAAGCTATACCAGTGTCTCAAAGCCCAAGGACACCGTTTTTTCTCCGAGCAAGCGGAAGTGACGCAAGCCGATGGAATAAGGAGGAGCCAAACCATCCTGAAAGTGAGGGTCCCAGTGCAGTTATGCGGACGAACGATTCCGACAACATTCGTCGTACTGCCACAATCTCGGGATAATTACACCCTTCTGGGAGTGAGATTTATTCAGGATGCCGGCATGATCCCGAATTTGGCCCAACTCACATGGCACTTCTTGGACAAGCCGGGGATAATCTACGATCTCCACGAAGAGCAAGGTGATGGGTTATCGATGGCGCACATGGAAGCTACATCCATGAGAGAGCCCGCTCTTGGAACCTATAGAGCAAAGGAACCATCCCTGCCTCAAGCGAGTGCTACCACTACGCTACAACGGGCCCTGCCGTTCGAGGAACCTGATCCACCCATCCAAACAGCAACGGACACCTACCGCATGGTCCCTATTAACGTAAATGAACGTACTCAGCCTTCGAAACGCACTAGAATGCAGATGTTCGATGACGACTCACCGCGGTACAACTACATGCTTAGAGATGCCCAGCAAAGCATCCACAACGCGGAAGTCGAACTTTCGCCACATTCCATGGCCCTCTTTCCTGACCCAGAAGACATAGGGATTGGCTGCGTGGCTGTAGTACCCATACACTACAGTGGTAAATGTGCGGTGGACGCGCAGCGACCTATAGAGTGTGCACCTAGGCACACCACAGTATGTATCCACAATCTAGGGGGAGGAGGGAGAACAGAAGATGCAGGACGCCGCATAATGACTCCTCAACTACATGCTACGCAACGGTGCAGACTACCGGTAGTAAGAGAGAGAGAGGGACAAGACTGAACCCATCCTAATCCTGTTACCTCGTCGGGACGCCTTCGGTAACAGAGGGGGAGATTGTAGCATTTAGGTTTTATTCCAATAAGAAATAATCAAGATTCAACTTCCTAATAAGATTAGTTTCTGTGATAAGCCCTAGATGGCGTTAGTAGTAGCGGGTTTCGCCCCGCAAACCTTTCCCTAAAAATAAGTGAAAGGTCATTTCATGTTGACAAAAATATTTAAAACCAATTCGAAATGTTTAAACTTAGCTAAGTAAGAGTATGCAAATCTTACATAAATGTAATTCCCAAGATTAAGCCTAGATGGCGCCAGTTACATGCAAATAAATCGATGTTCCTGAAAACTGTAAAATACAGCACATCACTTACCATATTATTTAAATTATTCCGAACATGCTTACATTGTTTAACGTTGCATTTACACATGTTAATGTGATAAAAGTTGATTACCCAATTACATGGTAGATGTCGCTGTACCGTCCATGTAATCTTTCACATCGCGCTGTTAAGATTTTTCCTGAATTAATGGGGCCAGCCCCGAACCAATGTATAATTGAGTTAGCTAGGAGAATTTAATAGTGCACGACAGACATCCACACATTCGGATTCTGAACGGACCTGTTATTTTCGAAGTAGGAACCCCGTAGCGATTGCTATTATATTTTCGTAGGCACCTAAATTGGTCCTTGAAAATACATATAGCTGCCGCCCTGTTTAGTTTTAGTTAGTATTTAGTGTAGCTAGGTTAAATCTATATTCGCCTCTGTACTTGCACGTGTCAACTTCTGCAATTATACCAATTGATCTCGACTTCGTTGTTTCGCTGCTCCTGCGCTCCTGCCTACCCCGAAACTCTACTACACAATTATAATTAACAGTTCCTTTTCTGGAGGAAAACACATTCAGATATTTAATTAGAATTGTTAACACAAAAGATTGCGATAAGTGGCGCAAAGTGTATACTTATTCAGTTAGTTTACTGCCAATCAGTTTATCAATAATGCAATGCTTACCGATCGTCGATCTTGTATTTATCGATTGTGATTTTTTTATATATCGATCAATCCACTAAGCTAGGAGTTCGCATTACTAGCTACGCTAAAAAACCAACGAGTTAGTAGTAGTACATACATAATGAAAAATGGGACGTTCCTTCGATCATTTGATTTAAGGCGATATATCGATTGAAAGAGACACCCTTTGTTTTTCGCTCACGACAAAACGGGATGCAACCCTCTCCGACAAATCTCGTTAAATATCTGACTGTGTGCAGGTTTATTAAATTCCTCTTGTCAGTACCTAGATGAGGTAAAATACAATCATATTAACTTAAATCGTGTCTTTTAATAATGCGTTGTTTTAGTAGGCTGAGGAAAAAAAGGAAAATATAGACTCTACTTTGGATTTATTTTCTATCGAGAAAATTTTAAGCAATCATGTTTCGCTACTGTCAGTACCACAATCATATAGTCAAGAATCATATATCTGAAAATCAGCCCCTACTGTTTGCTAGTCTGGGCAGGACAGCGTTTCAAAGTCTCCAAATTTCTCAGTGTAGCGCCTTATAATTAAAATTAACCGTTTTAATAATATGCTAGTACCTAAATTGACAATCCTTAGTGGGGTGTTATGAGATGAGAATATGATGAGACCTTTGTTAATTGATCATACAATACAATACAAATACTCAATAAGAAAACTAATCTGAGAAAAACAGTTCATCAATGATTTTAGAGCAGGAACAGAATTGGAAAAGGCGTCTCTAAAAAATGCAAGCGGAAAATCATGTAACAGTTGGGGTGACAACGTTATCAGAGGGTTTGGACCCTGCAGAATACGGATCTGCCTGTCTCCATCCCCAAATTTGTATGGACTGCACCTTTTCCGATATAACATTCTTCCGGCTCAAATTTGGGGATGGAGACAGGCAGATCCGTATTCTGCAGGGTCTAAACCCTCTGATAACGTTGTCACTCCAACTGTTACACGATTTGCTTCTTGCATTCTACTTCTTCAAAAATGGGCCTACTCTATTTAGGTGATTCACATAAAGTAGGGATCAAAGTGATAAATCACCAAAAAGTATGTGAAAAATTTAAATATTATGGTGAAGCTTACATACTTGCATTCCATGATTACGTGATTAGCTTCACCATAATATTTAAAAAATGTATAATACTGTTTGGTGATTTATCTACTTTATGTTAGTCACCTAAATTATTGATGAACTGTTTTCTCAAAGACGTAACAGACGCCTGTCTGTCTATACATACAGATTACTTTCTCAGTTATAATATTATTATGGTTGTTCGTATTTATTATTGTCTCTATAGCAATGTTATAATTACCTACGCCTAATAGCTCCTACATAAATAACATGCAAGTTGATTATAGGTTGGATAACAAAATGATATTTATGCCATTTTAACACTTGCAATCGGTAGAGCGTGTAAAGGAGTTACTTACACGATTTATGTTGGAATACTGAGGCGGTTGAAGGTACAATGCAACATCTATATAAGGAGATAATATTGTTAACGTTTGTTACTAAAGTGTCATTCAATTGAACTAGCTAACAATGTAAACAAACAAAACAATGTAAAATTAATTGCAGTATCTGAAGAAATTATATTAAGGCGATATATCGATTGAAAGAGACACCCTTTCTTTTTCGCTCACGACAAAACGGGATACAACCCTCTCCGAGAATGGCTTTTTAGATAAATCTCGTTAAATATCTGACTGTGTGCAGGTTTATTAAATTTCCTCTTGTCAGGACCTAGATGAGGTAAAATACCATCATATTAACTTAATCGTGTCTTTGAATTATGCGTTGTTTTAGTAGGCTGAGGAAAAACAGGAAAATATAGACTCAACTTTGGATTTATTTTCTATCGAGAAAATTTTAAGCAATCATGTTTCGCTATTGTCAGTACTAACAATCATATAGTCAAGAATCATATATCTGAAAATCAGCCCCTACTGTTTGCTAGTCTGGGCAGAACAGCGTTTCAAAGTCTCCAAATTTCTCAGTGTAGCGCCTTAATATAGTTGTTATACGTTTTTAAATCGCATAATCGGAAGTTAATATTAAACTTATGACATTGTGTATGAAAATTAAAAGTCATTTATTAATTAACAATCTGGGCTTTTCATACAGGTATATTTTCATTATATGTTTACTTGATGTTATTGTGTAAGAAAATAGTTACAAGAATACGACAATAACTTAAATAAAATTAAAGCTAACTTAAATCTAAAACGGGCACTTGAGGCATTGTACCGAGGATGCAATGCTGATACGAAAATTGTGTCAGAAATCACATGGAAATTTATTTTAAAGTGCTTGTTACTGTTTGAGTTAATATTGTAATGTTAAAGATACGATACAATACAAATACTCAACTCTTTATTACACAACTCAAGCAAATCATTAAAACAAAGAAAAAAGATCAGTCCTTAAAGATCATTCTGAAATATGGAAATAATATATAATATCTATTTTCCTCAACTTAGTGTCCTTCTCTTAATATAGAGCCTACTACTAAAATTTGATGTTGAATTTCTTGAAATTGCCAATGATCCCTTAATGAAGAGCCTACCAGTAAATTTTGATGTTGGATTTTTTGACTTGTCTTACTAATCCTGGACAACACCGTCCTTTTCAACGCTAAGACCGCGGTAGATGGCATTATCACATAATACATTCGTTTAAATCTTACTAATTAAAGATTGAGAGATTGAGATTGAGATATTTATTCATAAAATTAATAAGTAAATAATTTCACATGTCATTTCACAATAATTTTCACATTCCTATTATTATTTACTTAGTAATTACTTAGTAATTAAAACCATTACTTATATACAATACAAATACAGTTTATTGCACACCTCAACACAAACAGATTCACCGTTAGCCCTGAATATGTGGATGTTAAAGATACATACCCTATTGCACACCTCAATATAAAGAAAGAAAGAAAAAATGATTTACTTAGAGTTACGACGACATTTGGTTGTGATTTTATTTGGTTAAAATTGTTAGCAAATCATTGTAAAAATTATATCGCTTAATGTAAGAATGTGTGCCAGCATTCTCAATGTTTGATTGATAGAATTTGTTTTCACCAATCGCTGGTACCAACCAAGGTACCAAGACAGCGCCCCTAATCAAGCCTCCCAGTAAATACCGATGCTGAATTTGAAACTCCGTTCGAATTCTCATCAGTTTATTAATCCCAGAGGGTTAAACAGTAGCCAGTCCGGTACAAGTTTACCATCTTGATTTCCCAACAGCCAAATTTCAAAGCAAATAAACATAATACTAGGCAATGGCTATATATGTACATGTTATTGTTTCAAGTGCAATTCGGACTGTCTAAATTGTATTCTTGGATTTGCATATTGATAGCAATATTTAATGTAAAATAGTTCTAACATTTAGAATAGGTACCTACATAGGTACGCGCAATAATTAATTTTGGTGCTAACTTTCTCTAATACAAAGTTTCTACCGACTACGTAGAGGTATATATACGTTATTAATACTCATTTACTAATAGCGTCATTTATGTACCTCTGTGACATACCCATAAATATGCAGCTTAGTAAATATACACATTTCGAAATAATTATCTGGTATGCCCAAAATTATATCGTATACCAATACCAAGGTTTTTCAGATAGATTTTCTAAATTGTTTACATAGGTACTTGCTTGTAGTATTATTAAACGGGAGTTTCAATTCTACCAAACAATAATACCAAATAAAAAATAATACCAAACAACAATCTCTATTATTGAACTAACTAATAAACAAATTAGACCTTTCATTTTAAATTAAGTATTTATTTAAGTGTACATTTGTATTGGATTAAATTAGGCAACCATAAATAAATATATCCTGTACAAATTTTGCTAACAATATAACAAAAGCGATTGAATCATCTATAGCGCCAGAAAGTCGTGGCCAATTCCTCCCCCCATATATGTTTTCTTATATTTTAATTTCGCTTTAAATTGGACAAACGTTAGCCACCAAACGCCGGTAGATTCTCTCTGGCTTAATTAAGTCCATACTCGGCGTAGGTAACAATGGAAATGCGATGCGCACCAAGATATTCAAATATGTCTACGCCGGTATTATATTGCTATTTATTTTATCGGAATACGATTTCTAGTAGTAGTTAAATTGGACTGGTTCGATTGTTTTATAAGGTGCTGGTGATCGTTATAAGTTTTTCAGTGTTCAATGCCTGTTTGTGGAAAAATTAGTTTTAAATGGATAACGATTAATCTCATTGGTTAAGATATTGCCTCTGCGCAACGTTTTAGATGCGTCTCACAAAAAGTAAGGTATACTCGTACGTAGGGAGGATAGCCCTCTTGCATGTCTGATGGCTAGGTACAGTCAACAATAGAGAAAAGGTACCCCCCCTTCATAGAAATTTTGAATGCACGGGGGGTCCCTTTTCTCTGTTGCTGACTGTACTAGTAACTGATTTAGGTACGCGGAAGACTTTTTTTTACAATCATATCTAAAATCAAAATCATTTTTAACTCTGCTCACAAATACTGGCAGGAAGCAGCAAACGCCATTTTTTTGGAATTCAATTATATTCTGCTTACTGTTTCCAGCATAACTTGGAGCGTATATACAATTTCAGTATTTTTTTTTACTTTTATGGCAGAAAATACATTATGTATTAAGTGAATAGTTAAGTACATATAAGTATAGGTTATATGTTTTTTTTTTTGTGCGTTCCCTCTTTTTACATTAGCTTTTGGTCATGAAAAACGTAGAATAAAGAATAAGCACCTGTCAACTGGTCATTATTTTCACCAAATAAGGTGTTTATGAAATTGACTTTGTAATACACAATTTCTGTCACCTACTTGGAGCCCGAAGGGACGCCTGCGCAGCTATTTTTTATCGCTCTCGAAATAGTAACCTCTTAAAATTTAAAATTATGGACTTCTGAAGTGCGTGGAAGCTTTAAAGGAAACGGGCTGATAATTGAAAACACTCTGTATTTGACGTATGCCTGAGATGTATGAGATACATTATAGGTTGGTCCTTACATCTTTTTCAAGGCTAAGATAAGATAATAACCTAATTTACACTAAATGTTAGGTTGGCATAGGTACCTGGTAGAATATTAAAGTACCTATCAGTCAACACTGAATAGTAACTATTTATTTACCATTTCATTGAGCTATACTCGTACGAGTTAGATACCTAATTAGTTAGAGGTTAGGCCCTACATAGGTATGCATAAAATAGTGACATTTTGACTTTTAAAATATATAAGTACCTCGTATTCAAATCATATTACGTGGACAAATTTAGATACAAGTTAATTACTTATATATTCAAGTATATAACGACGTAATGTCGAAAATTGTGCTAATATATTGTATCACGAATAACTATCAAACACGTACCTAGTTGTTATTCAGTTGGTAGTTAAGGTGGCCAATCTAAAAGCGATCGTTTTAACATGACCCGTTTAAAATAGCGAGAACCTGATGTTAAGCCGAAACAAACTTTACAACATTGTCCTAAAGTGTTATTTTAGTTAATGTCGATTAAAATAAAACAATATTAACCATCCCCTAAGCCGTTCATGTTTCGTCGAAGTAACTGTATAACGTAATAACATGGCTAGATCCGAGAATGCCAAAGATTCCCGATTAATATAGAAATATGGGTACGAAGGGAGACCTTGGGCACTTGGGCAAGCTAGATAAAGTCGTCCTGCTACCGATATGATCGTTTCGACAACCTTTCATGTTAAACGAAAGATTACCGTACGTCATGGGGAATTTACTATTAAAATGCATGCATGAACTTATGCATGCATCATGTACCAAATTCTAGTGGATTTTAGATATTTTAAATTAGAGACAGCAAATTTTTGATAAATGTACACATTTATTGATTACAATTTAAATATGAATTTTGCGATGTATAAGTTGTTAATAACTGTAAATTAGATTTTAACATTAAATTATTCATTAACATTTTATCTATCAACACTTCACATAGAAGAGGAAAGATGTTTGGAAACGTTTTGCGGTACCATGGATACATCAAAATTATTCTAGAAGGGAATGTAAAAGGAAGGCGGAAGATTGGGGAGACCAAGAAGAACATACGTATATGGACCAAGTAAAGAAGTTAACGTCTGACGTTATCAGGGTGTCAAAGGATAAGCTTATGAAAGAGATATATATTACGGAGATTGCTGATAATAATGATGATTAACACGTCATTATTAATTTAATCATGTACCTACTTTAAGTGAATACACGTTCACCAGTAAGACTGTAAGTGAAATAAAAGTAGTTATTTATATAGACGGTACCTAACAAAACTAAAATAAACAGTTAGCGTAACCAACCGTAGCGACAGATGCATTTTCTAAATAAAAAAACGTAAACGTTACACGACTTGATTAATACTTTAAAGGAAACTTGGAGCGAACTAGGCGGTCGGCAATAATGCCTTCTAGAGCTCGCTAGGTATCAGAGAAAATATCTACCGCGGAGATCGTTTATTACTACAACGCTTTTGAAATGAACGATGAGTTTTCGACGTGCAATTTGTAACCTTTGCGACAGATTATAGGCATAAAAAAATCACTAAGTAGTCCCTACACAGTAATAAATACATATTTATGTGCAAAATGTCAAGATAACTATAAAATTATCAAGTTTTATCTTGTCTTCTAGGTAACTTTATAAGGTTTGAAAAAAACTTATAGCTTACATGTGTCATTAGATAACTCGCCGGCTATAGCATGAGATATATAGGTACCTAATTTAATACTCGATTCCACCATATATTCATTCTGGTTATAGTTATAGAGGTTTTTTCAATTGTTTAGGCAACCGGAAAATATTGTTTTGATTACAATGGTAACCCATTGAAATCTCAATAAACGACATCACAATAATCGGCTCATTTCCTACTTTCAAATCTAACCCTGCATATCGAAAGGTTAGGAATGTCAATAAAATCCACAGAATCGCTCCCAGTGTCGCAAGTAAACCAGAATTTGAATTTCCTCTCCCATAACGTATAAAATAGAAAGGCCTTTAGCAGGTGACGACCTGATCGGGCAAAGAAATACTCCAGTTTTACATATGGCCGAGGTAGAAGTACGATACTCTCAGGGCCTGCCGCATAAATTGGCCCGTTCGTGATGCAGCACCTCGTTGAATATGTATAGGTACGCTCCCTTCCGTACTTCTCATTTTACTAATAGATTTCTCTCTGATTAAATTTGTATACGTTTTATTCATACGAGGCCACTATTGTTAGCTGCCGGCCGCTTAAATCACCCGCTACGGCCTCGAGGATATTTTGTTTCGTTGCCTACGTTCAAATGTTTGTTTTACTTGCAAAAATACAGGCCTTTACTGTGCTCTGTTCTGATAAATATTTAAGGGTTCTTTTTAATAGAAGCTTTTCTATCGACACGACTATGTCTTCGCCCTTTCGTTCCTTCATTAAAATAATGGCCCTCTCTGAAAACCAGTTTTATGTTTGAAACACTCTCCACTCAAAGCAAACGTGTCTTAATATTGACAAGCCGATAATAAATTGCCATTTGTATTCATGTCTCAATAATAATACAATATCTAGAAGCCGCTAACCCTTTGGCATTTGGCGTATAGACGGACGCACGAGGTATCAGATATTTATAATGGCTTTATTAAGACAGACCATCGGAGTGCTCACGCCCGCTTATTATTATAATTTAGACGATTGCCTAAAGCCCCAGAGGTGGAATTAAGACAAGATAATCTCGTATAGACGTATATGTTTCTGTTTTCAATGTTTATTAATTATTAAACAACTAATGATTGCATTTCGCTTGAAGATTATGGGTAGTATTTGCACTTGTATTATGGCGTGTGTTTAAGAAATATGTAGAATGATAGTGGTTTATGTATTTACTTTTTGATATCGTGGTAGAAAAGTGTTTGTTAATGGTGTAAAAAGTTTAAAACGCGCTCGCATTAGCATAGTGGCTTTGTCAAAAACGTTCCAGGGCTGCCGGTTACTAAAGCATTTCTAGTAAGAACGCCTGATAAGGTGGGGGCCACAAATCAAAGCTGTATTTGGTATGCAAAAATGCGAGTGAAGATGCCGTGACGAGCGGCCATGGCGGCCCCGTTCATGTTTATAATGTGTTTATACTTTTTGTAGGCCCGCTGCACACGTGAGCTTTCCACAAACGGCATAATGAGGGTGATATTAAAATACTATTCAGCCCCAATACTCTTTGAACGAAGTAAATGATCAATAAAATTGATAAAAAAAACCTTAATTTCCAACCGTTAAAGTTACCTAGTTGGTAACGTAACCTTAACGTAAAGCGACGCAACTCGCAGGAAAGAGTCACTAATCTCACGAATGAAAATTTATGAACGCCCTAGTTCATTGGAGACATTAAAAGTTTCCAACTCATAACGGCAACTCTTACCTCTCATTATTAATTCAGAGTGCGTATATTGAAGTTGAAATTTGTAGGCGACGCTGAAAAAGTGTCAATTCATCATGGCAAAGCCTCGGGGTTCAGAGTCTTCAGACCGAAGTCCCCGACATAAATCTCACTTCCATACTTTTGCGTGGGGAAAACGGCTGCTTTATGAGATCCTTAAGGCTGTATGGATTTGGAAAAATATTTCCTCTGCGTGCTGGCCCTCTACAAATGAAGGCGCATTACGAACATTAGAATGTGTGAAGGGCGTATAGGCGTTTTTATTGTTATGCGAAGCAATTCGTTTAAAAGCAAGTGCCGGTACTACCTACATACGAAGTGCCTGTTTGCTAATATTTATTAAGAGAAAGAACTTTTCAATTCGGGCGTGCAATAAAGACTTCATCACTTACCCTCCTTTATAGACTCGATTGTGGAATTATATACTAATATAATAATATACCATTGATTAAATTTAAGTACTGACTAGGTATACCTAATACGTAGGTTCTTACAATGATTTATATAAATACTGACCTTGTTTCTGTGTGTAAGAGACAGTTCTTTAGTCGTTTAATCTTTATTTATTCTGTGTCACTAATTAACTAAAGCTGCGCATTCACGGGCTTATTTTATCTATATATAGTTAGATTTACATAAAAATCTAAAGAGGATTAGAACAAGAGAGAATACTAGAGTAACTTGGTATGTAGGTACCACGGGATATGTTCGCAGACGACCACAACATAAACCACATTATCTATCATTATCACATTATCTCTTTCTATGTCACAAACCCGTATGCGTGCCTCGTGCCTGTTTATCAATGACCATTATGCGTTCAAATAATACCTAACTGCGGCCCCAGTAACCTAACAAGCAATTAGCAATGGCTTCATCATAATTGAAAGCTTAGGTATTCATTTAAATTCATACCTACGTACATAAAGAGAGCGCGTGCGAGAGGGCAGCGGCCGTGCACGGCGCGCCTCATTAGATCGAGCTCCCTCCCCCCTTTCACTCCCCCACACCCCGCCGGCGCGCGCGCACCCGTTTATCTACATGGCGACATTTCCATTGCTAGCGCGGAAAATAGACGTTTTAGGAGAGCGTATGCAACGCACAGATGCTACCGCTGATAATATTTATTGTGTGTTAATTTTATATCTCAGGATAGCATCGCGTGCTTACCTAATAAATAGAAGCTTTGTACCCATCTAAATAAAACCTTATGTTTGAGATAGATCTAAGATTTTCTTTGTGTGCGGAGTTGAAATGGAATGTGGTGAATTTTGTCAAGACCGCAATGAGAAACATGTATTCAATATACGTAAATAGCCAGAGAGAAATCTCTCATGTGTCAACTTAATAAGTACCTGCATATTCAATATTCCGAAGTTATTAACCAATTCACAATTTTTATCTCGCTAGATGGCCGAGTTGATTTGTTGCTTACGGCACTTAGTAAAAACGAATTATGTTACGTTTTAGTCCTTACATCCATACAAAGTTTTACCCTGGCTCTGTTTCCCTGCTATATTAGGACTGTGGACGATGTCGTGATTTGAATTGAATTAATTATGAGCGAGCTCGTGAGGGAACTACTGCAAAAACAAGCAAACTGCGAAAAATACTAGATCATGGGATACCGAGTCGACCACCCCTTGTGGAAGTCTCTTTAGGGATTACATTTATCTAATTTTCTGCTAAGATCGGTCTAGAGTCTTAGCCATAAAGAAATAAACTGACACACAGCAAACTGCGTTTGCGTTGCCCATTAGTATGGATTTCGGTGGTGGAAGCTGAACCTTATCTCCGCGCCGGGTTCAATAAACCAAGGAGGCGAGCGAGTGAATCGCGAGAGCACGATTTATACGACACAATAACGCATACAGGTGTCGCGGAGCCCGGCGCCCCTTCAAATAGCCGCCGATGGGAACTAAATAGGAAAACGGCTCGTTAAACTCGAATATTGAAGCGTTAGACACGAACGATCGCAGATAGCGCTACACATCCCGGCCCCAATCACGATTTATTCCGCCTGTAAAAGGGCACCAGTAATGACGTAGGTACGGACCGTACGGATGCCTTTTTGTGGCATAATCGAAATCCAATTATTTCTGAAAGTAACTAAGATACCGGTCGGGAACACGAGTGGCGAGCCGTAAATCGACTCGAAGCTTGCAGCGCGCTCCGAATATGAATTATTCTCGGTGATTGTTCTTGCGGCCGCGTCATGGTTCATACATGAAGCGAGAACTAGTTTTTTCGGTGCGCCACACCGATCGTAAATCAAAGCGATTTCGTAAAAATTCTTGATTTCTACTCGCTTTGTCGTTGGTTTTTTATCGGCCACGGATTCTGTAGTTTTTAAACGGATTACATCTCTCGTTCGGAAACAGGCTCGCGATGTTCGTAGAACTATTTTCTAAAATTTAACCTTTTGAGGAGATTATTTGCCGCGTGATGAGTTTGAAAATCTCAGCTGCCTAGAATGAGGACTTTCGGTTAAAAGTACCTAAATAGGTTCTTACCAAGCTTGTGGTGACACATATAACGGTGGTCGGTCCGACCACTTTCTTAGGCATACTTCGCCGCTACTCAATAATTATCATCACTTAACCTGATATTGGTTTTCGGAAAGCGTGTAGCCGCAACTCAAGTAGTCCGATAACCAAAATTTTCGCTCCGAAATTTGTTTGGGCGAAGGATACTTTTTATCAATCGGTGAACTGGCTCTGAGCAGTAATTGGCCAGTTGGCGTGGCTATCATTCTGGGTTGCCATGCTCGGCCATTCGGGGAAACTCTTAATTGGTCCACCTTTTGTGACGTTCAATAACGCCGCTCGATAATAAAATGGCCAATTATTAGCAGATCGTTGTTTTTAATTAGCTGTTTGGTTTTGGAATTATTTGATGGGCCAGGACGGCATTCGCTGCGACTGCCAGATTTTTGGTTGCATTATGTAGTTATGGTTGTTACATCACTTTAAGATCTCCAACCATTCTTATATCGAGAATCGATCGGTTGGTAACTTTAGGTGTTTACATAATTCTTCGAGTGATCCTTTCTAAAAGAATTAGTATTTACCTTATATTCATTCTTTATATTCATATGTCTTAAGATGTTCAGCCATTCTGTACCATCATGAACTCTATTTATACAATTCAATGTTAAATGGAAATAATCGATTTATAAGTAGCTATTCTATTGTCCAGCGAATACCAAAGCAGCCACAGAACCGGCTGGTTTCTTCTTGGATTACAATTAAGTCTCTGAAGGTGACCGTGCTAAGTTCAACGAACAAAAAATAGCATTCATCGAATACTAAACGAAAGCAGCTCGACTGAAATTCTGCACCGAAAAAGTTCCAAAGCGATACTTATCAAGTGTTTGAAATGACACAACCGGATTCCACCCTTTGGACATGTGTTTTTTTGGTAGAAGCGAATAAAACTGACGAATTTCTCAATAAAAGAGGGATGTCCGGAGCGCCGTCACGTAGTGAGGGTTTTGGGTATTTAGAGCGGTAGAGTAAAAACTATTCAGGGGCCATTATTATGGCATTTTTGTCGTCTGACGGGGCGAGTGGTCGCGGCCATTACCGCGCGCTGGCGGGACGTCAGGGGGGGCTGTGCACTCCCCCTCCCCCCGGCGTGCTCACTCCCGCGCCATCCATCTTCGATATGCACATAAAGCGAACCGGACCCGTAACGACGGACCCACATTCCCGTGCTCTTAAATTTATTTATCTCTTTATTAATTCACCACTTTGAGTTTAATGTTTTGTGTGATTTTTTTTAGGGAATCTCTCGAGTTTACGTGGGACCTGGGGGCCGATTTTTGACTGTCTCACGCTCGACTTTTCACTCGATATCTGTCAAAACAAAAACACCATAGTTTTTGGACAGATCTCGAGTGAAACTCGAGCGTTCGACACTCAAAAATCGGTCCCCTGAACAAAGATTGCCCTCAATACCTACCTATACCCGAATATTACCTCGTAGCCTCTACAATATACTTATAGACTTATCGATATGTATTTTACTTTGTGGTCTTGAGATTGCCACCGGCCATTGCGGTTTGAATAATACCCATTGAAGCAATCATTAGCCATTCCTCAGTACAAAGTATATAATAAAAGTTCTTAAGCGTCTTTGTCCTTTAGGTAACGATTATAGCTTCATTACGTTTGTTATAAGCCCATAAATATCCCTATTTAATCCGTCTTATACACCTGTTCATTAACCACCAATGCTCAGTTATCTTAATAACAGTTATATTTTTTTACTGAATACGTTTAAGTCGGCACTGTATTGCTATTGGATTTGTATAAGGGCTTAAACGCATGATACGGGCTTGGGTATACAGACTTTTGTGTGCCTCTAGAAGTAGACCTTGTGAAATTCAATTAGATCACCTGTTCAGGTCTACATGTCCACGTAGGTCGTAAACTGGGGGTTGGCAAACGTGCAACGATACCTTTAATGAAGTGACTCGAACTCTCGTTTGGCCTTTTATAAGTACAGTTGTTGGTGTTTTCTTATGAAAAAGGACTTTGTTGAACATGGACATTTGTATATTTCGCTTATATCTTGAGAAGAAAAATAACTTTCATTGCGAAAATGTGAAAAGAAACACTTCAAGTAAAATGTTTCAAAAGAAACACTTCAAGTAAAATGTTTCATGATATACCTACTGGCGTAAAGTAAATTCACATTGCTTTTTACACCTTTGTATTAAATACTTACATTAAATGTAGTTGATATTAAGTTTTCCTTCTCTGAAGACTACTCCAGCGAGGTGTTAAAAACTTGCGAAAACTAATTCGCCAGATTAACCATGATTCATGATGAAGGAATGGAATGGACGCAATACAGAACTTACCGACCAAGGATCTTAAAGGATGATTCACGCTAGACCGTTCCGTGTCCGGGCCGGCCCGTTTTCTAGTACAAAAAATCGACAGACGCGCGACAACCGTCGATTTTGTTGTACTAGAAAACGGGCCGGCCCGGACACGGAATGGTCTAGCGTGAATCATCCTTTAAGATCCGTAATCGGTTTTAGTTCATATTATGCTTCCATTTCATTCCTTTCCATTTTTTAAAGTATATTAACGCTTAGTAAAATGAACACAACATAGGTACACCTTTACCTAGTTGTAACGCAAAACACAACACACCTCTACGCTACACGTACAATCGTACATGGTCCCGGGAGGAGCTTACTTGACAAGCTTGTTTACTGCCAGGCCTGAGTAAGATATACTGCCTATGCCAGCCATGCAAAATACTATTAACATTAACCAATTATAAGGGAAACTCTTCAGAGACCAAATACACCTACACACTATACAAATACTCCTTATTGCATCACTGCACGTCTCACACAAATGAATCTGTTATATAGAATTAAAATAGCAACATTTGTAGAGGTAGACAACAGGCGGTTGCGTATTGCTAAAGAGCGATCTCTTCCAGACAACCATATACTATCAAGGTTAACTTTGTTTTAGGCATTCAAAAGGACGCGCCTCTTGAAGTTTCCATTATGTCTGTTCCCAGATTTTTATACCAATATGGTGGTAAATGCATGTGGCTTAAGGAAGCGTACTGTAGCCAGACGCTTGCATTTCCAAAGGACCGACCCCTTATATAAGTAGAACCCGAGTCCTACTTAAATTATGTATAAAAAATATCGTTCCTTTCGCAATCAGACGTTGCAATTCTAAAACGCAGGTGAATAAGACACCAGTATGTAAATATTTAGGACCGGGGCTAGGCATGTGGAAGGTGGAAGCCATTGCGTAAGCTGCCCGACGCGTCCCTAATTGGAATACAATACTCCCCGAGTACAGGTACTGAACTGAAATCAAGGGCAAAACTGGAATACCAGTTTTGCCCTTGATTTCAGTTCAGTCTCACATGAGTATTTAGAAAATTCGTTTAGACTTTGCTACGTAATTCCTGCTATAAGAATGCTTATAACATTGTCAGCTAATAATCGCTTCAGTTGCTTCAGTTGTTTTTTATCGTGTCAAACTGGGACTAAGTATTCCAGAGTTTCTATTCGTATTCGTACTAAGTATTCCTATTCGTAAAAAGCGTCAAAGCAAACCCTGGATAACTAAAAAATTAAAATGTATGATTGGCTTACGGGACCAATTATTTAAAGCATGGAAAAGAAAGACGAACGACATGAACTTAAGATTACAGTATAATAGATATAGAAATAGGGTTAATAAATATATAACAAGGGCTAAAAACAAGTACAGAAAGGAAGAAATATTAAAGTGTAAAAAGAATATAAGAAAGATTTGGTCAAAAATAAATTTATGGACTGGTAGAGAAAAAATGGGTGTGGATGCAATTATTCTAAGATATTTGGGTAAATTAGAAACAACTGAAATAATATGTAAGACATTCTCAGAAACTTTTACCAAAGAAATTCTAAGTATTAAGCATGACTGTAATCATAAGTTCCTGGATAGATCGCAATATGTTAAAAGTAATGAAGTCTCATTGAGATTTAAAAAGGCGTGTCCAGATGATATAATAAAAATTATAAATAGCTTATGTATTAATAAGTCACCTGGACTGGATAAAATACGGATGAAAGATATAAAATTAGTTAAGCAAGATATAAGCAAAGTTTTAGCATTATTCATTAATTTGTGTGTGGAAAAGGGAGTATATCCCAACACTTTAAAATCAGCTTTAATACGTCCAATATACAAGCAAGGATCTCATACTGACTATTCTAATTATAGACCGATAGCGATCCTTTCCGTACTTAACAAAATTGTTGAAAAATATATAGTTGAACAAATCAGTACTTTTTTGGAACGCAATAGTATTATAACTAACTCGCAGCATGGGTTCCGGCGCGGGCGGAGCACGGCGACGGCGCTGGCGCAGTTCGCGGACGACGTCAACGAGTGTCTGGGGCAGCGGAAGCAGGTGGTGGTGGTCTACATAGACTTCAAAAAAGCTTTTGATACCCTGGAACACCACCAGCTGCTTCAGGCTATGGAGGAGTGTGGTATCGCGGGTCCGTTGAACAGGTGGCTGCGCGCATACCTCACGGACAGAACCCTCCAGACGGTCGTTGGCGGCGTCAGCGGAGCGCCCGCGCACGTCGCGTGCGGCGTGCCGACCGGCTCCGTTTTCGGCCCAATCGGCTACATTATGCATGTTAATAGTATGTGCAATGTGGTTCAAAACTGTAACATGTATATGTACGCGGACGACACATGTCTATTGTATGCGGATAAGGACCTAAATGTAATAGAAAACAAAATGCAGGAGGATTTCACTAATATCATAAAATGGGCGCACGATAACGGAATTGTTATCAATATAAGTAAAACCAAATGTATGCACGTGCGATCTCCGTACAGTAGACAGGTTAGCCGGCCGCCAAACATAACTGGCCACACGTATGAGTGTTTGCACAGCGCGCTGCAAAATTGTAAGTGTGAAAGTATCGAGGTAGTGTCAGAGTATAAGTATTTGGGCATGTTAATAGATTATAGTTTTTCGTGGAAAAGTCATATCAGTAAATTATGCGACAAATTAAGAGTTGTACTGATAAAACTTCACCAATTAAAATATGTACTAGATAGGGCCACAATGTTTACTGTATACTATGCGCTGGTAGATTCTCTGCTTTCCTATGGACTGGCATGCTATGGCAGGACATTTAAAACTTATTTAGACAAGATTAAATCATTACAAATACGCTTTATGAAACTATTAGTGGACAAAAAAACTAAATCTCGTTGTAAAAGTAGTGACTATGAGGATTTATTCTTGGAATGCCGTATGTTGCCGGTTCATGAGCGGGTTATGCTATTGTTAGCTTTAGAGCAGTTCAATAAAGATGAATTTAAAGTGTATATAAATCAACCTAGAGTAACAAGAAAAATGAGTAAAAAAATGTTAAGAGGTGCCAGTTTGTGGTAATAATTATTATGGACGACGAAGCAGGAAGTATTTAGTCCCCAAAATTTATAATGAGATACCGTATGCTGTAAAAGAATGTAAAACATTTAGAACGTTTAAAAATAAAACGAAACAATTTCTTTTAAACAAAATAAAAGCAAAAGTGGCAATGTAATTTGAGTATTTAAAAAGATCAAGTGTATCGTTCTAGCGATAAGACCGCCTGTTGTTACCTACTAGCTTTAAGGATTATTTATGTTAATCACTCATTTATGGTGCAATAAAGAATATTTATTATTATTATTATTATCTATACCTAAAGTCTAAACCGCATGGATGTAAAATATATATTACAAGTTATCATATAAGTCAACTCGTATATGTACCTAGCTATAGTAACTTTGGTAATGCGTATTGTGCAAACCTACCCATCATTCAATGTAAGGGAGCCCCTCTGCCAACAAACTGTCCTGCAGTTTGGCAGAAGAGAAAAATTGTTAACCAAGGGTTGTTTCGTAAATAAATTTATTATTTATTTATTTATTTATTTATTTGTTTAAACCGCTCGCGTGGTCGTGTCGGAGGTTTCCAATGAATATTCTCCAGGCCACTCTCCAACCGCGCACTCCTATCGCCTTATTGGGCCCGTCCTATAAATCCACAGGCAGTTGAAATAAAATCCTCATTTTATTACATGCTGTAACATTTATATAACCTATACCTGTATAAGTGATAAGATAAGGATGTTTTATTTATTTATTTATTTATTTAAACTTTATTGCACAAAATACACAGAATTGTACAAATGGCGGGCTTAATGCCAAATGGCATTCTCTACCAGCCAACCATTGGGCATTGGGTTTTGTATAAATAACAATTAATGATCAGCGGGGTAATCACGTAATTTTTCGAACGTACGGTACGATCGATCTAAATGTCAATCCCATACTAAAAATGACATTAAAACATGCCTTCCGTACGTTCGAAAAATTACGTGATTACCCCTCTGGTGCCAATTTCTGACATAAATTGTTCAACGCTTATAGAGACTTAGCAATTTAACTTAAGAATCCCCTTACACACAATAGTTACAGCGATATTTCAGACTAGCTTTTTCCCGCGACTTATCCGCGTAACTCGTTTTCGTGTTAGAATTTTAAAACATTCAGCGCGGGGTGTCGGGTTCTCCGTTCGTAGACAGTTTTCGCTACAAAGCAGATAAAACATGTTATCGGCTACGAGCGTAGCACGTAGCACTCGTCGGCGGAGAATGCTATTGCAGTACTTTAGTCGCTTGCCTATCGCTTTTCCATACAAACTCCCACACCCTCAAGGGATGATTTCTGGGATTAAAAGTATCCCATGTCCTTTCCCGGGACTCACACTATCTCCGTACCAAATTTCATCTAAGTCGGTTCTGCGGTTTAAGCGTTAAGAGGTAACAGAGAGACAGACACTATAATAATAGTATGGATAAACGCTAGCCGTTACTCGCCTCGTGACAGATAACTAGTTTCAGAATTAATTACAACCCAACTCCATTTTATTATAAAATGGCTATCTTATCTGAAATGCTATTGAAGCTTGAAATTTCAATCAAAGGCCCCATAGCCGCGGACACATTATCAACGCTGATTGCCAGATTGCTGCCTAATTACTCGCTCAATCTAGATGTAGGCTTCTACGTAGTTAGTCTAATTTGCAATAGCTTCCCGTTAATTGATCCCAGTGGTGTTAGTTACGATAATAGACAATAAATTGTTTCCATCATTAATCTAGACGTCCGCTTCGTAGCGTCGTCCTAGAATACGGTCCGTACAGGGTATAAGGGTGAATATCCACGGTGGATAATCCACTATTGGCCTATACCACAAAACTTTACAAGTCCACAATTCGACAAAATTGTATAATTTTCCATAGAAAAAGTTACCAAATTTGTCGATTGTACGCTTGTAAAGTTTTGTGGTATAGGCCCCGGAGATCACACCTATCTAACTTTTGAATAGGTGTTGAAACTGGATCCAGATTTAAAAATACAATCTCACTGGAAACTCTCTGGATCGGAAAAATTTAATAAAGGTATCAGACACTGGTTGCTCCAGATAGTATCCTTCCGAAGATTCTTTCCAATACGCGAAAGCATGGATTTATTCTTTTTTAATTCGCTGGTGCCAGGCTCGCCCTCACACATCCGTATTTGCCCGAGAACGTGAGGCACGCACTAATTAACGTTCAACGTGAAACTTCGTCGTGTTACTTAACCAATCAAACACGAGCCGTGACAGCTCATATATCTCCCCCATTTATGTCCCCACTGGTAGTTCCTGTAAGGGCACGGTAGGTCTCCTTAAATCGGTCGTTTCGTAATAGCGTGCCTAAAGGCGGCTCCACATGGATCTGGACATACAGAATAATTATTTGCATGTGGAGATTCGTACCTGGGAGAAACGGAGTACGCGCGCCTACAAAATGAAAAATAGCAATACAATGAGGATAGTTAAAGTGTATCGCATTTTATGTGCATAATTTACTTAAAACGGTAAACTGTTTTTACATAAATAACTAAGTTACCAAACAAGGGATTGTTAATCGAGTCCAACTAAACAGGAATATATTACGCTACAATGCGATACAGGTATGTTTTTGCTAAACTACTCGTCTCGCGGATGTGCACCAAGCTTAAGGTTCGCACGTAACACGGCCTTTTATTAGGTGGAAATTCTGTATACGGCACTACACTCAAGCATTGGGTGGAAACTTATGTACTCGGCTCCGGTGTTTATTACACTATGCGAAATTTGTACCTGTGTTTTAGACATAGCTGGAGGAACGTGTGAGGGTACACGTTAAATTAAGGATTAGTTAAAATCTTTTTTTAAATTTGAGTAAAATGTTCTCTAGGTGAAGATCATGTAGATGAAGAGGCAAATTTCATTAGGTATTTCCAGTACGTGGGTGAGTATGCAGATAGTGTTAACATACCTACATATTGAAACGTTGAAATTATGCGGCATCCGATGAAATTAATGTATGCTCTTATTTGCGTCAAGAACTTGACTATGAAAGTCAAGACCTCAAGATATACGAGTACATATTTTAATTTCATACTCGTAAGAAGTTTTAAGTAGAATACTAAATTAAAATAATCTTGCTCCATTCGTGCATTCCATAAGCTTTTAACTTTTAAATTCCAACCCTGGATGACCACCAGCGCCGTAAGCGTCACTATCATCTAGGGATTCTAGGGCATCTAGGCTGAAGTGGTCATCTTCAATACTAATCAAACCGTTTTACTGTATATTTCACCAACTCCATATAGTTGCTTCAAACAATCCGGTTATGCGTTTATTTGACTATGCATTTAACAGTCACGTGAAGAAATCGCGTTGGGCATATCGAATGCGACTTTTACAGGTACGCCGTTCTCCCGTGCCGCCGTGCTTTAGGGTTCCGTGAAGGAAAAACAAATATATCGAGTGAAATTTACATTTTTCGTAGTTTAGGTATGTCTAATGTTATACAGTTAAGTGAAACCAATCAGTTAAAAATGGAATGGTTCAAAAGAGGTTACTGAGTTTATTCGTGCTAAAACACTCATCGTTATGCAAATTCGGAAGATACTTAGAAACTTATATTCCAGTAACTGCATATAAAAGTCGTCAGAAAAATTATTAATAAGCAAAATCACCTTATGTGAGGCTTTGGTTGCACTTTAAACTACCCCGAAGAGTGAAGAAATAAATTGTAAATTTAATACAAAGTTGGAAGTAATACAAAGTTATCTTTAATTTCAAAACGGAATATTCTTGTGTATTATTTACAATTTTTCGACAGAACCCGATTGACAGAGGACAAGCCTCCACAAAATCAATAATTTAATCAACCGTTTCGTCTCTTGGATATTAATGTGTTATTGTCATGTAAACAAACGTTAATGTCTACATTATTCGTACCGCTCTTTATTGTTCACTAAACGTGTCTTGCCGTGCATTAGTTACGCCCGTTACGTCTGAAATAAACGTTTTGATGGATGAGTTGGCAGCTGAAATGCATTTAATCTGCCCGATTGGCTTTTCCTTTGAGTTACAGTTGCAAGTTCCAACTGCAAATTGAACTTTTCATTTATTCCGAAGTATGAACTCGTCTACGTTTCCGCTAACTTGAGGTGGATTTTTCTTTTAAAGTTTTAATTCATGAAAAGGAAGGTGAATTTCAGTAACGAATTTGATTGATGTATGGGTTTCCTTCTTCCGTTTTCATTTTGCACTATTTTAAATGGGGTTTAAAATTGCAAGTAGGTATCTTCACAGTCTTCCCTTAAACATTAAATGCATTGAATAGCATAGAGATTTTAGTATTTAGATACAAGGAATTCAAACCTAACTATTTAGCTTCGCTTCATTTCTACCTCTACCTAAAACACGGGTTTCCTTAGCTTGCAACATTTTTGATCTTTTCAGTTCTAGCTGTTGGTGTCCTAAAAGCTAGCTGTAATTTTAATGGTACTAAGCGCCTTTTTTTAAGACGTATTGTGATTGTATTACAAGTTCGTTTTTGAAATAGGTATTTGGTCAAATAATCAATAAACCTAGCACATTCACATTGGAGAAATAGTCGAAACAAAGAATAAACGAGGCCTGTATTTTATTAGAAAGCCCTGTTTTGTGCACCTACGTACTCATTACAATCGCCAGCATTGTTCGCTAACAAGCCCGCTAACCGCGCCCCGGCACGACAGGACCCGCTCCTCTCACCAGGATATTAAGGTGAAGTTTTAAAGTAACAAAAAGTTAGGTTTTAGTCCAAAATTGCTTCTGATTATATAAAAACTGCAGAAAGTTTGCAGAAATGCATGTTTATGTACGTATACCTATTATAGGACAACAGAGTCATTATGATCAGGAGCCTGTTTTGCGTCCTGCTGCTGGATCCAGGCTTCTGCTCATAGATCAGAGGGACTTCATAATTGAATTTCTTTGCAGTGTACATATATATGCATATGATTATGCAGGTGTGCTCATGTTGTCTGCTTTTCTTCATGATTTTTCTTCACCGAATTTCCTTCACCTTATTTATGAAACAATTTCTGATCCCAAACTAAAAAAATATTAAGTAGATCGGCAATACATACTTTTATAATGTACCTAATGCATAGCAATTACGTCTCCTGAGATATCTTCTAAGTTTCTGATGACGGCAATTTATGACTTTGTCGTCACACAATATTTAAAGAACCGTAACAATTATAAACGCAACAAATATTAGAAATACAGTTAACTTTCCTTAAAGAAATTGTTTTGTTTCACACAAAAGACTAACAGTAAGTGTAGTTGGACTGACCGTTGTGCAACTTTCTCCCTTTATCCACACACAAAGGTAAAAGTTAAAATGATTGTTCCTACTTTTACGATTTGCTATAATAATGTACGGCTATGACCGTTAAGTTTTTTGCTAAAAGCTTTCGTACAGTTTGTTTGGGTTGCGCAAAATGAAGCCATTGTTCGTAGTCAATGTATTTTTTAAAGACAGGTAGTGCTATTGTTTACGCGAAAAAAAGCCAAAATCGGCTTAGAGAATATAGGTCAACAATTTGCTACAAGGACGGCTGTATCATTTTCATATTTTGAGTGAAAAAAGCATTAAGGTATTAACCGTAATGGAAAAAGTATATACCTATCCAGAAAAGTGCGTAAATCGTTTGATTTGATCGTGATGAGGAGTCATAAATCATACTAGAAATACCTACATAATTTTTTGCCTGAAGATTTTGTTGATTTTAAAACATTTCCGCCAATTAACTTAATTATTTGAAATGTTGAACGTTCACTAATTGCAATTTTGTGCGAATTACATTGATTTTTTTCTTTAATTTTCTTTTGCGTGTCATGTTAAATGTTCCTCATTAATAAATAACTTACAATACATGTCCCTGCTAACTCCTACAGCGCAGTCGCACCCTTTCATTTCATTTCAGTTTCAATGTATTTATTTGCTAAATACAACTTAATGGATAAAAATTAAAGGAATTTTTAAATCATTATCAATCAGGTACAGATAAAAGGAAATTTCAATCAGTATTCTATTCGTACGTACTTGATCTTCACAATACCTAAATTTTAGTCTATAACCTAAGCTATTCTGCAGGTCTGTCTGTGCCTGGTAACAATGCCCTATTTCAGTTCAGATAGCCTCAATACGACTTTCTATTATTCACTTAGTTCGATATCTGAAATACAAGTCTGTTATCTAAATCTGGATTTATATGACATTCTTGACATTAATAGGTTGTCATGACTTGAGTAATGTGTGTTCTTTTAGGTAATAGAATTTAGGCCACGTACTACAAGTCAGATAATATCTTAATTCTTCCAACAAGATTTCCTCATATGTTGGATGGTAGCTGTATAGAGGTTTATTTACGAGACCGAGGAAGAGAAACGTGCGTATATTGTATTATATGAGTAGAAAGACTGGTTGCTAGAATAGGTGGGAGTTATATGTGGGAAGCCTGACTCGTCACCTCTGCGATGTTCCATTTCCTTTTATTGTCCGTATAATTTATTTCTGTTTTCACTAAATAGTTGTTTATAAACGTTTTAGCTAACATTTCTGTTGAGTATTTTGGTCTTCAAGTAACAAATCACAGTTATGACATACGGACACAGAAGACGGTTAATATTTTTCATGTACAAAGACATCAATCAGCCTGCCTTTACATCACTTTTTATCACCAAGGACATGTATCGCGAATTTCACATCAATACAAGGTGTCCCAAGGCTATGTGATCGGCGAGCAGCATATATACATGATGCTCAGTAGGTAGGTATATAGCTAGACGTTTGGCCCTATATCACCTAGACCTAAATTTACCCGTTGTTAATTTGTCACGGTGAATTAGCCGGGTGGGGGTAAGTGATAGCTCGCACGTTGCACCCTAGCGGCAATATGCTCGTAAATGTCGTTCGGGGCCAATTTAATACCTAACAACGCACCTAGATCACTATCTGGCTCTGTTTCTGTTTTGGATACAGTTTTTCAAGTACCTACCTAACCTACTATTTACGTGAAGAGATATAATAGTTCGATAATGTCGTTGGTTGCCCCATGGAACGGTATGTTTACCTATTTTTTTGGTTATCAATAAATGTACATCTTAGTCTGACTTAGTGTTAAATCGAGTATTCATTCCCATTCTCAAAATGAGAAAATGAGTTTTTTTCTGTTGGAAGTTCTCTTGGAAGTGGTCGTTATTCTGCTGGAAAGAACTCTTTTGTTGATGTTATATTTCTGTAAATTTTATCCATTGATCTGAATTAGCAGATGCTGACTTGCCTAACGATAAATTATTAGAAAAATCTAATTCAAATGCCTAAGTTGCAGTAAAGCCATTACTTATCTCAGTATCGGTATAGGTCTACAAGATCCTTAGATAGATTGAGTACAAAGGTACTGAGGTTACAACAGGCCAGCTGACGTATCGCTCGGCGAGCTTGTAGCTCATATTGGCATTGTCTGCGGCCGGTACTGAATCATGCCAGGCCAGATCCTATTGCGGAACTGTACTTTCGATAGTGATTTTATTTTAATTGTCATTTTATCTAACGAGATTCTGGCGGCATCGTCGTAGTATATCTGATATTATGATGATAGTATGTATCTGTGATTTAAATGATTAGAGGTACCTATATAATTTTCTAGTAACAGTTCGCAGATAGTAGCCAAAGTAGCCGAATATATCGTAACACATCCTTATTCTTACAGTATGAGGATTTCTTAAGATATGTATAGTATATACATAAATGTGTGTCCATCTTTATCGTTCAATTCAATTGTTTTTTTACGTAAAAGCAGCTATCGTCTTTTCTTACAAGATATTTGATATTACAACATCTTAACACCATGCACAAACGGCACAACAGAGTACCTACTATAACGCAAAAACTAAAACATCATACTGGGAATCTTTGCTTTAGTAATTTTCAAAACAAAACTTTCGTCACAGCATGCCTGTAGTCACGTTTAGAAGAAAATAAACTCTTTAGCCAATTTAACTGCGGCTTTTAATTCTACGCCCCCCATTGTGACTCCGCTGGTCCACTCCGAAATGGTTCCGTGCTTCCCCGTAAAACACTTCTATTGAATAAAAGCCTTGCGAACCACACATTTGCGTGAATATGAGATGTTTATCCTCCTAATTTAATGTGGTCTTTATGATATAAATTGTACTGTGAGTTAATGTGAAAATTGCTGGTGATATCAATATCACATTCTTTGTTGCACGGACGTTTGCTTTCATTGCAGTTTTTACGTAGTTCCGTCTTTATGAACTACAGTCTTAGTACTGCCTCTTTAATATAAAATTGTAATACTCTGGTTCTAATTACTAAATAAATTAAACGTAGAGTAACTGTGTAAATTAAGATATCGATTCCCTACATGCAATAAATACAGATATAATCAAAGTTTCACTGCACCCTTAAATATAAGAAGACATAGGTTAGGCACCTATATCTTTTGTGTTTAAAGATGCAGTGATACTTTTATTATATCGATATGTATTGCATATAGGGAATCGATATTTTAAAACAATATCTGTCAGAATGTTAACTGATGCTTTATCTTGTGTTTATTACATGATAAAAGCGGCAACACTACGCTGCAGAACGCTAGTTAAACCCTTGTCTAACACTGAACAGGCAACGAACCCGACTGTCGATACGTCAACGTATATACACGTTGTCAGTATAGGCCGTAACGTGTGTGGCTCGAACAATAGGTCCGCAGATCAGTTACGTTTGTTAAGCCCTGTCTGTCCGTCCGTCAGCGGTTTATTGGACATACAGAGATTGAAGTGATAGCTGGCTCGTGCGCCCGCGCCCGCCAACGACGGCGGAATTAGGGGAATGTTCTTGTTAGTGCTTGTCGCTTGCGGATGTTGGGTTCAATATAACTAAACGGTTTTCTGAGGTTTACGCCGTTAATCGTTGCCATAATGGTTTGCCATGACTGGCTAAAGAAGCTTCGAAAGGGGAAACGATTAAAATAATACAAGCTACAAGTAATATATTGTACCATTATATTTGCACTTAGGTAATAAATAATTAGTATAAATAATGTAACTATCTATGACTTAAATACTTATACACGGAAATATGTCAAGTTCATTTTTCACAGATTTTTCATCATGATTTTATTCTCCCTGATTGCATTTCAATATTCACACAGTCGTTTTATGCCATGAGAAATGTGTGCATATATAATTGGCTATGTTTCTATATTTATAAACGTACCTTCCTAAATATTCGTCAATAATCGTAATTTCAATATTCGTCATCAAACCAATCCCGTTCCGCATTTGACAGATTTATACACTGGTGACTAAAAATATATCTTTCCGCACAATTCCGCTTGTTTGTCCGCTTTCCGCTGATACACGCATAAATCCGGCCATTCCGTCACATAATATCGCAAGTCCCTTACGAACGCAGCCGACTTAAGTTCTTTTAGAATGGGACGCATAAATTGCGCGGAAAAGCCAAATTGCAGCGATGCCTCACGGCACTCTGGTAAAAATTGTGTGTTTTGTGAACAAACGTGGTTTCTATACAATTGTGGTTTATCACAACTACATGTCTAGTTGGACATATAAGTGTTGGTACTAAAGTACATTTGTGCGAGGGGTCTTGATGGGACAAGCTCGATTTTTTTTATACGACGACAGTTGCAAAGCTGATGGTATGCGGACGCCGCAGCCTATAGACGCTCGCAACTCCTAAAGTGTCACGTGCGCGTTGCCGACCCTTTATAAAATTTGAGGATTCACTGTGTTGACAGCAGAAGGGATAAAAAGTCCCTCGCTCTCAACACAGTGCATCCTCGGGAGCTCTGGCAACCTTGCTCACCTCCACGAAAACAACACTACATACTTGTATTGTAAATAGTGTTATTATGGCTGACGTCTTCTGCAAGGCGGAGGTACTTCCCCAGTTGGGCTGCTCCAAATTCGAGCATAAGATGACATTTTGCTGTGCCCTACCTCTCTTAAATCTCTCTCTCAATTATTCATACTTAGTGCATAATAATCAAACTTATTTTAAATGTTATCGCCTTTTGGGTAATGTAAAACATTGCGATTGTCAATTACAAGAGAACGGAATTCAAATAGGTACCTAGAACAATTTGCATCCTAGATATTATTTAAATTAATGTTACAAAACTTAAACAAAGCATTGTTTATTTACATTTCCATTGGTCGTTATCTAAGATTTAGTAACCTCAGCTACTGCAGCAATCTTTTATCTCCAAAGTTCACAATTGCATTCCCCGCTGCACCGCCAGATTAATCCCTCAAAGCCGCCACAGCGCCAACGCTGATAAACTGCAAAACTAATGCCGCGCGATAGCATTACGATGCAAACTTTTTCAGTAACTGCCGAGGCCAAAATCGAGTAAAAAGAATCGAATAAATTGGCGTTTTTCAGCCCCATGCGATATTGGACGATCGGCCCATAAATCTGAATAGGTTTAACGTTATTAGTTCGCAAACGCTTTCAACTTTCCGGGGTAGGTACATTACGATTAAAATTTTCTCTCAAAGGACTAAAGGTTGACCACATTAAAGTTTGCAAAATTAAGAAGTTTCTCAGCTGACCTACAAATCTCAATGCAAAGGTCTCGCAGACGAGTTTTTACAGAATAAAACCGAATACGACGTTATAACTGCCTTAATAACCAATATATGTATTGGCAGATTGAAATAGAACTTTAATCATGATATGCAGCGTATATGATATTCGCATTATAGGTAACATAACAGCGGGATTCTCTTATGATGATTTAGTGTTGTACGCGACACTGCTGGATGGATTTACCGCCGTACGAACGGATTATGTGGGCGAGAGCAAACACGGGGCACTGGACGCCATATTGTTATTTATTGCCAACTTTTGATTCGCGGCTTTATCACCGCTTAGTACGGGGGATGAATTTAAAGGCGCAAATAAAAACATACCTAAAGTTACGTGATTACGCTGTTTCGGTTTAAATTTGCGCGGCTTTGAGTATTCTCCGAGTAAAGCGATTGTGTATTTAACATCTTGTCTTTTGTACACTGTAATTTCCGTAATGTAGAAATTAACCTATCCCGTGATTATACGTCATTTATATCTATTATACTTGTCTATAAATTATGTTAATAATAGCTACCTAAGGCCTGGGTAATTTACTTTGTTGGTCGCTAAAATACACTTAATAACGCAAAAAAAACGAAACTTAAGGATTACATATACTCGTACACACACAGCTTTGATACATTTGGTTGATGTAAATATGGCTGAAGGTTCCTGTTCAGCTATTTATATTTTGGGCGATCGTAGGCAATATGAACTACACGAATATAAATTGCAATTACTGTGCCGCAATCTCTGCAACATATTAGTTAATAAACCTGAAAATGCTTCCAATGTTTCCCCTAAACAATTCTCCGAGATAAATGAGATAAATAAGATATGTAATAAATCATCTGCGCCCATTTCCTCGCTCGCAACAAAATAACGGGGAGGCTGGAAAATTATGACAAATCATGCATTAAACATGGCGAATAAATGTTTTCTTATCACGTACCTATTCGTGTTTTGATATTAGTTTTCCTTTATCTTTATTGACACAGGTTTGGGGGAACATTTTTATGGATGTTGTAGTGTGACGTGATAGGTTAAGTCGGGTTTCTGACCATGAATGCTTGCAGGTATAACTACACTTTTGCACGGGTATGTTTTATCAAAACAAAACTTTGTCTTACATTTGAAAATAGGACTTTGTTGAAACACCGTAAGTTTTCCAGTAACAAGACTATGCAAAACGTTTAATTGCCGTCTACATCAGTCTATTTAAGTAAACAAAAGATACAAGGAACCAAGTCCTGAATGAAACTGCAACTACCAACGTCTCAGCGTTGAATTCAGACTGCAAATCTGGAATATTTATTTCGAATGCCGGCAAAATCTCGGCGCATCCTTGCCTTGGCTCAACTACGAAACTTACAGTTAAGCATAATGCACACAGGATTTAAGTTAAAGCCAAGAATCGGAGTCATAAAATATACGTAGTGTTGGAGAATACAATTTATCCTCATAATATTTCAGGAATAGTTTTCGACAATTTGTCTATAACGTGCTACTTATCATCCACTCAAAAATCTGTGAATTCAGACACCGTAATGAAACAGAAAACATAAAGACTTGAATTGGAAAAAGGAGTCTACTAAAAGCGACATAAAAATGTGTTCAGCGATTTACATCTTATGAAAAAAACATGCCAACAATTGAGTTAGGTTAGGTTGAACTCCACCTGACTGAGTTTTCCTTTATAGGACCATAACTCTATTGAACGTTCTAACTTGAGTAATTACCACTGAAACTGTAAATCAATAATGACATATGACGCATAATAAGAAAGAAAGAAAGAAAACATTTATTTACTGCACAAAAGACACAGATACAAAAATAAAGTAATTCTAGTTTAATGTGCAATTTTCATCATCCCTCGGTTTTTCACTTTCATGCATAATTATTTTATGGTTCTTCAGACTTATCTCTTGAACTAGATTTTTCTCCATATGTAGTAAGTATGGTTTGCAATTCATCAACCCGAATCATATATAGGTCTATTGAATAAAATGTTTTTTTTTTTTATTATTAAAAACGGGATTGCTCTTGGCCAGCATCTAGCCAAAGGGTGCAAAGACGAGGCTAATGATGAAGCGAACTCACCCAGGAGATGCCTATTCATTGCTTATTTAATTTTTATTCATTGTTTTGAGTAACGTTAATGTAATCAAGCCTTAACCTCGTCTGAGATTTAAGTCGGTCGTCAGACGGCGCGGCGCTGCGGTTTCTTTGCTTAAGTCTGACTTAACTTACAAAGCAACGCCCAACTCTGTTGAATACCAACTTTCCAGGTGACTTAGCTTTTGTATCTTTCGGTCATTTAAATTTTTCAAACGGATTCAAAGTTTTGAAGGAGGATTTGGTCCGGTTACGTTTGGTGATATCTTAGTTAAAAGGATTATGTACCTAAGTAGGCTTTACGTATTTCTTATCTAAGTGGGTTGCTTGGAAGATTACCATTTGCTTATTTTTAATTCCCTGTAGTGTCGTGCTAGGCTTACGGTGCCTTTCCACTTGAGCTATGCTATTTATGCTATATTTTCATACCTACATTTGACACGCAGCTGGAGCTGGAGCTATGTGTGAAAACATAGCATATAGCATAGCTCAAGTGGAAAGGCACCCTTAGAGTCATTTGGAGTAGTTACATTACTACTCCGGTTTCATAAAACATTTCTTTTAATTAAAATTTGTATTTAAATATGTACCAGTTATAACAACTATCGTACTGTAACATATAGTTCATAAATCTAGTAAAGATACTACTTCTTTTCCTATTCAAGCTCCTAAACGGAATTTTAAATAGTATTAAAATATTCGTCGCCAATTCACCAGCATTACTTATCATACCCTATTAGTACTTAGGTATTAATTAGTATTTAGTCCACGTGCAGAATGTTTAGTGTTTATCCATAGAATACAAGTACATATGTATCGATCTTCCACTCAATGGATGTCAATGCGTCATAAAATACGCGTAAATGGTTAATACGATAGATTCTTGTGTCAATAGCTGATCGCCGCGTTATGAAGTGGGCTTAAGAGGCCATCAATTTAATGAAACCCCCGCGAAGTATTGCAACTCCACGATTTTATTCCAACTGATACTTTATTACACCTATTGAGGTAATCTGTATGGTTAGCATCTTAATTAACTGTTTGTAGATTTATTGGTACATGCTTCTTCTTGATTTGGTTTCCTATAGTATACTAAACCTATTCCTATACTAAACCTAGATGCATTCATTCACATACGGTCCAATCTTGTCTCTCTATCATGTAACTCTGTTTCGATAAATGTTTCCTTATTTTAACAAAAACTGACAATTACTTTAACAAAAACTTTTTAACAATAATTTGTTTTAATAATTAAATACCTAATAATCACTGCTTACAGTTTAATTCCAAAGAAACGCGTTTGGTGAAGCGCTTGCTGTCGGTACCAACTGCCTACCGCTCCGTAATAATATGAAATTGCGCAAGATTGCGACCGATGCGGTATGATTCGCCTTTACTAAGACAAATCGCAAATTGTCGGCTCGACAGCCCTCTCGGAAGGTACGATTTGTCTTTACCATCGGCTATAGTTTAATAATAAAAATAATAATAGCGCAGTGAAGACGTATTTTTTAGGATCGAACAAAATACTTAAATGTAAAAAATGCCGCACCAAACGAAAACAAAATCTATTTATACTACCTACCCACTGAAAATGTGTGGGATCAATTTATCTGTCACATCTATCAAGCTTATAAATTAAATATCACAATAAAAATACAAAATGTTTTGGCTAAAAATGTCAAATTATAAATTTATGTGTCCGTGAAATGCTACAGGCTATATAATTTTATTTTACACCTCGTGAACAATACGTCAATTTTTCGAAAACTGCCGTGTAATAAAGTACGTTTTTTGCTACCGGTCACTTTTTTCATAGACAAAGGCCACCTTAAAGGCATAACAATGGAGTTTTTATTAAAACTATAAGATATTGTTGCGCGCTCGCATGAGATTCATACGGTTTAATTTACTTGAGACAGTACAGTAACGCGAACGCGGAGAAAGCCGGCGGCCATATTTCAAAGTTTGACAGCTACAAGTTCCGAGCAATATGGCGGCCTCGCCACCCAATGAGGGACTGCCCCGTCACGCGGTGCGTTCCGTTCCTAACTTAGATACATTAATCACCTCTGATTTATCGGGGAAGGAGTGACACATTTTATATTCTATTTTCGAAAACTCTCGAGTTTTTCAAAACGAGACGCCTGAGAGACGCGACAGCTGCATCTTGTTAGCGTCGGTTTCAGCTTTGTGTTAAAATTATTTGCGTGAATGGATTCGTGAAACTATTTTAAAACTCGCGCCCCCTTTTCTGTCCAAATATAATTGTCTTTGTTGTATGAAAATTGCACAAATAATAATTATTCGCTTCAATTGATATCGATGTATCGTTGATTTATTGCTGCATTTGCTTTGAGCATTCGATTATATTCATCATCGGAGTGTTCGGATCGATTGAGATCTCATTTTGGATGCGGCTGTAGGTCGGCACACGAGCACTAATGTTTTTTAAAGTTGGTTTAAGGCATCTGCTGCCTAAATTTAATTTTGAAAACGGCGGCGGTCGGCGCCCCTTCCAGAAGAAATAGTCTGAGGCTTTCACGTGTCACATACGTCAGGGTTTGGCTTAATCCTTTAGGGCCATCCAATTTTTATTGAATTAACTCTGATCTATGGGTTGATATTGAACCAATATATCGAGAAGTGGCAGTAACTGAATGCGAATATTGTCTTGGGGTACATATAAAATTTGGCAGGGTCAACGTTTAAGAATTCAATGAAGACATCATTTTAAAATAAAAATCGAAACTTTAGATCATTTTAAAAAATATTGCTCCGTTTTTATCGTTTAGTTTGCTCATAAAAACTGCCATTACTGGCTGATAAATAACACGTGATTTAAAATGAAATCAGACCGCACGACACGCTCAGTAGCGCACCCAAAAATATAAGAACGTGTAATTGCAGCGCTGCATTAACGGGAGCTCTCTCGATTTCGACACTTTTATCGAAATGTCGATCTCGGGCCATCATTTAGCAATTTGCATTTACCGAAATTATCGTCTAGGGGTACACCAGAGCTGAACCAAACCGGGTTTCGGTGCGGTGCAAAAATGATAATTCGAAATTCGACGGTCGAGAGCACCATGTTTTTCGTGGCAGGTTATGTTTCGCAATTATTATAAACGGTGTTGTTGATCGGATACATATATTGGTTATGTAAAATGTAGTATTCAGTATATTAAACATTTCTACGAGCAGAACTGCTAGAAATAATGATCGGTCGACAAAGTGTTAATTTTTAGTCGGCAAATAAAAGAAAAATATAAATAGTTCACTTTCCCAACCCAAAGATTGTTTCCTACCCTACGTGAATCACTAAAAAGTGATGCGAATATGACCGAAAACTGCTGTTGAATTATTTGAACTTTACCCCTAGAAATTACCTGTTCACGCCTTCTAAGACTATGGTATCCGACCTCGATGAGGTAGGCGCTATTTTCAATCCCATCGAATTTGTTACACTGCCTACCTACGTAGGATAGTGAACGCCCAGCTTAATTGCTTTTTAATTGAATTACCTGCAATAATGCCTAGATGGCCATCTAGTAGAATAACCGACTACGTCGGTCTGAGGACACCTACGAAGTACATTAATTGTTGGACTGACCACAAAAGGAAGACACTTTTAAGAATTCAGACCAAGAAACATTTTGATTTCATCATCGATAAATTCAAAAAGATTCCTAAATTAATTTCTTATTTGAAACTCGGTATTTGAAAGCAACTAATAAATCTGTTTCATTTCATCATTGATAATTTGTCAATAATAAAATATTATGTCGCCATAAGTACTCAAACTCGCAAATAAATAATATTCTTAGGTATTTAGATATCGGCGAATCCATTCTCAAAGCGGCGTATCGATTATACACCTATAAAAAGTATATACCTATAAAAACCACTCGATTGTCCGACGAAAGCCTTGCTTCATTTCAAACCTTTCAGTCAATTAAGCAGTGGCTGAGTACTGGCCTAATGTATTATTCATATTACGTTTTTGAGATAACAAGCGGCCTCTTAAGTCGATACACATCTAGTGGACTGATTGGGAGTCCGCGCTGCAGCCTTTAGCCGCGATGTCCTATTAAAAGTACACAGCGAGATGTGCCGTGACTTCCGTGTCTTTCAGGATACTTAGCGTTCGAAATCTCATTCATTATCGTTAGTCAGTTGGTTTGGCGTCGGGTAAATAAATTGGCTTATCATTAATTTCGTTAAGTTAAGGAAAATCTAGATCCATAATGGCAATTTGACTAAACAATAATAGAGTTAACGTTTGCCAATATTAGTCCAGAATTTTGGCATTTAATGTCGAACTAAGCATTCGAGTAGTTATGGCCGAATCGGAACTAAAAGATGCGTATTGTAGCTTGTAGCTATATAGGTGTGTATGCAAAACTAGGCAACTTCTGCAAAAAGCAATCGAAGATCACAAAGCGCTTTTACATCACTTTATTTGCAGTTACACCCAGTGTAATAACGCCGAGTATTGGTACCGTAATTCAACGAAGCGTTTATTTAAATATTAATTCAGGTATCAATAAACCGGCAGCCGTGAACGCATCTATAGCACACTCGGTCGGGACCACCCAAGTTGTAGGTCCTCCTCTCTCATACACATGTACTCGTACCTACAGGTACAGGCTCGAAGTGTACACGAAATTCTCACCGGATTGTCCTACCAGGATGTTTTCAGGCCAATTTTGTAATTTGCGATTTCGCGTTACCAATTTGAGTGATTACGTTGCTTGAGCCGGTTGGTCGAATATGTTATGAAGTAAATTGTGCCCGAAAGAGGCAGTGATTATTTGAGCTCGTTGTGCGATGAGATGTTAATTTCGTTTTTTTACATAAGAATCTGGTCGGATGACTGTGATTTCGGAAAGTTATGCGGTGATGTCGTGCAAATATAATTTTACCTGATAATTTAATCTGACCAAAAGTAATCGCTGTTGTTTTTGCCGTTGGCAATATAAGAGCCGTAGGTATTGTACCCGGTAATTACCACATCCTTTCGGATTGTAGTCGCTCATAAAATCACTTAAATAACGTCCAAATGGGAATGTACTTACGAGTATATCTATTTAAATACCTAACTAACTGCCTCATTAAACAAACCGTTACCTTTGTAAACATTATTTAAACCGTATCACAAATTACTATGTCTGCCTTGCGACCTCTATGTTAAACCAGTTATATACCTCTCCAGAGAATTACATACACGCATTAGATATTATGTAATTTATGTAATAAGCGAGACTGTCGCTGTCTCGACGAGTCCTAGACACTAAAGTGACTAGTAGAGCGTGTTGGAACACATAGTGTTATCTCTCATTAGAACCGGCTCGCAAATATCTACTTTACATAATTTTATCGAAGAAAATTGTGCGCGTGGGCATATTTGCCGACGTGATCAGTTTTAATGCAGCCCTTCCTTTGAAATATGCAAAAACCACAATTGGCCCCTCGGTTCTGCGCTATCTAAGATGAATCTAATCTAGATATTCAGTGCTCGCGCAGATAACCTAATGAAAATTAAACGTATAAAAAGGGTGTTGGTTTACTACAGTTAGAGATTATGTTACATAAATGTGTTTATATTCAGTAATTTCATTCTTCTCACTTAATCACTAATGTGCAAAAAAGTTTATGAGGGTTTTTTCGTTTTGAGTCATCAAACTAAAAAAGTGCGTTAACAATTGTTTTCACCATTAAAACTCGCTAACGACCCCACAATGTAAATAACCACTTCCAGCGTTGTCAAATGTCCCGAACCACATGTTCACGGTTTTGTAAAAAGACGACAAATGGCCCTCGAAAGCCGCCGATCCACTAAAACAACAGCTGTAAATCACATGGAAAAGTTTTACGAATTAGGAACAATTAAAACGTTGAAGCAAAACAACAGTTGTTGCAAATGTCTCCCGCAATTGCGGGACCATTGAGAGTTACTGCGTTTACAAGCTATAGATCTTAGTCCAAAATTCTTTACGACTAATATAACTTGGGCAGAATGCGCAATCCTTTTGTAGCCGGGGAGAGACGGGGGAAGCGGACAAGTTTCTTTTATTTCGCGACACGTGTTGCAAAACGGGTTGGGCTGACACTTGTACGAGGGAGTCTTGGGAACGTTTGCTGCTTGATTTCCGTGAAAGAGATATTCTTTTGATTTTTTAAACATGCGTTTTTATTGTCTTGCCTTTTGTTGCGTCGAAAACTGGCGATTTTACAGAGTTTTGTTACATACAGTCATGAAATTCATCTTAGAGGCATATCCAATAAACATCTTTTACCAACTGACATTTGGCAATTAATTAGAAATGCAACCCCATCAATATATAAGCAAACACTGACGTACGCATTACGTCGCCAATTCGCCATATCAAATGTAACAGGAAACGTTAGGCGACGTCACAATCTTCAGCCCCAACAATATGGAAGCCGTTACCGCGTCGAAGCAGATGATATTTCCAGATTTGTTTCAAACGGAAACATTTGACGTCATTATATACCTATTAAGGCTTTTTCACTGTGTAGTGTCACTACACGTCTTTTTTGCTAGGTCACGCACCCCGCCCGTCTTCTTAATGAAGCCATTTACGTCATGTTTATTACTTTTATGGCGTACTCCGGATTTTGAGGTGAATTTACAAGGCGCAAATTGACACCGAAATTATGGTCGCCCTTAATTAGTGCGACATGTGGCGTTTGGTGACGTTTTTGCGTATTTTTTGTCACTTTGGTGGCCATCTTGTATTGTGCTTAATGTTTTGCTACCGTTTTAAGTCAAGTGGATGGCGCATACTTTGACCTTTAAGATGCGTAATTTATTTGTATCATTAAAACGTCTACAAAGAAAACGAAGACATCTAGTTTTATGCCAAAATATTTTATGCAAATTTATATTTATAATATAGAATAATTGGTTTACATTTAAATTTTTGTCATACAAAAAAGGAATAATTTTATCGATTTTCACCCGTGTTACTTTCTTTGAAAAGACCTCATATAAATTACAGTCCCTAACTAAGAAGGAAAGAAAAGCCTGATGCAATTTACGTGCTACCCTCAGGCTTTTACGGCTTACGCAATTAGCGTCACTCAATTAGCCACTAGTAGCCCAATGAATTTTTGTTAATTATTAAAAAGGTAGCACTTAACTCCGAAACGACGGAGCTCGTAAATACAAATAAATTATGTATACCTAGGCAACTAATCTTTCCAGTCGGGGAAATAAAGTAGGTAATGGATATTTTACACTGCTGAATTTCTTAGGTGCAGACTCCTTTAAAACGATGTTATATACATTTAATAAGGAATTCTGTGTAGTATATGTATATGTTTTTTTTTCAAATTCTAATTAAATTTTTATGTAAGTATAGGTATACATTATTCAGTGAATTATCATAGAAGTGGATTTTCTTTTCCTCAAATATATCAGAACAATTGTCAAAGATCAAGACATTTCCATTCTCACGATTCTCTGCACTATGCCAACAAGATTAAAGATTAGGTATTCTTCTGCTGGAATCAATATACAACGCCATCCTTATTTATTATATGTTAAAGTTCAAAGTCGGAAATATTCGTCGATGAACCCACTTGAGATAATTAAGCCATTAAATTGGTAACCCTTTTACTGTGAGAAGATTGTTGTGAGTTCGATCCCTGGTTTATTTTCGTATTTTCGTATCGACGGGCAATGTGTGGTTTGAGTGGATGCTATGAGTGTTGCACGTGTTTGTTATTTCCTTTAAGCATTATGTAATTATCTATATTAGCCTGTTAGTATGTTTAGTGTTACCTTTAGTCTCCTAACTACATTATCGCAACGTTTAAACTAAATATTTACGTTACGGAATGTTTGTCTACCTATCAAGACAGAGGTGCTCCTGAATAACAATCTCGTGGATCTTAATAAACATTATTAAACCTGTCTAACTTACGTCTCAAAGAATAAAATTAAATAGAAAAACCAAATGTTGACTGTTATACATTTTAGCACCACTTCCTCTCAAGGTAACAGAAGGGTGCATAGAAAACCGAGATTGAATAATAAATAACCGAACCGATTCCAACGTAACACCGATAGATATGGCACGATTTTAATTAACTCGCGAGCATATAGCCTACCGTGTACCTTTTACATGGGGAAAAAAAACAAGGGTCCCAGCGTGCGACCTGTAGGTACGCGAAAGAGCACGCAGTGAGCACGCAAGTCGTCGACATGCAATGAAACCTTTCGGTACATAATCAAGACGCCTCGGGACGCTCGGGTTCGGCGTTGCTTAGGGTTACCTAATTTGTATGAGCCATTAATTTGGTATACTTATATTGTATATTGCTAGCTAGATTTATATTATAGCCAATATTGGATTCTAATCAGAAAATATCATATTGATATACATAGGTATAGTTATAGGTAGGTATATCTTTTAGCTAATCTGCTTAACACAAACCATAATTGTTATACCTAAGTAGGTAATAGGCCATTGTTGGTTAGTCACACGCAGAAGTCAAAAGCTTTACTTACCTATTTTAGCTAGACAATATACATACCTACCGCTAGCTTCCTATTATCAAAGGTTAGCTCACAATGCCAAAAAATACATCCCACCATTACATTACATTTATATTTCTGGAGCAAGTGTCAACCCTACGGGCGGACGAATTTTCGCGAGTCCCGGCTATTGGCCTCTACTTATCATGGCCGCAGATCGAGTTCTTCGTACGCGTTTCAATAGGCATTCAAGTATAGGGGTGGGTCGATAATGATTCATTATGTTTTCGGAATTTTTCGACACGACACCGTACCAGTGCGTACGCCGAAAACATTTTCGAGGTAGCTCCGAAGAAGCAATAAAGGCTATCGATATGTTTTAATGTATAGAGATACTTTGTACAGCCAGATTTATGTTCATCCTACGCTGCTTATGTTTCTTAATCAAGCCGGTATCTGCGGTCGTTTGGCGGCGCGTAAAAGGAACGACCGCGCCGTTTATCAATATCGACGTTTGAACGAAATGAAGCTGTCCACACCGCCAATTGTACCGTCGTTTGCTGCGGCGACAACGTCCCATTCAGCACTCAAGACTCTTCCCAAAGCCACAATACTCAAAACCCTTCCCACAAACCATTTGATTAAAAATAAATAATGATACTTAATCTGTTTTTTTTTGTTTCAGGCGCGAACGGCCTCAGAAGGCGAGGAAGACAAACCTACACGAGATATCAAACGCTAGAATTAGAGAAGGAGTTCCACACGAATCACTACCTCACGCGGAGGAGACGCATAGAAATGGCACACGCCCTCTGTCTCACGGAGCGACAGATCAAAATATGGTTCCAGAATCGAAGGATGAAATTAAAGAAAGAGATACAGGCTATAAAAGAGTTAAATGAGCAAGAGAAACAAGCGCAAGCGCAGAAGGCGGCGGCGGCGGCGGCGGCCGCGGCGGCGCAGGGCCACCCCGAGCACTAGGCCGCGCGCACGCAAGTGATATAGGATCTATATACCGCAGTCCGCCGAACACTCCCTAGCTTTGTGTTTTGTACATTGTTTGTAATTATTTTCGTTATCTACCTAAGTGTTGTTCGGTTGTTGTGATTATTTTTATTAGTTATTATAATAGACGCAATGTTTTTCTAATTGATTGAGGGAACAATAAACGTTTAAATGCCAGACTAGAAACGGGTCGTATTATTTTTGTGTTTCGGGTTTTTGTTTTTGTTGATTTTTTTGTAATTAAAATATTTTAATTCGCGCTACCGTCGAAGATGTTCGCGTATGGAAACCAGTGCAATTTGTAGAAATCTCTTCCGTGTTACATAGTGTAGGTGTATCGTAGTGCGTGCGACATTGCGACACTAGCGCCCCCAGCTCGGCAGAGTCGGCGAGACGAACTATATTATATTGTACAAATATGCCTACCAAAGAGACCCGGTCTCGTACCCTTAAAGCTAAGTAAAGAGTCGTAAGTTAAATTAATTACCTACCCGCTATTGTGTCGTCGTCGCGTGTGACGGACTCGTGTGTGACAGTATCTCCGCGCCATGTACCCTTCAATACTCTCGCATAAGTATAGTGTAACGTGATCGTGTTCCTGCAGTTTCAACAGTCGGTGAAATTAAACAAATTGCCATAAATATAAGTAGGTATTATTTAGCCAATAGCGGTGTAAATAGTTAGGGTTACGTCTATAATAATGGAAGTGAGCAGGCTGCGCCGGCGCCGCGGAATGAGCAGAAAAAGCACCGGAGAGAGTGCGGGAGCGAAGGGGGCGAACGGAGAGGTGCGGGGCGGGGCGCGCTGCCGGCCACCGAACAGGACCCTAGGTGAGTTTTTGCCAAAGTCCGCGACATTATTTATCGAGTGGAGACTGTTGCGAAAAACTGACTCGTCGCCGTCACCAGCCGACGCGCGACGCCATTTTTGAAATCGTCCAAGGGTGACTTCTTTGGTATAGCTGTTTTGCAATGTTTTAATTTACCGGACTCGGCTTGAAGGGTCTTTGATGTTTCCCGACTGTCTCCGCTTTTATAAGTGTGCAAAATGCCCTGATGCCTATCGGTCGATATACTCTATGCTTCTTAGTACGAACAAAACAGTTACTGTGCTTTTCAATTAGATACTATCAATGTATATAGAGCTGGCATTTTGTTCGCTGAAAATGTGATTTTATTTTATGTCTAGTGAACATATTAATCAGCACGTAAATATACCATTTACGAAAAAACAAACATTAGGAAGAGTTGAGCAGGCACCTGTATATTTATATCTCAAGCATGCATAATGACTTCATTGACTTATCCTTCAACAAACGGTGGGAAGGTCTATTAATTAAATTGACTATAGGTAGTATAGTCCGTTTCATCTCGATACCTAATAAGGCGACCGAAGAGTCAAACGCTCGCTAAAAACTGAATTCCACGATACGCTCGCGGTATGGTCCGCAAAAGAAAGATACAAATGCCTTTAACTCTATTTGGTTCGGTTCCACAGATGAAAAATGCTGAATAGCATTATACGTACGCGTCAACTCGTTAAATTAGGATCAGATAGTGATTTTGTTTGTATAAAACATAAATAAGTAATACTACTACTACTACTAAATAGTAGAAAAATTACTTAGGTAACTACCTATTTTTTGAAATCAACGTTTTTGATACAGTTTCTGTTATGGCCTGATACTGACTTATTCCTACAATATGTGGTTTACTACATACATTATTCTACATATAAGGGTGTGATTGTTACGTTTATAGATTGCAAAGGTATACGATAAACCTTCAGATGTTTCCTGAGACTTTCAGAAACAAATCGCTGTATTTTATTTACTGGATGTCAATCCTATTGGTTTTTATTGCATAGGAATGAATTTCACATCTTAGTTTATCTTAGAACCATTTAAGATAAACGATTCGGAATTTAACAAGTTTGAGTAGCCTTGCATTTCTTTGAAGCTTTTGATATCGTAGAAAGTTTATTTGATATTTACTCGTTTCTTTCGGTCTCTTACCATCTTTCCGCGAATAACAAGTAGGTAAGAAGTAAGTAGGTTTGAAGTTAAGTTTTAGTTATGTCAGCTTGAATGATAGTCTAGCCATAGCTGAAGTATCAATAAATCGTTTTTCTTTTCATCTAGACTATTAGCCGGATTTTTATATGTCTGTCATGACGCGACAGAATGATATCGATGTCATAAATTTAGTACGGTTAGATTCACATTCATTAGATTCGTTCTGACGTGATACTGTGCCAAGTATCAGACCGCATCAGAGAACATCACATCAGATAAGTGTGAATTCTACTCACCGCATATTTTGCTGTCCCTCCATTATGAGTCGGCCATCTTTTCGGTCCTCGACCTGCGCCTGCCAATTCGACGATAGCAGGTAATTATTCCGGCGATACGAAAAATTATTGGTTGCCCTGATATCCACGTATCGCGAGAGGCGAATTTTTAAACGACTCAATTTTAGTGAAGTATTGCGTGCCGACCCAAACTTTTGTGCTTATTGTATATTTATATTAACGTCCTAATTAGATATTATCAATAATAATGAATTTGCCACTCGTCCTACCTAATCGTAGTGCTGTTCTACTCCGTACCTTACCTAACATTAAAGTCAGTACTTAGCGTAGTTAATAGCATGGGTTATTTATCTTCATTACCTATGTGAAGATTGAAGAGTAGGTAAACGCCAATGGGTGAATTTCGATGAAGAATAACAGCTCCTGCCGAGCGATGTTTCTCACTTAATTATAGCATACCAAAGTGCAAACGTTGTAAAGGCAGATGTAGCGGTAAAAACTGGTAGCCACCCTTCTTATTCGAACGTATGAAACTCCAAACATCTTAGCTCCTTAACGAAGTGTCTCATTTTTTCTTAACGTCAGTCAGCCAATACACAAGTTTTTATCCATCAATTATGATCGTAATTCAATTTAATCAGTCCACAACTCCATAGACATACGTGGCGTTTTTGTCCGTTTCACAGATACGTAGGTAAGGTAGGTACCTATACGTAATTTATGAGCTTGGCGCCAAGCGTCAACCCTGAAGGTTAACTGTTGAAAATTGGCCCGCAAAAGCCGATACCTAATTATTTAAATTGTACATAAGCTGTGGTAATTTTTGCTATAATCGTGGTCATTATGATATTAAGCCTCAACACCGAAGATTCCCGAATTAATTAGAGATATACTGAATAATGTATGAACGATTAATCAATACATGACTCTGACGGTTTTATTTTTATTAAGTTAAATTAATTTATATTCAGCCGTGGTTTCTTATTAAAATATGGCAATTTTATAAGGCTCCTGTCGCGGACCTGTTTGGTAAAGGTTTACATGTAGGGCGGGCGAGTGGGGGGGGGGGGGGGGCGAGGGGGGTCACTCGAGGCTCCGTATATCATTATGTACACGCGGGCAGCCGCGCAGCTGTAGCGAGATGAGAGATCTCCTTTCTTGTGCATACTATACATACTGCAGTAGGTAACGTAGGGCTGCTATTCCTGCTGCTTTTAAATTATTCACCTAAATTTTTCAAAATACGTACACTCTATTGATAATTCTAAAATTTATAAAAATAAGTAATATTTATGGCGCACATAAGTCTTTTAATTTTTCAGGTTTAAATTATCTATTATGCATAAATAGATATATTTTTATTGCGATGTATTTTAGAACGTAACCTGATGGTCATATAACCAATACCTACCCTCCTAGCATTATCCCAGTACAGTTCCATGTTGCATCCTGAAGGATGCCCGGGGTCCGTTACCTAATCCCAAGATTTGGTAGGCACTAGTTTTTACGGAAGCGATTGCCATCTGACCTTCCAACCCACGGGGAAACTACTTACACCATATATAGGGAGTACGATTGTCAAGTGAGTGGGCAACTTAAGTGTTATAAGTTGTCGGGCCACCCGAAGACGTTTAACTTGGCTGAACGACTGCTATCATAGGCAGCAACCGGGATCAACAGCTTGAGGTTCCTTCCAAACCACGGGAGCGCTCAGTAATAATCACTCAAAACGGTCACCCATCCAAAAGTTAATCTGGGCCGACGTCGCTTAACCTCGCATACCGCACGCGGTATGCGGGCGCCTTTAGGCCACGAACGCTCCTTATATATAACCTTACTTACCTAAACTACCTAAATATTAATGTTCCTGAAGTTAAAAGACAATCGTTTAAGTGTTGTCAACCCTACCACAGCTAGCTCACAAAGGACTCGTGTCTCGAAACATGCACACATTCATACATTCACTGATTTACGCGATGCACCCAATGTTACATTTATGACGTGCTATGATTGCCGGCCATAAAGTGAATGCGTAGACGCGGGAGCCATTGAATTATGATTGAGTTACACGTTTCAATCATGTGGTGAAGTTAATACTCACGTACATTTTAAATTTGTAGTTTTGCGAAATTGATTCCAACGAGGCATAAAACTGTTTTGTTTTTCTTTTAATAAGTGCGTACTTGTCTTTGTTTTTAGTAAGAGCGCGGAGACCGGCGAATTGCGCATCGACCGCAACCGAGTTCAAATTTTAGTCTAGGCCTCGAACTAGAAAACGCGTCTCTAAACTGTGCAAGCGGCAAATCATGTAACAGTTGGGGTGACAACGTTATCAGAGGGTTTAGACCCTGCAGAATATGGATCTGCCTGTCTACATCCCCAAATTTGAGCCGGAAGTATGTTATACCGGAAAAGGTACATCCCATACAAATTTTTTCGTCGCAATCTGTAGGGGATGATGGTCGAGTGATAGCGTTATAGACGACAAGATAAAGCATCTGTCACTTTCCGATCTATATCACTTCAATCCCTCAGAAGATAAAATTGTCTGTACCCACGATACCTAATAAGATCGAAGGTACTTTGAATTTGCACATAATTTCGTCTTTACAGACCTAGAACTCGAGCTAAAATACACTAAAACGCAAATATGGGAAGAAAACTGGAAAAAGAAGCAAATATCGACGGTAGTACTCCATAAATGACTTCGTATCTTCTTTCCTGATGATCGTGGAAAAAATATTTCAATAGAAGAGTTGTAGCACATTTTGTGATCTACAATATTGCATAACTATAGTTAGCGCTAAAATGCACTTAAAACGCAAATATGGGAGGAATGCTAGAAAAAAAATGCAGTTTTAAAGATATCTCCTGTCATACCTTCGTCCCTAGGGGTCATAGAAAAAATCTTTGTAGCCAAAAGTTTTAGCAAATTTTGTGTTCTACAATATTGCTGAACCATGTTAAGCACTAAAATGAACTTTAGCGACAGTACAAGGAAAATACTGAAAAAAGGGACAGATTTTCCAAGATGGCGGAGAAATAGATGGAGCTGGAGGGTCGAAAATTTTAGAATACAATGCCAAATATTGTCCTTTACGGCATATCAAAAACCTATAACAATCGGACCATGGTTAGGGTACCGGAACCACGATTTACCAAATGTACAACGAAAAAATTTGTATGGGCTGCACATTATCCGGTATAACATACTTCCGGCTCAAATTTGGGGATGGAGACAGGGAGATCCGTATTCTGCAGGGTCTAAACCCTCTGGTCACCCCAACTGTTACATGACTTGCTTCTTGCATACTACTTATTGAAAAACGGTCCCAGACTATTTGTTTTATAAGAATTCTGTTGATAATATAATAAATATTAGTACCTAATTTTGTTTTTACTCCACTTCCTTTTTAATTAGAACGGGGAACGAATGGAAATTCGTTTAATTCGTTCAATGGGGATCAGTCGAACGTGTGGTTCGTGGTTCGTGAGAGATGGTATCGCGGCGACCCGCTAACTGTGCCTTGGGAACATGTCACAGGCCGTTGTTGGCTTCCAATAATGATTCATTTGTTTACTTCCTGGGTAATGGCCAATAAATATAGGTAACGGATTGTTAAGCAGAAAATGGTATCTGTACATATACCTACTCGTAGATTTTATTATTATTTATTTGGAGAACCAACAGTGTACACTTAGATTTAAGTAGTAAGTTATCTACTGCAATATTATAAAGACGATTTTAAAGTTTCTGACTTTCATATTATGTACGTACACAGTTTTGACAATAAATTGTATCTCATCTTATCTTTCTAAGTTCGTTTATAGGGGGGTCTCCACAACTACTCTTCAGATTTCTTTCTTTCACTGAATATTATTTATTCTGTTATCCTGCTATTCTGCTTGTGTTGTTTGTAATATTTGGGCAGAGCCGCACGAATAGCTTATAATAAGGTTAATTTTTTTTCGTGGTAAAATTTCTATAAAAAGTTATTGGATTTTGAACTTTATTATTTCAATAATAAATTACTTTGTGATGCAACTCTTCCAACGTTCCAACCGAAATGTACCTATTACTCATATATTGCTTGATATAAATGCCTACATCATCATTTCAATGGTTATTTGATTGCACACACGTGTCGGATTGTTGTAATGTGTCTACAGAGGATAAGTATATTAAGTATAAGTATATCAAAGGTATGTAGGAACATTAACAAGGAGTGCCTATGTAATTCTAATTTGCACTAACTGGATAAAAAACTGACTCATTAGAAATATAATCACATACTATAATCGTAGATAGACACTTGCCGTCCTCGATTGTATTAATAATAATAGGTATATGACTACCTAATTTATTTAAGTATGTATTGTACGTACAGTTGATACCATTGATATAACGGTAGTTATAGTACTAAAACTAAAACTGAGACATAAGCTAATAAACCAACCCCAACCGTTATCAAGCTCACCCTCATAAATAACTGGCCCAATCCAAAATGTAGTACGAGTTGCAAAATATCGGTTTCCATTCAAATTGTTGTCGCGGATACAAGTATAGTCGCTTCGGGAATTGTCGGGGACTATTGGTCACCCGAAATGTTATTGTTGGGCAATAATCGTGATAGTAAATGTAGTACGTCTGTTGCCGTTTAAAATTACTTTGTCCGTTTTTATAATACGTTTATACATCAATACCTATATTATAAAAAATAGTTCGTGATTAGGTCCTTTTTGTACCAAGTAACCTCTTGATTATACATTAAACTACCTGTACTTGTACTTAGATCTTTTTTTTATCATTTGCCTACAAGCTAAACAAAATTCAGATTACCGCGAGCTGTAACTATGGCACTGTTAGTTGGAAATCCTACTCGAATTCAACTTTCTCGGATTAGGTACATCTCTGACATATACGTATGTATGCATTTGGATAAGGATGGCAAGGTTTAAATGAATTAAGGCAAACATACACAACACACACATATATATATTCTGAACATAAAGTGGGTCAGAAACGCTTCCATACAAAGTTTTACATTTAAGTGGTATTCTGAATGGATAAACTTAGACAATTTTAATCAACACGCTAAATTGTCGGCAGTTGAGTAGCTTCCCCATCCAAATGTAGAGGATATTAAATACGAGTACACACATATACATTCTTTATGTATTGTATGTACATAATCATTTATTGTGGCAAAAGTGAACAACGATAAAAAAATGTGCAGAAATTAGAGAGAGTACGTAAATACGCGTTAGCCGACGCCGACACTCAAGCTCGTACATATTATAATATAAAACACATAAGACCATGCTATTTTGCAAGTATGCCTAATTAGCTTAGGAACAAATGTATTCACAAATTCACCGATTCTGCCATTTCAGTAACAAATATTCCGGGCGCGTGGAAGTAAGTAACTGCCAATCTAAAATCAGATCACAGAAATTTTTTAGCTAATCCAATCACATGTCAATTATTGGCTTAGTATTCTATCCATTCATCAATCCAGTCCTCCATTCATTTCTGCAACAAAGGCGGAGTAGGTAACCGTCACTGCCCCTTTTACAATCGCTGAGGGACGTTGTAAAACTGACCAATAAAAGTTCATTATCTATTGGCTTGTTCGAGCTTCCAACTTTTATTAGTTTACGATGTCGTAAAACCACGTAGTTATTGCTGTGTGAAGTGGTGAGAAGTGGCTTATTGGGATGGATTTGTTAATTAATCAAAGCTAGTCAGAAATAAATTATTTATCTCTTGTGATTTTTTAATATCCTCTGAAATTTTTACTGTCACATCAATGATTGAAAGCTTAACACCTTTAATTTATGCTGTGATTGAATTGAACTGGGTAAGTATTGAGTTTCTATGACTACGTAGGTTACCTATAACTATGAGAGACTTTATAATATGAGCTTCACACCAACGTTTATCGATGTCTACACGCAACTTCTGCAAAACAGCTTTATTAATTCGCAACGACAAGCTTTTCCCAAGCGCAATCCGTTGAAACCCAATAAACAAACACCAAGCGCTGTTTAATGCACCGTACAATCACGCAATACGTGAAAAAACTTGCTGAAAAGTTAACAGTTTACACTCGAGTGACATCTGGTGGGCGTGGCGTCGTTTATGCTAACTACTGGCTGACATGCGTCTCCGTGGCCAGTGGCCACTTGGCTACAGAATACCCACTTCCGATAACTGCCCACTACTTACCTAATGGCCCCCGCACGTTATGATCATGATTGGTGGACCGTACTTGTCGTTCACAGTAATTATATATTTATTATTGAATATATAATTTTCTGCCCAAGGGCTCAGTTATTATAGTATTAATTTCGGAACCTGTCTCTATTTTATCGGAAACGATTATAAATGTCTCTTGCTTGGCCTGCTGGTCCGGTTCAGCCTACAATATAATAAATTCAGAAACTCTTTCATACATAATACTGGGTTTTATCGTTGCTTCAAAAACAAGGGTAAGCGGCGCTAACTACTATAACTGGGAGCACAGTGCCCTCACTAAGACTGGCCTATGTATTTACTGAGAAGTATATTCATTGTCTGGCAAAAATATAGGTAACACACTTTTATAGCTGTTTTTCCATTATTTTATTATATGGGAGTATAGGTAACAACTCACTACAACTCGGTAATAAGCTCTTAGCAAGACTAATTATAAAATAACGGAAATATGCTATACCGCACTTAATCCAAAACGGTACCTGTTATTAGTCTTTCCTCCAGCAAAACAACAAACAAATGGAGTTGACTAGTTGTCTTTTTTTCATGATGCCATTCGAACCTGTTTGTAAAGAGGATCAAATGTCATGGGAGTGAGTTACCACGGGTAGGCAGAGGTGCCATGGTTAGCGGCAACGACATACGAGATACGATCGAGAAGATACTGTATAAAAATTAGTTACACTAAAATTGCAAATTATCAGGCAACGAATATTACTAAAATATCCCGAATATAATTTTTATTATATACCCCTAGTTTAAGTTTTTATTTGATTGTTTGTTTATCTATTTATAAGACGTTGTACATATTGAATAAATAAATACTAAAATATATATGTACCTACAAGATTATAATAAAAAAACAGCACTTGTTTGCGGCGTAGGTACCGCGCAACTTCGCACTTTGCTAATTATGTTGGCTGGGAGTCGGAGGAACGAGCGAAACCAAGAATTGCGAACTTAATTCCTTTAATGACGGAATTACAAAACATATCAATATAATCAATATAAAAATATATCAATTAAAATTAATTAAACTTAAGAGGTGCCTAATGGTCGATGTAGTGGTAGCCGTACAGGCCCAATTTCAAAGAAAAACCGCAAATCGATGTACAGTTTAGCCATTTGGCACACGCATACTAGAGGTCAAAACAAAATTTTTGACCCGCAGTTCCTAAAAAAATTTCCCTTAGGGGGGGAGAGCCCAGACATTCTTTTTTTTTGTATGAAAAAAACAAATTTTTTTTTCAGAAACCTATCGTGTGTAATATCATATGAAAGAGCTTTTTGAGGCGATTCTGAAAATATACCACATCATTACATTTCAGCTATTTTTTTTTAAATTAAATCAAAAATAATTTTCGAAACATACCAAGTTTGAGGTCCTCCAGACACGATACGGCTGATTTTTATTTTGTACAATATACCACAAATGATACTTAATATCCTCATATCTAACCTCAAAAAAGCAATTTCGAAATGATTTTCGGTAAGTATTTTTTTTAATTTTTGAATATTACTAAGTGACACGGTTCTACTTTAATACCAATTTTACGTGAATTATGGAACTTTAGTGCAGATACGTTACATATTAATCATAAAATGATACGTAGTATCCATATATCCAACGGGAAATACCTCTTTAACCCTTTAAGTGCACCTTGTCATCAGTTGGTATATACAAAAAAAAGAATGTCTCGGCTCTCCCCCCCTAAGGGAAATTTTTTTAGAAACTGCGGGTCAAAAATTTTGTTTTGACCTCTAGTATGCGTGTGCCAAACGGCTAAACTGTACATCGATTTGCGCTTTTTTTAATCGTACGGCTACCACTAATGTGGGAACCAAGAGTGACAAATCATTCCGTATTTTGGGCGAGCGGGGCGGCGATGTTGCAATATGCTGAGTCGGTGCCACCTGGGTGGCTGCTTGGGCGGTCGCAGGTTGTGCAAGCATATAACATGCTTTATGTACAATATTGTTTCTGTTTGTTTACATTATAAACAAACAAAACAACACCAATTATGCTTACACGTCAGCCCCTTCCTAAAATGCAGGTGTGAAGCGGGCACACTAAATAGACAATTGGCATAAATCAGGCGCACGCATGCGCGAGCCTCACTCAATTAAGTGCTGCGATTTCAATTAAAACGTCCGAATGGATTTACTGCTTTTCTAATTTATACACTTTTGCTTCGGACGCGGGATATTGGTTTTGCAACTGTCTTCGCGTTAGTACCTAACGAGTAAAAATATATAATAGTGTCGCCATTGATTACAATTTTTAAACTTGTTTAAGGCGATGTATCGATTGAAAGAGACACCCTTTGTTTTTCGCACACGACAAAAAGGGATGCAACCCTCTCCGAGAATGGCTTTTTAGAGAAATCTCGTTAAATATCTGACTGTGTGCAGGTTTATTAAATTTCCTCTTGTCAGTACCTAGATGAGGTAAAATACCATCATATTTACTTAATCGTGTCTTTTAATAATGCGTTGTTTTAGTAGGCTGATGAAAAAAAGGAAAATATAGACTCAACTTTGGATTTATTTTCTATCGAGAAAATTTTAAGCAATCATGTTTCGCTATTGTCAGTACCACAATCATATAGTCAAGAAACATATATCTGAAAATCAGCCCCTACTGTTTGCTAGTCTGGGCAGGACAGCGTTTCAAAGTCTCCAAGTTTCTCAGTGTAGCGCCTTAACTTACATTCTTAGTAGTGGCCTCGGTAAGAGGACTTATACGGCATTTCGTGAACAAAAGATTTCCTGTATCAGGGTAGGTCCTTTAGGACCCAGAGATGGATATTCGAAGTAGAGCCCTCGAAATTTTTTATGTCAAATTTTTGAGGGGGGGGGTGAGTCCAGGTTAATCTTGATATCTGCGCCAGATAAGCTACTGGGTCAAGTTGGGTGTCAATTTCGAGTAAATCAAAGATGCTAAATTCATTTCTGGAATTATTTTTGGACCATTCCATACAAAATTTTCGAAAATTAACAAAAAATAGGTAATTTTTCATTCATACTGAAAACAGAAAAATGGCCATAACTTTAAAAAACACCTGCACATTTTGGAAAAAAATAGGTCTTCAGACAACCCTGTTAATATTATATTTAAAAATATATACTTCAAAAATATACCTACTGTGGAAGTATTAAAAAAATTAAAAATTAAAAGATAGAACAAAAAATCAACATCAACATAGTTTGTGATCTTGGAATGGTAGTGGTGGGTTTATTAACTCAATAAAAACATATTTCATGTCAATTCACGTCTTAAAATATTAAAAAAACAATGAAATATATCAATTTCGCCCTAAAATTTCACGTAATAATTTATCAAATTTTAGAGAGCCGCCCTGCTTCGTACGAGTTAACGATTTACAAAAAGTCTTAGCTTATGTTATTAAGGACTAATGTAGGTTTCTATTACAGAAAGAATTTTTAAAATCGTTTGATTACTTCTAAAGATAGGCCCCTACAAACGATAGTACAAATTCGAACTCCATGAATTATATGGATAACGGCTAAATTAAAAAAAAATGCCAACTTACATTAACGGATCCTGTCCAAAATAATATTGGATCAGCCTAAAAGTACTGCCTTATTAATAATAATAAAAAAAATGATATTGGTCCACCTTGTAAGTAATAATTAGCATTCTTATACCGCGGAGATACCTTTGTAAATTGAAGAGTGTCCATTTTCTCATGGATGTCATTATCAGATCTTGACCAAATTTAAAAGAAAACATCATTGAGGCGGCCCCTTCCAAACCAAAAAAAAAAACGCGAAATCGGTCTTAAACTAGCAAAGATATTTGTGAACATATCTAAAAAATATTTACAGTCGAACACAGGACCTCATCTTTTTTGAAGTTAGTTATGATTTTTTAAACCCAGGACCAGTATAAACTGATAAAGATGTTGTACTCTCCTTCTTCGGCCTCCTCGACGTCATCTTTGCTGAAACCCCTGGTCCACACTGGACACACATTTAAAACCATCAGTAATCGCATTTGCGACTACCCACAGGTCTTGAAGCAGCGTGCATGGCATTCATTCTCGCTTTCAAGGACAGTGGCCTCTGCAGCTGCTCTTGCAGCTAAGTTCTCGTGCCGCATTCCAGATTCTGTGTTGGGTTGTCCATACGGGCTGCCACTGTTCCTCCTTTTATCCACTCGTCTGTTAGGGAGGGTATATATTGTGTGTCATTTAAAGTTTGTCCCCACAAGTGACCTGCTTGATAGGCTGCCCTAAGCGCATGCATACTGAAACTAAAATCCATAAAATATTACAGTGTAATTTTTATCACAGTCATCGTTTTAAAACCTGAAAATAACTTAGAGGAACTATCATTGTTATTAGTCAGACACGTCGGTATAGTCAGGTAAGATTCTCTATTAGTTATTTTTACTCTTAAAAGTGGAAAACATTTTAATTCGGTGACTGTACCCAGTAGCTAGTAACGTATTTCGGTACTTACCGATCCGCCCGCGCAGCCATCTTGCGACCCATGATATTTTTTTCTGTCATAATTTTGTAGGCAGAGCTATATTGATATTTATATATTTAGAATCTGCATAAAACGAGCTTTCTTATAGTATTTATTTCATTATTTAAATCAACTTTTTACATCCAATATCAGAGCGCTGAATCAAAAAGTAAAAATTAAAAATGTATAAATTTGCGATTTTAGTCAGAAAATTGTTCCAAAATAGTAAAATGTACGATCAGAAATGATGTCGGTGTATTCCTTTTATACGAAAACGATACCAAACTTGCCTTAGTAGATATAAGAAAGGAGTCAGCTTAGTTTGAAATGTACAGGTCGGCTGCTATGTTTGGACTCCCCCCCATTTCTTACCACGTGAAAAATCCGGGGGGCTCTACTTCGTAAATGCATCTTTAGACTATAGATATCAATCCTGCCAAAGGAAATCTTTTGTTCATAAAACGCCGTATTTTCCCTTTTCTTGTTCCGTACAGATGCCACTATAGGTACCTTGTGTATGTGTATAAATATTTATTTAAAAGAAATCCCTTCCCCTGAAGAGATCCCTTTTAGGGATAAGTTCGCCTTTGTACCAAAATGTCCTTATTTGTTTGTATTTTTTGTGTTTTTTTGTGTACAATAAAGTTATTACATACATACATACATTAGGCATGCAGTCCCGACTCGACTCTCGAAAAATAAAGAAAAATACGGGTGGGTATTTTTAAGGCGCTACAACGAGAAATTTAGCAACTTTGGGACGCTATCCTGTCCAGACTAGCAAACAGTAGGCTGATTTTCAGATATATGATTCTTGACTATATGATTGTGGTACTGACAATAGCCGAAACATGATTGATTAAAATTTTCTCGATAGAAAAAAAATCCAATGTTGAGTTTAACGCATTATTAAAAGACACGATTATGTTAATATCATGGTATTTTACCTCATCTAAACTCTATCAAGAGGAAATTTAGTAAAACTGCACACAGTCAGATATATAACGAGATTTGTCTAAAAAAGCCATTCTCGGAGATGGTTGCAAACCGTTTTTTCGTGAGCGAAAAACATAAGGGCGTCTCTTTCAATCGATATATCGCCTTAAATTGTAAGGCGTAAGTACTGGGTCGAAAGATAGACACCATCAGTAGGTAGGTACTGAAACAAACTATGTATAAACTTTGCTTCACGGCCTATATTCAGAAGCACATACTCAATATAACCCGAACTCGATCACGTATATAAAACTCCATTAAACTCTCGACAGAGGGCGCTAGGCAAGGGTTCAACTCAACCCTTCAACTTTTTCCTACCCCGCTCGCGACCCCCATTCGTCTTCCGAGATATACTGTTATTTATTGCTTTACGTTCGCTTGCGACAAAAATTCCTTCCGAGACCATTGTCTGATGTTATTAGATAAGAAAGGGTATTTTGTTTTGTTTTGCTCACGCAGAACATTTGAGTAATAACATAGTTTACTACGTATGTGTAGGTACACTTACGAGTAGATACAAATACTTAGGACATATCATTATCTTTATCTTGCGCTTTCTTTAATTTACTTTAATACCCTTAACCTACGTATATCAAGTTTAATTATCATTATCATATTCATATTCGGTACTGACTGGTACTTATTATACTGTAATTAATGTGCTCAATTACAATGCTTCTGTTGTTAGAATTTTTAATTGCTGTTTTGTATAGGTACTTAATGCATTTGTTTTATATTTCCTTTCTATATTAAATCTTTACCGGTATAATTAACCTAATGAATACTCAAAAGTCCACAAAAAAAAATTCATTTGGACGAAGTTTTGAGAATTAATTAAAGTGAAATATAGCTTTTTAAATAAATATAGATTCTAACTATGCAGAACGGAAAATTTCTGATCAGTCAATAATTTACAATAACGGAACTTTTACGACAAAATGACCTGTTTGCAGCACCTTTAATTAACTGATTAAATTAACAGGCTAATGAACTTGATATGTGAAATATTTGTTTTAAATCTCTATTTTCATGAATAAATGATACGTCGAGACCACTAGGTAAGTAGTTTTATTATTGAGTTCAAACAGAGTGGGTAATTATTGCAAAATATATAAATAATACATTATTCAATCTAGTTACCTCAGGTCGTAAAAAATATCTTAATGTACTAGGTATATTAGATAATTTAGAACACTGGCTTATTAGTGAAGGGTAGATCTATTAAGAGTGGTTCTTAAAAGGGATGCGGCGGGGATACCACTGATTTTATCTCAGTTCTTATTCACTTATACTTACTTAGATTAAGTGAACTGTAGGTTGGTGCTAACCATACATTAAATGAAAATTGAGGAATATTATGCCTACGTATTTATAAGACAGTATTAGTTATAAAATTGCTTATTAACAATTTGATTTCTGGTAACTTGCTTGTTAGATGCTAAACTACCGAATATTCAAATCATTGCCCGTATTAGTTTAGTGTTACGACCATATATACCTATACATATAAATATCTATGTAGAAATCTACGCTGCCCATTCGTTGGCCCGCTTTGTTTGACTTACCGTGATACCATCGTTCGTGCGAAGATTATTAATACCAACACCTCATAGCTCACTCGCCTAATTATAATACCTAATAAATTGAAAGGGCCTGACGGTATTCAAGATGGCGTGGCCGTACAGTCCACGTCAAAGACACATGTATACATTTTCTTCCTTATCACCATGGAAGAAGGTGCAAAAGTATAACACATCTTTGTCGTAATAGGAAGCGAGAAATAAACACCACAAGACCACAACGCTGTCAACACCCTGATGGGAGGGAATGGAATATCTTATATCTTTAAACGAGCAATTCTTGTATATATATTTATTTATTTATTTCCGGGATCTCCGAAACGGCTCTAACGATTTTGATGAAATTTGGTATCTGGGGGTTTTCGGGGGCGGGCAATCGATCTAGATAGGTCTCATGTTCGGGAAAACGCCGAGCAAAGCTCGGTCGCCCAGATATTGTATTTGTATATGTGGTAAGATTCAAGATGTTAAGTACCTAGGTGAAGAAAGCGCTCTGATCGTACAATAGCTGTGTGAGTAAGAAAACGAAATGAATGGCTTTTTCATCAACTTTGTCTGCAACACTAGTTAGAATTTCAGTACTGTGTTGAGTCACGCTGCCAACATTCTGATGGGAGGGATAGAAATATGTATATATGTGGTAAGATTCAAGATGTTAAGTAGGTAAAGAAAGCGCACTGATACAATAGCTGTGTGTGTAAATTAATAAGCTTTGTGTCTACGTTTTCTGCAACAATAATGAGAATGTTAGTACTGTGCCGAGTCAGCTAACCGTTTCGCCAAATCCTATTAGATTTTATATCGCAAGCGAATAAGAATCGAGTTCGACTAGTAACGCTCCAGCACCAAGTCACCCAAATAATTGCTATTCTATTCACACTAAGAGGGTGATGCGAGGCCGATTTATCCTCCGAATTATTTCCTTGTTGTTTTATTTGGGGGATTTGTCACTTCCCCCGCTTTTATAATTACCCAGATATCGGGTAACTTTTCGGATTGGATTTATGTCGGAAATTTTTGGGTTAGGTTTTTGGTGGATTAGAGTTTGGGTAATTGTGCGGATTTCGGGGTATATTATGTGAGAGGTTTAATCTGGCTTTATGATTGCGTTACGATAGTTGTTTCAGTAACTAAGTTGGCTTGGATGTTTCTACAGTATACATTATTGGAAACATATGTTAATGTTACCATAAAAATGTATATTAGGTATACTAGAGTTACTTATACTTATTAATCTATGCCGAGCCATAGTTTATATTCGAGATAAGTAGAAGAAATATAGTATAGGTATTACCTAGTATTACTTATCTATAACTAGGGCTGTAAAAAAATTCCCAATCCAAATTACCTACATTTCCCCTACGGATAACTTCTTAGTTATGCCAGATAACGTTAAAAGCAATAAAGTGGAGTTACCCATGTCTTGTGCATCTTTATGGTGCGTGAGATAAGATGAAGGTGTTTTCATCAAGCGAAAAGATAATAATTTATAACAGTTTCATGCCGTTTGGTCACGTCCAATTCTCCATTAAATAAGAGTACCTACTTAGTCACTTAATCAGTATTAGGACCATTTAAATGTTCGAAATGGGTTTAATCAACGATAGTTGCATGAATGCTACGTTATTCTTGTTTAGCACGACAGCAAAGCTCGTCTAACACTTTTATATAGTTATATTGTAGTAACAGTGGTTCAAGAAAGTAAGCTGTTAAGTGGAGGTCGTAGGTTCGAATTCCGCCTAGTAGTAATAGCAATGCGTTTTTCGGAGCTCATTACATTACGAAATAGCGGCGAATTCATTACGAAATTGGCTTAGCGGTGAATGAAAAACATCATAAGAAAACCTGTAGATATTTGAGGAAATTCAATGTTGTTTGTCAAGTCCCAAACCTGCACTGGGCCAACGCGGACCACTGGCCGTTTCTCTCGAGGTAAAAAGTTGGTAACACAGTGGTAAATATAGCATTATTTCATACAAAATTGGTGAGACATCAATATCCGCTGAGTTACCTACTCCATTTATGAATATTATTTTTATTTTTATTTTTTATTTTATTTAAAAGGCACACAAAACAGGTAACATTCATTATGTAGCAACAATATATATGATTGAAAGGTTCTGGAATGGAACGCCACCCAAAACATGCATGCACAGCATGATTACAAATAATGAGCGAATCCTATCCTAAGTAATTTACAACAAAGTATGAAACAAAAGCAATATACTTATATGAGCAACTTAACTAGATTTTGTTACATATAAACGATATGACAAAATACAAATTTGGAGTTTATGATGACTGGGCACTTTGACAGAGAACTATTAGCTGTTATTTATTAGATATTTAGGTAGGTACCAAAGCTATAAATTGAAGTGATACTCTAATTAAACCTTGTTCTAAATTACAATACAAGAATTAGAAATGAGGGCCAAGTATTCCAAAATTTGCATTTAAAAGTATCGAAAAATTATGGTCATGAAAAAGACGAATGGCCAAGGTACTTTAACTGTCGTAAAACGTTTATAGTTATGTTTTGGTACTTTAATAAAAACCTAATACAGCTACTTTATGCAAGTCTTAGAGCTATTCAAGGCGCTACACTGAGAAATTTGGAGACTTTGAAACGCTGTCCCGCCCAGACTATCAAACAGTAGGAGCTGATTTTCAGATATATGATTCTTGACTATATGATTGTGGTGCTGACAATAACGAAACATGATTGCTTAAAATGTTCTCGATAGAAAATAAATCCAAAGTCGAGTCTATATTCTCCTTTTTTCCTCAGCCGACTAAAACAACGCATTATTAAAAGACACGATTACCTCATCTAGGTACTGACAAGAGGAAATTTAATAAACCTGCACACAGTCAGATATTTAACGAGATTTGTCTAAAAAGTCATTCTAGGAGAGGGTTGCATCCCGTTTTGTCGTGAGCGAAAAACAAAGGGTGTCTCTTTCAATCGATATATCGCCTTAAAGAGACTCTCGCGGTGATATAAACAGACCGGGTAGGTAGACCAGGTACTCACAGAGTAAATCTTAAACAGAACGCGCCTATGTTTGCGATCACAATAATCACAGTAGGTACCTATAAGACGTAAGCATATATGTAAGTACCTACTCTAAATAGTTTTATTTATTGAGGTGTGCAATAAAGAGTATATTTGTATTGTATTGTATGTACTTAAGTAGGCGTAGGGTTATACACAGAAACTTATGTTAACTAGGAGGCAGGCATCCATTTTATTATATAAGTAGTTTACTCTACCTACTGAAATGTTTCTTTAATAATATCCAAATGATAGTCGACATCAACATAGGTATTTAATCTATGAACAAGCCTAAAGCCTTGGCAAGGTTATAAACAACTCAATGCTACATAGGTACAGTTGCGTCACCTAGTGACGGAATTAGCAATTAATGACAAAATTATTTATTTTGTGAACAAACACACCTACGTGTTTGCCTTGTCGTACTTTAAAAACTAATTTTATATCTTTCAACGTAATTCTACGACTACCAAAACATTATTTTTTGTAAAATAAAGGAGATGAAAGTCATAAAATGTTATGAGCCTTGGTTGCACGTCGGAGTAGTGGCTTAAAAGTTCGACCAGTCGTCGATAGATGTCGCGCGTTTCAATGTATGACAACGCCACCACTCGCTCGCGGCAGATCGGTGTAACTAACGGCTTGAGCCGGCGGAGCCGGGACGCGTCGAGCGAAAATGTTTATGATGCAATTTACAGTTCGTATATTGCGAGCCACTTCATATAACACGACAATACACTTCTGAATTCTCTTTCTTCGCTTGTTTTGGTTTATTTTGGAACTGGGTATTTGTAGAATTGTATTTCAGAACCTGGGCCGATATAGTATTTAAGTAAGTAATACAAGAACTTTAGGCCCTCGTTTTTTCGTTATTAAATTACTGACGTAAATTTAAGACCTTCAAATGTGTAGTGGTGTTGTTTTGTTTACTGTAATGCTTATCAAAGTTTCGCACTTAGACAATATTTCTCTTGGCTAGCTTAAATTACAATAAATTTTAACAGAGACACGTCTGAAAATCCCTAACACAAACAGATATTTACAAAAACTCAAATAAAATAAACACGTCTCGCAACTACTCTGTTTCTAAAGTGCCGCAAATAACCATCGGCTTCATTGAATCCAATAAAATCAACTGCAGAGGCTACACTAGCGGCATCAACCGAGCCCATAAAGCATCATACTTTACGACGTGACGACCTCAAATGGCTCATAAAAAGCTTCGCGCTCTAACTCACAGATGGCGCTATTCGGTTTGACCGACGCGCCATCTATACGAGGCAGGTATGAGTTGTGAGTAACTTCAAGGGAGCCCATGGTTTTATTGGGTTATAAACGTTACGAGTTACGACCGAGCGTAGAATATGGAGATATCGGAGGGCGAATGGGCGTGTAAGACAAGACAACGACTTTTATTGTTTGTAAATTGGCTGTAAAATTATGAGTTCGCTCGTATTGTGCGTAATCACAGCGATCAGCTGTTATTTTATGGGATAAATCACTTTATTGCCGCCAGTGGTGGTTTATGGGGCTATAAAGCTTCATTCATGATGGTGGCGTGTCACTGTGTCACTTAGCGTTTGGCTGATGATGATGGGATAATGTAAGGCTTTTGTTTTCTTTAGAATTTATACTTACAGCTAAACGCTAGGAAGTGAATTCACTAATTGTACCTATATCTCAAAAAGAGGATGTATAGTTTTTTCTTAAATGAATAGTAAGATATATCGTACATTGTCAACCTGTACATATAGAGGCAACGTATTTGATGTATTGTTTGCTGGTTAAAGTCACAGAAAGTATGTAGTCTATTGATCATGGAATTTGTTTCGTGATTAATTCAGCCACTCGCTACTAGATGGCGCTGTGTGGGCTTTTGTGACCCTGGAGCTTTTTGTTGATTTTTCTAGCGTTATTTAATTAAGTCTGTATTAAATTAATTTTGTATTAAGCTGTAACGCTGCTTTTTCCTTTATTTCTAAAATTTCAAATCTGTATTAATACTTAAAATCGTGTCAATATACATTATAAACAGGCATAATACCTATTATGAATAGAAATTTTCCTTGCGATTAATAATTATTTAAAAAAGAACCAAGGTTTTTCATTGGAGTTTTGATCGGTGTGCGTGTATGGGAATTAAAACATATGTCTGTACCTATAAATGGCGGTAAGGAAGCAAAACAATACATTTTAAAAAGTTGTATTTAGCAAGTTACAATAAGGGTAAAACCATTGACAAGGACAATTAAGGCAAAAAAATCTCGGCCGCGTATCGCGGCAGCCGACTTTCGACTCACGACGCTAATTATTTGTTTTACGACACGATTATCGACGTCGTTAAGTCGGTTACGACCCGGACACCTTCCGCGATTGTCCGACGACTTTACTGACACTTTAAATTAATTCGAACATTATTTTAGTACCACTTTAAATTAATTTGAACATTATTTTAGTACCACTTTAAATTAATTTTAGAACTGATAATATTGATTGCTCCGGTCCGGCTGGAATGTTTTCATTTGTTTTATTGTTTTATTGAACTTTGTGCCGCGTTATGGTTATTATCTGTGATTTTAATGTTAATGAGTGAACTAGATCTCTTTTTTACAGCCGTTTAATGATTATTGGGTAATTAAATCTGTTTATTTGCGGAATAGAGATAACATCAACAATTCATCATTCATTATAAATCCCTATTAATCGAACCAATCTTTACCTATTATGTTCTCAATTTATCTTTATTTTCTCTTTACGTGCAATGTGATTGATTACTATTTTTAAATTGAAATAAATCTCAATGATTGTACTCAGCGATAGGTATATGTAAAATTATTAACAACGATAAAACCTCGCTTTTGGCACTTAATAATAATAAAAAAAAACAAGAATTGGTATTTATACATGTCTACCCAGTTTACTAAGGTTCGGTTATGACTGAGTCTTGTCATCATATTCGTCTGGGCATCGCTTGCTTATAATGTCGTGTTAATACTAATAACTACTAAGTTAATACTATTTTATTTGATACTTACCTATTAACCTACCCAGCATTTTTATCAACTCCTCCTCTGCGGTTAGCCGACAGATTTCAAATTAAATTTTTGACAACAGAACGAATTAGATAGGACCCCAGTGTATTGAGCAGAGTTAATAAGGCGCGGGAGGGAGACGGGGAGAGTAAGTAATTTATGACATGCACATTGGGCTAGCAGCGCCAAATAAAAAGATGCTGCGTTGGTTATGGTTTTTCTTTTTTCTGTAAGAATCTCGCACATATTGAGTACCTAGGTACGATTAAATAAAGTCACACCACCAAGTGATTTAAAAAAATAAAGGACGAAATACATATTATATTTTTTTTAGTGTTTCATTACCAAACGTTTAAGAATTCATATCCATATTTTTCTGTCTGTACCGTGTGGACTGGTAAATATGCCCCTTGATAAAATGTCTGTTAAGAAATAAGTATTAATTGATGAAGCACAGCCCAGTTTTTGAATGTATAGGATTTTTTTACTTTAATCGAGGGTAAATATAAAAATTATTTTCACTTTTACGCACTGGATTACTTTTATACAAAAGCGACTTGGCGTGTCCATTAATTAACTGACTACCTGATAAAGTAAAGTTGATTTGATCTCAATACTTACTTCCTGACAAATAAAGGCACTTTAAAAATAAGTAGACATGTTTTTTGCGACCGTACCGCCTATCGCTATGAGTAAGTTATGGCCGCCGTAGGGTGAGTTACACCCTGCTTAGGTCACGTGGCCCGAGCGGGACGGACATATACAACTGTGAGCACAATAAACAAGGACGGAACAAGTTGGGGCGGCAAGTTATCTTCGTTTCATTCAACTCACACTCGCGCGGCCCGAACGTCGGTATAGATCAATAAAACTACTTTATCTCTTTTTGGCACATCCCCATCCCTTCCTAGAACGATACTAGAATACACTGCGCTTTCTTTAAATTAAAATTTCTAAACGCAATTCTTGCTAACCAGAAAAAAATGAATGCAAAAATCGAACACATTTCAAGTTGCACAATTCGAAAACAACGGTCTATTGTATTCGTTTTTTCAAAAAATGGTATACCGTTAACGCAATTGTGGCCCGTTTTTTGTTTTTAAGCGTTTTATCCGTGCTTAAAAGGTAATGGTCGTGAAATGTTATTACGGGGCTGTGAGGCGCTACAGGTAGAGTTGGGGTGTCGGCTAGTTTAGTGTTGGTGCTATCACGTACTGGTTGAATACTTAATTTAGTAGTGAGTGAAGTTAAAAAAAATAGTTTAGTGATGAAGTGAAAAAAAGTACGTAGGTAGTTAAGGTAAAACTGCCTATTATTGTTCTGCCTATACGAGATACTACAGCATACACCTTAACATAACACACATAAGTATGTACCTGTTCAAATTACTTATGTGCCTACTTCAGTTTGTGCCCTAGGGCTGACGAGCATATTTTAACCAATAACATCTTTAATAACATAATTACCTCAGTCGGGTTCCGTGAGAGTTGGTGGCAGAGTTGTCACAGTATCAACATTATTTTTAATTATGCTTAAATATTAATGATCTTCTTTGAAATTTTCATAGTCCTGCAAAGTACCTACATACATCGTAACAATTTATCAAATTTTACTTTATAATTATGAGAGTCGAAACCAAAATATGAAACGGTATAACATTGCATAGTACGTTAATTAAAACACCTAATTATTTCAGAGCTGTTTTCGAAAAGGAACGTCATAATTAATTCGTAGTTAATACCGTATCTGGTTTTCAAGTTTCCGGCGGATTTTGAAATCGCATTTCTTCTCTAATTAAATAGGTACGTAAGGCTTATCAGTAATGTATACATTTTCCTATTCATTAAAATTTCTCACTTCATACCGTAATAGCATTCAGTTTCAAAAGGCCATATAAGTACGGACCTTCTAGTGAATTTTCGCCTTTTTAAATGTGGATACAACGTTGACATACTGTGTAGGTATTAAGATACTGCATTAGCATACTTAGTGTGTGCGTTAGAATACGCTTAAGTAGTTTAAAAAGGTCGTTGCTGGCTTTTCAGTGGTAAACAATATAATAATTAGTCGATTTTAACGAATGAAAGGAATGTAGGCAGGGTTATTATTTTATTTTAATTAATATATACTAAGAAAGCGGGAATGTTTTTCTTAATAAGCTTATAATTTACGAATTCTTGTATTTTTAAGTAGCCTTTACATGTCTCGTCTACGAAACTTTTAAACATTTCCTCTTTCTCTACCTAGAATCACTCCACTCACTATATTTCCTATATTTTCAAATAGTACATAGGCCATTACAAGAAGCTCATATGCTGTATGCTATGTATACAATTAAATCCAAGATTTTGTATTTAGAGACCTATTCTAACAATGATACAAAAGTCCTGAAAAAAAACCTACATACAGACCACTCTAGATTTTCGCATTGTTCTTGTAGAGTATCTTTGTATACGAATCAAAACGCAAGGCTATTTCATTTAAGATTAACATCACACCAGCTATCCTCCTAATCATTACATATTAAAAACCTTGTAAAGTAACGGGCATCTTCCTCGAACAACGGGATGAGACAAAACCCGCGCCGATAGTATATCAGCGCGAGATGGATCACAGACGCGGGCGATAAATATTAAATGCTGGTATAGCCCAGTCCGGACACGTAACTAGTTTGTGTAGATATTTGTCTAAGCAGACGGCTACGGAGGGATGCGAGCGTTAGGTCCGCGGCAGACAACCGACTGGCAGCGTTTTCGGATGAGGGTGAGAGAGTCAGTATCTCGTGGACTGTGTGTAGAACCAACCCCAACTCAAAATTGAAAGGATACGGTATTTTGGCCCCAAGCCCGGGGGAAATATCCAAAAACTTAGAGAAGACTGAGCGGAAGGAGGATACATTGGACAAACATAATTCGTAACACACTCAACAGAGTTTTAGAAGCAGTTCAGCTGACGAAGACCGAAACAGATGGTGAAACATTGCCAAGGTGTGCACCATTGGCATAACGAGTCTCAACCCCCAGAATTGTAATGATAACCTCTTTGTCTATATAGGTATAACGTGGTAGAGTTGATTTTATGTGCGTATCAAACTTACGTACGTATTCGCCACAGAGGTACTAAACTGACGAAGCACCTAGTTTGTTATCATTTATCTAAAAAGCCTTCATAACATAAATTGAGCATCATCCGAATTTGTATCGAAATACTTGATTGTCAATTATAATGTTGTGATTACGCAACAAACGGCATAGGTTATTTAGGCTAATCCAAAATGTATCTACCCTGCCCGTCTGTGTGTATTAATCTTGTCTACTCTGTATCAGAGCCTACGAATCTTTATCATATTTGGAGTCCGATTGACTTGCGACAGAAAAGTCGCACAAAAATTAATCAGCTAAAATCGCATCGTCTCGTCAAGCCTATCCATGCCCGCTGAAGTTACGCGGGTAAGAGCGCAACAAGAATAATACAAAATGTTTTTCATTTTCTTTATGTCACCCCCGGCAGTCGTAAAGGCATTAAGCGTGACCAAACTTTTGTTTGATACGACCGATGTAAGTGCGCGCAGTGCTGTAGTCTTTTAGTATTTTGGAAATGTATAACGAGTTTTTTAGTTTTCAGACTTGCTGGATTTATTCGTTCATTTTTAGGGTTCCGTAATAACCAAGGAACCCTTATATGTTTGTTGACGATGCTCCTTAACGGAATTGCTACACAGTGCAAAGAATAGCGACAGGTGGAGGAATCTGAGAAAACATAGTAAATATCCCGTTAGTAATCGTAATTCTAATGTACCATGTAAACTTGAAATCTCATAATATATTAAAGAGGACAGCCCATAGCCATGACCACTCTGGCTAGAGTGCACCACTAAGAAAATGAAGACATTGTGCAGAAGTTAATTAGGATTAAGTATTCGACTCATACTCAATGCTTCGTAGTTCATGTCAATAGGGTATTTGACACATGTTAAAATTTATAACACAGTGTCACTTTTTGGATAGTTAGCCATCAAAATATCACAATAAATCGTGAATTATAAAATTTTACCAAAATCATAAAAAGATATGAATCATAAAAAACTCTGATAATTATGTAATTTTTTTTAACGTCCAAAATTCAAATAAAAGGTATCAATAGAATGCTCATGTAAAATAAAAAAATAAATTGTAAAGCAACTATGTACCTAAACGCATTATTTTATGACTAAAACAGCAAAATACTAATTTTACCATACAACGGTTGGTCGAATGCTGTGCAAGTGACGTCATTTGCCAGGGCCAATTTGTAGGAGCCTTTTTGAAGGCCGCTAGCGTCGAGCTAGGTGTGTCCCTAATTTTAGCCCTTTATTGTGCTCTAATAGTTGTTGGTCCCATATAGACATTTGATCGTCTCTAAAAACTGGTTCGTTTGGCATTTTTTTTTTTTGTCAAATAGCGTATTGTAGAAAATGACAGTCATTACTTTGATTCTTGTGTTTGCATAATTTCGTCATGTAGCCTGTTTCCCTTCCGCAGCACCTAACAGTACCTAGTAGTAACAATAGCAAAACTGTGCGCTTGTATTGTATCGCATATCTCGCTTGTTGTAAATAAAACTAGCAATTCGTATAGCAGCGACGCTTTGCCATAAACTTGTCAACCAAACTATTTCTGTGCTGTTTGTACGCTTTTGACAAATCGCGTCTCTCGGGCGCCGTGTTGTGAGAAAGTGCTACTTGATAACACTCTACAGAACAATTTTCTATGTAAATATTGTATATTGTTGAGGGATCTAATTAAGTTTTCCTATAGCTACTGTAAGACTCTAAATGTAATTTTTCGATTTCGGGTGTAGTCATATGAAATAGCCTGATTCTATATACAAAACTCCAGTGCGTTATTAAAATATAACGGAACGGGACACTCGCGTCTTTAAGATGTAATGTCGGACGGCATGTAAGTATCGACCGGAAACATATCGAGCAATATTTTATTATCACACGTGGGTGACCCGTAGTTAATACCATTATGTTTCAAATATATGAGTAGCCTCATGTTTATATACTCAAATAGTATGTGTTGAATATGGTGGTGATCAATATTCTGCTCTATTTTGTATCTAGATACACTCGCATATCACAGACGCCCTTATATATTCGCACATAAATATATGCTAGTGCGTGTCAGGGTAAGTCCCCAGATACGCATGCCTCAAATGATCCACCTATACTAACCTCACTTATGTCGTAGGTATTTGAGTATTATTTAATTACATATATATACTATAATTCTAGCGATTAAGTATAAAAATATTTTATAAAAAGTATATAATGTTGGTCACATAACTCAACCCGCGTCCCGGCCTCGCTCGTAATTCGTCGTGTGTGGCTCGCGACTCTTCTCTATACCACCTTCCTTATAATTTCGCTTTAATACTTCACCGCCGGTAGAGTAATACCTACCTTATCATAACCTGAAAGGGCTGCATCTCCATTGACCTAAATGCGGAAGTTAGGGCATTCTTTACTCGAGTGATACCTAAAGCCTTGGACAAATGTGATCTATGATAAACGTGATTTCGGTAACGAGCCTCGCTGACGTTGATCAATGGTCATGATTGTTATTTTTCTTAGGAACGAGAGAAAAAAAGGAAAAGTGTGAACACGGGTCCTCCATAAATAATTCCGATGAAAAATGGTTTATTGTAAGATCACGTGATTTGATGCAATAAAGAGCCATCTCGGGATTAGGAAGCTTTCCGGGAAATAGTTCCGGGTGGTCACCCTAGCGTGCTTCAGAATGAAGAATTGTAAATTACTCCTAGATGTTTGGGAAATTGTAAATGCCTTAAGTCTCAGCTGCAACCTCGTAGTAAGTGGTAACCCTACCCGAGAAAATATTGTCTCCCCTTTTGAGCAATTATTTCTGCAGTTTCGAGAGACAACGTTTCTCCCCTTCTTAAACCATATTTTTCTCTTACTTTTGAAAGAGATAGATCGCATTCGAGAGCCGCGAGTGTTTTACGAGCGAACAGTTATTATTTTCTTCGAATTGCTTTACCGAAATCTTGTTACTGCTAGAATCTCCAAATAAATAATTGTATTGTTTGCGTTAGTGGAGAGCGACATTTTATTGCAAGCAGTAGTTTATACCGCTTGGACGGCAACTGTATCTTGTTACCTAAAAGTTTCACTTGTACAAATATTGTTGTTGTTCATAGTCACAGTTTTGTATGAAAACATAAATCAAAACATAATTCCCACGTTAGTTTTTTCACTTACTTAATTAGGAACGCCTTCGCGCCGTCATTAAATGTGGGAATAGTCATCGATCACTGGAAAAGCGCGATGATTTCTTAGTAACCATCATAGTCCATTGTTCAATCAGAGTTCATTTAATACTTATCCTATGATTTTCTTAGCTGTTCTCGGTCGAGCAAAAAGCTGTTAATCGAAGCTGACGTCAATTAATCTTGTAGCGGTTTCCTAGACTTTATGCAAGTATGAAGATTTTTATAGCTTGGGAGCGCAATTCGCACGCAACTTCGAAAACGTTGACAATAATGGCGTCATTAACACACACTACAATACAAATATTGCACACCTCACATAATAAAGCAGCGCATACAAAAGAAAAACAAAGAAACAGGGAGACAGAGGTAGAACAACTGGCGGTCTTATCGCTAGAGAGCGATCTCCTCCAGACAACCTTTGGTTAGTGGATATATGAAATATAAAACTGAGTAGTAGATGGTGCACAAATAAACTATTTTTTTCTCTATTCTACGGTGACGAGCAACAATACAATACAAATACCTACTCCTTATTGCACAACCTCAAGAAAAATAACACAGTACAGTACATAAACCACCCACACATTTATTATGTAAGCCAAGATTTTGATATAAGAACATATACGAGCAAGTCTCTCTATGTCACCAGACCCCAGTTTTCCATAGCACCAGCTGAACAGTCCGCTATAGCAATCAGGTCAATCTTGGGCAATGGGTAGGCTATGTCAAAGTACTCTTACTATTTAGGTAAGTGCTTTTACTACGAGTTCGTTATCTTAATTTTTAGTTAACTACACAATGGCATTGTGTCTTAATGAACTTGGCATTGTATCCTTTGTGTCTATTGAACCATTCATCGGCTCAGTTCAAATTATTTAAACCATACGTCTAAAATTAGCAAGGTATATGGCCCCTGTGATGTGATATTGTGATTTGTTGTGACACATTTCCTTAATTGAATAGAGAATACAATAAACAGAACTTAACTCCTTTACAATCCACTCTGAATTAACATGCAGGCTGCAGGCTGGAAACAGTCAGATAATAAACAGTGACGGATTATGCATCCGCAGCCTCACCGTCTGTACTGTACTTGCCAAGTCGATCTTATTTCCTTGGCATCGAAGCACGATACAAGTTGCTGATTTATCGGGCTCTGTACCAAACTACTGAAGTTTTCGGATTAAATAGTTTTTCTCGTTCCAATATTTGGCAACAATTTTTTGGTGGTTTCGTTTATTTTGTCGTCTGCTGTCACATCGTCGCAGTTTCAGTTAATTGGACATTGGTGAGCAGTATGTTCGAATTACAAAAATATAGCTTTAGAGTAAAGTTGTCCGACCGGCAAGTAATGGATCAGAGCGCTGGGTCATTTAGCTTATAGGTACCTACAATTTTGATTTCTGTTTCTGGGCCCTTGACTTGGTTTACATACTTACGAGTACCTACATAAAAAATAATGTTCTGTGTATAAAGATCTAGGTTGAATGAAATGAAACTCCTAAAATATTATTATTTAATTGCTCCAATCTAATATCATTTAATTTTCAACAGATTCCATCTACCGAACATCATTCTCACAAAAAATGCAATAATGCAATGCTTCACCAACGCACGATTAAAACCACCATGCAGACTTCCGAACACGGAAATCAAAGCCGATGCCGAATATTTAAATCAACGAGGCCAATTATCCGAACTATAACTCGCCACATAGCTGTCGACGGCGGAGTTACGCGGAAGTTTTTAAAGCATTTGTCGCTGAACTCTCACTTCGGGTAGATTAATTTTATTTTGGGGCAATGCTTGCGACGTGCAACTACGATTTCTCTTTTGGGCTATTTATACCTTTGCTGGTATAGCTACACCGCATCCGACCTTAGGTAGGTAACCAGATCTGGATTAGTATAGTCAAAATCAAACAAATAGGTACGTACCCACCATAATGTACAGTTTCATTGTTAAAAACTTACTGGAGGAGCGGCGTCTCCTGATACAGGTATTTTTATACTTACTAGGAGATCCCAACGCTTGCTCTGTAAATCTTTTACTTTTAACTGAATAAATATTTTCATTTCATTTTAATTTCACCAGTGCTCTAAAATATACGAAAATGCTCTCTAACGCTTTGATAATAGAGTTGTGTACAGATATTTGCGAGTACCTACCTTGTCCGCTCTGATATATCTGACTTAGACTCTACCACACACAGTTATATACATATTTCTCAATACTTACCTTTACATGTACATAACATAACTACCTACGTCTTCAACTATTTAATTGCTATACTTATTACTAAAGTGTGTATTCGTAACTTACAAGTACCTAAGAAAAATAGAATAGTCTATCATATATGTACTCCTTACCTATAAAGTACAAGCCGCCTAAGCTGGTTAAGAGGTCGGGAAGCGTCACGCGCATACTCGGCTAGAATTCTCGAACACATTCAGTTCTATTCTCGCCGAGTTCTCGTGAGATTCTCGCACGACAGAGCGGGGGGCATTGTCAGCGCACCTAGCTATGCACCACCATTAGGCGGTGCTATTTCGGGTGCACTTAACGCCCTTTCTAACAAGACTTGCAAGTAATTCTATTCGCCGCTCACTGACAATGGTACACAAGTAACGAAACAAAATGCCAGAGTCCAGTTAGGTCAAATTGCGTGTGGTTGGATGCTTGTTTACTTAAGACATTCGATATGGATAACCAATACCTACATGAAACCAGTATCCTCAATTACTCACGAGAGTCACGAGCCACTTAGCCCATTCCTAACTGTTAGGATAGGAATTGTCTAAACGATATAAGTTCTAACAAAAAGATTTTGAGTTATTTTGGCGCATAATATGAACTTAAGGTAAACCATAAGGCCTGGACAACAAAAACGGATTAAAACGACATAATGCCTCGAGAATTTAATTTTCACACATTTCCATTTGTTTAAATACCGAGTTTTCGTTTGTTCCATTCATTTATTCGTCCTACTTAGGTTACACAAGCAAATGTTTGAAGTAACTTTTTGGTGAATTTTTTTCGGTCGTGTCATGTTTTGTGAAATTTACGTCCAGCTTAAAGCGTCCAAAATTTTAGCTTCGCCCGTCGCAAAATCCTGATATATTACCGGAGCGGGGGGCGGATCGGGTCGGAAAAAACCTCCTTTATACCCTTTATTATACTTACACTTCTACTAAGCAAATGGCATTAGAACGCATAATCAGTTTTTCGAATTTTCTTAGCGTGTTTGTATATGTTTATGTTCAAGCTTTCGTTGACAATGACAAATTAGTTGTGGATTCTGTAAGGGCACTGTTTTCAGGATGGTAGAGAAATGCTTCCCATGCCCATTTTCCGTTCAATTGACAAGAGTCTTGACATTTTATTAATGTTACTATCTAGAATTTTAAATATATTTCTTGCATTTTTCATTAAGATATTTTGTTTCAAACATCTCTCCAAATCGACCATTTTCGAGCTAAAAACTGCTTTTACCCGCTTAAATTCTACATAGAATAAAATCAAAAACCGGCCAAGTGCGTGTCGGGCCACGCGCAAGGTAGGGTTCCGTAGTCGTCTACCCGTTACATTATATGGACTAAAAAGTTCGCAAACTTATATTTACTATGTTTTTGACAGAATTAACAACATTATCTAAGGTATCAATGGAAATTGTACGAAAGTTTGCTTTTGCAAAGTACATTTCTGAAGTTCGACTATTACTCGTTAACTAGTAATGTCTACTTAGCTGTGATAGTTTTCCTTTTAAATTCATCGTATTTACTACTACCATGATTTTTTTCACATGCCTAGTAGCCACCGTTTAGCTGGCAGGGGGGGGGGGGGGACACTTGACCATAGCTAAAATTATCACTTCAAAGCTTAATATCACGCTAACCAATTCTTTAATCAAAAAATGTTTTTAGAAACCTAATAATATTTTTAAAAGAGCTATCCAACGATACCCCACACGATGGGGTTTGGCAGAAAAAAAAATTGCACCACCACTTTACATGTAGGGGAGGTACCCTAAAAAAAATTTTTTTTTAAGATTTTATTCTACCGTTTTGTCGGCGTCATTGATATGTATACTCATGCCAAATTACAGCTTTCTAGCACCAACGGTTACTGAGAAAAACGGGGGTCGGACGGACGGACGGACGGACGGACATGGCGAAACTATAAGGGTTCCTTGTTTACTACGGAACCCTAAAAAGGGCAATGTTACTATCTAAAACTTTAATAAAATAATCGTATCCTATAATCACTTTATTGGTATTATCAATACTTTTGTCAAAATTTGAAATCAAAAAAGTGTAAAACATGTAAGGCCTCTTAACAGATATTTGTCTTCTTCTACATTCTCATTCAAATTACAATGGTTTAACATTCAACTACGTTATGCTTAGTGTGGGACGAGTTCAATCAAACTGAGCAATGTAAAAACTTACATGGGCCTTGAATAAAAAAAAATTGAGCGTACAGCATACGTTTGATATGTGTACCGCGGAGGGGATGAACAGCCCGCGCGCAGGTAGCGGGGTGGAACTATCCCCACACGACTTTCAAAATACTATAGCGCGACGCGGCCATTTTTTAATTAAAATTAGGGATGTTTGGACGCTATTATAAAATCAACTCATGCGGAGGCATTTTGATAGTTAAATGAAATCAACCATAACTAATTTAAATTTACTGCTTGAACTGGCTATTGAACAGTCGATATTTTTTTTTAATAAATAATCCTTTATTCACATAAATATCAAATGTTTACATAATTTACTTCTTCCAAACCACAGTGTGGTATGTTGGCATTTAGAATTACTTAACCGTTTATTTGTAGTAAAGCTGTTAAAAAGTCAGTCTTATTGTTTGAACATATGTCAAGCAAATGTCATTTATGAGTCGTTATTAAGTAGTTTAATGACGTGATAATCATGCTGTGTTGTCTATGCATCATTTCGAAGTAATAAAATTTCATTCCGAACCATAAACGTCCAAATATTATGGTTCGGCGCTCGTTAACCGCGACGGCTCAATTTACTTTTTTATAGTTTAGAAATTAACAGCTTGTGTGGTCTTCATAGTGTTCATTAGCATAGACAAATAAAATATTAACACATTAATCTAATATGCGTTAACGAATGTAATAAAATCTTGCTTGTAGGGGAGGTTGAGACAGTCCGGACCCCTCCACCGCACACAGATGAAGAAGATCGTATGGACTTGAAATTATTTCATAGCTTGTGCCTTTTTCCACGGACGCAGTTGCGATGTATCCCTGTAAGCCCACCTATGCATCTTTCTTATTGCCGACTAAATCTCGAATATACATACAAATAAGATTAATCCCGTTGAAAGAAAAGGGTGTTACAACCCTTTTGAGTTGAGATCTGGAAGAATAATGTCCCGTGGAAATGTTGCTTTATTTTAGGAAATTAAAATCTTTTGAACATGGGGATATTTCCCATGTGTTGTTCTTATATTTCTATTGTAAAGTCACAAAGGAGTATGATTTATGTGTTTGCCTTTTTTGTCTAAACTTGCGCTTCGATGTTATTAATTGTTATCTCTGTATAATCAACTCATTTAGTAAACTGTTTATTTGAAATTTATTCGCACTATTCAACCATTTCAATTTTGTTTGATAAATCATTTCGTAATTTTGTTCGGCGAAGGTATTTTTCCTAATTTGATCCAAATCAGCCTTTGTAACTTGGTAATGAACAGTCTAATCTGTTATAATTTCTGAGCTGTACATTCATTAATAGGTAAAGAAAGTGCATAGTACTTACCTACATTCGTATTAATGTCAACCACGTTTTGTATCAAATAAACTTTTAATTACCGCTTTAGCGTGAGAAAAAATAACGCTGAGGTGATAATTGTACTGTTAATTACAGAACATGTGACTAGGTCAGAACTGGCGAAACGTTATCTCGGTGATCTAAGTGGCGATAAAAACGGTAGCTTTTGGAGTAAGCACCGCTAGGCATACGTGTTTTAAGTGCAGTTTGAGGGCAGTGGGGTTACTAGTAAATCATGTCTTAGTTTAGTTAGCTGGATATCTTTTAAGACTTCTAGGAAAAGAGTTGACTATGTAAAAGTTTTTGCAAGCAACATCAACAGTTTCTGAATTTCTTACAGTACAAGTGTTTCTTACACATTTACTATTATTGTTGTTTCTTTTTGATCTTCTGAGACGTTCATAATCATAATATCACTCCACTCAAGAACGTAACTAAGTGCGAACTAATAAAAAGCGTCATCATTAGCGGTTGTCCCATATACCCGATGTCTGTGACGGCTCTAAGTAACTTTCGCGCATAAGTCCCAACATGAACAATAAGTGCGCAGCCAGCAAAGGTCGATATTCATTATTTCCACGGCGCTCGCAACCCTTATCAAGGGAAGACGCCCGTTTTTTCTCGGTTTTCCCAAATAATTTATTTAGCAGCCCGCCGTCAATTTATCTCGGTGGGGCTAATTTCGCGCCGGCCCGGTGGCTGGCTGCGCATGCTGTAATTCAACAAATTGCGCGTCCTACTCGATTTATGGCCGCTCGCACTTGACGGAGCGCTGCGAAGGGCGGTCCATTGTTCTTGCCATGACTATGTTTTCTTGAAGCGCGATTTTCACTCATTTTGTCGAAACTACAACATGTCTATTTCGTCAGTCGTAGTAGGAGACGGTTAAGATACCGAAATATTAAGAGACACAGTTTTTTTTTACTAATTAATTAAGTGACAGCTAATTGCGGGTTCATTGACTGCCGGTTGCATGGGGGGTAAAATGCCATAAATGGCATGCGGATTGGCGATCGCAGTATCTCCACCGCACTCCAGGGATGCTGCTGGCCAGGACCGGTCATTGTGGCACTCTTTGGGGAGGCCTATGTCCAGCAGTGGACGTCTTCCGCTGCTGCTAAACTAAGTAGGATTGGATACATAGCATATTGTTAAATATCGACGACTGTTAACTTTTTTATGTGCTATGAAACACAATAATATGGATATTTATGTTCAATAATTTAATATTTCGGGTTCGGGGTCACGACATCAATATCTTTAGCTGTTTTATTGCTACTCTACTTGTAATAAAATTAGCGATTCACGAATCGCCGTCTATTGTAGACCATAGACTAGCAGTCGCAACTTCAGCAAATACAAAAACGACCAGAAATGGTTTGGGGCCTAAACACCCGCCTTGTGACACAAGTAAAGCTACATCGCGACCTCCTATGTGCTAGTCCCCGCCGTACGTGCCCGCTCTGTAGTGGTAACACATAATCGTATCAATTATTCGGCTGGCGTCTCTCTTCTTTATTACTTTCCTTGCGAACTCCGGGACTCTTTGTATCGCTTTGACTTTTTCTAAAAGCCTTAGATCTTCCTTTGTCTAGCTGAGACATATGGACGGTATAGATACCTAAGTAAGGTTTGCGGGTCTACAACTCTTGACCGCGTGTCAGTTTCTTACACATGGCCCTTGTTAAGCACTGCGTAAGGTAGAAACATGATATCTTGCCAAAAGTCTAATGTTTAAATGTTACGGTTCAAAATTTGTTAATTGCGTTGGAGGCTTTTATACCAGCTCTCCTAATTTAGTCTGAACTGACGAAAAGGATTGAAGCAATATGGTGAACTGAGATATGTTGAATATCGTTGCGTTCCTTTAGCATATAGCTCTAAGCATAAATTAATGCAATCATTTAGTTATAATAACACAATTTCTCAATACATCTACGTTAAAAACAATTTCTCAATTGTATGAAAACAGCTTAGGTTGGTACGTTGGCTGGTATATGTTTCTTTCTGCTGACTTCGTATCGCCAGACAGTCGCAGCCCGAACGGACCGCATCAGCAAATGCGGATCTTTATAGAGCTGTGACTGCGATCATATTTGTAATAACGTTTAATGTGTGGTTAAGTCATTGCGTGATAGTAACAATGTCGATCAAGTTGTAAATGCAGGGAAGAAAGTATAATATTTACTTTTCGCTCATGTGACTCATATTTCAACCTTATCATTTCTAAATGAACTAAAAGTTGTGTTCTACATGACTAAGATAGACATAGGGGGTTTACCGTGCTTGTCACTGGCCTGTTACTTGGCACTTTCGATACAGTAATAGTAGTTTATGTTACTGTTACGTTTAGGACCTTAAAATACGAGGGTGGTTTTATGAAACGAGCCTTGTATCGCCTATCGAGCCTTGTATATTTGTGTAATAGCGGGAGCTCAAAAACACAAATATACATGATAAATATCCCAATAGTAATCGTAATTCTAAGAAGAACAAAGTGTTAATCAATAAGGTTCTAGCACTGGTACGTTTATTTTACCTATTTGCTTTTACTTATACTAAACTCTGCTGGTACGCTCTAGATCGAAGGACAGTGCCAAAATCTTCTTGACAGTCGCAGTATATTTCAGTAAATGGAAACAAAAATAAAACAGACACATGTTACATTTTATAAACTTTAATAATGAAATAAATATACAACACTGTATATTAACATTATCAGCATTGCCGATCACCGACTTACTCTATGAGATTTTTCTTTAAATAAGAAATTGCTGTAAATACCTAGTACAAATCCGACAACATTGGAGTAAGGTCCTTATTAACTTTTTTTGTATTAATACTTCTGCATCAGCTGTAATCTGAAACAATAAAATGATCTCATTTACTGTCACACCTAACACAACCCTAAAATTTATACCCGCGACCTCTCTATACAAATCGTCCCGTCTTTGTAAATCAGCATATGCAAAGTGGTATAGCAATAAATCTCTTGCTCTTGCTCGTTCTCGCATCATGTTACATCTTAATTTCAGCGCCGGCTCGGAGCCTGGCTGCCAGAGATACGTTTTATCAAATACGCATTACGCTAGGAATTAACTTTAACTAAAAAAAGCCTCCGTGAGCTGAGGTGATAAATAATGAAATGCTGTTAGAATGCCGGCTCGGTTTTAACATGCCCATGGGGCTCGCGCGAAATTATTTGCATTTTAAGTTTGCCCTTTCTTTATGGAGGTTTATTGCGTTTATTGTGATTCGTATATAAAGGTTTGGTCGGTGGTCTTTATTATGTCAGGCCAATTTAACTTAAACTTGACTTAATTTAACTTGAACTCAATGATGTCATTTAGTCTACTGAAATGTTATTGATTCTCTCGAGGAAAGCTATATTTCAACTCAATGCAAATGATTAAAACTTGACGAAATTTAATGACGTAAAGAAGCAGTGGTATTTTTTTTAAAGTTACTGCTTGGAGTTTTGCACTTTTTCGTAATATGATTAGTACGAACAAAATTAATCCCAAGCATGATGAAAGGGCGTAACCGGCGCGGGCGACGGATGATCCGCGACCGTACATCAACATCAATCCTTCAAACAATCGGCGAACATGTTTTCGTGCCTTGTCGTTTTGCTTCGCCCACGAGATAAGCCATACACTTAGAATTGATAAAAGACCTTTGCATTTACTTGCTTTATGCAATTTGTTGTACGCATAATTGCGTGATAACTGAATGATGTATGCTAGGGACCAATTTTTATCTCAAACGCACGCCTGTCGCTTCGATGCTCGTATTATTTGCTCCGCGAGTAAATTATTTATTGCGCTTTAGTTTTGCATAATTGGCACTTTATTAATTTCGCTTTTCCTTTTGTTTCAGGTGGTCGTCGCGTAGAGCGTTGTCAGTGGCTTGGTAGGTGTTAGGAAATCTAATTTTGTAAAATCTACTTCAGTTTGCTTGTTACCATTGCAAAAGTAGGTGCCCTATATCACAAGGGTTTCATTCGCTCGGCACTCCCAGCACATTGACGTCGCGGGATCAAGATATCAAACTCGGCAGTCGAATAAATTTTTGTGCCAACCCACACGAACGCTTAGGCAATCGACTACCGAAGATTTATAGTCAAAATTTCCCGTTAGTAACGCTTACCGAGCACACTCCGCGTATCACTATTTCACAAATAAAAGAACCAGTCGCGATATGATCGTCGACTATAAATTATATGAAGCTCGGATGAAAAATACGCGGTTTGGTGTCCGCTTATTTATCGCTTAGCTCGGCTAATGTATGAATTTATGTTAATCCGGAGACGATTTAAATAGTGGTATCTATTAATATTTAATTAAGTTTTTTCGTTGCGTAAACAGTCGCAGTCTCAAAGTAATCGTAAGCAATCGCCCGGTCATCGGGTTGGGAGTGAGAGGTGAAGACGTGGATCCTGCGGTATCGGGCGGTCGATCTGCTATCGCGTGGCATCGCCCGGTGGCTGTTCCATGCTAGGATTAGGTCGGTTCCCGCGTGTTCCATTCCGTGATATATTGTTCCGCATCTCCGTATATAAATCTCGAACGCCTGCTGAGGTACACGGACGCGGCCGCCGCGCCGCACCTTCCAGCTTCAAATAGAATTGTGTTTTTATTTATCATGCGAATCGCCCCCCATCGCTCACCGGGATCGCACTTTATCTGCCAAAACTTCAGTCGTATCGGTTACAACTGCTCTTTATAGTTACTATTCTCATGTATGTTATAGTAAGAACTCTCGTTGACGAAAACCTATTTACTGTAGTGTTACTGATTTTTCGTGATTACACCCGCAACTGTGTGTACTTGCCATGACGTCGAAATCTCAATTCTTCTTAGGTAAATGAATCTTTGTCATTGTAACGAGGTGGGGGCAAAATACAAATTTTATATTCTATAATGTATATATTAATGCTAGTTGTATGTAGGTATTCATAAGCTAAATCTGATGTACAACGTCTGTATACGTTCATATTACACTTTAAGACATACAGTGATATGTGTCAGCTTGTGAACCATGTAATATAATGTGTATTACATACTGGAGTGACGAAGGAAGCAATCTTGCTTGAGGTCGCATTCTCGCCGATCTATCGTAATTTAAGCGTTTAGATTTCTAACTTTCGATGTCTTAAAACAACAGAGTAGGATAATGTAGTGAAGTTATCTCGTTTCAAATCTAGTGACAAAGTGTATGTTCTTTCTTGTTATCATAAAACTAGTAGCATTTTCTGAAGAAATTAATTTAAAAATTGATACTATCGTTCCTTCTTGTACCACGGTTATGGTAAATTGAATAAACATTGGAAATAAATCTCAAAACCAGAAACAGATAGCATCAATGTTGTGTAACGTCGTCACGCCAGAGGTCCTAAATACGTAACTACAAAAGCTTTAGTATGAAAATTTATTCCATTTTATTAGTCGATAGCTTAATTTATTCTTAGAGAAATAGTTTACCTATAGTCAGAGAAATGACAAGAATCAAGTCTAGTTGTGCCCAGTATACGAATAGCTGACTAATATAAGATAATATAATTTATTGTAAGATACATTAGTTGTAATATTTTTGGATTCCTATAAACATATACGTAAATTGTCTTCGTTAATCTAGTTGTCGAGTAAAGTTAGGTTGAGGTTCTTTCACGTATTTTACGTGTCTTCAAAGTGCCAAATTCATTTCGTAGCTGTCATTGATTCATCTTATTACCTCTAGAAGTTCCTTTACTGTATGTAATTCATGATTTTGAATGAGGCATTAGTCGCGGCATGTGTGTAGACTAGGCGTCATTTTCTTTTATCGCCGAGTGAAAGAATCCTCTCCTAATTTTCTTGTCTTGTTCATCTTGTAAATATTTCTACTCGTAAACTGTTTAATTTATAATATCTGGGCGACCGAGACTTGCTCGGTGTTTTCCCGGGCATGAGACCTAGCTAGATCGATTGCTCGTCCCCGAAAACCCCCACATACCAAATTTCATCAAAATCGTTAGAGCCGTTTCCGAGATCCCCGAAATAAATATATATATAAATAAATAAATATACAAGAATTGCTCGTTTAAAGATATAAGATATCTTAAACATCCCCTTTGGTTTTAACCTCGAATTTGATGTATATTATGGCTTTTACACATATGTTTACAAACGTATTTTTTATATTTTGATTACTTTTACGATGTTTGTTACTTAAACAGGCAAAAACGGTTAATTTATTTGGGAAGCCATTGTTCACGGAATGTCGTATAAATTTCGTCTGTCAGCGATTTGTCTTTCATTTATTTAATTTGAAACGTGCTCACGAATGTTATACGTAAAATTGTCCTTAACAAAGCATTTGTCATACGTAACTAGGTAGGCCCATTTATTGTAATGTAATATAATTAATTAATAATAAACTAGCTATAAACGAAGAGAAATACTTAAACCTTGAGGGGATAGTGTAGAAAATGATTTAAATGTTTGTGTTTCATGATTGTACTTGTGTGAAAAATTGTGTAATATCATTATATTACCTATTTACGTATATAAACGAAAAGCGATATTATAATTTTTGTACAATATCGGCTATAGTGCGAGATGGATCTGCATTAAATAAAATTCTGTTACTGTAAATAACCTGCTTTTACTTATAAAAACCAATTACTCACCAGTTCATTCAATTAAATGCATCATAATGATACCTAAATAGTTATCATCGGAAGTCGAAGTACAGTTTACTCATTTACGTATTCGCTAACGGCGTTTACACACACAATTGTAGTACTTATTACATTATGTACCTAAGATCAGTGTCTTATGGTCAGTAAAAGCACTGTCAGACACCACACTCAGGAGCACCAAAAATGGGGTATTTTTGCTCTTCGTCTTGTTTCTTCTTATTTTAGACTTATGTTTATAAACAGCACTTTAGGTAACATAAATTCCTAACCATACATTGAGTTCAATCCAGTGTAACACGCTGTTCCCAGACTAACAGTAAAGCAAGTTCCTAGGTACATATCTGGGATAACGCAGCGTCGGTATTGTCAAGAGTAGCCTCGGTGTCGTGCCAAACAGGAAGTTTGCATGCGAGGTTGCCACGGGATGTGGGGTTCGATTCTCCGCTACGCTATTCTCAACCTTATTTATTTGCGTGAAAAATGTACGTATTATGCTCGAACGTTTTCGAGATGTGCTGAACCGTCTGAAGTTTAGTATATTGGGTGATACAAGCCGTTTTTGAGTTATTTGGCTCTGAAGCTCGAATTTGGTAGGAACCAAACGAAACTATTCACTTCTGAGCAAAATAAGGACATGAAATACCTAATTGACAACATTTCGAAATGTATAATGATGCCTAAATCGAAAACCGTTTCGGTATATGCTACCTGAACCTAATAAAATAGTTTTTATATTTTTGTCTTCGCCAGATTTGAAGAAAATTGCCAAAATGTATAAAACGGAAGTGTGATGTCATTCCTATGACGGTAAAGGAGCAATACTGTCAAACATTGGTAATGCAGTCAATCATTCATTAGTAATGATGTCATAATTCACTTACGACCTTACGATTATTATTACGATATTTTTGAATGAAGATTAGGATTTCGGAAAAAATAAAAAACACGTGGACCTTAAAATTTCATTTTCTATCGATCTAGGACATAAAATGGCCAACTTGAAAATTTAAAATGTTGTCAATAGATTGGTGGGTATACAAAATTAGTGAACAGTGAAGACCAGCAACCTGGCTTTATCCTGTGCACAAATTTGCGAGACTTCAATTCTTCAATGTCCAATTTTTGGAAACAGGAAATTAGTGGAAGTATCTGTGTGTGGAAGGAGGAGTACCTAAAGAGTAACTAAACATAGTTCATAGTAGGTACTATGTAATTTTGTCCCTGTAATCCAACTCGGATACTCTGTCATAACTAGGCCGGGCCAGATTAAACCTCACATGTTTCAAGTTTTTTACATGGACTGAGTTCCTCCCATAAATCTGAGTGTATACCGTGGATTACCGCAAGACTAATGGCACCAGTCCACCTGCTGAGGGACGCCTATTATTTAGCTATTTGCTGGAGCGGCAACCCTGGGCCCTTAGGGTTGGAATTTGTCATAAGGTGAGTTACGGCGCATGTGGAGATAGATTTAGAGGCTGGGCTAAATTTGGATGTGTGTTTAAATTAACCTTTGTACCACAGGCGAGGTGACTAATATGATAAATAGATCAGCGTTCTGAGTGCATCTAGACGCGAATTATACATAAAATAGTGAACTACTACGCATAATATGAGAGAAGAAAAAAATATTAAGCATATAAATAATACAAATATTGATATAAAATATAAATATAGAAGGATCTAGGATGGGCATCCCAGAGCCATCTTCACACCCATATCTGCATATTCGTCTTCTTGTTGTTCTTATAGACACCGCTCTTATTATTGATATTGCATTTTCACTTTGAGCCAGTTTGTGAGTTTAGACCATTTCTCATTTAGATTGAGACAAGTTTTCTTTATGAACGATGCATATTCGGTTTCTACAATGTCGTCACAGGAGACTACAAGAGGGGTAAATAAATGAGGCTCTAAGGTCTACACATATTGACTGACAAGTGGAGGTTACTTATTACCTCCGTGTAAAAATCATGCCAAAATCAATCAAGTAGGTAGAGGTATACCTAGTCAAAGTCAAAAGACTAAATGTACATTCCTATGAATCATATGGGGATATTAAGGTGAGTAGTTAAGACCACGTTATTCGAAATCATAGTATTTTTCATTCAATTTTAAACTATTAAATACTCACTTTATTGATGGGATATTTAGATATGTTATAGTTTAAGAGTCGGTCTAGTGTATTTTAAGGCTGAAAACACGATATTTGAAACTTCGCTCGATGATCTCACATCGCAAAAACAGGTAAATTTTGATATTATTGTGAGTCGTATATAAAATATATCCAACTCAGACTCGAGTAAAATATATCAATAGATAGGAAACGATGTGAAGAAGTGTATTTTACGGCTAATTTTTTTTTAAATGTTTTTATATTTAACAAAACTCAAAAATATCAGAAAAGCAAACTGCGCGCTTCATTTTAGTAGATAGATGGCCGTTGGGCCTCGAGCTGGACGGACGTCTGTCGCACTTTTAGCAGTTTGACATTTATAAAAGTCGCATATTTAATACCAGTAACTAGATGATATTAACATTTTCAGGGTAAATTACTGGTGAGTCATATCGACGAATAAACATTTAAAATAGTTTTCCTGGTACTTTTACAATTCGAGATAGTGGAAAACATAAACTGTGGCTAATAAAGCTTATCATTATATCATTTTAAACCCTCTCTTATTACAAAAGGTTTCATTGAGTATTTTTAGAATGTGGAATTTTTTTCCATTATACGGGTCACACTCCTTCATATAGCATATTGTATATTTTATGTCTATGTGTGAGTATATTCATAGCGCCTGACACATAGTTTGACATCTGACATTAGCAAATTAAATTCAAGCTTGGTATTTCAAATACAATATTTTAAATTATTAAATATATTGAGCTTCGTATTGTAACAAAATAAATATGCCCAAACGGACCGTAATCCTGCCAAAGTTTTGACGCTATTCGACTTCAATTTGCTCTGCAGTTCAATGTAAAGCAGAATGACATCAGTATTACGATGAAAGTGATATTATTGTATTGTGTAATTATTCCAATATATCAACGTAAACGATAAAAAAAGAATAATACAAATTTAAATGAAAAGATGCCTCGCATAATATCTGAAGTAGAAAGGGCCCAAAGCTCTGAGGAATTCTGGCCGCTTACGGCTAGTATGTGGGGGAGGATATCTGGTGACGGCGTCGCGGTCTCAGATCTATGATCAGCGGCTTCGGTGAACTTCACTTCATAGCCACATCATGCGCAAATGTTTACGTGAATTTACTGGACGAAGTGATGCTGCAAATTGTTCTACTGACCTTCCTGACTTTATTCAAGATAATTTCCCCATACAGCACGGGTCACTTGGGAATGGTTTACTCTACAGCTACATCCAGGCATAAATGTAATGATGTAATGCCATCGCCTGAAATTTGAACCCGATTGAGAATCTTTGGGGTTTAATGGTTCAACAGTGGGATCATCGCCATGAAAGAACCAAAGAAGCAATTCAAGCAATAGATACTGCAATGAAATATGGGAGGAAATGCGGGGAACTGACATAATTATCAACGTCTTCTCAGCTTATTGAGAGACAGGCTACAAACTGTTATAGACGCACTGTGGTTGCACGCATTATAATCCCTCAGTCTTATGTTTTATGTTTATAATAAATTATATAATAAATCTTGAATTTTATTTAAGATGGATTTATGAACCGTACTGTCTTCTCGAAGATCTCACGGTTCGAAATAAAGGCCATACGATAAATAAAGAATAATAAAGAACTAATAAATAAAGTTGTAAGCTTTTATTAGCAGGGCAAAATATTTATGTTGAATCTTTTTCTAAATAAATAAAAAAAGTACAAAATATTTATTTACCAAAATAACACTCAATAATTATTTATGCTCTAAAAATTACGGTTGTTTAAAAAAAACACAAAAAAAAACACTTGCTCTTGCCTGAGATTCGAACCTGTGACCTGTGCTTTAGAGAGCAAGCGATTACTAATTACACCACAATGTACTTGGCTTAGTGGTTGAAATTAAGCTACTTACTTATTTGTGGCTTGCAACTTTGACTTTTTGTGTCGAGTCGTGATAAAATTTAGCCCTTATTTAGTTAAGTGAAATCTGTCAAAACTGCGCAACAGAGACAGAGATATGCAATGACAAGTCTACACTCTTTTGCGTGAATGTCATAACAATCTGTTCTAAATTTAAATGGTTGACAACCTAATTATCACGTGCGCCACTCTGGCTTATTCTGGTTAATTTGATAAAGAAGGTCTGTCACATATTCAAATTCTAAGTTACAGCAATCATTAAAAAAAACGAGGTCAGTGACCTGTCACAGTAAAGTGAGATAGTGTGTGTAAAATGTAATTGTGTTTGTTACTGGGGAGAATTACGATAATGTTGCGCCGCCTAGCGGATTTTTTGTGTCGCGTTTGTAGTTTCGCTGCAATAAGAAAGCCTTAAGTAATACTTATGGAACGGCATACTTACGCGTATTAACTTTTATTTGGGATTGCAGATCATTCGAAAACTCACGCAATTAACCTGCTGATGCTGATATTCAAATGGCGTAGTTATATTTGACTTTATTACTTCACTAAAAAAGCTCTGATGCGCTAGGACTATACAACAACATGGAAAATTATACATTCGTGGTTCATGTTAACTATATTTAACTAATCGGTTATATTTAGGGCATTTTCTATTTAATTGACACGTATCTTGACATTTCCTCAATGTTACTATCTAGCTCAAGTCTATTGCGACATACCTACCTAATGATATTAAATTTTAATGAATGTTTTGGATTTTTCATTGCGAAATATTGTTTGAAACATAACTCCAAATCGAACATGTTCGAGCTAAAAACTGTTTTTTTCCGCATAAATTCTATTACACACAATTAAATAAAAAAAGGGTTATGTTACCATCTAAAACTTTAATCGTGGCACCCTTTAATCACTTTATTGGTATTAATACTTTTGTCAAAATTTGAAAACAAAATATTTAAAACTTGTAAAACCTCTTAAAGGTGTGTGTTAAAAAGGCCCATCCTAAATGTTACTCCATCCATCATAACCGTAACTAAACCTGCGTCATATTAAACGATAAACCAGCCCAAATTGCCGTAACAAAATCCGGTCAAAAATTAAGTCCCGCAAACCACTTTACAGAAATAAGGCTCCCATGGAAGGCTTATAATGAACGGTCTAATTAGGAACGTGAGATTGTTCACTTTATTAGAGCGGGGTTTCGTGACGATGCTGCAGATATCGGGTTTTGTCACTAAACTTTACTCTAATTAGACGTTTTCATGTAACAATTTTTGTTTACGTTTTGCTTGTAGATTTTCAGTGTGTGGTCATAGATGAGATAGAGGGGCGAACCTAATAGCCTGTGTGTTTTACAGCAATATTGAGCAAGAGTCGAGTGATTTTATCTCACTAGCGCGGATGAGCCATGGTTGTATGTCGAGCTATGTGCACATTTTCTATGTGGGCGTCAGCGTAGGAGCTATGAGTTCACGTTGTCTAAGTGTTCGTACGTGTCACTTCTACAACCATGACCTAACCTCGCGCCGGCGCTCGTGAGATAAAATTACCAGCGAGCTGAGAGGCAAGGTTTTCATAAAGTGAGGATATCTTTATTTCGTATCAAAAAATTGGATAAATTGACATAACATATGCCTTGCCTGTGGTAAAGGTTTTTACACAATGGTAAATGGTACTCGATACTGACCCAATAGGTACATGTCACTTTCAATCATAGTTGTCATCTATTGGGTACTAAATCGTCAAGCACTGGGACGTTTACTATTATTCCAGTGCGTATTTGAAATGCTGACACATGAAGGTACGGTTAACAGGTGCTAATATGACTTTTCAGCAACTTATGAAATATGAAATCGGTAATGCAGATAGACAGAAGATAAAATCTACCACCACTCAAAATAACTCTGATCTGCATCAAAATTAATACACTCAGGAGTAAAAATAACGGGTAAACTTTCTATGGAAGTTCAATACAAAGTGTATGCATTATATCTGTTCCGCCAGTTATAAGGTATTCATAGCGTAGCGTAGTACTTATTTTTTTTACACACACTTTAGTGCTGTTTAGTCAAACTCAAATTATATGGTTATCATTATCACGCCTCAGTCGGTCAAGCTACGGTCAGCCAATGAATAACCTGATATAACGACAATTTGCCACAGTATCCTGCGCACAAAGCTATCTATCTTGCGCGCGCACCCATATTTCGCTGCGCGGACATATTGAGTTATCTTAATTAGTCGTATTCCTGCCGCCACCCGGGCGATCCAGTTCCGATCGTAGCTGCCTTTATGATAAATAAACTGTCAAATGTCATATTTATAGTAGTTTCTAAGGCTACTTCCTGACTTGGAGGGGCGGGGCGGAATCGGTATGCGGTATTTTCTACTTTGAGGGCTTACTGATGTCGCACAGTTTTCCTCACTTGTCGGTATACTGTCAGTATAACATTCGTGCCCTAGAAGCATGCGCGGAAGTGTTCAGAGTTGGGTCTAGCTAGCCATATCAGAGCTCACAATAGGGCAAGTACTTAGGGGCGCCATCATCGAAATCACTCGTATAAGTATGTAACGCTATGTTTGTATTTCATAATGCTTAGAACCTATAACACCTACACAAACAATCTATAACCTTGGTCTTGGTTTTATAAATTCTGAAATAGAATTTATAAAACCATTGTGAGACTTAAACCTTTGGTCACGTAAAAGAGACAGAAGTTGAGTTGAGGTGGATATGTGGCTTGATGAGAATTCGGTATTTGACACATGTTAAAATTTATAGCATAGTATGATTATATGGTTGGAAAACCATCAAATGATTACCTAATAATTTGATATATCGGGCGGATATGGGACTAATAATTCGCAAAAATGATTTTTTGTATTCCAAATTATGTAAATTGAAAGTTACCAATACAAAATAAATTGTAAAACGCAATATTCAACGACCAAAACGGCAAATCACCAGTTTTTTCATACAAGGCTATAAAACTTTGATGTCACGTCTTCCTGTCAATCAGTATGGGGCGTTTTCGGTGCTCGGCAGTTATACTGCAGATGCAGGTACTTTGCCTCTCATTTTCGCCTTTTGTGTTGCTCTAACTGTAGTTTGTCCTCCTCTAAAAACTGGTTATAATAGCACCATAAAAAAAGACAAATAGGGAATGATCAAATAAGAAAAAAGTACCAATACATATGACGATAATTAAAAAACTTAGAGCTGTCTACGGCTCTTGTGACAAGAAGGATATTATATTAAGCATCATGTGGCCAGGGATTGCCGTTGGTTTATGAATGTGGTAGACAAGAGAATAAGTATCTAAGCCAAAGTAAATGAACTGCGTGACAAACGATATGATTAGGTAGGATCAAAACGGCAATCGTCCATGCCCCCTGGACGAAAACCCCCCTGGACCCCTGAATAGGTATGCTTCGTCGACTCCGAGGAAGTTGTGACAAGGTCATAATGACACGATTTTTACCTTTGTTGTTTATTAATATACGTAATGTCCAAAACGTAGGTTACAAATTAACATTAACTTCCTGATTCAAAATCACCCGTCTTATCCCCCGCATAATATCAGCATCTCTCGGCGGCGCATGCGCGGGTCGAGCGCGCGCGCTGATAAGATAAACGCGACAGCCGGTGCCCCGCTGCGTCCGCTAATTAAGTCTTTAACTTTGCTATGCTTTATTTGTTAGGCTTTGTTGCATGACTAGGGCATATTGGAAGCATTCGACTGGTATAAGGGTTGGGTGAGTCATAAAGTTTGGTAGGTAGACGTGATTGCTTTGTTTATGGGATATCTTGTCCGAAATGTAATCAGTGTTGTAGTTCGGTTATTACTTGTACTGTCTCGCATTATTATTATCTTGATTCACTTTACTTTACATGGCACTTGTAACATGCGTATGATCAGAACCAGCCCCAGCCAATTATTAGAAAAGGAGCCACCAAAATTGTATCTATTCCTTGATTTTTTTCTCTTTTGGTTTTGGTGCTGGTCAGGTGCTGAGATTGACGCAAAGATGAGAGAGACAGAGAGAGGATATTTTTAGGAAGACATATTTGGTATATGAGCTTGTTACTGGCATTTGCTTTGGGAAGAATTACTAGAGAACTGTTTCTTGATTTAGGATAAATAAGGCCCCACATATTCAATAAAATCAACGTGCCCAACATCAGCGAAAAAAGATTCGTATGCAGGCACGTAGGAAAACGACATGACACTTACCTCAAAAAGGTAAGTTTACAATCGCTATTATCATTGTATTCTTTTTGAATTTCCGTTCCGAATATTCTTTACATGCAAAATGGAATATATAAAAAATGCCGCCCTTGCTCCACTTTTTGCAAATTTGCATAGCTCCATAACCTCAGGTGTCAAACAAAAACTATTCAAATTGCCAAAAATCCACTAAGTATTTGACAAAAGCGAAATTACTTGTTTATGTGCCAACAAAGGCTCTATCGGAGCTAGACAATGCCGGTCGGCATGTCATAAATCCATGATTTACGCAATGACTTCGCAAAGATGACGATAAATTATAGCTAACGTCACTGTAGTTATGACAATCATAAAGTTACCATTGTCGGAATTAGATTACATTGAATTCTAGCCCGTAACAACAGGGCTTAAGGAATTATAGAATATTTTTAAATTACACGTGTTTTGCAAATTTACCTGTTAAAATTATACACAGATATTGTATGAGGCATTACCACCCGCTTCCTTGAGGTGACGCAAATATGTTTCTTCATTCTTCATGTTAAACTGGTTTAAAAACCATATTCATCGTTTTATTTGCGGTACCTATGCATAGGCAATTTTTAATTCTTACTCCTACCGTTACGTAAGTACCATTTGAACCTATCCCGTCTGTAATTGTGTTAAAACTTGTGAAAATAGTGCAGACATATTTAACCTATTCACCGCCACAGTAGATTCTTAAGTTGTGCCTCACACGCCAAAAGCCTTCGTAACAAAAGACTGAAAATGAACCTAACTTGATAGCACGTAGCTTACCTTTACATCGACTTGATCGACTCGATATGAAGTCATTGACGTGTGGGGCACCTGATGTCCTGACTTTATATCAAGTCAATGGCGGTGGAAAGGTTAAAATTGTCGTACGTATTATTATTTCAAAATAAATGTATAATATTCGAGATAAGTGGCAACTAGTTAATATCGATAGAGAATATTAAGCAATATGCATAACTGCTTGCTTATAAATTGATTATTCCGAAGCGAAAGCTTTACTTACATGATTCTGGAAAAATATTTTCTCAAGCATGCAATGAAATGTCGTCATTACGTGCGTTATAACAGGCTTCAAAGTATCACGTTTCGGGCGGAACAACTCGAGAGAACTGTAAAGGAATTTCATACAAAATTGAAGGCCGGGAAGTATTTTGTTTTTAAATTTTAATGTAAACATGGCGTCTGTGTTCATGAACAGGGCTGCGACCGCGAAAGCACTGTATTTTTCTCTCTGTCGCTCAAATGACATTTCTCATTGCTTGGGCTTGCCGGCTTCGTATCACTATCCGTCTATAACTACTCACCCGGCAAGCCCTTCTTTCCCGGCGTCTGCAGTAATGTACTATTATTTTTTTCTGATTGATTTGAACATTGTATCGTTATTAATACTTAACAATCTATCAAGTATACGTTAATTTACTTAGTATGTCAACTCCTACCCTTACATTTTCTTCTGATCCTACAAAGGTTGGAATAACCGTTGCGCAAAACCCAAGCGCCACGATCGCGTACGCACGTTTGTAAACAATACCAGTGACTTCACCGGCGCCTGAGTGGAAATCGAATTAGAAGTCGACCCGAGTACCCGATACGTGATCGATAGATCGATATCGATAGAGATGGATCTCGCCTACCGCAGACTAGATCGCCGTGCCATCACAAAACGACAGGGTGCACGCGAGTGCAATATCAATTAAAAATGTAATCGATTCTAGCAACTGAAGTTAGATACTTACCTTTATTAATAGACCTATATAGTCATAGTTTTTTTTGATACAATTATAGGCGAACAAAAACAAGGCAATGTCACAGAATAAATTATAGGAATTAAGTCCGAAGACCATTCGTCAAGCAAATCCGATGTTTGACGGTTTATTGTAACTGTAAAACCAAACCAAAATCCTGGATCTGCCACTAATCTCAACCGCGACTAGCTCAGGATTTTACGCTGAGTGTTGATTTTTGATTAATCTGCAAAAAGGAAAGCTTTACACTAGGGAAATCATTGTCCCTGATAATGTATGTAGGAAACATAAATATTTTGCACTTCTTCTATCATTGCATAAGTAATATACGTGATTTTTGGAAAACTTGTCAATCCTACTGATAAGTATGCAAAATTATTAAATTTATGTTGTAAAAGTACAGTATTCTTCTTTTCTAACACTTAATCCCAATAGGAAAAAAATTGCAATGACAATCAAGTACCTCCTTATGTCATGTACAGCAATGTGACAGGAAGTCCCAGAACAATTATATGACCGGGGATTTCGCCGTAGACATGGAATGCTTTAATTCCGTGGAATTCTATTCGATTCTGACTCATCGATATATTGGCATTCCGCCGAGCAATCGACTTGAGCCCAATAAAAAAACTAGTTAGTATTCGCCGTACATTGACTGTTGGTTGGATGATTGACAAGACATTAGGCAGCTTGTGATCCTGTGCATTTCTCATGCAGACCACCTTGGCATGTCGTGTTGCTGTGTTGTCCGGCGAATAATGATTAATGACTGTTAACATATATTGTTAAGTGCGGAAATGACATGCTCGAATGTGCTAACTGCTAAAGGTATTGAAATACTAATGAACGTGATAAAAAGGATATACACATTAAAAATAAAACCGGTCAAGTGCGAGTCCGACTCGCGCACCGAGGGTTCCGTACACAGTTCTTGTATATGTAGTTCTGTACCCGTCCCGACCCCATTAATTTAGGAACAATCTTAAAAAAACATGACAGCACCATCTATCGGCGCATTGTGTTACTAATTTGCGCGACTGAATAACTTAGTACGTATGTTGGTTTTTCAAGGATAATTCTTTATCACATCAACCGATTTCAATAATTGTTTTTTTATTTGAAAGAAGGTATTTTCAACGTAATTTTGTAAATTAAAATATAAAACAAAAATATATACAAAGGTGATTAAATTACAAACTTAGTATAGAAGAGTTTTTTGATGATTAAAAAAAAGAAAAACTAGATAGGGCTATGGCTATATTTTTCCTGTAAAATATACATGCATATTAATGTTGTGTAATAATTTCAATTTTTTTTCTTCGTAAACTTCGGAGATAAGGGGGGCGGAATGGTATTTTTTTTTACATTTTCCCTCGTAAATCGAAATTTCCCCAACGAAAAAAAAAACTAAAAATTGTTTCAGAATGTACAAGTCAAGCCCTTTCATATGATACCCCACTTGACATAGTTTCCAGACTTTAAAATTTTGAACCCCCTTTTATCTGTCATTATTCACAGAAAATAAAATAAAATAATTTAAAAAACCATCTTCTATGTATCTGGGTTACCCTTGTTTATAACTATTCCAAATTTCAAATCGATAGGATAAGTAGTTCCTGAGATATTTAGCGATGTGACAGACAGACAGACAGACAGACAGACAGACAAAGTGAAACCAATAGGGTTCCTTTTTTACCTTTTTGGTACGGAACCCTAATATACTGGGTAAGCTAATTAATTACCTATAAATCTTTCAGTATGTAATTAAATTTTTCTGCCTAATTTAGCTACTACTTAATGCCTTCCTTATCCATACTGTCTCATAATTGACATATAGTATACTGACGAGCAAAAATAACGGGTAAACTTTCTATGGAATATACTATAATACAAAGAGTAGCCGTTATTTTTGCTCGTCAGTATATATGCCCCTTGAAATGAACCTATATGAGAGAAAACATGATATTAACAGTAAACCGGAAATGTAATGAGACAAATGATTACACTACATTCATTTCCAGATCACCATACCGTCCTTTAATTAAAATTTGAAAATCACTAGTCAATACCGCCCCGTACGAAGCCTACCCGCAAAAGCCTTAATTAAATAAAATTGAAATGAAAATGCCAAATGGATTTTACGTGCTTTCGTTAATGGCTGGCTCCGTATTATTTCTGAACATTTATTATTGTGTTGTGTGTAATGCCGATCGTTATTCATGCGTTGTTTAATACGCTGCTTTAAAAACAACATGTTTTCATTACTCTGCCTACATACTAATATTGTTTTGTTTAACTTAATTATAGTTTGCTGGGTTATTGAGTGGGATAATTAGGCTATAGCCTTTTTCATTACTGTGCTAAATGAATATATTTACGCGTGAGCGACCGTGTAATCATTTAGTTTTGTAAACTTGTATTACCGCTGCTGTCTGGTAAATGTGATAATTATTGTGAATTTGTTAATATATCAACATGTTTAACGAAGCCCAGCCCGTCATGAAGATTATTGATGTTTTATTGATGCTGTCTTGCCTGTCTTATCAAATGTTTACACCATCTTCAACAAAAACAGAATTGGTCTTGTTTTGTTGAACGTACCTATGTGATGTCGAAGTAATTGATTGTCGATAATGACCGTGAAAGGATACCTAGAAAGGACATACAGAGGTATTTCAGATAAATTACTTTGAGTTTGCCACCAACATATGATCTTATTCTATTGGATATTCTAATTTAACACTAATGTAATAGAGTTTCTATTATATAGACACTATCACAACATTGTGTTTAATAATAAACACTTTATTATATTAACGAATAGACATAATACCAATTGGATTAACATTAACTTAATTTTACTAAACGGTTAAAACTCACGTATTAATTTGTCACTTCGGGTGACATGGATTAACATTTACCCTAATTATACTGTACCTAAGTATAATTAAATTTATAGATAAGTTCTAAGCCAGAGAATATTTTGGAGTTGTTTATGCTATCGTATCAAGCTGGAAACACTTTCCTAAACAATCGTGTGTATTATATTAGGAGTTGTTCAATGTTCAGCGCTGTTCGTTAGGTGACAGCGTCGGAACATTTGTTAGGGGGCCGCCGCGTAAATTTTTACGCGAAAAACACAGCAATGCGGTACGTTCCGCTAAAAAAACGAGATGAGAATAAACAGACGACCGAGAATGGCGAGAAGCGCTCGAATTTTGAATACAAATGTAAATTAGTATCTCGACTAATTACGACCGTAGACACGTCCGGGGCCATGCGTCTTGCCGGCTTACGGGCGTTCTCATTTTTTTCAGTACTAGCCAAATTGTTCGGCTATTTTTCTAATCATGGCGTACTTAGGAAATTTATTGGCACTGCCGTAAGGAAAATGCGGCGCGGAATAATTTTGGCTGTTTAAGATAGGTGAGTGTTCAAGCGAAAAGCTCGCGCTTGAGGTACTTACGTAGATACAAAATACAATAAAATAGTATTTTATACAATCGTTATATAATGAATGCTTTTTTAGTCGAGAACCGCGTTTAGACCACGAGGCTTGCCGAGTGGTCTAAGTAAGGTTCGAGACTCAAAAAGCTAATTATATAACTATTGTATACAATACTTTTTCTACGAGTCCACGAAAATAACAAAATAACAGAAAGTTGCCGCTGAAACGATCTCATTTGTGCATGTAGGTTACACGGTGATTAATAGCACGTGGTCTGCACATATCACAATCCGTATCACGTGGGTATTGATGAATATTGAAAACAAGTCTAAATAATTATGAAATTTACGATAATATCACAAGTATTGTAAATTTGTAATAACAATTCCCACGGGGCCGGTGCCCTGTTAAGATTTAAAAAATATATATATCAGTCCATGCCCGCCTTTGGCACCATGTCAAATTTCGTTTTTTTTTTCTAATGATTATGGCCAGTATCCAGACGACCGTTTAAGAAGGTAGATAATTTGACAAATGCATTGACGTTTTTACGTTCAGAAGCGCGGGAAGCACTATCAATGTTGAAATATTCATAAAATGAGTCTCCTTAAACTTAATTTTTTTCATCAAATTACGGCGTTCTATTTTTGAATGATATTTCGATTCTCCGCGCAGTTGTACAATGAAATATTATATTACTCCATAGAGCATAGACTTTTAGTTCAGCTTAAAATGTATAATATTGTGCAATGGTCTATGAAGTTCTAATTGTAATATTGTAGTCGACGAGTATAAAAATACTTTTATGTCACACCTGGCCATAAAGTGGCCATTATCGCGCGCGAAAAAACCCACTTCCTGGCCAGGGGGTGACATAAAATTTTGTACTTACCACGGGCGATAATAAAGAAAGCCTCAGATCGCATATTTATCGCCCTTGCCTTCGGCTCGGGCGTAAAATACCTGCGATCTGAGACATTCTTTGTTTTATCGCCCTTGGTAAGTAATGTACTATTTATTGCATACCTTACACAAATATCCTTACATAGATCAATGGTTCTTACACTTCTTACACCGTATGACCGTCACTTACATTCTATCAAATTAAATGCGAGCCGAATCAGCTAATAATGCTATCGTAAACGTATTTACCCTGTCATTAGGAATTTTATCCAGCAACGGACTCGTGCAATATTGCCAGATATTCTATGGACAATTGTCTTCGCCTGAAATTATTTTAGTAGGTATTTAATTTATTCTAAAAAGGTCAACATGTTTCAAATTTGAATTTATACAAATACCTACATACAGAGTTAATCTTACACATATTGTTAATGTTAGTTATTACTATTTTCACAATATCTAAAAAGAAAACGTTAAGTTAGATTAAGCATTGTACAGACATTGCCTACGAGTATGCATACATGCACTCAGATGATAAATGATGCAAACATACAGATATTTTAAAGAATTATTTTTAAAAGAGTAGCTAATTCACAAAGATCTGGAATGTGAACGAAAAGTTTGCTTCATGATGCATTATTTACTCCATATGACAGTTAATACGAAACGTGTAATGCTCACAGTTTTAAGCAAAGCTCGTTAGACAACGCGACACGTCCCCGCGCCGACGGGCTACATATTTAACGCGCTATTTATCATCATCTGGCGTTGTTTCCCTTTTCATCGCCACTTCTTCGCCGGCTACTCGTTATAATTTTAAAATTTTAAAAAGGTCCTTTATTCCTCACGAATACGATACGACTACGTAGGGCGAGGCTCGCGGTGGATATTCCGCGTCTGAAACAAAACGAAATTTTAGAATTTCGAATTTACATTATGTAGGTATACCTACTATCCTAGAGATAAGGATAAGAAAAGACTTTAAGCCGAGGAATTAAAAGATTCGCCATTTTTCATTTTATAAAATGCTATTTTTTGCATCTGCAAGTGTTATTAACTATTTATGTATTTGTTATGAAAGTTTGCAACTAATATAATAATTGAATATCAGTTATCATTGCACAGGTAAACTTGTACCATAAAATAGCTCTAGATACGTTGTTGATTATGTAACATAATGACGTAAGTTGGGTAAGTATATGTAACTGTCATTTTCCTAATACGTACGTTTAAAACGTAAACGAAACCAACGTGAAGTGATAGAAACGAAGTTACAAACTTGAGTAAGATTTACCTCGTAGACGTAGACTATAAAGGACCCATTTTCTGAACCTGACATAGGCGCCCCACGCCGGAACTTTATAAAAACGTTATCATCTTTTATTTCTCACACAATTTGCATGTTCCCGAGATGATGTACTCTGGAATTATGCCGCTTATTTATGAACCATAAGCTAATTAGGTTCATTAATATTTTATGGTTTCAGCTTCTCCGCCTCAGGAGTTTCAGTTCGTTAAGAGTTAGCGTTTTACATTTGGTTATAACAACTACTCTACTTTTTTTATGAAGTAATTATAACTTGTACTGACTTTTTTTAGGCCGTACTGTCCCACTACTCTAGATATAGGCCTTCTCTCTTTACTTCACGCGTTTCTGTATACATATTGCCTCACTTTAGAGGTATTTAAAATCATGAGAAAATACTTATCTGCCAAGGCTATGATTTTATATTTTGCTTGAAAGCTTGGCATTCAATATTACCTAAGCGTTTTGATTATTATTTGGATGTAGGCGTACACATTGTATTACGTCAACAAGCGACCAATTAATTATGTAACTGAAGTATTTGTAAAACGCTAAGCATGTATCTTTGTGTCATTGCGTATTCTACCATTTGTCACGAAATTAAAATATAGAATTACACGCAGGGACAAACACCGCACCAAACTCGATGATTAATTTCATATCGTAGATACGTCATTGACCATTATTAGGCCCTCTTTTTGAAGCGTTCACAAGCCATCGCTAATAACAGAGGGCATGTCCATGGTTCCCTTGTTTCTTTATGATAAGTTACACAATCATCATCATCAGCCCGAAATTGTCCACTGCTGGATACATAATCCTTCCTTAATTCCGCTTCTCAGCTCTCGGCATCCAAATCATCCCACCGCGTCCCTGTTTGCAGGCCGTTTGGCGTAGGGGCGTCCTACAGGGGGCCGATTTTTGAGTGTCGAACGCTCGACTATTCTTTCACTCGAGATCTGTCAAAAGACTATGATGTTTTGACAGATGCGGAGTGTAAATTCGAGCGCTCGACACTCAAAAATCGGCCCCCAGGTCTCAACTTCCAAATTCGTCAGCTTCATCAACAATCAGCTGTGCGACAAAATATTTCCCGCCCGCTACCACTTAAACTACCTACATGAAAACGAGCGGCAGGAGCTGATTGATAGAGGAATTTAGATTCCATTTTATAATGGAGTAAAAACTCGTAATGCAAGCTCTCAAGACTATAAGCCACCTTTCTTATTCACTTAAAGTGAATTTGTTAAAAGGATCTCCTTCCTCAAAAAAATTACATCTAGTAGGTACAGGCAGCTGCAAAAAGCTGTACACGATTATCCTGTTCAAAAATAACTTCGCTAGACTCTTTGACGGTTAATAGAGTCTAGCGAAGATATTTTTGAACAGACTAATCATGTATATCTTATTGCCGCTGATTGTACTTACATATCTACTTTAGGTAAATGAAATGTGGGAATGTGCTTTAAAATAACTATATCATTTATAAGCTACTAATACCAGCTGCTGCTGGCTGGCTGGTATTAATACCATTTTCAAACAAAACATCACCAACAAGAGAATTGATGACGCATCTTTATTAAATGCCATAAGTACTCGTAAATTAATAGAAAAGGCAGAAGTTGGCGATTTCGATACAAGCTCCTATAAAACTATCCCCCAAAATATAGACTCGATGGGAAGTCCAACGTCGCATCTACCCTTCCATTCATCTCCGTTAAGGTTGGGACCATAAATCTGAGAACGTAATTTTAAATTTATTCGCAAGTAAAATGTCCACTTTGTTTTTTAGTGAATCACCGGTGGCCTATTTCGGTGATTACTTTCTCGACATTACTGATTAATTGTTATTTTATTAAGGCTGTGTATTACCACTTTTGAGTTTTTAAAAACCATCTGAGACATAGAATATAGTGTCTTAAAATCTAAAAAAAATATATGTGTTACATGAGGACCTTGTCTAGTCAAAATCGCAGTCAGTTACATGATTTGATGAATTTCACTCGATAGAAAATAATCGCGAAGTTACCCCTTTTTGGAATGTATTTTCAATACTACGGCTATATTACTGATATTTAACATTTAATTTTTGTACTCAATTAAAGATCGTAAATAGTTATAGACAAATTCGCAGGGTTTGCTTTGATAAAATGATTGGCTTAATAACTATAGCTAAATATTCACAAAACTGCGCGCAGAGCTTGCGTAGAAAGCGGGATGGTTAATTGTAAACTCACGCATGTTCGAGCGGGACAGTTGCGTTGGGGATACCTCCCCTTAATGACAGATTAATGTACTTTTATGTAAACTCGTCGTTTTTGTAGGTTTGTGTGTTCAAAGTTTGTTGGTCTGTCATTCTGTTTGTTTATCTAACTAAATAAAAACTATTTGTAACCGATAAAGTGGAGTATTATGTGCTACCACGGTAAAGGGTCATACAGAAATTTAGCTGCATAGGTATTTTTCTTGTTCTGGATATTTAAGCACATGGAAACAAGAAGCAATGGATAGGTATGTATATTTTGTTGTAGGCCAAAGCTACGGTTGGTTTATACTCCATCAAGCTTCAATGCCCTTATCTTTCGGCTGATTTCTAAACTATAATATAAAATGCATAAGTATGTGCAAAACTGTACGCAAAATGGTTGCTTAAAACCTGCTCATATTCAAATTGAACTCATCGAGGTACTGCACGCAACATATTTGAAAATTCCCCGAGACACGTACCATTAAGAAAACTGGCCGTAAAGTGCATACGAATGAACAAACAAACGAATACCGTGTTCCAAATTCAAAATTTATTACCTCTCGAGGAAACCTCACCAGTCACCTTGTCGACAACAGTCACGTAACACCAAACATTTTATTTTTATCGGCCTCAAAAGCGGAACCTTCAAAACTCACTTAAGATTACCAGCCAGCTGTCTAAGTAACCAGGACAAATTATCTCCCACAATTTAATCTGAGTCGGGTTAGCCTGCTGTAGTGCACCATAAATTATTATGTGCGAAGAATCTTAATAAAGCGGCGCACTGGCTATTTATAATAAATGACGAAACAGAAATAAGTGCGGAATACATAATGCGTTTAAAGAGGTTACGTTTGCTCTTTGCTCCGGGTCGGACGGGCTACTGGAATCTTAGAGATTGTTATTATTTGTCATCAAATATCTTACTCAGTGGAAACATAACCTTTGCTGTTCTGTGATTTGTTATATTATTCATATTTTCGATAACTTTATGATTATTTCCGAATGCGACAGAGGCTTTCTTTGATGGCTTTCTCCTTTGAGGGCAAATTTTTCTGGCGTTTTAGTTTTTTTTTTCGTTAGAATCGAATGAAACTTGATAGGTTGGAAGAGCTCCTGATTCTGTACAAGTAAAAAAAAATCACAACACGTTTTGTCACTCAATGGAAAAAATTTGTGGGACACTGTTGGAAATCGTGCCTATATTGTTCAGAATCAGGAGCTCTTCGAACCTACCAAATTTCATTCGACCCTAACGAAAAAAAAAACTACAACGCCAGAAAAATTGGCCCTTGAACGTTATGTTTTCGTGAATAATATAAATGATTAAGCGTGAATAAGTACATTGTTGAATTTAATAATGCTTGTTCTCGATACTAATATTATGAAGTGGTAATGTTTGTGAGTATATATGTAACTGGTATAATATTTGAAACTATACCAGTGTATATCTTCTGTTTTGTTAATGGTTTTTTATTAACCTGACTGTGGTTTTATAGGCCGGGCCCATTAAAGCGTTAGGTTAGTGGAAGAAAGTGGAGTGGAGTACGAAAAGGCGAAACCTCCGACATGACCACGCAGGCGGTTTAAACAAACACTGGGCTTGAGCTATTGGGAGTTTTGTCGCTGGTTCACTCAACCTAGCCTAACTGTAAAAATCCAGCACGAAACTCAGCTAGGCCCGTGGATCGATTGGATGGGCAATATGGACATAGGCTATACTCATATCATATTACATTCCACGTGAGCAGCAGAGCCATTCCTGTTTTTCATTACATACAAGTTTTTTTTTTCTTAAATTGGAAATTTTAAATCATATTTCTGTATTGTGATTGAGAAAGAGGTTCAATTAGTGTGTCACTTTGGATAGTTTGGTAAATATCTCACTACTGTAAATATTTATTCATAAATCGAGCAGGTAACTTCTCGTGAAAAGCTGACACCACAGGTCAGCTTTTTACGACGATAAGTACGTGAAAATCTTGTACCTATAAATTCCTTTTACCAGTAGTTCAGGTGCGATTTCAAAGTACAATTTCTGAACGCTGATTCAATTATATCATATATCAGCAAGCAAGTCTCTAATGAAATGCTACTTAGGTACTTATTCCGATCTTCAGTGGCACAGGTAGTCAAAAAGTTCTTCAGTTTGACAGAAAATATTTCATGAAGTCATGAAGATAACAATATAATTAACAATAACAATATAATTGGAAATGGTAATTTCCACGTTAAATTAACATGAATCAAAACAAATTAAACAAAATAATTTGATTCGTGGGTATTTATTTCATTTGGTGTAAATCGCATGTCCGCGCTAATATCACCCTTTAAATGAAGTAGGATCTTTACCGTGGCTTAAGGTAACTTGTAATACATAATAATCTCTAACTGAGGCTTCATTCATATTTTTCATATATAATAGTAAAGCCGAAGTTATTTTGCTCTGAAGGGTCAAAATGTCCTTACCAAGGGGTGTCTACTTTCCAATATTAGGTAATCATTCTGTAAAAAAAACATTAAATGCATGTCTACGGCTGAGGTTACTATTTACTTAAACAGTTTAATAGTAACGACATACATTATCGAATGCACATATTACATCGTATTAATATAACTTAAACAGCAACATTATACTTTTTGTCCCCACTAAAATCGTCCTCACCGTGGCAGTACATGAACCTACATGTAAGTCCTCACTAAATAGTTCTACATATACCCCGCCGCTGTCCCCGCACACGTCCAGCACTAGACAAACGTCAGAGTCAAACTAACATCGCTCGCGTGAACATAAACATGTATGTGCGTGTAAATAACATATTACCGTGGCTTTTGTCATATAAAATTGTCTTTCTCGTGGGTCTCGTATCTCGGTAAGTACACTCTTGGTTTATATTAATCTTATCTTACCTCATAACTTAACTGATTTAATGTGACGTAATCAATAGAATTTTCTGGAACTGAACTTAGCTCATACTAAACTGGAAATTTGTAGATTTTGTCTTTACCAAGGTAGTCCTTACCATGGATTGCCGAGGATTTTTGAATCCACGGTAAAGACAGTGATTCCACGGTAAGGACTCTACATATATAGTCCTTACCGTGTGTTCAGGAAATAAGAACATTTGTCATTACCGTGTGCTATAGTCATTACCATGCATGCAAAGTCATTACCGTGTCGCTTACAATTTTGGGGCTACTAATTGGGGCCTAGGAGGGGGCCTTCATTTTTTTTATAATCCTTTTATCACAAACTTATAGTTAAGGTTAAATTTGCTATAATAAAACGGTTTTTTTTTTGTTTTTTATAAAATCGCCCAATTTACACCAAATGAAATAAATACCCTCGTAACAATAGTATGAAGATAACAATTAATTGACAATTGACAAATCAATATTCTACACGATTTTGATATATGAAGTCTTTTCTGATGTATTCTACTCGTAGATATCCCTTGTTAGTTGCCAGAGTTAATAGACCGCAGTACTAGGGCGGACATTTAACTGTTGCCTTTACGACACTTTAATTGCTTTGTATGTTTAGCTAAGCGACGTCTGGTCACTGCGGCCGCCTTAAGCTCACTACACTGCTCCACAGAACTTTGTTCACGAAGTAAATAAGTTAGAAATAAATCTATAAAAAAAAGTCTGTCGATACTATGTATTTTAAGGCCAACGGAATTGAATATTACTTAGAGCAACAAAGTCTGACAATTTTTTTCTTACGTCACCATCAAACCAACAGAAAAAAGGAAATAAAGGGGAATAAATGGTTTTTATTAATATTTAATTTTCAACCAAGTAATAATTTTAGTTCGATTTTTTTTAAACATTGATTTGTTGTTACATTTAAAAAATGGCCTCTATAGTTCATCTCTTTTACATCTCAATCATACTCTATACATTTCTGGCGTTGGTTCTGATACGTTATTTCGATAAAACGCGATTAAACACTTTCAAATAAATGTCAAATGATCGGAAGCCACAAACAATAATAAACCTCTAGAATTTCACACAAAGACGCGTAATCCAAGTTAAATCGGCGTAGCCATTCGATCTCGCTGGATGAATAGGTAGGCCATTTTAGAAGCTCATAGACAGAAACATAGGTGCTATATAGGACGTTACTAACAGCACATAGAGAACTCGGGCTACAATGAACAACGAAACACGTTTTCAACAATAAACAAAACACGGGGAAGTGTGTGACAATTTTGATCACAAATCGAACCAAGTTCATAAAGAGTACGTAAGTTGATTCTTTAGAAGATCGATTAACCTCGTCTTTCACTGATCAGTTTACTTTCGAAAGTTGCATCTTAAGTTTATTTCGTTCCAAGAAGACGAGTAGTTTCGATGATCGGCGTCGGGTCACAAACAATATACATACAAATAACTGATACTCATAAATCTGAGCCCTAAACGTTTTTTATAGTTTTAAATTCTTCGTATTCGTACTTCGCAGTGATTTGAACGTATAATGTAATGAATGAATGAATGTCGATTGCATGGCAGTACCAATCGATGCCTATACCATTAAGAGCCAAAGTGCAACCCGGGTTCTTTTAATACAGTTAATAGGTAGGTACCTACAGGAAAAGCGCTAAGAGGATAATGAGTGAATTTTGATTGCAAATTTCTTGTTGAACGTCCTGAAGTTACACTCTCCAGCATTGTTTGTTACCTTTAAGTTTTTAAAACAAAAAAGCAGTAACCTAAATATAATATATGTTTTAAACTTATTATATACGAGTAGCGCATCAACGCAGAGATAATTAAATTTATGGTAACAATAGTTAATTAATGAAAGCGTTAACAACTGCAGTATCATACGCCCGTCTGTACCACCGGCCGTAAATAACCAAACGTTAACCAAGCGAGCTAACTTCGACCCCGTAACATCTCGCTGTGCGTACTCCAACGGCCCAAATGAATTTATGGCAATATAAGTAAATTATTCCAACCCAAAGAAACCATAATTTTCCTAATTAGAAACTTACGTCAATATATCAAGCACAAATTACTCTCCTCGGAAAATTACGTAGCATCCATACCTTTTCTACGCAGAATTCTCGCAATTATTCCCCGGTATCGAAGAGTCCCGCTCTCCCCCGTGATATATCCCTACCTACCTATTCCGTACCGAACTGAAAATAATCATAACTTTGCTCATAAAAATCCAAAACAATAATGCATTATTCATACTCGCCACTCGACGTATCGCAATACCATCCTAAGATGACCTATCAGCCCTCGCATCCTGAGTTGACCCGAGGATGTGAACGGGTTAGGGTGGAGTTTCATCCGGGATCAAGCTAAGGTGGTCGGATAGAGGAATTCTGCGCGGACATTGCGAGCAAAGTATGAAACTGTCTGAAAATACATAAATATTGTATTTAGGGGACGCGTATTAGATTCGAGCCATGGCTTTGATTAATAGCTTACAGCAGGTCACATAAAATTGTATTTATTTGTTAGTGATGTTTGTTTTCGTGTTTCTTTCTTGTCGCGTGTCTAAAATTCTTTATATACCTACCTACTTCGTTATTATAACACCTAATGTGTGTATATGTGTGTAGTTGTGTACAGGTGAGTGGTTAGTATAGGCGCACAAAACTTACACTAGCTTACACTAAACTATATATTCTACAAATCCCCAATTTGTTAGTTCTACCTGCTCAAAGAATACTTACTAACTAAAAAATAAATCTATTTAATAAAATGAATTTCAGCGAAATCTTAAACATAGTGCAGTTTCAGTATCCAGCTGCAGGCTGTTTAGTGTTTAACCCTGTCAACGGCAAAGTGCCATTTGTCGTTTTTACTACCTTAGCTGTCATTTTTATAGCACGCTAGTTATTCAGTGAATACACCTTAACAATGGGAAAGAAATGTGGCTCATAAACTGCTCGCAGATCAGCGGATACACTACAAAGTACACTGAGCGAAAAAAAAATACTAATTATTAGTAAGTTTTAGTGAATCCCAGGACAAAAAGGAGATTATATACTAACGGTTACAAACCAGTTTTTGATAATAAATAGTAGTTATTTACTAATACCAAAAAATTTGTCCTTGTAAATGCTAAACTGTTTTTTAACCGTTAGTATATAATCTCCTTGTCTTGGGATTCACTAAAACTTACTAATAATTAGTATTTTTTTCGCTCAGTGTAATAACTTCAGACTTGGTTATATCTCACCTCATTGAGTTTTACTAATCAATTCAATAGCCTTCCGGTTTATATATTATCGTCATTTAATTTTTTTGGAGCTGAGGACATTTATTTTGACATTACTTATCTACATCGTTCTGAAACACAGGTTGACCCGTGGCTACTTTCTATCACCACACTGTTCGCCGTTGGCAGGACATTCATCCTTACACCCTAGAACCTTAATAGTCACGTAAGGCACCTACCTGCCTTACGCTCTCATAGCAACTTTTTTACTACACGTTAAGTTTTTTTGAAATGTCTCGTTACCAAGATTGTGGCAAAATAAAGCTACTGTCGACAAGCGTAAACATGTTTACCGTTCTTTCCATTAAAACTGACTTGTAAACATTATCTGTGCCGCCAGTTTGCTTCAGAAAACGTAGGATAAACATTTTAATATTCACCTAAAAGCAGATTTTGTGTAGTAAGTACTTATTTTGTCACAACGTTTCTAAAACCTAAGTTACCTGTAGAAATGTACACAGGGAAGATTACTTTTTAAAATTGAATGCCTTTTTCGCTCGTTCCATTAATCGGCTAATATATTATGACCTTTTTATTCTATAAAAATTGCTCTCGAAAGTCATTTTAAGTGTGTAAACAAATTTAGGAACAAGGTCTGCAAGATAGGTATTTGTGAAATATGTACACCTACTGTTTGTAGGCCAAGATTATAGGAAATACATTGAAATCACTTCCTATTGACTCTATTTCTGTCATTACCATTTTGGAAATGCACAGCCTATGTATGTGAAGACCATAACAGGGCACTACATCCAAATACGTTACAAGTGTACAAGACGACAAAAATGTAAAATTGTTGGCCATATACATATGTGGTAACTGTACAAATTCCATAGTAAAATTTACAATCTTGTAAAAAGGTTGACTCGCCATTGCGCGACACTGATCCAATACATGCGACAATCACAGATACAGATGAATATTAATTGTCAAATATTGGATATTAAAATCGGGACGTTAATTTATGTAACTTGTAATTTTATGCGATTGGACCCAGGACGTCAAACCCACGTCTGCGCCTACGCACAGAATCGCTAAACCACGCTGTCGCTCTGGGATTCATCTGTTTATTTGTTCGCCGGTAGTCGTGTTAAGTGTTTGAACAAATCTGATAAACATTTTGAGCTCCCTCACGCGATTCGCACGATGGGAACTGGCTAGGTACCAGTTGAAACGAGTAAATGCCGGGATGTGATTTTTATGGCGGATCCTTCAAATCGATTCAGCCTTATCGAATAAGATCACGAAACATGTTCTTTATCATAAATTAGCCTTTTTTTTTCTACTAAAACTAAAAAAAGTATTTGGATAATATGTAGTTCAATAATGGATTACTACGCTTATCCTAAAGTTGGCTAAGTAGGTACTCGTACCTTGAACAAATTGTTATTAGTACCTAATTAATATTAAGCCAGTTGGGTATTTTTTATTTATTTATTATGAACAAAAGAATAAAAAGAATTTATCAACAAATAGTGTTACGTAATAAATAGTTATAATTATTTCTGTTACGATTAAACAGTATTATAAATAAATAAACAGTATTTTACATTCCCATATAAAATAAATAGGTGCAAGAAAATTTGTCGTAGACACATTTAGAGCCGTTATCTTTACAGAAACACAGATTGGAACACCAAAAAACACAAGGTTGTTGTTGTTACACGAACCAGAATCCCTTCAATATTGAAACTACGTCCAGCAGCATCCACCCACTTTAATTCACAAAGATTGAACGATTAAACAAGTAATTAAGTATCGCAGCTCATTCTGTAGGCTCTCAAATTTGCATGTTAAACGAAGTCCACTTTTGGTTTGTTTTTTGACCCCTTATTGAGACGCGCTCGCGTGCGTAGCCGGGGGACACTTGAAACCAATTCGGCAGTCTTATACTTGCAAATAACATGCCTTTTAAGTCAAAGATGTAAAGTTGAGAATTAGAACTTCTGTCCGTATACGGTAGTTTGTGAAAAGACAGTTGAGACCGAACCAACAACCTTATTAGATCGTACGAAACCTAAGCTAAATCAGAGCCTTAAAATTCAATGTTAAAATTTGCGGGCGTTAAACGTGATTGGTGAAGTAATCGACTTTTTAATTGTGTTGTTAATGTCGGTGTTAAGGCGTAGAGATCGCTTGCTCCGATTGGCGGCGTGTCGATTATTTGAATTTGATAGCTGTTATATGAAGGTTAAGTTGTTGATGCACTATTGGCGCGCATTTTCTATGTTTACCTAGACCTAATAGGTACACATTTACCTAGTATGTACGCTTAGGTACATGAAATACGTGTTAAATTTATACGTTGTTAATTATGCGTTTTGGTCAGGTTTAACTTATTACTTAATGTGACAATCAAATAAAAAAGCCAATTGCGCGCTTAACTCGTGTTAGGTTTCCATATATAACAATAAATATATATATATATATATATATAAACGGTTTCAGAATTTACGACTCATGTCATTTACAACGATATCCCGCTTGACCTAATATTTTCTATTTATCAAAATTAAAAAGATGTTTAATCTTCACTAAACTTGGGTTGACCTGGTTTACAACTAAAACTATTCCTTTGTACCAGTTTAGTCCGAAACCCTAATTACCAGTTTTGAGGTAAAATTCGAATAATTTTACGGAAAAAAGTGAAGCTTTGAATAAAAAAACCGTACTGAAACTAAAACTCCGTCATACACCATAAATTATCCTGAAAAAATACCCGAAGCACGTATTAGAAACATTTCAGCAACGGCTTGATTTTTTTGGGTTCCGTTACGGGTCAATAGAACCCTAGTGCTGTCACTCACCCGTCTGTCCGTCCGTCCGTCCGTCGCCTGTCACACATGTTTACAGCCAAACGGTTGGAGCTACAGTCTTAAAATGTTTTACAGTATAAGCATCTTGGTGGCCCAAAGCCATACAAATAGTCGAAAATCACTTTTAAATGGTTTAAAGAGGGCTTCCATGCTGTTAAAGGGGGTGCGAAAACAAACCAACTTAATTTTGCGGTTTGTTCGGAACCCTAAATGTGCGAAGTCTGACTCGCACTTGGCCGGTTTTTCTGCTTGCCCCACTTAACGCTACTGTTTCAGCCACCAAGAAACTCGATGTACCTCGGCCATAACTCTCCTGCGAAAGGAAATAAATTACCTACTTACGTCGGTAAGCCATATTAAGCGACCCCAATTAGAGTCGAGATATACGTAGTTATAAAATATAGGCATTGTTTGCGGCCTACGGTCAAGCATTAAAATATTAAGGGCCCTCTAATCTACCGTGATTGAATTTGCGTTTCCTGCCCCATGTGGCTTATATATCCCTATGAGTTATGTTTTTTTGGATTGTACCACGATGTTTCGAATTTAGTTCCATTAGTATTTTTAGATATTTTCATCCGAGACATTTCACGTCGTTGTTATGCCAATTATACAATTTCGGCCTACCGACAAAACGGAACATTTTTGTTTGAGAAATTCAAATGCATTTGTGTCCAGCTAATTTATAACTTTTCATCAAAGACCTGGGTCTTTGAAGAGTCTGGACTCTTCTTCATTAAAGGCTTAGTATTTATTATAAGAAAGAAATCAGGAGTCTTTAGCGTTAGCCTCCGACAACTCAACCCAGCTCCGATAAATTGGTTGCAGCAGGGAAAGTAGCTAGTAAAAGACCCTGTGGGCGATCACTTACGCGCTGGTGGAAATTTGGAAATAACTACCACTGACTGCCCTGGCTGGCAGATGAGCTGAAGATAAGAGAGGGAAACACCTCGTCAACGACTCCGTTAAAGTGTTTGAGGACGGGCACGGTTCGGTATAGTACTTTTGTCTCACGAGTGCCGATGAGCCATGGTTGTGTGTTGAGCCAGTTACATTGTCTATTTGTGCGTCAGCGTAGGAGGTATGTGATCACGTTGTCTATGTGATCGTATGTGCCACAACAACCATACCCGCGCTCGTGAGATAAATGTACTATAACGAAGAACACGAAAGAGAAGTAGTGTTGGCCACTAATTCCGATTCATGCATTTGCGTTTGTTAATTGTTTTGATAATATAAGGAGATTACTCTTATGGAATTTTGGGTCATTGTGTTATAAAGCATTGTGATCAATTACTCCGTTACAGTATCGAATAGTGTTCGTTACTCACTGGGCTTAGCGTACGAGTTAGGAACGAGTACCCCGGGTAAATCGCCACCGTATGGTATAAATCTACAGGCTGTACACAAAGCGTGCGGCGCCCCGATAGCGGTATCTAAAGCTGCCGGAGGAGAGCACGAAAATTTGCATTTTAATAAATACACACCCTTTGAAACGGGTACCCTACATAAATCCAACGGGATCTTTATAATCAAATTCAAACACATAACTTTTATTCTGAATGCGTACGTAAGTAAGGTTTTTCTGAAACGTTTTCACGATTTTCATGTGTTAGATTATACAGAATATAATTTGCAGATGCAAATATCAAATATTTATTCTGCAAATAGGCCACAGGGGCACTTTTACATGTCAATCGGTAATTATTAATTAACAATACTCACAAAGCTACAATGTAATTAATTAACAAATTGAATGTCATACACAAAATCGTTAAAAAGGAAAATAGAGATGTATATGGTCTCTGTCAAAACATGAACATATGAAATTTGTTTAAAATGTCACCGTCACCGAGATGTATTGGGTCTATGAGCGTTATAATTAAGATAAAAAAATGCAGATGCTCCATTTAATAGTTTAGTTTCGCATACATATGATTTTGTAGTTTTTATCAAAATAATAATGGTTTAACGGCTTGGCACACCAACAGTTTAAAATAGGTAACTCCTTTCTAAAGAAATGCGTCAACTCATTGAAAACGCATTATATGACATACAGTCACGAGTTTTAATTTGGGACCCCCTTAAGGTTGACAGTACTGTCAAACAGTATAGAAATTCAAAGAAAAAGTTTGCGAAATGGGTCCTGAATTAATGCACATGACCGTAGGTACCTATGAAATAACAGCTTATATGTCGTAACGCTCAGTCGACAAGTTACACAAATAATTCGTCGGATAATCAGAAACGAGAACCTAATGGTACTTAAGATTATTTAATCTGTACCTAAACACTATAATAAAGTGGGGATAGTAGGGATTTACGAAAATGTTCAGGAGACAGATTTCTTTGCAATTCAAACTTAGTCTTACCCTTCCTGCCTTTAATTTATACTCAGTGAGGTTTCGATATATGTGCTACAATATACGTGACTCTAAACCAAAATAGCTTAGAGCTAACTATTAAACTAAGCGAGTGGATCGCGGTCATCGTAATCTTGGATAAGGGCGGGTGTATAAATCAGGTTGGGTGACGCAGCCCCGCGGCCTATATCTACAGGGTGACACCGCCAGGATATAGAGATGTCGCAGGAAGAGGCAGGTCTCATTTTGTTCATCCTTTATGATCCCAATAGTATTGCGATTTGGGTCTATTGGGGTTGATAAAACAAAAGTTGTCCATCCGGTGGTCAATTGTTAACGGCTTATGTGCATGTAAGTTATGTTTTTATTGGATTTACAGTAACGGAGACACAGTTTATGCGAGTTAGTAGATGAATCCAAAATTAAGCTTTGTAGCCTTTAACTTTTGATATGTCCACAGGAAAGACGCGAACCTAAATCTGTTTATGACCCCAATAGCATTGCAAGTTGTATGGTACGTTCTCCGCGCCCGTTGCGTTAATGCCGACTGGGTTCGGCGCTAAACATATTATATGTTACTTTCGTGAAATTCTGAGTGATGTAAAGAAACAAGAGTCAGAATGCTCATTCCCTAAATCCCAAATTCCCTTTTCAGGGCGAATGGTTATCTATATGTTAATTGGTTGTGGTTATTGGGTCATTGTCAGATTTAGGTGTGCTTCCAACTTCCATGTTCTTTGTTCCTTTGCACTGTTGGTTTGGCAGGTTCACGTTCAGTGGAATATCCATTGTCCATATGTCCGTGTGGTATAATTGCCGGCGCGCCCCCTTCGGGAACACCTCTGACCCATCCTCAAACTTACAGCCAATAGCGATTTAATGAACTTCCTTATTTAATTTAATATAATTAATTAGTTCACTGATATTTTACTATTACATCCTGTTTGGAGCAATTTTAATATTTGTTTAAATGACTAATGGGATCTCAATGTCAGCAACGGACATGTGACGTCACGATGTGACGTGAGAAGCTGCTAGCGTCCATAGGCTGCCGTAACCACTTACTATTAGGCGGGCCGTACGCTTGTTTGCCAACAACAAGGTATAAAAAATGAACAGATCTTTATGTTCCACTTACTTATTGAAGCCAATTGTTATTCGTATGTCTGTTACATCCCTGCATCTCCAGTAATCATGAAGATTAATATCGATGACTTATTAAACATTTTAAAAATATTCGTTATATATTGTCCTGTTTGAGAAAAAAAAAATTTGTAAACGTATGTAAATATATTATGTTCACAATACTTACCATTAACTGCGCTCAGAGCTAAGCCACTAGGAAAACTTTTTGTTTTTATTTTTAATCAAATTTGTAATAGGTACTATAAAAGTTAATAATATATTTAATTGGTACGTTTTTTTAAACACTAAGATATTTCCATGTGTGATGGCAACACGAAATTTTAATCACATACGGGAATTCATTACTATCCACGACGTTTGGCAGGGGCCCAAGAGTGAGGCGTGCCGGCGTATGAAAGTTATCGACGTCCGCCGATAGATGGCGGTGATGTATCGGGCGGTGGAGCTAGGAAGAATTTGTACCGCACCGGAGAGCTAGGAAGAATACCTACACTACAGTTACTACTTACTACAACACTAGGTGGGTCATAACATAAACAGATTTAGGTTCGCGTCTTTCCTGTGGACATACTTATCGAAAGTTAAGCTTAATTTTGGATTGGTCTGATAAGCCCGCATAAAAAGTATTTCCGTTTTTATAAATCCATGTGATAAAAGCATAACTTACATGCACATAAGCCGTTACTGGATGGTGCAGATAGTTACTAAACAGTGCCGAATTAATCAATATACAAAGTAAGTTAAAAATCTTGGGATTATATAGCGGACCCTGGGCATCCTTCAGGATGCAACCGTACTGGATGTAATGCTAGGATAATGATGATAAAGAAAGCTATAAATGATGTGATGATTTGTAACGTCACGCCTGCCCTTAGCAATTGAATATATGGGTCATTGTCAGTTGAAAAAACAAAAGTTGTCTATCCGGTGGTCAATAGGTAGTCAGCAACAGAGAAAAGGTACCCCCCCCACCCCCCCACCCCTTCATAGAAGTTTTGTATGCACGGGGGGTCTCTTTTCTCTGTTGCTGACCTTAACGGCTTCTGTGCATGTAAGTTATGTTTTTATAACATTGATTTATAGTAACGGAGAAACTGTTTAGGTTACTAGACCGATCCAAAATTAGCCCTTAACTTTTGATATGTCCACCGAAAAGACGAGCACCTAAATCTGACAAGGACCCAAATACGCACCAAAATCTCAGACAGAAATGGTAAATTCATACAATCGTAATATAGACACCTTATTTTTGAAATGCTTAAGACATCTAAATTCTATACAGCTAAGCACCTAGAACTTCAGCTTTAAAAAAGAATACGCTTGATCTATGTGGGTAGTAGGAACCCCACCAGTCATTTACATGTTCGACGTTTTAGGGTACTACCAATCGATATTTTTTAATCCTATTTTCTTCCACTTTCCCGAATAAATACTATGCAATAGCTTTTAATATGTAATATAATGTCATATAATATTCCCATGCGTAGAACATGCGTAAATTAAATACCTACTTTTGTTGTAGGTTCGTCGATAATGTAGTTTAACGATGCTTTATATCCATTTAACCAACGTATGTTCCGATAATATCCAACGCACGTTCTTCGAAACTTTTTTCGAAAGGTTATAGGTTATCGCTAAATAATTCCCCGATTTATATGTCGTCCATCCTAGTGCGGACTAGCTAAAGGCTCAAAATTAAATATTATACCAATAAAAAGGATAATAATGGCCGCCCCTGCATCCGGGCGCCGATAATTCCTCTGCTCGATGCTCAATAAATATACTTTCGACGTTTTCAAGTTAAACAGAACTGGTATATATCATAATAACCTGAGGCGAGACAGGATCCAGGCGGCCCGCGGCCGGGCAATAAAGGGAATCCCTTCAGACGTGCTGGCCTTGTCCCTTCCACTTATAAATATCAATTTATCCGCAGTGTCAAATACGAGCAAAGCCTGGCCATTTTCACGTTACGTATCGCCCGCGATCCGTCTTCGCCGGGCATTTTATCTCAATTTTTTCTTAATTTTTATGTAAAACAGACCGCTCCGTTCATCTTAAGGAATGACGTTAATGAAAAATGGTTGCGTTGCAGGACCATTTCACGCTGAAATAAATTCAACATCTGAAATGTGTTTTTCTTCGTAAACGCTTTAGCTAGGTCAATTACTAGTTTGTTTCTTTAATTGTGAAAGCTAAACGGACTCCATTTAGTTAACAGTGGGCTGTATGTAACGTATTGACCTTTCCGAAGCGCTTCGTGAACCCTTTCCCATGCTTACATTACTTTAGAGAACAAAACAAACGATAAAATTCCAAGCGACATTACACCAATTGCGAACCGCGAATGCAAGTTAACATTAACATTCATTAAATACCTCGTCCTCGCCTTAAATTTAGAGTCAACCAACAAAAATAGAGCGATATATTACGAGGATTTACGGTACAAATATATGTAAAGTTTGCCAGATATATTATTTGGGGTTGGTCCCGAGATGAGAGGGGTTATACGTGAAAACATTCGGCTACGTGCCCTCGCATAATGCCTTCCTTAGGGCGCTGAGGAGCTAAGCTTCCGTAATTCGTCTTGCAGGAATCCCTAATTTGAAATGTGGATGAGTTTCCAAATATGCCGGAAGTTAAATTGTAAGAACCCCGTCGTGATCTTGTATATTTGGGTTAAAGTCAACTAGGACCCTCCGAGGATAAGATGGGCCTGATTTGGAAATTTGAATTGAAACTGTCACGGAGGAGGATTTGTGCCATTATTCTGTGACCCCGCCTGTTTACACGCGCTCAATTCCTCTTAAGTACATAAATAAGACTTTTTTTTTATCAAAACAAAAAGGATCATATTCTGCCACTTAAAATGTACTCATTTACTAATTCTAAATGTTTAAGTTCAATTAAAGCGTAATAAATATTAGGGCCTCGGCAGAGAGTACATTTGGCGTGGAAACTCTGGCCTACATGGTGGCCCCCACAAGTTATTTACTGAAATCGCGAAGCCGTCTGGTTGACGTAGCTGGTGACCGAAGAGCTGGCGACTTCCTCGCACAACATATATCAGCATACCGATACAGCGAGGAAATGGCTCCAGCAACCTCGGTACAATGCCTGAAGGGCCTCTTTTAGATTTAAGTTAGCTTTAATTTTATTTAAGTTATTGTTGTATACTTGTATGCGTTTCCTTGTAAAAAGTGACTGTTAAAATTAATGTTCGGTATTGAAACATAGTTACCTCCTTTCTTTGGTAAAAGGGAATGTGTTGCTTTTAATTCAATTTAATTTTAATGGCCCAAACTTTTAATAAAGGCATTGCTTGCCACAGAGCTTCGGACGCATTGTTACAGTTTTATTTGAATATATTATGATAATATTATATAGTATACTTAATTTGTCTTATTAAAACCAAAAAGCGCAACAAAAGCCACATTTCATACTAACGCAAGACCAGCAAGACACGTATTAAACAGCAAAAAACGCCCAAGTTTTTCTTCATTACAACGCTCGTGCTGGATTAAAAATTTTCGCTTGAAACTTGTTAGCAGATTAGCGACAAAGCAGCCCCGTATCTTTATGTACATCAGCTGTAAACAAATTCTCGCGCTCGCCTCACTTATTTATGAGTTTATTTATCATTAAACGAATTATGAAAGCGTACGGGGAGTTTTTGTCGAGATTCCCTGGTACCGCTTTAGGTTGCGTTTTTCGATTGTTATCAGGCTTAATTGTTTGCAAGTACTTAAGTTTCGGGTACATTTTATAATGACTTTTTTGGGTTGTTTAATACCGCTTTGTTAACTGGTTTACTTTGCAAAAATTGCATCGCAAATTAGCGAACCCGTTAATAACAGCTGATTTATTGCTTTGTCGATTATTATCACACGTCAGTGATAATAAAACAAAACAAACATTAATGCAAACAAATTATGACTTTCGAAGTTTAAACACCACAATATTAAACTCATAATAACAATTTCTATGGTATAATGTCACACATTAAACACATTTTCAATGTAATTTGCACTAAGTTAAAGTTATACAGCGCCGCACCTGTTCAATGTGTAATTTGATTGTGTTCCTGTAATACACTTTTTTTTCAAAACAATATCGCGCCAGGATTCTTCCCGAACGAAAAAGGTAAAGCCCTCGAGAGGGCGAACGAATATTTCGCAGGCGATACAAAGAGGCCCGTTAAGTTAAGGGCAACAATACCCCATCTGTTCCTGCTTCCGAGATTCAATTAAATTTTTACTGTAGATTATCACGCGGACATAAAGCTTGGGCAGTGAGGCGTATTACGTGTTGTTTATTTTCTAGAAGCTTCGCTAGTGATAGAATATCATAGTATAAAATCCAGACTGGACAAAACAACATTCTAATCTCCATATTAACGCACAGTTTTCGACTTTCTGAGGCTCTGGTGTGACGCGTAATCCTGCGTGTGACGCGTGATAGTTGCAAGGAAAACTTGCATTGATGGAGGTAACTGGCATTGGTGGAGCCCAATGTTTCTGTACTATGATCTTTTTGAGGTATGCAATAAAGAGTATTTGTATTGTATTGTAAACGACTCAGTGCTCAACACTGACACTTTCAATCATTTGTGACAATGATACAGGTGGATATTAGTTGTCAGCTATTGGATATTAAGTTACCTATGGATATTGGGAGGGTTTATTTACCTTGTATGTGGAATTGTAAATACCTGGAATATGACGTTGTCATTCAAATGTTAAGCAAAACTTTGGGAGAAATACCTCTAAATAATCTTTATTTCATGCAACTTTTTTAAATTCCCGATTAATGATTTTGATTACCATTTAGTATCAAGAACAGGATTTTCTACAAGTAATGACACAGGGAACGTTTTGCTAGAGATTTGCATTTACTAATTTAGGTATTAATTTGTTTAAAAAAATAGAAAACAGAAAACTCCCCGTGTGCCTCAGACATATTGAAATATAATAAGCGTCTTTAACGTCGATTATCGCTCGACATGTAACGGACCAATACGTGGTCCTTAATCATGAGGTGTAATCGCGACGGCCTCGCGTCTCACACTGCGCGTATTGGTCTGAATGAGTGACCCGTTTATTATATTTCATTATTAATTTGTTATTAACGTAAAAGCTATCTCATACAATTCCTTTCCATAATAAACTCCATCGTGCGGCTATGTACACGTAATGAAGCAAGCTGTTTGCCGGAAGGCTCGTAAATGAAAAATAAACATACGCCGTTAACAAATCTTCGCGTACGTACTAAAACTGTTTGTGTCTTTTGTCTACGTGTTGTTAGTTAGCGCGAGATGCTATTATTGTAATTGTAGCTAGGAAATATTTGCATTAAAGTATACCTCTTCTCTTTCTGGCTAAGTCTAACACGGGTCACGCTTAGCGGGATTTAAAATACGTGTATTAGGAATACATTTAAGAGTAGATACGCAAATATGTAAATTACGTCGTTTTCATTATTTTTTTTGACATTATGTCACTGAGAATGGGAGAGGATCGAGCCGTCAAGAAAGCATACTTGGGGCGACTGAGTGGGCGCCGCCCGGTTGGTCGACCCAGGTATCGCTGGGAAGACAGTGTGGAGGCGGATCTGCGGCAGCTTCAGGTCGAAGACTGGCAGGAGGCTGCGCAGGATCGGGAAAGGTGGCGTGCTCTCGTTTCGGAGGCCAAGATCCTCTTTGGGTGTAAGTAAGTAAGTAAGTATTATGTCACTGCTACTCTTTTTTACAGAAAAACCACGGCTACCTCATTGTCTCCTCCGAGAGGGACCTGTACTCTCCTGCTTATATTTGGCGGTCTTGTTTTGAATCATGACGTTTTCACAGGACGAGACCATATCTTACATTTAGTATCAGTCGATCTATTCCTATGTGTCACCAATTAATGTATTTCTAGTTCTACACTAATAAGAAAGTGTTACAATACAATATTCTGCCTGCAGCTAGCAAAGGAGCTTTAGTCTGATAGTACTGAAATCGGACCCTAATCCTAATGAGCCGTGGATTCACCTAATAGAAGAGAAGAAGAACCTATAGAACATGCAACGCACGATCTTGCAGATTCCCTGGTAGATCAGTGCCAGAAGCGCTGATACTTTAGACCAAAATGGTTCTCGTAATCCCAGTGCCTAGCCAGAGTTTAACATGATGGCCCCTAAATTGACCTCGTTCCGTATTATCAAAATTAACTATCGAGCTGAATTCTTACGCTACATTATTAGTTCGCTTTTATCGCGTCATGTCATCGTTTCATCTCCTCGGCGCTAAAGATATTAGCTACATATTTTATCTATAAAATAAACTGCAACAAACTTAATACAAACACTAATATCTTTATAAGCGAGCGAAACCCAAAACAAATTACCATAGAAAAGAGATTCAAAAACTTTTCCTACACTCATACCCATTATAAGTTTTCCAAGAAAAACACTTTCTGTGCACACGTCGCTCCCAGTTTTTTCTCGGCGCACTTTCTAAGTGCCATAAATCTTTCACGTAAATAATTGAAACGATATTTTATGCCAAAACATTCCGCGGGTAGGGGGTTGTCACGGAGCCACCTGCCTCCTCCTAACTTGTACCACTTTCCCACTTTAATTTGGTTTTGTAATGTATTTTCAATTACGTCTAAAGGAGCTCTGTGATTTGTGGTCACCGCTTTAAGGAGATTGAAGAACAATTCTTTAACCTAATTTAAAATCGAGGGCGGATAAAGGGGGTTGTTCGATGCCTTTCTGATTTGCCTCTTTACTGAAGCAATTCCGTGGGAATTTTCTGTTACATTGCACCAGATGAGAATTTTACTTCAAGCTATTTCAATACACGTAGTATCAACATTTTCAGTATTCAGGCATAAATTTTTGGGGTAGCTAAAATGGCAACTTAATAGATAAAATGCAATGATCCACCGTTGAAATACAAACTTTCAGCTATGTCAAAGCAAACGTAGAAGTTGCATGCCATTACAGTCAACTTGTATAATGTGAGGAAATAGATAAATAAACCGATGGTTCCTCCCATCTCGATAAGTCAAAGACGGACGGAGAGTTTGGAAAACTTCGACTTGACTGTTTCGTGTCGTGTAGAGAACAGACTTAGGTACCTACCTTAGGTTGTAGGTAACCATAGATAACAACTGAAAGTTGTTTATAATTTGCTGATTTACTTCTGTTCCTAGCTACAAATTTACTTGTAGCTACCTTAAACTGTAATTAACCAGTCAACATATTTAAATGGAGACTGAAGTAATTGTCATACCTACCGTTTCCACGTGTCAAGTTGACTGAACCTTATAATCTTTTGAAAACACAGTCGCAATTCAAACATCGATATTTTAAATTACATTAAAATATTAAAAATAGCAGCAACATGAATAATGTACTACCAAGGGCCGGATGGTCCAATGCCCTCGATATCAAAGCGCAAAACACATTATAAATGCAAGCCCAACATCTGATAAACTTCTGAAGCCATACACTGCCGTGTCATAAATAAACTCACTTTTTCACATCGAGTAGGATATTTATCATTTTGTTCGACATTTTTTCTTTCTTTTCCCCCTTTTTGTACATCTTGGATCACACTTTTGAACACCATTTATTTCTCGATTCGACAGTCAGCGCTTTACGACGCTTGATGAAGGTATCGTTATGTGATACCTGATAATAAAACGCTCCACTTGCTCTCCATCGATATGCATGCTGTTACTATTAATTTACTACAAACATTACACTAAGACTTCAACAAACTTGATTTTTTTGAATCGGTTTATGTACGACGACAACTAACGAGGAAAATTGATCTTTATTGAAAAAACCAGTCATTATCAGTATTATTAAACACAGAGTTTATTTTCCACTGTTCATTAGATTTGTCACGACATATTTCATTTAAAATGTTCGAGCACGCTCTATTAAGCATTAAAAATCGATTCAATACATCTATTAACGCCGCGTTTAGTTTTTTGCTAAGGTTAATCGGCTCATTCATTTTCGAACCCGAAACGTGACTAACGATGCGCGTTGCGTTTTGTTCGACGCAGCTTGTTTTTGTAAATCGAAAACTTTGCCTGAACGGAGTCGATTCCACTCCTTTATGTTCTCTATATAAGTGCATTATAAATTTTGTCTTCTCGAGCCAATAAGTCATACGTGTAATGAATAAGGGCGATTTGTTTTGAATCCATCCAAATTTATGGGCGATATCGGAGCTTTTTACAGGCGTTTTTCTCCTCATTCCGCCATTGTTATCGCCTTTTTCTGCCCCTTTGTCCGGGCTAAAGTTTTTTATTGTCCTCAACACTGACACTTTACGAGTTATTAATTGGTTGTCGAGAGTTTATTTATTTCTCTATTTTGACAGCGGAACGATTTTCGTCGTATATAATTCTGGGGCCGGATTGAAAATCCATCATATTCAGGTTGTCGTAAATTTGCCGTGATATAGTGCGTTACACGGTAATAATTCTGCGAACGCAGCGCGTAGTGCGGACGGCTCCGACACACACTAAATAATGACGAGTTTTATTTGCATCGCTCGATATTAAAATGGCCGCGGAATATGACGTCCTCTTTATAAAACTGCGCGTAGGTCATGGGCACTCACGATCGTTTTATTTCACCCAATATCATTACAGATTCATATACGCATGAAGATAAATCATACCGAGTAGGTACTCTAGCTTCGTTTCGTAACAGAAACACATATGTGCAACATGCGTATGTAGATAGACGTACTATACGCTATTTCCCCGTCTTATGTAGGTTCCTTTTTTCCGCCATAAAGCATTGTTGGCTGCTTTATTCCTTGATTTATACGAGACGTTCGTAAGACAAATAGCTGGATTGTGTTCCAAATTTTTAAAGCCACATTTCGTTTCGCGCACCCGCACCCTTGGAGTAAATACCTACCTACGAATTTGACTCTTATATCCATAGTTTTTAGTTACGTTAACTGTTCTGAAAATATTATACAAAATTATATTATTAATTCTAGAAGGAGATGACCTGGATAGGGACTAATAAGGAATTTCTGTGGGATTTCCGAAATGTTTCTAAGTTGACTTTTTTCTTCTTGTGTTTTACATATTATAACAATTTTATAATTTAATGTTTTAGCAATGTTTTACTGGTTTTTTTTTTCATTATTATATTTTTTTTGTATGTTTAAATTGAGATCTGTATTAAGGAATTATTTTACCTTGTGAATCAAACATTATTTTAACTTTTCGATGGTCCAAATTAAAATAAGCCAATAATTCAAGACTCTTGTCATTGCATTAGGCCTAAAAATGTTGCACCAAAAATTACTACTTTTCCATTTTATTAAGACTGTGCCCGATAAAAGACAGGTTAGTTTATTAACATTGATGGTTTTTTAGTGTAAATGTCCTGTATAAGTATAGGATTATATAACTATTACCTACTATCACTGTGTAGTGTCAGCAAATAGGCGACATCGACATAGGTTGAACAAAATTCAATCGCCAAAATAGTTTTAACAATCACGAAAACTAAGTCAAACGTATGCCCTCCCTCGCCCCCAATTCCAACAGCGATATAAAAAACTGAATCGAAACTGTGATCCGTCGCTTCCGTAAACATTTTCCGCTTAGCCGTTGATGGTTGTTTCACTACCCTTATTAAAATGTGTTTTCCCGGTCCCTGCTTAGCCGAGCGCCACCTATCTGCCACTTGGACAGATTTAGCGGCTCGCGGGTGGTTTATGGGGCAAGCGGAAGCGGTAACAACGGCGGAGGATGCAGCGTTTGGTTTAATATTATCTTACTTGAATTTACTGCAGGATTTTGATTTTATGTTATTTTAATCGTGCGTAGTTCTAAATGCATTTCATTTTGGAATGGAATAGGAATAAGAATGCCTAGGTTTACACTGACAATGCCTAGGTTTACAATGAGCGTACTAAAATATTTCATCATGCAGTCACCTGCAAAACAGCTTTTAGTAGAAAATTCTTTTACTATCTTGGTTGCTTTCTTTACAACAAGGCAAATAAAATTTTAAACGTAGATTCCAAAAGCAAATATGTATGCAAAAAGGATGTGGAAACTTGGTTACTAAGTCTAAATTACGAGAACACAGAAAACTTACTACACCCAATATCTTAAAAAAAAAAACCTCTCTCTCACACACACACGCAGAGACATTTACACACACACGGACACACACACACACACACACACACACACACACACACACACACACACAGACACACACACACACACACACACATACATACTTGAACGGCTTGGTGATACTTCCTTTTCTTTCTTAATTTTCATGTAATTAGCTAGAGTTGAAATACATATTGATTATCAGAGATGCTTTTATCGTTAACAACCAAATTTTGTCATGTCTGTTACCTATGTTTAGTCATAAGGAAGGTAGCTGGTACTTGTAGCACGGGTTATATTTTAAACCTATTGCAAGTAACAGCGGCAATATTTGTTTTAGATTGACGCTTAATAATACATAGTTGTTAATAAATTGTACTTCTTTGTAACTTGTTCTTGAAATAAATCAATTATATTATATTAATTATATTATATTATATTACAATAATGATTGTCAATGTGTACAGCGCGTGCTATTGTAAGTATTTTGGAAAAGATGTTTACTGATAGAAATTGTCATTGGCAATGAATTTAAACTTTATTCATGTCTTTCAGTGCCAGAGGCATACAGACCACATCATCTGAAGCCCGTAAGTAAATTCACTTTTACTGCCAAGAATTTCGTAGCGTTAGACACTCCTATGAGTGTATAACGCTACGAAATTCTTGGCAGTAAAAGTGAATTTACTAAAAATAAGGCGCTAGTTTCGTAGGTGCTTTTCACTACATACGGTTTCTCACATCTTACTTGGCTATCCAAATAAGATGCGAGAAACCGTATGTAGTGAAAAGTGCCTAGGAAACGAGCGCCCTTTTGGCACTGAAAATGTTAAAGGCAACAATCATTGATACATTGGTCACTAAAGAAATATTAATCCTGATCGTGGGTTTCCCTAGGAAGGTGTCGTATAGTTACATAAATGTTTCCTATATTTTAAATTTATTTAAATTTAAAATATTTTATTAAAACTATTTTATGCCTGAATATAAAAAAATATTTTAAATTCAGACATAAAATGGCGGCCCATGAGGGGACATTTTATGTCTTGTATGGACATAAGGTAGTTTAAAGATAAAACTCCAGATAGTAATTTTAAAATTTAATTTAAAAAACATGTTATGCAAACAAGGTCGGTTTGTGAAGTGACAAGGCATATGATCTTGACAGCCGGTATAGTTTAGGCACCTTGCGATATTATATTAGCTACGTTGTGTAGGCGCGAGTATTTTCTGGGCCGGAACACTACACCATCACTTTGTCCTGCTCAAAAACTCTCGTATTTTTACTGTCTTCAATTCAACTTAGGAACTAGAAGTATTATTGTCGACATCCTGCGGTTTTTGAAATCAACTTAAACGAGAAAATAACAATTTATATATACACGAATATGTAGGTATGTATGCCAGCTGAGAGAAGAAGTCACGTAGGAGGTAACCCACATTCGCTACCGCTCGTCATTTGTCCCTCCGCATTAGACAGATTTAATGGGGAATTCTCTCATTTCTATCGGGTCTTACCGCTGAATTTATACCGGCTCCGTGGATCTTTTTTCCATACGACTGTGCTTCCCCGGATTTATACGACCGAGCTGAGTTACCGTTCGAAATTTAAGAATAATGTGAGGTTTTTTATAAGTAATCCTGGCGTAATACCGTTATATATTTTAATGTTTCGTGCGAGCTATTTTTATGTCTAAAAATTGCATTAAAAATTAGCTTTCTGCACTGAGCGAAAAAAATACTAATTATTAGTAAGTTTTAGTGAATACCAAGACAAGGAGATTATATACTAACGGTTACAAAACAGTTTACTAGTAATTAGTAATTACAAAGACTTTTTTGGTATTAGTAAATAAAACTACTATTATCAAAAACTGTTTTGTAACCGTTAGTATATAATCTCCTTGTCCTGGGATTCACTAAAACTTACTAATAATTAGTTTTTTTTTTTCGCTCAATGTGTCACTGAGGATATTACTTGAATAATAAGTAGGTACCTGTGTGATTAAGTGACAGAACAAATGAGAAAAGAAATCAATAAGTATATGATGTCGTTAATGACTTACGTCACTAAAATAAGATTTTTTCAAAAAATATATTTATATTGTAATTCTATAATTATTGTAAACATGTGGTTTGAAACGATAAAAAGTGGTGTATAAATATGGTTTTTATGAAACATTTTTGTAAGTACTTAAACTCAAATTAAGAAAATACTTCTATTTTAATTCACAAGACATCGAGTAACACGCTCAAGGTGCAATTTACACCCCATCTCAACGACCCCTAAAGAATCGCCCAATCGGCAATCGTTTAAAAATCGCAATCAAACCAATTGAAAATCAACACCCACAGTACGGTGACTTAATTTTTACCCCATAAAAGAGGCCCGCGAATCGCGATACGATATGGAAATACGCCGTCGACGGCAATATTCGGCGGAACGTGCGGCCCGCACTAAATTGCCTATTTATTCTTAACTTCATATATTACTTTGCGCATGTTGTCTGCCCAAAGCAGTATTTATTGTTTGACCGTTATTGCGTCAAATGACGTATCGGTTAGACGTATTATCGGAGGTTAAGGATGGTGCAGGCGTGACGCGCTTCCGCGTGACTATACGACGCATCACGTAGTCCTAGCAGCGCTATTTCGAATCTTGTATTTTAAAGGCTGCTAATAATCATTATTGATTTCTTAATGTGTGTGTGTTTCTTTCTTGTGTTAATAGAGTTATTTACACAGCAAGTAGTATTTTTTTTCTTATATCTATGACTCTTCAATAAACTAGAAGCTGACTAGTTTGTCATAAATATAATACCTATATATTTGTTACAAGTTATATGCACATTCTGTTACACACCCTAGAAACTAACGAACTAAATATATACCTATATAAGGAAAGGAAACTGTAGATTGAAACCTAAATGTTAGTATTAACTGAAAGTCGAAGTGCGTCTTCAGTTTCAAAATTTATTTTCTGCCTGGAACATCCCCTTATACATGTAGCCACTACAAGTAATGCCTTTAGGCTATAACGCCAGCACAGTACTTACCTATATACCTAACCAAACGCTTATATCACGTATCATACTTTATATCATTAAGTTGAATAATGTAGATGCCATATAATATGAAGCTGCAGAGTAACTGCAACCGACGAATGCTTTTAATATTGAATTGTCCGTTAATGGATCGACTTATCAACATCGAAACTTATCTCAAGTTATATCCAACGCTACCGTTATTAAACATTTTTCTCTAACATTCATTCGAGGGGGAGGTACCTAATGAATGCGTGTTATTTACGACGTACAGACCGACAGACGACCGATAGCGTCCCTTCCAATATCATAATACCATTACGTAGCGCTACTGACAGAAATATTTACTGATTCATCTTAGACGGGCTGGGGAGGTGTAAATGGCTGTGAAATGTCTTGTGTAAGAAAGAGCCATCTAAAAATAGTTACTAACTACGTGAAGACAAAATTTAATCGTTTTCTATTCAGAATATGTTCAGGTTGTTTAATGGAAAAGCTACGCAATACGTGGTATTAACAATAATGTAATAATCCTTAGAAGTGGTAATGTCATAATGATTTACTTAGCATAAGTGCATAGTGCACAGCACATTAATAACTCACGCTAATAACCGCAAGTAAATACATAAACTGTCAAGTGTTAAGCAACCGCAAGCCTCCAATCCCACGATCCTCCCCATTTAGCGGTACGTGTTTACAAATAAACATACATTTTGTATAAAACACACCCATTTCACGTAAAGGCGAAAGAATACGAATAATAAGTTGACATAGTCTTCGTCCCAAGAATTATGTGCCTCAAGATAAACGACGCGGGCGAAATGAACTCGCGCCCTCCCCCCGCCGAGGCAGCCGCCCCCCTCGCAGAAGCGCCCTCTGGAGGCGACCCACGGACATAAATTTTGAAAGAAAAATCGACGACGGTTACGCTCGGAATGTGTGATTTGGGTTTTAATTTGAATTGCGGTTACGAAGGTTATTTTTCATAGAGGATGTTGGGAGGAATTATAAAGGGAGTTTTATTGAAGGTAAGAAACTGCCATACATATAAATCTTCATCCAGTACAACATTCTTTAAGTACTTAGTACATATTATTTTTTATTTAAAAAATCAAAATAACGTATATTGAAAATCCACGTAGGAAATCATTATTCAATCGTGAATAAGAAACGAAGTAGCTACAAAACTTCCAATGACATTTATTTACGCACCTGACTTTCAAACTTACCCAAAGGAAGTTGACTAGATCGATGATGTTGAGTAGAAATAAGATAATGTTAGCTGTATTTCCACGCTAAAAGTAGGTAATGCTATAGAGGATATTATTTGTATGGGAATAAAAGAAACCTTTTATCCTATTGGCTATGTAAGGGTAATCTATCACTCCTGCTTTCTCTCATTACCCTATCAATCTACTCTTTGCCTGTTTTTCAACATTAATAACGGCCTACTATCTCCTGAAAGGAATCTATTGCTGAGCTGTATTATTGTCATAGGGATATTTACAGCCTTCATTTATTTGTCGGTGTCCCCTCTTATTTTCCGTTCGGGCCAATCCGATAGAAGAGTCTGTTGAAAATTTTTCGTAAGCAGCAATACATCTTGTTGAGTCCTATCTCTGGGCGAACATTCGACGGTCACCCCGCCGAGTACGGAAGAATGGGCTTCGTTACAGAGGGTTAAGCGCTCTGAAAGCTGAAAGGAATAAAGGTATGCATGTCGAATATAACGTCATTAAGCTAGGACTTGTCATATTCCGTACCAATACTCTTTATTGCACACCTCACAAAGAACGCAGTACAGAACATTAGGCTTAAAGTATTGGTAAACACAGGCGGTCTTATCGCTAAAGAGCGATCTTTTAGACAGCCTTTGGGTAGAATCCATTCCATATCAATTGGCTGGTTGTAATATAATTATTAGGGTCGCGTCGAAAATAGTAACGTAGGTACTTATTCAATTTCCGCACTCAGCGAAAAAAATACTAATTATTAGTAAGTTTTAGTGAATCCCAAGACAAGGAGATTATATACTAACGGTTACAAAACAATTTAGTAGTTATTAGTAGTTACAAGGACACATTTTTTGGTATACGTAAATAACTACTATAACTAACTAAAACTAAATAACTATCAAAAACTATTTTGTAACCGTTAGTATATAATCTCCTTGTCCTGGGATTCACTAAAACTTACTAATAATTAGATTTTTTTTTTCGCTTAGTGTGGTTGTTTAATTTTGTCGGCTAACGCAAACTACAATTTTCTACATAAAGGAATAATTTTAAAAATTTGAATGTTCGAATCCTGCTCGAAGCCTGAATTAAAAAAAATCCTTTATTAATAGTTTTTCGGTTGCTTAATTAAGTTGTGAATGAGTTGATTTTTTCACGTTTGATCTGTGTTTCTACGGTTCACTAAAAGTATTTGGCTCTAGTGCACCTAAGTGTGATAAATCGACAAATCGCAAACCAATAAGGTAACATACACATACACAATAACACTATTGTTATCATAACTTGTAATTGGTAATTTGGTATGCGATATCAAGTCAAATAGAACGCCTCGTCACTTTGAGGCAGTACGGCTAGCACAAATGATGGTTCGCGAGCTATCTCGCGGCGAGATAAACTACCTGTGTCTGTTTCTGTGTGTACTAATATAAAAATGAGAGATAGTCTATTTCGCGGCGAGATAAACTACCTACCCGTCTGTTTCTGCGTGAACTAATATATAAAAGAGGGATAGTCTATCTCGCGGCGAGATATCTCGCGAACCATCGTGTGCTAGCCGTTGCGACGTGCATTTAAAAAAACCGTCCTCACAAAGCTTCATCGAACGCATCCACAAACTGTCTAGTCTAGTCTAAACTGTGTAGTCTGTGCCGCCCCCGCCCCACCGATACCCCGCGCCGCCCGACGGCTAAAACCACTTGTGCCAATTTTCTTGGGGACTCCTCCACTTTACTTGAGCTCCTTCTACTGCAAAACTTAACGACGCAATTTCGCAACTCATTCGAATCAATACAACTCCTATTCCGCTCGATTTAGCGCTCATTTTTCCTTGCAATTTTATAGGCTGTTAGGTGATTTTCGCGTTTTTAAAGTAGCGGGTATTTCGGGGTACATTTGGTAGGCTCACGCATTTCTTTTCCCGTCCTTCACTAATGTCTTTGGGTTGTAATGAGATGATATTAGTGCTAGTCCTTTATTTAATTTGATTCGTGGCGTGTTCTCGATTGGTGTTGGTAAAGTTTCTTTTTGTTGCCATGTAGTTGAACCTATTATTAACTAAGACTCCGCTGTCCGTCCGTCTGTCCGTCTGTCACCAGGCTGTATCTCATGAACCGTGATAGTAAGACAGTTAAAATTTTCACAAATGATGTATTTCTGTTACCGCTACAACAACAAATACTAAAAAACAGAATTATAAATAAATATTTATATAAGGGGGCTCCCATATAAGAAACGTGAATTTTTGCCGTTTTTAAAGATAATGTATGGAATGTATGTAAGCACTTTATTGTACAATAACAGGTTTAATACGATAGGTATTAACATATATATGTTACACGTCACAATATATGAATGTACAAAGGCGAGCTTATCCCTTTAAGGGATCTCTTCCAGAGAGGAAGAGGGGAGGATACTGGTACGGAACCCTTCGTGCGCGAGTCCAACTCGCACTTGGACGGTTTTTTTGCATTGATTGAATTAATCGTGCATCTTTAAAGTAGGTTACACGATAACTTTGAAAGTTACAATTTCGGTAGGTATAGTGACCTAAGGTTTTGAAATGCAAGGCGAAAGAATGTAAAGTCAATGTAAAGTCATCTATGTAGTGAATAGCGTTTTAGTAAGTAGTTAGTCTGTCTTATAATAAATATTTTTTTTTGTGGACCATCTTACACAAATCAACCTAGTCGCAAACTAAGCAAAGCTTGTACTATGGGTACTAAGCGACGATATACATACTTATATAGATAAATAAATACTTAAATACATAGAAGACATCCAAGACCCAAGAACAAATATTCGTGTACATCACACAAATAAATGCCCCGGCCGGGATTCGAACCCGGGACCTCCAGCTTCGTAGGCAGGGTCACTACCAACTAAGCTAAAGCGGTCGTCGTTATTTCGAAGAGTGCTGAAATTATCTTAAAATGGGTCATATTAGAGGTGTCATTAAAGCGTCATGAACACGGCTCAGCGCCGTGGCTACATGTAGTAAGTAAATTATGTGGAAGCGTCATAACGCGGGCGACCTTAGGCCGCGGCCACACCGAGCGCCGTAAATCTCAGCTGTCAGGATCAGGTGACACCTCCTTCTTTATGTTTTTTCCCAAGCCATTTTACGGAAAAGATAATAATCTTTACATAATATATTATGGTGTTTTAGGGCTCAATCTCAAATTACGCGTACGGATATACGGAGAATATTCTAGTTTTAAGAAGTGTAGGAGTTAATAAATAAGTGTCGGGCTAAGAAATATGATGACAAATAAGTGTTAGATAAGGGACGAAACAGACCTCCAAGTTTGAGCTTAGCGCTGGAATATTAATTTTGAGAAGATAACAATTTGTCATTTAAATAGTTAACATTAATCTTTTTTTTAAGATACAAGGAGCGTGTATTTAAAACTGAATTGTAAAGGTCGGCATTATATCTAGACTATATTTCAGCAAGGTTTATTCCATTAAAACCAGTTATTGTGTCTCATCTGAACACATGACGACCGCTTTAGCTTAGTTGGTAGTGACCCTGCCTACGAAGCTGGAGGTCCCGGGTTTCGAATCCCGGCCGGGGCGTTTATTTGTGTGATGAGCACGAATATTTGTTCTTGGGTCTTGGATGTTTTCTATGTATTTAAGTATCTATTTATCTATATAAGTATGTATATCGTCGCTTAGTACCCATAGTACAAGCTTTGCTTAGTTTGGGACTAGGTTGATTTGTGTAAGATTGTCCACAAATATTTATTATTTTATTTATTTATTATTTATTAGGTGCCGGCAAGGCAATTAACCATACAAACATGAAACAAATTCATGTCACCGGCTCACTATCTTTTTTATCATCAATGATGATAATTAATAAAACTACCTATTAAGGCGCAGAGGTGGGCAAGCTCCTTTGTGCAAGTTTTTCTTCGCTTGTGTTTGCACTCCACTTATAATTTTTGGACAGTAGGTAATGTAGGTACCTATGCTTTTTTTTTGTTAGCCATAACCTGGAGAAATCATTTTTACTATGCTTTATTATTATAATATATACTATACACGGTGTCTATAGTACACGTATAAATTGGACATTCAATAATTGACCACTCAATTCTATCAGAAAATGCTCTGCTCAGGAAAAAGCGTTATACAACAGTAAATCAGCACGTTCCAAGACAATTTCAAAGCCCGCAAACTTTAGCTAACTATGTATAAAACATTAGTGAATAGAAGTAGCGAACTGACTGTCTATGTACACCGCACTGGGCAAAACGAAAATATATTACTTCCCCGAAGATTTAGGAGTGTTTGGACCGAACAATAATGTCCGGCTTTTGTGGAAAAAGATAGATGGCAATGCATGCACAGTGGAGTTTTTCTTTTATGAACGAATGAAACTTCAGCCGAGAGCGGCAGCCGTTATTAATAATATTTATGTTGCGATGTGCCTATGCCTATTGTGGAAGGAGATCAGTGATTTCATGGGGGCCGTTTTTCCAAAGCAGAAGCGCAATTTATCTAAAACACTTAGCGATAACATCGTGTGTGTAATGGGCGATGAAAACAGAATCCGCTTTTGTTTTAACAATTCATAGACTAACATATGGAATTTTTATTAAGAGCTATGTTTTTTTTAGATGAGTGTGGTGTGACTTTATAGGCCGGGCCCAACAAAGCGATAGGAGTGCGCGGTTGGAGAGTGGCCTGGGGAAAATCCGGAGGAAACCTCCAACACGAACACGCGGGCGGTTTAAAAATATTAATAAACGGGACTTCATCGTGTGTAATAGTTAAATTATTTATCTGTTTTGGGTAATTCAACGTTTCGGATGTTTCACAATATCCTTGGTCGCGAGCAGACTCTTAGAAACGTCGAGTAAGGTATAACCTCAAAAACATGAATATAGGTAATACGTGGTTAAGTCGTGTTTTCTGATAATTTGTCAAAAAAATGTGCACAGATAAAATACGAAGGGAGAGTATTGACAAAGGAAATCTCTACTTACAGTTGTAAAATCACGTATTGTTCCAACATTGTTCCAATTACAAGTTCGTACAAAACTGTAAGTGTAAGGCCAAATTCTGTCAAACGAACGCAAACAAAAAATGATTAAGAGCTCTAACTGTAAGGTAGATTTTTGCTTGCGTTCATTTGACATCATTTGGCCTTACAGTTTTGAACGTAATATACCTACGTGTTGCTTGCTTTAATTTCCACGCTACAATTTTATTTGAAGTTATATAGATTGCATCAGAACCAACAGAATAACAGATCAAGTCAATACATTAGGTACCTATCTATAATTTATTCTAGAGCGAATCAAATCAACCACGACGCGTGCTTACTCACTATAAACGCAAAACTCTCCCAAACAGAAATAACTCCAACTCCAAGCATACCTAATCCAATTTATGATTTCCTAATCTGAATATTTTTAAATCTATTTCAAATATAGATATTGTAAATAATGGCCTCCGGTTACCTACGAGTATTTCGACATGCAAAACTCGGTTGACGGATATCCGATGTGAATAAATCGTTTCTAACGAACGACTTATCGAAAATATTTAGATGGGCGAAGGGTTTTTTTAAACTTCCTCTCTTTTGTTGTGGGTTCCAATTTAGATAAAGAAATACAGTGCAAAAATATGTATCGAATTCTCATTAATTATATGTACTGAAACATTAACCCGCAGAATGCCTTGAAATTATACATTTCCTTACAATACCTAATACTACCTTAAAAACACGCGGGCGGTTTAAATACTGGAATACTCAAGTTTGCGCTCCAGTGAGATTGTTTGAGCGGCTTCAACTGAATCTGAGGTGTGGGTGGAAACGAGCTACTGGGAGTTTTGTCGCTGGTTAACATCATCAGGCCTATCTGGGAAGAGTCCAGCAAGAAACACCCAGCTAGGCCCGTCCTTTCGGTTGAAGCCGCTCAAACAATCTCACTGGAGCGCAAACTTGAGTATTCCAGTATTTAAACCGCTCGCGTGGTGGTGTCGGAATCGGAGGTTTCCCTGTATTTTCCCAAGGCCACTATCCAACCGCGCACTTTTATCGCTTTTGGACCCGGCCTATAAAGCCACAGTCAGGTTAAAAAAAACTTAGGACGTGCAGGAAGGAGCTTCAAACACCCTTGTTTGAACAGGGATTCTTGGAGGTCTACGGTAAAGGTGCTTGGTACACTGAATACTTAAATAGGAAAGAATAACAAGTTTCAGGATTAAATCAGATGAGATGGTAATGTTTGTGTCTGTGTTGTCACTATCTTGCGGTGTGTACGCGTCGTGTCTGAGTTGAACGCCGTAAGCGCAACGTTCCATCTTTCGATGGACGTTGTGATGTGAAATTGCGTCTTCTGGGTCCATGAGTATGTGACTAGGAGTGTGCAATCAGTAATCGCCGAGTTACGACAGAGAGGGGAGGGATGGGCACGTAGTCAACAGCCTTCCTAACTAACGGATTCCTATGATGGGGAGCGTTTACCAAAATAACGTCTGGCAGTATGTTTAAAGAAACTATACATCGTGCTAATCTCCATGTCGTGGTGCAGACTGAGGTTGGACTGATGGTACCACGGGGCACTAGTCGCCCTACGGAAAAAGTGATTCTGAATAACCAGAAACGGCTTGAGCGATCTCATAGGCACGTGAGCAAAAACTACATTTGTAGAAGACATACTTGGACGAACACAAGTTTTAGCTTACTTAGTTAAAGTGTCAGCTTATTTCTAAGTGACATTTTACTAAACTTGTTAACCATCGGCCCAAGCCTACTTAGCACTCATTGGCCCAAGGTTTCCTAACACAACAGAAATGTGTATTGTTTTTAATCAACTCCAAGGATCCCTTCGAGATACCATAACGGGTCATGCTAAACTCTAAATCTAGGATACAACGAAGTCTGATAACTAATCAAACGCTTTGCCAACTTGAGCTCAGCGACCCTACACCAACATTCCTGGACGAGACAGACTTCTTAACATATTCATAGGCAAATTATTCGAAAACGGTAAACCATAAGAGGCCTCGGACAAACGGAGTTAATAAGTATATTAGTACACAGAGGCGCTCTGCATACGACCCTGGATGGTAAATCGGCGATTCCGCTGCAAGTCACGCTGCGACGGAGTGGAGTGCGGTTTCACTTCACACAGTAGTCGCCAGCCTGGTGGAATGTTCAGAGTTGGTAAACAATACTTTGATCTATAGATACTCTATGGGCAGTAGTAAAATTCCTTAATCATTGTTGTTGAAGGAACTCTTTCGCGCACTTTTCAGCAGCTCAATCTCAGTTATTGCAAACGCTGCAATCTTACCAGTCTACTATACAGTTTTTGTTTGTTTGATTTGTTTTATTTATCTATAAATTGCGAGTTGGTGCGGTGGTATGTTTGGTTGCTACTTTGTTGCATCTATATAATTGCATGGCATGAAGCTCAGGAGCTTCCTATTCGTTTAGTTCTGGGTATTTTCATTGATGAAGGCCTCACATGCTTCGTCCTGCAGTTTTTCACATTATGCTACCTTGAGTATTCTCAGCTTGATAAATAATCCTCCAGGAGTGGTTTCTTTGTATTCGCTGGTAATATTATTGAGTTTTCTGTTATTTTCTTTCAAAGTCCTTGGGATTTTCTTAATACTGGGTAAAAATCTGCCATTATTTTCTTTACCTATCATTTTATAGAGGAATACCGACTATCAAAGTTATTAGTTGTTATCCACTCTTACAGATACAAGATCAGTATCAGCGGGGTAATCACGTAACGATATGTACTACCGTTGGTACGTATTTAATGTCAGTTTTAGTATGGGATTTGACATTTAAATCTATCGTACTAACGGTCGAAAACGTTACGTGATTACCGCGCAGGTGTAGTAGTATCGTATTAACTCGTACCTTTATACCAGAGCTTACTACCAATGTCATGAGTGACAAAATTAATACAATTTAAGTTTCCTTGACTGATATTTATAATAGTCTCAGGCAATCCTACCCAAAATCCTAAAACCCTTGAAAGGTTTTGAACACCAGAAAGCTGAAATCTTTTGTGGCTTACGTCTGCTCATAATTATTTTTATGTTGTAGGTGTCTTCATATGAAATGCACGTACAAATCGTACAATTAAATGCGCATTTGCTACACACATATATAAAATGTTGCCAGCCCGTGAGATGCTTTAGATAAAACCAATTATGGCACTCGGAGGTTGGTTGGTTACACGCTTGTTTCATTTCGTAATTAATACCTATAATGTAATAGCTAATAGCTCATTAACATTTAATTATTGAATTACATGCGAAACAGTTAATCAAGTAAGTTTATTTGAAAGTAACTCTATAACTTACAGAAGATCGCAGCTATTAACACTTACTTAGGCGACTTCCTGATTTGTCGGTGCGGAGGCAGTACGATATGAGAAAAGTGTCAAATGTCAGCTGTCAGTCGACGCGATACCATTTGTTACTACGCCCCTACATTTAAATGAGTGCTTCCTGACTGGCGCGGGATGCGCGGTAGCGGGACGATGCGAAGGCGGTACTGCTCCGCTTCTGCGCATGATATTACTATACTGCGCAAACGTAATAGATTCTGTCAGTATTATGTCAAGTGAGAATTTTTGCGTTGTCAGTAAGTTTACGTCAAAGAAGAAAGTGTCACATATCGATCCCGCCCCGCCAAGTCAGGAAGTCTCCTTAGGCACCTATAATACTCGCTATGTAGGCATGAGGTATTGGTCGTCGAAGCTCCCAAAGGAAGCGTTGTGTTGACCTGCATCAGGGATGTTAACACAAAATAATGTAGAAAATCAATATGTTCGAATTTATTAAACAAAAACACGATTAATATATAATAAACTAGACTAACTTAAAAATAAATAAAATTAAAATTAATGTGATAAGTACAAAAGATTTCTGTATGATAGGGAGAAAACGGCGTCCAGTTCTTCTCCTTGTGGCATGGATCCGGACGCTAGCGGCATTACCTCTTTGGATCGCGAGGGCGATCCGTTTAGTTGGCAAAGGTATCCGCCAGCCTTTTTTTTTTTTAGGTACCCAGGCATGGGGGGATGCCTGGGTTATGTGGTATTTCTAGCCACTAAAAACTCCACGGCGACCGCCATCTGCGCTCTCATGCGGAGGACTCCGGGATCTCATACTGAACGCACGGGAGCCCCCCTCGCGCTTTTCCGCCTTTTGCCTTGGGCCACCCTCCCTGGGGCTGATAAGTAAGTGCTTCGGCCCCCACCGCATTAAGCACTTACAACCCCGATGACCCCCTTTAGTCGCCTTTTACGACAGGCGGGGGAGACCGTAGACCTATTCCAGTCCGAGTCTACACGGCTGATCCGAGTCTACACGGCTGTCCGAGTCTACACGGCTGATCCGCCAGCCCTGGGATCCCCCGATGCCTGGATCAGCCAAGACGACAGAGCCTTGATAAAGCTTTTCATATCGGCTGACCATGGGCCCAAGGTCTCTACCGCAAGCGCCGCTGTAATCTTTTAATAACGATGAATTTATTCGAAGAAGTATATCTCGGAAAACTAGTTAATAATACGTTAGTAGTTATTAGTAGTTATGTAATAATTATTACATAAGTACCTAGTTATAAGTTTTAAAAGTTTTAAGACCTGGCATATTCTATAGTTCTTCTGCACAACGTAAGTAGGTATCCCTACCCTTGTATTTAGGAATACCTTTGTATTGGAACGATCGTCATTTGACTATGGCACTCAGTCAGCAGGCCAGTGACGTCACGGATCTGTGGCGCTTTCCCTCTCTAACCGGCGACATTAAAACGGTTGAAGCTTCGTTATTTTTGGAGATATTTGAATAGGATTTTCACTGTTTGGTATATTTTTTGCCTTGTTTCTTTTGGAATACCTACTCAAATTTTGAGTAAACATCCCTTTTGTCACTAACAAAAGTAAATTAGACGAATACAACGAATTCTCAACAGGCGCGGATGCAGGATTTGGTTCAGGGTGGCAATATTGGTCAGGGGGGAGGGGGGAGGAGTACCTAAGAAAGACTAGGTAGTAAGAAAAAACCTCAGGCCTGTTTCAGGTGGAAGCAAGTGGGACTTTATCACACGTGCGTATACACGCGGCCTAAGAATCCTCAGTACCTAACTATAAATGATGCTGACTCTGTACTTACTCTGTACCGACTGATGTACACTCGGTTTCAATAGAATTTAAAACCTTTCATAAAACTTTTAAAGTTGTAATTTCTCTTGTCTCATTCATTTTAGGGACCAAAGGAATTCAACTCTATGCCCTAAATAACATGATTCAATTTTCACTGACCAAGTTTATTATACGGAGGCTATAATTATTGATAATATTTATAACATTTTTTTTTTTGATTTGATACTAATATTTCTTCCTTTTTTCCTGTAAGTAAGTAGGTTAGGTACTTATTCTTAGTTAACCCCTAATAAGCAGTAATTATCGTTATAAGCGGTCAAGTCTAAGTGTGAACCATAACTAAGCACCTTCATTTAATTTATTGGGCAAGGGCTGTAAGGGTCGGGTTACACCTCGCGTGCCACCTGTAGCGTCCACTTTCACCGCAATATCGCGTTTGTTGATGGGCCTTCGTTATGAGGTGCGGCGGACGTGAACCTTATAACCATGGGGATAAGGAACATTTTTGATTGGCAAATTTTGATTGGTTTTAAGCTGTTATTTTGAAGTAAGTAGACAATAAGAACATATGTATTGAAAAAAAAAATGATACGAATATTTTTGTTAGTTAAACTCGAAAAGTAGTTATCATTACAATTTAGTTGCATAAATTAAATACCTACCTAGCTACTTATAAGTATTATATCTACCCGTCATTTACAAGTTTACAACTAAAAAAAACAATTAATGGCATAAACAAAATTATATGGATGCAAATCTCAGGGAATCGTAGATGAGGGCTTAATTTAGAAAATAGTACATTACTTACCAAGGGCGATAAAACCAAGAATGTCTCAGATCGCAGGTATTTTACGCCCGAGCCGAAGGCAAGGGCGATAAATATGCGATCTGAGGCTTTCTTTATTATCGCCCGTGGTAAGTACAAAATTTTATGTCACCCCCTGGCCAGGAAGTGGGTTTTTTCGCGCGCGGAGCGTGCGATAATGGCCACTTTATGGCCAGGTGTGACATAAAATATTTTAATTAAAAATCTTGAAAATATTTGTAAAATCCTTGAAAACCATGTCCGTGCTTTCTTCCCGGCGCCATATTCAAGACTGGCTCCCCCTGCCCGCCACGCGCCCGCCCATAAACATGTCACTTCTGGACGCACGCCGCGAGTTACGACCTCTCACTCTAACGTAGCCATAACTTAACCAAACAAAAGGGAAAGCTATAACGCTCATCGGTCCCATGCGGATAGTTTAAATTACGCACACAGACGTAGAGAAATGAGTTGGTATGCTGGCGGTTACAGTACATGCAAAATTATGAGATTATATTTTATAATTGTGATCTCATTAAAAAAAACCGTCAGTGTAAAGGAAATGTCAGTGTGAAAAAAGAAAAACAGATTTCCTAATAAAAGTATGGTATGCCTAAGTTGTCATGATAGGTATTCTAATTCATATTGTTTTTCGGTAATCATGAAATTGTACATAGTTTTCAGTCAATGACTCGTCAGTTAACTTTATTAAACAGTAATTTTAAGATAAAATAATGATGAAAAACGTGTATTACTTTACTTAGTTAAAGGCTTACATTTATTTATGCATACACTAATTATGAAATACTTTGATACAAATAAATAAATCTAATTCTGCACTTTCTAAAAGTATTTATTTATGATCAGATTGACATGAAATTGTACTTTCCCAGACATTACAATTAATCGTCATTTTCAACATGTACTGTGCCAGCCTTGTCCTCCGAGTATGAACGGGCCCGCTACGCTTAAGTTCGCCGTCGGTGGAGAGTTTAATATTTTTATCTCCCTCTAACACACAATTCCCAGATCGTAAATCTCGAAATGGCCGGTTGTAGGTTACGCACGCCGTCCGCGCAACTCCAGTGGGAGCACATAAAGTATAGTTTTCTCTGTTTTATTACGTGTTTTACTACGCGATAAAGGAGACGAGAGTATACCGGGGAAATCAGCTGTTTACGGCATGCTTGAAACGTGCTGAGGAATGTGGCGAACGAATTGTGCAGTGCTGTCGACAGGATAGCTACTCTACTTGAATTTTTGAGGAATATTTTTTCAGTCTAGATGTTTTATAGGTAGGTTAATTGCCGTTCTTCTGGACTTAAGTAAGTCCAGAATGGCTAATTAAGTAATGTAAATAAGTTGTTATTTGTACAAATTAATATAATAATATATTTATTTATCGCATGTATTTATAATATAATAATTAATTATCATTGTAATTTTTGAAATAGGTATTAGGCTATATTGGCACGTTTATGTGTCATGTGGTTCCAATTTTCTAAAACAAACAAATTAGGTAGTTATCTTTATCTTTTTTGGCTGGCATAGTTCCCAAAAAAATATTTACAAGGCCTAAATGGGCCATTTTACGGAAAGTTGTAGGCTACACTCGACTTTTTTTTAAATTTGGATAAAATCGGGTTTTTTCTACTCAGAATCGAAAGTACTTTCGAACCTAATAGGAGAAAAAAAGTGTCCCAAATTTTTCTACAATTTCCAGTTTTTCCATTCCGTATACAATTTCCAGTTTTTTCATTCCGTTACCACCATACAAACATTACAAATACAAAATACAAATGCATTTATTTTTCTCTTTAAATTACAAACTTAGTATAAAAACGGTAACGGAATGGAATAAAAAAAAATTGGGACACTTTTTTTCCCCTATATCATTCGAAAGTGTTTTCGATTCTGAGTAGCAAAAAACCCGATTTTAACCAAATTTAAAAAGAAATTCGAGTGTACAACTTTCCGTAAAATGGCCCAAATAAATAAGTTTTAGATGATTATCTCTACTACAATATGTTTTTTTTTGAAGTTAGCTATTGCTGATGCACTGATAAAATAGGTACCTATACGTAAATTTTATGCGAAATCGTCAAATTAGTAATCGATTTCACGAGGTATGATAATTTTTGAACGTTCTGGTGCGTTGAAAAAATGACAATAAATTTTTGTTATGTCATGGTACCTTCACGTCAATTTAAGTTGTTAGCTTTTCGTGCATATAAATATTAGCACTTTCAATTTCTGTCACATAAGTATAACTCATATGACATTCTGCCCATGAGCTCACAATAGTGCGCATGACCAGATGGCTTGCACGGGGACAGGGTCCAGCGCTTCCCGACGCCGATAGCCGAATGCAAAGACGACCATAGTCCTCGTCAGTCATAGGGGTTATTAAAAATCCTGCAGTTTTTGATGAAAGCAAGCCGCTTCGCACAGTGATGGTAGGTAAAAACCTAAAATAACTGTTTTTTTCGAAGCAACCAAATTTTCACCACTTGGGAGGCCGGATGGCGCTACTTCAAAAACAGGAAGCTTAAATAATTCTGTAAGCTCGAGGGGTGCACAAACTTAGACGATCAATAATTGTTTAAGTAATAAAAATGTAGGAACATGACACTTTTTTAATCACTTCACATTTTTACTAAAAAAATAACAACCATCAAAAAAAATAAACGAAATTATTTGGAATTATTTTTTTACTTAATTTCAAAATTTTTCGTGTAATAAAAACAAAAACATAGACATTTCTTTTTTTACCTCTTAAGGCGAGAAAATTTGGTTGCCTCGAAAAAAAATTGGTCTTCTCTTGTGCAAATAAGCTTGCTTCATAACTAAAAAAAACTAAAAAAGTTAAAGGCGTGAGCCATGATATGGCTTGCAAATCAGAACTTAGTCAAAGTCAAAGTCAAAAGTCAAAAGCATTTATTGTTTGTGAGAATCAGGTTACATTGCAGGTATCATCAACAATTTTACATATCGTTTCACCAAGACTCTACCTTTACAGGTGTACAAACAAAATGTAATTAATTTAAGTGTGATATTTGAGAAAACAATATTATTAGTTTATTAAGTATTACTGCAATTCATAAAATAACAATACTAAAATCATGCGAAAACAATTTCATTTTAAATACATTTACATTTATAGTCTAATAAATAAATTCAGTACAATTATTAAAATTAAAATATGTCGTAAAATAATAATAATAAAATCGTGGGATAACAATATCATTTTAAATACATTTATGATTATTAAATAAATTCAGTCAAATTATTAAAATTAAATATAAGTCAAAATTATTATTATTATTATTTTAATATACAATTAGTCACATTATTTGCTCACATACCATTAATAAATTCACTGACACTATAATAACACTTTTGCACGAGCCATTCATGTTTTTTTTTGAAGAAAGTGCCAATTTCACTGAACGTTTATGCAAAGTATATTTATATTGCAATCTTGTCGCATGAGAAACTATAGTCTTAAGTTCAATAAATAGGAATTTCTACTTATGGACAAACACGCAAACTTCATAAATATACAAACAGGGGAAAGTAAGGATCTTGTTTTCTATAAAATATGTACGACAGGAGTCCATCTGATCTATAGCAAACATAGCCCTAATGCATCGTTTTTGAGTTAGGAATACTGCATCTCTATCAGTGCAGTTTCCCCATATTACTACTCCATACCGTAAGACAGAATTTACATAGCCATTGTAGGCAAGTAGACCTGCTTTAATCGAAACAGTTTGGCTTATTCTTCTTAGTGCAAATACAAAACTATTTACTTTAGAGCGCACCATGCTAACATGTAGGCCTAGCACGTGTTGCGCTCGAGAGTATGTCGGCGTATCTCGAGCTATCCGCCACGTTCTAACTGCGCCAATCAGAAAAAGACGTGTAGCTCGAGATAAATCGAGATACTCTCGAGCGCAACATGTGCTACGGGCGATGTTCTTTCCAGTTACATTCATTGTCTATTAATATGCCTAAAAACCTTGTATATTTTACTTCACTCACAGATACATTATCCATGTTAATACTTATTTGCTGTGAGGTTCCTCTCACTGGATGGAATTGAATATAATTGGTTTTACTAATATTTACTTTCAAGTTATTAATTTTTAACCAATCGATCCCATTCCTATCCAGGATCAAATGTTTGTATGGGAGCAAAACAAAATCCGCCTAGAAAAGCCACAAATCGAGGAAAACTTTTCCCATGCTTTTCCCTGCTTTTTCAATTAGGTACTTATTTTAGTCAAGCCCAATTAGGTACTTGGTTTAGAGTCAAGAGTTACCTACACAAGAAGATAGTAGTTTATTTAAAATTATATTGAAATCTATTAGGGTAAATATTTTTGATAAATAAATTTATTTATATTAATCGTAATAGATATTAATTATATAATGTTGTTAATAAATAAACTTATTTTTATTAATCGTAAAATAATTTATTTTATGTCACACCTGGCCATAAAGTGGCCATTATCGCACGCTCCGCGCGCGAAAAAACTCACTTCCTGGCCAGGGGGTGACATAAAATTTTGTACTTACCACGGGCGATAATAAAGAAAGCCTCAGATCGCATATTTATCGCCCTTGCCTTCGGCTCGGGCGTAAAATACCTACGATCTGAGACATTCTTTGTTTTATCGCCCTTGGTAAGTAATGTACTATAAACATTAAGACTTACCTTCCTAATATATCTTGAAAAAAAACTTCCGACACAATTTTTGATCTAGCAAAATAGGAATCAGTCTATTTAATAAAACCGATAATATCAATTTTAAAAATAACTACCTACAGCATCCTAACCGTGATCCATCTCCCTGTCGTCTGCGCTCATCTGCGCTCGGAGCGGGAGGGAGAATCAAGATGGCGGCCGAATAACTGGTTTCTATTGGCGGATATTTCGCCGCTTTGTAATCTGTCAGACGGTTGGGTCATTTGAAGCTGAATGGCTGTTTTTGATGCACCTGTCCAGATCGTTAGGTAACACTGTGTAGGGAACTAAAAATACTGTAGATGTAGACTGAAAATTATTTATATCGAAGAAAATGTTTTCTCGTACTTTTGTACCTATAACGTGACTTAATTTGCATATTTTTCATCTATAATAATTGCAAACAGAAAATGCTTCGCGATACTTTGTGTCAATTATTACACACCAATTGCATTTGTTGTCCCAAACCTCGACCAACTAAAGGTCTTAAAATTCCTAAAGCGTTTGAATTTCTAATAAAACATTAGATTTTATGTTATAATTAATAAATAATTTTGAAATAAATTGGTTATAAAAATTCAATTTGCTACTGCATATTATCTAGACCATAAGTGGCATATTCACGATTCTTTCCAAAAAAAGATCGGTAATAATTTTTTATACAAAGTGGACGCTTGATATGCCGATTTTTTAATCAATATACGCAAGTTGGTTAAAATAATAATGACGAGATTTTGGAGTGTAAGACTTAGTAAACCAAGTTCGTTAAGTAGGTATGAAAATACAACATCTTGGCTAGATAGGAAAAAGGAAAAATCTTTACCCCAATCTATACTATTTTTGTTGACTGGACATACCTACCTGATTAACTGCTGTTTAGCTGATTCATTAAGTGGTAAGTAGGTACCTCTAAATTAATCCTAATACTACTTTAGGCACACACATGTTAGGTAAGTATCTTTTAATAACTTACTCATAATTTTTGGATAACTATTCATAAAAAAGGTCCATGCTTTTATAATTTGGCAGCAGGTAAGGTTATCCATGTCCTTTTAGGCACAGGGCTTGGATCCGGCCGAGTTAGTTTACAAAGTCAACGCGAATTGTGTAATATATTTTATGTCACACCTGGCCATAAAGCAGCAATTACCGCACGCTCCGCGCGCGGGAAATCCCACTTCCTGGCCAGGGGGTGACATAAAATTTTGTACTTAACACGGGCGGTAATAAAGAAAGCCTCAGATCGCATATTTATCGCCCTTGCCTTCGGCTCGGGCGTCAAATACCTGCGATCTGAGACATTCTTTGTTTTACCGCCCTTGTTAAGTAATGTACTATATTATTTACTATATGTACACTAAGTATTCGTAATCTCCACTACTTCAAAAAGTTATATATTTGTTTTTAATATTGTTTTCTTAGAACTGGTTCTTTCGTAAAAACCAAAAGTAGTACCTAGGTAATTAGGTATCTGAATCAGCACCGATTCAAGTTAGGTACTGCAACAATAACAATGCATTCTGAGGTGCATAGTGTATGTATACATATGTAAAACAATACAAGCTATTGCAGATATTTAAGAAAACTTCACATTAGAAAGATCGTCTTAAGGCGCTACACTGAGAAATTTGGAGACTTTGAAACGCTGTCCTGCCCAGACTAGCAAACAGTAGGGGCTGATTTTCAGACATATGATTCTTGACTATATGATTGTAGTACTGACAATAGCGAAACATGATTGCTTGAAATTTTCTCGATAGAAAATAAATCCAAAGTTGAGTCTATATTTTCCTTTTTTTCCTCAGCCTACTAAAACAACGCATTATTAAAAGACACGATTAAGTTAATATGATGGTATTTTACCTCATCTAGGTACTGACAAGAGGAAATTTAATAAACCTGCACACAGTCAGATATTTAACGAGATTTGTCTAAAAAGCCATTCTCGGAGAGGGTTGCATCCCGTTTTGTCGTGAGCGAAATACAAAGGGTGTCTCTTTCAATCGATATATCGCCTTAATCGCAGGACGTACCTACTGCTTAGTTTTATGAGAGAACCACAATAAACGCACGATCAGTAGGTATAAAATGTAGTTCGACCGAAGCCCGAACCGATAACCGCCACAGTTCCCAATGCGCCCAGCGCAGGAGAAGCCCCCTAGCCCCTAGCACCCATGAGAGTGCAGAATTTACTCGTCGTCCGAACCGAACCGACGCGCGGGCGCAGAAGGAAACAGCGTGGAGCGTGAAGTCAGCGCGCGCGTCGCTTCGACGCCGCTTCGCCGACAAAGGTAATTGAACTGTAGACACTTATGTTAATGATTTATGTAATACTCCAAATGATGATCGGGAGTAAGTAAATCAACATAATTCAAATTACTTACGAAGTTACGCATTGTGTGTGAAGAATGTTGTGATTTGTGATCTGCTTATCAATTCAGTATGAATGACGATTTTTTTAGACGTAGTCAAAAAAATAAGACTATTTTATGACTGCCTGGATCAGGTATCGTGAATCGCGCGAAGTAGAGTAACCTCCCCGCCGATCGGCGTATCAACGTCTGGTGCATCGAACGATACACGAAGAAACTTTACGAGGCCGCACTTGCCGGGACCCGTGCTACCGGCAGCTACAATACCATCGCGCTGCGACTGGACCCAATTAATCGCTGCGATTATTGTCTTTCCGTCAATGGTGTAACCGTGCCGGCTTAGGGGTGGCGTCGTCAGTCGCAGATTTAGTGCGCCGCGGCGGCGTCGCGAGCGGGGGGCGTCGTAAACCATCGCTCGGCACACGCCACTGACGCGCCGCTCCGGACAAACGCGTTGCGTAACACCATAAACACTACCTGCCCCACGTGCGATATTACGTATTACACTCATGCTTTAACACACGTGACATAGTGGAGTATACTGTGCTAAGTGAAGAGTATGCCGCCGGCGCCAGCATAAGGTGAGTTTATAGCTTTATCGCGCGAGGGTCCGCGAGTTATGATCCAAAACAAAGTTTCGCGAGCTCGCCTCTGTTGGGCCGGGTCGGACGATTTGGGATATAAACGTTTGTCAGCATCTACGTGATGCTGATGCTGTTTTAGGGTTAGCCCTCTTTCTACTTTTAATGTGGTTATTAGGAAATTATGAAAATAAATTATTAAAAAATTACAAAATAACAAGGTAACATGTTCAATATATTGGACGTTTGGAGTGTGTATTTATGATAAAAAATATTGTAGAAAAATATCACGGGAAGGTAGGTAGATATAGGAATTTAGATATTTCATAATAATAATCTGTACCTAGTAGGTAGTTACCTAAAATAAAAACATAGAGCAAGAATAGTATTAATATAATAACAACTTACAATTTCATATCCTATGCAGAGAATAAGTAGGTATTCTCTAAATAGACTCAAATTGAAAATCTTAATGCCTTACCATACAAATACTAGGCACCAATTTGTAACAGTCTAGGTACAAATTGACAAACATAATTCACATTAAATGACTTTACCGGTATAACTTTAATGTCTATAGCCAAATTAATAAAAAACGGCCATCTTACTCTAACTAGAACAGTATACTGAACCACTTAACACCTGTAAAACGGACAATACGCGAAATATAAAAAAACCGTTTAATGTGTTAAAGTTACTGGCAGTAAAATTTAGAAGCGCAGTATAATTTTGAACCTTAAGTACTTGGAATAAGATATGCAGTCGCGCGGCAGAATCTCGGCCGTCGTAAAATTTTACTGCTGTGGGTTGGGGCAAGTCTACACGAGGTGTTGAAGACGATTCCTTACTAAGTGACTAACGATCCTTTAAATACAAATCGTTGATTTTCTTATTATTAAGCGTTTTAACTTTAATTTACTTAATAATTGCTATAGTTAATTATCGGTTACAACAATCGGTTACCTACAAGCGTTATACCTGCATAGGCACTTACCTACCTATTTCTTTCTGTGATTAGATTAATTTAATGTTTTGAATTGATTCGATTTTGTATTTAATTTTCCTAATATTTAATTTTAAAGTGACTCTAATAGTAAAATCGTCAATAATTTTATACCTACATTAATTGTGCGGGTAATACTTAGGTTACTTTTTATGTAACAATTAATATGGGCAATAGTTAGCATTAGCAAATAATATAATTAGGTACTATATATGTTACTCTTCTTTTATATCAAAGGTTTACATTTAATAAATAAATGAAAATGTACCTACCTACACACATTAATTCTCTATATATCACAATCAAGATAGGTACCTATTGAAACAAATAAGAATTAACCTGAATGATTGAATGAATAACTAAATGAATCCTTACTGTTGTTTTACTTACACATTGTGCCTTCGGATTGTACCTATGTACCTATACCTAATAAATATTAGAGCAGTAGTAATACGAGTAACTAGGTTTAATACCTAAGGGTATGTCGTACAACAAGTTTTAATTAATTATTAAACAACAATTGCTTTTTAATATAACCGTTATTTCTGTTACTACCTAACACAGTTATTATTTATTATAGTTAATTATAATAGAATCATAATGTTCAGAATTCTAAGAAAGATGTTGGAGTCTCAATACAATAGCTACAATACAAATATATTTTATTGCTCACCTAAAATAACACAAAATAAAACAAGATTGTAAAACATGTAAATGGTGGTCAACAGGCGGTCTTATCTACCTAGTAGGAAATACAACATTATGAATACTTATAGCTACAAACACATAATACCTACAAATTACTTAAATAACTGTCAATGGGTTAGATATTTTGGAACTGGTTTTATGAAAAGGAATTTTAAAGTAAGAACTTCCATAGTTTACTTCGCACCAACTTTAACTGGGGCAGTTAACATTAAATATGGCGATGACAGTTGTCATCCCGTAACTAAAGTTCAAACATGACAAACTTCTCATTATCATCGGTTTCTCGTAAGGAACGGGTCATATTCTATGGTTTATTTAATATGTATTTGTTAGCTATTAAATGAATAGGCACTGGTTCCTTTTAAGACAAAAGATATATTATAATGAGTCTATCAAAACATGACATAAGATAATCGAAAATAATAGACAATAAAAACGTATAAAAAGTAAAAGTGTATAAAAAGTTGTGCAATCTTGCACAGCATTCTTTTCATAGTTAAAATTAAACTCTGTTTTTGAATTATATCTTCAAAATGAAATAGCTATTTTTTTTTCTACGAAACGTGCCAAATTACTATTCTTAAATGTTAAAATTTAATATCTGCCAATTTAGTTCATTCGCGATGTGTCAATAATTATTTTTCGGTAACACAAAATAAAAAAAATAAAAATAAAAACCTCTATTTTTTTTTCTCCAATTCACTAATTTCTAAGTAAAAAGGTATAAAAGTGTAAGTGTCTTCCCGTTTTCCGATTTTAAGTCCCCAGTGTCTCCACTTCACTGCACTTCCTCGTGTCTAGAAAAAGCCAATCCCCCGCTCCCACCGTCTGCTTCGAATTCAGCTCACGCCGCCGCCATATTTGTCTTATTTCATCAGCTTGTTTGTTAGATCTCAATCTCTGTTTATTATTCACTGCCGCTTGTCCTGAAATTTTTAACCCACAAACAGGACGAGTTACATAAATTTATTTTAGACTGAACCGAAGGGCAATAAGGACCCAGAATAAATTATATTTCGGGTTGAACAAATTTAATGCCAGCATTACCTTATTTGGCGTTAAGGCGCCCATATGAAAACGTATCCTCGCACATCTCTGGTGGAAACGCAGCCTTAGGCCGGCCCTGGTCTAATTGACACCTAGTCCAGGTAAATGCAACAGTAAAGGTTGTTTAATTTTACACAACTAAGTTTGTAATTACTTAGCTCACTTGTAATTAAGGTCTTATTATAGAATTAAGCTTTTTATTGGCATACAATTTTCAATAATAACGCACACAGACCCCACACAAGCACAAATTACTGACCCACAGGTGTTAATATTATACCCCAATTACATTTTTATTTCAACAATTTTACTTTGAAATTGATACATTGAATAGGGATGATGACACTATAAAAGAAAATCAATAAATCCAAATTTTCTACATAATGACTCAAATTCTCAATCAAATGGCAAAAAAAGTAATTCAAAAAAATAAATAATTACGTAATTATAAGTCTTCAAAGTTTTAAAAGTGGGTATTTTCTGTCGCTTTTCCGCAAAACGCACCTTTGTATTGAACGATTGTCATTTACTATGGCGCTACTCAAAGGTGACGTCACGGTCGAGTAGCACTTTCTCTCTCTAACTACGAACATTCTAACCGTTGTTGCTTCGTTATTTTTTGAGATATTTGAATAGGATTTTCACTATTTGGCATAGTTTTATGTCTTCTTTCTATTGAAGTAATAATTTTTTTTGAGTCATCATGCCTATTAGCCATCTTGCAGTTCTTATGTGATAATATTTTATGGTAGGAAATACAGATACCCATTACCCAGGCAATTGACTATAACTCTATTATTTATTTCATTTATTCCTCGGAATTAATTTGTGTACATAATGAAAATATTAACACTTCGCGTACCTACAACTGGAATAGTTTTAATTAGCACTTCACACAGCAATCTACGTTCCGATGGCTATTGTTGCGCTTCAAATAACTAGATTGACAGGGCTGTTCGTGATGACTTGATGAATTGAATAAATCTCATCGCAACTTGTTCAGTAAACGTAACAATGCAGCCTCATCGTCTCACGCTTTATCACGCTGTAATCCAACTGCCACATTTATAATTGAGATAAAACTGTCATTACGTATTATAATATGGCATTTACGTTATGCTCCCTTTAGATGCTTTACTCCATACCTGGTATTGCTGTCTTCGCGTGATCTTCTTTAGCTAACCTATAAATATGATATGTCCTTATATGTAGGTACAAGAATAGGCACAAAACACAATCATAAGCTATACTAATTTTATTATTGCCCTTGTTATTGTTTTTGCGACGACTAGACGAGTAAAAAAGGCAGTAAATTCGCTTAGGTCTTCAATAGAGTGCATGAAATTACCTTCGTTCGGGTAATAAATTATCATCTTAATAAGTTAATGAGTAATTCCTGCAATAGCTGCGTTTTTGCGGGCGCGGGACAAGTGTCAGCTCGCCCGCTACCGGTCCGAGTCGTTATTCCCATAAAAGTAGCGCGAGCGCATCTGCCTTTATCGAATTTGATTAAAGTTCATGTTTATTTATCGAGTATTTATTTAAAACAAGGAGTCCGTGCTCCAGTCCATTTAGAGTCAGTAATCTTGACTTTTGAGTAAACTGAGCATTTGCTCCTGCGGTTTTTTGACAATAATGCCTTATAGGGATAGGGGCTTAGAATTGATGTAGGTACCTAGTTTAAAACAAAACTAGTCTATGAGTTACGTATTGCGATATAGATATGTATATATTTTACAGTGCTCTTCTCTTTCCATAATGAAGTCAGCTCTCTTCGCACCGTTTCTGAGAATGCCCACGTAAATTAAAATGTAAACATATGGTCATAAATTAGCGGCCAAGTGAATTAAATTTTTAATTCACTTTAGCTTTACGCGGTATCATGTGGAAACGTTTCGCGTTATTCAATTTTTGTCTTCCTCGATTCGACTCACGTACGGTCGATCGGGCGCTATCGAACTTTTAATTTCAGCAAAAAATCGATACGAAGCGTCAAACATTACGGAGTAACAGGTGAACGTATACCTCCCGCGCGGACCACGCAAAAAACCTACATCTGTTAGTGAGAAATTTATGCAAGCATCGGTCGTACACACGATCATATCTACTTGAAATACGTCGCCAGAGACAAATTGCAGTCACTTCAAACGTGGCGAGCGAGTGTCCCGACGCCACAACGGAATAAGCAAGCAGCCGATTGTTTCGCTCCGCAGGCTTACATCGCGCAGAATCGATTCTACCGTTTTAGCAACAAAACGCAAAATCGCATATCGTTAGAAACCGTAAAGAACCGTAGAATCGCCCGTAAAGCACCGCGCTTCAGCTTAAATCCGCATAATTATCGTATAGGCAATAAATTGTTCGGCGTGCGGGCGAGTGTCGTTTGTATTCCCTTCGCCTCGTTACCTACTTGCTAATGCATCATATCCGTAATTTTAAAAAACGTGGACTCTGGAAACTGGCGCCATTTCGTATTACCATTGTACGTACTTGTGGGTCACACCTTGCGTTGCAGCTTGAAATTCTTATCGATTGCTTTCCTTATACCAAGCAAAACTAGATAAAATTTCGTTGCTAATTAATTGTAGTTCGAGGAATATTAAAATGCCTACTTTATTTGCATAGATAAAATAAATGTCGTCATTAGAATCGTAAAAAGGTAGTAATGACCTGTAATGACAGTTTTAACAGAAAGAATGAGTGTACGCACGGTAACATTTACTTAAACATGCATCATACTCCATGATTTACAAATGTTATGACCTCAGCGGTTCGATAATGAATGAGCTGGTCGTAAACGTCGGAATCAAGAGAACATTATTGTCAATAAAAAAGCCATAAAGTCTATTAGCTGTCATAAACCACACATCTGGCCGATGAACAGCGTCGCGGGCAAATAATATTAATTATTCAATTATGAGACAGGTTAATAAACTATAATTAGATTGAGATCAATCAACGAAGAGTTGTGTCCAACGAATGACGTTAACTATAACTTGCACAATTTATGATTTTGATTCGATGAGATTTGGATTACTTTGAGAGAATTAACAGTAACTATTGGGATTATCATCTCGGTCGTAAGTTAGGCGAGTTCTTGACTTAGCGCTTCTGTGTGCCTAATGACATAATCATAATCAGACGTCTTACATCTTGACAGATGATTAAAACAGCATCTGTACGCGACGAACAACTCTCTTCTCGCGACTATATAAGATAAGCCAATACGAGTGCCGCTCAACGGATAGTTGATATTGACAGCAGACACATTTCTCATTATATCGCAGGTACCACCCCACACCGACAAGTCAGGAAGTCGCATTATGTATAAAGATCCGTTACACCAAATGTCAGAATACATTTTGTTAACTAGGTAAATTTTTGAACTTACCGACATAAGGTCTAATTGATCTTTGTAAAACAGCCTTAATTGGTCAAATGAATATGACATCATGATACTGTTAAACATCGCTAAGCATCTCAGACCCAAGACCCGTCACAAATAATACAAGTTATTTGTGCCTCCGTTCAATTTCAATGCAGCGTTACGTAGAATGATAAGTAAATGCCGATAAAGAACACGGAAACGTAGTTTTGTGCGAACCTCACAAATAGAACAATAAATTACCGCAAGGTGTTGTTCCCTCAGCCTTTGGCCACAATTCTCCAAACATTATAGGTCCGTATTAATTCGTTGTCAAAGCATTAGCATGATAATTGTTTACCTGCTTATTTAACAGGTGAATTGTCCTTTAGCTTTTGTCTAAACATCCTTTGTCAATTTGTGCAACGTTCGTTCCGTTACATTGTTCCCATGGTTGCATATTTTAGACCTTTCTTTACCGTTTTTTATAACTTAACGGACCTTAAAAGAATATCGTAAACATAACGGGCTCGCGTTACTTCTTATTTGCATCTTTTCTCTCTTTAGCATAACAATAGATGAATGCGGAGTGTTTTGTGCAAAACTCTCGAGTCGTTAGCTTGACCATTGATTTCGAGAATTTGGAAATTGTAGAGTGACACATGTTCTTATTTTGACTACTGTTGATTGTTCTAACAATGTGAATTCGTTACAGTTTTTCTCAACTACCGTTTCGGTTCATATAAATATTCTTTTGTTTTGCCTGGGTTAACTATTTCTGTTTAATCTGTAACACTGCCCTTCAACTGTTATGTGACCTATTCAAACTGCTTACATTATTATGATGCATTGGTTTTACAGTTTTACATTAAAAAATAAATACAAAAATACAACAATAACTTAAATAAAATTAAAACTATAATCTAAAACGGGCCCTGGAGGCATTGTACCGAGGAAGCTGGCGGCATTTACAATTAATGTTGATGTATAGCTGTTCCAACGTTTACTTTCAATGGATAACACATTAACTGTATCTAAGGTGTTATTAAAACGCGCGTATAATAACTCTTTGCTAATAATTAATTATCGTGACCATTGAAGCTGATCGTCAATGAATAGCTAATATTACGTTTAAGTCATTACTGGACTGCTATCATTTCTTAGAAGCAACTTGTAAATTGATCAAGAAGATCTATGTGACATATTTGCTGTTTCAGGGTTTACTGATACGTGAGAAATATATGCTCACTGTTGTGTTGTTCTATGTATGTTAGACCTAACATTTATAGTTTCATATAAAGAGTAGGTGCTAAATTATTTTTCTTGTTTTAAATAGGAATGTATACTTACAGGAGAGAGGAGAGTGCCCCGGTTGGGAACTTTGGAACACGGTTTTTATTATTTATCATATAAAACATAAAACTTATCTACAACTAGTGCCTTTTCTGATCACAATGGGAAGCCAAACGGTCAGATTTTCCAGAAAAAACTTGAGAGAAAATAGTAGCTCAGCACGCGGGCGATGGTGCGGCTCGAAAATTGTAATATTTCAAAATTACTCAAGAGTCGCGTTCGCTTGAATAATGCGATAAGTTTTGAGTTGGGGTGGTTTCCTCCCTCTCCCCCTCCGTGCGTGCCGCCTTAACCAGGGCCTTGTTTTTGAACTTCTGCCACAGTTTGATCAAAATATACCTACCCCGACGCTTCATTTAACTAAGACGCATTTAAGTTTATTTGACCAGGGAATACTCCCAGTTTCTTGCGGCTTTTAGGCTCTTCTGAGGGCTGTAGCAATGATTAGTAGCATACATGACCTTGCAGCATATCTGGCTTGCTAAATAACTTTAAGGAAGTTGATCGCATCCTTCTTATAAGTGCGATTTCATTTTATACATCTATTGGCTGTCAGCTTTCTCAAATTGCATTACATGGTAGCTCTCGCGCTTTCTATCATGTATTCGATCCATCGATTGTTTTTCAAGTTTCGAATTACCGGCTTGAAACATTATCATTACGGTTTTCAAAGTTCAAACTCCGCGTAGAAACAGAAATCCCGATAATTTTATATTTATGTCTCATAAATATGTATAACTTATACGAGTTATATGTAGATATAGATACCTATAGCATCAGTAGAAGCATATTCCGGAGGCCGCACGTGGTTAGGACCATGTGACAAACCGGTCGCGGGCAAGCCTAGTAACCTCCAAACGACTCCGTAGCACAACCTACAGTTAAAACATTACAAGTTCTCAGGAAGTCAATAAGCTTTACGCTCTTTTTAGTTACCGATGCGACACTTAGTATCCGAAACGCCTTAAGCGCTTTAAAATGTACATTAATTTGAAACTATCTTGAATTGATTTCCCCAAACAGGCGGCAAGTAACTAAATCGTCGTAACTGTTCTAGTATCTGAATGAATGCACGCTTTTTTTAGATTGAAAGGTATGTTGTATAAGGATACCCGATTCACTCTTAATGTTTTAGTTAGTCGCGTAGTGTGGGAAAACTTGGATAAATGCGTGTGAATGATTTTTATTGCGAATGTGGTTGGGTATTCGGCGGCGTACCTAATCGACGAATTAGATCGAATGCATGCGAGGGATAAAAAACACATTTTTCACAAAGGATATGTCCTTATACAAAATTGTATACGAACATCTCGCTCGATGGTGGGGTTATTATTTGACGTCGAGTCTAGTTAGTCTAAGGACTAACCAGGCACAATATCTGTGCACCTCACTGCGTGACGTCATTACAGGGATTTCGTGGCATTCCGTGGAGGTGCCCATTGCGAAATGTGATAGGTATTGATGTTAAGTTCTCACTTATTCCTAAATGCTATGCATATGCAATGATCCAGATATTAAATCGTCAACCTAGAAGGCGAAGTTCTCAGCGCACTTGCTTGAAGAATTCCTAACTCACGAGACGAGGAACTTCATAATCTCGTTGCCGCAAAATCTCTTTATTTTTGCCTTTATTCTATACTATTGCAGTCGAATTAGTGGGTAATTAAATATCCACGTATTCACCTTATTCTGACATGTCGTTATAACTTCTTTAAAGCAAAATGCATTAGAGTAAAAATAAGGTACTAAGTAATAAGGCACTTTCTTAATAAACCTTTTAATTACCTATATAATGTTTTCAGTATTTAACCACGTCATTCTAAATGACGTTGCTTATGTTGTAGATGATCCAAACGATCGTAACTCCTATTTTTTGCTAAGTGTTTTAATAATGGGCAGTAAGTTTATGACTAAGACCTAACACAATGAATAAAGTCTATGTTTTCACCGGAAATGAACACTTAATGAGCCGTGCAATGCGCCTTTTTAATTATAAAATAACCAATTTACTTACTTAGCGCCCAGTCATTGTCTTTGAAGTCAATCATAAAACATCCAGTATAGCTTTCTAGAATTCGAACCATGCAATTGTAAGGTGCCGGAAAAACGTCGACAATTCCATGAAAATGCATGCGAGCAAAGAACCTGCCGCGGCCGGCGGAATGCCACATGTCGTCTCTAAACCGTTATCGACAAGACCTTTCCCATCGCAATCTAAATTAACCCCTGTGACTAATGACTTAGCGTGAAAATTTGATTAACTAACCATTGGCACTTGCGACATTTTCGGTCATCGATGTAATTGTTTCGAGTTTTTATTTGAAAGCAAGGTGCAGATACGAAATGCGCTCTTACTAAACGTATCGGTAATACCACCTACCTATACGGGGCATAGCGAGTACAACCGTTGACTTCCATTGTCCATGGTCTATAAAAGAAATCACCCATGTTTATTTGAACGAAACGGTTAAGTGCTAACCAGAAGATCAGTGTTGTTGCGTAGAAAAACCGCAATTAAATCGCATACCTTTTTAATCGACGTAATTATTTTAGTGTTATGTAAGCTTAACGAGTTACGTAGATGTTACTGTATTATATTACCGTATTATATCACCGTATGAAGTTAAGTCTCATGCACGAATCTATAATAATATAAAGGAAACTAAAGGGTTTACGTTACAGAAAAAGAAGGAATAAAAAAAACTATTATTCGTGGCACAAAGACAAGTACAAATAATCAAAACATCACAATACAAAGCATAGCCACGAAATGTAACACAGAAACAGTGTACACGTAGAAAGTATATTGTAAGTCCGCTATCAAAGCTTTGTCACTGACGTAAAACCTCAGGAACTTTTAACAGACCATTCACTAGCCGCATGTCAACAGTTTATTCAAATACATTCACATTTACACATCTCTGTCCCTAATCTGCGGCGGCGCAAGGGCACATCAAATTATATTTAACCGGTTCAAAACTAGCGGTTATCTATCTGGGTATCGGAGCTAACAATTACTGAGTGCGTGTAGAGTACAATGCAGTGAATTGACTGTGGAGACTGCCTCAATTGATTAAAAGGTGAGCGGCTAAGCTGGCGCTTGATTTAACTAGGCAATATTTAAAAAGTTTATATCACGAAGATAAATATGGTATCATCGATGGGAGAGTATCGTATAGGCTCAGATAAAGAAATTTGTTATCATGTATTCTGAGCAAATAAAATCTATATTCAAGTTAGATGACCTCTCTCTGGTATTCCTGAGTTAGAGAGAGAGTTAGAAACAATTATGACGAAGATCATCAGATATAAATAGCAATGTCAATAGTTGTTGGTCACTTCGTCTTCCTGTCGGTATGATTGAGTGATACTTATTTTGTTTTAGTTGCGTAAAATTATAAAAACCTACTCTACAAGTGTTCCATGACGATGATTTTTTTATCTAATTATGAAGAATATTAAATATCATAACTGGTACGGTTACATCATAAATTCATAAAGCGTACCTTTACTTGAGAACGTACGTTTTATAATTTTTGGAGGCGTTAGTTGGCTGAAAATGACAGCACTTTCTAAGACAATTTATTAAGAATGGAAAGCAAGGTAACACAAACTATTGCTTAGGTATATTTATTTTAAAGTAATCGTTCTAGTTTTTAGCGTTGCAGTAGGAGTTCATCAAGACTATAAAAGACGATAAAAACGTACATTTGCCGTGTTCAACCCAGCCCACCCACGTAATAAATGCTAAGGCAAGCAAAATGCTAATAAACAATAGTCAATAGATGCGACTCATGCGACAGTCATCATGCAGGTGTGCTTAAGCCACACCTATCTTGAGAATATTTGTTTAAAATTGAATATATACACTTTTTATCGTGTCAACACCATTTTTCATGCCGTGTGTTATAAGTTAAATGTGTTACAAGAGTGCTGAAATAGACCCGGTGGGTTCGATGGCTTGAAAAGTGCGAATAAAAGCTCTGAATAGATGCAAATTCAAATGAAAAAGAATGGAAAACAAATATCTACATATAATATAAACTTTATTCTATGTAAGTATACCTATAGTTAAATTTCTATGGTTATCTTGCATTGCATCAACCAACAAAGTTGCTTTGATAGGTATACATATTTAAACCTACATAAATACATTACAGATTCACAAAAATCTCTGCTTTATTATATATAGTAAATCATGATCGATCTCCTCAAATACCGAATTGAAAGGCAAATAAAATAACAATTTAAATGCGTTACTTTAAATTTCTGAGTGGCACAAACTAGAATGAAACACAGATTGACTCATCTGGCCAACGCTATAATGTTTCTTGTACTTTATTCTTTGTGTTATCGATTCTTATAATGATATTAAAAAGCCTTTAATAAACTAAACTAGTAGCATTTTAGAAACTTGATCGGCGAATAAGTGCGGCACGGCGAGGCTTACACACTTGATTGATGGACCAAAGGCTGCCGTAGAAATTAAAAAAAAACAATTCCGACCACGACATGGCTCGGGCAAAATTCGCAATTAAATGCATAATCATTTCAGATAGACAGTGATTGAAGTACAAAATTAACTAATTTTCATTGAATAGGACATTACGGCAGGTTGGTTGCGTTTTTAATTTCTTTGGCGTCATTGTTCATGTTGGGCGGTATAGGGCTGAGATACCTACTAGAATTTTAGATGGCTACCTACCAATGGCGTAGCCTGGCGAAAAATAAACTGAATAATCACTAATCAGGGGCTGATTGTTCAAATAGGCACTTAAAGTCAAATCCGTCTTGAACCTTGTTATTCTACCTTGGTAATGTTTTATATAATATTGTTAAAGATCTCAAGGCCAACTCCGGAGCATGTTGACCTCTCACTCGTCAATCTCTTCAATCTGAGCCAGCCTTGCTTGGAATTAAATGCTTACATTGTCTCGTAAACTTGCAACTATTATATACCTAAGGCATAGTCGAAGTGATATTGTCAAAACATTACACTCCTGTTTTTGGACAGTCGTGTAAAAAAGATGCAGGTGTGAAGAAGAACACTGGAAATGCGTTTAGTAGTTGTCTCTACTTTGTATTAATTTATCAGTGGGTTTTCACTTTATCTAGCGATAAATATTTTTAAATGAAGAGAAGAATGGTATTTTTGAAAGTTCAATTTTACGCTATGATATTGATTACCTTCTAGTCACTTATAGAGTCTAGTAGTATGTGTGATAACAACTGCAGCCACTTCGCGGAGCATATATATGTCACATATTTAGGTAAAAAAATTTATAAACAGTTTAGTTTTAAATTTTATTTGGGTTCAGTTTTATTTAGATATATGATTTATTTAAAATATTAGTTGTAATTTATTTACCTAGCTTATATATACTTTTATTCATAAATTCTTAAATCATTGATAAACAGATACATTTATAAAACTCAGGTGTGTCTTCGACGACAGTCTCATAATGTCGAGATCTCTCAGTCGAGCCGTGGGTAGCGAATAGCAATGACGTCTTACTTTCACAATCAAAGACGTCCCAAGAAATAAGAAGAAAGGTGGACGCCAGCTCTGACGGACGTCGTCAGAGATGATTTATACTGCGCAAACGCCGCCTAATTAGGCTGTACGCGCATTATATGTAAATTTAAACCAAGATATATATAACGGGTTACTTCAGAAACCTCATATTTTGAGCAATATTGCCGTTTCAGAATGAACCATATCGTCAAAGCGTACGGCTCGCTTTAGAACGACACGCTTGTGAACTGGACGAAGTTACAAAGGCGTCGGAATGGATTGGTTATTGCTCTTGTAACCACCTGTCTGGTTCAATTATTATACTGTAAAGACAGTTTTAAGTGAAGGTGCTAGAGTGCATTTTTAAGCCTCTGGGAAACTATTGATACGAGGTAATGGAAAATACTTATCATATTATTTTTGTCTAACGTCGTGTAGGCAGGTTAAACAAACATGAATTACTGAGCGAGTCGTGATTGGAATTGATAATTAATTAGGTAGGTAGTACTAAGTACCTAAGTACAAGTAGGTACTATGACATAACTTATGTGTAGGTTGAGGTAATTTGTTAGGAAATGGTTGTATGTTTGGTGATTCTACAACATTAGAAATGTAGAACACAAGATTCGTGATCAACTGAAAACATAATTACCTATATATTTGCTAATAAGAAACATTTTTTCATACATTCAAATTCTTTGTATATTGACGATTATGTAGTAATTATTTTATTTTCCATCTGACGATCATTTTATGTTATTATCATGGTATATCTGTAGTCTCAGTAACCTTACCTGGAGATTACGAGGAAGACCGTGACATGCTTCTATGCTGGGTCCAACCAAAGAGAAAGTCAATGTTACAGCAGCTCAAAGTCAAAGGTGTTTAGTTCTTGATTTAGGCATATATATATTACCTATGAATGTCAAAAAACAAGGCAGTTGCAGGGAAAATAATGCAATGCGAATACTGAATACTCCACCGGCAAGCTCTTGAATCTACGATAATGATGAGACTATGACCTACCTTTCAAAGTTAAATAAATATACCTTGTATAAATAAATAAAATAAAATAAATATACCACCAAAAATGTAGGTAAGTAGTGCAAGTACTTAAAAGATAAATCCTTCAAGTTATGTTACATATTATGTAGTAGAGCCATTTATAGTTGACGAGAGGAAGTTGACGACCGCTTTAGCTTAGTTGGTAGTGACCCTGCCTACGAAGCTGGAGGTCCCGAGTTCGAATCCCGGCCAGGGCATTTATTTGTGTGATGAGCAAGAATCTATGTATTTAAGTATCTATCTATCTATATAAGTACGTGTATCGTCGCTTAGCACCCATAGTACAAGCCTTGCTTAGTTTGGGATTAGGTTGATTTGTGTAAGGTTGTCCACATATATATAAAATATACATACGTATTTGTTTTTTCTCATACCTCATTCATTTCATTACTTTATTACGCGTAGGTAACTATATAAGATGGCCAGTTAACGTCCTTTCAAATAATTGTAATTTTCATTTCATCTAGATACCATTCTCTCAATTGCGGTATTTGGAACGAGATAAATACATTTTGAAAAGTTTGTTAATTTTTAAAACACCTTCGCATTCACAGACAGAGAGCCTTGTTATGAAATTTACACATTTAAATGAATTCTGCGGAACATCAGGCAAGCTCAAAATAAACACTGAGTGCTGAACAAAAAATCCCTCCTACCACGAAAACATAAGAATATGTTTTGAAAAATCTTTATTGGCTTTACTAAAATTATACATGATCGAAGTTTCATGGTACGAGGGCCAGTACTATGTGATTGCAGAACTGGTAGATATCGTTTTGGTTGGGAGGTAATCTGCCAAATTTCGCTCGTGACACTGGTTTCGTGGTAGGAGGGAGGACGAGTAATGTTATGAGCAAACCATTATTGTCTCGCCCCATACCGTAAAACATTACACAGGACTCGACCCCGACGAGTATAATACAGGAGCTGTCGAAACCACTACTAAATATTTTATAATGCTGTTTTTATGAAGGCTCAGAATCAGTTTTTCTTTAGTACAGAATCACAGTTAATTTTAACTATAGCTAACTAGAGGTCAACAGAATAATATAAAGGTTATCGAACAAAAATATAGGTACCTACTTAAACATACATAAACATATTATTAACTGGGTTTATTGTTTAAATAGGATATTCGTTAATATAATTTGAGTAATGTATGTAGGCACTTATATCTCTAAATCATAAATTCAACTAGAGTCTAGTCTAGCCTATAAATTTATGAACTGCCGCAATAAATTAATTAGCGAACAGGAAGCGACACTGGACAACAAAGTGTGTAATAAATAAACATTCTCGATATATAACAGTCGTCTTTTTCGTTTTGTCAGCTCTATAGAGTTCCAGTAAGAGCGTTTTAGGATCATCTGGAACAATCTGCCAAACAGTAAAAGATGCTGAGATCTCCCGAGAATAAAATACTTATCAATAGTTTCCAGTTTTATTGGAATAATTTAGTTTGTGCGAGGGGCATTTGCGCAGATTTCATTCCGTGGGTATTATGTTGAAACGCTTGCTATTTATAGCTCAGTTGTTGGTTGGAGAACTGTTTTAGTATTTAGATATATATCGGTCATCTGAATATTATTAAATATACATATTGAGGATTTTTTGAGTAAGTAAGTATTTTACGTATTGAGCAGTTCGGTACGTCTTTAAAGTAGGAAAATTAATGACTGGGAAAATGGAATAGAACTATTAGAATTTTTCGTAATGACCTTACATAACCTATCCTAGTTTTAAGTCCATAGCTTTATTTTTCGGCAGTAGATAAACCTTTTAGATTGCACTCACTTGTTAGGTCCATCATCCACGTCAAGCGAGTAACAAAGCGAGCGAGCGACCGGAACGCTGATGGATCGCACCGCAGTCTATGGAAACAAATCTCCCGCGCATAATTTACGGCTGAGCGGGCAAAACGAACCGAAACAGGAGCGACGCCGATAAAAGATGTCGCCAATGGATTAGACATAGAAAAAAATCTTTTTTTTTGTATTTATGTGTTCTTATTGTGTCACAACTACAACAAATACAACAATTGGCCAACCCGCGCTCGTGAGATAAAAGTAATTAACCTAAATTTTAATTTGATACGGAAAATATTCATCTGCATGAAATATTGTGTGAATTTCATATTTATTATTTACTACTTGAAATCTCGTTGAAATTATTTGTACGAGTATGTCGGACTCAAAAAAGTTTTTTCTATAAAGCTTGGGACTCTACGCAGGGTTTGCAGGTGTCATGAGGATAGTAGAAAATATTAGACTAGCCTCAAACATGCATTACAATAATAAATAAGACAATGGTCCGCTGGCGGTATTATTGGACAATTCATACTACAACTTCCATGGCGCAGTCGGTAGGATACAAACTTAGAAGTACATAGTCTCTCTCTCCATCCATAATCTAATTAAAATAAAGGCCGATTTACATGGTCAAGAACTTGCATTCAATTTAGATTAGGTACATTGCGGGCTGCGAGCTATCGAGGTACGACGAGGACGATGAAACCCCGAAATGTAATGAAAATCGCATGCTAGTTCTTGTACCGTGTAAATGTGTCTTAAGGACTGATGATTTCAGATGGACCTATTAAACATCTCTAGGGGTAGGGTACAACCGCCGTATAGGTAGATTATTTTACTCTTTTGAATTTAACTGTGAGTATATTCTTCGCTTCGACTTAATTGCTCAGTAATTCATAGCATAAATCCCACTCTGGTGACGAAAACATCACAATAACTACATTCTAAATAAACATTTAGTACTCCTTCTAATCCTATCTAAGCCCAGTGGAAACAAATAGATGTTTTGTTTTGGCAAATAAAGGAACCCGTCTCTAGCCGGCTCGACCAATCAGATGGCAGGCCTTAATTATAGATTTGTTCAAATTAGGAACGACTCGCGCGCATGTTAATTTGAAAATAGAATACACTGATTTATATACTTGGAAATAATTATCTTGACTGTCATTTAGTTGTTCTGCGGTTAGTTATTGCACTTTGTTTATTAACCGTTTAGTTAAGGCGCTACACTGAGAAATTTGGAGACTTTGAAACGCTGTCCTGCCCAGACTAGCAAACAGTAGGGGCTGATTTTCAGATATATGATTCTTGACTATATGATTGTACTACTGACAATAGCGAAACATGATTGCTTGAAATTTTCTCGATAGAAAATAAATCCAAAGTTGAGTCTATATTTTCCTTTTTTTCCTCAGCCTACTAAAACAACGCATTATTAAAAGACACGATTAAGTTAATATGATGGTATTTTACCTCATCTAGGTACTGACAAGAGGAAATTTAATAAACCTGCACACAGTCAGATATTTAACGAGATTTGTCTATAAAGCCATTCTCGGAGAGGGTTGCATCCCGTTTTGTCGTGAGCGAAATACAAAGGGTGTCTCTTTCAATCGATATATCGCCTTAAGGTGTTTGTACACGATATAATTCAATCGGATGTGATAATTGATATACTTATTCGCAATTTAGTTTAAAGCAACGTTACATTGCAACGATTTTATAGTCACCATCCGGACTGTTGGATTAATTTGGAAAATATGGACACTTAATTTTAATTATACCTATTACCTTACAATAATATAAGAACAGTTATTAATGTATTTTTGAATTATATTTAAACGAAAGATCGCTAGTTATTGCTTATATTACGAAATACAGAAGCAAATGCAGACCCATACTCGTGTTAGGGTTACAAGCTTGATAAATGCCTTGCATTGTTGGGTGCCTATCGTCATTCCTAACTCAATTATTTAAAAAACGAACTGCAGTTGCGTGCGCGCTGCGTCCTTGTCGCGCGTGATTTTTGTCGGTGCGTGCTATCTCTTTCGCTCGGTGCGCCAGCGTCGCCGATAACCCAAGAATGCGCCGGCTGACTTCAGTCGGCGTTCATAGACAATTTAAATTGGAGAAATTGGTAGCGAACACGGAACTGGTCATAACGGTCTAATGTCGATGTATAGATAAAAGGTATGACATACGTGGTTAACGGGTCGTATTTATTCGACAGATGCAATAGCAGATTGCACGTGTTGATATAACGTATTTAGAAGCTTGTATCGGTTAGTGATAAGTGTCACAAAGTAAGAAGAAGGAGCACGATTTAAATGACAGTGTTTAGCTGCACTATATCATTTCTGAGAGTTTGTAGCAGATTGCCAGATATTGGTTAGAAAGACTGACAACGCGACAACTATAAATCGTATTTTCTATCAACAAAAAATCTCATTAAACTTAATAGTCCGATTATTCTTGGCACAATTAAATCTGATAAAAAACTGTTTATTTAGGTACTGTTTACTGTACAACGGACAACCCTGTTAAGGATTGCGAGGTGATTCGTTTTATCGATGTAACATTGAAGTGTAGTGATATACCTAATTATTATTTTGTATTTAGAAAAGTCAGACGAAACAATCCAACAAAGCAAACGAAGAACACGCGTTAAAAACAACTCTGAATTTATTCCAATAGCGTATAAAGAGAAAAATCCGGGAGACGGTCGAAAAGAAACAAAACTAAAGCGTTTACTTCCCGAGAAAATTTTCAAGTAGTCTTGAGCTGGTATTAAGGGGTAGTATAATAAGGCCCTGGATTAGGCGGGCTCTTGAGTGAGAATAAACCCAGGGGAAATCCTGGCGCGCAGCTTTCCTCCTAATTTATTGCTCCTCCAACGGCCAGCCTTTGTATCGGATATGCGCTGAATGAGATATACCCAGGATGGATTAGCACTCGCCACGAAGTAATTAGTGCTATTTTCGTCATGTTTCGAGCTTGAACGAAGAATTTCTTGAATGTTGTAGGTAGCTTACAAGTTGAGCATAATAAATAAAAATATTCAATATACTAACCTATTATATATTATATCTTATACTAAATACAGACATTCGTTATAGCTAAACATAGAGCTTTTAAATAAAAAGGCTACTGGTGTAAAACCAAAGCTTATAAATAGGTATAAACTTAAGTAATCGATCTCAAATTCCTGGGTAATTCTTAAGAAATCATCATTATTTTGATGAGTTTATTTTGGCAGCTAGGCTTCTTGCCCATATTAGTGCCAGCTGGTGATATTTAATATTAGTTCCTAAATCCCATTGCTTCAATATTACAGATGCCTACGGCGTACACTGGTAACTTTTTGATTCTCGTTTCGTAATGATCCGAATTGAAACAACGAAATCCATATATATATTTCCACGTGTAAAATATAGCCCGAAACTCCCGTTAAAACGCTGCATATAAAACAGTTTCTGTTTATACGATTTAAATCGCCACAGCGAAATGAAAAGGCAAATAAACTGCATGCTTTTTTGTCTGTCTACTAACTCTGCGCCCTAGTGTGTGTTTTATGCGGGCGTCAATTACTAATACTGCAGATGTTTCGGTTAACAAAGTTAGATCTAAATTGATAAGTATATAAAAATATTACACTTATTAGTTATGTAAATATTTAGCCGAGATGACATTAATAAGAGATCATAAGTTATTATTTATCCAATTAATTATTAAGCGTTACGCAACTTTACTACGTAAATCTATTTATAGAACGTTACATGTTCGTAAAGGGACTAAAATATTTATACACAATATGTACTTAGCTATCCACCTCCTTATTATACCTACATGTCGATGCTTTTTTTTGAAAATTTATCCAACGGCTTTGAAAATTTCAATGCTCACTAAGTGCACTTAAAATCGACACACACCTTAAATCAACCCCAAACATTAATCTTTTTGTCAACAAGCCTTTTTACTCAACAAATAGCAGAATTAGTTTGGATTGTAGCCATCGGAAACAAAGAGATGTGCGCGATACATTACTGTCCTCTAAACGAATTGATTTAATGAGTTCTTATACTAATTGGATTTACGCTCCGCTGTGTTCGTCGCTCAGATTAACGCACCAACTGCCAAGCTAACTTATACCCGGCCTGCACTGTAAAGACATGCTGTCGGTGCATAAATTAGGAATTATATACGACATTGTTTTAGTGTCAGCTTTGAAGATAAACACTAGCCTTTTAAACGCCCAGTATTTAAATGGTCTTACTTTGTATTTACGTCTCTATGCGGCAACTTTCGCCGAGGTAACGGTATATTTAGTCTTCAAATAGCGCTTAGTTTTGTGATATATTTTCAACATTCTTTAACTGCCGTTGCCTTTAAATAGTGAGTGTAGGTTAGCGTCCAGAAATTCGCTTTTAATCTTGATTTATTGGCATCATATCAAAGGATAGAAAGATGATTGATTGTGCTACCTGAGGAAATGTATTTTGGCAACACCAACTGTTAGCTTCAGTCTTTATATCTCAGGATTTAGAGAAGCATTTTCATTTCCTGGACACGTGTTTGTTACGTAACTACGGGCACTTGAAAACTATAATTATAACTTTCAAAAGACCCAGATGACGCTATTAAGTCCGATAGTATAAACATTATACTTATCCATCACATGAATGTAAAATATTTCATGGAAAATAGTTTTAAAAAATAAAGTCTGCAACTAAAATATAGCAGCGCAATAATGAGAATTCTATTTATCCATTGTAGATAAACCGGCTATATTACTAAGAGCAATCAGAATATATCTCGAGCTTGTTAGATTTGGGAGATCTGCCAGAGATCTCGGTCGCGTAGGCTGTTAGTTAAAATTTACTATTACATTTCTTATTTCCACCGACGTATTAATAGCCGTTTTATACAAATTATTTGATCGAGTTTTGTTAAGACCCAAATTAACTGAAGATGTTTTTCTGGAACTAAAATATTGCTGAGAGAATTTATGCCGTTATCATTTTGTTTCAAAATGTAATATGTGTAATGTGTTTTGTTGTAATGTATGTATGTGTATTTTGTTTCAATTTCTCTGTGAAAAAAGGCACAATAAACTTATACATACGTCCGATACGAATATTTTCTACTTTGCTAGCAAAAATTATCCTTAGCGTACTTTTTTAATTATATTCCTTATAAAACACCTTTTAAATACCTAAGTAAGTTTATAAAACTGTCTTCATAAGTGCCTTATCTAATGAAACTATCTAGTCCAAACTACGATATATCCATGAATGAACCATCCAAATTTCAAGTATTTTTCTAAACTTTTCGAAAGCATTACATAACTCAGTTTTCGGGCAGCGATCAGGCTTCCTCCTATTAATCCTAGTAGTGAATTAGTGCGGCGCACACACGTTTGTAGTGTACGGACACTTAATTACGGGGGCAGGACATAAATCAGGACTTCTAATATTAAACGTGCCTTGGTGGGGAACGGCTGTCTGCGACCGTGCGGTTTGGTCGCCCTAGCGGTGACGAAAGGCTGATGGCTGTGATGAAAAGTGTGAAAACAGTCTTAATTAATAATGTATAAGGTATGTTCATGCAGTATGAGTTAACAATTTAAAAAAATAAATAAAATAAATATACAATATCATAGTAAACATACTTTTTTCACTTCAGCCAGTCATTGATGATTTAGGACCAAATTAGCATTTGAATATTTAGGTAATGTACTCTGGGAAATTTTATTTAGGTAACGTAACTACTCTGGGAAATTTTTGTACACATATTAATATTCTGAAATTTATTTTAAATAGAAGATAGCTAAATAAATATCGGTCACTAGATCTATGTGCATTACAAAATATTAGTGTAAGAACGATTACTCTGGGCACTTTTTATTTATACAAATTTCCAGAATTTTGTAACGCATCGTAGTATACATTACCTGTTAAATACAATAGATTACGCAGCTAATTCATACTCACCGAGCACTCGTTATCATTTCCATACAATTTAATATTTTTTCTTTGCCACCTCCTAAATTAGATTTTGTAAATGTTGAATGTATTTATATTAATTTATTTTTTCCAGTGGGAAGATAACTCGTCCCCTCGCGGGATCTCCTACTAATGTGAATTTAATGTAGGTACTTACGTAATACTAATGATGCTTCCCTTTAATTTTTCATATATATACATATATAAATGTCTTATCTGTTTTTATGCCTCTATAAGTAAATATATTGCATTCAAATATTTTAAATTACTCTGAATTACTTCATTATACAATTTAAAAATGATATAAAGTGCTGCTATTTTATACGAATAATTATTAAAATAAACTTCTCGCATTGTTCAAAATTTAGAAGTGAAATTTATAGATGATAAAAATAATGTAAGTATTGTAAAAGATCAAACAATAAACAAGAAAAAGAAAACACGAATCTGAAAAATGCGCAATTTATATTATTTTTATCTTTTTTTGACACTATCAGCCCCACCCCTGGCTGCGCGAGACAGGGGCGTATCGGGAGTAATTTAGGTTTTGGGGCCCTGTCTGACCCCTTAAGAAATATGGGGGCGACATAGGGGCTCGAGTGCGTCTCTGTCAGGTCTCGCCTTAAACGCGTGTTCCAGTAATCGATTAGGTATATATAAAATGATTATTTTTTTATGGTGGTTAATTTTATGTTGTTATTGAATTGTATATTGTTTTGTTTTTTAGAAGTTCATTTTAGGCAAAATGGTTTACACAGTTTTTGGTTAATCTATATATTTCTTTATCTGTTTAGTCAATATAAGAATATGTAATAGCGATGCTTGAAAGAGAATATTCATTATTAAAGTTGATAACATGTTGCTAAGTGTACATATAAATCTGTAGCCTTCTACCCTAATCATACGATCCATTCCACACTCTGACAAATATTGTTAGACTAAGTAGTACTTTATTAATTATACATTCGGGGCTGCTAGTAATTTTTGTGCAACGCGACCACACACATAGATACATTTAACTTTTCATAATTAGCCTTCAATAATTCATCAACACACATCAAAAATTCATCATCAATCAACTGCCAACTCATCCGTCAAATGTAACGGAAAATTCTATGGAAAAAATGGATTGGAAAATGTTGTACGTATGTGAAAATTATTTTTTGCCTTTGCGCGTAAGTACGTTTAACGCTTAGAGGTAAGTGAATCAACACCCTTATGATAAATGGACGCATTGTCAACGGCTTGCTTTCTATCACATTTTTTAGGCAAATATATAACACTTTTGACCCTTGCGCTCATAAACATGGAAAAATACTGGTTTTCGCGACACTCTATTGTATTAAACATTTTTCCTTGTAGCTTGTAATAAGGGTAATGTGTGCCGTTTATAAGTGAAAACATTATAGACTTAGGATATTATTACGTGAATTTTATTACACTTGGCCACAGATGTGCACTAATTATATTAGAAGATCAAATGGTGGTACAAGTTGCATAGTTACTTCCTTGATTTGTAAATAATCAATTTATTTATATATTCTTTAAAGCGCAACGGGGAAATGATATCATTATAACTGTATAAAAGAAATTTATTGCTATACCTTCAGTGTAAATTAATTATGAAATATGAGTTAAAAAAAAAAGGCCCTGTTAAAAAGTTTAAAATGAGCGCATTAGCCCACTAAACTGTTTTACTTTCTAGGATTCAAATGTACACTAGATAAGTAACTATTGCAAGTATTATGATTAATAAAGACATTTATAAAGAAAGAAGACTAAATCAAACCAGCAAGTTGGTTGTAATCGGGGCTAACTTATGTTAAATACCTAAGCCGCTAATTCTGTATTGGAATGTACTTGAATGAGTTGGATTGTCATTTATACCATTCGGAATAATTATGGCTACTATAATTGATCTGTCAAAGGAAACTGGTCCATGTCAAAGGAAACTGGTCTACGGTTTTAAGCAGTGAAAGGTTTTAATCAGGTTGAACATGACTACAATCGACTTAAGAGTTGTTATCATTACCTATCAGTTCATATCATTATACTCTAACGATCCTTTTAGAGAAATTGTAACTTGTTAATGTTATGAAGTTTAAAGTAATGGATTTTAACATAATGATATGACTTACCTACTTAGTCAGTTAGTTTGTCAGGAGGGTTCCTGTGGGTTGGTGTTTTAAAATGTTCTAAATTAAATAGGTTATTTGTGGTTTTTAAGCCTTTTCTTGGGGTGATCTTTTGATGAACAAATCGAAAAAAAAACAACATCTTCAATATAAATAAATAGTCCGTAGGGTGACTGATTAGGTAAGTACTAAAGTCCGATTTCAAACGTATGTAAGGTGTAACATTTTAAACTCGGGCTTTTTGTGTGGACTTTTGTAGAATAGTCAAAAGTTGTGGACCCATATCTCCGTTAATTAATGAAACCGAAGCTAGGCCATAAATCTAGTAACTGGTAACCTGTAATAAAGGTAAACACATATTATATCGCGTTAGACCCATCTAAGTGTTGTTTTCATTCTAGAAATGACATTTTGTGCAATCTTATTTTTATTTACCTTGTACGCGACGCGTTACGCCGTGTTATCACCCCTTTGTCAAATATTACAGCCAATAGATAACCTGTATACATACACATACACATGTACAAACACATTCTCAAATTAAATATAACAACAATTCCGATAGAAACTTGCTCGCAGGGCTACAAAGTTTATCAATGTTACAAGCGAATGTACGGAGCCGACAATAAAGCAAGTCGGTGCGTGAACCCCGCTACAACTTCATTAACCGGCTGGCTGTAAGCTACGAGTACATGCAAGCGAGCCTTTGGCACGGCCTAGCTTCGCTTTCATTAAATTAGCTGACTTCATGCTGAATATATTCATCAACTAATTCAAGCCATTATTTTATTCAGTATTAATATAACTTTAAACTTCTTACATTAACTACATTGATTACCTAATACCTCCTCTCTCGGTTTTTGATTGCTAGCACTCACTGGGCATGGGCATATTATTATTATGCTGTTATAAAATATTATTCAAGGAATAGCATGACGAAATTGACGAATATCCCAATTCGCAAACTTTTTCTAATATGAAAAAACTAAGCAGCTATTTTAGGATAGCAAAACATTATACACCTACTTATATATATTTTAACAATATTTATAAGTATCGCTTACGCATTATACAACCATGCTAGTTGTAACATAGTTTCATAAGTATTATGTATAGAAATAAACACAACAAAAGCAAAAATAGAACAACTTCATAAAGCCCACAGCACACACCACATAAATATTACGCACTGGCTATGCTCAAATTTCGCCACCGTCTGCCTTATATTGATATATTGTATTGTTTATGGCACGGCTGAATCAAAACGTGATATATTGTACGGCGCGCGGTGCGAGCGTGCAACTTTCGTATTTGGAAGGGTTATAGAGTTATGATGCTAGATGTGACGTAAATTATTACAACTGCGCTTTAACTGCAATTACATGATTTATCCGTTATATAATTGCAATATCTTCGGCTTCTTCCTTTGAATTTATTTATCGGCATCGGTGTTTAATAGACACTTATATTTCAACTTTTCTGATCATTTTAGTTGAATTAACATGTAACAGTACTTTATGTCACACCTGGCCATAAAGCGGCCATTATCGCACGCTCCGCGCGCGAAATAACCCACTTCCTGGCCAGGGGGTGACATAAAATTTTGTACTTAACACGGGCGGTAATAAAGAAAGCCTCAGATCGCATATTTATCGCCCTTGCCTTCGGCTCGGGCGTCAAATACCTGCGGTCTGAGACATTCTTTGTTTTACCGCCCTTGTTAAGTAATGTACTATAACGATATATAATATTTTCTGAACTTCACCCAAATCTACTCTAAAACCGGCTCTGCATTAGTTTGAATTCTCTGCATCATGGATTCAAGGTGATTATAAATCATCAACGATCAATATGTCGGTTAGCGATCAGCTAATTTACGTAGGTACCGAAGTGTGCCGGTTTGCGACCACTTCCTTGGATCAGTTGATTGACTAAAAAGATATTGTCTCGTTTTTTAATTCCCATTCAATAACTATCAAATAAAATGCACATGACTCACTGTTTCAGGGCCGGTAAAATAAAAATTCCAATATATTTAATTGAAAAAACTTCGTTTTCCAGGTCGCAAACTGATGTTGGTCGCGTAACCGGCCTAGCGACCCTACGGATTAAAAAAAATATTGAAAAGTGACTTATCCATAAACACTACTTAAATTAGTGTCTCGGATTTTAGGAACTTTTATTTTAATTATTTACCAGCCATGCCGGGTTACCTGCACGAAGCCCGCAGACGTTCTGTATGGTTGACAAAATATAAGCTGCACCGATTCGCCATACAAGTTGTTCGAGGAATCGGTGCAGCTTATATTTCGTCAACTATACAGCCGCTAAGTTCTTCTAACTATTAATTGAAATCTGGCTCATCCCCGCTCAGTTGGTTCCGCCTTGCCACTTCCATTATCCCTAAGCTTGTAAGTACTAGATACATGGCGCTAGGTTGAGTCAAGGGAACAGTTGGGATGAGAAGGGATAACTTATTGCTTTCTACAACTATGTGTCTGCACCATGTGTTATGGCACTGTTTTAACTTACAGTGGAAATTATGGCGCATTATTTATGATAACTACGTATCGTATATATAGTGTTAGTATATCGAGGTGTTGAGATGTAAGTATTTACTTAGTTTACGAACTATAGAAATATTAGACAATTTATATTTCTTAAACAATTGAACTTGGGTCGTTACGTCGGTTACGCGACCGGCGTCATTTTTCGGCCACCTGAAGATAAAAGAAGTTTAAAAACATGATATCAATATTTCTATATATAGGTATTAAAAAAAATATCCTATAATTCACAAAATCACCCAAGTGGTCGCAAACTGGCACACTCAATTAGCTTATTACCTGTGTTTTTTTTTGTTTAGGATAATTAAGGCTAATTATGTAATATTACATATTTGTCAATGAAAACAAAAAAAAATTGGAAGGTATCGTAAACATGATGCGCAACTCCCGATCATCAGCACTGCACACACATTTCTTTTATTAGAATATCTTCTGAACTTAAAATTTACTAGACGCAAGTATATTAAAAATAAATACAATTAATAGAATAGAAAAAAATAAAAAAATTGCGGGAGAGGTAGGTATAATATAAGGTCATATTCAAATATAGTTAAACTGTAGATACATTGATTACCTACGACTACCAAAATGAAAGCGGCAGAAATATTACGCCATTAAGTCCAATTAAGGTTTAAAATACGAATAAGGATACGCGTACAAGCATAACATTCAAAACTACAGATTATACTCCACGGTAATGTGACCGCTTTCTAAGACAAAGCCCTTAATTAGCGCCATTTGGTCCAATTAAGGTGATAATATTTAAATTTTTCTGTTTAATGCGAATACCGTGTTGAAAGGGACTCTCTGAGCTCTTGGGAAAGTTTTAATGCACTGCGTACCCTAATGAGTCATTGACATGAGTTAAAAGTAAATCGGACATGGCGGAAAAAGTGGTAAGTTCCGGGGACGTGGAATTCAGGTAGCTGATGATTTAATGTGACAAAATTACGTTAGGTAGATCTTATTATTATTTTTTGTATGTTTGCCAAATATCTGGTTATAAACTCATAAACCCTGTAAATTCCCGCCTAGCTCACCGGCGCCAGTCTTGGGCTGAGCCAAGTAAGGGCCATAGCCCCAGTGGCTACCAAATGGAATTGTTTCCATATGGGGGAGGAGATCCTAAATGCTAAATATACCTAGGGGCCCTGGGTCTTTAAGCCGGACTTACACATGTACCGCCCTTAATATCATACACAATGATGCCCTTAATAATCGATAACGATAAATAAATACATCTGCCTCGCCAATGTCTTGGTAGGGCTCTAATTGCTTCGGTCTTGGGCAATTTGGGTTACTTCTTTCTATTTCATTCCCAGAACATCCTCCTTTAATCAGTTTGTAGGTACATTTCCGTTCACTTGTTGCCTAATTGGAATTATGAATGTTTTGTTATAATTTGAGTTCAAAACATGTTCAGTCAGCATTTGTGTCGGAGCATTTCATGAGATAGCGTCATTTTCAAACGTTCAGTCAGCGTTTGCAAGTGTCAGAGCATTTCATGAGATAGCGTCATTTTCAAACGTTCGGTCAGCGTTCGTATCAGAGCATTTCATGAGTCTAGCGTCATTTTCAAACGTTCAGTCAGCGTTTGCAAGTGTCAGAGCATTTCATGAGATATCGTCATTTTCAAACCTTCAGTCAGCGCTAGTGTCAAAGCATTTCATACAAAGATAGCGTATTCAAACAATTGAATCCAAGCGTCCGCCTAGGCTACACTACTAATGTTATAATGCGGGGGCCGTGTAGGTACTTAAGTCTAATATCTGATCAGCGCCCGCGGCCGCGCAGGCCTTGTACTGAGCGCCGCTACACGGGCTTGTTTATAACTTTGATTAATTCCGCCGCGCTGTTATGTTGATTACTTCAGCAGTTTGGAATATATAAATAGTTATAAATATACTTATTATTATCCTAATAAGACAATAACGGTTGAAACCCGCTTAGAAAAGTCACTATTTTGCGACATATTTCGTATTGCAAGTCAGCGTTCGTGTCAGAGCATTTCATGAATCTAGCGTCATTTTCAAACGTTCAGTCAGCGTTTGCAAGTGTCAGAGCATTTCATGAGATAGCGTCATTTTCAAACCTTCAGTCAGCGCTAGTGTCAAAGCATTTCATACAAAGATAGCGTATTCAAACAATTGAATCCAAACGTCCGCCTAGGCTACATTACTAATGTTATAATGCGGGGACCGTGTAGGTAAGTCTAGTATTTGCGCGCAGGCCTTGTACTGAGCGCCGCTACACGGGCTTGTTTTAATTCCGCCGCGCTGTTATGTTGATTACTTCAGCAGTTTGGAATATATAAATAGTTATAAATATACTTATTATTATCCTAATAAGACAATAACGGTTGAAACCCGCTTGGAAAAGTCACTATTTTGCGACATATTTCGTATTGCAATTAGAGTCGTCCTTTTAAAGTGTAATTATGTCTCATTTATTGACGTTTGACGATCATGATGCGACTCTTTATATTATTGTCATTCTTTTAGTGTAATTAATGCCTTATTTTCGTTGGCTTTTTTACTTGCAATTTGATAGATTAGGCAAACCGTCTCTCAAATTTGGCACTACTCGTAATAGAAGATATTTATCGCGTTACTCATAAAACTGAAGTACCTACCTCTGTTAACAAAACTAAATATGATTTGTCTCTTTGTAGCTAAACATAAATGCCATTGCAGATGAAGACAAACAGATTTTAACGACAGTCAGCTGAGATAGATTTGACGAATGTAGGTATAGTTATGCGAATAAGGGCGTTACTGCGTTATTTTTCAGTACTTGCATAGGTATAATAATATATTAAAGGTATACCTATAGATACCTCTAAGAGACCAACTTCATCCTTGCGCGAACTTGATGTCCAAAAACAAGATAAGCGTGAAAACGTCGAAATGTCAACATTTTATTTTTATTGCCGTGTACAGCCCGATTCGCAAAAGATTTATCGCAAAGCAGAACCGACGTGTAACCAACCACACGTGACACGTTCAAACTTATCTCGCAAATTACACGAATTGAAGGCGCGATTATAATTAATATTAATTAGAGTCAGCTCTGAGAGCTACACTGAACGCGTATCGCGGTTAATAAATCCTGTGCGCGTTGCGTCCGCGCAGCCCTTGATAACTGCGCGCGCCGAAAGTGGGGAACGTTGAATTTGAATAAATATCGTTTTAACAACTATACCCGACCGTGCGAAATAGACAACTGGCTCGGAATAAATTCTGTATATGGCGCTTGTCTTGTTGATTAGGTCGGTTAGTATGTGCCAGAAGCCTTTGCAATAGCAATTATTTTAGCGACTTTCATCCTTTATTGAAAGCTCGTATATATATATATATATATATATATATATATATATATATATATATATATATATTATATATAATAATTCGATAGTTAAAGAATTACGACACCCTAGGTTTTCTCGAATCGCGTCCCAGAGCGGCGTCAGCTGTCAAAGTCGCGACAGTTATCGCTGTATTGCTATGACTTGGCGCTGGCGGTTAGCATAAGTTTCTTATTTTCATTAAGTACTACATATATGATATGGAGAAAAACTGAGTTCGTGTTATCGATAATGCATTTGCATCGGTATATAATTTAATTATATTTTAATTATGCTGCTATGAATATTTATGTGTGCATTGAAATGTCTGTCTTTGTGCAGTGCATCACCTCACCTATTAGTTTATTTGTCATCTTTATTATTTATTACAAAAATATTCTGAATTTCATCAAGAAGTTGATTTTTGCGAAATCGTTAAGTTCATTTGATAAACACTTGAATAAAGGTACTAAGATATCAGTGTTTTCTAAAACATAACACTGTGTCCATTTAAGTACTGACAAAATATTCAGTTTCAGTATACCAAATCAAGTAGGTAGGTCCAATTATTCCAGAATCCTCTGGATTTTAGTATCGTAAACCTATTTTAAGGTAACAAATATATTTGGGTGCATACATATGATACATCGTTGCATGTAATAATGTATTAGGCAGCTATTCTGCATAGTTCATTGTTGGTGCAGGACAGCCATTGTGAACAAATGCTAATGTAGCTATCATAATGTAGGGTTGTATTTGTAACTGCCGGCTTGGTTTCTGTTCGTTATGTTTCTTGGTGATAATTGTATCGCTGGTGTGTATGGAACCACTACAATAATAAGTACAGAAAAGGGAATACAAGATGAATTAGGGTGGGTTGCAACTTACGAATACAAACCGATTAATTTGTAAAAAGGCGAAACTTTTGAAAGACCTCTCTTGCGTTACATTTTGAGTAGATGAGAGTAAAAATGGATGAAGGTTGATAATTATAAAGAATTAAACATACAATAGATATAAAAGTTGCAAAAAAGGCAAAAATATACATATAATATAGGAAAATCATAAATATTATACATACATGGAAGAGAAACCGTGTCGACAGGAAAATAATACACGCAATAGAATATAATTGAACACATGAATTTCATTGTAATTCTTCACTATACTAGATAATTAATGTAGTTGTTGAGAATCGATAAAAAGAGATACTGTGCAGAAAAAGTGAGTTAAAATTTCTCTGCCAGTCTTTATGACATTGATAAGGTTGAGTTTCTGTGAGTGGGAAAGGTTTTTACTATAGGTACCTGTATAGTGTTTAATTATATTTATTGCATGTCCGTAGATCTTTGACGAGCGCCGTTGATTGATTTCACACCTGCAAATAATCGTTAAACAGGTACTCGGCAATCAAAATAGCCATACTGCGAAATTGTACTTCACTTTCACTTCTCTCGAACTAAACTTAGTAAATTAAATGACACAAATTTATGTGTGCAACCATCATGCGCATAATTCAAATTCTAATTGATATAAATTGATTTTGATGATGATAATATTTCGTAACTCTCATCTCATATAAGTACCAGTAGAGAGAGTAATCTTATAGAAGAGAGAGATAATCCTAATTATAACCCAGTATAGGATTCTGGCTAACTCTTTGCACATATGTTTTTTGAATATAAATTTGACCAAAATATGAACTCTATGCCATGATAGGTCTCCATGTCATTGGCAAATAGAGATGCACCTACGGCAAAAATATTGTTGGAATGATTTCATATTCCAAAGGCGAGTGAACCAAAAGCTTAAGACGCTACAACGAGAAATTTAGAAACTTTGAAACTCTGTTCTGCCCAGACGAGGAAACAATAGCGACTGATTTTCAGATATATTATTCTTGACTAAATGATTGTGGTACTGACAATAGCCGAAACATGATTGCTTAAAATTTTCTCGATAGAAAAGAAATCCAAAGTTAAGTCTATATTTTCCTTTTTTTTACTCAGCCTCTAAAACAACGCATTATTAAAAGACACGATTAAGTTAATATGATGGTAGTTTACCTCATCTATACCCTGACAATTTATTTTACTTTATTTTTATATACTCTGAAAAGAAGAAATTTAATAAGTCAGATGTTTATCGAGATTTGTCTAAAAAGCGAACGAAAAACATACGCACGTCTCTTTCAATCAATATATCGCCTTAAATAAACCCAGTAATAAGTAAACCTACTATTAACACTATATCCAGCATTCCGCATTGAAATTCATTTACTTTACGCAGACAAAAGCCATAAATCGTCCGAAATAATAAATTATTAAATTCTCACACACCCGGCACCAATTCCGAAATAAAGGGTTAGGTGTTCCGTAGACGGATTAAGGCTCCTCGTTTTATGAAAATTAAATACGGGGTCCATATGACCCCAACTCATGACCACATGTGGCCGGGATATGCAAATGATGTATCGGGGATACAATACATATCTGATTAGGCTTGGTCTATGTATCTGTTATGTGCGGTTGTGTGGTCTCAAATTTCTTTGTCCACTTTGGGGAGTGTTAAAAATCCATTACAATTAAAACGAGTTGGATATAATTGGTTTGAAATTGATAGGTATTTAGTATCCTTTAGATTTGGTATACGATTCCAAAAGCAAAAAGATTCTAATGAAATACTAGCCTCGAGTAAAGTGGTTTGGTAACATTAGAGATTGTATTCGAAATATTTACGAAATAGTTAGGAATTTAAGTAGTCAAGTATTAGAAATTTTCAGCTTAAATAGACTCCAATAAATGACAGCCACAGTGTTTAGTATAGATCACATTTAAATTTGTATCCAAAATAATAAACGAAGCTTCGCCATGTAGAAGAATGACCACTTAACATACCTCTATTTTACGTTAGTATAACTGGGATGATGTTGAACAAATAGTGTGCTTTTATCTTTAGTCCTTGAAATTCTAAACTCGAGAGTCCATAAAGTTATTATTGGAATGGTAATACCTAAGTAGAAAAAAAGTAGTAGTAATGAAAATTCGTTTTGATTTTGATGATTATAAGTCCTACATCTATGATAAGTCTGTATATATGTGATAAGTCTGTAAGTATGTATATATGTGATAAATTTATTTATATAGTTTGTTAATTAAACGCAACAAGCTCGCGATCAAATTCCAGCATTACTCAGCATCACACATTTGTCATGTAGCAAAACGCGCTAAGCGTGTTTGTGCAGAACAAATAACTCATTCTGTCAACTAAATGCGTTTGGTTTAACTAAAATTGCATGATAATTTTGATTTTAGAATCCACCCCGACCGCGTTGACAGATGCAAAAATATTGCAGCCTGTGCTGCAGTAGGATTTATCATCAACGTGCACCGCGAAAACAGATCAAATTATAATGGTGCGCATAAACTATCCATTTTCATGATGTTATGGTCCTTTTCTAAAATTAAAATACTGTTTTTAGCTAAAAATTGAGGGTGAAAAAGAATTTCACGTGTGGAGAATTTAGTTTTTGAGTAATTTCGTTTGATATTTGATTCAGGTGGAACACTGGTAATTAATAGCATAATCAGATATCATTAACATTATTAATCTAGATTTTTAAGTTAGCATTGATCATTAAATCTTAAACAATAATTGCAATGCCTGACCAGGCTGCTTATTAAAATTGTAGAACCATTTACACCGAAATACTTCTTACTAAGGACAACAATACTAAAGATTCAAGTCATATTATCTCACTGAAGATACAATACAGTAATTACATGCATTCATGCGGCTACTATAGATATGTTCAAAGGTAGACGGACAACTTGACTAATTTATCTGTCAGGAGAGTCCAGGATTGAAGGCAGATTATCTGTCTTGCCTGTAATTCAACAGATAAATGGCCTATGTCAGGATGGATTGAGGTTATGTATTAGATTCTTAGAACAGAAAATGCGACAGATTATGCAGCTGCAGCACGAACAAGGCGCAAAAGACTAGTGGAGTTTAATATCATATTTACTTTTTCTGCAGGGATATATATTTTCGTTTCCTTCCTGCAGGAATAGGTGTTCGTCATCACTTAAAATTTTCATAAAATGACCGTACAAAAGTTACCTAAGTACAGGTGCAGCAAAAAACGACTCCACGCACACTAATTCTAACGAATGAAAAGGATGCACATTATCGTCAGGTTTACCCCGGTGAGATAATCAAATTATCACTTCTTGCACAACACCAGGTCATCTCTTGTAACTGACCCAACCGCTCTATTAAATTTACACTTTCGCAAAGATCTCAATCCTGAGCCGGTAAAGATACCAATCGGTGGGTTGACGACCTGCATCTGGGTAAATAGTTCGTGTGACGCCTCGATGCCGTCATTCAGCTATGTCGAAGCAAATTGAGGAACCCACTTATCAAGCTCATTGACGGATCACTGATGATCTCGTGCGCGGTGAGATAAATCATCAAAAGTTACAAAACGTGCTGAAATAGCATGATGGATGAACGTGTTATTCAGCTTGTTAATTGCACAATACGATTCCGTTTTCAAATGGTTAACTTGGGATTGTTTCTAGTGTATAGTTTTTTTAACTTTTATTTGTCTGATTTATGTGTTACACTACATGTCAATTAAATTATAATTAGAGCGTATGTTACGTAGTCTAGCGTATCGAAGAGTAAGTTTAAAGTTAAGGTAGGAAAATTTAAAGACAACTAATTATATGTTCAAAAGACGTTTAGGTGCAGACGCAGAGAGTTTTTGAGTAGGTACCAAAATTTACGATATTCTCGTATTCTGAAATGTAAACGGCATGAGTTTTGCAGCGATATATTTTATTTCATGATTATACAAGTTTCTAAACCTCCCCCAGAAAAACAATTGAAATGATGTATATCCTATTATTTCTGACTGCCCGGCCATTTTTCGCATATTAGGGTTGAACGCACTGACGCTCCATAACCTTAAGAATCCAAAGGACGCGAAACGATTTTTAATACACTCAGCGCCCCATAATGGCTGTTTTCGCACCCCCCCGTCTGTGGTGACATTTGAAACCCACCGCTCTATGAAAAAACAAAGCTCGAAATATTATGCAAATGGCATTATGTTCGTATTTTTGTCCGTTTTGCCAACTTTATGATCCGAACAGAAAGGGTTGAGGGGTTAAGACAATTCGCGGATAAGTTTTTGATACCAAATTGTATCTATTGTATTTTCATTCCTCGCCCTCTGTCAGGTAATAAATAAAAATTTGGTCTATCAGAATTAATTAACGCGGGGCTGAAGTTTTTAATTTATTCTTTTGATTTGTGGCTTTTTGTAGTGGAAACGCTTTATTTAAATTAACTGGGCGCAGGCTGTGTTTTGTTATTGTTTGAAATTAATGGAGATCAATAGTTAATAATCAGTCACTTTACTATTACACTGGAGCAATAAAATTTTGACACTAGATCAGTACCCTTTAATAATCGTGCAAAAAAAATTGTAATCTGGGATTAAATCCCATTAATAAATTATCCGAAACTTACAATTATAAATATGACCTTAGAAATGAATGAAATGTGAACATAAACTTCTGTAAAAAGTAACAGTACAACAACAGTACAAGTATATTGCAAATTCATTTTCATAGAACACAAATGTCCCAGCCCCCAGGTCTGCATTGTATACAAGAATGCGGTATGTTCCAAGGACCGCGGCCTTTCGTGGCGTGCGAGCTATTCCTCAATAGAAGGGATCCCAATCTGCAGCGGGATCTCTCAGCGATGATGTCAGTTCGGCAAGGTTTCAACCAGCCAATGAAGTCTAACAAGTTTAGATAATTTTATAAACATGCAAGGTTTCGGTACCGGAGTTGTCCTATGCATGTTGCTGTGGCATGTAGATAATTCGCCTTACAGATTGCTGTTTGAGTTTCTAACCGTACTCGAGTAAGTGCCTAACAATATATGTCTCGTTAAAATTGCACTATACTCACATATAAATCATTCAACGTATACGTACAGGTAATATGAAAAACGGACTGCAATTCAGAAACAATAACTAGGATCAATATAATAATATTTTTTCCTTCTATACCTATACGTTGGTGGCAAAAAAATACGCCCTGTTGCTGTGCCAATATGTATTATAATATTAATTGACAGAAGTTCTGGAGACCTTAGATACTCATTCACACTAACACCGATCGTAGTTTTAAGTCAGTCACCACTGTAAACCAATGCTTCAACATGCCGTGGCGTGGCATACTCATTCACACACTGACACCGATCGTAGTTTTAAGTCAGTCACCACTGGAAACCAATGCTTCAACATGCCGTGGCGTGGCATACTCATTCACACACTGACACCGATCGTAGTTTTAAGTCAGTCACCACTGGAAACCAATGCTTCAACATGCCGTGGCGTGGCATGCTCAGTGAGTCTTTAACGTCATTTAAAATTGTTTTTCTTCATCTCCTAATTAATAAGTGTTTTCATGGCTGCATGTGCAGTAGTGGAGGCTCTATGTCAGTTCATCATCAGTTACATTACTGACATATGAGAAATGATGGCATATGAGAAATGATATTCAGCTTTGATGTGAATAGTTGTTAAAGTTAAAATTTTACACATACCTACACCATAACTGACTCATTTCCTTGGCAGCTTGCTTTGTTTGCTCATAGTTTTTAGGTGTGGAAGTTTCTATCTACTACACACCCACGTCACAACTTAATATCGTTTCTTCATGGAATAACAACTCCAAATTCTTAAGGCTTCACTTCCACTCCATGCTTGCCACATGCCACACCTCGACACGTACACGTGTGATGTGTAAAGACCGGGATGTCTTTTTTTATACCACGTCGGTGGCAAACAAGCGTGCGGCCCGCCTGATCGTAAGCGGACACTGCAGCCTATAGACGCTCACATCTCCAAGGGATTCAAGTGCGCCTTGTCGACCGCTTATAAAATTTCAGGATTTACTGTGTTGACAGAAGAAGGGACAACTTTAGGTCCCTCGCTGTCAACACAGTGCATTCTTGGGAGCTCCGTCAGCCTTGCACACCTCCAGGAAGACAACTACATACTTGTATAGTAAAATGTCTTTTGGTTTTGGGAAAGTCTCCTGCGATACCTTTCGATGCCTCCATCGACTGTCGCGAAGACACCCGCTAGACTAGAAGTCTACACGGCCGGAAGTAGTCGTCGTTCCGGCAATAACAGTTCCGGTAGCGACACTCGGCTCGCATCCGGCGTCTAGAGCGAACGGCTTCCTTTAGATTGTTTATGGTTTCACAAATACGGGGCTGAGTGGTTCTTCAGTTTTTTTTTGCGTTGCGGATCGGATGATGTGTGATTGTTTTTTAGGTTATGACGTAAACAAATATCTTACGCTTCGGTGTTTTTATAGCATTAGGAACCTACTATTGCAACAGTGGGATAGATCTCTAAAAAGCACGAATATATAATATATTATCATTATATAACACCGTTAAGTAGTGATCAGCATATAAGTAACTTTCTACTCCCGTCCCGGTGAACTCATTGAATCCACTATGAAACGTCGCTTCGAAATAAGTTAGTAAATAAATCAGCTAACCTATCGATGAATTTGATTTTGGAAGGAAGTCCCAGGTTATGTCTGCTTATTATAATGATGTCTCCAAGATTTATTATCATTACGGTATGGAAATGGCGGCACAAGCTGCCCAAGAAGGGCCTCGGGTGTTTTTAATTTGGCTTTTTCATCAGCGCGTTTTCCAAGTAATTTGGTTTCGCTGTTTCCGCATTCGCTTTGGAGATTAATTACTTATTTTATTAATTACACGCTCGCTGTTGTTTGTAGGTTCTTTTTACGGGACTAGGATAAACAATTTTGCTTTAGCACTTAGTGACATTAAAATTTGTCGAAAATACAATTTTAATAGTTTGCAATTTATTAAAATGGGTGTGTTTTGTGACATAGGGTCACAAATGGCACAAAAGACCGTAACCCACCTAACTAATACAAGTGAACTAGACAAAACATGTAAAAATTAAATAGTGTCTAAGAAAAATCGTACGATATCGCCCTAAGTAAAAAACGTGTTTATGTTTCCACCCTATATACGAGGAAGCAAACAACACCCCCGAAAAAAATCAATAAGAACAATAATAAATAACTCTTATCATATTTCGAGTATGCTCCTGGGCGCATCGCGAGAGATCCGAACCAATATATCACCAGGAATTTACGAGGCAAGATACGACAGGAAAATTGCAAGAATGGTGGCGCAATCTATCTTAGTTGGGTTGCTTGGGGAGGCTGGGGTGGATCCGGGGCGAGGGGTTGAGGGGAAACTTCGAGAGGTTATTAGTCCAAGCATCTGTTGTTGAGCGGGGGCGTGATGAAACTCCTCGGGTACAAGCTAACAAATCTAATTGCTCAGTAGGCGCCATGTAGTGCTGATAAATGGGTTGTGTGGTAACGCGGCAATTTGTTCGGGCGCAGGTGACCGCGACTTTTTGAGCGATGACCAAAATTTTTGACACTTTGCGGGTTTTATGTCATGTCGGTCGGCGATTACTAGGCCCTGTAATAATTTTCTCAATACCATCTTTGGGCAAGATGCGAAGATGTAGAAAATACTAGGTACATTTTTGTACCTTTCAATGAACATCTCACTGTCGTTTACTTATCAACAGAGATTTAACTATCGATGATGTCACTTAGAAGAACTTTTGATACTTGCCAGTGCGGTACATAAGCCTATGTCAATAGGTGATTTAATTTATAAAAAGCTACACCTCTATAATTAAATGAAACTCAAGCTAATTAAGTCTCCCATTGCCCCACCATGGACTCCTTTAGTAGGAACTGGACGCAATCTTCAGCTTCGTAGAAGCGCGTAGGCGGGACTTTTTAAGGCTTCGCTTGACACAAGATAACAAAATACGAAAAGTTTAGTTCTACCGTGTACCCACCTCATACAATCTTTTTATGCTTATCTTTCGGTGATTTACGAGTTGTTCGACGTCCAACAACGGGAAAGAAATGAGGTAGACAAAAGTAATTTATTTTTTTGGTTTGTTTTCCGTGTCTTTTCGTGCGTGCTGTACTGGGCAGGCAAACATGTTTTTGAGGTAAGCGTTTTTGAGATGTCGCAATATGATTTATCATTGACCCAGCATGTAGGCGGTGCTTAGTCCGATCGGTATTTCGGACTTAAACGAATAAATCATACAATGTATATAAATCTTGCATTAAGTGTCTCCTTTTTAAAGTTATTGATTTATGAAGTTACGCGAAATAATTCAGCCTATACCTATTCACATTAATCGTGGTTTTGCAGTCATATGAATAAATTCATGTCAATGATTTTGAATTTGGTCGTAATTTTGAGCTGTTATTAGAAAAAAATACACATAATCTTATTTCATATTGAAACTGTTATTAAGGGGAGATATCCCCAACGCAAATGTCCCGCTCTAACACGCCTGAGTGTACAATTAACCATCCCGCTCTCTTCGAAAGCTCTGCGCGCAGTTTCGTAAATATTTAGCTATAGTCATTAAGCCAATCATTTTATCAAAGCAAACCCAGCGAATTTGTCTATAACTATTTAGGATCTTTAATTGTGTACAAAAATTAAATGTTAAATATCAGTAATATAGCCGCGTAGTATTGAAACAAATTCCAAAAAGAGGTAACTCCGCCTTTTTTTTCTATCGAGTGAAATTCATCAGGTCATGTAACTGACTGCGAATTTGACTAGACAAGATCCTTATGTAACACATATATTTTTTTTAGATTTCAAGACACACATTTTTAAAAACTCAAATGTTGTAATACCCAGCCTTAAATTTGTATTCAAATATACCTCTTAAAGCAGCAACGTAATCTGCATATGTATATGTAGGTATGCGTATGTATATTTATATTTTATTTACTTACTGTGAAATATGTAGGTAACATAATAAAGAGTTATCGGCAGGCCTGCCCACAACTTACCACTTGGGGTATATTCGGCTCCTAGCATACCTATAGGTAGTCGCATGTTCTTGCGTCACAGCTCGCAGGTAACACGATTGATGCACTCATGTGACAATGACAACCCTAGCAAGAAAAAAGAGCGCTTGCTATCCCGTAGAACGGGAAGTAACCATTTGAGCTTTTTACCAGACAATCTGAAATGGTTTGACAGTGGACCTTCTGTCCGTCATTATTATTATTTATTCTGTGGTGGCTGTGAATGTATCGCATTGTGGAAAACCGGATTTATTAAGATTCGACATCGACAAACACGTCTTGTTCTCTCAATTAAGCGAGTGGCCAGACACGAGAGGGACGGAATTATTCATGACGTGACCAAGCAACATATCATTCAGTCGAAATGATTTATACAATCTTTACACACGAAATACCTAATTAAAACGATAGTATAGAGACACAGACACAGATTTGCTATGGGATCAAAAAGGGTTTGGGATATACTACATGTAAAATATATAGGTTTATTTAAAATAACTAAAACTATAACAAAATTAAACCTAACAAGGAAAACTTAAATAATATTAAAAATAGCTAAATCTAAAATAAAAACCTACTAATGTCTGTGTCTCTATACTACACAAATTCTCTCTACAAATTTTACACTATAGGTACAATCAAGATAAATAAAAAACACTGTACACCCTGAAAGTTTCATGTAGACTGCTCTATAATAAATAACTATTAAAACGATTTGTTCTTCCTAAGGATGCCAAATTTTTGTTCATGTTTTTAATTACATATTTACTTTTATTTACAGGTACGCATCTACAGCTGTACCTACATCTGCATCTAGTGTAGTTACTGGATTAAATATGAGTGGTGTTTCCGAAGTAAGTCTTAAGAATGAATGCATATAGATAATTATCGTGTATTGTAGGTATAACAAACATCTGTAATGTTACTACACCAATTTGTAGGTTACATCGCTGGTTAGAGGAACCAAAATATTAAATAAAAAGTATCATTATAGATAGTCAATGGTTGAATCCCAGGCATTTATATAAATATAGCGTTGCGTTGACTCAGTAATGACGTTATTAATAATGCAATTAACGTTTCTATCTATTATTTTCTCGATAAGCGAACGGTCTCATAGCGGAACCTCGACACCTTAAGGCCGTGTGCGTGGCCGTGTGGGGTGTGTGCGTGTGGCCACTTTTGAGTTTTTAAAAACCATCTGAGACATAGAATATAGTGTCTTAAAATCTAAAAAAATATATGTGTTACATAAGGATATTGTCTAGTCAAAATCGCAGTCAGTTACATGACCTGATGAATTTCACTTGATAGAAAAAAATCGCGAAGTTACCCCTTTTTGGAATGTTTTTTCAATACTACGGCTATATTTCTGATATTTAACATTTAATTTTTGTACTCAATTAAAGATCGTAAATAGTTATAGACAAATTCGCAGGGTTTGCTTTGATAAAATGATTGGCTTAATGACTATAGCTAAATATTTACAAAACTGCGCGCAGAGCTTGCGTAGAGAGCGGGATGGTCAATTGTAAACTCACACGTGTTAGAGCGGGACATTTGCGTTGGGGATACCTCCCCTTAAGGCGAGGGGTAGGGTAAGGGCATTGTCCATACAAACATTGTGCCCGTTTTATTCGTCGGTTTTGGCACTCCCGAATATATATATTCGATATTCGAAGAACCTGAAGAAGAAATTTTCACAACTTTAAAAAAAAAATACACAATATAGAAAAAAATAACCTACAGATTATGGCTAACAAAAAAATACTGACCAAAAATCATAACTGTAGTGCAAGCATAAACGAAGAAAAACTTGCACAAAGTTTGTATGGAGAGAGCTTGCCCTACCCCTCGCCTTCAGGCTACAGCTTGAGGGCACGTTTCACGTGGAGCGGGTAGCGGAGCGTGCATACAAAACAAATGAAAAATTCATCACACATGAGACTCGGCAGTAGGGCGACCGTTCTGGAAACCACGTATTGTCATCAGTTAGTTCCCTTTGAACGATTTTCTTGTTTTGAACGTAGTAGGTATATTTGTGTTTGTAAGTATATAAATAAAATCGAAATACTGTTACTGTAAAACCTGTATCGTTTGGCTAAAAAGTGAAGCTACGTAACTGCAGCACACTAAAAACTCTTACGTCACGGCGTCCAAAAAAGCCGCAAACGCCCGCAAAAGTGCATGCATTATGAAGATTGCACATCTAGCCAAGCCAAGTAAGCCTAACGTACTGTTGCCAAAAATCACACAATAAATAATACCGGCGCAACTGCATGCATTATAGCCGTACCTTATCTTACCGAATTTGAAGCCAAGAATTGCCCATTATATATGCATTAAAATTACCTGTCTCGTATGAAAAATAAGCGGATTTATGTGGTTTCAAAGCTTATTACGTTCGAACTGTGGTTCCTGAATTAAGTAATTACGTACGTGTTGTGTTTGACTTTTTAGCCGCGATTTCGCAGTAGCGGTTTAAGACTGGCTATAATTATTGAAACAGTATTTTTGAATTGCAGTTCAAATCGTTTCGCTTATTCAGAGGCAATAATTAAATTAAACGCCGATCCAAAATGAGATTAAAGTTTTCGCGGTCTCGAAGGAACGACTCGCTCAACTGGCCGAGTGGAATTTCGCACGACTTTATAATCAGCCCATAACTGTTGAAATCAAATCATAACAATGGCGTTGCATCCAAAGAACTCTTTTAATTGGACGTGATTAAACAAAAAGGTCTCAATTCACAAGACAATAATTATACGAGTATACCTATGGAATAACATACCTGCCTTAAAATATCTCTTGATTGAGTCCTTTTCGTTTGACTACGTCCTACATTTAACATTACAGTAGTACTTACGAAAACAAATTTTGAGGGATGATTCAATTGATTCGTTTGGACGTTAAATTAATATCACTTGCAGTTACTATTTTTTAACACGACAAATTTTACGACTACCTAAATTAACTGCATTGTTTGACGTTTTTCTATCCTCGATATACCAAATTGTAAAGCAGCATTTATCATGAACAATTGAACATGCTACCTTTGAATATAATGTATAGCAAAAGTACAACACTGTATTCAACGTCAGATAGTGTACGGATGAGCAATAAATAATTGAATATCATTTCCCATGTATCCATGGCAACCGGACACAGTTCTCCGCCGTCCGTCACGGCGGCGTCACTGTCTCCTGCACTCCCGTTTCCAGGTTTACGACGTTTCTCCAAGTACTAGTGGTACTCGAATCACCCAACATAGACCACGAAAAACCTTGTAGTCTGGCTAACGTTAACTCTTCCAACCAAATGAACTGTCAAACAGTTATAATTTGGCAACACTGTGCATTTTACGTCATATTTATATGGAAATGTGACGTGCTACCCCCACTACCTCAAGTGTTGCCAAACCAATTATTTGTTTGACAGTTCATTTGCTTTGGAAGAGTTAACGTAACCAGACTCTAATAGCAAAGTATCAACAGATTTTTTAGAAAATGTAAGATTCTATTACATTCTTTATTAATATTTATCCTACTTCTATCAGCTGATGCTGATACCCATTCGAAAAGTTCAACCCGTACTTTATCTAAAAACGCCTAGAGTCTAAAGAGAGAGATATGTGACACATTCCTGAAGTCACTCTTGAATGGTTCGCGAACCCGTACTGGTGCAGGGTGGGCAATACAGCCTCTTATCAACAAAACGTTTTAGTCATTGTTTTAGACAATAATATTTATGGAGGTCATGTCATGAAAATGTAGAGCCATCAAAGTGGCAAGTAGAGTATTATCGACATCCTCTATATTCTCATTTTTGTAGATTTCGATTAGTTTATAACAGAAGATTCGCACTTTTTTCAAGCTTCAACTCACTGGCGTTCGTAGTAGGGACGAATGTGACTGTCAACTACCATCGATTGTTATTCACATTCGCGCATCGGCCGGGCGCGCGGAATATCCGATGCGGGCATTTTCGCATGCCCGCGTCTCGCATGCGTTCCCGTGACGGCTGCAGTCTTTATCCACAACTGGTTTCGATGGCAACGTTATATCTGTCACATATTCGATATTTTTTGCTTATTTATTATATTGAAAATCAATGGTGGATGTTTTGTTTTGAAAATATTTGCTTAAAATCTTCAAATTAAGGCATATGTTATATAGACCAGTTTAACGAAATTAAATGTCGATTTCACTATGAACTGAATGAAGACTGATTTATTATCTGTTCTGGGGTACACTGAGCGAAAAAAATACTAATTATTAGTTACAAAACAGTTTAGTTGTTACAAGGGCAAATTTTTTGGTATAAGTAAATAACTACTATTATCAAAAACTGGTTTGTAACCGTTAGTATATAATCTCCTTGCCCTGGGATTCACTAAAACTTACTAATAATTAGTTTTTTTTTTCGCTCAGTGTATATTTGCTAACTATCATTATTATACAGTATCTGTATCTGTTATCCTACGAACGATGAAAAATCACTTCACACACTTGTCAAAATACATCTTTTCTCTCTGAACAGATAATAATAACATGGTGAATAATTGGACATAGCCAGTTTGGTACAAATGATGTCACCGGTGTGTCAACCAAACTGTCAAGTTTGTTGCTCGAAATTGATCAAATATTAGAATCGGAAGTTCAAAAATATATGGACGATAAGATAGCAATATAACTAACTGTACATACAAATAAAGATCCAGAACCTAGCTATCTAGCGCAAAAGTACGAGGAAACACGACTTTAGGTGAACTGGAAAAGGCTTCGACAAATAATAAGACAGGTTGAAAAGGACCGATGATACATAAGTATAATTGACACAGTAAAATTTCGCAAACACATTTATTTATTTATCTATCGTATGGCAATTATTTAGAACCATAATATACTATGAAAGATAATACCAACGGAGTATATAAAGTTCCTGAAAAGCTAATCTAGGTTTTACCCTTTAGAAGGATATTAGTGCATTGTTAGCAGAAGAATATTAATTTTCAAACATTCATCCCTATGAAAGAACGCTACAGAAAAACTAGCATAGTCTGAACTGAACTTAACCTCGCTTGAATAAAAAAAGTTTAAAATACGAACAAAACTTACAAAAACCGCATCGAGTTCGATAGAGCAAACCAGTTTCAGGTCACAAATGCCGAAATGCCATAACTATTACAAGAAGAAATGTCTTCCGATGTCGATGAACTATTAACGACTTCTGGGAATACGAAAAACGCATTCATTTCGGTCTTAATTCTTGCCATTTTGGATATCTAGCGAATCAACTTGACTTAGCAGAAAGTTATTTACATCAACGTAGGTATTCAAAATGAAGGATTCACGTGATACAACAGTGTCTAAATCATCTAGTACAGTATAATGTATTACTTACATATAAAATAAATCTACAATTTTTTGTTGATCTCATTAACGTTTGGACATATTTTATTCATACACTTTTGTGTTACACTGTTATAGTACATTACTTAACAAGGGCGGTAAAACAAAGAATTTCTCAGATCGCAGGTATTTGACGCCCGAGCCGAAGGCAAGGGCGATAAATATGCGAGCTGAGGCTTTCTTTATTACCGCCCGTGTTAAGTACAAAATTTTATGTCACCCCCTGGTCAGGAAGTGGGTTTTCCCGCGCGCGGAGCGTGCGGTAATTGCCGCTTTATGGCCAGGTGTGACATAAAGTATATAGTGCCATCTTGTGCACGGGTCATTAATAAGCAATGGTTACGTGGACAATTACTTCATTTATATGCTGATTTTGGAGATTAATTAGAATTATTAGACCATTCGCTATTCCTTATTCAGGTTTATTACTTATTCAGGCAGTTTTTATACTTATTAATCAGCGGCTATACTTTTTAATTTACTTTGAAAATTATCATAAAACTGGTGAATAATTAAGCAAATATACCTAGATAGATATTTTTATTTATCACGGTTGTGTTAACTAGTGCGTGAGTCTACGCTGTACCTAAGATATTTTTTGCAGCAATTTACTTAAAATAATACAATTAAGTTTAAAGAAAAACTAGTAGCTGTAAATTTCAACTAAGAATATTTTGTTTTTATTTACGTAGACAGAACTGGCCTGAAGATATCATAATGATGTTTTTTTAGGATTCCGTAGTGAAGGAATAAAACTTTGCAGTTTCGTCACAGAATAAGTAATAGTACTACGTACAGGAACCTGACTGTTAACAAATCCCTGCGAGGCAAGCCAAACGTGCCTACGCGTGACCATCTCCTTCTATCTCACGCGCATCACTCGCTACATCACTTTCTATCGCATTGAAAAGCCCCCGGCGGGGGACCTTTGAGCGGCGCGATGACTTCACGTGAGTGAGTCGCCCCTGGTTTCGTCATGTACCTATGTCTGTCGGTGTAAGTATGTGTAACAATTTTAAAGGAAAAAAAGTAATACCATTGACTAAAAACGATAATGTGATTTTTTAATGCTATTCGGTATCTTTGAGGAGAAAATTCGGTTTATTTCATAATTTTTCGATTAATTTTGGTAAGTAAATATTCTGATCCAAAATATTTTTTTATGTATTTGTTAGAGTTACAGTATTTTGATTTCGTTTGTTTCGCAATAAATAAATACTATTTTGTTTTTGCTATAAAACAAGTTATGTAAAACAACATAGTCTTAGTAAATAACTACCTACATAACTATAAAGTCGAGCATTAATTGAATCTCCTATTTAAGTCAGCGGCTGTCCGAAGTCTAACGTCCAATTCAAGTGCACCCAAGTTTTCCCATCCTGTCTTTGCTCCAACGTATGAATGCGGTATTGAGTTCGGGACAGACAGTCAGACACACTGACAGATGTATTCGTTACTTACCATGTAAATGTACCAGAAGTGATACCTCGAAGTTGTTTGATGTCTTGATGGCTGAATTTGTTAATATATCTATAATATATATTAAAACTGTTAAGGATATTAGTTTCTTTACATTTGGATTCTATTGAACCAACAGCCACTTTTTCATTGTGAATGAAGAAAGTAAAACTACTATATTATTCCAAATTCTCCACGTCATTTTGCGGTCCTTACCTTAAGTGTTTCCAATTTCCATTGACACAATAATATTACTCAATAAACACTATCTTCAAGCAGATCACTTGTGGTTCAATCAAAAACCATCCTATCTACGTCCACAACAAACAAACAATTACGTTCATTTAACATAAAGACGGTAAAGCATATAAATAACATGAGCGAATAATAAAATCATCAAACCGTATCGACATTTAAAATTACAATCGTGACTTTTATTCGTAGGCCGCGGCTTAAGGCGATGGCGGGCGAGGCGAGAGCGTAAATCATGGACTGTCTCTCACTACGATTGTTCGATTATACTTCAATAATAAAACGCAAATAATATAAGCCTAATTGCGCCGGTCTGACTACTGGAGATGCGTTTTTTTTCTTAATTTCGTATGAGAAATAGGGCTTCGGATGGGAAATGGTGCGATTGTGTCGCGCTGGTTTATTACAGCATAATAGTTTTAATTTATCAGTAAATTGCCTCCCGAAAGTAGATTCATTTCTAACAAACAGGTTCGCCCCAATGAAAATATGTTTGTCTTGTATAATCTTGTAGTGTAGTAATTACTTATTTAAATGCTGCAAACGTCTTTACACTTAAATCATCACTGCAGTAAGTGTGTAAAATTTTCGTAGAATTTAGTTCTCCAGATTCCGAGCAGTTATGCACCAGATTTACACACTGTTACCACCAAAAATGTACACTTACTTCGTACGCTAATTACCAAGAATAATGTGAGAAAATCTGAACCGGCATCTCACTAATTATGACCCCTCGAAAACGACAAGTGATTAATCTTATTTGTTCCACACCGTCATTACCATCGAAATTAGGTGAAGCCAGTTATCTGATTGACTGACACGTTAAAACTGGAAAAGAAATCATTTTTATACTCCGTTCATTACAGATTCAGCGAAGTGCAAAAGCTGACGCGAAAACGATCGTTTATTAATAAAGTGCCGGCAAAACATTCGGTTGGACGACGAAAACATCGATAATTGTCCTCATAGTGCATTGGTGGCACGTAGGGCCTCATCAGGAGTTTGGAGTCAGCGAAACATAATTATAGGGTTGACGATTTGAACTGAATTTTAATTTAAAAATAGGTACTTACTGATTCGAACCTTCCCAATGAATCACGTATTATTGACAAGTTCAAGCAACAAAACAGCTTCAACAGATCTGTGCAGAAGTACCTAGCTTTTGGCATCATTTGCAGCTTGCAGTATAGAATACTGGATCTAATAGGTTCGTGATCCATTATGAGACTAGAAGTATAGGTATGTATATTATAAATAGATCTACATATAGATCTTATTAAAACAAACTAAACTGGCGTTAATAAAAACAGTTTTATTATCGTTAGTTAATTTAATTTCCTCACACATAAAGATCGGCATTAAATCTCAGAACATTAAAATCGTATCAAGCCAGCCCTGCGTCCAAAAAAGCGATATTTAATTGTTGTTCGGTTCGCAAGCCCGATGTCTTCATCAATATCTGATAATTTATGTACAGCACGATCGGTACAAGACAAAATTGCGGCCGCCGGCCCTCCTTTGTAATTACTGCAGAATTATAAAGCCGTAGTACCGCAGGGTTGAGGAGCAATCGAAAAGTTGGCCCAATAGTACTGTGCTACATTTTCAATTGACGTGCGACGTGCGTGTGGCGTAAGTGAACATAAACTTGCAAGAAAATGATTTTGTGAAGCTTGTTGCTGATGCTTGTTGTCGGTGAAATTGGCGAAGCCTGCGTTGTGGATAAGTTTGAAAAGAAAATGATGTGCTAAGTATACACGACCATAAATACAGGACTGTTCTTAAAATTGTTAAAAAAGATACAGAATCGAAAGAGCGAGCAAAGCGAGCGAACTTCTCCGAGTCTACTTGAACAATCCATTTGTTTGTTGTGTATAATCGGCGATAACTCGAGTCGAGTACCGTTGATCGGGAAGTCGTGAAATTTGTTATGCAAATTAATGATTTAAAGATATTTTTAAGAGTGAGCCAAATCGGTCAAAGGGTTGCCAAGATACAGGATTTTTTTTTCTCCGCTTTTCCTCCACTTGCATGGGCCCTATTGCTTGCGTATTCTCGCCTATCCACTTCAAGTCACATCAAAAAATATTTAAAAAATGCTAAAGTCAAAATTAAAAACCATTTCCAATACAGACATAAGTCATAGCGTCGTGGCTTCGCTAGTCTCGCGTCAAACGCCGCTCACGCTCGCGCCATGCCTCACAGCACCATTAAAACACTGCTTTCATTCACCGAACTTGGCTCTGTATTTACTCTGTACGTTGATGGATGTCTATCATTAGCTGCCGGGGCATGGCTGTTTACCGAAGATAAAACGAGCGTACTCGAGATTTTCGGGGGCTATTTTTAACGACCTCTTTTATTAGTTTTAAAAGAGGCCGTTTAGATTAGTTTGAGGGTGGCTTCGGTTGAAATATTGGTGGGATTGGTGCGGGGAATATCGGTGCTAAAAATAACTTCGAGTTGACAGATAGAGCGCGTTATATGAAATTATACTGTAATTAATTAATTTGTTTTATGTATAAGTAGATAAATTGAATAAGATTTTTAGTTAACTTTATAAAAAATATATTGTTTATTTTTGAAGTATTGAACTACTACGGATTAAGAAATTAACCGTCCAGTAGATGATTGGATTATCCCTTTCGTGCGTTGCTATGCCAGTTGGAATATTCGCTATAGTTTCCTTTAAAACCCTAATTCTAAATATAACAGTACCACCTATCTATATCTATCAAGCACCGATCCGCAAATACGACAAACCGGCTTCATAATATCTTCATCAAGAGGTGTGTTCAATCGGTTATGCGGCTGCAATATTCATAACCCGATATATATACAAGCTTACATGCATAACGCGGTCATTCAAATGAAAATGTCTCTTAATGTCTTGGCGGTTAGGGCATTATTCCCACAACTGGATACGATCACGACGCTCAGTGACGCAAGCGCCGGCCACGTTAAGGGCCCGTTCGATTTGAGATTTTGAACCCGGTTGATTACAATGTGTCTCAACGGAGCACGTTTTGCGGTGTGTTCTAAAAGCAACCCACTCGCTTTAACTGACGTGGCATTGAATTTAAAACCAGTCATGAGATATGCAAATTTTGATCTAGAAGAGGAAAATTTGGCGGTGTGTAGATAATATATGTGACGTGTTTTTGTGGAAAATTTATGGTAAACACCACTAGTAGATAAACATTATGTAAGTAGGATGCAGCTTTCTAAGTATAAAATCAAACAAAGTCAGCCATGTCGTATATTATAACATTTTTTTGTTTTGCAATTCTATTCTATTCAATATAATGAATGAAACACAGAAAAGCTGTAATTTAATTATTACATCGTTTTAATCAGCTCATTAGCATATAGAATGGCTTTCTGTTTTCAATTTATTTGACAGCTCTATAATTTCTACGCGATGATGAATAATTTCATATAAAGTAGGGTGTAGGCTTTCAATTACTTATTTCCAATTAGGAAAAAGATATAATCATATTACCTACAAAATATTTTCTGTAAAAAACTCATTTTGAAATGAGGACGTGGGCGGTTTCTCATTGTTTTACTTAGTCAAAGACTAACAAAGTAAACGTAGCAAATATAGGTAAAATCACGGAAATTAATCACATACCGTGTTCGCTTTTATCACTATCACAATAAAGGATAAAATGGTACGCGTTTCAGTACCCCTTGCTGTACGTTATTAGGTATAGGGATTTTAGTCTAAAATATGCTTATATCATTCGCACTGTTTTTATCGATAAAATATGTATTAAGAAGACATTTCTTAATGCACTGTCGCAAAATTACTCCTTACTTAGAGCCGTTGAGAAACTGATGTTTTGTGATTTATTCAACGCGTCTTAAGCTTTAAACTAACTCTCAATCGCGAACATCGAACTTAAGTCTGTATACTTATGTTTTATATTGGCTTACGCGTTGTATGTTAAACACTCATCGTTGGAATTTATAATGTGCAATCTTCAGATCCCGAGATATACAGTAAAAATTGCACTGTTAGTGAGCTCACATGCGCACTTTGTCATTTAGCACACCCTTAATATCAGGTTTTAAATGTTTAAATGTCATATGCGGCATTTATGGCAGAAGCTAAGGTTTATGGCTATATTTTATCATTGGAATCGTCTGCTTCTTTTGCACATTGTAATAAAAATTTGTGTAAAGTTTAGTACCGTCGCTTAAGCTATTTTATCTTTGAACCACCGATATCGATGCAGCGCAAGATAGCCCCGTTTTTATGTCGCTTAAATTAAATTGCCTGTGTTGATTATTGTGACATCGCTTTTTGTATGTGCTCAAATTTATTACGGAGTTAACGTCACTTTTGTATGTACTATGTTTTTGGTTTTAAACGGTGTGTTAATTTACGAAATTTCGGCCGGCGTAAATCATGAAGAACGAGCGATAACAACAAAGCGTGGTCCGACGCCCACAGTGCGGTAATAAAATTATTTTCCCATAAAAATCAATATAAACACCGTAACAATCTATAAAAACCGCCACGATTTAGCTTAACGTCTTCATTAGGCGTAGCACGACCTCCTGCGCAGGTCTCGGTGCAATTTCCGAGTCGGCCCTCGGCTCGGCTCGGCCCGCAATTTGCGTTGTTCGGGTCCCGATTTGTCGGGGCCGCAATTCTGAAAAGCGCCCGACAATTTCTTGTACGGCAATTTCCGAACGGGCGATTGGCGCACTCTCGCAGGCCGTTGTAATTGAGGCTTTGGGGCAGGTCGCAATTTTAAAATTACCGCGATTGAGTGCTCACCTCTTATTGCATACTTGCTGCAACGAAACACTAAGAGCTTTTAAATTTACGACTGATTCCAGTAATTTTCGTGAGAGATTCATTAAATTGTTGTTTAAAATGATGAGTTGGTTCAGTCCGGTGTATTATTTTCATTCTACGTCATTAAGTTTATTTATTTTCAATGATGCCGTCTTATTACTAAAATCATGTAAAAAGTACCTAGGTACGACCGACAATATCATTATTTCTCACTTACAATCATTATTTCTCACTTATAATAATTGTAATGATATCCACCCTGGATATCAATAACCACATTTTCACGTAATTACAGCCGGATGCTGAAATATAGTACAAAAATTAGCGGATGTGTTTCATTTAGCAATTATAATTGAATTTCGACCTAGCAACTTAAAAAAAATGGTTAGTTTTCAATAGTGCCCTACCTGCGGTTACATTCTTGTCCGTAATTATCTGTTCTTTTCAGCCAGGCCACTTCTAAACCGCTACAATTTTCTATTACCGTCACCTTTTTTTATGAAAGAAATATAATTGTACAACCTGAGCCGGTGCGTACAACAAGATGATTTATAACTCGGGGCTAGTTAATTGTATTTTTCTCTCAAAAAACGTAGGGCATTATCTCGGGGCGTCCGACAGGTAACAAATCTTGCTTTTTAAATATTATTACTCATCGTATTCGATTTGGGAGCGAGCGAGCTACGAATGCTTTATCACCACCTACTCGGCGTCCCGTGGCTCACGATATTCTTTGGTCCCCCTAAACTTTATTCAAATGCGACACACATTCATCTAGCCGTCTCTCTCGTGCGCACGATCATTAGTCACTGCCCGCCTAATGCCGTCTCGTACCCCACTAAAATAGACTGTGTGCCCAAGCGCAAAGTGATCGTGTCAAAACTTTTGTATGGAGCCGGGTAATGGCTTACGAAATTTTTCCCCTACCTCGTGACTTTTTTTGTACAGTCGAGCTAGTGTGCTAGGGTTGTAAGGTTGTGTTAGTTAAAAAATTGGACCGCTTTTGATATGGGGTCCATTGTGGCGTAAGTTTTTGTGCGATGGCGGGCAGATGCCGTCTCCGCGCTAGGTGAGCTCCGAACACGATTCTGTTATATGGACAACAGTGCCAGTTGTAAACAAGGATTTGTATAGGCCATACGTATCGGACAAGTTTTGCGGCCCGGAGATTTATTGCTCCTATTATATAATTAGATTCTGATAACATAATATAGAATATTTTTTTATATCTATTGTTTAATAATTTATAGTGTTCCAACAAGAAACCAAAAAGAATTCTAATTAACAAGTGTTCAAGTGATATTGGAGATTGTTTATACTCGGTGAAATAGTGTCAACAATAATTTATGTGAGTGGAATAAGACTTTTTAGAGGATTTTATTATTCGTAAGTATTAATTAAACAATTAGTCATATGTACTTAATTATAATAACAAGTTATGAATTGAATATTCACAACACATATATACCTACTCAATATTGAATCAATAACAACACTTATCTGAACTTTAGGAAGCTAAGCAAGTTTATAACTTCAAAGTTCGTCGTATAAAGTTCAAGAAATACTCAAATACATTTAATGCTTGCATTGTTTATGTGTGTTACCCTACTAGTCGAGTTCAAAGAATATTCATTGCTTGAATAAATAATAATGCATATTCAATTTAATATTAAGTCGCAATAAATAAATAGGGCTCAGTCCCGCGGCTCGATCATCCTCTAAAGAGCGAGTAGGAATGCATCGCGATAAAGGATGTCATCCGGATTCTCAGACCGAAAAGCAAAATCGAACCATATTATGTGAACCGCACACGTAAACAATAACCTCTCTTATGCAATTTAGATAAGGTACAGATTCGCGCGGACAGCGATTTTCTTTTTTTCTGCCAGAGACGAAGGCAAAGGTTCTGACCTAGCTTTGGGAATTCATAAAATCAAAGCTGCGACCGATTCGTTTCGTTCTTTGAAGTTTGCTCCTTTTATTTTGATATCCCCGTTTAATATAAGGCTTACGACATTGGGCTTACAACAAGTTGGTCAGAGTCTGAAACCTTGGTTTAAAAAATACAATGCAAATAAAATGAGCCATGAACTTGAATGATCAGTGATTAAATTGTCGCTTATCAAATTATACTTACATGAAATCACGCCCGTACCAAAGCAAAGAACATGGAATTTAACTTTCAGCGCTACTTCTAGACTCTAGAGTATTATCAAACTAATCAAATAAGAATTTGTTCAATTTATTTAATCTGGAGGCATGGTAGTGGCATCGCCAAGACAAGTGGCAGTATCTCCCTTTTTTTTAAACCGTTTCGTTGTACTATCATTTCTTACTTTACATTTAGGTTTTTATAAGTGTAAATCAAAGATAACTTTAATAAAATACCTACCCGCAATATCAAGCACAACCCGAAGCCCTTTCGGATTTCAAAAAGCCGCGAGCACAATATTAGCAGCACCTGAATTGAATCCAGTGCTTTTATCACTTCCTCAGATAGCGAATTCTTTCTCAGCGGCGAGGAAATGAAATTCTTATCGTGCCTCGGTTGAAAGAAGCCCACTTCTTTCTGTTATCCGCGGAGGAAATGTATCGGGGGGAACACCCAGCACGCCCGCGCCTGCTATATCCAACATCTGATTGCCAAACGGAATCAAGGGAAAATCTCGAGCTCAACCTAAAAATACATCGCACAGTAAATATTTGGGGTGGATAAAATTCAGTGTATTGCTCTGATTGAAAACGATTTAAAGGATGCTCTATGTGATATCAGAACTTCGATCTCGATCGTCGGCGATGACAACTAACAAATATTGCGCATTATTAGTGTTAAAATTTATGACGGTATCGGAATCACAGGACGCGTTTTAAAACTTTTTAACAATGATGTCCCCTTTTTCATCCTGACGCTACACTAAAATTTACGATCGGTCCGCGCGAGCAAACATTGCGTGCCTGATGTTTCTAAAAATGTGTCAAACTTTTTACAAAGTTCTTTCATTTAACGGCGTCCTGCCTTTCACTGCAGTCTTGCGAGCTTTTTTCTTGTTTGTTTTAAGTCTCTATTGAAATGTCGCCAGAAGAAAAAATTTTGAGCAACGACGTAAAAAGTGGACACTCCGTGAGATAATGAAATTTCTTTCTTGAGGCCGCCTTTTGTTCCTGTCTTTAATTATTCTTGGTACATCATTTCAGAATAGTATTGTTTTGACAAACAAAGAAGGCATTGAAACTTAATATTCGACTTTAGACTAATATAAGTTGCGCAATTTTCTGTGCTATTTTTCCTTTTTCAAAGTTCTCAAGGTCTTAAATCCAGTTTGCCTTATCTAACTAGTTTATTTACAAACCGAGACAACACTGATCGGAAATACTTGCACAGAGATTACGATTGAAGATTTATTTCGTATATCTATCGACATGCACACTCGTTTAGCATAATCGGTTTATTTTAAATTTATAAAGTGTCCCTGGCCATTTGCCGAGGCCGCGCAGAACCGGTCCCAGAATTAGGTCCCCTTGATCCCCGGACCTCTTCGATGCGTTCGGCTAATACAAAAAACCAAGATTACATCGTTTCCATTTTTAGCTATCAATAAATAATATCTAGGAGGTCAAGATCATTAATAATTGTTATTTTAATCCATTAATTTATTGACGTTGTTAATATTAGACAAGTTGCGATTCGGAATGGCTCTTGTTGGCTTTAAATTTGGGCTATTTCATTTACGCATTTCAAATCAAAACTTAAATCTATTGTTTTATAGAATCCTGATTAATAACATCCAGACGTTTATTTCACAATCACAGCATATGAATAAAGATAAGTGCCGTGAAATTAACATTTTTATTTAATTCAATCAGCTATCCAAATTAATGAATGTGTCGTTAATGTCGTCACAGCGGATAATTTTATTTAATTCTCGCTCTTAAGACTTTATTTTGTTATCTGATTGGAGTAAAACACCATGGAGCTGCGTTGACAAATTTATGTGTCATAAAATCTATTAAATTACGGGCTATCGACAGTAGATAGACTGTACAAAAATACAATGTCGTAAAGAAGAAGCGGAATTAGTGTCGCCGAAAATGGGTTTTCGATTTATAATGCAAATTATTCGTCGCGACATCGTGTTGTTTAGTTTAGTACCCACGACCAACCAGAGTTCGATTTTCTTCGTTCCAAATTTAAATCTAGAAATGCGTAGGCGCACGTATTAGATTGCTTAAAGATTTGCATCCTTCCAAAATGTGGGAAGTGAATTTATAGTTATTTTTTGTCAATAAATTAATTCTATTTTCTATGCTTAATTTTTCTTCTTTAATTATTGGAAGCGTTTACAGATGATACGAGAACAGAGATAAAGGTGTGCTTTAATTAGGTACCGTTGCTCAACGGGAAAGAGTTTTCACAATAAGTACGAGTACCTACCTGCAAAAACTTACGCGACTAATTGCAAGCTTACGAGTTTTTTGTGCAAACATTCAATTGTTTAAATTATGTTCGATAGGATATCTTATCCGATATAAGGGCGGTGTACATAGAAGGCCAGCGAGCATAGCAGCTGTCTGGGCTGTTAACTGACAGCTTTTAGATTAGGGCCCCCTCCCCCTCGCCGGCCGCTGCGCCCCTCCCAAATTGAGAGCTCCAAGCCGCGCCGTTCTAAATTAGTAACGGTTACCAAATTGCTTTTTAATTTCAAGCCAGCTATTAAGTAGATGTTTTCGAAACTGCTTTTTTACCCGCAACGTAATGGTGAACTGTGAACAGATTTTTATTAATTAAAAAATCGCTCGGCGGATTATAAAGTTATTTGGTGCCGCGCTTTGTGGGACCGCAATAAGAATAAATAATTGATAGCAATAAGAAGTATTGGCCGAGTTCAATATTGAGTTACAAGTAACAAGAACAACGGTTGGACATTGAGAAATATTTCATCTCATCGGCGTCGGCGCTCGGTTGCGCCGTAGGTATGTTCGGATGTGTGTTTTGGTTCGTTTTTTTTGGCCGAGCCCCGAGGCGCGCCCGGCCCTGCCCTAGTCGCGAGTTTTGAGGCCCAACCCTAATTTTAATGGCTGCTTAGATCGTTCTCATCCGTGACAACTAAGTGTGGAGTGAACTTCTTTATTGGTACATCTAATCGAATTAAGACACGTTGGTCGTTTTGCTGATTTTATTATACATTTAATACAATTATGAGAACACGAAACAAGATTCTATTGGCACCGTTTGTCCCTGGAGCAAAACTCTTGATTAGCAAAGAATAAATTGGTATAAGATTAATAAAATTATTTTTAATTGGTGATTAATGGTATAATTTAAAACGAAACTAACTGTCTTCGAGCCTTAAGCGTTAGTTACCGTGCTATTGAAATACAATAACGTGTTAGTTCAACACGTTGACTATAATGCTCTCGCGCACGCGAGTAGATTCCCCGCTAGTCCAGTCAACGAAGTTCCTTACTCCGAGGATAGTTCTCTCAATATTTTTGTATGAAATGTGTAAATAGACTGAGAACATTAATACTAAGCTCGCAATTATAAACATTATTTACCTAAAAAAATATTTCAAATGGGCATTTACGAATCAGTGTTCGATATTATCATTAAATGATCCAAACCCGAATTCAACGGGATTTGGCTGCCAAAGAAGCCATCATTATTAGACATTAAGAATGTCAAAAAGTTTTATAATCTTAAATTCTTACTTGTCATTCTAGCAATTTTATGGAGCTGTTAAATGGGCACTAAGTAATGTTTTTTTCCCTTTTCAGTAGGTATTTATAAAATTCTCCGTTTTGACGAGGCTAATTGTTTAAGTATCACAGGTGATGCTAAGATTGTATGCTTACGTGTACACCGTGACTAATTGTTTTAATTAAACCGCTATAAATCACTTGTAGATCATGTACGATGTAACCGTTGTAGCCATAGTTTTTGCGTGTAAATCGCTGGGAACGTTCGCGACAATTGTGAAACCGTAATTACAGTTATTATGTCCATACTCGTTATTACTTTGACGGCGTAGTGTAGGCATAAACAGGGAATTATTTTGACAGCCATTACAAAGCCATCCTGTCATAAATTGTCATATTGACATTTTAATTTGCGAGTGTTGTTGGACTTGGCGCTGACACTACCGTGTTTCCAAATTTGTAAATTACAGTGTTGTGAATGAAATAGGTGTGTTAAATTATGTTACATAGACCAGATGGTCTGATGGCAGATGTAGGGTAAAATAATATGTAGAAACTAGCTTTTGCCAGCGACTTCGTCCGCGTAAAAGGGATGATTTTCGGAATAAAAAGTATTCTATATGTTAATCCAGGCTATAATCTCGTTGTATACCAAGTTTCATCATAATCCGCTCAGCCGTTTTTGCGTGATTGAGTCACAAACATTCAAACACACTAACTTTCGCATTTATAATATTAGTAGGATAGTAGGATTAAATTTTCCCCGGGATAATTTTAGTGTGCCTGTGGTGGTCTCCCGTTGGCCTTTTTACTCAGCAAACCTTAACCGAAAATGCAAATATTTCATAATATTAAACTGTCTACCTACGGTTAGCGAATGACAGATAAATCTAGTGAGGTCATAGACAGATTTAGGTTCGCCTCTTTCCTGTGGACATACCAAAAGTTAAGTGCTAAAAAGCTTAATTTTGGATTGGACTAGTAACCCGTATAAACAGTGTCTCTAAGTCCATGTGATAAAAGTATTTAATTTACATGCACATAAGCCGTTAACTATTGACCGCAGGAGGGTCGACTTTAGTTTTTTCAAGTGTTTATGACCCAGTTAGCGTGTACGGAAAAAGTAATCTTACGTATCGGCAGAATAATAATAAAAAATATAATGATCGATGTTGTTGAACTTCAATGCAGAAACAGGAAGGCCCTTACGTAACATTTCATAATTACCGAACCGAGCTAATAAATCAAGTTTTGAATATTAATTCAATTAACTTAATGAAACGGGAGTCCGATCGGATTCTATGCGAGTCATATTAATACAAACTATAAGTCACTGCACTCGACCCTTCCCCGCAAGCTGATGCATGAGTTATTCCGCCGGTCAGGCGGCCCGCGCGGTTCGACCGCGCTTTTTGTTATATTCGACCCATAATTGCTGAAAAGTTTTCACGCCGTAGCGGCAGTCACGCGTATTTTATTACTATGAAATTGAATAATTTATGACACCCTGCCCACCCGACCATTGCACGGACTGAATTTTAATATCGGAATTATGTTTGTGCGAATCTGTGATTAGCGCGCATCATCGCGGAATGACTTATCAGCCTTAATTGCGCCCCTAAAGCTTCCGAGATTTATGTATATTCAATCCCGGTCACCTAATCCCGCCTGCCCGGGTCAATCCGACCCCGGAAAAGGTTTTCCCGGTTATTTTCCGTAGAACTTTTAATCCCGCTGAATACCGACATATATCATAGCGGATTAAGAGGTTTAAATTGGAAGTAACCGACGTCCGAAATAAATTTAAATCGGCTGGCATTCAGTACCTATTGTGATACGGCGCCGATGCTAAATGGGAACCGATTTTATCCCGCAGCTAAATCTTGCTGGGTTCAGACTTAGGCCCACTTGCTCAGAAGGTTTTCAGGCTTTTGTAATTTGTCTTATCGAATGTGGTGACAATACATTCTAAATAGCATAGTGCGAATAATGCGCAGTATTTGTTAAATTCCTTTTTCAGTTTCTATCTGTGAGTACCTTTAATAGTCTTTGTATTACTATACAAAAGTTTTTCAAATTTTCCATTATTTCTAAAATTTGAAATTTACTACAAAAGTCTTTATAATTTAATAGCTGTTGGTAGGTACTCCTTGAACTAAATAAATAAATAAAGTTCTGGACCATAAAAAAAATATTCTAGAATAAAATAGAATCCGTGCCACAGTGAAAAAAGAAAAGAAACACATGCACCTAGTCTGTACCTACTTAATTATAAATTATAAGCTAAAAAAACCCGTATATTCATCAATGATTGTCTTAAATTAATGGTATTCTGATTGGTGCCTGCCTTGATATTGAATTATGCAAAGTTAGGATATTCTTAAGATCAATCAAACTCATGCTTGAGAATCTTAAAATAAATGTATTTCACTCCAGGCATAATAACTATACACGTTGTACACGCTGTTAGTTTGTCTATTACATTTTCTCACTTTCCACTCAATACCTCAAAGGTTAGCTGGAAGAGATCCCTCATAGGGATAAATTCGCCTCTATACTTTAATCTTACGTGACATATATATTGTTTGAACAAGTTTTGTGTACAATAAAGTGTTTACATACATACATTTTCCTCTTCATACTATAGGTACTACACTTGATTGTATTTTTAGTAAAAATCCGAAGATCCTACTATGATACGTAATATATTTTTTTTAACTTCTGTTAATTATGGTCATAGTACCTATACTTATATGATATAATAATATACTAATATAGTGTTAACATAATAATATACTTAAAGAATAATATCCACTAACCATGCAGATAGTGTGTATGTATAAAAACTATGTTTGCGAATGCATGGTCCGTTATAATTATAATTAATGAATGTTTAATGAAAATAATAGAATTAAGTTTTTTCATGTCGTTGACCCATATGCTGTGGTAGAAACAATGACTATTTATATTTTAGTAAGTACAGTCAGCATCAAACTACGTAATAGGTAACATGAAGAAATCAAAAGTCTTTAATATATCTACTCGTAAGAGAATAACAATTTCAAATTTTGACCTCATATAGGTAGTAGGTAAGTTCATATTCGTAGTTACTTTTGATGCCAACTGTACGAACTTAGGTAAATACTAAATTAATGCCATCATTCATAAACGTCTATCATACCAGTATTAGCTAAGCAAGTGCTACAACTTTTATTTATTCAGTTGTTATTTCGGTTTTTGTAAATTAATCTACTTACACAACTTTTGATTTCATCGGAAAACCTTATGGGAAGATTGACTTTACCATATATTTTTTTTCTAACTGTAGCAATGCACCGGACTACGTAAAACGCACGCGCACATAGATAAGAACTCAGTTTGTATCTCTGTAAACCCCCTCCACAATATTATTGATCTTCTGCCTATGCCAACGTATGTTCCTTATACGGCCTACGTTTATATATCGGAACAAAATTAAAACGGGTGGGCAAATAAATCACGGAAAAGTGTCGACTCGGTTCGAACCCGCGACCCTTTGGAGAGCCACCTGACCGGCCAATGTAGCGGGGGCTCTAATAAAAATGGCGTATTATCAAGGATGCATTTTATTGCCACGGAAATCAATTTCATTATGGTCACCCTATAACATTCAACATAGTTGACTGTGAAGGTATGCCTGATTTTATTAATGTATATGTACACCTATTATGATGAAAAATTAAGGTCTCGATAGTCTGTAGGTACCTGTACTAGATAGTAGAGAAGGGAATAAAACGGTACGTGCCAATTCACACTGAAAATACGTATAATGAAATAATTACTTGTATTGACAAAAGCCTTGTTTTATGCCGAAGTTTCCGCGAGTGGGGCGACAAGTGCAGCATATCGCGACCTAACGCTAGCGAGCGAGCGGGACATAATTTAAGCGACGACAGTTTTAATGAAAGTTAAAGAACCACCCAACTATTAATGTCACTTTATTTAAAAAAATGACAAGAATGAACCAGCGGTCCTGATAGTAAATAAACAGAAACAAACTATTTAATACTAATCTAGCGGTCTGGCATCTGTCCCATTTGCTTGCCAAACTAACAATAGCTATGTCTGCCACACACGATCAAAGACTGGTGTTGATAGTTCAGAATTAAGAATGTATATTTTATCTATTGCCATCTAGTTTGCAGCTAGCAAACGGCAAATCGTTTTTTTCCTATGACATCTTCTTTTAGTTTTCTACTATACCCACTGGAAAGTTACTTTAGTAAGTTCTACATCCGATCAAACTTCATCCCGTTCAATATACAAATAATAAAAAAAAAACAAAAAACCAGCCCGCATAAAAACACACAAGCTCACTAAAAATACCAAAACAAGCAATAAAAAGTTTTTGTCAATATTGCATCTGTCATCTGAACTAAAAATGTATTCCTAATTTACCTCAATACTAGTTCGTCGAAATTTATAGCATAAGGATAAAAAGCAGTCGGAGGCATGGAGTAGCATTAAATGAGATTTTTCGGCCAAATCTATTACAAACATACAAGATACGCACGAAACACATAACCCTGCCTTGCAGTCGGGTAAAAAAGCATACTTGTATAAACGATGGTCTGCGTATCACGTCTGTACAATGTTTCATTCGTATATACCTGTAGGCGCACATGTACATAGGTTGGTGTGGACGTGGAATTGTGTACGTAAATCATTAATCAGGTGCGTCATTTGTTCGCCCAAAATAATTAATGGCTGGCGTGGCGCTAGCGTCGCCTCTTTAAAACGCAGTTACTGCCTTCTGCTCACACGGTGTAGTGATTAGGGGCCGGCTGGTATTATTTAGATAGAAACTCGATGGTAATAGTAGTAGTAAGTAGAAAAAAACAGCGTTCATAATACTACACGGCCCGGAATAATCAACACAGTCGCACAGAAAATACCAACGAAAACTTGTGTTTTAGATTCGTCGATAAATAAGTATTTAATTTTAAAGGTAAATAAAATAATGCCACACTCACGGCATGGTAGTGCTTAGGCCAAGTCGGATAGGTTTATATAATAGGCCCTTTTATTCACTGATTTACTTAACCGTAAGTACCTATTTCTATGCTCAATAAACTTAAGACAGTAGCTACAATTAACCACTAAATACTCTTGAATTTAGCTCTGTCCATATACTAATATTATTACTATACACGAATTCCTCTTAGTCTTGGATAGGTTCCAAAAAATCTCCTAATTAAAAATACTGGGTGGTGAAATACAATTTCATGGTTTCGGAAATGTTAAAATATTTTTTCATTAATCTTTAATATGAATTATGTTATTATGCCCCAAACTAATAACAATGCCATTATTTAAGAAGTCACTTTTGTTTTTTCTTGAATAAGATTTCAACATAGTTATCATTCCTAACACCACCAGATGTAGTCGTATTTTGACAATTTCAGATCGCTATTAGTATTTTGTATTTTGATTTCTTATAAGATTTCGTAAAGTAAACCGTTGCTAAGTAGATATATTTTATTTTATTATTCTGTGTAATCGCAATAAACTGGCCCTCTACTCATAGATACAGGATGTATGCTGTTATTCTGCATGCATTCTATGCGTTGTCGATTGACACGAGCTGCAGTAGCTCAATTATCAAGTTCCTTCTGATATTATAAATCATGAACTAACCATTTTTCACCACCGTCCTGCCTTTTCCGCTTTAAAAAGGATCTTGTCTTTTTTTATACATTTTAAAATTATAACATAAACAGGTTATATATATGTACTCGTAGTATAACATTTCATCACTTAAAACTAAAAGCCTCATATTTACTTCCAAAACAGGCACACAAAAGGCTAAAAAGTAAGTTACCGCGACTAATCAAGTGCGGGTCTTTAGGCGGGAGGGTGTAACTCAACAAAGGGTTGCCCGGGGCTGCAATATCCAGTGTCCTGATTAATGGATGTGTAATTGTTCCCCTATAATGTACAATAGCGCATAGATAAACTCTCAGCTGTCGATGATGTATGGGGTGGATTAGTGGATTAGGTTTAAATAATCATTTTTGGAACTAACCTTAGGAAAGGTAGGTAGTTGTGTACCTCTTATTTTGCTTATTTTATTTTTAGACCGCCTCTTTATCTTTACAGTGTTCGACCAATTCCACTTTTGCCGAGGCTTATTATACTTATATCTGTATGTAGTAGTACCTTATTGGAACTAACAATTTACATAAAATGATATTAGGTGACACAGTTTTAAACACTCTCGGTAGCTTAAATGGTTTATAAAGGGTTATCTCTGCAATGATCAGACCACGCACCTATTGTCAACCGTTCACGCACCTTTAATAATGCGGAGCTTAACCTTACAGCGCCTTCACAAAGGTGAAGAACGCAATTATCTTACTTGAATTAGATGAAGATAAATTCAATTACACTATACTCGGATGCTAGCAAAAAGTTAGATAAACGTTTCCCTCTCAACCGCACTTACGACTTTTTGCAGCGCGGGGGATTAGTACCGTTTAATCGCGTTAAAATGAAACAGCTCAAGTGTGCTTGATTGAAAAATGCACTTGAGGCATTTGAGTAGCACGGTAGCGTTCTGCGCGAGCGCTGGGTGGGCACGTAATTGCGCTAATTACGTCAATACCACTATGTTATTAGCTATGAATTATTGATGTGCAGCAACGTGATAAATGATGATTTGCTTGTTAACTAGGTACAGATGTTAAAAGTTCCGGAGGAAGTTTGTTTTTTAAATTTACTTATTTTTCATAGACATTTATCGTCTTTAGACACCTGTTTAACTTTTTCGTAATTTCCACTTATCATTTTGCTAACACGCGTTTTAAACAACTAATTCTTAAAACTTGGCCTTATCCACTTCCGAGTGACCGTTAAAATGAATGCGTTCAACGCTCTTCGAAAAAACACTAGCACTTAGTTCTTCTACCCACCGCTAGATGTCGCTATTAACAAAATGCTCGTATTCGAAAACCGACAGCTTCCGCGCGCTATATCTCTCGTTTTATTGTTATCAACATTGTTTATTGACATTCTATTACAAAACAGTAAATAAACAAGCATGTAACAGCAATAAAACTGCCATAAAAGTCGTTTGTCATCCGGGCGAGATTGTGACGTACCGCAGCAGCAGTTCGATGCTTCGGCGATAGAGGGCGCTCTTTTGTGTCAACATTGATGTTGGATGGCCGATTATGAGGGCATTATTTTTTACGAGGCATTAAACTTGATTTTAATGGTCGTACTTCAAATATTTACTTATTAACACGTGTTTATTGGTTAAACGGTAAGTAAATTTATGTTGAAGTTAAAACGAATCTCAACTTTTATGGTGTTAATTAGTGTTATTATTAGTTATTGAGAGGATTTTAAATAGGATGTTTGGTGTATCGCTACGGATTTGTAATTTAAGTAGGTAGGTACAGATAATTCACAACTATGTTGTCGTATTTTTACATAAATAGCGAGAATATGGATATTACGTAGGTACCTATTAATCTGATTGTTGTAGATGAATTGTACTTTACAAGTAACTCTGGAAGTACTTCCAAAGTAGGTACACCTACTTGCATATAGTTTTAGTTAGGTAGGTACTCATAAAAAATCTTAGATATATCGCACGCTATTTGGCATTGACAATCATGTTAGAAAAAAAAAAAGATTAAACAAGATCGGCTGAATTTCACAGCTTTTAATACAGATTCCTTGACTTCGTAAGTCCCTTACTTATTTCACGTATTAGATACAAAGCCATCAACAAAAATCAACCTGGGTCGTCAAGTTTCTATAAAGCAATTATTATTTTTCCTGTAAATAGTTGTTAGGTATTTTATTCGTTTCACACTTGAATAAGTGACAATAGTTCTACCCCACCCTGCATCTCGGGCGTAGACAAATGACAGCGCGCATGGCGGGATGAATAATGGCCGCCAATCGCTACCGGCGGCCATTTTAATTTTTAGGGGTGTCTACCCTTGCTATTATTAACTTTCACTGTACGGGGAGATAACAGTGCAAAAAATACGCTAGCAGTGTATCATTTAATTTGAGTTTTCTAATTAAGCAGGTATTTCATTACTTACTTCAAGTGTATCGATTCGTAAAACGGTTAAAAGCGGCCGTATTTAACATTAAGAAGATTAACTTTTAAAATTGTCAAGTAAATTGTAAAACAGTAAAAATAAAATAGTTGGTAGAAATGTTTCGATTACAATATACTTTTCATGTTTGTTTTTTCACATCATAAACTTTATATATTTTTATAGGGTAATGTATATCTTTATTCACATTATAAATACACACATTTTCAGGTATAAAATATAAATAGACTGTATGAGCAGAAATAGCTAACGGGGTTCTATATTGGGTAGAGCTGCCCCATCATGGAAGCCAAAGAAATGTTTCATTGATCTGAATTTGTGTCGTGTCCCGCGTTTTTCATGGTTTTTAATTTTAATAATTAAAAAAGTGTTCATTAACTGATACTACAATTATTTACTGTTATAATAATTTTATTGTTAATTGATTATTATAGCACGAAAAATTCAAATCATAAATACATATAAGTATACCTACTTAGATGGTAGGTACCTACCGACCTGATTTTAGTAAAATGGTACCTACAGTAGATAAAGTTAATTTCATAGGTAAGTTCCTTAACTCAGACACATTTTGCATTTGGCGAACTTTTACCTAATTACCATAATCTTACTTATATTTTATTTTAAAGGTAGGTACAGCCAGCCCATGAAAATGTTGAGCATACTTAGAACCTTGTCACATCGAAATCTAAGAAATATTTAGACTGAAACGTCATAAAATTTTAAACCTCTTTAATTTGACAAAGTACTAAAGTGCTCAACATTTTCGTTGGCCCACTGTACATAACATACTTACATAATTAGTTTTTCTACCTGCCTACATAAGTACGTATAAAGTTATCCAAATCTATGTTTATGATACACTCGCACCATAAGTCAGTAGGACAGGTTCAGCCACTGATTAGGTTTCCAAAACACCCGTTACTCATTCAAAAATAAAAGCTACCGTATCGCCTGTTTGATAAGGTCCAGTTTTCAAGATCAATTTCTTTTTGTGCTACATTTTAAGTTGTTTTGTCAGTGTTTGCGTGATAAAAGGTAGTTTTGGAACGCATGGCACGCACTTCTCCGAAATTATTTTAATAAGCCGGCTTAGCTTTGATTTCCTTTTTTCTTTTTAATTTTACTTGCCTAGTAGAATTCGTATAAAGTCATAATTAAGAGACTAATGACCCTTGTTTTCTACGGTTACTGTTACCATGAGGTGTCAGAGTTATTTTGAACTCGTCAGATTGATATTGTACAGTCAAGAAAAAGGAAACACCCAGCCTTTTCACTCTTATCACTATAACAATAAGGATTAAAAAGGTACCTACGTGTTTACGTTTCCACTACTGTTCAATATAATTATACAGTTTATTATTGAAGTTACTATTTACAGATAAAAAGAAACGGGTTTCCTTGTAAAAAAATGGTAGGCATGCCAATGACATACCTATTAAGGCTGTTAATTAAGTTAAATCAATATATATATTTTAAATTACAATACCGTATTATTACGCGCGTAATAGGGATTACGTAGTAGGTTAGGTATGTGTAATACACATTTTTTTGCATTTGCTTTTCTTTTGTGGACAATCTTACACAAATCAACCTAGTCCCAAACTAAGCAAAGCTTGTACTTTGGGTACTAAGCGACGATACATACTTATATAGATAAATAAATACTTAATCTTACATAGAAGACATCCAAGACCCAAGAACAAATATCCGTGCTCATCACACAAATAAATGCCCCGGCCGGGATTCGAACCCGGGACCTTCAGCTTCGTAGGCAGGGTCACTACCAACTACCAACGCCTTATTAAATAATAATCAAAGTGGAATAGAGATTTTTTTCTTCGAATTGAACCTATAGCCTAAGCCCATTTACCATATTACCCATTTACATACAGAACTTGCATGCAAGTATTTGCAAGTCTCATTTCCGTAGGTACTAGGTAGTACTCCGAGGTACTACCGAGTGCCTGTGACGAGTCGGATTCGATCAAACCCTACAATGTAACGGAACGCACATGTCAGTTTTGCATCGTATGAACGGGTTTGAATCTAAATTATAGTCTGTTAGTCATATTTAAACTAATTCGTTTTAGATACGGTTATGATCGTGATGTAGAAAATCTTAGTAATTAAATCTGTTAAGCTGGGGTTTTCTCTGCTTTTCCAATTGAGTAATAAAAAAACCCGGTAAAGATACAGTAAGCAATATGTTCACCGAAACATTTTAATATCTATGGAAGGATGCGAAGCAAGAGTATCTAGAATGTTACCCAGCCATGCATTTGACTCATCCACTTTGTTATGCTGAATTTATGGCCTTGCTTCAGGAAGAGACTGAAAGAATTCTTGACTGCGATCCAGTATAAACAAATACATATGTATGTATTTATAGATAGTTGTTTTGAAACATCGCGCAGGGGACAGACTTTTTGTATTTTTTTACATTTACATTGTAAAAAACTACTTTATAAAAATATATAATCATATACCTACCAATAATATACTGACACGATCTCTTACCTTATGACAATAAAGAAATCCAAAATATTCTGTTTATTCTGCTCACAGCAAGATAGGTATACGGCGCGTTTATTTGTTTCGTGCATCGAACTTATAATTAGCATAGTCTTTCTTATCTTATTTATAATATGTAATTAGTTTTATTATTACAGATAGATTTTGACTTGTAAAAGTGCCCTTGAGGCCTATTTGCAGAATAAATGTTTTGAATTTTGAATTTTCATAAATATTATACAAAAAAAAATTGCGGTTAGTTTATTTTGACCGCTAATTTAAGTCTCAGACAAAAGTACTGAATTGCGTTTATTTTAAGGTTAGTTTAACTAAGTTTGACAACTAATCCTAGATTAACACATTCCATTTGATCAAATCAGGAATATATCACGCTTGAATCTACCCAATTAACAATTAAAACCAGAGCTAACTTAAAACAAATGAAAGGACAACTCTATCTTAACAATAAAGCATTCGCAATGATTATTATCTCTAAAATAAGCTTAATGCTTTTAAGGCTAGTAGCGACACGGTTTAGAGACATTTTGCCGTCTTCCTATCCTTACTTTACCCATGCCTTAATCTGTATTTCAACAATTTAGAGTCTAAAATCTTTCTGCGTGCTCGCAGACTGTATTTTGTCGCCAAGCAAGCATATTTTTGCGGTCATTTTGAACCTAATCGGGAGCTATTTAGGGTGGTTTTCTTTCGGCGGGATTCAGAAGTAGACTAAGAATAAATAGTAGAGGAGTAGTCGTGATCAGGGATCGTGATTGCGACACTGCTGCGTGCCCTTTGAACACGGGTTCCGGAGCCGTGAAAAATCGCTTGAACATATGCAAGCCTGCCATAGCGCGACGTTCTAATCCAGGGAGAGATAGCAAAAAAGGAAAATATACGGCACTGTAACGTGTCACGACACCTATATAAATGGCGTTTTTAACCTAATTGTATAGCCTGTTTCATTGTCTCGTTCTGCATTGTCAGTATGCTCCGTCAAATTAAAAAAAAAATGTTTATCCATTAAAGGCTCTGCCAGTGCCAACTGATTATGGGATTGAATCGATTCAAATTAAAATGTTGTGATCATACTTAAGTCCACGCTTGTATAAAATAAGTTCTAGCCTAACCTTTTCTAGCAGCAGTTCTGTTCCCTGGTAGTTCTAATTTTATCCTAACATAACTTAGGTACCTAACCAACATTTTTGGTAGCAGTCTACTTCTGTCAGAGTCGCAGATCTTACTGAACCAGTTAGGTTAGGTTAGAGAAGGCCACTTGTTTGATATAAATGTGTTCTGTGTGGGCTGCAGTTTTTATCTAACTAAATTATTTAAAGGCATGTTTTTCTGCTGACCCATTTTGGAATTTTGCTGACTAAAAAGTATTTAATTTTTTTTTTACCTCTAACTATCTCACTTTTATTGTAGTACATTGACCTGTATTGTTGATCGATTAAGAGTTAAGTAACATTGTTTGCTGATCCTGGACTGCATTGGAAATTATTGATAGGCAAATCTTTGTGTGCTGACCAAATTAAATTGCATGAAGTTTAAAGATTATATAATATAACTCATTGTGGTCTAAACCAAACTGCAAAGGCTTTGCGTGCTTGGCTTTATGTTTACCATCTTTTAAAGACGACTCTGTGCACTGTACAATTTAACAATACAGCAAATAAGCATTTCGTATGACACGCAAACATTATGCAACTCTATCTATGGCCTATGCATAAACGGCCTACGTTTTATACGTTCGAATATTTTAAATGGAAATCGGTTTGCAGTCATTTGTTTCATTGGTTTTAAAGTAAGGAATAGGTACCAATACTTAAAAAAAACTACATTTATTAAGTGTAAGATATAATTGTTATACATGTTCTAATATTTTACCTGGAAATCGGTATGGACTAATTTCATCATATGTTTAAAAAAATAAGAATTAGGTACATGTATAAAACCAGCATTGATTTGGTGTAAGATTTCATTGCATTACAGTCTAGTCTGTAAATATTTTGCAGTTCTTAAAACTTTATGTCTGGTGTTTCGTATGCTGCAACTCTTTATAGAATTCAGAACTAAGATACTTATTAATAATATTACTCCTGTATTTAGAAACCATACATTATAGGCTCCTGAATGAGAGGGAATGGTCGGTCCACTTCATTCCATTTCTGTTGAATGAATTGGAAATCTTGACAAGCCTGTAAGCCGTTCACGAATGATTTGTTTTTTCGGGTGCCAATCAATAAGTTAATCAATTTTTTTTTACCTACACTTCAATTTAAGTCGTCGGAGGCCTCCTGATTGTTTTGACACGTCGCCTTTCGACCGCTATAAAATTAATTATTTAAAATTCGAACATCGCCTTCGCACTGGTAAGGAGTACAAGGGATCATAAAATATTACGACTCTATTCTATTCTGGTACGTGCTGGCCGGTCAGTGTTGGTGAATGTTAATACTCGGTGACATCGCTGAGCTTCCGGGATGTGGCCCCTAGGTCTTTAGGGTGTGAGAATTTCAATGTATACTACGACTGCCCAAAAAATGTGAGGTATTGTTGGAATCCTTACGTCATCCCGGGTGACATAGGATATGTGACGTTGCAATAAAACAATATGGCGGACTGTAGATTCCATTTGGTGTGTTCCGTAAAAAAAATTTTTTCTCTATCCTAGCAAGTAAGGTATCAAAATGAAGCATTTGAAGAGACGATTCCAAAAATATATGTAATGTATGTGTTTCAAGTCAAAAAAGTACGAAATAAAATAATAATTATAAAAATTAAAACCACGACTGCATTAAAAAGATAAAAATAAGTTTCCTAATAAAGAACTCAAGGAAATATATTTTGTTTGCAGTCGGGGGACCTACAACATACAAGTAAAACCAAAATATTAGGTCCCACGACTGCAAACAAAATATATTTCCTTGAGTTCGTTATTAGGAAACTTATTTTTATCTTTTTAATGCAGTCGTGTTTTAAATTTTTTAGTCCTTATAATACAAACTAGCGGCCCGCCCCGGCTTTGCACGGGTAGTCTAGTTTTTTTACCTAATATTTGGATCTAATTACCTAGTTACTAACCTACTCTATCTATACATATATTACTACTAACGAAATTTGTATAGCCCCACATTTAGAATATTACTCGCTTTCCATACAAACATTCAACCCCCTTTTTTAGCCCCTTAAGGGATGAATTTTCAAAATCGCATATTTTTATATTTTATCTGAGATCTGCCATGTCTACCCGCGAAGTAGTATGAAGTCATCACTCACTTTAAAATACACAAATTATTACCCTTACAATGTTTCAACCTCCTTTTCATCCCTTCAGAAGGTGAATTTCGGAAAACGCTGAAAACAGTTTTCTTCCATTTTAATGCTTAATCTATTACAGAAGTTTTAGGTTAATTTTCTAACCTTAAAGATAATTTGCTTGTCCATGACCACCCCCTTTTTACTCCCTCAGGGGATGAATTTTGAAATAAATTGTAACCTATGTCCTATTCTGATGTCTAAGCTACAATACTGGAAAGTTTCATTGAAATCAGTTCAGTAGCTTTAAAGATTAAGCGGAACGTACATACATCTGCACAAACTTTCACGTTTATAATATTATTATATAAAAATATAAAATAATATTATTACGATTAGGATATTTTTTAGGCAGGTATAGTTAATGGCGCCTAGAGAGTAGTAGGTACAAAAATAAAACTAAAAGTTCCAATGTTGCATACCCACATTGACACCCAATAAGTTGTTACCTATTCTTCACCTATATTAGTATGGCGTAAGATTGATAGTGTCAAATATTGGGTCAGTGTCGAGTCGAGCACTGGGAGATTTACCTTAATCATTAACAATATTATCGTCTAGCCGTCCGTAACGTAGTAAAAATCTATACTTACGTTTACCCACGGCCGTATAGTGTAGGAACAATCTGTATTGAAAATACATTGAGCAACCTTAAGGGTCTCTGTCATTATATATAATCATGTGCAGTTTTAATTGCCATCGCCTATGATAGCTATAATGAAAGCAATGTGATTATTTCTTACACCGTTTCTAAATATGGCCGGATTCACTGAGCGAAAAAAGATACTAATTATTAGTAAGTTTTAGTGAATCCCAGGACAAGGAGATTATATACTAACGGTTACAAAACAGTTTTTGATAATAGTAGTTATTTACTAATACCAAAAAAATTGTCCTTGTAACTACTAATTATTACTAAACTGTTTTGTATCCGTTAGCATATAATCTCCTTGTCTTGGGATTCACTAAAACTTACTAATAATTAGTATTTTTTTTCGCTCAGGTTATAATAAATTTCTAACAATAGCTGATACACTAAAATAATAATAAAGACTCGTTATTTTTCCTAGTTTCCATGTGGATGGTGTTATCTCACTTCTAAGCATTATAAGGAAAAATTGCATAATCCTTACCAGCTATTAGATAATCTGCCCACACTGGCACATTCCTTTCTTTACAAACCAATAAAATAAGTTCGTGATTGAACTCCATCATGTGGCATTACATTGTTGTCCAGTTTTATTACACACATTAAATAACACCTATATTTTATTATGAGATCAAACTTTGCGTGTTATTAAATTGAACTTTAAAGTAACCTTCTTAGGATCCTTACCGATCCTGATTTTATAATTTTATAGTAAAAGTAGTGTAGTAGTGCTAAAGTTGCGTGTAAACTTAAGAGAATACCTATAAAACATTTACGCAGAGATCCTGTTTTGAATTTACGATAGATTTTTTTTCACTTTTAATTTATGTACATAGTAGCATTCCGGTGAAGGAATAGTTATAATCCTGAAACCAGTCTTATCCTTTTGGATAGCGTTTCATAAAACTAGTGCTTACGTCAAATCTTAGGTGAACCGGACCACGGACTTTGTAGGGTACTGATGGATGTCCCTTCTTTATATGAAGGTAGATGTACGATTGTACGTACGATGTCCATCCACTGCATAATCGGCAAAATGGGCAATTGTCATGACATAAAAGTGGGGAAATACCTATGATATGTCAAATATTTCTTTTCGAATTGGGCCCAGGCCCCACCACTTTTAAAAGTGTATTAAAACAAGGACTTATTGAAGAATTTAGGTACTTTTCTTGACACCTAGGTACTCGATGTATTTTTAATTGATACAGCCTAGTTGTATTGTTCAATAATCTGTTGAAATAGCCTTATGCAAACAAACGCTTCACTTTAAAACTTTATAATATTTATTTATTTCAACTTTATTGTACAAAAACACAAAATTTTACAAATGGCGGGCTTACTGCCAAATGGCATTCTCTACCAGCCAACCACTGGCTAAACAGAGGTTTTTATAATATTCTTCAATTATTTATATACAGCTACACCATGCAAAACAGACGACTACAAGGTAAGTATAAAATCGCCCGGGCAGTATGCTTGTATTAAATATTTCGTGTTCGTAATTCACCATGGACTGTTTTATTAAGACATTCAAACTGTGGATATTATCCTAAGTATGATTTCAATTGTTTCACCCACTAAATTCCAATTTAAATCTTGTCTGCATTAGATTAAATCTATAGAGAGTTAGCATTCGCACAGCTTCGCTGTGATGCCGCGTTTGGTTTGTGCGCCAGTCAAGTTAGCTTTCAATATTTTGCCACGGGACTTGCTCGTGCTGCCAACTTGCTTGGAGTAAGTGTATAATTTTACTTACTGAATCATATTAGAAAAACAAGTCTTATTGTGTCCATAGTAAAGCTAAAGCAAACGTAGCTTATTTTCCTTTGAGTAATTAACTTAAGTGAGGATCATGTGAATATTTTACACTAAAGGCAAGGCCCATTTACATGGTTTCATGGATATTTGCCTAACCAGGCAGTGTGCCTTTATTTTTACATGGTAGATACAAGGACTTGCATGCGATTAGTCAGTATCTAATTGGCTATGGGAGCAGAAATTCTGGGCAACAAAAGAGAAATATTTTACTATATTTTTTGTTACATTGCACCAAGTGGCTGCTTTTCCGGTTTCCAACAATATGAGTAAGTTGTCTTATGATATAAAAACGGCAGTGTATTTTTTGTTTTTTATATCTGTCTGTCAAAACAGTACAAAACTGCATCAATAAATGGTTCACGCGCTCTTATTGACTATAATATATACTTTATGTCACACCTGGCCATAAAGCGGCAATTACCGCACGCTTCGCGCGCGGGAAATCCCACTTCCTGGCCAGGGGGTGACATAAAATTTTGTACTTAACACGGGCGGTAATAAAGAAAGCCTCAGATCGCATATTTATCGCCCTTGCCTTCGGCTCGGGCGTCAAATACCTGCGATCTGAGACATTCTTTGTTTTACCGCCCTTGTAAAGTAATGTACTATTATACTTCTACATTGCAGCTTCCGTAGTTTTTGCATATACCTAGCTGGGATCACTTCACACTTTTTCTCCAGTGTCCAATTTCTCAATCATTTCCCTAGCGAACAGTTAAGTAAGGAGTTTTAACCATTTAGTAAAATAAAGTTTTGACTAGACTCACGAAAGTTTAAATTGAAATACTCTTTAATTACAAGCGTCTATAGGCTGCGGTGACCGCTTACCATCAGATGGGCCGTACGCTTGTTTGCCACCGACACAGTATAAAAAAAAGAAGTAAAAATGAGCCTCCCTTCAGTGCAGGTATGCCTGGTATGCAATTTTTAGGTACTTTACTAAACAGCCGTGGACTGACCGGCTCTCCACCGCACTCTCCCTTTAAACGCAGCACAGATCTAAATCTGTACCTGTACCTACGCATACATAGTTAATCATTCGTTAGCATACCAATCTGCATGCGTAACGTCCCGCGCCGATGCGCGATTGTCATTAATAATTTCGACACTTGGTGATTAACATTTAGAGGCGTCGGTACCTATTGGTCGCCGCCGTAGGCGATCGACCGTGCACTGTCCAGTACGGTAGATGTGGACTGATTTATTGTAAAGGCTTCGATATTTACGGGAGACGGTAGGGGAGGCTGACAAAGTCCAGTTTAGCCGATAATTTTACAAGGGTTTTATTAACTTAATTTGTTACTGTACCTATATGTACTATGTATGCAAATGATGTTCATCCACTTCCATTAGTTATCCAGATTTGATCATCAGAAGATGAAATCAGAGGGTGGGAACTCTAGGTTTGCACAGTCAAGTGCAAGAAAATGTTAACTTTTCTGAATTACACTACAAGTCTGCATAAAATGGTGAAACTTGCGGATTTGCATATGAAGTTAAAACTATCTATGATGTTGGCTCTATAATAGACAATGTCTGCCCTAACTAATAAAAAATTTCAATTTCTCTCAGGGCTCTTTCACACTAGCATTTTTACCTACATTTGTTTTTAAATTACTATTCTTAAAATGTTAAATTGTTTTATAGATAATGTAGTTACATATCAGGTAAGGATAATTTCTTAGCTCTCTGAGACAGGCGTCAAAAGATTCCTGTAAAGATAATGTTAGTGACGACTTGGCTCGTATCGATTTAATCTAGGTATGATTATATACATAAACTCTGCTAGTTAACTGTAATTTTGTAATTAAACTAGTTGTTAACCTGTCACGGAATCTATTTTGTCAAGTAGGTATGTCAGTAAAGGCAGTGTCAGTTATCAAGCAAGAGAATTGTTGCAGTTTTTTTATACACTATTTTAAGACGCTTAGGTAAGAGGTGCGAAGTTTGTGTGCAGGTTTAAATTTCATTAGATGACAATTGTGATTATAAATCCAGCATTGATGAAACTCATTAAGCTGCAGTCGAGGAATGTAGCATAATGAATATTAATAAATCATAATGTTAGTCACTTTTGGACTCTTTTTTTATGAAATGTGATAAAAAAGTGAGAAACGTTCAGATTTTCGACTGTACTTTGTAGTTTCAATTAATACTTAGATAAATATGTTTAATAGTTAAGGTACCAACATAAAAGATTATAATGTTCAAGTACCTAACTATACACCCTTGTATAAACCCTTTGGTAACATATTATATTAATTCATTGAATCCTGTAAAAGTACTAAGTGCTGGAATCATATTATTATAGTCCATTTAATAAACTAAGGAAGACATAAAATATTGCAAAACTAACGTCGATCAGTTTAGACTACACCATTTTTACATTATGCGCATTGACCACGAGTTACGAGTAGTACCCACTTTACTGCAAAGGACTCTAAAGGTAGAGATGTATTTAAACAACCGTTTATATCGTGTTAATTAAGTGTAGGTTGTATAAAATTTGTTGTAGGTGACTAGGACAATTCGAAAAATGTCAGTGGCGTGTCCGCAGTCTAGCTGAGCTATATTGGCCTACTCTATTTTTAAGAGATGTAAAACGCGCATTTGTTATTGAATAAGTAAACCGGTGGGAATCGATTCAATGTGACTTAGAAATTGAAAGATTACTTTTTGCCGCAGATGTTGCTAATCTATTTTCGCATCAACTGCACACCTAGAGTGCACGCTTCGCCGCGTGTCTACGCACATCCGCGCAAAAAACCGAAACGTAATAAGTCAAAAACTATTTTTTTTCTAATTTAACTCTATTGATGCATCCTTTAAGTTGATAATAGAATATTGATTTGAAGTGTACTTGTTAAATTATACTCCAAATATTAAAGATCAGAAGAGTTAACGCCTCGTAAACTAAACGCATTCATAAATTACACACTGCATTTGATATCGACTTCACTGTGATGGTAACGAACAAATGGTAAACTGAGAACTAAAAAGCAGTTAGTCTACATAAAAAGCCGTGCCAATTTCAGCTTTGTACGTACTTCTAACTGAGATTAGAATAGTTCAAATGTCGCATGGTAATTTGATGGTTATTTGTTTTTCAAAGATGCATTTAGATACACTATTAGGAAGTTATGCTGGCAGTTGGGTAGGTTGATTGATTTTGATTGGTCACAATTGGTTTCAGCATATGTTCTGATATCTACGATCCGTCTAAGTATTTATCTGCTTAGCCCATCCACTGATCAAGCCTATTCTTTACTATTGCTCTAGCTCTAACCACTTTATCCCCTGCAGATGTTGACAGAGACCATGTAACAGAAGGTTTGAATCCAAATGTTATCTAAGTAGGCAACTGGTCGCCTTATATGACCAATACACCTCAGGAAACTCTATTCCTCACATACTTACTACACATAAAATGTGTTTACACGTTCAACCGTACGACCATTACCATTAAATCCATAATTAATCGTGTTTTATGCGTTAAATACTCCACAGAACAAACGCGGAGCGGTTGTTTTTTCCATCAATTTTGTCGTACGCATTGATATGCGAAATGCCGTCGCGATCCGCACGTTGCATACATACGATTAAAAATCGACGCGGGAGGTGCCCGGTGCGTACTCGGCTTTAATTGAATAGGTGTTGTGTCACATGGGGACTTCTAATAGGCTAATTTAAGGCGAAACCAGCGTGTTTTACGGCCGAATGTCTGAATTAGACTGAGGACTTTCTTTTGGCGCGGATATAAATAAAGACCACTGACGAATAGCAAACAGTGAGCTTTGGCCACGGCTGCCATACCTGCGTGTACAAAAGTAAAGTATTCCAAAGGAAGTACAATAAGTACTCGTATTCGGACAACCTTTGAAACGCAGGGCACGACTACAGTGGATACCAACTGACTAAAAGTGTAAAAGTCTCAGCAAGGTTTTTAAAAATTCTAGCTGCTCAATAATGTATCAATGGGCTGAAACTACTACTGATCTCTTGACCTTTTGGTTTTGTTTAGGGCTTGTTATATTCATCACATCGGAACTATCCGAAGGAAATCTATTTACTTCAGCTAAGTTTATTGCGTGCCGCAGCGACACATTTGTATTAACGTGGTACCTTATATTACATTTTAAAAGTTGTCGGTTACTCGATGATTTTCCTTTTTTTATGTGGTAGATACGTAGGTGCGTACCATCAGGCGGTACACATGCTGACCATCATAAAAAAGTGACAATTACTGTCCTAGAATCATCTAGAAGACCGTTTGACACAGTGTCTGAAACTCCGATTAATATGAGCGTAGGCAAACAATTTCAAAACCTAACAGTTAAGGGCAAAAAGCAATCAAGTGTATCTATTGTCATCCGACCTTGCATCAGTACATAGACACATTACTATTCCTTGAGGCGTCTGGCCATGTACCATGTTTGTGTTGAGTGTGGGTGGCCAGTGCGAAAGTTTGAGCACTAACATGCACCGACGCCGAATACTGAGTGTCTGGGGCTTACTTAGCTATCGGGCTTGTATCTACATACTCCGTTTAGGCAGGTCGGTGAACCGTATTGGTTCTAGGTGGCGGTATTTGGAATTCTATACAAGTCATTTGTTACAAAACGATATCCGTTACAATTCGTGTTTCCATCTTTGACTGTTTTTATTTATACTTCGGCTACGGCTTTGATGTAGATGTTCAGTTGTTTTGGTCTTCTTTTTTATACTTATTCTAATTAATTTTATAACCGCAAGTTAACACACAATGCTAATAAGACACGTGTTGCGTATTACTTCATTACAGTATCTATTAAATATGCATTCTTTACTGGTTCAATAAGATTTAATATATCATTGAATCCGTAAAGATATGGTATTATGAAATAGTCCTTATTGAGACTACAATTTGATGCACCAATTTATTGATCTAAAGGCGAATCTAAGGGTTGTTAACTCAACTTAATACGATAAGAATGCTCTGAACAGCTGAATAATTAATAAATGTAAGTGTCTAATTGGTTTTACGACCGGTGTAAACAGTATCTGATAGCCCGGTCGTTACGAGCGGCCTATCACCCTACTTTGATTTATTGAGTCACCAACATACTTAGCGGCCAGTTGTTCCTTATAAAACCTGTCACGTATGCCGTCAAATTTATGGTTCGATCTTCCGGAAGGTTACGACAAACGATATTTTAAAAGTAGACATAAAAGGTGACCGTGAGGTGACCCAAGAAAATAAGAATTATTCGCTGATTTCCACAAAGCAATTTGTCAACACAAATGCATAATTCAAACCAACTTACCGAAACTAAAAACAAACATGTTTTCGCAGCTAAAATAAAGACAAAAGACGACACTCATAAATTCCCGCTGAAAAGTAACCAAAGCATTATACAGTTGCATAACAGTACAGTTACAGTAAATAAAAAGTGGTAAAAGGAGCAAAACATTGCACGAACTGTGCGCTTTTAAATACGGGCGACGTAGAGCGCGGGCAAGGCAAAGACATTTATGTTCACTAAACAAGTAGTAAAAGTCACTACTTGAGCGTTTTTATGGGACTCATAAATGTCAGATTGCGCGCCGGGCTTAGCGGCGGGCCGGATCGGCGAAAAGGCCCGATTTATTCTCCACTCGCTGTGCTTTAATTGATTTGGGCCCATTTTTCAATGCTCCTTTAATGATTTTTTTCACACCTGCGTTTATGACCGTTGTTTACATTATCAACCTTTTTTATTACAGGTAAACATACTGCCTTATATCAATTGGCGAGACTCTTATTATGGTAAGCACTAGTACATCAGAAATGTAGGTTAAACAATACAATGCATGAATTATTTATTTTAACATGCGGAATTTTGCACAATACGCTAAAATAATTGCTGCCAAGCCGGCGTCACTTACAAGGCAAATTATAAAAAAATAAACAGAATATTTGTACCCGATCGCTGCCTCCGAAGGCTAACTAGCATACTTCCACGCTAAAGAGAATTCCAGCCAGTAATGACATGAAAAAAACAGAACGCGTTCGTCACACTGGCGCGATATTTCAGCGACAGCGTTCGCAGTAACAAGAGCCTATGCTCTAAAAGGCAAGTTTACATAAGACAGCTGATGCGAGAATAGGTCTGCCAAGTTTACACAGACAGTTGATGTGAGAATAGGTCTCCAACGGGCTCCTATGCAAATTATTGCATCATTAAACACCTCGTTGCGTGCCTGTGCCGAGTTGACTGCTGACTGAAGCTCAGCGCGATTTGTATGGCCGGATGCATTTGATTGGCGTTAGTTTGTTCAATTATTATAAGGAAACCTTGTTTATAAACAAGAGTTTAGTTGACAATAAAGGAACCATTCTTGGCGATTCAAGCGTTGGTTCACTTACTGACTAAGAAACTCTTTACCCGCTAAGCAGTATCTGTCAGAAGTTGGTAGTTGTAGTCATCTATTTCGGCTATTATGATGGCAATTCAAAAGCCAACTGCTATACCTAGCCCGTTAAAAAGAAGTTGGTTTGACAGTACATAATAACTTACAAACTTTAGACGCGCGTTGAGACACTTAACCATCAACATTCAACTTAATTTTTATTTCGTTGACACCTGACACGAGAATGGAAGTAAACGTATTTTAAAGGACGTGATTAAGCCAGGCACACACGTGGGTTACTTCAAAAGATACTATTAACTCTGGTACACGTGGCTTGGGTTTGAATGTATGAAATGACGGCATCCGTCTACGGAAAGTTGGATTTACATACCTTAATGCGTGTTCAACTACAACCAGGGTTATCAACACTTCCTTGTATAAAGTAATTACCAATGTTTAGGTAGGAAATTATCCTCTTAGTTGTCCCTTGAAGACGCTCTTGGTCCACTTTTACACCTAATAACAAGATTTGGCGTAGGAACCAGTTTTACAAAAGAGACCGCCATCTGAGCTGCCAGTTTACCTAGAAAAAAAAACTAGGTCTTGTATGTATTAGACCTGTCTCCTCATGATATTTTCCTTCTCCGAAAAGTGGCTATTTTGCATCGGTAAGAATGGTTCCTGAGCATTGGCGCAAGTAGGTATTAGTGTTAAATAAAAAAAAACGATATTACTTATTGTATATGAATGCTCTTCTTGAATAACAGTTAGTTCTGTATCTATTTTAACAAACCAAAACCTAGACCATGATATTGCAGTAAAATTATGCTAAGATCAATTTATTATATCTAGCAGCCCTAACAGATCGGACAGTCCACCTGCTGGCGAAAAGGGACACATGTATAGTGGGGCGGTGACTTTTATTGACGCGCGTGTTTATTAGGAGCGCTCGCCTTCTTCGGGCCGGGCGACAGTTTCGCTTGGCGGTGTACCACGGCCCTTAAGTGATGACAGAAATTAAAAGCGCCACGCGAGCAAAATTTTAAACTTTGGGACCCTAATTCCAAGACCGATCTTGTCTAGTGAATTTTACTTACAAGTAAGGCACGAAAGGCCTCGGTTTGACGACTGTTGTCATAGACCATAACCAGGATCGCCAACTTTTAAATATTAGGCTTACGTAGCAGTTGTCTTAAAAAAGAACATGATGACAAAAATGACACAAACATCTCCAATTAATATATCTGTTGACAGAAAAACTAAATTTCAATCTTGGACACTTAGGAATTGCGTAGGTGTATTGGCCAAACAAAAAATATTTTTCTCAAACCTGCTCGGAAAAATAGAGGTAGGTAGGTACAGTCGAGGGCATAAATATGTATAAATTTTTGGACCTTATTTCAATGGAATAAGGTGAAAAAGTGTTTACATATTGGTGCCCTTGGCTGTACGTTCGGTTGTGGTTCTGTTTAATAAATACACCGCGCTCGTGGCTCCTCAGGGCATGCCTCGTATTAGCTAACCGGCTACCACAAACGGAAAACAGATTTCGTTCTCTGTTGCTCTTTTTTAGGGTTCCGTACCCGAAGGGTCAAAACGGAACCCTATTGTTGACGCCCAGACGTCCGTCCGTCCGTCGTATGTCACACAGGTTTTACAGCCAAACGGTTGGAGCTACAGGCTTCAAATTTACACAGTATAAGCATCTTGGTGGCCCGAAGCCATACAAATAGTCAAAACTTATTTATGTTTTTAAGGGGGGCTCGAAAATTTTTTTTTATCCTACCCTATCGAATGGGGTATCGTTGTTTAGAGCTCATTGAGTAGATACTTACTATATTTTTAATTTAAAAAAAATTTGGAAAACAAAGGAATGAGAAGCCAAAAAATTTTGTTCCGAAGAATTTTTTAACTTCCCAAATATGTATAAACTTAAAATGTGGTAATAATGTTTGTTATTACGTTTTTTTTTACCAACAAATACTAATATATTGATACATTAGATTTTTTCTTTGAAATTTCCTTATTTTTCCTATAAAAACCAACTTAACTTTGCGGTCGGTTCGGAACCCTAAATGTGCGAAGTCCGACTCGCACTTGGCCGATTTTTCTTTTTTTTAAATCTGACTGCGGCTTTATAAGCGATAGGAAAGCGCAGTTGGAGAGTGGTCTTGCAAATTAGCAGAGAGGGAAAACCTTGGTTTTTGGTAGCCATTCTCAGTCTCAACACAAGAGTTGTAATGTAATGTAACTCGCAGCCGCTTCTCTTTGGACCACGCGTCTCCATAATAAAACTACCGCCACTAAACGGTGAACCCGGTTTATGGCTTTTGAATTACGAATGTTAAGTGGAAAATGAACCATGGGAATACCACCAGGTTAGGAATCTGTGGGAATTAATACTTGGGGCATAAGTACCTACGCGGGAAAAAGGTTATGTTTACATCTGAAATTGAAGAATTATATCTTCTTCTTGCTCTGAGCTCTTGTGTGGGAATGAACAGAATATAGAAGTCAACTAAGTTAATTAAGCTACTTAAAATTTAGGATTACATTAATTATCAAAAGTTAGCATACGGATCCATCACACAACTGACGGAAGATGTAGCAGGTGTGAAAAGCAATTTGGCAACCAGACGCACTTTACACTATGCGTAAAAAAAAGTTCAAGCCGTAAAGATCTGTCTGAGCAATTGATTTCCTCCTAAACCTAATAGAAATCTAAATAAATCGCCACATTCTACAGTTGCAATTAAAATTTACATCCAAACAAAGCGTTAACAACGACATACAATAGGTAGGATATTACAATAATGGTATCGATTATAATTTGCGTGCGATGAAGGAGATAGGAGGGAGAGGCGACACGGACGCGACAGGGCCGGCGCAATCGGCGTCGCAATCTGCGCGCGCGCCGCGCACAATGCTATCCTGCGCGGCCATCGCGCCCCGTGCCATTACGATTGGAGCGGGCGACGCACTAGCACCTAGGAGATTAACTTACTATTTTTAGGATTGGTTAATTAAATTCCGTTTTAGACTCGTTATCAGACGTGTGTTTGGTTGTGTGACCTTTTTTGCGAAAAGTATGTATGTGCGTGGGTATGTAAATTATATGACATGTTAAAACAATATACATGTCATATTAAGATTAAAGTACAAAGGCGAACTTATCCCTATGAGGGATCTCTTCCAGCTAACCTTACCTTACCTTTTTTTTGTACGGGGGATAATCCGTTATTTATTTATTTATTTATTTAATTTATTTAATCATTTATTTCAGGCATCTGTCGCCCATAATACAAATACCTTAAAGACTAACATACATATTATATCATTATATTTCCTAAAACTAAATAGTAGTAGTAGTATCACGTTGGGACGACGACGTGAGGCGCTTACTCTGGGTGTCGAATAACTGGCCGCGAAACCGCCGGAAAACGACACCTTTCGGCCAGGGCTGTTACCGCGAACCACAAAGTTTTCTCTCTCTGTCGCACTTATGTGCATACTTGCAAGTGCAACAGAGAGAAAAAAATTCGAATGCCGTTCGCGGTAGCAGCCCAGAACTCCACCTTCATGAAGGTCGACAGCTTGTCGGTTGGAACCCTCACTACAAATGAATTGAAGTTCACATTGCGGCGGGTTATGGATACTTCCGCACCGCTTGTTATGTTGGACTTGCACCGACTAAAAACCCCCCCCCCCCGATTGTTCTCCTCGACCCATTTCGGACGGCTCCGGGATCTCCTATGGAACGCTCCAGTGCCGCCCTAGAGTCCACCTATATGAGTCCCACCATGTTTTTTATGGACGATCGAAGCCCCCAACTACGACCGTCTACGACCCCGAGGGTTCTTTTAGTCGCCTTCTACGACATTATTTATTATTATTATTTATTTATTTAATAAACATACATATATTAAGAACGTGAAAAACATAATACATCGCCCCACAAAACTGTGGTTACAGTTTGACTGTGGGATCGGCAGTCTCTTTGTTACACTTTAGTTTATTTTAAATTTAATATAATAACATATTACGAGTAATACGTTCGAGAGCCTACTAAGGAAGCACTACCCAGAGTCTAGGTAATGCTTCCTCAGCAGTCTCCCGAACCTATTCCTGTTACGTTCACACCTAATTGCTTCGGGCAAACTATTGAGTAGGTATGGGATACGTTTTTTTAATGTTCTGTCTCCATAGTAGTTATTTACTCTAGGAACAAATAGTTTGCCTGTGACAATGGATTTGGTACTATGGGTATGGTCGATAGGTTTTAATAATGGATTCTCTGGGTTAGGCTCAAGACAGGTATGGACAGGCAGAGGATACCGTAGCCGTATTCTATGCCCGGGCTACAGGGCGCAAACCTTACCTTACCTACGACATACACCGTCGAGCGGTGTTGGTCTATCGGATATCGAAACCGCGACGCTTTTCTTTACATGATACGGTAAATTTAAAGATATTGCTATTCAGTAATTTGTAAATATTTACATGGCTATGGCTCCATCGGCTGTTGGTGTTAAAAGTATTAAGTACTTAACCGACAAAAACTCTTGTAATTCTTTACAAACGAGTCCTCATAGCTTCATCGCTTCCATAACTCCAAGATAATCCGTCGACTTGTCCCATACCTTGTCCCCCGTAATTCATCAATTGAAGCGATTAAGTTAATACTTAATTGATCGCTAGCTGTGCCGACAATGTAGCCGCGACGCCGCAGGTGACACCGCGACAAAAAGTTCACTTGGCTTCCTATGTTACACGGCCTGCGATATGAAAACACAATCGTTCTATCTCTTTCACTGTTCATTTAACACTAAAAGAGTAAAAAGAACAGAGAATTCGCTTTCCAAAGTTCAAAAGCGTGCCTTGTTGTTCATTTGCGACCATTTTTGGCGCGTTGACCAGTTCGAATTTCGATGTGGCATGCGGTTGCTCGTATCTTATTTGTTGCGTTGTTGGAAAAATAACCTTAATTCATGTGTAATGTAGGTACTTATATTATATCTGCAAAAGCCAAGTTATTATTATATTAAACTTCATTTACGTAATTTTCTCGTTAGCCGACTTAAATTAAATAAATACGGCGTGATGATCAGGGATCGAAACCGGTATTTATGAAAATCCCAGAAATAGTCCAATATTTTGAATTATTGTATGGTGTTTACGTAGGACTGATTCATGTATTTACTTAACAACTTCGTATTATAAGAGTGTCCCATTAAAAATTTAATTATAAACCAAAGAACGAAAAAGAACAATATAAATACCGGTATTTTATATGGAGCAAATACCGGTATCCGATCCCTGGTGATGATCCTTTCGTAATGAGTTGTATAGTTGTAGGTAACAGGTTTAATAAGATTGAATGGATTAAAATGATATACAATTTGAGTTTTTTTTTCTATATTTTAATTATTATAATTTCAGTCATTATATTGAATTGCGTGATCACAGTATGATAGGGATTGGTATGTTACTATATAATAATATTTATAATTGAGTTAATTGCTCGGAATGGATGGATGCAGCGCCCACCCAATAGGTCCTAGTTATTAAAGGGTAGCATTTAACGAACCACCAAATTAGTTGCCGAATGATGCTCTAAAAAATTACATTGATTACCAAAAATACTAGATTCGCACCAAATTTTCAACTCCTTTTAAATATAAAGTGCAACTCAAAGAAGTAACATGTCGATAACCTATTAAATTAAATTGTTACCAAATAAATTAATCACTACCCAAAAATACTTAATGATCACCTAATTTCAAACACCAAATTTCATATAATTTACATCCAAATATTACAGGGCTCGTAATCCTATTAAATTTTTTACACCCAAATAATTCTTTCGATACCCAGAAATACTACATGATCACCAAATTTCACGCGGCAATTGTTTTTTAACGCTCGACGCGCAAAGCAGTTCCAATCTAGTCTAACCTCATTGCTAGCACACTGATGCGGTTTTCCATACGGTCCGTCTCGCTCGCACGTCGCACCGCGTGCGAGCAAGACAGCGCTAAATGATTTTATTTTATAGAAGCTTCAAAATTTCTGTAACTTTAATGAGACACGTACATAACATAATTTAATTTAATATATTTTCAACAGTGTCTTTCCTTACTGGTCGCATACAGCTATTTGTTCTCAGATGTTTTTGCCTCTACTCTATTCGCTGATAATCGTCAATTTGCCTAGGTAGTAGTATTTTTCTATGACATCTATTTTTATTTCAAACTAGTGGACATTGGAACAGTATTGACGGATCTCCGCTGGCGCGGAGCTCCTATTTTGAGTTGTTTTGGCCCTTCGGGCCGATGCAAAACTAACATAACCTAAACCTACCTATACCTATTTCTACCTATTAACTTCCTTTAATATTTCCATGAAAGTCTATCTAAATTAATAAACTAAACTCATTTGAGGACCTTTATCCATTTTCATAATAAACTAACAATTTAATAATCAACAAAACTCATTTTCAAATAAAAGTTTTCAATCAAACGCGCTCACGTCAACGCATTAAAAAATTAATAATAAAACTTCTTGCAGTTTGTAAACCATCAGCAATAGATAGTTAGAATGAAACAGCAATAGGTACCTTTCACTCTAACGACATATCAATAGGTTTTATGCTTCAGACAATTCTTCGTATTTGATTGAGTGAGATAGCAGTATACGTGTTATTATTTCACACAGCCACATTGCGCGTTGCTTTTTAAATTAATTTAGAATTTTACTTTCTAATTTATAACATTTTAGAAAAGACTAAAATATTTATAGTGCTAAAAACAATTAATTTGTAACTGTTTACTAAAATGTAGCATGCGATGTGTATAATATTTGGATGCAATTCTAATGAAAAAAGGTGCATGAGATTAGGTGGTAGTTTAGTGTTTTTGGTGGTACTTGACAATTTTTTTGATGCGATTATAAATTTATAGGAACGCAATAAGTAAAATAGGTGCAAGTGCTGCAAAAATAGGTCGAATTTTTTTGGTGACTCGGAATTGCTGATCGATAATTTTTTTTGAGTGTTCAACCTTATTTTAGGGTTCTAAAATTTGACGATATCAAAAGTTATTTAGGTGATCATTTTATTTGTTCCCGTTATTAAATAAGTTTTTCAGTCGGTTTTGGGATTTAGAATATTTATCTACAAGTTTCTCCATTTTTATGTACATTTTGTTTTAATGCGTGCTAAATAAATAAGCTTATCTCGACGTTAAGTAGAACGGACTGGAGAGAACTGCACCGACAAGAGTGAAACTCTTAAATAATGATGATGATGAAATAAATATTATTCTATTCTATTTATAATTAGAAGTAAAACAGTAAAAAATATTGTCTTGAACAAGTGTCTATTGTATAAATATGAATTTACTTACTATCACACAGTGCTCTGCCTAGCTTAGAGTATTATAATATTCTAAGCAAATAATTGCCTATTAAAATAACAAATTGAGAACTTTTGATCGCGTACACTCGTACAGCATCGATTTGGGTATTTTAAATCGATGGCGTACAGTCATTGGCCACAAATTCGGTTCCAAATTCAAAATAATAAATCAAAACGCGCGTTATTGACACATTTTCAAGTGCTCTTTTAATAAGACTCCATGCTGCCAGTGTCTTCATAAATCTTCTTATTATAAAACATTGTTGTTTCTCGATGTGTTTATGTCTTTATTTGAACACAGCCCACGGCAAATCGGCTAGATCTAGGGTTAAACCAGACGTGTATAAATAATCGATACCATGTTTTGTTCTTTTTTAGACGTGTGTACATGACTCCTACGCGTTTGTAGGTAGTTAAATACAGTTCTAGGAATATATTTATATCATTATATAATATATATGAATCTAGTCGTGTTGGTTTGGTGTGAACCGTGGTGATGACAAAATCACAGTAGACATTTACTTAAGGGGGTATCCCCAACGCAAATGTCCCGCTCTAACACGCGTGAGTTCACAATTAACCATCCCGCTCTCTACGCAAGCTCAGCTCTGCGCGTAGTTTCGTAAATATTTAGCTATAGTCATTAAGCCTATCATTTTATCAAAGCAAATTCAGCGAATTTGTCTATAAGTATTTAGGATCTTTAATTGAGTACAAAAATTAAATGTTAAATATCAGTAATATTGCCGTAGTATTGAAAATACATTCCAAAAAGGGGTAACTTCGCGATTTTTTTCTATCGAGTGAAATTCATCAGGTCATGTAACTGACTGCGATTTTGACTAGACAAGATCCTTATGTAACACATATATTATAACACACAGATTTTAAGACACTACCTATATTCTATGTCTCAGATGGTTTTTAAAAACTCAAAAGTGGTAATACCCAGCCTTAAGTAACTAGATTGTTGCTTACAAAGTTTCCTAACCTAACCAATCTATTTGATCGACATAAGTACAAATGGAAGATAAAATAGGTTCCGATGATATTAAAAGGTTGTATTGTACCTAACAAATGTGGGTGGGTGGTCGACAACCGCGAAACGCAAGTGTCAAATTGACCTCCTACTCATCAGCTGAAAGTGAAAAACTAACAAAAATACACAGCGTTTGTTCGTCAAAAGGTGAAAGTCCTAACAATCGAGGTTACTGTGCTAAGATGCCAGCTGTTACATAAAAGAGTTTAACGGCTCGCCATAAATTGACGACATAAGGTCAGGGTCTGTATAAACGTTCAGCGATGCACTACACCGCAAAGTGGTCATTCGTTTCAAATAAATTACCATGTAATAGCCCGTTAATCTGCATACTCTGCCCACCGATAAAAACTAACAACCCAAAAACAACTTTATCCCCCACATACAGGATTTATTTTCCAACGCGCCCGACATTTCATTCAAGCTTTCCGATAGTGCTGCCACAGCGGTGAAGCGCGGAACTGCGAGCTTTTTCGAAAGTTCACGCGCCATCTCAGAGATGGCGCTGCGTCAAGGGTGGAAACGTTCGCGTTTTGGGGTAGCTCGGGGGTTGCAAATGGTTTAAGTCGACACGAGCGAGGGTTGTTTTAGATGAGACTATGTGATGTAAGGTGGGAATTGTAGATGGCGCTACGTTGTTACACTTCGAAGTTTAACGTTTCTAAGCTCAAGTCAAAGTATCAGTTTAAACAATGTATCATGTATCATTCAGCAAGTAAATAAATTTCAATTTCAATTAGGTATATTTATTTAATCGTATGCATGGCAATACAAAAGAGGGCAATCAATGCTGGGTCATAAAAATTCGAAAAAAGTTAAGACATGTCCCTCCTGTCGTCAATAGTTAACGGCTTATGTGCATGTAAGTTATGTTTTTATCACATGGATTTATAGACACGGAAACACTGTTTAAGCGGGTTAGTAGTCCAATCCAAAATTAAGCTTTGTATCCCTTTACTTTTGATATATCCAAAGGAAAGACGCGAACCTAAATCTGTTTATGACCCAGCTACCTATGTCCGGTATTCAAGACGTCCAACCAAGTCTATTAACATTGCATTTCGACTTAAGAACTTTGTTAAAAAGTTAGAGAAATTTTAAAAGTAGTTACTTCAGATATATATCAACTTAACCTATATCCACGTGGTAATAAATTATATTTAATTTATAGACAACAGCCGTCGTTTTAATTACCTTATCAAAGTTTCAACTATCATAACTACTTAATACGGATATCATAAAATTGATGCTCTAAAAACTAATTACATTAGAAATTTGTACTAAAAACTGGTTACAAACCAGCTTTAGGCGACTTCCTGACTTGGCGGGGCGGGATCGATATGTGACATTCTTCTTTGACGTAAACTTACTGACGTCGCAAAGATTCCCACTTGACAGAATACTGTCAGTATTACATTTGCGCAGTAGTAATATTATGCGCAGAAGCAGACCAGTACCTACTGCCTTCGCATCGTCCCGCTTCCGCGCATCCCGCGCCAGTCAGGAAACTCAGGAAGCACTCATTTAAATATAGGGGCGCAGTAAAAAGTAGTACCGAGTTGACTGACAGTTGACACTGACATTTGACAGTTTTCTCATATCGTACCGCCTTCGCACCGACAAATCAGGAAGTCACCTTATGTTTAATAGCTTTAACTCGCTTTAATGCAGCGACAATCGTCAAACAAATTGCAAAAAAAGTAGTTTACGCAACATACCATTCTAATCTTAACAAGAAAAGTGAAAGCTAAATTCATGCAAATTTAAAATCGCATAAACATTTAAGTCCTTCCGCATTGTTGTTAGTCACAATACGATACAATGTTAACAATTTAAGCCGTAAATTTTGTCAACTTACCTGTCTTTAAATCTTTTGTAGTTTCTGACTTACCTGTCAATGAAAGGCGGAACGGTAGCTTAAAACCATTATGTTGAAAGACTTCTTGCTATTTAAAGTTGTTGCTGTTGTACAATTATAATAGTTCGGATTGCCAGTAGAAGCTGACATTAAATCTGTGCCTAATGCCTGCCTTTTGATTTTAAATGAAAGTAACCTCCTAACGACTGTGTTGGGTACCAATTTTTCCATACTACATTTTTCTCTGTCGAAATTTACAAATATTCAATTTTACCTACTATGTGTAGAATAGTAGTCAGAAGGGTAATTGAATTGAAAAATCTTTTATGTTTGTGCTGGGGCAAAAATTGCAACTACTGGAAACAATTAGAACAATTTGGACGTTTAACTCCAAAGTATTTTTCCTGATTAGAAGGAGCAGACTATGAAAATGTAGGTAGTGAAGTTCTTGAAACAAGGGTTAAATGTTTAATTTGTTTCGAATATCTGCAAATGAACCTGCAATGATTTTGTTACCTGCTTGTTATACCTACCTACACTGAGCGAAAAAAAAACTAAGTTTTTGTGAATCCGAGAACAAGTAAATTATATACTAACGTTTACAAACCAGTTTGTAATAATAGTAGTTATTTACTAATACCAAAAATTTAATTTGTCCTTGTTATTAGAAACTCATTTGTATTATATTAAAAACGGTTTGTAACCGTTAGTATATAATTTTGTTGTCCTCGGATTCACAAAAACTTTGTAGTTTTTTCTCTCAGTGTAATACTTAATAAAATACTTATAAATTATAATCGTCAGTTTAAGGGAAATGTAAAAATGTCTGTGTATTAATACTATTGACGGAATTATTCATCAATATTCATTGTGCGAATTATTCATACAGACTTTATATTAATTTCAACTGATTATGTGAACACTTCGTTGATTGATTTAATTAGACCTCTTGCTGAACATTTGTTGATTAAACTCTAGAACATTTTGATACTTATTAAGTTATTACTTAAAAGGGTTTCGAATTTAAGAAAATTTTATCAAAATATTGATAAGTCCAAATTACTAATTAGAGGATAGGATGCTTTTAGTAACGTTTTAGATACAGATAAAGCAATTTTCTGCTTTGGAATTGAAGCGCAAAAAAACATATTTTAGGACAGGGCAGGTATACTCAATTATTGACACTTCTTACTTTACCTAAGTACCTACTTGACTAAATAATTTGCAAACTGCAAACCGTACATTATATCACAGAAATTTTAGTATGGCATACCTGTTGTAGGAAACGAACACAAATAATAGGTATTTGTGTTTTATCGTCTTGTACATGAAAGGTCCACCATTTGCGTATCTCTAAGCAACATCCTATCCGGATCTGAACTGCAAATGAAGACATCACAAACGTACATGATTTATTCTATAACAGGGTCCCGTGACGTTTCCAGGCCATAAATATCTGCCTCAAGGCGAGTGGACATATCGGGCCGCAATGAAGAGCGTACACTCGTCGACAGTGGGATGCGAGCTACTGTCGTTATGAATTGGTGGGGTGGGTCGCCAGTAGAAGCGGGCGAAGCTTCGCGAGTTTTACTGAAACGTAAAGGGCCTGAAACGTCGAGTGTAATTGAAGAGGCAAATAAATTGTATGACCATCCCAGACGTTTGAAAGTTTTATGATACTTATTACCTATATGACCACAATCCCAACTTATGTGCTTAAATGAAACGATCCGACCAGCATAAAATAAGCAAAACACCTTAAATGAAATTGCAATGATTCATTACATTTTTTCTCAGTGATGGAAAATTTAGTGTTGGGAAAGAACAGAAAAGTATTTGCAGTAGTAGGTATTTGTAGTAGTTCAGCCCCTCTAGCACAACATGCATTCCGTATCTACTCGCGCGCGAGATAAGCTACCTGTCACTTTTTGACAGCATTAATCAGACAGTGACAGGTAGCCTATCTCGCGCGCGAGTAGAGACGAGATGCATGTTATGCTAACCCCCCAGGTATCGGTATGCATGCGAATGCTCCCCCGCGATAGAAGGATTTGTTTGATCGATAAGGACCGGATCCCCGCATGCAGGCGCTTACGACCAGCCTGATGTCACGGTTTGTGAAATATCGACCGACTTAACGACCAATGAAAATGCGCCTTAAGACGACACTGCGCACCTTCCCGCTCCAACTGAGCCCCAACGCCGATACATACCGTCACAGGCCGGTACACCCGGCTATGTCCGGGTACCACCCGGTAGGTACCCGGGTATAAATCTGCCGCATCCGGCCGGTCGCCGCGCCGGTAGTGGCGACGATTATTCACCCAATATCGAGTTTTGGCTTCACTTGCTCGCTCCTAATCTTCAGTTTCGTCGCGACTGGATTTATGTTGTTGCCAGTGTGCAGTCGTCTTGTTGTGCAGATATACTTTACGCCTATGCTTATTGTATGTGAAAGCAAAATTTGAATTTCGAAATTATCAGTTTGCATAATATTTTTTATATAAGAAGGAATGTGACTGAAAACAGAGAAAACAATGCTTACGATAACTGGATTTATGTATATGTTGCTAATATCATAATTAGAATTGTATTTTTTACTTAATATATGTGTAACAGGTGCTACTATTTCAGCTTTTTCATCTACTTCACTAAGTCTCTCAATGCGTTATTAGACACACTATACGCAAAACAATTAACAGCACTTTACTTATCTTTAAATAAATTGTAACATTAACATTAACCTTTCGTGTCAACTCAACAACTCTAAACAAATTACCTACATAGGACATGCCTGCCTAAAGTACAGTAGCCACAATTCCAAGCGTCTCCAAATACAAATCACCAAAAATTATGATGAAAATTTTAAATATTATGGTGAAGTACTGTTTGGTGATTTGTCACTTTGATCCCCTCTTTATGTAAATCACCTAAATTATTGATGAACTGTTTTCTAAGTGTACATATTAAGCCAACTTTTGACCACGCGAGAGATGACTTGTTTTTTCAACCTATGTATGATCCACCAACACCTTAATCATAAATTACTGGAGGTACTACTGGTCCTTCCAAAAGTACATTCGCCACAATTCTAAGCGGCTAATGCGGCGTTCCATATAAATCACTTTGCCATTTTTGTTTTCAACGCACCGATAACTCTTTTGTCATAGGGTGATGTAGGAGTAGGGTCGATAGAGTTATTTATAAGCCCAGTGTTTTCTTTGGTAGGAGAAAATTTCCTTTCTGTTCGCTTCATGGGTCAGTGATCAGATTCGGTGGCGGTGCGCGACGGCTGCCCGGGTAGAAGGGTGATACTGAAATTCCGAACTTCGTAGTTAAGCAACTTGCTGAGTTGTTTTTTCTGGTTGTAAGGTGAACCTGAAAATGTAATAAAGATAAATAGGAAAGTAAATTTCTGCAGATTGATCTTCAAATTATACGATTTTTGACCGAATTCGGTCACTGCGTCTCCGTGTACTATTATCGCGAGAGAGTTTGATTAGTAATTACTCTTAATAATTGTACACATATTGAATGTATTAAGGTACATAGGTACTACTTCAGTACAAAGCCATGACTAACCAAGTTTCATGAATAATATTGTATTCCTCATTTCATCCTGAAATATTTGTGATATTTAAATCTAAGTATTTAAAACTGATCGGTTGAGGGAATTTTACCACCGTAAACTATTTGTTTGAGGAGGAAAATGTTGGCAAACTATTCACAGTTGTACATTTTCCCATATAGCCAATACAATTTGGAATTTTCCCTTCCGCTCTCACGACTGTGAGGCCACAGCCCCCGGGCCCCGCGTCGCAGCCACGCGGCTGCCCCTGCTGCAAGGAAATAATTGTTTATTTTCGACAGCCACATACTCCGCTAACAAACGACATAATATTGCAGCCCCTTCAGTGGTCGAGTTGATTTAAATTCATATTCATTTATATCATTTCAATGTAGTAGGATAATTTATTGACAGCCAGCAGTAGGTCAGCCAAGCGTATCCGCATAAAAATATTTTTTAAATCCAAACTGTGTACCTATAAAGAATATGTGCAGATTTTGGGTTTTGTGTGTTTTTGTTTTAGCATTGGATGGAAAAAGAGAAAAAGTTTTTCCTGACAAAATCTTGAAATTTCACCTGGCCTGACCTGGATAATTTAATTCGCAGTATATTATTTATTATGATTTGACCTATTTGCGGTAAATGGAGTAAATCATAACACCGTAACACTAAAAATCTAAAAACAATATTTTGCTTACTACATTAGTAGGTACTTCTGGCTTATTTAATCGGGCGCCAAGCCCAAGAAGATATCGGCATTCTTTATAACAGATTTACCAAGATTCCAAATTCACAATCATAATAATAGACGAGCATGATCTGCATGATTATGTACCTACTAATAGGATTAAAATAATCAAAAATGTTAGGGACCTATAAGCGAGCGCCTGTCAACTTGTAGAAGCTGTAAGATCGCCTAATTTCCTGAGCTACACAAGCTTTTCAACACGCGTTCTATGCTCTATGACATAAATAACATGGCGGAAAGCGGGGCATAGACACAATGGCGAATGTCGGGCTCACTCGCGAGCATTGTAGCGTGGCGCGGGAGGCGTTACGAATCAATGGAGGGAATTATCGGCACTGGGAACACCATGGAGCCGGCGTTTAGTTAAATATAGGTCAGAAAGAAGAAGACTTTTCTTACTGCACAGTAAATATACTCAAAAACCTTATGAAAACATGCTTTACTCTTCCATATCCAGAACGTGAAACAAAGCCGTTTCTAGGGTTCCGTACCCGAAGGGTCCAAAAAACGAAACCCTATTGCTGTGGAAATTCTGACACGCACTTAGCCGGTTTTTTTTCAGTTCGCGGCGTACTCAGTCGAAATAGCATAATCTCGAAATGTTGGTGACTTTGATGAAATTTGGTACGAATGTACATTGCAGGCTATGTTTTCGTCTCACAAAACTCCGCTCTTCTAGGACCGCCGCTATCTTGGAAAATGTACATCAAATTGTGTTAAATTTCTCCTGAGCCTGATTACGTGTTGGTATATATTCAACATAGCGGGTGTGAGAGGACGTCAACTCTGAAATCATTGTTTTGCTTGTAGTACTTAATTTACCGGGTGGGTTTCAATAAACGTGACAACACTCTAGATAGCCCAGGAACACGATAGTGCTACACATTATAAAATTAAATATAATTGACGCGGGACGTATTATTAAGACATAATAATTGAATGACCAAAAAATTTTTTGGGTATAAATGGTATCAAAATGCAAGTTCCTGACACACGCTCACTGAAACCTGTGTTTACATACCTTAAAACTTGAACTCCGGGGACCATGAGGATAAAACGCTACCATGAAATATATTCCTTTTTAATTTTTTAAATCCATTGTTACGTAATGAAATGTCAAAGTCTAAGAATTTGGGCTTTCATTAGTAAAACAAAATAATTTTTCACAAAACTTTCATCGAAAGAATATTGAGCATAATTTAAAACACACTTTTACCTACGGTTGTAGTTTAAAAATTATGGTATAAAGGCCGTCTCCATGCCACCCCTTATGCCAGATTAGTTCGTCCCACACTGCGTATCGGTTGAAGAGGTAAATGAAATGCTATTCGGAGGGGAAAAGTTAAATTACCTACCAAATTTGAGGGTCAAAGAAATAAGTCTTCTGCAGGCACAACAGGGAGGTCGATTGATTTAAATGTGAACTATTGTCTAAGTATACACAATAGGTGCAGAGGTTAGGGTAGAGGAACCGACTAAAAATGGCGTAGGGTCCGATGGTTAGAGATGGTGAAAATACTTGTGCTATAAATTGGCATAAGTATTCGATACCTATTGACATTTGAAGGGTCTATTCCTATCGAAGTTTCGTAAAAACTGTATGTGAGCGGTAACTGCAGTGTAAGGCACAACTGGAAGATGTGGGTTCGATCCTGGCTCGTACCGTTCAGTATTCCGAAAAAAACTACGTAGGTACGTAACATCATTTCGGTGAAAAATATCATTAGTTTTTCGGTGAAAAACATCGTAAGGAAACAAGGTCTAGTTTTATACATCTAGGTTCGAACTTGGAAGGTAGATGGCAGTCCCTTTCGTAAAATCTATTCTCTAGGCTAATAACCAGAAGATACAACCGGAAAAACACTAGAAGGATGACGATGTTTAGTAAAACTAAGCTGCTTCTCGTTTTACGGTGCCAAATCACGAAGTAAATCAAGGGTTCAGATATATGTAGTTGAGGCTAAAGGGCGTATCGTATACTGCAGTTTTCTATTTTCCGGGTATATATATACCTACAAGAAAACACGACTGTTTTGTAATTCTCAGCTGCTACGGTTTACCAGGCTTGCAATGATTGAGTTGTACATTATACGTATCATTATATTTATTCATTTCCCCTTGTATCAAAATAAGTGGAGTAAAACATTACTCTTCACCGACAAACCGCGAACTAAAAGTGATCGTATAATTTACTTGTTAAGGTTCAATTTCGTGCGCATGCCGAAAGAAACTTTTTGTTGTTCTGCGTATAAGTGGTCGATGTTCAATTTATGGGAAAGCAGCTTAGTGGGAGCCCTTGGGGGTTTCCCACTCTATTTCTTAAATCGTTGTATTGTTATTTGGTATGTACGAAGGGCGAGTTTCATTCCTTCAAATGTGTAATTATCTGCTCATGTCTAAGGTTTACTTGATAATTACAGATACAATGAAAAAAATAACCGTGATTTCGCACGCAGCCCAAGCCAGGACAACAAATGAACTGTCTGGTTTGCTGGTCTAGCAGCCTACCACTAGGCAACCCTGAACACTACGTCATCACAGTGAATCTTTGCCTAGCATTCTCAGCCGCTACTTTAGTCTCTGTAAGCTGTGAGCCTTTGATGAAAAAGGCATGCCTAAAGTCTTTGCACTGCAGATCTACTGATTCTTCTTTAATTTTTCGTCTACGGTCAAAATGGCGTTTGTCAACATGCTACTTAGGTGGATTCTTATCAATTAGTTTTACAAAATAAATTTATTTGTCTTACCCCTAAGTTCTACCTACCATATTATGCGAGCGTCATTGAAACCATTTTTTACCAAAATGCAAGGAGCTGGAATGACTAATGACGTCCAATAAAATAGCATCAAGACCTTTTAAAAACGCCGCGCTCATTCTGACAAATGCGTCACATTACTGCAATTTACCTGTAGATCAGAAGGGTCGTAATAATGACCCGTTTAGCGCTATCTAAGATCGCAACCACAGGCCCTACAACGCATCCAAAATTAAAATTCGAACAACATAATCTAAGTCCACGAAAACGGTTTAAAAGTTAACTCAGACAGCAGTCTACTAATATTAATTCCTGTTGTTTTTGCAGGAAGGTTCAATATTAGTTGTAGTTTTTGTAAAACACTGAACATCTGCTTGATACGTCGAGTCGGCTTGCGCGCGAGCATGTATGGAAAAAGAGGCGAGAACAGATGCGACATGTTGGATTCTTTGAGCAGATGCTTAATCCTTCGAATGTCTAGGGTCTCTGCCCGGAGGTGACCGGTTCTTGTTGCTACTTACTTTTAATGGGGTAGCATTTAACGAACCACCAAATTAGTTGCCGAATGATGCTCTAAAAAATTACATTGATTACCAAAAATACTAGATTCGCACCAAATTTTCAACTCCTTTTAAATATAAAGTGCAACTCAAAGAAGTAACATGTCGATAACCTATTAAATTTAATTGTTACCAAATAAATTAGTCACTAACCAAAAATACTTAATGATCACCTAATTTCAAACACCAAATTTCATATAATTTACATCCAAGTATTTCAGGGCTCGTAATCCTATTAAAATTATTTACACCCAAATAATTCTTTCGATACCCAGAAATACTACATGATCACCAAATTTCACGCGGCAATTGTTTTTTAACGCCCCACGCGCAAAGCAGTTCCAATCTAGTCTAACCTCATTGCTAGCACACTGATGCGGTTTTCTATACGGTCCGTCTCGCTCGCACGTCGCACCGCGTGCGAGCAAGACAGCGCTAAATGATTTTATTTTATAGAAGCTTCAAAATTTCTGTAATTTTAATGAGACACGTACATAACATAATTTAATTTAATATCTTTTCAACAGTGCTTTCCGTACTGGTCGCATACAGCTATTTGTTCTCAGATGTTTTTGCCTCTACTCTATTCGCTGATAATCGTCAATTTGCCTAGGTAGTAGTATTTTTCTATGACATCTATTTTTATTTCAAACTAGTGGACATTGGAACAGTATTGACGGATCTCCGCTGGCGCGGAGCTCCTATTTTGAGTTATTTTGGCCCTTCGGGCCGATGCAAAACTAACATAACCTAAACCTACCTATACCTATTTCTACCTATTAACTTCCTTTAATTTTTCCATGAAAGTCTATCTAAATAAAATTAATAAAGTAAACTCATTTGAGGACCTTTATCCATTTTCATAACAAACTAACAATTTAATAAATCAATAAAACTCATTTTCAAATAAAAGTTTTCAATCAAACGCGCTCACGTCAACGCATTAAAAAATTAATAATAAAACTTTTTGCAGTTTGTAAACCATCAGCAATAGGTAGTTAGAATGAAACAGCAATAGGTACCTTTCACTCTAACGACAATTTGTATTTGATTGAGTGAGATAGCAGTATACGTGTTATTATTTCACACAGCCACATTGCGCGTTGTTTTTTAAATTAATTTAGAATTTTACTTTCTAATGTATAACATTTTGGAAATGACTAAAATATTTATAGTGCTAAAAACAATTAATTTGTAACTGTTTACTAAAATGTAGCATGCGATGTGTATAATATTTGGATGTAATTCTAATGAAAAAAGGTGCATGAGATTAGGTGGTAGTTTAGTGTTTTTGGTGGTACTTGACAATTTTTTTGATGCGATTATAAATTTATAGGAACGCAATAAGTAAAATAGGTGCAAGTGCTGCAAAAATAGGTAGAATATTTTTGGTGACTCGGAATTGCTGATCGATAAATTTTTTTGAGTGTTCAACCTTATTTTAGGGTTCGAAAATTTGATGATATCAAAAGTTATTTAGGTGATCATTTTATTTGTTCCCCCTTTTAATGCAATAGTATTGGGAATTGGGAACGAACTGTAATAATGGCCGCGGAACAAAAAAGATGGGTAAATCATGATATAATTTTGACATCAATACTAACTTTCTTGATATTTTTACGTTTCTCGTATTGAATATTACCTAAAATTTTATGTTTACCTAAATATAAATAATGACTATCATATCATCACCTAATTAGTAGATCGGACCGAAGCCTTTCGAGCCTAGTGCACTGCAATATATGTGAAGATCTGCTTATGATCACATGTCATGTAGAAATTCAATCCGAACTTATTTTTCTGTTCCTGCAAACTCCACAAAAATTAAATACTTCGCGGTAATAACTCATGGTACTTATACTGCGCATGTTACGATTCTCAACTAAAGGGCGCTATTTCTGTGACATTTTAAAAATCGTGCTTATCAATGAAGCTCATTTTGCTTGAATGACAGAAATGACCAAGCAGTTGCAGGGTTAAGGGCCCCTATAGACTTAAGTAACGCATCCTTTGTTTTTGTCCGATTCCTTAACCAATTGACCCTTTGACAATGCGGGTAAGTTACAAAATACATTATTACGCTAACAAATGCAGTAATTATTACTTATACTTGTCGTCTTTATAGTACAGTCAAAGGCATAAATATGTATACACTTTTGGACCTTATTTCAATGGAATAAGGTGAAAAAGTGTACACATATTGGTGCCCTTTACTGTACCTAATGACATTTACGCCCTACCGCAACATTTATACGTATGTATCATTCATTTGTCATATGTTGCCGCTGAACTAATTGATTTTTTGTAACATTCGCAATATTGTTTTCAATTAGCCTCAGCACCTGACTGTACTGGTAAATTAAATTCGTTTATTTTTGTCGTACTTTACGTGAAAGCATGAAACTAACTTAGCACGCAGCAATTTAAGCGAAAGTGATTATCAATGTTTAGATAAAACACTTGTTAAAAAAACCGACATGCAGCAGTAGGTAAGGCTCGGTCACTAGTCTAAGCGGCGCGGCGGTGGCGTGCGCCATACCGCATACGAGGCCGAACCCTAAGTCTTTTCTGTCTAACATTCTTGGGTATGGGAAACCATTACGAATATCTAACCGGCTACACTTCAACTTATTAAAGTATGGTAACGCCAAGATAACGTTTTATTATTGTTCAATTGTGACATGTCTCCTCTCCGGCATATAATAAGGATTATACATATTTACCTACGTAAACTCCACCTTTATCACTCTGTATTGCAACTGGCCTAGCATCCGTCATAAATTGAACAAGATACAGTTAAGTGCATAAATGTAATATGGATGCATACAACTTAGGTACTCAACTCAAAAACAACCGGCTCTTTTGACTGCGAATTGTGGCTCCTGTACAGTCACCAGCACCAATATCTGCCATTATAAAGGCAGCATAAATATCTGACACGTCCTTACGGCCCTACAAATAGAGTCGTGTCAGATATTTATGCCATCTTTGTTTGGGCAGATATTAATGCTGGTGACAGAGGTGACTTTTCCATATGTCTCTTATAAATATTTGAAAAGATCAGTGATTCGATACATATTTTTTCACTTGACGTACCTATAGACACAAAAATCATTTTGCTTACTTGAATTGGACCTCTTGTACCCATAGACACAGCCAGCATTTCGCTTGCGTCATTTGGATCTCTAACCGACAAGCAACAAACGTTTATTCGATGTACCCACCGTTCGACTAATTGGAACTAATCGACAAAAGTGGAACAATCATAGTCGATTAAAATATACGTTGAAATATGTAAAAAAATCTCTAACGAACTCTCTACCTAAACCGATTCTGATCGATTTCATGGTCGATTTTTCCGTCCATGGAAGTCGCCTGTCCGCTCTCCGGGTTAATGTGATAATGTTGATTGCGTATTGACATGCAACCATTGTAACATATTAAAATTAATATTTTATTATCTTGGAGGAATTCAATTAAACAATTAATTGTTACATAAAATAAATTGGAAAGTTATTGGTCGTTTGGGCAATCACCTTTGACTTGTGCTTGAGTTAATGTTTCGGTGATTAAGGCTATTCGTTTGTTGACGTTAACTTGTATGTAATCTAATGACATTCAATCAAGAATGTATGTTTTTAATAGATTCACATTAACAGTTGACAATGTGGAGAAATATTTAAAAAATAATTGAAAACTCATAAATATTATGACCAATTCTTCCGGCACTCTATTGCACAGTAGGTAAGCCAAGATAGTAGTCTGCTACTTTAACTACTGAATATACAAGTACCTGATAGAGTCGAAATAGATAGACTGTACCTCACGGTGGATTTAATTTGACTATAATTTATAAATAAAAAAAAAAAAAAAAAAAGAACACGATAAAAAAGATAACGAACAAATTCAACTACAATACCTACACTATTTGTTAAAGGGAACAAATAAAATGATCACCTAAATAACTTTTGATATCATCAAATTTTCGAACCCTAAAATAAGGTTGAACACTCAAAAAAATTTATCGATCAGCAATTCCGAGTCACCAAAAAAATTCTACCTATTTTTGAAGCACTTGCACCTATTTTACGTATTGCGTTCCTATAAATTTATAATCGCATCAATAAAATTGTCAAGTACCACCAAAAACACTAAACTACCACCTAATCTCATGCACCTTTTTTCATTAGAATAACATCCAAATATTATACACATCGCATGCTACATTTTAGTAAACAATTACAAATTAATTGTTTTTAGCACTATAAATATTTTAGTTATTTCCAAAATGTTATAAATTAGAAAGTAAAATTCTAAATTAATTTAAAAAGCAACGCGCAATGTGGCTGTGTGAAATAATAACACGTATACTGCTATCTCACTCAATCAAATACAAAGAATTGTCTGAAGCATAAAACTGCCGTCCTATGTCTAAAACCGAACTAAGCTGCTTTTTAGCAGTTTTCGATAGTTTACATGGGCTAAAATAGAAAGAACAGCTCTACCGAATGGTCTTGGAATCATATTTTTATCATTTGTAGTTGCGAAGATATGGAGTCGACCTACCACGTTAAGTGCATGATAATATGACACTTTACAATACTATAAAGTCGCTAACCAACATTACTACACTATAAGCAATATAAAAGCCCTTAGCTGTTGTTTAATTGAATAAATCACTAGCATGATTCATAGCTAAAAAACGGTTATTAGACAAAAACGCCGTTAAAGTCCTTTTACGTATATCTTAACTTTTTTTATGCATTAACTTTTTTATCAAATACTATACAAGAAAACAGTTACTACGCTTAAACACGGCTAAATACCCTTAGCCCTATTTTTGTAAGTATTTGCTTGCGATTCCTAATGAAAATACAACACTAAAACCTAGTAACTGTGATTTAGCCATGAATAATTACATTAAAAACAGAAGAATGCAACACTTAAACCCGGATAACCAGCAATGCTACACTAAAATGTAGCTAGGCGCAAAATATTATCCTCCCGATTTTACTTCATAGGGCCAGTCAGCCGAGCGACGCGTGCGCTTGAGGTTGTGTATAGTGGTGTAGTGAGTGATGGATGCATATTTCTCGTCTCAAAATGTCTCGAAACCGGAGGAAAGTATATAATATATCTCGCTATACATTTTTTGTGCACTATAATTAGCATATTGTCTACATTAGAAGTGGTGTAGGAAGATTTTTATGTACTTACCTAGTATTAACTTTCAACCTTGAATAAATATCATTTATATAGTTACCAATACTACCTACGTAATTGGTGAGATAAATTAAGCAGTATAGGACCATCCTTTGGATACTTTCCGCAAGCTAAGAAAACATTGCTCATTGTATCCGAAACAGACAAGCAAACAGCTTACCAGATCTTCAGGGGCATTATGAATGAATCTCGCTTTTTGGGAAGTATCCTTCAGAAGATTTCATAACAAAATTGTTTTAACAAATTCTTTTCCACAGTAGAAACAAATCTCAGAAATATCCAAAAACTCCCCTAAAGCGGACTGACAGCCCTAATCAAAAAAATTCAATTCCAATGGTCATTTTTACTACGAGTCCTGAAAATCTCCCATGAATTTTTTGAACCACTGACACATGCATTACGTAAGTATGATCTTCCTGCCAGCACTCTTTGGTAGTAATAAAATACACATAAAGGCAAAATCCGACCCACACGCCACTAACTTAAAATACGAAAATTCCAAGAAAGGTTGCACAGCTCTCACAGATGCCTTATTACTGTTATTAGAGAAGAAACAAATTGTCCTATCCGACCAAAGAAGGCCGTAAAGATAAATATGCCCTCAGTGACAAACTTTTAGAAACCATCCTAGCAAAAATCACCACTAACAAGAAAAGAACGATTGAAAGATCCATCGCATCCAAGACGAAATAGAAGTCCTCAAACCGGTCCTCAGTTATTCCTACAAAAAACGATCACTTTAACCTATCCCCACTAGAATTCAGATATGCGCCATCAATACGATACAACAGAATATCAAACTCCATGACACAGTCATAATTATGCGATAGCTGCGGCAACAGCCAATTCAACACTGATCACGCGCTCTGTTATACTTAAAACCGGAGGCCTAATCACTAGGCGAACTTGGCGTATGGGTTGCTCAGAGGAAGGCGTTATTCGATATCCGTGTTGTTAATTGACACCGACGCTCTTTCCTCCCTCTCACGTCCAGTCACATCTCTCCATAATCAGCGAAGATAAAAACAGAAAATACTCTAATGCCTGCGAAATACGACACGACTTTCACACCACTTGTAACATCAGGTGATGGCGTCCTTGAACTCTGAAATTTCTCTCTAAGTACCATACTGGGCTGGCTCAGAGCAAAAATCAGCGTCGCTGTGATATGTGCCACCAGTACGTGGATCCGCAGCACGAGGCGCCGATCCCTTTGCCAGATGGCTCGGGTTCAACGACGGCGCGGCCCTCCCGCGCATCGATTAAAACCATTTTTTATAATGTATATATCCAACTGCAGGAATATTATTAATAATTTGTAAGTTATTGAATAAAGATTTCACATTAAGTTTAATGAGTATTTTTCCCAAGGAGGATTTTTTCTGTAAACAAATACAATAAATAAATATGCATCTGCAACTCTCTATCCACGGTAACTAGTTAGTACCAGAAATCTGAGAAAGCACGCAAATGGTAACGACTGTAGGTACATAGGATGGCTTTACATGGCAGCCAAAGTTCAGTTAACATCTGTCTTTCGTACGGTGCAGACGCTTATGCTCTATTTAGATCAGCTACTTTCAATGATAATAATTTGCTTAATGGATGATTATATTCTGCACATTTTCTGCATGACTGCTTTTTTACTATTTCCCACTTACTCTGCGTTTCGGTTTGTGTACCCAGGAACGTAAATCAAATAATGATATTATTTTTTTCTTATAATTTTGACATTGTATGCAAATTTATATTGTAATTTTTCTCATGAAATAAATAAATCTAAAATCTAAATCTAAATCTATTATAATTCTGTAAGTCGCGCCGGTATGTAAGCCTGCTCTGCCATTCAGGTGCAATGGTTTACGCCCACCAACATTCTTTTGTCCCTTCCGTTTACATACAAAAGTGCAATACTAACTATACGTGGATACAGTGTATACAGTTTTGTTTTATTTATTTAAACAATTCAATTATTTTAATAACATACTTGTATAATAGTGCAACTAACGAGGTTTTTTGCCAAAAACACTAAAACAATTTCAGCAGGATTACATGACTAAAACACAGTTAGAGGCGATGGTTCATCATTTAACGTGTTTTTAAATTAGGAACGCATACACCTTGCTTGAATGTTTGCAGTTATTGCATAGCTACAAAACGGTTAAAGTCCAATAACGTGCTTATTTAAAGTTTTTCAGTGTAATCTTTTCCCAATAACAAATACTATAAACTCGTTAAGTGACTTAGCCGTTATTTAGCTATGTTTTGTTTAGTATGCGATGTTAAAGAACGGCTAAGGTATACTTAACGGTGTTTTAAGTGTAATATCGTTGATAGTTTAGTAATTATTTGCAACACTAAAACACAAAAACCTTTCTGTAAAAAAACCTATTCATTATTTTACGAAATAGTGCAATAACAATGGAAGCACAAATTTAGTTTGAATTTTTATATAAAAGAAATCTGGAATAAATGTACACATTTCCTAGAAATATTGGTTTTAACGTTTTTTGCTCATATCTCAAAACTATAATTTGTGGGTTAGTTTGGTTTTAGAAATAGGACGGCAGAAAACCTATTGATATGTCGTTAGAGTGAAAGGTACCTATTGCTGTTTCATTCTAACTACCTATTGCTGACGGTTAACAAACTGCAAGAAGTTTTATTATTAATTTTTTAATGCGTTGACGTGAGCGCGTTTGAATGAAAACTTTTATTTGAAAATGAGGTTTGTTGATTTATTAAATTGTTAGTTTGTTATGAAAATGGATAAAGGTCCTCAAATGAGTTTACTTTATTCATTTAGATAGACTTTCATGGAAAAATTAAAGGAAGTTAATAGGTAGAAATAGGTATAGGTAGGTTTAGGTTATGTTAGTTTTGCATCGGCCCGAAGGGCCAAAACAACTCAAAATAGGAGCTCCGCGCCAGCGGAGATCCGTCAATACTGTGCCAATGTCCACTAGTTTGAAATAAAAACAGATGTCATAGAAAAATACTACTACCTAGGCAAATTGACGATTATCAGCGAATAGAGGCAAAAACATCTGAGAACAAATAGCTGTATGCGACCAGTAAGGATAGCACTGTTGAAAATATATTAAATTAAATTATGTTATGTACGTGTCTCATTAAAGTTACAGAAATTTTGAAGCTTCTATAAAATAAAATCATTTAGCGCTGTCTTGCTCGCACGCGGTGCGACGTGCGAGCGAGACGGACCGTATGGAAAACCGCATCAAGTGCTAGCAATGAGGTTAGACTAGATTGGAACTGCTTTTCGCGTCGGGCGTTAAAAAACAACTGCCGCGTGAAATTTGGTGATCATGTAGTATTTCTGGGTATCGAAAGAATTATTTGGGTGTAAATAATTTTAATAGGATTACGAGCCCTGTAATATTTGGATGTAAATTATATGAAATTTGGTGTTTGAAATTAGGTGATCATTAAGTATTTTTGGGTAGTGACTAATTTATTTGGTAACAATTTAATTTAATAGGTTATCGACATGTTACTTCTTTGAGTTGCACTTTATATTTAAAAGGAGTTGAAAATTTGGTGCGAATCTAGTATTTTTGGTAATCAATGTAATTTTTTAGAGCATCATTCGGCAACTAATTTGGTGGTTCGTTAAATGCTACCCTTTGTTAAAATGAGCTCCATGTATTGTATAGTTACAATACATAAGTCTACAAAAGCACGGAAGCGCTCCCTGTGTTTTACTTTTGGACATGACGTCAACAGTGAGCCGTCTCCTTAGGTACTCTACATGGGCCATTGCCACGGACCAACGAAAAATATGGACCAAATACACATGTGTTATTTTCAAACAAAATTGTACTTTCGGCGGCGTCAACAAGGCGCCTTTCCTGAAGCAATAAAAATCGTCTTTATTGACATTAAAGTTCAGATTCAGATTCATTTGTTTCATTAATGTAAATTTCAATATAAAGTTCAAAGTTCAAAGTGTTTTATTTGTTAAACATAGGCGAAACTGTCACAACAGTGTTGGAAAATACATATAATAATTTTACACTATCTGTGGCCCGTGGGCGTACAAAAATTTAATAGAAAAACTTACAACTAATAAATTTAATTGAAAGAGTCAAAAGAAATAAATAAAAGTTATAATAATAATAATAGTGATTTTTACGCCATATTTAAAAGAATCGATAGCTACTTACTAGGGAGAGTAAACTAAACAAAACGACTCTGATGTGCAAAACTATAATAACAACTTAGTGTATTGACATATACATATTATTATATCACTGCTGATAATGGACAAAAGAACAAACAGTAGAGTTCTAGAAAAATGATATAAACCGATAGGTATTACAATAGGGCGGATCGCTCAATGCATGAAAAATTTTTTTTTCACGGTTTTCAAAAACGATGGGTGCGATTTTGATGCCTCTTGTGGAGGCCATACTTGGAATAATAATCAAAAAAATATCAAGTATTGGTAAGTGTCTCCACAAAGCGATTGAAAGATTTGAAAGTAATGAAAAATACATCTAAAAAAGGTGTTTTGGAACCTAACTATTTAGTACTAAATTGGTCATGTATATTATTGTATATTGTTATTAATTACTTTTTATTAGTTTTTCATAAAATTGGACCTATTTTCATTCATAATACCTGTAGAGTTATTATAAATATCGATGAGGGTACATAGCAAAAACAATGCACCAATGCAATGTTATGCGCGACTGTGCGTGACTTCAACTCTGGTGAAACTATCTATTGGCAGGGTGCAAAGTGGAAATTTTAATTTTTTAAATCATAGCTTCATGTGCGAAAATCGTTCGTTTATTTTTATTTTTTGATAGCGTTGTGGAGGCACTTCCCATTATTTGATATTTTTTTTATTATTTTTTAAGTCATTTGCACCCTATAGAGCACCAAATCCACACCCATCGTTAAAGGATTTCTTAAGTTTAGAAAAATGATCCGCCCTAGTATTACAATCTCAACAGTTTGGGAATTGAGGCTAATTATAGTTTATCGCGAATAAAGTAAAATATCTGGGCGGCGTTTTTCCGGGCATGAGACCTACCTAGATCGATTGCGCGTCCCCGGAAACCCCCACATACCAAATTTCATCGAAATCGTTAGAGCCGTTTCCGAGGTCCTCGAAATAAATAAATATATAAATAAATAAATATACAAGAATTGCTCGTTTAAAGATGTAAGATAAATAAATGTCACTGCTAGCTTTATTTTTAACAGTATTTTTATTGCTTTGTCATTGGGTCTGTAAATACTTCGCCGATTCAGTCCGGTCGCTCGAAGCAGTCTAACGTAGCTCGTCTAATTCTTGTAAAGTAAAATAAACATAATTATCTGTCCTGTCCCTAACCCTATGTTACAAATACACACAATTTATATACACAGTACACACGTGCAAGAGTCGCATGCAAGTTACAGTAAACATAATGAGCCCAATAGATACCAAACGTTGCATTAAACTTGGGAATCGGATTTAATCTAAAACTCCTTGTTCAATAAGTACCTATAAAAACGTAGTCCTAGACACCAGATCCATACGATCTATGTCACTGCCGCCACGGGCTATTCCGGCCGCGCCCTGGATATAATATTTATGAGGGTTAGTACGTTTTCACTCTATAATTACGTATCGATTCGAGCCCCTCGTGACGATGCCCAAATATTATTCATAATACGACCTCTTCAATTACTAGTTTGTAGGTGGGTCGGGTGGGGTTATTTACTGCGTTGTTACGAAAGATTTCGACTGCAAATGAGCGGAAGCTCAGACACGCAACCGAAACAGGTTAAAACTAGTTTTTTAATATACTATTTTTCATGTCCTGTTTTTTATTTGTTCATTTAGTGTTCATTCCACATCGGGTTTGAAAATTAATTGAGTTGTTATTGGCATTGTTAGAAAATTTTAAGTTTGTATGTCCTACAGTTGGAAAAGTTAGTTGGGTGTGCAGCTGGCTGTTCTTGAGGCGTATGTAGGTATCATCCGTGCCGGCCTGCCCCCTGTACCACAAAACTTTACAAGCATACAATTCGACAAATTTGTCAACTTTTTCTATGGAAAACTGTACAATTTTGTCGAATTGTAGACTTGTAAAGTTTTGTGGTATAGGGCCTGGTTTAAAGGCGATTTTTCAGGGCCAGAATGAAACTAAACAACCCAAAATTCTATTACTTTGGTATCTCATAGCATAGTATGTAGGTCAGTGACGAGCGTAAGGGACGCATTATAAAATATGTTGGTAGGTAGCACAAAATAATGTGGTATAAAATGAAAAGTAATATATATTTAAAAAAATATAAACAATTCGATAGCGCGAAGAATACCTGTTTGTTTTATTTATAGTATTGTTATCTCCGTTTCAAGTTCATTGTACGATTTCAGTAGCCTGTTTTAAACAATACTGCACCGCATTGTAAAGATCAATGCACAAAGATAATACGCGAAAGTGAAAGCGCCCGCGACATTGGGTCCCGTTGCCGTACCTGTTGCCTTATTTACGACCCAAAACAAACGCTTTATCTCGTAAAAGACCCATAAACCTGGCTGTTACCCTCTTGCATAACACGTTTATTTATAAACAAAAAAAAACATTTCAAGGTCCATGCGTAATGCATTTAAGTTTAGTATGAATTTGTCTGTGACGTTTTTATTTTTACGTAACATTGTTTATAAACAATAACATTTTCAAGGATGCGGCCGGTGGGCCAACTTTGGATTTTAGTACGAATTTTGCGACCGCTCGGTAAAGGTGCGCGCATTCAAATAAACGTCGATATTTCATTGAATAAAATGATAAATGCTTTATTAAAATTCAGCGGGTACACGAATCGTTAGCGGCCCCGATTTACGATATAGCTTTTAACTGGTTTACGTATTGGAATGAAATCGCCATAAAAGTGGATGGATGGGTTGTAAATACGCATATTATGCAACATTTGTGGGATCGGTGACTTCTATACTGAGCTCTTTAAAATGGTATAACTATAATTGATTCATAATATCGTGATAAGTGTTGTTATTTCAGTTTGATTAGTGTAATTTGTGTAATGGATTTCATAAAATATAAAAGGTAAGCGATTAGAGTACAAAAATAATAAAAAAAAACTAAGAAAGCTACGCGAAACTTTTCTCTGTATCATGTTACTTTCTATACGTAAGTAGGTACAGTCAAGGGCATAAACATGTATACATTTTTGGACCTTATTTCAATGGAATAAGGTGAAAAAGTGTATACATATTGGTGCCCTTGACTGTACCCTACCCTACGATAAGCACTAAATTGATAATATATTCGGTTGAAAATTATTTATGTGTAAGCACTTAATTGTACACAATAATAGGTGAAAGGGCAAAGTCGAACTTAATACCTATGACTAAGGTATCTTTTCTAGGTAACTTTTGAGAGATTGAGTGCAATGAAGATGTTTACGTAGGAGTCACGAATATTATGTTTGCTTCAATAGCCGTTGGTCGCTCGTTGACAGAAGGCGGTCATAAATAAGGAAAAAAATATTTATATAGGCGCTGTGCGAAGCGTAGGTACCGTAGGAACACATACCGGCAACGAAGACCATCGTCATTACAAAATATCAATTGTGCAACACTGACCTTAAACTTAAACACACGTGCATCAATGGGTCTACAAGATTATTCAATTTAATCCTACTTGGTACATATTAGCAGACACTACGCTACCTACATACTCATGTATGCCAATAAGTAGTTCAACGTATTCCGATCCGAAACTCAAATTCAATATCCCACCAATCGCTACAAAAACGGATCTCATCTCACGACAAAAAAATGCACAAAAACCGTTTCTAACGCTAAAATGGCGTCGAGCGAGTAGTGAGGAGAGTGGGGACAAAAAACTAATAATAACAGCGTGTCACCCCATCTCCTGTCGTGGTCCCATGCCGCACCTACCCGCCGCCACTCGGATGCCTTCGAAATTTAGTTCAGATTAAACTATACAGTTTAATATAAACTGTAACGACTAAATATTTAATTAATTATTTTATATAATTTAAGCTGGACCAGCGAAATGATAATATTGCATGAGTTGGAAATTTGTGGGTGTTTAAAATTAAATTGGATATAGTTACTCAAAACATTAATACACTTTTTCAATTACTTACCTATGGTATATTACTTACGAGTAAATAGTGTAATATTAAGTTGATTATATCGAGCTTAGAATACGTCAGATAGTTTGCACAAATAGTGTAGTATTGTAGGACGGGAAATTAAATACATATTTAATTACTATTGTGTCTCATAGCAACTGCATTAAACTTTGAATGTTAATAAATAAACTCCAGACAATTTATCATACATCAGATGAAACAAAAATCATGTAGCCACAGTAATTATAAGCGGGGCTAGTGTGCCACAGTCACGAGTCGGTCTATCTAAGGCTGGGAAGGCTAGAATCTGCTTGTTAGCTCGGCTATATAGATATAAGTGTAGGTGTATCGTGGACGGAATCTGATTATATCATCGCCGCTGTGCATTAGGCTGGGGCGCACTGAGTCTTTTACTTTAAATAATGTACCTACGTGGAGCTTCGCTTTAAACATTTATTTAATACAACGACGGTGGTAAGCAAGTCTACGGAAACCGCAGCCTATAGACTGTAATTGCCATTTAAATACAACCCGCTTTAGTTAGGTGTTATATACTTAATTTTGTTGTGTAACTTAAATTTATTAGGTAGGTAATAGTTACATTACATAAACATCAATCCAATATTTCTGATTTATAATTATTGTACGTATTCCTCGTATTTGTACATAACTAGTCAAAATATTTACGGCAAAAAAATGCATTAATATAATAACTATCTGGCCAACTTGTTGTCCAACCCCCTTAATTTTACTGCACCGGAAAACTTTAACATATTATATATTTTTATGTTACAAAAAGCATTATGATGACATTAAAAAAGTAACAACGAACATATAATTTCCATTCCGAACTCATTTTAATCTCATTTCCGTCACCAAGGCCCCGGATCGTCCGCACCTATAATTTGGCCCGATGTGCCACCAACCCAACATTTAGACCGTGAGTTAAGGCGGCCGATAATCCTGGATGTAAACACGCGAAACACGATCGCCCCCCGACCGTGTCGCCACGGAATAACCGCCCTGGAAAATAAAATAGAGGATAAAATAGCTTACTCTTCCATAAATATCACCATAATATAATCATTGCTATTAAGTTTTGTGTGCCAGGAATAACTAAGCTATCTAATTGCTATATTGATGATTGTTATAATGATGTAGGGTGTACTTCTTTTGCTGAAAAATGTTTCCTAGAATGATTTGTTTCGCAGAATTTTAGTTTCACAGTTAGAAACTTTTTTTTTCAGAAACTTTTTTTTCAGGAAGAATTGAAATTCCATTTTGTAGAATCCAATTAGATTTAATTTACCAGAAAAGTAGGTTAGGTTTGAATTGCGACTCTATATTATAAAAAAAAAACAACGGGTTGCACTCCGGGAGTGCCGGCAGAAGTGAAAACTCAATAAAGCTAGTAAATGGGTCATTGTCAGATTTAGGTGCGTGTCTTTTCGGTGGACAGGACATGCCAAAAGTTAAGGGCTACAAAGCTTAATTTTCGATTCGAGATCTGATAACCCGCATAATCTGTAATTCCGTGTCTATAAATCCATATAATAAAAACGTAAATTACATGGACACAAGCCGTTAACTATTGTCCACCGAATTGTCAGTCGGAAAAACAACTTTTGTTTTGTTTTTTTGTTTTGTTTTTCCGACTGACAATGACCCAAATAACAAAGATATTCATATCGGTATCTGTATCCGTATCGGTATCCGTATCTGTACTGTACTCATACTCATGTTCATATTCGCATAATCCATTTACATAATATGTCCCGAGTATCATTGTGTCTTACGCATCTAAGACCAGGAACCTGTACCACAATACTTTTCAAGCGTACAATTCGACAAATTTGTGAACTTTTTCTATGGAAAATGTGCAATTTTGTCAAATTGTAGACTTGTAAAGTTTTGTGGTATAGGGGCCAGCTGAGTTTAGCTGAGTTGACACCTCCTAACATCGCAATCACGATTACTAGGAGCGGTCAACTAGCTGGTCTTAGAATCTTAGAATCTGTCGCGAGTTCAACAAATTTTCCCCAGTACAAAAGTGCTCAGAGCCGCTAAAGAAGTTTTCACTTCAAAAATTGTAAGCAATACTACCTATTTCCCATTTTTATTTCTTTAGATTCGTTGAGTGTGCTCAGGAACTCCATGAGCTCATACCGCCTTCCCCCTTCTTCCATCAGATATCCAGACGACGTACGACTGGCTACTTTCATTACCTGGTCAAAATCATCTTTTTTTATGTTTACTGGTTTGGCATTCGAATGGCGTATGTAGGTACTTCCGAGTTCAAATAACCTGGATCTTTTTAAGGTACGAGTGAATCTTCTGGGTGAGCTCGCATAAGCGTCGGCCTCATTTTCAATTTCAAAAAATATATATGACTGGTTAGAATTAGGCGTTTATTTAAGAAAATTTAATTTAGCTGTTTGCTCTAAGGAAGAAGCCAAATTTGGTGTATTTTGAAAATTAATTTTATTTTTTAGGAAATATTATATTATTAATATCTATTCATTTAATGTGACTCGTTTACTTTCTTTGTCTATTCTAACAGAATCGTGCTCTATCAAGGTCATAGGGGCCCCATTACCCTAATGTGCCCAGGGCCTCAAATTGATTAAAGACGGCCCGGCCCTGTGCGTTTCCGTTACTGTCACCCGGGGAGGTACCCTAAAAAAAATTTTTTTTAAAGATTTTATTCTACCGTTTTCTCCGCGTCATCGATATGTATACTCATGCCAAATTACAGCTTTCTAGTACTAACGGTTACTGAGAAAAACGGGGGTCGGACGGACGGACGGACGGACATGGCGAAACTATAAGGGTTCCTTGTTTACTACGGAACCCTAAAAACTGAAAAAATCAAATTACTTGAATTTCCCGAAACGTGGGGTAATCTTCAGGGGATTTTTTTATTATTTGTCGAAATCGAATTATAAACCGACTGAATGATGGGACATCAATTCTAAGCTGGCTTCTATGGTAGATTTATACTACGCGATTTGATCGGTTTATATGTAAAATGTTTGGAGGTTATTTTTGAATTAATTTACATATTTTTCCTATTTCATCAAGTGTCTCATGATATAACTTATGATTTAGCTCAGTAACTTGGTACCGGTGAGATTTTAGAAATAAACACGGGTCCAAAATGCAAAGAAAATGTACTTACGCAAATTACGCATGGAATGTAACATCCGCCTTTTTTCGGTCGAGTTTGCTTTTACAGCCCAACACTGAACACCCCACCATGTTTGCACTGAACACCCAAACACTACGGATCTGATAATTGGTAAATTATTATTCATTTAAACCAAACTTATCATTAATTCTCCATTTATAATATGCACTACCAAATATTGCCAATTTGTTTTGCAATCTTCTTGACACAAAACTTTGACACAAATACAAAATTTTTCGATCGGTGATAAGGACAAAACATCGCACTATTTTCTACTTCCTCTCATAGGAATCGCAATAAGGCTATCTTTCTCTTACAAAGCGTGTCAGGCCCTTGGTATTTTATCCATCACTCTTGGCCACTAGGTATTTTGAAGGGAAGTGTCACCGTATTTAGGGACAATAAGAACTACTTTCCATGAGAATTTATTTGAAATATGATCTTTACGGAAATCGGTCAGTCTGGCTATCCGATATTGGACTTTGGAAACGCTTTTTTAGGGACAATAAGAGCTACTTTCCATGAGAATTTATTTAAAATATGATCTTTATGGAAAATCTTAGGATTGTCTTAAAACAGTTAGAACCTTGGCTTTCTAAGAAGACCAGCTGGGGACCCCTCGTAACATAGCAATCACGATACTAGGAGGGGTCAACTAACCTGGTCTTGGAATTTATCGCGAGTTTATACATTTTTCCCCAGTACAAAAGTGCTCAGCGCCGCTAAAGAAGTTTTCACTTCAAAAAAATGTTTCTATGTAATTTTTTCTGTCTGCAAAACCAAGTACAACCATTGGAAAATACATAAGCGAATGAAGATGACGATGAGTTAAGTTAGTATAGGTATATAATATAACTTGCTTTGTGAAGGGATTAATTAGGACAAGGTACCGTGACTCAAACATGCCTACTTAAACATCATATTAAAATTACTACGGAACCCTAAAAACGAGTGGTCTAGCCTTAAAAACGTGTAAAAAGCCCGTAATAGAAACAATTGCACATTATTAATAACCCCGTAGTTAGTGAAATTAACATTTAAACATGTCAATATTAACATACAAAACTACTGGGTTGAGCGTATTTAAATAGGAGTCATTAATACCTAACATATCATGGCTGTTATTAAACGCTACAGTTTACCGTTTTTTTTGTAACTTCTGCATATTTTTACATTAATTTTGTATTTTTCAAACTAAACTATGACAAGATTTAAAATAGTTTCATTTTTAACACGTACCTATTTAGTCATTGGTATATGTAATAATTTAAGTAGCTAAATGCTTTTTTGTGTTACTTTATTTATTTTGGAAAAAAATGGTGCATCGTAGATTTAGGAACAGTAAAAATTGCACAACGTATAAAATAAATGTTCACTTTGATTAAAAATTGACAAATAATAAATCTAGCCCAGATCGCCATAAGTGTATAAAATATAAGTGTCGTTTTTAAGTTAATTGTGTAAGTATTTTAAGAAAAATATTATTAAGCTGTAAAGAAATAACTTCATTTGTGTCTAGTTTATTTGCTCTTTTTTTACACCTAACTGGCAATACTCGAGTGTTACCTCCATCAATATTATCATCATCGATCTCTTCAACGTCAACGTCCAACAAAAATGCCGAGTAAAACTATGTTTTTTTTTATAACGCCCAAGGTAATTGACCGATACATCATAACAAGAACATATAGTTATAGCTAATTTATAACCCTACCATTTTCTCGGTACAAAAACTACACTAAATCGAGGTTGTTCACATTGTATTGATGCGCAAAATAGTTTCTGTTCGATTACACTTTTTATATTTATCAATTCATATTTCATCGCCGGGGTCGGAAACCATAAAGTAGGGCATATATACCTATGTATTATGACTGATAATCTGCTAGACTTTTTACACAATTTGAAGTATATTAGCACCTGGATATAGCAACTAGCAACAGTCAATGGACCGTTAATACAATATTACGTAGAACTAGACTCTAGCAAATTGTATAATATATTATTATATTACAATATATATATAAAAAAAAATAATTAGTGTTAGGCTGCCAATGTGAATTTACTAAGTATTCAAACATCCATTAAGAGTAGGTTAGGTAGTTAAAAGGAAGTAGTAAGAGGTTACGTGTAGTTTCCATCTCGATTTTGGGTATGTATTGTACTGTAAAACAAACTTACAGTAAGTACCTACGGTAAAAACAGAATAGTTCCTATTTTATATATGTATACACAATAGTGCGTACGAAGTATTACATGGCCAGTTTATTTTAAACATTTATGTACATTTCATACGTTAAGGCGTCGACAATCAGAGTGCTAAATTAAATTCAAATATCGAAGGAAGTCGCCCTTGCGTCTCGATGAGGTATCGATACCTTTTCATGCTAATATTTTACAGTACTTTTTTCTACCATAAACAACCATAATCTAATGAAAATACAGTTGAAATTGAGTATTAACGTGACATATAAGATACGAGTTTGAGGAAGTAAAGCACTTGATTTATTATATTTGTCCTACGCTTATTTCATTATTGCTTGGAGGGTGCGTTCTGGAATGGAACGCTCCCATTCAACTTTTTTAAACTGGGCTTAGGCTTTTAGGCCTAATGGGACGTTTTACAATGTTGCCATATGTTCAAAATACCAGGACCGTAATACGTACTACACTTACGTACTCGGTATTCCACAAGTACAGGTATGAAAAAAAAGTGATACGTTGATCATGCATGGTATGTAATCGAAGATTGCGTTGAAGGTTCAGACCAAAAATATAATATGGTGTGTTATTTTTTTTAACTTATTGTAATTATTATGTAAGTGTTACCATACTTCAATAAGAGTCAAAATTCATTAATATTTTTTCCTTGTTCCAGGTAATTGAGATATTTCATCGTAGGTGCCAGAGCTTCATCCAAAGAGGTATCTACACTTTTTCTGGTATAGTTCATGAATAAGATCATGTATTAGGCAATATATTATTATGACTTAGTCGTACCTATATAACAACTTTGCGAAGTCGAAAAAAGTAAGAAAGCTTATAACTCATCCGCTACTTACCGTAAAATCCTTCAGAGCAGTAAACGGGCTATGTTTCAAAACGAGACAACCCGAGAGGGTTAAAACGTTATGTTAATAGAACGAAAATCGTTTTCAAACTAAAAGCGCCCAAAACTTTTTGATGGCCTCCAGGCGAGATCACAGTACATTTCGTACTCCAGAAGCATTCTTCGACTTCATAATTCCTTATCTTTTTCTTAAAATTATTTACTCTTTACGCATACAAAAACGCATCAAAAAGTTCACCTATATTTTTATTTTTTTATTTAATTATAAGTTACTTGTCTATTCTGAAAATATTACGTATACGCGGTATCGGTTGACAAACATTTATGAATAGAAAGCAATGAATGGATATCTGTCTCGTTCACACTCGCGAATAACTTTATCAATCTTACACGAATCGAACAATAGCGGCGCATGTTTGATTTACTTATACAGTCGCTTAGTAGAAACATTACGGATAATTATACGCCGACCGAATAGACTTAGTGCTTTCGTGATATCGTAAATTCTAGAAAGATGGTAGGTCGCGGAAATATTACCGATACTGACAAGCGATACGATGTAAATTGAGTTTATAGATTTAGACTTAGATTTATAGTTTTACTTACATTATAATATATACACGGTTTTAAGGATGATTCACAGTAGACCGTTCCGTGTCCGGCCGGGCCGGCCCGTTTTCTGATACGGACGCGCGACGGCCGTCGATTTCTTGTACTAGATTCCTTGCGGGCCGGCCCGGACACGGAACGGTCTAGCGTGGATCATCCTTTAAAGAACATTATTTCCTTTACTATTCTTATCCGATAACAGTTGATTTTTAGAAAAATAATAAATACTTCTGATTTAAAACATGTTACTGAAAGTACCTACAATTCGACTCGTGAAATTACGAGGATACAGAAATTATACACAACTAAGTATCAAATCGAAAAAACAGGAATTTAGCCCGCACAATTATACGTATGACCTTAATTTAGTCGAACAACTAGTGAAAGCAAGCCTAAGCAACATCGAGATTGCGACTAAAGTTTAATTTTGAAAACTATAACAAATACTTTCCAATGCCATAAAAAAAACGCATATCGAAGTGTCAATTGGGCAAATCCCAAGACGTCACGCTCGTGCTACACGTCCACAAAGCCGAACAGAAGTAGGAGCTCAGCTCACGAGGTTTTCGAGGGTGGGGCGGGGTGGGGGGTGATGGCTTGTATTGATTTAGTGCCGTCGTCGGCCGTAGTGTTAGGTAGGTACCTACTGTCGCTTGGCTTGATGCGCTTTCTTTGCGAGTTTCGAGGCAGTGTTGGCTGATGAGTGAGTTTGGAGAGAGATGCCATGGTTACGCTTATGAATTACGTTGAGTAATAGGTACTCATTTAATGACATGTACAGTCAACCAATTTGATTTCTAGGCCACATCGTATCTTGTCACAGTGAAAATCAATATGAAAGCCGCTGGAGATCTTATATCAATGTCACTGTGACAAGGTACGAAGTGGCCCAGAAATCAAATTGGTTGACCTTACGTTAAAATAATAAAGAAACCAATATAGCTTCCTAAAATTACCTAATTCTACAAAACGCCAAACGGCTAGTTTTGAGAGAGATTGATTTATTCAAACAACAAGTTAACTGTAAAATAACTGTACCTAAACTAAGGCCCGGTTTGATCTATTAGATCAAATTTCAGATAAAATGTTGGTTACTCAATATGACATAACTTAGCATAGGATATAGACATAAAGTAACGGATTTTTACTAAACGAAGCAGAAAGTCTGCTTAACAATAATCGATTCAACATTTGGTTACGGCTATAGTGGAATTGAAATTACTTATTAAATGAGATGAGAACTTCAGAAGGCGGGGGCCATTGATAGTAAATTTATAATAAATTAATTGCGCAGTAGTTATCTCCGATGGGATCTTATTGCATCAAGATTGAGTAGAATTTGCTGACTTCATGTATTTTCGGATATAAATATCTCTCATTCATATTTAATACATATTAAATTATAACGCAGTATACCCAAGGCGCCAGACTTCAAATAGAGAGACTTCAAATAATTCACAATTGATGTTGTTGTGATATTTTGAATTTCTACCACATATCTAATGTACTTGTTAATTGCGCAAGACTGTACCAGAACATAATCCAATATACCGCTCCAGCCAAGCGCTTTACACCGCTGCACCGCTTCCCTCCCTAGGGACGGAACAGCGTCGAAGATTTAAATGGATATTTAACTTTAGTCTCTGAGAACCTAAACTCTATTGCCTTCCTCTTTTTCTCTGTTTTTTTCCGACTTGTGAAGCTTTTAGCAAATGTTTTTAAATCGTCTGGATTTTTAGCGCACCTTAAACTGGAAAGAAGTTTGTTTTGTTTTGTGAATGCTCTGAGTTCTAGGGATATTTACGAGGTTTGAATTTGTCTTATCGGTTTCGATGGGTAGGTAGACTCATGTTAATTTATTCATTAGACAAACAATACATATAAAAACAGTGACAATAATTAAAAGGTGATTTGGGGCATTTTTTTATTTGTAAGTTAGTTTATAATTTTAGAGTTTAGTTTTTAATTATTGTCACTGTAGGTAGACTAGATAGGTATCGATGAAATTCTAAATGCGTTGAAATGTACTTTCCACACTCATACATCCGTGATTAAATACTGATGCCAGTTTAAAATAATGCATTGCATGTCATAATTTAAAATCTGCAAAGTAATTGCAACCACATATCTATTTGAAGTTAAATCGTATATATGGCGTGGAATCATGTAATATTCTTATTCACTAAAGATTTTTGAAAAAAAAAAATTACGTATTTTATGCTTCGGGAAAATAAATACATAGCGAGGACTGCGAAGTTTATTTTTCGAGTGTTGAACTTTCTTTTCGGTCACGATTTCTTTTTCACAATCCGTTTAATGTTCTGAAACCAAGCGAAAACTTTCGACACAATGTTACTTACACTGTGTCTGCATAATAAACAAGTTTCGTAACTAATAAGAGTTCCCAAATCTGATTAATAAGTTTTATAATACGGAAGTTATCGTAAATAACTTCTAGTGAAAGCCATCGGACGAAAGCCGAATTATACTGTAAAATGTTCGATTCTCAGGTTGTATATCTGTGTATAGCTAGGCTAATACAATTCATATTATACAAGTTTATGCAACTCTATAGCTTGCTTTCATTAATGAATGTAGATTAGGATCGTACAGAGAGTTCACGAAAAATATTAAGAAGGACAAAATTTCTCCATTTATTTATTTAAACTTTAGTGCACTGCACTTTACACACTGCACTTTAGTGTACAAAGGGCGAACTTAACGCCATGGGGCATTCTCTACCACCGTAGGGCCAAACAGAAACTTGCAATTTCTATCGTTGTTAGTTCGTGATATGGCCGACATAATATCAGTAAATGTTCTGTATCCTACTTTAATTTATGACCTTTCAGTTTAATTTGGAATGGAATTATTATAATAAGCCGTATTTCCTAGAAACGATGGCTTGACCCTTGCCGAAAATAATACAAAGGAAAATAATTCCAGAACTTAAGTCCGTTATATATTTTTACTACTGAATGATAAAAGAGTTCAATGCCCCTATTCACAAACAACCACCTAGGATGTGTAACCTCAGGTCCTTGTTCCTATTAGGTCGAATCTGGCCTAAACTAAAAGTCTGTGTGTATGCTCAGGCGAAGTGTGAGATATCAGGCGACAATGTTAGGCACGTGACGCGTCGTGTCGTGTCGCGTGACATGTCGCATGGGCTGTTTTTCACAAACCGACTCACTCGTTTTTATATGGAAACTGACACATATCTGTGTTTTTGTCAGTTTCCATATAAAAACGGATGAGGGGTGTGAGGTGACATGTGAGGACGGCGCTTAGTGAATCATTAATTTGTTATTGTTTCAAAACTGAAGCTCAGAATATAAACTCAAAATGGACTATGTATACATTTTAACTGACATTGTATATTGTGAAAATAAATAAATCAAAAATCATATTCACGGCGCACAACAGCAAACCCAAGATGTCTCTGTTCTGTCTCTAACCTATGTCTGTGTTTAAAACATTTTACGATCCTTGCGGCTTGCTTACGCGCAGGTTTACAGCCTGTTTCGGGTTCGCTTCCTACTTATTTTAATTACCATTTTAATTGTTTTACGTCATGCGATAACCATCTCAGTTTTATTAACACTATTGTTTAAAATCGTGTACATACAAAAAATTGCGAAACTTAGTTCGTTATCTAAGTTAACTTATGTTTCTAAAAAAATGTTTTTATGTGTTGTTGCCTAGGCGAATGGAATAAAATAGCTTAGCTTTGTTCTAGAAATACAGTGAGTATGCATAATAATAATAAATACGTTAAACTGTCTAAACTTTATTTCATTTGATGAATAATATAAAAACAAAAGAAATTCTAAAGTCTAAAAGAGGGTGACACCAAATGTACTTAGTTTTAACTTCGCCCCAACTTCTCGGTAGAGACATGCAGGTATTTGCAATTCATACACCGCACCAACTTCACATTTGATCTTTTATTTATAACATAACTCTAGCGAAGTCTTTGTGGGGCGCTGGTGAAAATGTTATAGAATTTATACATGACAATCTGTCCTAATACGGACAGTATTATGTGATTGATATGTGATATCTAACAAAGGCAATTTTCCCATACGTAATTTATTTTCACTATTGTTTAAGTGCTAATGTGTCATTTTACTTTTAAATTGTAATTAAACAATGTGAACTGCATACTGACAGAGGTAAAGTTATGTAGCAGGTTTGTTGTTGGGTGATAGAATTGCAGATTGTCGGAATCGACGCCACTTCAGGGTATCCCGGTTGATTCCTAAACCACCTAACTCCAAGATTGGGCGTAGGCACTATTATTACAAAAGGGACTTCCACCTGACCGTCCTAATATCTCAAAAAGTGATATTTGACAATAAATAATAATAATGCTTTTCAGGTTTTGTCTATGGTTTGGTTGGACCATTGGCATATGCCGCATAATGAAACGCTTATATTAGGTACCTACGCTACGGTGTTTAATTTCTTTGCTCTTTAACAAATCTGATATTGTATTTCTTAATGGAAAGTTATTTTACGCGACTTGGTTGAACTTGTATTTTTGGTACATACCTATATTATGTTTATAATAGATATAGTATTTCTTTAAATAAAGTAATTTTTATTCATATTGTTACACCTAATAAGGGGCATTTATTTATACCTATTCCCAGGTATTTGGAAACATTCACATGAGGTGGGGTGAACTTCTTCATTTCCTTCTTTTTGTGATTTACACCAGTTGAGTTGGATTCGGCGAGGAGCGTTGAAAGCTTTACCACATCTAAATTTATATTATTTTAAACGGTTCCCCCAACGTTTGTCACGATTTTTTCGCCTACTCGTCTAATGAAAATGGATGAAGTGAATATTGTTTATTTAAAATTACCTTTAGCAAATCTGGTGTTGTCGAGTTTGAAAACTTGTATAGTGACATCATCGCCACACCTCCAAAGTAAAAATACTTATACATTTTAGATGTGACCTTAAAGCGGGCACACACGAATGGCCATATTATCTACAAATAATAAATACATTAGTGATATGGTCGTATTGCAGCCACTAAATTAGTTTGTTTTACAGTTGAAGCTTTAGTGCAAAAGAAGCTTTAGTGTATTAACAGCTCCCATACCTATGCTTCACAAAAATTTTTTTTATAAGAAAAGTGTACACTTTCATAAAAAATTGTGACACACATGCTTACAATAGAAAATAAATCAATACGTAAATAATAGCTATAAATATACATATATAGGAGATAACTTAAAAGTTTCAGAGGTTGACTAGAATTTATTGCAAACGAATAGTTTACAGATAGTATTTTTAAAATATGACAGTAAAATGATATACGAAAAATGTAAGGGTAATTTAGTTCTAGAACGACAATGTCAAATATATAATACTTCGATCGTCAATGCCTACCCGAGTTGGGATTCATTACGCAACAGATTAAAGGTTCGTTAAACGTGTGCGAGCTCATAATTTTCACCGTCTACTGCTAGGTACTGTAAGTATAGGTAATAATTATCTCACTCGAGAACAAAGTAAAAGTGAACAGGATTCCTTTTCCAGTTTAGTTTTCGCTCGGTTCGCGCCAAAAAGAATACCAGCGTCAGCTACCTACGTCTGCTATCCGGGGTCTCGGCTATTCTCGAGTGCTCTAGCTGTAAACTTACTACGGACAAGTTGAAAGAGAAACGAAGTATCTTTTAGGAAATGCGGACTTTCCTTTTACGTCATTTGTCTACCTATATACTAGCTTATGATACAGGTTAACTTAAGATAGAAATGTTTTGGAAAGAGGTGAGTAGATATAGATATATAAACAATTGATTATTTTTAAGGTTTCTGTACGTTCATTGTATTGTCTCGCAATCGAAGTGAAAAGTGGAGTGAACAACTCTGGGCTTAAAGCTATACTTCCACTAAAACTCGTAGTATAGTTCAATTTTAACTCTTTTCATACAGTCTACTACAACATTCAGAATTGAATCTTTGTAGCATCAAAAACAGTTTGTAAAACTGAAGACTGCCTTAAATTGAATTGGCAACACCCAAGTAGACATCACTTCCCGAGATTTAATCGTAATCTACGCCTTGAATTTACCAAAACTGACTTACTCATCTCGAAATGAGTTAATAATTCAATTAAAATTTCCCTTCGACTTGTCCTGGCTTGTTTCAAATTCGAATAAATCTTAGCCGGAGCGTTCTGACGGAAATAGCACTTCAGTTGAATGTAAATCTTAGTCTATTTAAGCATTCTTGGTTGAAAAATCAGAAATAAGCAACCAAATGTCACTTCTGAAATACGGATGATCGTATCGTATTTAAGCAATTGCCTAAAATAAGGAACCGTAAAAAATAGAACAGTCGCGTCCAAACGCGATTTAAAAGTCAATCTTAAATTTTCTTAGGTTTGCGAGTTGCGACTGCACGAAGGCACGTTAAGCCGTTGATCCAGGCTGCTGTCTATGACAGCAGTCGTTAAGCCAAGTTGGAGGCCTTCGGGCGGCTTGAGAACTTCTAACAGTCAATTTGCCCACTCACTTGACAAAGGGGGGTCGAAGTTGCACCACGTCCGTAGGGAAAGTACCCACCGCTACCCTACACGACACACGTGACCCCTGGGTGGTTCTAAAAGTGCAACAAAAACTGGCCACAGTACTGCACTGTCTTCTCGAAGATCTCACGGTTCAAAATAAATGCCATACGATAAATAAATAAATAATACCGGTCCAGTCCCTGATATTTTCATACTACGATTTTCTAGGTCTTCCTCTGCCTCATCTGCCTTCTATTTTCACTTCTATAATGTTTCTTTTAATTAACTTTACAACATAGAAATACATTTTTTTGCAATCTACAACCGCTAATATGAAAGTCGACTGAAGTAGGTAGAGTACATTAATTCAAAACCCGAGATGATGGATGCATACTACGCGTACATCATAATTTAACGGCCAAAAATCACAATAAAAACATAATTGTATACATCAAGTCAAGATTACACCGGTAATAAATTTAAAACGAGTCATAAATTACGAAAATTTAAGTAAATTCAATATTATCACGTGTCTTCACTCGAACAATCAGTCGTTCGCTATCTCAAAGTGAACAAGCTGATTGATCTAATTAGTAACCATTAAGCTCCTGATACATATTAATTAATCAGGCCACATGCAATATAATTTAATATGTTACAGTTTCTGAGCTGCTAAAGGCGGGAGGGTGTTAGTTGCGGTGTGTTTATGCTGTGTGCAGGTGACGTCACCAGAATTCTGGTGGATAAAAAATGTCCAGCCAGTTCGATGGAATCGATCGGTCGACCACACGTACAGTATGTAAACAACGTTGATATTTGAATGATACAATGTTTGCGAAAGGAAATGCACTACGTTGAACTGATTAAAGGTAAATGTATCCATTTGAACTTTATTGGTGTGTAGGTACTTAATTAATACAGTCATATTCAGAAAGCTGGTGGAGAGCGGAGGCTTTAACCAAATCATAGCTTCAAGATAAGATAAAGTAATTAAATAAAGTGAGGTAGTTTAAGTCAAGTGTCTGAGGTACTGGACCCGCGGCTGCATATTAATGGTGCGCATTAATCATCGACTTACAACTTACGAATCTTTGCCTTATACAAATTGACTGATAATTGTTATACCATTAAAGTTATTGTTTACTTAATGGAGGCATTAGCAATAACAAAACTCTAAATGACTTATCCAACTAACACTTCACTGTCTTCATAATGGCTGGTTATTTTTTAAATTCGAAGAGAACCTATTAATATAATGTAGATATTGTAGATCTATGTAGATTTGTTGATGACAGACATGATTTCTATACACATATAGACCAAATATTGTGCTCAGGGTTAATTTTTATCAAGTGAAATTATATAAAACGCCTAGTACAAATAAAACCAAAACACTTTTATTTTTCAAAATTACTGTTTACGTAGGTAAACGTAAATAGTTAATAAAAAAGTTAACCAGGTATTGCGAAAACAAGCAAAAAGTCTATTATCAAAGCGTTCGATAAAATCCAATCGATAAAACTATCGAACGAAAATCGACCGCGGCACCCAGTTAATCATGTTGGCGCACCTGCCTGCATACATATTCATTAGTTCGTATCGGTCTGCAGTCACTATCAATGACTGTTGCGGTGCGTTCATGTCGATGGAGTATTGTGGGTATTTAGTCAATCGAGGTTTCGTTTGAAATGAACAATTCGTATATGAACTTTAAGATCAATTTAATTTTTAAAAGTAAATCCAGTTTCTGCTGTGACATATTTAAAATGATTTGAAGAAGAAGAAGAAGAAGAAGAAACATTTATTTACTGCACAAAAGACACACAGATACAAAAAATAATAGACGTACTAAACTCAGAACATATAAAATAATGTGTGGTGGTAAAATAGTGTGTGTGTGGATTTGGTTAGTTATAAGTTGCAAGGTATCTAACAAATATTGTTGAAACAGATTTATAGATAAACTTATATGCATGACCTAGATTGTCATTGATTAGTAAAATTAAAGAACATTTTCCTCCGAGATCAGTTTCATTATGCAAGCACCCTTATGCATCAAGTAATATAAAGGGACAATCGAATTCAATGTATCCCCACTATGTCCCACATGGCCGTGTGTAGCGCCCTTCTGATTCGCCCCGACAATGCCGCAATCTATTCGATTGCGTCGACTTCAAATCGAATTTCGAATCGCGCGACATTAGGACAGGGTTCGTTTGGAATAGACACCATGTTTCTTTATTCGCGTACTAATTGTAACAAAACGTAGTGATCCATCCAATGAAAGTGATTAAAAAGAGACCAATGTAGAAACGCAAAATAAGAATAAAGTACTAAGTACGCCATAAAAATAACACATTGAGATGGAAATCTAAACATCTTTTACAAATTACACTTCTTCATTAGGTAGATACAAATGTATCGTATATAGCTATAGATGTATACGAATTCGATTAGGCCAGCGCTTATTGCACCACGACTCGGAAGTAGATAAAAACTCTTATTACAATTGAAAGAAAGAAACTAATTTGCAAAGAGCTTTCAAGCTACCTTAAGTCTCTGATATCACGCAACTGTATCGATTACTCCATTCCTTATTTATAGTCGTATTTTTCTTAGCGTAACGGACTCCCAATCAAACCGGAACAATAGGAACATGCAAATAACACCAATTAGAAACGTTGAGAAAGAAAAATGCAAAGACGAATTCAATTTAAAATGAGATCCGACGTTCTGCCCCGTCCCGTGTCGATCGAGCAAAATTGAAATAAAAAAAAGAAAAAACGTAGCACGGAATAAATAAAAATAGAGATCCCGCTACAGCGCAAGTCTCCGTTGAAATGAAAATAAAGCAAAATGGCTTTTTGTGGACGAAATAAATTAAAAAGTGTGTCGCGATTTTGCGAACAGCGTCCGGTGACGTTTGTGCAGTGTTCGCTCTATGACTATCATATTTTGCTGGTTATGCACGTTACTTTGTTTGTGTGCGTTGTTTATGCATGCGTTCATTTGTTTGGTTTAACGCTTTGCTTGCAGTTAATCAAATTTAGTGTTGTTTAGTTCCTTGCGTAGGTAACGCGTAGGTAAATGTCGAAAACATAAGTCATATATTGTCTATGATTATGAGTCTGAAGGCTTCCTTAATTTACAATAGGTATTTGTAAAAAGAAGTACCGGTCCCACCAATCTTAAAGTAAGTACAAACATCAGACTTTTTTCATAGTTAACAAACACAAATACGGGTTACACCACTATCGCGCAAAACAAACTGTAGTTAAACTACGAAATAATTAATTTAACACATAACCTACCCTACCCTACTATACCCTACCTCTACCATATTATACATAGTTACCAAAAACGCGTTTTTTAATAATTTACGAACGCCAATACCTACTCATGCGATAGAAGTACTATACTTATACCTAGATAGTTTGTCACGTTGTCCAAAGACCTACAGACATCCCCTTTAGCAAGATCTCGGAACATGCAAACTTTTAACGCATATTAATGCTCTGCATCACCGATGAGTAGGCATCGAGGGGAAAGTTTGGGAAATTATATTTGTGGGTCGTCACGGTTCCGCGGGGGGAGCCCTCTGGCGGCTAAAAGCGGTAACCGTGGCAGGGCTCCGTACGGACTTACAGCGGTTCTACGTTGGATGCGATGAGGGGCCCTTTGTGTAGGAGAGGTCGTATGTGTAGTTGGGACTTGGGACTTGCGTGAAAACAATTTATTTAAAGCCCGCTCTACATGTTGGCCCAACGTCGGCCAATCTACGGGACGCAGCTATACGATAGAAGAAGATGGTAATACACCGTGCTCCCTCTATCGTATAGCTGCGTCCCGTAGATTGGCCGACGTTGGGCCAACATGTAGAGCGGGCATAATGTTTACAGCGGCGAATTAACTACAGTAATTATTTTGAAGGTTGCTTATTAGGTAGGTATTCTTAGACAGTTAAGGATGATTTACGCTAGACCGTTCCGTGTCCGGGCCGGCCCGTTTTGTAGTACAAGTATTCGACGGATGCTCAACGGCCGTCGATTTCTTGTACTAGAAAGTCGATTGCTTGTAATAGAAAACGGGCCGACCCGGACACGGAACGGTCTAGCTTGAATCATCCTTTATATCTTAAAATATTATACGTTACACTAATTAGGTTTAATACTAAAGACTTATATATTACCTACTGTAAATGACACACAATTGGGCATCACGTTTTAAGGTAACATTACCGTACGTACAAAACCTAAAAATTCTATACTCTGCACCTACACATGAAACAACTCAGACTAATACTTACTTATTTCCTTTCTGCCGGCCAGTGACACGCAATTAATTCTGTTTTCTTATTTATGACGAAGTCAATTGTTGACCATCGTAATAAATAGCATTGTACCTCACTATGCATACCGGTCATTTATAATCCGACCAGCACTTAAGTCGTGGGGGCAACCGGGCGCCACGCATCCCAACCTTTAGTAGTTTTTAGTACTTTGGTAGCTCCAGTAGCTCTGAAACAAAAGTTGGCGCTATCGGTCACCTTTCAACGTTGGCTTATCATGATTTCGTTGGCTTTATAAACGGTTTACTAAATGCTAATGAACTTCTAGTCTTGATAAAAAAGGTGTTGAGTAAATTTTGTTGAACTTGTTGAAGGATGTAGTTTCTATCGTAGAAGTTTGAAAATGTTGTTTTATTTTTATATGAGAGCTGGTAGAGTACATACTAAACGTTTTTGACTTTTTAAATTATTGTTCCTTGTGTCTTTTTGTCACTCTCTAGAAACTAATTTTCGTGGAATTTTTTTTAAGGAAATAAGTAGTAGGTATGACGGCGCCATTCTCTGGATTATCAAATTTGCAGATGGGTTATTCCTTGTGTGGTATTATCACGTAATACTACCTACCTATATCGAAATTATTATTTTTTACCTATAATTTTTTATATACCTATATGTTGGCACCTGTACATATGTGGAGATTGACACCAATGTACAACGGTTGGTCATACTTAGATGTTACAATAACAATTATGATGTTATATTTGAATATGATCTAAGAATATGTTCTATTAAGTACAACATAATGGTGATGAACGTCATAAGTGTACGATTCCCAGTCAGTTCCAGGAATGAATCTTGGAAGTGTGTCGTAATTTATTACAGCAATCGTATGTAACCTCACACCAAATGTGCATTCGCGACCTTTAGGATCATGCCAGACACATATGTATGTATACATATAATTTGCGTACAAAACTGACAGGACTGAACAAATAGAATAAACTTTACGTTATTAATTGATTAAATATTCAGTATAGTAATAGCAGCGCTGTATCTCAACTACATGAAATACCTACAGGTCTGAACGCTCCCTTCCAAAATTATTTACATAGCTACTTGTTTAGCACTTATCTCATCCCCAAAAGGTCCCTACATAGGCAGACTCAAAGAAACCGTTAAGGCTACTATCCGAACAAAGTTTCCCGAAGAATTTTTAATCATTCGGCTTGGGCGGGCGGGGCGGGGGCGGCCGAGCCACGGCAGTGCGCGCCCGGCGGCCGACGCGCCGCCCGCCCAGTCGCACCCGCGCCATGACACCTCGCGCGACTCGCCTCGACCCGCCCGCGACAAACGCACGCGCGACTACGCGACACCTACTACTGTAAACATAAACGCGACCCACAAAACTGAATAAATTCGACAAATCATTCTCCTACCTGGACCACTATATAGACAAGTGTTTTCACAGTGATTTTTTTTGTGTATTTTCTTTTTGTAGCACAAAATTCTTGTAATTAAATTAGTATTTTTATTATAAAGTACAAAATAATGTAACATAATAAACTAGCAGCACGGTAGAGATTTTAGAATACGAATTAATACAGGGTCAGTTTTGTATGAATTCAATGTGATTGTAGTTTAAGTAGCTTCGTTAATCGAGATTGATTTACTGTTCAGAACGCAAACTGCCGACACATAAAGGTAAGTCAAGTTATACAACAAAGCTTGAATTAAATATATTTTGTTAAATGTATTAATTAGTCAAAATAAAAACAATGCAATACACATTTTGGCGCGGTTGTAAATCGTCTTAAAGGTAGGCAGATGTAACGTTACCTACGCGTAGGTGTTTTATGAGTTATAGCTACATGAGTATATTATTCACGCCAAATCGCTCGCACCAAAATAAAACGTAACAAATCATAAATATCAACTTTCTCAGTGATTCCCTCATATCAGCTAGTAGCGAGTGCAGCATACGTATTCCGGTTTCCGAAGACAAGACAACTATGATTTAAATCCGCTGGCGACCCTAAATCACGCGGAGCGACGCGACAACACTTCGCCGGGCGCAAATCTCAAATTGTTTATCCTGCGCCTAACGATTTAAATATAGAACGAACGAATGCCGATCGTAAATCGAACGCAATTGTTTCGACTCCAATAATGAAACTTAGCAGCAACAGCATTCTGTTGCTCGGTGCAGCCGCGTCGAAAGTTTGATTAATCCACGCTCTAATTTCGGAATCTGCAATGCTCCAAATGTTTACAAAGTTCCGAATTAAATTCCGAACTTACACCAAGATTAACATAACAAGTTCAGTTTAAAATTTCACGAGATTTCCATGACAAGCGGAAGCAATGTTTTCTTACCGAACGACTATAAATATAAAAGCTACGCTATTAAACGGCGACAAGACGGCATGGTTTCGAACTAAGAAAATGCATACAAATTTGAATTCTCACATACACATTACCTAATTTGCAGCTTAATGTTTCATTAGCAGCATTCAGAGTCCATGGGAATAATTTAGAACTACAGAAAAATAGAAAAAGTACAGGCTTATCTCATCTACAAAATACATAAACAATGAGTTTTGACACGAAACAGTTTTAGATAACGATGCTCGTAACTCTTCTATTACGTTACGAAGCAAATTAGGTTTTTAACCTTGTTTAGATAGATCTCTCATAATAAAAATAGATATAATAAAATTAAGCTTAATTTTACCGTTTTCCCGCCTTCTCAAATGTATTATTCTACTCGCTGATACTTAAAATTTATCGATCATTGTTTTACATCTGTGGTTTAGTTTTTATAAATTCTTAACTAGAAACAATGTTTGATTTTTTACAATGCACCGAAGAATTATTCATTACAAATCAAAAGAACATTGTAAATCAATTTACATCTTTTTAACACGGAAATCTTTTACGAATACACTAAATCATATCGGGGCTTTTGTTCGTTGACAAGGAATATGGTCATCTTACGTCTTTTTACGGCCTAACGGTACATGCTGTGATCCCGAAACGGTAACAACGACAATGCCGGTGAATGGTCTTGCGCAACGCTTTTTGTTCACGATTTTTCGTGAATGCTCCAAACGCAAATTGTTCTTTTCTGAACGGTGCCAGGGTGGCCGTAGAAAGCGAGTCTTATTCATTTTTTTCAACTACCCAAAAGAGAAATCTACTCAGATATGAAATACTTTTGAAAGCTATTGTCGTTCATTTGGCTTCGTAGAATTTTTCGTAGAATTAGCTGCTACAATTTACTATAGTCGGTATTACACTACACAAATACAAAATGTATCTGACACTAACACAAAATTATAATTAGTTTTAAATTATACAGTAGTCGTAGCATATGTTGACACAACTATAATTTCAAACCAAGTTTTGCAAAGATATTTCTTTGCGAAACTTTTTAACTATGTCCTTCATATCTCGGTTTATAGATACTAAAAGCTTAGTATAGATATTATAATTGACAGGTATGTTTTATTAATATCCTAGCGATTTGCTTTAAGTATGTTTAAACTCCAGCTGCGTTGGAAATTTACACACGCAAAAACACAACGTGATAACATAACAATACTTTACGAATAACTTCACTTCTAATTAAATTGCTCCAATTATCAGTCGAGGTGTACCAAATGACGTATGTGTATAATGATACTTAATTAACGAATTAAGCTTATAGAAACGGTTTGTAAAAAAGAAGGGCATTTTGCGTAATAAACTAGCGCGATCGATCAACACGATCCACAACTAAACTAATTAAATGAATGCCACCTACCACGTCAGACTGGTGTGACCACATGTCATGAGTGATCTACATATGATCTACATAGTCTGAGAGCCATGGCCTGCTTTTTATATCCCCGTCAGATTTCCTGTACGATCGTGTCTAAGCCTCATAAATGTCTTACCAATTTTGATACACTTTCGAAATCTTTATAGCTTGTCTACAGCTATTTCTAAAGACAACTTCTTTTATTTGGGTCGGGTAGTGAAAGACACTTTGCTTTGACATAGTCGAAAATTGTGCATTGTTATGTTGTAGATTTTATATAGTAGATTCGAGTTGTCGTTCCGTTCTGAATACTTAAAAACGGTACTTATTTTAATAAAGCTTTTATATTAAGTAGTTTATATAGTGTCTATGCGTAATCAAATTCAATTGCATAGGTAATAGAAATGCGGTCAGTTGTAGGAAGAAGTTGGATGAACAAACAACTGACTTTAAACAACAAATAATCAAAAATCAGCACGCTATCTTGACGCTTAAATTGTACCTTGTTAAAAAAAACATATTCGCATACGCACTTGAAACGAGTAAAAAACGTAACCGCAACGGCAGCTAGTGCTATTTGTGCCTGGGCATGACATAAATCATTCTCGAAACGAGTAATTAAAATACTAGTCTACGCCAGAATCAGGCGTTTCGAATTTACGCCCGCCACCCGAAAAACATGAAAGTGATATTGCACGAGCGTTCACAAATATGGAAATAGTGGACTGCAATTGAAATATTGTTACGGATTTACAGTTGCGTTGCTGTTTGGTTGATGCGTGTTTTGAGGATTTGCGAATTAGTTACTGTCGTTCGGTGATTTAAAACGGGATATACCTTGTTTTGTTGTTGAAAAATGTGGAAAATATAACCGTAAGGTGTATTATACACTCGCGGACAAAGAATACGGGTCGGTAAAAAACCATCATACTTCCTAAAATACTGCGAGGTTGTACATTTTTTTAATCATGTGATTATGTTTATTTAATTTTACATCTTTACTGCAAAAATAACGTATCCAGGTTTAAATCGGACTCGTAAAAATCCATGAAAAAAACAACGTTAACGGAGCGAGATATCGTGAAAATCGTAATTTTTAGACATTGATATCAATTTTTATGATAGGATCCCGGTAATACAAAGAATGGTATATTATGTACATAAAACGAGTGTAGAATATTTCACAAAACCTATTGGAGGCTATTTAAACTAGGTTGACCCGAAATTTTTGACCGCCAGTGTATATTTGATACACACGCAATTCTACTAGTAGGTAGTCGGTCGTTGTGTAGTAGTGAAAAGTCTATCGTACTCGTATTGCAATATTTCTGTCATGAACGTAGAAATGTAACTAGACAATAAGGCTATATTGATGTGTACCGAACCAAATTATGTACTTGCAAATCAGTGTTCATTATCATTACTAATATTACCTATCAAAATTATGTTAATTGGAAATCGAGTTTTGTGATACAACGATACTCGAGTGTTGAGTATTGTGACTTTAAGCACTTGTTAATTAATTTATTTAGGTATTTATTTGGCTCGTAAACAAGTTACAGACCATGATGAAATGCGATATCAGTTTAAAAAGGATCAATTGACACCAGTTTGTGAACTGCCGAAGACAAATGCAATTAGCATTCTAAACCCACAGTTTTACCCACAATTTTATTATGACATAAAATCTAATCAGTTACCTAATCGGATCCTTTCAACCAGAAGAAACAGCTACTGAAGTCGGTTTTGTTTTGTCACGAAGGAGCAAAAAGTTGCTAATTAAAGTATATAAGTGTTGCTCTCTATGGCAGTGAAACGTGGACTATAACACAAAGAGATCGAGAGAGACTGGAAGCGTTCGAGATGTGGTGCTGGAGACGAATGGAGGGAATCAGTTGGACCGAGAGAGTAACGAATGAGGAAGTGTTGCGTAGAGTGAAAGAGAAGAGAACGTTGCTAAACACTATAAACAATAGGAGAGGGAAAATGGTTGGACATTTGATACAGCACGACAACTTCTTCTTCAATTTTGGAAGGAAAGATAAAGGAAGGCAAGGCAGGGGAAGACCAGGGCGCAGTTATATGGACCAAATAAAAGAAACAGTTGGCGTCGTGTCGTACCAAGAAGTCAAAGAGCTGGCGTACGAAAGAGAACAATGGAAAATACTCCACCGACAAGAGGATAACTCTTAAATTTGATGATGATGACCATTAGGTCATCATTTCATTTCCGATTACGGAAAGGCAATCGGAATAGTAATAAACCGATTCGATTGAATCGTACGTTCGTGTGTCACACGATCATAATCCTGTTAATCGTGTACGACGCCATTAGATGTCAAAAGTGTTAATAATGAGTCACGAAAGCATCTTGTCGTTCGGTGGCCATCTTTGAAATTACAGGCCAAGTACTATTTAATAAGCACTCCGAGCCGAGCTAAAGTGGAAGTTGCCGGGTATAATTTTAAAATATGGCGATTTTCATTATGTAAACGTACTTACTTCATTCATGGAATAAACTAGCCATTATTCTGTTTTAATACTTAAAAAGTACAATGTGAAGTTTGAACTTAAAGTTACGCGGCAAAAACTGCTTCTTAACCTTTTAAGAATCGTAGAAACGCTCTCAAATTATTGTAAGTGCCGCAATAAACTGGGGGGGAAAGTGCAAAACGAAAATCAATTGCTCTAAACGTCGGTGATCTTTAAAGCGGCCGTAAAACAAGCAATTACAGTGTTATAATCTCAATATGGCAATTAAGGTCAGTTACGAGTGCGTAAACGGCATTGGCGGCGTAAGCGCGTCGTAAAGCGGGATTTAATGGCCCGCTGGCTGCCGCGAGGGATTCCCTGTGAGCTGTGAGCTATAAACTTTACATGCAACCTTGTTAGAAAGAATGTTTTAGTATTTGGGGTTAAAAGTACTAACCTGCTGTTTTTTGGTACTTGTGCATTATAGGAGTGATTTTTATTATGCACTTTATAATTTATCGTACCTACCTAAAACTTCAATTCAAAAATTAAATGTAGCGTTCGATCAGTACTTTTGTTTTACAGTTTGAGCGATATTTTTAAATAAATATATACATAATACACCTTATCACAATGACATTAATATGAGATCTCACTCTAGCGGCTTTCATAAATATTTTCACTGTGACATAGTACGAAATGGCCCAGAAATCAAATTGGTTGACCGTAAGTACATATTTTTACCTACCACAAAGATAATATACCAACTCATGTCTTTAAATAAATAGGAAGCGTAATAAAATACGCCGTATCCTAAGCGATAACTTGTGCCTTTATAAACTTGTGCACAAAGTATACATTTATCGCTTTAGACAAGGATTGTCTATTTGTCTCATAATGTATGTACACAACTAGGACGCGCTCGCGTGACTGACATCGGAATTCTTGTACCAAGATAACTATTCACGACTTTAAAAATAATTTAACCACTTAATGAGACTTAACAGACAAGTGAACACTTTATTTGCTGCGATTAAGGCTCGTTTCGTTCGAGAAGAATGTTTATAAATACATATCACTCACTGATTACATAAAACATAAAAACGTAGCAGCAATATCCTCAATTAATTTAGGCAAAAGGTAAGGTTATACACAATGCGGACAAAAACATTATGACAGGTAATTATTGCAAAATAATAAACTAAAACATATATTGTTTTATTTAAATTATAATATTTATGATTCTAAATGCAAACACATAAACTTTGGTGTAAAATTGAAAGGATCCTAGGTAAATGAAAAATCAATGCTGCGTGGATTATTAATTGTACCAAAGTTGTAATTATTATTAATATCTTAATTAATTACCTAATAAAAGTCAGTGACCATGTATACTAATAATAAAACGAGACACTTTTATAATACGATATTAATCAAGCTTATTCATTTATTACCCTTGTAAAATTAATAAAATTTAAATCTGCTATATTTTTTGTTGTAGCACAAAACTTTGCATACCTACTAATTTTATTACTGCGCTGTTTTATTGTGTCTTGTAAAACAGTGTGAATATATTATTATTGAATTTGGATTTTATGTCAGTTATCGTCATTTTAAGACTACATCGTCTACATTTTGAAGTATGATATATACCGTATAGGTATGGTCAGAATCGAAAATATTTATACAAAGATGCACCTCACTAACGGAAAACTCAGAGTTGTATCTTAGATATTACCCTGTTCGATATGCTTTGAGGCGTATCCCCTTGTGCGCCGCGCGCCGCGCCTAAACAATCCGAAGTAGACGGTAAGTAAACCTACGGAACCTATGGTCATAATACAAAGCACGCTAGTTAGTTGGTAATGTGAAGATGTAGTTAGCTACTCTGTGAGCCTATACATTTTCTATTATTTTCGAACAGAATTTGCTTTTACAGCTGTGAGATAAACTTGGCTTTTCCAACTTCGCTTGTCCACTTCCGATCATCTTTACTCGTAAACTCTTGCAAAACAAATCCTCTCACTAAACAACGTCCCTCTTACTTTTATACCCATACACATACTTCCCCAAAAGCACCGATTTCTGATATCGCTCCCCGCAATCCAAGAAACTGGGAAAGCTGTATAAGTAAGTAAGGAACATTTTCGAGGCTGCTTGCTATGCAGGGCGCGGCTGGCCCTGATTTTTGCCGTTGTCGACACTGAGGAAATGTATTAGTGGATTTAATGCCTACGAAATAAGACCGATCGAACTGCGCGGGGAATTCGCTGTTAAGAGTTACTCAGTTTTTCTGTTAGGGGTTGCTTTGCTTTACATTTTGAGTGTCAAGATATAACAGTTTTTACCCTATCTTTATAAAAGTCGCCAAGTGGTATCTTCCAGAATCTGATGATTAAGATTAGATGGAAAATAAATTGGTAAAAAAAGCTAAGAGAGCGCGGGTCGCGGCGCATTTTTTTATTATTAAAAATTGGATATAATAGAAGATGCCTATTCACTCGTGCCTTAAAAAGGTCCAGGTTATATGAACTCGGAAATACAAATGTCGGCAGGGGATTTCAAACCATAAAAGTTATCGGTTTAATAACTGTCCCAGTAAAACAAAGTCGTGCATAAAGTACTAGTAAACGCCGATAACATCATTTTAAAGGGCATAAATGCATTTTACTTGTGAATTTTAATGATGAAACCTAATAATCGATATTTTAATTAATACTACCCAATCTAATTCCATGTTCACCTGCCGTAGAATAATTGTGACCATACCGAGGACAAATATAAATAGGTAGGAAGTGCCGGGCTTATCGCTAGAAGCGATCGATGTCAGCGCGTTCGTTATTAAACGTCTAATGTCTCATTAGTAATGGGAATCGTTTCACATAAGTATAGAAAACACGAAAATTATTTATTTAAAATAGCTTTTAACTTATAATAAAATAATGACGGCAAATTGAAATTATTCGGAGTGAACGAGTCGTTCGTCGATTCAGAACTTCTTAATATGAGAGAGGTCACAAATTATTCGAAACGACTCACACAATGGAACGAGACATTTCTTTAAAATACTAACTTATATAAGTAAACAATATATCCGTTTACTAAGGCGACTTCCTGATTTGTCGGTGCGGAGGCGGTACGATATGAGAAAACTGTCAAATGTCAGTGTCAACTGTCAGTCAACTCAGTACCGCTTTTTACTACGCCCCTACATTGAAATGTGTGCTTCCTGACCTGGCGCGGGATGCGCGGTAGCGGGACGATACGAAGGCAGTATACTGGTCCACTTCTGCGCATGATATTACTACTGCGCAAATGTAATACTGACAGTATCTTTGCGTCGTCAGTAAGTTTACGTCAAAGAAGAAAATGTCACATATCGATCCCGCCCCGCCAAGTCAGGAAGTCGCCTTACACGTACACAAAGTAAAATAAACCAGCAAAATATTCCATCAAAGGAAAATTATGCAGCCATTTTTAATACGTAATCCGCATATTCTAGCCAGTTATTCCGGGCCGGCATCGAGTGACGGCCACGGAAGTGAGGGCGGGAAACAAGACGCCTGTTTGCCTACTGCAGCGTACCTGCGGAATACATACTTACCACGCTATGTAAGAATGTTATGCTTAGAATTGGCTAGGAAGAGAATAAATAGCCCTGTAACAGACAGCTAACCCTGATATGGTTGTGCTGTCTTGTGGAATCGATTTCTTACTATCGTCTTAACGTCATCACTAGAGTCGTGGAAACATCTTTAAAAAAGTGCGCGTAGATAAGCACTATTTCTGTACATTCTCACTATTCAAATACACCTTCGTTCCCTAAACTGACAATATCTTGTACCTATAGCAGATAGGCCACTGGACTTATATTAAAATGCAACCCTTAAACCTTATATATCGAGCAATATGGAGGCAATAATCGGGACAGTCGCGATCTACAAAAACTATCTACTTATAGGTACCAGAATATTAGATGCCAATCGATGCATTTTACCTCACTTTAATATTTCTAGCTTTATTGTCCGCATCAAATAGCTTCATAAGTTAGAATGGTTCTTGTTCTGTCATGTTTATTAATTTCATTATAGCTAGCTACCTATAATTTAACCAACCTAATATTTTTATCGAGGTATACATATTAATCTATGCTTAACCGGTCTTGTTTCCCTACGCGATGGGCTGATACGACTTGCAAAGCGAACTAACTACCCGCTTGCAAAATCGCTAGGCTGCATATTAACGTTCTTGGATTGTATTTGAATATAGGTACTCCATGTGTGGTTTTATCGTGAAATTGAGATAAACCGTAGAATATCAGTTTAACGAGCAAAGGCTTTAAACTTCTACTTACCTACCTATACCTACCTATGTACTTAATAATTCCTTTAACATTTCCGTTAGCACTTAGTTAAAGTCTACGAAGGTAATCTAAAAAAAACGTATAGAAACAACTACTTACATTAGTATACGGACCAAAAGAGAATGTCGTTGCAAAGCTTAAAATTTAATTGTTTTTTTTTACCCACGTGAAGTACCTAAGATCCTACATATTATTTATACTTCCAACAGTAGTCCGTACATTTTATTTTTTAAATAACCTACCTACCTAGGGAACAGTCCCTGTACTTATATTTATGCTCGCAATTTAGGTCTAATGTTTGAGTATGTAAGTACAGACTTACATACTCAAACATTAGACCTAAATTACGAGCATAAATATAAGTGCATACTTATATGAATGTAAGTACGTACTCCCGGGCCCGAAGGTGCACTCATTACTAATTACCCATTGGATGCTAATTGACACGAAAGTATCGCTTCGCAAATCGCTGGGAACATCCGCACATTCCTCGCTCCTGCGGCACGTGCTTTCGATGCCACATGCTGATAGACTGATACGAACTCGTTTTCCGTTTATTTTACCCAATTGATGCCGGAGTTTGAGTTTTTAAAGGTGCACATGTCGGTTGAAAACGCTTGTGACGCATCTAAAAACGACATTAAGAGTAAAATAAACATAAATGTAATTTATATGTAGGTTTACATTCTAGCACTTCATTGTTTAGAAATAGGGTCGAAAAGAGTATAAATGTTGATATTGGCGCTGACTCAGTTTTGATTTTGACTGTGCAACATTGACTACCAGACTAAAACAAATTCCTTCTACTCATCTTAGAGTTATGTTATGTTACACTTGCAATTAAGAGGAGAGGTGGAGCAAGCTCTCTCCATACAGACTTTGTGCAGGATTTTCTTCGTTTGTGTTTGCATTAAAGTTATGAGTTTTATTTTTGGCCAGTATGCTTATTTTTCTGTTAGCTATTTCGTGATGTAATTTTTTTTTTTCATTTATATTATTTTTAAATTTTTCATTTTTTTGAAATATTTGAAAATTTCCACATCAATTTCTTCGCATATAATAATATTTATATCCAAAAAAATATTACATTCTTTAGTGCCAAAACCTACGAATAAAACGTGCAAGGAGTTTGTATGGAGAATGCCTTGCCCACCCCTGCCTTGCGCCTTAAGAAGCCTAGGAGTCTCGCTACCTAGTTTCAAGAGTCTACCTAATCTTTTTAACAAACTTGGCTTCATAAAATATCGCTTGACATAAAATTCAATTTTATAAACAACGTTGATTAGAAAAATGAGTTCGTCTTCCAATTAAGCAGTGCCACACACGGCGACTACCAAATCCAAACGATAGGATAGTTGCTTGATCACTGTACTTTCTGGTTACCCATTACATTAGTCACGCAGCGTCTTTATAGGAAAGATACCGTATTTTAAGTCGAAAGCCGATATTAAGATAAATTCACGTATATTGTGTTATTATTACTGTAAACGCATATTTTTCGTGTATATTTTGAACATTTTTACTATCGTTTTCTTAATGATCACTTGATGTAATAATATACTGATTACAAAACGTCAAAGGAACCTTGGTCCGGGAAATATCTAAACACATGTTACACGGCTTGTTTAACCAACTAAATTAAAAGTTGTCTCTTTAAATCGACTACCGTTTCGTAAGGTTTCTTTCGAATCCGCAATCATTATTTAATAGAAACACGGGCTTATAACGATGCCTCGGGGATCGCGGACATTTTAGTTCTTTTTTTTCGTCAAAGTTTCGTACTGGCCTGTGCGAGGCGAAACGGAATAGTTTAAATTGGTTTTGTTTCTAATTTCTGAATGTTTCTTGTTTTAGGTAGGTAGGTATCTATTCGTTTGATGTTGCAAATTCTATAGCTTTGATTTAATATGTTTTTATTTGTGTATTTTTGTTGTAACTATAAAAATGGCGCATGTGAAACTGTGACTACTCAGATATCCACATTCTTACCTTACCCTTAAAACTATCCCTAGAAAATAATATCATTTTAAATAATATAAACCTTGAGGTAAATACTGCATTAAATCGACTATTAGCGCTTTTCGAAACCGTTTTAAGTAATATAAAAATAAAGAGCAGATCTGTTGCTGTATCAGAAAAGTACACTTTCGCATTCCAAAAATTACCAAAACTGAAGTTTGAGTCGTTACATAAGTTTTTTACTGTGACTAAAACCAGTAGCCCACCGCACCCTAATGCGATGTTATCGGGAGGTCGTCGGCGCTCTTTGCCACTTAAAGCCACGCTATTTATATCTTCGGTCGGATTGGACGGAGCATCTGTCACATTGCATGCTCTTAATTCAAACACTGACTAATGAGTGGAGATCACTTGAATATCGGTAGTTAAAATTAGGTTGTATTTCGCAATTCGGATTCATATACCGACAGGGTAAGAGATATCATGTACTTATCGATAGCATATGCTCGAAAGTAGGTACCATCGAGCTGGTCTGATGGAGACAAAAGGTGGCCAGAGCCATTCCTAAACTATCTGTACACAAGATTGTTGGGGGTCCCAACAATGTAGTAGTTGAAGATTGGAAAGAAGAGACACTGTAGGCAATAAAAGCTTGTAGGTATCTAAAATAATAGTACATTACTTACCAAGGGCGATAAAACAAAGAATGTCTCAGATCCCAGGTATTTTACGCCCGAGCCGAAGGCAAGGGCGATAAATATGCGATCAGAGGCTTTCTTTATTATCGCCCGTGGTAAGTATAAAATTTTATGTCACCCCCTGGCCAGGAAGTGGGTTTTTTCGCGCGCGGAGCGTGCGATAATGGCCACTTTATGGCCAGGTGTGACATAAAATATATTATCATCTTGGTAATTAAATAATGTCATCAATTGTTTTTAATTTTTATTAGTTAGTCCATTGAAACATTAATCAAAACTTCATAAATAGGGCAGCGCTATCCTACATAGCTCTACTGTGAAAACGAGTACTAACATCATAGAAGAGCATTCATTAAAGCCAGATGTGACGTAATGTACGCGATAACTTATCGACTGTTTCTGGATCACAGGCCTAAATGGAACATTGTTTTTTTTTTTAATGTCATAATCGCATTTTTAACAGTCATAAGAAGTACGATAGATAAGTAATACCTATACATGTTATTGTTGACACAAAAACGCACTGTTTCTTTAATACCTAAAATCTTATTTTGGTTTTGTATTGGACTTATATATACCTCGTAAGAAAAATTGTACTTACTGAAGTTGTTAATTAAGTTAGGTAGTTTGTATTAGTTACAGTTACAAACAAGAATGTTTAGGTGTCTAACTTAACTTGTTGTTTCAATTGCACAGTCAGACAAACTGAATCCGATATAGTAAAATATAAATTGACCAGCTTTTGCCCTCGACTTCGTCTGCGTAAAAATCCGCTCCCTATTTCATTTCATCCTTTCGAGGGATGATTTTCGGGATAAAAAGCCCGATATAGTTATTAGTCCAGGCTATAGAATTTTTTCATACCAAATACAAATACAAATGCGTTTATTTTCCCTTTAAATTACAATGGTGTATCGGTTAGTAATATCATACCAAGTTTCCTCATAATCTATTCAGCCGTTTTTGCGTGATTGAGTAACAAAAATCGTCTAAACTTTGTCATTTATAATACTTATTTATTAGTAGGATATAGTCTACTTACATATATTTTTACAATAGGCTTAGTAGAATATATGTTTTTATCTTTAACAAAATTATGTTTTCTTGTTACAGGTACGTTGGTGTTAATGTCAAAAAAAGGAAAAAAGGACTACCTATGCATAATGAATATATAAAATAGGCAAGTAAGTAATATGTGGACGAGCATATCTAAAAAGAAAGTCAGTCTGCACTATACACATTAACTTGAACACAGTTATAATAACACGGTAAATTATCATTATGAGTGCAAAAATATGAAATGTGACGTTTTGTAGTACGTGCAAACCTGCCTTAACGTTAAAATGTAACACAAAATGTTTTTACTCAACTCACCGTGAGACCGGGCGGAAATTAAAGAAGCTCTATAATAATGCAACAGTACGAAATCCCTTGCGCAATGCACAAAATCTTTTTAAACAACTGCACGAAAAAGCGTTGAACTTTTACACAAAAGCTCTCAGGTAACGCCATGATACGCGTCTATAGAATGTAGTCTTAGCCGTCACTTGAGACAGAGATAGGTATTTTGCTGGGAGGAAAAAGGATAGTTAGGGGTGGGTCGGTGCCGTCCTCGGGGCTTTCGGCTCAGCTGTCTGGCGCGCGGTGATGTTTGAAACACAGGACAGGCGGAGCTTAGCCACAAATCACTCAATGTCACATTTTGACATTTGAGATATTAGGTTTTTTTTTCTATGACACCGGCACGCCATCTCTTATTTCTTAGTTCATTTTTGGATCTATTTCGGCGACACTTTCCCCGCACGTAATTAGATTGAATTTAGTGTAGTACGACACTATCTTTAGTGTTGTTTTTGATGCTTAAATACTTACGATTTTTTATATGTTTTTTATGCTCAATTATAATACACACAACTCGTCACAATAGTCGTAATGTTAACGACTGTGCCATCGTTTTCGCTCTTTAAAATTCTAACAACCCAAACCGGGAAAAAATCTAAATAGGTAAGTGTAACCGTTTTACGAAGATCCCTCACGATGTTCGTTTGTTTCAAACAAAAGACGGGGTAGGCAATTACTTGGGTTTAACGGAGGTCAGGGCTAAATGGTTGGTCATGGTTCAAGGAAGTGCCATCAAATTGTTCAAATGAGGCCATAAAGTTCCCGCTGAGTGACGTTTCAATACGCTGGTGTAAACTAATAATATTTTTAGGGCCCAATATATTAATACTGGAACAATGCTGGGGTGATATGGTCAGATGACCGCATTGGTACGGTAATAAGCGTTGATGACTCAATTGAAAGTGGCCTTGCCTCAAATTTAACCATTTGGGACGCCATCAATATCATTTAGGTAGAAAGCATGTCTTTTTCGTTGTCTGCTTAAATTCAATATATCATTTCCATGAACCTTACAAATGTCGTAATTATTTTTGATTGTGTGGAATTATAGAAAAAGACTTGCAAAACCTGATAGTCGTGAATGCCTTGAATCGATTGTATTTAGGAGATAGAGCAGCATAAATACAAGCATTTCTAGATGTGCTTTGTACTAAAATTGCATAAATATGCTTTTACGCGGAATACCGAAAAGGCAAAAATAAACGACTCCCAAAACCGTTATTCAACGGGCCCCAATTATGACCACATCGCAGACAAAGCGTTTCAAAACAATGACAATTCTATTTTCGAAAAAAATTACGCAAAACGTCCAAACAGACCCGAAAATTTCGGAAAAAGAAACAATACAGCCGGGTTTTGTTTGCATAATTAATTCTTGGCCGAAACCGAAGCCCGAAAACGTTGGACCGCATGTTCCCCTACCGTTACTCTCGTAAACGCAGCGGCCTGCGTAAACGCGCATCTTTACACCCGCCTTAACCACTATTACATAAGGCAAGACAGTTTAAAATTGCGTGGCATAGATATAAAATCAATTGGGCAATTATAACATGTCCTTACACATATCTTCACCCCTAACACATCCACATACAGTCCAATTTCCCGCAACATGAGATAAATAAGAGTCAGTAATTTTGTATTAGGCTTTGCTTCACGCATTCTAATTCTCCGCCTTTTTTCACATAGACAATAGAATGCTCATTATGAATAACATAATGAGTGCGTAATTGCTTAGTTAAATGTATCACTATATTTTGTAAATTTTACAATAAACTTACTACTTTGCGTCCAAATACTGAAAATTACAATTTATATTAACCAACTTTATTTGGAATAAAAAACAAGACCGCTTACGACACACAAGATGGTTACCATAAAAACATTGATCCTCCCATTAACTCTTTCGCACTTATAGATACAGATCCTACTGAAGTAAATAACGTTATTATGTCGCTCAAGTCAGACAGCGCACCTGGATACGATGAGATACCGATTAAATTTCTTAAGCTGTGCGCTTGGACGATCGCTCCAGTAATTAGCCACTTGGCTAATTTGTGTTTCACACAAGGAGTCTTCCCAGACCCTCTCAAAAAAGCACTTGTCACGCCTGTCCACAAGCAAGGGGAAAAGACTAATCCCAACAATTATAGACCAATCTCGGTACTCACGGCTATCTCAAAAATTTTGGAAAAATTGATAAATAATAGACTTATAAACTACCTCAATAAATTTAATATAATCTCGGCTTCACAATTAGGCTTCAGTAAAGGCAAGTCAACGGAAGACGCCATTATAAAATTAACTTCTCTTGTCTGCAGCGACGTAGATAATGGAGGAAAGTCCTTAGCAATCTTCCTCGACTTAAAAAAAGCCTTTGATACCGTCTCCCTCCCCCGTCTTGTGAACAAGCTGGACAAAGCCGGCATAAGGGGAAAAGCGCTAGAATTACTATCTGACTACCTAAGGGACCGAACCCAAAGAGTCAAGATTGGAAACTACATTAGCGATGACTCAGTAGTCTCTTATGGTGTCCCACAAGGCAGTGTCCTGGGTCCCACTCTCTTTTTAATCTATATAAATGACCTCACTAATATTGACATTAAAGACGGCCATGTCATCTCCTATGCAGATGACACGGCAGTGGTGTTCTCTGGAAAATGCTGGAGCTCTGTCTATAATTCAGCTGCAAAGGGGTTACAGCATATCAATACGTGGCTAACAAATAACTTACTAACTTTAAATATTACTAAAACTAAATACGTTTGCTTCTCTAAAACAAAAAACACACAACCAACTCTTGAATACAGTCTAAAAATCCACAGCTGTAACCTCTCCAATAACTTGACCTGCGGATGCACACAACTGGAAAAAGTCACCTCAATTAAATACCTGGGTATCATAATTGATCAACGTTTATCATGGCACCCGCACATCGAGCATATAAATAATAGAATTCGCAAATTGATATGGATATTCAAAATTCTTAGGCACATTACAAACACCACATTACTAAGTCAAATCTACACTGCACTTGCTCAGTCGATAATGACCTATTGTATCCCGGTATGGGGAGGTGCATCGAAAACTAAATATTTGGAAGTCGAAAGAGGGCAGAGGTGCCTACTAAAAACTATGCTTTTTAAGCCATACAGGTACCCCACCACAGAGCTATATAGCAGCTGCAAGCTTTTAAGTATGCGCAAGCTCTATATAACATTTGCAATCCTTAAATTGCACAAAAGTCTCACGTACAAACCTCAGACTGCCAAGCGCAGAAGGAGAAGAGACAACTTATTGTCAGTGGTTCCAGTGCCCTCTTTCAAATCCGTTTATGCTAGAAGACAGTACTGTATTCAGTCATATCACATGTATAATACCGTAAATAAGAAAATACAGATTTATCCCCTAAATCAATATGACTGTAAGAAAACACTGATCAAATGGATAATTGATCTCACCTATACTGAAACCGAAGAGCTCCTACGCACAGGTCAATAAAACTATAATTATGATTTCAGACTAAAATATATAATATAAAAAGCTCATACTCGTAAATTGTAACACACACACACACGCATGCGCACTCACACACACACACACACACACACACACACACACACACACACACACACACACACACACATTCTTTAGATTAAGAAATCGATTACCTACCTCATGTCACATGTTTGTTGTTCTTGCCAATTGTAGTTTATATTATTATTATTACTTAAATTTCTTACAAATACCTACTGTAAATGGATAACAATGTACTATTTTGGAAGAGCGGGGTCTCCTGATACAGGTTATTTTATACCTACTAGGAGGTCTCAACCTTTACAATTGTAATTTACCTACAGTTACATGAATAAAATATATTATATTATATTATATTATTATATTTCTTAAAGCGGCATATTTTTATTAATTTACATTAGAAATTATTATAGTCAGGTTAAAATGTATTATTTTGTCTGACATGACTGTCAGCAGTAATAAAGATAGAAATCATAAATGTTGAGAATGTCAAACGAGTTGTAACCAGCCAAGATAATGACAAAATTACACTATCATTATGAGGGTCTTTTTGGCCTCACAAGTATTCTGTAAATAATTTATTATTACATTATTTAAGTTAAAAGTTTTTCATAATCGGCATATCTACAAAATAAATTATTAAAATTCTTTGTAAATCAACATTGCGATGTCCTTACAGAGTTTAATGTTTGGGTTTAACGTGACATCTGATAAATATGAACCTAACAACATGATTGCAAATAATAACTTGAATAGGTGCAATTTTAATGTTGAAACTAAAGAACAGTCAATTAAGTCGCTAATCGTAAATAATAATGAATATGAACTGAGTGAATAAATCATGTGTAGGTTACTAAAAAGTATAAATCATATAAATAACAATTAAATCATATCAATTCCATTACAATATCGATTCCAATTATATGAAATATGAATACAATAGCTCTGAATATCGAATAACTGCTCTGTACATTCGAGTACGAAGTGCTTAACGACAACGACGTTCTAAGTACCGTGGAATGGGGTTATTTTGGTCAATTTCAAAATTAAAACTTATTTCTCTCCGCGAACGTAAAGATAAATATGCCAAGATCGGTTTTTGTTCCTCTATCGATTTCATAAATAGTTTTAATTTTAATAGTTAAACTTTAGACTGATATTGGGGTTACTTTGATAACCCGCCTTTTTTACGGAATTCGCTAGTAACCCTAATAAGGAACAAAACTACTAAACATCAAAAAATATCCATTCGCAAGTTTAAGATTTAAAAAGGTTTATGTGCCTTTACAACTAGGGGTTACTTTGACAAAGGGAATTGCGGGTATTCTATTTGTAAATTTTTATCGGTATAAATTATTAAATAATACGAACAACGTGATAGGAGAAAATCCGCACTTTGCGCTTTTTCTGCCGACTCTGCATTTTCTAAATATGTTCTAGGCATTCTCTAAAACAATGAAAACAAGAACAGTCAAAAAATCTATTAGATAACTATACACATTATCTAAATACCCTAAAAGTATATATATTTCACTGGGGTTGTCAGTGATCAGAGTAGACCCTCGTAGTTGATCAATCACACCCCATACTACAAATATCGAAAAAATCAAATGGCATCCAAGGTTGGGATTTGCAACAAGGATCGATGTTATAGGCCGATATATGCCTGATTCAGTGAATTACATAAAATTAATAAATTTACCATACTGGAAGTTGTGCCTGAGAGGTTATAGGCATGCTATTAAAAAAACACCTGAGGCGTTGAATATTGCGTTGATTTAAAAAAAAAACACTTTAGTTGGAAATGGAAAACGCTGTTAAAAGTACGTAAAATGAGTACTAACATATTTTCGATTTTTTTTTCATCGATCAACGTGCCCATTTCCATAACTGGTAACTTGGTAACTAAACACACCTCGTTCAGTGATGTTCAATGCTGCCAAGCGTAAAAAAATAAACCTAAGGCTGCGTTAAGAAAGCGTAAGAATTAGAGTTTAGACATGAAGTTTTTATCAAAATCCACGGTATCTGACAAATCCAACCCTTATATATATTTTTTTTAATTTAGAACATTCAACGAAATCCCGTTTTAACCAAAAGTCAGATCGGCAGCAATTGAAAATCGTCGTCTCTAGCTTTCTATTATCGCGTCGATGTCTTCGTATGCGAATCTTAAAATTGCCCAATCAATGAGTTTATGATGAAAACAATAGGTTGAAAATGTTGAAATTAGTGGCATAGATCTGCGCCTAAGCGTACGACGGTTTTAATAAGGCCCATTCTACACATGTAAGTATGAAGATACGAGGGTGACCGGAAGGTCCGTTTAACTGGACGCGCGAGACCACCTGCCTTCGAAATGTTATCTTTGAAGGCTCATATCTGCAGGATCTTTGCTTTCGGTTCAAACTTAATACATGAACATTTAGTTTGAACGGTATTACGCCACCCGGACTTAACATTAAGAGGTAGATAAGAGAAGTAGATATATTATTTCGCATCCACCTTTGCAAGTTTGTTTGGCCCCGTGATTGACTGGTAGAGAGTGCCTTGAGGAATTTCAGTAAGTACATATATATCTTGTTATTGTTTGCATTTATGTCAAACCATTAGGTAATCATTAGTAATCCATGAATGATTTTTTTGTTATATCATACAGAATGCTTTACACGGCTTTAAATTAAGATGATCCTTAATAGGCGCCTGTACCTGATTTTTTTCTACCTAAACTTATGGCTTTTGTCCGCTCCGCATTTCTGCTCGCTCCTTCACTTCGTACGATCCTGGGCGTTCTCTTTTGTTAGCCCACATTCTTAAAAACAGGGTAGGTATTATTTTAGTAAATTGGCTCTGGGTTTAATTTTTTTTTTTTTATCTTTGATACGTTGCAATGAAGAGTAGGTTGCACAAAACCGTCTGTAATTGTAAGCTGTGTCCGTTATAATTTGATTGTATGGAAAGTTTGTCAATTTTCTATGGGATGATAGCTGCCGGCGCCATTTTGCGTTGATCGGTCCCGGCCCGTAATAGTAGCTTGGTGCTATCTAGATAGTGCCTTATTGCATGCAGCAAGTACCTGAAAACTTTGCATATGTATTCACTTTATTCTTGCAGGTCATTTTATTTTTCAATGGAGCGTTAGGTCGTATTAGCTGCCCATTTCATTCAAGCTTTGAACAGGCTCATTCATCAACTCTATTAGATACCTGGATGTAGGTGTGAGCTGACGAAGGTTTTCCAATACAGTCGCCCCCCACAGCGCTAAGACTATGTGATGGACGGCCACTTTATTGAAAACCAATACCTAAGTTTATTTGACTCTACATAGAGCGTGGTCACGCGAGGGGCTCTAATGGGATTATAGAGCATGTGGGCACCAATTAGACCTGGATACCGGTCCGGAAGTAATGGGAGTGATATTGAATTGTTTAGCGTACAGTCGGCAAGACAAGTTGCTGTAGCTGTTAGTTTCAATACGGCTATGAAGAAATGTGATTTATCAATGAGAACTGTATTGATATGTCAATAAGTATACTCGACCGCACAAGCCAAAATAATAACTACTTGTGGTTTCTATAGGTAATCTGATAAACCAGATATTAAATTACTGTAAGTAAACTGAGTACTCAAGTTTGTAATTGTATGCTATATGCTATATTAAAGTGAATAATTGTATGCTAGGGAATATGTCTACAAGTTTTTACCCTCCTCGAGACTTTTTACTTTGCCTATCTACTGTCCAGTCTATTTAAGTACCTACGAGTAAGTTGGTTCTCACTGAACTACTAGTATAGTCTCTAAGAGGGTACCATTAAAAAGTTAATAGAGCACTAGTTATCCACTTCTGTTGCGGTTATCCGTACCATTACCCATTATAGCCACTTGTGGTTAGATAGCTTTGTTTTTCTACTTTATCACTTGATTGTAGAAACAGGCATTTTCATATCCGAACATAGGTACGAATCGTAAATTTGCGCTTGTCTGTTTGACTTCCAAACTGAAGATCGGTGATACTATTTGTTAATTTTTTATTAATTATTGCTTATATCTATGTGAGATGTGAGTTGTGTGCTGTGCTATTTGTCCGTTCTGCAGTTCTGCTGTCAACGCAGTGACTCCTCCGCTCATACATTTATTTATTTAAATTTTATTGCACAATATAAAGGTATAAATGGCGGGCTTAATGCCTTAAGGCATTCTCTACCAGTCAACCACTGGGCCAAAAAGAAACATTTGTTCGGTTGTTTGTTGTACAGATCGATCGATAGATCATAGGTGCAGTAACATAGAAACTCACACATTGAAACAATGTCGACTCGGCTCCGTTCCTTAGTAGCTTTTAAAATGGTTTTACTCGCCCCACAGGCCCACAATGCGCAAACGATTGCTAAAACTCAGACAGAACATACCTTTACGAACTTGCGCAAAACCTCGCAACATTGTTTATATATCGATTGTTGTTTAAAAGGTCGTGTGGAAAGCGGACCGATAATCAGGCGGCCGTCCAACAACGCTCTTAGAAAAACAAAAAGAGATTACTCATCCCACGGCCGAACTCTATCTGAGCATTCCTCCTCCAAAGTAACGTTAGCAAACTCATCCTATAAAAATACAGACGACGATGCGAGAAATTTATACGCTTAGTAAAGGGCTACCTATGGGCATGATTTCAATAAGGCCCAGAAAAACATAATATTTGCAAAAGGTGTCACAGGTGATTTTAATAAGGTCCAGAAATACATAATTTTGCAGAGGTTCCCAGTGCTCGACACTGATCCAATGCTTAAGATTTTTAATCTTAAGTCGTAATAATTAAAATAAACAAAGTTGACAAATATTGGTACCTACGATACGAACCAATATAAGTAAAAATAAATCGATCTAAGCCGGTATTTACTTAAAATTATCAAATAATGGTTCAGCGCTTATCTAATTGAGTGTGCCAGTTTTCGACTATTACGATGAGTATGTGTCAGTGACGAAGACGAAGTAAAAAGTGCAAATAATTGCAGACGAGTTAGAACTGTTGTAATTTTTAAGCAAATACCATCACTTAATGTGTTTAAACTGACAAGTTGATTAGGTTATGATGATACGGTCATAATGAGATATTTGTATCTCTGACTGTGCCTATAATTTCATTAAGTCCATTAAGTTACCTATAAGTCCATTAAGTTACAAAACTCGATTTCAGAAATGAGTATACGCCATCATTTTTAATTTCACGCTCATTGGGCCCTCCAAAAACGTTAACAATACGAGTAGGTTCCTTACGGCGCACGCATGGCGACCAACCCTCAAAATGCCGTACGAAATGAAAAATGAATGCCTTGTTAGGTGCTGTCCGTACCCACCCTTAAGACCGAGAGCGCAAGACGGAGTACAGAGAAAGTTTGAGTGACGTGCCCCCTCTACCGCCCCCTTTTCTCCTACCGAGGATTTATGGCGCCATATTGGATTGGGACAAGATGACACGACGCCCGGATAATTTGGGCAACGCTATCACGTGACGGGCCCTTAACTGTAGAACGGCTCTTTAATTATGATATTCTCGGGTTCATTCAAGTTGTCCATTGTTCTCGCAATAGTCAGTTAGCAGTTGTCTATTATCAGCCAATTTACAGTCGATTTTGGTGCAAGTATGAAGCTATAAAAATGAACACGCTCATTATTCCATTTTCATTGGTATTTATTGTTAATTGATCGACTTTTTCTTTTATGAATGTAAATATATACAGTGGTCAGCTGTTTGTAACCTATTCATATGCTTTTTACTAAGTTCGCCCGCGAATGGTAGGTGCCATAAACAAAGCTAATTCGTTGATGAGGCAATAAATAACGAGCGGCTGAACGCACTCGCGCGCAGTGTGATGGCCGGACACGCATGCGCCCTGCGCGCCGCGTGCCAAAGCACACGCATTCTACTCACGAGATTTAGAACAGATATGAAAATAAATCTAGCATTTTCCTAGAACCACTAACTTAATATTTATCTGATGATTGATTTCGCAACCTTAACATATTTCCCTAGTGTCTCTCGCAATTTATTTCCATAAATGTGCTGACGCAATAAGTCGACAGACAAGGACGTCACCGAACTGTTAGTCGCCAACCACTCGAGGGTGCTAATGCTGCAAAAACAGAAATCTCGTTAAGATGACAATTTATGGGTTGTTTTTGCTAAATGAAAATAGTCGCGGGCCGTGAACCGGGCAGACCTTTTTTGATTTTCTTAATGGAATCTTTCCGCTTGGGATTTGTGTCGAGCGATGCGTTAAGCTCTGCCGTTTACTTATATTACACTATAGTTCTGTTTTGTAGGCCTCCTCTTTATCCTTGCGGCTTTCCGTATTTTCCATCCCTAGACTTGAATTAACTTTTTCGGTTAACAAAACAATAACTGGCGCAATTTTTACTCGGTATCTTTGTGTGGACAATGCTCACACTGATACCTACTCGCAAACTTTGTACCAGTCCGAGCGTTTTATGATTTATCACAAAGCGAAAATTTTTGTTTCCATTTCTCTTCGTTCATTGTTTTTATTTTCATTGTTTTACCGCAACTCGCAGCTTTCAGAGGAAAAAAGTCGCCGTGAAAAGTCGCTTTCGCTTTAGCGGAAATGGAAAATGGAGGAGAAAATAAAGGAACGAAACGGTCGCATATGTGCTGCAAGAAACTTTAACGTTATGACTGCCGTGCCATTTGGATCCACCGGCGCGTTGGCAGGGTTAACTCCGCTTCCGATTGTAATAATGAAATAACCCGTGTTTTCACAAATCCTTTTAGCAAGAAAGGTTTTCGAGTGTTTCTGTTATTTGCTCGAAATATAAAAAACGCTTTTATCGGTATACGCGCTGTTTGCGATAAAATAAACAAAACATTAACGTTCGCCTCCGCTTAGAAAATTCCTTACCCTATTCTAGACCAAAATGTATAAAACAGTCTACGAATAAGAATTAGCTCCAGGCACAACTGGACTTTACTGATTTCTGATCTGAAACAGTTTTAACACAGGCCAGGCTCATTCAAATTGCGTCACGATTCCCATAGATTAACATTAACAGTTACCAAGCATTATTATTTAAAGTAGGTACGTAAGTATAATGCCTTAGCCTTAGCTAATCCCGAGAGGTTAAAAACGACTATCACGTCCCTTTTCTTCACGCTTCTTTCTTTCTCGCTTCTACACAGGCGTCGCTTTGGCATCATGTGAGAGATTAAATATATTAATTTGACCACAGCGACAGATGACATGTTGACTTTATGTCAGATTTTGTATTAGGTGTTGATCATATAGATAACTTGGGAATTCAGAGTGATAATGATAACACATGATACGAATACTCGTAGGTACACGTCAGTTGTAATACCGAAGTATGTTATAAATTTAGCGAATACGTTATATTTATATACTTGACTATTATTGTTGAGGCCAAAAGGTATCATTTTATATCATACACTTCACTATAATGCGCCCCAGTCCTAAGTGAGTTAATCTAGGTACCTACCTACATCAAAATTACATAAGTGAGCTCATTTTCATACGGTAAATTGACCAAATAGGTACTATCTGTATATTATTTGACGACCGCTTTAGCTTAGTTGGTAGTGACCCTGCCTACGAAGCTGGAGGTCCCGGGTTCGAATCCCGGCCGGGGCATTTATTTGTGTGATGAGCACGAATATTTGTTCTTGGGTCTTGGATGTTTTCTATGTATTTAAGTATCTATTTATCTACATAAGTATGTTTATCGTCGCTTAGTACCCATAGTACAAGCTTTGCTTAGTTTGGGACTAGGTTGATTTGTGTAAGATTGTCTACAAAATATTTATTTATTTATTTATATTTATTTATTTAAAAATATTTATTCTCAAGAGATCTCTTTGTAGCTGTCAACATCAGTCGATTTGTAATGCGACACTAAGGAAAAAACGACCTTATTATTGAGACCAAAAGGTATCATTTTTTATATCATATTACACTTCACTATAATGCGCCTCAGTCCTAAGTGAGTTAATCTAGGTGTAGGTGCCAATAAAATTAAATAAGTGAGCTCATTTTCATCTAAATTGACCAAATTGGTACTATCTGTATATTATGGATAGGTAGAAAGTTAGAAACATACTTATGAGTACCTATACCTATATAAATAATAGTTAAAACAACAGCTTATATTACGATTACGTCCTCAGAAGGCAAGATTAAACAGCTAAGTGCCACCTACGCGTTTTCTTCGCCCTTTGTTTCGCGTCCCGCTGTTTCCTGCCCGCGGACACTTTGGTTTAGTTTCCTCTGTTCCACCATCATAAATAATAAACTCCATACTATTTACTTGGACGGTGGTTCGCTGAAACATTAAGATAATGATAAAAATAATCGGGTATAAACACTTTGTGTTTCGTAGTCTTATAGGTATTCTTAAAATGGGAAACTGTAAATAGTGATCCTAGGGCGCCGCTTACGCAACCAGTATCAGTTAGCGAGAGGCACCTGAGGCACAATGTTACAATTAACGGTAATGATACTAAAGATACGTATTAATTTGTAAAAATTAAACAAATTAAGTGGTAATATTTTGTAGTTATATTATAGTGATCTACTAAAAAAACGCGAGAATGAATGAAACGCTTACAGTAGACACCAACTCACCTACCTAAGGTCGCAAACCGGGACACTAAATTAGGTAATCGCTGACCGACGCAACGGCCCTATATACTATTAATTACTTTTACAATGACTTCATTGCCCTCAGTGTAATATCCTACGAAATCGCAAACATTTTTAAACTGCAGGCTTATCCTGTCAGCGCCGGTAATTTATGCGCGTACCAACGATAATGTGACTTTTTATGTTCAATCAAATTGCACTGTAAATTAAAAACCGTAAAACCGATAACCACATTTTATACATGCAGTTCTGATTTGATGAATACCTTATTAATGTTCTATCAAACGATATTCAGTCTTGTATTGATGTCTGATAATAAATACGGGCATAATACGTCTGGACACGATATATCATTATTCGGTATAAGGGAGATACTGTCATGTTCCGATTTTTCATTGATCAATGCTCAGTTCGGCACGCGTTGTTTCCGATAAATAGGGCTCATTGAATAGATCCCTGTCAATTTATTGATTTATTTGGTATGAAGCGCGAAATCCGCTCCTAAAACACGCTTTTTACTATTGTCTTGTATTAAATGCAGTTCTATGAGGCATCCATGAATTATGACTGGTTCGTTGAAATGTTTATGGTGCCTAGATTCAAGATTTATTTATTTTTAAACTACACTAGTACAAATTTTACGTCAGTGCGTAAATTAAAATAATTATTTTCTATATTAATATTAATATAACCAAACAATTAAATAACATCATCGCTGTTAAAAACTGAATAATTTTAATCTAAATTACAGATTGCGATAGATATGGCAAGTTAAATGGTATATCAATGACTGAATTAATATGATTTTCCTTTTCTTATTTCATTTACCTTCTTACTTACACCGTTGGCTCCGTGATGATTTTGATTATACATCTTTTTTCTAGGGTTGACGGCGAAAAAACACAACAAAACAATGTTTTTGTTTACTTGACTTGTATTCGCGTAACCGGTAGACTAAGAGCTAATATTTGTAAATATGTAAATGGTACATCAATTACTGAATTAATATGTTTTTCCTTTTCTTATTTCATTTACCTTCTTACTTACACCGTTGGCTGAGTGATGATTATACATTTTTTTTCTATATCGCTCTCATTTTACTACCTATTTGTTTATGGTTTTTTTGACAATAATACAAAGAGCTAATATTTGTAAGTATGTATCTTTGTAAATTTTGTATGTACACTCCTTTGTTTCCTAAAATTCTTACATCTGACTATAAAATAGACATACGCAATATTTTATCCATCCCGCAGCCAACCCGCAGCTCCGCTTGCGTTCATGTACAACACTATAATATCAATCAGAATTTTTTTTTTCGATGACAACATTTTATAATTCGAAATCCTGTAACCCCTTAAAAGAGATTACTCACCGACTATCCAGTTCGGTTGGCATGAAACTATTAATTGATTAAAAAATAATAAACCTCAGGGCGCCTTACTGCTGGGGAGTTATTTCAAATGAAAATATGTATGTGACAGTGCAACTTATTTATTTCTAATAATTACAATAGAAAACACAATATGGAGGTCCTTTAAAGAGTAGTACACTAAGGGATGTTTTTAAACTTGAGAGGATTATATAATAAAGTTCGGTGACACTGACCTGTTTTCTAGTTCTTACACTTTTAACACAAACACTGGTAGTCTTCAGCGGTGCAGCAAGGAAGCAGGTTCATATTCGCTCCATCCAAGTGTGAGTCACCCCTAGCACACGCGGCACATGTCCGTAAAGGTGATCCTTTCCATCACTCCACCGAAGACCGGCTCTTGCAAGGTTTGTAGAAAAGAATTCGATTGAAGACTAAGGACTACGGACCCCTAAGACAAAAGTAGAACTTGGTTAAAAGCGGTTCCACGAATTCTAAGGTTAGACTACGAAGAGGTATTTGTAAAGTACTTACATATTTGGGATTTAAACATTGCTTAATGTTGTTACACTGCCGTTTTTATATATTAAGGTAAACGGCGGGCTTCATGGCCTCAACTTAAAGTACCAAATCCACGTGGCGAGCTTCGCCATTGTTGGAATCACGGCTTCTTTTTCTAAATCTGAATAATTTTGGTTGCGTCCGCTCGTTATCGGAGCCGCCGACAGAAAAGACAACCTAGCGCTACCCGTCTGTCCATCAGGCGTGGCGAAATCGGGAACTAATACGAGCGATCCTAATCGATGCATTAAGCTAATTTGCCACTTCAATGGCGAAGACGTATTCGAGGCTCCCACTAGATGTCGCTACGAGACACGATATGAAACAATTATTGAATAGGAAGAAAATATTTGTTACACATTTCCCTTCCTTGGATTAAAAAGTTCTTCATACTGAAGATACTTTTTTTTTAAACCTTTAGACTACCAAGTTATTTTAATTAAAGATTATAAATACATCTATAAAACCCTAAAAATCTAGAAGTGACACACGACACAATAGCGTTTACGTGTAATCTCAGGCATCAGGATATCATGCATAAATACCTAATGTCTATGTTTGCCTACTACTAAATAATAAGTTATTTGTACACAAAATTATACCTAACAATAAGTGATGAATAACTTAGGATTCATGAAAGTGGAATTAGTGAAATGCGTGGAATTAGTGAAATGCGCATTCCCTAACCCACTTATTTTTTGTATATCTACAAGGTTCTAACAAAAACAACAGCTTATCTATCCATACTCCGTAGGTACTTAATACTAACCTTGAAAACTATAAATTAAACTAAACATATGGGTTTATTTACGGAACATAAATAACTATACCTAACAGTGAGTATTAACTGGTGCTATCTATTATTTACGATAACAACAATAACAGTAACCACAAAATATTTATACACCATACTTGAGGTACAAATTTAAATATGAAGTGCGTTTTAAGCCTGCACTAAGAGGCATTACGTAATTAAAACGTTAAGTCAGGTTATTAACCTGGATAACAAATACCTATTGGCCATTTGTTATTTTATGATTTGCGAATCAAACAACATGTCGTTAAGTTAGTTAAGTATTAAGTATTAACCACAATAGATTTCTATTTGGTTGCATCAAGGTCAAGGCTTTTAAGTAAACAACATTGGAACCAATTAAGCTGGTTAAGTGAGGTAGGTTCTTACTCTAATAAATATAAGGTCGTTTATTCCTTAATGAGCAGTACCAGTACCGTATAAAATAGTAAACACGTCTGTTATCTAATGCGCCCAGATGTGCGAGCATATTCCAATAGGCTGGACTTATAGGTAAACATGCCTTGCATTCCTCGCTCTCATACATAGCTTATTTGTAACAGAAAGATCAATTGTGCACAAAATTTTGAAAAATAATTACTACTAACTGCATTCATACTCCTTTCATACTTCTCATACACTCATAATTACCTACTAATCATCCTGTTTTAGAATATCTTTGATATGAAAGTTACCTAATATTTTCCCGTCCATATTTGCTAAGGTATATACTAAGGGTGATAACTTTGCTGTAATTACACATTTCTGAAACTTTGGGGCTAACTTTGAAGTAAATTTCTTTGCAGCATTAGATAAGTAATGCGTGCGCTTATAAACTATTTGTCCTACTTTAAGTTCCATATTTCTTTTTCTCAAGTTATAGTACTTCACGTTCCTATCGTGAGCACTTTTAATGTGCTTCTGCACTTTCTTAAATATTGTATTAAGTTCAAGTATCTTGTTACTATATGTCTGTGGATCACCAGTTGTAACTTGGGATCTTTGAACTGGCTGATCTGAGACTAAGCTGTGTAACATTCCGTCTATTATGAATTCACGGCCGTGCACAAGGAAATATGGGCTAAATTTCGTAGTCTCATTTACGGCAGAATTAAGTGTTGCAATGTGCTCTGTTATTTTTAAGCAGAACTATCCCTTTATTTATTTTGTAGAAGGAGACCTATTACTAAGGGATGTTTTGGATAATTCTGTGCGAATTAGTTTATTTGAACTTGACAGTTCTCACATTCCGATCGTTTCACACCTTTCTTGCCACATTTAAAACACACTAGTTCCCTCGACTTGCATTGGTTAGTGAAATGAGTGTTTTTATTACACCTAAAGCATTTCTTATCTACGCATCTCGAAGAGCTAGGCTCATTCAGTGCCGAAATTTGTTTACCTACTGATTTGGAAAGCGACTTGCTATGTAAGTCAGAGGTAATTTTAAAGTTGTTAAAGTTAGGTTCATTAAATTGATCGGAGCGAGATCGGGCAAGTTCAAGTTGTTTACAATAAAACTTAAGTTTGTCTATTGTTGGTATATCATGGAGCGCTAATTCTTTCATGTACTCTGGGCGAATATTATGCATCAATATCTCTAATTGTTCTTTTTCAGATAGTGGATTGGTGAGACGAGAAAACATTCCCTGCATGGTTGATAAATATACAACAATGGTTTCGTTTTTAGCTTGGGTCCGTTGTCTTATCACGCCAAGAAGTTTATAATCCAAGTCCGGAATGTCAAAATCATTTTTTAAGTTTTTTATTAACTGCTTGTAGGTAAAAATACTATTCTTATTGGATCTAAACCAATGTAATGCAGAATTTTCAAGTAAATCCGAAAAAGCTGAGAGTATGTGGTCTTCCGAGATGTTTCGCGCCTGCCTGAGCTCCTCAAGTCGTTCGATAAAAACGCGAACACATGTAGTACCATCAAATTTTAAATTCAAGGAGTTTAAGTTAACTGGTTTGTCTTTGATGTACACCACTTTACTCTCTTCTTTTTCGACATGTCGTGATGCCTGGGACTCCTCGTATTCACTACTTGTGTCACTATCTCCCTTATCAATTTCACTCAAAATCTTAATTAACCGACTACGCAGGTCTGAAACCTGTACGTTCGTCTCAGAAATACGAGCAAGCCTATCGATCAAATAGTTAGCACGACGAGTAACTTTTTTAACAAGATTAGGGTCATCTACGTTACCCGAACGCAGCTGGGATTCCAGGTGTTCAATTTTCGGAGTGCAAATGTCTATCTCTGACGTGGTCACGGGCGCTTTGAGTGGCTCACACTTGATGCTTCCCCGGCGTACCAGTTTGAAAACCTGACGAATCTGCTTCCTTACTGCATCCGTAGTGGCATTGTCATCTGTGGAGATACCAAGTACATTGAGTTCATAAATGATTTCATCTTTATGTAAAGAGTCCAAGTATTTTTGGATCGACATTTTTAAAAGTCTATATTTTAAGTTTAAGCAGTTTAAAATCACTGGCGCTTTATAAAGCTTAATTAAGTACAAATCAAATTAAGTTAACCTTAAATTTATTCAAGGGAACATTAGAACACGTGCTTTCAACAAAGTACCGTTACGAGTTCCGGAATGTTCTTTGTCCGGAGTTTAACTTAAATCTACCCTTTTATTTTTTACACAAGCAGTTAAGTTCACTATTATCAAGTTTAAGCTAAGAGTTTTAACATTAATGGTTAAGATAAATTAATTTCATTTGAAATAAGCCAGCAGCAATCGAGGCCCCACGTTGGGCGCCACTTTGTAACCCCTTAAAAGAGATTACTCACCGACTATCCAGTTCGGTTGGCATGAAACTATTAATTGATTAAAAAATAATAAACCTCAGGGCGCCTTACTGCTGGGGAGTTATTTCAAATGAAAATATGTATGTGACAGTGCAACTTATTTATTTCTAATAATTACAATAGAAAACACAATATGGAGGTCCTTTAAAGAGTAGTACACTAAGGGATGTTTTTAAACTTGAGAGGATTATATAATAAAGTTCGGTGACACTGACCTGTTTTCTAGTTCTTACACTTTTAACACAAACACTGGTAGTCTTCAGCGGTGCAGCAAGGAAGCAGGTTCATATTCGCTCCATCCAAGTGTGAGTCACCCCTAGCACACGCGGCACATGTCCGTAAAGGTGATCCTTTCCATCACTCCACCGAAGACCGGCTCTTGCAAGGTTTGTAGAAAAGAATTCGATTGAAGACTAAGGACTACGGACCCCTAAGACAAAAGTAGAACTTGGTTAAAAGCGGTTCCACGAATTCTAAGGTTAGACTACGAAGAGGTATTTGTAAAGTACTTACATATTTGGGATTTAAACATTGCTTAATGTTGTTACACTGCCGTTTTTATATATTAAGGTAAACGGCGGGCTTCATGGCCTCAACTTAAAGTACCAAATCCACGTGGCGAGCTTCGCCATTGTTGGAATCACGGCTTCTTTTTCTAAATCTGAATAATTTTGGTTGCGTCCGCTCGTTATCGGAGCCGCCGACAGAAAAGACAACCTAGCGCTACCCGTCTGTCCATCAGGCGTGGCGAAATCGGGAACTAATACGAGCGATCCTAATCGATGCATTAAGCTAATTTGCCACTTCAATGGCGAAGACGTATTCGAGGCTCCCACTAGATGTCGCTACGAGACACGATATGAAACAATTATTGAATAGGAAGAAAATATTTGTTACAATCCGAGCACCGAACCATGAATCTCGCAGGTCGGTGATTTGCGAAAGAATCAATTTTATTGGTGAAACAACCGACGTCTCTTATTTATGCGCCCGGGGCGTGCGGCGCGGTGTCACCAGCCTCGCTTCTAGAATGCTCTACGAATATTTTGTTTACATTTCGAACACGTTTTGTGAGAATTTTTACCGTTCAGTTGATAATTTTTTTTTGAGAAATGATTAATTTCGAACATGACGTTGATTTCAGAAAAGAACGGGATTGAATATTTGGTCGAAGCATAGAGTTGCTAAAAGACTTACATACACTGATTAACTAAACTAACAAGTAATGAATAAAAAGGAAACGACTATTAAACATTTAAAAAAAGCTGACAAAAAGCCTTGCAAGTTAAGTACACTTGATAAATATAACAGCATAAATAGAAATACGACTAAAGACTTACAACATCATAAAAAATTGAAAAACGGATAGAATACGAGTATCGTGTTTAACATTGCATGAATAAAAGCAATGCCTATAAACCTAGACTGAATTTGTTAGATGGAGCCGTAATAAAAATGAACCAGCATGTTATTACAAATATAAACATGTACTTACCTAACATTGTCGATTATGCCATTAAAGAAATAGCTAACGACCCCATACATACATTAGATTAGATCTAAGAAAGTTATTGCATAGGCATTGAAGGGAATATTTTACTATGAAAGTCCGTTTACATTAAAGGCAGGTGAGCTATAAAATATAAACTCAACCGTCCACCGCCATGACACTAATCTACAATACAAACATCATCACAGCTCGTTAATCACGTTTCAATACTGAATTCGTATTAATTTGCTTGCTAAAGCACCAATTTGCTGAATTTTTACAACCATTCGTCATTAACGGAGCGGTAGTAAAATTGAACTTTCCATTGTATGCAGTTTTTTTTATAACGCTGAATGCACAATGATATGATCAACGTAGGTTTTAACATGTTCGTTTTACAAATTACGATTGTAGTTGTCTTCTCTAATTAAGCGGTATGTTATAAATTCTTGCAGGATGTGTGTAAGAATTTATAACATACCGCTGGTTTGATATAACTTTGTGTAAAATGGTACTTATTTAGAATTTTATTACCATATAAAACTACCTTTAAATATAGGTATTGACATATGTTTTAGTTACTTTTCTATTCTAAAGTCTTTATTACCACCTGACCAATCATTTTCGTCTACTGAATTGATTATTCTGATTAAAATAATAGTTAGTTTATTAATAGTCTTGTATTTTCCATTCACTAGTATGAATTCTGCGACTGACACTATTAATTTCATAAAATTCTATTTTCAAATTTCGTATCGTCACATAAACCCAATGCCACAGCTTTCTTAAAAAAACATGACACGTTATCATTAATTTAATTGGCCAGTGTTGCCACAGAAATATCCCAGACGTGGGGATCAGCTGGATTAGGGTCACGTCACGTATGCCGCGTACCGGCGCTGGTTCGTGACTAGGCCATCGTTGCGTCATGTTCACAAGACAGGAGTCATTCGGAGACAATAGTACATGCGAACATGTGTTACGACCTTAGATTGTGGGAGGCTACTGTTCAGTTCCGGATAAATGTCGGAGCTTAAAGCCCGCGCATTTCTGTTTTCTCGCTGTAACTGTAAAATGTAGATAAGTTCTGTTTCATCTAAATGATAAACGATACTATGTTGCTATGCTGCGAAATATTGTCATTGCAGTAGAAACGATAAGTTGCCAAGAACTGGTCATTTATAATGGAGTCAACATCAACTCCTCTGTACTATTTGATATGATTGCGAATGCAAAAATTACGGATGTTTTATCATCAGCGATAAACATTTTAAATCACACGAAAAAGATAAATTTACCGGGAGGATCTTACGAAAGCACTCAACAATAAATGGCATTATAATTGGCTATCAAATGTACAGTACAATGTTCACAATCCCCGGTTTCGATTTCTAACGGGCCACCGGGAACTGTTTAAATCATGCGCATGCGCCAGAAATAACCCGCGATCACTCCTGCGCCGCGCCGTAAATTCAACGCTAATTTACTGCCTCTCGATGTTATAAATAAATAAATATTCGTCCCCATCCACCACAATGTGTGCGCGTGGCGCTGTCATAACATTTGTTAGTTTTTGTCTTACTGTTTGGACGGCAATCGACTGCATTGTCTGCTACAGTTCGCAGCCTTCACGATTTGTTCAATTCGAACTCATCATGAACATAAACTGTTACATCGGGACAATAATTATGCTTCAAACTTCATACATCAACGTACTATATTACTTATTCTGTGCATCAACATCAACATATGCTTATCATCGTCTCTCGCTGAGGCCCGGTGCTTTTTTACAGATCCATTTTAATGGATAAGGCCTACCTTATGTTGCATGTTTCTTTTGTTCATTCAGTTCATGCCATGTATATTGTGGGTACTGCATAACGTGTTTATCTATCTATGTAGTTTCGTAATGTTAAAAATATACTACTTATACCAAATACTGAGCTACCAGATCTCTGAAAGCGATGAGACAAGATCTTATTAAAGATAGGATAGGACCTAGTAAGTCCAAGTGAAATGCTTTGAAAGCATCTTGTAACTTGAAAATTACATTCTTCTAAAAATATTACATTATTCATTTTGTGACATCACATCCGCCCGATGTTAAGCGGCATGTGAAATCCAGCAAAGCGGGCGACATTACACCAAACCTCGTTTCGTAAGCCTCAGTCGCAATCATCGTCTTTGAGTGTCTATCAAAGAAACATGAGAGTCGAATGAAGCAAAAAAATACGTTTCTAAAAATTTCCTTTCACTTAAAAAAAACGGTTTCTTCTATTTTTGCTCTATTATCTCTACTATTTCGAAGAAAAGTCCTGACAAAAGAAAGAAGAGAAGAGTTCTCCCTTTGTGGGATGGTGCCAGTAACATGTTACTATGTTGCTGACACCATGGACAGACACGTTCAAAAAGCCCAGTAATCTATTTAATAGACAGAGAAGCAACAAATTATAATGGCAGTCGCGTGAAGCGAAAGTTATTGAGTGCCAAGTGGGGTGAGAGCGCGGAACAGTTGTGCTGACGCCCTGCCAAGGATCACTACTGGTGGGATTGCGCTTGTATTGTGGTACAAATTCCCAATCGCTCATACCATCACTCTTGCTGCCGAATTTCGTAAAGAAAAACAAATTAAAAGTGGAAAAGTGTGTACGAGAGTTTATATCGATAAACTAGCTGTTATTGATCGGTTCTCATTTCAATTAGCTTTCATTAATTGCACAATATTACCGATTTTACAAATTGGAATGTTTATATTCAAGCTGAATCACAGTTTCATATTCATAGACATTAAAATATCTAAGCAGTTATACATTTTATGCTCAGTTTTATTGACTATACCGAAGTACCTAACTGTTTTTAAGTACTTTATTTAAAACTCAAATGTAAAGTTTCACAATTTTCTTAATATTTTTATCGTAACATCGATATATAGATAGTACCTTTATAGGCTTTCGCTTAAACAATATATTACTTTAAACACAAGCTAGCTGATGTGATATAGGTGAACATTTTTAGCTCATCGGTCAATTACTTGCAACTCCTGACTGTTGATCGATTGCCTCGCTTATTAGAAATTATTATTTTAATCAAGACGCATTCGCATTCAATATAAACAAATCACCATCGCCCATGTTTATTGTAACAAATTAGTATCGATAACCCGACGCCCATCACTAGCTAGGCACTTGCCAGCGGGAGGGGCTATCGTGGTGTAAGACACAACACAAGACGAGGCAATATTACAATCATGACGTCTTATTTTAGAAAATAATGCAACCATATATCCTAAAATGTTATGTCTCATAAAATTCTAAACGGATATATGCATTTTTTTGGATCAGTTGTTTCCAGCAGGCTTTCGTCCGGTTATCTTGACTATCTGGGACTCTGGGGGTGGACGCCACTACCTATGGGGCCACCCGCCAGAAGACGGATACTCGTAAATATCACTTATTATTGGTTCTAAAAAGAGTGCACTTAAATCTCTCAGGGATACAATAGTACCTAGTACCTACTACACACGCATACTATGAAAATCCCATAAGAAGCATACTCTGGTGTCAAGGGTGCTGGTAGAATTTAATGGGATACGGTATGGATCCCGCATTGCCACACACCGAGTATGTTCGGTATAGATCCCGCATTGCCACACACCGAGTATGTTCGGTATGGATCCCGCATTGCCACACACCGAGTATGTTCGGTATGGATCCCGCATTGCCACACACCGAGTATGTTCGATTGTAGCTAGGTTACTCTATGAATACAACAAAATGAAAAAAAAGTTATAAATAACGCGGTGATATATTGAGGAAAATTATTGTTGTTATGATGCGATAGCAACAGCAGCGTTTTATTTTAAAGAAGCGCGAGTTTGTCCACTTATTAGATGTTGTCTAGATTTATTCATCCATGATCTTAATCAAACAAGCGATATCGCGATATCGTTAGTGTCCCATCACTAGCACTCTGTTGCCAACGGGAGGAGCTAGCGCGGTGCCAAGTATGGCGGGCGCGTTAATGTACCGGCGGCCACAAAATAAAGAATATACAGAAGGTCCGTTCCCGCCGTTCTTGAAAATACATACCTAAACTACAGGGTTGCTTCTGTATTGATTCTGAATTTTAAAAAGGAGCAGATAAATTAAAAATTCTTCAACATGACATTTAAATATGAACCAGCGTATCTTGGTAAAAAACCGGCCAAGTGCGAGTCGGACTTCGCACATTTAGGGTTCCGAATCAACCTCAAAAATATGATTTATTCATATATTAGTATTTGTTGTTAAAATATACGTAATATTTATTTATTTATTTATTTATTTAAACTTTATTGCACAGATACAAAAATAAAAGTACAATTGGCGGACTTAATGCCTTAAGGCATTCTCTACCAGTCAACCATTAGGCCAAACAGAAACTATAGTGGTGCAGGATCATGAACGACGAGACGCGAAACTATAGACACAAATCATTATAATTTTTACGTATACGATCAATATACATACACAAATAATGAATAAAATACATACACATACATAAATATACTTATAATACATATTTTACATGTACCCATACAAACTTAACACGAGGATCATCAATCTTGACGTCTTAGAGAGAGATGCTTCCGTAAATTGCGTTTGAAGGAGAATTTGCTTTGAGCTTGCCTAATAGTAAGAGGGAGATCGTTCCAGAGTCGAATTGCCTGAACAGCGAAGGAATTTGAGAGAAAACCAGTGCGGTGAAAATGAACAGCGAGTTTGAGACTCCGAGAAGTGCGAAGCTCGCCACCCAATATTGAACATTGTCACCAAATTTCAAGTTCATAGGTCAATGAGAAGTCTAAAAATTCTTCGGAACAAATTTTGTGACATACGACGGACGGACGGACGGACGTCTGGGCGACACCAATAGGGTTCCGTTTTGACCCTTCGGGTACGGAACCCTAATAAATTGATGCGTGACCCGCTGCGAGTTGTGACTTGTGACCGGCGGCGGTCGAGAGCGCCAACAAAAATATACCTAATTAATTAGGTACCTACTTAACTAAACCATAGTACTACTTAAATACTGGCGTTTTACCAGCGAACGATAAGATGAATGTGTAATGGTTGATCGTCGTTATCAAAGCGGCAAGTTTCAAAAAATTACCTACCTACCTAGGTATTGTAACTACGAAAATGAGAAAACCGTTTTATTTACCTTTCAATATCGTTTGAAAATTTGAAGAAAGTGTAGGCACCGTTTTTTGTTGTATTTAAGTGTATTTAAACAATAAAATACATTCCAACTGTAATAATATCGGTTATTCATTTTGACGTACGTGACATAAACTATCTACGTAGCGGCGAGGACGTCAAGTGATCAACGCGCGCACAACTAGCACTCGCGACGCGACAGTGACAGTCGCGACTAAGCTAGTCCGAAATCAACCGAGAATGCCTGTAAATGTTACGTCATTGTGCGTGCGGCGAAAATGGCACTTTGTACTGAGCGGACTCTCTGCTCCGGCGCGCGCCGCCGCTATTTACTTTGTGCGGCGGCGGTGCCCGCACGCATCTTCTTATTGTCATCTGCGCAGTCGCCATTAGTTGATCTATGCGCTCGCCACACGCGGTGTTGATAGTGTTAAATGTTTTCCGATGCTGCTATACATTTTCATGTAATCAATATTCATTTTACTTGAATTCTTAATACCCTATTTTTCTGGTTTATCATATATGCGGATACGGATGCCGGGTCTTATTGATATTTTTAAAATAATAAATACTAAACTATAGACGTTCCTACACACACATTTAGATGTTGTATGTTGTTAGACAGAAACAAAGTGGTAAATGTTACAAATAGATCAATTAAACCATGGTATATCTTATTAATTATCGTAATCCTTTTCTTCTTCATTTTGAGTGTGACAGTCACATATTATGATATGGCATTCTCATTCAGAATACTATTGTGACCACTTCTTAGTCCCTCCTGCAGCTAGCCGTATCTCTTGCGCATGGTAACGTAGAATTCGTCGACGCGAGCCCACGAACATATCTAGGTTTTGCAATGGTTCAAATTGAGATATAAATCAGAATATAATTTCTGACAATGTGGATCCGGATGTAAACCTTGCATCGCGGGGGTCCCATCAACAATCTGAAAGTACTGTTGTATATAAGTACCTATAAAACGAGCATGGTGTATACGGTTGTTACCTACCTATACTGAACTATTTTTTCTTCCATTCGAGCTATTTCTTCGGTATCCTCTTTTGTGAGATCTCCTTCTCTTCAAGTCAACAAAGTTCATGAAACCGTTGTGAGGTAACTACAAGCTACAATTGCTTAAATACTTAGTACCAATAAATAACTAAGTACCCTAATACCATGTTCAAGGCCCATATAACATTATGCGTAAGCACCATTGAGGTATCCTGATGTGTCCTGCCAGATTTTATCATTTCTTGATATTTCCAGATACTGGAAGTGGATACGTTATTTCATTTCTCTCAGTCCTGTTGCATATGCAATAAATCTTATCTAAGCTCGTACGCAACTTGTGCAAGGACCCTAATCAAAAATATTTTTCACTTTATTTTGTTCCGTGTCGCAGTATGCACGTTGGTGCGTCTCTTATTTTTCTGTCTGTGACCGCCGTCGTGTCATTTCTTGAATCACGATCGAAGTTAACATTCTGAAAGCTGATTGGCTGTTACATATTTATACGGAGTGTTCTTGTATAGAATGCTCCACATTCTCTAGGTTTGCCGCAAAAAGGTGTAAACTTGGGAGTAGACGTCTTTGGAAAGGTGTGAATAGATACAATAAACCATTCCATAAGTAGTAATAAAAATATGTGAAGGTTTTCTACATTCTAAAAGCACCTTTTTCGATTCGTACTTCTGTACGTTAATCGGGTTGCCCACTTACGAATACTTACTATTCAATATAGCAAGACAACCAAGTGACAAACTTATGGCAGCGTCCTTCTTGCACTACTTTACGAAAAACCCTATTTAATATTAAACGTATTAAGTTATCAGCTTTATGGTTGATGAAAAAACGTGTCAAACTTCCATTTGTTAGACCGTAATTTTTAGTAAGAAAAATGACATTTAGATCAACGTTACCCTTCACAGTTCCATTGATTTCCATTAATGCAGATCTAAGAATTTCTTAAGTTCGGGAGAAAGCGTTTCAAATCTGATCTGAATCAAGATCTGTTAGCTTCAACACATAAGTACGGCAGTCCATATTACGTATCCAAGAGTATTTATCACACGCTCTTATCACGCCTCAGCACTTCCTTGAAATGTGAACTTAAGCCACGTGTCGTAAGGTCGTGTTCCGTAAATAGATAATTTAATAAGATACGAGGATGTGAAATGTACCACTCAGTATGTGTAAGGGAAGGGCCGTCATGTTTTATTTATTCGCGTTGGACCCGTAATAGAGTCGTGCCGTGAGAGCGGCGCGTTTTTTGCCCACCGTACAGCGTATTGAGACGTCTCTGGATGCTGATGTCTTGTTGCCTGTCTAACTATACTTCGTACGTGGACATGAAGGCGACATTGAATTTTCCGTGTTTAAAACAAAAAATTGAGGTAATTTGTTTTTTGTTCACCAGGGTTGTCACTGCAAGTACCATATTCAACTCGGCATTTAAATTCAATATTTAAATATATAATCGCAAAATTTCATGTCACAATAAAAAGTTCTTACGTGTTTAGAAGAGCATTTTTCATCAAAAGACCTTAGAAACCAGACAGCTGCAGGAGGATATTAAAAATCCATTCATCACACTGACAGCAAAAAATAAAAATTCAGATTCACACCCGAACACGGCGACTGCGAAATCTGGAGAGACGAGGAGGTATTTCCATCCGGCCCCCTCCTGACCCCCCGGGGGCGGCCGCCTCCCTTTTGACAGGAAATGATTGTCTAATATTAGCTTTGTTATAAGGTTCCTCTTTAGGGATTTGGGCGCTCTTTCTTAGAATGTTTCGATCCGATCTGATATAGGTTTCCATTTATTTTATATCCTTTACGATTGGCCGTTTCGGTGAGTCACTGTCAGCTATTTGCGACGCGAAATTAAAAACAAGATAACATTTCGCTCGCGAATTTTCTCTAGCATTTTCTCACGCGTCCTGACAATTTAAAATTAGAGATCGATAAATTTAAGAGGAATTTCGGGTCAACGGCCCGCGCGGATAGAGACGCCATAGATTATCACAACAAAAGTCTAGGTGGTTGGTGTTTTGTATTGGGTTGTGTCTAATTCTGGCCGATTTTCGTCAACCGCTTTATGAATAGATTGTCCTACGCAGTATTCGGGAACACACTGACAGATTTGTGCGTTACAGAAGTATGGTACACGAGCGCGGAAGACGTATTTTTTACGTTCGTTGATAGATGAATTTTAGTTGCGTTCCCAACGTTTCGGGAGACATTCTTTTTAAATTAAGATCATGTTGGTTACAGCTGTTTAGTTCTCCATAACGGTTAGATGGAATCCACCAAAATTCTCACAACTTTGTAGTAATGTAATCATTTCGTGGCGTGGCATTAGTTTGAAAATCGCCAACGTTGTAGGGCGCAGAATCTAGGTGACATTTATTGTAGAATGGAATAACTTAATCGCCCGTTTCTATCAGCATACCATATCGGGCGGGCGCTGAAAATTCAAATAAATTAAACCCCGAAAACAGAATTAAATTACCAATAACCGAATGGCACCGCAAAATATTTTTGTCGGCATGGCAATAATGTGGATCTCGCATATTGCGATCCGCGAGTAGATAACAGAAATAATGGGGTTCAAAAATGAAATTAATTCCAGGTTGATGATTTCAAATTGAAAAGTCACATCGGCTGGCGCTATAACTCATGAACTGAAACGTGTCCGGGCCTGCGTCCGACACAGGGTTGCCGCCATGATTTATTTATTTCCTCCAGGGATTTTGCTAAGCAATCGCGTGTAAGTTTTCTGTGAATTGAACCTGTGAGTAGTGTTTTGTTTAAAAGGCTGTTTAAAACCATTATAGTCACGGGATCTCTAAAAACCACCCTTGCAAGTCTTCTCTAGTTTCTCTACGAGTTTGTTAACAATATCGGGCATATCTCATGATCAATATGATTGTAAGTAGGCATCTACGTATACTACATTCATTTTATTGAAAGGGTTGCCTCTGTTTAACTATTAGAACCCATTGTGATGTTGATTGTTTACTGGTAATGCGCCCCTAAACATATATAAAAACGAAGATTAGCAATTCAAAAAACATATGTATTATATCATTTGTGTGTGAAGAATTAAATTTAAAAACCTAATGACGTTTTTTCGCTAAGCCCTAAAAACCGCGCATAATTAAAAAGTTTTATGAATTATGAGGTCCATTCACGGAAAAATGCAAATATTTGCGTTTGGCAACCCTGGGGCGCTCATTGTCGCAGTCCTTTGTCGGAGGTCTCTTCCGCTTCAGCACTCGTGATATCTGAGACTGAATGTTGTATAAATGTATGTTAAATGTAGATAGGTACACCCTTGTTGGAACTGTGTTTCAGTTACATGTAGTATGTTTTATTTTACATACCACGTCGGTGGTGCATACAGCCTACTTGTTGGTAAGCTGATACTATTAGCCTATGTCATACATATGTTCTCGATCCTTTATATTTGGATACAATATATACTTATATAAGTACGAAATGCAAATTGCAAGTTCCTCAAACAGAGCGCATCCTCTTCATCAGGAAAAGAGAAAAAATCGAATCATGTTCATACTTAAATGCTATTTCGATAGTGTTAAGTAATACCTGTTAAATGCTACATAGGTATATATTTAAAAAATAAATCCTAAAACGCCGAATGCTCTTAACATTTTCTTTGCTTAAACTTGTTGGTTTCCTATTATTGTAATTTATATGAGAAGAGAATTCCTTCTAAAATATTCCGCAGCTCGAAAAAGAATTTTGGTGAGAACCCACTCTGGCTTTAATGCAAACGTTTTCGGAGCAGGTATACTTACTCCGTTAAATTCCCACGCGGTCAAACTTTAATATAACAATATAAGCTGCCATAAATAACACATTAAACTCATTGATAAAACTAAAACATTTCTGCAGGTTTTATGTTAGCATCGTTTAATTTAATTAGTCATTCATAATATCAATAATAACAGTTTTGGAATTTTTAACTCGATATGGCGATGGTCTGTTTTAAGTGATCTTTTTTGGCAAATTGGGCTGTTTAAATTCCTCTGACACCGGTTTCAACCAAATAAGAATAAGGACTTAATCCATACTAATATTAGGTACAAACATCTTCACGCTACCCTCCTTTGGGGCATTTTTTTTGTTGTGTTTTTTCTATCATCTCCGATTAAAATGAAATTTGGTATAGAAATAGTTTGGGTCCCGGTGAAGGACATAGGATACTTTTATCCCGTAGATCATGCCTTAATAGGATGGAAGTTTGTATGGTAGAGCGACAACTAGGTAAGCTTCTTAAATAAAAGAATATCATTATTTTACTAAACAGTTAAAACTCACTCAATTGTCACTTCGGGCGACATGTTTTGAACTCTTCGGGAATAAAGTTATAACATGTCTCACGAAAGTTTAAATTCAAGAAAAGAATATCAATTAAATTCTAATGCGATAAACGAAGTCGCGGGCAATATCTGGTACCTACGTGATTAAACGTCAAAGTCGTACTTAGGTAAATAAATTATATATCGGTTTATCCGAAATGACAGTAAGTGACAGAAACTTTAAGCTACCTAACCTTCAGTTAGGATACGTGTAAAGGAGGTGTTACGTGCCTTAAGTCATATTTCCATTCAAGTATCGTCGACATGAACAGAAAGTAAGTTTTTGTACTTATGGTAATGCATCGGTGGCAGTTCATGTATAATGCAGCCGCTTGTCATGAACATTTGTCGGTTGCACTATTTCAGTTTCTACCTTCACAATTACAAATGTAATCGCGTAAACATTGCAACAATAACTATGAACTAATTTTTTTTCTTCAGGCCGATATTAAATTATTGATTTTTTTATTAACTTCACTTAGTAGGTTTATTGCCAATCAAGAAGTAAGGCACACTAGTTATCAGTGGTGCACTATTGAAATTTGGGAATTATATACACACATCATGACCTATATCAAATGTTACCAAGTATTAGTGAAAAATAAAACGGTTATTAATATTAAAATTAATACTTATCTTGATTTATAAAACGTATCTTAGATACTAATCTATATATATATATATATATAGAACAATACGAGTAGGTATCTATCTAGTTTTGTGTTCCGAATCACCACGTCTACTTTGTAGTCTGATGGTCCGGTGCTGATAAAAAGAGTTTCTTTGTCCATATATGCATGTTATTTTGCGAGTTTAAAAAATAAAATTTATGTCGAAGTAACTCATGTAATCAAGATACACACTTTTTGTTCAATATTTTTTTCCGAAGGCTTCCGTTAAGTCGGCATTTTTAATTTAAAATTGGAGATTTTTAATAAGTTCCGTGACTATGAAAAATAGGATGGCGCGTCCTTGTTACATGTTAATCCAACTAATTATTACGAGTTAATTATAAAAAGCGATATAAATCATTCACAAGTCTAAGCCAATGTAAATCCTCGCGGCTACCAAGCAAACACTGAACTTAGTCTCGCCTTTATCTAACCTCTGGATCCACAACGTGTTAGAAAGAGAAAACTGTTTTATGGGCGCATTCACGAAAACCGAGGCCGTAATTTGCCTGCACGAAAATTTGATAATAAATCATAATAGTTTTAGACAGACAAGAGATAAAAAAATAAACCAATTTGGAAAGTGAATTGTAAGGCACGGCGCGCCCGCCGTGGCCTGTTATTAGAGCAATTATGTTATTATGTTAGCCATATCTAATCCGAAAAACTAAATTGGAGTCCGCCGCTGCCGGCGAATGCCCGATAGGTTCAATCGTTGACTTGTGGGTCGCACGAAATTCGTTGCGGAAGCAATAAGAAACACGAAAATTTCGACCGACATAGTCACAAATTATACATAGTTAGGCGGGCGAACGAGCGAAATTTCTATCGATCGATAAAAAAACGAACATACTTTTGAAACCCTATTTCGCCACGGTTCATAGTTGGGTACAAATTAAAAAGGGTGCTGTGTTGCAATCCATATTTCAAAGTTCACATTTCATAAACAACCCCGCTTTGCCCTTTGATGTCCCTCACTTAACTCATATTTCATTCAATATGACCATAATTGAAGCGGTGCCGCGGGTCACAATCGATTGAGACCCTTATTACTTAGATAGTAAAGTTCAGAATAATTCAAATGGGTATCCGTCGATAAGAACACATCATAATATGTGCGATTGCCTCTTTTACAATTTGTATCTTTTACCATTCCCACTTTGGTGGCGAAACAGGTTTTCCTTGTGTAAGTTACGGACGTTTTTGTGTTTTCATTTCAAAGCGCGTCGGTCCTTTGTGATATCAAAATATCAAATATGAATACCAAATAAGGGTTGGGACAAAAGAAAAACTGACAACTTTTTAATTTATGCGCGAACCAGTACATGAAAACGTAATAATAGGACGTGTTGGTAAATATATTAATGTAATAACTCTCCGAGGGCGTTTTCGAGTTGACTCTTATTTTTCTAAAATTTCACGGTAGATACATCATTCTGCTGTGGAAAATTGGTAACATCTTCATTATGATTGTCGAGTGGTTTTGATAGCTTGGTTTATTATTTGTTTGACAATGGCAGCCGACTGAAAGCTGATTAGCTGCGTAGATTCTGTCGAAGAGCCGCTTAATACCGACCGAGACAGATGTGAGTAACGCTCGATAAAAATAGACTCCTCATTAAATGTTATACGGATTTTTTAATAAACTGTTATCAATATACCACCTACCTGTTTATTTTATTTGAACATGCTTCTACGACGATAAACGCATTCAATTAATTTTGATTGATTCCTCCACTGTCTATGTTTACAAAAATTCTTTGCAATTTTATCATTTTAATTAATGTGTTTTTTCTGATAACGCGCTAGGGTTGTTTATATTTTTTACGCAATTAATCACTGCATTAAAAGTGCATATTCGGGTTCAGAGTAATTAATTACTTTGTCGCTCGATAAATAGTCCATTGCAAATAATAAAATACAATTGATTTGACTAATTTATTTGCTGTCGATAGGGGGAAACAAATGATTGTTTGGAGCGGACAAAGACGTGTACTAACACTAGGTATAACTACAAATTATCTCAAATATAGCTTAGGCTCCTTTATATAGTAATGCTTACATACTGCAATTTGATGCAAATACAGTAGATTTTGCGTACTTATGCGGACCTACTAACATTGAAAGATAAGCGAGCCCAATGCCAACGGATGAAATGAACTTGGCAATATAAAAAGATTCCTCATTCTATTGCACTGACCCACTTATCAGCTGGACTCTTGACCCTGATATCGCGACATGAGCTAAGCTGATACTACGGGTTAAAGATATATAAAGGCAATGACTTTTTGAAAACATTTTTCCTGGACTAAAGATAATGCATAATGAATGGCATTGTACTGTCATATCGCTACAATTCCGATTCAAGAAAGAATACAGGGCAGTTTCTTTTTATGTTTGTTAATAAATAAAATGTTTCTACGCGTCGATAGCATTTATTGATTACTAACGACATTGTCATTTGTTTCAGGTAAGAATACCGCACGTCGCAGAGCGAAGCGTGGAATCCGCGGAAATGGAATTCCAAATTCAAATTGCGAATCGTTCGTGTGTGTGTGTGTGTGAAGTGATCGTTTGTTTTGTCACGTGTTCGCCACGCGATTAACAGTTCAATCGCGATTAACATAAAGTCGTACTTCAATTTCGCGCGGCCCCCACGTCCCGAGTCGGTTCGAAGTTCGAATAAGCGCTGCAACAGTGTGTGTAAATAAGCGACAGCTGAAAATCAAAGGAAAGTTTTGTGATTCTTTTTTGTTTCCATGCTGACGGACATAGCAGCAAATAGGTTTTTTCGTATTTCTGATGTATCTTTCTGGAGATGTCATTTGAGTACCTTCGTTGTATATTTTATTACATTTGAACCTTTACCTACATTATAAAGCTTTAAATGGGTACCTAGCAAGTTGGTTATCAATTGTTCGGTTCTTTGCGGAAACATACATTTATTGGATGCTGTTATATTTTTAAAGACGTGTTCAGGGTATAATATCATTCTACATTTTAATAATGATATCAATCTAATTACAATGTTCATGAATGTTCACGAATGAAATGTTGAATAAGAAATCATTCGACCGATTCTGATCGCAGAAACGACGGATCTCCGTAGCGTTTCCCGCCCATCCGTAGCTTACATTGCATTCACACGCATTCGGCTAATCTCTCATGTGATCGGCCACATAGGCGCGTGTACTCGCGTATAACCAGCCATTTTGTAAAACCGATACACACTTCGCTCCCTTTTGCAGTTAGGCATCATTTCGTCTGGCCGCGTTAAAAGCACGCTGCATGTTCGCACTCCCACCCGCCCCTACACAGACGCGGGCCGTGTATGATTCATGTCGTTCGCTGTGTGCGTACGTTCGCGCTCGGCTGGAGTCTGTCAGTGTGTTAGTGTCCATGGCTGCACGTGCACGCATGCATGTGTGCGAAGCCCACTCATGGCAGCGGACTATGACGGCCCGTAGATTTGACAGCTAGCTCAATGCGGGTTCAGACGTTCATTATACATCGGGCGTAATTTTCGTGAAATAATTGACGGCGACAAAGTCGGCTGTTCCCGCGAATTTGCAGTGTTTTGTTTTGACGGAAACTTTCGCGCGCAAACTTTGTTTTTGATTCGCTGCAGATTTCAGTCGATGTACCATTTGTTTTGTGACATGTGGAAGATCAGTTCATCTAAAGAAGTGATCTATTATGTTGCCAATTGGATGTTATTCGTTAGAGATTAGTTCGCGCGGTATGATTCAAATATCGCCCATTTTCCGTTTCCAACTAGAAAGAAAAATTTATTCGAGCACTGAAAAACATAAAAAGTTTACTCTCTAATGAGATACCGGAAGACAATAAACTAAATCAATTATGTCAAAAAAGAGGTGATATATTTGTAACTTTTAAAGCATTTATCTATATATAAAAGTTAACGATGTGTAGTTGATATTGGATATTTTCGGAGCAAACTGTGCCTATTTAGTGAATGAGTGACAAGATTTACAGTGATTCGTTATTTATTTTGGAAATGTGTATTGGCTTTGTAATTCGGAATCCAGTTGGATATTGCGTGAATTGGTGAGTGTTTACACAATTATAAACTGACTTGTTTACGATGACTACAGACTAAATACATTCTAGCACGTACCAACATATGTTTTTTAAAAGTAGAACTATCAATGATATCAGTTAGACTTCGTTTAAAGGCAAATTTTTGACACAATAGGTAAATTGCAATAAAAATAGATATACTAATATATACTGTAACATTTGCACAATTAAGTAGGTATATTTTTTATTAATGTAAATATGTATTTTCATTGCATACTTATAGAACTATTTATGTAGAATACCTTTCGTACCTATATACTTACTATAGAACTTCTCCATTTATAATCACTCTACTTTTTTCGCAGAAGATCAAAACCTTCTCACAAGATTTTTTTGTCTAAATAGGCATCTATTTAACTGTCAAGCGTCGACAGTAAAAAGAGTGGACCAAAATGAAAAATATTCAAACGGAAATATAAAAATGCTAATGAAACAAAACAGCTGTGTCGGCGGACGAATTAAAAAACTAAGGTGCACACGTCAAAGAGATAAATAGAGACATTTAACACGAATCAGCATATAGTTTATAATATACGGACCTTTAGCAGGTACTTGGTCATTAATCAAAATAGAGAGTCGACGAAAGCAGAGATGGATTAAGTTGTTGAGCGCACCGCGCAAGGGTCCGCCCGGAGACCGCCTTTGGCCATTTTTTGTCTACGTCGTTAGAGATACCATTTTGTTGCGATTAGGTACGGCTCTACCTAATGCGGTGCAATGCGATAAGTACTGAAGTCAAATCGAAAAATAATCACTATGCTGAATTCTTATATGAAGCTTGAAGTTTCCTATAAAATCCGTATCTGAATAAAAAATTGAAACTTTTAGATAGAGTCAGAAATCGGCATAGGCATCCCTCAGTTTCCTTTTGTTCCTGTCCCTTACTAGTCTTCTCTATGTCGGTCCACATCTTTCCCAGCACTGGTATAGTTTGCCTCGAGACTTAAGGCGCGTGTAAAGGCAAGGCCTACTCCATACAAACTTTGTGCAAGTTTTATTCGTCGGTTTTGGCACTCCCGCATATAATTTTTTTTGCTTGTTAATATTGGATTTACCTACATAGAATGTCAAGAAAAAAATTCAAATATATCAAAGAAATGAAAAAAAATACAAAAAAATAAAAATAAAAACTTGGGGTTTTTGCTACCAGAAAAATAAGAAAATCATAAGTGTAATGCAAATAACACAAGCAAAGTGCCGTGCCTTGTGATGTTGAATAAAATATTTCTATGTCTGTTTGTAATTTTGTATGGAGAGTGCTTGCCTCTACAGGCGCCTTAAATAGGTAGAGAACATAATATAGATAAATCGGCAGAGAACATATTAGATAAATACCTAGGTAGAGAACATAGTAGATAAATTCCATTTTATTTTATTCTAACGGAATTTAAAGCAGCTGCAGTATTCGATTTTTAATGAATAGGTACAGTTGTATTCACTGTAGGTATTTGATTATGAGCACTCGTATAATGAATAAGAGACTCATTAGTTCCTCATTTTATTGTGAGCATCGCAGTAGGAGTCCGACATGTTTATACCTACTTTTAAGTCTTAACTTGTAACGTTCAACTGAGCTAGAAGAGTGCCCATTACTATTCTACTCCGTGGTTATAAATTTACATACACATAAAAAAACAGGTTAATACGCTTTATGAGTAAGTACTTCGACTCAACTTGCCTTAATATGTTCATTTCATGATTTAATTCGAAAAATTTCTTCGTATTTCTTAATCTGACTCAAAATTGACTTAAACATGCAGCATAGAGTAATCGCATGTTAATAAAAAAATATGTTCAAATTAAAACATTAACATGAACTTGATTCAAAGGAAAATGTAAATTTAACCCACAACAATTAGTATTAATTGAAGTAAATAAATCTCGAGATCGCCACGATATGACCAAATTAATCATTTATACGAGATTGTATAATTAACATATTTTAATTGTGCCAATTTGGAAGCGAATTATGAATTGAGAAACTGTAAATTGAGAGCACAAAATGTGAGATAGAAAAACTTTATCAAGAAGATTTCCCAGCAAGTAGGTATTGAAGCTAACCGGTTTCAGTTCGTATTGTTTTTATGTTGTGAGTAATGGAAACATTGGTCTATAAGATACCTACAAACAACGTAGAGCAGTAGGTACCTACTATTGACAACGGTTGATACTTAAAGGCGACTTCCTGACTTGGCGGGGCGGGATCGATATGTGTCATTTTCTTCTTTGACGTAAACTTACTGACGTCGCAAAGATTCCCACTTGACAGAATACTGTCAGTATTACATTTGCGCAGTAGTACCTATCTAATGTTATGCGCACAAGCGGACCAATACTGCCTTCGCATCGTCCCTTTCCGCGCATTCCGCGCCAGTCAGGAAGCACTCATTTAAATGTAGGGGCGCAGTAAAAAGTAGTACTGAGTTGACCGACAGTTGACACTGACATTTGACAGTTTTCTCATATCGTACCGGCTGCCTCACCGACAAATCAGGAAGTCGCCTTAGCGTGGTACAAAATTGTAACACGAATGCTTATGTCACTCGCTGGGACTAGCCACATAATGTAGTGTAGTCATTGTTGTTGCCTAATTTAATGTTGGGAATCGTGTTTTCCACATGTTTCGGATGGTCACGTATGTATGTACCTATTCAGACGACGCAGTAATTTAACTGTACATTTTTTTTCAAGGAAATAATTTAGCTATACCTCTAAAATGTAATGCTTAATGCAAAAATGACCTGGATATACTTCTGACTATATAATTATACAAATAATACAACCAATCTAAGCAAGCATAAATTTCCATGTAAAAACATACAGGACGAGAAATAAAAGGCCTTTTTTATTTTTTATTTTATTTATACCTCTAAAAAATATACATAAATGCACATGTTGTTGGTTTTTTTATAAGACAACGCACTGGCACCTACATGATAAATCAGTAATAAATATATCATTTAAATGACAGTTCAACTATTAAAATAAAATATACCTACGTCAAAGTAGTTAAATGCACTCGTTTAATTGCGTAAGTATTTTCCACGGATGTTATGTTATTAATTCTCGCATTCGTTTCACCCACGTAATAAATAAATTAAAACACTATCAAAATTTATAATTAAAATCTATACAACATAATATAAACAGGCGAGGTTTTGCCCAACACTGGCCGCAAATCAACTCTACGGTACACGTGTAAAAAAAATTAAGCTGTCAAAACTGGCTCCATAAATTGATCCAAATACGTGGTCATGAAATGTTTAGAACGAGATAAAGATAGTGGCTACACTCTAAAAAATGAAGACCAACTAAGAGCAGTTTTCTCTTAGTTGACGTTAAGTTAATGACAACAATTACGATCTTATATAAAACAAAGAAAGCTGATTACTTAAAACAATAAGTGTATCTGTGATATAACTAATAAAGAAGTATTGTTATTAATCCTAACAATTATATACCTTGAATCTATTATTGACTTGTTGGCATAATTATGTAACGTAGGTTGAATCCATTCTTAACAAATTCATTAAAACAGATAAGTATGTTAATAGTTATGAACATTTTCATAGTTCATTTGATTATTTTGTCTTTGTAGATTTACGTAAGATTTGGTATTTCAATCAACTAATCATATAATATTTAGAACAACGAAGATAAAACATTCAATCCCATTATGATCAAGTTATTGTATTTATTACGAAACTAATATTCCATTCTACTAAGAATTAATTGTTAAGTCGTTTTTCATAATAGTTAAATTAAATAATCAATTAATCCAATCAATCAAGAGAAAAGTATTAGGGGGGAGCGCCTGTACACCCGCTCCCCGCCCGCGCCCCTCTCGCGGCGCGTCCGAGGCGCGCGGGCGCGGCGTGCGTGGCGTCAGTCAGCAGTCAGCTAGTAGCGCTTCATGGCATATACGGCCTATTTGGATAATTTAAAGAAACCCATCTAGGTACAGTAGGTACCTCTGTTTAATTGCACCGAACACCTAGAATCGTCTTCTTAAAGATTTTCTCGCTGTGAAGTTAGTGGCATTTATGACGCTTTTGAGGCCTGACTTGCCATGGAGGAAGTGATCGAACTTTTGAAGACCTGGGAGTTGGAGAACCTAATACCCGAATTCACCAGTAAGTACATTATATCTCATTATTTATTTTTGTTTGTTTGGTCAGTGTCATGTTAAGGGAGGGTTTTTTTAAGACGAGTTGCTATGACGCGAGGGCTAGGCCGCCCCCGCCCAAGCCGACTCTTTGTTACCAACTTTTAACACCCTATTTACCCCAAGGGCATTATAAAAGTTGTGGCCTACCACTACTTCAAATAATCATTTTATTATACTCTTATATTCACGTAGCCATGCACCGCCACCTGGCTCGCCGTAGGTAGTACAATACGCGGGCGCATGCGCGATAGCAGCAGAGACGGTTTATGCCTTATGCTTGCCGCTTGTTATTGTTAACTAAGTTATTAACCTCCAAGAGTAAGATCGCACTAGGCGACGCGACACTAGAAAGAAAAGAAAGAAAGAAAAGACGCGACACTGCCCTAATATTCTTTGTATGTAAATGTATGAGGTAAACCGCACTACGCGGCAGCAGATCTTAATTTTCATCGTTTGATTTGTGTGGTGTGGTAATCCCGTCTTAGGCGGTCGTTTGTCTTATGCATCTAACGCATGCGTTCCATATAAATACGTTGCGTCAAACGCATTGCGTTGAATGGATTTATATGGAAACGCATGCGTTTGACGCATAAGACAAACGAGCGCCTAAAGGTGTTCTTGAATTAAGGTAGCTCCTATTTTTTTTTAGCGTCCAATGAGGAAACTACGAATATAGCCGGATTTCTCACCATTCCACTGTTGCTGAACACTGCGGCAGTCCGCCAAAAGAAGAAGCGTGGTTCGGGTGCAAGTCAAAGTTGGAAGCCCAGCAAAGTGGAAGTAAGGGAAGGTTTCATAAAGCATGTCAGGTCCAGTGCATTAAGTGACACTAGCTTTTTAAATGTTAATTATAATATAAGTATGTAACAGAAAGTTAAATTTTTTAATGCAAAACGTTTACTCACTAGCTTTTTAAATGTTAATTATAATATAAGTATGTAACAGAAAGTTATTTTTTTTAATGCAAAACGTTTACTCACTAGCTTTTTAAATGTTAATTATAATATAATTATGTAACAGAAAGTTGAATTTTTAAATGCAAAAGGTTTACTTCCAAAATGTTTAAACGAATAAATAACATCTTGTTATTATTATTTTTGTTTTATTTATTTAAACTATATATACTTACCTACTTAAAATAATAGCAACAATTTTTATACGTGCCGTGCTGAATAATGCTGGTCCTCTTATACTCATATTATAGGTACGTCAAGACATTAGTCTTAAAAAATACTAAGATGTACATTTATTTCAGATCTTTTTGAGGATCAACCTAGACCAGTTTGGCTTTACAAACACGCCTCCTCCCGTGTTTGTGAAACTATTAGGTCTAGGGTCTAGGTCGATCGCCAGAATCCTAGATCTGAAAGAAATGTCTTAGTAGATGAGACAAAGTAAGGCATAGTACAATTGAACAAGAATGGTATTGTACTGAACAAGCTTCTTAGTTGAAATGATTAAACAAATAAGATTTAAATTGACCAATATCTTAGTTTAGTCTAGTAAGATGCATAAATCGATGTAATCATGTTCTTAGTTGAACTTATTTGGGTCAAATAGTTAATACAGTAATTCTTCATGTTAATATCGATCTACATCTTAGTTGAAATGATTAACCAATTAAGATTCAAATTGACAAATATCTTAGTTTAGTCTAGTACGATGCATAAGTCGATGTAATCATGTTCTTATTTGAACTTATTTGGGTCAAATAGTTAATACACTAATTCTTCATGTTAATATTGATCTACATCTTAGTTGAACCGACTTGTTTGTATTAGTTGGTACAGTTACATAGCATGATAATAATTACCAAGCGCTTAGTTGATCTTGCTAGGATCAATTAGTTAGCATAATTATTTTTCATGTAAATTTTAAACAAGATCTTTATTGGTTCAGTTACATAGCAATAGTAAGAACAATCAGAATTACCTTATTTGATGTATCCAAGTCCTTGTTAGGCTCGTATGGAATCAAGATGCTTGATTACGACTATCAAGATATTGATTGGGCCAACCAAATTTTTTTTAGAGTGTATTATTATAACGGTCCCTTTCACCGCTATCTAGTGCTGACCATCTGATGAACTGTTTTTAAAGCGAATGTACAAGACTTTAATGCGCGGCTGAGATATTCGGTGATGTGATAATTCTCCGTGACCGAGAGCACGACTTTCTAGGACTAGTTGCGTACTGGCCGGCGTTTTTCTTTCTTTTATTCAAATTTGGAACGGTCTGCCCTTTGAGTATGGTAATAAAGCGAGCGGTTTCTTAGCGATGTCGACCACGCGATTCATCGATTAAAGGCATGATAAAATAAAATTATGGACGGCCAGTCGTTGAATCTTTTGGATTGTGTCATTTAGAAAATTTCATTAAAATAAAGAAGAGAGGCCTTTTCAGACAATGGCGACACTATTGCCCTGGGTCTACCACTGAACTCAAACGTCTAAAACTGGAAAATCTCCAAGTTGTGAACTCCGGGCTAAGTACAAGAGTACCCTGAAAGACAAGTTTAGTGAAAATGAGCTAGTAAATGGAGAAGACCTGAACGAGATATGGAGATGTATGAAAGAAGGAATAATAGGTGCAGCTATTGAAGTGTCTGGTAAAACAAAGAGAAAGAAAGGGAAAGTAAGCGAAACTCCATGGTGGGATGGAGAAGTGAAAGAAGTGGTGAACGAAAAGAAGAAAGCTTTGGCTTGATTTGGTTGCGATTAGAAATACCCAGAGTATTGCGAGAACGGATTTGAACAAGAAGAAAGAAAATCTCAAACGTACGTACCTACGGGACATTAAAGCAAAAGGTAAAAAGTGTGATACTACGAAAGAAAGATGAGATGCAAAAGAGGTTGGATAAAAGATTTTCTAATGATTACAAAACCAACTTGAAATTGTTCTTAAAAGCTGTTAAATCAAAAGTTAAGTTCAAAAACATCATCTGAACTGGAAATCATTAGAGATGAGAATGGAACTATTGTGAAAGATAAACAAAACGTACTGAGAAGATCGAAAGAATATTTTAAAGGTTTGTTTGAGAGGGAAGAGAATTACGGCAGAGTCACAAAACTCAGACCCGATTCCCTGTCTGGAAGGTGATGAAACTGATGAAAGTGAGATAAGTATGAAAGAAATTACGGATGCGTTAAAAATTATGAAGTTAAGAAAGGCAGCAGGGTATGACAGGATAGCTTCTGAGACGATTAGGAGTGGTGACGGAGTAGTTGCAACCCTGCTGCACCGACTTTTAAACTTGTGTTGGAAATGTGGCAAAGTGCCGGACGATTGGACTAAAGCAGTCATTGTTCCAATTTACAAGGGAAAGGGTTCGCGCCAGGATTGCAAAAACTATCGTGGTTTTAGTCTTCTCAGTGTAGTTGGTAAAGTATATGCAAAAATACTGATTGAAAGAGTAGTGAAAGAGACAGAGAGTAAAATGTTGTATGTGCAAGCAGGTTTCAGAAAGGGGATGGGGTGTGTGGATCAGGTTTCCTCCTTGCGATGCATCACCGAAAAGTGCCTGGCCAAAAATCAGAAGGTGTATTGTGCGTTTGTCGATTTGGAGAAAGCTTATGACAGAGTGTTGAGGAATGATATGTGGTCAACGCTGTCCATGTATGGGGTAAGCAACCAACTGGTCCAAGTATTGAAATCACTATATGAGGGATCAAGTCCTTGCGTCAGGATCAATGGTGGCTACACAGACTGGTTAACATCCAGCGAGGTGTAAGGCAGGGTTGTGTGGCCTCACCATGGTTGTTAACGTATTGTGGACAGTTGTTTGACACCCTTTGAAAGAGAGCGAATGTGGTTTGAGAATGGGTGAGTTACTTATCAAATGCCTCCTCTACGCTGATGACCAGGTGTTGAATGCGTCATCAGAGATGGAGTTGCAGGAGATGCTTACTTGTGCGAATGATTCATTGAAGCGGAAGGGTATGAAAATGAATGCGAGTAAGACAAAAGTGATGGTGTTTGAGAAAGATGAATGTAGGTGTGACTATATGCAGTATCGTGATTGACGATGAAAGAGTGGAGCAAGTGAATGAATTTGTGCACTTGGGTGGGGAAAATGTGATAGCAATATTGAAAGAAGAGTAACAGCGGAAAATCAGGTAAATGGAGCATTGCACGCGCTTGTATGCAGCCAAAATATATCGAAAAAGGCTCGACTCGCTGTTCACAACGGGGTGCCGGTGCCTGCGGGTATGGAAGTGAGACTTGGGTATGGTAGACGAAGCACGAGAGTAGAGTAAATGCGGTAGAAATAAGAACGTTAAGAAGTATGTGTGAAGTACGTTTATGTGACCGAATAAAAAATAGTGGAATAAGAGAAACATGCGGAATAGAAGACGATGTAGTGACAAAAATCGTTGGTTTGGGCATGTTGAGAGGATGTGTGAAAACAGACTGACTAAGAAGATTTATGATCAGGAGATGGAAGGAAGGGTCGTAAGGGGGCGACCAAGGCGAGGGACACATTTCTGCGATAGGTACTGAAAAAAGGCCAGGTCAGAAGTTCCCGCAACCAACGAGTTTGTATGAGGAGATGTATGGATGTGATTGAAGCAAAAGACGTATGTAAGGACCATAGTACTTGGCGTTCTTTGGTCTCTGCCTACCCCAATGGGATACGGGTGTGAGTATATGTATGTATGCATTAAAAGAAAAGAAAGTAAGAAGAAAAAACAATGCAGAACGTATTATACTTATAAACGTATATGTAACAAATTAAAATCCTACTATAGTGATAAGTATTAAATGGGTCGCTAAAAGGGTCTCCACTCAGGATTATAAAGAAAATATACTAGTATGTCGAACTGAAAGATATTTTTAACATGAAATTGTTCTAATAGAATTATTTCAGTTACCTTATAGTAACATAATATTTTACATGGTCGCTAGGTCGCTACGATCTATCAAATGATGTCAGAATCAAAAGGTCATCCTCTTAGTGTTTTTTCAGTTGTACCGTAAGGTTGTACGCCCTTTGACATCTAATCCTAAATGTCGAAGAATAATAATAACAAAGGCGACTTCCATGTGTCTTACCAACCCCAGAGGGAAAATTAGACCTTAGACCGGTATCGTCACCGTAACTGGAAAGCCATCACTGAAGTAAAGCCTTCTTGCATGTAGTTGTCGACTGAACAAATAGGCATTTGTTTTAGATGTGCTAGAAATTTTAAATATGTAAAGTCTATATTCGAACACGGCATACGGGCACAACTACATACAAGGGGGGCCTTTACGTAAGTTTTTACCTAAAATTGGACCTATGGACCAAATTGGACCTAATTTTAATTAATTTCATAGACATTTCGAGCCAACTCTTGTGAATCGATCTAATTATATACTTTACTTTATTTCTAAGTTCTAACGGGGCTCGTTAGTTTTTTTTCTCGATTGAATTCTTATTTTTCTTTATAATAATATGTTAATTGTAATAGTTGAGCTTCATTTTAGAATAATTACTATTGTCAATCTCGAAGGTACTCAATCATATAAACACTAATAAAGTAGAAAAACGTACATTAAGTTTCTCACTTAATATTTGCTTATAATGAGTATAAGTTTTTCTCTCTTAAAATCTTTATTCCATTGATATAAGATTTAATTTTGTGATAATGAAGTTTCCACAGTGACTATAGATGCTTATTACAATAAAATTATAAGCCTAAAAACGATTTATGTTTTAATTGACAGTGCTATTAGTTTTCATGATAAGTTATAAAGTCACACGAACGGTGAAAGTCTTTCATTAATTGTAGACTTTTCTACTTGGTCTTATTCTTTTTACAAAATGAAAGTTAAACATGGATACATAACTGTCACTAAAAATGGGCCCAAAGACGTCAACACCGTCCAATACAATAGTAATAAAGAGATGGTTTTACAGGTATTCTTCTTCGTTTCCCACAATATCATGTAAATGGCTTATAAAACACCGACTCATCCGTCACTAACATTGTCATAACCTCTCAGCGCTCTAAACGGCGCCGCCCACCATGGCAACTTTAATTTAATATCATTTGTTCATGTCTTCTCCCACCGACAAAACTGGTATCTCATTAAATATTTTAATTAACTTTCCAGTCTTGTTATATGTCAAAATTTAAAATATGTCCCACTGGAGGCCAGGTATGTGAAGAATAATAGAATGGCAACTGTTTTTGATGGCATTATCCGTCATTGCCTGTGTTACGCCATTTCGATCGATAGCCACATTAGCCTCGTTCGAAAGTTTTATTCTAATTTGCGTCTAAATGTAGATTTTACATGGTTTTTGTGTGTAATATTTATGTTATAACGTCTTTAAAATGTAAAATATATAAATATGCGCATGCTTCCAAACTCACAAGAAGTAGAATCAGTCCACCTCCGACCTCATGCGTGTGGCCGAAAGATAATAATGACCGACATCAAATAAAGCGAAATGTTCAGATTGTTAGTCAAATGCTATTTATAAGTACAAAATAAGTAAATAAGTGTACCAACGATAAACAAATGTATTTTTAATGACATAAATAACTAACGACTATAGGTAGGTTTAGGTATGTCTAGGTTAATTAATTGCAGTCTTGTTTTTTGCATCAACTGCTTAGTTTTATAGTTATACATAACTAGATACCTATACTGTTTGAAACCCACGCGCGAACGGTTCCACATATAAATCTGTGTCTAACATTTTTTTGTCTTGACCATTACGACGGGTTACTTACTTGGTAGGAACTCACGAGTTTGAGAGATGTTTAAACATTCTGTATTTAGTTCTAAAGCGGGTATTACACTGTCCTGAATCAGGCGTCCTAACTAGTGGAGGGGAGTTGAAGCATCTCGCTCTAACGTATAGGTCGGAACCCTTCTAAGTGTCCTGAATCCAGGACAGTGTAATACCCGCTTTAAGGCGAATATCATGCATAAAAGACCTAAAAACTTATAAAAATAAGTATGAAACAAAAGTAATCGCTACATTGATAAATTAGCGCAAAATAAAGATAATCACATGCGAATTGGCGGTTTGACATGCGAACTTTGCGTTATTAATGTGTATTATAGGTTGTTGAGAATTTGCGAAATTATCGGGCGGCTTGAATATTTATCGTGCGCAGACGCCGGTCGGAATTAGGATGTGATGAACCCAGCGGCGATCGGGTTTTGTTAACCAATCAATCGATTGCCAGATAAGGACTTTTTGTTGCATTTTATTGTAGGGTTGCCAGACGGCATTTTTTTATTGAAATTATTTTTATTGATACGAGTAGATACCTATTATGAAATGTAGATAATAAAATACCTTAAAATGTACCTACTCATTTAAGGATTATACACTAATTCCTAATTCAACTGACGTTATTAAGTGACGAAAGTCATAATTTGTACCTACGGGTTTGACACAATAGAATGAATTAGAATTGAATGAATCATGAATTAGAGTCCCCAACATTGTATTTTTTAACTAACATATTTATTCACGCATAGGTCACTATATCGACTAATACGAGTAATTTACACAGTATTCATTTACTGAACGGCTCTCACGTAGGAAAGTGCTGAGGAAGCATTACCTAGACTCTGGGTAGCGCTTCCTTAGTAAGCTCTCGCACTGACATAATGTGTTACTATATAATAATTATTAATTCAAAACAAACGTGTAACCAAGAGACTGGCGATGCCACAGACAAACTGTAGCCACAGTTTTGTGGGGCGATGTATTATGTACTCAATGTAACCTGTGTTTATTAAATAAATTAAATATTAATTAATAAATAAAGTATAAAATATACAGAGTAGGTACAGGCCTATACTTTTGCTTTTGTTGAAACTTACCTACCTACCTAAATAACCCTCTTTTACCAATTTTATAAGGTTCGTCTCCAATTTAACTCAATTTTATTTAAATAACTCCTGACTGAGATTGAGATCTATATATTTGTAATCCTCAAGCCGTTATTATCTAGCCTAACCTATTCTCATCGCCCGCGGCTTGGTTCTCTTATGTGTAATCTCTTTTTTATCGATCCCAGCTGATTGCGACCGATTTTGTGGCCAGTGATGTGCGAATGATTTATGCATCCTAATAAAAATTGGGAATGATCCATATAAAATTTGGTCCGTAAAATCCGGACTTTCAATGTCGTAACTAAGTAGATATTTTTACTCGTTTTTTCCTTAAAATGCATATTTAAACAAATGCTATTTTATACTTAGGTACCCAGTCCTCTCATACACGATAAACATGTAAATTGCCGAATTGGAACATTGGAACCCCCATCTCCTCCTAGCGTTATCCTAGTACAGTTGCATCCTGAAGGATGCCTGGGGTCCGCTACCTAATCCCAAGAATTGGATCCAATTGGAACATTGGAACGCTGTGTGAAATATAAATATATGTATATTTTTAATTGAATCAACATTGTCACGTTGTTGAAACAAAATAAAAGCTGATTGAAATTATAATCTGTTGGTTACAGTATATCAGACCACTTTGAAAAAGTAATAATAAAATTCGCTCATCGTCTTAGTTGTCCTATTAATGAAAACACTAATTTTCAAGGGAGATCTAACTATGAATTATTTACTAGCGCGGGATTGTTCGCAGCCAACAAACAAGGTCAGGATAATGTCACCTCCATTGCATCGCCACGCTAAATGTCAGCACCTTTATATATAGGTACTTGTATTTATATATTCTATTTCTAAGCAAATATCGATATAGAAGCAGATCACTCCTGGACAATACTAGCTGTAGGTATCCCTATCCACTGCTTCTACCCTGGCTACTTATTACTGTTAGTTTATAATACCAAGTGGCGTTGATGATATTAGGTATTCATATTATAATATTCTGGAATTTAAACTTTCGTGAGTAGTTTAAAATATTCTAAAATTTAAACTTTCGCGAGTTGTTTAAAATATTATAAAATTTAAACTTTCGCGAGTAGTTTAAAATATTCTAAAATGTATACTTTCGTGAGTAGTTTCAAATATTTTACTAAACGGTTAAAACTTATTAATTGTCATTCCGGACTCCTTTGAACTCTTCGGGAGTTCTTCCTCACCCTCAGGATGGGAACATCCGCAACGGGTTGACAACGTACCTACTCGTACACTCATCGTATAGAATGTATATACATATATATTGCTTGGTTTAATTGCCTGAAAAATATTGTGATGTTTAAGGCGATATATCGATTGAAAGAGACGCCCTTACCTTATGTTTTTCGCTCACGATAAAACGAGATGCAACACTCTTCGAGAATGGCTTTTTTAGACAAATCTCGTTAAATATCTGACTGTGTGCAGGTTTATTAAAATTTCCTCTTGACAGTGTTTAGATGTAGTAAAATACCATCATATTAACTTAATCGTGTCTTTTAATAATGCGTTGTTTTAGTAGGCTGAGTAAAAAGGAAAATATATAGACTCGACTTTGGATTTTTTTCTATCGAGAAAATTTTAAGCAATCATGTTTCGGCTATTGTCAGAAACACAATCATATAGTCAAGAATCATAAATCTGAAAATCAGTCCCTATTGTTTCCTCGTCTGGTCAGAACAAGCGTTTCAAAGTTTCTAAATTTCTCGTTGTAGCGCCTTAACTTTTTTACTTTACCAAGAGCTTTTTATGCGAGTCTTCTTTGTCATATATATATTTTGTTCTTTGTATATGTTTCTTCCCGAGTCTTGGATGTTTCCTATATATTTAAGTATCTATTTATCTATGTACAAGCTTTCCTTAGCAGACTGGTTTAATAGCTCGCTTCAAAGTAGGTAGTTCTGTACTCTGCGAAGTAAGGTAGCTACTAATTTTGAGTCTTTTTGCGTAGGAGGCATATTTGACTTGAACAGTATTGATATGATATCGGATCGTTAAGTATCTCGAGGCAGATAACTCTATTATTTCGTTCCGAAACTAGCAACCGTACTGTCTTCTCGAAGATCTCACGGTTCGAAATAATTTCCATACGATAAATAAATAAATCAACATATTATATCTATTTGTGTTTGATTGTATCATCTCCATGGTATAAATTAGTACAAACCTTAAACTAGTTCTCATCATTACCTAATAAGCAAACTTCAAATTAATTTCAAGGTGTAACATCGACATGGTTCGGTCTCCAGGCCACAACTGGACAAATAAAATGATCGTGTTAATCGTGTTCATAAATTGTTTGTCCTGTTCATTTCGTAGTTAATCGTACTACGTACTGTTGTTTCTCATCGAAGGAACATGTCTTGATAGTAAGAACTGACTTTTAGCAATAACTCTTTGATTTCAAACATTGAATTAAAAAAATAATATAGGGTCCCTAGGCCAGTTGGCGGCCTCTTAGCCGAGTTGCGCACTTTAGACAAGTAAAAAAATATGAAACCTATATGCATATTGGATGGCAGTCATATAAATAAGTCTTGAGTATTGTCAAGATGCGTACTTAACAATAAAAGTTAGTACTTTCATCCGTAAACTTGGGAAAAAAGTAGAAAATGTGTCAAAATAGCGAATGCGGCAGTTAGCGGCCGCCTACGCCAGTTTACGGCCCCCTGTGAGCTAGTTTGCGGCCCCCTTAAATATGGTACTAGAATGATTATAATATAATTTTTAATAAGTTTTTTTATATCAAAGGCGCATAATTATGTGGTGCAAATATTTTTAAATATTTGTTCCGGTTCCGGAAACGCTGGAGGAAGGTAGGTATACAATTATTCGGCAAAACCTAGGTATGGGTGGATTGTCTTTTTGGGTCAGTGAGGGCAGCTACCAGGTCCCGTGCTGCTACGCGAAAATGGTCTTAGAAGACCTTCCCTTAATTTCGAATTAAAGAAGATTCTCATTTATAGATTTTTGAAAAAAAAAACATACAGGGTGCGAGAAAAAGGTCATTTCTGACAAACTTTTTTTTATGCCTATCGATCCCATTCCTGTCTAGGATCAAAAGCTTGTATGCCACCAAAAAAAATCGAAGATAAATTTTCTCATACAAATTGTATGAAAATGAAAACTTATTTTTCACATGCAATTTTTTTATGCCAATCGATTCCATCCTATCCATTATCAATAGGTTCCTAGGGGTCAACTTCCGGTAATGTACTAAAATGCCACAAAATAAATGTATGGAAAGATAATTAATATTTTTTCCCATACATTTACTATAGAGAAAAAGTGAAATTTTATTCACATTTTTCTATCTTCCTGTTCTGTCCTGTTTTCGTTTAAGGAACATAATACTATAAGAAAAAAATATGGTGACAGCATTCAAAATATCAAGAAACTTACTGATACTTTAATTATTTTAAGACCTTGTATGTAACGTATTCTAGCAAATCAATATTTCAATTTCTATTTCTAAAAACGGGGATTATGATGAGAATAAAATTTCACTATTTCTCCGTAGTAAATGTATGGGAAAAAATATTAATTATCTTTCCATACATTTATTTTGTGGCATTTTAGTACATTACCGGAAGTTGACCCCTAGGAACCTATTGATAATGGATAGGATGGAATCGATTGGCATAAAAAAATAGCATGTGAAAAATAAGTTTTCATTTTCATACAATTTGTATGAGAAAATTTATCTTCGATTTTTTTTGGTAGCATACAAGCTTTTGATCCTAGACAGGAATGGGATCGATAGGCATCAAAAAAAAAGTTTGTCAGGAATGACCTTTTTCTTGCACCCTGTATGTTTTTTTTTCCAAAATCTATAAATGAGAAATTTTCCTCGATTTATGGATTTTCTAGCCGGAAATTTAACTTTTGATCCTGTATTGGAATGGGATCGATTGGCATAAAAAAAAAAGTTTGTCAAAAATGACCTTTTTGGAGAGACGTGCCCACACGAAACACATGAAAGAGGATTTAATATATGGATGTGATAAAGTAGTGTATGCAACTGTACATAATTAGGCATTAAAACACTCGTGTGACCTTATTATGAAACTCGCCTTCGGCTCGTTTCATAAAACACACTCGTATTTTAATGCCCCTCATTATGTACCAGTTGCATAAACTACTATTATTCCACATTTCACTATGTAACATCTCAAAATTAATGGTCTTTATAGTGGGGCCGCGAACTGACCTTTTCGGTAATTGTGTATACCAGATACCGGCCACCACATTTTTTTCATAAGAAAGTTTTAAAAATGCCAAAATCTAACGAAATCATATCAAAAACTTAATTATTTAACTGATCAAACAAGAAATTTATGAATGAAACCAAAATTAAGTAACATTAATTAGCTTTCAATGTCAGCTGTCTCTTTATTTTTTGTACAGATTCACTATAATTCCACGCTTCGCACGCACTACGGATTCAATGCGGGAATTGCAACGTTTTATCTTGATGAACATCAATCTTTTAGTTACAAAATTATATAGATTCTTATAGCATTTCTAATCAAGTTTAGCTTACGGTTTACACTTTTTCTTAAATTAGTTTATAATTGTTATTATCTGTAGTTGAAAGAACCTAGTCGGTCAGGGGGCCGCAAACTGCCGCAGGCCGCGTAACTGGCCTAGCGACCCTACCTATATTTAAAATGCTGGCCTCTTGCTTAGTACCTACTGACTTTCTATCGTCAGCAATAACTCCTTGATTTCAAACATGGAATTAGAAAAAAATATTTAAATGCTGGCAGGCAAGCAAGAGGCTTCGCTAGTGATGGATGTGATTTCAAATATGAAATTAAGAAAAAAATATTGTAGGTAATGCTGGCAGGCAAGCAAGAGGCGTGTAGATGATGCTCACTATGTAGCTACTGACTTTCTATCGTCAGCAGTAACTCCTTGATTTCAAACATGGAATTAGAAAAAATATATTTAAATGCTGGCAGGCAAGCAAGAGGCGTAGCTAGTGATGTGATGTGCCATGCTGCGAGGTGTTCCCGCGCTAAGTGCGCCGTGGCACGCAACGCTCGCTCCGCCCATCGGCACGCTTGCGAACGCTTTTTAACGCTATAACGCTGTTTTAAATGTTATTGGTCGCATTTCGAGAGTTATGAATAATTTACTTTGTGTTGGGATTGACACATTGTCGAGGAGTTGTGTCAAGTGCGATTTGTTAGAGGTACCATTCTAGTCATTCAGTCACGTTTAATGTGATAAGTCGTAAAAGTCAGTTCGAATGAAATCAGTTTTATTATTCAAATCGAGTTGTTAAGTACATGCTTTGAATAGGAACATAACTCAAAAATCTGCCTGAATGTTGAACCACAGTATATTTTATTTACTAATTCTGGTGAATAAAATTATACTATATTGTGCCAAATGTAGGTTTAAAGTAGATAATTAAGCTAAGAATTAGGATTCTAATATCAATGATTCATTAAAAACTAAACATTTAAATGAGACAATGAACCGATCACCCGTCTAAAAAAAATATCAAATTCACCCTCGCATTGAAATCCAATGCTTTCCTATGCGTTGACCCTGCTTTTTTACTTCACAAATCAGTATCACTATCACCCGTCAATTGTCTCAACAAATATAGTTCAAGTGCAAGCTAGCTGATATACGGCGGCCATTGCACGGCCTATTATGAGACCGTGACGTCACCGCCCCGCCCACCTCCCGCTTCAATCAAACGGGGAACCCTCGTCAGGCCCCCACCCCACGTTCCGCTTTACTGACTCCGCATTTTTTCTCATAATAATAACGTCGAAAAAAATCGCACAAAAAATCTCGACAGACGAACGTTCATCCCATCCCTATCGGCCAGTCCTTTTTGGATCGATCGGCATAATTCGAAATTTAAATTTTGGGGCGAATGAATTGTACTCTATGAATCACGTTGCATTTTTAATTAATTAGGTATAATGTTCTTAGAATTACTAATTTTACGCGCACACAGTAGTATTAAAGTGATCAGATCAATATTTTGTTTTTAAACCATAATCTACTTAATTCCAAACCTAAAATAAATCTAATAGTTACGAATATTGGATACCTACCTTTCTTCTTTGTAATATCTGCATATATTAGGACCTAATATATGCAGATATTACAAATAAGAAAATTATCGAATAAGAAAAAAACCGACTCCTTGACCGTAAAAACTTTTTAAGTGAAACGATTCCAATTTTCCATTTACCCGAATTATTAATTTACGTGTTGAAATATTTAAACAAATGAACGAAATTAACAATAACAGAAGGTCACAATGATCACAGATGGTCGAGACAATGGGAAGCAAACATTCTCATTGGGTAAGTCGAGTAACGTTGAATTAGCGTCTGCTAATTGGTATTACGCACATTCTTATAAGAATAGCACGAATCATCGTGTAAGTATTGTTCAAAAATAAATCAAATAAATAACATAATAATTATTTTAGAACAGAGCTTCAAAATACAGTTTCTAGAACTTTACATTTTACTTTATAATGCCATCTAGTATGTAGTAGCAGCGCATGGGTAATTTACTGAGCCACTTAGTTCAACTACTCACCGACAGAGGTCAGTAGCGCGTGAGTTTTAAAAGTTTCGTAAACTACTTTTCATTTAGTTCGTTAGGCAAGTCAGAGATGGTGCTGTTATTAATACACTCGTCGTCGTGATTTCAAGAGGCTTGGGAAAGTGTTGTTTTAATTATTATATTTAAGTGTTTGGTAAAATATATTTGTACTTATAGTAAAATGGCATAGGCATATATTATATTTTATGCCACACCTGGCCATAAAGTGGCAATTACCGCCGCACGCTCCGCGCGCGGGAAATCCCACTTCCTGGCCAGGGGGTGACAAAAATTTTTGTACTTAACACGGGCGGTAAAAAATAAAGCCTCAGATCGCATATTTATCGCCCTTGCCTTCGGCTCGGGCGTCAAATACCTGTGATCTGAGACATTCTTTGTTTTACCGCCCTTGTTAAGTAGTTGTTGTAGTAATGTACTAATCGGTTAAAAGTTGATTTAAGTTGGATATGAGATTTTTATATATTACTACATTTTTGTACAATTTCTGAAAAATTTAATTTTTTTTTTTCTGATGCGTACTAGGTAATTTTATTGAAACTCAACATGTTAAACTTACCAAAGTAAGCAGCAGCAGCAGCAGTTATGGCAGCATTGTTAAAATAAGCTACCTAACTGTATATAGGTATAAGCTACCTATGTTTCTTAAATTTGTCCTGTCCAGCTGAGGGGAATAGGTACCAAAGTCATCAAAATGTATAAATCGTAATTTGTAACAATTCAAAATCACGCTAAATTTGACCTCTAAGTTATTGATAAAACCGTGTGTTTACGCGAAAATTTAAATTCCGTAATCGCTAGGCTTAACCCTTCTCAGTTTGTGACAGTGTCTAAATTAATAGTGCGTGAAGGGCCGTACAGATATTTAGCTGTGTGACCTTAAGGGCGATTTAATAATAAGATTTATGACCGTTAATACCAGAATACCTGAAACTTGTACTGTGTCGGTATTACTGTTTCACTGCCCAAACTATCGTTTGGAAAATTATGGTTCTTTAGTATTTACTTGGATTACCTTTTTAGACAAGTATAGGTAAGGTAAGGTGGGCTAACATACTTTATTATGAGGTTGGGGCAAGACTAACAGTATCTAAATAGTTAATAGGACTGTAGTAATCTTGCCCCGGTGAGTCTTTTTTACCCAACCTTACCTTAATAAATACCTATAATAAAAAAAATATTTTAGATTAGTTATAACTGTATAACATAAGCATATTCTCCTTATACTTAACATCTTATAATAGGGTATTTTCCAAATTTTTGAAAATTTAAAGATTGGGACGAACGATTGAACAGAAAAATATAAATAAATAAATAAATGTCTTTTTTTCTCCATTAAACCAATTTAAGTCAATTTATTTTTAATGGTTTTGAATTTACCGCCAAAACGCTCGGTTCGATGACGTCTACTGTGTGACGTCAACTTTGTGTAACTAAAAGCTTTGTCCACACTTGTATCACGCTCGCGCTCGACTCGATACGATAGGTACGCCTGATATAAATGTGGACAAAGCTTTAGTTACACAAAGTTGACGTTGAAAGTGCTAATTATAGAATGTATTAGTATTTTTACAGTACATTATAAGAGAAGTAAAATATTACTGAAAATGTAGTCCCAATTGGAATAAAAAATCATAAAACATAACATTTTCAACCCAAATACAACCAAAATTCTTTACCGAAAATTTCAGTTTAAAAATATAGAAACGCTATCAAACCTCACCGGAAGCTGTCCGTGAGTGAGTTAATTTACGCGCTGGGCAGTGGGCGGGCGGTATCTGTGGACTTCCGCCCTGGCGCCGGAAGTGACCGATGAAAACCGTTCATCATCGTTCGGTCGCGACACTTCCACTGAACTAAGAACTTATTGAGCTTTTGACATCTGAAATGGTGTTAGGACTTTCATGGTCGTGGTAATATGAAATCCTATTACTTACCTCTGTGCAATTCAAATTTAATTTAATTGCATCTCACATAAAATCAGCGTGTCGCACTCATGTGATTTGAAAACGTCAAGAAAGCGCATGGGAATAAGAAAATTCGAAGTTATAAGTGTTTTGGATGTGCTCACTACTTTCTACCCTCTTTTCCTAGCTAGTTCTTCTTCTAGTTTTCACACACAGTTGTCACAACAGTACTACTGAAAATATTGAAAAAGTCAAGTATTCAGGTCTCCGCCATTCCAAGTTACACTTGTAAAATACAATAAATAAAAATAACAAAACTCCCAATACTCCCAACAGTATAAATAGTTACCCAAGAGAAAGCAAACGTGCGTAGGGTTGTGCCGTGCCATACAGTGACTTCCAAATATATGTATACATTTAGGAGCTTATTGTTTGGGGATAAGGTTCAAAATTGTTCACATCATTTTGGGGTCTACTGAACTGGTAGAGCCATTCAGAAAGCGTTCCGAATTATTCAATGGAGCGGGAGCAGGCTACGTTCGGAATTTTAATCGACTTTTAGATGCTCTCCTTTCCTGTTTCAACTTTCACCTTTTCCTTAAAGGGTTGAAGTATTGCTTGTTTATCATATCCGTTACCTAAATATTAATCTTTGGGGTCTATTTGATAAACGTGCCATTTGATTCGGGCTGGTATTTGTTGCTTACGATTACGATTGAAACTTAAGGCCGATTTACATTGCGTTATATGGTAGTAGGATGAGGACGATCAAACGCTGCAAATGCTGCAATGTAATTAAAACCGCATTCGATTTCTTGCACCATTTAAATGGGGCTTTATGCGAGCCAAGCCTATACAGCACATCAATGACGCAACATAATTAAACAGATTCGAATTTAATACGAGTACTCGTAGTGAGACTAAGGCTGGGTTGCACCAAACCGTCTGTAATCGTAAGCGGTGTTCGTCAAATCTGATTGTATGGAAAGTTTGACAAGTTTCTATGGGATGACAGCTGCCGGCGCCATATTTGACGATGACCGGTCTGTGTTCGTACGTTGGTGCAACTGACCCTTAGAGTAGTGTCCATAAAATTATTTAATTTATTGGGTAAATGTTACAGTATGATAAAGTCTGTCATAAACTAATAAAAAATCATTTATACTTACTCTTCATCATGCATAGGTAAATAAACATTTTCTTAAAAAACTATGCATGTAAAATATATGCTAATATTGATTTATGTCTTTCTAAATAGACATACATAAATCAATATTACAGACAATTAATACCTAGGTATCATTAGCTCTACATAGTCTACAAACTTTAGGTACTTACGTTCACGCGGGTCCTCTCGCTTATCTCAAATATGCAGCATCGCGCAATAGATTTGTATGCATGTACGCGCAAGTTTATGTAAAAATTTAAGTTAGGTTAGGTACCTATGGCAAAAGAAACAATCCCTAAAAATTATTATCTACGGTCAGCGAGCTTTAATAAGCTCTTTCGAAGTTTCTACGCAACCGTGCTATAGTTAACTAACCTACGCTACCTACATATCGACAGAGTTCCCGTTAAATGCCATAGATGGCGCCCCTTAAAAGTTGACTATTGAGTTAACAGATGGCGTTGTAATAAGTTTCTAAAAAACTTTAAAGTAGCGAAAATAGATAGCACCTTACCTTATCTGTGCTAATCCTACGTATTATAGATTAGATTGTTAGTTGGGTAAACCTAACTATATCAAGCCAAGCTAATAGGCGTATACCTATTTATTGCAAGCTCGTATTCAAACCTCAGCTTCAACTTAGAAATTAATCTCTAAAGTCGCGTGTCAAGGTTGTCATTTGTTTGTACACACTAAATCAGATACGAGGGTATTCCCGATATTTGTCCGCCCGCGCATCCTATTGTTCGAACGTATGCAAGCGATGTTAGAATGGCGCAATTACAAAGGTGTCGGCGTCCTCGTAGCGATAAATCAGCTCCGCGCGATATAACAATTAGCTGGTATGATAGCAATGTTAATTAAACGAATATGATTCGGGCGCCGGAGTGGCGGTATGAGAACTATACCACATTTCGTAGGCAAAGGGCTGGACCTGCATTTGGTTCATCTCTGCAACTTCCCAATGGCATTTAATTTTTTTACGCGCGTTTTGAATCTAGGTCATATGGATCATGGTTTGGTCACTTGCGAGGCTTTGGTCACCTTTAAAACGGAAATATAATAATCCTAACAATTGCCAGCAAAGATTATGTATTCTCCTCTCGTCCCGTATTTTTTTTACTACGCCTACTTGATAGTAGGTCTACTCAAGCTACGGCGTAGAGTCGCCAACATAGCTGCATAGTCAATGAGTTAAAGCAAAAAACATGTTCCCCCGTGTAAGATGTGGTTTGACAAATGAAGATAAACTTATTTAAACAGTCCATTCACTTGAAGAATTATCTGTCAATTAAAACACTACTAATTTAACCCGCGATTAAATTAACACCTGTCAAGCTGCAAGTCGTTAAGCCTTATCTAGTCATGTAATGCAATTAGTGGCCAGTAACTGATACTGGTCAAGTTGATAATTGCGCAATTAACACTTACACTGCTGCTATTAGAGCTGTGTGCTTGTCAAACTGCACAATAGTCGAATTATGACACCATGGCAAATGAAGAATCCGTATTTGGGTCATAAGCACTTGAAAAAACAAAACTCATCTCTCCTGTGGTCAATAGTTAACGGCTTATGAGCATGTAAGTTATGATTTTATTACATGGATTTATAGAAACGGAGATGCCGGTTATGCGGGTTACGAGACCTATCCAAAATTAAGCTTTGTAGCCCTTAACTTTTGATTTGTCCACAGGAAAGACGCGAACCTAAATCTGTTTACGACCCATTTGTTCGATCTACTTTTTTCTTGTTATGTGTCGTAATTACCTACTTATACGACCAGGGAGTCCCGTATGTTACTAGAAAAAACTATCAATTAAGTTTAGTCCCGAGTTGTGTAGCGAAAAACGTCGCGCATTCATAATTTAGTTAGGCTAGACAAAAAATATATGTTTGATTTACTTAGGTACTTTTGTATTTGGTTACTTATGTAACCGGTCTGGTCCAAACAAAGTGTTTTCCTTCTGATTATGGAAGGTCAGATATTGAAACCAACGCATCGCGAATTTTGTTTCGACAAACTTTGTCGTTTAGTATCCAATGTACAACTGAGCATGCAAAAGAGGCAAGTAACTACCTATAGGATGTTTTATCGATATATATAATGCATATAATAATGCGGACAATTGGTTTGCGAATTTGCGATTTTAGTTTCGTACCATCGCCAACACAGTTAAGTAACTGACCATTCGTGCACTTTTGCGCATTGTAATAAGAGCCAGAGTTAACTGTGTTGGCGTTTGTATATAAATACGTACACCAATATATTAACGACCAAAGTTCACCAAATCACTCCACCATTATGTACCTCACGTAAGATCTTGGACACGCCATTACCTGTATCGCCTGACGCGCCTCTGAAGCCCCGGGAATGCCAGCCATTTTGATTGCTGCCAGTAATTGATCGCTCGCTTTGATTAACAGATTCCTGCCCGCGTTTAAGATATTTGCATCCACGTGGGGAGTGTATCGTAGGTATACATCTGGGTTTAAGATATGGTTAAACAACTTTAGAATGATACAATGGTACACTGGCCGACTTTTTGTAGCGATACAAACGTGCTACAGTTTCGATACTATGACTAGTTTCACGATTCAGTCGCGCTTTGTGAAACGTGCGTTTGTATCGCTTCAAAAAACCGCCGTGTGCACCTCTATACCATCGTTTTTAATAGAAATTTTATTCAACAACTGCAACTTTAAAAATAAATACTTAGTCTAAGTGTGGGTTGCATCAAATCGTCTGAAATCGTAACGGTCTTTTCGCCTGCATCTTCCTCCATGTGCTTTTAATACCTACACTAATAAAATAATAACACAACTTCAACATACTCAATATTGTTTTAATACATCATTGTGCAATTGATTAACAAACATTTAAACATGTACAATAAAACTAAATACAGAATCAACAACGTGTTCTAACGTTTTGCATGATGAATAAATAACCTAAGCAAACGATAGGTTAATAGGACATTTTCCTGCTATGCCTAAATAATAAAAACAAATCCAAACGGCCAAATGAACACGCGGGGCGCTGACAGTTTTTTCGTCATCAAAAACTCCGAAACGACCCTCCGCGGGTCCTGTAAGCGGGCTCTGAGTGAAATGCCGTGTTCCTCTAATTACCCGACCAACTTCTAAATTTAATCAGACAAGTTCTGTAATTTTGGGGGTTCATAATTTTTCATGAAGCCCGGATTGAGTAGACGTGTGTTTTTTGAAGTGAGAGGGTTAGTCGATTGTTAAGTACCTATATGCGACGGTCGATGTGTGTAATATTTATAATTTGCCTGCTATTTCATTAGGACCTTTCATTAAACAAAAAATAAAGCAAACATCTTAAAAGCGTTCCTATTAGATCAATGTAAGAGTTTTTGTGTATTGGGTCTCGTCAAACGTGACCAAACCACAATGGAGGGGTGTTCAGCTTAACAATGGTTTTATTCTGTTACTGTTCGCAGATTATAAACAATTTCATTAGTGTAGTATTTTACCTATTAGTAACTTTTGAATACAAAAAAAGATCTGGATCTGAATCGCTTATAGTTTCGTATATTTGAACTATAATACCCCACTTTAAGGTATTTATTGCGGTTTCACAGCGCACACATTGTATTTTTAGACATCTTTTAACTTCGCGGTAAAATTAGAAACGTTCAAATGAAACCTCGAGACGTTATAATTAATAAATTAGTTGAGAACACGGTGCAGGGAGATCGGAGAAGAACAGAGGAGACGAGAGGAGATTAATATGCGTGTGTGATGTAATGGATGTTCCCACACTACTGGCGCCCTTTGAGGGACGGAGAACCGCACACCGACATTAGGTTGTTTTTTCTTTTTCGTATAGTGATGTACTCATACAATTTTGGCCAATTTATATAGGGATAGGTACTGATTATTAAAAATGACGCTGGCTCATTCCGACATAAAAATAAATTATTTTAAGAATTTTATTGTATCTAACAATTTTTTACACAAACGATTAGTGACAAATGGGTTTTAAACAAAACTTTATTAACATAAAAGTGCGATACCTATATTTTGTCAAAAATTAATACTGTAATAATATGGGAAACCTGTATTTAATCCCCGGCAAGTTTTCGTACAGATCGTCAATTAACTATCATTTATTTGTCTTAAACCAGATATATGATATATAGGACTTTCCCTTAGAAAATTGAGTTATCGTATAGTTGATACGAAATTACCAAAAATAGGAACCAACTATAATGATTGCAAGTAACAATCGCCATTTTGGTTGGTTGCCAGTTACTGTAAAAAAGTAGTTATGATAAGTCCAATTCTAATGATGTTTTTATGCGGTGATATTGCAGACATGAGCTAAAAAACTATTTTTTTTCATGTGTTGTGCTATATTATAATAAAGCGCCTATATAACTTACTTAGGGTTCCGTACAATAGGAAAAAAACGGAACCCTTATAGGAGCACTCGTTGTCCGTCTATCTGTCTGTCGGGAACGCGTGAAACTGCGTTGAAATTAAAAACATTTACAGTCCCTTATAACAGCGAAAAAAATCAAATTTAAAAAAAAAACTTATAAAATTATACGACCGTTTATTCTGCAAAGAAATTATATTTCGACACTCTCAAGTGAATCAAAATTTATACGGTACCCACTTTCCGTTGACCTATTGGAAGTATGGAATTTGGCAAATACAATACAATACAAATATTCTTTATCGTTAACCAATAAATACTGAAAACCAGATTTAAATGAAACATAAAAATAATATCGTCTTATAGGTACAACAACAACAAGTACAGGGAAAAATCTGGAAACTATACATTGGTAATTCAATCATAAAAAATATAGTCTTTATTTAAAGTACGTAATCAATCATCGAGGTTAAGCAAAGTTGTAGAACTTATTTAGGTATGAACTGTTATTAGCCAGTATTTCACTCATAAAACACTATAATATAAGTAAATATAGGTTTTGTAAACAGAATTTCGGGAAAATCTCGGTAAAATATTTATAATCTGTACCTACAAATTTGTACGGAACCCTCAGTGGGCGAGTTTGACTCGCACTTGTCCGATTTTTTTTTATACCGTGCTACTATTCTGATCGTTAATAAAAGGAAGAGTTTCCGTGCTCTTTCCACCCGCAACTCGTTCCAAAACCGATACACGAATAAATCAGAACCACTTTGTGCTCCCACAATAGCTCTTTAATTGACAAATAGTGGAAATGATAAATACAGGCGCTGGGAATTTCCCGAAATACCCCCTTTGATCATCCCGTGATTAACAACCTCGGCCAGACTTACGCGAAATCATATTAATATTCTTTTTAATTTGGCTGTGAGTCTATTACACGGCCTTATTTTAGTTGATTTATCGGCTAGTCGCTAAACACGATGTACGACGAGTTATTGAATATTTTAACAATTTTTACGTCTCTCGGATTATTTAAAATGATAAACTAACGCTCCAATTCCTCAACTCAGCTGATAAAATAGATTCTTGTGTATAAAAAATGAAATTGCCCGCATAAATTTGGGTTTAACGTCACGTTAAAAAAATATGCATTTCATTCAGCGGATGAATAAAAAACGTTGAATTTATTTGGCGATGAAACTTTTTATGTGATAATGTGTTCGTCGCTTTATACTCTATGTGACATATGATTCCATGTAACACATACATGTACCTACAGTTTATTTCTGGAAAAACTAATTAGTCCTGTGCTCGTAGAAACCGTAACAGTTGGCCCTTGGAGATCATGTGAACAGAGTAAGCCTCAAAAACCGGCCCCTAATAAATCAAAGGCGGTCGTCCGTTATCAAATTATCAAAATCACGTGAGACTGTTAATTTGACCTGCGCGCGCGCCGCTAAAGACATGTTCCTTGAACCGCCTCGGAGATCTTATCTGCCTCGTAATAATTGCGGACTAGAACATTAGTCCGTGTTTCTAAAGATTAAAAACTGTAACTCCGAGATTGTGCTCCGAAATATTTAACGGACGGACTTGAATTTAAGAGTTTAGGCTCCTAACGGGGTTTTTTCTAAGAAGCTAACAAAACATAATTACTAAAGATTAACCTACTCAGGAAATAAATTATTTACGTAAGTGCCTTTCTTATTTTTGTTAGATCACTCTTGATCTTCCAGAATTCGTAATCTTCGAGCATTTGTGGAAACTAGACAAAATACATTAACAAAAATAAACCAATACGCTTCTTCTTTCACTGTTCCAATACGAATTAAAAAGACAACAAGGCATTTCAAATAAATAAAAAGCTATAAATCAGCCGCTCGTCTGTACCTACGTACGACTAGGTATTCGCAGATTGGTGTGTCCAATCTACTTGGTGGAATGCAAATGGAAATTGAAAATTAAAAAAATCGTGAGGGTTGTCCCGCGTGGAGGGTGGTAAAATCGTAAATTTAAATTGTTCATCCCTCAACATGCAAATTTACGAAATATCTAGCCATGGTTTCGGTCGGTAGCTGGGGAGTTGGGACTTATGAATAAATCTGTTGTCTTTTAGGAAGTACCCACTCTATAGGTAAATGAAAAACGGTTTTAATCATTGTCATATTCGATTAGTCATTGTTTACGCACTTCAAAGTGCTACGAATGGGACAATCCATCTGTGTGGGTATTATGATATTTTGTAAATTATGAGCTTGCTAGCGTCACGTACGTAATAACTTTAAATAAGCATGTCGTTTGATTTTTCTTTGTCGCTGTTATGAAATAAACAGTAGCATTTATTCCGTAGGAACATATTGTCTCAGAGTCGCCGCCATCATTAACGGGCGCTAATGAAGCTTGAACTTTGGGTTTTAAATAACTTGCGTCGGCCCAAGGGGCGGCACCGCTTCAGCAATGTGTTGTACGGATTTTTTACTTTTGACATAAGTTTAACAATCCATGTCCAAAACACTTTGATGTGACTTTGCCATATTGTCCCAGATCTCCTTCAGTAGATGACATCGTTCCAAACATAACAGTGTATTTCTACGTAAAGTAAAATATGTTCCACACTCTGTATATATTTGCATGCTTAAACTTTTAGTACTCGCTACTTAACAAATTCTGGTAGCTGTCACATAAACCACGTACACAATAAATTTTGTGCTTAATAACCTGTTGAACCAGATCCCACGATAACGCCGAGGTTATGGTGACTCTAGCCGCGCTACAGAAATTAACGTCCGGGTAAAGTTATGTCGTCGGGCCAGACGCGGCTGACACTCATGCTCCATCAACTGCTGGGAAATGTCGAGGCTATGACGGCGGGTCAGCCACATGTAAACTACGTGACACTATGTCATATCCCTGTCTCATTTTCAGAGACGGCATTCCGTCAGTCAGACAAAGACGGACTTCGAACTTGACTCGCGTTTCTAAGAATGTGCCGCTTAGTTATCTGCGGTAAACGGGGGCCCGTATCAGACAGGTTGTCGCTAATAGGCGTTTTACTCGGAACATATGAGGTTTTATGTCTTCGTGTGTGTCCCAGCTTTAGGACACGTGTCAGTCTGTGTCTGCCGGCAGACGACGGTGTGTTGATTCTGGCACATCGAACCGCGAGCTCGCCAAAGCAAACAATCGATCGAGCACCGCCTCTCGATACCTGACCATTGGAAAAATATATTTAATTATAGACGAACTAAGTGCGTTTACCTTTGCTTTTCAGATTTGCCGAGGATCCGATGAGGAGACACCGTCCACCGCGTGAGCCGCAAGTGAGATCGATCGTGCCCGTGTAGTGAATGGAATCCGAAGTGTTTTTGTGGTGATCGAACGGTGATAGTGTCGGCCCAGGTGGCCGAGAATCTGCAACGGAAGATACGGACGCGAGCCGCGCGGGCTGCGGGCCCGCGATGAGCGCCAACAGCTGCGATAACATGGCATACTTCTCCAACGCATACATGCCGGACATGAGGAACGGCGGACATGAGCACCAGCAGGCGCACGCGCACTACGGCGCGGTGCCGCAGCAAGGGCACGAGTTGGACAGCTGCGACCAGCAGCTCCGGCCAGCGCAGCACCACTACCCGGCCCAACCGGCGCCCGGGATGCCCTACCCTAGATTTCCACCTTACGACCGGTTGGGTTACTACCCGCAGATGGAGCAGAACGGCTACCGGCCGGACAGTCCGTCGCAAATGGGGCACATGGGTCCTAAGGATGGGTACGGTCCGAACGGTCACCAAGCGACGCCGGCGTACACGTCCTGCAAGCTGCAAGCGGCGGCGGCGCCGGCGGGCGTGCCGGGCAGTCCGCCGCTGGAGCAGGCGCAGCAGATGCCCCACCACATGCACTCGCAGCAGCACATGGTGCAGCATGGGGTGCCGCACCAGCAGCACCTCATGTACCCCGTGGATGACATGCAGCACCAGACGCAGATGCCGCCCATGCACCAGCAGCCGATGCATGCGCAGCAGCCTCCCCCTCAACAGCCCCCGCCTAACACCAACGCCTCGCTGCCCAGTCCACTCTACCCCTGGATGAGAAGTCAATTTGGTAAGTTTACAATCAAATTCTTAAACTGTAAGCATTTTACTTGGCTATGAGACTGACCAAACGTATTAAATTGGAATAAGTTGCACATGTCACGAGTTATGTTTGCAATAGCGACAAGCGTAACGCGATCTGTTGTTGTGTATCAGCGCGTAAGCAAAATTTACAATTGATTCTAATTCAATACGTTTATTTACTCGTTTTAAAGTGGAACTTTGACATTCGTGTATAGCCATTCGATAAGTGAGAAAAGATGTGAAAAATGTGTGAGTTTAAAAATGTAACGAGTGTGAAAGCTTCTTAATAATAGGTAACTTATCCATAAAAAAATATACGCAGAGTATGAATGAGTGTGATAAAACTGGCAAACATCTAACTAGCTACGATTCTTGTAGCACTTCGTACTACTAAACAGTGTAAGTTTGTATCAAAAGATACCTGCCTATAATCTGGCTGTCAGTTTGCCGAGAGAGAACGTGTAATTTCGAAAATTACTGCATCATTTTCCCTTAACATTTCGTAACTGGTACAAACGACAGATAACCGATAGGATTTCGTAATTATGATTCAAGAAGCAGAGTTTCGGATAACTATAGTAAGTGGATTTCAAATTCTCAGAATTGCAGCGGCAGGTGGCTCCAAAAAGTTTAAAAGTAAAAGTGGATTCCGGTGGCGTTTAATACAATTAGTTTCTGCAAGTTTTGCACAATGTAGCGTTAGCAAAAACGTTTCGCAAGTTGGGAGACAAATTTCGCTCTCGCATTGATGTGAAACAATAAGTGCCAGAAACAATACCGCCTCGGTTCTGGGATTATGTTTTATGGGTCGAACTGGTATTCAAAAGGAATTTCACTTTTCATGAAATTTACAACTCAGGAGTACAATAGCTCACCTTCTGTTTAGCCGATCGGGAACAATGCGCGAGGTACGCTACCATCTCCTACTGTTTTTGAGTTTGTCTGAGAACTGATTTATGGTGGCTCGCCTGATTTAAGGATTCTATTGTAATTGGCGAGGTCATTCAAATTGCGCTGGAGGAGTTATGAATTTAGTTCGAGTCGTAGTCGCGCCGCGGGCATTTCGTTCAGCCAGTAGCTAAACTTAAAGTATGACAAATTCTAATTAAAGTAACTATGTTGTGCGTTTTTTATCAGTAAAAAAACCGTTAGACAAATCCATTTCTGTAAAGTGCCGGATTTACTGATCAGCGTCTACAGAAAAACACTTCGGGTTCTTAATCTGATGTCAAATCCATGAAACGTAATGTGTTAGTGTGTGATAATAAGATACCGGTTTGTGATAAGGTAAGGTAAAAATGAAGGTAAAGAAAAGCCAATTTTAATCATCTGTCACTTCTCGACATGCGATGTTTCACAAATGTTTTCAAAACGATAGGCGATTAATTTAAAATGTCAATTAGAATATCTTGGACGTGCTATAGATATTTAATTAATATTGACGCATACATTTAATTATAGTTTGACACTGTTGCTACCCCTACGCGGACCAATCTACGCCAACTACGAAGTTCTGTCTGAACCCGTGTCACTGAATACGTATCTACAGCCATATAGGTAGAGCCAGAGACTAGTAAATTATATAGACTGCTTATGCTTATGTCTATACATTGTGATGTAAGCTCAAAAATAATGAGCCCGCTGTAGCTAGTTTCACTATGGAGAGGTCCCTGGAATATTCATTTCGTGTGACACTTAGACCTCTGCTCATAAAGTAAGAATAAGACTGGAGCTCGTAATACATACATACAAAGATGTATGAAAGAGTTGGAGCGAGATACAATGAAAGCCAACATATCTCCTGTCTCTCATCTCGTATAAGGCCGTATATTTGTCACCGTCACCGAAACTTATTCGATGAAGCCATTGCTGTCAGCACACGACTAAGGATGAGATATCAAAATCGTGTTAAAGGATGTATAAGTCGTCTGATACTTCTCAATTTAGTCGGGTTACCATCTCTTTCGGTGATAAGCTAATACGCCTTCTATGGGATAGTGGTGTTAAGCAGAAATCTAAGTGTCATACGAAAACGAGTGGCACAGAGAGCTCTACACAGTGAAAAAACGCCACAGCAGGCTCATTATTTTAAAGATACGCCATTACGAGTATGTATCTTAGACATTGCCAGTCTATATAATTAACTATTCTCTAGCGAATACGTACCACCACCACCAGCCGTATAGTGCTCAAATATCGGTCGATAGTCGATAGGGAGATATGGTACATGTAATACATACAATTGTTATATGTGCGAATAATTTGCATATATTGTTATAATCTAAAGGAAATAATTCATGTTAATTTTATTTAATATGCGCCAATCAACGGTGATCGTAAAAGACGTAAAAATCCTGACGACCTGACGAAAAATGACATAAAAGTCCTGACTGATTGACTGACTGACTGACTCGCTTAAATCAATGCCCAGCCTAAACCGTTGGACCTAGAGAGCTGAATTTTTCACAATAGGTATTTATAAATAACGTTAGTATCCAGTAAGAAGGGGTTTTTCAAAATTCATCCCCTAAGGGGATGAAATGAGGGTCCAAAGTTTGTATGGGGAAACCAGATCAGTTTCGACTATTTAATTCTAAACTTCACATGAGTATTTCTAACAATAAATAGTAGAGGGGCCAAGTTGAATAAACGCAATTTCCGTAGGACTGAAAAGGTTTATACCGACAAGTGGTATCGTTGGAATCATCATCGTTTACTGATTATAAAAATGCATGTTGTCGCTTTCTAAAGTGGTGGAATGAGTTTTTACGACGTCATAAATTTTATGTATAAAAAATAATCAATTTTTCTTCATAAACCTATCGAGTGGGGTATCAAACGAAAGGGCTTGATGAGCTGATTCCAAAAATATACCACACGATGACGTCACGTCGAAAGTGCCTTACTTACCAAATCGTAAATAAGGCACTTTCGACGAATTGGCCTCTCTACTAAAATAAGTAAATACGGGTTTCAGGGTTTTTGAAAATTCAACTGTGTGAAATATGGTTACAAAGTCAAAAATTACGCAAACAACAACGATTTTAAAATTCATCGTAGCAGACGTGAAATACCATCTTGTAAAAAAGGGGGTTGAATGTTTATGGTAGTATGAAAAAGAGTAAAGTAATATATTCGAAGTGACCGACTTGGGCGAAGTCGGGGCGGGTTATAAATACGAAAGTATGTATGTCTGTCTGTTGTCCCTTCGCGCTTAAACCACTGAACCGATTTGATGAAAAATTTTATGAATATGGTTTGACTCCCAGGAAAGGACATAGGATATTTTTTATCCCGGTAATTATCCCTTAAGGGGGTGGAAGTTTCTATAGAAGAGAGAGTAAGGCCTGAAATAGCATTCTAACGCGGTGACCGAGTTCTACGCAGACGAAGTTGCGGGCAACATATAGTTAATTATAATTATAATTAATATGAATATATTATGTCAATATTTTCTGTGAAGAACTCTTTCACGTCTCTCTATATAGCGCGGCAGTAGATACAATATTACATCTAGTTTATATATGTATGTGATTACATAAAAAGTTCATATTCAATTAATTTTTACTGAAAATATTGTGTGTCACCATGGGTTGCGATGATGTGATCGAATAGATAGTAGATCCTCCTTACCCGAAACACTCGATAATCTATGCATTTATGGGGAACTTTCGAGGATTCGACGAGAAATAAAAAAAACCATCATAAAATGAGTCCCACTGGTGGGATTTGTTCCTTTAAACGAATAAAAATTTCAATAGGGGTAGGTTTTGATTAGGTAATTCATTAATTTTCTGAAAATAAGGAAATTCAATTATATGTCCCGCACTAGTTGATTTAAGTTTCATTGTTATGTTTATTGTATGGATGATATGATACTAAGAGGATACTATTTGCAACTGAACCTTGTTTGCCGCTGAACTGTGAGATCTAATGGTATTTTAAAAACATCATGCTTAAATTAAAAATATATATATTATAGTTATATAAATAAAATAAATAATAATAACAATAACCCATGTCGCGTGAGTACTGAGTATTAATTACTACTGGCAATATTTTCTTCACGCTTTAGGCTGCCAGTGTTTTAATTGATATTTAAATTAAATTGAAAGTCGTTTCTAATGATGACGCAGTGATAGATTACGATTATGTGAGCCTCTGATGAATTACTGCGGTAATAATTCTCAGCATCTGGTCGTCAGATAAATGTGGTCATATAATATTAAGGTTAATATTTACCACTAAGTAGTCGTCAATATGTAAGTAGTCAAGGAAATGTGATAATGTCAGATATGAGCTTTTTTACGTTGCCTAAAGTAATTAAAACGCTATAAATAAATAATACGTATAGTTACTTAGGTAGGTACTAGGTAGTACATACATAGTCAATATTAAGGTTAAGTATATAATTTTGGTTAGACATTTAAAGGTAAATAAACTACGGTATATAGAGAAAAAAACTTCTAAATCTCGCCTTAGATGATTTATAAGTACTTCTTTATTTATTCAATGTTTTTTTGCAAGCATAAAATTTCAAATATTTAGATTTAGATCGCTTCAGCTTCATATTACTCAACTTCCTGTGAAATTCAATTCACTTATAAAAGTCAATGAATTCCATATTAATGAAATATACACACGAATTGTACCTTCTAACCGGCAGATAACTATCAAATAGTTAACGCATGAAAGATGTGTACCACTTAGAACCCAGTAGCTCTTGCACTTACCATCTCTCGTTAGCCCATGTTATCTACTTGAAACCATTCGGTCATTTATCTTCGAAAATCGGTTGCCATCTTAAAAAACCAACCAATGGCAACTCTGCTCTCAAAAATAGATTCGCTGTCTCGTTTGAAGCGGATGAGTCATTTATCATACCGTAGCGTATCCTATGACCATTAATAATGAGATTCCATGTTTTAGGCGTGTTATACGATTCTCAAATGCATTCTACCTATATTATGCTAAAAGTGTATATTGTATAGAAAATTACCTATAAAAATGGTTAACTACTTCACTGGAAAACCTTTGAATAAATACCAAAGCGAATTTTATCCAGGCTGTTAATTTTTAAAGGATTAGGTATTATTTAAGGATATAAAGCGATTTTCATTTACCTTTATTTCCGAGGTTACGAAGCGTTTCGTGACCAGTCAGTGAAAACCTGCGAAGTCGGAAATGGAGGTATAAAATATAATATCGTTAGTGAATATACAGGGCGTCCCAAGACTATGGGACATCAAGGGAAAGTACCCTAAATATCGTAGATAGGATATTTTGCTGAAAGAAGACTTTGTTATTTTTAAAAGTTAGTAATTCTGAATTTAAAGATTTTCTAAGAATTACTTGCTTTGTCTGGGAATCGAACCGACATAAATGTGAATAAAAAAACACCCCTATTTTTATGATGCCAATCGAAAGAATGGAAATAATATAATAATTTTTCATAAGTAACATATTATTTTAAAACAAAGGAACAACGTAAAATGTTTGAGTCAAATTTCAAGATTTTTTTTTATTGCCGAATTACCTTCGAAAAATAGCAAGTAAAAAATTAAATATTTAAATGCAGAATTACTAACTTTTAAAAATAACATAAAGTCTTCTTTCAGCAAAATATCCTATCTACGATATTTAAGGTACTTTCCCTTGATGTCCCATAGTCTTGGGACACTCTGTATAATCCTTTAAAACTGTGTAGGTACAATTCGCGGGAGTTAAATTTGAAAAATACTTAAACGTTAAAATTGCGATGGTATACTTTCATTTCAGTTGTACTTTTACCTATAGCGACACTATGTTATATTTATATAAGTTTAATTTTAGTGGCACAATGTACCTACATTAAACATTCGACTTAACAACAACCCGATTTATCAAATTCCTTCGCTCTTTACAATCCAAAACACAAGCCAATGACGTATACCCTGCCCATCGGCACAGAAAGATAGACTCACCTAGTCCGAGGTAGGCCGCGATAAGTCCCGCGAATCGAGGTGGAAATGGAAATATAATGGGTCCCCCTACACCCCGGGACCCCCTTAGGTCGCGCCACACAATGGGGGATAGACGACTTGTTACATTTCATTGTACAGTTATCAGCCTCCGAGCCTTTGTGAACAACCGATGATTGAATACGAGAATTTGTTTTGGTGCCTGCTCCTGATTTCCCCCGTTTGCGTTGAAAGAGGCTGAATAGAAGGCATACATAACCATATTTATTGTGGAGGTCGGATTGTTTCAAATACGATTTTCCAAGCCTTTTTGTTAGACCGTAACCCTATTTTGGACCGCAATTTATATGACTTTACTTTTGTTTTAGTCATGGTATATCTCGTCTCGTCAAGTGTGAATATCTTTGCCACACTGAGCGAAAAAAAGTACTAATTATTAGTAAGTTTTAAGGAGATTATACTATATAACTAACGGTTACAAAACAGTTTTTGATAATAGTAGTTATTTACTAATACCAAAAAATTTGTTCTTGTAACTACTTTACTTCTAATCTGTTTTGTAATCGTTAGTATATAATCTCCTTGTCTTGGGACTAATAATTAGTTTTTTTTTCGCTCAGTGCAAACTTTACTATACACAAAGAATACCGTACACATAAGTATAAATAAAAATCGATCTCAGGGCTCTCATACTAGCTTTATTATAGTCGTAAGGAATTTTACTTGCAACCGACTTTGCAAAAGTTACCGTCGAGTTTTCCACTGCTAACTGAAAAATACCTAACCTAACCTAACCTAACACAAATCTCTGAGATAAGTACGTTGATACAGTAAGTTGGTAGACAATGCACAAATATCCACGGACATCACAAAAATCATTTGCATCCAGCATCGCTAGCTACTCCAACAGGGACACTATCGCTAACCACCTTAGGGTTATGTCTCAAAGTATAGATTTAGCTAGATCTCTATACAATCCCGAGAGGCGAGAGCCTTGAACTCTTCTACCGCCTCATGCTTATCAATTCCATTCCAACAAAAGATTTTCTCTAGCTACCGTGACCTCACAGCATTGTCCTGATCTGATCGATTATGGAACAATGTCGATAAATGCAGCGATAGATTGGCCCCGCCGTCTTTTGTGTCACGTATCAATGTCGCCTGCGTGGCATTCTTCCCTAACTGATTTTCCTGAAATAAGAATTTTAGATTGGTTTGGCACGATTTTTCTCGGTTTCCCGGATATATGTTGCTTGGGGTGAATCGTTTGAAATGATTACATAATTGACGAGTTTGTTATCTGTCGAAATCGTGAGGAAAATATTTTCGATTTAGATTTAGAACTACGTCGGACGTTAGTACCAAAGTTGTATATTTTTTTTACCCGTAGGTATAGAGTTAACAATAGGCTGTTCTCACCACAAGCTATAATTACTTCATCTCCAGAGATTGCTCTGTCGACGTAATTAATAAAGATGTCCATAAAAATCATTAAGAAATAATTATCCTCTCCACTTCCCGATGTAATAGATAAAAATGTTACACACAATTAACTTTATGATCCAAGAAAACGACGTCATTTCAGATTATGCACTAATTTGTCGCTCCCTCGTTAGATGTCGAAAGTTACCCTAAGAAAAGAAACCCCAAATGTTTTTATTTATTTAGACTAAGAAAACGATTCCCCGATTTCCCCCCGTATTTACATGTGCCATTATTTGCATAAACTTTTTTTGGAGGGGACTGACGGATAAAAATATATTTCTAATTCTGTGCGGTACTGAGTTTCCGGTTTAGGCGGTAGTACGCGTGACTTTGATGGATGGCATTTTTGTCCTTTGATATTTTTACGGGACGGAAAAGGGAATTTTCGAACGCTCGCGTGAGGGACGTAGTGGATTTTGGGTATCTAGGTGTTTTGTTTGGATTAGGTTCGTGAGGCCTTGGGACTTAGGCTATAAAAGTAATAAATAAAAATTGGTATTAAATAATGACTGTATACAACAAAGAAATATATATAAACGTGTAATTGTGCGCTAATATTATTCGATACTGAAACAAGATAGTACTATAGTTTTGAATTAATTGAATAGTTTTGTATTCATATTTCCGCATTCGGACTATGCTATGGTGTGATATAAAAAAATTATACGAATCGAGCCTTTGGGTAAGTATTCGATTCGATTTGACATGGCTGTGATATCACTAAAGGATGTTTACTTCATTGACAAAATACATTTCAAATAGTACAATTTGTGACATTACCAGTGACACTTTTCAAAATGTGGTTATAATGTTGCCATATCCCATAAACTATTGACTCAAGTCAAATTGGGTCATGCGCGGTAATCACGTAACTGTTTCGAACGTACGGTAGGCATATTTTAATGTCATTTTTAGTATGGGATTTGACATTTTGATCGTACGTACTACCGTTCGAAACAGTTACGTGATTACCTACCCTACCCCGGTGAATTCAGCTTACGAAGTAATCGGTGCACTGCACACCATGTACACTTGTAACATTCACCACTTTAAAGTTCCGCTACTGTCAGATAGGTGGCGCTGAAGTAAATAATAATCTGCCCTTTATTACGCGGTTAAGTTCAGCGTTAAGTGAGTAATTTATCATGTACACATACGTAATTAGCCTTTTTGCAAATGTCTTATAATTTAAAAGCATGTAATTTAAACCACATTTGTTGCCTACTCCACAATTTTCATTATAATAGTAGTATCATCCTACTTATGTGGCGACAAAAACTAGATTAAATACATACCAAGTGTACAAAATAGTGGTATAAAAAAAATTGGGAGCTTATTAAAAAACCATTACGATCTTATAATTATCTACGCACACCCACGTCCGTATCCACCAACCCCATTAATACATGTCGACTCACACATGAGCGCTCACGTCATACAGGATGTAAACTCACACATATGCCACAGTAGTTTTGAGTGTGTTGTGATTGGAGTTGCCAGTTTATTGAAACGTCTCTTATTTAGTGGTAATTTTAATCACACCTACGTTTACTAGATTTCAGTTAGTTAGGTAATACCAATATGTTTTCTAGGTAGATTAGTATAAAAACAATAAAAACTCTATTATTGGGATAGTTTGATGTATGTGAAAGCAGTAACGACTCATATAATCCATTTTTTTTTTAAACATTACATTACGGATTATAATCCGAAACTCTAATAAAGCTCGAAATTATCTTACTCGGCGACTTAACCATGTGTATTTCTATTTTGAAAGTGCTCAATTAAATTTCGTAATATTTAAAATGTAGGTACCTATGATTCGCGTTCTGAAACTGTCGCGAACTTTACCGTCTGTACTCTAGACGCATCACATTTCATTCCCACTGGCATAAATCCTTCATTTCGAACTGTAACTTTTCCCCTTCCACTTGCTCTCACACTTTGGATCTCTAAATTTCTCCCAGCTTGCGTTACTTCTGAAGAAGCCGAAGTTTAACATTATTAACTGGCAACATTCTGTATCTTCACAACCAATAGGCAGTTACTCGATTAACATGCGATTACCAATTTCAACCATAATACGTGACTAATAAAGTTGAAAATTAAAGTGATTGAATGTTGCTCTAGGAGCTCTTTTGTTTCTAAATTGGATTTACGAAAAGTAGTCGTCCCTTTTCGTCTCGCTTGTCCCTGTCTGGCCCGAGGTGAGGTCTTGGCGGACATTAATTAAAGCCCGGGATAGAACGCCAATCAAAGTTTGACCGCCGCTAAGCCGCCCAAGCCGAACTTATTATGTGGTATTAAAATTCCATTTTCAAACTCTTAGCATTTCAAATTGAAATAGATAATGGTCGCTAGTGCTAAGTCTCTGGTCGTTTGATGCACGCAAACAGTTACGACCGTTTCTACTCAGCAATTTACGTGGAATTAAGAAGGACATTACATTAATAGATATTGAAATTGAATGGTATTATCGCATGAAACTCATTAATGTGATATTAAGGCCGCTCGTATCATTAGGCGGGCACAAAAAGCGGCGCATCACCCGATGCGTGCACATGTGCTGCGAGACGGGCACATAAATCATAAATGTATCTTCATACCTACAAGTATAGCCGCGTCGATAGAGGAGCGGGAAAAAAGGCCCCCCTCTCTCGTTTCCTGCTCGGTATCACACATGACCGGCCTGTCTATCTGCCAGACCCGTGTCAAATATTCTCTGGAGCGGAGACCGCCCCCCCGGCTTTTGGGAGCAGGGGAGCCCCCTGGGGCTTGCTGTCCCGCGGCGAAGCTCATCTTGGAGCCCTAATGCGCTCTGAGCTCAGCATTACGCCGAGATGAATTTTTAGGCACCTCTAGCTTATTATTTTATTTATAAATCTTATATAGGTAGCGAGCTACCCTTTGCGAGTAAGTCGATTAAGGCGCAGGGTAGGGCAAGGCCTTCCCCATACAAATTTTGTGCACGTTTTATTCGTCGGTTTTGGCACTAACAAATATAATATTTTTTTTGGTTGTAAATATTAGATATGTGAAGATCGTGATGTGAAAATTTTTAAGCATTTCAAAAAAATTCAAAATTAAAAAATTAAAAAAAAAATTACATCATGAAATAGCCATCAGAAAAATAAGCATACTGACCAAAAATCATAACTTTAATGCAAACAAAACAAAGTTTGTATGGAGAGAGCTTGCCCTACCTCTCCTCTTAAGACCACCATACATATACAAGTGTACTACGAGCAATTGAAAAGTACGCTTCTAGCGGGCACAACTTAGTAAATTAATAGAAGGCTTCTTTTCATTGTGCAAATCGAGAAATTAATGTAGCTGCAGGTAGGTGTCAGCACTCCCTAAGAAGAAGCTTTATTAAGATTCAGGTTACTCAGTGTGAATATTAATAAAGCTCCATATTTTAAGCTCAAAGCTTATGTTATGAGCGAGATAATTAACTGTCACCAAAACGAGCTGGTTCCAAGGTCTTGATTAAATTATTAATTGCGATTATGGCTTTTCAATAATACGGGGAAAACTAGTGCCTACCTACGCCTAATTTTGGGATTTGGTAGCGGACCCCGGACTTCCTTCAGGATGCAATTTGTATATAGGTAATATAGCTATATGATGATGGTAATATATCTCTTCAATTTCATTTCAATATAAATGTGTGCTGTTACAGCTTTTCAATAATGAAGCAAGAGAGTGCAAAGACGTCAGAGTGAGTAGCTACGAGTATACGTCAAGAGTGTATTTGATTGAATATTTCCTTTTTCATTAAGATTTTCACTTTCAGGCGGCGTTGAAAAATCGCTCTTGCCGGCACCTTTCATAACTTTTCACTTCGTGATCCAACGCAATTACTCACTTTCCATCGCCTTCTCAAATAAAATATTCATTCGTGCTTTTCCTGCAAATTATAGTAATGGCCGAACAAAACTGGTAATTAGCTGCCCGGCCGCCCACCTTCGTGCGAGGGAGGTTCATTTTTGTTAGAGCCTGGATCATTCTGTTATAGTTTTTTTCGTTGATTAGTTGATGCCTTATGAATTATGGATTTCATTTTCGTAATGGGAATTAGAAATTTAAGCGTTCGCGTGATAATCCGTTGCATTTGATGGCGTATATTTCGATGGTATCGTCAACCCTTGGCTTGCTCTTATCCTCGAGCATAATCCTAGGAATTGTACAATTCGTGAGCTCCCGCAGTAGTCACTGGGTGTTGTCAGCTCAGATCTGATGGCTTGTATTTCGATGGTATCGTCCACCTTTGGCTTGTACCTTTATCTTCACATATTTCTAGGAATTGTACAATTCGTGAGCTCCCGCAGTAGTCACTGGGTGTTGTCAGCTCAGATCTGATGGCTTGTATTTCGATGTTATCGTCCACCTTTGGCTTGTACCTTTATCCTCACATATTCCTAGGAATTGTACAATTCGTGAGCTCCCGCAGTAGTCACTGGGTGTTGTCAGCTCAGATCTGATGGCTTGTATTTCGATGGTATCGTCCACCTTTGGCTTGTACCTTTATCCTCACATATTCCTAGGAATTGTACAATTCGTGAGCTCCCGCAGTAGTCACTGGGTGTTGTCAGCTCAGATCAGATGGCTTGTATTTCGATGGTATCGTCCACCTTTGGCTTGTACCTTTATCCTCACATATTCCTAGGAATTGTACAATTCGTGAGCTCCCGCAGTAGTCACTGGGTGTTGTCAGCTCAGATCTGATGGCTTGTATTTCGATGTTATCTTCAACCTTTGGCTTGTACCTTTATCCTCGCATAGTCCTAATAGGAATTCTACAATTCGCGAGCTCCCGCAGTAGTCACTGGGTGTTGTCAGCTCAGATCTAATGGCTTTTATTTCGATGTTATCTTCAACCTTTGGCTTGTACCTTTATCCTCGCATAGTCCTAGGAATTGTACAATTCGCGAGCTCCCGCAGTAGTCATTGGATGTTGTCAGCTCAGATCTGATGGCTTGTATTTCGATGTTATCTTCAACCTTTGGCTTGTACCTTTATCCTCGCATAGTCTTAGGAATTGTACAATTCGTGAGCTCCCGCCGTAGTCACTGGGTGCTGTCACCTCAGATCTGATGGCTTGTATTTCGATGTTATCTTCAACCTTTGGCTTGTACGTGTATCCTCGCATAGTCCTAGGAATTGTACAATTCGCGAGCTCCCGCAGTAGTGACAACGTGTTGTCAGCTCAGCATGCCCGAGATTGTTTAGCGGCGCCGACAGCGCAGGCGGAGCTAGGGACAAAGCTCGGCCTAACAAAGACGTCACCGGCCGTGCCGCCGACGTCGAGTTATGGCACCCATTGTTACCGACAATGCCCAACAAACGAGTTTGTATAAGCTATTAGGTACGCGCATTAATATATATTTTTTGTTCGCCCGAAAATTTAGCATTCCATTACGAGGGAGAAATGAAACGCCCGCCGCATGAATTATATTAAAATATATTTGAATATTTCATTTGACACCTTTTTTGCGGGTGGAATTTCGCTCAATCCCCGACCGGGACCGCGTAATTTTTGGCGTATACCGACGCGAAATTTAAGCTGAATAACATTCCATTTCGTAACGCGCCGCGAATCAGTGTCGACAGCGGAGAATGATGTCTTTGTGTTGTGTGACGTCGTATGTATGTATTATTTTTCAGCCGAAAGCAGGAAAATATATTATGAACGGGCTATGTAAATATGAACAAATAATTAGAGATCTTTCTACCAAGTACAAAGTACAATGTTACCAACCTCGGGAAACATTTTTTTGTTTGTAAGGAAATGAAATTCGTATACGAAATAAGCCTACTACATATGTATTTAAAAAGTCATTAGACGAAACAGTGGATACCATTAGGAGTCCGACCCACTCACGCCGTAGTGGCGGCCATATTTACGTTTTTTCATTTCCGTCAGAAATTGTCTAGATAGTAAAAAATTGCTTAAGGAAGGCTTATTTTTACATTCAAAATAATCGATATTTGGTGCATGTAGATACCTATGTATAATCTGTAAAAAGCTTAATTATATTTTTTTACACGTTTAAGAATGAATTAATACTCCGATTAGTAGGTAACATTCATGTGACAATCCTTTAATAATACACCGAAATTAACCTTGTTTTATGTAGGTACCGTTACAATGTCGACACCGCGGACACTTAAATTAATTACAAAACAATATAATTATCCATTCAGACGCCATTTTTTTATAAATACATAAGTAAGGCTATCACCCGGTCTACAATTTATCACGTAACATGTTGTAAATGCGACATTTTCAGATGGCGCCCGAAATATTTTAATTTAGCCTTTATTTGTATAGCACTAAAGCTTAGCAGTAGAGTCAAACAATGTAGTCGCGTTTTGTTTTTCTTCATTACTCATGTGAGGGTAATTATAATTATAGTGTTGCGTGTTTTGTCATCCATCGTATTTGGGCGTAGATGTTATCACAGGGCTCACGAATTGTTTTCGTAGGGTTGCCAGCTTGTGTGTTTTGGCGCGAGGTGTTGGCTGGCGATGTCACGATGTGATTGTTTTGAAACAAAGTGGTATACGGCCAGTAATTTTGTTGCTGTCACAGTAGGTGTTTATGTTTACGGCCAGTAAGTGTGTATAAAACAACATTCACAATATATCGTTTATAAATTTATTTATTTTATTTATTTATTTTATAAATAATGTGCGTATTTTAGGCTGTAAAACAGGTAAATACCTAGGATGAATTAAATAGCTCCCTGTGCTTGATACTGATCCAATATTTTACACTTTTAATCATAGGTGTACTGTATGTTATTTTGCGACTAAAAGGAGCTAACTATTGAATATAAAGGTGTCAAATATTGGGACGTATACATTAGTCACTTTAGAGCAACTAGTTAGAGTAAATTGTCACGACCTCCAGACCTATTTTGGAGATCCTTTGGAGATGGGAGAGACAAATTAGAACATACTCAAAGTATTAATAACCGATTGACCGTCTCCTTGTTTTGCGCAGCTTCGCAGAATTTCTATTTCATAGAAACTTTATTTCAGAAACCGTCAATGATATAGGTACCTGGTACCTACCACTAAAATACCATCGTGTAGAACCCTATTAAATCTACCAGAAAAGTAGGTTAGGTTAGAATTGCGACCCTTAAGAAAAAATAAATGTTGTCTGTGATATGAAAATTCTTCGAAACAATACGTTCTATGAATCATGCGTCGGCAAAAAAATATGTATTAGGTACAATTATTTAAGACCCGTCACAAAAACGTGATAATACTTGCAATATACTTATTAGGTTTTCCAAATACATATGGCCCTTGTACAATATCTAAGTAACATATATTCTCCATTGGACACGGGTCGTGTGGAACGAACCACAATGTAGAAACTACGTATGAGAAAGTTATATTTTTGCAAGTGACGCATTATCAATTAAATTAAACGTATTAAACTCACACGGACATTTGCCGAAAAACTTCGGAAACCAGCAATTTTATTTATGACGTGCAAGCGTTTAAGAGAAATTGCATTAATCTGAATACCCGTTTGATATCATGTACGATGTTGCAATACACTGAGTGGCTACAAAACGACAAAAGACTGTATCACGCGACAGATGCCAAACGAAGTTTGACTTACGGCTCTTTAGATTAAGGTGGATATTTTATTGCGTTCGTGACAGACGATGTGATGATTCCTTCGTGCGGCTATGTATGAAATTGTACGACATGAATTATTGATTGTCGATATCGCTTCAAGCTGTCGCTGTATTTTTTTCGTGTTCCTCGGGCGCTGCAACGAATTAAATTAAAAGCTCTTTTCACTTGTCATCCCTTGATGAATTTGGTATTTAGGCTCGCTCGCTACGCGTTCTTTTTGTGCGGAACTTGTGGCTCGACATGTTCTGCGGTTATGAATTCATAAATGCTAAATACCTAAAAACAGTGGTTTGAATAATTCCACGAGATAAAAAACTGCCTATTATGGTGTTGACATTGGAGTCTTTATTTCGGTATGTTATTAAAATTTCCGCTTGCCAACTGTAGGTACCTACAAACTCAAACCAGTATAGGTACTATCGAACTAACTGAATCGTGACCCACCGTGGAACCTTGTCACAGAAAATGTCATAGTGACATCGTACTGCCTGGCAAGGAAAATCATTATGACGCTTTTTCTGACAAGGTTCCATGGTGGGTCACGATTCAGTTAGTTCGATAGTACATAACTAATATATATGACGTCCTTATACGCGAAATTGCGTTCCGTTCAAGGATTTAATCCGTCACCGACATCTGATTGATATCCCGTCTGTTATCAAGCCCTTTTTCGACCCCTGGCTGAATGCACACTCGTAATCAGTACAAATGCGGTCCCAGATAGTAGCGCCCAGACCGCTCAATATTTCTGCGCCTCTAGCCAGATAAATGTACTCGACCTTTGGTGCCTGGGAATATTAGTCCAATATTCTGTATTGGTACCGGTTGCACATGCAGAGGCTCCGATTTGTTGATTATTATTGAGTTTCCCATGGGTATTAGGTTTATGTGAATAGAAAATAATAAATTCTACGTTAACGCTGTTTGACTATTGAAGGACTGGAAGTTTAATGTGTTGTGTTTGTTCAGAATTTAAGTCCCGCAAAGTCACTATTTGGTTAATTTCGTATCAATATCACAAATAATTAGGTACCTTAATAGACTTTTTTCGAAACGAAACAACACGCGGTTGTTTTTAGTAAAAAAAATCTCCTGAGTGTCATTTCAATTAGAATTCTATCGTATTTCTTTAGGTGTTTTGTTTTAATTTACAATGTAAGCCTGTATTTTCTCAGTCATTGTTTTTGTAGAAAATTAGTTCATCTTTAATCACGACCCCAACTTCCGACAACAGCGAAACATTCATAAATAAGTCCCCATTATTTCTATCGCTTTCCACGATTTTCACATCGTACGAAAATGGCCAAAAAACTTCGCGTATTGTTTCCTTTCCCCGTGGAAAGTTCTCGAACGTCCAAAGTCCTTGTGAAAGGCCCCCGATTTTGTAGCCCCCCCGCCCTGCCCTGTCGGATGATTTATATGCCCCCGACACATGCAGCGCTGCGCCCAGCGCTGGTCTGTAATTCACAACGCTTACCTTACCTCAAAAGAACCGGTATAACTTTGAGCTCCGATTACGTGATGTTTTTACGGATCTTGGGGTCGAGATGTACTGAAGAAAAGACAAATTAGTCGAGATAGGTGGTGAATGTCGAGTTAAAGCTGCGATTGTGTGTGCAGACGGGCGGGTGACAGGCGGTTTGGACGCTTGTTTGTTTTTCAGAGTTAATATGAATTCCTAAAGTCATTTTTTGTAATTGACGACCAAGACGGAAATAATTTTGCTACCGTGTGACACATACTGCTTTTCACACCGCCTATGAGGCCCGCTGCAATAAACATGAGTTTGTAACAATTTTATTTTGCTACCGAGTGGCACATACTGCTTTTCACACCTTCGAATAAGAAAATAGTCATTGTTGCCCGCAAATGAGGGAAGAAAAGTAGGACTTTGATCCCTCATTCGAGGGCAACAATTACTCTTTTCTGAATAGCAGGTGTGAAAACTATTAATAACATCACTGCTTCGGCCTACTACTTCGGTCATACTTATGATCATGCCTTCGAGGTCAGCAGGTTAAACATTGATCAGGCTTGGCTTGACAATGATACCGAGTTCGACAAAAGATAATTAGGTATACTTGCAAAAATAAGGAAGTAATAAAAAATAATACCTTAAAATATTGTTTTGTGTTACTTTGACGTACTTTCATTTCTATCTGTATGATATGTAGGGATCTCTAGTGTGTAATTGACTTTACGTAAGTGACTTAAAAAAGAAACTTTGAATTTATTTCCCAAATAATGCCATTGTCATGTATGTATGTAGCTGTAGCAATTAATTCAAATTCATACTGCAATTTAACATTTTCCGTAGACTGCGTATGAATGTTACCATACGTATAGGTAATGTTAAAAGATATTTAACATCGTAATAATCTAACTGCGGACTAGTCTGAAATAACAAAACGTACTCATGATGCGAATCGCAATGCTTCCTAATAAATGCAGAGTACAGCTGTGTTTGATATTAATACGTTACTAAGAATCTTCAAAACTAAAGTGCTTCATATCTGATAACGTGTCAATTGCAAAATAAACCTTAATAAGTGGTAATTGAGTCTCAAATGGTTTAAGCTTAGTGATTTGTTCCTATTTTGTACTAAGGGACGTAGTGTCTCAGAGGCCGGTTCGAACGTTTCAACCGCGCGCTTGGTAAAGGTGCGTTCATAAAACGCCCGTTTGGAAGTTTAATTAAATAATGGTGTACGAGATTTTGATTAAAATACGTAATGGATATACGGTGCATTGTGGAGCTGTTTTATGAGAACACGTATTTGTTTACAATAAAACAGTTTTATATTCTGTTATTGGTCAATGTTAGTGTTGTGTTGTGTTGTTATTCACATGTAAAGTAAAAGGAGGGTGAGGACCAAATTTTTGTACCGTAGGTGAGGTGTTTAATTCGACTATACTTTAATTGATTCCTCTGTGACACAAAATTTTCCCATATAAAATATACACCTATGATTTTAGTGACAACGGAATCAATTAAAATGTAGTTGAATTAATATAACATTTTTTTGTCCTCACAATAATAATTTAATTTAATTTTAATCTTGTCAAAATCACTCTTCTCTGCTTCAATTTCAGACATGTTGAAATTTTGCCAATGATGCACCCAAATAAAATATATGACCTTAATTTGCTATGTTTGTCTGAGCAGATCAATTTTCACCGAGCCGTATGCAGAAAATAAATGTTTCAGGGATTTTCTAATAATAAAGTATTGGGTGGATGGAAAGCGTGTCATTGTGCACGGGCCCTTAATGTTCTTATTACATACGGTTTAAATCTGACGCCGGATCATGTTTTATGCATCCGCGAGCTAGCGCTACGTATAATAAAGCCGCTGGGAGCTGTAAGCGCATTACTTTGGCGTTTTTGGTAATGTCGTTTATACATAAATACATATATGTCCTTATATGGTAAAGGTGTTGTGTTATGGCACTATGGTAGTGTGTCCTTTATAAATAACTTGTCGCCTTTTCTAGTTGTTATATAATTTTATTTTACAATCATTTCCAACTTATGAAGTATAGACTCAAACGTTATGATCACACGGATTTTTGTTGCAACGTTTTTATTGTAAAAGTTGTTGTGTCGGAATTAGCGTCAACACTGCTGATGCTGACAGGTTGATGGTACATTTCATCGTCGTCGCTTTTTACATACCAAATTTTACAGGGGATTCTGTCACTAGTTGTAATTAAAAGACGTCGATTAAGCCTTTAAGCCGTAGGACAACTGTGTCCAGTCGCTTACAAAAAAAGGTACCTATCAAATTAAATGAATAAATAGAAACTTTAATTTTTCACCCCATTACAATGCATTACGGTGAAATGTGTAATGTTTCTGTAGTTGACTGTACAGAAAGCGTTTTAAACTACAATGGCCTGCATTCTTGAACGCACGGGTCGGAGACTGTTATCAATTTCGCGGCAACAAGTGGCCGATAATTTTGAATCCGTTGCAGCCTGTAGACGCGGGAAACGGGACCTCGCTGTTTTTTTCTTTAAATTGCTTTATAATACTATGTACTTAAAAGAGTTATTCTATCTACATTCCTGGGGCAGATGTAACAGTTACCAAATACATGTAGATTTTGAGCGTACGTATTTTTTATACCACTGCGTTTGCGTAGGTATAAAACGAGTTCGACACACCGTGACTCATGTTCGTGTCACAGATTTATTTTTAAAATATATGATACAGTGTGTTATTAAGATTGCAATTATGCATCATCGAGTGTTTGTAATAAGGAATGGTTAACAGCATCTTGACAATTATTTAAATCACATTTTTCCCTATTGACCAAAGCAATACATGCAAAAAAGCGATTGCCTCAATCCACTTCGATTCCAAATCAAGACTAATGCGATTCGCGAGAAAGGTCACAATCTGCCCTTACTTATATTGATATATGCGAGCACATTTGTCACCTCGAGTCTTAACATTTACAAAACGATACGTTTATCATCTCATCACGGTTTTGTTACTTATGTACTTTTACAGTCAACATCTGGAATTATAGAGACTTCTAAAAGCACCCTTTTGTCTTAGAAAATACGTTTGCATTAAACTTTGATATAATAATAGCTTACTGGCTGTACAGTTTCTTAGAAAAGTGGCCGCTAGTACATAATCCTCCTCGTAGCTGATTCCGCGAAGTTTTCGTGTCTGTCTGTAAATCGAGTCAGTTTTGCGTTCTGTTAAACCGCAATCGCAATGCAAACATAACAGTAAACTTTCATTTTGCACCCAAGTTTCAAAGTTCACACTATACGAGTTTTAATAGCCTGAAGATTTATGTTTCATGTTAAACGTTAAAATTGGGCTAAGAATTTTGGTAAAACTTTTGGTATGTTAATGCTTTTAAATACCAAGTTGATGAAACGATTCCTCAACTTTTCGCTCTAAATTGTTGCTCTCATATTCTGCGATAAACTGCGATATAAATACGGGTTGTCATGAGTCTCATAAATGTAATGCAATTGGATGGTAAGCCATGAATTAAGAATGATGTGTCTCCAACTCAATCAAAAGGATCTGACCTGTTAAATCAAAAGTCCTTCCTATTTAAAACGCTTTATTTGGGAACATTGTCTCATTCATCACTTAAATCTCGCTGCAGTTTTTTTGTAATGTACAAATTACACTTCAGAGAATCTAAACCGTGTATAATAGGCTTTGCATCTTCCTCGAAGAGTAATGATTACAAAACGAAAAAGGCCCGCGGCGTCTTAAATTATTTTAATTGGCTTCGGTAGCGGATCGCCGTAGCTCCATAAACATGCGGGAGCTGATTTTCTGACGTTTTTCAAAATACGCACCTCAAAGTTACTCCGCACTATATCAGTATTATGTTCAAAGCAAACCACTTCTTTAATAGCCATAGGCAAAGACTAATCGCAAAGAATATAAATGAGCTAAAATACATGCTGGCTATGATTACGAAATATCGCTTTTTGATTCCGTTCTACTAATTAGAACTGAACGACCTGATTGTATAAGATTTTGTGCAGTCAATGTCAAAACTCGATTAGCAATGTAGATATACCTTCAAACTAGTTCTTGACAGCGGAGAGAAATACTCAACAAGCAAAAACAATTAACAAATTGATAAGCTCAAAACAATTTTCAATTAACTCCGCCGGGAGTGTTCGCCTTTTACAAATAACCACCATTTATCAGAAATGCCTATGCAGTTTTTAACGTCTGGCGCTCCCAGGGCTGCCGCGCGAATTTTATAAATGAAACCAACTGTTTTCGATTTGAATGTTAATTTCATTTTGTATTAACATGCGACGTTATCTGATTTCAGAAAGGAAGCGGGGACGGCAAACGTACACGCGGTACCAGACGCTAGAGCTGGAGAAGGAGTTCCACTTCAACCGGTACCTGACGCGGAGGAGACGGATCGAGATCGCGCACGCGCTGTGCCTCACGGAGCGCCAGATCAAGATCTGGTTCCAGAACCGGCGCATGAAGTGGAAGAAGGAGAACAAGACAAAAGGCGAGCCCGGCTCCGGAGACGAGCCAGACAACATGAGTCCGCCCACATCGCCGCAGTAGGCTCGCCCGTGCTCGCGGCCTCTCAAGATCCCTGTTTCAGATTTGACTAAAGCCATTGGAAAGTTGGTTTTCGGTGTCCATTTAGTTGTAATGTCGAATCTTAAGTTTGCAACTAGTGACGAATCTGAAACAATCGATCCAACGGCCGCTGTTACTAGAACAGTTTAATTTGTATAAATTGTATGTTGGACTTTTCATGATAATATTACATTATAACTAGTATGTAACTTAGTGACATCGCATAAAGAGTAATGATAGTGTGATGAAGAGATTTTTGCAGTTGTTAAGTATAAATTTATTTATAGAACAATCTCAATACCAATAATTACCAAAAAAGCAGTGTATATGATTAGTAAACTGCATCGATATTATGTGATTGTAATACATGAATAATTATCATTTTGGTATTATCTTCTCATCCACAGATTGGTTATTTATTGGCATTTTTTTGCAAAGTGCTTGATAGTCCTTGTTATTTATTATTCTAATGCGACTTTCTTAATATAAGTTTCCGAATAGCAAATCTGTCAAAACTTCTTGTAGTTTTCGTACCTAAACAAATAATAGGTACAAGATTTTTATTTATTTCTGACATCAAGCAATTTGCAAACAATCAAAATTTTCAAAGTGTTCGCATGATATTGAATCACAAAACCATAAGGACCTCTTATAATTAACCATTGATAAGAAGGCAATTAGTAACGATATTGTTATTATTTAATATATTTGACGTTTATTTCTAATTGCTGTCGAATTGCTTTTCTGTAAATACGTACGAAATAATTTTTAGGATTTAAATATTGTACAATTGTTTTAGTGTGAATAATTTTATTGAGATTAATTTTGAGACACAACGACTAGTTCATTTTGTTAGTAATCAGGACCGAGAGTTGGTTTTGTGAATCTCAGTTCGCTTTGCGTTCTTTTATACATTCTTTGTATGTAGTTTGGGAAGGCCAGTTACACACGTGCAATGTATACGATTTTCGATAACACCATATACGTAATTAACTGATAATAAACCTAATAGGAAATATTACATATAATTAATGTAAAATGTTACGAGAATGACGCTAATAATTTAGAAAATTCTTAACGAGATTCTCAATATCCTTTGATAAAAATCTATTACTTGAACGAAATGAATGTTGTGCCATTCGATGGAGAGTAATTCTAAAAGACATTTCATTGTAGACATCAGGTGCAAATCGCTACTTAATAATTTATTATTAATGAAACAAAAGTTACCTTCAATTTCGTAGGTACAGAGAAAGTTATTTTTCTTATTTTGAATCTTATTATGGAATGGGTAAGTACGGTCGTAGTGCATGTACACAGTATACCAAAGTTAGAGAATAAACTGGTGGGTGTCAGCGTCCGTAGACCCTGTAGCGGCTAGCAGTAGCGAGCGATCCATATACAAGTGTCGAGAACACCTCACTCTAGTAAAAGGTATTTTTATAAAATCATTGCTTTAAGAAACCGATATACGTAAAGAAAAATATCGAACATTGAATATATTTACTCGTAACGATAGTTTTACGAATATTTTAAATGGAGAGTGATATAAGAGGGGAGCTGTAATGTTGTCAGGATTCTGGTTATACGTGTTTCGTAATAATGTAAACTATTTGTAAATTGATTTTTCACGTAGATTATAACTAGTGAACGTTTTTACTAAGAACTCAGTGAGCCGGTTTCGTTTATACATATTTTTAATTTTGTGCTGTGTTCGTTAAGTAAATGTAAATTGTAATAATTGTATATTGTCGATATATCCGATATTTATTTATTGATTCACTTAATTTAGTTCGCTTTCGTTAATTTCTTCTCTTGAATCGGGTAAAGTTAAGTGTAATAACTGTCTGGCCGGGGTGGAATTTGTTTTATGATTTCGACTTTTGCTCAAAGGGATAACCTCGTGTTTTGTGTTGTACAGTTGTTTCTAGCAATAAGCGTTGTTTTGTCCAGAAAAGTTAGGAATGTATGTTTTGATGATGTTTTACTAAAATTACATCTGTAAGGAATCTAATCGAAGTGCAATCTTACAACAAAAACGACATTCTAAATCCCTTGCCAGATAGAGGTCTCAATATCGAATTTTTCTTGAAAAATTAATTGAAGTAAAATTAGGTTTATGAGAAAATTATTATTAAGTTTTGATGTTAGATGTACTCAGAACTGTCCTTAAATTTTGGAAATTGAATCTTCACTTAGAGAGAACCCTGGTTAAAAACGATATTATTTACCTACCAGTTTATGTCCTATTGATTCAAAATTTATGAAATATAACTATAATTAGTAACTTAATAAGGTTAGGTGAGACGATATTGTCATAAATATATAAATACATGAAATTAATAAAGCATAATGATTGTATTTGAGAATTTTCTTTGTCCTTGTTGTCTTAGGGATAGTAAACCTTGACTACTTAACTACTATTACTTTTCGTAATAAGCTTCTCTATTATTGTAATATAGGTTTGCACTCAGTATTAAGAATCACGGTCTTATAGGGGGGTTTTTAGAGGCGGTGGTGAGGACGTAATCATGTAGGTAGACTAGATATCGTTATCGAGAAAATATGATACTTCAGCTCTGAAACTCACACTTAAAGTAAGAATATTTTTTAAGAATATTATATAAGTGAGAATATTTAAATTATATTTTTTTTTTTATTCTTTAAGAATATTTTACACACACTCAAACAATATCCTAGAAGTAAGAATATTCTTTAACTGTGTGTATCAGGGCTGAAGTGCCATATTTTATCGAATCTGGTTTACCAATTTTCGACCTTAACACACTTTCGGCTATAGAAAGAAAAGAGTGGAGAAGATTGGAGGAGGCCTTTGCCGCCCGGCAAACGGACACCCAGAAATGAAAAAAAAGCGATATATATACGACTTATTTGGATAAGACCGTAACATACTGTCCGATGGAAAGGCTAATAATAAAAAACACACACAAACAATACAGTCGAAAAGTGGTAGAACATTTTCTGAGCTGACTTTCATCAAGCCTATTTTAGCTAAAATTCTGTCACTTAGGAAATTATGTTTGTGAGAAACACATTTTAGTTAAAATAGGTTTGTAATTTTTTAATGAATAAGGGATAATTATTCAGTGGTTTGTTTCTTTGTGTACTGATTGCTATTTGACCTAAGAAATGTAAACGAAAATGAGAACCAAATTTTTGGACCATAAGCTTTTAATTAATCACAATTTAATTGATTTCGTTGTAACAAAAAAGTAACCCATATAAATTGTACCTATGACTTTGACTAATTGTCGTGACACAACGGAATTCATTAAATTGTAGGTAAACAAATTAAAAGCCTACTCTCATAGTTATTCTACTCGATTGAGCGAGACTCGCTTAATTTTGGTGCTCAACTTGCATCAGACTTCAATAGGTCCAAGTGAATGAGTCTAAAATCACAGTCAACTCCGAACACCCCGCATTACGCTTAATCTAGATAAGTATAAGTCTTTCTCCACACGCAGATCGCGGCCCAAGATACCAACATTATAATACATTTCCCTAACGACAAAATAATGATTCGCGTGATAGAGGCCCGGTTCCTTCCGTGTCAGTCACGGGTGATCGGCCCCTCCCGCCACAAATCTCAAAATTACTTTTTTCTGTTCGACACGACAGGGTTATTTACAGGCTAGGTGTGGCCAACGTTAACGCGTTTTTAATAATCCCCCATCCAATCGCCGCTGAAGGCGCCCCATTATTTCTCAGTAAGGTGAACTAATGCGATTTTGACAAGTTTCAAATTGAGGCAATTATGGTTTTGCTGCGTTTTAAATGGCACTATATGTTTCCACGGATGTTTCACTAATGCTGCTCGAAATGCGCCGGAAGTAATTTGTTGATTTTTGATTTTCATTGTTGCACCAAGGTCTTCTATTGTCACTTTGATTGGTATCTCTTTATCTATAATATTATCTGTACCTACTAATTCACAATTGTTTCTGTCAACTCTTTGTTATACTTAGGTACTTCATTCTTTTTTAGTTACCAAATATCTAGTTCTTTCTGATACATATTTAAATTGAGATGTTTATTGATATCTTAAAAATATCATTTTTATTTTTTTGTCGTGTCTCATCTTAATTTTTATCTATTACCATTTTCATATTTATTAGCATGTTTCTATTACGCTTTGAGAAGCTATCTTTCAATTGTTTTCACGACCATTTCTCATTGAACCCTCTCGTCTCTAATTTCTTAGGAGATTGGTTCATTTGAGTGATGTCCGGAGGTCAAGTCGACTGGTCAGCGATGATAAGTGTTATTTATTGGTTGACTCAATGTGCCATTGCACTTGTCACAGATTGGGTTCATGGTCAGGCGTTGTACGCTCAGAGTACTATTATTGTAAAGATATAGAAGGTCATATTTTACAAAGGTCGTTTCGGTGGTAGGTATTACTTCAAAAGTTTTTTTTTTAATTTAGGCACATTAAATAAATATTAATGTACTGTCGTATATACTGACCTGTATTTGTTATCAGTGGGGTGATTACCTAATGTTTTCTAGCGTTCGTTAGGTGTGTTATTGTCGTTAATGGCATTTTCCATACTAACAATGAAAGTTACCTATACAAGTTTGACATGTTCTGATTACCTACGTAAAATCTACGCCTAACTTGTAGACTAGATTAGTTAAAGATAAGAATTAGAATAAGCGAACTTTTCTACATGAACGCAGTCTTGCCTCAAATAGTTGCAAATGCAATCCTTGCCTAATATAGGTATTAAATAAAAATGTTAGTAATATATAAATAATAGGCAGGATAGTTTCAAAAATAAGTATCTACTACGTACATATGGTCAATCCAAATGTAATTTTAATACTAATCAAACGAACATACGGTGTAATACGTTTGTAGGTAATATTACGAAATCACCCTGCTGCATAAAACCTAAACAGGTCCTTAAAACGTGTCTCAATGAAGACATAAATAACCTAACAATTTTTCACGTGCGACCTTGCCTCATAACACTCAATTTTATCGACTGCAATTGACCAAAGCAATGGTTAAATCAACGCTCCTGTATCGATATAAACACCTCGTAAATCTTTCCTGTCCCGCTCGCACTTACCGGGAACCACCGTGGTAGTAAGGGATAAGAAGCTTTGTCTCTTCATTTGCCGCGGCTGAAAATAGTTTATGAGAGTTAAAGTGTTGTTTTATTACATTAGAAAAGAAGCTCTATTTTTAAGACTGTAAGGTCGATTTTGCACTGTACGAGGTTTTAGTTAGCTTTCAATGGATCTTTAAATCGCAATAATAAAGATTTATGTGTAATGTTTATTGAGCCACTAATGTAGGGTCATCAATATATTGTTAATGATCGTGTGTTACTTAAATTAGAGTTATATTATATTTGATTTTGTTCACCCTGACCCAGACTAAGTAGTTCCTTCGCAACACTGTCGACTTTTTCAAAGATAAGTGTTTTGCAGAAAATAGTTATCATATAATTTGTATTTTAGGCATTTTGCTTGCCTACATTTATGAACTAAGAAAGTAATTAAAAAATGTATTTGTATTTCATCAAACCAAATTTAACGAAAGAATAATATTTTCGGAATTATTTAAATTCCAAGTTCAAAATTTGGCGCGCAAACAGCTGCCATTTTGATTGGGGCGGTTACCCCGCACGCCCCGCCCCGCCGCCGCCCCACCCTAGTGACAGACACTCGGACGCAGCCCAACTCATTTGTTACAACGTACGGTGTGCCGCACAAGTTTCGCCTAGCTACTAGAGCCCAAACTAGATGATAATTCGTAAAGCAAAATTCTTTTCTAATAAATTAATTTGCTTCAAAAATTCCAAGAACATTAATCCTATAGTAGTTTTTCAAAAAGATAATAGCAATTAGAAATATTTTTCTACCTAGTGCACTAAAGGTAATGTAGATGGCGCTTGTAATGTTGATGCTTACGGAACTTACCAAAAGATAACAATTATACAAGTTAAAAATAAAGTTTAACTGTTGTTACATCGTCTTTATAGGTAAGCAGTACCTAGGCAATCATTAAAATGGGTTTATACCTACCTAGATAAGATAATCATTTCAAAATGTACTTCATGATTTCACTCAATGTGGATCTCGAGAGGTATTTTTTATGATTAGGTACAAAATCAATCCTTCACATGAGGTTACTTTCTCTGTCTTAGAAAATAGCACACAACCTTAATTAAATCTTCGTTGAGTAGGAATGTCACGTAAGAAGTGTAAGTAGGTATCAGTACCTAAAGAGAGCGAGAGTAGCGCTTGACTAACGAATTCAGCCTCTAACATATGTAAATTACCAAGATATCGTCGCCCCCATGCTAAACTAACATAACTGCAAAAAACAAAATGTTGAGGAGAGCGATTTAAAGGTGCTAAAAATGTTATATTGATTTTTTTTGATGTATTAGTTGAAGTTGTATTGATATAGTATACATGTAGTGTCTTCAAAATGGATGTATTACATGATCAATTTCTCAGATAAGCATTATTTTATTGGATTTAGAAATTACAGCACATTCGCAATTTTGCATCTCCATAGAAAGTGCAACAAAGGTAAGTTTTTTCACCATAATAAACTCACGAAACTACCACTTTCGCAAATTAAAACTACTTTTAATATATTTGAACCCAGGTAAAGTGACGAAAATGGCAGTTTCGTGTGTTAACTATGGTGTATTTGAATGCCTTCCTATGCATTTGTATTGAGACATTGATTTGCGAATCTGTATTTATTTGTAATTCCAACAGAAATATATTGTAATATCATTTCAAAATACTTGAAACCATTACAGGAATTTATAAATAAGGGTGAGGCCGTCATTTCTTGTTCCAGATTCCAGTTTAAATCGATTAAATCGATCGAAATCGATTCAATCGATCCAGTTTCAATCGTCCACATATTAATCACTTCCAATCCTTCCGCCTATAAGATATATAAATGGATTACTAATATTCGTAATCAGCCCAAGTCCTATACAGCATGGAATATTGTAGTCCTTTGGGATTGTTTGGCTAAGTACCAACTTGCCGCAATCGACTCGGTGGATCGCAGAGCAGTGGGCTCATACGGGGACAGTACGGTAGTAGCAACTAAGCTGCAGAGCCTAGCATATACGCAAAGTAGCGTGTCTGTGCGTCTTCTACAAATTGTACTCATACCGCCTTCCCCCTTCTTCCATCGGGCGTCCAGACGAACAAATGGTTAGGTACCATCCTTATCTGGTTGAAATTGCTCTTGCTCGAACCAAGCTCTTTTCATGAGTAAATAGGCATCTTCTGGGTGAGCTCGCTTCACAAGAGCAATCCTATGTTTAATAAAATAAAATAAAACCCAACGGAAGTGATTTAAATATAGATGATTCAAAATGCTGTATTCGATACTATGTCTGGGAAAATTACGCCAAATACTAAATTAATAAGGGGATATAATTCGTGTAGATTTTAAAATTGGTATAGTTTTACATTGCGGTATTCAGATAAACATGCTATAAAAGATAACTGTACCAATTTTCAAATATACACAAATTATTTCCCCCGATTTAATAAAGTTTCTCGGAATTCTACGTCCACTATCGAATAGCAAAATTTACCAATCCCACTAAGGATCACATTTCAAAGAAATTCTTATAGCTAGTAGTCCTTACGGTCCTAAAATATGATGACGTGAGACGTCAAAATAGCGGCCAAGTACGAATATTTTTTAATCGATTTGGGTATGGATGCTCGATATATGATTTAAATTAAATCATTAATGTTGCAGAAATTTTTAACTGAAGCAAAAATAAATGTGTATGTGGCGATAATTATAATATTTTTGTAGATTTGATAAACTAAAAGGTTTTTTCACCCAAAAACAGCAAATAAAGGTATTTTGACGAAGCTCTTCTGACGCCGGAAACGATTTTGAGACTGACATATTTAATCGATTAAATAAGTAGTTTTTATTAACGTGGCAGATTTTCCTCCTGTACCTTGGGCAGAGGGTTAAGTTCGAATATAATGGTGTCTCCAGTCTTTAATGTTTTATAGAAGCCACGGGCACAGATGAGTCCTATGACACTGACAGTGAGATACCTGATAGTTATGAACATGCTTCTATTTTTTTTATACAGCTATGTTGGTCGACATGCTTATTAATTTTAGTATACACACTTCTAACAATGTCTTACATATTTTTAAGCGCATTAAATTATAATACAACGCTGGTTTATTTATATACAGTCCCGTAATCCCATTACAATATAATTGGAATATAAGACACGTTTTATAACTTTTATTTCAATTATCGATATCTGTTTATCGACAGCATCGCTTCGTTAGTCGATACAGACTTACAGACCAACTTTTGCAGTACGTCACCATGTAGGCAATACAAGTTTCTATAATATTAATTTTACTAATTTGCATGTACTGTCAGGATGAAAGTTTATAAAACATAGTAGGCGAAGGCATTTAATATTTCAGCCAAAAAATACACTTTTGAAAAGTAGGTACATTTAAATAATTAGTTTATGCATAAAAAATTACAACTCGCACTATTTAATTTTATGATTATCAACGATAACAAAAACTGCCATTAACAAACATGCATTATTTTAAGTTTTTCTTAAGGTACATACGAATGATTTACTATTACAAACTCGCGGAAATGTGAAATTCGCAAAGTTTGATAGTCAAATTTATGTGATGTGGTAATAATAGCAACCATGCAAAATAACTAATATGGCAGATTCGCAAATTTGCTAAAGGTTATGAATGTATAAGAATTAAATACCACCATAATAAACTGACGTATGTGCCCGATTCGCCAATTTGCTGTAGTCTACTTTTTTGGTTGAGTAATAATTGCCACTATATTAAATTAACCAATCTGCAGATTCGCAAATATGCTATAGTTAATAATATGGATGAGGAATAAATGCCACCATAGTAAACTATCGTATCTGTCAGAATCGCAAATTTGCTATGGGCTAATCGTACCGGTCATTAATAATTTCCACCATAGAAAGTTAACGAAAATGGCAGATTCGTTAATTATTCACAGGCGTCCTAACTTTATCGGCCAAGGAAAAATGCCTTATCTACACTTCGCAAGTCTACCATGGGATAAAACAGATAAAATGTCAGATTAGCACAACCGTAACTTTGAAATCTTAAAAGATAGAAGTCTAGAAATTTGTGACATTGTAGATTACCATATTTGGTACATAATTACATCAATAACTCAATTTTGACAAAAATGCACTTATGTTAGTTTAGCATGGGGGCGACGATATAATACTTACTACATTAGGTAAACACACGAGTATTTTAAATGAATGTCATTCATTTATCGTCTTCAGACACAGCCACAATAAAAAGTTCCAATAAAATATTATGGGAACGAAACTTGTTGCCGCTGGATACACGACAGGCGTTGCATTCGAAGATGACGTTGATCGAGGTATGACCATCTCCTTCGCATTTACGGCGACCTGCATGACTCTATCCTTATTAATTATTATTTTTCACCGTTCAACTTCAAATGGAAAGATCTTAGGGAGCTGTTACGTCACTACTTAACGAGAAGCACGTACTAAGTGTAGTTATAAAGGTGTGCATAGATATAAAATGTATAGATTTATCTATAAAGAATAAGGATTCCTCTTTCATATGTATGACGATGCGGTGTTTTGTAAAAGCCCAAGAGAGCACCTAAATGGCAGATTAGCAAAGTGTGTTAAGGGATAGGTTTGCATGTAGGCTTTCTATGCATACCCTAAGGTAAATAATATATGAAATGCTTTGTCTTAGCTACCAGCACTATGAACGTAAGTAAAAATTTCAGTTAGCTTAATCTTGGAACCAGACAAAGCTAATAGTACATTACTTACCAAGGGCGATAAAACAAAGAATGTCTCAGATCGCAGGTATTTTACGCCCGAGCCGAAGGCAAGGGCGATAAATATGCGATCTGAGGCTTTCTTTATTATCGCCCGTGGTAAGTACAAAATTTTATGTCACCCCCTGGCCAGGAAGTGGGTTTTTTCGCGCGCGCCACTTTATGGCCAGGTGTGACATAAAGTAAATTATTTACTTAGGTATTGGTCTATCCTAAAAAAAAAATGGTACCTGTATACTGAGAAAACAGTTCATCATTAATTTAGGTGATTCACATTTAAGAGGGGATCAAAGTGACAAATCACCAAAAATTATGATGAAAATTTTAAATATTATGGTGAAGCTAATCACGTAATTGCATTGATTCCATGATTCCCTCTTTATGTGAATCACCATTATTGATGAACTGTTTTCTCAATCTGCCTGAACATCTCAACCCTCAAGAGCAATGGACGGGTCAATTTGGGTAAATACTTACTAAGTATCAGTGGCAGCTCGTCATAAATATTCTTAGGTAAGCCGGAAATAATTATACTTTTATATTCTTCATGAGCCGTAGTAAAAGAACTGGACTGGCTGAAAATTAGGCAAGCCGGTGGGAATCGAGTTGTGTGAACGCTCCGCCACTGCTAAGTATTCAAGGTGCATACCTACACTGGAAGGCTGGCAATCTTCAACTACGTAGACTAACAGCGTATAAGTAAGTAACAGGCAGGTAGTAGACATTTACCCCCTTTTTCATAAACTTATTTCAGCAAAAATGCCGTCTACTCTACCAGTCAACCTGCATGTATGTCGGACATATAGGTAGCATTCGTCCCTCTCGCACTTAACTCGACAGTAAGGGAGGAATGCTATATGTCCGACATATAAGCGAACATCGCTTAGCCCCCTCAGGAGGTTACCGTGAAGTGGACAACCGTCAATTCACGGCAAAATTAGGTACATAGGTATCAGTGGCGGAGCGTCCATACAACTCGATTCCCACCGGCTTGCCTAATTTTCAGCCAGTCCAGTTATTTTACAACGGATCATGAAGAATAAGAAAGTCTTAAAATTATCTCCGGCTTCCCTAAGAACATTTTTGACGCGCCGCCACTGATAGTTATGGACATGCCTGCGTAAATCAATTTAATACAGATCAATCAAATTCAAATGGCACAGTAAGTAATAACTTCTCTATTTCCTCACTGAGTGAAAAAAATACTAATTATTAGTAACTTTAAAAGTTACTAAAGTTACTTAAGTGAATCCCAGGACAAGGAAGGAAAACACTAACACCAAAAACCAGTTTGTAACCGTTAGTATATAAATCAGTTTTTAATATGATACAAATGAGTTTATTAACAAGGACAATTTTTTTGGTGTTAGTAAATAACTACTATTATTAAAAACTGGTTTGTAACCATTAGTAGGTATATAATCTTCTTGTCCTGGGATTCACTAAAAAGTTTTCGCTCAGTGCTCCTTACTACGATGAACTTAATTGTCTTAATATTAAAAATAAATGGTAATTTCTGAGCTTTATTATAAGTTTTTTCGAAACATTAACTAATTCGAACGCATTTGCGTTTTGTCTCAAAATGTATGAAAGTGGTATGAAAACGTGAACAGCGCCTCTGGTGGTCACTAGTGGAAGCTAAAACAGCGAGTATAACATTTGTTGGTAACCGATGAACGCGCGTATTTCAAACTCGGTGAGAGCGTTTTCATACATTTTGAGACAAAACGCAAACGCGTTCGAATTAGTTAATGTTTCGAAAAAACTTACCTATAGTGAGCTTCTGGTACTTAGTCTTAGGTACCAGACACTACATATTTCAAAGAAACAGTTTTCAGTTGAATCAACCTCATCCGATTTATAGTTATCTAATAGGTACAGTCAGCAGCAATGGTTGCTACGCGGGCGAGGTGCTCACAATGACCTTCACACATCATTATTATAAGGGAATTAAGAGCGTGTGAAGATCATTTTGAACACCTCGCCCGCGTAGCAACCATTGCTGCTGACTGTACGTGTGGGTATTATTTTACTTTACGTAGTATTCGTGTTACTAATAGTAGTTTTAACTTTGTTGATAGCTACCTAATCTAATGATACTTACATACTTCCATCGACAATTCTACAGGATACCTACCACATTTTTAGGGCAGGTTCGTACCTAGATACTTGATCATTTTATTATTACCATTCTAGCTAGTGAAAAAAGGAAGGATGCAACAAATTTTGCATGTCATGCCAACACGACGCTCAAGATGAAGTTATAATTTTAATACCACTTATAAGCGGCAAGATCATAGCAATTGTAAAAAAGCCGCTGATATCACTCATTACGTATTGGATCCAGCAATTATATCATCATCAGCTGACGGCTAATGACGGGTAATGGCGGCAGGTCGCTTATTGCTATCATCGACTTGGTTCTGAACACTTAAGCGGTGTGTGACGTTGTACAGTCAGCTGTAGAGAAAAGGGACTCCCCCTGCATAGAAATCTGTGTGCACGGGGCATCAGGTTTCTCTGCAGCTGACTGTACACATTTTGTTATAAAGTAGTTAATAATTTAATTTGTACAGTCAGCAGCAATGGTTGCTACGCGGGCGAGGTGTTCAAAATGATCTTCACACGCTCTTAATTCCCTTAATAATAAAGATGTGTGGAGGTCATTGTGAGCACCTCGCCCGGGTAGCAACCATTGCTGCTGACTGTATAAACTCGTTATAACTGGAAAAGTGGGGTTTTCTTACAACGATTCATGAGCACTCTTTAGAAAAATAAAAAATCACGTTTTTTTTTCTACTGTGTGACGTTTTCCCATATATTTTGTGTCGACTGTGACATAGTGGAAACCTAAAAAAATATGGATTTTTTTGAATCAAAGTCAATTTTACCTACATACCTACGCCAGATTCAGTTTGAAAATTTCATGATTAGGTATTAATTACATACGGGTAAAATTAGCTTCGAGACGTTTTTGCATTTGTAGTTGTGTACTGACAAAATTTAAATGTGTGTGAATATTTTTTTAAGTGTGTGTAAATTTAAATGTAGAATCCCTGTAAATATACAAATATGTACTATTACAAATGCAAAAACGTCTCGAAAGTAATTTACCTGTACTTAATTACACATATTCCAAATAACTGCACAATATAAGTATTTATTAACTGTACCAGCATTGCACCAGCAGTATTTTTTAACAGTATCATCTGCTACAACAATTTGTTACAATTGTTTGTATGACAATTCCGTTGTGAATAAAAAATGATTCTTCCTAGTCGACTTATTTGTAGATTTGTCAGTAAATCTTGACATGAGAGTGAAGCTGTGTCAAGCTTTGTAGTTTTTACCGACATATCTAGAAATATGTCGACTGAGAAAAAATATTTTGGTTTCACAGCATACTAATTGTCATACAGACAATTGTAACAAAATGCCTGTCATGTTTATATGTATTTCTATAGGTACAAAATAATTTTCAAAATTGTCACATGTCACCTGTCGCTTGACAATTGTCACTCGACATATGTCACTGACAATTTTCGACGTGGTGAAATGGTGACTGGTACATATAGATTCCAGGGTTGCACATGGACTTGACAAATCGATATAATTTTTATGTTTACTGGTTCAAAAAATTGACATTTATAGTGCGTGTTATCCGCAACGACGTGCCCGTCCACAACGAATCTCACGCGCAATTTTTGTAAGGATTGGGTTGTGGAGGGGCGCGCCTTCGTGGATGATACGCAATATACCTACACTCACCGGCAGAAAATTTGGCCCAAAATTTTTTTTGATTTCAAAGTATAAATTGAGTAAATTAAATAATGTTTAATACATAAAATTGAATTTTTCTAATTTGGGCCAAATTTTTTGCCGGTGAGTATATTATCTTCGCCAACAGTCTTAGGACACGACAATGCAGAATCCGACGCTGTGTGACATCCGACGGGTCCATTATTACGGGTAAAGAAAAAAAAATGCCAATGACAAGGAGGTAACATATTTATTTCATTGAACTTTATTGAATCCATTTGGGTAAATAGGTATATAGGGTAGGTATGTCTTAAAACTTAAATAATTAATTATATTTAGGAGCATGCAAGATCACAAACGAACAATAAAGAATATTTCATATCTGATTTGGCAAGCAGGCACATTCGTTTTTTAACTAAACTATTCTAAACTTTAATAAAAACTATAATTTATTTATGTCTTTATTAGTATTCGTGTTTAAATTAATGAATAAACCAATAAACAGCGACTGCACGAAAGTGTTAACATTTTAAATTTATAAAGATAAAGATAATCGAAAAAGAGAGACACAAAACCATTTATTAGTAAGTTTTCGTTGGTTAATATAAGAATGTAAGATAAACACAAGTAAAAATTATAAATTACCCAATATCGATAGCATGAATTCAACGCCGCATAAAACGCATTAATAGCTTTACTGTTTAAAAGTAATACTAGCATCGATAGAGTGGAAGGCTTAAAAGTTTTACATAAAAACAAATTGTATAAACATTCAATATATCTCAGCCGGGCCGGCGCCAGATCGCTTGATAAAGAATCATGTTTTAACATAATGTGATGTTATTTAACGGTGTTCATTATATGATTGATACTCTAAAACTGTACACTGTGCGAATAAAGTTAACAAAGCGCGTATACAGCGTGTATTTTTGATACAAACGCATATTCTAAGGGTAAGTTATTAACTATAGGCCCCTAATAGACATTATTAATGTTTCATTCCAAATTGTCGTTTTTTTTCTTACGAAAATAGTTCAGCACTCAATGTAGAGTACCTGCTTTTATCTCACGAGGGCGGGTAGCTATGTACATATGCATATTGTCTATGTGTGCGTCAGCGGGAGTGTTATGAGTTCACATTGTATATGTGTTCGTATATGTGTCACAACTACAACAATGGCCAACCCGCGCTCGAGAAATAAAAGGAATATTACTATTACTAGGTACTTGATTACTATTTATCTTACACAAGACTAATAGATCCACTTCTGTCATGTGTCAAATTGTATGCAATTCATTGTTGCTCAAAAAAATCCAAAATATAATTACACTACTTAGTAGTTACATTAAAAGGTATTACAATATCGCTTCATAACACCAAAACCTACGTCTGGTTACAATTTGTGGTTTATCAAAAATACACGCTGTATAAACGACTTATAGTATTGAATAGGTATCTAACACACCGTGTTACAGGGTGTCCGTTGTTGGAAAGCAGCTCTCTCTATTTGTAGTAACATTAAGTTTGTCGTTCGAAGGTCGGTTCTCATCATTTGCATCGCGATACAAAAGTATGCAGTCACGACTCTTTGTTGCCATTTCAAGTTGCCTAAATGTTACAGGCGCTTTTAAATTTGAATTGTTCGATGATTAGTTTCTTGCACACAATATCGTCTACATTTATTCTGTCTATTGTTAATAATCTGATGTATCCTTTTAATTGATAAATAAAATATACAAATAATTTATAAACTACGTAAAGTATTGAAAAATGTAAGATGACATAGTTCCTAAGAACAGATCTTCGTATTGTCTTATAGTTTCCGACTTTCCCATAATGACCGATTTAAATGTTACACCCTGTATAATAAATTTACATGTTTACGAATTTAAATAATCAATACAAAATTAAAACTAACGCGCAAAACAATATTCATTACAAAATTAAAGCTCTCCGAACAGAAAACAATCTGTACAAATATTTAGTTGTATTAGAAATCTGCGTGATCTTCACTTGTTACGGAGGTACGGCCACAATTTCTTGGTTAGGTATCGGCCTCGTGCTGAGAGCAGCGTGTGGTAACTCAATGAAGATCATCCGGCGATAGGGGCTGCACAGATACGAACATGGTTCAGATAAGCCATAAGTGTTGCTGTTATATTTTTCTACAGGACGCGTTGAATAGCCGCATGAGGACTTGCGTCAACGTCTACGTCTTTGATGCCTATTATTAAACCTCTATTACCAGTATTTTGATATCGATATAAGATAGAAAGTGTTCTTGCAATATATTATCCAAATTACAAGTCAGATAATTAAGAAAGTTAGAGATTTATATAGTCTGACAGAGACCAAGTTAGAGAATTAAAGATGTACTATAATGTAGGTAGAAGTTCTGACAGAGAACTTAGATATCTCTAACTTGTCGTGAATAATATTTTGTAAAAACCTTCACAAAACCATGTCAAAATTTTCAGAATTTCTCCCCAATTTCTCAAGATTTTTAATTATAGCAGCATTCGGTACAGAAACAATTAGAATTGCTTAGATAAAACCAAATCTTGCTACCCAATTTCCGCTGGCCGTGGTCACCGCGGGAGTCCGGGGCTGGCGGCGCGTTGCTTTCTGTGGCCTTCATCGAATATTGCGATATTTAGAAAGTTTTGATACGAGTATATTTTTGGTTTAACCATGTAAGTAATGTGTGGTGTGGTTTTAATATAATATCTGACAGAATCACGTAGCAGTAGATCAATTACATTTTGTGGTTTTGTGTGGGTAATTAAATTAACTGTGCCATATGTACAGTCAAACAATTTAATTTCTGAGCCACTTCATACCTTGTCACAGTAAAAACCAATGTGAAAACCGCTAGAGATCTCATATTTAGTCACTGTGACAAGGTAAAAAGTAGCTCAGAAATCAAATTGCTTGACCGTACATTAATATGATCTAAATATGAAGATGCTTAACATCCAACAATAAAAAAAACCCTCTACTTAGCTAATCCACTGTGAATATGCAGTAACAATTACATACATTAAAAAAATTCTGTGTTATGAAACTACACAATTCTCTAATGAATACTTAGGTACACAAAAACTATATCTGATTATATCGGTAAGTGATTATTACGTTTTCAAACAAACGAAAGGTATAAATGTCATGTTTCATACTAAAAAAAAATTAAAATTATACTTTTCATTTCATAAAAATATCTTACACTTACACCTTAACTGCTAATTTTAAATATAAAAGATTTTTTGAGTTAAGTAGCCTTGCCGTTAACTTACAATTACATTATCTATAACTAAGTAGTATATTCATTGTCTTATGCTTACCTATTTATTATTATTTTGCAATACATGCTGTTTAACCAATTTTCTTGTTTGACTTAAATTGACTTTTAGATCAAACTTACGTATGTTTGACACGTTACGTAATTACCCTGAAGAACTTTCATATAACTCATGTAGAAGGCGGCAATGCGGTGTCCATTTGTCTAGTTTACGTCTGTCACTTGTTTCCGAGCTTTCACTCACGATCGAGGGGAATAAGGATGCACTTCCCCCGCGCCCCTACTAGGGACTCTTGAGATGAGTCAAATGGTTCACACTAGTATAGTAGAAATTATTTAAAAGGTCCGACATTTTATATAACTTGTCACTGGACTTTGAGTCTTCACGCTTGGACAGTAAAATCGCTTTTTGAACGGCCTAATTTGACACAACTCGGACAGTTTAAATAATTTTAAGTTATAGTAGTTTGGTTCTGTAGCAACAGTCATGTAACTTAGGCTGTATTTTATAAAGATCCATTAGACCTATCTAATATTAATGTTAAGTTTATTTTCTGTAACTCAGAACATTTTCTGACATAAGTATAAATTACCGTAACGACAGACAGACCTTTATAAAACGAACCTAATTATGGCTTGTACCAAAACCGGCTGTCGGTAATCGTAAGCTGTATTTGTTAACTTTGATTGTGGTTGATCGATCTGTAGTAAGTTGGTCTAACCCAACCTAAGTACCTACGGAAATGTAATTATCACTAATTCGATTTCCGGTAGACCATGTCGCACCAATAACTGGTATGATTAAGAAATTATCATGGTGGAGCCCCACAACTACGAATAAACAACTGCAACAGGAATCTGGAAGTACCTACCTGATAAAATGAAAATATGTTAAATAAAATGAAAATATGTTAAATTAGATACTATCTTACAATAGATAGTAATTACATAATGAAGGTGAGGAACAGTAGAATATCGTGAAATTATCCGAACTTGTGCCACTTTGTGTCTAGGAGGTGGTGAGAGTATAAATGAAAATATTTGTTTTTTTCCGAATAAGTTACAGTGCCAATGCATAATATCTAAGTTGTCCATTATAACAATACCTATACTGTCATTTTAACGACTTTAGAGAATAAGTCATTCGGACAAAAATACTTATGTAGAAACAAGGATTCGGTAGCAATATTATGATATATAACCCTTTTGATCTGAGTAGGTACCAGTGAGTGAGTGAGCATCGTAGTTAGGACAGCCATAAAATAGAGGGAGTTGGTGACGTGTCTCGAAACAAAGGGGCCCGATGTATGATTAATACGGACTTCCAACTGATCCTACTCACATACCTACACTTCACAACAACAACCTGCTAAAACCATCTTAATTACCACAGTGACAAAATAGAAATTGCAACAGCTTAACTACTCTGAATCCGAATCAACAGTTTACTGTCTTAACCAACAATTTATCTTTAATTTTATGTTCAAAAGTGAACCTTAATAATTATAGGAAAGGTTGATTTTACGAAAACAAAGTTATACGAGATGCTGCCTTTTGGAAGTAAACTGCTCTTATGCATGGCCTGATGTGCAAATTTTGGGACTAATGAAATCATTTTGGTTCTGAACTCTGGAGGGTTGAGATTAAATGGTGACTACAAATGGTGGGGAAATTAATTTTATTTATCTTCAGGGGTTTGATTTTGCATAGCAAACATTGCTCTAATTGTTTTCTTGCCATCTCATTAGATGAATTGAGTTGTTAATAAATGCATCTTAATTTGGGCAGCAAGGTAAATAATCGTAATAGACAAATGAAGAATCTTCGCATTTATATAAATATTCGGTTCTAAAACTTCTGGTCCATTGAAAACCAAACAGAAAAAAAAATACTTGAAAGGTGGGGGACAAATGTTGATGTCTTTTATATCAAACAACTTATCAGAAATTACTTTATCGGTATCCATAATTGTTAATTTCTGCGATATCTGCAATGAAATAGGTAGTAATTATTTAAAAGGGACCAAGTTAGTTTGTCACTTACAAGGATAAGTTATCCTTTGTACCAATATAACTGAATTTGTCTGCATTTTAACCTGTGTCTTGTGTACAATACAGTTTACGTAAATAGGCAGGTACATTACACATATATCATGGTCAACCTATTATTTTCAGGACTTGATGTATGAGCAATGACATAACGTCGTAGGGTGTGGGGTGACCACATTGTATGGAGTGAATATTTTTTTTTAACCAATTATTCTGTTTCTCTTTCAATATTCGTGTAAATTTCCGATCATGTGTCCGATTTCACTCCGGGTTTTGCGATCTTACCTACTGGTACACAGACAGCATATAACATTAGATAAGAAAAACGAATCTAAATTCTCCGCGAAACACGTATCTAAATTCTTTGAACGACTATGAGCGTAGTATAAGAACGTACAACTTCAACATTTTTTCATTCCTTCCAGTAATTTTTTTTCTAACGGCTTTTTACATTTCACCAGATGTCTCTTTTTTGAACAATAAGTGCCGATGCAAGACAGACGATGTTTATGTTAATTAACCTTAATGTAATCACATGCGTGAAGGTTGGAATTGTCACCACGAAAACCGTTATCGCGTACGTACCTATGAATAGCGTAGTCATTTGTTATATACCTGCCGTCCAGTACAGCTTGACATGCGCTCCTACCTTCGCTTCCCGTAAATCAAAATCTAACAATAAACTACATGCAATCCGCAACTTTATTACAGTGAGCTTAAGGTTTAATCTTAAACGACAGAAGACTTATAAACAGGCAATAATGTTTGCGGCGAGTATTCTATAAGGTAGTTCAGAGGTCTTACAGGGCCGGTTGTTGTAAGTTTGGTTTGAGGTAAGCGGCCCATTGTCGTAGTTCATTGATTAATGCTGTAGTTTATCTACCGATATGACAACAATGGCGCGTCTTACCCCGAACGCTTTAATGCTTTCTGCCTATAGGTTTTATTTGAGTACCCATCCCTTTTATTGTACATGGTGTTCCGTTATCTCAAGGTGTTTCTTTTTACAGGTGTGGCGTTGAGCTGCGGGCTGTCTTTGGAGTTGGATCTGAAATGAAATAAAGACATCTTTAATGGAACATAACAGAATAGATTTTTATTTTCTCTCTTCCTCTTCTCGGTAGGTATAATCCCTAAATTAAATTAGGGAATTATACCGAGAACCCCTTATTTTGTTTTAGTAAACCATGAACGCAATCATGAGCATACAAATATTACAAATGAATATTAAAACACTAAGGTAATGGCGTCACTCATAATTATATCGTCACTGCCCAGTGCTTGACGCCAATCCAATATTTAACACTTTTAATCTTAATTTATGACAATAGAGGCGAACGATAGACGCCAACAATTGGGAAAAAAACTTTGGTCGATTTACCCTAAAAAAATCAAAGTAGACAATATAAATAAATATTCACATCATGCTGTAGACAATAAACCGAGTTGAATGTCAGTCACACGATTTGACTGATGTCCTAACACCGTCCCATTCTATGCAAATGTTCGCCCTCGTGTCCCGAAGTTATTGATTGATCTAAATCTTAACGTTCGGTTAACGCACCGTGCCACCAGCCTTGTGATGTATAACCACGAGTTAAGTGTATTCAATCTGAATGGACATCTAGTGTATGTAAATTTTGAAATATTTTTGTTATGAATTGTAGGAATTTGACGAGTTTATAGCGTGGCTTGTTCGCTTTTAATTCTAATTTTTGGTTATATTTGGGCAGGTGAAAATTGATTAAAATAGTCTCTATTAGTCTGTTATAAGGTAAACGTCCCAGTGATTAGCACTGACTCAATGTACCTAGTGTCACTCTCAATCTTATGACATAATTAATGACAAAGGTGATCAATACGTATCATCTAGGTAGGTATTAGGCTGCTTTTCCACTAGAGATGTGCGAGGATGTGCTTTCATATATTTGACACCTCGCTCGGCGCGTTGCGAGGTGCCAAATGTATGAAAACGCATCCTCGCACATCTCTGGTGGAAACGCAGCCTTAAGGTGTTAGCTAGGGACGTTTATCTCAAATTTGGGCATTCTCGGCTGATATAAATAAATAAACATAGTGTATTTTTCAACATATTACTTTTTTCTGGTGTTTACTTCTTTTGCAGAAAAAATGTTCATAGTATAGTTTGTGAAAACTTATAAAATCAGGTGAAATTATTCGTTAGTGTTGAAAATTGGTATTAATTAATATTATAATTGGCAGTTATACCTTGCGGTATCCAGATGAACAGTAAAAGTAAAAGTCCTCAAGGGTGGGGGGTGTGCTGAGGGCCTGGGATTAAAAGGTACCTTTTTCAGTTTTTCGTAAAAAACTCTTAAACAGTGGCCCATAGCAAAAAATGTTCTAAGACATAAGTATTCTACATTAATTTCTCTTTATTACAGATTATACACACTTTATCGCTACGATCAATATTTAATAAGATTTTTAAGATTGAAAGTTATTTATTAAATGGCTTGTCATTTCTTTATTTTTCAATATTTTTATAAACTTATAGTGGCGCATTTTTTTTATTAGCGCCCGCCTTTAGCTGCATTCCGGAGCCCCCTTAAAAACTAAACGGATTGAGCCATAGTTTTTGAATTTTCACAGTTTAAGCGTCGTGTTACCCAACTCTATACAAATTGTCAAAAAATATTTTTCCGTGGTAAAAAATATTTGAGCTACCCCATCGAGTGGGGTACCTATTGTTGTTTAGAGCTCGTTGGGGGCATAAGTCTGTATTTTTTGTTTTAAAAAATATTGGAAAATAAAGGAAAGAGGAGCCACTTTTAATTAACTTTCCCCCATTAAAATCTGATTAAATATAGATCCGAGCGAAAAGTAACTATTTTTTTGTAGAGAATTTTATGTAGAATACAAGCCTAAGAGCATTTTTTGCTATGGGACACCGTTTACGAGTTGACTAAAAAAGGTACCTTTAAATCAAGTTTCTTTCAAAGAAACTTCAAAAATATGGCTTATTTTGTATTTCGCTGTTGCACCAGCCACTCCAAAAAAGATATAGCACACGGGAATCAATTTTCACCAGTTTGATAACGAATATTGACAATTAAAAATTGATTATTAATTAGATCTCGGCCGTGCTAAAGCATCATAAAATTTCACAAACTGTGACAATTTAAAGCCACTGATGCATACTTTAGCACAAAATAGCAGTAACAATTTTTGACAAAATCTTGTCTTTATTTCAATAAAAACGATTTAAGCATCATTGAGACCAATTTATCCGCTTTAAAAAATAAACTGGTATTTTCTATATACTATGTTGTATTAAATCACACTAGGCTTTTTTCTGAATTTGAGTTTAGAGACGTGTCGCATCTTTTGCACCTAAGTACTCTCCGATCACGTTTCAAAATGGCGGCCGGCGGGAAACGTCACGAAAATTATTCTAGGTGGCCAGTCTATACGTAGTAATAATAGGTCAATGCTTTAAACCTTCCTACTCCCTCAGCACACCCCCCACCCTTGAGGAGTTTTAGGATGTTCATCTGGATACCACAAGGTGTAACTGTGCCAATTTTCAAAACTACACGAATTATTTCCCCTGATTGCCCATATTCGGCGTAATTTTCTCAGATTATTGGGTGCACAGAATTTTCATTTCACAGAAACTTCTTTTCAGAAACCGTTAACTTTTTTGGTACAGCTGAAACGCCATTTTGTAGAACCCAATTAGATCTAGCAGAAAAGTAGGTTAGGTTAGAACTACGACCCTTTTGTAAAAAAATCTTTCTGTGAAATGAAAATTCTGCGAAACAATACATCTATCAAACTTCTGTCTGCGAAACAAAGTAGGTACAACCGTAATTTTCAACATATTAATATTTTTGCATTGGATACTTAGTTGTCACTATAAACACTAAATATTCATCATCATCATTATATCAGCCAAAAGACGTCCACTGCTGGACATAGGCCTCCCCCAAAGAGTGCTACAATGACCGTTCCTGCGCCACCCGCATCCAGCGGACTCCCGCGACCTTTACCAGGTCATCAGTCCAGCTTGTGGGGGTTTCCACGCTGCTCCTTCCGGTCCGTGGTCGCCAGCGCCACTCGAGAACCTTTCGGCCCCAACGGCCATCGGTTCTACGTGCAAAGTGCCCCGCCCACTGCCACTAAGCTTAGCGATTCGAAAGGCTAAATATTAGCCTAAATAATCTCTCTAAAATGAGATGTAGGGGGATAGTCTAAAATAAAAATGCCTTAAGATTGTAACAAAAACAAACAACATATGTATGTGTATAAATAGCCGATGTGTACGTATTATCTTTCTCCACACGTCGACAGGTACTGACATGTCGCATGTGGCGTGCTTCATATCAGCTCGAGGGGAGATGTTTATTACATTGCCATCCCTTTGTTTGGGTTTGGCTTTTGGAGGCGGTCTTGGGTGTAGTGTTTTCCAAAATATATAAATCTAACTGCAATGGCTTGGGTTATACTTACACGATATATGTATTAAATAATAGAAAGTGGCATATTATGCGAATATGATTTTAATGACAAGGGCGTAAGAGCGTAGGCAGAGATATTTATAGACCAATATAATGTAAAACACCAGGTTAATACTGAATTAATTGGTAAGGTCTTTTATTTTGTAATCATTGGTATGGTTCAATTAATATATTTGTATTTAGTGGTGGTACTTTGTTTCGCAGACAGAAGTTTCACAGATGTGCTGTTTCGCAGGATTTTCATTTCATATAGAAAACACATTTTTACAAAAGGTTCGCTGTTGTAACCTAACCTACTTTTCTGGTATCTAATTGGGTTCAACGAAATGAAAATTCTGCGAAACAATAAATTCCATGAAACATTATTCTGCAAAAGAAGGGGACACCATATTAACAGTAAGGTACTTAATAAACACTACTTATAAAAATTAGGTGTAACGCCATAAAACTGTATTCATTGTCCTGTTTAAGAGCGTTCCTTCAACACTTAGTCGGTAATAGCCCACATCTAAATAGAGTTGTCTGAAACCTTTAATACCCTATCAAGAAAACGGTTCAACTAATGATTACGAGATAATGCGTAAGAAATGGACGAGGGAAGAAATGCTTTCCTACGTCCATTCAGAAAAAGCGAAAAAAGGTTCCGTGATGAAGAGAGGAAAAAAACCGAATTTCGTCTCAAGAGAGTAAGACTGCAGAACCTGAATTAAGGCTTCGGATCTAAAGGTAACACAGTACTTCTAGTAACAATCTGAAAAGAACGTTCCCGATCCTAATTTAAGTCACATTTTACCTTGACCACCGCAGAGTTTTCGTCAGTGATATAAAAGCGAGATATCCACGACTTGTGCGAAAGGGAAGACGCCACATAGAGCGAGATAAAAATATGGCATTTTGATTAATATGGAGTCATTGCTCAGAGCGGCCTGTGTAGCACTGCTAAGTAATGGCCACTCCATAAAGACATGGTTAAGGTTAAAAGAAAATTACTTTATCAACGCCTTGTTTTAAATAAATATCCTGTTTCAGGAAATATTATTGTTGTTTTCAATACAAGAATTGAGATGTTGGTGAGATGTTAGGATTTCGCCGCCTTATTGATGGGTACACAAATGATGCATCTATTATTTGTGTTCGTTTATTCCGACGCCTTTGTTTCGTGTTTTGGGTGGATGGTGATTTGTCCGTATAGATTGATGGCGAGGGAAAGTTTGATGAACTCAAAGTTAATTCATTTAAGAATCCAAAGAACGCAAAGTCTTAGGTACTTAATTTGTTGGTGAAACTCGAAATAAGCTTTACTTATCGTAAATAAACGGGAGTTTATCGTGGGTAAGTAATTATATTTACTTAAATGTTTACAATTTCTCGTTAATTTGCCTGGACATTTTTGGGCAAATTGACAGAATATATAAATTATAATTAAAATAATAAGATAAAGTACCGTTTATAGAGCAATGAACGAAAATAAGATTTCCAGTATCTTAATCTGTGGCAGTATACATATTATTGAAGTCTTCTAAGGGGCATTAATGAAACAGTATACTTTTAGGTATCGCACGAACGCAGGTTGGTTATAGTTGTACCTAGTGGTGACACATAATACGAACACATAGACAACATGCCGAATTCATAGCTCCAACGCTGACGCACACATACACAATGTGCATGTATAGCTCAATACAACCATGGCTCACCCGCGCTTGTGACATAAAAGTATGTATTATAGGTACCAGTAATCAATCGCAATTTATAAGGACCTGTATTGTGTACAACCTATACACTCAAGACTCAAGTTGGTTGCTGTGTCCTCCATTTCTATTTAAGTAAGTAATAAAAATATATTATGGTCATTAGACCAATTTTCTAAATTTTTTTTACGAATGGGTACCTATAAAACTGAGCGTGATATGCAGGTTCTGTCAGGAGTCAGGAAACTGCCTACCACATCCTCTGCTCCTCTGGACCACTCATGCGCAAGAGAAAAGTGTCTACCTGCAGGAACCCATCATGCATCCGGAGGAAATACAGCAGATTGTGACCCAAAGAGTCTGTAAATTCCTGGAGGCAACTTTGGATAACTTTTAAGCTGCCACAATAGATCATGACCGAGTTTGCATAGAAATAATAAACCAATAAGAATAATAAACCTAATCTTGGAATAACTCTCTACTCTTCCAGTAGTATATTATGTGATTTAATAATTTTTGGCTTACCTTTTTTTCGCAAATGATTTATTCCCATTATTTCCCTGTCATATTTTTTTAATTACCGCATTTATCGTTGAGGAAATGAAACATAAATGCAAAGAAGAGTTCGAAAACACCAAACGACAATCTGTAGAAAAAATGATATTGCTTCTACTAATATGGCTTAATCACCCACGAATAATAAAAAATATTATAAAATATCTTTAATAGTAATCAAATAATATAATTGTAATTTCTTTAAACAAGCAGAATTGTTCCCGCCCTAGTGCAATACCACGACCCACATCAAGACTACCTACAGTTCCAAACGGATATCAGAATGCAATAAAAAAGCACTTACCTAATACAACTATCGTAAAAAAGCCACAATGTAAATCGTGCGCCTATGACATTCTCATTGGTTAAAAAGGGTTAAGACAGCTGTCAGATTGGTCCACAACCAAAAGGAATGAGTAATGGGCCAAGATAATCTGTGACAGATCCGTTTTACAAAAAAGCCGACGGTTGACATAGATAAATAAGATTATTCAGGAATTTTTCAACCTTGAGCTTTGGTTCCTGGCTTTAATTACTTGGATTCTCACAATGTGGTTTATTTTTTCCCTACTCAATTGATTACAGATACGAATATATTCATAATGCAATGTGCATGGGACATTATGTTAAAATTAGCATGCAGTTCAACCTGAATTAAAAGCAGAAAGATTAATCACAGAAGAGATCGTGACAATCGCGACATTAAAATAATAGTCGCGTCGTCAATTGTTTTATTTGTAGAACACTGTGTTTATCATCACGACATTATTTGCTGGTGCAAATAATGTATAACATCTTGAGAAGTATTTCTACATAATCACGCCCGGGTTACCGAATAGGATAAACGGAGCACATGAAATTTAATATCACTGCAACATTTAGCAACTGTGTGGTCAAAGGTGGAGAAAATAACGTGTTGCTGCCGCAGTCTATCAAGATTGAAAGCTCTAAGAAGTACCTTTCTACGGTGTACCAACATTCATCCTTAATCTAGATCAGGCAAATCCAGCGTCTTGCGCGGTGGCACAAGCAAATGAGTCGGAATTACCCTAATGGCGCGACCATTCCGCTGCACACGTGATGCTATGCAGTGCACCGAGCATAATCGATTATTGCAATATCTAATACCATCGAGGTTTCGATGGTATTAGATATTGTATCTTGTTAGTGAACATGTATTGGGAACATGCTTTGACAAAATAAACACCACACATTATTACCTAGGTACAAATTTTCAAAACTACACGAATTATATCCCCTAATTTTTTCTCAGATAACATCATTAATAGTAGCCAACATACGTTCCACTTCTACGTCAGATCATATCATAATAGAGACGGAAGAAGATGTACATCTCTTTACTGCACGTTAGGCTGTTTCCTGATTTGGTGGGGGGAACGGAACCTGTATGTAAAATACATGTAGGTACTTTCTCGACAGCATACCGCCGTTGTAGGCGACGATTTAGGGCAAATCCCTATTTTTTCCTTACTCATTGGTATACTGTCAGTATTAAATTTGTGGCGTGTGATGTTTAAGGTATATCTACGTCGGTAGGTACCACCCCGTCTTATGCGTATTATTAAATCAAAAATCAGGAAGCATTCATTCGAATTATTTCGAATGCAGGCGCGCAGTAAAGAATCTGTATCGAATTGGCTGAAAGTTGACGTTGAAAGCTGACAGCTTATTGCTATCGCACTGACCCCGCAACGGCAAACGCGAGAAAAGCCTCAGGTAGTAGAAGTCTACTGCAAGTTAGCTAATTTTCATAAAAACCATGTCAAACTGAAATCTTTTCAATAGTAATCTCAACAGTGTCTCAAAAGCAGCGGCATAGGCAAAAGACTTGGGTTTATCTGTATTGGGAAGGCCATTTAACTGCACACGTACTGTTATGTACTCCCCATCAATTCACAACACATTTTCTATTCAATAGTAAACTCGTAACCAGTTTAATCTGACCGCTAGGTTTGCAAGAACTGTGTTTTAGGTGTTACAACAGTTAGACTGGTTCATCTGTAGCAATGCGCTCGGCAAACGATGTTAACAAAGCCCTGGACCACTAGTAATGGATTAACTTGCTGCTGAAACAGTAAGGTGACATAGTAAAGTAAGGTGTTAGGTATTCACTGATGTATGGTAGGTATTTGTAGATTGGTAAAGATGTGATACTGAATCAGTTTTGGTTAGTGTAGAGCAACAAGTTTGGTTCATGCTGGGGGAGTATGACTATTTTAAGGTAAACTATTTCCTAATACTTGCCGAAAATCGATTGTTTTGCTAACTTGGATTGTATGTTGGAAATTGGGTTGTTGTTTTAGTTCTGTATTAGGCGACTTCCTGATTTGTCGGTGCGGAGGCTGTACGATATGAGAAAACTGTCAAATGTCAGCGTCAACTGTCAGTCAACTCAGTACTACTTTTTACTGCGCCCCTACATTTAAATGAGTGTTTCCTGACTGGCGCGGGATGCGCGGAAGCGGGACTATGCGAAGACAGTACTGGTCCGCTTCTGCGCATAATATTACTAGTGCGCAAATGTAATACTGACAGTATTCCGTCAAGTGGGAATCTTTGCAACGTCAGTAAGTTTACGTCAAAGAAGAAAATGTCACATATCGATCCCGCCCCGCCAAGTCAGGAAGTCGCCTTAGATGAAGAATAATCATAATATAATATTTCTGCGTTTATCTGTAAGTTTTGTAACGGATTTCGCGAAAATGGCTCGAACGACTTTAGGATAAAGCTAGGTAAGGGTTTTCGTTGGTGGAAAATCGATGTAACTGAGTCTTGTTCCTGATAAACCTCTTATTTTTGGAAAATGATAAGTTAAACGGACAGAACATGGTTCCGTTTCTTAGTATTCTTGAAAAAAAAAAACGAAAACACTACTGCAATTTACTTCTTGCGGGGCAAAGTCAAACTCAAAAAAATACTAGTTAAATGCACCTTTCAATACGTAACGACTAGTCGCTACTTCTTCCATTCCTCGAATGATCAATACAGCTAACCCTACCACTGCCACACTAAACGACAAATTCACTCCCGTCCTCACTCACCGTCGCTCCAACCACGTATTCTATCAACATAAAATCTGAGTACATACACAATGGGTTGACCGTCGCGTCGCCTGCCGCAGGCAAATGACACTGAATTAGTGGATAATGGCGAGACCATTCCGTCTAACTGCTTCCGTGGCTCACCTAGCCATACATAATTGATTATCCCGGTGAACTCTGGAAGGGTTAGTGTGGTGGGTTTGTTGATTAGATGCAACTTTTTGTTGCGTGGGTTTCTGGTGTGGAGTTATGAGTCGTTTTCAAAAAGAAGTGTACAAAGTAAAGAACTTCATTCGTCTACTTTTTAATGGGTCCTTTGGTGTTACTAAAATTACGCATATATTAAATGAACCAATTAAAAAGTAGTAGAATTAAGTTCTTAACTAGGTATATGCACATTGTACCCTATTTTGAAAACGACTCCAATATGACTACCTACTAATACCAAAGATGAAAACTCAGATGCCATGGCAACACAATCCATGTCACTTTCAATGTGTCAGAAACAATACAATTTAGGTGTCTAAAGGTGTCCAACATTGGGACATTTGCTTTAGTAGTGTCTGTTAGTTCTATTTACTACTTAACTTTTATTTATGTATATCTCCAGGGCTATGATCTATTTTATTTTTTATTTTATTTTATTTTATTTATAATAACAATACATCTATCCTTACAGTTTCCCAATGCGATAGTGTAGCAAATTATTTCACAACCAGTATACATAGCTTATTAATAACATCAATTCAAGACTCAGGTACAATAACATAATACATACAGAGTAACTTTAGTGAACTCATTTAGAGAACAGTGGAATACATCAACCCGAGTGGCAACTTGGTTGAATGTGCGCAGGGCCCTTGTCCAGGGTGCCGAGCGCAGGAGGCCGGTGCGCGTGCGCGGCGTGGCCAGCAGCGGCGGCCGGCGCCGGCGCCCCACGTACTGCGCGGGCGCGCACAGGCTCACCGCGGTCAGGAGCCCCGGGTTGTTGATCTGACCGCGCAGAAGCTTAAATATATATGCCGCCAGAGCCAGTTCCCGCCTAACCTCTAACTTATTATACCCTACCATGCCCAACACGAAAAGCGTCGGATACATTAGCGGGTAAAACGGGTACACACCATAACATTTGAGATACAAAAATCTTACGAATTTATTTTGTATCCGTTCGAGCATAAATTTATATTTAGCCTCGTGTGGGCTCCAGACACTCGAGTTAACCTCCAAGTGGCTTCTCACGAGAGCTTCGTATAATGCTCGGATAGCATTTATATTAGAAAAACTCTGTGCCTGGCGCATTACAAACCCTAAATTCCTATATGCTTTTTTACAGACCGAAACAATGTGCTTTCTGAAATAAAGGTCAGCTGTGAAATGCACGCCCAGGTCGACCACCTCCGTGACCCGCTCAATCGGTTTCCCTTCTACCGCGTATCGATGATGTATCGGATTGCGAGATCGGCTAAAGGATAACGTAGAACATTTGGAGACATTAAACTGAAGCCTATTGTCTAGACTCCATTCTACTACTCGGTCAATATCACTCTGCAGTTCGACACAATCCGATACATCCTCGATTTTTTTCATTAGCTTTAAATCGTCCGCAAACAATAAACATTCTGAGTTCCTTACCACACCAGGGAGATCATTGATCATCAATACAAACTTCAAGGGACCCAAATTACTACCCTGACTGACCCCAGACCTGGTATAGTAAGGATTCGACCTGTAACCGGCGCAGTCCACATACTGCCGCCTATCTCGCATATAACTGGCGAAAAATGCAAGCGTCTGCGGTGTACACCCCGTGTCCGCCAACTTCTTCAGTAAGATGTCATTATCCACCATATCGAAAGCTTTTTTAAAATCAAAATAAGTGACATCTACCTGATCGCCGGCGTCCACTGCAGGTGTTACCTGAGACATAAGGCGTAGAAGGTTCCCCGTAGTACTGCGCCCTGCCCTGAAACCGTGCTGGGCGTCCGATAACTGGCAGTCGACCTGTGCCTGCAGTGATCTTTGTAGGACAGAATCGAATACTTTCGCAGGAGCACACAACACTGCCACGGGCCTGAAATGACAAGTTTTTTGTCCCCCTTTTCCCTTTGGTACTGGCACTACACGTGATCTGATACTATGATGAGCTTGATAGTTGATACTAGACTTAGATTATACAAAGTTATCGATAATATTGCATTTACCTTACCTATGTAAACTTTCCAAGTATTAGAACGCCACCTTCAAACGAAAAAATGAATCAACCTATATTCGTTTATCTGTGGATCTTTAAGACACGGTATTAATCATCTCGAACTTACTTTTATTTCGATGTTTACATTCCACTTTATCCACTCGGTATTTGCGTGGAATCTCAAATCAAAACAAAAGAGCAAAGAAAACATCCGGTGGGTCCCTCAATCAATCACGGGCAATATTTGCTATGGCCCGTAATCTTGTGCCCAAACTTCGCCCTTCGGGAACACTCGTCTATGGGACAAAAATCGACTAGCCCCGGGAATTATATTGATATTCAATACACAATAAATGGCCCCTGTCAAAAACTTGCTGTTCGCTCCTACGGTCATCCCTAAGCTATCTGTGTCATTTGCCATTCGAAACGCAGCAGCCACGCTTCCCTCTCGTTCGGCTTACGTGATATTATCACCGGATAGAAAGAGATAACTATGCATGGGTTTAGTCGTGCCTTTGTCACGAGGACTGAACTAATTTTTCATCATACGGCCCACGACAGTTACAAATGCGGCCCGAACTGTCTCTTCTTTAATAATACTTTTTTTTAAGGGTAGTTCACCCTACGAATGAAGATTTTCATCAGAACGCTGGGGGAAAAATTGTAAGAAGCTTAAAATGTAATTTGTTTGTCTAAAGTCTCTAATACGAACCCAATTAAACAAAAATCCTATTTCTTTTGTTATTATCATTTTTTGTGTAGAAATCACTAGGAAGGTATCAAGGTAGGTACCCAAACGACAACCCATTTGCAATGAAATCTGAGTATTTGGTAAACTTTAGGGTTTTCTATAGGTAGTTAAAGTTGGGAGCTCATGAGGACGTTTCAAGGTAAAACTCAGGTTACTTGGACTTAACTTTAATGATTAAAATATAAGATGAGTGAACAGCTTGAAGCTTAAACTGTAACTAACTTATTCTATGTAAGAACTATCTCATACACAGCGGTGGGCTTGATTCCCGGTACTCGCCACCTGTGCGCGGGCGCTCTGGGCATAACATCCTTACCGCAATGTCAGCGGTTATGCATTCACTGTAACTGGCCGGGAGGCCCGGGAGTCAACATACATAACTCTTCCCTCCGCAAGTTCAAAATCCTCAGTCGGACGATTTTGCGACTGATGATTTTGAAAACATAAAAGTTTCTTATATTTAGCAAAAATGGTTATACATGTGCCTAAAACTAGGATTATATATAGCCCCAATGTCCAGACACTGATACCTTTCACTTTCACTATGCTTTCATTACTACTTTCCACTATTTCACTATCACTTTTCTGTAACGCATATTGTATGAACTGCAAATCCGCCAGGTTAACTCCGTTCAAATTCAGAGGCTTCCTCTCTGGTAGCGGTGTCGGCATATCGATCTCTGGTAGGTTTATAATTGGTAATTTTGTTACTGGTACATCCTTCCCTTTTATTAAATGTTGGCTCAAAAAGATGTCTGTGATCCTTACTTCACAATTGTCTTCCAAGGTAAGTATGTAAGTGCCTCGGATCATGTGCTGAGTGACTCCTGTTTCGCAGAACCTCTTCAGTGTGAGGGGCTCTTTTGTAAAAATTAGCCATTGATTTAGTTGCAGGGTTTCTATTTTTAGCCCTTGTATGTTAGCAACCACAGGATGGCAAGAGCTGGTATTTGTGTTAAATTTCATCAAATCTGCTACGCAGCGGTCAGGGGTTAACGGGAGTATTTCATTTTCTTGGCAGAGGAAATAGCCTTCTTCAATCTCCATACACGGTGTAGCAACCGGCTCGGTTTTCGACCCTTTTACGAGGATATAAGGATGTACAGGTATGATAACGGTTATTTGGTTATGGATATTTACGGTTGGTAAGGGTAAGATTTTATAGTAGGAATAAGTTTCCTTTCGAATAACTGGAATGTCTAGCAAAAATGTTATTGTACTTCCTTTAGTGTAAGCTTTTAATTCTATACATTGTTCAAGTTTTAATAAGTTCTCTAAGTTAACAGGGTACACTAAAATGTTCTTTGATTCAATAGTTCTTAGCATAGTTAACAATTCATCGCTATCCACAATGGTTTGGTGTAGGGTTCTTAACTTACTAAATGTTATGGCTGTTTCTATTTCATCCAGGCGGACATACAGCGTCATAAAATTATGCAAAAACAAATTAAATGTAAGAATGATTTTGTTGACGGTCTGATTACTTGCAGTTTGGTTAAACATTTTTCTTAATTCCCATATTTCCTTGTCCAGCTGAATGAAGTTAGATCGAGAGGAATTGGTGGCATTTATGAATGAATCCGCCATTTTTCTAACCAAGGTGAACCTTTTGTTAGTTGCATCCTGGCTCGACTTTAATTCGTTTATCAATCTATCATACCTAAGGGCGTCTTGGTGATCTAGATTACCAGTTATAGCCTTAACTAAAGAGCCAAGGGGGTTTAGAATTCCACGTTTAACTCTACGCGATGGGAGTATTTGGACAAAATTTTTTTTTTTTTTTTTTTTTTTGTATTGTTATAGTCTTCACAAAGCAAATTTAAATCTAAAACCTTAACTATAGCCCATTTGTCGTATCTGATCGGAAGAATACCTCTGTCATTTTCCATTTGTTGAAGGAGGACCTGGCCCTGTGCCCCCTGGATCAGTACGTGGGTGGCAACCCTGCGGAAGACGTTTGATATCCTTAATTGGAGTTTTAGTTTTTCTGCCGCGAATTTCTATGGGTACAATGTTTCTAGCGACTTCGCCCTTAACTTTTGCTTTTTGGTAGCGAGGTACATTTCTACGTCTTACATTGACTCCTTTTACGAATACTGTATCTCCTTTTGTAACATCAAATTCGGCTTCGCCGCCCCGTTTTTTTCTAACTCTATCTTTTTGTTTCAAGAGGTATTGCGTTTTTTGATTTCTGTTCCAATCATATGTCAGTCTCTGATTAGGTTTTGTGTCGATGGCATTGTGAAGAATTGGTATGCTAATGGTGTCTACAAACTTTGCGGAGTGCACAGCATCTGTACTGGGTTTACTATGTTTCTCTAAAGCCGTTAAAGTGCTTGACGTAAATGAATGTTCTGCTTCCGTAACGGGATTATTCCATTCGTTTGGGTCGATGTTTACACTCATTGAACTTTGGTCAACAATGTCATCATTTTCTAAAGCCGCTAAGGTACTTGACGTATGTGAATGTGCTGTTTCCGTATCAGGTTTATTCCATTCGTTTGGATCGACGTTTGCACGCATTGAATTTTGGTCATCAGTGTCATCATTTTCTAATACATTAATTACAACACGGGATAAGGCATCCGCGTTCGTGTTTTGTTTCCCGCTTTTGTACATAATTTCGTAATCAAACTCCTCCAGTCTCAACTTCCATCTCGTTAACTTACTGTTAGGTTCTTTGATAGATTTTAACCATGCGAGAGGTCTGTGGTCTGTATATATAGTAAACTTTTTGCCATAAAGGTAAGGCCGGAAATACTTGGTAGCCCAAACTATCGCTAGCAGTTCCTTTTCAATCGTGCTGTAGCGCGCTTCAGCATCGTTCAGAGTACGACTCGCATAGGCGATAGGTTTGTCGCTGCCAATAGGGCCTTGGGAAAGGACGGCGCCAATTGCTACATTTGACGCATCCGTGGTGAGAACGAATGGTTTAGAAAAGTCAGGGAATTGAAGCAACGGTGCATTCACTAATAATTCTTTACATTTTTCAAACGCCGTCTTATATTCGTCCGTTATTAGAATTTTCTTTCCTTTGTTTTTCTTCTTCAGACAAGCGGTAAGTGGTTGGGTTATTTTGGAGAAATCTTTTATGAATTTGCGGTAGTATCCTACAAAGCCCAAAAAGCTTTTAATTTCTGTCGGTGTTCGAGGAAGGGGAAAGTTGAGAACGGCCTTTATCTTGTCATCATTGGGTTTGAGGCCGTCTTTTGTGACTTGGTGACCCAGGTAGAGTACCTCTTTTCTTAAGAATTCACTTTTGTCTAATGTGACCTTTAAATTTGTTTCTCTTAACCTGTTAAAGACCTTGCGTAATTTTTCTATGTGTTCTTGTAGACTTGTTGAGAATATAATTATGTCATCCAAATATACGAGGCAATGTGAGCCTTGTAAGCCTCTGAGAACATTGTCCATAGTACGCTGAAATGTAGCGGGTGCTGTTTTCAACCCGAATGGTAGGCGGGTGAATTCATAGTGTCCTGATTGTGTCGTGAATGCAGTTTTAGGTCTGTCTTGTTCGTCAACCTCTACTTGGTGGTAACCGCTCGCCAGATCTAGAGTGCTGAAATAGTTGGCTCTTCCTATTTTATCAAAGAGGTCAGTTATATTAGGAAGCGGATATTTGTCGTCGATGGTTATATCATTTAGGCGTCGATAATCAATTACCATTCTATATTTCTTTTCGCCGCTTGCATCTTGTTTTTTTGGTACCAGGTGGACCGGAGCGCTCCACGGGGAATAAGATTCCTGCACCACGTTGTTCTTAAGGAGCTTATTGACTTGTCGCTGAATTTCTTCATTTTGCGAAGGTGGGTGACGGAATGGCCGGATGTAAATTGGATCTTCGTTCTTAGTCCTGATTTTATGCTTTACGTTATTAGTAAAGGTAAGTGGCAATTCTTCGCAGTAGAAAATGTCGCGGTATTCGTGGCAAAGTTTTTGTATGCATGCTCGTTCTTCGGCATTGGTGTGATCTAATCGTAACTTCGACAAATTTTGTTTTAGCAGATCGTCCACATCGCAATTTGCTCGAGAAGTAAAATTAACTAAGACATCATCTTCATTGAATTCAATCTTTTCAACGTGTACGGCTTTTTTAAATTTGATTGTCACATTATGTTCGGTCGCGTTCTGTATAACTGTAGTTGCAAAATAGTTTTCACATTTGACTAATGCAGATGGCATTCTTACAGCGTCCTTGAACTCTTGAAAGCATACAATGGCTGTTCCGTCGCGGAGATCCGTTGGAATCTTGACTCGTGTCTCTGTTCTTGGCTCTAAGTTGATTTCGCAGGGGGGGTTGTATATAATTGGTATGCTTGTATTCCGTGTGTGTAACATAAGATCTTTCATGTTCACTGTTGCGTCTAATTGTTTGAGTAAGTCAGATCCGATGAGTCCGTCATAACCTTGGGCGACATCATATACATAAAATTTGTGATATTCCGTACTTTTAAATGTTTCTAGAAGTGGTATATATATAATTTCGTTATGCATACTTCTTGCGTGGGTGCTGATCACCTCAAAGGGCTCTGTGTATTTAAATTCCGAAAAATAGCGATTGGCCAGTGTAGTATTTATGAAAGATCGGGTGCTTCCCGTGTCGATCATAAAGCGTGCACCGATTTCCGGTAACTCTATACACGGTAATTCCGAAATTTTGTCGCAATTTAATTTGATCACTAAGGCTTTGGGTTTTTCGAGGCCGTTAACTGTTTTTTCAGTTTCGATTACGTTTTGTTCATCATTCGCGTTTTCTTCAGGTATTTCTTCGATTTGAGTCGGTTCAACAGGCTCTTGTTCATAGTAATATTCGTTGTCTAAATACTGCGGGGTGTCACTGTAAAACAGGTTATCATTTTCGCATGGCACGACCAAGTTGTTCTGTCTAACTGTGCGCATGGTGACGTCAGAATTGTCAAGGGCTCTTAGGTTTGGCTGAACCCGTGGACCACCAAACCGAAAGCCTGGAGATGCTGTTTGTTGGTTGAAACCGTGATTGGGCAAAGGCCTGTAGCCTTGTTGAGCAGGAGTGCCAAATCTAAATCCATTATATTGTTGGGGTGCACCATACCCAAATACTTGATTAGAAGTAGGCCTAAAACCTAGCTGTGGCTGATTTGGGATACCAAATCTGAAACCCCGATTCGGCGTTGAATTGGGTTGGAAACCATTTGGTCTCGGTGTCGAATTTTGAGGAATGCCAAATCTAAAATTGTTTTGTTGAGGAACGCTAAAATAACGATCTTGTGGTGGTTGTTGGAAGGTCAGACGTGGCTGTGAGTTTTGCTGCTGTTGCACTGGACGCGTGCCGTTTTTAGAATTGTACTGGAGTTGAAAATTCACTTCCTCAGTTACCACACTTAACGCACTCTCCAAAGTGGAGCAACCCTTCAGACGCACTATCCTAAGCATGTGCTCGGGAAGGTTATACAAAAACGAGTTTAATGCGGTATTATTATATATTGTCGTCTTAGCATTTCGTAATTGTTCGTCGTCAGTTTCATTGACCTTAGCAAATAAAGTACTTCTTACGTGCTGAATTCTATTGCAAAAATCGGTGTAAGATTCTCCTTGTTTAATTTTTAAATTTTCTAATTCAATAGCAATACATTGCTCTGAACGAGGATCACCGAAATGTTGGCGTAATACACTTTTTAATTGATCCCATGACACCAAATCTCCTCGTTCACTCAGGAGGGTCGCAGCCCTACCAATAAGTCTGCTCGTTACAGCATGAAATACATATTCATCTTGAATAACATTTTCATCTACACCTCTAAATCTCTGAATTACATATTCAGCTTTACGGATGAATAAATCTAATTGTTTATTGTCACCCTCAAATCTAGGGATGATATCAATCATCTCTTTGGGAATTACTTGTAATTGTACTTGAGCCATTTTATTTTAATAAAATTTATGATCAATGTGAAATCACGAATTTCTATTTACTGGCTCAAAAAAAAAACACAAATTTATTTATTATATTTTTTTTTTTTTTGAAAAATTAGCACAAAACACTTTTAGCACTTATTCCTATATCAGTTTCTTATAATTTACGCCACTCTATCGATGGAGAGCAGAGCACGATAACTTAAACACTATTTGCTAGAGTTTCCAGTGAAGTTTATCCGAAAATCTACTATTAACAACTACTACTAAACCTACTAGTAACACGAGTTTTCACCAGCTTTCAGGAAAAATCAGGAATAAGCAAGGAATGCAAAAAGGTCTACTCACAAACCGCCGATTGCCATGACTTCCGCCGCTGATGACACCTTTTATCACGTACCTCACGTTGTAATTCAATTAATGTCCACAATTTAACTTATTTATTTGGTTCGAAGATATTCGAGTTACGCGTGAGAACCAATAGTAGTGTCCTTTATCACGCGACGCGACTATACGCACTATTTTCACGAATATCCTTCAAGGCTGCGCCAGTTAAAGTTGGGAGCTCATGAGGACGTTTCAAGGTAAAACTCAGGTTACTTGGACTTAACTTTAATGATTAAAATATAAGATGAGTGAACAGCTTGAAGCTTAAACTGTAACTAACTTATTCTATGTAAGAACTATCTCATACACAGCGGTGGGCTTGATTCCCGGTACTCGCCACCTGTGCGCGGGCGCTCTGGGCATAACATCCTTACCGCAATGTCAGCGGTTATGCATTCACTGTAACTGGCCGGGAGGCCCGGGAGTCAACATACATAACTAGGTACCTATTATTTATTCTTTGTTTTCGATGTTATTCTGTTCTCAGTTTCATTTTAACTTTAAAGGAAAATAAAAGATATGCCAATTTTTCTTAGATATTTTTAAAAGAGTAAACGTATTTAAGTAAGTTGTAAATGTGTCGTACGTATCAAAATGTGAATTTAGTTTACTTTTATTTTTTAATGTTCGTTTGTTTTAAATATCTACCTTGCGCCGTAATTTGCACAAGACAAAGTAACTTCATGGCAAATTAGGATGTTAGCAACTTTTCTGCAGTTATAATTGTATTGTATACCGCAGCGTACAGGTCCAGTCAAGGTCTATCAATATGTTGGTTCATAATTGTCAATATTGAAATCAAACCAAGCATTGAAAAAACCTTGAAAATAATATTGTATAAAAAACTTGGTATCAAAAACAGCTGCGTATTTCACTGTATCCACATCTGTGGTCTGTACGAGTATATACGCACTATGTGAACTTGTGTTCATGCACATTAGCATCACAAACACCCTCTGTATTATAATTCGGCACCCCAACCATCAGCCCGGCTCGATCAATCAATGTACAAATCTGTCATGTTCGGTTTACAAGAAAAATTGTCAGGACGCGCCTTTGGACCCCAGCCTCCCCATGCAATGCCTGTCCTTACCAAAAAGTTGTATTATACGCTCTGTGTAATAATAACTTATGACATTTTTCAACTGTTTTCTATAGATTAATCCAACATGAAACGACGTACATAAGTGCAATAACATTTAGAACATAAGTCGTTTCGTTATATTAAGATGCAGTTGCAATCGGCTCTGATGCATGCATGTGAAAAGGGGTATTTTTTTGTAAATTATTCACTCGCATTTCAATATTTGATTTGAATTGTGTCATTGATTTATTTAGAGAAGTTACTTAAATTATATTGATACCCTACCCTATCAATAACTGTAATATTTATCAATATCGTTGAATTTGTAGGTTTTCCAGCCTAATCACGTAACTTTAATTTACTGATAGTAGGTTTATCTTAATGTCATATTTTAAGTATAAATCTATGAGCTTGTGTCGAAAAATGTCCTTAAATTAGGTACATAAAGTTACATGATTACCCTACAGTTTAACTTTTACGTTAGATTTGAAATTTTAACTAATCCAATTGGCACTGATTGTTTTTGAAACCAATATGAAATATAAGTATCTATTATGAAAGTATATCATCTTGCGGCACTTGTTTCAACCATCCACCAGTTAATTTTCAGCTAAGTAAAATAACTTGCTAAGAACGAAAACCGCAAAAACGCATTTAAGGAAAATTCTCCTCAGAAATCATTTGTCTAAGCATCGGAGGGTCAATACGACTGGAGTTTCCCACGCTATACCTCCCAACAAACACCAACTTAGGTTTTCTCATGTAAAACGGCAAAGAAAAACATACCGCCTCTTACGCTCTTAAATTTAGTGAGTTGGGTTACTCAGCGAGGATTTTTGCAACGGTAAACTTATGTTTGCAAATCTATAGGTATTTCTAGAGAGTTCTCGCTAATCGCCAAAAAAAATATTTGCCGATTTAGCTCCCGCTTTTTGCCACTGATAAATGTGCCCAGAATATGTATCTGGCAATTTGGGACTAGTTGCGGGCCTTTTTCATTAACTTAAGGGGTAAGGGAGTTTCAGTTTGTTTTCCTGGAAAACTGTAGGTATTTTTAACGTGCTATTCGTGAAACTGCATAATATATGTTCAATTTATGTCAGTTACTCCAGAGAAACGATCTTATTGCATTAATACTTTAAATATGTATAGTGTTTAAAGGTGTCCACAAATATTTATTATACCTACTTCAGCTTCAGCTGAAGTGACGAAAACCTTCACATTTTATAAGCTTGCCATCAAAGGCCCGATACGGCAGAGGTATGAGCCAGGTACCTATTAAAGAGTACCATTTGGCTTTGACCATCGTTCATTCATGAAGTAATGCAATTATATGATGAGCTTCACCATAATATTTTCATCATACTTTTCGGTGACTATCACTTTGATCCATACTTTAAATGAAAAATGAAATTGGCTAAATTAGCTAATGGTGAAATTACCTAAATTATAGATGAACAGTTTTCTTAGTGTAGGTATTTGTTGTACGATTTGACTTTCGGTCTACAACAAAAACAGAATCCTTTAGGCAACAATACTCCCAAAAATGCAAAGGTGATCTGAACGCGTATAAAACACGCATTAGCCGGGATAGATATTGAAATTCAAATAGCCGCCGTGATTCAGTATTCATTTGACGTGATGGAGGCTTTACCCCGGTTTAGGTTTCGCCGGGCGTCGTCTTCTCGTACATCATAGCGGACCGCGCTTGAGACCGCCAGGCGAGGGGTACAGTAGGGAAAGTAATAAAAAGACCTGAAGCACTATTTTTACGAAAACCATACGGCCTTTCAACCTATAGATCTTGTGGGATTAATGCATATACGTCAAGTCTAGTTTTTTTTCTGGTTTGGAAGGTCATAATGACAGTCACTTTCGTGAAACTAGTGCCAACGCGGTCTGATTTTGGGCTTGTTGGGTGCTAAAGTGGACCCCTGGCTACAACCGGAATGTTAAGCTAATGCCAGGAAGATGATGAAGTATGCGCAAAAATTGCGTATTGATAGCGGTCTCGATGTAGTTTTGGTGTTATTCAAATGATCCATCGTTATCAAAACAGATAAATTCGAACAAACTACTCTTAAATAAGTACTACCAGTCAAATCGGCAAGGAATGTATGTTTTCCATTGGAAGGAGATTTTAGTGAACACTGCTTATATTACAGACGGTTTAGTGGACCTTACCTTATAAGTAAGAGGCTAAGGTCCAATAAAAGCCCAAGCCAGGGAGAAATGGAGGAAGATTGTGTATCGTGCCACCCAAAAACCGCATGAACGACCACGACTACTCTGTCAAGAGCATACGCCTAAGAAGTAGAGAAGATCCAATGTAGATAAATGATGCTGCTTTATGAGATTTAAGAAGTCAGTAGGTATTATGCCGGCCTAGTGTGCCCCCGTCCTCAGCCAGTTGACGTCGGCGTAATCCCAAAAGATTTCCACTTGGAGCGCGCATCAACTGGCGTCGCTACACATTCTAAATAATAAACAGGAGGTGGGATACCTACGGCGGCTGGGTGTGGTTAGTAATACTTCAGTAAGTATAGTTAAACCAATTTTAAAATAAAACGAATGCGAAATGCATCTCTTGGAGCCTAATCACGTAACTTTATGTAGGTACTACCGTAAACTACATTGATAGATTTAGAATAGAACACTTATATTTATAATCATCAATATGTATAGTTTGAGACAGTTTAGTAAGTAAATAGTTAGGAAATCTACCAAGGTATACCACTGGCCCCAGGTTAACCAAAAAAAACTAACACACTGCATAAAAACTGGATTTTTAAAGTCGCCCCTCTATTTGAAAGTAATCCATTCATTTATTAATATGAGTGTTAAGATGTTACCGATATATTGCGTCCTACCTACTAAATTTTTTGTATAAAAAAATAATGGTTTTATAACTTTAAATTGTATCCAAAAATACATATTCAAACTAAACGCATCAATTATATGTTCGTAATGGCTTATATTTTCAGTTCGTAAGTATGAAAGACATTGTATGACACTATGTTCTAAGTTTCCAGTAGAATAGAAGTCCATAGCAGATCTAGCAGTAGGTAAGCATTGCATTGATGCATTCACCATTCTGCGTCCGATTGATGCCCTGCCGCCGTCGACATATGGCACTCGTTATGCAGAATGTCAATGCGATCTCGCACGCTACTTCAACTGTTTGTCTGCGTCTATGTTTAAGGAGCTTTTTTGTATGGATTGTGCTGTAGGCGCCGAAGGCCGACTTGGACGTATGGCGCGAAGGCGGCACCATTTGTTGGGAGTTAATTACGACAACTCATTTTGTAGGTCGTAAACGGCAGAAGACAAAAGCCGCTGTTCCAAGGTGTACTATACCTACTTAATATAACCTCAGGACGTAGGTATTAAATATAAAGTTAAACGTATATTTTTATTTAGTTAAATAGCTTTTAACATTTTTTTACGCTAGGTAACATTAAATTAATGAATATTATTGGGAACTTAGTAATTATTAACGTTTCAATATGCGTTTAAATTAAAATATTATTTAAAATTGTATGCAATATTATAATTTATTTACATTATATTAATACTGTGTTATTTTGTAAGACTTAGACTAATTACCAGTCCCGGACAAAATTATTAATACTGCGTACTTACCTACTCCAAAATACGAAGACTATTTTAAAAGTATATATGAATACAATTACCGTACTAAAACTAACACTCTCTACTAAAAAAGGTCAACTAAACTTGAGTTTACAGTTCTACGTCATTTGCCGTTTTAACCAAAAATTGTTACAAGTTTTATTCTTTCGGTAATAAATAATTACAGTTCAAAATCTAGAACAATTTGGTTAAAAAAGATTACTTTGTTGGTTGGGTGGGGTTGATTGGTCTATCTGAACATATGACAATGTTGGCAAAGGACAAGCTACGGCGATGAAGGGCCACTTGGCCTAGACAATTTGCATCTACATAAAGGATAACCTTTGCCAGAAATTTACAGCAAACTATGAATTAATTGATCTGTTATTTAGTGTTTTGTTTTATCAAAAGATTCTATTTAACTTCTCATTGGGCTCATTTCCGCCAATGAGCGACCTAGGTGTTTAGGTTTCTTTTTTTATATTTTGTTTTTCATAGTTTAGTTATATTTAGTTTTAGGTGATATTATGGTAACTGATTTTGTATTTAACTTCTTATTTACTTTTGATCGCGTAAATTGTCAGTTCGGTACTCAAACGCTATTTAGTGTTAGTGTTATTTGCATCACATGGCCTTAGTATCTAATAGCAGCTTTTCATGTTCAATTATACAAACGAAATCGAGTTTAAGTTCGCGTCAACAACGCTATTAAAGGTTAATATCGCGATTTGGAGCTAGAACTAGACTCAGACTGGGGACATAAATCTGCGCGAGCGGCTCGGTCGCGCGGAAACTTTTTGAATTATTAGTTTTAATTTCCGCTCAAGATCCGCCGCATCCCTGTATCTGTCACGGCGTATAGCTGGCGAGATATGTTGGAGGTGTGAATGTTTGGCCAACATTTGAATGTTTGTGGAAGGATATCATAATAACACCACTTTGCTCTCTAAGCCTTCACTCTATTATTCTGTGATATTTTTTGTAAATACTGATAATATTAAATGTTTGTCATGCGGATGAGTCCGTTACCGAAATCTCAATTTTTAATTTTTAACCATAACCCACCTGTGGTTTTCAATTTTTCAATTTTCACTTTGATTAAAAATTGAAATACTGATAATAGATGGTGGATTCCTATGTAACGTTGGGTTTCGCTATTCCAAGTATAGCATTGATTACATTTTTTAAGGTTATTAAACTATTTGATCCTTTCATCTTGTTAAAATAATAGAAATATTTTTTAAAAATGTGTATTATATTAGTTTGACCTTCCCCCACGCTTTCCTTGACCGTATTAATAGTACTTTGCCAAAAAATCTATGGTACCAATGGTAAGTTTTCAAAATATCACTATCAAAGTTCAGGTTTGTCAACCGCCTTGAATGTTAACATTTAAAGGATTCTCGTCGCCATCTTGGTGAGAGTCACTGTATTTTATTTTTACTAAATTATATTATTCAATATTTCGTATTAATTTATCTTTTAACTGACTCTGACAAAAGCCCTCGAGGCTGCCATTTCTCTTAATAAATATTCAAATAAATATTAGAAACTCATAGTGATTCTTCCGGAGTCGCAATTGTCCATAGGCTAGGATGTTGGCAATTAGGAATAAAGATAGTAATTTCACCGTAAGATAATTGGCAATTTTCCGATGGGATTATGTTGAAGTTGATGTTTGTCCAATGTTTGTGGAAGGGTGCTGAGGATTGGTAATCAGGTACGAGGGGAGATGTAGGTGATAATGCGTGGAAATATGGAAGCACTGTTCTAAAGGCTATATAGTACGACTATGTGATGTAAATAAATGCGTTGCTGACATGTTTAAGTGATTTAGTACATGAATAATATTGTAAGTGTCTCGGAATAATTTTATTTTCAACCTCAAGTGAGGTGTTATGGTAGGCCTATAGTGTGATAATGACTAACCTAACCTAATACAACTAAAATCTTTATAAAAATTAAGATACTTCTCACCCTTGTTAAAAGTTATGCAGCTTTAAATTTAGCAAATCTTATATACTCTCTTAATTGCTTTTTTAACATTGTTTGTTGTGCATATTTTAGCACTGTGGTTCGAAATGAGACAATTTAAAAGCATCATAAGGTTCGGTTTCATAAAGAACTGTTACTGTTAAATAATTATGTCACTATATTATGCAAAAAAAACCAGCCAAGTGCGAGCCGGACTCGCGCACCGAGGGTTCTGTACAAACCTGTAGGTATATAAGTAAAAGTTCACCCATCAAGACAATCAAGTCATAGTTATGGCCCAAGTGAAAAAAATAAAATTATTAAAAATATTTTTATTATATGATGTAACTTAAAATTTACGGTTTTCGCAATTTTTCCTTTATCTGTGCTATAAGACGTTGCTTCGTACCAAATTTCAAGATTCTGAGTTCACGGGAAGTACCCTGTAGGTTTTGATTCCCTTGCGAGTGTCGAAAATTTGCGGCATAAACGGCTGTATCTTTTGATTGCGTTGGCTTAGAAGTTTGTTTTTTTCACAGCTCTAAGGGACAGTAGACCTGAGTATTTGATATAAATTCCAGCTTGATAGCTCTACGTGTTCCTGAGAAAAAGGGTTTTGTCATACGGACGGATGGACGGACAACAAAGTGATCCTATAAGGGTTCCGTTTTTTCCTTTCGAGGTACGGAACCCTAAAAATTGACTGAATGACAGTACTTTTAACTCACGAGCGCGGGTTGGACATAGATGTACGTAGTTGTGACACATATGAACATATAGACAACGTGAACTCATAGAGCTCCTACGCTGACGCACACATAGCCAATGTGCATGTATAGCTCAACACACAACCATGGCTCACCCGCGCTCGTGACATAAAAGTAGGTACCTTCCTACTCTACTATCAGTAAAGGTATACCCAAAAATGGACTGAGTTATTAGGTACTATCAGTAAGTAATACCGAAAAATGGACTGAGTTACTAAAATTTTATCTATCCAATCTTCATAAAACCCGGCGTATGTGCCGGTACCATCAGAAAACATCTAAATTAGCAGGGAAGTAAAGTAAAACGTCCGTTTAGGAGGTGTGTGATTTAAACGGAATCAAATGAACTTAATGTATGGTTTGTATCCAATACCCTTCATTTAAACCGCCGTGAGGTCGTGACTGATGGGCGAGAAGCGAATATTGCTATGCATTATGAAAATGTTGCGTCTTAAAATGTTAATTAATGTAGTTCTGTATAATCTTTATTATATCACTTCGGTTGTGTGGTGAGATGCAAATATTAATATCATTTTATAAAACGACGGTGGCAAGCGTACGGTCCAGTCCACCTGATGAGGACACCGCCTATGCCTATGGACCAAGACCAAAGGAGTCACGTACAACAACAACAATATACATACAATACAATACAATACAAATACTCTTTATTGCACACCTCCAAACATTGACAATATACATTAAACATAGTCAAGTAAAGTAGTCTGAGAATATTTCTAAATTTGATGAACCAGTAAAATTTTTGTTTTATTTTTAAACGCGAATTTTCTCCATTATAAATAAATACTTAATTAGAATATAATTAATCTGTAATTTTATCCAGCGCAGGCCCAGAATTAGCTGCAGAAATCATATCACAATAATTTTTTACTTCGGAATTAGTTTACATAAACTTATTTGTTTGTTGCTGAAAATTTACTGGGGAAATTAACCACATACGGTATTTTTATGGCAAGTAAAATTAAAACAAATTTGAAACTAATAGACAATTAAAAATCACAATAATATAAATATTAAAAAGACCGGGTCACTCCTGGATGAGACTAGCAACACTGGGATGAGTAGCGAAGGTACTAGAAAAGAGACCTATGCTGAGCAGTGGGTCTTCGACTTTGTACTTAACTTCTTTTTTTGTAAATTATGTCAATAAAGAGTTCTTACTGCAAAGTAGTGTTTCGCCAGTTAGTTCAGTTCAGTTCAGTTCACTTTTATTGGTAAAAAATAAAAATGTTTTTACAAGTCAAAGTTACATACAGTAAATATTAGCATGAACATTTAAAATAAACTGAAAAAATAATAAATATCAACGATCAACGTTGCAAATCAGCTTAAATATACAATTATAATTAAAATAGAATTATAAATAAATGTCAAGGTAATCGGAATTCAGATGTCAATACATATTACATCCTTAATAAAATAATAATTAATTCATGAGTCACAACAACAACAAACAAACACAATAAAACAATTCATATAATTACAATGTAAAAAAAAACTTATGTCTTTATGAGACATGCAGGTAATAATAAGGCGCCTGATCAACAATTTCCCTGGAGAAACTCATCAACACTATAGGATCCTTGTTCAATAAGCATCAATTTTAGTTTTTTGAAGAATGCGACGTCGTTTTCATCCGATTTTATAACATTTGGGATCTTATTGTAGATTTTGGGCCCAATGTTGCTAAGCGACTTTCGCAGTTTGGCAAGTCGTTTTACTGGGGCTACCAGCAAGGGTTGCCTGCGGTTATGATCTTTGCGGGTACAAGTAGTTTTATAGTTTGTGAGATTATTTCTAACATAATGGCATGCAGACAATATATAAACTGAAGGCAGCGTCAGTATTTTATATTTCTTAAATAGCTCCCGCGCAGGGTGGTCAAGTGGTTTCTTGGCAATTATTCGTATTGCTCGCTTTTGTAATATAAATGCCCTGTCCCGATGAGCAGCCAAAGTTGTATTTATACTTCTTTATATTTTTATAAATTATATATATTTACAACAGAAAATATAAAATTAACTAATATATACATTCCCTTGGGGATGGTGCCCATAAAAGGCTGGCCACATTTCCTCATATTTCTTTATATTGGACATGGATGTATAAATTCTATATCGATATAGATACTAAAATATTGTGGATAACATTCCGTATCGACAATTCTTAGCACTTTATTAAGATTGCAGGCTACCAGATTGAATGGTAGCATAATTACACAGTCGCCTTGCCACCGGGGCTCTGAAGATGGCAGATATTGCGGAGTTATTGTATGTTGACTGTATGATTGTATTGATGAGAGGTTGATCGCTGAAGCGATACGGGGAAATAAATATGTAAGAAAATATGTTGAGGTACAAATATGGTACACTCGTAGTTTCGTTAAGTACCAATGAGAACAAAATGGTCATAATGAAGAAGAGAGGCTTGTTTGGCCTCTTCAAAGTTATCGCCTGTATTAAAATTATAGATTTTATATACTCCAACGTCTAAATCTCTCTAATTGACCCTAGGACACAAGATTCTGCCAAAGGAGTTGTGAGTATTAACAACTCCTTTTAATATACGGATTGAAAGTCGTTTGACTTTCAGTGGTCGGATTACACAGGTGGTTAGGACACTAAATTCTACGCCTAAATCCGTACATTCACGCAAAGGACTACCTAGATAAAGTAACATTGGCCTAGTGCTGAGCAATACACATACATACAACGTATACATTTTAATCGCCGGTAATGAAATAAACAACTAGTCACGGGATCCGATCGGATTAATAAATTCGTCTGCTGCCGCTTTCACCGTCCCTTTTTGCGTGTGTTTCCACATTTTTCATCCCGTAAATCATATTTTTTCACCGCCGCTTTTTGCGCCGCCGTCCTTCGGTTTGCTCGGGCGTACTGTCATTTTTTTCCCTCGGACATGGTTTGCACGGGTCTTTTCGCCTTTTGTTTTGTACTGCTGTAAGCGAATTTATGATTAATATGTAGGTAGGTGCGCGTATGAAATGGGTGGAACTATTCTCGCTGGCTGTTTTAATTCTTGTTGCGTTGAACTGCGAGGTTTGCTACTTTTAGTAGCTGGTTCGTAGGTCGCAGCTTTAAATTTAGGCGATTAATTTTTTTTATCACTTAAAAATTTACAACTTCTATTTTTGCTGTAGCTTTAAACTTTTTCGAAACTGTCTTAAACGCATACTCAGTTCAGTAGTTTGGTGTCCATTAAAAACTAAAACGACATAAGTTATCAAAATAACATTCAACAAGTTATTCATTCATTTACTGAACAATTACCAGACACTACTCGATGAAAGCGGCTAACTATTCGTGTTAGCATTTAAAACAATAAAAACTGTCGTAATAGCTGTAATATATAACTTTTAATTGCACCGCTTAATAAAATGAGTGCTAAGCAAATTCCTTCAAACAACGCGAACATGACAAATGGAAGTGCGCGCGCGCGGGTCGGGGGAAATCTCTCATCGCGGCTACACATTTTAATTCAGCTACCACAGAACAATTTAATTTAATTGCCAAATCATTAAGTTAAGCACAAAGTATAACCAGCAATAGTGTGACCGTATTAATAAAACACCAGTATAAATAAAGAAATCAATGACGTATATCTATCTTCGGGTAAAAAATGGCGGAGACTCTTACATTAATACGTGGTCATAAATTAAAGTGTGGCTTAAAATTAAGACAACAAGCCTCTTTAATCTACAATAAATGGTCGTCGCTCCGAGACCGGTTCCGGAGATGGGACAAAGGAAAAAAACGAATAAGCCGGCCCGAGCGGGTCCAAAATATGATAGGCATCCATAATACAACATGGCCGCTAAGCCTCTATCGCGCGCTCTGTCCCCCCTCCAACAGGCTCATAAGCGCCTCGCGCTTTATTAAACTTGACCACATGTGGTGTGCTCCGCTAAGCCTAACCTTGATATCATACTCTCGGATACAGGGTGTCCTTGCTATTTTCTCGCGTTGGCCAGTTTTAATTATTAACGAAGCCGTTGCTCGTTCTGAAGTTCATTGTCTCTGGTACCGTTTTATTGTGCATATTATATTCGCGAGTGTAAAAGAGGGACTTTCTTGCACCAAGTTACGATTGCAGACCGATCAACGGTAATGGCGCCGCGTCACCTCATAGAAACTTGTAAAAAAAAATCATCAATCAGAAGTTAACGTAGGTACGTATAATAATAAAGCTTACGATTAAGGACGAATATATGTTAGTTATTTAATAAGCCTTTAATAAAGTTATCTTCAATGAAAGACGTTTCAAAAAATTAATTTGTCCTCATACTCATACCATGCAGATTCCACGCAAAAAAAAACTGCGTTGGTAACTTTAATAGGAAAATCAATTTCAGTCGTACGGAGGTAAATACTTTTTAATTTTCATCCTTTGGCATGGTTTACTATCCTATGAGCCAATTTTTTTGATCCCCAGTCATTTTCAGAACCTTTCGTTAGTCCGCATATTGTATTAATATGTATGTACTTGTACTTCTTTCAAAATACATTTTTTAAACATTTTCACAGCTGAATAAGAGTGGTTTTGGCGTAGCACCGCCTTCCACATCACGTGAACCGGTCCACACAGCATTCCATTACCCGGACACCGCGCCTATGTACATCTACCTGCCATATCTCAGGAACATAATGTAAGTGGGCTGTTGACATCTTCACTATATCTTTATGCATATGGCGGCAAGATAGATAGATAGGAATTAATTCTTAATTTAATTCCGTCGTCGCTTGTTAATTCGCTTAGTTGGATGTTAGAAAATGCTGGTTATGGATGGTCCCTTGTACGAATATTTAATGTGTCAATAACGATATCATCTATTATTTAATAGTTAGCCAAAATAACTTAAATGGCGTCTATTTTATAAGTCTTTTAAATGCAATATCTGATTGAACATTTATGAGAATAGAAATATGTAGGTAGGTATTAAACCTTTTTACCTATTTCAGTAATTATAAATTTTTGGCTTCTTGTGTTTAAAGAGCCTATTCGTTCCATTAAAAACATATTTATATTTACAAAAATACAAATTGGTTTTGATATAATGAGAAGGTTATAAGAAACGACTTAACTAGACTAACAATTATAACTACAAATTAAACTTTTAATTTTTAATTTATCACTGCTACTAGTAAGTGCTGGTACTGATGCAATCTATGATTACGAGTTCACAATAATATATCGGTAACACTTACGTTTAATGAACTATTGATTAAAACATTCTGCGTGCTTTTTAATTAAGTACACTTATTTTCGTCACATATTTCTCACTGACACTTGCAATTTCATCTACACACCAAGACTGTACTACACTCACTGAGACGAAAACGAAACCTAATACTTTTTGCAATATTCAAATGGCACACTTAATCGGCAGGTGGTCAATTGTTACGAGCGTCTTTTGTTTCTTATTACAATCACTGAATGCGCAAAAATCTATTCAAGTGTGTTGGTCACTTTCTCTGGACGTTTCGCGAAATTACACCTTTACTTTTAAAATAAATGTCCTGTCCTGATACTCCGTTGTTTTGATATTTGCGGCCAGAGCGCCCTCGAGTTGGTTGTAAATCAGTAAACACTTTCTTTTGAATCAAATGTGAAAGGACTAGGGAAGAAAGCATTACCTGCTACAATTTTGCATGGTTGAACAATTGATGTTGTTACGCTTTTAAATTGGCAAAGGAGTGACTATAGGTACCTGACGAATCTTAGATTTTAAGAACTTTGTCCCGGGTTTCACACTTTCACGCGTTCTTCAGTACCTTTGTTTGTATACGCGGTAGTTACCTACTCGTAGTTTCTTGCAGTATGAATCAGAAAATATATAGCCAACAACATTAATCTCTGTAGAAAACAAAAGCCAAAATATTTAAGTACTATTTGTTTATATAGAAGTTATGTAATGTTGTTGAGTACCCTTGAGCAGTTTGTTTGACATTCATATTTTCACAGGTGACCTTTATATTTCGATCAGTAGGTACTAGGTATCTTTAATACATAAATTGAAAAATTCGTTCACTGAAGTTTGAGGTAAAGACACACAAAATATTGGAAAATACAATACAGTCGCTCAATCAAAAATTTCTCAAAAATAAAAGCTACAGATATTTTTAGAATTTTGGTGACGGTCTAATTGAGATTTTGAATTTTATATGCGAGTGTTATAGAGATTTAAATTATTTTGTCAGTAATTCTGCATACGTAAAAAATACTAAAACTGAGAACGTAGTGAGTTTATCGCCTCGCATCGCATCGTGCGGTGGGATAAAGTCCTAACTAAAACTCATTAACCGGCCGCTCCACAGTAATAACAGATGTTCTGGATTTTATTAATAACTTGTGATATGGGACATATAGCTCCGATAATAGGGAGAGATGACCAGATATTAATATTAACATTAGCAAAATTTGTATCAATCGTAAATTGGTTATCTTAGGTACTCTTGATGATTATCAATGTAAATCTACGACTATTTTCAGATCATATCGGTGCATCAACTGCAACGTTCGTAGACTTTCTAGGTATGTAATTTTTTTATCGCCTTATTCTTATTATGAAATTATCGCTGATCCTAAAGCTAATCATAAAGTAGGCATTTTTGTACCTACCGTTATTTTGTCTTATATTATTTAAGACCAAACTTCAAGTTTTCATTTCTATATTAATTACCTATTTAAACTCTTTCTACGAGATATAACTTCAATATAGCCACTTCGTTAGCACTTTAAATCGACCTTCTAGTCTGTACTTTTCTCACAAATGCTTTTACGACTTCTTATGCTAAAATAATCGACTTCGTCCGAACCTGAAGACTGTTTTAAGCACACATCTATTTGTGATAAGAAGACTGTTACTGTACGCAGAGGCATCTTCAACCTTCTTCTTGACCTGGTAAAGGTCGCGGGAGTCCGCTGGATGCGGGTGGCGCAAGACTGGTCATTGTGGCACTCTTTGGGGGAGGCCTATGTCCAGCAGTGGACGTCTTTCGGCTGATATGATGATGATTATAATGATCTTCAAACTAAACTGGATTTAAAAAATACCCAGCACACGCACCTCAACTTGACCCACGGCGCACGGGCAGGAAGAACAAAGCTCCTAATTCTATTGAAACACCATTATCTAATAACTCCATGCTTCATCAATCAGATGCGTCCCCTCCGTCAGTCATTAATCAAAATCTATAAATATTACCGTACAGACATTTGTGTATCGAATTTCTTTTTTATTCGCGTCTATGTGTGAGGCGATATCGACGTAACGGGCTGTAACAACAATTTGATTAATCGATCGAATATGTTCGGATGCGAGGAGTTTTGAGGTGCATAGATATTTTTAAATTTTTGTTAGGCGCATCTGTTAAGTAGTACAGTCACCTAAGAAAGTATTCTACCACCTTTCCACCTTATAGGGCAGATAATAGAGTGGAAAATGGTAGAGCGATTCCTCAGCTTACTGATTCTTCGTTATGTTTACAAACACTTTAACCTCCTTATTCATAAAATTTAACAGACCTTAGGTAATAAAAGGTGTTTCGTACCTACCTTTCTCACAAAATATAAATACTTAAACTTTGGTGCCTAAGTAAGACAAAGGATAAAATAATTGAAACGGCATATTAGCTAAGATATACTTATGTGATTAACGTTTATGAAAAATTTCCTTCAGCAAATTTTACTAGCATCGTATCGTATGGTTATAGCCTTTATTTCCCAAACGTAAAAAAAGTATTTTAAGACAAACCGACACTCTACCAAACTCTAAGAGTCTAGGAAGTACATTCGAAAATCTAGTTTAAACGGTTCAACTGCTACCACTACAGTAATGAACCTATATTGCTTAATTAATCATGCGAATCATCACCGTCGACCAATTTGCCATCATCACCCCGTCGCCAAGACTAAATCGCCCGAGGCACTGATGCCCTGCATTTGGTCTACCTACTTCATAATGTCGCCGATTGTGTGATGAGTATAGACGTATAAGCTGTTCCTGTTCTGGCGGTGCGATTTCTAAAAGCATTAGCGGTAAGTGCCAGAACATAAAGCTGATAGGTATGCAATATGTCTGATCGGTAATCAATCCCGGCTGATTCGAATACCGTCGGAAACAAGACTAATAGAAATTTAGCTTTGGTCGCGCACGTTTAACGCCTTTTGATGTATGGACATTGTTGTAAGTATCTAATCCGAATTAATTGTTTACAATGATTTAATTGCAAGTTGACCCTTAGGTTTAAATTGTGCGCTTCTAGATACTGGAAGTATTTTTCATACTACCACAGATCTAACCGATCAAGTGTATGATAACATTTCTATCTGTCTTGCTACTACTTGTATGTTAATCGTCCTAATGATCGACAAGTTAATGTCCAATAGTTGACACCTGTCGTTCACCTCTGTCACTATGACATAAGTGAAAGTGTCACTACCGGCTTTCTTGACAACATTCCACATACGTTGTTGTAGTGCCTACTGTTCGTACTACAATTTTAAAACTAATCGTATGAAACAATTAACGTTTCAAAACTGGAAGCAATATTTTATAACGCGCCCAAGACAAACAAATGACCACGTTTAACAAAACAATGGTACCAAAATTCCTCAAAATCAGATAACTGTCCCACGATTCCATAGTTAGACCCACCCTAGCATGCGGGTATGCGAGCCATGTACTACGGCATGCAATCGTGCATGCATGCGAACGCTCGCCGCATGCCGTCCGCATGTATATGTGTTCTCGTATGTCGACACGCATTTGTCGCCATCATCGATCGTGCCGTGCCATCACTTCGCCAGACGCGTCTGTAGTAGGATCGTTTTGTTCTAACTGATAGATCTGTATCTGCAGCGCGGTGTTTCATACCGACACGTTTTAATCGGTGTAGGTATGCCAGTTGAAATAGACCGCGACTTTGTTGCCGACAGTTGTAAATGTCATTATGTCAATGGATGAAACAAAAGAACTCAATCCGCGTTTACATAAATTGAACACGATGAAAAATCCTGCGTGCGTAGGTATCTGTGTCCTCAGGCGACTTTCTGATTTGAGAAAACTGTCAAATGACAGTATCAACTGTCAGTCAACTCAGTACTACTTTTTACTGCGCCACTACATTTAAATGAGTGCTTCCTGACTGGCGCGGGATGCGCGGAAGCGGGACGATGCGAAGGCAGTACTGATCCTCTTCAGCGCATAATATTACTACTGCGCAAATGTAATACTGACAGTATTCCGTCAACCCACTTGATTCCCACAATCTTTGCGACGTCAGTAAGTTTACGTCAAAGAAGAAAATGTCACATTTATCGGTCCCGCCCTGCCAAGTCATCAGGAAGCCGCCTAAGCTTAAATGTCATTATGTCAATGGATGAAACAAAAGAACTCAATCCGCATACACATAAATTGAACACGATGAAAAATCCTGCCTCCTTGTGTCCTTATATGAAATTTTAGCAATCGCTGAAATTACGAACCTGTAATTTACGTGATACTATTTGTTGGTATTTGTGATTATAATACATTTTCTCAGATATTGTTCGTCGTCGGGACTAGTAAAATATGTATATTTAAAATTAAATTTAATAACGTATTATAAAAATATGCGCATATCATCCATCTATCTACCTATAACTCAAATAGTTTAATATCCAAATTCAGTACAAAACGTACCTGTTTCACAGTTCGTAATTGTTAGTCAAAGTAGCCAATAGCGTAAAAATGTTTTTTTAACCAAGCGCTCCCTGATTAGGTAATAGTACATTCTACTTAGTAAAGTCTTTAGAGTCTATCTTCTACTTTAGTACAAAAATAATACTACTTAATTATACATTGGCTCTTCTCGTGGCAGTGATTAAGCGATTGTCCTCACTAAAGACCTCCCTGAAACAGCGCCGGCGCGCGTATGCTGCGCCTTGAGCACTTTAGTCGGCGCGGCGGCGCGAGATTGGATTATAATCGAGCGATTAAGACGTTACACGGAACAATCGCGCGCATTTACACGCCACGCCTGCGCAGAAATCTATGCGATTATTTCATGAGCTACCTTAATTATTAGCGGCTCTGTGGGCTTGAGACCTAGCATTTTATTTTATGTTTACAACCCCCATCATGATTCCGTCATTTAGAAAATATCCAAAAACTGCTGTCTCGACAGAAAATATCCACATAATTATCGAACCTGGGGTCCGATTTTTGAGTGTCGAACGCTCGACTTTTACTAGGTATGATGTTTTGAAAGATGTCGAGTGAAAAGTTCGACGAGCGTTGGACACTCAAAAATCGGCCCCCTGCTCACAAAATTTTACCGAGAATCGATAAAACGACTTGTAGTCCTTGTAGAGGAGAATAGCCGGATGGACATTCGGAAATTCTTCAGACATGCGAAAGCATTTTTAACCAAGCTAAACCGGATACCTTCGATTGCTTCGTTCGCCCAGTTAATAAGTAGTATACTCTTAAATAAGTAGGTACGGAAATTAAAATAAATATTTTACAGACATTGGGATGTCAAGATTCCCAAAACGCGTTTTTGACCTATCTCCCTCCCCTGAGGAAATACCAAGTCGATAACAAAGATCGTTATTGTATCTCCCTCTCTTTTGCTCGAATATGCAAATACGATAGAGAGGGAGATACTCGAACGATCTTCATTTTCAGATCGCATTGAAGGCCGTTTTTACCTCACGCGGAAGCGCATAAACCATGACGCACTGTTTTAGGAAGGCCATCAAACTGAGTTGAAATGATTAGTTAGAAAATGAAGACCCTTATCCCTTTAAAAATGATTCTGAACTACGGTCTTTCTTGAAAGATAGATGTTTCTAAAATTGTTTAATAGATGATTCCTGAATACAGACACATGTTCAGCGCCGTGTTTTCCAATATTTAAAGCGACTATACGGAAATTAGTATTATTTAAAGGCTCACCACTTTCATGATAACTTCATACAGATTTAATTTATCGTCTTTCTCGCCTTTTTCTATTTCAAGTACGTGTGTAGAATCCGCGATGGGAGTGGGCGGATCGCATGCGTTCATCGACCATTGATAGTAAATTAATAGCGTCAATCATTTATTGTGCTATTCATTACAACGCGATGGAAATACATTATCATTAGTACTGCTGTTTTTGTTACAATTGTGGCGATGAAGTATGAGAGCATACCATAAACAACATTATTAGATTCTCAAAAATGCCTATTGGAGTATTTTGCATGTAATTACTAATTAAAATATTTTATTTTGAAAGCATAATATACTAATTGCATGTATAGTACTTATTTCAATATCTCCCCCACAAATCGTCACATTGCCATCGCGTTTACAAAATTTGTTTTTTATGGGATTGCACTTGCCCAGCATAGCCAGGGGGCAAAACTACACACATGAAAATGGGATTTTTTTTGAAAACTTACTACTATGTAGGTACCTTAATATTGACAACCAGAAATATTGTCCAACACACAAATGTTATCCAGTACAAGATGTGTTTGCGCTAGTATCTCATTTTTTATTTTTTTCATTTTTTATTATTAATCATTTATTCACAGACAACAGAGGTCCATTTGTGTTAGTAAGCTCTTAATTTATATTAGTAGATTCCAAATTAAATTAAATTACATATTATACATTGTGATTTTGGTGGGATTGTTCGCGAGAAATAAGCATTGAACCACTTAAACAGCTCGCGAGCTTAATCGCCAGCTTTCCAATCAAGCAAAAGCAACAACTCAAAAGCACGTAGGCGGTAAAAACTCCCTTTGTTGCCGCTCGAGCAGGCTGATTTCTTAAATAATGTCGGTTTGTGTAGGTAGGGCGGCCACATAGCGGCAGGCATAGGCGAGCGCGAGCAATCAGTCTTATTCCGCGCGGACGAGTAGCGATTAGTCAACGCCCGCTGCAGAGACAACCTCCCTCCTCGAGGGAGGTATCGATTGCTCGTAATCGATTTCGGTCTGCGAATCGATTGTAAGATATTTTAATTAAAGTTTTTTTTGTGCAATGATGCTTGGTGTTGGACGTTTAGCCGGGAGACTGCTCTTTTGACTTGAATGTTTCATCATGTCGTCGTATTGAATACACGCAGAACATTCGCATAGCAGTGTGTGGTAGTATTGTGAATCGAGGGGCGATTACGTACTTACATGTCGAGCCTGCGTAAGGTTAATCCAAATGTCATTTTCCATTCTAGAAATGTTAGTTAGATATCTAGGTTACACAACTAGGTGGCTAATTTTCATGCATAGGATTATAGGTATGGTTGACTAAATATAAGCTGCACCGATTCGCCATACAAGTTGTTCGAGGAATCGGTGCAGCTTATATTTCGTCAACTATATATCTACCGTCCTTTAAGGTAAACGCCCTGTTCTCGACACTGACTCAATAGCACATTCAATCTTATGACATGATGACTGAGGTGGATAATAAGATGTCATTTATTGGGCACTAAGTTGTCGTACTACTGGGACGTTTACCTTATATATTATATTTCTTACCATCGTTCATATTGGCCGGATAATAGCCTCTATAAACTGTCATTATTTCAGGCTGGACATTCTACTATTCTATACAAAACGTGGCCAATAATGGGACATTAAAATGATGGCCGTCCACTTTGTCATTAACCTCTCGACCACGATGTTGATGATATTTGATGAAATTGCTATCAATAGCTTATAATCTCAAATTGTGTATAATTTTACAGGCCCAGCCCGCATACTTGGGTTAGGGTAAAACTACCTACATATCCACAGATTTCGGTTCTAGTTTTATAATGTAAAAAACTCGCGAGTAAATATACCATCATCATCACTGAGTCGTCATTGTTAATCTATGAAAGAAAAGTTTTATATCGTTGGCACTTATGAGATTCTTAGTTACTGCTTAGCAGAGGTTTTTTTAGTCAATACTTTTTTCAGGGCAGATATTTTCTATTTCTCTTCTCTCAAAATCAAAAATATCCCCCAGTAGATTTTTTATTTCTACCCGCATCTCAGCACTATCAAAATTCATTACCTGCATTTTATCCACATGACCACTTATCTCAACTTTTCTCACTGCGGTATTATAATGAAGAGTTTAAATTTAGGCGTAATGGTTGACCAATAAGATAAAGCCGAGAGGGCTACACGAGCAAATAATGTTTTGCCATTGCCGTCAACTTTAAGTTTTATGGAGTAGGGGTGAAAATCGAGGTTAAGAAGTGTGCTGGTAAAGTTGTGGTCGGGTAATGACGGACGCATGGGCCGCCGCATACAAAGCAGTCGGCTACCAGAATAAAGTTATCTCGCGATACATCCCCGAATTAATGGCCAACTCGTTACTTGGGTATTGAGACGTTTTGGATCACCTTAATGGTCTGAAGTCATCGAACCTTTGAATATAAACACGACACCACCGGCCGTTGGCTCGGGAATTTTGAGCTTTTTGGCTGTGATAATTTTACAAATAACTTAGGTTGTAAAATATTTTAATTAACCGAGACATATCAAGCGATATTAAATTTTAATTCCTAGCCTTTTAGTGTCAAACTTTCACGTGATTTTGTCGATCCGATCAAATAAGAATAAGTGAATCTTTTTAGACTATAAGGTGACAAATAAATGTTTTATTTTTATACCTAAATATACCAAATTATGTCCATTAAAGTATATGCAAAATAGACAGACAACATCAAATACATATTATCAGTGCAGATAACGAAAGCACGTTTTGTCTTTTAAGCAAGACCACGTATTATCTGAGACGTGAGCGAGCGAGGTCGATAATGCATCAAATGATAGAGTTTTGCCGCGCGGAGTAAAAGGTTTAGGTTTATGATGGGTTTGCACTTGCCCTCAAGTTATATATAGTGTCTGGAAGCGATAGGATTGCTTTGGTGTAGCTAGTTTAGGTTGTCATTAGGTGACACTAATGTGGTTGCTTGATCACGTTCTGCATTATTTTATTTGTAGTACACACATTAAGAACCCACATATGCACTTTTGCCAATTTTATCGACCTAGATCTCAACATCTATAGTGATATATCTGTTCTTTCAGTATATTAATCTTGAACTATTTTCCTCCATTCTCTTAAAAGTGAAAATACGATTTGCTAAAATTTTCTCGATACTTTTATGTTACAAACAACCCTTTTTTTTGATGTTTTTGGTTGGATCTTTAAAACCCTCCCATATTTAACAATGATTTTTGGTTGAATAGTTGTAAAATGATAAGTTCTCAAACCTGATAAAATAGATTATCCTTATAAATGTACACGTTTAGAATAAACCTCAATATTTACGAAAAACAGGCGCTGAGCCTGTAGAGAGCGACTCACGCGTGTTAGAGCGGGACTTTTGCAATGCCATCTACGCCCTCTTAATGCCCTCTGTTTTAAAGTATGTATACCCAAAAATTGTTACGATTAATTGCTGTTGCAGACTCTGTAAATGCTAGTTTTTTGTGTCACTGTTGATTCTATGTATAAGCATAATTGTCGTGTTGGTTGTTTTCTTATTGTTAAACTAACGTTATTATACAGAATAGCAAAAGAGGCCAGGTGAGCTGGGTACGATAATTTTGCTATTTATTTTATACATGTAGGTACTAGACTAGATCTAGCATAGCAATATTCTTATCCATGCCGTTTATGTATCATAATGGGTCCTCTACAATAGTTTTGCGCATGCAATCTGCGATCGGGACCGTGTGCGCCGCTGCGGTCCGAACTATATAATCTTAACTTTTAACATGATCCAAACCCACTCCAATTTAACTCTTATACTATTGACTTAAGGTTCACATAAATCATCCCGTACTTTGCGGACTATAATTTGCCCGTTTTCGCCGCCTAGCTGCCTGTAATTTTATAACAACGTCGAGGCCGCTTGAAGACTTTATTTTGATTTTTAAAATGTTTAACTTTTTGCTCTGGCCCGCGGTAATAGCGCGGTTATGTAAGCCAAGAAAGTTACTCGCAATTTCGCTATACTTTTTTTTAAACTATAGAGACTTGACTCACTACATTGAAATGTAAACTAACTTTTTTCTACAGGTTTAAAGAGAAGAATAAATTATGAAATATAAGTTAATGACACTTTGAGTGTTGTTTACTCACGTATGGTTCTGCTTCATAGAAGCCTAATCTGGTAACCAAATGTTTATTCAAATGGTAAGGACTTGTGGTCATCTATTGCGCAGTCGAAAAAAAGAAGTCAATCGTTAAAATGTGCAAAGCATAAGTTTGAGTATTTAAATGAGGCGTGCGTCATAAAATGTCAAAGGCGCGTCACATAAATCATAAAGGCTGGAAGACAACGGACCCTGCAGTAGTATGGGCTTTGATTTCATGAAATCAGGTCAGGATCACATGTGCCGGCCCGCCCGGGCGGTATTGTGCAATCTTCCGGGATACTGCGCTTTTGTCTGAAGATTGCATGCAAATTTTTTGCCCATTGTTTTGCAAAAATAACACCCTGGTTTCACTTTTAAGCTTTTGTCCCCGTTTAGCTACTGTCCACTAAAGCACTTTATTTTTTGTGTGCTACAAATAATTTCGCAATACGTTTTGGATGTAGGTAAAGCTTGATATTGAGAGACTGCTTAAAATATTCGCATTCGCGAATCACTTTTTTACCACGCCACGAACTATTGCGAATCCAATTCGTGGGAAGTCGAGCGCCGAACTAAACAAATCACCGTGTCACTTCATCCATTTACTTGCAAATTTCGAGCAAAACTTAAGAAAAAAGGCGAGATAAAGGTACAAAAGTGTTCTATTCTAGTCGCCAAATGAATAATTACCTTTCACGTCTCTCCTTTCAATCTGCGGAGCGCGATCGATCAGCGTCTGCGAACTCTTTCAGCGACACCCTTGCGCACGGCCGCATGCGCCGGAGACGCTCAGGTAAAACGCAATTAATCTAAACCATCCCAACTTAGTATTACATTAAAAACGAAATAAAAAACCCCGCAGCCTGCCGTTTTCTCGCCGCCGCGTTTTCTTTTCCATTCAGATTTTTTTGACAGCACGAAAAATGAGAGTCATTTATTTGACTCGTACACAATGTAGGTCTGTTTGAGTATTTGCTATAAATACGCATTTTTCTCTACATCTCCTTCCTATGTGGGGTGAGCATTAGCCTCGGGCGCGGAGGGAGACTCACGTGGTCCCTTTGTTCGATTTCGAGATTTTAGGGGAGTGCTGATGCTTATATTCTTACGGAATCCATCAAAATAATCGCGTTCTCATGTATAATGGATCATGGTGTCAACGAAATTCCGTTTGATTAAGTGGGAAGAAAGAAATCCCTTGCTTAGATGAAATGAAAGAAAGTCATTACACAGATTGATAAATACAGGAATATATTTAATCAGTAACCAAAACACTTCTTACGTTGTACGTTAAGAGCTTCTCACAGCAAATAGTGAGCTGACTCAACTAAGCTCAAATGCCTTTTTATTCTTGTCTAAACAATTATTTCCATTGCTCATTATGTCTTATCTTTCAACACTACAGTCGCTTCGTACACGTATGCTATCAACAAGCGGGACATAAATTAACTGACCATTAAAATATGTAATCTACAGCCTGATAAATTACCTACTAAAACATAGCGCAAGAATTTTACCAACCGGCATGTTGGTTTCGAAATTTATAATTCTCGCTTCGCCTAACGAATTAAACAAAAAATATCGAACGTAAAAATGGAACAAGTAATTAAATTCGATATGAATATTAACGTGTGGTTAATATTTAAAACGAACTCATTAGCACACTCATAAAAGGCAATTGTTTCTTTATATTTTTAACGCGTTGCTTTTTGTTTTGTGAGTGGCGTGCGCAAGGCAGTGTCATAGTTTTGTCGTCGTCCCATTTGTCAATATTCATCTACCTACTAATAGGATTCCTAAGCCCGATTTTGAAGCTTGTGGATTCTTTGTGCTCAGTGTACTCGCCTGGCCGAAACATCGTGGCTTTGTCTGATAAATGGCTGAACATAAATACAGCATTGTCTTTGCTCATTCACTTGTAATTAGGTAGCACAATTTGCTCTCTTGAATCTGTAATGAGATGGTTATACGGCGAGACTAGAACAATGACGCGGTAAATCAATTATATAACGCGTCAGTTTCAACTAATTTGTATACTTTTGACAGTACTTTATTGTTAATGTACGGTGCAGTACGGTTGCCAGTTGCCAACGATTAAATGGGATATATATAAATACATCGCGCCTAAAAGAAATTCGTCGGGTATTGGCACTGTACAGTCACGTGCAAAAATAAGTAGGTATATCGAATTAATCCTCTCATAATACCTAGGTATCAAAACCTCAATTCGCTGACGTTGTATGCACCGATATTATTGTACTTGACCTAAGTGATAGGTACTAATATTTAAAAAAAATATTGTGCAAAACATGAATAGATTTCATTGGCAACAGCAAGATGTATAAATAAATACCTAACATCTGAAAATAAATAAAACTCATGTAAATACAATTAAATTGTCGTGCAATGTAATTAAACGTGGGACAGAACACTCGTAACATAAAAAATAAATTAATAAACATTCAATTATTTTAATGTGATACAGATAACAATATTCATAAATAGTCGCATATGAAATCAAAATACAATTTTAAATATGTATATAATAAACAATGTCAAAATTACTCATAATAAGTATTCTATTGCTATCCAAAAATTCCTTAATATTATAATAACAATTATCCATTAGCCAGTTCGTCAATCTCAACACTAAATTCTACAATAACGTTTACAATTTTCTGAAGTCCCAATCGTGGAGCCAGTCGCTAGAGACATGGCGCCCATTCTACGAGTACGCAGAGATCGCAACAATTTCGTACCGACCTCTCAACAATTTGTCCGAATGAAAAATTAATTTTGCCGATGATTAATATAATGGTTGGCTATAAAACGTAATTGGTGTTAGGAAGTTTTTACATCTTCCGCTTGTCTAAATTAATTTGTTTTAAAGAACGGAGGGTTGCTTTGACACATATAGTAACGATATGTATAATTGTGTATTTTAAAACGTTTTTATTTTTAAACCGCCGAATAGTCGTGACTGGTACATTTCCTGTTTTTTTTTTAATCTATTTATCGACACCTCTTAAGATTCATTTTAAAAATATGGTACTTTTTATTTCATTTGGTACCTGCATGGCGATGATACTCGGATAACATGGATCCATACACGTTTATTTAAAAGAGACTTACGTATGAGAAATTTTTCGTGTCCTAAAAAGGTTAATATACTTTATCTACACACATATCATAAATCCTCTAATATGCGTTCGGAAACCGTAGAAAATGACTCTCATTTCAACATTCAATGAATTTATGGCAATTTTCTTATCTGTGGCTAAGGCTACAGCAGTAATATAATTTTTAATTTTAATCTCATATATGATGTTAAAATATAAAAACGTCAAACAAAACTGTCAAAATTTAAATGTCAAAGTTGACATGTCCCTATTCTAGTATCACTGAAAATTCAAATTCAGTCGATGCGAAATGTCAGCTCGATGTTTTTTTAGTATATATCGCACGAAATTTGAGCTAGAACGACATGATCACATCAGAATAGGGACTCTTTACTTTTTAAAATAACATTCAGGTATCGGTTGCCAGTTCTGATTTCGATATTTCCGCAACCGTGCAAAAAAGGTTGTATTAACACAATTATTGTATTTATTTACAACGGTGTCTGAACCCATCTTAGAGTAGTTATAATATGTGTGTAGATAAAGTAATGTATGCAACTGTACATAATTAGGCATTAAAACACTCGTGTGACCTTATTATGAAACTCGCCTTCGGCTCGTTTCATAAAACACACTCGTGTTTTAATGCCCCTCATTATGTACCAGTTGCATAAACTACTATTAGATATATATTTATAGAGATAACTAATTTAAATCAAACAACTTCATCATTACCATACCATTTCCTATGATAGATGGTAGATAATGAATTCCTTATATGAAAATATTGCCGTTTTAAAGTTCAGAGGAGCACTCCTATTTTAAAGTCTGTTTAAAAACTATCTGTGCAAAATTTCAAAGTCATAAATGTCTTTGTTTTTAGTTATAGGAAAATTATACCTAATAAATAGCTATAGCTACCCAAAATCAGTTGATTAAATAAGAATAACACTTAGAAACAAAAACCAATTGCAGTTTTTAAATAGACATTCACTAGATATCATAGGTATTAAGTATTGTAAATTAATACCCGCAATCCTCATCCCCGTGACCCTCAACAGTCAGGTGACAGGATGAGATACGTCATTGCGTAAAACAATGAGCGCTCCTAATATTCGGATGAATTTGCGGGGCCCATTTATATCCCAGCTCTGGATTCAACTTGACAATTTATTAATCAAAACGATTACCCCTCCGTTTCTATTGTTAAAATATTGTATAAACAATCCAGTGAATAATTAAGGAATTTTGATATGACAATGGTGAGACAAAGGGCGTTAGTGGACAAAAGACTGCGGGGCGCGGGTGCGCTTTAATGTGGGTCTCTGTGATTGAGTATTCAGTTATTTCCACATACATACTTACCTAATACGTATACTTACACAACCCAAGCCCAAGCCGTACAACTGCGCACAGATTAGTATGAGATTCGCTGTAGAGGGGCGCGTCGTCGTGGATTGCGCGCTCTATATGCCTGTATCAATTAACTAAACTAAACGAACATTAATATATTACCTATAACAGTATATAATATAATAATATTCTACCTTGTGTACCTCTAATCAGTCCAACACAAACTTTTCGTCTGTCTCAATACTACAATTATAAAAAAAAGCATATTGCAACCGCTGGCTTCTGCTGTTGTTCCTTCATAAAACAAAAGACCATTAATAAAATTTGTAAGCAATCATTTATTTCCAACCAAAAAACGTTACATTAACATTTATTAAAACGACGTTACCAATACGTCTTAATCAAAGTTTTTGAACTAATTCTCAGTCCACCGAATCAATTAAGGGCACCATAGGTTCGCTCGACACATGGCCCCACTTCCCTTAGCTTTTTCCATAACGACCTGTGAGCCCCTCCCTTCTTTAGAGAGAAAAGCATAATCCATCACCGCACGTCACCCCTATTTTGGCACATTCCGTCTCGCACACACCTAAACGAGAAGGGGCTAGCTATCCTTGTTTCGCCCGCTAGGGGTAGTTTCTCTCAGTCGCCGCTTGACGGGTGATTATTTTTCTTGCGGCGCGCTCAATCATCGCGTCACTACCGCCCTCTCTTTCGTCCGTACAGTTGTTTTGTTGGCGTCCCGCTCCCACGGGCCCTTCCTGTCTTTCTGTGTCCCTTATTTTCTGTTAGCGGTGCGTGTTCCACTGCGTGCCAGTCCACCAAATATGGCGTCTTTGCGTTTGATTGTGACGTTTTAATTTTGTTAACGCGCGTTGCGCGAGCGCTGTGTTTCTATACAAATATGTATTCCTGCAATTTTATATTTAAATGCTACTTAAACTAACTAGGTTAAGAAATTTACTAACAATATATGGATGTGAGTCCGAAATAAACATTAAATTAATTAATTAAATTAAAATTAAGCCTTATTGGAAAAAAAACACTACAATCAACTAACTATGAATGAGATAATAAATTAGTAGAGTAAAAATATAATATCATATCAGTGTCTTTTATACCACTTTGACAGTTTGGTTATGAATCAATTTTAATGAGTCTGCAACTTGAGTCACGGTATAGCCTAGCCTAGGTGGTTCTAGCATACGTCTGTCAAGCGGCGGTCGTGGATTCGAATCCCGGTCCATATGAATGGGTTATTGGGAACTTTAAACAGAATATTATGATTTAATATTTACCGCTAGCTTTTCGGTGATGACAAACATCGTCAAGAGTCTTGCCTGCATATGGAATAACGTTCAAAGGGGTATGTGAAGTCTCTACTAGCACTGAGCCAGCATGGGACTACTTCCTCATTCCTCTCATCGGGGTTAACAAGCATACTCGTGCTTGTCGCAGCCTTAAGTCGTTTCCAACTACAGGATCGTCTTAATTTTGATTCTTAATTTTGTAACTAACAAATCAATTCAGTAAAGGTCAGGGTTCAGATGAGACAAATGAACTGTAAATAATTGGCGCGAGTACAAAGCTCGGATAAGTCCGGGTGGCTTCTAATCCCGACGTACACAGGTCTCATAATAGAAACGTATGCAAATGCTCTGAATGTGCTTAGTGAATGTCCCTGCTAGGGCAGTATATGCGAAAATATTGCATTCTTAAAATGTTTCATTTCTTTTTATTTATTGTCTTGAGAATCAAGAGTTGGAAGTTGTTTTTATTGCAAAATATTAACTTACCTTACTCGATGACTATTTTGAAATAAACGTATAGTATGAACACTTGTATATTCTAATTTAGATTAATAACATATAGAAATGTAGCCAAAAAGTATTATATGAATAATTAAGTTATATATTATGAATGTGAAAGTTTGCATGTTTAGATGTTTGATACTCTATCATGCAAATCTAGCTGAACAATTTGCATTATAATCGTAGTAGGCAACAACTTTTAGACCCATTCTCAGTTAGATATTTAAATTGTCCTGCCTATAAATCGGATAGTTATTATTATATTGTGGAAAAAATATCTTCTTCTTTCCGTGCCTCTTCCCATTATTTGGGGTCGGCCCTCCTTTATTATGGGAAAAATATATAAAAAGGATAAACAGAAAACGGTTCGTATCTGGTTTGTTTGCGTATTCTGCACGTAGATAGCTCGCAGGGGTCGGGGCGCCGGGGACCGCCGTAGATTGACTTGTCGAGAATATTTGAATTTTAATCCGGACAGACATTACAAAAACACTTGTTTATTTATTCATAAGCCTACGTGGATTCTGTTTAATCACTGCAGAGGGTTAAGTATATTTTATAAACTCTGGAACATGTTTTTGTTGTTGTTTTAAGACGTATCTTGTAAAAACGGTTGCCCGTAAGGGAAATTTACTAGGTGTGTACTGTGTACTCGAAAGAATGCTAGAAAATTGCGAAAAAGGATAAAGAGTTTGACAGATCCTGATAAAAATGAGTCGATGTAGGTTTCAGGAACTTCACCTCGTCACTAATCTATCTATTGATAATACATTTTGGAACTAGAACCTAGAGTTAACTTATCTTAAAGTTAAAGTCTCTAATGTCCTTTGAATAATAATCCTCAAAAATCCCCCTAAAACACTTCCATACAGCGACTGGTACTTAAAGGACGTTATATGGCGCAGAATCCTGCCACGAGGCGCTCAGTTAAGGTAGAAAAGAGTGTACTCCACTGTGCTTCTGAGACCATTAAACATTCAATAACACTCAGCCCATGGATGGTCAGGGAGAAGCCTGCATAATTTTATATTTACCTTGTTTATTTCTCATTCGCCATTTAAGTGCCCCTAGGCAACTATGACCGGCCCAGATGATTAAATAAATATAACAAACTTTGTACCAATACTACCAGTGTACTTTATGAAATACAAGAACGGATCCGCTCGCGCATTACCTACAACGTGCACTGGTGAAGTAGGTAATTTTTAACATCAGTTGAGTGACCAGCAGCCTATGTAAGTATAAATCTATGAACTAGGTAATATAGAAAAATGATATTAAAATATGCCTAACGTTTAACGTTAGTAGTTACCTACATTGTACCTACCAATGAAACATGAGTACAAAGACACAAATATTAGTACCTATACATTAATGACTACTCGTTCATCGCTGGCATGATTCTTAAAGAATGAGATCTTAGTAGGCACAGGTGGAACCAGCCTAAAATCTCATAAGAATCCGAGAGCATTTTCATTTGGAGAAGTGGATCGGCGAGTAACTCGGGCCCGGGGCGGCCATGATGGGTTTTTAATAAGTCGCCGCGCTCAGCCACATTGTAATATAAACATAAATTATGATACGACTTCTAAACGGTTTTTAAATAACCGCACGAATATGGACTCGAGATTATTCATGTAGACACGCGACGCTTTGATTTGGTCACGAAATACGAAAGACACACACAACATAATATAGGTATTGTGTTTAGGTACATTCGTATTTCATCATATATCTACATAAAGAACAAGTTGTACCAGTTGCTTACATTATAAAATTTTCTTAGTAGCAGTTTTTTATGATACTAAAAATAAAAAAAGCTTTAGCGTTACCTAGAACTTACCCTTGCGATACACCAAATCATATTAAAAAATCATGTTAAAATTATAAAGAATATTAAACTAAAGGCCACGAAGGATATCAATGGGTTCCCGACTTCTACTCTGCGTCACCTGCCTCATGAATTCTTGCGCCTGTTATGTGACCAATTCAACACCGCTATGTCCAACGGTTCATATCCTGACACCTTGAAAAGGATTAAAGTAGTCCCTGTGTATAAAGGAAAAGGTGGCAAAAACGAACTTAAAAACTATCGCCCGATTTCCCTGGTCCCCGCCATCTCCAAAATGTTTGAGATGGGTGTGTGTGATCGACTGGGAACTTTCTTTAGGAGGAATGGATCGTTATGCCAGCAGCAATACGCCTATCAAGCCGGTCGGTCGACGGTGGGGGCGACGCGTGAGGTATTGAGAATAGTGCTGAATAAACTGGAGTGCAAGAGACGTGTCGCCGCAATAATGTTCGATTTATCCCGCGCTTTTGATCTTGTTGATCATAATCTGATAGCGGCCAAGCTCGAGCACTATGGTGTGCGTGGGATAACTCTCGATTTTATTATTTCCTTCCTCAGCAACCGTTTTCAGACGACGGAGATAGCCGGTGATGCGTCGGAGCCAGGGCTGATCGGTGATAGATCTGTGCCGCAGGGATCTAATGTTGGAAATACAATTTTTGTATTGCTCATGAACGATCTCCCATTCCTGTCCTCATATGCGGACTTCGTCATGTATGCTGATGACATTTGTGCCGTTGTGAGTGGGAACAGTGACGATAAGCTCCACGCCAATATCGAAGCTGTCATATTGCGACTTCTGCATTGGTTCACCGCGAACGGCATGCAACTCAATATTGAGAAGACAAACCTTGTTGAATTCTCCTTCGCTACCAAACGAACTCCCAAACCCTCTGTGGTTGTTAATAATATAAATATTGGGACTGTGGCCAATGCGAGATTCGTGGGTCTCACTCTTGATGAGAAACTGCAATGGCATGAGCACATAAATTCGCTGTGTGCCAAGCTCAACTCCGCGTATTACGCCGTCACCAGACTAAAGGCTTCCTTGTCACAGAAAAACCTGATAGCCGCTTATTACGCATATTTCCACACTCATCTTTCCTACGGAATCGACCTCTGGGGTCTGGCAGCAGAGAGAGATCGTCCGTTTATCATACAAAAAAAACTAGTGCGGACTATGTGCCGGGTACCGCCGGATGAACCAGCGAGAGAACTTTTTATAGCACTCCGAATCTTAACGGTTCCCTCTCTATTTATATATGAGGTTGGAAAGCTAATGCGACGCAGTAAAGACCAGTTCGCAACCGCCACCGTACGGGACTCGTCCAGGAGGAAGCCTGCTTTAATCATTCCTAGATATAGACTTACGAAGACAAGTCACTCTTTTAAAATTATGGGCCCACGAATCTTCAATAAGATACCTTCAGAAATAAAAGATGCTACCTCAGATCTCGGTTTCGCACGTAAGCTCAAGAGTTTATTGGTCCAAAAAGCCTTTTACTCGGTTACGGAATTTTTGCAGGGATAGGTAATACCTATACAAGTTCTTTGCCTCACGTATTGGAACGTATTCCTTAATAATGATGTATCACTAATTTAAATTATTATTTTATTATAGTTCATAATGATTATATTTGACATGAATATTATGTAATTTACGTATGACGATGTATGTTCAATGCAAATAAACGATATGATATGATATGATATACAAAAAAAAAACTAAGACAACCTAAGTAATAAAACCGACTTTAAATACGATTCAAGTTGGTTTCCCATTCCACCTTTTGTCAACCATATTGGAAACGGAAAGGTGAACCACTAATCTAATTTTTGTTTTTGTTTTGACACATCAAGAGATAGTAGCGGCCATTAATGGTACAAGGCTCAGTAAAGAGCCGACACCAGTTGTCGGGGAGCATCTTACATAATATAAATATTCAATAGGGGTTTGAATATGTTAAAACTCCTCATTGGGTTGTAGATTGCCCCGTCGTTTTTATCTTATACGACATTTAACTCCGGTAATTCAATTTACTCTATTTGCATAATGTCGGCCGCTTTCTAAAGTAGGTGAGTATGGAAATTCGTTTCGAATGGGAACGCTTCTTGATGTTATTTTTGTGTACTGAAAAAAAAAATGGGACCGGGTAGATTTATGCTTCAATTTTATGTAGAAAAACAATTCTATTTAGTCTTCTTCCTTATCTTAACTAAGTTAACAAAATAATGCCCGATCGCGAGTGCGCACTAAATAAAGATATCAAAGTTTTAGCTCTTATTTGATCTAGCTTATTATTGATAGATAGCGAAGTCAAACAAAGGCTAATGATAAATATTTCATACTTGTCTCCGCCCACGGCCCGCGTTGTTAACACCGCACACCGGATCAAAAAAGGTTTCATCACACTATTTCGTATAGGCGAATGGAGATATTTAGAATTAATCGGGCTCTGAACGCATACAAAGCCGTGAAATATGGCTCGCTCGTTGCTCACAATGGCTACGTCTTCATCACGACCCTATTGTTTTTTTTCCTAGGCACCACCGCTGGATTGTTTTCTCTTACGGCCTTAGAGTTGGGAAACGTGTTTCTCCGTCTCTCGGATCATTTGTCAGGGACTACGCATCGACGGCTTAGCTGCCTGACATAAAATGTACTTTAGGTACTCTTATATATATCTAAAGGTAGTAAGGTTGTAGGTTGATACAGCTATACGTATGCCATTTGTAGATAAAGCTGATGTAAGGATAGTCCTATGTTGCACCGCTGATATTAACTCGCAACCTTACAAGAGAAGTATTACCCACGTTTTTTCCTGTCTGCGTATTCGTATCGGAGGTATTTTATACACATGTAGCGTCGGCACAATAGAAAGGTACGCTCTCATTCCCCGTTATCAATCTACCATGATGCCATCTGTGACGATGCCATTACTCAATTTCCTTCCCGCCAAAAAAGAGCGCCTAAAAAGAATTCAAAGAAAGAACTCCGAGGAAAGAATGAATTCAAATAGGCGTTTAGAAACGGAATAAGTCGTTTGATGTTAGGAGTTATTTTACTGAGATTCGTTTAATAGGTTTTATATGTTCTCTTTTAAGATATTTCGCGCCTCTTTTCTTGGTTCAATCTAGAAAATTATTACATACCGACCATCATTATCATCATCATCATCCTCCTAGCGTAATCCCAGTACAGTTGCATCCTGAAGGATGCCTGGGGTCCGCTACCTAATCCCAAGATTTGGCGTAGGCACTAGTTTTTACGGAAACGACTGCCATCTGACCTTCCAACCCCGAGGGGAAACTAGACCTTATTGGGATTAGGCTTTGTCAAGTGAGTGGGCAACTTGACTGTTAGAAGTTCTCAAACCGCCCGAAGGCCTCCAACTTTGCTTAACGACTGCTGCCGTAGACAGCAACCGGGATCAACGGCTTAACGTGCCTTCCAAAGCACGGGACCGACCGTATATTAAAATACATAACAGGTAACTATTGTAGATACTGTCTACTCTAATCTCTGTTGTGCAGACTCTTTATATAGGATATTGTCTTCTTTAGGCTTAATAGGTCTGATTTAGTGAAAACAAAAATGCGGCTACTACTTTGGATTCCGTCTTTAATACCAAACTGAAGCCTAAATTGAAGAAGAAGGAAATTGTGTGCTATTTATGACTGTAAAGTTCCTGGGTATAAAAGGCCGGACTGTCCTTAGGCCTCTGAGGAAGCGGTGGAAGGAGCTGACTCCACATTTACTGCTCTTAATACCTCTGGCAGCAACAAGGAAGTTTTTACGTAGATTCGGGATGCACAAAACGTATGACTTCTAAACGGGATTGGTTTCAAAATATTGCAATGGATAAAGGTAGCGTTACCGTCGCTAACGGAGAACAGATTAAATGCTGTAAATTATTTGGTTTTAAGTAGGTAAACTTGGTATAATATTATAGCTTTAGAGATTGGGTAATTAGAAAAGCAAGTAAAAAAGACAGCAAATACAGGACACTTGGTTACTTTTCATCAAAAGTTTCGTTGGAGACCTGTAGGAAAGTGCTAGTAGTGTGCCCACAGCCACACGAATCCAATTTTGGACATAACTGTTGTGTATGTTGGTACCACTGAATGATAATTTAAATTCATTCTCTCCGCCGCCCGCGCCATCATTTGGACAAATGCTACGTCATTTGTCTATAGGACTGAGGCAAGGTGCGGGCGGGGAAGAAAGACACCAGCTTCATTGCAATATCAACCCTAAGACCACGCACCTAAGTAAACTTTTTATTATTCACTTATTACCAGATTCCCAAAATTTGCTTTACTCTTCCATTACGCTATAATGATACAATCTGCTATCATCTTAGAGTCTTTTTTAGATCGCGTACGTAGAAACTCATTTCAGAAGCTTCCAAAAACGTTTTTCCAATGAAAAATGAGACATGGAAACTGGGTCCTTTGGTCGAAATTCCTTTGACTGACTTGGCTCTCAATGGGTATTGAATTAAAACTTACCGTATTTGTGCTACGTTACTAATTAATTTAATTATTTATCTCATTGTGCGCATGTTTATTCATTAATTAATATAAATTCATGACTACGGACGGATGTCGCTTCCGTCCTTAATATTTCTAATTGATCGATCGCTACCCGTTCTTTGTATATAAATACGTAAATAACATAATATTAATCAATTATAATATTGATTAATAAGTGAACAGCTAGTTTGTTTTGAGTCATGTGTTAAAATGAACAGACTCAAAAATATTAAAATAATAATATTTTCTAGATTAAATCTCAAAGGAAATCATAAAATGTCGGAAAATATGCTCAGGATATCCTAAAGCTGTTTTTCGCGTTATAAAATAATCGGAACCCGTAAATGTAAAATTAATGGACGTCCATTTGTTCGAGTGAAATAAATTTGATGAAATTAAAGCGAAAAAGCAGATGAATAATGATGTAAGCGTACTGGTATGAGTAAAATTTATACGAAAATGCTGCGTAGAAACGTTTAATTTGTACTTTCTGAAAAATGTTTTATACTTACGACATATTTGGTAACCCCAATCTCCGACGTCGTTAGCGACACCATAAAATCATGCTCCATTTCCGAAATACTATATCCATAAATATTGAAGATTTCTAAATAAATACCTACCTACTACAAAAAAGACGGTTATCAATCTAAGTATGACCTGCAGTATTACCCAAAGTAAGTACAATCCGCAATTCTATACTGCTCTACATTTTTTACGTAGGAAGTTTATATCATGTAATAAAATGAAACCTATAAGTAATTTGATTATAATTTTTAAAACCACTTTAAGCTCGTTATTTAGATAGGTACCTATTCAAAGTCATTAACAAAATATTCTACGCCATGATAATATTTTTATTAACACTAACACGAGCCAAACAAATTTATTCTTGTCACATGTTTTTATCGTATAATTCTTAGTCAATTATTTGTTCAGGCAACATCAAAAATATCTATATAGAGAAAGGAAAAATATACGAAAATGACTTTGACGATAGTGCGTAGATATTTCTCATTTTGACCTAGAATAGAAGAATAAAAAAACGGGTTTAATTTCTTGCAAACCCGTAGGTTTTTCGTAATTGTGGCCAAGCCCTAGGGACAAGGACGTGTCGCGATCTGTGCCCGGTGAAAACCAATTTCAAAAGAACCAGACAGGGCCCGGGCGGCCGGATTAAAAATAAATTCAATTAGGTGCCACGAATATTTTTCAAGCATTCTAGTTGGTTAATTGAGCGTAGGAAATATGTTAATTTTTTAAGGTTCCGTGCCCAAAGGATAAAACGGGACCCTATTACTAAGACTCCGCTGTCCGTCCGTCTTACCGTGGTCCGTCTGTCCGTCTGTCACCAGGCTGTATCTCATGAACCGTGATAGTTAGACAGTAGAAATGTTCACAGATGATGTATTTCTGTTGCAGCTATAACAACAAATACTATAAAACAGAATAAAATAAATATTTAAGGGGGCTCCAATACAAGTTTTTATAAATAATGGTACGGAACCCTTCGTCCGCGAGTCCGACTCGCGCTTGGCCGGTTTTTTTTTCTATTGCTTATGCTCGGAAAGCCGGTGTGCTGTATGTAAACAACTTAATTTTAAATATTTGTGTGACTATCAGGTATGTTCTATTCACTGTTCCGTATAAGCCCATATACGAGTATATTGAATTAAAAATATCGAAAATATAAAGAATAAATCTTAAAAACGAGTAATTCCCAAAACACAGTATAACATCAAAATTATCGACTCCAAACACAACAACAATTTACATATAGATACGTATCACCGAAAATCCAAATAGGGAAAATGTTATTTCGAAAGGATATCCTCGGTTCGGCCCTGGCCCCTCAGCCCGTACCGACACTGACGGATCGCATGGCATTAGTCATAGTCGTGCCCCCCTTCCCCCTACACACCCTGTATATTTACTTTTGTAAAGCTATTGATGTTTAATTATAAAGAGCACCCCAAACCAGAGACGATTTCGGCACGTCATTTTTTCGGTAACTGTTATTTTTAAGCAACGCTTGTAGTTTGTAGTCTAAATTTGGAGTTGTAACAGATAGTTTTTTGTGAGAAAATCTGGAATTTGAGGTAAGTAACTATTTTAAGTATATATGCTATTTTTAATACAGGACGACGAAAATTTTCTTCTTTAATACTGCTCTGTTTCGTTTCGTGCTTGACAATAAAGTTCATTAAAGCTAATGTTTTTTTTACAATTGAGTATCAATCTTATTATCTCCGATACTAGAAATACGGTTTGATTTCTTTATATCGTATCTTCTGGTTACATGGAAATTAACTTGTATCTTAAGAGCCAATTAAACCAAAGAGCGCCAACCCTATCCAAAATCAATCACGTAATCACAAACAATAATTGAAAACCAAACATCATTACCAGTCAGCTACCGAAGAATCATTACCGTGTCTATACGGCCATCGATCATTACCGTCCGGCCCGTCATCAGTAATCGTTACCTGAACAGGGGCGTCTTATCACATAGCCTTGACGGATGACTTTGTGCCTATCTGTTAATTAAGATTTTCGCGCATGGTGACTGACGGATGCTGGCAATTTCACTTGAATTTTGCAGGCGTTGATTTCGATCTGTCGCGATTTGTCGTCGTCGTTGTGAGTAGGTAATGTAAGTAAATTATCATATGTAATGTAACTCTGTATGAAGGTAGGTTCGTCGTTGTTTTACGCGTATTGTCATTGTCACTAACCAGTCTTTAAAATGTATACGTATTTATTGAAAGTTAATAGGTACATACTTATGACATAACTGACACCAGTCAATCGTTTATTATTACCTATTATAAAACTACCGACTAGGTGTCAACGTCAACTAGTTACATTTCGGGATATATTTTAACATTGTCCATGGTTTGGCATGATTTCTGGATTCTTTAAATTCTTTATGTCAAATATACCTTTTTTCTTTGCTGAGACTAGCACATACGCTTTGCCTAAATATTTATTTACAATTACCGAAATTCTCAAAAATCTCATATAATTTTTATAGATTTGAAGAAATCTATCAAATATTTACTAATGTAATGTTTTCAGGTCTCATGTATGTATATTATGTATGTATGTATGTAAGCACTTTATTGCACACAATAACAAGTTAAAACATGTACATGTCACAAAAGATACATACATACAAAAGCAGAAGTGCTTACACACATATATACATACTTACATTATGCATGTGTGTGAGTTTCTTTGTTCCCATAGAACTTCTGTATACATATTAAATTGTTATGCTCCTATCCGTTATTTTAGCCTGAGCAGGGCTATTGCAGAAGCTTGTCTTTTGTTTTTAAAGTCAAGCATCAAAATCTTAAGAAAAGAATCTTCTTTACATTACATTGGGGCGATCGGGTTTAGAATTATATGTTCTGTAAGGGATATATTACAGTCGAATAAGAGATCTGTATCATTTTGAGCAGGCCAACTGCGACACTATTTCTATCTATTTAACAGATGACCGCAGCCATAATATTACCTATGTGATGGTCGTATGAACCAGTTCAGCCATAATATTACTACTATAAGTAAACTCCGCGGGTATTTATTTGGTGGTTGTATGAACCAATTCTGCCATAATATTGCTACTATACGCTCCACAGATATGTGGTGGTCATATGAACCACTTCCAGAGGAAGCGTAGGAACAATATGTCTTTTTTTATCGATCCAGTTCTTATTTCAGTTTTATATAATACATGCCTACGTGTTTCAGTATCAACCTTAATGTACTCAATACTCATACGAGTTAATACATTTATAATGACCACGTAGCAACCCTCATTCGGCTCGCGCGGTTTTACCAACTGTTTATTCTACCTTTATTCTGATTCCGACACGGCGATTTCGTGGTTTCATAGTATACTACATTTACCATAATGACCATTGCAAGGTAAATGCTGCAGAGTACGAAAACTAACTTTACAGTTTTGTGTTAAGGTTGTTTTTTAAATAGTTGGTGCACATTAACGATATTTTAATTGAGTCGATCCCGACGTAGAGTAATGATTGGATGGTACATCGATTTATTTTGAGTTCTCGTTTGTGATTGGCGGCCACGATAAGTTTATATTATCTATCTGGTAATGCTTTTTTAATCGTGGCTTTCTGATTTTCTGCGTATTCCGTAAATGGACAAGAGAAGAACGCGGGAGGTTATCTTTTGGCCATATCATCGTAAGTTAAAAGCAATAATTTAAAAGTCATCATTGGCAGATTTAATTAAATTGATTTTGTTAATTGGCTACGTATGTATTTTGTATATAATATTGATACCAATGACGTATCAATATTACAATAAAGTACTGCACTAATTGTAAAACAACTTTCAGACATCGTTACATTTGGTTTACTTACAGTGAATTTATATTTTTATGGCTTTGCTTCCCAGTCAAATGTTTCGAGCATGCAAAAAGTCAAGGCTTAATTTATCATAATACCTATATATGTAGGTATTTAAAGGTTCGTTACACCTAAAGATAGTGTCGTTCGGAAAGATTCCGCGAAAAAGACATACTGAAGGTGATAGGTGATATAAGTACATAACATATATATATATGTACAGTGGGCCAACGAAAATGTTGAGCACTTTAGTACTTTGTCAAATTAAAGAGGTTTCAAATTTTATGACGTTTCAGTCTAAATATTTCTTAGATTTCGATGTGACAAGGTTCTAAGTATGCTCAACATTTTTATGGGCTGACTGTATATATTTTAACAAATGTTTAATATATTTATATTTCATTTGACTCATGCAGATTTTTCATTGTGGCGTGCTATATTTTTATTAGACTTGGATACATCCACCTAAAAAATAAGATGTATACCGAAAATGATGCTTTTAATTATTAATACTTTTATCAATTGTTTTATGGCTATATCTTTGCGCAATTATAATTCTAGTATGAGACCGTTGCATAACTGCTGGGAACAAGATATATTTTTCGACATCTAAACTAAATCATAATCTTATTATGATTGAGATGACATTGCGAGTTTGCGAGCTATTTAGCGGAATAGTAATGTAATATATATTTCTCTAGAGGCTTATCTTGGAATTACGCAAAGTAGCGATCAATTAAGCGCGCGTTATCTTCGCCGCAAGTGTAAAACAATACAGCTGTGTCGCAGCCCCGTTGTCCAGGCACTCCAGCACGAAGACCTTAATCCCCCGAGATCGCCAGATTTGACCCTAATGAGCTCTGTGACAAATGGGCGCGGCCCGCCCTCTACCGGCGATCCGAACTATCCTAACTTCCCTTTGATATCTTTTCGTGAGCGGACTCAAATCTGGGAAATGATCGAATGCGCTATTTCTACTTAGAGATTTAACCCCCTTATTCATAAAAATGTACAAACCTCTGCTAACTAAAATGTGTTTTGTCCCTTTCCCACAAACAGAAATGTCAAAGTGACAGATAAAGACAAACGAATACTAACGGTATTTTAGCTAATGTAGGTTTGATGAACTTTTATAAAAAAAGGGGGTAATTCTTTTATATCAAACCTGTCCATAAAGCAGATATAATTAACTCGTGGTAACTATTTTAAAAGCATGAGTCATGGCGCCAAATACTGTTAACTAATGAGACATAGGTTTTGTTTTGTTTACACGCACTTACTTTATAATTTGATCTGCGTAAGCAGCCTCTCTGTAAACTTCTTATATGCATAATCATATGTAACGTGTATGCGCAAATACATCATAAATCATGTCGCGTGCAACTTTCAGCATTTACGAAACATCAACTCACGTTTTTATTAAAAATATCCGTACAAGGTTAATACCACATTTACTCGAATATCTACGATCTTCAAAGTATTTTAAACAAGTATTTATACTCCCCGTCCTGTTATCCCCGCGGAGGATAAATTACTTGTAATTTCGTACTCGGGTGATACCTGGCTCGGTGAAAAAACACGAGACATAGACGTCTTGGTGCGTCGCAAATTATGGTCATCATCTTCTCATCAAGACGCGAGTGAGCGTTGATGTATGGGGGATGGGGGCTAGAGTAAACAGCGTGTGGATGGAGTACGATGAAATAGGAGTATAAAGTGCCTTTGAAGGTAGTGCCTCTAAGAGATTTTTTTTATGCGATCGATATTTTTCTTACGTATTTAATTCGTTACCTACTCAGCGATAATTAAGTTGATCGGAATCAGTGATTATTTATTATTTTCCAATGCCTGATCATCCCCATAAGTTCCCCTCCCTCCATAAGTTTCCCTTTGATTAGAAGGTCCGTTTCCATAAAAGCTGTATTTACCCTAATTCCTGGGATTAATTAGTTCACAAGAAGACACCGGACTCCTTCAAGAATCAACCTCAATAACGTTAAGATGAGAAAGAGGAATTATACGTGCTAAAGTTAATAGTATTAGAAGATAAGATACCATGGACCTACTAACGAGAATGCCCAGTGCTATTCTAATGCCACTATGATTCTAGATATACCCATATTTAGTTGAATGAATCAACTGACCACTCTGTTTCATGTACATTTTACTCTATATCGTAAACATGAGCACCTCAGCGGCGGTGTGAGTCGGCTTAAAGAGTAAATGGGTGCTCAGCGTTAGGTTTAAAACTGTAAAGTTCATGCCTCGCAAGAAACAAATTACAGGGAAGTGAAATCTGGGCGGTAATGTTACGATGAGCGTATGCGAGGTTATAGGGGAATCGGCGACACTCAAACAATGTCTATCCCTGTCTTGTCTCTGAAAATGCTATACTATTACGCATAGATATTAGATTGCACTTAATTTCGCTGCAAGAACCAGTAATAATCAGATGTCATAGAATACTTATATGTTTCTAATTTAAAATTGATATCAATTCTAAGCGCGCTCGCTGTCACACAATGGAGAGCGAATCACGTTGATATAAAATTGGAACCGTGAAAGAGGTAAAATGGGCAATTCTACCGGTGGAAGTTTTTTGGCATTCAAAGCTTGCATGTAATAATGCCTAAATTGATGAATTTTTACTTGAGACACCTGTTTTTTACCAGGAAATACTCGTACGATAACATGTATTTGTCTGTAGGAATATCCTCTAGGTACCTCTACATAATTCAACTCGCAAGCTAAATGTCGACTCTCTTGAAGGCACCATTTCACACCCCATGTGACGGTTCAGAAAATAAAAGTTTGATCGTTCCGTGGTACTAAAAATCTCACAGGACATCGATATAAATGAAATTCACCTACCTAAACCATTTATCGAGGCGTCTACATATGACAAATGCATATCGATCCTCCCCTCATCACGGCAACCCTATCCATATAATAGCTACCGACATTTTTGTTATGTAAGTATATAGGTAAACACGTGGTAGATTACGGTAAAAGTCGACGCTAATGACTTTTAGGTAACGACCATTGGCCCCTAATGATGGCCGCCGGCCAGCCCACTTTTTTACTGACAATCCGTTTTGGTCATTTTCTCTGCTCCACACTACCGTTTGACGCGTAAAAACTGTACCATTAGGGCCTTTACAAATACATATTTACTAGCTACCTTACTATAAGTAGAAGAAACCTAGGTACCTATTTATTGTAATCCAAAATGCTACGAGTATGTTGTTGTAGGTATTAAATCGGTTTTGTAAAAAGTGTATATATGACCTTTACAGAGACACTTTTGTTATTTCCCAGCAAACTGTTGCAAACTGCCAACGCAAATCCGAGTGGCCAAAAATGATTCCCAGAAAAAAATGGTTAATGATATTGTGAAATAACGCCATTAATGCAAACAGAAGAACAACTGAAGTCAACGTTGTGAGTCTTGTGACATTTTTACTAAACGAAGAGGAATTCAATATAGGTAGTCTGGAGGTCCCGATTTCCAATCCTGGTCAAGGCATTTATTTGTGTGACGGCACGGCACGGATTTTCTATGTATCTATATAATTATATACATCGTCACTTAGTATCCATAGCTTTGCTTAGTTTGGAACTAGGTCGATTTGTGTGCACAAATATTTACATTTATTTTATTTCAATATATAGGTAGCTCTGCGTGTGGCTACAAATACAAACCCATGCATGTCACAGGGCTACAAATACGAACCCACGATACTACGACGCCACTTGACTCGCGGTCCTGAAAGCCTGCCGCTCGCCATTTCTACGTAGGCAACGTCTAGGAGACGTTTTATTTTGTAGCTGACCTAGGTCTTTTTTCACAATTTAAAAAGTATGCCACACGTTGAAGCATGCTTACCAAAGCCTTTTCCCACATTAAGGCACCCACCACTGCCGTGAAGCGATTGTATCAACGCACGTCGTTGCTCGTCATCTCATTCGACACGCATGCGCGTCGATTAGTTCCCGCCACCCGTTCATTGCCACCTTTCTAATATGATTAGGTACTAAGTTTTTTCACACATTTATTGTCTTTGTTATATTTTAGAATGAAGATTTTTAAATCTAGGTGTGAAGCTTTACAGCCTTTCGTATAACGGTTAACAACGTCTTTCAGTCAGTATACTTTCAAAGGAAAAACGATCGAGTCTGAATGACATCGTTTACAAAATACAGATTACATAGTCGGTCACGTTTACATCCCGATAACACTGATTAATTAAAAAATAAGTAGGTAATTGTATTATATGCTAGTAGCCGTCAGAGATGGAGAGACATCGCAAGGGAAAGTCTAAAGTCCAATGCCAAAAACAAATCCGGATGTGAAGATCAGCCGTGTAAAGCATCCAAACAGCCACGACCACTCTGACAAGAGTGTTACGACTGAGAAGAAGAATTGTATTATATCCATACAATCCATGACAGCAATTTTGCAATAGCTCAACATCCTGCACTCAGAAATAATTACTATTCATGCAAGGAGTCCCGATTTCTGGCAGCACTTTTAGAAATAGGTTTTAGTTTAGATTTAGATTTTATTTATAATTATACCTATTCATGCTCATCATATAAATATTTGCCCGGACCAGGATTCAAACTCTGGACCGTCAGTTTCTTGGGCAGTGTCACTAAATACTGGGCTAAAACTATCGTCTATGAAAAAACATACAGAAATAAAATTTGTCTAAACCGTATTTGAAAATGCATTATCTTCTAATATTTACCCACACTGAGCGAAAAAAATACTAATTATTAGTAAGTTTTAGTGAATTCCAAGACAAGGAGATTACATACTAACGGTTACAAAACACAAATTTAGAAAACAATACAAAACAGTTTAGTAGTTACAAGGACAATTTTTTTGGTATTAGTAAATAACTACTATTATCAAAAACTGTTTTGTAACCGTTACTATATTATAATCTCCTTGTCCTGGGATTCACTAAAACTTACTAATAATTAGTATTTTTTTCGCTCAGTGCACCCCCGTTTCCGTTGACAGTCACGAAATAAAGGCACTAGAAATCGAACAGCAATTTTAATTTCGAGCATCTGTCAACTAGTTGAGCCGTGCAGTCATTTGTTTTTACAATACGAAATACTTCAGCAGTTGCAGTGAATTGTTCTAATTACGCGAATCCATTACTGTAATACCTTATAATCATGGGGCAATTTGTAAAAGCCATGTCGGTCGGGTTCCAATGAGGTGTGGAAACTCGCCGTTTTGCGGCGCACTTTCTGTAAGAAAATTTAGGCGTGAGTTATAGGCGGCAGCGATTATACTATTCCAAGTACATACTTATGTATGAAGTTGATTATCAACGTAAAAATATAATGTCAAATTGTAATGGCTTTAGAACTATTAACGTTGTTAATACCAGTACTGCAGTTACTAGAGAAATTCCTAAACTCGTTCTTTGAACAGTGCAAGAGTGAAGTAGTTATTTATCCGTCTTTTTTCCCAACCACTTCATGTTAAGATTGTTAAGTATAGGTGTTTTTTTTTCAGAAATGAGGCTGATAAATCTATCTATGCGTTGAATGCGATCCATAGTCCATACGTAGTATATTTAACAGTCGTCTCAGTCGAACGGTGAAGGAAACTTCTTTTCGGATTATCTTTGCCTTAATAAAGATTGGTTGCGATGCGATATATTTGGCTACGTTGCCTACTAATATATACCTATGATGTTGACGATACAGATAACACATTGACTGTGGCTTTATTCTGGCCTGGTTCCTGAAAGCCATAGTAATGTGTGGCGGGTCGTGTCTACTCCTATTGCCGGGCTCTTATGACTTACCCCAGTCAATAAAAGTGCATTATCATGATGCCGCTGCACTGCGTTGATGGCAGCGGCGACCGCAGCGGTTTAGAAACCGATCGAGCCTCGTTACTTTAATACATTTCCTGTTGCTGTTTACTGGACTTGGGCAATTCGTGGCTATTTTTAATAACCAAAAAATTAATGAGGCGCGCTGTTTCAATTGTCCGTTTTTATTGTGCGGCTAAATCATTGTGAGTAAAGCTCATTTAACTATAGCTACTAGACGATTAACGTTACGCAAGAAATGTATTTAATTTTGTTAATAACTCGTTCACGTATCCTTCCATTAGGTAAAGATTTTCCCTCTAGGCTTTTTCTCATCTGCTTTCCTCACACTTATTCTTACCATCATTTTCGAACGCATACCTACCCAGGTTGTACCACCGCCTGGACCTGCATCGCTCGCTGCCTGTGACCATCTGTCAAAAATATGAAATAGTTAAATACGATTGTATAGCTAAGGTGTAGATTGAACAGATTACATAATTAAGAACTTGACTACGCCGACGTATCATTACCATGAACTCATCCTAAGCAGCTGGTTGGTAGTTGGTTAATTAACGTTTTAAAACTTACGCTAGAACGTCATCTTTAGTTTGGAAAATTACAATTAGAGAGACCATAATACGCAAACTCGAAAACGTCGCGTTTTCATCCCTCTGCTTGAAGAACTTCTTTATTTTGTAATTAATAACCTCTAGCCAAAAAAAATATTTTTCGGAAATGCCATTGTACCCCCAAAATTCCCTCAAAACACAGTCTTAAATCGTCATAGATCCGGCGAGAGTGAAACGTTCTCTCGTCACATATAATTAGTCCGATGACAAACTGCCTCTCAACGTACCTCTCACTCGGATAGGGTTGCATAACGTACGTTCTGTAAACTGATATAACTTCGGTAAGAGTACACCAGTCGTTTATTCAAAGGTCACGTTTGCGGTTGAGTTGAGGAATGTTTGTGTTGCGTTTTGTTTTGGCTATTAACTTTAGATTAGTACGCGTGAGACTTAAGAAACGTCGATCGTCATCTTTTCTTACGTCACGATATTTGTTATATTAGTCGAACCATAGGTCAGAGCAAATTAAAGTATACTAAACCGTAACTATCAGTATTAGCTGCAGCACCCTACTACTCCTTAGTAGAGTCCACAGTCGTCTAGTTTACCTAAATATTTCTATACCTATATTACAAACCCTAAGTACTTTGAATATATTATTTCGTATACGTTGTTGATCTTTATTTTCATAAAACAGGTTGTCTCGTTACATTTAAAAACCAACGGAAATCCTGGGATATTCAAACTCCAATTTTAAATGTGTTTCCAGTGGCATCCCTGGAGCGGTGTCACTAACGAGTCGACAGTGCACGGCCGTTAGCCAAATGCGGGACGACCCGAAAATCCACTTAGCCAGGCGGGAAGCGAATGTAACCGGTGACGTGCCACTGCCGAAATTTTTGCGATTATTTTATGGCATACGTTATTTTTGCAGCCAGCTTCAGCGTTTAGTTGTAAAGTATGACGTGAGCCTGCCAAGTTTGAAAATGTTGAAAGCTACCGCGGTTCTTTTTAAAGCGGAGCGGACATTGACTAAACCGCATACCGTATAAAGAATGACTTTTTATCCTTGTCCTTTCAGAGGCCTTATCTGTATCTCATACTGTTATGAGCACTAACTATGAATAGTACGATATAAAGTCGATCGGAAATGAAAAAAAATGAAAAATTTGCAGTAAAAATTGTTCTTTGGCATAAATTGGAACGCTGTTGAATATTACGTAAACCATACGTGATTTTTGGGGCCATTCCAAAATTCACATACGGTTAATGTAATTTACGACGGCTAAGGTTAGCTTACCCTAAGGTTTGAGATAACCTTCTAACATTTTTTGGAAAGCGAACCATGCAACGATTGCTTTCACCAACTACTTGCTCAAGTTAATCAGATAACTCATCAATCAACAACTCACGTCATCAAAATGCTAATCGTCGTTGCAGCCGAACTACATTACGCTGTTTTACAGCCACAGCCACCGAGGGAGCCCGCGCAAACTTTTAATTGGCAGCCATTAGTACGGGCGGGAAGCACTAAGCGATTTGTGGTGTACCGGCCTGCTCTCCAGAGGTTTTAATTCCTCTCTCACCTCGCCATGGTTATGTGTGTAATTAGATTACAAGCTTGCCAATTTTGACAGCTTGTATATGCCTCGTGCCATGTGCCTCGCCTCGCGTGTGGTTCTTTTTGGGAATGGAAGCCGTTTTCAATTGTCATCTGTGCGGGCTAGTTTCCATGAGTTTCCAGTTATATCATATCAAGGTTTCAACCTGGCGGTATGGAAGATGACCATCTTCTGTTAAGTTTGTATCGTGGTAACAAAATAATTACCAGTGAAACTGGCCAGGCTTAAAAATATTAACTTTTTTAAATTAAACAAATTAATTAAAATTTATCGTTTTCAATAAACATTTTTCTAAATTAATTAATTATTCATATAAATAATACATTGATCATCTATTTGGTTTTAACTAACCAGTTTTACTATTTTTGGTAAGTAATGATATCTATAAATTGTACAGTTCGGATTCGGATTCAGTTGGGTTCAGATGACAAGTGCAGCAAAAGTCATATTTTGCATTTCCCACCTAAATTCCAATTGAAAACGAAAACTTTCATGCTTACATTACTTATATAAAATGATTTTATTTGTAATTGTGACGAAAAATGCATCCGTTGATTTTTGTACAAATAGACGGAAATCATAAAGAACTGCACTCCTATACAAACCGCGTAAGTTGCACTGCACAATTACTAAGGGAGTCAAGGTGTATGAAAAGTCTAAAAAACAATTTACTATTTCTTTCAAATGAGTCGTAGAAAAAGTATTGTATGCAACGGAGTATGAAAATTTACAATCATTCTAATCTTAAACTAATTATGTATGTTGTATATGTATGTGTATGTACTGTGTGTGGTATATCTATGTATGTTTGTTTGTGTGCGTGTGTGTGATAATTATGTAATAATATGTAAGTTAGGTATTTACTAGGAGTGCTTCTGTTTCATCATTTCTGGTTGACTGGTAGAGAATGCCTTATGGCATTAAGTTCGCCTTTTGTACCAGATTGTTACTGTGCAATAAAGTTTAAAATAAATAAATAAATATCCAAAATTTTTTATCCATTCCATTACAACTTTTTTACAGTTATAGTATAACTGATCTAAAAATGCTCGTGGCGTCTTTACTTGCGATGTTCGCCAAGGCTCACATCGCAACCCACGTCACTCTCCTTTTAAGACCCTTGTAATACACCGTATCAAAATAAACTAGAATTAGCAAAATCTAAACTCCAATCATCGAATTCATTCGAGTCGTAACAACTTACCTATTCTGATTCGATTTTATCACACCCTAAAGTTATATTTTAAACCTAGTTAGAAATGTAAGTAGGTACCTACAATTTAAAAATTTCTAACTAGGTATATCAATTTTAAATCCAGTTAGATCTAGACATCATTTTCGCCGTATTAGACACGTATTTACGAGCTAGTAAGATATCTTGGCAGAATTAAAATTCTAAGCGGGTCTTATTATAACTTTATATGACTTTATTCGTATTACAACTAAAAACCGTAAATCGTAAAATAAAGTTAAAAATCGGGTGATAGATATTAATATTGTCCTCGGTTTCCGCAGTTTTTGTGTTACAATATTTCCACGTGATTTAGGCCCGTTTTCATACGACAGCCCATGGAGAAAAACTTTTAAAAACTCGGAACATACTTTTCAAAGGCCTTGCGTCCCAAAAACGTTTTCTTTCAATAGATACAAACAAAGCAATGTCCTCCAACTCTTTAAATGTCTATTTTAGTTCGAAAATTACTCAATTACCGTCTTTCTACGTTACCGAGGCTTTCGTTAACGAGTACTCATTAAACCACAAATCTTCGGCATTGCTTCGTATTAAAACTCTAAAACTTGAACGTTTCAACGTTTGCCATTTGGCGGAACAAAAACTTTCTTACATCACAGCGATTTAAATTCAAGTCTCGAATGCTGAACCGTGTTGTGAGGGCCATTATAGTGAATCGATGCTGTCTAGCAATAGGGTACGAGACGTACATGCCACTTGCTTGTAAGTCTTGTAGAGGAAGTCTTTATAGCCGAAGTGGAAATCTATTAGCCCGATATATCAGGCAAACAAGATAACTTGTTTCCTCTGTAACTAATAAATTCTAATTATAATAACTAATAATATAATTATTTTTTAAGTGTAAGGAATTCTAAGGAAGAGGTTGTAGTATAAAGGAATTCTTAAGCTTACGCACATCATTTATTTTATTATTCTATAAAAGACCACCTTTTTTAAATTATCAAACTAACAACCTCTGCTTTTATTTTACTTCAAATCTCTAAGAGTGTTTCACATGATTTGAATTTCCCGCAGTTTTTCCCGAAGCGCGTTTAGCGTGGCGCCAGTTCGCAGATTTTCCGTCGCAACCCCTAGCGAGTGAGGGATGGTTTTAGTTCAGCGCGGAACGTATAGATGGAACCGGCGAATGCCGCAGCGAGTGATTCCCGCGGGAGCGATTAGATGTCGTTAGTGTGTTGTTAAAAATGGGTTTCACTTTGTTGTGAATAAAAACAGTGTTGTAGTTTTAATGGATATGAAATGAGTAGCGTTTTGCACAAGGCAGATTAATAAGAGAGCTTTTAATGCCTTTTATTGTTTGAGTCACACTTGTAGATAGTTCTGATATAACAGTAGTTTATTTTATGCAACAGGTACCTACATATTGAGAGGCATTAAAACTCGAGTTTGTTTTATGAAACGAGCCGAAGGTGAGTCACAGTTCACAGGAGTGTTTTAATACCTAATTATGTACAGTTATACCATGACACTACTTTATCTACACTCATATTATAAATACTCTAAGATGGATTCAGAAGCCGAAGGCAAATTACCTGCATTGCTACCAGTGCTACGTAACATTTAGAGGTAATAATCTAATATATACGTACAAATTGAAATCAGAAATAATTCAAAACAAAGATAGAACATATATATTTAAATAAATAAATAAATATTTGTGGAAAATCTTACACAAATCAACCTAAGTAGTCCCAAACTAAGCAAAGCTTTATTTATTATAATATTGGTAAATAAATAAAATAATTGTATTAAGACAACAATTTTTGCACAATAAATAAAATGGCGGAAAGGAAATGGTGAAATTACTGGCAGCTATTAAAAAAAAACATACCGAGCTGACGTTTTGTATCGACTGCATTTGAATTTTCAGTGACACTAGAAAAGGTTTTGTATGATGTTCAAAATTTGAAATGTTTTACGTTATCAAATAGGAAATCGTAATAACTGTATTTTATGTTACTGCTGTAACCTTCTACCACAGATAAGGAAAATTTCATACCTACATTGATTGTCATAATGCTGGTCATAAAGTACCTACGGCTTTTGAACGCATTTTAGTGGATTTATGATATGTGTGTATATAAAATGTAAAACATAATCAATTTAACTTAACAGCGTATTGTTATAAAAAGGCGGATATTCTTCAATTCATTTACAATACAATACATTATATTAAAGTTTTTCATTTAACCCGATATTCATTTTACTTTCATCAATTGCAGTATTTTTTTTAATACCAAAGCCGCACGTAATATTTTTGTAGAATCGTGTACCTACATTGGTTTTCCTTCATAAAAATTCCAAACAACCCTAATTGATTTGTAAGTACTTAATACCCTCAAGAAAGCATTGCCGGCATGTTAGAACATAGCAATATTAAAGAGCTCCAGTTTTGTAACCGCAGGCGGCAGGTCTAGGCAGTCGACGGCTGTTCGAGATTAGACACGCTCGCCGGAACAATTTTTTAATATCCCCAAACAAGGAAGGCGGGACGTTTCGGCTTTGGAATACTATGGATAAGATTTCTATTAAAAGCTTGATTCAAAAAAAACTCTTTGTAATAAAACCCGAATTATTTATAATGAAAACTCCCTGGAGTCTCAGACATTGAAATGTAATAACGGGTCACTCATGACTTAGACGTCTTTTAGTGCTAGACGCGCGGCCGGGCTTTCGCGACTGGATCTCATGATTAAGGATATTGGTCCGAAACATGTCGAGCGATATTCGGCCTTAAAGACGTGAGTGAGCCTTTTTAATAAAACACACAAATACTGAATTATCCAATTCTATGAGCAAAACGTCCATTAGTTCGTTTTACGAATCATATAATATACCTACACTACCTACAGTCAACTATAATAACATTGAATAATCGGCTAACATTGAGCTTTTTTGTAATCGCGATTATTTGGGAAAAGTAGTGTTAAATCGTAAGAAGTGTTGAATTTATATGCCTACATGAGATAAATACTAAATGTTAAATAAACTAGTGTTGTAAAATGTTAAAATTTTTGTGACTGCTGTTTTTATGGTCGTTCAATGTTACCCCAACATTCAAAGTTAGCCTGATTTTTTATTTAGAAATCAAACACATATTTTATTTATACCCAATAGACCTCTAAAATCGCTAAAAATAACCAAAGATAAGCACCTAGAAGGTCTTTTTAAAATCCACTCCACTCGTCTTTTTAAACTAAGCGTAAAGACACTGAATTCGCGTTAAGAGCGTATTCGCTGGAAACGCCGTGTTTCCGCGTTTTACCACGTATTCATTACAGAAAATCTCAAAAACGGTATAGTTTTTTGTAACACTGTTTACAGACCCGTGAAGAACAACTTATCGACTACGGGAGCTACAGTCAAAACATTTTTTACAAACATTTATTAAAGAAACTCGAGCACTTTTCACACACTCGATTTCGAAATATTCAAAACCATGTCGTCATTCAAACCTGTTTATTCTGTAACCAATTGAAACTAAAATATGTAATACATACAGTTAGATGCACCGAAAGACGGTCTCTTTCGCCTACTGTCTGAAAATACACAATTTAAAATTTGGTTTAACTAAAAGAGCCACGGAAATATCCATATTTTTGGCAAACTTCGCTGCATCATATTGTCACTTTAAAGCTAATAAAAAGGTTTTTAACTATGCTATTGGGGTAAAATAACTTCTATTCTACGATATTAAATAATAAAAAGTAACAAATGGGATATAAAAATATTAATTTTAATCGATTTAAAACAGACCTTTTTCTCATAGACTCGCTTGCTGTGACTCAGTACCGGCCCAGCGGCCATCGGAGGAGGACGTATATATCGTTTTTTTGTGGCTCTTCACAAAGCTACCGTAATTACTCTCAGGAAACCAATAAAACATGTGACCTCCGATTAGGCGTATTTATTAAGAACGACACAGTCAGATTATACTGGGGACTAATCGTGATCTAAATTGAGACAAGTTATGAATGGTACGCAACCGTCAATTGATTGTCGACTAACAACTTTGATACTTGGTTGATTTCATATATTTATTATTGTATTTGGACTAGAGTTTTTTGAACTATAATGCTTTATTTTGATAAGCAATTATGTATGAATATAGCCAGCTACCAGAACTAGTGGTACAACCTGGAAAGTAGCAATAGCAACTAGAAGTTAATAAAAGTATAATAACTATAATATGTAGTGACTCATGGTAAATACAAATACAAAGTACAAATACAAATGCGTTTAATTTTCATACATATGAAACAATGTTTTTATAAACATGGTATATTATTGTGTATAATATCCCTTTTAATACATGGTATTAATAGCAAATCTGGCGCAAATGAACAATGCTAGCTTGAAATTGAAATATGTGCTTGGAAATTCTTTTTTAACCTGGCTGTGCCCATTAAAGCGATAGGAGTGCGCTGTTTGAGGGTGTCCTGGGGAAAGAGCAGAGGAAATCTCCGATACTACCACGCGGGCGGCTTAAACATAGAAATACTCTGAGAGTTTGCGCTCCAGTTAGCTTGGTTGAGCGGTTTCAACCGAATCTGAAGTGTGGCTTGGAGAAACATAGTGTAGACCGGGAATGAGTTACCATTACAAATACAGATAGTTAAAGAACCGGCCAAGTCATTGTCGAAATACGCACATTTAGGACCACGCAATCACGAATTAGAAAATTCAGATAAAATATGTCGACGAGTATCCGTACTTGGGCCAATAAGCTTCTTTCAGCCAAAGACAGGACAAGGAAGTTGAAAGACGGATCCAAAATGCTTGGAAGAGCTATTGGGCTTTGAAAGATTTTTGAAGGGAGGCCTTCCGGTAGCTCTGAAGCGGAGGCTCGTCGACATGTGCATTCTGCCTGTTCTAACCTACGGTGCACAAACATGGTCACTCACCGAGACCAAATTGAAGGTTTACCAACGGGCAATAGAGTGCAGCATGCTGGGAGTCAAACTGATCGACCGTGTTCGTGAGATGTGGAGCGTTACGGGTAATAATGATAAGACGAGACTCGAGGAAATACTGATTAACACTGATTTATTGAGTAACAATTACACTGCTTTTATACTAACAGTTTGGTATGCGAAATAGAACATATGGTAATACTATCTTCTTGGAATCAATATCAAGGTCTCTCGCATTCCTTTGTTCTGAGAAAAGGTACAAAGGTTAATATTAGTTAAGTTTCCATCAGATGTGTATCAGCTGTGATCAGCTGAGTTATTAGGGTGTGACATACACCACAGCTTCCCCGTTTTTTTGAGACAAAAAATAGTAAAATACATAACTACTATTTTTTGGCTATAGTAAACTTAATTAACTTATGTCTATGGTTTACATGTTTTCTTAAAGTAACTTAAGTCTATGGTATACATGGTGTCTTAATATATCTTAATGCTACTTAGAATGTTTACATTACTTGTTCCTTATATGGTAGGTGGTATGCGATCAGATGGATTGGCATAATCGTTTAAGCATCGTAATGTACTTAAATTTAGAAAGGAAACATTGTTATTATTTTTTTCTTTGTAGTTAATACACTTATTAATACTATATAAGATTATACATTTATTCAAAAAAAATAAGTAATTAAAAAAAAATTAAACTAAATATAAATGAACTTATTACTAAATTAATATTAATTACGAAAAATTAAAGTAATCTCATAATAATTATTGACATTTTTTTTTTCAAACAGAATGAGAAATATTTATTAAAATGGATACAGTAAACAAATTAAAACTAAACTAAATCTAAAGATACAAATTTTCATTATCTATACTAATTTAATATAACTGGAATTGAATGCACGCTTTGATGACGACGCTTGTTTTGTATATGGTATTTTCTTTTTTTATATATAATTATATATTTTATAATACATAAATTATGGTATTCTTTTATGATAATACCATTATTAGTTTGTGTTTACGACGTTGCACCATGTCGTTATTTTTCTTTTGTTTGTTATATATATTTTTTTTTTACCATAATAACAAACATTGTGTACATCAATATTTGTCATTATTTTTTAATTTATTTTGAACCATTTAAAAATAGTCATTGTGACTTGCAAGTTATTTTGTTCTCTATTTATTTATGCGCATCTACTGTAATCTTTTATTTCGACGTCATATTTCTATATATATATATTTTTTAATTGTCACTTAGTATTTTACTTGTGACATAAAGTGTGCAATTGGGCATCACTTGTTGCTAAGCTTGCTAAGCTTGCTAAGGTAGTAAGGTACACGGCATGCATTATTTTATGGTCGGCCGACCCTTAATTATAACTCAGTAATACAAGGATTTTACTTATACATAAACTGTATACATAAGCGCGCGTAAATACCATTTAGAGGTAGGTATATACCTTTCAGACAGTGCTTTTAACACTACATTATAAGTACTATGTGTCCAAGAACTTGCACGATTGATGCTCGATCGAATCATGTTCAAGGTTTCAAGGATTTGCTGCCTGCCTTGTATTTCTGGTGTACCTTGCTAATAATTATGTATCTACCTACTCGCTCAATGGCACCTCTCGGGTTTACCACTGATTGCGGCGGGACACGATTTCTATATTTATTTAATCCTAGTCATAATCGTCCTCCTACGTAATCTCAGGATTTGGCGTAGGCACTAGTTTTTACGGAAGCGACTGCCATCTGACCTTCCAACCTGAGGGGAAACTAGACCTTATTTCGATTAGGCTTTTGTCAAGTAACTAAATGGGCATCTTGACTGTTAGTAATTCTCAAGCCTCTAACTTGGCTTAACAACTGCTATCATAGACAGCTGTTGGATAAATGGCTTAACGTGCATTCCAAAGCACGGGAGCGCTCAGTTAATAAGCACTCAAAGACAAATAATGAAAGTTGTTTAATATGACTCTATGACTCGCCTATCATCGTTATCACTTACTTTTGAGACACCTTTAATTATACATACTCGGGATCCGTACCCGGTTTTACATTTATTTATACATTGAGCTATACTCGTAGCTAATAATACACGCGGTGTCGTCATTATATAGTATGCCATATGCATACATTTTTATTTATTGTGCCTTGCAAAACATACCTAATTCTCTCGCGGGGAAAGCTCGTTCCGTACGCGATTGAGTACTAGATTCGACACTGTTAGTAAGGATGGCGAGTATAAAATAATATTATTCTGACTGGTAATTCAGTCTGTTTGTCTCATTATTTCGTTATAGTCTCGTTTATTGAAACTTATTTAATTCAGGCTAATTATTTGGTTTTTAAGAATTTCCACTATTCTTGGTTGATCAGACCTGTCATAGTTGGAATCCTTTTTGTCATTATTTTAAAACTATTCAACATTCTAGTATATTATTTTAATATTTTATTTTTATATTCTGGGAATCTATTTTTATTTTGATAAAACTGATCCTATATTTATGCTCGATACGTCTGTGTGTATCGTGAACGTATTGTAACTCGAGAAGTCCAGATGTTGTTGTACAGGTGGACTGTTTTAGTTGCTATTTTTAAATTTGTAAATCTTAATCATATTATCACCTCGTCATCAAGCGGCATTATTTCTTATTTACTTAATTATTTATAACATAAATTGGTTTAATACCATAAAGTTTACACATTATTAGATTAAAAAAATATTACTTTTTTAACAATTTGATAAAATTAATTATTATCGTTCTTTATTATTAATTAAAATTTTACTTTAAAAAAATCTACGTCACTCAATAGTTAAATATTTTTTTTAAACATACTACTTAGATTGTAGTAAAAGCTTTATAAGTACCTTAATTAATTACTTCTTCACGTGGATTGATGGTCAGCTGGTGATCAGCTGTCTGGCTTTTATGGACCTGAAGTCATCTGTGTGGTATCAGCTGTTGAACAGCTGGACCTGTGGTAGCGGCGATGGGGCTGATGCTGGTGACGCTCTGTTCTGGCTTATTCGGCTTCAGTGGAGCTGGCTGGCTGGCGCAGTGGATCTGACTGGCTGGCGTAGCGTAGTTGAGCTGGATGGCTGGCGCAGTGCGCCGCCAGTACGGCACAAAGCCGCACTGACACTTGGTTCTTCCTCTAATAACGTTGGCAATGCGGTGCTGAAGCGGCTGACGTTGGTGACTATATCAGGGCTGCCTTGAGCAGACCGTCTGGAAGGGTCGCCATGAGAGGCACCCTCCACTTAGTTGTTCGGCATTGGAAGGGTCGCCATGAGATGTGCGGTGCTCTGGCAGAGTCGCTGATGAAGTGACCTGCTCTCAGTATCTTGGTTCTGGCACTTGTTCACTAATTCAGGGCTGCCTGTGGCAGCCCGCCTGGCAGGGTAGCCATGAGATGTGGAGCGTTACGGGTAATAATGATAAGACGAGACTCGAGGAAATACTGATTAACACTGATTTATTGAGTAACAATTACACTGCTTTTATACTAACAGTTTGGTATGCGAAATAGAACATATGGTAATACTATCTTCTTGGAATCAATATCAAGGTCTCTCGCATTCCTTTGTTCTGAGAAAAGGTACAAAGGTTAATATTAGTTAAGTTTCCATCAGATGTGTATCAGCTGTGATCAGCTGAGTTATTAGGGTGTGACATACACCACATTCGGAACTCTGTGCTGCGCTTCAAAACTGGTATTGCAGATGTTAGAGCTGGAGGATGTTGGAGCAAGACTGCCAGGCTGCAATGGAACTGGGCCGGCCACGTCTGCCGTATGCATCCACGGAGGTGGGCAAAATTAGCAACAGAGTGGGTTTCGCAATATGCTCGGAGACGACGTGGCAAGCCGAGGCAGAGGTGGCGGGATAACCTAGACACATTTCTAAACGACTGGCCCGAAACAGCTCAAAGCCGGAACGAGTGGAAGTCGAGGGGAGAGGCCTTTGTCCAATAGTGGGACACCTTTATAGGCTTAGGAAAAAAAGGTAAACATTTCATCGCCAAATTTCAGGTTCATATGTGATTTATGTCCACAAAAATCACCTTTTTCCTTTGATGCAATTTTTAACTTCCTATTCTTCATATACTTCTTTTATTTTAATATACGATGTTTATCTACACAATAACGGTAGTTTTATCCTTTACCGTGGACTTTCACGGCACTTAAGTCGAGGGTCTTATGTTTAGATTAAAGTTTCTCCGAATTGAAATCATCATCATCATCAGCCTATCTACGTCCCACAGCTGGGCACTGGCCACCTTTCATAGATGAGAGGGATTGGGCAGTAGTCCCCACGCTGGCCCAGAGCGGGTTGGGGACTTCAAATACAACTTTGAATTTCTTCGCGGATGTATGCAGGTTTCTTCACGATGTTTTCCTTCACCGAAAAGCTAACGGTAAATATCAAATGATATTCCGTGCTCAAATTCCGTAAAAATCTCATTGGTACGAGCTGGGATTCGAACCCACGACCGCCGCTTGACAGCCGCATGCTTGAACCACTGGGCTACCGTAACTTGAACTAATAAATTGCTTGAAATTATAAAGCCGAATTGAAATACACACACAAGGGGCTCCTGCGGATGCTCTAAGGAAGCGTCCTTTTATATATTTGCTCCTGTTACTGGCTACACCTTGAATATCATTTCCGATTGCAGTTCTCTTGCTAACGGCAAGCATGCACTCGCGTAGGCATAACTTGGTAGCCAGGGTTACACACCTACCACTACTGACAGATCGATCAAAACGCTCGATGACATCATTATCCCCAATGGCGAGAACCTTGTAAAGGGCCGAGAAGGACATAGTTAGCAAGACTAAGATAGCCTTTCCACCAGAGCTATGCTATGCAGCTATGCTGCGAGGATGTTATAGTTTTCCGTTTAAACCAATGCTATGTTATGTGAACATATGATTGGTGGATATCAACGCATTCATAGCAATGACACAACTTTGATGGAAAGGCACCCTAAAACTTGAAAGCCGCCGCCATGTTCTTCACGTTGTCTCTTGAAAAGATTCGATCAAGACGCCTCAAGACACTCTCGTTAGATAGCTGGTCAAATACGAAGTATTGATGAATCATAGGTATAAGTAGGTAGGTACGAGAATATACTTATTTCATTGACTTGTATTTTCCTTCAATATTACAAAACGCATGTGGATGATTTTCCCACTAATTTATCTTCAACTGATTATATTTTCACATTCAATAGTAAGTCTGATACAAAAAAGATAATAATATGAATGTAGTTGTATATCCCTAAACACAACATTTTCGCTGCAAAAGTATCAAGGCTCATACACACACTATACGGCAACTTGTTACAGCATACGAAGATACATGACAGATATCATTGTATACCTTATTGCACTATATAAGGGTTTAAATTTAAATGAAAAGTTATGTGCGATAGTGTTGTTACGAACACATTGGAACGGACCGTGTACAGTGCTCGTTTGTGTGCAGCGAAAAACGTCAAAAAATACCTAGATTTGACTTGTGCCCGGCAACGAAAGCACTCTTAAATATTTGACATCTGACAACAGTGACAACTGACATCAAGTGTTCAAAGTTTTCGGAGGGGGCATCTCCTGTCCCTTTCGCGCAAAATGTACCTACCTTCGTCTTCATGAAAGTATCGTCATTTACTATGACTCTAGAGATTAGTGACGTCATATTAAAACAGTTATATTATAACCGTCATTTTTGAGATATTACTGTGATTTCCATCATTTGGTATATTTTTGATGTTGTTTTTTATAAGTATACCTACTTAATAATAACAATTTGAGTCAATAACCATATTTATGATTGATTTTACTGAATTTTATTAACGTCTTATCCACACAAACACACGCCCGGTCGGCGCGGCACGGCACCGGAGCGACTTTGACAGCTCTAGGAGTTTCGCCGACATTTACATACAAATGCTACACTTGCCGCTGTCAGCTGCCAATGTCAACAATATTAACCTCCGTTTACTCGTTATTTATCTGTGTGTACATGACCAATTATTTTTAGTCGACTTTGTAGAATTACGTACATATTTATATTGTTTGCTAAAGGTACATAAATTACCTGCATATTTTACTTTTATTTATTTTTTAACATGACTTCATTAGTTCAAGAACTTGACAGGTCTAGTGCCTTTTTAGGATTCCGTATTATTTTTCTCAGAATATAAGTATACTTAAATAGATGCAGATATACTAAGTACCTACTACTAAATTATTTGTGAAAAATATAGTTTCTTGCTAGCTGCAGATGGCAGATTATCTGGCGTTAAATAAATTCAAACCTGTTATTTATATCTTAGCAAGTTAGAAAGTGACATCATCTGGTTAACACTTACAAAAGGGAATAACAATAACATGTAATGAATATTTTTATGATTGTATACAGGCGTATTAGTTTACGAAGCAAATGTAGGGTATCTATCTACTGAGAATATCAGAATGACATGCATACATAAATACATAAACTGAAAGTGCCACTTTTAGCATTTGTAGGTTTTGTATATAAACATGGATAAAATGTCATATTGCAGTGATAGGATATAGTTTTTCAAATTCAAGGGTGGCAAAATCATTACCCCTCCTGTCCCGCGAGTTCCTCGCAAAGCTTCAAGAAGCCCGAAATATTGAGAACATGTTTAATTTTTCCCAACAAAAGGCAACGCGGGGTGGTTTCACAAACACGGATTTGCAATTAAGTTAGGGCCTGATTGGCAGGTCGTTAGTCAACGCCGCGCTGAATGCGCGTCTCGGGCTGGCTTCACCTCGATTATTGATGGGTGATGCCTGGGCCCGTGGTTTCCTAAGTAAACGTCAGGATAATAGGGCGGTTGAGTGTTTCTGGCGCGTATGCAGAGTATTCTACCGCCTAGGTATCTGGCGACCCAACCATACGCCCATCTATGCGTTTCCCTAGAATTTTCTTGCCTCGCGCAACCAAACTATGGAGTAAACTGTCGCCTGCGGTATTTCCGGACCGATATGACCTTCAAACTTTCAAGAAAAGAGCGTACTCTCATCTGAAAGGCCAGCAACGCACTTGTGACTCCTCTGGTATTGCAGGTGTCTATGGGTGAAGCTAATCATTCCCATCAGGCGCGGTCCGTATGCTCGTTTGCCCCAAAAAATAAACGCAGTAGAGTACAGAAGAACATAATTGATATGGCGTCCGTCAAAGCTCTTAAGTAGTTGACCGAGAGAGTATTATACTCGTAGCTTGATCTGCGCGCCTAATTACTTGGTTGCAATTTTCAATAAGTACTACGTTTGAAACGAGAGTAATATTTCTGAGTTATAAGTAGTAGTCAGCCAGCAACAGTAGTTGTAGTAGAACTGACTGTAGTCTATCTTGGGTTAACTTTGACGGCTGATTATGTGTCTGAGGTAGAATTGCTTGTTAATCTAGTGAAGCTGCTATTTTTGTCATTTTTGTTTGAATTGGCTTTGATGGCTGATGTTTGGGTCCATGATATTATTAGAGCATGTTTATTTACCTTTACACCGAATTTAACAGCTGCATTCGTAAGGTGACAAATATGTTAATGTTTTACCGCGACATGATAAAGACCTCTGTCATTGGTGGATCTAGTATAAGACCAAAGACGCACTAAACGCCAAAAAATTTTTTTGCTCCATTAATTTCAGTAGACCGGTTTTTAGTTACCTGCCTACCTTATAACCTGGTTTAGATTTTGATTAATACCTACTTTAAGATTCTGTGATAATGATGCAACCAAAAACTTGACGAACGTGACTTTTTATACCTGTTCCACAAGGTCTGAAACTAAAACATCTAACAAACAGTTTTAGTGATGGGTCACATGATTTACATTCATCCAGTGTCTTCCCAAGAAAGCTACGAGAGAATAGCAATAATTCGCCTTCTTGTGTAATGTTATTTCACCTTTTGTCACATACCGCACCGTTCATTTATTACACAGAGTCACACATTTGATTGATTACTGTTCGGGCGAGTAGATATCGGGTACATTAGTGTATTCGCCGGCGATATCATTTTCGTGGGCTCCTCCTTGCACCCCTACTTCAATTATGGATAAGAAAATGCGTGGAGCCGTAAAAAAATATTTTTTTAAATTAAACATTGCACTTACAGACTACACTTGCACACAAATCATGTTGTAAAATGCAAAAACGCACCTACTTAATATGCATATTAATATAGTTTTGAATGTAGATTGCAAACGTTTATAATTGCATTATTAGGATCAGGCTTCTTGTTTGACATCTTTACTCTGAAATAGGTATGTGCTTCAAATACCGTTAAGGCGAGGGGTGGGGTAAGCTATCTCCATACAAACTTTGTGCAAGTTTTTCTTCGTTTGTGTTTGCACTAAAGTTACGGTTTTGTTCAGTATAAACCTGTAGGTTTATTTCTTAATTTATTTGTATTTTTTAGTTTTTTGAAATTTTTGAAAATTTCTTCTTCAGTTTCTTCGTAAGTATATCCAATACTTACAACAAAAATATATGTATTCCGGAATGCCAAAACTAACGAATAAAACGTGCACAATGTTTGGAAAATGCCTTGCCCTACCCCTCGCCTTAATTAAAATAGGTGTTATCCCAATTTTATTTTGAAAATATTCGATATTCATCTTTAAGCTAACAGGAATACTTGCCTTGGCATGAGTGTAAACATTCCATTATTCAATTTACATAGGTAGTTGTGAAAGCAAATTGTACTAGTTTTGAGTGTGATAATCTAGAGCTAGAAGTTTACCTTTATGTGCAACTTGTCTTTGATTGTTATTCTAATCACTAATGTATGCCATAAGCCATAAGTGTGAATTGTTTGGTTAGGTACATATAGAAGCGTTTACAACGGCCACTGATGTAAAAATAAATGTACTGTGTTCTTTTTGAGGTGTGCAATAAAGAGTATTTGTATTGTATTGTAAATGTTGAAAAACTATAAACTTATAGATACATACAAGGTAAAATATAATTTTCTTCGTAAATAAAGCATAGGTACAATTTGTATAATATCCTAATATAAATATAAATGTAGTAATTTAATGTGTAGTTTACTCTTTATGTGCATTGAAATTTTAATAAATCTAACCTATGAACTATAGTGAATAAACGATAATATTTACGTATTGTTTAATATTCCTCAGAATTATACGCATTAAGTAACTAAAAGAAGCGGCTCTATGCAGCGCTATTCCGAATGCACGAAGCACCAGTCAAGGCGGAATGAATAACAAAATTCATACAGAGTTTACTAAGTAGTTAGTTATAATAATAATACTATTTTTTATTAAATTCATAAACCTTTAAATATATCAACGATTACTCTAATTATCCATACAATTAAATATAAAAAATATAGGGGGCAATCTAACACATATCGATTTAGCTCAGCAGTAAGCTCTTAAGGCTAGCTTGTTGCTTGAAAATTAAACCTAATAAAGCCAAATTTAGGGTTGATAGCCATATTAATAGTCATTTATTAATAATATTATCAATATTACATGTCATTGCATTGTAATGTTATTAAATTAAATTATAAGTACAGGATTAATAAAATTCAAATTACAAAATCATTCATTATTATCATTATAAGTAATTTAAAGTTGTTGTTAATTATTAGATAAATCTATTAGATACATCATGTAAATAGGAAAACTTGTGTGCACAGTGCAGTAAGCTCCAAATATACAATGTAGACATTGGCATAAGTTAATGTTAGAAAAAGGGTACATACACTCTAAATGTTGCACCAACTGTAATTTGACACCGGAAAACAAGCTTCTTCTATTTGCTTTTGGAACATAAGTCGTGGCCCGGTGCTGGTATGCAAATCTATGTTAATCTGGTATTTTCGTGTTTAATTTTGCTTGGCCACATTTCTCGAATGAATATCGTCTCGTAAATCAGTCGTCGCTGTTTTTCTTGGAGCCACTGCGTGTTTTGTTTAGTATCACGCACACCGGACCGTTTTGCTTCGGATGGTGATTTACAGCTCCTGAATTGTTTCACTAGTTCGCTGAATTAAAATGGAATAGGGATGTTGACTCAAAAAAAATACTTTTTACTTCAATAGAAAGAGGACATAAAACTACGCCAAATAATGAAAATCCTATTCAAATATCTCAAAAAATAACGAAGCTACAACGGTTAGAAGAATGTTCGTAGTTAGAGAAATTGCTACTCAGTAGTGACGTCACTGTTGAGTAGCGCCATAGTAAATGACGATCGTTCAATACAAAGGTGCGTTTTGCGGAAAAGCGACAGAAAATACCCACTCTTCAAACTTTGAAGACTTATAATTACGTAATTTTCTTTTAATTACTTTTTTCGCCATTTGATTGAGAATTTGAGCCTTTATGTAGAAAATTTGGATTTATTGATTTTCTTTTATAGTGTCATTATTCCTATTGTGCTCAAGGACTTCAGTCTGTTGATAAAAAGATGTTAAGCGGTATCATTAAAATAAAATCGCTAAATGACGATTCAGCAATCTCAGGTACGGTATTAAACATCCATCTATGTATGTCCCAACGTCTACTGTACCATGGCCAACACAGTGAACTGACCATTCGTGCACTTTATGGGCATTGTAATAAGGGTCACGAGGGTCAGTTAACTGTGTTGATGTTTGTACGTAACAGAAACGCTGTTTGTATGATGTGTGGAGATAAATACAAAATGGTGACGTCATACATTGTTATTGTGCCTTTTTTTGATCTTCGTGTATTTTAAAATCTTTTAAATACTAATAATATTTGCATCCCACCGTAAAACAGATTTTATTGTTAGTAACGTTCGAACTTATAATGTAAAGTATCTTTGGATTTGACGAAATTAGACTTTAACGTCATGGTAATAGAGACCACTCCACACGCCTTCGTCAATTGCAAGAGGTATTACTCATTCTTAATATTAAGACAACAATGTCGCGTTCTCCTATCCATTACGAATGCACGTGTTTATTCGTTTCTGTATTCTTTTCCTGTCGGTAAGTGTAGGTATATTTGTAACATTAAGGTCCCACTAGACAGTCATACATGACAGTAAGAGATTCTTAAATAACATGTAGGTACATAGTAAACCATAGTTATAACGAACGACGAATCCTCAAGTCAACAAAGGGTCAGCAACGCCCTTGTGATTATTCTTGAGTCACAAGCGTCCATAGGCTTCTGTTCTGACGATGTCTGCTTTTTATTTTTTTATACAACGACGGTGGCAAACAAGCGTACGGTCCACCTGGTGGTAAGTGGATACCACAGCCTATAGACGCTCGCAATTACAAAGGAGTCACGTGCGCGTTGCCGACCCTTTATTATCAGGCAGGCATTAAGCCTGTTTGCCACAGTCATTGTCCTACTCTAAAAATAATTTCTAAAATTGTAAAGCCGTTTTTAAGCGCTCCATATGACACGGAGGGAAGAGTAATTATTGTTATTCTAATGGTTCTACATTCCCCATTGTAAGGAGTCCAGCATCGAAGCCTTGATTAATGGTTGTGCAGTGAGGGGCAGCGCGCGCCGGGCACACAGGGAGCGCGTCATTTTATTTTTTTAAATTTATTTCTCACTTTTTTTTTAAACTACGACGGTGGTAAACAAGCATACGGTCCACCTAATAGTTAGCGGACACCGCAGCATATAGACACAGATCTAAAAAAAAACATGCATGCAAAAAAAAACTTAAAAACTACTGCAAAATTTCGCCAAACTGCGGTGCAGTTTGTTGGCGAATAGCTTTTACACTCCTTCTTTGCTTAATAAATGTTATACTACTTATAAGGATTTAATTTTTTTATATCTTATGATTTAATTTATAAGGTGCATATTAAGTTAAATGCGTCAAAAGTCAACGCGTATATGGTAATCATTGTTTTATGGGACATTACTTGCTACTCTTGCTAGTTGCTATAGGTAGTTCTAAAAATTATGTACATAATAAAGGTCGGCATAAACGAAATTAAGTATTTATTAATCGTAGGTATGGAAATTACAATACAATACAATACATATTCATTATTATTTATTAATCACCAAAAAAAAACAAAAATTATTTCGGACCGTGTGATTTTCGAGAAGACAATGTTTTATGTGTTCCGAATACTGTGTCTTTTTTTCGTATCCGTTTGTCTTTTGTGCAAAAATAAAAAAAATCTTTCGTTCTTTCTTTCTGCACTAATACGCACCGGTGAATTCTGTGGGTGAATCAATGCTCAGTACAGTCAGCATCCAAAGTAGCTACGAATACGAAGAAGTCAAAAGTTCTTATTCCCTTGTAATAAATACTTTTGACGTCTTCATATGCGTAGCTACATTTGATGCTGACCGTACAAGAACGATCAGCGGAGTTTGTGAAGTGAACATGTAAGTTTCTCTCCATAACCTTATTTGGTACCGACGTGGTATAAGTCTTTATATAGTGTTTATATAGGTATCGTAAATATCGTAATTATTCTGATAAGTACTTTCATGTATAGCAAAAGATTTTTAGACAGTTATAATTTATTTAGGTACCTACCAAAGTTAAGAAAAACATTTGATGTATGTATATATAACTACCAAAAAGAGAACGCAAAACGTATGAAAATTATGTCACATTTTAATAAATTAATATCTGGCATTTTCCCGGGCATGAGACCTAGCTAGATCGATTGTTCGTCCCCGAAAACCCCCACATACCAAATTTCATCAAAATCGTTAGAGCCGTTTCCGAGATCCCCGAAATAAATAAATAAATATATAAGAATTGCTCGTTTAAAGATATAAGATTTAAGAAAAACCTATTCTATCAAATAAACCCAAAAATATGTTTTTTTCTATTGCTCCCAGTGTAACTGGCCAGCGATGATATCGCCGCATAATGCCGCGAGAGATTATACCCCGCGTGTTTGCACCGAGGCCTATAGAGCTGGACTCGGGCTTCGGACCCCCTAAACACTGATAACAGCTGATCAACGATTTATTTTTAATCGGTTGTGAATAGCAAGCTTACTGTTCACTACACATATATACCTACTCACCTCAAAATATACTTACAGCTAACCTAACCTAACCAGCTAGTTGAGGTAGGTAACTTATCAAAATTACGCTAATCGTTATAAGCAGAAGGGTGACTACATAACGTTTTCAAGCGTGTATTTAAGGCTGATCTAATAGTAGGTACCTAGATTAGTTACCTTGCGCGGTAAAATAAAAAAAAAAGCAACAGATAGCAGTTATTTGATGCCAGAGTCAAAGGCGAGGGCGATGATTGCTACTTTAGGACCAGGTGTAACATAAATGTTATTTTCCATAGCTATTAACGTTTATCTAACGTAAGTTTGACACAATCAACTGTTAGAAAATTGTTAACTGGGATATTCGGAAGTTAAAACTAGTTCGCTAGGTTCAGACGCGTAGTTAGCGTTCATTTGATTACTGGAGCTATTTCACGGTTTAAAAATATTTTGTAACGATTAAGATTGTGTTTTACTGCTTTGTTGACGTAATAGATTTGCATGCCATATCATTGAGGTAAGCCGTGGATGAACGGACAAACGCACATACACTGAGCGAAAAAAATACTAATTATTAGTAAGTTTTAGTGAATCCAAAGACAAGGAGATTATATACCAACGGTTACAAAACAGTTTAGTAGTAATTAGTAGTTACAAGGACAAATTTTTTGGTATTAGTATATAACTACTATTATTATCCATCCTTTCGCATAGGCCTCCCCCAAATCTTTCCAAAGTTGCCGATCGTGGCATTTCCTTCGCCACATTGAACCTCTCTGGTTTAATATGGATCCTTAAAAAAGGATGTCACTGTTGAACAACATGCAATGACCAAATCAATTTAGACGTTTTAAAAATCGAATGCCGCGTGCAGAAAAAAACTGGAAGTAGTTACAAAAATAGAATAATGGCATTAAATAAAAAGTCAACTGCAAGCAAAGGGATGAAGAGCGTGACGCCTTTGTTTCCTTAAAAAGCTTATCTTTTGCTTTGCGATGCCGATGTTTTTGTTAAAAAGTCGTAATTATCCTTAAACATGGTATTGTCCTATTTTTAGCTTTGTTGTCAAATATTGGTCAAGGTTGTGCAAAACAATGATGTCGCCAGTTTTTGCGAAAACGATGGGTGCTGTAAAATGAACGGATTTTGGGAAAGTTTCTAAAAATTAGCTGTTGTTTTTGTAAAAAACGTAAGACATCAAATGCTGCGACAGACAGTACCGTTGTTGCTAGGAAAATGGCAACACCTATAAGTGTAGGTAACAATACTACTTATAAACATCACGGTTCTCATATATATTTATATTGACATTTGACCTGCATTTATACGGGACAACGGTGTCATTTTCACCAAAACGAATTCTACATTGTTTTAAAGAGCTACTTTAGAACGAAATTCTCATTCATCAGTATTTTTATTGTTCTGTATAGAGGTGGTAGCACAAGTCGACATTGCCGTAATTTTATGTAAATTTTGCGTTTACAATGTTTGTGCTAACAACCACGTTTCAACGGTACCTATAATTCCCATCCCGTTCCAAGTCCATAAATCTTCGATCAGCAGCGAGAACCGTTTCCAAGTTAACAAAATAATGGAACAAAACAATGTTCCGATTATTGTTCAATTGTCAACATTAGGTGAGACTAAATTGCTTTGTTTCTTTGTTACCATAATGTCGCGGACATCGCGTGTGCCAAGTGCCTAAGTAGTAGAACTTCGCTTATTGACACCTGAATGCAGCTGAAAGGTACCTATACCTGATATATGCCTTGGTCTATTGAGACCACTTGGTGGCAATTGAGACCATAGCATGATGTCAAAATTTCCCGTGGCACTTTACATTCGTCATGATGCCATTGTGTGTTTGACTTCGATTCCCAGCCCTGCGTGAGCATATGCCCTGTACCAATGTACGATACCAGTAAACGAAGGCTCTAGAAACTTTCTATCGTTTCAAAACTGATAACCAAGTCGTTCTGCCGGGAATTCGCAAACGCCAGAAGCAGGTAGAATCCGTTTACGACACGGCGGTGTCCTCACAAGCGCACCGATTTATAGAAAGTATTTTATTGTTTTAAGACCCCCAATAAAAGCGCAAAACATGTTTGTATTTCGTAAAGAAGCCGCCTTCTGTTTACTACCGACACGTTTGAGATGCCGACGGTGTCTTAGTTATTATTTACAATAGTGCACGTGGGCATAAACCTAAGTTATTAGAAATGAGCGTGCTGTTTGATAGTACGAGTATTGTTTAGCATTTGTTTTTTGGAACCTTTTTGATTTTACTTTAGATAGCGAAGCCCGACGATGGCCAGGCGATGTAACATCTTGTAGGTACTTAGATAGCAAAGCAAAGCTTCTTTGGTAGATATACGAAAACTGTATCTTTTGGGTTATCAATACTTCCATCGTTCAAACAAATCGTTCATCTTTCATCGTTCGTGTGTAGAACCAGAGGTTTTTTTTTTTGACTCGTCGTCTAAGCTGACCCAGTCTGTACAAAGCCGACACGACAGATGTCAAAAACCTTTTTGCGCAAACCATAAATTAAATAAAAAGATCCAAAGTAAATACCAGCGAAAAGGCCCGCGGCAATACCAAATACAATATTCTGAATAAGCCATCGATTGATTTCGTAAGATTAATGGTGTTACATTGTCAGCGGCACTGTATGACGGAAACGGTCGAATTTGCGCAAGCGAAATGTGTTTTATGCTCCTTTACATAAGAACTAACAAGCCTCATTTTTGAAATGTTTTTAGTTGACGGGGCTATGAATGGTGCAGTGTTTTTATTCGTTCTTCTTCTAAATTCAACCGTATTTTTCATGTGATTCAGTTACTATTCCGTTGTCAAAGCAGTTGCAGTTGGGTCCTTATAGTTTTATGCTCGGATGCTACGATGGAAATAGGTTTTAGAATTCAGTGTGAAATTGAAATTAAACTTTTTTATCGTCATTGGGGCATAAGGTGGAATATTGCTGTGGTTAATCTGGTCGTTAAATATTTATTTGTTAGGCTTCATAAACCTATATTTTTATTTGGATTGAGCTTTAATTTTAATGGCTTTAAAAGTTAATGGATTGCATCAAATATTTTGGGCAATAGTGTTTGATTTGCTTAAAGACTTATGATTTATTATCAAGTTGGTCTTGACTTAAATTTAACAGTTACCTAGTGGTTTTGTTTATTTATACTAAGTACATACTGTAAAGTATGTAGTGTAATTAACCAAGATGTTGTCTTGTTATATTTAAATATACTTTGTCACTGACACATAATTAAAAGATTTTGTACAACAATTCGTAACATTATCATATAGTATCCCTACAACGCAAAATTGTCAGTATAGGTACAAAAACCGCATTACGAATGCTTCAGAAAAAATCATCAAATCCAGCGATATTTAATGTTACTTTGCATAGGATTGATACGTTTTCAGTTTCCCAAATTTCCCTTTCTAATTCCTTTCACATAATTCAGTGAAAACTAATAAAGGCCACAATGGCGTGTGGGTGTGCGCATGTATGCAGACAGATGCGAGGTCGGGAGGTGTTTGACAAAGCGTGCATATGTCGCTCCGAGTCACTATTGGGCGCTGAAAAACGCGAACGTGGCGTGACTTTGCACTTTAAGTAGGTATGTTAGGTATATATACTTACTAGATGTACGTTTAAGTTTCAAAGGCTTAACTTTTTAGGCAATATTGACATTGAGCTGACTTGGAATGATCGCGGGAATGTTTCAGAAGATGGAGAAATTGTGTGGGAAGATATGTAGTTAATGTAGTTGAGTTTACTTAGCTTACGTATACCTAAGTAATTGATTATTTTGCTCTTAAACTTATATTTTGTGTAGGTAACAGGATCAATTTTCGCAGCAGGATCATAATTCGATACAAGTTAAACATAACATACTGCCATAAGAACTGTACTTAAGATGTTGTTTTCTTGTTTTAAACTACCTGGAACTGTCTCAATACTGAAGACATTTTTAGAAATATCGCCAATTTCGGTTGACAAAATATTGATTCATTACATGTATGGCAGTCTCCAGGAGCTATTTATCCTGTATAAATAAGTTTAGTCGGTTGCAAAGAATATTTTAAAATAGACTTAAAGCGTCGGTGTGAACCGGTCAATAAGCTAAAATTCATCGGCCGACAGTAACATGGTGACTTTTGAATTCGCAACTGTGCGCTCGACGCACGCGCAGGGCCTCATACTGCGCTTTTGTGCGACCCCCGATTGAACTGTTACGAGATGAGCTATGTTCTACACGAGGCTACAGGGTGCTTGTGTGCTCGAAAATATGTGAAATACGGTCCTATCCGGCAGAAAGCACGAAACTTGGCATGCATGTAGCTTTCATATTATGAGCATCAAAATTTTAAGGGAAACACGTTGACAAACTTTTTTTTTCCCCCTCCCCGCACTTTTGTCTGCCGAATCAGCAGAAAACGGCTGAAACTGGGAGGAAAGCGTCAAAGAAAAAAATATTCCTTGTAAAATTATCTATGTATAAGTCATTCTTTGGATGTATGTTGATAGGACCTATCGTTTTCAAAATATGCTAGCGTTCATTGGAGTAAGTACAGCAGAAGAGATACTAAAGGGCAGATTACTAACATTTTTGTGCGCATCGGGTTACAAGCATAGAATTTGTGAATTCGCAACCAATGAATGCTCGCATATTTTGAAAACTATAGGTCCTATCAACATACATCCAAATAATGACTTATAGATAATTTTATAAGGAACATTTTTTCTTTTGACGCTTTTCTAGTAGCTTCAGCCGTTTTCAAATATATTAAAAAAAACTGTGATTCGGCTCACAAAAAAGGGCGGGCAGGGTGGGAAAAAAGTTTGTCAATGTGTTTCCCGGAAAATTTTGATGCACATACTTATATGAAAGCTACATGCATGCCAAGTTTCGTGCTTTCTGCCAGATGGGACCGTATTTCGAGCTAACAAGCCGAGCTAACAAGTGATAGCTATGTTTTGTGGCTACAAAGACATATGTTTTAGTATGAGACTGTGGGTACCTATTTTATCAATAAATCAGTATGAGAGTACCTGTTGCATTAGAGGTTTGTTATGAACACTAAATATATTTTTAACTCTCATATCGTAACAACCTCTACAGTCACAATAATTAAGTAAGATATCGTTACAGATTTATCTCAGTTAACTTTAGCATGCCATATAACATCTCTGCGGTGCGATTACGGAACGTTTTCAACCGTTCGTACGATAGATCTAAATGTCAAATCTCATACTAAAAATGACATTAGAATATGCCTACCGTACATTCGAAAAGTTACGTGATTACCCCGCTGTTTGCTTTGTGGCATTATTAATAATGCCACATATTTGAATTATGTATTTCAGAACATCCTGTATAAATACAATCGCCAGCGCAGCGCAAAAACGCGGCTTTACACTAAACCAATAATAGAATAAAATCAATCTATACACCCTCTCCACGCACACCACCACAGAACAATCAATGATTTTCCTGTCTCTACACACGCGCACATATCGAATCCAAAATCGGGTATCGCCGATATTGGTATTGTAAACATTTATAGGATATTTGCAAACTATTTCGACAAACGCTAAAACTACACCCATCTCTTTCTTTCACCCGAGGGTGAATGAGTCGCAAGGTCGGGAAAGGGAGACGGGGCGATCGGTTTTACAACTTCGCAGAGGGACAATGGCGACGCTATTGTTGAAAGTACCCCAAACTTTTTTAGGTCACATAAAAGTATTACATTTGATGGGGACGTGCTGCCTGCATTCACTTATTGCATTCGTTTCACAGTCAACATAGAAGAAGGATCGTCGCCCACGCAGTCCGGTTTAGTGCTAATTCTATGCAGTGTTCTAATGTTAGTGAGTGAATCAGTGAAACCATGACGTCAGCGGCCACTACTAATCGTGCGCATGACATGTGGAACAATTGTGCCGACATGAACACTCAAAGTGACCTACAGACTAAACAATACAATTATAAACAGTACCCAACGATACCAAGTTTGTATAACTATCAAAACAATGCTTACAGTGCTAACGGTGACTACTATCACCCATATATGCAAAGTGCCGAGTTTTATAAAGCTTACGAAAGTAACGGTCAAGCCGACACTGTTGTCAAATCGGAACCAGATTATTGGCATAATTATCATTCAAATTACGCAGATAGCAACGCTCATGGCAACATTGAAATGGTAAATAGATGGAGAGAAATGAACTATTACAGACAACATCAACAGCATCAGGATCTTTACGGCTACGACCAGAGAAGCAATAATTTGCCTAGCCAAGGTTTAGATAGCGCAGAGAGAGATGATACACGATCCGTCAATTCACCAGGTCAGTGCAGTTTACCAGAAACCAGCTATGGGTCGCCGCAGAGCGCTACAAGCAACGCTAAGCCGGCTAGCCCTGAGGCGGATTCAGCTAAACTTAGGGCCCTGCTGTCAAAACCGCAACCAAAGAAAAATCAACCATACAAATCGTACACGCAAGAAATATTGCAGCGAATGATGAACCAAGCGGATCCAATTACGGACTGGGAAAAAAAGAATGAGACTAAAGTGGAAAAGGAATGCAATTTGTCGCAATTTCATGGTGGATATGAAAACGCCGTGGAAGGTCAGGCGTCAATCAAGAGCCCTGCAGTAGGTGGGGCGGCGAAGGAAGCGCAGTCATCGGCAGTCGAACCCTGTCAGGACATGACGAGGGTCGAGGCAGGCGGGGACAATGCGGATTACGCTGAGAACAAAATGGCCGCTGCAACCGATGTACAAGGATTCTACCCGTGGATGAAAACTATTGGCGGTACGTTACATAATTATGACACGTCACAATCAAATTTAATTACTAATTTTATAAACATTGTACGCCACCCAGGATTTTCAAAAGTAACAGCCATACCTATAAGATTATTACTATTAGTAAATTGACCTATAAAAAATATCTAGCTTCACCACGTTGGTTTTGTTTTTATTTCATGCCTGCTTATATTTACGCTATTATGTAATTTGTTTCAGGTGATGACAAAAAGGAAGGATCCAAGCGAACGAGGCAGACGTACACCCGTTTCCAAACTTTAGAATTGGAAAAAGAGTTCCACTTCAACAAATATTTATCAAGACGTCGAAGGATAGAGGTCTCCCACGCCCTGGGCCTCACTGAACGGCAAATCAAGATCTGGTTCCAGAACCGTAGAATGAAAGCGAAGAAAGATGGGAAACTGAACGCCTCGCCAGATCCGTACGGCGCGGAAGATATGGGTACTACTGCTTTAGGCAATATGCCTGAATACATGGACACGAGGCAGATGCCTTTGGGAGAGTATCCTGGTTACCACGTGGGTAATGGGCCGCAAGCAAACATGGCTCATTTGCCCGGTGCGATACCACAAAATTGTATGATGCCATCATATAACGTACCTAAGATGTGATCATTGAAATAGGCATTATTTTTATAATTTTAGCATTTTGATTCTATAGTATGGGGGCGCTTATTATTCTTATTTAAGTAAAATTATGGATAATTTATGTCTTTAATAAACGCTAATATGCTAAAGGGTAAGAATCAAGCATTATCATTATCTGATTGACTTGGCTATTTAATGATCGTTTGATTGGCCAAATAAATTTTGATTTACTGCTGTAAAATAAAACAATATTATTATTTTTGTCTTCAGTGTCGGAAAGAAAACTCATGTAATAAATGTAGGTACTTAGTTCATATTTTTGTAAATATCATTTTAGACGGTTCAAGAATGTAAGAATATATTTGTAAGTTATGTATGAAAAATCAAAAATGTGATGTAAATAGTTAATTGTAGTAAAAAGGTTCCTATTAATATAAGTTATAACATATCCATAGTGAGATATTTTATCGATAATTTTAAAGGATGATTATTTATGAATGATATTTTTGTACTTCTCTAGTCATTTAAAGGGCGCTATAATAAAGAGGAGTTTTGATTCCTGAATGAAATAAATGTAGTAGTTATTTTTCTCTTTCGTACATAAATTATCGTGACGGATTACCCAGACTGGATTCAACTTCAAAACCACGAAGATAGAATATCGAAGTTTGTGTATCTCCATTTTTGTCACTCGGCTAGGTAACATAAGTGTGAATGAAACGGAAATATCCGTGACTATTGATTGTAATGTGTTATTATCAATAAATTATGTCTATGTCTATGTCTATGTCTATGGGTTACACCACAGAACGCATTTTCGATAAGCAAGTCCGCTCCCTCTCTTGCGTAAAAACCAAGTTGTTAGCAGTTGTTTTATAATTTAAATATTTTGTTTTACTCGAAAAATTAAGGCCTGTAACTCTAACTTACTGACAAGCTATTTTCCATTGCTAGTGACATTGTGGGAAATGTAGATGCATGTAGTGGCGCCGGCGCAACAATATCCACTTGTTTGCTCAAATCATCGTCATTTTAAATGCGTTTTTGTACTTCTATGTTACCGACTGCCCTTTACTGCTAACATAATGTAGGTACATATTAGTGTCCAAAAATATACTCATTAGTACCTATCCATTGACGTACATTTTTTATACAGCGACGGTGGCAAACAAGCGTACGGTCCACCTGATGGTAAGCGGACACCGTAGCCTATAGACGCTTGCAAAGGAGTCACGTGCCCGTTGCCGACCCTTTACACAGTTTTAGGATTCACTGTGTTGACAGCAGAAGGGACAAATCTAGGTCCCTCGCTCTTAACACAGTGCATCCTCGGGAGCTCTACATAGACCCACCACCCCCATAGATTGCTCACCTCCAGGAACACAACACTAAGTACATACTATGTATAGTAGATGAATTTGAAAGCCCCAAATGCCATTTAAAAGATGATTCACGCTAGACCGTTCCGTGAATACCTATTATTAATAAATATTGATCAATTTAATTTTATATATTAGTTTCGTAAGAAACTGTTTTCCTTTAAAGTTTCTGCGTGATAAAAGGATCGGCCAACTTCATATTTCTTTACAGATTTCTTAAAATGTATTCAAATCAAACCCAAATGACTAGCTTTGACCGACTTTGCGAAACAAAAGGAAATCGTTGAACAAAAACATGCCCTTGCAAAATTCCCTACAACTAGGTACCTCACTCAACGGCGTTCATTTAAAATCGAAGTCCCAAACAATGTATTTGTTATCCGAACACGGTACTATCACGATTGAGAGAGACCTTAAGTCAATGTGTTAAGGAGTATATTCGACCGGCAGAACTATTTTAACACGGTATCCCTTTCGGCATAGTTGCAAAGGGTTTAAAACTTTAAACACAGCAAGTTCATTGCTCTCTAGGGATCGTGAATGTGCAAATGTTGACAATAATTTTGACGTGTTTTGACTGCCAGCTTTGGATTTTTGCTTAGTAATCCTGTAAAGGGTTTAGCTACTTACATCAATTGTGAGTTTTTGTTAAACGGTTTAGGTGAAGTTAATATCGTTATGCAAGAATGACTTAGGCTAGGAAATATTTTTGTTTCATTACTTTGTATTTAAACGTTATAAGTTTGGGATTTAGGTGCAAGTTTAGTTTTGGTTTTATACTTAAGAAACTTTAGATCTCATAAAAGTAAATGATGCAAAAAAAACTGAGTTACGAACATAATATTATCGGACATTTGGTCTAGTCCTTAAAGCCAGTTTACAATTGCAACTAAAGCACTTAAACGCACTCATCTTACCACGGTAAGCCGCAGCCCGCAATGTAATGAAAATTGCACGCAAGTTCTTCCAAATGTAAGTACCTACATCGGCCTTTACAATCTACCATCGCTCACGATTACAGACGGTTTCAGTGCAATACTTAGCGTAGACGGACTCTTAGTTATAAAAACAACGATACGCCACAGTTCATTGATTATTTATTGAGTGGCGTTACGGTGTCTCTATGCTAGTTATGGGAGAACAAATGAATCCTCGCGAGTAAGCAATTTTAATTATTTTATGAAGTACTTACTTACTTTACTCGTATGTTTAACCTAATCTCAAAATTGCGGTTAGTCTCACTAAACATTGTAATACGTGATAATACCAACAAAATGAACGTCTATTTTGATTAAATTCATACATTAGGTTGGCATTAACTAGTCATGTGGCATTTTATAAATTTTAGAACCACATGCAAGGAATATGTATCATTTTACTCTGCAATTGCTGGCTGCTAGAGACTGCTACTTTTTGCAATCCATTTAAAAAGGGCCAGTTTATTTTGAACTTATTTAGGCTCGAATTAAAAAAAGATCCGTTAGAAGTTGTCAAAAACGAATATATGGGTACAAAAAATACCTAGATGTGTTTAGTAATAGACTAATGTTAGACTTTCATAACTAAAACGGATGCATGCGAGTCATATCGCAATGTAGGCCATTAGAACAGTTTGCAAATTCGCACCCAACTTCATAGCGATCGGACCCTTACTTTAGAAAGTTGACCCTCCTGTCTTTTCTATACAAAAATCACAAAGCATTGCGCGAGCGAAAGACAGATATCACCCTTACACACGTTGGACAGAGAGGGAGAAACATTGTCCCTTTGTTTAGGGGTAGGCCCTTAGTACGCTTGCGTGGACATTCTTCCAAAATGGCTGCTGGAACACAGTGTGTATTTTGATATTTTTATTTATTTCCTTACTTAGTGTCCTAGTGCAAAATTGAAATAGCACATAATTATAATCATTTAATATCATTTCTTAGTAATGCGTTGAGTGATCAAATTAGGATTAGGCAGTAAGTAAAAAACTGAAGGTACCGGAGGGTGAGTTATTATTACAATAAGTTCTTTGTTTATCTTTTGTTTGCGGCGTTTCTCGTTATATCGATGTATTAATAATAAATAAAAAATACTGACATGTTTGACATTTTTGATAATAATTCTGATTACTATCAGCCGAATTTATACTGGACGCAGCCACCGCCATCTATATTTTAATGTTGCAATTACATTCATGGCATTTTCTACTTTTATTTCATTTCCCTACTTTTTACACCAGATTAGGTAATATATATTATAGTTGTAGTTCACTAAATTCGAAAGTTTTCACTATAATTATTTTTGTCTGCTCCTTTTCTTTGGTGTTACCATCAATACAGTAACAACACCTCAATACCTTTTACCAGATTATTTCTCCACTCTACACAACCAAAAGACAATCAATTGTGGCCTTTAATCCAATGCAAGAACAGCGTGATATTGATTAGCTCTTGTTTTTCTCTAGCAAACAAATGTTTGTATATTCACACATTGAGCAGTTCGCTTGAATGCAGACTCTAATTAATCCTAGTCGAATGAGGCCTTCATTGACGCCGGATCAAAAGAAGCCTTCTAATGGATATTTGAATATACCTCTATAGTGTTTCTTTGGGCCCGGCATCGGCATTTGAATGCGTCAGGGCTTAGGAATGAGACCGAATTACAACCTACCTGCTTCCTAGTTTTATTAATTTGAGGCTCGATCAACCTCAATTCTATATACAGAAGAAGCTATAGCTCTTTGTTAAGTAACTTGAAATTACATGGACAAGACTTGCGACTGATAAACGGACTGGGAATAAGATGAGGCCTTTGCCCAACAGTGGGATGGGACTCCTTGTGATACAAAAATATATGTGCTAAATACTGTAGAAATTTATAAATTCATTCTTATAATTTAAAAAAAATCTAAATATCAAGCTCTATGTACCTACTAAAACACTTGAAATTTATGATTGTGTCGGGTGTCTGGGATACTTTGCGAGGTTTTAGTTATGTATTTAACTACAAATAATAGGGATGTTGACTCAAAATTTATTATTACTCCATTCGAAAGAATACATAAAACTATGCCAAATAGTGAAAATCCTATTCAAATATGTCAAAAAATAACGAAACTACAACCGTTAGAATGTCTTTAGTTCGAGAGAGAAAGCGCTACAGATCAGTGACGTCACTGACCTCGAGCGCCATAGTAAATGACGATCGTTCAATACAGAGGTGCGTTTTGCGGAACAGGGACAGAAAATGCCCCCTCCTAAAGCTTTGAAGACTTATAATTATGTATCTATTTATTCTTTTGAATTACTTTTTTCGCTATTTGATTGAGAATTTGATCCTTTTTCGAGAAAAATCGGATTCATTGATTTTCTTATATGGTGTCAACATCCCTATTATTGGTTTTTAAGTTCACTTGTAACTTTGTCGCCCAATAATAGTTATATAAAGCATGGGCCACACTGCTGCTTGGTGTGGCCCATGCTTTACCCTGTCAAATAACGTGGACGTTGTATAGATTGTGTCCCAGTAATTGACCCAGGCTATGACAAGGTCGATATGAGATCCTGGAGCCCCGGCACAAGAGCCCAGATGGCGGTCACCGTGGAGTTTTTATTGGATGGAAATACCACATTCACAGTAAACCAGTCATCCCCCGATATCTGGTTAACTGGTACACGGTTTTTTTCTACCTGAAAAAGGCTATATGCCAAGTATACAATCAATGTTAAATCTACAAAGATTTCCAAAGGTTTTTTTTTAAATATATCCAATAATTATGTAATAAATAGGATTACGCTACACTCAATTTTAAGCTTATTTCCTAATTAATTATCATTCGTCAATCATCATGTTATTTTCTGTTCTTATTTTGTTTTGTTTTTATCATTAAAGTAAGTAATCCGTCGCTAATTAGGTTTGAAATTACCTGGCTTGTCCTTAAAAAGACTTGCTACCTGATAAACGCTTAGTTCTCATCCAGTCAGCTATGCGTTAGTTTCTCACAAATTTCGTTACAGTAACAAATTTTCGCGTAACACAGTTTTTGTTAAAGTGAATAAGACCAAGGGTCCGCGTCCACGAGCTAAGGTGGCGTTTGAAGGGTTTTTATCCAATACGCTGAACGCTTCCATCCTTCTGTCAACACTCCCTTTGTACTCACGAATACTCCTGGTTACTGGACTTACTGGTAAGTGGCTAAGGGTGAGCATCCACTCGAGATTGTACGGGGATATGTTCCCATATATTTAACGCTAAGATAGCATACGAGGCATAGTTGTCCTTGCCCCTTTATTGATAGTTTCCATATTCTACATTGATATTATTTTTGCCACACTGGCCAGAGCGAGGCTTTTCCATTAGTCTCATGGTTTGTGATGAGTCCAAAGGTTTGAATAGGTACATGCCGCTTTTGTATTGTTATCATCCCAACGCATAGGCGTATCGTTTCAGGGAATAGAGATTATAGACTTTCCTGCAGACTTATTTCGCATGGCAAAAATTATGCTTACTTAAATTATGACAACAGTATTTATCATGTATTTATGGAAAATATTTATATTCGTTATGAATTTCGTACGTAGGTATGTTAGATAAAATTATGCACAAAGTTTTTATGACGACTGAACCGCACCGCTTTTTAACCATGTTTCCACATGACAAGTGCTACCTACCAAGCTGTTCATGCTAATTGTATTAAGTGGACTGGTTTAATATTTAATCACAAAATAGTCACGATACTCGTATTCCTAATAACTTAGAACTAGAGCGACGTTGCGTCACTCTAAATGTCCTGTATTTTATTTTAGTTACTTATTAATTAATATATATGTATATGGTCGAGGAATTAGAATGTTTGTCACTTTTGGACTCTATTAGAATAGAAATAGAGTCCAAAAGTGACAAACATTCAAATTCCCTGACTGTACATTGTACGTAGTCTACAAGTCGAAGGCCATTTGCCATTTGTAAGTAAACGTAATCAGCTAAATCGATTTTACAGAAATCGAACAACATTTTTTTAACAAACTCCACAGCGTAATTAATAATCCTATTTCAAGTGTTATGAAGTTACTGAAGAAACATTGGTTAGCAGTTATCTAGAGTGGGCAAGGTCACCACGTGTTTGCGGCTTGCTTTGATTTTTCTATCAGTAATCGTAAATTACGAGCAATTATGTGTAATAAACAATTATTTTTACTTTTAAATAAACGTTTCAAAGAGATCGATAGTTGTAGGTTCACTTTGATGTTTAATTATCGATTTTTCTATGACTGCTTGTAATATGAATGTAGACGTTAATAAATGCATTTTCTTTCTTTCTTACATGTGTTGTTATAATTTCGAAGAATTGTAAACAACTTTACTTAAAAGTGAAGTTATTTAGAAGGGAAAGTAGTGATTAATGCCCCAAGTGTCAATATTTAAGCCAAAAAAATTTTAGTAGGTGTAATCTCGGAATCGTGTTCTCGAAATTGGACTTCTTGTTTGGCCGATACTGAAAATACCTAGGTAGGTAATTGAGATTTTTTCCTCGGTACGATATGAATTATATCTGTATATAAATATCGAGTGTAGGTATGCACAGATCACACCTGCCCACATAGGAACCCACAACCCCCACGTCACTGGCACGTCACAGAAACATAAGTCCATACAAAAACGATTGACAAAAGATTCTGCACTCACATTGTCCTGGCATCATTTATCAAGAACGCTCCACTGGCGACGTTCGAAAGCAGATCCGCTGATCAATGTAGCTGTGTAGGCCCGAGGGTCTAAACGATTAAAATTTTTGGCAAGCTTAGGTTTTTGTTGACCTGACGTAGGTAATATGTAACATTTCGACAATTTAGACCTATCAACTGTGATTTTCAGCTAGAAAAACTTGACAAGTCGATATGCGTTAGTTCGACAAGTTATGCGATTTGTGGAATTTAAAACTTAAGATGAACACGGGTGACGTTATGCGGGTTTGCGGAATTTAAGACCTGATTTCCCCACAGATTTTCCAGCATCCACCACATTGAAGAATACTTCTTCAATGCGCAATCTTATGAATATTAACAACTCAGCTTTGTCAGGAAAGTACCCTAAAGATTTGATTAGAACCGATGTAAACTTAACACATTGTGCTTCTAGGCTGATGTTTGAAATTATATAATACCTACCTATCTAAATATCTAAATCGCTTCGCATTTGTTAAAATAGATTCCCACATTAATCATTATTGGTCGCGGGTTATCGAACATTTATTTGCATTTATTTTAAGAAACGCTGTCGTATATTTGTTAAATTCTCTATTTGGCCAGAGCTTAATTTAAATTTGTCTATTTCTTTCCTAAATAATTTATCTCTACTTAATATGTGTATATATTTTAAATTCATTGTCGATGACTTAATTAAGAAGACTGCATGTTATGATCCAAGTGGGTATGTTTTTAATATGTGTTTAATAGACTGCGCCTAATCTTTGAAATACAAATCCTAAGGAGGCAGGGGTCCCAAATCGAATTCCTGACCTGACTCATACAACCGGTAATACGCTAGGATGGTAATAAAATATTTACCAACTTATACGCTTTATATATATACCTATGTTAATTTACTGTAGATGGAAAATATAAGCCAATTGTCATAAAAAAACAAACCTGCGGTAATGTAAATGTTTCGTTCTCTTACCACATCCATGCACATCGATTACCGAACTGATCGCTTCTGCGCCACTGTATAATGGCCGTTATTATAATATTGCAATTTAACGCCCTCACAAAATTCATAATGACTTAATTTTGTGAACTACCTAATGTTTCTTTTTAACATAATTCCGACGCTCCTGAAATTGCGGCGGGCATAATTGTGTTTTTAATGTGATGCAGCATTTAATGTTATGGTGAGGCTAGTTTTTTACTTATTATAAGTAGTATATTATATGCCGTTTATCATTTTTACTTTTATTAAGACTTGCAGTTGATAGCTTCTTTTTCTTAATTTTTCTGACTACTTGCATTAAGTATGTATTATTTCCTGTAAAATCAAGTATCTTGTTTTAAACGGTCTAATATATTTGTTGATTACGTTGAGTCTTAAACAGATAAAATAACCATATTAGGTATGTACAACTTAATGAAAAATTGCTGATTAAATAAAAATTCATACCAACATGAACAGGTGAAATTATTATCTTTAACTTAACCCTTGTCAATTCCACTGATCGTCAGTCACATATCAAATGAAACCGTACCTGACTAAAATATAATTTAATACGACTTGGCCCAGAGCAGACGGCCACCAACACAACTTGATCCCTATTCTATTTAAGGTCTAGATGAATTTAAGTATAGATTGGGTGTTCCGAGAGTTCGCGTTGCGGTGGCGGTGGCCGGCGTCAATGTCACTTATGTGTTTAACCCGGCGATTGGATGGAGGAAATGATAGATGGCGCTCGAAGCGGCCCGTAGCGAAAACTGTCTACGGACGGTGTATAGAGCTGATAATACCCTCCGACGACTTTTTAATTTTCCTCAGCCTTTCTATATATATTTGCTCTTGTTTCATGTGATGTAGTCTACAATTTACAATTAAATCCATATGTTTTATCCTTTCATAGCTAATAATTAATAAACTATAAAAAATAACGTTAAGATAAATTGTAGGTATAGTTCGTACAAGACCCTAAGGCCAAATTCTGTCAAATGAACGCAAGCAAAAACGACTACGACCTCTGACTGGAGAAAAAAAAACTTTACTTATTATCACTAAAGTTTAGTTAGGGTTACAAAGTTTTATTTAATGGCACGACAACATTTTTTTTGTTATAACAACAAACTGGTTTTGTAGGGATAATTAAAAAAAAATTGGGATCGTGTAATATATAGCTTTTGCTAGTAATGCTCGCTAAACTTTAGTATTAATAACTAAATGAAAAAAAAAATTTCAAAGTCGTTTTGTTACTGCCCTAAATACTAAATTTTAGCCAGACCTATGTTTTATACCACCCTAGTATTACCTTTTGTTATCCCTACAAATTTTTAGTTATTACAAATAAAAATTCTTGTCATGCCGTTAAGTAAAATTTTGTAACCCTAACTAAACTTTAGTGATAATAAGTAAAGTATTTTTTTCAGTGTGTACGGTAGATTCGTGCCTGCGTTCATTTGACAGCATTTGGCCCCACAGTTTTGAACGTACTATAGGTACCTATGGCTAATGTTTTCTGCACACCAATCTTGCCTGCATGAAAATTTGAAAATCAGTTGAATGACATTACTTATTCATCTTACTGTTTGTCATGGAGCTTTGAATAGGTACCTCCCTACATTTTATCGTCTTTAGGGTTCCCTACCCAAAGGGTAAAACGGGACCCAATTACTAAGACTCCGCTGTCCGTCTGTCTGTCTGTCTGTCCGTCTGTCACCAGGCTGTATCTCATGAACCGTGATAGTTAGACAGTTGAAATGTTTACAGATGATGTATTATTGCTGCCGCTATAACAAAAAATACTAAAAAGTAAAATAAAATAAATATTTCAGGGGGCTCCCATAAAACAAACGTAATTTTTTTGCCGTTTTTGGTACGGAACCCTTCGTGTGCGAGTCCGACTCGCACTTGGCCGGTTGTTTTTTACCAGTACTTCAAAAATTTATGATCATGCTTTAAATAATTTTCTTATTACGAAGAATTTTAATCCACTCTATATCAATCCCATTTTCCCACCGTACTGTCGACCCTCCGCGCTCACGAAATTCCAAATTGTTTCTGACTGACAGCTAAATGTAAGTTAGCATTGTTTGAGAGACGCACAGCCTCGGTTGCCCTTTCTATAATTATTTCCCTCTACAGAATAACCCTCTTGTATTTCTGAAGAAAATAGTTATTGTGAATAGCTGTACTGTCAATATTAAAGCTTAACTCTTTGAGTTACACTGTGATAGAATGTTTATGTTCGGTTTAAAAAAATAATTTTCTACGCATTAATAATACGCCTGTTTAAAAATGTATAACATACAAAATATATTTGACAATCTTGCATGAAATATATTCACTTTTCAAGCTAATTGCAATGGCATTAGGTAATAAATTTCTTGTAGGATAATTATAAACATGCCAAAAAAAAACGAGTAGAGTCATAACATAAAATATTTACCAATTTGGCTAACTGAAAATTGGTAAATACGTATCTATTTTATTACAGTGAACACCTAAAAAAATAGGCAAACAAAATATAGGAAACATCTTATGGAACACCGTTTAAGCCTTCGCTTCTCCTCGCCCTTAGAACTCCAACATAATAAATGAAGAGCCTGACCGGTGTGAACCCGCCCTTACACCCGCGGATTGACGGGCCAAACAAAACAAAACTTTCAATGGAAATTCTCTTAAAGTTTCCCGACTTTTTTACCCGACTCTGAGAAATCTCATTAGAGTACCCTTGTTTAACTTTTTGCTGTAGAATTACTTTAGAATAGCTGCATAGTTTCTTTCTAGGTCTTTTTGTTTTGGATTTAAGATAGCAGATTTCAATAAAATCCCTATGTTCCTAATGTAGATCATTTGATACTAGTTATTAACATTATAGGTCCCTAACTAGTAGTAACTAAGTAGGTTTTCAGAGTGAGTTATCTAATAAATACCTGCATAATTCATATAACGAATAACTTAACATCATTTGTCATTTGGCCTCTGAATTAGTTAAGGCTCTAATACACACGTACGAGACTCGCATGCGAGTTTAACTACATTGCGCGGTTTTATAGAGCAATTGAACTCGTTATACCTCCGAAACCCGCAATGTAATGAAACTCGAATTTAAGACTCATAAGGCTTTAGTTTAGTGAGAACACGTTATATATATATATGTCTATGACTTTATTAATTGTCTGTTTTTTGTTTCAGATCCTTAGAAACATCGAGCCAAGCCAGTGCTTAGTGCAGCTACTGTTCAGCGTCATTATCTTTGTTTATAATATATATAAGTAACAAAATGACATTTCTAGAGTCTTTTTTAGAGCTATGCGGAATATGCGGAGATATTATAGATCTCATATTTAATTTTGATTATCATCTTTGTTGGCAGTTTTGTGTTTTTGGCTTTATACGTTAATAGATTAATGCTTCAAAAAAATATGTTATAAATTCAATATGAATTGGTTGTATTGTTTTCTTTGTTTCAGTTCTTTCGTAATAAGATAGGTAACAAAAATCAGTTTTATAATATTATTTCAGAAACTTTTCTGAGACGTTAGATGTCCTCGTTTTACGAATATACCTAAACAATTCAAATTATATCTTATTGTATAGAAAGGTTAAGATAAGTAGTAATAGTGCGTCATCCACGACGACGCGCCCCTCCACAGTGAATCTCATTCTCATACTACTATGCTCAATTTTACAGATTGGGCTGAGGAGGGGCGCGTTCGTGGATGACAAGCACTGGGTTATTACACTGTCCTGAATTCAGGACACTTAGAAGGGTTCGGACCTATACGTTAGATCAAGATGCTTCAACTCCCCTCCACTAGTTAGGACGCCTGATTCAGGACAGTGTAATACCCGCTTAAGTTCTAGGCCGTGCTATACGGCTGGCAACCGATGTTTCCGCCAAGGTTGGGAAGGTCACCTTGCTACTCGTAATTTACATGTTGAAGGTGGTTTGCGACGCAATATCGTTTGATCTTGAGAAATAAATAGTTTAGTGTTGGTAGTAAATATAGGTACCGACCTGAAAAAGTGAAATGAAATGGCCTAAAGTTAATAACTTCACACGTTGTCGGTATGAGTTCCCGTTTGACAAGGGGCGACGTCGTGACTAATGACTTTAACGACTTCCTTAAGGACTTAAGACCAGTTACACATCGTTCCATCCACAAAGAATCCTCCATTTCTACCGAAATACTAGGTACATAGGTCTCGCTTTAAGGTAGCCTCATATCAGCGGAACGTCGTCCACTAACTAACCAAACCGTTGGTTCATCTTGTTTGGGTCTTCCCACGCAGCGTCTTCCCGTGTTACGTGGTAATCACTCAAGAACCTTTCTGCCCATTTCTACCTATGCTTTGTAATCAATGAATAACTATTATTGGCCTCCTCTATGTAATCAAACTCCTGTATAATGCATGTCTACTGCTGTTGTTGTCCTGAATAAATAAAATAACAATAAAGAAACATAAGTAAGTAAATCTGTGTGACTCGAACATGGGTCCACCCGGGTCCGTGTAGGTAGTTAGAATTAGTTCCCGTGTAAGTAGGTAAGGTACATGAAATGTTGACGAGACGATCCTCGAGATGTTGTACCTTAATGCCTAATGTAACTCCATAGATTATTGTAGGTTAATATCGTACAATTTGGAATATCTCTATATCTTTCAATTCGAATCTCATAATTTGTCACAGCTCAAACGGATCGGTCGAATCCGTGTGTGTACCTATATACAAACCTATGTATAAACCGAACGTACTGACTACACGGGAATACGGGTACTCGATTACCCTACCTCGAACCCGAGCGCGCCAGTTCGGGTAGTACGGACTGGTAGGGACAGGGACGGTTTAGCACGGCGGTACTAAGAACACGGGTATCCGGGCGGGCGTGTAAAACAGGTAGCAGCAGGACCCCTAGTTCAATAGGTACATTTGCTGCAAGTGTGAGTAGAAAAGCACATGAATTCAGTGAAAACAGATCCATAGGTAGTGACGCAGACAGAGTGGCGAGTGCGAGTAAGTACTTATAGTTCGCGTTTACTGACACTATTGACAGGTATTGCGACTGCGGTATACTCCTTGTGTTCACTGCCACGTGCATGAATTTAAATGGTAAGTGGTAAGTATATTGGTAGATATTAAGCATCATGATTTTAAACAAGACTACACTCATAAAAATATTTTAGTTGAATAAAAGCAAATTAGAAATTAGAACCCACGTTTTTAAAGATTTTGTATATTACTTCTGATGTTTGGTGTTTTAATGCTTTGTAGTAATATATGTATGTATGTAAGTGGTACCTATACCGGGGTCACGAAGAAAATGTTCACACAAAATATCAGTTTCATTAAACCAATTAAAAATGTAGGTACAATCGAACCAACTGAATCATGACCCACCGTAGAACCTTGTCACAGAAACTGTCACAGTGACATCGTACTGCCTCACAAGAAAAATCATTATGCCATTTTCTGTGACGAGGTTCCACGGTGGGTCACGATTTAGTTGGTTTGATAGTACATATATATAGACAGTCTATAATAGACTAGGCCCAGTGTCATTATAGGTAGTGTAGTTTCTTCACCTAATAGCTGACTGAACAAGTAAATAATAAACTTATTTACTTGTTCAGTCAGCTCAGCAGCAATGGTTGCTACGCGGGCGAAGTGTTCAAAATGATCTACACACGCTCTTATTCCCTTATAATAAAGATGTGTGAAGATCATTTTGAGCACCTCGCCCGCGTAGCAACTTTTTCTGCTGACTGTTCCATTTACTTTTGCAATAAGAAAGTGGTTAAGGTAGTACAGTCAACTGCAAAAGTAGCCAGGTATAATTGTTGTCTGTCTCATCATAACCATTGTACGGACAACCACTAGTTTTAATTTTTGTGGGTAAGATATAGGTAACCCTGACGACAATGACAGCTGCAATAGTAACTGTATGCACTCGAGAATTGTGGTCTATTATATTTTTCTAAATCCGCAGATTAGAATTAAGTTAAATTAAAAATTAATCAAAAAGATTCCAAAACCGTAAACCATTATTGGATATCAGCGCCCTCTTTTGGTAACGTTTCTGAAGTTGAATTTGAAGGTGAAGCGTCACCGCCGTAGCGCTAGTGTCGCTGTCGGACTGAAGTGATCAGCCACGTTCTGAAACGTTCCCCTTTCCGTTGCGTGAAGGAGAGCTATATAAACAAACGTTAAATGGTTTTATGTGTGTCAACTGTGTGACTCGTAACTTTGGTTAAGTAATTAAATCGGTAAATCATCATCAGTCGAAAGACGTCCACATCTGGACATAGGCCTCTCCTCCCCCAAAGAGAATACACCTAAGAACGTACATACCTACTTATAACTCATAGGTATTGTATTGGTTTGTATTGTATTGTAAACTTATAACTCTCCTTATTTGCTTGGGGTTCGAAAACCAAAGTTGATTTTGTAACAGCATTACAGTATTTTCTTTTTAAGGATAAGTAGGAAGTACCACGTTGCGCCCATTATCACTTAAGTAGGTACCTACTTGAATAATATGAGTACAGTAGGTATACCTACCCATATTCTTGTTAACAAGCCAATAAGATTTCGTTGTAGGAAGAAGCATCTATGGCTGTTTTTCTAACCAGATTTTCTAATAATCAATATTACCTTAAATGTGTTATTAAAATTCAACTACTTACGATCTGATTAGATATCGGATCCATCAACTATTGTTATGGTTTATTTGGAAATATAAAAACCTGTTTTTACACACATTGTTGGAACGTACTGGGACATCTTGGAGACTAATTGGAAAGTTGTATAGCGTAACTGTAGTCTGAACATTCCTTGAAGTATCTAAGTTACGTAGGTTTTAAGTGCAGCCTCTATCTTGACTTCAAGTTAAAACAAATGACACCAGTAGATACCCTGCTAGCGGTAGCATTCATGGAGACTGGCACCAGCAACTACACAGCATAAGGCGAGCATCATCATTCCAAATTATTGAACGAGTGCCAATAATTGGGTAGATTTAGTCTAAATCACGGGCTAATGTCATCAACCTCTTAACTCCAAGAAGAGCTAAGAGGTTTGCGATTTTAACCGACGTGATATTGTGAGCACGAGGTCGAATTTACCCAGATTAAAGGGTCAGTGTCACACGACATCTTTAAGTCGAGGAACCACCTGAAGATGTAACATTGACTCCATGATTCCAGAAACAAGAGAGTAAAAGCGTAACATTTTGAACGAGCGTCAGGACAAACCAATTGTCATTTTCCTATACAAAACTTAGATTTAGATCTACCTAAGCGGGCCACAGCGGTAATTGCCAGCGTGTCATGGAGCGCAGCATATTAGGTTCCAAATTAATAGATCGTATTCGAAACTCTACGCTGCGCTCCGAAACTCAAATTGTCGATGTACACTGAGCGAAAAAAAAACTAATTATTAGTAAGTTTTAGTGAATCCCAGGACAAGGAGATTATATACTAACGGTTACAAAACAGTTTTTGATAATAGTAGTTATTTACTAATACCAAAAAAATTGTCCGTGTAACTACTAATTAGTAGTAAACTGTTTTGTAACCGTTAGTATATAATCTCCTTGTCTTGGGATTCACTAAAACTTACTAATAATTAGTATTTTTTTCGCTCAGTGTAGCTCGGAAGGCGGCCAAGTTGACTGGGCTGCTCTAGTGATCATGTCTGCCGCATGCCGAGTGAGCTGTGGGCCAAGATCACAAGTATCACAACTGACTACCAGCCCGACAGCTCAAGTCAAGTTGAAGACGCGGCGGGCCGATCTCTCCTTTTTAAAAGAATGGCCAGAGACTGGTCAGAATCGGGAGCAATGGAAAAAGTGGAGCGAGGTCTTTGCGTAGCAGTGAGACACTACAGGCTCCTAATAAATAAGTAAAAAGAAGTGGGACGGTTTCGCATTCAATTGAGCACACAACGCAGACCGTAGGTAGTTCTCGTTAAAAGGTGTTCCAACCAGAATCAAAGCAACCTAGAAAGACTTAGCGGATAAGATAGAGATACTGAATATCGCTAAGATTGTCAAGTACCTAAGCTCGAAACTCGAGCTTCGAACTCAGGGCGGGAAGCACCAAAAAGCCTGTAGGTACCTAAGGTGACTCCTGAGTTGTCGGTGCGGAGGCGGTACGATATGAGAAAACTGTCAAATATCAGTGTCAGCTGTCAGTCGACTCAGTACTACTTTTTACTGTGCCCCTACATGAGTGCTTCCTGACTGGCACGGGATGCGCGGAAGCGGGACGATGCGACTAAGGCAGTCCTGGTCCGCTTCTGCGCAAATGTAATACTCACAGTATTCTGTCAAGTGGGAATCTTTGCGACGTCAGTAAGTTTACGTCAAAGAAGAAAATGACACATATTGATCCCGCCCCGCCAAGTCAGTACCTAAGGCGACTTCCTGATTTGTCGGTGCGGAGGCAGTACGATATGAGAAAAGTATCAAATGGCAGTGTCAGCTGTCAGTCGACGTGATACCATTTTTTACTACGCCCCTACATTTAAATGAGTGCTTCCTGACTGGCGCGGGATGCGCGGTAGCGGGACGATGTGAAGGCGGTACTGCTTCGCTTTTGCGCATGATATTACTACGGGTAGCATTTAACGAACCACCAAATTAGTTGCCGAATGATGCTCTAAAAAATTACATTGATTACCAAAAATACTAGATTCGCACCAAATTTTCAACTCCTTTTAAATATAAAGTGCAACTCAAAGAAGTAACATGTCGATAACCTATTAAATTAAATTGTTACCAAATAAATTTGTCACTACCCAAAAATACTTAATGATCACCTAATTTCAAACACCAAATTTCATATAATTTACATCCAAATATTACAGGGCTCGTAATCCTATTAAAATTATTTACACCCAAATAATTCTTTCGATACCCAGAAATACTACATGATCACCAAATTTCACGCGGCAATTGTTTTTTAATGTCCGACGCGCAAAGCAGTTCCAATCTAGTCTAACCTCATTGCTAGCACACTGATGCGGTTTTCCATACGGTCCGTCTCGCTCGCACCTCGCACCGCGTGCGAGCAAGACAGCGCTAAATGATTTTAAGAAGTTGAAGTTTGAAATAAAAATAGCTATTTTAATTTCAAACTAGTGGAGATTGGAACAGTATTGACGGATCTCCGCTGGCGCGGAGCTCCTATTTTGAGTTGTTTTGGCCCTTCGGGCCGATGCAAAACTAACATAACCTAAACCTACCTATACCTACTCGTATTTCTACCTATTAACTTCCTTTAATTTTTCCATGAAAGTCTATCTATATTAATAAAGTAAACTCATTTGAGGACCTTTATCCATTTTCATAACAAACTAACAATTTAATAAATCAACAAAACTCATTTTCAAATAAAAGGTTTCAATCAAACGCGCTCACGTCAACGCATTAAAAAAAAAAAAATAAAACTTCTTGCAGTTTGTAAACCATCAGCAATAGGTAGTTAGAATGAAACAGCAATAGGTACCTATCACTCTAACGACATATCAATAGGTTTTATGCTTCAGACAATTCTTTGTATTTGATTGAGTGAGATAGCAGTATACGTGTTATTATTTCACACAGCCACATTGCGCGTTGCTTTTTAAATTAATTTTAAATTTTACTTTCTAATTTATAACATTTTGGAAATAACTGAAATATTTATAGTGCTAAAAACAATTAATTTGTAACTGTTTACTAAAATGTAGCATGCGATGTATATAATATTTGGATGTAATTCTAATGAAAAAAGGTGCATGAGATTAGGTGGTAGTTTAGTGTTTTTGGTGTTACTTGACAATTTTTTTGATGCGATTATAAATTTATAGGAACGCAATAAGTAAAATAGGTGCAAGTGCTGCAAAAATAGGTAGAATTTTTTTGGTGACTCGGAATTGCTGATCGATAAAAATTTTTGAGTGTTCAACCTTATTTTAGGGTTCGAAAATTTGATGATATCAAAAGTTATTTAGGTGATCATTTTATTTGTTCCCTATTACTACTGCGCAAACGTAATACTGACAGTATTATGTCAAGTGAGAATCTTTGCGACATCAGTAAGTTTACGTCAAAGAAGAAAATGTCACATATCGATCCCGCCCCGCCAAGTCAGTCAGGAAGTCACCTAAGTCGCCTAAGCGTCAGCGGGGTTCGTTGAAATCTGATTCTTTGGCAGACAAGTTTCCATGGCATGACTGCTGCCGGCATCATATTAAGCGTTGGATTTCGGAACTGTTCTACACCGGCAACACGGCAAATGGCCACTCGTTAGCTGTCAAAAGCATGTCAAACGTATTGCCGTATAAAATGAACGTATTGCCGTTAAATTTAAAAATATAGCACACGTTCCAAATTGGGTGGCAGATTGCGCTGAAACTATGAGTGATATCGCTTTTGTATGTAGTAGAGGTTAATAGTAAATTTATCAAGCATTATTTCGTTCCTACACACTTTTTCTGTATCGTGTACGGTTTTCTTTTCAAATGGAAAATACCGCGCTTGGTGACGCTCGCCCCGGAGGGGGAGGGAGAGTATTAGGTAAAATGTAACTTTGTTCTATAACCTACATATCCTGATAGATAAAAGTTCTCCATTAATTTTGCCATATTTTCAGCTACTTTTATTCAATTATAAGACATGGAAAATTGGAAAAAGTAACAGTCATGTACTCGTATTATCTACTGACATATATACTTACCTATTTTTTCTATCCAACTACCTAAATATCTATCGACTAATATACATATAAGAAACATGCATTGCTTCCATTTAGTGTTTAGTACCATGCATGCAGTAACGTCGCCCTGATGAGGTGACATTACTGAATTGGGTCAGATGTTTTGGATCGCCTTGTACAATCACATTTTTGTAGGCATAAATCTGAGACGCCAGTGCTTGATAGTGATCCAATCAATTTGACACTCAATTATAACGTATCTAATATTAATACAGGCAAACAATACAGTTAACTGTATTCAGTTAACTGTAGGTTGGTCCTTTTTGATATAACTACCTTTAACCTGGCACGTTTCCAATCAGCATAAAAATAGTCTAACTAGATTTTAGAGCTTGATGGATTGATCTCATATAAGAATCAAATTCAAAAAAAAAATGGTTAAATTCAGCTCTTGGAAAAAAAATTGGTGTAAATTATGATTAAAAATTTTTGGGACATTACGACAACTACAGAGCTCACACAATATTCAGAATCGGGTGATTCTCATAGTTAAAGTATTATCAAAATAATTATGATGTCCACACCGGCCCGAACGTTAAGTGAAAGTTAAGGAAATTAGAGTGCAATTTAAACTTATTGTTGACTAGAGTTTACCTAAGTACTCTATACCTGGATCCCTGTTAAGATAGTCAAAGTCAAAAATAATTACCTACTCAAGAGTCTTTGGGCCATTTTACGGAAAGTTGTACACTCGACTTTTTTTTTAATTTGGATAAAATCGAGTTTTTTCTACTCAGAATCGAAAGCACTTTCTAATGATATGGGGGAAAAAAAAAGTGTTCCAATTTTTTTTATTCCATTCCGTTACCGTTTTCATACTAAGCTTGTAATGCTTGTATGCTGGCAACGGAATAGAAAAACTGGAAATTGTAAGAAAAATTTGGGACACTTTTTTTCTCCTATTCGGTTCGAAAGTGCTTTCGATTCTGAGTAGAAAAAACCCGATTCTATCTAAATTAAAAAAAAAGTCGAGTGTACCTGTAGAATGTGTAGTGTATCTGTAAAAAATTTAAATTTTGGAATGAGAATCACCAATCAGGACCCCAATAGCGGGTAGCATTGCGCGACTGGGTAATGCAATGGTGCATTAGGTAGGTTAGTACCTAATTATTTTTATTTTTTATAGTTTTTATTTTCCTACCCTACTTATTCGTTTTGAATTTCCGCGAGTTACCTAGGTACCTACAATTAAAACGAAAAAAATCAAACTTATCTTTATTGTTCACCAAATAAAGTACACTAAAGATAACAGAAAATAAATTGCACTCAGACAAATGGTAGAATGGTGAAGATGGTAGACGTACAGTTTTAATGTTAGGTACACGCATAATCAACTCATAGGAGCATGCAATAGTTTAAGTACAGTCAAAATCAATTATAATCTATGTCAGAAAGTATAAAATTAATAAGGTCATTACCTATTGTTGTCAAGTAAATTAAAATCAATATGTCGTGAGTTATTACGGTCATGTCAAGTCTACTAGTAACATACTTACCTAATTTTTAAAAAATAATATGTATATTATCATTTTCTGGAATTTGATGAGTATATAGGTTAGACAGGATATCAGGTAGGTAACTTATATTTTAAGTAACTAAAAAAATGTAGATATTGACAAATTCGCAAACTATATAGGTTCAATATTCTAATCCCGTCTTCAAGATGGATCAAAAAAAAGAAAATTTGTATAATTCCTTTACTTTCTAACTCAAAACTTTTGCCAAGTTTCAAAAGCACATTGACACCCCACTTTCACAACTTGTATCCACCAATAACAGCGCCGGTTCGCACGCAACAAGCTCCTCCCCCGACGTTGCAATAGGCATGCTCCTAATGCAACGCAACACGAGCGCAGCGCCCGTCTCACTCTAAAGTATGAAGAATCCGCTGACGAAACAGAGACAGCGCGCCCTTTACGATTACATGCAAATTTTAATTCACTTGCAAATTAAGTATTGCATTACAATGGATTAAGTAATTATGTATTATTATATGGAATCACGAATTTCTTTGACATAGGCATCTTTATAGTAAAATGCAAGGCGTGAGTACGGAATTAAGTTCAAGGTTTTTATGCAAAGACAATTAAATATTAAACGATCATCGTTGGCTTTGTAAGAATAGGTACTTATTATCCTTCGTATAATATTATGGGTGTTTTTGTTAACATAACAGTACGTACCCGGTGCCCTACATCTAGGTACCTAAAGAGTAAATATAAACAGTTAAACACCCTAAATACTTATAAAGGTACCTTGTTGAAGGTACCTACCTAGATTGTTTAAATGAAATCTTATTTTTAAATCTTAACTATGTACATGGGAATGGAGAAAGGTATGACATTGTTGTAACGTCACAAAATAAGCGACTGCTCGTAGATCGTTAGGCTAAATGGTCTCTAATACCCACCCAAGTCTCAAATTAATGAACTAGGTAGGTATGTCACTAATATCCGTTAAAATGTGTCGAATAGGTCCTCTGTGTTCAGTCTTTCAGAATATTTTTATAGGCACTTTTAATTTTAGGTTGCCAGTGAGATCGTCTCATAAAAATGGTAGATAGGTACTTACCTAAATTATGTTGAATGCGTAACAATATTGTCGATTAGGTACCCGAGTCGTTTTCAAAAATATTGTACATAGTTAAGGGCTTTAATTAAAACAAAACTTAACTATTGATTCTTTTGTGTAACGATGACTCATACATTTTGTATTCAAAGGACGCATGTACAATTTTTTTGAAAAGGACTGACCTACCTAATAAGTATATCGTTCGTGAATGATCTATTAAAATACCCATTTCATGCTATGATTGCACGTGTAAATATGTAGTGCCTGATGAACAACCCTTTTTGAAGAACATTCTCACATTCTCAGGAGCCACCGGCATCCAAAAAACCAGGACTCATATTCTAATCAGAACACTCCATCTACCATAATTTATGAACATTCATTCAATACGAAAAAACTTTAAAAAAACTATTTCCAAACATACATAATTAAAAGGCAATAAACGATTTATAAATATCCACGGCTTTGACTTTTTGTCTTACTCTGTTTGGTCGGGAGTGTGAAGGAGGGATGCAACCCTAGGTCGTAAATTATGTTGAGTCAGGTGAGTTATGTTAGCAGCATGTGTTGTCGCGTGACCTGTTGATTATTATGTTGTAATAAATTTTATGGCCCATGGGGTTTGGTGGCCCGTGGGGCAGAGTCCCTTTGGAGCTCCCGAATCCTGGCTGTTAAGTCAGATGTATGGAAATGGAGGGAAGAAATAACAATGCTGCTTCCAACTTCTCTAAATTACAGTATTATTGTAATTGGTTGAAGCACACAATGTGATATTATCCATATAATATAAGGTAAACGAATCAAACCTCTACACCTTAACACCCAATCGCCCCTTTTATCATGACAAAATATTAAAACTCTCAATACTTAAGTAGGTATTGGGTCACATTCTGTACTAGGATATTTGCCTACCTAATGAACATTTTTGTTTTTATTTTTCTTAGTACCTATCTATTTATAATCTAATTGCTATCACAGGTAGAGTTAGTCGCCAGAATAGTCATAACGCCTTCATTTATTATAAGCCTGTTAGATTGTCCAACTGCTGGGCAAAGGCCTCGCCCCTGGATTTCCAAAGAACTCTGTCTCCCGCAATCTCTGGCCAATCATTTTTGACCGCCGATATCGGAAATATTTTATAGTAGGTTAAGTACTAATACTTACTTATTCGCGAGTTGAAAATATTCCCCATGCAAATCGGAAATACAACACACCACTATGTACTCGAGAGACACTCAAGACTGCTCAGGTATCAAGATGCTGCAGAAACCAATAGGAAAGGTCGTTCAACGACTATAACCATGGCTGTTCTGCCTGGAGTCGGTAAGAAAAGAGTCTTTTGTTTAATCTTCTGCCTTATTTGCACAATATTTGTTCAATTTTAATCTGGCACCACGTTAATGTTGCTTTAGGGGCCAATGACAAAACTCTTAATAAAAATTTAGAGGACACCCAGTTATTATTTTATTAACTGCTTTCATAGGTTTTACCCTTGTAGCTAGCTACGCCATTAGGTACCTACTCAGGCAAGAAGTTCAAACAAAGATACTAAGGATATCGTTTTGCGAAAATATGTGTCAAAAATTAGCACTTCAACAACAGTTTTGTAGCTGCCAAGAGCCTCCATTTATAAGTCATAATTTATTTCGATTTGGATACCAATGCCACCTTATAAACTTTGAAATGAGTTATGTTCCTCAACATTAACTTAGGAAGTCGTTTTGTCGTAGGTAAGCATAGAAACGATATAAGACTCACCTGGTGCATTTTTCCCCTCTTATACGTTAGGGTGGACTTCCATCAGAGATGTGCGAGAATATTTTCATATTTAACAACTAGCTGTCAAACTTGCGAGATGTCAAATGTATGAATACACATTGAAGGGTAAATCGAAGACATACTGCTAAGCTTCTGCGCATAATATTACTGTGTCGCGAATAGTAAGTTCATGTCAAAGAACAGAGAAGGACATAGAGGCTATATAGAATAAGAACTGGCTGGCTAAAATGGAGATCACTTACCGGAGTAGGTACTTTGTGATCCAAAAATACCTATCCAAGTCAAAGGAAAGGTTTATAAAACAGCAGTAAAACCAGCAATGCTGTACGGATTGGAGTGCTGGCCCATGCGACAAAGTGACACCCAGAAGCTAGACGTAAACGAACTCAAAATGCTCCGATGGTCTGGAGGTGTTACGCGGCTGGATAAAGTGCGGAATGAGTATATTCGTAGTTCCTTCAAAGTTGCTGATATAGCCTCTAAACTGAGAGAAATCCGTTTACGGTGGTACGGACATGTAATGCGGCGTGATAAAACCCACATGCCCCGTAAAGTTATGGCCATTGAAGAGGGCAAGCGAGGCAGAGGCCCTTCCGCTACCTAGACGCGAACCATTTTCGCCGATTTGAAGACGTTGGGCATAGGCCCAGAAATTATACAGAACTGCCAAAAATGGCGTGAATGTATTAAGAGAACCGACCCCGTATAGGGATAAGGCAAGGAGAGAAGAAGAAGACCGCCATACCGTCACGTTAACACCTTAACGTCACGGTATGGCGGTCTTCTTCTGGCGGGATTCAGAGTTCACGAATGAATTATTCAAATGAAACCCTTTCATCTGGTGTCGCTCTTTCGTTGACTAGTTCAGTTCGGATTCATTTGGATAGTTCAATACTTCAGTCAGACCTGTTCATGAATCGTATCGTATACCAACTCATTCGCTCCAAGAGTGACATAGACGCCATGACTGAAGGAATTACTGAAGTAGTAGATGGGTCTGTTGAGCTACTGAGCAAGTGAACTAAACAAGTGATATACTTCACAGTAAAGGAAAGAAGCATATCAATATTTTCCATTAAGAGACAACAAATGGACAGGCACCAAGGACGCGGCCACGCTCGCTAAGACTGGCCAAGAATAGAATAGGAAGGAGTTTACAAGGCTGGCCACTAACGCCCGCCATGGCATGGCAGAAAAAGAAGAAGAAGCATTCAGATTGTAGCTTTGCACGCTTTTTGTGAAGGGTTGTATACGCGTTCCTTTGATTTTCAAACCACAGCGGTAACAAATCTATTAAAAGCTCCATAAGAATAAATCTAAACAGTCGCGCCGTTTGCTCTAATGGCAGGCATTCGTCTGCACTTGTTGGAGCTGTAATAATTAGTAGCTAATTAAACCGATGAGCCAATTAGTCCCCAACCAGCACGGGCCAGCGTGGATTGTGAGCCCATGAATGAGGCCAGGTCTGGTGGATTGTTTTGTAGTTTTTTTATGGAATTTGATATTTGTTTCTATAATTAAACCAATTAAATGACAAATAATGCAAAAATAGAGAAAATTTAACAACTTAATAAGATTACAAAAAATATTGAATATCTTAACACAATATACCCAAATTTAATTTCTGGGAGTATAACAGAAGTTATGGCATAATTTTAAAAATACTCTCCACAGTTTCAAAAACAGGCACCTAATTAATTTAGTAAAATATGACGGTGTAGAAAATCAAGTGCTAAAATGGGTACATATAACTTATTCAAAATTGGGATTTGGGATATCCAACGGCTCATATAATGTCTGCGAATTAAGGTTTCGGTACATGTTTATGATTTTCGTATACATGTACTGAATCATTATTTAACCCTAATTCGATGCATATTACTGCACTTGACCACGCCAAAATTTAATTCAAGATATTTTTAAAATTAGGTATATTATATTATAGTCATTGTCGAATTTATTTCTTGTTACAAAGTTAGAGTTAGTACCTACTCTTCTACACTTAGTACCTATTATTTTCAAAACTACATACTTAAGCCATAAATAAGAAATCTTTATTTATGTTTCTACTTTGAAATATCCTATTTCCACAACACTACAACCGTTACGAAACATCTGTTTTTATAATAGATGCATTTTAAATTATTCATTTTAGTGCAGCGGTAATTTTTATTCGTCATCGTGCGCCGTATGTCCGTCATGATGTATGGATAGCGTCCACACGTCCGGTACTGACTTATGACGGATGAGTGACGGTTTACTGTGGAAATAGTTTTACATACATAATTATAAGCTAGGTTAATGTTTTAGATAAAATATCTACAAAATTGCGGCAATTCTTAAGTAGGTAGTAGGTACCTAATAATGTATACTTTTGCGTGTCATCCACACGAAGGCGCGCCCCTCCACAACCCATTCCGTACAATTGCGCATTGATTAGTATGAGATTCGCTGTGGAGGGGCGCGTCGTTGTGGATAACACGCACTATATACCTACAGGTAAATTACTTTCGAGACGTTTTTGCATTTGTAGTTTGTGTAGGGATTCTACATTTAAATTTACACACACTTCAAAAATAATTTACACATATTTAAATTTTGTCCATACACAACTACAAATGCAAAAACGTCTCGAAAGTAGGTAGTTATTTAAAAAAAAAAACTTAATTTCATATTTTTCAGTGGCTTTTTGGTTTTCTAGTTTTCCGTCTCTCTTGACGACCACTTTAGCTTAGTTGGTAGTGACCCTACCTACGAAGCTGGAGGTCCCGGGTTCGAATCCCGGCCAGGGCATTTACATATTTGTGTGATGAGCACGAATATTTGTTCTTGGGTCTTGGATGTTTTCTATGTATTTAAGTATTTAGTTATCCATATAAGTATGTAAATCGTCGCTCCATAGTACATGCAGTCAGCATCAAATGTAGCTTGACATATGAAGATGTCAAAAGTTCTTATTCCTTTGTAATAAAGGCTTTTGACGCCTTCATATGTGTCGCTACTTTTGATGCTGACGCTGACTGTACAACCTTTGCTTAGTTTGGGACTAGGTAGGTTGATTTGTGTCAAATTGTCTACAAATATTTATTTATTTTTATTTATATATTTATTCCCTCTGGGTTGGGAGGTCAGATGGCAGTCACTTTCATAAAGCTAGTGTACCTATGCCAAATATTGGATTGAATGCGGGTTCCAGGGTTCTCTAGGCCACAACCGGGAGAACGCTAGGACGATGACGACATGATGACTAAATTTTGGTACTTTTGGACTCTATTTGTATTACAATAGCGTCCAAACATGCCGAACATTCAAATACTTTGACTATACAGTCAGCAGCACAAATAGCTACACGCATTCGAAGAGGATAAAATTAATTAGGGAATAATAGCATGTGTAGATGATTTTGAGCCCCTCGCCAGCTGACTGTACATAAACTCTCGCTAAGTATTTTTTTTTTTATACTACGTCGGTGGCAAACAAGCGTACGGTCCACCTGATGGTAAGCGGACAACGCAGCCTATAGACGCTCGCAACTCCAAAAGAGTCACGTGCGCGTTGCCGACCCTATATAAAATTTGAGGATTCACTGTGTTGACAACAGAAGGGCCAAAAGCTCCCTCGCTCTCAACACAGTGCATCCTCGGGAGCTCTGGCAACCTTGCTCACCTCCAGGAACACAAGACTACATACTGGTATAGTAAATAGGCTGTGGTCTTCTGCAAGGCGGAGGTACTTCCCCAGTTGGACTGCTCCAAATTCGAGCAAGATATGACATTATGCTGTGCCCTACCTCTTGAAAGCTCTAGCACGGAGAGTGGCACTTTTAGCAAATGTAGGTTTATCAATGGATATAGGCAATGTAAGTACAGTACACAGTGATAGCATGCTAGGCCATCGCTCACTTCAGCTCTATTTTCTTATATATAATATATGAGAAAACTGGAGAAAACTGTCAAATGTCAGTGTCAGCTGTCAGTCAACTCAGTACTACTTTTTACTGCGCCCCTACATTTAAATGAGTGCTTCCTGAATGGCGCGGGATGCGCGGAAGCGGGACGATACGAAGGCAATATATACTGCTCCGCTTCTGCGAATGATATTACTACTGCGCAAATGTAATACTGACAGTATTCTGTCAATTGGGAATCTTTGCGACGTCAGTAAGTTTACGTCAAAGAAGAAAATGTCACATATCGACCCCGCCCCGCCAAGTCAGGAAGTCGCCTTAGTCGTCTCTTTTGACACCAACGGGCAGAAAGGGGTGGTAATAATAATAGTTAGATACAACATTGTGTCCAACATGACATGACATATTATTTAGATTTCCTTACCTTCTTATAGTTTTCCAAAGTTTTACACAAACATAAAACTGGCCAAGTGCGTGTGAGACTTCGCACATTTAGGGTTCCAAGCCAACCGTAAAATTAAGTTGATAGGTTGATTAAAACGTTTGAAAATACCTAAGTTTTTACTATAAGTATGGTTTTGGGCCATCAAGATGCTTATACTGTGAAAATTTTAAGACTGTATCTGCAACCGTTTGGCTGTAAACCTGATGTGTAACAGACGACGGAAAGACGACGGAGTGACAGCAATAGGGTTCCCTTCGGGTACGGAACCCTAAATATATCAATATTAAATCTCATCATAGCAATGTTGTTACAAAGATAGTTTAATAAACTATTTTCTTAGGAAAACTTACCCTATTAAGGTTGTTCCAGTACCATTACCATGAGTTACCTTAAATCGTTTAGGTGCGCAGTCGCTTGCGAGTACGGTAATGCAAACATTGCAAACTCATGGTAAGGGTACCTACTGTTAACTTTTTGGCTTATGGCATACAATAAAAAGTACATATAAAAGGTTATAAACAAAAATATCAATATGAAACCTCGGCATAATATTGTGGTCACAATTTCACAAAGGTAGTTTGAGGAACTTTTGAGGAACTATTTACATAGGAAAATTCATAATATTTGTAATTGTTCCAGTTAACTTTTTAGCTTAAATCATAAAATAGTATAAAAGGGTAAATGTTGCATTAAGTAACAACGATCCTGCCCGCGTAGTTTATTAAAAATTGTGTGCTAGAATACGATCTAGGACGATAGCCGAGTCAGTGGCTGATAGATAAACACGCTAGAGTTCTTTCATGGTTGATATATTATTCGCAAGTGACATGTTTAGACAGTACAAAAGAATATAAACAAGCCGTTTCTAAGTCAGTTTAAATCTATGACAAGTACGTAATAATGATTACATAAAAACGGCCAGCAGGCACATATGCCACCTCCAATATAGTTATCTTAGGGACAGTAATAGTGACCATTACTGTCCCTTAGATAACTTAGGTTGCTGGTCTTCTTAAAGTGAGATGCCGGACCACACACCACATCTATGAAGGAGTGAGCGTTTTCTACGAAGTAACGTTATGCCGCTGTTGCCTCTTTATGCACAATGGATCTGAAAGAAAAAAAGTTAGTTTAAATAAATATAAATAAATAAATATTTTGTGGACAATCTTACACAAATCAACCTAGTCCCAAACTAAGCAAAGCTTGTAATATAGGTACTAAGCGACGATATACATACTTATATAGATAAATAGATACTTAAATACATAGAAAACATCCAAGACCCAAGAACAAATATTCGTGCTCATCACACAAATAAATGCCCTAGCCGGGATTCGAACCCGGGACCTCCAGCCTCGTAGGCAGGCCAACTAAGCTAAAGCGGTGGTCATCATTCATCATTTAATTACACAGGTACGCTATACTGCAATCAAAAAATCCAAACTCTACTATGACTATAAATACCTATTCCTAACTTTTCCGACAGCCGCTGTATTCTAAAGTAATTATATACCTAATTAAAAAAAAAAACGACGTGATCCTGAGAAAGTGGGTCTAATCCCAGCAAGTTTCAGCTTTCCCTCTGTACTGGAAGGTCAGATGGCAGTCATTTTCGTAAAACTAGTTCCTACGCCAAATCTTATTACAACCTTTAAGGCACAACCGGGTAAAGTCTTATTACAGTGAAATAAGATGGAAAGCTTTTAAATAAGATAGGGCACATATTTTACATACAACTTAATTACTAAGTCAATGTATCGAATGAATCCTCTCATAAATATGTACCAAAACCTTAATTCACCGACATAAGAGCTATGGGACATCTTTTTGAGCAAGTTGTATGCACCCATATTTTTGCACTTGACTGTAGGATAGCTGGAAAAACGATTTTCCGTAAACGGTGATCAGTCGTCCCATCGATATCGAATTTGTAGAGCTATTTATTTTATTTTTAACTATCTCTTATAGAGGGAAATTAGCCCCTTAAGCTTAATGTTGGCTATAGCTACATTAGGAGGCTACAATTTTTTTTACTATTAGATAAATGTATGTCAGTTTTCTAAAGAGAATACCTAGGTCTAAAACATTATGACGATGTCACCACAATAAATGAAACAAAACTGCTTGGTCATCTCTGCACGCTCTTCATCAAATCCAAAACATCTCTATGAAAAGTGAAGCCTTCCTCAGTATAAGCGGCAGCGGAGGCGGGCGCGGGCGCGTCGCTCGAGCGGGCACGTGGCGCCGGCTCAGGTGGGCCCCTCCCCGCCCGGCCCACCTCGCCGCGATCGCTCGCTCCCGCCGCATTCGTCGCTCGGACGCCGGGAAACCACGAGCCGTTTTCCTCCGCGCCGCGCCGAACTTTTCGGACGCATTCGATTTTTAAACTTACCGGACTTTTTAAAAATAAGAGTTCGATATTTAAACTGTGAAGTGAGTGATGTTTGTGAATCGGTTGTGATTGTTTTTTATTTCTTAATTGACATTTTAGTGTGAGTATAGTTTTATTTTGATCAGATTAATTGAAAGAAAATTCGGAAGTTAGTCGCACTGAGAATTTTTTTTCAAGCGGAGCAGTATACACTTAGGTACTTTTTTTAAATGTAATAACTTGATTATTACACACAAAAGCTAATAAAGTAGTTCTTTGAAAATTATCTTCAATTGATAGTGTTTGAAAAGTCGAAATCAAACCGTGTCGCAGTAAATCTCTCGGCGATGGCTCTCAACTGTCCACTTGACACGGAACATTTAAAGCATATTAAATCTTTGAGAGCTTACTGTATTTGACTACAAAGTGAGTTTGAGTTGTTGATACAAAGTTTCCGGTGGCTATTGACCGTTTAAAATTTATTGGATTAAAGTTTGTTTTTAGGTAGGTAGGGAGGTACGAGTACATATCTCCGCTTGTAAATAGAATCAAATTTAAATTTTGTTTTAAGTACAATAAGAATCATATAGAGTTGCATATTATTGTTATTTATTGAGTCAATCTAACTAAACTGTCAATAAGAATCGCAATCAAGAATGGTAGGTAAATTATGCATCAAAAATGACATATTTAACTATTCTAAAATTAATATTAAAACAGAACATAAATATTCAAAATCCCCTTTCCAATAAAACAACATCAAAATTAAATCAAACAGACGCGCGACAAGCTATCAAAACCCGAATTAAAATTAAAACAGTCAGACGTGTTTCCTCTTCAAAGCCCTGAGAAACGTTAGAAAAATAAATGAAATTAAAAGAAAAAACATCGAAATCGTCCGGACCATTTAACGCGCACCGGACGAGACAAAAATCCGTCACTGAAATAACTGAACACATGTGAGGGCACGTCAGCCGACGACTTTATTTCAATATGGATTATTTTGATACCGTAACCTACCTACTCGTACTTCAGTAGGAGTCGATAGTTCTTTGTTTCTAATTTATGTACATTATGGGTTTGATTAGCTATAAAATACTGGCGTGCGATAGCTTTTACACTCTAAAAGAAAGTTAAGCAAAAGTTAAAATAATTGCAATATCAGGTAGATCGTTACAATAAAAACTTTAACAATTATATTACCTATTCCTTTAGTATAATGAAATAAAGATTAGTTGGTATGAAAAAGTAGAAGAACATCATTACCATAGTGGAAGTGGTAACATATTTCTTGAGTGCCTTCAATGTATTATGTTCCACGGGTAGGTAATACATGTATGTAAGAGAAGAAACCTACCACTATAATTCAGATTGAATGGCCTCTTTTATATAACAGATAGTTATCATAGGTACTTCAAATAAAAAAAAAGGCATTGTTATTGCGTTAAGTATATACTTTTTAGAATATGATTACCAAGTATTGTTTTTTTGGCATATGTTAAGCGAAAACTTCATTACAATAATTAATCGAAATGTTGTGTTATAGGACACAATATAACTTTGACTCCTACTTATATTATGAATGAATGTGAATTAATAAAAATAATTTTATTAACGTCCTAATTAACCAAATATAACCCACCATTTCCACTCCGTGATCTACGAAGTCCAATAAAGTTTTTGGCAATTTAAATAAGCATTTATCTACTATAAGTTTAAGATGATTTAGGAGTTTAATTTATTACCAACTAATAAAAATAAAATTAATATCAACAAAACTGAACAAACTAATCCTCGTAAAAGTAGACTTATAAAGTGCACCAACTCGTGCTACCATTGTATATGTATGCAAAATTCATTTTAGTAACAGTTAAAACATTTTAGTAACATTAATATTCAAATATTACCACAATTTAAGCACAAATGCAACAAAACTCTGAAAATTTTGCCAAAATGCCCCGTTCACACATTCATCACTCGACTTTAAATCCAGCACATACACAATGACTGCTAATTTGCTCATAAAGACATATGCACTCGGCCGACGTCGTAAATCGCCGTTTGGCCTACCGCTTACACCCATAAAGCTCTGCGGACACTTTTATGGGCCAACACGTGGCGTCTTTTTTCCGCACACTTGACATGTGTAGTTTATAGAAATGTATTAATTTATTGTTTTAGAATAGACCTCCCTTGCGTAGCTTCCTTGTGCCGAGTTGGCGGTACGCGAAGAGTTTTCTTGTATGCATATGTGCAATGCTCATTCATTGGTGTTTTAGTTCAATATCTTGGGTAGGTTACATCCTAGTGATACATTATAACCAGAGAGCGGATTCCGAGCATCATTACTCTTGACATGACTCCAAAATATTATACCTAATTGATTAAAATGTTAGGTGAAATTTAATTTTGATTCCATTCTGCTTCGTCTGTTAATTTTATGTAGGCCTCATGGTTTTATGTATGTATTTTATATTATTATTGTTTATAGCCCAGCTTTTTTTTCTAAAACTAATAGATACGTTTTTAAGGGAGAAGTTGGACAATGGACATGCTTTATTTATATAATATCCAGGCTTTCCTTGCCTATTTGTTTCAACTAAATAAGCACATGGCCACATATAAGAGCTATTAAGTCTTATTTAGTGGATTGTGTAGAAAACAAATCAACTTAAAATTAATTAGTTCTCTATTTAGTTACATAGAAAAGAATTGCCATATTTATTATAGAGCGCTAGAATTTGGGTTCTTTACCGATACAAGCAAAGACCATAACAACACAAAATATCATATAACATTATTTCTAAACAAATATCTGTCACATTAAAGTATGTACTATGTCTACATTACAAGCACCTCCTTAGACAGTAACTTCATCCTCACACAACATCTATCACTAACACGATTGTCAACGGAACAACGACATACGCTTCCAAATACTCCATAGTAACTTGTCACGTTATTGTGCTAAGCCCTCTTCTAACGAGAGCACACACTTGACCAGCTAATGTGTCTCATTTTATCGCAGGACCATCAATCAAGCTCGGACAATTGAAGCGGACTGCGAACAGCACTTAACATGTCCGACTAGACCATTCACATCCAAAGGATGACAAGAGTAGAGTGAACTTAACAAGAAGGACACTACGCTGTTACCGATGAACGACCTAAACTACAACGCCGGGATGAGTTCCTACCAGTTCGTCAACTCCCTAGCCTCGTGCTACGGGAACCAGGCGCCGGGCCGCACCGGGACGCCTGTGGACCAGCCGGGGCACCCGGGCCTGCCGACCCCTGGAGCGGACTACTACAACCCAAGCGCAGCGGCATCGGCCTACCCAAACGCCTGCTACTCCCCCCCGCAAGTCGGCCACCACTACCCTCAGCACCCGTACGCCACACCCGCCGCGGGCGCCCACATGCAGCCACAAACTATGATAGACTACACACAACTACATCCGCAAAGACTTGGAAACACAGCCAGTCATATGCATCAGCATTCAAACCCGAGCCCGGGGGCTTTATCGCCGAATTTGATTTCAAATCCTCCGAGCCAAGCGGCCGGAGCCAGTTGTAAATTCGCCGACTCCACGTCCACAACAGGCGTCGCATCGCCGCAGGATCTTTCCACGTCGTCGGGGCCCGGAAGAACTTCCCCGGGTTTCGGCGTACAGGGTGGCGGTTCCACAGGGTCCAAGCTAGGCCTAACGACACCAATTGCGTCTCCCGTGGAACACAAGGCAAACGTGAACCAGAACATCTCCAGTCCCGCTTCCAGTACGTCCAGCAACGAAAGCAATGAGGCTAACAACTCTAGTTCTAATAATACGAAGAATTCTAAATCCGCCAACGCGTCGGCGAATCCTCCACAAATTTATCCATGGATGAAGCGGGTGCATCTAGGACAAAGTAAGTAGCGTTTTTATAGACATACTATTCATTGCCTGGTTTTATTTAGATATACAGTAGATCACATAATTTCAGGTACAATAAGATCTTAAAAGTAGTCTTAGTATAACTAAAATTTACCATAAATGGCATGTGAAATCGAGAAGCATTTACGAATGCAATACACTAGTCATTATAATAAAAAATAAAAATGAAATAGTAAAAATAAAAATTGAAATTAAAATAAAATAAAATTAAAGAAAGATCAGAATTAAAATAAAATCATAATAAAAAATAGTAATTGTCTATATTGTCAAAATTGTGGTCAAAATTATCATTGTACTCGTTAATCTAGTTATAATCATTTACTATAATGTAAAAATAAAAATAAGTCTTGAGGTCAAAATAATCAAATAAATTAAATAAATTACGTCATTTTATATTACTTAGTACTTAGTACTTTTCTACTTGAATATTGCGCCCCAATATCTCAGTCAAAATACAAAAGTTTGATAATGTTACTTGATTTTGCTAACATTTCGTAACAAGAGTAATAACTACGATCAAATAAGCCAGTTTCTCGCTTTTTCCCTCTGTTAAATCAAATGGATCGACTTCCTCGTTAGGTTAATAAGCCGGAGGCCGCCACGCCCTCGTCCAAATACCAACAGTTTGATGTAATAGAAACAAACTGTTAGTCAATCGTTGGCTAAGGTGTAGACAAAGCAAATTATACATCTATTTATAAAACATTAGCGTACATTAATGTACGATCGATATGGCTGATGAATGGCGGTCATAATAAGGCATAATGGTTCTTCGGACGCTTGCATCCGAACGTCCGAAGCCTTTTTTCAATCCTAATGATGAAAGTGCATCGTCACAGTGACGCGGCAAATGATAACCTTCTGGTGTTAACCGGGAACTGGGTTAAGGGTTAATACGTTTTTAATTAGATTTGAGAACCATTTGTTTCTTTTAAAAAGCGTTTTATCTTCATTAGCCGGTGTGGGTTTGTAGCCCACAAACGTCACAGTAGGTACTCACACGTACGTGTGAGTTATACAAAAAACAAAAGAGACAAGCGTACGACAGCAATGTGCGCAGACGCTGCCGCTGTCACTTGTAGATGTCGCAGATAAACTCGCACATGTTGCCGTCCGTTTCCAAGAAATTAGACTCGTATTGTTTCAAAAATTCCGTGACCTTCTCAATGTTCAATACTTGCACAATCTTTCACTATTTAAAACCCCGAAGTGCAGATTGTCAAAGATAAACTTTAATCTATCAGCAATAAGGGGATTTGAATTGAACATATTTTGCGAAGTTTAAATACAACATGTGAATTAAAATTGGCTTATCAAATGAAATTAGTTTCTAAAGGTTAAAAGTAGATCAACATTCAAGGTCTGCGGCCAACATTTGGAAAATTATAATAATTTTGTTCCAATTATGTTAATATGCTCTACAATTTTAATGGCATTGATGTTACGGGTTTATAATACTACACATACCTACTACTTTATGAAAGTAATGTTTATCGTGATTTTTATCCACGAGTAGGTATAACAAATATAAACTCGTTGATCAAAAACTTTAATGCAAAAATATTTAGAGCACATCGGTAGTAAGATTCTGGGGATATTTTTGTGTACAAATGTGATTCATGTTCTACATATTGAATTATTTGGGACTGTATAGATTAAGTAGGTACCCAATGCATTTTTTCCCAATATTTTTAGTTCCATTGCTATAATTAAAGCTTTTGATTGTTATGAAGTGCCTTATGAAGAGGGCTGCGAATGTGCGAATGCCGCAAATGCCGCAATCCTATTCCAAGGTGACATCTCTAGGACATCGCTGTTTCATGTCTGATTTTACCTACACCTATATGCTCCTATATAATGACCAGTGTTTTTATTTTGCCATAAAAATATATTTTATGTCACACCTAGCCATAAAGTGGCCATTATCGCACGCTCCGCGCGCGAAAAAACCCACTTCCTGGCCAGGGGGTGACATAAAATTTTGTACTTACCACGGGCGATAATAAAGAAAGCCTCAGATCGCCTGATACCTGCGATCTAAGACATTCTTTGTTTTATCGCCCTTGGTAAGTAATGTACTATTCAATTTGATCCCAATCCTGATTAAGATTTCATCGCTCTCACCGGCTCACCTCACCCCATCTTCACGCGATATGCGATGTTTTGATTTCTTATCATACCAAGAAAAATCACATGCGCGTTCAATGCGTTTTCAGTTTTAAGTATTGATAGGTAATGATGTCTTTATTGCAACCGATGTTTACTCAGATCATAACAAATTTAGTCGCACATGGGCACTGGAAGAGCGTAGTAATTGCTTTACATTACAAAATTAATACAATAATCATATAATAAGCTACTCTTCTAATGTAAAATTCGCACATACTTTGCATACTCCGATTGACGTACCTATAGTAAAAGATACAGTTAAACATACTTTGTTAGTTGTATTAGTTAGCTGCTTGCTTACCAAGCGCCCTTGTATTTTACTTAAATCGTTAACCCTTTTTTGCATGTTACCCTATACCTGTTAGATTACCTATTAGATTTAAGCAAAATTAATTTAATTTGTTTTCTCAGTAAGTGATTTCAGTAAATCTTTTTGAGAAATAGAAATGTCTTAAACTGTTAACCATAAATGAGGGATAATAAATATTTGGGGGACAATCACACAAATCGAAGTAGTATCCTCAACAAGGCATGCAGGTATACTAGGCCACGATATATTTAATAGATATAAATACTTAAATACATACATGAAACAAATATTCATGCTCGTCACACAAATAGGTATTTGCCCTGACCGGTAGCTACAGTAAAAGTTTTTTCGAAACATTAACTAATTCGAACGCGTTTGCGTTTTGTCTCAAAATGCATGAAAGTGGAATGAAAACGTGAACAGCGCCTCTGGTGGTCACTAGTGGAAACTAAAACAGCGAGTATAACATTTGTTGCTAACCGATGAACGCGCGTATTTCAAACTCGGTGAGAGCGTTTTCATGGATTTTGAGACAAAACGCAAACGCGTTCGTATTAGTTAATGTTTCGAAAAAACTTATAGTAGAGCTACGGGATTCTAACCTCAGCTTCGTCGGGTAAACCGGTCGTCGTTAAAAGGGTTCAACTAAAATGAACATACCTAATGAATGCTAATCTACACCTCTAGTATGACGCTGTAATATCAGGAATGAAGTTTGACCTCTCCGAACCGTTGGAGCTACCAATAGGAGCGGATATTTGCGTAGGGGGCGGATGCCGTAATGCCGTTGACATTTACTGCTTACGTTCGCCTTGTTTAGCCAATACTACGGTCTCATCTACCTATTTGTGACATGGAAACTAACATTATATAAACATATCTGAAATAACGTAGACCCTGAGTCTTTTCAACTAATATTATGTAACTATTGGAATTATTACAATTATTACAAATACAATTCTGATTGGTGTTCGGTTCTTGTTTAGATAATTCTGTATTTTATACGGTTAATTATCATCATCGCATCACGTGTCATCGTTCGTGTGATTGTTATATCTAAACGTGATGAATAAACTAATTTAAGAAAATCCTTCATTAAAGATTGTTCAATAGATATTACTTTAAAAAAACGCTAACCTTTGTTTCGCCAAGTCCTTAAAAAAAACTTTTCATTTCTCATGCTCTGAAAGTGGGTCATTGTTCATCTAAGCAGCGTGCTGAAAGTGGTCCATTTCTGCTCTAGAGCAGAAAAGTATTAAAAAAAATTGTATGGTGAACGTCTTGTTTTTTGTAAAAAATGAAACGAAAATGTGCATATTTGTTTTTTTTTGTCTACGAAGCTGGAGGTCCCGGGTTCGATTCCCGGTCAGGGCATTTATGTGTGTGATGAACACGTATAATAGTTGTGGGTGTTTTCTATGTATCAAGTATGCATTTATCCATGTATGTATATCGTCGGGTTAGTACAAGCTTTGCTTGGTTTGGGACTAGGTCGATTTTAGTGTAAGTTTGTCCACAAATCATTATTTATTTTTAAATATTTTACTTTCCTCGTATTCAAAATGAAAAGCAGAGTGTTTAACTCGGGTGAAACCACCCATTTCAGCCTCGAACTATTGGCGCTTTCACTTCGTTCGAGCGCCAAAATATCTCGGCAGAAATGGGTAGCTTTCAGCCTTTGGTTAACGATCTACTATTTTTTCTTCTTCTGTAGTTATTAGATTGACCGTGGATTGCACTATGACATTACAGTTGCTGGAGCCATATTTAAATAAAATAGGTTAACACCTATTTTTCAAATCATGATAACAAAAACAAAACAGAATAAAAAAACCGCTACACTCAACAGCCATTTTCACCTTCCTACAGATGGTTCTTTCTCACCAAATGCGCGATGAAGCCACAGCCTTACAAGCCCAGCGTACAACGTACACCTTTTAAACGTTAAAACACTAAATTGTCTGTTTCTGACTGGAGCGAGTATGCAAATAGAAAAGCCGGAGGTGGCAACCCTTACGTGTTCAGCGGCAATAAGTCAAAAGCGACGCCGCATACGAGCTGCGTGCAGACCGAAGAGACTTCTCTATACCACTTGAAATTACATGCAAACGATATTTAGTGACGTGTCTATTCCAACGTTTCGAGGAAGCGGAGATCGGAAACAAACATTTTCCAAGGCGATTCACTACCCAAAAACACCACAGTATATAACTGAGCTCGTGATTAGTAAAAAATATGCGTAATCGCAGGTCAGACTTACACTGGCTCGTTTCAGGCGTCTTGCGAAGCATTGAAAATAGTACCTGCAGTGTTTTACACGTCATTCGTAGTACGCCAGTGTATCTGTTTTCGCATGAGAATAAATCATAAGTCAGTGCTTGGAACAAGTCTGTTTTCATTGTTTTACATGGTAAATTAAGCATACAATGTTAGGTCTCCTACCTATTCGCTAAGAAACGGTTGTACAATGAGATAGGGTTTATTGCATCGAGTACCTCGACACAAATTTGTAAATTATATTGCTTTTGCAGCATGGCAGAGTGTGGATTTATGTCCATCAAATTAGATATTAATTATTAAGTATTTTCACACAACAGTTCAAGAAAGTTGAAGTTTACTTCATGTTTCAAATGCAACATTTAGATAAGTAAATCTTCATATAGGTACATTCCCATTTAATAGAAGTATTCATTTATTCAAGTATTATTAAGAAGCACAATTAATGTTTATTATTAAGGACTAATTTTATTTATTATTAAGGTCTATTTGAAACAATAAGTTATCTCAGTTAATTATTTTGACACTCCATACCAACTCTATGTAACAACGGCAAGGTTCTAGAGTCTAGAATCTAGACAAACTCAACATTGTGTCGACTCTAACCCGTTGAAACCTGTATGATAAATGACGATTAGCATTGTTTAACACTAATTTATGAACCAACTGAAGGGATAAACTGCACCGTTAGTATTAAAGAGTCTTATGTAAAAAAACACACACATTGGAAATTCAATCTTAACCCCAACTACTTTGAATCTAATTTACACACTCACAGTTAGATCTCTTTTGATGCACAAGCAAATAATGTCTTTGAATAACTCTGATCCACACGTTGAGTAATTATTTAATGAATTATGTATAAATGCAAACTCAATATAATTATTTAGGTATGCCATTTTCTGCCAACCGCGGCGGTGCTTCTTTTATATGCGCAAACCACGTTAAAAGTGTCTGAATTATAATTTATAAGTGCGCAAAAAATATAGCATTTAAGCGTACTTCAACTGAACTACTGTAAATGGCGTTACAACACATACAAAACAAACACAAAGACATTCAAAACTAGAAATACGTACACGGCAAACTTAGTCCTAGATGAGACTAACACGGGGCCAGTATATGTGGCGTACTAGAAGTAAGGATCAGCAGTGGGCGATTACAGGCTGAAAATGATGATGATGATAACTATAGGCAATGAAAATGTTCAATAGAAAAATGACACAGTAACGTAACTGGTTTTATAAATACTCTATTATATGGTAGATTACACCAGTAAAAATAAATTATTCTGGCATCACCAAAAAATGAAGGTACTTACATATTCACAAAAGTATACTTGGAAAACATCACGCTTTCAATGATTTTTGCTATTTTTAAATACCTAAAGTTAATTTGTCCACCATAAATTGTGATTACACTTACAAATACTCTTTATTGCATAACCTCTACAAACATAACACAGTACAGTACATAATGACAATGAGTAGAGGCAAAAAATAGGCGGTCTACTTTTTTATTTAATTATAAACTTCATTCCTAGTAGGTATAATAGAACGCTTTGTAAGTAGGTAGATAAAATTTTGTAGGGTTTCCTACAAGTGATGTCTAAGGCTTTTCTAAAATCAAATATTTAAGTATTTTACATTTGAATGTAAGAGTAATATTTTCGTACGTGGGTTTTGTTTGTTGGTAATGTAGAATATGTTGGTAGGTAGAATTATTTGTCTACTGTACGGTCACATGCACTAATTAATGATTAAGCGGGCAAAATATTTGGCAAGTCATAATAGTTAGGTATTAGTGAATGTGACAGTTATAGAAATTACTGAGCGCCTTGTTCTTTTACAAATGCATTGTGTCAGGTGACAGTACCAATTTTGTATTTTAAATATAAGAAAAACCCTTCATCCTTCATTTGAACAATTACTCTTACTTATCGTACAACTTGACATATTGCCGTGCATGCCATTAAAATAAACCCCAAATGAATTCTGCTGAAACAGCGCTGCTGTGCATAATCGACTCATGCGTAACCTTAATACACAAAGGTACGGATTTTATGCACGTTTTATAACGAAATATTATATATGTTAGCACTCAAGTGTAGTTAAGACTTTTTAGCGCATAACAACACATTCCTCATACCTGCACTACCGATTAGTAAATAAATAACAAATTAAATTCCAAGCAAGATTAGTGGCCGTCTCAGTCCATAAATAAATCAAGTCCGACTCTGAGTAAAATATGACTCAAACAATAATATGCTACAGGCAACGCATTGTAGAATGTAGAGTCGATGTGTTCTTGCATTTTAATTTTATTCGCAATTATTTTTAAATATATTTGTTTCCGCGTGCAAATATTATATTGATTCACGTTTCAGAAATAATATATGTCACTACCTTAACTTTAAGAAAAAATGGGGCTACTTTGATAGATTTAGAACACTAATAAAATCATCTCTATTTCTAGTTTATAAAAACTAAACTCAATAAAAACCATACCAGGTTAACCAAAATAAAAACTAACACACGATAAAAAGAACTAGATTTTTAAATTCGCCCCTCAATTTGAAAGTAACCCCGGTTACTCGTACTCGTATAAGAAATTTTGGCACGAAACCTACCTTTTTCTTAAATATTACGGAGTCAGTAATAGTCGCAAATATCAGTAGACCACTCACTACCTATGCATAGATATTATTATTCTGAAATTAGTGAAAGAGTGAAAGTGATCTAAATGTTAGTTTAAGTACACAGTCAACATATTTCGAGGCTCAAAGTCCATTCAATCTTTATAAAATAGCTCCTGAGTTAAATTCAAAAGCAGTTACTTAGGTAACCAGAACCGCTTCGTGCGAGCAAGGGCCTCGATCGAAGATATGGCAGGAATCTAGACCGCGAACCCCGCCTCGCCGCCAATATGCACAGGGCTTAACAAAAAAAAAACAACTGCACTGGTTAACGAAAATAAATAAAAGGGATTAGCGGCCCAACCACTACCCGAGCGGCCATATTGGCGGCAATGACTTTGCAAGTTCTTGCTAAATTACATCTCAGAAGCGTATAGACGTATGTTGCCTCCTTTTCACAAGCTCATAAGGCGTTTTTTGCGTTTTAACTCTATATGCGTGGTTGTGTTTTTATTTAATTAGGTTGCACCGTCGAGACACGCCCCATTTTAAATTAAGTTGATTATTCAATAGCGCTTAAGTGTATTAAGTAGGAGTAATTATGTAAATTAAAATAAGCATGGGTAAACCTTTAATTGCATTATTGGGTAAATTGGTTTGCACACATGTACTTAGGTAGGTAGCTTATTAATGGAAATAACTAAGTTTTAATTGAGGGAGCCTCTACTAAAAAAAAATTGAGTTCGAATTGAAATAAAACGATTTTGGAATTGAAGATATTGTGGTTTTAAGAAAAATACTAAACTCATTTTATTTAACGAGGGTGTAAAACTTTATTAATAAAATGACACAGTGTTCGCTTCATAAATACAATTACTGACAAGTTTGAAAACTAACGGGACGTCCCTAAACCCCGGTCCCATAGGACGCTACTTCAATTATTGATGGCAACTTTTAGCCAATAAAATATAGGGGACGATGTGAACTATTTTTCATCTGGTTCAACCAACGACATAGCACGTATGAACTAGGTATTTCGCAGGTATCTTCGAGAATTTGCTCGATTTAATTCAGTGTTATCATCAGCTTTTGCATTTTCTAAACTAAATAATAGAGGTAATAAATTCCTTTAGATAACAAAAAAAACTTGTGCTGAATTGTAATTTAAAAATTATGTAGGTATATTGTCAACCAGCACAATGGAAAAACAGGCACTATTTGTTATTAAAAAACCGGTCAAGTGCAAGTCGGACTCGCGCACGAAGGCTTCCGTACCATCTATAAAAACGGCAAAAAATCATGTATAATATCTATTTTATTCTGTTTTTAGTACTTGTTGTTAAAGGCGTTATAGCTATCTGAATAAAGAAGTAAAGAATTAGAGTAAAGAATTGAAGTTAAGTCACTGAATAAAGAATTTAAATTATTATTATTATTTGTATGTCTTTCCCGTTCACGGGACAATGGTGTCCCGGACCTTTGGGAGGCGTGCGCGGAGCCGAAGTACCGAGGCACCGAAGTACCAACGAGTACCACATAGCCAACACGTAGAGGCTCTTTTGACAATTTAATGAAATGCAAAGGATACACCGAGCGGATGCTGTCCCTGCCCGTGTCATGGGACGCACACAGAGACAGCACCCGCCAGGGTGTATAAGAACTATTGCTGATTGATGGAGTCTAAATGAACTGGGCTATTGGGTGAATATGATGGAGCAATGGCTGGGCTATTGGGTGAGACAACGGACGCCTGCCTAATAAAACTGTCTCAGATTTTTATTTCCGGCAGACGGTGACTCGCTCTCTGCTAGATGGGCCCCCATAGAATAGCGACATTATAAAATGGCCTAAGGGCAACACCGATCAGAGAGCTGGGGGTGGAGAGGTGGCACTGGACTTTAAACATATAGCCAACTCGCCACTTAGGTGACCACATCCACCCTCGAGCGACAGCTCTTGCGACTCCACTCTGGACGGCCGGTTAAGGCAAGCCAGAGGCGGAGGGGCCTGTACCACCAACCCACAGGCTACCCCCAGGAGCACTCAGGTACGTAGGGTCGCTACTCCCTAACAGCCCGCCACAGGCTGCCTTGCGTTGACTGATTGCACTGGAAAACCAGTGGGCGATGGGGTCGTCACATCCCTACGCCTATTATTATTTTTTATTATTTTTATACCACGTCGGTGGCAAACAAGCGTGCGGCCCGCCTGATGGTAAGCGGTCACTGAAGCCTATGGACGCTTGCAACCCCAAGGGAGTCACACGCGCGTTGCCGACCCTTTCAAAAATTTATACACTCCTTTCTTGAAGACCCCCATTATTATAGCGGCAACACAAATACATCATCTGTGAAAATTTCAACTGTATAATTATCACGGTTCATGAGATACAGCCTGGTGACAGACGGACAAACGGAAAAACGGACGGACAGCGGAGGCTTAGTAATACGACGTTTTACCCTTTGGGTACGGAACCCTAAAAAATATGTATTTAAAACAGATGATATATTATGATATTAAATATGATCTGCAGTACTTAGAAATACATTATAAAACTCTTAAAACTATTTTAAATATTAAGAACGTTTGTATAATGTGTTTTAAAACGAATAAAGACTTAAGTTTTTAAATAACCTTGACAAAAACTAGTCTTTCAATATGAGTTCATATTTTGTTAGTCAGCGGGACGAAGCGAACTATTTTTCACCTGGTTTAACTTTAAATAACGTGTGCATGTTGTTTTTATTTTCACGCACGTACTGGGTTATTTATAGACGTTTTTCAGCCAATACGTTCATACATGATTTTTCACACGCAACTAGGTATAACGTTCAGGCGTTTTTCAACGAGGCCCAAACTGGTGCAGGTGTGCATTTTAGACTGTTGGTTGATATGTTTATACATTTTATAGTATGTAGGGACTAACAGCATAACATATAGAGTTTCTGAAAAATTGTGCTTGTTAGGTAACTATTAAACTACTACGGAATTTTGCTTTTGTTGACTGATCTGCTTATGAGATAAAAAGTAAAGTAACTTTAGTTAGTCTAGTTCTCTAACCAATATAATGATTATAAATACATACCATGATTTGATTTGATTTCTAATGTAGTGAGTACTTTCGATTAAGGAAATTTAGAAAGGGAGGAAATAATTAGGAAAGAAAATACAAACCGTGTAAATTTAATCCGTTGTTTTCTTTAAGTTTCTTCGAAATATTCGCCGGTTTGCTTCATAAACACAATAAATTTGGTTTTTGTTCAAATCTACACTGAATTCTACAGATATGAGCGGTACACTTTGCATCCTAAGCCCTATATAAACCGTAACCATTTTTGTTACACTTAACTGAAGCACATACTACTAGTCGGTACAATTAAGAACCATTAGTAATTAATTGCAAAATGCACATTACGTGAATCATGATGACCGAGCTGTTTACTGTTTTTGTTCACTTTTACTCAATATACTTAGCCGTGTTTCTGCACTTTACGAAATGAGTTATAAACTCACTCGTCACTTTACCTCCTATAATTATAGACATTCCCGTTCTTAAGTTAAACATAACATTGTATTATTTCTAGCCATTGACTGCCTTCTACGCTTTGAATAGCTTGGCATATGAAAACGTCAAGAGTCTGTACAACAAGGGAATAAGAACATTTGATCTCTTTCATATACCATTATTATTATAGCCTCTTATTCAGAAATATAAATATATTATATATCTGTGTGCCTTCTGGCAAAGGCCTCCCCCAGTCTCCTCCATTCATCCCTGTCTGTGGCCACTCTGGTCCACGTCCTGCCGGCCATCTCTACAATCTCGTCATCCCATCGTTTATATTGTCTGCCTCTCTTTCGTTTGCAGCCTCGTGGGTACCATGTAGTCAATATTTTTGCTCCATTTCTCAGGACCTCTTATTATTTCTTATACCATACCAAGCTACTTTTGACGCGGACGCTTACAGTAGTAGGAATAATATTTTCGACACGTCATTACAAGACTTGTTTTCAGTCCTGAAGCGAACCTTCATTGATTTACGAGTACAAGGCTCTATATTAATTAGAGAATATAGATTAGAGCGAAAACAAGTTCAATTATTTTATTACAAAAGTCAACATACATTGTTATATTTAAAATGAATATAAAGTGATAAATAACCTAACAATAACAAAAACTAAACCAAATTACTTATATCTAAAAAAATCCCCCGTGGTATATGACGCTGATCGCATTCCCTCGTATGTACGTAACACGTAACGCACAAACATCCGGCATTTTTAAATGTCTCCTTAACAGACTAACACAATTTTACCTGATCTTTACGACAAACAACTAGAACTCCTATAGCACCTAAGCCAAGCCTAAGCTACTTTAGTTACAAACTAGGACAAATAATTCAGCTCGAAGCTTAATTATCTTTTAGAAAACCAACACTCAGGCAAGACACCAAACCTTTTTAGTAAAAGACACCAAGTGTTTAAAAACAAGCGTACAAAGTTTGTACTACAAACTACACAATAACGTTGCCATATTTCTAAAAGGTTATTTACATAGTTAAAACTGTTAAAAGTCGCGTGCCCATACGATACCTATTTAACATCCATAGTTTTGCTGCCGTTCAGTACTTATATGGCCTAAAATCATTAAAGTTCCTCATGTCTATACGACTTTACAACCATACTGTATGTGCGCTGACTTCGTAATCATGCTCACTGTACAAGGAAGCACAGTATTGAAGTTTTAATGTCTACCATACGCCCACTTTACCGTTATAAAGGACGTAAATATACTTGAATTTGGCTTAACATACGCCGTTTTGAGAATAAGCTGCTAGCTGAACGTTGGCGTCTCAGACATAGGCATAAGTGAAGGAAGCACGGTTGAGGAACTACTCATACAAGTGAAGATTAATAAGGGTAGCATTTAACGAACCACCAAATTAGTTGCCGAATGATGCTCTAAAAAATTACATTGATTACCAAAAATACTAGATTCGCACCTAATTTTCAACTCCTTTTAAATATAAAGTGCAACTCAAAGAAGTAACATGTCGATAACCTATTAAATTAAATTGTTACCAAATAAATTAGTCACTACCCAAAAATACTTAATGATCACCTAATTTCAAACACCAAATTTCATATAATTTACATCCAAATATTACAGGACTCGTAATCCTATTAAAATTATTTACACCCAAATAATTCTTTCGATACCCAGAAATACTACATGATCACCAAATTTCACGCGGCAATTGTTTTTTAACGCCCCACGCGCAAAGCAGTTCCAATCTAGTGTAACCTCATTGCTAGCACACTGATGCGGTATTCCATACGGTCCGTCTCGCTCGCACGTCGCACCGCGTGCGAGCAAGACAGCGCTAAATGATTTTATTTTATAGAAGCTTCAAAAATTCTGTAATTTTAATGAGACACGTACATAACATAATTTAATTTAATATATTTTCAACAGTGATTTCCGTACTGGTCGCATACAGCTATTTGTTCTCAGATGTTTTTGCCTCTACTCTATTCGCTGATAATCGTCAATTTGCCTAGGTAGTAGTATTTTTCTATGACATCTATTTTTATTTCAAACTAGTGGACATTGGAACAGTATTGACGGATCTCCGCTGGCGCGGAGCTCCTATTTTGAGTTGTTTTGGCCCTTCGGGCCGATGCAAAACTAACATAACCTAAACCTACCTATACCTATTTCTACCTATTAACTACCTTTAATTTTTCCTTGAAAATCTATCTAAAGTAATAAAGTAAACTCATTTGAGGACCTTTATCCATTTTCATAACAAACAAACAATTTAATAAATCAACAAAACTCATTTTCAAATAAAAGTTTTCAATCAAACGCGCTCACGTCAACGCATTAAAAATTTAATAATAAAACTTTTTGCAGTTTGTAAACCATCAGCAATAGGTAGTTAGAATGAAACAGCAATAGGTACCTTTCACTCTAACGACATATCAATAGGTTTTATGCTTCAGACAATTCTTTGTATTTGATTGAGTGAGATAGCAGTATACGTGTTATTGCACACAGCCACATTGCGCGTTGTTTTTTAAATTAATTTAGAATTTTACTTTCTAATTTACCTATAACATTTTGGAAATGGCTAAAATATTTATAGTACTAAAAACAATTAATTTGTAACTATTTACTAAAATGTAGCATGCGATGTGTATAATATTTGGAGGTTATTCTAATGAAAAAAAGTGCATGAGATTAGGTGGTAGTTTAGTGTTTTTGGTGGTACTTGACAATTTTTTTGATGCGATTATAAATTTATAGGAACGCAATAAGTAAAATAGGTGCAAGTGCTGCAAAAATAGGTAGAATTTTTTTGGTGACTCGGAATTGCTGATCGATAAATTTTTTTGAGTGTTCAACCTTATTTTAGGGTTCGAAAATTTGATGATATCAAAAGTTATTTAGGTGATCATTTTATTTGTTCCCGATTAATAAGAAGATAACTGTACACTGAAGTGTTAATGGATAATTAAATTATTAACTAGTTTTGCTTGTTTCTTTGTGCTCCTTGAATTCTCACAGAACAATCTGTTGCATTGTAACATTGGCTTCCATTTTGCATCTCCCAGTTTCATTTCAGTTTTAAGATAAGTGTGTTGTATGTACAGTCAGCATCAAAGCGACACATATGAAGACGTCAAAAGTCTTTATTACAAAGGAAAACGAACTTTTGACCTCTTCATATGTCAAGCTATTTTTGATGCTGACTGTACTTACATAGTTGCCTATATGCGCTAAAGTATGATGGCATCCCTTAAAACGAACAAACTTGGGCAAAAATTACCGTTAAAAAATCTAATGTTTAAATAAACGATATCTATGTTTATATTGTATTTTGACAACGACTAAAAACTTAATGTGTAAATAATGAGATGACTCTAACACCACATAAACCTGTTTAAAAGGACCATAAGGTGAACAATGAATTTTCAAGAATGTCAACATACATACAACTTAGTATACTTTGTTCCAGATTAGATGACGAAAAGTTCCAACATTTGAATAGTATGAGAACTTTTCGTCATCTTATCTGGAACGAAGTATAAGTTTTCGGTGCACGTTACACTACCGGTTCACATATAGATAATGGCACGGTCAACAAGTATATATACTTTGCTATTTTTCAATGCGTAATTGGTATCAGGTATCTCTACTGGTTCGCATATAAACTGTGACACTAGTGCGTTGCGTGCGGCATATTAATGCTTAGGTATAAAAACTTAAAGATACCTATACACCAGTAATTATAGCTATTACTGGAACTAGCTGGACTAGAGGTTAGCTAACCGATATTACTCTAGGCGATGAATTAATGGGCATTTTAGCGCCTCTATTTTTATCAGAATAATTAAGTCAGTAGTAATGTTGTATAATTAATTCGCTGAACTTTATGCAACTACCAGTGTACTGTCACGTTGTTGGATATTTTGATTAGCAATATGTGTAATTAGAATGTCCGAGGACTCTGGAGTCCAAAAATCCACAAATAAGACTGAATGACATATGGTAAGTACATAGGTAGTAAAGATAGAGCAGCCAGATATTCGTTTGCAAAATTTTCGGAGCGCATTCTGATTTCTGATATATATTGTATAGATCCAATCAACAGATGTTGCCAACCAGTATGGTGGCCCTTTATGGTATGATGTCATAAACTTTTATGAAAAAAAATAGAGTATCGTGGTATCGAATGAAAGGAATTCATGAGCTGATTTCTAAAATATTACATTTCAGCCAGTGGTTTCGTAAAAACCAAAATTCATTTTCAAAATTTATGCCAGGTTTGGGCTCTTCCTGATAGGAAACGGCTGAATGAAAACTTCTTAAATATACGTCGATTGACTTGTTATATCCTCATATCTAAATATAATGATAGGATTTTGGCAAATATAAATTCCAAATTTATTTCTATAATTTGCAGAAGAAATCTCCGATTCTACAAAAAAGGAAAAAAATAGTAAGGAATAATATTTTATGTTTCACTTCTTTAAAATTGAGGATTTAACTCGTTCGGCGTATATACATACTTATTTTCGTAATAAAAAATCATTCAGCCGTATGCTGGCAGGAAGAGCCTTCAGTACTTACCTACAAACAAATATTCAGTCTGAAAGGTTTTCATTACTCGTATGTTAATGTTGAAATTGATACCACCACTATTACAAGTTTTAATTCCATTGCAATAACCCGTGTCGCCTAAGACACAGACAGATGCGTATAAAGGCTCCTTACAAACTGCATTCAGACGCGAAAATGCATTTCGCAAGCTCGTCCTTACTCACTTATATCATCGCAAAAACAACCGTCTCCCAGCCGCACAAAGTTCAAATTTGAAAAGAAATTACATACAATATTGCGTCAGTTACCATCGCATGAAGATATGCATACGTATATGAAGATTATGCAGTTGCAGATTGCACATTTTGAATTAGCATAGGCGTCTCAAGTCGTTACTCAACTGTTCTGGGTATTTGCAAGGGGAAACTGGGTATGTAGCAACAATTTAAATTTGAATTATATGTATAAAAATATACTCACCGGCAGAAAATATGGCCCAAAGTAGAAAAAAAAGCATTTTTTATTTATTGAACATTATTTAATTTATTCAATTAATAATTTGAAATCAAGAAAAGTTTTTGGGCCAAATTTTCTGCCGGTGAGTGTATTAAGGAGGAATTCATACTTTTGCGTAGGTAATTTAGCTTAATCGAAAGTGAATGGTTCCACTCACCGCTCACAGATCATGTTCAAGTAGTAAGTTCAGAAGGTCTTTCTTACTTAACATCTTATTGTCTTACCTTACTATCCCACATCAGAATGTAAATGCAAACGTTTTATGAGGCAATGGCTTCTTCCTTCCTCCCTTGTCCATCGAACCCTCGTGTTTAGGCTCAAAACTTCCTTTTTCTCCGTTAAGAGCACAATGTGCCTTTTTTACACTATTACAGTTATGATATCGGTGAATTAAGTCACTTCACGCACAATAATATGAACTGTAGTCCATTGTTGAGTTAAATAAAGTCGCCAGAACGTCTTCATCGGACGACACAAAAAACAATATAATACACTTATTGCTGTCAAATGTGAAATAATGGTAACACTGCAATTGTTTTCGCGACCATAAATAACTTTTAACAAAAGATTCGCGGTTTCCTTAAAAGCTAAACTGGCTGATAAACATTTTTTTTTTCTCCTTCGGCCCTTTCCCGGGGCTGCCTATAAATATTAATACAATCAAATGTTTTGACGTGGGCCTTTTTTAAGCTTTTATCTTCTGTCTTGGCTTATTTTTTATAAGCATCGATGCCTTTTTTATTTCGTGTTAATTTGGACAGCGAATTTGGGTCTTTTAACAGATCGTAAAGTATAGAGGGGAAGCGAGGCGCCTGATGTTTTTGCGAATATTGAGGAAAGAAAACAAAGCTAAGTCAGATTCAAACAGTTATATTCAAATAAATTCATACAAAATAAAATCATATTCGGATTAGCAAAAACCACATAAAACTTAAAAATACACTCGCTCACAAATTTTTGTGTCTTCATGTTTAGAGTTATTTCCAGATAGTTAACCAAACCAGTTAATATCAATTAAACAACAAATTAGCATAGTTTAATCGCTCACACTAAATCATTAATGCTTAAATAAAAACATAAATCTCTGCAGGCGACTCAAAAGACTGGCACAGACTCCCACACCTTAAGATGGTGACATACAAAATTATACCCTATTCCAAGTACTTTAAGGTTAAGAGTGTCAAGAAAACCACGTACTTAGATTCGACAAGATCTGATCAAAGTATCTAAAATGGTCACAGTTAGTGGGTTAACCACTTTAAATTGTCATCCGACTGATTTATTTTTGTATCTGCGGCGAACGCATTTTTGTGAGCTTCTCAGAGAAAACCTTGATTCCATTTAAATAATTGTATTTAAACGTGACGATAAGAAATTGAATTATAGCCCGGTAGCTTGAGTTTTAATTGTATTTGCAAAAAACACCTTCAAACCTAATTAGCAAAGAGACACGCGAATCGCAGCAATGTCCTATGCAATTAGGTTTCACCTTGAATGGGCAACACAACGGTGGCATTCTATAGTTACCCAGTGATTGGGAATCATCATTCCCACAAACATGCCAAATTCACTTAATTTCCATTTATTACCCAACCTTCAGCCAAAGCACAGTAATCGAGAGAAATTCGCGACCCAAATACCTCGGCGAACTCAAACTGGTATCGAATTAAATGCATTTGCGAACGTTATTTTTCAATTTTAACTTTTTTTTCGGAAATGACACCATTTTCACAGCACATTAGCTGCGCTTGGGCAGCCGCGCCAGGGGCGTATCCAGTCAAACGGTCGTAAACTATAATCATTTGCGGACCTCATAAATAATTGCGGAGTTCGGACCTGGTTTTTGTCGGCCGCGAGTCGCCCGCGCAGGTAATATAGTCATAAATTTCCATAACCGCCACTCGATCTTATCAAACATGATTTTAATTTGATTTCGGAACCACACGTGTTGAGGTCGTTTCTTGGCGAGTTACGATCGTAGGTATACTAAACACCTCCTACGTCATTTTAATGAAGCGTTTTGAGAATCAGGCCGGTATAAAAAGTGGCGAGGACAATAACATAGTAAATCTGGAAGTACACATTTTGACTAAAGTTAAGATTTGTGTTTTTTTATACTTTACTTTCAAAATGAAATTGTGATCTACAATACTAAGCGTTCATCACAAATTATTGTCGAACGCAATCAATAATGATACGATTCCCCCTAATGACACATTATTACAAAACAGGTCACGCCTCGAAATGTATCGTACTATCTGACAGTCGATATGTCATTAAATTCTAAACACTATAAAGAATGCGAGATTAATGCTAAGAGGCCGACTCTCACACCATCACGTAATCTAAACAAACTGACCAACGACGATCGAGATTGCGATCACGATGGGAAAGTTCAAAAGGTTGACTCGATCTTATACAATATTAATGCTAAAGATGAATAAAATTTTCATGGTGACAATTAATCAAACGTTTCTGATTTAATAAATAAAGAAAAAAAGTAGAACAAAGACACCTAATCCAATCTAGATGTAAGTAACTAATGATGTTTAGATCTTCACAAGAATAAAATTTGAATTGAATAGACATGAAGACAAAAAATAATGATCCGGAGCAAAAATAATAGCATAATTGCTAGTGTATAATATATCCCTACGTGCAATATTTAAGTGAAAAAACTTTGTCAAAATGAAGACAGAAAGTTACCTCAAATAACTCGAATTATATGAAACAAATCATGCACCTTACACATTGATGTGTCGAAAGGTCGTTTTGGTGCCAAAGCTAAACTGACCGTCGATTACAAAACTACGATTTACAACCCACAGTTTCTATTATCTAGTATCAGACTCTAATCCATTTATCACCGCCTTTGTTTACGATCCTCGCGTATCATCAACTATTAATTATCATGCGTTCTTTGCTTCAAACTTTGACGTTCTCGCGGTGTGACAGACCAGAGATAAGAATTTAAATGTTATTCGATAGCTCTGTACTTCAATTGTGATACCCCAACCGAAGGAAAATGTGGTCTAAGTATTTAAAGTTAAGATTTCTTTCAGAAGTACAATGTAAAGTGACTTCACGAATTGATTTTGAACTGTATATCAGGATGTTTGAGTCCATTGTTCACTAAAGGGTAGAAGAATCCGAACACCTCAGTTCAGAGTACTTTAGAATTTTGATGGATGTGCTTATAATTGTTTCTGTATCGATTATGCCATTGATAAATATTTCGACTATTGCTCATTTTATTAATGATGTGGAAACGGAAGAGCTTTCTGGGTGATACCCTAACGACAAGGCATTGTCACAATTAATATTGTTGCTGTCAAAACATCTGTCTGTTGACGTAAATTGCGTATCGGTTTCAATCATTTGTGTTTTAATCGAATTTAGAGTTTAACAAAAGAGTTTTGGAGTAAACCTGCTGCTTCTTACCATTTAAATTATTAAGGTACAGGAAGTCCCGGAAACTATAGAGAACAACTTAACACGTAAAAGTAGACAATGGAAAAACTGTGGCAACTAAATATGGGTGTAGATGAAAAAGTATGAGTATAATTTTTTAAGCATCCTTTTGGTTTTCTTGTTCCCTCTTCTCTGTCAAAAATGATACTTATAGGGTTATAGGAGTATGTATTACCTAAAATGATATCACCAATCAGTCGGTATATGTTTACATGACTTATGACAATTACACCTGATAGAGGTAGACACTGCTAAAACTGAAAAAGATCCCCAATATTTGATATAACAGAACACCTTACCTAACCTAACCTAAACGCAAAATCAATAGACAATTTTCAACAAAATTAACGGTCCCGTATAAACCAGCGGAGCAACGAATCGTAAAGGAATTCAAATAGTTCAGGTTCATTCACACAGCCCCGCCTCGGAGGAATCTCCTGATGAACCCTGATCTGGTCATTTGATATTGCAATTGCAAATTTACGCTGATAGATTTAAGGCGCAATTTGCTAATCAGTCTGCCAAAGATTTCGTCGATAACTTTGAAAAACCATTAAAAGTTAGTTGACGGTCTACTGAGACTTATTAAGATTTTTTATAAAATGAATTCTTACTAGTGCAAAAATAATAATACTATATTATATTTATGAGATTTATGAGATTAAAGGCATTATTTAAAAACCAAAAATAAGACCGGTTTTTTCGCAAAGCATGTTTTTTTTTAGTTCGTCTATGACCTAAAAGGAACGCGCTCACTGCGTGTTACAAGAAGTGAACGTTTGAATTTGTACTTGCGAGGTAAAAACGGCTCAAGTACATTGCGTTTGAAAAGGGCATAGCGTCTTTTCTAAGCAAGTGTACTGTAAAGTTTGCGTGCTTATAGGACCGAAGGCGTTTGAATTTAGAATGAAAATTGCAACTCCACTGTACACGCCACTTCATGCTACAAACGCGGACACTTGGCGCTGAGTGTACCTAGCACTAGTTTTTTTAGTTTATTTGAATAATTTAACGCTAGCTAGTTTGTATTTAGGCACTTCTAAGAGCGTTTCAACCGCCCTCACTTCGGTGGTCGTATTATTTACGATGTCCTTCGGTTTCTGTGGTCCATTTTGAAAAGGATGATAGCCCTCCCCGCCTGCTATTCTAGGTACAACCTGATCCATATCAGAACATATTTCCCGCTTTGCAGTGATGTCTTCAATAATGCGACCAGCGAAATCACTGCGGTTAAAACTTGAAACGCTCTAAAAAATGCCCGTTGTGGTTGTAGGTAACTTAACGTACAGTTTTGTTTTTCCCTTAACTAGCCAGCAATGTCGAAATAACCGCTTAGGTTACGTATGGCCTTGTTTAGCGTCGTCGTCATACAAACCAAGGGGCTATATATTTTTTAACATCTGATTTCAAGTTTAACGGATATTCCCAGAAATATCCAGTTATGTTGTGACAAAATGCCACGTTTTTCCTTCGGAAACTAGGAAATTCCTCGCAAACGTGTCGGCAGACTGACAGGGTCTGACATGTTTACAGTTCGACGTCACTGTGACAGGGGTCGACGTGGTACTTCATTAATTCTTGAAACACGTGATCAATGCCATATTGCTTTCGGGAAAGGGTTCGGTTAGGGAGTTGTGTAAGGGAAATTGTATGAATGAAATGTTAATGAAAAATTTAAGGATTAGGCAGGTGTACGTTTTGTTTGTTCTAAGTTGTACGTTTTAGGCTATGGCCTGGGTATATACTATTTTTAATAGGGATTAAAAGGTATTGTTGCTGTGTAATGAGGCGATAGTTTTGCCAACGTACTTATTTAAGTCAAAGTGGAGGTAGATAAATTGAAACAGCAATTCTATTATATAATTTACTATGCACGAGCTTGCATTAAAACCAGTCCAATTGTGTTCTTACTGTTTGAATTATAAAAATATACCTACATATGAAAATTAAAGGATCTACTTAATACCTCTGCGTGATACTAACTGTGAATAGTTGAATACGCTTTGACAAATAACAAACTCAAACTAGTCTTGTTGTCACTGTGCTTAGTAAAGGTTCTCACGCTGAATATTATGCTTATTTATAAAGAATTATTAAAACAATAACATGAATGAACACTCAGTTCACAACGCGAACATTTGCACTACACTAAATTGTATCGAGCCCCACTATTACCAATTCGCAATCGTACAGGGCGCCCGCACAGTGGGGCCGCGTAGGAAACAAGCGGACAGTTATTAATGGTTACATATTATGGAAAAAATATCGTTGCGTTTCCGCAGCCCCAACTTTTAAGCGCAAACTGCGTGCAATTAAAACGCCAATCGCAGATTGATCGTTTTATTAATTACTTTTTGTTGTTTATAATGTAACTAAATCTGGTCAAAATATGTTAGTAATAAAGAACTGAAATAATACAATGCACGATTATTGCACACGTGTATATTTATGAAGCTAAAACAAAACACAAACCGTAACAATAGAGATAAAGAAGAAGTAAAACTCATATTTTAATCGTTTACTGATACAATATAAGTAAATTGTTTATTATAGATTTTCATAATAGATTTATTATAGATTTTTTTAATCGAGTGGAGAAATGAGACCAAAATGTTTTCACGTAATAGTGGGTTACCATAACCAGTCTACGAAAAAAAAAATACAAATTATTGATCATGTTACGAGATAGGTATTACATAAATTATTGCATGTCACTAATATAAAAATTGTTTTACCTTTACCTACAAAAATTTATAGCGATAGTTTTACACATATAGGTAGCAACAACGAATATCATTAAAAATAACACTTATCAGATAAATAAAAGATAAATATGAAAACAAACTTTAATCATTAACTGTTACCTATATTATGCTTATCAAGTTATCAGATATTAACTCTGCCTTAGATCTGTACATACAACGTAACTGAAATGGCACCAATTAAAATGGCGACTTGTGATTGTCAAATGTAATTGGTTAATTATTATCAACAAGGATGGGCGTGGCGTAATAAGGCAGCATGAAATAGGACATACTTTCATTTCATACAGTATTCGCAACAGCTTTGTTTGATTTTCGTTATCGACTTTGCGTTACGCGATATAAGGTTGAAATTAGATTGGTGGAGCAATATCATGGACAGAAATCTACGGTATTTTGTGTTATGCAATCATAATGCGATTATAGAGTAGGTAGTAGATATAGTATTAAGGTGAATTGACGAGTTACTTTGTACGAACTATTTAAGTGCCAATTAGTCAATGTCTATGAATCAATAGTACCTATAGTCTGCCTTTATGTAAAAGGCGCACACCTATAAACTGCTTCATACTATTTTCTTATTACTTTTGCCTTAATTACGATGTAAACGACTTTTAATCATCAGGCATGTTATGCAAACATAAAGTAGTTAGTAGGTACCTATGTAACTTCTTGTAAAATAAAAATAAAAACATTTAAACTAATGATTAAGTAATCATCACCTGTCGCATATTTGTGACTTTCAACTAAGTAACAGTTCAAAACAGGTCATTACGAAATGATTAATGTTCCTTACTCACGGCTCGGGGGAGTTAGGTGGCGCTGTTAATGCTTAATTCATAATTATTCGTCCATAATTCAATTTCTTATCATAAAAAATATTATGAATACTCCCTTGTGAGAACACCCCACTACTTATTACTCAGATAGATATGTGTGCGGCAAAAAGGTGTGAAACTATTGTTTAGTAAATAATTATTCTAGGCAACCGAGCCAAGACATACTTATAGGCGCATAAAAACAAAAGCACTTACGAAGTAAAATATGTAGTATGTGACGTGAAAAAATAATTTGATGTTTATTGAGGCCAATACTAATACAATATCAGTTGGTTATCAGGGTTGTTTGACCCGATTATGATTTTACGTAAAATGGAGCGCACTAAGACAGATCATATTTAAACAATCCAATATTAGTGCCGCATGCTGTAGAAATAGACAAGTTGCAGGTCTTCAAGCCAGGAAAGGCAAGACGAAAAACGAGAAGTTCATATCCGTTTCCAACTATTATATTGTGTCAATGAAAACAATGTAAGTATCTACGTCTCAGTGTAGTATTTGCTAAAGAATCACAAGAAACACAACACACCAATTACCTATTCATTGACAGAGAACCAAAATCCATAATCAAAACCAATAATCGAGCGAACTCAAATTATTAATTACCCATCATATCGAAATTATAAAGTGCTCATCAGACTTAAAACAGATTATTTAGTGCCCGGTGGTTTACGCCGCGATTTGGCCAGTCAAAACATTCAAATAACGGCGCTGACGTCGGGAAGGTTTGTTTTGAAATGTCATGAGCTTTCAGTGCGCGCTCGGTTCTGACAGCCGTTTCCCGCGTTTTGTGATCTCACCGTATATTTAGACTGATGTTTTAATTGGTAGATAATAGACACAGGAATTTAAGAGGCCCGATACTATTAATGGGAGACTCATAACGTAGTAATAAACTTTTTTTATTAATAATCAATTACAATTACAACAAAACAACAACAACAACAACGATTTTGCCACCCAGAGCTCGGAGAAAAAAAAGGGCACCATAAGTATATAAATAATGTGGACAATCTTACACAAATCAATCTAGTCCCAAACTAAGCAAAGCTTATACTATGGGTAGGCTACTAGGTGACGATATACATACTTGTATAGATAAATATACACTTAAATAAATAGAAAACATCCAAGACCTAGGAATAATAGAACAATATTCGTGTTTGAATGTTAAAGGTATTTGAATTTGGAAACTTGTTCTATTGTACAATTATTCAAAGTGATTGGTCTAGGTATTGAAGCTGACTTTGAAGTAATAAGTGTTTTAGTTTTATTTATATTTATTTTAAGCCCAAAGTCATTGAAAACTGTGTCCATGTCTGTAATTAAGTCTTCTAAATGTCTCGATGTGTCTGCCAACGCTGCGATATCGTCCGCAAAACGAATAAACTGAATATTAACTCCATTGAATTTAACACCTCCTTTCCCAGATTCAACTAATTTTCTAACAGCACACTCTATAAAAATATTGAAAATAAGTGGCGAAAGTGGACAACCTTGCCTTACTCCTTGTTGTATTCTCGCCTTTCTACTTTCCTCTCCTATTTCTATTATCGTTTCCTGGTTTCTATAGAGTTCATAAATTATTCTCCGATCTCTAAAATCTAATCCGGCATCTTTTAAAATTGACATCATTTTCTTCCAATTAACCTTATCAAATGCCTTTTCCAAATCTACGAATGCTATGTGTGTATCCAAGCTTAATTCCATCCTTCTATCTATATAGTGAGTATCAATTTGTTTATTTATTTAATAATCAGAGTATAACAACATAAAATTAAAGGCAATTAGGGCTTGCGGTGCAGCGAATGCCTACACCTAAATAACAAACTTTATACAACATTAATGTATACACAGGTACACATTCACATCCTAAAATGATACAAATTTACAGCCCTTCTACTCATGCTAAAGTACGTTCACTAAGAATACCATTTCTCCTGAATGGCTTGACGTGCTTGACACTGACGACGCGCGCGCCTGCGGCTGTCGCCGTCTACAACTCCTGCGCAGCTATGAAGTACTCTAAAAAGACATAAGTCCACATGTTACACATATAATATTCTTCTCTAAAATAATCACGCAATAACGCGTGTTCAGCCTCGATCTGTGATCAAGACGAATCCCCACTAAGATGAAAAGCTACTATAAAGTACTCCTAATTTGTTACTAGTCTATTAAACGATTTTAGAGCGTTATTTATTGAAGGCTTGTGAAGTAATTAAATATTTGATGGTTACAATGTTGTAATTATTTACCGTCATGAACTTTGATAGAAAACTGATACTAGATGATTTTGATTTATACCATGAAATTTAGATATAGTGTATGTTATAAGCAATAAGCATGTTTTTATTCAATCACTGATTTTCACTGCCAAGTTTTTATGCAAATCACACCTTAATAATAAAATATGCGTAAAAGCAGTAAGTAGGTAAACTAATAATCGGAGTATTACATAGATTTACACTAACGTACATTACATAAATTTATACGAGACATAATTACGCTTGTTAGGAGAAAAACGGTTGATACTCACTTTTAAAAGTCACTAGGTATTTCTCCAAATCAACACCAGTCCAAATAAAGTAAAACTCCAATAGCAGTCCGAAAAATGTCGCAAATAGTGACTTTTACAAGTGAGTCAGTCACTTTACAAGTCACTGTCAACAGTGTCAACCATTGTTCTCTTACTAACCGGATCCGGGTCATTATTCAAGTTATTAGTCTGATTATGATTTTATTTTCATCAGGCTACGTTTAGGGTACTTTTCGTTTTTATTCAGATTTGAAAAATCGTACGATGGTCGTCATGCGATTTCAGGGAAAACAATATTCAAACGGGAAAATATGCGGCGTACTATCTTTGACACGTGTCAAACTACTGAAATAAGTGATATTAGTTTTTTAGAAAACGGTTTTTCGTCTAAAAGAAAATTACTAGACGTTAGAGCTTAACTACTCGCACTTACTAGCTAAAGCAGCCATATTCTTTGATGACTGTTATTACGTGACACATTAGTCAGGGCTATTACCGTTTAGATTAGTTCAGTCTAGAATCATGCAATGAAGCGTTCTAAGCCATTAATTATAATTCAAGAAGAAAGGACCGGCATCAGAATCAATGGAGACTCTGATCCATCATAGGTATTTAAAGAACGCATCTGGTTTGATCTACTTTACCTGCCAAAGTAACTCGACTAGTTCGAGTTAATTTAATAGAACAATCCTCAAACATTAACCATCTTTCCCCGCAGTCGGCTCATCAGTCGACCAACAAATTAGTCGGTGTCACTACAATAATATACAATAAGGAGCCCCGGCCACGGTCGTCGCATAAATCGTTCAACACGATGCTCTAATGTTTTGTATGGAGATTTCTTTCGGCGATCGCTGCCGGTATCTAGGCTTAGATTAATGAATTTAATTGGTATATGTCAGACTGTAGCGTTCCGACATTGTTTTAATTCGTTAAGTTCGCTTCCTGTATTTTGAATAGAGATGGAGATAAAAAATGCTTTAATAAACTTTTTTGTGGTCTATTATTGTCGTGACATTACGAGTAAACCACTGTGCGTTAAGCGGGTATTACACTGTCCCGAATTCAGGACACTTAGAAGGGTTCCGACCTATACGTTAGAGCGAGATGCTTCAACTCCCCTCCACTAGTTAGGACGCCTGATTCAGGACAGTGTAATACCCGCTGTAGTAACCTTGATTCAACGAGTAAAGTAGAATTTATAATATGAAAACATCCAATTGCCTATTTTGTATATTCATCTATGATATCATGTTCTATTTCTGTATGAATATTATCACAGAGTGCCCGCGGTACATTTACACCACAAGAGGTCTTTACCATGCTATATATATTAATGTTCCCTTTGTTCATAAACTATTCATTAAAACTAAAAGTGTTTAGTATGCGCATTGTTGCCTTCTTTTCAACCCTGTTACAAATTCACCGCAAGTGGTATTTCTTGAACCGACCAACAAAAGCAAGTCCGCAGACAGTATAAATCAAAGCTGTGCGAAAAGTACCAAATGTTGCAAAACCCATGTCTTGCGTGCATGGTACAAGGTCAAGTTGCATTCAGCAAAGAACAATATTCACGGACGAAAATTGCGACCATTGTTATTGTAGGGAAGTCGTTTTAAAAGAGACTTTCTTCTAAAATGTCACGGCAATTAATCTACTAATGTGTATTGAAAGTAGATTATTATACTTTTACTCTCTTTGAAAGTGAGTAATGATTTGCAAAAAGTTGGGTATTTGCATGGTCCGGCGGGACCTACCAGGCAGGTAGTGTCTTGTAATCGGGTGATTTGTCTTATTGTCGGTGTGTCGTTTGTTTGTGAGCGGTGACCGCGACGCTGCTCGAGATAAAAGTAATAAATTACGAGAAACGGAAGATGTTTTGGGCCGACAGAGGTGTGGCCCCAAACATTAGGGCATGCACTTACTAATGCGATTAAAGGACTTTACAAAATGGGATCCGAGTGAAAATCAGCATTCACTTAATGTTTTTCAATAATTGTACATTAGTCCTTATGTATTCAATTTATTATTTTAATTAGTATCGTTGTCAACATTTTTTATTGCTACAGATACAGTATATATTACACGCACATATTTTACATATAACATATTTTTTACATATGTAAGTAACATACATATATTTTTATAGCCGACTGCACCGCAATTTTACTTTAATTAAAATCAATATTTTTCCTACACATACAAATAAACCGACCTACAACAGAATGAACTCACGACTCACGTAGGTACTACGCAATCGTAATCTTACACACAATTAAGGGACCCATACACACAAAGTCGTTCGACCAGATTTATGATGAATTTTCGACCGGATTATTATTAATATTCAATTAGCTTTCCGCACATGCGCCGTAGCGCTGGCTGGGCGTGTATTATTAAATTTAATTTATGGCATCATTTACCGCGCGATATTTTTAAAGTTATTGCTCGGAGTTTCTTTCGTAAGCGTAATTGTGCGTCGATCATTGAGTACCTACACCAATCGACTCTTCCGCGACGATACTTGGTTTTTCAGTTTAATTTACTTAATTAGTGTAATTTAAGAACACGTTTATCTCACAAGCGTTATTAAAGCGTCGAACCGTTTACTTTTTAAACAATTATGTATGCGTATGCACTTTATTGTAACACAATAAGAAGTTAAAAAAAAAACTTACATAAAATTTAATTCATAAAAAAACACATATATGTAAGATTAAAGTACAAACGTACGTTGTCTACCTGCATGACACTGCTTGTATAGTCTGTAATAGACTCAAAGGCCATTGATTGATTGATTGAAAGTAGAAAAAAGAACTTATCCCTAAGAGGGGTCTCTTATATACCTTTATATTACCTAAACAAAAAAAAACATTTACGGATTGATTATGATTATTATATTTAAACATTATGAAATCAAATAATGACCTAGTTTTGGTAGACCTTAAAAAAACTTTTTTAATTTTCAAATATGTAATTAAAACCTCACAACCGTTGTTCTATAAGCTAACATTTGTAAACGATACGCTCTCGTTCAACAATTACATAATAAATCACAATTGACCTTTTGCATCAGTTTCCCCATTCCAGTGCGCGGTAGACAAGCGACTAAACGACCGGTAGGTAACCGCTTAAGTACCGGTTCCTCGAATGAACTAAGGGATTAGTCTTGTGGTTATCTGAGACGAGGCGCATCGGATCTAGTTCATCTTCCGTTGTATGAGGCAGGGTAAAACTTTACTCTTACAAAAGTATGTGTAAGTATTGGGGTATTAGTTTACCGTTTGGTTATACGAAAAAAGGACATTTTGTACGTATGGATGCCAATAAACTATTTTAATAAAAAAAAAAAAAAAGTTAAGTTAAGTTTAGTTTAGTTAAGTTAGTTTTTTATTAATAAATTTAGTTGACATTGTTTAATTTAATATTATTGATCAATTTAATTCTTGTTACAATTTTACTTTGACGATCATTATGAGATATTGACATTGAATTCCTTGTTTAGATTGGTATTGTTATAACATATTTTTTTATAATGAATAATGATATACCTGACATAATTATTATAATATTCACTATTTGACGATCATAATGTAAATTCTTGTAAATTAGCTTTAAGTTAATCTATAATGTAATTTATATTATGAAATAAATAAATCTAAAATCTAAATCTAAATCTATAGCGGTACATGTAGGTAATAACTTGTGATGCTAATAGCTTGTCACGTCTTGGGTCTTTCATGAAAGCCTTCCTACCTACCTACTTATGAAAGGTAGAGTTTTGACTTTATGTAGAAATGTACCTACCTGTAGATACCTAGTAATTTGTCTCTCAGCGGCTTAGTTTAAGAAAACATGATGAAGTGGTTTCATATATGTACGTAACCCTGATTTTTGTTTAACCAAGCGTGTCATAAAGAAGGCCTTGCCTGTCTATGATAGTAATTTAGTGATCATGTACCAAGTAGATAGATACCTATTCTATAATATTAATTTAAATCAATATTGATTACAGATAGGTACTATTCCTTCTTGGGTAGAAATTCAATGCAATATCCTTGACTATACGCAGTCAATCACACGTGTATTTTGCCGACGTGTCATGTTTACTAAAGAATTAATATATCGACAAAATCTTCAAGTTCGTGCGCTTGACTACCTTCAGTTGCGACCATCCATCCGTGGTAGCGGCTGCGCAGCGATTCGTCAAGCAGATAAAACTGGTTCCCTTGTGCGCAATTACCGCGGATAACCTAGCCTCTTATAGATTGTTTATTAATCGTAGCATTATCTTCTATGCAAACAAGCGTACGCAGTTAATACGTTTTAGATACATAATAATCCTATTTGTGCTTGCATTCCATTAGCGAGTCTCATGAAGCAGGAACTGAAATCGAGTAGCGTTTCAGTCAGACAATAAGTTATCTTCGTATTATTGTTGTGCAAAATAGAACAATCAGACAAGAATTGAGACGGCACGGCCACCGTCGCATCGAAATAGAGCATCAAAAAAGCTCCAATAAGAATTTATCAACGGCGCCGTCTGCGATGCGCTGCCCGCGAGATTTATAGCGTGTTATGTAAATGTGTACAAGACATTAGAGTCCTTAATATTTCCCCGTCGTGATTAGTGCTCACTGCTCACTAGGAACGTGAGAAATCCAATCTCGCACCGCGCTTCGTGCTCGCTCGGCGCCCAATCGGCCAATCTTCGGCGCTTTTATGGATCGCCCGCCGCTTGCGCACGGCAAATTGGATTATTTTTCTTTTTCACTGCTGAGAAGGCCATGTAAACCTTAAGCGCCGTTATCTATATAAGGTTAAGGACAGAGATGTAGTTACAGAGCTTCTGCCGGATGAGCAGAAAATATACAACTACAAATAACATTAAAGTTCCTCAAAAATTCATCATAATCATAGTTAACTACTTCAAAATAGTACGACTATGCTCATTTTTTTGAGATATTGTGTGATATATCACATGTTTACATTCGGTTGTAAATGAGTCCAGAATACAGTACGCATAATATAACTGACGCACCGCCCAAAACTCGCATTAAAATCTGGTACCTACTACAAGATCTTTATCCAGAATTTACAAACCTATAACAATTACATACAAATACATATACTTCATGGGCAAGTTAATAGGAGCAAGGCAACGAGCCAAATAATAAGCAGTGATGACTGGCGAGTGGCGAGGCACTGACATTTGGAGTAGCATAACACGATCCAGTAGGGCGGTTGACGACATCATTTGAACCGTGCGTTTGCGCATCGTCAGTGCAATATTTTATTAAATTAACATGAAATACATATTATTACCTATATAGTCTTATGATTTAAAATTTAAACGTAAAACATTGGACGCAGGTTTTGTTTGGAACATGGTCCTTCCAGCCAAGACACTTATTGATTGATTTCAAAAACCTCACAGCAAATTTTCTTTTAAATGCTAGCTGTCATTTGATCGTAGGTATGACATGTTTATAAAAAAACGCGGTTCTTAAAAAAAACCGGCAAGTACCTTTAGTGCTTGATAACACAGATTTAAAAAAAATCACATACTTGATATCTGCGAAGAATGTTTATAAACAGCCGTAAAAACCTACCAAACCTTTCGTAAAAGGGACCGCTCTGACACATCGCACTGATAGCCCGCGATGATACTGAGCTGACGTATAGAATGAGCGCCCGGAACGGGTAGCTTAAAAATACCGTCCGCGATAACTGAGGTGACACATAAAGTAATTAGGTACATAGGAGCGGACCAACTGGTTCATGTGGTATCTAAACATGTCTAAGGCCGTGGTCTGGGCGCCTTCGGGCAGCGGGGCAATGAGCGGCAGTTCATACATGAATCCGCTCATCGCCGCACTGCCCGCTGGCGCCCAAACCGAGTCATATTCTGAGCAAGAACATAAGTGTAAGGAAAAAGCAAAGAGCTAAAACATTTTTTTAGGTACCTACCATGTATATTTGTGGATTGGCAGCTACGAGGGGTTTTCAGAATATACTGCGTATGTCAATAGCTGGCAACATTGTAGTGAGACGTATTTTTGAGAGCAGGTGTCAGTCAATCAAATGCGTTGATTAAAACCTGTCCTCTCCCGGCAAAAAAAAATGGCATTGTTTTGTTATGTGCCCAGAGATCTCCGGGCTTGGGAGATGACGGCTGATTGTGAATGTTGACACCTGCTAATTGATAAGTTGATAAACGTAACGTGTCAAACTTACGCTAGGTAGGTCTAACTTAAATAAATAAATAAATAAACGATGCCTCGGGCAACATTAGGGGGAATTGAGGAGGGGCGTTTTCATTTATAATTATTTATTTTTAAATATTAGTTAAGTGTTATGTATTTTTGTATGGTGCAGGCTATTTAGAATAATTTATGCAAGTTTCCTAGGTTATTAAATTTAAATAAATAAAATAAATATTTGTGAACAAACTTACACAAATTAACCTAGGCCTAAACTAAGCAAAGCTTATATACTATGGGTACTAAGTGACGATATATAAGTAGACAAATAGATACTTAACTACATAGAAAACATCCAAAACTCGGGAACAAATATTCGTGCTCATTACACGAAAAAATGCCCTGACCGGGATTCGAACCCGGGACCTAGCTCCGTAGGCAGAGTCACTATCAACAAAGCTAAAGCAGTCGTCACTTTAACTTTTACTTACTGTGGAAGTTGACATTTGACCTAACTTAATACGCACTTTCGAAAACGTTACATAAATACCCATCTGGACCACTTGTCATGGTGCTATCAGCTGGTGTTTCAAGTATACGATTTCTAAAAAACCCAACGAGCTGAAAACGTTGGCAAATTTATACACATAATACGTAAGCACTATGTTATGTATGTCTCGATAGGTGAACTGAACGATGCTAAACTATCAATAACTGCAAAATAACGTCAATTCATATGACAGAAACGTGAAAACAATCTCGCATCGATACTGAACCAGTAATACATCAAAGCGATGATAGATACAATTGTCAAAATTACCAGCTTGATTTACATTTAGTCCAGCCACAGTAGTCACTAAGGCTATTGGAATAGAGTTGAAAGCTTGGTTGGCGATAAGTCGCCGATACGTTTGGCTAGTTTGAGGTCGCTTGGAATTCTCGTAGTGACCACCTTGCCGTCGCGAGTCGTATGCTAGGCGACAAGTGATGTGACAGACAGACAGACATGCGACGGAAGACGGAGTTTTTATAGACAGGTGGACTGGAGCCGTAAAGGAGTGTGTTAGTGAATATTTAACATACCTACTTAAGTAGAAATCTTATCAAGAGTTAGAAAATTAGTTAGTGAAAAATCGCTGCGTAAATCCTTTGCCTAAGGTCGTCATCCTCCTTGCGTTTTATGTAGGTATCCTAAAGGAACCCGAGACGAGATCCGCTTTCAATGTATTTATGTAAACACTTTATGGTACAAAAAAAAATAACAGAAAAAATACAGACAAATTCGGTTTTATCGGTATTCAAGGCGAACTTTGGCACCTACTACCACTCCCAAGATTTGACGTAAGCACTAGTTTTAAGAAAAATACTGGCCAACCCAAAAGGAAAACTCCACTACGTACAATGTCTGTTTCACCCTCTGGCCTATGCCGAATCTTGGATTTAGGTGTCAAAGCGGATCCATTGTTCTTTGTCTTCATTTATCATTTAGACAAACGTTAAAACGCTGGGAGTTATGTATATTAGAGTTTTGATGTTTAATTACTCCATGACGCCACCATATTGGACGGATTAAGATGAACTTTGGTCTACCTGGGTGTTGACGCTGTACGCTTAATAAAACCCGAAAAGTTAGAAAATATGTGCAAATGTATTTAATGACATAGAAGACAGATGTGACAGTAAAAATCAAGTGACTTTTGTAAAAAACATATAAATTCTATGTGCCAGCAGCACTTTAAAGAGGCCGTCGTCTACACTGGGTATATTGTCTCCCGATAATCATCTCTCGGAGGTGAAATTTGAAGAAAGGAGAAAAACTAGTGACAAAGACAAAGTGAGAAATATTTTCCTTGGCTTTATGACATCGACGATTTCACCTGGCCTGTAGAATAGTACATTACTTACCAAGGGCGATAAAACAAAGAATGTCTCAGATCGCAGGTATTTTACGCCCGAGCCGAAGGCAAGGGCGATAAATATGCGATCTGAGGCTTTCTTTATTATCGCCCGTGGTAAGTACAAAATTTTATGTCAACCCCTGGCCAGGAAGTGAGTTTTTTCGCGCGCGGAGCGTGCGATAATGGCCACTTTATGGCCAGGTGTGACATAAATGTTTTTTCTACCTACTACGCAAGTCGAATATACACAGACTCATCTATTGCCGGATGCATAATCCAAATGGGAACGTTACGGAAATTCACCCGCCATTGATGAATGTGTTTTTTAGTCGTAACGTGGTCGTATGGAGATGCGGCACTGGCTGCTTGATATTCGGCTGGTACCTGTAATAGGTAGGTAATATAGGCAGATGCGTGAGCGCCTGGCAACGGTCACTTGACGTCCAATTCCATTTTTAAACTCTTTTGTCACTTTGTGGGTCCTATGGCAATATTTGTCTTAGAACCTTACATAAGACCCTTCGACATATTATATATACTAGGTAAGTATTACATATATATTTTATTAGATATATATTTATCATGCATCTACTTCAACATTTCTTTCATGGAAACATTAATTTGATAAGGTATTTCTCGTTTCGATTGGACAGTACAGATTATTGTATGGTCTTTACGTAGGACTGGATCATGTATTAATAGTGTCCCATTAAAAATGAAATTATAAACCAAAGAACGAAAAAGAACAATATAAATACCGGTATTTTGTATGGAGCAAATACCGGTATCCGATCCCTGGTCTTGGGTTGTCGGTTCCGACAATTGGGCTAGTTTTAGGTCTCTTCCTATCTTAGACCACCAGGTCAATGGCGGGCGGCCACTACCTCTCTTCTGCTTCGGTAGGTTCAATGCAATTTGTACCACATGGTCTTCGTTGCGCCGTTTTACGTGTCCGGTATGGTCTTAGGCTAGGATCTAAACTATTGAAACATAAATCCCTTTACTTTTTTATTTAGACGTTCAAAAATGTATGTATGTATCAGTGGCGGCGCGTCAAAAATATTCCAAGGAAAGCCGGAAATAATTTGCCTATCTTATTCTTCATGAGCCGTAGTAAAAGAACTGGACTGGCTGAAAATAAGGCAAGCCGGCGGGAATCGAGTTGTATGGACGCTCCGCCACTGGTATGTATGTATGTATGTAAGCACTTTATTGTACAATAACAGGTGTAAATGTCATAAAGAAATTGGCGTAATCTCAATGGATGGGTGATTGATAGTATAATTATAATCAATCATCGTAAACGTGCTTTAAGACAACTCATATATAACTTCGCTTTACGATCCTCTATGACTATTCAGCAGCGATTTATTTTATTTATTATTCAAGAAACGATATACTTGATATTTACACGCTCTGTAGCCGCAAATAAGAACTATTATGTGTCACTTTTATTACGTGTATTCTGTTTTCATGTAGATGTCATTAGTCACGAGGTTCTTTGATGTTTTATAGATAAACATTTTTATGTTGGCGTATCTACTCGTAGTCCCTGATATTTATGTTGTGATGTTGATGGAAGGATAATATGTTGCTTGATAGGAAATAGTACATTACATACCAAGGGCGATAAAACAAAGAATGTCTTAGATCGCAGGTATTTTACGCCCGAGCCGAAGGCAAGGGCGATAAATATGCGATCTGAGGCTTTCTTTATTATCGCCCGTGGTAAGTACAAAATTTTATGTCACCCCCTGGCCAGGAAGTGGGTTTTTTCGCGCGCGGAGCGTGCGATAATGGCCACTTTATGGCTAGGTGTGACATAAAATATTTATAAAAAGGCTAACAGAAGTTGTACTCATTTTTTCGGGACTATGTAGCTACATAGATATATTCTTGAATATACTTTACCTCCTTTTTAGGGATAGGTACCAAAAAGGTAACTGAAGATACCTTATCGTCCGTCTGTCAATATCGTACCTCGTAGGAAACTACATTCTATGCTATCGATTTGATAATTAGAATAAAAGTAAGTATGGTTTTTTTTTCTATGAAGTACCATCCTCCTAGCCTTATCCAAGTGCAGTTGCATGCTTTAGGATGCCTGGGGTCCGCTACCTAATGCCAAGATTTGGCGTAGGCACTAGTTTTCACGGAAGCGACTGCCATCTGACCTTCCAACTCAAAGGAAAACTATTAGACCTTATTGGGATTAGGCTTGTCAAGTGAGTAGGCAACTTAATGACTTAGAAGTTCTCAAGCCGCCCGAAGGCCTCTAACTTGGCATAACGACTGCTATCATAGACAGCAGCCGGGAAATACGGCTTAACGTGCCTTCCAAAGTATGGGAGCGTTCAGTTAATAATCACAGCCGACGCTTTTTTAGGGTTCCGTAGTAAACAAGGAACCCTTATAGTTTCGCCATGTCCGTCCGTCCGTCCGTCCGTCCGTCCGTCCGTCCGTCTGTCCCCCGTTTTTCTCAGTAACCGTTAGTATCTACTAGAAAGCTGTAATTTGGCATGAGTATACATATCGATGACGCCGACAAAACGGTAGAATAAAATCTTTAACTTTTGGGTCGTCCAAAGCGCCTTTAGCTTAGTTGGTAGTGACCCTGCCTACGAAGTTGGAGGTCCCGGGTTCGAATCTCGGCCGGGGCATTTATTTGTGTGATGAGCACGAATATTTATATATATAAGTATGTATATCGTCGCTTAGTACCCATAGTACAAGCTGTGCTTAGTTTGGGACTAGGTTGATTTGTGTATGATTGTCCACAAATATTTATTTATTTACTTATTTATAAAAAAAAATGTAGTGTGGTGCATTTTTTTTTTTTTCAAACTCCATCGTGTGGGGTATCGTTGGATAGTTCTTTCAAAAATATTATAAAGTTTCTAAAAGCACTTTTTGATTAAAGAATTGGTTGGCGTGATATTAAGCTTTGAAGTGATAATTTTTTTATGGTCAAGTGTCCCCTCCCTCCCCCTGCCAGCTAAACAGTGGCTACTAGGCATGTGAAAAAAAATCATGGTAATAGTATATACGATAAATTTAAAAGGAAAACTATCACAGATAAGTAGACATTACTAGTTAACGAGTAATAGTCGAACTTCAGAAATGTACTTTGCAAAAGCAAATTTTCGTATAATTTCCATTGACACCATAGATAATGTTGTTAATTCTGTCAAAAACATAGTCAATATAAGTTAGTCCACGTAATGTAACGGGTAGACGACTACGGAACCCTACCTTGCGCGTGGCCCGACACGCACTTGGCCGGTTTTTTTTCTATAAATAATGACTGAAAAAGTAGTTAGGTACTCTTTCGGCCAAGTGAAGAAGGAAAATGTTCAAACAAAATTACCGTGAGTACCCCTTTTACCTTCGAAATTTATCAAGTATAAATTTAGATTAATATAATAATTCGGCATATATTTACATAATATTGACCTCAATATTACAGGAGAAATTATACGATTTCTCTGTTCGGGTTACCTATACTTTTATGAATCATAAAAACCATTCATCCACTAAATTTCCGTACATAACCCTCGGTAGAAACTTGCAGTTTTCGATTTTCTTTAAGTCCCGACAAATACTTTTAATTTCCATTTATGCAGAGTACCTACATATAAGATAAAATGAGTATAATAAAGTTACACACACAGTTAACACAAATTATACAAATTACAGAAGTAGGTACGAGTACGTATACCTGGGTACATATACGTATAGTAACTTTGTTGCAATTCTTTTTATATTCGAAAAACTGTATCTAGTTTCCAGACAGAAATTTAGATTGTAAATCCAGTCTCATCCATAGGTAAACATCGTGTCATACGTTTTAATTTTGACCATGCAATATGTCTAGATCCAGCCAGACGGAATATCAATGGCCTGTGACCTAGAAGGATTTACTTAAACTGGTCAAGAGCGAGCGGTGCGGGATGCAGAGTTCCGTTAGAAATGTATTTTATCCAAGTTATTACTTACAAGTTAGGCGACTTCCTGACTTGGCGGGGCGGGATCGATATGTGACATTTTCTTCTTTGACGTAAACTTACTGACGTCGCAAAGATTCCCACATGATGGAATACTGTCAGTATTACATTTGCGCAGTAGTAATATTATGCGCAAAAGCGGACCAGTACTGCCTTCGCATCGTCCCGCTTCCGCGCATCCCGCGCCAATCAGGAAGCACTCATTTAAATGTAGGGGCGCAGTAAAAAGTAGTACTGAGTTGACTGACAGTTGACACTGACATTTGACAGTTTTCTCATATCGTACCGCCTCCGCACCGACAAATCAGGAAGTCGCCTTAATTAGTTGTTCTAGTGCAGTCATCCGCGATGACGCGCCCCTCCACAGCTAATTTCATACTAATCTATGCGCAAATGTTTGAATTGGACTTGGAGGCGCGCCTTCGTGGATGACACGCACTATAGTTATAGTGGCTAGTGTTGGATTATTATCATTAAACATTCTCTATCATATCAATATATTAGACAACCTCATATGTATTCAACCTTAAGCTTGGCCTCCTTAAGGCGCTACACTGAGAAATGAAATTACTGATTTTCAGATATGTAATTTGTGGTACTCACATTAGCCGAAACATGATTTCTTAAAAATTTCTCGATAGAAAATAAATCCAAAGTTGAGTCTATATTTTCCTTATTTTACTCAGGCTACTAAAAAAAACATTATTATAAGACACGATTAAGTTAATATGATGGTATTTTACCTCATCTAGGTACTGACAAGAGAAAATTTAATAAATCTGCACACAGTCAGATGTTTATCGAGATTTGTCTAAAAAGCCATTCTCGGAGAGGGTTCCATCCCGTTTTGTCGTGAGCGAAAAACATAGTGCATCTCTTTCAATCGATATATCGCCTTAACTGTCTTCTATACTTCTGCTGATGTCAGGTGTCAGGTGTCAGGTGTGAGGACTTTCGAGTGCTATTGAAAACCTTTAATATACGATATTTGATTTCTTTAAACGTTACTACGTATTTTATTTCCGCTAGAGCCCATAATCTTCTGTAATCGTAAGCGATATTCGTTAAAATCTGATGAACCTATGGAAAGTTTGACAACTCTCTATGAAATGACAGCTGCTGGCCGCCATTTTTAACGTTGATCGGTATGTAGACAATCGTAAGTTGGGGCAATCCACCCTTAAATGGTATTCGCTGACAATTACGATCTGGTTGATGTAGGCCATTACTACTTATACCAGTGAGTTAACATCACAGATCGTGTCGTCACTTACCAATCTTACCATCTGCTAAGGCTCATTCAGTCACTCACGGGTGTTCAAAAAAATTTTTAGTTTATACTATGGTACATGTATGATATTCCTAACAACTGCGTAATAAATTTTAGTACGAGTAAAGTTTAAAAGGGCAAGCTAACTTTAGTTTGTTGAATGCGGCTTTGTTTTGGTTGTTTTTATATGTTGCTTTGACAGTCATGTTTATGAGAAATGGACAAAACAGAGTTTACAAGTCTAAGGTTCTCACAGGAACTTTTAAGCAGAAGGAGGGCTCTTTTGCGAAGCTCGGACGATACACATCTGAAATTGCTATATATCTGTGTTGCTGCCGAAGGCACAAAATTCCCCCGACAGCACAAAATACTTGCTAGCTTATAATTTTCTTAAATGTGAAATATTCTTTACACTGTATGGAATTTTCCTTAGAAATTACTAATTATTGAAAAAATAACTATTTGGGGACAATTATTGAATACGCATACGCATATCAACACAGTACCAAATTAAGCAAAGCTTGAACTATTAGGTACTAGACGACGATATACTTACATACCTATATAATTATATAGACCAATACTTATTATACATAGAAAACATCCAAGGCTCAGGAATAAAATATTCGTGCTTATCACACAAAATAATTGCCCTGACCCCATATCATATATCCAGACAAACATTAAGGTTTTGTAATGACAAAAATTATGATAACTTCACGTAGAAATTTAGGTTCGATGGACAGTACGTAGGGACGTACTGCTACTAAAAGGCACGTGCAGTAACAGTCAGTCACATTGTAGCTCAAAAACTTAAAATATTTGAATGAATGCTAAGAAAATGCCCAAAAATTATGGGATATGCTGCAACGGGATTGGCCCGTTGCACATCACTATACACGTGCCAGATGCAAGGCGAGCGTGCACGCTTATCATGTACTAGTGGACAAGCCAAGCCATTGTTTCAAACATTACTGAGTTTAAAAATACTGACCCAAATGTATATAAAACCAATCCTTATGACGACGAAGTGTTAAAAAATACCCACTAAAAGAAGAAAGCAAGTAAAACAGAATCCACGAAAAAACCGTTGTAGACAGCTACACTCTCCGTGCTAGAAGCATTTTGATTTCCAATATGTGAATCCATTGCGAATCATAAGTTATTGAGCTAAAACAATGATAAATTTTCAAAATTGCAGTCAACGATTGGCATTATTTCATCCAGACTCCGGATGTGCTCACTTGAACTAAAATGAATAGATATTCAAATAAGATGCTTGATGTAAGCGTTTAAACTCTATCACCATATTCGTGAATTCGAATTGAAATTCAATGTCCTCGTATTGCATCCATTCGTTTCGTTTCTGAACAAGGATTATGTTAAAATAAACTGTCACTCAGTTGTTTGTGCATCAGACTGTCACTAACATATCAATCGCGAAGGGTTTTTGCCGCGGCTCCACTTGTTGCCTTACCGGCCAGCGGGCGCATCGCATATTTATACTTTCTTTAAACATCTTTATTGACACGGACCTGACAACTCCACCGGAATACGGATCTGCACCTGAATTTATTACTTTTTCTTTATCAGATGGATATCGTGATAATTTTTAAACACTCTCTTATGGTGACATCCATAATTCATGCTCAAGTTGGGCCCATTATAGTTTTTAAACAATATCCGCGACTCATTAGCGTTGTGGTCTAGTTGAAGTAAAATAACAAATGACACAGTTTAATTTGGTAGACACAGTCGAGACGTACCGCGTATCGATCACGGCACTGGCATGGGTCCAAGATGGCCCAAGTGGTGGGCCGCCCGGCAATGCGCAGTGACAGGTGCAGCATGCGACCCATGACTCTGTCATACCGCCGTCGCTGCAGCTCTTTGATATCGACGCGGGAATGTCGCTCACGAACCGTCGACTTATTGTTACTGATATCTGACGGACGGAATGTTTCAGATGTAGGTACCTAAACTTTTAAAGGTATCAGAGGATTCGATCAAAATTACTATTGCAAATGATTCCTCATGTTAGTAAAAAGCGTCATTATGATACGGAAAACATGAGGCATGGCTTCTTAATCCCTTTCACTAAGCCAACGGTGACTTGCCTTGCCATCTAAACAAGTGCCAAATCTGATATTAGAAAAACTTTTAGTAACACGCACGTAATAAATTAAGAGGAACATGACAGCTCTAGGAAATAAATTTAAATTAATTGCACAATAGTGTTCGGATTTCTCAATAGAAATCTTGTTTTGAATCGTGCGAGCTGCCGCGAGCTGTGCCACAGTACATCACAATCGAGCAAGCGTGGCAAGGCACGAAGCCGATCGAGCCAAGTATTCATTGGCGCTCAAACGGACATTCAGATCTAAATATTAACGTGCCTCACGTTTTGTGACCAGAATAATACTTAACGCGCTTATGCAATGTACCACTCAATCATCCGTCTGTTGTCACTCTCTAACGTATCGCTTTTGATATTTTCAGGTACGGTGAATGCCAACGGCGAGACGAAGCGTCAGCGGACGTCGTACACGCGGTACCAGACGCTAGAGCTGGAGAAGGAGTTTCACTTCAACCGGTACCTGACGCGGAGGAGACGGATCGAGATCGCGCACGCGCTGTGCCTCACGGAGCGCCAGATCAAGATCTGGTTCCAAAACCGGCGCATGAAGTGGAAGAAGGAACACAAGATGGCGTCAATGAACATAGTGCCGTACCATATGAATCCCTACGGCCACCCCTACCAGTTCGACCTTCACCCGAGCCAGTTTGCGCATCTCTCCGCATAGGATCAGTGGAATTTTTCGAACAGCGGATAACTGATTTATTAAGGTAAACAGTTGCCCGTGGTACCGCGGGGTTGCATGTAACATCGAGACGCCGCTGGCTTCTAAGATGCTACAGCAACCAGACTGGGTCAGTTATTCGCTGCTTGAAAAATTTCCACCTGATAGCCTAATTTTGTTAAATTGTTGATTGTGACGTTATAAGTGACGCTAAAAAGTGGTGTGTGTTTCAAGATACGTTAAGAAGGATTGCAGTGATAAAATTATGTGCATACAAAGATGTATAAGTGTAAAACTACCTAAATAATTCAATCGATGGATATCATAAGTACCTGGCGGAAGTGAAAACCTGCTGGTTTTAGATTTATTAGTTTTAACTAATGACCAGATGTTGTTACAGTACTGAATGGAAATCTTAAGAACCTTAAATTTCGTTCTGAATGTCACAGTGTAATATTTTATCGTGAATGCTATTGGGATACGTTAAAATAGTGTTAAATTTGTGTAGAAAGAAATTTACCTAGTCATAAGCTATGATTCGAATTGCATGTTATTCCTAAAGACAAATGACAACCGAATAGTGTACATGACGATGGCTACCTAAATATACCTAAATTTGTGTTAGGTTTAATTCTAATAGCGTTCCAGCAGCTTAGAAGTAGGTGGATCAGCCGTCTCGGAGATAACAAATTCGGAATTGTACAGGGATAGCATAACAACATAGGTAATACAAAAAGATTGTACTATCAAATTTATTTAGGGTTGCTATTACTTCGACTAGTAGGTACCACACTATAAATACATAAATTTTAAATTAGAGAGGGCTTGTAAAAGCGCTGTGAACTTAATTAGAGATAATTGTAAGCTCAGTAATATAGTAATTGTGAATAGGTAGATATTCCTTCTTAATTGTATATACGTCAAGTTTTAATAGGTATGGTGAAAAGTTTAATATATTTCAGTAAACTTCCCGAAGAACTGTTTTATGTTCCTGTCATTTAGTTGTAAATAATAAAAGTATTTATCGCCCTATAAATACTAATAACGATACCTAAATAACTTTATTTAGATTACGGATAGGGATTTTTTAAAGTTTCCACAAACGATACCAATTATAACATTTCAAATGACTCTATTTCGTACTTTAAAAACTTTAATGTCGTATTTGTAAATGTACTTAATATTCTTAGTAATTAAAGGTCCTATGGTTTCTTCCCTCGAGTAAAACATGGTTGTTTTAAATTGACTTACTTTATATTCGTTTTTAATGGACAGACCTTTGTCGTCGCATTATGGTCTTTAATCACATGTTTATTAGGATTGTCGTGGTCAACTGTGATATTTTGTTAAATTTTATTCTTAAGTGAAACAGTGCGACTTGGGTTGATTATGGTTATATTTGGTTTCATTCAGAAAGTATGTCTGAAAAGTGCTTATTTCATTTAATCTCGACTAGTTCATTTGTTGCTTTATTTATTGTTTGTAAATATTAGATACGTCATTTAGAGTAACTGAATTGAGAAATGTTCAAATTCATAATGTAACATCATTGTATCATTTACGAGTACGTTGACTTTGTGTATGAATTGTTCTGTGCAATAGCAAGTGGCCTGAATCTATCTACAAATTGTTTCTATCTTTCATTTTGAAGCTTCGTGATCATTATTTTTAATTGTGTTATTTCCTTTTTAATTAAATACGAATATGTTTATCGTTCATTCCAGTTTTAAATGAGAGCTCTAGTGAAGTATACTACTTATTCATTTAAATTATTGTATTGTATGAATAAAAATGTATCAAATTTGAAAATTGGTGAAGATGAAATAAATTATGAAGACAAACATGAGTTTTTCTGTTTTGCACGGCCCAAATTTGATGGTAGGTATAGGAATAAATGGTGGGCGATAGAGGAAAGCTTTCGAACTATTCTTTGAAATGTGTGCAAGCGCCAGGGAGACGCCGACGCTGTTGCCAACCGGAGTATTGAGCGATGATAAATGACGTCGAAGCTATGACATGACAGCCGAACCTGCGAGGGGAGCAGCACGTGCCTAACAAAAGGAGTGCGAAAAATGAAGGTTGCCTTAGTTTGTAGGTCGCGGGCTGCGTATCGGAGGCTGGACCTATAAATCATACTGTCAGAATATTTTGCTTTTATACAGTTTTGATACAGATTCATTGGATGCCGCAGAAGCGGACGTCTGGTGCTGGACTGTTTTTCATTCATGTAAGGACGGTGGTATAATTCCAGCATGATTTGACTGTAAACATACTCTAGAAACCCGAGACATAAAAAAAATTGTCTCTGCAAATTATTCCTCTCCAAAAAGAAAGACAGGATGGGGTATAGGGATAAAGTGCTTGTAAGAGAAGATAAAATTATAAAAAACTAATTCATAGATAAGTAGGAACCAGCGTTGTGACCATTTGTCTAAATTAATACAACGCAAAGTTCCTGTTATTTTTGAAATCAATCAAATGGGGAAACTAATTTAATAAAAAGTCATGAAAATAGTGTTGTAAGTAATGGTTTTATGCACGTGCAGGTTCTTACAAGGCATTCGAAAATCTTACATTACACAATTACTAAAGGTACTTTTTCTTTAAAAAAAGTCAATTTAATTCCTAGTAGTTACCTATAAGAAAGGGCGTTATCTGAGAATATGTAGTTTTCCTTCTATAGAGGAACAATAACAGGGTTGCTGCATGGTTGCTGCAAACAAATTTTACCAAGTCCATTAGTTTCGGATTTTCCTGAATCGATCCATTGAAAAGATATTGTAAGTACGTACCTAATATCTAAGTAAGGTGGTACCTATCTAAACGTGATTCCGGTAAAAACTATTTCCAACTCTCACGCTCAGAATTCCCATTCAAAATACCCCGTGACAAAAAAAATGCGAATCCAACGTCCACGCGACGTCGTATGACTAATATTATTAATGTTTCGCTGTCCGTCCGATTGTGGAAACCTGGACGATTGCGATACTTGCATTAAGGAGTGTTCGGTGGCGACTATCATTTTTCAATGGTCGGAGCTGGTAAAGCTTAAGTATAAGGAAGATAGTGCAATGTCATAAATAAATATGTATAATTATCAAATGATGAGACGGTTTCCAAAATGTGATATCGAATAGCGACTTTTTTTAACAACAAAGCGTAAGTAAGGACTATAGTTCAAATGACACAAGAGAATATAAATAAGACCTATAAAAAGATTTCTACGATTTAGATATAGTTTCAGTTCTGATTTCAAAATATTCAATGAAAAAAATTAACTAGAATCAGTTCTAGACCTAAATCTAAGATTAGTCCATAAATTCGTAGGGGCTAATTTTGGAATACATTTCATACTTGGTTGGTGGAATGACGGAGTCAAATTCAGGTTGGTCTGCCTTGACCAACTTGGCTAAGGCAGGCCCTTATTTTTTAAGCGTGTAATTAGAAATATAAATATCATAAACTCAGTTAAGTACTTACCCGGTGTCACAGACTATCAGGATTCAGTACCTTTTATTGAAAGTGAACCGGCTGGGAGTACTATATTCTGTGGTTATGCGTATATTCTGTATGGGACAGTGTTTTGACACATCGATAAGATTCTCTGGTAATTTGAAGAGTTATTGTACTTTGAATTAAAGTAGGTATTTATATTTGAAATATTAGTTGCCATTGTACATTTGGCACTCCTGAATCATTAATCAGATTAAACGGCGTAAAAAATAAATAAGTTACAATCTTTAAGGGTTTTCAATAATTCTATGATACAGATATTCATACATACATGAACCCTGAAAACATTACACTCCTTTTTTTGGGCAGTCGTGCAAAAAATAAGAACATTGTTAGAATTTTGAACCCCCACAAGTTAATTGTATACTGTACTGTACCTACTGTATTCTAGAAACTGAGCGCGTCTCGCCATCCAGCATTTAGTTTGATGAGTAATTATAACTATGTAACTATATTAAGTAGGTAAAATATTTTTATCTACACACATATCATAAATCCTCTAATATGCGTTCGGAAACCGTAGAAAATGACTCTCATTTCAACATTCAATGAATTTATGGCAATTTTCTTATCTGTGGCTAAGGCTACAGCAGTAATAAAATATTTCATTTTAATCTCATATATGATGTTAAAATATTACGTCAAACAAAACTGTCAAAATTTAAATGTCAAAGTTGACATGTCCCTATTCTAGTATCACTGAAAATTCAAATTCAGTCGATGCGAAATGTCAGCTCGATGTTTTTTTAGTATATATCGCACGAAATTTGAGCTAGAACGACATGATCACATCAGAATAAGGACTCTTTACTTTTTAAAATAACATTCAGGTATCTGTTGCCAGTTCTGATTTCGATATTTCCGCAACCGTGCAAAAAAGGTTGTATTAACACAATTATTGTATTTATTTACTACGGTTTCTGAACCCATCTTAGAGTAATTATAATATGTGTGTAGATAAAGTAATGTATGCAACTGTACATAATTAGGCATTAAAACACTCGTGTGACCTTATTATGAAACTCGCCTTCGGCTCGTTTCATAAAACACACTCGTGTTTTAATGCTCCTCATTATGTACCAGTTGCATAAACTACTATTATGTCACACCTGGCCATAAAGCGGTAATTACCGCACGCTCCGCACGCGGGAATTCCCACTTCCTGGCCAGGGGGTGGCATACAATTTTGTACTCAACACGGGCGGTAATAAAGAAAGCCTCAGATCGCATATTTATCAGTCAAAAACCTGCAATCTGAGACATTCTTTGTTTTACCGCCCTTGTTAAGTAATGTTTTTTTTTCTTGGATGAAGAAGAATAGCATCAATATGCCTTGGAACTGAGATTTATACCTCTTTTTTTAATTATACAGTATGTCTCTGTATAAATGCACAAACAAAGGGATGAAAATAGATGTTTTTTTTTAATTACGTTTTTTTATCACTATTTGTCAACGTATAATTGCTTCGTTACTACGCTAGATTCAGGAGTGCCAAATGTAGGTACAAATGGCAACTAATATTTCAAATATAAATACCTACTTTAATTCAAAGTACAATAACTCTTAAAATTACCAGAGGGCAGAGAATCTTAACACTGTATACTTATATTCAGTGTATTTTTACATTTATACCTTACATAAGTGTACATGTACCTACTTACACTAAAACAATACTATTAATACTAGTCTGTGCTAAAACAAAACAACGAATGAAATAAATAGAGCCCTCTTACGTATTTCGAGGGAACTACGGAAGAAACATCTCTACCAAGACAGCTTCTACTCCACCGAAGAACACAAGAGAATCAAATATCAATAACGCGCTATCTAGCGGCCGTAATTCTAACTTCGTAGTAGTAGTTGTGTCCTTAGCAAAGTAACAGAGATATAGAAGTCTCCATTGTTAAGGGATTTTCCCGTAGATGGCGCTAGTATGTATTCTAATAGAAATTAACCGTTCATCTTCTAACTAGAATTTTTATCTAATAAGGATACAGAAATACTGGGTGGCATTTATTTAATTATTGTAATATAATCAACCAAAAAAGCATTTCATGGTTAAATAAAAACATTAAAAGTTGGGATTACAAACTTAATGCATTTCCACTTTCCAGGCACTACGTACAAAAGTTTAGTCGTGAGAGTACTTCTATTCGCCACTAGATGGCGCTTATCAATGGCTCAATGGATAAAGCAGGTGACGTCAGTTTTTGCAGACAGTAGAGCTTTTTCGTAGTAATCGGGAGGCGCATTTCGCCGGCAGCTTTCTACAAAATTGCCGAACAAACCGTGTGAGAAGAAAATAACTATTTATCAGGTGAGTTTAAGTCTGTGGTTACGTATTGTTAATCGTTAATATTTTAATACGGATATTTTCGTCTGTTTAGGGCATTGCAGGGAAGCTTTAGCTTTGGAATAGAGATTTATTGCAGTAGTATAGTACAAGTCTGCAGTGGTGCGTCCGTATTCTGACGTCGGCGGCGTATTCAAAGTGCAACTTTTCAGTTTTCAGACTTTATTTCAGTAAAGTTCATCGTTACTAATATTGTGATACTCTTCACATACTTATTACATATCAAAAGAGTAAATTTTATGTCGTCTATTTTGTGAATAGGTTTAGTAGGTACACAAAATAACATGCGTGAAATTAGGTAGATTTTTAAGTACATCACTGCCAAAAAAAAGGAGTGAACCTAATGTTTTCAAGGTTCATGTATGTGAGATTACCTACTTATACCTAAGTTGGATCTGAAAAGATTGATTGAAATTAGGCGGCAATATTTTTTCCAAAAAAAACTTTTTAGGTACCTCGGTAGGTAGTAGGTACTGTTACCCGTTACTTCAAAGCAAACTAATAAAACAATAAACTACGGTTACGTGAAAAAGGTAAACCTTTATTTAGGTATTACTTAAAATATTCTCAATATTTTCATTAGGTAATAGAATTCCAATTAATCGTTTTTTTCATAGTGTATTTATGTTATGCCGCGCTATCCAATCATTATTGGATTTATTTAATTGACTGCGTCTTTGACCACCACCTATGGCACCATTGACTAATATGTCATGTACTTCTATAGTGGTAAACCCTTAGGGCTAGGTCAAATTCAACCTTATAACAATATCATCAAGACTGAATGGAAAAACTTTTATCACTCTACTAGAATTTAATGACTTACCTTACTTACCTATATCTTAAATCTTCCGGATTTTTTTATTATTATTAGGTACATAAAATGATATTTGTCCCTCTATGACTAAAACTCAACCAACACACCTTGCTTAGTTAAGTATAATGTGTCTTGTCTCTTTTTCTCAAATATAAATTGTCAAAATGACAATTAAGGACTAACGAATTTTAACGGCATTAAATAGGTTTGATGTTCATGAAAAAAGGCATGTCAGGCATGCCCTTTTTGGCAAGATTGCTGTCGGGATCACATTACGTAAAAACTTAGCCTCTTTGTCTTATCTTTGTTGTTTTTTAAAATGAGCCCTTCCATAGCTTTACTTTCCCATTAACCTAGGTGCACATTTTTGTCCAATATTCATTTTTTTATATTAATTAACAGATATTCGCTCCAATTTCTTATAAAATGGTGATTTGTATTATTTTCTGGTCGTGACATGGAATTTTACAATATCTTATAAATATCTTTGTTTGCGATTTTTGTTTCCTTCTGTTTAGTATTACCTTACCGGTTAGATTTTGGACGAATAAAAACTTTTTATTCCTAGAATAACTTTTAACAAGTTGGTCTCCTATAAAGTTTTCATGTAGGGTACCTATTAATAGTTTAAGCAAACTTATTAAAAGGTAATGTGGGTTAGAATCTCCACCTTTACAAGACTTAACTATTAGTATAAATAAAAATAATTATTCGATCGTTTACTCCACTAATATCCCGCCTGGTTTTGGCTTATAGACAGCTAGTAATTCAGACAAATAATCATTGTATTTTACAAGTACAAAGAAAATTCACCAGAAAAAAAAACATAATTCCAAGGAGCTTTAAACATAATAATCCAATTTAAACTGGCCGCTTAGTCCGTTGCACAAAAAGAGGCTAAAAACCCCTAAAACTGTTAACTCGAAATTTATACCTGACTTCTATGAATGGCTTCAGTTTGTTAAGGTCGACGAAAAAGAACAATAAAGATGGCCGCCATAAAAGGCACCTTCGGTGCGCCTGCGTCGACGCCTGCCTTGCGCAGTTCGGGACTCCAGGCTCCATTTGCTCTAACAAATTCATCCTAATCCCATCTCAATATCAATCCATCTCATTCTCTCATACGCTTACGCTTACGTATCATTTCTACACGTCAAAAACTAGGTAGTTGCGATAGAATTGGTCAAATGGTCATCCTGGCTGGTCGTACTTTAGAAACTTAATTTCGGAAGGATTTTGCGTCGTAATGAATCGATAAAGTATCCATTATTAATTATCGATACGTGGCTTCGGTGAAAGTTCAACATAATTGTACTGAAGAATCAAGTCATAATTGTATAGATAGATAATCCAGAAAATTTACCTATAAATAATTTAGGTACTGGATTTCTTTGAGGTTAAAAATTATGCCCTCACTTGATGGAGGAAAGGTTGAGGAAGATGATGATGACATAACGTTATAAGCGATTTTTTTTATTCGATTTTAAAAATATTTTGAATTAGGTACTTAAATAATACATTTAGTTTTACTAACATAACATTACATAGGTTGTTTTATGATAAAAATTCTTATAATTTTGACATGCAAATTTATACTACATACCTAATGTATTTTTTTTATCATGAAATAAAGAATCTAATCTACTATAAAATTATAAACCTAAATATTCTAAGCGCATAAATATTTTTTTTTCACGTTGAAATCACGAACGTTAAAACGCGAAATTAAAACTAAACGGTTTTAAAAAAGGAGCACCACTCGATACATTGCAGTACCCTGTCAGCTATATTTAAAGGGGAGCGGACTAAATTGAAATTCCGTTTTTAAATTCACCAATAGGGGGAGGGTGCCGCTGGATTGGCCATGCGTCCGAGCGAAATAACACGGTCGGCCTAGGGGCCGTAGTGATGAGCTACGTTTATTCTACAGTTATACTATTACTTGTTCTGTGATTCGATTTAGTATCTCTATTCTTCCTCTCTATTCTGTGACATGACTTACGTTTCCTATTAAAACAATATAAATTGTCTATGTATACATGCGACATTGACAATTTTGACATCGACACTTGTCAGTTGTGTCAAGTGAAGTAACTGGGTTAAAATCTTTCGAATATCTCCGTCTCTATCACACTTGCTTCGAGCGATAGAGAAAAAAACCGGCCAAGTGCGTGTCGGATCACGCACAACGAAGGGTTCCGTACCGACACCTAGCAGTCCACTTTTAAAAACACTATTTAATACCTTGAATCAAAAGAGGTCGTATCTTCATAGGGAAGTCACGGCACTTACTTCCTTTTGTTTGGGAAAGACAGTTTTTCAGTGAAAACTTAAAAACCCTTAATCCCATCTTGTTCAAACCAAAATTCGTTGAAAGTATTTATTATTGTAGACCACCTCAATTTTTTTCAGAATTTTAATCTTCGTAGTTTGGAAATTAGAGGGAGGCGGCGGCACATTTTGTACAACTTTGGCGGCTAATATCTCACCAACGATTGACTTAAATGGAAAACTTTCTTAGTAACCTCGATATTATTTTTAAAGGTCTATCCAAAAATATCCCTCACAACTACTACCATTGAAAAAAAAAAAAATATCCCCCGGATACATGTATGGGGCCCACCTAAATTTTTTTTTCCTATTTTCATATAATTTTTATGTAGCGGTTTATAGGATACATCTTCCTACCAAATTTCATAATTGCAGTACTTATAGTCTCCGAGTAAATCGGCTGACACACGGCTGATCGGCTGTGACATACTGACAGACAGACAGACCGAAACTATAAGGGTTCCGTTTTAGCCATTCTGGCTACGGAACCCTAAAAACAAACGAATTTCGAATTTCGGGTAGTCAGGATCGCCCCCTGAAATCTTTCACTGTCACTGTCGTAGGTGACACAGATACAGTATACTTTTTACTCATAATTCAATATTTTGACCAGAGTGCTAATCTTATTCATCCTAACTACGTACATACGCCCTTTTAGAACGCGGCAGTTTTAGATTACTTACTAAAATAAGGGGGATTCAATGAAAATATACTGAAAAGAAAAAATACGTATCTCCAAACTTTTTAAGTAGTATTAAATACCTGAATAAAATTAAGGGGTCAAAAAATTAAATGTTGTCAATTGGCATTTTAATATCGGGTCTTAAAATATATCTTTGTTACTACCGCTTATAAGTAATATTCGTAGTAGACATCATTCTAATTATATCAGAAATAGATTAAATATAAATGAGCAGATGTTCAAATTAAATAAAATGTATTAACGATATTTTAGGCCTCGCCTTTACACGCTCGAATGCTTTTCGGTTTGTTTGCCCATCGCACCTTTTAGGAGACAATAGAACGGGACAACAAAATATATTCTAACGTACACCTCAAAACGAGGCTGGGCGCTGGGACGAGCTAAAGTAAGGCTAGGTTCACACATATTTTCTGTACAAGACCAAACCTACAAAAATATTAATACATGATGCAAGATCATGTTTATTTTTTATTGGTTTGTTAGTGTGTTCCATTGCTGGGCAAAGGTCTTCCCCTCGATTTTGACTCATTTCTTTCCCTTTCAATCTCTGGCCAATAATTTGCGCACGCATGCAGGACATCCCGCCATCACCACCTGGAAATACAACACAATATTAAACACTACACTTTGAATCTTATTCTATTCAGGTCGCAAAAAGTATTTATGCTATTTTAGTAAATTATTATTTTTTATTTACAAACCCAATGCGTGTAAATTTTATATAATATTTGTTTAAGATATATTTCCATTGTATTTTATTATACCTTGACTCAGACATTTAAGTGCTCGTACGGCATCTCTCTGTACCCAATATTTCAGTAATTTTAATTCATAATATGTAGTACCTAAGTACTAAGACTTCACTTAAAACGCGTAGTCGCATAATAAATACGCGACGTCTAGCTCCAGTGTGGCCGGGAACTTCATGGATTTTATTTGAATTGGCATATATTGTTAGCCGAATCTATAAAAATATGTGTAGGTACCTAACACATTTTTATACATTGTGAAAATTCACTTGATACAGTCATATTGAGCTAAATCGAAAAAGAAGCTTGGAGAGAAATTGTCTTGACTTATTTGAGCGTGTTTTTACATTATTATTTTTCTATAACTCCTCTTAATTATATTGTATTGGTATTGAGTTTAAAGATTTGGTTTATGAAAAATTACCTGTTAACGATTTCATAAAAATAACGATTTTCGAGATTTTGGAGGAAATGTCTTTATTTCCAACTGGAATTTGTAATATGTATTTACTTAATATAAAAACAACCATCAATATTATTATACATTAATTAAGTCGAAAGCGGAAATATTTATATTGTTTATTCACAAATACTTAACCACAGACAACTGCCGTGTGGACTCACCCTAAACGACAGACGAGACATGCTGCTTTCGTCTCTTACGTCACTCTACGCATGCCTAACATTGCGCTGACTACTCGCTGTTGCCGCCAGCGGCATCCCACTGCGTCTCATATTTTATCAACATAAAGAAAAGGACAGCAAGTCAAACTTGGAACCATCTCCGGTGTGTAAGGAGGCTAATGAGCCCCGATTTGTGGTGTTAATGCTAACTGTCAATCGATGCTGCTCAGAGTTGGTGTTAGTACACTATGAGTAGAGATTAGACGTAGTAAATGAATTAGCCACAGAACGTGGAATTAGCTGCGGAGCATCGCAACTCAAGTTCATTGTGAACTTTTTAAACCTTTTTTTTTTACATTGGAGTTGTTAAATGAATATGGGCCAGTACGCTTCAGTTTTTTGAAATCGTCTTTAATAAAAACATAATAAAAACAAGTTTCCTAATAAAGAACTCAAGGAAATATATTTTGTTTGCAGTTGTGGGACCTAATATTTTGGTTTTACTTGTATGTAGTAGTCCCCCGACTGCAAACAAAATATATTTCCTTGAGTTCTTTATTAGGAAACTTGTTTTTATTTTTATTATCTTTTTAGTGCAGTCGTGTTTTTAATTTTTATTATTATTATGTATTTTTTTTCGACCTTTTTTTGCTTGAAACGCATATATATTTTTGGAATCGTCTCTTCAAATGCTTAATTTTGATACCTCATTTGCCAGGATAGAATTTTTTTTTTACGGAGCACACAAAATGGAGTCTACAGTCCGCCATATTGTTTTAATTGCAACGTCACATATCCTATGTCATCCGGGATGACGTAAGGATTCCAACGATACCTCACACATCTAAATCGGTTAAGGCGTTGAGAAGTTCTGGGGGAACAAAAAAAGTTCACATACATACATAGATGAAACCTGAAAACATTACACTCCTTTTTTTGGGCAGTCGTGTAAAAAGATAGTACTTGCCGCCACCGGGATTTCTTTTCTCCAAAGCGGGAACGTTCCCGGTTAACGTGACGTTCTCGGGGAGTACAGCACATCCCTAGTGAATGTCGCTGTGATATTAACCTCGGTAGCTCTAGTATAAGTTTTTTTCGAAACATTAACTAATTCCAACGCGTTTGCGTTTTGTCTCAAAATGTATGAAAACGCTCTCCACGAGTTTGAAATACGCGCGTTCATCGGTTAGCAACAATGTTATACTCGCTGTTTTAGTTTCCACTAGTGACCACCAGAGGCGCTGTTCACGTTATCATACCACTTTCATATATAATAATGTTCATGTATAATAATGTTTCGAAAAAACTTATACTAGAGCTACTGATATAGTCACCGTTGGTCATATGGCCTGCACGTGGTATAACGTAGCATGTGGGCTCCTAGATGACGCGACTTTAATTGTTGAATGTAATTGTTCTATTCCGGGCTAATCATTTTTGCGTCCTGTTTTCGCGCCTTTTGGTACCTTGTTTAATTAAGATATTATAAGAAATATTATCCTGAAATCAATTTAATTCAAATATTTTATTTGCTTTGAACAAAATTACATGCATGCAAATACAATTTAAGGCAATTATAAAAAATATAAGTTTAAATTTAAATTCAATTCAAAATACATTACAAATAATTCATCGATCGATCGATCGGTAAGAGTAGATAAATATTTTGTGTGATGACGTGTGAAATTTTCTATGTATTTTAAGTATTTGTCTATTAAAGCTTACTACGGGGCTAGCTCGATTTCGATCGTAAGATTGGGTCCAAATGTTTAATTAAATTATATTAATTATATTGATTATTATATTGGATTCAATTAGATTTTTTAAAATCCATACTAATATTATAAAATTTATAAAGGCGAAAGTGTGTCTGTCTGCGTGTCTGTCTTTTACCTCTTCACGCTTAAACCGCTGAACCAATTTAGATGAAATTTGGCATGGAAATAGTTTGAGTCCCGGGAAAGGACGTAGCATACTTTTTATCCCGGAAATCACTCTTAAGGGAGTGGAAGTTTGTATGGAAGAGCGATAACTAGGTAAGCGCCTGAAATAAAACAATATCAATTAAATTCTATCGCGATAATCGAGTTCCACGCGGACGAAGTCGCGGGAAAGGCTAGTTAATTTTATGATAAAAAAAAAATTAGACACAATCGTCGTTAAAAATGTTCTTAATTCACTGTAATTTTATATTTTTTATGTTGTCTTAAAACATATTTCGCAATACGCACTTCTATTGCACGTGCGATTAAATACAAAATATCCTTTTTGGCGATGTCGGAGAGGACGATTTCTAACGGCGTCGTTACGGAAAAAGCGCCTTTATTGGCACAGCCATAGATATATCTTTCGCTTGAGGAAGACACATGTGGATAAAAATAACCACAGTAGTAGATGAGTAATTCCAGTTACGTAACGATCCCGACTCGTGTCTAGGTCGCCGGTCCTTGGACTCGGCCTTGTAAGGACTGTTCTGTACGCCTAAGGAATAACCCGCAAGGCGACTGTCTGGCTTCTACTATACTATCAATCGTGAGATGACAACTTTCAGTTTACTATCGTTTTACGTTTCTGTGCGTCATATAGGTAATATAAGAAAAAAAAAACAAAAAAATGAAATAAATGAATATCAATATACAGTATTTTCAATTCTAGACCAACTAAATAAATAGATCAATAATTTAAAAGTAACTACGGAATAATCCCGCAAGGCCGACTGGCTGGCTTTTACTATCAATCATGACCATAAAAGGAAGAGATCGCTCTTTAGCGATAAGACCGCCTTTTGTTCTACCTCTGTCTCCCTGTTTCTTTGTTTTTCTTTGGTATGTGCTGCTTTATTATGTGAGGTGTGCAATATATAGTATTTGTATTGTATTGTATTGCATGACATGACAACTTTCGTTTACTAACGTTTGATGATACTAACATTTCTTTCACTTCAAATTCGTTCACTTAGAAAAAAATACAAATCAGATTATCAACTCAGAATTATTTTAACTAAGTAAGTACCTATTTTAAGGTTTTTTGGACTCATTTAAATCGGCTACCAAAATGGAAGGATTATTTGATTGTAAAGGTGGAGCGGTGTTACCAACAATCAAGTTTGATATGTATAGGTATACATAACTCATAACTCGTATGTTAATCAGTCAATTGTATGTGAAATGAAAACCAATTTCACGTGCGCTCATTAAATTATAAAGCTTACCCCCCAAGTTCGGAAAGTAGTTCTCCATGAAACGATGCTTAATCCTGATACAGTTGAGAAAATCATCGTTTCGCCGTAATTAAGTGAATTAGGTTTGATCGGGGGCGGGCGGGGGAGGACCGAGGGGTAAGGTAGGCAAATCTGTGCGCTAAGGAAGGAGGAAGCGAGAAGCGAGGCGGGGGCGCGTAGGCCTGTGGACTCGACGCTCGCACTTCGCTCCGCGCAGCTGCCGCGCGCCTCCAACTCCCGGTAAGCTCGCCATTTACCTTTTTTCCATTGTTGACAGCTAGTTTATTACATAAAGGTTTAACATTTCCGTTTAACACAATACATATCTGCTTAACTCAAAGACGGTTGACTGGCTGGGTGTGCTTCGCACACCGAAAGGCACACATCTCAAGTCTTACCGGCGAAGTGTCAAAACCATTAATTATTGACAGGTTGATACTAATTGGAGAGCAACGTCGGGTTGCTTGTTTCAGTCGTTAATTATCTGTAAATATCATTATCATTAAATGCTTATTTTTCTTTTTAATGCGGGACCTGCAACTGCAGCTTTTTATGGAATTTTGTGCAATCGATATCAGTTAAACACACATCGTTTTTTCTAACCAATTTAAGACGTTGGTGCATTCTGCAATACTCCACACCTGAATGGTTTACTGGGAGATAAATAACGTTATAAAAGGAATAAATGAATTCTGATGTTGGGTATTAATTTAGGTACAACATCGTAGGGCTTTACTTCTATTGCAGACTATTCAAGCCCAAAAAAAGGAGTGTAATGTTTTTGGTGGTTGTAAAGACCAATGCCAGAACGAGACAATCTTCTACATTTTTCCACACTATAGGTCTTTATATTCATATAAGTATCTATAATATTTATATATATGTAAGATCATCTCGTTAATGAAACATAAACTGAGCTTCAAATTTAATAAACACATTCTTTTCTTTAGCGCTGTATCATTATCGAAATAGACTTAATAGCGCGTAATGAGAATAACCATACACATGTTTGCTAACTTAATTATTAACTACATACCTATCGGTTTGATGATAATCGTTACTGTCATGGCATGCTAACTGAACTTACGTTTATTTTAGCACGTTAAAATTAATAACATGCTGGTGTTGAATAACGTAATGATTCTGATATTGAAATTGACAAAATTACGATTATTAAACTTCTTTAATATACTTTTTTTAGTGATTTTGGCACATTGAAGAATTTGCTTACGGTGTGGATTATTTTGCAAAATTACACTTACATACCTTATTAATTTTCCTCATCTTGATTTCTGAAATAGAAGACTTAATTCATTATATTCTATATACATAAAATAAACTCACAACTAAATTTTCAAAAGGGGTAGGCTGTAGGCTGAGCCAAATTAAATTCCAGCACCACTTTAATTTTTTTTATTAATTCCTCGATTTAGCAAGGTCCTCCTGAACTTTTAGTCTTATAACAATCTTTTATATACCTACATGTGTAGTTTGACCTCGATTGTCGTCAGAATATTATTTTATTTATAAGGGAATGTTCATTATCATCATTATCATTTTCACCCTGTGATTGGCCACTTCTGAGGGTAAGTAAAAAAGGTTTTTTTTCATTACTTGCGTCTCGCATTTTGGCCTTTTATTTGATCAATCTAAATAATATTGACGACGTAGGGGGCAACTATGACATAAAAAAAATTTACTTCATTTTAGTTCTTGCACATACAAATACTCAGCTGATGGACCAAAACGAGTCATAGGTATGTTTGGTCACAAAGACTATTGTCTGTTCAACGCCTCAGAGCCAAGCTGCACAGTGTACAGCGCGTGATGGCCATTCGGGTCGTGCGTGGGTACCGGACGATTTCGTTTGAGGCGGCGACAATCTTAGCGCGATTCCCTCCGCTAGATATCCTCGCAGGCATGGACACAAGGGTGTACTTTCGTCTTCGCCTCGAGACGGAACTAGCGCCAATTGAAATTCGGCGACAGGAACATCAGAACGCTATGAACGAGTGGCTCGCGCGACTCGAAGAGCCGCGTGATGTCAGCCAGCGATTGATTGATGCGGTTCTGCCAAATTTTAAACTCTGGCTGGAGAGGACAAGAGGGACGGTTACCTTCCGGCTGACCCAGTTGCTTACCGGACATGGCTGTTTCGGCGAGTACCTGAATCGGATTGGCCGCGAGACGACTGCGCAATGTCATCATTGTGGGGCAGATCAGGACTCTGCCCAACATACTCTGGAAGAGTGCCCTGCGTGGGACTCTGAGAGATCGGCTCTGGCCAGCGTGGTTGGCACAAACTTGTCCCTGCCAGCCATAATAACAAGAATGTTGGCAGCGGATTCGGCATGGAGGGCAATGGTCTCCTTCTGCGAAGTAGTAATGACCCAGAAGGAGACCGCTGAACGTGAACGGGAGAGAGCGGACCCCAATAGAAGAAGAGGGCGTCGAGCTCGGGTACGCAACCGTCCAGCATAGGACGCAGACGCCAGCCGTGTAGACTCGGACTAGAATAGGTCTACGGTCTCCCCCGCCTGTCGTAAAAGGCGACTAAAGGGGGTCATCGGGGTTGTAAGTGCTTAATGCGGTGGGGGCCGAAGCACTTACTTATCAGCCCCAGGGAGGGTGGCCCAAGGCAAAAGGCGAATAAGCGCGAGGGGGGCTCCAGTGCGTTCAGTATGAGATCCCGGAGTCCTCCGCATGAGAGCGCAGATGGCGGTCGCCGTGGAGTTTTTAGTGGCTAGAAATACCACATAACCCAGGCATCCCCCCATGCCTGGGTACCTGATTCGCAGGTTTTCTCCACGAAAAAAAAAAAAAAAAAGGTATATCACTGCTTTGAACATGCAAATGTGTCATCGCATTTGACTTTACTATCCAGCTTAGTTAATCCGTGCTCTTAGCATAATGATTTGTCAATTAGCACTCAACTAGACAGATTTAGTCATGATATCTCCTTAGAACTACTTCGTCTAAAGTTAGACACATCCAACCAGTGTAGGTATTCAACTAATGGTTCATGATGCATAATTTGTCTGACCGTATGGTGTCGTGACCATTCGCAAACAACGTTAGCTACTCGTCGTACCTTTTTCGGCACGAATTTGCTCAGTCAATATTGATACTCCCGTTTTCCGAGGTCAGCACCCGTCAATCTCTTCAACAATTTATAAAGGCGCCGTAAAAAATCGTATAATGTGTACGCTGAATCTTGTATCAAGGGACCGATCGTAACAGTCCATCAACCCGGGCTGAGCAGAAGACATTCAAATCGAGTGGGATTGTGTTATTTTTATTGTATTATTTACATTATCGGGGTTCTGTGCGGCTGCGCGTCAGGGGCGGGACGCCCGTCGATAACGGAGCCTCTTCTACGCATGTGCGGAAAGCTACGACCATTGATAATATTCTGATTTCTCCTTTTATGCATGCTAATGCGAGGTATCAAAAAGGTCAGACCTTCCTGTCTCCCCTTGTCATCATTACAAGCGTTTGACAAATAAGTAGCTCATTAGACCCTCGATTTTTGGAGGTGGATAGATAGGTTATTAAATTATTTTTGGAAAAGGAGAGTCTGATAAGGTTGAAATTAGTAGTTTCTTTCAAACTTTGGTCTATTAGATAGATTATTTTTAAATGAAATCTTGTATGGTAATACATATATGTACTTACTAATTTGGGTTGCCGATAATCCACATCCAGTCATCGACGTACCTTTATCTCAAAAAAAATAAGATTGTGATTACAGAATGCTTAGTTAATTTGTATGCAATTCTATGTTAACAGTATTTACAATATACATATATGTAAATTAAAATTATAATTGGAATTCAGACCGTAGGTATAAAGAAGGTGCTAGAGAAGCATTATTCAATCGATAATTGACCTTCTGTAACTCATACCGTGATTTTCGGCTTAAGTCAGTAATTTTGGAGTTATTTGTGAGTAACAAGCAAGTGAGCTCCTAAACTTTTATTACGTTTAAATAAAAATCTTGTTATTACCAGCAGGCAAGTACCAGCACCGCAAAAGAATACTAACGTAACGTATCTGTGCGTTTCGTAAGTCCACGTATCTTCGCCAAGTAACATAAATAAATTGGAGCGAAAACGGTGAAAAGTTTTAACTACCTGCAGCCTGATAAAAGTTAGCCGCGGGGTTTTATGGCCGGGTTTAGAACTGTTCTGTGACAAGCTACTTTACGACCTTACCGGAATTTGTGTTTGTTTCTGTTATGGTGTTGATTCGTTGCAAGTTGCAACCGAGTCATTTCTAGATGAGTAGGTATTCACAGATTTTTTTAAACCCCGACGCAAAAAGTGAGGCGTGTTATTCCTATATGCCGTAAAAAGCATCAATTGTATAAACATTAGTCGCTACTGATTTAAAAATAATTATTTTTTATTTGATGAATTTCCATACATAATTAGGAGGTTTTTAGTTGTCTAATACGTACCTGTATAGAGTCATTCGGGTCAAAAGCACGCACTTTATTTTCTATGTTCTTTAAAACCTATCAAATATGGGATTTCCGAAGTGATTGGATAAAAATATCGTAGAGAATTTTATGTATTTCCATTATTTAGGTATATTTACAAACAAAACTGCTTAATTTTGTTTTTGTATGTGTTTTAGCAAAATGTGCCGAACGCGTACTTTTTCCCCGTCATGCGGGTAAAATTACGCAAGCTTTCGGGTAAAACTGCGCATACTGGGAAAACGTACACATTGAAAATCTTGATGGATATTATCAATAAAACGCAGGTTATTGGCATAATCAACGTTTATTAAATTTAGAAAACAATATAATTGGCAACTTTTTGTACTTTACTCTAAATATAACTCTAAATACTTTACGCATTCATTATTGCAATGACCTATAGAGTGTTAAAACTCAACTAAAGAGAAGATCAAAATTAGGCACAAGGTTTATCATCGCATATCAATATACTCAAGTATTAAATAACCTTACATGCATATTTGTTCGTGTCGGGTTACAAAAACGCAACGTATACACAAATACACGTGCGCACTTTTAAACCCGTACTCTTACCCCAATTAGCAACAATATTTAACGGTCGGTCTCAACCCATATGCTAATACTTATTAGAGACAATGTTTACTCTTAAATAAATTGTACAATAACCAAACAAGATATATAAAACAAACTTACGGGCTTAAATCCATTAATCTAATGTGTACAATCTTTTCCCCGGCACGTATATTGAAGAAATTATCAGCACTTTTCGATTTCTGCGACCTGCCGCGAAGAGTACTTGACTTTTACATGCACGGCGCGTGGCTCCGAAGCGGTGCCGCTCAGGGCACTAAATTTCGTGAACACACACCTTAGCCTCCCCACCACCGCCGGAGAGAAGGGAGCTGCGTACTTTTACCCACCGCGCGCTGTTACCCCGAATGACTCTACTTACCTAAACTGGTTTGGTCTTTTAATTTTATTACTTACAAATTAGTGTTAATTTATTATTTACACTGAGAAAAAAACTTTACTTATTATATTATTAGGTACTAAATTTTAGCTAGGGTTACAAAACTTTACGGCACGGCACCAAATTTTACTAAAATATTAACTACTACTACTAATTGGTTTTGTGGGGATAGCTAAAATTTGTAGGGATAAGAAAAGGTAAATACGGCTTTTGCTAGTAATGATAGCTACACTTTAGTATTAGTGACTAAAATTTAGTAATTAGGGCAGTAACAAAACGACTTTATAAAATCTAGTTATGTTTTTCTCTCCGTGTATAGGTACACTTAGCTGCGATTCCTCGTAAGTAGTTTCAAAGATCCTTGAAAAATAAAATCTTTTATATCAGCAAAATTGTTGATCTAAAATGGCATATTCAAATAATATCATAATTTTAAAAGTACCTGATGTATCTTTAACAGTTTCAAAAGCTTAACCAAGTCAGAAATTCGCGTGTCAAAGCCGAATCAGGATTAACGACTGCTTTATTGCCTACCCCAGTTTTATCTATCGTCATTAAAACTTTCGAAATTCATAAACGTCCCTGTATTTATAAATATTATTCGTAAATTTCGAGGATTGCGTGTCCTACCATGACCAATCATGGAACCTTAACTCAATGCAATATATATCATATTCGTATGACAAGGCTCACTTGGAATAGATACAGCTCTGTTGTCATTTAAAGTACTTGCTAACTAAATAGATTATTTATATGTATTAGAATTAGATAGCGTGTTTGCAAGTGATACGTTAAGCAGTAGGTACTGCCTTCGCATCGTTCCGCTACGGCGCATCCCGCGCCAGTCAGGAAGCACTCATTTAAATGTAAGGGCACAGTAAAAAGTAGTACAATAGTTGACAGACAGTTGACACTGACATTTGACAGTTTTCTCATATCGTACCGCCTCCGCACCGACAAATCAGGAGGTCGCCTTAGGGAGGGAGGGGAGTCGACCATGTCTTATCACTTATCATTTTTAGACTTACAGGGACGGAGTCTTGATAATTCTTACGTAAGATCACAAAAAGCGCAAAATTAAGATTATGCTTTGAAAAGGCGCACGTAAAACCCAAACTTGATTATCAGATTATCACCATAGTTAAAATAAAAAATATTAGTACCTCTACCTACAAAACAAACGTACCGATTTCAATTTATTTTCTTTTAAAAATTAAAATTAAAACAAATGAACCCGTTTTTTTCCTCTATATTCTTACGTAAGTTACGTAAGTTTATCAGGAGGAACGGGGTCGGCTGATTCTTATTTTTTCTTACTTGAGGGAGGGATGGGGGGCAAAAATTCTCAAATCTCATTTTACGTAATAATTGGATGATGCCTAAATAAGTATTCATTGGTTGATAAAGGAAATAAATAGTAGGAAGAATAGCCAGTCAAGAAATCGGTCTACCAATTTTCAACCTTAAAATATACATTTTCAACCTCAAAGTTGAAAAGTGTTAGGCCACTTTCTTAGCTGACTGTGCAGAAATTAGTCTAATTGACGCATTTGATATCCTTTATTTCAGGGTTATCTGTCGTTATTAATTAAAAAAATCCAGAAGTACATACTGATTACTTACCTATAAATTATGAAACTAATAATCAGACACTTGCGCTGAGATAAACTCATGGAGCGGCAGCTATCTTGTGTTAATATTTGTCAACCACCCGATAAGTGGGTGACAAACAATATACAGCCTTAATCTTCCTTGATACGAGATTATAACGGATGCAAACAAACTACAACAGCTTCCGTTGGCTAATCTTATCTTAAGGTAATTATGATCTAAATTTTATGAGAACCGAATTAGTGGTACCTACCTACAGAATTTATATTTTATAGGATAATCTTACATAAACGTGCCCTCAAATTTGTACTTACATCAACAGTGCCGTGTAGCTAAGATATTACGTAGGGATAATACTTTTACTTTGATTAATAATTTTCTCTTTATTATTCTATTCGAAATAATAATAATTCGATGCAATATTTTTTTCGATATGTTCTACAAATTATAGGTTAAAATTCGAATTCAAAAGATTATAAAACAAATTTACACTTTTCCCACAGAATACTGTAACGTCCCACTGCGCTATTTTAAAGTCGAAATTAAATTGCTAGACAAACGAGTAGTAAAATATGAAGCCACGTAAACCGGCAGGAAACGAGCAATAAATCCCGTGTCAGTGACCCCGTGACATCAGTACCAACAATTCCGTTATGCAAAACATGTTTTGTAAAATAAAAATGGTATGTGCGAGTATGAGTAAGCGGGTGACGTACGGTTGTCCCATAACCTGTCAACGAAACGTTGTATAGCAGTCCGACCTAAAAAATGCGACGGTTAAAATTCAAAGACCAAGCGCTCTCGAAACCCCAACCCGGCCTCGCAGCAATGTGGCAAAAATGTCGTTCAATTTATGCCCAAAATTTTAGTCCCGACTGGTCCCTTTTTGTTGCCATCTGCCCGCCGATCCCAAGTCCAGACAGCTCCACCCTAAACAGTTTAGAGTTTCTATCCTTTCACTCGCTTGTCAAATCTAATATCGCTATCCCTGTCTTAATATTCGAACAGGCAGAACCTGTCGTGCGTCTCGTTTTTGCACGCATCCTTTTGATTGTTTTATCCTTTCTGGCTCGTGGATACTCGTGTATTTCCGCTTCCCACACGAGTATCAGCCATGTTTGGCGGGAGCGGGACTGTCAAGTCGACGTTAGTTTGGCGCGTATCAAAAGAAACGAGCAAGGTCGGAAGCCAAATTCTATGCTCGATCGAGCTTAACATGTTGTTACGACGAAATCTACGAATATGTAATTAAAACTGGTAATGGTTATTTTCAGATGGAGGCAGGGCAGGAGGAAGAAACGAGGATTGGAGGCGAAATATTTCATGTGAGCCCATAATATTATTTTCATATTTTATTAGAAGTTTAGCTAATAAATAACAATATTGATGTTGGTATACAGATAAATTACTTTCGAGACGTTTTTGCATTTGTTGTTGTGTACGAACAAAATTTAAATGCTTGTAAATTATTTTTAAGTATGTGTTTCTTTAAATGTAGAGTCCCTGTAAATATACAAATACTACTACAAATGCAAAAACGTCTCGAAAGTAATTTACTAGGGCTGGCATTTATCTAATGTCGATTTCATATCTCTTACTGCATATTAGTTGGCCATTCATTTTAGCGCTATCCCTGTTGCATCCTAAACCCCGTGTCCGCTTTCTATATTTTTAATCATATGACTGAAATTCCCCCTGATCAACGTCTACTGGTAATATAAGATGGTAATTTCTTAAGAGGGCGTAGATGGCATTGCAAAAAACCCGGTCTAACACGCGTGAGTTTTCAATTAACCATCCCGCTCTCTACGGAAGCTCAGCGCGTGTTTTTAGGGTTCCGTAGTAAACAAGGAACCCTTATAGTTCCGCCATGTCCGTCCGTCCGTCCGTCTGTCCCCCGCTTTTCTCAGTAACCATTAGTACTAGAAAGCTGTAATTTGGCATGAGTATTTATACACATCAATGACGCCGACAAAACGGTAGAATAAAATCATTAAAAAAAATTAAGGGTACCTCCCCTACATGTAAAGTGGTGGTGCTTTTTTTTCCGAACCCCATCGTGTGGGTTATCGTTGGATAGCTTTTTCAAAAATATTATAAGTTTTCTAAAAGCATTTTTTTTTCAAGAATCGGTTGGCGTGATTTTAAGCTTTGAAGTGATAATTTTTGTTATGGTCAAGTGTCCCCCCCCCCTGCCAGCTAAACGGTGGCTACTATTAGGCATGTGAAAAAAATATATACGATAAGTAGTAGTATATAATAGTCGAACATAAAAAATGTACTTTCCAAAATCTAACTTTCGTACAATTTCCATTGATACTTTAGATAATGTTGTTAATTCTGTCAAAAACATAGTAAATATAAGTTCTCAAACTTTTTAGTCCACATAATGAACGCGTGGACAACTACGGAACCCTACATTGTGTGTGGCCCGACACGCACTTGCCCGGTTTTTTCGTAAATATTGATATTTATTCTAAACGTCTACATTTATAAGGATAATCTTTTTTATCAGGTTTGAGAACTTATCATTTTACAACTATTAAACCAAAAATCATTGTTAAAGATGGGAGGGTTTTTAAAGATCCAACCAAAAACATCGAAAAAAATGGTTATGTTTGAAAAATAAACGTATCGAGAAAAGTTTTGCAAATCTTGTTTTCACTTTTATCAGACCGGAGGAAAATAGTTCAATATTAATGTATATCAAGATTCATGTAAAGGACAGATATTTAATCACTATAGATGTTGAGATCTAGGTCGATAAAAATTGGCAAAAGTGCACATGTGGGCTCTTAATTCATGTTTTTTTTTATAGAAAAATTGAACTTATTGTATTTCTATCAGATAGGATTTTGACTTTGCTTGTGAGTTTAATGTACCTATAATAATATTTACCTACTAGTGAGGTCAAAATAGTTGTTAAAGTTGTTGAAAATTGTCCGTAGAAGGTGTTAAAGACGCCAGGTTGCGTAAATTGATGTAAATTTGGTGCCTGTAGAATTACAAAGACCTTTCTTTATTGGAATAGAACAAAGGTAACTTTGGTGAAAACTATACAGTACAATAGTAGGTAAGTAATAGTCAACTCGTACTACTCGTTTTTATGATAAAGGAAGGAGTACCTTGACGGGGAGAGACAACTATAAAAAATATTTAAACATACATAATACCCATAACAAAATACTTAAATATAGCGTGTGATAATAGTACATTACTTAACAAGGGCGGTAAAACAAAGAATGTCTCAGATCGCACGTATTTGACGCCCGAGCCGAAGGCAAGGGCGATAAATATGCGATCTGAGGCTTTCCTTATTACCGCCCGTGTTAAGTACAAAATTTTATGTCACCCCCTGGCCAGGAAGTGGGATTTCCCGCGCGCGGAGCGTGCGGTAATTGCCGCTTTATGGCCAGGTGTGACATAAAGTACTTAATGACTTTGCCACAAAGTTTAAGATGGCGCAATCCACACGTATTAACTTTCTTGATTCAGAAACACGTGCCTTCTGTAAGGTAGGTAGGTATCTCTTTTGCCGCCGACACACATCTGCACAAAGGTTATTATAATTACCTAGTTAATGATCGGAATGATCCTTACATCATAGTTTCGTGCGTATATTCAATGGCTTGAATGCGATCGGAATCTTTAGCATTAGCTTCCATAAACGGTTGTATGAAAGCAATTATAACATGAAAATTAGTTTAAAAACGGCAAAAAAGTACAAACATAATACTGAATTATAAAAATGCTGATAGAGCAGCTCATAAGTTATCAGATTAAGAAAATTTTACTTCTATGAAAATTTCTCGGTTTTTGTGATATTGGCACTTTTATTAAAATCCGTGAACGATTGTAGACTAAAAGTGGCCAATATAGTGATTACATAGCTTTGTATGTCTATCTACAAAGCTATAAAATCTTCAGTGTATCAGATTTGTGTAAAGTATTAGCTTATCAATTGCACTATCAGCCATTTTAGTTTCGGCGTTGGTTTTAGGGCCCATCTGCATAGTTAAATCTGCTAATAAAGTTTGCTAGATTAAAATTGTGTGAAAATTTATGACCATAGAATGGTTCACTCAGAGAGGGTCTAAAATCATTAATTATTATTCTTAATATTATCAGTTTCAGACACAGTATCATGCATTGATAGAGAACGTGATACCTAATTGTTGTAATTAACCAATTAGCGCGTCTGTTTCACCTCGATTCAAAATTCCAAAATGATTTCCTAATTTCCGTATGCTGTTCGTGTTCGGTACATTTGGTCCATTGGTATCTTCCCGAGTAAACAGGCTACAATTATGCGATGCGGACTAACAAAACGTGTAAATGGGGCAATTACCGCCGCCTATGTAGGCTGCCGTACAATTAGTGGCTTGCTAATAGTTTTCATCACCAATAGTTTCATGCGATGCGTCGTGTGGGAACACATCAGAGCGAGATCGTCTCTCGTTGAGATCGCATTGTTCCGCCAGTGAATTTAGTTTCATTTCAATTTCTTCTTTTGTTTTTAAATTATCATCAATTTTAAGTTTTTTCCTTTGTTCAATTTCAGTTTCATCTACCAGCCTGCCAGTCGTGGATAAAGGAACAGAAGGTTAGTATATATTTGAATCAAATAATTATCGTCGAATAGATTCGTTTTAATTAAACCTTAAAAAAACGAGAAGCAAATAACTACTAAAGAGGATGAAACTACTGTCTGTGTAGTTAGATTTATTTGACTGAAGTAGGTCGCCAATGCAGCCTTCTAGGGTGGAAATGTATATTGCCGGCATTTGGAGCGCATGAAATTTATGTTAACGACGACGAAAAACAGCATTTGTATACCTATCTATGGGTATTTCGTATCTTTTCATGGGTTTAGTCTTTATATTTCTTATAAAGGCTTGTTTAAGTTTACGTAATTACACATTCTCGCCTTTATTAGTTTATTGGATCCCCCTGATAATATAATTTGCGAAGGAATTTGTCTATTATTCTCCATAGATGCCTGCTTAAAGTTATGGGAATCAATTATACTTAGGTAGGTACCTATATGTTACAAATTATTATGAAACAATCGGGAGTATTTATAACGGATTTGTAAAGAAATAATGTTTCATTGAAGTGCCAATTCGACCATAGTGTAGGTATTTATTTACCAAGGACGGTCTAATTTTCTTTTCGTGTTTTAATGGTTAACGTTTGATTTCCTTAACAATTTTAAACATCTAGTTTCTGTTAGTTACCCGTGATTTACTGTTCGTACTTAATCTTCATTTTAATAGCTTCCTTGGTTGTAAAACGGAAGCAGCTCTCGTGTTCGCTAAAAGTACTCGAGCAATTTTTATATTTCTGCAGCAAACAAGAATAATTTAATATGCTGAACCATTATTAAAGTCATGTTTTAACTCCGAGTTATAAGTAGAGCCTCGCTATGAATATCAAAAAGTACTTTACGTAAATATTTAAAACTGCAAGTCATTCTATATTTAGAATCTATTAAAGCTGTATCGGACTAGCACCTAGTTAACGCCATCAGATCGCGGTAATCTAATTTCCGATACCGCTCCTAGCAACTAGTGGGCTAAGCACTCAACAGATTCATCCAACAGTTGCTTAGAACGCGCCCAGCTGAGAAAGGAACTCGGTTATATTCGCACTACCCCGGAATCGTCGGATTAGCGTTCCCGCGGGGAGGCAGGGGAGGTCGCGTTAGGCCGGCGGTGTAAGTAGGTACGAAGGGGGTCTGAGCCATTCATTTGGTCCCAGGCCGGGGGCGGGCTCATTGCCCGCGTCCGGGCGCCTGCGCGTCCTCTGACCCACTTGCCGCCGCGCCGCCGCCGGCCGGATGGCGGACTCGGTACGCCAAGGTTGCCGTACCAACGGGCTAGGATGCAGACATACTGAGTTTCGCATTCCTTAAAGACGTTCTTGGCACCGTTGTAGATATATTATCCAAACAATGATGTTTGCTAGTTAGGACCTAGTGAAATTTAGGACTTTCGATTTGGTGATGCTGATGTGATAAACAAGAAACTAATTTCCTAGTTATCGGTTTTGTAGGTTATTAAGGAAACTAAGGGCAGTTCCAGAAGTGAAGTTTCCCATTTAAGCGCGTGTTACAACCGTTTTTAAAAGTGGCGCTCACTCACCTATAAAATAAATATTTAGGTTAATATTTCTGGTGAGTCATTGTGATGCAACAGTTGCTAAAATCCACATAACTTTGCATTGTTGAGTATCGATTAGCATACAACATCTAAAATATCTTGCCTGGCTGTGCCTCATATAATAACAAACTTTCCCTTGCAGGCTTTCTAGTGACGTATGAGACATTGAATAAGACTGTCCAAACATATGCGACCTCCATTGTCGAGATGTTTGTTTAACGACTCGGTAGTTACGATGATCGATTACGACATCGGTTGTTACACGGTTAATTTAAACCATTGTTGACATCGCAACTTACCGATTTTATTTAGCCGATAAAAACGCCGATTCATGTCACATCACTAATTATGATCGATGTCTGTTTAATGCCTGATTTGATTTTTATTTAGTCTCTGTTTTTATTTACAGGTGCACCAGCAGCAGCGAGGCTATGACGAAGTTGAATATTTTCGAAGAAAATTTTGGAAGACGTCACGACTTTTATTTGCAGGATTAATTTTAAGATGAAGAAAGAATATTTGGTGCCCATCGGCATCAAAATTAGTGCCCTACATCTACCCTGTAGATCCGAATTTGTTTGAAGTGAGGCGACAAATTCGGTTCTAGAGAGGTTTGTGTGGTGCATGCACTGCAACGATCAAGCCTGAAGGAACCAGAAGAACATTTATTACTTCAAGCGTACTTATGTAGGTAAACGGATTAGGACGAAACCAGGAAGTTTGAAACAAAATTCTGCGAATGATATCAATTATTTGCAGTGCCCAATCAAGTCAATGACGATGGTGTTCAAAATTAATTTCCATTCAACTTAATTTATACATACTGATAAATGCTAATAAATAAGTCACTGTCAAAAATTTCATTTTTGGTACAAGCTTTTATTGCAGACTGTACTTTTTTTTCACAGTCATCAACTACTCGTGGAGACGGCCCCAATGAGCCCAAACACGATGGGTGCATCTTGTGTAGTTTAGGAGTTGCTATGGCCACCTTCATTCTCCATCATCAGATTAGTTCGATGGTACCATAATATTGCATTGTCACCCAACTTACAAAAGTATACCAAATTTCAGCTCAATCGGTTGAGGAGAACTGGTCTTAAATTCAGTTGCAAGATTTGTCCCACAGTAACAGAGGAAGTCAAATAAAAGGTTGTGAAAAAGGAAACAGAACATATACTAAAGTTATAACTTTTTTTAAAGGGATATTTCATATTATGACAACAATGAAGTAATTAATAAATTTTATTTACAATTTCGTGGTGTCCATCACCTGATGGAATTTATTTATTTTCAGTATCTTCAATTATTCTTTATCTTGATGCCTAAAATTATAAGCTTTATTAAGACATCTAACTTCTTAAAGTACAGCAATTTCTACATCCGCTTTGGGTATAAATTTACGTATCACATTCACAAAACTATCAATATAGGCAGAATTAGCTTTGTATTTTAGGTCAATGTTAATTCGCACAGCCGTCACGCCGCGGCGTGCTCTAGAATTTTACTCTATAAAAATTCCACTGTCCAATGATGTCACTAATTTGATAGAATTATGAATCATGGGTAATGACTATGCGGGCTATCTTTCGACTCACAATTAAAGTTGACTTTGTATAATTTTACGTATGGAGATTATAAACGGTAAATAGGTGTTCGCAATTGAGTATCGTTGACGTACATTGCCATGGTAATTTTTGATTGTATTGAAATCAAATACAGTTAAAGAAATAAATAATAAAAATATGTAGTATAAAACAGTAGATTTTCTAAACTAAAATATCGAGTAAGAGCACTTGAACGGGTCCACTAGCGCCACTCGTGAATCGATAGATGTTTACAAAAGGAGAATGCTATGTACTGTATTTTGTATTTTCCTAGATACCTTTTGAATACATCAAATTAGTATTTACGTTACTAGATTTGTCGATCCATCAGTTAAAACATAAAACGCCCGGTTCATTTTCGAGCTCATGCTTAGCTCTAATTAAACTCTATTCTTCTTTGTTATCGTAATTTACAGGAAATTTGTAAGTGATCTATTTTTGTATATGAAACCCAAAATTATGTTCCGTGAGATTCAAATGCTTACTGTACATTGTACAAGTTTTGTCATTGACATGTTATTGATCTGACATGTAATTTTCATGTGATTCCAATGGGTACAATTATGTTATATATAACCATTACCAACTTTCTCATGGTTTTGTAAAATTTATCCTTTATTTGAAATTTGAATGTATGTACAGTCAACCAGTTTGATTTCTGGGCCACTTCGTAGGTACCTTGTCGCAGTTAATTTTTGCCTATATGAAAGCTGCTGAAAATCTCATATTAATGTCATTGTGACATAATATGGAAAAATATTGATAAGGTATCAAGTGGCCCAGAAATCTAATTGTTTGACCGTACTTCGAAGAAGCATTTAACCTTTTCAAAAATATTGAGTGTTATAAAATAATAATGTAGGTACCTACAAGCAGTTACTAAATATTCAGCCCGAGAAGAACGTAGTTACTATAATTTTAAGTACTTTTGTTGTTATGTTTCATCAGTCAATTGTTTTAAAATGATCTGTGCTTTTGTTTAAATATGTATAACTCAGGATTACCTTATTCTTAACCTCATCTATGCAGTTGCGATTTACTTGAAGGTCACATGTTATGCCGTGCCACATTTGCCTAGTGTGTCGATATTATCGTCCTCTCGGCGCACTGGCATTATGTGTTCGACGATCGTTTACGACGATTCGGCAATGCATGTGGCCTGTGCAAGTCTTTCTGGTGTACATAGATCATCCAACCTAAGAAAAACCACCCCACTCCACTCTATTAGGTACCTACACTATGGGCAAAATACAAAATTATGTAGAAAGCAATGAGGAATAGAGCGCCATTTCACAGATTAAATTATTTATTTCTAAATATTTTTTCACAAAATCTACTTATTATAATATTACGTGTCAATTTATATGACTGCCCACAACATTCTACGGTTACTAAATCGCAAATTCTTCTTTTAAGGCGCCTGTAGAGGCAAGGCCTTCTCCATACAAACTCTGTGCAAGTTTTATTCGTCGGTTTTGGCACTCCCGCATATCATTTTTTTTGCTTGTTAATATTGGATATACGAAGAATGTCAAGAAAAAAAATACAATGAAAATTAAAAATATAAAAAAATTAAAAAAAAAAACTTGAAGTGTTGTTAACGGAAAAATAAGCATAATGACCAAAAATCATAAGTGTAATGCAAATACTTAAGCAAAGAAAAATTTGCACATAGTTTGTATGGAGAGTGCTTGCCTCTACAGGCGCCTTAAGAATATTAATTCTTCGGGAATACTTATGCTGTTTTGAGTTGTTACTGTTTGATCCTTAATTGAGGGCCAAAAGTGATACTTTAAAAGGACCAGATTTATAAACTAAGACATAGAAAGGGACAGTCAGATCGTAATAAAAATAACTCCTGTTTTTGGTTATTATTTTTAATTGATTATACACTCGTTTAATTGTACAAATGCTAACTTTTGTAGATGCTTCTTTGGAGAAATAGGGCGAGTGTCGTACCTATGCCACTATCAGATTAAGTAACCCTTTGGTTTAGGCCCTATCCATGCAAACCACGTTTTATAAACTTGACGGCGCGTTCTTCTACTACCTACCATGGAACGCGCATCGAGGGCGCGTTTGAAAAAGCCATGCTACACTTAAGTTCATGTGTATTATGCTATGCATCACACTAAGATGACCCTGTAATTTTAGAAGGAATCATTTTCTATATGAACTTGGTTTCGTGATTCAACAACAATACAAATATATTAGGTATGATGATAATAAACGATACCGATGCCTTGAGCGGCAAGTTTAAGTTATAATTTGTAATGGCTTGTTTTATGATGTACTTATAGCATTATTTGCAGGACATAAAAATATAGGAACATAAGGAGATTTTTCTCAAATCCCATAGGTATGAATAAAAATAATTTAGAGGTTCACCGAGTCATTCAAAATTTTTCAATTTTAACAATTTTATACTACTTACTGTATTTTTTATCGAAGAAAAAATAGTTGTCTTTATTTTTTAATCATGAACCTGTACCTACAATTATTTCTTATTTAAGTATATGAAATAAATGATCTGTTTCGATCACATAACACCACACATGTACACCGATGAAATAGTACATTACTCACCAAGGGCGATAAAACAAAGAATGTCTCAGATCGCAGGTATTTTACGCCCGAGCCGAAGGCAAGGGCGATAAATATGCGATCTGAGGCTTTCTTTATTATCGCCCGTGGTAAGTACAAAATTTTATGTCACCCCCTGGCCAGGAAGTGGGTTTTTTCGCGCGCGGAGCGTGCGATAATGGCCACTTTATGGCCAGGTGTGACATACATATAATTATAGGTATAGTAAGTAGCTTAGCTAACATTTTCCGTTTACATGTAATCCCAGTATACTTTTGTAATTAAACTTAGTAAAAAGCGTCATGCTTATATCTATTCAATTGTCTCATTGCAATGCATAATTGAATAGAATGAATAGAAGTTTAACATGACATGAACATTTTGATGATTAAGTTTTTTTATCTTCAAAAAATTGCTGACTTACTCGTAATAAAGGTTAAATTAAATGGAGTTATATCTTTTATTTCCCTATGCATTTCATAATTTAGTGATCAAATAATTTAGAGCGAGTACTACCGCTTTAGCTTAGTTGGTAGTGACCTTGGGTTCGAATCCAGGTCAGGGCATATATTTAAATGACGAACACGAATATTTGTTCCTGGGTTTTGGATATTTCAATGTATTTGAGTATCTTTTTATCAATATAAGTATGTATATCGTCGCTTAGTACCCATAGTACAAGCACAGAATAAGTAATAGTACAAGTACAGAAGTTTCTCTGCTAACAAATTCCCCGTTTAGGTATGCCAAACGTGCCTAAACGTGGCCATCTCTTTCTATCGCACGTAACGCGCTCTTTCGAGGCCCCGCCCTCAGCGCTAGGGTTACCACCAGCGAGAACCTATTTTAATATGTGTACTTTATTATTAGTAGTGTTGTTTACAATACAATTACGAATAGTACTTTTAAGGTTCCGTAGCCAAAATGGTGAAAACGGAACCCGTCTGTCCGCCTTTTCGTCTGTATGTGACAGCCGATGTACTCGGAGACTATAAGCACTACAAATACAATTAAAACATTTAGCAGGAAGGTGTGTTCTACTCGTATGAACCGCTACGTAAAAGTGATGTGAAATGACGAAAAAATATTAAAGTAGGGGGAGGGGGCACTCCATACATGTAACCATGTTTTCGTTTTCTTTTATGTCAACCGTTGGTGAATACCAAACTCAATGACCGTTCTTATTATTATTGGTGCAACCTACTACAATACAATAATGCTGTGGTTTTGACATTATTATTTAACACGAAACTACACGAAAATAATTATTTTTTATGATCGTACAAGCGCGTGCGCGTGCGATCCGTAACGCTGCTCCGCAGCCATTGAATAGTCACACAATGTGTGAGCCGGCGGCCGCATGTACTTTGCGCGGCGCGATGACGTCACGGTAGTAAGCCCCTCCTGGTACAAGCTTTGCTTAGTTTGGGACTAAGTTGATTTGTGTAAGATTGTCCAAAAATATTTATTAATTTATTTTATAAATAAAAGGCTCAATTTCCATCATAAATGACCGAGCTAATTTCCACGAAAACGCTAGATTTGTAAAATTTAAAAAGGTAGGTATAGTGCGCGCCATCCACGACGACGCGCCCCTCCACAGCGAATCTCATAGGTCGCAGAGATCTGTGCGCAGAGTGTGGCTTGGGCTGTGGAGGGGCGCGCCTTCGTGGATGGCGCGCACTATACCTACTTGAAAAAAGTATCTACGTCATCCTACGTATTTTAAATTAGTTTTAGATTGAATTCGCTCTCTACATATATACTAGGTACATGGTTGCAGTAGCAAGGAACGTTACTGTACTGCGACAGCGTAAAACTGTAACAAAAACAGAAAAATAAACGAATTACATACAAAAGTTCGTTTGACTTAAAGCAATCTTATAGTGGACGCCCCACCAGTTTGTTTACGTTCATATCTGACTTATAGAAGACTTTTATTAAATTCTACAAACAACATCAAAAGTGATTGGTTTCAGAAATTATACCAACTCTGATATTATAATTATGTACTTTCGTTTCCGGTACACTGTTTTCAAATATGATCAATACAAAAGACACTTTTTTATACAGCTACTCGTCCACAGATGGCAGCACTTGCGCCAAGTTTGCTCATTGACTTACCGAGTAGCTACAAAATCACTACTCCTCGCTAGATGGCAAGAGCTTTGCTTAATGAAGCCTTAACCCTACTTACTATGCATCATTTTTGAATATTATTTATTTAAAATAAATAATATTTTGTAATTTAAATTTTTCGACTGTGGCCTATTAAATTGGTTGTGAATGTGTGATGATCAGTCACCGAATGCACCTATGTTTTTTAAACCATCAGACAAATACAAAATTTTTTCTGTTCACTTCCATTTTCCCCGCCAAACTAACTCTGAGAATTTCCCTTTAAAAGGTTCTGCTAACTCAGCAAGACCTCAGCTGTTTCCAAGACAAAACAAAAGCTTTGAACTATATTTCCAGATCGACAGTTTCTATAGCGAGCTACCAGGCTGGCAGCAATGTAAGGAGGAAGATTAATGGCTAATGCAGGACGGCCGACAAGCGGGCGTGTTTGACAAGCGCAGGTGCGCTACTTTCATAATTGGCCCGACCCTTTCAGCTTTCAGTCTTTACATACGAGACCTTTTTTGAAAACGGCTATGTGAATTGTGAAAGTCAACATTTGGTCTATGTGAAATACAACCTGTTCATAAATCTTTGCCATGCAAACGGGTTGTAGCGCATTTGTCAAAAGAAATTGCGCTCATTTGTTTTTGCATGCCATTTTTAAACATCAACGACATTTAGGTATAAGGCTGCTATGAAATATGTAGTATATACCTATATGTACTGTACCTACTACTAATCATGCTGTTCCATACAATGTCAGCTTGGTCAAATCGAACCGAAGTCATATATTTCGCAATTTGACTAGGTACCCACAAGGTACCTGTTCGAAATTTGAGTATCCTTAAGGTTAACGTACCTGTGCTCGGCATAGACCCAATGCTTGACAAGTTGACGTGATCAATCTTATGTCCCATAATAAAGATGAACAATAGGTTATGTCAACAACCTACTCAGGTATATATTTTTAGGCAAGATCGTGTCCTAGTCTTCAACATAATATTATCAATAAAAGTTTGAATTTAGGTACTTGTCTCGCTCGGGTTACGGCTTTACAGCATTACCTATAGTATGTCAAAAGAATAACAAAAACAGCATAACAGCATTCCAATAGGTATTTCTATTGAAGGATCGAAAGTGATGTAAGTACCTACGTAAATTCACAAAATTACAAAATAAAACAACCCTAGGTCCAGAAGTTTAAGTTAATGTTCTTAGTGGCTTTACAAAGATAATTCTAAGAGCGTGTATTTAAGCGCGCTAATTTCACATGCTCTTGAATCCACCCTTACCTAACATATCTTACCATATGTAAATCTCATCAAGACGACCCAAATGTAATGAGCACTATTAATCATACGACGGCCATCTTGTCTTGTTCCTTGGGCTTAGTAAAGCTCCTTGACACGAACACAAAACCCCGAGTTACATCTGTGCCAAAACTAACGATGTGTAGATTAAAAAAAATAAGGACTTATTCTTAAAGAGGGAGTACGTAGACAGCTACGTAGCTAGCGACCTTTAATCGTTGATATCGGTATACTGGAACGGAAGAAAAAATAAATGCCAAAAACTAATTTAGTGTTAATGTGTTTAAAAGTTTGGAGTACGTTCATAAGAAATACATATTATGAAATGTATAGAACCAACAATTTTTAATATTGTGCGTAGCGGTTCCTAAAAATCGCGGGAGACCAAAGGAGAGGCAAGAATATACTCGAGAAAAATTAGAAGGTATTCTTCTAAGTAGATTTTCTGATTCCAAAAAAACGTTGTAGGTAGATTACGAGCCAACCGAATTAGTAATCTGGTAAGGTAACACGTAGCTACATGCAGTTGTTAGTATCTACGTATATCAATAAAACCAGACCACGTAATCAATATTTTTTTTATTCGCATCTCACACAGTCCTTAAAATGAGCCCCCATCGAAAAAGTTGCGCAACTGAACCGATGCGAGCGAAGGCAGGAAGGGCCCGTCAGTATTACTATTATACCTACACGTTATTAATGAACTGCTTATTCAAATAATTTTAAAACTATTATTCATGCCGTTTACGTTTCAAACGTCCCGACCATTTCTTTGAAAGGTCCTCTGGTTATTAATTAAAAACATGGCAGTACGTATGCGATTCTTAACCTCGGGGCACGAGCGTTTTGGTTAAGTGATTGTTAATACTTATAGAAACTGGACCATAAAGACTGAATTAAATTAGGTGTTAGGTATAACTATTTTCAACGTAACATATAGAATTGTATACAAGATAATTTTCAAGCTTTTTAGGTTTGTACGTGATCTGTTATCTCCGAAGCTATTCATTTAAGTTTTTATCGATGTATGAATAATATTTATGAGTTTATATTTTACAGATTACCAGTCAGTTTATAAATGAAGTATTTGTTGTTTTATTGTAACCATTCCGCATTGTAACATTAAAATAAAAGCAGTAAATAAGTGTCAAGTAATATAATGATAGCGAATAGAACGAAAAATATATGTTCCCAAAGTTAATGTTACATCGCATTATCTCAGTCAAGAATTGATTCCGCTGCCATTTCTTAATAACTGTATGTACGAATCCCACCAAAAAACTTTTAGCAACGCGCCACTGCGCGTGGAAAATGTTTCAGCAAAAATACGGGCTTTCACTGTCTTTGATATAAAACAACCACCCTTAATTGATCTCTTCCTTCCCCTTCCTCCCAAATATACTGCCTGAAAGCCGGGTACCGTGTAAGTATCTCAGAGCTCAGCTAACATTAGTCGGACGAGATTTTCTGGTATTCGTTCGTGTTTTTTTCTGTACCTAGTTTCTTTTGATACTTATTTTCGCTCCGAGGGCGCCTTTTCGTCATTATTGTTTCCCCTTATGCCTGGGAAAAGAGACTGCTGTCTTTTGCGCGTCGCACTTAGTTTTATCACGTTGAAATGACAAAAGCGAGTAAAGTAAGTATCCTACATAGAATTCGAGTGTTATGTTACAATCCTTTAAACTTTATCGTTTACAGCAAAAACAGCGCAAGAGTAGCAAACTGAATATGAAGTAGGTATTTTTCAGAAAAGATTCTTCACAAGCCGAACACACACTGTTCAGATTAAACAAGTCTGTGCAGTCATTTTTATTTGGAAACCTTAATTTATAATCCCACAATAGGTCCCTTTGTTCTGAGTTCTGAGGAGCGTAGCTATGTTGACTTAACCCTTTGACCGCCAAGAACCTATAAAGTGGTTGTGTGTCGTCGTGCCCACCACTCCAACAACCACTTAAAAGCTCGGAGTGAAGGTGTACTTTGATCATGAAAAAAAAAATCATTTATGAATCGTTTAATTTGTTTTTATTGGTTTAGAAATTACACTAAAAAAACAGTGCTTGGCGTACTGGGCACGACGACACACTATCGCTTTGGCACTATACTTCTACAGGAGTTTCGGCTATATCGTAATTTTAAGGTACTAACGTCACTATACTACATAGATATCAAAATTGCGTTTATATCGGATTGATAGCATTCATCCCTTACTAGAGTTACTAGTAAATATGTAAGTGTCAGAGGGACGAATACCATTAGACCCACATAAATGCGATCGTGCCAGTTAGGCTGGTTGTGTTATCCTTTAGGCCCTAGGCTTAGGTCTTGGTATTTTATTGTAGACCACCACCGATAAATATATAAACTAAAACGTGGCAAGCAAGAAGTATATACCGAGAAATGATGTAAAATAGGACTTTCAAGGGACACCCCGTTTTCACCAGGAACTGATATTTATGTGTCAGTCTGTAGGTGTAACCTCTACCTATAACAACTTGATGAAGACGGAGTGTCTCAAGTTACCCTTGAATGTCCTATTTTACCCCATTTGACGGTACTTATACCTAAAGCTTCCTTTAAGAAGTCTCAGGTATCGCTACCTAAACTATTGATGTCCAAAATTTCCGTTCCAAGGATTAGGTAGCCCCGGTTTTACTTAAACCCGTAGTTATTCCGCCATCGTCTAGACTAGAAGTTAGTGTGAGTTCCATTAATAACCCGCATGCACACTGCTTTGCTTTTACCAAATACCGGGAGATGCCATGCGTTCCCGGTTTGGGCATTCCTTTTTTAATATAATTGAATTCATTATAGTATTCTTAATGTGTTCTAAAAATAGAAAAAAATGATAGAATATGTACTAGTAAGGCAGCGAGGCAGGCCCAGGCGGAGATGGCGGGATGACCTGGAAGTATTCGCCATTGATTGGCCAGAGATTGCAGGGGACAGAGATGTGTGGAAATCAAGGCCTCCCCGCCTCCCTCCCATGCCTCTAAGCAATGGAACACTCTATAGTATACTATAGCAGGCTAAAATAATAATAAAAATGTACTAGTAAGTAGTGATCTCTTGAAAACCCTGTTCTAATATAAACACTCAGAAGAATTTATTAAGAGAGATTTATAGGATAACCGGAATGTCACTGAACAGTTTGTTGAATAATTCTTACGATACGCGTTTTTCACTCCATATGTTAATAATAAACAAATCAAATTGATTAGTGCACTTGAGTATGCCGTATATTATCTAGGCAATTTAAAAAAGCGGGATATGACATTGTGATGACGTTAAAATATATAATTTATAAGAAAATGAAATAAAAGAAAATTTTGAGCTTGGAGACTGCTTACCTTGACTTCTTGCTGCAACGCCCGTGGTGTCTCTGTTGTAGCAGCTACATGGTTAACATACACTGATGTTGTGGGCAGGCATTGATGTTACACACAAAGAGGTAAAGCAGAATACTCATCGAAAATTTGACTAATTTAGCGGAATATAATATATTATTATATTATTATTGTCGACGGGGGTTGTCAAGATTTTTTTACTAATTTGTGACAGTTGTCATGTCTTTATTTTATAGGCGGCCATAGAGGAAGCAGCCTCCAAAGCGGTTATAAACGATGTCAAAGCACTGTCCAAGAGAATTATGATTATGCGGAGGCGTACCTAACCAGCACTAAGCTCACCAAAAGACTGCACATGATTTCACCCCAAAATGCATTCGGGGTTTTATTTTACTCCTTTAGAATTTTAGTTTAATTTATAGTCGTTAAACTGCATTTATTTAAGTTGTTTCATTTTTTTAAGTTATTGTCCAGAAATATTTATTTATTTATTTTTATATCAGGCGTTAAATTGGGTAGTAATATAATAACTGAATTAACTACAAACAGGTCCCATTGCCCCTGATTCTCTTGTCTTTACGGAGAAACTATCTAAAATTCAGCGATGGACGAGAAATTGCATAATGTAAAAGACAACTATAGTTCTGTGTCATAATGTCAACCAATGTATAATTTATACAGGGTACTCGTAGCAACTGGCGCACTAAACTCCGGCTGCTAATTGGGCTCTGTTGCCGCGAGTTAGTGCTGAGTCACGGAAGGGTATCGAACACTAGTTAACGGTCGATAGCGGGCATAGCGGCATATGGGACTCGCGGGTTTGCATTTAGCTCACAACGGAAAAGTTCTCACGAAAATTTAAATTGGTTTTGTACAGTCACGTGCAACAATGTGTCGGTGAAGGCTTTGGTACATACACAAGTACCGACTTATGCGAGGGTTAATTCGATACATAGCTACTTTTTATTCGATACATATTTTTGCACTTGACTCTACATAGTGGTGTGCAAGAATCCAAAGCGTCAGTACAAGCGTAATTGTACTCGTACATAATTATAGTTTATGTAGAAGTCTTTAATTCATTTACAAAAATACAAGATGCGCCTGTGGCACGAATCCTGAAGAATCAAATAACCATGCAATACTCAAATAATCATGCAAAAATCATTAATCATTTAGGGATTGTTTTCGGGAATAATAAATACATTATTTTATCATCCTGAAACTTCTGTAATATTGGTACACAAAGTTACAGTAGCAAATCAAAACAAAAAAAACGTAGATAACAGGGATTCCATCTTGACATTTAAGTTGACCAGAAATCGTAAATTTTATAGCGTTTTCGTTCAGACAGGTATGAGGTAAGTAATATTAGATATTTAGTAGCCTGGTATCAATCAAAGCGGTTTCATAAAATTAATTGGTAGGTACCTAACGACTCCGACTGATATTTTCAGTTCTATTGATGTCAGTAACGCTAGTAAAGCGTGATTGAAATCGTTTATACCAATTTCGTTAACAACACCAATCTATAAAGAAAATCGCTAAAACCCTAGTTTAAATTGGTTCACATACACTGATGTTGTAGTACACAACACATACCTACACGACCTACACGTGTTCGTAAGCGACGCGGATACGAAGCACTTTGTCCATAAGTACAATAATTCCAGAAATCAATAAGTCAACACTGACTATAGCAACAAAGTAAATGATTTATAGAACCAACTATTGATTTACACAAGTGAACAATATACAACCCTTTCCGAGCAGTTTGACAGCTACTGTTTAGCTACTTGCGAATTATTTTTGCCAGTTTTACAATTTATGGCGCTTATGGTGGTCTATGAGGGCGACAATGGACTGTGTTTTTGCAAGTCACCCGCCTTTGTAGGTCAGTTATAGGAGCAGCTACCCTCCCTGTATAAGGTTCCTCCAAGAGGCAGCGGTACTCAAATATTGTTACAGTAGTCGTCAATTAAAAAGTAGACGTGTCATTATTTACGAGTATCCCATACAGCTTACGATTTAAAGTGTGTTTATCTATCATGACGTTCAATGTGCATTTTTACTCAAATTATTATTATTACATTTTTTCCCGTTACAACCATTATCTAAAATTACTGATTTCCACAAAAAAATCACAGAAATAAATCTACGGAATTCTAAAGAAATATTGTTAATGTTGTTGTTGTAGTCGGGATAAGGAAAAGGTTAAAAAATGAAACTACAAAGTTGAATAATAATTATTTTATTCTTAGATTAACATAAGTATCCTCCGCATAACGCCTGTGAAGAAATAAATTGCAAAATTTCCACACACGTATCGAAGTTTGAATAATTGTCGCCGTGGCGCATAATACTCTGATCTTCGGGCTTTAATCCCTCTGCACTCAGGGCTCAGTCTTCAACCCATAAGACCCTCGCTACGTTCCCACACAAAGGGAACACAAATTTTAGAAAATTATATCTCTATTTAACAACTACAACGAATCATCACAGTTTATTTAAAAATTGCTTACGCCCCGCCCCGAGAACTACGCAAAAAAACTAGTTTCATTATTTATTTATATTAGTAGAACCAACAGCAATACAACAAAAGAACAACATGAATATTAACAGCAGAGCCAATTACAGGCCAATTAAGTACAGTTATATAAAATATAGATTAAAGATAGACGTATTGGTAAAACATGAATTACCTATTATAAAAACGATTTTTTTTTTCGAAATATCTTTTCCTTTTTTTTAATTAAAGTCATCGGCAAAAAATTGGGTGCCAAGTACAATTCCGCCAAAAAAGGCTATCACTCTTAGGTTAGGTATATGTAAACTAAGCAGCAATTGACATTTAAATAATAAAAAAGAAAAAACCGACTAGTCTTCGAATTTAATAGTTGAGTAATTACGAACAAGCATTGATCTAAGAAGTGCATGATTTTTGAGTGAAAAGACCATCAATTTAATTTTTTTTTAATTTATTGGTAATTTTTAGTCACTGAGATGTCCAAATATGGAGCTAATTTCCATAGGTATTTGGCGTGGTTGAAAGTTTGAGGAGCGGCAGCTCTGGCATTTCCAACAATGGCCAGCTAATGATCGTCTTAACATTCAAATCGCCCACGCGCCTTTTGTCTCCAAAAACTCTGCTTTTAATTCGCACGTCTATTTTTCAAACAGCATGCGTGCATGCCGACCAAACTAATATGAAATTTTACTAACCGCTATTACATACACAAAAGGAACATTTTTCTTTGATTCACGTGCAGTCTTTTTGTGGCTCTTCGATACGTACAAGAAACGGAATGATTGAAGGATGTAGGCCAACGGGTTACCTTTTGTGTCTTCTATGTGAAGAACGTTTGCATGTTTGTTTGTTTGGCATTTTGTAATAGACATGTATAAAATACTCTGTGGTTCAAGGTACGAAACATACATCTGTAACTTTAAGACTGCACCGAGCAAATTTCTGAATAATTGCGATGGTTGGATCACTTGCTGTATTATTATTACTAAAGCTTGAATTCTGTAATTCCTATATATGATATTTAAGGATACACTCTACACGTCATGTGTTTCAGAAACACAATTACTTATAGTTTTCTTCATAAAAATTCAATCCAAAGTTAGCTCTACTAAAGGAAATAAACGCAAACTACAACGTTAATACTTTATGAAAGGTCTTCAATTTTTGAATAGTAACAAAACTACATGTTATCTAGGTCGTATGTGTTTAACATTTGCAAAATGTGGAGATTTTTTTAACAATGCAAAGGAAATTTCGAAAATTTGACCGGCCGCCGTAGTTTTCTTGCCGGCAGATGGGCTCCGGCCCTCAATGGGAGCAGACGTATGCTGCTTTTCTCAGTTTGACATCTCATAAAAACACGCTTTTTGACAGCTTGCTCGTATACAAATACAAAATGTATACCACACACAAAGATTGCATTAATTGAAGTAGGGTAAATAAATGTTGACGTGTGGCTATTGAAGATTCTTTTAACATGGAATTTTTAGTATTAGCCATTCGTTATAACATAAAAATGCAATCTTTGGTCCCCAATGTATACTAATGCAACTAAATTATAATGATTTCCTTTACGAAAAGGCATTTTAAACGTAAAAAGGTTACCGATGTATTTCAGTTCAAAGTAATTTACTTTTTATAAATTGGCCACCCAGAACGGAACGTTATGACATTAATGTCACTCATCATATTTCAAATTAAAATTTGTAAACAAATTGTATTTTTATATTTCAATAATTTAACGAATCTAATGTTATATTTTATGTGTATATGTACGGCGCTTTCACGTCAAACAATGATTACCTAAATATATCGCAGAATCTGCATAAACAAAACATATCCCAGAATCTGTACAAACAGGCACAATTATTATGGTGCTTTGAACAGAAGTTTATAAAATATCAGCGTTATACCAAGAAACAGATCTAGAGTGCTCTCTTGCAGCGGGAGCAGAAGAAAGAATATCAGAGTTTCTTCGCCAGTTTGAGTGATGTGGATTTAAATTGTGTATTGTCTAAGTCGCCTGGTCATAATATAATTATACCTAGAATGAAAATAATAAACCTATGTTTCATTTATAAATAATAAACCAAGTAGTTGTTGGGGATGTGGTGACAATGACGATGTCTAACAAACAAATATGCAGGAATTACTTATAATATTAAACTGCGCTAGTTTCTATCTAAAGCTTTCATGCGTTGGAAATCCCGTTGCTTTGATTTTGTACAAGTAAGTACTTATGTCGCATCGCAATAATTGTCTCGACGTTATATTAAACGAATAGGAAATAATAATAATTGCTATTTATTATTGATGAAAATAGACGCAATGTTAACCATTATTGAACCTTATCTCGTTGCAATAAGGTTCACGGATGTTCAGTTAAGTGTCATCGACGGCACGACTGTATAAAAGTTAATTTGTCAGAGCTGATACAGTAGTGGTCCGGCCAAGTTCCACAATTGCAGAATGTTACAATGACTTTCTTGATGATATTTGTTATATCATTAGGTTTTATAGTGCTTGTCATTCACGATAACGACGATGCGCAGGGAATGTCATACTATTCTATGCGCAATTCTGCGGATTGGGTTACGACGGGAGGTCGTGAATAACAAGAACTACCTATAAGGTTAGGTACTAGTTCCTCAAATACAAAGTTGATTCACAATATTGCTGCAGTTATCCCGTGCCGTATAAATAGTTTCAGTAGTTATTATATATATTGTAATAAAGCTAGCGCTTCTTCTCTTAAAACTTGCATTAAATCAGTGTCCATTTTAGAGTTAACCAACTGATAAACAGAAAATAATCAATTTATGAAAATAACCTATTTAAGGTACAACATATACTCGTATCATGAAAATCACCAATTAAACTCTCAAAATAAGTACCTAAGTCATAAACATAAAACAGTCATAACATGCACGAACCGATTAGGAAAATTCTTTCTCTGTTTTAAGTTGTATAAAAATGAGTCTGTGAGGGAAGGGCAAAACAAAATACATTTTACAAAACAGGGGTTTGACAAGTTTTATTTTATAAACAAGGAACTGAGTATTTTACTACCACAAATTCCAAATTCAAGACATTTTCAGATACAACTAATACTTGAGTTTTGGTTACAGATCAGAACTTGACGATTTTTGTTACACTTCTCTTATGCACCAAGAAACCTTTAAATATTCAAAATCTATATTGTCATAAGTTGACATAAACATGGGTCAATGACCCGACCCAGCAAAATGTGGTAGTGTGCGTGAATAATGCATGTGTGGGTTAATTGGGTAAATTATTAAAAAAATTGAAATTTGACAGGCGCTGAGAATTTACCCCGCACGATAGGCCCTTAATAACACAATAAAATAGGCTATTTGTGCTCATTCTTCATCATTATGTTCTCTTACTCAGAAACGTCCATTAAACCTATCTTAGCTATAGTGTGGTTTAATTTCATTTGTTTTTATACGTAACTTTCCCATTTTGTGTTTGTTATCAATATCGCTGTTAACTTTTACGAATAAAGGATAAATCAGATCTACTCATATAGTCTGGCTAAAATATCTTTACCCCAGCAATTTTTATCTTTTATCTGTGAATCTGTACATGACAACACCGAAGATAGGACAATTTGACAACCACCACCAAGTATGACAGCTTAATTTCCCGAGTTTGCAGAACTGGCGCTACTATCGCTCCGCCATCTGAATACTTAAATGCATGATTTTTCTTTTTCGAACAAAACGCAATATTTGCTAATTTAATGTGTACCGAAAACGGGAAAAAAAAAATCAGTTAGAAGTTTTTCGTACAAAATTTGAAAAAAAAAAAGTTTTTTTCATGCATTATGAAATGTACAAATATTGATTATTTATATGTGATATAATTATATGTGAAGACAATATTTATGATATGTAGACTACTATCCCTCCGTCATCTTAAAATGAATTAGGGCCGGTTCCTAGTATCCGATACAGTGCCATACAGTGGCGCCAAACGGCAAAATTTGGAAACACGACATAAGTAACTACGTAAGTATACTAAATTTTTATTTGTTTGACAGTTCATTTGCTTGGTAGAGTTAACGAAGCCAGACTCTAGCTGAATTAACATACGAGTATTTACTTATTAAAACAACGCAGTGCCAAATAGAGCTACCCAATGTCCCATCGTCATCATCTTCTTTCTATAATTATCCCGGTTTTTATTAATATTCATATAGGCGCAATACCAAAAATGTTTAGAAATAAATATCCGTCCCCATTTTATGTGCCCAGACCGTTATGAATTTAGCAATATCTTCGTTCGTGCCTCAAGTTTTCTACAAGCAAAGCCGCCAGCATTACTTATACACGAATGATTGCGTCACAAACACTTCAAAGATCGGGAGGTGATGGGTTCAGGGGCATCGCGGTTCGTTATTTCGCTACTGAGTGTTAATTAACCATGGTTTCACCGTTAATACGTAGGTACAGTCAAGGGCATAAATATGTATACACTTTTGGACCTTATTTCAATGGAATAAGGTGAAAAGTGTATACATATTGGTGCCCTTGACTGTACCTATATACTGGCATGACCTGACTAACGGTCGTTTTTTGTTTTTAGAAACTAGCGAACTACACCTTATGCCTTTTTTGTACAAAAGTTATCCGATGAATATAAACATTTAATCTTTAAAAAATGCTTTTAAAATTTAGTAGGTATTACATTGGATCCCTGCTTCATATTTAAGTAGTATTACGTTTTTGTTTTTTCTTTGTTATTGAATTGAATAAACTTCATAATTGTAAATGGATAAGAGTGTAATGTGATTTGAGTGTAACGTGAATACGGTTCACAAAAACTTTGATCAGTTGGTAAATATTCCGTTAGAACTGTGCGAACTTCTGTTTTCATATAAATTATTTATATGAAAACACATCTTCGCACATTTATGATGGATACTCATCCTTATTATGTAATTTAAGTTTATTTTTAATGAAGATTACCAAATAATGTTGAATTAATACTTACACTAACAATAAGTTGAATTAATATACATTTACCTACACAATTTATTTGATAAAAGATATAGAACAAAATTTAAAAAGTTTATAGACAGTTGTAAATAATAATTAAGAAAACAATTCGTCAAGCGGATCTCATAGGCATAGGTATAGGTAGGTGATTGGCGCTAAATTATTTTATTCACCATATTAACATAATATTCAAAATATAGAAAATCACATTCCTTGCAGGCGTCTTTTTAAATAAGGTTTTCGTAATAATCGGTATAAACTGCGTGACGCCGCCCCAGTGACATTCGGTACGATTAATCACCTTGTGCCGTGCTCGTACTCCGAATATAATCCAGAATTACGACTTACAACGCTTCATTAACAAGCGCCGTGTTTCTATTAATATTTTTCGTAAAGGCGCACCCAGCGAGCCAAAAACAACAGTTGAGATAGGTCTCACGCACCCAAATGTCACAATGAAACAACTCACGTAACAGCGTGTCAATTAAAAAATGTCACAAAAAAACATGTGAATGTCAATGTCGCAATGATAAATTAATAAATAAAATTATTTTGCTTCCAGACGTTTAAATGCAATGGTATTGTTGTGAAAATGGAAAACCTCAGGCCGTGTAGGAACGATGAATGGACCGATTTCACGCGTCATAAATACTCAGAGTTCGAAAATTCCGACACAAGATGAAACCGGGGCCGTTTTCGGGCCCGTGTCGAATAAAATAAATGGATTTGTTTTGTAAAATGTTGTGATTTCATTACTTTGACGTGGGATTGAGGGATCGATGATAAAGAATATTTCGTCAATGTTTTTACGCGTCAAATATTTTCGTTTCAACTGTCAGCGCGGCGATAGTTGGCTCTCGTAACTCAACATTGTAATTGATTACAATAAAAAATATCAAACATTTACAATTTCACTTAAGAATACTTCGATATAATCGTATACTAATATCTATTACATATGTGAAGTTAAGTCCGTCCGTCGCCTTTTGTCGCCTAAACTAGTGAACCAATTTTGGATGGGTACCTATGTGGAAAACTGAAGCTTACGGATTGCCCATATTCCTCTTTCAAAAAATGAAGTAACTGAAGCTTATTTTTCGATTTATATATTCCGTTCCATTCAATCTGTTATAAATTAGGACATTAGTCGTTATAGTAGTAGTAGGCACAGTAGTTTAACACACGTGCCTTATGAATCGGATTATCCTTGAACTAATCCAAAATCGCAACACCTCTGAAGTAATCGAGGGCCGGTCACTGGGTGTTAATTCCACAATTCCCCGAGTGGTCAGCGTCGACCGCGGTAATCCAGTCGAGTCCGGCAATCAACACTCCTCCTGTCAGAAAAAGGAACCGAGGGGACAAAGCACAGGGGACGGGGGCGATCCAAAATGGACGTGCATTGAGGGACCGAATTCTACGTGTTTACGTGTACGGCTCGGTTTATCAATGGCTATTCGTACGCCTACATGTAGAAATAGAATTATTTTTAGTTAGAAGTGTGAGAAGATGTATAAAATAATACAAGTTTACCTTGTCTAATCAAAACAATTCTTGATACATTACCTACAAAGGTGCGGTACGTGGAAATTATTGTGTAATTAAATAGAGTACCTACTTATGTTACATACTCGTAGCTGTGCACGTCCGTCTGAATGATTAATTATTTTGATGTATAAGCAACTGCATAATTCTATGCAGTCGTTTACCATTTATTACCTTGTACTTCACAAGTCATTTGCATTTTTCCAAGAATGTGTAATTTTGATAATGGAATATTAAGTCCAAGCTGCAAGAGACTATTTCTATGATCTTCATAATTACTCCTATTTAATGTAAAGGAACAATAAGTATACTTAAATGTTAATATAAACGTCCCAATGCTAGACGCTTTTAGTCATAAAATCTGTTGATAATATGAATTACAAATATTTTGGAAATCATCATCAGCCTATACATATACATCCTACGCTGGGCACAGGCCTACTCCCATGGATGACATCTAAGTATTGTTTATTTCTTTTATTACAACAGAAGATTGAAAATGTCAAGCATTGGATCAGGATCGATCTCTGGGCGCTTGGCCTTAGATTTATTATAAGCAAGTCATCAAACAAAATATCAGTGCCTACAAATTTATTTCGTACAGTAAACATTTGTATGTTACGAAATACGAAAATTTTAAATCGTCCAACCGGAACTATACTTCCAATTTGATCTATCGACAAAGTTTTTGCACCCAAAACTAGTTTCCCGCAATAATGAAAGCTACCCTTTGGCCGAGGTACTAATTAATTGCGGGAGTGTCCAGGGAACTGTTCCATTAAGCCAGGGTTTTATCACGGTGATTGAGAATTGTTGTTTTTCGCTCCCTTCATCCTGAATCCCTAAAGTCCGACGGTCACTGGCCAGCTAACTTGAACTTCCCCGATATATAAGTTATTCTGGATTTGCGTTCAAATAATAAAGGCACATAGAAAATGCGAGGTCCTCGTGCTCTAGTTGAATATGGCCGCAACTTTTGTTTTATTCAGTGAGGTTTTACCTGCTAAGAGCTATGCTATAATTGGATTAGAGATTGTTGATAAGGGCTTTTAATGTAAGCTGGAGATATTTAGGTGGTTCAGGGACATTTCATTAAGGGATGGTTATTGATTTTCATGCAATGAAAGTATGGATGGGCGTTGGTCGCCCCGTTTTATAATACATATATGTATGTCGCAGGCAAATCGTATAATCCGCCGTATTACATTATGGCTATAGGCGTTTTACAAAACAGAGCTGTTTTGCGGCTGTTGATTAGGGCGGGTCAACGATTAGGCTAGGATATATTTATTTGGAACCTGTAAAATACTTGTAAGATTTGTATTGAATTAAAGTCAGAATTGAACACTTAACTGAAGAGTAAAACCATTTTATTGAACGCCTCTACGTCTACAGAGAGTTTCCACTCACATCTGAGCGTCAGTAAATTGGTGCAATACATACAAACTAACACAACCAATACTTGGAGATGAGCGTTCATCTTAAAAATGGTTTTACTTTAGGAAAGTATCAGTTTATATATTTTTTCGACTGACCGTTATAGTTTTAATATTTATGACACTAAACATGATCATACAACATGACTACAGTATGTCGTGATATCACAAAACACTCTACATTCATGACAGGTTAAAAATGAAATCTAAATGTTAAAACGAAATTAATCAACTTAAGTAAGTGGTTATTTATTAGATTAGCATAGCACTTTCACCTATATTTGGTGTTTGTATCATTAATCTCATAGTCATATCAATGCTATATACTGCTACTTGCGAGCAAAATAAATCATTTCAGTTATTGCTTTAGTTAACGAGGTACCGAACACAATCACGAATTGGATTTGGTGGGATAATCAATGCTCCTATCATCTCTAAAAGTTAAACTATTGGAAACTCAACTTTTTCCCGTGGAGTTAAAGTACATTATCCTACTGATAATGAAGGCATAATATGAGTTTGCGAAGTATATCGATAAATTTGCATCCGTTCTATTGATTAAACTTGAATTCGAATTAATGTCAGTTAGCAAAGGCCATGTGTTCGACCTTACGTTACACTAGTTACGGGTGTGAACTGGAAATCCCGCTATTTTACTCGTTCTTTCACTATTGAAAAATAAACTACTTGGGACCTTCCTTATACTTGACTAGGTTTTGCCTGCTGCGTCTTCTTCCGAGTAAACTTCCACTCCCGATTTTTTCCTTTCGAGGGAATAAAAAGTGCTCTATATTTTAATCCAGGCTATAAACACGTTGTGTACCAAGTTTCATCTGAATCCGTTAAAAACCGTTTTTGCGTGGTAGAGTTACAAAAATATAAACATCTTAAGGGTCATTTTCTAAACTCGTTTTTTTTTTGTGTCCGAGCTGAAAATCGTAGTGTAGCATGAGATAATACGTACCATTTATTTTTTTTCATAAAGAATTCATGTTTCCACGTTGAGGTCCACTCAAATTCACTGACTTATTTGTTTTTAAAATACATTAAAAAATACCTAAACGCTCAAATTAAGACTCCGTGCCCTGTCCGGCATCGAATTTTAAATCAATCAAAAATTCCTATCAAAAACTGTACATTAGAATCACTGATTTCGTGTCAAAAACTTTAACTCGATCATATTTACTATCACTGAGCACAGACACTATTCACTTCACTGTGGTGAATAACTTGTAATTGATGTTTAAAAATCGTCCGAACGCGAGAGGTAAATTTTGTCGGCAAAATTCAAAGGTCCCTGGCAGCCATCGTTTACATTTGATCAGCTTCGCGTCCTGCTTCACATGTGCTCTCAAATGTCAGCTATTATATTTAAAAAATATATATATAGCAAACCGCATTAAGTTCGAGTAAACCACCTAAGTACTTCGGTTTCTGGGTGGGCGACAATTTTTTTTGCTTTTGCTTGCAATTTCGGTGGCCCTTAGAAATTCAAATTCTTACATAAGTAATCATTAACATATGTATGCGTTATAAAGCACTTTGGTGTCTCTATATAAACGATAACTTAAAATATTATTAACATGTGATTTGATTTTTTTATATCGATTTCCAATTCCCGTGTCCTAATTCCCATAGCTTGTTTATCCAAAACAGCTGATTTTGGGGCACGGGAATTGGGAAGGGTCACTTATTTTGTTAATAAACAGCATTTAATAACAATAATTATGGATGAAATGCATATATAAATATAATTTGTACTAAGTATATCGATTAGAGTTATAGTTTATACGTTTATTTTAAAAAAACAGGCCAACTGCTACAATTTAATCATTTAATCATCATATATTGCATCCATGGTATTACATATAGGTCTAAAAATTATAATTTTCCGTTCACATGGACCCTGGTAGGGCACAGCAATATGTAGTCTTATATCTAATTTTAGTTACTAACTAGTAATAAATTAATTAGTACATTTTTTTCGCATAGTCATAAATAATCAATAATTAAGCGTTATTCAAATTCAAGATAACAATGATTGATGATAATTTGATGAATTACACTTAGTTTCTTATATATTTGAAAAGAATCAATAAACAAAGTCAATGAACATTATGTACATAAAATCATGTAGGTATATATCGATACATACGCATTTTATATACAACGACGGTGGAAAACAAGTAAGCGGACATCTCAAATTTTATAAAAGGTCAGCAACGTACCCGTGACGCTTTTGGATTTGCGAGCGTCTAATATGTGCATCTGCATTTAGTGATAGTTTTAAATATTAATACTTGTATGATTTTCTGCAAAGAAGTTGCTATGTGATTGTATAAAGAGAAATTTAACTTAAAATATAGATTTTTGGTTAATATAAATTTCCTCGGTTGAAACTTGAACCCATGATTGGTAAAATTAGGCTAAATAACTTCGATACAATTGAACTTTATAATTCTTGATAAATTAGATGGTAAATAATAATTTTAATACATTTTTTTCTAAGAAAAGGCAATTCCCATGGACAGATAAATTCCCGTGCCCAGGTCGAATTTTCAAATTGCAATTTCAAGTACCCCGTAAGAAAATTTGTGTTTATTAATTTTCTTTTAAAAATCACTACTGGCGCCATTGATTGTCCAGAATTGCTACAAGAACTCTCATTTGTTACTCCTACCCGATCCAAAAGGCATTTTCCTCCTATTTCATTGAAGCGTGCATCATCCAATTACAGGCAAAATAGTTTCCTTATCCGCGCAAGTCGAAATCTGAACAAGTTGACGAAAGAGCTTGATATTGACATATTTAACTGTGCAATTCCTTCCATGCGGCGACAAATAGTTAGCATGTGTTTTAATTAACTTATTTTTTTATATATATCTTTGTATTTTTTTTAAAAGTTTAATTATTAGCATTTACTTGTACGACCAAGGTTCCGAGTTCTGTCATTGTTTAACATACATTGTTCTATATTCTGTATGTATGCGCTGTTGCAACGTTGTGCGTATCACTTAAGCGTATGTTTTTATGCTATAACTATACGTGAGTTCCTGTAATTGGCTCTGTATTTTTAATTAAGCTGCTACTTTGTATATTTAGCTGTTGGTTCTCCATAATAAATAAATTAAATAAATTAAATTAAAATTAAATTAAATAATTTTTTTATCAAATTATCAGCATAAAGTTTTCTATATATTATTGGTATTTCAAAATTCTATGGGAATTTGACAAAAATGCCCGTTTGGTGAAATTGACTCTTAACATCCATACATCTGAACCTCCAAACATCTTAAACTTTCGCATTTATAATATTAGGAGGATGTTAGTATGAGTTGTTTCTGCTTCTTGATATCTCGTAGATTACTGTGGTATCCGGAGTGATGAAAGTCATGAGAGCAGGGGCCTGTACCACAATACTTTACAAGCGTACAATTCGACAAATTTGTGAACTTTTTCTATGGAAAATTGTACAATTTTGTCAAATTGTAGACTTGTAAAGTTTTGTGGTATAGGGGCCAGAAGGGTAATACCTGCCTAGGTGGAGGATTGCAAGAGAAGATGTAGGCCAAATAAATGGTGGATATACTGCGTGAGAGACGACATGAAGAGGTAGGATGTGAGTGACGACGATGACGGGCGTAAGAGAGGCATGGAAGATCACAATATGCTTCACGTCCTCCAAGAAAATGGGAAAAGTGCAAGCGAATCACGATATTTCCTAGATAACATATTTTAGTCCTGATTTAATCGCACGCGGTTTTCGCTCGCTGTTTTAGAAAACTTGTAAGAAGAATAAGTACATATTTTTGGAAAAAAAATCATATTCACGTTGGGATGCGCAAACAACTGCCGTACTGCATTGTGTTAAATTGCAATTCTCCAATATAATATCATGCAACAACCACTGCGATTAAGTTGACATTTTGCTAACGCCGTTCTTCCTGTTTTAACCCATTTCACTCAACTACCAAAAATCGATAAATATCCAAGTTGAATTTAATCCTGTGTAACCTCTATAAAGGAACGGCACCTAAGTCATGTCAGGTCGATAAAGGTCTGAAAATCTCATTGGTTATTTACTATCTGCGCGCCGTACTATCCGGCATGTTCCCCGCCAAGCGGCATGTCAAACAGCGGGGAACCCCGGTTAAATTGAAAAACAATCTCCCACCATTTTCGCTCGCCCAACGTAATAAATCTATGTACAGAATAAAATTCTACACGATATTTATGAAATCTATCCGAGCGGTGTCTGGCCATTATAAAGTATCGGTCCAGTTGAAATTGATTTGATTATAATGAACTTTGGAAACAAATGATGGGCGCTTAGCTTGTTAGTCAAAGTCGCTTTGAATTTTGTTAGATATATTTTTTATTGGAAATATTTGGGAACTTGCCCTTTAAAATGCCGACGATGAATATTAGATAACCTTCAAGATTTTGTCACATATATTAGGAAAACCATATGTATGTATCCGGCATGCGCGCATCTTTTAGTAACTTTTTTTTTCATGTTCGTAACTACCTAAATATACCTTCAACGCGAAGATTATTGAGAACAAAAATATAGATTAGGTATTTTATTATGAGAAGGAAGTGAACGAAAATACCTCATATAGTAGGTAACTGACTAGTCCAATTACTTAACTATATTAAAGGTACTTTATTACAACTAGTCTCACAAAATAGCAATAAAGAACATGAACGTAAATATTTAATATAGTAGTTAATAATAATAAACTTGTTACAAGTAATAAATTGAAGCATAACCAAGTAAATTCGGATTTAAAATATTTAACCAATTGTAAATAATTTTGCCATCCAGTGCACGACGCTATGTGGCCATTGTGTGATTAATTGCATTAATCATGGGCAGTGACAGGTATTACATTTTTGGTGCTCGACTTTTGGCTGTCCATTCATAGTAAAACAATGGTTCCGTTCGGAAAGACAAGCTTTAATTGAACGTCTGAAATATCGTTGAATACCTTACCTTGTGTTAACGGGCTATGGTAAAATTATAATTCTCTTTGGATCTCTGTGGAATCCAAGGTTGTAATTTCGTAAAAGCCCCGTTTTATTAGTGTAATAAGTAGTTAGATTGAAATAACCGAAACCGAATTTCGGCTTTTGCTCCAGTTTCGGCCGATTCTCCCTACACTACATATAACTACGTTGTAAGCCATGAAAGAACTACGCCTAGGATTGATAAAAACGCATGAATTCACTAGAAAAACAAAGACATTTATTCACATTTTTTTTATTTGCTGTCCACTATTTATTTGCAGGTATTCTGCAAATAGGCGACAAGAGCACTTATACAAGTCAAAGTCTATGGGTATCAATTAAAAACAATACTATATTCAAAATTAAATAAAGTTTAACGTGACAAAAACAAAAACGAGGCAATAACTTACAACATTAACTATTAAGATTTGATAGAGACGTATTAAGTCCCTACATGACAAAGAAAATAAGATACCTACATTAACAATAGCAATATACTGAGAGATGTTTTTAGGATCTCGAAGCTTCAACATTAAATTTAATGTTGACGCTTGGTAACGTCTAATTAATAAAATCGAATCATAAGTCACATTAACTACTTATGCTGATGCTGTCGCACTTTTATGCTAAAATAAAACTATCAACGCCGCGTCATGTCACATTAACGCAAAGTAGGGAGCTTTTAAAACAGAGACTGATTAACTTTTGAAAGCCTTTATCCATTAACATGATGGTTCTTGATCGTTTACGACTTCATTACCACACCGGCCGGTAATGGATCAGATATTCTCATTGGAAAAGAAAATTTTGCTTAAAAAATGGAAGCTATGCAATAAAAGACGTTATTTATACTCGCAGACGAAACTAAATTTAAAAGGTACAGTAAGATACAATATCTATGTGATGTATCCTAAGGCTGCTTCCAAACATGGCAGTGCGGTGTCCGTGCGGTATCCAGTAAACTGTCAACTGTCAGTTAATTCAGTACTTACAGAATTTTACCTTATTAATTAGCCGGGACGTGCTGAAGCGAGGCGGTACGAACCGTACGAATGACTAAGTACTGCTACTGCCCAGTCCCGGCGCACGGAAATACTTAACTACCTAACTGTCCAAATTTGATGCTGACCGAATACCGAAAGTAACAAAATCTAAACAACATCAGTAAGTGTTCAAAAAAGTACAAAATAAAGATTCCATTCTGCCATAGAATTTCCGCAGCGGCCTAATTCAGGTCCTTCAGGCATTTTGAACTTTAAGTAAATAGATGATTTGGAATTGGAAGTGATGTGGGAAGTAGCCAAAAATGTAGCTTTTTCAGGTTTAGAATTTTTACAACTTGAAACAAAGAATAAAAATGATAAACACTTAACACATAAATATTTTATACATTACCCATGATTTCACTATATATCCTACATATATGTACGAATATTAATCTTACAGATGAAATACCTCCTTTTCAATTTCCCAGGTTTGTCTATTTCTATTCGCCGCAAGATGGCGCCCGATTGGTTTCGCCGCAACTCCTGCGCATCATCAATTACGCCCGATTGTAGCCAAGATCAAACGCGCCGGCCTCTTCAACGCACCAAAACTATACAACATTCAATCATAACTTAGACTATCAAGATTGTAAGTTTTATTAAGAAGTCAATAAAGGTGAAATTTAAATGAAACTCTGTTTAGATTTAGTGCATTATGGGATTGATTATCGACTCGTGCGCGGCAGAGATGTCAATTTTAAATATGGATTTTATACATTGAACTATGTTGTGGGAGGATTGCAGCGAGCCTTATGGATTAACGTATGGGTGGTAAACTAGTGATGTAGGTTTTTGCAATTCTTTGAACAGAATGTGATACCTACAATCATTTTTAATGAACCCTGAATCTGAAATGAGTGAAGGTAATGTCACAAAACAGAATATAGAACAATAGGTATAATAGTATTTCATAGTACTACTCTGCTACCAATAATTTATGACAAAACAAGGCGCTCATAAACATCTTACACAACTCTACTTATATAGCAGTACATAGGTAAGGTCATAAAAGATGTTTTATTTAAGTTAGGTAACTATCATAAAAACAATTTCGGCGACATTGACAGCTTTATATGAAAATTGGTTCGATCTTTGTAAAATATCGAGTAGGTACTTTCGAGAGAAACCTTCCCAAGTTTGGAAAATTTTCATTAGTGCAATGTTAGTCAGAATTTTTAATCACGGGTCACGTTTTGAATGAAAACTATGGTGAGATATCCGCAATTAAATACAAGCCTTACAAGATGCGTGACTACTCACACGTTTACCAAAATTTAATTAACTAATTCAATGGAGCACAAAACTCTCGTTTTCCATATAGATTAGCGGACATGGAATAAAAGATATTCAAAACAAAAGAAGCCAGTCGTGAGGCACCAAGCTGATTTGATATTATTCTACTGCAGAATCGTGCCACAGGGCGCAACTTGATTGATGAACTGTCAATACGCAATGTACGCGCGTGTGAAACCGTCTTCAGTTCGAACCGGCAATGGGAAGCACATTCTGTTTGAGGTGAGAAGGTAAATGCAAAGCTTATGGCAATGAAAGAAATGGTAGGAGTCCGCTAGGCCTTATTTTATATAGAAAAATTGTTTTTGGACGGTATGCTTTAATTTGAGACAGCTCAACCTTTCCTTTCATTAAGCCTCAACGCATATGCGTTTAGGCATAACCAAAGCTAAATATAAGAGGGCTATGATGTAAAATGATAGAAGCAAATAAAAAACTACTAATGAACGTGTAGCTGTAGATGTATAGCCTAGACTTGACAGGATGGCCAGCCGACTTTGTAGTCATAAAGTCTAGCCAGACGTATCTTCTAGAGACAACACTATAGCTACTTACATAAACAAACAAAAACTCACGCCTGTATTCCCAAAAAGGATTGACAGAGCCCATGGAAGTTAATTTCAGTGCCAATTTTAGCAATTGAGAAAAAATAAGACACCTAATAATAACCGTTTTTACCTAACCATTACGTAAATATCTAATATAGTTACCAGACAGCACATCATAGCATGCTCTCAACAATAGAAGACAGTCACTGTGGCCGAACACGGTTTAGGGATGAGGATGATAGTAGTACCTAAGGTACCTATTAAGACGAGCGATGCTGCATCAATTACTGCCAACTTTAGCTTCTTTGATAGCAAATAGTTCTAAATTTAAATGTTATGATAATGTAATGGAATTCAAATACTTTCTGGACAGAAGGTGAATTTTTCTGGATACTTCTGGTAATTGTCCAGAATGAGTCACTTTCAGATACTATATTCAGAAATGTTATGAGAACTACATACTAACTATTTCTGAGAAAAAACCTTTTGATTTATATCTTTTAATTAGTTATGGTTTAATTTTAATTTCTTTGATATTTTTTCTATGTGTAAATAACGTCGTTTGATATACAGATTAGTGTACAAATGTATTACGATACGCGCGCATGAAATTATGCAGCGCAGACCAAGGGTGCAAAGTTCAAATAGAAATTTATTGACGGAAAAAATTATGAGTAAGACAAGATGTCATAAATAAGACGGTTTCTCCCAGTCTCAATCTAAATATTTACACTTAATTGATTAGCCAAATTTCTATAATGACAGCTTAGGCTTATACCTCTCTCTGAATGTTACCAAGTTTACATATGAAGATTGATATCTGCGTAGTTATGATCATTTATTTCAATGCGTGTTTATCGGTACCTAGCTTCACACGGTAGGTGTTTGTGATTGACTAATTGATGAACATGTATATTTGCATAGGTTATCGGTTCAATTATTTTTCAAGTGTAGTACTTAGCTGATTTATACGGTATAGGTACTTACAGTTCGTGAGCTGAAATGTCCGCCATGTCCGGGTTTGGGTGAAATCGTTGATTTTGCCCGAAAATCTCAAGAATTCTATGAAAATTACGTGCATATCGGGACGGACTGCGTGTCCGAATTTGGCGTATGAACTAAACTTCTAAGAGATACTAGTCATTGCCTACGGTTTCTAAACGCATTTTAGAGGTTTTATGATATGTGTGTAGGTAAACGTTATTTTAACATCGTCTGTATTACCTATGCACCCCATTCTTAGATGGAAATAGAAGAAATGTATGTACGCACCTTAAAATTACTCCTGTATCATCAGATTTGGGGTAAAGGATAAACAATGCACATGGATTTATCCTTTACAGAAAGGTCACATAAAAAAACTATAATTTACATGTGGAAGTACCTATGTTAAACAGTAAACATGTCACGCCCCAATTACACGCCAGATGAGATCCGAAAAAGCCAAATAGAGGTTATGTTTACAAACATCCTAACCTAGGCTAATGATGAACGACAGGGCGTGCTCAAAGGTAATCAGCGGCCGTTGACCCCTGATAATGACTGCTCGATGACGTTGCATGTAGGCAAGCACGTGGCTACGCCGGGACCTGTGACCATTCACTGATTCCGACCAAACAAATCGTTTTTCGTAAGAAATCGTGAAGGACCGTGCCTAATGATTATGATGATTCTTGTTAATCTAATTATGATTGTTTGGAGTTGATGGTCACTCAAATTGACTCATTATTTACGACAAGGACATAAAATTTGTGATCTATTTCAATTAATAAATCAAGAACAGCATAATCGCACTCTTGCAAGTTATTCTTTAGTCTTAATGAGCTTATCTTTAGTAATAAATAAAACTCCTTCCACTGATTTCTTTATACCTCTATCATCTCTTTTTCCGAACTGATTCAATTTAAACGTCGTCGGTTTAAGGCGATTCTTCGAATTGCAAATGCAACGGCATAAGTTGCAGCGGACATCATCAATTACAGTGACATTCAAATGTTTTTAACGCTCATTGTCCCATTCGTTCTCGAGCTATCAGATTTCAGTTGTACCAACATTGAGACGTCAGCCAAATGAAGAGTAATAAGACCACCGTGACTTTCAGAAAGAAAGTGCTGGTCGCAAATTGAATAAAGTCTAGTTATGATTTTGATGGACATGGTGCGAAGGAATAGCTTTAAAGACGTCTCAATTGTCGGGCTAGACTGATGTTAAAAAAAACCGGCCAAGTGCGTGTCGGGCCACGCGCAAGGTAGGGTTCCGTAGTCGTCCACCCGTTACATTATATGGACTAAAAAGTTCGCAAACTTATATTTACTATGTTTTTGATATGACAGAATTAACAACATTATCTAAAGGTATCAATGGAAATTGTACGAAAGTTTGTAGCAAAACAAAGTACATTTCTGAAGTTCGACTATTACTAGTTAACTAGTAATGTCTACTTAGCTGTGATAGTTTTCCTCTTAAATTCATCGTATATACTATTACCATGATTTTTTTCACATGCCTAGCAGCCACCGTTTAGCTGGCAGGGAAGGGGGGGACACTTGACCATAACAAAAATTATCACTTCAAAGCTTAATATCACGCCAACCAATTCTTTAATCAAAAAATGCTTTTAGAAACCTCATAATATTTTTGTAAACCTTATAATATTGGAAGAGCTATCCAACGATACCCCACACGATGGGTTTTGGAAGAAAAAAAAATTGCACCACCACTTTACAGGTAGGGGAGGTACCCTAAAAAAAATTTTTTTTTAAAGATTTTATTCTACCGTTTTGTTGGCGTCATTGATATGTATACTCATGCCAAATTACAGCTTTCTAGTACTAACGGTTACTGAGAAAAACGGGGGTCGGACGGACGGACGGACGGACATGGCGAAACTATAAGGGTTCCTTGTTTACTACGGAACCCTAAAAAGACTACCTAGGTAGTTATGAATTCAGTAAGAGGGCTTTAATTTTCTTGTAGATCACCAAAGATCCGTAGGAAGGAGTTCTGTGGTGTTCTGTACGATTTATGTCTTAATGCAATAGTCTGCCTAAGATACGCAGGTTATTTCATTTCCACTAACCCCAGGTTAATGGGAAGATATCGCTCTTTAACGATAAGACCTCTATTCTAGACCATTATTCGTTTGTACACCAAAGCAATGCAAATATAATATATATGTTGAAAATAGCCTGAATGGTATCGAGAAAAGGATGGTACTGCCGCGCCTCTTTGTTTTGCTCGACTTGGCGGGGGCACTACCGGTCCCCCCAGATTACATTAATTTCGTGCCCGTATTTTATACTATTTTCTTAAACGATTGGTGATTATAAAAGTTATAATCTCGGGATTTATTACGCTATCGCACTTATAAACTGTCAGTCATCATCATATAATTAGTAGTAGTCAAAGTAGCCAAATATACCGTATGGTCAACTTTTTATATGGAAAATTGTACAATTTTGTCAAATTGTAGACTTGTAAAGTTTTGTGGTATATGGGCCAGCACTGTTACTTTACTTCTCTCTGGTACAGGTAACGCGACGCTTTGCAGGTCGGTAAATAATTATTATAAGGTGCACGTAGCCGGGCAGCTGACTCCTACCTATAGAAAATTAAAACACTTCCATTGTAATCAGATTTTAACGAACGTAACTTACGACCTTACGATTCCTGACGATGTGAAACACCCGGCCTGCCTACCTACGCGCAAGTACATGCTGTATTACACGTAAGTAGAGTTATTGGGTGAAATTGACGTGCCTATCTTCATAACGGAAGCCGTCGGCAGTCGCCGAACCAATCTCTCTCTCGGGCATTATTGCCCCAATGAGAGCCAATTTATGTCAGGCCTTGACACCTAGAAGTGTTTTTTTATGTTATCAATAAATCGTACGTACTATTTCGCATTCGTAACTATGTATTAATTCTGAAACTTTTTCATTACCGTCAGTTTATTGTCAGTAAACGGACTGTATCTCGGGTATTTCACACAATTCACAACGTGTACTTGGCCGCGAGTCGCGAGGGAAAATTGTGCAACTAGAAAACTCCACACAATTTTTACGGTTACTTTAAAATTATGTTCGTATCACAGTTTGCTTTGCTGAACAGCATGGGCCCCGTGTTTTTTTTCTATTTACGATAGTCAATGTCAGTAGTTGATTGGTAGTAATGATAATATTCGTGTAAAATGTAACATTTTATAAATAAACAATTGAATTCTATAGTAATATATTTTGGACCAGGCTTTAACCGCAAACGCACTGATAAGACGAATAATTGATAACATCAAGACGTCCAAAGTTGTTGTCAAACAACCGTCCAGCCTTTATTTAAGATTATTTATTTTCATTAGATGCATGAATTTGATCCGCATTAAAACTAATATATACCATTCATAATATTTATACTAATACGTAGCGCCTCGTGTCCCCAAAATCCAGTAGGTAATCGCATTTTCTTAGAACAAGCATGACTCGCTTGCAGTCGGATATCAAGCGGCGCAACTGACATGTAAATCGTGATCGACCCCGCTACCACTACCGTGCCACCGGGCTGACTCAGCGATATTTCACACACCTGCTTTGTTGTGGACGTTTAGAAAGGTATACACATAATAATGTGGTTGGAGAAATGAAACTTACCGCGCGTTAAAAAGGTGCTTAAAGCGAGGTTTGTTGTGGCATTTAGGACTTTTAGTTTAAGAAGTTTGTTATCATTCTAATTACGAATTTTAGTAACGACACATGCGCATGGACCGGTCATTGTGGCTATTTGGAGGACGCAGTGTCCAGCAGTGGATCTCGAGTTCAAACTCTGGGGAAATGGGCTGAATGATCCTGAACAAAGATCGACAGACCGCCTGTTTCCGGCCAGGCGTCCCTAGATACACTACATCTACATCTACATCCAGCAGTGGACGTCGGCTGATATGATGGTGATACGCGTATGAATTATAAGATAAGCGATCTTATTTAACAAAACTACCTAAGTTCAGGTAGAAATCGTGTATATAAACGAAAACAGGGCCGGCTCAAAAGATACCAGTCGACCGTCGTCAAAAGTTATCCAATCCTTAATAATCATATGCTTGGAGTTTTTTCAACATAATTCCCTGATCCTCTTAATGTTAAAAAAAGGAAAGATGATGTTTTTAATCTAACGTTTGAGAGATTGACAGGTCGGTTCGCTCGGGGCGGGTATCAGGTAAAAACTTTGATTAAAAATATTTCAGCGAAAGCGCGAGGCCTGGCGGGCGCGGTGAGGCTTATTTTTATATTTTGGGAAACTATATTATTAGGCGGTTATTAAGAAAACTTCATAGATCTGCATTAGCATTAGGTAATCTGTAAAGGTTGCTTTGAATATTTTTTTTACTAATTTCTTTATATTACTTAACATGTTTATCAGTGGCGGCGCGTCAAAAATATTCTTAGGGAAGCCGGAAATAATTTGCCTATCTTATTCTTCATGAGAATCATGAGCCGTAGTAAAAGAACTGGACTGGCTGAAAATAAGGAAGCCGGTGGGAATCGAGTTGTATAGACGCTCCGCCACTGATGTTTATTCCAATTTACACATTCTATAGATATTTACATGATTAACTTTAGCATATATAGTTATACATATTTTTTACATTTCTCGACATCTTCATAATTAAAAAATAAAATAAAAATAACAAAATCATTACTAATAATTCTAATACCTATAATGCATAACGTAAGTAGGTAATCATCTTATGAAGATACTAAAATAAATAAACAACAGAAGTGGAACTTCTCTCGTCCCCTCGCCTGCAGCTTCTCTTATTCAATTGTTACACTATACCTAACTGCGTATAACTTGATCCATATCAAATTCGGCAACATCTCTACTAAATTCCACCCTCGAAAACTTGGCGGCCATTTCTCAAATTGAACAGGCGAATGCATTCAACAGAAGCGAAGGAGCCCTCACCAAAAAAATATCGAACTAAAACCATCCCCTAAAATTATTTTAGTGAAAAGAAAGGAACTTAATACAGTCCCCACTATTCCACCCTTAAGGCGCACCCCTCTTGTTAGTGTGTGCGTTAATAAAGTGTGTTCGTGTGTGCGTGCCCTCTGAACAGAGCGGCTGACGATGGGGTATGGGTGGAAGAAAGTACAGGATATTTTCTTAACATTTAATTTATTTGTGGCATCATATATCCAATTTATAATAAAATGCGACGTCAGTTACAATCACTGAGTAGATAAATGGTTCTTAGGTATATTAGCTATGAGTCAAATAAATTTGTGTTAAAAATAAAATACAAGCAGAAAAAAACGTTTCGTAGTATTTACTATTGAATCAGACGATGAAAGAAGATGTACTATTTCGGCTTAAAATATAATAAATAAAAAAATATAAAATAATTAAAAAAAAAAAAAACTATTTCGGCTTTGACAATTTTGTTACCACAATATGTATGTAAATTACCTCTGTACAGCGCCATTTAGTTCAGCTATCAACATCACGCCACAAAATAAATAAAATCAATAAAGAGTACGTCGTCCTCGAGCTTGTAAGTCGAAACTTCTCTGGAGTTACAAGCGTCCATATGCGCGTAACGATATGTACTACCCTTGGTACGTATTTAATGTCAGTTTTAGTATGGGATTTGACATTTAAATCTATCGTACTAACGGTCGAAAACGTTACGTGATTACCGCGCCGGTCGCATTTCTCAACCGATTCTCATGACATTTTTTGAGCGAATTTGATAATAATATAGAAGTTTTGTCGTGTCAGTGTTTGGAAATTTTCAGAAACAGTTTTTTTTATGGCTTGGTATAGTTTCTGTCTTAGAGCATTTAAGACTGGAGGCGCCATTAATATACTTACCTCTCTGCCTAGGTATAGAAGAAAAATCTGCAACAAACTACTTCGTTAATCGATTATACGTCAGTCTCGAAATCGTTCCCGGCGTGTGAAAAACGGTCTGTGCTGTTTTAGGGTGCAACCAATGATTTATTTACTCAAATTTACAATTATCATTTCACAATTTTCACATACACTTTTATTTTCGCTTCAATTACTATTTGATCAGCACAACACAAAAAAGACAACACAAATTATATATATATAAACATAAGAACTAAAATAAAATTATAATTATATTAAAAAAGGTCCCCGGGATCGGAGCCCTGTGGAAAGGTTCCCATAAGGCTGGCAGCGTTCCCCCTTTGGATGACTACGCTGATCCGCTGGCCAAGCAACGAGCCAGCCCTACGGTCCCCTGACATCTGAATTCAAATCGTATATCGAGAATCAATTTAAAAATATTCGTATTTGACCATCACGCTTGGTCGCTAAGAAACGTCATCACCGTATTTCGGAAAATACGGGCTAGGTACTGTCTAAGAGAATTACTTTGAAATATGATTTGTTTATTTGGCTATCCGATAGTGGACCTAGTTTAAATGCTAGTAAGGTCGAATTTTATTACTTAAATTTAGTGTTTTAAGTGTACGTGCGTAATTGTTCTAGCGTAGGTGCGTACTGCGTTGTAATGGGAAAATGTTTTGCAAGTGTGCGTAATTTATTATTTATTTCTTTGTGCGTTAGGTAACTCGCCTTTTTTTCAATGGTTTGTTGTGCTCTACAGGTTGCATTGGTCAACCGATTTACCTGAAATTTTGTTAGCAATTTCGATAATTTTTTTTTTTTTTTTTTGTCGAGTCAGTTTTTGGAATTTTTATTTATTGATTTTGTTTGAAGCGTTTTTTTTCGGTGACGCAACGTAAGATAAAGAAAAACTTACAATGTGAGCCTATAAATAATAGAATGGTACCTACACTTTCTTCCACCCGTACCGACGCCGCTCGCACCGCCCGCGTCGGCAAATCAACGCACACATCAACATGCACACACACACCGACACTCCCCACAGAAGGGCACAAAAGCTGGCCGACTGACTACCGCTTGTACTGTGATATATGCCCCGCACTACCAAAAAAGGCATTTGTACCGTGGAAACTGTGCTTCACTCACGACCTTTTTAATTAGGATGGTACGGTTAGGCATATGGGAGTGTGTAGGTATGGGTATTTGCTGCAGACTGATACAATAGGTAAAGTATTATAACGCGAGTTTCCGTTGAAGTGGTCCTAGGTACTTGTTAGCGTATGTGGTATATCAATGCGGTGTTAGAACTCCTACCTACCTATTATGCAAGTACAGTCCAACTCATAATTAGCTGGACACTGGTACCTGGTACTTTGTCACTTTCATCCGTTGGTAGTACCTATGACAGTTATAAGTAGGTACCCTTGTGTACCACCAACACCATACACATATACTCGTACATATTACTCGTACATAACTACATCAGAAGATAATTATTTTTTAATCTAATGATCTACTATGAAGTTCGTAGATATGACACGAGTGTTTGTTTTTAATCTACGAAGGTATTAAATTAGGTACTTATAAGTATAGATAGGTACCTTATTTTGATGTTAATAGCAATCTACTAAGTCTCTGCAGTTATTCGAGTCGAGAGCGGATTATACCGAGGGTGGCTTAATAGCATCAGTGTGTGCCAGACACATAGAAGGACTACACTACCCTTATTGAGGAAGTGCGCGAAGTTGGCTTTCTTTCTTTTCGTTTGAAAAACAAATCAATGTCGCAGCAATTCTCTTCTCTTCGAGTCGAGAGCGGATTTTACCGAAGGTGGCAAGTATGTGCAAGACTCGGGGAAAGCACTCCACTACCCTTTATAGCGAGAATGCGCGAAATTGACTTTCTTTCCATCGATAGCACGTCCGAAAAACTAAGCAATCCCACAGCAAGCTACTAAATCTCCAATCATCTCTCGCGTGCAGTTCTCTTCGAGTCGAGAGCGGATTATACCGAGGGTGACTTAATAGCATCAGGGTGTGCAAGATACGGGGAAGGCACTCTTACACTTTATAGCGAGACTGCTCGAAGATAGTTTTCTTTCCATCGCGATATCACTTCAGAAAAACAAAGCAATCTCGCAGCTATCTACTAAATCTACGATCATCTCTCGAGTGCAGTTTTTTTCGAGTCGTGAGCAGATTACATCCAGGGTGGCTCAATAATATCACTATGCGCAATAGACGAAATAGGTTACCTTTACTATACTTTTAATAGTGAGAATATGCGAAGTTGGCTGGTACATCGATCAGCTTACAAGTTACAATACCAAAAATATGGCATAAGATCTGATGTGAAACGTATCATAAGATTACTCACCCCTAAAACCCATCTTAAGTTGGACGCCCATGTGATTTTCATTACATTGCAGGGTTTGGTCCTACTCGTATTACCTCGGTAGCCCGCAAGCCCGCAAAGTAAAGAAAATAGGATACAAGTTTGAATTAGCAATTTTCACTATGTAAATGGGCCTTTTTAAAGTGTGTTTTCGCTCATCGTAATTGTACATACATCAAATATACAGAAACCCACTCACTGAAAAAATGACTAGAAAGGAGGCATTCATTTTAATATAAATTTTACTCTTCTAAGTCACGTCACTATACATGTAATTCAGTGTACATTTCTATACATTTTGCTGCAATCCTACGAAATTTCTAACTAAATTCATTACTTGTATGTATAATTGTATGCACCAACACATGAGTAGAGTGATTGTTGAGTACATAGTTATCATGTTGCAAACTGCATAAATCATTTTCGCTTTCTCACCCATACTTACCCATAACACCCTAGCGGAGGGCATAACCCTAACTCTATGCTCGTCGCGTGATGTATTGAAATTTGTCACTGAGCGAAGCTTGAAGCCAACTTGAAGATTTGCAATAAAACTTTACTTGTTCACGTTTGTACGAGTAGCTGGCACCAGTTTATAAAAGGTGCTGAGAATTTGTCAAGTAGATGCAAGTATTATAATGGTTGTGATTACACCGGCTTCTCACGGTGTTTTTCTTCACCGAAAAGCCATTGTTCAATAATATCGAACAATATCCTTCATTAAGTTTTTTTTAACCCACCGTCAAGTGCAAAAATATGGGTGTATACAACTTGCTCAAAAATATGTCCCGTAGTTCTTATGTCGGTGAATTAATATTCATATTTATGAGAGGATTCATTCGATACATATATACTCTCTCCTCTCTCCTAGCCGTTAGCCGGCTACGGCGACTACTTCAACTCCGATGTTGGTTGCGTTCATGCGCTCTCGTGTAGCTTACGTAGCCGATCTTATTGACGAAGACCCGTGCACACAGCGGGCACGTAAGCACATGCACCATTAACATATCTGTAGCTGATTGCCGCTGGTGGTCGGGCTTTCAGCTCATCTCGTTTTACGTCTAAGTCTGTGCATCGACGAGATTCACAACTCTCCGTTGCCTTTTTCACATGAGATCTCCATACCTGGCGGTTGACAGCCTGTTTCTCCCACTGGAATGGGTCAATATCGCAGTTCTTCATGTGGCGCTTAATTTGTACGTAAATCCGCTACCTACCTCTACTGCGCAGACAAGGTTAGGTTCAAGATGTTTGCCGGCAGCTATACGAGCCGGGGTTTTATTGAAAGTCACGTGCCTTACCGCTCTCGGCTATAGTATCTTACAGTGGTGTTTAACGACCTAGTTAACTAGTTTTAATAAATTGCGATACTACCTTTAAACTAAGAACGACTCATGCTCGCAATAGTAGTAGCAAGTAACACGAGCATAAGTAACACGAATGCGAGCATGATTCGTCAGCAAGATTTGTACAGCCGGTGAAGATAGTATCAGATGCGATGACGAAGCATTTTGTTTTCTAATCGCTGTCCACCTATTTTAGATAGTAGCCACAATAAAATAGTATCTGCTAGTTACGGTGTATTCCGGAAATGTGTGTGATGCTTGGTTCCGTGGTTAACCTAAGCCCAACCGGTTTCCGCCGTAAAACAGGACCATACGATCTTACTTCATGATAAAATTCTGATATGTTGCTGTAACTGTCAGTATTTAAAGTATGTATGTATGTATGTATGTAAGCACTTTATTGCATACAATAACAAGTTAAAACACGTACATGTCACAAAAGATCAAAGTCAATTTTCTATAACTAATTATTGAATTAATTGAATGTGAAATGAAGAAGAATAAGTTAATTTTGACACAGCTAAAAGATATCGTTGCCACAACACACTTCTGTTTGCGAAATGTCACCATAACCCTCTAATCCTGTCTTGCAATGTCCTTACCAGTCTCCAAATACTTCAGCAAAGTACCGCAAGTCACCGCTTTTGCCCTAGAGCTGTAAACAGTCCCTTGGGGCACACCTGCCGAACCGGTAGATTAAAGAGCCTTTTACTTACCGCTCTTTTGTTTTGAGACCCCAGAGGCCGAGATCTGAAAGGGTAGCGTTTTAGGATGATTACTGCGGGTTTTTAGTTTTTCTGTGTCTGGCGGCGTTGACACAATGACGGTATAAATATTAAAGTATTTTTGCGGTAGCAGAAAATATGCTGTTGTCATTGTTGATCATTACGTTCATTACCTACTAAGTGCGTTTGTACGAGTAATCAAAGACGTTAGCATTACTGTATTGTACATTACTGCTAGAAATAATGTTTCCCTGTCCGTTTTAAATTACTTTAATTTATTTATTTATGAATAAATATGTTTCAGTGAATGAGTTGCAATATGACGTCTTTAAAAAAAGGTAAGTAACTACATAATTTATATCTATTTATTTAAAATAATTTCACAACAATATCGATTTTCCGTAAACGTGTTTTTCTGTAAGTTAGGTATCTATTTATTTATATGCAATGATGTATGTGTATTTATGTGTAGTTACCTTCTTATTTTAAGCATACTTTCTTCGAGTGACACTGCCACAGTTTAGCATCCATGTGACGATTGCCACCTTAAAAAACAGACCCTAAAGAGTCAGGTGCAGTTGAAACATTTTAAGCACATAAGTGTACCTAAAAAGCTTAGCTAGCTTACATTACAGTAATATTCTAATACGTCAGCCTTCATTATCAGCAGCGCGCAATCTAAAATGTCAAAGTTTGCAATCGCTGAAAGCTAAACATAGCGATATCTGAAGCTCGGCGTTTCCCCGCCGCACGCGTGCGAGCCGTAGGGTTGCCATATCTCATAAAATGGGTCATTCTACAGATATTTCAACCGTCGTCAGTCCCTAGTACACAAAGAATTACGTTTTGATGCAACGATACGAGCATACTCCGCTCATAGATGTTGTCAAAATAAGCTTATTGTAGCTTACTTCTCCAATATTTAACGCTAGGGAACCCGTGGACTACCAAGATATCGTGAAAATGCATTAATATAGATCCGTATTTATGTGACGTGACGTGTCGTGACGGCTCAAACAGTGTCAGGCACCATACCATAGCGCATCAGAACGCATCACGCAAGATAAGTATGAATCTGGCTTTATTAAGCTCGTTTTCATTGCCCTTAAAAGTAAGAGCCTAATTCCGCATGAATTTCTTCTTTAACTAATTTCATAGACTTTTTTTCTTCATTGGCATATATTTTTCGCTAGGTGTGTGAAAAGTCTTGCAGGGTAGTTACGTAACGTGTCGGGAGAGCGTTAGGGAGGGATGTGTGAGATGATGACCACTTTAAATTTTAGGTTAAAAAAAGATAGTTGATTTATGTCCTCACGCGCGTACGATAACATTGCTGGTTTAGTTTTTGCAAACTGTGAAATCTATATTTAAAAAAACGTATTAATATGTCGCTTCTGGCAACCCTGCGCTGGTGATGAATGACGCGTCCGCGACCGTGACGCGAGTTTCAGCTTTGTTCATCCAGAATGTCGAATGCGAGGGATATACGTCACCCTGTATATAGTTACTCGTGCGAGCACACATACTCGTGTGCACGACATAAATACGCCGGCGGAGCCGTGAAGGATTTCAGAATCGAATGGATATTATTTGTGCTCGAGTACATAAATAAATACATGGTGTTCAGGAATATCCGTTTTGAGATGTGTTTTTGACGTGGATTTGGTTTAACAAATAAGTTAGATGTAGGTATATAGTTTGAAACTCTATTCGAACTAATAAGGGTATCGAAGGGTAGGGCAAGGCATTCTCCATACAAACGCTGTGCACGTTTTATTCGTCGGTTTTTGCACTACCGATTTTTTTTGTTGGTATCAACATCAGAAAATTAAGCATGCTGATTAAAAATCATAACTGTAGTTAACTAACGAACGAAACGAAGAAAATCTTACACAAAGTTTGTACTTATGGAGAGAGCTTGCCCTACCCTTCCTCTTAAAATATTTCTATTTACTTATTTCATGATTCTACTAGTAACAAATTGTAATTTTTATCGTTCGGCTTGTGATCAAGAATGATTTTGTGAAAGTTTTAAAACTAATTTTCCGATACCAGACAAATTTATAACAGATACATTTTTATTTCATTTTATAAGTAGGTATAAACTGACACACACACACACATTCGAGGAATATTTTGCATAAATGTACAAACTAAGGAAAACTTATTTTATTTCCTTTTATAAAATTATATTTCATTCACTTTTCCTCTTGATAGCGGTCAATGTAAATATCTCCTTGGACTTAAGTTTAATTGGATTCAATTGCCAAGATGACGTTCTTGAAATGGTGACGAGTAATTAATTTCGGCGAAGCGTGATAATACCAAATCATAACACGGCTTCTAGTGTTATGTTAAAGGCCCATGTAAAGCGGTGCAAGAAATTCTATGCGATTTTCATTACTTTGCAGCATTTCATCGTTCTCGTCCCATCTCGGTAGCCCTTGCCCCGCAATGTAATGAAAATTGCTGTGTAAATCCGCCCTTAGTCCTCCAGTGGAAGTAAGAAATAAGCTGTTTATTCAGATTTTACCCGAATTTTTGACGGGTTTTGAAAATTTTAATGAGTAGGAATGAGTAGTTTAGTTTTCTAGTTCTTTACACTGAACAGACCTCCATGGTATGAAACCTGCGTATGGGCCGCTGCACTAATGACAATGACTAAAATTAGTACAATGACAGCATATAAATGTCAGTGTGTGTCAGACAAAACATTGCAAGCCGCAAGGCGATTTGACGCTCTTAACAAAATAATACATATAATAACTATAACGTTTAATATAGTAACTATAACGTTTGTAAATTATAATCAACTGAGAAAATATCATCGAGATTAAAAAAACGGAAGTTTTCATCAACAGTTCCAGTAAACATACCTGTGAGTCAGTTCTTATTTCGTAGCTATTGGGATGGTATTTGTATTTCTATAGTCCTTCTTAAGTTCATTCCATTGAATTGCCCTTGGTTGCCAATAATTGAGTTGGTCAGTTCATTCACCTCAAATAGGTAGATATAGAGTATATATCCATATTATTCAAAGCCTATGACATGGAGGGACAGTGGCTCTATAGTCAAGGTAAATCAAAATTCAGCCACGATTTTAACATCTTCCAAAGCGCTTACTTTATGATGGCTACTAATTTTCATCTCGCAATATTTACACATGAATATTTCGAGACTCGAGAGGTAAAGCTACAAATTCGCAGTTGCCAACAATGAAGTGGGCCTTGACACCCCGCGCATCCTAGAAATGCAAAAACGACCAAATGAGCATCACGCGCATTGTCCATTTGCAAAAGATTAGCAAACGTCTGCGCGCGATGGCGACAATAACCCTTTTTGCTCCCGCTCCTTACAGATAAAAAAAGCTTTTCTGCACCGGCGCGACAAAGCGTTAACTCTTTACTTATTCTAAACAATACCTTTTGTTATGAAATTTGTATGCAAATAACAAGATTTGGCTACCGACTCCGTTTGACGGATTTATTGCGATTTGTGTAGTTTGTCCCTTGAGACACTTTTGTTGGTAATCTCGTTAGCCGGTAGCAGTTTACAGTTAAATGTTTTTGTAGTTTTTGTGGACGTTTTGAATAGGGTGAGTGACCTACTAAAAGTATCTGTCAATCAAGAAGGAGTTGTTTGTTTTAATGTTGACCGTTTCTGAAACCTTAGGAATTCCTTAGAGAAAACACTTTTCACGATATATTTATAGTTTTACCCGTGCTATATGCATATATTGTAATGTAAAAACAACAATACAAAACCATCAAAAGTACCTAGATAACTTTCAACCACAAAAAACAGAGTATAAGGAATTTTATTAGTTAAATAATTGGCACACTCCACTTTAAACAAAAAGCATAAAAGCATTGGCAATGCTGTGCAAATATTTCATTCCACTATTTTATTGCGATGTTTTTGCGCAAGAGTGAGGAATGCGCATGCAATCAGCTCACGTAAGGCTGGAGCCACAGACATAGCTTTTTACAATAGCGATAAGATTACATACAGGAATAAACTTTGAGTGTAGTTTGGCTGTGTTAGAATGATAGACTACCATGCATTTCCATAGTTGCATCACTATTATACCGAGTCACAGTTATAATTTCATTTAGAACATAAATCAAATATTTAATAAAACCAAACTACGAGACTTACATTTATTTAGCACCTTATTAGTACTGTTTTTATAATGACTAAATGTTATTTAAATTAGTTCATTGAAAATGACGGAACAGGTACCTTATCTTACTGTAAAATCATCACATACTATAATGGGCGCCAGTTTTCAAGTATTAAATAAAAACAACATTTTCCATTTACCCACCCACTCCAACGACCATCCGTTCGTTACGCAATTAGGCTGCTGGTGCATGCTTCAGTTATTCGTATATTTTAAACTCTTATTCGACACTTACCATCAATACCTTATTTTCTTCATCATAACCAAAATATGTGCAACATTAGCTATATCGGCAGAACGTTGGTGTACCTATACCTAAGATATTTGAGTTGGCAGAGTTGTGTCAAAGCTATCGTACAAAAAGCGACTTAATTTCTCATGATAGAAGATTCAAAATACAGTATCAGTTTTAAAAATATCGGCCGCCATAAAAGATCTCAAGTACAATGTTTTGTTGTTTCATTCATTGGCGGGGTACCCGATACCCGATCGATACTTTCTTGGCTTTGCATCAGAAGTAAACTTGTACAGACAAAAGCAAAATGATTATAATAAATTTTTGGTATTTATGGAAAGAAAAAAGTGGGTTCAGTATGCAACTGTACTGGAATAACGCTAGGATGACGATGAACAATGTTAAGAACAAAGTAAGACCTAAGCGAAAAATAAAGTGATTAACAAATTACTCTCAATTTTGGCCAGTAGCTTTCGCTAATTTATTTTTTATTCAGTTTCTTACAGGTTTCAGTAGAGTAGCGTATTAAAATTCATTGACTTTTTGCTCTTATTTTGCAAAAGACTCATTTTAATATGTATTGTAACTGTTTATTGAGTTAATATTTGGTGTGTAAAAGTAATATAACGGTGCGGTATGTGTGTAAAATAAGCGAACACTGTCACCGGAGTAGCTGATTCGGCACTAAGTTAAATTATCTAGCAGGGAATACTAACATAATATATACCTACATGAGGTACGATGTTGATATTCCCTGAGTTTTTATGAAAATCTGTAATGATTGGAGAGTCGAGTTATTTCTATTGCGCAGTCTAATTTTCACCAATACTTAACCTTTAGGCACCGCTTAGACTCGGTCAAAAGCGGCATCTTCTAACGGAGAAAATATGTGAGCTCGGCCACCTCATACAGCCATCCACTGCATTGTAAAGATGTATTTCCACCGTCCACTGTATTTTTAAGGCGTATTTCCACCGTCGACTGTACCGAAGACGTTGCGTGCGGGCCACACAATGAGCCGGCGACATTGATGGATGATTCCACATTCAACGAATACATTACGATTTTTGCTTTCATTTCGTTCGATACGAATGTCACGAGGTTATGATATCGAGGCGATGCCGTTTCGATATCTCGCGTCTGTTATGTGAAATGTTGTAAACGCTGTTATAATTGTGTGAATTGTATAGTTGGATAAGGTTATTCGTGCGTAACTCGTGTTTGGTTCTAATTGTGGAGCATTTGAAAACAGGTTTCTGTTTTCGATTTAAAATATGGCTTGGTTACTGGTGTGATGACCTGATGACCATACTCGTACAGTAGGAATAGACATATAGGCGTGTAATCTCCTTGCAGTGTTGTTGTTTATCCAACAAAAAGTCTTCTGTGTATAAACTTAGTTTATCAAATTGAGGGTTGTTGCTGATGCAAAATGTCTCTACTAATCCAGAGAAATCTCGAATCTCATACAACTGTACCTAAATCTCAAAGCTGTTAATAAAACTGTACCTATACTGTGTTCTACTGTCTGTGGGAGGCTGAAGATAAATTATAATGGGTCGATCCGGCACTTACGTTTCGCACTTTTATCAATGTATTTCGCACGCCCGCGTCGAACCGACCGAGCGTTTAAACACATTTACATCAATTGATTATTAATTTATCTCCGTCTCTGTCCCTCGAACACGAATGAACTTCGTTTCCGGTTGGAGCTTGCCGTTCAGGTATTTATTTAAAAAATCTGTATTTGTCATAGTTCCAGGCTTTACTTTAAAATCTTACCAGTATCTTGTTCCAAGGAATGCAATTCTGTAAATGATAAAAATATAGTTTCTCATACTATTTTATTGGTTTCGTATTCACATTTCTCCTATTTTAGTTACAAAACAATTTTCATTTAAAACTAAATGCCAAGAATTTGTACCTAAACCTAAGTCATTGCCAATTTATATTCATGATTATACACAAATTACTAATCTTTATACAATACAAAAATATAAATAACTGTATATCCACAACATATAGAATGAAAATCCACATTTTATACAATCTCTTAAATATGAAATGTAATAAATGGTAACTTTACAAAATTTCTGTAAATATAAGGAACAGTTTATTGTACAATGATTATTTATAATTATCCATATTAAATAAAAGTATCTGTGTTAATGAAATTGAACTAAGTTAAAATAATATTGTTGTTTAAAGCATAGATGACGACAATGACTTGAAGCGAAATGTACAAACCCAACACTCGAAGAGTCTATTAGCCTAAAATAATTAATAATCACACTTTTGACATTGTAAAGTTTCCCGCTTATCTATCCAAACATCCAATTATTTGACTGGTTACCCTAAATATTACACAACTTAAAATAATCTTAAATTAATTAAATTTTAATCATCACTTTAATACACCTTATCGACACAAAGGAATGGTAAGAAAACTGAAAGTTTATAGAGGAAAATATAGTTTGTATACACATTATAAGGCGGTTAGACCGTAGTCGGACTTGATGACGGGTTGGTTGGTGGTCATGCCGGAGCCGCAGCCGGCGGGCACGGGCGAGCCGTGCGCGTGCGCAAGGCTCGCCGCCAGCCCCGGGTCCATGCCCGCATGCATGCCCATCATGTGGAGGTGGTGCTGCGTCATCGCGTGCGTCGCCATCCCGCCCGCATGCGACATCGGACTCATCGAAGCGTCGTGCGACAAATTCTGCCCTCCGACACAGTGCAAGTCGTTCATTATATTATCCGTCACATTCTCTATACTATCTGGTCGGCCATTGTTGTTTGATTTCTTCTTATCATTGTTATTCGTATTCTTATTCGATCTACTCTTTGGTGTGGCTCCCTTCGCGGTAGTGGTTACTCCAGCGGGATTAGTTTTTCTTCTAACGTTTTTGGTGTTCGGTAGTTTGTTATCTTTCTTCCACTTCATCCGTCGGTTTTGGAACCATATTTTTATTTGTCTTTCTGACAGGACTAGAGTGTGGGCTATTTCTATTCGTCTTCTCCGTGTTAGATATCGGTTGTAGTGGAATTCTTTCTCCAGTTCTAAGATTTGGTGTCTGGTGTAGGCCGTGCGTTGTCGCTTTGGCTCCATTCCTGGTTGAAACGAGCCATTAGCTGTGGAAGAAAAGGATTCATTTAATATTTTTTATAAACTTATCCAACTTCAAGTATTCAGAGAGGAGATAGCATATTATGACATAAATTCGAATAGATCACACTGTTGTAGGTTCATATTAATGCGTAAAGATTCACACGCAAAACACAAGGCCGCCTACGCCTCCAAGAAATACCTCTATACTATAGGTACCACAATCTAAATACCTAGCTTAAGTTTCCAGGTATTTTGCCTCCAATTACAGAATACACCTACAACGACCTACATAGATAATTATATATCCTAGGCCTACATAGTCGCATTAATTGTCGTGCGGCCACTGTGGCGTGCGGTTGAATAATGGATGCTATAATTCCATGGCTCAAGTGAAAAGGGGTACAAGTCCTATTCGAATAGACGGGACATGTACCCTTTATCGTAAGAGCCACATAATTAATGTGCATAGTAATACGCGCGCATGAGCTTCCTTTTTTGTTTTGATTAATTGCGTAAAGCAAATTAGAGTAGCTGGCTTGTTAGAGATTGGCGAAGAGGTTTATTACCACCATGACAAAATAGTAAGTGCGTGTAATATCAACCTCGTAGATTACTGAGTAGATAAAATACTGAATTTAATGAATTAGTACTAGTTAGGTAGGTACAGTCAGCCAATTTGATTTCTGGGCCACTTCGTACGTTGTCACAGTGAAAATCAATATGAAAGCCGCTAGAGATATTATATCAATGTCACTGTGACATGGTATGGAGTGCCGTACCGTACCTTACCTGACACTTGACAGCATTTGTTTCTGAATGTCTGTATGTTGTTTGAATGTAATAACTTGAAATCTATGAATGCATGTATGCACTAACACTTAGTTATAGAAGTTTACTACGGAATTTAGTTAATGGTATGGGGGTACTTTTTTTATCTTCTCCCTCCACATCCGTATTTTTTGGTCTGCTATGTATGTTGGAATATGTTATACAGGGTGTTTAGTCCATTGTTTGGCAAATTAAATACATAGAAAACATCCAAGACCCAAGAACAAATACTCGTGCCTATGACCTATCACACAAATAAATGTCCTGACGGATTGGAACCCGGTACCTCCAGCTTCATAGGCTTCACTACCAACTAAGCTAAAGCGGTCGTCAAGTCTAAAATTATGTATAGCCCTGAATTTATAACTGCCAGTTTACATTTCATTGCTAAATCGTACCATAACCGCCCAAGTAACCAAAGTAAGTGCCAAATGCATAGTTTGCAAATCTAGTGCCTGCAAAACTCGAACAATTTCTATTATTGACTGGATTGAGACGTTACAAGAACCAAAAGTCTTTATTCGACACGCTTATATCCATTTTAAGGCTTTCAAGTCTATTTTGGATTTCAACAATCGTCCAACAAAAGGCAACAGTTTCACACAATGGCGCATTGTAAGGCTATTTGCGATGTAATTTTCCAATTTCCTTTGGATGAGTATTGAGTTGGTACATTAGCGAAGGAATCGGACAGATTATCCAATGAGGGCAGTTTTTATTTTGAATAACACTTTTGTAGAATTAATTAAATTTGCAAGCATATGAACTCATTTAAGAACTTCAGGTTACTCACGCAATGACGCGCTGTTAGGTACCAAAACATTATTTTATTGGCGATAGGTGTTTTTACCAAAGCATTCCGTAGATTATATAAAACTAGGCAAGTTGGAGTGAATAGACTATACATTCCCAATAACCACGAATCAATCTAAGCGAGGGTTGAAAAGGGACAGCCGCAAGCCCAGGGTCCGTAAGGAATGCTCTCGGAATGTGCGGGGCGCGCCTGTGGCTCTGAGATTGTAGTGGTCAGGCTGTGGCTTCTTACTTCCATCCTTATACGCGAAAGGACGTAAATGGTATGTTTATCTGGTTAAAATAAATCAGTACGTTTTAAAAGGGTTACAAACTTGTACGTGTTTTAGTAACATTGGTATACCTATACGAATTCTGTGTGAGATGTTTGTACCTATAGTCTATTAAAATATAATAGGTAGGGGGGAAATGCGTTAGAGATGTGGATGCAGTTGATGTAAATAAAAATAACTAGCTGGGAAAATGGAATTGGTTGATAAAAATGGCTATGAAAAGGCATTATAAAGCTGGGTAATTCTTATTTAACGCTTATTAACGTCACTTGTCAAGATTTACCCAACTTGGTTTTCCACCTTTAAGACTAGGTATAACTTCTCGAGGTAGATGAAGAGCAGTACAAGTAATGACGCGTTTCGATTGGAATTTAAGTTACATTCGGTATTCAATCATCTCGCAATGCAAAAATCGTAACTGCACGCAATATCCAAGTACATTTTAAAGATTTCCGATAACCCTTCGCGTCTCGCGCGCAGACGCACCTCGCGCATCCTTATCCCACCAGCGCTGATCGATCACCCAAGAAATTGCTTACACCACATTCGCGCCACCTTATCACCCGTCATTTGTTTCAAGAACAATACCATCAGGGCTCGATCGTAATGAGGGACCACCGCGCTCGCTCGATAGCGAGATCGGTCAGATTGTGAGATCGGTCATGAGACCACACGCTCGCAGGTAGCTTGTTCGATTGATTGTCATCCCGATGACGTGATAGTGGGGGTAACGAAGCGACGGTAGCCGGTCCTGGGATGGTTTTCCGCGGTCTTGCGTACAAATACTCTGATGAGAGATAGGTACGATGCGAAGGTTGCGTTGGGTTGGAACAATGATTTTTGGGAATGCTGTATTAGAGGTACACGACGCTTTTATACAGAACATAGGCAAAATTGAAGGAAAGAGAGGCAGGGGAAGACCGAGGTTAAGCTACATGAAACAAATGAAAGGAAAATTAGCAGTCGTGTCGTATAAGGAGGTGAAGGCCCTAGATAGAGTCAGATGGAGAGAGCTACACTGACAAGATTCTAACTCTTAAATTTACGATGATGATGTATTAGAAGAGTTTTTAGTAGTTCGTATGTATTTTAGACCATTTGTTTTTCAGGCGACTTGTATTTAGCTGCGTTTTGATGGAGTGACCAGCTGCGTTTTAGACGAGTTGCTATTTCTACCAGTTGCGTTTTAGACGAGCCGATACTAACCCCATATTAAGTGCTGTATGATGCCACCTTAAATCGTCACCAATACAATTAACCTTCATCTAGTTTGTCTTAATGGCAGGCGAAACAAAAGCGGGATAAACCAATATCCATATGATGATGTATTAGAGGAGTTTTTAGTAGTTATGGATATTGTTTTATCCCGCTTTTGTTTCGCCTGTCATTAAGACAAACTAGATGAAGGTTAATTGTATTGGTGACGATTTAAGGTGGCATCATAGGTACAGCACTTAATATGGGGTTAGTATCGGCTCGTCTAAAACGCAACTGGTAGAAATATCAACTCGTCTAAAACGCTGCTGGTCACTGCATCAAAACGCAGCTAAATACAAGTCGCCTGGTCTAAAATAAATGTATTTTAGACCATTTGTTTTTCGGGTGACTTGTATTTAGCTGGGTTTTGAAGCAGTGAGCGTTTTAGACGAGTTGCTATTTCTACCGTTGCGTTTTAGACGAAATGATACTAACCCAATATGTTTACCGAGTCGTTAAATAAGAATATAAATATTACTGCAGCAATCAACTAACTAACATGAAGTAATAAATATTGTTGACTCAATAAAAATAATACTCTTAGGCTGGCCTCACACAGTCTGAATCGGTCTCTTTATTAAGAATATGAAATCATATTATTAATTCCGATAACACGGAATTAATAATATGATAGGGAAGGACATAGGATAATTTCATCCCGGAAATCATCCCGTAAGGGAGTGCAAGTTTGTATGGAAGAGCGATAAAAATATAAGCGCCTGATATAAAACAAATAGCAATTAAACTTCTATCGCGATGAACGAGTTCCACGCGGACGATGTCGCGGGCAAAAACTAGTTATAAAATTGGAATTATTATACTTTGTTGATATCTCCGGTCAAACTAAAATGCGCCAACAGAACGTATGATGAATGTTGTCATTCCTGCATAATTATCAGGCGAGGCCTGTCAACGCGCAGATATAACGTATAACCTGCCAAAGTGCCAACTACTATCGGCAGTTAACTGTCCATTTCACGAGTTTTGTTGTTTATTTTTTATGAATGTGAATTTTATGTTGTAAAGCGCAAAGTTGCTTATTGCTATTACGCTATTAGGTGAAATAAGAGCTTTTGAAATTATTCAGAGACATCAGAGAAAATATATTTGCCAAAGAAATATTTAATGACTTTGGTGGACCTGCTAGCGTTTAATTTAGAACCAAACCAATTTAATAGCTCACCTAGCAGACTCCACTATGTTGATAGCGCCATAAATAGCATGCCTTTAAACTAAATTGTAAGACAGCGGAAAAGCCATTGAATATTAATATTTTCCATCAAAATATTCAGGGTTTTTCCAGCAAAGAACTACAAATAGGTTTATTTTTAGATAATAGTGACATTCAAGTTTTGTGTATTACTGAACATTGGCTTAGACAAGAACAGATGATATTTGACTTTGTAAATTTTAAATTAGTGAGTTTCTATGCCAGAAAATCTGCCATTCATGGCGGTTCTCTCATAATTGTAAAAAGCTCTTTTAAATGCAAAGAACGGAAGGATATAGTAAAGTTATCAATTGAGAGGATTGTAGAAATTGCTTGTACAGAACTAGAAAGCTATATAATCATATGTGTATACAGGCCTCCTGCATCTGACTTCTGCACATTTGAATCCACTATGGAAAATGTGTTGAGGTTAGTAACTAAGAGCCAAAAAAATGTTATAGTTTGTGGTGATTTCAATGTTAATTTACTTGAACCATCTAATAATACTGTCAAGTTGTTAAGTTTATTTAAATCTTTTAATTTGATAAATTTGTTCCTTGAGCCTACCCGGGTAGGTGCTACTAGTGCGACCTGTTTAGATAATATTTTTTGTAACTGTGAATGTTTGGATAAGAAAATTTTAAATCGTTTTAACTCTGACCACAGTGGTCAAATGGCATCTTTCTCTATGATTAATCAAGAAGAACAACCCCAAACTATAACATACCGACCCATAACTAGTTCTCGTTTGGAATTATTTAAAAATGAAATTAACCATAATATTTGTATGTTATCACTTTCACAAAGTAATTCGAATAGCATGTATAAAGATTTATTCGGCTTAATTATTAATTGCTTCAATGAAAATTTTTCATTAAAAACTATTTCTGGGTCAAAAAATAAAAATAATAAGATAAAATTTAGTGATTGGGCTACCGTAGGTATACATAGAAGTAGAAATAGGCTTTATGAACTTTATGGTGAGAGGGAGGTGAACAAGAACAGTGATTTCCTGGACTATGTCAAGAGTTACTCAAACATCTTCAAGAGAGTGTGTTTTGCTGCTAAAGCAAATTATATTAGTTCTAAACTTAAAGTATCTGACAACAAGGTGAAAACTGTTTGGAATATTATAAATAGAGAATCTGGTAAATTTAAAACTCGCGATTATCAAGTCAACATTCTCACGGAAGACCAACAGGTCATGTCAAATAACGATGTTGCCTTGGCATTCGAGAACTATTTTTCAAATATAGCAAGTAGTACTACAAAATGTCTGCAGTCATCTAAAACCCAAGCTAAAGCTTTGCTTTGTGCTAACATTAGTAAATGTGATGTAACGTTTAATTTTAGTCAAGTAGATTCAATCAAGGTTGTTAAAACATTTAAATCGCTCAATTTAAAGAAAACCGAGGATTTATGGGGAACATCAGTAAAAGTTATTAATCATATCATAGATGTCATTGCGCCCCAATTAGCTTTGATTTACAATAACTGCATATCAGAGGGTATTTTTCCTGATCTTATGAAGTTTAGTAAAGTCATACCTCTATTTAAATCGGGTGATTTAAACGACCTAACCAACTTCCGTCCCATATCGATACTACCTGTATTAAGTAAGGTTTTTGAAAAATTAATGTTAAACGATATGCTAATGCACTTTAATAGAAATAAACTGCTTACAAGTAAACAGTTCGGTTTCACAAGAGGGCGCTCCACGACTGACGCTGCATCTGTGCTTATTAAACATATTTACGATATTTGGGAGAATTCCTGTGATGCGATAGGTATTTTTTGTGACCTTTCTAAAGCTTTCGATTGCGTGGATCATGGGACGCTCGTTTTGAAACTTAAACATTATGGTTTGTCTGCTAATGCGTTAAGTCTTATGTCTTCATATCTCAGCAATAGAACTCAAGCAGTTGTTGTAAATGGAACCCAGTCTAGTGGGGCAATAGTAACGTTAGGAGTGCCTCAGGGCTCTATCTTAGGTCCATTTTTATTTTTGGTTTATATAAATGACTTGCCGTCTATAGTAAGTAATCTTTGTGATATAGTTTTATTCGCGGATGATACATCTTTAATCTTTAAGGTTGACCGAAAATCAGTTGACTATAGTAGAGTTAATGGCACACTGGACAAAGTACTTGACTGGTTTACCGTTAACAATCTGTTACTTAATGCTAAGAAAACTAAATGTGTCAGATTTTCTTTGCCTAATGTTAGACCGGTGGAAACTAGTATACTCTTAAATAACGAGTGCTTAGAAATAGTAGATAAAGCAATATTCTTAGGTATAACATTAGACAAAAATCTACAATGGAGTCCCCACATAGCCGTTATGGCGCGTAAATTAAGTTCAGCCGCATATGCTATCAGAAAAATCAGGCAACTTACCAATGTAGAAACAGCTCGCCTAGTTTATCATAGCTATTTTCATAGTGTTATGTCGTATGGTATCCTGGTTTGGGGTAAAGCAGCTGACATACAGACAATTTTTGTGTTACAAAAAAGAGCCATTCGCTCCATATATAACCTAGGCTCACGTGAATCTTTAAGAGAACTCTTTAAAGAAATCAACATTTTAACTGTAGCGTCCCAGTACATCTATGAGAATATTGTTTATGTCCTTAAGAACATAGACTCCTTCTGTAAAAATTCTGATATACATAATTTTAATACTAGAAATAAAAATAAAATTGCCACTAAAAAATTTCGTGTCCGTAAAGTATACAAATCTTTTGTAGGTCAATGTGTCCGTTTTTATAATAAGTTACCTGATGAAGTTTTGAATTTACCTTTTCCAGCTCTTAAAAAGTACTTGAAAAAATCATTGATGTCGAAGGCTTATTACAAGGTTGAGGACTATCTAACAGACAGAAAAGCATGGCCCAAACCAGATACTTAAATAGAGTAAAGATTCATATATTGTGTATTTTTTAATTTTATCTAGTTGACGCAGTTCTTGCAAGAAAACATATCAAAAGATTTATAACTAAATTTATAGTCTAAAGGATTCAATTTTTTTTTTTTCCTAAATAGAATTTGATAATGCTAAGGTATACAGTTTCGAAATGTTTTCTTGCAGAATTACACACTGTCATAACTGGTTTTTTTTTCCTCATTTTATTCTTTGTTTTTGTGTTGCTTTATATAGATACTTTGATTTCTTGATCTTAAGTAGGTTAAGTATTATCATTTATCATTGTAATAAGCATATTTTTGTGAGAAAATGGCTGACTGTCGAGTTTCTTTCGGCGTTTCTTCTCGGCAGTGGCCTCTGTGAAACGCTAGTAGGGTTTGACTTGTAAAAGTGCCATTGCGGCCTACTTACAGAATAAAGTTCATTTTATTCATTTTTTTTTTATTCAGCTGATATCTATTCTAAGAGGCCACAGCACCTGTTCCTTTTTTACATTTTAAATCCGTTTAACTAAACGTTATATAGTGAATGGCAAAACTTGCAAAACAATGTTACCTAATGATATTTAAATAAGTATATACAAGCTTTTGTCCCTTGTCCGCGTACAACTCGTTCATTGCGTTAGAATTTAAATGCTTATTTTATTTATCGCTCTATACTATTTGAATTTGAATTTTATTAATCCTGTACTTATAATTTGATTTAATAACATAACAATGCAATGACATGTAATATTGATAATATTATTAATAAATGACTATGACTATGACTACTAATTTCCCCTAAGGGATGATTTCCGGGATAAAAAGTTTTATATGTCCTTCCCCGCGGACTCAAACTATCTCCATATCAAATAAGATCTAAATCGGTTCAGCGGTTTAAGCGTGAAGAGCTAACAGACAGACAGACAGATACACACTTTCGCATTTATTATATTAGTAGGTACGGATATGTAGTAACATTAAGCAAGCACAAATACCAAACAACACAAAAGTTGTTGAAGTCAGAAGGGCTTTAGCCACTGGCTACTCATTATCTAGGTACTATTTAACCTAAAAAATAAAGGAAGCGTCACCTAGCCTATCGGAAGAAAAAAAACAGGTATGTCTACTAAGTTAAATCGTACACAATGAATACCATTGTCAGTAAAATATTGAATTTTAAACGGTAACATTAAATTAATCGACATAAAAATCGTCTTCACAATCAAATGAAACAGAAAAAGACACGGTTAATTTTCAAAGCGAATTCTCGACTGCGAAACCGCTATTTGAGTTATAAAAATAATGACGCTCATCAACATGAGTGTCCTATTGTGTGACACAAAAGTTCTTCGGGATAATGACGTCGCATTAGTAAAGTGTCACAACACATCAAAAGACAACCTAAGGGCTCGATCCTTAAACATTTTGAAGCAATATTGATTGGTTGCAATTTGTTAGGTCCTTTAAAGACCAACAACATGCATTTTAATGTGCTTTAAAATGTTACCACACAATGTAAAAATTAACCGCCAAAAGGAGACTAATGTTGTCACATTAATCTGATCTTGAGATCTTTGATGTTTTGCACGTGCTTAAGTACGTTATTAATAAATATTTGGGGTGTTCATTGTTAGACTTTCTTTAACGTATTTTAAATAAATAGTGGTTTGATATGTTTAAATTCGGTAAAGGTAGGTAAGTCATGCTTTGAAACGGTTACCCACGTAGCATAACGTCAAAGTCATAATTCCTATGTACGAAATCTTAAAAACAACAGGACTTCAGGGATAAGTTCGTGTTTGTACAAGTATATAATCTGTTTTGCTCGTATTTTATACCTTTGTCTTGTGTACAATAAAGTATTTACACACATACAACACTTGGATAATCAAGTTGACTAATATATATAACAGATTAATAGCTAATAAATTCCTTAAAATGTCAGTTTAGGGTTTAGAAGAAAAAATATTTAAAACATGCCAATACTGACATTTTTATAAGAACCACGTTTACAGACGGATTAAATATTTAGATGAGGTACTATAATTTATGCAAAAAAAAATAGAAATTTAATGTATTATAATTTTTGTTTACGAAAATATCAATGAGCGTTCGACTATGCATTCACGAATTTAGGAATTTCTTGATCTAGAAAAGACAACGCTATTGTGGTTGAATATTTGTATGATATGCTGGGTGTAAAATCTAAATCGGTCAATATAGGAACGTCTGAAACTATGACATACAAAGATCTGTTCTTAGGAACTATGTCATCGATTTTAGTAACAAGGAAAAATATATTCACACATTTAAAAAAATACCTGCTAGGGAATCGAACTCGGAATTAAAAAAAGTCACATCATTTCTATTTGGATATGGATTGTTTAGGTCATAAGCACTAAATGTTACTATGAAACATGGTAGCTAAAATGAAACAAATGGATTGTATTTCATATCCTATAATTTAATTCAGAGGCCTTACAGTCTTAAAATATTTTGATTTAAATTTTTGTCAAAAGTATTGATAATACAAATAAAGTGATTAAAGGATACCGATGATTTTATTAAAGTTTTAGATAGTTACATTGCCCTTTTTTAATTTTATTGTGTATCGTAGAATTTAACCGGAAAAAAAACAGTTTTCAGCTCGAAAATTGTCGATTTGGAGTGATGATGTTTGAAACGATATTTCTTAATGAAAAACCCCAAAAATACATTCACAATGTATGTCATTAGGTCGCAATAGTCCTGTTATAGATAGTAATATAAATTTTTCAGATAAGTGTTAAACGGAAAATCACCTGAATAGAGGTTCGAAATGGCAACCATGTTTTTAACGCAAAATTCAATTCGTTTAGGTAATGATATTACTATTGCGTTTTTCTTGTCACTAAAATCGATGACATGGTTCCTAAGAAGAGATCTTCGTATGTCTTATAGTTTCAGACTTTCCCTTACTGACCGATTTAAATGTTACACCCTGTATATTCTACTACGTAGCGTGTAAACTGCTTTGGAACGCACTTTTCTCTATTTAAAGATTATTTACGTGGTTACTGAAAAGTCATATTGAAATTGTCATAGGGTAAGCTACTAAGCTATAGTAAATGTTAGCCCCCTCCCTTTATTGGCCTCTTGACTGCTCTAGGTATTTTATTAGTGTTCTACCTGACAAGTTTGAAAAAAAACTATCTACTATCTACATCTTAGAGTGCAGTAAATAAAGAAAAATATGAAATTTATTTTCTACCTTGTATTGAAGGATTGCGCTTAAAACATTCAAATTATTCAAGAGGCCAATGATTGGGGGGGGCAACATTACTACAGCTTACCCTATGTCTGAAGGTCTACACAATACCTATATAGGAAATAAATAAATAAATGAAATAAATGAACTTTATTCTGTAAGTAGGCCGCAATGGCACTTTTACAAGTCAAACCCTACTAGCGTTTCACAGAGGCCACTGCCGAGAAGAAACGCCGAAAGAAACTCGACAGTCAGCCATTTTCTCACAAAAATATGCTTATTACAATGATAATACTTAACCTACTTAAGATCAAGAAATCTAAGACACATGAATTCAAAATTCAGAATTCAAACATTTATTCTGCAAATAGGCCACAAGGGCACATCACATGTCATAATGTTAATGTACAATTTAAAAAAAGTCTTACATTATAAGCATATGATAGATTTTTCATGAGTAAATATTAATTTACAATTTAAGAAATATATCAATAAGAATTTAATACATTTTTCATGTCAAAATATTAATTATCTATTACAAACATTACACTAATAGTAAAATTGAGAGATGTATAAGGTCTCAGTCTGAATAACAAAATTTAATATAATATCTCAAAGATGTAAATGGTCTCTGAGCGTCTAAAAATTCTTAGGTTGCAAACAAATCCAAAACTTACCTAACTCAATGGCACAACTTTCAGGAAGATTTTTTCTCTCGTTCCTACAACCCACATCTACTCATATATTAAGATGTTAACCTACGACTTAGGTATCAGACTTTTATTTTTTGCTCAGATAAAGCGTTTATCTCCGTTTTCCTAAAAAAAATAGTTTTTTTATTATTATATAGGTATTATATATATATTCAATAATTCAGAGATACCGATAACATTGTGAAAACGAAATCGATTTATTGAATGACCAGTACAAATTGTAGAGGTATGTATAGTACCTTTATATTCTTTCGACGCTCAGAGACCATTTACATCTTTGAGATATTATATTAAATTTTGTTATACAGACTGAGACCTTATACATCTCTCAACTTTACTATTATTGTAATATTTGTAATATTAGATAATTAATATTTTGACATGAAAAATTTATTAAATTCTTATTGATATATTTCTTAAATTGTAAATTAATATTTTCTAATGAAAAATCTATCATATGCTTATATTGTCAGACTTTTTTTAAATTGTACATTAACATTATGACATGTAAAAGTGCCCTTGTGGCCTATTTGCTGAATAAATGTTTGTATTTTGTATTTGTATATTTCATAGAAACTGTAGGATACGGACAGCATGAGATAGAAACTACAAAATGAACTGAACTTTGACGAATTTCCATAGAAACTCAACAAAATAGCTAAATAGCCCATCCTCCACCTAGAAATATCTACTAGCTAAGCTATTTTTAAACTTAAGTGGCAGCTGAAGAATAATAGTAATTATTGTTATTCAATATCAGGGTCACCCTACAATAGGTATCATACGCTCAAACAACACCATGCACCCCTTACCAAAATGGTTGCTAAGCAATGGTTGCTAAGCAACGGTTGCTGTCGATACCTAAGTACTTGGAGACCATTTTTATGGTACCTAGGTAAAATGTCCACTGGAGATGTGCAAGGATGTGTATTCATAGGTTTACTAATGTGGTGCAGAAACTTTTTTGGTACCAGTACACTTTTCACAGAATTTTCATTTCATAGAAAACTTTAAAAAAGGGTCGCAGTTTTAACCGAACCTAACCTACTTTTCTGGTAGTTCTAATGGGCTGTATACAATGTTCTGTTCCTGCAAAAGGAAAATTCTGCGAAGTGTACCTACTTCTGATGAAGGCAACCCGTTTCCATAATATTTTGCCACTTAGCTGTCGAGCTTGCGAGGGTGTCAAATATTATGCAAACACAATTTTGGCACATGTCTATTGGATACTTCATCCTTAGTCATAAAAGGATCTTTCTACTCATCCCACCGTTTTGTTCATGTTATCCTTAGGTACTTACGAATATGCTAAAAACGTGTGTTCTAAAAATTACTAAGTTACATTTTAACAAACGCTAATATTTTTAGAAATAAGATTTAAAAAACTTTGTTAATTATCTGAAATAGAAATAAGAATTACATAGGTAATTGTTCATAGAATCAAGCCGTTAAGTAGGTAACGTAGTTCTAAGTATTTAATATGCGTGTAAGTTAAACTTTGCAGTGGGTAAGGTATAATAAAACAGTTCGTTTTGCATTGCGTATCGTTTACTTTCTTTTGAACGCAGGACAAAGTTTTAGAAATTTTGAATATAGTCGTTATGAAATTAGAATTACTAAAGACGCAAATGCCATTTGACCTACCATCCGAACCAGGGGGCCGATTTTTGAGTGTCGAACGCTCGACTTTTCACTCGACGTCTGTCAAAACGTCATAGTTTTTTGACAGATCTCGAGTGCAAATTCGAGCGCTCGACACTCAAAAACCGGCCCCCAGGACATAGCGAGCCAGTATGTATAGTGGGTTATATTTGAATATGACCCACTATACGTTTCAATGTAGAGAAGTATAGCGAGAGGTGTCTCGGCTACAGTGGCTGACAGTAGGTATAGGTATACCAATAACATTTTGAGCGAAGTTTAAGCTCTCTGTAAAGTACCTACCTACAAAATGCCTCATTACAGATTCAACCCCGCCTAATGCGGAATGACATATAGTCGTTAATGCTCCTGTATTTATCTTGTGCTTGTTAACCATGAAAACATTCAGTTTTTATCTTTAATCCATATTACCTACAAATCTGAAAATTTGGTAGATTTTTTCTCTACAACGCAATTAAAAACGTCCAATGTTTTTACTTATATGTAGGATACGGCATGATATGGTATGCTTTTACGCTAAACATTTATTACCTATACCTATTTTCCTACCAATACGAGTTAAATTTCACATGTTTATAACCTCTCACAAAACAGCAACAGATACTTATTCTTGATTGTAATTTCATTATTGGGAATATCTGCATATCAACATTAGTAACATAGTAGGTACAAACCTGTGTAATAAGACTAATAAGAATGTAACTACCTCTGTAATGTTGTGCCCTTTTTAACCTGATTGTGGCTTTAAAGGCCGGTCTTAACCCAATAAAGCCATAGGAGTGCGCGATGAATATATATGACTGTCAGTCAGTACTGCACTCTACCGAGCGTCTGTGCGGAACCGATGGCGGCGGCTTGTTGACAAAATTAGTAAAATTCACTCCTCAGTGTGAGGGAGCGATCAAGAATAGAGAAGAGAAATATTATAGAAAAACAAGAAAGCAATAAGTAATGCGTGTTATCCTTATCACTCTTTCTCAACTTCAACAAATAAATACCTAGTTAACAAAAACTGAATCAATACTTACACGCCCCAGCGACATGAATCTTCTTCATCCACGGATAAATAACCCTGTCCGTATTGTCAGAACATATAGACGAGTCGTCGTCTTCCACCGGCGGGCTGTCCAGCAGCAGCCGTTCATCGTCCAGCTCCGAGGCTGGCGAGCCTTCTCTACCCAGCGCGTGCAGCTTCCTCCCCGCTGGCGCAGCTTCCTCTATATGCCTCTCTAGTCTTAGACCAAGTTCCGCCAAGCCGGGTGCGACGTCGTTATGCGGCGCGTAGCCGTGCTCAGCGTCCGAAGGGTGCGACGGCTCCGGAGGCCGTGGAGGCGGCGCCACGGGCGGATGCTGAGGAATCGGGTGATAATAACCCCCATAGCCGTAGCCAGAACTCAGCTGCACCGGGGCATACTGGTGCTGGTACCCGTACTGCAAGTGCTGGTGCTGGTAGTATTCGCCCGGGGGGATGTAGTCGGCCTGGCTGTACTCTTCCGAGGGCGGGAACTTGGGGTCCGGCTGCGGCTGGTAACCGCCGTTCATGAGGAACGAGCTCATGGTGGGCGTGGTCGGCGCGCATCACCTCCCGGCCAACACGCCTGCTAATATGGCCGCCATTTATACGTTATCCAACGCGATTATAAAATTCTGCGCAGTTTTTCAAATACAACTGTTATGGTTCTTGGGTAATCGACTGGATTAAAAGATATTGGACCAATTGTAATTATCATTAACGCCACAGTAACTTCGAAAGGTTTAAATCACATCCGACGTGCGTAAATAGTTAGGAAAATATATGAAGAGAAAATATATAATCAACAGTTTTCAGTCTTCACACTACACTTAAAATCCAACTCACATCACATTGTTTTCTTCTTGTCGAATATTTACAACTCACAGTTTTCAAGTTCACTCAAACATTTCTGAATCACTGTTACACAACTTCAAAGTCAGTTTTGAAATGATGAAGTATTTTATTGCAGAGTCATTTGATTTATCACTTTTTGATAATAAACAATGCTGCCTCTCGCGACGACATTTTGAGACAATATACACTGCCCGACACGCCAGCGCACTCTGTCACTTTAAGGACTCCTATACATGTTCATCAATTTTTACATACCACCTTCCATTTTTAAGGCGGAGCTGTTCTTCTACTGTCTTACCCCAAAAAGTTTATACAAAAACCAACCTGAACACCATGTCATAGAGCCGATATTAAATTGCGGCTGTGCTCAGAAGCACCAAACCGCAACAGAAATGTTCCCCCTTCCACGCGTAAACAAGCCAATGCGTGCGAACGAAATAGAACAACTCGCTTACAATCCACGTTGAACTGAAACAAATATCTCGGTCTCCCTCGTTCAAACCAACGTTTGACGTGAAAGTAAGGGAGAGAACTTTAGTGAGCACTTTTTGCATAAAAGAGATTAAGAAGCTGTTTAATAATACAGAATGAACATGGTCTCTACTCCTAACGACATAGCGTTTTTAAATATTTAATATGCATTTCCTTTATTTTTCATTATGAAACTGCTCATTACTTTAATAAAGTGAGATATAATTAGATAAAAATTAATAGCTTGTAATGTATTGTATACTAAAACTGTTATTACCATATTTTTTATGATTCATTGATACTCGTACTCAACGCTTGGTGACAAACGAATTCTAAAGTAGGTAATGAAATTGGTGGATCCTGTTAATAGTATTTTTTATTTTTATTTTGCAAGTAGAGAAAGGTAAGTATAAGTAAGTAGAGACTAGAGGTAAGTAAGTCTAAGTTACTTACTTACTCGTACTTTTACCTACTATACTTTCTTACCTGTACTAAGATACCTACTCACCGTATACCTACCTAGATCTGGTACGTAACTCCTACCTGTAACCGAAAAGCCGAGCCTGAAACAAACTCACTTTGTCTTAGTGTGGCCCTTTTTAATATGGATAAGTATTAGAGGAATACCTATATTTTTTAATATGTCAATGTTTGGTTAGATTAGAGGTTTGGATAGAGTTTGTGGGAGAGAGACATTTTAAAATAAAGTGAGTCTCTTTCGGACTTGTTTTTCAGCTTCTCTATGATTAATTAAAAAACTATCTTGTGTTACTTACTACATAAAGTTCAATTTTATTTGTCAAGATTTTGAAAAATATCGGTCTATGTCTTTGGAGGTAAAGGTACGTAGGTACTAGACCTACCCACATTTAAAAAATGCTTTAAATTATTACACTGCCGTATTTCATTTTGATAAGTTTTTTAGTTGACTGTACCAAATAAGTGAAAAAAAAACAGTCATTTGTCGAAACCTACTTATTTGTGGCTTTAATTTTGTCTTCCAAACAAAGGAACGTGGGATCTGGTTTGGGGCTCGTATTGCTACCAACGCATCTTAGGTACATACCTATCTAGCAACTATCAACTGTAAGCCAAGCAAAAATTAACGACACACCAACTATTTATAAATCGGTGAAAATATGTATTGAAGTAACTCTAGCGCTTATAGGTGAGGAACAAATACAAATACTCTTTATTGCACACCTCAATTAAAGGATACAGTACAATACAAAATCACAGTAAGTAGAGGCAAACAACAGGCGGTCTTATCGCTAAAGAGCGATTTCATAAACATTTGGATACTAGGTATAGGTACCTGCTTGTACGGTCAGCTGCAGAGAAACCAACGCAGCCCCCCCGTGCATACAAACTTCTTTATGCAGGAGGAATACCTACCTTTCTCTTTTTTCTTGTCAGTCAAGAGCAAAAATATGTATCAAATTAGGTAATCCTATCATTATTTTTATTATTTAGGAACTGGAAAGGAAACTTAATTTGCAGCCATCATAATAGCCATGAGACATATTATTGAGTAAGTCGTGTGCACCCATATTTTTGCATTTAAGCGTATAGTAGAAATTATGTATTAGTTATGTAAAAATACTACGCAATTAAATAAAAGATTTAAAATGTCCGACATTTTATAAAACTAGTCATTGGACTTTGAATCTTCACGCTTGGACAGTAAAGTCGCTTTTTGAACGGCCTGATACAACTCGGACAGTTCAAATAATTTTAAGTATACTTACCTACATAATTTTGGGAGCAATTGGAAGATGTACCTTTTAAAGTTATCAACTCGCATCAGTGAGCCAACAGAAGAGAGCTCTATTACACTGTGCCTATCAGTATGAGTCAAGGCATACCTAATACGTATTAAACTGTAGGTAGTAGATACCTAAACGAAATCTGTTCTATAGTAAAAATGTTCTGTTTTGGCTGACAACAATTTTCGGAAACAACTCGGATAAGCAAATATTTTACCTACTCCTTTATTGCAAGGCTTTGAAAACTAGTTATAAATAGAAAAAAAAATAGAAGTAGAACAAACTTTATTTCGCATAATACATTTACATTTAATCAACAAATAAGTATATTAGACACACATACAGAGAGAGTTACTTAAGTATGAACTAAGTAGGAACAGATTGAAAAATTAGTGGCATTTCAATTCCAATTATTTGTTTTTGATTAGTTTTTAACATTTAATTTTTAATGCTTACACGAAGTATAAATAAATGAGGTCACAAAATGAGTAGGTACAATAAAATACCAATAATGTGAATTGTAAATTCAGAATCCGCTCACTCACTTCAAGCACTAAATGCCACTTCGAGCACATCACTAATTCCACATAATCCGGCAGCTAACTACACAAGAAAAACAAAAGCATACCTACAAGTCACGCCGCCTATCATGCCTTAAACCCGCGTAAGCATCGTACTACACTATCTAAGACCCACCGACAAGGGAGCCGGCCAAATAAACAAAAATGTCCGGTGATTTTATTGAATTAGACGATCACAATGGTAGGAAACTGCTGAATCATGGCAGCGGCTTCCAAACGGCTGCTACAAAAGGTGGGAACACCCGATCAATGGGAGTCTGATCAATAAATAGACAAGCGTCTTACTGACCGGAGCTGATTTGGGATTGAGCTTTGTTGTTCTGCTGAGAATGTCGAATTATGCATGTTTTGAGGTCCCTTCATTAAATTAACGTCTTTTGGGCGGTTGGCGAGAAAAAACCTTCGGAGTTTTGATTGGCAAGGGATTTGTGATGATCATTTCTGGTGTGGTAGTAGGTGTAGAGCAAACGTGATACACCTAGGCACATATCAGATTAGAGCACAACGTACCCTTGAGTGCCTTGTGAATTTCATTGAATATATCGATAAGCGGGCGTTGATCAGTCAGCATCATATAGTTAGTAGGTATAAGAGCATTGAGAGTCAAGCACTACTACTGCAGAGACTACTACTGTAGAGTTACTACTGCAGGAATAAGGTTGTGTTACGATATATTTCGCTATATTTTAACATCAGTCAAAGTGTATTAGTTTCTGTTTCAGTTAAATTTGAATACAGGGAGCCGATTTTTGAGTGTCGAACGCTTGACTTTTTACTCGAGATCTGTCAAAATACTATGACGTTTTGACAGATGTCGAGTGAACATTCGACCGTTCGACCCTCAAAAATCGGCCCCCTGCTAGTTCAAAATTAACTGAAACAGACACTAATTCGAAGAATGAATATTTGTACCTTCAAACACTTGACAAAGCAGAGACATTTCGTATTTTCTAAGACCAACGTATAAATGTTAATAAGTTTATTAAAATTTACTCATTCTTAAATATGCATTGGTCTTAGGTACTTAAATATGCAGACTTCTAAAATTGACCTGACAACCGCGGCCATGTCTCAAAGTTCGGCAAAATTGACAGTTATTTACCGTTTCTACGTGGAGTCCCTGTTTTTTCCCATGCCGCTAACTGGCTGCCGGCTCGTTGTCTGCTGCGCAAACTTAATCCAAGTTTAATGAACAGTACGACAGTCCCTTAATCAAACTTTGGATTTTCTAACTTCCCTGCTACGCTATTATCAACCCAGGCTCTAATGGACGATGAACTATAATCGTCTGTAACAACAAGTGAAAAAGACTTTTCGATTCTATTTTCTCAGCTGGAGAAAAACCTATTTAGTCGACTTTGATCGTATTATTTGTTTCTTGTTTTAGCTCGGAAGAGAGGAACTCGCTGGAACAAATATGATTTAATTTTAATTTTGTATTAAGCAGTACCTAACGCTGCTAACCCAAACTACAAATTTAGAAAGAAAGGAAATATTTAAAATAACATTCCGTCTCGGAACCAAAATTTTTAAATTTTTCTTTATTTCTAAATTTATGGTTTATTAAATTTATGAGTGTGTTAGCTCTTTTTATCCATTTATATATAGTGCCTAATAACCGGTCTACTAATACTTATTTGTAATTCATTTCATTCGGGTATTTACTAATTAATAGATTCTTTGAGCCTGAAATGAATGTTTATTTTGTCCGCTCTGATTTCCATCACTAAGAAAAAATATATATTAGGGATCTATAAAAGGCTTGTATGGGATCTATGGGTACTAGACGACCAAAGTTTACTTAATCTCAAAACTGATTTCCATGTAGGTTTATTTTTATCAAAACATTATTGACGTTTTTAACTCTACGAAGGCAGAAAGGTTCGCACAGCCAATTTTCTGTAATAGTAGGTTGCATATCCTATCTTTGTTAGCCAAGTGCCGCCGTTTTTTGCAACTGTGCCCGCCCCTCCGGCCGACGTTAAAATTTATGGGGTACATAAGTGTTCAGTTTCAAATGTGAGTGGGGAGCTCATATTGGTTTTTATGTTGTTTTCTATTTTCAAATATGTTTGGGTAACATGTGCAATCTGAAGTTTATAAGTAGTTAAGTACCTACCTGTTCAACAAAAGACATTACCTGTATGATAAAAAATCTTCACTTTGCCCGGTTTATAACCATCAATGACATAGACGACAATATGTATATTAACTGCTGAAGAGTCAGTCTTTTACACATGAAGTGCTGATGCATTGCATTTTCTTTTTCAAACCCCATCGTGTTGAGTGTCGTTGGATAGCTCTTTCAAAAATATTGTAAGGTTTCTAAAACCATTTTTTGATTCAAGAATCTGTTTGCGTGATATTAAGGTTTTATTAATCTGAAAGCGAAAGAGTAAACAACCAGTCTGGCAACACATTAACAACTTCTATTTGGTCTGGCGTTTTCAGAAACGTTAAGCCGAAAGTATAAGCTATGGAAATTAGTTTATTTCAACTTTTATAAAATTACTTGAATTTTCTGCTGGTTTCAGCAACTTTTAAAATCAGTCTGGCAGTGTTTTAGCAAGCAGTAAATAGTCTGGCAACACTAATACAAGATTATTTATGTTAATAATTCATGGAAAATAAAAAGAACAACTAGTCTTACTCAATACTTGTTGTGTAGTATTACTTAATATTGTTGCATTTTCACTAAATTTCAACCCCCACCCCTTCCAATCACAACGACTCTCAGTAGCCAGACTGGCATATTTATAGTCCGTATAGTGGTTTTTTGGTTAGCAACATGAAATTTGTGCGTAACTAAAAATATGCGAAAAATTGCACCCTGTCACGGTCTTTCCTTATTGTGTTACGTACTGTGTACAGTCACCATCAAAAGTAGCTACGCATACGAAAAGGTCAAATGCTCTTATTCCCTTACAATAAAGACTTTTGACGTCTTCATATGTGTAGTTACTTTTGATGCTGACTGTACACATATGCTGCGTTATATTCCAGTACATGTAGCCTTTCCAAAGCCGCGCTGAAGTTCCTGATGCGAACACGTCATCGTATTTCAGTTGTTTGACAGCCAATATTCCCCCTTCCTCCTGCGCCCTTTACGTTGGATGACGTCATCTGCCTGGGGGAATAAATTTAGCAATAAATCGAACGTTTGAGATGTTTGCAAATTAAAGGAGTTCTTTGATAGGAAAATGTATAATTTGCATACTTACTTTCAAAATAAGTGCCCATAGATAGCAATTTGAAATAATATTTTATGCAGATTCTAAATGTGTCCGATTTCTTTAATATATAGGTAGTTCAATTAAAACGTCCTACGCAGACCGACTATTATAAATGTTCGTGGCAATTTAAAATAAACATAGAGGTGAACATGGAACCTCCTCCTTTATTGAAGTCGGTAAAAATGGTTAGTGGTTTTTAATTCTTGGATGGATATCGAAGCGTGTTTTTGGATAACAATTTTGTGAAAATTATAAAGAAAAAGTCATTAGCTTATCCATTACGCAATGTCAAAATAAGAACTTAGGTTTGCGTGTGTCGGGTGTATGAAATAGTGGTCCAAAATAGTTGGATGGCCCAATTCTCACTTTTAAATTTATTGGAAAAACCTAGCTTAGTTATAGCTATTTAAAGCCTTGAAGTTACACTAAAACGTGTTTTTGATGACGGATCTTTCATCAAATAGAGTTCATATTTTGCCATTTTGTATGTGCTTACATCTCACAAAAACGTCAAATGTTACAGCGTCGAGGGGAAACGTTTGGTATTCTTGACTTGCTTCTCATCAAATGCCTTATATTTTCCGCCTTGCCAAGCAACTTTAAAGCTTAACTGTTCGAGATGTAGGTTGATTTTGGTGTGTGTAATGTTTGTAATTTATAGTGGTTTTCAGATGACTGAGCAGAAGTTTCATTAATCAGAAGATCGCGACAGTGCAGCGGCGCTGGCGTCGTGGCTCAATTTTTTTTCTCTCCTGCGCCCTTAGATTGGATATTGGACACGATTTCCTGTGGAGAGGGCAAGCTGGGTACTAATCAATAGCATCTACCCTGGAAATGGCACATGTGCACGCTACATCAAAGACGAGAATTGCTACAATATATGGACAGAAAATAAGAAACAGTATTGAGCGTATTTTCGTACCGGATGCCACACAGCGTATTGACAATGAGTATTTAGCTGAGCATTTTCTATACACATCTGTTTTCGGTCTAAACACTTAGTACTTACAATTTTTGAAACTACGAACTAGGGAAAAAAATAGATGTTTCAATTTGACCAAAGAAGCGTTAGAGTTGGATTTGAGTTAGAGTTTTCACCAGAGATTTAATCCATAGGTCTTCCTGTTTGGTCGATTGAGCCTTTAACAAACCTAGAATCCAACTCGAAATATTATTAATAAGTCTAATGATCTCGCATATAAACGGAAAATAGCCACGCTAAATATCTCATAAAGCTTTTTAAACGCAGTTTATCTCAACCACACCCGTTTATGTTAATGCTACGTCTGCTTAAAACTTTACCAAACCAAATCTAATATTAACATTACAAAATTACCATTTCAATGCATAATTTAACGCTATGTAGTCACTCGCGGTGTCTCCAGATAAATATTTCTGTTATCTCCACCCCTCAGTCACTCTTTGCACTCCATCCGCGAATAATCCCTCCGAGAATGGGGAGGATTGCTGTGTTTTTTCTCTTTTGTCGTTCGTAGATGTATCCCCGGGTGATAGGTATGTGGGGTGTTGAGTTAGGATCGTTTTATATTAAAGCTTATTTTCACCAAGCACTTTTGTATATAAGAAGGGTGTTGTTCGTATGTGTTGATTTTAAAACTAAACCTGATACTTACTATAGTCTAGCTATTAGATTATAACATTTTTCGCTTAATGCAACCGCAAAAGATTGTAGGCGTGCTTAGTCTGCCCACAATATGCAAAATCATTGTAACTTGTAACCCACAGTACCTAATCATAACTAGTTTTGATAAATATCTGACAAGACTCGAAACATGTTCCTATTATTCTGCTCTTATCTCCATTGAATTTCAAACCAACATAGAAATCACATTTAAACTTTCATTACAATGCAAAACAAACAAGTTTTTCTACTGATCAATCTAGCTGTGACAGTAACATTCTCAAATAAACTACAATTTCACAGTTACGAATGCATCTCACTTTCTACTGACAAACAGGCTGATCGATTGGGTGGAAAATCGGCCTGTATCGCCGTAAATATTTTGACACAATCCGAGCATCGTATTACGAAACAATTGCTTACCAAATATTTCAGATCGAGCTCCCTTTTGAGGGGCGTTCAAAACTTAATATCGAAGTTGGACAGCTGATAGATCGGTCTCGAGGGCATTGGAAGTGAACAGTAGCGTCTGCGATTGTTCGCGGGAAAGACAACTGTCCACTTGGGATATCAGCAAATGTGCACGTCATTCTATTCTACGGGCGATTGCTGTAGAATAGCGAGCCTGTTACTAGATAACTTCAAACGAGGTTGTCATCATCATCATTTTCGAAATGGATACGACGCCAGAACTAGGTCGTATGGATATCGAGCTAATTATAGGGTGCATTAAGATCATAAGCTGCTTCAATACAGTGTGTGCACATATTCTTATTATGCTGTGGCTATGTAATATTTGTAGGTGAGGATTACTAGCAAAGCACTTCTTAGATTTGTAAGTCAAGCTAAGACAATCATCGTGGGTACCAGTGGCGGAACGTCCATACAACTCGAATCCCACCGACTTGCCTAATTTTCAACCAGTCCAGGTTTTTTTACTACGGCTCATGAAGAATAAGAAAGGCAAATTATTTCCGGCTTCCTTAATAATATATTTGATGCGCCGCCACTGGTGGGTACCTACTTACAGCAGCAGTCATAAAGTTCAGTGAAACCCAGCCCAGTAAACTTGAGAATTCTTAATTGGTCTATTCACCTACTTACTCGACGTAGTCCAATTCCATGAAAGCCTATTTACCTCCTCGCTGGGTGCGAAGGTCCATATTTATATTTTATTAATAGCCTCAACAACATCCAAACTTACTTACCCTATTCTACGAATAATAACGGCACGTAATCTTAAATAGCTATCTCACACAGATTCAAAAATTAATTAACTCCAAAAATACATTTATTTTTTCGACCAAATCCCTCAACCGCTTCGCCAAATGCACGTCTGGATTGCATCAGTCGGCAAAAAGCGGCTCTGCATCGGAATGACTAATGATCTTCAAGCTCGGGGATTTCGAAAAATACCTCCTTTTCGTAGACAATGACAACGATTGAAATTTGGATAATTGAGGATTGAGCAAAACCTCAAAGAAGCCGCTTTCAGTTTTGGAAAATTTGCAACGCTTAGTGTTTTTACGAGGTTTGTGTTAGAAAGCGCTTGGGTTGTTCAATAATTTGCTTAAAGTGAAGATTTTAATACTGATTTGGTACGTAAGCGATATTAAAAATACGATGATTTTGGTTGGTGGCAGAAGTTACACTTTTTAGGTTTTTGAAACACATGCTTAATACGATCAAGTGTACAGATTAATGATTAGTATTATTAACCCATCCTAGCAATTGAAATAAAAGGACCATGAGGAAAACTCTATGTATATTAGTGCTCGACTATACTTACCAAAGTAGTATTTACGTAAGTACCTCCAAGCAATTAGGTAAGTTGTGTTTATGATAAAGTTATACGAAAAGTAACTTTGGAGTCTTTGGACAGAAATCATATTTTCAATGATTCGCCGAACGCCACCGGTGAATCCAAAGACTAATTTTGTATTAAACGTAACGCTGCTAAAGCGTTTAAATTCTTCCTTTAATTTGAAATTTGTAGTTTGCATTATAACAGCGTTAAGTACTGCTTGTGTTTAAAACAGAATCAATTAAGTAGGTAGTAGTAGTATGTATAGAATGGCGCATCGTTACCTACTAACGATTTCTCAATGTAATTGGAGACGTAAGTGCCGTTAAAGAAGCCTGAGCCTTCTAGGTAGATGTCGCTGTACGCTTCCCTAAAGCGTTGTAAGAGGGAACGGTTTATGAATTTGGGGGCCGAGCACGGTTGCTCCGATAGCTCAGAGGCTGAAGCAATTGGCCGCGTATGTCACAGCAGGAAGTCACATTTTCGAATCCTGTTTTATTTTTATTTATCCTATACTTTGAAATTTGTAATCCAAAGCCAATACAAGGAAATACTTACATAGAGAAGCGGCAGTCAAATATAATCATTACTTCAGCATTCAGTAAGTATGCATTTCTCTAGCTTTCCATCCTCGGCAAAGCGTTACATAAACTACTTCCACCACATTCCTCGAAATCTTTTCCCAGCTTTGTCAACTTCAACATTTATTCAACAATTTCAGTTCGAATATCCGTAAGCGGAACAAAGACTTCGGTACCTAAGCCGATCCTTTGCCGAGAAAAATAGTAGGAAATCCATTAATAACTGTCGCGGGCTCCTTGTTAGATGCATACAATACTTGGAGCTTTTTAAAAGACGTACAAAGGGGACTGGCTAAATTAAAAGTTTTTCGATACAGCGACATTGCAGACGGTAATTATTGTGCGCTACTGGTAATGGTAGCAGGCCAAGTGAGTGTAAAATATGGAATAATTAAGGAATGTAAGGTTAAAAGTGAAGCAACGAAACGAGGTCTAATAATAAAGTACTTAACGGAAGTACCTATTTATATGTTCTATTGATAAAATAGCTGACCCTAATGATCCGTGAACCTTCGTGCAACGAAATAAGGTCTAGAACAATGGTCAATTAACTGAATCGTCGATAGTACCTATCTAATGCCTGGTGAGTTTCACTAAATAAGTTGCCAAGCATATTGATTAGTATGAGTATGAGTATAATTTCCTGCCATACAGGCTGCTGCACAGGCCTAATCAGAACTCTAAGAGTCAGAGGACAGCAGTTGATTTATCCTTATACGTATCCTATCATCCTTGGCTCTTAAATTGATGATGATGATGATGATCCTATCATATAAACAAACTCTTTTTAAAGATGTTAATTATTATTACACTTCTCTCTAGGATTACAATACTTTGTGAATTTCTTTAATTACTTATACAACATTTTAAGTGATGATTATTGTGTAATCGTAGAGAAGTGTGATAATGATTAATGTCTTCAAGAAGAGTTTGTTTACATGATAGGTCACGTAAGGATGAATAGACTGTATTAATCGTTTATTATTAACCAACGTATAGGCCTACCATTTAACTCAGACGGTGCCTGAGCGGCGCGCGGCGCAAGAGGGGAGACCTCAAAGGGTAGCGGATGGGTAGCGAGTGGCAGATCCACGCTGCCTGTTAACTTAACCTTCGCAACATTCTTCCAGCGTCATTAATCTGCCGACCATACCAACTGCGTCAACCGGCGCAGGTTTGTAAAGACACATTTAAGTGGAAAAAAAATCAAAATTAATGACAACAGTGGCACCAGTAGGGCACAGTTGAATACTCCTTCAGGGGCCTACAATTCTCGCTCACGCTAAAACGTTTTCTACTGTCTATTCTTTACAAGTTCCGGACACAATGTGTCAAGGTTTGGTTAATAAGTACCAAGCAACCATCGAGTACTCTCTGACTGACAAAATAGAACGTCGTTCTCGTACCTAATTCTAACTTCGAGTACAATTTACCAATATCAATTGAGTTGGTTTCTTATATATAAGTAGGTACTTGACAACCACCTATTTCACCTTAATATTAGGAAAATACGTACGTATTTAATACTTACTTAAAATCGCTTAAAAGTATTTACCTAACTACCTATATGGCGCTGAGATTTTGCTGATGTCTTTGTTATACCACGAGGTTAGCAAACAAGAATCCTGCCACTATGATGGTAATGCTAAGCAAAGACCGACCGGCCTATGGTCATCAGACATAGCCAAAATTCAAAACATTTAACCTGCAAATATTTAGGCCTCAAGGGCACTTTTACAAGTCAAAATCTATCTGTATAACAAAAAATATTCAGTCCTTAAAAGTAATTATAAATAAAGAGTCATAAATAGGCCCTCTTTTATTTAAAGATTCGTTGTGTTCATCATCATCATCATCATCATCATCATTTTCAGCCTGCAATCGCCCACTGCTGAGCATGGGGGCCTCTCTTCGAGTACGCCACTCATCCCGGTCTTGAGCCAGTCTTATCCAAGAGTGACCCGCGATCTTCCTAATATCATCGACCCATCTAGCCGGTGGATGGCCGACGCTCCTTTTGCCATGAATTGGCCACCAGTCTGAAACTTTTTTGGTCCACCTGCCATCATTCTGCCTAGCAATGTGTCCTGCCCAACTCCACTTGAGTTTGGTAATGACATCTCCGACGTCACGCACTTTCGTGCGGCGTCGGATCTCGTCATTCCTCACTCGGTCTTGCAATCTAATGCCGAGCATGGCACGCTCCATGGCTCTCTGTGCTACACGTATTTTGTGCACAGCCTCATTCGTAAGCGTCCATGTCTCGGCACCGTACGTCATGGCGGGCAGGACACATTGGTTAACGAGGCGTTGTGTTCGTTGTGTTAACACCCGTTAATACGGTTCCCAGTACGGCGCAAGCACAGATATTGTGACTGGATAGAACCTGTGTCATCTAGTGAATCTGAACACACTGCCACTTATACCACATTTAAACCATAGTTTTTATTTTTATCTTGAGACAATACATTCGCTCTCCGGCCACGCTTCCTACAAGCAAATTGTTTGAACTTGAAAACATGCTGGTTGCTGGCAGCGAATACTTAAATGTAAGTGAAGCAGTTATAATCATTCCAAGAAGAGTTTACAAGGAATTCGTATACATGTAGAAACTAACCCATCTGACTTTACTTTCGTAATAGTTACCTAAGCATTCTCAGGCGCTCGGTTGTTTTATGCGTCAAACGCAAGCGTTCCATATAAATAGGTACGTTGCGTGCGTCAAACGCATTGCGTTGAATGGATTTATATGGAAACGCATGCGTTTGACGCATAAAACAACCGAGCGCCTCAGTGCCATTCTCACGAACATATCATATCTAACTAAAAAACACAAAAACTGTTCACCATATACGATGTGAGCTAAATACGGCGATACCAATACAATAACAATCCAGGAACCAGATCTCATGACCCGAAGCCCACGCTACTTGATTGACTTATCTTTACTTACATCAGCCTTCCATTACTTCCCGACGTCGACTTGCGTACTCGACCGTCCGTCTCTTACAACAAGAACCAGACAGTAAAGGACAGAGTGATCGATGTTAGACGTAAAGGTGTATTTTAGTAGTTTGTAGTTGCAAGTTTGCGCGGAGGCGGTTGGCTCCAAATCACCAGGAGATAAAATCTGGAGGAGTGACGAAGCCGTGACGTCGTGACGCGATCTTCTGTCAATGATTTGACGAGGGCCAGCGTTCTTGACGGTCAGGTTGGGTTTTACAATTAAATGTGATTGGTAGTTAGTAGTTATACTAAGATAAAGATATAAGTTAGATTTGATGTACATATTGAAGTGGATCAAAAATCATTCTAAAGAACAAAAAAAAACCTTTGACGTGATGACGCTGTTTTATAATAATCTAATTATGCGCACTATAGCACAAATATGAGTAAGTACTTATTCAATTTACCAAAGTTCTTGTATAAACTTTGGAGGAGCCAAATACTACTTACTACTTAGGTAGTTTACCGTCACCACATAATAAATAATGAGAATATTTTCGTTCGTCGATCTACCATTTGAATTAAAACCAAGCAATGCTTTATTACTACCATAATAGGCTCTGTTTTCACCGAAAAATATAAATTAGAATTATGATCTAAACGGAAAATTGGATATAATTTCTAAAACAGTAACACGTTCACAATATCGACCGCGTTTTAATTACTCAAACAGCGTAATCAAACTGAGACCTTGTGACCCGTTTTAAAAGTTCGATACGTCTCAACGAGGGGAGTGATAAATGGTAAGCATCAATCAGACGAATTTAGTGCAAATTTTCACCCGCACGGGGAATGGGGGCCGGTTTGTCTCGAGTCTCGAATGATAAAATGATTGATCAAGCTGCAGCTAAACTTTGCTTGGATTTTTACTCTTCAGTTTTGGGAAGTTTTAATTGAGTTTTATGACAAAGATATTGAAATATAGAATGATGATATTTTAAGATTTTATAATGTGTTGTACGACTTAGTAATGTATTGCTAAAATGTTGCTCACGCGGGACAAAGGAAATGGCTCGTATTTATATGCATGATTTTTATCTCTCCATTTTTCTATTGTCATTCAGTGATAATGGCCATAACAGTCGTAATTTAACATACTATATATATTTAATTTTTAATAATTTCTATTTTCATATTTGCAGGCTCTTGGGGCTCTTGGTCACCATTTTGTTTTATAATTAAATTAAATTAAATATACGTTTATTTCCGATAACACAAGAGATCCATATGAGTTGTATTGTACACAAAAATTAAATTAAATTAAAAGAAAATAACACATAGGTAATTAAATCATGATACGGACTTTTATACACTAACTAGATTTTACCCGCGACTTCGTCCGCGTAAACTTCCACTCCCTATTTCATCCCTTTGAGAGATGATTTTCGGAATAAAACGTATTCTATATGTTTATTGAGGCTATAGACTCTTTGTATGCAAAAGTTTCATCGTAACCCGTTCAGCTTATTTTGCGTGATGTAATAACAAACATCCAAACATCTAAACTTTCGCATGTATAATACTAGTAGGATAATTATCCTTAAATATAACTTATTCCTAGTTTTGTGACACTTCTACAAAATCGAACCAAGTTATTCTTTGTCAATGTGAACTGTCTTCTTGGAAATCAAGCACTTTAGGAAGAAACTTTTAAGTGAAACATTCATTGTTAAGTGGGTGGGAAATTCGAGTCGACGCGAGCTACTTGAGGGTCCTGTGTAATCGATGCCTCGAAGTTGGAAAAGGAAGAGAACGGGGCGACTGAACATCTATGAAATCGAGAGATTACGAAATGAATTGAATGATAATATTGCTCTTAATAGTTTGCTTTTGTAGTGAAATAGTCATGCTCGAATTAAATTAAGTAGTAAATGTAATGTAGCTAACGCAAGTGTTCATTTTACTTTTTTATTTTTGTAATTTTGGGTATTTATTACTCCGTATCATGTCAAAGTAAAAGGTACACTTTTAAGTGAATAGGTCGTTATGATAGTTATCTTATTATTATGTAACAATTTGCTTCTAAAAAGAAGTGACTCACAGACTTCTTCTTCCTCTAACTCAAACATTTTTCTAAGCATAGCTGCAATAGCTACTTATAATATACATACAGTCTTATCGAACGAATTCGACAGCCAACAGCGCCAAAAAGCATTTTTAACATTCATCTCTGTATTAGGCTTTTGTTATTTTGTGTAGAACTATACATTACTTTTTATATCTATGGCTTATCTACAAACTTTTTAGTTCTCACAGTCCAATACTCGCTAAGAACTTGCGTGGGAACTATGCCTTGTCCCTTCAAATAAAACTATGATTATAAACGTACCATCCGATCGAAAAATAACCCAAATGTATTGACAAAAAAATGATGGGAGTATGAAATGAACTGAATGTTGTTTTGTGATATAGCTAGGTAGTGATAAGTGAGTGCCTTTAGGTATAAGTACTTGTTTTACTGAGAAATCACATAAAACATATTAATACTATTTGTGACCCGTAAAAACGAATCGAACTACGTCACTAAAAGTAAAATATGAATGACGATAGAAAATTACAGCACTATTTTTTTTACCTACCTAACTAAACGTCAGTTTCGCCTATTAGAGCATTTGAACGGGTTATGTTAATCCATCTTTATTAATATCACTGATAAGACCGTAATGAAAACAGTCGTCTCTCACATTAATAACGTTTATCAGCGTTGAAGACCGCCGATCGGCTACCGTGGAGACACTTTTAGTTCCAAATATAGATATGAAGCTGATAATACCGAATAAATGTTTATTGATTTTCATCCCATACGCCTTTATGTTATTTTTATACTAAGTTGGTGGCAAACGAGCGCCTAATGCTAAGTGGTAACCGTAACATATGTGGGTGGACGCCTGCAATTCCAGGGATGAAACAATGCGCGTTGCCGACCCTTTTTCGGTTGAAACCGCTCAACCTATCTCACTGTAGCGCAAACTCGTGGAGTATTCCAGTGTTTAAGCCGCCCGCTTGGCCGTGTCGGAGGTTTCCCCTGAATTTTACTCAGGCCTCTCTCCAACCGCGCACTCCTATCGGCACAGCCGGCCGGAAGCCACAGTCAGGTTCAAAAAAAAAGTTGCTATGGATGCGTCTGATATCCACCAATTTTATTCATTGGTCTACATAGCACTGGTAGAAACGGGTTCAACTAAGCTATGTTTTTTATATAGAAGGATGCGTGCTGTGGATGCGTGCTATAGATGGGCATTAGTGGAAACGGTTACATAGTTTCGTAGCTTAGATTTCATATACTCTCAGCATAGCTACATAGCACATGTCTGATTAAAAGGCACCAATAGGACTTGAGTTTCAGCATTGCCTGTCCAATGCTGACGACTTTCTTCGTATTGCCAATGTAAATATCATGCGTCAGGCGAGTCATTATAAACGTGCTGTATATTGGTACAGTCCGTGAGCACTTAGAACAAGTCTTAAGAGGAATGCCTAGCTGCGATTTTCCCATACAAACGCTCTCGACTGTTTTCTCTCTGGTTTTTGAACCTAGAGCAATGATTTTTTCAAATAAGATCAATATCATCAATATCTATGCCGCTACGTTTTGTTTTTTTGGATATTTTTATTTTAAAGAAAGTTACAGCCCTCCAAAAATCGCAAAAACGGCTTAGTTGAATTGGCTCCATAAAAAGGCGCAGTATACAAATATGACAACAAATATCCAAAAAATCAAAACGTAGCGGCATAGATTAGTTCTTGCTCTTGCAGTTTCCAAAATTTTATAATGATTGGTTGCGTTTTGGATGAGGAAACAGTCGAGAACGAAACCTCGATTTTTCAGTTTTTTGCAAGGGAATTTTAGTCCGAGCTGCAGTTGTCCTTATCGCACGAATTCGTGGCGGAGTCAGTTTCTAAATATACGTACACAGAAGGAATAGGGATGGGCAACAATCGTTGACATATATTGTCGATACGCTAGTGGTGAAAAATTATCGATAAATTATTATTACCAGAAAAGTTATTAATCACAAGAAAAACCCTGAGTCACAATGGAAGAATATTGAATAGAAAGGTGACCTGGGAACCCTTGTCTTTGATATAGGAATAAATGCTACTTAGTTAGTGGTAAAGTTATTAACGAATCATAGGTTTTTATAACCCACTAGCTTTTGCCCGCGACTTCGTCCGCGTAGAACTCGTGGCGATTAAGAGTAAGAAAAATGTCATGTAATAGAAATAAACTTAATTTTTTTTATAGATCTACATATTATATAATAAAAAAACTGACTTCAATGGGGGAGACCGGTGAAAGATGATTATACTTAGATGGTGCACTCTTAAATTCCATACAATGAAATAAAAATCTACATATTACCTAATATAATAATAAAAAAAAAACCGACTTCAATCGGGGAGACCGGTGAAAGATTATTATACTTAGATGGTACACTCTTGGATTCCATACAATGAAATAAAAACCGGCCAAGTGCGAGTCGGACTTGCGCACGAAGGGTTCCGTACCATTATCTATAAAAAGGCAATAAAAAAAATATGTTTGTTGTATGGGAGCCCCCTTAAATATTTATTCTATTCTGTTTTTTAGTATTTGTTGTTATAGCGGCAACAGAAATACATCATCTGTGAAAATTTCAACTGTCTAACTATCACGGTTCTCGAGATATAGCCTGGTGACAGACGGAGAGCTGAGCATTAGTAATAGGGTCCCGTTTTATCCTTTGGGTACGGAACCCTAAAAATGGCTATAAGTATGTTTATAATGGTAGAAGAGTAAGTATACGCTCAATTCATCATGGAATCCAACACCAGAACTCAAGTTTGACAAAAATGTAAAAAACAAAAATATACGTGGTTGAAGAGTTCCATTCTGATCATCATATACTTACATACAGTTCTACTTCATCAAATGTCAATTTATTTAAATGTACATGCCTGATTTGTTTGTTAAAATACTAAAATGTGTAATGTAACTTATGTATGCCTTTAACATTTGAGGAGTTCCCTCGATTCCTCATGGATCCCATCATCAGAACTCGAGCTTGACAAATGATTGTCTTGTAAAACTAACTTTGTTAAGCAAACACAGCAAAGAGGACAATTCGCCAAACGTGAACTATGCGTCGTTGAAGAGTTCTGTTCTGATTCTGAACATCATCGTCAGTCCCACTTCATCAAATGTCACATTCTTGTATGAAAATGCTTGATTTGTTGATAAAAACACAAAAATCACTGTATGTTTGCCTATAATATTTGAGGAGTTCCCTCGATTCCTCATGGATCCCATCATCAGATCTGCATTTTGATGAACCGAATTGAGAACATCCTCTTTTGAAATCTTGAAATGGGTTCAAAAGAAACCCATACTATAAAAGAATCACACATTGCGCACGTGAACTTTCAACCCTCGCTTAAACCCTTTAGGGGATGAATTTAAAAAAAATGCCATAATCAATGTTTTTCACTATACATAAGAAGCTTGTGACCGAAGTTTCAAACTTCTTACTTGAAAAACAACATTTTTGTCATACAAACTTTCATCCCTTTTTTGAACCCTTTAGGGGATGAATTTTTATACTCAACTCTATATCATTTATCTTATTTTTTAATAAGTAACCTTTGTACAAAGTTTCAAGTCTAAGACTTTCCAAATGAACGATTTCCACACAACGGTTCAACCCCTGTTTCACCCCCTTAGGGGTTGAATTTCGAAAAATCCTTTCTTAGTACACGTCTACGTACCCTAAAGAATATATGTTCCAAATTTCATGGTTATATCTTCAGTGGTTTAGGCTGTGCACTGTCTGTCAATAGTTGTCTAAGTAAGGCAAGTTTTATATTTTAGCTAACCAAAAAAAAAACAATATTGTTATTTGTTCTTATTTCTGTTTATTATTTTGTTTAGATGTGTAAAATAAAGAGAGATATACATATTTTTATGTCACACCTGGCCATAAAGCGGCAATTACCGCACGCTCCGCGCGCGTGAAATCCCACTTCCTGGCCAGGGGGTGACATAAAACTTTGTACTTAACACGGGCGGTAATAAAGAAAGCCTCAGATCGCATATTTATCGCCCTTGCCTTCGGCTCGGGCGTCAAATACCTGCGATCTGACACATTCTTTGTTTTACCGCCCTTGTTAAGTAATGTACTATTATGCCAAGATAAAACGCTATTATTTTCAATATGATATTGCTAAGTATTTCAAGTTGATAAAGTAAAAAAAGTTTAGGCGTTATTTTATTTCATTTTCCTATTAATATATTGACGTAAATAAACATTTATTATAAAAGCATTACATCAATTTACTTGGTAAAAAAGCAAAAAGTTCTGTCAATCTCTGGATTTGAACCATGAACCTCTTGATTGCGTGTCAACCATGTTAACGTCTGAGCTAAAGTGGATTCATTTTAGTTGACGAAATTATTGTACAGTTTTCATAAAGTGCTCAAGGGGGGACTTTTTCTATGGTGTGATCTGTACCTACAGCCTAATTTATCGTATGCTGGGTCAGTAAGTAAATTCGCGGGCTCGCGTCTCGCGCCTGTGTGCGTGCGCTCACACATAGACAGCGCCCGCTCCCGCTCCCAGCAGCGCGACAGAAACATTATGTCAAAAATTCAAGATTTGAAAAGTTGGTCAGCTAGGCATTCCTCTTAAGTTTCAGATGAAATCGTGAATTTTGGTATAAGAACGAGTACCTACGAAAGAGATCTCGGTTACTGGTCGGTTATTGCTCATGAACAGTAACAAATTCCTTAAGCCGAAGTATTTTCCGAGGACACTCGTCATGCCACGCCTTGACTCGTGTAGGTCCTGATAAAACAGTTTTAGGTAACTGCCTATTAAAAATGACTGTCATAAGCTATTAATCAATGTTCGATAAGGAACTCAAATGGGCGGTCTGTGTTGTAAGCCAGGTGATTTATTTTATAAGTCCAAATGTTGAACAGTTTCTCCCGGCCAGCTTAGATAGGCCTTTTGACTTCGTGCGTTACCGTTTTGGAGACCAGGTGAAGTATGGATAGAGAGGAGGGAGGAAGGTATTTTTATTTGGGAGCGTTATATTGGCGATAGCCGATGTCGATAGCCAGCGTTGTACCGACAACGTCATATGGACAATGGGCAATACATTTATCGGGGCAGCGCATGATTTTCCTTGTAACTTCGACAAAGGTAAAGAGATTCGATCGTGTGTCCATTCATGAACTCATTAGTATTGAGCAGATAGGTAAGTGTTTTAACCAATGCCTTTGTTGTATAGTATACTGCTATTTAATAACTTATGCAGGGTTCTATTCAATAAAATCATAACTTGTGTAGTCATTAATATGAGTTTCTGGTTGAGATCTGATATACAGGTGTACCTATGTACTTGTACCTAATGATGGTAAAATGGAAGCACTACATAATATTTAAATGTTACAATTCGAACAACCAAAGAAGTATTAACATGAGGTACCTATCTACAATTAATTACTAGATTTGATAAATATTATACTCTATTGCCTACTTTAACAAAGTAAATCAGGGCAAATAAAACAACACCAACCCTTTTCTACCTTCTCCTATAGAACATTTACCATGGCCAACCAACCAACACCATTTTTATTATATTAAACGTTTTAGATATGTTAACGCCATCTAGTGCCGAGTAGCAAACACGTCACGTGAATTGTCAGCTCACGCAGTGGTCTCGTTTAGTTCCTTACTTGCTCACGGTACCACGTAGCGTTACGTTGGAGGAAATATTTGAAAAAAGTTTACGTCGAAATCCGTTACGTGGCGCTTGTAGGTACTCGTTGCACGATGCAGGGATAGATTTCGTATTTTAGTCGAAGTCATTTTGTAGATAGCTTGAAACAATTTACTTATATCGCAAATTATATGATACAGCCCCTATTTGATGTTATTTGTCGTATTTAAGCTTCTAGGTACTATATCAGAAGTATTATGATGGTTTGATTTCGAATAAGTACTAAAAGCACAGCTGTGCCTTTTAAAATCATACAATACAATACAAATAGGTATCTACTCTTTATTGCACACCTCATTTAAAGGACGCAGTAGTACAGCTCAAAATCACAATAAGTAGAGGCAAACAACAGGCGGACTTATCGCAAATCATATTATTGTGATATCACAATTTAAAGGAAATTAAATAATAATTCCCAGGATCTACTACACAAATATTCTGCGCCATAATTCCATTCATTTAAGAATGATATCGCTTTTGTTTTATGTATCTGCCACTCTGATTTGAAATTAGTAGGAAACCCTTTTAGCTAAGCGTGCAATTTTCAATGATTTTTCTTTACATTGCGGGGTTTGATCGTATTCATCTTACCTCGGTAGCCCGTAGCCCCGCAATGCATTGCATGCAAGTTCTTGCTAATGTAAATCGGCCTTTTTATTTACGATTTGTAGCTATCCAAAGGCTCATAGCCTCGAATATTGTTTTGTTTATACGTTAAATATTTAAATCCCTGTCCATTAGTTCTCAGTGCTTCTGATTAAGTACTCACCATTTTTCTTATGTAATTCAAACCGGAGCCAGATTTTAATTCTTAAAATAGGGTACTTACATACGAATCCACAGGACATCTCAGGTCAAGTTATGGCTACGAAAAAAGTATATAATTGCGGATCTATCTTTAATCCGCAGTGAACGGTCCAGGGGAAAAATGATGTTAGATTTATATTTTTACGATATATTTTATTTATTTGTAAGCGTCGTTTGTAAGTAGGTATTAGTAACAAATATACCAGTTGTTTAGGTACCGACTATGAATTAATTTTCACACTTGACACTTCATAGTGGATATCGAGATTATTAGTAGATCATTGGACATTCAGGATCAAAATCATTATGTAGGTCACCATCGATACCAAATAATTGCACATTTACGAATCCTTTTAGTTACGTAATGGCTTTTTATTTTCCATATGAGGTCTGTTATACTATACACTCACGAGCAAAAATAATGCATACACTTTGTATTTTATAATGCATACACTTTCCATAGGAAGTGTACCCGTTATTTTTACTCTAGAGTGTATTTCGCATGATCCAGTATACTTGTAGTAATATGAAATGAATCTGCGATCTGAAACGAGGTATACTTAAAATCATTTCAGTTGAACGAATTGCTCCAAAGCAATTCCTTCAAAAAGCTACTTTACCGTTCAGACAATAAGGTTCAAAATCCAATAACATTTCACTACAAATACGTTCAACAAAAATAATTTTAACCATACTTACCTACCTACTTTAGATTTATTTTATATCTTGTTGATTTGAATTTATTTCGCTTGATTAAAGCCCCTTTTACACCCATATGCAAGAATTCCATATATTTATACATTCCGCTGCTCGACAGACTGGTAAAATCAGGCTTTAAAAATACATTCAATTAATTTTATATGTAGATACCTATTTAATTCTGGTATCAACACTCTAATCTTAGGGAATCGAACCCTTTATTGAAATGTACCGTTGGGTTTTTCTTTAATTAAACCGGACTATGGAAATAGGTTGATATGTGGGTATTAATGGTATATTTCTACTAGCTATATATTCATAGTTCTACTAGCAATTTAATCACTTTCAGTTTTCTGATGCCAAGTATTATGAATATCCCTGTAGTTTCGACTTAGCATTACAAGTATTATTTTAGAAAGCCTATAGCTTCAAAGAGAGGATTAATAATACCTACTACCCAGTTATATCTTAGTGTTATATAATTTTATTATAATTTAATACTAACTCAAAACGGCAACAATGTAAATAAGTGACTAAAAAAAAGTTGAACAGAAATTATTTATTGTTCCTTATAAAATAAGCACAAACTTTACTATATTACGGATTTTTATAAAAGTAGGTTACAGTGCAGATCATAAATATTTCACATCACTAACACACATGAAATATAAGTATATCAATAAAGACTGTATGCGATAACACCGCTCACTGATTAAATAACATTACATGCCTTAGAAGAATTCGGTAAATTATGGACATTGCGTTACTTTCAGAATCCAGGTTAATATGAGTATTATTATTACGATAGTACCTTTTGGGATTCATAAAACAAGGGTTCGTGAGATACTAGATCATTTTGTTAATATAATACCTAAATGTACCTAAACAATAATAATACAGAGTATACTGACAGTAATTAGTTTTATGTCACACCTGGCCATAAAGCGGCAATTACCGAACGCTCGGCGCGCGGGAAATCCCACTTCCTGGCCAGGGGGTGACATAAAATTTTGTACTTAACACGGGCGGTAATAAAGAAAGCCTCAGATCGCATATTTATCGCCCTTGCCTTCGGCTCGGGCGTCAAATACCTGCGATCTGAGACATTCTTTGTTTTACCGCCCTTGTTAAGTAATGTACTATTTCCAACTCGCCCATTGTAAAAACAAACTGGTAGAAACCAGTTGTAATAAATTTAACGTAAAAATGCTACACAGTTTGGCTGATGGTCTGAGTTAAATTACTCGGACCAGCCATAAATATAAATTGTTCGTAGCTAAACAAAAATATAACAAACGCATTACACTGCTTTTTTTGGGCATTCGTGTAAGTATTTGTGAATTGTTAAATGAATCTTGAGTTTATTAGTAGGTACTTGTTGTTTTGTGGTTACACATATAAAACAAAATGTATACAAATAAATGGAACAGTTTAAAACATCTAAAGCTTGCGTATATACAGGTATATAAAATAGTAACACAGCGCGAAATCTATTGTCCAAAGCAGCATTTTAGGTACTGAGTAAAACCAGGCTTCACAGAGCCAGTATATGGCGCACTTAAACTAAGAATATCGTCTGCTACTAAAGTCTCATGCCGAGTTTATTTTTCAGTCTGGACGTCGTTAAATGGAGATGTTTCCCAACATGTTTCAATAAATTAAGTTCCGAGAATTTTCAAAGCATTATCAGGGTTATGTGGGGGTACTTTATCTCACGAGTGCAGGTTAGCCATATTTGTAGTTGTGACACATACGAGCACATAAACAATGAAATCTCATAGCTCCTACGCTGCCGTACACATAGAAAATGTGCATGTATAGCTCGTCACACAACCATGTGATGGCTCACCCGCGCTCCTTAGGTAAAAGTACTGTAGGTACATAAGTAACTAATATTAATTAATAAGACGAATATGGTTTTAAACAGAATTTTCTTACTTATATCATATCAAGGTATTTTTCAAGTAAAATTATTCATTGATGACCATTTCTTCGGCACTCCGCTTTCTCGACGTGAGTAATCAAAAAGAACGTAAAACATTATTTTTATATTTCCTTTAAATAATAATACCTAATTTTATTTTACTAAACGGTTAAAACTCACGTATTGCTTGTCAGTGTGCAATCGGCGCGGGTCGTAGACGCACTCATCCTGAGGAAGAACTCCCGAAGAGTTCGAAACATGTCGCCCGAAGTGACAATTAATACGTGTGAGTTTTAACCGTTTAGTAAAATAAAGTTATAACATGTCTCACGAAAGTTTAAATTCAAATAATACCTAATGTTATGACAGCGGATGCTACTATTCCCGCGGTGTAATGATGATGCACTCGAATGAACCACTCAGTTGCATTACTTAGTGAAGCTGACAGTAAAAGCTTTCACAGTTGTGATGGTTTATTGATATGGGGACTACTTTGTATTTTACTTTTAAATAATGTTCATGAGCTAGAATAAAATAAAGAGTGCTGCATCTAGAAATAGCGATATCGTTAAACTTTAAAAAGAGCCATATTTATTTGTTTCGGAGCAGCTCAGTAAAATTTTTAATTAGTCTTTGGTCCTAAATGGTCTAAGATACGGTATATATGAAAAACTACATTATCTGTTATTCGATAATGACATACATTACATGTTAGACAATATATAGATTGATAAATCGCACAGGCAGTGGCCTACTTGAAACCTTGACTGACGCTATTAAAAAATAAAAACTTCTAACTTAACTATTGACTTTTTTGGGTCAACTGTTATATGAGGGTTCATGTGTTATTTTGGTAAAATTCGAGTGCTAGGTGAAATACCTAATATGACATATGGAATTGGAAAATATTGGGTAGCTTACTGTCAGCCTGGACCACCATGGGGTTGCCAGGATTTAAAAGACTCTGCGAGTAGAGTGAAATGAGGGCTACCGCGTATGTATTCGCCGCTATAGGCGCTAGCCTGATGTCAGTCCTCCGAAATGTCAAATTTCATAGTTTGTGGGTGGGTTACGCGGGTTTATTTCTAATTAGATTCATATGGTGATTATTTTGCAATATCTGAGATTAACAATTTCAGTGCTTTGCGTCAATTTTATCGTACGTAAACTTATGTCATACTTTTTTCCGAACAAAACGGGACTGCGCTACAATACGGGACGTTCGATAAAAATATTTACGGTGCGGTTTTAATGTATGAAAGACGATTTGAACGTAAATTTGGTTTTTACTAACGCCCATTATCCTAATATCCTAATCCTAATAATATTATAAACGTGAAAGTTTGTGCGGATGTATGAATGTATGTATGTACGTTCCACTTAATCTCAAAAAGTACTGAACGGATCTCTATGAAACTTTCCAGTAGTGTTGCTTAGACATCAGAATAGGACAAAGGCTATAATTTATTTCAAAATTCATCCCTAAAGGGGGTTAAAAGGGGGTAGTCATTTTGTATGGGGAACAAAATTATTTTTAAGATAGAAACTTAAAACTTCCCTAAAAGACTAAGAATCAAAATGGAAGAAAACTGTTTTCAGCGTTTTTCGAAATTTGCCCTCAAAAAGGGTGAAACGGGGGTTGAAAGTTTGTATGAGGAGCATTTTTTTTATAAAACGAGGAGCTTGAAACTTCGTTTGTAGACCTAGAATTAAATACTAAGGAAACTAATTTCAGCGTTTTTTGAAATTTACCCTCTGAAGGGGTGAAAAGGGGGTTAAAACATTGCCAGGGCAACCTGATTTTTTTAAAGTGAGTGACTTCATAGGCACTTGGGGAGACTCTCAGTTTAAAAATAAGAAAAGTGATTTCAGCGTTTATGAATATTCATCCCTTAAGGGTGGAAAAAAGAGGGTTGAATATTTGTATGGAAAACGAATAATATTCGAAGCCTCGCTTAGACAAGAGAAATGTCGTCTGTAGTAATATATAGAGTAGGTAAGTAGATCAAAGCATTAGGTAGCAAAACTAGACTATCCGTGCGAAGCCGGGGCGGGCCGCTAGTAACCAATACGTGAGTAATACGGTGAGCACAAAAACGGTAGCCCTCATTGCCGTCATCTGTTATTTATTAAATTGTGGTATGAAATGAAAGGTTATTAAGGACCCTATCCAATGGTGTTAGGTTGCCTAGAAAAAAATTGGACTCATAAAAGGTTGCCGAACGAAGGTTTTTCAAAGGCGGTCCCATCAACACTTAGAAAAAAATTGATATTGATATTGATTATTTATGTTTTTATATTGTTTGTTTTTTGTCCTTCGTGGCTTCACGTGGTCCCAAAGGAAGACCAGCGCTAGCCAATGGCTAGCACGATGCTGATTTGGGGCCATTTCGTGGCTATGTTCTATATTGTGGTGTTGTGTTTATATTTGTACTATATTTTGTGCCACGAATAAATGTTTTTCTTCTTCTTCTTCTTCTTTCTTCTTCTTCTATGAGCTCGGTGTTATATTAATGCCATCTTTTTATGGGTTTGCTTTGTATGGTACGTTTTGTATAACCTAACCCTTGGTAGTTTTTACTTTTTGGATCTTAAACTAAATGTGAAATGATGGCGATAAAGGTATGTTTGTATTGTTTTGTAACAATCCGTATCTACTAGGACGAATATAAATATTGTCTTTGTGTTGCTTTATTACTAGGAAACGCTGAAATCTTTTTGCTGGCCAAATTTGTATAGAAATGTTACAGTATTTTTAAACCTAATTATTTGAACGGCAAAATAGCTTTTTGATCGAATTGCTTTGATGCACCTCGGCCAACTGAAACATAAGTACATACAACAAACTGACCAGCGAGGCTAGCATAACTTGACGCTGCGGCGCCGGCGCGAGAAGAGATACATCTAGGTACCTTCCAGTTTTCTATTTGCACCATGCTGCTGAGACAGAAGCCGCAAGTTTCTTTTGTAACTGGGATTACGATTAAATAAGAATAAATAAATCTTGATCTTGATTGATCTTTGTCTGACTTGATGGAAAGAAAAGACCCAAGATGGGTAAGTATTTATCATCTGCGTGAGCCTGCTGATGAATGCCAAGTAACGTAACTGATTTATCTATTAATAAATTCAAGAATTGTGTAATGCGTAAACTTATATCGAAAGTATATTATAGCACAAAAGACTACATGAATGATAAAACACCGTGGGTATAATTGTGGTTGAAATACTAATAATATTTTAATAATTATGACGTTACATCTTAATGATTTTAGATTTTCCTTTTGACATTCAGATTTTATTCTAGAAACTGTCTAGATTATTCTATTTTTTATATGTTTTTATTTTACTTATTGACGATCTTTTTGTGAATTTGTTATATTCTGTTTGATAGATTACAGCAATTCAACTTCTTTTTAAATTATAATTGCATCAATAAATTGCTCTGAATAATTCGATTCAAACTATGTAATATAAACCTGACGATTTAAAAGTGCTTGAATTAAGAATATTTTGAGTTTGAGTTTGAAATATTGTATAAAAGATAAATAGTACGAGTAAGTGTTAAGATAAATAGGTGTCTGTACAGTTTATGATAGCCTCCCAAAGATTCTCATACACAATCAATAATCAAATAAATTTTCTTCGGTAGTTTTCTTTTTTTCCATAATGTTGAGAGCTGAACAAGTAGCGAGGTCTTCCAGCCGTGAGATACCTGTAGAGACGAGCTTCTGATGTGGAACTAAACTACAAAAGCCCGGATCTACAGGGTAGATCACGAATGTGCCATTATATGTTTCAATCTTCTTTTCATTATTCTGTTTTCGGTCTTCTTTTTGTGTTCAGCTGCTTTCGGATTGATTTTCTTATTTTCATCGTGATTCTTCGATCTCTTCGCAAGCTAGCTTCGACCTGAAACTTGAAAACGGATATTTCATTACAACACAAATCATATTAGTACCTATACATGCATGCATGTCTGTGCATGGTAAGGAAAACACGATAACTAAATCATACATCAATCACTATATCTGTGATTAATGAATGGACTATAGTGTCATACTGTGTAAAATATTTTATCTTCGTATTCTTGTGTTAGAGATTTCGTAGTCGTTGTAGATTTATTACATATACAAGCGACATTTTACACGTTTGAATTAGGTAACAACTCCAATGAATAAATGCCAGGTCAGAAGTTCCCGCAACCGAATATATATGTATGGCTGTATGTATGACAAAAGACAATTTCTTTGTTGGTATTAAAAGACTCATACTTGTAGGTAGTTATATTGGCTCTTTAATCACCCTTAGTAAACCAAAGGCCCCGAAGGGTTCGGCAGCGGATTGATTTAGTTTAGGATCTGGGGCCCATAAATCCTGACAAAATAAAGCACGCACACAGAAGCCTATCTCGCCATACGCTTATGTTAATCACAATGTCATTATACGAAGCGGTATCGTCACCGACAGCAGATTAGCATGACAGCGCGCGAGCATTTGATATGGAAATCTCGTTAGACGTGACACATCATAATCTATCATTTATAACGCAAATACCTCGTGAAATGTGTAAGCACGCACGCCATTGGTTAAATAGGATTCAATTTCCACGCAACAATAGTTACACGCTAATCTAAGATGGAATGACGAAAGCGAATCGGACGTCGAACATTGCTAGCAAAAAAATATTTCTCAGTATTTCCGCAAATCATGGAGCATTGTATCCGATAATGTAGTAGCAGAAGCGCTGCCGAACAAAAAGGCTCACTTAATTGCACGAGGGAAGCGCTGAAAGGCGCTACCATTGTTTCCCGAAGGCTTTGTGCGATCGCCTGACTCATCAATTTCCCGGGATTGACGGAACGATTGAGACTAGTTCCGTTTTCCAACTAATTCCGCTATCCGGGATTTTTAATGGTTCCGATGTGCGCTCGGTCGGGAAATAGTGTGGTTCCAAAGCGTAGGAGCCGCAATTAATCCGGTTTAGCTCGGCTAAGCTCGCCATTACTTGTGTTTTAAGAATATCTGGCTCCGCGAAAAGGACGCTTTAAGTATGCTCTTTCAGTTAATAAAGGAGGCTGTCAGATTTTCAGCAAGCATCTTCAAAAAATTGGTAATGAATAGGATAACTAATAAATAAACGATTTAAATGGATGTAAGCGCGTGTATTAAACCGAAAACAGTAATATAATGACTAATCTTTGCTAGTAGTTGATGAGTTTCACTAAGCTGCCGCCGAACTACTTTAAGAATATTAGCTTAAAGGAGGTTTGCGTTTGCAAATCCTTTGCATTCGATAAATTAAAGGTGAACCCAGGTAGTCCAAATTACTCGCATTAATTAGGCCCAAGCCATGAATAGAGATCGTTTATGAACGTAACCAGGCCTCACAAGTATCTGCTTGCAATTAGCCTAAATACGACAAGACCATTACGGTGTTCTGTAGAGGAATTGAACCGAGAGTCCCCCCCTTGTCCCCCCGCCCGTGTCGTCCTGCCATCATTAATCTTGCACGCCGAGCAAACAGCTTCCTTCGCCTGTGAACAACTTTAGAGCTGACCGGTGTCGATAATATGCTAAGCGAACTGTTCAATAATGACTATAATGCGATAACGCGGGGTTCGCTTGCAGCCGATTAATTAGGCATCAGCTGTCATGTTTTGCGCTTACCTAATAACCAGAATTGTGAGGTGACTTCATTTATCTTGGGTATACCTATTTCTTTCTTTAAATATGGATTTTTAAGGCAAACGTTACTCTTTATCAGTCCGACAGATTATGATATAATGTTTTCTGGTATCAAGTTTGTAATAGCTAATCCATAAAATTGTTACGCAAATACAAGTTTACCAAGGATAAGCCTTAAAACATATGGTGATCTTGGTAGATCTCTCGTTTCAAACAGTTAATGTGGTATTAGGGACTTTTATTTTTTTGTTTCAGCCTCTCAAGTAGGGGAAACTGGGGAGGATTGATCACCCCTTTTGATTTCACTCTCTAATTTTTCGAATTTCAGCGATATTTTAAAACTTTTTATGTCATTAGATCCAAAAAAAATCTGTATATCATTTTCACAGTTATCATCAACTAGCAGCAATCAAAATAAACAAATACAAAAGTCAGATGGGAAATCATAAGTAGGTACTTATAGCAGATTCCTATAATAGCAGGAATACCGACAAAACCGCGACATCCCTAGTTGTCGGGGAGGATTTCGGGGATAAGCTAAACTAGGAGATTTCAACCCCGCTCGATCTGGGATGTTTCTTTTAAGTATAATTCTCTATTCGGTGTTACTGATAAATTCTCAATTATGTCATCCACCTGACAGTTTAACGCCCTGAGGAGCATTATAAATTGAGATGTCTTTACAACCCCGTTATATCCCATTTTAAAGAGTATTGGAACGTTGATTTAATCGATTATAATACAACGTGCTATCAACAAGAATTGTGAGTTTTTGGACGGTCGTTCTACTTGTACAGTCAGCATCAAAAGTATCTTGGTATATGAAAACTTCAAAAGTCTTTATTACAAGGGAATAGGAACTTTTGACATCTTAATATAATCTGGTAAACAAGTTTAATAGAACTTTTTAGGTTTTAAAACGCCAATACACATTCTAAACACGAATTGAACACAGTTACTAAAGCAATATTTCCACAGCAGCCATAGTCCTCACGACAAAAACAATAATAAATTTGCATATCGACTTTCACTAAATCTTACCTTGGTTCGATTGTTTTCCTTGAGGCGGCTCGCTCCCTCGGGTCGTCTGAAACATACAGTCCCAAATGTTACCTACGTTTCAATTCGCTGACTAAAAGAAACGTAACTTTTACTTTACCCGTCCCATATTTTATATGGAAGCAATATGTCTCCGTGTTATTGAATTTGTGTGACAAATTGCTTTATGTATCCATCGAATTGGTAAATTAAATGTTTGAAAGGGTAACGTTTTCTACATCAACATCTAATAAAACATTATTTCTTAACATATTGCGTTTTCTCCAAGCATCACATCTAATTTGAGAGATTAAATCGTCCAATGTTTTTTCTTTATTTCGAGAAAAACAAACGGTCATCTATATTAATGCGTGCACATTAAGAAAAGCGTTTGAACAATAGTAGAGGTACATTATTGCCGTGGCTGGGAAGGAGGCAATTGCAGCGTTAGTATCTATTTGTTTATGAAGCTTTTCTCAAAAATGGAGGAAATAAGAATTAACATTTGGTAAACATAACCTTAAACGTCAAAAAGTTCATGCTTGCCCGCCGTTTATTTTTTAAACAGAATCCACCGAAAAACCCCAAATTATTTGAGACACAAAAACGTCGCATTTCTTACAGAAATATAGTTTTATTGGCTGAATACGACTTGACGCCGTTTTTTACATGCCTGTTTCTACTTTTTGTAAACTTTGGAACTCGACAAAAAAAGGAATTTATTTATATGTAGGTAACTTTCCGGGCGGCTAATTTTGATCTGACCTTAAATTACACATTTTTGAGAAAATAACGATTATGTTACCTAATTGCATGTTATAGAAGCTTATGTAGTAACTGCTTAGGTGTATTATACATGCAAAATAACTGCTTCGTATTATGCATACAAGTATAATTATATTTTTTTCTAACTGAAAATAATTCGGTTTGATTTGCTTTGAATTTTATATTTTTCGCGAACTCTTGCAAAGGAACAACAAGGCCGTTCTCAAAGCGAGCAATTCATTATTCAGTCCTCAGGCGCCAGCGACCTGCCTACATTAAACTTGATCCCATTTGGCAAAAACTTTTCTCTTAATATTTCACGTAGATAACGAGTTAACTTCGGACATATGTACGTACTCAAGAGATTACCTATTGCTGGGGGGTAATTAAAATTTGGCAGTCTTATGCTAAGCATTCACCCAGTACCCACTTGGTAGTTTCAGTCGCAAGGGAAGTAAGTAGTAGTAGGTAGTAGTAAGTGACCTAGGTTTATAGCGCCAAAAAGTTCAGGTTCTTAGAACCTGATACTGCACTTTATTAATTTCTGTTAACTGGTTATTCTAAACTCCCTTTACATAATTTAAATTAAATTGACTGACAAGTTTTATAACTAATCTATTTTTTAATATTGACCAAGGCATCTCACTTCCGCTACTATTAAACGTGTAAATTTATGGAAATACGAGGCGTACATTTGCATGTCTCTCTGTACAATTTTGCATTTAATAACTAGAGGGAGGGAACAAGCCTCCACATATCCACAAGCCTCCGCTCATGGAACTGTTAATTATTTCAATAAAGTACACGCATTGGCCGGTGGCCAACGCTTATATTTGCAAGGCATATTTCACGAAGCCACAATCGATATCGCCATCACGGGCCGAGCCTGCGAACCCGTTGAATATTCTATGAACCGTGAGAGCCCGATAGACATAGAACGTGACATAATTTTGAAATAACTGAGCTGAGGTTTTGGCGGAAATAAAACAAGTAAATAGGGAATTCAATTAGAGACAAGCTTGGGAGTTATGACGTGTTCATAAAAATATCTGTGTAGTTTAGTACGGGGTCAGCTTGGGGTTTAGGTTTATACATTTCGTAATTCACAAATAATGAGAGCTAGGTAGGTAACTCCTCTTCTCAACTCTTATCTTACTTCTCTTCTTTAACATATACGTTCAAGAAATGCATACAATTTCGATTCATTAATTTAACTCATCATACCTCAATAACCCGTTGTGTAAACATAGAGCTATAGAATAAGAAACGGTCGTTCCCAAAAAAAATCCGTATTAATGAGTTTTCATGTACAAAAATAGGTGTGCGGCTTAGATTTGCCCACAGGTAAGTACTTTATTGGTAGCACAAAATATTTAGAGACTAACACTTGGAATAGATATCTGGAAGTTCAAATCACTCATAAACGACTAAAACAAAAAGCACACAGGTCATTCGGGAAGTTATGTTAGATTACCGCTTACTCAAAAAAGTGTGTGAGTCCAAGAAAAAAATTTAAGAATGAACTTGATATTGCTGCACATATACGAGTAGCTATCTTATAACCAGATTATAACTATCTCAAATAAGTACAATGTCTATTGGCGAGCATATAAAAGAAGCTGAGCTATAGCAACTTGGCACCAGCGAAGGCTGCTTCAAAATTTTACAACTCCTTAGAGTTTGGCACTGGCGAATGTAAACAAATTTGTATTATTATTTTATTATTATTTATTTATTAATCATAAGTACAAAAAAGTCTTATATAATATATCGCTCCACAAAACTATTTATAAGTTTGACTGTGGAGTCGCATGTCAGTCTCAAAACAATAATAAGCTATAATTAGGTAATATATTAAATAATAATGTAATATTACAATAGGTGTATCCAATTTCATGGGTGATCCATAGAGGATGAAACTCATCCTCTATAGGGCATCCATGAGATACTTTTTCAGGCGATATTTAAATCTACATTTTTTAGCTTCACGGACAATGTCCGCGGGCAAGGTATTCAGCAGGTACGGTATGCGTTTTTTTAATGTTAACTAATTTAAAAGAATGAAGGTCTTTTTGAAAATCTTTTACACGCGGTTATTCTTACTTAATTCTAAAGTTTTTGCTGTGATCTCAAAAAAAGATGAAGTACAAACAAAGGCTAATGACGCTATTACGTTACGTACTCCAACTTAATTAGTCTGAAATAAATAACTGCTTTGAATGTGAGACCAATCCGGTAATCAGTTGACTGGCGTCCGGCTGGCTCGGACTACATGGTTCTGGAACCGTCGCCGGCCATGATGCGCACAGAATCCGGATGTAAGAAATGTAGAGGAAATGGTAGGAAGTTCGAGCCTTATATCGGATCCGGCCACCAGAATAACTAATTTAATTGTATCATGACTAGCTTGTCGTCATCTAAATATTCTACTCTACTCGTGTCATCAATAGGCTACGTTTACGAGATATTTACCAAAGTACAAATAATAATTATAAATTGCTTAACAAAAACATGTTATTCTCAAAAAGCTTCCAAGTGTCTTTTTATAGCCGTATTTTCAAGTAGGTACCTAAAACTCAAGTAAACTTCCGCCGGGAAGATATTATCTGTGCTAAAGGAGAAAGAAAAATCTAATTCAAAAGGAACCGACAGTGACAGGGAGAAGTTTCGAAATTGTTTTTCTTTAAAATACAAACAAAGGGAAAAGTCGAGCTCAGCGGGAAATTAAGCGCGATGTCAGAAAGAAAATAAAAGTCACCAGTAATGGACGGCGCTAGTCGATACCTACGGCTTTAAAAGCTAGCACATTAAAAGCCTAGTAAATAGAAAACTGGCTGTATTTTTAGTAAAATAAAATTCGTCCGTGATTTTATACAACAGCAGTGTGCTTAAAAACGCGGCCTGTACTAACGTAATATATATATTTATCGTATGGAAATTATTTCGAACGAATATATTTCCACAGCGAATCTCATACGGTCGGGTCGGTCGGTCTCGGTTTTCTGTGCGCAGTAAAGTTGTACGGCCTGGGCTGTGGAGGGGAGCGCCTTCGTGGATGGCGCGCACTATTGACTATGCCGGCCGTGAAACGAGTGCTATACTGTGTGTATTCAAATCATATAAGAGCTTCTCGATTCTTGCTTTTCTTTGTAAGCGTTTAAGTGTGAGTCAGTTGGGATTGCTATTATTTATATAGAGGACTTGTTTTCTAGTGTCTTGGTTTTCTAAATCCGATATGCGGTAGGTATCGATTATATTACTACCTTCAATTTATTGAATGGTTATTAATTTATCTGCTTTCCCTTAACATGAACTGGTAAACAGCTCTATGGCGTTTAACTACATATAAGTTTATTAATAAACCTCCACGTTTTATACTATAAGGTTTCCTTCCTCGCTGCTTGTAGAAATAGTTTTTCTTGCAAATTATGTGATAAACAGTTCGTTATATTTTCTCAAATAAGCTAAGTAAGGTTCAGTGAAAGTTTTCTCATCGTAAATAGACATTTTTAAGAACGTATTTTTAAATATGCAACAAGATTTTCCAGCTTGCCCCATTTCTAAAATCATAAAACCAAACTATTAGTGAGCTGGGAATACTCTAGTTCCACAATAACAGTTATGTTTCCTTATTAAACATGAAAAACTTTTTAGTTCACACTCGAAGAGTAGTTTATACTATAGATACACGGGCATAAAACATGCCTGAATATGGTAATTGGATGGATAATAAAAATTGTGTTATATATGCTACTAAATAGTAGTTTATGCAACTGGTACATAATGAGGGGCATTAAAACACGAGTGTGTTTTATGAAACGAGCCGAAGGCGAGTTTCATAATGAGGTCACACGAGTGTTTTAATGCCTAAATTATGTACAGTTGCATACATTACTTTATCGACACACATATTATAACTACTCTAAGATGGGTTCAGAAACCGTAGTAAATAAATACAATAATTGTGTTAATACAACCTTTTTTGCACGGTTGCGGAAATATCGAAATCAGAACTGGCAACCGATACCTGAATGTTATTTTAAAAAGTAAAGAGTCCCTATTCTGATGTGATCATGCCGTTCTCGCTCAAATTTCGTGCGAAATATAGTAAAAAAACATCGAGCTGACATTTTGCATCGACTGAATTTGAATTTTCAGTTATACTAGAATAGGGACATGTCAACTTTGACATTTAAATTTTGACAGTTTTGTTTGACGTTTAATATTTTTACATCATATATGAGATTAAAATGAAAATTATATTACTGCTCTAGCCTTAGCCACAGATAAGAAAATCGCCATAAATTCATTGAATGTTGAAATGAGAGTCATTTTCTACGGTTTCCGAACGCATATTAGAGGATTTATGATATGTGTGTAGATAAAATAGATAAGATAAGATAAGATAAGATAAGATATTTTATTGTCAGAACTGGTGTACATTTTGGTGGTAGTCATAAAATTATAGCATCAGCAGTTTGCCCATTTCGGACGTACAATATTTAGGTGTTGAATTTATAAAAACATTTGAACATTAATCGATTAATCATAGTAGTCTACATTTTAAAATATATTATCACATAAAATTCAATGCATTATAAAATATTATATATTATATAAAACATTTATAAATTTAAAAAAAAATCATTTAAATTGTAAAAACATTTGTCTAAAAGCCACTCCTTGAGTTTTGTTTTAAATTGTGTACCTTCCAATGGTTTGATACTTTCCGGCAAGTTATTAAATACTCTTATTCCAGTAAAGTATGTGCTCTTCTTTAAAATATGACTAGAAGGCCGGATTGTACATAAATCATGTCTATACTGGGACCTTATATTTACCTTAGAGTCAAATTTTTTTTTTAAAACATCTTTGTGGTCCTTTACAAATAAACAAATTTCTAGTATGAATATACCTGTCAAGGTTAATATTTTATACATTTTAAAGATTGGTCTAAGGGAGTCCATATTTTTGATCTTAAACATAATTCTCAAACATTTTTTTTGAAGTACGAAAGTGGACTGTATGTCTACTGAGTTGCCCCAAAATATGACACCATAAGTAAGTAGAGGATACACAGTACCATAATATGCCTGTTTTACTACTTCTATTGATGTTATATTGGATAACATGGATATTGCATAACAGCTCTTGGCTATTTTTTTATTTAGTTTCTGAACATGCAACTTCCAGTTTAAATTTTCATCTAGAGTAACTCCTAAAAAGTTTGTACTACTAACTTGTTCTACCATTGTACTTTCTATATTTATATTTAAACACTGTGTTACCTGTTTGTAGTTAATAAATTGTATTATTTTTGTTTTGGTTAAGTTAACCCGTAAATTTAAAGATGATAACCAATTTATTAACTTTTTTAATGTAATACATATTTCATTACTAATATTTGAGGGGCTCTCAGATATGAATATAGTCGCGTCGTCGGCGAACATGATACATAAGTGGTCGATTACTAGGGGAATACTATATGATATATATAGGGAACAAATAAAATGATCACCTAAATAACTTTTGATATCATCAAATTTTCGAACCCTAAAATAAGGTTGAACACTCAAAAAAATTTATCGATCAGCAATTCCGAGTCACCAAAAAAATTCTACCTATTTTTGCAGCACTTGCACCTATTTTACTTATTGCGTTCCTATAAATTTATAATCGCATCAAAAAAATTGTCAAGTACCACCAAAAACACTAAACTACCACCTAATCTCATGCACCTTTTTTCATTAGAATTACATCCAAATATTATACACATCGCATGCTACATTTTAGTAAACAGTTACAAATTAATTGTTTTTAGCACTATAAATATTTTAGTCATTTCCAAAATGTTATAAATTAGAAAGTAAAATTCTAAATTAATTTAAAAAGCAACGCGCAATGTGGCTGTGTGAAATAATAACACGTATACTGCTATCTCACTCAATCAAATACAAAGAATTGTCTGAAGCATAAAACCTATTGATATGTCGTTAGAGTGAAAGGTACCTATTGCTGTTTCATTCTAACTACCTATTGCTGATGGTTTACAAACTGCAAGAAGTTTTATTATAAATTTTTTAATGCGTTGACGTGAGCGCGTTTGATTGAAATCTTTTATTTGAAAATGAGTTTTGTTGATTTATTAAATTGTTAGTTTGTTATGAAAATGGATAAAGGTCCTCAAATGAGTTTACTTTATTAATTTAGATAGACTTTCATGGAAAAATTAAAGGAAGTTAATAGGTAGAAATAGGTATAGGTAGGTTTAGGTTATGTTAGTTTTGCATCGGCCCGAAGGGCCAAAACAACTCAAAATAGGAGCTCCGCGCCAGCGGAGATCCGTCAATACTGTTCCAATGTCCACTAGTTTGAAATAAAAATAAATGTCATAGAAAAATACTACTACCGAGGCAAATTGACGATAATCAGCGAATAGAGTAGAGGCAAAAACATCTGAGAGCAAATAGCTGTATGCGACCAGTAAGGAAAGCACTGTTGAAAATATATTAAATTAAATTATGAAATATATTAAATTAAATTATGTTATGTACTCATTAAAGTTACAGAAATTTTGAAGCTTCTATAAAATAAAATCATTTAGCGCTGTCTTGCTCGCACGCGGTGCGACGTGCGAGCGAGACGGACCGTATGGAAAACCGCATCAGTGTCAGTGTGCTAGCAATGAGGTTAGACTAGATTGGAACTGCTTTGCGCGTCGGGCGTTAAAAAACAATTGCCGCGAGAAATTTGGTGATCATGTAGTATTTCTGGGTATCGAAAGAATTATTTGGGTGTAAATAATTTTAATACGATTACGAGCCCTGTAATATTTGGATGTAAATTATATGAAATTTGGTGTTTGAAATTAGGTGATCATTAAGTATTTTTGGGTAGTGACTAATTTATTTGGAAACAATTTAATTTAATAGGTTATCGACATTTTACTTCTTTGAGTTGCACTTTATATTTAAAAGGAGTTGAAAATTTGGTGCGAATCTAGTATTTTTGGTAATCAATGTAATTTTTTAGAGCATCATTCGGCAACTAATTTGGTGGTTCGTTAAATGCTACCCATATATATATCCTACTTAGAATAGAACACAAAATTTTGTTTGGAAACGATTGCTAAGTAGGTAGAACATGATATACTCGTAGATGATAATGTATTATTTTCTTCCACGAGAACGAGAACTCTTTTAGCATGGGAACACAGCCTTGTTTCATTTGCTCTCTCTTGTGTTCGTGAACGTGGCGCAATAATCATGTATTATATATATATATATATATATGTATTTATTTTTTATTTTATAATCATATTAGATTCGAATCCAACTCAAATAGGATTTTCATTTACAACCTATCTACGTTGCAAGGCAGCGTTACGTATCTACGGCAGGATCTCCTGAAGACAAAGAGCAAATATTACAGGAATAAGAGAACTAGTGCATATTACAAAGTGCATTACGATATGCAAATGTAATTTGAGTTAACATCGCCGAGTTAATTTAGGTGGCGGTTCCGGCGGCGAGCGGCGCGATGGCGGACGGGATTTGCATTTACTTGTGAAGGTTTTAAGAAGGAGCTGCGAAAGAGCTGTAGAAATACGTTCTAGATTCCGTCATGAAAAACCCGGAAGACATGTGAAAAAAAATTGGAATAGTTACCTAATAAGAACTTTCTAGGAGATTATAATTATAAACTTCAATGAGTACAGTTCGGAATACATTTTATAGACTGATTTTAATAATTTAGTTTTACGATAATTGTTAGATCTAGGTAACTATTTAGACACCAAACATATTTGGTTTAAGAAAAAAATAACGGATTTAAATAAAACCAATTAAGTAAGCATTAGTTTTGACCAAACTTGTATAATGTCTTAATCTGAAATTAATCGTCAAAATTATTCTTATTTGGTTGAATTAACCAAATATTAATTAGCTAACTATCTGCAATAAGTACACATATACATTTTTAAATTTTTAGGTAATATTATGTTAGGGAATACACCAATACAAACTAGCAATCCAGTGGGCCTAATAGCAGCCCATAAAACAACTCAGAGGCGCGAAATTAATTAGCAAAATGGCTTCGTCTGGCAATAAACACGCTACCTAATCTTGAGCGGAGCAGTTTATGGAGGCACATAGTCGTACTCTCGACTGGGTCATGCATGCAACTGCACCAACTAAATTAGGTGCTGGAGCTTGCTCCGATTGCCTGGGTTCACATTTAACTTTGAAATATAGTTTGCAAGTTTAATGCGATGCGGTGACAGTAAGTCTAGTTTATGGAAATTTGAAGCTGTTCAAGTTTAGTTGCTTAATTAAGTGTGTGTTTGTTTTGTCAAGGGGCTTAATGTTTCTTACAGCTTACACTATTTGCGTTAAAACTCTACTGTTGTTTACTGTATTAATACAGTATAACAAGCACTTTGAAAACGATGTACTTACTCGTACTTATTTATTAAAATTTATCATCTAACTGATGAATACGTGTTATTCTAAATTTTATCCAGGGCGTTTCTTATAATGAAAATACTGACATAACAACTTCACTTCTTCACCAACGTGTAATAGTTAATTGTACACCAAGGGGATTAAGCAATTTAATGTCACGGGCGCGATATTGAATCATGACGTAACGAAGTACCTACGCCAGATTTTAGGCCAAGGGCGTATAGGCCCCATTCGTTACTATAACTGATGGTCAAGCGAGTAGACTGAGAAAAGTATAGGTTTCTCTGTCATGAATTTGCTGAAAGTAATTTAATTTTATAATAAAACACTATAGGTATGTCACAATTATAGGTATGTATTTTATAATTATATTAAACTATACAAAAAATTATCCTATTTCGTCACTTTGGCATTTGTTTTCCTTGGAAAGGGACTAAACACTTTTTAGTTAAAAAACCGGCCAAGTGCGTGTCGGATCAATCACAAGGAAGGGTTCCGTAGGGAAGTCACGGTACTTACGTCCTTTTGTTGGGCAAGACAGTTTTTCAGTGAAAACTCAAAAAAGGAGCGTTATGAATGCGGTACCTACTGAATCCGTACCGCAGCACATATTACTGCGCAAATATAATACTGCCAACAAACGACGAGTGAGGAAATCTGGACGACATCATACAGAGTAGAAAATACCGCATACCGCCTGTACCTCAGTTACATGCAATAATTTTTAAACCAAAATGATATTTTATATTAGGTACTTATCAGTATAACATAATATTTATGCCAAATGAAACATAGGTGTACATTTCGTGTAAGAACCGTCATAACAGTAGATAGCAGCATGTAATAGTCATATAATATTGCCTATTACATCTTTAGAAAGAAGATATAATCAATAAAGTTACACAAAATTAATCACGTTTCTTATATAGATAGAAAGACTTTAATATAGAAAGCATGATATAAAGTAGTTTAAGAATATAATCGAAAGTCTTATCTCCCCGAACGTCAAATGAATAGGTACCTTAGGTATTCTAAAGCTCGAGATAATCTCAATAACTTGGCTTAGCAGTGTTCCCGGCTCCCGGCGTTCCAGTAAATTTAAAATAACGAGATTATGTTTAAAAGTCGTTATCATAAAACATAAAAGTCTAGACCGTACTAGCGTTAGTATTCGAGTTGTGAAAGCCATTATTCATATTTATGCAGTTCCGGCGCTCTCGGCGCCACCGACATACCGCGCTTAATACTATCATTTTGTATAGCTAGTTTTGTTAACGAGCGTGCAGGCGAGTGACTTGAATGCCAGTACCATCTACTCGGACCCAGTCCCTGCCCGAGTTTAAAGGTAGCTCGCCACGAGCTGCTCGACGTTCAACTGTCGTTCTGAGTCGTAAAGTGCGAGAAAAATCTCTTTTGTATCCCTTCTTGAGTTTCGTACTTTTACTAACTACCCCTAGATATTAAACGTTCCATACGTTTGTACATTCCATTTAATGGTGCATTGGTAGGGTCGATGGGTGGGTTTGCGGCCAGCTAATTTGATGCGCCGGTTTGCGGCCTCTTGGATGAGTTGGTGAACCAAAAGGATATTTTCACGTTTTTCAATATATTTCCATTGAATAGATAGCTACCAATTAAAATGCATACGACTCACTGTTTCATTAGGGCCCGTAAAAATGTAAATGTTTTTAATTGAAAAAACTTCGTTCCTCATGCGGCCGTAAACTGACGCCGGTCGAGTAACTGGCCTAGCGATAGCGACCCTATTATGATTGATACCAATCATCAAGTACATACTCAATGAAACATTGACCAAGTACAATTTAAAGGAAGTTCTGTCATTAGCTATGCTATTAGTGTATAAACGAGTCTGTATACATTTTCTGTTAATGCTGTTGAACTTTCTTAAATAAATTAATAATTGTCACTCCGGGCGACATGTTTACATATGTTATAAATTAATTCGTCGCGAAAACAATCAACCTAAGAGCATGTTTGATGTATTATCTGTGGGTAATCAGCATTTACATACAAAAATTAAACCTTTTAATCATTTGCTATTCCGATTAAAATGGCTAAATGGATCTATATTCTACTAAACGGTTAAAACTCACGTATTAATTGTCACTCCGGGCGACATGATTGGAACTCTTCGGGAGTTCGTCTTTAGGTTATTATTATTATTATTTATTAAGGATTACCAACAGATAATACATCAAACATGCTCTTAGGTTGATTGTTTTCGCGACGAATTAATTTATAACATATGTAAACATGTCGCCCGGAGTGACAATTAATACGTGAGTTTTAACTGTTTAATAGAATATAGGTTTAAGACCACTCACAAAAGTTTAAATTCAGGCTCAGTATCCAATAATTCGTCGTACTCGTATTCGCGTAGGTATTTAAAAACTGAGTAGAAAACAATGGGGTAGGGCCAACAAATGGAATACAATAAAAACAGGCGGTGATTTAGAGACAAAAACAAAAGTGGCGTGAAAACAAACTCACAGTTTTCCAACCATCCAGCGAGAAAAATAAAACGGAAGCTCACCACTACAGTAGTTCACTGCAGTTTGATTGCACGCGAGTCAAATGAAATTGCAATGTGGTATAAATGGTTGGTAGAACGTTTCATTAAATATACAATGAAAGCAAACGTTGCTATTTTTGTAGTTTTAAATTACATACAGTATTTTAATAGTAGTTTATGCAACTGGTACATAATGAGGGGCATTAAAACACGAGCGTGTTTTATGAAACGAGCCGAAGGCGAGTTTCATAATAAGGTCACACGAGTGTTTTAATGCCTAATTATGTACAGTTGCATACATTACTTTATCTACACACATATTATAATTACTCTAAGATGGGTTCAGAAACCGTAGTAAATAAATACAATAATTGTGTTAATACAACCTTTTTTGCACGGTTGCGGAAATATCGAAATCAGAACTGGCAACAGATACCTGAATGTTATTTTAAAAAGTAAAGAGTCCTTATTCTGATGTGATCATGTCGTTCTAGCTCAAATTTCGTGCGATATATACTAAAAAAACATCGAGCTGACATTTCGCATCGACTGAATTTGAATTTTCAGTGATACTAGAATAGGGACTTGTCAACTTTGACATTTAAATTTTGACAGTTTTGTTTGACGTAATATTTTAACATCATATATTAGATTAAAATGAAATATTTTATTACTGCTGTAGCCTTAGCCACAGATAAGAAAATTGCCATAAATTCATTGCATGTTGAAATGAGAGTCATTTTCTACGGTTTCCGAACGCATATTAGAGGATTTATGATATGTGTGTAGATAAAAACAATTAAGACTATAGTACCCTTTACGCTGTCCAAATGTGGCAATTTAAAAACGGAATGCTTAACGGTCCGAAACATTCCAAAGACAAAATAGATAAAGATAAGTACTAAGCCAGCCAGCAACCTAAAAAGGACATTATGCACTCCTCCGCAGTAGTTCAGTGCAATTTAATTGTGCTCGAGTCAAATCAAACGGCAAGATGGCGGAGACTTGGGTCGTAATTTCACGCCCCGGGCGACATCTATAATTCCAGCCAGCTATCATAAATTAGCATACGTATTAGATTGGACTGAATTCTGTGCACGCCTGTACATAAACACGATGGCTGTGAATGGTTCGGTATTTCTGGATATTGCAGTACTAAATAAAGTAATAGAAGTAAGTACCTATGAATAATCATTTTCTTCTTGAAATGCACAAAATTTGTATAAGGTCTCGTAATTTATATAGGTGTCCTACTAATAAGTATTATAATGCGAAACTTTAGATGTTTCTTAGGTACCTACTGAATCAAGCACGAACGGCTGAACGGATTAGGATGAAACTTGGTATGCAACAAGTTTATACCCTGGATTTACATATAGAATAAGTACTTTTTATTCCGAAAATCATCCATCGAAGGGATGACATTAGGGAGTGGAAGTTTTCACGGACAAATCGCGGGCAAAAGCAAGTATTCTATAAATAAGTGTTTTCCTCATGGAAAAAGTATAATCATGATGAAGTCGATTACTGTTGTATTGGTAAACATATTTTCTCTAAACATTTTTTATGTTTTATCGTCCTCATCGTTAATAATCAATATTTGATTTAAAATTCCATTCTGTAATCAAATCTGTGACCAAAACACCGTTGCTTAATGCTCAGTCACGTGTCACTTACATTTAAAATTCGTGGAGCACAAATATAATCCGGGACAGATGACACAACCCAAATTGTCATTCAGCGTTAATACCGCTGGAATGAATGACAATCAAAATTAACGAATGACATAATTGACGTAATAAACGAAACTGGCTGACAAGTTTGCAGCATAATGTGAATATTAAAATTTTAATAGGTGTTTAAAACACAGTTTATTAAGAATTATGTTAATTCCAATGCTAGGAATTTATTTATACCTACCCGAGAATTTTGTCAATATATAGATAGAACAAACATTTAAAAATCTGAATCTGAATTTATCCTCTTACGTGTACTTGTATGAACATCGATAATGTGCAGTTGTGCATGATGAAGAATTAAGTTAAACTATTGATTTTATATACTTCAGAATCATAATTATTATCATTAATTACGATAATATTAATGACATTATAAATTAGGTATCTTGGTAACTAAACCAGGTAGCTATGAATAGTATAATAAATAAATCATTAAATAATATTCTTCTTTGATGTATAATTTTACAAAACAAATTTTATATAAGTATGTAGTACATTTCGGGACCAGTTTTAACAATCAAAGAAGCAAATATTTCTCTGTTAAAAACTTGAAGGAAAGACAAATAAATTATATTTACTCAAACGCGACAGTAAAACAAACTTCATTCGGCGTCCAGATTAGGTATAATATAAAAGCAGGAGACGCTGGCCCGTTATAAAATGAATTTTACGCAGGCAGGTAATAAAGCGGCCCTTTGTAAGACTTGTTGAGTACTCATTAGTTATTCATTTTCATTTTCGTAGTTATGAGGGTAATCGTATGCGCGTTTTACCTCAATGAGGAATAAAATGTTTTGAGAGAGGGAAACGTGTGTTATTAACCTACAGTATATGTTTATTTTGTCACATTATTTAGCAGGTATAAATTAACACGCGTACGGTCCCCCTCATGGTAACTGGACACCGCAGCCTATAGACGTTCGCAACTCCAATGGAGTCACGTGCGCGTTGTTATTTTATACGATTGCACATTATGTACTTACTTGACTCATTCTATCATTTCATGAGACGAATTTTCATTTCACTCTACGGGTCTACGTACTATTAGCAGAAACGATGTCGCTGAAGGAATAAATACAAGGAAGACAACAAAACAGGCATAAAATCGTTATGCAACTATAGTAGGTACCTACATAAGGTACAGCCATGAATTTTACGTTCCTCATACCCTTCATAAATACATGAAACATTGCACCTTCCATTTGCTCAGTTAAGGCTATTTTATGTGGTGTGTAACAATGGGTCGTCAGTAAACAGTAGTATTCTAAATTGCTCCCCTGTATCAGTGGCCACGGGAGAATTAAGTGTTTAGTGTTATCTCTAAGAGAAGCTGTAGGTATCCGGTAAGGAAACGAGGGACAGCAGGCTCACTTCTATTATTCGACTGAAAATACAAGGAGCAAACCTCGAAGAAAAAAAAAATTTAGTAAAGACTAGTTAGTAGAAATTTTTTATGAAGAGTAAATGGATTTTAACAGCAAGTAAAGCATTATGAATGCGCTATTATTTTACTAGTCTTTTGAACTGGATCAGATAACTTCGTTGTACATCTTTATCCAGGCACTTTGAAAGGGTTCCGTAAAAGGTACAATTGAATCTGATAATTCATTTGAGGTCTGTTGTTTGCAAGGTCTGGTAACTTTATAGTTAGTCTTCGAACTAGTGTTCAGTGGAATTGACATGAGAGACTTCACTATGTCCTCATCCTCACTTGATTTTATTATTTAGACTTTGACGCTCAGAGACCTTATTCATCTCTGATGATATTTATTTACTGTTTTAATGTTAACGCTTGAAGACCCTATACATCTCATAGGATATTATCATAATTATGTACCTACCTTGTTACTTTTTTATTTTATTTGACACTTAGAGATCTTATACATCTCTAACTAATCTTGATTGTTACACATTTCATTTTAGGTTATAATCTTTTTCTGACTATTACTTTTATATTTTATTTTGAAAATTGTATTATTTTATTTAATTGATAGAGCCAGATTATGACTATGATTATGTAAAAGTGCCCTTGTGACCTATTTGCAGAATAAATCTTTTGAATTTATTGATGACATGAATAATTAAATATGTATATCGGATTTCTTAATTTATTTCTCATCGGAAAATAATTTTATAACGCTCTCTTCAATGTGAACTTATTTTTGTTAAAACTTTGGAGACGTATTAAATATGTTGCATTCAAAATTAAACGATATCATGTCGCGATTTCATTTGTTATTAACTAACTATAATTGACTAAAAGAGGCGTCTCAGGATCTCATTCGAGAAAATGCCAATACCAGGAATGTTAGCGTTTCTTATTGAATCTCAAATGCGCTATACAGTAAATACTTGGTTCAATCAAATTTAACTAAATTGGTATTTTTTTATTAGCATTGTGTACCTATTTATTCGTCTCACGTACTTACCAGAAACGCAAAACGCAGAAATCAAAATCTATGTCCTAAAGATTGTGATGACTAGATATGGACCAAATTGGATCTACTGTTTCTTTGTCCAGTATGGCCCATCGCAATAATCTCGGGCCAGCCCGCCGCGCCGGGCTCGTAATGAATGGCTGCCACCGACCACGGTTAGTCTGGCGCTTTATATTCCCCAACTAGAGGCCAGTGAGGGAGTCAAAATCTATCTATTTACTGAATTCTTCGAGAGCAACTACCTATTTGGAGACATTGTGGGGTTGACATTCGGAGGAGTAGACAGTTGCAAATTATCAAACCTCAACTAGAGGCGAGTGTGTTTTTTTTTATAATACGTCGGAGGCAAACAAGCTGACAGCCCACCTGATGGTAAGTGGTTACTGCCGCCTATAGACGCTTGCAACACCAGAGGCGTATAACGTCGAAGTAACCTGGTTAAAGTAAATTAAAATAATCAATATTGTATTTCATCAAATATCATGCAACTTAATCCAATTGTCTGATAACAGTCTTCATCTACAGATTATCCATTATTGCAATATTTTAAGGAAATGCCACGAAGATATTTAAGGCCGGGTATTACACATTTGAGTTTTTGTAAACCATCTGAGACATAGAATAGTGTCTTAAAATCTAAAAAATGTGTATGTATGTGTTACATAAGGATCTTGTCTAGTCAAAATCGCAGTCTGACCTGATGAATTTTACTCGATAGAAAAAAATCGCGAAGTTACCCCTTTTTGGAATGGGTTTTCAATACTACGGCTAAATATATTATTGATATTTAGCATTTAATTTTTGTATTCAATTAAACATCCTAAATAGTTATAGACAAATTCGCTGGGTTTGCTTTGATAAAATGATTGGCTTAATGACTATAGCTAAATATTTACGAAACTACGCCCCGAACTTGCATAGAGAGCGGGTTGGTTAATTGTAAACTCACGTATGTTAGAGTGGGACATTTTCTGGGTGTTGTCAGCCTTTTAACTATGTATTAGTAATGTCTACTTAGCTGTGATCATTTTCCTTTTAAATTCATTATATGTATATGAGTTTGGCTAGCAGGGGGAGGGGTACACTTGACCATAACAAAAAGCATACTATCATGCCAACAGATTCTTGAATCAATTAAATTAAATCAATCATTTTAAGACCAATCTTTGCAATTAAGTATTTTCTATCGAGCCGATTTCATCCAATTATGTATCGAGTCCGTCTACGGTCTTTGAAACATGATGAATATTAACCTTTTTTTTGATGTGCTAGAACAAATAGTTTTTCTTAAAAAACTGCTCAAATAACATCAATTTCAACAAAATTAGGTCATGTCAGCCTCTTAATGAGTAATAGGCGGACCTAAGAAATATACTTTGCAAAACCAAACTTTCGTACAATTTCCATTGATACCTGATGATGTTGTTAATTCTGTCAAACACATAGTAAATATAACTTTGCAAACTTTTTAGTCCACATAATGTAACGGGTGGACAACTACGGAACCCTACATTGCGCGTGGCCCGGCCCGACACGCACTTGGCCGGGTTTTAGTTATAGAATAGGATGGTTTGTATTCAGCTTTCCAAACAATAAATGTCAGGGTAACCCAGACGAAAACACATTCAACGGGTTTGCTCTTGACCTGATTCCCGCAGCTACATTCTTCGCTAGGTAGAATATACTAGATTCTTGGGAGCTGGCCAGTGCAACGTATGTTGATAGCCCTCTTTTGAATAGAATTTCCTATTTGTTTTTTGGGGTCGATACCGGCAAATATGATATGTACGAGTACAGTCAAGTGCAAAAATATGGGTGCATACAATTTGCTCAAAAAGATGTCCCATAGCTTTTATGTCGGTGAATTAAGGTTTTGGTACATATTTATGAGAGAATTTATTCGATACATATGTTTGCACTTGACTGTACATACATCTATGTATTGTAACGAGCGTACAAAATTACCTACATACAGTCGATAAATGCCATGAGCATTCTGAATCCAACCTTAGTGAATTATCTATAATATTTAAATTAATTAAAATAAATGCTATTGGCGGACGGTATTGGAAATTTTGTAAAATTTGTTATTTTTTTAATTTTGTCTTATATATCAAATACTTAATTAGCTACAAATTTAAAAGGATTACAGTTTTGTTAATTGTGACATCAGTAATCAATATTCAATTGACTGTGGGTTTTTAGGCCGGGCACATTAAAGCGATAGGAGTGCGCGGTTGGAGCGCGGTCTGGGGAAAGTCCAGGGGAAACCTTCGACACGACCACGCGTGCAGTTTGAACACTGGAATACTCTAAGAGTTTGCCCTCCAGTGAGCTTGGTTGAGCGGTTTCAACCGAATCTGAAGTTGGTCAGTGGAATCGAGCTACTGGGAGTTTTGTCGCCGGTTCACTAGACCTAGCCTAGCTGAGAAGAATCCAGCAAGAAACTCAGCTAGGCCCGACCTGGGTCGAACTGACTCTACCCGGTATGCGGCGGTACCTACCGGGACGAATAGGGACTATATGTGTCTGTGTTTTCGCGATCACGCGGTGGACGTCCTCGCCGGCGGGAACGCCTAAGTGTCCGCGTCTTGTTTGAGTTGGACGACGTAATCACAGCGTCCATCGAAAGACGCTGTGATTACGTCGTCCGGGTCCGTGAGTGTGTGCCTAGGACGCTATTAAATGTAAGTATGTACCTATATGTCTACGTGTTAACCGAGTGTCCCCCAACCAATCCGCCATTGCAAATACACTCGCGCACAAAAGCGGCTACCGAGACGGCCCCGAACGCGGTAAACCTACTTACGAGTACATTCCGCTATTTTATCAACCGACTTCAAAAACAGCAGGAGGTTCTCAATCCGATCGTATGTTCTTTTTTATTTTATTTATGTATTTACCTCAGAACGCCGCCGGGTACAATTTAAAAACTAAATTAAAATTCAAAAAGCCCACAGCGTCTATCTACGCAAATTTTTGTACATAATTTCCTTTTCCACAATCATTCTGTAAGTAATGGTTTTCTTCGAAACATCGTGGAGATAAAATCTGTGTACTTAACCATTATTGCAAATTTATTCTCCCAGTCTCGTTTGTTATGAATGAGAAAAGTTTTAATCTCTTATCTCAGCGGTTTTTGCTCAGAATTATCTTAGGCATTATCAAGTCCTTTGACTTAACAGGTATTAACAACATTAAGTAATGATTATATAAGTACAAGAAAGTGAACATCATTTTCCCCAGAAAAAAAAAAACTTAAATAAACAATAACAGAAAATGAAACATACATTACCTATTCGCAGTGAAGGAAGCTCGCATCACCATCTGAAATAACAACATGAAAGCTGTCACTTACCACGAATCGTAAATGGAAGGTATCGAACAGGAAAACTTGGGAAATAAAAAGATTAAAGATGAAACAAACGGCAAACGAACGAGACAAAACAAAATAGAAACAACAAGTCAACAACACTTGAGCGCGTCAGGAAGGTAGTATCGAGTTAGGGGGCATTTGACGCAATCAAATTATACGGAAACTTCGACTCGGGGCGCGAATAAGAAATAACGGAACTAACCACTTTCACATCCACTTACCTTTTACAGTAGTCCGTGATTTTTAGTCAATTTGATGTTTAAAAAAATAATAAGTGTAAACTGTGTTAACATGAAGTGTCGCTATCGGCTGGAGCTCAGTCGCGTCTAACTGTGCGGCGAGCCGCGCCCCTACACGCTACTTGTACTGAATCTCTACCCCAATTCCGGGCTTCGGGAGGCAAGCGCATCTCTATACGTTTAAGCTTAACTTTACTATAAAGTGTTACGCTAAATTAATCTCTGCTAACATGCAATAGAGTCAAACCTCCCTTGCGCGTTTTTGATTGTAGGACTATTCGCTGTCTGCCGACTGCATTTCGGTACCCGGGGATGCTGCGCAAAATAGGAGCACGAAATATGAACGAGACTGCGAGGCGCTGGCGGGTGGGGAGGGGTGTGAACAGACTGGGGATATTTGAATAGACCTCGCCAGCTCTTTCTAGCGGATGAAAGGCGAGCGCGAGGCGCGGGGCAGAGCGGCGAGGTCGACTACCAAGTTGGACGGAAAAGTCGTACATACCTTCGAGTTCCGAATACGCATACGTCTTTCTTCCTCAGTAAGACCGCTGTTGTGTCGGAAGCACGCTCCTCCGTACAAATCGGCAATGTACAGTACGCAAGTAATGTGCAGTTTCCATCGCAGTTTGTATCACGGCCCCTGCCCTTTAAAAGAAAACAAAAGAGCTAATTTCATTTACCCCTATTACGTATTTGCGCAGGAAGATGGTGTTTGAGCAAATTATACGTGGGTAGTTCAATTTTATATCACTACTGTGTACAATTATAAATAATGAATTTTAATTTGATGACAATAAACGGCAATGTAATTATATATTCAAAATCGTTTATCCTGACTAACTCATCAACGCCGAATTGAAACAAATGAACTCTAAGAACGTAACTTTTAGAGCCGGTTATTTTAAGTAGGTGGGCAAGTAATAAAGGGATTTACGAAATTTCAACCCCTAAGAAAGCAAAATCGGTGTTGTAAATTTGTATGGAGAAAAAGGTATATTTAAACTGTGAGAATTAAAACTAATATTAGGAGAAGAGTTTTAGTAATGGCTGAGTTTGGGATGAAAGGGGTTGAAAGTTTGTGTTTGCAACATTTTTTTTTTAATTGTACCTAGGTACTCTGCTTCTGTTAGAGTACAAAAAATTCAATCGGTGTTGAAAGCAGCTTATAATGTTAATTTTTAAGTGGTAGAATTTTGGAATAGCAGATTTTTCAAATTTCGGAAGAGTCCCATTCTTCCACAAGCGGACAAAGTTATTTTTTAAGTATGAGAATTCATGCTTCGGTAAAATATGCTCTTCGTTAAGTCACTTGACTTTTGTTTTTAGTTGTGTTCAAAGTCAATTTTCTGGAGATGTTAAACGGGGATTGAAAGTTCGTATGGAGTAGTTTCCGTACCTAAAATTTATTTTTATCTAGGAAAGTATCTATACAAATCAAATTATAGCCTTTCTTTATCCATTCCCTAAAGGAGTTAAAGAAAATCAATTTATTTTCGTTAAATACAAGAAAACTCGATTAGGCATTGTTCAAAACTCATTTAAAGGGGTTATGAAAAACAAGTCGTTCTTAATGTATGCTTATAATTAATTAACCCTCCCCTGTTCGGAAAGTTCAATTTTCATGAGTAGACAGCCGGGTTGAAAGTTGCATTTTTGACCCTAGGGTGGATCGTATTTTTATTTTCAATGCTGCAGCGCGTTTTTTTATTACTGAATCCTTAGAATGTCATTTATTGTTACTTTTATTTCTTATTTATTTTCCACATAGTCGAAATGAAAAGTAGAGTGTTTAAGCACCCATATCTCACTTCGTTCGAGCGCCCAAATGTCTCGGATGAAATGGGTCGCTTTCAACCCTTGGTTAACAATCTACTGTCGCATTAAATATTCGAAATGATATGATGCAGATATGTACATTCATGACCGCGTGTGCCCAATATCCCCGATAGGCGATTAGTAATAAAATTTGATTACAATAATTTTCGCAATGTGCTGTATGGGTCAACGAGCTTAATGAAACTAATACGAACCCGCTCTAACATTAATAAGCCGGGTCTTCGAATAAGTAATAGGTTCTTTATATAGTTACGACTTATTTTTGATATTTTCCACAAATAATGTAGGTAGGTCGTTTAATTTACTTTTCATGTGATTTCCCGTTTCACTTGGTGTAAGAACTTAGCTATGAACACAACAATTTAAAGGAATACATCCAAAATATATATGTCAACAATTAAGACTTATTTGTAATAGGTAAATACTATTTTCTATGCGCGTCATCATCTGCGTTGAGTAGTTAAAGGGTTGTGTTTGAGGGCTTTGTTTCATACATTTGTTACAAACTGTAATAATATGAATCATTTAGAAACCTCGCTCATTCTAACTAGGGAAGATCTAATATTTATCAAATGTTGAAGAAGAGGTAAAAGATAAAAGGTAATTTTATCATTGTTAAAAACTGCCAGAGAATCAATTCGATTAAATTTCCCCATATGGGTGAGGACCAAATTTTTGACACATTGTTAAGGTATTTAACATACCTACATTTTATTAATTCATTCCGTTGTGACAGGTCAAACCCTTATTTATTGCAACCTGGGTTTGACAAGCACTGTTATATATAGCCTCATCAAATACTTTTGACTCGCATTGTTTCAGTATTCACTATAAAACAAAGAACAATTTACAATGCAAACGAATTTCTTAGTGCAGTTGGCATAGAAACTCTTTAACATGAAGGCGAGTCTCCAAGCAACAAACAAGCCACATTTCAAATACTGATTCGCTCCGTATAACCCCATTAGTGTTACACAAATCGAGGGTTAACTTTCGCCAACTTATTCTACTGAGGTTCGTCAAATTAAGATTAAACTTTAGATCAATGTAGCAAGGTCGGTTTTTCTGTTATAAGACTCATATGCTATTCGACGTTGCGAAAAATATCCCCCAAAATGCTATGCCCGCTTGGGCCACGGCCAATTTAATGTATGGCTTGGCACTGGTACGAACGCCTCGTAATCCAACGCTGAATAGGAATTATGGTTGTGTACCTCTGCAACAATAGCGGGGTAATGTATGCAGTACAGGAGTATACAACCAGAGGTACGTGAGGTATTTGAGTAACAAATACCTACACATTCTAAGGTGACGCGAATGAATAGTAGTACAGCAAAATATCTAGGAACAACGTTTTCTTAGGCACTAAGACAGTAGCATTACGGTAAAGTAAATATTGTTCACATTGTCATATAGTTATTTTTATAATTATTCGTAATATTCATAATTTAATTTGGAATATTACGTTTTATCCTTCGTTATACGAAAGTGCCTTGGTAATCCAACTTTAAAGTACCTAATTAGAACACGAATAGTTCCCCTTATCTTTTTAATTAGAGTCTTGCACGCTGTTAGAGCATCCATGTAATACTTTGGCTCTAAAACTCGGCTCTTAAAAATTCAGCCAAGCGCAAAATTTTCTTAACTATAAAATGTCCATTGTGTGCAAGTATGTATATGAGTTCGTTGTTATCTTAACATTATTTGAAATCGTATTTGGATGGAATGAGTAGTAATACCTATACTCTGCAGGCGAGGTATAGACTTTTTACATCCGTGGTATTAACATCGTAAAGTTTATTCGAAATGAAGAATTAAAAAAACAAACAAACAAATAGTTTAAGACTCCAAAATAAATTATCTTACAGCTGGGTATTGAACTTAAACGGACAGCCGAATACTACATGTTTTTTTTTCTCTTTCTCAGCGAAACATTTTTGTAATCGAATGTTAATGAAAATAGGTAAATACTGTACTTAACCAAATTGATAGAAACATTTTGACCTGTTAGGAAATGATGTCGATTAAAAATTACCTCACTGACCAACCTATATCATTAACATGTTTAAGAATTTTCTTACACAAATCGACCTATTACCCAAAATAAGCTTATCAAGGCTCGTAGCTTGACATGAATTTGTGAATATCGACCCTAGAAACGCGCATTTTCCGCACGCGCGCACAAACTTCACGATGAACCCTAAAAACGTTACAGCTAGTTTTATTATCAACATGTTAATTGAGCCCGAAGGCGCGTTGGTGCCGATCCAAATGGCCCGCCGTACCAATTCCATAAATTCAGACCGCTGTTGAACCACAATAATGTACAGAAAAGGTCCCGTAACTATTCCGAATTATTACGACCTTCTGAAATATGGATTTAGGATGCGTATTGTGTATTATATACCACGTTGAACATTTTAACTGTATTGTCTTCAATCTGCAGCGTATTTGCTTAAGTAAGTATTCCAACGAGCGTTAGGATAGGGTATATCAGCTGTAATTTTCACCTTCAAACAAAGACAGCTGATACTGTTGATATATCTTAAAACGCACGAAAAGTTATTCGATCATCTCGGTGGACTACGAATGGTTTTAATAAGGCTCTCTGCTTGTGTAGGTAGATATTAAGGTGTCAGTAAAATATCTATCGTAAGATGAAATCCACCTTAGCTTACAAGGATGGCAAAGCATTTTATTACACACTTTAGTTATTCCTGGAAATTGTTTTCAGAGATATGTTTTATTTACTTATAGCATTTCGATTTATTCTATCAGTTGATATCAAAGCGTTAAGATGGTATTAAGTATATATTAAATACCAATATCATTATTTATATTATGCTCTTTCCGTTACACCTAAACAATCCCGGGGTCCGGTCGGCTACCTAGCCCGCAGAATTAAGCACTTGTTTTTGGGCATGTAACTGCCTTTTGACTTTTCAATTCAGAAGATAATCTAGTCCTTAATATGGAGCATATAAATATTATATTGGTATACTTATCATGAGTTTTTCGGAACTGAAACCTGCATACATCCGCGAAGAAATTCAAAGATGTATGTGAAGTCCCCAACCCGCTCCGGGCCAGCGTGGGGACTACTGCCCAATCCCTCTCATCTATGAGAGGAGGCTTGTGTACAGCAGTGGGACGTATATAGGCTGATGATGATGATGATACTTATCATTGGCCCAAATACAAGTTTAAAAATATAATTAACATGTTTTGTCCTTAATAATTCCAAACCCACATTATCCTAACAACCCAAGACATTTTCAAATGATAAAAACCGGCCAAGTGCGAGTCGGACTCGGCAAAATGGCAAAAAAATCATGAAATACATCATCTGTGAAAATTTCAACGTCTATCACGGTTTTTGAGATACAGCCTGGTGACAGACGGACAGACGGACGGACGGACGGACAGACGAACAGACGGACAGCGGAGCCTTAGTAATACCCTGTGGGTACGGAACCCTAAAAGCGGTTCGGAATAGGTCCAGGAATGTAATGAGGTCAGTTAATGTCAGTGCAGTTTGGACCACGTCCCGTTCTGTAAAATGCATTAATTCCACACCGACAACTTTATGATAAGGACATGCTTCGGCACAGGCTGCGGTTTTATATTCAGTTCACTTTCTAAATATCTGTGTTGGTAGTATAATCATGTCCATTTATCATTTCTAATCTAAACTCAAATGGTACTAATAGTAGGTTCGGTTATAATAGTACTAGTATTTTATGCAACTGTTGTAGGTGTAAAAAGGATTCAAAAAGGTGGTGTAAGTTGCGTTGCAATTGTGATCTTTATATTAGCGAACATCGCAAGTAAAGACACCACGACCGCTGCATACAATAATTTTTCAACCACTTATTTTAAATAAATAGTATTTTTCATGCGCTATATCTTTTTCCCTTAGTAATTATGCACTTGGTATACGAGTTGGCTTGGTTTAAGCACTCTCAAATAGAACATATTTTTTTTCATCAGGCAGGTGTTTCAGTACAAATGTGGTATGTAGTAGGTTTCAATTTCCTTAATTTTCTTGGATGGAAATTCCTGAAAAATATATTTCCTAATTGTGAGTGCAGTTTTTGTTTTGTTAATTTGTAACTTCAACAAGCAGAAAGTAAGCAATCCCCCCAGAAAGAATCTCATATTAAGTTGGTAAGAATTATGGAGAAGAATGACTGCGGCGCGATATTACACAAGTTACGCGACTACAAGTTTGCCACGGCGGCCTTTGTTTTTTATTTATTTTGTACAGTTGTAACTATTTTGCTGTAAACCTCGCAAACTAAGAAATGTCATCGGTTTAGTGTGGTTTAGTGGAATGAAATGGACACGCCTTTTGCATCTGTATTGACTAGCGAAGGGTATACGTACCTAGAGTCTGGTCAGAGTCGCATACTAGTAATACGAAATACATAGCAACGCGATAGGTACATAAGTACAGATTGTCAGGTAAAATGTTGCCATATACAGAATTTGAAAAAAAAAATCTCACTTCTAGCCGGTCTGACTCTTAGTACTTATAGCCTATATCTATAACAGAATGCCAAGTTAGTAGGTACCAGTGGTGCAGAAAACATTTTTATGAATAAGTATGCCGGTTATTACCGAGAAATTTACGAGATCGTTTTAAAAATAATTCCAAATGTGCCAAGAGAAAGTGTAAAGTAAATGAATAAAATCAATTTCGACTTCAAGAAACATGAAAAGTCACGTCCAACAAAAGCCAGATAATTTACCGAAAGTGTGAAGCAAACAGCACGCGAGTGGTGAAATAAGCTATTTATTGGAGAAACAAAGTTCCGTCTCGCGCGACGGTTGATAAGAAACTACTTATTGCTGTAAATAGCTTCTTGTTGTTGAGAATCGCAACTTGCGAATTGCACTTCGCGCTGAGAACCGGTATAGTTTTGCTCGCGTTGGGTGATATTATAACATAACAGCAGTTTGGATTATTCCAATGAAGGTACTTAGATAAACTTACATTACGGTTTTTCCTGAGACTATTTCTGATTGATTCCTGAGGCTAGTTCATCGCCCTTAATTGTTGAATATAATGACTAGGTACATGAAGAGAAAAGAAGTGAGTGACAACATGACTGAAGAAGTGAAGAGGATAGAAATGTGTGACAACATGACTGGGGAAGTGGGGATATAGTAATTGAGGTAAAAGAGACGCCGCGACAATCCCAAACAAATGGGATAGGGATGTTGACTCAAAATTTATTAATACTCCATACGAAAGAATACATATAACTATGCCAAAAAGTGAAAATCCTATTCAAATATCTCAAAAAATAACGAAACTACAACCGTTAGAATGTTTTTAGTTAGAGAGAGAAAACGCTACAGGTCAGTGACGTCACTGACCTCGAGCGCCATAGTAAATGACGATCGTTCAATACAACGGGGCGTTTTGCGGAAAAGGGACAGAAAATGCCCCCTCCTAAAACTTTGAAGACTTATAATTATGTAATTATTTTTCTTTTCGATTACTTTTTTCACTATTTGATAGAGAATTTTGATCCTTTTTCGAGAAAATTCGGATTCATTGATTTTCTTATTTGGTGTCAACATCCCTATAATATGCGTGTTTGTAGCGTTAAACATCGTGGGAAGTAGATTATCTGCATATCCTTAATAAAAAATAATATATAAGCAGATTATAACATCGGTGATTACGCCATGTACTATCACGCCGTAGTCCATAATATTCGACAGGCAATATAAGAACATTTTTCGCCACGTATGTGTTCCGCGCCACATTTGGTGTGGAAATGAGAATGTGTCATGTTTGATACGGATACGAGACAAGGGACAAGTTTCGTACATGTTACGTGAATAACAAATTTCCTAGACATGCTGTCGGTAAAATATCAAGTTGCAAAAGTTCGAAAACATTGTGCGGGTCCGAAAGTATTTACACAGTGTTTTGACATGACATCTACTGTGTTAAATAATTAACACTCCCTCACAAAATGGCAAACGAATTTGTCACAACGAGGTTACAATTTAAATTATAACTTCAGTTAAATTCGAGTTAAACATGTTCAAGAAATAAAGAGGGAAGTCGAGGTGTCGGGAACCTAATAGTGACTGATGAGTTTCAGGTAGGTACATTGTGAAACAAAACCAGTGGATCAACGTCGTACCGTTTAAATAGGTAAAAGTAAAGGTCATGATGATCAAATTGATGGTAACTTTGGTCGGTTCTATTCATCGTGCATGAATGGAACCGACCAAAGTTATCATCACGTTATTAAATATATTTTTGTCGTAATTATATACCTACCAAATATTGAACTACTAATTTGTATAAATAGATCATAAAAAAACCGGCCAAGTGCGAGTCGGACTCGCGCACGAAGGGTTCCGTCCCATTATCTTTAAAAACGGCAAAAAATTACGTTTGTTGTATGGGAGCCCTGTTAAAAATTTATTTTATTCTGTTTTTTAAAATTTGTTGTTATAGCGGCAACAGAAATACATCATCTGTGAAAATTGTAACTGTCTAACTATCACGGTTTTTGAGATACAGCCTGGTGACAGACGGACAGACGGACAGACGGACAGCGGAGTCTTAGTAATAGAGCCCCGTTTTACCCTTTGGGTACGGAACCCTAAAAATATGCTAAAGCATTGAATTAACTTATAGCCAGAAACAATTCTGAACTTTTTTTTTTGGTATTGTTTGTTTTATTTATTCGAGTAGTATGATTTGAAAGCATTGTCAATTCAGCTATGTACTTATTAATGAAAAAAAACAGCCATTTCATATCCTTGTCGTTTTGCGGGAACTGCTTGTAGCGAGCATCTCAAGCACTTTTGTCGCTTCACATTGTGATGCCAGCGTCTGTAAATTGGGTATAGATTATCATTTAGTTGTCCTATCTACATAAAATTAAACTTACGAAGCGGAACTTGTTTCCAAAAGCCCACTCACCGCGCGTTAACGATTTAATAGTGAATTATGACGTCATTCCACTCGGATAGTGCAGCGGCAGCTAGCGCGGAGCGTCAGCACATATCTGGAACAATTTTATAATTTAATTGATAAATTGCAAATTCGTTAATGATTTATTTTAAAGAGTTAATTTACTGAAATTGCGAAGCCTCTGGTTCACGTAACTGGTGGCCGGAAAGCTGACGGCTCCCTCGCACAACGTATCTGCATTGCGATACAGAGAGGAAAATGCCGCCAGCATCTTCGGTACAATGGAAGGTTGTCTGGACTGGAAGAGATGGCTCTTTAGCAATAAGACCGCCTGTTGTATGGATCTACTCATTGTCATTATGTACTGTACTGTGTTGTATTTGTTGAGGTTATGCAATAAAGAGTATTTGTATTGTATTGTACAATGCCTCAAGAGCCAGTTTTAGATAATATTTAAGTTTTAATTTTTATTTAACTTATCTTTGTATGTAAATCAGAAATATGAAAAAAATACACAAAAAAGAGAGTGTAAATACAATTTTTAATAATAAGTGTGGATTCACGTCCAATTTATTTTTTTCTATTCAAAACTAATAAAATAGAATTTGCGAAGATTAGAACTAGAAGAATGAACATCCATATCTTTAAGTTGTAGACAGGCAACGTAAAAATTTGGAAGTTTTATAGATTAGATTAGATTAGATTAGATTCATTTATTTCATGATAAGAATTACATTATAAATTTGTACACATGTCAAAATTACAAGAATAGTTATCATGATCGTCATAAACAGGAAAAATAAAAAATAAAAAAGGGTAATAACATAATGTTAACCATAATTAAAGACACATGATAATGATAAATAGTAAAAATAAAATAATTGCATCTCCCTTTCGGGATCGTCAAAGTCCATTTCAAAATACAAATTCCAATATACTAATCAAGTCAAAGTACAAGTTCAAGTCCATTACAAAATATAAATCAATTTAATACAAATTTAATAATTATTATTTACACGTCAGTAACTTAAGGTCCATATATGAATCTCATTTAAATATCTTTCGTAATCTGAAACAAGTTACTTAACACCAAGATCATACAAACAGCACTCCGGCAATGCTGCGATTGATTTACTTCTATATCACATCAATGTTTGCAGAATCAAAATGAAAATATATCCGAATAAGACAAAGGACTCTCAAACATCACGCTAAGTATTCATCCCCACACACCACTAAGACTTATAGACAACCTTTGCTTCCCACTCGTAACACTTGATAGTGGCTGTAATGTTACCGTTTATATTCTGCAAATGGTACGCTCGCTATAAATTAGTTGTATAATAATTACACAACTGTCATGCGAGGCCATAAGGTCCGGGAAACGGAGGTGATGCCTATTACGATACCGCGTGCTGATTCTAGTAAATCTGTAGGTTTGTTACAGCTTGATTTAGGCGAAACTTTTTTAAAATTATAATTATATAAAAGTGAAAATTCAATAAAGAAAGTAAATAACAAAGATATTTCATATCCGTATCGGTATCGGTATCGGTATCGGTATCCGTATCCGTATCCGTATTCATATTCATACTCATGTTCATATTCATATTTGCATAATCCATTCACCTTTTACATATATATATATATATATATAATACGTCCCGAGTAGTATCATTGTGTCTTACGCATCTAAGACCAGCTGAGTTTAGCTGAGTTGACTCCTTCTAACATCGCAATCACGATACTAGGAGGGTTCAACTAACTGGTTTTAGAAGAATCTGTCGCGAGTTTACCAATTTTTCCCCAGTACAAAAGTGCTCAGCGCCGCTAAAGAACTTTTCACTTCAAAAAAACAAAAACAACAAACAAATGACATCATGAAAACACAAAGACAGTAATTTTACAAAGTACTCATACAGACGAAACACGCACATCCATCTTCTCGTCTCGCAGAACCTCAAACATTCATCTCGCAATACTGCCCATCCGCTCGCAAACATGTCACACTCAGGCGCTGATGCAAGGAGCAGGTTCAAGAGGTGCAAAGCGCGGACCAGCGGGGATTTTCTGCGCGATACAGTTCGTGATAGGTATCGGTACCGCAAGCAGACATCGATCACGGGGTCGAAGTCGAAACCGAAACTCAATCCTCGTAAGTGTTGGGACAAACAGGCGCACCAAAGGCTCAAAAAATAAAGCTTGTACCAGTGTTTGCAAGTAAAGCAAAAGATAAGTTTAAAATAAAATTTAGCAGTAAAGATGTGATAGTAAAAGTAAATGATAAAATAATTCCACTGGATTCTACAGTCAATGATATCAAATCTGAAGTCATTGAAGCATTCGCATTTCGCGTGAAAACTAGAGAGAGTTAACCAAGACTTAACTTAAGCACTTAAAAGATGAAGGTTCGTTGGTTGACCAGTGTTAAAATACAAATATAAATACAAATGCGTTTATTTTTCTCTTTAAATTACAACGGTGTATCGGTTAGTAATAAATAAATCGAATGGAGATGAATAATGAAAAATCCAATAAATATTGCCCATACTCTCTATCATATAGATAGTTTTATGTTCTAAAGTATTTATTTAGTTAGATAATTATATGTAAAGTCAATATTATAATCAACGATTTAGCTTGTATGTGCTTGTAATTTAAGAATTTTTATCATGTATGTGTATACATTTCCCACATTGTCTGTCATACTGTTGTTCCTGGATGCCGAGCGGTATCCAATATTGTACTAAATTAAACATTTATATTAATACCTATAAATTTTACCAATTTATTATAAATATTTTTTATTTATTTATTTCTTTGTATCAATATCACCAGTTATTGTGTCGTTCTCCTAGAATCAGACGGACGCTTCGTCATAGGATTCGCTGAAATAATTCCCTTATTTGTACCGCGCAATAAGCGTTAATTGATGTGTTGACAAAAATGTATTAATCTGTTTTGCCTAGATAGCCCGGTAAATTTATTTTTGCTTTTTCCTCTTTTTTCGGCCATCTGCTGTCGAGCTTTTGTAGGCAAACACGCTATTGTACAGAATAAAATGGGTGATTGGTTCAGGATTATATCGCTTGATAGCAACATTTTACCTCTTCTTTGTGTATTGATGCCAAAATGTAATGTTTATATTGTTCATCAGATCAGTATTATCACGACCACAATCATTGTTATGCCCTATCGAATGATATTGTTCTATGTTATACTAAAATATCATATAAAGAATATTTTATTGTATGACCGTCAACGTATATCCCATCTCGCAATCCTTTATTCAAAAGCACAACTGTTATTCAAAACGGTATTTCTTATTCCAAATAAACAAGCCTTTGATCTTCCTAAATATCTTTTGTCCTATTTTCTCAGTATCATGTTAAAAGGGACCACAATCTTCGACTGATACATAACTTACAAAAGCAGTTCGAAATAGTATGCCGAAGCGTATCTGAAAAGTTACTTGCAAGTCTTGCAACCGTTCACTGTAAATAATATTAAAGATGTTTTTGCCGTCCTACTTACATCCATAGTTAGAGTAAGAGAGAGAGAGATACTTTGTCGGGATAAGAGAACAAGGGTCGTACAAAATAGGGTAGCGAAGGATCTTCATTCAAGCCGAGGCCCGGTACGGAACCCTTTTCCGAAAGATTACGCATATCGTAGGTAAATAGCTCGGCCATGCTAACCCTCTTTACATTTATCGAAATACTCATGTGAATAACATTACGTCCGGGGATTCCTTGTCCTTTCATATTCTCGACAAGTGGGCTGGGAACTTGCATTTTTTATACGTACCTCGGCCTTTACATGAGTGTTAAAGTACTTCCACTTTATTAGGCCAATTAATAAAATAAATCTGAATGAGGGTCAACCCTACTTTCGTTTCAATATTATTACCTACTACATGTTTTAACGCGCTTGTCGTGCGTGCGTCTGTGGTGTATATATTTTTTAAATAGCATACGTTGATTCGACTGTATCCAAAAATTTGGTAATTTATTATGACGCGATTCTCTATAACTTGATAAATATTATCTACTTATAATTTTTCTGTTTCCTTCGTAAGATCTATCATAAAGCTATAAAGGGACAAGCAATTACTTACCGATTTAGTCCTTTTGAAGTATAAAAACGTTGAGATGCGATTGTTTTCAATCTAAATCTTAAGTAATTTGAATAATGATTAGGCAACAAGTGAATTTATTGAAGCGAAAAATGTTTTTCGTATAATGAGCGGAGCAAAAGTGCCAAGTCACGGACCGTAAAGTGCCAACGCTGTGCCGTGTCACCGCGGTGATATTGGTCCAACTCCGAACACCCTTTATTGAGCCAACTCAGAGAACCCTTTATCTGGACCCATCCGACCCTTCCGCGAGAATCAGCGCAGCGCTGCTATCCCACCCTTTGATATTGCTACATATTTCCGAAGATATTGTTATATGCGATAAACCAATATCGGTGACTTATAAGGCGTGGCTCATAACCAATAGAGCATGTCATGTACTGCCCCATAAAACACTCATGTAATAACTCGTTTATCGTCACCATCAGACATTGGGTTAGAAGAAATGTTTTTAATTCAATTTCAATTCAATATTCAAACAGGCAGCATAAGTACATTATTCTGAAAGTCTCATTTCAATTAATTCCTTTCAAGAACATATAACTACAATAGATAGATTGTTATTTTAATACATATTTATTTTGAAGGAAGTTTTGTTACTTACCGATAAATTGATATAACTCCGTACTGACATCCTAGTGAAACGATAAAACGTAGCATCATTTCAATTTTCGTCTCAAACCGGGAACGTATAACTCAATCACAATTTATTCGTCTGTCGGGCTGTGCACCACGTGGCAATATCTCACAAACTCCGAAGCTATAATAAATCTGCAATATTTCTGAGCCAACGAGAATGTGCCAGCTACTTCAATCAAAACGGAGTGAGAAGTTTTATCGTCGCACCTATTCACGTCAGCATTCTCGCTTTATTTCTCGAATTCCCGATTTCGAGACAACTTTTCTAATCCGTCGTTGTAATATTTTACAGTTATAATTTCATTTTGAGAAAAAAAAATATCAGTAAAATTATAAATTGACGTAGGTATAAGTACGAGTATTATACTAGTAATGATTGAATGTTGAAGATAATAAGATTAATTACTATATGTATTTACTATTTGTAAAATAAATGCTACGTCATACAAAGAAGTGAAGGACAAATCTGAATGTAGAATAAGCTGGCAATTACTCCACCGACAAGAGCCAAGCTCTTAAATATTATGATGAATAGTAATTAAAATAATAAGATTTTTATGAAACCCGACTGCTTTATTACAAATACTGCTAAGAGGAATCTAACGACGCCTCTTATCTTTAAATTCAATCAATTTGTTAAAACAGAGCGTGCGTGAGAAATATACCTACATTTAAAGTAGGTAAAGGTTGTCTGTAAGAGATCTCTCTTTAGCGGTAAGACCGCCTGTTGTCTACCTCTATCTGCATGTTGTTGTTTTGATTCTGTATGTAACTGATTCATTTGTGTGAGGTGTGCAAATAAAGAGTATTGTATTGTCAATCGACTATCCTTCAACCGCAATTGGGGTAAAACTTGTGTGTGACCCAGTATAGCTTTTATCTAATAATACTTCTCGAATGAGAAAATTTAATCCACTAAAGAATAGCAAGTACATGGAGTATACGGTGCCTTTATTCCACATTTTCAATAAGACGTACAGCACGACCACGCATGTCGTTTTCTTGATCACATCACCACATATTCGTTGTAGCAAATAGCGTATTTTGATAGCGGCTGCGATTCGGCCAAATGGGAAATTGTTGCCACTCCCAAGACGCCAACCATGTCGCAAGATATGTACGCGAATTATTCAGTTTTTTACCTCCTCCGGGGATGATCCTAGCGTGTAACTCAAACGTCTTAAGTGGCACTACTTGCTTTTCAATTATGAGCTCTAACCCTTTAAGGTTGAGATGTGATTTCCATTACCGCCAGCCTGTGATATATGTTTCTAAACCACTACGACGCAGATTTCTTGTTTTTACTCCTGTGGTGGGATTTGAAGAGCTTTTGTTAAGTGTTCAGCCTATTCAGAATGATGGAACGGAGAAATTTTCGTACGTCTGTTTGAACTTTTCGATGTTGTGTTGAGTGTTTTATAGAATTTAAACAATTCGCCATAGAGGTTTGCATTCATACATTCAGTCCATTTAAATAGTCGTTTTATTAGATTTATCTTTGCGTAGTTTGGGACTAGGTCGGTTTGTGTATAAGATTTTCCATAGTTTTTATTTAATTATATAGATGGATGGATAATATTCACCAAAATAAATGTAATATGCGAAAAGCAGAGCTCATCAAAACGATATTATTTCTAGTTAATTGCCTGTGGATTAGCTAGTCCCTAATGGGTGACTTCCAGACACAGTGTAAATGGTCAATAGTGTTAGTCCCTCCTCTAAGACAGAGGCACTAATGAGCTATTTTCATCGCCTACAGCCTTGATTTCTCTTGATTTGCATTTAACTTCGTATAAATCAATAAAACGTGAAAGTTTGTGCGGATGTATGGATGTTGCTCCCAATATATAAAAAAAATCTAGAACAGAAAAACCTTTGTTTTTGATAACTACTAGCTGACCGTGATAGCCAACGATAACTGAATGAATATTGGTTCCTGATCACCGAATAAGATTCATCCGCTATAAAGACTGCTTTAGGTTTTTTTTTCGAACGACTGATCAGCTATTACTAACTTTGAAACAGATTGCAACCGTGGTGGTAAAAGCATTGTACTTTTCCCGGAGGAATGAAATTACGGTGAGTGAATATAGGCCCAAATAAGTTATCTCTAACTTCATTCGGCGTCAAAAGAAATGCCCTTTTTCCGTGTCCCGACAAGAGTAAAATCCGACATTCGGTACCGATGAGCGACGCAATAAATCGCGTGCGCAACACTAGCTTCTCGATCACCGGCGATCCGCGACGCGACCGTAATGTAAAGCTTTAATGAAGATATAAAACTGGCTTCGATTCCCGACCTAAACCCTCGCCGCTACGATAAATTTAACTTTATATGTCTACGATATGATTGGAACGTGTGTATATAAATTAATAGGGTTTTTTATTGCTTTGTTTTGATTTTAGCTATTTGAAATAGGAAAACAGAGATGTAGGTACTTCATTTTACAAAAATTAATGGTCAGATTAATCTATTTACACTACAGACTGCAGCCTATAGACGCTCGCAACTCCAAAAGAGTCACGTGCGCGTTGCCGACCCTTTATACAATTTGAAGATTCACTGTGTTGACAGCAGTAGGCTAGCACATAATGGCCTCGAGAGTATCTCGGCTTTTCTCGAGCTATGCGTCTTTTTTTGATAGGTGCTGCTAGAAAGTGACGGATAGCTCGAGATAAGCCAACAAACTGACGTTGCCATCATGTGCTAGCCATACAGATGGGACAAAAGGTCCCTCGCTCTCAACACAGTGCATTCTCGGGAGCTCTGGCAGCCTTGCTCAACTCCAGGAACACAACACTACATACTTGTGTAGTAAATAATGCTACTATGGCTGTGGTTTTCTGCAAAGCGGAGGTTCTTCCCCAGTTGGGCTGCTTCAAATTCGAGCAAGAGATGACATTTTGCTGTGCCCTACCTCTCTTTTAATACTCCAGATAATAGAAACGCTCTACAGTAAGAATTATGTATCTTACAGCCAGACAATCTTGTCAATAGAATAGGTATTAATAGTTACTAAAATGTAAATGACTTAGATCGCCAAATAATAATTCCAACCTTTTAATTTTAAGGTCTCTTTCAGTAAGCATATAAATGATTCACACGGTCGCGAAACAGTTGTATTTGCCAGATCGTTTGCGTTTTACAGCCCGACTTGCGGAAACTTCTATATTGCGAGGGAGCTCGACAATTCGCTACAACTGGCTTTCTAAGACCTACACGATCCCATTTTATATTACACTCGTGAGTTTAGACATAGACATATACATCATTTATTGGTACATTCATTTTGTAGGTTATATTAATAGAATCACAGGCATTTTCGCAATTATGATGTTAGTATGGAAGTATAGATTTAGCGTGGATAAAACCTATTTCACAAAAACTTAGTGATAGTGAGCATTCAGCGAAAATGCCAAATAAATGTATAAAAAAGCAACGTCCTCGCACACTTGGCTGGTCACGTCAACCGCGATCCATCATACTGAGCACCCACTCATTCAGCGGGAGTAAGCGTTAGCCAATCGACTCGGCAAACTTTGTTGCTATCTCTGGGACCGATGAGAAATTAGATCACCCTGTAGTTCAATGTAATTAAGCAGACGTATCCATAATACGTATTGTTCAATTTAATGTATATGTGCATATAATTTAATGTATATGTCCATAATATCATTTAAGTGTTACTATGCATGCCTTTAGAACCATCAGTCATAAATTAAGATAACTCACATTTGTAAACAACAATTACCTTTTGTAATGTATAGGTATGTATTACAAGGTAATTGTTGTTTACCTAAACTGAGCGCGACGCGCCAACAAATTGATCACTACAGTTCGGCGCATTTATTTTGTAATGAACTGTAATTGTTTTATACCTAAATAAATAAATAAAAGTTTTAATTTCTGACTTCCTCAACTTGTGGCTGTCTTTGAGACATGACGATTTTTACAATAGGTACTCTGAAGGCTTAAGACAATTATATAATAATAATGCAATCTTAATTATATGCATAATAAGTATAAACCTCTAACCTGAACAAAAAAACAATACCAACATCATATATGACTGTTTTTTCCCTAAAATATTTCGGAGACCCAAGGGAACAAAACGCGACATTGCTCACAAGATAGCTTCATAATTAGTTTGTGTTCACAATTTCGCTAGAACTAACCTTGCAAACTGAAGTCGGACCCTGCTGAAGTCTAATATTAAATAACTCCAAATTATACAGCATTAAGGGTAAACAAGGGAACTCTAAATAACGTCTAGTCTGTCTGTCCTTCAGTGACCCTCATGAATTTATTTTTAAAATGATGTAGTTACGGCTTATTCTTAAAATTAATTTATAATCTATTATTTAATTAACTGCTACCATTGGTCTTAAAAGTTAACCCCTCGTCGATAAATTTGTAAGCACACGCATTTCGAGATTGCCTATTTGAACTAGAAATCTCATCAGCGGAAAGTGATTAAGAGTCCATAACTAGTAACTACAGAAGTTTTTGGAAAATGGAGAAATTATAAAGGTTCTAAAGGGATCGTCCTCGCGTGCGATCGCGCGAGTGTAATTCGCGAATATATTGAACTCGAATAGGTGTCCTAAAGGGATCGTCCTAAAACAAACGCGACTACGCGATTATCGCGCGAATTTGCGACTTTTACTAGTAAATATTCTAAGTTAAAGTCGCGCGATCGCGCGATCATCGCGTAGTCGCGCGCCAATAAGGACGATCCCAAAGGCAGATACTGAAAATAAAAGTGCTTAAAAAACATAACATTTCATTTATAAGTGTACCTACAATTCTATTAGATTAAATGAATAATTAATTATAGGTACGGTTTTCGTTTTTTCGTTTCCCGTTAAAACTTAAGCAGTCTTGTCTATCATTCAATTTGATTACGGTAAACCTCAACATGTTAAATAATTAGCTGATCCAACAACACGTCGTATTTGCGCGACGTTAAATAATTTTAAACGCCGAAATTTTCATAATCAAGCATTATCTCTAGACCCGAGGAAATGACATTCACCGCAAATCGCTAATCGCTTTGCAAACAGAAAACCCAAACGAGAACTCTAAAGTTTTGTAATTGTACGGGGGCTATGAAAATTTGCTACTGAAATCTGTGTCGTCATGTGACATATCGAAACTGTGACGCGTCGTCGCGCCAGAGCGAGACGAGGAAAGGAAACGTGGGGGCGCGAGAGAGACAGCCTCACCTTTTGGTAGGTCATATTGATCTTTCACCCGCCATTTTGGACCGTGCCATTTTCGCTTCGGCGTCACATGTACCAAAAACGGCTGAAAAAATCTTTCATTCCCCTGTCATTGCGTGTTTTAATGAAATGCTCCACAAAAACTGGATGAACGTGAATTTTTATTTAAATTAGGTATCTTTTATGCGGCGTGAGTACTCCGTGACGCACATTGTTTATTTCATCCATAATAAAATAAGTTAGTAGAGATGCGACTCCGGACCCGGAGTTTCTTTCTTTACTTGAGAGAACAATGACATTATGAAAATTATTTAACTCAAATACGTTAACCAATAATTGACTAATATTATTAAAAACGTAGGTACCGTAGTGATTTACTATAGTTACATACCTAGCACTAGATAGATCACGAAAGACCGCTGTAGTTATGGGAGGTTTCCGTCCGCCTATTGAAAGGGTTATTGATTGAACTACCGACTAGTCTACTCACATTGTGTAGAGTCCGCGTGGAAACAGAAGAGGTTTTTTATTCCCCTTTTCAATCGCTTTCCCAAAGGGAGGTTCGCAATTCATCTGAGTTTTATTTTTTGTAATTTTGGTACGGGTAATTTATCAAATAACTTTTATCAAACCGATTTACAGATATGTTATGAAGGTACACTCGGTACGAAATAAAATATTTGGATTGGATGGAAGTCAAATATATAGGATGTAAATAATGCAAACAAGCCTGATAATGTACCAAATCTACAATAATAAAAATACTTACATTATTATAAAAAAAAGTTTCTTTATCACAGTTTTTATTTGTGAGAAGGCCCTGCTAAAGTTATCTATTTTCGAAGGGACTGCAGTGGCGGGCCGGATTTAACCCCTTCGCGGACCAGTGTTGGCTCGCGGTCGGTTGCCTTTTAGCGAGGCAACGCGGCTAGCCTTATGTTTATGAAGCAAGTCCTCCGATTACGGATCCTCGATTAAAGCACAAATATATATTTAAGTATTTGTTGTACAATAACAGGTTAAAACATACATGTTACAATCGATTTAGTATGACACAATAGATTGTCAACGACTGCCGAAGACTGTAGTTACAATGGCGACGGCTTCAAAATTCCCGGATCCCGGGATCTCTAGTATACCTATATAGTCCCGGGATTCCGGTACAGGGAACTATATAAGCGTGATTAACATACAATCTCCAGTACCAGCTGATACAGGATACTAAGGGTCGGTTGCACCAACATACGAACACAGGCCGGTCATCGTCAAATATGGCGCCGGCAGCTGTCATCCCATAGAAACTTGTCAAACTTTCCATACAATCAGATTTGACGAACACCGCTTACGATTACAGACGGTTTGGTGCAACCCAGCCTAAGTCTTGTTAGTTGACTTGTTCACAGTACTCAGCGAAGCAATGCGGCCAGCCTTAATAGGTAATAATAATAATTATAAATATTACACAAACCTAGCCTAATAAAATGCTTTATCCTGTACTACAAGCAACATTTAACGATGATACAGTATGAACTGGAATTAAAGTAGGTACATAGGTGATAACAGGCGCTTTGATCGCTAAAAAGCGATCTCTTCCAGACAACCTTCAGATAACGATACGGCGATTAGAGGTGATTAGAGATAAGTTATTGGGCAGTTTATTTGGGCGAACTGAGATAAGTTATTGGGAGTTATATCGGGTATAAGTCATTGTATCATAGCTCAACGCGATCAGTTACACGTAACGAGTAACGACCAAGAAACTAAATCAAGGACATTATGTACTCATTGTGCTCACAAACTGTCGTGTCATTCCTACATGAGTACAATTTGACCGTAATATAATGCGCCATTAATCCAGATTACGACCGAGATAATTTATTTACGACCAGTTCAACACATCAGTTATGCTTGAATGCCTTTCCCTAATACCTGTGCGTGGTATCTCATTACGGCTAGTTGCCGTTTGGTGATAAATCAACATGAATACATCACATCAGCAGCTAGTCACTATGGTACTGCATGTAGCTTTAGGTACCCATAATCATTATAGTCTTCGTATAAACAAGAAGTAATAACTAAAAGCACCCTTTACTTTTGCACCTATTTTGGAGAGCGTTTTGGAAATCGGCAGGGTGCCACCACCAATTATAGACACTTTAAGCACAAGTACCAATAATGGACACTTCAACCCTTATTCAAAGATCTTACGGTTTTAAATTGATTGTTCTATCAAAAATGATTGACTCTTATTTTCTTTTACATAAGAGTTAATGTACACCATTAGGCCTTGTCCATTATTGGTGGTGTCACCCTACCTATCTATATCACATCTAAATAGACATGTAAAACGGCAAGTTGATAAAAATTTACTGAACCGTCACTGTCTTTAACTTGTCTGTTAACGTTGTAACAGATCGACATCCGACATTCGTGTGAAAGCCTGTGAAAGCTTCTAAGCTTCTAGAAAACTTCAAAGCTTGGCAAAGCTAAATTATTTTCTTTAGTTTATCATCAACGAAGCTTTTCATCGTAAACGAATGGCGTCAAAATTAACTTTTGATAAGCTCATTTATTTACAATTGGTACATCGCTTATTGAAGCAGTATATTCTAAAGTATAATTAAATTATATTTTAATTTAAAGTGCTTCAATGGTTAAAAGGCTGCCATCTGGTATTGAATAGCCAGACTAGGTTAGTGAATAATTCGACTGTTTAGGAAGGTTGTCGTTAGTTCTATGTTTTAGCAATGTGCGTAGTCGCCTGAAATTGTAGGGATAATGTTATTCATTTACAACGTTGAGACCAACGTAAACTCGTCTTAGACTAACTAGTGTAGGTCGGACCTTTAGTTGCGTATTGCTAGTACGAGTCCCGGTGTCTAGTTATAATTGAGAAGACAGTTGAGTTGTTTGGATGCGAGTTGTTAATTGCCAACGAGTAGCAGTGCCGCGCCATCGCTATTGGGCGGGTAGTTGAACGAACATTGCGCGTGGCTACCCTGCTAAAAGAAGAAATATTTAACAACGAAGCAATCTGTTTTGTATTAGTGTCTATTTATTTTAGTCGGGTTTTAATGGCTTAGGCGTAAGGAGAGACATCTGTTATTGAGTAGGAAAACTAAAACTTATTTTTGACCAATGGGAAAACGTGATTTAATCCGTTGACCAATCGATAGGTTTCCCTCCAGAATTATGGTAAAGCATAGTGATCGTGGGATGTTAGGGGTCGGGGGCGATATGAGGCTTTATAAGGGGATGCACAACGGTTTCGGGACTTTTTGACTATTTCTTCGGCTACTGGATATCACGAGAACGAGGAGCTGGATCTTCAGGCATGTCCATGTGAGTTTTAAAGTTTTATTTGATGTGATAGATAGGATTCATGTAGGGTTTCATTCTGTTAGGATATCATAGGATGTTGTGTGTATAATCCTTTCTGTTCACAGGATTTATTGTCATCGAGTGTTTAAATTCCATATAGCAAATATCAGTGTTATCTTCCCATGCGTTTTACGTGTGCGTGTACGTTACATGACTATATACTATGACTTCGCGTGTACGTTACTACTTACATACAATGATTTAGTGCGTAGTATCAAGTTCAAATTACATTCACAAGATCTTTGTTTAGCGATGTCGTTGATCGTTGTGGAGTGACGAAACTACTTTAAATGAATATAGTTTTATGCCACATAAACGTCCATTGGTTGATTCCTTTGTTACGAATGTCGTTTAACATTACTGCAACAATCACCTAATCAATAGATATTTGCTAAATGGAATATCTTATGCGGCGTCGGAGTTTTACTACCTGATTTTATAAAGAAATGTGTTTTATTTGACCCACAATTATTGTGCATGCTAATAATTAACCATTATGCGGTGGTGGATTTTGTATGCAATAATTTTCATGAATAACTGTGCGTAGATGCTATTTATACAAGCTGGTTCAATGTCAGTTAATTTGATGATTATGATTTAAATTAGTTTTAAAGCCTTTTATTTTGTACTCATTTATTTATCAAATCATTAACTCAATGATTGTTACTTTTCCCGAGTTAAATACCTTTGTTGTAATATTTAACGATTAATACCACGTATGGAGGTGTCGTATTAATAATTTAACTTTACTTACGTTATGTATCCTTGAGTAGGTTTTGTATGATTTAGTTGTATGTGGCTTTCGTTAGTATTTAATACATGCAGTTTTATCGTGTAGGCGTTATTTTAACTCCTAGGTTGCTAAATAATTAGGTTGTATTCGTTCGTAAATATTTATAAGTATATCTAAATAAGTAAAATGCCATGATTGGGGCATTTGGAAGGTTTTGCGAAATCAAACCTATATAAGAGAAGGATTCACTATGTCCAGAAGATGACTTCGTCAACGTTTTCACAATGCCAACGACGATATGCTTCCACCTATACTCGAACCATCGACATTTCTACGGAACGTGTACCAGCCAGCAGTTCGTACAAGTGGGCAATCGACGACCAGTGCCAGGCCACTCTCAGTCCACAGCTATGCCATAACTATCTGACATCACCATCGGCGAAGCTAATCACACTTGCGGCGTTTGGACAACGGGGCTGTTCCTGCACGATGACCACATAGCCTACCACTGTACACACGCAGATGAAGAGATCCTAAATGGTTTCTAAGTTTCGCAAAGCTTTCTGACTGCGTTAACTAATGGCATTTATTCACGTTCCCGCTATTTTACAATACTGTTACATTTTAATAGTTCGGAATGCTATCGTTGCGCTGTGTGATATAAATTTATATTTAACGTACAATCAATATCGTAATTGATCTTGGCGTAACTGCCTTTGATGGAACTTTGATTCCTATACTATATTTGTAGTCTGTTGACTATTATACAATAATATTACGTCAATACCTTTATCATCACTGTTGCCATGTGCGACGTGCATATTTATTGATGATACGAGTATATGGTATTTCATTATTTTATATTTAAATACCAAATTATACATTTACTAATTTATTGTAGTTGTTAGAACTGGTCGCAGTGGCTTTTATTATCCGTGACTGTTCTAGCAATGAGGTAATGTCACAGAATAGACTGCCGATCATTTATTACAATTTTGTGTGGTATGTTCCACCCTATGACGAAAGGTTTTGAGTACAATGTAGTACCCAAATATACTAATTATGCGTAATAACTATTAACGTTGCTAAGCAATGGTTTTACTCCAGGCCGATGAAGTACGCTCATCAATGGGGTTTAGGGACAGTCTTTACGGTTTCTTAACGACAGGCTTTCGTCTTTAGTTCCATGTCTCGGACGAGCTTTGAAAAGGGCTGCAGTCTATAGACTCCGGTGCGCCTTTAGCTGCTTGTGGGAATCTTTGATTCAAACAAGACACTTTAGTCCCGTGGGGAACCAGAAATCTGTATTGCCATTAGCTGAAACTGACCATTAAAGACCCCAATATATATGTACTTTTATATACTCTACTATATGGGCGAGATGCGATGTGAAAGTGGCAAAGGCGGTACAGGTTGATTGACGACTCGAGAAAAACTCCTTGCTGTCGCGAGAAGCTGGTCAATGCTGAGATATCGCGGTTGCGTGCCTCAGTAGTGATATTCGTTACGGGGATGATCGTATGACTCGATTTGGAAATTAAACCTGAATAGCAACAACTTTGTTTGATTGCACAATATTTGGGTACGAGGTAAATAACTCGTATTTCAGTCTACTTCAATGTAGAAATACTACTACGGTTATATATACATATATCAATATCCGCTTCCAACTGGCTTTTAAATAAGTTCAGTTTACTTTATGCAATAAAATGGCTGGTCTCATAATATTATGGGCTACGCTCTTATCAATACCATGTATATGTTCATTCGGCGTCAGGCACTATTGTCATATATCAATTTATAGTCTCGGCCCTGTGCCATTGCGAGGATACTCTGTTTGCTCGTGTTAGGGAGTAGGTAGGGACGCACTATACAATACATATTATATTCTTACGTTACCCAAGTGGTTAGCATGCGGCGCCCAATGGGTTAGCATCAGGTATTCCTTCGCGAGACCATGGTACTTTTATGAGATATTGTGGCTTTATGGTTGCTTGCAATCAGCTATTTTATTCTCACGTCTTTAAGATTAAGATTTGTACTACGTTTCGTAACAAGCCAGATATTACCCGTCCTAATTCTACCCAGTAGGAAATATCGTCAATATCTCGTCGCAACAAACCCTAGTTTAAGGTTATATTATTCTATATTTCACATTAATACCCAATCGACGTTTTATCTTTATCTACGCTCTCCATTAACTCATTACTATAACTATTTCTACGCATTTATGTTCTTTGAATAAAATTATGGAATAATTATCTACTCCGTATCACTTATACTTACTTCTTTAAGCTATAACTACGAACCCACTTAACTACTAATTATCAGTATTATCACACAGCTAACGACGGTATTATACGAGTAAGCTAGGCCCTGTATTTCTTCTAGGTTTCTTTACTATTGTATACATAATTCGTCTCTTATAAGTTAAGTTCTCGTTCGTTCAAATTACGTTCTAGGAACTTAGTATTGTGTTCATGGTTATTTAAACTTTACAAATAGGATACTGTAGGCAATTTTATTTATGTATTTAGGTAGGGTTATTTAAGTTAACTATTTAGTTTTAAGTTGTAAAATTTTGTTTAAACATTGTCCGATTCTCAATGGTTTATACATTTCTCACACCTCAGAGAACTTAAGTTACTACATTTCATAACTAGGTCTAAATATTGTCACTAGATGATCACGTCCTCAATAGCTAATTTTTATTTTAAAGAGTTGTAGTTATGTTTAGTATAAGCTTTGATTGTGTAACTAATCTTTAATTCAATTTATTTTCTTTCATTAATCATTTGTAATAGGTTAAGTTGGCAGCAAGGGTTTTTGTTGAATCCGCCTTGTTTTCCCTTGCGTAGGTTTGGCCTAGGAATCAACGCGGATGTCTAATAAAGTTCTCACTGGGCTTTATTAGATAAATTAGTCAAAGTTTCGAGTAAAATCACTTTTATGAAATAAATGCATTTTGTTTATTTTAGTTTTCTCTCACAAATGCTTGTTTGATTTATTTTCTTTCCCTATAGTCATAACCCTATCTTTCAGAATTGTAGAGCTTTAATAAGCTTTAGAAACTTTAGGAAAGCTTTAGGAAGTCTAGGTAAGATTCAAACTCTATAGACTTTAGGAACTTAAGGAAAATACCTGGTTTCCGGATTTTCTTCTGGAGTAAGTATTTGTAAGTAAAGCTTTATGTAGGCTGTAGGTTTTCCATTTTCTATTTCACTAGAGTGGGAAGTTACAACGTGTCACTAAGCGAATGATAAAATGTAAAAAAACATCAAGAATAAAAGTTATAAAGAGCTACCTACTTACTCTCTTAAGGTTTAATTCCACAGCCGACAGCAGACAGCAACTGCACGTTCCGCCGCATTCCAAATTAAACCGTTAATCATGAGACTAAAAGTCTCAATTTAGAGTGAGCGGCATGTGCTGTTGCGACACTTCTCCGCTCATTTCAAATTGAGTTTTTTACGCATACCATTACGGTTCAATTTGGAGTGCGGCGGCACGTGCAGTTGCTGTATGCAGTCGGCAGCGGAATCATACCTTTATTCGTAAAACATAACAAGCCTCTGGCAAACTAAAATGTGTTTTATCTCTTTTTCATACTTAGGCCACTTCCTGACTTGGCAGGGCGGGATCGATATGTGACATTTCCTTCTTTGACGTAAACTTACTGATGTCGCAAAGATTCCCACTTGATATAATACAGTCAGTATTACGTTTGCGCAGTAGTAATATCATGCGCAGACCTTCGCATCGTCCCGCTACCGCGCATCCCGCGTCAGTCATGAAGCACTCATTTAAATGTAGGGGCGTAGTAAAAAATGGTATCGCGTCGACTGACAGCTGACACTGACATTCGACACTTTTCTCATATCGTACTGCCTCCGCACCGACAAATCAGGACGTCGCCTTAAAGATAAATGTCAAAGTGACAGATAAGGACAAACGAATTTTAGCGGAAATTTAAGTAAAATAGGTTAAATGTACGATAATGGATAAGGGGTATGTAATGGATAAGGTACCTACATACGTTCACTGTTGTGTTTTCAAAAGCGCACATTATGCCGACCTAATCTTTATAATGGTGGATTCACTTTTAGACTAACATAACCTCAACGATCTTATTAACGTACCAAACCAAATAGCCTTTATGTTCAGCGTAATTCGCACCTTAATCTAAACACGGAGCGCTTATATTTGAGTAAATATCAGTTAAACTTCGCCTTAGGGAGCATGGCAAACACACCAAGCGAAATTGGTTCTTAATACATTGGAATAATAAATGTTCATTATATACACTTTGTAGAATATACATATAGGAATGTCAAATCTAATTTTGCAAATGAGAGTCGTTGCAGGGAATTGCTTAAATGCTTTAAATGTTAATTGGTAAGTAGTCAACGCAGATTGTAGAGCTCCCCAGGATGCGCTGCGTGAAGACTAAGGCGACTTCCTGATTTGTCGGTGCGGAGGCGGTACGATATGAGAAAAGTGTCAAAAGTCAGTGTCAGCTGTCAGTCGACTCGGTACCATTTTTTACTGCGCCCCTACATTTAAATGAGTGCTTCCTGACTGGCGCGGGATGCGCGGTATCGGGACAATGCGAAGGCAGTACTGCTCCGCTTCTACGCATGATATAACTACTGCGCAAAAGTAATACTGACAGTGTTCCGTCAAGTGAGAATCTTTGCGCCGTCAGTAAATTTACGTCAGAGAAGAAAATGTCACATATCAATCCCGCCCCGCCAAGTCAGGAAATCGCCTTAAGCGGTCTGCATTTGTTTCTCACTGTTAACACAACGAATTATCTGATTAATAATGATTTTTCTGAAATCGCGAACATCCGTAGACTATAGCAGCGTATTTCAAAAAAATAAAATTACAATTTGGATTATATTATCTCTACTATGGGAAAGGCAGTTTAAAAGTATGTTTGAAATAAAATAGGTAGTTCATAAAACGATTTTTTTACAAAAACAATTTTTCAGTAATTTTCGATATAGTACGGGCTATGTACCTATATTAAGAAACAAAATTCAAACATTTCATAACGTAGCCTAACGCTAAAGTTAATGCGTAAGTACGTGTAATAAAGTGGCGTTGCTGTCAATATTTTCTACTCTGTACTCGCTTCAATAAATACTGTTCCAGCACTAGAGTTGGGAAAGAATCAAGATTATCGATATGTGAAATCTTTAAATACAGTAGATTAGCCTAAAAATTATTAGCCGTTGTACGAGTATACGTATTTCATCGATAACGTCGCAATTATCGATACTCTGCAGCCCAGCTCTAACGGTGACAATATTAACTGCTAACGGTTTACTAGACGCCTAATACGTGTTTCACCCCAAAGACCTTAAAAAGGTAGACTCACCTTAAGCTAAACAGCATAGGTCTCTGCTTCTTCTTCTTAGCCTTATCCCTTTATGGCGGTCGGCACTCCTTGTTTTTAGACGCCAGGATAACCTATCATGGGTTGTCTGTGAGTCCAGCTGTGTCCGTTCCAAATATTTCAATACGGTTGTCCGCCACGTAGCTAGCGGGCGTCCTCTTCCTTTCTTTTTTCTAGGATAGCCAAACAGACCTTCATTGAGTCGATATTTTTTTTTATAAATGGCTATTAAACTTTGCCTAAGGTAACGGCAAATCAAGAGAATGCCTAGCCTAAAATTATGATTATGACTTTTTTCTGGGATAGCCAAACAGACCTTGATTGAGTCTACCTTAAGCTAAACAACATGTATCGATTAATGTTTATTAAATGGCAATTAAACTTTGTCTTAGGTGACGGCAAATCAATTGAATGCCTAGCCTAAAATTACGTACGAATGATGTCGATAACATGGAGAATATCGATACCCATGCAGCAGTCAGCCCTAGCGGTGCCAATATTAAACTGGTAACGGCGTCCCGCGGGAGGCTTACGTTTTGACGCGATATGAGCAGTAACCGCTCTTTACGCGGGTCAATTTAAAACATTCGTGTTGCCCGAAATTAGAACGTGGAAAAATCGTTCGCTACCTATCGGGTAACATCACCGAACGCTTTTGGGCTTTTGCGTGTTTCATTATGCTTCAATTCTTTCTTTTACGCGCTCAGTCAGATGAGATACGAGTACCTACTTATGGAATAATAATTCCTCAAGTATGACTATTGCGCATCACAAAGAGACAATAATATTATGCCTGGTTTTCTAGTGCCTAGGTTACCTAGTATTAAAAAGAAAAATCATTATGGGGCGCAGGTACTACTTTATCTAATTAAACTACTCGTATACACTATACACACCTATAAGTATAACAGAATTAGTAAATTATACTTATTTTATATCCGCTTTAGCTTAGTTGGTAGTGACCCTGCCTACGAAGCTGGAGGTCCCGGGTTCGAATCCCGGCCGGGGCATTTATTTGTGTGATGAGCACAAATATTTGTTCTCGGGTCTTGGATGTTTTCTATGTATTTAAGTATTTATTTATCTATATAAGTATGTAATATCTGGGCGACCGAGCTTAGCTCGGCGTTTTCCCTGGCATGAGACCAAGCTAGATCAATTGCTCGTCCCCGAAAACCCCCACATACCAAATTTCATCAAAATCGTTAGAGCCGTTTACGAGATCCCCGAAATAAATATATAAATAAATATACAAGAATTGCTCGTTTAAAGATATAAGATATCGTCGCTTAGTACCCATAGTACAAGCTTTGCTTAGTTTGGGACTAGGTTGATTTGTGTAAGATTGTCCACAAATATTTATTTATTATTTATTTATTTATTTATCTAAAATTGATGACTCTTCTACGCTTATTTTGAAATTTGATTTAACGTTTCTGAAATTGAAACTGCATTTGCGCTTAGTTAACACATCTAAATGACCATAAAATGCGAAATTAAGTGTAAAAAAGTTATAACTACGACGTTATATGGCAACACTTTTAACTTAACCTACTCGTATTACTGTTTTAGAATTCTCACTATTAATGGCGTTGATAGAGAATTTAAAACGGTAGTTTCCAAAGTTTGATAGAATTAGATATTTATTTAACACCATATTTATACTTAGTGAATAAAAATAAAGACATAACTAACATTATCCCTATGACGAAATAGCCCCGCTTGACTCTACACATTATGTTGCCGACTGTTCAAGTTGTCAATCGTATAGTAGATATGTAAATATGTATAGTATAGGAGTACCGAAATACACTATAAATCGCTAATGCACTGCCAATTTATGAACCCATTAGTATGTGTGCACTAGACTGATACCATAGTTTAGTGGGGACCAGTTCATATGTAAAATAGGTACCTACGTGAATTAAGGTTCGAACAGCAAAGTCCTTATTCAGATAAGGTCAAACTATCGGAGATTACTTCACTTAGGTATTTATTTAGATACCTTTGATAATAAAACCAGGAAATTGTATGTGGACCGTACGCTTGTTTGCCACCGTCGTAGTAAAAAAAAAAAAAAGACCTATTAGGATTAGGCTTCTCAAGTGAGTGGGCAACTTGACTAGAAGTTCTGTAGCCGTATTTTTACTATTGTCAACTAGCGTATTACAGACAGTTTGGTACAATCCGCCCGTGCATTCAGTGGTTTAATTTTGTTAAATGTCCTGGCGTTGTTCCAGTTCCAGGTTCCACTAATTCATCTCCAGCTTTATTCACGAGTCTTGCGCACGTCCGGACCACCCGGATATTTAAGAATATTTATAACTTTGAACAGCATTAATATGCTTCAGGAGAAAATACTGCATTAAATAATTTAATGAGGACGGCGAAAACGCTTGGAAAATAAACATGTGTTTTGTAGGGGGGCACTGAGATGCAAGGGGCATTAGTACACCTACATATTCCAATTAAAACGTCTTTGTATAACCCTGGAAATCTTTATTTATCAAGCGACGTTTGGAACTAAGCGCATTAGTGCTAGTGTGCGGAACCCTGGCTTTCATTCCATTTTATAAAATGGAAGGACTAAAATGTTTTCCAATTTTAAAGTGCGAGGAATAAACGCGTTTTAAAGCGTTATTTAACGTTTTGTAAATTCGGGCGTTCTATCCGTAGTTTGTTGGAGTTTCCGAAATAAACGACAGGCGTTTACAGCGATGTTTTTTTAAAGCATTGTTAATGTTTGAGTTCAAATTGGATACGCACAAACAAATATTATATGGAATGCTTATACTAGTGCACTGTTGCAATTACACATCAGGTCACAATCCATGAAAATTTAAATCTGGTATTATGACGTTTAATATTAGCCGCCATTAAAAAAACTGTCGGTTTCAGACAAGGGTTACACTCAATTTTTAAATGGAGGAAAACCATTTATTTACAAGAAAATATATACAAGAATACAAAATTTTTACTAATATTTTATATATTATTATTGATATTTGTGTTATAATATTAGTATTTTAACATGAAGTGCGTGATTGGCGGTTGGGTATTATGAATTCATTAAATAAATATGAAAATTATTCATATTACAGTATAAAAAATAATAATTTGCTAACGAGATGGCATTTTTTTTTAGGGCCAGTATCGGTAAATATCAACTACATTATGTATTTTATATTAATTAACTTGATTATGTAAATAATAAATATCCCTTTTACATTATCATACCAAATTGAGCGAATTCAAATAGACGCGATGGCCCTTTTTTTATCACTTCTTACTTCCTAACCTATTCTTAAGATTTTCTATTTAATATGAATTTTAATAAGGGAAGTTACTATGAGAATAAATTAACATTTGTGGCGATTTATATCGAGCACACATTTGCAAAGGACTCGTAAGTCGGACGCACCAATAGAATACTCTTTCAAGTCATCCCACAACGACGGTACGTCTGGATAGCAAACGGTTAACACCTCTCTCGCACGCCAGCCACAGATCGAGACCCTTCGTCATTTCCCACAACGATGCGATATATTGCAACCGGGGGCTTATTCTACATTGGCGATGCATTAGCCAAGCCAGATTCTGGAGCGGCCAGCTTAGGGACAAGCCCCTCGAGTAATTGTCACCCGGGGGCATTGAACTGGGTGCATATTCAAGGGGCCGTACTTACTATTGTAATGGATACTTTATATTGACTAAACAGCTTAGGTGCAGTGCAAGTGCTGAGGATTGAATTAATTAGTATTTAAAATAAGCGGTGAAACGTTTATAATACTTGATTGTAAAAGTTAATCCGAAATAAAAATGTATAATTTTTGTTACGTTGGACCCGTTGTTGATACTTTTATTTTTTTATTGTAAATATTTTTTTATTATGTTTCTATTGGAGGATGCGGAAAAATAAACTGTCAACCTTTATTTACCTGACTTCATATCTATGTGCCTCGAATGTATAGCTTAGGTAATGCGTAAGCCTGCAAGTGCAAGTAAGTAGTGCGTTTGAGCATGAGAGCATCCACAATAGCTTCCTGTCAATAGTATTGATATAGAAGGGTCACTGGGTCAAGAAAGGCTCTTAAGAGATATTTCCTGTAATTGATGGTTTGATTATTTCAGATTAGCTTGCATAGCAATAAACACTGTTTTTTTTTGTTCAATAGTCGTAAAAGCTCGTAATCGCTTGGTTTATTTATCGCGCCAGCTTACTGTCGCGGACGTAAAAAGTAAATTATATCTATTAATGGGACGGTAAATTTTACTGCGGTCGTTAAATTATCATGAACAACTGCGAAATGCTTCATGATTTGACCCAGTTTGAGCTGCAATTTGTAGGCTTTGCAGTACAATTACACATTCGACTGAATCACATTAAAACATTACTAAAGTTTAATAAATTGTGAAACCTCAATTGTTATTTATTATTTTGTAATAACTGCCTGAAAGTACTTTTAGGACCTATTTTGCAGCCAGCCAAGGTTATTATTATTTATTCTTATACGGTTTTCTTTACTGTTACTCGTAAATGCTTGTGGTGTTGAAAAACACTCGTGGTCAAGCAAGCGGTTAGAACTCGAAACGTCTGTATGAATTTATACAATACACGATTGAATCCATTTCAATCGATTTATTTAGGGTCACTTCATATATTTGGTCCAGTTTTCGCTGCATTTTGCAGCTATCAGCTGCAATAACACGTGTAAGTAATAAAAGTCGATACGGCAGCATGGTTCATATGAAGAGTTGGCGCTGGTTCAGGGCGGGCGTTAACCGACATTCAGCGCATCTGTGGCTACCGCTCACTGCGATACGTTTTTAATATAAAACCGTGTCCGTTATGTGGTGCAAATTATGAAGGGGGCTGTTGGAAATGGTTGGCTGTGTGGGGTTTTGAATTCTGTGTACATTCTTATCTTGAGGAATACCTAAATATTTTTAACATATATTTTGGATTTAATGAAGGATAATATTATGTATCCGAATTACAATTATAAACCTTAAATAAAGAAAAAAGTACGAGCACTAAATGAAATTTTATTTTTAATAGTGTTGTAAATCCGAACGCGCCCATAACAAGTGACTCTATGGTCATAGCATGACAGCACTGATTTAAAGTCTATGGTTCCGCCCTGTCGTCGTTCGCTAGCTGTAAGACAATCAACATGTCGTTTTTTTTCGCTTCCGGCTGCTGTGCGAGCACGTTGTTGGGCGATAAAAAAATTCATTTTGAGTGTTTTTCCAAGCAATTTTCCTACTTAATTAGTGTTTTGTGTGTTCTGTGTTGTTGTAGTTGTGCCAGTCTTTGTTCGTCTGCTTGGTAAGTAAACGAACACGGGGAGGGTGGCAATTACCTTCATGTGAGGTTCTTGCCACCTTATCCAGGACGAGTAATGTCGTCCCACAATATTTTCGACCCCGGGTCGGACCCGGGGAGTCTTCCAATTGTAGCAAGTCCGCCATCGCCGGGATTGCATGTTGAGGTGGTGAGCTCTCCCGAATCTTCAAAACTTAAAAGAGACAGAACCGAATTGAATAGCCCTGGCATTCCCAGCCCTACGGAGGTCGCTGCTCCAAGCAAAATTCCTCGTGCAGAATTGGAAGTCTCCCCGTTAGAGGCCCAAAAGGTCCCAGTTATGGAAATGTGCTCCACCAATACACTGGTCTCTACAGACAATGTGACTAAGGGCCTTATAGCTCAGGTATCGGCTTCAGGATCCCAAGGGGTTCCAAATCTGTTGGACGAAACCAATACTTCGCCCCTAGAGGGTGCGCTTGAGTCCCAGGAGCCACTTCCTTTGTCCCAGGAGTCAGCCTCTCAGGCCCAAACACTGACAACCCAACTAACACCCTCTCCACACAGGAATGAGTATCGACCAACAGACTTGGGCCCTTTTGTGGTCCACATCACAAAAGAATCTCAGAATTCTTTTCTTAACCCAATCAAGTTTGGTCAAATGCTTCATAACAAAAGCATTGTGGGAATTATAGAAGGTGGTGTTAAGAAAGTAGGTAGAAACAGATTGGCTGTTGAATTTAAATCAGCTGAGGCGGCTAACCGATTCCTTTCTTCCCCTCCTTCGGAGGATCTCAAAGTCTTTATTCCGTCATTTCACATCACCCGTACAGGCTTTGTAAAATACATTCCAAAAGACTTCTCAAACGAGGAGCTTCCCTCGCTTTTCTTGTCCCCCCAAGGTTTCGGCAAAGTGATAAAAGCTCGTCGCATCAACTTTAAACAAAAAGATTCAATCGATGGGTCCATTCAATGGGTTCCCTCAGAAAAAGTAGTTGTTACCTTTGATGGCCAGGCATTGCCGCATAGAATCTTTCTATTCAACTGCTCCGTGGAGGTGGAGCCCTACAATTTTCCCACTATTCAGTGCTTTAAGTGCTGTCGATTTGGCCATGTTAAGGCCCACTGCCGGTCTCGACCAAGGTGCGCTAAGTGCGCGCAACCGCATGAATCCGCAGAATGCACAGTAGAAGAGAGCTCTGTGTCATGTCTTTACTGCTCTGGTGATCATAAAGCGACTGACAAAAAGTGTCCTGAATACAATAGGCAGAAACTTATCAAAGTCACGATGTCAGATGAAGGATTATCTTACTCTGAGGCTGAAAAACGTCACGCTCCTTCTAGACGCCCGTATAGTGAGGCTGCCCAAACATCATATAAGAAAACCGTTTTCTTTCAAAAAAAGGATCGTGTGCCGCTGGCTCCTGGTTACGACCGTAGGGCCCACAATGAAGTCATTGCAGGATTTAACTCCCCTCTCCCTGGGAATGGGACGGCTTATCCGAAAGATTCCCCACACCCTAGAAATCCTTCGCAAGATGGCCAGCCTGCCACTACGTCTGCCCCCTCCTTCGATCTCTCATCTTTTTTCTCAACTGTGGTGTCATTTATCCTCGACTTTCTTGCAAGAAACCCCTCTATTCTACCGTCCAACGTTGCCGAATTTTTGAAATTATTCTCCCTGTTTGAGAGGGGGTCGCGAACTCGGTTCCGCCCTCAAGATGGCAGTGACAATTCTCCAATGGAACATTAGGAGTGTTAATAGCAATAAAGCCGACCTCCTCTATTTATGCAGTAAACATAGTCCTTCTATTATTGCTTTATCTGAAACCTGGTTAAAACCTGATTCGATCTTTAGGCTTGCAGGTTTTACATGTCTTCGGCATGATGGCTTGGACGGGTTTGGCGGTTGCGGCATTTTCATTAAGAACGGTCTTGACTTTACTAGAATTTCCTTCCCCCCTACCCCGTCGATATATATTACAGCTGCTCGAATTATGGACATAAGTGTAATTTCGGTATACATTCCTCACCCCTCCCCTAGTATTATATCGTCCTTCTGGTCCCTTTTATCAAATATACCTCCCCCCCTCTTAATTTTAGGTGATTTTAACTCTCATAGTCCCTTGTGGGGTTCGGTCAACTCCGACTCCTCTGGCTGCAAAATAGTTGAATTCTTAGACTCCCTGAATCTTTGCATTTTAAATGACGGGCGTCCGACCCGCCGGGTTTCTCCCCTACAAAATCCATCTGCTGTTGATCTTTCTATATGTTCCCCTCCCATTGCCTCTGTATGCTCTTGGGACGTTTTGCCTTGTGCTTTAGGTAGCGATCATTTGCCCATAACTATATCTGTCTCGGTCGATTCTCCCCTGCCGTCTCCCTGCCCCCCTTTACAGAAATTCAATCTTATCAAAGCTGACTGGCCCCTTTTCATTTCTTCTTTGGATGCTAAAATTAGTGAGCTTCCACCAGTCTCCTCGGAAAACTGCCTTGAGGTATACTCTCGCTTCGAAGCATGCATCATGTCTTGCGCTGAGGAATCCATTCCCCTTAAAAATGCCATCGTTAATAAACGGCCCTCCTTGCCTTGGTGGGATCCTGATTGTTCTGCTCTTGTTAGGAAACGTAAAGAGGCGGAAAAACTATATTGCACCCAAATGACTTCGGATAATTTTATTGCTTACAAAAGAACTCAGGCCAAATGCAAACGAGGTTTAGCCTCGAAAAAAAAAATGGATGGAATAAATTTTGTGAATCTGTATGCCCTTCGACTCATCCCTCTATTGTCTGGAAAAAAATTAAAATTTTTCGTTGCTCCAGCGTGGCTTCTTCGTCTCCCTCCTCGTTTTCTTCTATCCCCAAATGGATTGACGACTTTTTAGACAAATTAGCCCCTCCTTATGTTCCTGATTTTTCGGAATTACCTTCAGCTAGTCCGTCTGCTTCTAGCAACACAGGTAACTTTCTTTCGTCTCGTTTTTTATTGTCTGAACTCCGCTGCGTCTTGGAATCACTCTCGGATTCAGCTCCAGGCCCTGACGGTATAATTTATTCTTTTTTAACTAAAGCCGGGTCTAAGACTGTGACATACTTTTTAGATATATTAAATAACTTATTTGACTCGGGGCTAGTCCCGGATCCTTGGAAGGAGCAATTCGTGATACCTATTTTAAAACCTGGCAAGGAAGCTGACCTAGCGACTTCTTATCGCCCTATCGCTCTCTCGTCTACTCTCTGCAAAATAACGGAACATCTTTTCAAAAACCGTCTGGATTGGTTCCTGGAGAATCATAATTACCTGTCCCGTTTTCAGTTTGGCTTTCGTAAGGGCAGAAGCGTTTCGGACAGCCATTGTATCCTTTCTACAGATATTCGCTTGGCTTTTTCTAGAAATGAGTCTGTAGCTGCTGCGTTTTTGGACATTTGCTCTGCTTATGATAACGTCATCCTTTCAGTACTCAGGACTAAGATGTCAAAGCTGAGTATCCCCTCGAAAGTTATTGATTTTATCTCCAGCCTTCTTATGTCTAGGAGGATCAAGGTGAGATGGCAGGGCAGAATTGTTGGCGAGAGATTTTTATGGAAAGGCCTGCCGCAAGGCTCGGTCCTTAGTCCCCTCCTCTACAATTTATATACCTTAGACTTGGATAGGTCGGTCAATATGCATTGCAAAATTCTTCAATATGCGGACGATATTGCCATATACTGTAATGACAGGTCTCCTCAAAATGCATCCGAAAAAATAAATTCCGCTCTGGAGTCGCTCCAGACTTGGCTGTCTGCTCACGGTCTCTCCCTATCACCATCCAAGAGTTCGGCTATCATTTTTTCCAGAAGCAGACAATCTCCTCAATGCAACATTAGTCTTGGCAATGAATCCATTCCTGTCAAAGATTCCATAAAATTTTTAGGGGTTATCTTCGATAGGCGTCTTCAAGGTGTTCCCCACCTCTCGTACGTGGTCAAGAAGTGCGAAAAAAACATTAATATGTTAAGAACCCTCTCTGGTGCTTGGTGGGGCGCCCACCCTTATTCTCAAAAACTCCTTTATAACGCCTTTATTAGATGCCACTTGGACTTTGGTACTTTTATCTTCGAACCTTGCAATAAAGGAGCCCTTAAGGTCTTGGAGATGATTCAGATGAAAGCCCTTAGAATAGTCGCCGGATGTATGAAGTCTTCTCCCAACAGAGCCATACAGGTAGAGTGTGGCGACCCTCCTCTCGACCTGAGACGCAAATATCTATCGGATCGTTTCCTTTTTCGTTCTGTGAGCTTATCGTCCCACCCCCTGATTCCCAAATTAAAACTATTACAGAGCTACTGCTCATCTAAGCCTTATTGGCGGAATAAAACTAAGCCCAATCTAGTTCAGAGTCTCGAAAAAATCTCCTCCCTCAGAGCCCCCGTGCAAAGATCCCCTTCCCTCCCTTTGTATTCAATTCCCTATGACGCCATTCCTCTTTTCCCTAATGTTCTCTTCAACACAGGTATATCTAAAAAAACTATTGACTGCAATGCTGCGCTTAATGAATTTGCCCATTCAAATTTTCCTAATCATCTTTATTTTTATACAGATGCTTCCAAGCTCTCTGACCTCGGGTGTGTGGGTTGTGCTGTTGTCTGCCCCACCATTAATGTATGTCTTAAATACAAACTTCCTCCTGAATCTTCGGTCTTTTCTGGCGAAGGCTTAGCCCTCTGTACTGCTATTAACTATGCATTACATAATAATATCCCTAAATCCGTAGTATTCACTGATTGTCTAAGCGTGCTCCAAGCCATTTCTACTCACCCTTTCAAAAACTGTTTCCGCAATTACATAATTTCTCAAATAAAAAATGCCATTCTTTCCTGCCAGCTTGCCAATCTCGAGATTTCGTTTGTATGGATCCCCGAGTCATCGAGGTATAGTAGGCAATGAAATTGCTGACCAGGCTGCGAAGGATGCAGTCCTTCATGGTAATGACTCCTTTTATAAAATTCTCCCATCAGATTTGGTGACTATTCCAACTAAAATCTTATCCAAGAAATGGTCTTCTCGTTGGAACTCGTCAAAGAAATGTTTTTACTGGTTTGTTCAGCCGAAAATACCCTCGCGTCCGTGGTTTTTTAAAAATCGCTCCCTTTCAAAAAGACACACCAGCATCATCATCAGACTTCGCCTTGGTCGGGTTTGTTCGCCGGAGCTCCTGTTTAGGTTCGGACTTAGAGACTCCCCTTTGTGTGAGTGTGGGAGAGAGGTTGGTTCTGTAGATCATATATTTTTTAACTGCCCGAGAAATTCCCCCTTCTTTAATCTATACTCTATGCTGCCTAAATTAAAAATCCCCCTTCCCATTAATATAGCTTCCCTTATTTGTCTAACTGACAATAAGAAAGTGTTTCGTTTACTTGCCAAGTTTGTAGAGAAGAATAATATTAGACTCTAACTGTAGCTATAAGGAAATAGACTTAATTGGGTTTTGTGTTGTGCTGCGTCTCACTTACTGTAGACACTTGTAGTTTGTGTATTTGTTGTATTTTAACTGTGGTGCCAGGGTGTAGTTGTATGTTTGTGTTGTCCGTTTGTTCACAGGTCGTGAGCAGCTCTCGTGTTACTCGATACTGGCAAATTTGAGCTAACCCTGTTGGCCAGAAAGCCACAAAAAAAGAGAAGAAGAAGAAGAAGAATCAACATGTCGTAATTCTGTGTCCGTAATCAAAAATGGAATAAATGTGAGTCTCAAGATGATGAAGCATTTTAATTGAAGAGTATTTCCCAACGGCAGTTCCCTCTACGTTTCACAACATCTGGCGACCGTGCTAAATACGAAGACCTGCAAGTAAGTCAACTTAACCTTTTGTACTTGCAAATATGGCTCCCACAAAGGAGGAGATAACGAAATTAACACACGAGAGGGAACAATTACGCCGCATCATTTCAAGAAGTATATCAATCACGAAAAAATTCATCGAACAAAATGACCACAGATCCGCAACTGTCGAATTTCATTATATGGATGACAAATGCAACCGGCTAAATTTTATAGACACAACGATACAATCCGTCATGCTAGATAATTATGTAGAAGAAGAATTTACAAAGGAATTAGACCTGACAGAGAGTTTTAAACACCAATACTACGAGATAAAACACGCCATCGATGTCATCAACAGCACCGAATCCGCGATGAAAACGGATTACAAATCCGCCGCCGCAACGTCACCTGTTCAAAGCCTCAATTTGCCCAAGCTGGAGCTACGAAAATTTGACGACGATCCTAAGAATTGGTTAGCGTTCTGGAACCAATTCAAGAAGATCCACGAAGCTACACAAATGCAAGAAGAGGATAAGTTCCAGTATCTGCTACAATCACTTAAGGAGGGTTCCAGCGCAAGGCACATGGCGGAGAGTTTCCCGCCCTCGGCAAGCAACTACGGCAAAGTCATCGAGCAGCTCAAGGCAAGGTTCGCCCGGGAGGATGTTCTTATCCAAATTTACATTCGGGAGATACTTAAATTAATTTTAGATCAAAAACATTCTCACTTAGACATGAAAGTTTTGTACGATAAATTAACTAGTTCATTAATGTGCTTAGAATCACTGGGTGTAACAAAATTAAAATATGAAACCATTTTATATCCGCTAGTTGAGTCTGCACTCCCAGAATCCGTACTGGTAGCGTGGAACAGGAGTCTTAAACCTAAACAATTAACTCCTCTATTAGCATTTTTTAATCGCGAGATTGAATCTGATGAAAGCATAAAGATGGCAAGGTCTAACTTTTTAAATCACAGCAATTCTAGCAGCAGCAGCGACGACCCCAAGCGACCCCCCAACACCGAGACCAGCATTCCAACAGCGGCCTGCATAGTGTCCAATGTAAGAGCAGGGAAATCAGGTAAGGATTCTGATTTCAACAACTGTTTTCTGTGTGGTAGAAGCAATCATTTAATTTTTCAATGCAATAAGGCTAATACCATGACATTGGACAAAAAGATGGAGGCAATAAAGCAATCGAAATGTTGTTACATATGTTTGAGGAGGGGTCACATGGCAAACAAATGCAAGGCATTTGTAGAATGTATTGTTTGTCAGAAAAGACATAACATTATATTATGTCCCACTGTTCATAATAAGGAAATCACTATGCTTGTCAGAACTAATGAAACCCTTTTACAGACAGTACCGGTCGACATCACTTACAATAACAAGACAAAGAGAGTGAGAGCTCTGGTGGACTCCGGGGCTCAGCGATCCTACGTCAAGAGTTCTGTGGTGCAAGCATTAGGAATAAAGGAAAGTGGGACGGAGAGCATCGGTCAAACATTATTTGGAGGCACATCTAGGCCTATGAAGGTACACAAATGCTATGAACTACAGGTGAGTGATTTGCACAAGTCATTTACAACTAAAATCATGGCATTGGGAGAGGCTAAAATATGTGGACACCTACCAAAGCTAAGGGACCAAACCGTTATACAAAAATTGAAGAGCCTTGATATTGTTATCAGTGATATCAATTTCCCTGAAAACGATGTAGGTCTTCTGATTGGCGCAGATCATATAGGGTCCATAATAACTAATAATATGGTTTCTTTCAATGATAACTTAATGGGAATAGAGACCAAATTAGGATGGACTATACAAGGGCCAGTAAATCAACCGGGTGGCACAATCACTAACACATCTTTATGTGTATTTAAGGTGCCACCACCAGAAGTCTCTGATTTAAAGAACATAGAACTGCTAGGCGTACAGGGCCCCATTATTAAGCAAACACAGGAAGTGGCTAATAAAGAAATATTAATTTCGTTTAATGGTAATATTTCAGTCGATGACACGGGCCACTACCAAATGTCTTTGCTGTGGAAGGAGGGTTGTCCGGAGCCTGGAGCAAATTATGAAAACGCAGGAAAGAGACTAGACAGGACTTCAAAGAAGTTAATACAAGCAGGTAACCTTCACATATATAAGAATATTTTCCTCGATTGGAAAAAGGAAGGTTACACCACGGAGCTGACACAAAGAAACACATGGAAGCCCTTGGTCAGCAATAGAGTGAAAGAGATATCGGAAAACACAAGCATAAATGAGTGGAATCACATCCCTGGTGACTTGAACCCAGCAGACCTACCTTCAAGAGGCTGTAACGCTAGAAAGTTCACAGTAAGCCGTTGGTCGGAGGGACCAACAAGGATGAAACAGCCAGAAACGGACTTGCCGGTATCGAGACCAACTATAAGTGAAGAAAGCGAGAGAATAATACGAACAGAAGAACAAGTTCAAGCAACCGCAAGTCTGAACGTCATCTCGCCTCCTTTAAGTTCAAGACCGATGTACTCTTCTAAATACAATGAAAGTGTAAGAGCAGTACATCTAGAGATAGCAGAATCCCTATCAACTGCAACTTTCCTCATGGCTCTCCGTCGATTCACAGCAAGACGGGGACGCACATGTACCTTTTACACAGAGCAAGGCACTAACGTTCAAAGCGCAGCAGAGTTACTCAAAGAACTAAATTGGACAGTAATAGAAGCTGAAACTGCAACTAGCCCCCAGCCCATCAAGTGGAAATTCACGCCCCCGGCACCGCCGTGGTGGGGCGGACGGTGGGAGCGCCTAATTCGGGTAGTGAAGGAGATGCTACGCCGAATACTAGGAAAAGCTTCTGTAACGTACATAGAGCTGTCCACTTTATTATGCGAAGTTGAAGCCATTGTTAATAGCCGCCCTCTCACATATGTAACAGCAGACGACGACCCCAAGCGTCCCCTCGCGTGGCCTTTAGGTATTTTAAAAGAATTGGTTTCAGGTACCAATGCACTGACGAGGATAGCCAAGGTGAAAACTGCGACAGACGAGAGGACGAGAGCGTGCCAACGACTTTATCCGTTGGAGCTGTCGGCAGCAACTGACGAGTGGCTGAGGTCCACTACTGACGAAGGCAACGGTGAACCTGAGAAAATCGACCTACACCCGCGCTCTAACTGTGACTTAGAGGCAGGTGTAACGCAAAGCTCGGACGAGACCCATCAGCAGGTGAGTAGTGAATCACAGCCATCCACTGCTTCCACCAGGCTAGGTAGAGTCGTAAAAATACCGCGACGATTTCTCGACTGACATTTAGTTTCATATTTTCACGAAAACCCAGTCTTTCTGTCGGTATAGAAACCAACTTTTTAGTGACATTTCATTGTAGGTGAAACCCTAAGGCAATTATTTTAAAATGGACAAGCGATAAGCTTTTATATGACAGTAATATATTTATTAAAGATTTATATAATCTAGATTGTCACTAAAAATGTAAACATTAGACTGTCAACAAATGACTGATATTTTTCATTTAATATATCTGTGATAAGTACTCATGGTACGCATATATGTTTTAAAATGTGACATTACTTGGCCATTGGGCAATGTATTATTATTTGTGTAAGTTGTAAAGTCCTATATCAAGTATAGGAAAGCATACTACACCATCGTTAGTGTACGGTGTAAAGTTCTATTTAAGTATAGGAAGGCATACTACACTAATGTTATTTATATTATTTTTTACATATATACAATGTTATATAAACGACTAGGTTGATCTTTTGTCAATCCTTAGCGTCATAGAACTTAATTGCTAATGTTAATGACAACCTAACCTTTAATTATGATGATAACGATGAATCTGTAATTGAGACTGAATACCTAAAGTTTGACTGACTGTGTAAAGTTGTAATAAGTGTTGACTATTGAAGCGAATCTCCAGTAAAGTATTATTGTGACATTTTATTGAAAATGTAAAATTTAATCAATATTTTGAATGTTGACATTGACGAGCCGAGTTATATATATTTGTGTGATGTCGGCAGCATAACTTTCTTCTTGTTGACCATATTGAACATGTTTCAAATTGTGAACTAGAGATTTAGTATTTTGAGTACACGAATGTTAACGCTGACGAACTCTATAAATTAAAGAGTCATAATTATGTTTATTGACTGAGCTCACTTGTAAATTGTAAATCACAGTCGTTATTAGATATATTGACTATTGAACATAAAGCTTAATGTAGAGTCATTACAGAGTTTATATAGAGTTAATGTAGAGCCATCATAGAGTCAATGTAGAGTCACTATAGAGCTTATATAGAGTCAATGTAGAGTCATCATAGAGTTTATATAGAGTCAATGTAGAGCTAAAATAGAGTCATGTTGTGTAGCCATGTTCTCTTTCTCTTCGCGGTTCAGAGGATGTTGTAAATCCGAACGCGCCCATAACAAGTGACTCTATGGTCATAGCATGACAGCACTGATTTAAAGTCTATGGTTCCGCCCTGTCGTCGTTCGCTAGCTGTAAGACAATCAACATGTCGTAATTCTGTGTCCGTAATCAAAAATGGAATAAATGTGAGTCTCAAGATGATGAAGCATTTTAATTGAAGAGTATTTCCCAACGGCAGTTCCCTCTACGTTTCACAACAAATAGTAAAGGTATATACTTTATAACTAGTTTGTCTTAGACAACATACGAACAAAACTAAAAACAAACATTTTAAAGTAAGGTAATTATATTTTATTGAATAATATTGACATCAGACGTGAGTGCCCCGTTTATTAGATTTCAATATGTCTGAGACTCACGGAAGTTTTCTATTTAAATATTGGCATCATTTTTTTTTTGAACATAGGACTTAATTTGAAGATGTTAATATGTTCTTTCAGAGTTCTCAGATATTTAGAAGATAGAAGATAAAAATTCAAAAAAATGTGTGTGTGTGTGTGTGTGTGTGTGTCTGTTCATAAAAAATGGGTTGTAGGTAAACATAAATCTCTAGGTATATGCGATTCTATAGTAATTTATAATTTCTAATACTTTACCAATTTTCTAGAAAATTTTGAAAAGTAATGTTATATCGTACGCGATCTATATAAAAATAATATTATATCTGCCGTCACCTACAAATTACTCCAGATGTGCTAGCACAACTTGTTGCCAAGACTCATAAATTCCTGTCTCACGCGAACTGTGCGAATTAGAAAGAGGAGGCTAGATTTTTCTCTGGCAGTAGCAGTTGTGCTTGCCCCGCAGACATCACAATGACAAAGCGTTCTACTTTCTACTTCAGGTAGCTACGTGCCAACATGGCTAATTTATTGTTTGATTTACTGAGCGTTTAAGTCAAATATTGTGTAGTTTTTCTTCCCGAAATTTGGATACCTAGTACTTACTGTTTTTCCTACTCAAAATCATGACAGCAGTGATTTTGATCGGTACAAAAAAAGTTTGCTGTTCTTGCTGACTGCGAATTCCATTTGCTGACAACCCATACAAAATGTATAAAAAAACGGCAAATAACGAAATATAAAATTTGGAGATACTTACTTTTTTCTTTAAGTACTGGAATCAAGAGTGCGCTTGGCTTAGAGTAGGAAAAACCAATACATTCTGAATGCAAAATAAGACAAAGTTAAAAGGTATTTTTTTATTAAAAAACTCCTTGCCCTGCACCTGAGGCCCGATTTTTGAGTGTCGAACGCTCGACTTTTCACTCGAGATCTGTCAAAAAACTATGGTGTTTTGGCAGATGTCGAGTGAAAAGTCGAGCGTTCGACACTTAAAAATCGGCCCCCTGCCATGGTTTAGGGTAAACACTAAACTAGCATTTTCTGGCAGACGTTTTGCGGCTGTTTACTTGCAGTCATTAATTGTCAAGAGCGAAGCGAGCTCGAAGCTTACGTACTATTTATTGCTCTAGCCTTAATGTTCCATTTTCTTGCAGGCCAATATAGGAAATAAGTAGCACTAGAACTCGTGTCTGCGCCGTGACATTTACGAAGTTAGTTAAATAAGGTATTCCAGAAAACATGGTGCAGCAGTAATATCACACCACTACCGCAGTTAATGTGTCTTAAATGCTTGAAGATTCGTTTTAGTTTATGTCTTGAATAAAGTAGTTTTAAGGCGACTTCCTGATTTGTCGGTGCGGAGGCAGTACGGGATGAGAAAAGTGTCAAACAGTGTCAAATGTCAGTGTCAACTGTCAGTCAACCCAGTACTACTTTTTACTGCGCTCCTACATTTCAATGAGTGCTTCATGACTGGCGCGGGATGCGCGGAAACGGGACGATGCGAAGGCAGTATTGGTCCGCTTCTGCGCATGATATTACTACTGCGCAAATGTAATACTGACAGTATTCCGTCAAGTGGGATCTTTGCGACGTCAGTAAGTTTACGTCAAAGAAAAAAATGTCACATATCGATCCCGCCCCGCCAAAAGCCGCCAAGTCAAAACGGTTAAGGATCAGCCGTACGGCGTACACTACACACATAGGATACCTACTCGTAAGACCATCTCTTTGTGGTTTGTCCATCTTAACGCCATGACAAATTTTCCATTGAAATACATAGTTATTGAACCCGTAATGCCTCAACCCTTAATCTTGCCCTACAAATGTTGCCCGTATTCTCATCTTCTAAACACAAACATGTCGAAAACTTTGTATGAATTATGACCTTCATACACGTTCTAGTTATGCATATACAAGTTGAGGCACTGAACCTTAAAAAGGCTCAAATCTCAAGTGGCAGCGGCCGACAACCCGGCTGCGTTCTTCACAAATTGTTTCAGCTCCATTTACCGCTCACTGCTAGTTTATCTTGACGCCCGGATTCTTAATGACAACGCGTAATCGAAGGTCTGACTTAACTGGTTCGTCTGAAGAGAAGTTGTGAATAAGTCCGGGACACAACGCCTACGAAGTTTTTGGATCGCATCACTTGTTTCTAACTTGGGGTTTGCTCTTAAGACTGATAGTCTGGGGCATTTGGTCTTTATGGGGACAATGACCTAAGGTGTGCCTTTTTGTTTGAGGTGATTGAAAGGAAGTCGATGTGTGTGACATACGGGTGACTGACAGATGGCGTTGAAAGTGTTAAAATGCATAACTCTACCTGTATTAATTAGCTTTAGCTTGTTCTTGCTCATAGAGGTACTTAATAGATGTTCATCAGATGTATTTCACTGTTTGGATAACTATCTATAATCGAACAAAATATGTTACTATAATATAGGTACTAATTAAAATTCTAATTAATGAAAAACCGTCCTAATATTTGAGATATTAACGATCAATAGTTTATACCCGTTTTTCATCTTGGTTTTTATGACATAAGATTGAAATAGTCTTACTATTGGGTCAGTGTCAAATACTGGAAACTTTTGAATCTAGCAAGCTAAAATAAACGTCAAAACGCGCGAAAATGTCTAAAAGATTCGCCAAAACAAAGCGTTACAATAACTACAAGTTACACGTTGAAATTTGTTTGAAACAAATTGCGAACACGGGACTTTGTTCACGGACATTAAATATAAGAGCGCGTTAGAACAATCCTCGACATCACGACATAAAGCAGAACACAAATATAAACACAATGAAGCTTTTACGCCAACACTAGGCGTAATGTCGCGAGCTAAGTCACGAGAGAAAAGCGGATTCAAATCTAATAAATCTAATAATACACTCAGGAGCAATTTAAACAGGCCATTTTATAAGGAAACTCGATACAAATGCATCCATTTTATTTGCTATTGAGAATATATGGTACTTAACATTGATGGTGCAAAAATTGCGTATGACAAGCTGTTAAAATGTCACATAAAACAAAACGTCATATAAGTAACCTATCGTGCTAACTTGATGGTTTGCTTTTCTTGTGCTCGCTTATTAACGAAGTAGTCCGTTTGACGATTTTGTTCACATCGTAGTTCTTTAAGAGGAGGGGTAGGGCAAGCTCTCTCCATACAAACTTTGTGCAGGATTTACTTCGTTTGTGTTTGTATTAAAGTTATGATTTTTGGTCAGTATGCTTATTTTTCTAATAGCTATTTCGTGATGTAATTTTTTTTTTTTTTTTTTGAATTTTTTTGAAATATTTGAAAATTTTCACATCACGAACTTCGCATATCTAATATTTACAACCAAAAAAAATATTATATTTGTTAGTGCCAAAACCGACGAATAAAACGTGCACAAAGTTTGTATGGGGAAGGCCTTGCCCTACCCTGCGCCTTAACAAAGCGTGCAATATAATCTTTTTTTTTCTACTTACGCGAAGAACAAACCGGATATAAAAATAAATCCAAGGGTGTCACATGTATGATGAGAACTCACTATTTAACATAATGAAACAAAGGTCTTATTCCGTATACACCGAAACTGTATATCACAATGTTGAAGTAAATACCTATTGTATAGTCTTTCATAATTGAGTTCCATATTCAAATTTTCCATTAGTCTTCAGATAGTGGTGTGAATCTACCGTGGGACTTCGATTACTCAGCAGAATGGGGTTAATGAACTAACCGAAGCATTGACATTTTGATCGATTAGACAGCTGTTGAGGGTTAGGTTGTCAGAGGGAAGCGAAACGATGGCATAGCATATTTTATATTATAGTCAATACCCTTGCAGAATTAAGATCATGACCCTTTTAACTAAATTGAGTATGATAATGATTACATGTCGTCCACTGTTCTTTTAATGCAATAGGTACTGCATGCCCTTTTGTATTATACAATAGACAAAAAAATGCGTATCTGTTTTGCAAACCAGTAAAAATACTTGCAGGGGTATGTCAAGGTAACAAGAACCGCTTTAGTGAGTGGTAACTTAGAGGCTATCATCGTACCTCCCCTATCACCAAATTTTAAAGGCCGATTTACTTTAGCACGTACGAGTACTTGCATGCAATTGTAAAGTTTTGTTAGTATACTAAAAGGCCCCAGAAAAGCGTTTCAATCCACGTTATTCCGACAAACATCTTTATATTAATATCACAATGATAGCGAACAAGCAGATATCCTATTTGATAGTAAACGGACATCATAGCCTATGGACGCTTGGCACTTGATTTCTGGAGTCGCTGCGTGTTCGCTGGAACATGATAATACCTAACTAGCCAGTCTTTTTTCTTATGGCTGCAGTCTTCTGTATGGTGGAGGTAAGTTGGGAAAATATGAGACACAACATTCCCATTCCTTGCCTAGTCCTTTTGTACTGCTATTGTGACAAATATGCAATATTTGAACTTGCATCGCCCACAATTTAGTATGCTTTGCCCTAAGGTTGACTGCTAGGCTAGAGAATGCTTAATGAAATGACATCAAGTCTTTTTTAACGCTATGTTTTACATTTGTACAATAAAAACTAAATAAATAAAAGACGCTCGGCCACGTTGAAAGAATGGGAAAGGATCGGGGCGCCGAGCGAGCCTATTTGAGCCTTCCAGTCGGGAGGCGACCCGTCGGACGTCCCAGGTATAGGTGGGCCGACGCCGTCGAATCAGACCTGCGCGACCTCCAAATCGAGAACTGGAGGGAGGTGGCACAAGATCGAGATAAGTGGCGTCAAATCGTGTCCGTGACCAAGACTCACTTTGGGTCGGTGAGTCATAGTACTTAGTTACAGATTCGCTATTTTCTTGTGTCTGGACCAGCGGCAATCTCAAGATGTCAGTAGGGGAATACTTTTCGCGAGTCGCGGAGTTTCTCAACTCCCGCTGCAGATTCTGGCACGGCGCTGCACAACTTACGTTGACCGTAAATTTGCAAGCTCGAATTAATTTGGCCGACAGACTTTTGGAATTTGGTATGCGAGGTTAGGTATGCCATGAGAACTAATGTGTCTATAATAGAGGAACTCCAAATACGCACACGCCTCTCGACAGTTTGCCAACAACGCATACTGGCATTCTTTGGACATATCGCGCGTCGTCCAGATAGCCTCGAGTACATCATGATGACGGGAAAGGTGGAGGGTAGACGAGCTCGCGGCAGACCACCAGCCAGGTGGATTGAACAAATCTCCAAATTCACCGGACTCCGAGAACACCAGGCGCTGCATGCAGCGCATCATCGGAACCACTGGCGAGCCATCTGCACTACCCACTAGAGACATAGCGGTCACGATCCTCAGCATTGAGGGACCGACTGATTGGATTGGATGCGAGGTTAAGCAATGCCGTCTCAGGTCAGTTCATGGATGATTGACCGCTTTGAGTGGTTATTAACTGAGCGCTCCCGTGCTTTAGAAGGCATTTTAAGCCGTTGATCCCGGCTGCTGTCTATGATAGCAGTTGTTAAGCCAAGTTAGAGGCCTTCGAGCTTCGGGTGGCTTGAGAACTTCTAACAGTCAAGTTGCCCACTCACTTGACAAAGTCTAATCCCAATAAGGTCTAGTTTCCCCTCGGGTTGGAAGGTCAGATGGCAGTCGTTTCCGTAAGAACTAGTGCCTGCGCTAACATCTTGTGATTAGGTAACGGACCCCAGGCATCCTTAAGGATGCAACTGTTACTGGGATAACGCTAGAAGGAGACTTTTGGAACTTGGAGTTGACTTAAAGTTACGGGTATGGTTGACTGTTTTTTTTGTACGACGATGGTGGTAAACAATCGCACGGCCCACCTGATGGTTAGCGGACAGCGCAGCTTATAGACGCCCGCAACTCTGAAGGAGTCACGTGCGCGTTTCTGACCCTTTATAAATTTGAGGAGTCACTGATTTTGAAGTTTCTTGCAAATTCTAACATTGACTGAGATTAAAGATTTTTTTTATTTGTATTTTCAACAGCTCTTCATACAGCCTATGAGATAAGAGGCTTGTAATAAATATCTAATAATTTTAAGTATAAAATTTTATCATTTGGCATTCATGATGGCGCCCTATGTACTTTTACATATTTAATGTAATGTGTAAGCAAGCTATTTCTCTAAATCAAATTTTTTTCTCCGAACTACGAGTAGTACGTAAAAGCCACGAGATGACGAGACTAGTAGGAAACATGCATCGATTTGCTGTAATAGCGCCATCTCGCGGTCTGTGTTGTTTTCAGGTAGCGTGAAAGCCTCCTACTCGTAGGTTGGAATGTTCGTGTCATGTTACAGCATCAACCCTTACTGTTTAAACTGAGGACTTTCTTCGAGATGGCATGGTCGTATGTGAGATTTGGTAAAACTGAGAAGTTGTTGGCATCTAGGTTTAGCGCAAATGTTGTCTACGAGATTATACGAATAAAATTATGGTCAAACACATCCTGAAATTTGTTTAAAAAGTTATAATTTGATTATTTCTATCTACAGAACTGATAATTATAAGGTTTCCATCCCATAAAATGTCCAAGGGAATAAAAAAGTTGAAAAGCCCAAAAACATCCTAAATTTAAATAATTGTAATAACTTACCTCCTAATTATTGATGTGTGTTATCCCAAAAAACACTTGAAGTTTTGACACCAACATTAACACTATACAATTGTTACAACCCAAATTAAATTCTTCCCAAAAACATCAACAACTTCCACGGTCACAACGAAAGCTCACAACCACCAGACAGTGAATAACCAAAGTCAGCAGACTGATTCACTTCGGCGGGAAAAGACACCATTTTACATCCCTGTCCTACCAACGGGCGCCTGAATATCTCCGTCTCAGAGGTGTCGATTAAACTAAAACCATTACGGCGAGAACAAAAAAGGTCCCCTCAGCGTAAATCGCAATATATCATCGCTTGACGTGCCGCTTAGGGCCCGCTTTTGTCAAAGGCAGTAAATTTACTGCAGTAACGGTTGCAATTTCTGTGTCCTTGGATTTTGTGCAGCTGTTTGGTCTAGTAATCAAAAATAACATGATGTTAATGATAAGAATTCGGAATTTGAAACGTAATGGTATAATAAACTTGGTCACCATCATCCAACTAAGCGTTTTCCCGCGGGTAGGTATAGGTACATATATCCTAAAGAAGCCCGAGGTCCAAATAAACACCTAATCCCAAGATACTAGTTTTTTAAGCGACTGCCATCTGACTAACTAGAAACCTGAGTGGGGTTATAGACCGGTTTTCTCACAATGTCTTCCTTCGCTGAAAAGTTACTGAAATATCAAATCGTACATGAGTTTTGAGAAAATCCGGGTACGAGCCGGGAAACAAACCCACGACCTGCATTGAATGAAAAATTTTACGTTGCATGCTTTACTGCTCGGCTGCAGTGGAATTATTTAGACACTGGTCCCACCGCCGCGCCGGCGAGTAGCGAACTAGCGAATATATTACTCTCATAGTAATTCTACTCGCTTGATCAACAAAACGAGTAGAATTAGTATGAAAGTACTCGCTGCTCGATACCTAAGAAAAAAGTTGTACCTAACAATCGTCATTAACGTCATATTTGGATATTTTGTCACTATATGTACCCATGTAGATTTTTTTTATGGCGACGGTGGCAATCAAGCGTACGTTCCACCTGATGTTAAGCGGACGGACGCCGCAGCCTATAGACGCACGCAACTCCAAAAGAGTCACGTGCGCGTTGCCGACCCTTTATAAAATTTGAGGATTCACTGTGTTGACAGCAGAAGAGATAAAAGGTTCCTCGCTCTCAACACAGTGCATCCTCGGGAGCTCTGGCTCTGTTTTCAATGTTTATTTGTTTTTGTTTAACCAAGTACAGGATTTTAATCATGTTAATGTGTGCTCATACGGATACTATGTATCACTCGTAATGACACCGCTTTATGTGATCATCAGTCGTCGGTGGCGCCACTATCTAAGAACAACAGCATCAACTGTATGAGAATCCTTTAGTCCTCATCTTCACCACGGTTTCAAATAAATTTGTAAGAGCTCGGAGAAATACTTACATTCGCAATCATTATTACGATAATGGACTGGCAATAATATAATGCAATATGGCAACCATTTTCACTTCATGGTGTTGGTTTGTGTGGATAATGTCGATTAAGATACGTGATACATATTACAAAAAGTTTCGGTCCTGCACGCTATCCTTATCGTTTCCTTTATGTGTAATACAGAAGCAACCTTTCTCGCTCGTATTGTAGGAAGAAACTAAAATAAATACCCACAATGTTAGGTGTTTCTACGCAGTGTTCAATCACGAACGGATTATTAGGGATTATCGGATGAGCGGGAGTCCAGATAAGCGAGGTTCTGTATTATGTGTGCATTCTAGATCTAACATAAGGTATTTATTTTAGAGAATAACATTCCAGATATCGTCGCCCCCATGCTAAACTAACATAACTGCAAAAAACAAAATGTTGAGGAGAGCGATTTAAAGGTGCTAAAAATTTTGTATTAATTTTTTTTTATGTATTAGTTGAAGTTGTGTTGATATAGTATACATGTAGTGTCTTCAAAATGGATGTATTACATGATCAATTTCTCAGATAAGCATTATTTTATTGGATTTAGAAATTACAGCACATTCGCAATTTTGCATCTCCATAGAAAGTGCAACAAAGGTAAGTTTTTTCACCATAATAAACTCACGAAACTACCACTTTCGCAAATTAAAACTCCTTTTAATATATTTGAACCTAGGTAAAGTAACGAAAATGACAGTTTCGTGTGTTAACTATGGTGTATTTGAATGCCTTCGTATGCATTTGTATTGAGACATTGCTTTGCGAATCTGTATTTATTTGTAAATCCAACAGAAATATATTGTATAATATCATTTCAATTCATTTCAAAATACTTAAAACCGTTACAGGAATTTATAAATAAGGGTGAGGCCGTCATTTCTTGTTCCAGATTCCAGTTTAAATCGATTAAATCGATCGAAATCGATTCAATCGATCCAGTTTCAATCGTCCACATTTTAATCACTTCCAATCCTTCAGCCTATAAGATATATAAATGGATTACTAATCGACTCGGTGGATCGCAGAGCAGGGGGCTCATACGGGGACAGTACGGTAGTAGCAACTAAGCTGCAGAGCCTAGCATATACGCAAAGTAGCGTGTCTGTGCGTCTTCTACAAATTGTACTCATATCGCCTTCCCCCTTCTTCCATCGGGCGTCCAGACGAACAGCTGGTTAGGTACCATCCTTATGTGGTTGAAATTGCTCTTGCTCGAACCAAGCTCTTTTCGTAAGTAAATAGGCATCTTCTGGGTGAGCTCGCTTCACAAGAGCAATCCTATGTTTAATAAAATAAAACCCAACGGAAGTGATTAAAATATAGATGATTCAAAATGCTGAATTCGATACCATGTCTGGGAAAATTACGCCAAATACTAAATTAATAAGGGGATATAATTCGTGTAGATTTTAAAATTGGTATTGGTATTGGTCTGTGTAGTTTGTATTGTTGTGGTATAGTTTTACATTGCGGTATTCAGATGAACATGCTATAAAAGATAACTGTACCAATTTTCAAATATACACAAATTATTTCCCCCGATTTAATAAAGTTTCTCGGAATTCTACGTCCACTATCGAATAGCCAAATTTACCAATCCCACTAAGGATCACATTTCGAATAAATTCTCATAGCTAGTAGTCCTTACGGTCCTGAAATACGATGACATGAGACGTCAAAATAGCGGCCAAGTACGAATATTTTTAATCGATTTGGGTATGGATGCTCGATATATGATTTGAATTAAATCATTAATTTTGCAGAAATTTTTAACTGAAGCAAAAATAAATGTGTATGTGGCGATAATTATAATATTTTTGTAGATTTTATAAACTAAAAACAGCAAATAAAGGTATTTTGACGAAGCTCTTCTGACACCGGAAACGATTTTGAGACTGACATATTTAATCGATTAATATAAGTAGTTTTTATTAACGTGGCAGATTTTTCTCCTGTACCTTGGGCAGAGGGTTAAGTTCGAATATATTAATGGTGTCTCCAGTCTTTAATGTTTTATAGAAGCCACGGGCACAGAATGAGTCCTATGACACTGACAGTAAGATACCTGATAGTTATGAACATGCTTCTATTTTTTTATGCAGCTATGTTGGTCGACATGCTTATTAATTTTAGTATACACACTTCTAACAATGTCTTACATATTTTTAAGCGAATTAAATTATAATACAACGCTGTTTTATTTATATCAGTCCCGTAATCCCATTACAATATAATTGGAATATAAGACACGTTTTATAACTTTTATTTCAATTATCGATATCTGTTTATCGACAACATCGCTTCGTTAGTCGATACAGACCAACTTTTGCAGTACGTCACCATGTAGGCAATACAAGTTTCTATAATATTAATATTACTAATTTGCATGTACTGTCAGGATGAAAGTTTATAAAACATAGTAGGCAAAGGCATTAACATTTCAGCCAAATATACTCTTTTAAAAAGTAGGTACATTTAAATAATTAGTTTATGTATAGAAAATTACAACTCGCACCATTTAATTTAATGATTATCAACGATAACAAAAACTGCCATTAACAAACATGCATTATTTTAAGTTTCTCTTAAGGTACATACGAATGATTTACTATTACAAACTCGCGAAAATGTGAAATTCGCAAAGTTTGATAGTCCAATTTATGTGATGTGGTAATAATAGCAACCATGCAAAATAACTAATATGCCAGATTCGCAAATTTGCTAAAGGTTATGAATGTATAATAATTAAATACCACCATAATAAACTGACGTATGTGCCCGATTCGCCAATTTGCTGTAGTCTACTTTTTTGGTTGAGTAATAATTGCCACTATATTAAATTAACCAATCTGCAGATTCGCGAATATGCTATAGTTAAAAATATGGATGAGGAATAAATGCCACCATAGTAAACTGTCGTATCTGTCAGAATCGCAAATTTGCTATGGGCTAATCGTACCGGTCATTAATAATTTCCACCATAGAAAGTTAACGAAAATGGCAGATTCGTTAATTATTCACAGGCGTCCTAACTTTATCGGCCAAGGAAAAATGCCTTATCTACACTTCGCGAGTCTACCATGGGATAAAACAGATAAAATGTCAGATTAGCACAACCGTAACTCTGAAATCTTAATAGATAGAAGTCTAGAAATTTGTGACATTGTAGATTACCATATTTGGTACATAATTACATCAATAACTCAATTTTAACAAAAATGCACTTATGTTAGTTTAGCATGGGGGCGACGATATGACTCCTGAGTAACCCTGTATATTATTGATCCATATTCACTACACGATACTATAATGTCGAGCAATAGAAAATAAATCAGGATAAGCCGTGTTTAGTAACCGATCTCACGGCTGCTGGCCATTTATCACACAGCCCAATGTATTGTCATCTTCAAAGATATGTATTCGTTTTTGCGCCTTATTGCAAGGGAATAAGGTGCTAAAGTGTAAACATATTTTTGACCTCCTCTTTACTGCGATGTTAATAAAAAAACTTTGTCATTTTGAGACTTTTATGGAGATACGACTTTTTGAGTTAGCTCGGAAGTGTAGCATCTGGCAGACTTTTGATGTTTGTCCCAATGGCGGTTTCCTGATGAAGCGATGTCCGATGTCCGCACGGCGGTGCGATGTGCAAGCGGGACACCGCTATAAACATGCATAGCGCTGTCTCGCTCTCACACCGCACCATAGTGCGGAAATCGCATCAGTGTAACAACCGCCTATTCAAAACGGTAATTACTTTTTCATCTCACCCGCTCGGAAAGGCTTTCTTTATCCTTTCAAATCTGCGTGCAAAAGTCCACTTTCCACGCTAGCGTGGAAAGTGATTTTGAAATTCGAACGTTACGCAGTTCCATGAGTTCCAACTTTTTTCTATAAAGTGAAACGACAGGTCATTCCTAAGCGTTTAGAAGTATACATATCATGTACCTAATGGTGCAGTTTATTATTGTTTTGTTTTTTATAATGATATTAATAATACTTTTTCCAGCTTAATTTGATGATATTCAATAATAATTTAGTTTTATTTATAAAGAAATAACACGAAGAAACATATTTGAAATGTTTATATGTTTCAACATTTTACGCTCAGTGCAATTTCGGAACGCACCGTTTAAAAAGTTAGTTTTTAAGAAAAAAACTCTATGCGAGAGATTAAGATATTTAAATATTGTTTGTTTTGTTGTTGAGTTAGAATAATATCAAAATAATGAATTTAATTAATTGATTTCAGTGCAGAAGATACTTATATTACAATTTTAACTCCTGATAAGTTTGGAAATTAGTGAAATATATTTGTTTTAGCCGATAGTCGTAAGTATTTCGTACCACAGTACTCAACAATAATAATTAGGCTCCTTGATGATTAATTACGCTTAGGAATGACCTGTCGTTTCACTTTATAGAAAAAAGTTGGAACTCATGGAACTGCGTAACGTTCGAATTTCAAAATCACTTTCCACGCTAGCGTTTAGAAGTATACATATCATGTACCTAATGGTGCAGTTTATTATTGTTTTGTTTTTTATAATGATATTAATAATACTTTTTCCAGCTTAATTTGATGATAAATATTGAATAATAATTTAGTTTTATTTATAAAGAAATAACACGAAGAAACATATTTGAAATGTTTATATGTTTCAACATTTTACGCTCAGTGCAATTTCGGAACGCACCGTTTAAAAAGTTAGTTTTTAAGAAAAAAACTATGCGAGAGATTAAGATCTTTAAATATTGTTTGTTTTGTTGTTGAGTTAGAATAATATCAAAATAATGAATTTAATTAATTGATTTCAGTGCAGAAGATACTTATATTACAATTTTAACTCCTGATAAGTTTGGAAATTAGTGAAATATATTTGTTTTAGCCGATAGTCGTGAGTATTTCGTACCACAGTACTCAACAATAATAATTAGGCTCTTTGATGCATTTAAATGTTAATAATCCACGAAATGCTTTGTAACGGGTGAAATTTAAACAACCCTTTATAGAACATGAGTACATCTTGAATTATACATGAAAGTATTTCCTCGCTATGGTGAGATGAAAAGTTGTGTGTTGCGCTCGGCAGCAAAGTTGTTCGGCGTCTCGTGCCTTGAGAGCCTCGCTACGCTCAGGATTGTATTTTTGAACCACTCGCTTCGCTCGTGGTTCAATCTTACAATCCTTCGCTAGCTCGGCTCTCAATACAAACACTCGCGCCAAAAATCAACTTTGCAGCCTTGCATATCAAATAACTATTAATCTTATATTGATTTGTTACTTATATGAAATATAGTTACTCTATTACAATGTAGGTAAGTAAATATTCAAAATTTATGTGTCAGGTTCATATTTGGGCCTGTTGTCTACCATCAACATGTTTAGTTTTAAGCTGAACTTCTATGTAATTTTTGGTGAACAATAAAGAATATTTGTATTGTATTGTAAATAGATCCCAAAGGCAACAAACATTCAAATTCCCCGACTGTAATACCTAATATGCAATTAACCCTATAATCTTCATCAATTTATTATGACGACCCGCGCGGTAATCACGTAACTTTTCGAACGTACGGTACGGGGGGGGGGGGGGGGGGGGTTACTTACTAATGTCATTTTAGTATGGGATTTGACATTTAGATTTGTGTACGTACCTAAGTTCGGACACAACTCTAAGGCTAAATTCTGTCAAACGAACGCAAGCAAAACTAGACTTAGAGCTCTGTCTGTAAGGTAGATTTTTGCTTGCGTTAATTTGACAGCACTTGGCCTTGGAGTTTTTCGAAACAGTTACGTGATTACTCCGCGGTTTAACCTAATGAGTAGCGACCCTACGAGTAAGTACCTACGAAGCTGACAGTCCTGGGAAGGACAAGTATTTGTTTGATAAACATATATATTTATTTCGGATGCTTGTCAAAGTAAAAAGTAAAAATATTTCGATTTATTATTAGTATTTCGATGTGAGCTTGAAATTCTAACTAAATGCTGAATAATATAGATATAGATATGTACGAGTATTTCAAGTCTAAACAAGATTAACAGTATAAATTTCAAAATATAACAAGTTTTGTATTACATATACACAACTTGTTATATTTTGAAATTTGTCGCTTTTCTATATTTTTTGGCACCTAGTATCAGGTTATCTTAATGAGTCGACGGGGACTGCTTGCGTAAGCGCTTGTGGTTTGGGTCCGAGTGTTGAACCCACATACCTACGGAAAATTAAGTTCTTTTATCACTGGTATGAAGTGGGCTAATTGTAGTAGGTTCATCTTTGGGTTCAACCAACTGTAGCTGGCTACCTACTACTAAGTAAGCTACCTAGGTACTTTCAGCGAGGATTATTGTTAGGTAAAAAACATTCATAATCCACAGTAATTTTATGATGCAAAAGTTGATTTGTCTGTCTGTCTTCTAGATTAAACCGTTGAACGTCTTTAAATGAGGTATAGAGATAGTTTGAAACCCCAGGGTGGCCCTAGGATGGTTATATCGGAAATAATTCCTTAAGGGGGTAAATGGGGGGTGGAAATTTGTGTAGAATCAATAATTAAGCCTAAAATAATTATGTAGCAATTATTTTTCTAAGGCAATAACAAGCCTACGCGGATGAAGTCGCAGGCAAAAGCCAGTATTAAGGCGAGGTAGCCCCTTAACGCCTACCTAGCCTTTAACATGCAAGTAACATTAAACAATATGCTAGAAGCATTACACGAAAATGATTAGATAGTTTAATGTCACTAACGGGTGAAATTGATATCCTACTTACGTAACGATTTCGATTAGATTTAACATTACAGAAGTTTACAAGCTAGGCTGTGTCATTTCTGGGAATGTTCATTATCTCTTCACTCACGATGCCGAGCCGGTCTCGGTCTACCACCTACTGATTAAAGAAGCCATTGTGGCCGATAAGGCACGCGACTTCCAAGCTGAAGGTCATTGCTTAAACCCTTCGTACTTACCGCTTTGGGGTCTTTAAAACAAGCTTATGTTTTGTGCGAAATATCATCGATGAAGTAAAACATCGCCAGGAAACAGGTTCAATATCAACGAGATCTTAGTAACCCTCTGGGTGCTTTTGTAAAACTAGATCCTACGCCAAATCTTGCGATTAGGTGCTAAAGGGGAGCCCGGCCCCTTTAGAATACAACTGGGAAAACTTTGAGAGAATAATGTCCTACGAAGCTAAAAAGTAACTCGAAGGACGCGCCACAACTCATTATCTAGTTACATCTATTGTACATTATCTAGTTAATATAAATTGGAGAATTCGTATCAGCCTTGACCTATCCTTGTTTTAATTCGTTTTTAATTACCTACACTAATCTTAGTTTTAGACAGAATCATACATTTTATCCTCTGCCTATTGTCAACTTTATTCGAGTACGTGTGGGCGATGGGCTCACATTTTCTCCGTATTTAAAATTTTAAACCTAATACGATTGCTAATAAATAGTGGCACTGAAATTAAGTTTCATGTGCTCTGCCCACCCCTTTTGGGAAGGCGGGAGTTTATGTATGTGTTTTGTGTATACGTATTTGAAATCGCCAGTGATAATAAGAAGAATATTAAAACTATACTGCGTTGTTTGTTCATTTTAAGGTATTAAATTACATGAATTTAAACTTTCGTGAGACATGTTATAACTTTATTTTACTAAACGGTTAAAACTCACGTATTAATTGTCACTTCGGGCCCAAACATGTCGCCCGAAGTGACAATTAATACGTGAGTTTTAACCGTTTAGTAAAATAAAGTTATTAAATTACATTTTTCACACCACCTGCTCGACACAGCCAAATTCTTATTGTTATGTCTTTAAAGTCTAATTTTGAGAAGTCCGCACGGCGGCGGGGAAGCGGCACAGCGGCGTTCCAAACAAAACACTGCGGCGCCCCGAGGACGGGGATGCCGCTCCGAACAAATTTGAAAATCGAACGTATTCATACTGGCCACCATAAGCTGAATGGCACAAATTTTGAAAATAAAAACATAACACGCGAATGTAACAAGACGCTGCACTATAGTTACAGAGTAGAATCTCAAATTGTATATAAAAATCCATTGGTACTAATGTTATAAGTGCGAAAGTGTGTCTGTCTGTTATCTTTTCACGCTAAAACCGCTGGACCGATTCAGATGAAATGTAGTATGGAAGTAGTGAGTCCCGGGGAAGGGCAGAATACTTTTTTATCTCGGAAATCATAGGTTTGTATGGAAGAGCGATTACTAGGTAAGAAATTGAAATTAAATTCTAGCAATTAAATTCTAACGCGATGAACGCGAAAAATGAGTGACGAACGTGATTGGGCTTTGAATTACTATAAATCCCTCACTACACTACGGACTCAGGCTTAATACCCTCGCTTCGCTCGGGAATTAACTCATTGCTCCCTCGCTCCGCTCCGGAGTAAAATCTGGAGTCCTGCGTTACGTTCAGGATTCAATATCGCGCCCGTGACATAAAACAGTGGTTTATCCCCTTGGTGTATAATCTACTATTTACCCACTGTTTTTCCCCTCAGGTTGGATAAACCTTATTGATCAATTGATCATGAATCAACAAGGCGAATTCGCTACGGGCAACTATATACTTAATTCCTAATAAATACGTTTCGTTAAAGATAGTTTAGCGACTAAACACACCAATCACTCTTCTTATCGGTTAAAGAAGAAGTAGCAAGTTAAACTTGACAGATGTGACAAGCGTTTTAGCTACCGGAATACCAGGATTTTAAACTACATATTATCTTGTGTCCATTTACTATCAGAGACCCGGTATGTCCGTCTTATCGCACACGGAGAAACCTGTCGTGTACAGACACGACACACTAACGAACAAAGTCATTACCAAATTAACGACATTCAGGTGAACAAAAAAGCATTTTGTAAACAAGTCTCAGTCAACACGGTCGTTTAAGTACTTTCCTACTTTATTATGTTTTGATATCATTTTGTATTCGTAAGGGTGCTAAGTGTACTTGATAGTATGTTACATAAAATGTCAACATCAACGCCATCGCCGCCAAGCTTGCAGTCAGATGATGACCTAGAAGATTCAAGAGATTCAACGCTTTCTCAATTTTCTACTGCAGCGGTGTCAAACCATATATTGGACGCATCACAGAAACGCGAAATCAAAAACAACATAGTCACGTCCCATGGTGTTGAAGACATCTTATCGGAATGTGGACCCTACCCTGCCAACGATAACGCGTTTCCTGATTGCAAGGCAGAGGTGCTCTCGTCAATACCCCATTCCTTCGTGCAAGACTATAATTCTAGAGACTCGACAAGCTTCAGTATTCAAGACATACTCGGACTTCCGCAAGCCTATAACCCACCTAGTACTCAAGAAGACGTCGAACCTAGATATGAGTACCATATACCAAACTATGAAAACGTCAGCAACAGCCCAAATACCACATACGCTCCAGGAGCAGATGAAGTACCTGAAAGTTGTGTCGAGAAATCGGGGCATATGTTCAATCCAAGCACCCAAGATGATAATCAAATGATATACAATAGAAGTTTTGCAGCTAATGAATCTGTCCGGTGTCACCAGAGAAGCAGTTTAGTCGGTGAGTTGGCAAACGATCCGGGAAGGGAAATCAACGATTTACGTGATTCCAGTTTCACTGCTCAGGTAAATTTATCGTGTTGAAATTACAACCTTACTCACCTAGCAATAGGAGATATATTTGTTCTTCCAAAGCACTAGTATTTCTGGTGTGATTTACCACATGACAACCGGATTCGTAATGACAATTTAATTTTATTGAATCTTGGAGCAATTAAGAAATAGGTTCAGTTGCATTTCATTGTGCATCCATACAGAAGTGAAGTGAGTCGCATATAATAATAGGAAGCAAAATTTATTTTCCAGAATTCATCGTGGAATAACAAATCGTCTGCGGCCAGCTTATCCATAGCCACAGCATCTTCGCTTTCGGAAAACGGTACGGTTAAAAATAATACATTAATTATTTTTGAATAATTATGGACTTCACTAATTCTATTTAATGAGTTTTAATCATTTTAATAATTATAAACTAATTATATTTACAGAAATGTCAACGGAATCACCGTCGTATCAGAAAGGATTTACGAAGCGCGCTCGCACGGCTTATACGAGTTCTCAATTAGTTGAATTGGAGAACGAATTTCATCAGAACCGATATCTATGCCGCCCCAGACGCATCGAACTAGCGAATTACCTTCAGCTCTCAGAACGCCAAATAAAGATATGGTTTCAGAACAGGAGAATGAAATACAAGAAAGACAACAAGCATAACAAACCATCCTCATCTGTAGATGACAGTAGCCCATCTACGAGTTCCAAAGGATTGTCACCGAATCAGGATCACAAGATGAGTCATGGAAGAAGCTGCGGCGGACACGATCGGCATCGACGTCTGCTTACGGACAGCCACGTATCCCACCATAAAGTATGTCTGACTCCCAACGATGGCATATCAAGACCGCCGGAATATCCATCGATAAACTCGTTGAAGTCCGTTATAAAAGGCCCGCAGAGTTCGAACGAGCTGCCGTCTTACACGCCTTTATCTTATTCCTCATACTACGCAGCAAACGCCAGCAAGGCTTACTCACCACTGCCTGACGTTTATCGGTACTCGAACGATGAATCACTCCAGAATTCGAATACTTTGCCCACGATACCTGCCGATACGTATGTGCCGAACGGTGTGAGCTTAAAACTGAACGACGATATCTCCAGGTACACTGCAACTTCATCGTATTACAATCCTTTGTCGTCCGGGGTGGTAATGCACCCACCAACCTCTGAGGCTTATGGGTTCAGTACGTCGATACCGGCTTCAATTCCGGCGCCGACTTATGAAGACAGTAACCTCCACACCAGGACGTCATTGCCCCTGCCGCAAGATCCTTACTACTCTTACTTGATCTCTGCAGATGCGGCCACTCAGCATCCTTCCACATCAAATAGCAAATATTCGTCATACATCTCCTTGTAAATACATATTTTTAATTTGTAAATATTTTTTACGCAAATTTCAACTTATATGAGACCAGAAACATTAAAAAAATTATATCTTTCTTATAATTTCTCAAGATGAAATATGTGTTAAGCGTATTGTTTGAATATCCATACCTAAAATATGTTTCTACTTTTGTTATATTATTAAGATATATCGCCAAAACATATGGGTTATACTTAGATTTAGGTGCTAATTTGTCTTTCCTGTTCCCTATAAAGTTAAGGACGCGGGACATGATAATATGTTGAATGTAGGTAAGTTAGGTAAATCAAAATCATAAATACAAACTATTCCGGATTTTGCTGGATCTTGAGTTTCCGGCATTTTATATTCTTCTCAAACTATCCAAAAATGAAGCTCGCCGACTGTACTTTTCAGGTGAACAGGAAGTCAATTTGGCAACACATTCAACCAACTCGATCTCTATGAAATTTTTATAATTCTGTATGACGTATGACCGATATGTTGGTTTAGTGTAACTATTTTGTAAATAAATATTTTAATTTTATATTATGTTTTTTTTTAAATAAAACTGTAGTAAATAGTATAAGTATTGTGTACGACACAGTTAAACTGACCATCCATGGATCTTTTTTTTGGTTATAGGACCTTGTGAATGTTATTTTAATAGGTATTTAAAATTTATACATTTCTCGAGGTTTTCCCGGGGGACTACAATATGGGGCTCTTCAAGAAAGGAGTGTATACATTTTTTAAGAGTCGGCAACGCTAATTTGATGCCCCTGGGGTTGCAAGCGTCCATATGCTGCGGTAATCGCTTACCATCAGGCGGGCCGCGCGCTTGTTTACCACCGACGTGGTATAAAAAAAAATCTAAAGTTTGATCATGACGATAAAATACATAAAACTTAATATTTTTATGCATTCTTTGCCGCATACAAAGTGAATATTGCATATATAGGTACATAGATTGAATGGCGTTTAAAATTAAACTCGCACCATGTAAGTATACCGCGATAAGGTTTATCTGAAATCTCAATATCATTTTCCCCACTAAAAACTAAAGTAGGTACCTATGTCACATTACAGTACAATGCAATACAATATACGACTTTATTGCAAAAAAGAACTCAGTACATAACATTAGGCTTAAAGTAGAGATTAACAAGGGACGGTCTTATACCTTCGAATCAATCGGGCAATGCTAGGCAATTGTAAATTATATTACTTACATAAGTATCTCTTATATTGTTTTTTTTTTTCCTATTTGATTACAACAACAGGGCTTACTTAAAAATAATAGTTGCATATAAATATATTCCTGAGGTGTTATTTTACACAACTTTTATGCAATCTATCAAATCACCAGAATTTCCACAAACGGCCTTAACTATATTTCCCTACGTTAGCAAATTACCAGAAAGTCCGGTTATATGACGAAGGTACGAGTACTTTACATTCTTGAGTAACGGAGCAGTAAGCCAACTTAATAGGGATGTCGACTCAAAAATTTTTATTACTTCAATAGAAAGAGGACATAAAACTATGCCAAATATTGAAAATCCTATTCAAATATCTCAAAAAATAACGAAGCTACAACGGTTAGAATGTTCGTAGTTAGAGAGAGAAAGTGCTACCTAACCGTGACGTCACTGTTAAGTAGCGCCATAATAAATGACGATCGTTCAATACAAAGGTGCGTTTTGCGGAAAAGGGACAGAACATACCCACTCTTAAAACTTTGAAGATTTATAATTACGTATTTATTTATTTTTAATTTCTTTTTTCGCCATTTGATTGAGAATTTAAGCCTTTATGTAGAAAATTTGGATTTATTGATTTTCTTTTATAGTGTCGTCATCCCTATTGCCTATACTTATTGGTCGCTTTTATACTTTACCATCGACGCCCATGGTACGGCAAAACTGTACGGTTTCATTCATAATTAAATAATAAGTGATTGTTGCTTGCTGGTTTCGTAATAACTACTTCCAGATTTAGAATCAGATTCGAAGATTCGCAGTTATTCCTTGAACACCTTCCAACTTATCCAGGCCGGGCCACTGCTCGCTGAAGTAGGCGCAGCATCCACCAACGCTTCTTCTCTTTCTTCCCTCGGACAAGATTGGAACCTCACTGACGGAGCATGTCGTCTCGCCCGCTTTTTGCAGACAAGAACCAGCGCAAAAATGATCAACAACAACAAGATGACCAATATTGCCACTACCCACGGTACGTAGTCCATAGTATTGAGGTTGGGTGACACTGTTGTACTTGCGAAAATTCCCGGTGGGGTCACGCACTGATACGTCAAGTTAAAGCACACTTGCAAGTTACACGCGAGGCCTTCAGTAGACTTGCATATATCCATAATATTTGTATAGGTATATGACGAACTGGGTAATTGGCTAAATTGAATGGGAAACCACAATCCCCGATTCACGTCTATTTATTTCTAAAATATCACAAATGTGCGCTACCCATTTAAATATAACTTTTAATGAACTGATTTAGTGTCTTTATCAAGAATCATTACATTTATTAGGTACATTACGGAACACTTGTATATTAAGATCCTTAGGAACTAATTGACCTATTAAGCTTCAATCATTACTATCATTAGAATAAAGTATCAATTAAAGAAAGTGAATCATAAACTGAAGTGGCAAGAACTTTTACAATTAATGTACTCCATTTGCAAATGAGATTAATTTGGATGATAAATAATTCAATGGGAATTCGTATTTGATATCAGTTAATCAGCGAGTTTTCTGGATCATACATAGCAATTTTATTAGGTGAATTAAAATATTGTGACAAAGTGTAAGTATGTGATTGCGACAGTTATAATTCAGTGATCGGAGGTTACAATGCCTATTTGCCTAAAGTTTTCGAATTGACGGAAAAGTTCAGGAAATAAGTATGGAGCGCAGCATATATCAAGAAATCACAGAAAATCCGTCATAGCATAATTAGAAATAAAACGAATGTTAGAGATGCACTCACATATACGAAGAAAAGAAAATGGAAATGGGCAGGAGTCGTCGCCAGGATACAAGATAACAGGTAGACAAATAAAGTGACTAGCTGGCCCGAACCGTCAGGCAAACGAAACAGAGGAAGACCGTATACGGCGTATACGCTTTGGTCTGACGACATAAAAAAGATTGCAGGTTCTATCGGGATACATCAAGCACAAGACAGTACTAACTGGCTTGCTCTGGAGAAGGCTTTTACCCGAGAAAGGGTTCTTCGGTCATAAAAAAAAAATTGTAATTAGGTATTTAAGAATAACACACAAACTAGACATTTAATATTATGGACATTTAAACCTAATATTTTTAACATTGCACTGACTAGCAAGAAATAAAAGGCTTTTTTGTTTTATTTACTGAAGTTGAAAAGTGCCGAATGTTTTTATTTTTTGTATAATAAGTGTGTGCCCATTATTTGAGGATTCAAGCTTCCTAACTTTATAGGTATTCCCCAACAATTCTTCTGAAGTATCACTAGCTGAACAAAATCCCATAAACATGATTTTTACAAAGAAAACGTAGGTTGAACGATGAGAAAGGACAGTTGAATCAAAACAAGTGATTAGCTGTTTAAAGGAAAATAAGTTCGTGTACAACAATAAACAAAATTAATCCAGTAATCTTCGCATGAAACAATGTATTTATTATATGTATTATTTATTTCTGTTCAACTACAAAACAAGACCATATAAGTGGCACCCTTTCCATTGTTCATTATATTGCTAATCACTTTGTTTTGATTCTTGGCTTCTCAATTTTAAAAAATTAATAGATAAGTGCGATGGTGCCTAATTATGGTTTAGGTTCGAACCAATTAGAAAAAAAGGGTGTTGGGAGAGGGTAAATCCACTAATCACCTTGGTATAAAGGGTTAAGAACTGGGTATTTGCTAATCAGTTGTCCAAGTACGTTGAGACAATGCTTTCCAGTGACGAGTTTAGTCTAGCCGAGTTTGGGTTGACTACTGACGGGGAAACCTGGGCTGATGATGGCACCATTCCTGGATGGAATGTGATGTCAGAGTCATTGCCACAGACCAATCATAAGGTACATTAGAGTTTAATTTATTGTTACGAATTGTGACAGTTCTACTGGAAATCAGTACCTAAATTGTAAAGACTGCTAGCAGCAGGTTCATTAGATGGAGCTGTCAAGCGAGGCCATAATTCCATATATCTTATAGCCTGCTAAATTACGTAACGTAAATTTTTTTCTTAGGTAAATAACAATACAACGCGTAATAACATTAACAAAATATTTCTTCTTATTTTCCTCAGATACAATGGTCACAACACAACCAGCAAACCAGCATGTGGCAGGAGCGGGATACATCACCAGTGTACCAGCCAACCTTCAACCAAACGCTGAGCGCTGCTATACCCACGATGCAGACGAGACCACAAAATTATCAATTTCTACTAAATAGCCAGTACATGACCGTGAATATTCCTGCCCAGGTGATTAATTGAAATAACTTATCTTTAATAGAAGCTTGTCTTTACTAATATAATTTTTTACTAATATTGTTTTTTCTTTGCACATACGTTTAACTTGACGTTTTTTAAATTTTTTTCTTTATTTTCAGTATCAGCAAATTTCTGGGAATCAACCAGTGTCACATATAAATCCACAATTTTTGAACAGAGGCCCTGCAAGACATCATCATGCGCAAATTACGCGTAAGTTGAATCTTATTCCTTTATATTACTTATTGCTAGTAAGCTATTGTTGTTGTTGTTGAAAAAAACTTATTTTAATTTTATCCTTTTTAATTTCAGTTGTTCATAACAGTAACGGACCTGCCAAAGCGATCATCAAACGCAAGCGCAAGAGGACAGCGTTTACCACTGAACAGATCCTGGCCCTAGAAAAAGTCTTTTGTAAAAAGCCCTACGTCAACCGCGAAGAGCGACAAGCCCTCGTGGAGCAACTGCAGGTCAGCGACAGAGCCGTCAAAGTATGGTTCCAGAACCGCAGAATAAAAAGTAAGAGGGAAGAAATTGAAGCTTTGAGTTCTTCTGACTATTCGCCAATGGGTGCGACAGACTCGTCTGATTCCTTCGGCTTGGCGTATGTAGAAGCGCAGATATCGCAAAAGACTGATGAGTTCGGTTACGTCACGCTCGACGACCGGGCTATAGGGGAGTTGGTCAGCGTCATCGATGGGCTGGTCGGTGAGAATGTGACCTGCGACGTGTTGAGCGAAGAAGTGGCAGAAAACGTGATGAAGATGGAATATGAACCTGTTTCCCCTGTCGCTAATTCCGATTGTTCTGAGGAAGACGCCGCCAAGTGGAGACCGCCAGAACCCGAACAATCCCTTAGACAGCTTCTGGATATGCAACACTTTTGTTAAAATGTTCTCCGATTACAATTTAATTAGGTACTAAGTAGTAACAATTGAACGCAGAAGAAAAGAAAAATAAATAGAATCTCGATATCGGCAAAATGAGCAGTTTCTTCCTGTATCAGTAGGAAGAAACTGCTCATTTTGCCGATATACCTAATTGTTATGAGAATCGATGAATTTTATGCCAGTGTTAATGTACCTAATGTGTTAATTTATCATATTTTAATTTATTCTAGCTGTAGTTAAAAATATTAATTTCGTATCGAAACATGTAAAATAAACACCTATATAATTTTAAATGAAATGTATTTACATTTTTATTCTATTAGAACCTTGAAACCGATGTTACCAGTTAACAAATACATACAACTCAAAAGTAACGAGAGGGTACACTTGAAAATGTTATACACCCTACATTAATATTTAAATAAATACACTGGATACTCATCCTTACGATAACGGTGATAAGGTCTGTTTTAAATGGACAATTGCATACACCGTTAGATTTACTGGACATCTTAAGATTTGAGTCATTCACGAGAAGTCCGCCGAAACAAAGACGCATTCTAATATTTTTTAAACCGAAATCCTGAAATGTCTCAAAACTTAGTGATGTCTGGAATAACTCCTTTGCGAAACACAAACGAGGTAAGGATTGTATTTATTTTGAAAAATAGTAAATAATAATAAAAAAGTCATGGTTTTAGTTTTTAAAGAATGAACGTTATCTACTTTTAATGACAGTTAAAATTTCCTCAAGTTAGTGTCTATTTAATGTTTACACATGTTTGTTGTGTTTTACTATGAATTTTTAATATATTACGGACAGGTTCCTAGTTCCTACCTATATAAGAATTTACACTACCTTACAGGTAGATTTTCACTCAATTTAAGTGGTTGATTAGCATAGTTTCTTATAATGAGTATTGAGTACTATATTTAATTGATGTTAATACATAAGGGAATAATATGTCTAATAAGTAAGGGATCTTTCCTTTTCAGATACAAAACTGGGATAACAGGCCATTCAATGGAAAATGGCCAGAAAATCAACGTTCTGTCCGAGGTGGGTAGATCTAAAGTAATTGCCAAATAACCATTTTAATTATAGCAATGTTCGTCCCCGTCAATATTAGTTTTTTAAAACCAACATTATTTATCCCTGAATTTCATGAACCAAAACCTAACTCCTGGTTTCTGTAGCCTTGTTTGTCAATAGAATGAACAATCTATGTAATACAAGTGGGTGTCGACGAAATTTTTGGAATTTAATCATCCTACATTATAATTGATTCCGTTGTGACACGAAAGTTACCCGTATAAATTTTGTGACAAATTTTCGTGTCACAATGGAATCAATTAGGTAAAATGTAGGTGAATTAAATGTCTTAACTATGTGCCAAAAATTTGGTTCTTGCCCAAGTAAACTGTTTACATTAGCAACAGTCAGATACACATATGCCCATTATTTTTCCATTTTGACAGGTTCAGAAATGAAAAGATCAATCAGGAAGAAACCCAAGCGAGTTCGCACCGCGTACTCCACCAACCAGCTACGAGCACTAGAGAAGATATACTCCACCAGCAAATACATCGACGCCAAACGGCGCAAACAGCTCGCAGAAACCCTCAACATAGGAGACAAGGCGCTCAAAATATGGTTCCAGAACAGGAGAATGAAAGAGAAGAAGGAATCGTCTGAATCCAGCTGCGATACATCATCAGAAATAGTAAGCTGTCAGTCTCCTATCTCAACAAATGATTCCATGGAACAAAAAGTAGATGTGAACGTTCCTTATTCATATTATAGCGATTCTTACGCACCTTCACAATACCAGTTTCCTACCTTTTATTACCCTGAAGGTTCACACTATCAAAATACATGTTCACATGAGCATACTGTTGCCAGTTTCGGCGTTGACACGAGTGTTTATCAGACTCAGTATTATCCTATTGACAATCAATATAACCATGTGGATGTCAATCCTTATAGCCAAGCACAAAATGCCTATGAAATGGATATGTGGTATGCAAAGTCATTTGATTTTAACTACTACCCAACTCAACAGGTATATTCTTAAGAATTGTACAACTATGAAAGTTTAAATGGTAAGTGCAGCCAGTGATTATTTTCAGTAATGATATAAAAATATAATTGTTTAGGAAATTACGTTTTGTTTAACAAATATAAAAAATATCTTCAATCAGAGATGTTGTAGGTACACATATTTTAAAGTATAAATATACCTACCTATCTAATGTTACTAACATATACTGAGATGTGTAATTTAACTAATATTAACATAAATAATACACCAAAGTATAATTTTAAATATAATATTAGTTACATAGTGGTCTGCTACTTTTCAACATGAGGAATATGTCAATTCGATAGTGAGTCTAATGTTCTTGTATTTACAATATTACCTACTGACATTAAAATATAAATACTTATGTAAATTAGATTATAATTATAAACACGTTCGTGTAAAATAAGAATATATATTTTTAATTTATTTTCAAGCATGCTATTTATTTTCTTCCGGTTATTTATTAGCAAACGTAGTATATAAGTCAGATATATTAATATAAATACATTACCTATGTTAAAATAAAAGTACCTATCTTCTGCATTAACAACAAGGCACGCAAAAATATATGACACTACTCGATTTGAGTTGTACAGTTATATTTACGAGTATATAACGTATGAGGGAGTGTCTGGTATTTTGATTCGCGTTTTTTCGTATCGTATACTATTTAATGTAAGAGATTTTACAACGTGTACTCCATAGTACCTAGTACGAAGTAGTTTTTCTTATTTTTACATGCATGCCATTAATTTATTCACGGTTATTTATTAACTTATTTAGGTAAGACAATTAGAATTATGTATAATGTGATTTTGTTAAGTATATAAACAATGGATTATAATTTAAGAGCAATGCATATATTTTCCTTTGTGTAACGTTTATCTCTAACTTCTACTTAGTTGTGTTACCATTTTTACTGACATTCTGCTATCTGAATCTTTGGAGCTATATTCTATTATGCTTGATATCTGTAACTCGAGTTTTTTCTTTACATGTTTAACGTCTAAGTAGTATAAGATTGAATGTATTTGAATATGTTTTAAATAAATGAGAGTATAGTTTGAAAATGTTTGTTTTATAAGAAATAAGTAAATTTTACAATCCTATAAATATTAATTTATTTTTACAATAGGTATTCAAAAATAGGTATAACAAAGCGTGCATACCTAGATCGATTAGTTTTTCTTTTATAAATTACATAATTCAATTATTGCAGTACAATAGTACTCATAAGCCGTCCTCTCCCGGCGAAAAAATAAACAATGACATTGTTTTGTTGTGTGCCATCCATGGGATCCCAGAGACTAGTACACATCAGGTTAATACTTGTAATAGGGGTTAGGAAGAGGCAGTGCCGTGAGTACGTATTGAGCTAAAGGGTTAGGCGCGGCTTGCTGAAGAAGGACCGGCGCAGGCGACGACGCCGGGTTGCACCTGCATTCGCAGTGGCACTCCTTCTTGGTGACCGGCGCAGGCGCAGCGGCGACTGAGGCGCCACTCCTAACTATTGGCAGCATTTGAACAGGTTTCCACAACATATTGGTGCCAACAGGAAGGGACGGCTCAGCATAATACTTCTTCAAGTTCAAAGGAAAATATCCCCCCGGCGGGTTCTGCAGAGCTCTCATCGGCTTGAACTGAGGCTTTCTCTTACGTGATAGGTCTTGTGGCAGCTTCTCGTGGGGGCTCGTGGAGCTAACTTCGTTTTTAGAGCTGTACAAAGCCGCCGGCTTTGATGCTTCGTCAAGAAATGGTTGTTGTGGCGGGCTTAATTCTTGATCTCCAAAATGAATGTTATATTTCTTATACAACTCGGTTGAGAACTCTGTCGAAGATTGGTTAGTATTTCCTTGTTGAATTTGTTTATCGTCGTTTCTAGCGAAGGTTTCATTTTCCTTCTGTATCGTGACGTCGATGTGTTTCGGGTTCCCGTTCTTGGGTGACATTAGTGGTAATGAAGCGTAATGTCTGTTATTAGTTGATGTAACAGTACACTCGTTATTTAATTGATCGTTAGCAACATCTATTTTTCTGGAATGCTTATGTTCATCGCACTCTGTGTTTGTGGTTACATCTTTTTTCTCTTTCATTCTTCTGTTCTGGAACCAGATCTTGACAGCTCGTTCGGGGATGTTCAGCGCACTGGAGACTTCCTTGCGCCGGGCGCTGCCGATGTATGGGTATTTCTTGAATTCTGCGTCCAGGTACTGAATCTGTTCCGTGGTGAAGGCGCTGCGAAATCGTTTTGCCTTCTTCAGAGGCACGACACCGTCTTCTGGTGAGTTGTAGTTGTCCGACTGAAAATGCAGACAAAACATATGGTGAAAAATACGAAATATAACTTTTTTTATTATTATTACTACGAGTACTTATTTTAAAAACCCTAATCACAAAAGATTTTTTTTAAAAATCTCCATATTATCGAAATATAAGAACAAAAAAAAACAAAAAGGGTTATAGAATTTATAGTTAGGTACTACGTCATGTTTAAATTTATATTTTTTTATTAAACTTGGGATGGTAAGTTACTATTAGAAATTTCCAATCAATAGTCTAAGAAGTTGCTGAGATACATAGTTATGAGTGTTATGACAGACAGACAACTGCAACTGAACCATAAGGGTTCCTTTATTTACCTTTTTAGTACGGAACCTTAAATAGGCGACAGCCATCGTTTTGCCACAACAACTACTTCTATGCGTGCAAGTGATATTTTTATTTTTATTTTTATATAATATATTTATTCATGTAACTGTAGGTAAAATTAGCGGCAATTAATGTATTTCTTACTAATGATCTCACGAATAGCAGAAGTAGGTAACATTTTTTGCCGAGTACTTACGTGTTAATCGAAAAAACCGGCCAAGTGCAAGTCGTATTTCGTACATTTAGGGTTCCGAACCTACCTCAAAAATCTGATTTATCAATATTAGTATTTATTTATTGGTAAAATATACGTGATAATAAACATTTTCGGCAAATTTCAAGTTCATAGGTCAATGGGATGTAAAAAAAATCGTCGGAACAAAATTTTGTGACAGACGACGGATGGATGGACGGACTCGTGAGTGACAACAATCGGGTTCCGTTTAGACCCTTCGAGTACAGAACCCTAAAAAAACTTCGCAACTGACTGTACAATGGTACTTATTGATGTAGAAAAATAAAAACAAAACATATTTTTGATGAGTAACTTATACGTATTGGAAAATTGTTAAATTAGAAATCATAAGAGACTATCTAAGCACTAAGAAACGCCGTTGCATTAACTAATGGGGGAATATTAATCACTTTCTTGCCTAATTTATTGCGCTACCCAAAAATACTTTCTAATAGGTACCTTCATATCAATGATTGATTAACTATCTGAATGCATAATACTGATATGAATAGTAGAAAGGTCATAGATGAGTAAGTCATTAGGGTAATTAAAATTAAAACTATCAAAATGAAAAGTATACTTACTGTATCCTCAATCTTTCTCTTTGTTGTATTTTCAGCCATAGTTTCAGGATGGTGTTGTCTGATGCCTTGACTAACACACAGGTACCTCATGATCACTACAAAACACCAAAACAAGACTATATCCCCAACACACTCGCAGCAACTAAATTACAGAAATTGATAAGGTCATTTTTATACCGTTTGGTTCAAATACATTAATTAATTATGTAAAACATTACTTAACTAATCATTCGATGCTTAATACACATTAGGTGGCGTGGCGCAGTCTCAAATTACTCAATAGTACTTATAGTTTCGATTAAAACCAAAAATACGGGTCATAATACTTATACCTAATTATTATGAATAACTCGGGGTTTTACTAGTTATCACTGACGAAATTAGGATTTTTTAAATAAAAAGTACTAACTACAAACCAGCTTTTTATGAGTTCTAAGTAGTATAAACAATAATTGTTTATGTTAAATGAGCAGAGGACATAAGTATTAGCAACTATAATGACAGGTAAAATCATGGTAAAATGATCATCAAAAGTACCCGCAACATGTTGTCTACAATATCAAACCGCACTTTATAAACTACCCAACGTTTTATTGATGTTCGATGAAGTCTTTACCTGCGGCTTCGTTTACATACTCTCATAAAAACTTACCTATTTCGTAGGAAGTCAAGCCGCTTTTTAACCTTTTTATACGAAATTAAATCTAAATCGAGAAAGCGGAACTGTAATATCTGATTTTATCAGAAAGGTGTAAAAATAGTGTCGCGTTTTTTACACTACTACAAAAAGCGTAGCGTAAGCGTAGTCTTTACTTTGTTAAGCGCCATCTCGTGGCGGTCCGATGGAACGCTTACACACGTGACGACCCTTGCACAAGCACAAGCCTACCGTAGTGCATGTAAATAGAAACGTAGGGAAAGTCGGCCACGTTGATACTATACCAGTTATTGTTAGACATAATAATAAGATGATCTGAGTGTTTTATTAATATTAAAGGATTTTTCAGTGATGAATTAGAATTAATAAGCTACGTTATATGCTTTATGTAAAAACAAAGCGATTTCTTAGTAGCTTTCGAGCGTAGTTCGCTTTCTACGCAGTCTCATCGCTTACGTGACGATGACAACGTTTTCCACTAGATGGAACTGTAAGTACCGTTATGTTGTATTGAGGTTCGTCCTACACACGAAAATGTAATTCAAGACCAAAAAAACTACGACAGATAAATATGTCACTGTCATGAGTGTCAAAGTCAGTTATGTTGTCAACCGAACATTTCAGATTTAGCCAACTTTTTGACGAAGAGTCTTAGGGGCCATTTAACACAAAGATTGATTGACGAAGAGCCTTAGTTCCATTCAGTTTACTTATTTATTTAGTAAAGCATTTATTTGGCAGTAATAAAGTATTATGCAGCACCGCCGCACCGGATAAATGAAAATGATTTTTTTTATTATCATATAAGAATACATTCACTTCCATGAGAACATGGCTAATTACAAAAATACATGTACAATATATTTAATCTAGTTGTTGTCACCGCAAAACACATGCAGTAAATAAAATAGGTGGGTAGACAACACGTGAAACAAAGTAAAAAATAAATAAATAAAATTAGAGCGAATTGTCACATGCAAATTTTAGACAGCATCAGCAGCAGCATATACGTAGAAAGAGGATCTATAGAAGGAGGGTTAGCGAATCACACACAGGGACGGAGATAATGTGACAGTTTCGTCTGGGGTTACCACAAAAAGAACAATCTCCCCATTTTTACTGACAAGTAGGTTTTTAATTATTGAGAATCTTCAAAATAAACTCTTAGTAAATATTAGCGGACAAACACAAAACATCCGATGTCCTCCCAATTACGATATAAATGTGTACTAATTTAATACCTACATTAAAGTTAACAAAATCACAAAACGTCTTAGTTATTCATCATCATAGGCCTTTGCGTCTATTGCAGACGATTCAAGCATTGCTGTGTAGTTGCGAAAATCGTTTTTGGTGGCTGTAGAGACCAATGCGGGAACGGCACGATCTTCCACAGGTATTACAGGGAAAGTTGACGTCAGAAGCTCTAGTTCCGATTTGCTTTCTGCGGCACCTTTTACTAGCTAATTCGTCAAACCAGGCTTCATCGCATAACTTTCTGCCGTCCAATGAAATTCACAATAGTATTCTAATCACATCACAATTAAATTTTTAATCAGTTATTTTTAACGTTCGAGCCGATCTGGTTTACCCTATATTATGGGTAACATATTTTTTTACACGCTGGCCACTGGTTTATCGATGACACTTTGGTGGCATAGGCCGGTGGCAGACAATCGCTGCCTTATACGCGATGAGGGACAGGAGATATGTCATTGTTTCTCGCTCCCACGTGTGTTATTGTCTATGCTTACATCTCCTTCACACAGCTTTGTATGTGTGTATCACCAGCTCCATCTATACTTACTTCATGAGCATATACAACGAACAATACAACATTAGAAACTTAGAATGAGAACATTTCATATCTAGTTACTATAATTTTTGAGAAAACGCATTTTGTTTTGTCTCTTTCAATTTATGGTTTAATTTTTCGCAACGTTCTGTTTTTATAAATGTCATTTGATTATTACGTGAGGCGAGCGACATACCTTCCGCACTTGCATCAAAATGTACCTACTTCCTTGACCTGCGGGGTAATCACGTAACTTTTCGAACCGTACGTCGGTACGATCTAAATGTCAAATTCCATACTAAAAATGACATTAAAATATGCCTACCGTACGTTCGAAACGTTACGTGATTACCCCGCGGTGCCACAGAACAAAAAAAAAGTTTTTTTAGGGTTCCGTACCCAAAGGGTAAAACGGGACCCTATTACTAAGACTCCGCTGCGCTGTCCGTCTGTCCGTCTGTCACCAGGCTGTATCTCATGAACCGTGATAGCTAGACAGTTGAAATTTTCACAGATGATGTATTTCTGTTGCCGCTATAACAAAAAAACTAAAAATTAGAATAAAATAAATATTTAGGGGGGCTCCCATACAACAAACATATTTTTTTTGTAGTTTTTATTGATAATGGTACGGAACCGTTCGTGCGCGAGTCCGACTCGCACTTGGCCGGTTTTTCTAATCCATCCAGCCGTAACTTTGACTTATACTAAAAATATCTAGTTATTGTATATAATATAATATTATTATTTATTAGCTTCAATTCTATCGTATTATTTGTTCGTATACTCAGAGATCAATGTAAAAGTCGTAATTTGTAGATACATTTTTTTAAATATGTTAACTTCCGAACATTTAGGTACTTTAGTCGAATCTTAGATAGGTAATAATAAGTAATCGATATAATTTATAAAATACAATAATTTTACATAGGAAGCACTTTATTAAAATAAATAATATTTACATCGTATGCTAGGAAAAACTAACTTAAGGGGAGATATCCCCAACGCAAATGTCCCGCTCTAACACGCGTGAGTTTACAATTAACCATCCCGCTCGTTACGCAAGCTCTGCGCGTAGTTTCGTAAATATTTAGCTATAGTCATTAAGCCAATCATATCAAAGCAAATCCAGCGAATTTGTCTATAAGTATAGGATCTTTAATTGAGTACAAAAATTAAATGTTAACTATTAATATAGCCGTAGTATTGAAAATACATTCCAAAAAGGGGTAACTTCGCGATTTTTTTCAATCGAGTGAAATTCAACAGGTCATGGTACTGACTCCGATTTTGACTAGACAAGATCAGTATGTAACACATATACTCGTATTTTTTTTAGGACACTATATTGATGGTTTTTAAAAACACTTTTGGATTTTAACATTAAGTAATACCCGGTCTTAACATTCCTCATCGGGATAAATATTCCTAATCCAAGATATATCGGTGTTTTGATCAACTGGCACCGGCATCGTGTTGAGGCCCTGATCGTCACTCTGGGGAGACTCTTCTTTGAACTGCGGGGACATCTCCTGCATCTCCTGGACATAGTCTGAGGCCTCATTCTGTAACTGCAACTGGCGGTATTCAAATGCGAGATGCTGTTCTTCAGGGTATTCATAATTGTAGCCGATTTGACTGTCCATACCATGGGGCAAAGCCAACGGTGTCGCGGTTTCTGGATACTGCTCCAAATAAACCCCTTCTTGTTTGAAAATAGCGTCTGCTACCGGCGTCGGGAAGTTGTGGTGGGGCACAAGCATTGATACTGGTATGTTCCCGTGTTCAGGAGACGATTCCGTAGTCTCCTCAGAGTCTTCAAGGCTTTCCGTTCGATCCTTCTTTTCCTTCATACGCCGGTTTTGGAACCAGATCTTGATGGTGCGCTCATTTAGATGCAAAATCTTGGCGAGTTCGATGCGGCGGCTGCGGTCCAGGTAGCGAGTGCGGGCGTATTCTTGCTCGAGCTCCATCATCTGCTGGCTTGTGAACGCTGTACGATTGCGTTTGGGCTTTTTCACGCCGCCTGTTCTCGTAACATTCCATGCTGGGCCGCGGGTGATGAACTGACTAGTGCTGGACACAGGGGTCATCCACATATTCCTGCCGTTCGACATAGTGGTCTGTGAACTAGGAGTCAACAGGACGCTTGAGCCGTTGATGCCGTGCGTCATTCTTGGAGTGGTTAGCATGTTGTATCCGTTTGGGTTCTGGACGCCGTTTATCTGGGTGAAGCTGTGAGTGTTGTCCAAGTCGATGGGCGTGGTCACGCCGGCAGTGGAGAACTTGGGGCCATCGTAGGGAATACTGGTGCCGTTGCAGCTCACTGGAGCCATGTGTTGCGGTGTGGTGGTCCATTGTAGGGGCTGTAATAAAAACAAATTTTAATTAGTCTTTATCTAACAAAATTTTCTATAGTCGAGTGAAGAATCGTGTCATACACCCATAGACAAATATAGGTACGGAAATTAGGTAGTAGGGGGAAGTCCTGTAAAGCCGGACGGCACGTATCGCCGGATACTCGTAATATCTCGGTGATTCTTAATGGTTACTAAGCAAAAATTGATAAAAAAAATGCCACGGACTGCCTTGCACCCCGTTTATCAAATATTAGATAGGACATTACAATTTATTGAAATATTACGAGTGTCCGGCGATAGGTGCCGTCCGGCTTTACGGAACTTCCCCTACTAAAGATTCTTTCAACAATTTTCAATTAAAAAATATGTAAAAATGAAAATTACCGTAGGATCGCTATGTACATTTGTAGCATCAGGAATCCACTGGTCTTCACTGGTTTCGTTGATACCGGTACCATACCGGTACATCTGTAGCGTACTGGCCGGCTGACTTGGAATGGACTTTGAAGCGGACATACTCGATTATCAAGTACAAATAACAGGGAGAAAATACTTGATTGATTATATTACAATCAGCGAAGAATATGATGATTATTTAAAAATGTGGTCATGGAACGTTCTGTACGAAAGTCCAAGAGTAAGTAATGGTGTTTACTAATTAGGACCCGGTTTTATAGTGTTCCATTTCTCCTCTTTATGAGTAGGGGTGATTAGTAAACTAGTCGAAAGCTCTTATCAGATCGTGATAAACGCATTTTTGACACAATTTTGATAATTATTTTCCTTATACTTGCAAGCGTCAATCTACTTTATAATACTTATAAGTAGTATTGCTTTTTATTTATAATTATTAAAGTTTTAATGCTATATATAATTAACAATTTACCCATTGTGTTTTCATATCGTTCAGTCAGCATTTCGTCCAAGTAAACTAACACCTTTTATTTCTTCAGACATTACAGACATGAGAATGGGATACGGACATGAATATGTAATCACGTCCGTAATATCCTATTGGGGTAGGCAGAGTCCAAAGAACGCCATATACTTACGATTCTTACGTAAGTACTTCTTTCACTTCGATCACAGCGGATACATTTCAAGGCTACTTTACTAACACATCACCCAATCAACAAAATGTTCACCTCTAGTACCTATATACAATACTTATTAGGCTGAGCTTTATTAGTTATTAGTTAAAAACAGGAGATAAATTAGCTACAATAACAAACTTAAAAGACTACATATTTACAAAGTATAAAATAAAATAAAAAATAAAACTACAAATAATAAATTTGGCCCAAATCGCCGTCAATGGGCAGTGTGCCCAGAAGGCTGGCTGCATTGCCACGCTGGATGGCAATGCTTATTCGCTGAGCGAAATATTGGCCAGCCTTCTGGTCACCGGATGCGTCTACCAGGCGCGCCGACAAATCTTTATAAAGTCGGCGCGCACTTGGGCCCCACGGTCCCAGCGTTTCGACCCCAAACGCCTCAAATATGTACCCACTGCCAAGTGAGGCATATTTACGGCGTTTGAGGTCCTCAGCCGAAGTTGCGGCAGAGCCAGCATTCTTTGTGGTGCCCGAGAGATGGGACGGCGCAAGGGTATCAACACAGGTTGCATCCCAGACCAGAGGCCGACCCATTCTCCAAGGCACCAGTGTCATGCCGTCGGGCCTCTTACCGTCGTCTCTCGCTAGACCGACCGGCTCTAGCACGGCCGGGACTTTGACACTCGTAAGGGCCCTTCGGATGACATCATTTAAGCTGGCGTGTCGGGGTATGCGCCCAGCACTTCTGCCGCAAGAGAGACCGTGATGGCCCAGGCTGTCTACCATTGTGCCGCATTGACAGCGATGTGGCATATTTGTGATTGTCCCTATCCGTAGACTGGCGGCCAACCGGAAAGTATTGTTGTCCAGAAGGGTACCTATGGATGGTGATGGTAAAGCCTGCAGCCACAGACCCGACTCCCACTCCGCAGTGGCAAGGAGACGAGCTCGATCTGCCGGACTAGTTGACGTACTTAAAAGATTGTCCCGTACTAGTCGACAGAGCGGCTCGTCCCACTGCCGCTGCGAGCAAGGGTTGACAGGCGGGTCCGAGTCTGGGCATGTCAGAGACCATACGTTTTTGGCCTCGGAGCAGTGCGTGGCCTCCAGGACCCCGAGAGAAGGGGCTAAAATGTTCCCTATGAGGTGTTGAGCACTGTGCACCGAAGACAAAAACGCAGGTAGTGAAACACTCGAAATTTTGCGGATCCCCAGGCCGCCAAGCCTGACGGGTAGGCTGGCCTGGGTCCAGGATCTTTCGTCAAAAGGAATATTAAGGATGGAAGTGAGTGACTCTTGGATTAATTTATCTAATTTCGAAAGTATATTGGGGTATTTCCAAACGTGGGTGCATCGAAGGACATATGTAAATTTGGGAACAAAAAGGCAGTATCGCATAATTGTGTACGCGGTATGCATATTAATTTTTAGTAAGCGGTCCGAAATAGCGTTAAAATTTTGAATTTTGTTGTTAAAGTAATCCTCGAAGGATTGATCCAAAATAGGACAACCAAGGAGGTGGAGCTGTTTTTCATCGACAACTTTAATCCCGGGTGCTTCTTTTTTAAAGTTTTCGATAATAATGTCTTTGTCAGGGGAAGAGTTTGAAACAAAAAGTTCGCATTTAGAAAAATTTAGGGAAAGGCCAATAGATTTGAGATCTGAAGTCAATTTCCGAAGGTCGTCTAAAACAGTGCGGGCTTCTCCTCCCAAGGTGCCGTCGTCTAAGTACCAGACATTTAATTTAGAATTTAGGTTTTTGATGACGGGGTGAATTGCGAGGCTAAAAATTGCGGGGCCCAGAGGGTCACCCTGTTGACAACCCACCGACGAATCCAATAGGTTGGTTTTGTATAATAATTTAGTCGTAGAACTATAACATTGCCAAAGAAATTTATATGTTTCCGGAATTTTGTCTTTAATTTGTGTCAACAGGATCCCTCTGTCCACAGAATTGAAAGCGTTAGTGACATCCACCTTCAGCAGCACTTCCCCTCCCTGGTGCTCTAGATATGTTCGGACGGCATGAACGGCGGCTTCGCAGCCACTTTTGGACCCAAAGCCAAGTTGAATCGGTGTAAATTCTTTGCCAAGCTTAGCTAAGGTAGCACGACAGGCTATTTTTGCCGTGAGTCGGCGGAGTGTGGTCCCAACCGCAATTGGTCGTATTCCCCCATCTTTTTTTTTCAGAGCACATAGGTTGGCGCCATAAAGGATGTCTGTTATATCAACTGGAACTTGGCCCGCTAGCATTAAGTTAACCAGGTCCGTCAGGTTTTTCAGGAGATTATCGCGGGTTCCGCCACAGTCGCCGCTCAGCAGGTCTTTTAGGTGCTGCGGTGTAAGGCCATCTAGACCGCCTGCGGAACCGTTGGGAAAAGACAACACTGCTCCAAGTACGTCCTGCGCTGTAGCCTCGAGCGGTTGGTCTTCTGGTTGTGGGGGATCTGGGAGGTTAAGGTTGGCTGCTGAAGGTGGATGCTTGTCTTGTAGGGCTGTTAGGGTTTGCGGATTATTGGGTGCTACTACGTCGTTGGAAAACAGTAAGCGGGCAGCCCCCCTAATGTCGCCGTCACCGACCTTGCTTTCAATTATTTTAAAAGTGTTAAAATTACGGTGTTTATCATCATTACGCTGAAGGCTTTGTGGGGATTGACTATTAATACAGTTTTCTTTAACTTTGCTGGTAAGTGATTTTTGGGTCTTGTCTGAATTTATGTGTAGCACTTTGAAGGAGAAGGTAAGCAGTTGTTCCCAGGCTTGTTTTGAATTACTAGTAACAGCTGTTTTAATACTTTCTGATAAGCATTTAGAAACGGAGGCCCGAGCACCTCTAGGTATGCGCTTGAGAATCGGGTGAGTATTTTTAAGATTGCTAATGGTTTGCCAGAATGGGGGGCTGGTATGAAAGCTTTGCGATTGCGGGGATGGGGTTGCGGTAGCGAACGCGGCTACCGGTGCCGAGGATGAGATGTGAATTTTGTGTGCTTTTGCGACATGAATTTTTAGGCCTTTGGTACCTTTGAAGTAACGAATTTGGGGACATTGTGGGCAAGGTAGGTAGGTATCCAACGACGTAGTAGGATCGACGTCGCTATTTACTGACAGGGACATTCACAACAAACTTAATAAAATATAAAGGTTAACTAATCTAATATAATAAAAACAGAATAACTCAAAAGAGAAAGGTAACAAAAAAGATTGATGTGGGGAGAACACATTCTGGACACAAATTGTTGCAATAGATGTTCGTTGACGTGTTTTAGTAGGTTGGGTGACGGATTTCATACGAGTAAGCTAGAAAACATTAAGAAACACATAAAACACTGGAAGCACTGAAAAAATCTTATAAAAACACAATTTCAAACTGTCGTTGACAACGTTGTTGACAAAATATGCACAGTTTGATGTACGCATGTGTTGTTGGTACGTGTCGTCTTAGAGATAGCGGTCTGGACCAATGGGGCACGGGGTCGGTCGGGCGGCGCGTTGCTCTAGGATACGCAATGTCAGGTGGGAGATGGCGTTCCGTCAAAAGCCGTTGCCACGGGATGTCTTCTCGAAATACTGTGGTATATCGTGTCCGCCGTAAGCCACCAACATTCACAGGGCCGCACAGCAGCACTAGCACACTGCTGTGTAAGTTTAAGAGCCAAAAATTTACATATACAAAATAGTTTATTGTCTAAAAAAGTATTTGTTATGGAAATCATTTTGCTGGTTGCTCGTAATTTGACCTTCATGCTGCTAGGACCGGAGCATCGACTACTGAAAACAATCCGCTACTCATAGTTTTATACCGCTTTAATTGCTACTCTAATTTTAATATAATAACCGTACTTAACCATCGTAAGTTTACTTGAGTGTATTCCTAATGTTGACGCCTAATAGTACATAATGACAGTTGTTATGTGCAAGTACTGGACTTTCTCGTTTTAGTTTTAAAATATTCTTCTACTACAGAATATTTTTTTCGCAATTATTTGGGGACAGGGACACTCTTAAACAAATCGATCTAATCCCAAATTAAGCAAAGCGTGTTCAATAGGTACTATACGACGACGATATTCTACTAATATTATAGATGTGAAAGTGAAGATGTCTCTCGACTAACATACAGAATATTTTTATTCCGAAAATCGTCGTTCTAAGGGATGAAATAGGGAGTAGAAGTTTACGCGAACGAAATTGCGGACAAAAGCTAGTAGATAGGTACGATACATATATAATATATAGATAATTTTAATACATGAATACATAGAAAACATCCAAGGCTCGGTTATACCAAAGTGGTCGTCAAAATGAGAATTGATATTTCTCCGGTGTAGGTACTTATTGGTCGTCTCAACGACGTTTATCGTTTCTAGTGAGATCAAGCATTTTTTATCTTTCATAACCTTCTTTTGCCCGTACTTTTAACAGGTTAGGCCGGGTTACACCAATTTACGATTAAAGACTGATCAACATTAATGTCGACAAAGTATAATATTTATTTAGATGTGTATAAGCTAAATGTCCCAGTCCCATTTTCCTTTCAATAATTCATGACGAAAGAGGTACTAAATAATAGGTTTCAAATATTGGCAATTTAGGTGTCCAGCGTCGGGGACGTTTACCTTACTTTTAGATATAACCGTAGGCATATCACTTTCGTTTCCTTTGTACTTTGAACTTTGACAGGCTCTACAATAGGAATAGTATTTATTTCATTAAACCAATATTTTCGACTTGCCGATAAGTTGGCATCAACAATGGACTGCCGTTGGGGTGTGAACTACCTTATCTTTGTAAATCCTTATTCAAAAATATGCTTTTGTTGAGACAAAAGATATAGATAACGGGTCATTAGAGGTGTGTCAATATGAGATATCATTCCAAATCAATTCGCTATCGGTCCATTGAAACTTGTTATTGATATTTTAAGCCTTGCGAAGGTTACTTTAAGTAGTAGGATGGTAGTAGGTATTTGAATAGTTTGTAAGTCGAATGATTTTATCGTCATATCGGTTTTCATTCAGTTAAATAAATAATTCCAAGGAGATTAGAAATGCTCGACTTTTACGTTGACTCGGTTGAATTAACCTTAACCCTTGTTTTAATAATGTACAGTCAGCATCAAAAGTAGCTACGCATATAAAGAGTTTAAAAGTTCTTATTCGCTTGTAATAATGACTTTTGACGTCTTCATATCATATACGTTTCTACTTTTGATGCTGACTGTACCTACATACTTATATTGTGATACTTATAATAGGTACATTTTTTGATCCCTTATTTGCATTTTATTTTTGTTCCACAATTCGCAAACGAGGTTTGAATGTGCGATTTTTTTAATATGGTAGTATAAGGGTACTTCAAAATATGTGAATTTTATATCAATACAATATTAATATAAATTTTATAAATTACAAATGTGCAATCATCAGCTACGCTCTCAGGATTATAACAGGGGAGGGGATGGCATCGCTGATTTTCTAATGATCCAAGTATGACGTCACGAGTCATACATGAGGGTTTGCATGAGGGAGACTTGGTCCTGCCAAATTCTAATGATCACCGAACCTGGTTCCTATTCAGGAATGCATTTTTATGTTATTTAAATGATATGTGAATCATCCTGGTGCATGGGATCCCTTCTGCGTTCGCACGTAACCAGGTAACCAGGTATAGTTCCCGGCAAACATCTTGAACCTGTCGAAATTTTCCCTCTCTGTCGCGCATGCAAATTTGCACATAAGTGCGACAGAGAGGGAAGGTTTCGATGGGTTCAAGATGTTTGCCGAGAACTATAAGCGATACGCATCGTTATTGGAATGAGATCAGTATGAAATCAGAGAAACTGATGTGAAATCACTCAGTGTTGACTAGATCGATATGAGTACCTAAGTTTGTCTACAAATATTTATATAAAATTGATATACAATTATTTATTTAAGGCGATATATCGATTGAAAGAGACACCCTTTGTTTTTCGCTCACGACAAAACGGGATGCAACCCTCTCCGAGAATGGCTTTTTAGACAAATCTCGTTAAATATCTAACTGTGGGCAGGTTTATTACATTTCCTCTTGTCAGTACCTAGATGAGGTAAAATACCATCATATTAACTTAATCGTGTCTTTTAGTAATGCGTTGTTTTAGTAGGCTGAGGAAAAAAAGGAAAATATAGACTCCACTTTGGATTTATTTTCTATCGAGAAGATCAATCATGTTTCGCTATTGTCAGTACCACAATCATATAGTCAAGAATCATATATCTGAAAATCAGCCCCTACTGTTTGCTAGTTTGGGCAGGACAGCGTTTCAAAGTCTCTAAATTTCTCAGTGTAGCAAGGTATGGTTATTGTGATGTAAAAATTATTCATATTTTTTTATGAAATGATCTCACTAAGTTTTAATGTATTTTGTTTTGATATCATGATAGCAAACAGCTTACCGCCTACCTGTCACTACCTGATGGAAAGTAACACTGTAGCCTATGGACGCCAGAAATTTCAGGAGGAGAACACGTGTCGCGGACCCTTTATTAATTTGAGGATTGACAATAATTCATTTTCCTGCTAATTTTATAAATTTTTAAGGGTAGCATTTAACGAACCACCAAATTAGTTGCCGAATGATGCTCTAAAAAATTACATTGATTACCAAAAATACTAGAATTGCACCAAATTTTCAACTCCTTTTAAATATAAAGTGCAACTCAAAGAAGTAACATGTCGATAACCTATTAAATTAAATTGTTACCAAATAAATTAGTCACTACCCAAAAATACTTAATGATCACCTAATTTCAAACACCAAATTTCATATAATTTACATCCAAATATTACAGGGCTCGTAATCCTATTAAAATTATTTACACCCAAATAATTCTTTCGATACCCAGAAATACTACATGATCACCAAATTTCACGCGGCAATTGTTTTTTAATGTCCGACTCGCAAAGCAGTTCCAATCTAGTCTAACCTCATTGCTAGCACACTGATGCGGTTTTCCATACGGTCCGTCTCGCTCGCACCTCGCACCGCGTGCGAGCAAGACAGCGCTAAATGATTTTAAGAAGTTGAAGTTTGAAATAAAAATAGCTATTTTAATTTCAAACTAGTGGACATTGGAACAGTATTGACGGATCTCCGCTGCCGCGGAGCTCCTATTTTGAGTTGTTTTGGCCCTTCGGGCCGATGCAAAACTAACATAACCTAAACCTACCTATACCTATTTCTACCTATTAACTTCCTTTAATTTTTCCATGAAAGTCTATCTATATTAATAAAGTAAACTCATTTGAGGACCTTTATCCATTTTCATAACAAACTAACAATTTAATAAATCAACGAAACTCATTTTCAAATAAAAGGTTTCAATCCACCGCGCTCACGTCAACGCATTAAAAAAAAAAAACTTCTCGCAGTTTGTAAACCATCAGCAATAGGTAGTTAGAATGAAACAGCAATAGGTACCTTTCACTCTAACGACATATCAATAGGTTTTATGCTTCAGACAATTCTTTGTATTTGATTGAGTGAGATAGCAGTATACGTGTTATTATTTCACACAGCCACATTGCGCGTTGCTTTTTAAATTAATTTAGAATTTTACTTTCTAATTTATAACATTTTGGAAATAACTGAAATATTTATAGTGCTAAAAACAATTAATTTGTAACTGTTTACTAAAATGTAGCATGCGATGTATATAATATTTGGATGTAATTCTAATGAAAAAAGGTGCATGAGATTAGGTGGTAGTTTAGTGTTTTTGGTGGTACTTGACAATTTTTTTGATGCGATTATAAACTTATAGGAACGCAATAAGTAAAATAGGTGCAAGTGCTGCAAAAATAGGTAGACTTTTTTTGGTGACTCGGAATTGCTGATCGATAATTTTTTTTGAGTGTTCAACCTTATTTTAGGGTTCGAAAATTTGATGATATCAAAAGTTATTTAGGTGATCATTTTATTTGTTCCCAATTTTTAATCCGCTCATAATTCTAAAGTTTTCGCATATTAGGTATGTTTGCGAAATATCGAGAAATCGTTACAGCGGTTACGAATTACGATTGACGAATGAGGAATATTTCGCCCAAGTACGTACTTACTTTTACTGTGGCATATGCCTGAGTTTGCTTATATTGAATAAACGTGAGTTGAATAGTGAGCTAGGGTTGTTACGCACAACCACGTTTTAATTTTAACTAGGTATATATTTCTTATAGGTAGTAAACATTTTTTAATTCTTTATTCACGCTAATGTCTTGTTTTTTAAATAAGTAAAAAAATACTTTATATGCAGAAGACAGGTGATAAAGAAACCGAAATCCATCATTCAATCATTTATTTTATTAATATACTTATTTCGAACGGACCCTCTGATCTAAATTATACTTACTAGTGTTACAAATTTAATTACCGACCTAAGGAATAATTTAACCCAATTTGATTTGATAAAAATAACAATTTAATGAATGCTGTAAAACAATCAATTTTGTTGTTTAATACTACTACTTACGTCAAATCAGAAAATAAATGTACCTAATAGAAAAGTGCAATAATAAGTCCTGTGTAATTTTCGCAGTGACTCCCATATATAAATAAATTAAGTTACTTATACGAAATTTTCACACAGTCGTAAAATAAATTAATACTAATCTGCAGTGAATATGCTTTCGCTCTTCGAGATAAAATAATTAATAATAATATTGTGTCAGTATCGTCGTGACGTGATTCCTTTAATATGCTTGTCCCTTTCACACCTATAGAATTACGAGAGAGACGGCAGTATCATCTAGATAACAATAATTACAATGGGAGGCGGAGTCCGAACATGAACGGCGAGTAACAAATAATTGTGATGAAATGTCAATCAAACTGCGAAGGAAGGGATAATCCCTGTACCTATTGTAAAGTTCTGCTTAGCTTTGTATCTCGTTTATTGTATCCATTAAATCTTTACAAAAACTTTTCCTTATCACTTTGTTTACTATTGTTGTTTACAGTGTTTTTCGCAGGGATTAGTTTTGTTTTGAAGTTTAAGTTAAGTAAACAATAAACATTAATTTAAATGTCAAAGTAAATAAGCCACATAGTACGTACCTAAAGATGCTGAAAGCAAATGCCGGACTAGAGTGCGCTCTGGCAGCTTACCACTCACAAGCAGTCGCCTGGCTGCGCTATGGTCTCTTACTATGGGGCCACAGCACTGACATCCACCAGATCAGAAGTCATATTTGATTCTATTTGTATTTTTTTCACATTGTGAATATAGTTCAGTGAGTCATAAGTTACTATTAATATTACTTCAGAGACCAGTAAGTTTAAAAAATATTACGATATATAATGGGTTTTTCAATACGTAAACTTCCTCGACAGTAGGTGTGTTTTTCTAGACACTTCTGGGAGGCCAGGATGGGTCACTTTCGGATACTACATATGTTATTAGAACATTTCATTCTATTTTTGAGAAAAATAATATTAAATCACAATACAGAAGTGCGAGCGGCAGCCCTAGCGGCATCGGCGGAGATCATCAATCATCGCGGCAAGACAATCACAACCGGCGGCACATCTGCCACGCTCGGCGCTTCCGAGCGCTCGCTCTAAGCGACACTGCGGCCACCTTGATATGCTTATGGGATGTAAGTGCGGAATACGAAATAAACGTTATTCGACGCTTTTGATAGCTGCGTAAACATGTATCTATAAGTGCAGTAGCTGTGCCGGCGGCTCCGCTCGCGTGGGTTTCGGTCGCCCCCTTCTAATTTTATTTTTGCGACACAAAGTCTCCTATGTCCTCCAAAGTCAAATTTATTTCAGGTCCATTCCACTGTCCAATATTGATTAGCCAAGCTATTAGCTGAACATGAATATTTGTTGGTCTTCTATTCCAATGTCCGCAATTTCGCATGAGTAGGTACTCTATAGTCCAGCAGTTCAATGTTTATCAGCCACATCATCATCATCATCTTAAGGCGCAGGGTAGGGCAAGGCATTCCCCATACAAACTTTGTGCACGTTTTATTCGTCGGTTTTGGCACTAACAAATATAATATTTTTTTTGGTTGTAAATATTAGATATGCGAAGATCGTGATGTGAAAATTTTCAAATATTTCATAAATATTCAAAATTAAAAAAAAAAAAATTTACATCACGAAATACCTATCAGAAAAATAAGCATACTGACCAAAAATCATAACTTTAATGCAAACACAAACGACGTAAATCCTGCACAAAGTTTGTATGGAGAGAGCTTGCCCTACCCCTCCTCTTAAGAGCCGAGCTCTTGTCGGTGCTGCTTGATGCAGTTCTCTCCATCAGCCACGGAAATAGCAAATTATGATACGGCCTATGGGGTCAATGGACGTGGAAGAAAACAATAGTCTAGCCTTTCACATATTTATTTATTTCATAGGAATTGACATTGTTACATGAACTGTAATACAAAATTGTCACAGATGTAAAGTGCCCCATGTTTGACACGTAAATACCCCAGCAGATGATAATCTAACTGTTCACTTCTATTGATATGATGATATGCCATAAGAATGAATGTGTCAACCTTTTGAAGCGAAAATCTTCAAATATATAATAAATGCCTTGGGATAGTGCGATAGATGCGTGTTACTTGCAGCAGTTGCAAATGAAGAGGGGGAAATTTGCATTGAAATGAAGTACCCACTCTGCGACGTAGGCTTCCAAGCTATATAAATAGTGGCATATAAAGGTGCCTATACGTATGTTTTTCATCATGCTATACCGATGACTTTTTAGCCATCAGGCGAAGAAGAGTAGGTATGGCCACCTGCCGAGTGCGCGGAAGCAGCAAAACTGCCTTCAGAGGGTATTCACCAAGTATTGGGTATTGGTAGGACCATAAAGGGCATGTTGCTTGCCTTGCTTGCCCCTAGCAATAGATGTCCAAACTTTCTTTCTTTCTTTTATTTATTTCACTAACATAGGTAGTTCTGTTTCTAACATCCTATGGATCCATTGTTGGTTTGAAAATAAATCATATTATTATAAAATATATTAAAGTGGGTACAGTAATCACACAAACACAAACCGAGTGATCTCGTCAGCGGGCGTGTTCGCGTTGTCTCAAGTGTGTTCATATAGTTACAGTGGGGTCGGGGCCGATCCCGGGATATCTTTTATATTTTTTCATCAATGTCACACGTGACGCCTCAATGTCATTTTCATGCGACGTCGAAAAAAATGTTTATTAAGACGAGGAGCGCCGCGATATTACAATTTCTCTCCAGTGAAATATGGGAAGCGATTTTTTACGAGAAAATAACAAGGTGAATAACGGTGAGATTAAAAGTAGCGTGAGAGGGTTAGGCGCCTTATTAAATTTGTTTCGCAGTTCGCCGTCCCTTTCAATCGCGGGTACATAGCAAAGATCAGTTGTATATTATGAATACCTCTTATATTACAATCATTTTATGTATAACATATATTACAACACGTACAATAAAATCAGAGTGCGATATGAACAAGCAAATAAATGTTTTCATACCTACCACTAAACGTTTTATTACGATCCGTTTAAATTTTTCTTATACCTACCTCCCTTTTAAATTTTCTTGTTAAAAATGGCTACTTCTATAAGTACACACTCAATTAAATTGTTTATCTATTCGATGGAAAAAGAATAACGCCAAAATAGGGGCCGACCGCCTAGTATGAAACTCTAAAAGTTAACTTAAATAGGTATTGTTAGTAGCTATGATTTTGCGTTATTTGTTCTACACGATCGACTTCGCTTGTACCGCCTAGTTCAGCAATAAAGAGCGATCTTGTTTGACAAATGAGCATCATTACAGGGCACGACGAGCGATCGGGCCGCGACATGTTGTCCTTTGTTTTATTAAACCCGCCCTCAAAGCGAACTATTAACGGTTTCATAGACAATTTATAAGACAAAACGGCATATTATAAGGTTACTAGCTGTTGCCCGCAACTTGGTCTGCGCAGAGCTCGATCATCGCGTTAGAATTTTATCGCTATTCTTTTATTTCAGGCGGTTACCTAGTTATCTCTGTTCCATACAAACATCCACTTCCTTAAGGGATGGAATGAAACTATCCTATGTCCTTTCCTCGGACTCGAACTATATTCACACCAAATTTCATCTGAATCGGTTCAGCAGTTTAAGCGTGAAGGGGTTACAGATAGACAGACAAACATACTTTAGCATTTCTGACCCGCCACGACTTAGTACGGGTAGGTCAGTTTTCAAAATAATTAATTATGTATCTTATATTACTAAAACCGAAATTTCTAGTGGCTCACTTCTAATTTATTACTTACTCTTTTTCCATACTAACATTCAAACCCCTTTTTACACTCTTAAGGGATACATTTTCTAAAAACTGCAATCACTTTTCCTACCTTTTAATAGAGAGTCTACAAAAACTCTGAAATTTGTTTTGTTGTATTTAAACAGAGACTCTGTAAAAAATTTGAAGTCTTACTTAAAAAAATACAAACTTGAACCCCTTTTAACCCCTTGAGGGGATGAATTTAAAAAATAGCTGAAATTAGTTTTGTTGTATTTAATTTAAACAGAGTTTCTGTAAGAAATTTTAAATCATTCACTCAAAAAAAAAATTGCTTCTAATACAAACTGCTGCTGCTTTGACGACCGCTTTAGCTTAGTTGGTAGTCCCGGGCTCGAATCCCGGCCAGGGCAATTATTTGTGTGATGAGCACGAATATTTGTTCTTGGGTCTTGGATGTTTTCTATGTATTTAAGTATCTATAATTATCTATATAAGTATGTATATCGTCGCTAAGTACCCATAGCTTACAAGCTTTGCTTGGTTTGGGACTAGGTTGATTTGTGTAAGATTGTCCACAAATATTATATTATTATATTAAACTTTGAATCCCTTTTTAACCCCTTTAGGGGATGAATTTCGAAAAACACTGAAATTACTTTTTTTCTATTATTATAAGGAACTTTCATACAAAGTTTGAAGACTGTCACTTTAAAAAAGAATTGCTCCCTATACAATATTTCACCCCCATTTTCAACCCTTTAGAAGACGAAAATTTAAAAAACGCAGATATAACTTTCAATGTCTTATTTTAAGGAGTCTTTGTACAAAGTTTCAAGTCTGTACCTTAAAAAAAATATTGCCCCCCATACAAACTTTACACCCATGTTTTACCCTCTTAGGGGTGGAATTTCCGTTAATCCCGTCTTATCCCTTGCCTCCGTTATATACCCTTACTACAGTGTTAATATCAAATTTCTAGGACCAGCAGTTTCGGCGGGGCGGTGATGAGCTGATGAGTCAGTCACCCTATCAACTTTATATATATAATAAGATAAGATTATTATGTTTAAACCTGCCTTACGTCTTGCACCAAAATTTCATTTAATATAATTTTATTTTTTGTTAAAAGTTCATTATTTGCCCTGGATGAATGAAATTAATTCAAAAAGCTCTCACAAAGTTGAATTCCCTTTGAAAATTAGTGAGGTAGTTTACCAAATATGAGGCACATTAGTAATTAATATCTAACAATAATCTCACATTATTGTTCACAAAATATGGCAATTGGTTTAAGAAAGAGAAAGTGATCCAGATATGAACCTTGCGGTACTTCAAGGTTTACTGTCTGTAGTGTCTGTCTGTACTGGGTGCAACTAGTGAAATAAGTAAAGCAAAATCTTCATTATTTCTACTTTTCGCACCCAAATTTAGTTCCGTTGTCTCTGCCGCAAACCGCAATGTATTCACTTATCTCCTTACCTCAATATTTATGCCTCCATTAAAAATCTAAAAAGCCCAACATCCAAGACAAGAATTCATTACAAAATCGAATCATCGGTTGTCTATTACCGAGGGTTGCCACAAAGACGACGCGGGCGACAAAAGGAAACGCGAGCCCGGAGCGAAATCTCGCGGCACATAAATCATAGAGCGCCGCGGAAGCAACCCTGACGCGCTCGTGCTCAAGGGGTTCATTTTAATGTTAGCTTTTGTAATAATCCATTATTTGGTTTTGTAATGTGATCTCTGAACGTTGGTGGGTTAAACCCGGCTTTAGGTGTAACGTTGTAGGTCAAATACCCGCATTTTGAGAATGCCATGTCATTCACTTTTCATGTTATGAGTGAAGTTGCCTAATGCAGGAATATAAATCTAGTCTTCAAGTATTTGAAAAATTGTGCTCTGCAAAAGCATAAAATGCTACATGTACCGGGCTAGCACAACTGTAATACCTACGAACCGACGCCTACGATATTATGTAATTTACGTATGACGATGTATGTTCAATGCAAATAAACGATATGATATGATATGATATGATACGCCTAGTACAATACATGACGACCGCGAGAGTAGGTATGTCGCCGCGAGATAGACTATCCACCAACACCAATAAAAAAAGACGCGTTCCTAGTCTATCTCGCGACGACATATCTACTCTCGCTGCCGTCATGTGCTACTGCCACTGCGACGCGACGCGAGTAGAGAAAAATGAAAATGAAATATACCCTCCCCTTTCTAATTCGCACAGTTTGAGCGTGATAAGAATATCTGAGTCGCGCGAGATACGACTTGGAAGCAAGTTGTGCTAGCCCACTTGTCCTCTCCCTGCTACGAGTATTATATTTTCGTTTAATTGCTTCAAGTCGCATGGTAAAGCTATATACGATTTGAGGATTCATCCATTTAAAAACGGCAATAAGTGTTTTACCAAAAACCGTAATGTGTAGGTAATCGGTTATAAAAACCACTCGTCGTGGCATGTTTTAGACCACATTTCACGCAACATTAATTCATTTGGCATGCTCACGCTTCTTAATAAGTGTTATTAATTATCATTACTCGCTTGTCATTACTTAATAAGAATAATTAAATCAGACATCCGTCTTTGCGAGCGCGGAATGTGAAATGGGAAATCACTGTCATTTAATTAATTACCTACGTAGTACGTATGAACTGAACTGTGATGTCACACAAATGCTCATTTTATAGAAAAATAATGGTTAAGTTCGTCATTTTGTTAATTAAAGATTTTTGTGTTTGTAATGAGTTTAATGTCATTAGACAATCGCAAATTAATTTAAGCAGTACAAGGTTTTCTTGCAAGCAAGTACTTTATTAAGATTCTGATTCTGATTGACATTTTACCTGGTTTCAGAATGCAGTATATATGTCATCGTTTTTACAATTGGCCAGGTATCGGATACCGGTATTTGCTCCATACAAAATACCGGTATTTATATCGTTCTTTTTCGTTCTTTATTTTATACCTAATTTCATTTTTAATGGAACACTAATAATACGAATTTGTTAAGTAAATACATGATTCAGTCCTACGTAAAGACCATATAGTAATTTAAATATTGGACTATTACTGGGATTTTTAAAAATACCGGTTTCGATCTCTGCAATTGGCACACTTAGCTACTTCGTATCTTAAGCGCTGCTACAATAAACCAAGTGTTTCCACCAGTGTGTTTGTTGAGACTGTATGTATGTAGGTACCTACCTATTGAAGTTTCTGTGTATGTACACTGTTTTGTACATATACACAAATTCGCACCACTACTGCCACCAGTCCTTTGCTCTTATGGATTAGTCTACCGCCAGGGTATATTATCTACATGTGTACGTAAAACATTGAGGTACCTACCTAATAACCCCCAAGTCCCAACGGATGCATACCACGTCGATGACAAACAAGCGAGGCTGATGGTAAGCAGTCACCGTAGCCTATAGACGCCGGTAATTCCAGCTAGATATAAACATAATTTTATTCATACGAAAGGGTAAATTAAGTGATACATTCCACCTCGGCTATCATTAATTAGATCCAAGCACCGGTTCAGACTGTGGTTGGTCCACATCGCTACTTGCACAGATTTTAATGCAGAACTTGATTTATATCTCGTAGAGAATAATGCCTCTAGTAACAACATGATAAAATTTACTGCGCGGCTGCACTACGAAATGTTATTACCACCTTTATTTCAAATTTCGAATAATATTTTGAGTTTATTTAGGGACACAATTATTTCTTTTAAATAACTACATCTAATAAAGGTAACAAGAGGTTAGGAAAATAAAACAATATAAATTACAAATAATTAATTTAATAAATACATATTTATCATAACGTTCCAACTACAATTTTAAGTCCACTGTTTGAGAAAACAAAATACAATCGTGCAAGTAGATCATAAAAGAAATACAATAATGTTATACACCCTAATATAAAACGGTAAAAGTCGATCATATCTTGGACAATTAGTAACATTATTTTAAAAGACTAAATCTATTATTAAGTAGCTGCAATTCAAGAGACCTAAGTTTACATACAGTTGCACTTTACAAATACAAAAAAAATATAAATACAAATGCGTTTATTTTTCTCTTTAAATTACAATGGTGTATCGGTTAGTAATATCTTATACTTTATGAATAATATGTTATTATTTTCTGAACGCCAGTTGCATCCACTCTATAGCGATCCCTCGTCGATGATTAGTATCCTTGTAAACCGTCGGGCGAGGAGAGCTCTTGATAAATAGTGGAACGTTGGCGATAGGCCAACCTCGCGGAATAATCAAATTTTGTACCGAACGTTGCCTCTTGCCCCGTATCAAGCCACTGCCGTGTCTTTTATGGATTTTATCCCCCTAACAAGATGTTAGAAGTTCGCGGGTGCTTGAATTAAATGCTCGTTGATAACGTCATTTACAACAGCCTCTTATTTCCTGTTAAAGATTATAAATGGGCATGAAAAAGTGTTTTGGTCTTCGCAAGGTTAAAAGCGGTGGCAAAACCAAACGTTATTATTTACCGGCGTGAATCACAATACACTTACAGAGGTCGAATTAATCCGCCAGCAAAAATCCTAATTTCAATAGATGACGTGTTTATTTTCGTGGCACAAGTTCACTGAGCCCGTGTTAGGCCAACAGTCTTTATAAATAAAGCGAGCCCATTGCCTATTCATGACCGGGCAGAATTCCCCCCTCCCCTGTCAGCCCCCGTATCAAACAAGCCCCTTCATGTCAAATACTCCGCGCCCGCGTCTGTCAAACTCTTCGCCAGCGTTTGACAGGGATCCTCCCTCGCTCGCGGGGAGGTGGGGTGCCACCTTGCATTCATTCGTAGCAGCGGGAAATGGACCTTGTGTGTTGGTTGACTAGGGTTTAGTTTAGCTTGTGTGGTGTTATCCACCCGAGGCCGCCGCTTGCCTGTCACGAGTCTAGGTGCAGGCGCCACGGCGAATGATGGATGACGTCAGGGAAGGCCGGCAGCATCACGCGTCATTCATGTGTACACAGGCGTAAGGGATACGTTTTTCGCGTGACGATATAATAGGTATTGGTGATATGCAAATTCGCTGTCGGGTTACTGATGCCGATCGGAAACAATAGCCGATCGAATTTGTTTTTGTTTTGTTTTCAAATAACAATCGACGGTTTATTTGATAAAGGGAACAAATAAAATGATCACCTAAATAACTTTTGATATCATCAAATTTTTGGACCCTAAAATAAGGTTGAACACTCAAAAAATTTTATCGATCAGCAATTTCGAGTCACCAAAAAAATTCTACCCATTTTTGCAGCACTTGCACCTATTTTACTCATTGCATTCCTATAAATTTATAATCGCAGTAAAAAAATTGTCAAGTACCACCAAAAACACTAAACTACCACCTAATCTCATGCACCTTTTTTCATTAGAATTACATCCAAATATTATACACATCGCATGCTACATTTTAGTAAGTAAACAGTTACAAATTAATTGTTATTAGCACTATAAATATATTTAGTTATTTCCAAAATGTTATAAATTAGAAAGTAAAATTCTAAATTAATTTAAAAAGCAACGCGCAATGTGGCTGTGTGAAATACGAGTAATAACACGTATACTGCTATCTCACTCAATCAAATACAAAGAATTGTCTGAAGCATAAAACCTATTGATATGTCGTTAGAGTGAAAGGTACCTATTGCTGTTTCATTCTAACTACCTATTGCTGATGGTTTACAAACTGCAAGAAGTTTTATTATTAATTTTTTAATGCGTTGACGTGAGCGCGTTTGATTGAAAACTTTTATTTGAAAATGAGTTTTGTTGATTTATTAAATTGTTAGTTTGTTATGAAAATGGATAAAGGTCCTCACATGAGTTTACTTTATTAATTTAGATAGACTTTCGTGGAAAAATTAAAGGAAGTTAATAGGAAGAAATAGGTATAGATAGGTTTAGGTTATGTTAGTTTTGCATCGGCCCGAAGGGCCAAAACAACTCAAAATAGGAGCTCCGCGCCAGCGGAGATCCGTCAATACTGTTCCAATGTCCACTAGTTTGAAATAAAAATAAATGTCATAGAAAATAAAAGCGTGTTAAAATACTACTACCTAGGCAAATTGACGATTATCAGCGAATAGAGTAGAGGCAAAAACATCTGAGAACAAATAGCTGTATGCGACCAGTAAGGACAGCACAGTTGAAAATATATTAAATTAAATTATGTTATGTACGTGTCTCATTAAAGTTACAGAAATTTTGAAGCTTCTATAAAATAAAATCATTTAGCGCTGTCTTGCTCCACGCGGTGCGACGTGCGAGCGAGACGGACAGTATGGAAAACCGCATCAGTGTGCTAGCAATGAGGTTAGACTAGATTGGAACTGCTTTGCGCGTCGGGCTTTAAAAAACGATTGCCACGTGAAATTTGGTGATCATGTAGTATTTCTGGGTATCGAAAGAATTATTTGAGTGTAAATAATTTTAATAGGATTACGAGCCCTGTAATATTTGGATGTAAATTATATGAAATTTGGTGTTTGAAATTAGGTGATCATTAAGTATTTTTGGGTAGTGACTAATTTATTTGGTAACAATTTAATTTAATAGGTTATCGACATGTTACTTCTTTGGGTTGCACTTTATATTTAAAAGGAGTTGAAAATTTGGTGCGAATCTAGTATTTTTGGTAATCAATGTAATTTTTTAGAGCATCATTCGGCAACTAATTTGGTGGTTCGTTAAATGCTACCCTTTGATAAAGCTCTGTGTACGTATGAATGTGTTGGACGCTGTAGGTTTTTCGAAACATTAACTAATTCGAACGCGTTTGCGTTTTGTTTGAAATACGCGCGTTCATCGGTTAGCAACAAATGTTATACTCGCTGTTTTAGTTTCCACTAGTGACCACCAGGGGCGCTGTTCACGTTTTCATACCACTTTCATACATTTTGAGACAAAACGCATACGCGTTCGAATTAGTTAATGTTTCGAAAAAACTTATACTAGAGCTACTGGATGGTAGACGAGTATAAAGTAAATAGAGTTTTGATTACAGTTAAGTTAGGTAAATAATCAATGAAAAATAAATGTGTAAAAATCCTTTTCAGACAGATTAATTAGTCTCACGTTCTACATTCAAGATCATAATAATATTAAACTGCATCTAAAATCGAAATGGCAAAGAAATTCAGAAAATCTGTATAAATTATACAGTTTTCCTGAAATCAAGTGCCTAGGTAAATAAAACAAGTTCGAAGCCTTCCCATAATCCATCGCACGCAAACATCTTGCATTGCTATTAAAAGGCCGTATGTCAGTCACGACTGCTAAGATGTTTACATTTTGGAACTTATACATTTGTAACAAGGTTTAAAATTGGATACATGCTTTTGGATTTTAGATGCCTTGAACGCTTTTGAAGTTGTGTCATTTTAGCTTAACACGGCAGAATTCGAGTCGGTCCTCAGCCCCTATAATGTAAACTTTATGAAAATTAAATATTTCACTCAACAGCGGCGCCGCGCAACGGGATTACAACAAATTTGCATTGCTTAATAGATACTGCGCGTGAGGCTTTGTCAGCTTTGTCAGCAACACTATTACTTAAAAGTATGTCCAAAGTAATAAAAATAACATCTTTTACTGAGGATATATTTATGAAATAAGGCTTAGAAAAATAAGTGTTGGTAAATGCAATGATTGGGTTCAATAAATGAAATTTTCGTTTTCATATTATTTCATAGAGTACCTTCAGTCAAAATATGATACGGTCATAAGTGACGTGATCAAAGGGCAGTTTTTTTTGGAGATTTAATGGTTTCTATGCATATTTATTTTTATTTTGAAGTTACAAGAAACTTTTAGTTGTAATAACTTTAACAAAGCTCAAAGAAAATGTTTGGCATTTCACATTTTTCCCTTCTTTATTTTTTCATGAATAAAACAACAGATATCTACTTCCGCCGGGAACTTCCCCCCACCTTCGATTTATTCGAAGGATAAAGAAAACTTCCTTTAAAAATGTAGGTAAAGTTCCTTTTAATATTTTCCTTCTGTTAGCTATCGTGGTTTGCCTTTCAAATTATGTGCATTTAAAATTTCGTGCTCAGTTTGTTTTTGTGATCTTGATTATTAATTTTACTTGTAAATCTAGTACTTTTTTCGTTTCATAGTGACACATTATCATTAGCCTAGATATAGATACCTTTTTCTGCTACTTACTTTCAAGGTGCCCCAATACCTATACGAACTCTTTTGATGGTTTAGGAAAATGGGTAAATACATAGTAAAGTAGGTAGGTACACTGTAAGTTTTACCAGCAGAAGCATTAACAAAATAATAACTTCCAAAGTTTTTTAAAGATCGTTTCGAGCAACCTACAGCCTCCGTTTTCCGTCTCGCCATTCGCATCTTCTTTCTCATCGTTATAGTTTACGTCAAAATAGTGTAGAGAATGTCGCTTTTAAGAAATGATACAACCTACAGTGTTGCTTCATTTAAATTATCCATTGACATCCTGCGATCGGAGGGAGATAGAAGCGGCGATCTGTCAAGCTCGCGCCGTGGTGACAGTCTTTAGATAAATGCAATTTGAATTTAAATCCTAAGTTAACCCTCCAATTTAGATTGAGTACAAAATCGACAAATGTATTTTTTTCGGCTTATTACAGGGGAAGTAAGGACAAAAATTGTAAAAATATCTGTCTTTGGCGTCGACCATATAACAGAAAAATGACGAACCGCGTAATTCTAATGTTACATTTTTCAGTGCATTTTTATTAAATGTAATAATTTAACATTTAAATATATTTTTGTTATGCCATTCGTATATTCTGATGCAAGTTATCCAAATGATAAGGTTAATGAAATTTAATGCATTTATTTTCATATTTTCATATTTTATTGCATCATGTTGTTACAAAAGGTCTTAGAAATAGTTTGCAGTAGGTACAAAACATGAACCCTGTTAGGGCACAGCAATTTTATCTTACATAGCTAACATGCATCCATCCAAATTATTACTATCTCTAAGCTAACCGGACATATTTAGTTTCTAACAAATATAAATACAAAATTATTTCATCAATACATTATCTAGGACTTAATTCTTATATACATATCATTATATTACGTCACATTCCATAAAGTGAATTTTGTAATTTGAATGAATTTAGTCACTGAAACGTGTCGAAAATAAATTCTGAAAGAGCTTACGCACTGAATACGACCGTAGTCAATGGTAAATTGCATTCCATAAGGGATAATTGACAGAAGAAGACACAGGTAATACTCACTTTAATGAGAATCAGAAGTAGGGTAGGAAGGTCCCCTGTCGATAGATGAAACCGTGGACCAAGTCAAATCAAGGATTTACTAGAAAAATAAGTTTTCTAAGATCAGAATTTTGTTAAGCCAACGTATGTATATATAATTCAAAGGATTAAAGATAAGCCTTCACAAAAACGATACACATCGATTATGTATTGGTTTGTGCTTGTTTTTAAATAAATATTCATGTTCTTATTAGCATGCGTACCCCCGTGAAAAGCGCGTCACAGCGGCGCGGCCCGCGCGTGTGTCATTATTTCGTCATTAACTCTATATATGACTAAACTGCAGTAACTGATACAACACATAAATGCCAATTTCAATCTTAACACAGCGGAAATGAGTCGCAAATTATGACGCGATGGCAAACTTTTTAATTTTGATAATTCAAGCTCAAAAACAGCACTGAGTAGAGCCGGCATCAGTAGGCTTCTGTGGTTTAATAAGGGATGTAATACATGATAGTGGTTGACTAAGATATTATAGATGGCCATACTGAAAGAGAAAGATTGCAAAATATAAGATTTTTATACACTCTCTTTGTAAAGTATTCAAAATCAGCAACGACGTAATACAGCTCAGTTATGTAAGGTAGGTATTACGTACATAAGTATCTCTCTCCTCTATCTATCTCCTAAGCTCTATCGACCGGTCCCCGAATGACACCATAACTGAAGCTAATAAAGAAACCTTGATTTTTGCAAAGTAAACTCGCTTAAAATATAACATGATGTAGGTATATTTAAATTACATAATGACTGAATTGGTTAAAAGTTTTAAAACAGTTACAAAGACATTCGCGCAGAATAAAAAACGCTCGAGGCAAAGTCCCTTTAGTCCGTCTCAAGAAAAATATCCCAAAAAAGTCTTCTCAACAACCAGCTGTTACAGATTTATGGACGGATTCAAAGGGACGATAAAGGAGTCCATAGCACAAGTCTTCCTGCAAAGAAAAGGAGTGTGGTCCGCGCGCCCCTTCCGACTTCAATGAGTTGCGTGCTATCCCGCCGGCCTTCTCATTGTTTTAATTTCACTTGGATCACTAATTGCCAGGGAAGGCGCATTTTAAATTTCCCGCAACCGTTTTTACAACCACCTCATTGCATTTTAAAAGAAAGGATTATAATTTCCCTTACCCTTTCTTGGGCTTTCTTTTATTAATTCAGTTAGTTATTTAAAAGCGTTTTAAAGGAACGGTTTGCTGAATTAAGTTGCTTGTTTTTATTATTGTTTAATTAGGTATGTCATTTTTAGGGTTCCGTACCAAAAAGGTAAAAAAGGAACCCTATTGGTTTCACTTTGTCTGTCTGTCTGTCTGTCTGTCTGTCTGTCTGTCTGTCACATTGCTAAATATCTCAGGAACTACTTATCCTATCGATTTGAAATTTGGAATAGTTATAAACAAGGGTAACCCAGATACATAGAAGATGGTTTTTTAAATTATTTTATTTTATTTTCTGTGAATAATGACAGTTAAAAGGGGGTTCAAAATTTTAAAGTCTGGCGACTATGTCAAGTGGGGTATCATATGAAAGGGCTTGACTTGTACATTTCAAAACAATTTTTAGTTTTTTTTTTCATTGGGGTAATTTCGATTTACGAGGGAAAATGTAAAAAAAAATACCATTCCCCCCCCCTTATCTCCGAAGTTTACGAAGAAAAAAATTTGAAATTATTACACAACATTAATATGCATGTATATTTTACAGGAAAATTATAGCCATAGCTCTATCTAGTTTTTCTTTTTTTTAATCATCAAAAAACTCTTCTATACTAAGTTTGTAATTTAATCACCTTTGTATATATTTTTGTTTTATATTTAAATTTACAAAATTACGTTGAAAATACCTTCTTTCAAATAAAAAAACAATTATTGAAATCGGTTGATGTGATAAAGAATTATCCTTGAAAAACCAACATACGTACTAAGTTATTCAGTCGCGCAAATTAGTAACACAATGCGCCGATAGATGGTGCTGTCATGTTTTTTTAAGATTGTTCCTGAATTAATGGGGTCGGGACGGGTACACAACTACATATACAAGAACTGTGTACGGAACCCTCGGTGCGCGAGTCGGACTCGCACTTGACCGGTTTTTTAAATATGAACTTCATAATAATGTCCGATTTGAAATTATATGAAAGAAAAAGCGCGGATATAAAACATACCACCACTAAGTACATAGTATGGATAAACTAAATTGAAATCTTGAATCTTTACAATATGAGTTCCTCTTTGTCGTCTAGAGCTAGTTCGTATACACTATAACCAGTAGTAGGTATCATACGATTAACTAACTGTAGCTCTAGTATACGTTTTTTCGAAACATTAACTAATTCGAACGCGTTTGCGTTTTGTCTCAAAATGTATGAAAGTGGTATGAAAACGTGAACAGCGCCTCTGGTGTTCACTAGTGGAAACTAAAACATCGAGTATAAAATTTGTTGCTAACCGATGAACGCGCGTATTTCAAACTCGGTGAGAGCGTTTTCATACATTTTGAGACAAAACGCAAACGCGTTCGAATTGGTTAATGTTTCGAAAAAACTTATACTAGAGCTACTGGGCTGGCACGACGACCCAAAATGAGTCTTGGACTCCGACACAAGAGCAGGCCACTTTTCTCGGTCCTGCGCAATTTCTCGCCAGCTTGCACCAGCTCCGAGCTCACGCAGGTCCGCTTCCACCACATCCCTCCAGCGATGATTATCACCATGATAAGGTAAACGTTTCAATATCTGACCTTATTCTAACAATCAATCTTACTGTTTACCTTTAGTGCTATGAATTAAGGCCGGGTATTACCACTTTTGAGTTTTTAAAAACCATCTGAGACATAGAATATAGTGTCTTAAAATCTAAAAAAAATATATGTGTTACATGAGGATCTTGTCTAGTCAAAATCGCAGTCAGTCGCATGATCTGATGAATTTCACTCGGTAGAAAAAAATCGCGAAGTTACCCATTTTTGGAATGTATTTTTAATACTACGGCTATATTACTGATATTTAACATTTAATTTTTGTACTTAATTAGATCGTAAATAGTTATAGACATTTTTGCAGGGTTTGCTTTGATAAAATTACTGGCTTGATGACTATAGCTAAATATTTACAAAACTGCGCGCAGAGCTTGCGTAGAGAGCGGGATGGTTAATTGTAAACTCACACATGTTAGAGCGGGACAGTTGCGTTGGGGATACCTCCCCTTAAGATTGTAAGTAATTGTCAAATATGGTGCCGATGTTCTGGGACGTTTATCTTATTTATACGACGACGGTGGCAAACAAGCGTACGGTCCGCCTGATGGTAAGCAGACGCCGCAGCCTATAGACGGTCCCAACTCCAAAAAAGTCACGTGCGCGTTGCTGTCCCGTTGCATTATCTTATTCCTGCACAATGGTACTCAGCAGGTACAGTATTTTCATCTCAAGAACGCGAGTTAGGCATATTTATAGTTGTGACACATACCGTATGTGCACATTGTCTATATGTTCGATATGTGACATACTAAGACATAGACAATGTGCATATGCATATATCATATATCTCAACACACAACCATACCTCACCGCGTTCCTGAGATAAAAGTACCACTGTATCTACAAAACGTTATCCAAAAAGCACAGTGAAGTCTGTTATCAGTGGGTTTACGAGCAATCGGCGACAGCGCGGCTTCCTTCCGCGGGACATGCAGGTATCCGCCACCCTTATTAACAGCTAATCAATAAGGGGAGGTTGCTCGGAAACCTCGGAATACCCCCTCTGAGGTATTTTGAACTTGTTAAAAAAGTGATGTAAAAACTGATTTTTAGGGTTCTGTACCCGAAGGCTTCAAACGGAACCCTATTGCTGTCACTCACGCGCCCGTCCATCCGTCGTCTGAAATTTTGTTCTAAAGATTTTTTTAACTTCGTATTGACCTATAAACTTGAAATTTGTTGATAATGGTTATAATTACAGTATATTTTACCAACAAATACTCTAATATATATATTGAAAAATCAGATTTCTTCTTACAAATTTGCTATTAAAACCAACTTAATTTTGCGGTTAGCTTAGAACCGTAAATTTGCGAAGCCCGTGCACTTAGTCGGTTGTGTCCGTTATTAATTATCAGATAACCACTTATTGTAATGTCCTATATATACGCCTAAGTCTATTCCGAAAGTCTATTCTTTAAACATTGTAGATACCTGTATACCCTGTGAAACACCTGTGAAAGAATTAATGAAATTGGATGAGGAGTTTCCGAGCTTACCAGTAACATACAAACAACTTTAGGTACATCAAAAGACGGCGGAACTTTCTTTAATAATATGTAGTGATTCACTGTGTTACGGTGTGAAATAAGAGATATTGGCGACTCACTGTCGACTCACGGCATTCGATTAATACGAGTAATGATACAGCAAGTATAAAATCGTGTGCAATAATATTAACAGCAATGTCTACTTGCTTTGTACGAATGTGTTGTAATGTGTTCCTGGCAATATGATCGCTAGAGCTCCTACGAATGCGCTTTTTGAGGTATGAAGGACATCAATTTAAATGAGGTACCTCTAATTGACAACATTTCATATTTTTAACTACTATATTTTATGAACTAGTTAGAAAATAGGTAAAAATTTAAGCCACCCGTATTTTTTCTTTTTCAATTTAACTCATTATTTCATACAAAAAAAACACGTTGAAAAGTAGGTCATTCCAAAAGGGCGTAAGTAAAATATGACGTCATCTTCCCAACAAGAATCCAGAGCCACTGCAGAGCAGCGATTGTCTGTACTCTGTACTAAGGTCTCCCTGAATACAGCGAGGAAGATGACGTCAACTTTCGGTTTACAGTAATTTGCGATTTTTTCAAAATTAACGAAGAAAAAAAATCTAAAAAAATGTTTTTTGTGTACTTCACACGTTTTTACCGAAATGGTTTTCGAATTAAGACTTTTGGAAATTATGAAATATTGTCAATTCTAAGTATACAATAACTATCAACGCCATCGATTTAAAAATCGATGAAGATCACAAAACAATACAGGATCAGCAACGCACTTGTTACTTACATCTTAATCGTAAATTCGTAAGTGTCCATCGTCGCCGGTGTCTGCTGTAGGCCTGGCACGTGTTGCGCTCGAGAGTATGTCGGCGTATCTCGAGCTATCCGTCACTTTCTAACAGCGCCAATCAGAAAAAAAAGACGCGTAGCTCGAGATAAGTCGAGGTACTCTCGAGCGCAACATGTGTTACGGGCGCTGTAAGGCGACTTCCTGATTTGTCGGTGCGGAGGCAGTACGATATGAGAAAAGTGTCAAATGTCAGTGTCAGTTGTCAGTCGACGCGATACCATTTTTTACTACGCCCCTACATTTAAATGAGTGCTTCCTGACTGGCGCAGGATGCGCGGTAGCGGGACGATGCGAAGGCGGTACTGCTTCGCTTCTGCGCATGATATTACTACTGCGCAAACGTAATACTGACAGTAGTTATATCAAGTGGGAATCTTTGCGACGTCAGTAAGTTTACGTCAAAGAAGAAAATGTCACATATCGATCCCGCCCCGCCAAGTCAGGAAGTCGCCTAAGTATGCATGTTTGTCACTATCTTAGTATAGAAATATGATCGTTAAACTATGATGCACATTCAATATCAACTTTCTAGATAGGTTTCTTAATATACCTACTCTACTCAAACTCATTCTTCCTCATTTCCTTATAAGATACAGCTGCACGTTTCTAGCGAGCCCCGAGCTTCGTACCCAAATCTCGGACTGTTATCTCTCGGTAAGGGTGCTGTTTAGTGACGTCATCATCATCTCGGCTCTCAATTGACATTGTTTGTGTGTTTGCACTGAGGTATAGTGCGGTCTCGAAGGATTGGGTCGTGGCTTTATTTTTCGAATATGTAGTATTTTAAATCATATTTTTGCCGCTGCTAGTCTCTGAGAGATTGACATTTGGATGTATTTTATTGACATTCTATTTTATGCAACATTTTATTGTTTTTAGGGTTCCGTACCCGAAGGGTCAAAACGGAACCCTATTGGTATCTCCCAGGCGTCCATCCGTCCGTCGTCTGTCACAAAATTTGTTCCGAAGAATTTTTGACTTCCCATTGACCTATGAACTTGAAATTTGGTGACAATGTTCATTATCACATATATTTTAACAACAAATACTAATATATATATATATATATATATTCCACCGTTTTTTTATTAAATTTACCTTATTTTTCCTATTAAAACAAACTTAATTTTGCGGTTGGTTTGGAACCCTAAATGTGCGGAGTCCGACTCGTACTTGCCGGTTTTTTTAAGTATTTAAATAAATATGTAAAATCCCTTCCAGGGAATTTTTTTAGATTTATTGAAATTATTTAATATAATTTCAACCCTTATTAAAAATATCACTCGATTGTTATTACATATTAAGTAGGTAATAATATTGAATCATTTAGTAATTGACATTGATGATTCACGCAAGTGTAATTTGCTCCAGTCTATTTAACTACGTAATGCATTATTTAGAACACGAAGAGACATCCAAATATATGTTGATTAATAAATTAATAAATATATCCTTAATTAGGCAATATAATTAGGTAATTCGTTTATTAATTATGAGCTTTAATAGCTAATTTATCATTGCTCATAGCTGGCTGACAAATTAATACATATCTGTTATCGAAATATAATAAACGGGTCACTCGCGTCTTTAACGTCGAATATCGCTCGACATGTTTCGGACCAATACGAGGCCCTTAATCATGATGTCTAGCCGCGACGGCCTCGCGTCTAAGACGAGAGTGACCCGTTTATTATAATAATTACTACTACTAATTTCTAATTTCAATATGTCTGAGACTCATGGGAGTTTTCTATTTAAAATATCTGTTAGGTATTAGTGTTATTTTATGCAACTAAGACAATAAATAAATATTTGACCACTGCAACAAAGAGTGGTCGCCCATTGTAGGTTGTGGTCTACCCTTGGTCTACTCACACATTTCAACCACAACAACCACAATTTTCAACCACTTGCCGGCATCCGATTGAGCTGAAATTTGGCATACTTATGTAAGTTTGGTGACAGTGTAATATTATGGTACCATCGAGCTGATCTGATGATGGTGACAGAAGGTGGCCACAGGAACAACTAAACTACACAAGATAAACCCATCGTGTTTAGTCTCATTAGAACCGTCACCACGAGTAGTTGATGACTATTGAAAAGAAGTACAGTCGACAATAAAAGTGTGTACCAAAAATGACATTTTTGAAAGAATATTTTTTGGATTATGGTCTTGAATGAAGGTAGTTATAAAATAAAATAAAAAAATAAAAAAAGCCTTTTATTCCTCGCAGTAAGTGTACAGTGGCATCTTATTTGTAATATGTATGTTTTAGTATGTTAGTAGTAAGTTAATAAATAATAGTAAGTTTAAATTGTTAGAAGGCAGTGAACGAATATAAACATGGAAGCAGCCTCTGAGAACTTTGGCGTTGAATTTATCGGGACACTTAGCACACAAACACAAATACACACACATTTAAATACGACGTTACGTATATACAGAGATATAATAAGAAAACGATAACAAAATAATAGTTATCTCTTTTACACTAATTGTAAACACTTGCGCGTGACTGAAATGGTTGTATAAACAATAACTGCCAATCAGCAACTTAATCCGCCAATGAGCTTCTTGCTGCAGGCGCTAGCAGCAGGCCGTACGCCACGGATCTGTGCCGTCACGAATCATATTTGATAGATGTCAATGAGATTCATGGATAGGTTCATGCAACAGATTTTAGACAGTCAAATAATTAATCAATATTTTAATTTTCGGCACGTTGAAGGAAAACAAAATAAATAGGTTAACAGTATTGTAATAAAATTGCTGATTAATTTGTATTATTTATACTTTTACACTCCGTTTTTTCGACCGTTTGTCTATATTATAATAATACATTATTAATAAATTAATAATAAAACCATATCTCAACCACTTCCAGACATCTGACTGAGTTATTCCACGGGATAAAGCTATATTATGTCCTTCCTAGGGTCTCGAATATCTCCATACCAACATTTATCACAATCGGTTCAGCTGTCTAAGCGTGAAGGGGTAGGTAATAGATAGTGAAACAGAGTACTTTCGCATTTATAATAATTAGTATGGATGTGTACAGCCGGGCATGTTCACGTGCGGTATAAAAACTGATTTTTAGGGTTCTGTACCCGAAGGCTTCAAACGGAACCCTATTGCTGTCACTCACGCGTCCGTCCATCCGTCGTCTGCAATTTTGTTCTAAAGATTTTTTAACTTCGTATTGACCTATAAACTTGAAATTTGTTGATAATGGTTATAATTACAGTATATTTTACCAACAAATACTAATATATACGTATATTGAAAAATCAGATTTTTTCTTTCAAATTTCCTATTAAAACCAAATTAATTTTGCGGTTAGCTTAGAACCGTAAATTTGCGAAGCCCGACACGTGCACTTAGTCGGTTGTTTCCGTTATTAATTATCAGATAACCACTTATTGTAATGCCCTATATATACGCCTAGCCTAAGTGTTAAGATGTTTTAGAACGCAACCTGAATAGCTTTTGTTTTAACTTTCTGCCACTAGAGGCGCTGTATTTTTCGGCTGTCAATTTCTGTGCTATTGTACTGAGACGCTACGAATATATCTAATAAATCTTTTATAACGTGTTAATATCAAGTTTTCTTCAACAAATCCATCCACGAAATCCTTTATGGTAGCAGAGCGTGGGTGGTAATCAGTGATTGAAAGAAAATCCGGATATTTTGGGCGAACAAAGATTATCGATAAAGCCGGCGGCCATATCGACCGTTGATGTACCGTTAATCGTCTGCGTCGTCATACAAGAAGTGAAAACGATATTTTAGTTTCAAAAATGAGCTCCCACATGTTCAATATTGAAAAATTGACCGGACGTGACAACTTCGCAACATGGAAATTCAGTATGCAAACGTATTTGGAACACGAAGATCTCTGGGAGTGTATTAAGCCGAGTGATGAAACTAAACCGGTCGATGTGAAGAAAGATATAAAAGCAAGGACTAAGTTGATTCTATTGTTGGATCCTCAAAATTATGTGCATGTCCAAGATTGCAAAACCTCAAAGGAAGTATGGGAAAATCTTCAAAAGGCCTTCGACGATAATGGACTTACAAGGAAAGTAGGTTTGCTGAAGGATTTAGTGAACACATCACTAGAATCGAGCAATAGTGTCGAAGACTATGTTAGTAAGTTAATGACAACAGCACACAAACTTCGCAACATAGGATTTAAAGTCGATGAAGAATGGCTCGGAACACTTATGCTAGCGGGTCTTCCAGACATTTATCAGCCCATGATAATGGGGCTTGAAAGTTCAGGTGTGACAATAAGTGCAGACCTTGTGAAAACAAAATTATTGCAAGAGGTAAAGTCAACAGACTCCGGCACTGCCTTGTACACAAACTTTAAGAAGACAAAAAGTGACCAGCCGCCTAAATCAAAGGGGCCCAGATGTTACAATTGCAACAAGCATGGACACTATGCCAAGTATTGTAGAAATCCAAAGAAAACTACACACAAAAAGAAGAATGGTGACAGTACAAATTTTGTGGCTGCGTTTTCTGCATCATTAGAAAGAGAGAAGAATAATATTTGGTACATAGATTCGGGTGCCTCTATGTCTATGTCAGGACGAAAAGAGTGGTTGTACAATGTTGAGAAATCACCAGTGACAAAGATTACTGTGGCAAACAGTGACCCCCTGCCTGTGAATGGAGTCGGATGGACTGACATTAAGCTGAATCAAGGAGGCAGTATCCTCGTGAAAAATGTCCTGTATGTTCCTGGACTTGCTGCTAATTTACTGTCTGTGAGCAGCATAGTGAACAATGGCTACAAAGTAACATTCAACGAGAAAGGATGCAATGTTCATGATGCAAGAGGAAAATTTATCTGTTCAGCAACACTGAAGAATAAGCTTTATGTACTGGACTCTGCGGAAGCTGGTGAAACTGCTCACTTATCTACAGAAAATGGTAGTGTCGATAATACCTATTTATGGCATCTACGAATGGCTCATCTAAACATATCTGATGTAAACAAACTGCCTAGCTGTGCCGAGGGTGTGAAAATTGAAGGGAAAAGTGAAACTATTAGATGCAGTCATTGTGCAGAGGGAAAACAGGCAAGACTGCCGTTCAACAATGTTGGTACCAGAGCCACACAGCCGCTGGAACTGATACATTCCGACGTATGTGGGCCTATGGAGCACCTGTCAGTGTCAGGTATGAAATATTTCATCACTTTTGTTGACGATTATACGCGCATGGTTCATGTATACCTTATGAAAGATAAACTAAATGTTGTGGATATATTCAAAGATTTTAAAGCTAGGGTTGAAGTCCAGCTTGAACGGAAAATCAAAATTATAAGGACCGATAACGGGACAGAGTATTGCAATGATCACTTTGAAAAATATTTAACCCGTAATGGTATAATACACCAGACTTCAACACCGTACACGCCACAACATAACGGATTGGCTGAACGCATGAACCGTACGCTAGTAGAGAGAGCGAGGTGTATGTTATTTTATGCCAAGCTAGAATTAAGACTGTGGGCCGAGGCCATAGCCACAGCAGCCTATATCACAAATCGCGTGCCGACTCGGAGTTTAGAGGGTAAAACACCTTACGAAATGTGGTACGGGCATAAACCCAATTTAACCCACTTGAGAATATTTGGCACGGAGGCCATGGTCCATATCCCAAAGGAGAAAAGGAGAAAATGGGACAAGAAATCTACAAAAATGATACTGGTTGGATACTGCGAGGACACAAAGGGATACCGGCTGTTAAACACAAGCACTAACAAAATAATCAAAAGTAGAGATGTAATATTTTATGAAAACTGTCATAATAACATGGTTTGTGAAAACAATGTTTCAGTTGACCTTAACAACGAAAGCCTGCCATCAGTCAGCTCCGGTAGTTCAGCTGGCCAGGGAGGGAGCTCGGATGCCAGTAGCAGCTCTAAAGATGGCCCTGCAGATCGCTTGATGGATGAACCCACAACTTCATCAAATGTAGATGAAAAACCAAGAAAAGATTCTAACAATGAAGACTCCAGCAGTGAGTATGAAACTGACAGAGATGAACATGATGAAACTTATTATCCCCCGTCTCATGACAATCTTCTGGAAACCACTCATAAGAAAATAAAATTGAGGCCACGCAATAGAACAAATGAGGATAGTTTGTTCTGTTTATATACTAATTTGTCTGATCCACAGTCAGTTCAAGAGGCCTTGTCTCGAGACAAGATCTCGGGATCAAGATCTCGGGAAGGCTAGCCAGTGCCTAGGATTTAACATATCAAGAAATGAAAATACCATTATGTTAGATCAGAAAAAGTACATAATTGAAGTACTGAACAGATTTGGAATGTCAGACTGTAAAGCAGTGAAAACACCTATAGAGCCTGGTCTAAAATTCAATCAAAATGGAGAACCAGATGAAGATTATCCTTACCGACAGGTAATTGGCTGTTTACTTTATATAGCTCAGGCAACGAGACCTGACTTATCATTTACAGTCAATGCGTTGAGCAGATATAATAAGGGGCCAACGACAGAACAAGTGACTGCAATAAAGAGACTGCTGAGATATCTGCAAGGTACCAAGGATTATAAACTGAGCTACACCAAAGATGGTAACTCCGACCTCATAGGGTACTGCGATGCAGACTGGGCCAGTGATGTGCAAGATCGCAGGTCTTGCACGGGCTACATTTTTATGTTACAGGGAGGTGCAATTTCCTGGTCCTCGCGCAAGCAGCAGACAGTGGCCTTGTCAACGGCCGAGGCGGAGTACATGGCCATGTCCTCGGCCACTCAGGAAGCGTTATGGCTGCGACAGCTTAGCGCTGAGCTTGGGCAGCGGTTGAAAGAGGCTCTTACTATTTACAGTGATAACCAGAGTGCCATAAAGCTCACCGTTAATGATTGTTATTTACCTAGATCAAGACATATAGATATAAGGTATCATTTTCTTAAAGAACATGTTAGTAACTTTAAAATAAAATTTTGTTATTGTAAAGGCAATGAGATGTTAGCCGACATCTTTACTAAAGGTGTAACTCTTAATAAATTGTCATATTGCTTAGCAAGAATGGGGCTTGCGTTCTGGGGTGGGTGTTAAGATGTTTTAGAACGCAACCTGAATAGCTTTTGTTTTAACTTTCTGCCACTAGAGGCGCTGTATTTTTCGGCTGTCAATTTCTGTGCTATTGTACTGAGACGCTACGAATATATCTAATAAATCTTTTATAACGTGTTAATATCAAGTTTTCTTCAACAAATCCATCCACGAAATCCTTTACTAAGTCTATTCCGAAAGTCTATTTATTTAAACGTTGTAGATACCTGTATACCCTGTGAAACACCTGTGAAAGAATTATTGAAATTGGATGAGGAGTTTCCGATATTACTAGTAACATACAAACAACATTAGGTACATCAAAAGGCGGCGGAACTTTCTTTAATAATATGTAGTGATTCACTGTGTTACAGTGTGAAATAAGAGATATTGGCGACTCACTGTCGACTCACGGCATTCGATTAATACGAGTAATGATACAGCAAGTATAAAATCGTGTGCAATAATATTAACAGCAATGTCTACTTGCTTTGTACGAATGTGTTGTAATGTGTTCCTGGCAATATGATCGCTAGAGCTCCTACGAATGCGCTTTTTGAGGTATGGTATGAAGGACATCGATTTAAATGAGGTACCTCTAATTCTAAGTATACAATAACTATCAACGCCATCGATTTAAAAATCGATGAAGATCACAAAACAATACAGGATCAGCAACGCACTTGTTACTTGCATCTTAATCGTAAATTCGTAAGTGTCCATCGTCGCCGGTGTCTGCTGTAGGCCTGGCACGTGTTGCGCTCGAGAGTATGTCGGCGTATCTCGAGCTATCCGTCACTTTCTAACAGCGCCAATCAGAAAAAGACGCGTAGCTCGGGATAAGTCGAGGTACTCTCGAGCGCAACATGTGCTACGGGCGCTGTAAGTATGCATGTTTGTCACTATCTTAGTATAGAAATATGATCGTTAAACTATGATGCACATTCAATATCAACTTTCTAGATAGGTTTCTTAATATACCTACTCTACTCAAACTCATTCTCCCTCATTTCCTTATAAGATACAGTTGCACGTTTCTAGTTCTACCGAGCCCCGAGCTTCGTACCCAAATCTCGGACTGTTATCTCTCGGTAAGGGTGCTGTTTAGTGACGTCATCATCATCTCGGCTCTCAATTGACATTGTTTGTGTGTTTGCACTGAGGTATAGTGCGGTCTCGAAGGATTGGGTCGTGGCTTTATTTTTCGAATATGTAGTATTTTAAATCATATTTTTGCCGCTGCTAGTCTCTGAGAGATTGACATTTGGATGTATTTTATTGACATTCTATTTTATGCAACATTTTATTGTTTTTAGGGTTCCGTACCCGAAGGGTCAAAACGGAACCCTATTGGTATCTCCCAGGCGTCCATCCGTCCGTCGTCTGTCACAAAATTTGTTCCGAAGAATTTTTGACTTCCCATTGACCTATGAACTTGAAATTTGGTGACAATGTACATTATCCCATATATTTTAACAACAAATACTAATATATATATATATATATTTCACCTTTTTTTATTAAATTTACCTTATTTTTCCTATTAAAACAAACTTAATTTTGCGGTTGGTTCGGAACTCTAAATGTGCGGAGTGCGACTCGCACTTGCCGGTTTTTTAAGGTATTTAAATAAATATGTAAAATCCCTTGCAGGGAAAATTTGTAGATTTATTGAAATTATTTAATATAATTTCAACCCTTATTAAAGATATCACTCGATTGTTATTACATATTAAGTAGGTAATAATATTGAATCATTTAGTAATTGACATTGATGATTCACGCAAGTGTAATTTGCTCCAGTCTATTTAACTACGTAATGCATTATTCAGAACACGAAGAGACATCCAAATATATGTTGATTAATAAATTAATAAATATATCCTTAATTAGGCAATATAATTAGGTAATTCGTTTATTAATTATGAGCTTTAATAGCTAATTTATCATTGCTCATAGCTGGCTGACAAATTAATACATATCTGTTATCGAAATATAATAAACGGGTCACTCGCGTCTTTAACGTCGAATATCGCTCGACATGTTTCGGACCAATACGAGGCCCTTAATCATGATGTCTAGCCGCGACGGCCTCGCGTCTAAGACGATAGTGACCCGTTTATTATACTAATTACTACTACTTACCTATTTCTAATTTCAATATGTCTGAGACTCATGGGAGTTTTCTATTTAAAATATCTGTTAGGTATTAGTGTTATTTTAAATGCAATAAAGACAATAAATAAATATTTGACCACTGCATCAAAGAGTGGTCGCCCATTATAGGTATCGTTAAGGGGTATCGAGTTTTCCAGCTAGGTCGAATTCTAGACGAGGAAATCCGTAGACTAAACCAATTTTTTTTCGTATAAAAATTATTGACGTTGGTCAGGAAGATACTGAGAAGATCATCGTAAGAAAAGATAGAATGATTGGCTTAAACGCGGGCTGCGGCAGACCTATCGTTGTGGAGATATTTAAAAAAAATAGTGTTGGCGAATGATGGAAATGATTAGGAAACATTGTAGGAGAGAAATTGCTTCATGAGAATAATAGTAGAAATTCTCATCTCGTCTGTTTATTAAATATTTTATTTAACCACGGTGGACCACTTTCTAAGGCAAACTTTTTATAAAATACGATTGACGGAAACATGAGACAGGAGATGTAGAGAAAAGCCTAGATTGATTTATCTCGGTCAAGTGAGCAGTAAATGGCTATCGCGCCTAATAGAAAAATCGGGCAGAAAACGAAAAAGACTGGCCAATAATCCATCAACCCTAATATTCTTAAATATTGATGAGGGTGATATCAAATAGTAGGTACAATTGCTATCTAGGATATACAAATAACAAAATATAAGTGTTTACGCAAAAAAAAAAACGTAATATCTCGTTTTGTATTTTAATTGTTTAATTGTTTATTTGGATTGCCAACGGTTAATACAATACACATTATTATGATTTTATTTAAAAAAATATATATTTTTTCGATAAGCCAGTTGTAAATGAGCGCACTACCCCCGCTTCCCTCGCGGCGCGGTGTACTCGTAGCTGCACGGTCATTTATCACCGGCGCAGGGCGCGCATTCCAATTCCAACTATTGTGCACCCAGGGAAGTGCACTCTTTTTGTTCACCTCCACTCATTTTACCAACCTGCTTTTAAATTTGCAGCAAAATGTAAATGTTAAAAGAGTCTGCTCCGAGGTAAAATAACACATAATTTTGAAATAATCTTCATATTATGTCTCTCGTAGGTATACAGTGTGTTACCGGCAAGCGGACTTTTATTTAAATTGGGTATTTAAACGTAGTTTCTTAATGTATATATAGCTACTTCAAATTCAATTTAATTACTTTTGCAACTATGTTTATGTTTTTTAAGGCTGGTAAACCACATTCAAAGCTGATGCTTCGTCTTTCAAAAAAAAACTGATACTCATACATCCTCCTAGCGTTATCCCAGTACAGATGATTCCTGAAGGATGCTTGGGGACCCTGGGGTCCGCTACCTACTCCCAAGATTTGGCGTAGGCACTAGTTTTTATTTCTACGTTATATGTAGTAAAATATGTCTTTAATAAGTATTCAAATTTTTATTGAATATAAGTATATAATTGTAAAAATTAAATTTTGTATCGAGCGGAGACGCCTATAGACTAAACTATTATGATTGTAGGTTCGCTTACTGTACCTACACTAAATAATGATAATGACCTTATTAGTTGCATAGTGAAAAATGTCTACGCTATCATTCAAACGACGTGACACACCCGCACATATTCACATTAACACACATTAATTAAATTGCCGTAATTTACTGGCTTGGCTATAACGGTGTGACATTATGCATCTTGTACTTTTCTGTGTAGTCCTTAAATTGTATAGGTACCACACGTGTGTACACAAAAAATGTTCAATACGTAGGTAGAATGTGCAATATCAAAATAGTTCAACAACCACAATGTTGGTTCTGAGATTTTGTTAGGGATTTTAATACGAGTCATATAAACGTTCTTTGCACGTGTATGAATTAAACGAAATTGTTGTGTTTACTGCTATGTTATCAATAGCAAAAATAATTGATATAGTTATTTCAGAAATTTCTGAATCCGGTAATTTTTGATGTTTTGCCGATGACCTTCCCGGATCAGAGCAATTTCATGCATTTACAAACATTATAATAAAGACATTCATACACGTAATTGTTTTAATAGCGGACTATTATCTGAATTGTCATGATATCTTCTTTTATGCCGCATACCGTGGCGCGCTAGTTGCGCGATTATTATTCGAGATTTTTATCGCAAAAGCACTGTATCATTGTGAGATAATAATGGCGGATGACATCGTATTATTCGCGGTTATTCATTCCCACGAAGGTTCGATTCAGGCAATCTCAGCGGGACTTCGGATTTTCTCGAAAGGGATTCGAGCACAATTGGATTTTTGGTTAGGAAACTGGAATAATACAATCGGGTATCCTGAAATCTCTGATTTGAATCGGAGGCTTTGCGGCGAATCGAGGTCGCGCTGAGTCATCGCGGGCGAATGAGACGTCGGCGCTTCCCTCACGTGGGAAAACGAATAAACGGACAATTATAAGCCTGAAAGAAATCGTGCCCCTTTGTTTGTACATATTTTCCTCTGCGGCCGCTTTGAGGGCCGCCATTTTCTTTAACGCTTACAGGAATGGCGTCCAGCATTGGCACGGTTACCTTACCTAAGGTGAGGGGCACCTAAATAGATAATAGTATGTATGACTGGAAATAGATAGCTAACTTCTCGCATATTGTGATCGAGGCTAAAGCGCCACAAAGTGCCTAAGTAAGTAACTATTATCTTGGATACACATGACCAAAAACTTAAAAATCTTACAAAAAGTGCACCCGCCGCTGGAATGGAACCCGGGTACATTGACTCTGAAGGCAATATGCTTTACCACAGGCTTTATAGGGTTACATAGCCATACAAGAAAGTATTCGCAGGTCGCTGCATAAATCGTCTGACAAAGACGCAAAGGCACAGAATAAGTAATAATACTACGTACAGGAATAAGTAAAGATACTACGTACAGAAGCCTCACCATGTTTGTTCATCTTAGAAGAAAGCTGACGGGATTAATACTAGCGCCACCTAGTTATTTAACTTACACGAATTGTCTTCTAAATGTGTCCTGTTAAAAAGGTAATCAAAAATTCGATGCATACCAGCATCACACACGTGGCCCTGTGGTAAAGTATGCTGCCGTTAGAGTCAATGTACCCGGGTTTCTTCCTCAGTTGCGGGTCCACTTTTTGGTCTTTTTGTATGTTTTTTCACGTGTATCAAGATTACTAACTTTGGCACTTGGTGGCGCTTTAATCGGGATCATCGGAATCAGGCGTCCTAACTAGTGGAGGGGAGTTGAAGCATCTCGCTCTAACGTATAGGTCCGAACCCTTCTAAGTGTCCTGAATTCAGGACAGTGTAATACCCGCTTTATCTAGGAGCCTCACTGTTAACAAATCCCCGCGAGGCAAGCCTAACGTGCCTAACTGCCTAAGCTTGGCCATCTCCTTGTATCGCACGGGCATCACTCGCTACATCACTTTTTATCGCATTGAAAGTGACCCGGCGGGGGACCTTTGAGGAGTGTTAATCTTACCCCACCTCATAATTTTTAGCCCCAAATTGTAATCGCCCACAGCTGGTCCAGTCTTGAGCTAGTCTTATGAGTAACCTGAGATTTTACTAAGTTCTTCAACTTACCCACCTCACCTAAGCGATATTACATATTTATTCAAGCGAAATGAAGCAGAGACACAACGTTGCTTACTCACACGGTAGCATGAGTACTTATATCTACATTGAACAACATATTTCATTCGGTAGCATATGAAGAGTTTATTCCGAGTACGTACATACAATAGAGAAGGTATTGTGTGTGTATCACAAAGGCTCGAGTGGGATAAGGCCTTTGTTGCTGACTCCAAGCACATAAGCCACCAAGCTCGTCTTATCTATTAAACGAGGATAAACTTACCCGAGTATGGAATGTTCATTGTTCGTACGTATGCACAGGTACGCACGGGAAATACCTCAATAGGTACTGTAGCAACTATTTCCCGTATTTTGAAATCTGAGCCAAGATATTTTGATTATGTTAACATACAATACAATACAATATTAATTAAAGGACACAAAATACAATAAGTAGAGGCATTTTATTTATTTGTATGTATGTATGTAAAATTCTTTATTGTAGCATAAAAATACAAGAACATTATTAAATATTATTAAGAACATTTTTTTATTTCTTCCGGGGTTCTCGAAAGAGGCTCTGATCTGACTATTTCGATTCTATAAATTTACCATTTCACGCTCTTCCGGAATTAAATAAATGAATCGAAATTCAATTGGAACCCGAAAATGTGTCACTAATATTTCATCCTTTATTAATTTCCCAGTATAGACGAGTAAAACCAATCTTAAACTGAACGCCCCTCCAGTGTGTTTCCGCCCAATCTGACGTGCTTATAAGGTATATAAGTATACTTCTATATGTGTTTCCGCTCATATCTACACATATATAGATACACAGAAATTCACTTATTAAAACAATGTCTGCCAGGAGAGGAGCGTTCATTTTAATATTGGGTTTACTCAACCTCACATACCTAGGTAGGTATATAACCATTTTGTTAGAAGCTGCCGCCAGTTCTCGTGTTCGTGACTGCTGTGAGCGGGAAACCTCTCTGTGAACACAGTCTACAAAGTAGTAACAGTATGAAATAATTTAATATCGAAACTGATATTTAAAACAATCAAAGTTTATATGCGAGAGAATATCTGATATAGAATAAAGGGAACAAATAAAATTATCACCTAAATAACTTGTAATATCATCAAATTTTCGCACCCTAAAATAAGGTTGAACACTCAAAAAAATTTATCGGTCAGCAATTCCGAGTCACCAAAAAACTTCTACCTATTTTTGCAGCACTTGCACCTATTTTACTTATTGCGTTCCTATAAACTTATAATCGCATCAATAAAATTGTCAAGTACCACCAAAAACACTAAACTACCACTTAATCTCATGCACCTTATATGCATCTAAATATTATACACATCGCATGCTACATTTTAGTAAACAGTTACAAATTAATTGTTTTTAGCACTATAAATATTTTCGCGATTTCCAAAATGTTATAAATTAGAAAGTAAAATTCTATATTTTATTTTAAAAAGCAACGTGCAATGTGGCTTGTGAAATAATAAGACGTATACTGCTATCTCACTCAATCAAATATAAAGAATTGTCTGAAGCATAAAAACCTATTGATATGTAGTTAGAGTGAAAGGTACCTATTGCTGAGCTGCATACATTCGCGTATGAAAGTACCAGCTAAGGCTAGTATTGCCTATTGCCTATTGGTATAAGTACCACCAAATAGGCCGATAAATCACCTAATGCGTAGCTTGCCGCCAGCGTTCTTTTTACATGACGCGACCTATACAAACAGAATCAAACCAAGCAAGATTTAGCAAGATTACCTACTGAAGTCAACAGTAAACTATGCTATGGCCGTCGCAGGCGTCGGCGGTGCGTTCCCAGTGTTCCCACGGCCCGCCTTTGAGGTCACGCCTCGGTTTGACCACCGCCGTATACAAATTTACGCATCAACAATAATGGAATTACTAACGGTATTGTATAGACTTTAAGGCATTCATTGATGCGAAGAGTTTAATATATTTAATAAGATTAGGCAAGTTTAAAATACATATTAACGTTTACAGATAAGGCTACTCTTACAAAAAATTTAAAATATAACAGGCATTCTAAACCTGAAAAAGAGATGAGGTTTAGATATTCGTTAAATACAGTTTCAAGCACGCAGCGTTTATAACAGAATTATGAGTACTTAGGTTATAATTCAGTAAACGTATTGCCTCATCCATATAAAACTGTGAAAAAAAAACAACTATTATTACCTACTACCGTCAGTACAAGTTGACCCGTTTAGTATCCTCTAAATGTTTGCTAGTATTTAGACGAGCAGAATTACTTTACCTCAGAATGTTTAATTCTATTAGGTCGACCTCATTAAGGAAGGTTAACGCGGCGGCGAACGCGGACGAATTGTACCCATACGTCATCGCACGCGCATCTTTCTATAGTAGAGTGATTCAGTTGGAGAGACAGGGCACAGCGGAATGTTATCCCTCATATTTCTGACGTGATTTTGTAAAGATCGATTTACACGGTGCAAGAAGTTGCCTGCAATTTCCATTACATTGCGGGGCTAAAAGGCTACTGAAATGGAAGGAGAACAATCAAACGCTGCAATGTCATACCTTACAGAAGTTAATTAATACCTATAACCTTACAGAAGGTGAAAATGAGGGACGGCTGCATGCTGAAAATATTTATTACGACATTTACAACATTCTGGTATAGGCACTTTGGGTAACTGAAACAAAGAATCATCAGAACAAGATCATTAATGTTTTTTTTTTGGTTCGTTTTAGGTATAGCTTTCATCAGATTTGTAAGATATTTAACATCATCGAATTATGCACCATGTTTTATCAATTTCCTACACTGTGTACTTTTTAAGACAGCCTATTAGTTTCTGACTCTTATTAGAATCTTATGCTTTACCGGTAGGTAACGTTTACAAATTTAATATTCCGCGGAAAAAGTTTGAAGTTCTTCAAACACAATAATAATTGCTTCCATGACGTCATATCCTCTTGTCAAATAAAAAACTTACCGCTGCGTGAATAAGACTTGTGTAATGTATTGTCTTTAGCAGATTCTTATAAGAATTAATTTATTATAGGTGGGTTACATTGACGCCATATTTTATATGTGTGACCGATTGCAGGCTTCGTATGTCTATGCGAAAAACAATTACAAACTGCAACGCGCCGTTAATGTATTTAAGTAGGTAAATTTTAACAAATTGATGTCACATGATATATATAAATAAGTAATAAGTTACAGGTTTGAACTCTACCACTGTTTGTACACGGCACTGTTAGTTTGTGCAGTCAGCTACAGAGAAAAGGTACCCCCCCTTCATAGAAGTTTTTGTATGCACGGAGGGTCACTTTTCTCCTAAACTCCTACTCCTCTTCCTCTTTTTTAATATTTAAACTCCGAGTGTAGCTAAGATAATTACATTTTATCTACACACATATCATAAATCCTCTAATATGCGTTCGGAAACCGTAGAAAATGACTCTCATTTCAACATTCAATGAATTTATGGCAATTTTCTTATCTGTGGCTAAGGCTACAGCAGTAATAAAATATTTCATTTTAATCTCATATATGATGTTAAAATATTACGTCAAACAAAACTGTCAAAATTTAAATGTCAAAGTTGACATGTCCCTATTCTAGTATCACTGAAAATTCAAATTCAGTCGATTCGAAATGTCAGCTCGATGTTTTTTTAGTATATATCGCACGAAATTTGAGCTAGAACGACATGATCACATCAGAATAAGGACTCTTTACTTTTTAAAATAACATTCAGGTATCGGTTGCCAGTTCTGATTTCGATATTTCCGCAACCGTGCAAAAAAGGTTGTATTAACACAATTATTGTATTTATTTACTACGGTTTCTGAACCCATCTTAGAGTAATTATAATATGTGTGTAGATAAAGTAATGTATGCAACTGTACATTATGTACCAGTTGCATAAACTACTATTATGGGATAATTTATGGCATCCAATAAATTCATCTAATTTTTTTTTAATGTTGCATTCTTATGTTATACGTAGTTATCATGAGAAACTTGTAAAAGTTTTGCTTAGATGGACAAACTTGTCTCAAACTTATCCAGAGCTATAAAAATAAGTAATTACCTTTTTTAAGGCTTGCCCAACATCTAAAAATTAATGTTATAATTGTACGCGATTAAGTCCCATTTCCCAGTAATAATGTGTGAAAATTGTGTAAGTTTAAATCAAACTAAGTAATGTTCCGGTAGTCTTAACATATAAAAGTGTGTAGCCTTCTACACTATTTCGTATTACGTTCTTGAGTCATGTACCTACTATGAATCGAATAGGTATAAGCTTCAAAAAACCTCCGACAATGACGAAACGCTGATCCAATGACCCCTAAATATTTTACCGCAGCGTATTAATCGAGTTAGTCTCGCTCTAGACAAATGCGTTGCTTGACAGTTAATGTTTTTATTTTATTGTGTTTCATTTAATTCGTGTTTTTGTGCGCCCGCAGGCCGGAGGTGTCAATATTTTGTCACGAATCACATTAGAGGTGCGACATGGACTAATGTCGTCATTAATTTGCTTCTAACAAAATTAACCGGTGGTTTTGATGTCCTTTAACAGGTCGCTCCTTAAAAACAAAACAGCATCGAATCAATGTAAAACTACTTCCATTTGAAGCTCATATTTGATGTGTTTGGGTTGAAATCGGAAATATTTCGTAGGCGAATAAGACGTTTCAGTTTTGGACGTACGGCGTGTTGTAGTTAACACGCGTGGTAAAACAATAATGTCGATGTTAACACGTAAAGCGTGTCTGTCTGGAACTTTACAGGAGAAATCACTTAGTTGATGACTATTCTACCGACAACGGTTTGGTGGAAGTCGACTAGCATCGATCGTGAAACCAAGACGGAAGTATGACGTTGCAGTTATGTAGGTAATGATATTAGATAAGTACATTTACACGAATAAGTACCTACACTGGCAATTGACGGTCGTTTGACATGCGCTTTAACAACAACGACTGCCCATTTGACCAGTGTTGAGATTAAAATTGTAGCTTCGTGAAATGGGCTATATCTATCAGTGGCGCAGCGTCCATAAAACTCGATTCCTACCGGCTTGCCTAATTTTCAGCCAGTCCGGTTCTATTATACTACGGCTCATGAAGAATAACAAAGGCAAATTACTTCCGGTTTCCCGAAGAATATTTTTGACGCGCCGCCACTGATATCTATATTACCTACGACTAATAATAATACTACTAATTAATAAAGGGCTATATTACAAGCTACAATTTTCTAGTAAACACTGCACTGGTAATACTGAGGTGCTTTGACCAATGACAAAACGCGTTTTTAGTAGTGTTGTCGGAGTAAAAATTGAAACTGTAGTGACTCTAAGGCAGCTTTATAAACTAAGACCCTTGATAATTCTGAACTTCGGAATGAAACAAGTAGGTAAGGTTTAAAAAAAGTCGAACTTTCGAAGTTAAAACTATCTACATATTTTATTGATTTCCATTTATCTTAACCACCACACAGTATAATGCCCGACCTATGTTTTCTAGGTGCTTATATAGATTCCAATCAACATAAAAGTGTACTTTGAATGGAGCAGCATACAGATTAAAATTCACTGATAAGAAAGAAATTTTGATCGAATTTCGAAGTCCATTCGCACGGCTCGAGCTTATGCCGATCACTATTACACGTCCAACAAAGTATAACCGTGTTAGTCAAAGTCTTAGTCCAAAATCAGAGGGTCTATAATTGCGTGTTTCGTGCCATCGGTAAGTTGGCGGGCCAGTATTTTAATCGCACGCCACGCCCTCTAGTCACGCAAGATCGCGTTTCAGCGTAAAACGTACCAACAACATATGTGGGTCAGGCCGTAGATTTTGCCACTTTTTGTATAACCTAACTCTCCGCCTCTTTTTTTCCTAACTATATTAATGACTATATATTAATCAACTACTGCATTTTATTCCCCAAGAAATGGTGAACCATGGTCACTAGAGATATTACAATAAATTCATAAGCTTGGAAAGTTATGACGATATATTTGTCAAAAAAGGGCGAAAATTTCATAAAAATCGCGAATCCGCCTTGGTAGTAGTGCACTTTGAGCGAACATAAAATTGAAACAATACCTATTTCTGGTTATCTGTTTTATTTGACGTCATGATATAATAGTTACCTATCCCCCTTTTAAATATCGTTTCGTGTTTGCTAAGAAAGTATATTGTTTTTCGTACATTATAATAAAATGACCAACAGCCATTGTCTGTGCGTGATTTTTATTGCGAGATCATTATCTCCCCAATTTGTGGCGTTAAACAACGGGTAGTTTGTATTCTGAGTAGTGGCAACACCGAACTAACCTAATCTGTGGTCAATATAGCGACAGAGGCCGTTATTTTCGTTAGTTCGATGACGCAGTGCTTCGGAGTGAAATGGGTCACTTTTTTTGCGGAGCACATTTTTTGAGATTTCAATGTAAGTGTTGAATTAATATCTGTTATTGTTCTTGCGGCATATTAAGTAAGGTGAGCGTGATCTTTCAAGGTTAAATTCACTTCAAAACATAGTCAATTTACTGAGTAATTGTCGATTTTATTTGCGCTATGTCGCGCAACGTTCGCGCAAATGTCGCGCAACGATCGCGCAGGTGTCGCGCAACGATCACGCAAAATGGATGCGTTATCGTTTTGCGTCAATCTGCGCGACCATCTCGGAGAATATTTTGCGCGACCGACTCGTAGTAAAGTGGCAAAATCTACGGCCTGACCCATATAACTATGACAAAGAAATATTCTCTTTTAAAAATAAAGTTCTATAGGTACTAGTTACTTACTTCATCTAAGATGCTAAGAACTAAAACACGAAGTTAAATTTAAATTCTCATTTAAGTGAATAATGTACCGTACGGTTAGCGTTAATACTATATGCGTGTATGTAACTTATTTAAATATATTTAATACGGTTTTTGTATTTTAAGTTCGCTTTGTCTCGAAAAAATATTCTTTATTGTTATTCTCAACACACACTTAGCTACTACACTACTTTTATTATTTCCTGGTCCATAGGAATATCAAACCAACACACACAGCCAAGGGTCCTCCTACTATTACTTACTTGTATGCAATAAATAAGATAAAGCATAAGAACTTAACCTAAGTTAGAAATAAATAAAAGTGGTGGTCCTTTATTTTGTTATTCTGCTAAATATCCTGCTCTCTAAAATACATGTACTCTGCTATCTCGATCTTTCCGACTTTTGCACCTACATCATAAACACGGATTATAAGGTACTATGATAAAACTTAGCATTAATACATCAAATTATATCACCTCTTCTTCAGTTATATCTATTGATTCAATAGAACAATGTCTTAAGCATTGTACATAATCGACACACTGCGGTCAAAGCTCGTCCCATTGGGTCACCATCGACCAATCGCAGCGACCAATATCCAATATCGATCGATACCTTAGATAATCAACCTAGCATTACACCTGCTATAAATTTTATTCCGTCTCGGTAAAAAAAACGCTTAATTTTCTTACAGCCAATAGGAAAAAGACTATCAAAGGTGGGTAAAAAAAGTAATAAATAAAAGACGCGAGCGCACGCAGGCGCTGGGGGCGGATCGAATGGCCGGCTCGGTTTCTACTCAAACCCGTTTTGTTTTAAAATTACTCCATGTCCGTACAGCTGCCCGTGAAACATAATCAATGTTTTTAATTCGAGAATAAAAATGAAATTTACAGAAGTCAATATAGTCTGAAGACGTTTTAGTGGACAGAGTTTGTTTGAAATTCGGCAAATAAGCCCCGCCGCTGCTGCTTACTGCGTCCTATCTAAGCTTAAAACCAGCTTTTTATGTATTTAATAGTTGTAATTTTGTATAACCAAGTACGAGAAAATATAGGATTGACTAAAAACATTTCTTCTAAGTCCGTATGAATGAGTAAACTGTAGTTGTATTTAAAAGTATTTTCTCGCTTTTGTTCACCGTTCAACGTAATATACACTCACCGGCGGAAAATTTGGCCCAAAAGCTTTTCGTGATTACAAACAATAAATTGAATAAATTAAATAATGTTCAATATATTGTATAAAAATGCATTTTTCTAATTTGGGCCAAATTTTCTGCCGGTGAGTATATTTAAATTAAAAATAAATAAAAGTAAAGCTGGATCGATCACTTATATTTTTTCGTGGCATCTCGAGGACATCCCACATAATTTACCAATTAGATCGATAACCGGTACCACTAGGGCCCAGGAATCTAGCCCGCTCCAGGTAAAGACTGATGGTTGAAAATTATAGATAATTGACCGATTACCGCCGCCTCCGGGCGCCCGAGACTACGTAATGTACTGATTATAAATGGGACGGGATATAATAATAGCATCGATTCCGATCCAGGATTCAGCGAGGCTTATTATATTAAGTGGAGAACGAATACGAGATTGGTGACGGCGTAATCATGTGTAATCATAGCGCGGAACGGGTACATGTAAAGTGGCGGTCTCGAGTTCCCAAGCCCGGCTATTTACTGGGCTGTAAATGGCCATGTCGTTCCTTCTATTATGTGAAATTTATTACGTGGGACTGTTGAAATGAAAGGTTTATTGTTCGGCTTTTCTATTTTAAGTACTTAAGCACTCTATTGTATTTTACACGTGACTTGGATGTAAGTTAAAAATAATTTTACACGAATTCCTACTTTTTAATAGGAACCCTTAATTGTGTTTGCCTAGCTAATGTACCTATGTGCTTTTCAATGTTATAGCGACGTAATAACAGGAAACTTACGGCAAACACAAAAGCTCATCTTATAAGAAAAAAACTAGGTAGGTATCGTACCCTCTGTCGTTATCCTAATACAAACTTACGATAACAACCACCTTAATTCTAACTATACAAACAAACAAATTTAAATATAAGTACACAAACAACAAATCTCTACGCACATAATAAAATATCCCAAGAAACTTCTTATAAGATCCTTTAACATAGTTAAGTAGACAACCTCTCCGGCCCCGAAGGGTCATCCCTTTATTTCACAACAATCGCTCGGAAATTGATATTGATGCGGATTTCCATAAAAATAGGGTTTATTTGAATAAAGGATGACCGGCCCGTAAGGGCTGACGCGTGAGCCCGTACTTTATAAAATGGCCGCCCTCTGGGTGATGCATGACCCGGAGGTGTCGGATGACAGAAATGTTATTTTTACCACATGAAATGACTTCTCGTTTTTTAGGAACTTCATCATTTGTCCCTACACAGTTTCATTATATTCGTGATAGCTACAGGTATTTTAAAGTGTAGTGACGTTTCTCCAATAAAATCAGACTGGAATCGATGCACTTTGGCAAAAATTTTATCGATAAATATTCGGTTTAATTAAAAAAGTAACGCATTTTTATTTTTTCTCTACTTACAAGAATTGATCGAACAATTCTAGTTAGGAATACTTAATCAGTTCAACGTCAGCAATACGAGCGTCGCGTTGACAAATGGATCTAATGAACTCCCAAATGTACAGAAATTCACGGAAAGTAAAATATTGACGCGAGCGGAAGATATATCGTCAGATAATAGGCGTGACATTGCTGCACGGTCTCCCCCGGGAACGAAGCCGGGACCGCCACATGGCGGGACTGACCGCGGCCAAATTACTTTTACCCCATTTCACGGAACTTTGTTATGCCCTTAGCCCGTGTGAGATGAACTATTCGATGTTCTCTTATTGCTCTATGGTAAAAGTCCCAAATGTTGACGTTGACACCTATATTCATATCTTTCAATGTAAGATTGAAAGTGTCAAGTAATGGCGCGTCAAATAATCTTTAAAAAGACAATATTTACCACTACGACGGTAGTACATCTTTTGAATATTTCCGATATTAATCTATTTAATTTACCTTTTTTACCCGTGTTCATATTCGGATTCTTGCTTGTTGTCCTTTCCCGAGGCCTACACTCGGAATACTCAGATAGTATTATTTAACCCTTTCAGTGTCAATTGGATAGAAGCGTAACAAACTTAAAAAGCTTAAAACTCCAATTGGACTTTTCTATTTCCTTCCTATTAATTTGCTTGGAAAAACAAAACCAAGACACCGGGACAAACAAAGGCGGCGCTACGAAACGGAGCGAAACTTTCTTACTAATTAATTTAATCCCTTTGAGCCCTATCCCATTTGCCTAATTGAAGTGCGGTGTACATGTCAATTCTTTGCTCTTACTCCAAACCATTCACAAACGATTACAAACCTTAACTTGCAGGAGTAAAACTGAATTTACATTAAATCGGTTTCGATTAAGTACGAACGACGTTAATGATATGAGGGGCATACTTTGTTCCGTTTTGCATAAGTGTTGAGCAGACCTATTAAGGTTTTAACAGATTGGTTTTTGAACAAAAAAGTTTTGTTAGACCTGCCTAATGCATCGTAGTTTTCAAGGAGACGCCTACAATTTTCCGATAAATTTTCCAAATAAACACATTAGTGGCACCCGTTATTTAACGGAACACAAAATGACATGTTATTGGCTGAAGATAAACAAAAGAAAGTGTTTTGTTTGATTTTAGTCAACAAACATTCGGGCGTATATCGACTGAAGGACTAATTTGGTTGTAATGTCTTCATGTTCACTCGGGAAAGTGGGTAATTTGTGAATGTCTTAGCGTCATTTCGTAGTGTTATTGAAGTAGGTGTGTTAAAAAGTATTCAATTCATTTAAACGTTCATCAAACCTATTTTAGCTGAAATGCCGTTAAAAGTAGTTTGTCTTTATCTGTCAGTTTGACATTTAAGTAGTACCTATGTAAGAGGGGGGGAAAACATATTTTAATTAAAATAATTTGTTAATTATCGCAGTCTTATTAGAATACGCTATAGGATTCTATTTTATTGAACTAAACCCTCAATACGAAATTAATTCCAATCATATTTGGCTGCCAGTGACACCCTTGACTACGCGTAACACAAGAGAGTGTCTAGTGCTACTCTGTTAGTTAATAATCTTAATCTCTAAAGCGCATTCCAGAATTGGACCTTTGGGCCCAGGGAGACACAAAATATTAATGAGTTGACAAAATTGATAAAAATTTAGAATATTATTTACTTGCTATACTATGAATTATAAGTACATAGGTTGGTGCAGTGTCAATAATCTATGAAAGTATTCGTGGGTTAAGTTTTCGTCATAACAAATAAATATTCCTTTTAATGTCCAATCTTTGAGGAAACCCCTAAAGCACCATCGCCCAGCAATTAAACAAATTGTCCTCTCTCATAATTGTTACAATAATTTACATTAGCCGGCGACACATGGCGAAAAGGTTTAATGGGCGCCTGACCGCGCCAAGATATATCAGACGTCGTTGTTTACAAGAATAACGGAGCACAGTGGCGCCGCTGGACATTGTAATGTTCCACTTGGCCCTTTACAATTTCATTCCGTAAACCTTACTTTAAAAAATGTGAAAATTTGAAGACTATGGGGTAGTTCTATGTTTTTTATTCACGTTCCCCTTTAGTGGCATGGGGGCCACCCACTCTTAAAAACTAACGGATACAGCTACAGTGTTCAAATTTTTACAGTTTAAGCATCGTTTTGATTAGGTAGTGGACCCCAGGCATCCTTCAGGATGCAACTGTACTGGGATAACACTAGGAGGATGATGATAAGCATCGTGTTGCTGTTGAACCAAAGCTATACAAATTGTCCAAAAATATTTTTATGGTTTTATAAGGGGGGCTCCCATACAACTAAAGGGGGGCGCGAAGACTAAATGTTGCCTACCCCAGCAAGTAAGGTATCGTTGAGTAGAGCTCGTTGAGTGCATAAATATAGTATTTTTTGTTTTTTTTTTAAATATTGAATAAAAAAAGGAATGAGAAGCCATTTGAATAATCATTTAAAAAAAAATCCCCCTTTAAAATCTCATTAAATATTAATCCTAGCGAAAACATTAACCTTTTTTGTAGGTACGTGTAATTTTTGCTATGGGCCACCGTTTACGAGTTTTTTACGAAATACCGAAAAAAGGGACCTTTAAATCGTGATGAGTATATTTTCACCAAAGGTAAATTAAAATGGCATAAATGGCCCCAAACGGAACTGTCCAAAATACCTCAGCCATCGTCCGGGTAGCATGCGGGCGCTCCGGGCTTGCTTCACACAGTTAATTTAAAACTCGGTATAAACAAGGGGTAGCGCTTGCGTTTTATGGCGTTTGCGAATGCAATGATGCTCTCTGCGGCCGGGGACGTATTTTATATCGCTAATTAGGTGTTAGGAGCTCTTGGGGACGTTTTGTTGTGGATATTGTGAGTGCCTATAAATATGGCGAGCTCGGGTTAAAGGCGGAATGTTTTGGTAATTTTCGTAGCATATTGTTGCATAATACATCGATGCCGTATAATATTTAAACAACGCATGATAATTAAAGAAAGTTTACGGCGAAATGAGCGATGTAAGGTTGTTTAGAGCTTAAATGGGTGTTTCACCGAACGGGAAGGCCTTTTCAACGTCATTGTCATCACTCCCGTATCTGAGTTCTTTCTGGCCTGTTAAAAAGGAAGGCGTCTAATTCAACCCACCATCTTCGTTTTGAGCTACCCAGTCTCAATCGCAGTTACGGCATATACTTGGTAAAATAATATTCATCAAAAAATAACTTCTGACAGGGATATTGAACACTGGGACAGCGTAGCCGGTCGATACTTGCACGCTTATCATATAAACCGAATCAGTTCGACAAGTCCACTCTAGTAATTACAGTACATAGTTGTATAGTTCCATTAACAGACATTTTAATACCCAACACCTAATCAACGTCCTAAATAGGTTTTTTTTTATGTTATGAAGGATGACGGAAAAGCTAATACAACACAAAATTTCACCCTTTGATACAATTGCTGCAGAATCGAGAGCAATGAGCCGTTTCATTGCATACAGTCGGCGGTCCTATCAATCATTAAAGGCTTTTTTTGAATTTAATAAAATAAAATTTGTATTTTGTCATCGGTGCTCCCTCGCGTTTTGCGCCAGGGCCGAATTTTAACTAATCAAATATTTTTTATCTGCTTCATATCAAATTTGGGTCAAACTTGGACCGCTTCATAGCTGGAACAATGCAAATATAAAAAATATACAAGTATACCAGTACAAGTTTTGACAGGTACACCTACCTAAATAATTTGTTTCTTAGTTTGTAAATGACATATATGTAAACAACGCATGATAATATTGATAATTGACAAAACTACATTTAGGTAGATATTTCAATTCCATATATTTTTTAAAAAAGCTTTTAGAGAATTTACCCCAAGTCAAATATAGGTTCGCGTCTTCCGTGCGCACCTAACTATATAAAGTTAAGTCCCGTCTATAAAGCCTAAAAGGCGCCTCCGTTTCTATAAATCGATGTATTAAAAATGTAACTTACATACACTCGTAATCATTTAACTATTGAACACAAGAAATAGTTTTTTTTGTTTCAACTGTGTTTTTTTCCATTAAAATAACCCTCCACTGCCTGTTCGCAGTCCGGCCCTGCGCCGCGAGCTGCCGCGGCAATGCAGCGCATCTGTTGCCCGCCCCGCCCCGCCCCGCATCCTCTGCGCGCTCAACACCACCTATGTTCCTAAAGCCCGGTTTACACTTCCTACGACACCTCTGCCTAGGTTTATAACAGACTAGTTTTTGCCCGCGACTTCCTCCGCGTGGAACTCGTTCATCGTGAAAAAAGTTTAATTGCTTTTTTTTATATCAGGCGCATACCTAGTTATCGCTTTTCCATACAATTTTCCACTCAATTTCATCTAAATCGGTTCAGAAGTTTAAGCGTGAAGAGGTAACAGACAGACACACTTTCGCATTTATAATATTAATATTAGTATGGATAAGTCTTTATTACCCAGGAAGTAAATTTATCACGTTATATATGTATACTTTTGCTGTTGCTATGTAGAATGATGATGACCGTAGGCACCTACGTACTAAAGTTACACAGTAATCGATCTGCGTGAAGTAAGATGTAAGTACTTACATTTATTATTACTTACGTAATATAGATTTTATTTAATTTTAAATATCTAATTAGAATGCGAAACGCCGACTCAAATGGACCCCAGTTAAAGTTAAATTATGTACCTTACGGTTTGTCGTTTGACATGAATCATATGCTGAAAAATTATAGTTCAATATTCTTAACTTACATTTAATTTAGGTACGTTTCAAATACACACATTTACGTTAAAATACATACTTACGAATGAAAACAAAGAATTCGTGAATGAGGCGAGGGAACACATTCGCTGCATAGGGCGCAACAGTCGGCGAAGACTTTATTGTCGGCGCGAGTTTGGAGCACCTCCGCCGCTCCGGACAAATATACGGAAAAGAGGAAAGCCACGAAGATGGCGGAATTTGGCTTGAATTATATCAAAGAAATAAGCCAGATTTTCAATTCCAGGCGTATTTAACCGACTCGCTCGCTCGCGAATGTTAGCTCGATAAGCCCAGTATGTACCCTTACCATGAGTTTGCAATGTTTGCATTACCGCACTCGCTAGCGACTGCGTAAACGATTTAGTATGGCGATTCTTACGTTTTCTTACTTTTGTCCACACTAAATGGTTTATGCAGTCGCTAGCGAGTACGGAAATGCAAACATTGCAAACTCATGGTAAGGGTACTGCTCGTAGCCCGAAACTATTTTCGTACCTTAAACTTGCGAAAAACGGCACGACAAATGGCTTTTGTCGAAAGGGGTCATGAATGTGAAACTACAATAGAATACAATACAAATACTCTTTATGCACACCTCAAAAAAGAACACAGTACAGAACATTGAGCTTAAAGTAGAGGTAAACAACAGGCAGTCTTATCGCTGAAGGGCGAACGATCTCTTCCAGACAACCTTTGGGTAGCGGAGAACTGAGTAGGTGGCAAACCGATATATGGATTTTAAGTAAATACCATGACTATGTTTTTAATTATCGTATTTGGATTATTTTCCCGAGGTACTTACAGTATAGATATCAGTATATACCAGTGGCGGAGCGTCCATACAACTCGATTCCCACCGGCTTGCCTAATTTCCAGCCAGTCCAGTTATTTTACTAAGGCTCATGAAGAATAGGAAAAGCCAAGTATTTCCGGCTTCCCTAAGAATATTTTTGACGCGCCGCCACTGGTATATACCCAGTGGTACTTCATCAAATATATTTAATGGAATTTTTGGTTAGTTAAATTTCAGATACTTAGGTTGCGTTCAAAATTCTATTACCTACTGGCGTTATTCGCGAATTCGAGCAGTTTTCTGGCCACCGCCGGGAAGCGCCCCTCTCGAAGTAACTGTGCACCTGCAATTTTAGAGTTCTCGTTCCTCGATCTCAGGTTAGCAGGTCTTTAAAATCTATAGAGGATTAACTACTACATGGGGGCGTTTCCCAAAATTAATACGGAATATAATTTAAAGTCAAATCAACAACTTTTTATGAGACATTGGAATCGATCTGAGTTTGTAGGGTAGGTAATACAGGCACGTAACCACAACAGTTTTCTATGATAAAACATTTTTATTGATTTAAATGTGATAAAAAAATCTTCAAAATAGCATCATTATTTCTAATGCAAGATTGCTACAATGTAGTTTGCCGCGAATGCTTGTATTGAGAGCCGAGCTAGCGAAGGATCGTAAGATAAACAACATTGTATAATCAAAATAAGATTGAACGACGAGCGAAGCGATAGTGGTTCAAAAGTACAATTCTGAGCGTAGCCACTAGCCAGGCTTTCAAGACACGAAACATTGCTGACCAGCGAAACAACTTTTCACCTCACCACCACGATGAAAATAAGTTCATGAATAATGCAAGTTATGCAAGTCGTAGTTAAGTAGGTAAAACTTTATTGCACATAAAAAGATCATTTATTTCTTCCTGTTATTTATTTGTAAGTACTACATATACTTATTAAGCTAAAATTGTATTTCTCTTTTTTTGCATGTGAATATTTTTAAGTAATTGTAAGCCCCTCTTTGCCTGCTCAGGTTTCCTAGCTCAGGCACGTACTAGTATTTCCTTTTAAAAATCTCGGAGTATAAAGCCCGATTATTTGAGAGGCGTGCATGGGAATTTAGATCCAACACGTAAAGGCTCCTTGGAGAAGAAGTTTAGATACTGTGCTGTACGCCTGCTAGAACCCATTCACGGGTACAACGGTAGATACCCGTGCACCGGACCTGGTTGGAACTATTGATGGTGATGTTTTTTTTTTTTTTATACTACGTCGGAGGCAAACAAGCTGACAGCCCACCTGATGGTAAGTGGTTACTGCCGCCTATAGACGCTTGCAGCACCAGAGGCGTCACTCACGCGTTGCTGACCCATAAGAACCCTTTTCGCGCCTTTTTTGAAGAGCCCCATGCTGTAGCCCATTGGGAATACCTCGGCAGGAAGCTCATTCCACAACCTGAGTGTTCTCGGTATAAAGCACCTGTTGAATCGCACTGTACGAGAACGCAGTGGCTCTAAGGTGTGGGGATGAGCTCGCTGCCGATGGCGAGCGGTGCGGTGATGAAAGGTGGCCGTGGGCATCATGGAAAGAATACTCATTTATATAGGTGAAATTTATTTGGACAGTAGAATTGGACTATTGCAAAGAAGTCGGGACACCTGCCATATCATTTTACAAAAACAAAAGCTATCTAGGCAGGCGGTGACTAGCCAAGCCACTCATTAGATAGACCCCTGATATAGTGCCGTGGACGGCCAAGGAGCAACACGCAACGGTGTGTTCAGTTGTGTAAAACGGCAAACGTATTGAATAAGGAAAGTTCTTGGTTAGTACCTACTCGATGAGTGATTAGTAAAGATAGTTGCTATTTATATGTTAAATTTTCAGATCACTGTGCGGTAAAGACATAATAACGTGGGTATTACTGATTTGGCTGCTGTAGTGTTACAGAGTAGTTTCTGGTAATGTCCCCAAGCAACATAATAATTGCTTAATTACATTTAAGAGGCCTTACAAGATTTAATTTTTTTTGATTTCAAATTGTGACAAAAGTATTGATAATACTAATAAAAAGATTATAGGATACGACGATATTAGTAAAGTTTTAGATAGTAACATTGCCCTTTTTTGATTTTATTGTGTGTAGTAGAATTTAAGCGGAAAAAAGCAGTTTTTAGCTCGAAAACAGTCGATTTGGACTGAAGTTTGAAACGAAATATCTTAATGAAAATGGCAAGAAATATATTAAAATTTATGTAATTAGGTCGCAATAGTCCTGTTCTACATAGTAACATTGATAAAATTTCAAGAAACTTGGCAAATAAACAGAAAATGGCCTTAATAGGTGAGCATTTTTTACCTTATAAGGAACCTTAAGTCATTTTGAGTTACCCTGCAAGTCCTGCAACCATTACCGAAATGATTTACCGATCAAGGATACGTTGCTCACAACAAATTGCCACTCTTTAGCATTAAATTTATTCGTAATCCCATGATTACGATTTTTACTGCCATCAGTAAAAAATATCGAAATATCAGCAGCGACCTTGTCTCGCTGGAAGCGTTAAGCAGAAAACACTCAGGTTAACATTTATTTTATATCCACAGAACGTATATAATCAAACCAACGCCCAAATTTTGATGTGGAACATCAGATAGATATTTATTATTTTTTTATATTTAATTACCTACATATAGCATAGCACGATCTTGTGTATGTCCGAAATATTCCTCCTTCTCGCATTTACATACATACTCCTTGGTAAGATGACGAATCTCTGAAGAAGTCTTTCGTTCAAGCACAGGCAAGCTAATCTGGCCTCCACAAAGTCGTGGTTGTTGTGGTGGTTAAATGGTTTAATAATAAGTGGAAGAAGTTCTCGAAGAATCTCTCTCTTAGAATCGAGCCCTCAGAAGCGTACAATACTCTAACGCAGTGTTTAAATACGCAACAATAGAACATGCACTGGTATGGTGGGGTCATAAATTCAAAGAAGTTGTGTCACAAATTTCTAAATAAAGAAAAAATTTAAGCTTTTTTTTGTTTTCTTTTTTATTAGTAATGGGATTGCTCTTGGCCAGCATCTAGCCAGGGGGCAAAGACGAGGCCGATGGTGAAGCGAGCTCACCCAGAAAATGCTTTAGGAAAATGTGTCAGACGAAGGTCGAATCAGGTTTTCCTTAAATTACGATAACGTCTTACGATACGACGCCTTCGTGGTACTAGTGTGGATTATATTCCTTTACATGCACATACATATAGGGCCGTACTCGGAACTTATAATTTAAATATTGTAATGCTGCCACGCTCAGCCGGCTCGTATTATTGCAAACTGTAATACAAAGTACAAAAAAGGGTTATTTTCTCAAATTGTGAAGCGCGCGTCGGTCGAACGCTGGGCCGAAATAATGATTGATGGTGGCAAATAAGCGGTTGCCGCGGGTATAAAAAGCGGAGGCCTTGCAGGCTGGTGCACTGACCCTGGTGCAGCGATGCACCCGTGCAAGTACGGATATATAGTACAGTCAGCAACAGGAGTAACTACGCATATGAAGAGGTCAAAAGTCTTTATATTATAAGGCAATAAAGCTTTTCATCCACTTCGTAGAAAACTTCAAGTCAAAATCAGTTATAAAACTATTAGGCTTTATGCTCTGGAATTTAAAAGCAGTAAAAAAGCTTAGGTACACTTTAGTTAACCCGCGGGGGTGTGACAATGCATTGTCAAATCTATGTAGTTTGGATTATATTTGTTACTCAATCACGCAAAAACGGCTAAACGGAGTATGATGAAATTTTATATACGGATGTATATCCTGGATTAACATATACTATAGCTGTAGGATAGTTTTCATACCGAAAATAATCCCTCCAAGGGATAAAATAGGGAGTAGAAGTTTATTACTCGGATGATATCAACAAAAGGTAGTTTATTACTACGCGATACATCACGTACCTAGGCATAATTAAATTTATTATTTCACTGTTTAGATGTGTTTTTCGCGAGAAAGCTCCCAGCAGTTCTCCGAAGATTCGGTTCAGAGTGATTGATTGAATCTTCACCATTGCATTGACCAGCGATTGTGCAAAATAATCTTTAATTATTTCCAGTCTCAATTAATCAATGAAAGTAATTAATTCCAGCGGTAGCTGCGTAGAGCAGGTAGCGCCGCCGACAGGTGGGCGCAAATCGACAGGAAACGCAAGCTAATTGCAACACCGACAGGAAGAACGGGAAAACGCAGCACAGGTCACCTGCCTTCGTCTTACAGTTACATTTTTTTGAGGATTAGGCACAACACATCACTGGAAACAATGGCAGCGACAAGGGCCCGACATTACTGTTGATGTATTAGCATCAAGATAAAGTCTCCCGAACCCCGTGTTACAAGTAGTGTAGGTGCAGTGTACAGTGTTGTACAACACACAAAAAAATATTATTAACTCATCTTTTGTGCTCATCATGTGGTTGTGACTTGTGATTAATTTTGACAAACACTTGAGATTAAAACCTCAGGAGGTTAAAGTGTTAGTCAACGGAGTAACCAGCAGTGTAATTGCGTAACTTTACGAACGCGTCATCATTAGATAAAAATTACAGTTGTTATGATGCCCTAATGTTCATTTCCTTGAGACCCAGTAGATGGCAATCCCAGATAAGAAAAAAATCCGTTGAAGGTGATTAACATGTATAATGTTAATTCTTAGTGCTCGACATTCGACACATTACCTACTTGACAGTCTTGACACCGTGAATAGAAGGAAAACAGATTAGAATAATGTTTCTCTGCAAGTGCATCTGCTAAGTAAGGTAAAAAGGCTCAAAATATTAAATAATGTGACGACATTGATATGTAATACGGATATCCCCACAACGATTTCTCCATCTTAGCCTAAGAGCGGTACGGTTGCGCTGTATGAATTTTGAACATTAATTCATAACAGCTACTTTTTTTGCACCAAAAAATTTGTTAAATCAATTAGATTAGGTATTCTTTAATAAAACACGTAGTCCACCAACGTGACTGTAGAAAATATTAAAAAATAATCTATAAAAAATCCTTAAAAATCGGGCGAAAATGGTATAAGCATTTACTTACTTTATGACATACTATATATATTTATATTCTTTGTGATACATGAAAAATCAACCGATTTTTGTTAAGGCAACATCGTAATATAATAATTTTTAATACAGAAATATATAAAATTCAATTACGGCTATGGTATATAAGCTAACATTACAGTTATGGTTTATATATATCTTTCTTATATGTATTGACCCTTTTTATACTGAAGCTACCCAAAATATCTGGAGCTTTATTTTCTTTGAAAAAGTCTTGTGAAATTAATATATAAGCCAAACTCACTACGTTGACTTTTCATGAAGGCCACATTGAAGAAGGTGTAATGCTAATGAACCCTATAAATACCTATTAAGTGATTTCAAATGCATCTTCATTAATAGTAGGCGCGAGAGGGGCATACGCGGGGTGAGCGGAGGTGTGCAGCACAGCGAGAGGCGCGCGGGTGGGTGACAAGCAAGTGTGTGTGTAGGTACTTTACTTTTATCGGCGGCTTCGGTGCGGCCCTAAGCTTTATGTTCTATTAGGTATATGTACATAGTGTAATTTAAACAACTTATTATTAGGTTCAATAGTAGCTATGAAGTATGAATTAAAAATTAAAACTAAGTCATTTAATAACTTTAAATTTTGTATATAATCTGACATCTAAAACGGCTCAAAACCGCCAAAATGATTTTCAAATAGATATAATTTATCGATTAAGAAATCACGCTTTGTGTACAACCTAACCTACACGCCTATAATAAAAGTCCGCTCATCCGGTGCATTCGTAGGTGTAGGTAGGTACTGAACAACTACGCTGTCGGCCGGACGGTATGTATATTGAGACCATATATTCGTGACTCGTACTTTGCACACACTTTATTAACAGTACAGTTGAAGACATAAATTAGGTATACATAAAAAGTAGAACATGTATACGTATCGGCATAAATTCTTAGAAAGATGATGCCACGCTAAATTATGCCTTATAGGGACGCTTAGAAGTAGGTATTCGTTACTTCGCACGCCGCGCAGGTCGAAGCCCTTCGCGATCTTGAATTACATAGACGGCTCGGTGTTGCGTAAATAAGTATGTCTTGATTCAACTTCAACAAGTAAATAGGATGACAAATGTATTCGTTTTTTTAAATATTACATCGTGATAATTATTTTATATAAGTAGTATAGAATAGATACGCGGCACACGCATGTTTTATAAAGATCATATCACGGTAAAAGTCACCAACCAGAGATAATAAGGGCTACAGGCGGGTGACCGCCATCCGAATTTTAAAAACGCAGATATAACAAGGAAAGTTAACTAGGTGTTTTAAAAATTTTCGTCTCCCAAAGGGTTGAAAATAGGGGTTAAATATTGTATGGGGATCAATTTTTTTTTAAATAGACAAAACTGGTTTGTTCGTTTCTGCAGTCATTTCTGTCAGTACATATCAACGCACAGCCCAAACCGCTGGCTCTAGAGATTCCAAATTTGGCACGTAGGTTCCATATATGGTCTAGGGGTGCACTAAGGAAGGAATTTTCAAAATTCGTCCCCTAAGGGGGTAAAATGGGGGTTCAAAGTTTGTATGGGGAAACAAGATTAGTCAGACTATTTTATTCAAAACTTCACAGGAGTACTCCTAACAAAATAAGTAAACACGTGTCTCCAGTTTTTTGAAAATTCAACCCCTAAAAGGGGGAAATGGGGTGACAAAGTGTGAAAATCGACAATGGGTATTGTGTATGTGGTTTATCGGGTCGCTAATTACGAAAACTACAATGATTTTAAAATCCAACGTCGCGGACATGAAATACCATCTCCCCTGTCGGGGTGAAATGGGGTTGAATTTGAAATAACTAAATATCAATATGGGTGTAGTTTTATGTTTTTTTTTTCGGACGTCAATTACGAAAACGGTATCGATTTTAAGATGTAATATTGTGGAAATGAACATTCTTTATCTAAATATATAAAAAAAGAAACTGACTGACTGACTGACATATCAACGCATAGCCCAAATCGCTGGTTTTAGAGATTCCAAATTTGGCACGTAGGTTCCTCATAAGGTCTAGCTAGGGGTACACTAAGGAAGGATTTTTCAAGATTCATCCTCTAAGGGGGTGAAATGGGGGTCCAAAGTTTGTATGGGGAAACAAGATTAGTCAGACTATTTTATTCGAAACTTCTCAGGAGTACTCCTAACAATAAATAAGTAAACACGTGTTTCCAGTTTTTTGAAAATTCAACCCCTAAAAGGAGGAAATCGGGTGACAAAGTGTGAAAATGACAATGGGAATTGTTTCTGTGGTTTATCAGGGCGCTGATTACGAAAACTACAATGATTTTAAAATCCAACGTGGCGGACATGACATACCATCTCCCCTGTCGGGGTGAAATGGGGTTGAAATTCAAATAACTAAATATCAATATGGGTGTAGTTTTATGTTTTTTTTCGGACTTCAATTACGAAAAGGAAATGAACATTCTTTATCTAAATATATAAAAAACAGGCCAAGTGCGTGTCGGGCCACGCGCAAGATAGGGTTCCGTAGTCGTCCACCCGTTACATTATGTGGACTAACAAGTTTGCAAACTTATATTTACTATGTTTTTGACAGAATTAACAACATTATCTACGGTATCAATGAAAATTGAACGAAAGTTTGCTTTTGCAAAGTACATTTCTGAAGTTCGACTATTACTCGTTAACTAGTAGTGTCTACTTAGCTGTGATAATTTTTCTTTTAAATTCATCATATATACTACTACCATGATTTTGATGTGGGGGGGGGGGGGATGTGGGGGTTTAGTCATTCTATTTTATTCAAAACTTCACAGGAGTACTCCTAACTATAGAATAAATAAATAAACACGTGTCTCCGGTTTTTTGAAAATTCAACCCCTAAAAGGGGGAAATGGGGTGACAAAGTGTGAAAATCGACAATGGGTATTGTTTCTGTAGTTTATCGGGTCGCTAATTACGAAAAATACAATGATTTTAAAATCCAACGTGGCGGACATGAAATACCATCTCCCCTGTCGGGGTGAAATGGGGTTGAAATTGAAATAACTAAGTATCATAATGGGTGTAGTTTTATGTTTTTTTTTTCGGACGTCAATTACGAAAACGGTATCGATTTTAAGATGTAATATTGTAGGAATGAACATTCTTTATCTAAATATATAAAAGGAGAAAATGACTGACTGACATATCAATTATCAACGCACAGCCCAAATCGCTGGTTCTAGAGATTACAAATTTGGCACGTAGGTTCCTTATAAGGTCTAGCTAGGCGTACACTAAGGAAGGATTTTTCAAAATTCATCCTCTAAGGGGTGAAATGGGGGTCCAAAGTTTGTATGGGGAAACAAGATTAGTCAGACTATTTTATTCGAAACTTCACAGGAGTACTCCTAACAATAAATAAGTAAACACGTGTTCCCAGTTTTTTGAAAATTCAACCCCTAAAAGGAGGAAATCGGGTGAAAAAGTGTGAAAGCCGTACCGTACTATTAAAGATACATACCACACTAGCTTTTTCCCGCGGCTTCGCCCGCGTACTAAATGTAACTTTAAACAGCCGACAAAAAAAAGATGATTTCAGTTTGAATTTGACCCAACCAGAGGTATGTATTTGTCCGCGATTATCACGCGTTTTGCTGAACCGATTTAGGTGCGGGTCGGAAAACTATTTGTTACGTTCTGGACGTTTCGGTATACGAAATTTTATGCCGCCATCGACTTACTACTACTAAGAGATTGTAGAATAGAAATGGGCTCCTATTAGGGAATAATGTACAGGGTTAAATATATACATGAAAAGGGATATGTACAAGGTAAATACAAATATACAATAGATAGGAGACACAGGAAGAGACGACAATAGAGAGATCTCTCAGGGACCGAAGTCCAATGAGAGTTGGTTGGAAGTTCTATATATGCAACTGACTTAAGAAACTTCGATAGCGCGTTGCAGAGCATGTCAGATTTGACGGTTGCCTAGCGACGCCACATCAGCCCCCCTTTGAGACGGAGGAGTCAGCGACGACGTATGAAGAGAGTGCTCAGAGTCAGCGTGGCGAGCGAGGGCTCAGAGCCAGGGTGACGAGCAGGCGAGGAGAGAAGTCGAATCGCTGGGAGTAGAGGTACCAGGCATATGTAGGAGAAATGCTAGGTGGCACACTCAGAGTAGGGAATAATGTACAGGGTTAAATATATACATGAAAAGGGATATGTACAAGGTAAATACAAATATACAATAGATAGGAGACACAGGAACAGACGACAATAGAGAGATCTCTCAGGGACCGAAGTCCAATGAGAGTTGGTTGGAAGTTCTATATATGCAACTGACTTAAGAAACTTCGATAGCGCGTTGCAGAGCATGTCAGATTTGACGGTTGCCTAGCGACGCCACAAGATTATAATTACTACTCTTGAATAAAAGTACATATCTGTCTCCCTTAAAAGAAGGAAATGTGGTCTCAAAGTCTGAAAATCAATATGGGTATTATTTTCAGACTTTGTGACCACATTTCCTCCTTTTAAGGGTTGAATTCTCAAAAACCTGAAAAACTTGTTTACTCATTACTAATCTTGTTTTCCTATACAAATTTTGACATCGTTTCACCCCTTAGGGTGTTAATTTTGAAAAATATTTTCATAGTGCGCCCCTAGACCTTATAAGGAACCTACTTGCCAAATTTGGAGTATAATCTAGAACCAGCGGTTTGGGCTGTGCGTTGATCAGTCAGTCTGTGGTAGTCAGTCAGTTTCTTCTTTAACATATTTAGAAATGTTCATGTCCACAATATTAAATCTTAAAATCGATGCGATTTTCGTAATTAACGTCCCAAAAAAACCATGAAAACGACACCCATATTGATATGTAGACATTTCAACCCCATTTCACCCCGACTGGGGAAATTGGTATTTCACGTCCGCCACGTTGGATTTTAAAATCATTGTTGTTTTCGTAATCAGCGACCCGATAAACCTTAGAAATAATACCCATTGTCGATTTTCAGACTTTGACACCACATTTCCCTCTTTTAGGGGTTGAATTTTCAATAAACCTGAAACACGTCTTCACTCATTTATTGTTAGGAGTACCCCTGTGAAGTTTCGAATAAAATAATCAAACTAATCTTGTTTCTCCATACAAACTTTGGAGCCCCAATTTACCCCCTTAGGGGATGAATTTTGAAAAATCCTTCCTTATTGCACCCTTAGACCTTATAAGGAACCTACGTGCCAAATTTGGAATCTCTTGAACCAGCGGTTTGGGCTGAGCGTTGATATGTCAGTCAGTCAATCAATCAGTCAGTCAGTTTCTTCTTTTATATATTTAGAAGAAGAAGATTATACGTAAACATCATATACTACGCAAATAAACAAAATTTCCTACGCCGCAAACAAATTTTACATAGTTACTCAAACTCAATATCATTTTAAAGGTAATGATAATGAATGAGTAGGTAAATAATAATAAAATGTCGCACTGGGCCGAGCGGCGGCCTCAAGCACGCGTGTTTTAAGTTTTAACCTGCCTACTCAATCCCTACATTCTCATCTCAGATAATCCTTAACTATAAGTCAATAAAGTCCAAATCCGATTGCAAACGTATGCTGTACATTAACGAATATAAATAATATTCGCTTAACGCAAAGTCATAGTAAGTAATAATAATAAACAGACATCGGAGCGAGGCGGCGGGGGCCGGCCGCACGCGCCGCGCGCTTGTTTCGACATGCCTACTTCCATCTCGTTGTGCGTTCTAAAATAATCCCTGATAGTAAGGCAATAAAGTCCAAATCAGATTGCACGTGTGTGCTGTAATTAAGGAAATCAACGAAAACAAATAAATGGGGTTCATTCCTATTCCATTGACATTCTCAGGGCTTAAATTAAAAGTCCACGGAAAAATTGGAACTGATATATTTTTTCTACTAATGTTAAATACGCGATTTGTAAAAAACTATTTACCAAATATTTAAATAGTTTCATTTTCAATGATAATTCTGAGAAACAGTCCTTGTTTTTCATGTGTTGCTATAAAAAGCTTATATATAATTTTCTTTTTAATAAGTTTCAGAAAAACTGAAAATACCTGTTTGATTAAATTTCTCTTATTTCCCGTTGCATATATGTTTCGATTCGGATCGAAAGCATCAAAACAGACCTAAAGATAGAAGCATTCTCAATAAAACTACTTATACCATATTTGCTGTGAAAAATCAACAGTTTTTGGGCACCATTTTTTTTATCCAACTTCCGGTGGTAGATTCGCAAATTTGAAAAATATTGATTCTTAAAATCACTTAAAAGAACCGTATAAAAAAAATTAGCCTGTTAGAGAATTTTTTCCAAAAAAAACGTATCTTTCTTAGGCTATCTTACAAAATTAGAATGGCGAAGAAATTAAAGCAAAAGGTATATATTAGGGATGTCCCCTTCTATAGATGGAATCGCGTCCCTGGCAAGATTACGAGCCGACACCGTAATTTATGACAATTTAACAGTTGACAGTCTGCGGATGCGAGCATCTGACACTAATGAGGCGCAACCCTTTGGACACATGTCGCGCTCCAAATTATACCTCACACTAGCGGTCACCGCGTTACGCCGTGGGAGTACGAAGGGTGCATCTTTCAAGGTAAATTTTATCCATGGCGGGATAACATGTCGAGCGATAATCGACGTTAAAGACGTGAGTGACCCGTTTATTATATTTCAATATACCTACATACATTAATATGTATATATATTGAAATATAAGGCAATCCTTAGTTGCTATATCTAAAAAGTCATTTATGCAAATATGAAATAAATTGCTTTATTATTTTCTTATAATTTAATATCTAAACAGCTGTAATTGCAATTTACACCATCTAAGCGTCGGTTACAATAGTAATTACAATTACTTACGGCATATTACCCTTTAATTAAGTTGCCGCGGTGAGCATTAATCACGGCACGGGCTACGATTACATCAGTTTCATTACTAGGAATGCTTATAACTTATTAAATAAGATGTTAGGTGCCGTAGAAAAAGATGGAAACTCCAGAGACAAGGTATGTGACCGCTTAGGATATTGAAAAACATATGTTATACCACTGTAATTTGAAGACGTAGGCATGATATTGCCAAATGATGCCTATAGTGCATATTACGCACTAAGATCATTTTAATTGCTGCATGGTTTGGTTAATGGTGATTGGAGGTAAGCAATTATTTTCAAAGAGCATGGAGCTATTATACCACAGTGGCGGCGCGTCAAAAATATTCTTAGGGAAGCCGGAAATAGTTTGCCTTTCTTATTCTTCATGAGCCGTACTAAAAGAACTGGTGTGGCTGAAAATTAGGCAAGCCGGTGGGAATAGAGTTGTATGGACGCTCCGCCACTGGTATACCTATACCTACCCTGGCTCCTAGCAAAGAGTTGAGCTGCGTAACGATTTGAGAAGTGTATTTCAAACCTACTTACTGGTGGTGGATATGAAAGAGCTTATAAATAACATTCATAAGAAATTACTAGAAGTTTGAAGAATTACTAGAAATTCTTGAAACTTCTATCTGCTGAAAATCATTATCATAAGTGTTTAGTTCCCAATCACGAAGGAAATTCTATCCACAACTGTCCACGTAAAATCCAACTATCCAATAGAATTATTATAAACATCATCGGCCTATATCCGTCCAAATGTTAGGCACAATCAAACAATAGATGAGAGGGAATACTAGGATTTTTTTTTTTTAATTTTACGACTGTGGCAAAAGCACACGGTCCACTGGTAGCTCTAGTATAAGTTTTTTCGAAACATTAACTAATTCGAACGCGTTTGAGTTTTGTCTCAAAATGTATGAAAGTGGTATGAAAACGTGAACAGCGCCTCTGGTGGTCACTTGTGGAAACTAAAACAGCGAGTATAATATTTGTTGCTAACCGATGAACGTATTTCAAACTCGGTGAGAGCGTTTTCATACATATTGAGACAAAACGCAAACGCGTTCGAATTAGTTAATGTTTCGAAAAAACTTATACTAGAGCTACTGATGGTAAGCAGACACCGCAGCCTATAGACGCTCGCAACTCTAAAAGAGTCACGTGCGCGTTGCCGACCCTTTATAAAACTTGTGCATCACACACAACACAGTGCATCCTCGGGAGCTCTGGCAACCTTGCTCACCTCCAGGACACAACATATGCGACATTTAAATATTAAATAATATGTTTATTTTATCCCGCTCTGGGCCAGCGTGGGGACTACTGCCCAATCCCTCTCATCTATGAGAGGAGGCCTGTGCCCAGCAGTGGGACGTAGATAGGCTGATGATGATGATGATGATGATGTTTATTTTATAGTAATTTTTAAAATTCTAATTGAATTGAAACTTTACTGTGACAGTTAACATAATTTGTAAATCATTTATACCTTGACATATTATCATTGTTTCTGACGTGTAATGTATATGATCCATTGCAAATAAATGAGTATGAGTATGAGTATGAGCATACAACATACTTGAACTAGGTATGAAAAAATCACAATTTTTTTTACTAAATTCTAAATGAAAGAGAATTGTAATAAGTTTATAAAACGTACCATGAGTCACGTCCAAGAGTGCCCAGAAGAGAGACTAATGGTGATGATGACCAAAGATGGTCTGAATCAATGCTCGTCATCGTCACTACTGCATAGTTGAAGTCCAATCACCCAATAAATATCATGTACCTATCCTTTTCTTCTTAGCTGAAAATAGAATGGCATGGAAACAGCTCGTCGACGACTCCGTCAAAGCGTTTCAGGCCGGGCGACCTTAAGTTATGAAGAACACGACGAAGAAAAGAGATCCTTTTCTTCAGAAATCTGTATGAAAAATTCAGACGCATAATTCATGGGCAGTTTGTTTGAAAATGTATCATTCGATAAAATACAAATAAATTTTATATCCGCGAATATATAATACATAATTAGTGCAGTCGTGAACCTAAAAGCTAGATATTTTATCAAACGGCGTGGCCATTTGTTTTCATACATAAAAGTCGCTTAGGTAATCAGCTCTGTAGTAAAATAATGGTCAAAACGGGTCAGGAATACCGCGGCTGATGAGCGGATCTCCGCAGAATACTTAAATAAGTTTTTAGCCTTATTTAATTATTCCATTTAAGTCTGCTCGTGAATATTCAACGGGGGATTATTAACATTTTATTTTACACAAGCGGTATCTAGGTTGTTAGGTGGTTGTTTGATAAGCTCAGCTACTGTCCTATATATGTTACTCTCTCTCTCTCTCTCTCTCTCTCTGACAGTTACTCTCCTATATAAGTACCTGTATGTTGACAACCTCCCTGTATGGGGGTCCCTATTTTTAAGCAAATAAATTATAATAAAATATGAATTATGACACTAGACTATTGTTCATGATAAGTCCTTCAAGGTCTGGCGTAAAAGGCGAGTAACAGTGTCATTGCTGGAGTCGCGTGCATTTTCCGTTGCACCGACTAACGAAGAAAACGAAGACAGACTATTGAGCCAACATAAAAGACTAGAAATAACGGGATAAAGCGTGTATATTTTGAAATCTTTGAGTCCTGCGCATAAAGCACCGAAAAGATAGCGTCCTCCGTGGAGTTTTTATTAATGGACAGAAATACCACATTATATCGGCAGATTCATAGGAAAAAAGACGTATCCTTGAGGTTATTGAAAATACAAGAGGAAATACGATGGGACAGTTGGAAAGGCATGACAATTTTATAAAGACTATAATTGCGAGGAAGATAGAAGGAAAGAGAGAAAGGAAAAGACCGTCATTTATGGACCAATCCAAGGAGAAAGTCAATGTAACGTCGTGTCTTGAGCTCAAGACAGTGGCATAGAACACAATGGAATGGAAATTAGGTGACAAGAGCTCTTAAATTTGTAATGATTATGAATATTATGATAATCGACGGATGATTGGATACCTGATTCAGAGCCTTTCTCAAAGCTAAGCCTCTTTATATACTGTTTGCCATGTGCATTTGAAAAAAATATTAAATTGACATACGTACCGTAAGAGGCATCAATGACCAGGGCCTACCTATTCATCCTACTGGAGGTAGATAATGATTATTCCCAAGGTATAAAAATAATAAATTGCGGAACCTTTTAGTCCAACAACAGCATCATAAACATCTTAGAAAATTTGCTAATCAATATATACCTACTTAGTTCTTTACTTCTGTAAGTATAGTCGAAGTTCACTACATCAAATATTGAATGACACAATTCTGACTCCAACTTTAGAAGTCCTTAAACTAGTTTATACAATGAAATAACGCGGTTAGACACTGGTTGAAAAATAAAACATAATTAGAACGTATTTTACAACGGACTTTTACTCTACCCAACATACCTAGGTATACTTTTATTAGTGTCGCAGTACTCCTCCAATATGACATAACTCCAACAACGCAACATCGTCACTTGATTTGTTGGCAAATCAAGGTCAACAAACCTTCCACAACTGAGCTAAATACGATATCCAAAAACGCTGTATCCACCAGCAGCCGCGGCTGAGCCGTACAATGGCCGAGAAAAAGTCCTAAATCGGCGTAGGGTGTAATTAAGGCGGCCACCCACCGCATCGACCTCGAGGCCTTGACCGACAACCCTAATGAGTTCACAGACGGGCCTCTTGGCCTAACCGGTGACACTGGAACTGCACCTTAACGACCCACGATTGACTTCCAGACGAGATAGCTCTATAAAACAAACTGAGAACTCCTTTGTGTTGCTGATAAATCTCGATAGCAAATGGAATATTTGCCGACGTCTGGAGTTGTGAAAAGTTTCTACCTAAAGCAGGCGCCATATTGTTGCATTGCATTTCTCATGCGATGCCCCGAAAATCAAACAACAAAAGGGAAATACCGACAAGCCGGTTACTAAAGTTTTTTACTTCATTTCAGCGACTGGCACGGCGCGCTGCGGCGGGACACGGTACGGCGTATGTAGCTACAACACTAAACTTAAAGCCTGTGTACGTAAAAGGCTTAAGTTTCACAAAACAGGTTTCCTTTAAAGACATTCTGTTTTTCAATGTAAAAGCTCGAACACGAGAGCTCCGCCTACACTTGATTTAAAATTAGAACTCTTGCGTGACAAACGCCGGTAACTTCAAATTATTATGCTCAAAAGTTAAACTTTATTCACGAGCGATAGAGCATATTATTCCGCGGTAGTTTATCTGCCGTAAGGTGGGTTGCTCCGTAAATGCTATTGGCCGAACCATGCAACGTGAAACAAACAAGAAACACAGGAGTGAAAGAGACGGCGCTACAATAAGCGCAACGCTACATGTTCGTACTCACGCAAGCGGTACAAAAAAATATAAATTTGGTTCCTTCAAGACCTAAATAGACAAAATTTTAATCTCAATCCTTATTAAAAAGGAAAAACAATTGTATTAAATTAACTCGAACTTTTAAAACTAAAACTCTAAAACGTCAACGACAAAGATGAAACATCGAAAATGCCTGAGTGCGAGGAGTAGAGATGACATAGTAAGCAAACGTTCCGCTTGGCTTCCCAAACGTAACGTCTGTGGGGCGGGTTTGTGTTACTGATCTTAACTCAACATAACAGAGATGGGTTTCAATTTTTTTGTTCCTGTGAGTTGTATCGTTTCGTTAGCCGACGCGGGCGGCGGTGGGCATGGCGGGCCGAAAGCGGTGACGATTCGTTTAGTAGACAGTTGACAGTCGCCACGCCACACTGACATTCCGATACCACTGATAACAATTATCTATTGATGAATATTTTTTACTGACACTCCCGTATGGCGTTTGGATACACGACATTGAACTCAGTGGATTTGTTGCGAGGAAGTGTTTATAGTGAAGTGTTGTGATAGTTAAAATGACTTTGGAGAAGTGTTGACTGCACTTTAGTGTGAAACTGAAATCGAATTGAAAAGTAAGTTGGTTTCTATAGTTTATTTACAGAAAGTGTTAACTTAGTTAAATGTGTATACATGTGTAATAACATTTTCCAATTGGTTTCCGTATGAATACGAGACTGTGATTGGACTAATTTGGGTGGCGTTTATTTGAAATTTAAAGCAAATAGCTGGTGTAACTACCCTCGATTTTGAAACGTAGGTAATACCTACTTGATGCTTTCGACATTGAATGAAGTTTTAGCATATTTTTTATAAGTAAGTATATTGTTTTAATGAATCAATATTTTATATTGCATTAAGTCTATATGTAAGATAATAATTTTAAGAATGTATTATACAAATTCTACATAGTTCTTTATTACCCTTACTTGAGTAGTATGAAATATACACTAGTCATCGATGACTATTTCAAACTAGCAAAATTTACATTGTGATGTAATAATAAATTACTAACAATTAAATAAGTAATAAATGAATATTAAGAAATAAGAAAACTAAATACAATTAAAGTAAGGACATTGAGTAGTTAAGTTAAATTACAGGATCAATTATGATACATCTTTAGGTACTGGAGAAAAATTCAGATTATTGAAACATTCATCAAAAAATATATGAAATCTATCGCTATTTTTAACTTAATTATCTTTGACACATACGTGTTTTGGTAACTATTTTGGTAGTATACATAATTTACATGTATTTATAATTAGACTACTTACATAATAATAAAAGCTCTATCTAAAGGTATTATAAATTCATTAGTGGTCCAATACACCTGAATACAAAGGTAAAACTTGTTCAGCTGGTGCTTTTTATTTGGTCAACCTTTGAAGTCAAATACATACATCTATCAAATAAATAGTTCTGTATAACCAGTTACCCTTTGTGTAAAATATACTTAAAATTGGGGCATGTTACTCTACAAACCTTATAGAAAAGTCGTAGGTTAGTTTTAAATACTATCGTCTTCCGACCAAAAAAAACGAACAAGAGATAACAATATCATAATGTGAACGGTAATCACCGGGCTCGGTAGATGACATTATACGGCCTACTTTATGACAGTATTTTTTTTAATATTAAGATAATTTTTTATCAAGAAAAAGTTAAACATCGCTCACCTGATGGGGTCAAAGATGTACCAATCTTTAATACCCAGTTGCATAACATATGATATGAATATGAATCTGTAAATTTGCCTAACGTTCAACGACATCGCGGTTATTAATACATTTTAGATGTGGGGTATATAATGTGTTGTCTGAAAGATTAAAGTATTATCTACTCACATGCTTTTGGTCGTTATCCGGTCCGTAAGGACAGTATAGTATAGAAAAGTATGTAAATACTACTTTTGCATCAGTCACATCCATACATCTCCTCATACAGGCTTGTCGGTTGCGGGTACTTCTGACCTTGCCTTCGCAGGCCCAGGGATATGGATCCCACAATGGTGCGGCAACTGTAGTTGACCTGACCTGGCCTTCGCAGGCCCAGGGATATGGTTCCCACAATGGTGGGGCAACTGTAGTTGACCTTACCTGGCCTTCGCAGGCCCAGGGATATGGTTCCCACAATGGTGTGGCAACTGTAGTTGACCTGACCTGGCCTTCGCAGGCCCAGGGATACGAATCCCACAATGGTGTGGCAACTGTAGTTGACCTGACCTAGCCTTCGCAGGCCCAGGGATGTGGATCCCTCAATGATGTGGCAACTGTAGTTGACCTGACCTGGCCTTCGCAGGCCCAGGGTTATGGTTCCCACAATGGTGTGGCAACTGTAGTTGACCTGATCTAGCCTTTGCAGGCCCAGGGTTATGGTTCCCACAATGGTGTGGCAACTGTAGTTGACCTGATCTGGCCTTTGCAGGCCCAGGGTTATGGTTCTCACAATGGTGCAAGTTGACAAGCGGAGTATAGGCGGTTTTTTGTGAAACAATTTAAGCTATCATTCTTAAAACCCGAAATCAAGTGACAATACTTTGCAGACGCCTGGTTGTTTTATAATATTTTGAAATTGAACCTACAAAGGATCATACATTTTTCTGCGACCATTTAATGTTTCATTTAAGTTAAGCTTAAAGTGAGCTTAAATGGTTATCCTTAGACTTACGTATAGTTTTTTTTATGAATCCCAGGATTTTTACGATTGCCACGAACATCATGACATTTTTAGTGATAGAGCAAAAAAAACTAAATATTTCAGAGTTACTGCAGTGGGGCTCAGAAATATTGACGAAAAATACAATTAAACCTTTTGACATAATGGTTTAATTGTATTTTTTGACACAATTATGGAGGAAACTTGAAAAAGTCCTTGCAAAGCAAACGTGTATTTAATGTACACAGTTCTGACAATAAAATTATCTTATCTTATCTTATCATGAACACATAACATTGCTAAAGCATCAACAAACTAAGCTAAACCGCAACTTTTGCCGCATCCTTTACCCGCCTCGACATATATAGAACCAGTGACATACACAAGCATCGGACTTCAACATATAAATAGGTACCAGACAAATGCTTAGTCTAGTCCAAATTTAAATATCTAGAGAGCAGCGAGGACCCGCCTCCGTCGCTGGGCGTCGCGTAGACACGCCCACCGCCGGCCGTGTAACGTATAGCCTAGTGTGAATATACCGCCGCCAATTGGTAAGCCATGTGTTTAGAATTGTAGACCATTTGGGTTATTGTATGGAAAATTTTCGAGAACATTCTGTCCCGACTTGACTCGCTTTGCTTTGGTAAAGTCATCCCAAACCACAAGCCTTATTGAACTTTCTATGAGGCTAGTTCCATCTGTGTAATATTGTCTCCTAATGTTTATTTATATATTCCAAAGTTACATCACTCAAAGGTTTTGTAATGCATAATCTCTCTACAAAATTCACTGCTTCTTTTCCTAAACCATTCACAGTCGTTTATCTGTACAGTCAGCATCAAAAGTAGCTTGGCATATGAAAACGTTAAAAGTCTCTATTACAAGGGAATAGGAACTTTTGACACGCTATGTTTTAGAAATGTAGATATTTGACGTTTCGTCATCTTAAAAATCAATACCGATTTTAGATTTTTTGTTAATATACGTTGTAATGAAGTGAATGTAAATGAATTAAATGCTAAGTTACATAAAATATTTTACTCAGTCAAAATCGTCTACAGTTTGTAGGTAAGTTAAGTAAAAATTTTTAGCCATGATAGGTACAACTATAACTACATTAAAAGAATATTTTATTGACAGTACCGTAAAATAGGTCAACTTTGCCCGCTTTTTCCATAAAAACGTGAATTTCTTAATTTTTCTGTACGATAGGATTATGCATTTTAAAGCCTATCGTGTTCATTTTGATCATATGCATGGCATGCGTTTGTAAGAAGAAATAATTTATAAATTACCATTTAACCCACTTTTTTAGCAATATTCATCGCGGATAAAGTTATCTGGACTTTTGCCAACAATGCCCATTTTGATTTTTGACGAAACCATGGCTCCTATATGCAGTTGAGACAAGAATCAGTCTTAGATTTTAGGTAATGATGGCGCGTAAACCTTTCGTTGCACAATATGGGTGGGCAATGTTATATGTATAGCACTTTTCCATACAAACTGAATAAATCGATTCAAAATTAGGGCTCACTTTTAGATTAAATTGTTATATGAGTGGGATTTTTGTTTATTTTTATTAATGAAGCTCTTTACAAGCAATTTATTGAAAACGTAGAATAATAATAGTTTTTGAAATCCTGCTGAAATTTTGGTTTAATTACAGTAAGAAAACTAAGGTTATACGGATACTTCTTATATGTTAAAGATCATATAATAATTAATCAATGTATTTCCTACAACCAAGAAACAAAATGAATTTCGTATTTATACGTAATTTATTTATCATTTATTTAAAAAGCATTATCCTCTTCTACTTGTGCACTCGGGTAAAATATCTCAAGATGACAACCCTGAGCTCTTTTTGGCGTTGAGCAATGTTTGAAAAATACCAGTATACATTGCCCACCTACACAATTTTTATTGTAATGCGCATTTTTGGCTCCAAATATTACAGAAATTCCCTACAGTTTATCTACAACTAGAAGTAGGACACTTTTATCTAAGGCATTTTGGATTTTCCTTAATTCACCTCAAAATATCAACACGATTTTGCCCGCGAAAAAAACACCTCACACTTGAATTTTTTTAGCAATTACCTGAGTAAAGTTATTTAAACACATGTCGCATGATCGCGCGATCATCGCGTAGTCGCGTTTGTACTCGTATTAAGACAATCCCTACGACACACCTTACTGTCATAAATATTTTTTCAACTAAAAATAGCAATGTTGCCATAGATCGTTTGTATTGTAATTTAAAGAGAAGTATTTGTATTTTTTAGTACAAGAATGAATTTGTTTATAACTAGCTTTTTGGGCAAAGATCCCCCTAGAGGCAAAGTTGGCGTATTTTACGGTACTAAATCAACGAGGATGTTTACAGATGACATGCTCAGTAGGTTATTTAACAATCTATAGGTATAACAAATGAGCCTGAAACCTATTTTCACACCACACCCAAGAAATTTTTCGTTTTTCGCAATGTATGTTATCTATCGTTATTACCCATTGCTGCATTTTTTCTAAATTGTGGAACGATTTATGAGAAAAGTATTCGTATATTTCTACATAATTTATCTGCGATTATGTGTTCGGTTTTTTAGATAAATGATAAAATTGACAACACATGCTTATGTTGAACAAGCAGTCTGCGGTAACTGATTCTGGGTTCAGAATTCAGATCATGTCATGTTATTTTCTTGACCAGTAAAGCAGCATTCTAGTCCTCAAACTTGGCAACGCATTTGTTTCCTTGGCCCAAATGTTCAACGCATATTTGGTATCAGTTACCACGCCTTAAATTGGCTGAGCTAGCTTGGTATTTTTATAGGGACCTTAGATGGCTGAAATAGACATGGGGAAAAGCGTTGCTTTTCGATCACCGTTATTGTTATTCCCGTTCCAAAAAAATCACATTGAAAAATCACCGTGACATTGTCACTTCGGTTATTTCGTGTCACGACATTTGCGTGTCGATCGTTCCCGGCAGTTACTGATATTTTTGTAAAACTGATGTTACTCTGTGACAGCGCACCGCAGTCACAGTCACAGTTAAGTAGTAACAGCGATCACGAGGCACGACGCGACGCGTCGCTTACACACTGTTCCAGTGATATCGTCGCTAAGTAACAACGTTATTTTGTAACGTTGTTACTTCGTGACAAGTCACACTCTTACTTTTTAACGGCGGATCACCGTGATTTTTTCATCGTGAAGTTATTTATCACCCACCTCTAGGCTGAAATAAATGAACTGTTATTAGTAGGTACTAATAACAGTTTATTACCTAAATACCTAGGTAGGTATTATTACCTAGGTAGCTATTACCTAAATACCAAGTTCATCAGATTACCTACCATATTTTCGATAAAACAAAACAATCAATTGCATGTCGTATTTTGGTTCCGTAAAATCGTACAAGATCGTTTTTTTATGTAAACAATTCAATTGTCTACCTATTACGGTTCATGAGATACAGCCCGCTCACTGAATGACGGACGGACAGCGGAAGCTTAATTATGAGGAACATATTAGGTTTAATCCATAAATGCCATTATGTCTAAAACTGACCTTAAAACACATCTATCCGTTTAATACCGCGTACATTTCCACAGCAGGGGCTAACTCTCACAAAACACAAACTACGCTCATACATTATGTAACGTGTGGCCTAAACACAGCACACGCTCGGCATTCAGAGCCCACACGTAGTACATAAGCGGTACATTATATAAGGCGGTCGGCTGAATGTTCGTGTCTCAGCTTGTGTTTATGCATGAGTTGATATGACTAGGTATGTTGTATTATGAATCGCGTTTGGTGTAACACAGCGGCTTGCAGAATTTCGTTGCTACTGTTGATAATTTATTAGCGGAGTTGAGCTTGATGGAAATAAGGTAAACGTCCCATTGCTCGACACCTTAATGCCTAATTGATGACACATATTGCTTATCTCTGTTATTATATAACATAAGGTGAAAGTGCCTCGTATTGAGTGAATACCTTACCATTTACGGCACGGGCAAGATTTTGTTCAGTGCTCAAAATCTTGCCCGTGTAGTGTCGAGCGAGATAGAATAGTCCCACCATACTCCCTTTCTTCCCATGGGTGTGGTAAGGGAACCGGGTTGTGGTAGTCGATCGGCAACTTGTCACTATCATATCCCATTATTCTATCTTTTAAACTTACAGTTGCTAAAATACTATGGCCCTTTTGGAAATATTTACATTATTATGAGAAATAAAATAATTTACATTCAACGTCAAACGTTACACTTTTCGTCTTTGTATAAAGAAAGAACGGACAAAAGTTTAGTGTAGGTACTTACACATTATCATTGTCAACGTCCGTAACAGCCTCTTCGTGTGTCTAAGAATGACTCTTATCTCACAGTATTGTATTTAGCTCCTTTTTATGCATAATCTGAAGTGCCAGAAAGATGCATTATCAATACACTCGGTAAGGGAGCGACATTTTCCCGTGTCGAACACTGGCACAGTTCTCAAGCCCGCCGCTGCACGGCTGCACCCCTTTGGTGATCCATCACGCTTCAATCTGAGGCGCGACACAACTTCTTACGCGTAATTACTGCCATTCGGATACAGTCTGATACAAATTTAAAATGCGAATTGTCTCCTTAAGATGTAATAAAAAAGAATTACTAAACTCATTTTATGAGGGTAATTCTAGAGTAAAATAAAGGAAAGATTGAGTAAATATCTTTGCTAGTTTTAGGAACAATACGTATAGATAATTTGTATCTCTGGGCGATTTGGTCTAGGATATAAGTAAGTATTCTTTTTATAATTGGGGTTCCTTTATTTTTAGTATTATTTTATTTTATTATAGTAGTGTTAGTGTACCTGTATACTTACATTTATGTAAGGCTTATTTAATATATAGAACCGTTAACTTATTGCTAAATAAATAATTTACCATTATAAAAGCAAAGAGTAACTACCTACATATCTGGATATTGATTGAAGATTAAAACGGTATTTAATCATAAACATTTTTGTCTTTGAATGCATGATAAACTGATTATATTTCGCACCAATTCAAATGTATGTTTTTATAGCAAATTGACGATAAATTGTATCTTTTTACAATATTTTGTAGATACGACAGTTTAACTTTAGACACTTATTTAGTTCTTCGGTTATAAAAAGAAGAGAGAGATTATTTGTTGGCAATTGTTATGTTTAGTCAGTAGGTGTACCATTCTCGTATAAATAAATTCATAACGAATATCTTGCACGATGTTTTTTCAATAGGGAGGCAATATAATTTCGCGTAAACAAACGTACTGTATTTCCTGCTATACCTCCAATGTGATCTCCACCTAAATGAATTAAATCCAACCAGCACTTTCACTCTGCGTGATCCATCACGGATCCTGATGTTCCCCCGTCATTTAAACACATCATATCGCATACCTTTGACCATAAGTTTTTGATTGAACTTATAAAATATAAGTAGGATGGAAGCTCCTAATAGTACTCGGGTTATATTCATTTGAATATTTTGTTTTTTAATCACAATTATAGTGCTGTATTCTGTGTTGCACGATTTAGTCTTGTTTTCTTTACAAATAAAACTATGTCTACATCTACAAACAAATTTTTATCTTTTATTTCACGGATACTGAAAAAATGCTGGAAGTTTAGCAGTACACAATAAAGTTAAACACTCTAAACTGAAAAAACTTTTATAACCATTTGTACTTTACCAAATTGAAGCATCTCTGTTAAAGACATTATAATTTTCAATCAAAGTAAAAAAGGTAGAGCTATTTTGCTTTATCTGTGTGAATAATATAGTTACCCAGATTTCTTAAAAATTACGTTAATTTTCACACACATTAAATCATCAAAAACTATGTTTTAACTATGTCTCCAACCTTCAAACCGCTGAAATGTAGGTATTAAATCTCTTCAGCGTACTCCAGCGCGATCCATCACCAATAGCGCACCACGCAGACATTTACGAGCACATTATGACAAATACCTTCCGCAACACACCACTTTGTCAGTAGTGCGCGTGATATTGGCCCGTAAGGTTTATTTATTGCTCCAGTTATGCATTTTACTATTGATCCGAGATTACTGTCATCAAATAGTGTTAGGGTTCTTTAGTGGCATCACAAAGGACCCTATTAAACGTTTTAAAAATTTCTCTAAAACTTCGTAAGTAACTAGTCTTTACAATATTTGTTCTGCGAAATAAAAAAATGTAGGTAGTGAAGCTATTAGCTAGTCTAGGGAGTGAAATGAAGTGACAAGTTCAAAACATGGTCGTCACATCGGATGCCCTTTGCCCAATCTAGAGGACGCTCACAAATCATATTTTTCAAGCAGGGTGTTAGCTTACCTTCTGGCTATGTCCTTAATCAAAAGATTTTCCTAAACAACACATTCCTATAAGAAACGTGGTTAGGAAACAGTTACAAGCACATCTTTGCTAACTTATAGTCTCGCAAAATCACTCAGTAAACAAAATGTATCTCGTATTGAACAATACCAATACCGTGTCTTACTAAATGATACCATAAAGTCTGTAAGAAACACAAAACACTGACTATGACAGACGATTTCCTCGCCTGACTTATATCTACATATCTCAGTCGCTGCATTACCTCATCAGACAAACGAGACGTTTTGTCTCGTATTAACATTCGCACGCGAGGCTTAGCCTGAGACAAGCATCCTACATGTCTCGGCCGATTAACATCAACGTTTGTGTTGTTACTCGCCAAAGTATGCCTAGCATTTGTGTGCAGACAGTAGCTCGGTGCTCATAATAATCTGAGATGACCCTATTGTCAAGGCATCCGAGTGCATTTCCGGATATTTTAAGCATCTGAAGAGTGCAGATATATTAGATAGTGACTGTACAAGTGGAGGTGTGAGGTTTTATGTCGTCGTTGTTTTCTTTTTGATTTCTTTTTTCTAGTAAGTAGTTAGTTACTATTTATTATCTCATGTATTTATTTACATGACCTACTTAATATTCAGATATATCCTAAACCTTCATACTCAAATTGTGCTGTGGTGTATAAATAAAATAAACACTTTTCTATCAAGAACAGTCGTGGTATAATTTTTTAATTATTATTATATGTCGCGTTGAAGAAATAAAATCGCAAATGAAGTAGTCCACAGTCCGCCATATCATATTGTTTTTATTGCAATGTCACATATCCTATGTTACTCGGGATGAGGTAAGGATTCTTCCGATACCTCACACAAGTCACACACCTCACTCCTCACTCTAAATCGGAGGCGTTGATCAATTCTGGGAACAAAGAATCTCACATACGTATACGTATACCTATATACACGAACCCTGAAAACATTATACGACTGCCCAAAAGGAGTGGAATATTTTTGGGCAGTCGTGTTTGTTAATAAAAACAATATCTGGGCAACCGAGCTTTGCTCGGCGTTTTCCCGTGCATGAGACCTAGCTAGATCAATTGCTCGTTCCCGAAAACCCCCACATACCAAATTTCATCAAAATCGTTAGAGCCGTTTCCGAGATCCCAAGAATTGCTCGTTTAAAGATATAAGATATAAACTTCAACACACTTCACTTCTGTGTCTAAGGAATAGTGTTTATCAACTAGTTTAAACGGTCGTCTACCATTTAACCGACTCAACCTCATGCATGGTTTCTCATGAACGTAACTGTTAATAATGATACTATTATCGTAAGCATCATAATCTCGCAGTAAGATTCACTCATTTGGAGTTATCATCTCTGATGTTTTAGATACATATTTATGATTTATAACGTTAAAATGGTTTTGGGATCTGAAAACATATAAGTACAAGAATACAACAATAACTTAAATAATAATAAAGCTAACTTAAATCTAAAACAGGCCCTTGAGGCATTGTACAGAGGAACGTTAAAATAATTGTTACAACCGGCACTAGTTTTAAAATGTATTAATGTAAGTTACAGTTAGGTAATACTACTTACTATTTATTTATTTAGGTTACGACAAAAGGCCCATCTTTACATATACCTTACAGAGTTTACAGACTATACTATTGTATTAGTGTTACATTTTAGTGGCACTATCGCTGAAATATGTGGAGGATGCGGAAAGCGGACAACGACGTTTAAGAAAATACTTACATTGCTTTATTACTGTGTATGCACTTTTGTTTTTGATGATGAATTTAAATCCTAGTCCTCCATAAGGATGTCCACAGAAAGACGTTACACTGCCTGTTACAAGGAATAATCCAAGGTTTGGCAATACGCGTGTAACATAGCCCGGTCGAGGTAACTCATCAGCACCTGGTGCACACTGAAATGCGCGCATTTCACGTGCGCCAAGTGCAGAGTTGACTCAACCGGGTAGTAATAGATATTTCGAGCGTCACACCATAAACAGCTTTAAAAAAAGTAAGATGAACCTTCCAATGCTTGATACCTTAATGTCCATTAGATGACACCGATCCTTCAATTCTATTATCATGAATTAAATTGAAGGTGTCTAAGTATTGGGACAATGTCATTTTAAATAGGTAGTTATGACTACTAAAATTGGTAGTAAGAACTGATAGCTGGAAAATCTTACACCCCACATTAGTATAATATAGGTTTTAACGGACCTAGAAGCCTATGATTACAGCAATGAGCAGACTGTTTGAACTTTATTTTACTAAACGGTTAAAACTCACGTATTAATTGTCACTTCGGGCGACATGTTTCGAACTCGTCGGGAGTTCTTCCTCAGGATGAGTGCGTCTGCGACCCGCGCCGATTGCACACCGCGATTGATTGTTTTAACCGTTTAGTAAAATAAATTTATAACATGTCTCACAAAAGTTTAAATTAAAGACTGTTTGAAATAATTCGCCCATAGAAGAGTTGCGGTCAGCATCTTCTGCAGTACATACATATTATAAGCCATATATAGAGCACGGGGCGGCCTCCGGACGCACGCCATTCGATTCCCCGAAGAGGAAATCGTTACGGCCGGCAAATTGGACCCTAACCACTAGTTAGAGGCCCGGACACGCAGCCAGGGGTTATTTACTTCCCATTGTACTTATTGTGAATAGAGCAAGATTTCTAACTATATTAACCAGTTCAACAATGGCAGATTCAGTGCCATTATTTACCTAGTTGCAGAACAGAAACTTGGATGACAATAATAAAATAGTAGTTTATGTCACACCAGGCCATAAAGTGCCCATTATCGCACGCTCCGCGCGCGATAAAACCCACTTCCTGGCCAGGGCGTGACATAAAATGTTGTACTTACCACGGGCGATAATAAAGAAAGCCACAGATCGCATATTTATCGCCCTTGCCTTCGGCTCGGGCGTAAGATACCTGCGATCTGAGACATTCTTTGTTTTATCGCCCTTGGTAAGTAATGTACTATTATGCAACCGGTACTTAATGCGAGGCATTCAAACACGAGTCATAATAAAGTCACACGAGTGTTTTAATGCCTTATTACGTACAGTTGCATACATTACTTTATCTACACCCATATTATACTCTAAGATGGGTTCAGTTCAGAAGCCGAAGGCAAATGACCTGCATTGCTACCAGTGCTACTGGTAACCTAATATTTATAGGTGCTAATCTAATATACAAATCAAAACAAAGATACAACATATTCATATATTATAATAATCGTATATAAAAAAATTGTATTAATACAACCTTTTTTGCACAGTAACCAAAATGGCGGAAATGGCGAAATCAGAACTGGCAACCGAAACCTGAATATTTTTTTAAAAAGCAGAGAATCCCTTTGTATGACGTTCCATGGGTGGATTGCAAAAAAATTTTACGTAACACAACGGAATATTCACAAAAATGTTATGTTGTTATACATATATCATACAAAGGAATTAATTTGTATGGGAAAAATATTTGTGTAAAGTCAAAACGTCACACAAAAGTCACACAAAGGATGCAAAACTGAGTTGGAAACGTGAATAAAAAAAACTTTACGAAATTCTAGCATTCGAATATGCAAAGCAGTTTACCCACAAACTCCATCATCCAATTATGTAAAAACAGCAGTAAGAAATAATTAAATTACCTATTTTAGGCATAACATAAAGTGGAATTACATGTGGGAAAAAACGGTCTGTCACTCTTTATCGTACTACTACGCAAAAACTAATAGAGCTATCGACACATTCGCTTGTGTTGGTAGTAAACTACTTGTAGCCCGACATAAAACTGCTATGGGTTATGGTTACATTACATTATCTATGTTAAACACAGAATTCAGCGTTACACAGCTGACGTAACACAAAGGAACGAAATGTTTCCCCGAACTTTGAAAAAATATTTTGATATAGTATGTTATGTTCGTTCTAGAAACCTAACAAACCATTTTCTAGAAATTTCATTATGTACCTACTTTAATAGACCCTTATTATTTTTTTTGGTCTGAGCTGTTTTAAACAAAGTTATGATTTTTTAAACCTCTGTTAAACACAGGACATGTACGCAATTTGTATGGGAGCACAAATACGTTTTTTTTTTCAAAAATGAGTTTTTTTTATAAATCTATCCATTACAAAATTTTAAACTTTACGAATAAGTATGAGTTAGACGACGTGAAAACATATCTGGAAAACATTCTACTCTAATAAGTACTTATTTTTTACATATTTTTGAAGTAGGAGGACAATAACACCTGTACCTGTTTTGTGTACAATAAAGTGCTTACATACATACATACATAACATTTTTTGGTATGTCTATTTTTTTGCAATTCATCCCCATATTTGAATAAAAATTATGATATTAAGGCGCAGAGGTGGGCAAGCTCTCCCCATACAAACTTTTGGCAAGTTTTTGTTCGCTTGTGTTTGCATTACACTTATGATTTTTGGTCAGTGTGCTTATTTTTCTGTTAGCCAGAACCTGGAGAAAAAATATTTTTATTTTTTATTTTTAGTATTTTTTCATTTTTTCAAGCTGAAACCTTCTACCACAAATAAGAAATTTTTCATAAAGACATTGTCTGTCATAATGCCGGTCATTGCCTATGGTTTCTGAACGCATTTTAGAGGATTTATGATATGTGTTTAGATTAAATATGATAAGTAACTTCTAATAGTCATGTATAAAACAGAACTTTTGTAGGTACCTACCTAGTTTTATTCACTTTATCTAAGTACCTACTTTTATATTTTCCAAAATATTAATTATGTGATTCACAGCATAATTACTCTACTGCTAATGTAGCCCACTCATTAAAAGCTGGACATTTTGAAAATGCCTAACCTTAACTGAGGCAACAAGTAGAGCAGGCGAATGTTCGGCATTCCGGCCGATTGTTCGGTTCAACTGCCGAATATTTACCGAACTGTTCACTTTGAAAATTAACAAAAATTTTACCACTAAATTGATCAGTTTCAGAACAGTTGATGAAGGTATTACATGGAAACCAATACTTAGTTTGGAAGAATTTTCGTTTCAGCAAAAGCTGGACCGAATATATGGCAAAATGTTCGTATTTCGTGAATCTCGTATTCGCCGAATCTCTAACAAGAAGGCTTATCCAGAAATCACGTGGGTCGAAAGGGGGGAGGGGGTTACGAAAACCTCACTACTGATCACGGGGGGGTACAAGGAAACCTCACGTGTATTTTTTACTGCACCTACAATACCGAGAAATGATATCTATACATAATCTCTCCTAGCCGTTTGCCGGAAATGATATCTACTCATATAGCGTTTCCTTAAAAGATAGGAGAAATTACACAATCAGGTTTGCATAACGCATATACCTACCAAAATAAGCACAAGATTAACGAATATACTTCATTTACTTAAAAAAAATCATAAGTGGTGATAAATTCAAAAAATACACGTGAGTTTTCGTGGGGGGAGGGGGTCGTCTAGAACCTCACCAAAGATCACCAAGGGGGTTGGGGGGGGCTCTAAAAGTGGCCCAAAAAACCTCGCGTGATTTCTGGATAAACCCTAAGAGAAGTGTTATACTAAAACTGTCCACCCCTGTTCGCGCTTTACTCGTCCTTAAAAGTTACTTTTAGGTTATAAAATCTATGGAAATTACAGATGTCAGGGATGATTTCTTATCAGCCGGGGACTGTGGAGGCTCTGTTCTGTTAATGAGAGACCGTGACATGATGATCTGTTTCATTTTATTATTGAAAGTGCATTGACAGCTGTAGTAAATACAGCTATGATAAACTACGTAATGTCATCGAGATGGCAAAATATCGGCGATGTCGTGCGAAATCAGATTTGTATTGGTTTAGGTTGGAGAGATATTTAAACGGCATATAACATATATACTAAAACAAAGTCAAGGTTAAATTCTAGCTTCATATTTCAATAAGCCTGAATGTTTTTTTTTATATTTCCATATAAAGGTTACACCTACTTTACCTGTTAAACGGTCTTGTGTTTGCCTTTTTTTACACTGAAAAATATTTTTCTAATATAATCGGAAACGTTTCTTTAACACGTAGGCACCCTTTTAGGGCGCGGACGTGTGGCGTCGCTTTTATGGTCCGCAACTGGTGGACACCCTACCCGGCCTAGATGTAAACTCGAAAACGTCCGCGATTCCCCGCGCCACGGCTCCCAGACCGAATGTCAATTAAAATTCAAACCGCGTTCGAAATACGATTTTTTCCACTGGAATTTGCGGCGCGCCCGAGAGAAATGGCGGGAACGCACTTTTGTTTTATTTTATTTTTGAAAATGGAACGGCTGGCGGTTAAACCTATTTTAATGCGTATGGGTTGCTCTGTGTTTTGAATTAAAATTTCCCGTTTGTGCTCCGCATGAGAACGAGCAATGAAATGTGATATCCTTTTTTATTATGCGAATCTGCTGCATGTTATTTGACAGAGTCTAAGTAGGTAGTTGATAAAAGTCAGGTAACAGTTTTCGATATATTTTAGCAGGAAAACTCTTCTCAACCCTGTCAGCTATGCTCGGGTAAAGGTAAAATAATTCCCTCGGAAGAATCCTTGCCTTGCCTCAAACATTTCTATTTGCATAGCTAGGCTGTCTTAAATTTGGAGATCCCTCTTGTCTCGCGACGGGGTGCAGATTTTACGCCGCGTTTCACTTTTCCTGAATTCCCTCGGGGGGCCTTTAAAAACGCATAAAAACGAGAGCAGAGCCTACTTATGAATTTGTTTATGGCGCCATTTTAGAGACGTGTAGTGTAAAATCTGGTAGCTTATGAAACGGTCGTATGCCTAATTTTATGAGAAGTTTAATCTGAGGTAAAGTGAACACAAAATAAGACTTGCAATGATTAGCTACCTACTGTCACAAAATTTAAAAATAATATTCTTATAAGCCCGTATCGCATGTGGTTGCTATGCAAGGTACATATTAGAAAAACCATACACAGTGTTGGTACTTAGTAAATGAAAACGTATGGTGTAAATGAAAAACTCTTTTACGACATTGTAAACGCGTGTTGTTGGCGACCACAACCTGTAACTGTAACATTCAGGCGAAGGTCACACCTGCGTCAAATGTCCATGCGTAACACGATTTAGATAAACTCACGCATTGACCCATCATGCGGTTACCAGTTCATAACAATTTTAATAACTTTATTGTTGTCTCGTTGCTATACGCTTCATGATGTTTACTGCAACAATAAACAATTTCGGGCACTCATTACGCGAGAGTTCATCACGACGTCAAATGCTCAAATTATTCGACACAGGCCACGTAATGACGAGCGTCCGCGAATAATTGCAGAATAACCGCGAACAGCCTCCTGGCCACGTTTAATTTCACAATTTGCGTCTATCAGACTAAGCCTTATGCCGTACTTAACAGCATTACTTATTCAGTGCTCGTTCCGTAAAAAGTAATCCCAACAACTCCTGATGACTATCTCAATTAATTATCTCCTTTTGTCTACGCCAAATGAAATATTTTAAGTAATATAAAAGCTTGGGTAAAGAGGACACGAGGTAAAATATCATAAATGCACTTGGCATTCTTACATCACAAGTGCTCTTAAATGAATAACTAGCATTGTCTTTTACAGATACGATGACGCTGCTGTTGAAACATAGCACGATAGTTTCACGGAGCAGTTATACCAGTTCCAATGCGTAAGCGAAAATGTTAACGCATGAGGCGAAACGGAAGGCAGAGTCGTCTCGTGAATGATCGCGCATTGGCTGTTACACGTCACCGGCACCGGCAGCGATGCAAGAGATATGCAACACCGCGCTGCCGCTGGACAGTAACCCGCTCGTGCGCAAGATAAAATGCGAAGAGTTCCCCGCCATCAGAGGGAAGCAGGCCGTCAGAGGCATGGGGGTACGCGATGAGATGGAGGAGGAGTTCGCGGTGAAGAGCAGGAGTACGCCGCCTATGGGGCCCGCACCCGACCGCATGGAGCACGGCGGCAACGGCTTCTGGCTGGCCGCCGTGACCGCCGCCGGTGCGCCGCACCCCATGCTCGAGACCTGCACGGAGACCGGCTTCATCAACAGCCAGCCGTCCATGGCTGAGTTCATGACCGCGCTGCCGCAGCTCGGCGGCGGCGAGCTCAGCCCACAGCACACCCCGCCCGGCTACGCGCCCGACCTGCCCTCCCCGGGCGGCGGCCTCAACGTCCCCGAATACCCGTGGATGAAGGAGAAAAAAACCACCAGAAAAAACAGCCAACAAGGTTAGTAACATTTGCATTGTTTTACAGTGTTTAGGAGAACCATTGCATCGCTGCGCACCATCGCGTTGCGGCGGTCACTTAACAACGAAATGGCTCCTCGACGTTTCGTTTCGTAAGCGCCTAACTGCCGCGTGAATAACTACTTCGGAATTATTATTGTGCCTTTCAACGGCAGCAAAAATGGCCATTCAACCATTGTGTTCTGGTTCACGGTCCCAGAGTTTCTTTAATGAACATCAAATTACTCTGAAATATATTGAATTGTGAGGCTTAAGACTTTTTGTGTGGGTAACTGTTCGGTGGGAGTGGTGTCCCGGCTGCGCGGGCGCCGGCGGGGCATTATCCGAGCCAGCGACCCGCCACCGACTCCTCTAACGGAACGGAACTCGACATGCACTATAACCACAAATTATAAGTGAGAACTTTTTAGATCATAATTTACATGCTGACAACTCATATAACATGCTATCTTGGTATGTAGGATTTATGTCGCTTTGCTAATGATGTCTTAAAAAAACAGAAAGACATGAGTCATCTGAATTTCTTCGGGCTAAATTGACTAGTCGCGTCATATATATGGCCTCCATCAATTCAGACTAGACCATAGCGTACCGTTACCTCGTGGCACGGATTTGGCTATAACTTTACACAGCTTTGTTAAGAGCAGTTTCGTTTTTTATATGGTATTTTAGCACAATTAGTGTAACAATAGCCTAAAGCAAAGACGGAATGACCCCAAATTTGTCGTCGGGACAAACGGCGGGTCAGAACAAAGCGGGATGGGATGATCCATCATCATGAGTCGGGCGCGCCTGGGAACGGGCCTCACCTGAGGCCGATACATCATGCTCTACATGCGGCAAATTGCAGCTCCTGTGTCAATCGCGGCGGGAACATTTAATATTGGGGTCATGTCACTACATCAAATCTGAGAAAATTGACTTCGAGACTTGCGTACTTCGAGGTGCAGCAAATCGATGTTCGGAAATTATTTATGGACACCCATTTCGTGCATTATTCTTCTGTTTCTTCGTTGGTCCTTCGATCTATCTAACCATAATATGTTAGTATAAACCGTAGTAGATCGCTGTGTTTATATTTTGACTAACTTCATATTAGCATTCCTCAATTATTTAGTTAAATATCAAAAAAAATTGTTAAACCCTGTAACGTTAGCGTGCCAGCATCACGTGATTGGTCAACGCCATCAATAAGGATGGATTGTGGATGCCTACTCTTTTTAACCTATATCTAATTTTATTTTGAACGCATTCAATTTCTAATCAAACCATGAAACATAAGCAATACTGAAGTTATCTATTCATAAGTACAACAAGTTACATGTTATACAGGGTTGACGAACACTTACGTCCTTTCAAGACAGATTAGTTAATGGTTAACGCGATTAACGCTGAGAGCATCTATGCTGTTCACAACTAGCTTCACCTCACATCACCGCTCACTCTAGTATATTTTGATACCGGGGCCAGAATTAGTAACAAGTAATCAGAGGCCTGACTTAAACTGGTTCGCCGGAGGTTAGGTGAGGGCAATGTGAATGTGTGCCCAGAAGCGGTGCCCCCCGCTGGCCGCAGTGGGGGGCCTCTCTGAACAAAGTGTTAACACTGCGTCCGGCCGAAGCTGACAACTATGTGATGATTATAAGATTACTTTTTGTTAGACACATGTATGTGTTGCGGCAGCCAATTCAGTAATTTTAGGGGTTCAACCTCGGAATGAGAGATAAATCTTAAAAACTCTCTAAAAATCTTAATCTAAAAATTAAGTACTCTACAATTTGTTAATAGATGTCGGAGTTATAGAAACTGAGATAATCGCGAAAAACCGAAAATTGTGACCTTTGACCTTGAATAACTTGCGAAGCATACCTACATGACATTTACGGTGATTTTTAAGGCAGCTTACCTATAGAACGCCAAAATGAAGGTGTATACAAGTTTCCAGCTTATTATCTCTCATTCCGAGGTTGACCCGTTTTACATTAGCTCGCAACTGTCGAATTTCTATGGAAATAACCTAAGGTAAAGTGTAGGAAAAGACACGGCATATGTCAACAAGCAAAATATGTATAGTAAAATATATATTATAAAAAAAATATTTGAACAAATAAATGTAATGGGACAATCTTACAAAAATCGAAGTGACCCCATAAGTACGCATACTCATTATGAGTCTTTGTGGTAAGATCAGTAAGGATTGTGTTATGATTACTAGACAAGGATATATTTAATAGATATAAATACTTCAATGGATTTAATTAAAGACAATAAATAGAGTTAGTTCGGCATCCCTCTTATTAGTATAAGTACGAGTATATTATTAAAATCAATATGCATTTCACGGATTCCCTTACCTTAAATGTTTATAAGCAAACTTTATACTTTATACTGAGATAGTGGGGCCGTGAACTGGGGGTAATCAGTCACTGTCGGCGCTATCGAGCGATGCACGCGGTCGGGGCACGGAGCGCGCGGAAGCGGAAGCGTAAGCAAGCGCGGCAGAAGAATCAATTCCGAGAGCTTGGAGGCTATACTTCACGGGTATGGTAGGGGCGTGGCAGGTATCAATAAAAGATGCCATTTCTGTAAAAAATAAAACATAGGTAAAATTTTCACAATAAATTTTGCTATCCGAGTAAATAATAAGTAACGTGTGGATAATCGGGAGCTGAGTGGCGCTCGTGGTTTGGCGGTGCGGGGGAACGGGGCTTATTGCCGCCTCCCTTAGAGCATTTAGGAACTGGAGACGCCATTGATATACCCCTCTGCCAAAGGTATAGGAGAAAAATCTGCCACGTTATTAAAAACTACTTCATTAATCGATTTTACGTCAGTCTCAAAATCGTTCCCGGCGTGTGAAGAGCTACGTCAAAATGCCTTTATGTGCTGTTTTCGGATGCAAAAAATGCTCAAATTTACTGTTTTGAATGTGCGTGCATGATTGTTTTAGTGTAGGTGCGTAGTAATGGGAGAATGTTTTGCAAGGAGTTAAGGCGTCTTCTGTCTTTAATGCTCTAAGCCGCCTCCTACACAGCGCGCAATAGCAAAGTATCCATCCACAAACGCATAACTTATTAGGATAACTTTCAGCTGCTGTTTCTGAATATTTTACTGAAAGAAAAGACACGTATATTTTTATTTTTCGCTAAGGAAACCACTGTGAAAGTTTGATCGGTCAATAAAATTTCACCCTGTATTTTATATCGTCCGCATAAAAATTAACCAACTCGAACGCGTTAACTGGCTGTACAGTTAGCCAAAATACGCATATTATTATTATTAATATTTTCACAGAAACACGCTAACAAAGAAATCGTAGCGTTAGTGCTCATCACATTCCTGTGTAAACTTTGGTTCACCCTGTGTTCTGAATATTCTTTCAAACCGCTCCGAGTAAGGCCACATCCTCTATGCAGCTCGGAGCTTTGTGCCCCCGCTCTAAACTTAGATATTGGATTTACCAAGTTTTGACTGATTCCGTTAAGTGACAGCTCCCCGTCTATTCCACCCGTTTCCGCGCTGCATATCCGGCGGCACATTTGCGTCTCTTTGATATTTTAAAACTCACAGATTTCTTCCTTCTATATAAACATGGTGCAAAGATTTGGAAATCCCTGCCAGCGTCTGTATTTCCGAGATCATATAACCTGGACCTTTTTAACGCACGAGTGAATAGGCGTCTTCTGGGTGAGCTCGCTGCACCGTCGGCCTCATCTTTGCCCCCTGGCTAGAAGCTGGCTAAGAGCATTCCCATTTTTAATTTTTAAAAAACCTGCATAAACTTATACACAAATATGTTACAAGCCGACTTGCTTGTCCACTACTAGACACATTTGCTACATTTTTATAGTACAGTCAGCATCAAAAGTAGCTTGACATATCTTCCTTTGTAATAAAGACTTTTGACGCCTTGGAACGAAACTGGGTCCTGTAACACAGGGTTTTCCTAGCTCAGGACACAGGGTCGTGATTTATATTGTAGTGATGCTCTTATACAATAAACTTTTTTCATTTTTTTTTTTCACTTCATATGTGTCGCTACCTAAGCATCATCAAATATATCACCATGATTAGACGTATTGTGAAAAGTTACTTGCATTGCCTAGTTAGCATGATATATGTAGTGTTTATGTCGGATGTATATATAGTTCGTCCCTTTCACACTTGCATGCTTACTTGCTAGTGAAGTACAAATGCTATATGTCCGACGTATACTAAGCAAAGCAAGAATGCAAGTAACTTTTACATAAGTGAATGTTTAAATACAGACAGCTTCTATGTAGCTGGGCCAGGCAGCAACGACCTGACACGACACTCCGAATTGCTTCTAATGAGAAAAAGAATGACACATCTGTATTCTTTTTTTTTAAACTCGTTTATAAGAATTAGGAACCCTACTAAAATCTAAATCAAAACCACGAACCAGTTCTATGAAAACCGCATTTCCTGTTAAAGTTTCCCATCGCTGCTCGGCATTTTTTCCCTCACCTATTCGACTGCAGCTAAAACAAATCGTCGTGGACCACGCCTCCGCCCATCTCGCGTCGGAATTAAAACGCCCTGCCACGATCGATCATTCCGATTCTTTAATACAATTCCGTGTACTTCTGCACTGTCTCAATTTGTTCGGCTTGTTTGATGTCTGACGCAAGATGTTCTATCAAATGATACGTCGCGTTGATACAGCTGTCGGTTATTAGATCCAAAATTATTCGTTTAAGAACGGCAATTGACTCACATATTATTGTTAATATTGTAATCTATTGTATATTGTGTTGTATTAATAAATTATCTTTTATAAATTATGACTTATCATAATTTATAGAGCTTTATTTTTAGAGTTACGTAATTCAAAAAATTACTCGCCTAGTGTTATATAATATGACACCTTCACTTTTAAAGCTGCAAGTTAGCAAACTGAGCAATGTCGTAATATAAGTACTTTTTTTTAATTATGCATACAAAAAATTCATCAGCCACCATTCTAGCAGGTTGTTTTAAACTGGTTGAAATCAAAACTCAGAAAACATTTGTGGTTTGCTTTAGCACCTCTATAATATTACATTCAGATGCGAAATATTACTGAGTCTCCTGACGACCGGCATCCTACATATATGTAGTACTACATAATAGGCCCCAATCAAGTTTAGACTCTTTATCAAGTTGACAGAGTAAAGTTATTCCGGCAAATTTTGATACCCAATCGTCAAGAGGATAATGTACAGAGCCGGAAAAAACGTATGGCAACATAAACATGCAACATTATAGTGAGTTCTCCGTTCTATATTAGGTTAAATTCAGTACCATAATAGATATGAAGGGTATCAAAGATTTTAAATAAGTAGTAGAATACATAAACACGTCACAGAGATCGCGTGCGTCCCCAATTAGACTCTGTCTGTAACTAAACAACTGAAATATTCACTGTAATACGAGCCCATTTATACGTAATGATGATGACATGGGAACTCCGTCATTTGGTGTCTTTGCATTGGCACATGGCGTTATTTATTTAAACGCTCAATTGGTAATAGCGCTATCAATATTATAATTTGACAGACAAGTTTAGAACAGGTAATTTTGCTTTTAATTTCAAGTTGCTTGGGCTATTCATGATAACATGTCTATTCTATAAATATTATAGAATTATACAGATCCAAGTATTTTACTAAAAACCCATAAGTAAATGAAAAAAATAATTAAAACTAAATGTAAATAGACTTATAACTAAATTAATATTAATTAAAGTAATAATTGTAATTAAATGAAAGCTCATGTTGGTACATCTTTACAAACGTTCGAAATACACACGACAACGTAATGCAAATATGTAATTTTACATTTAGTTTGATGTGCAAAACTGCAGGCCTAAGAGGTGTTTTTTTCGGTATTATTACCTATAGCCTCAAAGTATTTACACTTGCACTTTCATTTCCAAAAGTAAGTCATAAATCGTCCTAATTCGCAATGGTTGCGAAACCGAGGTTACGCAATAACGCAGGTAGTTTGATCCTTGTCGGTCATTGTGGAAGTGACCACGTATAATAAATCTCCCGGCCGGCTCCCTTTGATTTATGTGAAAAATGACCGTAAATTCGAGGTTAAGAACAAACTCGAAGGTCCCCGGGTTCCTATTAAGGTGAATTAAAACGGGAACAACAATTACTGGTTACGCAACACTACTAATCACCTCAACGAAATTATGTGGATGGGTTCAACGATTCCTTTACAAATACACCGCAAGGCTCCTTTTCAAAATAGATAGGTGCTAATCTGTTAGGTAAGTACCTACAATACATCCTACGAAACTTTTAAATTTTTAATGTATATGAACTACGTTTTATTTTAGGTGAAGTAATAACATGGACACAAAATTGAAGAACGGGCGTAATTGTTCTCTTTATTTACTGAAGTATGTATTCCGAACCTATTTTTAAAAATCAAAACAAAAGAGGTGAGAACAACCGACATCCAATCAGACATCGTGATAAAATCGCCCATAAATCCTTGAAAACGTTCTAAATATCTTCGGTAGCTAATAGTTGGTCATAAACAATTATTTCGCGGTATAATAACAGTATTCATGGGCTGTCAATACATCGGTTTTGATTGGGAACAAATAAAATGATCACCTAAATAACTTTTGATATCATCAAATTTTCGAACCCTAAAATAAGGTTGAACACTCAAAAAAAATTATCGATCAGCAATTCCGAGTCACCAAAAAACTTCTACCTATTTTTGCAGCACTTGCACCTATTTTACTTATTGCGTTCCTATAAATTACTAAACGCTTCAAAAAAATTGTCAAGTACCACCAAAAACACTAAACTACCACCTAATCTCATGCACCTTTTTTCATTGGAATTACATCCAAATATTATACACATCGCATGCTACATTTTAGTAAACAGTTACAAATTAATTGTTTTTAGCACTATAAATATTACAGTCATTTCCAAAATGTTATAAATTAGAAAGTAAAATTCTAAATTAATTTAAAAAGCAACGCGCAATGTGGCTGTGTGAAATAATAACACGTATACTGCTATCTCACTCAATCAAATACAAAGAATTGTCTGGAGCATAAAACCTATTGATATGTCGTTAGAGTGAAAGGTACCTATTGCTGTTTCATTCTAACTACCTATTGCTGATGGTTTACAAACTACAAGAAGTTTTATTATTAATTTTTTAATGCGTTGACGTGAGCGCGTTTGATTGAAACCTTTTATTTGAAAATGAGTTTTGTTGATTTATTAAATTGTTAGTTTGTTATGAAAATGGATAAAGGTCCTCAAATGAGTTTACTTTATTAATATAGATAGATTTTCATGGAAAAATTAAAGGAAATTAATAGGTAGAAATAGGTATAGGTAGGTTTAGGTTATGTTAGTTTTGCATCGGCCCGAAGGGCCAAAACAACTCAAAATAGGAGCTCCGCGCCAGCGGAGATCCGTCAATACTGTTCCAATGTCCACTAGTTTGAAATAAAAATAGCTATTTTTATTTCAAACTTCAACTTCTTAAAATCATTTAGCGCTGTCTTGCTCGCACGCGGTGCGACGTGCGAGCGAGACGGACCGTATGGAAAACCGCATCAGTGTGCTAGCAATGAGGTTAGACTACCTAGATTAAAACTGCTTTGTGCGTCGGACATTAAAAAACAATTGCCGCGTGAAATTTGGTGATCATGTAGTATTTCTGGGTATCGAAAGAATTATTTGGGTGTAAATAATTTTAATAGGATTACGAGCCCTGTAATATTTGGATGTAAATTATATGAAATTTGGTGTTTGAAATTAGGTGATCATTAAGTATTTTTGGGTAGTGACTAATTTATTTGGTAACAATTTAATTTAATAGGTTATCGACATGTTACTTCTTTGAGTTGCACTTTATATTTAAAGGGAGTTGAAAATTTGGTGCGAATCTAGTATTTTTGGTAATCAATGTAATTTTTTAGAGCATCATTCGGCAACTAATTTGGTGGTTCGTTAAATGCTACCCGTTTTGATTTACGCGCGGCCCTAACACTTTCACCTCTACATCATTCCGGGCGATAAATCAATGGCGCCGACTGCCCTTTTGTGCCCTTTTATCGCCGCTCCCGGGTAATATACGTGCGACAGATCGCGGTGCATTAGGTCAGGACTAGAGGACAGATTTGCACGCTGTGATTACACGAATTATGTGGGTTATCAGCATTTTCGTTTTGAAAATTCCACGAACACATCGTGGAATTTCAGCGACTTTTGAAATTACGGTGTTTTGATAACATGGAATTTTGGAGGTTTTCCAAATGTATGAGGACTTACTTAGGGACTAGGGGCACTAGGGACCCATTAATTCCACGAAGTAAGCCTTTTTTAAGAATTCCTACATTGTAACTCGAGATAGCCGTTGTATAAATATGTCGAGGTTTATTTATCCACAAGCTAAAAAATAAACTACATTGAGCATCTCGACTTATCTTATTTCAGTCAAAGATCATTTTCAGTTTACTTGCACCTGACGTACGATACGGAATGGGAAATGACTAGGTCACATTACAGCTATTATCAGAAACAGGTAGCTAAGCCTCCTTTGTTAGTCCCAGTCAAACAGCAGCCGCCAACTAACAAACAAACAAATAAAGCATAATCCGCTGCCTAAGCCTTCATAAAGAAATCAATAAATCACTTTCGCTAAGGGCGGCCGCGCGCTGGGCGCCGGCTTTTGTCCTCCCATTGTCGGCGTAGATTTTTACGGCAATTAACGACACTTACCTGCCACGGTCTGTGGTAATCCTATTAGAGTGAGATGGCGCTAGCGGTGTGGGCGGTCGTCGGACAGAGATGATGCTCAGCGTTTTTCGATCGGTGTTTTCAATGGAAGGTGTGATCTCGACGGTAGACCGGTTCATGAATTGCACTTGTAATCGTAATACGTCCCTAGCAATGATTTTCACTTTCTCGGTGCGATAGATTCCTGTGATCAGACGGAATATTTTCTACGATTGTTCAAATGTTACCACATTTATGTAACAACCCTAAACACTAATATAATTATCAAGTATTCAAAATGCGATTGTTCATTTGACGGTAGATCGTTGGCGTTTCTCCCCTCGATCTCGAGTGAGTTGTTTGGTGGCTGTAAACTGATTTATCATATCAGCAAGAGTTTGCCAAACAAGCATCATCTTACACGCATAAACCCCATATCGCCGCCGCAACCATTGTCGCAAGCACAATACATTTTGAACAATATGTGCTTAAAGTTTGAGTGCGTATTCGCGTACCGCAGATTAGGTAGCGTCACTGTTATGCCATCAGTTTTAACGATGTATGTGATATTTTAGGGTTTGGGATTTCATGCTTAGGATTGAGGGATTTAGGTTGGATTTACGGTGGCAGGGGTTGGTGGTTGGGTCGTTGCTCGCTGGGCGGCCGGAGACATGCACAAGCTTGTCTGAGACGAGGGTGGCTGTGTATCATGTTGTCCGGTTTCCGGACACAAGCCGCCCGCCCGTAATTAACCAACTTACTCTATGTAAATGTTTGTTGATAAAACTTAAACTATCCCTTGCGACTATACGCAAAACATCAGGCTACTTACTGTGCATATAAACTTGTAAGTTCACAATCTACAACTTAATACAACGCTAACTTAAATCGAACATTCTGAAGGTTTAGACTTCAATTACAATTCAATACAAACATTCTATTGGTCACCATAAATTGTCCACAAAAGAAAACAAGATCAAATTAAACATGTAAAATAGTAGACATCCTTTTTTACGTTACAAATTTGGGAATTTCTCGTTCGCTAACCTTTTTGAGTTTTCGTCATCATTGATTAATGATTACACGATAGTCGACTTCCTACACGTATACATACTATCTCTACAATTATGCATGCTAACTAAACAACACTAGCACCATAAAACATTCACGCAATCACACATCCCCGAACACCGCATATTAGCACTCACGTTATAAATCATGCCGTCTTGGCCGTTTAATCATCTCGCGTTATTAATAACTTGGCTTTGAAATTAAACAATAAATTCGGGGCTAATCGCGCGTCGCGGTAACCGCTGACTCAACGTTTATAGAGACAAATTGTTGCACCAGTTACTATGAGACGTATTAATCTTAAGAATAGCCCGCACTAGGAGGGGAACTTAAAACATGATGCCTCGACTGAGACATGGGCTGGCAAAGCAGTTATCAAACATGTCAATAACTTGTGGCAAAACATGCTTCTTCACCTGCACACCAATGTTGATACCCGTAACAAGCTTCGTCAAACTTAAACTTTATAACTTAATGATGATAATTGGCCTTGTTCATCTATGAAAAGATGATTTAAGCAGCGTCAGTATTAGAGGTGCGGCACTTACGTAAGTGGCTTGTAAGACACGACCGCATAGTTGACAGATAAATGTCCCACCCGAAGATGAAAGAGGCAGAGCAGCGCGCTGATGTCTTAATTCGCGCCTGCGGGATAAAAGATCAAACCAAGTTTGGTCGTGCTCCACCACTCCATTTCGTAGGGTCTCCCTCCACTGGTCACGATCCTGTGAGTCCTCTTCCCAAGTTGAGGGGTCGATTCTAAAAAACACCATGTCACGTTTAGCGCTGTCTTTAATGCGTAACATAGGCCGCCCGATGGGTCGTTTAGCGTGCGCTATTTCGCTCAGGAGAGTTTTCCGTGACAAACGAGAAGTCAAACTTTACAAAAAGAGAACACAAACTTTACATATCCTCAGTCAAAAGGACCGTAGCCGGCCCAAATGTCCTCATGACACTGGCAGCGTTACCACGCTGAATTACCAGGTTACCGCTTCACCAGATACGATCCAGAACGAGGATCGCAATCCCTGTCCCTCAGTCAACGACCCAGGTCCTTAACAAACTCTTTTTCTTCCCGATCCCCAAGGTCCAAAGAACCGAGACCGGAACAAAGTCATACGTTGGTTCCATGGCAGAGTACTTTCCATGTTTCAGCTCGGCAGTAAACATTGCGAATGACCCAGCAGACCTGGAGATACCACTCATAGCTGCAATTTCAAGAGCAAACATTGCAAAAAAGTAAATTACATAAAATTGTTTCTGTTTCGTTCTTTGACTCATTTTATAATAATCTCCGTTTTACTAAGTTACATCCTTACGTGTACCTACTCATTCATTCATTTTGTAGTAACTTACGTTGCTAAGATGATTTTGATACTTATATCGAATATTATCATAAACAAAAAACACAGCTAATCGCATGTCATGCAAACGTTGTTGAGTCAGCATTTATAAAGACAAATCGTTGCACCGCCGCGGCCAATACACTACTTAATCCATGAGACGTCGCCCGTAGCGCTACGGCGTAGGCCCCCTTGCGCTATTGCTACGACAAAGCAGGGTGACTAAGACAGACAACTTGGTGATCGATTTCCAAATGGTTTCCCTAAAAAGAATAAAATTTATTTGTTTTGTTATGTTGCGTTGCAGAACAAAGAGAGCGTCTTTGGAATATTTCTTTTTATTTGTTAAAAAAAAAAGATTTTATACATATATGAAAGTTTCGATATTTGACTGCTTAATCCCAATGATAATACTTGAGAAGTTGAGACTGTACTTAACTCACCTCTATTGCTGAATTAAAATTTCCACGAAGGGGTCATTGGTGACCTTTATCACACTTAATACAGAGTGTTGAGTAACATATGCATATATATATATATATATATATATATATATATATATATATATATATATATATATAAACTTATCTCCAGTTTGCGAAAAAGCCACTAGATTTTAAACCACGATAATGGCCTGAAACCTTTAGGGTAACATCTCATTAACCATATCAACCCTACATGCATTACGAATATTATTAAAATTTAATTTGTTTCCTTGTTCAGTTTCACTTTCGTTTCTAAACTAAAGCTTAATAAAGACCCTGATATTTAATTCACCAAAAACTGTAACGAATAACTAAATGTGTACAAGCGTTTTATTTATGCTAATGCCCTTACTGACTGACGCAGACACGAATGTCATTTGTTATGATGTCTGTCGTTACATTAACGCGTGTGATAATTGTAAAAGTCGTATGTGCAGCGAAAAATAACGTAGAAACGATTTGTTGAACGTAAGCAACCATGAAAGTTTCACAAAACCACGTATGTGCAGTTCAAACTAATGTATATACGACTTTTTATTTGCACCATTTTGATGCTCATTGAGACAAATAAAAGTCATATGTGGTTGAATTTCTGACTTGAATATGACCTTTCTTGTTGGAGGATTTTAAATCATTTTCGTGATAATTTTTTATTGCATCAATTTGTAAACTATGTGCGAGCAGCGTTTATATTTTAGATAGGATCGCTGCTTATTGCGATGTTAAACACGCAATTGAAGGGTTTATAACTTTGTCTTTATTTTTAGCAACAACTAAACATCAACATTTTGGCCATTATAATTTGTGACCCGAGATATTGTATTTCAGGTGAAAATGAAGTAGAATAGAAAAATTTAGTTATTCGATGAAGTATTCTTGGTTGAAACAACTCCTATGACCAATCTCCAAATTATCAAATCATAATATTTGGTAAACTATAGAATATGCCTGAATAAATGAAAGGTCTCGGAATAACTGGTTACTCCCTTTCATTATCTACAAGTAATACAAACATACATACGAGTATTATATCGTCATATTATATTGTCAACATTGGCATAACATAACATCCATGTACGAATCGTCTCCAAACACCTTAAAAGACAAATCGATGGCAGACAAAACGCCTTATCCCCCTCCTGACGTACGACGCGACTATTAGTGCATGGGAACAAATAAAATGATCACCTAAATAACTTTTGATATCACCAAATTTTCGAACCCTAAAATAAGGCTGAACACTCAAAAAAATGTATCGACCATCAATTTCAGGTCACCTAAACACTCATACCTATTATTCCAGCACTTGCAGCTATTTTACTTATTGCGTTCCCTGAAATTTTATAATCGCATCAAAAAATTGTCAAGTACCACCAAAAATACTAAACTACCACCTAATCTCGTGCATCATTTGTTATTAGAATTACATCCAGATATTATACACATTACAAGCTATATTGTAGTTAATACATACAAATTAAAAAATGCGTTCAGAAACCGTAGAAAATGACTCGCATAATAACATTCAATGTTCTTACGTGTGCAGAAGGTTACAGCAGTAACATAATGATTATTATGAATTAAAATTGTTCATTATGTTATTAAATATAATAACAATGTTTTTTTTTTAATTTTTTACGAAAAATCGTCATTATACTCGATTTCGACTAATTCGGGGTTAAAAATTTCAAATTTTACATTTATTTTGAATTTTGACTAAAAAAAAAATTTTTTTACAAAAAATCGTCATTATACTCGATTTCGACTAATTTGGGGACAAGGATTTCAAATTTTACATTTATGTTGAAATTTTAAGTAAAAAAAAATTTTTTTTACGTAAAATCGTCATTATACTCGATTTCGACTAATTCGGGGATAAGGATTTCAAATTTTACATTTATTTTGAATTTTAAGTAAAAAAAATTTTTTTTACGTAAAATCGTCATTATACTCGATTTCGACTAATTTGGGGATAAGGATTTCAATTTTTACATTTATTTTGAATTTTAAGTAAAAAAAAAAATTTTTTACGTAAAATCGTCATTATACTCGATTTCGACTAATTCGAGGATAAGGATTTCAAATTTTACATTTATTTTGAAATTTTAAGTAAAAAAAAAATTTTTTTACGTAAAATCGTCATTATACTCGATTTTGACTAATTTGGGGATAAGGATTTCAAATTTTACATTTATTTCTACTTTTAAGTAAAAAAAATTTTTTTTACGTAAAATCGTCATTTTACTCGATTTCGACTAATTCAGGGGTAAGGATTTCAAATTTTACATTTATTTTGAATTTTAAGTAAAAAAAATTTTTTTTACGTAAAATCGTCATTATACTCGATTTCGACTAATTCGGGGATATGGATTTCAAATTTTAAATTTATTTTGAATTTCAAGTAAAAAATATTTTTTTTTACGTAAAATCGTCATTATACTCCATTTCGACTAATTTGGGGATAAGGATTTCAAATTTTACATTTATTTTGAATTTTAGGTAAACAAACATTTCTTTACGTATAATCGTCATTATACTCGATTTTGACTAATTCGGGGAAAATGATTTCAAATTTTACAATTATTTTGAATTTTAACTTTAAAAAGAAATGTGTATCAAAACACTCGTTTTTTAATGCCCGAACATGTCGCGTGTTAGTCCGAAACATGTCGCATAACCCTAAAAAACACTCGTGTGACCCTATTATGAAACTGGCCTTCGGCTCGTTTTATAAAACTCACACTCGTGTTTTAATGCCCCTCATTATGTACCGGTTGCATAAACTACTATTAGCATTGAATTATAAGTTAAACTTCCAATTAAGGTAAACGTCGCAATGTTTGACACCTTATGTTGATATTGTTGATACCCAAGACTCAAACGTTAGCGTGTGTATATAATATACATATATATATATATATATATATATATACAACGCGCGAGCCGAGCGAGCGAAGCGAGCGTGCCGCGGCAGCGGCCGGCGAAGCGCCAGAACCAACACATGTTGAGTCCGAAACATGTCGCTGGGTGAGTCCGAAACATGTCCCTGGATGCGTCCGAAATGAAAGAGAAGAGAAGAAATGTGTATCAAAACACTCGTTTTTTAATGCCCGAACATGTCGCGTGTTAGTCCGAAACATTGTAGCATAACCCTAAAAAACACTCGTGTGACCTTATTATGAATGTCGCGTGTTAGTCCGAAACATGTCGCTCGGTAACCCTAACATGTCGCGTGTGAGTCCGAAACATGTCGCTCGATGAGCCCGAATATGTCGCGTGTGAGTCCGAAACATGTCGCTCGATGACCCCAACATGTCGCGTGTGAGTCCGAAACATGTCGCTCGATTAGCCCGAACATGTCGCGTGTGGGTCCGACACATGTCGCTCGATCAATCCGAAACATGTCGCTTGCGTTCCTTACATTGCGCCATTATGTCCATTGCGTAGATTCGGCATTAGACTAGATATTAAATTGATTAAACAAATGACGCTTGAAATTAGGTGATCATGTAGTATTTCTGGGTATCGAAAGAATTATTTGGGTGTAATTAATTTTAATAGGATTACGAGCCCTGTAATATTTGGATGTAAATTATATGAAATTTGGTGTTCGAAATTAGGTGATCATTAAGTATTTTTGGGTAGCGACTAATTTATTTGGTAACAATTTAATTTAATAGGTTATCGACATGTTACTTTTTTGAGTTGCACTTTATATTTAAAAGGAGTTGAAAATTTGGTGCGAATCTAGTATTTTTGGTAATCAAAGTAATTTTTTAGAGCATCATTCGGCAACTAATTTGGTGGTTCGTTAAATGCTACCCTTAGTGCATCCGTCATTAGTCCCCGTCACCGCAACGCCGACGCTGCATAAACGCCCGTTTGCCAAATCCGAATATTGTGACGGTATTTTTGGTACACAACGTATACTTTTGTGCTATTTGAGATTGTGTTAAAAATTCTAATAGTGACGATGTTTTTAGAACAAACTGTATACATTTGTACTTGAGAATTATGGTACCTATAAATTGAACACAATGTTAAACAATATTTTATAATTGATAGAATTTTAGTCACAAATGTTACCTAATAAAATTCAAAGCAAGTTTGAATGGATCGTTTTAATGTAAACTAAACGAAGTTTTACCGATTCTGACGAATTATTGACACGGGACAATTGTTACCATGCATGATGGGATGTGGTATCAGTATGTTGATATTCGAGAAAACGATAACCATACTTTTGTGCATTGATTTTGAGACAATCAAGTTTAACTAAACTCCTTATTGTTAGCATAACGATCAACAGTCGATTATCGACTCGTCTGCAACAAAATATTAGGTACCTACACAACAACGGAACAACTGTACCTACGTATGTTTTCCCAACCTCTGCTCTCATTGTCATTTGTTATCGTCATAGAAAAGCATAAATATGAACTTTTCCAAGTATTCACGTCAGCCACCGATGCTCTCATGGCTGTCTTCACAGCGATGTCGAGGTACAATTAACAGGGGCAATAACGTGACAGCGTCCGCAGGGCTCCAACGTCTGAAGGGCTGACGGCGTTAATTTGCTAACGCCCTAATGAAAGCCGCGACTTACCGCTGACGGCCCCGATCCCCGCCTAGATAAACGCTCTCAAGAATCTCACAGGAAATTGGCGTTTTCAGAACTCCCAACTTGTTCGTAAACTTGTGTGATAGCATCGATAAGCCGTAGTTAATCGTTGCTGGCCGAAGTGAGAAGTTAAAGTATTCATAAGGTTTTGACGCGTTGCCACAAGTAAATATTATTGATAATTGCACTAAATAATGTTGGCTATAGTACAAGCCATCTTTCTGTTCCGAAATTACTAATGAAATAAGGGAAAAAATAATTATAACAGCAATACTTCAATTGTGTCAACCATGATTGTCTAAAGTCACTATTTGCGACACGTTTCGGACTGCAATCGGTGAGTGGTGTTACGATTAACCGACCGCGCATCACTTTTCCAAATGAGTGTCAACCATTATTCTCTTATCAAGTGTAATTATGTCTTACGTTAGTGTACATTTATTCATCATGATTAACGATTTTGATTAGGTATTAGAATTTCCAAAATCTCTAAAAAAACTGAACAAGGTGCCATAATTGTAAGCCATACTACCCGTGGGAACAAATAAACTAGTTCATAACAATCACAGTAAAACAATGGCTGACTAAGCATACCTCCGTTTAATTTAAAATAAGTCACGTCTGCTTCAAATAAAGCCGCCCTCGTAATATCGAGAGTGCCATCGATTCCCATCACGCGTTGGAACTAATTTGATTTTAGCATATTAAGGGGCACATCTAGATATCGCGCTCTTCGTAGAACAAAGTCGACTGTGTACATACGGCGGATAGTCACATGGGACTTTATGTTGCTAAATGTAGGACATAAGACGCTTGCGCCCTCAGGTAATAACGCAAATGATGTAAGGTGTGCCGTAATATCCATCACGCTCCGTATTTGCTTATCTATGCAAACACGGAAGTGTAAAAATCGTCGTGAAAGGAACTGAGGGCTTGGTGTAGCGCTGCTTGTTCGAATTAATTTTAAGAATCGGCTGAGTGAAGGAACATGTTTACGCGTCACCACACTTAACAGTAACCAGTATAGGACCAAGAAAAAGCGAAGATTATGTATTCTCGTCACAGTTATTTTTTTAGTTGTGAGTTATTATAGTCATAGTCATAGTCATAGTGATTTATTTGTAAACATAGGTGGAATACATAGGTGGATAAAAAAATGGTTTACGTAACACTATGTTTTGCCTATAGGCGTACAAAATCAGTAGCATTATAAAGTTTCAAAACATAAAAAATAATTAACAACGCAATAATAATAAGAGAGAAAAAAAAAAAGAACATTGTAACGAAAATAGAAATGTGATGTGTGTGTGTGTGAGATGTCAAATTATTTGTAGGTACATTAATAAGTTCAATTCAATTAAATTACAAATCATCAAATAAATTGCAAATCATATCAATTAAATTACATGTCATATTGCAGGTAATGATTAAAGAATCTGTGGCACAAGCTGGGTGAGGTCAATGCCACGATTCAATTATTTTAGATGTTACCTAATATACTTTGAAATATCTATTTGATACAAATCCTTGTTTATAATATTAAAGTTTTGTGTTAAAGTCGTCGAATAAACCAAGTTGCGTCCTCGAAGCACAACACCGTGAAACAAAATTCTAATATATTTTATCTGATTCCGTTACGCAACAGCCTGATTGCGATTGCAGCGAACCCATTTAACTTTATGAATGTCCCCGCTTAAAAATACCTCTCGAATATTCCGTTTCGGTTTTATTGACTTCGGCTTTCCTTTTTTACGATACATTTGCTTTATTTATCAAATTCGTTTAATCCGGGGATTAAACGGAATCTTCGGGAAGTATCGATCTCTTCGAAAAGTGTTTTGGAACATTCGGTAATCTATGCAAGAGTAGTTGGTAAAGGTGGGATCACAATCAAACGGTAGGAAGCACGGTACGGAAATAAAATGTAAGCTCGGAGGGTAGATAAGTGGCGTGGAAATGTGCCGACCCCGAACACTTCCGAGCGCTGCCGAGCACATCTAGCTGCGCCGACCTCTCAATCGGATGCCAGCTACATAAATAAGACTGGATGAAGGTGCCTTATCTCGAGTTGTCACTTCACTTCGTACCTTTGATTCTGTGGTAGTTGAAAAGTGTGAGTGCCTGGAGACTATTTATCGTGGAAGTAATGTGCATTTTCCGCTCTATTCTACATCCAAATAGAGTCGAGCTCCCTCGCTAGCTCGTTGTCTATACAATAATGTAAGTAAAAGTAAAGTAAGTTAATTATCCCTACAATTATTTTTGAACTCTTGTTATTATTTTTAGATTATAGGATCGCTATGTCGGTTAGGGAGCACTGAGAGTCCACTTTAATCGAGTCAAAAAAAGATGAAATCCACACACATATTATATTTAATATCCTGTCAATTGGTCCTGAATCCTAATCAAGTTGTGAACTAAACAATAATCTGTGGCAGTTTCATCCATAAAATTGATATTATTGAGAAAATATTTCAAAAAAGCAAAAATCTGGATTGCGACTGCTTGCAATGGTTTGGTACCACAGGTACGCTGGTTAAAAGGTATGGTAATAAAATTTAAAACGTTTATCATAGATATATTTTATAACTATAATAAAGTAACAAAGAGAAAGTTTATATTCATTTTAACCAACACGAGTTATGTTATAAGTTTATTTCGTCTTGTTCCTCAGAACAATAACCTTCATGGGTACCTAAATATCCGATATTTCTCATTCCAACTTTATTCCGGTTACGTAGTTATTTAGGCAATTCAACGAAATCGCCGGTTTCCTCCAGTGGTTTGTTTATTGAACCGCGAAGCATTTGTAATCGTTTAATACCCTCAATTCTTTATCAGCCGCGGGGGAATCTGTATCCGACCCACCCCCGGCCTAATGTATTACTTGACGAAAGCTATCTGATTATCACCGATACAATTTCATTACAAAAGTAGGTACCACAATATCATTAATAAAAACTAAATAGGTACCTATTACTAGTAGTACTCGTACATATACTTATAAGTGACACGTTCTCGCCGACTGGTCTCGTCTACACCAGAAAACAAAAATGGCCCGCAAACTGAACATTACTCGCTCGGAAGGTAACTCGCCAGCTCGTCTGTTTGAACAAGTAGCCTGCAATTACCTCCCTCCCGGCCATGGCAATAATGGAGTATATTAGGTCGAACGTAAGAAGAACGTAGAGAAATAAACAAAACCAATACAATTTCATTACAGTAATACCACAATAACCTTAAAAATCTCATAGGTTGTATTAAATGTAACATTGTCTTATCAGAGGATGAGAATAATTTAATATTAGGCCAAAATTTGGAAGGAAATGAAATGCAAACGATACAAACTAAGGCAGGCACAATAACGACGTCATTTGCTTATCAGTTGACCATTACCGAAAATCGAACGTCACTTTTCCCAGAGTCCGAAACCTTCCTAACTGTCTCCTCGGCTGACATAAAAATACCTTATCAAAGACCTTCCATTGAAAAGTGCCATCGATTCCAATATTTACTTTAAGAAGACATAAATTCTGGCCATTTAGAAAAATAAAAACATTTCGGCTCTTATCGAGTTCGATTTTTAAATAACCGTGCGCAGTTGGTAGCTAACTCGAGGACAAGGTTTTGTCCCCGGTTCCCCTTTTTTCCTGGGGAGGAATTTCTTTTCGGCAATTTAGAGCCGAGCAGATAATAAAAGGGCTCTAACTGCTTCGATCGCACCCTAATGAAAAGTTGAAACTCCTCATTTCTCTATCAATAGGTTACATTTCATTTCCGGGGCGGCTAGGCTTTTCACGGCAGCTTTCTGATTTATATATTTTTTTTATTTCTTATCTGGTGCAAAAGGCAGGGTAATGTTTGTTAAGTATATACATAATAGGTAATGTACATTTTTGTAAGGTATGTTTATTGCTCTGCCAACCCCAGTCTTTTAAACTGTTAACATAACATTTGGGTGAAGGCCAAATTTTAGGACCATAGTTCTTTTTAATTCCATACTAGTATAAATAATATGACCAATTTTCGTGTCACAACGGAATCAAGACATTTTAAAAGCTGTAACTGTGGTCCTCACCCATTTAAAGTATCGCAAGAGTAAACATTGAATATATTTTGGATAATACCGAAAAATCTGCTTTTTGTCGTGTCAACACTCTCAACAAAAACAAATGACGATTGTGAAAAAAAATCCAAGTGCGAGTAGTACTTATTAAATTTTTGTTAGAATTGCCTTACTATAGAATTAGGGAGACTTTTTTCGAGTATGTTGTTAAAATTCAAGGAAAAGATTTCTAAAAAAATCTCATTGCTGCCTACTCTTTCCTTTGACGGCGTCTAGTCTTTTTTGTAATTTCGCACATATTTTTCATAAGTTTCAATCTGTAGCGTCTGCTTCTGATCCGGGCAGCTCTTGACCCACTTCAGCTGCACCGGGAGCAAATCGAAAATCGATGCGATGTGCCAACGACCTCCACTCCCGCGCTCTTGAGCATTTGCATGACGCCAGATTACAGAAACGACAGCCGACTTAAAATACGCGATCAGTTTCGGTTGGCTATGATATTACTCGCTTGAGTTAACTGGTTGTAGCGTGTAAATTTAATTATCTCAACATTATCTTTGCTTGATATCAGAATCCTAGGTATAGGTATACTAGGATTTTTTCAGTTTCTTAAAAGTCCTAGTATACCTAGGTAATCAATTTGAATGTCTGTTATTGGGTGCGCTTAACCATCCAGATTTCGCTGTTAATTTTAGCGTTTTTGTAGGTTTAAGTAAAAACAGCAAAATTATTAGATAATATTTATTTATACAAACAGTTGGATTTCACAGCATTAATACAGTAGTACCAAATCACTGTGAAATAAATTCAGAAATACTAACAAAACATAAATAACAATTACACAGAAATACTTAACAATTACACAGAAGAAGGTCGTGCATCCATCTTCTCGCAGAACTTCAGGCATTCATCACACACATCTATCCATATATCCAATAATGCTAGTAAAGATATACATATATATCACATTGTAGCACATTCCGACGTAAAACTCCCGAAATAGTAAGAAAAGTTAGGTGTATTAATGGTTCCACGCTATAGTATGGCTGTGTAGTAGTGATACGCACGAACACGCGTTTTTTTTTTGTGCCGGTTATTCCCCTCGCCACGTGGTGGTCACTAATTACTCAGCTGGGACCCCACTAAATGTGAGTTTTCCACTTAAAACAAATATTTTATTACGTGGTGTCCACTTACTTCTTGGGCATAGGCATTTTTTTTCTTTGGTATGTAAGGGTGTTACTGTAAGTTACATTGCTCGGCAATCTAGACACTGACTTCCACGTTGCTTCATTTCAGTAAAGGCGTAGAATTGCTTTAGTTTAGCTGAAATAAATTTACTATCGAGCAAGGTAAAAAAAAATGTTTTTTTTAGTATTTTTTACTTTTTTGTGTGTAACTTTTGATGGAGATCATACCTACCTTTTATTTTTGTATGTAGTGCTATTGGCGTAATCCATAATAATTAAAGAAGTACAATCAATATAAGCCATAGAAAATATATATGTTTGATAAGACTAATGACATAAACCACAAGAAGGCCCAAGTTTGCGGGCCCGTGTTCATGTCCCACTCATCACACTCGTGCTCTGCAGCCGGCACGTCACGTCGGCGAACGAGAAAATTAACGCGCCCCGCCATATTGAGATTGTTTAAACTTCGGAATTATGTACAAGCAACCGCCACGCCACATGTCCTTTCTCGGAACCAGGGAACTTCGCCACGCGTATTCGAATTTCTGTATGGAGTAGAAATACGGCTTTATAGGAGTAAAATCATACTTTCTCCTCGGCGGCGGCGCGGGGTTCTGCTACTAATGACCGCGCGGGGAGAGGGCTCTCTACCTACACCTACCTACATGCCATGACAACCACACTTTATATTGCGTTTAGCTGCCTACCCACACTTACACACACAGCTCCAACTCGGTTTGAGTTTTTTTATTCTTTATTCAAAGTGCACGTATATTTTTCGACCAGTATTGCAGAGTTTGCGGTTTTACCTTGAAATACTGCTATGTGTTTTGCGAAATTCACGTGAACCGTCAAGTCATATGTGGTGTAATCTAAATTCTTATGAGAACCGCACGCTGCTTTCCACACGAATAAAGCACGCAACACTTGCGCGATGTACGAGTAATTTTAGGGTGGAACCGATGAGTTTTTGGTTACGTTTATTAGTAGGGAGCATATTGTTTTTAATTTAAGTAAAATATTACCTTTCAAATACATATCATATAATATAACAAATCGATAGTGGCAAGTTTTATGTGCAATTAAATATAATTATTATCAATTTAGCTACAGCACTGCATTATCAAATTAAGCGTACACATATCCGTCAACACTAGCAAAACCATTTTATTCCGTACTATTACGTTGAACACGTCTCAGTCTGTGCCATTTTTGGTGCAAACTCGCCCGCGGCTTTCCGCAAGTCACTGCCCTCCATGCATGTGTTAACTCGGGTTCTGCCAAAAGCCAAAACTGCCGAATCACGGGCCTGGACAACGCCTGGCTAACATGTGTGGAACTCTCGTCTGTCAACTTCGAGCTGAAATTGAGACGAGAACCGTCATGTGATGTGGGAGACGTGTTACTTAGCTGAGGGGTGTATTTAGAGTTTTTATGTCTAACTGCGAGCTGTCTCGTTGTCAAGATCACGCGAGTGTCATTATTAGAAATCCATCTGTTAAATTACTCTATAGTCGGCTAAAAACGGAATGATCATACGTTCTACGCCGCTGTGTCTAGCGGCAGCATATCTCTGACAATAAATGTGTGGAAATGTCAAACAATTTTGCTCTCAATTATTATTGAAGATGCTTTGACAGGTGTATTAAAATGCAAGTAATGCTTTACTTATGTATATATATGATGGCACCCAGAACTTTATAAGTGGTGAAATAATGGAGACTTAGTTAAATAATGAAGTCGTTACTCATCAGCTATCACATTTTTCAGGCATTTCTTAGATGGAGCAACTCTCTCAAGCTAATAACATGCGTCTTATAGGAGGGGGGATAAAAAACTTTAAATAATGAATCTGTATGAGTGTTGAGTACCTTTACTTATTTTTTTAAAGTATTCGGGTCACCCATGTCATACTTATTTCAACAATCCAAGTACGGTCTGATTTTCTGGACCACTTTGTCCCTTGTCACTGTGAAACACTATCATGTTAATGCCACTGTGAAAAGGTACGAAGTGGCCCAGAAATAAAATTGGTTGACTACATTGGCATATACCTGAGATCTATTTTTCACAGCACAAGAACCTGGCTGTTGAAATGTGTGACAGCGAACGTAAACCCCGCGGTTTACGTTCGCACGGCCAGTTATTGCGGAACCCGTGGTCCATACTTTCTTGATGACTCGGGGACACCGACGTTCACTCGACGAATCAAACGGTTCCACGGGATGACACGGCGCAGTAATATTTAGCTGTGCATGTGTTAAATTATAAGAATAAAGAATGCAAACACAACTTTTTGTCTTATATCTTCATTATTTAATTATTCACTGTAAACTGCGTCGAATTGGGAAACATCCATTAAGCCAACATAGAAACTAAGCTCGTAACAATGGCAGGATATTGATCTGATTAGCTTAAGCTAACTTTAACAATTTTACTTACATACACCTACGCCTGCCTAACCTTTTAAGTATTTATTAAATATGAACATGGGTTTTCACTTGATAAGATTAAATTTTACACCAAGTTAGGTATATTTTTAATTAGCCTAGCATTGAAGCTTTGAATCTAGGTTATGGTTTATGTCTTTCTACGAAGCGCATCGCATGCCATCCATAAACACAGTAAGTAGGTAAGCAAACAATTCCTATAATTAAAAACAAGGTGCACTACAAGCACGTTGAAAAGGTCCGGCATAAATAGTAAGTTCCCATCGCTTAAACAGAAATATTAATCGCCGGCCATTTGTAAACGAGTATCGAAAGAGGTCTAGGTTGTATTAAAATGAATTTCGTGAAAGTGCTCTACGGAGAGAACAGTCGTAAGTGGTCATACACAGAGATGTATATGCCACCTTTTGATGCGTGGATGTGGATTATGTTATGTCGACGCTTGCGCCAGCAGGGATCATAAAGAGTCCGCCTCTTTACCGTGCTAGTTCCTAAATGGCATATGTGCCGTCACGCCCCGAGGATATTTAAGGCTCTTTGGTGTTGAGACTGGACTCGTCCGCGGGCGGGCAAGCTCGGGTAATCATTTTGATTTTATTGGTGCAGAGCGGCGCACACGCATCTTACGGGCTGCGTGTGGACGCCTTAATAGCCTCAAGTTCATTGGCATTCAGATCTTTTGTAAAACAACATGTCGGCATCTTAGCATACTGTGAGGAGAAGAGAAAATAATACCTAACTTGCGACATCATTTTAAAGCCTGTTTTATCTCATTTACGAGTATGTTAAACAAAGCCTAGGTAGGTTACATATAATGCGGTGCACACTAAACATTATCCAAATCCAGTATACATACGCAGCGTTGCGAACGCCGCAGTGGGACATATAAAAAACGCGGCTATAAGTACATTATATTATTTCGTCTACCTACGAAACATGTTACGTATACCAAGCGGTAAACTGATAGCGTTACTTCCACATTTTTATTTATCATAACATCCAGTGACTTAAAGCGATTTGCGAATAAATTTCCTTACGACAAATTTCGAACGCAACAAAATTACCTACTCGTAAACACATCAAGGATATCGAGCGCATCAGACACATCCATGTAGAGCACATCTTTCAAACATTCAACATAGATATCCAAATTGTTATTGGAATAACGCATCATCCATCAGACGATGCCGTCACTGGGGGTGCGCGGCGCGCTCGCGCTAGACAGGGATGGGGTGAGAGTATCCGCCGTTGTTGGAATGGGACAGGGTTTAAATTTTAAGAATTTGCATAATCTGCTTGGGTACTTTATCATAGAACCACGTGGCAGTGACTGGTGCAGTGGATTACGTACGCCGGATTAAATCGGCGGAGGCCGTGCGAGTCACGCGTAGTCGCAACCGTGCGTTCCCCAGTCTCAGAGTTCGTAGATTTATTGGAGACGTGTGTTTGATGCGTTAGTAATGACATATTTAGTTAATACCTTGATTTGACAGTAACATCTTGCAAATCTGTAGCATCCTGCAAACCATCTCGTTGTATTTATTCCCTGTGCCAGTACCGCCTTGCAGGTAGTTAACTCAACCCATTTAGATACACATTTGATGGACTACTTATTTTACTGGCTCATCATAATTATGACCACGGCAATCATCAGTGCATAATTTCAAGTTATTATGTAATATATCTGTATAAATTCATCCGGCGGGCTCAAAAAGAAGAGTGCTTGATTCAAAAGCCATCCAGCGGTCGAATCAACGTAAGAACACAATTGAAGATCTAACGTTTTTTATGACATGATAAATATCACACCGCGAGGTTCGCTCCAAAAAACGCTTAACTTGTCCCGCTACAAAAGGAAAAAGCCAGCGTCTTCCGTTCGGACGGAGCCAAAGAAAAAATCTTCGCGAGGGATCCGGGCCTTCCATTTATCATATTCCATATTCATTTATTCGTCAAGTTCTGGATTCATTTATTCGTCATGTCTTGATTTCGTCTCATTTATTATTAAAAATGAACTGTCCGGAGCAGCGGCATGGGCCGCGGCCACTGTTTCGGGCTCACGATAATGTAACTGCGTTAGCTGGCCGTGCCAAGTTTCTGCTACTAACTTTTGGGAGCTACAAGGAAAATTTCTGTTTTTATTGAACCAATTATCGACTAGAACAAACTTTATTGTACCGAAATTCAATGACATACTACTCTATTTTTCTAGAATTAACTTTAAACCATGAAGTAATGTTAGTTAGCAACAGGCTTGTGAATGAAATACCCCAGCCGATACGAACCGCCATCCATCATGCGAGGAGCCCGGTCAGCAGCCCTGAGAGCACCCCTGCCTGACCTTATGATCGCCATCACTTTACCGACTGGCGGCATTGTTTTACTAATCTACACGCGGTGCACACGAAATCAAGAACATTTAATTGAAATAGGTACAAGTACAATATCTTCACTTGGGGGCCCTATAATACCAATTAGGCGATAAGTTAAGTTTAGCAACGTTTTCGATTGTAAGTATTTATCACAATTCACAAAGTACACTCACTTACTTAACAGTTAAAAGTCAATTTCTCTGTTAAAACTATTATTATGAAGTACCTGCAGCATTACATGCTGCTTATTATCAGTTTTCTTTTTTCTCGAACTAGGTAATTGACAATCTGTATTTTTTTAATGTAGGTACATGTTCTCGCTTACAAACACAAAATTGATACAAGCTGACGGCGTTAGAAACTTTCATTATACCTAATCGAACATCGTCACCTGACCACTCGTACTGACCCCCGGTCAGAGATTATCGCTCATCTGCCGCGCGTGATAGATGACGCTCGTGACACCGCCGTGACGTGACGTGAGTGACGTGACGCGTCGGACGTGACGCCAGGACGCACTCTATTAACAAGTTTACGCAGCAGGACGCCGCTACTGTTTTATGGATTGACTAATGTCCTACCTCTAATATTTATACGGATTACATTTCGTTGTCGATTCGTTTAGTTATTTCGAGTTTTAGCTTGTACTCAGCTTAGCTTGCGTAGTTTGGGGGGAGAAATTCGTGTAAGATTGTCGCCAAATATTTTTTTTTTACCTCAACACGTTTCTTTTATTCACGTTTTGGGCAAGTAATTATATAAAGTTCACGGATATAACCCCTCACAATGGTAATAACATGACAAATATTAACGAGTAAAACTGATTTGAAGATTATATACGTAGTTTTCCACTTTTATGTGCTCAAATATGTGCTATATTATTAGGACGACCTCTAACGGAAACCTCTCTCCTTATTGTCCAAGGCCACCATTAAAATCCCAAACTTCAGAAATAAGACGCACAAAGTCGGATATGTTATCCATTTGTAAGCAATCTCGACAATAAAACGTTGTCAGTCTTTGTGTTGGCTGTCGACGGGACGAAAAGCGCCATTTCGCGGCCGTAACAAATGAGCGAGCATTACGAGTCCCTCCGCCACTACATACGTCATGCGGCCCACCGACCGACAATATTATATTATTTTTAATATTTCTTGCAAGATTTTGCCTACATCGCCCTCAACGATTCCATGCATGTGAAAAAGGTGGTAGTACTTGTACTTACTTACGTACTTGCTAGGATAGTAGAGATAAAATAATCTTACTTTCAACTGGTTTAATTACATGCGTAATTCATAGTGATGTTAGTCATAGAGATTCAAGGGCAATGTATCGATTGCGTCACAGTACCATGTTACGCCAGAGCTGGTCGCAATAGGTACTCGCAACAGACCACAAGGTCCATACGCTTTCACAGCAAAAGGCCACATGTGCATTCCAGTGTAAGTACTATTACGTCCTTAGTGCGCGCGCGGCGGCGCTGCAGTGATGGGCAGGACCCGCCCCGGGCGCCGAACGCGACAGGAACAAATGACCCCAACGCATCATAATAAATAAAACAATTTGTTCTTAATTAGATTTCGTGAATTTAATTTTCATGCCAGTAATTGGTCGGTGGCCACAAAGACCAGTCTCTATCGGTGATGGATGATCGACGCAGCCGTACTATTTACCTACGCCCGACCGCTGTAATTAGACGTTTCGGAAGTTTACTTTCATTATTGCTTATGAACCTATTACTGTTTCTAATATAGATTTCATTTTGAGTTTTTTTATTGTGTCTAGCCAGAGCGTGAGACCGACAAAAATAATAGAATTATAGTTGGAAATAAAAACTTGCTACAATCGTGTCGGTACAAATACTTAAATGAATCAGAAAATAGACAAGTCACCAAATAGCTTTCCTAAGACAGACTATCTTTTCGAAAAAGTAATAATAAATTTATAGACAGTCCTTTGCTTCGCCTGCTTACCATACACAGTGATCATGCATTTTTGACCCCAGAGCGTTGCGTTGCGTACATTTCTGTGTTTGCAAATAAAATGCTGAACAGTGAACGCGGGCGACGTAGCCGTTGAAATGTTTTCGGTGATTCATAAGTAAGCAATCAGTGATTCAATACGAATTGTAAATCTATGAAATAAAATAAATGAACTTTATTCTGTAAGTAGGCCGCAATGGCACTTTTACAAGTCAAACCCTACTAGCGTTTCACAGAGGCCACTGCCGAGAAGAAACGCCGAAAGAAACTCGACAGTCAGCCATTTTCTCACAAAAATATGCTTATTACAATGATAATACTTAACCTACTTAAGATCAAGAAATCTAAGACACATAGAATTCAAAATTCAAAATTCAGAATTCAAACATTTATTCTGCAAATAGGCCACAAGGGCACTTTCACATGTCATAATGTTAATGTACAATTTTAAAAAAGTCTGACAATATAAGCATATGATAGATTTTTCATGAGAAAATATTAATTTACAATTTAAGAAATATATCAATAAGAATTTAATACATATTTCATGTCAAAATATTAATTATCTATTACAAACATTACAATAATAGTAAAATTGAGAGATGTATAAGGTCTCAGTCTGAATAACAAATTTTAATATAATATCTCAAAGATGTAAATGGTCTCTGAGCGTCAAAATATTCTTAATAATGACTATTCTAACGTGCTTTGAGATGTACATGGTCTCAAAGCGTTAAAATAAAAATAATAAGTTTTAAATATATAAGGAAAAAAAACAATTGAATATAGAGGTCTCTCTCAGAGTCAATGTCAAAAAAAACTAATCCATAACAGGGTGATGTCTCTCGTCAATCTCCAAGAGAATACACTAGTATTAAAGTAGTTACTATGTCCTTCAAGCATGAACGACCGGACTCCACAAACAGCACCCGATCACGAGTATGACGCGTATGAAGAAACAATTAAAGATTCCTTTTCGAGTTATTCTTCTACGATTATTTCTAATTAATTATAGGTACTAGTGATTCAATCCTATTATTGGAATTAGGTGGGGGCCAATAATTTTGTCATAAATCCAATGATACCAATTGATTAGCAATATGTAAAGTTTTATTATTTAAACAGACGGGATTTATATATTTTAAAGTCCGCAAGAAACTATATGGCTCTTATATCTATATATAGATCATGCAAAATTATATGTAGGTCACGGTAACTAAATAATAGTACTTAGCGACTTTTAACTCAAAATTGTATTTGCCTTCACGTGAGCAGATCTGTAGCAGCAAATAGAAAACAAGAAACAATTACAGGAGACTTTTGATAAACGACGGCCATATATTTTCCTTTTTATGACTTATGCTTGGGTTGTACCAGATTTTAATTTACCCAGTGTACGACTTCGATTTTCCTGCAGTTTTAAAAGGAACTTATCAGTTTAAGAGAGGGAGATGGGAACATTTATATAACAATGCGAGAGCGAAAAGGAACAGCTGAGTGCAGAGGGAACGAAAAATAAAACAGGGGAAGAAAGTTAAGCGTCCGTGACTTTTCAAGATTTTTTCGAGGTTTATTTTTTAAACTTTACGCTTGCCTCCGCTACGTCCTACTCCTATATAAAGGAAAACGCTTTTCGATTTGTCTTTTGTTTTCCTCTTTTTCTTTGCGTAGGGATTCTGTTCCATTTGTTTTTATAGAGACTTTCCGACAGCTGAAATATGCATTTATATTGACAAAATATCAAGAATTGTAGGTGCTACTGTTTTTCAAACAAGTTAACTAAATTCTGTATCTATAACATACAAGATCATAGTCTCAATACAAAATGTTCCATTTGTAAGGAATGTGTCGGAACTGTAAGCCACATTAGCTGTAAATATGCTGACCGTACCCGATGCAAATGTAACGGGTCTCGGCCCGCGCCTACCACGCAAAACATTCACTACCAATTGTGAAGTATTATAGAAAAAAATCCCAAAGCAGACGAATACCTAGGTCACCTAGGTGTCCTAGGTTCTATTTTACCGACCCTACATATTTGGTACATCCAGAATGACAGACATAGAAACAAGAATTAGAGAGCATGAACATTCGCGTTTGTGCATTTCAAATCAAATCATAATTTGAAAGTATCTTAATGTGTTTGTCGAAGCGAAGGACATATTTGCAATGTGATTGTGGAATAGGTCTTGCAAGAAAGAGGTGACTTAAATTACGTTTAGGCTGTAAGTTATGAGCATAAATCGGTTGAGTAAAGTCATAGAATTCATAAGACATAGGTAGACTTCACTGTTTAGGTTAAGGTAACTTATTTTCATGTGTAAGACCACAATAAGTAATGGTATTCTTGGTATTTTATTATACCAGGCGCTAACCTACTCATCGCTCTTCCATACAAACTTCCACCCCCTTAAGGGTTGATTTACGGGATAAAATACTATCCTATGTCTTTCGCCGGGGCTCAAACTATCTCCATACCAAATTTCATCTAAATCGATTCAGCGGTTTTAGCGTGAAGAGGCAACAGACAGACACACACTTTTGCATTTGTAATTACAGTATTCCATAGAATTCTACTTTAGTATGCCCCAAGCTCATAAACTAAGCTATCTGTTGTACCTACCTACATATATTCGTGCTATTACTTCGTTCGCTATCATTGGAGGCATGTTTTGCGGGCCTCCATTAGTCCGCAAGGAGGTGAAAGTCCACGGCGGCGGCGGCACGATGCAGCAGCACGTGTAAAAACTAAAATGCGGCTGTAATGGAAATTCATACACGACAAACATACATTCTAGAATACATGAAAATACAGTTAGATACTTTATAGTCACGAGTTAATCTCGTACTTATCTCTTTGACCGTCACTTGAACAACAACTTTCCGGACTAGTGACTCTAGTGAGGAGGCGACTATGTACATACAATACTTTGACAATTGAATGGAGGTGTATTACTCTGTTCGGGAGCTATTATTTTATTATTGTATTTTTTTATTTACACCAAATAAATGTCTTTCTTCTTCTTCTTCTTCTTCTGCGGATTCATTCTATATACCTACAACAATTTTATTTGCTACATCTTGATGTATGTATGTTCGTAAAATTTTATTTTACATTACGATACATTACATTACAGTTTCGCTATATTCTAACTTTCCACCGAATAAACATTATAACCGGCCAGCTCGCAAGTTTAAACCGCTCAGCGGCAAAAAGTGAAACAAAAGGCGTCGAGCTTGCCTGATATTGATAAGAGTGACTTGCACTTACCGCCCTCCTACCGCTTTGATTTAAAAGGCCGCATGTGTATCAAATTACAAGTCGACTTATGTCGTTCTGACCGGCAACTCGCAACGTCATGGACTACCGAACCCCTAAACTCTTGTTTGCCAAGCAAAACATTGTCGCTAACTTTGTATTTAAATAGTTATGTTATAGATTATGTTGTAAATATTACATGACAAGCTTGTTCATAAATTAAATCGATACAGTGAATACCTACAGCTCGTAAACAATGATATTGAGGAATATGAAATCTTTCGTCACCATTTGATGTAAGTAGTAGCTATATTATTGACTACTTGACTAGACTAAGTGACAAAATTTATACTCAGAGAACGTGCAGGAACTAGTGGCAGCACTAATCGACAAAAGCGACACTATGCGGACAGTAAAGGAAACTTATGAGGCTGTCATCGAAATTATCTCTTGAATTATATTATTTTGTAATATGATAAAAGTTATAAAATATGGATTCCGACCTGTTAATAATGACCGTCAGCGTGGCCAAAATATGACACAAGTCAAAAGGTCAAAAACTCTTCGAGGCCGGCCATGTATTGGAGGTTGAAAAAGTAGGCTAATAAATGAAGAAAATGAGGCTGTGATAACTGGCAAAATTGTCGCACAAACTCGAATACGAAACGAAAATTTGATTACTATAATCTCCAACAGTTTAGCTGTACCCAAACCCGTGTGACAGACGATGGACGGACGGACGCGTGACAACGATAGGGTTCCATTTGTAGGTACCCTTTGGGAACAGAACCCAAAAAATCAAAGTCAATTCATTATGTAACAAATGGAAGTAAAATTATTAACCCACACGTAAAATAAAAGCGCATAAAATAAATTTCCCCGTGTTTTATTGCTAAAATTTAACTCCTTCACCGACTCTAAATCTTATCTAGCGACAGTTAAGAGGGTATTCACGGAAACTTGCGAACCCGCAAAACCGGGACCAAATTTACCGCAGCAGGCCATAAACAAGTGGCCGCGGCGCGAGAGGAATATTCAAGAGGAAAGTTCGGCCAGTCCACTCAATGGACAACACTTGCACGGAACGGCCCGAGTTCTGCGGACACTGCCAACGGCACATGCAGCCTTAATGAAGCAGGGTAGTTTGAGAACTTATTGTCATCTAAACACGCTTTGATGGCCACTTAAACGTCGGCCCTCTTAATAGTTGGCAAGTTGGTGCTTTGATAAAGTACTTATTGACCGAAAATGTAAGGATGCTTCGAATAGCTACTTGGATGAATTAAAAATCTTAACATTAATTAAAAATTTATAGATATACAGTAGAGCTACAAACACACTAAGTTCGTTTCAGACTGAGTGCATAACTGTATGAAAGCACGACTTCAATTACCTAACTACCAACATTGGAATATATTCCTTTTTACTTTGCATGTTGTTATTTTCATCTTAACTTAAATCCCTATAAGCGGCTCACACAGATAGTTTGCAACCACGCTCTGGGAAAGTTAAAACACGGGAAAGTTCCGAGCGATACGATATCGTGCGAACTCCGAAACCATCCCGCGCCCTTTATGAATCCTATTATTTGCTGCAATAAAAACTTTCTTTGCGACATATCGAGCGCACTGGCAACCTCTAAAAATAGAATAGATATAGGTACTTGTATAGCTAGGTACTGTAGCTCTAGTATAAGTTTTTTCGCAACATTAACTAATTCGAACGCGTTTGCGTTTTATCTCAAAATGTATGAAAGTGGTATGAAAACGTCAACAGCGCCTCTGGTGGTCACTAGTGGAAACTAAAACAGCGAGTATAACATTTGTTGCTAACCGATGAACGCGCGTATTTCAAACTCGGTGAGAGCGTTTTCATACATTTTGAGACAAAACGCAAACGCGTTCGAATTAGTTAATGTTTCGAGAAACTTATACTAGAGCCTCTGGTCTATACTTCTTCTTCGTGATTCTCTCCAGCTAATGACAATGTCTTCCCATACCACCCGGTCAAGGGCCATATATGAACTGATTTATGCATTATCTACAAACTTAAGTCAAAACGCACTCGCGGCTGGAACTCTACAATGGTCTGACACCATCAAAAAGCTTGGACTCATATTGCAATAATATTATAAACGTGAAAGTTTGTGTGGATGGATGGATGGATGGATGTATGGATGTACTTTCCGCTTAATCTCAAAAACTTCTCAACGGATCTCTATGAAACTTTCCAGCGTATTTATTTCAAAATTCATCCCCTTATCGGGTTAAACGGGGGTGGTCATTTTGTATGGAGAACCAAATTATCTTTATGATAGAAACTTAAAACTTCCCGAATATACTAAGCATTAAAATGAAAGGAAATGGGTTTCAGTGTTTTTCGAAATTCACCCTCTGAAGGGTGAAAATGGGGTTGAAAGTTTGTATGGGGAGCACATTTTTTTAAACGAGTAACTTAAAACTTCGTTTCTAGACTAAACATTACCTACATTATAAGAAAAGTGATTTTAACGTTTTTCAAAATTCGCCCTCTGAAGGGGTGAAAATGGGGTTGAAAGTTTCTGTGGGGTGCACATTTTTTTTAAACGAGTAACTTGAAACTTCGTCTCTGGACTAAACATTACATTATAAAACAAGTAATTTCAACGTTTTTCAAAATTAGCCCTCTGAAGGGGTGAAAAGGGGGTTGAAAGTTTGTATGGGAAGTAAATATTTTTAAACGTGTAACTTGAAACATCGTTTATATACCTAACATTACATTATATGAAAAGCAAAATATTGCAGCGTTTTTCATAATTCATCATGGAAAAAGACTAAGTAATATTACATTCGAAGTAAGCGACTAGAAATTTCGGTTTTTAGTAGAGTCTGGCTACGTTAACTCTTCCAAGCAAATGAACTGTCAAACAGTTATAGTTTGGCAACACTGAGCATTTTACGTCATATGTATATGGAAATGTGACGTGTGAGGTAGTGTTGCCAAACCAATTATTTGGTTGACAGTTCATTTGCTTGGAAGAGTTGACGTAGCCAGACTCTAATACACTTACCTATAGTAGAGAGAATAGAATAATAACAATAACTGCCCTACTCGTGCGAAGTAAGTCTGTCGCAGATAGTTTGAGTCCCAGGAAAGGACATAGAATACTTTTTATCCCGGAAATCATCCCTTAAGGGGGTGGAAGTTTGTATGAAAGATAACTAGGTAAGCGCCTGACATAAAATAATAGCAATAACATTCTAACGCAATGACCGAGTTCTACGCAAACGAAGCCGTGGGCAAAGGCTAGTAAATTCATATTTCAAGCAGTTACCGCAAAATTAGCTGCGTATTGTACCTACAATTTTCATTTTACAAAAAATAATGTAATACGATCTTAAAATTATGACTTTTAAAAAAATACGAAAGCATCGACAAAAATTCTGTAAATATAAGCTAGAGTTCCATGGTAAGACCGCGTCTGTCCGCACTTCGGACGTCGGATGCGACGGTTTTAGCCGCCGCGCTGATAGCATATACACATGTCGCGTCAATGTGACGACAAAAATGGATACTATTGTGACATGTTGTTTCAAACGAAAAACATGAGGGACGCGAGGAAATTTTATGTCGAGCTAGAATCTGGTCCACCATTAGGCGAAGTTGTTTGACAAGTCAAAATGCACAAATGTTGCCACAGAATGGCCAGTGCTGTTCATATCGATTTTATTTAAGACGTACCGATCTTGCGGCCCAATTTATCGGGCTTGGTGCTTGGAAATCGAAATTAGTGATATTTCTCTCAATCTAGTATGCTCTGAATTTGACAAATTAAAATTATTTCTTAATTTTATGATTTATTTATATTTTAAGGACTAAACTTCATATCTACTTTTGTCCCGTTTAATGTGGCTTTAGCGGCCAGAAACTTGCAAGTTCATAGATTACAACATTGGATTAAGTTTGGTAGTACAACGTTATAAGTTTTTATCGATATATTTATATACCGTCTCTATTAATTTTTTTCTACTCCTGGCAACATCTTATCTGTCAGTTTACTTCGCCGAATTATGGATTGTACCTTAGCTCTAAAATCTATTGAGTACCTCCGGCCCACGTTGACACTATTTACTCTCCTGTCATCCTGAACTAAGGTAAAATACATAATTCGGCGAAGTCATGGTGACCTGAATAAATGACCTGAGTAAATGAGATGAAAATAATGATGTCTACTCAGTGCAAAGGCATTTTGCACAACATAAACAAAAACTACCGGTTTCGGAATACATTTTTAGTTCAATTAGACTAGACGAATTAGACTACAAGTACGTAAAATTAGAATTAGAGTAGTATAGGTGAAAAACTTAAGTAAATGACCTGTTGTATGTAGTTGTGTACAGTATGCAAAAATGTATATGCAGACGAAACAAAAAATATAGACGGAACGTCACGAACAACAAAATGAAGCCACTTTTGTAAAGATGTGTGAATGTGATTGTGGCCACTGGAAGGAAAAAATCCTCATAATTGGGGGGACTTTTAACGTTACATCAAACGTGCCCACCTACCAACCGTGCCAGTGGCGGAGTAGCTTTAACAAACATAAATTTATTTTCAGTGTCTTGGAATAAAATAAAGCAATTTAGGGGCCAATTTTTTGGCGTTGTAGTTTTTTTTTATTTCTTAGAAGAGCTCCTGATTCTGTACAAGTAAAAAAAAAGACAAAATGGCGCCGAAAAAAAAAATTTTCCCGTACAAAAATCTACTGAGTTACGAAAATCCCATACGTTTTGTCACTCAATGGAATAAAATTGTGGGACACTGTAGAAAATCGTGCACATTTTGTTCAGAATCAGGAGCTCTTCCATCCTACCAATTTTTCATGCAATTCTAAGAAATAAAAAAGAACTACAACGTCAAAAAAATTGGCCCTTAGGGGGTATGCTTTATTAATTTATAAAAATCGTAAAATAAGGGAGACCCTAATATAGAATGTAACAAAAACAGATCAGCTACAGGGCTGCAGCCGACTTGATTGTATTACTTTTATTATTATAGCAATCGTATACGATCTTCATAAACAGTTCCCTACTTTTGGGGTAAATAAAAATCATACCAGAGTATCACTAGCGCGTCACGTTACGTCAACCAATGTCAACCGAAAAACAATGTTTTGTAATAATGTTTTGAGTTAAAGTATTATTTTAACATTTACAAGTGGTAGGTATGTTACGTTATTCATTTTATTTGCCGTCCTGATATTATTTTTACATGCTTTTATTGTGCAGTAGACCATCATTTAGGTGATTTTTTTTAACTCCACCGTACGTAACTGACAGCGTCTTGTCATGTACTGAAGAGCTCTGCACTTGGTTTTGGTTTGTATATGTGTGAGTGAGCGTGTGTTTAAGTACATGATGCGCTTGGTTTTTGATAGCTTCATTAGGTTGTTTGTCATGCGTCGTCTATAGTTTTTTTTATTTGGTCGGAGAAGCAAATAATGAATTTGCAAACCATACGTTATATTACAAATTTCAAAAATGGAATATCTATTCGCACACATTACTAACACATACAACAGGTCATTTACTTAAGTTTTTCACCTATAACTACTTAGTTTATATTTTGACCGAACCTAAATCTGTTCAAGTCTCCCTAATCATATCTATTACTTTTTAATGTAATAGTCTCATAAAAACATGTATAAGTAAATAATAGAAACATTTAGCACGGATTCTATTAACAGATCAATCAGATCGAGAGCAGTCTTGTCGGACATGCCCCCACGCTCGCACCAAGTCGTCAATCGACGGCCCGTCGAATTTAGAACACAGAAAATACGTTTCTTATAATAAACAGCGTCGGATATTGCTCATTCACGTTTTCAAACAAGTGTCACAACAAAATGCTGCACTATTGTTAAAATAGCCGCCAATAATTGTGATAAACAAATTGTAACTGATTTTGACAGTTTCAACGACACACAATCATACTTATTTACTAAAGCTTGAGGGAAAACTATCCAAAATTAATAAATGTAATGATGGAAATACACAACACAACATGTACGTTCAGTTGTTAATTTAATTTATTTCGTTCGTTGGGTTGGGTATCAATGACATTCATTATTCGAACAGACCTAGGAAGTGTCAAGGTGCCTACTGTCTTGGAACCTGCCTGCCGAGAGACGAGGGCAAGAGGCCTGACGGCATGCCGCTGGTGCCCATACTTGGGAAGATCGGTCGTCCCCTTGTGTAGGATACTACGTGTGTGGATTCGAACGCGTCAACCTATCTTTCGGGCACCAGAGTCAACGCCAGCTCTGCTGCGTCCTCTGCCGAAGATCTCAGAGCGGATATTTATTTGAGGCGTTTTGGGTCGAAACACTTGGACCTTGGGGACCAAGTGCGCGTCGACTCTACAAAGATTTGTCGGCGCGCCTTAAAGACCACTGGTGACCAGAGGTCTGTCCAATATTTGGCACAGAGAGTAAGCATTATCATCTTGTGTAAAAGCAGCCAGACTTCCGGGCACCCTACCCAATGACGACGACTTTGTTGGAAAAATTTTTTTCTTCATTTTTTAATTGAAGTACTGTCTAAAATTAATAAAAACTGTTATTAGCTTTAAATTTGCTACGGCAAAACATTGAACTCATAAGGTATTATGGCCACTTAACTTATGATAATTACTCACCGGCGCAAAAACCCGGCTACTTAACCGGTTATTTACTATTGTTAATATCAAGACAAATGAAGTGAAAATAGATGAAACGTTGCATACCGACTCTTGTATAGACTTCCGTTCCGTTGTCCGCAGACAGTAGTCGGATTGTTTCTTTTAATCCCGGCTCGCTAATGACGCGGGCGCATAACGGCGCACGCTCATTCATCAGAACTGTCAGCGACATCTATTGACAGGTTGACTGAGGAACGCCGTTTACGGGACGTAGACGTTTCACTCGAGATAACTCTATTATTAAATTAACGATAATATCTATTTAAACTTCTATTTAACGATAATTTTAAATACATTTCCATACTTGTGAACATTTTGTCTAGGACACAACTTTGTATTATATAAGCAGTTAGATGCAGCACGATTTGAAAAAGACACGCTATTGGATAATTATTTTAGTTATCGTCAAACACTATGCGCATCGCAAAGATCAATTTACATTAAGATGGGGCGTGTCTATCGATAATAACATACTATGATAATAAGTAAAAATTACACATCAATTTGAGCATCTAAGTAACTAATGGTTACATATTAAAATACCTAAAATTGATATACCTATTGTCAAAATACCTATGTACGAAATACCTATTTTTAAAATACCTAACAGTTATTTAACCTACAGTTTAAATGACCGAAGTTTGAAATACCTACGTTCAAAAAAACTATTCAACGAAATACCTACTGTTCAAAATCCCTAACGGATGAAATACCTAATGAACGATTCGCCTAAGTTTGATATACCTACGGTCAAAATACCTACAGTCAAAATACCTACAGTACATTATCACGACAGGTTTTTAAAAATGGGTTTTTAAGGTTCCGTAGCCAGAATGGCTAAAATAGAACCCTTATGGTTTCGGTCTGTCTGTCTGTCTGTCCGTATGTCACAACCGATTTACTCGGAGACTATAAGTACTACGTTGGTAGGAAGATGTATCCTATTAACCGCTACATAAAAGTAATGTGAAAATAGGAAAAAACATTTTTAGGGGGGCACCCCATACATGTAACGGGGGGAGGAAAATTTTTTTTTCAATGCAAGTAGTTGTGAGGGGTATTTTTGGATAGGCCTTTAAAAATAATATCGAGGTCAATGAGAAAGTCAATCGTTGGTGAGATATCAGCTTCCAAATTTGTACAAAATGTGTCCCCCCCCCCCCCCCTAATTATAAACTATGAAGATTAAAATTCTGAAAAAAATTGAGGTGGTGTGCAATAATAAATACTTTCAACGAATTTTGGTTTGAACAAGATGGGATTAAGGGTTTTTGAGTTTTCACTGAAAAACTGTCTTGCCCAAACGAAAGGATGTAAGTGCCGTGGCTTCCCTATGATGATACAACCTTTTTTGATCCAAGATATTAAATAGTGTTTTTAAAAGTTGACTGCTAGGTGTCTGGTACGGAACCCTTCGTTGTGCGTGATCCGACACGCACTTGGCCGGTTTTTGAAATAGGTAAGTAGTAGTAAAAAATATCAAAAATCAAGAATGTCAGTTGAATAATAATTTTATGGGAAAATGTTCGTTTCTGGCGCTTCGCCGGCCGCTACAGCGGCACGCTCGCTTCGCTCGCTCGGCTCGCGTGCTGTAGGAATGCAGTTCTACCTAACCACTCCTCCTCGCTTCGCTCGTCGTCGTACCTACAGCGATCTGCCTTAGAGTAGAATATGTAGGTAGAAGCGGAGAATAGAGGTAGAGATTGTCATAACATAATTTTTTACCTGTATCTAGGGCAGGTCGGTGTAGGTACGACGACGAGCGAAGCGAGGAGGAGTGGTTAGGTAGAACTGCAACCTTACAGCGCGCGAGCCGAGCGAGCGAAGCGAGCGTGCCGCGGCAGCGGCCGGCGAAGTGCCAGAAACGAACTTTTTAGGGTTCCGTAGCAATTCCGTAACAATAACAAGTAAATACCATCAGATGTGATGTACTCAATATTTTTAAGTGGTGGAGGGTAACTTGTTTTTCTGCCGACAAACTGTTATGCAGTTTGGCAGATATTAGATATGTTGTTTAAATATTTATTAATGTATCAAATAAATTAAAAAAAAAGAATGGCAAAAACGGAACCCTTATAGTTTCGTCATGTCTGTCTGTCTGTCTGTCCGTCCGTATGTCACAGCCGGTTTACTCGGATACTATTAGTATTACAATTATGAAATTTGGTAAGAAGATGTATTCTATGAACCGCTATATAAATGTGATGTGAAATAAGGAAAAAAAAAACTTTAGCCCCCATACATGTAACCGGGGGACGAAAAATTTATTTTCAATGCAAGTAGTTGTGTGGGGTATTGTTGGATAGGCCTTTAAAAATAATATAGATGTTACTTAGAAAGTTTTCCATTTAAGTCAATCGTTGGTGAGATATTAGCTTCCAAAGTCGTACAAATTGTACAAAGTGTGTCCCCCTCCCCTCTAATTTCCAAACTATGAAGATGAAAATTCTGAAAAAAATTGAGGTGGTGTACAATAATAAATACTTTCAACGAAAATTGGTTTGAACAAGATGGGATTAGTTACCACTGAAAAACTGTTTTGCCCAAACAAAAGGACGTAAGTGGCCTGTCTTCCCTATGAAGATATCGACCTTTTTTTGATTCAAGGTATTAAATAGTGTTTTGAAATGTGATGTGGACTAGTAGGTGTCGGTACGGAACCCTCGTTGTGCGTGATCCGACACGCACTTGGCCGGTTTTTTTAAATAATTTAACTTGTTTATAATAACAGTAAACACTTAGCTAGGCTTTAGTACTGTAGGTATTTCGACTGTAGGTGTTTCGACTGTAGGTATTACGACCGTAGGTTTAATGACATATAGGTATTTTAAAAATAGGTATTTCGTACATAGGTATTTTGATAGTAGTTATTTCAAGTTTAGGTTAATCGTTCAATAGGTATTTCGTCCAATAGGTATTATGAAAATAGGTCAAATAAGTCATAGGTATTTTAAAAAATAGGTATTTCGTACATAGGTATTTTGAAAATAGGTATATCAATTTTAGGTATTTTAATATGTAACCGTAACTAATACAGTTGTAACTTATTTGTTTTTCTTTATTGAAGCGATACTGAAAAACTAACTAATGATTGCCTTGCATGTCATCGATAAGAAATAACAGGCACGCTAAGAAAACTTCAAGGATAAATAACTTTACTAACCAGACGTAGCTTAAGCAAAAAAATATTCGTCTTTATGCGGTCTGCGTCTGCGGCCAGCAACTACAATAGTTAGTTGGTGATAAGAATGTTAAAGAAAAATAAACCATTAAAATATCATCAGTCATCGCACGACCCCCGCGGTGGGCAGGTCAGCGGCCAAGAAAAAACCTTACAATTCGGAGCCGAATTCAAATGAAGAATGATTCATTTATGAAAATGAAATGACAGATTGAATGAATGTGGAAGACGGTACAAAGGAGACGGCTACCGGCCACCGCTTTGTGCCACGTGCTCCCGGGTCGCCAGTCCCCATGCCACAGCCAGCGCAGGCCTTGGCGGGCCATGGTACCTACGGCCATCGCCGTGATGTACACCGGTAATCAAAGTGCTAGGTGGCTATTCAAAGTTTCATTTGGAGCGATAAACAATTTCCTACAATCAGTGAGAGGCAAACAAGCAATATCTCCTATAAAAAACTGCCAATCGATCTACGAACGTAATATTTATGTAGGTATTATAAAGTATAGAATAGAATAATTTATTAAATATTCATTTGACAATTATGTTATTACTAGCTTTTGCCCGCGACTTCGTCTGCGTAGAACTCGGTCCATATCAACTTCTATACCGTATTTCGCCGTCACCAGGTACTGCGGGCCGGGCAATCTCACTAAACATTGCGCACGCCGGCTCAACGCGCCCGCATGAAACACATGACAGAGGATTTAATATATGGATGTAGATCAAGTAACGTAGATGAAAATTAATATGATGCAGGTGCGGAAAAAACTTCATACGCATCAAGTATGGAAACGAAAACGCGAGTGTAGCGAGCGCGAAATGTTTCGAAAATTATGATGCACGTGCGGAAGAGACTTCATACGCCTCAAGTGTAATAGGTAGATGAAAACGCGAGCGTAGCGAGCACGAAATATTTCGAACATTACTATGAAGGTGTGGAAAATACTTGATACGTATTAAGTAGCGTAGATGAAATAATTTCGAACGTTATGACGCAAGTGCTGAAAAGACTTCATACGCATTAAGTAAAAGATGAAAAAAAGACGAAAACGCGAGCATAGCGAGCGTGAAATGTTTCGAACATTATGATGCAGGTGCTGAAAATTCCATCAAGTAATGTAGCACGAATGTAAATAATTTTTAATCATTTGCAAGCCTGCTTACAGGTTAGATAGACTGTAGTACCATATATCTGGTATTTTTAAGTAACAACTTTGAAAGCTATCTTAGCAAATAAATATTTCTAAGTGCCAAAGTATTTCAATTTTATTTTATTTTATACGCAATTTATAGTACCTATTAATTGCTCTAAGAGTAACAGACATTCGAACTAAATCTGTCATAATAAAGGTTGACACACACATAGTTAAAGCTCGGCACCAGACCGGCGCGGCCTCACCTCACGTAAATCCAACGCAAGCACGGAACCGCATCGTGCCTCAGCAGCGCCGAGGTGGCCGCGTGGCGGTGCCGCGCTTGCCGCGAGGTGTCCACTGGTTGAGGGCTTTTTACGTTTGAAGTAGGCCGTTTCGCCTGCGTCTGTTCTCCATGGCTGGTGGTCCTGTCCCGAGCAGGGGCGATGCCGTTACGTAGTGGATGATTGGCTAGAGCACACCGCTGCATCCGCACTCATCTGGTTTGCCAAAACCTTAACTGTGCGTTGCAGTATGAAGTTTCTAACAAAGAATTGGGGCGGCGCCGGTCTGGTGCCGAGCCTTTATGTGTGCGACAACCTTAATTATTATATTTTATTGAGCCTAAAATGTCCCACTGCTGGGAAAAGGCCTCCCCCCTCTTTTTCCATTCCTCGCGGTCTTGTTTATCTGCCCAGTCTCCTTTTTAAAGAGTCCAAATTATCACGCCACCGCCGGCGTGGTCTACCGCGTCTCCGTTTTGAGTCGTGGGGCATCTACTCTGTGGTCTTTTTAGCCCACAGCTCATTCGGCATCCGGTAGACGTGTCCAGCCCAGTCCCACTTTAATTGGGTTGTTTTCCGAGCTACGTCAACTATTTGAGTTTTGGAGCGCAGTGTGGTGTTCCGGATTCGATCCACCAACTTTACACCTAATATGCTGCGCTCCATGGCTCGCTGGCAAACCCCGAGTATGGATTTCTGGGCTTCTGTCAAAGACCAAGTTTGTGCACCGTAGGTGAGAACTGGAAGAATGCTCATGTCCATGAGCCTACGTTTAAGTGAAAGAGGTAGGTCGCCTTTCATTGGGTGATTCATAGACCAATAGCTCTTCCAGGCGTTTACTGTCCTCCTATCGACTTCTTTTTCTTGTCTTTGTCGACAATCTTAATAGCTCATCATAATCAAGTGGTGGCGAAATTACTCAGTTTATAACTACGGTGGAAAGAATAAATAAATCATATCTAAATCATGCAAATACCTATTTTATCTTGCCACTTTAAGACTCAAATTAGTAAATTGTGCAAGTGTAGTTCTACATTAGCTTCCTTCAACTTTAACGAATGACATCTGTATACTGACCAAGGGGCTGACACGCTTTGCTAGAGAAAGAGAGTCTTATTGCGATTCCTATAAGAGAAAATAGAAAAGAGTGGCATGTTTTGTCCCTATCACCGACCGAACATTTTTTCATGGTCGGGTTATAGGCAAAACGCAAACTTCCCTTAGCAAATACATTGGACATGCAAACCGGCCAAATTGCGTAGTACAAATTATGTATGAAAATTAGCAAGCATGAGAAAGACATAGCACCGGTCGCTCGTTGGCGCATCTATAACTAAAGAGTTTATATTATATCTATGATCTGTATATTGACACTTGACACACGTCTCTGACATGTCAAACGTCAAATAATATCGTAACATTTACAAATGTCTAGACTCACCTCAACCATACGTCCCAATTGTATCTTGAACCTGAGATTCGTGAAAACTTTGAGCATGTTCGGAGGTCAGGCTTTCACTGGTTCTGCAGAGACGAATTTTCGTGGGCATTGTAAATACCTAACATGGATCCGGTTCATAGATTGGAAGTTGAATCTAATTTATCAGTTTAAGGGATTATTTCCAGGATAAAAAGTATCCTATGTCCTTCCCCGGGTCTCAAACTATCTCCATACCAAATTTCATTTAAATCTGTTCAGCGGTTTAAGCGTGAAGAGGTAACAGACAGACAGACAGACAGACAGACACACTTTCGCATTTATAATATTAGTATGGATAGTCTAAACTTATCGATAGAGAAAATATCACATGCCGAACTATTTATAGGATGTCTCCTGTGTGAAAAATGTGAGCACGAAACGAATAGGTATGCCACCAGATATTTATTATTCTGCGATAATACATTTTATGGGTGCTGAATGTTGCGGATAAGCATACAGCTCTTTAAAACAAATTAAAACAGGCATAAATCTTAACAAATCTTTGTAAGCTCCTAATGCCTGGTAAAATACTTCAGTCTTTGGAATATCGTGACCTTATCTCGTAAAAATGGCAGTTACACCCTTCCCTTCCAGTCCAAAGTTCGTAAACACTAAAAGAGGAGCAATGAAATTAAAAATATGTCTTAAGGGCAATTAGGTTTAACTTTTACAGCAGTGCCCTATCGCCCCTCGCTCTTTTCAATTGTGGGGAAAGCGGCCAGCTTTTGGTTGAAGTAAATTTTATTAACTAGAGTTCTGACTTTTGAGTTCACTTACCCCGCTGAGTAATGCGGCAGAGCAAATTGCAACTTAACTGAACTGAATGCTTCTGACTTTAGCGAAGTTAATGCGCGCGGTCTTATTTGCTTCGTTTCAGCAGACCTTTTAAAACTGAAGAAAATAACTGAATATTGATAACGGAATCCAAATTTTCTTTGCATACCAAAACATTCTTAATAAAGGGTTAGAAGAACACATTTGTGAATAGATAGATACCTGCCTACTACCTTTTCCCTGATAAAAAAAATCCCCATTAACAGAATATAGGCCTACCCTACCTAATATAAAAATATATTCTCGGCCCACGAGCTATCAATCGTCATACATTTTATTTTCAACATCTATATGTAGGTAAACCGACTCCTTTACATCTTTGTACAACGAACTGTAGATTAAGAAAATAAGTAAGGGCGAAGGTCTAAAGTTTTGTTCCTCTCTTCAAGAAACCATAATCATTTACCAAAACAAAATGCCACGATAAACAAAACAAGAGGCCGCAGTGATCAACAGTAGGTACTAGGTAAAATAAAAATTCTTAAGCTCGCTACTTGGAGCATTGACGAAGTGTTTAACAATAAATTTCCATTTAAAAAGCCACAAGCCGAGGGGAGGCCGGGGAGAGGGGGACGCAGCTTCCGCCGCTTTTTTCCTTCATTTCCTTTGGCCGCGGGGGCCGCCCCATGCTCTAACAGTAGAATTAAAACGTTACTTTGTTTTTTAAACGTGCAAAGTAAGGTTAGTTAATGGTTTTATGATCATAGACTAGAAAGAACATACAATGAAAGCTAATTTCAAGCTAGACTAAGCGTATTGTTCGAAAACTGGTTAAAATGGGTTCGTTATAGATAAGTAGCTTTCACTTAAGAAATACTTAAACCCTGATCGGGATCAGCCACATTGCGGAATATTCATGATAAGTACTACTAAACTATATACCACGAGACGAGCCATTAAAACTTGCCATCCAAAACACTAACCAACGTCCTCTTGACAATGACACCTCACAGAATTTTGGTCAAGGTCTACTTAAATATGTATATTATAATTTTAACCCACAAGCTCCTGTGTTTTAAATGGAGAAACATAGCAAATGTCGCATAAAATATCGGCGGGATAATAATTAAAAGAAGCGATAATGTCCTGCGGTGAAAAACGACCGCGCCATCCTTTTATTTGATAAATAAAATTTATTTCACCGCCGCTTCTTAGGGGGTTTTGCCGTAAAATCGATCTTAACTTAAGGTATTTTATCATTAGTTTTATAGACAAACACTTCAAGAATTCCTAAGAATATATATGATTTATCAAGGCTATCTGCTAGGTACCTTACATAATATGTTTTCTTAGTTGTTGTAATTAGAAGTCTTAGTGATTAGAAGAATCGGTTCACTATGTATGGAAAACATCATAGTAAAACATAATCCCATCTGTTTTGATTGATTTTTGAGTAGGTACAGTTAAAATTTCTTCCTAAACCATAATATCACCAAAATACCTAAGTATAGAGAATATGCACAAAAAATTGCAACCTTGTGAAATAGGCAACCGTTAATAACTAATTAGATGCACCTTGACGCCAGGTTAAAATACGTATTTTTATCACAACTTAACTCACTTAAAACATTATTACACAATAGACCGTTTCAACCTTGCAATGCCCTGCATAGCAGATAGCAGAGTTGCATTTCCCCACAACTTTGGCAAACTTGCATCATCCTTGACCATTACTTCCAAAATTAAATTTTACTCCTCTTTAAAAAGGTCGTATTTGCACGGGCGTGTCTAAAGGAGGTACGAAGTTGCGAAAGTCAATCGCCGTGCTCCAGCCGGGGCATATCTTCCCCCGCACTTTACTGCGCTCTAAATATTCTCCGGGCGACAATTGCGATTATGAAAAGTGCACCGTTATTTACGTCCCGCGGCCGTTTATTTTTTGTCCCCTTTCAAGGGCAATTAAATACCGCCAGTCTTAAAGCGCTTTGCATATTCCGTGGCGCCTTTATTGCCGTGCTAATAAATAGTAAAGGTCGCTATTTTTAAATGCAAAAAAACATGCATAAAATACAGTGTAACCCTTCGAAGATATATGTCGTGACATTCAATTAAGGATAATCTTATCTACCTTTTTGAGGAATATAAGAATAACCGTCAAAACTTATTGTGGATTCTTAACTAGACAATTTTAAAGCCTGTTTTAGTAGAAGTATCTTACCTACAGACCCTACAGTGTTAGTAATAATAGGTACTTTATGTCACACCTGGCCTGGCCATAAAGCGGCAATTACCGCACGCTCCGCGCGCGGGAAATCCCACTTCCTGGCCAGGGGGTGACATAAAATTTTGTACTTAACGAGGGCGGTAATAAAGAAAGCCTCAGATCGCATATTTATCGCCCTTGCCTTCGGCTCGGGCGTCAAATACCTGCGATCTGAGACATTCTTTGGTTTACCGCCCTTGTTAAGTAATGTACTATTTCTATAATATTAAATATCTTCCAATTTCCAATATAATTTCTATGACAAAGTTTCACGAACACAAATGCCTGTAACACGATTAGGAAAATAAACTTTTAATACAGGATTAATGAAATTTTCTCGTCGACGGAATCGAACCGGGGTCCCGGGAGACAGGCTGTCAAACTCGTCCAAACTCGCGCCGCCTGTCTGTCCGGGAACAACTTTTAATAACCTTCTGTATCAAGCAAATGGATTTGGGACCAACACTAACCGAACGTTCGATACCTTTCAAATAATCAGTGACTGCTGCTGTCTATCGGGTAAACTGAAGGGATTACAGAACTAAAAGTGTTTTTTGATTTAATCTTTATTAAAATGTAACTATTCCCCTTTTTCTATACTTAGATATAACCACGGAAGGCACGGAATGAAACAGAAAGTTGGTAAAATAAATTTTAAAATTAGAATTTACCCCTACCTGCCCCTGCCAACATATATCTGAGTCTGAGTAACCCAACTGCATGGTTACGAGGTTGAGTGAGTTGAGCCCTTCGAGACATACTGTGTTGACGTTCAATAAGTTATATTGCTAGCGTAGCGACTTTTGTAAGTGGTTACTGAATTTCAACTGGGGAGGTTATTATCTACATGTCGAGCGGCATGCAACGGGAACGGGTACACGGCGGCATACCCACCACTTAACTTTAATTCGGAATTAATGCAGAACACAGGCGTTTTATGCAAAATATAACTGCAGAATAATGAAGGTAGAGCTGAGCCACGATTACTGGATTTATTATTGCTAACTTTCTGTACGCTTATTGTAATACAACGTTTTACAATTATGTGCAGTTCTGCAGATTTAGCATGTACATTGTACATATGCAATAATCTACTACATTATATTCGAAAAGCAGTTACATTAATTTTTTTGAATTATCTGTTTCAATTTGTGATTTTTTAACTCTTGCGGTCGCACACTATTACATAGCTATCTAATGCATAATATGACCAATACAAGATAATTGTATTTTAGGCATTTTATAGTCAATAAAACGGTAGTGTTTTATATTTAAGCGTTTATAGTTAAGCGGCAATTACACTTTAAGCAATTTAAGCGTCTGTATTGCAACCGAAAAACCATTTACTTCTTTGATTAAAATAAATTCGTCCCACAATTAAATTTTAATCTCAGCTTCCACATTTTGAACTTACTGCTTCATTACTAAGCCAATATTATATAATGGCGACTAGAGGTAAGTAGGTAGTCTTATGGTCTAGTAACATTGCAATATAGGGAAGCTCGCATAGCTACACCAAGCGATCGCATCAGGGCTGCAATTCACAATGCCCACTCGTCTCAGGCAACCCACTATAAGACTGACTTCCCATTACGCATAGTTGTTACGAATCTCTGCAATCGTATACTAGTGGTGAGTGTGATGAGAGTCGATACCGGTTGCGAATGGCATAGCAGATGCGTCGGGGACTGATAGGGGCTCTGCGAAATTGAACCGCCTTACATCTGTCTCCCGTAAGCCTCTTATAATTGATGCCGCTGCCACGTCAAACCCGCGATACAGCTAATCGGAAACACAGTGATCGATTATTGGACGAGTCGCTGTTGTGACAGTTAGGCTGATTTTCCAAAATCTTCTAAAGATGTTGAGCGCCGTGTCAAAACTTGCAATGCTACAAGGAAGTGCGTAGGCTTCGTCATACCCCATGCGCCAATCACAGCTTCACGTCACAAAAAGTCAGCGATATGGTTACGATTCTCGGGTGATCAGATCAAATAAACGAATGCAGTTTTCCACTTCAGTCTCCTGTATTAGGCACCTACTGCCAGAGTAATTTCACCTGAGCAAGTTGCGATGATAAGCACTTTAAATCCGAGTAATCATTTTATATCGCTCGTGGAGCCGTAACGACTTGTTCACGACACGAAATTGAGGAAAAATTTACTTTTCGCCCGTAGAAATATTGAATTTTTACATTTATGCCTTTCACACCTCATAACGTAATATTTTTGCGCGAAATCTCCCTCCCTCGTAACTTTTCCGTTGCAGCAACATTCAAAATAAATGTTTGGTGCTTTGTCAGGGCGGGCCGTGTGTGTCAACTATACACGCGTTGAAGGTTATAAGATAAGATAAGATAAGATAAGATAAACGTTTATTGTCAATAAGCGTGTACATTAATAGGATGTCATTTCATACAATTGGTTTCAACACCTTGCCCATTTCGGACGTACAATATAAATACCTAACATTTACAGTACTACTAATGATTTTTACAAAAATAAAGAAGTACTAATGTTTTATACAAAAATATTCGTTTAAGTTATAAAAACATTTGAGTAATAGCCATTGTCTAAGTTTGTTTTTGAATTTGGGACCCTCTAGTAATTTAATGCATTCTGGCAAATGGTTGTATATCTTTATCCCAGTGACGAAGGTGCTCTTATTAAGTACATAGCTGGTCGGCCGAACTGTACACAAATCATACTTGTACTGTGATCGTAGATTTTTTTTACAGTCACTTTTTTTGATAAAATATTCAGGGTGTTCCTTAACAAATACACAAATTTCTAATAAGTATATACATGTCAATGTTAGAATTTTTTTCTCTATAAATACAGTTCTTAAAGAGTCAATATTTTTAAGCCTATATATGGTTCTCAGACATTTTTTTTGGAGAACGAAAGTGGATTGCACATTTACTGAATTTCCCCAGAATATTATTCCATACGAAAGTAGGGGAAATATATAACCATAATATGCTTTTAAAGCAACTTCAGTTGAGGTAGTATTGGTCAATATGGAAATAGCATAGCAGCCTTTGGAAATTTTTTTATTCAATTCTTCAATGTGCGATTTCCAGTTCAGATTTTTATCTATTATGACACCTAAGAAGTTAGTGCTATTTACTTGTCCAATTTTATTATTGTCAATTAATATGTTTAAGTCACGTGATACTTGCTTATAACTAGTGAAGTGTACAATTTTAGTTTTATCTAAGTTTACTCTTAAGTTTAATGTCAACAACCAATTTCTTACAATTTCTAATGTGTTATATATTTCACAATTTATGTCACAACCGTTCACCTTGTCTTCAGATATAAATATGGAGGCGTCGTCAGCGAACATAACACACAAGTGGTTAAGTAAATGAGGAAACTCATTGACATACACTAAAAATAACAGCGGGCCTAAAACGCTGCCTTGAGGCACCCCTTGTACATTTTGTTTAAAGTCAGACTGTATTTTTATGACTGTTTTTTTAGTTGCGTCGTATGTATCTAGTTTAGTGGCTTGGAATCGATTTTCGAGGTATGTTTGAATTAATTTTAGACTATTTCCTCGGATTCCTACATGATCAAGCTGTCTTAATAATATCTTATGCGAAACACAGTCAAACGCCTTTGATAAATCTATGAAAAGCCCAATGGAAGTTCTTTTTTTTTGCAAATCAGTCCATATTTGTTTTAGGAATCTGAATATGGCTATCGTAGTATTTTTTCCTTTTTGGAATCCAAATTGGTTTACATTTAGAATATTGTTTTTATCAAAGAAAGCTATGATTCTATTTAATATAACCTTTTCGAATATTTTTGAAAAGTTAGACAATAGTGCAATGGGTCGGTAATTGCTTATGTCATATTTTGGTCCTTTTTTATGAAGGGGTTTTATTAGTGCCTTTTTCAGATCATCAGGAAATATTCCGCTTTCTAATGTTAAGTTTATAATATATTCTAATGGTTCTGCTATGTGTTCAATGCTTCGTTTAATTAGTTTCATAGGTATCTCATCATACCCAGTACTTTTTTTATTCTTTAGTTCATTTACAATTTTTTTTACCTCGTGTATACTTACTGGAGTCAAGAAAATAGTGTTAACATTTGATTGGGTTACAAATTTATAAGGCATGTCAGCTTGAGTATCATTTGAATTTAGATTTATAAAGTATTTATTAATCGTTTCTGCAATTTCAAGGGGCTCATTTAGTATTATATTATCTTTTTTTATATAATCTACGGTACATTTTATCGTGTTTGTTGGTGCTGTGTTTCGCTTTATTAATTGCCAAGTTGCTTTGCCTTTGTTTGTATTCTGGTCAATAAATTTCATATTAGTATTTCGTTTTGATTGCTTAGTCACAGCTTTAATAATTTGACAGTACATTTTGTACCTATTTTTCAAGGTTATGTCGTTTGATTTCATGGTCTGTAAATATAATTTCCTTTTATATTTACTCGAAATTGCAATCCCTTTTGTTTTCCAATTTAATTTACTTTTATGTGTTATTTTAACTTTTTTAATCGGTACACAGAGGTCAAAAATAAGTCGAATTATGTCTATAAAGTTTTTATATGCGTTGTTAGGATCCGTACAAGCGTAAACATCGGCAAAACTAATTTGTGATAGATATTTCATAAAAATATCCATATACATTTCTGGATTTCTATTGTAAATGTACCAATATTTTTCTTTGAAACCTAGCTCAGTTTGAATGGAAATTATTTGACACGTGTGGTCAGATAAACCAAGATCCAATACTTCTATCCTACATTTCTTTACATTTGTAAAAATATTGTCTATGCACGTTTGTGAGTTAGTCGTGATTCTCGTGGGTACAACTATTTTTGGGTAAAGATTGTACAATCTAAATGTATTCAGAAATAGCTCACATTTGCTCGTTTTCTCCAGTATATTTACATTATAATCTCCCAATATAAAAATATTTTTGTAGCAATTTCGCGTTCTTGTTACTAATTTGCGAAGTAAACATTCCATATTAGCCAGAAATATCTCTAAATTACTATTGGGTGTTCTATAAACACATAAGACTAGGTAATTTAGTCCACCTATTACAATACCACAACATTCAAAGTGCCTTTCTACAGACATTTCGGATACCCATTTTAGATCATTGCAGTTTATTGTGTGTTTTGTGTAGATAGCAACACCTCCCCGTTTTTTTTGTTTGCGACAAAAATGAGCGACTTTTTTATAACCTTGTATTTGTAGTGCATCGACCTCCTTATCATTTAAAAATGTCTCACTAAAACAACAAATATCTATATTTTTTTCGTGAATAAACATTTCTAATTGATCTAATTTAGATTGGATACCCTGTGTATTGAGGTGCATGATTACTAGATTTTTATCATCGTTTTGATGTTGGAGTAAATCTTTATTAGGTCCCAGTATTTCTTTGTAACTTATGTATTGTTTTTTGGTATCAGCTATGTTATTACATTATGTTATGGTTTGTCAAGCCTTATGTTACAAACGTTTATATATTACCTTCTCAAATATAAATATATCTTTATTGATTAATAGATTACCTTACGACCGGGTCTAATTGAAAAACGGTCCAGTGCGAGCTATTTTTAGGGTTCCGTACCCAAAGGGTAAAACAGTACCCTATTATTAAAACTCCGCTGTCCGTCTGTCACCAGGCTGAATCTCAAAAACCGTGATAGACAATTGAGATGATGTATTTCTGTTGCCGCTATAACAACAAATACTACAACAAACACAGAATAAAATAAATATATAAGAGGGCACCCATACAACAAACGTGTTTTTTTTGCCGTTTTTAAAGATAATGGGACGGAACCCTTCGTGCGCGAGTCCGACTCGCACTTGACTGGTTTTTTTTGCTGAAAACGCTAGGACGAACGAGAAAAGATTTCCATTGTTTTCTTTGGCGATTTCTGGATTTCCATAGATAGTAATACTCAAATGTATGAGAGCGAGGGAGGGGGGACCAACCACTAATAAATTATTCCTGGTTAGTCAGAAATGCATCCCAAAATGAAGCCGCTGGATGTGTATTACAATGACTGTCTTCTTCCAATACGTGGTCCAATACAAATGTGGGCACGATATTTAGAGCGAGGGGCGTCGATCGCTCTAATGGGCCGACCGCCAACTGCCCAACACTAATTAATCCTTTACCGACTCTTGATTAATTATTTCAACTTGCCTCCAGCTCTTCTCCACGCATTGCGAGTAGTTTACACTTAATTGTAGCAATAGGTCTCTTGTTGTTGGGCTGAATTACATTTGTCTTGGTCGAGCATGTTTTGTTTTGTACGGCGCTTGATAAATGATAACACATGACGGCGACTGACAATATGTTAACGTTGAAGTAAAATCGATAAATATGGAATCCCCACAATGTTAATCTATTGTAACATCAAAGGTAATAGTTACTCTCTTACATAAACATTTACCGTTTTGAATTGCCCTGAGTAACGCGTTTCTACCTCATTTCAACTAGGTACGATACCATACCTTAACTTTCTTCCTCCATAGCATAGTAAGTATAACTAATATCGTGGGTCCTTACCTATACGCTACATATCTTAGTATTCATAAGGCAAATTAGCCCAATTTACCTACCGAGAAAATAACATATAGAATAATAGGAATAATCATGACTATAATACTAAATACATATAGCCTACCATGACACCCAGACGACCCAGTGACCGACACAATACAAAAACATAGGACTCAAACGATGAGTCCTGACATTAGCCATAATATACAACAACCCATAAGTCCCCTAATAGAAAAGCCGCTAGAAGTGAACTGGCAAATTTTAATCGTACCACAAACATTTCAATAACATTCCATTTCAGTCCGCACCCCGGACAGCGCGACTCTTGACTTAAGTGATGTAGTGACCCTTAATCCGCTGTAAATCTTGCCCGAGGGTTAAACAAGCCTGTAACACGTCATTTATTACCTGGCCCGCTAGAGGTCTGCCCGAATTTGAACACTTTCGCAAGTTAAACAGTTTCCTTTGTTAAATGTGTAGATTGAAAGAATGAATTACATTTAGAATTTAAAAATTACAAGTTTTATAAGTCACTTAAACGAACAGGTACGGACTGTGTCGATGGAACAAGAAACGGAAACGGAAACGGACACAGAATGTATCGAATTCTGACCAATTTCTCTTTGGCAATGGCAAAACCTTAGAGCACAACATTATGTAAGAACGTGAACTGATATTAACTAAGTATAGAAAATAACTAGCACTCGTTACTTACGGACGGTTTACGGCATGTCAAACAACAAATTCAGATTTAGATGTCATAACAGTGCGTGAACAACTCCTAGCATTATAATGTTGTATAACAATGCCGATTGCAGACGCATAATAAAATTATTCTCGCGTTCTCTTATTCAAACCGAAGTTTTCCCGGCCGGTCAGTGGCGCGGAAGTGGATCGCGATAATGCGAGCATTATACAGCCTCTCGTAGTCGATTATGCGGGTATTACAGCGACAAAAACTTACCAACTTGCATCTTTTGCACATCCGTCCCCCGCACTCTGGAGCTCGTGCACGAAAGTCCTATTCGTCTTATGATGTTATGATAAACGCTACCTACTTATGGTTTTTGTTATATTTTTGTGTGTTTCGAAATTAATACGAAATACGAAAATTCAGTATTAATAAAAAAATGTGATGTTCTCCAAAGAGCACTGACTATATACAAATTAAACAGTTAGTAGATGTACTTCATGGTACTACCTAATTCATCATCCTCCTAGCGTTATCCCAGTACAGTTGCATCCATGTTACTACCTAATTACTTACTTTTTTCTACACACTAACAATTTCTTTGTCTGAAATATATATTTAATTGAATGACAATATTCGAAAGCATATTTTGATAATAAATTCTACAAATACTCAGCAGCCGTTACGTCTTCAGCTAGATTCATCATTTTCATCATCATCAAATTTAAGACTCTTGTCTTGAAGGAGTTGTCATGCCGTATTAAGCTAGATTAGGTACGCATCGCATAAACATTTGTGCAACCAACTGTACCCTTTCGCCGGCCACTGACCAGAGGCTATCGAGTTTCGGCTCCAGTTAACTTATAATTTAGTAATGTTGTTCTAATTTATGCAGTCCCCATTCACTCTAGTCAGCACTTGTGCGCGACACCACAGTCGGGAACATTATCTACCACCACATTCGGGAACAAACGACATACAAACCAACTTCAATAAACCGAATTCATAAGTGAAAAAACTCGAATCTTACAATGAAGTAAAATATTTTAGGTAACCAACGTACAACGTACCTAGATAAATAGATATTTACCTATTTATTTAGGAGAATTAAACAATTTGAAAACTTAAGGAAACGTATTAGAATGGCTTGTTTTTCTATAAAATTAGGGAATTGTGAGTTTACTCTTGGCACAATATAGTATAATTTATACCTAGTTGTGATAAAATGTTAGGTAAGGTAGTATGAACATATTACCTTACCAAACATTTTATCACAGGTAGAAAATAATTGCAAGTTGGCTAACTGAACAATGGAATAGGTAGGTAATGTAGGTATTGAATAATAAGAATTATTTAGATTTTGACCACCATTTCAATATGCTGCTGATGCATCCATGTGGAACCGAAGGGCAGTGCTCAGTTTGACTGACAGCTCCCCCGGCCAATGGCGGCCGCGCGACCTGACGCTCCTTGTCAATCATGCGCACCGACCCCACCAGGTTCCACTAATAACCGATACTACACAAAATAACCTCTAACACTCTGTTATTAAGTGCCATATCGACCGCACAACGGCGCGACAACTCCTGGTTGCTCGTCACGCAAACGCGATCGCCCCATTATTCGCCGCCCTTTTGTAATTTGAATTTCGAATTCCAATTCGTATTTTGTGGTAAAATAAAAAACATTTCGACACAATGGCGTCAAGGGCGGTGCTCTAACATGCGATCAAGTTATTACATTAAAGGAAAGCTCGCCCGCGTACCTCGCCGTCTATTTATTATTGAAAGCTTCCAGGAATTATTTATAACGAACGACTGGCAGACTAATTAAATATTTTATAGAATTCCGCTGAAATAAAACTCCAAACAAACATGCGAATTTGCGAACTGAAAACTCCCTAAAAAGATTTTTACACCACACCTTGCCAAAAAGCGCGTTTTTCTGCACGCTGCGCGATCAGAAAAACCCACTTTTTGGCCAAGTGGTGACGTAAAATTGTGTACAAAACACGGGTCGTAAAACAGAAAGCCCTCTCTCGCATATTTGAGACCCTCGCCTGCGGCTCGAGCCCCAAACATCTGCGATATCGGCCTTTCTTTGTTTTACAACCCTTGTATCGTAAATAACTATTTCACACCACCTGCTCGACAATGCCCAATTACCTACCTATACAGGGTGTTCGGCACATGGACCGTCAAATTTTTTTGGGGTGCTGGTTGGGTCGTTTCCTACCTTTCCACCCTTGGACCCTGGGTCCTAAGAGTGACGGCCATGGAGGTACGATTTTTTTAAAGGTTTTTTTCCTAAATTACCCAAAATCTGACATTCGAAGGCCCATAACTTTTTATTTAAATTTCTTTCGTCTACGTACGTGTGCTTAAAAAATACTGATTTCTTGATACGAATAATACCACAAAATGAACACATGGGCCTTTTTAGTAACAAATAAATTCAATAAAAAAAGTTGCAGCTATTGAGAGCTTCATTTTATTTTAAAATGTATAAATTACATATATACATAAGGGGAAGAAACACTTTTGTACATTCTTGGTGTTTTCAATTATGAGCAGACAATTTCTAAGATCTAAAAGGTCCATTCGACATCTGAATAATGTTTTGGTCATGTTTGTTACAGAAAATGGTCTGCCACGAAGATTGCGAACCGCCTACACTAACACGCAACTCCTGGAATTGGAAAAGGAATTCCATTTCAACAAGTATTTGTGTCGGCCGAGAAGAATCGAGATCGCGGCCTCTTTAGACCTTACCGAAAGACAGGTGGGTATTTTTTCTTCGAATATACATAGTATAGGTGTAATAAAAAGTCTGGCGATTTCATTCGTTTCTTTTTTTGCATAGAACTTGTAGGTATAGTACCTACTTCCTAGATAAATAACAAAAACAGAGTACCTATGTATAGTATTTTTTCAATCGATCTCGTGACTCCTACGAACAAATTTCCGTATCTCTCATAGGTTATTTCCGATCACTGCTTATATGTAGTTTCAGAATTTCCCTCACTGCCCCATTTGGGTTATGCAGCAACTGCACCTTTAATTACGTGTATAAAATCGTAATTGCTCAGTTAAACGGATGGACATTGGTCTTTGCAGTAAAAACTCTGGAAGAGAGTCCATTAAATAGGTTCGATATTTAATTATATCTTATTTATCTTTTTCAGGTAAAGGTCTGGTTCCAAAACCGGCGTATGAAACACAAGAGACAAACGCTAACCAAAAGCGAAGATGGCGATGACAAAGACTCGACCACATCCGAAGGTGGTAAGAGCTCAAAAATGGGACTAGATAAATTCCTTGACGACGACGGACCTCTGTCGGGGAAAAAGAGCTGCCAGGGCTGCGAACTGCCGCCTGGTGCGCTCTGCTCGCCCGCTGAAGATTTGCCGGAGCTGGCGTCTCGCACACGCAACAACAACACGCCTAGCGCCACGAACAACAACAGTTTCGCGAGCGACGGTGCTTCCAGCGTCGCCTCCTCGTCCTCACTAGACAAGCTAGCCGAGGATGACTCTCGAGACGCTCATCCCCAGGGCGCCTCCGTCGCCGCACCTCCCCGAAGCCTAGCTAAGAGAATCAAACAAGAATCTAGGAAACGCTCTCCGTCACTGGACACCGCAACGTGCAAAATATCTCCTTCGTCCTCAAAGGACGGTCTCGGCTCCGTCGGTTTGCCGGACGGTGCCAAATTCTCATCAGTTAGCCTCACACCTTCCTCAACCCCGGGCACACCGTCTAGCATGCACCAGAGTCCTCTCGGTCACTACCCGAGACCGTCACCCCCAAACGCGCCCCCTGGCCCACCTCATCCTCAAGCTGTTCCCAACGCCATGCCGTCATACGTAATAAGAGGTAACGCTCCCCCAGGACAATTTGTACCTCATCCCGACTTCCGCATGGATTCAAAACAATTTGTTGGAAAAATAAGCCAGTATCCACAGAATAATAGAAACTACGAAAATTATGGATCAGCGGTGCATGGCGAACAGCACGCGTACGCACGAAGCCAACAACACGCTAGACAAGAGAGTTCATCATCAGGTAGACCTATTAATGGCATTGCGTCGCGGCAAGCGTACCCTCACGAAATGTATCAAAACTACGGATACCCAGCGGCGTACGGAAAAGATCAAGTAGGATACGGGCATCCGGGATACGATCAGGCTCAGGGCTATTCGGCAGAGGCCATGGCTTACGCTAACAGCCATTACGGGTACCATTACCACGAGGGTTCACAGCACGACCACGCGCATGGTTACTACGGGAGCGAGGCGCAAAAGACTTCACATGGTAACGAATACGCGAAAGGTGGATATTATGACGCAAGCGGTGTGTATACCGGGCAGCAGCAAGGAGCGGGAGCGGCGGCGACAGCTCAGTACGCCGCGGGCGGCACAGGGGCCGCGGGGGGAGAGGGCTACACGGGGGAGTGCGGCGATGGCTACGGCTCCTTCCAGCAGTTCTACGAGGCGACGCACGCGGCGCCCGCCGGCGCCGGCGCCGGCGACAACTCCAACTCCTCCTCTGACTTCCACTTCCTTAGTAATCTCGCCAACGACTTCGCACCAGAGTACTACACCATATGAGACAAGGACTTCGCCGAGCAGGCGAGTGATCTGTTCGTGTAACTACACGTAGTGCCCTATGGGCAATCGTTTCCTCTCTTTCATACGTCTCCATATGAGCAAGAGGTAATTACAGTAATCGCCTCAGCTCTCGCTGCGTGAGCGTGACCTATACCGGGCGGCAGTTATTATAATGTACAATAAAAGGCTTATAATTAAGGGTTACGGTGTCTACATACATAGACCTGACGAGTGTAGAATCGCCTAAGGCAATGGTTTTATTTAAGTTATAAGTTAACGTTAATGTATAGTGTACATACCTAGTGAACTATATAGTTTAAGAGTTTCAATACCTTGTAATACATATTTTTAACTGATAATACTGTGTAGGTAATTTAGGTGCTGATATATATCGATATTTCGGATAAAAATAATCTTGGTAGATTGATCACTGCATACAAAACCTAATGAGCTAATTAATGACTTTAAGTATTAAGCTGGATCTAACTTTGTACGCTGAAGTGTTCTCCACATTTGCGGGAATCTCGGGACAACTTGAGAATTGTCCTGCCGAGCTTCCACCACAAATGTGCAGCGCGCACAATTAATAATATGTGTAATATATACATTATTAAATTATTTGTGATGTATATATACGCTAGGACTTACGTTTACGAGGAATACCTAACCTACATCATTGAAATGTGCCAGATCATGTCCCGTAGTAGAACGTCTCCGCATTAGATACTGCAGCTTCCCTACTACTGTAAACATTGTATTGTTCATAATTTAAACTGATATCAATGTAAATTTCTTATTACGAATTAATTAAAGTCTATCTTGTATCCAACACAACACGTGTTCATTGTAAGAAACGATTAAATTAAAATTTGATTTTACATCACTATTAATAGAAAATTGTTTACATTTCTAAGGAATAGTCGTTGCCTTATTTAGGTAATATTGTTTTGTGAGTATAAGACATTGTAGATACGTATTTAAGATAGTTTACAGTAAGTCATTATATTGTAGATATCAGCGCTATCATTTTGGCCTATTAAAAAATAAATCATTTGGTGTCACAATGTTTATCGTCTCCCTTATTTATCCTACATCCTGTACCTACTTGACTTGAGTACTAGACTTGACTTGTCTTGATAGTTCAAGAGTAGGTACTTATAGGCAACAGCAGAAGTAGGTAGGTATTTACACAAACGAAGTACCTAATCAATATTTAAGACACCGCATAATAGGGATGATGACACTATTAAAGAAAATCAATAAATCCAAATTTTCTACATAAAGGCTCAAATTCTCAATCAAATGGCGAAAAAAGTAATTCAAAAAAATAAACAATTACGTAATTATAAGTCTTCAAAGTTTTAAGAGCGGGTATTTTCTGTCGCTTTTCCGCAAAACGCACCTAGTTGTATTGAACGATCGTCATTTACTATGGCGCTACTCAACAGTGACGTTACTGTTGAGTAGCACTTTCTCTCTAACTACGAATATTCTAACCGTTGTAGCTTCGTTATTTTTTGAGATATTTGAATAGGATTTTCACAATTTGGCTTAGTTTTGTCTTCTTTCTATTGAAGTAAATTTTTTTTTGAGCCAACATCCCTATTATACCTATATACCGTGGGCCGTCGATCGTTAGTCATTTCCTCTCGCACGAAAACTTGTACAGTCGTATTATGAATAGTGCCCGATCGCAGTTTCGGTTTCGGCATAAAAATCATGTCTCGGCCGAAGTTTCGGTTTCGGTCAAAAAATTGCCGAACCTTTCAGCAATGCCAATGAAATTCTAACTCGATGAACGAGTTCTGCGCGGACGATGTCGCGGGCAAAAGCTAGTATTATAAATTGCGAAGTAACTCTTGTCTGTCTATTACCTCTTCACGCTCAGCTGAACGAAGTTAGATGGCATTTAGCAAGAAGATATTTGTATCCAGGGCCCTATTTCTCGAAACTATATTAGTTTACTTGTATATTAGTTATTAGTGTAAAACTTACAAGTCCTAATTTTCTGTTTCTCAATAATAATTATTAGACTTGTAAAACTAATAGTGGTAAACTAATAAAAAATATTAGTGTGGCCTGGCTGAATGCACCGATTCGATTACCCATGCTTTCTTACCTATTAAAAAAGCGGGAATATTTCCCGCCTCTTTTTTTTTCGTTTTCTTTTGACGTTTGCACATTGGCGGTAAAAGCAGATTGTTGGTTTAATTTAGATATTGCATATTAAAATATTAAGTTAATGGTTCTAAGAAACATATTAGAAGCCAAAGAAGTTTTGTTTGAAAGCTTTTCTGATGTATTTAGAAAGCAAGACAGGGGAAAAAATATTATTAAACCTTCTTCTACCCCGAATCAGTCCACATTAAAAATTTGTTTATTAAAATGTGACTAATAGTTTCGACTAATATTTTTTACATACCTATATTCATTATTATTGGGGAACGGGACTTAATCGCGTACAATTATAACTAATTAAGACCAAGTGCGGGTAGTTCGGAAAACCCGTGCGGCTAGAAGATGTTGATACCTCCTCACGCCAGACAGCTCGCGACCACGGATCTTGTGATACATTCGAAACGTCGGGCAAAACCTTAAAAAAGGTAAATTAGTTATAATTGTACGCGAAACTGTTCCCCAATAATAATGTTGAAAATCGTGTAAGTTTAAATCAATATAATAGCTTTATTAGTGTATTTTACAAGTGTCTTTATTTTTCTTTTTATTTGTGAAATGAAAACCCAAATAACACTAATAATTATTAGGTTGTAACTAATAACTAATATTTTATTAGAGTAGCTTCGAGAAACATAAACTAGTAAACTTGTAAAAAATATTAGTTCATGGACTAATATTACTAGTCTAATAAGTTTCGAGAAATAGGGCCCAGAGGACAAACATAGAATAGTTTTTATAGCTGAAATTATGATCACTAGGATATAGCTACAGCCCGTAATAAAACTGTTCTTTAGAGATCAGGAAACATCACCAAGGCAACAAACTATAAAATATAAATTGTTTGATCACTATAAATAACAGTTTAGGGTTTGCAAATAAATATATATGTAAAGATACATTACTGTTTTATTAATTACTTAATCAAAAGGACGAAAACAACAAGGAGACAATTTCATTCCTTCAAATAAGGTCCGCACATTTCATAATAGCTCCTTGTAGGACCAATAACACGAGTTTTCCAAATTTGATCCCTGTGAGGGTTTGTATAAAGCTCAAAACTGTGTACTCTGGTGATCGTGCAATAGACCCTACAAGTCTGAAATTAGTTATAAAGCATTGTTTACAAAACACAACTTAAGCAAAGCTAACATGAAAATTAATAAATAATTTCAATGAACATAAAATTGTTCTTGCTCAGACTAACCCTACAAATGCATTACATAATTCACAACTCTGAGAAGAACATAGGCAGAGTATTAGTGAAATACGGTTGATGCTGTAAGTTTTTATATATCTGTAACATTGCCATGGTACTACCAACAACATAGACCTCATGGCAGAAATATAAAATTCGAGATCTAGTACAAATGCTCGATAGAATATGAAGTATATTATAGTTTATTGCTGAAGACCCTTAGCAAATGGAGTATTACATTGCCTTGCATATTGTGACATTTATTCTTTCATCTTTTACTCTGGTGTTAATGCAATGTGAATTTGAATATGTGATCAAGCAAGGTTAGGATACTGTCTTGGTCCGATGTTATGAGGTGGTTGGTTTCTGAGCTTGAGCCTGCGCCTGCAACTTCATTTCCATCATCATGCAGATTGCTTCCCGGACCTTCGACTTTTCAATACCCATCGCCTGGATTTTCTCCATTTGCTCTGTTACGAATTGAGTTTTTCTTTTGAAATAATCTTTAGCACCCTCTATGTCCTGTAAGTTGATTGAAACAAATGAATATTTGAACTATCTATGATTATGTCAATCATGACAAGCCAGCAGTAAATCTACCAACAAATGCACTTGCAATTGTAGCAAGAGCATTTGATATAGAAATCATATTTCACATAATGTTTAAAAACCTATCTCACCTTTTGAGCATAATATCCTGTGCCTATATCTATAACTACATGATCAGTATCTGCTATAGCGCCCGGAACATACATGGACCCTGTCAGTGGTACCAGAATGCTCTTGCCCTTGGTGTTAGGGGTAACTTTATCCACGCTTTCGCCAGATTCAACGAATTTTCCTTGCGCCATCTTTAACGTTTGAAGAGAGTCTTGGAAGACATTTAGCTCCTGTAAAACAAAAAGCAGACCACTTATTAGGGTATTACAATGGCGTACAGTATTTTGTTGTATAAATGGTAAAGAATTGAAATGAAAGTATTAGGAAGAAATATTAACTCACTTGGTCTAGTTGCTGTTTTAGTTGAGCCAACTGGTGAAGATTTAACTTAGACAAGTCGATCTGGTGCATACCCGGTGCTGGAGCCGTGGACACTGACGCCATTATGTGATAAATACTTTGAAACAATAGATTTATACGGGATAATTATTGTTTTAATATGCTACTGGAGCATATTTAATATTAACCTCACACAAAAGAAAAGCCGTGCGAGACTCGATCGTATGACAATGACAAGTAACAGATGTCATTGTCAACTTGTTCATTGACAGTTGAGACTGTTTGAGACATACAATAAGACGTTGGAATGCTAACAATCGTGATGTGTTCAATCCGAAGTCATGTTCTTTAGCTGGCATGGCTTTTGTTTGGCTTGGCCGTTTGGCCGGGCTGACTTTGACACATTCTATTCTTCACGTAAGGCTCTTCTGTTTAGCAGTGTTGTTATTCTTAAATTAATTTCGAAGAAACTAGAAGTTATTTCTTGAATGTTATTATTCTATTTTAAGTGGAAAGACATACTACATCATTGTATATTTACCGATCTGTGCTAATTATCCGGTCCCGTACAAGTAACCTCAATCTGCGTGAGATGTCTGTTGCGAATGTTGATTCTGCCGAAAACTTCCAAAATTTGATAAGGTTAGTGAGTTTTGTCTGAAAATATAAGTCGTGTGGAACATAATTTAGTTGTACATATATTAATTTCTGCGTCAATCTTTCATCTAATGTTAGGTTATTTTCTAGAAAGAGAAAATGTATGTCTATCTAGAAGTTTGTTATAGTAACTAAGTACAATGTAGGTACATTGTATGATGTGCTCAATGGCGTAAGAAACCACTTCTGGGTCATATGACGTTTTTACATTATCTCAAAGGTCACCAGCCATACAAATCATTATGTAAATTGTAAACATCTAATTCTATGCACAGGAAACTACAGAACTTTACGTTAATCTTTATTTCTGTAGATCTATTAATTTGAGTATTAGCTATTGTCAAAGTTATATTCCTAAAATCATAAATTTCTATAATCATATCTGATCTAATACCTTGTTTTAAATTGAGATAAACAAGTAAACTCTTTGTTGAATTTTTAGATCTCCAACATTAACAGCAATCCACTTCTCGGCGGAATGGGCCGACCAATGTGGTCAAGTCACGGAGGTGCTAAAAGAACTGTCAAAACTTCCCGAAATCCAAGCCAGCGGGTGTAAATTCTGCATCTGCGATGCTGAGAATCTGTCTGAAATCTCGTTAAACTATAAGGTAAGTTTTCATGAGCATTACAAGTCATTGTCTAAAAGAATACAATTGTCGATATTGACATTATTAATAAAATTTTCCAGGTTGATTCAGTTCCTACTGTAATTTTATTTAAAAATGGATCACAAGTGGACAGAGTCGATGGTGCAGACGCTGCACAAATTACATCCAAGGTGAAGGCTCACAGCCTCGGGAAGGCTGCCCCAGCTATTGCTACACCACAACAACCATTGGAGGAGAGACTCAAGGCCCTCATTAACAAACACAATGTAATGGTATTCATGAAGGGTAACAGAGAGGCCCCGAGATGTGGCTTCAGCAGGACTTTGATACAGATTCTCAATGGTACAGGGTATGTGTGCAACTTTTGGTAACATCTATGCTGGATTGCTTTTCTCTGCAAAGTAATTTTAATATTTACATACTCATAACTATTTTAAAGTGACTCAGATTGTTATAAGTGTAAGTTGATAAAACTGCAATCACACTAACATTAAATAGTGATAGACTGATAAATTTGCTAACTGATAATGGCAATCCGATTACTATGTAGATAAATTGATTTTTGAAGGTATGCAATATTCTGGACTAACTTGTCAGCTTAGTTGTGTGTTTGTGACTGATTTCAATGTTGAAATACTATACTAGACTAATTTCTGAATAAATCTTGTTCTTGTTTGTTAGAATACACTCTGAATTATGTAACACATTCCTTGCCCTACAAGTTCTAAATTGAAAACAATATTTACTTTATCTTATCATATATTTTTTTATTTTCAGGGTTCAATATGACACCTTTGATATATTGAGTGATGAGGAAGTTCGTCAAGGCCTAAAAGAGTACTCTGATTGGCCAACATACCCCCAGCTCTATGTCAAAGGAGAACTTATTGGTGGATTAGACATCATCAAAGAACTACAAGCTAGTGGAGAGCTAGATGCAACACTGAAAGCTTAAGTTTATTAAGTTATGGTTGTTCGCTACATGGTTGGATTTTATTTATTGCAATAAAGCTTTTAATAAATTATGTACTTATATTCTTATTCCTCAGAAATCATAGTTAAATCAATAGGCACATGTACTTGTTCATGTTAAATTCATTTTGCTCATGTTGAGATGAGATGAAGATGAATCTACTTCTACTTACACTATCTGAGCAGAACTTGACTGTCTGGTCCTTTAACTGTGCGTATAGAGGGCCTACCGGAAACCGAATATCTCTATCTCCGTCACTTGAATAAGCAAGTGCGACAGAGAGGGAGATATTCGAACTTCGTTTTCAGTTCGCAGTAGGCTCTCAGGCAGGTGTCGTAGTGTTTAGGATTTTGGTCGTCGCCGCGTTGGTGAACACACGTGCCCGGACCGACGACGAGCAGAATCCACTACCGTACAAAACCAGTTGCCTACTTTCATGGCGTCGTTACCGAACAACGTCACTGAACAACATGAACAAGTATTGATTGGCGAAATCATCATGATGGAAAGCCATTTTTATTAAAGAAGAAGGTAGTAGTGTTTAAGTGATTGCCTCAAACAGCATTTTTTGTTTAGTTTTGGTTATGTTGGTAATTTTGAATGTCAACATGACAAATTAATGACATTTCATTTTCCTTCCGCTGATCTTAATGGTTTTTAACTCAAGTGCGATGTTTGCTTAATTCACGGATAACAGGATAAGTTTGCAAAAAAACAGTGGTGTTGTGGAACCTCGTCCCGAGGCTCGGTGGCTCGGACGGAAGTAGATCACAGTGGAAGACCGAGGGCTAATGGTTTTATATTTATAATGCAAAATTATACAGTAGTAACTTCAATCTATTCATGCTGAATAACGAAGAAAAACCAGCCTTTTATGCACACACTATATTAATAACAATTGAGTAAGCAAAGTTCAGAGATCTAATTTTTGTCCCTTCCACTACCGCTGTTTCTTGCTCCATGGACGAGTTTCGAACTCCCTTTCATCCTAGTAAGTAAACCTACTTTTTCTGGTATAGGTATTTATTAATTGCAAATGTGTTTTTCCCTTCACTATAATTGCTGTTTATTACCGCGCCTCTAAATACTTACAGAAATCATGAGTAGAACACGCACTGCGGGTGATGGCATGGAATCGGTTGAGATTGCCACAGAGGCTCCACGAAAAGTTAGTCTCAAAACATCCACAAGAACTGGAAGCAAGGAAACTCTTCTCCCAGGGAGACTAATCCAAGTATATCCTACCAGTGTTGTTAGAGCAGAGAAGAAAAGACCACAAATTAATACCAAAAGCCCCAAATTTGTTCCCTACGAGCCATATCCAGCAGCTGTTAAGCCAATTGTGCCTCAAACTGTCTCTAAATCCAAAAAGTCTAAGAATAACATGGACATCAATCAACTTATATCCCAGATGTCTCAAATGGATACAAAACTGAATGAGTTTAAGCCGAGGCCAAAGTTAACCTCAACTGGAGATGCAACTGCTACAGATTGTGATAAGCATAATCCAGAAAAAGTGGAAATGCAGGCAACTATTGATAAATTGTCAGAGGAGAATGAATCTTTAAAAGAGCAACTGAAACAGCAAGTTCAGGTATCTTTAAATTTTTTTTTAAGGACAGTCTTCTTCTGGCCTTATATCATTTCTATTTGGGGTCAACTCTCTTTTTTTTTTTTAAATTGCCACATGCTGATTATTCAATCTTGTTATACAATATAAAACTACTAATGCCCCATAGCTTTTAGGAGACTGTTAATTTATAGTTGTACTGACTTTTGTCCACATAGATTTTGTTTAATTGATTTTCTTTTATTTCAGGCGGTTACCTAGTTATCGCTCTTCCGTACCTATTTACAAACTTCCACCCCTTAAGGGATGATTTCCTCTCAAAAAGCATGAACAGTCACACTCAAAATTAGTATGGATAGTTGGAAACCCACCATGGTGTATACCAGTGGCGGAGCGTCCATACAACTCGATTCCCACCGGCTTGCCTAATTTTCAGCCAGTCCACTTCTTTTACATTTCATCATGAATAAGAAAGCCTAATTATTTCCGGCTTCCCTAAGAATATTTTTGACGCGCCGCCACTGGTGTATACTGTACATGTTTGTTCTTAATACAAAAAATTAACATATTGGTCCCTATGGCTTGTAGAATGACACCTTTAGTGTAAGTCCTGAGTGGACGCTCAAGTTGGGTGTGCATGTTAAACAATAGCAACTCATAGTAGTGTCCTGAATCGCCGTTCCCCAGATATTATGCATGTTCGCCCGCCCCGCCGAACGCTCCGCTCCGAGCGTCCACTCAAGCCTTACACTTACACTATAGCAATTTTTTTTTCTGTGATCTTGCAGGTCAACAAAGAATTGAAAACCATGCTTGTGGCATCCATGGGTGAAGACTTGGAGATACAAGTACAATCACTAAATGAAGACAAGAAGCATTTAGCCAATGCTTTGCTAAACTCTGCTCAGCACTTGTCAACTCACCAAGTAAGTGCTCGATCAGCAGCATCATCTCAGCATGGAATTGTAACTTAATGATACGGTAATCTTATATGGTTGAAATTCTTTTTGTTGAACGTATTTGTATTAAAATGTTATTGGATTTTGAACCTTATTGTTTATTCAGTAAAGTAGCTTTTTGAAGGAATTGCTTTGGAGCAATTCGTTCAACTGTAATGATTTTAAATCTTATATCTTTAAACAAGCTATATCTTTAAACGAGCAATTCTTGTATATTTATTTATTTATTTCGGGGATCTCGGAAACGGCTCTAACGATTTTGATGAAATTTGGTATGTGAGGGTTTTCGGGGACGAGCAATCCATCTAGCTAGGTCTCATGCCCGGCAAAACGCCGAGCATAGCTCGGTCGCCCAGATATTATTCCTTATTTGTTGTTTACAGGAGCAAACTGAATGGCTAGCCGGGCAATGTGAAGTGTGGAGAAGCAAATTCCTTGCCAGCAGGTATGTTGTATATAATATACTTAATAAATAGATCACTAAGAATGTAAGGCCAAATTTTACATGTACAAATACTGTTTTAGTCTGATGGTGGAAGAGTTAGCAAATTGGAAGAAAGTTCTCAACGAAAAGACGGTTAATTTACAACAAGCTATTAAGCAATTACTGGATGAGAGATGCAGAACACGGGACATGATGATGTGCACCTACAAGAACCTGTACAGCCTCCACGAGAAGTGGCTGGAGAACATCGCTATCTCCGAATATGTGGGCAACAATAAAGTGTACAACCAGCCCATTGGAAATCTAAATTTAAACACTACGATACCCCACTCTTCCAATATCATTGATTTAGCATTGGTGAATTTGAAGTTATCAGAGAATATTAGCAGTTCCAATGAGAAGCCTGACATTAGTCATCTGAATACCCTGCCAGCGGACACGGACGGTGAAAGGCATGCTGAGAATGTGAGTATCACTTTTTGTTTATAAACAGTATGCAGTACTCTAAACAATACCATTCCAATATAATTGACAACATTTTAAAATTTATAATGATGCCTAAATCGAAAACCATTTCGGTAAATATGCTGCCTAAACGTAATAAAATTGTTTTTAGTTTTTTTTTCTTCGCTAGATTAGTAGAAAATCGTCAAAATGTATAAAACGGAAGTGTGACGTCATTCCTACGACTTTTAAGGAGCACTGCTGTCAAACATGGGTAATTCGTAAAAAATACGTCATAATTCACTTACGATTCGCTACTTTTAGATCAGATATTTTTGAATGAAAATTAGGATTTCGGGAGAAATAAAAAAAACACGTGGACCTTAAAATTTCATTTTCTATTCTAGGACATAAAAAGGCCAACTTGAAAATTTGAAATGTTGTCAATTATGAATAATTTTAATTTATATAGGTAATCCAATGCCATTGCTAGATTGCTACACACTTCATATCAAGTGTATAGTAAAATTAATTGAAATGACTTGGTTGCAGATAATGGCAACGCCTCTAGAGGTGAAGAAAGTGAATGAGGAACCAGTGAACGCGCTAGTGCACCACGCGTACAACAGCAGCGGGAGCACCCCGCGACCCATAGCCTCGTGTGTGCACTGCAACGGCAAGGTGCAGTTGTTGTAGGCGCTGATAGCAAATAATATATTGCTGTAGAGGCTTGGAACTCTCAAGTGCCTGATGAGAATCAGTCAGGTGAATATTTTGTAAGCCAGTTAATATTAATATATACCTACCAGTACACGTAATATATCTCTGAAAATAAAATGGGAAATTCAGCACATAATAGCGCGTGTCGGAAATAATATAGATGGGTGTTAATTGAAATTATTAAAAATGTACCTGCTGTTATCTGCTATGGCGATCCTATATTTTAAGTACCTAGCTAGACAATAATATGCTTGAGATTTGGAGAAGAATTTCATAACTTGCAAAAAGGACGCGACGATACAAGAGTGTGGACGTGAGTCTAGGCAGCAGTTTTGGCGTGTCAAAAATATTCTTAGGGAAGCCGGAAATAGTTTGCCTTTCTTATTCTTCATGAGCCGTACTAAAAGAACTGGTGTGGCTGAAAATTAGGCAAGCCGGTGGGAATAGAGTTGTATGGACGCTTCGCCACTGCTAGGCAGGCTTAAGTGGGAGAGTGCATCCGCGTCGCATTACACCTCACGCGTAGCCCGCACTCCTGCCCGTCACCCACTACACTCATGTATATCCTGCCCGTCACCCACTACACTCATGTACTAACCTCTGATATTTCGTATAACTTCTAAGTTTTAACATATACTAGTTCTATGAATAACTAACAGCTAAATTTTACACCCATTAACTAGACTCTAGAGGAATTAAAGCAATGGACTTTAGTATTTATAATTACTACGATTGATAGGATAGGTACATAAAATGGGTTGTAAAACAACATTGAACATCGATTGATAGCAAAACCAATTAGTATAAAACATCGATTGATAGCAAAACCAATTAGTATAATACATCATTAGACGATTTATGGGTGTTTGATGATTAATTTAGTTATATGTATAAGTAATTAAACTTGGCTTATTGCCCCAATGCGGGTGAATGCCAATGGTGCTTTTATTTCGTTATGACTATCATTCCAAATGTATAATCTTGTTTGAATAAAAAACAACTTCCAGTAACCTTTTTTATTTCAAATTCCTTACAAAAATAACCTTCTAGGTACATTTCCATAATATCACATTTTATTATTTTATAAATTCTACGTAACAGTAGGGACTATTGACTAGATTCAAATTTTGGAGTTTAAAATTTGGTTTCTTGGTTTTTTAGCTATTTGTGTATAGTTGTAAGCCAAGTACTCTGTGACAGGAATATATTTGGCGCCTCCAAAGTAGTCTACCATTGCTATTTGTGCAATCTTCAGTTTCGCAACAAACCAGTCGTGATCTGTAACAGATAATAATATGTTGAGAATAGGCAAATTCATAAATATATCACAAAATAAGGTCACTAATAACTCACTAAGCACTAGACTAAATCGGTCGGCAGAATAGGTATATCGGCATTACGTATATCATAGACGTAGATGCAGCGAACCACCTATATTATTACCTAAATGCGATACCTGTAATAGGGATGTTGACACCAAATAAGAAAATCAATGAATCCGAATTTTCTGGAAAAAGGATCAAATTCTCTATCAAATAGTGAAAAAAGTAATCCAAAAGAATAAATAATTACATAATTATAAGTCTTCAAAGTTTTAGGAGGGGGCATTTTCTGTCCCTTTTCCGCAAAACGCCCCGTTGTATTGAACGATCGTCATTTACTATGGCGCTCGAGGTCAGTGACGTCACTGACCTGTAGCGTTTTCTCCCTCTAACTAAAAACATTCTAACGGTTGTAGTTTCGTTATTTTTTGAGATATTTGAATAGGATTTTCACTTTTTGGCATAGTTATATGTATTCTTTCGTATGCAGTATTAATAAATTTTGAGTCAACATCCCTATTGATTGAATCTAATAGACTGAACCTAAAAGACTTTGGTACTCTAAATATTTTGGACACACTTGGCGTCGAGCTACTTAAATGAAAACGCTCACGCTGTTCCATGCTACTCTGTACCTAATATTAGATTATATAATTTAAGACGCCGCGCGTGGCCATATTCCATTGTATTAAGGTGAGACGCTTTCCATTTGCGCAAAATGCCCCCTTTCCTAGAATAAACTTGTATAAACTAGAATATTTTGAGAAATTAGTTTGTCACGTGAGTATTTCACGTGACATCAATTTATTCAAATTATTTTAGTTTATACAAGTTTATTCTAGGAAAGGGGGCATTTTGCGCAAATGGAAAGCCAATTTACGAAAGTTTGTTACGTATAAGTTTCTTAAAATATCACGCCGTTAGCCTGCGAATGTCAAAATACGTTTTGTATGGAAAGCGTCCCACCTTAATAAATTGTCATATATGTGCCTAAGAGACTACTCTAAAGTGAATAGCTACATTTTACTATTTTACTTAAGCCGGCTACACAAAGCCCTGCCTGCAGGGCCCTGCTTGCAGTGCCACTGCCAAATCGTATTGTGTGTAGGCATGCAGGGCCGATTTAACAGATAAAAAAATCGGCCCTGCATGCCTACACACAATACGATTTGGCAGTGGCACTGCAAGCAGGGCCCTGCAGGCAGGGCTTTGTGTAGGCAGCTTTAATTAATCATGTTCGTACTGTTGTAAACAAAGGTTGTAAATGGCTTTTGCATGCTGGAATGTAAACGGACATTGTCCAAATGTCCACCTTGTAATTAGTTGTTTTTAGTAATTTCCGTAATCTTTCGTCTCGCCGTAACTATAAATCTGGTTCCTTTTAAAGTTGACAAACAAGTTCATCGACCAATAATTGGTGTTCGGTGAATAAAAATACTTTTGAAGGTGACATATACATACCTACCGCGAAGTGCCAATACAATTTTGTTACCTAATTAATCATATGAAATTGATACCTAACGGAGTGAAAGTACAGCTCAATTTCCATAATTTACTATTTAGAAGAAGAAGAAGAAGAAACATGTTTATTTAGCATATAAAATACAAAATGCATACAATGGAAAAACATAAACAGGTAATAATATACATTTAGTAAATATTATTGTTTATATTACCGATGCACAACAAGAGGTAAGATTTTAGGTAAGTATAATAAGTTAACAACATATTATTGTAAAATTAAACTGTTGTGTAAAACTTATAATTATTTATTATAACTGACTCAGATAAAACCCGGCCATATGCGCGTCGGACTTTGCACATTTAGGGTTCCGTTGGAATTTCAAAGAGAATAAGCGGAAATACCAATGTTTTGGTATTTGTCGGTAAAATATACGTAATTATAAACATCACCAAATGACAAGTTCATAGGGAAATAGAAAATCAAAAAAGTTTCGTGACAAAATTATATATATAAAAAAACAGTTTTTGGTGGATTCTCATTCCTGTCTTCCAATATTTATTCATCAACGAGCTCTTAAACAGCGATTTTTTTCGCGCCCACCTGTACCCTGTAGCTCTTAAAAACGTCTAAAAATATTTTTTGACAATTAGTATTGCTTTGGGTCAACAAGACGCTTATATTGTGAAAATTTTAAGACTGTAGCTCCAACCGTTTTGGCTCTAAAACTAGTGTGACAGACGACGGGCAGACGGACGCGTAAGAGACAGCAATAGGGCTCCGTTTGCACCCTTCGGGTACGGAACCCTAAAAATAGACTTGAGGTAAAAATCCTATAAGGTTTGTTGGGGTAAGATATTAACAAATACTATCTTGAAACGTATATTAAATAAAAACGGTTTCACATATGAGGAAATGAAAAATATGGGTTGAAAATATATTTCATACTTATTTATAACAAACCATAACCATTCAAGAAATCGGTAGATAAGTTAGTAATAAAAATTCCAGTGCTTCTGCTTACCAAAGTATCGAAAATTAGTCCGATCTTACCCTTATATTAATTATATTGGTCTCGTAGTTTTCGTGTTTAGGGTACAGACATGCACGATGTGCATTATAGTACATTACTTAACAAGGGCGGTAAAACAAAGAATGTCTCAGATCGCAGGTATTTGACGCCCGAGCCGAAGGCAAGGGCGATAAATATGCGATCTGAGGCTTTCTTTATTACCGCCCGTGTTAAGTACAAAATTTTATGTCACCCCTTGGCCAGGAAGTGGGATTTCCCGCGCGCGGAGCGTGCGGTAATTGCCGCTTTATGGCCAGGTGTGACATAATAGTACATTACTTAACAAGGGCGGTAAAACAAAGAATGTCTCAGATCGCAGGTATTTGACGCCCGAGCCGAAGGCAAGGGCGATAAATATGCGATCTGAGGCTTTCTTTATTACCGCCCGTGTTAAGTACAAAATTTTATGTCACCCCCTGGCCAGGAAGTGGGATTTCCCGCGCGCGGAGCGTGCGGTAATTGCCGCTTTATGGCCAGGTATGACATAATAGTACATTACTTAACAAGGGCGGTAAAACAAAGAATGTCTCAGATCGCAGGTATTTGACGCCCGAGCCGAAGGCAAGGGCGATAAATATGTGATCTGAGGCTTTCTTTATTACCGCCCGCGTTAAGTACAAAATTTTATGTCACCCCCTGGCCAGGAAGTGGGATTTCCCGCGCGCGGAGCGTGCGGTAATTGCCGCTTTATGGCCAGGTGTGACATAAAGTATATTATAATAAATGTATAATTATTTTATCTTTATTGCACAAACGTAACTTAATGTCATATGCATTGTCTACCAGTCCACCTTTGGACAAAGCAGCCAAATTGTGGGCAGAGCTGGTGCAACTTCAACAATAAAACATACATACAGTCATACATGTCAAATATAAACATACATATTATACATAGACAAGCAGTGATCATGTTTATAGTATAGATATTATATTATTGAAACACGATAATACATACCGGCCGGAAAATCAGCCATAGCTGGATGCCGTTCAAACAACCCGCCCTTTGCGAATGTGTACTCAGGCGTACCCTCCTTGACCTGCAGATAATATTATGATATGATTAGACAACGCCTTTTGTTAAGAAATACCAAGTAACTTATGATGTCTTTGAGGCTTTGATATAATATTATTAATAGATAAGGCATACTTATTTATAGTCACATATTTAAACACTTTTCCAGCTGGAAGCACCTGGATCAGGAACTGATCAGGGAAAGTTGGAAGGAGGCGTTTGTCAATGGACAAACCGACGAATATAAACAAACTTCCTTTGAAGGAATATAATAATATTATATAAAACGAACTGTCTGTATAAAGGCTATTATTATTGTTAAAACACTTTGATGTGAGATTTTACTAAAAGCTCCAACATCTATAAAAGTAGCATAGGTACAAGTACTGGCCAAATATAAGTGGACTATTAAGTTTCCCATATACATTGGTATCTAAGGTCAGAGACTAGGAATTATATAGACTGCCAATGCCTATACATTGTGGCGTAATTTTAAAATAATGGGCCTGCTGTAGCTAGTTTCACTATGGAGAGATCACTTTACCATTTAATTCGTATGCCACTAAGACCTGTGCTTAAAACATAGCGCCATCTATGAACACAACGTAGAAGCTCCCCAACAGATGGCGCTATGTTTTAAGCAGAGGTCTTTGTCGCATACGAATTAAATGGTAAAGTGATCTCTCCATAGTGAAACTAGCTACAGCAGGCCCATTATTTTAAAATTACGCCACAATGTATAGGCATTGGCAGTCTATATAATTCCTAGTCTCTGCTAAGGTTAAGCAACGTGGGCAGCGGTCAGGACTTGGATGGGTGACCGCTTTGAGTGGTTACTAACTGAGCGCTCCCGTGCTTTGGAAGGCACGTTAGGCTGTTGATCCCGGTTGCTGTCTACGGCAGCAGTCATTAAGCCAAGTTGGAGGCCTTCGGGCGGCTTGAGAACTTCTAACAGTCAAGTTGCCCACTCACTTGACAAAGCCTAATCCCAATAAGGTCTAGTTTCCCCTCGGGGTTGGAAGGTCAGATGGCAGTCACTTTCGTAAAAACTAGTGCCTACGCCAAATCTTGGGATTAGGTAGCGGACCCCAGGCATCCTTCAGGATGCAACTGTACTGGGATAACGCTAGGAGGATAAAAAAAAAAAAAAAAAAAAAAAAAAAATAATTAAATAATTAAATAAATAAATAATAAATAAATAATTGAATTGAATTGAATTGAGGATGATGATATTTTTACAAAATCACAATCGACAATATAATTATGTAGCATCCATTATCCATTGTATCGAATATTATAAATATTTGTTATCGAATAATAGTCATTGTTACTATGTAACAAATATATTAAAATGAAATGATAAAGACTTTCTGGCCAACCCAATAATCCCACATCTGTGGATTGAAGTTTTTGTTGGCCATATAAGCCCATCACGAACTTTTTGGACTGATGAAGAAGTTAGAAGTTATATAAGAACCATAAAAAATATGTGTATTGCCTGCATTAGGGTGTAGTGTAATATATGCATAATACCTTTTTCATGATTCCCGTGAGCATCAGCCTGGTGCATCGAGGGTCTTCAGGGTCCCATTGTTGACTTTCACAGTACCGCGATTCCTCTAAGCTCACAAGTACTGTTGCACGGTTGTTCTTCTGCAGTAGAGAAATTCACATTATGTATGTAAAAATACTATACGGATGATTAAATTAGATATAAAATTATATATAGAGACCATGCAAAAATTCGCCGCTTAGTACCCATAGAACAAGCTTTGCTTAGTTTGGGACTAGGCTGATTTGGGTAAAATTGTCCACAAATATTCATTAATTATTATTTACCGATAAATCCTTAGCAGTAAAATCTAATGGTGACATGTAGAAATATGGTATGCCAGTTGAATTTGAAATATAGCCATCAGCAATCGATTTCACATTAGAGAAAGGAAACCCTTCAATGGCAGGCAATACGGAAACAGTAGCTATAGAGGCCCAATCTGGAAAGGAATTGTTTTACATAAATTAGAAGAAGCTCATTATCATACTCAATGTATTCAATTAAATTGGATTTGATAGCAAGTTGTATTATTTTTACATGGCTGCCCAAAAAAAGGAGTGTGATTCACAACAATTTTATTGTTCATATTATTATGTACATGTACATACCTGAATTATGCAATGTATATCTGGCCATAGCAACAAGCTCAGTATGTGGGGGAGGACCCGAGCCATATTTATAGGGTCTCCGTGTAGGAATCTCATTCGCAGTCTCTCTTGCAGCCCACTTCCCGTCCGCATACAAATTCAGCAGACACAGCGTCACGTACAGAAACAACTCTAACTTCATTTTATTGCGAACTGGAAATAGAGGTTGAAACATATAATTCCTAAAAATTATTGATCAAAGTAACAGACCAACGCACTATAAAATAGGTACATCAATAAGAAATTTAAAATGCGTCAGAGTAAACAAAATGCGTAAATCGTTCAAACTTTTCTAGAATTAATTTAGGAGCTAGCAAACTTAATAAAGCCATATTTTAAAGTTAAAATAATGAATTAACCGGCTTGCTCGGCACGTGTGTTGTTAATTAAGTAAACCGAAACACTGGTTAGTACAAAATCACAAAATGTGCGAAGTCATACGGCTTTAACTCGCGCTCGCGCTATTATTTTTTAATAAATTACTACGGAAATGCGTAACAAATAACATATGACAATTATGACATTGACACATGACACTACATTGACGTTGACTGTTGAACTTCAAATCGGTCGCGTTCACCAACGAGAAAATTAAAACACGATTACATATTTTATAATGATTTAAAATGCTTTTTACTTAGCAGAGCTTGAAAACTTCATTATAAACAATCGGGTGACGAAATTTATTTCTTCCGGTATCCGCGACATTGTAACCGGTAAATTTGAATAAATCTGATTTAATTTAGAAATTTGACATTCAATAATTACGCATTAATTTTTTAAAGTTGAAATATTGACATTTACTTTTAACCCTTTTCCAGCAACCTACATTGGTTTTGCGTAAAACAAAATATATATTCAGATATAGGTATTGGGAATTAATTTAAGGAAAAGTTTCGCTGAAATTCTATTCGATTTGATTTGTATTAAGGTTGAAATTTTAATTACACACAGTATGTGGTCGATAAATTGTACTATGCCTGGAAAAGGGTTAATCATGAACAATGGATAATGACACATTCTATTGTTGCACGCCGCTGTCGGTAGAAATAATAATGTACCTTTTTGTAAAATACTCACAATATTGCATTAAATATTTTTATCTTTTAGACAGGATACTCTGGTTTCCAGTTATTAAGTAGGTCAGCTCTTTTGGAAATACCTTCTCAATATCGGACAGCATTCGAAATGTAGGTAGATTCTATATAAACTGATCTGCTAAACTTTCCAAGCAGATATATTTATTTATTTAAACTTTATTCCACAAATAAAGAAATTACAAATGGCGGACTTAAACTTATTTTATTTATTTATAGCCTTGTATCAGAAATACAGTTTATATTTGTATTGTATCTTCTATTTTTTCTTTGTTTTCCTTAATTCACGGTAACCGATTCTGTGTGCCTTCGGGCAAAGGCCTCCCCCATGTAACGACCCCCCCCCCCCTCTCAACTAAATAAAACCCTCAAAGAAATCAAAAGTATTAAAAGAATTTACTAATTAATCTGTTATTTAGCTTAAACTACTTAAAACTAAGAATTGGCCAAAGTGAATCGTCTAGGGTAGAACCCCTTAAAAGTTGTGATCCGTAAAACCCATTATCTTTTATGTGAATTCATGTCAGATTTGGGAACCCTCATTCTAATTACTGAAACGTATCCTACCTCAACTTAATGAATAAATATAGACTAAACACAAATGAAATTCTTAAGCGTTCACAAATTTATGTTTTTTTTTTGTTTTTTGATAACTTAGCCCCTACCTACCGGTGATCCGATCCCGTAAAAATAGTGAGCCTAAACCTATCTAAGAACAGAATAATTACCTAACTTTACAAATAACTGATTTATAACCAGATCTAGCTAGCTAATGAATATCAATTATTCTGTTCTGTACTTACACACTTACTTCACTACTGTATACGCCTGGATGGGGGAAATCACTCTAGCTAACGAATATCTATTTTATTGTATTTGTTTTTTAATAGATATTGAACTATCAAAATGAATCTACCAGTGTTTCGGAACCTAGTTATCTGAAGAGAAGAAACACCAAGAAACTCTCCAGTCTGTGTTATAAGTAGATCTAAAAGTAGACCTTTCCCTATTTCTTAGATTCTAAGAGAAGAATCTAAATTCTATGAAATTCTCTATTGCTAAATTAATGAACTGCTCAGCTCGTCACTAAATCAGCTTATTTAAATGAACTGCTCTGCTAGTCACTTTTTATAGCTTCATTTAGTATTCTGCTCAGCTTGTCACTAGATCAGCGTAAACCAGTGAATTGCTCTGCTTATCACATGGTTGAACGATATTAATGAACTACTCAGCCTGTCACTAATAGAAATTCAAAAGTTCCTAATGAAAATGAAAACCTATTAAAGAAATATTAATAATTATATTCAGAAACCAAAACTTCAAATTATAATAGTTATTTTAAACCTGATATCCCAAATATCTGTGTGTGAAATTAACCTTTCTTTACCCCCAAAAGAACTAAACTGATGAAACATAAATCCCTTACCAGATTTAGTTTCAAAGAATGCGTATTCCCTAACTAAGCTTTTAAAGTTCAGTCGGCTAAACTGAGAAATGCAATGCTATGGCCTGTGTGGTGTGTGTCTCCCCCCACTGGTCCGAAGACAGGGTTCAGTGAGTAAGACGCCCTATTATGTATATAAAGATAATATATAAATATATTTAACAAGACCACTCTTTCAAATACTGAACAGTTTCACCAAGCGGAGAACCCTCCTGTGCCAGGACTGGACTAGCAGATAGGCCATGGTTACACTGTCAGTTGGACATTGAGAGAATGTGAAGGATAAATCATCTCCTGTGTCGTTAAAAAGGAGATGCCAGACCACCTTCAGATCTGGTAGCTAAAGACTCTGAGTCATGCCCATTGACACCGTTAGGCGGGAATGACTCCTCAGGTATACTGTAAACCTGGACAAGGATCTGGCTTATAAATTGTCTGAAGATAGCTTAAAACCCCAAATAATTTTAAATAAATGATTAAAAAGTGGTTCCTCTTGATGAAGAGAAACTCCTCAAAAGGACGGACCACTCTTATGTCAATAAATTCACCCACCAAAGATTTTATACTACGCAAGCCAGAGACCTTGACAGTCTGAATGACGAATTCTAAGTGCCCGCCTACAGATTTCGCATCCTTTATATACCCAACATTTGAGACATTTTCGCGACACTTTCGCGACATATTTGCGACATTTTCGCGACACTTTAGCGACATTTTCGCGACACTTTCGCGACACTTTCGCGACATTTTCGCGACACTTTCGCGACATTTTCGCGACACTTTCGCGACATTTTCGCGACACTTTCGCGACATTTTCGCGACACTTTCGCGACATTTTCGCGACACTTTCGCGACATTTTCGCGACACTTTCGCGACATTTTCGCGACATTTTCGCGACACTTTCGCGACACTTTCGCGACATTTTCGCGACACTTTTGTGGCATTAGAATAAAGTAAGATCCTAACAATTTGCTCTAAAAATAACAACGTTAAAACGAATTTAACTCTACTAAATTAAAATCTTAAATATCCCAGTCAAACACGGTTCTCTCTAAGTGAAAATATGTAAAATTTAAATGTGTATTAACTATAAAATGTACACTTTACTAATGTGACTAAAGGAATGTAAGTAATTGCGTTTCGTTACAGCTGCCCTCGATGAATTTTATAGACAAGATATTTCAGATCATGACTATGAAAATCATCTCTGTATTCTGTTGGCTTTACTCAATTCTAATAATAACTACAATTTGGTGTAGAAATTAATTCACTGAATTTCGATAATGAACCATGAACACCTTTTCCCCAAACTTCTCATTTGACTGAAGTACCAGCTTGTGAGACTGATAGATTCTGAGAATCAGATTTTGTAGTATTAAACTGAATGTTTAGATCTGGCTGGGCATCTATCGATTCTGTTCACATTGTTCGAACGAATGATACCCCAAAACCTCCCCATACAAATTTAAAAAAATTCTTTATGTAAGTACTGTGATGTTCATTCCTCATTTATCCAAAATTGAACTAAATTTCATAATTAACTTAACACAAAATAACAATATGAACAAATATTTCCTAATTATAATACCTTGAAAAGTTTCAATTTAATGATATTTCAGTCCCTCCAATAAAAGTGGTTATAATGTGGTGTATGTTTAAACCAACAGCAATGGCAGAGGCCATTCGACAAAGAAGAATGAATCATTAAACCTTAACAATGACTCATGACAACTTTTTCCTCATGCATACCCGTCTTGTCAGAGGAACCAGGTTGTGAATCTGGTCGATTCTAGTAATCCGATTTTGTAGTATCAAACTGGATGTCTGGGTCTGGCTGGGCACCCATAAATCCAATGCTCACATTGTCCGAACACGGCATGATACCGCAAAAACACCCCATATAAAACGAGCAAGCCTTTGGCGTAAGTACTAAAGCTTTCAATCATCAGAGTCAAGGTCCGATCCAGTCTCAATCATCAAAACACCCCAGCCTATTTCAATTGGCGAATGTATCACTCAGACAAAATAACTGACTGATTCCTTTTTTAAGAAAGGAATATTGTTCTCTTATTCAATATGATCGCTTCGTTGAGCATAACCCGAATTTAACTATGAGACATTTTACTAAAGTTAACTATTATAGTAATAAACGAATATTTCAGTATACGGTATTTCTTCATAAAAATATGAACACTTTACCAAAGTTCATTCAAATACCGTCAAACCATTGTTGTATATAGTACTTGCAGTTTTTTGGTATTTATGTTTCGGTTATCTCATCCGAAGTGATGTGTGTATAACCGAAGAAATTATTCTTAAACCCATGTAGAGTCTGTGTCCACACAGTAAGTCTCAAAAGGACCTTGTCGAATTATGACTTTAACTTAGCACCTATTACTGTGGAAACACAACGTGTAAACATTTGGAGAAACCAAATACCATCAAACCTAGGCAGTACTATAAATCTCGTCCGATTAGAAGAGACTCATTCTTACCTCTCATAATACATTTAGAGTCTTCCTAATATTCTACCATTTGTGACGATTCATCCATCACCTTCAAAACAATACAAACTAGTCATCGATACTACCCCTCTCTAACACTCAGCCTCTACCAATCAAACAAAACTTCTTAAGTACAACCACAACATAACCGTTGCTCTTTTCCAGGTATCTTAATTTTAAAAATTATAAAACAATATAAGAATTGTGAACTTTCTAAAAATAAAATAAATTTATCTATCACATTACTAAATATTCTAACTTAATAAATTTAATTCCTGCCCCCCGCATTTACAACTTTGATTTCTTTAAACATCGTTCAACACATTTTAGACGGTATTTAAAACATAATTAAACCCTGCCCCCAGCATTCACAATTTTAATTTGCTTAAACCAATTCTAATTAAATATTATTACCCTTAAATAAATAGAGATTTCAAATATTCCTACTCTTAAATCTCTAAAAATAAGAATCACTGTTTCAGCATAAATTGACTTCTTTTATTGACTTGCTATTTACATATTTTAGAGCTCGTAATTTTTTTTTTTAAGGAAAGTACCCCTACCGTAGGCCTGGTACAATAAGAATAAATTCACTGATTCCTTACTTACGAGTATTAAAAACTACTTTTGCATCATACCTGTTTTATTAAGAATCGCAAATTAACTCTTATTCTGGATGGGGAATGGCCAAATCTTTCCTTTTTTTTCTCTTTTTATTTACATGTTTAAGTAGGTAAACAAAACAAGAGAATAATCACATAAAACAAAATTATTTTAAAAATACACTACTTGAATTCGTCATAAGTACTTATTCTCCCGGATCAGTTTCTACAAACGAATTTCCTCTATAATATCTTGATTAATGTATAGCATTAAATTTTCCTCTTTCTATATTGGACTGTGGCTTAATCAATACATAAACATTTTGATAAAAAAATGCAGCGATCACGTAACTGAAATCCTGATGTATCAGGTTCACTGAAATGAACTTCCTGAGGATGTTATAGCTTATCTAAGTTTTCTTTCGTTTATGAAATTGTACTCTAATTCTATTCTCTTCTTCTGACATCTCTATTCCTTTATGTCCTTGATTCAATCTTATTGCAACTTCGTTTTCTTTTAACCAGTCAAATCCTTTTATGACCTGGTGCTGACTTTATTTGAAAAGATTAAACAGGCATAACTGGTAACCCGGGGTATTTTCCACTTAAATCTTCCCATAACTCCAAAGATAAGCATGTAATGTCACATGATAATATCTTCTTCGAACCTTTGAATCTTTATTTTGATTTTATATTGATCCAATTTTACATCAGCCTCCTCTAGTTTTACGAAACCAAAATTTCTTCGAAATGAATTGTTGAAACATTGTTTCCTTCTGGCCTCCAATCCTGATAATTTTTGAATCTTCTTCTTCTTTACAGTCTTCATTAGTTCAGCTCTTGTTTATTAATATCATCCATCGAACGCAAAAATTCTGCTGTTTCTAAAATTGTGGTTGCTTTCGAAGTCAGAAAGGATAGTTGAATATAACGAGGAAAATGTCGTATAATATCTGTCACCAACTGCGATTCGGGCATATTGTAATTCAACATTTTTGCCTGGCCAACTATGCTAATTAGGTAAATATGCATTGAAGGTTCTTTGTTTCTGTCCCACGTCCTCTGAATTATATTTCTCCTAGTTTCATTTTGCTCGTATCTCCCCCAATGTGATTACAAAAAATCTGCTTTGAAATCTTCAAAGTTATTCCATCTATCCTTATATACTCTCGCCCATTCTCGAGCTGATCCCTCTAAACATTCAATTGAAGATTCTAGTTCATGCCCTTTTGAATCCATCCTTCGTAGATAAGATTCTAGATCTTCTATAAACGTAACTGGGTGTATCTTTGTTTTTCCAAATCTCGGCCTCTCTGTATTAAAGTTTCTAATGTTATATATGATATTACTCTTATTTTCTGAGGACAAACTCTTTTCTGTTAAATGATTTGATCCTTCTCCTGTTGATTTCGGATTTTCTACTGATTGTACATTAGATACTTCTTCAGTTTGCATAACTATCCCCCTTGTTTCATTTGAACTTATTAATTCTGCCGATGCTTCTGTTTCGATTGGGCTTATAGCAGTATGTAACTCCTCCCTCAATCGTCCTATCCCTTCAGTTAATTTCCTTTCAGTTCTTTTGAGCATATTGAAGAACAATCCCCGAGCTACCTTGGTTTTCTTTGGGTTTAGTTCAACAAATCTTCGTCTAACTCGTTCAATCGCAATTGATATTTCTCCTCTTCTTACTGGCGTTACATTTTCTCGAACTTGAACTTCTTGTAAAGCTCGTTGAACTGTCTCCTTTTGTTTTGCTATAGTTTTTTTTCTAGTAGCTTTATTCATTTTTTTTTCGTAACTAATTCCTAGAATTTGATTGAATTCCATTAATGATTTTATCTTACACCTTAGAATTTAAATATTTCAAGTTTTACCCTTAAGTTTATAAAATTAATCCAACTATCTATGTAATTGCCATAAGTTAATTCTTTCTTATAATTCCCAAATCATTGACAAGATCACATTCCATTTTCACAGCAACAAAATGTAGCCTAAAGAGGCTACGAAATATAATAATAATAATAATTATTATAAGTTATTATTGTTAACCTGATAAAAGATAATTTAATTCAGCTTATTTTATCCTGGTCACGGCACCAAAATGTAACGACCCCCCCCCCTCTCAACTAAATAAAACCCTCAAAGAAATCAAAAGTATTAAAAGAATTTACTAATTAATCTGTTATTTAGCTTAAACTACTTAAAACTAAGAATTGGCCAAAGTGAATCGTCTAGGGTAGAACCCCTTAAAAGTTGTGATCCGTAAAACCCATTATCTTTTATGTGAATTCATGTCAGATTTGGGAACCCTCATTCTAATTACTGAAACGTATCCTACCTCAACTTAATGAATAAATATAGACTAAACACAAATGAAATTCTTAAGCGTTCACAAATTTATGTTTTTTTTTTGTTTTTGATAACTTAGCCCCTACCTACCGGTGATCCGATCCCGTAAAAATAGTGAGCCTAAACCTATCTAAGAACAGAATAATTACCTAACTTTACAAATAACTGATTTATAACCAGATCTAGCTAGCTAATGAATATCAATTATTCTGTTCTGTACTTACACACTTACTTCACTACTGTATACGCCTGGATGGGGGAAATCACTCTAGCTAACGAATATCTATTTTATTGTATTTGTTTTTTAATAGATATTGAACTATCAAAATGAATCTACCAGTGTTTCGGAACCTAGTTATCTGAAGAGAAGAAACACCAAGAAACTCTCCAGTCTGTGTTATAAGTAGATCTAAAAGTAGACCTTTCCCTATTTCTTAGATTCTAAGAGAAGAATCTAAATTCTATGAAATTCTCTACTGCTAAATTAATGAACTGCTCAGCTCGTCACTAAATCAGCTTATTTAAATGAACTGCTCTGCTAGTCACTTTTTATAGCTTCATTTAGTATTCTGCTCAGCTTGTCACTAGATCAGCGTAAACCAGTGAATTGCTCTGCTTATCACATGGTTGAACGATATTAATGAACTACTCAGCCTGTCACTAATAGAAATTCAAAAGTTCCTAATGAAAATGAAAACCTATTAAAGAAATATTAATAATTATATTCAGAAACCAAAACTTCAAATTATAATAGTTATTTTAAACCTGATATCCCAAATATCTGTGTGTGAAATTAACCTTTCTTTACCCCCAAAAGAACTAAACTGATGAAACATAAATCCCTTACCAGATTTAGTTTCAAAGAATGCGTATTCCCTAACTAAGCTTTTAAAGTTCAGTCGGCTAAACTGAGAAATGCAATGCTATGGCCTGTGTGGTGTGTGTCTCCCCCCACTGGTCCGAAGACAGGGTTCAGTGAGTAAGACGCCCTATTATGTATATAAAGATAATATATAAATATATTTAACAAGACCACTCTTTCAAATACTGAACAGTTTCACCAAGCGGAGAACCCTCCTGTGCCAGGACTGGACTAGCAGATAGGCCATGGTTACACTGTCAGTTGGACATTGAGAGAATGTGAAGGATAAATCATCTCCTGTGTCGTTAAAAAGGAGATGCCAGACCACCTTCAGATCTGGTAGCTAAAGACTCTGAGTCATGCCCATTGACACCGTTAGGCGGGAATGACTCCTCAGGTATACTGTAAACCTGGACAAGGATCTGGCTTATAAATTGTCTGAAGATAGCTTAAAACCCCAAATAATTTTAAATAAATGATTAAAAAGTGGTTCCTCTTGATGAAGAGAAACTCCTCAAAAGGACGGACCACTCTTATGTCAATAAATTCACCCACCAAAGATTTTATACTACGCAAGCCAGAGAACTTGACAGTCTGAATGACGAATTCTAAGTGCCCGCCTACAGATTTCGCATCCTTTATATACCCAACATTTGAGACATTTTCGCGACACTTTCGCGACATATTTGCGACATTTTCGCGACACTTTAGCGACATTTTCGCGACACTTTCGCGACACTTTCGCGACATTTTCGCGACACTTTCGCGACATTTTCGCGACACTTTCGCGACATTTTCGCGACACTTTCGCGACATTTTCGCGACACTTTCGCGACATTTTCGCGACACTTTCGCGACATTTTCGCGACACTTTCGCGACATTTTCGCGACATTTTCGCGACACTTTCGCGACACTTTCGCGACATTTTCGCGACACTTTTGTGGCATTAGAATAAAGTAAGATCCTAACAATTTGCTCTAAAAATAACAACGTTAAAACGAATTTAACTCTACTAAATTAAAATCTTAAATATCCCAGTCAAACACGGTTCTCTCTAAGTGAAAATATGTAAAATTTAAATGTGTATTAACTATAAAATGTACACTTTACTAATGTGACTAAAGGAATGTAAGTAATTGCGTTTCGTTACACCCATTTTCTTCCATTCATCCCTGTTGTACGCTAATCTGGTCCAGGTCTTCGTCTTTCCAGCCATTTCCTCTATTTCGTCTGCCCACCTTTTGAATTGCCTGCCCCTGCTTCTTTTATGGCCTCTAGGATGCCATAGTGTTAGGATTTTGCTCCATTTGTCTTCTCCTCTTATAGTATGACCAGCCCACTTCCATTTTAGGTGTTTTGTTTTGTATGTAACGTCAGCAATCCCTGTTTTGTCCCTTAAATTCTTATTACTTATTTTGTCGATTCTTCTTTTCTTTATGATACTTCTTTCCATGGCTCTCTGGGTTATACTTAATCTTTTACAATGTGCCTTAGTGAGTGCCCATGTTTGGCAGCCATATGTGAAGATTGGTAGAATGCATGTGTTGAAGAGTTTTCTCTTGATGTGCATGTTGATTTGGCTGTTTTTCATAACCTCTTTCAGAGACCAGTATCTCTTCCATGCATTTCCAATTCTTCTGTCTATTTCCTTTGTTGTTGAGTCATGGTTGTATATGAGTTGACCTAAGTATATATATTCTGAGACATAATCAATGGTGTTGTCATCTATTTTTAACACTTTGGTATCCCTACCGTTAGTCATGGCTTTTGTTTTCTGGATGTTCATTGAGAGTCCAACTTCCTTGCTAGCTGTATTCAGTTCTATGAGCATCTGCTGCAGTTCTTCTGCATTATTGGCAAAGACCACTATGTCATCCGCAAATCTCAAATGTGTTAATTTCTCACCATTTATATTTAAGCCGTTCTTTGTCCAATCGAGTTTCCGGAATACCTCTTCTAGAACAGCTGTGAACAGTTTGGGTGATAGAGGGTCTTACTCCTCTAAGTATATTTATGTCGCAGCCTTCCTTTTCCATTTTGATTTTTGCTTTAGTGCCTGTGTAGATGTTCTTGATTATCTTAATTAGGGCTGCCATCCGTCCGGGTTTCCCCGGATTTGTCCTAGTTTGGAGGCCGTCCGGGGGCCGTCCGGGGGGGGTGTCAAGAAGTGTCCGGGGAAAACCCGGACACTTTTCATGTAAGGAAGCACCTAATTGAATTTCAAGGTCTTGTTTATTAAAAATGTTATTTTCGGACTCGTCCGGGGAAAAAATGCAATTTACGCCAAATGTCCGGGTTTTTTTGAATCTTTGTCCGGGTTTGGCGAAATTCGAGATGGCAGCCCTAATCTTAATGTACTTAAAGTATATAAGTTACTTAAAATTATTTAATTAAAGTCAACCATGACCTGTTTTGCAATTTTTATTTTTTATGTAATAATGTAATTTATATCATGTACCTATTTCACGTTATAAATGATTGAATAAACCCTTTATTTGCTGTCCTGTTTTGCATCACTAGCCTACGTGATCTATCACATGACTCTAATAACACGCATTGCATTTATCGTAGGTACCTATAATAATAATTAATAATAAGGGAAAAACCGTTACGTACAAGGAAAATGTATGATTAGCTCAATTAATAATTGTAAGCGGCCAACTTGCTATTCGATTTTCCACCGACCACCGAAGTGCTATAAAAAAAGTTACCTGTAGGTATTTACTCTCTCTTGATGTGAAGCGTTGAAAGCAAGTTGAAAGCTTCGGAACCGAGTGACAAGCCGGCCCATATTATGACATTGGAACCAAATATATCTAAGGACGATAAAAACATCACGTACGGACGATAATAAAAACAATCAAAACACTCAGCACAACAGCGTTATCTTGCCGTTTTGTTTAAACAATAATTCTTTTATTAGTATTTAAATCAAAACAAATATTTGATAGCTTTTTAATCTCGTGATGTAATAATGGCTACGTACCTACGCGTTTTATATTACTTGCACTAAGAAAATCCGGTACGGAGGACCGTATGAATGATGTTTAACCTTTTCAGCTCTCTATAAATAAATAAATAATATTTGTGGACAATCTTACACCAAACTAAGCAAAGCTTGTACTATGGGTACTATTAAGCGACGGTATACATACTTATATAGATAAATAAATACTTAAATACATAGAAGACATCCAAGACCCAAGAACAAATATTCGTGCTCATCACACAAATAAATGCCCCGGCCGGGATTCGAACCCGGGACCTCCAGCTTCGTAGGCAGGGTCACTACCAACAGTACCAACTAAGCTAAAGCGGTCGTCAAAAAATAATAATATCTGCCCCCTGTACCACAAAACTTTTCAAGTCTACAATTCGACAAAATTGTACAATTTTCCATTGAAAAAGTTGACAAATTTGTCGAATTGTACGCTTGTAAAGTTTTGTGGTACAGGCCACTGATCTAATTATTATCTCATGCTCATAAAGTTATGCTCGCATATTTTAGACATTTTCCATGTTGACTGTACCCCCAGGAAACAATGAAGCCGACGGAGTTTTTTTAAATTAATAATGGGATTGCTCTTGGCCAGCATAGCCAGGATGTAAAGAGTTAAAAAAAATCCATGTGAAAGATGAAAAGTTTATTATTGGATTAGATGTGCTAGGTCTAGCGTTGCTGCGTGCTCTTGGCGATCTGCTCCTTGAGCATGAGAATGCTGGCGCGTTGCTCGGGCGGCAGCAGTGCGATCTGCTCATCTGACAGCTGCAGCACTTGCATAATCAGCGCGGCCTGCGAGAGGTTTAACTTTGTATAAAATGTTCACAACATGACAGCAGCGCGTCAAGAAAGACTGTATAAATTTTTAAAAGGGTCGGCGATGCGCACTTGACCCCCTTGGGGTTGCAAGCGTCCATAGGCTGCGGTGACCGCTTACCATCAGGCGGGTCGCAACCATGTTTGCCACCGATGTGGTATTAAAAAAAAGCGCATAACATTTCAGCGCCGATTATGGGTTATTAGGTTTATGGGTCGACCGCTTAGGGAACTGAGACCGCGCGGAAGAGTAGCGGGAGGCCCCCGCCCGCTACCCTTTACCCTTTGACGTCTGCCCGTTTGCCCCCGTTCCGTCACAGGCACGGGCTCAGTAAGGGTACATCTATAATAGTACATTACTTAACAAGGGCGGTAAAACAAAGAATGTCCCAGATCGTAGGTATTTGACGCCCGAGCCGAAGGCAAGGGCGATAAATATGCGATCTGAGGCTTTCTTTATTATCGCCCGTGGTAAGTACAAAATTTTATGTCACCTCCTGGCCAGGAAGTGGGATTTACCGCGCGCGAAGCGTGCGGTAATTGCCGCTTTATGGCCAGGTGTGACATAAATCAGTTTATGTCACACCTGGCCATAAAGTGGCCATTATCCCACGCTCCGCGCGCGAAAAAACCCACTTCCTGGCCAGAGGGTGACATAAAATTTTGTACTTACCACGGGCGATAATAAAGAAAGCCTCAGATCGCATATTTATCGCCCTTGCCTTCGGCTCGGGCGTAAAATACCTGCGATCTGAGACATTCTTTGTTTTATCGCCCTTGGTAAGTAATGTACTATTAGTGTCGCGCTCCATGTTGGTGAATGGTGATACTTACCTCGACTGTAGGCACTCGAAAACAAAGGCACTAATGCTAATCTATGTATGTATTATAATGCTTTATGTTAACGTGAAGAAACGGAATACATCTTTATAACCCCCGACGCAAAAAGAGGGGTGTTATAAGTTTAACGCAGGGCTCAGAACCGGTTTTTTTAACCGGTTTATTTGGGTTTTGCTCCGAACTTTATTGAAAACGCGAACGTTTTAAGAACTTTATATTAACCGGTTTATTCGAGGAGAGGCCCAGCGAGTCCACTGTCTATAGGTATTACGATAGGTGAAATTATTTTAGTTGACCGAATTTCTATAAACATGTTATTGGATTTTTTACCTTATTGTTTGAACAGTAAAATAGCTTTTTAAACAAATAAAGTTGATGCAACTCGGCCAACTCAAATTATTTCAATCAGAATCGTGCGCCTGCATTAACCGGTTTTTATCGTTCTAAACCGGTTTTCCGAACAAAACCTTTATATAAAGCTCTTCCGTAAACCGGTTTAAATAAAACGGTTTTTTGGATCTAAACCTAAATAAAAAGGTTTTGCCGCAAGTATATGATAAATTGATAACGGTTTGAAAAATTAACCGGTTTCCGAGCCCTAGTTTACCCTGTCTGTGGCATCGTAGCGCCCAAACGGATGAACCGATTTTGCGTTTTTTTTTAGTCGATTTTACTTGTTTCCTCTCAATTTCCTCTGGTTATTCGAAACACAATACGAACATTGATTTCGGAAAAAAGAGAAATCTATATGCCATATACGGTATGATATGAAAGTCTACCTTTTCTTGATCCGAAGCACCAGAGGGAATACCCTGTATAGTTCTAGCCTGTGCGACGCTCGGCATTCCGGGCGGCATTTCTGTAAGAAAAAAAATGGTTTGGTTGAAACACGTTAAGTCCCTCGCTAAGCTCAAGATACATTAGAATGAAATACATTCTAGAATCCTTCACATAGCTCTAGACTCCATACTACGTCCTCACAGCAAAATTGGATGTAGCTCACTTGTAACACAATGATCTACATTATACCAGGGGCGGCCCACTCCGCGATTGCGTCGCGCCGCAACAAGTACCCCTTCTGGCGGCCGCTTCATACGATAAAAAGTGATGAAGCGTGTGATTTGCGTGCGATAGAAAGAGATGGCCATGTTTAGGCACGTTTGGCTTGCCTCGCGCGGATTTTGTTAACAGTGAGGCTTCTGTACATAGTACTATTACTTATTCTGTTATTATACTTAAAATCATTTCAATTAGACCGTTCAAAAACCGACTTTACTGTCTAAACAAGAAGGTTCAAAATCTAATGACAGTTTTATAAAATATCGGAAATTAAAAAAAAAAACAAGTATACTCACGCTGCGGCATCTTGGGCTGTGTGCGAGGATCGGAGTTCCTCACGCGCGGATCCGAGTTGAAGCCGCCGGCCAGCCGCGGGTCCCGAGGGTACGCACTAACACACACATTACGTAGGTTACAATACATTTCGTAAATAAAAAGTTTACATGTCAATTAAAATCCTGTACTACAATCGTACTAATTCAGACAAATAACCGTCCCGTGTCATTCTTAAGATGCCTCATTCTCGCCAATCCTCAAGCCAATAAAGGGTCCGCTATGCGCTTGTTTCTTCTGGAGTCGTAAGCGTCCTCAGGCACTTATGTACTTTCGAAAACAAACCTAGTCCCTACCTGCACTAAGCAAAGCTTGTACTAATGGTACCTACTACATATAGGCGACGATACAAATACCGACTAAATAGACAGATACATGTACATACATTTACACAATTACGACCAATACTCAGGAACAATTATTCGTGCTCATCCATCACACAAATAAATGCCCTGAGAGGGATTCGAACCCGGCAGGGTCACTACCAACTAGGCTAAAGTGGTCGACATTATTTTGTGTCTACAGTTAGGTAAACTTATCTTATCAGTTATCACTGAAATGCTTAGATGAAAAACGAGATAAAATTATAAAAAAATATAAAGTAATAATATGCCACTAAATATCTAAAAAAAACACGACAATAAAACGCTATTTTTAATAATATCAGGATCTTCAAGCAACAAACGAGTGACGCTGATTAAAAATTCAAACTTTATAAACAACTTACATTTCTTGTGTTTCCACAAGGGGAGCACAACTTGGGACAGAAATATCAGTTGTAACATTTTATTGTTCAGATAGCATTTACTATTGGTAATCCAGTGATCGTTTCTCAATATATTGTTATGGCAACTGCTAAAATGTGCACACATTTTACAATACCTACGAGTATATTTACTTAAGATTTTTGCATATTTCTAACTGTCGTAAGCATGGCGTAAAATATATACATAATATTAGTGTTTTTCATGAAAAAGCGTAGGCCATTATTAGCGAATCTAAATTTCAAATGTGACTCGTAGTGCCCTTGTTTTATGGTCTCACAGAGAGTTTATAGTGTGGAATATCTCCCATACACACATTTGTTAGCCAATAATAAGGTAAGGTTTCTTTGAGATCGGCACGACTATCGATTCAGTGAAGTATCGCAATGAAAGTCGCTTAGGCTTTAAATTAAATTAATCTTCGGGTGCCCAACTTGTATAAACAACGCGACATAAGGCTGTTGACACAATGATTCGGTTTCCGCACGGCGGTGCGGTGTGCGAGCGGGACGTCGCTTTCGACGTGGATAGTGCTGTCTCGCTCGCACACCGCACCGCCGGACGAAACCCGCATCAGTGTGACAACCGCCTAAGGCTTGGAACCCAAGCAGTTTTACGAGAGTTACGAATAAAGCCCGTGCCGGACTGTCAAAAACGAGCCTCAAAACCGGGCGATCTTGGTCCGATCGGACCGTGTAGACAGTTGTTTCCAGCAAGATTTCCTTTAAAAACCGGCCTATACGGACCAAGGTCGGCCGGTCCTAAGAAACTTGTCGGCGAGCGTCTGGATCACGCTTAAAGCCCAGTCACATCTGTGACACGCGAAGGAACGTAAGCGCTGTGGGTAAATATGTGAGCGTGCGCTGTCGGTACACGCGTCAATTGTTGGGTGCGTAGCGCGTGGCGTGGACGCATCGCGAGGCGCGACTGCACCCGATCGACACCAGGCGGGTCTCTCAGGGACGAGGTAACTGACCTCGGTGCGGGGGGTTCGTGTCCGTTCTGTATGTAATACTATTCTGTGGCCCAGTCGCGGTAAAGTAAAAAGCAACTTACTTGTCCTGCATGGGCGGCGGCACGGGATGCGGCATGGGCGGCAGACTGCGCATGTCCTGGTCTAACAGCGTGGGTGCGGCGGCGCGCGCACCGCGCAGGTCTATGTCCGCCATCGCCGGCGCAGGGCGCGCTGTCAAACGACCGTGTTTATATAGATAGCTAAACTTTAGTGTATACAGTAAATCAGCCTTCTTTACATCTGCTATTGTTAAAAGTAGTGGCACACTACATGAATTTCATGCCCAATCCTTTTGGGAATATAGGCGTGAGTTTATTAATGTCAGATTAATGTATATGTAAAGACCGGTCGAGTAGCAGAACGAATTTCGAATGCTGATCAATCTTTGTTTCTAGTAGTGATCAATGCTACTGTGCGAGCGTGACGGCAATATTACTTTAGGCGTGCGACAGAGCCAAATAGATTATGTTTTAAATAAGTCAATAAAAACAAAATACATTCAAAATTATTTCTTTGTCCATGTCCGGGATTTAACACCTTGCAGGGTTGGCACCAGATGCAAGCATTCTCTTGTTTTGGTATGAAAAAAATAAAGAAATAGAAGATTAAAGCGGTAGACACACTCAGCACACTATACTCACGGACGTATTGGTTAGACGGCGGCGGCACCGGGTTAACCATCAGTGGTTGAGGTTGAGGATCTGGTAAAAGAATATACGATAAGTAACTAATACCTAGCCTAGTATGTACCTATTAGTAGCTACCACTACACATACCAAAACCAACACATAGCATACTCAAAAGTTGCAAGGAAGAGATAGCTCTCTCAATATTAGACCGCTAGTTACCTCTACATTGAAGCTGTGTTGAAAACATAGTCAGGTATTTTATATTACAATTAAGTAAGTCAGTGTAAGTTTAAATATAGCATAAATAAGCAAAGTAAACATTTACTTGGAGGTGCCATATTTGGCATGTACGGGTTGGGTAGAGGTACTTTGTCACCGGGGTGGATGACTGGAGGCACCGGATTGCTGGGATGAAGCATACTCTGAAACATTTAGAATTTAGGTGAGCATATTACAATTTTTTCAACACATTTAAATTTTTTAGAAATTTTTTTTAGAGTTTCACAAACTTAATTGCTTGCTGCTCATATAAACTTAATACTTACAACAGCAGTGGCTGGGTCAACAATCCTCATGATGACCTGTGCTTGCAGCAATGCATATGCCAGCTGTGGGTTTTGTAGCAGCATATTTCTTGCCTCTGTTGGGTTGTTCTAGAAAATTTAAGCAATTTTTCACAATAAAATTTATACAAGTTGTTTTGAGATTGGCATAAGTAAACAGGGTTCGAAAGGATAATTATCAATGATAATTATCTTGATAATTATCTTGACATAATACTTAATATATTATCTTGACAATTGATAATTTTTTTAGTACATAGGATAATAAATTTAACTGTACCTAATAAAATAATGTATACTACCCTACCCATACCAGGGATAACGATCTTGATAATTTCGAACCCTGTAAGTAAATTTTGAATAAAAACTCACCTGCACACAAAGCTTCATCTGTTTCATCAGCTCGAACATCTGCTCGGGGGGCAGAGTCGCCACAGCTTTGCTAATGGCTTCTGGAGCCTTCTCCGGCTCCACCGCCTCCCCATAGGGATTTTCTACCTAAAAAAAATATATCGCCAATTACAAGTGCAGTGTAGTATCACTACATAGTATAAAACAAAGTTGCTTCCTTCTGTATGTCCCGTTGTATGCTTAGATCTTTAAAACTATGCAACGGATTTTGATGGAGTTTGATTCAAGAGGAAGGTTTATATGTACAATTTTCACCCGTGCGAAGCCGGGGTGGGTCGTACATTTCATAAATCAACAAAAAAATAAATTAAGCTGTCAACTTCTATATTTTTTAGTTGTTGATATGTTGTGGGGAATCTCATGGCCTGGGAATGATGATGGGTTAAATTATGTTGGCATATGCATGGATAAATAACTTTTGTAGTAATTAATTTTGTATTAAGCAGTAACGCTGCTAACGCAAAGTAGAAATTTTAGAAATAAAGGAGAAATTGAAAAATTTAGGCACAGTGCCGGGAGGTTGCAGGTTCGAATCCTGCTCGGTGCCTAAGTTTTTCAATTTTTCCTTTATTTCTAAAATTTCTATTTGGTAGTAATTCTATTTTATAAGCCAAACAAGAGTATGTACACAATTTACAAAGAAAAGTATATAGTACAGTCAGCGGCATATAGTATGTAGCAGCCAAAGTGTCCAAATACTTTAGCACACCATACAAAATATATGGGGTACCGAACTATTTGGCCACTTTGGCTGCTACATACTATATGACGCTGACTGTACATGTAGGTATACATATCAAATATTTTACTTATTGAATCTCATAACAATTTTAAAGACATACACAAACTCACACCTGTACTCCCAAAAGGTAGGTAGGCAGAGCATATGAAATTTAATTCTAGTGCCACTTTTTTTACAATTTAAAGACATAATGAATATTATAGTGATCTAAAAGAAAAAAAAAGTGATCTACATCGAAATATAAGAAAACTTGACAAAATATAGACAGACATACCTGAGGACCTTGCATGAGTGCCTGCATTTCCATCCTAGATTTCTCAGTACAAGCATTATCAACTCTAAGCGAGCGGCCACCTATTTCATAGCCATTCAGGTTTCTCATAGCACTGAGAGCCGTTTCCTGGTCCTTGTATTCACAAAACCCATAGCCCTTAGGCTTGCCTGTCTCTCTATCAAACACGAGCTTGAACGACAATACTGGACCAACTTCACTGAATATGTCTTTCAGCTTTTCCTCTGTGGCTTCGTATGGTATGTTACCAACTAAAAACAACAAAAGTATTTGTGAATTGTTCAATTCTAAATGTCAAAATGAAAGTATCTAGAATCAGTTAAATACGTACCAAAAACAGATCTCATGGATTTATCCATAATACTCTGTTCTTCCTTTTCCTTGCTCTTGTCCATTTTCGCTGATGTTCGTTCTAATTCAAGTGTAAAACGGACAGCGTCCTTTTCGTATTTGTAACCTGAAATGTATAATAAACAGTATGTGTCAGTGTTGGCCGAAAACACGCAAGCGCTCCAGAGATTAACATAGTTTAAATAAAAGTGACCTGTTTTACTATCTCTGCAATCGCAATAGTTATGAATGCCTTCGTTTATATTCGGCTTTTTGCAAAGTTCAATTTGTAAAATAAACCTTCCTCAATGACAACCAAGATGTCAACATGACAAATAACAAATAACCAATATAACCATAGAAGTTACATATAGACCTCGGGCCAACGACAGGTCACGATTACCAATCTCCTCTCGCATGATAACTACATAGAGTGGTTAAGAAAGATGAATAAAAAATTACTGTGGACGTCTGCCACGATTCCGTTGGTGGGTTGAGGAGCAGCAGCCTCCCAAAGACGTAAAAAAAAAAATTAAATTCAGTCATTTCCTCTCGACTGAAACTAGGTTTAAATGATAGTTAAGAAAATACCTTAACGTAAAAAAATCGTCTGCCACTTGTAGGGCGGTGGAATACCCGTCTGCCAAGCACGTGAACATGTAAAAAAAAAATTAAATTCAGTCATTTCCTCTCGCATGAAATTTTGTCAGATGATAGTTTATGGACCATTATGAAGAAATAAATTCGTCTGCCACTTGTATCGCGGTGGAAAACCCGTCTGCCAAGGGCCTAAACATTGTATGGGACGAAAAGAAAAAAACAATGTACATCGGCGTGTGGGATATCTATGGATAGGTCTTTAAAAATGATATAGGGGTTTCTAAAAAACTTTTCCATTTAATTCAACCGTTGGTGAGATATTCGCCGTGTAAGTAGTAAAAAGTTCATCCCCCCTCTTGAATTTCTAAACTGTGAGGTCAAAAATTCTGAAAAAAATTGGGAGGGTGTAAATAAATAAAGACTTTCAAAAATATTTGGTTTGAATAAACTACGTCAAACGGTTTTTGAATAAACGCTGAAAAACTGTCTTGTTCAAACAAAACGACTTAAGCGACGTGAGTTTCCCATACAGATACGACCTTTTTTGCTACGATTTATTGAATAGTGGTTTAAAATGTGAACTAGTACGTGTCGGTACGGAAACCTTCATTGTGTGTGATCCCTGACGCACTCTAGGACTGCTTGAAAGTTATTCGACATGCCTCAGGTCGTGTCTTCATAGGAAACTCACGTCACTTAAGTCATTTTGTTTGGGCAAGACAGTGATTCCTATGAAGATACGACCTGAGGCATATCGAATAACTTTCAAACCGTCCTAGAGTGCGTGCATCTTTATGGGAAACTCACGTCGCTTAAGTCGTTTTGTTTGAACAAGACAGTTTTTCAGCGTTTATTCAAAAACCGTTTGACGTTATTTATTCAAACCGAATATTTTTGAAAGACTTTATTTATTTACACCCTCCCAATTTTTTTCAGAATTTTTGACCTCACAGTTTAGAAATTCAAGAGGGGGGATGAACTTTTTACTACTTTCACGGCGAATATCTCACCAACGGTTGAATTAAATGGAAAAGTTTTTTAGAAACCCCTATATCATTTTTAAAGACCTATCCATAGATATCCCACACGCCGATGTACATTGTTTTTTTCTTTTCGTCCCATACAATGTTTAGGCCCTTGGCAGACGGGTTTTCCACCGCGATACAAGTGGCAGACGAATTTATTTCTTCATAATGGTCCATAAACTATCATCTGACAAAATTTCATGCGAGAGGAAATGACTGAATTTAATTTTTTTTTACATGTTCACGTGCTTGGCAGACGGGTATTCCACCGCCCTACAAGTGGCAGACGATTTTTTTACGTTAAGGTATTTTCTTAACTATCATTTAAACCTAGTTTCAGTCGAGAGGAACAGACTGAATTTAATTATTTTTTTTTACGTCTTTGGGAGGCTGCTGCTCCTCAACCCACCAACGGAATCGTGGCAGACGTCCACAGTAATTTTTTATTCATCTTTCTTAATCACTGTACAAGTTTTCGTGCGAGAGGAAATGACTGACGATTTTAACACTGTGGCCCGCGGTCTAATACTATTATGCTATTCTGTGGTTACATCGCATTTGCTAATTCGGTCGCACTATACAAGTAAACTACGTTAAAGAAAGAGATACATATATTTAAAACATAGATATAGTATGATTTAAAATAAAGTGGGAACGCTGAACGCTACAGCGAGCTGTTCAAGACAGCTTTTAAAACGAGGTTTACGGCTTAAGTTCACGGATCTATTGAGTATTGCGCCCACACTGCGCCGAAAATATATGTTGTCCGCAAGTTGTCTGTGGTTGTCTGAATAAATCACAGGAATAAATAATTTATTTATTATAATATGAGCTCTTCGAGTCAATATTGAAAACGCTGAAATATTATAGGCAGGTCGTAGGCTTGTCTGCAGCAGTGTTGCCAGGTCTCCTGTTTTTACAGGAGATCTACTGTTTTCGGGGTGTGTCTACTGTTCTACTGTTTTTCCCGAAAAATCTACTGTATTTTATAAAAGTCTACTGGTTTTTCTAAAAAATCTACTGGATTTTAGAATTTCACTTGTCCAAATTCAATTATCAAGAAAAAAGCAATAACCTACATATAACTTGTCAAATTTCTTGAAACGAGTGTAGGGGAAGTGGGAGGAAAGCGCGCAACGTCGAACGGAATGGCGGAACGGCTCTACTGTTCATACAAAAGTAAACTTTTTTGAACAGCGGCGTTTGAAAACCTGGACGTGAAGCGGCATATGCGCAAGGCTCGGCCAAAGCCCTGCTAGACGTATACCTACAACTTCGCGGGACAGCTTCCACGCGCAGTGGCGCATCCTGTAACCGCACATTCAAAACTAAATTTGGCTTTGCGAGCCACATTATACTATAATATAATCCTAATAACTGACGGAGTCGCTGTCACCGGACATGGCGAGGAGGACTAAAGCTATACATGAGCAAGCAGACAGCAGCCATGGTCTCCATGACAATGGTCATTGTTTGATGGGCCATCATGACCCTTGGTGTGGATCCGACCGGCATTACTTGGTTATGGTTAGTTGAAGTTGAAGTGAAGTGACAGATGAAATGAGATTTTTTTAGTAATTATGAAACTTCTCGGAGTGTGGCAGTTAGTACTTATTTTTATATTATCACTTAAAACACTATGAAACACGCATTTACGTAAATTTTATGGAATAAATTTTGTCTACTGTTTTTTGTTCAAATCTCCTGTTTTTTAGGGCATGTATCTACTGTTTTTTTCAGATTGGACCTGGCAACACTGGTCTGCAGTTTGCCAAAATACAATATATGAAGCCGAAACTGCGATTTAAAAAAAAAACAGATTTTCTCCGATCCGATTGCGCCTGCCGTTGCCCTTGTCATGCGATGTCTATTTTTCAATTAATTTTCCACTGAAGTAAAGATAAGCTAATCATGTGAGTTTATCAATTTGAAAATATCGAAGACAGAGAGACAAGCATTTATTATAAGAGGGAAATTAATTTGCGTAACAGACGTAAATACCTTCCGAAAATATTGATTGTTGCCTATCCAATGAGATGACTAATGATGTCAAGTGTGTTTTAATTTATCAATAAAGGCTTTTGCTATTCAGTCTAAACGGTGATAAAAACAAACGGAATGAATCTGGATAACTCGTCGAGGGAAAATTCTGAAGCATTGGATTCCATCGGTACAGTGAGTCCACGGGAGAAGTGTCACGGCATGAGGGAGAAGAAATTATCAACGGCGTCGCTCACGAACGCCGAGGGGGCGCGGCCGAAGGTGGTGACGGTGAAGCATCCAGAGTCCAACAAGCCTAAGCCCACTGCGAAGAAGAACAAGCCCATCCAAGCCGACCTCGACGTCATCAAAGAGTTCGTGCGATGCCGCGAGGAGGGCGTGCGGAGGCTCGATCTCAGTAAGTCGTCTATCACGTCTCTTCCTCCAAACGTCCGCGACCTCACTCACCTCGTCGAGTTCTATTTGTATGGAAATAAGCTGGTTGCTTTACCAGCAGAGTTTGGATGTTTAACCAACCTTCAAACATTAGCATTGAATGAGAATTCACTGACCAGTCTGCCAGATTCGCTTGCTAATTTACGATGCTTGAAGGTTTTAGATCTCCGTCACAATAAGCTTAGTGACATACCTGAAGTTGTGTATAAACTAACTTCACTTACGACATTGTTCCTACGATTCAATAGAATCAGGGTGGTTTGTGACGGTATAGCTAATCTCACTAATCTTACTATGTTGAGCTTAAGAGAAAATAAAATCAGAGAGCTGAGTTCTGGTGTTGGGAATCTTGTTAACCTGGTAACCTTTGATGTGTCCCATAACCACCTGGAGCACCTGCCTCAGGAAATTGGAAACTGTGTAAACCTGTCCACTCTAGACTTACAGCATAATGAACTCCTAGATATTCCTGAAACTATTGGAAACCTTCAAGCCCTGACACGCTTGGGCTTACGCTACAATAGATTAACTGCTATACCTTCCACTCTAAGCAATTGTAAACATATGGATGAGTTTAATGTTGAAGGTAACTCCATCTCCCAACTCCCTGATGGTCTCCTTTCCTGCCTCAATGAGCTCACCAGCATTACATTGTCCCGTAACTCATTCCCCAGTTACCCTTCCGGAGGGCCTGCCCAGTTCACCAATACATTTTCTATTAATTTGGAACACAATCAAATTGATAAAATTCCCTATGGTATATTCTCTAGGGCCAAGAATTTAACTAAACTTAATATGAAGGAAAATTTGTTGACTTCACTGCCACTGGATATTGGCACATGGGCCAACATGGTGGAACTAAACTTGGGCACCAATCAATTAACAAAGTTACCTGACGACATACAATGTCTGCAGAACTTGGAGGTCCTGATACTTTCTAATAATTTATTAAAAAGGGTTCCTCCCAGTATTGGAAGTCTCAGAAAATTGCGGGTTTTAGACTTAGAGGAAAATAAGCTTGAAGTGTTGCCAAATGAAATAGGATTTCTTCAAGATTTGCAAAAATTAATAGTACAATCTAATCAATTGACAACTTTGCCTCGCTCACTAGGTCACCTGACCAACCTCACATCACTGAGTGTGGGAGAGAATAACTTGCAGTATTTACCAGAGGAAATTGGCACTCTGGAGAACTTGGAGTCTCTGTACTTAAATGACAATCCAAATTTATGCAACCTGCCATTTGAGCTGGCTTTATGTGTTAGTCTACAAATCATGAGTATTGAGAACTGTCCATTGACTGCCTTGCCTCCCGAGGTGGTGTCTTCGGGCCCGTCTCTTGTTATCCAGTATTTAAAGTCCCAGGGTCCATACAGGGCTATGTGATATGAGGATGAGCGTCTGCCAGCTAGTGAGGGCACATAAGCTGCACTTCTACATGAGGGGTAAACTTCCAGGCTTAAAAAAAATGTATACTCAAAATCCTTTCCATGGTTTGAAGAACATGTTTTATTGAAATGAAACAATAATATTGTGGGTAGAATTATCTGTTAGGAATTTTCTATTGACAATAGGTAGAAAAAATAAATTTTATATAAATTACCTATATTACTTTCTTTGATTAACACAATTCCAATATGAACTATGTATGACTAAATTGTTTTGAGCTTCCTTGATAATAACATATAGTTATGTTAAGCATAGATCTTTCCAAGTTACTGACCTTTTTAATTATTTTATTAAGGGCCAATTTTTCAATTCCCATTTAGAATTATCCATCGGTTAAAATTGCGACTGTCTTTCTCTGAAGTCAAATAAAAGAAAAGACAGAGCTAACATTTATCAGACAGATAATTTTATCAGGGGATTGAAAAAGCGGCCATAAGTGTATTAAACATACACTTATACATACATACAAACTAATAGTTTTTTATATTATAAGCGAATGCTGCATTTACGTAGGTACTTCACAATTACTAGCACAATATTGATTTGATATAATCTTTATTTTAAATAAATTCCGAACAAACAAGAAAGCAGATATTTAAATATAATGTATATTCTTTTATGTTTTTATGCATTCTTGAATTACATTAAGTTAAAGGTGTTTTTAATAATGTTATGTTATGAGTAATGCATAATATCTGAAGTTCTCATGATCTTCCCTTAGTAAGTAAATATGTTATAACTAGCTGGATCTCAACACATTGTCAGATGTGTAGCAGTAAGAGTTTGTAAAATTCTTTTTTTTTTCTGATAGAAGTACATAATAAGTGTCATAGTAGGACTTGCTCATGATTGTATAGCTATCTTTGATGTTATTTCAGTAGTACTGTCTATATTTAAAACATTGAATTAGTTTAAGTTCTAGATATTTTCAGAGATTGGTAAAGATTTGCAACGTCAGGAAGATGAAAGAGGAACTGGTTGTTATACTACTTCTTCTATTCTCTTGTATGAACATTTATAATAGGAGGTGAACTTAGAAGTGTTTTAGATTATTTTAATATTATCATCTTTACATATAAGTTAGTTGAGGTATTTATATTTATTTATGTCACAATTGTTGTGAAATATGATTATTTATTTCAAATGTTGATAGGTGTTTATCCTATTTTATTGCATTTATTTTCGTATTTACTATACATACTACTTCTATTGTAGATTTAAGTAATGAGACATTTTGTTAATTGTAAATGTTGTAATTTGTATTGATTGTAAACTGTTGGATGGGATTGGGTTATGTTCCAATCTAACATCAATCATTCAGTCTGTCAATGATTTATTTGCTACTCTTTACTAGCTCTCTTGTTGATAATGTGAATGCGCACATGTTGAGGTAAGACTTTAAATGATAGTAGTGCATATTTGGTCACATCTTGCTTTAATATCAATATACCATACTATTTAATTTTTTTAAATTAGTATAACTATACTAGTCATTGTGTTTTTGGTATTCGGAAAGATGAAATTATTTTACCACTGAAAACGATTTTCTCTTTAACATGCTGTGTAAAGGGGGAGTTAACAGCTCTTGCTAATCTTGAGTGTAACATTTACAATTTAGTATACCAGATGGTTTTCAATAAACTGTACAGTCAGCGTCTTATAGTATGTAGCAGCCAAAGTGGCTAATATATATGGTGTACCAAACTATTTGGCCACTTTGACTGCTACATACAATATGAATATGACGCTGACTGTACATATTAAAAGGAGTGGAAAACTTCATCACGTTACGAGATCACGTACAACTAACAACACAGGCGCGGCCCCGGGATCCGCTACCTGGTGAAACATGCGCACATCGGCTCAACCTGCCCACATGAAACACATGAAAGAGGATTTAATATATGGATGTAGATAAAGTAGTGTATCCAACTGTACATACCTAATTAGGCATTAAAACATGAACACTAGGATCTTATTATGAAAATGAAACGAGCCGAAGGCGAGCGAGATAATTCTCCACACTCGTGTTTTATTGCCTCTCATTATGTAGCAGTTGCATAAATTGCTATTTTTTGACAGTTGTGTAATAAATGAACGGTTTTTTCACACAGCAAGACCGTTAGAGATCGATCGGATATTGAAGCTTATACATCAAAGGTTCAAAGTCCGGTTTTATAAAGATTCGTTAGACCTAATCCATACTAATATTATAAATGCAAAAGTGTGTCAGTCTGTCTTTACTTTTTTACGTTTAAACCGCTGAACTGATTTAGATGCTTTGTGTTCATATGTCATAGGATACTTTTTATCCCACAAATCTTTCCTTAAGGCGCAGGGGTGGGCAAGGCATTCTCCATACAAACTCTGTGCACATTTTATTCGTAGGTTTTGGCACTAACGAACGTAATATTTTTTTTGGATGTAAATATTAGATATGCGAAGAAAGTGATGTGGAAATTTGAATTTTTTTTCAAAAAAATGAAATATGGAAATAATTATATAAATGAAAACAAAAATACATCACGAAATAGCTAACAGAAAAACTACCAAACTATACTAACCAAAAATCATAACTTTAATGCAAACACAAACGAAGAAAATCCTGCACAAAGTTTGTATGGAGAGAGCTTGCCCTACCCCTCCTCTTAAGGGGGTGTAAATTTGTACGGAAGAGCGATAACTAGCGCGTGAAATAAAATAATTGCAATTATATTCTAACGCGATGAACGAGTTCTACGTGGACAAAAGCTAGTGTCAAATAAAATTTCAAAAACCCACAAGTGTATTCATATACCAATTTAGGTCGAAACGATGTTTATAAAATCCAGCCTAAGATAAAATAAAAATTGCAGATATGCACCTCACCAAAACGGCCTATTAAGTTATATTATCAACTCTATTACCTACATTACCACTTGCTATTAAGCAAGTACTGTAGCTCTACTATAACTTTTTCGAAACATTAACTAATTCGAACGCGTTTGCGTTTTGTCTCAAAATGTATGAAAACGCTCTCACCGAGTTTGAAATACGCGCGTTCATCGGTTAGCAACAAATGTTATACTCGCTGTTTTAGTTTCCACTAGTGACCACCAGAGGCGTTGTTCACGTTTTCATACCACTTTCATACATTTTGAGACAAAACGCAAACGCGTTCGAATTAGTTAATGTTTCGAAAAAACTTATACTAGAGCTACCGGACGCCACGCGCACTGAAAATCCCACTTCCGGGCCAGGGTAAGGTCCTAAAATTCTGTACACACAGTACAGGCGGTCGCAGTAGTAAAGAAAGGCACAGTCAACAAATCAAGTTTTCATCCTTTGGTTTTACCGGCTGTGTGTATTTACTGTACTACTATTACAACATTGCATTGAAGCTTTTTTTACTTGTGTATAAAATTATGACCAATTGATTTAGATCCCATATGTTTGTGCAAAACCTAAATACTGACTTCCGGTAGTCAAATGTAAATTTAGTAAATGTTATAAATATAACTTCCCGAAAGTGTAATAGAGTAGGCCCATTTTTGAAGAAGTAGAATACAAGAAGCAAATCGTGTAACAGTTGGGGTGACAACGTAATCAGAGGGTTTAGACCCTGCAGAATACGGATCTGCCTGTCTCCATCCCCAAATTTGAGCCGGAAGAATGTTATATCGGAAAAGGTGCAGCCCATACAAATTTTTTCATTGTACATTTGGTAAATCGTTGTTCCGGTACCCTAACTATGGTCCAATTGTTATGGATTTTTGATATGCCATAAATAACAATATTTGTCATCGTATCCCGAAATTTTTGACACTCCAGCTCCACGTCTTTCTCGGCCATCTTGGAAAATCTGTCACTTTTTTCAGTTTTTTGCTTGTACTGTCGTTATAGTTCATTTTAGTGCTAAACATGGTTTGGCAATATTGTAAAACACAAAATTTGCTGAAACTTTTGGGTACAAAGATTTTTTCCATGACCCCTAGGGACGAAGATATGACAGGAGATATCATTATAAATTACCACTTTTTTCTAGTTTTCCTCCCATGTTTACGTTTAAAGTGCATTTTAGCGTTAACTATAGTTCAGAAATATTGTAGATTACAAAATTGGCTACAACTTTTGTATTGAAATATTTTTTCCACGATCATCAGGAAAGAAGATACGATGTCACCTATGGGGTACTACCGTCGATATTTACTACTTTTCCAGTTTTCTTCACATATTTTCGTTTTAGTGCATTTCTCAGTCAGCAATATTATAGAAGACAAAATTATATGCAAATTCAAAGTACCTACGATCTTCTAGGTATCGTGGAAACAGACGATTTTGTCTTCTGAGGGATTGAAGTGGTACAGATCGGAAAGTGACAGATGCTTTATCTTGTCGTCTATCCCGCTATCACTCGACCATCATAGATCCCCTACAGATTGCGATTAAATGCACTCAAACCTAAATATGAGAAGAAAACTGCAAAAGTAGCAAATTTCAACGGTGCTACTCCATAGATGACTTCATATCTTCTTTCCTAATGGTCGTGGTAAAAATACTTCAATACAAAAGTTGTAGCAAATTTCGTGATCTACAATATTGCTGAACTATAGTTAGTGCTAAAATGCACTTAAAATGTAAACATGAACGGAAAACTAGAAAAAAGTGGCAATTTTTAATGATATATCCTGTCATATCTTCGTCCCTAGGGGTCATGGAAAAAATCTTTGTACCCAAAAGTTTTAGCAAATTTTGTATTCTACAATATTGTAGAACTATGTTTAGCACTGGAATGAACTTTGACGACAGTAAAAGCAAAGAACTGAAAAAAATGACACTATTTCCAAGATGGCGGCCAAAGTTATGGAGCTGGAGGGCCGAAATTTTTAGGTTACCATGGCTAATATTGTCCTTCACAACATACCAAAAAACCATATCAATCGGACCTCTTTTAGAGTACCAGAGCAACAATTTACTAAATGTACTACGAAATTTTTTGTATGGGCTGCACCTTTTCCGGTATACCGTACTTCCGGCTCAAATTTCGAGATGGCGACAGGCAGATCCGTATTCTGCAGGGTCCAAACCCTCTGATAACGTTGTCACCCAAACTGTTACATGACTTGCCGCTTGCATTGTTTAGAGACGCCTTTTCCAATTCTGTTCCTCCTCTATAACACTGTTATCGTACACATCTTTTCTTTAATCCAAAATTAGGGAAGTGCCCTGTTACAAAGATTTGAAGAGTATTCAAATAAAATTTGTTCTAATAATGTTGATCCGTGTGTAGGTAACAATGTTTTGAATTTATGTAAACATGATTATATATGAAATAAAATAAATATGATTATACTTTGGCTGTTTCTTTTACGCCCTGTATAAACCAGGCCCATACTTGGATGTGAAGTGATCAATGATCACTGATCATCAATAATTATAATGTGTTCGGTCACGCTCATTAATTTGTGAGCCAATTCGCAATTTTAGACAAGTCACGTGGGCGTTACTGACCTCATGTGAAATGGGCATTCGTTGAAACAAATTTCCTTGAATTGAGTTTCCTCGCTTTTGTATATCAGTTTAGCAATGTTTATAACAAAATAAGGAAAACACAATAATAAATTCAATAATTTATTAAGTGCAGTTTTACACATGATTTAGTATTCAATTGCGCATTTTGTTCTTACATAAATAATTGAATAGGTACCTATTTATATACACAGTCGTTACTTCCAAAGCGTTTCCTGTAAAACAAAGCAGCCTAGTATACAAGTATAAAACGTTATTCAAAATTATAAAAAAAATGCTGTACGTATCGATACATTGTAAATGCTTTGTTATTCTTAATCTAAGTTTTGTCATGCATACAAAAATATTTTGTCTTAACGAATGACTAACGATAAATACCATCACATAAAAAATCGTTTATAGAGAAGGCATCATTCAACAGACAAGACCGGCGCAGGGGCTTTAAAAAAATTTACTTCGGTTTTTCACTTTTTTCATGCATTCACTCCATTTTAAGGGATTCGCTTTTTATACCTTATTCCAATCAGAATAGGGTTGTTTTCATAGCGAAGAGGACATTTACACTTCACAGAGCTGCGCTGGGCCGCTACTGTTTTATCGGCTGTTTGCTTTTTCAAACACGAATCCAATGCAATCCCTCGGGCATAAAGTATTGGTCTCTCTCGTACAACATTACACAATTTTCATTCGACGCCGGCGGCAAACAAGCCCACGGCCCGGCCGATGACAAGCACACACTCCACAAGAATCACAAGTGTTGCCAACCCTTTATTGACTTGAGGATTCGTTGTGTTTTCAGCTAGACATGTATGCAGGTCCGTCACTCTGCTCTGAACAGAGCGCATCCTCGGAGCTCTGGGGGCCTACCGGGAATTGAAAACGAAGTATCTCCCTATCTGTTGTTCCAATATGCAAGTGCGAAAGAGAGGAAGATATTTCGTTTTCGGTTCGCGGTAGGCCCTCTGGCGACCTTACTTAGCACCAGGAACACAAAACCTTATTAAGAGCAAGTAGTGGTGTGCTACATATTTGATATCGAGTGACTCGTTTTATGTCCGACATAAACGCAATTATGCTAGCTAATCTGTAAGTAGGTTTGCTTGTAAGTAGGTTTGATTCCATAGAATTCTGATACAATAAACAAACACTATTTTATTAGAGCCGTAGTAGGAGGTATCTCGAAGAAAAATTTTACTAAATTAGCTCTATGGCTAGTTGTGTAGATTTATGAAATAAAATTTAGGTAGAATGCCTCCAGCTTCTTCAATGAAAAACGAAGAGATCTTCTAATACAAATATTTAGACTGTTCCGAAACGTATACATATACTTTTAAACCAAACATTGCCGTGATTCTCGATCGCCTACTACTGGTTGAAAAGTCAGTCGATGATAGAAAAATACATACAAAAATACGAACACCTACACAAATAAATAAAATTTGATAATCCCTAGTGTAACTTTTGCGTGTTACAAAAAGTAAATAATTCTGACAAGTGAATAGATGTATATTCATAACTCACTTCAGATACAAGTGATATACTTAACATTGTTTCATGTTGACATAACAGTGTCTCTAATTGAACGTGAATCAATTCAATCTAATAATGGTTACGTATATTTTAAGTAAAAATATTTCGGAAAAGATTTCACATATCTCGCTCCTCTTCAAACAACCAAACTGTTAAACATCTAGCTGCAATGTTTACTGTCTATAGTAAATACTAAGTCAAAATAAAATACCTATCAAAAGACAATAAAGGTTATTTCGACCATGCTCATTCTTCATACAAACTGTTAGCTACAGCTAGAGATTATTTTATAAAGCATATAATGCGTTCCTAAATAACCACAACAAATATATTTATTTAAACTCATATATATAAATGCTTAATCATATAATCATAGAAATTATTTATGCAACTAAATTATTTAACATAATTTTGAGTATGTCAATACATATACCTAGCTTCTAAGGTCAGTCCTTACTCGCAAGTCGCATAAGAATATAACATCTCAAAGCTTCCTATCGAGGTTCATTTGCATGTACAAAAATAATAGTATTCATTTTATTCTTCACAGTAACAATTTGTTTCTAACCATTGGAGATTCTTTACAATAATATCTACAAATATCTACTGACACTTACATCTACTCATAAATCTTTGGCATAACCATTTGCTTGCGTCCGCAGCAATAAATAAATTGTTGTGATGATCCAAATATCACATGTATAAAAGTGTAAAATGCATGCAGTCTATGGCACATTTATGGAATAAGTTTGTGGAACTGATTACAACACATTTCAAAGTAACTGCTAATGGAAGTGTTGTATAATTTTAATAAGAAATAGTACATTCAAACGAACTTGCCTTATTCATTTAGTATACAATACAAACTTGTTAACTCTAAGGATTTTTCACCGGTCCAACTACAGCAGATTATTCCACTTTGGTGTTTTATGTAGTGGCAATTCATTTATGTGAGCATTCTTGATGCAGAATTTAGAGGCAAATGTCCTGCCCACATTTTTCGTGTGAAATGTTATTTACGAGAAATGGAAAAGAAATGTTGGTTACAAGTTTGTTTACGACCAAGGCGAGTAGGAATGAATGTGCAACTGCATAACAGATTGTACCGAGCAAGTAATTGGTGTAGAAACAGATTATTACTGTCTTTTGAGATTCAACTGTGTTGGTGTCATGTTTTCGTCCTGTATTGCTGTCATGGAGTGTATTTACATGATAAGACACTTCCGCTGATGCCTCTTCTGGGGCTCTGGTCGCAGCACGGCGCGCACAGCTTCGTCGAATACCTGCAACATGCACAACGTTTATTAACCTTATGTCTACCGGTGGCGCGAATACAAGTCAAGTAACAAAACATTGTTTTGTTGTGTTTTTTTCGCCGTCAACCCACAGGTTTTATTAATATCACAGGCCAATTCTTCACAGACTCAGTTTTACGCTTTAGAACGACGCTAAATGCTTAGTGTTTCATTTAAGAAACATTCTGCGGTTTCAAATAGGTATTTGCGCCGCCGGAGGCCACAACGCCACTTACGTAGGCGGAGTCATAAACCACACTCCTGCTCCTAACGTACACAAGCGCGTGAATTATTATGCAAGATGGTATCGTGGTATGGTGCGTTGCTATATACAACGCAATCGCGCAATAGTAGGAAGTCGCAGTCGTGCTGCATACGTGTCTGATGTATTATACAGGGTGGATTTTCTTTTTGGGTCAGTGAGGGCAGCTACCAGATCCCGTGCTACTACGTGAAAATTGTCTTAGAAGACCTTCCTTTGATTTTGAATAAATGAAAAATGGCAATTTTGGAAAAACGTACAGGGTGCGAAAAAAGGCCATTTTACACAAACTTTTTTTTTTGATGCCAATCTATCGTGTTCCTATTCAGGATCAAAAGCTTGTTTGGGACCAAAAAAAAATTTCCGGCTAGAAAAGCCACAAATCGAGGAAAACTTTTCCCATATTATACTTATACCTTAAAACGTTAATGTGTTTTTAACCCCCGACGCAAAAGAGGGGTGTTATAAGTTTAACGTGTCTGTCTGTGTATCTGTCTGTGGTATCGTAGCGCCCAAACAGATGAACCGATTTTCGTATAGTTTTTTTGTGTCATAGATAATTCTATCCCGAGTGTTCTTAGCCATGTTTCATGAAAATCTGTTCAGCCGTTTGAAGATCATCAGCTCTTTTCTAGTTGATGAGGGGATCTGACTAACTTCCTTATGTCCGATCGGTTCGGAATTTGGTATAGTGTTACTTCAATGGAATTGAAAGTATATGTTAAGTATATGACCTGATCTTTTGAACCTATTATGATTATTATCGTCACATATATTATGTAAGTTCAAATATTTTTATTTTCCAAGCGTCGTCGCGTTGGGGGACCGCTAAGTGACAGAACAGTAAATTTAAAAAAGTTGGAAAAGTAAAAAGCACTAGTGCGCGAAATCCAACTTTGCGCACGATATACAGCTACATAAAGTACCACTTTTTGAGCAACTGTATTAAAATAGTAGTTTATGCAACTGGTACATAATGAGGGGCATTAAAACACGAGTGTGTTTTATGAAACGAGCCGAAGGCGAGTTTCATAATAAGGTCACACGAGTGTTTTAATGCCTAATTATGTACAGTTGCATACATTACTTTATCTACACACATATTATAATTACTCTAAGATGGGTTCAGAAACCGTAGTAAATAAATACAATAATTGTGTTAATACAACCTTTTTTGCACGGTTACGGAAATATCGAAATCAGAACTGGCAACCGATACCTGAATGTTATTTTAAAAAGTAAAGAGTCCTTATTCTGATGTGATCATGTCGTTCTAGCTCAAATTTCGTGCGATATATACTAAAAAAACATCGAGCTGACATTTCGCATCGACTGAATTTGAATTTTCAGTGATACTAGAATAGGGACATGTCAACTTTGACATTTAAATTTTGACAGTTTTGTTTGACGTAATATTTTAACATCATATATGAGATTAAAATGAAATATTTTATTACTGCTGTAGCCTTAGCCACAGATAAGAAAATTGCCATAAATTCATTGAATGTTGAAATGAGAGTCATTTTCTACGGTTTCCGAACGCATATTAGAGGATTTATGATATGTGTGTAGACTAATTACAAATGAAATAAAAATATCTATCGTAACAGTATGTGGCAAGCACTACACGGTTTTCGGTCATTTTGTATAGGCGGCGACACGGGCCCATTCGATGACAGACCATGCCGCGGTCAAAAGGTTAATGGACTAAAGTCCAATTTGAACATACAATCGGGTGATATACGGCTGTTGCGAACATGTTCATAGATAACCAAGAGTTGTATGTAATTTCGAATGGCCAGTTCACATTTGATAACCGCCCGTTAAAGACGCATAATGAAGTTCTCTATATTATTATTAGTGGTCATGATAGGAATGGCGTGGTCTGGCGATTCTACGTCAAAGTTTTATAAAGCGCCTTCTTTGTTCTTGAATCATGGAGGCGGACCGCTGCCGGTCCTAGGAGAGAAGTACAACATAGAAATAGGAGACTCTTTAAGGAACGTGTCCCAGTACGTGGACTTTGATCGTGTGGAAGCGGTGATAGTGGTGACGGCGCATAGAGAGGAAGAGGTGGTGACGATATCCTCGGGCGAGTCGCATGGTATGGTATACGACTACACTAACTATCCGGCTGTGAGCTACACGTGGAAGCATAAGGCGCCAGGTGCCCCGGGTCTGGCACGCAGTGTGCACGCTGCGTTAACGAGCGCTGGAATTCGGGCCAGCTTAGATCCAGTGCGCGGATGGGACCACGGAGTATTTATCCCCATGATGCTCGCAGACCCTGCAGCGCGCATCCCTATCCTCCAAGTCTCTATATTAAAGAACCAGAACGCCACACAGCACTTCGAGCTAGGAAGAGCGTTGCGTCAATTTCGTGAGCGAGGTGTCGCGATAATAGGGTCTGGGATGTCCTATCACAACATGGCGGAGTTTAATAAAGCCGAGATTGAGAATGATGGGGTTATAGTGAATAAAGAATTCGATGAATACTTGACGGAGGTATGCACGGGTGCTGATTTGGAGAGGGTGTTGTTATGGGAGAAGGAGAGAGGGGCGAAGGAAGCGCACCCTGAAGGTGAGGCGGATCATCTCATGCCATTGTTAGTGAACATGGGGGCGGCGGGGCCGGCGAGAGGAAGGAAGACGTTTGACTCCGTTTTCATGGGAAAGTTTAGGCTAAACGGATTTGTTTGGGATTAGATATAAGTTCGCATGAATCCGCTAAATATTTATATGTATAAGTACCTACTTGTTATTAGTTTAGGAAACTTAATATTCACTATCACTGGTTATTATTGGTTTTATTGTGTTTCACATTAAAATTTTATAATATCGATGAAGATCTATAATTTTTATTTGTCAACCAACCCAATGTCATGTAACCATAATACTCTCACAATTTCCATTCGTTAATAAGTAATTACGTACTAAACGTGACTTAGTGCCAGTTGCACCAACGTACGAACACAGACCGGTCATCGTCAAATATGGCGCCGGCAGCTGTCATCCCATAGAAACTTGTCAAACTTTCCATACAATCAGATTTGACGAACACCGCTTACGGTTTGGTGCAACCCAGCCTTAATCACGTATTATTACTATCTATTCCTTCCATGTTTTGGTTGTGGTGCAACATTCTTTACCGCAAGAAGCAGAGTAGCTGTTTGGCCAATATTATTTTCAATAAAAAAAATCATTGAGGATATATAGTCTTACAATAGTTAGAATATTATACCCTGACGAAATAACTGGTCGAAAGATATGTGATGCATGCAAGTAAATTGATCAAAAGTTACTCCTCCATCTCCATTGTCCATTCAGTCACTTCAAGGGAGCATCTACTACGGCAATGTCCTTTTTGAGCCTCTTTCGATAATGTCTGGTTGTAAAAAACATCGCCTTTGACAAACTGTCAGAGTCGCATCACATGCGTTCCTTTTTCAGCTTTTTGCTATGGAACGGTAATAAACTGACCTGTTTGAGGCCGCGCTGCGTTAACGCCGAGCACTCCATGTACTTGACGGCCCTGATTTTGTTGGCGAGCTTCTGCCCCTGCTCGCGCTTCAGCGGCGACATGCCCTGCTCCGAAAGCAGGCTCAGCGTTTCACGGTCGTCTCGCAAATCGATCTTTGTCCCTGGAATATACATACATAACACGTAAAGGCATGCCTACATTCATGAAACTCATGAAATAGTAAGCAGAGCACACGAATTTTGATAGGGTAGGGTGCACCAAACCGCCTGTAATCGCAAGCAGTGCCCATGACACTAGCGCGTTTCCTTGCTGAATAGTAAAGTAAGTGACTAAATAGTATATTAGGACAAGAACTTTACTGTGGAGAGTGCATTTTCTTCCAGAGTAAGTATATGATACGTTAATTATATAAAAGCAGTGGTTTCTGATGGTGCCATGGATCACTGTATCTACAATTACAATAACTTAAACCTTTGTCAGTATTCAAATTTAAAACTAATGCTAATGAGTTCTATGGACACTTCACCACTGCTGTTTTTGGGACTAGCTAGCTAGATGTGCGTCGCTAAATGATCCTCTCAAATGACTGAAATTGTGAATATAGTGAGCAGTAACAAAGTCCTAATAAAATCTCGATTATCTAAGTGGATATAAAATTTTCAATATTAGCATTGCTGTACTCACCAACCAAAATAATAGGTGCATCAGGACAGTGGTGTTTGATTTCTGGATACCATTTTGATGTGACATTTTCGTATGAGGATGGGCTATAAAACAATAATTTATTATGCTGTTGAGTTCATTCATACACATTAACAATGAGTCATTATAATTATGAGACCAATGTAATTAGTAAATAATTGCTATTGTACACTCGGGGACTTTAATTCATGAGCCATTTGGAGATCAGTTTATACTAGACCTTCATAGTTGCTATAAATTGTCCAGTATAAATTTAGCTCCAAATGGCTCAACAATTAGTCCCCGAGTGTACAAATGACTGAGCTAATTCTTAATGATTAAATTGAGATAGTAAATAAACAATTTCATCCATTCTCATTTTCTTGGTGTGACTAAACAAGGATCTAAGAATTTATATAATTGGGCAAATTAATCACTATAACAGTTAAAGATCTCATGTAAGCTTTACATTTCTTGTTGTAGTACATATTAGTCATCACTGTTGTTAATAAAAAAGTTTTATTGGGCATGTATGAGTAAAATACATCCATTAATTTCCTACAATATCCTTATTTAATGCTCTTGATTTTACTTAGATTGTAATAAAATTTCTATGATAGGCTTTGATCGGGAGCCACATACATAGTGAGCATTGTTCTGGTCTGGTGTATCTTCATAATCCTAACAACTAAAAAAGAAAAAAAAACCGGTCAAGTGCGAGTCCGACTCGCGCACCGAGGGTTCCGTACACAGTTCTTGTATATATAGTTGTGTACCCGTCCCGACCCCATTAATTCAGGAACAATCTTAAAAAAACATGACAGCACCATCTATCGGCGCATTGTGTTACTAATTTGCGCGACTGAATAAATTAGTACGTATGTTGGTTTTTCAAGGATAATTCTTTATCACATCAACCGATTTCAATAATTGTTTTTTTATTTGAAAGAAGGTATTTTCAACGTAATTTTGTAAATTTAAATATAAAACAAAAATATATACAAAGGTGATTAAATTACAAACAGTATAGAAGAGTTTTTTGATGATTAAAAAAAAGAAAAACTAGATAGAGCTATGGCTATAATTTTCCTGTAAAATATACATGCATATTAATGTTGTGTAATAATTTCAAATTTTTTCCTTCGTAAACTTCGGAGATAAGGGGGGGGGAATGGTATTTTTTTTTACATTTTCCCTCGTAAATCGAAATTTCCCGAACGAAAAAAAAAAACTAAAAATTGTTTTGGAATGTACAAGTCAAGCCCTTTCATATGATACCCCACTTGACATAGTTGCCAGACTTTAAAATTTTGAACCCCCTTTTATCTGTCATTATTCACAGAAAATAAAATAAAATAATTTAAAAAACCATCTTCTATGTATCTGGGTTACCCTTGTTTATAACTATTCCAAATTTCAAATCGATAGGATAAGTAGTTCCTGAGATATTTAGCGATGTGACAGACAGACAGACAGACAGACAGACAGACAGACAGACAAAGTGAAACCAATAGGGTTCCTTTTTTACCTTTTTGGTACGGAACCCTAAAAAGATGATTAAATAAAAAATCTCTCAAAGAATCCAGTACGTACCTTGTGACACTAAAGCATATGAGGAAGACATCAGTCTGTGGGTAGCTTAAAGGCCTAAGTCTGTCATAATCTTCTTGGCCTGCTGTGTCCCACAGGCCCAGAGACACTGCCACTCCATCCACTACCATTGGTGCTGAATAGTTGTCAAATCTGTGGGAATAGACATACTTTCTATATGTATGTACAACATAGCCACAGAATAGTATAATAGTACCTATTACATACAGAACGGACACGAACTCCTCGCACCGAGGTCAGTTACCTCGTCCCTGAGAGACCCGCCTGTGACGATCGGGTGCCGTCACGCCTCGCGATTCGTCCGCGCCACGCGCTACGCACCCGCGCAAACAATTGACGCGTGTAACGACAGAGCACGCACACATACTTACCCACAGCGCTTACGTTCCTTCGCGTCGCGTGTCACAGGTGTGACATAGCTCAACATCTTAGCAGGAGTGGCAGAGAAAAGAGTGGAATTGTGATTACTGCACCAACAAAAGCCCAGCTTTTAAATTTATGATGATGATGATGATGATGTATATATAACATTAGAATATTTTATAATTAAAATTATATAGGTATGTATACACAAATAATCTTTTCATACAAATATTTAAGAGATACCAAACTAATTATGTTAATTGTAACTTATTTTCAAAATAATTTAACCCCTCATATCATTAGAAATGGATGTGTGCCGCAGGTTTCATTTTTATTTGTTACTTTGCCCGCATTTTATCTTTTTTATCCCTTCAAGGGATGATTTTTGGGATAAAAAGTATCTTATGTATTAATCCAGGCTATAAACTAATTGTATACCAAGTTTCATGATAATCCATTCAGCTGTTTTGGCATGATTGAGTTACAAACATCTATCTAATCTTTCGCATTTATAATATTAGTAGATTTGTTGATAAATTTTCTGTTTGTTTTGTATGGTTTCTATTTTGTTTGTTTAGATAGTTTGAGTTTACTAGCGCCTTGGCATTATGCAGTAATGCTGTTAAATGTATTTCTAAATAAATAGATGTTTGAACTCATTTGTTTTTATTATACTCACAATTTGATTGATTAATTTTGACATTTACAAACTTAACCTCTACCTTAAAGTGTTATGTTCTGTTTTTTCCAGCAAAATAATGGATTCATTTATTATTTAAACTTTATTGCACAAAACACAAAATTGTACAAATGGTGGGCTTAATGCCAAATGGCATTCTCTACTAGCCAACCAATGGGCCAGAGATTATTCCGATAACGAAAAATAGGAAACTATACAATTGGGATCTCATGAATATTAGATTTAATTAAAGTGATGCTATCATGTTTTAAAGTAGAACATTGAATTTAAAAAAACCGGCCAAGTGCGCGTCGGGCCACGCGCAAGGTAAGGTTCCGTAGTCGTCTACCTGTTGCATTATGTGGACTAAAAAATTCGCAAACTTATATTTACTATGTTTTTGACAGAATTAGCAACATTATCTATGGTATGAATGGAAATTGTACGAAAGTTTGCTTTTGCAAAGTACATTTCTGAAGTTCGACTATTACTCGCCAACTCATTAAATTCATTGTATATATATTACCTTGTTTTTTTCACGTGCCTAGTAGCCACCTTTAGCTGGCAGGGGTGGGGGACACTTGATCATAACAAAAATTATCACTTCAAAGCTTAATATCATGCGAACCTATTCTTTAATCAAACAATGCTTTCAGAAACCTTATAATATTTTTGAAAGAGCTATCCAACGATACCCCACATGATGGGCTTCGGAAGAAAAAAAAAGCATCACCACTTTACATGTAGCGGAGGTACCCTAAAAAAAATGTTTTTTAAAGATTTTATTCTAATGTTTTGTTGGCGTCATTGATATGTATACTCATGCCAAATTACAGCTTTCTAGTAGTGTGTAACGGTTACTGAGATAAACGGGGGACAGACGGATGGACGGACATGGCGAAACTATAGGGGTTCCTTGTTTACTACGGAACCCTAAAAATCTGTAGTATAGTAATGGCAGCAAAAATGGTGTATCTATAATTCATTTTAAGTGGCATGTTTTGTATATCTTGTGACTTTAAAGACGATGATGAGGATATCAACTGTAACAAGTCTCAAGCTCATGCTGTTGTCTCCCAGTGATGTGGATCTCCATGGACATAACAAAAGAATATTATTGTATTTTGTTGGAGGGAGGTCATCCTGGGTTAGTGACCCCTGTTACAAATTTGAAAAATTATTATTCTAGGACTCTTTGGGGGGAGGTCTATGTCCCAGTGGACATCTTTCGGCTGATATGATGATGATTATTCTAGGCATTACTTTTGATATATTTTAGGAATCTGTTAGCTAAAGACTAAAGTCATATTGTTAGTGGATAGTAAGACAGACAAACTGTTTGATTAACACCTATGAATGTCTAGTTTGTAAACACTGGTCTGGTGTGAGGTATTGTAAAATGGTTGTGACATCAAACAGAATTCCTGAGTGCATATGCTACTGATATCATAAATGCTATTGTTTTAATCATTTTGCAAAAGTTCTAGATAAATTAAATTATAGTAGAGTAAAAAAGATCTGAATCTTGTGCACAACGTTAGTCCATTATTTACTTTTCGAAAAATTCTAATATGATTTGAGTTTGCTACTTACACTGTGGGTACATATTCCCCCGGAAAACTGTCTGTGGTGTACGATATAAGCATGCAGGTTTTTCCGACGGTGCCATCGCCGACCACCACGCACTTGATGGGTCTTCCTGAAGACATCTACGGCGAAAATACATAAATTGTACCAGATGCAAACTATGAGTCATTTCAATAAGAAACAATAAAATCAGTATAATTTACCTTCTTGTAAAGTTTCTTATAAGATATCACAAACGGAAAACACTAAGTAACACACGAAAATTTATACAATGTCTATAAATAGTGATAAACTTCACTTTTTAGTAGGGAAAGGAAATGCATTCACATCAAAGATGGATTAGTATTAGTAGCTGGACAATCTGGACATCACGATTTCTGTAATCTATGGATTAATGACATGACAACAGATTAACAACGTTTATATTTGTCTATGGTTACAGTATTAATAGAACTGGATGAATTACATATAGCCAATTGTAGAAAAAATGGTTAATATTGAGGTTCATTGAGCAGATTGAGCTTGTAAGTTTTAAACAATATCTAATGGAAATATTTATATTAATTCATTTAGCTATCCTAAAATTTGCATGCGATTAAGTAAATTTGCATGAGTAAATGAAGTGAAAATATATCCAAAATTACGACATATGTTGGCGAACTTGTTATTTCAGGTCGTTTGAGGTACATCATTAGAGAGCTGCGCTGGCGCCGCTATTGTCAAACTTTGTTAGGTTTGGTTATCTGTCTTTGTTATCTGTCAATCAGTGAAGTAGAGTGTAGTGTACATGAAATTTTACGGAATAATTAATTTCATTAGCGTTGTTGCGCCGGTTCCGCCCATAAACTCAAATGTAAATTAAATCTGGTAACGTAAGTATATTAATAAAGAAGCGTGTTTGTTACTTTAAGTACTTTATTAGTCTGCTGATATTGCACAAAGAAGTTGTTGTTTTCAGATGAGTGAGTCATGTGTAGAAACTCCTGAAGCGCCGGCTTGGTTATCGAAACTTGAGAGCCAACGTGAGAAACTGAGCAAAGCCCGCCTTGGCCACGACAGCGGCGCCGGTGCTCCTTGTAATTCTTGTGGTAAGCCTATGAAACAACAACACTGTGGTACTGTTTCGGTATATGTTATGAGTTCTATCTCAATTCGATCTAACAACGTGTTAATTTAATTACCGCTATGAATCTTCAGATAAAACCTGTCAGAGGCTACTTTGCTCCATTTATCCACAAGATACTGACTGGTTTTATCTAGATAAATGATTATAATATTCTAGATAGATAAATAGAACAAAGTAGACTCTATAAGATTTTAAGCTCACATGCTCATTTACAATAGAATTACAAACATACATGGTAAATATAAAGATATAACAAGCTACGGTAGCCCAGTGGTTCAAGCGTGCGGCTGTCAAGCGGCGGTCGTGGGTTCGAATCCCAGCTCGTACCAATGAGTTTTTCGGAACTTATGTACGGAATATCATTTGATATTTACCGTTAGCTTTTCGGTGAAGGAAAACATCGTGAGGAAACCTGCATACATCCTCGAAGAAATTCAAAGTTGTATGTGAAGTCCCCAACCCGCTCTGGGCCAGCGTGGGGACTACTGCCCAATCCCCCTCATCTATGAGAGGAGGCCTGTGCCCAGCAGTGGGACGTATATAGGCTGATGATGATGGTAAATATCCTGTTATTAATCGTAATTCTAAAGTAGACTCTGACTGGTACCCTATACCTACATACAATACATAGCAAGCGAAATAGAGGTTGCCAAAGAACTAGATGGGAAGACTACCTAAAACTCACAGCTGGTAACAATTTGAGATAAGTAGTATGTGACAGAACACAGTAGAAGATGGTGGAGGAGGCCTATGCCAAGAGGCACTCTGTACTACAAGACATTATATAGCAACAAAAACAAAGCTACTAAAGACTACCTCAGCTTATTATTATTATGAATCTCTACGGAATATATGGGATTTTGCAATGTATCTAGTCTACTTAATTATTAAAGAGAGTGTGGTTTAACAGGACCATCATGCCCCGGGCTAGACTTGCACTTCTGGCGCAAGGTTTGCCGCTCCTGCCACTGTAGCAAGGATGTGCATGATGTTCAAGATGATGACCTCTCTGGCTGGGCACAGTTTGAGCTCCTTGGCACCGCAAAGCCCAAGAAAGCTTCAAGTGAGTACTGGTTGTGAATTCTTTAAATGTAATGTCCCCTCTGTATTTACTTGAATACCTTTTTGTGAACATTAAGTAAATTATTACTATGGAATAATTATTTCAAATGTCTAAACCTAGTAGTGTGAGTATCATTTATTACTAGTATAAGGGGTCAAGGAATAAAAGGCTTTTTATTTATATTATTTATTATTTATTTATTAAGAAGAAATTCAAAGTTGTATGTGAAGTCCCCAACCCGCTCTGGGCCAGCGTGGGGACTACTGCCCAATCCCTCTCATCTATGAGAGGAGGCCTGTGCCCAGCAGTGGGACGCAGATAGGCTGATGATGATGTTGATGATTATATAAGGGGTCAAGGGTAATTGCGAGGGGGGAGGGGTAAAGTCCTCATGATTATATCCTTTACATATGTAGGTGCTAATGCAATTGTGTTGAAGAGGCTATTAGATAAAAAATATTTGTCAATTTTCGATTTTTCATTGACTGTCATCATGATATTTTCAGTGCCCCTGATAAAGATTCGTGGAGTAACAGACAAGCCTGTTAAACTTGACTGGGTGCCTCCAAATGCCTCTACAGAATTAGTAAGTGCCATTCTAACTTTGTAATTATAACTTTCTGAATTTATTGCCTCAGATATCATCCTTACCTAGATGTTAAGGATGTTTTTGAATTAAACATAGAAGCCAGATCTCTCTTAGCAGGTGTGGTCTGGAAACCAAAGTACAATGAGAACTCCGAATATAGTATCAATGAACCAAGTATCACTCTGCATGGCTCCAAACTCAGGCCTAATCTAGTTTTACAATTAGCACACAATTTTGGTTGCAGACGGTAACAATCCTTAAACTCTCTCATACTCATTTTCATTCAATGTTAGATATCCATCTTAACATATCTCTTACTGTAATATCTTGACAATAAAATATATTGGGAGCTTATTTGTTCATTCCGATATTGTTTTATGTTTAGTAATCTTTCTTATCAAGGGAGGTATCATATCTTAGAATGCATGATGATCAAAAATAACATAGATATATAATATTACTTGATTATAGATTGAATTTGTTGCTTATGTTGCAGTTTTAATTTATAATATCTGGGCGAACGAGCTTTGCTCGGCGGTTTCCCGGGCATGAGACCTAGCTAGATCGATTGCTCTTTCCCGAAAACCCCCACATACCGCATGTTTTTAAAATCGTTAGAGCCGTTTCCGAGATCCCCGAAATAAATAAATAAATACCTATACAAGAATTGCTCGTTTAAAGATATAAGATTTTTGATTGCTGTCATACATAATCTACATAATAACTATGAACTTCTGTCTGGCTAGAATAATATCTTATCCCTTATATAATATATTATATTATCCGTTAGTCCCGGAAAACGCCGAGCAAATTTTATTTTGTGTATGTATAGCTCAACAAAATCATTGCTCACCCGCGCTCGTGAGATAAAAGTACTATAGAGCACTCTACAGATCAGTAAAAGTCACTAGGGGAAAAGATATGAACGAATCATGTTGTTACATACATTTTGCGTTTAGAGGTGCTTTTATGTTGCTATGATTATTATGTCAGTCAGCTAAATTATGTCAGAAATAGAAAAACCTCACAGTTTCAGATCGATACGAAATAAAGTTTTAACATGCCAAACATTTATTGAGTCCATATGAGCAAAGTATTAAAATGTCCATGTGTGCGCAGGTGTCAGAGTACATGTCATGCCTGGGCTCGCTGGCGCCGGTGTCGGGGTCGGATGCGGCGCGGCGCCGGCGCGCGCAGCTCCGCACGCAGCTGCCGCCGCACGACGTGGCGCCCGCCATCCGCAACCATGCCACCGACCAGGAGAAATCCGAGCACACGGTCAGTTTATATATTTTCATTTCTGCTGTTCCGATGTGTTGCCTTGGTTGGAAATTCACTCTGACCGCGGCGAGGGGCGCGGCAGCGGCGGCCCCGGCTGCTGATTGCTGCAGCGCGTGTTTCTATTAAGTACTGAATCTTTAGAATAGGTATCATTTCCTGTTATCTACAGTCTACACCCATATAGTAAATACTGCCACAGGGCAGAGATGAAAATTACAAAATCAAAATTTGTACCGTTACCGTCATCTCCGCCCATTACAGCACAGCCACCCGCCCCGCCGCCGGGTGCTGCGGGCCGGGCTGTCTCCTCAAACATTGCGCACGCCGGCTCAACGCGCCCACATGAAAGAGGATTTAATTGGATGTAGATAAAGTAGTGTATGCAACTGTACATAATTAGACAAAATACTTGTTTGATCTTATTATCTATAAAACCAGATGTGGTTTTAATGCCTCCCATTATGTAGCAGTTACATAAACTACTATTATTTTTATTTTCCTCACAGTAGTGTTTAACACTGCATTGCGCACAGGAATGAGCCGTAACTGATCGGTAACTAAAACGCCTCGCAGGGGCGAGGTAACTGACCTCGGTGCGGGGCGGTTCGTGTCCGTTCTGTATAGTAATACTATTCTCTGACTCGGGTGAAAGGACCCATTTCACCCTTGTACTATTAAATATCTCGGGTGAAATGGAACCCAATCTACAATTTTTTCAATTTTGGCAAACAGATTCTGGCAAAACTCCAGGTTCATGGACCGTGCACAGATTAAGAAACCCTAGTCTACTACTACTACTACCAATTATATCTAATTAACGCAAAGCATATTTTGTGCTTATATAAAAATATTGTAATAGACTTTTTGCTTGTTTTCAGGAATACATTACGCGGATCAAAGAGAATGTCGTGGGTATGGGTAATGTGGTCCGAGTCGGTCCTCTTCAGAGTGGGGAAATTTACTCAGTCGAAAACAGTAAGTCTCATTCCGCCACAAAGTCCTATGCATTGCCTTTGAAGATATCGAACGTCTCCAGGGGCGTGAAGTACAACATTGTGCCCAAGAATGCCTCAGACAAGAAACTGGTGCTTGACTCACAGGGAAATGTTGTCAGCAGCGCTGCAAACTTGCCAGACTACAAAAACAGCCCAATACTCAGTCATGTTGTGAAAGATAAACTCCAAGTGATGCATATTGAATCTGACAGAATCAAGAGTGCCATTGAACATGGCCCAGTCTATGACAAACTACTTAAGAGTCTGAATGACTTAAACATTCCTGTCACAAATGATGTTTACTTGCAGCCTATTAAACTCTTTCGTGAAGAGTACAACAAAAATCCTCAATTTAAGGAGGAGACAAATGAGTTTGCCAAGGCTCTGGGTGCTCATGCCATGCCTGACCTTTGGCCGACAAGCAACAATAATGTTCTGGGCACTGCAAAGATGCTGGACAGCAGACTCCAAAAGGGCACGATATTTGCTCCTAACGGAGAGATTTGGGGCTGGAAGCATGAACCAACCACTCCTGAGCACAGTGGCACAATTTGCTCCACAAAGATCAATCCTCAGTATTCTACAACTACTAAGCCACCAAATCAGGTGGAGCCTCAGCAAACTGCTCCTTTAAGGGATTATCTTAGAAGCCAGTCTGAGGAAGATTTGCCGCCGCCTTTACCCAACTACAGCACTTATCCGGGAGGCGCGCCACCGGCGACTGCCCAGGGCTCCGACTGGAACCCTACCGGTAGTGCCACTCCAGACAACATGAATTATCAAGTCTCACCACAAGATAGCTTGTATGGCGAACAGATAGATCCAATCATAGACCAGCTTTCTGACATGAGTCTGAGCCCCGCCGAAATGGAATTCAACAGAAAACTCTATAACGAGGGAGTTCCATGCCAACGCTGCAAGAAATCAATGTTTGCTGGCGAGGTGGCAGTGAAGGCTGAAAGAGCAGGACAAGAGGCTATTTGGCATCCACAGTGTTTCACTTGTAGTAAATGCGGCGAGCTGCTGGCCGATCTCGTGTATTTCTTCTACAAAGACGAAATTTACTGCGCTAGGGACTTGGCTAACGTGCTGGAGATTCCTCGCTGCGCCGGCTGCGACGAGCTGATATTCACGCGGCCATATACCGCGGCGGAGGGGCGTGCGTTCCACGTGCAACATTTCTGTTGCTACCATTGCGACGCTCCGCTCGGTGGGAAGAAATATGTGCCAGATGACAAGACTGGTTTACCCATATGCCTGTCTTGCTATGATCAGTTCTATGCAGAACGCTGTCGCGCGTGTGGTGGTGTCATAGGACCCGAGCAGCAGGGCGTGTCGTGGAGCAACATGCACTGGCATGCTGACTGCTTCATATGCTCGGGAAGGATGTGCGGAAAGAGTCTGCTTAGTGGGCGATTCGTTGTCAAACAGGAAATGCCGTTCTGCAGCGTTCCTTGCGTTCAGAGTAGGGTTAAATAAATTTCCACATGGAGATTTTGTGAGCCAATGGATAGCTTATTATTAGTGTTCGGAGTTTCAGTGGCAAATTTCACAGAGGTAAATGGAGTCGCCTAACTATTTTTTTGATTAAACGATTAACGATTAAATGATTTATTTTGTATAATACTTATAAATTATCTTGCGAGCATTACCTACTTATACCACGATAACACAGGACTACTAATAACACAAGTATGTAGGTAAACATTGTTTAATAAATTTATTTATTTTTACTTATTGCATACGTACAACGTACAAACATGTCACCTTAACAGTTGGGACAGTATAATGTTTGTACCTGCCGCCATTTAATGTCATACTAAGTACTTCAGGTAAATGAATAATTTATTTATTCAAATCTTAAAAAGTTAATCATAAAAACGACTCCATTACCCACTGTGTGAAATTTGCCACCGAAATTCCGAACATGACACTTTAAAAATAAGGATGTACTCAAAAGTATTTGTATTATTTATGTGTGATTAAATAAAATGGGGGCCAACTATATGATATACATTTTAGAGTATTATACAATTTTTGAAAGATTTTTGCTATTGAAGTATTAAGCATCATTATGTAATGATTAGATGTAAGTGTATTTTGCTGAGGGAAGTGAGGGGGTCTAGCTAGATATAAAACAGTAAGTAAAATATATTAAACGTTTTTATATAAAACATGTTGCATAATAACAATAATATATTTTTGTATGAATTTTGTAGTGTTATGAATACCTTTTGAAGTGACACTAAATGATTAGAGAAAGTATTCTAAAGCCATGGCAATTTGTATGTGATAGAATGATAGATAGTGATAATATGAAGAAAAACTTCAAATCATTCCTTTGAAAGTGCCATTATAAGGTATTTATAAATCCTTTGGAAAGTACAACAATAAAAATATCTATATACAATTAGCATTTTATTATTTTCAAACCTTTCCTGCACGCAAAAATCAACCTAGGGACCAATAGGGTGGGGGAAGATGAGAATAGTCCACTTTGAGCACAAAATACTTATGTTTTATTAATTGTACATGTCACTAGTGTCTAGGACACATCACAATTTAACTTGCAATGTTTATCATGTATAAAATGAATACGGGTTTGTTTCAAAAGTTTTGTTTGCAAGCCATTTTAGTGCAATGGTATAGTATGACTCAGCTAGGAATTTTGCATACTTATTAGGTCGGATGACAGTCCAATGAAATATAGTATCAACAATGGAGGTTAACTCAAAAATTTATCAGTTACCTGTCAGGATAGGGCTCAATAGAATTGTCTCGATAGGTAGATCATAATGTATATTAATAACAAAGAAGTAAAGTTTGTGAAATGTATCTTTGTATGAAGAGGATTATATCCGGAACTGGAACTAATCATCCAATTTCAAAAATTGTTTATAAAATTTAGGTCATTCACAGGTATGTAAAATTTACTTACAGTATAGATTCAAAAAGGTCACTTAGTACCACATCATTCATTTAGAAGCCAACACATTGGACATTTATAATGATTGATTTAACATGTTGCCTGCCATGAACATCACTGGTCGGATCAAAAGCTCATTTTTCAGGGGACGGGATGTGGGAACGGCACTATAGGTGCTGTATGGTGGGCATACAATGTGTTAAACTAATCGGAATACAAAAAAAAATGGTGAATTTGTGGATAATTATACTTGCAAGGCTCATACAAGGTACTAAATTAGAACTTCAGAACATAGTTGTTAATACTAAGCATATATTTAGATATAAAATACAATTTGCAGTGTTTAATGTTAAACAAGAGTAGAGTAGCAGTAACTGTTTCAAGCCTTTACTTTCAATTTCCCCATATCATTCCTCAATTTATTGACATTCTCCTGCAATGCTTCCTGTTTGTTCTCGAGCGCTGAAATGTGACCGTCAGTTCTCTTGATCTCCTTTGTGATAAACTCCATTCGCTTTACGACATTCTGTTTCGCTTCTTCCAAATCTTGCTTAACCAATACAGGCCCAATTAATTTATACACTTCAGCATCTTTTTTAAGTAACAGAAGTTCTTCCTTGACTGCCTTATTTTCATTTAACTGGCTGTCTAATTGTTGTTTTTGGGAAACCGCCTTATGGTATTCTTTTTGAACGCTAGTGATCATCTCCACCTCCTTCTGAAGCTTCTTTTGTATTTCTTCAGTCATTATAGTGGAAAAATTGGTTTATGGTAGTTAATACTTGTTAAATCAGTTTAAATTGAGAGTTTACAGCCGATTTTATCCGCACTTGATCTTTTAAGGTTATAGAGAGCCAGAGCTAAGCTAGCGAAAATAAGGTGACAGACAGTGAAGGAAGTGAGTGACAGAACTGACAGTTAACAGTTCCACTTACATCTTATGCTAGCACCACACTTCGCAGTATTTGTGCAAATATTCGTGCTGCATCTCTTTCTTCAATATTGCAAAAGAAAGGGAGGCGAATACGTAGCGCAACCACGCATAGCGAAGTGTAGTAGCGGCCTCACATACCTGTAATGTATGATGATCAGTGTTGCCAACTCGAAATTTCGTTTTGTGCTAAAACTATATACGAAATTCTGCTAAAATATGCTAAAATTTCTGTAAATGTGCTAAAAATATATGCTAAATAATTATCACACTACACATCAATATTGCGTCTTAAAATATCATTAAAAATTGCTAAATTAAATAAAAAAATAGCTATCTACTCTGATAGTGGTGACTCTGGTTATAAAAAATATGGTTATTTGAATAAATATAAATGTTCTTCGTCAGTGTAAGCAATATTATTATTATTTGTATGTCTTTCCCGTTCACGGGACAATGGTGTCCCGGACCTTTGGGAGGCGTGCGCGGAGCCGAAGTACCGAGGCACCGAAGTACCAACGAGTACCACATAGTAGAGGTGGGTGATAAATAACTTCACGATGAAAAAATCACGGTGATCCGCCGTTAAAAAGTAACAGTGTGACTTGTCACGAAGTAACAACGTTACAAAATAACGTTGTTACTTAGCGACGATATCACTGGAACAGTGTGTAAGCGACGCGTCGCGTCGTGCCTCGTGACCGCTGTTACTAACTGTGACTGTGACTGTGATGCGCTGTCACAGAGTAACATCAGTTGTTGCAAAAATATCAGTAACTGCCGGGAACGATCGACACGCAAATGCCGTGACACGAAATAACCGAAGTGACAAAGTCACGGTGATTTTTCAATGTGATTTTTTTGGAACGGGAATAACAATAACGGTGATCGAAAAGTAACGCTTTTCCCCATGTCTACCACATAGCCAACACGTAGAGGCCCTTTTGACAATTTAATGAAATGCAAGGGATACACCGAGCGGATGCTGTCCCTGCCCGTGTCATGGGACGCACACAGAGACAGCACCCGCCAGGGTGTATAAGAACTATTGCTGATTGATGGAGTCTAAATGAACTGGGCTATTGGGTGAATATGATGGACTAATGGCTGGGCTATTGGGTGAGACAACGGACGCCTGCCTAATAAAACTGTCTCAGATTTTTATTTCCGGCAGACGGTGACTCGCTCTCTGCTAGATGGGCCCCCATAGAATAGCGACATTATAAAATGGCCTAAGGGCAACACCGATCAGAGATTATCTTTATTATTTATTTATTTAACAATCAGGGTATAAAAACATAAAATTAACAGGGTCTCACAAAACCGTCGGAACAGTTTGTCTGTGTGATCCAGTAGGGTCGATACCATATATTAAGAGGAAGCTAACTCGTAGTTTGGGATTGGGCTCTTCATCTGATTTATCTACAATCTGTTGTTCAATTTCCATTTTTTAATGCACAACTACTATCGAATTTTGATTGGATTTTAAATTTTGGCTATATGTTTTCACAGATTCATGGCCTGAGAAAAATGTGCTAAAAAATATGCTAAATGCTAAACGTAAAATTTAACTGCTAAATAAGTCGAAAATATACTAAATTTAGCAAAAAATATGCTAAGTTGGCAACACTGATGATGATAGGTCGTAGAAAGAGGATCTATAGAAGGAGGGTTAGCGAATCACACACAGGGACGGAGATAATGTGAAAGTTTCGTCTGGGGTTACCACAAAAAGAACAATCTCCCCATTTTTACTGACAAGTAGGTTTTTAATTATTGAGAATCTTCAAAATAAACTCTTAGTAAATATTAGCGGACAAACACAAAACATCCGATGTCCTCCCAATTACGATATAAATGTGTACTAATTTAATACCTACATTAAAGTTAACAAAATCACAAAACGTCTTAGTTATTCAGCCATTATAATAATGAAATTCACAATAGTATTCTAATCACATCACAATTAAATTTTTAATCAGTTATTTTTAACGTTCGAGCCGATCTGGTTTACCCAATATTATGGGTAACATATTTTTTTACACGCTGGCCACTGGTTTATCGATGACACTTTGGTGGCATAGGCCGGTGGCAGACAATCGCTGCCTTATACGCGATGAGGGACAGGAGATATGTCATTGTTTCTCGCTCCCACGTGTGTTATTGTCTATGCTTACATCTCCTTCACACAGCTTTGTATGTGTGTATCACCAGCTCCATCTATACTTACTTCATGTGATAGGTAGATTTTGACTTGGCTGGTTTTTACGTACATGCTATATTATATTTGTCTATGGTATTTTTTCTAAACTTTGGTTTGTTGGTAAAAACTAGCCAAGTCAAATTCTTGACCTTGAATTACATTTACATCTCAAGTTTCCGGATTTTCTACGCAAAACTTGGCACACATAGATATCAATTCTTTTGTTGGCGACGTCAATAACGACGCATATTCTTAATATTGAACTTGGCTCTCATTTCACATTTATGTTTTGATAGGATATCATTACTTTTTGTTCAGAAATTTTGCTCAGTACTGACTGTACTATACTATACGGTTCAAATAACGTTTATACATTTTTGCCAGTACAAAAACAAAAGGCGCTTAGCGTGTAAATAAAAAATGTTATTTGGAAAATATTACAAATCGTAAAAAATCACTGTTTATGTTTCTCAGGTTCGTAATCATACATTTACCCAGCTCAATGCCAAATTTCAACTTGTAGGTCACCTGGAAGTGGAAGGATTATTCCTTCCCCAATATCCATCCTATTCAGAAAAAAACCTATTTTTAGATGTTTGTATCTTAATAACCGATTGAGCTATATTCATGAAATTTGGGAATCTGGTTAGCCTTGAGGATCTTAATAAACGTACCAAATTTCATGTGTCCGTTCAATAGATTTTGAGTTACGTAGGGGTCAAAAGTGCCACCAAATGGTTAGTTAGTGTAATATAACACACACGGCCGCCACGTCGCCAGTTCTTTTTTTTGAACTTTGGCTTGACTCGCTGCCGCGTGTCTAGATAAGTATTACAAGATAAGTATATTAATTTTCAACAGGTTCAGTCAAGGTTTTAACCCCATGCGATTTATCAACCTGTATAATTATATAACATAACTATAGTGTATGGCATTATCAAATAACAACTGAGGGTAGTTATTGCTTGCCGGATCTTACACTATTACTTGATGTATGTTTTTAGATTGATGATATTTTTGGAATATCTTCTTTATTTTAGGGAATCTAAATAAGCAGTGTTAACCTGATACGTGGCACACCCCGTGAACTAGGATTTAGACGTATCAGGGTCAGCTGCCTGTCTAAAATAATAATAATATAAATTATCCTATGTACTTCCCGGTATCTTGAACTATATCCCCCATCCACATTACAACATTACATTAAAATCCGCCAGTGGTTTGAGCTCGAAAAGACCACAGAGAGAAAGAGTTAATTTCGCATTCTATGCATATTTGTATAGGATACTCATCACCATGCCTTTATTTACATATCAAGATTCAAGCATTGCTGTTTAGACACCGTTTATTGTTGACTGTAACTACTTACTAAAAGGTAAATGCATGCACGCACGCAATAAAGTACAGTAGATATCCAGAACTATATTTATTTAGTCTTTTTAATATTTTTATATCCCTAATGCTAATGACTACAAATATAAAAACTTAACTTATAAATACTTTGCTTACTATGTGCGTACATTTATAAGTTTTCACCATATTCTAAGGTCCACATGTAACCAGCCTTCGGGTCCCCACTCTTCTCAGCTTCTTTTTGAGTAGCTTCAGACTTTTTCAGAATTTGCTGAATTGTTTCACTTAGCTTTGGATTCGATGGCCTGAATACCTCGTTCCTGAGTTCTTCCGATCTTTTTTCAAATGAGCCACGTTTTCCAAACCTTTCACGTACAAATTTCTCATACAAGTCCACGTGTTCATCATCGTCATCTTCATCATTATGCTTCGATTTCTTTCGATAGTCTTGCTTTTTTTCATGAGGATCCTCATATCTATAATAACCTCTTTCATCATCATATTGTGGGATTGGAATTTCTTTCACGGGATATTCGTTACTATGCTCATCACTGTAGTGATAAAATCTGTCATTATCTTTCGCTTTTTTCTTATCTTTCTTTTTAGTATGCGAAGTAGGGCTTTCATAATTGTATGACAAAATGTCTTCGGGGAGTTTTATATCCGGTAATTTTATACTCACGTCGTCAAACTTAAAATTAAGTTTATCATCATAACGCTTGTCTTTCGGTAACAACGTATCTAGTGTTCCTTCTTTGTCATTTTCAGTGTTATCTGCCGGTACGTCGTTTTGTTTTTCGTTACCTTCAGTTTTTTTGTCGTGATTGTAGTTTAAGGGGATGCGCTCAAATTGTTGCTTGACGTTGCCATTTGGTTGTACATCATTTTGAACAACTTGTTTTTCATTTTTCTCTCCACTATCATTTTCCTTCGCACCTAAAAGTGTCTCAAGGCTTGTGTGGTCAGAGTTTAATTCAGCTTTATGTGGCTGTTGTTCTATCTCTTCGGCTTCGTCACTATATTCATTACTGTTACTTTCGGTATTTATTTCTACTACTGGTTTAATTTCTCCGTTATTTACTTTTTCGATATATTCCGAACGTGGTTTCGGTTTCACTTCCGTTGTTTCTTCTTCCGAGTTATTATCACTTTTTTCATGGGCATCACTATCTGATTCCACTTCACCGTCTTTATTAACTTGTATTCTTTCATAACTAAAATCATCTAAATCGACATCTTGTATATTTTTTGAGACGGGTTTTTCTGGCTCACCAAAAGTAAGTTGCTTAAGTTTATCTTTTGTTTTTTCATTTTCTTCAATGGATTCATCACTATTACTTTCGGAGGCATTATTTGTTTTTTCATCTTCATCCTTATTATGTTTAGTGTACTTTTCACGAGGAGTATCACGATCATTTGAAGAATCTTCAAGTTCCTCACTTTCATTATTTTTATCACGAACCTTATTATTATTATTATTAGAAAACTCGCCTTTTTCTTCACTACTTTCTTCACTTTCTTGGTTTTCCTTACCGCTGACATTTTTCAAAGGCGATTTCAAGTCCTCTCTTTCAAAGCTTTCGTTGCTATTTGGTAGCCGCTTATTGGAATCATGTGTTTTTTCTCTGCTTTCTTCATTGACTCTTTCATCAGACTCGTTACTGGCGTCATTAACATCGGGTGTCCTCGTTTCTTCTGAATTCTCATTCCTTTCTCTGCTCTCGTCGCTGTCTTCTCTTGGCGGCGCTTGTTTGTTGGGTAATTGATTATTGTCCTTCAACCTTTCTTTATTATTATCCTCAGCGTTATTTGCGGGTTCATGCAAAGTTTCAATATTAAAATCTGCTAAATTCGCATTTTGTATTAGGTTTTCAGTTCGTTTAAGTACGGGCAAAAGTATTTCAGTGTCACTGGGACCGTGTCTCGTTTCATAATTAAGTATTTCTGGGGCGCTGTTACTCTTTATATTATCTAATTGAATATTTAAAGATCGTTTCTTTCTTTTTAGACTATTCCGTATGTGGCCACTAGATTTTACTGGAAGGCCGTCATTTTTACCACTTACGTATTGTAACACAGTATCTTTGTTTTTATTGGTCTCTGATGTAAAGTCGGTACAGTTATGTGTTATTACTGTGCTAGCATTATTTTTGCATTCTTCAGTCGCATTGTTCTCGGTACCGTTACTCAATGTTGTATTTAGAACCAGTGGTGTGGCTTTATCGTCATTCTTATGGATTACTTCGGGTAATCCTAGAACAGTGTCTTCGGATGTGTGTTCGACCGTGCTGTTTTCGTTTGCCGTTTTGTTGTTTTCCGTAACTATTATCGCGTCAGTTACATTCTGTAAATAATAAATTAGTATATTTGTAAGAATTTTTGAGCAGGCATTAATTATTAACTTTCGTTTTATTTGTATGTGAAAACTTAGGTACCTACCTGCTGTGGTGTTTACGTGTGGGGTAGTAAAACAACAAAAAAACGTTTACATAGCTTCATATTGCAATTTTATTTACACAATCTACATTTTTATCGCATGCTTCGTTTACACAAATTAAACTGCTACTACAACTAATAAATAAGAAATAACAAACGGGGTGGAAAACTAAATTCTACTGGAAGTGCTGGTGCGTGGCTTAATTTGGTACATGTTTAAGACTAAGACCATATGATATCTAAGATAGACCCAACAATAAGTACATGATCTGCACAAGTGCGATGAATACTACTATTATCTACTTACTTATGATTACTTAATAGCTAAAAACAGATATTATAATTCAGGGTGATAAATGTGCAATATATAGACAGTAGACGAATCACAGAAAATATTTGACTTAGGGTGATTATCACCTACAGATGAATGCATACGTGACGTCGTACATATAAATAATATATTGTAGGTACCTACTTATATATAAGTATTCCGTATATATATGATAATTGTGTATAATGTATACAGAAGCTTAGCTAGTACCTATGATCATGTGTATGTCGGTCATGTACCTTTACTAGGACCTTTACCCTTACTAGCAAGTAGATTAGATATGCACGTGCGAGAGGGATGAATGCTATATGTACGACATAAACGCGATCATGGTAGCTGGATCATTAATATAATCCATAAATATAATCATAATCGTTATTAATTTGCTGGTAATCTGAATATAACATTACAGAAAATCTGAAATAGAATTATCGTGTAATATAACTATAATAAGGTACCTATTGTGACAACTGCTAGATTTTATTACGAAATATTATCTCATCTAAGTATAAAAATATGGCATTCAAGCGTTTGGCTTTACGCCCCTAATTAATTTTGTACACGTTAACTATTCTACGTATAAATAAGTCGTCTCAAAGTGATCATGCGCAAGCTACTAAAACTACTGAACATTATGGTGAGCAAGGTTATGTAACCCTCTAGAACTTAACATTGATGATGGCTGGATGTAACGGAAGGTATATCTTTACCAACTGAAGGTACTTACATTTAACTATGTAGGTATTTTTGTAACAGACTAGCTAGAGCTAGAGGGCAAGCCTTACAAAAGTCGAACCACCAAACATGTCCTTAACATACAAGTTGAAAACTGGTACTTATATAGGTACTCATCCTTTCTTTACTCTGGCATCAAAACAGCTATAAAAAATTAATTAGCATCTAATAAAACACTTTCTAGTGACACTAATGGTTGTCCAGATTATATTTAGTTTCATAACTTTGACTGCTTAAATGCCAATTATAAAGAAAAAAAACACCATTGACTTGTTAAAATAGATCTACCTACAGGTGAATATTGTGATATGTACTTTTTATGTGTGATCTACTTTATAACAGACTGGTTACGTGATGACTATTACAACCAGGTCCTTCAATTCATCCCAGCAACGAATCAATTCGTTAAATAAACCCTGACGATTTTTCTGAAGGCAATAAGCAAAATTTTAAAGCCGCACTTCGATGCGCTTTAACGTCGTAAAATATGTACTTCAGGTTGCAAGGATGAATTAAAGACCATAATACTCTAAGTAATACTTGGTGCTTGAGACTACTTCTTGCCGAAGAACGGATTGTGCGAGAAGCTACTCACAAACTGCTTAGCAGCACCATGGAAAGGTGCGGGCTCCGCCCATTTTGTGAAGTCCATTGAAGGCATAATGCCACTTCGGCACGGCACACGGGGATTCCTGTAAAGAGAAAACCAGTGCATTATTTGAAGATATCTTCACGGAATGACTGGTCATAGAAAATAGCCGGAAATAGGTATACTTACAGTTCATGGTCCGGCAAAACCATGGGATAGAGCTGAACTGTGTCAATAATATCCGTATTGTCGCAAATGACGCGGGCAAGTCGCGACTTTCTTATTTCGATAAGTTGTTCCGGGGTGAAAGACGATGGTTGGTTGGGCAATTCAAACCTGTGGAAATAATAATATTAATTACATAATATATTAAATAGATGAGTATATAATACATATACAATTTAAAAACTTACAGCAGAATTTTGCAATATAAGATTGATTTGTAAACTTACCAAAATCTATCTCCTCTTCTCGAATATGAGAACTGGGTAGCGATAACACAGGCGAAAGTGGGCCCCAACATTGAACCTGGTAACGGTCTCTCTGACACGCCTCCCGACCACAGATCTATGTCGATAGGGTGCTCGAAGATGGTTCCATATTTGTTAACAGTTTCGTTGGGCATTGATCCGTGGAGATCGTCGAAACTATTAGCTCCACCCAGGCCGCAGAACTTTCTGAATTCCATGTACCCAGGAATACCGAATTCACGACCTCTTTGCATGTTAAATGATACCAAGTCCATTCCAAAGCGAGCGCCAACCTTCTTGAAGAGATGATTGGTGACTTCCTGCGTGATAGAGTCATCCATAGCTTGTGCTACTTGGTTCATGAGTCCCATGACGTATTCATCAAGGACACCTGCTCTGTATAAGTCGTAAGGTCTTCGAATCAGATCAGACAGTCTCTTGGAAGCTGTAAGGGATTAACAATGAATTAATTTAGTATAAGTAGTAGGAATACAAACAAGTTGTTTGTAGGTAGGTATAATAATCTCTGAGTCACAGTAGTAATCGACGGCATAGTTACCAATAAACTTGTGAGCCTTGGACCATCTCTCTACAGCCGTGGGCAATAGTGAATGTCCGAACCGATACGCAGCTGATGCGAAGGAATCGATGACATCAGGGTTCACAGTTTTGTCGTATCCATCCCAGTAACCCTAAAAACGTACTTAGATTAGGGACATCGAAAAAAGTATTAGGGAATAAGAATGAAAAAAAAAAGAAACCGGCCAAGTGCGTGTCGGGCCACGCGCAAGGTAGGGTTCCGTAGTCGTCCACCCGTTACATTATATGGACTAAAAAGTTCGCAAACTTAACTATATTTACTGTTTTTTTGACAGAATTAACAACATTATCTAAGGTATCAATGGAAATTGTACGAAAGTTTGCTTTTGCAAAGTACATTTCTGAAGTTCGACTATTATTCGTTAACTAGTAATGTCTACTTAGCTGTGATAGTTATCCTTTTAAATTCATCGTATATACTACTACCATGTTCTTTTTCACATGCCTCGTAGCCACCGTTTAGCTGATACTTCACGCCAATCAATTCTTTAATGAAAAAATGCTTCTAGAAACCTTATAATATTTTATAGGTAAAAAAAAAATTTTTTTTAGGATTTTGTTCTACCATTTTGTCGGCGTCATTAATATGTATACTCATGCCAAATTACAGCTTTCTAGTACTAACGATTACTGAGAAAAACGGGGGACGGACAGACGGACGGACATGGCGAAACTACTTATAAGGGTCCCTTGTTTACTACGGAACCCTAAAAACTAGAACGAACTAGGTACGGATATGGAAAGAAAATGAGGTGTTTCGTGATATCGTCTAACAAATAAAACTTTTTACTTCTTTCTCCAGAACTAATCCGAATTTCTCCATGACGTCCTTTCCGAGGAGGATAGGCAAGAACTCGTTGTAAGTGATGTGTTGAATTTCGGCGATGTTGATTCTGCGGGCTTCCTGGAAGAGTGTCTCGTCATCCCAGTGGGGGTTCACTTCGGCCAAGGCTTTGGCCACACGGTTGTGCTCTCGAGCCATGAGAGTGTGCATCACAGTTAAGACCAGTTGTTCGTTCACTCGGATTTCACCTAAAGGAAAAATATAATTAGTATTCAAAGGTTCTATTAGCACCTAAGAAGCGGGATAGTGATCTTCTGGGCATTTTTAGGGCCAACTGTAAGCCCACAGGCGTTTTTCATATCAATAAATAAATAAAATTGGTGGTTGAGGAGGAGTAAGTATCTAACAACAGTTTGTGAAATCATAACAGATACCTATCACTATTAGCAATGTCAAATTGCGCCTCTGTAAAAGGGTTTGCAAATTTTGCAATGAAGGACAAGTCGCCACAAGTAACGTACCGGCCTCGAAGCAGTACATGTTCTTGTTGGGCCTGGTGCAGCCCTCGTCGGGGATGTCCAGCTTCAGCGGCAGCAGGTCCTTCAGACCGTATTCCGTAAACACGGGGTTCATGCGCAACAGACCGCCGTAACCAGTACGCAGCTTTCTGTATGACATCAATAATTTGTATTATTACAGAAGCTCAAGAAGAAGAAGAAGTAAATCTTATAACTAAAAGTATCAAAATAAATTAAACTAGACAATGCGAACTTTAAGCCGGCTGCCACACTGATCGGTTTTTGCACGACGGTGCGGTGTGCGAGCGAGACAGCGCTATGCAAGTCTATAGCGGTGTCCCGCTCGCACTGCGGAAATCGTCCGGAAACCGCATCCGTGTGACAACCTCCGCGCAAAACTTCCGCGTTAACGCCAATAAAACGCGCTCCACAACGCCTCGCGTGTCCTATACGAGTATAGAGACACCTAACCTCGGAGGAATCCGTAACGTATGCGTACCTGGCGAATTTATCAGTGACACCGTAGACAGTATTACCATCAATAGCGCCAGTCAGAGTGTTGAAAGGCACACGAGAACCTGTAAAAAATAAAAATAAAAATATTTACTAACTATCCATTAAATTCACTGCCAGCAACACATATGCGCGGCGTTCAGGTTCACGTCGATAAAATTTTGTTCATAGGGGACGTGGCCTGGCAGCGATGGTATAACTCGCTCAATAAAATCTCAAGCACTGTAAAATGACGGAGGATAGTGGACATTTCAATAACTACTCTATCATAGCAATTAAAGTATCGCAATTTAACGACAGTTTGAATACTTCTTATATGTAAAACCGTTTTGAAACTGATGGGTTTCTCGCTCGTCTCATAAGCGTCAAACAGTTTAAATTAGCAATCATCATCATCATCATCAGCCTATATACGTCCCACTGCTGGGCACAGGCCTCCTCTCATAGATGAGAGGGATTGGGCAGTAGTCCCCACGCTGGCCCAGAGCGGGTTGGGGACTTCACATACAACTTTGAATGTGATTAGCAATACCTATACCAAATACCTAAACCTAAGCCCTATTAATAAATTGTATGTAAATAAATTCATCTGACTCATACAAATTAATATTGCTCTAGTTCGGTGTACTATAACGTTTACTTTGCATATCTTAACAACCTCCTGTATTTTACGATGCTGACATGTTACTTAAATACCTATTAGCTAAATTAAGCATCCTGTCCCATACGGGCAGTCTATAGCCATAATTGCATAGCACACGTGTAGTAAATTGCTCTAGTAAATTTCTTAATATTTAGTATGTGCTGTAGGGTAAGAACTTGGGTAGTATGTAACTATGTGCTTGGTGTTCTTGGTGGTGAATTAGGTCACAAGAGTTCTCAAGTATGCATTGTGTTGAGAGCGAGGTCTGAAGGTTTGTCTCTACGCCCTCTAATCTAACTACCTAATAAAGGGTCTCGGTAAACGGAAAGACGAAAACGTATGGCCCTTATCGTAAGTTTAATCCAGAACAGCAACAGTCATTTGTTATACATAATAACAAATGACTGAGTAATAAACATATTATGTTTTAAGTAGATTGGAACGCCGCGCCGGCAGGGTAAGTACGTAATATCCTAAGCACGACTCGAGCGCGTTATGGACTTTAAAGAAAGTTGATTAATTATTCCGAGATACTTTGTGAATAGAAATAATGGCCAAATGTATTTTTTTAAGACGATAAGTGGAGATTGCGCCGTAATTTAACGTAATGTATTAGGTAAATAATATTAAGAGAGAGGCATCATTTGAAATGTAGAATTAGTAACTTAATAACCCCAAAACTGCGTGTTGAAGAGTTACTTAGGGGATTAATTTGTTTTTTCACATCTTCACTATAGAATCATACTTATACCTGTTAATAAAATATAGAGATCGAAATACAACATAATAATTGGGTTGTCATTTAATAATCTAGTTTCACGTATCAATAGTTCGCTTCGGTATAAAATGTCGCAAATAACCGCGAAATGACCGAGTTGGGTTACTCAATCCGCGACACAAATTGAGTTAACTTCAGTTAGTTGCTAGTGACCATCGGGCAAATCGTGAAGTGCGGAATGCAACGTCTCATCATTAATCTAAAAGATCGAATTCATATAGTACGCTCATTTGACCGCTATCTCACTGTTAAATCGTACATTACAATGAGTTCCACATAGGGTTCTAAAGTATGCAGGTTTGTCATCGCCTATATAAGTCAATATTACAATCAAATGAAACGATTTAGACGGAGTTAATTGCGTAGGTATATTATAAATTAAATACATCCCGCCAAGGAACCCGTTTCACTACAAATGCTGTAAAGGACTCGAAAATCTTAAAAGGTCGGGATGTAACTATGTAACTAATACACAATATAGTTATGCGATTAAATCCATTAAATTGTTTCAATTAATTAGTATTTAGTAACTATCGCGGAAGCCGAAGACCCAAACCCACATAAGTTACAATTACAACCTCATTGAAATGTATATATTATACCTACGCGTGCGTGGTCACAGAATAAGTAATAGCGTGGTGTCGACTTAACGAAACTTCATTATAAGTAAACAGACACACGTACAAAGTCCTTGATACGTTAATAATTTAGGTAGGTACATAACATCAGTACCGGAGACAAGTAATTATGATATTCAGCGTAGGATGATGAATGTTGACACTAAGATCATGAAGTGGAAAACAAAACTGACCTTTGCCGACCGGTCGAGTGAGTCTCCTAAGTAGTCTGATGAAATAAGTTTACTATTGCAATGTTACGACATTTGTAATTGATGGCGGTAATTGGCCTTTAAATATGAATAAAATCGTTTATGGTTCAAGATTTTTGGTTGTAGCAGGTATTTATCTAACGCATCCGGCACAAACGATTTCCAACCGTAATTATTTTTAGTAAGTTCCAAAATTGTTGTAAGGAACTGATATTATGTTATTTATATTTTATCGTTTCATTAATTACCTATATGTATGATCTGTTTTATGATAATTGATTTTTAGGCCATGAATATGTAATAACCTCCAGTATTTAGTAGAGCTGTCGTTACATTCCTAGGAATTCAAGGCTAAACCTATGAAACTTATCTATGACGAGCGACAGACGACACTAATGAAAATGTAAGAGACTTTTCCAATAGAAGCAGATGGCGTAAAATTCCTTACCCAGACGGCAGCCAGGTCTCGGCGAAGGGAAGGCCCTCACGAAGTCAATGCACTTGACACCGAAGAGGCGGTAGAAGTAGTCGTCATCAGGGATGTGAATCTCGTTGCAGTAGGGGTGCTTCAGGTGCGGCGGCCGCTGGCAACACTCCTCGGGGTCGTTACGGTTCTTGGGGTCTGAGGTGTGGCAAAGAGTTGATTGATGTAAAATTACATTTATATTGTGGAAATATGAGATGTTTTGTTCTTTTAAACTGGATTTTAGCCAGTGCACAGTCTTGCCCGATCTTCAATTAGGTACCTATCGAGTTCTTGGTAATGATTCGCCACTACTGTACTGTAACGGGCGTAGTACAGTAGTATCGTTGGGTGAGATTTCTTATTAATTTCATAAGTTAGATGTGGGTGGACATAATGCATAATAATGTCAATAATTAGTAGTTATGATAAATAACGTCTGGCGGCGTGGTGTCGAAAATTCGTGTTCTACGGCAAGGTGTGGAATTCGTCGTGGTGGTGGTACGTGAAAAAACACGAGTTTGGGAGGCCATAGCTCTTGTGAACAGTGATGTCAGAGAAAGAGGAATATCGGCGCCGACCGTGACAATCAAAGCTTACCTAATGGAGTGCCTGTAAGCGTGTAGTCGTGGTCCATGAACTGGCCCCAGGCGATAACCATTACGGTGCCCGCGTGGTCGTGGAAGCCCTCGTCAGGGTGCATGGTACGTGAGACCACGCGGGACAGCGGGAGGTCGCGTCCGGTGTGAGAGATGCGAGGAGAGTTGATTCCGTCAGAGAAAAGCGGGCCGATTAGTCTAGAAAAAAAAAATGCGTTTAAGGAGAACATGTTATAAAATCTGTCGAGAGTGAGGTCGAGGGATTTGAAGATTTTGGAACTACAGAAAAATACTGGGCTCGTAACTTTTCAATGCGTATTGGCATGAACCGAGGAAGCCTGACAAGTAATTGTCAGTGGAGTAATCGTCTTTTGTTCTGGCAACCTTAAATTGTAACCAGGCTTGTGCTTACCTCTGGAAAGGCGCGTTAGTGGCGCCCCACGTAGGGTGCTCCAAATTATTGCACAGTCCATCGAGACGCCGGTACTTGCCGGCGCGGCACTCCACGTGAGAGAACACAGGCGGGCAGACTTCTCGGATCAGCGTCCGCGACGTGTCGATGAGGGGTAACCCCTTTTCTATCTCTTCGTACGTTAAACCATACCTAGAATATAAATAAAGGGTCTTAAAAATCGATCAGACCAGAGCAGAGGTCATGCTAAAATTATTTCATAAACTTCTCCACTCTGATAAATTTACACATTGATGAATCGGGTATCGTTTTTATACAACGACGGTGGCAAACAAGCGTACGTTCCACCTGATGGTAAGCGGACACTGCAGCCTATAGACGCTCGTAACTCCAAAAAAGTCACGAGCGCGTCGTCGACTCTAAGTTAAGTATAGGTAGGTTTAAATTGATCTAGTTCAAGGTGTATTAAGGTCACGAGGGTATAATAAATAATAAACCAAAGTTGTAATTACGTCAAGACGTCTACGATTAATCAGGACTAATTTAATTTAACAGATACAAACATGCTACGTACATAGGTACTCCGTAGCATCCAAATAAATTAGACACATTAAATATTCTCGACGAGTACCGACTTATATAAAATATTTAATTTACAAAGTTGCATCGCTGCTATTTTGTATCTGGTAGCGATTTTTAAATGCCAAGGTTTTCCATTTACTCGACGAATCGACTTTAATTCTTAATTAGTTAAAAATGTAACATTATTATAGCTATGTGTGAAAGTATGTAAAAAGGAATGCATTTTTAATTAAGTTTGTTTTACCGATCCTGAAGATTACCACTTCCTTTAATTAGCAATATTTTTAATTAGGTGTCGTAATCACCTGTTACTTTCAGGTATTTAAATATTGCATGAGGTCGTTTACTCTGGAACTCAACTTATGTAATCTCTAACATGATGAAAATTTTTAAACGCATTGAATTTCGGTTAAAATCGGAAACGAAGAACACGAATAGACTTTTAAAGTAAATGTAAGTCCATTTGGTTTTAAAATGTACAGCATAACATAACAGGTCATCATACATATTTATGGTAATAAGTTTATTAAAACGTGTATTAACACGACTCTCAATAGCAATTAATTTATCAATGCGTATTAATATCGAGGCCAAAGACAAATATTTGGTACGCGTTTCAAGGTTCCGCATATAAATTTCGATGTCATGAAGCGGTAGCGGTGATAAAATTAATTTAATTAATTGCAGTTCTAAGAGTGGTTATAAAAAAGATTCTAAAAGGTGTCAATTCCTATTTTTAAATATCTTGATTTGTTTATTCTCATTTTATACATAAACTAGCAGATTGATCACTTATTTGTATTTTTAATCTCATATCCAATGTAATGCCATATCGCTCTTAGGAAAATCAAGTAGGTACGTCATCCACCATTGTGTCCAACCCTACTTTCAGAAGGCTGAATATACAGTGTATATTCTAATTTTTATAATTTATTTATAACTTTATTGCACATCACACGGAAATGTGCAAATGGCAGGCCTAATACGAAGTGGCATTCTATACCATTGAATAATGTAATCTACAAAATGTATACGAAACCCTCTTTGTGCGGGTTTTATTTCTTTTAATAAATGTTTACGTGAGCCATTGAAAAATTAAAACCATAAAATTAGTCCATTGATACTAATTCAAATGACTCATTACGTCTTTGGCAATTAAAAGAACAATCCGACCATACAGAAGCCGTGTGACAGCTTTATCAACAATAGGGTACAAGTTTGACGTGCCCTAGAAACGTCAATCAGACGGACGTATACCTACAAATCGTATTAGTGACCTTCGAGATGATACGCAACAGTAATTGTAGATGTGGGTAAGTAAAAATAATACGAATTAGTTGCACGGTACTATCGCTGTAGCGGTAGTGACCTTGCCTGAGGCTGCATGGTTCCTCAGGCCACTCTCCAACCGCGCACTCCTATCGATTTATTGGGCCCGGCCTATAAACCCACAGTCAGGTTCAAAAAAAAAGAAAAGAATACCTGCGGGAGAGTAACGGAATGATACAGTCCTGTTTTCGGACTGGGTGGATTTATTTGGGGTGGTTGTTAGCAACAGGCAACAGGGTGATGATGATAAGGTCTGCTGAATCGATGATTGCTCTTCAGGGATGTTTCATAAAACGATATTATTGAGATAAACCTTGCTTCTATAAGAGCCATAAGGAAATAAAAGTAAGAAGTCTGGGACAAAACAACAAGAGCTTAATTAGATCATCGATACAAGAATCAAAGCGTAAACTAGGATTTCCGGTGATAAAGGAACCGGCAGACTCAAACTTATAGGGTTACCCGCATTCCTTATTTTTGAGGATAGGTGTGGTAGGCTGGTAGCTTATAACCTTTGAGGTCGTGACACGTTTGCCCTTCGAAAGAGTACATTCGAATGCCGTATACGTGAAATCTAGATTACGGTTCTTTATGTGCAAGGCTTCTAGAGCTATGAACATCAATCTCTATGCGTCGTTGTGTAATTTAACGCTCGTCTTTAATAATGATTTAGTAAATAGCCCATAGCGATGTAACTGTTTAGTCGATGTTAAATTGAGCGAGTTTTCAGCTATAGCGCATTCAAGGACTGTTATAGATATAGCGAACAACCATTGATACTCCTATTATACGATTTTTTGTATCCGAATAATTAGTGATACTCAAATGACTAATTTTAGTCGGTAGCGCTAATTGCATCCTAATTGCTTACTTATCATTAGCATGTAAAAGTTCAATTTGACATTAGGAGTAATAACATGTCGATAAAAAAATCAAACCCTGTCTTTTGACCATCGCGTGAGATAGCAGCACACACTTTTCTAAAGCTCTATACTCATTGTAATAAGGGCCACCAATGGTCAGTTAACTGTGTTAGCGATTGTACCTCGGTAATACGCGATGTAGTTAAACTTGCAACCGATTATTGCACTGTGTGTAAATGGGAAATAAGTGTTTTATTATCATGCCAGTCAAATAACTATAATAGATATACGCAATATCTAATTCTATTTAAGTGATCGATCTTGTGGTCTGCTGGCTGGCTGTGATGAATCGACCTATTTTCACAACGCATTCGACATTAAAAAGGTTAATTACAGCGTCATTAGTCATTACACTGCAGCCTAGCTTCCGGCTGACTCAGCAGTGGCGATCGCGATGACATTTACGAGTACGCTCACTCCAAAGGCCAATTTGCAAACACGTTACAATGACACTTAGATCATGAATCTACACCTACAGTGCGACATTTAAAGTCTCAATATGTCTGGACAATAGTTCATTATTAGTTCACTAGTAAATGGTATCTAATGCTATAATTTGACCTTATAGCTAAGTAGAGGGAGGTAGGCTAAGATGAAACCGGATTTTTGATATGTGTATGAAAATAGTCTCCCTTGAGTTAAATAACCCTTAAGTTACCCCCGTAGACACGAAGAATGAAACATGGAATGCCGTTTTAAAACGCATTACCAGCTACAATGTACCCTGTTTTATACCAGCAACTCTGTTAAAGAATCGTCAAAAAATCAAGTTACATACCTATATATCAAGCTACGCCTTTTCCTGCAAATTAATGCCCTCCCAGAATAATGTTCAAGTTGTGCGAGTTAAAAGACGTTGGTCTGAATAGACCCTGAGTCAATTGGCAAACTAATTCTGTCTCACGTCTTGTGGCTTTATCATTCAAAGTGTGCGTGTTCATTTTAACGTATGACTTGACATGTGGTCAGGTCCGGGTCAAATTCGATCAGTGTTAGTGCTTTCTGCTCGCTCCATTAATGTTTTCTGTTGTCATTCATTGTCAGTAAACAATAGCGAAAAAATCAATATGTATCACAACTAAGGCTTTTACTGCATAACAATCTTGAGGGTAAGGGTGGATATTTGTACATAACAAGCGGCCCGCCCCGGCTTCGCACGGGTAGTCTAGTTTTTGTACCTAATGTTTGGATCTAATTACCTATAGTTACTAAGCTAGATACTCTATATATTACTACTAACGACATTTGTATAGTCCCTCATTTGGAATATTACTCGTTTTCCATACAAACATTCAACCCCCTTTTTTAGACCCTTAAGGGATGAATTTTTAAAAACGCATTTCTTATATTCAATCTGAGATCCGCCATGTCTTGACCCGCGAAGTATGAAATCACTCAGTTTAAAATACACAACTTACCATTACAATGTTTCAACCCCGTTTTCATACCTTTAGAAGGTGAATTTCCAAAAACGCTGAAATTAGTTTTATTGTAACTGAATGCTAGGTCTTTAAACAAAGTTTCAAGTTTCTCGTTTAAAAAAAATTGCTCCCCATACAAACTTTCAACCACTTTTTCACCCCTTCAGAGGGCGAATTTTTAAAAACGCTGAAAACTGTTTTCTTCCATTTTAATGGTTAGTCTATTACAGAAGCTTTAAGTTTAAACCCCCTAGGGGGATGAATTTTGAAATAAATTATAGCCTATGTCCTATTCTGATGTCTAAGCTACAATACTGGAAAGTTTCATAGAAATCAGTCCAGTAGTTTTTGAGATTAAGCAGGAACGTACGGATGCACAAACTTTCACGTTTATAATATTATTATTAGGATTAGGATTTTTCTTGATCTCTTCAAGTCTCTTGAAGTATTATTTGTTTATTAAAATTAGAAAATATTGATCTGAGTTATCACATAACACGAAGATTTTAGGTCGTTTTCAAAGATCTTTTTTTAAATTCACTAACTCAAGTTGTAAAGTTGAATGCAAGATTGGAATCTTGTTTTTCAAGGTACCTCTACGTCAATATTTGGTACTAAAACAACAGTAAGTAGTTTGTACAACTAGTGTAATAGCATTTTTGCAGTCACATTTTTTGCAGTAAGTAACATGTATTTCGCTTCGTGATGAGTGTTGGCCCTGAACAACCGGGATAAAGCGCGGAATAGAAGCATCGTTGGCCTCGTTTGTCCGTTTCATTGATCTTTTCCAATTGAACCACATGAGAATAAAGAGAGCAATCATTTACGTAAGGTCATTTGCAGTTCCGTGACCACTGGACATGTCTGTCTTTTAGATCTTTTTAGTTTTTTTTAATCTGAATAATTGCCATGATTATTGCGAGTGTACGGTCTAAATAAAGATTTAAAAATGCGTAAATAATTCACGTATACTACACATTTAGTGGTAGCCGTACAGGCCCAATTTCAAAGAAAAACCGCAAATCGATGTACACTTTAGCCATTTGGCACACGCATACTAGAGGTCAAAACAAAATTTTTGACCCGCAGTTCCTAAAAAAAATTCCCTTAGGGGGGGAGAGCCGAGACATTCTTTTTTTGTATGAAAAAAACAAATTTTTTTTTCAGAAACCTTTCGTGTGTAATATCATATGAAAGAGCTTTTTGAGGCGATTCTGAAAATATACCACAAACATTACATTTCAGCTATTTTTTTTAAATTAAATCAAAAATAATTTTCGAAACATACCAAGTTTGAGGTCCTCCAGACACGATACGGCTGATTTTTATTTTGTACAATATACCACAAATGATACTTAATATCCTCATATCTAACCTTAAAAAAGCAATTTCGAAATGATTTTCGGTAAGTATTTTTTTTTTAATTTTGAATATTACTAAGTGACACGGTTCTACTTTAATACCAATTTTACGTGAATTATGGAACTTTAGTGCAGATACGTTACATATTAATCATAAAATGATACGTAGTATCCATATTATATCCAACGGGAAATACCTCTTTAACCCTTTACCCCCCCACCACCCACCCACCACCTACCCACTATACCAACTGATGACAAGGTGCAGTTAAAGGGTTAAAGAGGTATTTTCCGTTGGATATATGGATACTACGTATCATTTTATGATTAATATGTAACGTATCTGCACTAAAGTTCCATAAATCACGTAAAATTGGTATTAAAGTAGACCCGTGTCACTTAGTAATATTGAAAAATTAAAAAAAAATACTTACCGAAAATCATTTCGAAATTGCTTTTTTGAGGTTAGATATGAGGATATTAAGTATCATTTGTGGTATATTGTACAAAATAAAAATCAGCCGTATCGTGTCTGGAGGACCTCAAACTTGGTATGTTTCGAAAATTATTTTTGATTTAATTTAAAAAAAATAGCTGAAATGTAATGATGTGGTATATTTTCAGAATCGCCTCAAAAAGCTCTTTCATATGATACTACACACGATAGGTTTCTGAAAAAAAAAAATTGTTTTTTCATACAAAAAAAAAGAATGTCTCGGCTCTCCCCCCCTAAGGGAATTTTTTTTAGGAACTGCGGGTCAAAAATTTTGTTTTGACCTCTAGTATGCGTGTGCCAAACGGCTAAACTGTACATCGATTTGCGGTTTTTTTAATCGTACGGCTACCACTAATTCAGTTCAGCTCTAATCCTACTAATATTATAAATGCGAAAGTTTTGATGTTCGGATGTTTGTTACTCAATAATGCAAAAACGGCTGCACGGATTATGATGAAACTTGGTAAACAACGAATTTAATTCCTAGATTAACATAGGATACTTTTTATCCCGAAAATCATCTACCAAAGGGATGAAATAGGGAGTGGAAGTTTACGCGGACGAAGTCGCGGGCAAAAGCTTGTGTTACATTTATAAAAACACAAACCATTCTTTCAAGCTGATGTTACATTTTTATCAATAGGCAACGGCGTACCTATTAATTTTTCAGTACCTAATTCACAAGTTTAATTACCCAATTCTTTGGAAATATACTATATGAAGAGGTTACTAAAAGATACATGAATGTATGTATACCGAACGCATCTTGCGAGTTGTTTACGTCGGTTATTCAAGCACTCTATATGAGCATATCAAAAGAGTCCCAAATCACATGATTTGCGAGTTAGGTAAGTCACGATGTTACGTAATGCCAACGATGACCTGCATCTTCGCATTAACTAATACGGACGAACATCGCAAGATTATTGCAATACTGCAATTACATATGAAAAGCTATGGTTGTTATTACACGATTGGGTGATTTGCAGCTTCAGAGTTTAGATTAAGGAAAACTGAGAATTAAGTTGAAGATTAAAACCTAAATTGACCACTTTACAAAAGGTTTGAATACTAATGTAGGCAAATAAAGTAGGTTATCATTATATGTATATACAATATCCAGAGTTTAAGTAGGTTATAAGAAATAAGATTAGTATCTCATTGAAGGCCTTTGCTTGAACAAACAAACAAAAAGCAAGCTTTCAATTGGAGTTGCTCAGTTAGGTAATCTGTACATTATGTAGTGTGCCTATCTAGACTCAGTTTAGACGGCTAAGTAGTTATGAATAAATAAGAAAGTAAAAGGCCCAACTTACGTCCGCGCTAGACTGATGGAAATGTCAAGAATGAGTTCGCCCACACTGGCGTAGTCCTCCGGTTTCCAGTCACCTTTAGGCTGCGATACCACTGCAGACAAGAGTCTTGATAAACAACAGTGTTCTTTGTCATCAGAGAGTATACTCGTAGGTGATAATGTTAATTTTAATTTGAGTTCTTTTAATTTAATTTAATTATGTTACTGATAATATAATCTATAACTTTCATGTTTGGCAATATGCTGTAAATGTAAGTTGAAAATAAATAAACAATAATAATAAAAAATAATTTACTTGCAAGATAAGTCAGTAAACATGTTAATTTGTAATTATATTTCGGATAGGTTAGATATATACACTATATTACTTACAAATTCTTTTCCGGGCATCCAAGTAGGCTTGATTAACAGCCTCGTATGTGATGCAGGTGTGTTGGCCTTCGTAGCCGCTGTAACAAAAATATAAAATTGCAATTATCAGTTAAAGACATAAAGTTACTCAAGGCTGTGTGTGTATGTGTAAGTACAGATTTTATGCGCAGCTCTTGCTTATGAATGGAGCGGTTGGCGGTTTAGCTTTCCTACCGCAACAATGCGCTTCAAATATATTGTACGGTGAACGTAGGTAGGCAATAAGAATATTTACGGCAAGGGCGCTCTCGTGGGAAGACATATTTGCAAAAAAAACCATTGTGTAACCTCATATTAATCATTAAAAACTTATACCTGGCCCTCAGATTTTAAATATTAAGATTGGGTGAGAGTGTAACATGTTGTTTTTACTAGCTTTGGCTCTAAATTACGAATCATGGGCCTTCACAACGCAATAAGATAGGTATCTGTTACGAACGTGTGGGTTTGTATTAAAAATAAATGTAATGCTTCTATTTCAGTTAATATATTGTTATTCGACATGGATCCTAAATCGTGATATCGAGGACAACTAAATTATCCTCTAACCATCATATCAACAAACCATTACACAAGATTTACTGTCAAAGATAAAACTATATGTAGGTCACAGTAACACGAAGTATAACTGACAGGGAAGTATCAAAAACACTGAGGTTTCAGAATATGTCAATCATGGCAATTTAATCTTACCCGAGGTATAGTATGACTTAAGTAATTGGCTTCATATCGTGTATCTCCGTGTAACGTAAACTACATTTAATTTGCATTGTGATAGCGATCATTCTATGATTTGCGAGGTAGGGCAATTCGTAGAAGTGATTATAACCTGTTTTTTTATCTATTAAGTACCCAGGTACTGCCATAGTAAAATCTCGCGTTTTGTATACATATTAAAAAAATGTTTACACGTTATTTTAAGCAAAACATAAATTCTAGCGGTTACCAAGGTCGGAACTGTAATGTGTGTGTAAAATGCTTTGCAGCTTATAGGATACTTAATAAGGCAGGTCTCTAAACTAACCGCTGGATTTCTTGTTTTGCTTCTAAAGACTGGTTTTAGCTTTGAGAATATCATATGATGCTCTAGCGCAACTAAAATTAAACTGCATAGTGCATTTTGTTATGTAACTAGCAACCAATAAATTACCTGTTCAGCAAAATAAACGATAAACTTGACAGATCATTAACTTTGACGGCAATGATTTAACTAGTGATATTTAATATATTTATGTGTTAATGTATTATTATTATTAGGATGTACATTTCTGTCTGCAAACTATCGACACCGCGGAAGCCTATAAGAGGAAAAAAGTAGACACACAGTTTGGTCAGTATAATAAATAGCTCCTGTAAGTGTCTTAGCCCATGTCATTTAAAGTCTACGACTAGTCTTATATGACGACGCCTGTTGCTGATTCATGGTTGTATCCACCTGACGAAGCCTGCGTAGCGGATTTGGATTTATCTATGTCTTACTTCTCTATATTTGGTTAATAAATGATTCTTTTTTTTTTAAAGTCTCGAACTAAAAACCTACCGCCCGTTCTTTGAAAATAATTGGGCATCATAATTAATGACCTTTATTTTTAATGATGCGATCTAGATGGGTTGACATTCGGACCGTGTATGGAGATGCGTTGACAGCGCAATAATTAAGTGTCGATGTCGTCAGGAGAGAAAAAAGTTACTTTTAGCACTAACTTATACCGAAAGTAGAGTTCGATATCCGACATTGCTTTGCCTCAGATTAGAGGTGTTCGAGATGTCGTAATGTTTGTCGAGTTTGTTACGGAACCAGTCTGTTCCCACGCGTGTATCGGAAGCGCTCACAATCGCACATCTCACCGTTAACTTGCTGTTTTTGGTTTACATAAACGAACGCCCTACCAAACAGCAAGATTAAGGCTACAATTGACCAGAACAGTATATTTTCCAGGTACTTAGTCTCTTGGTCTCTTTGTGCAGTCTGTAGAAGGTTTTGTAAACTTTTTCCTTTTGCCCTTTTAATGGTAATAAATACATTTGAGGCTAACAAACACCCTAAATTATTGTAATCGGTGATCAAGTGTGGAGGGTGTAAGAACTTATAATGCCAGTCCTTTGAAGTCGTTGATTTGATTTTGATTTATTTCAACTGACAGATACTGTTAGGTATTAACTTTACAAGAACAGCTCATTAATCCTCTGGTCTGGGTCATGAGCTATATAACATCTACGCCATACATCTTGTGACTCAGCACATTTCTGGTCAGCTGTAGTTTAGACAGCCTGCTTTTAGTATTTGTTTTGTATTGCAAATGAGAAGTTGTTGGTACTTCCCATTAGACCTAGAGTAACAATGACCACCGTTTGTAGTGTTTGCTGGTCAAACGCCACAAGAAGGTCGTCAGCACCCGTTAATGGACAGACCGTTACAACCATTCCACAAGGCATTTGTCACGCTATTGTACAAGTATGTTGACAGTATATTAACTCGGGCGATAGGTCGATACACACGGATGTGATTTGTTGTCATTGAACCATAGACAAAAGGAAAATTGAACTAAATGAATATTTCCTCGTATTTAAAAATCTAACCATAAATAAAAGAAAAGGGGTATGTGTGGGTTCAGGCGTTTTAAGAAAAAAAAATATACTGCATGTAATAATGGTATCGTGTTCACGTGACGAGAATTACAAGGAGTTGTTAACTCTGAGAAGCTTACACAGCAAACAGTAGGCTGGGTCTCGCTTGCCCAGCTAAAGGTGATCTTTTCTTTTCTAATGTTTTCCTAGTACTCTTAAATCGGCTGGTACAGTTGGTTGACCTGATGACCCTTAGTGTACTTATCAGAGACAAAACAATCAATAAAAGTACTTATTTGATAGATGTTTATTAGATTCACGAAGAAGGTTTTTTACATTGGAGTGCTAACAAGTTTCATAGAGAATACTTACTCACAGGCTATAGCCAAAATAGTTACTTTAAAAAAATTTTTGTCTGTTAAAAAGTAAACACACTTTTCATTTCTCATACTCTGAAAGTGGGTCATTGTTCATCTAAGTAGCGTGCTGTAAGTGGTCCATTTCTGCTCTAGAGCAGAAAAGTATTAAAAAAAATTGTATGGTGAATCGGAGTTAAATTGGGCAACGGCACTAACCTGTACAGCCACATAGTACAGATCCTATAATTGTTCAAATGCCTGACTGCTTACCATAAACAACCTCCTTAATTTGTTTGTTTTTTTTTTTGCCACAGTCGAAAGTAATTTCAATAGTTTGTGGCAGATAAAAAAAAGAGAAATTATGACAAGGACAACAAATCATATGTCTCTCTCTGTCGCTCTTATTTGTATATGACCATCGCGTTCAGTAGGTCTTATTATTTGATGTCGAGTCTAATTAGTCTGAGCGTAAGCCGATTATTTTTTTTATTAAAAATAAATGAAATAAAATGGTCCATACACAAGCACCATTAACGTCAGTCAACAGTTCCCGCCAAAATGTTTTTTTCACTGATTCAGAAAATGTTTGTGCATATTGTTATTGAATTTAACAAGTATTTCGCGTTGCAAATAACACAGTTCCTAGTTTTTAGATCATGTCAATATTGTTTTACATCTTGTCTTTTGTGAAAAATGAAACGAAAATGTGCATTTTTTATTTTTTTTGTCTACGAAGCTGGAGGTCCCGTGTTCGATTCCCGGTCAGGGCATTTATTTGTGTGATGAACACGTATAATTGTTGTGGGTGTTTTCTATGTAGATATGCATTTATCCATGTATGTATATCGTCGCGTTAGTACAAGCTTTGCTTGGTTTGGGTCTAGGTCGATTTTAGTGTAAGTTTGTCCACAAATATTTATTTATTTTTAAATATTTTACTTTCCTCGTATTCGAAATGAAAAGTAGAGTGTTTAACACGGGTGAAACCACCCATTTCAGCCTCGAACTATTGGCGCTCTAACTTCGTTCGAGCGCCAAAATATCTCGGCAGAAATGGGTGACTTTCAGCCCTTGGTTAACAATCTACTATAACATTTTAACATCATGGTTCGAACCAAGTTCGAACCTTTTAAATCGAACCGAATTAACTACCGAATATACTAATACCTTTTCACCTTTCGATCACGTTGGATCAGTCACTTATCTAACTAGGTGATGACTGATGACTGATGAGTCATAAGGCGAAAGGTCTATTTAAAAAGTTTTTACATTTAAGGCGTCACTTTTTTCCATGTATAAATTGAGGTCTTCTTTATTCATAAATTTCATAATAAATACTTCTGCGTAACCAACCTAAAACATTCTTGTCTCTACAGATTTTTCATGATTGATTTTCGTGATTTATGTATTGTAATATCTTTTTTTTTATACTTACTTAAGTAGTACCAACAGCTACTAAAAACTCCGAGTGAATCCAAATCAATAAAGGAACTCACAGATAGAATATCTTTCTCTCAAAATTTATAAGTCTGACCCTACCGGCGGTGATGCGCAACGTGTTAAAACATTTGGTTACTTAACTAATCCCATAATATTCTAAACAGTTAACCTGAACGTTAGCGAAAGGATTTTGAAAGTGAGCGTTAATGTTGCCTAATATGATGCGTGAGACCGAGATGAAAGCAATTGTTGATACACTACTTGCATTACAACATTCGCAGGTCAGTACTCTGTCTGCCGCGGCGCGGAATATGGCTGGGGATCAGATAAACTAGTGACGTAAGTCAAACCTGACCATTAATTCTTATCATTATCAATGTTACGTCAGATAAAAACAATGGCATTAGACAGATACTGCGCTTTAGATGTGGATTCGAGCTACGAAAGACTAATTTGCAACGAATTGAATTGAGCAGTTAGCGAGACTCGAGATTGAAACAAAGACATTTTTCACATTTTAAAGTGCATGTAATTGCTTTAGTTTCGCACAGTTATGTTTTGCTTCGGATGTTATGTTTGGTGTTGATGTAATGTATACGATTTGCATTCTTTAGTTATTTTGTGTATGTAGTATTGTAAATACTTATGTATAATAATATAATTAAAATAAAGTCAACAAGTACCTAGATCGGACACACGAGGTGACCGCCATGTGGGAATATGTTGAATCGACAATCATTGTCCCAATAGTCGTTTCTGCGAAAAGAGTCTCGACCAACATCTCAAAAGACTCTCGCTAGATGGCTGGTTCAAGTTACAGAAGGCGTACTCGTGGACACGGCGCGGATAGTCAGGTTCGTCTCTCTGTCATCCTAACCACCGGTAGCTTAGGTCCCGCCTCGCTGCCGGCAGCACCCTTTAGGTTTTTATAATGTTTTTATGTTTTGTAGGTAAGTGTATTTTCATACACTCAAGAGCAAAAATAATTGGTACAATTTGTATGGGAATCCAAAACAAAGTGTACCCATTATTTTTGCTCTTGAGTGTATTTTACTTTTTATAAAGTTATTGTTTTTACAATAACTTTATAAAAAGTAAAATACACTAACCACCAACCTAAGCCCTTAAATAGATAAAGTTAATAATATTATGTGTTTTCCGTCAAGTTTAAATTTTCTGGTTACGTATGTGATTATTAGGATAACGTGCCATTTTACTACTAACTGAATGAATCTGCATTGGAAAAGACAGTTGTAATTATGCACGTAATTACGGCTCTACATAATTACTATAAGGTGTACTATTTCTAGGGAACCCAGAAGGTCTATTTGACTAGAATTGTTAATATGATATCTGTATGACATTTTTGCATTCTCGACGTGTGATATAGCAGGTGAGAAATTCCATACCAGTATCATAAAGCCGTCCTCTCCCGGCGAAAAAAATATACAATGCCATTCTTTTGTTATCTGCCCTGGGATCCCAGGGACTGGTAGACGACGGGTTTCCGTCGAGGCATACAAACCTCTAGTCCAGCTAGTAAAGTAAAGCGTTGGAGAGTAAACGGTGTCGGGTAAGTGTGTCAAGTGCGCGCTTCGTCGCACCGGCGCGGCGTGACGCAACCGGAGAAAGAACCAGCTCCGGCGCAGGTGACATTGCACCCAACGGTAAGCTTCGCATAGAACAACCCACACGAAACGTATATAACGTTACGACGCAGTTACTTTAGGGTCCCGTACCCGAAGGATCCAAAATGGTACCCTATTGTTGTCACTCACGCGTCCGTCCGTCCGTCCGTCATCTTTCACAAAATATTTTTTAACTTCCCATTGATCTATAAACTTGATATTTGGTGCCAATGTTCATTATTACGTATATTTTAACAACAAATACTAATATATTGACAAGTCTGATAATTTTTATCTGAAAATTTCCTATTTTTCCTATTGAAACAAACTAAATTTTGCGGTTGGTTCGGAACCCTAAATGTGCGAAGTACGACACACGCTTAGCCGGTTTTTATGTGTAGGCATTGGCACACATTGACGGAATTACAAAGTAGTTTAGTAGTTAGTAAGTGTTCGATAATTTGTGACAAAATTCCATATGTTAAATAGCATATTAGAGTACCTTACAATTTCAACTATGCTTAACTACATCTAGAGATATTCTTAAGGAATAGAACCGGAAAGTTATTCGAATCAATCGATTAAATCGTTTTATAAAAAGGTACTAATTTCATGACTGTATTTGAAGTGAAGTTCGTAGAATTATTGTGAGTTTAACAATGCTTATTTGCGTCAGTAGTTATGTTTTTTTTTGGTCAGTGTTGCGAAACATACCTTCCAAATGTCATCTTTGTCTCAATCCAACCAAGCGAATATGACTACGTTTGATTAGTATAATGATAATATATTCTGGTTTCAATGTCTTAGATTAAAACCTAGTCTAGCCTATTGCGACTATCACTGCCGTCGTTATATCGTCGTGTTATGTCGTCGTTTCTCACGAAAGTTATGTCGGTCTATCTTGCTGACATTGGTTGGTAGAGCTCCCGTTACAAGTTCCATTACGAGTTGAACAATCCATTGTATACTTGTTATATTGACAAGTGGTTTGTTAGACATTTTATATTTGACGATCTCGTTAAAAATATTGCTTCGATCGTGATATGATAAGTGATCTAAAGAAGTATAGTTAATCTCTTTGACGAGGTTACTCTTGTCGATGTTGTTATCTCTTTAATAAACAAAGGAAGGTCGCCAATGTCAAACATGCCCTTTTATTTTCGGATCACTCTGCTTTTGCTTGATATTACAAGTGTTCTTTTATTAACACTCTTAGCGATATTGTGGTTCAGTCTTATGCAATTTTTGACATTATCAAAATGTAAGGTTTTAAAGCAGGTGTAGCATTTGTCCTATTACGTTTGTACTGCAAGTAGGTACTTACATAAATTACCGGGCGAGGTAAATTAGTAGGTAGCCTTTATTTAGTACCTAATAAATTACATTGCATTTACAAGACTAACCTTCTGTTACATAGCTACACTAATTATACTAAAATAGGTACAGAGGTTCACTTCAGTTGAAGGAATTTGATTGCACTTCTTAGCATTATGACTTATTTAAGTGTCTATCCAAGTTTATATTCTGACCTATTATTCTATAATTGATATGTCATTTATTAATCGAACAACTAAAAAAAGGGACATTGCAATAAAAAAAACTAAAAACTAAAAGCTACTTATAAATCAAAAATATCTTCTAAATCAGTGCCGATGGGGAGTGTGCCCAGAAGGCTGGCCGCATTGCCACGCTATATTATTCTTTTAAATTCGAATGTATAAATATGTACGAACAATTCGAGTGGCGTCACGAGAATGTATCCGGTAATTAATGACTAATGAGTACCTAGATAATTAATAGTTGACAAGCTAAGAGGAAATTGCCTACGGTGGTATGGACATGTTATGCGGAAGGATCAATGTTATGTGACACGAAAAGTATTAGGTTTGTATGTAAGGTAAGGTATGTAAGAAAAGTGTTAGACAAATGAGAAGATTGTATTGCGTGAAAGACGACATGTACAGGAATTACGGGGGTGATGAAATGATAAGTGTTAGAGAGATATGGAAGAAAAAAACATGCTGCACGGAATCCAAGCAAATGGTGTAAGGACGAGCGAATGTATCGATAATGTATCATTTTAAAGTCTCTTTACTTGACTCTTATGATGCTAGAATTTCAGGTTATGGCAGGGGGGTCTCACTTCGTCACTTCGCCGCGCATTCAGTGGCTGCCGCGCATTGCTACCGGACCGGACAGTCGCGTAGTCGCGTCATTCGCTTGGTGTGGTCAAAGTTTGTTATTATAATTTAGGGTTATAAATTGGGGATTTGTTAACAGTGGGACTTCTGTACCACCATAGAGCTAGTATTATATTAGCCTTAGTGGTGTGTACAAACTTACAAGTTGCCTCTGAGCAGGTTGAGGCTGTAGTCGAAGGCAGAGGTCCGGCCGGGCCCTGACAGGTACAGCGCGCACTCGTTGTCGTCCGCCGCGGCTGACAGCGCCGTCAGCGCTGTTGTGTGCGCGCACCATAGCGCTAATATTAGCGCCCTGAAAAAAAAGCACTATTTAGTTAGGCGCTACACTGAGAAATTTGGAGACTTTGAAACGCTGTCCTGCCCAGACTAGCAAACAGTAGGGGCTGATTTTCAGATATATGATTCTTGACTATATGATTGTGGGACTGACAATAGCGAAACATGATTGCTTAAAATTTTGTCTATAGAAAATAAATCCAAAGTCGAGTCTATATTTTCCTTTTTTTCCTCAGCCTACTAAAACAACGCATTATTAAAAGACACGATTAAGTTAATATGATGGTATTTTACCTCATCTAGGTACTGACAAGAGGAAATTTAATAAACCTGCACACAGTCAGATATTTAACGAGATTTGTCTAAAAAGCCATTCTCGGTGAGGGTTGCAAATAAGTAATTCGTATCCCGCTCCCGGAGGACCGTACTCGTATAAGATAATTTTAGCTCGGAAATCATCCACTAAGAAGGTACGCTAAATCGCGGGAATAAATAATGTACCCTACATCACAACTAGGTATACGTTAACGTTATCTGTATAGAGTGCGCTAGTCCCGCATTTTTTAGCCAAGTCCCGCAATTCTACAACAAATGTCCCGCAAATCGGAGCGCACAAGTTGGCAACCCTACTTACAAAGCACGGGAGCGCTCAATTAGTAACCAATCAAAGCGGTCACCCATCCAAACTCTGACCCCGGCCGACGTTGCTTATCCTCGCATACCGCACGCAGCACGCGGGCGCCGCTCTAGGTTGCGCTCCTTGACATAAGCTATAAAATGGTTTAGATATTTGTCGTTAAATTATGTAGTAAATAAGTACATGTTATAAGTAATTAAAATTTAAAGACATTATAAAGTACATGAGGTCTATTTTTTGCTGACAGCATGTGCATCAGATTTAATTATTATTTATTAAATGCCGTTGAATTGAATGGGGGCATTCCATTTAAACTACCAATCGTTTTAAATAATATATATATATATATATATATATATATTGCAGAATTTGCAGACATGTCGACTCATAGCGGTATTTTATTAATTATCATTTTATAATCAAATTTATTTTATAAAAAAAACATGTTGTTGTGGGTGGCTTAGAAATGTATTTAATAATTTTGGTTAAAAAGTTTTATTCTAGTTTAATAAACAATACAGACTTAAATTGACTTTGAATTGGTTATAAGCGATAAATCTGAATAAAAATTGAAATTATATTAAACTACCTATCCATGTTTCTTCCCTGGGTTGATACCTTTTTTTTTTAACTATTGTAAAACAGACCGTATCGATCTTTTAACGAGACAAGTGCAAATGTCTTCGTCATCCAGATTCCAGATGCATTAAAACACAAATCGTGCATTTGTACATTGAATACCGTTTATTCGTACATCGCACAGGTATGTTAATGTCTGTCATTGGAGTGGATGGGCTCAGAGTCATTCATTATAAACGTGCGCGAATGGTAAGGTATCGCATTTAACAAATAAAAGTTAGGTACTTGTAAAGAGTAATGAACATGTTACAGATGAAGAGCGATGTAAATTAGGTACTATTCACGTTGAAAATATTGAATACGAAGTAAATTATTTTATATCATTTGGAGGTAGCTTATTATCATGTTCGAAATAACAATAGTAACTAGGAGAGTTTTTTTACCTACCGTTCACTAAAAATTGGGTGCCTATAATATATACGCTATATTAGTTATACGATATACATACGAGTATCTCATCTAATCTATCCAATTCAATTTATGTCACAAAGCTGTCCAATAAAAATACATACGTTACACTAGATAAATATTATTATCTACATCATTAGTGGGATAAAAAACCAAGAATGAGAATTGCTCGTATTTAATTAAACGTAACGATAATAAAGCATTCATCAATTCAGCACTCACCGTTCATAACGACACCGGCGACTCAGTTTTTTATTCGAATGAAATGCAACTCTTGTACTTAAGGTTAAACTGACACCGCACTGGCCGAAATGTCAAAATACGACATTTTGACATTTAGGTATTGCTCATGCCTCAACTCAAATCAAGCGGTAAGGCTCACCAATTTATCCTTAATGAGTTCAAGTTCTTTTTGCATTGAAATAGAAGCTATTATTGCATGCTACGTTACGTGGATATATCAGTGGGTTAGTGAGCAACTTTTTATCCCGCACGCGTCTAGAATCTAGATCAATTTATAGGTACCTACGTCTATGTAGGTTTCAAAATCGGTTCGCAACATGTGTGCGTTGTTAAGTAAGTGTAAGTAGAGCACCTGCGGGCTTGAGCTTATGCTCAGTTTCGCAAGCTCGCAGCTTTTACCTAAGCTCGTACGTACCAATCATGCTGCTAATAGGCCCATGAGGTTTAGTGACGCGGCCACTTATCTTTGTTTAACGATCGATACGTGGAGACACTATCAAGCTTGCAAATGGGTGATACAAAGTAGGCAACGTAATGTGTGTGCGAAATTAGTTTTAGTAATTTTTCATCATTGACTATTAAAGTTCTATCAAAATGTTGGTAAACTATGAAAGGATTTTGGGGTTCTGATTTACAATGAAATTTTTTTCCCATGAAACCAACCACGAAATCGTGAAAAAGAAGACCCTTTAGAAGATTAAGAGTCAACTGTTAGATAATTCAGACATATTGAGAGTTAAAAGTATGAATTGGCTGGTTTTATTTGCGTTTCTTCATTTTTGTTATACCTGATCACGATCCTGAAAATAGAGATATACCGCGTTCCTCAGATTATATAGAAGATACTTAATAACATTCCAGTTAAATACATATAACAGTATTACAGCAAAGTAAAATTCTCATCACGTTGTGACCGATCGTTACATTTTATTCGAAGAGAAGGCCTTATACGTGGTGTTTTACGATATGTTTGAATATAAATGGTTATTTGGAAAAAACGCTTAATACAAATTAAAATACCTAGACCGATTGCTCCATTTCCACGTTTAATAGATTTACGATTAGCAATAAAATGTTCCGTGCATAGATTACTTATCAGACATGTAGACATGTAGGTAATCAGACCAAGCAGACAACAAACTGGCTGTGAATGTGTCTTTATGTGCCATTATTTCGCATTCATGTTCAATGCAAACTTAAGGCCTACACACACGAGACCTACTACTAGTCGGTGCGTCTGTGCAAATTATTATTATTGTTTTATATTCAATGTTCTTTCGTTTTTGTTACAATTTATTACTGTGTGTGCTCATAGTTTTGTTTTTATCCGTGTAGTGTTACCCGCCGTGCCATCACCAAATGGGCCCTACGGAAGACCAGCGCCGGCTGCAATGCCGGCATTATGCTGAGTTGGGTCCATTTCGTGACACGGTTTTATAGTATATAATTGTGTTTGTCCTTTTTTATCACGAATAAATATTTGAACTTTGAACTTTGATTATATAAATCAATGCCTAATAATTATTACATATTTATTTGATTACAATGATAACTGAATGAATAAATTAAATGTTGAATGATTGGCCGTTCATTATTTCAATAAACTAGTGAAAATATCGAGTAATGTTTATTGTTAATCAAGCTGTCGGCGACTCAGCAGAGTAATGAAGCGGTTTGCTTAATATGTAGATAAATGCCTAACACCTGCCACAGTCGTGAACTCGTGACTCATATTAGGTACCTACATATTCCAGATTTATGATTTAAATTAAGTTGTTTAGCTAATTTAAGAAAGCAGCGCATTAATAAAGTAGTTAGAGTGATAAGCACAAGACATTATCCCTCTATACTGGTCATCTGTAGTAAATATATAGGTATAGCAGACTCCGAAGTGCAGTAAATAGATTGAAGTTTACTACGGGTCATCACTGGAAGTAAAACACTTTTATATGACCGACCTTCAACAATCTTCTAGCCCGGGGATAAAAAGCGCAGTCTTGCCCATCACAATTAAAGTTACATAAACATAATCACCGGTCCAGTGACCGTCGATCTGTTGCGTGAGCGCTGACTGGTTGGTGCGACGAGATCGACCTACGACCTGACCTTATGAAGTAATTCGAATATAACCATAGTAGGTCTAAAAACTCTAAAACATCATTTAGTATGCGTGTCTTTTCTGCGGAGTGCGGACACAGGGCGTCATCTACCGGTGATGGATATCTCCGGGCACATAACGAAAGAATGCTGTTGTTTTTTTTCGCTGGGAGTGGATGGGTTTTAAAGTAGATAGTGAAAGTTTTAAGTCCCTTTAAGTCCTAATTCTGTTGCTGGGTATATGTATATACAGGTATGAAAAGTGACTTGGCGGATCGATGTTACAGTTTCAACTGACTGTCATTGAGCAGAAGGGTGCGGTTTTGGTGGGTTAATCTTCTTTACCATAACGTAACATAAACGCATTAGGTCTCCGTAATATCTTCCATATCGATTAACTCATAGGAAATATTAATAACCATCGCCTATTGGCATTTAAGATGTGTTAATGAAAAACTCACTAAAGCATTGCCGCGGGGTAGAAAGCCTGTACATTAATGATACATTTTAAACTATTAAAGACTACCTGATGTCCAATAAAAAACCGTTAAACGCTTTCTTAATGGAGCGTTTTTTCTTTTGCAATACACGGTTCATTTAGGAATCAAATTACACGCATTAAGTTGAGCTTTTATTCGGTATCAGCAAAAGTAGGCAAATATAACGTTCCACATTATTACTCCTACAGTAATGAAAGTGTGTCAATAATTAACTTTATAAACATTAACACAGATGAACCCGCCGATTTCGGCCTCGAAATACTCTAGAGCCAAAGTATATTAGCGTATGGCCCCGGCCTATTAAACTGTAAAAAGAACTTTGTATCCTAGGGTCGGAAACGCGATTTTCCATCACACTATCTACACACGAAAATCGAACTTTCCGCACAGGAGAGATGAAGGGATGAAAAATTTCTTTTCTAGCATAAGATACTTATGTCGTTTGCTTTCACTGTATATGGTAGTTTCGTCTCCGTTGGAAGGATTCTCGGCGACTTTCCTTCTTACGCAATATGACGAATGCTTGGATGGCAGATTCCGCGGTTCCGCACCTTACACGGACCACGGACCCGTTTGTTGTGAACTATACACGTCTGGTTCTCGAATGTCGTTGACGGATACAGATTAATTATTACAGACAGTTCAGTTTATAATTACGTGTATATTTAGCAAAAGCAAAATAAAAATATGATTGATACATATTATTTACCAACTAGATAGAACTGATAATAGTTAAATGTTTTTGCTTGTAAATATTGGATATACCTCAAGAAAAAACAATAAAAAAAAATAAAAAATACAAAAAACATTTCTCCAGGTTATGGGCTAATAGAAAAATAAGCATATACTGACCAAAATCATAAGTGTAGTGCAAACCCAAGCGAAGAAAAACTTGCACAAAGTTTGCATGGAGAGAGCTTGCCTTATAAACTTATTAACAAAATTATAAATTTTATTACAATGGTGATTTTTTTTGGCCATATAAAAGTAATACATTATATTACTACCTTTTGCCCGCGACTTTAACTGCGTAGAATTCGTTCATCGTGTTAGAATTTAATATACGTGTTGGTTTGTCTATCGTTTGGTTCCTATTCTCCACTCAATTGCTCAAAGGTAAACTGGAAGAGGTCCCTTAGAGGGATAAGTTCACCTTTGTACATGTATAATCAGTTTTGTCCGTATTTTTTATCTTTGTGTTGTGTACCATAAAGTATTTACATACAAACATTAGTATAAAATTAAAATTGAATTTTGAGTTGCATAATGAATGCCCTGTATAGATTGTTATTCTGTGTTGGTCAGGCAGAGACGCGCATGTTTCGGGCGGTTGCGCAAGCGCCGGTCAACAGTCGAGATGCGCCCGAGTTGCGTCACTGCTGTCGTCGATTGTAATATACTTAATTCGCGATTGTTGAGCCGTTGCAGACTGGGAAAATGGGTGAACGGAAATTATTTATCTAAAGTTGAGCTAAGCGTGTAATGATTTTTTAAACCGTGAACAATGACACCTCATATTCTATTTTATTTATCGTATGGCAATTATTTCGAACCGTGAGATTTTCGAGAAGACATTACGGTTGCCAGTTTTGTTGCACTTTAGTACCTACCACCCAGGGGTCACGTGAATAGTTAGCGTCATATAGTACCTATGTAGCAGCTATAGTGACCAAATATCAGTAGTTCGGTACACCGTACAAAATATCCCATCAAAAACATTACATGTAAAAAGATGCAAGTCTCGGAACACAGTTCTTCTACAACAAAAAAGTAATGATATGTAATGTTAAACCAAGTCAGTTATATTTTAGTCAATAGCACCGGAGGGGTGTCCACAGAACAAGATTTCCACCGACTTGCATCGGCATTACTTTATTTTTTTAAATATATAGAATGATTCAACACCACAGGTGGGATGGTGTTGAATTTTTCAATTTTCACTTTGATTAAAAAATTAAAAAATTGAGATTTTCGCTAGCGGACGCATCCGCTTAACAAACATATATAGAATGACTTGGCCAGTGTCCAATTCTCGTGTTCGTTCTGCTACGTATTGCAACATTGAAAATACATGCATTTCGTAATTAACTTTAAACTGGTAACCTTGAGTTTGGTAACTCGCTTGTATAAATTATTAAAATTCCTTAAAAATATGCTTCTTGGACGTAAACAATTTCCCAACTGTTTTGTTGATGCACCGACTACATGTTGTTTTTTCGCATAAATAGCGATTTGGGCCAGGTAAAAGTAAAAAAAAAACCGGCCAAGTGCGTGTCGGGCCACGCGCAAGGTAGGGTTCCGTAGTCGTCCACCCGTTACATTATGTGGACTAAAAAGTACGCAAACTTATATTGACTATGTTTTTGACAGAATTAACAACATTATCTAAGGTATCAATGGAAATTGTACGAAAGTTTGCTTTTGCAAAGTACATTTCTGAAGTTCCACTATTACTCGTTAACTAGGAATGTCTACTTAGCTGTGATAGTTTTCCTTTTAAATTCATTGTATATACTACTACCATGATTTTTTTCACATGCCTAGTAGCCACCGTTTAGCTAGCAGGGGGGGGGGACACTTGACCATAACAAAAATTATCACTTCAAAGCTTAATATAACGCCAACCTATTCTTTAATCAAAAAATGCTTTTAGAAACCTTATAATATTTTTAAAAGAGCTATCCAACGATATCCCACACGATGAGGTTTGGCACAAAAAAAAAATTGCACCACCACTTTACATGTATGGGGAGGTACCCTAAAAAAAATTTTTTTTAAAGATTTTATTCTACCGTTTTCTCCGCGTCATCGATATGTATACTCATGCCAAATTACAGCTTTCTAGTACTAACGGTTACTGAGAAAAACGGGGGTCGGACGGACGGACGGACGGACGGACATGGCGAAACTATAAGGGTTCCTTGTTTACTACGGAACCCTAAAAATACCAGTGATATTATATCCTTCATTGAAAACAATCTATGTAACTATGTATTGGTGTTGTCTCTTCCATTTGATATTATACTTTAAATCGAATGTAATAGAATTTCTATTTACATACAAATGTCAAAAAATCGTATTGCACTCTTGGAAGAAGAGCATATAATGTCATTGTAAAAGTAATCATTGCACTTTAGATTTATTGTTTTATTCTTGATCTTCTCCTCAATATGCGAAAGTTTTTATAAATATTTAGGATGAGGAAGGATAAATAGTTTTTTTTTCCTTTAAGTCATTGGACTTAAAGCTATTGAGCCCTTAAGTTTCTTTAACACGACTCCCCAAACCAAAATCCACCACCACTACTACTACCGCTGTCTATCTACAAACGGCATCTGTATATGAAACACGGATTTATTATTGTTATTTTTTATGTTTCAGTCTAACAGTCAATGATTTATACGTATTGCAATTTGTACCTAATAATTACGGACTCAAGTCCACAAATTTCGGTACGCTATGGCATTGGAGCATAGATGATCCAGCGCAACGTAATCGGGCAAATACGACGGATATAATCAATCACAAATAATCATTGTTATGCTCTCGCTTTCAGCTTAGAACGGCATTCATCGTGGTTTATTTAAATATTACGAGTAAGATTTATTTCAACACGATACAACGTAACATTTGTCTGAAACTGAAACTCATTCATGCGTGTCATGGTGACGGAGCCTCTTCGATTGCACCAAAGCAAAGAGAGATTCTATTCATATAGGTACAGTCAAGGGCATAAATATATATACACTTTTGGACCTTATTTCAATGGAATAAGGTGAAAAAGTGTATACATATTGGTGCCCTTGACTGTACATTTATATATAACAACTATACTCTATATTTTTTTAAATCCTATACAAGTTCTATATGCAAGAATTGGCAGGAAACAAATGAACGTGCCATACATTTTACTATGGCATTAACTTTATAGACGAAAAAACAGACTATAGCGTGTAAATTCTAACCTAAAACCGTTATGCGTGTGTGTTCACAGGCAGAGCTAGAAAAGCTAATTCTTTTGTAGAAATTAAACAGGGAAAATGGAAAACAACTAGATGATACTCGTAGATTTATTCTCATAAATATAGAATGCAAGCTTGACCAACTACTGATAAAACCTGCTTTATTTATGCCTGTTTAACCCTCCTTTCATATATTAATTTTAGCGTCTTGGTCAACAAAAAGGCTTGGTCACACAGCGACCAGCTTGCGCGATGCGTTAAGTCAGAAATCAGAAATATTTATTTGTTACGATTTCAAAGTTGTTTCTTAAAATATTTATGGTACAGTTACAGGTACACTTAGCCTACAAGCAGGCGTGCAAATTATTGAAAATATACATGTCCAATATCAATGATTAAAAATTACAATAGCTTATTACAAGGAAAAAAATGAAATAATTTGGAATAACACTATATACTAGGTCTCAATCATGTAATAATACTAGGTCTCAATCATGTAATATTTATAAACACAATGATTGTGACCAATAAAACTAGTGCCTATGCCAAATCTTGGGATTAGGTAGCGGGCCCCAGGCATCCTTCAGGATGCAACTGTACTGGGATAACGCTAGGAGGATGATGATTGTGACCAATAAACTATTTTTCATAATTAATAAGTGAAAAATATAGAGACAGATAATTTGAGGGACGAAACCGGTGCCGAGAATTACATAATTGACAATATTTCATAATTTCCAAAAGTCTTAATTCGAAAACTATTTCGGTAAAAACGTGTGAAGTACACAAAAAACATTTTTTTAGATTTTTTTCTCCGTTAATTTTGGAAAAAATCGCAAATTACTGCAAACCGAAAGTTGACGTCATCTTCCTCGCTGCATTCAGGGAGACCTTAGTACGGAGTACAGACAATCGCTGCTCTGGAGTGGCTCTGGATTCTTGTTGGGAAGATGACGTCATATTTTACTTACGCCCTTTTGGAATGACCTACTTTTCAACGTGTTTTTTTTGTATGAAATAATGAGTTAAATTGAAAAAGAAAAAATACGAGTGGCTTAAATTTTTACCTATTTTCTAACTAGTTCATAAAATAAAGTAGTTAAAAATATGAAATGTTGTCAATTATAATGAACTGTGTCCTAAGTAGGCTTTCACGCTATAAAAACAGCGGTCCAGGAGCCAGTTGGTGAGATGAAGTAGAAATACGTTACGAGTTCGCGATAGCTGCGCACCGGATAGTACGGTCAGCGGGGTAGTCACGTAACTTTACGGACGTACTGTAGGCATATTTTAATGTCATTTTTAGCATGGGATTTGACATTTAAGGTACAAACACACTAGACCGTTCCGTGTCCGGGCAGGCCCGTTTTCTAATACAGGACGCGCGACGGCCGTCGATTTTTTGTACTAGAAAACGAGCCGGCCCGGACACGGAACGGTCTAGTGTGTTTGTACCTTTAGATCTACCTTACGAACGGTCGAAAACGTTCCGTAATCGCGCCCCAGGTTAGCGACGCGGCACAGGCTGCGCGACGCGACGCGAGCGGGACGTTATGGGATCGTCCTAATACACACGCGACTACGCGATGATCGCGCGACTACAACTTAGAATATTTACTAGTAAAAGTCGCGAATTCGCGCGATAATCGCGTAGTCGCGTTTGTTTTAGGACGATCCCTTTAGGAAACCTATTCGAGTTCAATATATTCGCGAATTTCAATTGCGCGATCGCGCGACGCGCGATCATCGCGTTGTATTAGGACGATCCCTATCATAGATTCCGGCGCGCTTGCGTCGCGTAAGCTGTGTGACCAAGCCTTAACTCGACCGAAGCAATTAATGATTGCATCCTTTGCGCGTTGCACTCAATTTGCAATTGTTGCAATTAGATTTATGAAGTGAGTGTTATATCACATAATATGTTACCTCAGCGTTACAATGCAACGCCTGTAAATGAACATACCTTGTCTTTAGCAAAAACGTGATGCAATAATTATTTAGCAAAATAATTTAACTGAATATTGCAACAGTTTAGCCGAGTTGGTAGCGAAAGCGATGCTATGAAGAAGACGGCAGGTCCCGGGTTCGAATCACGCTAAGGTAGCTTATTATGACCTATACTATGGCTTATTTTCACTGATCGTTAGCCCGCATTTGTTTTAAAATAACTATTTTAATTGGGTCCGGTAACCATAAAACGTGTAACCTACTTGCTAAGTAAATGTATTTAAATTATTTAATTGTGTAAATTAGGAGCGCTTGTGGCCCAGCGGCGCCTGCATACCGCTTGTGGTATCTAAGGTTAAGCAACAACGTGGGCAGCGGTCAGGACTTGGATGGGTGACCGCTTTGAGTGGTTGCTAACTGAGCGCTCCCGTGCTTTGGAAGGCACGTTAAGCCGTTGATCCCGGTTGCTGTCTATGGCAGCACTCGTTAAGCCAAGTTGGAGGCCTTCGGGCGGCTTGAGAACTTCTAACAGTCAAGTTGCCCACTCACTTGACAAAGCCTAATCCCAATAAGTTCTAGTTTCCCTTCGGGGTTGGAAGGTCAGATGGCAGTCGCTTTCGTAAAAACTAGTGCCTACGCCAAATCTTGGGATTAGGTAGCGGACCCCAGGCATCCTTCAGGATGATGATGAATTGTGTAAATTACAGAGATTATATCAAATATTTACGAGCCCTCCTTAATGTGTTTGATCAGTCTGGTCACTCTACATGAGAAAAAAATATTATGTAGATGGATATCTATAAAATACAGTGTGAAAGCGGAGGTGAAAAGTCACTTTTTCCGATTCCATGGTTTGTTGGCCTTTTAAAGCAATATTTGGTCCATCTAATAACACCAGTTAATGTTATTGACGAAACATGTTTTCCGATATGTCTAATGTAGGGCTTTTCGTGTGAGCTCATAGATACTATTAAAATGTGGTAACTTCATTAGCATATCTACTCGTAAATATACATACCAAAAAACGATAATATTTAAATATACCACAGTATAATTACTGTTATACATATTAATTTGCCACACTATGTTAAGTTATTTCAATAAAATGTTAATTAAGTACCGTTAATACTTATTATGTTGTGCAAGAGTCATTAATGTATAATTATAAAATTAAGACGTATATTGAGCATTTAAATTGGTAATTGTGAAACTGATTTCATGTAAATAGCTGTTGCTACGCGCTACGCTCCGTAGCGGCGCGCGTAGCCTCTACGCGTGTAATTTTGTTCTACATACAAAAGAGTTCAACGAGAGGGTGAATTCTTACATACTGTTTTTTAATATTATAGTGTATACATGTTTATTTACATAATAACGTAATTATCTGCGATAAGTTTGTTTACTTAATATAAATTAAACCTTATAATTGTTTGACATTAATGAAGAATAAAAACTATCATTAATTATTAAACTACAGAAACAAAATTGTATTAATAATGTATAACATAAAATTGAATTATAAATAAAACATAATTAATACAATAAAAAAAAAGAAATACCTTGTAATCATTTTCGTATCCCACACCCGCCACATTATCTTGAGCACAACACTATATCTGTCAGCATAGATCACTAGTTCACGAAACTAATATTTTTATTTAATGAATAGCGCGTCTCGTGCTCCGCGGTGTGCGCCGGGGCGAGCACTGAGCTGCGCGGACGGCGGCGCGCGGAGAAGCCTGCGTGAAAGTCGCAACCCTCGCCGCTTCCGCTTGACGGCGAAGCTCCGCGACCTTCACGGCGATGCTGAAAGACGGCGCAAGCGCAAGTAAGCGTACGATTTTCATATAGTTAACTCGGGTTACTCCCTTATTCATAATACTACTTACTCCGCTGGCTCAGCGACCCAAAGTGTGTCTTGGCCTCCAATACGAGTGCACGCCATTGATCCCGGTCTTGTCCTAGATCTTTCCACGACTCAGCTTGAAGATCACGTAGGTCAAACATCACAACGTCAGCCCAGCGGTATCTGGGGCGACCGACCGGCCGTCTCCCTGTCGGTTTACCCTGGTAGGCTCTTTTGACAGCACGGTCATCACCCATTCTTTCCAGATGATCAAGCCAGCGAAGTCGGTGCGCTTTCGTTAGTCCCTTATTCATAAATTCATTTTGCTTAACAGAATGCCTTTTTGCTTAACATTATGCTTAACAAAACTCGGCTATAGTATGGTTGACGAAATATAAGTTGCACCGATTCGCCATACAAGTTGTTCGAGGAATCGGTGCAGCTTATATTTCGTCAACTATACTTTTATCTCACGAGCGCGGGTTGGCCATTGTTGTAGTTGTGACTTGTGACGCATACGAACACATAGACAACGTGGTCTCATATCTACTTATTACTTATTACTTTGTGTTGTGTATCTTTTGTTATGTGTTACTAACATATATGGATGTACTCCGAAATAAATATACAAATATAAATATAATATATATCTCCTACGCTGACGTACACATAGACAATGTGCATGTATAGCTCAACACACAACCATGGCTCACCCGCGCTCATGACATAAAAGTACTGTAACTAAAATAATGCTTTATCCCTTTCCCGCAAAAAAATACTATAACAAACAGTAATATACAATACATGTTTTTTTTATACAACGTCGGTGGCAAACAAGCGTACGGGCCACCTGATAGTAAGCGGATGCCACAGCCTACAGACGCTCGCAAATCCAAAAGAGTCACGTGCGCGTTGACGACCCTTTATACAATTTGAGGATTCACTGTGTTGACAGCAGAAAGGACAAATTTAGATTCCTCGCTCAGTACAGCACAGTGCATCCTCGGGAGCTCTGGCAACCTTGCTCACCTCCACGAACACAACACTACATACCTGTATAGTAAATAATGTTATTATGGCTGTGGTCTTCTGCAAGGCTTAGGTACTTTCCCCAGTTGGGCTGCTCCAAATTCGAGCAAGATCACCTTTTGCTGTGCCCTACCTCTCAGATATACATAACGTAATTCTTATATAACCCTGCACTAATTTTAAAATATGACCTTTGCTCATTCTCAACCTTAGGCGAAAGCAAAAAGCATGATGATGCTCGTCAATTAATCGCTTATCGGATTGCGCAAGCGGCGAGCAACGTCCGCCGTGACGCAACGGCTGCAGCGGGCGCGCGAAGAGCACTTTGACAAAGATCACACCTTCCTATATGAGAAACCGTGCCATATAAAATTTAATACTAAACCGCGGTAATAAAGTGTAAATTTGATTTAGCAAATTGTGTCACATAGGAGGTATTCGGCCAATGTGTTTATTATTTGGCATCTTTGATGTAAAATGTAACACTTCTTTACGGGTTAAGATATACCGCGCGAGTTGTGTTTGGATTGAATTGGGTGCAGTTAAACTCAGTGTTTGTTGCCGATGCGCACCCGATACACCGAGTCACATATCCGAGGGCTGAGCAATGAAGACGCAAGTTAGGCGTCAAAATTGCTTAGTATGCAGTCATAGAAAACCGTACCTTTTGTCTCAATCAATATAATCGTCTTGTCATAATCAATCCATACTAATATACTAATAATATTATAAATGCGAAAGTGTGTCTGTCTGTCTGTTACCTCTTCACGCTTAAACCGCTGAATCGATTTACATGAAATTTGGTATAGAGATAGATTGATTCCTGGGGAAGGACATAGGATACTTTGTATCCCGGAAATTATGCATTAAGGGGGTGGAAGTTTGTATGAAAGAGCGATGAGTAGGTAAGCGCCTGATATAAGTAAACAGCAATTACTTCAATTTTATCGCGATACACGAGTTCCACGCGTATAACTAGTATAATATAAAAAGGTATATGTTTCAGTTTCCTTGATTATTTGTACGAAATGTTGAAATGGGTGTGGACGATATTTTTTACTGGTACATTTTTTGGAGTCAAATAACAGATTACAAGTTAAATTATTTAGTGGATATTAAACATAGGTAGTATACCCTTAGTATACCTGTCAAACAAGTGAGCTTTGTATTTAAGTGAGCAGACTAAAACACGATTAAATATGATTAAATCACGTAAACAGAGTGCCAATAACAAAAATAAAATGGTTCGATTAATTGAGCAACACCATTATTAAAAAAGTATTTTTGAAGTAGGTTTGCCCTAAGACGATTTTAATAACATGTTATTTCATATGAAATTAGTTTGTGTATATATTTCGTTTTGATCCACATTAAATGCCGCTTCTTTCTCACATTGTTATATTAATAAGTTCAAATACATTTAAATTCATCGAGCGCTAGGTGCTTGCTAATAAGATCAAACTTTACATATTTTATCATCCATCTGATTGCAACGAGTAGCAATGATTCGCAATGCTACAATTTTGCAGGTTGCATAATCTAAAGAGCTTGAGAAGATCCGACAAATTGTAAAGCAATGAGCATCATCTTGTTTAAGACCTTGTTTTTAACTTTCTCTGAAGAGCAGTTACTAACGCCATTTTTTTTAATTATTTATTTATCAATCATAAGTGCAAAAAAGTCTTGTATAACTTTATTTAAATTTATATGACTTTTTGTTGCATCATTCGTAAGGATCTGATTTTTTGCACCATCTGCATTCGAAACACGTGGATGAAATCCACAGATGCAGCCTAAAAACATAAAAAAGCTTTGAAAGTTTAAATAAAAATAAAAAAGCTTACTTATCAAAAACATTTGTGTTAAGGTTTAGGTATGATGTTTTAATATATAAACTGATTAAATCAACTATACTTTGTTAGTATTAAAACAAGACTTATTAATCTTATTATATCAACTTGGCCTGCTTCACATCGTTCCAGATCTCAGGTCAACATCTCACCTCACGTCACAAATATACGTCATGGATGTTGTAAACCGAAAGACGTCTTCATTTTGTCAAATACAGTCATTATGAATGTATGAATAATTGAATGACAAGTTCACCTAGTGGCAGTGTCATGATTGAAGGTCGTATCGTCGCGAAGGCGGGGGAGTAGATTCTGATGTGATGTAACTTACAACTCCGAGCGGCTTTTCATTATGCAAATAAGTATATCGATGAATAAACAATTCATTGGCTACGTATAAGACTAAGCCCCTTAAAAGATTACATATGCTTTACATTATTGTTACATTACATTGTTTAGTAAACTACCGCCTTGTTTCTTTTAAGTCAACGTGAGCTAAACAATTTATCCTTGACTACAGCTCGTGATAAATAAGTTAGCTCAATTAACTAGAGCTGAGCGTTTTTTTCAATAAGCGTTTCGTAAAACGCTTTCGCTTACAGTAACGGAATAACAGCTTCTTATGAGAACAAAAAACAGTTTTTATAAAAACGACCACCAAAGCTGCAGTGCAACGCAACAATGAAACTACACTACATAAAAATAGAAACGAAACGCAAAACTGACATAACTCAAACTATAACCTATAATTTTCATTGACGATCGAAACGACGAAACGAAACAAAACTTAGCTTTGTTCGGGTGGGCGCGCTTTGTGCCAAAAACGTTTTGTATTGATGATTGACAAAAATGCGCTCTATTCGCAAGAAGTTAAGGCTTAATTTTGAAAATTCATTCATAAATATTTCTTTCGTTCGTTTCGTTTTGTCGGGCGCCGCAGTGAAAAAAAACTAGTTACTTTTGAAACTGTTTCCAGATAATGAAAAGCTGTTACGTTTCGTTACACTTAAAAGTCGCAACGACCCAGCTCTACAATTAACTGCGGTTTCCCTTAGAATGAGTTTTAGCCACGGAGTCCTACAAACATGTATTACGTTTAAATGAAACAATGTATTGTATATACGTAATATGTACCTACGTTTTGAACGACTTTCAAAATGGAGGAAGTTTAATTTTTTAAAGTGGAGCACCAATTTATTTACAGATGTTAATTTGTAAGATATGAATCTCATAATGATATTTGAACTCCCCATGATCATGACACAATAGCTTAACATTATAATATTGAGAATAAGAACGTGTTAGTTTCTCATATCACGTTGGTTTGTTCACATAAAGATTGCCATGTTCTAGTTTCGTGGTTCGCAGGAGGGTCAAGTGGAAGAGTGGAACACATCAATAAACGATTAAGTTGAATTATGTTGAAATGTATCAAACAAGTGCGCGTTAGCACTTCTCCTTGGGCAAGGAAATGTCGTAATCATAGAATTTATACTCGCTAATAAATAACATCTTATGATTCTATATCTTTATTTTAGTAATTGTTGTGCCTTTACGCCGTGTCGACCAGAAATGTATGTACCGTGGAAGTACTCAGTGATAATCTGATAAGAGTGATAAGACTGATAATATAACACACGAGAAAGTGCCGCGCCCGCCGTAGATCGCGCCTGTCAAGATGTATGGAAATCCAATGCTTTTGACAAGCACGGACGGCGGGCCTCGCAGCATGTCGCCTGTGCGTAAACGCGGCCTAAATTTTTAATTTGGTGGTGGTTACTATTGGAGCAACTCCTCCATTAACTAAGCGATTGAAGGCGGGACGGCTAAGAAATCATTCCAGGCACAAGAAAGTAATGCTTGTAAGTAAGTCACTCGGACGGTTTCGTCGTGCAATGTAGGTACCAGCTGTATTTCTTAAATACGTAAAGGAGTGGAACGTAAATAAAGTCGCGGTATATGCTAATTAGGTAGGTATAATTCGTTCGTAAGTAATTATAATAATAACTATCTGCCAGTTTGCATCGCCATTTGTGATATCAATAAACTGGAGATTGAGCAGAAATTCCTGGTGATGTTGACATAATAATAATTGTCAAGTGTCCAGCAATTACTTAAATAATCATTACCGCATCAGATTCATATCTACAAAGTGTTGTAAGAAAGAAGAAGAGTGTTTAAAATTTTCACATATTTATTTTTTATTGCTACCATAATAGTCTGCTTCAAGTAAGGTTAAGCATCATTATTACATAACTAAATGTATGTAGTGGTTTACGTAAGCTGAGGTGAATCTTGCAAACTTCCCAAGTTCTCCCTTTAGTAGGCAACACATAATCCACATATGTAATAGTACATTTAAAGTACCTTGTTTGTTGCCTTGGATTTGTAGGCGTCCATAGGGTAAGGTGGCTGACCTGACCACTACAAAGCGTGCTGTAGGTACTGTATGTTGGTTGGCGACTACGGTCTAAAGTGCAGAGAACCAACACTAATGTCGCCTTCAAATACGGGATAAATACATTCCGCCACAAACGGCCTAAACGCGCCTTCGATCTACAATGATATAACTGCTAACTTGCTACGGTCTCACACATATATGTATTTATTTACGCGTTGGTAGCCCGATACAGTTCGATTTGCTTAAAATAGTCAAATCGAACTTAGAATTTAATTTTTAAATATATCTTAATTAATTAATTATTATTATTTACTAACTTTAATCGTAAGCCACTTAATTGCATTACTAACAAAATTGGATCATTGTTATCTGTAAATAAATAAATTTGTATTTGTAATCAAATAGATATTTAGTGATATTAATTTGGTACCCGTGTCTGGGGAATCGTAGGTAACGTGTGTTTCCGAGTTTTAACAATTACTTACATTTCAAAGGATTATAATATGACACACCCGAAGTTTCAAGCTTCATGTGTTATAGGTATATGGCTTCAGTGGAACTTGTTGACAAGGCAATTAACTTTACGAAATAAATAAAATGAAATTAGCATTGCGACACATAGTTGTTGTTTAGTAAAATCTTATCGCCGACTAACCACTAAAGTATGGATTAATATTGTGAAATGAAACGATTGAATGACTTGAAAAGACTTTTTTGTGTAAAACTACGCCTATTTTGTCAACTAATTGCTTCACATTATCAATGTCACTGTGAGAAATGTATTGTTCTTGTAATATAAGGAAACAATTTCTCATTTTGAAAAGAGCAAGCAATCGGCAAGTAACTATAAGTAAGCATGAAACTTATGAATTGTATATGTAAGTATTGTAAGTATTCAGAAGCGGCCAAGACAGAAATAAGAATTTAAGACTCGAAATAAAATTAATTTGCTTGATAAATTTAAGCAAATTAGTTTTATTTAGTGAGTTTCGAACTCTTCGGGAGTTCTAAAATTTAAACGAAATTACGTTGTTATAGAATTATACATTCATGACAGGGATAGATAGCCGCAGTCGCCTAGTATATATATGTAATAGTTTTTATGTATGCGATATTCTTAAACAAAAGCCTTCAATTAAAAAATACAATCCGAGCGAGGTTATTTAAAAGCTTATAAAACAAGTATGCATAAATTACTATCCAAATAATTAAGATTCGATATGAAATTAAATAATTACAAGACGCCATTGCCAAGTTTAGCCGGTGTCGTCGGGCCGCGCCGCGTCGGCGCGATTCCGAAACCCCTGTGGCTAATCGCTCCCGATCGAGATGAAACAATACTTTGCGCAAGCGCACTCACTGTTGAAACAGTCCCACAATTAAATCCTACGTAATCCTAATCCACGATTTTGATTTAAATAAGTAAGTAGGAGTCTTAGCATGCTTGCCCAGTAAAAAATAACCTAATTTCTAAATATGATTAGGAGTACGTCGTTTTTGAGTAATTCATGTTTGTTCTATTTAGATCTAAGCATGTCATTGGAAATTATATTTAATTTGTATTACATTTGCATACTTAGCTCATGAATTTGAATGTATACTAAATATTATAATGGTGCTCTATATAATCGCGTCATACGAAACGAACGCGGATGCATGCTACTGAAGAAAATGTCGATTTTGTAAGCCGGTCAATTGACGTAGCCGATCCGCAATTTATTCGCTTCAAAGTCTTCAAACTCTTAGCCAATACTTAGAAGAGTGAGTGTCGAATAAGGTGATCGAGGTAATAGGTATTGTAATTCTGCCAACATTTGGAAGAAAATTGACAATGTATAATATCCATTCATCTGCACGCGTAGGTTGAAACGATTACGTTGCTAGAAATTCTCTCCGAATCCCAGACAATGACACTTTTTGTCGACATTATTATGTGCATTATGCACTGGGTGATTCCTATTGCAAAATTTAACATTTTCTTAATTTGTCCACACCGGGCCCCAATTGTTAACGACTCTTGAGTGATTATTTTTGACTTTAACTATTTTAACAGTTAGGGACCCAGGTATAGAGTAAACTGAAGTCAACAATAAGTTTAAATTGCACTGTGATTTCCTTAACTTTCACTTAACGTTCGAGCCGGAGTGGACATCAATTAACTTTAACGATAAGAACCACCCCACTACGGACGTATTTTGTAATAGTGTTTCCTCGAAGTAACAATTGTCAGTCTCACGCTAGCGTTACGTTCGATTCAATCACTTGCGGCCAGGGACCAGAGACCGTAACTGAGATTAATGTAATTTGAATTTCTCCAAACTTGCGAAAATCCAGAAACGCAATAACGAGTCAAATAAACTGATACATTTTATATTAATCTATTGTAATATTATAAAAAACGTTGTAATGTTTCAAAGTCTGACTTTAAATACTTAGTGGTAATATTAGAATCTACACATCAGATTTCGGATTATATGGTGACTATTGGTGACATACCCAGTCTACTCCATCTATCCATCTTCTTCTGTTCCATGTGAACAGGCAAAGCCTGTCAGGCATGTCGAAAACTTTTATGTGCGGTATGGAAACAAGCACATAAATGTTTAAAGCATTTGTGTGTTTTATGGAACTAGGCCCGGGCCATATCCATATTGTGCATGACTTAATTATAATCGTAAATAATGATTATGCCTATAAGGCGGGCCGCCGCGGCAGCCGCTAATTATTATGTATGTATATGACCTGTCACCGGGCGTGTACAGATAAGTTGTTGTCTAATTTGACAGTCGATTGCTGTAACTGCTCGCATGACTAAATGTGTTGCAATTGTGGCCATGAATTCTCAAAACTTAGTGTTGACAATAAAGAGATGAGATCAGCTGACGCGATATATTTCTAAATTGGTAATCTAATGTGTTTAAAGATTTTAGGTACATATTTAACTACCTACATAAAGTATAGTGGGACAGATTGTCGTAAATGTCGACGCTGGACAAAAGCGCCAAATTTTTTCCAGGGCCCTGTTAAGTATATAGCTTTATGTTTTTGGTAGGATCCAACTCCTTCGTCAGTCATCTTAAATTTATTAGAGGTGCAAAGTTTGTATGATTTTCAACACCTTTCTTATAAATTAATGATAAAACGAAAATAAATACCCTATAAACGAAGTTGCAAGTTATTCGTTTATAAAAATTGCTCCCATACAAACTTTTAACCCCCTTTTTTCCTCTTCAAAGAGCAAATTTTGACAAACGCTGAAAACAGTTTTCTTCCATTTTAATGCTTAGTCTTAATAGACTAATGCGAATTTTCAAAATTCTATCTTATAAATAATTTTGTTCCCCGTACAAGCTTTCCGCCCCTAATAAATTTAAGATGGCCGACGGATGCGTTGGTTCCTATCAAAAAAATAAAGCTACCCTATACCCAACAAGACCCTGGAAAAAATTTGGGGCTTTTGTCCAGCGTGTCCCGTCCACATTATCATAACCTAACTTGCTGCCTGCATTATCTGATATTGAAACACAACAAAATATGTGTAGTGCTGCATGAAACATTTTAAAACATTGAACATTTTGTTCAGAAAATTCAATTTAATTCAATTCAATCATTTATTGCGTTTCATGTTAGTACAATAAGATCTAAAAACGAAATATAAATTCATTTGCTTCATTTTAGGCATCGTTTCCTCCATTAACTTATGATTATGATATTATAATGATATTTATCGTATACCTATCCACAGTGATTAATGTTGATCGTGCGAAAGGATTCACTTTACTAGGGCATCAACAGAGGCGCGAACTACGATCACGACCAATGAATTAGCGTAAGATTCATCGTTGATTAGCAAACAATGCTCCGTCCAAGTGGCACTGTTGCTATATTATTCACAACCACACAGAGTATCGACTCACTTCATCATTCGTCTCTAGTATATCTTGATTCTCAAATTCATAACAACAACAATGGTAAGAGGTGAGGTTTGTACTAGTTTGCCTGAGTTACAATAGCCCTGCTGTAAGCTGCTTTAATTTGAAGCCTGCATGTGTAATTTTAATTCAAATAGCTCACACACGATCCGACCGATGTAGTACGAGGTCGATCTCTTATTAGACTGTTAAACGTCGATTTGTCTTATCAGCCGCGCCTTCAACACCATAAAGGTTTAAGTCCTATGTTAAAACCGTACCAATGTCGAGCTAAACACGGCTGCATTGTTCTTAATATGGTGGAAGGCTGCGAGGTGATTTGGCGCTATTTTGTCTCTGAATGGTCGATGTCGTAAGCCCGGGACAGTTTGCTCCCTAACATTAATCAAGTAAGTTGATAAGACTGCCAAAAATGCTAATCAATCTACGTTACAAGTATAAGTTTAAGCAAAAATCATTTAATAAGCGCACTAGCTACCTACATATTGGGTCATGTTGCGTCAGCACTCATGCCCAGCAACCTATGCCTTACAAAAGGACCTGATGATTAACCAATAAAATATTAATCCTTGAAATTTTAAGTCTGTACTAACTGTGAGTATGTAAATCTCTTTGTTACTCTAGATAAAAATCATAAACTTAGCTGATTCAAGGGTCAAGTACCTATAACGCTGTCTGCTATGCCCTAGCTCGTGCCAAGTGGATAGATCTGCTGTTTAGGTTGTCAGGAGGAAATATATCTCGGACTGAAATAATTATAATTAAGCATTAAGTCCGCCTTTTGTAAGAAAAGATTTTCTTTTGTGCAATAAACATAAAATATAACCTAGACCTTTTTAAGGCACGACTGAATAGACATCTTCTGGGTGAGATCGCTTCATCGTCGGCCTCATCTTTGTCCCCATCCCATTTTTAATAATAAAAAAAGTAATATTTAATGCGTGTGTCGAAGTTACAAACTTAAAAGTAATATATACAAAATACACATAAAATATTTGATGAACATTGATTAAAATTGCTGTTTATTCAAGAAGTTGGGTCACCCAAGAGGCAATTATCATAAATTTTCCGAAAGCTCGTTACATAATTATACAGCCATGTAATTGTGATACCTACTCGTAATTGGTAGTTAGAGCTTCCAGTCTCGCTTCGCGTCCACAATATAATAAATATGATCACTTGATCACTGAAGTGAATGCCAGAACCAGATCAACATCTTTCTCGACAATGTAGTCTTCTGTTCTGCTTAATTTATTGTCCCCGGCGCAGACCTATTTTACCTATTAAATTAAGTTGCACAAATACTAGAAGCCATTAGCTATGGCTTACGAACGTCGAACGGTGGCAGCTACATGTGAGATAGGTAGTAGTTTATTTGCCCAGTGTGCACAATGTGCACGCAATTTAAGATAAGGTACTGATCACAATATTTAACTTAACGAAACGCTCTAGGCGAGGTTGCTCCAGTTTTGACTCACATAACACGTCAGGGCGCGAACTCGCGACCCGCCGACATTGACACAATTCCACACAAATCGATTACCCACAACAAATTACTTGTTAATTTTGGAAACACTAACAGACATGTTTTATAGCAATAATTAGCGATCAAAGACGGCGACATTTTTGGCAATTCATTTTGCATAACTATACAAATACAATGCACTGAACGATGAATGACTTTCGCTAGCACACGTGGGGTGGGATGTTTTATTGAATTTACACTTTATTCGCAAGTTATAAGGATGTTTTTACATTCGAGTACGCGTCTGTAATTAGCAAAATACGAGCTAGCAAAAGTTGTCATTTGTAAATTTTGTCTTGTATGGACGATATGGGCATGCTGAGTTATTTTAATGATAATATTTATGGGTCGTAATAACGTAGGCATGCTGAATGAGTTGGTTAATTAATTAAACATAGAATTATACGAAATACTTAAAGCAGTTTCATTATGTTATTGACGTTATTGTGAATATTATTTATGAAATAATCATACCGTACAGGCCTGAGCTCCAGGGTGAGGTTGACAAGTTCTACGGACTGCTACAAACGACAACGCACAGACAACTGTCATGAACTTGGCCAAAGATCTAAGGTTGGCCTGACACTATAAAGAGGAAATCCCGGGCTGACAGTCTATGTATGAGATTAGTATGGCTCTCAAACAGCTTTAAAACAACAAGGCAACGGGTGAGGACAGTGTTACGTCGGAGTTTCTGAAAGCAGGTGTTAAACCTATTACGAGTGCTCTTCAGAAGCTACATATCTCCAAAATGGTTCACTGCCAATTTCGAAAATGTTTTTAAGTTCCTGGTGTCGGACGGACTTAGTATCAATGGCGAATACCTAGTTACATCAGCAACCTCCGCTTTGTCATCAATGTCGTCATTGACATGGCTGAGACCCTGGGAGACCATATGGCCAAATGCTTGAGGACCTCAGTGTAGTCTTTTAACAAGTCTATCTTAAATAGTTAAATTGAACATGGAGAAAACTGAAATTATGTCGAACTCCCAGCATGTCGTTCCCACTCGCCTGAAAGTTGGATACTAAATATATAACGTTCGAAGTTGTGTTTACTCGTTTGAGTACCTATTAAACACTTAGGAGAAACAGTCAGTAATGTTATGTGCGATATAGTATCTAGTACAGTAAGATGACTTGGAATTTGACACTGACATCTGCTGTTATTCCATTGGAGTCTACTTTAACGCTATCGCTAATGTAATAGAGTTTCTATTACAAACATACCATTTTAATACAGTGTGTATGTAATATATACTATTACATTAGCGTTAGGCTGGTTTTCCACTAAAGCTATGCTATGCTACGTTTCCATACATATGATACGTAGCTCGAGATGGAACTATGTGTCAAATGTATGGAAAAGTAGCATAGCATAGCTCTAGTGGAAAAACAGATTTAATGTAGACTACTCAAAATAATCGCAGTGTATCTACCTACTAATATCTACTTACACATGTCAAGCCGAAACCAGATAATTAATCTACTTCGACAGTAATAAAACAAACAGCAATTTACGATTGATCTATAAGTACAAGTACAACCTGCACTTTACAACAATTTCGCAATGTGCTGCTAATGTTTCTAATTAGGCTTATCTCTGGAGCCAATTAAAAATCTAAGGTTAGCAAAGCGGTTAATATCGAGTTAAAGGAAACATTATGAGCTAGCTAGTTATTCAAATATAGTGCTTGGTGGATTGAGTTAAATTATTGTCGTAAATAATCTTAATTCATACGGAAGCTGAGCGGCATAAGTTTCCGACACTCAGTTTATGCTTGGATTAAAATTTCATACCTACATACGTAGAGTAAATACGATTTTATTGTATGGAAAACTATCCAATTTACATATTTTTTACTGATCTCGGGAACTAATTCGCGTAATGCACAACTTGAAATTAGGATGATTTTCAGACCTGAATCTAGACTATGTTTACGTTTTTTGAAAAATCCATGGTTTATTTCATTATTCAGTTAGGTTGGGCTTTGCCTTTGGTGGTATTTTCCTGATCGAAATCAAAGGACGACATAAGAATAACATACATAAAATCACACGAAATGGCCAATAAGCCATTTCCGAAGGAACAGTGTTGCGCTGATTTTCTTATGCACGGAAGACATAAACATGTGTTGTGTTCGTGGACCGTGATTACACGGTTTCCGTTTTACACGATAAAACCGGGTCTTACTTCAAATTTACCGGTCTAGGTCTCTATGTAAATATACTTACGTGTAATAGAAAGGAAAGAAATAAAATTCAACTAAATTAGCCCAATTTGAATGTAATGACGGGTGAATTTTCCGCTCTTCTATTTTGTTTTGTGCACTTATTTTCCGCTTCAGATTTTGGCGAGATCATGTCGAATTACGTAAGCTAAACTTATGCAAGGTGATCCAAGCGGACATTGGTCGAAATTTGTGTCCTCTTTGCCAGTTCAATAAATGTTCGTGTGTTATTATTTTAAGAGCATTAATTACCAACATAGGAATAATATTAAGATTTTAAAGAGTTTATTTTATGTAGTCGGCGGTGAACGGTTAACCTATTATTTTTTATGCTAGTACCATCAAGCGCGAATGTCAGTCTCGTTCGGTTCATGTCAATTTTGTTTGACACAATGGTGCGATATGCCTACGTGTCTGAACTACAATTTTATTATTTCGCACTTTTACGAGATATTAATTCGCTTTTAGCGCCTTTATCAACGTTTCGTGCTGAGAAATAATATGCACATACCTACTTAATTGGGATATATGAATAGTACCTAGGCGTCAAACATATCTCTACTCTACTTTGCAGGCTGTTTGAAAACATCCGAACATGCACTTTCATGAGCACCTTGTTCACTTCAATATACCTAATTAGTATCTTTTGGCGACTGTACCCATAATACCTAACCCTTAAACTACAGTTTGACCCCCAGAATCTAGTACACGTGCTGACATTAACATCCGCTAAAGCATTAAATAAATCGACTTTTAGTGACAGCAATCGGTGACATTCTAAAGAGTTAGGTAAATAGTAAAATGTGGTTTTCCACCGGATTAAGCAAAGGTCAATTTGGCTGCGCACGTTTATTTCTTTTATCATGTCTCGTTAACCAGCTAATTCGTTATAATACTTATAATTGACTGTGAATGATTTTACCTGTGATTTTTTTACGAATTATGTAAGGAACTATCTTTTCGCTATTTACTTTATTAACTGGAAACAAACAATTCTTTCCACTTTACAATATTTTCGTAAATAAATTGAACTTGCACGCTTAATATTCAGTTGATTTGAGAAAGCTAATAATGACAGTACCTATAGGTGCTTGTACAGCTAAATATTTCGGTGGACGGTGGGTGTATATAAAATGCCGGTATTTATTTTAGATTACTTGAAGTACTTCTAACGATGAATGACATGTTTGGTAGCGATGGCGGTGTTGCAATTCTCATTTACACTGAATAGACGTTCGTCACAGCCTGAATTCCAAATATTTAGTGCTCGAGTTTACACTCAATAGTATACTTCGGGCGAATTAAGTCCGATTTTGCGCCAGCGGTATAACTATACTGTATACCTTAATCACATACCTCAGTAAAAATATAGCTTATTTATGATAGATATCCAGTTTTATGTATAGTAACTAATTGATTTTATTCAACGTCACAAAATGATACCAATGCCTATGCGCGAGCAGCAATTAGCGTTCAGATTATGTCGTTTAAATTATTTGTTAACAATGTTAACATAATAATATGTAAAGAATAAGAATATATATAATTTTCTAAAGAATAAGTTTAATCACTGGATTCTCCATCCTATAAGTATATTTCAACTAACTTAAATAATGATTTAATTTCCGCTAGGTATGTACCCTAAAAGCCTAAGGTTGCCTGCAAGAGATCACTCTTTAGTGGCCTCTAATTTTAAAGAAAAAACTTATTGTTGCATTATCAAAGAGTTTTTGTACTTGGTTTTTTTAAATAAAATATCTCGCCCCTTTATTTAGAGTACCTAGGTAGGTAGGTGGTAGATAGCCATGATTCACACGAAACCGTTACCTTTTGTTCTTATACATATACATCTGCGTTCGAGTCATCACATTAATAACTCGGAAATGGTAACGAGAGTTTAAAAGGATTTTCACAGTACTATTCCTATTATAGAACGAATATGATGGGAACAATTCTTAAAATCTTTCGCTCTCATTTACAGTCTCCCGTTTGTACCTGCTTAAATGCGAGCGAGAGGTCCGAACTAATGAAGTATCACCGCATCTGCACGTTCCTTTTGGCCCTATAATGTTTACCTACATGCTGGTCCGCTGTAGTGATGATGACACTGGATTGTGTGTCGTACAATGCGGCACAACCAGAAACTTGTTTTTTATACCGTTACATCTGTTATTTGTTTACGCTACTGAACAGCATAACGGTGCTTATGTGTCTGGTGTGGTGACACCAGACACAATAATTACCATAATTCTGCGTAGTTACCATAATTCTTAAAATTCTAACGAAGTCGGCTTATTGTCACTTTGCTGTTAAAATTCCAAAGATTTTGGAGTGAAAGTCGATTCCACGATATAGTTGCTGCTTAGCCCTTATCAAGTACTTAATCCAATTAACGGCGAAGTGGCGAATAAATTATAATGTATGATTACTTATTATAGTATAGCATGTTTGAAACCTAACATAACCGAACTGAATTAATAACAGTATCACGCGAAATACATTCGACCCAATTTAGAATTTATAGCCCTCAAACAAGTCAATGTTGCAAACACCTACTCTGCAGTCTGCATTGGTGTATTGAAAGTGAAACGAACCTTGTTCTAGGCTGGAAGTAAGAATGAGACCACCGCTACGTTACCGACAAAATTATAGATCAAAAACTGTCTACCTTTGCGCACTAAGTAAGGTTAGTCGGGTTAAGATGGGTAACCGGGCATAGACTAAAACTTAAGGGACTTCAGGGACAGTGAACTTATGGGATAGTTGTGCTGTTATATACACCCTCCTAAAATGTTGTTTCATATTAGCCCGTCTATTGGTAGCTTTCCATCATGAGATAGCTTATATCAATCAAACAATACAGGTTTAAAGGCAGGTTTAAATGTTTTGGGTTACTTTCCACAAAAAACATATTTTGGGCAAAGCCCTTTACAACAGTTAATTTCTTGTTGGCGTTACGACATGTGTTATGGATTTCATTGAAAAGTTTCAAGGCTTCCGAAATAGACATAGAGACTAGATTCAGTAATAGATAGTACAAAGTATCTAATTTTACCGTCAAATGTTTGAATAGGCACATTCAATCGAAAGTGGAGTCAAGTTTCAAAGCTTCAGAAATAGACATAGAGACTAGATTCAGTAATAGATAGTACAAAGTATCTAATTTTACCGTCAAATGTTTGAATAGGCACATTGAATCGAAAGTGGAGCATATGCTCACGAACACATTGAACGGGCGATAATTTAAACCTGTCCCGCTGGGCGACACAATGTGGCTAGATAGCGCGGAGTGGACAGCACTTAGTTACTTGTGATATGTTATGTGCAACAACCAGATTTTCTGGATTATTGGTTGTGACGGGTCCACATCCTCGAGCGTGAATACGTCGGCAACGTTTAGATAAACATCTCGTTTAGTGCCGTTGATCGGAAGTTGCTAAATGTTGTAATGATCAGTGTCGGTTTCATTTACGATTAATTATTCACTTTTTTAAAATAATTAAAAATAATACGATGATGGACACTGCAGTTGATGAACTACTGAAACTTCCCCGTTTCTTCCAAACCTACTTATACTCTAAATGGAATGGACTATATGTTCATATGTTAACCGTCTATTATTTCAATATATTTGATTATCCTCAATAGCCTGAGCTACATATCTCACCTATTCTTCACTCATAGTGGTGCTCTATAGCGACTCAAAAACGCCTCCTCTGCTCATAAGAAATCATGCCGACATCTCTATAACGTATGCTAATATGTGTGTACCTATAACTTTATTATGATTTATGATACTATGATGAAATTTTTTTTTACACAACAATGGAATTCGGTTGTACTTAGTAACCATATATATAACCAACAATTCTAAATCGAGAATTAAGTATAACCCAATGGACTCAATTTGTCGAGGTAAGTAATAGGTATTAAGACAGAACTTTTTACATAAAGGTAATTTAGGAATTGCACCAGAGGTTTCACCTAATAGCTGCCCGTTTCATCGTGACCGACCGCAAAAAATCTTCAATTTCCACTGTTTACTTTACGAACTCCGTATCCTGCTTCGACCCTGTTTTGAAATGTGAGCTCTGTTAAGATGACTAGAAGGTTAACTTTACAGTGGTATAGTTAAGTATAATGTGAGGTTGTTGAGTTAATCTGTAGATAAGAGCTTGACCCGCTTGGGCATGGTAAAAAAGTGGTCAATATTCATCAGAATTCCTTCCTATGCATTTGGAAATCTAGACCAATTACGGTTCGACTTCACTTCATTTATATATCTGTTCAATCACATTCAATGTGAGTCAATTGGAGTAAACAAGATATGTATGTACATACCAAGGCATTTGTCATTGACACATGTGTCTGATACATAGCTACCTAAATTGCATATACCTATGTGTTGCGGCCTAAACCTTTTTTTATTATTAAAAATGAGATTACTCTTGGCCAGCATCTAGCCAGGGGATTCTGTGCCAGGGGGCAAAGATCAGGCCAACGTTGAAGCAAGCTCACCCAGAAAATGCCCATTCACTCGTGCCTTAAAGAGGTCCAGGTTATATGAACTGGGAAATACAGATGGGCAGGAAATTCCAAACCTTAGCAGTGCCCACAAGTATTACAAGAAGAAAGACCTTTGAAACTAATTATTGAGCTGTATCTTTTCTATGATTGTTATTGTTATCAGTCAGAGCGATTCTTTTGTTATAGGCCAGCCATAAACTAAAGTAATACTTTGTTAGCTAAGACCGCATGTTAGTATTCTCCGTTCGCGGGAGCGCTCACCCTTCACCCCTCTTCCGTGACGTGACCTTCGCAGTCACATGACTAGAGCATCGTGCATAATGCACACAAATCAGTGGGCTAGGTAACATACATCATAGGTATGAACAGAGTCGAGCGTGTAAAGCATGTATAAGGCGGGAGGCCGAACAATTTATTTATTTGGAAAATACATTTAACAGCATGTGCCAAGACGCTGGTAAACTTAAAACTATCCGAATAAATACACACAAAGTAAAAATAAAACAATACAAATAATACAAAGTAAAAATTAAACTAATAACAATTAAAAATCTTAAAAATACAAAGAAGTTTGCACCACTTGAAGGCAAACAAATCACAATCAGGTGTATACATTAAAACTTTGTTAAGCAGCGCTTGCGCGCTGAGAATTGGTGACTGCTCGTGCCGTGCGCCGCCGTGCGAGCGCCAACAATACTCGTGAAATTCTAGATCCTCCTCATGAAAGCTCAGTTCCTATGCGTGGCTGCTGGGGCATGCCGCGGAATAGTATTTACATCATTCAACCCATCACCTTCCGATGTCGGGGTGTAATTTGCACGTTTTCTTCACAAATATTTAACAAATCCTAAAGAGCGACAGAACAGAGGAATTTTCAGATTTTTTATTTGCGCGTACAAAGTTGGTCCCATGCAAAGACTACAATATATATACTAAAGGTCCCATGTTAAAAGTAGTTCAGAACCATGGATACAACTATACATTTTTATTTGTGTTTTATTAATGTTTGTGACTTATGTGCCGTAGTATAGTCGGCCCCGTAAGTCTCGTAAGTAGCGTTGGGACTTTGTCGCTTTACAAAGGTACACCGACCGTAGAACCCAAGGGCCTGACACGCTTTGTAAGAGAAAGATAGCCTTATTGCGATTCCTATGAGAGGAAGTAGAAAAAAGTGCGATGTTTTGTCCTTATCACCGACCGGACATTTTTTCATGGTCGGGTAATGGTAATCTGTCATTAGTGTCAAGAAGATTGCAAAACAAAGTGGCAATATTTTGCAGTGCAATTTATAAGTGGAAAATTAATGATGAATTTGGTTTAAATGAATAATAATTTACCAATCATCAGATCCGTAGTGTTTGGTTGTTCAGTGCAAACATGGTGGGGTGTTCAGTGTTTGGCTGTAAAAGCAATTTCGACCGAAAAAAGGCGGATGTTACATTCCATGCGTAAGTACATTTTCTTTGAATTTTGGACCCGTGTTTATTTCTAAAATCTCACCGGAACCAAATTACTGAGCTAAATCATTAGTTATATCATGAGACAATAGATGAAATAGGAAAAATATGTGAATTAATTAAAAAATAACCTCCAAACATTTGACATACAAACCGGTCAAATCGCGTAGTAGAAATCTACCATAGAAGCCAGCTTAGCATTGATGTCCCACCATTCAGTCGGTTTATAATTCGATTTCGGGATACCAACAAATAATAAAAAAATCCCCTAAAGATTACCCCACGTTTCGGGAATTTCAAGTAATTTGATTTTTTCAGTTTTTCAACAAAGGATGAATCCCGAAAAAATGGATTTGAGGACTGAGGGAACAGGAAATTAAATTGGGTAAAATAATCTATAACTGCTTATTACATATTTGTTTATTTATTGAAAAATAAAGTTATAAATGTAATATAAGTATTATTGTAAATAAATTACCTGTTCTAAATTGAAGTTTATTCTTTTATTCCAACAACTACATAATTTATCTGTGAAAGACAAAAAGGGGCATGGAAATAGTAAGCACTATCTGGTTACATTACTTACTACTTTCATCGTCTAGAGACTTAAACATTTAGCATGGTTCTTTGGGTGACGTGATAACCAGCAAGTCAAGCGGCGAGCAGGAAGGCCAGCGACCAGCGGCGAGCGGCGAGAACAAAATGTATAGATTTGGATCAGTGAAATCGCCGTTTGATGCAACGGTGATAACCGGTGACTATGTATTTATAGGTAAGATTATCACAAAAAAAGTGGCCGGTCGGGATCACTTATTTTACGATATCGCCTACGATGTTGTGTAAATTTTTTTTTTTATTATTTATTTTTTTTTTTTAGTGAGTCAAAATGGCGACTTAGTCACTATGGAATTTGATCACTTGTAACTAAGTACTATCCGACTAAATTTTTGGGGTAATTTTTTGCAACCATGGTATCCCCATATTTTGACGTCATAATATGAGAAAGACATAGCCCCGGTCGCTTGTTGGCGCATCTATAACTACAGAGTATATACTATATCTATGGTAGAACCCAATTCAAACAAACTCCAACCTAATGCTTGCAAATGGACTGACCGAAGCTGGTCTACTGCGTTTTCTCCGCTGCGGTCAGAGTGATCTACTTCTCACGTGCGCACATTCCGCCTGCGCTGCGTCTGCGCTCGCGCACGCAATAAGAGCTGCGAAATACCCTTCAACAGCTTATTCTCCCTTTTATGACCGTGAATAACTTTGCCGAACTGTTGTTTTTGACACGGGAATTTATGCCATTGCGAAAAGAGTAGTAAGTATACTGTACCTAATACCACAAAGTAAATAGCGGCGGCGCGCGCCGGAGCAGAGAGTCCGCTCAGTACAAAGTGCCATTTTCGCCGCACGCACAATGACGTAACATTTACAGGCATTCTCGGTTGATTTCGGACTAGCTTAGTCGCGACTGTCACTGTCGCGTCGCGAGTGCTAGTTGTGCGCGCGTTGATCACTTGACGTCCTCGCCGCTACGTAGATAGTTTATGCCACGTACGTCAAAATGAATAACCGATATTATTACAGTTGGAATGTATTTTATTGTTTAAATACACTTAAATACAACAAAAAACGGTGCCTACACTTTCTTCAAATTTTCAAACGATATTGAAAGGTAAATAAAACGGTTTTCTCATTTTGGTAGTTACAATACCTAGGTAGGTAGGTAATTTTTTGAAACTTGCCGCTTTGATAACGACGATCAACCATTACACATTCATCTTATCGTTCGCTGGTAAAACGCCAGTATTTAAGTAGTACTATGGTTTAGTTAAGTAGGTACCTAATTAATTAGGTATATTTTTGTTGGCGCTCTCGACCGCCGCCGGTCACAAGTCACAACTCGCAGCGGGTCACGCATCAATTTATTAGGGTTCCGTACCCGAAGGGTCAAAACGGAACCCTATTGGTGGTTCCGAAGAATTTTTAGACTTCTCATTGACCTATGAACTTGAAATTTGGTGACAATGTTCAATATTACGTATATTTTAACAACAAATACTAATATATGAATAAATCATATTTTTGAGGTTGATTCGGAACCCTAAATGTGCGAAGTCCGACTCGCACTTGGCCGGTTTTTTACCAAGATACGCTGGTTCATATTTAAATGTCATGTTGAAGAATTTTTAATTTATCTGCTCCTTTTTAAAATTCAGAATCAATACAGAAGCAACCCTGTAGTTTAGGTATGTATTTTCAAGAACGGCGGGAACGGACCTTCTGTATATTCTTTATTTTGTGCTAATACCTACCTATAGAATTTGCATACTATACGCGTATCTTTCGAAGAACGGAATTTATAGAATCCTTCTCATTTGCGACGTTTATTTTTACAACTTAAATTCTCTATAAACTAAGTAATTCAAATCCCTTATTCTCATAACCACTGCTTGTTACAAAGCAAACATTTTTTAAATTATTGTACCTAAGTACTCATTTTACAAAGTGCACACCAATAGTCTTTGCACCTGGCGGGGACCATCTTTGGATGTATCCTATTGTGCGTTCGGAGATGGTATCCGCCATGTTTATATAGCTCTACTGGTTTAGAACCATTCCGCAGTATTTTTGTTTTTTTTTTACTTTTAGCATGTAGGTATCAAGGACGGACCAAATCGCTGAAGAGTTATAGGACTTAAAGTATTAATACTATAAAAACATATTAATTGGGATCGGTCTTGTTAAACGATCGTGACAAGTTTGGACTTTCCGTTTTCCATGGCCGGCCACTGTTGCGGCATGACAACAATAACCATAAAACGGTTGTAATTTTTGCCCTAATTACATCACGAAATTAACTTTACAATCTTCGACTATTTTTTCAACCTGATTAAGGAGTAAGGCTATTAAGATTCGAGAAAATAATAACGTGTCCTTTAATAATAAGAGTTGTGCGAGGTGAGGGGAAAGTACGTACACCTACCAATTACCATAACAAATTATTATTTTGATTGTTGTTTTGTTCAAATAATTACATAATCATCTGTTGCAATTCTGATCGGGTTTCTGAGAAAATCCTGCCACAGTCTAACAAATAATTTTCCTTCGCATGTATCGCGTATGTTTATTTAAGCAAGTGTGCAAGTGCACGTTCAAGTATTCACGTTCTATCGTTTACTTCATCCGATTTACTTTGATGCAATCGATCGCAAATCGCAATCGACCGGGCCGATGCGTCAGATGAAATCGGTATTAGACTTTACGCAATAGAATCATTATTTTAATCGAAATATAGCGCATGGCCTTGATAGTTGATTAGGCAGCCTGGTCATTGGTCGTACCATCTGCACTCCGATGTCCGATGTTGTTACAATGTTTCCGTGTCGATATTGGAATTGTGTAAGGTCCTCATTAGGTTTCTAACTATTAATCAAAAATAAAAATAATGTACTTTTACCTAAATACATTAAGAATAAGATACACAAGTTGCAGAAGGTCATTATATACTGTATGGTATTTGGTCCTTCCAACCGGATATTAGTGGTACGGGAAATAAATTGTTAAGACTTGAGGCTCTGCATAGATATTTTTTCTGATTCTGATACTAATTATCGCATGTATGAAATAAGAGTACCTACTTAGTTTCTGCTTTATACTTAGTGAGTTTGTAATGAAAAGTAGTTTTGGTCTAGGTATGCATATTTTACTTTCACCTGGCTAATTTTAGAAACCGTATGGTAATATCAGATGACTGTTATAGCAGACCGGAAAGAATGTGTGAGTGAAAGATTAGTAGGTAGATATATATATTTATCCAAGTTTTTTTTATGGTCACTCAATTGTACAGTATATAAATGTGTATAAATTTTTGGACCTTATTTCAATGGACAAAAATGTGTGTATCTTGGACAAACTTAAATGGCGTTCGCGAGGATTGTAAGTTTAGTTAGTATAATTGCATGATTCCTTCATTTCCGTCCTCGAAAAGTTAAGCAAGACATTCCGTCATTAAAACTAGGGAAATTATATTTAGGTAATAATAAACTTATTTTTGCAGAACCCTTTAGTTTGATAAGTCTTAGTAAAACTATACCAAGCTCAAAAGCAACTTATGATCGTAAATCAAATCTCGTCATTATCCTTAACATAACATGGCACAATCCTTAATGATCCGGCTAGTCACATAAAAGGATATTCGGACCTAATTGAATTATAGCTGTTTGAAATATGTATTGTTTGTATATCAGATATGCGCGTGGCCACATATGTTGCCCACGCGCAGCGGTGTGGGCGGGTCTAGCGCATTGCGCAACCTGAGCACGACCGCCTAGGGACACCATTACAAATCAAATTGGCAGACAATTTCGCGAACATGCTGGATGAAGCGGGGATCATGCCTGTCAACGTAAAACACGATCATAAACATGATTGAAGCGTGCCGCCGTTGGAATCTGTTTTTGCAAAACTTTGATCACGAATTGTGGGAAATGACAGTTGGAATAGTTCACATTTTATCGAAATTCCAAACATGGTAACCCTGATCTCTCAGGTTCTAGGTTACAAGGCCAGTAGACAGCGTCGGCTAATTGGCTAATACGTCTAGCCACACATATTAATGATCATGCCACACCACGCGTTATTATGGCTATTGAAAGCGCATGCACTACCGACACTACCGACATTCTTAAATAGGACTAATTTGTCTGAGATAATTAATTATGTTATTTATTCACTTCTAGCTAAACAAATGAATTCTGAGAATAATATGGATAAAATTTAGCTCAATTGAACGGTCTCGGCGGTCTCGGTGAGCGATGTGAATAAATAAAGTATTTAAACGACGTTTTTAATTAAAATACTTAAGTCCATAATAATAAAAACACCGGCTTTGCTTACTTGCATGATTTTAAGCTTTCTGAGTTTATGAATGAGATAGTACCTACGGGGAAATCAGGTTTAGACCCGGACATTGATAATTACTAAGTGGGACGTTTTGGGATATGTTTGGACACGGGGCGTGGGTGCAGCAGTACCAGTACCTGACACGAGGACGAAGGCAGCGACGACGATCCGGACGGAGACCATGAGCCGATCCCGCTTCCGGTTACTGGTACGTCACTGAACATATACTATACACTGAGCGAAAAAAAAACTAATTATTATATTAGTAAGTTTTAGTGAATCCCAGGACAAGGAGATTATATACTAACGGTTACAAACCAGTTTTTGATAATAACTAGTAGTTATTTACTAATACCAAAAAAATTTGCCCTTGTAACAACTAAACTGTTTTGTAACCGTTAGTATATAATCATCTTGTCTTGGGATTCACTAAAACTTACTAATAATTATTTTTTTTTCACTCAGTGTAGTTGCGTCTCTTTCCTTAGTTACGGAATACGTTATTTTTTATAAAATAAAAATAAATATTTGTGGACAATCTTTCACAAATCAACCTACTCCCAAACTAAGCAAAGCTTGTACTATGGGTACTAAGCGACCATATAGGTATACATACTTATGTAGGTAAATAAATACTTAAACACATAGAAGACATCCAAATCCCAAGAATAAATATTCGTGTTCATTACACAAATAAATGCCCCGGCAGCTTCGTAGGCAGGGTCACTAGTGTCACTACCAATTAAGCTAAAGCAGTTGTCAAAGTAACATATTTGTTTAATAACAACGATAATGAAACTATTGCTGAGGAACGAAGCCGTTTTTGAAGACAAGCTCGTAGGAATTGTATTTAATGATTTTAAGGCAAGAAAATTCCAGGCACCCTGAAATCCAGGAACTGAAAATATTTAACGTCAACATTGTCAGGACAACAGAAAGTGCCAAACAGTCATTTACTATTGAAAAAGTGCGCCCTGCCATGCTGATACCGTCTTAGCTTTTTCAAGGAAAATTCCAGCTTTTCCAAGTTTTTTGACATTAGAATTCACTGGAATATAGGTCTGAAACCTTAGACATAAGTTACACACTCATTCTGGCGTCAGTTCAGTTCATCAGTCTGGACTGAACTGACGCCAGACTGAGGTGTAACCCTGCGGACTGATGGCAAGTTAGTTAGAGTTGAGTTAGAATGAGCGTGTAACCGATGTCTTAGAATGTCTTCTACGGTAAAAATGCAACCGAATGAAAAAAAGAAGCGGTGTTTATTACGATCTCTAGGAAATTCCTGTTTTTTCGGGATATCTCGGCTATTCCACTAGGGAGGTCTTGGGACTTTTGTGAGCGTCATCCTGACAGGTGTCCGACATATCCCAAAAGGTTCCAATTAGTAATTATCTATCAATTTGGACCAAAATCGTTCTAATTTCACTGGAGTATATTTATGATGTCGAGATAACTTAAATGTAAAAGGACCAGTTGTTAAACTGCGATGCTTATTAAGCGGTTTCATTACACATAACGTTCATTGCGTGCGCAGGTAATGAGAGGATAATATTAACCAGTTTAAAGTAACATGATTTTTGCCTAAAGTGTTTTATCTTAACTTGAATCTAAAGAACCAATTAATCAAAGTTACTCACATTGGAGGTTGCTTATAAATCTTATAATTCAACTGTTGCGTTTCATAACATAGGTAACTAGTTACTTTAGTAGTGTTTCAATTCTTATATTTTACTCATCTCAGCTAATGTACCTACCTAATATCCGAGTCATAATATCAGGTTATTAAAATAGTTTTCGAGTGCAGTTATGAAATGCAAGTAGGTACGAATACGAACAATAAAGATGTCTGATCGTCAGCCAAATGTGCGCTGAATCATTGATACATATTGGGCAATTCTGTTAAGCCATACACGATCAACACATGTTCGATCTTTGGCATTAATCCTACGTCTAATTAGGCTTTATTTCAGCAACTTCTCAAGAAACTGATATGATCTGAACACGCTGGTGAGCTGTCAGAAAGGCGTTGCCCCAGGGTCGATCGTGCCGATGCGTGCAACCGATAAAATATCCTTGGAGTTGAAGGGATAAGATCAGCATTATCTTAGAAGCGACCTTGTCTAAATACTGGAGCGTGGTACTGGACCTATAAATAAAATCATCCTTTCCTTGGTTGGGTATAATTTTAAATTAGCAACGAGGAACTTTTATTTACTAGTTGGCATTCATGGATTTATTACCTATATTTTTTCTGTTCTTGACTGTATATATTTCCTGAAGGAACCAGATAAGTTAACGACCAGCTTTTAAAACTATCTGTTGAATCCATACGCCTGAATACCGACTTAATCAGGACTAAGTAGCAAAGAAATAAAATCCGTTACAATAATTTACGCAAGAAAATAGAGCAGCTATCTGTCATTAAAGGCACTGCTAAGTTAATAAGTACATAATAACGCATAGGAACGAGTATATGCAAACATATGTACCTCTAATGATGATCTCAAAGATGCAATGTGAACTCTTTACTCCACTTCGGCCCAATTTGGCAAGACCACAGCCTAAAACGGCTCATGCAGGGAGCGGACACTTGGGAATAGACCCTTGATTTTTTCCTATACAGCAATAAATCATACAGACAAATGCTTCGAGTTCTGTCGCCACATAAGTATCACGCCCTGTTCGTTGTCTAGACACGTTGCGAAACCAAGAACAGCATGCGCGCACAGCGCTTGACCGGAGACCTTTTTGCATAGCTCTACAAATTATAAGGGAAAAGACGGCTACCTTAAATCATATGGCGATTTAGTAACTTTTGTGTCCGCTAAGTGTTATATAAGTGGAAATAAGTATTGCTTTATGATAATCGTAGCTAATTGATCATCCATTGATTACCTAATTACATTTCGGAGTAGTTGATAATGAACCAAAGATCACAAATCTAATCAGTTGATGCTGCTGATGCAACCGTAAAGTGTCGGCGTGTCTGTCTTTAAAGGCAACTTCCTGACTTCGTAGCGGAGGCGCGCGATACGTATTAGAAAGATGTCAACTGTCAGTCGAGTCAGTACCACTACTTTACTGCACGCCTACTTTTAAATGAGATACTTCCTCTTCCTGATTATCGCGGGAACGGGATGCGCGGAAGCTTCAGGTATACCCAAAAACCAACCAGGAATACCTAGTTACGTCATATAAATGTTCGATATTATGTACAAAATCAAAATAAAACATTTATTCTGCAAATAGGCCACAAGGACACTTTTACATATAATGTAAAAATTTACAATTTAATAAAGTCTGACAATAATCATAGAATACATTTTTCATATCAAAATATTAATTACAATATAAGAAATTATTAGAATAAGAATATGATACCTACATTCTTCATGTCAAAATATTAAAAATCTATTTATTATACCTACAAATATTACGATATCAGTAAAGTTACAGATGTATAATGTCTCAGTCTGAATAACAAGACGTAGATAGTTACAGTTAGGTTGTACTTTTTATTTGCAGACACGACTTGTTAAATAATACCTACATCTGTAAATCTCGCAACTTCGAGCACAGTTGTTTCCTGAATGTTATTTACTTTCCACATAGGTAGTTACATTGCGCAATGTTTAACCAGTTCATTATAATTTATGACATATAGGTACCTACTTACGATCTTGACATGGGAACAGGGTCTATTTGTTGTAACTGGGTGAAGCTTCAAGGAAATTAATACGTAGGCCACATTGAAGATTTTTAGAAATGGTTACTTAGAAACCATATATTAAAAATCTAAAAATACCGTTTTGAAGTGGAACTCTTTGGCAACATTATGGAGTATATTTCATTCGTCTGTCGTTTGTTTTTGTCATTTAGCGTCAAATTTAAAATTGTTTGTTTCACGTTAAGATGAATTTAAAGTGAGAAATTTTGGTCGATATTTTTTTATGACTTTCTATGGTATTGAAATCAACAATATAGTTATGAAAGACTTTTCGATTGGCCTTTGATGATGAAGCTACATCCCCCAAGACTATTTACAACTAGTTTAAATGTCATCGCATCAATGACACTGATGATCTTCGTGAGGGACGTCATTTTATGGCGATTACTGAAGAAAACATCGGTGCTGGGCGGCTCATGATAGAGACTCATAAGAGAGAGACCTATCAGCAGATGCAGAGGCAACTATGATATGCAAATATGAGTCAAGTGCAGAAAATCGTTCATGAGTATTTAGCTGTTAGGATACTCTGAACTGAACTCGTTGGGCACCTCATAATTTGGCCGAAGCTCAAAAACGCCGTAGAACCGAGCCATAAGAAAGAATGAGCAAAGCGTTTTTCTCAGAGGCTCCATCGAATTCAGCGATATATTGATGTAATCGTAAAAAAAGTAATTCCAAAGAATTATGAGGTATTATGTCAGCAAATAAATAATAAATTATTATTGTGTTGCATTTAAAAAAATATATCGTAAAATATTCCATGAAACAAAATTACAATAAATACTTAATTTGCTAGTTATATAGTTTAGTTTTTGTTTTTCTAAAAACATTCAGTGTGGCCTACGTAAGAATCTTTTATAAGTACAAAATAATCGTTGAAAGCAGGTTCCATAAAACAAGATGTCAATGATTTGTTAAAAGAAATAAGTAGTTATAGCAGACTTATAGGTACTTATGTAAGGACATGAACGTTTAATAAACTTGCAGCCACGCACGTGCAGCCAAGGACTTTCAAATTATCGTTTTATAATCTTATTTGGTACCTACAATACCTACATGCTGATTTTACTAAACCGGAGTCAACCGAGATCGTATGTGAGACAAGCCGAGAATTGAATTGCGTGTTGGCCTGTATTCACTATCGTAACACCAGATGACTCCATATGTGAGGCATTGAAAACATTGTGTTATATTTTTAGAAAATTTTGGACGGTACAGAACTAGTTAGATATTTATTATTCGTGGTCAGAGTAACTACTGTAATGGTGAATTATACGATTTCCTGTCACAGATATGTCTATTCCATTAATAAAAGCATCAAGATCGCCTGTAATATAATATAAGTATACTCAGATATTTATAGTAGTCGAACCCCTTTTATGTACATTACTTAACAAGGGCGGTAAAACAAAGAATGTCTCAGATCGCTGGTATTTGACGCCCGAGCCGAAGGCAAGGGCGATAAATATGCTATCTGAGTCTTTCTTTATTACCGCCCGTGGTAAGTACAAAATTTTATGTCACCCCCTGGCCAGGAAGTGGGATTTCCCGCGCGCGGAGCGTGTGGTAATTGCCGCTTTATGGCCAGGTGTGACATAATATTATTCAGACCAATTAAATTCGTTTAGAAGCGTTTTGACGCCAATAATGTTTCAAACATTTTATTAAGACCTAGTTAGGTACATATCCTTTATATATACTTAATAGGTGTTTCAATATCGGTTCTGCGATAAATTATACAATTTAGTACGGTTACATGAGTACATATCACTAGTAACATTTTGCGAGTTCGCTCACGAACAACGATATTACCTACAATGTATTGAACAAAGCAAAACCATTTTTTTAATCAAAGTGAAAATTGAAAAATTCAACATCACAGGAAAAATTGAGATTTTCGCTAGCGGACGCATCCGCTTAACAAACATTTAAAGCAAAACTAATGGGCCAATGAACGAAAATCTAAAATCTACCTTTGGTATCCTACACTACATCGTTTTGGTAGATTTTAAATGAAAAAGAATTATTTATGAAGTCACACTTGAAAAGAAAATAAGCATTCCAACTCTCTTTCATTTTCTTCTTGTAGCCTTCCAATATAATTATAGCCCTCAGTCAACCTCAGTGAGTTTCTAGTTATTTCAATAAAAGCTTTACAAATTTGATTAAAAGCAGGTAGTACTTTATGGGGCATGCTCTAATTTTTTTAAATATGTATGTTACCTACAGACAAACTTACAAAACATTTTTAGGCATATTAAGGTAGCATAGATCACGCTGGGTGCGGCTTGCGCACCTGAATCTGTCGCCTGAACGCCTTAATCAGAACACCTTTGATTACCGCGGTTTGGATTATATTGATATTGCCGTAACAAATGCGTTAATATGGCATATGAGATTATTATTTAGAGACAGTTTTGGATGAAGTTGGTTTCATACGGAATTATTTACTTATCAAGCCACAACAGAGTCACTATCAACGGGGCGTTACTGCCACATCCATTTATGTACGTGAAACAATTTTGCTTTTGATTAGATAGTAATAATAGGTATCTGTACCAATGTTTAAAGACTTAATTCTCGAATCTATCGTTGCAATCCAGATTTTTTTAATACAACGACTGTGGCAAACAAGCGTACGGTCCACCTGATGGTAAGTGGACACCGCAGCCTATAGACGCCCGCAACTCCAAAGCAGTCACGTCACGTGCGCGTTGCTGACCATAAAACAAAATATAGTGCGTGTCATCCACGACGACGCGCCCCTCCACAGTGAATCTCATACTAATCTATGCGTAATTGTTAGGATTGGGCTGTGGAGGGGCGGGTCTTCGTGGATGGCACGCACTATACCTGCCCTTTATAAGATCCCCAATGGCTCCACAAAACAATATAACAATCCTCATTATAGCACCCCAATTGCAACGGGCTTGAAACAAATACCTACTAGGTACCTAAGACTGGGCGCTGGGCGTGCGATGATTTTGCAATTTTTGCAATTTTAGTAGGTATGAATCCTTAAGTGGGAGTTACAAGTCGTGATAAAGTTTGGCCTCACGATGGAAACTGTTCCTTAGGCTACTTGTAACTTATACTGAGCGAGGCCAAGCTTTCCACGCAAAAAATTCAAAATGGCGGCTATTTTAATTTCCAATTTTTTTTATTTTTTTTAGAACTCAAAAATGCTTCGTGCTACACAAAAACTTTGTATGAGAATTATGTTTTGCATAAATTTAGCTATAACTTTGGTTATTATCATTTTCTCGATATATCTAATAGTTCATGAGAAAAATGGTGTTCAATATTGCGTTTCTTGTTAAAACACTGTTAGTCAAAAGGCTTAGCAAAATCAAACTGCATCGTATGCAGAAATCAATCCATTTTCTCCAGTGATACTAGGAACAAATATAAAGGATATCATCCGACGAAATGAAAATTTCATCGACGGGAATTCAAAATGGCGGTCATTTACCAAAGGGGGAGCCGCATTTTTTAAAAAGTGGATAATTTCAAAACGGCATCTGCTATTTAAGTAATATGGGTATCAATCGATTGGTATTGACACCATTAATTAAAATAAGAAAAATGCTATGTAAAAAATTAAAGATAGCGGCCAACTAATATCAAAATTGTAAAATTTTCATTCTTCTTTTTTTCGTTATATTAAAAATAACAACTAAATGTCCAACGATATATTCAATTTATATATTTACATAAATTCTCATAGTATTATCTACGCGACAAAATAAAAATTATGACAATTAGTTTTTGAACTATACGAATTACAAACGAGCCTCGGCGACTGTGTCATAGTAGTTATAGAAACAAACTGCACTTTTGTAATGAAAGCAAGTCGCTTTTGCACAATAGTATTAGTGAAGAGACCAAACTTGATTATTTTTTCGATAATATCTAATTTTCAGCCGTCAGTAACCGAGACTACGCCACTTCAAAATTATAAGCCTAAAACGTTCTACTAAGTTAAAAGGTAGACAGATTTGGAAAAAAAATGTGGCAATCGATAGAGAAAAATGTTGCTCAACTTAAAATAAAATACGCTTTTTGTTACAAAAGTTAAGAAAAAATTTTTTTCTGTGTTTAGCAATAAACTTTTTATTTTATTTTTATTTTTTTGATATTTATACTCTTTAAAATCCTACACTTTGTTTTTTCTGCGTTTAAGAACATTTTAATCTATAGTACATTGTACATGTGCATTGTGTGTCATAGTTGTTTTTTTTATATTGGAGAAACTTTCTGTAGTGTGATTGTTTTTGGAAAAAAATATTCTTTTAAGGGTCAAAAAATATATAAGGTATGAATATAAGTACTTATAGGGTATGAATATCAAAAGTTTATTGCAAAAAAAAAGATTTATTTTCTTAAGTTACGTTAAAAAAAATCACAGCGTTATTTTTTATGTTGAACAACATTTTCCTGTAGCGATTGCCACATTTATTGTCCAAAGGCCACCTTTTAACTTAGTAGAACGTTTTAGACTTATAATTTCGAAGTGGCGTAGTCTCGGTTACTGACGGGTGAAAATTAGATATTATCGAAAAAAGTAATCAAGTTTGGTCTCTTCACTAATACGATTATACAAAAGCGACTTGCTTTCATTACAAAAGCGCAGTTTGTTTCCATAACAACTATGACACAGTCACCAAGGCTCGTTTGTAATTCGTATAGTCCAAAAACTACTCGGCGGATTGTCATAATTTTTGTTTTATCGCGTAGATAATACTATGAGAATTTATGTAAATATATAAGTTGACTATATAATTGGATATTTAGTTGTTATTTTTAATATAACCAATAAAAGAAGAATGAAAATTTTACAATTTTGATATTAGTTGGCCGCTATCTTTAATTTTTTACATGGTATTTATCTTATTTTAATTAATGGTGTCAATACCAATCGATTGATATCCATATTACTTAAATAGGAGAAGCCGTTTTGAAATTAAACACTTTTAAAAAAATGCGGCTCCCCCTTTGGTAAATGACCGCCATTTTGAATTCCCTTCGATGAAATTTTCATTTCGTCGGATGAAATCCTTTATATTGGTTCCTAGTATCACTGGAGAAAATGAATTGCTTTCTGCATACGATGCAGTTTGATTTTGCTAAGCCTTTTGACTAACAGTGTTTTAACAAGAAACGCAATATTGAACACCATTTTTCTCATGAACTATTAGATATATCGAGAAAATGATAATAACCAAAGTTATAGATAAATTTATGCATAACATAATTGTCATACAAAGTTTTTGTGAAGCACGAAGAATTTATGAGTCCTAAAAAAAATTAAAAAATTTGGAAACTAAAATAGCCGCCATTTTGAATTTTTTGCGTGGATAGTTTGGCCTCGCTCAGTATAAGTTACAAGTAGCCTAAGGAACAGTTTCCATCGTGACGCCAAACTTTATCATGACTTGTAACTCCCAATGTCCATTTATATGGTGATTCACACCTACTATTTGGCAATATCGAGTTTCATATTGAATATTTGACATGTCAAGTGCACGAAGCCGCCGGCCACCATTTGTCAAGCACCACAAGCCTCTTATCGCAATGAAGTAACAAAGCCAATCGTACTAAATGAGCCTTCGATCTGTATCTATATCGATGATAAATATCTGCTAACATTCTCGTACTCACATAATTATAATCATGTTTAAATTTGACGAATACAAAAGAAATCTTTCGCCGTGCAAAATAGAGTGCATATTCAATTAGCCGCATTAAAGAAAGATACGAGTTTGTAGAAGCAATCAATTTTATTACTGTGACTTGAAAGGTAAGTTAGGTTTGAATTGTGATAAAAAGGTGTGTCAACGAAGCCTAATGCAATTTTGATTCCCCGAAACAATAAGACCACATACTGAGAGCGATTAAGTATAGTCAACTGATAATTTGTCGGATAGATTAGATTAAAAGTCATTCAACCATTGACATTAATATAGCAGAGCAGAATCACTCGAATGTCTTCATAGAGTAAACCTGCGAGTAAAAAAATAAATTAATAAATAAATATCACGCAATCACGTAGGTAACAGAGTGATGCATTTCAGCTATACCACTAGTAGATGCGAATCCCCATATAAGTAAATAGATCACGGGAGTTACAAGCCGTTGATAAAGTTTGGCCGCATGACGGAAACTATTCCTTTGCCTTAGGCTAATTCATACCTACTTTCTACTGTTACTGTGTAGGCCTAGACTCGGACAAGAATAAGTATACGGTCGCCCCCGTCTGTCGTAAAAGGCTACTTACTAAATGGGGTCATCGGGGTTGCGAGTGGTCAATGTGGCGGGAGCCGCCGCAGCACTTGCCTGTCGGCCTGGGGGCTCTAGTGCGCTTAGTAGGTAGGTATTGAGGTCCTCGAGTTCCCCGCATGAGAGCGCAGATGCCGGTCACCGTGGAGTTTTAGTGGGTAGGAAAAACCACATAATCCATTCATCCCCCGTTGTCTGGGTACCTGGATCGCAGTTTTTCTCCACGTAAAAGAATGCGTAACGTAACAGCACTATGTATATAAGCACTTTATTGTACATAATAATAGGATAAAACAATAGTACAGGTCATGTCACATAACATTAAAGTACGAAGGCGAACTTATGAGGGTTATGAGTTTATGAGGCATCTCTTCCTAGTAGGCAGTGTACCTACCAGTGGCGGAGCGTCCATACAACTCGATTCCCACCGGCTTGCCTTATTTTCAGCCAGTCCAGTTCTTTTACTATGGCTCATGAAGAATAAGATAGGCAAATGATTTCCGGCTTCCCTTAGAATATTTTTGACGCGCCGCCACTGGTACCTACTTATTACTGTACATGTTTAAGTACCTTTTTTGAACCTGACTGTGGCTTTATAGGCCAGGCTCATTAAAGCGATGTACCACATACTTCTATGAAGGGGGGTCAGGTATTTCTGAAGCTCACTGATTTCAGGTCAACTCCAACAGTTTTCACAATATTGGCGATGTGACGAGCTAGCAAAAACCGGCCAAGTCTCGCCCAGGGCTCGCGCACGAAGGGTTCCGTCCCATTATCTTTAAAAACGGCAAAAACATCACGTTTGTTGTATGGGAGCCCCCCTTAAATATTTATTTTTAATCTTTTTTTTAGTATTTGTTGTTATAGCGGCAACAGAAATATGTACATCATCTGTGAAAATTTCAACTGTCTAACTATCACGGTTTTTGAGATACAGCCTGATGACAGACGGACAGCGGAGTTTTAGTAATAGGGTCCCGTTTTACCCTTTGGATACGGAACCCTAAAAACAATGTGAAATCGCGCCCCTTATCTAATTACATTTCTGGCCAAAGATTTCTAAACAAGTAATTCGATCAAAGAAGATTAATTAAGTTGGTAAGCATCACTCATTTCATTTCCTTTTTTCTTGTTAAATATTCAGCAACAATTACATTATTGTGGTTACAAACTAATTTAGATGTTTGCAAGCTTCAAGCGTTACATCGTCCAAAAAGAGACTGCGCGAAAAATTAGGTAAGAGCTCATCGGTTAGCTAACTTACTAAAACTTTGAACTGCGTCGGGTATTTGTTTTGAATATGAACCTTATATAATTCAGCAAGACGTTGCTTTTACAACTACATAATCAACTGAGAAAGGAGTTTGTGAAAGAATACATTTGTTACCAAACTGTCCTATTAATTACATTTATAACCGAATGCAAATACCGCGAAGAAAAACTACGAAATAATGTGGAATCATTCGCGCTTTATTTTTTGTTCCCAAAGTTTATCTAACCCTTACTTACCTAATCAATATATTGAAATCTTCATTCTTTTTGTTACACTGTGTTACGGTCCAAAAGTGGTAGACCACTGTTTTGGCTTACGAAACATTAGCATCTATAGATATATGAAGGTATGTGTTTGTTAACGGATTCTGGAAAACGGCTGATGTCGTTGTCGAGGAGTAGTTTATGGTGGCGGAAATCGATATATGTAGCTAGTAGAGCACTTAATACTTATAGGAGTAAAGAGATCAGACTCCCTGGAACTTTTACATACAATACATTACATACTTAGGTATGGGTTCAGAGAGACAGTTTTTGGTACAGAACTAACAGAACCCCTGTTTTTGTGTAAACTGAAACAGCTAAAATAAAATTGTATTGGTACCTCTACGTAAGCTATGCCTCAAATTATGGTCTCAGCATTGTGCATTCTATTGACTAAGCATTTCAATTGAATTGCAGTTCCCGAGATCGGTCCTTCAGAATTGTCGCAACTCGCAACATATGCGGATACTATGTACCTTTTAAGGAACGAGTTAAGTGGATAGTCATTCGAATGACCCGTTCAAATAAATACAATTAAAGTGCAATCTAATTCACAGCAAAATTTACTGCTCCAAAAGAATGCGAGCTATTATGAAAATGTATCAATCGGTCCAAATTTAGCGATACGAGTATCGAGCGTTAAGTCAATAATAAATGCCATTTTATCGAAATCCGAATGAACTTGGAATTATTTGTGGTGTGTTGAGATATGTCGAAACATTACTTTTTACGCTCCGTAGAATGACATATTCGTCGAACGAACGACTGAGAGATGGTTGAACGAGATCAATCGATTTAGCAAGGAGTGGCAAGGATATTAAGGAGCAGCTGGCGCGTCAATGAAATCCCTTTACGTTAATAGTGTCAATTTATTTTCCTTTTAAAGGGGTCTGGTTTGACAAGAATTCCAAGTTACATTCCTCGACCATCTTAATTAGAAACCAATCTGCTTAGCGCTCAGCTCATGAGTGAGGAAAATGATTAGTAGATAAGCACTCTTGCCGAAAATTGGCAAATGAATGTCAAAATAATTTAACATTAGGTAGATACTGTTAATGAAAAGCGAATATGTACCTACCTATATCTATATCCCTAATAATAATAACCTAACAGAATAGAAAATGTTTCTTCATATATATACCTAATTGCTGAATGATTTTGGCACTAAAGAGATTTTAGGTTTTTTTTCTTTAGAGGTACGACGGTGGCAAGCAAGCGTACTGATGGTTAGTGGACACCGTAGCCTATAGACACCCGCAACTCCAAAGTCACGTGCGCGTTACCGACCCTTTATAAATTTTGAGAATTCACTGTGTTGACAGCAGAAGTTAGGTCACTCATGCATCCTCGGTAGCTCTGGCAACCTTGCTCACCTCTAGGAACACAACACCTACCTACATACCTGTATAGTAAATAATGTTATTATGGCTGTGGTCTTCTGCTAGGCGAAGGTACTCCGTACTCGAAGCTGCTCCAAATTCGAGCGTCATCTTGCTCGTCATTTTGATGTGCCCTACCTCTCAAAAAAACTCAATTATTATGGAACAAAGGAATATTGGTATAAGTTATAGTATGTAGCTAGTTAATTTCTACTGTGATGCTAATAATCTCGGCAGTCTTACATAGTTAGTCTTACGGCAAAGAGTAAGAAGTGACCTAGGTAATAATTGTGAGTAAATTCGATCAGTTTCGCTGTCAGCGTTGCGTATTTACACAAAGAGTCACAAGAGCAGACGTTCCGAGCTATTTACCGCTAAAGTTATACCGCTTTTGCAATACGAGATGAGTTTTTGATCACTCAATCAAGTGAAAGGAGGTAAATAGTACAAATAAACAGATAATATTAAGGCTGGAAACAGTGCTCGACCGACGGTCAGCGCGTACCGTCGGTCGGGCGTAGCTATCGCTGTACGAAAGCATACGTGCGGTCAGAGCGATGCTAACCGTCAGCCGATCCGACCATACGCGCTGACCGTCGGTCGTGCTCTGTTTCCAGCCATAGACTTGCATAGATATATCTACGTCGGTCGGCGCCCGACCGACGGTACGCGCTGACCGTCGGTCGAGCAGTTTCCAGCCTAACAGACAGTTATACAATACACCTCCAAATTCCAGAAGTTGTGTAGGAAAAGTATTTTTAGGCGCACATTTAACTTCCACTAAAATCGAGTTTTGAGGTATATAGTAGGATCATATACCTTTTGAGCGCCAAAAGATAAAAGCCCGTGAAAGTCGGTAACGAAAAGTTGTGTACCCATCACCATCAATTCAAGTCAATCCCTCATACGACGTCATAAATTATCGATTCGATTAAACTCGATAGAACTCTACATTTATTCTTGTTCATATTTTTAAACTTTGTTAAAAGTTAAAGTTGAATGCCAGCAACAACTCGGACAAAGCTACATACGCGACACGAAAAATCCGCTAGGCGGCGCAACATTATCGTAATTCTCCCCAGTAACACCATTACATTTCACACACACTATCTCATTTTACCGTAACACTGACCTCGTTTTTTTAATGGTGAAAAATATGAACAAGTGACAGACCTCCTTCCTTTGAGTTGAGTGCATCATTTGCGTTCGACGCGTGGCGTACAAATTGGATACTTATACCAGAGACTAGGAATTATATAGACTGCTAATGCCTATACATTGTCGCGTAATTTTAAAATAATGGGCCTGCTGTAGCTAGTTTCACTATGGAGAGATCACTTTACCATTTAATTCGTATGCCACTAAGACCTCTGCTTAACACATAGCGCCATCTGTTGGGAGCTTCTTCGTTGTGTTCATAGATGGCGCTATGTGTTAAGCAGAGGAGTGATCTCTCCATAGTGAAACTAGCAACAGCAGGCCCATTATTTTAAAATTACGCCACAATGTATAGGCATTGGCAGTCTATATAAGTCCTAGTCTCTGCTTATACAAATTAAAAATGAAAATATAACCAAAAATAAGTAATATAATTATTTTAACGTATATTGAATAGTATTCGAATAACAATCACATTTGCATTGCTTAGGAATAAAAGGCACTATTTTGTAATTAACTTATACATAACTATCTACATATTAGTAACGTGAATCTGTTTGGTAGATGTTAGATGTATACTTAAAATTATTTGAACTGTCCGAGTTGTATCAAATTAGGCCGTTCAAAAAGCGACTTTACTGTCCAAGCGTGAAGATTCAAAGTCCAATGACAAGTTTTATAAAATGTCGGATATTTTAAATAATTTCTACTATACATGTTCTTGCATCTTGTAAATGGAGCCTTAAGTTTAATAAGTGGACATGTGCAGGACACTTGGCAAGACGAGACGACTGCAAAAAAATTAAATATTCGTATGTATATGTATATTAAATATACTGCTGCCGATCCCTACGTACGGTCAACCAATTCGTGTTAAAAATCTATATAAAAACAACTGGAGATCTTATATGTATTAATGTCACTTTGACAAGGTACCTACAAAGTCACCCAGAAATCAAATTGGTTAATTGTACGTATTAAATATACGCTCGTAATGATCGGAAAATTCCTCATTCACTTCCACAACATTTTGCGCAGACAATAAGTATGAAGTTCAGACACTTGACTAAAATATTTAAGTATATAAAAAGTTGGCAATCACTATGAAACTACGTTCATACACAAAATTCGTTTGGAGAAGCGAATTCGCCAACACGAAAAGACACATCCCTATTGTTGTAGATTAAAAATATAATTTCACTATAAAACTCGAACATTTTATCAATGTTGTTTACATGTCTACGGGTGACGCGAATGCAAGTCAAGTAAACAAATCATTGTTTTGTTGTGTTTTTTCGCCGTCAACCCACAGGTTAACAATAAGGGTGGATTGCACCAACTTAGGATTACGGACCAGTCAAAGTTAAATATAGCGCCGGCAGCTGTCATCCCATACAAACTTTACAAACATTTTATTTTATTTTTACAATTTAACTAACACCGCTTACAATATTAATTTTTTTTAACCCGACTGTGGCTTTATTGGCCGGGCCCAATAAAGCGATAAAAGTGCGCGGTTTGCGAGGAAAAATCCTGGAGTAACCTCTCGGAGCTGAGCTGATTCCAGACGGTTTGGTGCAACCCACCCTAATTATAACACTTGGTGGGCTGGCACAACTTGCTGCCAAGTCGTATCTCGCGCTGCGATTCCTGCCCCTCTAGCACAACATGCATTCCGTCTCTACTCGCGCGCGAGATAAGCTACCTGTCACTTTTTGACAGCATTAATCAGACAGTGACAGGTAGCCTATCTCGCGCGCGAGTAGAGACGAGATGCATGTTATGCTAGCCCCCCTGTCTTGCTCGAACTGTGCGACTTAAAAAGAGCAGGGTAGATTTATCTCTACTCGCGTCGCGTCGCAACGGCAGTTGTGCTAGCCCCGCAGTCTCATCAAACGTTGCATATAGCCTGGTACAGTTCGAGATGTGTTCCTGCGTCGGGTGTGAGCGTGAGCTGTCGGCTGGCCTTGAGGAACAGCACGAGGCCGGGCCGGGCCCGGACCGGCTCCGTGTCGCAGGCGGTGCCGGCGCCCGACGTGACTATCAGCAGGCTGGGACTCGCGCGGATCGGAGTGTTGTAACTGTCCCCGCTCTCTACCTGCAAGTTATTATACTGAATCACACTTTGACACGCCTAGTGAAGTAAGCGGTGCCGGTAAGTTCGAGTATGTGTGCGTTCGCCGTCGGTACACGCGTCAATGTGTGCGTGTCAGGGATCGTCCTAATACAACGCGATGATCGCGCGATCGCGCAAGTGAAATTCGCGAATATATTGAACTCGAATAGGTCCTTAAGGGATCGTCCCAAAACAAACGCAACTACGCGATTAACGCGCAAATTCGCGACCATTACTAGTAAATATTCTAAGTTAAAGTCGCGCGATCATCGCGTAGTCGCGCGCCAATTAGGACGATCCCTCATTGCTGTAACTGCGTTGCGCACCGGAAACCGGAATGAGCCGTGACTGATCGGTGACTAAAACGCCGCGCAGGGGCGAGGTAACTGACGTCGGTGCGGGGCAGTTTGTGTCAGCACACATCCTTACCGACACCGCAGACGTTCCTAGGCGTGTCACAGGTGTGCTTCGGCGTCAGCCCCGCGCGCGCCACGTTGTCCGAGGACGCCATGCATTCGCCCAGTCTGGACGGATTTGAACACAGTAAGCAGTAGCAATCTATTCACCTTAATCTTAACAACAGCGAAGTCCGGCACCGGCGGGCGCCATATGCAGCTGTTGGCGTCCTCCAGCTGCGGGCAGAAGAGCAGGTGGTCGGGCGTGTAGCTGCTGTAGTCCAGCATGCCGACCAGCGTGCCCACGTCCATGTGCTTCGGCGTCAGCCCCGCGCGCACCACGTTGTCGGAGCACGCCATGCATTCCACGCAGTCTGAACGAATTGAGAATATGCATAATTTTTTCAGACAGGACAGATCTAATAAGATCCACGACAAAATGTTCCCTAACAGAGCGTGCACGCAATGCTACAAATAGAGAGAGGTGGAGAAAGCTCGCAATAGCTGCAATTAATACGGAAGAACCCATAACCATGACCACTCTGACTCTGAAGAGTGCACGGCTAAGAAAAGGAATCATTGTTTTTCATGATTCCATTCGAACAGTTTTTAGAGCGGAACCAATGTTTCCATGGTACAACTACAATTAGAACAACACAAAAGGACAAAAATGGGTTTCAAAGTATAGCATAACGCAGGAGCCTTGAAGATTTTTTTAAGTACATGAACTGTACTGGTATAATGCATAGAGTATGGCTGCTTAAATGTCAAAACCCGTTCGATCAAACAGGAATAAGAACTTACACTTAACCTACTGCGACACGAAAATGAAGTATCTCCCTCTGTCGATTGAATATCCAAGTGCGACAGAGAGGCAGATATTTCGTTTTCGGTTAACGGGAGGCTAGGCATAAGCTATAGTATATAAAAATATGTACCCACTCTATGGCATCTATGGCATGGACAAAACGCAAATAAAAATATAAAACTGCGGTATTTCATTCAAGATTCAAAGTTCTGCAGTCTCTATAATGTAGAAAAGCCTACCTCCGCTCAGGTACGCATGCGGCATGTTGGCGTTAAGGAATATAGCCTGCCCAGGTCTCAGCTGTAGATAATTCAAGAAGTAGATCCCGTAGCAGCCCACGTCGCCAGGGAATTCCGAATGCAGGCGCCGGAGCAACGGGTACAACAGAGAAGATTCAGAACATTCTGTAAAGAACAACCGTTTCATTTTTAGCCAACTTTAAAAAAGGGGGGATGGGTCTATATTCGTGTAAATTATTTTTAACACCCATTTAAAGGCACATCAAAAAACCTTACAACCTACTACTGATTTGCACAGCAAAAATACTAATTCCACACCAAAACCGCGTTTTGCTGTGCAATTAGTATTTGTGCTGTGCAAATAGATCAGTATTTTTTAATCAGTGTCTCTGTCAATTGTGGATTGAGGATCGATTTAGTAATTATTTATTCATTCGATAGAATATTTATTGCAGCAGACAGTCACGGGACTCACGGGTTACCTATTCATCATCATGCCTCATTCATTTTGATAGATGGCTTAAATAGTGACCGTACGAGGGAGACAACGCCTCTTGTGAGTATATAAGCCAATCCCAGATCGATATTACGCGAAGTAAGGCACCGTATAATCAATATGCTCTAGTCAGCACATTTGTGGGCTAGCTCTTGGAACCAGAGGTTATCGTGGATTTCGCAGCCTTTTGCGGTGGGGTCATACAAAGTTAATAATTAATTGATATCTCATGTTCCCTATAGATAAGAACATGGAAGCATACTTTTAATAAAGGTTGTAAGATTTCCACTACACCAAATGACAAATAAAGTTCAAGGATACTTCAGGAATTAACTTATTTTGATGCTACAAAATTGTCATGTTTGACATTTTCAGAATATATATTTTACAGTCGAGGGCATAAATATGTATACATTTTTGGACTTTATTTCAATGGAATAAGGTGAAAAGGTGTATACATATTGGTGCCCTTGACTGTACTACATCGAATATATATGTTCTCGGAATATATGTTGACTAGCTCTTAGTTTTAGTTTTAAAGGTTCTCACGGAAGATCAGCGCTGCGGGCTCCGCAGCATTTAATGCTGAGTCAGCGCCGATTCTACCACAACACATGACTCTCGACTAGTTTATATCTTTTGTTCCTATAAATGTGTAACTATATCTTTTACTACTTCACTGTATTTTCTTTCTCTTAAGAACTTAGCTCTAAGAATATTAATGTAAGTTGTGGTTGAATAAAGTTTTTATCTATCTATCTAATCTACTGGGATGAAAGCTAAATGACAGGTCCCACCAAACCCAAGCTACATTAAAAGCATTACAGTGAACAATATTGTTATGATACCTTGTTTCTCCAACCTGTCTAACAAGCTCCGCAGGCTAGCTGCCACAACAGCCTTGTCGCAGGTCATGAGGGAGCTGAACACTTGTTTTAGAGGAATGCCGCTTTCCCCATGCTCCTTGTGTGCCAGGAATGCATTTACACTCTCCTCTGACAATATCCTGGTCAGTTCTGGCAACTCTGGAATTACATAAAGATAAAATAAATAAATAATAAATAATTTATTTATTCAGACAACATGGGTCCATCGAGTCGTTAGTTTCGCTTAAGATAGCTTTTATTGTTGAGTTATTATACATATGCTTTCTTAAATATATTGTTGATTTCTTATTTCTAATATTATTATTTTTCTTATTCTATTTCTCGCGCTGGCCCTCACGGCGTAGAGGAGCGTCCCCCAGGTGGCGGATGGGGGGACGGTCGGTGGTACAGCCTAGCTAACCACCGGCTAAGTCCGATGGACTCGCTGACCAAAGTAGGGTGTGGTCCTCCAACATTTCGGGGGTTGTGCGGTGGGCTAACTCCCCACCCACGTAAAAACTTTGTTGTTGCGAATACGATACGAAGAAATATACGATCTCCTTATACCGACGACCTAAGGCGTGGCACAATGGATCTCCGATTAGCATCATGGAATGTTCGTAGTTTATTTAGACCGGGAGCCCTGTATCAGGTGTCAGTGGAGCTGCACCGCTATAAAATAGGAATTACGGCGTTACAAGAAGTCCGATGGCCGGGAAAAGGCGAATGTCAGTTAGATGACGGAACTATACTGTTTTACAGCGGGGCAGATAACGGACAACACACAAACGGGACAGGGTTCATTGTTAATAAAAACATTGTTGGGAATATTCTACGCTTTGAAGCAGTGTCCGACAGAATCTGTACATTACGTCTTCGAGGCCGGTTTGCGAATATAACTATTGTAAATGTGTATGCACCAACTGAAGGAGGCGACGAGGATGATAAGGATGGTTTCTACGATGATCTTGAAAGTCTGTACGATCAAATCCCCAGGTACGATGTGAAGATAGTCTTAGGTGACTTTAATGCCAAAGTGGGCCGTGAAGATGTATTTTTGCCAACAATCGGAAGGCATAGCAAACACCTAGCGACGAATGATAACGGTTTGAGAATGATCAGTTTCGCTGCATCCAAATCGATGGTGGTAGCAAGTACCATGTACCCCACACAAAAGTATACATAAGGGAACATGGAAGTCACCTGATGGGCGAACGGTGAACCAAATTGACCATGTCCTCATTGATAACAGACATAGAAGCACAATAGAGGATGTAAGGGCTTTCAGGGGTGCAGACTGCGATAGTGATCACTATCTCCTGGGCGTCAAACTCATGTTTCGAATTAAAAGCAATAAGAGAGCTAAAAGTACCACTGGACAGATACAATTCTGTACTGAATCACTCAAGGAAGAGAACGTGCAGCAACAATTCAGGCTAGAACTCACAAACAGGTTTGAAGCTCTGGATAACGTGGAAGACGTTGATGTCAGATGGGATAACACAAGGGACATCATGAGGGAAGTCAGCCTGAAAATTCTAGGAAGGCGGAAACCTCATAAGCGAAAGAAATGGTGGAATGATGACTGTGAGGCGGCTGTGAGCGAAAGACGTAAATACAGAATCTTGGCAGAACAAGACGAGCTCTGGGCGGATAGATACAGTGAAGCTAGGTGTAAATGCCGTAAAGTATTAAGACAGGCTAAACGGACTTATTTAGAAAACATCGTTAAAGGTATGGAAAGCCTAATCAACACAGGAAACACCCGTAAATTCTACCAGGAGGTAAAAACTGTGCGTAGAGGATACCAGCCTACCACCCAGCTACTGGAGGACGGCAACGGAAACCTGATCTCAGACCCTGTTGAGATAAAGTCTATGTGGAGGAGCTATTTCGAGAGCCTCCTGAACTGCCCAGTGAACGTAAATCACGTGCCGGAATGTGAACCATCAAATGGCGAGGATGAACCCTTAAGCTTTGAGGAAGTTCGGAAAGCCATTATGCGCCTTAAAAACAATAAAGCGCCTGGTATCGACGGATTGACAGGAGAGCTCTGGAAGTACGGTGGTGGAGGAGCCCAATCCCGCTTGTACGAACTGTTACTTTTGGTATGGCGACTGGAACGGCAACCATCTGAGTGGAATGTAGGAATAATCTGTCCGGTACACAAAAAGGGATGTAAGAAGAAGTGCTCAAATTACAGGGGAATAGCACTACTCCCTACTGCGTATAAAGTATTTTCCTACGTGTTACTAGGCCGTTTAGAGAGATATGCCGAGGAAATTATAGGAGACTACCAGTGCGGATTCCGCCGCAATCGGAGCACTGTGGACCAAATTTTCCTTCTCAAACAACTAATGGAGAAAAAGTGGGAATTTGCGCAAGGAATACATTCCCTCTTCGTAGATTTTGCTAAAGCCTATGACAGTATAGACAGACAGTCACTTTTCTCTATACTCAGAAACTTCAGGATAACCGAAAAACTCGTAAGAATGATTGTGGTAGCTACAGGAGTGAGTAAGTTGCGGGTTAAAGTAGGAGGAGAGTTGACAGACGAATTTGATGTCATCACTGGCCTTAAGCAGGGGGATGCGCTGTCACCCATGCTGTTTAACCTGGTGCTCGAACACGTCATTAGGAAGGTAGAAGTACTGGATGGCGGAGTGGTGTTAAACGGCCAACACAAGATTATTGGGTACGCAGATGACCTCGCGTTACTGGGGGAAAACAGTGCGACTGTAGTAGAGAAGGCGAAGGCTCTGGCGGACGAAGCTTTAACGGTCGGCCTCAAAATTAGTAAAGAGAAGACGGAATATTTACATATGCGGAGATACAGGAACACTCTGGAACCAAGAGAAAACCTGGATGTATACGGTGTCATATAAAAAGGGGTTGAGAAATTCAAATACCTAGGCTGCGTGATAACTGACACCAACAGCAGGGAGGAGGAAATTGAATCTCGTATCCAGAGTACTCTTAGGTGCGCGGCAGGTCTTCACAAAGTGTTAGTGTCTAAGGTCATGCGCCGAAAGACTAAGATTCGAATCTACAAGACAGTTATTAGACCGGTCTTAATGCATGGGTGTGAATCGTGGACACTGACACTGAAGGAAGAGAATAAACTACTCATTGCCGAGAGGAAAATATTCCGCAAGATACTGGGCCCAGTGCAGAGAGCAGATGGAAGCTGGAGGATCCGTAAGAATCAAGAGCTGGAAGATTTGGTGTCTGAGCCCAATATCATCGGGGAAATCAAGTCAGCGAGACTCCGTTGGCTTGGCCACCTAGAGAGGATGCCGGCAGACAGGGCGGTGAAAAAGGCCTACGCGGGACGGCCAAGTGGTCGGCGACCGGTTGGCCGGCCTAAATACCGCTGGAAGGACGAGGTGGAGAAAGACCTTCGCGCCCTACAAGCAGAAAACTGGGAGGAGATCGCACAGAACAGGGCGCGGTGGCGCCAACTCGTATCGGAGGCCAAGATCCACTTCGGGTCGCTGAGCCATCGGAGTAAGTAAGTAAGTAAGTATTTCTCCATCGACAACGTCAACTTGTCCCTTGACAAAGGCCTCCTCCAGAGTTTGCCATTTGCCAATTTTTGTACGTTTTTAAACAATTAAGGTACAAACACACTACACCGTTCCGTGTCCGGGCCGGCCCGTTTTCTAGTACAAGAAATCGACGGCCGTCGCGCGTCCTGTATTAGAAAACGGGCCGGCCCAGACACGGAACGGTCTAGTGTGTTGTACCTTTAATGTATTTTTACTGGGCAGCCTATTTTAGGGCCATTATTTTCTGTCTCTGGCTAGTCTGCACCAGGTTGGTAAGGCAACCTGAACTATATCGTCGCTCCACCTTCGTCGTGGGCGTCCACGGGGGAATTACATAATAAAAATAAATAAGGCCAAATCCATATAATGCATGTTTGCCAAAAACCAATTTAAGTTTTTGGCTGTAATTAAAATTAGTTTTATCTGTATAGAAGGTTTCACTGCACAATTTTTTTGTCTATATTTCTCTACTATGGAATTCTCTACCCTCTTGCACCAATATTACTAGTATTAGACCTCTATGGGCGAACAGGAATATGGATTTAATCAGGGGATTATTGTTGAAATTGTATGAACTTCTAATCTGTGAATTAACTCTATTTTTGCATTTGTTTCATTTGTATTGTTTTAAATATGTAATGTAACAAGTATATACAAAAGGGCTTTACTTATGTTTTTCACCTATTCACATTATGTAGAAGTAGGAAAGGTCAGGTCATATACTTAACTTACTTTTAAGGTAATTTTGAATCTCCTCTAAAGGCCGAAACCCACAGAGAGCCTCAAATGGTGTTAGGGCTATGGCCAGCTCAGGTTTGTGGTTCGGATCCTTGTACAAATCTGGGAAATTCTGGTGTAATTCCTCTGCATGTGCCTAAAAATTGAAAAGCACTATTATCCAAAGCTTAATAATGTTAATAAGTTAATTTAAGGAATGTAAACATTAAAAATAGAAATACTTTAATGCTGTTTATAATGTCATAGAAAATCCTCCTAGCATTATCCCAGTACAGTTGCATCCTGAAGGATGCCTGGGGCCCGCTACCTAATCCCAAGATTTGGCGTAGGCACTAGTTTTTACGGAAGCGACTGCCATCTGACCTTCCAACCCCGAGGGGAAATATCATAGATAATATGAGTTATAAATGAAATAAATGAACTTTATGCTGCAAGAAGGATGCAAAGGCAGTTTTACAAGTCAAAATCTACTAGTTATCAACATCAACTGCACTAAAGTTTAACATGTCAACTAACATAACATTCAATACACTATTTGACTATATTTTTTTTATAATGCCAATGGAACCAGTTTTTAGAGACCATCATATGTCTATATGGGACGAACAACATATAGAGCACAATAAAGGGCTAAAATTAGGGACAAACCTAGCTCGACGCTAGCCGGTCTCAAAAAGGCTCCTACAAATTGGCCCTGGCAAATGACGTCACTTGCACTGCATTCGACCAACCGTTGTATGGGAAAATTAGTATGTTGCTGTTTTAGTCGTAAAATAATGCGTTTAGGTACATAGTTGCTATACAATTTATTTTTTATTTTTACATAAGCATTCTATTGATACCTTTTATTTGAATTTTGGATGGTAAAAAGAATTACATAATTTTCTGAGTTTTTGATGATTCATATCTTTTTATGATTTTGGTAAAATTTTATAATTTACGATTTATTGTGATATTTTGATGGCTAACTATCCAAAAAGTGACACTGTGTTATAAATTTTAATATGTGTCAAATACCGTATTACATATGTGTAGTAATAAGTCATATAATCCTAGTGGGATTATTATGCTGTAAATGTATATCACTTATCCTACTGATAACAGGTAGGTACTGTAAAACATTTCAGTCACATGTCATTTATGATTGATGAGATCTTATGGTTTTAGCGGTTTCTTAGTAATTATCAATACAATGTCTAGTATTCTTATCTTTATCATATTGAAAATGATGGCACAAATTGTATACAATATTTAATGCTAATTGATGACAAAATTCTCTAGAAATAGAAAATTTAGAGAGAAACAATTAATTATTTACCAACTTTGTTATCCTAAGTAAGAATACCTTGTTTGGGTGAGCCTGTATAGACAAAGGTTTGCGAACTGACAAGATCTTTAACAGAAACGGCACCGCTACTCCAAACCTCCTTCTGACTGCTGGCCCGATTGCGTCCAGGTTATCTTTAATATACTCAGACAGAAGCACATTCCTTTCCAAAATCAGTGAAGGTCCATTTGGGTGTGTTCCCATCCATAACTCAGCATAAGGTTTCTCAGGGTCAATTGTTATGTTAGGGTCAGCACTAGATAAAAGCTTAGCAACTGTACTGTCATTTCCTAGTTTACCCCAATCATAGTTCTGCACTTTGTATTGCAATTCCATTGCGCCCTGCAATAGTAACACATTTTCAATCAATTTCAAGTTATCAGAGTTTGTCACAATCGTGCAGAGATAACAAAGTAATAAATATAATAGACTTAAAGAGACAACAAATAAATACTTACTTTGTTTTAGCAATTTGTTCAAACTGATAGCATACAAATTCTAACACAAGTGCGATGATAAACTTTTTGAACTGTAGTTTCTGGAGTGGACACGCGTTACAAGTTATTTGAATAGATTGGTTTGATTGGACGGCAATTGACACAATGATCTTCCTATTAATATCTCTTTAGAAATAACTACCTCGATGTAACACAAACTACTGGATGTAACTAGGTAACTTCTAAATAACTTTGCTTTTGCAATGCGATGCGATTCATGCGATGTGTATGTATGCATGCAAGTTGCAAGTGTCAGTCAGAGTCAACCAAACCAACTGTCAAGCAGTGTTGCCAGAGCACTTCCGTCAAAAAGCACGGACGGGTGTCCAAAAAAGCACGTTTTTGGAATAAAAAGCACGTTTTTAGGGTTCCGTACCCGAAGGGTCGAAAATGACTCCTATTGCTGTCACTCACGCGCCCGTCCGTCCGTCAGTCGTCTGTCACAAAATTTTATTCATAAGATTATTTTTTCTTTCCATTGACCCATGAACTTGAAATTTGGTGATACTGTTCATTATTACGGGTATTTTACCAAGAAATACTTATATTTTGATAAAACAGGTTTTTTTGATTAAAAATTTCCTTATTTTTCATGTTAAAACCAACATACTTTTGCGCATGGTTTGGAAACCTAAATGTGCGAAGTCCGATACGCACCTGGCCGGTTTTCGTCACATAGAGAGTATTGAGCCTTTACTACATCGTGTTCACATTGCACGACACGAACGATAGAGCTTGCAGTTGCAGGACAAGTTCTTTACTGCAACCAGCAACCACAGGTAAAACATAACTTTTAACTTTAGGATATCAACGCGTAGGGTAGGAGAGAAAGATTGTTTAACACAATGATTGTTAGAAAAAAATACAGTTTTAGAGAGTACCAAACCAACATTACCTCCCCATTTTTAATAGTAAAATCATAAAGCACCATAGCATCTAAAAAAGCACGTTTTTGGGGAGCGCATGTAAAAAGCACGTGCGTATCCAAAAAAGCACTTAAAACCGTGTTAAAAAGCACGTTCTGGCAACACTGCAGTCAAGTGACAAGTGAGTAAAGTGAGTTCATGCCGGGCACGTTCCATTATTTCCCCCGAGTACAACGCGTTACGTCATGTCAGACATCTACCGGAAAGTCATAGAAAGTAAAATCAAAATATTCAGTAACTGTGGGTAGGTTTTAAGATACGGCCCGGTTAAAATTTTCAGACACTATTGTGTTAATCTGTGTTTTCCACGTGTTGTCTTGTTGAATAGAATGGAATCTCTTTAACGTTAATTTATACAATATGTGGTATTCGAACGTACCGTAATTTTTATCCATATAAGCCTGGCCGCAGACGCACGGAATTCCGATACGGTTTCATGCCTAAAACACACTCAGTAGCCAATCATACTTTTGTCTCATTCCAATGCATAGCTGAAACATGAGACAAAAGTATGTGGTTCGCCGTGATGGCCCTGTGCGTGTTTCAAGTATCAGAGAGAGGGGAGTTGAAGCCTCTCGCTCTAAGAGCGAGATGCTTCAACTCCCCTCCCCTCCGTTTCCGTTCGGAATTCCGTGCGTCTGCGGCCAGGCTTATTCGATATAGGATTCGAAAACGATAAAAAAAATACCTACACCACCATTCTGCTTTGTCTTTTTGAGAGACTACATGTTCTTTTCCAAAGATTCCTTCCTACCCACATAAATTTTTGCATTAGATTTCAAAATTCTTTATCATATCTGAATCAGTAACTACCTACGTCAAGAACAGATAAGACAATACAAGCTTGTAAAATAAAGACAATAAGTGGAGCAAGCACGTCCAATGAATATGAATAGCTCAAAAAGGTATTACTGTTCAATATGCCACATTTATACGACTCCGGAAGGCAATTTGAACAGCACCTCAACGGCGAACGTCATGGGTTTAAACAAATGAAGTTAACTTTCAGTGAGCACGAAATTCGCCTCACTGAAACAGTTGATTACAATCCACATTTTTACTTTCCAACTTTTTTAGTGATATTTGTAACGATATATTTGTTTTCGTACATAATTGCTACTCTTTCTAATCGATTAAACATTTAATAAATTGTCTTTAGGCACTGGTCCCACCGCCAGCGAGTAGCGACTAGCGAGTACCTACTCTCATAGTAATTCTACTCGCTTCAGCGAGAAAACGAGTAAGTACAATTATATGAGAGTACTACTCGCTGCTTGCCGGCGGTGGGATCAGTGCAGTGCCTACAGTCGACAACAAAGAAATGCATTGTTTATTTATTTTTCATGTACGGTCAAGTGCGAAAATATGTATTGAGTGTATCCTCTCATAAATATGGTACTAAAACCTTAATTCACCGACATAAGAGCTATGGGACATATTTTTGAGCAAGTTGTATGCACCCATATTTTTGCACTTGACTGTACCTAATAACTCTCTTTGCAGTCGACTTTACAAGTCACTAAGGTGCCAATGGATCCCATAATGGGGCAAAGTACAAAAAAATAGTAGTAATTACCTGGCAAAGTATAGGTACCCGACTTCTCAGTCATTGGCATCCAGTTATTAGGTAAATGGGTACAGATCTTTTGCTTATAAAACGTTCAACGTGCAAATAATTAGAGAAGAGTGCTGAAATTTTACTTTAAAAGCCTAAAATAAATACCTCTGTGCCTAATAACCTTATTAGTTCTTTTTGTAACGCAAATCACCCATTAAATATATAGGTAGTTAAGACAAATTTTCTTCGTTACACAAATGACGAATTAATTCCATAACTATTGTAACGCTTTTTTTGCAAACTATACTTTAGCAATAAACAAAAGGTATTGGAGGCCGATTTTTGAGTGTCGAACGCTCGACTTTTCACTCGACATCTGTCAAAACACCATAGTTTTTTGACAGATCTCGAGTGAAAAGTCGAGCGTTTGACACTCAAAAATCGCCCCCTTGGTCTTTACCTCATGATATGTAAATAAACCAATGAAACGAATAATATAATGATTTAATATTGTATACAATTAAGTAAGTTACACAATGTACCGTTTATAAGAAATATTGTCTTTATCTGTATCCTGTAATGTCGGCAAAATGGAAACCCGTATATCCGCATGGAACACCTACTTACTTTATGTATATCAAAGTAAGTACCTAATGTTAGGAGGTTCTTCCAATGATGTCAATTTGATACGGTTCTATTTTGCCGATGGGGCCATATTTGAATCATATCTTAGTCATACATAAAGTTGTAAGTACAATAGAAGTATTATTATTGGAAGTTTTATTTGTTGAGCAGGCTGCAGCAGTGGGTAACGAGATGAGGAGTGGAGTGGCAGGTCAACCAGTTGAAAGACATCTTGATATATAGACTTGGATTTATTTAATTAATACTTGCGAGACGTGCACACGATACACAGGTCGTTGAAGAAGAGAGCGAGCATAGATTTCCTTTTTAGTTTTCTTAAAAGAGGCATAGACAATATGTTATATGTAAAGGGTGTATACACACTATTTCTAACACTTCCCCTCACACTTTACATCAAATGAGAGAAAACTAGAGGTACAAAAACAGTGTTTGTAACTAAACATAGCAGTTGTAGCATACTTCCCAACTTATATCATGACAAAAAAACCCTTGACTTCAGGAAATCTCAAAGCACTTATAGTTTACCACTATAAAATGTGAAATACCAATTTTTATCAAAAACTTTCATTCAAGAAATTCCTGATAAAACAGTGTTCACAACAAGAACTGGCAAAAGCTTAAAAATTAAAGCTACAATAGGTCTGCTTGCGAGATCACCAATTTGGGCCTTAGTGAGTCGTATAACTAAAACATTAAGCCATGATATGATTTCATTACAATCACTGGCAAAGACAACTTATGCAAAATCTGATAATGTTAAAAACATAATTTTAACATGTTGTGTATGAACATTGTGGACAAAGTGGGTAGATATGTGACAAGTGTGAAGATATGGAAGGTAGATGGAAAAACCAGTCTGTCATCGCGTTTCCAGACCAGCACATGTGCTCGGACCCCTAAACTGTGAGTTATAATAGTGGCGACGGGAAAAATAGGACAATAGTGTGCATTAAAAGTGTAAAAGTGTGTAAATTGAGTGGAAAATACATACAGATAGGTATACATAGTGCAAAATGGGTATTAAATTTGGGGAGTTTGATGTGGCACGTGGCTGTTGGAAAAACTACATAGAGAGGTTTACTTTCTGTCTGCAAGCAAGTGATATTGAAGAAGATGATAAGAAGAAAGCTAATTTAATGGCGGTATGTGGCCCAGATTTATATGACTTGGTAATATCATTGATAGCTCCAAAAGAAATAAGTGAGGTTACCTTTTCAACCATTGTGAGTAAATTAAATGATCATTTCCACCCGAAGCCAAATGAGATTATACAGTCTTATAAATTTCATAGCAAGTATCAAGAGGAGGGGGAAAGAATCAGAGACTATATTGCTCAGCTAAGGAAATTGAGTATAGATTGTAATTTTAAGGATCTGGATCGTACATTAAGGGATCGCTTAGTGTGTGGGATAAGGGATAAAGAAGTGCAGAAGAAGTTGCTACAGCAAAGCACATTGACATTTGAGCAAGCTTGTCAGATTGCCTTATCTCATGAAGCTGCGGGAATTGATTCTAGCATTATTGTCTCTGCTTCCTCAAGTAAAACTTCATGCGATTTAGAGGTACCTATGGAGGTAAATAAATTTATAAATAAAAAGATGGATAAGCAGACAGAAAGGATGTCTTGTTTCCGCTGTGGTAAGGCTCATAGAGGACCATGTAGGTTCCGTTGGTCCAAGTGTAATAGTTGTGGCAGAACAGGTCATATTGAAGCGGTTTGTTCATCGAAGCTTAAAAATGTACCAAAGTCAGAGTTCAATGGGTTATACGAGGACATTTCCATTAACAATATGAGGCAAGATAGGACAGTACCCGCATTTATGATGAAAATCAAGCTTAATGAAGCTATATTGGACATGGAAGTGGATTCAGGGTGCGCTTTCAGTCTGATAAGTGAGCGGGCTGCTAGACACATATGGCCGGGGCAGTTACCGGTAATGGAGAATGTGGATATTTCTTTAAAGACCTGGACAGATAATCGCTTGTGTTTGTTGGGTAAAGCTATGGTACTGGTACAATATAAGAAAATAAAGAAAAGCTTACCGGTGTTGGTGGCTCAAGGGAACGGACCAAGTTTAATTGGAAGGAATTGGTTTCCTGATCTCGAGATACAGCTGCAGGGTGTAAATAACATAAAGTTTGACCAAAACGAATTAGAAACAAAATTGAAGGAAATACAACATAAGTATGCGGAAGTCTTTCAGGAAGGCCTAGGGAAATATACTGGACCTGTGGTCAGTATTATACCCAAAGAAGGTTCTAAGCCGGTATTTTTCAAAAGTAGACCGGTGCCATTCGCTTTAAAGGAAAGAGTTTATCGAGAAATCGAAAGACTGGAGAAAGAAGGAGTTCTAGAAGCGACACCACATTCAGAGTGGGCAACACCGATTGTTCCTGTGCTCAAGCCCGATGGTAGTGTAAGGTTATGTGGGGACTACAGGTCGACTGTGAATGCTGTAACTGACACGGATACTTATCCATTGCCCACATTGAGCGAAGCTTTTGCGGAATTGCAAGGAGGAGTTGTATTCACGAAGATTGATCTAGAACGTGCTTACACTCAGGTCATAGTAGACGAAGCAACGGCAAAGCTCTTGACAGTAAACACTCCCAAAGGTTTATACAAAATGAAAAGATTAGCGTTTGGAATTAAGGCCTGTCCTGGTATTTTCCAGAGATTAATGTCCTCATTGTTGGCTGGTATATCAGGAGTGGCTGTTCTTTTAGATGATATTGTAATCACAGGAAATACTATAGATGAACACAACCGTCGCTTGGATACGGTTCTTAAAAAACTGAAAGAAGCAGGTCTGAGATTAAACAAGAAAAAATGCCAATTTGCCGAGAAGAGTGTTAAATTCTTAGGGTTTATTATTGACGAATTTGGTATACATCCCTGCAAAGAGAAAATCCAGGAAATTGAGAAAACTCCGGCACCGCGCAATGTAAAAGAATTACAGGCTTTCTTGGGATTGTTAAATTTTTATGACAGGTTCCTGCCTCACAAAGCAACAATAGCTGAGCCATTGTATAGACTGTTGGATAAAGAAAGAAAATGGCAGTGGACGAAGGAACATCAAACATCGTTTGAAACCTTAAGAAAAATGATATCGAGCGGAGATACATTGGTACATTACGATGTAAAAAAGAAACTAATCTTGTCATGCGATGCTTCGCAGTACGGGCTGGGAGCCATACTAGAGCATGAAATGGAAGACGGTAGTATTAGACCCGTCATGTTCGCCTCCCGTACCATGAACTCTCATGAGCGCAATTATGGACAAATTGACAAAGAAGCAGCGGCAATAGTATTCGGTCTCAAAAAATTCCACCAGTTTATTTGCGGTAGAAAGGTGACAATTAAGACAGACCACAAACCTCTTTTGGGTATTTTGGACCCAAGAAAACCCATACCCAACATAATATCACCGAGGATGTTAAGATGGGCATTGCTTTTAAATTCGTACGACTATAAACTAATATACGTAGAAGGCAAGAACATAGGCAATGCGGACGCTCTCAGTCGGTGGCCAACACATGATGAGACGGAAGAAGAGGAGTTCTCAGGAGTCCTACTGATTGAGGAGACTCCAATAGAATTAGAGTTCACAGCCTCAGAGGTAGCGAGACTTACACGAAAGGATAAAGTCTTATGTAAAGTATTATACTGGATACGGAATGGATGGCCGAACAAAGTACAAGATGAATACAAGACTTTCTGGCAAAAAAGAGATGAATTATCTAATTTCAAAGACTGCGTATTATGGGGTAGTAGAGTGGTTTTACCAGAAAAGATAAGACCCTACGTGCTGGAAGAGCTCCACCGAAATCATGACGGCATTGTAATTTCCAAAGCAATGGCGAGGAGCTATTTTTGGTGGCCTTCGCTGGATAAACAGATAGAGGGATTAATAAAAAATTGCAATATTTGCGCAGAAAATAGGAACATGCCACCCCAGGTCACCCATCAATGGTTGAGGCCTGAGAAAGCGTGGTCGAGGCTTCACATTGATTATGCGGGACCGTTCCAAGGAAAGACATTCCTGATATTGATCGATGCCTACTCTAAGTGGCCAGAAGTGAAGATTGTGCCCGACTTAAGCAGCGCAACCCTTATAAAAGTGTTAAGAGATGTGTTTGCAGAACAAGGCCTACCCGATACCTTAGTAAGCGATAATGGAAGAAGTTTCGTTTCGGAGGAATTTAGGAACTATTTGACAGAGAATAGAATAAAACAAGTAGTAGGAGCACCTTATCACCCAGCGACTAATGGACAAGCTGAAAGGACAGTGCAGACCATCAAGTCAAAACTAAAGAAACAATCGACGGAACCATGGCATAAAAGGATACCAATGATTTTGTATGGGTTAAGAACTACTCCTAATAGCGTCAATGAGAAAACGCCAGCGGAACTTTTAAACAATAGACGTTTTAGGACAAAGTTTGACGCATTGAATCCATTATCGTATGAAGATACCAAACGCGAGCAATCAATAGACCGAAATATAGCGACAAAGTTAAGATCATTCAGGGTGGGACAATCAGTTTATGTAAAAAACTATGGAGCTGGTCCGCGTTGGATCAAAGGCAAGGTAGAGAAACGCATTGGAGTATGTAGGTATCTAGTCCAGTGGGGCGACAGACATTTAATGAGACACATCAATCAGATGCTCAATTGCGGTGAGGAGGAGGAACCAAAGATGAAAGAGTCCATGGCACATTATGATGAAATGAGTGATGGTGATGATGATACTGCAGTATCCATACCACCGCCTAATCAATGGGCAGAAATTATAGGTGTGTCTGGGCCACAGGATGTTGTGATTGCTAGTAGTCAAAGTCCCATTGCGGTCACCAGCAGCAAACGCCAAAGACCGGTTTCACCTCAGTCATCACCAGAATATAAAAGAATGGCGTTAGACCAAAGTAGTGATGAAGCTGAAGAAGTAAGTGATTAAAATATTACATAGATAGATAGAACAGTAGAATTAGTGTTAGTATATAATAAAATAGTGTGTGAGTGATATCATATATATGTGTGACTATTGAACAATATAAAGTGTAGTAGTTTTAACTTAGTGGTGGAGGTATGTTGTGTATGAACATTGTGGACAAAGTGGGTAGATATGTGACAAGTGTGAAGATATGGAAGGTAGATGGAAAAACCAGTCTGTCATCGCGTTTCCAGACCAGCACATGTGCTCGGACCCCTAAACTGTGAGTTATAATATAACATATAAAAGACAATAATTAATTGCCGCTAACAGATAACGCAATAATAATTTCCCAATGATCTATTTGTAAAATAATTACAAAAGAAATGGCTTAAATGTGGCAAAAGTAAAGAGAGGAAATATGTTAAGCTTAATATAAACAAATAGAAAAATTATCTACTTATCTACAAAATAAACATATGAGACACCTATGAATGGCTAACAATTATAATGATTGAACATTCTCTGATGAATAGATTAACTCTCAGGTTTCTCAAGTTTAGTTACAAATGTGTGATTACTGTAGAAACGAAATTACAGCATAAACACCCTTAGGTATAGTTAACACCTACAATATGGATTAATTTAGAACAAAGTATTGTTTTCACACAAAAACAATTTAGGTACACATGCATATGCATGTTAACACACAGTACAAATAGTACAATAATTTTATGTTGAATTTTAAGAGTGTATACATTTGCAACATTTTGCCTCTCACTCTCACTTATGAAAACATGTGTTTACTGACAGTTTAGCAATTTTTCTTATAAACCATAAAATAAAAGTAAACACTTAGTTACATTAGCTCAGCACATAATTAGCTGGGTATATATTTATATCGTGTACATATTAGAGATAAATAGGCCTTGTTTATGAAAGAAACAACAAACAATTAAAATTGTGCCTGTACCAAGTCTGTCCCGTTAATTAAAAATTTGTGTCAACATTTAAAACTTTAAATAAACAAATAGGTAAACTGACACAAGTACAAAATCTCAAGTCTAGGATTATAATTCCAATATTTCACATAACAATTCATATAGCTACAATGTGAAATAAACTTTTCTAAAATGTAGAATTATATTCTTTGCTTCCCCTTAAAAAGTGCATTGGAAAACAACTTTTTCACGACTGAGAATCTCATTAGGAACATGACATCTATGAAAGTACACATACAAACATCGAACTTTGATGAAATAAAATCATGAACACATAATTAAAACATTTATCATACCACACAAACATCGAAGTCTGATAAGTGATAAAATAAAATCATGAACACATAATTAAAACATTTGTCATACCTTTGGTCATCATCAGGACTTGAGGACTAGCATAAAGTTTTGCACCCTAGGTATGGGTCTGTCACAGCGCGTACCAAGCACGGGGCGTTCGCAACGCTTGCTGCCAGACGCAGGCTTGAGCAAGAGCTCTGCATCCTTCCCCTCGAACAACACGTGCGTTCGAAGATGATGATGATGATGATCAAGAGACAAAACTTAGTCAGTCTCAGAGTTCAGTTTGATCAAAACATTTATGGATAAAATATGCGAAGCAGTCGCTGTTAGCCTCAGCCTCCTGTATGGGTACTTACCTTTGATCGGTTTGTATACTAAATGATAATGACAAGAGTCTTAGCTGTAGCAATCAGCAGCTGTGGCAGACTCAGCCATCAGCTCAAGTACACCAGTTATACTTCCCCTCCAGGACATGGTCCAGAAGTCACAGCAGACACTGTCAGACTCTGGCATGAGCTCGGGCACAGCATCATACTCTGAAACAATAAAATTGCTCGCATTAGTTCATATGAATTTGATTATTATGCAAGACTCACCCACATTTAGTTAGAGTCATCATTAAATAATAATAATATCAAATTGTAAATATCCATAAAAGATTTTCAATATTCTCATTATAAGACTGTTCATAAACAAGTCATAATGGACAATACAAGTGTGGACAAATACACACACACACATCACATATAATACTCATATTATTTAGTCATGTCAATCATAAAATTCAATAATAATGGGATAATTATTCACCACACATTCAAGGTATTTAATAAATATCATTTCAAAGATAGCTCATAAAGTCAGAATAGTCAACAAACAAAAATTTGAATTGACATCTGCAACAATAACTTGTTGGGCTCATTGTCACCTACCTATAAGTGACAAAGCACAAAGCGAAGACATACAAACATGATAATGAAACTGGTGTATTTTTATTCAGACCTTGCATTATCAGAAATTTAATGGATAAGCTCACAAAGCTACAAACACAAATACTGCCAGAATAATAATATTTAGAATAACTTTCTTTTTACCAGAACCTTAGGTATTCTTATATTGCTAAGTATATTGATGAATTTACATATCCAAATAAATTGCAATAAAAACAGATTGAGCTTAGAACCAATATCCAATTAACATTCAGTATGCTTCTGTCTTTCACAACAAATAATTGAGCTTTTCTACAATGAATAACAAGCTGTCCATACATAGATACAGACAATGCTTCAAAAATAAATCCTTGAATTAATTTCATGACTAAAATAGAGAAACAAACACACAGCTCTTCTTCAAACAAGTTTTTAAATTGTAGCTAAAAATAAAATAACTTGGACATTACCTTAATCCATCGGTCTTCGTCTCAAGTTGAATGGGTGGAAAGTCCTGTTCCGGAAAGAATGCATACAGGATACAGACTGCTGGCCAGACAGCCCATCCAACAGTACAACACCAGTATGAGTCTGGCACAAGTGGCTTCTACTGCCAACATGTTTCACAGCATCTCTGTATAACTGGAAACATAAAAGCCAAGACCACATACCTCACGCGTACATCATGTGCAACACAAGTGGCTTAACCGATTTTAGTGCCACATCCTCATGGGCACAAACTTGGTTGATATTATAATCACCACCTGCGGAACAAAAAACAAAAGAACATCCTAACCCCAAAAAAAGATATCCCAAAACAACAAACTTTAGTGGCACTTTAAAATGACAGAAGTTTCTTCATATACAAGGCACTTATAAATCACAAACTTTAACAGTCATCTCACAACATTTACTACATGATAAAACACTATTTAAATGTGTCAAGAGACTACAGACAAAGTACATACTATTACAATTGTCAGTGTGACATTATCAAACCATAAGTATGCAAGAAAACATTCATCGCCAAACCACAAATTTTGGTTCAATATTTAAAAAGAAACTACAATTCATTTACTTAACAAAACCAAAGTTTAAAAAATAAACTATTGTTATCGCAGTACACAGAAGTCACAGAACGAGCACCACCAATTATACTAAACCGTTAATCACTAAACCACATGAGAATCACAAGTTCTGCACCTCGACTTAAGTTTCATCCGCTACCAGGCCGCTAGTATGTGGTCCATTGACGTGAATCCGTCCATCGATGACTTATTTTCAATGTTGAGCAATTGGATTTATACGGCAGACCATAAAAGCAGGACAAACTTGTCTCAAAGCAGCAACAGCAACACAATGCCTCGTTGGCATCTCATGCCTCTCTCTTCCAAAAATACGCCATTCTTTGCAGCACATCCATATTATGCAGGCAATAAAGCATTGCAGAGAAAGAGTAGTGAATTGCATTGGTGCGGTCCTTAAGGTAGCAAGTTACAACTGAAAATTCAGCCTTTGTCCAATATTAGTTGAAGAAAGTAGTCATTCTGAACTTTCTTTCTATCAAGTGTCGAAGCAGCCGGCCAGCACGCATGTAGAAAATAATTATGTACCTCAAATTGCGATGCCGCCGCCAAGCCGCCGCGTGGAATGTCATCCATAACCTTACCACTCAAATTGTCAGCTCAACTCATCTCGTTTATTCGCTTCCTGGGACGATAACCTGTTGAGCAGGCTGCAGCAGTGGGTAACGAGATGAGGAGTGGAGTGGCAGGTCAACCAGTTGAAAGACATCTTGATATATAGACTTGGATTTATTTAATTAATACTTGCGAGACGTGCACACGATACACAGGTCGTTGAAGAAGAGAGCGAGCATAGATTTCCTTTTTAGTTTTCTTAAAAGAGGCATAGACAATATGTTATATGTAAAGGGTGTATACACACTATTTCTAACATTATTACCATATTTATTACTAGCTTTCGCCCGCGACTTCGTCCGCGTAACTTCCACGACTCCCTATTTCATCCGTCCGAAGCATAATTTTCGAGATAAAAAGTATTCTATATGTATGGCTGTAAACTCGTACTTTCGCATTTACCTACCTAAGTAGGTACCTAACTATAGTAGAAATTATTTAAAATGACCGACATTTTATAAAACGTGTCATTGGACTTTGAATCTTCACGCTTGGACAGTAAAGTCGCTTTTTGAACGGCCTAATTTGATACAACTCTGACAGTTCAAATAATTTTAAGTATACCTCTATAACATTTGGTAGTGGAATAAATCGACACTCTTTCATCAGAATTTTAAACTTAATTGTAACGACTTTGACAGCTAATATCTCACCAACGGTTGACTGGAAGCACAGAATAAGTAATAGTACAAGTACAGAAGTTTCTCTGCTAACAAATTCCCCGTTTAGGTATGCCAAACGTGCCTAAACGTGGCCATCTCTTTCTATCGCACGCAACGCGCTCTTTCGAGGCCCCGCCCTCAGCGCTAGGGTTACCACCAGCGAGAACCTATTTTAATATATGTACTTTATTATTATTAGTAGTGTTGTTTACAATACAATTACGAATAGTACTTTTAAGGTTCCGTAGCCAAAATGGTGAAAACGGAACCCGTCTGTCCGTCCGTCTTTTCGTCTGTATGTGACAGCCGATGTACTCGGAGACTATAAGCACTACAAATACAATTAAAACCGACCGATACACCATTGTAATTTAAAGGAAAAATAAACGCATTTGTATTATGTATTTGTATTTTGTATTAAAATATTTAGCAGGAAGGTGTGTTCTGCTCGTATGAACCGCTACGTAAAAGTGATGTGAAATGACGAAAAAATATTAAAGTAGGGGGAGGGGGCACTCCATACATGTAACCAGGGGATATAAAGTTTTATATAATTTTTAAAGGCATCACTTTAAAAAATAAAAGAGGTTTCTTAGAACCAACGTTTTCATTTTCGTTTTCTTTTATGTCAACCGTTGGTGAATACCAAACTCAATGACCGTTCTTACGTCTACGTTCTTATTATTATTGGTGCAACCTGCTGCAATACAATAATGCTGTGGTTTTGACATTATTATTTAACACGAAACTACACGAAAAGAATTATTTTTTATGATCGTACAAGCGCGTGCGCGTGCGATCCGTAACGCTGCTCCGCAGCCATTGAATAGTCACACAATGTGTGAGCCGGCGGCCGCATGTACTTTGCGCGGCGCGATGACGTCACGGTAGTAAGCCCCTCCTGCTGGAAGGGAAAAGCTTTTTAGAAACCTCTATATTATTTTGAAGGCACAGGACAGACATGACGAAATTATGAGGGTTCCGTTTTCGCCATTTTGGCTACGGTAGGTACCCTAAAAAAGAACATTAAGTTTAGGTTAGGTAGGGTATTTATAGAAGAAATAGATAACCAGAGTCGGACTTTTAATACATAAGATTCAAATCTTCAATTAAAATATGTAATTATTTCAGAAAAAATTAAAACAACGAACAATTTGTTCAGTATAAATCATTTCCCGCTAAATCATTGACGCTGGCCCAACCCCGCGGGTGTCCCCTCAACTTCACGTCATCCGACTTGGTTTCGACGCGTCTCGCGTCCTGCGCTGACTTCAAGGCCGCATTACTAGGCCTCTTCGGTATAGCGAAGCCAGAAATACCCCTACTGAAAATCTCTACACGAGGCCCATCGTCAGTAAGCTTGCACTCGCCACCTTCGGCTATCTCAGCGTCCCGAACGTATTTCACGTTCTCAACTGCAGACGGCCCGTATTTAAGTTCGAACTCTTTCAAGTCCAAATACGGGTATTTCTTCATGATGACCAGTTGTTCGTACTGACGCAGGTCGTCGCCGCTTAGCTTGCGCTTGGCCGCCTCAGCATATTGCCGATCGTCTTCTGAAAAGACATCTTCCAGATCCTGTTCTTCAGTAGGTGGCGTTTTCTTAGGACGATTGGCCGATCCACATTTTTGGGAACCTGTAGATATAGAAAATATAGGTACCTACTTAACCGAATCGATATAAAATCAACAGATATTCACCATAGAAGAAACAAGTATAACTAATTCACCACAAAAAAAACCTAGGTCATGAGATTGTGTAAAAATGGAGCTAAGCTAAATAATGAATATTAGCTGACTGCAACGTGCTCGTCACAGAAATTCAATGTCAAGGAAGTCACCGAGATATCTTTAAAGGAACTGCTAACACTAGAAGCCATATGCTCTAGATTTTCTTATGAGAGTTTGTGATTTACGGAACCGTAGATTGCCATTTCTCTTATTTGATGCTGGTCAATTTGGGAACTATAGATTATTGACTGACCTATTTTAACAATTACAGAACCCACAACCACTGCAAACCCACTACCAGAACAAAATAACAATTATCGACTTAAGAGGAGGGGTAGGGCAAGCTCTCTCCATACAAACTTTGTGCAGGATTTACTTCGTTTGTGTTTGCATTAAAGTTATGATTTTTGGTCAGTATGCTTATTTTTCTGATAGCTATTTCGTGATGTAATTATTATTATTTATTTATTTTTGAATATTTTTCGAAATATTTGAAAATTTTCACATCACGATCTTCGCATATCTAATATTTACAACCAAAAAAAAAATTATATTCGTTAGTGCCAAAACCGACGAATAAAACGTGCACAAAGTTTGGATGGGGAAGGCCTTGCCCTACCCTGCGCCTTAATGCTAATGCTCTATATAGGTGAGTAGATAGGTAGTTATCCCTGTGCTGATAAGGGTTAAACATCACCCTCTGGAGTTGCAAATAAACAGTTAATAACTATGGTAATATTAGATAAGTTATGGTACCTATCTGCTTACCATCCTACGGATCATTGACCTACCTATTTCCCATTCTCAGGATATTTTGAAAATCTCGCAAACAACCGAAATGGGATGCTACTGATGCTAGGAGAAGTGGCAGCCACAAGGGCAACTGAGATGAAAAACTTACGATTCGATGGTTCAGCCAAGTCATTTGGGTGAGATCTATGGAGTGGAAGCGTGTAACTGAAGGACAGACACAACAACACGCAAACTACCATAAAAGCTGGGGCAATATTCTGCATAATGTTAACTGCAACACGCTTTAACATTTATTGCAACTATTTAGATATTAATTTTAACTAGTACCTTACACTGTTTGTCATTTTGACGTATCTATTTTTAAGTTTTGTCTTGTGTTTAGTAAATTTTCCATCGACTACAATAAAAAAAACTTCAAAGCCCATCCTCCTTAGAGGCGGGGCAAGGTTGAAAATATGTCCGATTGGGTCGTCTCAACCCTCTGTACGTATTCGTGCATTCAAGAGCGAGACGGGGTGACAAGGGCGTGGCGTATGTTCCCTATGGATGGCGGGACTTTAGCACCTGACACGGGATATCCTCGGTCAATCCACGTGTCCAGTGTGTCCGTATATCACGTGTCGAGAGGTGCAATCAACTATCGCAGTAGCAATATCGTTCGTTAACATTTTCAACTTTTGATATAATGTTTGCAAAGTAAAAAAGAATTGCATTCATAAAGTTTAAAACTTTTTACGACGCCAAAGCGAGAAATAACATTCGCCGAACTTATGAATTAAATCATTAAAAGTGTACCTACCTACATATAGTGACTGTTCAAAATGTCAAACGACATAAAAGATCCAAATGAACCCGAGACCACAATTCGGACCCCGCGCCCTTCATCACCGCGGGAATTTTTCGCGCGCATTTATGGACACCTGGAGGAGCCGAAGAGTAGTTCTAAAGGAGCGGTTGGCACTCCTGGCAGCCGTGGGAGCGAGTCTGACTCGGACGTGGAGGTTGGCAGCGACGGGGGTGCTAGTCCAAGTCCGATGTGGCCGCCTCCGCTGCCGCTCTGCCCGCGTCCGCTGTTGCTGCCTCATCAACAACTCGCTTTCGGCGCTGGGTTAGCTGCTTTCTGTGAGTACCTACCAAGTTACCAACAATAATCTGGCCGACCTCGTTAGATTCTCGTAGCAAAATAATAAATTATCTATTAGTGTAGGCCGTACGATTAAAAAAACCGCAAATCGATGTACAGTTTAGCCGTTTGGCACACGCGTACTAGAGGTCAAAACAAAATTTTTGACCCGCAGTTCCTAAAAAAAATTCCCTTAGGGGGAGAGCCGAGACATTCTTTTTTTTGTATGAAAAAAAACGTGTGTAGTATCATATGAAAGAGCTTTTTGAGGCGATTCTGAAAATATACCACATCATTACATTTCAGCTATTATTTTTTTAGTTAAATCAAAAATAATTTTCGAAACATACCAATGTTGTCTGATTTTTATTACCAATGGGATTTGATTGCCCCCCATACAAACTTTGCACCCCCGTTTTACCCCCTTAGGGGTGGAATTTCCAAAAATGCCGTCTTATCCCTTGCAGTTTCGGCGGGGCGGTGATTAATCAGTCACCCATCAACTTTATATATATAGATAAGTATGAGTATGAGTATAATACTTGATGAGTGCACGTCCGTTCCGTTCCGTTCCGGTGACTCATCCAGCCAGCAGTTCTGCTGCAAGGACGCGGAGGCGTTGGCCACACCCGGGAGGGAGGGTCGAAGAGGCTTGACGACCTTGCTCAAATGATCGCACTGGCACCGCACAGACAGTCGGCCGGAGGTGCATAGGAACTTTAGCAGCCTCTATCCGTAGCTGCAAGTGCTGTGACAGAGCGAGCGTTCGGACCCTTTCGCTAGGTCCTCTACGTCTTCTGCCGCCCTGGTGTCTCCAACTGACCCTCCTGTCCGAGACACCGGAGAGCCAATAAGTACAGGAGGGGAGTGTAGGGCTATTGCAGTCGGGAGGTGGATTGAAGGGATAGATACAACCAGACCGAATACTAGCATCGTGCCCAGTAAAAGGAAGAATAAATAAATACGTGTGTCAATATGTATGAAGGGAGAATGACTGCTGTTACTCAGATTTGTGAGTTGGAGGGTGGCCATCGTGGCTTCCATCCTGTTGTTGTTCGACCTCGTCTAGTTCAGATTCAGTGTCCGTTTCAAGTAATATTGGTCGGCCAACCTTCCGCTTGCTCTGTCTGTTTACGATGTAGTTAAGACTTTATTGTCACTAGCAGCTGCGACGGCAACCTGCTGTCGATTGGTATCCGAAGACGACATTAATATTTACATTATTATCTTCGGTTGCTTTTGGGTGTTGTTTTCTAAAGCGGCACTGCGGCATTGTTAGATTTGTAGTTACTTGAGTACTCCAGGTTGGGTGAGAGGGTTTTATGACGCCCTGCTCTGCTCTTACGGTTAGCACAAAGCGGATTAATATTTGGTACTTACACTATAATTAGGTACACCTTATTATCGAGTTACACATAAAAATTAAAAAGTTAAATACACATTTGCCACTCTTAGAAATGCACACAAAATATCAACAATTCAACATAACACCATCACACAAGATAAGTAGGTAACACAGTTTTATCACAAAATTAATGATTTATGTGTTAATTGCATCATAACTTCAATGTTGAATCTTCAGAATAGTTTTCGGCAGGGTGGGTGAGTTTTAACCAATTCTGGTTAGTGCTTGATTGAGCCCTCACGTGGCCCTCACTAAGTGTTGTCTTCGTGTGAGAAAGTGAGTGCTTCAATGCTTTACGCTCCATCTTGGAGAATTCGTCTTGTTGAGGTTCTTATTTTTCATAGTTAATTTCTTACTTCGAATCTGATAGCTGCGTCTTCATAGCTTTGATTTGAATGTTATGATATATACCTTCGGGTAGCCCTAGTGTTCTTTTTGTTTTTCTTACTAAAAGATTTGAGTTGGTAGTAGGTAACTTTCCCGATTTTAATGTTAAGGGATGATATTACATGTAGGTACTCTCACGGACCTTATGGTTGTAAGACATTCCATGTCAGGTAGCATGCCTATCGTTGTGACTCGAGGCAATATTTTTTTTGTGCCTTACCTACGCACTATTCTTTTGGTTCTAAAGTTTTTATTTTCTCCATTAAGTCATTGTTGGCGACTTCTTTCGCTGCAGTTGTGTAGCAGATGTCAGGGACCCGAGTTTCTTTGAAAATATCCCGGGTGCGTTTTTTTTTTTGGCTCGGCATTATGTTCAGTTATTACGCAATGTTTTATGGTAGAATTTTAAAATAATGATTTTATAACCGGTATCGACTATGAATGTGTAGTTATACCTAATGTTTTTGTCATCACGTAACAGCGCCGTTTAATTGAGACAGGTCTTTGATTACCTCTTGTTAGAGCCGAGAGCCCTAGGTACTAAATTTTAGCAATACAGATTAAAAGAAATGACGATAGTAGACACCCAGGTATTTATTATCTGTTCTGTGTGTAGGCACACTTCAACCATTTTTCTTGTGTACAATAAGGCATTCACATACATACATACAAAAGAAGGTACCGCCGCGTTATTCAGTTGTCAGGCGTTTACTTTTAGTTAATGCTTTTACATATTTATCTTTATGTTATTTCCGGGGTTGTGAGTATCAACTTACTCGCCTAGATTATATAATATTACGATTATGCTTAAGGGACCACTACACGACCGTGGTGCCTGAGTAGACCTGGCTGTTACCTACATTGTGGACCCTATGCGAATGTGTTTCAAACGAATCATTAATTTTAAAAGAAATGTGAAGAGTTTAAACTGGAAAGAGCTCACCAATTCGCAGGGTTTGCATTGAGTATTATCCCAGCTATCGTGCATGGGACGGACGGGACGAGGTTGTCGCTCACATTAAATACACATACACTCACTATTTATCTAAATACTATATAAGACACTGCACTGCATATTTTGAACTGGCGTCGGCATTTTAAGTATGAGGTAGAGAATCGCGCGAAGTTTGGTTGACTGGTTGGACGAAGAGTACCGCGGCGGTCCTTGCAGAGCACGTGTTTCTATTGTTTCGCGAAGGCCTATTGTTAATTGCCGAGTTTTTATGGATGTTTTGGGCTGCGGATGGACGCGTCCGTACCCTATCGTGTCTCAAACAAGACTCCTCTAATACTTGATGAGTGCACGGTACAAAAATTACAAGTGAATTAATACGTGTTTTAGTAAAATTTGTAGCGGAAGCAGTTTACTTGGAGATGGCATTATGTGGTAACGTGACACTATCAAGCATTGCATGGCATACTATGGCGATTTGGTTGTTTTGAAAACTTTCTTTTGGGGTATACCTTTTTGTTACTGTTTCCGGTTAAAAGTAGTAAAAACCATTCCTACTCACTATGAATTAAAGTATCGAAGTTACGTATTAGGTAGGCACGAGGTAGGTACATTTGATTAAAATAAAGAAAAATTACATATTAAGTCCGAAATTTCTTCTTGAGAAGTTCAACAAGTTTAATGATGCTCCAACACTGCATTTACGAAGTATTGTATGACGATAAGTATTAAAAACATTTGATAAAGAACATTTTGTCAAAAAAGTAACAAATATACATTCGTCCCATTGGTAATTAACAAACATTTAAGACACGATATGGCTGATTTTTATTTTATACAATATACCACAAATGATACTTAATATCCTCATATGTACCTAACCTCAAAAAAGCAATTTCGAAATGATTTTCAACAAGTTTTTTTTTTTCAATATTACTAATTAACACGGTTCTACTTCAATAGGTATCTATTTTACGTGATTTATGGAACTTTAGTGCAGATACGGTACATATTAATGATAAAATGATACGTAATAGCCATATATCCAACGGGAAATACCTCTTTATCCCTTTAACTGCACCTTTTCATCAGTTGGTATAGTGGGTAGGTGGTGGGTGGGTGGTGGTTGGGGTAAAGGGTCACTAAAAAAAATAACCTGCTCACAATACTTCACGAGAATTGGTTGTGAAATGCGACCCTTAGAGGTGAACAAATCGAAATTCGGCCGCAGAAACACAAAATCATTGATAAAAAAATGTTTTTATAAATTTCCAAAAAGTGACTCGATAAAAAAATTCTATAGAGTTACCGAACTTGCTCACAAAATTTCACGAGAATCGGTTGAGAAATGCGTCCTGTAGAGGAGAACATACCATTGACAAAAAAAAAACCAAAATTTACAAAAATTTACTCGAAAATAAAATTATATTTAGTCACAAAACCTGCTCACCAAATTTCACGAGAATCGGTTGAGAAATGCGACCTGTAGAGGAAAAAGCGGCCGCAAAATACTACGAAATAATTGATAAAAAGTTTGTTTTTTAAAATTTCCAAAAAATTACTCGATAAAAAAATTCTATAGAGTTACCGAACCTGAACACTAAATTTCACGAGAATCGGTTGAGAAATGCGACCTGTAGATGAAAAAACGGCCGCAAAAAAGTACGAAATCTTTGATAAAACGTTTGTTTTTTTAAATTTCCAAAAATTGACTCGACTAAAAACTTTCTTTTAATTTTCGTACCTGCTAACAAAATTTCACGAGGATCGGTTAAGAAATGCGACCTGTAGAGGAGAACAACCGGAAACCCGGACATATACGAAAGCATTTTTGCCGAAGCTAAAACAGAGACCTTAGAGTACGTGTTTGTACGAAAAACGAGTAATATTCAGTGAGGGAAGAGAAGTGTTGTTTATTTATATGTAGTAATAGTATTAAACTAAGGTAAAAATAAATTATTGTTTACTTGACTAATAAAAGATCTAACGAAAATACTCGAAAAACATCAATTATTAATTTATTTTAGCTAATTGAAAGATTTTATAAGCATAAAGATTTAAAAAGGACGCTGATTTGAACAAACCTACTCACACTGCCTTAGTGACGTCACTAAGACAGTATTTCCCTACAAACTTCATATTAACAAATCGTTTTTGACATCTAATAAAAAGTTGCTGATTTGACTAGGGGTTTATAGTAGAGTAGGCAAGTAGATCACAACATTAAATAACTAGACTACCCGTGCGAAGCCGGGGTGGATCGCTATATTATAAATGCCAAAGTGTGTCTGTCTGTCTGTTACCTCTTTACGCCTAAGCTGCTGAACAGATTTTGATGAAATCTGGAATGTAGATACTTTTTATCTCGGTAATCATCCCTCAAGGGGATTTTTTTTAGAGCGATGCGATAACTAGTTAAATGCCTGAAATAAAAGAATAGGTAGGTAGCAATTGAATTCTAACGCGATGAACGAGTTCTACGCGGACGAAGTCGCGGGCAAAAGCTAGTAGCCCGTATAAAACTGGCTCGAGCCTTAACAAGGACAATTTTTTAACCCCCGACGCAAAAAGAGAGGGGTGTTATAAGTTTAACGTGTCTGTTCGTGTATCTGTGTATCTGTCTGTGGTATCGTAGCGCCCAAACGGATGAACCGATTTTCATTTAGTTTTTTTTGTGTCATAGATAATTTTATCCCGAGTGTTCTTAGCCATGTTTCATGAAAATCTGTTCAGCCGTTTGAGGATCATCAGCTCTATTCTAGTTGATGAGGGATCTGACTAACTTCCTTATGTCCGATCGATTCGAAATTTGGTACCGTGTTACTTCAATGATATTGAAAGTATATGGTAAGGTAACCATCTGATCAGCCGTTTGAAGATCATCAGCTCTTTAATAGTTGATGAGGGGATCTGACTACCTTCCATATGTCCCATCGATTCGAAATTTGGTACCCTTCCTAATATTTATATACCTACTTTAAAACGGAAAAATAAAATTTAAAATTTAAAAAATATTTCTATGTTCCAAAGCGTCGTCGCGTTGGGGGGCCGCTAAGTGTGAAAAACTCTCGAAAAAAAAGTGAGAAAGAGTGTCCATTTTGCGAATTTTTCGGAGTTTATTATTTTCTCAATTACCAGTCCCCCGACGCGACGACGCTTGGAAAATAGAAATATTTGAACTTACATAACATTATGTGACGATAATAATTAGGTATAATAGGTTTAAAATATTATTTGTTAGTTTTTAAAGTAAAAAAACTTTGGGTCGGGGGTTTTTTAAATTTTTAATTTTATTAGTAGTGGACTACTTACGAGTATAAACAGCTATGAACGAGTATAAAAGTTAATGCTGTTATGGATAACAGCATTCACTTTTTTACTGTAAGTTTAATCGCAATTCAATTGTTATAATTATTTTTGAAATAGTGTTTAATAGGGATGTTGACTCAAAAATTTTCATTACTTCAATAGAAAGAAGAAATAAAACTATGCCAAATAGTGAAAATCCTATTCAAATATCTCAAAAAACAACGAAGCTACAACGGTTAGAATGTTCGTAGTTAGAGAGAGAAAGTGCTACTCAACAGTGACGTCACTGTTGAGTAGCGCCATAGTAAATGACGATCGTTCAATACAACTAGGTGCGTTTTGCGGAAAAGCGACAGAAAATACCCACTCTTAAAACTTTGAAGACTTATAATTACGTAATTATTTATTTTTTTGAATTACTTTTTTCACCATTTGATTGAGAATTTGAGCCTTTATGTAGAAAATTTGGATTTATTGATTTTCTTTTATAGTGTCATCATCCCTATTATTTTGATTTCTTTATCACCTTTTGTTAAGTTCTTAATTGAATGTGATTCCCGTTCCCATACACTTTAAAAACGTTTACTCCAATTTATAAAATTCATATTTTGAAAGCATAAAACTTTTACAGATCCGCCATTTCTTACAAACATCAAAGCACCCTTCATGTCGGACTGGACTGGACCAACTTAGCCGTAAAAATAAAATATTTACTAGAAATATTTTGAATAAGTATAATAGAGCGCCATGGAGATAAGTCTTCGGAACATAATCCCCTGGACGTCTCAGAAACCTTACAACTCTTTGACGTTCTTGGTCTGTATAAGATGGCCAAGGTGATATTCAAATATCTGTTACGTTTCATAAATATTATTTTTCATAAGTACAAAGAGATAAGCGAGACTTATTTTTCTGTGAAGATTAAGAAAGTGCTTAATTAAAATGCGATTTTATTTTATTTGAGGCAGTCGGATAGAAGATAAGTTCATCTTAACGATCATGGTAACCGGTTGCCAGAAAATATAATAATAATATATATAGAAGATATCGAGGTTACTAAGAAAGTTTTACATTTAAGTCAATCGTTGGTGAGATATTAGCTTCCAAAGTTGTACAAAATGTGCCCCCCCCACTCTTATTTCCACACTATGAAGATTAAAATTCTGAAAAAAATTGATGTGGTGTTCAATAATAAATACTTTCAACGAATTTTGGTTTGAACAAGATGGGATAGGGGGGTTTTTGAGTTTTCACTGAAAAACTGTCTTGCCCAAACAAAAGGACGTAAGTGCCGTGGCTTTCCTATGGAGATACGACCTTTTTTGATTCAAGGTATTAAATAGTGTTTTTAAAAGTGGACTGATAGGTGTCGGGTACGGAACCCTTCGTTGTGCGTGATCCGACACGCACTTGGCCGGTTTTTTTCTCTAATGTTCTACTAGATGAGACTTAGCAACTAGCAAGGGACCGGACGAGTGGCGTACAGCCATCAATCAAATATATCTGTACTCTTCAGGGTGCTCAAAAATATCTGAACATGCACTCTAACGCCTTGGCAATAGTCGTGTTCAGATATTTGTGAGCACCTCGTTCGTATCGATTTATCTGATGGCGACTGTCAGTACTAGAAGAAAGGCCTATGCTCAGCAGTGGGCGATTACAGGCTGAAAATGATGATGATAATGAATTTTCTACACTTCGTATGGCCACGTCGAGCGTAGGTATCTATCTGTATGTGACGCCTTGAAGTATGTTCGTATCACTGTTTTTTTTTGTAGACGCTCTTTCCACTGGCGGAGGGGTACACATCAGAAAACTTTTTTTTCTGATGTGTACCCCTCCAATCCAACCAACCATTATCCAATCTTCAAAACCCAACGACGCTCGAGTAAATTCACATTTAGTAGCGTGGGCTGCCCTATTATTTATGCATGAAATTCATAAGTAAGCAAGGGATGCAATCGCATCGACCTAATGTCACGATCGACTCTACATAAACAAAGCACTCACAATTTATAGGTAGGTAAGTCTAAAACATTTTATAGCTAAGCCTAGCCTAATAGTGGTAGCGGTACAGGCCCAATTTCAATGAAAAACCGCAAATCGATGTACAGTTTAGCCGTTTGGCACACGCATACTAGAGGTCAAAACAAAATTTTTGCCCCGCAGTTCCTAAAAAAATTTCCCTTAGGGGGGGAGTGCCGAGACATTCTTTTTTTTGTATGGAAAAAAAAAAAATTTTTTTCAGAAACCTATCGTGTGTAGTATCATATGAAAGGACTTTTTGAGACGATTCTAAAAATATACCACATCATTACATTTCAGCTATTTTTTTTTTAATAAAATCAAAAATAATTTTCGAAACATACCAAGTTTGAGGTCCTCCAGACACGATATGGCTGATTTTTGTTTGATTTTTATTTCGTTCAATATACCAAAAATGATACGTTATATCCTCATATCTAACCTCAATAAAGCAATTTTGAAATGATTTTCATTAAGTTTTTTTTTTAAATTTTTCAATATTACTAAGTGACACGGTTCTACTGCAATACCTATTTTACGTGATTTATGGAACTTTAGTGCAGATACGGTACCTACAGATGTGGCATATTTTTAGAATCGCCTCAAAAAGCCCTTTCATATGATACTACACACGATAGGTTTCCGCAAAATTATTTTTTTTTCCATACAAAAATAAAAAGAATGTCTCGGCACTCCCCCCCTAAGGGAATTTTTTTTAGGAACTGCGACTCAAAATTTTTGTTTTGACATTTTATGATAAATATGTACTACCGTATCTGCACTAAAGTTCCATAACTCACGTAAAATATGTATTGAAGTAGAACCGTGTCACTTAGTAATATTGAGAAATTAAAAAAAAACTTAATGACAATCATTTCAAAATTGCTTTTTTGAGGTTAGATATGAGGATATAACGTATCATTTTTGGTATATAGAACAAAATAAAAATCAGCCATATAGTGTCTGGAGGACTTCAAACTTGGTATGTTTCGAAAATTATTTTTGATTTAATTAAAAAAATGGCTGAAATGTAATAATGTGGTATATTTTTAGAATCGCCTCAAAAAGCCCTTTCATATGATACCACACACGATAGGTTTCTAAAAAAAAATTTTTTTTCCATACAAAAAAAAGAATGTCTCGGCACTCCCCCCCTAAGGGAATTTTTTTTAGGAACTGCGGGTCAAAAATTTTGTTTTGACCTCTAGTATGCGTGTGCCAAACGGCTAAACTGTACATCGATTTGCGGTTTTTTTAATCGTACGGCTTACACTATAAGTAGTCCAGTCACACACAGATGATTTTCAACACTGCTTTCAAGGAAAGCAGGGTTGAAGAGATTATGTAGGTATATATAGGTAAGTCATTACATTAGGTTGATGTGATTGTCTCACAATTCTAAATTTTTGGCGTTTTCGGGAGTTTCATTCTTGTTAACACTAACCCATTCAGTGCCACCCCTTGCTTTTATTTTCATGATTAATAAATAATGAATATAATGATTAATAATCTAGGTAGGTAGGTGACTAAACGTTTACAATATAACTTACCTAACTTTCCAAATCCGTTTTCAATCCGGTATGTCAGGTATTAAGAAAATATAACTTTACGAATTCAATAAAAACATATTCATCTACATGAGTTACCTACAATCACAGATCAATATAATTAAACAACTCATTTTCCTCCATTGTGCATTGTATTGTACGTACTGCAGACTTCGGGAACGCGCCGGAAACCTCCGCAAACAATATTCAGTTAAGCGGCTTATTTGAATCAAAATCGTTTCCTTCAACAGCGATTCTTATTGCTATGAAAATAGTATCATAATGGTTTGTCGCGTGGTTGAAAAACATCTGTTGTTCGTTGTGGAGTGACGAGGAGTCGGTGGAGTGAGAGGGAGAGAGTGACAGCTCGCTTGGCGCCGCGCTGATGCGATTATGACGCCACGACTCGGTGCGTGGCTATAGTCCCGCCGGCACCCATTCGGATTCGCTCTCACGTGAAAATTGTCGGCACTGTTATGCTACTTCGCTATAAAATCTCTCCATTGTTCGACTCTAATAACTATTACGAAACAACAATCCGTGAAACTGAATAGCGACGCTGTTATCAAATGAAAATTAGGGAGTTCTGAGTTAGGCATAGTATATATTACATTCGCAATTGTAATTTGCGCTGACTGCATGAATCTATATTTCACACAGGTATTTTTCTGGCTGCCTACCTACTTAGTACCTACCTATAGTCTTTATTGATGCTATAGATACTTAGTGTCTGACTATCATATCTACTAAGTATAGGTCAATTCCAGATTCCAGGCTGTTAGCCGTTCATTGGCAGCAAGTCCATGACGAAACTTTTGCTTTGAAAACTTAGTGGTTAACGGAAAATTTTCTCTACACCGCTGAAAAATGCACTTTAGGGTGAAATTTACGACTCAGCATATTTCTTGTGGCCCAGCGGCGCTCGCGTGCGGGTGCGAGTTTACGCAACGTCAGCCGTGGTCAACTCTTGGTGATCGCTTTCAGTGGTTACTAACTGACCGCTCCCGTGCTTTGGAAGGCACGTTCAGCCGTTGTTCCCAGCTGCTGTCTATGACAATTGAAAGCAAGTAAGAGGTCTTCACGAGTGGCTTCAGAACTTCTAAGGTCTAGTTTTCCCCTCGAGTTGGAAGGCCAGGCGGCAGTCGCTTCCGTAAAAATTAGTGTCTGCGCGAAATCTTGGGATTAGGTAAGCGGCCCACATCCTTCAGGATCTTCAGGATGTAACTGTAACTGTGGTCTGTGGGATAACGCTAGAGATGACGATCTATGATGGCAGTTTTTCCACATTATTGCTTTTATGTGATGGATTTCAGCTGTGACGATAACGATAACCCTAACTACATCATTTTAAAACGTATGTAACTCCTCCTATATTATGTAGCCCCTGAGATATTGTGGACGTGACGTTGAAAATTGCATCAATTCAAATATTGGTGTACCTAACTAATAACAAATAGTACCTATAACTAAGTGCCATACTTTTGGCTATGGCCAATGATACATTTTTTATTGGTATTTTTGGCGGTAAAGTGGCGCGAACGCTTATTATTATTACCTAATTTAAAACGACCTAATAGCATATTAGAATATATAATAGGTAGCTACCTATTAAATACGATCATTTGCCATCAATGCTATCATTTAAACGTAACAATCACTAAGAATGCGCCCTGACTAATTAAGCCACAATTAACAATAAGTGGACTTTCCCCACAAATAGTCTGATCATTTACATTTACCTACAAACAAAATAGAAAGGAAAAGAATAATCGTGATTCCTATCGCAAGATTTCAATGGAAGCTCGGCGAAGCGGTCCGCAATATCAATATCTGCAGCAGATTAAAAAACAAATATAAAATGTAAGCAAGTCAGGTGCGGTCTTCTCAATCTCACAGGGGTTACAACCCGACTAACTTGTAGAAGTTTTTAATGCCATTGGAAAAGGTCCAATTTCCTTTACCCCTACCGCATATAAATTGGGGAGCTGTGTGGTCGAATACACTCGTAATTAGGGGTGGTAATGAATATTAAGGGGTAGTAGTAACCCTAATTCGTTCGCTATTGTTAGCATTACCTATTGTTCATTAATCACAGTTTTTTATCCCGAACAAAACAAACATTTAGGGGATGATGATATAATCAAGTGGTCTGAATAAGGGGCGGATTTGAGCAGTTTAAGTAAGTATTCTGATATCGTATGACGGCGGCAAGCAACCAAACGGCATGATGATGAGCAGACATCGTGGCCTATAGACGTTTGCGACTCCATACAAAAAATAGGCACGTTGCCAATCCTTTTCTAACATGAGGATTCTTTGTGTTGAGCCTCTTAGCTCCCATTAACCGTTAGTGAAGACACCTAAGTACTTATTGAATGCAATTTTGATATAATGATCACTTTTAACCCGGTTAATAAATCTTTTGTCTTTAAATACGCTCGTACATATAAATGACAGACTTACAAAGATAAAAAATAAATTACGAACTCAAGTCACCACGGCGCTCGAATTTATCTTGGGTAGGTAATTCGTCATTGCGACAAATCCGTTTTTATACCCATAAATACTTCAATCATTATAAATCGATGCACGTGTTTAGCACGTCGTTACCATTTCAAATGTGGCCGAGATTGACACCCCACTCACAAGTTTATTGAGCGAATGACAATCAAATGTGACAACATCGGGATTACACTTTCATTGTAGGTATACCAATTATTATAAAGGGGTTGTCTCCAGCTGACGCGTCCCACGACATGCATGCTTTGCGACAACATCCCAAACTGATGTACCTTAGGTAGGTACGTAATAATCACATTAGATTAACAAAACCAAAAATTTTCTGCTGATAACTTGATAATATGCTTCTCTTTTACCTACCTAGGTGCGTCCTCTTATATGGTCCAGTTTGGTCTTCTTTGGCCCATATTTAGACAGAAATGTATCAAAATACAACTAATCTAACTTTATATAAATGGAATCACCCGCACGTGCCCGTGCTCAGGCAGGCCGGCGGCGGTCCGTTTTGTTCATCTTGGTTTGCAAAACAAGACCGCGTTTATCCTGAAATGTGACTCCTCTTGTCCAAATATGCGAACCTGACAGTCGGTTTACTGCAATGATAGACGATTAATTGCAAGATTTGTGCAGCTGACTGTACCTACACGGTGTACCTATAAAGAAATTATATTTTTTTTATAGCGACACAGGACGAGATTGAAACACCGCGCGCCATATGGACCATATGGTGCGGTGTGCGTTACCGTTTCGTATTCACTTCCCGTTCCCGGCCCGGGGATCGTCGGACACACTTCCACCTGATTTTGAGTGTCATTTCATTCAGGCACATAATTTGATTTCCTCTGTCTTACTTAAGAGGCTGACAAGACCTAAAATAAGTCCCGCTCTAACACTCGTGAGTTTCCAATTAACCATCCCGCTCTTTACGGAAGCTCTGCGCGCAGAATAGCAAATAAATACTATAATAAAATTGAAAAAAAAAAGTCTGGTTTATTTGTGAAATATGACTCGTTAGCGGTTTAGGTATGAATATGTTGCCTTCATGTTTTTAATTGCAGACCCATACGTAATAAAAATAAAGACAGAACCGTTTAATGATGATTTTAAGACCAATCTTTGCAATTACTTTCTATCGAACCGATTTCGTCTAATTATGTATCGAGTCCGTACACGGTCTTTGAAATATGATGATTATTAACATATATTTTTTTCGATGTGCTAATACAAATAGTTTTTCTTAAAAAACTGCTTAAATGACATCAATTTCAACAAAATTAGGTTTTGTCAGCCTCTTAACAGTATGGATATCGCTTTTATTTCATGCCTAATATGCTACCTATGTTCATTTGATGGACAACTAGTCATGAAAGACGGTTTTAACTGATGGATGGACCATTTTCGTGGGAAAGCAAGAGTACCTAGGTACATAACTGAATACCTAATGTTTATGTAGGAAGCTCGCTACAATTGCTCACGTTGTATAACTGTAACTCACATGGATTGATGATATTTTTACTGTATTGTTATGAAAAGAAAGCCGTATTGTGCTGATATCTCGTTAACGATTGCGTGAGATCTATGAGAACCTCCAAAACAGATTCGTGCGCTGCGCATTTATTCTTGGACTAATGAAACCAACGCACGGTAAAATGAGTAAGTAGGTAGATATAGTTAGGTATATTACATATTTGACTAATATGGTTATGTGCTCAAAACATTAGGCTACATGAGCGCGATAATGACAACAATTCAAAAAAAAAAACAATACTACTAAGCTTCAATCTCGACGATAACTGTTCAACAGCCCTACTCTACCCTAATGGATAATGACGCGCCTCGGAATCATATTTACATTACGGCAAGAAATCTGATAGCACAGATTAAAATTATCGTGATTAACCCCAGGGGTTTCCTCGCTTCCGCAACATGACGGAGTTCATACAAGCTCCGCGTTCTCATGGCGGAGACAGGAACTATGAGGAATCCTTACTGGCTCGCTAAAAATAAAACTGTATCAAGTTCACCGATCAGCCAATATCATTTTAAACATAATCATCCCGGCATTATGGTTCAAATTCCATTAGAGTAAGTTGATCTAGTTAGCTCTTCCATTCAGAATTTGCGTTGACGTCGTTAATTTTAAATTTAGTGATAATGTCGAACGTTATGGGAATGTGGTTATCCGCCGTGATGTGGTTTATTCGCGCAGTTTCGCAATTCAGTTTAGGGTCTTGGTAATATCTTTTGCTGATCCCGGCATACCTACACTACACTCTGCGACTATATTCTGTATTTGTATGCATTTGATTGTTTTATTGCAAATAAATGATTGATTGATTGACCTATTTGGCGGCTATGTCGCGACCGTAGGTTTTCCTGTGGAACTCTTTTCTCTTTGGTTAGAGGTTGCCAAGCCAACTGTATTATCGCGTGTCTAGGCAGGTACCTAATACGAAAAAAGCTGTACCTACCTAATAGGCTATGGGCCAGCTAGCCAAATTTTAGAAAACGGTATAATTTGGGGGTACCAAGTTTCCTTCTTACAGTAGTTAGACAGGCTTATTATGATGTGAAAAAACCATGATTGCCATCTCAAAGTAGTAGCTAATAGAAATGGCGGCCAATCCAAGATGGCGGATGTCGAGTTTTAAAAATCAATTAAAAACTCGAGAACTATTTGTCCGATTTTGTTACTGTTTTTTTTAAACGAAGGATCCACATGTCTGCTTTAAATTGTGTTATATAAATTGTTTCGATAAAGTCAAGCATTCATTAGTAATTAAAAGAAATATAGATTTTTCTATAATTTTTTTTTAACTATTTTTTATTCAAAGATGTTTTTACGGAATATCTTGTATATTACAAAAAAAAATCTCAGACAAAATATGTAGTGTAATAAATTACCTTTAATTTCATGTATTACATGTATGGATCAGAGGCTAAAAACACATGCAAAACATGAATATGTGTTTACTTCCGTTGAAATCTATCGTTACCTAAATAACTGCATATAAAATAAACAGCTTCAAATACATTGTTTTCAATCAAATTAATCGTAAATAAAACAATTTTTTAATATTTCGATTTATATCACAGAGATACATAATAATATACAAGATCAAATTAAATTAAATAAAATCAAATTAGTAGGGGTGTATGGAATAATCTAATGTTTACCGATGTTCTTGTGATTTTTAGCATTACAGATACTTACACGCGACACTGTCGTGACGTCGACAACGCTTCTTTGTATGAAAGTGCTACGTCATCAGCCTGCTGATGCGACAGTGTCACGTGCTACAAAATCCTCCCTACCCTAAGTAGCCGTAATCACGCTGAACTTCACAAGAAAACTGATTTTTTTTCGATATTTCCATTCATCATCATCATCTTATTCAGCCTGTAATCGCCCACTGCTGAGCATAGGCCTGTCTTCTAGTACGCCACTCATCCCGGTCCCTTGCTCATCTCATCCAGGAGTAACTCGCAGTCTTTTTAATGTCATCGACCCTTCGTGCTGACGGACGACCGACGCTTTTTTTTGCCTGTAAGTGGCCACCAATCTGTTAGAGTTTTTGTCCACCTGCCATCACTCTGTCTGGCAACATGTCCTGCCCAACTCCACTTGGGGTTTGAAATGACTTCTCCGCCGCGACGCCATTCACGCGGATTTCATAATTCCTCACTCGGTCTTGTAGCCTAATGCCGAGCATGGCCCGCTCCATGGCTCTCTGTGCTACCCGCGTACTTGCACAGCCTTATTTGTGAGCACCCATGTCTCGGCACCATACGCCATGGTGGGCAGGACACAATTATTATAGAGACGAGTTTTCAGGTAAGTAAGTAAGTAATTTTTTATTTGTAAACATAGGTTACAGAATGGTGGTGTAAGAGGTACAGAGTGGCACTATGTTTCCCCGGTAGGCATACAAATTTAAATTTAATCTAACATTACAATTCATAATTATTAAATAAAAGTATTATTTACAGGCTGTAATTACAATCAGTAAATCCCAGAAATACAATAAATTACAATTAATATGTCCCAGAAATCTAATGAATTGCAATTAATATGTCCCAGAAATACAATGAATTCGTAATAAAATACTATAATTGAAAGTCAAATTAAACAATGTAACATTAAAGAATTCAATTAGATATGTTGTCCGTTAAAAGACACTGCGGCACGTGAACAGATTTGAGGATGGAGACGAACCTGCATTGTTGCCGAACTGTACAGCTCCTGAAGCACCTTGATTATATATCGAGCATCGATTGAGCAGTGTTGGAGAGAGACAAACACGGCCCAGCGCTCTACACTGTCGAAGGCCTTCTCGTAATCGACGATATTTCCATTAACACTTATTAAATAGGATTCCGATTAGTGATGATGTCGTCCCAGACGTGTTCGTCGACATCCTGGAAAAAAATATTTAAGGCCTAAGGCCCGATAACTTTACGCGCATGGGCTCGAACGTGACTCGCGAACCGAATTTGGTTTTGAAAATACGGTCGTATGTAGTACAGTGAAGCTGTCCGCTACTGTTATAGGTATATTGATTGGAGGGTTTAGGCCGTGACTTACGGAGCTGGCGTTTGGCGTCTAGATCTTCAAGACGAGAGCGTTCGAAGGTAAAATTGTCTCATCCACGACTTGAGCGCTTCATGGACAACGACCTGAAGTTAGTCTGGTGGAAGATCGTAGCTAGACAACACAAGATGACATCCCAGCCAGACAACAGCCTGTACGAGATTAGAACAGCTGTTTAAAAGCTCAAAAACAAAAGGGCACCCAGGCAAAACCGACCCTTACGGCCGTTTGAGAACTCCAAAGACATGGAACTCAGACGAGGTGGTGCTGTTCTTCAAGAAGAGTTACAACACCCTAGGTACTGAAGAAATACCGACCCGCACGCACGCACGCACGAAAGGTCTTGAGTGGCGGCAACGGAAGGCACAGCGCGAGAAGACCCCCCACAAGGTGGGCTACTAACGACCTGGTAAAGGTCGGGGAGCCCGCTAGATGTGTGTGGCGCAGGAGAACGCCTTTTTCTCTCTCTTTGGGGGAGGCGTATGTGGGTGTGGATGTCTTTCGGCTGATATGATAATGAAATAACACCGTCGATAGATTGTCCATCTTTACGAGGGTGCGCTTTACTAAATAGTCCTATCTCGCCAGATATTACACACATAACAATCTAGTTTAGTTTGGCACATATTTTCACTGATGAAATTTTTATTTAAACCGAATACTAGTTTTTACCTAAATTATAACAATTCAAAATTAATAGATTCGATAAGTTGCGCGCCGGATTGCGACCATTTGGAGGATTGAGGAACTGAAAGGACAATTTTCAATAATTACCAAATAAAATGCATACTGCTGAAATATATAGGGTCTGTAAAACTCTTTAATTGAAAAAACTTCGGGTGGAGTTCACAAAATGACGCTAACGACGATGATGAGTAGGTAATTGCTAAAATTAAAACATATTTTTTACGCGCTACAACTTCTATCTGAAGCATTTTGTTCCGTATGTAGCCATTTTAGTCAAATATTTCAACAGAAGTAAACTCAAATTCGTGTTTATTTGTATTTCTAGCCATCCGACCCAAATATGTTTAGCATCACATTAAAGATAATTTAATACACTACCTTGCGACATTTAAAGCTTTTTTGTAATGTGCGAGATATTTTGTAAAAAGCTTGATTTAAAAAAAAAGTATCAGAAAAAAGGAAAAAAAAAACAATATTTTCTTAATTACTAAATAACATTTGACTTTACCGACACAATATGTTTACAAAATTTCAAGCACACATATAGAGCTATGGTTTCAAAAAAAGAGCAATGAAATCGGCCGAATAATTTTTGAGTTATGATTGATTTTGTAAAACTCAATATCCGCCATCTTGGATTGGCGGCCATTTTTGTTAGCTACCATTTTGAGATGGCAATCATGGTTTTTTAACATCATAATAAACCTATCTAACTCCTGTAAAAAGGAAACTTAGTACCCCCAAATTATACCGATTTCTTGGGTGGCCCATGGACTATAAGGCACGCGAAACATTCACGGATCCTAGGTATCTGTGGACAAGTGGACACTCACTGGACAAAATAGACCGATTAAAATCGCGAGGAACACTTATACGCATTACGCAGGCAGCGCAATACCACTATCACTGCAGATTCTCTTAGGGAAGACTTCGGGCAGTGAATGTCTTTTTCCTGAAATTGTGACGATCCCTATCGGCACGGATTGCGATCTTTGACGAAATGATGATGACATGGATGGAAAGTTGTAAGATAAATCTATACGTATGTTTGTTGCAGTGGCTCGTCGACGGCGGAAGGAGAGCCGGCCGCGGCGGCAGCGGACCACCTTCTCCGCGCACCAGACCCTGCGACTCGAGTTGGAATACGCGCGCGGGGAATACGTCGCCAGGGCTAGGAGGTACAAACCAACCTCTAACTCAGTGGTTCTTAAGGTACAAACACACTAGACCGTTCCGTGCCCAGGCCGGCCCGTTTTCTAATACAGGATGCGCGACGGCCGTCGATTTCTTGTACTAGAAAACGGGCCGGCCCGGACACGGAACGGTCTAGTGTGTTTGTAACCTTTTAGTGATGAGGGACCATTTGACTTTTATTTTGTCTTGCCATGGGCATGGACCACCACCTATTTTCCGGTTCGGCGACGGCTCGGCTCCCTCATAGAGGCCAACTCTCGCAAGCCGTTGTTTTGTTGTTCGTTATCACTTATTCAATATTATTCTGATGGCTTCGCGGACCATTTTGGGTGCTTCCCGGGACCACCAGTGGTCCGCGGACCACCGGTTATGAACCACTGTTCTAACTAAATAAGACAGCGATCAGTTTGGGAATGGAATTTGACGACATGTCCTTATTCCATTGGTGTACTTTAACGCTTATTACTCGTATAATAGTTTCTATTATATACATACACACTGTCTAAAAATCGTATGTTTATAATATAAATTAAACTAGTACCTAATCTAATAGAAAAAATAGAAACTCTTATTAGGGTTCCGTACCAAAAAGGTAAAAAAGGAACCCTATTGGTTTCACTTTGTCTGTCTGTCTGTCTGTCTGTCTGTCTGTCTGTCTGTCTGTCTGTCTGTCACATCGCTAAATATCTCAGGAACTACTTATCCTATCGATTTGAAATTTGGAATAGTTATAAACAAGGGTAACCCAGATACATAGAAGATGGTTTATTAAATTATTTTATTTTATTTTCTGTGAATAATGAAAGATAAAAGGGGGTTCAAAATTTTAAAGTCTGGCAACTATGTCAAGTGGGATATCATATGAAAGGGCTTGACTTGTACATTCCAAAACAATTTTTAGGTTTTTTTTTTCGTTGGGGAAATTTCGATTTACGAGGGAAAATGTAAAAAAAAATACCATTCCCCCCCCCCCCCTTATCTCCGAAGTTTACGAAGAAAAAAATTTGAAATTATTACACAACATTAATATGCATGTATATTTTACAGGAAAATTATAGCCATAGCTCTATCTAGTTTTTCTTTTTTTTAATCATCAAAAAACTCTTCTATACTAAGTTTGTAATTTAATCACCTTTGTATATATTTTTGTTTTATATTTAAATTTACAAAATTACGTTGAAATACCTTCTTTCAAATAAAAAAACAATTATTGAAATCGGTTGATGTGATAAAGAATTATCCTTGAAAAACCAACATACGTACTAAGTTATTCAGTCGCGCAAATTAGTAACACAATGCGCCGATAGATGGTGCTGTCATGTTTTTTTAAGATTGTTCCTGAATTAATGGGGTCGGGACGGGTACACAACTACATATACAAGAACTGTGTACGGAACCCTCGGTGCGCGAGTCGAACTCGCACTTGACCGGTTTTTTTTTCTTTCTTATTTACATTATCGTTAAAGTAGAATATCTACAGTCAATGTTAGAGATAAAATTTCTCAAAGAATTACTCGTTTGTCGTTCAAAATCAGGCGCGGATCCAGGAGGGGGGGGGGGGGGGGGGGCAATAGGAGCATTTGCCCCCCCCGCCCCGCCCCGCGCAAGCCCGCGTCAGGGGGCCGGGGGGGGCAATTGCCAATGTCCTGACCGTAGGGATTTTTTTTCAATTTTTAACAATAAAAAAAGCTATCAAACTTCAAAAGTCACTGATATGCACTGCAACTAATTAAAAAAATAAATAAATTGAACAATTAAAAATTGAAATACCGAGAAAGCCACAAAGATGCATTCCCCTTGATACACGAGCTGATGCTTATCCTTGCCACATTTCCTGTGACCAATGCAAGTGCCGAGAAGTCGTTTTCGTCTTAAAACTTATTTAAATAACGTTATAGGTACCTAATAAGGTTTGCCAAAACTGGCCGAAAAACACTGGAATTCACTATTTAACCTCAGGAGGTTAAATCAGTCTGCCCCGCGTGCCAAGCTCCAAGGGGTGACAACGACCGGTGCCACCAAGCACCACAGGGTGCCAAAGATACCTAGGTACACAAAATACCTATTTTCCGCACCTGCATCATAGTTATTGGTCAAAAATTTCGCGCTCGCTACGCTCGCGTTTTCGTATATATATGTGATTATGACTATATGCCTATGAAGTGTTTTCTGCATTTGCATCCTAATGTTCGAAAAATTTCGCGCTCGCTCGCTCATCTACATAAATGAAAGAGATGGGCAAGTAAATTTTGACAATGTGATCAACACTTTTAATACAATAATATCTCGTTTCATACCAATTATTTTTTCGGAAATTTCTAAAGTGCCCCCTGAACAAAATCCTGTTCCGCGCCTGTTCAAAATATACATACCTAAATTCGAATATTTAGTACCTACCTTACATACTAACACAAGTTCATTGAAAACCTAAGAATACTTATTTTAGAAAATGTTTGAATGCAGTTTTGTTACACTACTTACACAATACTTAGCTACTTATGTTCTGCATTTCAGATGTGAACTTGCAACAGCATTGTCTTTGAGCGAGACACAAGTTAAGATCTGGTTCCAAAATAGAAGAGCAAAAGACAAAAGAATTGAAAAGGCTCACCTCGATCAACAATACAGGTAAATACCATACCTACTTGCTGCTAGCGTAAGATAGTTGAGACGAGTAGGTAGATATCTACCTATACTTACCTACCAGCGATCCAGACGGTCGCCGTCAAGTCCCTATGACGGAGCGACCTTGGTTGTAGACGGTTGTTTTCAGCAAGAATTCCTTTCAAAACAGGTCTTTGCGGACCAGTCGCGGTTGAGTTCTGCAGCGTTCCCGTAGCTTCGCCATAAGCAACGAGACGAACACCGTGGGGTCCGTGGGGTTTTAGACGGTAGTCCGGGCGGTTCCCGGGAGTCCATCATACCCGCCTTGGCTTCCCCGGCCGGGCGGGACGCGTAACGAATTTCCCAACGTAAAAAAAAAGTCTGCTGACCAAGGTTGCTCGTAGGGACTGTCGGCAACCGCCTGGATCGCGCTTTAATCGCTATTCTACATTGTCGTTGATTGCGTTATTGAACTTACTGTGGACAGCTGGTATATCATTGTTTACAGACAGTTGGCAGCAGCCTCAGGGATGTTTCCAACGGCGCTGCCTTCCTACTGCCCGCCGCCCTGCCCCTGCCTGCCACCTCAGTCGCAACCCCTTCATAAGTAGCTTAGCTACGTTGATATCATTAGTCGTGATTTTCCTACATCCTGTGGATGCCTGCACTCATCACTTAGGTATACTTAGGTCAATCTTTGCTACAAAAGAGTGAACAAAAACCTTTTTGTTTGTGGCATTGAAAGGTTACATTTGAAAGCGCGTCTCCTTTTCAATTAAAGATACTTACATTTTATCATTGTCAAATCATTGTTTCTGACATTGTAGGTACGGGCCCAGGGGCTCTGTGCTATTGAACACGTGGTTGTTCCAATTATACGCGCATTGAATGCGAAATCTGTCGATGTATAGATATTGTTTTATTTATAAGTTTCTTATTAAAGTATATACAAACTTGATTTGGCTATTGTTTACCTTATAGTTTTAGTAAGGTAAAATGATAAGTTTACCAAGCACCATATCTTCTATTTTGCATTAACCCTTTGAACGCCTTTCTTCATATACAATCAGCAAAGGAAGCGATCTACCACTTTTGGACCTTAACTCACAAATAATAGACTCGAAAACTGGTTGACCGGTTTCTTGGCTGACTGTACACCTACCTTTGTGACACAAGCAAAGTCATTTTCCATAAGATTGAATATCAACCTTAGTGCAAAGAAAGGACGAAGGTGTATAACATATGTCATAACATAAGCATAAGTCAGAACACTTATAACCGTAGGCACGACAACACGTCACATAACACGCTACAACACCTTCAGGGTGTTCTTGGCGTCCAAACGGATGTCGTGGCTAAGGGCCGATTTTCTGCAACATATATTAATAATTAACTACAGGGCTGCGCTTTCTCAGTCAGCACTGATATGGGGTGCTGTGGGAAGCGAAAGCGAACCAACCAAATAGTATAAAAGGAAAACAATGCGTCGTCTACATAGCAGTTGTTGGTTGCAGGGTCTCCTATTGTAAATTAAAAATAAAAAGAGTTGTTTTGTTGAAATATTTATTTGGGAAAAGTCAACTTACCATGGCCTTTTCCACGTTGGAATGCTCGTCCGCATGTAGAAGAGTCCATGGAAAACAGTTTTTATTTAATATATTGCACACAGAAATATGTAAGAGGACAATCTATCTTAACATAGTAGTGAAAATTGAGAAAAACAAAACAGACATATACTTAAAACTTAACCATAAATTGGGGTTAAACGCGCGAATAACATCTTTTAGTCCAAACCGGTTTTAATGTATTTGACTAGCATGTCGAAATTTGTGAACACTCAGTTTAGAAATAAATTCAAAATAAAATGTTATTTTAAACATTTATAAATAACATAACAATTGAATAAAATTGTACAAGCGTCAATTAACAATGCAAGTACGGATTATGTTTTACCATAATCATATGAATCGTCAATACAGGTTGTAACTAATTAAATACACCTAAACATTCGTATATTCCTTTGGAATGACAATTGAAAACTAGCCCTAGCTTTCAGGACGTGCAAATTTTAAATACAAATTAACCAACGACTTTTTAATAAAGTCGAATAGTTTTTTTCTCACTTACGAACTAGGAACGTAACAATGCATTAAGCCACAGCTTTTACATGAATTAAAAGACTTCACTTCGCCTGCTTGCATTAAAAATCTCACCGTGGACGGCGGGTGCGATACCTGACTAAATATTTGTGCAGTACACAATAATTGTGAAACGTCAAATGTAAAAACTGTGATTTTAATCTTCACTCCCTAAATACCGGAAACGCAAAATACCAAATCCTCATTATATCACATTACAGACTCGTTACATTTCTAATAGGTATGTAACAGTGGTAACTTGTCTCTTAACTCCAAGATTTTAATATATATTTTTTCGGAGCAATTCCTTCCATCGCAATTCGATTTCTAGAACACGTTCGATTTTCATCTACGAAACAATCTATTTCTGACAAGTCTGACGGTGCATGTGACGGCTGTTATCCACAGCAATAAACGAGAAAAACGAAACGCGCGACCATTATAGGTGATGCGTCGCGTATTTCAAACCGGTAGTTCATGAAACTAGAATGGAATCCGTTATGTCAGTGAATCTGGTATGTTGTATTCTAGTATTTAAGGAATGAAACTTTCGAGTGCTAAACGACTATTACAATCTTAAAATAGGAAAAAATGAATCTATTGCCTACACAGTACCTTATTGTGAACCAACCTCACTTGAAGAAGAAAAAAATGTAAAATGACTATGTAATGTAGTCCTTCGCTAAGTCCGCTTGTCCCTCACTAGCTAGCTGACGCCTGGCCTACCTCCCGTGTTTAATATACCGTCTGCCTGCCTAGCTTCATCTAAGCGCAACTTGGGACCTACGCATTGAAAAATATCATCATCAGTACACGGACATTAGCCACCTGAAACTATGCACGGCCTATAAGAAAATTAAATAAGTTAAGTTTGAAATTGGATTTTTAGTGTGCCTGATTTTCATAGTCTGTCATGTATAGGGGTCTGTCAATTTAGTGTAATATTATATAAAAAATACTGCTTTCTACTAAAATAAAGCACACTTAGTATAGTCAGTCTTAGTGGCCAGACATACTGGAAGACAAGTTTTATCTCGATTTAGGTAAGTTAGTATTCCACATCTCATTGCAGATGTTGTCCATGGTTCTTGGAATCTAACCACGGCATGGAAATTATCTGAATATCGAAATATCTAATACTGTAATTTCGTAAGACACACAAGGCCTCAGTGTCTTCAGCAAACACATTTCTTTCAAAAAGTAATTAGTGTAAATACGTATATAGGCTTTTGGCTGATGGTTAATAATTGTATATGTTCAATTAACAATGCAAGAATTGTATATGTTCAATTATTAACCACCAACAATGTTTACTATAACGGTAAGGAAGTGAGTTGAGGACACCACTCGCCATTGAGTACTGCCTGTGTCGCACACAGTGTGTGCAGTGCACGCGTACTTGACGCTAAGCAGGCAGGGATCGTGTTTATAAAACAAATGAAAAATTCATTTATATGCACGCTCCGCTACCCACTTAGCGTCAAACGTGCACTCAGACCGTAACTTTTTTTAGGTTTTCGTATTAGTAAATCGAGACAAATCTTGTCCGTATGTCGTGCGAGGATGATACGGCAGAGTACTCACAAGAGAACTAGAAGCGTCGCTGGTTGCCGCCGCCAGCGGCTGCACCCGCTGCGCTGTTGTAGCCGCCCGCGCCCGTGGCGTAGCCGGCACCACCGGTAGCTGTAAATAAACTCACTGCAATGAATACTTGAAGTCACTGATAGCAGCAAGAGGGTAGCGATGGGCCAGACAAATCTATCTCAGGGACAAATAATGGCTTTATGGTATCAGTGAGAGAAACCATGGATGTGGCAATGGAGAATGTTCACTAATTTAGAATTCCATTTGTCTGTATTCTCTGTGGAAAACAAAAAATATATGTGAAAGAATTATTTCGATACGTCAATTAGTTTCCAAGATATTGAATTTTAAAGTGACGCGCGACGACCCGCCTTCGTGACGTCATAGTGCAACACTCGCCATACACGCGCTCACTCCGTTCGCGCGCTTCCGTACAAGACTAGCGTTGCAAAATGACGTCACACGCGGTTAGCGGGACTCACTTTAAATACTTGTAAAATCAAAACTAGTTGGTATTTTTGAATGAAACAAAAACTATGTATTTGTATGAATCAAAGCTTTACCGTAACAAACTTTCAAGTGATTTTGCAGACCTATTGACATTCCTCATTTAGTCTGGGCAGAACACTAATCAGATGGATTGGCTTTGGATGATATCAAAAAGTCTGCATATAGAACATTGTGGAATTTCATGGAAGAGGCATAGGGTTGGCAGCAGGAGTAATTATGCTGCATGCTGGTAATTAGAATTAGCCACTTTATTTTCTATCATCTCAGAACAATTTTGTTTGCATGTCATAAAAATTTTACTGAGATGGCCAGAGGGTCTATGATGGTTGCGTGATAGCATGATGGACGACAAGATAAAGCATCTGTCACTGGTGGTATCCCCTCATTTCCTATAAAATTAATGGCTATAACTACACATACTCTAAATTCATTTGCTATATTCATTCACCAGCTATAAATTCAAATTCTATATTAGTTGCTTGTTATAATGTTCATTTACTATAAATGTTAAATAGTCTAAACTCATTATATATAAATTTCATATTCTATAATTATCTATTACTCTAATATTCACCTGTTATAAATTCAAATTCTATAATAGTTGCTTGCTATAATGTTAATTTGTTATAAATGTTAAATAGTCTAAACTCATTATATATAAATTTCATATTCTATAATTATCTTTTACTCTAATATTCACCTGTTATAAATTCAAATTCTATAATAATTGCTTGCTATAATGTTAATTTGTTATAAATGTTAGGTAGTCTAAACTTCACGGGGGGTACCGTCGACACGCTGGCGCGTCATCAGACTGCCAAATGTCTACACGTCTGTTAAATAGGCGCTGTTAAAGTTTGGTTAGGTTAGGGTTCACTTGCATCCCTCAGAGCGGAATAGGCACCCCGCGTGAGCGGGGTGCCGTCGACACGCTGGCGCGTCATCTGACTTTCAAATGTGTACACATCTGTTTAATAGGTACTGTTAACGTTCGGTTAGGTTAGGGTTCACTTGCATCCCTCAGAGCGGAATAGGCACCCCGCGTGAGCGGGGTGCCGTCGACACGCTGGCGCGTCATCTGATTTCAAATGTGTACACATCTGTTAAATAGGTACTGTTACGGTTCGGTTAGGTTAGGGTTCACTTGCATCCCTCAGAGCGGAATAGGCACCCCGCGTGAGCGGGGTGCCGTCGACGGGCTGGCTCGTCATCAGACTTTAAAATTTGACACGTCTGTTAAATAGGACTAATAATCATTATAATTTGTAACTGTTCTACCTATATTATATTGAGGTCGAATAAATATTAATTATAGACAATAAACAATATATCAACTGACTTTCTAGATTCTGAATGTTATATACAATGATGATTATAGACAATGAATGATATATCAACTGAGTTTCTAGATTTTGAATGTTATATACAATGATGATTATAGACAATAAATAATATATCAACCGATTTTCTAGATTTTGAATGTTATACACAATGATGATTATAGGCAATGAATAATATATCAACTGACTTTCTAGATTTTGAATATTATATTTAATGGGTTTTAAAGATTTTGGAATTATACCATTTGAATGTTATACAAAATGACATTTATAGTAAATGAATCATTATACTAAATGATTTTATAGAATTCGTAGTTATAGGTCATGATTTTATAACTATTGATTTTATAGGAAATAAGGTAGACCCGTCACTGGTACCACTCGATAAAAAGTGACAGATGCTTTAATCAGTTGTTTATCTCACTATCACTCAACCGTCATGACGAAACTAATATAGTTGAAATTACCTTGATTATAAGGTTGAGGGCGAGAAGTATTATAATTAGCCCTCATTGGCCCTCCAGAATAGTTCTGCTGATACGCAGTGCCAAAGTTCTCAGTACCCTGGGCCCAGCCGCCCTGGTCTCCATAGCCTTGGGTGCCCCAACCACCACCTTGATTGTTGGTATCCCAGGGATTCTGGTTACCCCATCCTCCACCTTGTCCATATCCTCCTGAAATGAAACATGTTTAATATTTTAGTAATTTATCAGACGTGAAAACAACACTCAAGAACTCGCTGGCCCCACCGGCTATCTGGCCTCCGGGCAATGTGGCCTGCCCATTGCCACTTAAGTTCTCGAGTGGCGACCACGTACCAGATGACGCAGCGTTGCAAGGCCCCCAACGAGGTGGGCTGATGATATGGTTAAGGTCGCGGGGATCCGCTGGATGTGGGCGGCCCATGACCAATCTTTGTGGCACTCTCTGGGGGAGGCCTATGTCCAGCAGTGGACGGCTTTCGGCTATGATGATGATGATGATGAAAACAACACTGGCAATGTATTTCTTCCATTAAGGCAAGGGGTAGGGAAAGTTCTCTCCATACAAACTTTGTGTAAGTTTTTCTTCATTTGTTTGCACTACAGTTACGATTTTTAGTCAGTATGCTTACTTTTCTGTTAGACATAACCTGTAGGTTTATTATTTTGTATTTTTTATTTTTCAGTTTCTTGAAATTTTTGAAATTTTCTTTTTAAGGTTCATATACCCAATATTTACAACAACAAAAAAAATTTGGGAGTGCCAAAACTAAATAATAAAACTTGCACAATGTTTGTATCGAGAATGCTGGAGAACCCCTCAACCCCTCGCCTTAAATAAAAAAAATCTCAATCAAGTTATCTATAAAACTACTTTCACATTATACATCACTCCCTCATTTTGACCATGTTAGCTATGCATGCATTTAACATGATCAAGAACTGTCTGGTATCTTATGGCTGCTGTAAATATTATGTACAGATACATGAACACTGACCCTGGTTTCCCCAATCTTGGTTATCATTGCTGCGATTGCCCCAACCGCCGCCACCTCCTCCGCGTCCGCCTCGCCGGGGCGCGCCGCCGCCACCAGGACCACCCGCCATTTCAGTCTTCGACAATGCCTTCTTCACATCTAGATGGCGGCCTTTAATTTTGTGGTTCTGTTGTACTGTAAGAATATTTAATAAAAATATCTATAATGGTTGCAGTTTCCAGTGAGTTTTCAAAATCTATCCTTTTCAGATCCCATGCTAGTTCAAGAGTGGATTTTGCCTACTTACAGCATATCCTATCAACAGGATCATAGTCATCAAACTCAATAAAACCAAAGCCCCTCTTCTTGCCCGTATCCTTTTCAGTCACCAAGCTCACTGAAACAATGCTTCCATATGAACTGAAGTAATCTTTCAGGTCTTCCTCTTCAATTTCCTGCTTCAGGCCTCCGACAAATAACTTTTTAACCGTAGCACTTGCATCTGGCCTTTTAATTTCTTCTCTTGGTACTGCTCGTTTAGGTTCAACGACTCTATAACAAATAAAAATGTGCCATACCATACAATTATTCAGAATTAAATATTACAGAAAAAAACAGTGAATATATGCCATTAGCTATAGCAAAAATCTCACCTTCCATCAATTTTATGTGGTCGGTTACTCTGTGCTTCATCAACCATTGAAGCTTGGGAGTAAGTAATGAAGCCGAAGCCTCTCGAACGCTTAGTTTGTGGGTCTTTCATCACCACCACGTCTACAATTTCGCCCCATTGTTCGTAGAACTCTTTCAGAGACGCGTCCGTCGTTCGATAGTCTAATCCGCCGATAAACAGCTTGCGCATATGTTCTGGTTCTTCCTAAATTATACAATAAGAAATTAGTATAATTCAGCGACTACAATTTTTGTATTTGTTACTATGCGTTGTAAGTTGTAAGGTAAATCACAAAATATAACTTACGAACTCATCACCACCTCCGCTTGGCTTCATGTTTACAGAGTTTGTAAATGTTAAAACCGCTAACAAATTCGTAACAACCACGAGTTCAAATTGTTACGCTTTATTAGTAATTATAGCCGACTAAATTAATTGAAAAAGTAAAGCTTCGTGCTTGATAACGATGACAACAAATTGTAACGTCATTCATTTCTTTCAATTCATTTTTTTATATGTTGTGCTCTATGGTTGTTTATGGTAAACTAAATTTGCGGCCAGCTATTGTTCATTTGTGTCCTCTGTTACATTTTATAACTAGTGCGTAATTATATGTTTTATTTATATTTATAATTGTTAAATTATGTATATGATATATGTTAATGGGTATAGTTATCATATTTTTCAACGTCGGGGAAAAACAAGGTTCTTGGTTGGCAACATCGAGACACGCGGTAGCGTGTCAAGCCAAGTTCAAAAAAACTATAAGGGTTCCGTTTTTGCCATTCTGGCTACGGAACCCTAATAAGAAAAATGGCGATGCAGAGGCCGTGTTTATACGATGTTTGAATACACGAACCATTTGGAGGCACTTTTGACTCCTACGTGAATCAAAATCTATTAAACGTAAATTTGGCACATTTATTTAGATCTTTAAGGCTAACATCTCCAAATTTCATGAATATAGCTCAATGGTCACTTTTGTACTTTACCGACGTGCACGTCCACGATAAACTCTATGGTTTCATTCATAAATACAACATAGGCTACTTTAGACTAATTATGAATGAAACCATAGACTTTATATTATAAAAGCGTCCAATCGGTTATTAATATACAAACATCTAAAAATAGGGGATTTCTCACTGACCCATAGACAGAAGAACGAATGACCTAATATCAAAAACGGAACCCTTACAGATTCGTTATGTCTGTCTGTCTGTCCGTATGTCACAGCCGATTTACTCGGACACTATGAGCACTACAATTATGAAATTTGGCACAAAGATTTTTATATTCTATGAGCCTACATACATTTAGCCCGGGTATGAAGTGCGGGGTATTTTTGGATAGGCCTTCACTCTTTAAAAAAGGCTTTCCATTAAATTTATGATGATTTTGCCAAAAAATACTTGTTCAAAGACGTTGTTCCGTAACGTAACAAAAAGTCAATGTCGTACAAACTACAAAGTACAAACCCCTACCCTACAAATCCCACAATAATTGTCGTAACTTTTTCTAACCATAGACAACCAAGATAATTTAAGAAGCCTACAGACATCGAAGAATTCCGATTCCGACCAAGTTATAACACTGTTTGACAACAGAAACAGTGTCATAACTTGATATTCTTTTAAAAATATTTTATATATATGAACGGGTGCAGGACGTCCCGTTACCCCCTCACCGTCTAATTTCCATACTACAAAGATTAAAATTTTGAAAAAACATTACTTATTACTACAATTTGTAATATTTTCCAAAAATCAGGTTAAATTTATTCAATAAGCGAAATTCAAAGTTTGATTTTTATTCAGATGATGACAATTAATTGTAACTTATTTACAAAAAGTAATGATATCCCACCAAAAACATAAATGAAGGCCAAGTTCTGTACCTACGATGAATCTGAAAACAAATTGGAGATAAAGATTTAACTTGGCTAGTTTATATATAATATTGTATTTGACTAGTTATGTACTTGTAATTGTTATAATTTTTTTATGCTTCTCACGTCATTGTATATTGGTGTGATCAACGTATCTTCCCTTCTAAAATTTGGTTTGTCGGTAAAAACTAGCCAAGTTAACCAGGATTATCGTAAGTACAGAACTTGGCATTCATTTAGATCTGAAATCTTTTGTCGGTGAAGTCGACAGTTACAAATGTTACAATATTGTTAAATATTGAACTTGGCTCTCATTTTCACATTTATGATTTTGGTGGGATTAATATTAGTGGGAACATTTAATCAAATATTTATTAAAAAATTAATTCAATATACATATACTAAATACGATAACCTAAATTATTAACCTTGTCAACATCACCAATGTGAGAAAAAAGTAAATTGACAAAAAAATGTGAGTTAATTTTCTAGGTGTTCTAGGGTAATGTGTGCTAAACGGGTGGTAACATTGAGGCCACGCAGGCCGGATATGCGATGCTATCGATCGCTTTTGAAGACCACCATTTTCTTTTCTTTTTGGCGTGGCGTCGGTTAGGAGTGGTCGTGTTGGGAACGCCGAAAAGTTATTTGTGTATATTAAATTAGAGTTGTATCTTTATCTTGTTATTATATATTTCATCGAAATACAAAAATGAGGCCGCAACAAAACGGAGATGATGGCTTTGTAAGTATTTAATCTATTTTTATCTGACGTGATTGATATTTAATGTCCAGTGGATTTTTTTTAACACTGCTTGGTACAAAAAAAATATTTAGTGTCAATATCGCCCATTGCGATTTATGAGACAAATTTATTTTCCGTGTTACTTTCATTGGTTTCGTATTGAACCCGCCCCGGTTCGATAAAAAACCACGCCGATCACATATCCGCCATCTTGTTGAACGCGCGTCCTACTTTCAGGATGAGCCAGAAGTCCACCGCAAAATCTTTATTGGCGGACTGAATTACCGCACATCGGATGAATCACTGAAGAGTCATTTCGAGAAATGGGGAGAAATAGTCGACGTTGTCGTTATGAAAGATCCCAAGACCAAGCGGTCCCGTGGATTTGGGTTCATTACGTACTCGAAGGCTCATATGGTAGATGACGCGCAAAACAACCGGCCGCACCGCATTGATGGAAGGTTAGTACTACTTTTGGTTTTAAGTTATTGCAGTCCAGCTATATGAAAGGTTTCTTGTACCTTTTATATCGTTTTATGCTGCAAAAAGAATAAGACACCGCTTGGTGAATGTTTCGTGTTAAAGGTACACGTGGCATTTTCTGTGGGGTCGACAATGTTATCTTGATTTTGCTACATTAAAAGTAGTTTACTAACATGCATTTTTTTGTGATTTGTTCACCGTGCCATATCGTTACAGGGTAGTGGAAACTAAGCGTGCGGTTGCTCGTCAAGACATCAAGAATCCTGAAGCCGGAGCCACGGTCAAGAAACTGTTCATTGGTGGCATTAAGGACGATCATGATGAAGAACAGCTCCGAGAATATTTCTCGAATTATGGAAATGTACAAAATGTCAGCATTGTCACCGACAAGGCTACTGGAAAGAAACGCGGCTTCGGATTTGTGGAATTTGATGATTATGATCCAGTGGACAAAGTTTGCTGTAAGTTCTATGCTATTTGTTTCCTTAAGTACCCACAATCTTGCCCCAGGATGGATTTTTGTATCTAGTCTTGGCTTCTCTAGTTGTGGAGATCAACCATTGATTAAAGCTATACCTGATTACTTATTTGGTATGTCCGGTACGCAAGTCAATGTACATTACCTGTATGTCATTTTGGATTGATCTCTATATTTTTTAATAGATACCTATTTATAACTTGTATCTTTTCTTTGCAGTGAATGTCCCTCACAAAATCAATGGAAAACAATTGGATGTTAAGAAAGCTTTACCCAAGGATGGTTCCGATCAGAGAGGTGGTGGCGGTGGCAGGCAAGGCCAAGGCAGGAATGACAGTTGGGGTAATGGAGGTATGTATTGCATTTAATATTTGTATTTATTGTTTATAATGTCTGAATTGAAAAATAAACAATAATAATGAGAATATTTATTCATAGATTCGTTTTTAATGTTCCAGGAGGCTATGGCAACAACCAAGGAGGTTGGAATAACTCTAACCCTTGGGATAGCAATCAGGGTGGGGGATGGGGAGGAAACCAGGGTGGTGGTGGTGGTTATGGGGGAGGTAACCAGCGCGGAGGAGGGGGCAGCTGGGGTGGTAATCAGGACTTTGGCAGTTACGGGCAACAAAGCTACAGCGGGGGACCCACCCGAAACCAGCAATATAGTAACAACCGTGCTACGCCCTATAACATGAACCAGAGTGGCGGCGGCGGCGGCGGTGGCGGTGGCTACAGCGGCGGCAACTATGGAGGTGGTGGCCAAGGAAGAGGAGGGCGCTTTTAAATCCGGGTATGTATAAATTTCATATAACTCATCCAGTTTTCATACTACTCACAACAAAGTAACCTACCATTAAAAGCATTACATTCCAGAATCCAACATAGGATGTATAGTTTTTCAGGAGTTGATTATTCTTTTAGCTCTACATAGCATTAACATGAAGCTTAGGACTAGATAGAAACTCCTGTTTTTGTATTTGACAAACAGTTCCAATGATAATGCTATGCTGGTAGCCCTTAGTGTTAGTGTGTTTAATTATGACTTATTAAAGATTTTTTCAATCTCTAGGTTTCGTGCTAAGTACACTAGTAAAGCAGTGTTAACCGTGCTAGTGTAGGCAGTACGCTCCGGAGCACTAGTTACACACCTCATGGTCCACACGCGAGACCACCTAGGAGAAGCCGTCAGGAAACCTTAGAAATTAGCTGGAGTTCTTGTCTCATTCATAGAAATATGAATTAGAATATTTTAAAATGTGTACTGATCTTTGTAAGTTGGTCTTCTATTTATTGTAGTACCTAGGTACTTACTTTGACATACTTTTAAGGATATAGCTATGTAAAGTGAAAATTAGAATTACATTTTTTACAGTAATAAAGTACAATCTAGGATAATAATGTAAGAACTCCTTTTTTAGTAGATGCTAGGTGTATGAGATCAATTAATTTTATTTGACATAGAATATAACGAATCATGAATACAGACTATTTTCCTGACTTTTACTCAGTATTAAGTTCTCAATTAGCTGTTAAATGAAAATATATAGGCATATAATGAAATCTGTAGGTTAATTTAATGTAAAATAAAATTTAATACAAACTGTAGGGTTGTTTCTTTAGATCTGTAAATATTCCTTTTTATTTTTTTATTTAGAGTAAAGTAGAAGAGAACCATAACCTGAATAAAATAACAGGTGTTCTCTCACAACTTGGAAGGATTCTATGAGGAAGGTAACGTTATTAAAAGCAAGTATCACGAGTACCAACGGTGAAGTTCAAGTAGGTATGTTAAGTAGGACGATATTTCAAAGTGGCAAGGTAGGTATACCGTATTGCTTGGGAGTAGGGTATCTCTGGGTTCAAATTATGCGCTTGAAAGGTCGTTACTGCAGGGGACGGGTTACCTATAAATCGATATTTTTTTCATTCCGAACAAGAAATATAAAAACTAGATTGCCAATGTGTATATGTCGTTCTTTTGTCAGAAGCAAATGTATTTCCCCTGATGATCGGACTATTGAGACTGTCTACTCTGAAGTCCGATGCGAGACAGACATAATCTGACTACCGACCTGTAGTCCGGGTTATTCTCGCTTGTTGCCACCAAGTTTACCGCTGGGAAACTACGTATTTTTTGGCAACCTCTGATATTTAAATAAAGCTATTCGACATTCAAGAAACAACTTGTTACTATGAGGATTCTTATCTATTCAGTTACAGGTGTGAGTAACCCGTGTATTATTGTCGGACTACAAGTCTGTAGTCAGGTTGTCTGGCAGTCTACAGGGGCCCGGTAGAACCGAAAAGTATCTCCCTCTCTGTTGCTCCAATATGCAAGTGCGACAGAGAGGCAGATATTTCGGTTCGCAGTAGGCCCTCTTGTCTCGTTTTTTACGGTTCCGTAGTAAACAGGGAACCCTTATAGCTTCACCATGTCCGTCTGTCCCCAGCTTTGCTCAGTAACTGTTAGTACTAGAAAGCTGCAATTTAATATGAGTATACATATCAATGACGCCGACAAAATTGTAGAATAAAATCATGTTTTTTTTTTCTTTGGGTACCTCCCCTACACGTTAAGTACCTACAGGTGCAAATTTTTTTTCTTTCAAACATCGTGGGGTGTCGTTTGATAGCTCTTTTAAAAATAGGTTTCTAAAATCTTTTTTTAGGGTTCCGTACTTAAAAGGTAAAATACATACATACATATATGAAACCTGAAAACATTACACTCCTTTTTTTGGGCAGTCGTGTAAAAAGGAACCCTTATGGTTTCACTTTGTCTGTCTGTCTGTCACATTGCTAAATATGAATATCTCGATTTGGAATAGTTATAAATAAGGGTAATTCACCAGATACATGGAAGTTGGTTTTTAAAATAAGTATTTAATTTTTTTTCTGTGAATAATGACATAAAAGGGGGTTCAAAAATTTAAAGTCTGGCAACTATGTCAAGTGGGGTGTCATATGAAAGGGCTTGACTTGTACATTCAGAAACATTTTTTTTTCGTTGGGTAATTTTCGATTTACGAGGGACAATGTAAAAAAAAAATACCACATTCCCCCTTATCACCGAAGTAAACCAAGAAAAAAATATTGAAATTATAACATAATATTAATATGCATTTATATTTTACAGGATTTTTATCTTTTTTTTTAATCATCAAAAAACTCTTATATTAGTACCTACTTAGTTTGTAATTTAATCATCTTTGCATATATTTTTGTTTCATATTTAATCTTACAAGATTATGTTGAAAATACCTTCTTTCTAATAATTTTTTTTTATTGAAATCCGTTGATGTGATAAAGAATTATCCTTGAAAAACCAACATACGTAGGTACTAAGTTATTCAGTCGCGCAAATTAGTAACAAAATGCGCCGATAGATGGTGCTATCATGTTTTTTAGATTGTTCCTGAATTAATGGGGTCGGGACGGGTACATATACAAGAACTGTGGTCGGAATCCTCGGTGTGAGTCGGGCTCGCACTTGACCGGGTTTTTTATTCAAGAATCTGTTCGCGTGATATTAAGCTTTAAAATGATAATCTTCGTTATTGCTGCTGTTGTTGTTCGGCTACGGAATCATACCTTAAAAGTGCCCCCCCCCCCCCCCCCCTTGCCAGCTAAACGGTAGCTACTAGGCAATCTAGGCATGTGAAAAAAATCATGGAAGTGGTATATATGATGAATTTAAAAGGAAAATTATCACAGCTAAGTAGACTAGTTAACGAGTAATAGTCTAATTTCAGAAATGAACTTTGCAAAAGCAAACTTTCGTACAATTACCATTGTTACCTTAGATTCCTTAGATAATTTTGTTAATTCTGTACAAAACAGTAAATAAATATAAGTTTGCAAACTTTTCAATCTAATTATGTAACGCGTGGGCAACTACGGAACCCTACATTCCGCGTGGCCCGACACGCACTTGGCAGGTTTTTTAATCACCTTTTGATTAGCTTTGAGACTAGATGCAGATTTGGCTCCCATGCAGCTATAGGGGGGCACGAAAAAAAAATTAGCCTACCCCATCAAGTGGGGTATTGTTGAGTAGAGCGCGTCGAGTGCATAAACATAGTATTTTTTGTTTTTAGAAATAATGAAAAATAAAGTAATGAGAAGCCACTTAAATAATCATAAAATTATATTTTCCCCCTTTAAAATCTCATTAAATATTAATCCTAGCGAAAAAGTGTATAGAACCTTTTTTGTTTACTTATGCCTAAGAACGTTTTTAGGGTTCCGTAGTAAACTAGGAACCCTTATAGTTTCGCCATGTCCGTCCGTCCGTCCGTCTCCGTCCGTCCGTCCGTCCGTCCGACCCCCGTTTTTCTCAGTAACCGTTAGTACTAGAAAGCTGTAATTTGGCATGAGTATACATATCAATGACGCCGACAAAACGGTAGAATAAAATCTTAAAAACAATTTTTTTTAGGGTACCTCCCCTACATGTAAAGTGGTGGTGCATTTTTTTTTTCCTGCCAAACCCTATCTTTTGGGGTATCGTTGGATAGCTCTTTTAAAAATATTATTAGGTTTCTAAAAGCATTTTTTGATTAAAGAATTGGTTAGCGTGATATTAAGCTTTGAAGTGATAATTTTAGCTATGGGGCTATTCATAAATTACGTCATCTATTTTTGACGATTTTTGACCCCCCCCCCCCCCCCCCTAAAATCATCCAACCATCATAATTCGAATGACCCCCCCCCCTATCAAATAAAATGATGTAATTTCTAAAAAATGCGTTCTTAACTTAATTTTTCAATAAAAAACTATTTAAAAGGATTTAGTTATTATTATTTCTTTAAAGTTAAAACAATCAACAATTAAACTTATCAAAGAAAGCCGCCCCCTCTGATACACCCCGCCGCTCCGCCTCAGTCGGTGCCTACTGCCTACGAACGTGTCAAAGAAAGCCGCCTTTTGATACACGCCGCGCTGCGCTACTAGTGTTTCGCAACAAATAGGTATATGATGTTACAGCCAATTTCATTAGCTATTTATTTATTATAACAATTTATTGTTGATTCAAGTTTAGTAGGTAACTTTTTATAGCATTAACAGTTTATAGAAACACGAATTTCATTCCTTTTTTACTCATTAAAGCACTTTTTAAAGATGCGAGAGATGATGTCATCTTGGGATTGACCCCCCTCCCCTCCTACGTCATGCTACCATCATCCAATGTTATGACCCCCCCCCCCCAAATTTCAAATGACGTAATTTATGAATAGCCCCTATGGTCAAGTGTCCCCCCCCCCCTGCCAGCTAAACGGTGGCTACTAGGCATGTGAAAAAAATCATGGTAGTAGTATATACGATGAATTTAAAAGGAAAACTATCACAGCTACGTAGACATTACTAGTTAACGAGTAATAGTCGAACTTCAGAAATGTACTTTGCCAAAGCAAACTTTCGTACAATTTCCATTGATACCTTAGATAATGTTGTTAATTCTGTCAAAAACATAGTAAATATAAGTTTACGAACTTTTTAGTCCATATAATGTAACGGGTAGACGACTACGGAACCCTACCTTGCGCGTGGCCCGACACGCACTTGGCCGGTTTTTTGCTATGGGGTGCTATGGGCCACCGGTTATAGACACCGTAATACCGAAAAATGGGACCTTTATTGTTTGCCCGTGGTGCCATTGACCATGCCAGTGAAAGCAGACTGAGGTACAGAGGGAGGCCTTCGGTGAACCGAAAACGAACGAAGTTCGAATATCTCCTCTGTCGCACTTGCTAATTCGAACCACAGAGGAAGACAGTCTTAAGCTTAAGCCACACAGAGAGCGGGCGAGCGGTTGCGGCGCGGGCGCGGGCGGCGGCGGCGCGGGCGCGGGCGGCGGCGGCGCGGGCGCGGGCGGCGGCGGCGCGGGCGCGGGCGGCAGCGGCGCGGGCGCGGGCGGCAGCGGCCTTTGTCGGTGGCGGCTGCCGACAAAGGCCGCTGCCGCCCGCGCCCGCGCCGCTGCCGCCCGCGCCCGCGCCGCCGCCGCCCGCGCCCGCGCCGCCGCCGCCCGCGCCCGCGCCGCCGCCGCCCGCGCCCGCGCCGCCACCGCCCGCCCGCTCTCTGTGTGGCTTGAGCTTTAACTTCGTTCGTTTTCGGTTCGCGGTAGGCCCTCAGAACCTTAATAAAATTGTGGAATAAGGTGCAGTAACCACAACTGTTACTCGAACTTAACGGTAATTTTGTGCCGGCACAGTTTTGTCTCACGGTTTCGTCTGTAGGTGAATATTTGACCTCAATTCAAATGAGTAGGCTAGGCACCGTTCGTTTGAGCCTGAACGTCGCCGATCGATTTAGGTACGCATAGGTGAAATACCTACAAGTGAAGATAACTCTTCAAGTGCAAATACTCAAATGGATTTTTTAGGTAAGAAATGTACGACATAAATGAAAATATTGTAGCAGCGTTATGGCCCGAAACGCACTGACAGCGGTAGCGGGGCGGGGCGTCGCGGTGCGGAGGCCGTACGGTTGTAATATTCAACTAATATGAAAGGGTCCGCACAGAAAACCGGCCGGGAACAAAGCGTTCTGTGCAGACCCTTTCATATTAGTTCGAACATTGCAACCGGTACCGCCTCCGCACCGCGCCGCCACCGCTGTCTGTGCGTTTCCAGCTTTATAGGTAAGAACGGCATTCTTTGTCGTTATAAAGGAAAATATTAGATGGTATAATACCTACTCCTTTCCTTTCATAGGCACGATAGAGCAGTTTTAGTAGACACAACAATGAAATCATCATACTTTTGCTAAGCAACTATGGATAGAAGTTAGTTTTTGTACTGTTGTCGAAATATCGACTCGAAGATTGAAGGTAAAAAGTAGACAAAAGAGCACAAAACAGTCTTAATTAAAATAAAATGGTCCACAAATACCTAGGTAGGGTTTTCAGAATTTAGTCGTCGCGTATAGGTAATAAAATAACAAAATGCTAATACATCAATATCCATGTTCGTCGTGCATTATATTAATTATTTCAGTTTATTTAATTTCTAATTCTTTACATTTTATTTTCCATGACGAACTGCGGGATGACTGGGGTCATATCGATCGGCCAGGGTCCTATCATCGTCAGGTGAGTATTGTTTTTAACACGAACTTGCAGTTGAATCATCACTTCATCAGTATTTATTTATCACTTAGATCAAGCGACCTCGGTGTATCTATCTACTACTACCACAGATGGAGGTGCATGACCTCGCGTTTCCGTAGGCGTTTTGGTTTCCCGTTCACGTTTTTTATATACAGTTAGGCGTCAATGGGAAATCACATCACGCCTTGTGGGGTCATTGTACCGGTTCCGCGTCAAGAGGGGCTAAGATGATTTGGCTGTTAATCCTGGTAAATAAATGCACTGAGATCCATGATCTAATGGTGAAATTTTAGTCGCATTCATTACTTCATTCCTATCTTTCTGAAAGTTATTACGGGTACCTAACTGGTTGAATCACATTTGCTTTTCTTTGTTTTATTTTAAAAATAAAGATATAAAAATAAGTCGTGTTTTCTTGAAAAATTGCCCACCCAAAACCTAAAACCATCCTTCCAAACTCACCTCTGCGTTTTCCTGGCTACACCCAAAGACTACAATGATCTGAATCCAAGATCTACAAAATGATCTGAATCTGACACCCGAATCCAGACTGTCCAGAGGGCATACCGCGAACCGAAAACGAACGAATTTCGAATATCTCTGTCGTACTTGCCAATTCGAGTTTTCCGTCTCTGTCGCACTTAAGTACAGACTTGCAAGTGCGACAGAGGGGAAAAAATCGTTTGTGGTTCGCAGTAGCACCCCAGACTTGCAAGTGCGATAGAGAGGGAAAACTTCGTTTACGATTCGCGTTAAGCCAGGTCGTTCTGACTTGAGGGCTTGAGGGGCTAAGACGATCATCTTAGCCCCTCTGGAGACGTTTCCAACTGGCTTTCCGTTACGGGCACTAATTAATTTAGAATCCATCTATACATTCGAGGAATCCAGCGATTAAGAGTAAACGAAGAATTCCCTAAAGAATCTATGGGGCCGCCATCACGTTGTCATTGAAGCAAATACAATATCTAGAAATCCACTATAATACTGACATCACAGTATTGTGAAATTCATCATGTAAAGGGGCCCCATGCTATGGGTAAATATGGAACGTCACAATTTACTATATTATTATAAGTAATTGCGAGCGCTTTATATACTGTCCATCTTGCTGTATGTCCGGCCAAGCCAAGGATATGCACGATGAAAAAGTACCGTGGAATAGGCTTGACGTACGTCGTACGAGCGGCAGTGTTGCCAGACCGAATTTGAAAAAAGCAGGAGACATGTAACGTAAAAACCAGTAAATAGGGGGGAAAAAACAGTGTCATGCTCCCTGGCAGGACCACCTTCCCAGCAGGACCACAAATATATATGATTTACAGTGAAACTTGATATTGTTTTTTTTTATTGGTTATATAATTTTATAGATAAAGTATAGATTTTTTTCCATATATTGGAATTCACGAAAATTAAGGTGGTCCTGACAGGGAGCATGACACAAAAAACAGTAGATTAATTTTAAGCCCCTAAACAAAATACAAATGCTGTACAAAAGGCGGACTTAATGACAAATGACATTCTCTACCAGTCAATCACAGGGCCAAACAGACACTCAAAACGGAACGTTTATGGAAAAAAGCACGTTTTTAGGGTTCCATACCCGAAGGGTCCAAACGAAACCCTATATTGCTGTCTCTTGCGTCCGTTCGTCACATCAGATTTTCGAAACCCTAAGGCTAAGCGCATACAGACAGAGAGCGTTCAGCGTTCTGCGTGCAGAGTTATATGAATTCAAGGAGCGTTCTGACTGCCTGCTGTGTGCATTATCGTAAGGGACTCTGTACAATACAGAGAACGCAGAACGCTCTCTGTGTGCGCCTACTCTAAATGTGCGAAGTCCGATACGTACTCGGCCGGTTTTTTTTTGCGTATTGAGCCTTTACACCGTAAATGCATTGCACAACACGACGATAGAGCTTGCAGTTGCAGGACAGAACTGTTAGAATTATATTATTTGTCTATGCCGTACATCTTATCTGGGGGCACACACACATATATTTAAAAAAATAAAGTAATGCCGATGCATCTCGGTGGAAATCTTGTTCTGTGGACACCCCTCTGGTCAAAGAGTATAATAATATATGTCAGGTAAAGAGAGCCATCTCGCGTGAAAACTTGGATACTCGTGAGCACAAGCGCCGCACACGTATTTGGTGTGGACTAATTTCGTGTGTCTGTGTGCGTGCACACACACACCCATAATATTATCCGTTAAATATTGTTCATGTACCATCCACCCACTGTGACATCTTAAACTTCCCGTGGCAACTTCCCACTTTTTAAATTGAATAATGGTAATAAAGTTATTCTTTTCAGAAGTCATAATTTACTATCATTTTTTAGTATGAAAATGGGGAAGTTTATACGGGAAGGTTAAGATGCCACAGTAGGTAGATAGTACATGAACAGTATTTTATTGTTTACTTTTATCTATAAAAAATCTTTCTCAGATTGGTGAGTTAACTCGTCCAATTTGAGTACAAATTATAATCACGCCGTACTGAAAGGGTTAAGTGATTTGTACACAAATAATTATTCCAGTCAGGAGACTAATAAAATTAAGTTGTATATATAATATCATTTATTTATTTTTGACTAACTTATTTATAAATAGTATATTAAAAGGAGGATTGAATACGATTACCTATAACTTGTAGCGATTTGTTTAACTTCTTCAATCACTAACTGGTAAACGAATTGGTGAAGTATGATCGCCTACAAAAAGATGTATCCATTTTTTTCACCTTGAAATGGATGCACGCTGTCTTCCTGATTTCATGTATTGGCCCAGGATAATTGTTGTTTTCTCCAACTATTGACATCCATGTTGAAAATACCTCTGTCCTGACTTTTTCTCAGCATGAACACGTGGCATGATTGTATGCACTATGCACCTGCAAAACATAACATTAAATAATGAGATGAAAGTGTAGGAGGTATGTATGTATTTTTGAAATTATGTTTCTAATTATCTACTATACCTATTTCAAATTTCAAAGACAACAACAAGAAGAAAGTGGGCTTCATATTCGTTTATCGTATAGCTCACGTAGTTCAATACTCAAACGTTTATATTGCTAAGTAACCAACTGTTTTCGTTGATATTCATTTATGTATGAGCTGCATAACCAACCCGGCAAAACAGACTACCTACCTAAATAAATCAATTGATTGGAATATAAATATAACATCGCATCGGTGTGAAAAAGGATAGTAAATAAAGAATTAAAAAATACTTACTTAACTCGGCGTATCCGATAACACATTGTATTCGATCTGGGAAAAGGCGTTTCCGAAAGGTTCATAAAAAAGCACTTTTAAGAAAATGATAAATCAACTTGACTTTGTAGATCTATATCACTAACTGCTTTTCACAAGAATAATGCAGAAAATTTTATAATTAGCATTATTTTATTTTCAATATGTTGACACGTTATTGACACACGTGTTATTTCAATATTTAAAAATAACCATGGCAACCATACGACCATAGTGTATTATAAAATCTGTGACCATAGAGTAGAAAATTTAATTTTACGATAAATTGTAACGTTTCTTTTCACGTTCAGCTTTGATTAATTGTATTGGGATAGATGAATTGAAAACGAAACCTGCTTGAGACGGATTACACAAAATATGTCGACATCAAATATAATAGGAGGCAGCACTTTCTACGCCAAATTCACGCGAAATTGGTCTTTTCTTTAAGTTTCCCCCCCCCTGCCTCCGGTGCTGTTGACTAAAATATACCCGACTTGGTTTAACATTACATATCATTACTTTTTTGTTGTAGATGAACTGTGTTGCGAGACTTGCATCTTTTTACATGTAATGTTTTTGATTGTCAACTTTACTCATATACATATTAAGAAATTAATGCAATAATCCCTGCATTATCTGAACATAATATAAGTAATTATACTGAAAGTTGTTGGCGTTTACTTTATGTCACCCGATCCCATTGTGCCCAGACGGCTTTGCTAACAAGAATCGGAAGACCAGCGCTGGCATTTGCCCGCATTATGCTGAGATGAAACCGTTTCGTGACAACACAACTTTCCTGTTTTTGTTTATTTTTGCTTTCTTATTTGTTAGTTGTTTTGTCCCGAATAAATATTTCTTATTTCTTCTTATTTCTTAAGAACAGTCAGTCATGTCCTGCAACCGCAGGTAATCTATATGAGTGAAAGGGATGGCGCGATACGAAGTTCAGATTTCATATTTCGGTAACTGGCACAGATTACTTTACATAGTAGTACACATTTTTGGATGAGTTCCTTCCTAAATAATATGTATTGCAAATTGAAATTGTATCGGTAAACTTAGTAAAAAATCGTCTAGCTTAAAGTCACGAAAATTGTCTAAAAATCACAAGCCACGCACTAACAAACAAGACCAAAAGTCACGAAAACCGTGACAATTGTGATCTGGCAACCCTGCTGCTCACGCTGGATGCGTGCACGATAGTGTGTATGCTACACCCAGCACCGCGGCCTTGTGCTGACTAAAGATGACAAGAGCTGCCGTGTTTACTACGCCACTGTCATGTTATAATACCTAGATGACAACACGTACAATGTAAATGCAACCCTGGTGTTATCATGTAAGGTTCATTTTCCGTCTTTTGCTACAAAGACTCGTGTGAGGCACGACTTACGTAATTACTGTGGCGATCAAGAGGTTAACATCCCGGAAATCATCCCTAGGCAAGGGGGGGGGGGGGGGGGTAGAAGTTTGTATGGAAGGGCGATGACTTAGGTACCTAAGCGCCCGATATAAAAAAACCGGCCAAGTGCGAGTCGGACTCGCGCACGAAGGGTTCCGTTCCATTATTTATGTTAATTAATATCAAGTGGAATTTTGGTCAAGTGCGAGTTGGATTTTAGTTTTCCCATCCATTTTGAGACCCAGCGCCTAATGAAGGCAACGAGCAAAGTACTTTTAAAAAACTTTGCTCGTTGCTTTCATCAGACGCTGGTCTCAAAATGTTTTTGTATGGGAGCCCCCTTACATATTTACTGTATCCCGATTTTTAGTATTTGTTATAGCGGCAACCGAAATACATAATCTAATTTCATTTAATTTAATTCTGCGAAAATTTAACTATTACGGTTCATGTGATACAGCCTGGTGACAGACAGACGGACAGCGAAGTCTTAGTAATAGGGTCCCGTTTTACCCTTTGGGTACGGAACCCTAAAAATAACAAATTTTACCGCGATGAACGAGTTTCACACGGACGAAGTTGCGGTTAAAAAATGGTTTTCTAACTAGTAGCAAGTGGGCAAGTGCGAGAGGGACGAATGCTATATTCGGCCTTATATGCGACGACGACGAGCTAGGCCTGATATCATGACCTCCGGGCCTACCGCGAACCGAAAACGAAATATCTGCCTCTCTGTTGCACTTGCATTTGGAGCAACAGAGAGGGAGATACTTCTTTTTCGGTTCCCAATAGGCCCCCTGAGGGCCTACCGCGAACCGAAAACGGAATAATCTGCTTCTCTGTCGCACTTGCATACTGGAGCAGCAGAGTGGGAGATACTTCGTTTTCAGTTCCCGGCACAGACCACTTTGATTCCCGGTAGGCCCCTGGGAAACGTATATTGAAATACCGATTGAAATGCTATAGTGATGTGAAAGAGATGAACTGAACTGAACTGAGGCCCTGCTCGCGCGAGCCGCTCGTGTTGCGGAAATGCACTAACCGCGGATTTCACTTTCATTTATCAGCCCGCTGGGAAATCCCACAGCTATTACAGACTCGATTGAGACATTTCTTTTAATTTTTTTAAAATGGTATTTTTCCTGTCTTGCGTAAGATACCATAAGCTACGGCGTCTCCTAACCACAAATGCCATTGTAATGTTTGCCAATTATTCCACCGTCACGGTATAATACAGTACCTAACAGTGGCGGCGCGTCAAAAATATTCTAAGGGAAGCCGGAAATAATTTGCCTATCTTATTCTTCATGAGCCGTAGTAAAAGAACTGTACTGGCTGAAAATAAGGCAAGCCGGTGGGAATCGAGTTGTATGGACGCTCCGCCACTGGTACCTAACCTATTAAGATAAAATAATAGGCTAAATGAATAATATTTCTTACGATGACATTCGAACCAGTTTTTAGAGGATTGCTAACTTTTAACTCAATTAGAAGATCAAGTTTACTATTTAAGTTAAGATTTAGTTTTAAGAGTTAGTTATATTACTTTGTGAAGCTTCTACTTTTAATCAAGTAGAAGCTCTACAAGTTAATATCTTGGTAATAAAGTGTAATGTCGCATTCACACTTATGGGCCATGATGGTCCAACATAGGTACCTACTAACTAACCTATATTAGTTGCGCGAAGGACGAACTGCGCGGAGGCGAACGCAACTCGCATGCTATACACCTTTACAGGAGTGATCCAGAGAAAATGGAAATATGCCATAACAATGAATTAGTTAGGTACTTAACTAAAGTGATATCAACATTATTATCATTATCACAACAACTGGAAACACTTAAGCTCAAGCCACACAGAGAGCGGGCGGGCGGTGGCGGCGCGGGCGCGGGCGGCGGCGGCGCGGGCGCGGGCGGCGGCGGCGCGGGCGCGGGCGGCGGCGGCGCGGGCGCGGGCGGCGGCGGCGCGGGCGCGGGCGGCGGCGGCGCGGGCGCGGGCGGCGGCGGCGCGGGCGCGGGCGGCGGCGGCGCGGGCGCGGGCGGCGGCGGCGCGGGCGCGGGCGGCGGCGGCGCGGGCGCGGGCGGCGGCGGCGCGGGCGCGGGCGCCGCCGCCGCCCGCGCCCGCGCCGCAACCGCCCGCCCGCTCTCTGTGTGGCTTAAGCTTTAACCGGCCGTACGTCGGGCCGGGCCCAGCGCAATATAGGGTTCAGTAGTTTTCTCCAAACGTAGGTACCTAAGTAACGAGTGTTATTTTGACCTTCAATAATTACAATTGATAATTAAAATTACAATGGTATGTCCTAACACGCTTTTCTAAAGTTACACGAATGACTTTCTGAGTAGAGAGCTACATAAGTACATACTTAATAGGTATATCATTAGGAAAACTCGCTGGCTGTTCCCATGGTTGTTTACAGGGATGTCCCTGTAAACTTGTAGAGGTAGAACTATGTGGCCTGTGACCGTGACCACGATTACAGATCTAATTTCAAATAAGTATCTCCATCTCTGTCCCATTTTCAATAGGTATTCGAAGAGTGATAAAGAGTCCATCTTCGGGACTTTGTGGTAGGTACCTCCACCGCCCCTGCTCGAGCTGGGCTTAGCTCGGTGGGGCGGCGGGATTTTGGCGCGAAGTGAAAGTGCGGTGGTCTGGCCGAAGACCCCGCACTGCGGCTCCGCCGCCGCGGCCGTCAGTACGCGAATAATGCCAACCACTCGCCTTCACCGACTTCGCCAGTGATCCTAGAGATGCCGCGCAAATAAATGGTTGCGCATTTTGTTCTCCACCGTTTCAGACCCCGGACCCGCGACGATGTGCCCATGGACAACAGTGGCCCTGGTGTTTGTGTTTGTTTGTTGCGGGGCTGCAAGGGAGATAAGCTCGCCGGATATCTCTGCGCTTGATAACCATGTGAGTATTAATGATTGATACCTTAGGTACTTAAGGAAATTACCCTCAAGACATTAGTCGAAACAATCTAAGTATGATCAAACGACAATTTTAACTCCGATTATCTTTTTCCGCTCTACCTCACCTCGCTTCGCAGGATTAGTTAGGTTGAATTTATGAAAACATAGGTTAGATATAGTTGGATCGGGTTACTAAAATCTGCCTAGCGAGTTTGGTGCTGCCAGATAGGACTAGTTACTACAGATTCACTATCAATCTCATACTCGTATATCCTACTTATTCTATGGCTTCTTCTGAAATACTCTTCCGTCCCCTGCCGACCTTCCTGTCCTGGACTACTGTTGTCAGGATAGTGTTATCACGGTCCGGTGGCCCGCGCGTGCGTTGACCGTACGTGCACTTTTACTTTCCGCCGGCTGCAATGCTCATTATCACGAGAATCGAAGTGCGTATCAGGCAAGGTACAGCTGGATGTTGTTATGTGCGTAAGACATAATTAGACTTCAAATTAAAATCGATTTAGGCTATATAAAAGTAAAAACCTAAATCTTAGTTAGGTACCTAATTCATTAGGAACACAGAAGCAGAATAAGAAGACAATCTGCGCAATGCTACACGTAACTATCAATAATTTCAATACAAAATAAGTCCAAAAGAGCACATTTGTAAGTCAAGCCAATCAACAGTCAAGTTCCAAGTTTGTTGAGAACAGTCAAGTGCATATGGATGCATGCAATTTACAACCTTATGTGGGTGAATTACATAATGAGAGGATTTAATTCCTAATAGGTATTATAATTGCTCAATCAATGTGACCATTCTTATGTTACAGAAGACTATGTTATCGAATAAAAATAAATCCTATGTCCTATTTGTAAGTGTTTTGATTGTCACGAATAAATGTTTCTTTTCTTTTCTTTCTTTTCTAAATATAAATATTTTTGGACAATCTTACACAAATCAACCTAGTTCCAAACTAAGCAAAGCTTGTGCCTACTATGGATACTAAGCGTCGATATACATACTTATATAGATAAAGAGATACTTATATACATAGAGATACTTATACACACGCAAATGTAGCCTATTAGGGTGATAGGGTGTATCAATTATACCGCTTGAATGCTACCTCTGCCCGTAATGCTACCTTAGGAATAGGAAATTATATATATATAAAGTAGGTCAATAAGGTTTCCTCCAAAATACTAGAAGTCAGGGGCAAAAGGGATGTTATTTATGTTCGGTAACATTGGTAAAGTAACAGATACTTTTCTCCTGAAGAGACCGTCTGGTTTTCTGAAGAGTCAGTAACTCAGTGGTCCAGATCCTGTATGGTATGAACTAGGTACTTTAAATATTGTCAAGCGGACGCGTCCGCTAACGAAATCAAAGTGAAAATTGAAAAATTAACCACACCACCATAAGGGATCCCCACGGTAGTGCCACGGTAGCTCAGTTGGTTAAGAGCAACGGACGGATTCCAGTTGTCGTGGGTTCAATCAAATCCCGGCGTTTAATTTTTCAATTTTCACTACGATTTAGAACTAGCTACTGCACTATTTTATTTAATTATATTATATATTTTTTATGTTGCTAATGGAGTTTCTGTAGAAGGTGCTAGACTAATGTTATGCCTATTGGATTAGAAATAAAGTCGACGTAATAACCGTAATAATTAGGTCCGATAGATGAAGCGGATGAACACCACTTTCGCTGTTACGCGTTGCTTTAGTTGTTATATAACAACACGTGGTACTCGTGGTAGGTATTGTTTTAGATCGGAATAGTGACCCAACTAGCCTTGCATTTAGTGTAGGATAGAGGATAGAGCATATCTACCTACCACTACACCCGGCAATAGGTAGGTACCCACTTACACACAATGTAGTTTATGTCACACCTGGCCATAAAGTGGCCATTATCGCACGCTCCGCGCGCGAAAAAATCCACTTCCTGGCCAGGGGGTGACATAAAATTTTGTACTTACCACGGGCGATAATAAAGAAAGCCTCAGATCGCATATTTATCGCCCTTGCCTTCGGCTCGGGCGTAAAATACCTGCGATCTGAGACATTCTTTGTTTTATCGCCCTTGGTAAGTAATGTACTATTACATTGTATTAACTCAATAAAACGAACGTGACTGGGGGATAAAATATAACATAATAATATAATACAATATTATAATAACCATCACAAAAAAAAATTGAGTACCTACTTCAAATATTGAATTTGAATTGGATTAGATTATTTATTGTATTTTATTAATGTAATGAATTAGATTAGACTATTTATTTTATTTTATTGATGTAATGAATTGTAATAATTTTATTCTAATTGTGTACCTAATAATATGAAATTTGCTGCATGCTACCGATATTTGTACACCTACACTCGTGGGTAAAACATAGAGATCAAACTATTATTATGTTCCATCTTATGTATACCTATGTTTCACAAAAAAAAAAAACAAAATTATTGTTAAAGGATTTAAAGATCCAACCAAAAACACCGAAAAAAGGTTTAAGTTTGAAAAAATATTTTTATGTCACACCTGGCCATAAAGTGGCCATTATCGCACGCTCCGCGCGCGAAAAAACCCACTTCCTGGCCAGGGGGTGACATAAAATTTTGTACTTACCACAGGCGATAATAAAGAAAGCCTCAGATCGCATATTTATCGCCCTTGCCTTCGGCTCGGGCGTAAAATACCTGCGATCTGAGACATTCTTTGTTTTATCGCCCTTGGTAAGTAACCTCACTAGCTCGGTTTTTTATTCTTTAAAAACAGATAGCAAAACTGCATTTTATCCACATGTGTGCAAAGTAATTTTGAAATCCAAACGTGTTCCTAGTTACTTTTTTAACATAATAACATGTAAGGCCGTGTTCCCACTATCCGATACAATATCGGTGTAGGATTCATTACCGATAAAAATGTTTGGAAAACTGCTTAGTGCTCACACTATCCGATCCGATATCGGTCAGATTCGTATCGGATCCGATATCGGTTAGTGTGGGTGGACACAAAACAGCCAGGACAATTTTCGCCCATCTGATTTTTTTTTCAGGTGGTGTGAAAAAAATCAGTCCTTGGATTTCAGATTTTATATTTATTTTGAATTTTTTTTTTTATAATTATTTTGAATTTTAAGCAAAAAAATATTTTTTTTGCAAAAAATCGTCATTATACTCGAAATCGACTAATTCAAGGAAAAGGATTTCAAATTTAATATTTATTTTGAATTTTAAGCAAAAAAAATAAAATTTTTTTTTTCAAAAAATCGTCATTATACTCGATTCCGACTAATTCAAGGATAAGGATTTCAAATTTTATATTTATTTTGAATTTTAAGCAAAAAAAATATTTTTGGTAAAAAATCGTCATTGTACTCGATTCCGACTAATTCAAGGATAAGGATTTCAAATTTTATATTTATTTTGAATTTTAAGCAAAAAAAATATTTTTTTTTGCAAAAAATCGTCATTATACTCGATTCCGGCTAATTCAAGGATAAGGATTCCAAATTTTATAACTATTTTGAATTTTAAGCAAGAAATTTTTTTTTTTTGCAAAAAACCGTCATTATACTCGATTTCGACTAATTTAGGGATAGGGATTTCTAATTTAACATTTATTTTGAATTTTAAGTTGGAAAAATTTTTTTTGCAATAAATCGTGATTATACTCGATTTCGACTAATAAAGATTTCAAATTATATTTTTATTTGAATTGAAAGTAATTCATTTTTCACGCAATTTTGCTTTATATATTTACTTTAGCATTTGTTTTTGAATTTTGCTTAATTTTTTTTGTGTTTTTTTGTTCAAATTTATTTTGTATTTGTATTTTGTTTTTATTTTCTATTTTAATGAAATGAAAAATTGGAAGAAACCCAATTTTTTTTATTTTTTTACTTTTGTTTTTTCCTTTTTCTATTTCCTCGCTTAAGTGAGGTGAAAAGATTTGTGTTACACACGGCTGCAAAGTTATTTTACCTCGTGTGTTGCAACACTCGCTATGCTCAGGATTCTAATTTTGAACCACTCGCTTCGCTCAGGATTCTATTTTCGAACCATAGATTCCATTCGCTAGCTCGTGGTTCAACCCTAAAATCCATTCGCTAGCTCGTGTTCCAATTCCACACTCGCGGTTAAAATACAATTTTGCACCCTTGTATAACAATTAACAAATAACTATTAATTATTTTTAAGAGGGGCTCCCAAACTGCGAAAGGGGGGCCCCAAAAAAAAAAAATTGACCTAGCTCATCGAGTGAGGTATCGTTGTTTAGAGCTCGTTTATGGCATAAATACTGTATTTTTCACTTCTCATGCTCGAAAAGTGTGTCATATTAGACTTGTGAAGCGGGGCTAAAGTAGTACATTTAAGCCCTAGGGAAAATATGTATACATATTTATGATTTACAAAACATTTTAATTTGACCAATCAAAATACTTCACTGATTAAATCCACCAATCACAGAAAAGTAATTTGACAGATTAAAACATATTTGGTAAAAATATCAACCAACCAGAACACAGCTGTACTAAAATCGACCAATCAGGAAAGACGTTTTTCAGTTCTTTAAAGATTAAGCGGTGTCTATGGTCAAAGGCAAAGGCAAAGGCGACCGCTTTAGCTTAGTTGGTAGTGACCCTGCCTACGAAGCTGGAGGTCCCGGGTTCGAATCCCGGCCGGGGCATTTATTTGTGTGTGCACGAATATTTGTTCTTGGGTCTTGGATGTTTTCTATGTATTTAAGTATTTATTTATCTATATTAAGTATGTATATCGTCGCTTAGTACCCATAGTACAAGCTTTGCTTAGTTTGGGACTAGGTTGATTCGTGTAAGATTGTCCACAAATATATACAAATATAAAGTAATTACTCCTCTTAAAAGAAAAAAAGAGCGCATGATGCATCTCTTTCTTTGATATAGCAAAAGAAAGGGAGGCGAATACGCCAAGCAAACACGCATAGCGAGGCATATGGTGCTGGCCTTAGAAAAAAAAACATGCTGTCAAATTAGACATACACCCGCCAAGAGTTAAATTATTTATTTAAGATGGATAATTTGTGTTTATGTGTTTTCTCGCAATCGAAGTGAAAAGTAGAGTGTATAACTCGGGCCTAAAACCCATATTACCACTCGAACAATTTTCCCTCTCTACGTTCGGGAAAATAACCATCTCGTGGTAATATGGCTTACTTTAGACCCTTGTCAAACAATCTACTATTTTGTTTTCAAAAATATTGAAAAACAAAAGAATGGGAAGCAATATTTGATTAACATCGCCCCTTGAATATCTCCTTAAATATTCACTCTAGCGAAAAAGTGTGTAGAACCTTTTTTGTGGAGAATTTTATGTACATTTTTTATCTCTCAGAACATTTTTTGCTGTGGGCCACCGTTTACGAGTTTTTAACGAAAAACTAAAAAAGTGAACTTTACATCCCCCCTACCCGTGAGCTCCACCCCCACCCCTCAGGATTTTCAGTATGTTGTTAAGGACATCTTTAACTACAACTATGCCAAAATCCGCTTATACACTAATTATTTCCGCCAAGTTGTCCTTCATTTACTGAATCACTGTCGGTGCTGAAAGGTAATTAATTACTCGTACACCTCCCGGTGTTTGTTATGATCAACAAAAATAACCTTTTGTTTTTTTTCGCCGGGAGACCTCAGGTTTGTAGATAAGTAGCCAAACACTACTTATAAGTTTGTACTTAAATCCATGTCTTGGCTTACCTAATGTCTTGGCTTCAGACAAACAAGCTTAAACATTTATGGCCTATTTCTAATCACTTATTAGGTATTGGTGGCGCAGGCCAGGTCATTGTGGCACTCATTGGGGGAGGCCTATGTCCAGCAGTGGACGTCTTGCGACTGATATGATGATGATGAATAAAATAAATAAATATTTGTGGACAATCTTACACAAATTAACCCAGTCCCAAACTAAGCCAAGCTTGTACTATGGGTACTAAGCGACGATATACATACTTATATAGATAAATAAATACTTAAATACATAGAAAACATCCAAGACCCAATAACAAATATTCGTGCTCGTCACATAAATAAATGCCCCGGCCGGGATTCGAACCCGGGACCTCCAGCTTCGTAGGCAGGGTCACTACCAACTAAGCTAAAGCGATAAAGCGGTCGATTAGGTATTGAAGTTATTGAATGGACGCGGTTTTTGCTCTTCTGGAGGATACTAAATATGTTTTTCCTAAACTAGGGTACCTGCCTAATGATTCTTATGTATATGTCGAAGCTAGTATCCGTATAGCGTTAATAACCATTCCACGCCTTTTTACGAATTCTTTTATGTACATATTACCCACTTACATACTATAATTAGCGTAATAGGTACTTCGTTACAAAGTGAAGACGATTTTAGTTCCTGTCTTTCCGCTGTACTGAGTCACTAAACGACTAGTTATGTAAGGCTAGATACATGTGTGTTTGCGTGTTTCCGCACTTGTGCTGGAATTCGTAATGTACACACGAATTAGGTAACTGATTGATAATATTTTAACAGCTCATTTGTTAATTAATTAAGTTCCTACACGAGAAAATTGCAAATTAAATGGGAATTAATGGAAATTGAGAATCTTTATTTTTGGCATTTTAACAATGCCAAATAAATGGCATTTGTGAGTTATGGCTGAATCATATTGAGTACAATTACTGTTGATAATTGCAGTAATACAGATATAATACATGCTAATATTCGACAACCTGTGTTCAACTGTTCACTCGTATACAAGAACAAAACGTATAGTCGTTACATAAAAATCTAAGTAGGTAGGTATGTCGCATGTTAAGTACTACGCTTTTATTTCGGCATAACTAATAATACATAAACAAAGATTGGGTATAAAAGTAAATTAAACTAAACTAAATTAAAACTAGACTAAGCTAATTTAAACTAAATATGCTTAGCTAAAGTAATTGTCTACATTAGATGCTATGCTAACCTGGCACCCCAGGTCAGAAGCCGCGTCCTCAATTTTAGCTAAGCATTTCTTTCCTACCTATCTATCTGAATACCTACTATTAAGCGGCCAAACCAGGATTATCATTCATCTTAATTTACATGAAGGAAAAACTTTGGTTCACATCTCGATCATTTATATTTTCAGAGAAGAGAAAACATTATGAAAGAATGTAAATATTAATTTACTAGCGCATGTATCAAACTACAGATACTTAATCGAAACTAGTTACATTGAGCTCCCGATATTTTGGCACTGTTGCAAGTTAGTTAACCCTTTGATGGTTATGAATAACCCTAGTTAATCCTTGATAATAGCGCTTGCAACATTGCCGAAAAATCGGGATCCCGCATAGGTACACAAATTATACATGGTTAAATGTCCCGTTATTCATCGTAGTTCTAATGTTAATGCATGCGTAGGTATGTACATTTATTAACGACCTTACGGAGGAATGGAGGGAAATAAAACTAATTTTGGGGTTTGAGAGAAAATCAGCAGTATTGGTGAGTGTCAAACCCTTTCAATACCCAGACAGCATAAATACACTATTTCTAGGTACCTACACAACCTTGTTTTTGCTCAATAAATTTCATTTTAAGCATTTTATTTATTTTTATAAATTGTCGAAATTGTTGATTGCAAGCTGCGAGTTACGCAACTGGCGCCAACTTTCTTGCATTATTTTGAACGCAAAAAGGAGAGCAAACAATTACCTCGTGAAAGGCAGTTCAACTTCAATCATACTTTGGAAAGTACTAGCGTCTGACCTTACTTCTTCAGGAAAAAAATACTTACCTATCTTACACAACGAATGTGGAACAAATACTGTAAAATGAATTAGATTTTTTTAAATCCCAAAGATAGCTCTTACAATTCACGAAGGCGTGTGGATTTGACGGATCAGTAGATTTTTATACTACGGCGGTGGCAAAAAATAGTGCGGTCCACCTGATGGTAAGCGGACACCGCAGCCTATAGACGCTCGCAACACCAAAAGAGTCACGTGCTCGTTACCGACCCTTTATAAAATTTGAGGATTGTGGACTGTGTTGAATTGTTGATAGCAAAAGGGACAGATTGTATGACAAGGGTCTAAAATAAGTCATATTATAGGTAGGAAATATCTACCTTATAGATAAACAGAGTAGTACAAATAATGTAGGTACTTTACCAATGCGTATGCCGATGCCGTATAGACATAAATGACTAGTACCTACTTATCTACATATTCTGAAGTAGGTAAGTACCTAGTTGACCCGACTGCGTCCTCAAGTCATTGTATGCTGAGTATGTGAGTAAATCGCATTGTTTCTACTCGTATTCTATCAAACACATTGTTAACAAAACCGATCGGCCCTGACATCGAGACATTGAACTTCAGACTGGTCAACATTTTATTGCATGACTTCACGCGGGGTCGGTGTAGAAATCACTAATCGGGTCACGGGTTTTTAATTCAGATGAGCAATCTTCGAAATATCTAGAATTCATTGTATAGCGACCTTTCAGGCTACTGACACCTTGGGATCAACATTGACCGGGTTTTTCAATTTTTTATGAAAAACATGACAATGGTAAGACCTAGTTATACTAGTATGTATTCAAATTCAAGACGTAAGATTCAAGACCGTGTTAGATCCTTAGTAATATTTGGGTACATAATATTAACCAGCAGACACAATCGGTGTAGGTACTTGATAGGGTACACAAAGCGCGCTATTAGACGTCAGCTAAAACTAGGGACCTATAGGCCTGCTGGATTGTTAAGGTACCTTATATAAAGCGTGTTTCAACACAAGAATAGATTCAATAGATGTTCATTTACATTACAATCGACGTGATACTTACCTACAATTTAGCCTTGAAATCATTCAGCCGCAGACATAGTACTTTGAAGTCAATACACATTGGTAGTTTAAGTACCTCGTAGGTACATAAATATCCATACTAATATAATAAATGGGAAAGTGTGTATGTCTGTCTGTCTGTTACCTATTCACGCTTAAACCACTGAACAGAGTTAGATGAAATTTGGCATGGAGATAGTTCGAGTCCCGAGGACATAAGATACTTTTTATCCCGGAAATCATCCCTTAAGGGAGTGGAAGTTTGTATGGAAGAGCGATAACTAGGTAAGCGCCTGATATGTTTTTTTTATTGGTTAGAAGTTGTCATTCTATAAGTTGCTTTAATTACAGGTGTCTATCTACTGCTGTAGATTCACAGACAACAACATCAACAACCGAGATAAGAGCATAGGTTTTATTCCGCCTGCTTATTTAGTTCTAAGTGTGGCATTATTTCGAACCGCCATCGCCAGTGTGAGATTTTTGAGAAGACAGTACAGTAACCAGTTTGATGCACTTTTAGCACCACCCGTGCAACTTCGACTCCCCTTTGTCAAGTGAGTGTACAACTTGACTGTTAGAAGGTCTCAAACCCGAAGGCATCTAACTTGACTCAACGACTGCTGTCATACACTGTTATAAATTAGGTATCGTTCAATCTACACTAAACTCTCCACAAGTGCATTTATCTATTTATCAATCAATCATGACATGACATTTCAATCAATGGATATAATTTAAGGTAAGAAAACAAAACTTTATTTATTTATTTATTTAATCTTTATTGCACAAAAGAAAACTTGAAGTACAAAAGGCGGACTTAATGCTATGAGGCATTCTCTACCAGTCAACCTCCAGGCCCCTATACCACAAAACTTTACAACTGTACACATAATTCGACAAAATTGTACGATTTTCTATAGAAAAAGTTGACAAATTTGTCGAATTGTACGCTTGTAAAGTTTTGTGGTACAGGCCCCAGGCTAAGCAGAAAGATAGGCGGCTAAATAAAAAAAAAACTTTGTCCTCTTAAATTACTCCGTGGTGTACCGAAAAAATTTTTCGTCGCCGTAACCTAAAAAGCGTGAAAGCTAGAACACCAATATTATTGTTTACCTACAAGGCATTTAGCATCACGCGTAACAATTTATTCATGATAGAGTTTCAACCTTAGCCTCATTATTGCTGCCATAATGGGTTACGTAATGGAAAGACGGGTTATACGTGTCGTTTCGTCACTCGAGTTACGTGACACTCATATTGGGGAAAGCGGACGTGTGCTTGTATCTACATTTGTCGGTGTTCAAAGTAGGTCGACCTAAATGTCAAATACGATACAAGGGAATCTTTCAGATACAAGGCCGGAGAAAATATTGTGATGAGATTAGGCCATTTTGTTTATTAGGAGCAGCCGGGCGATACTCATTCCAAAAACAATTTCTTAATTTGTCCACACCGGGCTCGGATTGTTAACAACTGTTGAGTGATTATTTTTGATTTTCACTATCTTAACACTTAGGAACCCAGGTAAGTATAGAGTAAACTGAAGTCAACAATAAGTTTAAATTGCACTCTGATTGCCATTCTTTCAATAGTTTCAATTAACGTTCAGGCCGGGGTGGACAAGGACATCAATTAACTTTAACGATGACAATCACCCAGCCCAATTTGAGAAGTAGAAATAAACGTATAGTAGTAGTAAGTATGTATAGGTACTTATTATGTTGGTACCAGCCTCACCAAAGTAACACACCATCGCTTTAACTACCGCCCTACTTCCGAGGATGAGAGGTGATGATGGCATTGGCAATTGTCTCTTGGTGTAAACAGCAAACTTTAAATCAATAAAGGATCAGCAACAACACATTTCCGTACTGTATAATAGTCCATACAGTATACAGTCATGTAAAATCATATATTTTCTGTCAATTTTTTTAAATAGTTTTATAAAGATTGTGGGCGTCCGGGCTCCAACCTACTTAAAGAAGCAATTATTCATGTCTTCAAAAAGAGTTTGTTCACGCGATAGTACTCGTTAAGGAAGGATGAATAGACTGTAGGTACCTATAGGTACTGTTGAGTCATTGTAAACTTCACCGACTGTCAGATTAGAATGAAAGTGTAGCAAAAACTACTAAATAAAACAACAAACTATCTCATACCAGATCACCGGAACAGTTTTCAAGATTGTGAAAGCAACATTGACATTACTGGCCAATTATTTCGCCATTGCGCAAGCGCGATAATGCGCGTGCGCGGCGGGAAAGTGAAGCCGATCTGAACTTTAAATAAACAATGCTTATGTAAGTGCATTTCCGTTACGGCATCTATCTCGACGTGTTTATCTGTGTTTTTGGTTTTATAGCCTGTTATATGTCGCGTGATGCAGCCACGTAAATTTTTGACGATTATGTAAACGGCAATCGTATATAGACGCGTTGTTTTGACAGTTAGATATCTACCTGTAACTAGTAATCTTCTAAGTATGCTGGCGTGGCGGCAGGTTTGGTGGGTAGAAAAAAAAATCTGCGTATATATAGAATATCACACCTATAGATTCATAAACTCGTTAGTTACCAATTAAGAGGAGAGGTAGGGCAAGCTCTCTCCATACAAACTTTGTGCAGGATTACTACTAATCCTGCACAAACGACGAACGCAACGCAACGAAGCTTCGTTTGTGTTTGCATTAAAGTTACGATATTTGGTCAGTATGCTTATTTTTCTGATAGCTATCTGATTTTTTTTTTTTTTTTTTGAAATATTTGAAAATTTTCACATTCGTTAGTACCAAAACCTACGAATAAAACGTGCACAGAGTTTGTATGGAGAATGCCTTGCCCACCCCTGCGCCTTAAGAAACAACAATTAATCAATAATTAAATTACATCACAACATTTTCATACAGCTATGCATACAGGATAACTTTGGGATCAGTTAGCGAGAATATATATTCTGGCACATACTTTAAATACCATAAGAAAAGTTGATCAAGGTTAAAATTAAAACAAGTTTCAAAGAGTAGACGTGCTACCTAGTCTAAATATAATATTGTATGAATTTTCAGGTGTCATCAGGCAACAGAAGCCAGCGGTTTCTCTTCGACGCCATCTTTGGGCTGGAGGTGCCTCTCCTGGAAGAGCAGAGCGTGGAGGAGGAAGACGATGACTCCCAGGTCAAGAACTGCTCATGTGGCAAGTACATAAGTCATATTCACCTTTCCCAACAAAGTAATACAAGTAGTACCATCAAAGACATTCTTTTCATAGTTATTATTTATGGATAATTCAATCCACAACATCCTCATCATGCCCTATCCTTTCTCAGTGCGCACTAGTCTGTGTTTTTCCCAAATCGTGTAAGGGTTATAGACACTTGGAAAAACAATAGTCGTCCCGCCTCTGACCAATAATTAACGGCCTGTTGTGCATGTAAGTTATGTTTTTGTTACATGGATTTATAGAATCGGAGACACTGTTACTAGACTAATCCAAAATTAAGCTTCGTAGCCCTTAACTTTTGATATGTCCACAGGAAAGACGCGAAATTAAATCTGTTTATGATCGGGACAGACACGTGGAAGGGCATGTCTTCTTGGATTTGACGAACTATGATCCATCCGTTTAGATCTGACTTATATGTAAATGTAATACCTAAGTTATACTGTTCATTAATTAAAGAAAGAAAGAAAGAAAAGAAAAGAAACATTTATTCGTGACAATCAAAACACTTACAATTACATATTGTTCCAGCCACATGGTTCCAGCACTTACCTAATATTACCTATGTCTTTCACTAATGAAAATGTTTGCGTGACCTCTGTCTCTGTGTGCTGTTTCTATTGGGTACATTTTTTCAGTCTATCTATACCGACTCATGTTCTACCTACTTATTTTAAAATGCTTGTTTTTTTTGCACATATAATAAAGACAAGCACATCAAAGGAGGAGATTAGATACATAAGTCATAGTAGGACCCTCATAGGGATAAGTTCGCCTTTGTACTTTAATCTTATGTGACATGTATATTGTTTCAACATGTTTTTGTGTACAGAAAAGTGCTTACAAACACACATACCTACATACATTAGTAGTGATTACAGTTACATTTTTATATTGCACTTGCGAAGTAACTTCAAGATAGCAAATTCCATTCTTTAGTTAATGCAATCTATCTTTTTAGTACTCTCATTTAGTAAGCTTTCTTCAATTCTAATAGTGCCTTCGAATTCACATTTTAGAGTGCGGCAGAGCAAATCCTCTTCCTAGAAAGATAGGTAAGTTGTGTAATGTACAGTATTAGTGTTCTATGTATCGTTGTAGCACCTTTATATTTGTGTACGTACCCAGTAGTGTACTCGTAGTGGTTGATAAGCCTGGTATATGTATCATATTTATTTTGTAAATGCACCTAATTTTATATTCTAATTTGATCAATCCATGTTGTGTTGTTGTTGTTGTATATTTGTAGTCGGTTGTATTGTATTGTATATTATGTGAACCAAGTGCACCCCTTGCCTAAGATACCAAGTCATAAAATAATTTGGTGAAAGTTTATATTCTCTTCATTTATTTAAGTACTTAGGTTGGTTTTTACAATATTGTTATAAAAAGTAAAATATAAAAATACACTTACAAAACATAAAAATATTATAAAAACCTAACCTAGGGTGCCGCCGGCAGCGAGGCAGGGCCTAAGCTACCGGTGGTCAGGGCGACAGAGAGAGGAACCTCCTGACTATCCGCGCCGTGTCCAGGAGTACCGCCTTCTGAATCTGACCCTTGACCCAGCCATCTAGCGAGAGTCTCTTGAGGTGTTGGTCGAGACTCTTCGCTATTAGACCGTTCGCAGAAACAACTATCGGGACAATGGTCGTTGAATCAACATCCCACATGGCGGTTACCTCGTGGGCTAAGTCTAGGTACTTGCTGAGTTTGTCCTTCTCGGCCTTCACGAGGTTCTCGTCATGGGGGATGGTGATGTCAACGAGCACTGCCTGGCGTTTTGATCGATCTATCAGCACGATATCAGGCTTATTGGCTACAATAGTCCTGTCCGTGATGACAGATCGATCCCAATAGAGCGTGGCACGACCATTTTCGAGAACTGGCGCAGGTGTGTACTTATAGTACGGCACTTCGACGTCCACAAGACCGTATAGAAGGGCAAGTTGCTGGTGAATGATCCTGGCTACAAGGTTATGTCTGTGCAAGTACTCGCCGTTAGCAAGATGACCACAACCGGAAATGATATGCCTGAGTGACTCTCCGGGACGGCGGCATGCCCGACAAATGTCGACCGTACCGTCCTTCAGGATATACCTCCGGTAGTTGTTCGTCATGATAACTTCGTCCGCAATTGCACAGACAAAACCTTCGGTTTCCCCGAAGAGATCCCCGAAACGTAGCCAGTTCACCGACGCGAGCAGGTCTACATCGGGTCCCGTAAGGGCCCTGTAGAACCTCCCGTGTAGCTCCTTACTCTTCCATACGGCCTTGCGGTCCTCGGTAAAGTTTATATTATTATTAGTATTATTACCCTGGTGGACCCGATGTTTAACTAGTAAAATATACTTAGCTAGTACCTTTATGAAGCCAAGAAATAGTACATTACTTACCAAGGGCGATAAAACAAGGAATGTCTCAGATCGCAGGTATTTTACGCCCGAGCCGAAGACAAGGGGATAAATATGCGATCTGAGGCTTTCTTTATTATCGCCCGTGGTAAGTACAAAATTTTATGTCACCCCCTGGCCAGGAAGTGGGTTTTTTCGCGTGCGGAGCGTGCGATAATGGCAACTTTATGGCCAGGTGTGACATAAAATAATTTATTATTTCATGCATTGTTTCTTGCCATAATTGATAAAAGCTATAGGTAAACTGCGCTTCAAGGATATTATTAAGTGTCGTATATATGTCTATGTTAATTTCCATTGACGTTAGTGTCTATTTAATCCAATTTACTCCTTTTATTAATAATTGACTAACCTGTATTAATAATCACGTCCATATACCTAGCTAATGACTTCGAACTACTGACTAAGTGTTTGTGATATGAATAACAATGGATGTAGTTGTGATTATAATCGGTAGCAATGGCCTAATGAACACTAACAACCAGGTAGACATGTATACTTAAGATGAACTTGCGAAAGTATTGTTTTGCGATGTTACAATCAGTGTAAGAAACAAGACGCCAAACATAAACAATCATTAACAAGAACAGTAGAACGACCCCATGTGCATTGAACTGCAGCCATTGACGGAGAAAGTGCTATGGTGGCCATAAACCGTTGAACTGCTCAACGGTTAAATGACACAGGAAAACCATTGCATAGACACTACCCTTATGCTAGAGTAAAGACCTACCATTAGGTTTAATGTTGACTGAAAAATGCCTTTATAGGATTATTTTCCGCGTTTGCAATCCCTACTGCTAGTCTTTTGTCCCGTCATATTTTTTCGGTTCTCTAATATATGTTACGATAGTGCAGATACGGGCCGCTGATAAAGCGATCTGTGCTGGTGTCACATCTGTAACATCGACCATAAAAATATATGAGTGCCCAGACTATCTATGTGCTCTCTGATATAATGATAACCTGTGTTAATTACCTTAACAAATATATTTACATATACTTAACTCACTCACTGGACAGTTGTGCTAACCCCGCAGGAACATAACATTGATTCAATAGATTATAGTTCCTAGTTTATGCAACTGTTACATAATGAGGGTTCTTAAAACACGAGTGTTGGTTAATGAAACGAGCCGTACGCTCGTGTTATCCTATTATGAAACTCGCCTACGGCACGTTTCATAAACCAACACTCGTGTTTTAAGACCTAAATATGTATACACTATTTTATCTACGTGCATATCCATAAATCTTCAATAATACAAAAGTGCTGCGCGTTGATGTCTTTTCTAAGCACGTACCAGTATCATAATAAAAAATGTTACATTATCTTACTTACTACTTTTCTCATTATGTCATCGCTTGATCGCACAAATCTCTGTTCATATCACACGAAACCGCTCTAGCAGCCGTTCACTACCGCGACCATATAAAGCAATTTCCCGCTCCCAAAGCGGCCAAGCGAGTTACTATAGGGTTCCTAGAGATACAAGTACAATCAGGGTTCAACAAACTGCTTTCGCTTTCACAGAGTGCGGCGGGTCGAACCAGGAGAATCGCATCGTGGGCGGCATGCCGGCCGGGGCCAATCGGTACCCGTGGATGGCCAGGATCGTGTACGATGGCCAGTTCCACTGCGGGGCGTCGTTGCTCACTAAGGAGTATGTGCTCACGGCTGCTCATTGCGTGAGGAAGTAAGTTAAATGCACAAATCATAGAAGGATGTCAAACGTCCCAATTATCTATAATAGACTAAAATCGATCGAAGATTTTAAAAGCTTGATATAAAATGCCAGTCACTAAGCAAGATTGTAAAGTAATAAATAATAATAATAATAAATAAATATTTGTGGACAATCTTACACAAATCAACCTAGTCCCAAACTAAGCAAAGCTTGTACTATGGGTACTAAGCGACGATATACATACTTATATAGATAAATATATACTTAAATACATAGAAAATATCCAAGACCCAAGCACAAATATTCGTGCTTATTACACAAATAAATGCCCCGGCCGGGATTCGAACCCGGGACCTCCAGCTTCGTAGGCAGGGTCACTACCAACTAAGCTAAAGCGGTCGTCAATATAGGTAAGTATCTGTATGTATAGGAAGTGGTAAACACTGAAGGCAGGTATCTGACGGGTAGGTTCTCAGGCCGGAGTGAGAGTGAAAATAATGATACACGACCGCTTTGCCTCAGGATTTCCTTATTACTAGTTCGTAGTTAGAATTATCTTAACTGTCAATGAAAGTTAAAGTGTTAAGTATCACCGCATGGAAATGGAATTAACGGTTAGTAAATGAGCCGTAGATTTTTTATTATACCACTTCGGTGGCAAACAAGTTGACAGCCCACCTGATGACGGGTTACTTTACGGGTTAGATAATTGCAACACCAGAGGCGTCACTCACTCGTTCCCGTTGCCGTTGCCGACCCGTAAGAACCCTTTTCACGCCTTTTTTCACATGAATCGACTCACGTATGTAGAATTAATAGATGTTGGTGCGGTGACAAGCGTTTCGAGTAGGGACCATACGGTTATTGCTTGTGACATTGCCTGGATGGATTATTCTCGACACCAATTACCTATGTATTATCACGGCGTAAGTCAATTACCTATCAACAACAAGGCCAAGGCGGAGCTATACCAGTCAGTTGACAAGTAATGTCACTTAAAGGATGATTCACAGCAGACCGTTCCGTGTCCGGGCAGGCCTTCTAATACAGGAAGCGCGACGGCCGTCAATTTCTCGTACTAGAAAACGGGCCGGCCCGGACACGGAACGGTCTAGCGTGAATCATCCTAAGTTAAATACCAAAAGTTGTGATAACGTCCCTCCGTATAAAGCTTAAGCCACACAGAGAGCGGGCGCGGTAGCGGGTGGTAGCGGTACGGGAGCGGCGCGGGAGCGGGCGGTAGCGGCGCGGGAGGCGCGCGGTAGCGGGTGGGAGCCTCGCGGGAGCTACCGCCCGTTCCCGCGCCGCTACCGCCCGCTCCCGCGCCGCTACCGCCCGCTCCCGCGCCGCTACCGCCCGCCCGCTCTCTGTGTGGCTTAAGCTTAAACAAGGGGTCTTCGTTAAGAACATCGCACTCGCCTATTTCGTATGTCTAAAAACTCGTGAATCGTTTGCATTTTGCTTCACATTTGCATTATTACCGGGTTAAATGAATAGGTATGCAGTTTGGAAACGTAGGTACAGGGTTGACTAAAATTAAACTTTAAGTTGCGGGAATAAGAACGTTGTTACCTATGCATTCAGAAGGCTGCGCTTATACTTATTATAACTCAATAGCACGATTGCGTGTCGACTAGCAATGATTTATTATTACATTCTGCATCTTATGCCTAGATTGCTTATTAAACGGTTAAAGAGTTAACACCACTTTAAAAGTGTCAACACGTTGATTTATTTATACGCATGTGTAAACATATGCTTGTATATCATATCATTGGAATAGGTCACTCTACCGCATCCATTGGGAATACACACATGTAATATTTACCTAGGCAATTCACAGATGCAGGAAGAAAAAATCTGCTTCATTAAAATTAAAATGACTCGTTGAGAAACGTCCCTATATGCCAACGTACGTCTCGGTGTATTGCCTACCTCACCAACTTAAGTGTTATATTATTAAGACATCAAATAAAACATGTGTGTCGTTCCTATTTGTTGTCTAGCTTAAGTCTTGTCTTCAAAACATTGTAATAGACTTTGCCGGCATGCAATGTTTATTGCGTAGCTCCAATGATATCTGACTGGCGTGCTCTTGGCCTATACGTCAGTCTATGACGTGTTCCGTGTTCGCTGTTAATTTATATAGGAACCCCTAGAATTCATTTTAGAAGGTAGTACCGATCGTTATATATAGAAGATTTATGTAACTGTCACTGGCTTGATGTTAAATGCGACTCGTAAATCTGCTTTCGAAACTAGGTAAGTATACCTAATACACACATTGTTCACCTACAACTCAGCGAGCTACAACACCAACAGTTAACATTCTCTTATACTAGTTGGTACATATTGGCTTAAAACACGTTTACTATCCCCATACATTTGACAATGTCACAAGTTCAACTGTGCATTCAGTATGGGGATTGGACTTTACAGTGGAAACATGGATTCCCAAAAAAGGTTCATAACCCCACATTGGGGGCATTCGGACAGGGAACGTGTTAAAAGAGATAGTTTCAACATCTCAGTGTTCGACATTGGCCTTAGCATTTGGCACTTTCAATCTTAATTCACAATAATAGAGGAGGACGGTATTAGATGTCAATTATTTTGAATGATGTCAAACATTGAGAGGTTTATCTTTTGCCTCTCTGTCTTGTCTGGATTCAGGTGGTAGCCGATTTATCCAATTGGTAATTAAAATCTTATGATACTAAACGCAAAATCGAATTCCACAGGTGTCAAAGCCAATAATACCATGATGTACCTACCTATATATATATTTTTTGAACTACTACTAAATTTTCTTTTCCCGTTCATGGGTCCACATTTTTAATTTGCGCCTTCATCAAGTGCCTAGTATAGTACTACGAGTATACTACCCCCGTGCCTCACTAAGACTGCTGGAATTGTATATTTTTTTATCTCTTAATTCCAGATTAAAACGTTCTAAAATACGGGTAATCCTCGGCGACCACGACCAAACGATCACCACTGAGAGCGCCGCCATCATGCGCGCCGTCACCTCCATTGTGCGCCACCGCAGCTTCGACGCAGACTCCTACAACAACGACATAGCGTTACTCAAACTGCGCAAACCTGTCACCTTCTCGAAGATCATCAAACCCATCTGTCTGCCGCCAGCCAGTAAGTAGCATCACGCCTCCAATCGTGCGCCACCGCGCTTCGACGTAGAGTCCTACAAGAATGACATAGCTTTGCTCAAACTGCGCAAACCTGTCACCTTCTCGATGATCATCAAACCCACCTGTCTGCCGCCAGCCAGTAAGTAGCATGACCTCTTCATCGTGCGCCACCGCAGCTTTGGCATGGACTCCTACAACAAAGATATTGCCTTGCCTTGCTCAAACTGCACAAACCTGTCACCTTCTCGAAGATCATCAAACCCATCTGTCTGCCGCCAGCCAGTAAGTATCATCACGCCTCCAATCGTGCGCCACCGCGCTTCGACGTAGAGTCCTACAAGAATGACATAGCTTTGCTCAAACTGCGCAAACCTGTCACCTTCTCGAAGATCATCAAACCCATCTGTCTGCCGCCAGCCAGTAAGTAGCATTTCCTCTTCATCGTGCGCCACCGCAGCTTTGGCATGGACTCCTACAACAAAGATATTGCCGTGCCTTGCTCAAACTGCACAAACCTGTCATCTTCTCGAAGATCATCAAACCCATCTGTCTGCCGCCAGCCAGTAAGTAGCATCACGCCTCCAATCGTGCGCCACCGCGCTTCGACGTAGAGTCCTACAAGAATGACATAGCTTTGCTCAAACTGCGCAAACCTGTCACCTTCTCGAAGATCATCAAACCCATCTCTGCCGTGTCAGACGGATGTATGTTATCTTGAAATAATAAAGTTACGCTTAACCAGTGCAAATATGATCTACACACTATGCTTAACATAATAATCAAACAAAATTTCAAAAAATGTCTTTAGTTACCGAGATATTCCATTTTTCAAGATAAACGTTTTTGATTTTTTTGTGTTTGATATACGCGCATCTCTTTTCTTTCGAGTTAAAATAATTTCGCGTGACTGTCCGCAATTTTTTTACAGCGACCGAATAGCTACTGTCTCAACTTGTCATAGTTCCGCGTGACCACACGCAGCTAATAACGTAATAACGCAATAATCGTTTAAAATATTGCTCTAATATCTATAAGCATATGAAAAAAAAAGATTATTATGTTTTTAGTTTTCTTTTACATATAAGTAAAGAAACTACCATTTTTCTTTATTTCTTATTATTGATTTTATTCTTACAAAGTTGGTGGAACCAATTTTTGCTGTTATCAATATTCAATCACATAGATTAATAATGTCATGACTTAGGACACCCATTAAATTTAGCAGGTACATTTGTAGTATTGCTTTATAATTACGATACATACAAATGTGTAATAAAAAATGATTACAAGTACTTATAATTTGTTATTATTTTATTCATTGCTTAAAAAAACCTATACTGCGCTGCGGTAGAAAAAGGATTCACACTGTTTTCGAAAATGTCAAGCCTGGCTTTTGGCTATACAGTCGAGTTCATAAATAAATGAACATTTCCAAGGATTTCCAAGTTGCTTAAAAATTATTTGGCTTGCTCAGATAAATATGATGACGAGTAATATGTGTACCTATATATTTATGAATGATTAATTTGCTCAGATGTATTTGTACCTTAGGATGTAGATACATTTCTTTTTGAAGCCTTGGAAATGTTCATATATTTATGAAACCTACTGTACAAACATATATAATGCAAACACACGCTCGTAAAACACAAGCACACTTTCGGCAGTCGGTTGAGCATATTGATAAAGTTAATACATTGAACACTTGAACAACCTGCGTTGGTCTGGTAATGCGTTTTATTAGGAACGCTCATACAACAAAATATTCCAACTTAATATGTACGTGTTACGCATGACTCCTTCAATAAGCCCCAGCTCTGGTTACAGACACACTCATACAATATTCTTCTAACTTGAGATAAACGCGAGACTCCGCAAATGACCCTCAAGCCCGCTGGTCTTGGTAACACGGTTTACTAAGAGCGCCCATACAACGAATCCTGCCAACTTGAAAATAACATAGTTGCGCGCTACCACCAAATGTATGAAACAGTGGTCACGCCAAACTATTTTTATGAATTTATTTTTAAAACTATGTATGTTTACAAGAAAAAATTAAAGAGATATTATTCTTCACGTCTATTAAAATACAAAACAGCGTTTAAATATTACTTAATACACTAAACTCACTCGAGAAACGCGATTTCTTGTTTTCGCGTTTACCAAAAACTTTAAAGTCGATTTACTCAAAATGGTGTTTTTTGAGATAGCAGACATCCGTCTGACACGGCAGATCTGTCTGCCGCCAGCCAGTAAGTAGCATTACCTCTTCATCGTGCGCCACCGCAGCTTTGGCATGGACTCCTACAACAAAGATATTGCCTTGCCTTGCTCAAACTGCACAAACCTGTCACCTTCTCGAAGATCATCAAACCCATATGTCTGCCGCCAGCCAGTAAGTAGCATTACGCCTCCAATCGTGCGCCACCGTGCTTCGACGTAGAGTCCTACAAGAATGACATAGCTTTGCTCAAACTGCGCAAACCTGTCACCTTCTCGCGAAGATCATCAAACCCATATGTCTGCCGCCAGCCAGTAGTAGTAGCATTGCACTCCCGTTGTCGGCCAACAACACAGTCCTACGGGTCCTACACAAGAGGACTACAACTATAAATTTAAAAAGTATGACATACATATGATTTGCTAAATGTCTATTAAGCCTCAGCACATTCTTGATTTTAGCAATATCGTGTTTCACAATATCTTAGGGACCAGTTCCTCAATTCCTTGAATTAGTTTGAGTTTTGTTTAAGAATTCTGTATTTTGTCCATCATGATAACGCGATGCTTCTACGAACAGGATTAAACGATATGTTAATAGTATACATCCTATGTTTCCAGGTATCGATCCCTCTGGCAAGGAGGGCATCGTGGTGGGCTGGGGCCGCACGTCGGAGGGCGGGCAGCTGCCGGCGGTGGTGCAGGAGGTGCGCGTGCCCATCCTCTCTCTCACGCAGTGCCGCGGCATGAAGTACCGCGCTTCCCGAATCACTAACAACATGGTATGCCACACTCTTGTTTTCTCTTCACTCTCCAGAATAAACAGTGTGATCTAGGCGTTCTTTCAAACGGAGATCGTTGGTCGTGGGTTTAAATTATGACCTGGAAGACAAAGGTGATTGATTTCTATCATGTGCTACGTTTTCGGCGAAGAATAAACTTCATGACAAAACTCGTGTTATCGCAAAAATCTGCAAAGGCATTCAAAATTATAATGTGAAATCCCCAATACGTAATACACTAGCGCATGGATTAGTCCATTTCCTCTCGTCCATGGATGGGTCATATGTCTAGCAGAGAGACGTACACAGCTTATGAATATATGTAAGCAATTGTTTCCATGACCATTTACTCATGTGTTCTGATTCATTGAACGGTATATATGTCGCATTTTGTGAATGAGGCGGGTTAGGCGTCTTCCTGATTTGTCGGTGCGGAGGCGGTGCGATATGAGAAAACTGTCAAATGTCAGTGTCAAGTCAACTCAGTACCGCTTTTTACTACGCCCCTACATTTAAATGTGTGCTTCGTGACTGGCGCGGGATGCGCGGTAGCGCGACGATACGATTAAGGCAGTACTGGTCCGCTTCTGCGCATGTTATTACTACTGCGCAGATGTAATACTGACAGTATTCCGTCAAGTGCATGTCAAGTGGGAATCTTTGCGACGTCAGTTAGTTTACGTCAAAGAAAAAAAAACACATATCGATCCCGCCCCGCCAAGTCAGGAAGTCGCCTAAGATGCAGGTGTAGCTAGATTAATCCCCTGGTTGTAGTACTCGTACTTACGATTGTTACCTGACAACTGTAGTCTTATTACTACTTCTGGACTGCATCTTCGAAGATACCTACTGTATATCCAGTTTGTATGAATATAATTATGTATAGGTTGACCTTTATTGTTCTAGTTGTGCGCCGGTCGGGCGTCGACTGATTCCTGTCAGGGAGACAGCGGCGGGCCTCTGCTTTTACAAAAGGGAGACAAGTTCCAGATTGTTGGTAAGTCATTAATAAGTTATAATGATCGTCAAAAAAAGGGAAATAATATTAAAAATAGAATAAAGCCAACAAAAATAAAATAACTAATCAATATAAATCAAAAAGAAAATCGGATGATGATCATGAAGCGCAAAGATTGTGCGCAAAATATATAAATGCCTTTAGTCGTTGTATGAAACGTGTTTTGCCTTAACAATAAGTTCAGGCTCCATCTGAATTACCATACATGAATTATAAAGCCTCTTCTGATTTTGTTCAGGAATGATCAAGATTTCTAGTATTTCTAATACCTACTCTTTTCTCATTAATTTTCAGGCATAGTATCGTGGGGAGTAGGCTGCGGGCGGCCGGGGTATCCCGGAGTCTACACGAGGGTCACTCGGTTCCTTCCCTGGCTGCGGGCTAACCTGCGGGATTCCTGTCTCTGCGGCAACTAATCTACACGGGCCACATCGTCGTTTCCTACCTTAAGACTCCGAGGTTACATTAGACAGTAAAGGAGTAATCTCGTCAAAGAGATCTCAATGGCGCCGAAATCAGGTCTCACAATGTTTAGAATTAAGACTCAGGAAATCTGGGGTCTAGTTCAGTTGTAGATAAATTTTGAAACGAATACTCATTTTAAACGTTAACTATCTCCAAAATAGTTTTAGCTATTTAGGTACTCATTGCTTAAATAGACCTATTAAAATTGAAGTAGGCAATAAATAGTTATTTGTTATACAAGGGTGCAAAGTTGTATTTTAACCGCGAGTGTGGAATTGGAACACGAGCTAGCGAATGGATTCTAGGGTTGAACCACGAGTTAGCGAATGGATTCTATGGTTGAACCACGAGCGAAGCGAGTGGTTCGAAAATAGAATCCTGAGCGAAGCGAGTGGTTCAAAATTAGAATCCTGAGCATAGCGAGTGTTGCAACACACGAGGTAAAATAACTTTGCAGCCGTGTGTAACACAAATCTTTTCACCTCACTAAAGCGAGGAAATAGAAAAAGGAAAAAACAAAAGTAAAACAATAAAAAAAGTTGGGTTTCTTCCAATTTTTCATTTCATTAAAATAGAAAATAAAAACTAAATTTGAACAAAAAAACGCAAAAAAAATTAAGCAATATTCAAAAACAAATGCTAAAGTAAATATATAAAGCAAAATATAATTTGAAATCTTTATTAGTCGAAATCGAGTATAATCACGATTTATTGCAAAAAACAAAATTCCAACTTAAAATTCAAAATAAATGTTAAATTTGAAATCCCTATCCCTAAATTAGTCAAAATCGAGTATAATGACGATTTTTTGCAAAAAAAAAAATTTTTTTGCGTAAAATTCAAAATAGTTATAAAATTTGAAATCCTTATCCTTGAATTAGTCGGAATCGAGTATAATGACGATTTTTTGCAAAAAAAAATTTTTTTTAGCTCAAAATTCAAAATAGTTATAAAATTTGAAATCCTTATCCTTGAATTAGTCGGAATCGAGTAAAATGACGATTTTTTGCAAAAAAATATTTTTTTTTTGCTTAAAATTCAAAATAATTATAAAATTTGAAATCCTTATCCTTGAATTAGTCGGAATCGAGTATAATGACGATTTTTTGCAAAAAAAAAATTTTTTTTGCTTAAAATTCAAAATAATGATAAAATTTGAATTCCTTATCCTTGAATTAGTCGAAATCGAGTATAATGACGATTTTTTGCAAAAAAAAATATTTTTTTCGACTTAAAACTTAAAATAAATGTAAAATTTGAAATCCCTATCCGTAAATTAGTCGAAATGGAGTATAATGACGATTTTTTGCCATAAAAATATTTTTTTTTCTTAAAATTCAAAAAAATTAAAAAAAAAAAAAAATTCAAAATAAATATAAAATCTGAATTCCAAGGACTGATTTTATTCACACCACCTGAAAAAAAAAACAGATGGGCGAAAATTGTCCTGGCTGTTTTGTGTCCACCCACACTAACCGATATCGGATCCGATACGAATCTGACCGATATCGGATCGGATAGTGTGAGCACTAAGCATTTTTCCAAACATTTTTATCGGTAATGAATCCTACACCGATATTGTATCGGATAGTGGGAACACGGCCTTACATGTGGATAAAATGCAGTTTTGCTATCTGTTTTTAAAGAATAAAAAAGGGCTTTCCGAGCTAGTGAGGTGAAAATAATGATATATGCATACTAAATCAACCTACACCACATTCAGAGAGATTAATTTACTTTTTTATCAAATTTGTGATGCATAGAACATTGTCTCAGTTTAATTTTGTCGTAATAAACACCTATTTTATAAAAAAACGAGTTATACCATAAGATTGAAATTGATATTGCCTATATTATGGTATCTCAACTCAACAGTTATGAAGGGATGCCTTAAGTGTGCGTGAGCGTGTGTTTTATTTTATTATCATTGTTGTATATAAATATTTAATGTTAGTCTGTTGTTGTATAATTGCTTCGTTTGTAAATACTAACTTATTTTGTTAAATTAAGATATTTACATTATTTCGATATACATTACTCGATCAATCATCACAAATCATAATCATCAACAAAAAATTGTATATAAATAATAGCCACTTTTTCGTGCAATCTAATAATTACAGTAACATTTATTAACTATCCAATATAATTTATCTACACCCATATAGTAAATCCTCTTTTATAAGTTCAAATACCGTAGATAAGACCCCGCTTTATGATATACTGTGCGGCTGCTGCGTGCGTCCCCTATTTGATCACGAAATATAACACTTTAACGAGATCACGTACAAAATTAAAACACAGCTGCGGGCTGGCGGCGGAGGCGCGGGCCGGCCTGTCGACGCAAACATGGCGCACGCCGGCGAGAAGTGCCCACACGAAACACATGAAAGAGGATTTAATATATGGATGTAGATAAAGTAATGTATGCAACTGTACATAATTAGGCATTAAAACACTCGTGTGACCTTATTATGAAACTCGCCTTCGGCTCGTTTCATAAAACACACTCGTGTTTTAATGCCCCTCATTATGTACCAGTTGCATAAACTACTATTATGTAACAAACAATTAGGCTGAAGCTTTGCGATTTTGTACACATTAAGTACTTACCTACATATTATTTCACTCATTTTAATTAGCATTACCATACAAAAATATTTAATTACCTACGTCTACGTACATAATACCAATCGTTGTTATATTAACTTGGTCGTACTAATCCGTAGTTTTTAGGTATTTACAGTAGATGCGCTATTAAATTTTTTTAAGCATACCTCAAGATTATCATATACTCATATTTAAATAGTTAATTACCTACATTATACCCACAATACATATATTTCGGTTTAATTAAAAAAATACAATTCGTTTTTCTACATATTAAAACCATTATAAATATTTACCTTAATACTCGTTTTTTGGTTAAGTTTAACTAAAATTATTTGGCTACTATTGTATTGCATTTATGTAAAATTGTATGTATGTCTATGTTATGTTTATATATGTATGTTTATTTTATTTATTATTTAAGTACCCACATGTTATAACTTTACTTTACTAAACGGTTAAAACTCACGTATTAATTACAACAGCTCTGTTTTGTAAAACGCCTAGCCATAATGTAATACGGCGGATTATATGATTTGCCTGCGACATTTATATAAAAAATTAAAAATAAATAATCTCCAATAAGGACCAAAGATGCTGGTAGCATTTCTCCCGCTGTATAGCAATACTAATGCGCTGTGCGAGGAAGCTGCCAGCTCTTTGGTCACCAGTGATCTTTTTGAGATTTCCATGAAAAGGGCTAATATTCTGTAGGTACTGTGTTGCAATAGATGGATAGATAGATATCATTTATTTCCTTTAGAAAATAACATTATTATTTTACATAAATATAAAATAAAATGGATTCATTAAAGGATCGTCTACAGGTATACAATTTGAATTCAAAATAATAATAATGATAATTTAAAAAATGTCAGAACATGAAATATGTAATACATTTACTTAAATATTACTTTAATAAAAAGTATTTGTATTGTATTGTAATTACTTTCACAATGAACCATGTAAAATTAAACAAAATAACTCAAATAATCTTAGCAATAATTAGTTGCGTGTATATTAAAATAACTAACATTCTTAGAATTAATGATTTTAATTACGAAAAGGCCGGTGGTGCAGATTACCATAGGAATAAGAGAAACTACTACCTAAGTGTTCATATCATTATGTGTATATAATCGGATTGTTATTTCTTTATTTACTTTAATTTATTTTCGTAATATGTAAAGTAATTTACTGTAAAAGGAATTTGTTGATTCTTGATAAAAAATAATCGTTAGCTAGAAGTGTAGTTAACTTTAATTACTTATATGTATTTAAGTAACTCATTAGTCTCACTGTAAACACATACACAAACATTCATTACTCGACTACTCGTATTAAATTTTGTCAATAAACTGAAATTAATATCCATGTCGATCATTGTCTCAGCGAATCAGAACCTAGAACCAATTTTCATTTATGGTACAAAAGAGATGATTTTGTTGTAATCTGATTATGAAAAACAAAGACTTGATATTATTTATCTTCTGTCAAATATAGAGATGGAATACAGTGAATGTGTGCTTTGGTTATAGATTTAAGAACAAAAATGCTCTTTAGGCTGTACCTGTGATCCCTATCACGATAAATTGTTGTTATTGTGTCTATTATTATTATTTATTCGCCTACATGGATAAATAGCTTAAAAATATTACTTTCGTCACGAGTGTGATTTGATGAAGCCTTTCTTTCGTGTAGATTTGTAGTTTTCTATCGATGACTGTAGGTTAATTTAAGAAGTAGGATAATTTAAATTATATTCTAATTTATTTTAAATATTTTACTAACGGTTCAATCAACGGATCCAAATTAGTTACTTACACAGTTTCTTCACAAGAAAATCTGGATAAGAATGTCAGTAGAATAAGAAACTGTACTTTAAATCCTTACTGCAAGATATCAGGAAATGCCACAATCCTAACAGCCTGTTCCAAAATTTCGAAATTTGTTGGTGTATAATTATGTAGTTATTTATTGTCGATTTGTATTGAATAATATTAGTTAAAACGACCAAAACTCTATGATGGTATCCAATTAATAAATTGAAACAGACTTGAAATAAGTTGTAATAAGTGTAAAGTTGCATGTAAATGTACCTAGAAAATTTGCGCGCGTACCTTGTATATAGGCGACATTGTTTGATGTTGCATAATTATTACAATTGTTTTAGTTTATGTAATTTTAATGTTGATGTTACTAAGATGGTGCTATTGTAATTAGTCGAACGTTGTATTTGTTTTGTTGTGAAATGTTTGAAATAAAATAATACTATACAGAATAATACGAGTGTTTCAATTCCTTACTCAATGTGTCAGGTTAGCCATAATCACATATAAAAGGGCCTTATGGGGGTCTTATTCGTTTCGCTAACGTTAGTGCGAGAGAGAGAGCAAGCTGATCGATATGAATGTTATATAATCAATCATCATTCACTTGCTCTTATGCTATTTGGGTAGTTGATTTTCGTCCATACCGCGACAGTATGGACAGTACCCTTACCATGAGTTTGCAATGTTTGCATTACCGTACTCGCTAGCGACTGCGTAAACGCTTTAGTATGGCGATTCTTAGTTCTATTGCGTAACCGCCAGAGGCGCTGTACTTTTGTCCATACTAAATCGTTTACGCAGTCGCTAGCGAGTACGGTAATGTAAACATTGCAAACTCACGGTAAGGGCGCCCCACGTTGTTCGCCAATCTGTCCCGTAAATAGTTTCGGGGAACCCTTTACGCTACGGAACCCTAACACTACTACGGACGAAAATTAAAATAAGGATTTTCAAAATTTATGTTACAATTTATTAATAAATAAATTAAATTAAATTACAATGTATCGTGCAATTACCCTAAATTAAATTTATACTCAAAGGCCGAGCAATTTAAACTATTATAAAGATTCTATCTAGTTTTAAGTTTAAATTAAGGCGCTACAACGAAAAATTTACATACTTTGTAACGCTGTTCTGCCCAGACGAGGAAACAATAGGGACTGATTTTCAGATATATGATTCTTGACTACATGATTGTGGTACTGACAATAGCCGAAACATGATTGCTTAAAAATTTCTCGATAGAAAAGAAATCCAAAGTTGAGTCTATATTTTCCTTTTTGTAGTGGTGTAAGTCTAGCATATATTAGTATTAGTGTTTATGTGTGTATCTAGTATATAAGGCTATGTTACTCCTAATAAAGCCAGTTCTTCTACGACATTGGTTGTTCTCACTTGACTCCAACTCTCGTCCCTACATGGCGACCTCTGCCTATAGCGGCGATGAGCGCGCGTGCGGGTGTCAATTTACGGGACTGTTAATTGTGCGGAATATATTATTTTATTAAAGTAATAAATGTGCGGACGGACTAATCATGGAACAATGTGTATCATAAAAAACGTTAAGGGAGTAAATCGTGTTAATTAATATGTATAATAGTGGGCTATATTTTTATACGCAACATGTAAGTGACACCGCCGAGTGCCGCCGCTGGCCTATCGTGTGCAACCCTATATGGACTACATCTAAGTAAATGAACTTTGCACCTTGCTCAGTAAACTAAATATAGAAATGAACACTATCCTTATTAATTTACTCGAATTCGTGAATGGTGATAAAATGGGGAACCAAGGTTCTACTGCGACGGCCAGACCACCTGTTTCGAGTCAGGATATTCTAACTCAAGTGGGGTACGAGAATGTCATTGAGCAGAGTCACAACAACGTCATCGAACATGTTGGTCAAACTAACTGGTACCTGTTCCTACTCCTGGTTGTTGTGTTTGTGGTGATCGGCGTTCTTCTTCTCTGGTACATCAATAAGGCTATTAACAAGAAGATCGAGAGGCGAGCTCAGGCCATTGCCTTGAGTATGAAGAGAGTCGGGCCGACCGAAGTCGTCTAAAGGATTATCGCGTGAGTGTTGTGATGTGTGGTGCGTAATAGTGCGTTAAAACACTTAAAAAAGTATGAAATACGTAAAATAAATAGAAAATACAGTTTTAGAATTATGTTATGTAATAATTAGCAATTATTAATTATAAGCAAATATGTTTAACTAAATGGCGGAAAACCTTTCTGTATTTCGTAATGAGCTTAAAACTATACGTACTTATTTGTGTAAACTAGGCCCTAAGCGTAGACAAGGTGAAATCCTCACCGAAAAATTAAATGAAGCAGAATTAGTGGTTGAGAAATATAACGAGTTAAATGATCAAGTATCGGAACTCGTCAAGAAAGGTCTAATGCCAAGTGAGGAGGTCACTTTATTCAGTAAATTAGAAACGGCTTTTAACGCGCTCTATAACGAAATATTAATTTATTGTCAGGAAAGTTCGGAAGGAAGTGACGCAATGGGGGAGTCTTTCGACTTAAAAACCGCCCTTACTTTATTGCCGGTGATGTCTGATGATGAAATTCTTACAAAGCAACTGATCGACGGCATAGAATATTATAACTCGGTTTTAAAAAGCGACGATCAAAAGAAACTTATTCAGTTTGTTTTGAAAAGCAGGCTATCGCAATCGGCCAAGTTAAAACTTCACAGTGATTATGCATTATGCGACTACATTAGAATTAATACAGGATATGAAAAAAAGTTTACTACCACAAAGGGCTGCGACTGCCATTCAAAGCAAGCTGCATAGCATTAGGCAAAATAACCGCAGTGTAAAAGATTTTGGGTCAGAGATTGCTGAACTGTTTGTGGATCTGACTATTTCACAGGCCGAGGGCAATGATGCGAGTTTTAAGGTGCTCAAGCCCTTAAACGAAAAATTGGCTATAAAAAGGTTTGCGGACGGTCTGCGGAACCGCAGGTTAAGTACTATTATTGCAGCGCGGAATTTCGAAACACTTAAAGATGCTGTTCAGGCAGCCCAAGAAGAGGATGACGTCATGGCCGGATCGACTTCAGGAGAAATACTAGGTATGTCATTTCAATTTAATACACCTAGACGGCCTTATAATAGACCGTATCATACACCGAGGACATTTCAGAACACTAGGGGGTTCTATAATTCTTATAGGAGCCGTGGCCGCGGTGCACGTCACACCTACGGACACCGTAGCGGCGTGGCGGCGTATCGTGGCAACCATCGAGGCAATTTCAGAGGCACGCGTGGGCGTCCTCTAGGTAATTATAATACAGCTTCAGCCAACAGAGGTAATCAACAGTGGAACCGCCCTAATATAAAATTGATGACTCAAACTGACGCCGAAAACGCAGATACCGCGAAAGAGTTTTTTCGTGACTAACATGTCCATATTAGCATGCGACAGTTCATTAGCCGCTAGATTTCAAGTTAAGGACTACGACTATTTATGGCTCCTAGATACAGGCGCATCAATTTCAGCGTTGAAATATAAACATGTTGCCGCGCTAAATATTCCATTCCATAAACAAAAGTGCACTGTAAATGGAATTGGAGGTAGTATTGAGGCAATAGGCTACACCCATTTACAGTTGGTAGCTAACGGTGAATCATTTCATCACAAGATATATATTTTCAATTCGTTACCATGTTTAGCCAACGGAATTATAGGCAACGACTTTTTAAGCAAGCATGGCGCAGTTTTAGATTACAACTCAAATACTTTACGGCTAACTGGAAATAGTGGAAAGGAAATTAGTTTACCTTTATTTAACACAAAACATAACGACTTTTCAATAATTATCCCGCCCAGGTCCGAATCTATTCATTACATTAACACAGATATGACTGATGAATGTATAGTATGTACGAAAGAGCTTTGCAGTGGAGTTTTCTTAGCCAATACCATTGTTAGACCAGTCAACGGAGTCATACCTATTAAGATTTTAAATACAACGGAGGAGCAAATAGACATAAAGAATATAAAGCCACAGTTGGAAAGTCTTCATAATTACGACTTATGTACATTTACACCCACGTTAGGAAACGCGGATAGAGTTAAAAAATTATTCTCACTATTACAATTAAATCACTTAAATAAGGAAGAGAAAACGTCTATAGAAAACATGTGTGCCAAATTCTCCGACGTTTTCCACCTGCCTGCCGACAAATTGACCACAACACATATATACAAACAAAAAATACACTTAAAGCCAAATACATCGCCAGTATATAAAAAACCCTATAGAATACCGCATTCCCAAAAACAGGAATTAAATAATCAAATAAATAAATTACTAAACGACGGCATTATTGAACCTACTCAGAGCGAATGGTCCAGCCCAGTGTTACTGGTGCCAAAAAAAAGCAAGGAAGGAGAGAAAAAAAAATGGAGATTAGTAATAGATTACCGACAACTTAACAACCATATTCAGGATGATAAATTCCCGTTACCAAATATCACAGAGATTTTAGATTCCCTATCAGGTTCCATTTATTTTTCTCACCTTGACTTATTCTCTGGCTACTACCAAGTACCATTAGACGAAGAAAGTAGAAAGTACACAGCTTTTTGTTCTGGTACATACCAGCTAACCAGGCTTCCACAAGGTTTAAAAATAAGTCCCGGATCGTTTTCCCGAATGATAACTGTAGCAATGTCAGGCCTTAATTATGAAAAATGTTTCGTCTACTTGGACGACCTAATCGTGTTTGGTAGAAATTTAGCGGATCATAATAAAAATTTAATGGATGTGTTTTATAGGTTACGGAAAGTTAACCTTAAGTTGAATCCAGAGAAGTGCGACTTTCTAAAAAAAGAAATTCTATATCTCGGACACGTAGTATCAGAAAAGGGCATACTACCTGATCCAGATAAATTAAAAGTTTTAAAAGAATACCCCGTGCCCTAAAACAACGCATTATTAAAAGACACGATTAAGTTAATATGATGATATTTTACCTCATCTATACTCTGACAATAGGAAATTTAATAAACCTCACACCACACACACACACCACCACGCCACACCACACCATACCACAGTCAGATATTTATCTAGATTTGTCTAAAAAAGCCATTCCCGGATTTGCATCCCGTTTTGTCGTGATCGAAACACATACGCGCGTCTCTTTCAATCAATATATCGCCTTAAGATTTCTTAGAGGTTTAAGTTTAATTTTAAGTTATTACCCAATGTTAGTTTAATTTAAATTTTAGTTTAAGTTAGACTCAGGGGGCTGGGCGAAGCCTAGATTTGGGCCTAGCTTAGGGTCGGTCGGAGTTCCTCCACTATACCCCACATCCCTGGATCGTGCGACAGCACGCCAGGGGCAGCGTCGGCTTTAGGCAGATAGCGGCAGGACAGGACATAGACAAGTTTGTGAATGATTTGCAATGTTTAGCAGGCTATCTATGAGTAGTTATGGTAGCATATGGACTGAGAACGTGTCGAATAGAGACAGCTGATTGTATTCTCTTATAGTAAATTGTTTGACAAGGGTCTAAAGTAAGCCATATTACGACGAGATAGTTATTTTCCCGAACGCAGTGAGGGAAAATTGTTCGAGTGGTAATATGGCTTTTAGGCCCGAGTTATACACTCTACTTTTCACTTCAATTGCGAGAAAACACATAAACAAAAATTATCTACCTAAAATGAATAATTTAACTCTTGGCGGGCGTATGTCTAATTTGACAGCATGTTTTTTTTTCTAAGGCCAGCACCATGCCTCGCTGTGCGTGCGTTCGCTTTGCGTATTCGCCTCCCTTTCTTTTGCTATATTAAGGAAAGAGATGCAACATGCGCTTTTTTTTCTTTTAAGAGGCGCATTTGCTTTGACCGTAGACACCGCTTAATCTTTAGAGAACTGAAAAACGTCTTTCCTGATTGGTCGATTTTAGTACAGCTGTATTCTGATTGGTTGATATTTTTACCAAATATTTTTTTATCTGTCAAATTACTGTTCTGTGATTGGTGGATTTTAGGTGAAGTATTTTGATTAGTCAAATTAAAATGTTTTGTAAATCATAAACATGTGTACATATTTTTCCTAGGGCTTAAATGTACTACTTTAGCCCCGCTTCACAAGTCTAATATGACACACTTTTCGAGCATGAGAAGTGAAAAATAATTTAATATGCATAAACGATTTTGGCCCTTTCCTGTATCCGAAACATATTGGATTGTCTATTAACGTCGGCTATATTTGGTAAATTTGGGACCATTCGTACGTTAGAGGCATTTGAACCTTCTATACCGGAGTTAGATTGTTCGCAATAGAGATCATGTGGCGCTGTCATTAAAATATGGAATGTAACTACTGTGTAGTAGGTTCAAATTCCTTAGACTCTAAATGTTCGGAAGGGGATGCGAATAGGAAAAAGATGAATCGAATCGAATTAAACGGAATGCGTTTGCCTTTCGTTCGTCATTATAAGTAGGTATAAACAGGTATAAATAAATATTAGGTACCTATATGATACCTAATATATATTTACAACCTACCTCTCTCCTTAAATAATTAAAAGAATCTGTGTCTTGTGCGAATCACTTTTCAGAGAGATTTAGGGGTGTCATTGAAATATAGGAATACTAGTTATTGCCCGCGACTTCGTCCGCGTGGAACTCGTTTATCGCGATAGAATTGAATTGCTATTAATTGACATTACCTACTCATCACTTTTTCATACAAGTTTCCACCCCCTTAAGGGATGATTTCCGGGATAAAAAGTCTCCTATGTCCTTCCCTGGGACTCAATCTATCTCCATACCAAATTTCATGTAAATCGGTAACGGTTTAAGCATGAAGAGGTAACAGACAGACAGAAAGACAGACAGATAGACACACTTTCGCATTTATGATATTAGTATGGAAATATGGTTTAGTATATTAGTAAGTATATTAGTAAAGTAACGTACGTAGTATTAGTACTATTAGTACTTATATTAGTAAATTAATATATTAGTATTAGTATGGATGGATTTAGAAGGAAAATTGTCACAGCTACGTAGATATTATACTCGTTAACATATGAATTTATTTCGGCATAACTCAATAAAAAGAAAATACATACATTATAAACAAAGATTAGGTATAGAAGTAAAACTAAATTAATACTAAACTAAACTAACTAAAACTATAAATATATTAAAAAAGGGAATCAAAATTCGGCCCCCTGGGAATGGTTCCCATTATGCAGGCAGCATTCCCGCGCTGGATTGCGATGGCAATTCTTTGCGCGAGAACAAGTAATCGCCGAACTTAAGAAATGTACTTTGAAAAGTACTTAACCTCTCGTACAATTTCCACTGATACATTAGATAATGTTGTAAGTTGTGTCAAAATATACTAATAAGTTTGTGAACTTGTAGGCCCACAATATGTAACGGGGGTGGACAACTACGGAACCCTAACATTGCGCGTGGCCCGAAACGGACTTGGTCGGTTTTTTATTCTAGCACCAACAGCAGGTTCTGGGTAATAAACACGATTCATGTGCTAGTTACCAATAGTCTAATTACTATTCTCTCAGCTCTCGATCATGTAAGTGACAAAAATGCAGAAATTGCATAGATTACGCGCGACGCGTTGGAAAGTGGCACTTTCCACTGGTAACCGGTCGCCCAAAGGACGCACACTTGTCTTGTCCACGGATGCTAATGTAGGATGTATTGTGGCGTGTGAGTTAAATACCTACCACTCCAGTTAGAAATATAGATAACCCTATAATAACTCCAAAGCGTGCTTCGTCTTTAGGCTAACAAAGATTAAGCAAAACCCACCAATTGAATTAATCTAAAATATAACAAGGTATATTGCTAACTTTATAGTTTGGTTTTTAGATACTTAAATAGGTATTTTGTCATCATATCATATCTTCATTTCGGGTATTGCTCTAGTTTGTGACATTAATTTTCCACTTATTATTTCCAATCACTGAAAAAAAAAACATTCAACGAATAAATCCTATGAGTGATGAGTGTCAAAATAATCGGTTTAAAAACAGTACCTAAATAGGTAGGTAATCGGATTTCGTACCTGGGAAGTAAAATATGATGATTGCTTTATTTGTCTCGTCAAGAGGAAAATTAGTGGGGCTGTTTACACTGGCTTACCCAAAACGCGGTGGATGCGTCGCTCAGTGTCCGTCGACGGGCGACCGCGCCAAGTTCAAGAACGGAAAGCGCCCGCAGAGCGCGAATACTTTATTCCAAATTTGAATTCTCAGTTTTTTTAAAGTCTTTTGTTTTGAGTGCCAGCATGTGGAAGTATATTTTCTATTTAGTGTGTGCTGCCGCTTTCACTCATTCTGAGGTGAGGACGGAAATTATTTATGATAATTTATGGATATTTATGTTGAGAACCTACTTGTTTCTTTTTGTTTGGTTTTGTGACATCAATTTTGTCATTGAATAATTTCAACTCGAAACAATAGTTTGTAATGTGGAATATCCTGGGGAACCAATTTTAATAAAGTTATATCGAAATAGATATACTTACACTAATAGCTACTAAAATTACCATATATATTTTTTTTTATTTTTTTACCAATGAATGTTCAAATGATTGTGGGACCTTTACGGGCATTTAATCGGTTTAGATAAAAGTACATTCTGATATTTTATCTTGTAACGAATTCGAAAAATAAGTGAACCTTGCATAATGTCAAACAGTGTTCTAAAATATAATCAAAATCCTGTTGAAACCAGAATGAAGTATCACGTGATGCTCGAGGGGTGTTCACGAAGAATTTCTTCGGCGGCGTGTGGGGCAACCGGCCGCCGCTGATGGAGGCCAACCAGCCCAGAGCCATCTGCACCTGCAGTAAGTCTACCCTTTGATCTTCCTGAGACCTACCATTAAAAAAAATTAACCAATACATTTTTTTTTAATTTTATTCGTTTTAATATAAAAGGAAGCATACAAATGCAACCCTGTAACTAAGTCTTAGGTTGCTTTAGTACGTAATTAAGTGACGTTTTAGAGCTATTTTGATTTGCTTTTGATTTATAAGTAAACCCAGGTGGTGGCTATTAATGCACGACCAAATAATTCCCAGCCACGTAATTACCGGCCACGTAATTCGCGTCCATGTACTGTCCAGCCCAGTAATCCACGTACAAAATGTACATGGACGCGGATTACGTGGTCGGTAATTACGTGGCTGGGAATTATTTGGTCGTGCATTAATAGCCACCAACCCAGGTTTGTCTTTTTACCGTTACCTTGGAAACCGTATAAAAGGGAAACTAATTTTCAGAGCAGATAAGTAACGCACGCTGCCATAAGTTTCTCAAATTTTGGATTAGTTATGAAACTAATTATTTGTGTAAGTAGTCTCTTAAAAATATTTCATAGATCTATGGTGCAGATAGACAGATGAGCCGTACGACGAGGAAATGGGGCCAATCGTGGCGATACGTCAATATGTACCACGAATACGCTTTGAATTCCCCAACCACCAGTAATGCATTCAATAATCTTCGCAGGTGCTCTTAATCCCGTAAATGAAAATATATACAAGAATACAAAGCTTAAATCTAAAACAGGCCCTTGAGGTATAGTATCTGGGATACTGCAGGCGCGGATCCAGACCTCAAAAAAGGTTGTGGGCACAGCCACCCAAAAATCGGCCAAGTGCGAGTCGGAGTGCGAATTTTCACATGAAAAATCTCACGGTCGGCGAACATTATGATGTAAATGCGGAAAATACTTCATATCAAGTCATAACCGAAAACACACCAAACGCATACAACATCAAATCATTCATACGCATCAAATAGTGTAGCGAAATTTTTCGAACATTATGATGCAGGGGGGGAAAATACTTCATTCGCGTCAAATAGTGTAGAAGAAAAACGCGAGCGCGAAATTTTTCGAACATTATGATGCAGGTGCGGATAATACCGTAACATACTTAAGTAATTAATTAATGTTAAGATAGTAACTGTTAGTTCTCCCAATAAATATGTAAATAAATACCCAACAAAAATTATAACATCGCAAAGCACGATGTAAATCTAATTATTTTGTACCCGAAGGGTCCAAATGGAGTCCTCTGTCTCTCACCTGTGCGTCTGTCGCCGTTTATTACCATCAGCCTATCGATCTTAATAGACCATGAAAATGTGACGTCACAAGTCTATTAGGGTTGTGGGCATGCCGATTGTCCCCACAACGGTGGATCCGCGCTTGGGATACTGGCGGCATTTCCTCTGCTGATACGTTGTGCGAGGAAGTCGCCAGCACTTCGGTCACCAGTTACGTCAAATTGTTCAGTTCTGATGAATTTCTCCAGAATGCGGTGAGCGAAACGAGGCAGGGCGCATCGTGGGCGGTAAGCCAGCCGGCGAGTTCCCCTGGATGGCCAGGCTTACCTACATCAAGCGGTTCTACTGCGGAGGCATGCTCATCAACGATCGCTACGTCCTCACCGCCGCACACTGCGTTAAGGGGTAAGCTGGCTTTGCTATGTGGTAGTCTAAGACATACCCCAAATTTTTACTGAAGCGAATATAAAATTGATGCTCGTACATATGTTTGGTAATGACATCTCCGACGCCGCACGAAAGTGCGTGACGTCGGAGATGTCATTACCAGACTCAAGTCGAGTTGGGTAAACACCTTGCTAGGCAGGTGAATCAAAGAGTGTCAGTCTGGTGGCCATTTTGTGGTAAAACGAGCGTCGGACATCCACTTGCTCGATGGGTCGATGATATTAGGAAGATCGCGGGTCACTCTTGGATCAGACTGGCTCTAGACCGGGACGAGTGGCGTATTCGGAGAGAGGCGTATGCTCAGCAGTAGGGGAGTAAAGGCTGAAAATTATAATGATATGTCATATGATGTGTTCTAAATGGTTTCGAAAATTGGACAATGAGTTAGAGGAATTTTCTTCTGTTGTTTCTGGGGCCATCCTCAAATTTTGCGTCATCGCCTCTTTATGGAGTAATTGGATGCAGACACAAATCTGGAGAATAGCCGTCTGATATCCCAGCAACCTGTAATGGAGGAAAGTCCTTTGAAATCTGCTGCAATAATGCGCTGCATTATTATTTCTTTAAATCGGCTTTGCGTAATTGCCAAAATAATAATGAACAAATTGTGATGGACAATATTGCGAGTGATATTGAGCACAAGCACTTTGGAAAGTTTTGGCAGAGAGTAAACAAAATTTTGAAATCGACATCTAGCTTCCCCTCACATATTGATGGACTAACGGGGGACAGTGACATAGCAGAGGCATTCAGCAAGTTATTCACTTAGCCAAGCCCATTATAACTCACCCGCCTCATGAGCAACTTGACGCATGCTTGCTTCGTGATATAGTTAGCGAATGTCTGTCGCGCACTGAAGAGAAAATGAAAAGACACTTTAACATGGAATTGGACCCCATTAAAAAAGAGATGGCTGACATGCAAGCATCAGTCTCCTTCATCGCAGACCAATATGAGGACATTCAAAAAAATCAGATTAATATGTCGAAATCTATAAGTGCGCTTCAGGCCGAAAATGAAAGTTTCAAAGCAACCATACGCGACCTCGCCGCCAGAATGAACCAGCTGGAGCAGCGTGCTCGCGCATCAAACATTGAACTACAATGCGTGCCAGAGAAAAAAACAGAAAACGTCGTCCAAATTGTCACTAACATCGGTAGCGTCATTAAGTGTCAAGTTAAACCAGAGCAAATTCATAGCTGCAGCCGCATCGCGAAACTAAACAAAGCCAGTACTCGACCACGCTCAATCGTAGTGCAGTTTAGCCACCCAAACACCCGCGACCAGTTCCTTGCTGCTGCGACCAACTACAATAAAGCTAATCTTGAGGATAAACTGAATAGCTCTCATATAGGATTTGGAGGTACAAAGACACCGATATATGTTGTCGAACACCTCTCCGCTGCAAACAAAGCGCTTCACTCTGCAGCGCGAAAACTGGCTAAAGAAAAATCTTACAAGCATGTCTGGACTCGCGCAGGCCGAGTGTACGTTCGCAAGACTGACGATTCGGAGTATATACATATAAGAGATCAAGAGGCCCTACGTAAAATAGTTTAAGTTTAACATTACTTTAAAAACGATTTATTTAAGAATTAACACATAACTTTCTTTCAACATTCGCAGACTTAAATTTGTATTACCAGAACTGCAGAGGATTAAAATCCAAAACTACCGAATTTTACAATAATCTATGTTGCTGTAATTATGATGTAATTGTTTTGACCGAAACTTGGCTCAACCATAATATACTTAGCAGTGAACTTTTTAATGACCAATATATTGTATACCGACGAGATAGAGAAACCACGAGATTGTATAACAAGGAGGGCGGCGGGGTATTAATCGCTGTGTCATCAAAATTTCCATCGAGCAGGTTGATCAATTATGAAAGTCACTATGAAGACTTATGGGTAGTAGTTGATTTGTCAACAATACAGTCTTCACAAAAAATCATTATTTGTGCTATTTACCTACCGCCGCCTATCCACAAAAAAGAATTAGATGACTTTCTCTCTAATTGCAATATTGCACTAGAAAGTAATAGCTCTCCTGTCTGTATTATCGGTGACTTCAATCTTGGGTGCATAGACTGGGAACTTATTAATGCAAAATCAGTTAACACTTGCCGATTAAAACCTGCAGCACAAGCACTCGTTGAATTTTGCCATCTAAATAATCTAATCCAAAAAAATGTTATACCAAATAATCGAAACAAAATGCTAGACCTAATCTTAACTGATCTCACAAACTGTACAGTCAACAATGCGGTGGACGTAATTAGCAAAATCGATCCTTATCATCCCCCACTAGATGTAAATATATCATTTAATAAGATAAGAAGTCTACAAAATAACACAGTTACCTTAATGCGAAACTTTAGGAAAGCCAACTACAAAGCCATTAATAAATACCTAGGGAAAATTAACTGGAAGGAACTACTACTACCGCACGAGAGTAACGTTAATAAAATGGTCGACACTTTTTACGAGATGCTCAGATTTACAATCGAAAAACATGTACCACTCTTAAACAAAAATAATGAACACAAGTACCCTCCCTGGTTCGATAAAAAATTAATCCGGATGCTTAAAGAAAAAAATAAATATAGGATTAAATACAATAAATACAAAAACCCCCTTGATAATATTTCACTAAAAATTTTAAAGGATAGAAGTAATAAGTATTCCACTGAATGTTATAATTCATACATAAACAAAGTTGAACTGGGCATCTCTAAAAATCCTAAATGTTTCTGGAATTTTGTAAAGGCCAAGCGCGGCGGCGCTAGCAGATATCCCGAGGTTATGACAGATGGGGTCATTACCTCAGGTGAAGGGCCTGTCATCTGCGATATGTTTGCAACTTTCTTCTCCTCAGTTTACAGCACCGACAATGCGTCAGTTCACACAAGCACTCGCGTTGCAAACGCAAGCACAGAGATACTATCAAATGTAACGCTGCCAAGCGAGACCATACTTAAAAAGCTTTTGAGCTTAGATACCAACAAAGGTGCAGGCCCTGATGATATACCACCCCTATTTATTTACGAATGCGCAGCCAGTCTAGCCGAGCCACTACAGTTGATTTATAACGTGTCATTGAGATCGGGAGTGTTTCCGCATGAATGGAAACTTGCAAAAGTAGTTCCCATATTCAAATCAGATGACGAAAAGACTGTTAATAACTATAGACCAATCTCTATACTTAGCACATTGGGTAAAGTACTTGAATCCCTTATTTGCCCTATAATACAATATCACATCAAACAAAACCTAACAATTCATCAGCATGGCTTTGTACCAGCACGCTCTACTAATACTAACCTTGTGACATTCGTTGAAACATTGGCCGAAAACATTGATGCCGGTAAACAGGTGGATGTGGTCTACACGGACTTCAGCAAGGCATTTGACCGAGTGTCTCATTGCGTGTTGCAACGAAAATTATCAGCTTATGGTTTCTCGGGTGCCTTGCTTGAGTGGTTACATTCATACCTCATTGATAGGGCTTTTTATGTTGTAGTTAACGGTTATAGATCAAACTTAAAGACTATAACATCAGGTGTCCCACAGGGTTCTCACTTGGCACCACTCCTCTTCAACATATTTGTCAATGATATACCGCTGTATATACAAAATGCCACGCCATTTTTGTTTGCAGACGACCTCAAATTCCTTAAAGTTGTGAACTCCATGGAGGACTCCATCCTACTCCAGAAAGATATAGACAGTTTGGCTGGGTGATGTGAGAGTAATGCTATGAGCTTGAATTCCAATAAGTGTTACCATGTCAAATTTACGCGTAACAACAATATTATAAATTCGTTCTACCACATAAAAGGGGAACAAATAAAGGAGGTTGACCATATTAAGGACTTGGGAGTTATTTTCGACAGAAAACTTACATTCATTCCTCATATCGATGCCATAACCAAAAAGGCATCTAAAATGCTAGGTTTTGTAATTAGAAATAGTAAGACCTTTCGCAAACCTAAAACCAAAAAGCTGTTGTATTATACCCTAGTTAGGAACATAATGGAATACTGTAGCGTAGTATGGCGACCACACTTTGCGACACATAATCTAAGGATAGAAAGAATTCAAAAACGCTTTGTTTGGCACTTAGCTCGAACATATGGGGTTGCAAAGAAAATACCATCATATCTTAAACGCTTAAGACACTTCAAATTACCTTCAATATCTCAGCGCTATGATACTTTAGATATGTCTTTTTTGTATAAGCTCTTCAGGAACCAAATTGACTGCCCTCAACTACTAGGAAAGTTTCTCTTTAAAGCTCCCCATAGGTACCCACGGTCCCCAATGAACCCTGTAGCTCCCCCATCTCGAAAGACTGTTCTTGGCAAAAACTCACCCATCCCCCGGTTAAGCAGGCTATTAAATGAAAAAAGTGGCAACAGCGACATACATTTTGACAGTCTGATCCGATTTCGCATGAACACCCAAAATTGAACCACCAAATAAGGTCAAAGCATACAATTTGAAAATTACTCACAATTACTCATAATTGTAACCTTTATATTTTGATCACTCTATAAGTCACTTGTTATTATTATTACCTAGATACAAAAACCTTAAATTTCATATTTACAACCGACAGCGATGGAGATGGTCCAGGTTGCAAACGGACATCCGGTGCAAAATGTACTCATCTCTATGGCTAACTTACTTAACTAAATTTTCATGTTTTTTCGTTTCCCATTGCTTTTTTTATTTGAACGTTAAGTCTTATGCATGTGGCGTTTGCCTATAATTGGCTGTGCAATAAGTTTAAGAATATATAAACCCTATTGAAACTGTTTAGATGTAAGATTGTAACCGCTGTTGGCAGACCAAATTAAATAAATAAATAAATAAATAAATGCCCTCCGGTTTCACTTATGATCACGCCGGCCGACCTAGCTAATGCGGTCAAACAAATGACGGGCGGGAAGTCCCCTGGCTTAGACGGACTAAGGGTCGGTTGCACCAACATACGAACACAGGCCGGTCATCGTCAAATATGGCGCCGGCAGCTGTCATCCCATAGAAAATTGTCAAACTTTCCATACAATCAGATCTGACGAACACCGCTTACGATTACAGACGGTTTGGTGCAACCCAGCCTAACTGTGGAACATGTTAAGTACGGCGGACCTGCTGTGATGCATGCATTGGCTTTACTTTTCTCTGCGATTATTAGGACCGGTCACTTACCGCAGGACCTGACAAACACTGAGATTGTACCTATTTGTAAGAATAGGAGGAAAAATGTGGCTAGTGCGAGCAACTATCGCCCTATTGCTCTTGCAAATATGATAGCGCGACTGCTGGAGAGGGTGCTTCATAAGCTGGCCGCCCCGTATTTGTGTAACTATTTTTATTAATTTTATTTTATTCTTATTATTAATAATTTAATGTTATTTTGATCAAATGTAGTATGGACATGTTCTGGATTAAATTATTTCATTCATTCATTCATTATTTTTTAATGGCAACTAGAAAACTAGACTAAACCTGTCAATACATTTTAAAATTCAAACTGACATGTATTGCATGAACAGGAAATGTTAGCATTAAATTGCACTCGACGACTCGCTAGGCGTTAATGCATCAATAAGAGGCAAAGAGTGTTTGCACACGTAGACTGTTGAGTGCTTATCGCCTTGCAACGCCTCTCGTTTATGAGATACTACCTAGCTGCTTATGGACACTACTTGAACAGGTTGCTTATACACGACTTATGTAACTGCAAGTGACAATGCAGCCTGCGGCAGAGCACTTGTTCAATGCACGAATGCCTCCTCTTTGTTGCGCTACTTGCGCTAGGCCTTATTTACACACGTACGAGACTCGCATGCGATTTTCACTACATTGCGCGGTTTGATAGATCGATTGACTTATTTATACCTCGGTAACCCGCAATGTAATGAAACTCGCATACGAGTCTCGTGCTTGTGTAAATAAGGCCTTATAATACGAGTAGCTAGTAGCTATGGGTGTTCCTAATAGCAATCCTGTTGTCATAAGTCGATTCCACTGACACCCCAGATTCGGTTAAAACCACCAACCAATCATTTCACTCACTTTCACTGGAGTGCAACTCTTAGAGTATTCCAGTGTTTAAACCGCCCGCGAGGTCGTGTCGGAGGTTTCTCCTGGATTTTCCCCAGGCCACCCTCCAACCGCGCACTCTTATCGCTTTATTGGGCCTGGCTTATACAGTCACAGTCAGGTTCAAAAAGTTGGAAATAGATATTTAAAGATTTTTTTTGTGTTAAAAAAAAACGCAAGACATCTGTGTCACGGAAGTTTTTGTGACATGTAAATTCATTGAACACTTAGGTGATATAATTGTTGTTTTCATAACAAAAGTACATATCTAATCCTAGCATAGTTAATACGATTCATCATTAAAACGACATTTCCGTTGCATTTAAGTAATAGCGGAATATCCACAACCGAGAACTTTATCTGGGTTAATGAAGACGTTAACGATGTTTCTTAAAACGCATGTTTTTAAGAGGATGAATTTATTGACTCTATCGGTTTCAGTAATAAGCAGCAATAAGTAATATTATTGAGGATATATTTTATTTACATACATTCATGGATTTGGCTTAGGTTAGCCGTCCTCTCCCGGCGAAAAAAATATACAATGCCATTCTTTTGTTATCTGCCCTGGGATCCCAGGGACTGGTGGACGACGGGCTAGGATCACCGACGGAATCATTTTAATTTCGTGAAAAAAATATTCTTCGACATATCCACTATGATTCACGCTAGATCGTTCCGTGTCCGGGCCGGCTCGTTTTCTAGTACAGTCGAGGGCATAAATATGTATACATTTTTGGACCTTATTTCAATGGAATAAGGTGAAAAAGTGTATACATATTGGTGCCCTTGACTGTACAAGAAATTAGTGTCTATGGCGTCATCGTTGATATTACATTTTTACATGTAATCTACTCTAGGTAGTTAAGTGTAAAATTATGAATTACACCAGACTTCTTTCTATGTATATGGCATCAATGGGTGACATTGATTCCTCTCATGACACGATTATATATCTCTCTCTTCAGAATCAGAAATTTTATTGATAAAATGTCATTTTAAATGTCAACAAATTTATATGAATTAAAATTATGTTATATTATATATATTAAAATTAAGCATTAAGTTAAGTTTTAAAATATTATGTTATTATATCTACATATTGCGCAGACATAGGAGACAGACACTAAAATAATTACAGTACCTGCAAAAATACGAATTAAATTATACATTATGTATGTATAATCCTGCAAAGGATTACGTAGGTACAAATTCCACAGTTCAATAACCCAAGGACGAAACAAGTCCAAAATAAATTGACTTGGAATTAGTGAATTCCGTTCGGCAAGCATCTCGGGACATTCACCTTAAACCGGCCTGCAGGCGCCATCAGCGGGAGCGGTTCAATATCCCCGAAATGTTGTATTGTTGACGTTAAACTTGGCAAAATCCTTCGTTGGAAATAGGTACTTGCGTCATTATTAAAAATAAATTAAATAGCAGTGTATAGGTATACATGTTCGATTCTGACAAAAAAAATTGAGAATAGTCATTCCACATCATTCAATCAATAAATTCATAATACTACGACGTTTTCCGATACCTATATTATTATAGACAATTATCCAAATGATTGAAGTTCAGCTTCTCGTGTGAGCAGTTTCAACTTTCAACTGTTTCAAGTGTGTCTCAAGTCTCAACTGTTTTTCCTTACCGTACCGAAATTTGTACACCGCATCTAAAATAGAAGATTGTTTGACAAGGGTCTAAAGTAAGTTATATTACCACGAGATGGTTATTTTCCCGAACGTAGTGAGGGAAAATTGTTCGAGTGGTAATATGGCTTTTAGGCCCGAGTTATACACTCTACTTTTCACTTCGATTGCGAGAAAACACATAAACACAAATTATCCACATTAAATGAATAATTTAACTCTTGGCGGGCGTATGTCTAATTTGACAGCATGTTTTTTTTCTAAGGTCAGCACCATGCCTCGCTATGCGTGTTCACTTTGCGTATTCGCCTCCCTTTCTTTTGCTATATTAAAGAAAGAGATGCAACAGGCGCTTTTTTTTTCTTTTAAGAGGAGTAATTGCTTTGACCATAGACACCGCTTAATCTTTAGAGAACTGAAAAACGTCTTTCCTGATTGGTCGATTTTTAGTACAGCTGTGTTCTGGTTGGTTGACATTTTTACCAAATATTTTTTAATCTGTCAAATTACTGTTCTGTGATTGGTCGATTTAATAGGTGAAGTATTTTGATTGGTCAAATTAAAATGTTTTGTAAATCATAAATATGTATACATATTTTCCCTAGGGCTTAAATGTACTACTTTAGCCCCGCTTCACAAGTCTCATATGACACACTTTTCGAGCATGAGAAGTGAAACATCTATACTTACCTACTCTCTACATTTTTGAGGTTCCTACTCTAACATTTTATTGTAACACTAATCCTACTTGTATTTGTACCTAATACAATGCGTTGAAAAGAGATCAGCGGCCAAATGCATCGTAAAGACGTGTAAATACGACGACACATACGGACAGTAAGTGAAAGCGTTGATAAATAAGGAGACATTAATAGTATTCGTGTCCGAAATGCTGTTCACTTTCGCTGAAGACCGATACGTACTTGGTTACTGTTCCAATTGTACAGTCAGCCAAAAATAGATATGAGCGTCGATGGGCAATTGTCCGGCGGCGGCCCGCCGATCAAAATTGATCGGCGGCGGCGGTTTTTCTTAACCACAGAATACCAAAAGTTTAAATTTAAAACTAGTGAACATTCTTAATAGCGGTAGACCACTTTCTTGGCCGACTGTGGTTCCTTTAGCAGTTGTGTTATGTGCTACGCTAGAAAACTTAAATACGACTACAGCTCGTGCCAAGAGTCGGGGCTAGATGAGAGCCTTTCCGTGTCGGTTATTGTTTGAGAAAACCTCACTTTATAACTTTACGAAAATATTCTATTTGAACCTCATAGTCAGCATCAGATCCAATTCCAAGTTCAGTGAGTGAGTGATAATTTTTACTATTCTGGTAAAAAGACGTCGACCGATACGATATATTTACTAAAAACTGACTGTACTAAAAATATTTATTCACATTCATTCAATTTTCAGCTTCATGTGGTTCATGATAAAGGTGACATTCGGGGACCACGACCGGTGCAACGTGACGGCGCGGCCGGAGACGCGGTTCGTGCTGCGCGCCATCGTGAACAAGTTCAGCCTGACCAACTTCGACAACGACATTGCCTTGTTGAGGCTGAACGAGCGTGTGCCTTTGTCGGAGGCCATCAGACCGATCTGTTTGCCTACTAATAATAGTAAGTTTTTTTTACCCTGACCACAGAATAAGTAATAGTACAAGTTCGCGCGGCGGCGGACGGCCCTCGACTGACGGCCAGCCCCGGGCCCCGGGCCGAGCGAGCGGTAGGCATTTAAAGCGACGCGCGCTTCCCACTGCAAGCCCCTTGACCTGACTGTGGCATTATAGGCCGGGCCCAATAAAGCGATAGGAGTGCGCGGTTGGAGTGTGGCCTGGGGAAAATTCAGGGGAAACCGCCGACACGACCACGCAATACGCAATAAGTAGTAAGTGCCCTTGGGGTCATATAGCGTGTCGTCCACATCCCAATCTGTAGGTACAACTGCGCATAGATTAGTATGATATTCGCTGTGGAGGGGCGCGTCGTCGTGGATGACACGCACTATACCTAATTATGTTTTTTTGATTTTGGTAATTGTTTTGTATATGTTTTAGTAGCTCATTCTTTCCACCTTCATTAGAAATGTGTTTTTCGGAAATTAAATGGCTTCACAAGCTTCTCTTGCGTTTATAAATTCTCAATTGTAGAAACATATCCTTTCGACAAAATTAACCGTTTTATTTGCATAACCAAATGAGTTAAAGAGCTACAATACTAATCTCAGTTTAGAGAAAATCGAATGTCTTACGGACATCCGCAATATGTAGATAAGTAGGTATATTTTAAGTCAATTGACTTAGGAACCAATAGATGACTTTTTTTCTAGTAATTGCCTGCCGTCGCTGAGAAAACACACCTTTAGGCTGCGTTTACGCTCAGGCGCGATTTATATAATAATACTACATGTGATGATACATTTTAACCTTAACTCCTTGAACAGAGGAGCTGTACGTCGGAGTGAAGGCCGTCGTCACCGGCTGGGGTACATTGACGGAGGAAGGCAAGGTGTCGTGTACCCTGCAGGAGGTCGACGTACCCGTGCTGAGCAACGAGGCCTGTCGCAAAACCAAGTACACCGCGTCCATGATAACAGACAACATGTTGTGTGCTGGTTACCCCGCCACCGGTCAAAAGGACTCTTGCCAGGTAATATATCATAAATGTATGCGAAAATTCACACCCATGTTACGCCGAGCCACACCTAAGGTATTTATTTATCGTATAGCATTTATTTCGAACCGTGAGATCTTCGAGAAGACAGTACGACACCTATGGTAGACAGAGCACATACAATTAATTATTTAATGTCAATTCTGGCAATTGTAGGTTTGAAGATGGAGAAAACTTGATTTGGCAGTGGCAGGACGCCCATGACCACGGAACAAATGTGTGCCAAGCAATAACTTCTTTCTGCATATCGAGTCTATAAATAGTGTTTGTGTTTTGCATAAATAATTCCACTTTTTATGAATATGCACGTATAGGTACGCACAGCGTGCGAGCGATCAACAAACGCCTACTATCTCTCTCATAACACCGCTGCATCCTGATCGGTTTGCATTCGTTGCTCTGCTTCGGTAATCTCGTGCCTACACAGGTACTTAATTATATTCCATATTAATATTGTGGAATGTGGATTAACCATCAAAGCGTCATCATCCTAATAATAACGGTACCTATTCGTCAAACATCGCGACGACGCCGACGACGTTTACCTTATATACTAATAAAATATAAAGTGTATCAGAAGGCCAATCAGATTATATCACAACATGCAAATCCAGTTTCCCAATATTAGATAGAAAGTTTTAGGTATTAAAGTGACTTTCGCTCATTTTTCAGGGTGACAGCGGCGGACCACTTATCACGGAGAAGACAAATGCTGCGCAGGAGAAACGCTACGAGCTGATTGGTAAGGATTAGGATACATGTCTGTCTCTTCTAATGTATGTTAGTGGGAAAGAGAAAAATCGAGTGGTAAAACCATCGCGCCTTCTGTAACCAGAATGTTTGTTAATGGATAATGGACCCAACACGATTTCCCATTCATTTAGGGAAAATCGTGCCACAGAGATTGTTTTCTAGAGAAAATCTCAATTACTTTCCAGGTGTGGTATCATGGGGCAACGGCTGCGCGCGCGTCGGGTACCCGGGCGTGTACACGCGTGTCACCAACTACCTCGACTGGATCCGAGAAAACACGCAGGACGCGTGTTATTGCTCCGACTAAACATACCCATATATACCTATCTATAGTACGTGACAATTAAGGTTGGGTCGGAATTCTGACGACCGCTTTAGCTTAGTTGGTAGTGACCCTGCCTACGAAGCTGGAGGTCCCGGGTTCGAATCCCGGCCGGGGCATTAGTGGTAGCCGTACAGGCCCAATTTCAAAGAAAGACCGCAAATCGATGTACAGTTTAGCCATTTGGCACACGCATACTAGAGGTCAAAACAAAGTTATTGACCCGCAGTTCCTAAAAAAATTTCCCTTAGGAGGGGAGTGCCGAGACATTCTATTTTTTGTATGGAAAATTTTTTTTCTTTGGAAACCTATCCTGTGTATGCCGTGTGTAAACCTATAGTATCATATGAAAGGGCTTTTTGAGGCGATTCTAAAAATATACCACATCATTACATTTCAGCAATTTCTTTTTATATAAATCACAAATAAATTTCGAAACATACCAAGTTTGAGGCCCTCCTAACACGAAATGGCTGATTTTTATTTGATACAGTATATCACAAATGATCGTGATATCCTAGTATCTAACCTCAAAAAAGTGATTTTGAAAAGATTTTCATTAAGTTTTTTTTTTTAAATTTTCAATATATAAGTGACACGGTTCTACTTCAATACCTATTTTACGTGATTTATGGAATTTTAGTGCAGATACGTTACATATTAATCATAAAATGATACGTAGTATCCATATATTCAACGGGAAATACCTCTTTAACCCTTTACCCACTATACCAACTGATGAAAAGGTGCAGTTAAAGGGTTAAAGAGGTATTTCCCTTTGGATATATGGATACTACGTATCATTTTATGATTAATATGTACTGTATCTGCTGTACTGTACTAAAATTCCATAAATCACGTAAAATAGGTATTGAAGTAGAACCGTGTCTCTTAGTAATATTGAAAAATTAAAAAAAAAAACTTAATGAAAATCATTTCGAAATTACTTTTTTGAGGTTAGATATGAGAATATTAAGTATCATTTGTGGTATATTGTACAAAATAAAAATTTGCCGTATCGTGTCTGGAGGACCGCAAACTTGGTATGTTTCGAAAATTATTGTTGATTTAATTAAAAAAAATAGCTGAAATGTAATGATGTGGTATATTTTCAAAATCGCCTCAAAAAGCTCTTTAATATGATACTACACACGATAGGTTTCTGAAAAAAAAAAATCTTTTTTTCATACAAAAAAAAGAATGTCTCGGCTCTCCCCCCTAAGGGAAACTTTTTTAGGAACTGCGGGTCAAAAATTTTGTTTTGACCTCTAGTATGCGTGTGCCAAACGGCTAAACTGTACATCGATTTGCGGTTTTTTTTTAATCGTACGGCGTACACTATTGGCCAAAGATGTGGTGTTAATATGTCCCCACTTTGATCTCTTTGTCTTTCTGAATTTGAAAGACCAAGACATGACATTAGAGACATGTTCCTTTATTGTTCCTGTCAAATTCCGTAAATGGAATACTGGCCCAGGAGTGCGGATGTGAAGAATGCGGGTCATCCCATGTTCACGACGGAACAGAAGCGGGAGAGCACATCCGCGTATCACTATAGCCTGCACTACTTTGTCACGGACATAGACAATTTACTAGGAACTACAATACCTACCCGGCGATAAATACTACACATCTTTCACCTTTAGAAAGAGACACGCCTTCGTGAGCGTTGTCACACACTGTATAGTGGGTGTCATTCACGAAAACGCGCCCCTCCACAGCCCAATCTATACAATAGTGCATAGATTAGTACCGTACCCGGCGATAAATATTGCACGTCGATCTTTGGAAAGAGACAATTGTCAATTTGGGTCATACGCAAAAACGAGTTCAGTTAGTGTTGCTTTTGCTGTAATCGTAATAATATATTATTTAATTTTTTTTCGTAATTCGGATTCTATTTTATAATAATTAGTTCAACTAGATTACATGCAACCCAAAATTTTTTTTTTTTAATAATTAATTTGATTTCAAAAAGTCCCTCCGGTGGACTGTTCGGTTTCGTAGTTGACATGTTCAAAAATTCATATTTCTTCAAATGTTTGATGATTATTTTAATGATTCATTGGAAACGGTCATATTTGCCTTCTCGTATTTTTTTAAGGGTAAGTAGTAGGTAAAACGTTAACGGTCTTCGAGATAAATATCATAAACATACGGTTATACGGCGGGCCGTCTCTTCTGTGGTCACAAAAAACCGGTACAAATCTTCAACTAATGTTTGGAATCGATTGTAAATATTTTGCACTAGCAACACTACGCAGTAGCTGTCAATCAACGCTGTGAATCCATGGAAACGCACGCGCCAAAGAAACAAGTATTGCGGTTTAATCGTTTTTTTAAAGATTTTGGCCAAGATCAGTGCTTCTTTTCTGTTCTTCGCGTTAGAAGGTAAGCGAAAATTATATTAACTTATGAAGTTTCAGCTGCAATGGCTTTGGGGGAGTATATTACATAACCGCTGGGCAAGCCCCCCTAACCTCAAAGTGTGTGCACTCTGAAGCCATTTACTGATAGAAAGACCATTCTGTGGACGTATTTCATGTGGACTTGTGTGTCCACAGAATGGAGATATTAATTTAAAACAGTGATGGTGTGTCCGCTTTTTGTTTTTCTTCTCGTGTGTCTGGTCAAAAACCATTAATTTGTTAATTGTGTGCCTTTACAACGGATATTAAAACTGAATTTTGTTTAAAAATGTCATGAGAGAGGATTATTAAGAAATTGATATCCACAGAAAGGTTTCAATGTCCACAGAAAAAAATATGTTGATTGTTGCATTTTAATATGTTTTCGTTTTGTCGATTTGCGTTTTCTTATTATATTATTTTATATCTATTTTAACTAATGCAAACATATCTGGCACTTTTGCTTAGCTTAAACCTATCATGGATCTGTAAATACTAATTAATGTCCACAGAAAAGATGACCTTGATTCTGGCTTTTAAAGGAATGTTTCTTTTGTCAACTTTAGTCGTCTTATAACTACAATATGGTGTCTTTATATTTATTTAACTGGCGCAAACATTTTTAGCACTGAAACTTGACTTAAACTTATCACTGATAGTTTAAAATATGCTTGGCATGGTGTGGGAATATTTTAGATGAAACTTTTCTTTCCAGAACATCTACTTTCTACAAATGGAGGATGACAGTGATGAAAATATCTTTTGATGGACATTTCTATACTTAAATAAAAAAAAATGAATCTGTTTTGTGAGTCGATTATGAATTATGTTAAGCTTAACTATAAATGTTATCTTCTGTGGAAAACACAATATACATTCTGTGGACACATTTGTTTTTTTATTGTTGATTGTTTTGTTAGTGGTTTGATTTACTAAATATGTGACTTAGTGTCTACTGAAACAATCTAGTTTCAGTAAATATTGAATAATTTTTTAGAGCTTGAGCGCCAGAATTATTGCGAATTTTGCTCTTTTCTGTTGAAAAATCTGTCACTCCTGTGGTCAGAAGAAAAACAAAAATTGCTGTAATTTTCCAAATATTGCGAAACGATCTAGTTCATTATTTTTGCAGAGATGTCATAAACTACCTTCATATAAAACTTAAACATTTTGTTCAAATATATCACATTTTCATTTCTTGAAATCCAAACCCGTTTTTGCGTATGACCCATTTACGACAATTTCCGAACACTGACGGACGTCCATCAATAATCTTATTTACTTGTCCTATTTCTAGAAGTTGCAAACCAAGTAATACCAAGAACTACATTCATACCGTCCTCATTCTAAATATTTCAACTCCGAATTTCGTCATCATCATCTAGTTAAGTTTCCATTACCTTATCGGTAATAATGTTTATTTTATTGCTTAGGCAGTTCTAAACATTAAAACACAAATCGGCCGCATCCTTGGATCTCATCATCACTTGCGTTGTGATCGATAAAGTCTAAATTAATACGTAATAGCCTACAGCTTTGTAACGTCACGCCATAAAATTCCGCCATTTAGCATTAAGATTTTATTTATGATACTTATGACAGAGATATTGTAATGTAAGGATCATCTGAAGCAAGTAAGGTAGATAGAGTAAGGTGGGGAGTGTAAGCTGTGTAAGGTTTTTTTTATACCTAGGTGAAGTATTATCAAAGAGTAGTAAATCTAGTAATACTAGAAAAGTAGATCAAATGATTACCTATAGCAAATGTTTCATTCAGGGCAATTAGTAAAGTTGGTCAAAATAAAACTTAAGGAAAAATGTGACTGGTAACACAGGGTGGCAAGTGGGTAGGTAAAAGTGATTAGTCGGAATGGACCTACCTACTTTGTATGACAAATAAACGTAATTTATTATTAATTAAATTTAAAAATATACTACTGGTTTTTCATTTATTAACCCTACCTATCCTAGTAGCTTATTACCCATCAAAAACATTGCATGTAAAAAGATGCCAGTCTCGCAACACAGTTCTTCTACAACAAAAAAGTAATGATATGTAATGTTAAACCAAGTAGGTTATATTTTAGTCAATAGCACCGGAGGGGTGTCCACAGAACAAGATTTCCACCGACTTGCATCGTCGGTATTACTTTATTTTTTTAAATATATAGAATGACTTGGCCATTACAAAGTAACTTTGTAATCGCATGTATTTTGTATAGAATTACAAACTTACTTGTGCAGTTTGTGTTTCTTGTCAGGGTCACCAGGTACTCCAGATTTTATAGTTTTCCAGTTATGTGGCCATTAAACCCTAACTCTGGTCCAAATTTCAGCTCTCTGAGTTTATGGGAAGTACTAGTTCTATTCTTATGATTATGAGTGTGTGAGTTTCGAAAATGCGAAACTTTGCTTTCGCTTAACTTCGGAACTAAATGACCTACAGACTTGAAATTTTGGATTTTAGGTATGTGATTATAGCTTACTGGATGTCTAAAATTTCTGCGTTCTGGTCTTATCCAGAGGTTCTCAAATAGGGGCTTGAAAATGTGGCGAAATGGTTCCAGTAAAGGATGGTACGGCAGTGTTTGCTTCGCGCTCGACTTGGCGGGGGCACTGCCGTGCCCCCAGATTCCCCAGAATCCTATTTTAAATTGAACTTCGTTAAGGTGAGGCAAATTTGCATCTCGTGCTTTTGAGTCCCTCCCTACGCTCAATATTCTAACTTTGAACCTTTCGCTCAGTCCAGTCACCAGTCAATCAGGACTCAAAATCAGCACTCGCAGTAAAAAACGCCTAAAAATTGCTCTCTTGTTGCATACTCACAAGTTTCCGCGCACGGGCGACAAGGGGCGATAATAGCCAATTTTATCGGAAAAACTTGTTTTATTTATTGTTTTTATTTATTTATTTTTTACAATGATATGAATTTTTTAGTACAATTTTAGGTAGGCACCTAATTTCGACGACATTATATTTTTTTATACAACGACGGTGGCAAACAAGCATACGGTCCACCTCATAGTAAGTGGTCAGTGAACTGTATATATAGGCTGCAGTGCCTATAAACGCCCGCAACTCCGACGCGTCACAATAAAAACATTTTAATTAAAAAAAGTCAACCGTGCATTGCGAAGTGATTAGTCACATCATACAATGAACTCATTTAGCGTTTCTCCAATATCTGTAGCTACCGAAATCGTAAATCCAGAAATTTAAATTTCCTTAAAAACCAGGTTTCCGTCTTTCGAAATTAGCTTTTACTAGCTAGCGATAAGGTCGATATTGCGCAGTGTATTGATTGCAGATTGAGAGTCGAGAAGAGGTCATTGATCCGCGGGCTCATTGCCAAATAAACATGTTGTACAGCCTCCCAGGGACCTAAAATGGCGCTCGCTCATTAGACCTGGTCTTGGGTTCGCTCTAATGGAACGCTTCGGGCCTTTGGCCCTACGCGGAGCTCAGCCTTCGGGCTCGCGTGCCTTGCCGATCGTTTTATTTTGCTACGATGTTGTAATAAAAATTAAAAAATTGTCTCATCATCTTCCTAGCGTTATCCCAGTACAGTTGCATCCTGAAGGATGCCTGGGGTCCGCTACCTAATCCCAAGATTTGGCGTAGGCACTAGTTTTAATTAAAAAATTGTCTAAGATATTGTAATATATTTGAGTCTACGAAATCTACAATTACTTCATCTACCCGAACCCAAATAATTGATATAGGTACCAAGATGTAGGAATAGTAGTACGGAGAAATGCCTACGAGAAAACTTAAATTTGATTCGCTTTTTTAATATTTATAAATCACTAGCGACCCGCCTCGGCTTCGCACGGGTGCAATGCTGATACTCTACTAGACTATGCATATATTATACATATAAACCTTCCTTTTGAATCACTCTATCTATTTAAAAAATCCGCCTCAAAATGCGTTGCGTAGTTTTAAAGATCTAAGCATACATAGGGACTGACAGATAAGAAAGCGACTTTGTTTTATATATTATGGAGTGATGATACCCATTCTGAGATTATTACTATTCATAATGATTATTACTATTAATTTTAAAGTAATACGGAAATAACTTGTCAATTTCAATTATTAAATTAATTATGTAACAAATGTATCATTTTATAAACGTAATTGTGTTGATTTTGTACAATTTCAAACTGACAGCTTTCATTACAGTTTTACAGTTTCGAAATTAAACTTATAATGAGAACTTTTAGTACCACTCTTGGTGTACATTCCTTCATGAAGTACCTACTTAGTTAGGTACTTGCCTTTCTCCGAGCAATTAAAAAGCAACATTTTAAGCTCCGTTAGTATCCATACATGAGAGATCAAAGAACGACTTAGTACACTTTTAAGTCCGACCACATGATCGCGTGGTACATAAACAATTATTAATAAAAATATTTTTAAGGGATGAAAATGTGGTGTTGTGTTACAATATTCTTTCTAGTTATATGTCTTAGCAGTACTCTACCTCAAGTAAGTGGATACTTTAATATTAGAATAGAATAGTCAAGCTTAAAGATATTTCGCTAGTGTAGAATTTCCATGAGGTTCTTGAAACTTAGTGCCTTAGTGCCGAAATAGGCTTTACTCGAAAATAAGTACCTATGACCAAATTCCTACCTGTCGTAGTATTAGTAATTTGAAAAATAGTATCTGCATATTTTTAGTATACCTATTCACATTTTTTTCATGGTAAGTAGGTACGTAAAACGTGTTTAGAGAGGCTCGGATGTGTGTATGGAGGCAACAAAGTCGTAGTGGTTAAATTCTCCTTGGACGAAACTACGATTATTTGAGCGTAATAAAAAGGTAAATATGGGAGTCAAAATCAGATATCGTTAACGCAGCAAAATTGGCTCATAGGTAATTGTTGAGTAGAACTTATATGACGTCACCGTTTGTGGAAAAATAAGTAACTATAGATACCTACATTAGTTGTATTTTCATTATGGTAACTTCTTACTTAGGTACTCTTGGACAATTAAAAAAATATGTTTATTCGAGTATTTAAAGTCTCATATTTGTTTATAATTAATTTTATTTGTTGTATATAATTTATAAATTTTATAATGGAGTGAAACCTTGTCACCTTGTGTTTTGATTGAGAGTGATTTATTTAAGTTCTTAGAGTTTCGCATATTGTTTTCAGGAATCACACATGGTTTATGAGTCAGGAACTGCAACGGAAACACAATCCGTTCCGGAACCGCTGTCAGTTTCGGAGGAAGCATACGTGAACACACGGGATTTGCCTGAGCAACGATACCTGCAACCGTGCAGTCATTGCAGTAAGTAGAATTCCTTATGCTGATACATTCGTCCCTCTCGCACTTACATACTTGATAGTAAGTTAAGAACAAGAGTGATGATTGTCATGATTGAACCTGTGAACTTCATCTTAGGCCGTTGTAAATGGCTATACTATTTGACTAAGGTCAATCGCTGGTCAGCCTTTTAGATTATAAAAGAAAATAAAGAAACAATCAAAAGCAAAGAAGAGTAGCAAACTTTACATAGAAATTCTTTAAACACTTGACCCGTTTTCATTGCATTACATGTCACGGTATTTGTAATGATTTTTAATATAGACGCTATATTTTCCGATCAAATTTTTACGATACCTATATGATACGACATTATGAAGTAACATAGGTTCTGACAGGTGTTCATGTTTGAAATTGAAATAGAAGTCCGCTATTGAATTCTAAATTACCATTAAGGGACATTCATTAGACACAATCTAATCTTGATTTCATAATTTTAGTAGATAGATTATTCGTTCGTTTATTTAATTGTGTATTTTAGTTTGGACCTATATAATGATTTGTATGTCTTATGACAAAACACAGTTGAACCATATTTTATTACATTACACCTTTGTACCTGTGTTTAACAAATAAATTATTTGATTGATTGATTGATAGAAGAGATAGAAGATTCGGTTATGTCAACAACAACAACAAATACTCTTTATTGCATAACCTCAACAAAAGTAACACATAACAGTACATAATGACAATGAGTAGAGGCAAACAACAGGCGGTCTTATCGCTAATGAGCGATCTCTTCCAGACAACCTTAGGGTAGCGGAGACCCAACCAACCAACCAACCAACACCAACCAACCAACCAACCAACCAACCAACGATACATAATTGAAAAAATGTATGTTCTGTTTTTTATTTTTATTTTAGTGTCAGGAGGAATTCCCCAAAAAAGAAGAATTTTGGGGGAATTATATTGTATTCCCTAATATACTATTTTACGATTACGAATAATAGGTAAAACCAAAACCAATAAGTCTTTTAATTATTGACTAATTTGCAAATATTTTGTTATAATAATGGGGTTAAAAACTTAAGAACTTTAAATGTTTGTTAAGCGGATGCGTCCGCTAGCGAAAATCTCAACTTTTTTTTAATTAAAGTGAAAATTGAAAAATTCAACACCACAGGTGGGATTTGAGCCCACGACCTCTGGAATCCGTCCATTGCTCTACCAATTGAGCCATCGTGGTAATCCCCTACGAGGTAATCCAGAGGTCGTGGTCGGAGGTCGTGGGTTCAATTCCCACCTGTAGTGTTGAATTTTTCAATTTTCACTTTGATAAAAAAAATAAAAAATATAAAACTAAATAAAAGTTAACTACCTAACATCTATACTATAGATAGGGTATAAACGAAAGTAAGTGCCCATCAATCAACAGCTATGGTGGCTTTCTAGCCACCATGGCTGTTGATGAGGGCTTGAGCCTTCTGGCTGGCAGCTTATTATAACTCCTTGGTTTGTTAATCCTCTGGCCAAAATGGTACCAATGACGTCTTAAAAATGTTCTCCGATAATCTCCTTACAGAGGGCATTTGCGCAAGTGCCCACGGCCCCTGGGTTTTCGCACCAAACATATAGGTACCCCTAGCTGAGAAAAGATTTTTTTTTCGATGAAATAATGCATCTCATAGGTTTCCATGATAAAACATCTCGATTATTGCAACAGCAATAAAATATACGTAAAATATTTTAAAATTAAGAGATGAAAACATTTAATACGGTCACTATCGTTTAATTTATTCATATCATAACATAGTAAACTATCAGCAAAATTCAGCAAAGTAAATTTAACCAACTTTTTTGCTCCCTTATGAAGCGATAGATAAATTTTTAGCTGTACTAACTTTTATTTTGTACCTGATGGCTCTATGTTTTCTGACATTAAGAGATAAAATTTAATGTGAAAAAGGCCGACACTTTCTTTGTATTCTTACATGAATATAATACGAGTACATTAATAAACTCAAAGTCAAAGTGAAGTAAAAGTCCAGTCAAAGTCAAGTCAAAGTCAGGTTAAAGTCAAGTCAAAGTCAAATCATTTAATGCATTAGAAAGGCACAAGTCAAAATACAATATGACGGCAAAGAAATTTGCGGCCGAAATCCATTAAGGGTTTACTTTAAACTTCAGAAATTTGGTCTCCACCCTGTATCAACCACGCTGTTCCACTGGCAGCCTTCCGGAACACTTCCACCGCTCCATGCCCCACTTTTGACACGTCCTGCCACGGCATTCCATCGAACATTGTCACGAAATCCTTTTTATTCTCCTCTGCTTCCCAGTTCTCGTAATCAGATACAAGTCCCGTTCTTGTAATTCCTGGACAGAGGGCAAATAATCTTACGCCCGTTTTCTTGTAATTGTGCTCATGCCCTTTGCTCTTCGTGAAAGCCACGACACCATGCTTAGAAGCTTTATAGATTGCTAAATACGGATCTATCATGAATCCGTATATTGACGATATGTTGATGATGGTTCCACCTTTCCCGCCTCGATCGGTCCTCATAACGTCCAAGTATTTTAGTGACCATTCTATAAGCGCTGTTAGGTTTATATCTATCACCTTGCGTGGATTTCTTTCGTTTACGATACCAGCACTGTTCACTAAGACGTCCACCCTTTTATGAGTATCTAGAATTGTCTTGGTCACGTTGTCCGGGTCTTTAGTGACGTCGCATTGAATGAAAGTAGCTTTGTCTCCGTGTTTAGCGTTTAAGGTTCTTGTGGCTTCAGCGCCGTGGTGGGCGCTGAGGTCGGCGAGGATGACGTGGCGCGCGCCGTGCTGGAGGAACGCGCCGGCGATCGCCAGGCCGATGCCACTCGCGCCGCCGGTCACAACCACGACACATCCTTGTGTATCCATTGCCAGTATTGCCACGTCCTTATTGAATGAGGTGAAAATAACTACTGACGAAAATCACACAGTGTTGATACATATAAGTACACCAATTTTATTACACATAGGTATTAATGCGATAACGAGATAGTCTCTATGTTTGTTTATTGGTTGTTGTGGAAGCATATTTATTGACTGTTATCTAGCTGAATCTAGGTGCATTCCTTCCCTTGTTGTCTTTGTTTCCTCCAGCGAGTCGTGCTATTGTTTGCTATTTCCGCTCCATATTCGGCAACTTTTTTGACTTTCCAGCGAACCGATGATAAACCCTCTGTACAAAAAATGTACCTATGCTTACTATATTTTATGAATTTAAATAATGTGAATTATTCATATGTAATGCTTTTAATAAAACAATATATAAAAATCAATTGTAATATAAAATATTTATGTATGATAATTAACATTATGATTTTATAAAGTTGAAGAAGAAATGACTAAATATAAATAGTAGTTTATCAAAGTTGTATGATTATTGGCATTATAAATTCGAATGATTAGGATAGCTATCATCGCTAGTAAAACATACTTGACTATGAATAATGTTTACTATGGCGTAAAATTGTGTGACAAACATTTTCGGACTTCCATTAGGTTTTGTAAAAAGTTATGCGAACAGAAGCGCACAGTCAAACATTGTAGGTAATTAATGGATAGAAACAAAACGAAGTCACGGTGACCAGCTATCATTGTAATTGTCTTATATCACTACCGCCGTATATAGGTAAATATCAATATTATTATCTATGGTCGATAAAAAGTGTATACCAACCATTTATATTTCAATTTTAATCGAATAAACGAGGTTACTTATCTAACTGTTAAGTATACGTAATTGACGAGACTTGCTTGGACATTAACGAATTAAGAAATAAGACATATTTTTAACTAATAATAACAAAACTCATTCGTTTTTAAATGCCAGGCAAATCTGTTCATAACGTTTGGGCACATAAAGAGGGAAATAAAACTGCTAGTCATTTTTAGTAGGTATGGAAAATTACATTTTCATCTCACCCGCTCGGAAAGGCTTTCTTTATCCTTTCAAATCTGCGTGCAAAAGTCTACTTTCCACGCTAGCGTGGAAAGTGATTTTGAAATTCGAACGTTACGCAGTTCCATGAGTTCCAACTTTTTTCTATAAAGTGAAACGACAGGTCATTCCTAAGCGTTTAGAAGTATACATATCATGTACCTAATGGTGCAGTTTATTATTGTTTTGTTTTTTATAATGATATAAATAATACTTTTTCCAGCTTAATTTGATGATATTCAATAACAATTTAGTTTTATTTATAAAGAAATAACACGAAGAAACATATTTGAAATGTTTATATGTTTCAACATTTTACGCTCAGTGCAATTTCGGAACGCACCGTTTAAAAAGTTAGTTTTTAAGAAAAAAACTCGATGCGAGAGTTTAAGATATTTGAATATTGTTTTGTTTTGTTGTTGAGTTAGAATAATATCAAAATAATGAATTTAATTAATTGATTTCAGTGCAGAAGATACTTATATTACAATTTTAACTCCTGATAAGTTTGGAAATGAGTGAAATATATTTGTTTTAGCCGTTAGCCGTGAGTATTTCGTACCACAGTACTCAACAATAATAATTAGGCTCTTTGATGCATTTAAATGTTAATAATCCACGAAATGCTTTGTAACGGGTGAAATTTAAACAACCCTTTATAGAACATGAGTACATCTTGAATTATACATGAAAGTATTTCCTCGCTATGGTGAGATGAAAAGTTGTGTGTTGCGCTCGGCAGCAAAGTTGTTCGGCGTCTCGTGCCTTGAGAGCCTCGCTACGCTCAGGATTGTATTTTTGAACCACTCGCTTCGCTCGTGGTTCAATCTTACAATCCTTCGCTAGCTCGGCTCTCAATACAAACACTTGCGCCAAAAATCAACTTTGCAGCCTTGCATAACAAATAACTATTACATAGTTTAGATCAATCTTACGCACGCTGGAAAACGTTAGGTAATCACCTCTAAGGTCTCTCTGTTCATAGGTACAAAAATGAGGTTTGTTATCGAGAGATTAACTTATAATACGAATATTAATTTCACTAGTATCTACTATCTACAGAAGTTTAGCGTGCAAAAAATAAAATAATTTGTGGGGTTCTGTGTCTGATAAATTAAGCTTATACGCTGACGCAATCTGGAGCCGGACCTTGAATTTGGCATTTTTGTGTGAAGGAGGCGATCCATTTACTGTCCTGTTTTAACCCAAATGGCAAAATTATGTGATGTCAAAAATTTGCCAAAATCATGTCACGTAAATGATGGACATCCGACTAAAATGTTAGGGTCTTAGGGAACATGTACCGTAACAAATGAACTCATAATTGTATCTAACTTTATTTTACTAAATGGTTAAAACTCTCGTATTAATAGTCACTCTGGGCGACATGTTTCGAACTCTTCGGGAGTTCTGCCTCAGGATGAGTGCGTCTGCGACTCACGCGGAATGCATACAATAGTATCTCACTTGGTTGGTCTACTGTAATGTCACACTTTCTGCGTCTTAAGCCTACCCTTTTTAAGGATAGGCGTGATTTGATATCTGTTTCATGTACGGCCGTTTTATTTCAGGTTGCGGAGAACGCAATGAAGAACCGCGCATCGTGGGCGGCTCTATGGCCAGCGTGAACGCGTTCCCCTGGCTGGCGAGGCTGATCTATCACAACTCGTTCGGCTGCGGGGCCTCGCTTATCAACGACAAATACGTCGTTTCTGCTGCGCATTGTCTGAAAGGGTTGGTTACATTTAACACCATAGTTCTTTCTCTGCTGAGAATCGTCATATGTCATTTATTCGCTGACTAGATTCCTAGACAAGCTCATATAAGCTACCCTGAACATGGCCCCATTTGTTTGGCATTTGTTTTCAGCTTTTAACGACGGTTCAACAAATAAACAATATAATACATAACCAATAGGTAGTCTTTGCGCACCTCACACAAACTAAGCACTTACAAAGAGAAACAAAGCAATAACGTGTAGGTAGAGGTAGACAGCACAGAAAACCTTTTGGTAGTGGAGAAAAATGGAAAAAGTACAGATTATAGAATGAAATATTAATATGTAGTGGTTACTTTCGTCAACTCGTTAGTGATTTAACTTAGGCGAGTTTACTTACGTTGAACAGTGAAGTGGGCAAGTGATCTAATTAAGACTAAACATTTATGGTATATGTTTTAGATTGATGTGGTTCATGTTCCGAGTGACGTTTGGCGAGCACGACCGTTGCGACAGGACCCAGCGGCCCATCACACGCTACGTCACCAAAGTGATAGCCCATAATTTCACTCTGTCCGACCTTAGCAACGATATCGCTCTGCTGCAGATTAGCTCACCGGTTACGTATTCCCATGCGGTGCGGCCTGTGTGCTTGCCTAAGGATCAAGGTATGGTTACAAGGGTTGAAATTCTTTTTGTTGAACGTATTTCTATTAAAATGTTATTGGATTTTGAACCTTATTGTTTGAACGGTAAAGTAGCTTTTTGAAGGAATTGCTTTGGTGCAATTCGTTCGACTGAAATGATTTCAAGTATAACATTAAATATAAATTTTATCAGTAAGAAAATTGTATAGCTGTCACCAAGTTTTATTAAGATTAGGTACTTTATTTTACTAAACGGTTAAAACTCACGTATTAATTGTCACTTCGGGCGACATGTTTCAAACTCGTCGGGAGTTCTTCCTCAGGATGAGTGCGTCTGCGACCCGCACCGATAACATGCACGCGAAGTTATAACATGTCTCACGAAAGTTTAAATTCAAAGATTAGGTACCCTGGCGATTTAAGAAACGACATCTCTTTGCTGAGGACCAGTTTTCTTAATCCCACTGAAGTAAAGCCCATTGTTAAGTAAGTAGTACCTATAGGTTAGGTTAGGTTTTGTTTAGTAGTATATTAACACTACCCTCCCTGTATATTTTAGAAGTCTGTAAATTTGTACGGAAACATCAAGATTTATACTCAAAAGAATTATCGTCACACCAACACTCTAAATTTAAGAAATGAAAATAAAATAGCCCTCCCAACTAGCAACTTACAAATGAGTAATAAAAGCCCCCATATGACAACCATACGTATTTACAATAGTCTGCCTAAAGAAATAGCAAACGAACTCAAATACAATATATTTATTAAAAAGTTAAAAACTTATTTAATAACCAACTGTTTCTACTCCCTGCAAGATTATTTTAATGTAAATAAATATCATAAATATAGTTAGAATAAGTTACCTTGGATCTCGATGCTTGTAAACTGTGATTTTATATTGTGATTTTATAAGATTACCTTTAGACTAAGAAGAACTTGCAATACCCTTACAGGGTGTCATGTTGTACATGTATTAAATAGTTTATGTAAGACCTGCTGTATACCAACATGAGAGCAATAAAGTTATGAGTTAAGTTATGAGTTAACTTAAATCTCTGTCTTTATCTGTCCACCGCAGGAAGATCTTACGAGAACTCGATTGCGACAGTCTCCGGGTGGGGTGCGACAGGCGAGTCCAAGAATTGGTCATGTACGCTCCTGGAGGCAGAATTGCCGGTGCTGAGTAACGAGCAGTGTAAGGACACCAAGTACAATGCCTCCAGCATCCAAGAGGTTATGCTTTGTGCGGGGTTCCCGAAGACAGCGCATAAAGATGCGTGCACTGTAAGTAATTTACATACATATCTACATAATTTGTATCAAATTTATATAACATGTTCAAATAAAAAAATCCTTTTGCACCTTGTACTTACGTAAAATTTTATTATTTACTCGTATTATTTTTTACTTGAATTTAAACATAAATAATAAAAACATAAATAATGTTTAAACATAAATAATGTTTTTAATTTATACATATACTAGTTAAGGTCCGACCGAGAACACCTTTTTTGTCTCGGCCGAGACCGAGACCGAGAATAAATTAAATTCTCGGCCGAGACCGAGACCGAGAATTTAAAAATGTGGGAAAAATTCAAATTTTTATTTATTTAGTAGGTATTAAAAATCAAATACATCGATGTTTTGAGATAAAAATCGCAATAATTCCGCATTGTGCATATTGTGCCTACTGAGATTGTGTCTACGCTCTTCGTCTGCAATTGCGGCAGTGTCATAATTGGTTTGAAAAGTTAATACGTATACCGTAACTAATCAACATGGCGAAAATCAATGGCGAACAAAACTACCAGGCAAAATATCACCTCGTGCGGCCCCACAGGTGCGTGGCAAATTCAATTTCACCAATCTTAAATCGTTGGATAGTCTCGGCTACGGCCGATAATCTCGGCTAGTTTTGGCCGAGACCGAGACCGAGTTCTCGGTTCGAATTTTGGCCGAGAATAGCCGAGACCGAGACCGAGATCTCGGTCGGACCTTAATACTAGTTATCGCCCGCGACTTCGTCCGCGTGGAACTCGTTCATCGCGATAGAATTTAAGTAATTGCTATTTCAGGCGCTTACCTGTAGTCATCTTATAGGCTCTGGCATTCAAACTTCCACTCCATTAAAGGATGATTTCCGGGATAAAAAGCATCCTAACGTCCTTACCCGGGACTCAAACCATATCAATGCCTAATTTCATCTAAATCGGTTCAGCGGTTTAAGTGTGAAGAGGTAACAGACAGACACAGTTTTGCATTTATAATATTAGTATATTAGTATGGATAGTAGTGTTGACGAAGAAGAGCCTATTAAAAACAATTTTTATAAATCTGCATGAAAACTCTACTAAACGATAATACGTTAATGCTCCAGTGCTCGACGTTGCCCCAATAGTGGACACCATCATTACAGAGCATGTAGGTAAATAATGAAAGTATAGCAGCTTGAATGTTACATCAGCGCTGATAATTTATTATGCAAAAAACTGATTAAATCTGTCCTTAGAATTGGGTGCGGCATTCATGCCTAATTACCTCCAATCATGTGATTCACTCGATTAGAAATGCATTTTAGTTTTGAAACGTTAAACGTAAACCTATGTACTAATGAGCAATAAAAATTACTCTAATTTTTACCCATTTCAATTTGTGTGAGGAATCTATTTTGCTGCCTAGAATTAGTAGTTTTTAAAGTGTAAGTTATTCTATTGTTAGATCTGTTCAGAACAGTAGATAAAAAATATTTATCTTCTATTTCTCTTCCTTAGACCTTCGTTTCTGTTGAGGACCGCGCGCACATAACTATAGGTACCTAGTTTCCATTGGGATTACTGAGACTTGTGGGTTTTCTGCACCACATACATTAGACAATATTTCATGCCGTTGATGCCTCTTGCGACGCCCAGTCCACTGTATGGTTATAATATAAATGCTATTAAGTATGTAAACGAATATATAAGTATATTGACCTCGAATTTACTTTTAGTAGACTAGACCTTTGAAATCGAATACCTAGTGATATTTCAATTATTTATTTCCAGGGCGACAGCGGAGGGCCTCTTGTCATCGAAAATTCGGACCATGTTTACGAACTCATAGGTGAGATTAATTACGTAATCATCTACATAATATTTCCATTGAACGATGACAAAAAGGATTGGAGCGTGACTCTGTGAATAAATGTAGGATCTACATTACCAAAACATATAAGACTGCAAAATGTTCTTACATAGTTTACGGTTTTTGTAGTAAAAAGATGCCTCCTTCTTATTTTATGCGAGTAAATTGATAATGTATTGTTTCAAGGTATCGTGTCCTGGGGTTACGGCTGTGCAAGGCTGGGTTACCCGGGAGTCTACACGAGGGTCACGAAGTACCTGGACTGGATCAGAGACAACACCGACGATGCTTGCTACTGTAGGGACCAGTAGGGCTTCGTTGATTGACGCCAAATACCTACCTTGTCTCTGTGTAACTAGATAATTAAATAGAGACAGGAAATATTTATCCTCATTGAGGTATTACTATAGATAGTAATACATGAATCCTTAATTAATGGCTGTCATTTGCACAACTTGTCAATTTAATTTGCTTTAATCTAGACACACGATGTGTCAGCCACGTTCACGAAGCAAAAAATGTGATACACCGGCCGTACTTACACGAACAATTTTCGGCTTCTTTTGATCAACCAATAACTTATTCGAATCTAGGTGATAAGTATTACAGGCAAATTAAATTTTGTTAGAAAAAGCCCTAATCGTAATAAAACTTTAGCGTGTTCGTGATTGCAGTTTCAGTGCCATAAAAAAGTTTTGAATTTAAAACTATTTTCAAAGTAACATTGAATACACACAACAACAAACATTGAATACATTGAATACATACACAACAACAAATGAATTCATAGTAAAATATATAGATTATCAAAGAACTTTCAATAAACTATTTTCTGTATCGATGAAAACTTTTTTATTTAAGTATATTCCTGTTTTAGTTGCGATTAAATAGATTTTACTGCCCCGCAGATCTAGTTGCTAAGTATCATACCTGCATGACCTGCTTAGGAAAGGCCCTTGCATAGTAAATATGGGAGCAATGCCCCCGACCTAGAGCGCAGCCGCAGGACTCAGCCTGTGTTCGGGAAGCGCGCGCGTCTAACGCAATAAGCATCTTAGAAAATATTTGCCCCTTTTTTTGGAAAATCTGTGTTAAAATCAGTGCTTTGCAATTTTTATTTGAGAAGTATAATGAAAGCAAAGTAAAAGAAGCATTAAAGTAGTGACCTTCTTATATCATTTATGGTCAAAACTAAGATCGGGGAATTTGCAACTGAATTATAAAGTTTTTCAAGAAAGTGTGGCTAAGTGATTTTATATGTGGAAACCTAGGAAATCACTACATAACAACAACTGATTACGAGTTAATTGGCAGCACTATTTTTGTAGCAATGATAATTTGGAAAGTCTTTTTGTTAAGTTTATGCGCTATAGGATTCTCGGTACGTACAATATTGCTTTTAGTACTTATCAGTTAAAATTATTTTTGACGGAAACATTATTTATCGCTAATGGAAAGTTGAAATCACCTGAATAAAATTAAATATAAGTATAGTTGAATTATGCGTCCACGTCGTTCACTTGTACAATGTACAGTCAGCTCATGAAAATGTTGAGCATACTTAGAACCTTGTCACATCGAAATCTAAGAAATATTTAGACTGAAACGTCATAAAATTTGAAACCTCTTTAATTTGACAAAGTACTAAAGTGCTCAACATTTTCGTTGGCCCACTGTACTTGTACCTAAACTATTGCTATCATTTGCCGATGACATGCAACTCAGAGATATATGCGCACAATGTAGGGTTCCGTAGTTGTCCACCCGTTACATTATGTGGACTAAAAAGTTTGCGAACTTATATTTACTATGTTTTTGACAGAATTAACAACATTATCTAAGGTATCAATGGAAATTGTACGAAAGTTTGCTTTTGCAAAGTACATTTCTTAAGTTCGACTATTACTCGTTAACTAGTAATGTCTACTTAGCTGTGATAGTTTTCCTTTTAAATTCATCGTATATATTATACTCTTTAAATGAATTTTGTGATTTAACTTCATAATCTTTACTGTGACATTCTATTTTATTTCATATTTTGACATTGTCATTGTTCTGTAATATACCTATAATTAATTTGTATCTTCATATTACGACGATCCCTTTGTGTGAAATTTGAAAATTTATGTAATGTTTCCATTGATATATTGTATTTTATTCTATTCAATGTATTTTTGACGATCGCAATAGAGATTCTTTTAAATTGACATTAATGTAATTTATAATGAAGGCTTGATTGTGAAATAAATGAAATCTAAATCATGATTTTGTCACATGCCTAGTAGCCACCGTTTAGCTGGCAGGGGTGCCACACTTGACCATAACAAAAATTTGAATCAAAAAATGCTTTTAAAAACCTTATAATATTTTTGAAAGAGCAACGACACCCCACACGATGGGTTTTGGAAAAAAACTGCACCACCACTTTACATGTAGGGGAGGGAGGTACCCTACAAAAATTTATTTAATCATATGTCATACTCATGCCAAATTACAGCTTTCTAGTACTAACGGTTACTGAGGAAAACGGGGGACGGACGGACGGACGGACGGATATGGCGAAACTATAAGGGTTCCTTGTTTACTACGGAACCCTAAAAACCGGCCAAGGGCGTGTCGGACTTCCCACATTTAGGGTTCCGAACTAACCGCAAAATTAAGTTTTAAGTTTTAATAGGAAAAATACGGAAATTTCAAAGAATTTTTTTTTGTATCAATATATTAGTATCTTTTGGTAAAATATACGTAATTAATGAAAATTATCACCAAATTTCAAGTTCATAGGTCAATCGGAAGTTAAGTGACAGTAATAGGGTTCCGTTTGCACGCCATAGGCTACGATGTCTGTGTACCATCATGTCACGTTCGTTAATCAACTTTTGTTTAATGTTTTTTTACGTGGTTATGTTTCGCGCTACGTCATCATGTGAAATACACTGCGTTGTGCCCGCTGCCATTGTCGCATAAATCAATTGCACGATTATATAACCAGTACTATAATCACAAATTAAATAATAGCCGCCGTCATAACTTATCAAGGGCGGTAAAACAAAGAATGTCAGATCGCAGGCATTTGACCGATAAATAAATATGCGATCTGAAGTATTCTGTATTACCGCCCGTGGTATAGTTCGGACACAACTCTAAGGCTAAATTCTGTCAAACGAACGCAAGCAAAACTAGAATTAGAGCTCTAACTGTAAGGTAGATTTTTGGCCCTATACGGTTTTGTACGAACTATAAATTAGAAAATTTTATGTCACTCCCTGCCCAAAAAGCGGGATTTTCCGCGCGCGGAACGTAGTTGCCACTTTATAGCCAGGTGTGAGATAAAATAAAATAAGCTATTATTACTACTAAAAGGACGTCACAAGTAATTAAAATATTTTCCATCGAGACGATTAGTGCAATAGCTATTGGTAGGCCGTCATAAAATTTTCAAGGTCGTTGCCTACTTTTTAAAATATTTTAAATATTTGAATCAACATACAGGTGTATACAATACAATACATTACTGTATAGGTATACTGTAACAAGCTTCTTTTGCTTGATAATAGGTAGCTGAGGACGAATTACTGAAGAAAATTCAAGATGATGAAGATTATCAAGCGATTCCTAAATGCGACTGCCGTAAGTAATAGTAATTAAGAGTCACGTTACGTATGTAATAAAAATGATAGTGTGACTAGGTTTTGATCACATTTAAGTACCTAGTTACACTAGATTTAGATTCTAATTTGTGTTTCCTGAGGCTGGTGTGTAGCTTTGGGGTAGCTGCTGAATAAGTAGTGTACCTACTTAGTCGTAATTTTAAAGCGTTGTATCTAATTGCGCATAGAAAACTGTTTTTGTTTCAATGCCTCTCATTGCGTACCAGCTTCATAAACTACTATTATTCCATTTGGACGTCACTAAAGAAAATTGTTAATTTGTACAAGCTTCACGCACGTTTATAGTAAGTGTGACATTTATGTTTCATTTAAACAAACGTTTATAACCGTGACAACGCGATAAACACATACTTACATTTATAGTATTTCTATTCTATTTATTGAGATTATTAAATTTGTAGTTTTGATATTGTATTTTATACGTTTTTGTTTAGTTTCTGTACTAATATTTTATTTATACCTACGAAACTAGGGATGCACTGGCTTCGAACGGGCTGCCCTGTCCAGAATTTTTATATGATCGACTACTTAATATCTTTATATAACAATCAGTTAAAATATGGAAATGTACTTATTATAGTCAGCGCCAGCCCTAGCCCTAGATCCGAATGGGGCGAGATGGTCGTTGGGCGCCCTTTGGTTTGAAATTTTTCGACGTTGCCAGTTTGGCGCCCCTTGATATACCGCGCTTGGCGCCCATTGACATCCGGCGCCTGGGGCGGCCGCCCCATCCGCCCCACCCTTGGGCCGGCCCTGATTATAGTATACGCCTGATTCTACAGTCAATTCTGACATTCCAGTCAAAAATCAAGTGTCAGAAAAACCCTGGCAGATAAGGGGCCCCTAGTTTTTGTAGCGTAGGTAGGTATTTCTGCTAGTTGGTCACGAAACCCGTCAAACTTACTCAGTAGACATTTTTAGTATGGAAATTGGCATTTAGATTCTCGAAAACGTCAGGTTACCCTCTACATCCTGCCCTCTGTTCTAAGGTTGCGGTGAGCGCAACGAGGCTTCCCGGATCGTGGGAGGAGTGGAGACTATGGTGAATGAGTTCCCGTGGGTGGTGCGGCTGACGTACTACAAGAAGTTCTACTGCGGTGGTATCCTGATTAACGACCGATTCGTGCTCACCGCGGCACACTGTACTAAAGGGTAACAATATTTTTTAGAATAGAATAGAAGTTTATTGTCACACAACATAATGTACATGTAGACAAGCAACACTATATACACATAAATACCTTTACTAACAAAATATAAGCCCGCGCACATTACAGTGTTGCAGTGTTTTCACATCTGATATTCAGAAAAGAGTCATTATTTCCCAGGGATCAAAGTCGTACTTTTCTTCCTTCATTTGAGGGCAACAATGACTCTTTTCTTCATAGAAGGTGTGAAAAGCAGTATGTGTAGCAAAATTATTTGCAAGAGATTTCATGTACCTAAGTATATCATTAAGCCTCAGGCAGAAGAGAATTCGCAGTGCCAGACCTCCACCGCCACGCCATGTTTGTGATCACTGCGGCAGACAATGTCACGCTGCCATCGGACTTTATGGTCATCGGAAGCATTGTGGGCAGCCTCCCCGCAATACCTCACGGTGACTTCCTTTTTGGATGCTGCAACAATCACCCGCAAAGATGCTGTGGCCATTGCTCAGGAATCTCAGGATTCAATATTTCGCCCACGCCGTAAATATATAATTTTGCTCCCTTGAGACACAATCTACTATAATATAGATACGAACAGGATACGCATGATATAGTAAACACTCAGTATGATCATTGACTGGCAGATGAAAATAACTGGCTTCTTCGAAAATAGGAAGCAAGAATCTTAAATGAATAAACTAACATAATTTAAGAAGCGGCGCGTGCCTACGTATTTGTAATTATCAATTTAAACTAGGGGTCTACTCTTATTTGTTGTAGGTACATGGAAAAAACTTTCCTTTTTTTTCTAATCAAAAGTGAGCGGTGATAAGGTTTATATTGTACTATGTGTATCCAATAAAGAGGCGTAGCGTAAGCATTGTAAACTGTAATATAATCTTCCAACAATAGGTCGTAAATTTGATGTCATGACCGTGATGTATACTCGTAGTGGCACGAGTTAAACATTTTATAAAGATATTTGTTCAAAACGCCAGCTGCTCGACACAATAGTCCTTCACACCATTTCCGTGGCGGAGCGTCCATACAACTCGATTCCCACCAGCTTGCCTAATTTTCAGCCAGTCCAGTTCTTTTACTACGGCTCATGAAGAATTAAAAAGATGAATTATTTCCGGCTTCCCTAAGAATATTTTTGACGCGCCGCCACTGCTGACCATACTACTACAAAACGGGCCGGCCCGGACACGGAACGGTCTATCATCGTAGTCTCAAAGCACTGAAATTCGTCGACTCGTAATTCATATTTATCATAGTCAATCTTATGTATAAAAGTCGACACACTTTTATACTTAGATATTAACCCGCGTAGCGCACCCATCAATCAAACTATGAGTTTTGATATTTCGGAGGACTGACATCACACTAGTTAGCTCTAGTGGCGAATTAATACGTGGTAGCTCTCATTCAACTGTTGGTGATTGATTGGTGCTGACAAAATGCTGCAGTACCTAATTAAAATCTATCTTCTGTACCTAATATATGATTCCAGGCTGATGTGGTTCATGATAAAAGTAACTTTGGGCGAACACAACCGGTGCAACGAGACGACACGTCCCGAGACTCGCTTCGTGACGCAGATCATCGCCCACAACTTCACATACACCACCTTCCGGCACGACGTCGCGCTGTTGCGGCTCAACCAGCCTGTCAACATCACTGACACCATCAAACCCATCTGTTTGCCGCATAGTGACGGTATGTGAATTGTATCTGACAACCTGGCATTAGGCCTGTCTTATTTGCCACTTCGGCTCTTGCGCAGCTATGAAGTGTTGGTAGTTGGTACGTGTTATGTGGTACTGTGTAAGTTAGACGCCCTATACGGTAGAGAAGGATGGTATGATTTGAGTTTTTTATCTGTCAAACGTCGGGTTTCTTAAGTAGATCTTCTGTAGGTATTGGAAGTAGTTAAGTACCTAGTCTACTATTATTTATTCTCATCATCCTCCTAGCTTTATCCCTCCACTTGCATCCTGAAGGATACCCGGGGTCCGCTACTTAATCCCAAGATTTGACGTAGGCACTAGTTTTTACGGAAGCGACTGTCATCTGACCTTCCAACCTAAGAGAAGACTAGATTATTCCCTTATTGGGATTAGGCTTTTCAAGTGAGTCCGATTCCGATCCGATTTCCGAAGGCAAGGATATGAACTTCTTATTTATTCTGTGCATTCTTTATACTTACTATGATGTAAATTAGTGCCTCTGTACTACATATGAGCTTTCAACACTAATAAACAAGTATCCTCTAGTAGGACATAAGAGGTTTCAATAGGCACCCTCAATGTTGGTTTCGTATGGATTGGGACCCGTAATTAGGTTCCAGTCAGCTCTCATGGGTGTTCTGATCATAGTCTAAACGCTCAACCAAAAAACCTTAATACATCCAGAGCCTTTTTGAGATCACCATCTTACTTAACAGACGACACCTACGTGGGAGTGAAGGCGATAGCAGCCGGTTGGGGCTCGCTGACGGAGCAGAAGAACCACTCCTGCGTCCTCAACGAGGTGGAACTGCCCATTCTCAGCAACGACGTCTGCAAGAAGTCTAAGTACGAGGCTAGCATGATAGCTGACGACATGCTTTGTGCCGGCTTCACTGACAGGGGAATGAAGGATACTTGTCAGGTAACTTCTACACTCTAAAATTTTTTTTTCTGTGAGATGAAGAAGTTAAGTAAAAAACATGAATGGATCAAAAAATATTGTTTTACAGGGCGACAGCGGTGGACCTTTGGCAGCCGAGAGGGGTGATAAACGCTATGAGCTTTTAGGTACTTAATGAAAGGAATACTTATCAATGTTCATAATCAATTAATTAATTAGTAGAATCTTACCCCCGCATACCAAAACGATTTAATTGGTATTCCTATACTTAGCTATTGAATAGAGTTATTTCGAATAATCGAACAGAGTTTATTCATTCGTAGTTACACATTTGTGTAATAAAAAAACTGAACCAACGACTATAAGGTACGTTGTCTTTCAGAACATGTAAGCGCTCAGTTACTACTTAAAGTGAAACTATGTAGTTGTTCTGTGTTCCCAGGGGTGGTGTCGTGGGGAATCGGATGCGGGCGCACCGGATATCCCGGGGTTTATACTCGGGTTACAAAGTACTTGTACTGGATCCGGCACAACGCGCGCCAAGGGTGCTTTTGCTCTGACTAAATGTTAAGAAAAATATATCAAGACTAAATGTAAGAAATTGAACAAGAGATTGTATTATTACTTAGTGTTTTTAAATAAATGTATATTGGAACGGGTACTTTTAATTGGACCCAACAATTCCATAATAAATGAGTGTAAGTACTTGTGTGTACATAGCTACGGAAACAGGTCATAGTACCTAAAATTGTGGTAAAAAATGTTGCAATGTATGACAGAACAAATACGCACCTATTGTGCAACGTATCAGTGTGTCAAGAACTTGAAAGTTATCAACAAAATAAAGGACCCGCATATATAAAATGGAAAGTCTTTTTAACGTTTGAGTTAAAGCCTAAATTTACTTAGTTTGGCACAATTCGAGCTTGTGACTAGTTTGTTGTAATCATTTACATTCACTTGCAAAAACTAAACATGGTTTTCATATAATACCCCAGAACCTAATTCATATCTCACACGAATTAAACTATTAAGTTAAAAATGTTCATTTATCCTTTTGTATTCTGTGCATATTTTGTTCATCTTGTGGTAAGTAATTCTTAAAAAATATTCCTCGGTGAAGTGAACGTAGAATTTGTTTTATCCCGAATTATTTATATCGAGAATTAAGTAATACTATGAAATACATAATATTACTTACCTCCTCCTCTTTCAGGGGGCTCTTCATATATCCGGTGGATTGTTTGGATATGCTTTTGGATTCCAGAAGATTTGTTTATGTCGTAAGTCATGCAGTCATATTTGTTGATTTAAAATTAATTGTAGGCGATTTGGTTTTTGTCTCTTTGTTTTTTTTTGTAACCCCGAAAAAAAAGCGACTATGCAACTCACAATGCATCTTAAAAAATGGTATACGTACAAACTTAGAAAAAAACGTGTTTTGATTACTGTTTTTTTTACCCTCATTGTTGTTCTGTGTTTGATATGCATACATAATATGTCTACGAGTAGTACTTGGTGTTGCTCATGAATGCGATCCCGTGTTTTAGCATTGATGAAGTCTACGATTTTTTCAGGGTGTGGCGTCTCACACAGATACATTTCAGAATATTCTAGAAGCGGCCGTCTTCTGGGCGGTGAAACCACGAATGCCCACCAATTTCCGTGGCTTGCTGTCGTCAATGTAGCCTCTAAGACCGTGGGCGGCTCTCTGATATCAGACAGACATGTTGTTACCGCCGCGTCGCCGTTGTATGGGTGAGAACTGAGATTGTACTTTTTTTGTGCCGGGCCCAATAAAGCGAAAAGAGTGCGCGATTGGGGAGTGGCCTGGGGAAAATCCAGGGGAAACCTCCGAATTTCCCCAGGTCACTCCTAGATTGTACTATTTTATTTATCCAGGAATGATATAGGTAAGAGGGACTTCTTAGTTTATGGACACTCGACTCAACGAAACCTAATAAATGACAAGTCAAGAGACTGACTCATCGGAAGATGGTGTCGGATGTAGTCTGGCTAATGAAATATTACACACAATTTTGGCGGGAAATTCAAAAAATCTTGGGATGGTCATACTTTGTGTAGTAGGAAGTATAGTTTTGATACTAGAAAATATTTTTGATTTTCTGTGCACACGTAGTTAAGGTACCTAAAGTGAAACTGAAAATGTTAAAAGTTGGTTGATGTGCACTCAAAATCAGCTCAGCTCACATAATTTCTATCACTATGTGGAGTACAGTCAACGACAAAAACATATATTTACACTTTCTCATCATATACCATTTTAACAAGGCGGAAAAATGAATTTGTAGTGTAAATAAGACCTAGTAAAAACAAGTCAATAAAAAAAATAAAAAGAAAGAACCATTTGTACCAGGCTAATTTTTTTTTGCACAGCTATCGTTCATCGTCAAGCCATTCACGAAAATCACCATGCCATACTTTTCCGATGGGGCCAAATGGCCGCCATACCACTGCAAAAGAGATTTTTTTTTAATTTTTGCCAAACGATTTGTACCAGTATGGCGTTTGGTTTTTGGGAAAGGATATGTATGATACAATGTGACATCATATTTGCCATACTTCTAATAGTGGGAAAAAAGTGGTACCATACTTGAAATTGAAAAACTAGGATTTATGAAACGTCTAGTTCTTAGTTAGGTCAGGTAAGTAGTGTTGTGTTCCTAGAGGTGGGCAAGGTTGCCAGAGCTACCGGGTTGCACTGTGTTGAGAGCGTGGGACCTAAATTTGTCCCTTCTGCTGTCAACACAGTAAATCGTCAAATTTTATATAGGGTATATATTAAAAATGCGAACGTGCCTTCTTTGGAGTTGCGAGCGTCTATAGGCTGGCGTGTCCGTTTACCATCAGGTGGACCGTACGCTTATTTACCACCGCCGTTGTATAACAAAAACTAGTACTGAAAGTATCAAAATATTAATAGAGCACCAACCTACTACATTGTTTACATCTTGTAAACATTGCAGTTTTTCGTTATACAACGCTTCATGTCCACTTCGCACATTGTCGTAATTATTTACGGGCTTAAATAATAGTTCGCGGCCCTCGATCGGTATAGTAATTATTAATATTATTTAAAATAAACACAATAAACCCCTTATAAACCACGACCAATTTGAATGATTGACATAAATTGATAACGTGTTGACAACAGACATTTAAACAATCATAGACAATTAGTGATACAGCATGTAAATATCTGTCAGTAAATTTTGGTTAGCCAGACTCTATTATTTAATTACTTATATCAACTCATTAAAGTAGTAAAGCTTTAACTTGGGTACTTTGAATGATACTAATTAGTCCAGTTCTTGCAACGGGTTGTAATAAGTTGTTCCACTATACAGAAACACTCACTGACTCTTTATAATTTTAATATACAAATTTTCAATCACGATACAATATAAAATTCGTCGAAAGTGCCTTATTTACGATTTTCGTAGGACTGAAAAGGTTTATACCGACAAGTGGTATCGTTGGAATCAGCATCGTTTACTGATTATCAAAATGCACGTTGTCGCTTCCTAAAGTGGTGGAATGAGTTTTTATGACGTCATACATTTTATGTATGAAAAATAATAAGTTTTTGTTCACAAACCTATCGAGTGGGGTATCAAGCGAAAGGGCTCCATGAGCTGATTCCAAAAATATACCACACCATTAGATTTCGGCCAGTGGTGGCGCAAAAAATAAAGTTCATTTTCAAAACACACCAAGTTTGGTCTCTTCCTGACAGGAAACGGTTGCATGCTTTTTTTTTAATATACGCTGAACGACTTACTGTATCCTTAATATCTTAACGTAACGAAAGGAGTTCGAAAAAAAAACACTATACGTCAACTGCAGTCAGGTCTACAAAATGCTAGTTTTGCTGCTTTAAAATAAATAAATAAATAAATAAATTCATATTTTCCGAACTCCTTTCATTGCGTTTAGATATTAAGGATACAGTGAGTCGTTCAGCATAAATTTAAGAAAAATTCATTCAAGCATCTCCTGTTAGGAAGAGCCCAATCTTGGTGTGTTTTGAAAATGAATTTATTTTTTACGGCACCAGTGGCCGAAATCTAAAGATGTGGTATTTTTAGAATCAGCTCATGGAGCCCTTTCGTTTGATACCCCACTCGATATGTTTTCGAAGACGTTTTTTTAAAATTTCATACATAAAACTTATGACGTCATAAAAACTCACTCCACCACTTTAGAAAGCGACAACATGCTTTTTGATAATCAGTAGAGCATGCTGATTCCAACGATACCACTTGCTGGTATAAACCTTTTCAGTCCTACGGAAATTTCGTTTTTTCAACTTGGCCTCTCTACTAATAGGCTAAGCCATGAATCGAACGTGCGGCTCCACCAGCACGGTTAATAATTCTCTCTCTCTATTCAATAAAAATTTTAACCATGGACCTATGCGTTAAACTACATTAATGGGAATATACAATACAGACGTAAAACAATGATTCTTCATCAAAACTATTGAAGAAAAAATAAATAATGAAATGTTGTGTTTAATCATTTATAAGTAATGGTACCTAATAATATTTTGGATTCTATTTATTGATGCACCAATGATTTCAGAAAAACATTTAACGAAATGAGCGTGACACTAGGAGCTCACGACCGCTGCGGTAACGGGAGTGATCCTGTGCTAAACACCAGCGTGTCAGATGTTCTCATACATCCCGGTTTTTCAGCGACGAACCGGGATAACGATATCGCCTTGCTTAGACTTAGGCATGTGGTGCCTTTCAGTCGGTTTATTTCGCCGATTTGCTTGCCACATCACGGTTGGTATCACGTTTGTCGTTGAATTTATAAGTAAGAAGTTAAGCACTTCGTCTGAAATGTTAGTCACAACTTTCTTCCTTGCGTTTCGATCAGGGGCGCCTGAGTCTGGACAAGTAGCCTGGACAGTGGCATGGGCCGGCACTATTAGCAATGAGTCCTGCACGCCGAGAGTCGCTACACTTCCTATTCTTCCGACGAGGTCTTGTCTGAAGGGAACGAAGGAATCCCGCTTAGTGACCCCTGACAAGGGCTGCCTTGGGCCTTTGGGTGGAAATAATATTATTTGCGAGGTAGGTACACAGGTCAGAATTAGATGAAGTGTGCAAGTCGCACAACAAATGATATCAAAAAATTATCAATCATTAAATATGAAGTTTAATAAAAATAACACGTTTACATTGACAGTACTATACTTTACTAGGTACTTTTAGTCGAGACAGGGCGGGATTGATCCCGCATATTTTATGCGTGATCCCGGTACTGCATTCTCTAGCTTTAACTGACTGTTTTAATTCTGTCTCTAGTAGTGCCTGTGCCTTGGTCTGTTTTATTGTCTCGCTAGGGGTGAGAAAAGTAGAGTATACTACTCGGTTATACAGCTGTTTTTGTCTTAGGCGCGCTTGAATCCCTCACTGCACTCAGGACTCAGTCAGTCAGTCTCAATCCGCTTGGGAGTAAAATCTGGATTCCTTTGTTGGTACCTATCGCGCCCGTCACATAAAACAGTGTTTTATCCCCTTGGTGTAGATATAATCTACTATTACTTACTAGTGTTAAGTCGAGACGGGGACGTCGTTCTTTTAGAAAACTAACTGTGAATGCTTCTATTTTTTAGGCTGACGTTGGGGCCCCTGTGATGCAGCGACACCCCGGATTTTCGTTCAGACTGACTGGCGTAGTGTCTTCGTCATCCTGTGACCTCGTCACCAGCCCACTCTACACAAGGATAATAGACCACGTGGGCTGGATATACCAGCATACGCATAACGATTGTCAATGTCTTTAAATTGCCTAAATTTTTCAAGTTTTGAATAATTAGAGAAATAGTACTAGGATCACATTTTAAAAAGTAAATTAAAAACGTACAGCCAGATGTTTTCATTTCACTTTTTGTTTTATTTCATATTTACCTACAAATACTTGCTTAAACAACTAAATAAAAAACTTATTAACTAGTTTCATCAATTATTACCTCAAATTAACAATTGTAATATCATTTGTTCTGTAATAAACGCGATGTTCCGGCAAACAACTTACACTAAAATCAGAGATCGAAATATATACTATTACGCCTTAGCACTTCTGTTTCTGAGACTAGTGCCGCTGACGTTAAACAGATCCTTTTCATGGAACAGAGGCAGACCTTCGTGCCTGAGCGCGCCGCTCGGCGGCTCATACGTGACATTGTAGAATGGGTTCAGGGGGTGGAGGATGCCTGGTGCTGTAACAGCTGCTTTGGCTTTGTCATTGCCGAGTCTGCTGTGAGTGCCGTCACCAGTACGAACAATACGTTTATCCACCTGAAATTGTTATAATAATATACCTACTTAACATAGCTTACAGGTAGCTTCTGACTCATGGCTGCTGGAGCATCCCGAATAGACACTAAAAGTAAGTGATTAAGATATGTAGGTACTTAATAAATAAAACGACTTAGTTTCAAAATGTTGTAAAAAGAAGCGCAAAAAAATTGTCTTCGTGTGTCTAGGATATCTCTAATTACAAAGGATAGTGTATGTCATCCACGACGACGGACCCTATCCAAAGCGAAGCTCATACTAACTATGCGCAATTGCACAATTGTAAGGATTAGGCTGTGGAGGGGCGCGCCTTGGTGGATGTCACGCACTATGCATTTAATATAATAAATCGACGTACCAATTCTGGAGATGCAGTTTTCAAGTCGTAAGCTAGTCCTATGTCTTCGAAGAACTTAATGATTCTTGCGGATTGATTGAACTTGGATGATAATTCCGCTGCTTTGTAGTCCCAAGGGAAGGCATGGTGGTAGTTGTGCCAGCCTTCGCCAAGGCTGATGCAAGCAACAAACCACGACTCTACAGGTTGTAGGCCCCTTTAAAATAAGAATAGACCAGGTGAGTTTGTAACTCTTATATGCCGGATCTGCTCATTCTACGCAACATACTAAGCTAAGGAAAATGGAAGGAACCCGGACGGTATGTATCTTAATACCGAGTATATTTAATTTAAGACTGGCAATATCAACGCGGAAAAAATATTATCAGATGTATGAAATAGAGGTAAGGTTTTCTTTTACTTACTGATCATAAGGCCTAGTACCCCAAAGGTGGGCAGCACTGTTAACGAGCCAGGTTCCGTTCACTTGTATCATATACCGGGCGAAGTAGGAGACCAATAGGGCGTTCCACCAGGACTCCCCGAAATACCGAACGGGAACCCAGGCGGGAATGAAAATTGCTAGCAGCAAGTACAACGCGTAGTAATATCTGCAATATCGTTAGTATGATTAGCATAAGTAACGCCAAACAATTTTTTTTACAATTATGAACAATTGCCAAAAACTTACTTCTTCTGGTACATGACCATCCAGTCAGCTTCCAGATCACTCATGTCAATCTTTCTGCCAAGTTCAATGACGTAAGGGTGTTTCCTGCTCAACAGCCAGCCGATGTGGCTGAAGAAGAATCCGCGCTTGGAGTTGTGAGGGTCGGCGTCGGTGTCGGAGTAACGGTGGTGGAGGCGGTGGTCGCGCACCCAAATGAACATCGAATTCTGAAACATTAAAAAACCACATCAGTCTTAAAAGCTCACAGCTCACCAAAGTATTAACTCAAAAAAATCAAGCAAGCTCAAGAACCTATTACTTTTACGCAAAAATGGTTTACGTAACCTACAATGGTCATTTTAGTTATGGTCAAATAATACGTTGCTGTAAGGAATCGGTCTGGTATGCGGCTTTCTTTAAAACATATTAAGCTGTAAATTCTTATATCTTTAAACGAGCAATTCATTTATTTCGGGGATCTCGGAAACGGCTCCAACGATTTTGATGAAATTTGGTATGTGGGGGATTTCGGTGACGAGCAATCGATCTAGCGAGGTCTCATGACCGGGAAAACGCCGAGCAAAGCTCGGTCGCCCAGATATTATATATTTAACTCTTACTTGTCCAGCAACGGTCTGTGCCAAAATGAGAATCGCTCTAAGGAATGGTTTGGCCTTAAAAGATTTATGTGTGTAGAGTCTATGGGCGCCAATCGTAACTCCTTCAGTGCTGAAGTATCCCAAGAAGAACGCTGAAAATATATATTTTGGAATTAATTGATACATTTAAACGCAATTATGTTTCATTTTGTATACAAAATACACTCCAAGTCTTCCCGGAACTTATCCGATTTAAAAACTGTTATTGTGTTCAATTAGGTAATAATTTCATGAAATTAATGAGAAGAGAATTAAAATAGAAATTCACCAATAAAGATAATAGTGTACGTAGAGTATCGATAATTAGAAATAAGTCGAAATAAGATTTTTTTTCCATTTGATGCCATGTATACCAACTTACACCATAATGTAGTTTGTAAGGTTACGCCTCCAGTTACCAGAACAATAATACCCCACACAGCAAAAATATGTAATATCAGGAATCCAATTGCGTTCTTCCAAACTATTTCGTGCTTATATGAAAAATCTGTGCCGATGGTTTTAGGAAGAGACTTCTCTTCAGAATCGTTCTTTATATCGTTGTAGCTGTCTATTAATTCTTCAACCCTTGAGAATATTTCTTTGTCAGATTTCGGTGCAGATATGTAATTATCAGAATTAGTCATTTTCAATATTTCGGACCCAGTCATTTTCAATAATTTGAAGCAAATTTTCGAACGATATTTTTAATAAAACTGTCGGTGCTTGAATGCTGTTGTACCTTATAGTTGGTAGTGACAATTATGCATCACGCGCGAGTTTAAATATTAGTATAAGTTGTGCAAGCCCACATTAGAACTTGAACTACGGTGGCAAGGTGAATAAACTAAACAAAAGACAATTGATTAAGTGAACTTGGCCACATTAAACACCTACCAAATTAGTTCAACTAGAATTTATAAGTATTTATATTTGTAAGCCTGTTACACAAATTTACCTTTACTATTTGATCAAGATTACTTAACCCAATTTCTCTCGTTAGTAACATATACAATACGCATTTTATAGCACTTTGGTGTCTCTATATAAACAATAACTTAAAATATTATTAGCATGCAATTTGAATTTTATACGATTATCACGATTTTCAGTTCCGGTGTCCTAATTCCCATAGCTTGTTTACCCAAAACAGCCGATTTCGGGGCACGGGAATTGAGAAGGTTCACTTATTTTGTTAACACGTTCGCTGCGATGCGAGACCGAAACTAGCGTTTTTTTATACGGTGCGTTACAAGATTCAAAGATTCGAGAGATTCAAAGATTTATTTGCTCATCATACATGTTATATATAAGATGTTAAAAATATAAGAAAGTCCAGTGCATTCAGCCTGCATGCAGGCGTGCAATAGTAGATTGTTAACCAAGGGCTGAAAGCCATCCATTTCTGCCGAGATATTTTGGCGCTCGAACGAAGTGAGAGCGCCAATAGTTCGAGGCTGAAATGGGTGGTTTCACCCGAGTTAAACACTCTGCTTTTCATTTCGAATACGAGGAAAGTAAAATATTAAAAAATAAATAAATATTTGTGGACAAAGTTACACTAAAATCGACCTAGTCCCAAACCAAGCAAAGCTTGTACTAACGCGACGATATACATACATGGATAAATGCATACTAGAATACACAGATAACAAACACCCACAACAATTATACGTGTTCATCACACAAATAAATGCCCTGACCGGGAATCGAAACCGGGACCTCCAGCTTCATAGACAAAAAAAAAATCAAATATATGCACATTTTCGTTTCATTTTTCACAGAAGACAAGATGTAAAACACTATATTGACATGATCTAAAAATTAGGAACTGTGTTACCTATTTGCAACGCGAAACACTGTTAAATCCAAATGCACAAACATTTTCTGAATCAGTGAAAAAACATTTTGGCGGGAACTGTTGACTGACGTTAATGGTGTTTGTGTATGGACCATTTTATTTCATTTATTTTTAATAAAAAAATTATCGGCTTACGCTCACACTAATTAAACTCGATATCAAATAATAATACCTACTGAACGAGATGGTCATATACAACTTTATATAAGAGCGACAGAGAGAGACATATGATTTGTTGTCCTTGTCATAATTTCCCTTTTTTTATCTGCCACAAACTATTGATATTACTTTCGACTGTGGCAAAAAATAACAAACAAATTAAGGAGGTTGTTTATGGTAAGCAGTCAGGCATTTGAACAAGTATAGGATCTCTGAAGAATCTGTACTATGTGGCTGTATAGGTTAGTGCCGCTGCCCAATTTAACTCCGATTCACCATACAATTTTTTTTAATACTTTTCTGCTCTAGAGCAGAAATGGACCACTTTCAGCACGCTACTTAGATGAACAATGACCCACTTTCAGAGTATGAGAAATGAAAACATTTTTGTAGGAGCGACATAATAATTACAATAATAATAATTAAATATATCCACATAATTAGCAAATTTTACGGAACAATGTCAAGGTAGTCAAAATTCAAAATTATAATAATGATATTAGATAATAATAGTCAGGAAATAATAATAATTTAAATATATTTGTTCATTAAAATATTGATTCTAATAATTGTTTGCGTAAATAATTACAATTGAGACTAATTAATTTAAATATAGGTACCTACGAGTACCTACATAATACTCATCATGTGTTTGCCAATAAATTTCGTTACAAACTTTGAACTGGTTTACCTCACGCTTGGATAGGTACCTATAGGTTTTCCCAAGTTTGTTCGGTTTTTTACACGACTGCAAAATGAAGCATTTGAAGAGACGATTCCATAAATATACTCACCGGCAGAAAATTTGTCCCAAATTAGGAAAATGCATTTTTATATATTAAACATTATTTAATTTATTCAATTTATAGTTTGAAATCAAAAAAGTTTTTGGGCCAAATTTTCTGCCGGTGACTGTATATATAATGCGTATGTGTTTCAAGCAATAAAAGTTCGAAATAAAATAATAATTATAAAAATTAAAAACACGACTGCACTAAAAAGATAATAGTAGTTTATGCAACTGGTACATAATGAGGGGCATTTTTAATGCCTAATTATGTACAGTTGCATACATTACTTTATCTACACACATATTATAATTACTCTAAGATGGGTTCAGAAACCGTAGTAAATAAATACAATAATTGTGTTAATACAACCTTTTGAACGAACATAACCTTCCATCTCACTCAAATTCTCACCGGACACGGCTACCACAAGTCCTACTTGCACCGTTTCAAAATTACCGCCGACGACCGGTGCCCATGTGACGACAGCAGCTCACAAACAATAGATCACCTTCTGAAACAGTGCCCAAAATTCAACAACCCCAGACTCAACCACGAACTCACCTGTCATAATCTACAAATTGAACCATACAATTTGCAAGACCTCATTAGAAAAGAAACCACAATAGTCTCATTTTGCAAGCTTTCCACCACCATCATAAACAGTCTTAAAAAGTTTAACGGAACATAGTTCGACCCACAGTTCACCCACCATTGCATCGATCTCATCAACCTCATTTCCTCACATGAATAGAATCACACATATATTAGAAATCGTTCAATAAATAATTCATAGGAATCGTGAATTCAGCCGCCCGTATCCTTCGCGGGGACTGTTTTCTTAAAACACAGTATTAAAAAAAAAAAAAAAAAAAAAATACAACCTTTTTTGCACGGTTGCGGAAATATCGAAATCAGAACTGGCAACAGATACCTGAATGTTATTTTAAAAAGTAAAGAGTCCTTATTCTGATGTGATCATGTCGTTCTAGCTCAAATTTCGTGCGATATATACTAAAAAAACATCGAGCTGACATTTCGCATCGACTGAATTTGAATTTTCAGTGATACTAGAATAGGGACATGTCAACTTTGACATTTAAATTTTGACAGTTTTGTTTGACGTAATATTTTAACATCATATATGAGATTAAAATGAAATATTTTATTACTGCTGTAGCCTTAGCCACAGATAACAAAATTGCCATAAATTCATTGAATGTTGAAATGAGAGTCATTTTCTACGGTTTCCGAACGCATATTAGAGGATTTATGATATGTGTGTAGATAAAAACAAGTTTCCTAATAAAGGACTCAAGGAAATATATTTATGGCAGTCGGGGGACCTACTACAAACAACTAAAACCAAAATATTAGGCCCCACGACTGCAAACAAAATATATTTCCTTGAGTTCTTTATTAGGAAACTTGTTTTTATCTTTTTAGTGCAGTCTTGTTTTTAATTTTTATAATTATTATTTTTATTTTATTTAATTCTCCAAATGATTTAACTAATATTTAGCATTCTAGAATGAGAATATTCTCGGCGATTTTCAAATGTGTACGCACATTGGAAAATGTTATTAATTTATTCAGGACTAGTTTTTATTTCCGCGACTTCGTCCGCATGGAACTCTTTTATGGCGATAGAATTTAATTGCTATTTTTAATATCAGGCGCTTACCTAGTTATCGCTCTTCCATACAAAATTCCACTCCCTTAAGGGATGATTTCCGGGATAAAAAGTATCCTATGTCCTTCCCCGGGACTCAAACTATCTCCATGCCAAATTTCATCTAATTGGTCGCTTTTATACTTTACCGTGGACGTGCACGTCCACGATATTCTCTATGGTTTCATTCCTAATTAGTCTACTCTATAGTCTATGGGCTATTTATGAATGAAACCATAGAGAATATCGTGGACGTGCTCGTTCACGGTAAAATACAAAAGCAACCAATCGGTTCAGTGGTTTAATCGTGAAGAGGTAACAGACAGACAGACAGAAAGATAAACATACTTTGGCATTTATAATATTAGTATATGTATTTCGTTAAAGGAATGAATCTAGCGAATAAAATCACAAATACTACGCCAAAGCCTTACATCATTTGAAATTTTAATTAAAATTTAGGTAGTTTCCTCCATTTTATTGCTAAATCGTTTGCAACGATGCTGATCTGGCCAAATTGCCCGTCAAACACAAACGTGGCTAAAAATGTTTTCCTATTTATTATTTGTTATTTTCTTCTCTATGGACTTAGTAAGTTAAATACTATACTATGTTTTGAGACACGTCCAAAATAAGTTGTACATAAGATAACTGATTCGTATTTTTCTTGTAGACTTACGGGCAGAGAATCAACTCTTCATGTGGTAAGAATAGAAAATCAATTTAGTTTGTAAATCTTTTTCGCCGTGAAAAACTTGTTAATCTATTGTTACTTAACCCTTAGGGGGTTAAACGGGGGTGATCATTTTGAATGGAGAACAAAATTATTTTTTAGATCAAAATTTTAAACTTCCCTATTCGACTTAAGAAAAAAATTTCAGCATTTTTCAAAGTTCGCCCTTTGAAGGGGCGAAAAAGGGGTTCAAAGTTTGTAGAGGTAACAAATATTTTTTAAAGGAGAAACTTGAAACTACGTTTTTAGACCTAGCATTCATTTATAAAAAAACTAATTTTAGCGTTTCAGAAAATTCACTCTGACCGGGTGAAAAAGGGAATTCAAAATTATTATGGGCAACCTCTTTTTGTTTTCATTCTTGGCGTTTGGACTCTAAGTTAAAACATTAAAAACTGGACTACCCGTGCGAAGCAGGGGCGGGTCGTTAGTCCTGTATATTTTGCAAGTAGAAGCTTAGCTGTCGACTTTATTCAGTTTGTCTTTCAATACTTTATCCCCTTCGGCCGCCTATGAAATGTGGGTTTCGAAACTGGTTACGATACAGGCTTTTATTGTACTTTTACGTAACTGGTTTCGATGAAGTAATTAATGAGATATCATTTATATATTATTACAAATAATTTTTGATCACGTTTACCCTGTAGAATTGAACAGAATTTCTCCTTCCTAATTGTATAATTTAATCGCCTCTAATACGCCGTACAAAAAAAACCGCCAAGTACGAGTCGGACTCGCGCACGAAGGGTTCCGTGCCATTATCTATAAAAACGGCAAAAAAATCACGTTTGTTGTATGGGAGCCCCCTTAAATATTTATTATTATTATTATTCTTCTGTTTTTTTAGTATTTGTTGTTATAGCGGCAACCGAAATACATCATCTGTGAAAATTTCAACTGTCTAACTATCACGGTTCATGAGATACAGTCCGGTGACAGACAGACAAATAAATAAATAATAAATAAAATAATAATAAATAGACAGACAGACGGACACACGGACAGCGGAGTCTTAGTAATAGGGTCCCGTTTTCCCCTTTGGGTACGAAACCCTATAAAGAACACACAAGTAAGTCGCAAGTGTGGCAAGTCGTCCTCGTTAGTAAGTAGAAATTATTGAAAATGTCCGACATTTTATAAAACTTGTCATTGGACTTTGAATCTTCACGCTTGGATAGTAAAGTCGCTTTTTGAACGGCCTAATTTGATACAACTCGGACAGTTTAAATAATTTTAAGTATAATGTTAGTTACAAGCCCATTTCCCATCTTTGAAAACAGAATGCGGCATCTCGGGCTCAAACCGTCGCATTGTCGGCGGTACCACGGCCCAGCCACACCAGTATCCCTGGCTGGTGGCGCTCATGCTGGGCTCCAAACTGCACTGCGGCGGCGCCATCATCTCCGACCTCCATATCCTTACAGCTGGCCATTGCATTACGTTTGGGTAACAACACACACAAATATAACAATTTAACATGCACAAATATGCAGCCAGGAAAGGCGTATAAGGTACCTTTTTTATTACGACGATGGCAAACAAGCGCACGATCCACCTGATGGTAAGTGGACACCGCACCCTATAGACGCCCGCAACTCGAAAGCGACTCTTTATAAAATGAGGATTAACTGTGTTGACAGCAGACGGGACAAGTTTAGGTCCCTCGCTCTCAACACAGTGCATCCTCGGGAGCTCTGGCAACCTTGCTCATCTCCAGAAATACAACACTACATACCTGTATATTAAATAATGTTATTATGGTTGTGGTCTTCTGCAAGGCGGAGGTATTACCCCAGTTAGGGTGCTCCAAATTCGAACAGGATGACATTTTGCAGTGCCGTACCTTTCCTATACTGACTATCAATCAATAAGGTAAGGATAAGGTAGACTAATAATAACCAGGACCGTGATGAAGGCACGCAAGAGGGATAGTTGTGATTTTGGGTAGCCCTAGGTCCAGCTGTAAGTAAAAAATAGCTCACATTATGTTGAACACGCATTGTACGGATTAAGCGGGTATTACCTGTCCTGAATCAGGCGTCCTAACTAGTGGAGGGGAGTTGAAGCTTCTCGCTCTAACGTATAGGTCGGAACCCTTCTAAGTGTCCTGAATTCAGGACAGTGTAATACCCGCTTTACGGATGTGGCTAAGCCTAGTCGTCCTCTTTAGTAATGTTAGTTACATGCGCATCATAATAAAACCCCAAATTTTTCAAACTAAAATATGCTTATACATGTATGCCTATTGTATTCAAGAAATTGGTCTACCACTTTTGAGCATACAAATAATTGTCAATGAAAAGTGTTAGACCGTTTTCTTAGCTGACTGTACAATACGCAGAAATTTATGGACACCTCTTTATTGCCAAACGTTGCATTGAATTTGGTTTGAAGGAGTTTTAGAACCGAAATTTAAATAAAATATTTTAACTGACTCACTATTGTTTAAGGATGTTGAAGCCTTATTACACTGCCCGAAATAATAATTATAAAAGTTAAAAACACGACTGCACTAAAAAGTTACAAACAAGTTTCCTAATAAAGAACTCAAGGAAATAGGTATATTTTGTTTGCAGCCGTGGGACCTAATATTTTGGTTTTACTTGTGTGTAGTAGGTCCCCCGACTGCAAACAAAATATATTTCCTTGAGTTCTTTATTAAAAAACTTGTTTGTATCTTTTTAGTGCAGTCGTGTTTTTAATTTTTATAATTATTATTTTATTTCGAACTTTTTTTAGTTGAAACACATACATTATATATATTTTTGGAATCGTCTCTTGAAATGCTTCATTTTGATACATGAAACCTGAAAACATTACACACCTTTTTTGGGCAGTCGTGTAAAAAAAGAGTAATGTTTTCAGATTTCATGTAGGTATGTGAATTTTTTTGTTTCCCCAGAACTTCTCAACGCCTTAACCGATCTAGATGTGTGAGGTATACCTAGTTGGAATCCTTACATCATCCCGGGTGACATAGGATGACGTTGCAATAAAATCAATATGGCGGACTGTAAACTCCATTTTAAGTGTTCCGTAAAAAAAAATTTTTTCCATCCTAGCAAGTGAGGTATCAAAATGAAGCATTTGAACAGACGATTTAAAAAAAATATATAAATGTGTTTCAAGCAAAAAAAAAGTTCGAAATATAATAATAATTATAAAAATTAAAAACACGACTGCACTAAAAAGATACAAACAAGTTTTTTAATAAAGAACTCAAGGAAATATATTTTGTTTGCAGTCGGGGGACCTACTACACACAAGTAAAACCAAAATATTAGGTCCCACGACTGCAAACAAAATATACCTATTTCCTTGAGTTCTTTATTAGGAAACTTGTTTGTACCTTTTTAGTGCAGTCGTGTTTTTAACTTTTATAATTATTATTTCGGGCAATGTAATAAGGCTTCAACATCCTTAAACAATAGTGAGTCAGTTAAAATATTAATAATAAATATATTTAAAATTAAAAACACGACTGCACTAAAAAGATAAAAACAGGTTTCCTAATAAAGAACTCAAGTAAATATATTTTATGTCACACCTGGCCATAAAGCGGCCATTATCGCACGCTCCGCGCGCGAAAAAACCCACTTCCTGGCCAGGGGGTGACATAAAATTTTGTACTTACCACGGGCGATAATAAAGAAAGCCTCAGATCGCATATTTATCGCCCTTGCCTTCGGCTCGGGCGTAAAATAGCTGCGATCTGAGACATTCTTTGTTTTATCGCCCTTGGTAAGTAATGTACTATTGTTTGCAGTCGGGTAATATAATAGTTACTACAACATACAAGTAAAACCAAAATATTAGGTCCCACGACTGCAAAAAAAAATATTTCCTTAAGTTCTTTATTAGGAAACTTGTTTGTATCTTTTTAGTGCAGTCGTTTTCGGGTTGAGTAAACAGTGATCGGGTTTCAGCGTATTATTTCTTTTACCGACTCTTGTGAGTATTAACTGTTATTTAATATTCTTTCCAGTGTTCATTATCGAGACCTGAAAGTACACGTAGGAATGCACGATCGTTTGGACAACACGTTCGAAGTTAGGAGAGTAGTCAATGGTGTCAAACATCCTAGCTTTACCTCAAATGCTGTGAGAGATATCAACGATCTGGCAGTGCTAACTCTTGACAAGAGAGTTAAGTTCGACGATACAGTTCGGCCTATCTGTTTGCCGGATGAAGGTACTTACTCAATAGATTTACGAAAAACGAAGGCCAAATTATTATAAAGATATTTAAAATTCGTGTTCCTAGGTGTCAATTAAGTATAGTCTTGCCACAATTGTGTTTTAGTAGAAGCTGTAAGCATAAACTAATCCATTTTTTCGGGTTGACAATGCTACTCGTAACATTACAAAGATATATTCACGTAGGATGATTTTAACTACCTACATTCTAATGCCACCAATGACCTATTTAGATTTATTTTTTCGGAACCTATCAGCATTTCTTTAAAGCTGTTTAAAAGTTCTTTAAAAGCTGAGTAATTAAAAACCAAAGTTAGTTATTGTATTTGTTATTCTCGTACAATATTTATTTTATGTTTTAGGTATGGCCTAAGTCTGGGTGCGCATCCGCCCCTGCCCTCTCAAATATACCTTTCATTAAATATTTTTATATCGCACTTTAAATTTGTTTACTGTTTTTATTTTTTAGTTTTTCTGCAATTGTCAAAGGTAGGTTGTTTACTAGTTTGGGGAGAATAGGATGCACTTCCAGAATCTTCTTCCATACTCATTACATTGCTTGGGAACACGATACTCCATTTGTTCCTAAACTTATCATATTTTCAAAAACAAATTTTTGCAGAAATGAATTTCGACAATATTCCCCTAACTGTTGCTGGATGGGGCAAGATAAGACAAGGAGCATTGACATCTTCGAGACATTTACTGGAGACCAAAGTGAAGACAGTGTCAGAAGATAAATGTAAGAAGACGCAAATTTATAAAGACAACCTCGTCGGCAAAACGATGATGTGCGCCTACGCTTACGGAAAAGATGCTTGCCAGGTAATTATTCTCAGCGGTCTTTTTTTATCTCATTTACTGTAGGCTGTTAAATTGGTAACACCGGTATCGTAAAATTCAAGCAGGATATTGAGTCACATAGTAGTCATAAGTGCAATAGCCACAACCATAAGCCTGTTTGCTAGTAACCTTTTCGTTATAATAAAATAATTACTATACTATATGCTGTGTGCCTTGCTTAAGTAGTGTTCTTATGTGTAGAGATTTTTTTACCGTCTGGCTCAATTGGTGTTGTATGTAAAGATTGTCAAGTGTGCATTCATATGTCATTTCATCCCACAGGGTGATAGTGGCGGACCACTATTTTCTACACATTCATCAACTGGAAACAGGAAGTGGTATCATGTCGGTCAGTTTATATTTACTAACCGTATATTTGTAATTGAGTCCAATTTAAATACCTATGGTTGTCGTAATATATTTCCACCGATTCGTCTTGTATGCCATAAAACCAATTGGTAGGTACCTACAAATTTTATTTTGTGTTTGTCACGTGGATTGACTTAATTTTGTTCCGGAATATGTACGCCTAATTATCATTTAAGTTGTACCTAGGTATCCTAATGCTATCTGCCAGCTACCTTCCCAAAACATTGTCATTTGATACCAACATCACACTTTTTGCGTGATAATGTTCTTATTCATGAACCAATTTAAGTCCAATCAATATTACTTAGAAATACTCCCGAACACATCAATCGGACTCTACATTTCGCATTGTGATCAAAATGTGTTGGATGTACTGTAGGTAGATATTGACATCAAAATTGCGAAGCATGGTGTAGTTCTGGTTTTTATATGTTTTATGGACCAGTTAGGGTAGTGTGTATCCAAATTGGGACTTTTACACTTAATGTTCTAAAACTTAAACATATTTCGACAACAACAACTTAATTAAATTTGCAACGAATTAACCGCAACCGAAAATCTACAAGCTCTCCAGGGACCTAGTTTCAGCCAGGAGAAAGGCCATTCTAAGATAATCCATTTTATGTTCATTTCGGAGCAATTATCTCAGAATTCACTATATCTTATATTTTTAGAAAATTTGAACTCATTTTTGATGACCTATCGATTGGCGCTTTGTGTTGATATCTACGTAAAACGATTTTTTTTTGTCTTTCAGTTACATGTACTGAAACATGTTAGATTACTAATTTGACTACATAGTTACGAGATGAAACTATGAGTTCTGTTGCCAAATGTAGGCCAAAATTGAACCCTTATGATTTCGTCATATGTTTCTGTCTCTGTGCGTATATCACAGGTATTTTACTCAAAAAATATAAGATTTATTAGAGTCAAATTTGTGACATAAATGTATTATACGCCGTGATCAAAAAATGAACAGTTTATGAGTTTACAATACAATACAATACAATACAAATACTCTTTATTGTACACCTCACACAAATGGATCAGTTACATATAGAAACAATACAGCAGCATGTAGGTAAAGGTAGACAACAGGCGGCCTTATCGCTAAAGAGCGATCTCTTCCAGACAACCTTTAGGTAGCGGAAAAAATGAACATTAATTTAAAAAATAAATAAATTAAGTGAAAAAAGTCCGCAATTTTTCGCGTGTTGCTCAGCAAGCTGCAGTTTTTCGATGTTGCAACTTGCAAAGCTGAATACACATATAACCCTAACTGATCCATAAAACATAATCAAAAAGCAGAACTTCATCATGCTTTGCGTGATGCGTGCTACTGCGTTACTGATTACTGAGGGCGTGAAAATGAAAGCGACCCCTCGTAATAAAATGATATCTGTTGATACCATATTGGAATGCAATATGTCATGTCAAATATTACATTTGGTACAGTCTGCCTATTATAGTCGATGTTCATGACGGTATTGAATCGAATCCTTCAATGTTTTAGGTATCGTGTCGTGGGGTATTGATTGTGCAATGCCGGATTATCCAGGTACATATTACGTATATTAAATACTTTTGTTATTCGAAGATCTATTAGCATTAGTATAGAACGCTACTTTGGTATATACAAAAACCAATAGTGAAATTACCAATTCCTCATTCTCAGTAATTATAGGTATGATATTTGTCACTATCTTTTTACAGGTGTCTACACCGTTGTTTCGAAGTACATCAGCTGGATCCATAATGAAAGCAAGGACGGGCAATATTGTGTATAATAAAATAAATGATGTTGTAAGTATGTATATAACACTAAAAATATTATGGAGAACTTCAACAAATCAGCAAAAAGAAGAATAAAATTTTATATAATAAAAGCCTGTTCCATTTTGCCTTTCATTGTTTTTTCCTTGTGGATAATAATCGCTAGTGATCTAGTGTCCTATAATCAGAACTACCTAGGAACTAGTCTTGCCTTAGTTCATTTAAAAAGTCACTAAAGTGGCAAGTCTCTGAATTTAATCAATGCAAGGAAACGTTTTATTATTTTCATGTTTTGTGATAACATGCGTGAAATGTGATGATAAGAAAATATTTTACTCTTAAAACAGCATTAAAATTTCTATTCGGCCAGTCACACGTTTTGCAACAAGGCAAGCACTCAAAGATTATTGTTGTTCTGTGAAATATAATTGTATATATCAATTTGTTTATAAAAGGTGACAGTGTATTAGAACAGCTTTGAATCGGTTATAGCGATTCTAATTTACGATTTGTGGCATGGTGAATTTACAAGGATATTATCGCGTGCCTAATTTGTTCGTGGTGCATGAATAAGTACGAAAGACGAGTGGAAACAGTGCTGTTCGTGGCGCAAACTGAGTGGTGACACAGATACGTTATGTTTCAAGTATTATTTAGTGCGCTGATTCTTTTTGGGCTTATTAAGGTTGAAAAACTGCAATTTTTTTATTTGTTAATTACCAGGAGAACAATTTTCACAATTTTACTTTAATATTTTAGGTCGTGCCATCATACGAACTACAGTGTGGTGAGACGTAATGAAAATAACTTTATTTTACTTAAGTTATAACATGTCTCACGAAAGTTTAAATTCAAGTAATGAAAATAATATTTTAACTTTTTATTTATTACCTTTTTCATCGCTTTCTTTCGTCAAAGCTAGCATTACCGACAGGCATAGGTAGTTACTTACTTAATTTTGAATTATAAATCACTCACCCACCCAATACCACGTCAAACATCAGATTTGTGAAATTAAACAAATCTTGATTAAATTAGGTATTTTTAATTTAAAATTTACTCGCCCCACATTTTATTAAATAATTGATTAAACTAATTCGGTAAATAGATTTAATACGTTTTATGTTTTCATTGAATAATTTAGAGTAATTTTACAAGCAATTAGTACGGATGAGAGTGATGGTAATATTTTTTTAGTTTAGTCGAGTGTAAAAATGTTATTGTGACTCCAATAGGTATTTGTTTCAAAATACTATGGTTACACACTGTTGCAACAAATCTTTCGATAATTAGATTAGGTAAGAGGAATTTTAATTCATTCATACGCGGCGCATTTAAAGCACAACATAGCTGAACAAAACATACAAAAAATAATTAATGTTAATAACTACGGCAAACAAATGTCCAGTTTCACTCCAACGAGGCATCAAGTCTTACGAGTATATAGATTCCATAACATGCATTTATAACAATACAAGAAAAGATAATAAATTATTTCGCATAAAATCTAAGTAAAATACCTAAAAGTGACATATAAACGCATAGATTGAAACAAAAAGATACCTTATCAAGAGGTTTACAGTAAAACTTTAACTTTATGAATTTTGTTTTTCCATACTTACCTATATTTTTCATTTCTCTATTCATATTAGTTTTATTATACCCTAGGTACTTTCAATTGTTTGAACAAAATGATGTAACATGTTAACGCGTAGAGAATATAGAGCGCGCCATCCACGACGACGCGCCCCTCCACAGTGAATCTCATACTAATCTGTGCGCAGTTGTACGGCTTGGGCTGTGGAGGGGCGCGCCTTCGTGGATGGCGCGCACTAAATATAATCGTGGACTAGAATACAATTTATTTCAGAATGTGGCGTACCTTCGGACACGGTGGTGTCCATGCGAATCGTGGGCGGAAGGCGGGCGGAGCCTTACTCTTTCCCATGGACGGTGGCCATTATCAAGAGTGATAGGATGCATTGCGGAGGAGCTATTATTACAGACAGACACGTGCTTAGTGCAGGGCACTGCTTCAAATGGTGAGAACCTCATTCACCAATTGAGTATTATTGTATAGTATTTTGGTCCAAAAATAACAACACTAAGAAGTCCGAATGTTACGGTGACTATCTCCCTTTATGGCTTTAGGCTCGATTACTTCACCAGGCTTCAGAGTCTCTTGAGTCATGCATTAGGCGTCATTTTTATATATATATTACACCTCGTATCGTATCGTAGCGATTTCTACACACACATTGACAACCCGTGAAAGTAGTTTTAGAGGGAAGCTGGAAAGTGTTCGGAACTTAATGAAAATTCAGACATTTCCTGTCCCCACACAGGTCCTCGAGGTGGAAAACTTAGAATAGTCTTCCTAGTGTACTCCCAAATAACCCCATAAAATTCCATTAAGTTCCGAGCACTTTCCAGGCAGAAAGTACATAATAGCTAGATTACCATAAAGATGTTCCTATCTGATATTGCATTCAGGGACGACCCAAAAGAAATGCACGTCCTCATTGGCCTTGACAATTTGGATGACTTGTCGAAAGTAGAGAAGAGGAATTTGACACACGTGTCAATCCATGAGAACTTCACATCAACCGCCGTAAGGGACGAGAACGACATAGCGATCGCCACCCTCAGCTCGCCAGTGTCGTTTGGACCGACTATCGTACCCATATGCTTGCCTAAATCAGGTAAAAAGTATTACTCTCACAGATCTCTTAAATTGACAGGTACATTTTCATTCCGACCGCCCTGTTAGTGCGTATCCCGCTCCAGTCAGCAAGCACTCATTTAAATTTAAATGTAGGCCTACAGTAAAGAAGCGGTACTGACTCGACTGACAATTGGCGCTGACAGTTGATAGCTTTCTGATATCATACCGCCTCCGCACCGAGAAGTCAGGAAGTGGCCTAACGGTTACAAAATGCCAGCTGCCAAATTGTCAGATGTATGGAAATTCAGATTGGCATGACCTTTCGATAACCGTGGCTCTCTGGGTAGCCGTTGGGTTTTGAAACTAACATACATGTCAAATTTCGATATATATAAAGGTTTCAAATCCTTGGGCCGCCAGCGGGCATCGAAAGGATTGGTGGTAAATACGTTGAGGTGTTTTTATTCACAGGGCAAGATTTCAGTAAACAAGTCGGTACCATAGTCGGATGGGGGCGTATTGCACCAGATGCTTCGGCGTCAAGAGTTCTCCTAAAGGCTTCACTTAAGATACTGACTGACGATGAGTGTATGCACTCAAAGCTAGCGCAACATCTGAAGCCGACCATGATGTGCGCTTTCTCCAAGGGAAAGGATGGATGCCAGGTGTGTACTTAATAAGCTGAATCAACAGTTACCTATATATTGCAGGGAAATATTTTGGAACAGATAATTATATATTATATAGTCCTAGAACCTAGTGTGCAAAGCAAATAGATGACAACAATTTAATTTAAAAGGTTTGTTTTATCGGGTCTTACGCGATATTTATGTATATTACCTTTTTTACCGACGTTTCGATACGGGTTTCACCGGCCGTGGTCGCGGATATGACTGTCGTCTCAGCAAGTTGTCAACGGAGATATGGGTACATAACAATACAATTTTCCCTGCCCAGCTAGCATGATAGATTATACCTTCACGAATTATGACCGAACTGTACTATAGGACGGTGGGTATGGTATGAGCTATCGTAATAGCTAGGCTGATGTGAAATATTTTACTTACGCCGAGTTTATTATATGTACGGCGGTTCTTCTAGAGGCAGAGATTTATTTTACGAACCGGTGGTGTTTTGAAGAAAAAATAACGGACTTTGATTTAAGTACTTACATTTCAGGGTGACAGCGGTGGGCCATTTCTGGTATTTGAGCCTTCTGGACGATACGTACAAGCAGGTAAGCTGAATTATACTTTTATATTTGGTTTTAAGGTAGGTACAACTTATATGACACAAAACAATTGAACACTAAAGTAGATTTTTTTATTAGCCAACGTAAACTGACGTTTAGGTACTGGCGCACATCTGACGTGAATGTTCCTGGTTAAAATACAGTATTTCTTATGATGAATTAAAGCTACCGCATATCACCGGTTAATATGTAGGTATTTTCAAGTAAACTATTATGAAATAATGTCTAAATAACGAAATATTCAATTTTCGCTTTCTATGCATAAGTTTAGCCTTACAAAAAACACTTTCTGAGCATACCTACGCATTTTAATAGTAGATTGTTTGACAAGGGTCTAAAGTAAGCCATCAAGAAAAAATCATTTCAAGGCAGCGGCAAGTTAGGCCACAAAATGATAAACATAAAAAAGTTAAATGTTTTTTTTTCAGGCGTTGTATCTTGGGGGATTGGATGTGCCGATCCACGATACCCAGGTAATTAACAACATTTTTCAGACTCCTTCATTTTGTTTAGGTACTTTACTTACCTAAGTATTTATGAGAAACGTATTTTTTATTTTGTTATATTTTCAGTGAATCCCCCTTAATATTTTTTCATCACACTTGCTCGAAAACGGTGTCATTGCACGCAGGCGTATAGAGCAGTTTTAGCTGATTTACCTCCCACGGGAGTTATGGTTTAGTTTTAAAATATAGAACACACTCGTATCGCACGTCATTTCTGACTAGGTATGGATGTTAAAGATCAGCCAAGGTTTATTGCCGATCTTCAAAACTTGGCTACAGATTACAGAATAATTTTAGTGTATAGGTATTATAAAATATATACGGCACATTTAACTGCGAAACTAAACTAAACTAATATAAACTCGTCGACGCCACTGGTGACCAAAGAGCTGGCAGCTTCCTCGCACAGCGTTTAAGTATTGCCATACAGCGAGGGAATGCTGCCAGCGTCTTTGGTACTATGCCACGGGGGCCCTTTTTTAGATATATTTTAATTAAATTAGTTTTAATTTTAGTTTATTTTTTGATACCTAACTTGTATTTGCAGTTAGCTTTAATATTATTCGTTCAACTGAAATGATTTTAAGTATACTGCGAAATGATTATAAATATTACTATTATTTCAGAGAGATTTCCAAAAATATTACTTAGAAGTTCTAAGTAGGCTGTGAGTACGGCCTGTCAAGTTTGAAAACGAAAATATTTCTAAATTTCATTATCTGTGGAAGACGATATTTTCTAAACATGATGGAATTCGCTGGTATAATTATGCGGGTTCCTCACGAGCACGTTGTATAGTGCACAGTCGAATGCCATACACGCTACTTTTTACCTGTGCAGTTGAACTGTAAGTACAGTGTACAGTCAAAACTGCGCAGGCATACCCTAGTGGTGTATGGCCGGCTTAATAGGATATAATATAACTCATGTCACGAAATATTGTTATTCAGCCTTGGCTTCTTGGCTTCTTAAAAGTATTTTGCAGTTTTTTCGGGAACTATCGAAAGTAAAACTCCAATATTTTTTAAATGTACTCAGCAAGCCTAAATCTCTAAATGGATTTTTGCATTAAGCCGCTATAATATATTTTTTAAGAAAAAAACCGACGCTATGGTGAAGGCCGGTGAAAGATTATTATACTTAGATAGGTGCACTCTTAGATTCCATACAATGAAATAAAAATGGCTATAAGTATGTTTATAATGGTAAAAGAGTAAGTAACCTCAATTCCTCATGGAATCCACCATCAGAACTCAAGCTTGACAAAAATGTGTCTTGAAAACCTAGCTTGCTTGACAAACATAACGAAGAGAACAAATCGCCAAATGTGAACTATGCGTCGTTGAAGAGTTCCTTTCTGATCATCATCAGCAGTTCCCTAAGGCAGTTCCACTTCATCAAATGTCACTTATTTAAATGTAAATGCTTGATTTGTTTATGAAAAACTAAAATCACTATATGTAAGTATATTGATGCCTTTAACATTTGAGGAGTTCCCTCGATTCTTCATGGATCCTATCATCAGAACTGCGTTTTGATAAAAACGGGACCTACTGACAATCAAAAGAATTTTCAAAATCGGTTCAGACATGACGGAGTTAGGTATGGAGTAACAAACATTTAAAAAAAAAACAAATACATACAACCGAATTCTTTTGAAATCTTGAAGTCGGTTTGAAATGAAATGTTGTCAATTCGGCTTACTAAGACTAAATATCTGGGCGACCGAGCTTTGCTCGGCGTTTTCCCGGGCATGAGACCTAGCTAGATCGATTGCTCGTCCCCGAAAATCCCCACATACCTACCAAATTTCATCAAAATCGTTAGAGCCGTTTCCGAGATCCCCGAAATAAATAAATAAACATATAAATAAATATATAAATAAATAAATATACAAGAATTGCTCGTTTAAAGATATAAGATAAGATAATATACCTACTTCTTTGTTGCTCTTTTCAAAAAGTCAAACTTTGTTTACCTGTTAATTTTGTTTCAGGTGTATATACGAAAGTTAGCAATTATATTGACTGGATACAGGAACATTCCGCTGACGGACGAACATGCAAATAAACCACTGTTATAGTACCAAATTTCACTTGTGTTTCATTGTTTAACACTCATTATTACGTTACGAATGATGCTTTCGAGAGTTTTCACTTTGGGTTTCGCGCCGAATAGGCATCCTACAAATGCCAAACAAAACGCAAAATTGGCACCTAAAATTCGTAAAAATAAAAATGTGACAACCATATTTCCATTGGATTTAATTTTACAAGTAAAACTAAAAATATTGAACTCAAAGTAAAATCAAAACAAACAGACTCACTGTTTACTTTTGCTCACATTTTAGCAGTTGCATCTTTCACTGCCGTGAATATCTAAGGGAACAAATAAAATGATCACCTAAATAACTTTTGATATCATTAAATTTTCGAACCCTAAAATAAGGTTGAACACTCAAAAAAATTTATCGATCAGCAATTCCGAGTCACCAAAAAAATTCTACCTATTTTTGCAGCACTTGCACCTATTTTACTTATTGCGTTCCTATAAATTTATAATCGCATCAAAAAAATTGTCAAGTACCACCAAAAACACTAAACTACCACCTAATCTCATGCACTTTTTTTCATTAGAATAACCTCCAAATATTAAGTATACACATCGCATGCTACATTTTAGTAAACAGTTACAAATTAATTGTTTTTAGTACTATAAATATTTTAGTCATTTCCAAAATGTTATAGGTAAATTAGAAAGTAAAATTCTAAATTAATATAAAAAACAACGCGCAATGTGGCTGTGTGAAATAATAACACGTATACTGCTATCTCACTCAATCAAATACAAAGAATTGTCTGAAGCATAAAACCTATTGATATGTCGTTAGAGTGAAAGGTACCACCTATTGCTGTTTCATTCTAACTACCTATTGCTGATGGTTTACAAACTGCAAAAAGGTTTATTATTAATTTTTTAATGCGTTGACGTGAGCGCGTTTGATTGAAAACTTTTATTTGAAAATGAGTTTTGTTGATTTATTAAATTGTTTGTTTGTTATGAAAATGGATAAAGGTCCTCAAATGAGTTTACTTTATTAATTTAGATAGACTTTCATGGAAAAATTAAAGGTAGTTAATAGGTAGAAATAGGTATAGGTAGGTTTAGGTTATGTTTGTTTTGCATCGGCCCGAAGGGCCAAAACAACTCAAAATAGGAGCTCCGCGCCAGCGGAGATCCGTCAATACTGTTCCAATGTCCACTAGTTTGAAATAAAAATAGATGTCATAGAAAAATACTACTACCTAGGCAAATTGACGATTATCAGCGAATAGAGTAGAGGCAAAAACATCTGAGAACAAATAGCTGTATGCGACCAGTACGGAAATCACTGTTGAAAATATATTCAATTAAATTATGTTATGTACGTGTCTCATTAAAATTACAGAAATTTTGAAGCTTCTATAAAATAAAATCATTTAGCGCTGTCTTGCTCGCACGCGGTGCGACGTGCGAGCGAGACGGACCGTATGGAATACCGCATCAGTGTGCTAGCAATGAGGTTAGACTAGATTGGAACTGCTTTGCGCGTGGGGCGTTAAAAAACAATTGCCGCGTGAAATTTGGTGATCATGTAGTATTTCTGGGTATCGAAAGAATTATTTTGGTGTAAATAATTTTAATAGGATTACGAGCCCTGTAATATTTGGATGTAAATTATATGAAATTTGGTGTTTGAAATTAGGTGATCATTAAGTATTTTTGGGTAGTGACTAATTTATTTGGTAACAATTTAATTTAATAGGTTATCGACATGTTACTTCTTTGAGTTGCACTTTATATTTAAAAGGAGTTGAAAATTTGGTGCGAATCTAGTATTTTTGGTAATCAATGTAATTTTTTAGAGCATCATTCGGCAACTAATTTGGTGGTTCGTTAAATGCTACCCAATATCTAAACGCTCTCTTGGCAGCGCTCGTTTTATAGAGCATCTCTGTTGGACATTAGTAAAATACATATTGCTGTCCTGTTGTCAGTGCAAGACGCACACCACCTCCCCCGCGTTGTGATTTGTTTCGGTTTCGTGTCATGTAGGTAGATACTAGATAGATACAGATACTCATACAAAACTAGAATAGAGTGCGCTTCGTTGCGCTCGATAATTTAGTTAGTTTTCATGATATTAGTTTTCTTATTTAAATGTAGTTCGAAATAAGTTATTATTTGTGACCAGAAAGACAGTGATTTTATTTAAGTGATATGTTGTAAGTTAGCATCACCAAAATGCCTGGAATAAGAAAATATCGACGAGACACTAGCGAAGTCAGCTGTTGTTTGAAATATGTTATTTTTGGTGTAAATGTGTTGTTTTGGGTGAGTATTATTTAATTTGTTTATCTCAACAGATCTAAACAGAAGTTAGATATAGGCATCTTATAACACAAAAATGCACTGTTACCAGGTTATTCAAAGTAAAAGTATAGTCGATGAATTACTTTTCTTAGTGTTAGTGCGAATGCTAGCAAACAAGTGCAGTTCAAGGCTAGAATATACAAGAAAGAAACGACTGTTCATTCATACGTATTCGGAACAGCTGAATTTCCATAATAACGACGATATTGGCCAGCCAATGTGTCAGAAAATTCTTTTGTTTAGGTGTATTAAATTGAGGCCACCTCAATTATTGTAACAGTACTTGACATTACACATCCTCTTTCCGATCGCGAATTCAAATACGAGATCAAGCTTCCAAGATAAAACATTTGATTTGTTACTAATGTGGTGGTGGAATAAGGATATTTTTGAAATAGTCTTTGAGCAAATACATGTTAATTGGAATCAATTGTTATGATTCTGCCATGCATGTGTCATACTAATCAAACCAAATTGATACTGTGAACTTGGTGATGAATATCCAGTTATTTGTAAAAAAAAGTATAAAGTTATCATATCTGATACCTATATTAGTTCAGTTTAGTTTCATTGTTTGTCATATATTTATATGCCTACATCCTTAAACCAAATAAAAGCAATGCATTATACATACATACTTATATACGTAAATAAATTACATAAAAAACATCAATGTCCTTAGTCCCTACCTACTGGGATTTGATCCCCTCGCCTCCAGTTTTGTAGGCACTTTGTAGACAGGGTATTGACTAGGTAACCTCATCTAAAAACTATATTATGTTAGGACAAGTGTACTAGCGGGGCAAACACCTATCATACAATATTGCATAATCTACAGATACATATATTCTTTATGATAGGGACACTTACCCCACTTGTGCACAATGAGTCATGGTGGGCTAACAACAGGTAGTCTTATCTCTAAAGACCAATTTCTTCCCGAAAACCTTAGGGTAGCAGAAATCATATTACATACGAGAATGTACAAAAAATAAGACAGTCTACCTATAAACCCGTCTTAGTCTGAATTAGAGGATGTCTCTTAATTCAGTGTACCGCTTGGCAAAGGCCTCCTTTAGCTCTTTCCAATGTGTTCTGTCATGGGTCACTCTCCTCCAATTTGGGCCTGCTGTGAGTTTAAGTTCGTTCTACCATCGTCTTTAAGGTTTTTTCTGTTTTCCATCCGTACAAAAAAATAAGATAGCCCAATTAATTGTGAGTGCACCTGGATTCTTATTCTTAACATTAACATTGCAGTTCTTGGGTCTGATAGTGCTTGCTGTGGGAGTGTGGGCATGGACGGAAAAGGACACTTTCAACAACCTGTCACAACTGACCAATATAGCACTGGATCCGGCCTTTATATTGATGTGTGTTGGTAAGTGGGGCATATTAAAAGTTTATTATATAAATTAAACCAACCCACTCTGGGCTGGCGTGGGGTCTACTATCCGTTCTGTTCTCTCTCATGTATGAGAGACCGGTGCTGTCGAGTTTAAAACCAAAGAATATACTATTTCTTAATGATTTTCTATAACAGTTGATTGAATGACATTGCCATTTTTTCTTGTATGGTGCATGGCTAAATGATAATGGCATTATTTATTTTTCTTATCATTTATAACAGTTTGCTGTTATCAGTTAAATAATCCTGATTTGTGTGAACTACTTACGATTTATCTCTAGAGATTCTAAACCTGTATAAGTCTATAAAATAATAGGTTTCCTTTGTTTTGACTGAAGTGATAATGACATTTTTGTTTGTTTCATTCCTACCTTTTTTTCATCACACAATGGTCACTATTTAAGTATTCAATTTCAATGAAAATGGAGTCTCAATCATCTTATGATAGTAATTTTTTACCATCCCATGTTAATCTCTTTCAGGGGCCATCACCTTCATAATCGGCTTTACCGGCTGCGTAGGAGCGTTGCGTGAGAATACCTGCCTTCTGGCTTGCGTGAGTAATTAGACTACAATAACACCCATTTACAAATTAAAATCGAGACTATAATGTTCAACGCGTATTTAACCTTTTATTATCTCGGTTATTGTTAGGTGCGCGTCTTTTCGGTGGACAATGGACATTGGACATATCGAAAGTTAAGGGCTACAAAGTTTAATTTTGGATTGGTCTAGTAACAAGCATGAACTATGTGTCCATTATTACTATTAATCCATGTAATGAAAATATAACTTACATGCATCATCAATGACCATAAGTCATTAACTAGGTATTGACCACCAGATGGACAACATTTGTTTTCCCTATTGACAACGACCCATCTAGGCGAGTATAGCTCTACATTAATTGAATTAACGTATTTGATTTACTATTTTAGACATTATAAAAAACGAACGAAGTAGGTACACGAATACAGGAATAGTGTGTTATGAAAAACAATGTAGTAAAGATTACTTTATTGTACCTATGTGATTTTGATGTTTGTTTCAGTATGCGGTGTTTCTAGCGTTGTTGTTGCTGTCTGAGATGACAACTGGGATACTGTTCTTTGTTTTTAAGGATTGGGTAAATATTTTTAACTTTATGAACACTAACAATGCCCAAAATGATCACAATTTTGCTCGTAAAGGGCTGCATAACGCACTGGCATACCGAGCTACAATAGCCTCTATTACGGCGCATGGGCGTAACGGTTTTTAAAAATTTAGTCTAAAAAGCAAGGAGGTTTTAATGCCTTTTTTGGTTGAAAATATACATGTCAAATTCGCAAAACTTCGTGTGTGACTGGGGCGGTAATATTTTACAAATTGGAGTCATCAAAGCCGTTGCGTTGGGCTTCTAATAGTCTCGTTTGTAAACCATCTCTTACCCACATCGCAGCACAATTAGACGTTACACTAGACCACATTTATAGAAGTGACTGTTAAAATTATAGGGCATTAAAATGCGCGCCAAGGGCGGTAAAACAATGTCTCAGATCGCTGGTGTTTGACGTCGCGATAAATATGTGATCTGAGGCTTTCTTTATTACCGCCCGTGGTAAGGACAAAAATGTTCGTCTCCCCCTGGCCAGGAAGTGGGATTGTCCGCGCGCGTAGTGTGCGGTAATTGATACAATTTTTGGCCAGGTCTGACAAAATAATTTCCGTACCTACATTTAAATGAAATATTTTCTCATATATATTTGTTTATTTTTATGCGTTTACCGTGATTCACACAGAATTGATATAAATGGAAGCTAAGGTTATGCTATGTTCAGACATCGGTTTATGGCTTGTAACGAATAACATTCATAACCTAACTTACAGATAAAACAGCAAGCCACAACTGGTTTCCAGACCTTCATCACCCATTACAGAGAAGATCCTGACCAACAGAACCTCATTGACTGGATACAAGAAGAATGGGTATGTACACACTTAAATACACTGCACACACAACCTTAAATAGTAACGATAGTCATTAAAGGGAGTGAAATGATAATTACGTTGGCGTCATTTGGTGTTTTGTTAATGGTGGTTGAGACATTGTATGGTTAGCCAGAGCTTTCTCTGGTCTGTTAGTAGACATTAGATATATTGTCGGCCTCTACTAAACCTCTACTTTCCGTACGTTCGTCCTTTCGTCTGTCAGTGGGCTGTATCTCATTAAATTTAATTATTAGTGAGACAATTAAATTTTAAAAACAAACATGAATTTTCGACCTTTTTTACTCAATAACAATCGCTGCATTTCTTTAACCGTGATATGTTACAGATTCAGGTACATACATGTTTTGGGTTAGTAAATAAATACCAATAAATTAAAGGGAAAGTGACGTAGTTTTTCCAGACTCGTACTTGCCCGGTTTTAAATTTAATCTTTTATTTAAAGTTTCATTTAAATCACAGAATAGTATAATAGTATTACATACAGAACGGACACGAACCCCCCCGCACCGAGGTCAGTTACCTCGTCCCTGACAGGCCAGGATGACAAGCCGGGTTACGATCGGGTTACCGTCGCGGCTCGCGATTCGCCCGCGCCACGCGCTACGCACTCGCGCAAACAATTGACGCGTGTACCGACAGCGCACGCACACATACTTACCTACAGCGCTTGCTTTCCTTCGCGTGTCACCCCCGTGATTTAAATGTAATGTTTGCTCATATTAAAATATAATAAACTGGCCACTCACGTCTTTAGCGTCGAATATCGCTCGACATGGTCCGGACTGACTCGTTTATTATATTTCAATATGTCTGAGACTCACGGTAGTTTTCTATTTAAAATAAGTTTGCTCCATAGCAACAGTACCATAATCTTATAAATAACCGATACTAATGAGTAAATTGCAGTGTTTCCTCATTAGTATCGGTGATAATGCGGTTTCATGCAAGAAAAAGTAGACTCAAGGCAAAGTAGAGGAGGGCTATAATTAAATACGTTATTGTTAAATTTACTTTTTGACTTATTTTTTTATTAAAAATATAATTGAAACTTATATAATTGCCGAACGATGGGCGACGACGACGTGGCAGGCCAAGACGGAGATGGCGGGACGACCTAGACGCATTTCATAACGATTGGCCAGAGATTACTCAAGATCGTGACGAGTGGAGATTAAGAGGGGAGGCCTTTGCCCAGCAGTGGGACACTATATAGGCTCTTAAAAAAAAATTTAAACTAGTGAAACTAGTGAGGTCTGTAAAGCTGAATCGATATAGTTGCACAGTTGCGTGTCAGCCCTGCGAGTTGCGAGACTTGCGAGCCATTAAAGAACGGAAAAACAGAGGTATCTCTTGTTATGCATGCCATGCAGGACTGTTAGGTGTTCCTTATAACCTTAAAAACTATCAGTATCATCAATACTAAATATTATCCACATAAAAAAAATCTAAAAAATTGTTGTTCTTCACATCCTTTCGATGGCATTCCGAGCGCAACACAAGTAAGGTAGACAATAGACATCCCCAAGTGTACCGACCGGTTTAGCTTACACTCTATCCACGGTAAAGACTAAAGAGTTAGTATTAGAAATCTGAGAAAACATGTAATTGTTCAGCGACAAGGGTAATGACTGACTGCACTCAAGATGGGTTTACATGGCAGCCAAAGTTCAGTTACACATACTACTTTTTTACACCGCCTATGAGGTCCGCAGCTAAAACGTCTTACAAATAATTTTGCTAGCGAGTGGCACATATTGCTTTTCACACCTTCCATGAGGAAAAGAGTAATTGTTGCCCTCAAATGAAAAACTTAGATCTCGATGGCAACAATGACTTCTGAAAAGCAGCGCGGTAAACACGTAACGTTTTCGACCGTTAGTACGATAGATTTAAATGACAAATCCCATACTAAAGCTGGCATTAACTACGTACCAACGGTAGTACATGTCGTTACGTGATTACCCCGCCGGTGTGAAAACCCTATTGTCCTTGTTTCAGCTGCAATGCTGCGGAGTAGAGGGGCCGCGCGATTGGGATCGCAACGCGTACTTCAACTGCTCGAGCGGCGCGGTGGGCTCGCGCGAGGCTTGCGGCGTGCCCTTCAGCTGCTGCCGCAACAAGCCGCAGGACATCATCCGCAACAAGCAGTGCGGGTACGACGTGCGCAAACCCACTTATGTGAGTACCTGCTAGCCTTTATAGGACTAGGTATGCGCAGCTGTTGTACGATGTCAAGTCGAGTAAAACTGGACTACTCGACCTGAAAATCGAGCCTTGGTCACACAACGTGCTCGACTCGTTGAGTGCTGGAACGTAAGCTAACAGGTTAGCGACAACACACAGGCTGCGTAACGCGAGCGGGCCGTTCATACATTCCGGAGCGCAGCGGTTCCGCTTGCATCGCGCACGCTGTGTGACCAAGCTCTAAATCGGGCCAAAATATATAGGCTAACGCGATTCCAAAAGGGCGAACTAACGTAATCTGTAGTTCAGCCTGAACTATTTTGGCTCAATTGTCAAAAGGTAAGTCGGTGGAAATGAAGCACTCGCTACCAATGAGGGCGACAAAGTACTGCATAACCACTAGTCGTTTTACGCTGTGGGAACTTGACGTCCTTAGCGTTGATTGAGGAATTACCTGTTATTGTGTAAAGTGTCTACATGTATGGGCTGGCGAATCTCCGGCGTCTTGAAACGCTCGTTTCTAACGTCATCGTCGGGTACATGATTATCTAGGTAAGAAGTTAGGACACACCGCGAGAACTTTGACCAAGTATTACTCCGAACCAACATTGGTTCAGGTTTATAACGAAAGTTAACTTTGGTTTAATTCTTTTTTTAACTATATTGAATGAGACGACAATGACGAAAAAGAGCGTTGTAAAAACACTGAATATTCGCCCAGGCCAGGAGGGTCTCACTCCGTCAGTTCCCGCGCCGCTGCAAGTACATCGTATGTAAATTGGGGATTTGTTAACAGTGGGACTTTAAGTAGTACATTAGGGAACATGCATTGTCTCATTGAACTAGCCTATCTTAAAGATTAACGGAGTTAAGGTAAAGATACCAATCACGGAAAAGTTAAAATATGCACAAATAATTTATTTAATTAAAACCTAAAACCGACATTTCAAATTTCGCGCGTAAACGCTCACTGCCTTGACATGATGTTACTAGTGCAAGTTTCAAACTTTCATGGCGCATGAAAATCATTTTCATCACAGAAAGAATACATTTTCAGTTTCATTTAATTTAATAAATCATTAATAATTAATGTTTTTAAATTTTATAGATAGTATTGAATGTTTTCCTCTGAAGTTACTGAAGTGACTGACACGAGTGACGTCACTGCGCGTTTTAAATTATGTTTCAATTTACGTAACTTTAAATTAAAATATTTCGCAATAAAATAATAATTTCAGAATATATCTTTCAGTAATACACTTGTACACCGTAGTAGTAATACACCGGATTATTGATATAGTTTCTCGGTGTAATCTCAATGCATGTTCCCATTTACTTATTCTGTGCCCAGGCACATTAGTAAAATAAACATAATAATGACAGCAAATGAGCGAGCGAGTGATCCACGAGCGGGGCTGCCTGGCGGCGGGCGAGGAGTGGCTGCAGCGCCGCCTGGCCTCGGTCGCCGCCGCCTTCCTGGCGCCCACCGCGCTCAAGGTCCGCCCTAGCCGCGCGGAGGGACTCACGCCAGATTCCGTTGACAGCTTAAATCCTATCACACACTGCAGCGGCCTGCGGTGGAGGCCTGTTGACACTATGAAAATCCGCCGCGTGTCTGAATGAATGTTAGTATAGTCATAGGGTGACACCACCAGTAATGGACAAGGCCCAATGATGTACATTAACTCTTATGTAAAAGAAAATAAGTCATTCATTTTTTTATAGAACAAACAATTTAAAACCGTATGATCTTTGAATAAGGGTCGAAGTGTCCATTATTGGTGCTTGTTCTTAAAGTGTCCATAATTGGTGGTGTCGCCCTAGTGTACCGTCAAGTGCAAAAGTATGGGTGCATACAACTTGCTCAAAAGGATGTGCCATAGCTCTTATGTCGGTGAATTAAGGTTTTGGTACATATTTATGAGAGGATTCATTCGATATTTGCACTTGACTGTAGAACTGACCGCCACCGCAGTGTGTGGCACGCTTAACAGACACACACACAGTTTCTATAAATCGATGTAAACATAACTTACACGCTCACAAGCAGTTGACTATTAACCACACGAGAGACAACTTTTGTTTTTTCTCAGACCCAGAACAATCAAACCAGCATAATTGTTATTTTTTATTTTAATTTAATAGTACATTACTTAACAAGGGCGGTAAAACAAAGAATGTCTCAGATCGCAGGTATTTGACGCCCGAGCCGATGGCAAGGGCGATAAATATGCGATCTGAGACATTCTTTGTTTTACCGCCCGTGTTAAGTACAAAATTTTATGTCACTCCCTGGCTAGGAAGTGGGATTTCCCGCGCGTGGAGCGTGCGGTAATTGCCGCTTTATGGCCAGGTGTGACATGCTCCGCGCGCGGGAAATCCCACTTCCTGGCCAGGGGGTGATATAAAATTTTGTACTTAACACGGGCGGTAATAAAGAAAGCCTCAGATCGCATATTTATCGCCCTTGCCTTCGGCTCGGGCGTCAAATACCTGCGATCTGAGACATTCTTTGTTTTACCGCCCTTGTTAAGTAATGTACTATTATAACGGCTCTTTCATAACTTTTGGTGGCTCATTCAACACCCCATCGAAATAACCAAAATACACATTTTTCTAAAATTAATATTTCACTTCCTTATTTCCTGTTTTTTGTATGTTTTGTTGCTGTTTGTACGTACATTTAAAATATGTGTCGTTAACGGAATCTGGCAAGGAATTCCCTCATGAAGTATTTTGGGTTTGCTGAGTGGAATGCTTCTTTATATATTCAAATATTTTCTAGTTTCAAGTAACGTAAAGGAATGTCAGAAAACCATATTGTATTATTTTTTCATTGCTGTATTATTATTTAATCGTATGGCAATTACAGTAAATATATAAATATATTGCTTTAATGAAACATTACTGGTATACATACAATTATAGGATGTATACGTTCCTTTGCGTAGATTTCTGGATTTGACTAGCAAATGCCTATTACTGAGTGTAGCATAATATATTATTATTAAAGTTTCAGACATATAGGTAGGTAGTGTTCGCTTTTAATACTTTTATTGCATGTAGATTAAATTAACATAACACTACAGACTTACTACAAGGTGTGAACCCTTGAAGAAAAAATATACAGAGGGGTCGCTAGTAGTCCAGCAAACCAGAGGCCCTTCTGTATTTTTTTGTGTTTTAGCGTAAATAAGTTTGTGTTGTTTGCATTTGTTTATTTTTCGTTCTCTTTCTTTCTAGAATTATGATATTGCTAAGATAATACATGAAAAAGGCTGTCTAGAGGCGGCCGAGGAGTGGTTTGACCGTAACCTGCTGGTGGTCGCTACGTCCGCTGTGTGTACTACTTTTGCACAAGTAAGTTTTGTTTGTAGCTGCACTTAAACAGGTTTAACATAGCTATTATTGGTACCTCTAATTGAAGATGATAAGCGATCAAACTGTTCGTTCAATAATGCAGAATCGTCAACCAACGTCAACTTTTTGTCAGACATCATGTTCATTCGTATTACTTGACAATGTTGGCAATAGAGGTAAGAATCTTGCACAAATCGCATCAAAATTAGTATTGGTTTCCAATGAAAGGTGTGTTTTACCCTAATTGCCTCTTGCGCTCTTTGACTTTTGGCATGAATGTAGTAGTAGTTTTGAGTACTTACTGCTCGAAATATTAATTAATTATAAAAGTTCTATCTAAGGCTTCACTGAAATTATAAATAATTTCAAATAATTAAATCAATAAAATGACCCAACCAGTGTCAAAATGGCGCTATTATTCTGATTTTTGTCGCAACAGTTCAGTATATAGTCGGGACAATGCGTCATTTAGACTTCTTTCATTCACCATGATCAAAATCAGAATCCAAATATTCGATGTCCATAGAATAGTAGGTACTAAGTGGCTTCAAATTCAGACCCAGAAAGTGACTTATTGAGTCACTTTTAGAGTCAGAGGTGTCACTGGTGTTTGAGCCAACTTCAAACAATAACTTCTCAACGTGGATCAATTGTATGATCTGATTCCCCATTTTTTTGCAGGTTTTTCTCGTTTGTATAACATAACACTACAATAAACCGATCCGTGATAACCAGACTATAGTGACATCTTGATTTGTTATCCGGTCAGCTCTGGGTCTGTACCTCTAGTATAAGTTATTTCGAAACAAAACAAGTTGCTCAAACTGGCGCATGACCATATATTAATGGTTTACCTTTAAATTTGTAATCCTATATTACAGCGTTTTTTGATATAATGTTATAGACACAATGGGGACTATCCATTTCTACTCCTTGTTTTTGTCGCGCCTCCGTGAATGAACAGATTTGAACTACATACTAAGGAGCTTTTCAGTGAGGTTTTAGCTGAGAAAACCATGCATCATATTAACCTTTCATTTCTCTCAATAGATACTGGGAATATGCTTCGCTCAGAATCTGCGCGCGGATATATTCGCACAAAAAGCGAAATGGCACTGACAATCAGCCCCTCCTGCGGCCGTGTGACGTAACACTGATCACACCACCAACCCCTACCAAGCGCTATATACCCTCCCCACCCCACTCCCCGACTATACTTGCCACTTGGACAGGTGAGCGACATCTATGGGGAAAAGACGACTACAAATTGCCGACGCTTGTTAGTTTCGTAAGTTTAATGTAGATGACGCTGTTGTTTAGGTGCATAGGAAATCAGATTTAGGGTGAGTAAATAACGCAAATATTTAAAACTAGTTGCAGTCTGCAACTTGCAGAAGCAGATACCCAGCCGATTTAAAATAAAAAATGATTTTATCCTAGTTGATAATGTTTAAGGTTTTCCTAAAGCTGTACCTACTCGCTCTAAATCTGTTGAAGCTATTGTATTAGTATAGCTTTTCTTAATCTCCCACTTCACAGCTTTTCACAACGAACACTTCCAAATCTATCCAGAATCTATCACTTTCACGACCTTTCTGCGCCTGTGAATTGTTCAAGTTATGGCGTCAAAGTTTATGAATAAAAGTTGATGTTGTTGTAAGAATTGTTCAGTGTTCAATATCCTAATGACAAAAGTGCAGTCAGTTTCCATTACCTACCGTACCTACAAACTGGTTCAAAAGCTTTTCGTTTTTTATATCAGAATCTGAGCATGATAACCAAAAACTTCCAAAATTTGAAAGAAATGGTACAGGGGGCCGATTTTTGAGTTTCGAACGCTCGAATTTTCACTTGACATCTGTCAAAACGTCATAGTATTTTGACAGATTTCAAGTAAAAAGTCGAGCGTTCGACACTCAAAAATCGGCTCCCTGGACTGAGTGAAAACGCCCAGTAGCTCTAGTATAAGTTTTTTTCGAAACATTAACTAATTCGAACGCGTTTGCGTTTTGTCTCAAAATGTATGAAGGTGGTATGAAAACGTAAACAGCGCGTCTGGTGGTCACTAGTGGAAACTAAAACAGCGAGTATAACATTTGTTGCTAACCGATGAACGCGCGTATTTCAAACTCGGTGAAAGCGTTTTCATACATTTTGAGACAAAACGCAAACGCGTTCGAATTAGTTAATGTTTCGAAAAACTTATACTAGAGCTACAGATGCCTCGGTGCTACTCGTACCTCCCGGTGCACGTCATTTAAAGACCCCTCTTTTGTGCAAATAGCCCTCATATTTATTGTGATATAAGATGTAAACTGATATAAATGCATGGGAATCCGTGGGGTAATTGAAACTGTCTGTACTCTCAAGATGTGTTCATAAATTGGCCAACTGTACTAGCCTTAATAGAGCTGTGAAAATATAAGTATCGAAATAATTATAGAGTGAAAGTGAAAAGTATTTGCCAATCATAATGAAAATATAAATGTATTGAGATTATTTTTTATAAAGTAGGATGTTCTGCTCGGATTTTAATTGTTTTTACGAATTAGCCTTCAAAATGCGATTGATTTCCATTTTTTTTGTATTCAGATATCTTTTATTAGATGATATTTCTCAGTGAAATTCATCACTTACGATTTTTTCGTACGTTTTCGAAGTGTTGTTTTCATATGAATAGCGTTAGTGGGATCTCTAGTTTGCATAATAATTATAATTGCCTTGCAAATGCTTTACAAAGTGCTTTAGGCGACGTCGTCAGCGTTAAGGGGTTGAGCCGCGCTGCAGGAGAATAATGGCTGATTTTGTATTATAAGGATTATCTAAATATCTACATATTATAAGCGTTATTCCTACGTGTTACTACCAATTTGTTGCCACGGGGAAGTGTTCCCATCTTCTATCTGTTTCCATTGGTAAGAACCGATGTGTTACTAGTAACGTGAACGTGATGTTTTTCTTTAGTGGTAGAAAATTGGTGGTAACAGGTGGGTATAATCGAATTATAAGATGGACTAACGAATCTTAGTATAAGTAATACTCATTGATTTAAGTTAACAATCGATTTTTGTATATCTGTATTTAAAATAACTTTGATAATTGTAACAAATCATGTCTCAAGTTATAGTATTGTATTTAATATAAGTAATCGAATAATGTTACGATTCAATCTTGACAAAAATCTCAACTTTTTTGCACAAATTATTACTCTATTTATTGTAGACGTAGTGGTAATCTTTTTCACGTTTTTTGTAGTTAGTGACTTAGTGTAGAGCTCTTAATTTTCTTTAAATTCTAAAATATAGTACCTTCGCAATAAATTAGTGTGATCTAAAATATTGTTCAAAATGAATAAAATTTCGTTCGTGAAAAAATAGTGACACTATAATTTGTGAATCATATTTAGCCTTCGTTTTTTTATTGCTACTGGTGAGCAAATCCCGCCGTGATGGAGAAATACATTTTTGATAGATTCAAAACAGAGACAAATTGTAATGTGATATTGAGTGAACATTATGATATTAAGCCGTCCGCTACCGGTGCCTGGGATCCCCGGCCGGATAACAAAAGATTGTTCTGTTTTGTTTTATTCGCTGGGAGAGGACGGGTTTGAACGCCATACGATTTACTACTTGCGTAAAAACGCCTACGCCAAATCTTGGGATTAGGTAACGAACCCTGGGCATTCTTCAGGATGCAACTGTACTGGGATAACGCTAGGAGGATGATGATGAAGTTTTTACTGCTTGCAATCTAATGTTTACCTTTTATTTGATACTGACATTCCGTTGTGTTCCATTATAATATATCAATATCAATAGTGATGTGCGTGCCTGAAATACCGACTAATTTAAAGTATTAAGATAATGTTAGCAACGAGTGCATTATCAGATCTCCGTACATTTGCTTCCTAGTTGCTGGTATTCAGAAACTAATTATTAAATAATATATATATTTTTAATTAGGTGCTTGTAATACAGAAGTATTGAATGTGTTGGTGTTGATGTAATTTTTGTAGTAAATACTTATATATATGGGTTATTCCGGCCTGTTACTTGCAAAGGTTACCGCTGTTTGGTTTTTTTTGTCATATTTTGGTGTTAACATGATGGGAATAACACATGTGTAATAATTAGCTCTAAAGTAAAGTTTAGTAGACTACCTAGTTGACTATTTCATCGATTAAAAAGTAGGTAGGTAACAAGGAAAAAAATTGGTATATCTTTTCAAAATCTTTAATTGTAACACTTTGAGTACAGTCAGCTAGGCTATTAGTATTCACTGCCTTAAATTTACTACACATGCAAATACATAAGATAGTTTAAGACAAAATGAAGTAACAGAAAATTTGCCAATCAATTTTACTTAGCTTTTTATAAATATGGTTGTTTGAGATTAGACCCATACTCGTATTGTCTTGTGAAACACCTTTTAGACAAACGAATTGATTGACTTTGAATGGGTATCTATCGGGTTCTAACCAAAATAAGAAACATAAAACACGCAGTTTAACCAAATGTATTAGAGACCCATTTCAGTCAGTTATTTTGTATTTATTGTGCGATTTGTGTTCCAAGATTGCTTTAAAATGTATATTTCAATTAGTTTGAAAAATGTTAGTCCGTTTTAGTTCTACATTTGACTGATTCTTGATAAAACTAACAGTATGGAGATGTATTGACATATAAATATATAGCTTTTACTCGTAAACTTGTATAGTGCTACGGACTTATGATATTGAGCCTTGTGTGGTTAATTATTAAATAATAGTAATTAGTTATTCAGAAGTTCATACAAATAAAAAAACAAAGTTAACTAAGTACATATTTGATAATGTTATTGAAATTATTTGGGAATCGTTATTGACGCGATGAGCAAAGGCAGCTACAGTATTTGTATGTAGACGTAGGATTTTATAATGCTTTGGAAAGAAGTAATGTAAAATATTTTATACGCAATATAGTGTTTATTATTATGACAAAGATATTTGTTTGACTTACCTACTACTTACCCTATTATGATACTGTTACGCCGGTGGACTCGAAAAAAACTTCAAACGTAAATTTCAGTGCCTTAGAAGCGTTTTCAGCAGGCTGAAAAGTCATATCAAGCCGTTTAAGGAGTAGCTCTATCACATATCAGATGTTCAAAATTTCACCCAAGTTGCCGTCGTTTTCAGGGGCCTGAAACATGTTTTCAGGCCACCCTCTATTGGATGACGCTATAACCTGAAAACTGAGTGGTAATGGTCAGGCTGTGATTCTATTACTGCGAATTCAGATTTTAATACCGAGGGTATAAAAAGCAGCAAATTATTACCATCGGTAATAGAAACCCGACTCAGGATTTGGCAATTAATACCGAGGGTTAAAAAAATAATAATGGCTTTGAATCTATAAATTATTTATTTACATCAAGTTTTTGAAAGAATGCTAAATCCCATCAAAGAAATATGCACTTACGGTGCCCTTGTGATACGATTTATTTTAATATAAGACTAAATGTCACTCGGTAATAGATACTTCTTTAAGAACCTATTACCGACTCAAACAAATATCGAATGAATCGGTATTAGATTCTCATACATTCTATTACCGAGCGTTATCTGATCATACCATCGTTAATAGGCTTAATATGTAGTTTTGTAAAATCTATTACCGACCTATAAAAACAAAGGGATACTAATGTATTTTCGCTACAAATCAAAAATATATATAACGACCTTGATATAAAACCAAAATTACATAACTGGTAAGCAAACATATGATTTTATCTTTTATCTCAATAACTAAACAACTTGACAAAACAAGGGTTTCTATAGAAACAACAAATTCAGTACTGAAGTTCTTGTAAAAAATAAGGGTTTGTTGAATACTTTCCATGCCACGGAAATAGTTCTTTAAAAGCGTGAATAGATCAAGATTGGAAAAAGTATATAACCGAACATATATAACAAAAATAAAGCATAAAGAACTAAACTCACCAATTTAACTATTACCGTGGTATGCCACGGAATTACAATCCACAGTAAAAAAAAGCGCCTAATACCGCTGGTTTTTATTTTCCATTTTAAACATATTTCCATGCGTAAAAAAATATAAAGAGCACTCAGAAGTTGTGTAAAAAACTATAAACCACTATTTAAAAACCCTAATAGAGCAGGAACAGAATTGGAAAAGGCGTCTCTAAACAATGCAAGCGGCAAATCATGTAACAGTTGGGGTGACAACGTTATCAGAGGGTTTGGACCCTGCAGAATACGGATCTGTCTGTCGCCATCTCGAAATTTGAGCCGGAAGTACGGTATACCGGAAAAGGTGCAGCCCATACAAAAAAAAATCGTAGTACATTTAGTAAATTGTTGCTCTGGTACTCTAAAAGAGGTCCGATTGATATGGTTTTTTGGTATGTTTTGAAGGACAATATTAGCCATGGTAACCTAAAAATTTCGGCCCTCCAGCTCCATAACTTTGGCCGCCATCTTGGAAATAGTGTAACTTTTTTCAGTTCTTTGCTTTTACTGTCGTCAAAGTTCATTCCAGTGCTAAACATAGTTCTGTAATATTGTAGTAGAATACAAAATTTGCTAAAACTTTTGGGTACAAAGATTTTTTCCATGACCCCTAGGGACGAAGATATGACAGGATATATCATTAAAAATTGCCACTTTTTTCTAGTTTTCCGTTCATGTTTACATTTTAAGTGCATTTTAGCGCTAACTATAGTTCGGCAATATTGTAGATCACGAAATTTGCTACAACTTTTGTATTTAAATAGTTTTTCCACGACCATTAGGAAAGAAGATATGAAGTCATCTATATGGAGTAGCACCGTCGAAATTAGCTACTTTTGCAGTTTTCTTCTCATGTTTAGGTTTGAGTGCAATTAATCGCAATCTGTAGAGGATCTATGATGGTCGAGTGATAGCGGGATAGACGACAAGATAAAGCATCTGTCACTTTCCGATCTATACCACTTCAATCCCTCAAAAGACAAAATCGTCTGTTTCCACGATACCTAGTAAGATCGTAGGTACTTTGAATTAGCATATAATTTTGTCTTCTGTAATATTACAGACCTAGAACTTGAGCTAAAATACACTAAAACGCAAATATGGAAAGAAAACTGGAAAAAGAAGCAAATATCGACGGTAGTACTCCATAGATGACATCGTATCTTCTTTCCTGATGATCGTGGAAAAAATATTTCAATAGAAGAGTTGCACATTATGTGATCTACAATATTGCAGAACTATACTTAGCGCTAAAATGCACTTAAAACGCAAATATGGGAGGAATACAAAAAAAAATTGCAGTTTTAAAGATATCTCCTGTCATACCTTCGTCCTTAGGGGTCATACAAAAAATCTTTGTAGGCAAAAGTTTTAGCAAATTTTGTCTTCTACAATATTGCCGAACCATGTTTAGCATTAAAATGAACTTTAGCGACAGTACAAGGAAAACACTGAAAAAGTGACAGATTTTCCAAGATGGCGGAGAAAGATATGGAGCTGAAGGGTCGAAAATTTGGGGATACAATGACAAATATTGTCCTTTACGGCATATCAAAAACCTATAACAATCGGACCATAGTTAGGGTACCGAAAGCTGCAGGGTCTAAGCCCTCTGATAACGTTGTCACCCCAACTGTTACATGACTTGCTTCTTGTATGCTACTTCTTCAAAAATGGGCCTACTCTATAACATTAGTTTAATTGTCATAACTATTCCGTAAAACACTAAGTAAGATTCGGGGTTGCTTACACGTGGCGTCACGCGTTAGTATGGGACGACCTCTTTCTGCGCTTGCCTCGCGAAAACTGACGAATTGCGAGCACATTGTTTCATTTACACACGCTAGTGCCAATGTGTCCGTTAATCAACAAAATAAGCTTTGTTCGTGCAAAATACATTTTTTAGAAGATCGTACGGTTTTCTTATAAAATGGGATTTAGAAAATGCCGCGGTGTTGGGCGCGGTTTTTGATACCCCCGGTAATAGGCGCTTTTACCTTAGTACAATTTTCTTATATCTAATGTTAGTATGGCTTCTGATCAAGCTTCATTTATGAGAGGATTCATTCGATACATATTTTTGCACTTGACTGTACATGAAGGGTCCAAACGGAAGCCTTTGCTGTCACTCACTCACTACAACCTTCAAATTTTCACGGTATAAGTATCTTGTCAGCCCAAAGCCATACAAATTTTTGAATGTTTTTAAGGGGGGTGCTTCCATATTTTTTTTACCTACCCCGTCGAGTGGGGTATCTTTGTTTAGAGCTCGTTGAGTAGATAAAAACTATTTTTTTTTAAATATTGTAAAACGAAGAAATGAGAAGCCACCAAAATCAGACTTTTTAACAAAATTTTGTTCCAAGGATTTTTTTAATTTCCTATTGTTTTATGAACTTAAAATTTGGTGATAATCTATATATATAAAGTTGATGGGTGACTGATTAATCACCGCCCCGCCGAAACTGCCGGTCCTAGAAATTTGAAATTTACACTATAGTTAGGTTATATAACGGAGGCGAGGGATAAGACGGAATTTTTGGAAATTCCATCCCTAAGGGGGTAAAACAGGGGTGCAAAGTTTGTATGGGGGGCAATAATTTTTTAAAGGTATAGACTTGAAACTTTGTACAAAGACTCCTTAAAATAAGACAATGAAAGTGACATCTGCGTTTTCAATATTTTCGTCTCCTAAGGGGTTGAAAATAGGGGTGAAATATTGTACGGGAAGCAATTTTTTTTTAAAGTGAGAGTCTTCAAACTTTGTATGAAAGTTCCTTATAATAATACAAAAAAAGTAATTTCAGCGTTTTTCGAAATTCATCCCCTAAAGGGGTTAAAAAGGGGTTCAAAGTTTGTATGGGGAGCAAATTTTTTTTAAGTGAGGTACTTCAAATTTCTTACAGAGACTCTCTGTTTAAATAAAACAAAACTGATTTCTGCGTTTTTTGAAATACAACCCCTAAAGGGGTTAAAAAGGGATTCAAAGTTTATATTGGAAGCAAAATTTTTTTGAGTGAAGGACTTAAAATTTCTTACAGTAACTGTTTAAATTAAATACTACAAAACTAATTTCAGCGGTTTTTTTTAATTCATCCCCTCAAGGGGTTAAAAAGGGGTTCAAAGTTTGTATGGGGAGCAACATTTTTTTAATAGAGAGACTTCAAATTTTTTACAGAGTCTCTGTTTAAATACAACAAAACAAATTTCGGCGTTTTTTTTTTAATTCATCCCCTCAATGGGTTAAAAAGGGGTTCAAAGTTTGTATGGGGAGCAACTTTATTTTAATTGAGAGACTTTCATTTCACAAAAAGACTGTTTAAATGATTTCAGGATTTGTGGATTTGGATAGATGTTTGAAACGAAATTTCTACAGGTCCATAATTAAATACGTATACAGTAACGAAGAGAAAACGAGAAGATACGTGTCAACTCACACAAAAAATGGCCTAAGTAAATGAGAGTTTTTAACCGATAAGTAGGTCCCTAAAGGGATTTTTAGAGGGGTTGAGAATTTGGGTTGACCGATTTATATCTGTACAGCATATTAATAATTTGGTCTCACCGGGTAAAAGTACCACAATATTAAGATGTTTTAACTAAAAACCGAGCTCTACGCAGACGAAGTTGCGGGCAACAGCTAGTGTATACCATATATCAGTGGCGGCGCGTCAAATATATTCTTAGGGAAGCCGGAAATAATTTGCCTTTCTTATTCTTCATGAGCCGTAGTAAAAGACCTGCACTGGCTGAAGATTAGGCAAGCCGGTGGGAATCGAGTTGTATGGACGCTCCGCCACTGCCATATATATATATTTATTATTACCGTCTATATATATATAAAGTTGATGGGTGACTGATTAATCACCGCCCCGCCGAAACTGCCGGTCCTAGAAATTTGAAATTTACACTATAGTTAGGTTATATAACGGAGGCAAGGGATAAGACGGGATTTTTGGAAATTTCACCCCTAAGGGGGTAAAACAGGGGTGCAAAGTTTGTATGGGGGGCAATAATTTTTTAAAGGTATAGACTTGAAACTTTGTACAAAGACTCCTTAAAATAAGACAATGAAAGTGATATCTGCGTTTTTAAAATTTTCGTCTCCTAAGGGGTTGAAAATAGGGGTAAAATATTGTATGGGGAGCAATTTTTTTTTAAAGTGAGAGTCTTCAAACTTTGTATTAAAGTTCCTTATAATAATACAAAAAAAGTAATTTCAGCGTTTTTCGAAATTCATCCCCTAAAGGGGTTAAAAAGGGGTTCAAAGTTTGTATGGGGAGCAAATTTTTTTTTAAGTGAGGTACTTCAAATTTCTTACAGAGACTCTCTGTTTAAATGAAACAAAACTAATTTCTGCGTTTTTGGAATTCAACCCCTAAAGGGGTTAAAAAAGGATTCAAAGTTTATATTGGAAGCAAAATTTTTTTGAGTGAAGGACTTAAAATTTCTTACAGTAACTGTTTAAATTAAATACTACAAAACTAATTTCAGCGTTTTTTTTAATTCATCCCCTCAGGGGGTTAAAAAGGGGTTCAAAGTTTGTATGGGGAGCAACATTTTTTTAATAGAGAGACTTCAAATTTTGTACAGTCTCTGTTTAAATACAACAAAACAAATTTCGGCGTTTTTTTTTTAATTCATCCCCTCAATGGGTTAAAAAGGGGTTCAAAGTTTGTATGGGGAGCAACATTATTTTAATTTAGAGACTTTCATTTCACAAAAAGACTGTTTAAATGATTTCAGGATTTGTGGATTTGGATAGATGTTTGAAACGAAATTTCTACAGGTCCATAATTAAATACGTACAGTAACGAAGAGAAAATGACAAGATACGTGTCAACTCACACAAAAAATAGCCTAAGTAAATGAGAGTTTTTAACCGATAAGTATAGGTACCTAAAGGGATTTTTAGAGGGGTTGAGAATTTGGGTTGAGCGATTTATATCTGTACAGCATATTAATAATTTGGTCTCACCGGGTAAAAGTACCACAATTATTATACCGTTTCCTGGATATTAAGATGTTTTAACTAAAAACCGAGCTCTACGCAGACGAAGTTGCGGGCAACCGCTAGTATTATATATAGGTATTTATTTTATCAACAAATGCATACTGATAAATTAGAATTTCGTGCGAAGTCCGATTAGCACTTGCCCGGTTTTTTATTATTTAATTTTTATCTGACTTTAGACTATACCTATATTTTACGTCCAATGTGTAGTGAGAAACGCACACTTTTATGTATGTATGTTGTATGTAAGCACTTTATTGTACCCAAAACAGGTTAAAACAATATAGGTACATGTCACATTCACATAAGATTAAAGTACAATTAGGCGAACTTATCCCTATGAGGGACTTTTCGGGATTTTTGAGAATAATCTTTTTAATTTCAATAAGTGACTGTAAATTGGCTGTAGGTAGTATTCTAAACTTTCTAAAGGATTGTATTTCAAGTAAATAGAATTCTTTGTGTACCTAAGTATTTCGTCGTTAATCTAGTCTGTTCGACACGCCCGGGCGTAAAGCGCGGTAAGGAGGACAGAAATGGTGCATTACTTTCATTTAGTCCCAAATGGAGTCGGACAATTGTGAGTTAAGCTGCGAGTAGGGACACATACTAATACGGAGACAATTGGCGCTGTGAAATACGGAGCTAATAGTGGCGAGATGCTTTTGTTAGCTGGCGTTCTATGATACGATGGCTTTAGGGTATCGTAGTGATAAATTACGGAGATCTAGCAACATATATTACTCGTGCTTCCTACGTAAATAGAATAAACAACTTCTATTTTTTGAGCATATAACGTTATCGAGCGTGACTAGCTGGCACGATAGGTTTTATGGGGTTTATGTGACGTTCTAGTACATTTCTGTCGTATACATGACCATAACCAATCGTGCTAGCGGGGCTGGTTCACAAACAGTGGCTCAAACCAAAATCCTTGATCTGCCACTGCAGCTAAGGGTTTAACCTGTTTGTGACGAATACGAGAGGTTCTACCTAGGTACCTATTTACTTTGATTTGTTATTGGCGATTGCCAAATGTTGACAAGAAAATTACAGATTACTATCAAAAATACTAAATCTGAATCAAATTTTCAACTCTATTTTAATTTAAGTGATATTCAAAGAAAAAACATCTCGTTAGCCTATCAAATTAAACTGTTCCGAAATAAATTAATATATGTTCCGAAATAAACTAAATGAGCATCAAATTTCATACTGATTATTTGAATCAAAATTCGTATTCCTATTAAAATTACTAACGCCCAAATAATTATTTCGATACCCAAAAATACTAAGTATCATCAAATTCTAGGCGTCAATTGTTTTTTAATAGCATCACAATTCTAATTTTAGTCTAATGCCGGATCCACAGTGTGTGTGTGGATTCCACACAATCGCCATGATGGCCCAACGTACCAGTGGCGGCGCGTCAAAAATGTATGTATGTATGTATGTATGTAATAACTTTATTGTACACAAAAAAAAACCCAAAAAATACAAACAAATAAGGACATTTTGGTACAAAGGCGAACTTATCCCTAAAAGGGATCTCTTCCAGTTAACCTTTGAGCAATTGAGTGGAGACAGGAACCAGAAGATAGACAAACACGTGTACAAAGTCTATATATATATATATCTACAAACTACCTAATATACTACAAACTACCAAATACAATACATATAATAATCATATATATTTAATACATAATAATATATATACATATATATATCCATATATATACAAATAATATATATAAAATGTATCCAATTAAATCACGTGTCATTGGAGAGCCACAACTTTTTCAACTTCTCCTTGAATGATGCCACAGACTGGGACTGCCTAAGCGACAACGGTATACCGTTCCACAACTTGACGGCTCGCACCGTGAAAGACCTCGAATAGGTGCGCGTCTTATTAGAGGGTATAGCCAGTGTGAGGTTAGCACTCGACCTCAAGCGGTGACCGCTGCCAACAGCCATAAACGTAAATAAAATATTCTTAGGGAAGCCGGAAATAATTTGCATTGTCCTATTCTTCAAAAGAAGACTGGTTGAAAATTTGGCAAGCCGGTGGGAATCGAGTTGTATGGACGTCCGCCACTGCAACGTACCTCAGGAACGCAAGCGACATGTTTCGGACTCATCGAGCGACATGTTTCGGACTCATCGAGTAACGTTTCGGACTAAACATGCTACATGTTCGGGCTCATTAAGGGTCCTTATCAGTTAAAAAAGAATCATCTATTTAGACCATTTTCTGTTTAATTGATTCGTATCTCTGTTTGACATTTTATCAATGTTACTATCTAGAACAGGACTATTGCGACCTAATGACATACATTTGAAATGTATTTCTGTAATAAAATATGAAAGGGTCCGCACAGAACGCTTTTTTCCCGGCCGGTTTTCTGTGCGGACCCTCACGCTGTCAGTGCGTTTCGGGCTTTAATGTCCAACTCAAGATTTATTTATAAAATGCTGGAAGTGTCAAGTATTATATAGAACAGTGACAAACACTGGGACCTTAACTTGGTATATTTAGTCCAAGGTCGATAGTTGTGGGTTTGCGGTCGACTAATTTGATGCGCAAGTTTACGACCACTTGGATGAGTTGATGAATTTTCACGTTTTTTAATATATTCGCAAACAACTCACTGTTTCTTTAGAGCATGTAAACATTTAGTAACTTAATTCTGTATTTAGCTGAACCCAAACCTAGATAGGTACCTATTTCGTGCTATATTGTTTAAAGATATGTGGTAATAAAAATGGAAACTATTAGGTCTAAATTAAAAGTAAAAATTGTAACAATATTTTGTGTATGACCGTTTGTTTCATATTTAAATTAATAAAATTTAAATATCTCTAATTTAGGTGAAAATAAGCTTCGTTCTTCTGACGCAGGCCGCGTAACTGACCTAGCGACCCTACGTAATTGTTTTCTATGTAAACCATGGAAGGTTTATGGTATATTACACAATAATTACCTAATTGTATCGTACATAACAAGCATGTTACATTTGTTAGGTAGGTACCTAATATAGTCCGCAATAACCCAGAAACAGATTTTAGTGACCAAGTTCCTCATAACAGGCAATAACTAACGAATTTTTTATGTAAGTACCTGTATAGACGTGTTATAGTATAGGTAGTTAAGTTATAGTAGGTACCTATCTAAATATATAGGATGGAAATTTGAATCTACGTGGATCATGTTCCGCATTGTTGAAAATTTTAAAAGGCAAGGGAATATTATAAAGTCTAATTTAAGCTGTTTCGATTCCTGATCTTGGTAGACGAATTTTCAAAAGACCCTCATGTGTTTTTATTTATTTATTTATAAAAGTTGATAGGTAAGTTTTTTTGCGTATTTACTTTGATTTGTACGCTGCTATTTCGCTGCGCGTGGCTATTTCCAATATTTAAGGTAGTCGCGTCCATGTTATGTGGTGTTCTATCGTTTTACTCTGTAGAGATGGTAGAGGCAGAGATCGGTGCGGGTGACAAATGACAGGCGGCGACGCGGCGTGGAGTGGCGTTATCCGCTGCGATCCGATATGACGGGTAATCTGATGGGGGACTAGTGAAATATCTCGTATTTATTGCCTCTCATCTTATTTAAGAGCAATTTCTGCTGAGTTTAGCGCTTTTGAGGCGCCACCAAAAAAAGGAAAGTATAGTAGGTAGTTAGCTATATTGTAAATTATTGCAAAACCACCCAGTATATGTACATTGAAACATTCTGTACCTAAATGTTGAATGCAATTATATCTTCTATATTAGTATTAATTGAGGATACCCACACCATTTTTTTCCGGCACGGCCTCTATCAACCAAACTGATTTTATCAAAACTGTGTTAGGTACTAAGTCTTATAATAAGTACATTAATATAATATGCTCAATGTGGACATGCTCAAATATGCCAGAGAGAAATTAATTTAGGATTTAAATTAGGTAATCTTCGTTTTTGGTATGGAAGGCATTAGTATATTCCGTGTCAGGGCAGTTAGGCACCTATTCCATTACTGTTAACTATCTCTCCACTTTGGCACAAATCTTCAGAGTTCGAAATCCTAACGTTAGGTACCTACAGCTCTTAGTGCTTTGCCTTAATGAAACACGCCTCGGGTAGGTACTGTGGTGAGTGGACGAATATGTTAATTACCTACGCAAATGTTTATTCTATGGTGGATACAATAGACCGTGGGCCAGGCGCTAAAATCGTTACTCATTTCCTCTCGCACGAAAACTTGTACATGTATTATGAATGACTTTGGATGTCTGCCGCGATTCCGTTGGTGGGTTGAGGAGCAGCAGTCTCCCAAAGACGTAAAAAAACAACAGTCGCATGACGCTTGACAGACGTGTACAATCCACTACTCCACAACCGGAAGACGAATTTTATTCCTTAAGGTATTGGCTTAACTATCATTTGACACTAGTTTCAGTCGAGAGGAAAGACTGAATTTTAATTTTTGTTTTACGTAAAGACGTCCAAAGGGGCGGCTGCTGCTCCTCAACCCACCAACGGGATCGCGGCAGACGTCCACAGTCCTTCATAATACAACTATCTTAACCGCTGTCGCCACTGTACAAGTTTTCATGCGAGAGGAACTTGGTCATCGAGACCTGTTATTGGCCCACGGTCTACAACGTTTGAACTGCCAATGTTAACCTTTCGTATGTTATGGAACGGATAGTGCTGAAGGAATTTGTTTTCGTTTCTGTCATAAATTTTGAATGATACTTACTGATCTTTATCAAACACAGTCAGGTTATAGGCAAGGATTAGTCCTGGAAGTCTACCAGGGGGCCGATTTTTGAGTTTCGAACGCTCGAATTCAAAAGCGAGTGGTAGAAAATAGTCACACGCGGCAAATTGTCACGATTATTGTCGCGTGAACCTAATAAGAGCTATTTTTGAGAGTCACCACTCGAAATCGATATTTTGCATATTGTTAGTTACAAAAAAGGACAGTAATAATTGTAATATTTAATTGCACTAAAATACGTGTAGAAATGACTAGTCTCGTCATTCCGCTTCTTTACAACTGACACGGTTGGTGGCCGAACTAAACAAACAATGCGTGTTCGAATTCTTATTATACAATAATAGTACACTACTGCAGAGGCCGTGAAGTATTGCTGACTAGAGACAGTTTTTTTTTTTTTTTGCGAAAACCGTCTTTATACTCGATTTCGACTAATTCAGGGATAACGTTTTCAAATTTTATATTTATTTTGAATTACAATGACGATTTTACGCAAAAAACTTTTTTTTACTTATAATTCAAAGTAAATATAAAATTTGAAATCCTTATCCCTCAATTAGTCGAAATCGAGTATAATGACGATATTTCGCAAAAAAAAATGATTGGCCGCTTTTTTTTAAACATGCCATTTGAACAAGCCATGTAGGTATAGCCGCACATAAATATACCTACTAGACAGACATGGTAGTTTTTTTTTAAATGTGCAAGTATGGTTAAAGAGTCTAGTGGTGGTTGGCATTGGCAGTATGTAATTTTTCCTTTGTCAGTTTAATAATGTAAGCAAATTTAAAAAGTTAGAGTAGCGGCCAATAATCTTTTTTCTTAGGGTTTTCATAGGTAGTGTAGGTAGGGCGCCATTAGCAAGAAACTTAATTTCTTCATTTCGTGCCATTAACACACACATACATGTCCGAGCATGTTTGAGAAAATTTATATTATTAGCGTAATATTAAATTCAAGTAGAAAGTAAATATATTCGGGATGAATTACTTAGTGGGTACTAAATTCTACTGATAGAATTGAATACGAGTGGTCAGTACCACTCGACTTCGAATTTTCTATCGCTCGAATGTCAAAAATAGCATGTCATCGTTTTTTGTCAGATCTCGAGTGAAAAGTCGACCGTTCGAAACTCAAAAATCGGTCCCCAGTATTGACACAATATCTTCAGTTAGTAAACATTGAATTTGATATTCTTATGTTTAAGTAATTAGTTCTATATTTGCCTAAGATACAGGAATAATCCTAGTTTAGGCACATGCAACAATTTATCTAATGTATATGTAGTACCTAATCACAATGTAAACGTTAGGATTTTAAATAAATATTCTATTCTATTCTATTCTATTCTATTGAATGGACGATCAATCAAGCTGACGACGGACAGGGTACTCTATTGCTAAATTATATAATCAAAATCAGAATCAGAATAATTTATTCGTGACAATACAACACAACAAAAAGAAAAAAGAAAGTAAAACAGTAAAACATGGTATTGCACGAAATGGTTCCATCTCAGCGTAGCGTAAGTATAGCTGTCCCAAAAGACTCATGCAACCAACGGTAATATCTCGATATTGAGTTGAGGGTTTGTTTACTTATATAATATTCACGACCGTTGTCTTAATTAACACAAAGTACCTAATTACCGTAGCAGTAGCAGTAGTAAATTGTTAATTTAAAGGGTCCAATATCAGTTAACAAAACGCTCATCTATTTAGGCCATTTTCTGTTTTTTAACTGATACGTACGAGTATATTGCAACCTAAAAACATTTTTTGAATTTTTCACTGAGAAACGTTGTTGCAAACATCACTCCAAATTGACCATTTTAGAGCTAAAAACTGCTTTTTAGGGTTCTGTACCCGCTAAGACTCCGCTGTCCGTCCGTCCGTCTCTCTGTCTGTCCGTCTGTCACCAGGCTGTATCTCATGAACCGTGATAGTTAGTTGAAATTTTCACAGATGATGTATTTCTATCAACAAATACTAAAAAAATAGGCTAAAAAAATACTAAAGGGGCTCCCATACAGCAGACATGTTTTTTTGCCGTTTTTATAGGTAATGGAACGGAACCCTTCGTGCGCGAGTCCTACTCCGACTCGCACATGTACTATCTGGGTACGGAACCCTAAAAACTGTAATAAAATCATCGTATCCTTTAATCACTTTTATGTCACACCTGGCCATAAAGCGGCAATTAACGCACGCTCCGCGCGCGGGAAATCCCACTTCCTGGCCAGGGGGTGACATAAAATTTTGTACTTAACACGGGCGGTAATAATGAAAGCCTCAGATCTCATATTTATAGCCCTTGCCTTCGGCTCGGGCGTCAAATACCTGCGATCTGAGACATTCTTTGTTTTACCGCCCTTGTTAAGTAACGTACTATTATTCGGATTAATTTATTTTGACAAAATTTGAAATCAAAATATCTTAAAACTTGTAAGGCCTCAAATACTGATAGGTAAGCAGGTAATTAATTATAGGGCGGCACGCCAAAAGATGCTGCAAATGGTGTTAAAAGCATGAAAATCAGTACGATTGATCTTTAGGACATATGAATCAATTTGACCCGTTGGACGAAAAAAAAACGAAAAGGAGAGGAGTTATGACGACATATTTTTTTGTATGGAATTGAAAAAAAAAATGTTCTGAAACCTATCGTGTGTGGTTGTGGTATCAAACGAAAGGGCTTTCTGAGCCAGTTCTAAAAATATATCACATCATTACATTTTAGTCACTTGTCTTAAAAGAAAAATAATTTTTAAAACATACCAAGTTTGGGGTCCTCCTGGTACGATACCGTTGAATATTTTTTTGTAAAATATACCTAATATCATTACATTTTAGTTACTTGTCTTAAAAGAAAAATAATTTTTAAAACATACCAAGTTTGGGGTCCTCCTGGTACGATACCGTTGAATATTTTTTTGTAAAATATACCTAATATGGTACCTAATATCCTCATATCTAAGATCAAGAAAGCAATTTTTAAAATATTTACATTTAGTATTTTTTTATAATTTTCATTATTACAAAATTTGCTTAGCAACATTAACGAAGGAAAATTGGTGGAAATAATTCGTGAATAAGCGAATTTTGGCATCGTTGTAGGTACAATTGACCTAAATAACATACTAAAAGGACTGGTCGATAGGGGTAGAACTAAAGGGTGGGAGAGGGGGTGTAAACGTCCCTTTTTTTAGTTCTTTGTAAAAAAAACTCGTAAATTGTGTCTCATGAATATCAAAACATATTTGTAGACACAAGTAATCTACATAATACTCCTCTCCTTTTCGTTTTTTTTCGTCCAACGGGTCAAATTGATTCATATGGCCTAAAGATCAAACGCGCCGATTTTCATGCTTTTAATAACACCATTTGCAGCATTTTCCATGTGTAGGCCTTATGTACCGCCAGCACTATTATGCTTAAGCTACTAGTACCTAATACGAGTATTATTTGAAGTCAGAAAGCTGCCTCAAGTTAATTCGCACACCTAATACCAAATTCTTGTAATTAATTGAGAACTTGGCTCAGCAGACCGTATTGTGTGAACAATGGGGGACTGTCCCCCACCTTCGAACATAAATCAAAGTCGCGGCGATTAACGACGCATTATTATAGCTCATACATTTAATTAATTTGTTACAAATTGAATGAATTTCACAATGATGTACGGGGAGTTTTCGTTTTCGGGGATCGAAAAGTCGATACAATTATGCTAACGGGGATTGCGATTGCAGTTGATCCTTACATGACCTGGTCATCAGGTCATGCAATGTAACTGACTTCGATTAGGACTAGATAAGATCCTTATGTAACACATATATATATTTTTTTAAATTTAAGACACTATATTCTATGTCTCAGATGGTTTTAAAAAACTCGTCAGTGGTAATACCCAGCCTTAAACCATTTGCGTAATAATGAAGTAGATCCCTTGATTTTCATTAAAAAACTTATTGATTTGCGAAGTGCCTTGTTTTAAATGTTTCAATTTCAACTCTGAAAATGTAGCATAGAACCCTGTCTTATTGAGCCAGTGAAATATAATGTAGAAGACTATTTTCATATTAGACTGTATTCACTTTGTGCGTATTTCATTTTGCTCAAAATATTTTTCAGCACAATTACACTTTGACTCGTTAAATTCACTTTGGATTTTTGATCTAACTTCAGAATGGTCATTTCATGTTGACGAATTTCCATTTGTGCCTATCGACAGTAAATCAGAAAGACATGATGCGCAAAATGTGTCACTAAAAAGAAAAGACAGATAGATATAGATACTTCATTCCTTCACTGTGAAGTATATATGACTCATTTAGTTCACTAGTTCAGTTTAGTTCAGTAGTTCAACAGATACAGTACGATTTAGATTGCGTAATAATATCAGTCATTCATTCAATCATGGCAGATGTCACTCTCGGAGCGAATGAGTAGGTAATCTACATGAATCAAGAAGTTTACGTATATCCTGGAGGTTGCTTGCCGAACATAGGATGTAGGTATCTAAACTTCTTGATATGAATCATGAATTGAACGGACTGAAGTATTGAAGTACTTATATGAATCCGAACTGAACTAGTGAATGAAAGAGTGACACGAGGTGAAGTACTTCATTGAATCATTCGTTCGTGAACTACTCATATCTACAAATAATATCGGGGCACTTATTATTCTAAGGACTAACGTTTACCATGATACAATAAGACGCGTAACAAAATCAAAGTTCTAGGCAACAATACGTCATGTCATGTAGTACCCAGATTTTAGTTCACTCGACGTTCATTAGGCATACGTCTCAAACTTTCAAATATGGGAATATTTTAACATAAATACAACAAGGCTACAATTACTCGCAGGCTTCGCAACTTGACTAAACTTTTAATTATTTCAGCGTACCTGCCTCTGCTATAAAACAATACGTAGGCAGGCTCCAATTTGAGACCGCACAATTCACAATCATTAAAATTATTCTGGTTGCGATGGAAAAAAGAGTAAAATTGCGGTGATAATTATCACGCTCGCTGCAAAAATATGCAACGAGTTTTGAATGATACACCAATTTTAGAGAGGTCTCTTGCCAGTCTTTCTCGTTTGTTGCCTGGAGGAGTTTGTGGGAAGTACGGAGGCCCATTTAAGTTGGTCGGTCTTGAGCGCGACGCCAGGCCTTTTGTCCGGGTTGTACGGCTAAAGGTCGTGTCGCTCATTTGCTGAAAGCTTTGCCTCAAGTGCGTCAGAAATCCGGCCGTTTTCGCCACGCTACGCTCTGCTAGAGGAGGTTGGAAAAGCCATTTAGCTTGTTGAATAATAGTAGTTTATGCAACTGGTACATAATGAGGGGCATCAAAACACGAGTGTGTTTTATGAAACGAGCCGAAGGCGAGTTTCATAATAAGGTCACACGAGTGTTTTAATGCCTAATTATGTACAGTTGCATACACTACTTTATCTACATCCATATATTAAATTCTCTTTCATGTGTTTCGTGTGTGCATGTCTCGCCGGCGTGCGCCATGTTTGCTTCGACAGGCCGGCCCGCGCCCCGCCGCCAGCCCGCAGCTGTGTCTTAAATAATATAAATGTTATCGTTTTTAGTCACAAGTTTTTTTTGTTTTTTTTATACAACTACTTTGCCAAACAAGCATACGGTCCATCTGATGGTAAGCGGATACTGCAGCCTATAGACTGTTGCAACTCCCAAGGAAGTTGCCTGTGCGTTGCCGACCCTTTATAAAAAACTTTAAGTAAAACTATTTTACTATTATTGCGTTTTTCTCTAAGGTTTTTCTTGTCACTAAAATCGATGACATCGTTCCTAAGACCAGATCTTTGTATGCCTTATAATTACCCATACTGACACTGATAGTAAATACAGACTTACTCATACCTACTGACCGATTTAAAAGTGCCACCCGGTATAATCCCCCTCAATTTTGTTTCATTATGTTTCGTAAGGACATACTTTAGTAGAGACCTTGTGATTAAATAGCGGAGTAGCGGACCCCAGGCCTTCAGGATGCAAATATACTGGGATAGCGCTAGTGGGAATGATGATTTTTGTAGATAAGTATCTAAAGAGAGTGCTTTCACGGTTTTGTTGGACCTTCTAGTTATAGTTTGGTTGTGACATTAAGAAAATTTAAATCATCTGAGACATCGTTTTCTTGTTTTTCTTCCAATTATTTTCACTGCGGATCCGCAGTGCTGGATCCAGCGGCCGGCGCTGGATCCAGCACACTGAAAAAAGCGCTGGATCCAGCTGGATTGCTGGATGCTGGATCCAGCAATTGCAATCCCTAGTCCTAATATTGTACGTGATCTCATTAAAGTGTTCTATTTCGTGATCTAATAGGGGACGCGCGCAACAGCCGCACAGTATATTATAAAGCGGGGTCTTATCTACGGCTTTTGAACTTATTAAAGAGGATTTACTATATGGGTGTACATAAAAATATTTTTTTAACCTGACTGTGGCTTTATAGGCCGGGTCCATTAAGCGGCAGGAGTGCGCGGTTGGAGAGTTGCCTAGGGAAAATCCAGAGGCAACCTCCGACACAACCACGAGGGTGGTTTAAACACTGGAACAATCTAAGTGTTTGCGCTCCGAATAAAACGAATCAGTCAGACTTTAAATACGTTTGTTGTATTAGTAGTATCAGATTTTTATGAACCGAATCATATCTTATTGAAATTAGTTTTATTCTAAATTTTCCTATCTTCCTAATAAATTTATAACTCGTTTCGCCCTTTTGCCTTTCCTCACATTTCTTATTGTCTCTAGACAAAAGGCCAACTTGTAACAGTCCTTGTCATTTGCATTAAGATCTGACGTCACGCTGGGCTGCCTGTAGCATGCCCGGGTCTCAGAAAGTGCTCTATTTATGTCATTTCCCTCGCATTTTATGACTACCTCATTCTTCCAGTGGCTGGTAGCTTCACTTTTCTTCCAGCTATTTGATTTTATGACATCATCTAGAGATTGCGGGGCTCAGTAATGAACTTTTATTATCAGTCTCGGTAATATTTCGGAGACGCCGAATAAGAATAGGTAATATTAAATAGGATTACTTTTGTTCGTCCAGTTTCTTGTTTTACCGAAGAAGATGTGTCATCATAACCCAGGAATTAAAATGGCTCAAGTTATCTTGAACATTTTTTGATTCATTAGTTGACGGTAACTTAAGTTACCTTTAATTATTATTGAACGTGGAGATTTTTTTGATGGAAAATGTCTAAAATTCATTAATGATATTTAAACAGTTCCCAGTCCAGTCGGGAACCCCTTGTTATTTAGGTACTAGTAAATTTATAGACACCTTCATAAAACACTCCGAATCTTAAGGCCCTGGAATATGCATATGGAATAAAGGAATGGTTTCATAGAGCGATTCAACTCGTTACCTCCGTGACCCGCAACGTACTAAAACTCGCATGCGAGTCCCAGACGTGTTATACGACCAAGCGTCGATTTAGTTATTTACGTCTACCAACGTGATATAAGTATGTTATTCTGTGCTTAAATAAGATCAAGGTAGGCATCACACCCATAGTATTTCGGGGTAGGTAGGTACACTTATGTCTCGTTGTTATCTTAAAAATATTAATAGTTTGCAGCAGGTATTGCCCAGAATCGAACTCCAACCCAACTGCCCACGCTAATCGCCAAACCGCGCAGAGTTATAAAAAGCGGGCGCTGCGTTTCATCCCCCTCAGTTTAACTTGCTTCTTCAAACTCTATCAGTCTCCATATACACAATGCGAGAAGCATTAGTCTCAATACTGCTGCTGGCGGCCACTGCAAGCAGCTCAGACCTCGGCAAGGACGTCAATTACTACAAAGGTATTTATCTTCTTAGTTTGTAAGTGAGATATATTGGGTGGACAACTGTCTAGACTACGTACACGAAGTCCCTTTTGTTATAACTGACGATTTATGGTTAGATTTATGCTGAAACCCTTTTAGTGTTTGTGAGGTCAATTTAGTGATAGTGTTGCGTCGAATCAAAAGATCAATAGGTAGGAGGTAGGTAGGTAGTAATAGGAAGCGCCCACAAAATTAACAAAGCCTTTGTCCCAGAATTAATTACAAATACTACAATATCGTCAATTCTTAATGTTGATGATGCCACGTATTTATTTACCTATTCTAAACAATTTTACGGTGCACCTACATTACAGTTATGAACGACTTAAATATACTAGGCAGTTTACCTTTTTGTCCGAGTCTGAAAATCCCGATTTACACACGTTCAAGAATTAGCTATCAAGTTTCGCTCATTATACTCTCTTACTTGCATGCGATTTGCGCATATTTCTAAATCAGTCTTCACGAGACAAATCGAGTGAACATATCGATATCGTATTTCCATGGGATGTGTCGAGCCAAATTGTGCGCATACATAATTTAATCGAATCGACTCTGTTTCAGATTATCTTCGCGCGCGCTCTGATGAATTGCCTGAAGGCCCCGCGACGGCAGACCGGCTATGTAAGTACTATTACTATCATCAATGTTACCAACATTTCGAGGTTTTGCTATACGGACTGGGTTAAAATTGAATTTTATTTGTTCTAAAATCAAACGACGTAAAACAAAGGCAACTCTGTCACTTCGTGACATTTTAAATTAACCATATTTGGACCATCAGGAGGATGGTCTTTCAGCACATTTAGCAAAGATTGCCTGAAAGAGATCGCTCTTTAGCGATAAGATAGCCTGGTTGTCTACAACTACCTAAACATTGTATAACTGATTAATTTGTCACGTAAATTTATGTACTAGCATTAAGTATGTTTAATTGTCATTTTTGAAGTATAAATCAATGAGCTAATATTGAAAAATATACCTAAAGTTACATGAATTTGACTACTCCGCTTGTTTCAACAGATTTCTATCGGACGCCGCTGCAGCTGTACCCTGGATTACTGCCCGTACTCGAACAAGAGTACAGGAAGAGGACAGGGAACGTATTTAAAAGTATGTTGGACGACCGCTTTAGCTTAGTTGGTAGTGACCCTACGAAGCTGGAGGTCCCGGGTTCGAATCCCGGCCGGGGCATTCATTTGTGTGATGAGCACGAATATTTGTTCTTGGGTCTTGGATGTTTTCTATGTATTACAGTATCTATTTATATCTATATAAGTATGTATATCGTCTCGCTTAGTACCCATTGTACTAACAAGCTTTGCTTAGTTTGGGGACAAGGTTGATTTGTGTAAGATTGTCCACAAATATTTTATTTATTTATGTATGACTTTATGTCTTTCATTAGGACAATTATTTACAATGTGCCTATTTATATCCCATTTACATGCTTTCAAACTCAATAATGCCAAGGTTTATATGTATTTTTATTAGATTACGGTGCGAGTTTTGAGGCTAGATGATGAAATATATGAAGTTTTTTCGTCATTCCAATATCGTATTGTAAGCATGTGATGAGATGACTGGTGATCTACCTAGCCATACTTATTAGGGTATCACTGCAGCACTGGGCAGTTCCACTTTGGCCTTGTTGGTCTAGATACGTATGAGAGGGAATGGGTTACGGTTCCCCCAAATGCCTTAGTCACACGTACCGAGCAAAACGGGCGAGACAGTAAAATTAGTATGGAAGTTTTACTCGGCCGAGTTTTTACTCCTGGCAATAGGGTTGATACGGATTCGAGATTCACATTATATATGTAGAAATACAAATATCTTTATTTTGCATATGTGGTAGGTACATCAGAGTTGGCATAATTATGTATGAGCACAAGACACATTTCACCAGCAACTGGCAGCAAAATTAAAAACGGCAGGAACGGGATAGCTATGTAAATCCGTATTTTCCCGAAAAACTTAAGCTTCACGAGTACTCACGGTGTTTTCACGTAATCAGGTAATAATCAATAATACACGGAGTAATCACGTATAACTGTTTCGAACGGTAGTACCCGTACGATATAAATGTCAAATCCCATACTAAAAATGACATTAAAATATGATTAACGTACGTTCGAAAAGTTACGTGATTACCACGCTGGTACGTGTTTCAAATGTCAAATATTATCATACCTGTTCCGAAAATAATTTACAAAAGGAGCCAGGTTTCGTGTTCTTATTTTTTTTTTAAAGGCTGGAACAAAAGTATCCGTGTTGTGTGTGCTGGCGCCAGTCTCGCTGGATACCAGGTAGGGCATGCACTCGGTTCTCATTTTCTATACAAATCTAGTACCGGAACCGGGAATTCCCGGTTCTCACCATACAAAATCAGAACCGGGAGCATGCCCTAATGCCAGGGCTGGCAGGGACGCCATGTAAATAAACTCTCGTGACGTTTTAATACGTTGTATTCTGTTGCAACCAAAATAGTCAGTTGTAAAGTTCAGTTGAAAAGTCCATTTGTTATCATTTCGAACAGATCATATGCTGAATAAGGACTCATGGGTGGATGGAATGGCACCACAGAAGCGGAGCTCGAAAGCGGCCCTGTCAGCGATGCTGCAGGGGAAACACGCTTATCACACGTAAGAAATGTTGTAGTCTTTAACACTTTCACATACGTGGAAAAGCATGATATCGGCTACGCGTCTAAACGGGTTCCTGGCAGTAAATGAGCTAAAGAGAATATTGGCTCTGAAGAAGGTACTTGTTGGTAAGGTAATGGCGGAGTGCTTGGCACTGATCCAATACTTACTTAACTTTAATCTTATGCCATTTTAAAAGAGGAATGGGTGTCGACTATAGAATGTTAACGGTGTCAAAAATCTGGGAAAAAGTAAAGTAAACGACCTAATATAATAGTATTTAATAATAATAGGTAGGTACTTATAATCACCGGTCGCTTAGGCCCGGACTCATTGCTGACGGCATCATACTTTTATATTTTACTTTGTATACAAATATTGTAAAAATACCTAACCTAAAAGTTACTAGGAATAAAGGATCAAAGTATGTATAACTGGTTGATATAAATTACCACGACATCTTAGGGCTTGTTTAGCGTAGGGGCATCATAAATGTGACACTGGCTGTAAATTGACCATCAAATTACGTATTTTTTTCTTGGGAGCAAAACGAATTCCGTTCAAACTACGGTTATAGTCCTTAAGAAGGTATATCCTAAAACCAATTACTCATATTTTATTAAAGAATATAACATAATAATAAAATAATTTACAGGGATGAAGGGCATTATTGCCCGTACGGAAAATAGAGAGGAGGTGGTAATAGGTAATACTACAGCTTAACTCAAAATTATAATTATTCTCAGGTTAATAATGAACATGTGCTTAAGTAACGTATTTTTGTTTCAGGATAGAAAATGATCAGGAGCAGGACAACGTGGATTTTACTGTAGAATAAGACGTAGTTACAATATTACCTCAATATTTATGATAGTTGTGTTGTGTTGAGTCACATAATCATAATAATGTAGGAATTAGTACCTACGTACAATGCAACCGTTGAATGGTTTCAATTTATCATTAGATGTGATAAGTAAACATTTTTAATATTGCCTACCCCTTACTAACTTATATTATGATGTGAAATAATTGTACAAATAAAAAAGAAATAATGTATCCATATTTTATTCACTATGAACGTCACGTAAGATTTTAAAATTCGCTAAGTTATGTTCCATCCGTTTTTGCATCATCGTTTCAATTTAAAATAGTTTCTTGTTCTCATGTAAATTAAGTTAAAACTAAGTCAAACCAATCCCTGATTCCGCCTCGCTTTTCCGCAGGAAAATTTAAATTCTACTAAAATCAAATAGTGTTCGACTTCATTCCATTTAACTTTAAGAGCCAAACTGTTAAGTTGGTAGCATTGTCTACAGTTTCTGCTGAATGCATAAGCTAGCAGCTTCGAGTGAGCCTTGTATGTGTTGGACATACATAATGCTTTGTTAATGGCACTCTCTTCTATAAATAATTCTAGAAGATTTTTTGTTTGCTATAAAACAATTCAAGCACACTATACTAGTGGCTCTGTGAGCTGTAGACCTCGTGAGTGTTTTTTTTTATTTCCAAAACTATGTTAGATATCGAACCTGTAGAGCAGGGGTCGGCAACCTTTTAGCACCCACTGGCCACATAGTAGCTAAAAAAATCTTCGCGGGCCGCAAATGATAATACTGATCACTGTCTGTTGATATCAACTCGAAACAAATTGGTACGCCGTACGCGACAGTAACGTAGTAAAAATTCGCACCCCTTTTTACGTGAAAAACGAGAAAGACGAAAAAACCGACTTTTCACAGATAAACCAGCTAGTTTCCTTGCCAAACCCAGATAATTCGCATTTCAACCGCATCGTAATTTCGCGATTCATTCGATCAATGCAAGCATATAGAATAGCAGATATAGAAACTTTAAGGGGGGACGGGTCATAAAGTCATAACACACCTAGATGAAAACGCGAGCGCGAAATTTTTCGAACACTGATGCAAATGCGGCAAATACTTCATACGCATCAAGTTATAACACATCTAGATGAAAATGCGAGCGTAGCGAGCGCGAAATTTTTCGAACATTATGATGCAGGTGCGGAAAATACTTCATACGCATACGCATCAAGTTATGTAGATGTAAACGCGAGCGCGAAATTTTTCGAACACTGATTCAAATGCGGCAAATACTTCATACGCATCAAGTCATAACAAATCTCGTTGAAAACGCGAGCGTAGCGAGCGCGAAATTTTGCGAACATTATTATGCAGGTCTGGAAAATACTTCATACGCATCAAGTCACGTAGACGCAAACGCGAGCGCAGCGAGCGCGAAATTTTTTGAATATTAAGATGCAGGTGTGGAAAATACTTCATACTGTCTAACGCAAACGCGGAAGGCGCGAAATTTTTGAAAAAAAATTTAGATAGATTTAACTGAAAAATATACTTACAAACACATATCTCGTCCTGACCAACTGTGAAAATATTCGTGGTTGGCGATACAGACGCTTTCACGTATGTTAAGAATTTCAAATTTTACCTTTACAAACAATAAAGCCAGGGAGGCTCGCGGGCCGCACGGAAGGGAAAATTACCGATCTTTGTTTAGCATTCGGTAAAGGACAGGCGTTAATTGTAAGCGTCTAGTTACATTACCTTTACAAACAATAAAGCCAGGGAGGCTCGCGGGCCGCCTGTTGCCGACCGCTGCTGTAGAGGAGGACAAACCATAGAATTTTTTTTAGATTACTCGACAAAAACATTCGATGTAATCAAAGAACGTGCTCACAATACTTCACGAGAATCTGTTGTGAAATGCGACCCTTAGAGGTGAACAAATCGAAATTCGGCCGCAGAAACACAAAATAATTTATAAAAAAATTGTTTTTTTTAATTTTGAAAAAGTGACTCGATAAAAATATTCTTTAGAATTACCGCACTTGCTCACAAAATTTCACGAAAATCGGTTGATAAATGCGACCTGTAGAGGAGAACAAACCAATGAATAAAATAAAAAAAATAAAAAATTACAAAAATTTACTTGCCTTAAAAATTCTATGTAATCATAAAACCTGCTCACAAAACTTCACGAGAATCGGTTGAGAAATGCGACGTGTAGAGGAAAAAACGGCCGCAGAAAAATACGAAATCATTGATACAAAGTTTGTTTTTTCGAATTTCAAAAAAGTGACTCGACAAAAAAATTCTATATAGTTACCAAACCTGCTCGCAAAATTTCACGAGAATCGGTTGATAAATGCGACCTGTAGAGGAGATCAGCCAACGACTTAAAAAAATTTTTTTAAAAATTTACAAAAATTTACTCTACAAATAAATTATATGTAGCCATGGAACCTGCTCACAAAATTTCACGAGAATCGGTTTAGAAATGCGACCTGTAGAGGAAAAAACGGCCGCAGAAAAACACGAAATCATTGATACAATGTTTGTTTTTTTGAATTTCCAAAAAGTGACTCGACAAAAAAATTCTATATAGTTACCGAACCTGCTCACAAAATTTCACGAAAATCGGTTGATAAATGCGACCTATAGAGGAGGACATACAAAAATCCGGCCGGACAGACGAAAGCATTTTCGTCGAAGCTAAAACAGAGACCTCGTTTTACTCGGTCAATAAAAATATCACAAATATTATTTAATGATATTACCTACTAGAGAAAAAGCATGTTCGCTTGATTGAAGTGAAAGCACCACTTGCACTAGTTTGGAGCTGAAATGGGGGGTTGCACCCGAGACTGTGTTTTCCATTTCGAAGAAGAGAAAAGAAAAAAACAATGTAGCCAAATCTTAACATTTCTTAAATTTTTCATAACATTTGACCGGCACGCGTAACATGCAAGTATAGTGCTCGTCATCCATGACGACGTCGCGCGACGCGACGTGTATGGAGAGGGCTTGCCCTACCCCTCCTCTTAAGACTAAATTCAGTAGGTAGGTACAATTTTACGGAGGTGGTTGTACATGTTTTACCAATTAGTTTTCAACTCTGGGGGTGGCATGGCTCCATTTTAACTTCCTAGGTCGATTATTATCCACTTCCATAACCCACAACGCAGGTTTCTTCAAGTGTGTACAAAAACAGATCATAAAGTAGGATTCGTCCCATACCCACAAATCCACAACAGGCTTTGCCAACAAATCATTTACGTAAAGTTTTAACAAAAAGGACGGCTTCGGATTGTAAGTGGCTCAAAAGTCCTTCTAAACTACATTTATACTTTGTTTGCACCACTTATTTAATAAGTAAACAATACATGTAGTGTCGTATAGACCCCGGAGGGTCTACGTCGAAATAAATGAACTTATCGCCAACCTCTTTACCGCAAGAATTAATATACTATTTTACAAAATTCTGCATCGGGGTGTTTCTCTGTCATCTGACACAAGCATGTCATTGTCAAGTCATATTTAATCTAAACTGCTAAATAAAATAAGCCTATTTTTTAGCCACTGTGACTACACTTATATCAGTAAGCTTTCAGGCGTATAAGTAAACATTTTTGAGGTGTCAAAATGTCCGCGTTGACGAGGCTTACAGAACCAAGAAGAAAGAACAGTCAAATATATAAATAAATAAATATTTGTGGATAATCTTACACTAATCAACTTAGTTCCAAACTAAGCAAAGCTTGTACTATGGTTACTAAGCGACGATAATATAGATACTTAAATAGATAGAAAACATCCAAGACCCAAGAACAAATATTCGGGCTCATCACACAAATAAATGCCCTGGCCGGGATTCGAACCCGGGACCTCTGCAGCTTCGTAGGCAGAGTCACTACCAACTAAGCTAAAGCGCTAAACTATATTTTTTTACAACTAGGTAAGCTATATATTTATCGTAAATTGAAAAAAAAAGGGGATAACACGCTTGATTTTATTTGTACCTATCCTATAGCACATAAACGCCCATAACTCGAAAATGAAAAAAAAAATAACTTCGAGAAATATGGTTCCATTATACATTCTAAAACAGCTAGAATTAAAATATTTAAAAAATTGGGATTGGTTGGGATAGATTTGTTAGGGAATGTTTAGGGTCTCAAAAGATGTGTATCGACGAGCGCCAAAGAATTTTCTTTTGGGAAATCGCTAATAATAGCCGTTATCAGGGGGCATTAGTAAACACACTTGTCTTTTTTAATTATTTATATATTGTCATAACTCATAACAGTAGTCTTACTGAACATAATAATTCTGATAACAAGAACATATTTAATAAAATTTAAGGCAAAAAACAACAAAATTTACAATTTACAAGAAATTAAGGGCACATTAAATCACTAAATCTCCCAGCCATTGTTATTGAATTAGTAGTAGGAAAAAATGATGCTTGAGATAAGAACGTAACGAAGTCCCAAGAGACGAAACAAAGCGAACCAAAATGTGGCGCATGTCGCGCGGTGTGTGATTACGATTACTGATTGTATGTCGTACCTCGCCAGGAAGTGGCAATTACCGCACGCTCCGCGAGCGGAGAATCCCACTTCCTGGCCAGGGGGTGACATAAAATTTTGTACTTACCTTAAAAGCCTCAGATCGCACATTTATTGCCCTTGCCTTCGGCTCGGGCATCAAATACCTGCGGTCTGAGACATTCTTAGTTTTACCGCCCTTGGCTCCGCGCTTAATGTACTATTGTAGTGCCTTTTTCTGTAGGTAGTAGGTACCTACAGATACATCTTAGTTTAGATTTTTTAAAGCTGTTTAAAAAAAAGTAATAAATTTAAGATGTAAACGTATAATAGGTTTTATTTCTAATTTTGTTGAGTTAATTTTCAATGTAGCTCGAGGGTCGTGTCGTGTAATGCACGTGATCTGTGTTTTTTAATATGCATATATCCAATTCTGAGTTATCTTCTATCTATTAAAGTATTTTGTTATATCTATCTACTACTACCCATAGCACAACACTTATTGAGCTTACCATGGAACTAAATAGTTTGAATGTAAAAGATTGTCCCCCAATACTCTATTCATATTTTGCATTTTAAATAGTTACATGTACTGCCATTCAGTGTATTTTTCAGTTCATAAGCAAGTGATACACGGACTTATGTAGTAACCAATCGATTTGCACCCGCCGATGTGTAATCAGGACTAATATCGAGAGTGCTTCGGGCCCCTGGTAATTCTATCCGGCGAGATCGCTAGCAGAACGCGTCTGCTTCGATTTGCTTTCGTTTCAACTTACCAGTTTTGAGAGGATCCACAAAGAAAATTTAAACGAAAAACCTCACAGGAAATGTTTCCTGGTGGCCTCCTTCGTTAATGAAACGTGGTAAAGCTACAGTTTCAAGGGTGGAGAGTAAATGAGCTTAGCGTTAAAATGAAATTTAGTAGGTAAGCCTCGAGAACGGGTTTACTAGGTAATTTACAAGAGATCGGTTTAAAACCGAGATTATCCTTGCAAAAAATTTACACATTTTTCTGTGGTTTGGGTTGTTGTACTGTTCAAGGCTTGGCTTCGACGGAACAAAATAATGAGAATTTGTACAGAGACTCATTTCAGACAGTGGTACTACTTACATTTCATTAGAAATTATAGTCATATCAGCGTTATGTCGCTCGATTTGCATTACATTTCCGTAAAAATCCAACGTTTCAAAATAACGCCACCCCACCAAGTATTGAAATTAATTTATAAAGGTCTAGGTGTTTTTAATTCATTCGGGTTACGTAGTCAACTTTATGTATTTAAATCTATTGCGGAAAATTAACAAGAGACGTGGTCGGCCTCCCAACTCCCGGGGCGCGATGATTTTCACTAATTTCGTCGGGTTCTAAAATTATTTCACCCATTCATTAATGTGGTTACATATTTAGGGTAAAAGTTTCCTTGTCGGTTAACTATGTATTTTCCGCAGCAATTTATTGGTTAGTGTATTTAGCGGTTCATAAACTTAACTAGGTTGGTAGACGCTTTGGTTTCGATAATAATTACCTATGAAGATTACCGACTTTTTGTATGTGCATGTGTCATTAAGAGGAGGGGTAGGGCAAGCTCTCTCCATACAAACTTTGTGCAGGATTTACTTCGTTTGTGTTTGCATCAAAGTTATGATTTTGGTCAGTATGCTTATTTTTCTGATAGCTATTTCGTGATGTAATTTTTTTTATATATTTTTTTTAGTTTTTTAATTTTGATAATTTTTGAAATATTTGAAAATTAGATGGCTCTTGGGCAGCTCAAGAGCAACAAAGCCCCTGGAGTTGACGGTATTACAACTGAGCTGTTAAGAGCTGGAGGGCGTCCAGTCCTAGACCAACTTCGGGAGCTGTTTAATGCCGTACTCCAGAAAGGTACAACGCCGGAGGCGTGGTCTAGAAATGTGGTTATCCTGTTTTTCAAGAAAGGCGATAAAACGCTCTTGAAAAACTATCGACCGATATCACTTCTGAGCCACGTCTATAAACTGTTCTCAAGAGTTATCTCAAATCGTCTTGCTCGGAGATTTGACGACTTCCAACCTCCGGAGCAGGCTGGGTTTCGAAAAGGCTACAGCACCGTGGACCACATTCACACGTTGCGGCAGATTATACAGAAGACCGAGGAGTATAATCGCCCTCTCTGTCTTGCGTTTGTGGACTACGAAAAAGCCTTCGACTCCATCGAAACCTGGGCTGTCCTTGAGTCCCTTCAGCGATGCCAAGTCGATTGGCGATACATCGAGGTGTTGAAATGTTTGTATAGAGCCGCTACGATGACCGTCCAAATCCAGGACGTCCAGACAAGACCAATCCCATTACAGCGTGGAGTGAGACATGGAGATGTTATTTCTCCGAAACTGTTCACTAATGCACTGGAGGACGTCTTCAAAACGCTGGACTGGAGCGGACGTGGCATCAATATAAACGGCGAGTACATTTCACACCTTCGATTCGCAGACGACATTGTTATTATGGCTGAGTCGCTGGAGGACTTGACGGAGATGCTGCAGAGTCTAGGCGTTTCTTCCAGACGGGTGGGTCTGGGAATGAACTTGGATAAGACTAAAGTCATGTTCAACTCATTCGTGGACCCACTGCCTGTTACCGTCGAAAATGTTGGCATCGAGGTTGTTCTGGAGTACACTTACCTAGGACAGATCATCCAGCTAGGTAGAAACAACTTCGACAAGGAGGCTGACAGAAGGATACGGTTGGGCTGGGCCATTGAGGTACAAGAGGAGACATCCAGTACTGAGAGTTTGCGCATGTCAACATATGCCAAGGCGCATATGTTTGTTTAGTCTGTGAAGGGTGCTCATGGCGGTCACATCAGAGCAATTTGAAACTTTGGCTTGGTAAAAATGCCTTCTTGAGCACTTCGCTATTGCTCAAACAGTTCTAAAAAACTTTATTTTACTAAACGGTTAAAACTCACGTATTAATTGTCACTTCGGGCGACATGTTTCGAACTCTTCGGGAGTTCTTCATCAGGATGAGTGCGTCTGCGACCCGCGCCGATTGCACACTGTCGAACTACCCGCCGCCCGCCGCAAGGCACGTGACGCACGCGCAGACAGCGCGGGGGCGGGGGCGGGGGGGCAGCTCGGCGCTGAAGGTGTTGTATGAGGTCGTGGTGAGGGATCGTCCCCCCCGATCAATGGTAGGGATTGATTGATTGTTGTGCAATCGGCGCGGGTCGCAGACGCACTCATCCTGATGAAGAACTCCCGAAGAGTTCGAAACATGTCGCCCGAAGTGACAATTAATACGTGAGTTTTAACCGTTTAGTAAAATAAAGTTATAACATGTCTCACGAAAGTTTAAATTCAAGTTCTAAAAAAGATAATAAAGGCTCAGGAATACCTTTTCACAGTCAAGTTTACGAATATTTTTGAAAATATGTATAATTTGATTTATTCAATTTTGTTTACTAATTTTAAGATACGCGCCATAATGGCTGCCACTCTGTCCAAGATTAAAAGTTGTAGAAGTGACATTTTCATAACACAATTATGACTTAGTACCTAACTAGATGTCGGGCTTGATAATTCATAATTCATCTTTAAACTAAACAAATATACATATTTTATCAAATACAGACATATATTATGGTACCATTAAATATAGTATTTTAGCGCCAAAACAGGACAATGATTTTGAAACAGAAGTTATATATATCTTTTTATTTCTTTTTTTGAATTGGCAATGGAAATGCTTGTTCAATAGTCAGCTCTTTTCAGCCAATTATTTTATAATAATTAAAGCTACGGGTCAATTTGTCACAACAACTTCATTGAAAGTAAATGACATAAATTCTTGTTGCCTTTTTGCATATTAAGATTTTATTATCAAATATGTCAAAAATGGCCGCCATTTTGTTTTTTATTTAATTCAGTCCGATTGCTCTTAAAATCGATATCTGAGCATCCGCAGGGACCTTAATAAATATCTTATCATCAAATTTGACAAAAATGGCCGCCATATTGTTTTTTTTTATTTAGTCAGATCGCGCTTAAAATCGATATCTGAGCATCCGCGAGGTCACTTAGAATTAATATGATGTCACTCGGATGCTCAGATATAGATTTTGAACGTAATCGGGTTGTAAATAACAAAATCAATATGGCCGCTAGTTTTTCAAATCTGACATCAGATTCGTCCTAAGTGGTCTCTCGAACGCCCAGAATCCAGATATTGATTTTGAACGTAATCGGATTGAAATTAAACAAAATCAATATAGCTGCCACTTTTTCAAATTCGACGATTTTTAACGTAACCGGGTAAATGAACAAAATTAATAATATGGCCGTCACTTGTTTTAATCTTATGTCGAATTCATATTAAATACCTTCAGATAGCAATTTATTACAAAAATCAAGAGATATTGAAAAAACGAAATTAGTTAATTTTAACGTATGTACATAAACTTTCTCGAACTTCGTTTTTCTAAATTTCAAACCTGACAGCCCTTAAAATTATAAATTGAATGAGCTTATTTTTAATAATATATTGATATCACGCTATACCTATTTATTCACCAGAAAAGTGTCGCATCTCTTTTATCTTCGATACTCTTTGACCACTTTTGATGACGTCACAAAATGGCGGCCGGCGGGAAACGTCACGACAGTTGTTCTAGGTAGCCAGTCTATATCTATAGGTCAATGGGCTGGGCAGCATATGGGAAGCTTCGTCACATCTTCGAGTCGCCACTGCCCCAGTGCCTCAAGTCGAAAGTCTTCGACCAGTGCGTCCTTCCAGTCCTCACTTACGGGGCCGAGACGTGGACACTTACAAAAGGCCTCATCCACAAGTTCCAAGTCGCTCAGCGAGCTATGGAGAGAGCTATGCTCGGGGTTTCTCTGAGGGACAGATTTCGGAATCCGGATATCCGACGGCGAACCAGGGTTACCGACATAGCACTGAGGATAAGCAAGCTGAAGTGGCAGTGGGCGGGGCATATTTGTCGAAGAGCCGATGGCCGATGGGGCAGACGAGTTCTGGAGTGGAGACCGCGAACGACTCGGCCTGTGGGACGACCCCCCGCCAGGTGGACCGACGACCTGAAAAGAGTGGCGGGAAGCGGTTGGATGCGGAGAGCTGAGGACCGGGTGTGGTGGCGCGAATTGGGGAAGGCCTATGTCCAGCAGTGGACGACTACAGGCTGAGAATGATGATGATGATGATGATAGAACAAAAGTGACATAAAAAGCATATATTTTGTTTTAAGGTGGGTTAGCCGTTAGCCTGCGAATGTCAAAATACGTTTTGTATGGAAAGCGTCCCACCTTAAAGGGTCTTATAATCTATTATAGAATTATACGTATAATCAAGTACATATATCTAGTTATACTTACCTAGTTTAAGAGTGTTTGGTGATTACCAACCAAATTACACCAAATTTTGATAACCTCCACATAGAAACAATATATATATATTTTTTTTTCTTTATTGCACAAAAGAAATCGTAACGTACACTATTTTTAAACTGAATGCCGCTCTCGTGTGCTCCGCTCAGCCCAAATGATGTTACGTTAGCGATAAAAATCTTGTACTTATATTAACATTCAATCTAGACAACTAGGCTGAAGTTAATTAAAACTTTTAATGATATGTCTAAAGTGAATTTGAGTAAATCACCGCCTCGGTTATTCCTGTTAATTAATTTAAACTTCTTGCATTTGCGAATTGTAGCATGCATATACTACCTGCTGAGTTTACACATATAAGTTGATTTATAAGTAGCTAAGTAAAGTTTTTACTTAATTTTTACTTCTTATTCGTTAGTGTTTAGATGTTAAACGTACTTACTTTTCTTTAGATAAGCTCTGTAGCTGACCTAGTGATACCTGATCAACGGCGCCTTTAAGTCACGTGTGAATGTATTTGTTTCTATTTATATTTGATTCTGCTTCCTTGACAAATAACACTTTCAATGCCAACAATTCTGTAGCGCTACACTCGTAGCCAAATAACACGCGAAAAATAGTACCTATACTGTAGAGAAATTGTAGGTACCTACGAGCGCCCACCTCACTAGTACAGGTGTCCACTGGTTCCTGTCACTAAATGTGTTGTAGCTACATAAATACAAATCTTCCACAAATCAACCTAGTTCCGAACTAAGCAAAGCTTGTAGGGTACTATTTAGGCGACGATACACATGCTTATACAGATAAATATATACTTAAATAGATAGAAAACATCTAAGACTCAGGAACAAATATTCGTGCTCATCACACAAATAAATGCCCTTGCAGCCCTTGTGGGCAGGTTCATTACTAACTAGGCTAAAGCGATCGATTACGAAAGCGATAGGTCTCAACTTACCTTATTTAGTTTAGATTTTTTCTAGGCAGTCGTCGGGAAAGAATTGTTCAACTCATTAAAAATTTCACGACGAACGCACTTTTTTACAGCAGCCTATGGACGCTTGCAACTCCAGGGGTGTCACATGTGCATTGCCGACCCTTTAAAAGTTCCACAACCGGAGCGACCGGGAGAGGAGGAGGAATCGCGACTCACTATTTTTTCCTCTTCGGGATTCGTTCTCTTCTCTTCGTTCTTACTTACTTAATCGAAAAATATACACACCTAGTGCTCGAAACTGATCCAATACTTGCCACTTAAATCTTATGTCATAAATAGAGGCGTATCCCATTCCCCCCGTTTCCCCCCTCCCCAACCCCTCCACCAATCCCCTTGTTTTACCGAAATATGTTTGACAAAATTTCATCTCCCAAACAATCTTTGCAAACAGATTAGTTTCCAATAATTTTTCCCCCAAAGATTTATTTGCCAAGACCAAATTTAGTCAAATAATCACTTGTCAGAATATTATTACAGCAAATATCATTAGAGTAATGGTTCTTTTGCCAAATGGGTTACTTAAGCAAAACATTTTTAGTAATAAAAAAAATATGCAAATAAATTATTCGTCAGAATATGTTTGATCAAATAAATTGTTCCCATAAGCTTCGTTTGGTCAACATTGTAACATGTCTTGTCCTAAATTTCACTGGTATTACGTGGTGAGCGAGGTGCCGTCGACACGCCGGCGCGTCGTCAAATTTGACACGTCTGTAGCTCTAGTATAAGTTTTTTCGAAACATTAACTGATTCGAACGCGTTTGCGTTTTGTCTCAAAATGTATGAAAATGGTATGAAAACGTGAACAGCGCCTCTGGTGGTCACTAGTGGAAACTAAACAGCGAGTATAACATTTGTTGCTATAACCGGCCACGCGCGTATTTCAAACTCGGTGAGAGCGTTTTCATACATTTTGAGACAAAACGCAAACGCGTTCGAATTAGTTAATGTTTCGAAAAAACTTATACTAGAGCTACAGTAGTGTTATGTTTGCTAAAATTTTTTTTGGAAATTGTATGTTTTCGGCAAGTGATTAATTCGCTAAAATGAAACTTGACGATATATAATTTGACCTCTAAACATATCTTTGCTTAACATTTCTTTGCAAAATATGTTTTTAATAAATAATTATTTGGCAAATTTATGCTTGGGAAACATTTTTTGGGAAGTGAACATTTGTCAAAAATAATTTGGTAAAACATCAGTAACCCTGTAAGGTTGTGTTGAACTGGGTATTAAAGGTAAAACATTAGTAAGCTGACCTTACCTAAGTGTTAACTTGCCCGCTAAACTTTTACCCGTGACTTATAATTAAATTCACAGTTGGCTTGTTTTATGTCGCTTAAAATAAAAAATAAAATTTAGTCAACTACTTCTTAATAACAAGCTGTGAAGGCCGCAGTTATTAGATCTGTCTAGACCTAGAAGGCACAATTAATAAGTAATTCATTGCTTAATTAAGAACTAAGTAGCTAGGACTAAGACTATTTACTAACATGAAACGTGTAGATGTATTACAACTTACACCCGTTATATAAACGAATACTGTTACTACATTTTCCATACTCAAACAAGCTCGCCTGGTCCCATGTTGAAAATAATCCAAGCAGCTTTTCCCAACTTTGTTTAACGGGCTCCGAGGAGACTACTTGCAATGGATGGTCGGGGGTAACCCGTAGTGGGTTACAAGTTGAAAACGCCGTAAGTTGGTGAAGGACCATTCACTGCCAGGACCTACTTGTAGACGCGTAGCCGATTACATGCGTTTCCTCGTATATAGAGAAAATTGCATAGCGCTACGAAAAGCTTGGCAGCGAAAGATTAAACCAGGAAAATATACAGTAATGACGCTACCCCTTTTAGGTCAATAAGTTTTACAATTAGTATTATGGCTACAGAAAGTAGCTATGTCAGGTAGTTAATCAATCTTGAATTTTACGCCCCTACAGTTTATTTCCGGTCACATCTGATGATGTTAGGGTATTCTTAGGCGCAATACACATACACTCACACGCTGAAACAATGTCTACTATCAGAGGAGCGTCCATCTATATAATGATTTTAAATGTTTTTGGGTTATTCGGGCAGTAATACTGTGCGTTACAAGGTGAATTCAATGGAAAAAACAACAGTCAAATACTAGTAAGTCTTAGGCGACTTCCTGACTTGGCGGGGCGGGATCGATATGTGACATTTTCTTCTTTGACGTAAACTTACTGACGTCGCAAAGATTCCCACTTGACGGAATACTGTCAGTATTACATTTGCGCAGTAGTAATATTATGCGCAGAAGCGGTCCAGGGGGCCGATTTTTGAGTGTCGAACGCTCGACTTTTCACTCGAGATTTGTCAAAAAACTATGTTGTTTTGACAGATGTCAAGTGAAAAGTCGAGCGTTCGACACTCAAAAATTTGCCCCCAGTACTGCCTTCGCATCGTCCCGCTACCGCGCATCCCGCACCAGTCAGGAAGCACTCATTTAAATGTAGGGGCGCAGTAAAAAGTGTTACTGAGTTGACTGACAGTTGACACTGACATTTGACAGTTTTCTCATATCGTACCGCCTCCGAACCGACAAATCAGGAAGTCGCCTTACTAAACTATGCTCATGAATTCTACGATTATTATATATAATTACTACGAAGTTTCGGGTCTGTATCTTACAAAGTCTAGAAGTAAGCTGCGATCGGTTGTCGCCATTAAAAAAAAAAAGTCGTACGCTGCAATTTTGTTCTTGTTTTACGTGCCCGCTGATCTAAAAAGTTTGTGGCGTCTATTTTCGATAGCTGGCTAGATCCTATAACTACAAGTAATAAAAGGTACGAACTAATCCAATCAAAGAAAGGTGTATTAGACCAGTGAAAGTTTGAGCCCCTATAATTTATTAGGAGCGAAAAAGTGCCATTCGGGACACCACCTCACGTCCTTTGTTTGTATTAATTCTGGGCTTATTGAATAATACGTGACCCACATGGCGAGTGTTGTTGATAAAGGAGCCATAAAGTTGATACTACTTAGGCGACTTCCTGATTTGTCGGTGCGAAGGCAGTACGATATGAGAAAAGTGTCAAATGTCAGTGTCGGCTATCAGTCGACTCGGTACCATTTTTTCCTGCGCGCCTACATTTAAATGAGTGCTTCCTGCCTGACTGGCGCGGGATGCGCGGTCGCGGGACGATGCGAAGGCGGTACTGGTCCGCTTCTGCGCATGCTATTACTACTGCGCAAAAGTAATACTGACAGTGTTCCGTCAAAAATAGGTAAAATCTTTGCGCCGTCAGTAAATTTACGTCAAAGAAGAAAATGTCACATATCGATCCCACCCCGCCGAGTCAGGAAGTCGCCTTAGGGAAATTGGGTCAGCAGTTACTGATTGCGTATGGTGAGGACAATGTAATAACTATTATCGACTATTTTTATTCACTAGTGGATTTCTTGATTGCCGGGTTGGCTCACCACTACCTAGCGCATTGTTGGAACAAGCTAAGTTGCTTGTAGGGTAATTCCATGGCAGAGAGTGAAAAATACTATTTTTCAAATGTGAAGTGTGAAAATATTATGCTACTCTCATGAAATACTTATTGTTTTGACGATCACTTTTGCCTAGTTGGTAGTGACCTATCCTGACGAAATTGGCAATCCCGATTTAGAATCTGTTGCTTTGTGCTCGGTGTGGGCTGTTAACAACAACAACAACAAACAACAAATACTCTTTATTGCACACCTCAATAAAAAAAAAGTTAAATAAATAAAAAATAATGTAATGTTAAATATTTTGTGTGAAGAGAATATATTATATGAATTAGGTTTATTTATTGTATGGCAATTATATTGAACTGTGAGATCTTCGAGAAGACATTACGGTTGCCAATTTTGTTGCACACGTTGAGCAATTGGGTATTTATGTATCTACCCATAGTACAAAATATGCTCAGTTTGGGACAGTTGTGTTAGATTGTCGCTAAATATAGACGCCACAATAGAGGTGACTCTCGTATAACTAGCAAAAAGCAGAGCTTTACGAGGGCTAGCGAATTTTTTTTTTAAAACCAAAACAGTGGTCGAAAAAAGGGGTGCAGAACCCTTGTGAAGCCATTCGCAAGGATCTGCCACAGCAGACTCACAAGAAGTCGCGACGTGACAAGACGGTGGAGGGGAAGAAGAAGCCTACTTGTCGGAATCTGTGCGGTACCGCACCGACTGGACCGAATCACCTCCTGCGTGCTGCTACACCAACGACGCAGCTTTACGTGTCCCGGCTACATTACACCACGAAGGCAGAGGAGATCGTGGAGTATGTACGCGTGAAGACCGGATTCAACCTGAGGGTCGTGAAGTTGGAGTCTCGCCGCAATGTGAATTTTAATTCCTTCGTTGTGAGAATTCCAACAGAACATCTACCGACCTTCACCAAGGAAGAATTTTGGCCGAAGGGAGTCAAGTTCCGGCGTTTTCGCGGTCGGTTACCTTACCTGACACCTCGACGTTGCGTAACACATCGCAATAAAGTTGTAGTGTGTTTATTTGTGCTAGTTTTTATATTTTATAGATATGTATGTTAGTCTGTAAGGTATATGTAAATATGGGCCTTGTTGCCTGATTCAAAATAAATAATTAAAAAAAAAAAATCTCGTACGAATTATTTGTAAAACCCATATTAATTACCCATACAATAGCCCTTTCAACGCATAGATATAATATATACTCTGTAGTTAAAGATGCGCCAAGGAGCGACCGGGGCTATGTCTTTCTCATACTTCCTCATTTTCATACAAAATTTGTACTATGCAATTTGTCCGGTTTCCATGTCTAATGTAAGCGGATATTACACTGTCCTGAATTCAGGACACTTAGAAGGGTTCGGACCTATACGTTAGAGCGAGATGCTTCAACTCCCCTCCACTAGTCAGGATTCTGAATTCAGTACAGTGTAACACCCGCTTTATTTCTTATGGAAGTTTGCCTTTGCCTATAACCCGACCATGAAAAATATTCGGTCGGTGATAGGGACAAAACATACCACTCTTTTCTATTTCTTCTTATTGGAATCGCAATAAGACTATCTTTCTCTAGCAAAGCGTGTCAGCCCCCTGTTTCAACGCCATACAGTACGGCAGTGACAACTACACGTGAACTCGTTGTCCATAAGAGATTGAATATGAACTTTTGTGTAATATCGATAGGCCTTATTTGCGCTGTAGGCATGACACCTTCTTCTCTTCAAGCGTTTTTGGCGTTCAATTCTATTTAGAAACTGTCGAAACAAATATCATTACAAAAAAAACGCGAGCCCTCGTAAAGCTCTGCTTTTTGCTAGTACTTAGATGGTGCACTCTTAGATTCCATACAATGAAATAAAAATGGCTCTATATCAATATATCATATATATAAAAGGAGAATGTTAGTGGGTATGTTCAGCCTTTTCTCCATGATCACCAACTACCACCTGGCCCTTGGGGTGCACTTGCAAATAAGGGAGTTTGGTGGCGGTGGGCGGTAAAAATGGGGTAAATTTTTTAATTTTCAATAGGAGTAAAAGAGACAGACGATAAGCGTCAAAGGGATAGACTGGATGTGTAGTACATTCCAATAATGCTAATGCTCTCGACGAACATTGCGACAAGGACAGCATTGTTAGAGCGAGACAGCCATATTTTTCAGAACTTTGCGGGGCGTTCGAAATCCTTCTACAACATGCTCGAAGGGTGAAGACTCCATACAGACTTTCTAGACTTCTCGAAGTTTCTAGAGACTTCGATCGCGAACATTCTAGAACCTTCAGTACCTATGCCTATAGATTGAAAACCCGTTTTCAAGCGTTTTCAGTACCCCTTATGGGCCTCTGAAGGCCTTATTTATCAGTATATGGCGAAATTTCCAGCAGGAGTGATAGCAGTAGTAGAAAGAGATAGCTATAATCGAAACATTCGAGAAGAGAGTGACAGAGATAGCAGTAGTAGAGAAAGATAGCTATACTAGGAACATTCGAGAAGAGAGTGACAGAGATAGCAGTAGTAGAAAGAGATAGCTGTACTCGGAACATTCGAGAAGTAATAGAGTGACAGAGATAAGCGCCATTGAAAAGTAACAAAAACTTCAGACGTAAATTTCAGAGCCTTAGAAGCGTTTTCAGCAGGCTGTAACGTCATTTCAGGCCGTTTCAGGAGTAGCTCTATCACATATCAGCTGATCAAAATTTCATCCAAGTCGTCGTCGTTTTCAGGCGCCTGAAACATGTTTTCAGTCCGTTTCAGGAGTAGCTCTATCACATATCAGATGATCAAAATTGTACCCAAGTTGCCGTCGTTTTCAGGCGCCTGAAACTTGTTTTCAGTTCGTTTCAGGAGTAGTTCTATCACATATCAGATGATTATCGAGAACATTATCGACGGGTGAAGACTCCATACCGGCTTTCTAGACTATTCCCGAAGTTTCTAGAAACTTCGATCGCGAACATTCTAGATCGTTTGGTACCTATACAAGTACCTACTCAGCGGATTTAAAAATAGAAATTTCGATTGCTGACAGTATACATAAGCGAGAGTTTACGCACGTCAGGATCATTGTTAGAGCGAGACAGCTTTATTTTCCAGAACTTTGCGGGACGATCGACATTCTTCTAGAACATTCTCGAAGGGTGACGACACTGACGACTCCATACAGTATTTAAAGACTATTTCCGAAGTTTCTAGAAACGTCGATCGCGAACAGTCTAGAACCTATGCAGGTACCTACTCGGTGGGTATAAAGCTAGATATATCGATTGTTGCCGTAAGTACTTAAGTAGTAAACCGGTGTAACAATTATTGAGAAACTTACACTTCCTACGCGGGCGAAGCCGCGGGGCAAAAGCTAGTATGTTTATAATGGTAGAAGAGTAAGTACCTAACTTAAAATTTGGTAGTAATGTTTGTTATTAGGAATATTTTCCCAACAAATACTAATATATTGGTAAATTCGATTTTTTCTTTGAAATTTCCTTATTTTTCTTATAAAAACCAACTTAACTTTGCGGTCGGCTCGGAACCCTAAATGTGCGAAGTCCGACTCGCACTTGGCCGGTTTTTTAGTTTCCTAACAGATGGCGTTAGTATTTACCGTCAGCCTTGGCCTAGTTCATGACATGAAGCTATTGGTTTCATACCTCAGCTCAACAGATGGCGTTAGTATCGTAATATATATTTTTTAAATTATAACTTATGAATCGATATTTTAATGTTTGATAACACATCTAGACATAAATCTGAATTACTATGCAAAAATTCACATCCAAAAACTTGATAGTTTTCTCGTAAAAGGGGTCACAAGGATGTATGGGAAGTGGCCTATAGATAGCGCTCGCTTCGCTCGCCCTAATAAACATTAAATATCTTTATAACGTTATGATTTATATTCATAGAGATGCCAAAATAGCCTGAAAGCCTGGAACCCTTTCTTCTAGTTTGAAGCTTATTATTTAAAAAGTAATTTTATTCAGCGTTTCAGTCCGTAAGGGGTCAAATGACAAAGCAAACGAGCTATTTAAACTATGTAATTTTATAACCTCGTATCTATATTCCATGGCGTATTAGAATTTAAACTCTATTTTAATATAATTAAGGTTGTTTCTTGAGATGAAATATGAATTTAATAAGGCATTAAAATACGAATTGCTGAAACACAACAGATTGAGGGACAATCGGCTTTTAACGATGCCCGTTGGCGCTTAGGCGCTTACCCCATTCAATGAGGTTACAGTACAATTAAAATGGTTCTTATTTATACTTCCTCAGTTTCAATTTACAAATATTTTTGACTCATGATAAAAAAATAAAAAAAAATAAAAATAAATAAATAAATATATAAAATGAAAGGTAATCAACATGAATTCGGAGGCATTGACAACAAGAGTTACTCTTTCATACACAAGCGCCGCATAGCCGTTTGCAATCCATATATTTCAAAAGTCAGTCAGTAGTCATATATGTCAAAAGTCTGTATTGTATTTTATGTCACACCTGGCCATAAAGCGGCAATTACCGCACGCTCCGCGCGCGGGAAATCCCACTTCCTGGCCAGGGGGTGGCATAAAATTTTGTACTTGACACGGGCGGTAATAAAGAAAGCCTCAGGTCACATATTTATCGCCCTTGCCTTCGGCTCGGGCGTCAAATACCTGCGATCTGAGACATTCTTTGTTTTACCGCCCTTGTTAAGTAATGTACTATTACTTTGGTTTTTCTTAGACTGTAGATATATTATATTAGGTTATAGGTAGTAGATTGCCTTACTCTTAATCATGTAGCTACGCCGTAACTTTTGCTACGCCGTAGTCCGTAGTAGGTAGGTATCGAAAATTCAGCGTACTTACATCTACAACATTTCACAACTTCACACTGTTATGAATTTCCCTTCTCGCATTAAATTCGGTTGAATAATCGCGTCATGTGTTTTTCTGTCACGAACCCTTTTGCTAATCTTCCTGGTTCAGGACAAGGCTTTACGCCTTTTTTAAGGCTTCACGATCTAACGGTAATGCTTATAATGGTGATCCATAATCATTCTAGTTATTGTTAGATATCTCTAGAGTACAACCATTATTTTATCACGTCTCCTGCTCGTAAAGTTTAATTTTATGCTTCGTAGAGAGTGCATAAAATGCAGTTTCATGCTCTAGTGCATAAAGTAAAATCTTCGTCGAAGACCAAGGCAATCGGTCCAACAGCCACACGAACAACTCCGTGCGCAGCGGCCGCAGCCGAGGGCGCCCGCGCGTCAGCCCGCGCTCCGCCGAACGGGGTCAACGACCGAGCGAGTATAAATGTGATGACAAAACCTTAATTAAATTATTTGTTTCATTTCCTCGCAATCGACGTGAATACACTCTACGTATTACTCGTCCATAAAAACCATTTTACACTCGACTTTATATCCATCCTTGGTTGGAAGCTCGCTCGCATGGATAAACGTCTCCAGTAAAATGGTACGTTTTATGCACTTGTTACACAATCTACTATTATACAATGAGTAAACTCTCCTAGTAGTTAATTGTTTCAGTCTATGTGTTTCTATGCATTACACCTACCTACACGCTTATGTCAGATCGGCGTTTACTTAAAGATAGGTTTTACTTTAAAGACTGACGACGGCGACTGACGGCCTCATTAGTAGCTGGACAATAAGGTAAACGCGCCTATTACCGTGGGAGTTAAGGAAGTTTTCAAAAGAGTCTAAAAAATTAAGGGTATCAAAGCGCCTTAGCGCCCGAGAATATTTTTTTATTCAAGAGTGTTTATTGAACTTTCAGCGTCGTTACTTTTTGGAGTCATTTTAGTTCATTATATATTATAAAATAATTATTGATACCAAAATACCCAAGTGATTCTATTACTGCGAATTCAGATTTTATTACCGAGGGTATAAAAAGCAGCAAATTATTACCATCGGTAATAGAACACACGACTCAGGATTTGGCACTTAATACCGAGGGTTTAAAAAATAATAATGGCTTAGAAACTATAAATTATTTATTTACATCAAGTTTTTGAAAGAAGGCTAAATTCCATCAAATAAATATGCACTTACGGTGCTCTTGTGATACGATTTATTTTAATATAAGACTAAATGTCACTCGGTAATAGATACTTCTTTAAGAACCTATTACCGACCCAAACGAATATCGAATGAATCGGTATTAGATTCCCATACATTCTATTACCGAGCGTTATCTGATCATACCATCGCTAATAGGCTTAATATGTAGTTTTGTAAAATCTATTACCGACCTATAAAAACAAAGGGATACTATTGTATTTTCGCTACAAATCAAAAATATATATAACGACCTTGATATAAAACCAAAATTACATAACTGGTAAGCAAACATATGATTTTATCTCAATAACTAAACAACTAGACAAAACAAGGGTTTCTATAGAAACAACAAATTCAGTACTGACGTTTTTGTAAAAAAATAAGGGTTTGTTGAATACTTTCCATGCCACGGAAATAGTTCTTTAAAAGCGTGAATAGATCAAGATTGGAAAAACCGTGAAAAAGTATATAACCGAACATATATAACAAAAATAAAGCATAAAGAACTAAACTCAACAATTTAACTATTACCGTGGTATGCCACGGAATTACAATACACAGTTAAAAAAAGCGACTAACACCGCTGGTTTTTATTTTCCATTTTAAACGTATTTCCATGCGTAAAAATATATAAAGAGCACTCAGAAGTTGTGTAAAAAACTATAAACCACTATTTAAAAACCCTAACATTAGTTTAATTGTCATAACTATTCCGTAAAACACTAAGTAAGATTCGGGTTTGCTTACACGTGGCGTCACGCGTTAGTATGGGACGACCTCTTTCTGCGCTGGCCTCGCGAAAACTGACGAATTGTGAGCACATTGTTTTATTTACACACACTAGTGCCAATGTGTCCGTTAATCAACAAAATAAGCTTTGTTCGTGCAAAATACATTTTTTAGAAGATCGTACGGTTTTCTTATAAAATGGGATATAGGCATTTTGCCGCGGTGATGGGCGCGGATTTTGATACCCCCGGTAATAGGCGCTTTTACCTTACTTCGTCGCGTTCACCCTTTAAGAAATTTAGTATGACAGGAGACAAACATAACGTTAAAGTGAGAAAGGTAAAAATTAACCACTTGTGAGACTGAATGTAAGCCCCGTTAATTTTGAAATTGATTCAACGTACGAATCTCGATCGGTGATTGCAAATTACGCCCTCTCCGGATTTATTTATAAAAATCTGCATAATACATAATTTCAGAAACGTTACGACGTTAGCTTTAATAAATAAAAGGTACTCTCGTACCTGCGCGATTTCATTAAAAAAAGTGTCACAGTCCCGCCTCATCTTCTGAAATACGGAGGTGTAAAGAACGTTCATTTAATTTATAACCATAATTACCTAATTAATTACGGACGGCGTTTGCTGAATATCTTAAATGGGATATTTCCTTTCATTAGGTACATATTTAGCTAGCTTGTAATAATCCCGCGGCAAGAAGTCGCGGCGAAATCTATTTCGGTATTTTTACATTTGTAATTGATAATTAAGCTTAAACCTATTTGACTGACTAAAAGGAAGGTTTCCGCTTCAGCTTCGATAAAAATGCTTTCTTATGTCCGGATTTCCGGTTTTATTTCTCAAACGATTCTTGATAAATTTTGTGAGCAGGTTTGATAATCCATACTAATGGAGATAGCTTGAGTCCCGGGGAAGGATATAGGATACTTTTCATCCCGGAAATCATCCCTTAAGGTAGTGGAAGTATGTATGGAAGACCGGTAACAAAGTAAGCGCTGATATAAAAAAAAGCAATTAAATTATATCACGATGAACGAGTTCCACGCGGACGAAGTCGCGGGAAAAAACTAGTTATATAATTGTTTTGTCAATTCGGTTTTTATTTCTTTTAAATAAAATCAAAAAAAGACCACTTGCGAGGTATACAACTAACAGAGCCACTAGTTATTATAGGCCTACTGTTGAACTCAGACGGTGCCTGCGGGACGCGCTGCCCAAAAGGAAAGGTGTCAAAGGGAAGTGAAGGGACCCTGTGCTCAGCTTTTCCGTTTGGCTGCCCCTTTGACGAGTCTCCTAAGAGTACTTAGCCTATATTTACAATACAATACAATTACCCTTTATTGCACACCTCCATTAAATGACACAATACAATACAAAATCACAATAAGTAGGGATAAACAACAGTTGGTAGTCGGTGTAGGTAGTTGTGACTGGAGCTTCGCCCGTTTCCTTATGATTTAATTCTCATTTATTCCCTTAAGGTCTCGATTTCCATAAAATTAAGCCCATCTTACAGCTAAACAGCAATATCTTCCATACAGTTGATTTAGCTCTCTCTCTCCACTACCTTTGTTTATTCTTTGGTACAGTCAGCATCAAAATGAAGGCGTCAAAAGTCTTTATTACAAAGGAATAAGAACGTTTGACATCTTCATATGTCAAGCTACTTTTGATGCTGACTGTACCTACAACGTTACAAGCTGTATCATTATGATATGTATGTAATACAGATTATTTGTATTTTAATAAATTAATTTGTGAAAGATTGTCCCCAATATTTATTTATTTTTATTATTTTATTTCAGTAGGGTTTCAGATTTCAGATTTTTAAATTGCGCGGATAGCTTATGTGTATGAAATGGGCACGGAAAACTAATAGCGCGGGGAACAGCGTCAAAATAGACACGTTATTCCGTATAGGTAGTCATTCGGAGGTAGCCATGAGTCCTAAATGGACGCCATCTCTCTAAGTGGATCACGTACACTGTATCAATTTGCGGAGACGTGAGCTAGGTGGCAATAGGCCCCGTTTGCCTCAAATTAGACCGTATTCTTCCCCTCGGTTAACGATAGCCACTTAATTAAATTCAGGGCCTTATTATTTCTGATTACGCTTTTGTTTTTGGGCCTAATTTAGGCGGATTCTTTTGCTTGGATGAATTTAATATGTGAAATTGAAACATGTCTGGCGAGAAGATGATGACGACGTTGTCAATTTATATTTAGAACGTTGAAGCTTGTAGAAGCAAGGGCCCGATACGCTTTGATAGAGAAAGATAGGCTTATTACGATTCCTATAAGAGGAAATAGAAAAGAGTGCCGTGTCTCTACTCTCTATCACCGACCGAGCATTTTTTCATGGTCGAATTATAGGCACAGGTACACTTCCAATAAACAGGGTGTCCCTAAAACCAACGCCGAAATGAAGAGGCCCCTCTTAGAACAGCTCAAAAGCTACCGTTTTGATCCCCATGTATGTTCTGCGATTTTTAGTAGTTTACGAGATATTTACAGTTTTACTAGCAATTTTCGGTTTTTGTGTATATCCTGTATACATTGATGGACATCAAACCGGTCGAATTGCGCAGTACAAATTTACATGGATATTCTTTCTGATGGGCGGTCGCTCGGTGGCGCATATACATATAACTACTTGTATGTACTATATCTATATGCAAAAGTCAAGTCGTTTGTTTTTAACATATTACCCGACGCCAGTCCTACTGCAAATGCCAAGTGTTTCGCTCCTGTTTATACTGCGTATGCGTAACCGAGTTTATAAGAACGGACTAATAAAATTAACGTCCTAGTGGCTTTCTTTAGGTGGAATAATCCCTTTGTGAGTCTTCCAATGAGAATACTAAAATAAGCCAAACAAACAACAAAAAGTAAGTATTGATTTCAGTGAGAGTCGATACCACTTAACAATTCAGCAACTCACTGTATACCCCTTCACTTGAAATGATTAACTACCACATACACAAACCACCGTTCGTTGCCAATAAAACCGACCAATTCCAATGTTAACAAGCGACTAGTCCAACAAAACAAGCGATTAGCTCTAATCTTCAAGTAAAAAACCGGCCAAGTGCGAGGCGGACTCGCGCACGAAGGGTTCCGTACCATTATCTATAAAAACGGCAAAAAAATCATGTGTGATGTATGGGAGCCCCCTTAAATATTTATCTTATTCTGTTTTTTAGGATTTGTTATTATATCGGTAATAGAAATACATCATCTGTGAAAATTTCAGCTGTCTAACTATCACGGTTCATGAGATACAGCCTGGTAACTGAAGGACAGACGGACAGCGAAGTCTTAGTAATAGGGTCCCGTTTTATACCCTTTGGGTACGGAACCCTAAAAAGATCCAAATTTTCTAACGGCCAGTGTGCATGCGACCTTTTTTTCTCAGCAGGTTAGTCGAAATATTCTTGAACAGGCACGAGTCGTAACAAACGAGCTAAAATCTCGAGGAGATAATAAAACTCCCAACTCTGTTGATATAAAGTTTTAATGCCCTAATAGCGTAATGATTCAAATGTAACGATCACGTTTTACAAAGACATCGCCATTAATATAACATCTAATTGATTAATTACTATTAGGGTAAGGCCGTAAAATTGGGCTTATGTAACATAAAAGTTTTTAAGTTACTCTAACTTTAAATCTCAATCTAATGCATGCTAAATCGCGAAATTAGGTATATAGTTTGTAATTTAAAGTAAATTTCCAAATATTTGTAAGAACATAATTCAGTTACAGAGCTTTGATTTAACAATTTAAAATAGTAACATAAGTCACTTAAAAGTGAGCTTCTGACCGATTCTTTTTCAATTATACGATACTACAATAGACATATTAGCTCGTACATGACACCCAGCTATACACTAACATGTATTTTATATAAACAATCTGTTAAAGAACATAAGACAGTACAAATTTAGCTTGAAATCCTCTCACAACTTTAAAAAACCTCAAAAAATCTTCGGCATACGTTCAATCGACACATAACTCTAGAATAAATGGCCGACCAGTGAATGTTGTACCACAGACTAAGTGATGAATAATGTTGCCATTAAAATGAAACCAAATTCTACAAATAATCTGTAAAAACGGTAACATAAAATAAGTAACATAAAAGTGCAAATCCCCCCAAGTTTTTTTATGTTACGCGTAAATAATTATTTCAAATAGACATTGCTAATATTTAAGCTCGTAAAACCTTGCTTTAATATATGATCCTGATGAATAATATATGATGAAAAAAAAATCCATCACATCAGTACTATAAAAATAAACTACAAAAAAGTGTTCAACCAATCCCCAAATTATAATAGGTAAATAATAAATTTTGACCACACCAAGCGAATGACGCGACGACGCGACTGCCCGGTAGCAATGCGTGGCAGCTACTGAATGATACCGTATCAGCTAAGGATGTACTTACAGCGGCGCTGCGAACTGAAGGAGACCGCCCTGATAAAATTTCATTTTATTTTAAAGTTGGTTTTATGTAGTACCTCCGAAAAAAACACATTTAAATCAAAATGGAATGGGAAATGTAAGTTAAATGGCCCAGTTCTCACACTGACCCAATATAAGTGGCGTACAGGGCTGCTACCGCGAACGGCATTCGAAATTTTGCCTCTCTGTCGCACTTATCTGGAAACTAGCAAGTGCGACAGAGAGAGAAAATTTCAAAAGCCGTTCGCGGTAGCAGCCCAGGTGTCAGTTATATTATGAAACTTTTTATCTTTTTAGTGCAGTCGTGCTTTATAATTTTATAATTATTACTTTATAATATATTACCTACCTTCACACTTAATTTCCTGGTCAACCTGTATTAGACATATTTGTTAGTGTGACGGCTCTAAGTAAATAAAATGAGCTCGTTGTGTTGTGTCGCAGTTTGTCAAGCTACAAACTCAGTAGGTATGTGGAGTTCCTGATATTAATGTCGTAATTACCACGAGATGGCGCTGGAGTCGCCTCCTAAATGTGAATATTTGCTGGAACGACGTGGCAATTAATATCGCTTTCTGACATCTTTCACATTAATTTAACTTAACAATACAAAGTTGGCGTTTTGCGTAAGGAAATGGTCCGCAGAGAAGTAATGAAAATGATCTTGTGATTAATTGGGCTATATTAAGAATGGAAATACTCTTAATTATATAATGGTTACAGGGGAATAAAACATTGTTTATTACACAATACAGTAGCTCCATGTTTTGTTTCAAAGTTTTCGACTGAAACACATTTCATAAAGAAGACGAAAGCAATAACTGGGTAGTTTTGTAACGCCAAAATATAACTCGTCTTTCTCTGTTTATCATTCTATTGTGTGCCATAAGTGAAAACCTCGTAGGTAGTCTCAGTAATACAAACTGAATATAATAATAACGATAGACGACGACGAGAGGATTTTACAAGGTTTTGTGCAAATACCTAGTAATCAATTTGGTTCGACGCTTGGACCCTACCTACCCCTACCCTTGACCCTACCTAGGATACCAGCGTGTAAAGATGAGAGAGCGCGCGAATCAGTTTGAAACTAGGTGGGTCATAAACAGATTTAGGTTCGCGACTTTCCTGTGGACATATCAAAAGTTAACCTGCATAAACGGCGTCTCCGGTAACCGGTTCTATAAATCCATTTAATAAAATCATAACTTACATGCACATGAGCCGTTAACTATTGACCACAGGAGGGACGACTATTGTTTTTTCAACTGTTTATGACCCAGGTAGGTACATACCTTAATTAACTTAACATTAATTCATGTATCAATATTGTAGGTGTTAGGTGCTAAAGCGGTCTGCGGGCTCTTTTATGACACAATAAGGAAAACGCTAGAAGGAGGATGATGATAAAAAGACATATATTATAACACAAAAAGGCGAATCATCGATAAAAAGTAATTTGAATTGACTTTAAATGTCAATTACTCAACTAAATTTAATTGACTGTCTAAATTAACACGTTTAACACAGCGTAAGATGCTTCATTAATTAATTATCTGTTGAAAATAAAAACTTCCGCTTTTGTTGCCAGCTTGAGTGTTCACAAGAATTTCTAAAATAAACATTTGTTCATTACGATTGTAAATTAAGCTTGATTTCATTGTCTTACAGTTTGCAGTCTCTAAATATACATAGATTACCTAAGGTGATGAATACTGCAAATCACGTAAGTTAGCTTCGCAACAGCACGGCCATTCTCAACACGCTCTGAGCTCGTGTTTAATTACTCTATTTGGAAACCATACATATGACAGATTATATAGATAAGTAGGTACACATCACAGTATATCTACGAAAATATAATGTACACTCATAAAAATCTTGACATGTATAAATCAAACAGTGACATTCACAATTATAATACTAGAAACAAAAATAAATTAGCTATTCCTGGATATCGTCTCCGTAGAGTAAATATGTCATAATATATATGGGGAACTGTGTACGGTTTTACAATAAGTTACCTGCTGATATGTTGAAATTGTCAATGAATAAATTTAAGTCCAGCGTTAAACGCCATCTTGTACAAAAAGCGTATTACACTATAAAGGAGTTTATAGATGATAAAGACGCATTTATGTTAAATTGCTGTAAACTTAGCATTAATATGACGTGTAAAAGAGCTATAGATTAAGCCTATTTACAAAATAAATAATTTGATTTGATTTGATTTGGTACATATAAAATCTTTGTTGAATTATTCAGGTAAGGCAGACAAGCAAATAAGAGGTTTTACAAAATTCGACCACTTTTTAATTCACTTACCGATACCGAGGTTAAAAAGTAAGTTCATATGTATATAATAGTTAAGCTTTATAGGTCGCAAACTAACTCTGGCTAAAAACCAAAAAATATCCCTGCTGTTCTGGGTTTTACACCACGAGTTGTAAGGTACAGTTTTACCGACATAGTTTTAACCAGTAACACTCTTTTCATCTCCCTAGCTGAGAAAGTTACTTTATCGTTCAAAATCTGCGTCCAAAAGCCAGTTTTATCCGCTAGCGGATAAATTGATTGTGAAATTCGAATATAAATTATTTTTTAAAGCAACAATACGAATAAGTAACCGGAATGAAATGTATTTTTCTGTTTCAAAATTTTACGCTTCGAGAAAATACAGAACGCACCGTAGAAAAAGTTTTTTTTTAAGAATTAACTCCTAACTATACTATTAATTATGTTAAAATACAGCCGCAATAAAGTCAAATAATGAACTTGGTTTATTTATAGAAATCAGTGCAGAAGATATTCATGTTCGAATGCCTGCCTGTTAAATTAGCGAGTAAAAATGCTTATTTGAGCCTTACCTATGTTTTCAGGACTTAAAAATATTTATTATGACTTATTTAATGTACCTCTAGAGACTCTTTACGATGGATTTTTATGTTAAGAATTCATGAAATTCTTTGGTGTGGATGAGATTTCACCAAGCCTTTATTTAAAATAAGTACAACTTTCATGAGTTTCATATGACTTGCATTATGCATTAGCTATTTTCCTCGCGGCGGTGAGCTGAAAAATTGTGTGTTTCGCTCGGATGCAATTTAGCTGCTTAGCGCTGTTGAACCACGAGCGAAGCGAGTGCTTCAATATCACAATCCTTCGCTAGCTCGGCTTTCAATAGAAGATCTTGCGTCAAACAACAACTTTGCAGCATTGCATAATAAATAACTATTGTGGATAATTTATGACACAACGTATTTACGAGTCACTATCAGGTACACAAAAGGAAACTAAAACCTGCATCCATTTGTTAATTATCGGGCATTCAAGCTGCCGCTGTTACAGGATCTCATCTGGTGAATCTACTCGTATTAGGATCAAAATTATTCATCTTAATACGAGATAACCACAGAGACTCTTATCATCTCTATATTATAGGATAAGTCCAGCAAATATGTGCCCAGGTATTTATCTGTTGGTTGTTGTTGCTTTGTATACATGTTACTAAACTAAATGATATAATTGTAACTGTATTGTAATTTTGTGACATGACTCAAAACTCAGCTACAAATTGGCTTATAATAAAACGTTGAAAATTGTGGCATCGCATTATACGCCGTCGGCCAACGCTTCCGAATTAATTAAAAGCAACGCTCATTTGTAGTTTTAGTTTCCGCATTGCGATGAACTTTGAATCCCTGACCTCATTGCTTGTGGTAAGCTCTCGTTGCATATCAAGAGAAAATTTCGTCAGCTCCTGTCTTAATTATAGATTTAACCAAAATTAATTCTTATCTAATCCAAAAAAGGTTCTTTTTGCAGGAATATTGTTATTTGAATAAGACTTTCGGGGAGGTACTGTATTTAGCTTCAACGCTTCATTTTCGGATTCACTATCTTTTGTTATTTTGATTTTGCTAATGAGTACCGTTTCTGTACCAGAGATCCTCTTACATTTCGTAGGTTTGTTATAATTTCAACGTTGGAGTGTGCATCTCGATAAATTGAAATTGAGAAATCCTTTTATTTGGTCGATTATAGGTACTGTATTGTATGCTTACAAGTACAAGTACAAGTGCTTACAAGTAGTTTCCGTCATTAATGCATATTTGCATGGTTGCGGGAAGAGAAATACCTGCTTTTTTTCATGAGAACTTTGGTCCAGTTGACAATATATCATTAGCACCGATTTATCGAGCGAGTGGTATGATGAATTGACGCAAATTATATTTCGTGAACCATACACTGATTTCGGCTGGAAGATTAAGATGATTACAAAACTTACTTACTGACGTCTCTAATGCTAAAATAAATGAATCGTCAAAAATTTTAATTCTGCAAATACGTCACAAGGACACTTTATCGTGTCAAAAGGTAATTATTACATTACTTTCATTTTTGATATTACTTTTGTAAAAGAAGTCTTACATAAATAATATTTACAAAACTTACTTAATTAAATGTCATAAAATGAAAACAAACGACACATTTAATAAGAGAATGGTTGACACTCACTTGGAAAAGTCACTATTCCGTTACCGTTATTCTCTTATTAAGTAAGTGTAACTATATGTCTCACGTTAAACGAGACATTAATAATAGCAAATATTAAACGCGGCTGTTGGGCGAGAAACATGATGTATACAAATATACTATTTTAGTGCCTACTTCCGTCTAGATAGCCGGAAGCTGTCTTCAGGCCAGATTAAGCCAGCCAGATAGATGGCTTAATTGCGCTTTTTTTTCTTGGATTAATGAATATCTACCTAAGGAGGTAAAGAGTATCACCGAAGGAAGTAAAGAAGGCCATATTAAAAATGAAGTATCACAAGGCCACGGGCCCAGACCAGATACCAGCCGATATTCGGAAGAAGTTGAACGATACTACCCTACCTTGGCTCACCAAGCTCTTCAACTATATTGTCCAAGATGGCAAAATCCCGGAGTCGTGGCGTAATAGTATCTTATGTCCTATTTACAAACAAAAAGGTGATATCACCCAATGCGGCAACTACAGGGGAATAAAGCTAACATCACACACTCTAAAATTGTTTGAAAGAATAGTTGTTTCTCGCATAAATAATTGTGCCGATATAACTGAAAACCAATACGGCTTTACACAGGGCAAATCGACTACAGATGCCATACAGACAATTAGGGTAGTGATGGAAAAACACCATGCTAATAAAGAAAACCTTTATCTCCTGTTCATCGATCTGGAAAAGGCTTTCGATAGAGTACCAAGAAACCTAGTATGGCAAGCAATGAGAGCCCACAATATCCCAGAATACTACATCACTCTTGTCCAAGACATGTACAAAAACACTAAAACTCGCGTCAAAAGCCCTGCCGGTCTCAGCGAGTCATTCAGCGTAGAAGTAGGAGTCCACCAAGGATCAGCTTTGAGTCCACTTCTATTCAATCTCTGTATGGACTACTACTACATCACACGAGACATACAAAAGCCAACACCAGAATGTATGCTCTACGCGGATGACATAGTATTGATCTCAAAGAACGCGACAGACCCCCAGGAGACACTAAGTCTATGGGTAGCACACATTGAACATCACGGATTACGCATAAGCCGGAGTAAAACCGAGTATTTGGAATGTGACTACGGAGGGACAGCGGAAACGGGTTGCGATATTTATATAGACAACCAGAAATTACCCAAAGTGGACCACTTCAAGTATCTGGGTTCTGTGCTTACCTCGGACGCGAACGTCGACAAAGATGTAGACCATCGCATCAACACCGCGTGGCTTAAATGGAGATCGCTCTCGGGCGTACTCTGTGACCACAAAATACCCATCAGAGTTAAAGGAAAAGTCTATAAAACGGTAGTACGACCAGCCATGACATATGGAGCAGAATACTGGACTTTCAAGAAAGCACACGAACAGAAAATGCACACATGTGAAATGAAAATGCTCAGATGGGCGGGGGGTGTAACCAGACTGGACAGGGTTCGAAATGAATATGTTAGAGGATCATTTAAGGTGGCACCAATTGCTGAAAAACTAAAAGAATGCCGACTGCGCTGGTTTGGTCATATTCTAAGACGCGATGACAACCACTCCGTCAAAAAGGCCTTGAATATTCCGGAACGACCACGAGGAAGAGGGCGCCCATCCGCCAACTGGTGGTCAAGCATGCAAAAAGAGATGGAAAGCGAGAACCTGAGTAGCCAGACAAGCCAGGACAGAATCCGGTGGCGCTTACGTACAAGGAGACCCGACCCCAGATAAACTGGGAAGAGGGTTGGACAAAGAAGAAGAATGAATATCTACCTAGTTTCTCTCTTTTAGGCTTATGCGTTCCGATAGTAATGTACGGTACGGTCAAAGGAGTTTCCCAAACAAACAGCTCTCCATATGGGACGTTCTCGTAAACATCGAAATTTTCCGGACGAGAAGTTGCTGCTGTTATTATAAACTTTTGTTTGACTTCAAATGTTAGTTAGTTAGTTTGTTTATTTAGGTTGAAATATCACTCTGATTGACTAGCAACTCACGTGGGCCTTCAGTAAATACGAGTTAGATTTAGTAAGCACAAAACTTTTCTCCTTGCATTCCCCTGTGCCAGCGTCGAACTATGCAAGTAACTTTATAATCATCGCAAGCCATCTAAGTTCGTATTAATATTAAATTTATAAACAAAAATAAATAAATAAAAGAACATTTAATGTCGCAAAAAATAGAAAAACAATTGGCGATACACAAAAAAACAACAAATTTAAATTAGAGTTAGATTTAGGCGCAGAGGAATCCTCTGCGCAGTACTATTACTACTACTCCGCTCAGCGACATTTGCTATATATATAACTATTCAAGAAACAGTATCACGAAAACAACAAAGATTTTGCCCCGCTTTAGTCTAAGCAACCACCGCCGCCGTATGGCCATTAAGTTCCTGTCAGCCTAATAAGCCTGTACAAATTGCCTCGGCGAATTTCGCTACACCATTTCTTAAAACTTGCTTATAGTTACTGCAAATTGCGGAGTACGCCACGGTGCTCTCTTGAGTAATAATAATACTCGTAACACTCAATATGAAAAGCCAACCTTAACGGGTTCCCTTTCAAAGTTGGGAAAGGACGCGAGGGTGCCATGTGTAAACAGGCCTTAGAGCCGAAGTGTTGTGTTAACATGTGTCCTTGAGACTTTTGTGTCTAACGTCTAACTAGCGGCTTGGATGATGAGAATTTTTTTGAAAAAGCTAGCTTTTTTTATTTCAGTTAGTTATTCAATAAATTGTAAATCATTTTTATGTCACACCTAGCCATAAAGTGGCCATTATCGCACGCTCCACGCGCGAAAAAACTCACTTCCTGGCCAGAGGGTGACATAAAATTTTGTACTTACCACGGGCGATAATAAAGAAAGCCTCAGATCGCATATTTATCGCCCTTGCCTTCGGCTCGGGCGTAAAATACCTGCGATCTGAGACATTCTTTGTTTTATCGCCCTTGGTAAGTAATGTACTATAATCTAACTTTGTGACACCCCTTCCGACTTGCCCAGCTAGCATAGATACGTTTATGATCACGTTTTGGGCATTTGGGTCATAAAAAGTGATCATATAAAACTATCTTGCTATTCTGGGTCATACGCTTGTTTGCCACCGATGACATTAATTTCAAGTTCAAAAGAAGGAATTATCTGTCTTTATCTTTTTTTGTTACCCTTTTTAGCGTTCCGTAACCGAAGGTCCAAACGGAACCCCCTATTGCTGACAGTATTCTGAATCTTTGCGAGGTCAGTAAGTTTACGTCAAAGAAGAAAATGTCACATATCGATCCCGCCCCGCCATTTGTCGGTGCGGAGGCGGTACGATATGAGAAAACTGTCAAATGTCAGTGTCAACTGTCAGTCAACTCAGTAGGCTTTTTACTGTGCCCTTACATTTAAATGAGTGCTTCCTGACTGGCGCGAGATGCGCAGAAGCGGGACGATGTGAAGGCAGTACTGGCTTCTGCGCATGATTTACTACTGCACAAATGTAATACTGACAGTATTCCGTCAAGTGGGAATCTTTGCGACGTCAGTAAGTTTACGTCAAAGAAGAAAATGTCACATATCGATCCCGCCCCGCCAAGTCAGGAAGTCGCCTTACAAAGCTAAACGGTTGGAGCTACAGTCTTCAAATGTTCACAGTATAAGCTGTTAGTGAGATGAGCGCAGTGGTTGGCTTTGGGCTGGAGAAATAAAAACTCGGAAACGATGCGGATAATATGTTCTTTATATTGACAACAATATTAGTGACATAATCCTTTATGGAATTAATGATAACGCTAGATTTATATTTAGTAAGACTTACAAGCAAAAACCATGTGAACTCCATGAGCGCACAATACCAAAGAGAAAGGATGAAGGAGCGAATGATAAACGTCAAACAATAAATTAAAAAAGTTAAATGTCATTCGCAGGCACGTTCAAGTAGAGTGTTTAAGTAGACATCACTTGGTATCTTATTATTCAACACTTCCCCTTAAGATAACAAGTGATAGAAATAACAAGAAAGCTCATGCTCTATATCTCTATATAAAATATGACTCTACATGCTTTATGTCTCTACATAAATTATGACTCTACATGCTTTATGTCTCTACATAAATTATGACTCTACATGCTTTATGTCTCTACATAAATTATGACTCTACATGCTTGATCAGTCTATAAAGAAATAAAACAGTCTCTACATGCTTAAACATTAAACATTCAAACATTACATTTACTTTAAACACAGTTTATCAACAAAATGTTTATGTTTCTCAGCACTCAGAGACTTTGTGAGTACATCAGCAATCATCTGTTCTGTTGGCATGTACTTAACTGTCAAAAAACCTTTCTGTACCAGATCCTTAACAAAATGATAACGTATATCGATATGTTTTGTGCGCTTGTGACAATATTCTTTTGATTCTACAATTTTATGCGCTGCCTGGTTATCATTATACAATGTGATGGCAAAATCAGCACTTATAATTTCTGACAGAAAGCTTTTTATAAAACAAAGATCCTTACAGACATCTCCTATTGAGAGATACTCGGCCTCGGCTGTGCTCAGGGCTATACATCGCTGTTTACGCGATTCCCAATTTATTATGTTATTACCGAGCTTGACAACAAAACCTGTGTACGACTTACGATCGACAATATCGTTAGCCCAGTCCGCGTCCGAGTATGCAGTTAAATCTAAATTACCAGTCCTATAAAAATATAGACAATAATTTAGTGTTCCCGCTAAATATCTCAGGACACGTTTAGCTGCCTGCCAATGCGACTTGTCATAAGCATGGTTAAATTGGCTCAGCTGGCTACACGCGTAAGAAATATCAGGCCGACTACACACACTTAAATAACAGAGACTGCCTAAAAGCTCTCTATATCTATAAGTATTGTCGTCTAGACATACATCAGCCTTTTGTAACTTACAATTAGTAGCCATAGGCGTAGAGGCCGGTTTGCAATTTTGCATTCCAAACTTTATTAACAATCGTTTAATATATTCAGACTGATCAAGCTTAATACAATGCTCAGATCTATTACGACTTATGTTTAAACCTAAGCAGCTGGTAAGTATACCTAGATCTTTAACATTAAAATGGCTTTGAAGCAAAGATAAAAGCGCTTTATTATCGGTATTACTGAATATGTAAAAATCATCGACATAAAGTGCTAGAATAGTCATTTCTTTATCAGTTATTTTAGTGTAAACACACGGTTCACTGTTACTCTGCTTAAAACCATTTTTACATAACAAATCATGTACTTTTAAATTCCAGATTCTACTAGCCTGCTTAAGGCCATATATTCCTTTTAATAAAAGACAAACTTTATTTTTACCATCATCACAAAAACCTGGAGGCTGTTCCATATATATGGTCTCTGTTAGCTCTCCATGTAAAAATGCAGTAGCTACATCAATGTGATACATATTTAAATCTAACTCTGCTGCCAACGAAAATAAAATTCTCAATGTACAGTGTCTGACAACCGGTGAAAAAGTATCATTATAGTCAACCCCTAAAACTTGTGTGAAGCCTCTGGCAACCAGCCTTGCTTTGTACTTATCAAACTTACCAGATGCGTCAAACTTGCGTTTGAACACCCATTTACACTTCACTACATTATGATTTTTAGGACGGTCAACTAATTCCCATACCTTATTGGCGAGGAGAGACTCGTATTCACTTTTCATAGCTGCCTTCCACTGCAAACAGTCAGAGCTAGCGATGGCGTCCTCATATGTTAGGGGATCCGCATGCAACCCAGCGCCATCTTGTGTCAGTAGAGAATATTCGAGATCATAACCTTCATACCTATTTGGCAATTTATTACGTGTGCTACGCACGGGGCGGCGTGAAGTCAGCGGCGACTCGGAAGCAACAACTTCCTCTTCCCCTGGACGTGGCACCCCCCACGACGGTGACGTCACACGCTCTGGCGTCGTTTGGACGGCAGATGACGGTGGTGTCGAGCCGACGACAGGTGACGACTCGATGACAGGTGACGACCCGATGACAGGTGACGACTGGGAGTCGTCATGCTCACTGCCGGTGCAATAGTGCTCGTCATCTCCTGAAAACAAGGGCGAAAGGATTACATTTTGTTCGGATGATGAACCTGTATTTTCAGGACTTTGTAAACTATGACTAGAATTATTATTACTACAACTAATTTGACTAGAATTGACTTTATCACTAGAATTAGAATCATTAACTTCATTATCTAAAAATTCATAATAAATAAAATCATCATTCAAATTATTGTTGTGAAAATTAAAATTCATGTCTTTGGTATAAAACTTATTCTCTATAAACGCCACATTTCGACAAATAATTACCCTTTGAGGGTTTAAGGGGTCTGCAAGCCTATATCCTTTAGATGTTTCACTATAACCTACAAAAATATACATTTTACATTTAGCATCCAGTTTTGACCTTTTTTCTTTTGGCAATAAGGCATATGCTATACATCCAAAAGTATGTAAATGACGAAGGTCAGGTTTTAACCCGGTCAACTTTTCTATTGGTGTATGACCTGAAAGAGACGAGGTCGGTACCCTGTTTTTAACATGAACCGAAGTCATCAGAGCCTCAGCCCAATAACGCTTGTCTAAACCGGATTGCAATAACATGCATCTAACTTTGTCCATTAGTGTTCGGTTCAATCGTTCTGATAAACCATTTTGACTTGCACAATATGGAACAGTAGTTTGATGGACGATTCCATGTTTTGTAAGGTAATTTGAAAACTCATGGCTGCAATATTCACCCCCATTGTCGGTCCGAAGGACTCGAATGGATAAACCCAACTGTTTCTCAATTAAAGTTTTAAAATTAACAAATGTGGTAAATACCTCATCTTTTCTCTTGAGCGGATAGGCATAGGTCATCCTGGAGTAGTCGTCAGTGAAAGTCACGACGAAACGGCATCCTCCCCAACTTGCAACAGGCAACGGTCCGAGCACATCGGAGTGGATAAGCTCCAGTGCTTGGCTGGCACGGTGTGAAGTGGCTGAAGGAAATGGCTTGGCAGCCATCTTTCCCTCAAGGCAGGTTTCACAGTTCCTGAGGGCATCCACCTCTGAATCCTGAAAACACACACCGCATGCCATTCCATTTTTTAATGCTAACATGCCGGACGTACCTAAATGGCCCAACCTCCTATGCCAGATCAATGCTGACATCTCGGCTGGTTTCGCATTCTGTGCATCTTGCATTGGCAAGATACCTGAAGACTGCACCACTGCACATAAGCTTCTGCTTTGGGGGAACCTATATAGACCATTTTTGCAAGAGATTTTTAAAACTAATTGCTTGGTTGATTTGCCAGAAGGTTCACGTTTAAGTATGTGACACTCATCATTAACAAAAACAATTTGAAAACCCTGCGAAGCTAAACAACTTACCGATAAAAGGTTGGCAGACAGGTTCGGTACATAAAGGACATTTTCTAAAGTTAATGTATCCACTTCATTCACATTAAGTTTCACAGTTCCTATGCCAACACATTTTAGCTTAGTGTTGTTTGCAATTACTACCTCGCTGTCCACCGAGGTGAGGTTCTCAAAATTTTCTCTTTGACATGACATACTTTGGCTGCACCCACTATCTAAAATCCAGTCATTACTTGTCGCTAAAAATGCAGAAGCAAGCATCCCTCTTGTTGATGGTTGTTCTTCTCTCTTCTTACGTTTCAGCTTGAAGCAGCGGCTCTTAATGTGGCCGCTTTTCCCGCAGTAGGCGCACCGTTTCGTGGCGGCAGCGGGTCTGGACATGTAAGCACTGCCTGTCTTATTAACTGCGTTTACTTTGCGAGACTCTTCTTGTAACAGGCGTGTCCGCACTAGTTCGCTCGTTAAACTTGATGTCATACACACGGTTTCGAGGTTGCTTACTAAAGTCTCGTACTCCTGTGGCAGGCCTGACAGCAGGATTTCTGCAACTTCGCCGTCATCCACCACTTTATTAATGTCTGCTAGCTGTTGGACGAGCATCATTGTATGTTCGATGTACTCTGACATCGAGTTAAAGCTATTTAATTCAATGCGGTGCAACTTGCGCAGTAACATTACTTTTCTAGCTAATCCGGAATCTTCAAACACCTTGGCTAAATTGTCCCACGCTTCCTTACTTGTTTTAGCCTTAAGCACGTATTGGTGACAGCTGGAATTGACAGAAAGGCAAATGCGGGCCAAAGCGCGCTCGTCACGCGCAGGCTCCACATCCTCGCCTAGCACGCACTTCCACAGCCCATCAATGATAAGAAGGTTCTTCATATTGAACTTCCATGTGCTGAAGTTTCGGTGTCCCGTTAATCGCTCCACGTGGTAACCTCCAAATGTATGCGTACCTTGTGCGGCCGACGGACCCGGTTGAGGCGATGGCGTCGGATCGACACGATCTATTTGAATTGTATCTTCTACACGCTCGTTTCCTTCTCCAGCCATATTGTATTAATGCTATCTTAGCTATTAGCCTGTGCCCATTACCTGTTAGTGAGATGAGCGCAGTGGTTGGCTTTGGGCTGGAGAAATAAAAACTCGGAAACGATGCGGATAATATGTTCTTTATATTGACAACAATATTAGTGACATAATCCTTTATGGAATTAATGATAACGCTAGATTTATATTTAGTAAGACTTACAAGCAAAAACCATGTGAACTCCATGAGCGCACAATACCAAAGAGAAAGGATGAAGGAGCGAATGATAAACGTCAAACAATAAATTAAAAAAGTTAAATGTCATTCGCAGGCACGTTCAAGTAGAGTGTTTAAGTAGACATCACTTGGTATCTTATTATTCAACATAAGCAGCCCACAGCCATACAAATAATCAACTTATTTTTAAACGTTTTTAAATTTTGCGGTTAGCTTGGAATTCTCAATGTACGAAGTCTGACTCGCACTTGGCCGGTTTTTTATACAATATCTATATTTTATAGAAAAGGTCGTAATTTTTATTCTGGAAATCGTCCCATCAGTTGTTCAGCTAGAATTTAGTTAGATATGTCACATTTTACCGCCTTCACTCAAAACTTCACTCAAAACTGACCCTAAAATATATCATTCTGTCTGGGCAGGAGGATTTAGATACAGAAAAATTATCATAGGAATATCAATAAACGACGAATGGACTAGTCTATTCATTCTCTTGATAAACTTACTTAATACCTCTAACATTAAATATCAACGATGTTTAATTTTAGAGGCATTTGTTACCGGCTGGTGTATTTTCACTGGTTTCACAAAATAACTACCTTGTCATGAACATAACAAGCAACAAACGAAAGATAACAGATGCGAAGCAGAAGGTATCGCGAAACTTTGGATTCTGACACTTGGCCGTGTGCAAACATAGCATTGTTTGGACTTGCTTAACTCGAGGAATTAGAACCGGTATTATGTCGCATATAGACTAGCGCTTCAAACCGCGAAGCAAATTTTAGACAGTATCGTATCGAGGGCTGAGCGCACGTAAACTTTTGAGGTGTAGAAACTGTAGAACCCATTAGGTATACCAGAAAAGTAGGCGAGGTGAGGTTAAAACTGCGACCCTTTTTAAAAACCTAACACTATACAAGTAGTCTTAAGGGTAGAAATAGGTAAAATAGTTTATATATTTTTAGGAACTTATAACATTCAGTATAAGAGCCGTGAAACATACAGACTGAATCAGCCTAAATCCGGTAGGTTGATTCCAATCACAGCTGCTCCATTCAAATCCATACCTCTACAGGCGGAAAAAATATGCCGCCGAATTTGGTCTTAGAATTCAGATTATAGTGGCAGCACTAAGATATCTTATCTTATCTTATTAGTATGAGGACCCTTGCGGATGCACCTCGACCCATTGGGATCTTTTGTGCAATTGCCCCCTCCTTTATACCTACTCCAAGCTGCTCTCCAACATTTCCACAAACCGGATGATGGAGTTCAGCGGGAGTACTCTGAATTCCTTTGGTTCAGGGTACCCATTTCCAAAGGAATTCATTCTCTGTCTGGCAAGGGCGTGACATTCACACAATAGGTGTTCCATTGTCTCGTCATCCTCACCACACATCCTACATTCTATGTCATCTGCTAGTCCCATCTTGGCCAAGATTCCTTTGACCCCGAAGTGACCTGTAAACACCCCAGTTATCATTCTGAGCTGCTTTCTGCTGTATTTCCAAATCTTTTTGGTCCAGCCTGTATCCACTCCTTCCATGAAGAGCTTTGAGTGCCTTAAGCCCGCCTTATTCCTCCACTCATGTTGGTGTTTGGTTTTGGCGTGGTCTTTCACGGCTAATGTTATGGTTCTCTGCGAGAGTCCCACGAACGGTTCTGGACCTACAAAACAGTTTGCTGATCCATTTCTTGCAAGCTCATCTGCTTTTTCGTTGCCGATGAAGCCCTCGTGCCCTGGTATCCATACCAGTTGCACTTTGTTGAGTGTCCCAAGCTTGTTTAAAACTTGGATACCATTATACACTAGTCTAGAGTCCACTTTCGGCGCCGTTAGCGCTTTAAGGGCCGCTTGACTGTCGCTGAGTATATAGATGTTCTTCCCTTTGGTTCGTCTATCTATATTCTCCTGTGCACAGGCAATTATGGCGTATGTCTCCGCCTGGAAGACAGTCGCGAATTGCCCCATGCTCACACTACTACTGTAGTCATTTGCATAAATAAAGCACTAAGATAAATTGAGTGAAAATTTTAAACAAAAAGTTCGCTCGGTCGGTCGGTCGGGTTCGGTTTTGCGCAGCGTGTCTTTTTCTTCCATACATTTATTTCTGTCACTCGTCATCTCCTCTATTACTGTTTTTACTGTTGTTTTATGTGTAGCATACATACGACAACTTGATTAGTTACTTATTAAGTAACATATTATTATAAAGATTCGATTTGCTGTGACATCCAAATTATTTTGATAAAAATTCAGATTGTAATGTTTGACGAATTTGTATGGGATGACAGTTGCCGGCGCCATGTTTAATACTGATCAGTCTGTACGTAATCGTAGGTTGCTGTAACCAATTAAAGTATAATTATGTATTCTATGAAATCGAAAGAGCTTTGCCATCAAAACTTACCTACGTTGCACATTTCGATGGCTTAGCTCACGCGTCGGTCTGTACTGTCTGTAGGTACTCAGCTTTAGTTAGGTAGGTAGCGGTATCAACGATGCACTACCTACCTATATCGTTAGCACATTCTACAAAGTTAAGACAAAGCGAGGAAGTTGTATAAGCAAACTAACTTTATCACAATTAATCTTGGTAACGTTACTACCGTTGCGGATTAGGTACCAATAGCATTTATTTTTGCCTGTTTCTATTTCAAAGTTAAAATAATGATCGTGGTAAACTAAATCAACGAGCGAAATTGTTGCCTTAAATATATATTTATTTCCAATTACGAGTAGGTACATACTCGTAATTGGAAATCATTTAGCTAACCATAGTAGCGTGTTAATCGACATCAGTGGTTACGGTCATGGCAGACCGCAACAAAGAGGTTGCAAGACACAAAAATAGCTTAAAAGAGCAAAATTTATCGATGTCTACCGCGAACATTAGTGCATGGAAAATTGTGATGATCTCTGCCTACCCCTCAAAGAACTAGCTGACATTATACTTACGTACGAGTATGTACTAATTTAAACGTTAAAAGTGTACCATTCGTTAATCAGTTATAAGTAAATACCTACTAAGCCGTATTAGGTAATTCTCACCTATCAGTCTTGTATAAAGAGCGTGTCCTCGATTACTTGGACTCGTATCAGAACGAATTTAATTTAATTACTTTATATTCAAATTGTATGTTAAAATGTATGAGACTTTAGAAGTAGCTGTAGTAGGTATACTAATTTAGCTAAGTCTATGTCTATTAGCTGCTCAATCTTTTTCACAGCATAAACAACAGAACACAATTTATTACCCAATGTAGCTAAGTGCGAACCCCACTGCAATTTGGAGTCTACTGTCAAACTACGAAAAACTGTATTATCCGAGAAGTCCGGTTTATTAGGGCTTCCCAGAATCGAGTTTGGTGTGTAAGCACAGAATAAGTAAAGTGTAAGTAATACTTATTGTTGTGTCTGGTGGCAAGTAGAGAATGTAATGCATTTTGGTTTTTTGGGATTCAGTTGTAGTCAGTAGTTAGGGGTTAAGTTAGTCACTGTAAACTTTTTGCAAAACGGGATTAATAATAGATCCCACAGTTCCACTCCAAACACTTGGCCCTCGCGACGTCTCATCTGCAAATAGTATCTACTTACATTTTTAAGAGCCCACATATGCAAAATTGCCAATATTTATCGAAGTAGATCTCAACATCTATAGTGATTAAATATCTGTCCTTTCAGTATATTAATCTTGAACTAATTTCCACTAGGCTGCTAGAAGTGAAAACACAATTTGCAAATATTTTCTCCATACTTTTATTTTTCAAACATAACCCTTCTTTTCGATGTGTTGGTTGGATCTTTAAAACCCTCCCATCTTTAACAATGATTTTTGGTTTAATAGTTGTACAATGATAAGTTCTCAAACCTGAGAAAAAATATTATCTTTATAAATGTACACGTTTAGAATAAACATCAATATTTATGAAAAGTACGCGTGAAGCTTCCGCAGAGAGTGGGATGGTTCATTTGCAAACTCACGCGTGTTAGAGTGGGACATTTTGCAATGCAACTAAGCCCTCTTAAGTCAAATCAATTGTGAAAAATAAGGTGCCATATTATAATATTAGGTACTTCCAAGTATATATTTTTACTTAGTGTTTTTATCAAAACGGAGAGCGTTTTAAACAATATTCTAAGGAACACCAAACATCTATTTGCGCGGTTCCGTAACAGTTTTCATGAAAACTCCTGCACAGAGATAGTTCTACAGTTGAAAGTTATGAATAACTTAAAATTACCGTTACGCGGTAACATAAGTTTACGCCTGGTAGTTCGCGCAATTTCATTTCAACGGGTAAAAGTTTTGACGTATTGGAATACGTATAGCCCGTATACTTATAGTTCCGTATAGCAACGAGAAAAATATGTGCAATGCATTTACGGAATTGTGCAATGGATTTACCAAAATTGATAGGTATTTAGATTTCTGCAGTCGAGGTTAGGTTTGTATTTTTACGAGTATATATGCAATTTTTTACAGTAGCCAATTTTCACAAGCGTATTTTTAGGAACGTAAATATTTTCATAGATCGTTTTTTAAAGTTACCTATATAAAATATATGCGTCTCGTGTAACGGGCTCCGCCCAACTGGTGGATTTTAGGTTATAAAATTGAATTAAAAATAAATGATTAACAATAAAAAACCGACTAAGAATATGTTAGATCATGACAAATGCTTTGTGATAATCCCCTAGGGACTAGGTATGCAAAAAATGTTTATTGTGAAAATAACACATCTTGGTTCAAAGGACCATTATATCCGTATCGTATTGTGGCATTATCATAATGTTATTGACTTTTCACTGAGACATTTGAGAGGGTTGGAATGTTTTGTCTGTAAAGTTGTTTGATAAGAAAAACACCTCGCGTCGCCACCCCAATGCTTGATATAAATAAATAACGAAATTTAATATTTAATACACCGTGAAAGTCAAGTAGTAGATAATGTTAATGATGTTCTCGACAGGATGTACTACATAAAAACAAACGCACGTAATACACCTGAGTCTACTAATAAAGAAACCTGCCTTATTGGTTCTTGGTCAGTTGACACTAGGAATACCGCTTTAGCCGCTTTCTATGTAAACTAAACTTGAACGCGCTCTTTCACATATGGAAAACCGTTTATGTCTAACGAGCCTTTCATGAATAACCTACTTTTTACAAATCGTATAGGGTTAGTGTAAATTAAATTAAAACATCACTTGGCACAGACAATCTGGGTGATATCGATTCGAGTTTATAATTATCATCTTATCGTCACACACGTCACGTCACACAACCTCCGGAGCAATACGCATAGGGATCGCCTGGTTGCACCTTCTCATAAACTTGCTAGATCGGAGCAATCGATGTTCCCGGGCCCTGCGATGTACTTTCTAGGTAGGCGGTTGTACTATCGAGCTAACTGAGTCGTGACCCATCGTGGAACCTTGTCATAGAAAGTGTCATAATGATTTTCCTTGTCAGGCAGTATGATGTCACAATGGCATTCTCTGTGAAAAGGTTCTACGGTGGGTCACGATTAAGTTAGCTCGATAGTACAACCGCCTCCCAGATAGCGTAAGAGACACCCTCTCTGCAATCTTTAAATAAAAAAAATATGCCTATATCGTGCAAAAAACTTATTAATTTTTCAATATATTGTAATTTAATTTCGACGTGTACGATTTTGTTACTAATAAAATTTATCATTATCATGGATGTCGCAAGAGTCGACTATGGGAACCAGGTAGAAGTATGTTATGGGTGATGTTGGGTAGAAACCTATCACTGGAATATCACAATTTCATGGACCAGTGACGGAGCTTGTGCGGCGTGGCATTCCAGGGAGGTGCACTGTAGATATTGGGATTGGGATTAGGTAGTACACGGGATGTAGGAATTGGGTCTAAAACTATCTTCATGCTAAATTTTATCTACGAATAAATCTGTTTAGCGGTTTAGTTTAGCGGTGAAGCGGGAAAAGGTAACAGACATAGGTACCTACAGTTAAACAGAGCAACTTTTGCATATTCAATATTACTAAGTATCTATTAGTAAGTATGGAACATATTATATAGTTGTGATGCTTTAGTTTGTGTGACAAAGTTTGAATGTGTCGTAATGACAATGTAATTCATTATCGTTATCATTACGAACATCCAGACATCATAATCATGACGTAAAGGAAATTAGAGCATTACTTGACGAGTCGTCGAACAAGTGTCTTCTGAAATGTTATTAAGCGTTTAATTCTCTTCATAAATTAGTTAAAAGGATTACTTGAGAAATGTAATCGTCTGCCAAGTTTCGAAGTTAGGCGTCACCTTTTGTGTTGCATTTATAAATTGAGTAACGGTTTGATGTAATACGAAATTAACGGATTTTAATTAAGATTCCATTATATCTTGTTAATCGATTTATGATGTTGGTTTGATTCTCTGTCTTCGTATTCTTAAAGTAAACCTAGTAGCATTTATTCTTATTGACGGTATCTTTTAAAACTGTAGTAAGTAAATATATAACGTTAGAAAAAAAAATCATCCGAAGCCACGCAAGTATTCCATCGCATTTATTTTTTGCGCATAAATTTCTCCTTCCAGACGGGCCCGTCCTAAGAGGACAAGTTAAATAAATTTTACGAAACAAACTGTTAATTTATTGTGTTGGTTCTAAGTAAGTAGGTTGTTTGTTACCTGCACTTTCCTTAGTAACAAAGACATATTTACGTTTACAACTCCACTATATTTTCTTACTTACCACTATGTGTTTTTTTTAAAATTTTCTATTAAATTTAGATTTCGTTTTTATTTTGACGTATGGTTATTGTAAGAGCTCGATTAGTTTATTCTTCTTAATCCTAAAAACATTATAGGTACATTTTCACAATTGTTGTGATTGCAAGAAAAGTTTAGAACTAACGCGTTAAGGCGAGGCCAGTCCATGAGTCGACGAAAATATTATAAGTTTGAGGTTAGAGTGTGAAGAACACTAAAATTACTGTAGGTTGAAAAAGAAAGAAAGTAACAAAATAACCGAACAAAATATTGAAAAATGCTTTGGTAACTCTGTGAAAAAAATCCTTAATATTATCGTAAAAATAAACTTTCAAATGCTGATTATTTCGTAATTGTCAACGGCAGTGATGTGTTTTTTTTTTACAAAAAGGGTAGCTTTTTTATTGTTCTAAATTTAATAGATACAGATTTTTGATAAATGATCCAGTATTATTCCAAAAATCAATTAAAATGTACTAAATATTCACGAAAATTACGCGCAGAGTTTCGTAGAGAGCAGGATGGTTAATTGTAAACTCACGCGTGTTAGAGCGGGACGTTTGCAGTGGGACTGCCTTGCCACACTTATACTTTTTTCTCGATGTTTCACCATCAGTAAATCGAGTTATGAACCCGCGTAATGTCTGTCAAAGCAGACGTGGGTAATGCTGATCCATCTTGTCTATACATATTTACAATGTACATACTCGTTTCCTTTCCAAGCTCTAAAAATAATTTCCATCACATTTCCCTTTTCAAGAGTAAATTCCAGAGGTATGAAATCGTGAGAATCTTTGGCATTCGTTGATACACACTCGTACTTTAATACAAATTACCTACCACGTCATAAACTCACTCTTGATCTTGTCATTCATACTCGGTGTTGATTAAATATTATACAGGGTGTCCAGTAATTAATGGACAACCTTCTAACCACTGATAGAGCACCTCAAGCTGATCTAGAAAATGGATATTCAGGTTTAGTAAAAGTCCCTTGGTTTTCGAGATAATCGAACTTTTCTATTTTCTTAATAATTGGTACCTTGTTTCACTTTAATGGCCGTTGAGGCCATAAATAAAGAGATTTTCACCTGACTAGCTCGGAAAGCCCTTTTTTATTCTTTAAAAACAGATAGTAAAACTGCATTTTATCCACATGTGTGCAAAGTAATTTTGAAATCCGAACGTGTTCCTAGTTACTTTTTTAACAGAATAACATGTAAGGCGGTGTTCCCACTATCCGATACAATATCGGTGTAGGATTCGTTACCGATAAAAATGTATGGAAAACTGCTTAGTGCTCACACTATCCGATCCGATATCGGTCAAATTCGTATCGGATCCGATATCGGTTAGTGTGGACACAAAACAACCAGGACAATTTTCGCCATCTGTTTTTTTTTCAGGTGGTGTGAAAAAAATTAGTCCTTGGATTTTATATGTATTTTTAATTAAAAAAATATATAATTATTTTGAATATTAAGCAAAAAAAATTTTTTTGCAAAAATTCGTCATTATACTCCATTTCGACTAATTTAGGGGTAGGGATTTCAAATTTTACATTTATTTAGAATTTAAAGTCCTAAAAAATATTTTTTTTTGCAAAAAATCGTCATTATACACGATTTCGACTAATTCAAGGACAAGGATTTTAAATTTTATAACTATTTTGAATTTTAAGCAAAAAAATATTTTTTTTGCAAAAAATCGTCATTATACTCGATTTCGACTAATTCAAGGACAAGGATTTCAAATTTTATAACTATTTTGAATTTTAAGCAAAAAAAAATTTTTTTTTGCAAAAAATCGTCATAATACTTGATTTCGACTAATTCAAGGATAAGGATTTCAAATTTAATAACTATTTTGAATTTTAAGCAAAATAAATTATTTTTTTTGCAAAAAATCGTCATTATACTCGATTTCGACTAATTCGAGGATAAGGATTTCAAATTTTATAACTATTTTGAATTTTAAGCAAAAAAAATATTTTTTTTTTCAAAAAATCGTCATTATACTCGATTTCGACTAATTCGAGGATAAGGATTTCAAATTTTATAACTATTTTGAATTTTAAGCAAAAAAATATTTTTTTTTTTCAAAAAATTGTCATTATACTCGATTTCGACTAATTCGAGGATAAGGATTTCAAATTTTACATTTATTTTTAAATTTAAGCAAAAAAAAATTTTTTTTTGCAATAAATCGTCATTATACTCGATTTCGACTAATTCAAGGATAAGGATTTCAAATTTTATATTTATTTTGAATTTTAAACAAAAAAAAATTTTTTTTTTCAAATTCATAATTCATAATCGTCGTTATACTCGATTTCGACTAATTTAGGGATTGGGATTTCAAATTTAACATTTTTTTGAATTTTAAGATGGAAAAAACATTTTTTGCAATAAATCGTGATTATACTCGATTTCGACTAATAGAGATTTCAAATTATGTATATTTTTATTTGAATTTAAAGTAATACATTTTTCACGCAATTTTGCTTTATTTATTTACTTTAGTATTTGTTTTTGAATTTTGCTTAAATTTTTTTTTGCGTTTTTTTGTTCTAATTTAGTTTTTTTTTTCTATTTTAATGAAATGAAAAATTAGAAGAAACCCTATTTTTTATTGTTTTACTTTTGTTTTTTCCTTTTTCTATTTCCTCGCTTTAGTGAGGTGAAAAGATTTGTGTTACACACGGCTGCAAAGTTATTTTACGTCTCGTGTGATGCAACACTCGCTATGCTCAGGATTCTAATTTTGAACCACTCGCTTCGCTCAGGATTCTATTTTCGAACCACTCGCTTCGCTCGTGGTTCAACCATAGAATCCATTCGCTAGCTTGTGGTTCAACCCTAGAATCCATTCGCTAGCTCGTGTTCCAATTCCACACTCGCGGTTAAAATACAACTTTGCACCCTTGTATAACAAATAACTATTTCTCGTTCCGTTTGCTGTTAAATATTCTGTAATAGTGCTGCTAACAGATAGCTAGTAGAACATCATGGTAGCCAGGACTCATTTTTAAAAAATAGGCTCTGATCTGTAACATTACATTTGGGTCTACAATTTTCAACAAGTTTGTTCGTTCGTGGTAAACAAAAATTGTATGGAGGCTAGGGCGGCCAAATTCCAGAGGTATGAAATCGTGAGAATCTTTGGCATTCGTTGATACACACTCGTACTTTAATACAAATTACCTACCACGTCATAAACTCACTCTTGATCTTGTCATTCATACTCGGTGTTGATTAAATATGGGAACAAATAAAATGATCACCTAAATAACTTTTGATATCATCAAATTTTCGAACCCTAAAATAAGGTTGAACACTCAAAAAAATTTATCGATCAGCAATTCCGAGTCACCAAAAAAATTCTACCTATTTTTGCAGCACTTGCACCTATTTTACTTATTGCGTTCCTATAAATTTATAATCGCATCAAAAAAATTGTCAAGTACCACCAAAAACACTAAACTACCACCTAATCTCATGCACCTTTTTTCATTAGAATTACATCTAAATATTATACACATCGCATGCTACATTTTAGTAAACAGTTACAAATTAATTGTTTTTAGCACTATAAATATTTTAGTCATTTCCAAAATGTTATAAATTAGAAAGTAAAATTCTAAATTAATTTAAAAAGCAACGCGCAATGTGGCTGTGTGAAATAACACGTATACTGCTATCTCACTCAATCAAATACAAAGAATTGTCTGAAGCATAAAACCTATTGATATGTCGTTAGAGTGAAAGGTACCTATTGCTGTTTCATTCTAACTACCTATTGCTGATGGTTTACCAACTGCAAGAAGTTTTATTAATAATTTTTTAATGCGTTGACGTGAGCGCGTTTGATTGAAAACTTTTATTTGAAAATGAGTTTTGTTGATTTTTTAATTGTTGGTTTTTTATGAAAATGGATAAAGGTCCTCAAATGAGTTTACTTTATTAATTTAGATAGACTTTCATGGAAAAATTAAAGGAAGTTAATAGGTAGAAATAGGTATAGGTAGGTTTAGGTTATGTTAGTTTTGCATCGGCCCGAAGGGCCAAAACAACTCAAAATAGGAGCTCCGCGCCAGCGGAGATCCGTCAATACTGTTCCAATGTCCACTAGTTTGAAATAAAAATAGATGTCATAGAAAAATACTACTACCTAGGCAAATTGACGATTATCAGCGAATAGAGTAGAGGCAAAAACATCTGAGAACAAATAGCTGTATGCGACCAGTAAGGAAAGCACAGTTGAAAATATATTAAATTAAATTATGTTATGTACGTGTCTCATTAAAGTTACAGAAATTTTGAAGCTTCTATAAAATAAAATCATTTAGCGCTGTCTTGCTCGCACGCGGTACGACGTGCGAGCGAGACGGACCGTATGGAAAACCGCATTACTGTGCTAGCAATGAGGTTAGACCAGATTGGAACTGCTTTGCGCTTCGGGCGTTAAAAAACAATTGCCGCGTGAAATTTGGTGATCATGTAGTATTTCTGGGTATCGAAAGAATTATTTGGGTGTAAATCATTTTAATAGGATTACGAGCCCTGTAATATTTGGATGTAAATTATATAAAATTTGGGGTTTGAAATTAGGTGATCATTAAGTATTTTTGGGTAGTGACTAATTTATTTGGTAACAATTTAATTTAATAGGTTATCGACATGTTACTTCTTTGAGTTGCACTTTATATTTAAAAGGAGTTGAAAATTTGGTGCGAATCTAGTATTTTTGGTAATCAATGTAATTTTTTAGTTCATCATTCGGCAACTAATTTGGTGGTTCGTTAAATGCTACCCATTAAATATTATTGTATACTATCATCTTAATGTGTTACCGTTGACTTTCATGAAAAGTTATATTTCGAATTAAAGCTTTACAATGTTATCACTTGTACTAAGCATAATATTGTAACTTTATATTGGATATGTTATTTAGTAGGTATTATATTATCTCTATCCTAAGATATAAAGCTAAAATTGCGTGACGTATGGAAATCATCTCGGAATACGCAGCACTGTTATAGTAATTATTTAATCGCCAAAGAAATATTCAAAGTTGTGGGTTAGAACCCGAACAGTTGGCGCAAAAGGCCGCACACGGCGCGGTATAAACCTTTTGTTAATTTTTGATCCTCCCCGACAATCGACTTTAATGGCTGAGCGCCCCATTAGCCCTCTGTAATTAATTCCTAAGTCACGTGCTCTGCAAACGGGTTGGAAAATAACTCTGTAGGGTTTTTACAAGCGGAAATAAAAGAGGTCCGGTTAGAAGGTGATAAGACATTTTTCAGCATGCTGTTTTAAACGACATTCATTTAAATGAGTGTACGTATTTACAGTAACAAATTAGTATTCTATGCTACGGTGGTAAATATATACATGTGTAGACGCCCGGGGGAGCATTTCAAAGGTCGGGCAAGGGCGCACGGGGGCTCCACAAGGTGCTCTGCAAGCGTATATAGAGGTAAGGGACCCAGCCGGTGAACCTCACGCAGGCAGCTTTCTCGCGTAGAGAATTGCTATCGCGATCCAGCGTGGGAGTGCTGCCTGCGTAATAATACTATTACTTATTCTGTGGTAATGGGAATCATACCAAGGGGGCCCAATTTAGATTTTTAATATTAAGTTTTAATTATTAGTTTAGTAGGTAATAATTTAATTTTACTTTTAGACACAATCTTTGTTTAAAATGTCTTAACCATTATTTTAAGAATTAGACCGAAATAAACTTTCTTTAGGTTTTTTTTTATATGAGATAAAACAAGTGTCATCAAATCTTTTAGGTTAATTAGTCTGGGATTCCTTTAGGGCCGGACTTGGGTCTCGTCAAAAGAAACAAAACTCGCAATAGTAGGTACCCATAGGAAATTATTATTGTAATCAGAGACGGGCAAAGTTTTTGTCGATAATTCGCGGATACCTAAATTATTCGCGAATAATGATATCGAGAATTATTGTTTATTCGAATAATAATTCGGTTAAAAAAATATTCGAATATTGCCCATTTCTGATTGTAATAATTAAAAGTATCACTTTCTTACCTTCTTTCAGATCAGGGGGCCGATTTTTGAGTGTCGACCGCTCGACTTTTCACTCGACATCCGTTAAAACACCATAGGTTTTTGACAGAACTCGAGTGAAAATTCGAGCGTTCGACACTCAAAAATCGGTCCCCAGCTCAAGTGTTACTAAGATCATCAGCATTTATTTGGGATTGGCGCAGCATTTGTCTACTTACCTATTTCTTCCACACATGGTTGTCGCGCGTTATCTTTTCATTTGCTCCTTTGCTTCTGTTGTTGTTGAAATGAAATAAAGTTATTGTTATTTCCTTTTTATACCTACTGTCTGTCAAAGACCTTATCTTTGTCCTACTTCATTTTTTGTAGCCATCCATAATCATAATATATCTAATACTCTTCTTGTTATATGTCTTCAAAGATAACCTTAATACTAGAATCTTTGTTGAGAATCCTTGAGTATACTCGTAGCTAGTCTGATTTGATATTTGATAGGCAGGTAAATGACAGTTAATATAGGATGGTCATTATGAAACGACAAACCATATCCCAAATATCTTGGCATAACCTTAGACCGCTCACTAACTTTCGGCCCCTACCTTCAAAAGCTAAGTATGAAACTCGGATCCCGGAAAAACATACTCCACAAATTAACTGGCACAATTTGGGGAGCAAATGCGGATGACCTCCGCATAACAGACCTAGCCTAGATAAGCCTAGTCTACTCAGCTGGCGAATACTGTGAACCAGAGTGGCTAAACAGCCCTCACGCGGAAAAAATCTACGTACAACTAATAGAATATAATAGTATTTATTTAGCACGCATTAATACAAAATATACATCCAATCAACGTTACGAACAACAATCAACATTACCATGAACAACGAAATACCATGCGATGTATATCAGGTAAGATTAAATCCACATCTCAGATGGCAGCAGACGCTACTGAAGGAGACCAATAAAATCCACAACGACCCGAATATGCCCGCGTACCAGGAGTTTCTGTATCCACCACGCCATCGATTAAAATCCCGGTATCCACCATACCAGACCGCCCAGAGCCTAAGCAGCACGGCTTCAGTATAAGGGAATCCTGGAAAGCGGAGTGGAAGTCCAACCCACCAGACAGCAGTCCGGGTACCTACGACCCCAACATGCAAACCGTGGGGCTTCTCAGCACCCAGGCGGGTATGGTGTCAGTTCAACAGACTGCGCACTGAACAGTGAACATGGACGTTGCGCGGAGTACCTACCTGTATAGATGTGGCTTGCGCGGGCCACCAACATGCGACTGCGGGGCGCTTGCGCAGTCCATCCAGCATATATGTAATTCATGACTGTCCGAACCGTAAATTCCCTGGCAATGCCCTAGACCTACACTCACCTGACTCAAACGCTACTCAATGGGTGAAAAATTTAGATGACATCACTACATAGTACAAAACAAAGTCGCTTCCTCCTGTCTGTCTGTCCCTATGTATGCTTAGATCTTTAAAACTACGCAATGGATTTTGATGCAGTTTTTTTAATGGATAGAGTGATTCAAGAGCAAGGTGTATATGTATAATTTTCACTCGTGCGAAGCCGGGGCGGGTCGCTAGTACTATAATAATTCAGTAAAGCGACTCCTTAATTAATGCCATAAATTATGAATCTATATCTGCACTTGTAACTGTATAAGATTTAGTCCTACGATTGATAATGGTTTAACCTTTTCGAAAACAAAATTATTATGTTGTTAGATTAAATCGCTCTTAAAGTATGTACATAACATGGTACTTATTCGCACGGGTGACCACAACTATTTTCTCACGACCAGTCCACCAGTTGACTATAAAGCAGTTCAATTTGCATTCCTAATTATAGAGCTATCTCTTTTACACTAGTGACGTAGGGTGGCGTGAGAGAGGGAGATTGGAATCGCGAAAGCGTGGCTTCGTCCGTTTCAAGATGCGAGATATTTAATGCAGTGGCATGCGGGTTGCTGTGTATTTTACCTACTAATTATCTAATTAGCAATTAACATAATTTTTTCAAACATACATTTATAGGCTTACAGTGAAGTACCAAACCACCTAAAATGTTAAGACTTGCAACATTAGTGCTAAGAGTAACAAATTAATGAGCTGATATATACAAATTAAAGATTGTTATTAAATTTCGTTCATAAAATATTTATTAATTACAGTTATTCAATATTATGGAACCTACTTAGGTTAATACTTATAAACAGCACATATTGAGCAATTCGTTTATTTTAGGGTGCTCCATGCCTCAACAGTTGATTGGGTGGCGCCAGGCGCTCTTTGCAATTTTAAGGTTCTTTATATTAGCAGGTTAAACAAGTCTAAAAAGTGATTAAGGATTTATCACGCGATAACTGTTACCATATAATTTTTCTGGTTGTACGACAACTTTAAATGGACACAGTGTTCAGAGTGAGGAACCTGAATTTATTTATCTCTGAATAACAAAAGAACGATTCCTCAATTCAATGAAGGGTCGGCAACACACTTGTGAATCTTCTGAAATTCCATGCGTGTTTAGTCTACGGCTTACCTTATGCTTATTTGCCACCGTAATATAGTTTTTAAAACTACCACAGATCAGAATACTGGAAATCGACTGACTCCTTATATTTAAAACTATTTTATAGGTTCCCAGTCCATCAATCTCGCTCTCCCTATAACTCACTTATATCTTATGTGCCAATACGGGTTATAAATGGCATTCGTGGGACATGAAAGACGTCAGAGACACGCCTGGACGAATCCATCAGTGCGGGCCAAACTGTTGAGGCAGTTGCTAACTCAAACTTCCGAAACTCTTGGGCCTATTCTGATAAGGCTGTGCTCTTTGCGCAAATAAACACCATATTGTATAAATTAAATTAAGTATGTTGACTGACAAACACATTATCGTAGCATCTTGACTATACAATACTTACCTACCTAGAACTACATGACAATACAATGAATAAATGATTATGATTATGATCTTTAATCGTGGAAACTAGAGACAAATACTGATTAATTGAAATGAAGAGAGATTCGATAGTAGTGATACTAATTATCGAGTTTGGCAAATAATCTCTAGTGAAGATCCTCGAAAGTCTCGCCGATCCCTATAGCATACTAACATTAACTCCGACTTTGTAGATTTAAATATGTAATTTTGTATATTTTCTTATGAGCAATAAAGTGTCATACATACACGTGTATTATTGATACCGCTCATGCTCTAAACCGAGCGAGCGTGTTAGAAAATAATAGATAACCGACATTTATGGGATAGACTCTTAGGCTGACATGTATTAGAACATATAACTGTAATATTTTCAAGCAATTATGCTTATTATACGACATATTGACGACCGCTTTAGCTTAGTTGGTAGTGACCCTGCCTACGAAGCTGGAGGTCCCGGGTTCGAATCCCGGCCGGGGCATTTATTTGTGCGATGAGCACGAATATTTGTTCTTGGGTCTTGGATGTTTTCTATGTATTTAAGTATTTATTTATCTATATAAGTATGTATATCGTCGCTTAGTACCCATAGTACAAGCTTTGCTTAGTTTGGGACTAGGTTGATTTGTGTAAGATTGTCCACAAATATTTATTTATTTATTTATTTTATTTTATACAATCAAAGTTATCGCAATGCTATTGTAATAGGGCATACAGTAAATATAAGTAATTTATATCATGTCTGCGGTGGTCTGGAAGCCAGCGAACACCGAGGCGATGAGCGGCAGGCATTTTTGTACAATCTATGAACGCCCGCTATTCGCTTCGCTATCTGCTGCCATCCACACCATAGCCTTACACGTGGCACGCGTGTTACTTAACGCTCGACGCGTCATATGGAAATATAAAGCCTTTCAACTTTGTGCGGCTTGTATTTGAAACACGCGAACCAGACGACGGCAGGCGGTTGTGGTGGAATCATCTGAGCGCGTGGGTTTCCTTTCCACTTAAAAGGATCGTATACTCGTACGTAGTGTTTCCACAGTGCGGGATTTTATAAAACGGTTAATTGCATGTTTGCATGTTTCACTAGCCATTGTTTGCATGGTTACAAATAATTTAGACCCCAGAAAACTGGCAACTTCCCCGCATTGCAATACCGCAGGGAATTATACTGCCAGCATCTTCGGCACCATGTCGGGATGACCTCTCATTTTTAGTATTATAAAAGGAACCCTTATTGGTATATCTATCAGTTCCTTTATCTGTCTGTATCTATGTATGTAAATGTATGTACATAAATTATTTGAGAAGTAGACTAATGTTTAAGTAATAAATTATTGGTCTTCACTCTTCTTCTTTAATTATTATTGTGTAATTTTTTTTTAACCTCTTTATATCATTTAAATTTCTAAACATAAATTATTTTTAAAGCCATTTTACTACTCTCTAGTAGACAAAAGCTTTATTGAAATCATTATCCACCCAAGCGAGTAAGAAAAAAATATCAAGCTATACTTACTTTTCTTGTCTACGCCAAGAAAACTAAACTAATCGAATAAGCGCAGTCAACCTATTCAAGCAAACAAATTTACTTTATAACATATTATAAGATTTTCATATTGATTCAAAACTTTTAGTAAGGAAACTTTTAATATAGCTCTTAAATACACAGCGGACCACAGAAAATGGATCTAGTTATTTCGACACATAAAAGTTTCTATGAATTGAGATTTGGGGTGAGAACCGAAAACTAATTTACGTAGGTATTGCCACAAAGTAAATAGCGGCGGCGCGCGCCGGAGCAGAGAGTCCGCTCAGTACAAAGTGCCATTTTCGCCGCACGCACACAGACGTAACATTTACAAGCATTCTCGGTTGATTTCGGACGAGCTTAGTCGTGACTGTCACTATCGCGTCGCGAGTGCTAGTTGTGCGCGCGTTGATCACTTGACGTCCCCGCGGCTACGTAGGTACTTTGTGTCACGTACGTCAAAATGAATAACCGATATTATTACAGTTGGAATGTATTTTATTGTTTAAATTAACCTACACTTTCTTCAAATTTCCAAACGATATTGAAAGGTAAATAAAACTGTTTTCTCATGTTGGTAGTTACAATACCTAGGTACAATAGGTAGGTAATTTTTTGAAACTAGCCGCTTTGATAACGACGATCAACCATTACACATTCATCTTATCGTTCGCTGGTAAAACGCCAGTATTTAAGTACTATGGTTTAGTTAAGTAGGTAGCTAAGTAATTAGGAATATTCTTTGTTGGCGCTCTCGACCGCCGCCGGTCACAAGTCACAACTCGCAGCAGGTCACGCATCAATTTATTAGGGTTCCGTACCCGAAGGGTCAAAACGGAACCCTATTGGTGTCGCCCAGACGTCCGTCCGTCGTCTGTCACAAAATTTGTTCCGAACAGTTTTTAGACATCCCATTGACCTATGAACTTGTTCATTATTACGTATATTTTAACAACAAATAGGTACTAATATATTCATAAATCATATTTTTGAGGTTGATTCGGAACCCTAAATGTGCGAAGTCCGACTCGCACTTGGCCGGTTTTTTACCAAGATACGCTGGTTCATATTTAAATGTCATGTTGAAGAATTTTTAATATACCTACTCCTTTTTTAAATTCAGAATCAATACAGAAGCGACCCTGTGAGTCGGGCAAGTTTAGGTATGTATTTTCAAGAACGGCGGGAACGGACCTTCTGTATATTTTTTATTTTGTGGTATTGCCCTATGATAGTAATAGGACGAGAATTCGCGCCTCCGTATTCCTACGCCTTGGAAGAGTATTTTAAGGTAAAGTAAGGGTGTATATATATATATATATATATATATATATAAATCTAAAATACAAAGGATTGTATTTGTAAGACAATCGTAAATATATTTATGTCACACCTGGCCATAAAGCGGCAATTACCGCACGCTCCGCGCGCAGGAAATCCCACTTCCTGGCCAGGAGGTGACATAAAATTTTGTACTTAACACCGGCGGTAATAAAGAAAGCCTCAGATCGCATATTTATCGCCCTTGCCTTCGGCTCGGGCGTCAAATACCTGCGATCTGAGACATTCTTTGTTTTACCGCCCTTGTTAAGTAATGTACTATTATATCATGTCCACAAAACGTTATTTGAAAAAAAAAAACCCGGAGCTAACTTTACTGCAAATGAATGAAATATGAAGATGAACAAGAAAAATGTAAATTTTCGTTAAAATATGTTCTCTGATCTCATAGTAAGTATGGAAATACCTGTGACCGATGGTAAATTAACTAAGATAAGGATAAGGCTGGACTTGTTACTGTTACCGAATGGCTCAATAATTTTTCTATTTTTTATAATATTATATTTTTGACATGTTAATTATTTATATTTTTATGATTCGAATTCTACAATTTAATGTGAAACAATAATTTGCATGTTGACATATAAGTCGACTGAATACTGATACTTTAATTATTTTAAGACCTTATATGTAACGTATTCTAGCAAATAAATATTTCTATTTCTATTTCTATTTCTATTTCTAAAATAACATTTTTTTTATTATTTAGCTTATATTTTTGCATAACAAATCTAATTCGTTTTCGAAGTCTTAAGTGTTAAGAAGATTAGTTTCCAGCCATTTATTTACTTTTCTAAGACCATCTTCTGCAGAATAATAAACACTGTGCCTAGATTCTCCGTTAAATACTATAACCGTATCATCTGCAATATCTGCATATGAAAATACACTCAAGAGCAAAAGTAATGGGTACACTTTCTATGGAAAATCAATACAAAGTGCATGCATTATTTTTGCTCGCGAGTGTAGGCAAACGTCATTAATGTTCATGACAGCCAAATCATTGATATAATAATATCAATAACAAGGTTGAGGCCTCACACACTACCTTGAGGGACGCCGTATGAGATGCCAGAGCTTTGTCTTATGTGATATCAACCCTCACACGTTGACTTCGTCCGTTTAGATCTTAAGGAGATATCAATCTGTTCCAGTTTGAGTACAAGAGTGGGCACAGAAACAGAATCAAAGGCTTTCTTGAGGTTCAAAAGTCTAGAAGACGTTTGCTACAGTCAAAAATTTTACTACTCTAACAGTTTTAATTTGCACTAAATGATGATGCCAGTTTTTGCGGCCCTCAGTGTAGATGAAGAAACTCGATGTGCCATTTCACGCATGAAACCCGTAACTTGTCAGATGAACGTTCCTTCACAACTAACTGAATTTTGAACAACTTTGACGAAGTCTTTGTGCTTGACTTTTCATGCCCACTTATACAAGTTTCGGATAAAGGGTAATATATTTAACAACATGTACGTATGACTCATAGGTATAATATCTGTTATTCTGATATGACATATTATTTTGAGACAACACTGCGAACGGTCAAAAAGAGAGGGTTATGGATCAAGAGTCAGATACAAAAGGCGGTACTCCACTCCTCCTGGATACGACGTGGATAGTGCGGAGGTCGCTTTATATATTTATGTCACCCTAATCACTAATCACCGCCGGTACCTACTAGCGGTAGTTAAAGCCACGCCTCGCTCACGGCCGCATCATAGGATAGGTAGGTTTTTTTATATTGGATTTATGTATATTGTGGATGTTAAGTTTTATACTTTTGTTATGAATATGGTAAAAACTTATGTCCTTAAATAAATAATGTAGGTAAATAATTATAAAAGTACTTACCTATATTAGTGCCATTTTAGTGGCAACATTTAGTGTTTTGTGTGGCATTGGTGCCTTAAGTGAACAGATTTCTTATCTACGACCTAGAACTCCTTGAACCCTCCTTGAAGTACAAACACTTAACGCTATTAAAACAATACAACTTACTAATTTAATTAATTGTTTCTATATAGCGACGAAGTTTATCGGGCTTCAGTGCGTACAGTCGAGGGCATAAATATGTATACATTTTTGGACCCTATTTCAATGGAATAAGGTGAAAAAGTGTAAACATATTAGTGCCCTTGACTGTACATAAATCAGGGATCGAAAAATAAATAAGAGAAACCGCGGAATTGTACGTGAAGGCGCTTCGTAAGGACTCTTGACAAGTTTTGTTTTGGTTGTTAAGTAATTTCAAACTTTCTTCAGACATGCGAGCTTGTTATGAAACAATTTATTGCTATCTGAACCTCTCAGACTTATGTGGTGTTTGTGTATTATCAACTCTGCCGTATTGTGGGGAGTTGGGTAACAAGTGCGGGTCGTATAGCTTATTGTGTGTTTAATGACGTGTATGTATTAAGCGAAATTCGACTGGTATTGTCAAAGTTTAGAACTTAGGTTTTGTGAACAGTAACGATTTTTGCAGCAGAGTATGTGTTTATTAAGAGATGTGAGTTGATAAAATAGAAGTATTGGGACGTTATTTTTCACATATTACTACTTTTAATAATACCTTGACTAGCTTCTTTCTTACTTTGGGAGATTAAAATATAAGTGACAGTCGCAGTATTTGGCACATGCCACTACTAAACTGTATGAGAAAATAACACGAGGTTGCACATCACTCTTTCTCATTGCGTACTTCGCTCTGCTTAATTTTTTAAAGGTATGCGACACCGTGCAGGAATCGACACTGATGATAGTTATAACCTCGATATAACATGACATGGTGGGTGGCACATCTGATGATTAACCAGATGTGTCAGTGTTACATGCATAAAGCTTTTATATTTGTTAAATCTCTCAAAGTGTTTTAGATCTACGGCACATCACAAAATGCTCAAAAAAGAAGACTTTTCTGACATGTACGTGTTTTAAACTGTTATTGGATACAATAAAGTGCTTACATAAATACATACATAAAAAGAACAGGAGGCCGCACGCTTCTGATTCGAGATGGCTAAGAGTGGTTCTAACGTGGATAGAACGTCTATGAACATTACGTGAACTTTCTTAATTATTAAATTAATGATACAGTCACGAGTTTTAATTTGGGACCCCCTTAAGGTTGACAGTACTGTCAAACAGTATAGAAATTCAAAGAAAAAGTTTGCGAGATGGGACCTAAATTAATGCACGTGACCGTACAAGTAAGGCTCTTGCGACGAACAATAAAATCATAAGCCATTTTGATTTCACAAACCAAACGACTCTAGAATAATGCAGCTGCACACTACTAATCATTTTATCAATCAAGAGCTTGTTTGCGAGAAACCGCTCTCGTTACACCTCGTCAATTGTATGCACGTGAGAACAGTGCACAAACGGTTCGGTACGTTACGTGAAGTTGTTAAGTTTTGACATTAACTGTCAACGATCCAGATTTTAATTTTAAATATTATTTTCAAGCGGATGCGTCCGCTAACTAAATTATAATTTTCAATCAAAGTGAAAAATTGAATAATTAAACGCTACAGCAGAGTGTAATGATTGAAAGATTCACGACCTCAAGGGATACCTACGGTAGCTCAGTTGGTTAAGAGCCATGGACAGTTCTAGATTTTGTTAGGTGTTGGTTAGATACATATACAGGGTGTAAAAAAATATGGGCCCTGGAGGGAAACTGCCTTAAATCATTAAGTTAGCACGTTTTACTTATAGGAAACATTCTTTTATTTTTAAAAAGAAATCAAACTGCATTCAAGGATTTTCTAACATTCGTGTGTCTCACCCGGGAATCGAACCGGATAAAAAAAAAACATTCTTTTTTTATTTCACTAGTCGATAATGTCAATGTAAAAAATAATATTTCTCTAAGAAACATTACGTCTCCCACTCGTCTGTCGTAAAAGATATCCATAAAATCGAATATTGAGTTGAGATTTCTTAGAAAATCTTAGATGCAAGTTTTTTTTAATTCCTCTGGAATTAATAGTATGTACATTATTGCCGAGAGGTGGAAAGTAAAAGGCTTGCCCGACTCGTATCTTGGAAATCAGCTCGCCCGGAAGTCTCAGTTTCTGTCAAGGTTTAAGAGACCTACAAATAATTATAATTTTTAAATAAATTGGTGACATGCATAAAAACGTGTGATATCCTCAATAAAAACTATCGCTTATTTTTGAAATACTTAGGTAGCACAATTTAGTTAGTATTTATAAAGAATTATATCTTTATAATAGCAAGTTTCATCGTTTGTACCTGGCAGATATAAATTATTATTCATAATATTTTGATCGTGTCGATCATAAATATTCACGACGAGCAATTTAAACGCGAAAGATAAAATTGAGGTTCCCCAAATTGATATATTTTCGCGGTTATTCGATTCGTTGCCATCCCATTACGAGAGGAATATAACTTGTTTACACGTTTGAAAGATTTAAATCCTTATATTCGAATAATATTCTAATATTTAATATTTCTTTAAGGCACGAGTGAATAGGCATCTTCTGGGTGAGCTCGCTTCATCCTTGATCCGCCGGCCTCATCTTTGCCCCCTGGCCAGATGCTGGCCAAGAGCAATCCCATTTTTAATATAAATATATATCTATAAGTGTAACTTGAACTTGAAAGGGATTGAAAATTACTAGTTCGGTAATGCCCTACTTTGCCCGTACAGAATTTCGCACTAATTTCACAACTTAGAGAATGATTTCTAGGATGAAAGTTATTATTGAGTTCTTCTGGGGCTGGGATGCTATATGTTAATATAATAATTTAATAATGCACACATTAGTACCTACCTCTTGTTCTACCTCTGTATCCCTATTTCTTTGTTTATGTGAGGTGTGCAATAAAGAGTATTTGTATTGTATTCAGTTCAGTTCAGTTTCTTTATTGGTAAATACAATTTACAAGTCATTAAATTCGTGTATTGTATTGTATTAGTATATATGCTTATATACTAATGTGTAAAATAATAGATTATACAATCTTTCGTTGGTTTACAATCTCGCTAGTTAGATTATATCATAATCTAACGATTTTTACAATTTTACGGTAACATATATAATAAACAAGTTAAGGCGCCTGTTAGAGGCAATCATTCTCCATACAAACTTTGTGCAAGTTTTTCTTTGCTTGTGTTTGCATTAGACTTATGATTTTTGGTCAGTATGCTTATTTTTCAGTTAGCCAGAACCTTAAGCAATTTTTTTTATTTTTTTTTGTATTAAAAAAAAAAATATTGATTTTTTTAAAATTTTTTCTTGGCATTCTTCGTATATCGAATATTAACAACCAAAAAAAAATATATGCGTGAGTGCCAAAACCGACGAATAAAACTTGCACAGAGTTTGTATGGAGAAGGCCTTGCCTCTACAGGCGCCTTAAGACATAAATTATTTGAGAGACTAGACGAAATTGTACGGATTATCCAATCTTGTGTCATCAAAACAAAAAAGAATGACAAAACATCACAGCTGAGCGTGGACGAGATTTTTTTGACGAAGATTGAGGCAGAGCTACGTAACCTTTAGTAATGGTCAATTAGTTCACTAACAGGTTAACAGCGCTATCAAAGGTTACTCACATTTTTAGCCATACTATTATTATTATTTCTTCGATATTGACCAAAAACTACACAAGTGGTCAGACGGATTCACATTTATGGTCTTGGCAATAATGGAGTAGAGTGTTTTTCTCTTTAAGAAGGAACCCGGTTTATAAGCGGCTATCGTTTTATTTTTCGCCAAGGAAACTACTGTGAAAATTTGAACGGTCAATAAAATTTCACCCTATATGAAAATGAAAAACCTATTATTCGTGTAAGTGGTATAAAATAAAACAAATTGGGTACCTAACCAAGATATGAAACAAGTGATAATTTTACCTCAGTTGAAACGGAGACGCTTCGCTCGCTTCGTCGCTTGGTCAATAATATCAGTTTCGGCATTGCCGAAAGGTGCGGCAGTTTTTTGACCGAAACCGAACCTTTGACCGAAACATGATTTTTATGCCGAAACCGAAACTTCGGTCGGACACTATTATTTAATTATCGTGGACGCTGTCCACGGCCAAAAGTAATGAACTAATGACAGTGAAAGTCTATTCTGACCTACGTTTATCGAATATCTGTAAATAGAGCTCTTGTTTACCACCTATTTCGTCCAAATCAAAGTGTTCTAACTAAATAACTTCATGCTGAGCGAACCTCGCCAATGTCTTTTATATATTTTTTATTATTATCGCTTTTACGTATGTATCCAATAAGGTTGATTTATAAAGTTAAGCGTTAACTTAGATATGTCGTTTGGAAAATATAAGCAGTGTGATATCTGTGCCAGCAAGCCAGCGCCGGCGCCGGTCACGACTTTGGTATTAAGTAAGTAACGAAATAGTTCTGAAATGCTACTCGCCGACTTGGCTCACTAGGCTAGTCTCTGCTCTGATTCAATGCCTCAATGATTCGATCAATGTTGAAATTCGATACTATCCAGGAGATCATAATATTCATAATATTTAACTAACATAAAAAAGCGGCCAAGTGCGTGTCTGGCCACGCACAGTATAGGGTTCCGTAGTTGCCGTAGTTGTTGTATATGAGTACTCGTGCCAAATTACACCTTTCTAGTACTAACGGTTACTGAACTACATATTTAAGCCGGGGACTGACGGTCAGACGGACGGACGCACATGGCGAAACTATAAAGGATGCATCCTTAGGAGGAGGAATCATCCTTAAGGGTTCCTTGTTTACTACGGAACCCTACAAATTATGCCTTTAAAAGTTAGGTAATGCAAATTATATCAAGCAAGAAGTACCTACGACATATAATATGTTGGTCCTTATAAGTCTTTATTCCATACATTAACTCGGAGAGTTGTTCTTTTTTTACCATCGCTCGATCAGCGTCTAATCGCGTCACACTTTTCGCACCGATAATTTTAGGATAACGGAATGTGTAAGAGTTAGAAGTAAATTATTAACGGGCTTTTAAAAGCAGGTAATTTAATTATCTTTCCAAAAGATAAACATGCGAAATGAAACGAGATCGAAAGCTTACGTTCATTAGGCTCTGACGCTTCAATCGTACCTAGCAGATGATAATCGTAGGTTTTGTTTATGTGCTCGAGTTTATCTATCTCATCTGTATCTCGGCCATAAAACAGAGTGAACTTGAAGCTAGCTCGCTCCCCTCTCACGCAACGGTACTCGCGCGCAGACGCCGGCCCGCAGGTCCCTGCCCTCGCCGCGCCGCCTGCACGCGTCGATGCGTTCGCGCATTCTTTAAAACTAAAAATAAAATAGAAACCTCCATCTAAACCAAACGCGTTACCGATATCGCGTCAAAATCTTGGGAACCTCCGAGTTCGTGCTAAACTTTGAATGTGACCCATTACGGATCGTGTTAGAAAACTTTTGTCAATACAGCCTTCCGCGAGCTCCTCCAAAGCTTCGAATAAAATGTGATTCGTGAAATGTTGCCAATTATGGAGATTTTCTGTTTGCATATCGATTTGTGATTTGTGTTTGAGCGGAAAAGTGGAAGTTGGTGAAATATTAAGGAAAAAACACACTAATTAGAGTTAGGTGCGAGGAAACAGCGCCAAAGAAAGGTGAGTTCCAGACCTACGTTATGAATTTTAAACAGTCACTTCAATATGAATGAATGTCTTCAAGCTTTTGCTAAAAGGGTCTTCCGAAGTTCTGAAGAATATATTTGTTGTATTTTAAAGTCCACCGTAACGAGGTGAGCGGTCTAGTTGAATAAATTCTTGTGATTCGCAGGAGCCTAATTAGAGGGAGGGGGAGGTTTTGGCATCATTAAGATTTTGTAAATGTTGCTTTTACGGACACAAATAGATTGCTTTATTCAAAGTACGGTTTTCCTTGTATTTTGGTTCGTTAATTTTGTTACTGTCATGTCATATGTAAATGTTCATCGTAGTAATATTTTGATATTTATGGATGTATCAAAGTATCAATATATACCAATATTATAACTGCGAAAGTGTGTCTGTCTGTCTGGTTCCTCTAAACGCTTAAACCACTGAACCGATTCAGATAAAATTTGCCTACTCAAGAAAAGCTACATATCGTAACGTGTCCTCACGACAAGTTTTCAACACAGCATATTATTTAACAATGTCATTAACAGCTCAGCAATTTATTATAAACAATTGTGTAAAACATCTAATGAAACGTTTCAAAAGTCACCCACCATCCCATGGTTTTCGACCCATTCAGAACTTTTCCTTATATCAATCATAATGGGAATTTAATGTCTATGCATATGGAAATTGAATATACACAGTGCGATTTTTGTAGGTGCGTAATCTACATTACATGTATGCGAGAATTCAAAATTCAAACAATTATTCTGCAAATATAGGCCACAGGGGCACTTTTACATGTCAATCGGTAGTTATTAATTAACATTATTCAAAAATCTATTATGTAGGTAATTAATTAACAAACTGAATGTCATTTCAAAAATAAAATGGTTACAAAGGAAAAAAGAGATGTATATGGTCTCTGTCAAACATGAATATATGAAATTTATTTAAAATATCACCGAGATGTATAAGGTCTATAAGAATAATATTAATCTCAAAAAAAAAAAACAATTCATAGCTGAACTGAGGAAATTGAAGTATATGGAATATAATTTTCCCATTTGATAAAGGAAACAACATCAGCGCAGATAAAAATGGGTTTCGGGTGAGTTGCCGAGGGCAAATGAATATGCTTGGAAAGCGTAATATATGGCGCGACATGTTCATCAAGGTAATAAGTTAGGACCTTTTTAATTTTTACTGTAAATTACATACATACAGACCATCAAAAACTTTATCTGTCGAAAAAAAATCGGATATACTTAGGTAATAGGCACATGCAAAACTAGCTAGAATACTTTTATCTCACGAGCGCGGGTGAGCAATGGTTGTGTGTTGAGTTATATACATGCACATTGTCTTTGTTGTGCATCAGTGTAGGAACTATGAGTTCACGTTGTCTATGTTTGGCCAACCGGCGCTCGTGAGATAAAAGTAATATAACTTAAATTGCGAATGTTTTTCAAAAATCATCATCTATTCAACCGTAAAACGTCCACTACTGGGGGCCGATTTCTGAGTGTCGAACGCTCGAATTTTCACTCGACATCTGTCAAAACACCATAGTTTTTTGACAGACTTCAACTGAAAAGTCGAGCGTTCGACACTCAAAAATCGGTCCCCTGGTCGTATGCCTTTCCATGCCTACAATGATGCGTTAGAAAAGTTTGAATCTAAATAATACTTTTGAAAGAAGGCGTCATAAAAACAGACATGTTCGCAAATATCTTTTGAAATGTCGGAGAGTGAAATGCCGTTGACAATATGTACGCGTGTCATGGTCACGTAGAGTTTCAAAGTTCAAGTAAAACTGACTAAAGATATCCTAAGTAATGTGACTCTTGTTTAGAGAGAGTCTTGAAATATTATCCGGCTAATACTCTTACTCGGTATGGAAGCGCTAGAAAGCATGCGAGGTATAATATTTACAATAAATTAAACCAACAAAAACAAAACAACTATGAACAACAACAACAATTATGAAGTTTCATGGGATATTTAGGATTTTTGCGTTTCTATTTTAAGATACTTAGGCAGATAGCGCACCGCTTGTTAACACGAAGAACGTCGAAAAACAACCGTGCTAGGACTATTTTATACCGTAGGTATAGATAGTCAAAATAATATCTGCATAATCAATAAAAATACTATCTATATCAGGGTTCGCATCAGAAATCTTAAAATAAACGGATATCTCATATCTCCATTTTCATTTTGAATTTGTTTTTGTTAGCCTTCATTGCCTTCATCTATAAAATAAATTATTTAAAGTACAGAAAAATATCGTAAAACGAAATTAACCGGTTAATTGTATGAAGACGACACCGGTTTCCGACCCCTGCTAGGTATGTGCTTCGGCGGTGCGATTACGGAACGTTTTCGACCGTTCGTAAGGTCAAATCCAATAAGATCTAAATGTCAAATACCATACTAAAAATGACAATATGCCTACCGTACGTTCGAAAAGTTACGTGATTACCCCGCTGGTTCAACTGAACTTGTTTTAGGGTTCCTTTCCCAAATCAGTCAACGGTCAGCAACGCGATTGTGGTGATTTTGGAGCCGCAAACGTCCATAGGTTTATTCGGTGTCTGCTTACCACCAGGCAGGCCCTGAGCTTGTTTACCACCATCATTGTATTCAGAATCCGCCTGCGACTTGTTTTTTCTTGTCATATGCCCGCTCTACATGTTGGCCCAACGTCGGCCAATCTGCGGGACGCAGCTATACTATAGAAGGAGATGATAATACACCGTACTCCCTGATCCCGTAGATTGGCCGACGTTGGGCCAACATGTAGAGCGGGCTATAGAACTAAATGTACTTTTTAATAAGACTGAAATTATATGAATAATAGTTTCTGACATAAATTTAATTTTTGTTACAAGCTTTTATTGAAGAAGAAATTAACAGAACGAGAATGAGGCGAACTCTATTTAACACCACCCAATCCCAATCTATTTAAAACCACAACCCAAGGTAGTAAATGTCTTTTTAAATTAATAAATATTCACCTAAGGCGACTTCCTGATTTGTCGGTGCGGAGGCAGTACGATATGAGAAAAGTGTCAAATGTCAGTGTCAGCTGTCAGTCGACGCGATACCATTTTTTACTACGCCCCTACATTTAAATGAGTGCTTCCTGACTGGCGCGGGATGCGCGGTAGCGGGGTGATGCGATGGCAGTACTGGTTCGCTTCTGCGCATGATATTACTACTGCGCAAATGTAATACTGACAGTATTCCGTCAAGTGAAAATCTTTGCGACGTCAGTAAGTTTACGTCAAAGAAGAAAATGTCACATATCGATCCCGCCCCGCCAAGTCAGGAAGTCGCCTAAGAGTTTAGGAAAAGCATGATCGCGGAATGTAATTTTTTTAATATGTACTTACCTATATGTGTCACGCAACTAATAAATATGTATGAGCCAAGCCCTCTCGACATGACTGCGTTAGTTCTGATATAATCGATTTGATTACCATATCGAAATAAACTTAGGATCTGTTGATTTGAACGTTCACATGTCGCTCAAGCTGTGTGTTGGGTTACTACGGGTTTTTACCGGCTTTGAGCTCAATACAACCGAAGCGGTTACATTCAAAATAATCTTGTAATTAATGTGACATTTTTTATAATAAAATTCTGATTCTGAATTCACGGAAAAAATGTTTATTTTTGCATAAAGCAGGCTCCACCTTAAATTTATTATTAGGTACTTTATACACACAAATCGATAATTGGAGTTATTAAAACAACCGATTTAGTCTAGTGGTTGGTAGTAGCCCTTCCTGCGAACCTGAATATCCTGGGTTCAAAGCCTGGTTAGTTAAAATATTTCCATTTGTGTGATGAGCATAAATGTTTGTTTCTAAGTCTAGAGATTTTCTCTTATCTGTTTTTAATTACTTATTCTTATCTACATTAGATGCTTGATTTGTTTATGAAAATACTAAAATCACTATATGTAAGCCTTTAACATTTGAGGAGTTCCCTCGATTCCTCATGGATGCCATCATCAGAACTCGAGCTTGATAAATGATTGTCTAGAAAATTTAGCTTGCTTAACAAACACAGCAAAGAGGACAATTCGCCAAAAGTGAACTATGCGTCGTTGAAGAGTTCTATTCTGATCATCATCAGCAGTTCCACTTCATCGAATGTCACTTTAGAGGTATTGAATGAAAGTGCGTGATTAGTTGATGAAAATACTAAAATCACTACATGTGTGCCTTTCACATTTGAGGAGTTCCTTCGATTCCTCATGGATCCCATCATCAGAACTCAGCTAGGAGGACAAATCGGCAAACGTGAACTTTTCGTCGTTGAAGAGTTCTGTTCTGATCATCATCAGCAGTTACACTTCATCAAATGTCAAATTTTTGTATGAAAATGCTTGATTCGTTGATAAAAACACAAAAATAACTATATGTTTGCCTTTAAGATTTGAGGTGTTCCCTCGATTTCTCATGGATCCCATCATCAGAACTGCGTTTTGACAAAAACGGAACCACCTTGGATATATATATAATTATACTTACAATCAAAAAATGAATTTTTAAAATCGGTTCAGAGATGACGGAGTTCTGGAGTAACAAACATTTAAAAAAACATGTAAGAAACTTTTTCAATACCTACATTCTTTTGGTCAAATCTTAGTCCACTATTTTATTTCACACTGGTGCTCATTCGTTTCATGAAAACATCGATCCTACACCTATCCGCGACGTAATTAAGCGTCTTCGCTGGCACGCATTTCACGCGAGCAGCGAGCCGCATAACGTTTTTATACGCGCCCGTATACGATCCGTAATTGAGGGACGAGTCGTTCGAACGAACGTAATTACCTCAATGATGTTCCGTATGGACGGTGGAAGCGTTTTCGGAGTCCATTGAAAGGGTTACAGGGTCTCTTTTCAACGTTCAAAATTAATAGGTATAACAGCGACCGAGGGGTCTATATGAAGGTTACTTTGTCTTGGAATTGTTTTATAATGACTAGTCACACAAAACCAAACAAAAATAATTCAAATACATGTATATGGGGACTCATTAATCAAAATAGTTCAACTGAGTACGCAAAACTCACATTTTGTTGAGATATTTCAGAGTGCAGTGAAAACAACTTTTCATATGACTGCATTCGTAGAGTGATAAGTCTGTCGCTTACCGCTCATGCTAGGCATTCTCATTTTCAATGCTCAAGAGTATAATTCATGTTGTCATAAAGATGACACAACGTAATAATATTATTGTTCAACATTAACTGCTGCCACTTTCACTGTCCTTCATTTCTAATGCATCGCTGACATGTCTCCGACGCGACGCGATATAGCTCATTGTTTGTTATGAAATGAATAATTACTCAGTTTGCACAGACAAAGTTCAAGATAACTGAGGTTTTATAGGCTTTAGAAAGATACGCCTATGACAATCTCATCAAGCTCGTCAGTTATTATGACTATAACGCGCTATAACATAGCATCGATTGAACAGTTTGAAAAATTGTTGCGGATAAATTGGTAGGTACCATATTATGGCATGTTTTTATGGTGTGGACCACTCTAATAATGAACTCTGAATTTTGCAGATAAAAGTAAATTTTATTGTTTACCTACTCCGATAATAACGATATCTCTCATGCGGAGCATGCTACTCGTGTGCTTTTGCCTACTATAAAAAATAGTGAATTTGATGTAGGAGCCTACCTAAATGACTTACTCCACAGGGCAAAAAAAACACTAAAATGTCATATAATCATACATTTTTCACATCCGTAGGAGTATCTAAAGTTCTAACAATTAGTATCAAAAGCTATTGCAGCAAAGCCTTTCTTTTTGCGGGGTGCCTAGTGAATTCTGTTAGACAGCCCTACGGTTCTCTCACCATTAAAAATTAATAACCCTTTTAGGGAATTTCGAGTTTAAGCCTTTGGGAGGCGAGCACGATACTTAGTGGAAAGTTTAGGGTTTTTTTCTTAGAAAAATGGAAGGAAAAGAGTGCCGACTAGTTAAAGGCTAGTTTTCTTCAATTATTAAGACCACTTTTGCTTCTTAAATATAAGTAGGTACTTTAAGCTATTTTTATCAAAATTTTACCTATTTTTTTTGCATTTTTTTGTCTTGCTTTAATTATAGTTGGTACCACAAAGGCATCATTCTATCTAAAAACTAAGCCAAGTAATTAATTATTTTCTAATGAATTAATACATTTATTTTATTTCGTGTCACAAACTTGTAATAAATTTATGATTGATAACTTGCTTGACTGTTGGTAAAACAAGTAAGTATTGGAGGTGTATGTATGTATGTAAGCACTTTATTGCACACAATAACAAGTTAAAAGCATGAGTAGGTAGTAAATTAGTAAGTAGTACCGTCCGGAAATACAGCTTTGAGTGTTGTTATTAAATTAAAATTAACTATAATTTTATATAATGAGACGAGTGTATTAATTTCCGGTTAGAAAAGCGAATAATCGCAGTAAATAGAGCCATAATTACAAATTAACCCAGAATATGACATCTTTATACCAGCATAAAACGCATTACTTTTCTAACTTGTCATGATGAGTCGGTTAAACTGGTTAAATTAGCATAGGTTTAATTTGTAACGAGGGAGAAAGTATGAAATGGGCAAGTGAAATTGCCTTCAATAGACACACCATCACGTAACATGCATCTTTTTTCTTTTAGACACTTCCTCTGGTTGCCGAGAGTAGCAATTATATTAAATATATAGCTATTCTTATTTGAGTGATAATGTCCACAAATAACGAGCTTAATGAGTGTTCAGGTGAAAATAAAGTGGACTGTTTACATACTTTAATTGCCTAACAGCAGGTGATTCATTTGTTTTCTTTGCGATGATACTTTTCCATTACTGCGGGTTTGCTTGATAGCAACATTTAAACATTTTTGTTACTGTTTATCACTTTATATTACTATGTAACTGCCGATTAAATTTAACTGTAGGTAATATGAGTCCTTAATACCGACGTTCAACTCACAATCAATCTTCAGTTTTACTTAGTTGCGAATCAGTGACATTATGGTCACTGATTCTCAACTAAGTAAAACTGAAGTGAGCGTTGTAAAAGTAGTACCTCGCTATCTAAGCCATAGTAAATAAGGCCCAATGGCTGAGATAGGTGTTTGTGCGAAAATAACATAAGATGATCATTAAGACGCCTGTAGAGGCAAGCACTCTCCATACAAAATTTGTGCAAGTTTTTCTTTGCTTGTGCACAAAATAAAAAATATACAGAAGGTCCGTTCCCGCCGTTCTTGAAAATACATACCTAAACTTGCCCGAGTCACAGGGTTGCTTCTGTATTGATTCTGAATTTTAAAAAGGAGTAGGTCATATTAAAAATTCTTCAACATGACATTTAAATATGAACCAGCGTATCTTGGTAAAAAACCGGCCAAGTGCGAGTCGGACTTCGCACATTTAGGGTTCCGAATCATCCTCAAAAATATGATTTATCAATATGTATTTGTTGCTATAATATACGTAATATTGAACATTGTCACCAAATTTCAAGTTCATAGGTCAACGAGAAGTCTAAAAATTCTTCGGAACAAATTTTGTGACAGACGACGGACGGACGGACTTCTGGGCGACACCAATAGGGTTCCGTTTTGACCCTTCGGGTACGGAACCCTAATAAATTGATGCGTGACCTGCTGCGAGTTGTGACTTGTGACCGGCGGCGGTCGAGAGCGCCAACAAAGAATATAAGTAAGTACCTAATTAATTAGGTACCTACTTAACTAAACCATAGTACTTAAATACTGGCGTTTTACCAGCGAACGATAAGATGAATGTGTAATGGTTGATCGTCGTTATCAAAGCGGCTAGTTTCAAAAAATTACCTACCTACCTAGGTATTGTAACTACCAAAATGAGAAAACCGTTTTATTTACCTTTCAATATCGTTTGAAAATTTGAAGAAAGTGTAGGCACAGTTTTTTGTCGTATTTAAACAATAAAATACATTCCAACTGTAATAATATCGGTTATTCATTTTGACGTACGTGACACAAAGTACCTACGTAGCGGCGGGGACGTCAAGTGATCAACGCGCGCACAACTAGCACTCCCGACGCGACAGTGACAGTCGCGTCTAAGCTCGTCCGAAATCAACCGAGAATGCCTGTAAATGTTACGTCTGTGTGCGTGCGGCGAAAATGGCACTTTGTACTAAGCGGACTCTCTGCTCCGGCGCGCTGGCTTGTGTTTGCATTACACTTATGATTTTTGGTCAGTATGCTTATTTATCTGTTATCCCTCAAGAAAAAAAAACATTATTATTTAATTTTTTGTATTTTATTAATTTTAATTTTTTTGAAATTTTTGAATTTTTTTGCTTGACATTCTTCGTATTAATATTAACAACAAAAAAAAAATTATATGCGGAAGTGCCAAAACCGACGAATAAAACTTGCAAAGAGTTTATATGGTCAGTTCAAAAAAAAACATATACAGAAAAAAAAAAACATACATATGGAGAAGGCCTTGCATCTACAGGCGCCTTAATCTAGAGTAACAAACATTTAAGCCATGTTCGACGGGTGCTCTTTCTCTACCCCAGGTTTCTTTATGAGTGGATGAGCAAAAGGGATAGAAGGAATGAACTGTTGGCTTTGAGATCCGGCCTCTGAGTTTCCTGTGGGGGTTTCCGGGTTAGTGCGCGTAAGCGTTACAAATGACTGGAAATATACGTTTTGCTTTAAAAGATTTCTCTTTCTATAGTTGATTATGGTGTTATCGATTGTGATCATACTACAATTCGATCACGGTCCGATTGACCATTACATGAAGACCATTATATATAAGTATATATATATATACATATATTTATATATTTATATTTATATATAAAGCTAGCTCCCGAGGCAATTAGAAAAAATTCCAATCAAATCATTAGAATAAGCCAAAAATAGTACATTACTTAACAAGGGCGGTAAAACAAAGAATGTCTCAGATCGCATTTATTTGACGCCCGAGCCGAAGGCAAGGGCGATAAATATGCGATCTGAGGCTTTCTTTATTACCGCCCGTGTTAAGTACAAAATTTTATGTCACCCCCTGGCCAGGAAGTGGGATTTCCCGCGCGCGGAGCGTGCGGTAATTGCCGCTTTATGGCCAGGTGTGACATAATAGTACATTACTTACCAAGGGCGATAAAACAAAGAATGTCTCAGAACGCAGGTATTTTACGCCCGAGCCGAAGGCAAGGGCGATAAATATGCGATCTGAGGCTTTCTTTATTATCGCCCGTGGTAAGTACAAAATTTTATGTCACCCCTTGGCCAGGAAGTGGGTTGTTTCGCGCGCGGAGCGTGCGATAATGGCCACTTTATGGCCAGGTGTGACATAAAGTAATATACCTACTTAAGGTAAACATGCGATTAGGGCTTCATTCTAATACTCGCAAGGGAATAATAGTCAGTGTGTTTTCGCTTTTGACAGAGTATAACTAGATCTGAGAAAGCAAAAGCACTAATACCTATTAAGGCACTGGTGCCACCGCCGACGAGTAGCGAGCACGCTCAGAGTAATAATACTCGCTTGAGCGATAATACGAGTAGAATTGCTATGAAAGTACTCGCTTCTCGCCGGTGGTGGGACCAGTGCCTAAGACTCAAAAGCATCAATACGCCATACGTAAGAAATAAAGCAGGAGCATTCGCCTCAATGTGTTACAATACAACCGACAATAGTGTGAAGTGTAACGGTTGCGCAACCAGTCTCGCAGACAACCGTGACCCTTGTTGCGAAAAATCCATGCAGGCCAAGAAATCTATGCGTGATATAGCACATTATTGCTGAGGCTCGGACAGTAAGGGATTGCCTGACGAGGTGATTGTATGTGTATTAATTCTTTGTTTTTTTTTGTCTAGTTATTTAAGGCAAGAGTGAATAGGCATTTTCTTTTTGAGCTCGCTTCGCCGTCGGCCTCATATTTACCCCCTGGCTAGATGCTGGTCAAGAGCAATCCCATTATTAATAAAAAAATAGTAGGTACTAGTTAGTTTCAAAATAAATAGTTTTATTTTTGTACCACCAACTGATCTTACATGATTGATGTTTATTGTACTCCTTTACCCGAAGGCTGTATGGGAGATATCGCTCTTTAGTGATAAGACCGCCTGTTGTTTACCTCTGCTTATATCTCGCTAGGCTATGTTCTCAACTGTTTTGCAACAGGTACAATAGTATAGAACCTAAACTTAAGCAGTAAACAAATATGTTGAATTGAGTAAAGACCCAGTTACGGGCAAACACAAATTGCTTTGAAGTACCTCTAATATTAATAGTCTGTCTCTGTTGTTGTTTATTGAGGTGTGTCTAGACAGGAGGATACTCAAGAGTATTTGTGTTTAAATTATCCTTCTTATCTAGGTATTATGTATGTATGTATGTATGTATGTATGCAACAGTGGCGGCGCGTCAAAAGTATTCTTAGGGAAGCCGGAAATAATTTGCCTTTCTTATTCTTCATGAGCCATAGTAAAAGAACTGGACTGGTTGAAAATAAGGCAAGCCGGTGGGAATTGAGTTGTATGGACGCTCCGCCACTGGTATGTATGCAAGCACTTTATTGTACACGAAACAGGTATTGGACTGGACATTCATTAAATTATTTAAATATGATGGTATTTTACCTCATCTACGTACTGACAAGAGGAATTTTAATAAACCTGCACACAGTCAGATATTTAACGAGATTTGTCTAAAAAGTCATTCTCGGAGAGGGTTGCATCCCGTTTTGTCGTGAGCGAAAAACAAAGGGTGTCTCTTTCAATCGATATATCGCCTCAAATTCCGTTCAGTAGTTTTTACATGAAATATAAACAACATACAACATTCGATTTGACCACGAGCACCTATTAGTTAGTAAAGTCAGTTTGATCACTAAATCATTTTCCATATATCAGTGCTGCTCAGTTTTTGTCGGTTTTGGTCAGTTTAGTCAGTTTTCGAAAATCACTAACATCTTTAAACATAATATGGATACTATGTTGTCTTAGTCTATCGCTTCTATAGTAATAATTATGGAACCGCCCGCGTGGTCGTGTCGGAGGCTTCCCTTGGATTTTCCCCTAGGCCACTCTCCAACCACGCAGTCCAATATACGGGGCCGGCCTATAAGCCACAGTCAGGTTCAAAAAAATAAAAGAAAATAATAATAGGTTTTATTGGAAACTCCCTATTTGGTTTACTTTAATGTGAAATCAATTATATATTGATAGCATTATTTTTTATTGTACCGTATTGTACCGTACCCAATCGACAGTTAAACTGTGTTACAATAGAATTTGTGTGAACTATTCTTATTGACATTAAGCAGTTGTAAAATGCACTTACTTCTTAAGTTCAAGGGAACGTTAATATTTAGAAGGTTATCGCGATACCGATACGGCCGATGGTTACTGCAGATTTATTAGCATCGCAACAGGAAAATAACAAGAAACATTTAAAGAAAATGATAAATTCCAGAATTGTAAAGTACGTTTTTTCTTCTTTTGAACTGAATTATTTATTGGGGTGAGACTTATCTACTCAGATAAGTACTAAGTAGGTATAAATGCAATACCCAAAAACAATTCGTATTCTTACTATAATATTTATGTAAAACTGGCGGCAAAATAAATATTATTATGTTACTGAAATTCGAATATTTACACAGATGCGTTAGACCAAAATGTGAGACCAAATTTTGGTAACTTAGTAAATTTTTAGGGTTCCATACAAGGACCAGTTTTGCCATGTCCGTCCGTCCGCAGCTTAGCTCAGCAACTGTTAGTAATAGAAAGCTGCAATATCAAGTAATATGTCATGAGTATACAATATCAATTTACGCCGAAAACGGTACAATAACTTGTCGCAAAACGTCGAAAAAAAATTTTTTTTGGGGTAGGTACCTCATTGTTGTTTGAAAATATCCAAATTGAAGGTCGTGAGTTTAAACCCCGGCCCGTACCACTGGATTTTTCATGAAAGCTTGTGTACACATAATGTCGATTTACAACTTATGTATATTTGATATTTAACTGTAGCTTTTATACAACGACTGTGGCAAACAAGCGCACGGTCCACCCGATGGTAAGCGGACACCACAGCCTATAGACGCCCGCAACTCCAAAGGAGTCATGCGCGCGTTGCTGACACTTTGTAAATATGAGGATTGACAGTGTTGACAATAGAAGGACCCTTTCAGTCTTTCGAGCCCTTTCTGTCTGGTCAGTCGGGAGGGTCCTTTTCAGTGAAGGAAACATCCTGGAGAAACCTGCCTTATTCTAAAAAGGTCTAGTTTTCTCTGTGGGTTTGAAGGTCAGGTACCAGATGCTTTTGTAACAACTGCCAAAATGGCCCTCGGGCTCTTCTGCTATTAACCGGGAAAATGCTGTGAAGATGATACTGTACTTTATTCCGAAATGAGCACATTTTAGTCGTTAGAATTTCCATGACTATTTTCCAATATTTTTCTTAGATACGAGTACGCGTTCAAGCAAATGCTAGCAGTTTTTTTTAAACAAAATACTAGGTAGGTATTTATCTAATTTGGTGGAAGGTTTTTGGTCTTGTTTGAAATCTGACACAATGAGAGGACACAAAAACGAAAAAGACAACAAGCCAGTGCACTGCGTCTGAACTGAATTCGTGAAAGAACAAAAATATATAGAAATACCCGAGCTTTTAGTACATGATTTTGATTAAACCATTTTTTTCCTATTTACCTATGTTTCTACCCATTAAAGACATATTTATATACGCATTCGTAGAAATAACTGATGGATACTCCTGAGAGTAAATCAAAACTTCAAACATTTCAAAGAATAAGTACTATTAAAGCACTTAAGACGTCAGTCTTTCCTTTTTTAATCCCCACGGAAATTATGTGACTCGCTGAAGGAAAGTTTATATTAAGGTCGTGATCGAAATCCTCAAAAGTCTTCTCCAGCATCAAACAATTTACCACATTTTAGATACCAATCACACTTTAGATACACATACACAAAAATCGGTCGGATACGTCATACACTAATTTGTACCTACAGTAAGCCTGTAGATAACTAAATAACTAAACTAAATAAATTGTAGTAATGAAACAACTAAAAATAGAATATTAGATCGGAGAGAGAATAAGCACTCTAATGCATCTGGATAGAGCGGAGCAAAATTAAATAAACTAAAATAAATGTTTGCGCAACGTGCACAATCAAGCCTGACAATATAATTTGGGAATACTTTTCAGGGAGCTTTGCACTACACTTTGACTATACTCCTGCCCTAGGTTTGCTCGGGTAAACACTAACGAAGTTCAATACATATATATCTAGAAACAAGAATTAAATATTGTTGAATAGTAATGCGCCTAGATGACATCTTTTATCATAACGATATCCAGCAGTTTATCGATTTGGGTTCTTAATATCGACGATGTATATCGGTTGGCAATGGTGATAATTGCTTTCGACAGTTTCGACTTTATTAATCTTTTTTACTAGTACTACGTCATTTATTGAAAATTATTTCATTATTAAATTGTCTTCTATCATTATGTAATTACTCCCACACACTTACTATACTACTTGGTATTTAAATTCCGTGAGATGCACAGCTATATCGCTATAAATAAATAACATGTAGATCGTGCAGTGGAAACTAATAAGTTCATTTCGCATTTCAATAAATGGAATTGATAATGTGAGCGACTTCACGCGACTCGAATACAGAATCCACGCAGAATCACTTATTACTATTATTAAACGAACTATTTACATACACATATACATGATACTCGGAAGAAATATCTACTACTATGATGTTTTTTTATTCGAATCTCAAACATGTAGGTGCCTAATCGTAGGTAAAGGTAGGATTGAAAAATAAAACAAAATCCTCGCAAAATCTCTTTATTACTTAAACGTACTATTTACTCACGTGGTGCTCGTCAAAATCACTACGACAACTATGTTTTTCTCTTTTGAATATTCTTAAACACGTAGGCACCTAATAGTAAAAGTAAGGATTGAACAAGTTAACAGTTTAAACGACAGTTTTCGTACGGAATAGCAAAACTTATGATGGCTAACAAAAGCTCGACACGAGTTCGACTAACAAGAATATTTATTTTATACATTTTAGAAACCTGCACCCGAAAAACCATCCTTAACTAACGGAGACAGGATGATAAGTGACACAAAATAAGTTATTTATAACTTAAAATTGATATTTATTACTTACAAATACTTACCATGAACTTATACTGTGTTTACCACATTGGCGAACTTAACAAACTGCAAACTTGCGAGTACCTAAATATTACATTTCTAAATTTAGCATCATTGCAGTATAAAAGGCGAGTTATTAGTAATAGATTTCAGTGAGTTATTGAAATTAATATTAACACTTTCCAGACGCATCTACTCGGTATAATTATTCACATACTTGTACCTAACCATAAAAAGTATGCCTACTCTTAACATACTTTCGAAACATAATATGAAATAACAACTGTAATAGAATTAATCTTAAATCAAAGTAAAATTGTAAAATTAAACGCCACAGGTTGGATTTGAAGTCACGACCTCCGGGATCCGTGCATTGCTCTTAACCAACTTAGCTACCGCTGGTATCCAATGTGGTGGTGAATTTTTCTATCTTTACACTCTTCTGTTCTGCAATAGCATTTTTTTATTCTCAATTAAGACATTTCTTTTCGAAATCTGGAATCCTTTCATTGTGTTTAGATATTGACGATACAATGAGTCGTTCAACCGGTGCCAGTCAGGAATAGTCCAAACTTGGTGTGTTTTGAAAATGAACTTTATGTGTTACGACACCACTGGCTGAAATCTAATCTTATGATGTGGCATACTTTTGGAATCGGCTCATCCCTTTCAATTGATCACCCGAGTCTAAAATACTTAATAAGGCTCCTACTCACCTTTCCCGGAAATAAAATCTCAAATGCACGCGGACTTCTCCAGAGGACCATCGCCAAGGACTGGACTATAAACTTTGAGTTTCGAATTTATACTCAAAATACGAGTATGGGTCACTCGTTACGCACTCTATTCTATTGTGATAAACTGAATTAATCTAATTGGTACTCGCATATATGAAATAATTTCAAAAAATTATTACTTGGAATTCTTGGCTCGACTGACCTTATTTACTGTCTTGGCATAATTTCCTATGAACATAAATAAATCTTTTTGCGTATGGCGACGACGCGTGAGTAAATTTACTCCGAGGCTTCTCGACTTCATACAGAAATACGGTTACTGTTATTGCCCCTGATTATCATCTCTGGAGACTATTGCCTTAAAATTTCTCGGTCGCACGATCACATTTTAGGCGTTGTATATTCGAGTGTTCTTATAAGATTACGGAGGTATTTTTAATAAACTGTTCAGAGCAAACCGTATGAAATTCCAAAAAAACATCATTTTGAGACTTTTCGTAAAGGTATGTAATGATATTTTATGGTGATTTTTAGGTACCTAGCTAATTTTTATATTAAATTGTTTATTTTAAATTTAAAACTCTTTATAAGTTTAGTTATGTAACGGTTTCATCCGTCTGATATCCAACGATTTAAGCACCAATAACAGACGGTACGTACAATAAACGACAATTAGATATAGAATAAACGACAATTATTATTAGAGTCATTAAAATAAATTACCATTTGAAAGCCGGTTTTCAGAAAACATCAAAAGCGCGCTTTACACCTCAGATTAAGTGACCATTTATTATTTAAGACACCATCCTTAAATTTCTGACCGCATCTTGGCTTGTTAATTTAACGAGTTGAAGTTTACGAGTATGTTATCAACGTACGGCCTAGGTGTATGAACGTTGACTTAAAATTCTTGATGTTTATGATGAAAATATGAAATACTAAACCATTGTTAGATGTGAGTTTATTACTCAGAGTTCGAAAACTTAATATTCTCGACTCTCGACTATGAGACGAGTATAATAATATTCTTAAAGTAAATTAAGGGGAATGTTCTTAAATTAAGGTGGAGTAATAAAGTAGGTACCTAATTATTTCATATCTTGGGCATTGTATAGCATCTAAGGGAACACATATCGCTTAATAAATTGCCTCGTGCTTATCTAAAGTGCCTCATCAAGCGCGAAGTTCGGCACTTATGTAGGTATTAAATGTATAAGCCAATAGCGGACCAGTTGACATACAACCGGGGAAACACTAGGAGGAGGATGTGCTGATTTTTTAAATTTAATATATATAACTTATCAATTGATATTTAACAGTAGATTTTCATAAAACTAGTGCCTTCCTCCCGCCCTTGTGTAATTGTGATCCCTGCCTTTAGGTAACATATAGGCCTGAATTCCAGTTTCTCGTCACGCGTTCGTCTTCGCGGCATATCTGCCGACATTAATGCCTTTTTCCATGCCCATCATAGACAGGCAATATCTATGGACGGTGTTATTTTCAAACTAGATCTATCTACTCGATTCGACATTTATTATGTGCCACGATACGGATTCGAAGTATGATATTGCAATTATCACGTATTATTTTTAAATATAGTAAAAAAAATGTGTGAAAATTGTATCGTGACATGGAATAAGGATTAGCAAAAATAACTGAACCTTATAATATGTCATCAATCGCTTTACCATGCTGCACCAAAGTTGTACGCAACGAAGTCGAAATGTACCCAATTTATAAAAACAATGTTCACATATACTTAGGTAAGTCAATGCACGTTTATATGTATTTGACACTTCTAAGCACGGCAAGCGTGGGAGCAAGAGTGGTTGACAAATGTCATCTTATATAGGTTTATTAGGTTTGTAACCAACATTATTGTTTGTCCCTAACATATCGCTTGTTTCATGCCTCTGTTATTTTGATTTTGAAAAACAAACATAGCGAGTAAACGGATTTATTTCCGAAAGGGTCTTTACCTACTGTACTGACAAAAACATAATTTTACAAAGTTAAATAGACCCTATCTGATAAGTACCTAGTAAGAAAGGTCAAATTCAGGATTTAGGTAGTTAGTACATATGTGCTACGTCTTTGACTCTTTCGGCAATTTAGCTACGAATACATAAAAGCGTATTTCCGATTATTCCCCTCTTTTAAGGCGCTACACTGAGAAATTTGGAGACTTTGAAACGCTGTCCTGCCCAGACCAGCAAGATTCAGATATATGATTCTTGACTATATGATTGTGGTATTGACAATAGCGAAACATGCTTGCTTAAAATTTTCTCGATAGAAAATAAATCCAAAGTCGAGTCTATATTTTCCTTTTTTTCCTCAGCCTACTAAAACAACGCATTATTAAAAGACACAATTAGGCGACTTCCTGACTTGGCGGGGCGGGATCGATATGTGACATTTTCTTCTTTGACGTAAACTTACTGACGTCGCAAAGATTCTAACTTGACATAATACTGTCAGTATTACGTTTGCGCAGTAGTAATATCATGCGCAGAAGTGGAGCAGTACCGCCTTCGCATCGTCCCGCTACCGCGCGTCCCGCGCCAGTCAGGAAGCACTCATTTAAATGTAGGGGCGCAGTAAAAAATGGTACTGAGTCGACTGACAGCTGACACTGACATTTGACACTTTTCTCATATCGTACTGCCTCCGCACCGACAAATCAGGAAGTCGCCTTAAGTTAATATGATGGTATTTTACCTCATCTAGGTATTCACAAGAGGAAATTTAATAAACCTGCACACAGTCAGATATTTAACGAGATTTGTCTAAAAAGCCATGGACAGGGTTGCATCCCGTTTTGTCGTGAGCGAAAAACAAAGGGTGTCTCTTTCAATCGATATATCGCCTTAACTGTAGGGTGGGTTTCGGTCATTATTGGATTGTACCCGGCGTTCAACGGGTTTTAAAAACTATAGTTCAAAACCTACTGGTCGTATGTTCGATACGTTTAACCATAACATAAGACCAAAAGACTAGTTACAGGATGCTTTTCTTGTGTTCGTTAAGTTCGCTCACGACTATATGAGGCGTCAAAGGAATTTTAAGTATCGCCAGAATATTGGAGACACTTGATCGACGAATAATGGGCGACTCACTTTGTATTTGCGATACCAATTGGCTACTTGACAGTTTTCGGAAATGTATTTTAAATTATACGAAGGTTTATTTTATACCTGTAACAATTATCTTTTCCCCCCAAAGAGCTTAATTCCTTCCAAAAAAAATATTTTTTCTTTAAGTAATTTGAATTTCGCGCGAAAACAGCCGATCACGTGACTGTGAGTACTCTGACGTCGCACTTGATAAACAACTAAAGGTTTACTTCCGCAGCCGACAGCAGACGGCAACCGCATGTTACACCGCACTCCAAATTGTACAGTAACTTGTGCTGTTGCGACACTTCTCCGCTCATTTTAAATAGAGCTTTTTACGAATACCGTTACGGTTCAATTTGGAGTGCGGAGAAACATAACGTGCAGTAAGTGCAGTTGCGGTCTGTTGCGGAATTAAACCCTTAACTTTGAAATGTGGCGTCACACGCGTTTCGGTTTTTGTAATCCACAGATAAAAAAACTCTTAATTTATTTTTCAAAAATAAAATGTTTTCAATTAATTTTAAAGCACAAAACCTATTGTATGAGTATTGTAAACCTATAAGCTACTGTATCCAACACATCAATTATTTTATCTTTACAACTGTCAAATAGCGAATTCGTAAAATATAATTGAACAAAATAAAGTGCCGGCAACATTCACGTATTTTTCAAAAATGATGGCGAACTCTACTACAAAACGTTATTCGCATGCACTTTTAAGCCATTGATGACTTTAGCACTTAAGCAATTTCAAATTCTGCGATAATTTATTTGCATCTTTAATAATAAAAAAAGATAAATATCAAAGCCATAGCGTGTTAACCTCCTTCTTTGTTCTTGAACCCCCTAAGGTCTCTCTAGAGACATTCCAATGGAAAACTAATTACTCAACAGAAGTAATTCGGCAACTTAAATAAATAAACAAACTTATTCAATCAAATTCAATAGTAGTTTATGCAACTGGTACATAATGAGGGGCATTAAAACACGAGTGTGTTTTATGAAACGAGCCGAAGGCGAGTTTCATAATAAGGTCACACGAGTGTTTTAATGCCTAATTATGTACAGTTGCATACATTACTTTATCTACACACATATTATAATTACTCTAAGATGGGTTCAGAAACCGTAGTAAATAAATACAATAATTGTGTTAATACAACCTTTTTTGCACGGTTGCGGAAATTATGAAATCAGAACTGGCAACAGATACCTAAATGTTATTTTAAAAAGTAAAGAGTCCTTATTCTGATGTGATCATGTCGTTCTAGCTCAAATTTCGTGCGATATATACTAAAAAAACATCGAGCTGACATTTCGCATCGACTGAATTTGAATTTTCAGTGATACTAGAATAGGGACATGTCAACTTTGACATTTAAATTTTGACAGTTTTGTTTGACGTAATATTTTAACATCATATATGAGATTAAAATGAAATATTTTATTACTGCTGTAGCCTTAGCCACAGATAAGAAAATTGCTATAAATTCATTGAATGTTGAAATGAGAGTCATTTTCTACGGTTTCCGAACGCATATTAGAGGATTTATGATATGTGTGTAGATAAAGTGTATTTTAAATTGATTTCGTTACGAGACCGGTGTTTAAATATTTGTGATCTGTGAGAATTTAATGCTTTTTAATTAAAATGGTGTATAAGACTATTCAGGAATTCTCGGTTGATTTTGTGGTTGTTTGTTCTGCTTCAGGCAACTTGGAAAGAGATTTCTTGGTAATGTTGTGGTAAACAAAATCTCATTTTAAAAAATAGAGACTTTTTTTAAATGAGACTAGGAGTAAGTAGTTACGTACCCATAGTGAGGAGAAAACGGATTACCTAATTTTATCATACATAGTTTAGTTATACATAGTTACAAGGCAATATTTTATTTTATTAAAAATGGGATTGCAAAGATGAGGCCGACGGTGAAGCGAACTCAACCAGAAAATGCCTAAAGATTATTATATTAAAAATAAATAAATAAAAATAAATATTTGTGGACAATACGGAGACTAATTTCTTGGATTGCAGAGAATATAAATTATACCAAGAAGGCTGCCTTATCCCAAGATTTGGCGTAGGCACTAGTTTTAACGGAAGCGACTGCCATCTGATCTTCATAAAGCTTGTCAAGTGAGTGGGTAACTTGACTGTTAGAAAAGTTCTCAAGCCGCCCGAAGGCCTCTAACTTGGCATATCTAACTTTACATATCATCATCCTCCTAGCGTTATCGCAGTTGCATCGTTATAGACAGTTGCATCCTGAAGGATGCCTGGGGTCCGCTACCTAATCCCAAGATTTGGCGTAGGCACTAGTTTTTACGGATGCGACTGCCGTCTGACCTTCCAACCCCGAGGGGAAACTAGACCTTATTGGGATTAGGCTTTGTCAAGTGAGTGGGCAACTTGACTGTTAGAAGTTCTCAAACCGCCCGAAGGCCTCCAATTTGGTTTAACGACTGCTGCCATAGACAGCAACCGGGATCAACGGCTTAACGTGCCCTCCAAAGCACGGGAGCGCTCAGTTAGTAACCACTCAAAGCGGTCACCCATCCAAGTCTTGACCGCTGGCCCACGTTGCTTTACCTTAGATACCGCAAGCGGTACACAGGCGCCGCTGGGCCACGAGCGCTAAATCTAACTTTACATATAACATAAATAATTTAAAAAATCTGGCTTATGTCATTAACCTGAAATAATCCAAAATACAAGATACCTGTGTGAAATTATAGTAAGTTGATACTACTATAGGATCTAGAAAAATGAACTATAAATCAATTCTACGAAGTGATCATTTTCTGTGCTACCTTCTTTAAAATAGTAACAATGCAACTGCTTTGAAAGGCTACTAAACTAGTTTTAACTAGTCGTAGCCTTTCAAAGCAGTTGCATTGTTACTATTTTAGACTAAGATTTTGCCACTGCGGAAATACAATTTAGAAGGCAGCCACACCAATTCTAAGGTTTACGAGTCGCGTCACATCATATCTCATCTAGAGCAATATAAATCGTGGACCTCCCCCTCATGCCCCCCCCCCCCCCCCTTTCCCCCTCACTTGCCCTCCGCATAACCTAATGCCGTTTTTACATTCTCCTCATCAAATTAAGAGTCGAGCTCCAAAGAAATATACGACGTAGCAATCTTACTAAGTATTACGCTTTTTGCGAGCACTTGGACGGAAAATCTCATATTATTTCACTAGGAATGATTCCTTTTTTATTTTTTTCCCGTTTAGTACAAAAGCACGGTGGAACAATAACGCCGAATGGACCTCTTTGTGCTGAGACAATGGCATAAAACGTAGAATCGGTAGACGGTTTTATCCGGAAAGATTCAATTAATGTGAGTGAGACCCAACCGTAAGTGATATGAAGATAGCAAATCTCCACTCAGATGCGAGAAATTTGTAAATAGTATTAGGACTTATTTCATTCATGATACCTTGATGTAACGCAGTTAGGTTAGCAATAGGTGTCAACTATGGGTACCTATTATGGTTTCAGGTATTGGTACGTTTACCTTATGTTGCCTTGACAATCACCAGTCGACAATCGAGTCAGATTTTTTGCTTACTTCGTGTGACAGTGTTTGTAAAATTCGAACAACGAAACAGTTCGATTAATTTTTTATGGCTAAGATTAAATCAATAGTCATACCAACGAACATGACTCTGTACTCATGTGGGTGAAGTGGACGGCCTCGGCCAAAAGGTGACATTTCTAAATCTGTGAGAGGTCCCATATCAAAGATTAAGACTTATACACGTGCTTACCAGGTACCGTATGATAAAGGAGTAAAGATTAGATTTGAACGACTGCTGCGTCATGTAAGATGTCGAGTGGCACGTATTTGGAATGCAGCGCGCGTAGCCAGAGTTATTGAATTGATCAATGCCATTTTGCGGTTTTGCAGTTTCACTGTTTTTTTACACGTGACATAGATAACCAAGTTTATTGAAGGGTGATGCATTATTAAAAAAAAGTATTAGTAATAGAATTAGGGAGAGTAATGTCGGGAACGGGAAGGGTCATGAAGTTTCGCGCTCGTCAAAGGTTCTGAAGTTTGAGGGCGAACTTTGCATACGCTAATATTGAGCTCTGTGGTTTCCTTGTCTCTGTGTGCACACAAATTAATTTAAGACTTATATATTAGTTTCTCCCCTCATTTAAAACCGGAATCGAAACGTTCACACCCTGACCAACTTGATGAGCAAAGTTGTTTAACCAATATTTCATTCAATGATTTGTGGCGTTAAATGCGTAGGCTTTATATCTATCGAAAAGTTTGAGAAACAGTATAAAGTTATAATTAAATTAATTCGAAAGTACTTTATCTCAGAAATATAATTTTTATTCAATTTATTTTTTCTTAATATTTCACTTCCTTTATACGCCAGCACTTCCACTTTCCACTTCAATTTTTTTTCTTCTAGGTGAGATCGCTCCATCGTCGGCCTCATTTCTGCCCCCTGGCTAGGTGCTAGCCAAGAGCTATCCCATTTAAAATAAAAATAAAATTAACGCATTACCAAGACGCAAACACGAGATAAGTTTAGCGCTAATATTTATTAACCATGTCTAGCACTGACCTTAATTCAGTTTGTTTTAAAACTGTAATTATCTTAACTACACTATCATAATATTGTATAAAGTTAAAGGATTCGCGATCCCGGAGACGGCGGTCGTAAAGCGGGAATTATTCCGGGACTTCTCGCGAGAGCCGTGGGCGTTCTCGGATTCTTTGTAAATTAGCCGCCGTAATCGCGGATTATATTTTAATTCCTAGGGGAACGCGAGTTCTGAGGCAGTGATTACAAATCGCTTATCAAAGAATTTCGCCTCAGAGTTTGCGCAGCGTTATTGGAAAAGTTTTAGCGGGTTCCCCAATCGGTAAATGTCTACAGAGATATCAGTCACGAGTGTTTGAGTTGACGATGAGCATTCTTTGGTCGGAACTAGCGGCCGCAAGTATTCATGGGATCGGTTTAACGTGACTCAAAGGACCAAGTTTTGTACAGCTGCCGATTGGAATTAGAATTAAAATTTTCAGCGTATTTTAATGCGACTTTGCTATTTGTTCTTGGTAACTGCTGAGTGTGAGTACTATCGATCTTGTGCTTTCTTTTTCTGCAGACTCAGCTCGTTGATTGAAATTGTTATCATTGTAATATAAATTATTATCTATTTCAGAATCGCTCGGGTTACTTTTATTAATACGTATTTATAAATACTGTTCTGTGAGCTCTAGTAGACCTCGCGAATGAGTTTTTTTTAAACTTACATTTTTGTAAGTTTGGGTACCAAGAACAAATAGCATATTTTAATGATTCAGTTTTCTGAATCATCAAAATATTCTAAAGAACTAATTATCGAACCTGCTCACAAATATTTATGAAAATCGGTTGAGAAATGCGACCTGTAGAGGAGAAGAAGGGGACATATTAAAGCATTTTTGCTCTCTCAATAACTCTCACTCGGTTAATAAAACTTCCGAAAACAAAATACTGAAAAATGAAACTATAATAGTCGGACAGGAGCGTCGGACGTCCATAAGCTCGATGGGTAGACGATATCAGAAAAATCGCGGGTCACTCTTGGTAATAGTACCTATAAATGATTGTACGAAATATTATACAAAATTACCTACCTTAAATACGGAAGAGGAAGATTTGCAATTCACTAAAGTAACAACCACACTTAATATATACACGATCGTATCCTTAAGAAGCGGCCGAATCTCAAAGCACTGGAGAAGAACGATTTGTTTTGTACCGCAGTAAACACGGGAGAAGTCAGGAGGGTGATTATGCACAATGATGTTGACCATGTAAACAGGGTGCCAAAGCCGGGCCAATCTTTGCCGAGCAAATACAAACATGGTGGCCGCATCGACCCGTGAGTACTGTCATTTGCTTTATGTAAGTCTTGCTGGAATGAGGTTTTAAATCTTTTAGGATATTCAAGAGGACGGATTATGACTTCAACATTTTCAGGAGTTTGGTATACAGACAAATAGGCGGACGCTAACGTTGTGTCCACTAGACTTATAAGGTAAACGTGGCCAGTAGATGACATCAATTGATCACCTTTTTTATTAAGACATAAGATTGAAAATGGCAGGTTTTGGATCGTGTCTAGCACAGGTACATTTAACTTTCCTAGCCGGGTTCGTTGTCATACAATATAACTTTACAATAATTTGATGTCAGAAAATAATTTCAAAATATCATCATTCGCAACTTTTAGCTTTTTCGGTATAATTTTTTTCTAATAATTTATTAATCAACCGTTTTTGGTATTTACGCAGTAGCAATGGGATGGGAAGAAGAAAATAAACACCATATTCCAGTTTTTATTTTACATTAATATTATGGTGTTAGTGTTCATTATTAGATAAGTACCTATCATTCCAGAAGCCATACAACCAGATATGAAGCTCTTTAATGACATTGTAAGGAATTGGGAAAATGTAACCATGTGAGGAAGAAAATCTACGTCCATTAGTTTCCAGCTACAATAGTAAAACGTCGACGACGCCGGGATTTTACTCACAACCGAGAGCCGCAATCTTTTATTCATGATTCTTCGAAATTCAAAATAGGTACCGAAATTTCGACGTTTGTTCCTTTGTCCTCCTTTCGACGATACCGAGCCATCCCTTTCCAATGACCCTCGATCCATCACCGTCACGCGGGACGTCTCTCCATTCCTGTCGATATCTTATTCTCTTGTACGAGTAATAGCTCATTCGTATGAATGATTTATTGACGACTTATTTTAAAATTAATTTTAATTTATTTCTGCAAACTATCTAACTTTTATTGTAGTACATTGACCTTAAAAATAACCTAAAAATACACTTAAAAACTATTAAAACTACTATCCACAAAACCGATATTCCCTAGATCCCCGCTGCAGGGATTGGTTCCCAGAAGGCTGGCTGCGTTTCCTCGTTGCACCGCAATGCCTATACGTTGGCCGAGAAACGCGCCAGCCCTCCGGTCACCAGTGGTGGCGGTTAATTTTATTTTTAATTTGAATCATTTTTTTATTAATTTACGGTCTATGATAGATATGTATCATTCACTGAATAGAAATTATTACACAATGACGTATAAACACGTAAAGTAACACAAGGGTACCTATATCTGTAAAATAATATTACCTACCTACCTTTAAACATTAAGAAGATCACATAACTACGTATGCATGTGTTATGTTAGCTGTATTGTATTTGAGTGTTAATTAACGGAAGCGTTGGTCTAGTATTCCAAGTTTGATAGATTATTAGTTTAAATGTCCGGATACTTTACTTTATGTAACTTTTAACTCAATAGTTAAGAACTCTTCCTTGCGAGCAGAATCAGAGATTTTAATCTGGTACAGTCAGTATCATAAACATGAGTAGGTATACTTTTCGTCCCTATCTCTTAGCAATACAGATCTTCACATAAGTAGAAAGAAATAAAATGTTTTAGTCCCAGAGAGTTCGACGATGGTTAAACGCCTATTTCTTAAAATCAGTTTCTATAATATATTAGTATGAAGGAAAAATACCTATAAAATTCTTTCCGATCTTGAGACACTAGCTTAATCTTCAAAGGAACGCCTCGATCCCTGAAACACGCCCATATATAAGAGATTCGTTTGCAAACCAAGATTATTCCAGTGATTAAGCCACACTAGGGTGGGCCGATTTTCAAAATTTTGGCATTTCGTAATGTAATAGTATACATACGCTGTATGATTTTTTGTAGATTAGGGGAAAAATAATTTAAAAAAAATTGGCATATACTTTTAGCCCTCTACCGACGATTAAATGTCAGAAAATTCAAAAATTTAAAAAATATATATCTTATATTTTAAATTTATTTAAACTTTATTTTTAATTAAATAACATCCTTTGGTATCAATTATACTTGTTTTTGATTATTATTTATTATCAGAAGATATTTTTTAGTGACCCACTTAGACGACGTAAATGGAGTTTTTCAAAAAAGGCTTTTTGATCTATTAAATATATCCAAATTGGTGCTTAAAGCATTCGTCAGAGCTGTCGTGGATTAAACACGTTACATAAAGCATAAAAATGATAATAATTAAAGCAAAAATATCGTCAAAATTACGTGGCAACATGCCCGGAAAAGTGCGAAGTAGGACCTTTGACCGTCTATTTAAACCATTAAAAAGTTATATATTTTCAATCAAACCCTGCTTTATTTTCATATTAACATTCGTACTTTTGTATGAGATTATATTTGGAAAATACGTAGTACGATTTTTTTATACTACAGTACATCGGTAGTTTAATGGTATTTTTTTTAATTACAAAAAATTTGGGATATTTTTAATATTGATTATATTAAAACAGAAATGAATACTAGTGATGATTTCTATTATATTAACATTCGTCTTTAATGTACAAAAATAAACGGGCTAAATACTAGTAATATTATATCTTTAAATAATTATCAAATATTACCCTTACTTCAAATTTTTGGCACCTGGTAGAGGGCTAAAAGTAGTATATATTTTTAAATTTGATATTATCACCATTATCTACTTATTAAACTGCAACTTTTTATTCCTATTACACATCGAATTTGGAACTTTTATTTTTTCCCATACAACAACGGCCCACCCTAAGCCACACGCGTGGTCGTTTCGGAGGTTTCCCTGGAGTTTCCCTAGGCCACTTTCCATCCGCGCACTACCTATCGCTTTATTAGGCCCGGCCTATAAAGCCACAATTAGGTTTAAAAAATCACGTTTATGCTTTCTAGCACAACTTGAAAACACAGACAAAACAGATTTAAATTTTAAGACAGATTTTGATATGCAATTTATCTTATTTTGTGAAGTTATTCACATTCCTTTCTATAAAATTTTAGATGAGGTAAAATACCATCATTTTAGCTTGATTTGTATCGTTTTTAATAATCTATTATTCCCAATATGTTCAGCCGAAAAAGTAAAACAAAATCTAGATATTTTTAAAATAAAATTTTAATCTGGTACAGACAGTATCATAAACATGAGTAGGTATACTTTCCGTCCCTATCTCTTAGCAATACAAACAGGCACAATTAATTCATATTTGTATATAAACTAAGCTTTATATTCTAATAAAAAAGTCGAATAAAATGGACAACGAATACCTACAAAGCGACTAACAGCGGAGCTACCATTAGGCTTATTTTCATTTGTTTCGGTCGTTTAGACCCAATCAATCATTTCTAGGTCAGCTCCAAGAGACTTGCGAAGAATACATAAAAGTTTTGCTCTCAATAAAGGTTACTTTATGATAAATTGAAATAAATGGGGTTGCCAACGAGATTATATCGAAGGGATATATTTAATTTATTAATTATTAGCTATTAATTAATTAATTACTATTATAGACGACCGGTTTAGCTTAGTTGGTAGTGACCCTGCCTACGAAGCTGAAGGTCCTGGGTTCAAATGCCGGTCAGGCCATTTATTTGTGCGATGAGCAAGCAAAGTTCCTGGGTCTTAGATGTTTTCTATGTATTTAAGTATCTGTTTATCAAAAAATATGTATATCGTCGCTTAGTAGGTACCCATAGTACAGTCAAGGGCACCAATATGTATACACTTTTTCACCTTACTCCATTGAAATAAGGTCCAAAAGTGTATACATGAATAATCATGCACAGCCAAAGCAGCAGCTTGCACAGTCAAGGGCATAAGCCCTTGACTGTACAAGCTTTCCTTAGTTTGGGACTAGGTTGATTTGTGTAAGATTGTCCACAAATATTTATATCTTATATCTTTAAACGAGCAATTCTTGTATATTTATTTATTTATTTATATATATATATATATGTATATATATTTATTTCGGGGATCTCGGAAACGGCTCTAACGATTTTGATGAAATTTGGTATGTGGGGGTTTTCGGGGACGAGCAATCGATCTAGCTTAGTCTTATATTTGAGAAAATGCGTGTTTTCGAGTTTTCATGTTTTTAAATTTGTTCGTGATTGATATTTACAATGGCTGCTGACAGTGCTGACGTACGGAAAATTAGTGTCAGAAGAACCAGTATAAGCCTGACCTACGAATATGCACATAGTTGTCACGAATCTCAGGGTCAAGATATATAAGGACGTATGGTGAGGCGAGTTTATATTTTGTTATTTGTAGCATTTATAAAGAATGACACATGACAACGACTTACGAGGTTTTTTATCAGGCACGTTCAAGGGGCTGACACGCTTTGCTAGAGAAAGATAGTCTTATTGCGATTCCTATAAGAGGAAATAGAAAAGAGGCTGAGAGAGAGAGAGAGGGGAGATGTTTTGTCCCTATCACCGACCGGACGTTTTTTCATGGTCGGGTTACAGGCAAATGCAAATTTCCTTATGCAATAAATTGGACATGCAAACCGGACTAATTGCGTAGTACAAATTTTATATGAATATGAGCAAAAGTATGAGAAAGAAATAGCCCCGGTCGTTCGTTGGCGCATCTATAACTACAGACTATATATTATATCTATGGGCACGTTCTGCGGTGTCAAATAATCTCAATGAATCAAAAAGTTTAGATACCTACATCCTGCGGAGGTTGCGTGCCGAACATTCGTTTGAAGCCTGAAAATATGACTTTGAATGACGTCACTGTTATATTTAATCTCTTTCATTAGATCCATCTTATATTAGAATAAAAGAGATGCAATATAACGTAACGTCATTCAAAGCCATATTTTCTGGCTTCAAACGAATGTTCGGCACGCAACCCTAAGCTTCTTGCAATGAGTCTTAAAATCGTTCTTATATGCTTACAATTTTGTCTCGTTCCACCGCATAGCTGCGTCCTTTTCTCGCACCATCATAGCCCATTATGTGGTCGGGTTTCACGTTTATTTATGTTTATTTTGATTTTTTTAGTTTATTTTGATCGCGGTTTAAAAGAAAATGTATTTTGAATCTCGATGAAGACATTGTTATCATTTTATTTCGCACTGACATTTATTTACTGAATGCGTTATTAAAACAGATCGGAGAAGGAATTAGTCGAGTAGCCAGGAATTCAATAATAATGTTTATTTAAAATGTGTACCTATATGCAAGTGTCGTGAGGACTTTGAAATGCCTAGGAAGCCTTTGAGAAAAACGTTTAATGTACGCATCCAAGGCAGACCTGAGGAAAATCATTTGTGTTGTTGTTGTGTATTTGTCCTTAGTTGTCCTTTATTGCCCTTCGGCCCTCAGGTTCGAGTGTACGCGTGAGGTCGGCCTTATCGCTCACCTTTGGTCCTTCGGCCCTCAGGTTCCGCGTGTACGCGAGTGTACGCGTGAGCTTGGCCTCCAGGCCTCGCTTAGCTTTACCGCTCACCTTCGGGCCTTCGGCTCTCAGGTTCGAGTGTCCGCGTGAGCCCGGCTTTCGACCTCGCTAAACCTTACCGCTCACCTTCGGGCCTTCGGCCCTCAGGTTCGATTGTAACAATGATAGTAATAGTGAGTGTCTGCGTGGGCTCGCCCTTCTGGCCGCAAGCGGCTCTGCGGCTCGCGTGGAGAGCGCGCTCTAAGGGACGCTTCGGGCCTTCGGGCCTGCGAGGCATACATGGGGCACATGAATAGTTGGGCAACCCTTTCCGCCCGTATTGGTCTCGCAAAAAATACTGGGGGGAGGGGATGCTTGGGCACTCGGGATGGGGCTCCGGGCCTTCGGCCCTTCGCCGAGCTTGGCCTGCGGCCTCGCAGCCTGAAGCTCGCCCTTCGGGCTCGCGAAACCTTGTATATTTATAGGGGAGGGGGGGGGGGGACGCACCTGACCACTTGAACGCCTGCGGCCTGGCGGCCTGAAGCTCGCCCTTCGGCCCTCAGGTTCGATTTTAAACAATCATAGGAATAATGAGTGTTTGCGTGGGCTCGCCCTTCGGGCCGCAAGCGGCTCTCGGGCTCGCATGGAGAGCGCGCTCTGATGGGCCTTGGGCCTCGCGAAGCGAAGCGATACATGGGTCATATGAATAGTTAGGCAACCCTTATCGATCTCGCAAAAATTACTTGGGGGGGGGGGCGCTTGGGCACTCGGGGTGGGGTTCCGGGACTTTGGCCCTCGACCGAGCTCGGCCTGCAGCCTCGCAGCCTGAAGCTCGCCCTTCGGGCTCGCGAAACCTAGTATTTATATAGGATTTTCGGTGGTTTGGTACTCCCGCGGCTCGGCCTTCGGCCTCGCCAAACATTTGAGGGGGGGGGGGCGCGCACCTGACCACTTGAATGCCTGCAGCCTGGCGGCCTGAAGCTCGCCCTTCGGGCTCGCAAAAATTACTCAAAAGTTGTTTTGCCCCCTGAGTCCCCGCATGCGAAATCTCTACGCGCTAGGACCATTTTGAAATTTTTGCCAAAAAATAATCGCCAAAAAAAGTCACCTCACCAAATGGCTTGCAGTTCTCTATGACATTTGGTCGAGTATCCCCCCACCTACCGTTTAGCCAGGTCGTTGGCCAACTTTTTGGTTTTCAATCAATCAATCAATTATTTATTTTACATTAAAACATGGTGTACATTAGAAGATATAAAAGAGGTATTCAGAGGTTTTCAGAGGTATTTCTCTGGTTGTCACGGAGCCACCCCCTACACTTTTTCCAGACATCGTATTAGACCTGAGGGACCTCACTAGGAGAACAATTGGATCATAAACACTTGCAAAAAACAAAAGTCGTCTCTCCTGTGGTCAATAGTTAACGGCATATGAGCATGTGAGTTATGATTTTATTACATGGATTTATAGAACCGGAAGACGCCGTTTATGCGGGTTACTAGACCAATCAAAAATTAAGCTTTCTAGCCCTTAACTTTTGATATGTCCACAGGAAAGACGCGAACCTAAATCTGTTTATGACCCAATTATGTCAATAGAAATGTGTCGGCTTGCAGCTTTATATAGGTCTGTTTATCTACTTAATATCTTTATTTAGATCTTTGTAGAGCTATAGTCTGCCTGGTTTACGGGAAAACACCGAGCAAGGCTCGGTCTCCCAGGTACTGCTAATAGAACCGATAGCCATCAAGGCCGAAAGGTTCTCAAGTGGCGGCCACGTACCGAAAGGCGCAGCATGGGTACATCTTCCACAAGGTGACCTGATGACAAAAAAAGTCGCGGGAGTCCGGACTGGACATTGTGGCACTCTTTGGGGGAGCCCAGCATTGGACGTCTTTCGGCTGATATGATAATCAATGCACCCTTATAATACGTTACTTCAATAGGCTTACCCCAGCAGGTCCTTGCGGACTTATCCCCGCCCGCTATCCACTGTAGTCTCTCCTTTTACGCCGCGGTTCTGAGTAAAGTGGTAGGCCTAAGCCCTATAGGTACGTAACCACTGCTAATACTAAATTTTGCCGCTTTTCTACTGACAATGGCCATGCAAATAATGGCCAAAAGAAATGCTATTTGTCAGTAAGCATACATATTTACCTATATTGCAACAATTATTGAATATATGTAGATACAGAAATGTACATGTGTTATATTTTGCGAAGGACAGCAAAATCATAATGTTTTTATACGCTTATTCAGAGCAAGCCCTACTTAAGGCGGCCAAGCACATAAACCTCAGCATCCAATACGACTTAACCAGAAAACGATGTCAAGAGTTCAATTTGTGGGGGGGTAATCACGAATCCCAAAAAGATACACAAGGTAACAAATTGGCTATAAAAAGCTAACAAAATGCTGTGGGTAAGCATTTCGGTCAACGCTGTAAATCCTCGTTCTGAAGCAATAAATCCGGGGGAAAAATATCGAAAGCCGTGTAATACAGTTAGAAGCAGATTGTGTCGGAAGAGTTACCCCCAAGAGGCCATATTTGGGATTACCTACCAGTCTATTTTGAATATTAAAATGCACGAATGATTGCTCCTTTCATACGGCGTTTGGCTCTGATGAGGGTCGTCGTTTGTTTGCTGTGAGTGGCAATGTTTAGATTGTTGGGATAAATAGCGGAGAATATGAATAAAATAAACAGAATGACGAGGGTAGCACTTCACTTTGTTATTCTAGAGAATGTTTGCATACTTAGCTTTTTAGTAATTACCTTAATTACCTTTTTAGTAAGTACATATTAAAATAATTAGTTAAACGTCACGAACTACTACCAATATTAAGTAATAACACAATTTGAGCCCACTTTGATGTTTTAATACCCCTTCCGTTGCAAACAAGCGGACGGCCCGCCTCTTGGAAATATATTGACGCTTGTAACTCTAGGGGGTTCGGATGATAGTTGCTGACTCTTTAAAACCTTTCTTTGAAGAAAACCTTACTGCCAGGGTCATTATATAGGTGGAATATAGTCCGTATGTAAATACGTATCTGTGTTAAGTCACACTTATCATAGTAGAATAATTAAAACGTATACTAAGTATCTGTCATGTGCGCATATAATTATCCAATTTGTTAAGTCTGGTTACACAGCAATTGTCATTCTTGTTAATCATGCACGATTAACCGAATGACCGAGCAACCTAACCACTTCATAATTAAGTACCGAATGCAATCCGGGCTTTGTTTTCGAATTAAAATACCAGTCGTTAATCGCTGGTAAATATTTAATGTTGAAATAATTAATCCGAATGGATGCGATTGAATATTCCGCGCAATTCACTGATCTACAAACACAAACAAACTACACACAACACAAACACACAACAAACAAACACACACACAACCCAAAACAAACACAAACAAACTTTGAATAAATGCCTTATTATTATTTATTATTATTATTATCTATTATTTTTGTTGGTTATCAGGCGTGAAAGTAATAACGTAATAATAAATCCCTTGTCAATTAAACAATCCAGAACATTGAAAACGGGTAGCTAGGTAAACTTTTTTTCTAAGTTCCCCTATTGCCAAAGCCGCCTAAGGCAAATACCTGCTAAGGCAAATATAATCTTTTTAACTAACATAAATTGTCATTTAATTATTGATCTTAAGAAAGTGTGTGATTAATCGCTGGGTAACTTGTGACTTCGTTAAATATTAATTGATGCACATGCATCTTCATACTTTATCGGTACGATTGCCAACAGGTTGGAAACAGAGAATAACGCAGTCACAAAAGCAAAAGATTAATAGTATGGTTAAGCTTTTCAGGTCACTGGAGTTGGCTTTCTTTGACTCATCACACAAGGTCTGGTGCACTGGCGTTTTTAACCAAAAAGTATTAAGTCACTAAGAAACTCGTACAGCGATACGACTTTTTGATGTAGCACGGTGGCGCAGAGACCGGTTTTTTGGCCTTTATACTTATGTCACAGAGTACGTGTACATGTGCAGAGAGAACAGCCGATTTGGAAATAGTTTCCATTTATTGCGTAGAAAGATTAGTTAGAAAAATATACTGAATCATGCTTGAATTTCTTCATTTCCACGCTCTTTAAAGCTCGCTATACCAGTAGCTGTCCACGATATATAATTTCTGTAGTGACTGCTGACGTACAGTATAACTGTGAGTACATGTTTTAAACGCCGGGTGCACCGGACCTGGTAGTGGCATATTCATGTTAAATACTATTTTTTGCTTAGATATAATATCGAACGAATAATCACAATATTGTAATACTACAAAATAACAAAAATATTAAAATTAAACAATATTTTTTTTAATTTTAGAGGTATATTATTATATTAAAAACAACAAATACCTACTCATAATACCTTCAAAACGTAAAATCTCATTTGGAGGAAGCTATTGGAAATAAATGTAAATATCCTGTATTTTTCTTACCCTGTGTCGAGGTTCAGACGAGATTTCATTGCCGTCGGCGTACGGTCACAGTTATTACAAACCGGTCACAATATTATATGCACCTCGCCGCGTGACGTCATTACGGAGTTTGCGCGGCGTAGCATTCCAGGGAGATGCAGAGATTATTATGAGCCAGTACCTAGTATATTTTTCTGCACCCGTGCCTTAGGGCAATGAGAATACGTCTGATTTTACGTCTCTTTGTAACTAGTATTTTAATTTGTTAACATCAACAGACGTTATTTTGACAACGGTCCCCATCATATGAATCCGTTATTTAGGATGGCAGTCGACTACGTTCCCATCCCTAATCTCTCAATCTAAGCCCAAGATTTAGTATTTAAAGCACTATTGGAAAGCTATTGCCATCTGACCTTTCTTCAAGATGACTTCCTCCACCGAAAAGCTAATGTTAAAAACACGGGTGAGGTGAAGAACAAATTTTTGGCACATAGTTAAAGCACTTAAATCACCTACATATATTTTAATTGATTCCATTCTGACAACAAAGTTACCCATATTAATTGTATGACAAACCGTGTCACAACGAAATCATTTAAAATGTAGGCAAATTAAATGCCTTTACTAAGTGCCAAAAATTTGGTCCTGACCCACATGTCCAATGATAATATTATCTTATAACATTTTGAAAAACCAAGAGGTAGGTACAAGTGAGGATTCTAACCCATGACCTCCAGATGAGAAGTTGCATGCCTTACCAGTTCCTTTTGTACATAAATAAGTCGGTCTAATACATTTTTGTGGTAATTGTAGGCTGTCGTACAGTTATGTAAACACGGCCTGTGTGAATCGGTTTTGCCTTTCCGGCGAGCCCATAGCGGTAATTGCTCTGGCCGCAGCCATTTGGATTCTCTAGGGTTGCTGCTTAACACGAGTGTTAAAATAATAGGTTATTTTGACACATTCCAGAGCTCACTGAAATTATAAAATTAGCTTTCTGTGGAAGACAGATGAAGATGAAAAACGAAATCATATCAAACTACGTATCACATTTTTGACATTTACACAAAGGCATCAAGATATACCATAATAAATAGCGTACTCTTTACCCACTGAAAAGATTCTTAACACTAAGGTTTTGCAGATATTGCATACATAGAGATAAATAAATAAATAAATTACTTTATTGATCAAAAACAGTTTTTACAATAGGAACAGTACCCGGCGGACCCCAAACTAGGCAAAGCCAAGAGTGGGATCCAAGAGTGCAGTTGACCAGAAATTATTTAAAATATGGACTTTAAAAAACAATCAAAGAGAACAAAGAAAATTTTATTGTAAATTTTCTTTGTTCTCTTTGATTGTTTTTTAAAGTCCATATTTTAAATAATGTACTACCTACACCAACATCTACTACAATTTTGTTGGCTGTTTTTAGGGTTCCGTAAGTACCCGAAGGGTCCAAACAGAACCCTGTTGCTGTCACTCACGCGTCCGTCTAGGGTCTGTGCGTCTTTCGTCTGTCACACAGGTTTTACAGCCAAATCGTTGGAGCTACTGTCTTCTAATTTTCAGAGTAAAAACATCTTGTTGATCCAAAGTCACACAAATTGCCAAAACTTAAGCTTAAACCACACAGAGAGCGGGCGGGCGGTAGCGCCGCTGCCGCCCGCGCCCGCGCCGCTGCCGCCCGCGCCCGCGCCGCTACCGCCCGCCCGCTCTCTGTGTGGCTTAAGCTTTACTTTTACATATTTTAAGTGTGCTCCCATATAACTACAGATTGCCTGAGATTTTTTTTAACCTATAACATCAAGTGGTACAAAATTTTGTTCCGAAGATTTTTTTAACTTCCCATTGACCGATGAACATGAAATTTCGTGATAATGTTTATTATAAACATCAGATCTATATTGATAACTCTGGTTTTTATTAGAAAATTCCTTATTTTTCTTATTAAAACCACCAATTTGCGGTTGATTTGGAACCCTAAATGTGCGAAGTCCAACAACACGCACTTGCCCGATTTTTTAAAATTCAAGCAATGCAAATAAAAAACGTGCAATATTAAATAAATAAAACACCAGGCTACTAGTGAGTTTTTAAAAAGCATCTATAGGCAACCCTAATGGGACGACTAGAGACGAACCAACGCCCTAGTTTTGTTCATCTACGTTAGTGAGTGTCGGCCACCAAGTTTAGTAGGACATTGTTTTAAACAGTCGTTTTGTATGTTTGGTACCTAGTTCACAAGCCATTTGCGACTGAACACGTGGCGGAATATTCATTTTCATGGCTTTAACAAACAGTAGGGAACACTCTTTAAATGTCCTTTAAGTACATTACGTTACGTATCAAAGCCACCACACGCCACGCCCCGCCACGCCACGTTTTCTTAGTTCAAAGCCACATAAAATTTTATTTATTATTTACACATTTTGTAATAATTTATTGCACATAGGTAATGGTTGCCTGAGACGTGGTCACGTGGTACGTATTTAAAATGAATTAATATAGTGATATAAATAACATATTTTCTTTCTTAGGCCATTCACCTAGATTATAATGTTTCAAAACTCCATTGTTGTATCTCACCGGCTACTCCTCTGTTACTTAATGACTGTTTTGGGAGCCCTTGTAGTGGTAACAATCTCTTGGGAAAACCCTAGTCCAGAGATGGCTGACATAATGATAATCACGGCGATTCATTTGGGAATCTACATTTACTATTCTAAACGGTAAATAAGGAAGAGGAGGCCATTTGCTTTTGTGGAGATTGCAACTGAAATAAAGCTTCTTTACAATCAATGAAGAATTCTCAATACAATGAAGAAAACAACCAAAACTCATTCAGATTTCGGACAAGCCGGGCAAACGAATGCTTCTAAATAAATTTCAGTAAAACACATACGTAACACTCACTCATAGAAGAATAGTGCAATTTGTCGACGCGTTTTGGACTGCGGAATTTCATATAACTTTGTGTTATTTTTGACGGATGTACCTTAAAAAAGGTAAATACATAAATATCGCGTTAGACCCGTTAAAACAAACCTTTTAAGGATGTACCTTGTTAGGTATTTCAATAAAATTCACTGGTTCAAGACAAAAGACAATACGAGTAGAAACGTATAAAAAGTAAAAGTTGTGCAATCCTGCACATACCTTTTTCTTAATAATCTAATATAAAAATTAGGCGTAATTGTTATAGAAAATAGATAAATATCTTTAGACGTTTATAAGAGCGATCTCACCCAGACAACGTTTAAGTATTCTGGGTGAGAGCCCTTTTAACGATAAGAACGTCTGTTGTTTAAGATTAAGCCAGATGGTCTATACTGTGTTCGTTTTGAGCTGTAAGTATAGTGTTAATAACATGAAAAAGCTCATTTGTGTTCTGACAATTGTGACATTTGAGTGAAATTTAGTCGGTCCATTCGTAGTAGATCACTTTTTTGCTGACTATGGCATGTCCTATTTATCAAATGAGCGACATAACAGTATTTGTTTGTAAATTAGTTCCTCAAAACGGCAGTAACATATCGATTTGGTTCAGATTTACAAAATGGGGGTTTACGCATAGGTCTCGTTTCTATTACTTTATACATTTAAATAGTATTTAGATACTTAAAAATAGGCAATATATGGAAGTAATTATCCACAGTCAATACATCCATTATAAACTCGTTATATTATTATTCTAATGTTCTCATCATCAAAAAGCGTGATAAATATTTGCCAATAGTACTTTTCTCCTCCAAACAATTATCGTAATCTCACTGTAACGAGAATTTTCCCATAAATTTGACTCATTTTAATGATCACGCCAATTTTCGCCAGTCACCGACCCCAGTGGCATACTTAGAACATGAATGGGCATAGCTGGCTGGTATCGCGCGGCTGCTTATCAAGGCTGTTAGGAATTAACGGGACCGCGGAGACCAGTCAAGTGACAGCTGCCAATAGACGGGTCTGTACCGACCGCATGTTTGAAGTTCAAGAGCGGAATTTAACACGTTCCTTGTGCGGTTGCCCCCAATTTTAGGAGTCTATGCTTCCACTGTGGGGTCACATCCACATAATGAATGCATAGTTCAACTGTCAGTGCGACTTGTGACATTATCCAATCGTTTTGTATGGGGGAAGTGAACGTGTTAAAATTAATTGCGAGCTGCCTAGCGTTCCTCACTAACAAGTATGTCATTTGTCCTTCATTAGCAAGTTTGTGAATGCGAAAGGTACGAATGCTATATGTGCGATGTAAACACGATCATGTTAGCTAGGCATTACCACAGTCGCTAGCGAGTACGGTAAGTCAAACATTGCAAACTCATGGTAAGGGTACTGGTGTTAGTTAGCGGCCGGTATGCGTTAAATGTGTCGCCGGTAGCTATCAATTAACTACACAATGAAGTTAACATTTTGGAGTTCAATCACATTACGTCAAGATCATAGTTAGAGAATAATCTTGAACGCAAACAGGAAGTTAGGTACTGATAAATACATCAATGCGTTACAAACTTGTAACCCCAGGGCTGATGACGTTTTCGAGACGTCATACTAAAAATAACAATTACATATATTATCTAAGTTATTTTTGTATAAAAGTATACTTATATAAATAAAAAAATAAATATTTGTGGACAATCTTACACAAATCGACCTAGTCCCAAACTAAGTAAATTTTGTACTATGGGGACTAAGCAACGATATAAAATGGTTATATAGATAAATAAATACTTATATACATAGAAAACACCCAAGACACAGGAAAAACAAATTGTGTTCATTACTCAAATAAATGCCCTGACCGGGATTCGAACCCTGGACCTCCAGCTATGTAAGCAGGGTCAGTACCAACTAGGCTAAAGTTGTGAAATGTATGAATGAATATGAATTATAATAATACTAAACATACAAACGTCAGTAAATATTACGTAATTAACAAGCTAAGCATGTAGCGTCATGCGGTCGGCGCTTACCCGATTGTCGACTTTTTACGCCCAAGTAGAGCCGCGACCGCTCGACGAGCGATCGAGTACTTCTGCGAAATCCAACGGTGCTATCGATTTTTCTCCTTACTCGCCCTTCTTTACATTCATTAAGACTTTAATTCCATTCTGATGAAAATGTTAACAGTCTTTTAACGGCACAGCATCCTTTATGTATGTGTGACCAAATGAAGCATTTCTCGTACATCTATAAAAACAAACTTAGCCACATGAGTTACTAACTGCTGAGTTGTAGAATCATCATTGGCCTTGTTCATCTATGAAAAGATGATTTAAGCAGCGTCAGTATTAGAGGTGCGGCACTTACGTAAGTGGCTTGTAAGACCGATACGGGGCGACAGCCACGACCGCATAGTTGACAGATAAATGTCCCACCCGAAGATGAAAGAGGCAGAGCACCGCGCTGAAGTCTTAATTCGCCTAGAATAAGACTAGGTAAACGAAGTCTGGATTATAGAGACATGCATGATACAGAATAGAGTCTTTATTGGTAGAAATACATTTTACAAGTCATATCATTACATTAGGTATATTTAATTATGGTAAAATTTATTACATTAAATATTTTAAGTCAATGATCTCTTAACACACAAAAACTCGTCAATCGAGTGGTATGCTTGATTTAGCAAGAATAATTTGAGTTTATTTCTGAATATTGTTAAACTGTCCGAGTCTTTTATTTAGTATATGTTAGTCAGTATTAATTTAATTTGGCGCCACCACATCCGAAATGGTTGTAGAATTAGTAATATGGGCAATTTGGCAATATGCCGAATGCTTGTGCACGGCAATATATCTACAGTCATAATTTTCATATTAACGAAATACAGTTCCGGAGATTGGTTTAAGTGCTTACAGACGTAGTCGAATAAGTTTTAACAGGTAGATACCGACAGAGATATCATGCAATTTGCAATACGACGATCATCATCATCATCATCATCATCATCATCAGCCTATAATTACGTTCCACTGCTTAACACAGGCTTTTCTCGTGAGGTGAGATGGCATTTATTCCCACGCCGGCTAAGGGTGGATTAGGGAATTAACACTTAACATTCACATTTGCAGTTGTATGTTTTCATCCGCAGAAAAGCTAGTTAGTACTAAATGATAATTTGTACATAGGTACATAAGTACCGAAAAACTTATTGGTATGAGCCGGGCCTTGAACCCACGACCGCGGCTTGAGAGCCGCATGCTTGAACCACTAAGCTACCATAAATCTTCGACAACATAACGAAACAAATACCGGCCACAGTGGCCTATACCATCTAATAACTAATTCTACAACGTAGTTAATTGAGTCCAAATTCTTTAAATGAGAAGTTTCATCGATCGGGTCGCAAATCAGAGGCCTGTTATTATTTGGGTTAGTTTCCGCTACACCGCTTTAAGCCTAATGAGTTCACTTGGATATTGTGAGATGTGAGATATTCCCTCTCATTATCTATTCCTAACTCGGGAGATTATTTCGGACACGGTAATGCGTTCCGTTAGGTGTACGGTTCCAAACAAGACCGTTTAATCTAGTTAAAATCATGTTAGGATTTAGGAAAGCTTGTTTAGAGTTTAGACGGACCTTATACAGGACTTTAAGGATATGTACGTTTACAATTATGCATCCTAATATCGTATGCGTAGAAAAAGAAGGATTATAGAATGTGGGACATTTCTTTAAGGCATACTGCCTACAGCTGTTTGTTGGCACTTTAATAGCCAATAGTAGACGCCTGATGTTCACCTTTATCATAATGACACAAGATTGAAAGTGCCAGCTATTGGATCAGTTTACTTTATTACAGTCACGTTTGAAGAAGTTGACCGTCAGTGGATAATATTTGGCCCATACGCACGGAATCAGAAATGAAATGAAACAGATCGCACTCAGCCGGCCGTTATTCTCATAAATACCCCGAGTCCCCTACGCTTTCGAGTTTACGAATATACAAAGTCATAACATAACAGTATGCAAAATGAGATATCTTATACACAATACATGAGACTCGCTAATGTGTCAACTCATTACGACATGCGTGTTACACAAAACGCCCAAATATTGTTAATTTCTGTGAAGGGTAGGGTCGTCACGCCGATTAAGCGACCAGCATCAGTTTGCGACAAAGTTGATTGAATTAAAGATGTTCACATTTCTACAGACTTTAAGAGCCCACATATGCACTTTTGCCAATGTTTATCGACCTAGATCTCATCATCTATAGTGATTAAATATCTGTCCTTTCAGTATATTAATCTTGAACTATTTTCTCCTGTCTGTTAAAAGTGAACACACGATTTGCAAAAAAATTCTCGGTACTTTTATTTTTCAAACAGAACCCTTTTTAGATGTCTTTGGTTGGATCTTTAAATTAGTTATAGTTGTAAGATGATAAGTTCTCAAACCTGATAAAAAAGATTATCCTTATAAATGTACACGTTTAGAATAAACATCAATATTTACGAAAAACACGCGCTGCTCATCTACGCCCTCTTAATTGAAGTGATAAAGCCATTCACGAAGAGTATTGCATCTCAATTTATCGGGCGCGGAAGACATAAACAATATAAACATGTCTCTTACATTGATGATCAAGATAACATTAGAATAACTCGTAACATAAATATACATCGTGTCTTCCGTATAGAAAACTAAGCTCAATAGCCATCAAAGGATGCCAAATATGGAAACTACAACCCTTTTCACAAAGGAACAAATTTGCCTAATATAGAACGAGATAATTACAGCCATATTCATGATACCAAAATTGTGCCTCGTTACCGTTCACGATGATAATCAAATTCAAACGCTAGTGACTTGAAATAAGGTACATTGTTAAAATTTTGTGTTAACACACATACGAGATTTTGTAATATCATGAAACAGCCAACAATAAACGAATATTGGCATGTTTGCAGTCAAACGATCGCAAATTATGATTTCGATATTCGGCGTTGATTGTGATAGGCCCATCTCGGCTAATGGATGGATTGTACAAAGTGGGAATGCCGAGTGAGTTATCGACCAGTGGCCGGAGTTTGACGCGCTGTATGGTTATTGGAACTATAATTAAGCTTTTGTTACGTGTTTTTTACTAGACAAAGCCTATAAATAATACCTTACAAAAGTCTCAATTTTGTTATACTAAACATGACAAGATGACATAGGTAGTGAATCAAGTACGTAACGTAATGGCACCAATTATGGACGGCTTAAGAACTCTGTCGACATCTTTTGGCTATTACTCTCTTATTTTATAAGTTTGATGTTAGTTATTACAAGGAAAATGTAGCTTAATAATCACTAATTATAATAAACATACAAAAGTTTTGGATAAACTTGTAAGTTCCGAGAAAATTGCTCCAAATCTGAAAAAGTCGAAAATCTTCGAAAATCCTATGATGGACAGACAAAATCCAATTATGGACACCCAATCTTGGACACCTTAAGGTTTAAAAACATTGTAGACCGCCTGCAATTTCACATATAAATTCCTTTATTTGTTGAATTCCAAACTTTAAAAAAAAGTAGAAACTGTCATATAAAAGGAGGCACAGGTCGTATTCAGCCAATTCAGCTCGTATTTTTCTGTTGGAAACGCGACGTCTTTTTAAGTCTTGAATAATTTGCGATTCTGTTAAAAATAAATAAACATCCCGCTGTTTATTTTTTATTGAGCATGATGTTTTTGACGTTTTAAGGTTATGTTTATCAAATATTTATCCAAATTTTGTCGTATTTCCTCCATTTTTGAGAAAAGTACTATATTAGCCTCGGCCGGAATGGCAATTGCAGGGTTCGTATTATAATTAAACGGACTCGCAAGCTCGTCCGTTTAAACAAATGCTCAGCCTGCTATTGCTTTTTTCCCCGGCCACGGCAATAATGTATTATTTTTTTTCGGGATAAGGATTCATGGATAACAAATTCAAATTTTACATTTCTTTAGAATTAAAATTCTAAAAAAAAAATTTTTTTTTAGGAAAAATCGTCATTATACTCGATTTCGACTAATTTGGGGATGAGGATTTCAAATTTTATATTAATTTTGAATTTCGAGTTAAAAAAATATATTTTTTTCGAAATATCGTCATTATACTCGATTCCGACTAATTCGGGGATAAGGATTTCAAATTTTACATTTATTTTGAACTTTAAGTAAAAAAAAAAAACTTTACTCGCCTTCGGCTGGTTTCATAAAACACACTCGTGTTTCAATGCCCCTCATGATGTACCAGTTGCATAATAGTAGTTTATGTTACACCTGGCCATTAAGTGGTAATTATCGCACGCTCCGCACGCGAAAAAACCCACTTCCTGGCCAGGGCGATAATAAAGAAAGCCTCAGATCGCATATTTATCGCCCTTGCCTTCGGCTCGGGCGTAAAATACCTGTGATCTGAGACATTCTTTGTTTTATCGCCCTTGGTAAGTAATGTACTATTATGCTATTCATAATAAGGTCACACGAGTGTTTTAATGCCTAATTATGTACAGTTGCATACATTACTTTATGTCACACCTAGCCATAAAGTGGCCATTATCGCAAGCTCCGCGCGCGAAAAAACCCACTTCCTGGCCAGGGGGTGACATAAAATTTTGTACTTACCACGGGCGATAATAAAGAAAGCCTCAGATCGCATATTTATCGCTCTTGCCTTCGGCTCGGGCGTAAAATACCTGTGATCCGAGACATTCTTTGTTTTATCGCCCTTGGTAAGTAATGTACTATTATCTACACACATATTATAAGTACTCTAAGATGGGTTATAGTAGCCGGAATCCTTATCCCCGAAATAGTCGAAATCAAGTAGGTATAATGACGATTTTTCGAAAAAAAAAAAAATTTATTCTTAAATTTCAAAATTAATACAATAAAATTTGAAATCCTTATCCCCGAATTAGTCGAAAACGAGTATAATGACGATTTTTCGCAAAAATTTTTTTTTCACTGTAAATTCAAAATTAATATAAAATTTGAAATCCTCATCCCCGAATCAGTCGAAATCGAGTATAATGACGATTTTTCGAAAAAAAATTTTTTTTTCTTAAAATTTAAAATAAATGTAAAATTTGAAATCATTCTCCCTGAATTCTTATCCCAAAAAAATAACCTATATCGAGCTGACCTTTCGTATCGACTGAATTTTAATTTTCCTGTTCCAAATTAAAAAAAAAAAAACATTATAGTACTAAATAGGACATTATAATGAATATTATATTACTGCTGGTAAACTTCACCACAGGTAAGAAAATTTTCATAAGTACATTGATGTTAAAATGAAGGTCATTTGCCTACGGTTTCTGAACGCATCTTAGAGGATTATGATATTTGTGTAGATAAACTACTATTATAATAAAACTGGGTGGCATTTTTCAAACATTTACCTCGCCAATAAATCCGTCCAACATTGGGTGTCCATAATTGGGTAACCAGAATTCAGTATGAAAACCAATCATGGAGAAATTGTCCATAATTGGAGATTAACAAAAAACAGGAACCAGTAATGTACATCCTCTCTAAATCATTCAAATTAGATTCTAATGCAATCAACACTTTAAAAAAGTATTGTTACATATGTAACGCTTCTCACGAAATCATATCAAAATAATATTGCTTAGAGAAAATAAAGTTTACAATCAAAAACGTAAACCTACTTCCTTAGTTATTTCTGTAAGAAACTTAGGTTATTCGTAAAAAATGCCGGAGCACACTTTTTGCCGCCGCGCCATTTTTAAACAAAATGACCGAGGTGTATGTCATTTGTCAATGTGATACATAGAAGCCTATTCTTTATGCTTAAAGTGTTGCCATGACTATAATACATTTCCGTTGCTTAATTTCGACCGTGAAAGATTTTTGCGTCCATTACTGGAGCCAGGTCCATTACTGGTGCCACTACGTTAGGTATAAAGTTTTTATATTTTTCACAGGTATTCGAAAAAAAAAAAAACTCAAATACCTATGAAAAAAATATGTATTATGTATGATATAACATCACCTAGAATGCGTTCTTTCATTAACTTATACCAACATGCACATTAGCAACAAATTGAAAAAAAAGTAAATAATCGTGAAGTCTTTACAAATACTACCTCTTTACTCGTAAACATTAAACGTTTCACAAATTATGTATCAGCCCTGGCTTCATGGAATTCATGCAAATGCGGAGAATTGCTTTGACAATAGCAAACGATCCATTCGTTGGCAAACGAAAGTGTGAAGTGTCTCGTTTGGCTTTGATCGTGCGTGCATAATTTACCATTTATGCTGCGATGCAGATTGATTTAACGCGTTAGATTCTATGATAGTATCGAATACCCAACAAATAATGTTTGAAAAAAAAAAACAGAGTATGAACGGTATTGGTGTATGTTCACCGAGCTTTCGGGCGACTTCCTGATTTGTCGGTGCGAAGGCGGTACAATATGAGAAAACTGTCAAATGTCAGTGTCAACTGTCAGTCAACTCAGTAACGCTTTTTACCACGCCCCTACATTTACATATCGATCCCGCCCCGCCAAGACAGGAAGTCACCTAAGTGATTAACATAACCAAATCTTTGTAATTAGGTATGCTTAAAGTACAAATCCAATGACCTGATGATTGTAACTGACTGATTGTAAGGCGACTTCCTGACTTGGCGGGGCGGGATCGATATGTGACATTTTCTTCTTTGACGTAAACATACTGACGATGACGTCGCAAAGATTCCCACTTGACAGAATACTGTCAGTATTACATTTGCGCAGTAGTAATATTATGCGCAGAAGCGGACCAAGTACTGCCTTCGCATCGTCCCGCTTCCGCGCATCCCGCGCCAGTCAGGAATCACTCATTTAAATGTAGGGGCGCAGTAAAAAGTAGTACAGAGTTGACTGACAGTTGACAGTTTTCTCATATCGTACCGCCTCCGCACCGACAAATCAGGAAGTCGCCTAAGTCTAATTACTTTTTATAAAGATATTATAGCATGTAGCCCTTACTATGAGTTTGCAATGTTTGCATTACCGTACTCGCTAGCGATTGCGTAAACGATTTAGTATTGCAATTCTTAGTTCTATTGCGTAACCGCCAGAGTCGCTGTACTTTTGTCCATACTAAATCGTTTACGCAGTCGCTAGCGAGTACGGTAAATGCAAACATTGCAAACTCATAGTAAGGGTACTGTAAACTTATTACGAATGTAAGCAAAATTATAAAGTCTAAAAATACGATTCATCTCCGAATCGTCGACTAAATAAATAGCTTTTGGAATTAAACAAAACATGGACAAGATCTGAAGAATACATTATGGTTTATAAGGCAGAGGTTTAAATAAACGAATTATTATATTCACACAATAAATTACCTTGCTAATTCAATTGAAATGTCATTTTCGTTCCTTCAGCTTTGTTTTGTACCTATTATTATGAACCGACGTTGATTTGATTTTAGATTTCCAATTTCCGTTATGAAGGGAGCCATTTCTGCTATTGAATTAATACGCTCCTTAACACTTAGGATATATTTATTATGAAATAAATTTAATTTCAATAAGTCCTTTCATATTTATTACGTTAAATTCAGGAGACTTCGCCACTGGAGGTAAAAGTATGAAATAATTTTTTTTCGGTTTTAAACCGTTGAATAAAATACTTACTTTCAATAATCGGATTAAACACAATAGAGATGATACACGGAGCGTGAAGTATTACACAATACGGCATGATCGAGACACAAAGACTGCCATTGTACGTATACTGGACAACGCCACTGGAAGGCGCTCAAATGTAACTGTAAATTGATTTAGTTAAACCTTAGCAGACGTTACGTTGACAAAGGTCCGAGCCTTTGTTATGACTTGATATCCGCTGGCGGTCTCTTAGATCGATCATCACTAGATTTTCAATGTATTTCTCGGCGTCCCTTGCAAACAAAACCGTCCTAAAACAATAAAGGAGACCGAGAACCAACAATATTGGAGAATAAATGCACCCCATACAGAGGAAGTATGTAACGAACAACACTTGAAGTGGAAATTTAGCGGTGACATGATATGATACGCTTCGATGCCTACGAGGTGTTATTAAAAAAACTGGCCAAGTGCGTGTCGGACGGCGGACTTCGCACATTTAGGTTTCCGAACCAACCGCAAAATTAAGTTGGTTTTTAAAAGAAAAATAAAGATATTTAAAAAACTGTTTTATAAATATAATATTGATTATTGACCATTCGGGTATGGAATTCTATGAACGCAAACGTAACTATGATATTCGGAACAGATATAGGTAGGATTCGTTAGTTTATGATATTTTCATTATGTTTCTGAAAATAGTTACATATCATTTGTAAGGATGTTAGTCATTGTCGAAAATTGACCATGCAGCACTAATATATTATGAAGAAAATGATTTAGTGATAAATTAAGTTTACTACTATCTACCTACTAGTAAACAAAGAGATACGGTTATTATTTAGATAAACTGATTTAAAATTAGCTTACAGGCATATTATTTAAACGCAGGTATTTACGACATTTCGTTGGCAAAGGGCAAAATATATATATTGTATATTTTTATTTATTTGGGAAAAGGGCAAGCGAAGGATGATAATATACGAAATTTCTTCATACAACTTTGCTCTAATTGTTACGATACGAGTGCGTTGGTTGCTTAGGTATATTTAAAAAATAATAAACAATATTTAAAATACTTACAATTGCAATATTTCACGTAATAATTCTCGCGCGTGCGACACAAACAACGGTATACGAAATGGCCAGAGATAAATCTATTTACGGTAGATTTGAGGATGTTAGTGATTGTCGAAAATTTACCATATCCCTAGCAGCACTAATATATTATGAAGAAAATGATTTAGTGATAAATTAAGTTTACTACTATCTACTTACTAGTAAACAAAGAGATACGGTTATTATTTAGATGAACTGATTTAAAATTAGCTTACAGGCATATTATTTAAACGCAGGTATTTACGAAATTTCTTTGGCAAAGGGCAAAATATTTATATTGTATATTTTTATTTATTTGGGAAAAGGGCAAGCGAAGGATGATAATATACGAAATTTCTTCATACAACTTTGCTCTAATTGTTACGATACGAGTGCGTTGGTTGCTTAGGTATATTTAAAAAATAATAAACAATATTTAAAATACTTACAATTGCAATATTTCACGTAATAATTCTCGCGCGTGCGACACAAACAACGGTATACGAAATGGCCAGAGATAAATCTATTTACGGTAGATTTGAGCTGCAATCCTTTCTGCCGGGGTTGGGTAACGAACCAGGAAAGCGTCTGTCTCGTAAGACGCTTTCCTACCTACCTACCTACCTCCCTTATCGGACACGTCTGGCTACCTATTCGAAATTTTAGGGATTAATCCTTATTTATTGAAGGATAACACCGACTGGACCGGAAGATTTTATTGATTCGCGGGTGACGAGTTTCGTGGACTGATATTACATATAGGTAGGTCTGGGTACCTACTTTTTTCTTCCTTTCTCGCTGGTTTATATTTACCAAGCGGATCATTTTATTCGGGCAGTCCTGATCTTTTCAATCTGCTTCAAGGATTATTAGCGTACCGATTGTTTCGTTTTTACATACCTTAGTATTTTGTCGTCCTTGGCACTGGATGGGGCTGCACTGGATATAACTGGACGATTGGCAATGAGACGTCAATTTTAGAACAGACCTTTTAAGAAAATATGAACTAAGATCAGATCAAACTTAACAAACCTCTACTAACTAAAATGTGTTTTGTCCCTTTTCCATATACCTAGTTTTCAAAGTGAAAGATAGAGAGAAACAAATATTAACGGCACTTTAGGTAAAACAAAGTTAAGACAAATATTGACAACCATAGAGAATAGGAGAAGAATAATGATGGGTCATCTGCTAAGACATGATCTTTTCCTTAAGACCATTGTATATTTTTATTTATTTGGGAAAAGGGCAAGCGAAGGATGATAATATACGAAATTTCTTCATACAACTTTGCTCTAATTGTTACGATACGAGTGCGTTGGTTGCTTAGGTATATTTAAAAAATAATAAACAATATTTAAAATACTTACAATTGCAATATTTCACGTAATAATTCTCGCGCGTGCGACACAAACAACGGTATACGAAATGGCCAGAGATAAATCTATTTACGGTAGATTTGAGGATGTTAGTGATTGTCGAAAATTGACCATATCCCTAGCAGCACTAATATATTATGAAGAAAATGATTTAGTGATAAATTAAGTTTACTACTATCTACTTACTAGTAAACAAAGAGATACGGTTATTATTTAGATGAACTGATTTAAAATTAGCTTACAGGCATATTATTTAAACGCAGGTATTTACGAAATTTCTTTGGCAAAGGGCAAAATATTTATATTGTATATTTTTATTTATTTGGGAAAAGGGCAAGCGAAGGATGATAATATACGAAATTTCTTCATACAACTTTGCTCTAATTGTTACGATACGAGTGCGTTGGTTGCTTAGGTATATTTAAAAAATAATAAACAATATTTAAAATACTTACAATTGCAATATTTCACGTAATAATTCTCGCGCGTGCGACACAAACAACGGTATACGAAATGGCCAGAGATAAATCTATTTACGGTAGATTTGAGCTGCAATCCTTTCTGCCGGGGTTGGGTAACGAACCAGGAAAGCGTCTGTCTCGTAAGACGCTTTCCTACCTACCTACCTACCTCCCTTATCGGACACGTCTGGCTACCTATTCGAAATTTTAGGGATTAATCCTTATTTATTGAAGGATAACACCGACTGGACCGGAAGATTTTATTGATTCGCGGGTGACGAGTTTCGTGGACTGATATTACATATAGGTAGGTCTGGGTACCTACTTTTTTCTTCCTTTCTCGCTGGTTTATATTTACCAAGCGGATCATTTTATTCGGGCAGTCCTGATCTTTTCAATCTGCTTCAAGGATTATTAGCGTACCGATTGTTTCGTTTTTACATACCTTAGTATTTTGTCGTCCTTGGCACTGGATGGGGCTGCACTGGATATAACTGGACGATTGGCAATGAGACGTCAATTTTAGAACAGACCTTTTAAGAAAATATGAACTAAGATCAGATCAAACTTAACAAACCTCTACTAACTAAAATGTGTTTTGTCCCTTTTCCATATACCTAGTTTTCAAAGTGAAAGATAGAGAGAAACAAATATTAACGGCACTTTAGGTAAAACAAAGTTAAGACAAATATTGACAACCATAGAGAATAGGAGAAGAATAATGATGGGTCATCTGCTAAGACATGATCTTTTCCTTAAGACCATTATAGAAGGGAAGATTGAAGGAGAGGAAGAGGAAGGCCAAGAAGAAACTACTTTGAGCAAATAAAAGAGAAGGTTAAGGTCATGCCATATCAGAGAGTGAAGGAGATAGCAGAGGACAGAAACGGCTGGCGATTGCTCCACCGACAAGAGTAGTAAACTCCTAAATAGAAGAAGAAGAGGTAACATATGAATAAGGCGATTTCCTGACTTGGCGGGGCGGGATCATTATGTGACATTTTCTTCTTTGACGCAAACTTACTAACATCGCAAAGATTCTCACTTGATTCTCGCTTGCGCAGTAGTAATATCATACGCAGAAGCGGAGCAGTACCGCCTTCGCATCGTCCTGCTACCGCGCATCCCGCGCCAGTCAGGAAGCACTCATTTAAATGTAGGGACCAGGGACCCGACCACCCCTTCCCAGAAAAAAGCCTTTGAACGGCTTAGTCGTTCAATGAATAGCCCTAACGTCTTGCTAACCCAATCGAAGGGGTAACCCCTTCATTTTGCTTAGAACTAGGAAAGAGGCTACCACCGCTTTTATAAGGGTATCCCTTTCCGACAATTTTAAGCGCTGGTTGCCCATTCAATGAATAGTTTCGGGAAAGGCTAACCATAACGAGTTTAGCGCTTACCCTTTGGAAGATCTTCAGTTTTCTGTGCTGCGTAAGTACTTGCAACTCGCGTAGAGCGGCGTGAATTAATAGTTTCACTTTAGTTTTTAATATTTGGGTAGCCGACGCCGAAGTTTTGTTTTGTTTCGTGTTCGGGCGATTTTTCTACCGTTGTATAGCGGCATTTTTGGTATGTCCTACCATTATTTTTATCACTTTAGACATGTTTTTAAAGTAGTTGCGTATCTTTTGTGCTATTAAATACGTTAATAGATAATCTTGCATCAATAATGCGTAGGAACTTTTTTTAATAATATATATTTTTTCCATGTCCCAGCATTTTATTGCAGATGCAGATTTTTGTATGGTAAGAGTATATGATTTGACTAGCAATAAAGTTTATAGATACATCGATATTTACATCATTGTAATGGTTTTAATTTAAATGTTTAGTGTATAATATTGCTCAAAAAAGTAGCGCTGTAGAGATTCCTATTGAATAACGAATGTTATTCGATGATATTTTGATTAATTCTTCCAAAAAGACAATTTTATTATGGTAAGGCTACATTCTTTTATCCATGCCGTGTTGGTTTTGTTGGTTAGTCAGTATACTAAAAGCTTTCGTTGCAAAAGGAGTTATATTGCAGAGTTTTTGGTTGACTATTTTTAGTTCCATTTAGTGACGGAGTTTTAGAAGGTAATTATCGTATTTTATCGTATTTCTTATATGTGGTGTTATTAATAACATCATTCATTGATATAGAAATAACGTTACTTTTCATAATAAAATAACTTAAATTTTGTATCTCAAGGTACAAGCGTGAAGTTCCACTGAGAAATTTTGTTTCTCATTGGATCGAAAAGTTACTCAGTGTAACGGTAAAGCCGCGTTATAAGTGCATAAAGAAGGATAATAATTAAAATATGAATTCTGTACTAGTTTATTGCAGTGCCATTACAGATGTCTCGCTCTAACACGCGTGAGTTTGCAATTAACCATCCCGCTCTTTAAGGAACTCTGCGCGTAGTTTTCGTAACTATTTATTTTGATCGTTTTTTGGAATACTGGATCACTTATCAAAAATCTATCCGGTTACCAATTGTGTTAGAACAATAAAAAAGCTATCCTTGCTTGTCATGTTTTCGTAATAAACAAGGAACCCTTATAGTTTCGCCATGTCCGTCGAACCGTCCGTCCGGTTCCAGCTTAGCTCAAAAACCGTTAGTACTATAAAGCTGTAATTTGGCACGGGTACTAAATATAAACGGACGAATATAGAACAACATCTTGAAAAACATGTTTTTTTAGGGTACCTTCCCTAGACATCAAGTGTTGGTGAATTTATTTTTGTTTCATTCAAACCGCATCATGTTGGTGCTGTCTAAATATTGTGAGGTTACTCAAACCGTTTTTTGATTCAAGAATCTGTTGGCGTGATATTAAGCTACCAAGTGTTGGTTATTGAAATTTCCTGTTACTGACTGATTACTTTTTTCATGGCGACGTAAGTAGAATTTTCAATGAGCACACGTATTGATACAGTGCGTTACCGGGAAGCAGGTATTAATTTTAAACTGATATTAATATGTTCCATTAGCCATTCTACGTCGACTAGAATTTATACTACGATGGTGGCAAACAAGCGTGCGGTCCACCTGATGGTAAGCCGACACCGTAGCCTATAAACGCTCGCGACTCTAAAGGAGTAACATGCGCATTGCCGACCCTTTATAAAATTTGAGGATTCACTAAGCTTAGGAGTAGCAAAAACCCAAAAACTGCGAAATTAAATTTCCTAATTCCGCACCTTCAATGTACTACGTAACGCACTGCCTAAGAGAACGTCATAGTAAACAGAACACTAAGGGCTGTCATTTGTACTGAGTTGTCAATTTACTTTGCAATACTTTGCTGGCAATTAAAATTTTAATTTAATCGATATCAAATCCCTAGAACTTGTTCCGAGTTAGCACAGGTATGGTCATAACTTCATAAGTAAATGTTACTATGATGCTATCTAAAATGAATAAAATGCATCATAAATTCATAACATAACCCTTCATTAAGTTGATGTTTGAAATGGCAACCATGGTTTTCAATGCAATATTAAACTCGTTTAGGTGATGATTTTACTATTGCGTTTTTCTTGTTACTGAAATCTATGACATCGTTCCTAAGAACAGATCTTCGTATGTCTTATAGTTTCAGACTTCCCATACTGACCGATTTAAATGTTACACCCTATATAATGAAATTATAAGTAAAATGATCACAGCTGAGTAGACATTACTAGTTAACGACTAAAAGCCGAACTTTCATACAATTTCCATTGAGGTAGGTACCTCAGATAATGTTTTTAATTAAGTATTTCAAAAACATAGTAGGTAAATATAAGTTTGCAAACTTTTTAGTCCACATAATGTAACGGGTGACCAACTACGGAACTCTACATTGTGCGTGGCCCGACACGCACTTTACCGGTTTCGTAAAAAAAAGAACATAATTATAACTGACGTTGAAAATTACGAAATAATCAGCACTAAAGTTGATTTTTACGATGATATTAGGATTTATGACAGAGTTATCTAAGGCATTTTTCAATGTTTTCTTCGGTTATTTTACTGTGTTCTTTTTCAGTCTAAATAGTTTTTAGTGTAGTATAATTCTACCTTATTTCTTCACACTGGAAGCTCAAACTTCAATTTCACTACGTTAACTCTTCCATGAAAATGAGCTGCCAAACAAATATAAATATCTGGGTGACCGAGCTTTGCTCGACCTTTTCGAGATGAGACCTACTAGACCTAGCTAGATCGATTGCTCGTCCCCGAAAACCCCCACTTACCAAATTTCATCAAAATCGATAGCGCCGTTTCCGAGATCCCCGAAATAAAGATATATACAAGAATTGCTCGTATTAAAAAAAAATCGTTCGTTCGTTTCGTTATAAAATATCTGGGCGGCCGAGCCGAGCGGCGTTTTCCTGGGCATGAGACCTAGCTAGATCGATTGCTCGTCCTCGAAAACTCCCACATACCACATTTCATCAAAATCGTTAGAGCCGTTTCAGAGATCCCCAAAATAAATAAATATATATACAAGAATTGCTCGTTTAAAGACATAAGATTTGGCAACATTGTGCATTATACGTCATATTGGTATTACTAACATCTCACAAAAAATATTTTTGTGGAATATAATGTTTTTCTTCGTTTATAATGCATGCAAATAGAACCGGTCTATTACATGGCACTTTACTAAAAAAAACATGTACCTTTATCTCGTTTTTTAGGTAAATTATGTTACTTAAATAATAGTGTACGTATACGTACACCTTGTACAAAATGTAACTCAGTGGAAATTAAAATGTCTTTATTTTAAAAGGTTTTGCTATGTATGCAATGTTTTTTGTATTTTGAATATTGTTGTAGTCTATATTCATAATTTAGGGAAAAATATATTCATTACCGTATTTTAAACAACCATTTTATTAATTTCAATTTCGTCACTCAGGGGAACATCGGTATCGGTAGATCGGTACCGAGATTAATACTAACACATTCATCCGATTTTTTTTTTTTTGCTAAATCCAAGCATTAATCCGTGAGTATATCTATATTTTTTAGGTACCTTAATAATTAATTAACATTATAAACCCAGCTAAGTGCTTGTTGCACTCGCACATTTAGGGTTCCGAACCATCCGCAAAATTTCAAAGGAAAAACCTCATTTATCAATATATATATTAGTATTTGTTGGTAAAATAATAAACATTATCACCAAATTTCAAGTTCATAGGTCAACGGGAAGTTAAAAAATTGTTAGGAACAAAATTTTGTGACAATCGACGGACGGACGGATGCGTGAGTGACAGCAATAGGGCTCCGATTAGAGCCTTCGGTTTCGGAACCCTAAAAAGTATTTGCATTAACAGAATCAGCATTGGTTTTTTGAACACTACTTTTTAAATATGTTACAACTGCAGAAAAGTCGGCCCGTTCGATAAATTGCACGCTTCAACTTGTTCCGGCCCTTCGCCATGCCAAAGGAAACCGTATTGCAATGTGATAAGGTATTTTTAAATCGCAACTTAGCGGTATTTCAAAGGCGCCGGCATTTTATGGCACCTGTGCCGACGGCGCCGGCAGTCATCCAGTCGACAAACGTAAATTTGCAATTACTGCTCTTATTGTCATCAGTAAAAGGATGAAAATTGCATAAGCGTGGAAAGGGAAACCCCTTCAAACTGTTGCCTTTTCGAAAGGCTTTTTAAGCGCTTAGTAAAAATATCTGATATTCGTTAACTGAACGGCTTACCCATATTTAAAGCGCTTTAAAAGCCGAATGAATGGGTTTTTTTAGAGCAACGACTTCGGTAAGCGAAGTCTTACTAAAAACCCTTTCAAAAACCCCTTGAAGGGGATACCGTATTAAAAGCGCTTTAAAAGCCAAATGAATGGGTTTGAAGCGCAACGGATTGGGTAAGCAAAGCCTTACTAAAAACCCGTTCAAAAACCCTCGAAGGGGATACCGGGCGGGTCCCTGGTAGGGACGCAGTAAAAAATGCCACCGAGTCGACTGACAGCTGACACTGACATTTGACACTTTTCTCATATCGTACTGCCTCCGCACCGACAAATCAGGAAGTCGCCTTAGGGGGTAACTCTTTTTAACGCTTTTCACTGCAATAGGTATGGTCGTCAATTAAATCGTGGTTGTCCAAGGAAGAGAACTATTAAAGAATTACATTGTATTTGCATTGTTTTGTATACTTTTTATTGTGCCATAGTATGTAAGTCGCATGTGGGCATTTTCACTTTAAAGTACACCCCTACTTTTTTTTTCGGTTTTCGGTGATTTTGGGTATTCTGACTCAGAATCACGAGTACTATCCATTTCCGCGAAGAAAAAAAGTGTCCCGCCAAAAAAAGTCAGTTTTGTGACGCTTTTTTCACACAGTTTATATGGCTCGTCACAAAACTGACACAGAAAATTTGTATGGAAAATCAAGGACATTTTTTTTCTTCATCCGAATCAATAGTACTCGTGATTCTGAGTCAGAATACCCAAAATCACCGAGATCCGAAAAAAAGTAGGGGGTGAACTTTAAAGTGAAAATGCCCATGTATTGTGTATTGTATACAAACTTTGAATAAATGTCTTATTATTATTATTGCAAGCGATTTATAAAATATTCATTTGCTAGAGATATTCAACGGAGCTTTGCACATTTCAAGCAGTTGCAATTAACCTTTAAGTTTCTTCGATTCGAGTGCGCGCAAGTCGATATTGATTGCTATCGCGTAAACTTGGTCTGTAGTACCGCAGAGCGCTTAGCATGTAAGTAAGTAATTCATTTGCATACAGTAAACTAGGATCAACAGAAATCATGGGATGAGTATCCCAATTACTTACCTGGAGCCGTCATAAAGTGGCCTTCTTTTGTGGTTATCTGAAAAACGGATATAAGGCATAATAGAGCCATTCTTTCGGAATATATTCACTTTTTTTTAAATCTTTCTAAAGCCCAAACAATTGACGTGCCACATGTTGACTAACGATTTCTTTTGGCGGCGCGTATCAATGGTTGGTGAGCGCCAGCATTAAACTGGCACGAAATATATGTACTAGACTCAAATAAGAGCTCCCTTGCACAAGTTTTAACTTGACCTGTGTCAGTGAAAAGGTTTTTATTCTCACACAATACAATAAATACTAATTATTGCACAACCTCAACAAAAATAACACAATACAGTACATAATGACAATTAGCAGAGGCAAATAGCAGGCAGGCAATAGTGCGCAAGCTGAATCTATCTACGTCAAGAGCGCAACAACAAACGCTACAAGTGCACCAATACACCGATCACTCATGAAGGCGCACTCTTTTGTGTCAATTCGAATATTGTCGCGCGTCGTGAGCTCCTAGAACGCCTTCGACGTCAGCAATACAGCGCCCTGTGGGAGACAACGCTGCAAATTGAAAACTGAACGAGTTACCAAAGACGGGTGCGGTTCTAGTTGTAGCGTATTAAGCGGCAACTACACTTCGTCGTTCGCCGCATGCTGCATGCGGCGACCGCAAATGTGTAAAGAACACGTTAGTCGACCGCATTCGGCGATCGACAGCTGCCAAGTCGCCGTAGTAGGCGGACAGACTAGTGTAACTGCAACTTTCCTGTTTTTGTTTATTTTTATTTTCGCTTTCTTATTTGTTAGTTGTTTTGTCCCGAATAAATATTTCTTATTTCTTATTTCTTATTTCTTTGTAAAGACGACGTTCGTTGGCCTAAGTAGTTTAAAATGAATTCGGCGACCGCATTAGGTGAACGACGAAGTGTAATTGCCGCACTAGGCTAGCAAAGCCCTGTTTACAATTTGCATGAACTTGGAGGCGAGTTCCATTACATTTCGGGGCTGCGCGCAGCGCGCAACCCTGCAATACAAAATCCCACGCATATTCTTGCAAATAATTGTAAATCATCATCAGACAGTGTAAATGGGCCTTAAAGAGTGCCAGGTGGTTGCGGCAGCTAGGACATCTACATAAGTACTTACGTTGGTGACCATTATGATCACTTTAAAGGTTGCCGCACACATAAAGGCTCGGCATGCGGCATGCTGATCCGCCGGCGATAGCTTGCTTGACCTTAGGTGGTTCCGAGCTGGGGCGTTGCCGTTACGGAGTGGATAAGTGTGCGTTGCAGTATGAGGTTTTTAACAAAGGAAACTGACCGGCGCGAGCTGGGGCGGTGCCGGTCGGGTGCCGAGCCTTTATATCTGCGACAACCTTTAGGTTAAGTAGCGATGTGTTTGTGGTACAAGACTTACATATTAAAAGTACGTTCATATCATGCCAAGATGAAGCAGGAAATGGATGCTTTTAGTTACATGATTTGTCATAAAGAAAACATGAAAGACTGTACGGTAGGTACCATATAAATATGGACCTAGTTGCCTGATCAAATAAAAATAAAAACAGAAAAAAGAACGCTGGATGCTGTTGGGTGGCCTATACTTTTGACCATATAATATTTGCGTCGTCATATTACGCTTATGTTTATGTCACTTTAGAGAAACTGATTATTATTTTAAATTAACCCGCTATAACTATTACTCCGCCCCACACGGCACCTATGGGGGGAAATTGCAACTCTTCTATCGAAGTCCTCTGATACTGCATGCAAGAGCAGCGGATACAAGATACGCTACTTGGCGGATTCTATATCCGATTTTCAGATATATCTCTCATGACAGATACAGAAGTTTATGTTAGTCTCTTTATTTTGATAGGTACTACATACCTACACCCAATCCAAAAGTTATGTCTATTTTTAAAGTTGAGATAAATACACATTTTAGGTTAAATTGACACTCCCGCGCCTCCAACAATTAATTCCTTCAAGCTTTTAGTATAAGTCAACACTTGCGCATGAAAAACCCCAATGAAACGGGGAAGCATTGGAACCTTGTGGGTATCACTATGAAGAAATGCCTTATGGTTAACGAAAAAATATTTAATCCAAGAATAGAAGAAACTACCTATACCAAAAGATTCACTACTAATGATTGCTAATGCTAACAGGGATAAAAAATGTTATGCTCCGGAAAAACATTGTCACTAGTAATTTGTTTTCCATTTAATAAAGCTTTTTGAATTTACGTAATTTTTAACAAATTGAAATTCCCAATAATCCATTATTCATACCAGAAAGATATTGTTTTAACGGCGTCAAACCTAGTTAGGCGACTTCCTGACTTGGCGGGGCGGGATCGATATGTGACATTTTCTTCTTTGACGTAAACTTACTGACGTCGCAAAGATTCCCACTTGACAGAATACTGTCAGTATTACATTTGCGCAGTATTAATATTATGTGCAGAAGCGGACCAGTACTGCCTTCGCATCGTCCCGCTTCCGCGCATCCCGCGCCAGTCAGGAAGCATTAAATGTAGGGGCGCTGTAAAAAGTAGTATCTACTGAGTGGACTGACAGTTTTTTCATATCGTACCGCCTCCGCACCGATAAATCAGGAAGTCGCCTTAATGGGTCAGGGGTATCATTGTTTTCGAGTTCACGCTCACTCAAACTGTTAGGGGAATGAAGTTGTTCGACCGATGAAATTTATCATTTCCCAACTTCACAGTTTTACCCAGTAAATTGTACGCCCGGGAGAGCTGACCCTTCCCTTTGTAAACAAATCCCAAATCGTTAATAAATTCAAAACCTTTTATAGCATCTCCTTTAAAATACTTTTGAAGGAAGTAAATTCTTTGTCTTTAAAAATATTAATTTCATTTTATAAAAGGACGTGGCAAACAAACATAAGGTTAGTTTAATGATAAGCACTTACCCAACTATTTTTTGTTTTTAGATTCATTTTATCGATAGTTATATAAACAAATACAGATCCCTTTACTACCGCCACAGAGCGCATCCGCGGGAGTAGCAATGTTACCACGTAAATATTCCTTCCTGCAGAATGCTTTAGTACCTCTCTGTAATATTACTACAGAGCTACGGACCCCGCTATTTTTAGGGTTCCGTACCCAAAGGGTAAAACGGGACAAATACTAAAAAACAGAATAAAATACCTAAATAGGTATTTAAGAGGGCTCCCATACAACAGACATGATTTTTTGCCGTTTTTATAGATAATGCTACGGAACCCTTCTTGCGCGAACTAGTCCGACTCGCACTTGGCCGGTTTTTAAGAAACGTGTGTTGATTTGAACAAGCATACTGAACAATGCAGGTGAACTTTTGAACTTTGAAAATGGAAGGTGAATTTCTCGGTCCCTTGACACAAAGTGCACAGGCGACATAGGTAGCTCGCTAAAACCTGTACCGAATTTGCTTTATTGGCGCAGAATTCGAAATGTTTCGCCTTTGTACTTACCCACAGCGAGGTGCATGTACGAGACTGGTGGGCGTGGGAACTGCTTACCATCAGGTAAACCATATGTTTGTTAGCAACCGTGGTGGTGCAAAAATATTACACAATGCAGGCCCATGTACAATTGTACATATAGGTTGATTAAGGGTATAGTTTTGTGAAATGTTAAATGTCAAGTATTAGTCCAGTAACCTTGTCGCCTGAAAGTACGGGGTAGTTGCCTCAAATCTGGTAGTTCAGATTTTTTACAAACTTGTTTATGATGTTGGCCCAATGAATACCTACCTAATCTAAGTTTGTGACCTCGAGCGCCGAACGCAACTTTGTCGAAAATTGAAATTATATATTTTTTCGAACATCGCAAACTTGTAATGGATTTATCTCGAAAATTTGTAGTTCTACAGAGACAATTCTAGTCACATATGAAAAAACTTCCAAAGAAAGAACTGGTCATTTCGGGTTAATAATCGTTTTTTGAGTTTATGACAAAGTTGCACTCGGCGCTCCAGGTCACAAACTTAGATTAGGTACTAATTTTGCCAACATCATAAACAAGTTTGCAAAACATCAGAACTACCGGATTTGACGCATGCTCTGGTGAATAGAATTACTATAATTATATCATCAAGTTTCTTCAAGTTTTTTGAAAACTTACTGGTACTCTTATCTGGTAGTCTTTATTACAAAGGAATAAGAACTTTCGACATCTTCATATGTCAAGCTACATTTGATGCTGACTGTACCTACAAGCCGAGGTTGCATCCACGACCCCCGGTTTGAAAGTCTCGTGCCTTATAGCTCGGCTACAGTGGTTTTAGTACTAGTAAACACTTAATCAGGTCCGGGTGGTACGTTTAACTAAACTCGCAATAATTAGAGGTTAGTGCGACCGCAACCGCGGCTGGTCTGTTTAGTGGTCACCGGGATTCTAGTCAATTGGCCGGTTTTCGGTTAGCCGCTAGTTTTGAGGTCAAGATTTTACTTAGCTCTGTGGGCTGTAAATAAATATTTATATCTCATCAAAACATATATATTTATATCATTTTTTCACATTAATGTGAAAAAATTCCAAGTGCGGTCTCGCTAATAAAAGAAGTGAGAGCCAAGGTTTTTTTCAAAACGCGTTAGATAACAGCTCCTGGCATGTAGTAGCGTTATTCAATTGCTTAAAATGATTTATTACGATTTTGCTACTCAATGTGACTTGGCGAGTTTTTTCCTTTATTAAATTTCGTTAAGTAGGTACTTGATTGATTCGAACGTAAAGTTAATCGCTTTCTTTACTACACTAAATTGCACTGATAAACAATTATTAAAATTCGTGACAAAGTTATCAAATAAAGACAAAATCTGATATTTCTGACGACCCGAAACGATATTTCTGGCAACTTAAAATATTTGCAAAGTACGAAAAAATACAGTATTTTAGTATCGTAAAATACGAGAAAGTGTCAATATGTAGCCTTTAGAAGTGGTATTGGATTGCACTAGGATGTCGATATCAGGTCCCCGGATATTGCCCGGCTCGCGGTGAGCAAACGCTCGGCACCATTATTGACATGCTATAAAATGTTGCAACTTTTTTCTGAAATATTTGATTTTTAAAGTTTAGAAATACAACTCAGTTTATACAAAATACTGGTGAAATATTTCGCTGTCGGTGATTGTGAACAATATAAAAGGGAAATCAGGGTTTTATCATAAGAGCTGTCTTATCTCTTTTATTTTATTGTTAAAACCTTCAGTATTCCGCACACGATTCTATTTTCGTAATGTTTCTCGTCTATCTTCGTTTTAGATAATGTTGTCGATAATTTATTTGTTTTATAAATTAGATAACAGTTATTAGGTATTATTCAATCAGTTTTAATCGTTTTATGAGTAAGTAACAATCGCGGAAAGCGAAGCTAATTATGAAGTTAACAATCTTAAGGTTAAGGTAAGTAGACTTAAAGTAATATAATTGCGGTTAAAGCGAGTTAAATGCCAGAGCGGATATGACACTTGCTTGTTTTGTCTTAAAGGGTTCGGAAGTTTCTCCGTTAATTCAGTATAATTATAAGTGTCTACTAGTGTATTGATTACGATCAGTACAAAGTATCAACAGGTTGGATTTATTACTGGCAAACATAATGAGGCTTTAGGGCCCTTAGATTACTGCACAACTGCGAAACAAACCACACAGTCGGAGTCGGAAAAAAAACCTGAGGTTATATTATAGTTATAATTGTACGATTAAACAACACGTTTAAATGTATCTGACAGAAGTTTAAATTCAAAAAAATGTTTGTTACTGTTATTGTATTTCATAAAAAAACAGGTAAAGTAGGTTCAGGTATAACATGTCCGGGCGGAATTATTTTATTAAAATATAAAATAAGAAACTTTGCTGGCAGTTTTAGATTGCACAAATGGAATTGTCGCACTGAAGCTTTATCGAATGAAATTTATTTCATCTATTTGTCTTGGATACGTTCCTCTATCAGACCAATATCTGCGATCGTACTTTCCAGCAGTCTGACCTTGTAATTTGAAGTTGAAAGCTGAAATACCAAAGAATAATACTAACCAAAATGCTCTAACTACCCAATAACTCCCTACCAAGTGTCTACATCGTGTCTACCTGTCTAGTTAGTATTCTTTTTTCTTTTATTTATAGGTGCCTGCTGTTCTCTAATACTGGTTGCAATATGGAGTCCCAATTTTGGAACGATTTAAAAAAATCGAATTCAAATTAAATAATTAATCGTGTTTTAGTTCCCTCACCTAAATAAGTACCATATCCACTTAGATGAAAGGTACCATGTTCAATATGTCCATCAAATAATTAAACTTGCTATTTGTTACATTATACTGAGTCATCGCCGAGCCGGATCCAAAAAAGGTCCCAGTAAATGTTCTCCATAGCCATTTCACAGTTCAATATTTTATAGGTACCGTCAAAGAAACGGAAACACACACACATTTTGATGGTTCTGTAGCCAAAATGGCAAAAACAGACCCCTTAGCGTAGAGTTGCGTCATGTCCGTCCGTCGGTCTGGCAGTCCGTATGTTCGTATTTTCATTCCCAGTCCCAGTCCTTTTTTATTTCATAGTATAATTATGGTAGTAATTTGGACTATTAGTCGTAGGTACGGTGCCCTTGATTGTGTGTAGTCCGATTCGAACTTGGCACATTTGTTGTAGTTTAGATTGCACGTATATTTAGTAGGTAGGTACTTCAATTTTAATTGTAATTGGTACGAGATTAACTAAGCGCAATGTCGAGGAATTTGTTAGACCAAACCGAAAAAAATAATTACGTACGCTGTCAGAATTCTAAAAATAGGCATTAATATTGCAGAACATAGCTTGAATGAGTGCAACTTCAAAGGTGCCCACGCTTTTAAAAACAAGGTGGCCGCGCCTCTTATAATATGTTGTATGTATACGGGAATACTTGGCACCCACGCGACCTTTTGTACACTTTTAAGACATAAAGTTATATTGACGTCATTAGTGAAAGACAGGTTGCTGGATTTGTTATTTTAGTAATTTTCTGACAAAGTAACATAACGACTAAAAAAATCTCCTTTTAACGTATAGGTACATTCTAATCTCATTTAAAGGCGTACATGGAATTTATTTACTATCGCACAAATAAAGTACTAATCATGCCTCAGGGGCTTCTTTGCCAGTCAACCATAGGTACAAAAAGAAACTTGCAAAAAGAAGTACATCAAAGTTTGATTATACATTTGAGTGTTTTCTGGTTTGGTTGTGTTGTGTTACTACTATTACTTACCTATTTTGTATCATTTAGAGTTTACTTATACTAATTACAGTATTGGATGTCGATTAACCATAAATCAACATTTGGTGCTCTATTAATTACGCAAATAAGTACGTAGGTAACTTATGCCATCAAAGTTTAGATATACCTACACTTCTAAGATTTTTTGTTTGACACAGCCTTTAAGGCTAAATGCTACTAGCGTTCCATTCAAATTACTCATACTGATACTCATTTATTCGTAAAATATAAAAAATACATGTCATCTTATTGAAATCAATTAGGTTTTAGATGGTCGCGCATGTTTTCTACACGTGTTTAACCGAAAGTCAGGTCCAATTTCAATTGCCGATTTCGGTACAATCGAATCTCGCGTTGCTGCGAGTAGACAATGCAACTAATCTCGGTTGTTATTTGCCAGTTCTATACAGTGTTGATGAGTGACACAGTAAAGTTAACGTGCAAACTAGGTGTAGGTCTACTGTTTAATTAAGAAGAACGTAAAAGTGGAAACCTCAAAATGGACCTCACGATTCTTATCTGCATTATCTGAGATGAGTTAGGACACGCAATTTCCATTGCTTTTTATTAGAATGTATACTTATGTTTAAGGTATACCAATCAATTTTGTTGTTTATTGTAATAGGTATTTGGTTCCACAAAGCGGGGCAATATAGTCGGTGGGCTGGCGTGTTGCCAGAAGCTTTTTCGTTTAAAACTCGTTGGTGTGGCGTTACACAATAGCATGTTTTTGTTAAAGTACATAACTACCTATATTTGTTGGGTTTAAGTTTTATCCCCACATTACGTACCTGTTATCAGCTTTTGCCCGAAACTTCGTCCGCATAGATGCCCAGGCCCCTATTTCTCCAACTTGACAATTGTCAACTGACAATGACAATTCAATGTAAGTACACTTCTGAGTCATCACGTAAAGATGGTCGCAGGATAGCATCGATACTTACCGGCCCGGCAATGTAAACCGAATTGTCATTGTAAGGTGACAATTTTCAAGTTGGTGAAATAGGGGCCAGCTAGGCAGGAGTCGAAAACCAAATTATAAAAAAAAAACCTTTATGTACTCCAATGTGTACTAGAAACACCTAAAATTGCAACAGCATTTTATCCTCCTTTTATATGAAACGTGGCACGCCATGTGTCTAAAAGTTTCTTTTAATTACTTGCTAAGGAACATAATACCTTGTTACACTTCACTGTTTTAAAAGTTTGACGTTTACCGAGCGGATATTATTCCTTCCTCTACGGTACGTAAATTGCTACTTTGCTGTGTACCTGCTCAAAATATACACCTCATATACATAAATTATAACAGATGCAGGCAACGCGGTTAGTAAGTACTAGCGATCTGCCCCAGCTTCGTGCGGGTAGTCCAGTTTTTAATTTATTATCTCTACATAGGTCATATATTAATATAACCGAAATTTCTAGTCACTTCGAATATATTACTCAGGATAAATTTTCAAAAACGCTAAATTGAAAGGGTGAAAAATGTATAAGAAAGCTGAAATTAGTTTTTTTTATATATTTAATGCTAGGTCTAAAAAGAAAGTCTCAAGTTGCTCGTTTAAAAAAATGCTGCCCATATTTTCAATGTTCTTTTCACCCCAGAGGGTGAATTTCCGAAAACACTGAAATAAGTTTTCTTATAACGTAATGGTCTACTAAAAGTCTAGGTCTGTAAAAGCAGTTTAAAGTTATACTTGTTTTAAAAAAATTGCTCTCCATACGAACTTTCAATCCGTTTTTCACCCTTTCTAAGGGCTGATTTCGTAAAACGTGTTTTCTTTCATTTTAACGCTAAGTCTATTAAAGAAGTTTTAAGTTAAGATAATTTTGTTCTCTACACAAAATGAACACCCCCTTTCAACCCCTTCAGAAGTAGAATTTCCAAAAACGCTGAAATTGGTTTTCTTACAATGTAATGTTAGGCCTATTTTCAAGTAACTCGTTAAAAAAATTGCTCCCCTTTAAAACATTCAAGCCCTTTTTCACGAGGGCGAATTTCGAAAGTGATATTTCCGCTTAATTTCATGATTATTTTTCACATAGTTTTTGTTTAGTGTTCTAATGTTCTTCTTCCTCTCCTGTCGATTTTTTCTTTCTCTGGATAAAATTAATGTTATACCTGAAATTAAAACATTCAAATTATTTCAAGTGTCATATTAATTTTTTATCTAAGAGCCTTATTAGCATTTCGAAACCACTCCTCCTTCCAATATAGTTGGGATGTGAAAGAGATGAAAACTGAATATAGTCACCAACACAGGCCGATCGGGGTTTGTGTTTGTTTACGTTTTCCGCACCTGAAGTACTATACGTCTTCGATCCCTGTAACAGCCAAATACACACTGAGCGAAAAAACTACAAAGTTTTTGTGAATCCGAGGACAACAAAATTATATACCTACTAACGGTTACAAACCGTTTTTAATATAATACAAATGAGTTTATAATAACAAGGACAAATTTTTTGGTATTAGTAAATAACTACTTTTATTACAAACTGGTTTGTAAACGTTAGTATATAATTTACTTGTCCTCGGATTCACAAAAACTTAGTATTTTTTTTCGCTCAGTGCGGACTTAGTTTAGCAAATAGGCTAGAGTGATTGGTTAGAGGAATTCAAAGTAAACTAGGATGGATCAAATTACATACTGATATTATAAATGATACATACCTGATATAGTGTCATCCGCGAAGGCGCGCCTCACAGCCCAATTCGTACAGTGAGCATTAAAAGTAGGTTGGCATATGAAAGAGCTCAAAAGTACCTATCCTCTTGTAAATAAAAACTTTTGGCGTTTTCATGTGCCAAGCTACTTTTGATGCACACTGTACAATTGCGCATCAATAAGTATGAAATTCGCAGGGGCGCATCGTCGTGAATGACACGCACTATTCTGATATTCTAAATACGAATCTTTGATTGTCTGTTCTAGTTACCATGTGCTGATTAAAATTAACTTTATTCTTCCCTGGTCACACTGTTTGCATCCGCAACGTTAACATTGTTCAACGAAATTCACGGGCGTTTCAATTTAAACTGAAGTTACTTCAAATTAAATTCGACCAGACAACAGTGCCTGCAGAATTGCTTCGAATTCTTGTGTACCTTCACACAATTCATGGGAAAAAGAGTAAGTGCATACAGTCTGTTTACTAACGCAAAATAAAATAAAAATTCATATATTTTATCTCTAGGTTTAATTAAATTTAAGCAATATGCTTTGCAATTAAATTAAGTTATAATTCTAGTCTGTATTTTAGTTTCATATACGAGTAAAAGTTCCTGTAAGTTTAGTATTTGACCTGCTATGCGATTCACTAAGCACCTGTAGGTAAGCTCACCCCTCACCCGTTTTTAGGGCTCCGTAGTAAACAAGAAACCCTTATAGTTGCGCCATGTCCTTCCGTCCGTCAGTCCGTCCGTCCGTCCGTCCGTCCGTCTGTCCCCCTCCCCCGCTTTTCTCAGTAACCGTAAGTATTAGAAAACTGTAATTTGGCATGAGTATACATATCAATGACGCCGACAAAATGGTAGAATAAAATCATTAAATTTTTTTTTTACGGTACCTCCCCCCTACCATGTAAAGTGGTTGTGCAATTTCTTTTCTTCCAAACCCCATCGCGTGGGTTGTCGTTGGATAGCTTTTTCAAAAATATTATATGGACTTTTTCAAAAATATTCTTGAATTAAAAAATGCTTTTAGAAAAAGCATTTTTTAATTCAAGAATTCTGTCAAAAACATAGTAAATATAAGTTCGCAAACTTTTTATTCCACATAATGTAATGAGTGGACCAGGGATCGGATACCGGTATTATTTTCAAACCGGTTTCGGCCATTGACCCCAAACCGAAATGAATAGCGTTTGTGGTTTCGTTCTTGTTTCTGGTTTTCGGCACTCAAAACCGGTTAGTGAAGGAACTGTTCTGGGCCCAATTTCGTTTCCGTGGAACGAAATTAACCGGTTTTCGACGGAGACAACCAGTCTTAACTCGAATTTTTGACAGAGGCCGCCAAGGGTTACTATTATCCGCAGCGGGAGTGCGCTTACAATTTATTTAAAAGCTAATTTATAATTTGATATTAAATTTTACCACTAGACCTGATGTCGAGGGTCTGATGATGCAGCCGGAAGAGAGCCACTGGAACTGCCTAACGGAAAGTGATAAAGTAGTCGAGCTAGGGCTTGTTTGTTTTGTTGTCTTGAGTACTTACCACTGATCCTGATGTCGAGGGTCTGATGATGCAGCCGGAAGAGAGGCACTGGAACTGCCTAACGGAAAGTGATAAAGTAGTCGAGTTTGGGCTTGTTTGTTTTGTTGTCTTGAGTACTTACCAATGGACCTGATGTCGAGGGTCTGATGATGTAGTCGGAAAAGAGGTACTGGAGCTGCCTAACGGAAAGTGCTACGATAGTCGAGTTTGGGCTTGTTTGTTTTGTTGTCTTGAGTACTTACCAATGGACCTGATGTCGAGGGTCTGATGATGTAGTCGGAAAAGAGGTACTGGAACTGCCTAACGGAAAGTGCTACGATAGTCGAGTTTGGGCTTGTTTGTTTTGTTGTCTTGAGTACTTACCACTGAACCTGATGTCGAGGGTCTGATGATGCAGCCGGAAGAGAGGCACTGGAACTGTCTAACGGAAAGTGATAAAGTAGTCGAGTTTGGGCTTGTTTGTTTTGTTGTCTTGAGTACTTACCAATGAACCTGATGTCGAGGGTCTGATGATGCAGCCAGAAGAGAGCCACTGGAACTGCCTAACGGAAAGTGATAAAGTAGTCGAGTTAGGGCTTGTTTGTTTTGTTGTCTTGAGTACTTACCACTGGACCTGATGTCGAGGGTCTGATGATGCAGCCGGAAGAGAGCCACTAGAACTGCCTAACGAAAAGTGATAAAGTAGTCAAGTTTGGACTTGTTTGTTTTGTTGTCTTGAGTACTTACCACTGGATCTGACGTCGAGGGTCTGATGATGCAGCCGGAAGAGAGGCACTGGAACTGCCTAACGGAAAGTGATAAAGTAGTCGAGTTTGGGCTTGTTTGTTTTGTTGTCTTGAGTACTTACCAATGAACCTGATGTCGAGGGTCTGATGATGTAGTCGGAAAAGAGGTACTGGAACTGCCTAACGGAAAGTGCTACGATAGTCGAGTTTGGGCTTGTTTGTTTTGTTGTCTTGAGGTCTTACCACTAGACCTGATATCGAGGGTCTGATGATGCAGCCGGAAGAGAGGCACTGGAACTGTCTAACGGAAAGTGATAAAGTCGTCGAGTTTGGGCTTGTTTGTTTTGTTGTCTTGAGAACTTACCAATGGACCTGATGTCGAGGGTCTGATGATGCAGCCAGAAGAGAGCCACTGGAACTGCCTAACGGAAAGTGATAAAGTAGTCGAGTTAGGGCTTGTTTGTTTTGTTGTCTTGAGTACTTACCACTGGACCTGATGTCGAGGGTCTGATGATGCAGCCGGAAGAGAGCCACTAGAACTGCCTAACGAAAAGTGATAAAGTAGTCAAGTTTGGGCTTGTTTGTTTTGTTGTCTTGAGAACTTACCAATGGACCTGATGTCGAGGGTCTGATGATGCAGCCAGAAGAGAGCCACTGGAACTGCCTAACGGAAAGTGATAAAGTAGTCGAGTTTGGGCTTGATTGTTTTGTTGTCTTGAGTACTTACCAATGGACCTGATGTCGAGGGTCTGATGATGCAGCCAGAAGAGAGCCACTGGAACTGCCTAACGGAAAGTGATAAAGTAGTCGAGTTAGGGCTTGTTTGTTTTGTTGTCTTGAGTACTTACCACTGGACCTGATGTCGTGGGTCTGATGATGCAGCCGGAAGAGAGCCACTAGAACTGCCTAACGAAAAGTTAAAGTAGTCAAGTTTGGGCTTGTTTGTTTTGTTGTCTTGAGTACTTACCACTGGATCTGATGTCGAGGGTCTGATGATGCAGCCGGAAGAGAGGCACTGGAACTGCCTAACGGAAAGTGATAAAGTAGTCGAGTTTGGGCTTGTTTGTTTTGTTATCTTGAGCACTTACCACTGGACCTGATGTTGAGGGTCTGATGATGCAGCCGGAAGACAGCCACTGGAACTGCCTAACGGAAAGTGCTACGATAGTCGAGTTTGGGCTTGTTTGTTTTGTTGTCTTGAGTACTTACCACTAGACCTGATATCGAGGGTCTGATGATGCAGCCGGAAGAGAGGCACTGGAACTGTCTAACGGAAAGTGATAAAGTAGTCGAGTTTGGGCTTGTTTGTTTTGTTGTCTTAAGTACTTACCAATGGACCTGATGTCGAGGGTCTGATGATGCAGCCAGAAGAGAGCCACTGGAACTGCCTAACGGAAAGTGATAAAGTAGTCGAGTTAGGGCTTGTTTGTTTTGTTGTCTTGAGTACTTACCACTGGACCTGATGTCGAGGGTCTGATGATGCAGCCGGAAGAGAGCCACTAGAACTGCCTAACGAAAAGTGATAAAGTAGTCAAGTTTGGGCTTGTTTGTTTTGTTGTCTTGAGTACTTACCACTGGATCTGATGTCGAGGGTCTGATGATGCAGCCAGAAGAGAGGCACTGGAACTGCCTAACGGAAAGTGATAAAGTAGTCGAGTTTGGGCTTGTTTGTTTTGTTGTCTTGAGTACTTACCAATGGACCTGATGTCGAGGGTCTGATGATGTAGTCGGAAAAGAGGTACTGGAACTGCCTAACGGAAAGTGCTATGATAGTCGAGTTTGGGCTTGTTTGTTCTGTTGTCTTGAGTGCTTACCACTAGACCTGATATCGAGGGTCTGATGATGCAGCCGGAAGAGAGGCACTGGAACTGTCTAACGGAAAGAGATAAAGTAGTCGAGTTTGGGCTTGTTTATTTTGTTGTCTTGAGTACTTAGCACTAGACCTGATGTCGAGCGTCTGATGATGCAGCCGGAAGAGAGCCACCGGAACTGCCAAACGGACGGAACGGACTACTTTATCCCTTACCGTTAGGCAGTTCCAGTGGCTGTCTTCCGGCTGCATCATCAGACCCTCAACATCAGGTCCAGTGGTAAGTGCTCAAGATAACAAAACAAACAAGCCCAAACTCGACTACCGTAGCACTTTCCGTTTGGCAGTTCCGGTGGCTCTCTTCCGGCTGCATCATGAGACCCTCGACATCAGGTCTAGTGCTAAGTACTCAAGACAACAAAACAAACAAGCCCATACTCGACTACTTTATCACTTTCCGTTAGGCAGTTCCAGTGGCTCACTTCCGGCTGCATCATCAGACCCTCAACATCAGGTCCAGTGATAAGTACTCAAGATAACAAATCAAACAAGCCCAAACTCGACTACTTTATTACTTTCCGTTAGGCAGTTCCAGTGGCTCACTGCCGGCTGCATCATCAGACCCTCAACATCAGGTCCAGTGATAAGTACTCAAGATAACAAATCAAACAAGCCCAAACTCGACTACTTTATCACATTCCGTTAGGTAGTTCGAGTGGCTGTCTTCCGGCTGCATCAGCAGACCCTCGACATCAGGTCTAGTGGTAAGTACTCAAGACAACAAAACAAACAAGCCCAAACTCGACCCCTTTATCACTTTCCGTTAGGCAGTTCCAGTGCCTCTCTTCCGGTTGCATCATCAGACCCTCAACATCAGATCCAGTGGTAAGTACTCAAGACAAAAAAACAAACAGGCCCAAATTCCACTCCTTTATCACTTTCCGTTAGGAAGTTCCAGTGGCTCTTTTCCGGCTGCATCATCAGACCCTCGACATCAGGTCCAGTGGTAAGTACTCAAGGCAACAAAACAAACAAGCCCAAACTTGACTACTTTATTACTTTCCGTTAGGCAGTTCCAGTGCCTCTCTTCGGGCTGCATCATCAGACCCTCGACATCGGTCCAGTGGTAAGTACTCAAGACAACAAAACAAACAAGCCCAAACTCGACTACTTTATTACTTTCCGTTAGGCAGTTCCAGTGCCTCTCTTCCGGCTGCATCATCAGACCCTCGACATCAGGTCCAGTGGTAAGTACTCAAGACAACAAAACAAACAAGCCCAAACTCGACTACTTTATCACTTTCCGTTTGGCAGTTCTAGTGGCTCTCTTCCGGCTGCATCATCAGACCCTCGACATCAGGTCCAGTGGTAAGTACTCAAGACAACAAAACAAACAAGCTCAAACTCGATTACTTTATCACTTTCCGTTTGGCAGTTCCAGTGCCTCTCTTCCGGCAGCATCATCAGACCCTCGACATCGGTCCAGTGGTAAGTACTCAAGACAATAAAACAAACAAGCCCAAACTCGACTACTTTATCACTTTCCGTTAGGCAGTTCCAGTGACTCGCTTCCGGCTGCATCATCAGACCCTCGACATCAGGTCCAGTGGTAAGTACTCAAGACAACAAAACAAACAAGCCCAAACTCGACTACTTTATCACTTTCCGTTAGGCAGTTCCAGTGACTTTCTTCCGGCTGCATCATCAGACCCTCGAAATCAGGTCCAGTGGTAAGTACTCAAGACAACAAAACAAATAAGCCCAAACTCGACTACTTTATCACTTTACGTTAGGCAGTTCCAGTGCCTCTCTTCCGGCTGCATCATCAGACCCTCGACATCAGGTCCAGTGGTAAGTACTCAAGACAACACAACAAACGAGCCCAATCTCGACTACCGTAACACTTTCCGTTAGGAAGTTCCAGTGGCTGTCTTCCGTTCCGGCGGCATCATATAAATTAGCTTATAGTGATAGTGTACCAATATAATTTGAATAACTCAATAAAGAAAAAAATAAATAAATAAATTAGCTTCTAATCTAAATATTATAAGCACACACGCGCCGCGGGGCCCGCGGGTGATGGTATTACCTGACGACAACGCCTTCAAAAGTGAGAAAGTGACAGTCGTGACATTTTAAACCGGTTTAATAAAGTTCCACGGAACGTTAAAATTCCGTTCTCCTAGAATACTGATAACCGAAATAATTCGTTCTTTCACTAACAGGTATTTTGATAAACCGGTATTATGTAAGAACGAAATCAAACCGGTTTAGGAACAAAATAATACCGGTATTTGGAAACCGGTTCCGATCCCTGGAGTGGACAACTACGGAACGGAACCTACATTGTGCGTGGCCCGACACGCACCGCACTTGGCCGGTTTTATACGATAAATTTTCCATATAATAACGGGTGAGCTGAGTGGTGGCAGGTGAGGACGACTCGGTTTGTGAATAACAACCCTGTAACGCACGTTTTACATCAGCTTCACCCTCTGCTCCGAACGAAGTGTCTCCGATTCAGCATTCAAGGAAAGAGTAAAGTTGCTTTCGTATGTTCTACACAGGTCGCGTTAGGCGACTTCCTGATTTGTCGGTGCGGAGGCAGTACGATATGAGAAAAGTGTCAAAAGTCAGTGTCAGTCAGCTGTCAGTCGACTCGGTACCGTCTTTTACTGCGCCCCTACATTTAAATGAGTGCTTCCTGACTGGCGCGGGATGCGCGGTAGCGGGATGATGCGAAGGCAGTACTGCTCCGCTTCTGCGCATGATATTACTACTGCGCAAAAGTAATACTGACAGTTTTCCGTCATGTGAGAATCTTTGCGCCGCTTCACTTCGTAGAAGATTGCTTCAATTAGGCAAAACCTCTGAAAAATCCTAATCGATTGTCAATTTGTCATGACGCCTACCTAACACTAAATCCCAACTAAATCTAGAAGCAAATGCCGCATGTGAGCAAATGATGTTATAATTTAAACATGGATTTATTGGCTGCGAGAGGTAGGAGTGACGTGACCCTGAGGCCAGAGCCTCGAGGGCGACTGCTTGATGTCTTCTAAACGTCTTCTATTTATATTGATTCATTTCAAAATCGGAACATCGATGACGCTGTACAGCCAGCATTGTAGAGGTTAAGCATGCAACCTCTACACTACCCAGTCAAAAAAAATGGTTCAATCGAAGCCTAGTCATCCCAGTAGGACATAGGGCAGTTTTCCAGAAAGGAGTTGAATGGGTGATGGAAGTTTAGATAGAGGTAAGGTATAAACGAGTCCCACGCAAACGGGTCATTATTCGGGTGTTTGTTCCAAATCACTTTCGTGGTCACTATTTTGTTGACATTGGATAAAGATTTCAATGCCGTTCTCAGTTATCTGATAAAAGTACGGGACATCTACTCGTACCACCTAACTCATATATACCACGAAAATCTACAGCCAATTCGTCAAAAATGTGTCTACGAAAGTGAGGCGGTTGGAACGCGCGAATAATGACCCAAACACAGTAGCTGGCAGAAGTTAATAGTGTGCGAAATAAAAAAAGTGATTTAGTTTCATGTAAACACGGCTTTATCGTCACTCCAATGGTAGAGACAAACGGTTATGCAAGCAATTCAGCCAGTGTCTGAAATTCTTGTAAATGAAGTGGGAAAGTTTCAAGTACCTGCTTACTCCTAAAAAGTAATTTAGCGCCGCGCCGCTCCTTTCGTCAAAATGTAAATGGCTATTATAAAAGTTTTTAAAAATCTGTCCTAACTCTTCCTTAGTTTGTGTTGGTAACAACATTTTAAGCTAGTAAAGAAAATATTTCGTCAAATTATATTTATTTTAACTATCGCGACAAAACTTAGATAGTTATCAAAAACTGAAATATTTTAGCTTCTTAGTAATCACTTTTTGATTTCAATTGCTACTGAAATATTTTCTTTCATCTTTTGTACTTTTACATTTATTTGACATAATTTAAGTTGACATTTTCAACGGTAACCAAGAGCCTAATACCTACTAATGATCGTACCCTTAATTACGTAATAGTATCAATCTCCGAAAACATCTATATCATAATTTTCTAATAGCTTCAGGGTGGCCTGGCGCAATTTTTAGCCAAGTCGTATCTCGCGCCACTAGAAGCGATTTCTGTCTCACTCTAACTGCGTGATTAGAAAGAGGAGGGTAGATTTTTCTCTACTACCTAGCTTTGCGTCGCTGCACAGTTGTGCTAGCCCCGCAAAAACTGTCCCTATTCATCTCTCTATCAAAAGCACTTATTTCTCTCTTATTTTATTTTAGTTTACCCGACCGCGATGTCGCACTTGTCTGTCAGTATGGACACCCATTGCATTTTACAAAGAGCGACCATCATGTCGCGCAACGTTTCGCGTGTGCGTAAATCTTAAAATTTAGTTTCCTATGACCAACTTGATATTTGTGTTTTTTTTTTCTTTAAATTTAGCACCAGTCTTACATGTAATAATTAAACACAAGCACCTGTACAAACGTGTTGGAACTCCTCCAGAACTAGCTTTGTTCGAACTAGGGTGTCCAAGCCATTAGCCGGGACTCGGGAGTTCTCGAGTGGCGTGTTATCACACTACTTACGGACGAGGTCGGAATTCCGTTGGAATACGGAATAGTGGAAGCGCATTACGTAGCGTAGATGTGTGTGGGTTCATTAACACGTCCTCTGCAGGTCGAGTCCTTTCTTTTATGAATATTAGTTGGCTAGTTTTAGTAACATGATAACGAAAAATTTAACTAATTTCTTTCGACATACTATTTTTTTATGTATGACACATCGGCAAAGACATCGACATCATTTATTGCTAATAAAAATACACTCAAAAGCAAAAATAACGGGTACACTTCCTATGGAAGTTGTATACAAAGTGTATGCATTATTTTTGCTCGTGAGTGTATGTACATTACACCTAGTTTGATACTTGCACTGCACCGTACCACAGAATAAGTAATAGTACAAGTACAGAAGTTTCTCTGCTAACAAATTCCCCGTTTAGGTATGCCAAACGTGCCTAAACGTGGCCATCTCTTTCTATCGCACGCAACGCGCTCTTTCGAGGCCCCGCCCTCAGCGCTAGGGTTACCACCAGCGAGAACCTATTTTAATATATGTAATTTATTATTAGTAGTGTTGTTTACAATACAATTACGAATAGTACTTTTAAGGTTCCGTAGCCAAAATGGTGAAAACGGAACCCGTCCGTCCGTCTTTTCGTCTGTATGTGACAGCCGATGTACTCGGAGACTATAAGCACTACAAATACAATTAAAACATTTAGCAGGAAGGTGTGTTCTACTCGTATGAACCGCTACGTAAAAGTGATGTGAAATGACGAAAAAATATTAAAGTAGGGGGAGGGGGTACTCCATACATGTAACCAGGGGATACAAAGTTTTATATATTTTTTAAAGGCATCACTTTAAAAATAAAAGAGGTTTCTTAAAACCAACGTTTTCATTTTCGTTTTCTTTTATGTCAACCGTTGGTGAATACCAAACTCAATGACCGTTCTTACGTCTACGTTCTTATTATTATTGGTGCAACCTGCTGCAATACAATAATGCTGTGGTTTTGACATTATTATTTAACACGAAACTACACGAAAAGAATTATTTTTAATGATCGTACAAGCGCGTGCGCGTGCGATCCGTAACGCTGCTCCGCAGCCATTGAATAGTCACACAATGTGTGAGCCAGCGGCCGCATGTACTTTGCGCGGCGCGATGACGTCACGGTAGTAAGCCCCTCCTGACCGTACCATCAGTAATCGTAAGCGGTGTTCATTAAAATCTGATTGTATGTAGAGTTTGATAAGTTTCTATGGGATGACAGCTGCTGGCACCATATTTAACATTGATCGGCATGTAATCGTAAGTCAGTGCAACCTGCCCTTAACATGTCAAACTTAGGCTAGTTCAATCCAACTGTCATTTTTAGTATGAAATATGTAATTTGGACCTTGCGTACGCTACCTTGTGCCCCTCTGGTTAACACTGTCGTACCAAGATATTATCTCAGTTAAAATTTTAGATAAGTACACTTATTATTAATCAACAGCTAGTATTCAAATGCACATAATAAAACCTAACAACCTAACGGGCCGTAATACTGCTGATTTAAAACTGCGATAATACTAATTATGAATAAAAATAAAATGAATAAAATGAACTTTATTCTGTAAGTAGGCCGCAATGGCACTTTTACAAGTCAAACCCTACTAGCGTTTCACAGAGGCCACTGCCGAGAAGAAACGCCGAAAGAAACTCGACAGTCAGCCATTTTCTCACAAAAATATGCTTATTACAATGATAAATGATAATACTTAACCTACTTAAGATCAAGAAATCTAAGTATCTATATAAAGCAACACAAAAACAAAGAATAAAATGAGGAAAAAAACCAGTTATGTACAGTGTGTAATTCTGCAAGAAAACATTTCGAAACTGTATAACCTTAGCATTATCAAATTCTATTTAGGAAAAAAAAAATTGAATCCTTTAGACTATAAATTTAGTTATAAATCTTTTGATATGTTTTCTTGCAAGAACTGCGTCAACTAGATAAAATTAAAAAATACACAATATATGAATCTTTACTCTATTTAAGTATCTGGATTGGGCCATGCTTTTCTGTCTGTTAGATAGTCCTCAACCTTGTAATAAGCCTTCGACATCAATGATTTTTTCAAGTACTTTTTAAGAGCTGGAAAAGGTAAATTCAAAACTTCATCAGGTAACTTATTATAAAAACGGACACATTGACCTACAAAAGATTTGTATACTTTACGGACACGAAATTTTTTAGTGGCAATTTTATTTTTATTTCTAGTATTAAAATTATGTATATCAGAATTTTTACAGAAGGAGTCTATGTTCTTAAGGACATAAACAATATTCTCATAGATGTACTTGGACGCTACAGTTAAAATGTTGATTTCTTTAAAGAGTTCTCTTAAAGATTCACGTGAGCCTAGGTTATATATGGAGCGAATGGCTCTTTTTTGTAACACAAAAATTGTCTGTATGTCAGCTGCTTTACCCCAAACCAGGATACCATACGACATAACACTATGAAAATAGCTATGATAAACTAGGCGAGCTGTTTCTACATTGGTAAGTTGCCTGATTTTTCTGATAGCATATGCGGCTGAACTTAATTTACGCGCCATAACGGCTATGTGGGGACTCCATTGTAGATTTTTATCTAATGTTATATCTAAGAATATTGCTTTATCTACTATTTCTAAGCACTCGTTATTTAAGAGTATACTAGTTTCCACCGGTCTAACATTAGGCAAAGAAAATCTGACACATTTAGTTTTCTTAGCATTAAGTAACAGATTGTTAACGGTAAACCAGTCAAGTACTTTGTCCAGTGTGCCATTAACTCTACTATAGTCAACTGATTTTCGGTCAACCTTAAAGATTAAAGATGTATCATCCGCGAATAAAACTATATCACAAAGATTACTTACTATAGACGGCAAGTCATTTATATAAACCAAAAATAAAAATGGACCTAAGATAGAGCCCTGAGGCACTCCTAACGTTACTATTGCCCCACTAGACTGGGTTCCATTTACAACAACTGCTTGAGTTCTATTGCTGAGATATGAAGACATAAGACTTAACGCATTAGCAGACAAACCATAATGTTTAAGTTTCAAAACGAGCGTCCCATGATCCACGCAATCGAAAGCTTTAGAAAGGTCACAAAAAATACCTATCGCATCACAGGAATTCTCCCAAATATCGTAAATATGTTTAATAAGCACAGATGCAGCGTCAGTCGTGGAGCGCCCTCTTGTGAAACCGAACTGTTTACTTGTAAGCAGTTTATTTCTATTAAAGTGCATTAGCATATCGTTTAACATTAATTTTTCAAAAACCTTACTTAATACAGGTAGTATCGATATGGGACGGAAGTTGGTTAGGTCGTTTAAATCACCCGATTTAAATAGAGGTATGACTTTACTAAACTTCATAAGATCAGGAAAAATACCCTCTGATATGCAGTTATTGTAAATCAAAGCTAATTGGGGCGCAATGACATCTATGATATGATTAATAACTTTTACTGATGTTCCCCATAAATCCTCGGTTTTCTTTAAATTGAGCGATTTAAATGTTTTAAAAACCTTGATTGAATCTACTTGACTAAAATTAAACGTTACATCACATTTACTAATGTTAGCACAAAGCAAAGCTTTAGCTTGGGTTTTAGATGACTGCAGACATTTTGTAGTGCTACTTGCTATATTTGAAAAATAGTTCTCGAATGCCAAGGCAACATCGTTATTTGACATGACCTGTTGGTCTTCCGTGAGAATGTTGACTTGATAATCGCGAGTTTTAAATTTACCAGATTCTCTATTTATAATATTCCAAACAGTTTTCACCTTGTTGTCAGATACTTTAAGTTTAGAACTAATATAATTTGCTTTAGCAGCAAAACACACTCTCTTGAAGATGTTTGAGTAACTCTTGACATAGTCCAGGAAATCACTGTTCTTGTTCACCTCCCTCTCACCATAAAGTTCATAAAGCCTATTTCTACTTCTATGTATACCTACGGTAGCCCAATCACTAAATTTTATCTTATTATTTTTATTTTTTGACCCAGAAATAGTTTTTACTGAAAAATTTTCATTGAAGCAATTAATAATTAAGCCGAATAAATCTTTATACATGCTATTCGAATTACTTTGTGAAAGTGATAACATACAAATATTATGGTTAATTTCATTTTTAAATAATTCCAAACGAGAACTAGTTATGGGTCGGTATGTTATAGTTTGGGGTTGTTCTTCTTGATTAATCATAGAGAAAGATGCCATTTGACCACTGTGGTCAGAGTTAAAACGATTTAAAATTTTCTTATCCAAACATTCACAGTTACAAAAAATATTATCTAAACAGGTCGCACTAGTAGCACCTACCCGGGTAGGCTCAAGGAACAAATTTATCAAATTAAAAGATTTAAATAAACTTAACAACTTGACAGTATTATTAGATGGTTCAAGTAAATTAACATTGAAATCACCACAAACTATAAAAATTTTTTGGCTCTTAGTTACTAACCTCAACACATTTTCCATAGTGGATTCAAATGTGCAGAAGTCAGATGCAGGAGGCCTGTATACACATATGATTATATAGCTTTCTAGTTCTGTACAAGCAATTTCTACAATCCTCTCAATTGATAACTTTACTATATCCTTCCGTTCTTTGCATTTAAAAGAGCTTTTTACAATTATGAGAGAACCGCCATGAATGGCAGATTTTCTGGCATATAGAAACTCACTAATTTAAAATTTACAAAGTCAAATATCATCTGTTCTTGTCTAAGCCAATGTTCAGTAATACACAAAACTTGAATGTCACTATTATCTAAAAATAAACCTATTTGTAGTTCTTTGCTGGAAAAACCCTGAATATTTTGATGGAAAATATTAATATTCAATGGCTTTTCCGCTGTCTTACAATTTAGTTTAAAGGCATGCTATTTATGGCGCTATCAACATAGTGGAGTCTGCTAGGTGAGCTATTAAATTGGTTTGGTTCTAAATTAAACGCTAGCAGGTCCACCAAAGTCATTAAATATTTCTTTGGCAAATATATTTTCTCTGATGTCAGCGAGAAGCGCTTTATGAATTTATTTGTATCAAAGAAATGATATTTGTTATTGAAGCAAGTGGCATGGTACATTAAGGAATTTAAATAAGCTATTTTATTGTTATACTGATATGTCATACTCTGTGAGTATGGCAACGCACATAATATAATTTTACCAATGCCAGATTTTTCAATAATATTTAATGTTAACATTAACCTATCTATTGCAGACTTGTCAATACTAACACTATTTCCTAATAAAACTACTAAGTTAGTACTGTCATCACAATGCCCTTTTAACATTGACTCACATATTTGGTCGATACTTGAATTGTGATAACAGTAATTTATTACATTTTGATTTAATTTTTTACTAAGCATGGAACCCAGCCCTGATCCAATCTGATCCGAATAAATAATAGTTTTATTGGTACATGTTAACCTGAGGGGCTGTTCTTTAATGACAGGCGTTACAGTAGCCGGGGTGCCAAGGGCCATGTCCTGTTGCACGACAGCTGTTGGTGGAATATGGCCACAATTACAAAAATTACTATTTATAAGAGAGTTAAATTGCACATCAAAACCGCGTTTTGCTGTGAAAATCAGTATTTTTTTATGCGTAGTCAGTATTTTTTGATAAGCGTTTAAACATGTTTATGTTCGTGTGTCTCCTTTAAAATTATTAGCAACTAGCTTTTGCCAGCGACTTCGTCCGCGTAAAAGGGATGATTTCGTGATCGGGATAAAAAGTATCCTATATGCTAATCCAGGCTATAATCTCGTTGTATACCAAGTTTCATAATGAGCCGTTCAGCCGTTTTTGCGTGATTGAGTCACAAACATCCAAACACACTAACTTTCGCATTTATAATATTAGTAGGATTTGAAACATGCATAACACTCACTCACTGATTTCAAAAAAGCGTGAAACACTCGCAATACCAAAATGAGTTCCGAAGTGCCCTGGGCCGCGGCAGCAAACTTTGATGAGCTTCCGCGTCATTTAGATTCATAGCCTTTGTGATGGCATCTGGATTGCTTATCTCGTTCAACATTCTAGTTTTCTATTTTATCGTGAAGCGCACGATAGTTTTCTGCTGGTAGTTCATGAATTACCTATTTTGTACGAGTACTTTATCAGCTGGTCTTATGTTTTGTTATGTCGACTTTTATTTCTATTAAATTATGTATTTTTTCAATTTGATGATGTTTGCTGTATTGCGATGGAATAACAAAAGTGTCAGTGATCCATTAAATAATGTAATCAATCACATTCACATAATAGGTTTTTTTTTTTTTTTTTTAATTTATTTATTACAATAAAGAGTAACATAATTACATTTTTACTGATCTGCCAAACTGTATGACAGTTTGTTGGCAGAAAACATTTATATACCCTCACACACTATTTATATTTATGTACTTATGCAAGTTATTATTAAACATTCAAAGAAATACTTCAGACATCAATGGCCTTACAAATTTTAAAACACTGAATTTAAATTTAAGTAACTTATGACAAAACTATTGATAATACTAATAAAGTGAAAATTGAAACATGATTTCATTAAAGTTTTAGGTAGTGACACTATTATGTGATCTATCTATCTATGTACTTATTATATATTCGCCTATGACTGACGGTCGGCTGCCGCCGCACGATCGGGTTGGTAAGAAAAAAGAGCGGGTATTTATATAGTTACTTTGTGATAGGCACGTGCCTACCAGCTCGGTCGTACGACGAGTCCGCTGTCCGCACCTGGGGCATTGTTACAACTAGATAACATTATCGTTATATAATTACTATTGGCTACTTGCACAGTCAACGACGTAAACATGTGTATAGTATGTTTAATTTAAGTTTTCTTTAATGTACTTTATTTCGTGAGCAATAAATAATATTTTTAATTGTATTGTTAAATATATTTATGATGTTGACCGTACATTCACAGCGGGCCCTTCAAGTACTACTTTCTAATCGGTCCATTAGCGCTTTCTTGAGTCTTTTTTTGTAAACAATTTTTGAAACATCTTGGCAGGATCTGATATTGCCTGGGACACAATTCAAGATCGTAGGTATCAAATATTTTCTAGTACGCTTCCCGTAATAGTTACAAACTTTAGGTACTAGCAGTTTTCGATGCGTCATCTCTTTTGCAACACTTCTTGTCGGATATGAGTGATTTACTGGTTTTTTATAATCATTACGTCGGTATTGTTCTAAAGCTATGAGTAGTGAGCGCTTTTCGTGCACTGGTAGTACCTTACAGAACGAGAAGAGTTTTTCATAGTTACTGCTACATGACTGTTTAATGTTTTTACTAACTAGGTATTTTAGGAACCTGATTTGTATCTTTTTCACTTGGTCTAGGTATGTATAAAAGGTACGACCGTAGCTGCTGAGTCCGTAAGATAGTATTGAGTCCACAAGAGCATGATATAATGTGTATAGGGTCGCCCGGTTTACTGCGCTGCGCAAATGATAAAATTTACCTAGAACCGACTTCAGTTTACCACATACCATACTGATGTGCACTTTCCACGAGAAGTGGCAGTCTACAGTTAACCCGAGATATTTATAGCTTTCTACGAAGTCTATCTGACTGCAGCCACAGTTTCGCCCACCGGTATGTAAGCACTCATAATTATGACCAACTATACTTAAAACAGGATGACTACTTCTACAGTAGGGCGAGCGTATATGCATACATTTAGTTTTATTAAGATTAATTATAATGCCATTATCGTGGGCCCATTTAATAACGTTTACCAAATCATTTTGAACCTTTTCCTGTACAACTTTGAGATCTTTATGTGCATACAGCATACAGGTATCGTCAGCATACATGTATACATTACAGTCGCGCACCACATTACATAGACTATTTACGTGCATGATATAGCCGACGGGACCATAAACAGATCCGGTCGGCACGCCATAGCGCACGGCGGCGCTCGCGCCCGCGTGGCCGCGCACCACGGTGCGCAGCGTGCGCTCGCGCAAGTAAGCGCGCAGCCACGCCAGGAGCGGGCCCCGCACGCCGCACTCGTGCATGGCCTGCAGGAGCTGGGGGTGGTAAAATTACCTATATGTATTGAATTTTCGTACGTTATATACCCGTTTTATTTTGCTCTAGTTAGTTAATCAGTAATCTTGTATATCAAGTCTTTCGTGTTTTTTTTTTCAGTGTAGTACATATTTATTATTTATTGCGATGTCGGTTAATTAATTTCCAGCATTAGATGGAAAAATTGGACTAATCAAAACAATTAAAAACAAGAAGTCGCTTATTTTATCACTCCCGTTGCCGAAATTAATTGGATCACCAACCACCAATTATTTAAGATTGCCAATTAAAAGAAACAAGATATTTTTGTCTAAATATATACTTCAAACTAACCGCTTGATGTATTTAGAGTAAACAAGTTTTTAACCGGATTGTAACCGGAGTGATTACTTCTCAGTGTTTACTCCTGGTATTGGCTCTTATAGGAGTCATAAGATTATAACGGCCCGCAGATGTTATTTTTATAAGCGATTATAAGTCCAAGTAACCGGGGTGATTACTCCTCAGTGTATATACTCCTGGTATAGCTCTTATAGGAGTTATAGGGTTATAATACCTAGCCCGAAAATGTTCTCTCATAAGCGCTTATAAGTCTAAGTAACCGGAATGATTACTCCTAAGTGCAATCACTCCCGATGTATGCTGTTAAAAGCGCAGTAGCAAATTTTGATGCTATATAATCGAAGCTTTATAAGTAAAAATAGGCCTATACAGAACGCGTTCCAGGATATTTTTGCTAGTTGGGCGGGGGCTACTTTCAAACTGAGGGGCGATTTAAAAAAAACTGATTTGTATATTTATTTCACGGCAATTATTAAGAACTGTGAGATCTTCGAGAAGACAGTTTTCATGCCGTGTTTTACTTTTTATTGGGTTAACCTGGGGTCAGTGGTATACCTTCGTAAATTTCCTTACTATTTACTTAATTGAATCAAACTAGAAATAGTGATGATTATAAGTGTTCTGAATCTATCAAAGTAGCTTAACTAAAAACCATTTTTTCCTAAAGTTACTCCAGTGTCGTAAAAAATCCCAGAAGTAACATTACCAATACTTACCAAGCAAGAATGCCGTAATAGGTACATAACTTAAATTGTATCTCAACCTATGTTTTAGTTGAAAAATCATAGCCCCAATTTGTTTTCAGTAAATCTTGCTGTTGGAAAACAACTTCATACTAACTTATTTAATCAAAACGTGTGTACTGGTAAGTGATAATTCAATCATACTGACGGCGTCGCGGGCAGCCGGCGCATGACGAAGTGCCCGCCCCGATATGAGCGTTGCAGTTTAGATAAACAAACCCTTTAGAATTTATAGCATTCGTTGTTGTATAGGCCGAATGTTGTTAATAAAAGGTACAATATAGGGGAAAGTGGGTGAGGTTCCTACAGTAACCCATATCTCCACTGTCAAACTTTTTTTTATGCAATAAAATGTTATGGTGCAATAATAGTACATTACTTACCAAGGGCGATAAAACAAAGAATGTCTCAGATCGCAGGTATTTTACGCCCGAGCCGAAGGCAAGGGCGATAAATATGCGATCTGAGGCTTTCTTTATTATCGCCCGTGGTAAGTACAAAATTTTATGTCACCCCCTGGCCAGGAAGTGGGTTTTTTCGCGCGCGGAGCGTGCGATAATGGCCACTTTATGGCCAGGTGTGACATAAAGAATATTTTCACACCACCTGCTCGATTTTGCTCAATTATATATCATACAAACCTTTCGGAAAGCAAATCATTACACGTGGCCCTTGGTTTTAGCGGGTTATAATTTCAAATTATTACCCGCCGGGTAATAATTTCATTTGAGTTCTGATAGTTCTTATTGATATGTCTTTAAAGTCTAATTTCGTGAAGTCCACACGGCGGCGAGGAGGTGGCACACCAGCTCCGTGTTTTCTTAGGAACGTCGCGTTCGAAACAAAAGACTGCGTCGGCGGCCGCCGCCAGTAGCGGGTCAAGCGCGTGATTCTAGTTCCGAATTTTCTTCTCAAAAAAAATGACTAAATCTGTATCTTTATTTTGAATTTTAAGTTAAAAAAAAAAACATTTTTTTTTGCAAAAAAATCGTCATTATACTCGATTTCGACTAATTCAGGGATAAGGGTTTCAAATTTTATATTTATTTTGAGCTTTAAGTTTAAAAAAAAAATTTTGCGAAAAATCGTCATTATACTCGATTTCGACTAATTCAGGGATAAGGATTTCAAATTTTATATTTATTTTCAGTTTTAAGAGAAAAAAGTTTTTTTTTTGCCAAAAATCGTCATTATACTCGTTTTCGACTAATTCAGGGATAAGGATTTCAAATTTTATATATTTTTTGTTTTAATTTAAAAAAAATATTTTTTTTGCCAAAAATCGTCATTATACTCGATTTCGACTAATTCAGGGATAAGGATTTCAAATTATATATTTATTTTGAGTTTTAAGAAAAAAAAACATTTTTTTGCTAAAAATCGTCATTATACTCGATTTCGACTAATTCAGGGATAAGGATTTCAAATTTTATATTTATTTTGAGTTTTACGTTTAAAAAATTTTTTTTTGCGAAAAATCGTCATTATACTCGATTTCGACTAATTCAGGGATAAGGATTTCAAATTTTATATTTTTTTTGAGTTTTAAGAGAAAAAAATATTTTTTTTGCCAAAAATCGTCATTATACTCGTTTTCGACTAATTCAGGGATAAGGATTTCAAATTTTATATTTATTTTGACATTTAAGTAAAAAAATGTTTTTTTGCGAAAAATCGTCATTATACTCGATTTCGACTAATTCAGGGATAAGGATTTCAAATTTTATATTTATTTTGAGTTTTAAGAGAAAAAAATTTTTTTGCGAAAAATCGTCATTGTACTCGTTTTCGACTAATTCAGGGATAAGGATTTCAAATTTTATATTTATTTTGAGTTTAAAGGTAAAAAAAAATTTTTTGCGAAAAATCATCATTATACTCGATTTCGATTAACTCACGGATAAGGATTTTAAATTTTATATTTGTTTTGAGTTTTAACGTAATAAAACATTTTTTTGCGACAAATCGTCATTATACTCGATTTCAACTAATTCAGGGATAAGGATTTCAAATTTTATATTTATTTTGAGGTTTAAGCTAAAAAAAACTTTTTTTGCGAAAAATCGTCACTACCTATACTCGATTTCGACTAATTCAGGGATAAGGATTTTAGAATTAAGGATTACTATACTTTTTTGTTAAAATAGACCATATTCAATAACATAAAGTATAAAATTGGCCAAAGGTGGTGAGAAAAGTAGAGTATACCCCACGGGGATAAAACTGTTTTTGTCTTGGGCGCGCTTAAATCCCTCACTACACTCAGGACTCAGTCTTAATTCCCTCGCTTCGCTCAGGAATTAAGTCATTACTCCCTCGCTCCGCTCGGGAGTGAAATTTGGAGTCCCTCGTTACGTTCGGGATTCAATATCGCACCCGTGACATAAAACAGTGCTTTATCCCCTTGGTGTATAATCTACTATTATTATTATTTTCTCTGATTTTTGTTTTTATACTAATTTGCGTATCAAATCGTTGATCAAGGACTCAGAAGATGGGTAGATAATAGATAATACGGATATAAAACTTGGTACTTAAATCTCTCAAAGTTCCAGATAATATTTGAGTTTAATTTGTCCAGCAGCATCGATGGAAATCAGCCAATACTTATCTACTCCGCGTTGCCGTGGAGAGAAACACAAAATATGCAAACAGCTTTATAATTGACTTCGAGATGTTTTGATGGCTTCTTGTTTTAGCTTTGATGTCGATTAATTTCATAACAGAATATATATTATATATTCATATTCAGTTTCGTTAAATCGATAGGGTTTTATGGTAAACTATGTCATTTTAATTGACGACAACATAACTCTTTCCTTAGACCTACATTATTTACCAAGGGGGATAAACAAATAATGCTTCAGATCGCAGGTATTTGCGGCTGTTATTTGAGGCTTTCTTGACTATATACTTTAGACTAATTTTGAATGGAACTATAGAGAATATCGTGGACGTGCACGTCAACGGTAAAGTATAAAAGCGACCAATTGCAATGTCGACTTTTTCAAAAATTATCTTCCACAGATAATGCTCAACAGGCCGTACTGCCAGATTGTACCGATTTTCAAAATAAAATTTATTAAAACAATTGCAAATATCTCTGAAATAATAGTAATATATAATAAATATTACGCAGTTAAATGTACCGTGTATTGTTTTATATACACTAAAATTATTCTGTAGCCAAGACTTGAAAATCGGAAATATACCTTCACTGATTTTTAACCTCCTTAGTCTGAAACCTGAAGCCCCTAAAACCGCCTCTTAAAACTAAACTCATAACTCCCGTGGGAGGTTAATCAGCTATAGCTGCTCGGTACGCCTGCGTGCAATGAAACCCTTTTCGAGCAAGTGTGATGAAAAATACCTATACTTATTACTAAGTATAGCCCTCTTCATCAATTTCGATGATGGCGGCCCTTACATTTGCCTTATTGTGATGTCCTCCAATTGGGTCGCTCGGGGTATTAAATAAAACCAACATTTTAGGCTATTCGTTTGGGTCAGCTGTTCCTGCCTTCGCTCCACAGCTGGTCGATGTCAAGTCAAGTGCGAGTCGTGCGACTGCTGTCACCTTGGTAGGAGCAACTACCCGCCATCATTTATTCATAACGCCAGTACACCACACCTCCCTCATGTTTTACAAAATCTGAATTGTTTTATATCATTAGATTACTTCACAAATAGCTTCACAAACAACTCACAATAATCTCACATAAAACAATAGATACACAGTACAGTTTTGTCCTCCACTCTCATAGCAGAATATAAATTGGTCTACACCAAAATTACTCCTTTAAATTACAACTTTGGTCACAGAGTTAAAATCTCTTTTTCCCACTTCCGTCTACTTCTTCTCATCCCCCTTTTTTCAGTAGTATTAACATACTTTGTTACCTTTATTTTCTAGGGCAGCGGTCAGCAACACGCGGCACGTAATTTTTTTTTTTTTAGCCAATAAACAATTTTTTGTGGCCCTTGGCCTTAAAAGGTTGCCGACCCCTGTTCTAGGGTACTCAATAAAGTACATAATTAAACCAACAACAATTTGCACATATACATATACTCTTTATAGCTATCGACACTATCGACAGCACTTTACTCTAAAATTAATTCTTAGGTAAATGTCAAATTAACGAAAACATTACTTTTCAATCGACATTAATATAAATAATCAGAAATAAGGGATCCACCTCGCGGCATAGTGCCAGAATGCAGTCAGCATTTTCCCGATGTATAGTAGTACAGTTACATATTAAATTTCTATATTAATACATTTTGTATACCATATGTAGCTCTTTTAAACCAAAATGATATCATATTCTATTTACTCAGTCACTCCTGGGATAACAATAACACATTACCATAATCCTGGATAACCTAAGAAACTAGATAATCTCAGGGTCCATTAAATATTTAAATGTCACTCAATACAACAAGATGTACGTCTACATAATCCCAAACTGTTATGTATAATATTTTAGACAGTTGTTGTTCCATATATTAGTAGATATCATATTCATATCTTTTTTTTTTCAAATCGGCCATTATAAGAACATTAATGTGGAACAATTTTTTTACTAAAGAAGACAAAAAAGTAAAATATTAACTTAGTATTATAATCTTAAAATACAAAGATTTAGCTAAGTAGAACAATAACTATCATTTTGAAATAAACATTTCAAATTTATTAATTATTTTTTTTAGTTAACAAATAGTTTCATTAAAGAGTAGACAGGAATTCAGGCTGCAAAATGTTTCAACATTCTGTCTTATATTATTAATGTAAGTTATGAGTGTTAATTTCACTCAAAGATATGCAGCTGAATAGATATTTGTTTCTACGCAAATCATTATTATCCGCCGAAAACTTCCACTGCTGGAAATAGGCATCGATCGTGGGCTGCCTGCATCCAACGGACCCCCACGATTTTATCACGCTACTATTAAATAGCTTGTTTATTTTATTTTTTACAATTTTAATTTCACCTGACTTTCTTGTGAATTCGGAGTCAGTTAAAATTAATTTGGTGAAATTAAGGGTAAATTCTATAAACTAAAAATGTTAATGTAGTTTTGAGGATTTTCGGTACACAATGCACAGCACGGTATCTACGCCAATGTAGCGGTAAACCTTATTTTTTGGGGTATTTTTATTCCTTTCCATTTTTTTACTTTTAAAGAAGTAAATTGATATTTAACCAGACAAAATAGGTACTTATTATTCCACCAAAATATTTTAAGGTCGAATGAAGGATAATACACACATAAATGTCTACTTTACTAGCGTTTAAGAAAGTCAGGCATTTTGGATGGCCTTTGTCCATCGCTCGCTGTGCGTTGGGCTACTTTAAGCTATTGTAATATGATAATCATTTATGGATTAAGTCGGGTTGTATGGGAATGTACCAGGTTTTTTTTCAGTTTTGACTCATTTGTTCTCAACACCTTGTCTACATCAGCTTAAGGCCGTCAGAATATAAGTATCATCGCTTGCCTGACAATATCAGAAATGCAGCATCCACTGCGGTATTTAAATTAAGTCTGATGAAACGGCTTATAAAACACGCTTTGTGATTATACCGACTTTTATTTCATTTACCATTAACAATAAAATGCTGAAGAATTAACGGTACCGAATAGTGTGCCGTAATTTATAATAATAGTAATAATGCTTTGTATATAATAACTAATTATATTGAATAATGTAAACCTTAGTAATTGTTTTGAATTAGGACACCTTCATAATATACATATTTTAATGTAAAACACATGAAACAGTCGTTACCCATAAAATTTTCATTTGCTTTTTACCATACAACCCTTTTACTTTCAGTTGCATTAAATGCACTATATGCACAGACATGCTCATTCGGCATTCACCTACTCGTACCATCCCTAACTGTTAGGTAGGTACGTTGTTTTATTTTATTATTATTTTTTCCACTTGGAAACAGCCTTGGGTATCTATATTTTCATACCTTGCTAATAGACCTCCACAAGACACTTCTGAGAAGTATCACCTTAATTCTGATTTTAATCGATAAAAAGATACCTTCGATCAATTTACTTTCATTTATGATAAATAGATAGGTGTGGTAGGATTATGATCATTATTTTATTTAGACAGTAGTCTTCAGGAATTTTAAAATTCATTTACTTTTGAAATTGGATTACTTAGTAATCTATATCTATACCAACACTTGAGAGTAATATATGAATAATAGTATTTTTTCTAAAAAAGAATTGTGGCTTTATAGGCCGAGGCCAATAAAGCAAAGGAGTGCGGTTGGAGTGGCCTGGGGAAAATCCAGGGTAAACCTCCGACACGACCACGCAGGCGGTCTCAACACTGACATACTATTAAGAGTTTGCACTTGGTTGAGCGGTTTCAACGGATTCTGAGGTGTCAGTTCTGAAAAACCGATATGTATGACTATAGAAACCATGTACAACTCTAAGGACAAACTAATTAATATCATCAAGATTTTAATTTAATGACATTTGACTTTTTTAAATCTGTTGTTCTGAAAATATGTTGACTTTTATGCTCTATATATTAAATTAAATTTCAGATTCTTTAAATTGTACCTAATTTAGGTATCTTTTGCCCTTTTGGCCTATTATTGCAGAATAAATATTTGATCTTATTTTAATATTATTCTGTAGTTTGTACCTTTATAAAAGTATTTCTTATACCTATTCCACCTTCGGGAAATATTGTTTAATCATCCGCCTTCGGGACTTTTCCGGAATTTATTTTTCAATACTAATGTGTACATATACATATGAATATGAGTATTCCACCTTCGGGAAATGTTGTTTCATTGTCCACCTTCGGGATTTTACACAAATTTTGGCGTATTCATACACATATACCTACTCTTACTAGAAAATGTTTATCACTGTCGTGATTTACTTTCCTCGTGCCTGTCGTTAGCCGACCTGGCACGTCACTACAAGTTGCTCTTGCATTGTATATTATATACTACTATTTAACGTCCTTTGACGAAATAATTAACCTTTAGTTTTAAGGCTGTTACAAAATACTATATTTAGCACAAACCCAATTCTGAGATTCATTTATTTATTTTAGGTGATTTATTCATGTTGACTTTGGACAGTCCTATATAATATGCTCTAGCTGTCTACGTGTTATATGTAGGACGTAGGTATAACAAATGTTTGTACAAATATTTTACATTAATGAACATTTCACCATTCAAGATGAGTTATTATTAAAATCCCTTGGTACTAATACGAATTCTGAGTTTACTTTATTACCTGTGAGTTTACCTCTTACAAATTCTCATATTGAGTAATAGTGTATTTGAGATTTTAACTCAAATGTATACCAGCACACACATGTAGATATATCGCCATTTAGTACCTTTGCTTAGTTTGGGACTAGGTTGTCTATTTATTTATATGTTGATGAGTTGATTCCATATTAACTCATATTTATATATATATATACCTATATATATATATATATATATATATATATATATATATATATAATATGTTATACACTAACTATAATTGAATCAAAGCATTTTGTATGAACGTGTTTAATTTATTAGTGGACAGCAAAGTTTTTATTGATATTATGACGCCACATATTGTATCTGCCATAATAATTTCTTAGTTAACTAATCCGGATAGCATGTTTTGTAAAGCACCACTTTATGATCAGTCAGTATATATAATTCATTACATGAAGTTATCACATTCATTAACACACATTTTTTATTTTATTCAGGTGTTAATTGTGAAGTATAAATATGCATTTAATTTTCACAACCTGTATGAAACAACCAATTTACATGCATAATATTACAGAATATTTTTTATTATTATTGTTGTATATATTTTTTCAATATTTTGTTTGTATTGTTAAAATGTAGGTATATGTGCATAAATAAATCTTCTTCGTTTTTATTGAGACTCCCTCTCAATTTAATTTCCGACGCAGATTTCATACGAATCATTGTATGACTCGCCTTTGTAGCCAAATCTTATTGACCAGTTTAACCCATTGACGACCATGACAACTTTGTATTTCACGCTGACAAGGAAATGATTAGAAGTAGATATCATTTGATTTCCTAAGTATGTATAGACCTATTCACAACTGCAATCTCATATCGAAAATCATGTCACTCACTCGGTTGTAACTTGTAAGTGAGCATAGTCAACGACAGAACATTCTGCCAAAAATATCCATTTAGCTTTAAGACCGGCATGTTCAGATTATTGTATTTATAAAAATACTTTGAACGTTACTAATTCTGGACTTACATATCCGAATAATGCCTACATTGGATACCAACTGCGTTGTGCTACTTAGAACCCCGCAGCACACCATAAAGACAGGTGTTGCAAAGTTTACATCCAAATTTTATAACGCATCGGTAGCATAAATATGCAGTGCGTTAAATAAATTAATAAAAAATACAATATGCGGTTCATAATCAACTCACCGCATGATTCCTAGTATTAGTTGATACCGAGGTCCATAATACATATGCGTATTCGAAAGTCAAACTCACTGGTTCTCCCTATTTGATTTGACAACATATATTTAACAACGGGACAATAACTGTAAGTTATAACAATGGTAGCCGTGTATTTCTATTTTAAAATCTTTTATTTTTCATTGCGAATAATGTAAAAACTCCCTTCAGTTGACGTGTTATTTCAACAAACAACAAATAGTTAAACCCAAATATTTCATTGAAATTGTAATCCAACGCAACAATTGAGGTTAATTTATACACTCTTGGCTGTTAAAACTGCATAGAATTTAGTTACTTCGGGTAGCTAAACAAGTAAACACACAGTTTAAGTAAATTCCGTCATTGCTTAATTTCTTTATATTTTCGCGTTTTGGGTTCTTTGTCTACTCCATCCCTTCCTTGTCAACGTTTTGTTTCAGGTGGTCATACCACTCATTATGCAGGTTTTACCTTATTTATTTTTTCTTTTGTTTTTAACGGAGGGTTAAAGTTCACTCACATAACTCGTCGCCAGTGTGATGTCCTCCAATTGGGTCGCTCGGGGTATTAAATAAAACCAACATTTTAGGCTATTCGTTTGGGTCAGCTGTTCCTGCCTTCGCTCCACAGCTGGTCGATGTCAAGTCAAGTGCGAGTCGTGCGACTGCTGTCACCTTGGTAGGAGCAACTACCCGCCATCATTTATTCATAACGCCAGTACACCACACTTATTATGAGCGTTGATATGGCTGGCTAGGCAAAACTTGCTCTAACATAATTCTGGTTATTTAATTAATTTATAAATTGGAAGATTCCAATTTCGTATCTGTTTATGACTTCGATTTATTGATGTAATTTACGTACAATTTACTGTGACAATTTGATGGTTTATTTTATTACCCATTAAACTTGTTGCAAAATTATCAACCAATATTATTTAGAATCAGCATCACACAAGCAATCTGTTAAGCGCTAATTAGAAACAATTCCAAGCAAATAGGTCGGTAACGTCTCAACATGGCCGCCACCTTATAATGAGTAATTGGATTGCCATGTCACCTGTTGCAACTCACCGCCGAATTACCTGTGCGGGCTGCGGTGAGGTCTCCTGCCTGGTTCGTACATTTCGTACAGGGAAATGGGGATAAATAAATCTGTTTGTTTTGTATATGTTACCGTAAAATTGTAAATCTGATTGTTTATAAACTAACCTATCTGTCAGTTTAAAATCTAGCGATTGTCGTCATGCGATTTCAGGGAAAACTATCCTGAATCGGGAAAACATGTGGTGTGCTATCTTTGAGACGTGATAAACTACGGAAATAAGTGAAATTAATACAACATTATCCTCTGATGTCTTAGGAAAAAGGAAGAATTGTAAGCGAAAATTACCGTTAAAATTCGAATCTTACAGCAAACGTTAGGTTTAGAAACTGTCTAGATTATTCTATTTTTTATATGAATTTTATTTTACTTATTGACGATCTTTTTGTGAATTTGTTATATTCTGTTTGTAATAGATTACAGCAATTCAACTTTTTTTTTAAATATAATGGCATCAATAAATTGCTCTGAATAATTCAATTCAAACTATGTAATATAAAACTGACGATTTAAAAGTGCTTGTTGCTAGGCCTAATTGAATAAAGAATATTTTGAGTTTGAGTTTGAGTTTAAACTGTGGAAGATATTAACCACGCAGTATGAGGGAATTTGGGTTGGCAACGCTTACATAAGCTACGGTAACTGCTTACCAAAATATGGGACATAAGCTTGTTTACCACCGATAAGGTATATAAAAAATATTAAAACAAGATGTAACATTATAGGCAACGAATTTAACTTATAAAATGGATGCTGATGGTTCGTCTCTGTCTTTATCACACGAATTTAGCAAGTGCGATAGAGATGGAGACAGTTGAAAGATTTTCCTTATAACCCTGACTCATTAAAAGCGTGGCGCTAGGGAACTGATTGATGATAAACGATCGCTCCGGAAACGAAATGTTTTCCTACGCTCAATTCTACGGGTTCCTGACTAACCGACTGCTAGATAATCAACTTTATCTCTGTAACCAAACTTAAGAGCTGGGAGATTTGAACATTTTGTTTCGTAACCCAGATTGGTATGGGATATGTGTCTCATCTTTCATTCTTGAGTATAGATTTAAGATAAATTTTAATTTTGTTTTATCCATAATTTACTCAACACCTTGTATGAAAGAGCGAATTCCCCCTAACACAAGTTTTTACTTAAAAGGAGGATTCGACAACCTTGTTAACGCTATTTGATAAAAAATAAATAGTTTTGATTTTTTTAATTATTTTTAAAGATAAGCGTGTTTTTGCAACTAGTATAAAAAGGGAAGCCTAAAGATGAATGTGATGAAATTAATGCATGCATTTAAAGGATTTGTTAATTTGTTTCAGATTTACAATACTGATTTGGCGGAATAACAGAAAAGGTAAATACATTGATTAGGTATTCATTCAGTTTTTTAACACTTTCATCAAGAACTACCCTAGGAAGTCCTCTGCTTGTAGACGCGTAGCCGAAAAAACGCGTTTCCTCGGATGTAGAGGAAATTGGCAAGTAGGCAGGGTAAGTGTTAACACTTTCGCTACCAAGCTTTTCGTAGCGCTACGCAATTTCCTCTACATACCGGGAAACGCATGGTATCGGCTACGCGTCTACGAGCAGAGTGCCCGCTAGGCGGGTTCCTGTCAGTGAATATGTAAAATATCACTGGCCGTCCGCTACCGGTGACTGGGATCCCCGACCGGATAACAAAAGAATGTCTTGTTTTGTTTTTTCGCTGGGAGAGGACGGGTTACGTGGGGACGGGGTTGGGGGGCTGGGGGCTGTGAGGGCCGGTCCTTTCCCAGCGAGAAAACAAAACAAAACATTTTTTTGTTATCCGGCCGGGGATCCCAGTCACCGGTAGCGGACGGCTTGAATTCGCAATTTTCCAAGATACCTAGTTACTTATGAAAAATTCAAAAAGTGTGAATAAATTCCCCTTGAGCTTTAGCCTCGGAACCACTGATTTCGCCAAGTTGTTATCAAAAAAATGTGTATACAGAAGATATATGAGGTTTCTTGACCTACATTAGACAATGTTTTTAGAAGCAGGAATCTCAAATGCGTGTCCTTTAGAACAGCCATACATTCGTGAATATAGAAGTTTTATGTGCCGTGAAGGCATTCCTCTAGCGTGGAAGGAATTGCGTGAGGTTTTTTTGCCGATGCGGAAAAAGTCGGAGGTGCGATGTGAATTATGATAAGGACTTGGTTGGAATTCGAGTATTTTGCGATGAAAAGGATTAACGATGAAAAGTTGTTCGATTACATAAAAACCATGATGATTATGTGATTAGAAAAAAAAACGTAATGAAATAGTTTTTGGCGAAATGAAAATCGATGGGATTTCGATAAAATGATCAAAACACCCAGTAGAAAATACATACATATAACGCAAATTTAAGCAAAACATCAGTTAGGGAGGTATAGGTATTGTGCGCGCCATCCACAAATCCCTCAGCCCAAGCCGTACAACTGCGCACAGATTAGTACCTATGAGATTCGCTGTGGAGGGGCGCGTCGTCGTGGATGGCGCGCACTATACGGAATACGGATTAACACTACCTTTAATGTATTTTTGCACAATTACAATACTCGCGTAATGTAATACTTTGCAGCACGATTGTTATTTTTATTTGTTTGTTATGATAGGAGAACCAATAGCAATATAACAACATAAATATTAACAGCAGAGCCAATTACAGGATCTCATAGATAGCGCTAGAGTCTGTATATACTTGAATGTATTTACTTTATGATTCCAACAAAACGCCTTATTCTATGTTCAGATAGAAAAAAAATCGACATAAGGTAAACGCCCCAGTGCTCGACACCTTAATGTCCAATAGTTAACACCTTTATTATTTAGAAGCTTTCGTCAGAATGACGATGTCAGCTCAGTTAACACCTATCGTTCACTTCTACACGCACTATGACATAGGTTTGCAAGTATTGGGTCAGTATCGAGCACTGGTATATTTATTTACCTTAAAGTATGCATGAAGGGGCTAAGTAAAATAATCGAATTCATTATATTTCGGTCACGATACCTACACAATATTTTCATCATCCGTTAAAATTTTATTTCATGAGGCGTAATAAAGCTACGGGTAATTTTGAATGGCGTTAAATACATGGTTAAATAGATTAGACACGAATTAACTTGATTATCTCAAGATTCGCCAAATTGTCGCGGAATTATCAGTGAGCGGTGGCAAGCTCCTATTCTTATGGCACACAAAAGGCTCTCAGCCAAAGAGCCATCAGCGGGATTTTACAACGGCCTCATTTTGCAAAACGGCAGAAATCTAAGCCCTTCGCGGTTATATTATAAGTAGAATGTTCCCTGTTGTTTTTCCATTCCCCTGACAAGCAGAAAACGTTAAGGTTGTATGGCTTACGTTTGTATTGTTGGCAAATGCCGACAGATTTCCTTTCAAAGGCATTTCTGAGGGTTAGAAAGACATACATATACGTACCAACGTTCACAGCCGTCATGACGCTGAAGGAATGTAGGTGTTTATTTTATACCAGTGTATTCTGTGCCCTTTAAAATAAGGTTACGTAAGCTGGAGGAGCGGTTAATTAAATACGATACAGGATATTTAGGGCATGCGTCGCAGTCACATGTCAAATTAAGCTCCGTTATTTTCTCCAGGGAGTACGAAAGGGAAATCAAGAAGAATTATTGGCTGTCCCGGGAACAGATTTCGTTTTGGCACGTGTCTCGTTAGGTTTTCCTTAAACGTGATCGATGATCGGGCTGCGTGTAATCGAAGTGTTGCTGCTTATAAATACGACTGAGTTACCTGCCGGGATTATTGGGATTTCTTTCCATGACGCTGAAGGTTCGGTTGGAAGCAAGAAATATCCAATTTGTGAAATACATAATTATTTAAATACATGATACTTTGTTATCAGATAGTTTACTTGTCCAATGGTTTCCTAATGGATTAGATTAGATTAGATTCTAAATTTCATGATAAAAAAATGGCATTATACATTTGCATGTCAAAATTATATACAAATTGATACAGGGATCGTCGAAACGACAAAAATAAAGATTACAGAAATGTCAACACATAAACAATAATCAACAAGAAAATTAAATTTAGATATATCTCCCACTAAAGTTCGTCAGTTACTTAATAATTAATACCCATCTCAAATACATATAAAACCAAATTAAAACGGTACACATTTAAAGAATACTAAATATTTACATTTTAAGATCAATGTACTCTTTAACTGAATATATAAAGGATGTTTCCATAAAAGGCATTTCAGGCGGCGTCTAAATTATTATCATTGTTTCGAGTACGATAAGTAGCGACACTGATGCCAAAGACAGGAATTAACTATAAAACATAATTATCATATTAAAATACATGATTTACTGGAGGCAGTTTTTTGGGCATAAATCAATATCTCATTATATTCGAGAAGTAGTAACGTTATAAGTCTTGTACTTCTTTCCGAGTATTCCGGGTAATTTTCCATGAGGTTAAGTCTGCGCTGTGCGAATTGGAAGACGTGCCTTATCTCCCGCTTTTCAGTTTATGTTCGTGAATAACAAAGAGCCGAAGGAATGTTTTCTTTTCATTTTATTCTAAAAACCTATTATTATAATCTGGCGTATATTATGTGTACATTTGTAACCTTGTAATCTTTAGAATATGTTGCAATTTCTTTTTTATAAAATTGGTATGAGATATGTGACAGCTTAGGTAAATCTTATGCATAACATTACGGTCTTTGTTAGATTATCTTTTGTTGTTGAAAATATCCTTTGTTGTTCAAAATGCTCCAGGCCTTCTTAAAGTAATATTTGTATTAAATAAAAAGCTCTTTTTCTAATATGGCGATAAACAACTTTTGAATAATTTATTTTATTTTGATAGAAGCGTTAATATATTTAGGCAGGACATAGGTAAGTATCTATATAATGTCTGCTTAAATATTTCAAATACAGAGTAAAGCGTATTCATGAAGACTTGCGTGAGTGTATAACGAACTAACTTTAGCTAGTATATAAAGTTATGAATTTATATAACGGGCACAATAGACAAATATAAATTTGTTTCTTAACGAACAGAAATGGTGACCAGACATAGTATGTTTTATAGTGACTATAACTATATAACAATGCTTGAATTTAAACTTTCGTGAGACATGTTATAACTTTATTTTACTAAACGGTTTAAACTCACGTATTAATTGTCACTTCGGGCGACATGTTTCCAACTCTTCGGGAGTTCTTCCTCAGGATGAGTGCATGCGTCTGCGACCCGCGCCCGAAGTGACAATTAATAATAATTAATTGTTAATACGTGTGTTTTAACCGTTTAGTAAAATAAAGTTATATAGCAATGATTTGTCAAAAAAATAACGTAGACAAGTAGAAAATATTTAATCAACCCCAACACTAGAAGCTTGTCATCACAAGACCTTCTTTTTGTTTGTAGTATAGAAAATGCCAGAGTATAACATAACCAGAATTTGGAATGAATAGATTATTTCGACAACGACACGTTTGATATTGCGATCGATTGAACGCAAATAAATCAGTTCATCCGCTTGGAAGCTACGGTGCCACAGACAGGGACACAGATACACAGACACCTATTTGAATTAACGATAACACACCTATTTTCGGAGGTTAAAAATAATAAAAATAGTTAATATACTTCACTCTACTTCGGTATTGTGATTTAATCATTACTAGCTGTTAAACAACAGTGAGGCACTACAAATGATCTCGTTCCATACGTAACTTATCAACGTGTTCCAAATGATTGATTCGAACGGAACCACGCGCCGGTTGATGAATGCCCCTGCCCTTTGATTGATACAGACCTACCAATATACTACGATAAAAATCTACTCATTGTAGACTCTATGCCAACGGAATATGCGCTTGAACGCATTGCAGTTAACTTGGGGGAGGTGTAGGTTGTTCTTGATTGAACAGCCCGCGTTAGATTGATGTTATTTATTTTAAGTAATACCTTTGATGCAATATTTCAGGAATGTGATAATATATATTGATATCAAAGCAAGTGGCACAAAGGCATCTGGCAAGTTTGTATAGATAGATGGTCGCAATACGTTATGCACAATCGATATCTCAGGAAATAGGTAGTGCGGGTAGTGCTCATTGGGCTGTGATATCCATGGTCGCAAAATATACAATTTAGAGAAACACGACCTTTTACACTAGAGGCCCAGATTTATATTTGACACTGTAGTGTTTATCTATCAAATGACATAACGTAACCACAATATACTTTTCGTGGCATATTTAATCTGCGGTCATTTTTCGAAATAATTAGTGTCGAATTGGTACGTCCTGTTGATGCCGATTCAAAATGAGCCGTCGACACAAAGCTGTGCATTAAACAATGCTCTCGGTCATAACTCACTGCAGGCTTTAGAGAAAACAAACGCACTGATTCTGTTGACGCTGCACGAAAATTCTTATATTTTTGTTTGGAAAAAGAGCAGCACCATACCGGCGCGTGCTTTTGAAAAAGCACGTAGGTTTTCCTGGCCTATTACAATGCTTACCTATTGAAAATATACTTAGGCGTGCCAGCGTCAGTCTGAACTTCGATCTCGCACTTAATCTGGGGAATAAAATAGGTTATAGTAGGAACGAATAACGAAGTAGAGATAATGCACTGTGAGCTGATACGTGAAGTACACGCAAAAATCAATGAGATACTTATATGTTATATTGCAGCAAATTAGATATATTGCACAAATTAGATTCTTCGCATATATTATTGCTGAGCCGCGGAAAGTAAGGTTGCCAGTCGAGGTGATTGTTTGCCAAGAGACGAGTCAGGCAATCTTAGTTTCCGCCAAGTAGGTAAATATGGGAGTGAGGAAACAGTACAAAGATAATAATTGCAAAAAAATATTAGACTACGAACCCGATAACGAGGTGGTAGTTTGCTTTCATGCCGTTCTCGGAGGCCTAAATTAATAATTCAGTGGCTTTATTCTCTCCCAGTGAGCCAAAAAGGGCTTCCTTTCGATACTTTTGATTTTCGATTCTATGATTTATATAACTTTATAGTTATTTAATATTACTTATGATAAGGTTACAAAGTGATATTTTTACTGTGAGAAACGCACGGTTAAAGATCTGCCTTTAACAATTTTCGTAAGTTTGTCTACCTGGCTATTAGTTAAAATAAATAGGTAACTATTCTTTTTAAAACAGCGTAACGAACTTCGTTCCTTTTGTTTTTGTCAGAATCAGCGTCCTGTTTGTGCGAGCCAGCGCTATTGAGCTCGATATTGTATCGAAATTGTAAACCAGCGAGTTATCGCCGCTCCGATTTAACGGGAAATGTTTTCCGTCAGTAGCATACGTCGCCTTTTATTATCGGATGAGTTGATAGCGCTCTAGGGACCACGCGCTATGTTTCGTAATGTAAGGTATTTGATTTCAATTTATTTTAAGCGCTCATTTTTAGCGTTTGCTAGACGAGGGTAGAAGCGTAAGTATTTAGTAAATGATACCGATAGATATAGATACCGGCCTTCCTTAGGTTTACTCATGAAGAAAATGAGACCAAACTACTACCCCTACCGTCTAGGCGTCTTATGTCTCACTCGCTCACAATACACTTTTTATGTGACCTATTCTTTTTATTTTTATATTTTTTCAAATATTTTGTTTCAGACAATACTGATTTTTTTTTAATCGAAATACGTTTTCGCGCGTACATTTTCGGCAGCTGATAAAATACACAACACTACACAGACTCGATGGTGATCTCTTCTTCTTCGCTCCCGTATCCTACTTGTATAATTATGTACCTACTTGGGGTCGGGCCTCCTTGAACATGTACGCAAAACACTTCTTTTCTGGGATTCGTGTCTTCAAATTCTGCGGCTGCACACATAAAATGAACACAGTATACCAGACTAAAATGAAATCGGAATGCGAAACATAACTGTTAGATACACCCTTCGCCGATTCCGGTCCAAGTAGAACTCCGCTGCAAATACGCGTAGGTACACACTTAGTGACAACAGTAATTACTTTTACCGTTAAAATGAAGTAATTTAACAAGAAAATTCATCTTTTAAAATACTTTTAAACGATTTTATACTTATTCGCCACCTAAAAGTATTCAGAACTGTCTTATTCGGAACCAAGAAACGCATCTGGTATGTACTTTTTGTTACCATATGACCTATACTCTTTATTGAGTAATTTTGCGTTTAACGTATGAACTTAATATGAATATGGATAAACCCGTACTTAGAGGAGCAAAATCTCGCATTACATCACATGTTGTCAATTTTGGACTCTATTTCGATAAAATACAATCAAAGAGTTCAAAAGTTAGGTACAATCATTGAAATTCCTCGACTACCCTCGTAAGGCCTCGCGTACTAAATTTGAGACAGTACTTTCAATGGAATTTGAATTATTTGCGATTCGAACAGAGATGCATTTTCATTTGTTACGTTCGATTTTCGAAATAGTACATTACTACAGAGGCCGGGAAGTAAGGGGTTGCCGGCCGAGCGTAGCGAGGCCGGATAGTTACGAGGTTGGCAACCCCTTTTCACGCCGTGGTATGTATAGTGCTTTTCTCAAACATGCAATGAAATAAATAGAAAAAGCTCCGAGAAATCAAACTTTAATTTCTACAGAAACTGAAAGTAAACTAGATAAAAATTAAACTGACACATATAATAAAATAAATAAAATAAAATAAAAATAAAAAAGCCTTTTTATTTCTTGCCCATTTGGTAACAAAAAAATATATATACAGAAAAAATATATTACTAAATCTAATTTTTTTAAGTTTAATCTGAAGTTTAATTTTTAATGTATTTAATGCAACGATTTTTTCTTATCGTTCTTTGTTAAGAATTTTAGGCAAGAACCCCTCCTGCGAAGGTAAAGGCCTCCTCTAGTGATGACCAATGCTCTCTATCTTTGGCGTGTTTCATCCACTCTTTCCCTGACTGACTGACACATATATTACTATTTATTTGTCGACTTCTAAACTACCTCATGTCTACCGGTGACGCGATTACAAGTCAAGTAAACAAAAACATTGTTTTGTTGTGTTTTTTTCGCCGTCAACCCACTGGAAGTAGAAACAGGCATATACATAAAAGACGGCACAAAGTGACTGTCTACTCCGAAATCTATACTTCGCACATGCCGTCCCCTTCACTCTCGCGTGAAAGGGACGCCAACGAAGTACGGATTTCGAATTTCAGAGTACTTGCCCGGTCGTTTTAGGCCAATTCAACTAGTATTTTTCTGTTAGAAACGCTACGTTTTTGTATCTTTCTTAAATAATTTGCGTTTTTCGGTGGAAAAATACACTTGCGATTCTATTAAAAAAAATTACGGCGGGAAAGCATGAACTTTTTGACGTTTCAAATTTTCAATACTTTTGAGGTTATGTTTATCAAATCTTATTCAAATTCCGTCTTATTATATCCGTCTCATTCCTGTTCCGTCTTATTTTTGAGAAATTGTATTTTTTTTTAAATTACCGTAGTGGCAGAATGTCTTAACGAACTAAAAATCAATTATTGCTTATAGTTTTCTTCATGGCTGAACGCCGTGATGCTTAGCCACATGAACGTGGAATGGAAATTAAAAAAGAGCATCTTGCAGGCCTAGGCCTGCAACTTTGTATGTAATTCCTTTAAAGGCCTCTTGTCTAGTCGCACCCGAAACGTGACACTTCGCAGCCTACAATAAGGAACATAACCTCAATATTTCATTGCATGTTTGAGAAAAAGTAGTTTAAACCCTATTGATAGAGAAAATTGACTCAAATTCCTTTGTTTCTTTTTGTTGTATGGTGGGCCTTACGAGGCTACCCGTGACCCGTGACGCACCCGCAAAGTACTTTTCAAATCAAAAATGGAAGCCGATCATACAAAACATCATTACTTTGTGTTATTCCATAAACAGTCCAGGCATTTGTGTTTGCATGTTGAATCATTGATTTCGCTTGTTTGTGTTTTAAATAAAATCTATAGTGCCCGAAGTTATGCAAGTTCGGATACAATAGCAATTATTTGTCCATTTGCAATGAAATTAAAAAGTAAATCATCCAACTTACATCAATCGGATTTTCGGAATCGGATTAGATTTAGGTACCTATAGGTAAGTTCCTACAATTTTACGTGCAGGTACATCTACATAATTGAGGTATTTTTAGTGTCGTTAGCGCTTAACTAGAATTCATGAGCATGATTTTTATTTTTCAAGTAATGGACTAACCTATAGGTACTCGTATTTTGCTGAAAAATGCGAAACCATTATACAAGTAGTTTGTGGAGCCAAAACTTGTAAGAGGCGTGGTAAGCATCTTGTCGGGACCTTTTACAGCACATTTTTTCTAAACCATTTTTTCCCTTTCGACTACTACTTTTTGGTAGAACAAACAAAAATTGCAGGCGTTACCAACCAATGGTAAATAACATGTTTATAATATATACCAATATACCGCATAAAAAATAGTGGTCATCTTGCATATCAAAATCTGACGTCTTTTAGAACACGGCGTAAATTTAAAGTATTGCACTTAAAATTTTATTCTAATAAATATTATATCGTATTAATATTTTACTTTATTGTAGTGAAGAATATAATGTTACAGTAATAACATGGCGAAACAGACTTCGTGAAATATATTGAGGCCCTTAATATTAGTTACAAAAAGAAGTTTTTATAAACCACCAACAAAACTCTTTCTACTCTGCTAAAAATATATCCGATTTCCAAGAAGTACTTAGCACACGTACCTACCGTTGTCATCATCATCTCATAGCCGTATTCGGCCACAGCGACTACTTCCTACAGCTGAGAGCGACGCTGGTGCGCTCTCTGGTGACTGACATAGCCTATCTTTACAGCGAATGTGCGACTACACTCGCTGCATATCAGCACCCCTCCGACATAGTTATAATACGTTATGGCCGCAGGTGGTCTGGCCTTAAGCTCGTCGCGCTTAGCGTCAAGTTCTGTGCGTCGCCTGACTTCAAAATCATTCACCCGAGTGAACACAGTTTGCCTCCATTCGGGTCGGCCATCAGCTAATGTCTACCTACCGTTGTATAAAACTCTACAAAATGTATTGTTCCGAGTGTAAATGTATCACGTGTATGCGTTTGTTGTGGATGCCGTTAATTATTTAACGGCATAACGAATTGTAGGTAACATCATTATATAGTCGTTTCAATGTCGTGTCACTCGTGTCATTATAACTATTATGACTTGTTAGAAAACCGCCTTTTTAGGATTCCGTAGTATACAAGGAATATTTATAGTTTCGCCATGTCCGTCCGAGGCTTAGCTCAGTACCAGCCGTTAGTAATAAATATAAAGCTGTATTTTGGCATTAGTATGCACATTGATCACGCCGATATAAAACGGTAGAATATTTATCTTGAAAAAAAGGCACGTAAAAGAGTTGTGCATTTTTTTTCTTTCAAAAGCTATCCAACGATATCATGTGGGATATCGTTGGATAGCTTGTTAAAAATATTGTATGGTTACTAAAACCATTTTTTTATTTAGTAGTCCTTTTGAGTGATATTAAACTTTAAAGTTATGATTCCCTTCCCCCTAAGACCCCTCTTCCCCCGCTGCCAGCTAAACGGTGGCTACTAGGCATGTGAAAAAAAAGGTACTTAGAAGCATAAATATTGAATTTAAAGAGAAAAGTATCACAGCTATGTAGACATTACTAGTTACGGAGTAATAGCCGAACATAAGAAATAGAATAGAATAGAATATTTATTTAAAATCCTTTTAGCTAACTTGTACTTAGAAAAGCAAACTTTCGTATAATTTTCATTGATACTTTAGGTACCTAATGTTGTAGATTCTGTCAAAAACATAGTAAGTTCAAAGTATAAGAACTTTTTAGTCTACTCGGATGTACAACTATGGAACTCTGTTTTTTGTGTATAAAATGATCATCTGTCCAATTAATTTGAATCAATGTGTCACCGGCACACGTTGACAAATCCACGAACAAACAAATTCTACATCCACTGAAGTGCAATAAAATTGGATCACTTTATACGGGAATTCGTTGCAATCTGTACCCATTTATTATGCTCTTGACTATAGTTACGAGTGCATCGTATAGGGCACCAGGAAATTTAATTACCCAGTCAGCCCACGCGTAATGATCGTGCAGTTGCGAAACGCGCCGGTTGATTACCCGTCGTAAATGAACCGACGGCTGCATCGGAATTTGATTGACTATTATTTTACGCATTTGACGTATGTAACTTGTACAATAATATGTGGCATTATGAATATTTAAATGATTTCACATAACAGTAATATATTTAAAGGTGAGAATCGCAGGATGGCAATTGCAACGAGACCTGACTTGTCATTATTGACATCTGTGACGGTTAATCCGTCATGGATGATCCAATATCACGTATAGAATGCGAACCGATTAGCCCGCGGGCGTACTATGTCCATAAAATGCATGTAACATAGCAAAATAAACACTTTATATAGGCAGCTTTATATATTTTTGCAGCTTTAGTAATTTACTAGTCAAAAATCTACGTTCGTTAGCACTTGAATTAAAAATTAGGAAGTTGTTAACCGTTGTAATATGAGCAACTTATCGTAAGTCGTAAGTATTATTTGTGTATCTGTACTAAAGATTTTGTTTTTAAAATGACATTCAGTTTGTTAATTATAGTACATTACTTAACAAGGGCGGTAAAACAAAGAATGTCTCAGATCGCAGGTATTTGACGCCCGAGCCGAAGGCAAGGGCGATAAATATGCGGTCTGAGGCTTTCTTTATTACCGCCCGTGTTAAGTACAACATTTTATGTCACCCCCTGGCCAGGAAGTCGGATTTCCCGCGCGCGAAGCGTGCGGTAATTGCCGCTTTATGGCCAGGTGTGACATAATAGTACATTACTTAACAAGGGCGGTAAAACAAAGAATGTCTCAGATCGCAGGTATTTGACGCCCGAGCCGAAGGCAAGGGCGATAAATATGCGATCTGAGGCTTTCTTTATTACCGCCCGTGTTAAGTACAAAATTTTATGTCACCCACTGGCCAGGAAGTGGGATTTCCCGCGCGCGGAGCGTGCGGTAATTGCCGCTTTATGGCCAGGTGTAACATAAATTACATTATAGCTTTGTGAATATTGTAAATTAATAATTACCGTTTGACAGGTAAAAGTGCCCCTGTGGCCTATTTGCTGAATAAATGTTTGAATGTTGAATTTTATATATTTAGCTTTCATCATCATTATTTAAGAGTTTCACTCTTGTCGGTGCAGTTCTCTCCAGTACGTTCTACTATTTAGCTTTATTCATTAAAAATTGGTTACTTCATGATCTTTGAATTTATTCTTTCGTGAGACATTTTTTTTATTTGTATTTATTTATAATAACAATACATCTATCCTTACATTTTCCCAATGCGATAGTGTAGCAAATTATTTCACAACAAGTATACATAGCTTATTAATAACATAAATTCAAGACTCAGGTACAATAACATATTACATACAAAGTATCTTTAGTGAACTCATTTAGAGAACAGTGGAATACATCAACCCGAGTGGCAACTTGATTGAATGTTATAACTTTATTTAACTAAATGGTTAAAACTCACGTATTAATTGTCACTTCGGGCGACATGTCTTCGAACTCTTCGGGAGTTCTTCCTCAGGACAAAGGATGAGTGTGTCTGCGACCCGCGCCGATTGCACACATCATGATCTTTGCCTGATGTTATTTTTTTTTATTAGAAATGTTTGTGACAAAAGTTTGCTCATGGCTCAGCGGCGCGCGCGTACCGCGTGCGGTTAGCGAGTTTAAGCAATGTCGGCCCGGGTCAGTTCTTGGATGGGTAACCGCTTTGAGTGGTTATTAACTAAGCGCTCCCTTGCTTTGGAAGGCACTTTAAGTAGTTGATCCCGACTGCTGTCTATGATAGCAGTCGTTAAAAGGCAAGTTAGAGGCCTTCTTGCCGCTTGAGGATTTCTATCAGTCAAGTTGCCGACTCACTTGTCAAGCATAATAATCAAAGACTACAATATATAATAATAATCCCAATAAGGTTTAGTTTTCGAAAGGGCAGATGGCAGTCGCTTCCATAAAAACTAGTGCCTACGGCAAATCTTGGGAGTAGGTAGCGGACCCCAGGCATCCTTCAGGATGCAACTTTAGGCGCTCATTTGTTTTATGCGTCAAACGCCTGCGTTCCATATAAATACGTTGCGTCAAACGCATTGCGTTGAATGTGTTTGACACATAAAACAAACGAGCGCCTTACTGTACTGTATTGAGACAAAAGTTGAGAGCTTTGAGTTTTAATTAAAACCTACGCACATTATAGCGTCGGTAATCAAATCCCTACTCATATTTGTTACAAGTGTTTTAGGATAATTGGTTTCTTTTCTACCCCATCACAAAAAATCTTATAAATGCATTGAATGAAGTCATGTATCACAATGTTTGTTAATTATTTTCAACAACATAAAAAACGATTCATATTCTCTAAAAGGCTATGCTAAATATTGCGGAATGTACACTTTTTTTTCAGATAAAAGTTCACTGCCAGTCAAAGACTCAAAGGGTGCAGGCAGTCAACCAAAAGATCAATAGTGATTGATTGCAACGGAATGGCAAAGCTAACAAAAGCTAGATATTTTCTGCGACTGACTTGATTCTGCACTAGATATATTGGAAAGCAAAATTTAATAGTTTGGGCGATGAGAAAATAGAGTGTTAGGCTTCGTGTGACTAAGGCCGGGTTTTTTAAAGGTTCGTTTGACCAAATAGCAGAACAAATTTTGGTAGATTACTTTTATCTCACGACCGCGGGTGAGCCATGGTTGTGTGTTAAGCTAAGCTATACATGTACATTGTCTATGTGTGCATCAGCGTAGGAACTATGAGTTCACGTTGTCTATGTGTTCATATGTGTCACAACTACAGCAATGGCCAACCCGCGCTCGTGAGATAGAAGAACTATAACTCAGTGTATTTCTTGACGTTGATAAAGTTTAAAGGATCTTTACAAAACTTCGTTTTAAATAAAAATAAAGTGGTATATTTTTTATCCCACACCGGTGGCAAACAAGCGTACGGCCCGCCTGATGGTAAGCGGTCACCGCAGTCTATGAACGCCTGCATCTTCAGTGGTGCCACATTAGCGTTGCCGACCCTATTATGCATCACACGTTCGTACCCAAACGTAAATTTTCAAATTGTCGTTTTTAATCACTTATTACTTACATAATTTATGTATGAACATATCGATTAATTATATTCATGAGCACATGAAAGGTTGGAGTAGAAAGAAAACAGAAACGTTTATTCATGACACCCATAATAACTACTAGGACTTTAATTACTAAAATATTAACATCATCGAGCTCGTAAATGACTATACATATATGACTATGTTGTATCTATATAAAAATTTGATCTCAATCGGCAATGACGATTTTGTCGTATCAAACGCTTCTTTCAATGAGTTTATAATGACCTAGTTTTATTTGTATTACAAAATATAGTATAATAAAGGGCTAAATAAGGCCCTCACTATTAGCCTGAAGCAGTTTCAAGCCGCAAAATTAATCTTTAATACAGTTGTTTCCTAATGTTTACGCCAATAATGAGACAAGACTATAAAATAGTAAGCAATACTAGGTACTGATTCTGCTCTGCTAATTCGTTGAGAAACAGATTAGAACAATTAACGATGATTATGACGTTTAAAGTTCTAGTTAAACCGGATCACATTTCAAAACCAAATTAGAAAAAAAAGATCAGTTAATCGTAAATTGAGTTATTAACAGTCTGCAGTTTGATTTGTACGACAATAAGATGTGGCCAAATCTAATATAGTCAAAGATATAAATTATTTAGTTGGCATAAATTCGTTTGGTGTTAGTGTTCATATGTGATCAATATTATCTTATTTGTGATTTGTTAATACAATATCATCATCATCGTCATCCCCTAGCCGTTTTCGGCCACAGTGACTGTTGTCTACTGTTGAGAACGTCGCTGGTGTGCTCTCTGGTGACTGACGTAGCCGATTTTGGCAGTGAACGTGCGTCCACACTCGTTGCACGTCAGCACCATATAGTGTGTTCCAGTATTTCAAGAAGGTAGCTATAAAACAACTGAATTATACCTATACACTAAAGGTTTTACTTATTTTAGGCTTCAAACCTTTTATATCTTTAAACGAGCAATTCTTGTATATATTTATTTATTTATTTCGGGGATCTTGGAAACGGCTCTAACGATTTTGATGAAATTTGATATGTGGGGGTTTTCGGGGACGATGAATCGATCTAGCTAGGTCTCATGCCCGGGAAAACGCCGAGCAAAGCTCGACCGCCCAGATATTTTACCTTTAATATTAAAAATGTCAACGTCACTCGTTAATCTTCGTTTTTGATGACAAATAGTTTTCTGTCAGCTACAAAAGTGAGTGCGATACCGATAGAGAGCCGATAATTGTTATGAAGCTGGTTGTACTGTAATTTATGGGACTGTATGCAAAGTGCAAGCTGCGTACCCCATTGGATAAGAAAATCAACATGCTTTCTTGCTTCATGTTTCTTGTGTTCTGGAGCTACGAGTATTGGTGCGCTATTTTTTGTTTATACAACGACGGTGGCAAACGGTTAGTGGGTGAGTTCGCTTCATCGTTGGCCTCATCTTTGCCCCCTGGCTAGATGCTGGCCAAGAGCAATCTTATTATTAACTCGCAACTCCAAAGGAGTTGAAAAATTGAAAATCTTTATATTTATTTACATTCACGGTACAAACGATACAGGAATAAACTATTTTATTTAAAGAAATTACAAATAATCAGGATGATAATATATACGTATACTTTTGTATTCTGTACATACTTCTTTAAATTTTTATTTATTTTTTGTTTTGATCGTAGGTACACTTCAATATAACGTAAAATAATTATATTTCACCTTTTTAACCTTTTTTATAGTTAGTTTCATCGTAAACCATAAACCTTCTGATCATGAAAATAATGCTACAAATGCTTGATAACAATACTATACAAACCGATAAAAACAAGCTTCCTGAAAATTGCAGCGTTATTGCTGCTATCTAAGCTAATATTGTGCCGGCGTGTTTATCAAATATTAGTGTAATGTTGCAATTTGGCGCGGGCCCAGCGGATTTGGCCCATCCCGTCGGTGCAGGCGAGGCGACATACTTTATTAGTTACACTACGGGCACAGACGACGTTCAGCTAGCGTGCTACGAGTGCTCTTAGATGAATATATTTTTCGCGGTGAATTTCTGAGAGACGTGATCTCGGCGGATGGAATTCACAGTAGACTGCGTTTAATATTGTCATTATTTTGCTTACCCGCGATCTTAACATTGTAGAATGTATATATGAATCTTAGCTCCAACTACGTGGGTCGCCGTGTTCGAACATATTTATGTGCGCGGACAGAGTGATCCAAAATATGTAAACATCGACTTTTATTTTTAAGGATATGAGGTTTCTCAGATATTTTTAAACCTATTATGGTCTCTTATGTACATAGGTACACTGGGTAGTTTCTTTAATAGGTATAAAGAAGCACCTATGTGTTTTTAATGCCAATATATATATCAATCCATGCCACTGTCAGTATGTTACCTCTTCACGCTTAAACAGCTGAACCGATTTAGATGAATTTGGTAGGTATGTAGATAGTTTGAGTCCCGGGGAAGGGCATATGATATTTTTTATCCCGGAAATCGTCCCTTAAGGGGGTGGAAGTTTGTATGGGAGAGCGATAAAAGCAAGCGCCTGCGCTTTGCAGGCGCTGGTGTCTGGTAAGCGCCTGAAATAAAATAAAAAGTTCTACATGGACGAAGTAGCGGGTAAAACTTAGTACCTACTGATATACATTTTGGTTTTACTGAAATAAATTTTTGACTGGGAATTATATAGATTTTTGTTGTCTGCAGGAAGTCATTTTATCACTAATTACTTAGTAACAATCGTATTGCACAAAATGACATCAATTTTATTAAGACGTTCATTTCGTAATTATTCGATTTAGATTTACTCATTAACTAGGTAAATCTTAGATTGGATTCCACCAAACAGGAATAGGGTGACTAATAAGGAATTGAACTGTGGACATATTTCTTCTTATTGAGTACAACAGACTCAAATGGTGTTTTTGAATGGTTACTCTGTGAATTGTCCTCTGTAGCGGCAGTGTAACATGGCCCGTGGATGCCCTGGAAATTTGTTGCGTGTCTCTGCGCTGAATTATCGCCTTTGTTTGGTATTGCAATGTGCCAGCTTGCAAACTCGGCCGATTTGCAGTTTACGTCATGTATAAGTCATGTAACGTAGGTAGATAATGAATTGTTTAGCTTTTGTATAGCAGCGGGGTAATCACGTAACGTTTCGAACGTACGGTACGGTCGATCTAAATGTCAAATCCCATACTAAAAATGACATCAAAATATTATGCCTCCCAGGTAGGTAGGGGGGCTACGCGAACCACAAGCGAAGTTTTCCCTCTGTCGCACTTACGTACGGACTTGTAAGTGCGACAGAAAAAGAAAACTTCGTTTACAGTTCGCGGTAGGCCCTCAGGGGCGACTCACCAAGTTAATAATAATTTTCTTATAGCAAACAAAATAGTGTCAGGAGTTTATTCATGAGATTAAAAAGCTCCTGATTTTTTTCTAATAAAAAAATAAAAAAAAAAAAAAAAAAAAAAAAGTGTTTTATTGCCACAAACTTAAAATTAAACATAAATATTTTCTAAGAAAAAAAAAAAACTAAACATTCAATTAAAATTAAAATACATTTAATATATTTTTTATTGTCACTGTTCAAAATATCAAATTGTATTAGAGATAAGTATTCTTATTCAAACGCGACGATGACGGACGAAGTTCGAAGAAGCCTAGCAAGTTGTAGTTTCGGATCGGTACGCTCGACTTTGCACATAAATCTAACTACATTAATAATTTGCCCATTCCATATTCCTCGATACTTTCCACCGAGCAAGGACGATACTAAACTACAATTTTCTCATATTTCTATACCGGCTGTTGGGTGTTTAAAGCATTAACCACAAGTTTCACTACCGGAACACAGGACCTTTTGAACTTAGTTCAAAAGCAGCTCTGCTGGCAAGATTAAACAAAACACGAGAAAATTTTATAGACAACTTTTGCAATATATTATCTAAAGCGTCACTTTAAGTATTAATTTACGACATTCTTTGCAAGTTAAGTAAAGAAAGTCTTCTTTAGAATGTCTTACTTTCGAGCTGTTTAGAAAATGCGATGTTCCCCGGTAAAAAGGGGTCATTATCGAATAACTAAGTAGCGTGAAGACTTAGTTAACAATCATAATCGTTACATCAAGGAATTATATACGCTACAGTTACGTTACAGTTTCTAAAATACCAGAACCAGGTTATTATTATTGGGTAATAGGAATTCGTGTAGATATTTTTAGTAACAATCAAAAGCGGGAGGAAAACAAGGAAATAATTTCGGACTTGGCTTGATTTTAGACACGAAATTAAACTTATGTTTTCTGATAATTTTAATGTAAGTAATATTATGTTTTCAAGCTCACATGGTTATTTACATTAGAACATCGTCGAACGGGATATTTACCATGTACCTATATTTGTGTTATTGAGTTTCCGATATTTCGGCACTGTTGCAAGCGCCATTATCACGGATTAATCAGTGATTTAAATATGACAGCATTCTGCATCAATCACCGTTGATGGGAGCAGATTGCGGAGGATAGACTTAAGTGGCGAAAGACTATCCTAGAGGGGCGCGACAACCACGACAGGGCTTGGTTCGACCTTCTTGAAGACCGAAGAAGGAGGAGACATACCACTACAAGCTCTTCGCTAGCCACTGGTCCCCAGTTCTTCATCTTTACCAAATACGGCCGTATCCAGCTAACAATAATAACCTCAATAGGTATAACAATATCAAGCACTTGAATAATTTAGTACCTTTCCCAAATTTCATCAATCATGAAACTTCAGTCGAAACAAGTAGAAGTAACGCGACGTTAGAAACAAACAATAGTACCCTCGTAAATTCTGCTTACGACAACTTTGTTACGAGGTGTTCCTTGGTCTCAGCCCGTTTACAGACCAGCCAACTTGTGCATCATGAGGGTCAGGCAATAATGGACCTTTTGCATACACAATACGAATTATTACATCTGCTAGCTTATGTCAACGGACCTGTATGTTTGTATTGGCTTTTGAGGTCTCGTTTATAGTAATGAATACCGATTGCGAACAGTTGGTGAAACAATCTTAGAACATACTCAAGGGGGGGTCATAGAATAATTCCCGTGAAGTAGCGTTTTTGTTCACCAGTATTTCGCAGTGTCTCAAGTCTCAAGCTTATATGTCTTTAGTAGTAGAGGTACCTACCTAATATGAGTAGACTTGACTAAGTAAAATTATTTCTGTGAATAAACCTCCGTACTGCCATTGATTGGCGCAATTTTTGTACACTTCAAGTCACCTCCTCCAAGAACGAAGAATAAACAATACATATGAACGTAGATTTTATTGCAATTAAGTTAAGAACCCACACATGCAAATTTGCTAATGTTTATCGACATAGATCTCAAAATCTATAGTGATTAAGAGCCCACATATGCACTTTTACCAATGTTTATCGACATAGATCTCAAAATCTATAGCGATTAAATATCTGTCCTTTCAGTGTATTTAATCTTGAACTATTTTCCTCCAGTCTCCTAAAAGTAAAAACACTATTTGCAAAAAAAATCTCGATACTTTTATTTTTCAAACATAACCCTTCTTTTCGATGTTTTTTGGTTGGATCTTTAAAACCCTCCCTAAAAAATATTATCGGTATAAAGGTACATGTTTATAATAAATATCAATATTTACGAAAACTATGCGCTGAGCTCCCGTAGAGAGCGGGATGGTTAATTGCAAACTCACGCATGTTAGAGCGGGGCATTTGCAATGGAAGTACACCCCCTTAAATGTAGTCTCAGCAGTTTACTTGTATCATCGAAAACATGCATGTACGCTTTATGGTGATTGCTTACAATGCGTAACCGTTTTATGAAGGACGCAGAGACGTGTCGTGTTACCGTTCACAAGGGTGCCACTCGTAAATGTTACGTTTTCTGGAATGACCCTCTTACAAAAAAAGGCTAAAATCATTGTCTGACTACCTTGCCAAAGTAGGTACCTGACAAAATAGCATCCCTCTAAATTACATTTCACTCCATTCGAGTAATCCAACTACAATACGAATAGATGAAATTCTTTTGGTTCAGTTGGCATTCAATCGGCAACCAATGATTGTATTGGAACAATAATGCAGACAGCATTCTCGCGATAAGAATTTTCTACGCAAGACGCTCGAGGGTGGCCTATTTCCTTCCTGTAGTTTCAAAATTTTTACCACGAAACTGAAATAAAATGACCTACGACCTGCCTTATGAACCTATTGATATGTTTTGTTGAATAGAGCTAAAGATATGACATTAAATCTGGTAAGTCACTCTTAATACTGAAAGCAATTTTATTTTTGTTTCCAGGTCACGATGTGGAAAATTCTCATCACGCTGTTACCCCTCGTGGTAGCGAAGCACCCGTGGTACCCGTGCTCGGAACTCCACGACGACGTGCGGTACCCCTGCCGCTGCGCAGTCAAGGTGGACAGAAGCTTGCAGTTGACCATCCATATGGACTGCGATAGAGTGGTCTTTGGAGGAGATTTCCCGCCACTGCCGTATGCGGCGCCTATAGTGTCATTTAGACAGCGGCACGCTGGACATCAGACACTGCCTACTCAGGTATCTATCCTACATTTTTTTTCTATCGAACCAATTTTGATCTAGTATGGTTTTGTTCTAACTCAGAAACAGCAAATATCATATTGTTTTCGTATTAATATTTTCCTTACATTTAGACTGCATTATGATAGGTAAATATTCAATCTGCGAACTGCAATTTGGCGTGGTAGCCCCTCTTAATTATCTTGATTGAATCGCAGAGGAGCCCAATGCCCGTTCACTTGCTCAACAACCTCAATAATAAATCAAGTAATGGTTAAAAGACGCAACCTGTATGCGGTATTTTCTACTTTCCCGACAGCATACTGACGTCGCCTAGATTTTTCATTTTATTTATTTTATTGCAACCATGGTATTACAGATCTTATTTACCGTCTCACATGGGCCCTGTTAGGGCATAGCATTAATTTATCAGTATACCGTACCGTTAGTAAATATCACATTTAGCACAGCAGTAAGTATCGTATCTGTGCTCATCCAGGCTCTTTTCTCCCTCGATTTGTTACTTATAGGCATTACCTAATCGAAGAGGTATGTGATCTGCTAAATCTTATGGAATTCGTACGTTCAATTAATGGTTCCCACGACGATGTTTATCAATGAACTAAAACTACATCCTGTTTTGTTTCGTGTTGTACATTATTACGGGCCTGCCTTTGGTTAGTCCGATTAAAGCACATATGCGTTAAAATGACCGCAGATTTCTATTCCTGCACGCAATTGTTCATGATCTGATAACCACATAGAATCAATACCAACGCGGCCGAGTGCTCTAAATCAAAACGTAGTGCCGTCTCTTTAAACAATAGAACTAAAAGCCGGCATTGTATTATTTGTATTAATATCTACGAGTCCTGGGCAGTTAACAAGTTTATAAAAAAAATATATTGTTATATAATAGTACATTACTTAACAAGGGCGGTAAAACAAATAATGTCTCAGATCGCAGGTATGTGACGCCCGAGCCGAAGGCAAGGTCGATAAATATGCGATCGGAGGCTTTCTTTATTACCGCCCGTATTAAGTACAAAATTTTATGTTACCCCCTGGCCAGGAAGTGAGATATTCCGCGCGCGGAGCGTGCGGTAATTGCCACTGTATGGCCAGGTGTAACATTAAAATACTTGCTATTAACTTGAATGTCAACTAAGGCCGATTGCGGATCTTGTTCTCGTGTTTTACACATGCTAATGTATGAATTTAGTTTGTATCAAAGTTGTTTTAAAATTAAGAAATCGATCAAAAAACTAAACCCGATTAAGTAATTTGCTTTTTTTATAAAGTAAAATTGTAAAGAAAATTATATTTTTAGCTTAGAAGGGTATACTCGGTTATCAGCGCCATAGTTGCCATAGTTCATTCACTCAGAAATGAACGAACATTTCACCGATACCAATCTATATATGCGGTTTAAGACAATTTCGTTTCGACAAATACGATTAGTTGCGCTATTTCACAGTTTGCTTTGTGGGTTGGGATTGTTTGTTGAGTAAGTTTGTTTGAATTAAATCGTTTGATATTGAGCTAGTAGTAATTAAATGCAAACGTTCTATCGTTTTACTTACATCAATCAGTTCAAAACAGTTTATAAAGATCAACTAAGCATGAAACAGTCGATGAACTTAACTTTATCGTGAATCCGCGCCAAGGGTTCATTTTGAGCACAGATTATAATAATCTAAACTACTCGTCTGAATTATCAAACTAACTTGAGCATAGTTTGAAGCAAATCTCCAAGATTTGGTATTTGGCATCGTGTTGGGATGCCAGGCCTGGAGTTTACAAAGTTCTGATCTCGAATACATTATCTAACTGACACTCCACTCCACAATTGCCGCAAAACTACGCCACAAGCGACACAAGTGGATACCCGGCTCTGCACTCTGGTCCATTGAGGCGACAGTACCACTTACGTAGACAAAGCATGTGCATAAAGTGAAGAGCGTGTGCCTTTTCTCTGCTATAAAGTTAACCAGCACAGTCAAATCCCCGGGTTTCCGAGATTTAACAAAACAAACATCATCTTAAAGAACTGACAATTAGAATAGGTAATGATGTCAGATAATAATCATTTGAACACCATCGTTAAATCCGGTATAAACTGCTTCAATAGATTGTCACTTTATTTTGTTTGCCATTTTTTTGTGGAAAATAACACTTTTTCATGCATGGAGGAGCCTTAAGCATGGTTATATTTTACGTACCTACTTCGAACATTTAAAAGTAATGCTTCGTTTTATTCTAACAGCGGTCGTATAGTTTTATTACCTACTCTTGTATTCCGAGTTTTAAAATATCCTGCTCAATTTTTATTCAAGGAATATGCTTTTTGCAATTTTCTGTTTATTTTCAGATATTTTCATCGTACGGTCTTCCTCTGAGAGAGTTGGACTTTTCTCACAACAGTTTGCGTCGAGTGCCTGACCGCCTCCTAGCAGGAGTACGTGGCAATCTCACGAAATTGGCACTGGCTGATAATCTTCTAGGCGATAACCTTAACCCGATATTCTCGACTGCCGAGCTTCACAATCTACCGGCTTTGGAGGAGCTGGATTTGAGCGGGAATAGCATAAGAGGTTTGGAGGAGGGCCTGCTAATTGGATGCGATCTTTTGAAGGTGAGCAACGTGGTGTTACTTTCGTTAAATATTTGATTATATGAATTCGAATGATTTCCTAAGACTACCTTCCGTCAGAGTAATCTTAGCTAGTCTAGCCTTACTGTACATTTATGTGGCTTACCAAACCTATTTTACTCGTAAAAAACTACAATCTTGCAGTACCAATGCATGCATGAATGTCACGTTAGAATATCAATATAAACTAAACAACAAATATCCATTTTATCCAAAAATATTTTTAATGCAAACAGCATACCTTGTAAATATTCTATCTTTATAATAAACATTGGGAACAAATAAAATGATCACCTAAATAACTTTTGATATCATCAAATTTTCGAACCCTAAAATAAGGTTGAACACTCAAAAAAATTTATCGATCAGCAATTCCGAGTCACCAAAAATATTCTACCTATTTTTGCAGCACTTGCACCAATTTTACTTATTGCGTTCCTATAAATCTATAATCGCATCAAAAAAATTGTCAAGTACCACCAAAAACACTAAACTACCACCTAATCTCATGCACCTTTTTTCATTAGAATTACATCCAAATATTATACACATCGCATGCTACATTTTAGTAAACAGTTACAAATTAATTGTTTTTAGCACTATAAATATTTTAGTCATTTCCAAAATGTTATAATTAGAAAGTAAAATTCTAAATTAATTTAAAAAACAACGCGCAATGTGGCTGTGTGAAATAATAACACGTATACTGCTATCTCACTCAATCAAATACAAATTGTCGTTAGAGTGAAAGGTACCTATTGCTGTTTCATTCTAACTACCTATTGCTGATGGTTTACAAACTGTAAAAAGTTTTATTATTAATTTTTTAATGCGTTGACGTGAGCGCGTTTGATTGAAAACTTTTATTTGAAAATGAGTTTTGTTGATTTATTTAATTGTTAGTTTGTTATGAAAATGGATAAAGGTCCTCAAATGAGTTTACTTTATTAATTTAGATAGACTTTCATGGAAAAATTAAAGGTAGTTAATAGGTATAGGTAGGTTTAGGTTATGTTAGTTTTGCATCGGCCCGAAGGGCCAAAATAACTCAAAATAGGAGCTCCGCGCCAGCGGAGATCCGTCAATACTGTTCCAATGTCCACTAGTTTGAAATAAAAATAGATGTCATAGAAAAATACTACTACCTAGGCAAATTGACGATTATCAGCGAATAGAGTAGAGGCAAAAACATCTGAGAACAAATAGCTGTATGCGACCAGTACGGAAAGCACTGTTGAAAAGATATTAAATTAAATTATGTTATGTACGTGTCTCATTAAAAATACAGAAATTTTGAAGCTTCTATAAAATAAAATCATTTAGCGCTGTCTTGCTCGCACGCGGTGCGACGTGCGAGCGAGACGGACCGTATGGAAAACCGCATCAGTGTGCTAGCAATGAGGTTAGACTAGATTGGAACTGCTTTGCGCGTGGGGCGTTAAAAAACAATTGCCGCGTGAAATTTGGTGATCATGTAGTATTTCTGGGTATCGAAAGAATTATTTGGGTGTAAATAATTTTAATAGGATTACGAGCCCTGTAATATTTGGATGTAAATTATATGAAATTTGGTGTTTGAAATTAGGTGATCATTAAGTATTTTTGGGTAGTGACTAATTTATTTGGTAACAATTTAATTTAATAGGTTATCGACATGTTACTTCTTTGAGTTGCATTTTATATTTAAAAGGAGTTGAAAATTTGGTGCGAATCTAGTATTTTTGGTAATCAATGTAATTTTTTAGAGCATCATTCGGCAACTAATTTGGTGGTTCGTTAAATGCTACCCATAAACATTTACATGCTCGGGAGTTCAGAATACATATTCCGAATAGCATTGTGTCGTTATACAAATAACCTACGTAAATGTTTTTGTGTGTATTCTCTGGGCATGGTAATCAGCAGAAAAAAATGGTTCCAGGTATTGCGACTCGATCGAAACAATATGAACTCCGTGCCATCGACCTCGCTCAACGGGCCGCGGTCCCTCAAAGTACTCTCGCTGAGGGAAAATCGAATCGGTACGTACCAAATTGCCAAGATAAACAAAGTAGCGAAATTGTTACCAATACATTTACAATTGTAAATAAATGGTCGGGTCTATCTGTATCGGGAAATTATATAGTGTCTCGAATGATACTTGAAAATTACTTGCAGTGTAGTCCGATTGTTACAGATAAAAAACAAATGGCTACTTTTTTGATAAACGTGCTTCCCATGGAGGAATATCTTTACATACCTTTTGCCTAAATCTAGGATTCATCCTGTTCATCCTCCTAGCCTTTTCCCAGTTTTATTGTAAAGGAGTCCGGGCTTTCCCTTTTGCATCGAGTCCCAAGATTTGGCGTAGGCACTAGTTTTACGAAAGCGACTGCCGTCTGACCTTTTAAACAAGATGAGAGACTTGTCCTTGATGGGATTAGATCGGTTTTCTCACGATGTTTTCTTTCGCCATTAGGTACATAGGTTGCTTTAAAAAACTCAACGGGACTACTCCAGATCCTGCCTTTTTCATTTTTATTTTTCAATTAGCACACAAATGTAGGTACGATAAGAGGATGAACAACTTATAGAGATAGTTTGATTGATTGTATCATTGATTGATTTTCAATTTTCAGCTCTCGTTCGACAGGGGTCATTCTTCTCACAGAAGACATTAGAAGAAATAGATTTGCACGGGAACATGATTTCGGCTATAGAGGGCGGGGCCTTTGCCGGCTTGAGTCAGCTTCACAGTCTATACCTAGGAAGGAATCGTCTCTCCAAGTTTAACAGCGATGTCTTCCAGGGCACAGAGAATCTGGAGAAACTAGATCTTTCTGAGAACTTTATAACTGACTTCCCCACGGTGGCTCTGAAATCTTTTGCCGGACTAAAGCACCTAAATATGTCCAGTAACATGATAACGGTACGATTACGATTGCCCATTTTTTAAATAATTTTAAGTAGGAAATACAATGTAAATTAGAAATTGGAATAACAATTTATTAAATTGCCAGCAATATTCGATGTGACTGGTTCAATTTTGTTACGCTTATAATTGAATTAATAACGGTTCCGAAATTTCATCAGCAATTTTACAAAAACCTGTCGCTTGAATTGAGTAAAATTAAATCTTACGTCAAAGTCACAATAAATCTGACTTTGATTGAATCAGTGACGGAAATAACAACAAGTTCTTTAAAATCTTGCGCAACTTATTAAATGTATTGGATTACAAATAATAATATAGTGATATTTATTCCAAAATTAAACACGATTGCTATCAAGTAAATATAAATTATTAAATCCACGAAGAAGCATATATACTTACGCTTATGAACACGTATTTTTTTACATTTCAACGCCGTCTGTCAGTCAACCGAGTACAACTCTTTCAGTAAACATTGTAGAGAGGGAATATACTGGGGTGTTTATTAAAAAAAAGGTTTAACTCTACTAGACACAATCTGAATAAGTGGGAGTCATATTTGAACGGTCTTTCTTCCAACAAAGAAAAAAATAACCTCACACATGTCCTACTGCCGTACATTATACAGTAATTTCCAAGCTAGACATTAAAAATATACTTCAATTATTCCAGAACATTGACAGCAGCCACTTAAACGCACTAGTGTCACTTCAAGTACTGGACCTGAGCCGTAATAACCTCGTGAAGCTGATGCCTGGTACATTTGTTGGCCTCACAGAGCTGCGCTACTTGGATGTTGGAGTTAATTCATTACGAACAGTACGTACTCAATGAACAAATTTAAGTTGATAAAAATAGCTATCAATATCCAAAACAAACTACATATATATTTTTCCGATTGCATTCCGTTTAGCAATGAACATGACACAGCAATATAATAAATTAAAGCCGAATATGTAATATGTAGGCATTTTCAATTTTAATATTTCAATGAACTCGTATTTTTTGTGCTACAGAAAAATATTAAAACTTAGTACCTAATAATTTAATAATAGTTTCTAAAATTAAATTCTCTTCCCACAGATATTCTTTACCCATTTGTTATTTTTGTACTTAATGTTTTTTTTTTTAATTTTCGCATGTTTTCATTTCAGGTGGAGGACGATGCTTTCGACGGACTGACGAGTTTGGACACGCTTCTGTTAAGAGATAACAACATCTTGCTGATTCCTGCGACAGCGCTCTCCCGCCTGCCTAATCTCGTCTCCGTGCACTTGGGCTATAACCGCGTTACTGCCCTCTCTAGCGACATCCTTCGAGCCGTTTCTGACAGGATAACCTCCTTAGTTCTCTCCCGAAATGTCATAAGGGAATTACCAACGGCGGCCTTCAATCACTTCAAAATGCTCAAGCGATTAGACCTCTCCGGAAACTTGTTGAATTCTATCTCTGCCGATGTGTTTAGTGGACTAGAAGCCTCTCTTGACTTTTTAAGTCTTAGCCAGAATAGAATATTGGGTTTCACAGGCCAGCAGCTGCAGTTTATCAACTTATGGTTTTTGGATATATCGGATAATCAACTCTCGGAAATACCAGTAAACGCATTTGAGTCCATTCCGAGTTTGACTCATTTGAATATTAGCCGTAATGACCACATAAGCGTACTTCCACAAAATGTGTTCAAACAAAATGCAGCCTTACTCAGCGTCGACTTGAGTTACATGGGTTTAAAGGCACTTCCTGTGAAGTTGTTTTCGAAGAACGTGAATTTAGAGCGCATTTATTTGTCAAACAATCTTTTACAAGAAGTCTCCGAAAACACTTTTAAGAATCTTAAAAATTTAACTCACTTGGATTTGTCGTACAACAACATCATAAATATAAGAACGCCGGCCTTCGTCAACGTCATGTCCATCCAGTATTTGTCTCTAAAGGGTAATCAGTTGAATGCATTTAAGGGAGAATTCTTTAACACCGGAACAAGTTTGGAAGTTATAGATCTCTCGGAAAACCAACTTAGCTACCTATTCCCATCCTCATTTAAAATACACCCTCGTCTCAGAGAAATTATTTTGACGGACAATAAATTCAATTTCTTCCCTTCCGAACTTATAAGCACATTACAGTATTTGGAATTAGTAGACTTATCTGGAAACGCGCTAAAGAATGTTGATGAACTTGATTTCGCTCGGCTCCCGAAGCTTAGAACGATTTTGCTCGCTCGTAACGAACTTGAAACAATTAGTGAAATGGCATTCCATAACTCCAGCCAAATACAACACTTGGACTTGTCGAATAACAAAATAGATCGCTTGGGAGACAGGCTATTCGAAGGACTGATTCGGTTGGAGAATTTGAATTTAGAGGGCAATCAACTGACTGAATTACCTGACAATATTTTTGATAGATCAAGATTGAACATGCTCGAGAAGATTTCATTAAGCAATAATTTATTCGAGCACGCTCCTCTGAAATCTTTACAGAAACAGTATTTCTTTGTGTCATCCGTGGATTTATCACACAATCAAATTATAGATATACCAGCAGAAGATAGTGTTTTGGTAAATATTAAAAAGTTAGATCTTTCATTTAATCCTCTCTCAGAAAAGGCTATTAAAAATGTACTGACGGAACCAAAAACCGTTCGAGACTTAAACTTGGCGGGTACTGGGATGACATTGGTGGATCAACTAGAAACACCTTTCTTGTATAATTTAAATTTGTCTTACAATAATATTACAAAGCTTACCGACAAAACATTTAGCAGGACTACATTATTAGAATCGTTAGATTTATCCCATAACCAGATTGTGGATGTGTCAGGATCACTTGCTATCTCTTGGCCAAAATTAAAAAATCTCCAACGTCTCAATATTTCCAGCAATCCGATTGCAATACTTGTTGATGGAAACTTTGAAGGTCTTTCTTCACTGAGAGTACTTGATATGAGATACCTTGAGGAATGTACTAGGATTGAGAAAAGTGCATTCAGACCTCTGCCTAATTTGGTGCAACTTAGGGCATATGGATACCCTAGGTTAGGTTACTTCGATGTACAAGGAACTTTACAGCATTTATTGGCTTTAGAGAAATTAGATGTTGAAATTAAGGACACGACGATTGGAGCCGATCAACTGCACTCAATATTACATCCGAGGCTTGAAGAATTAGGATTGAGAGGATCAAGGTTAAAGACAGTCTCGTCTGGAGTACTGGCTGGATTAAAGGCTCCTGCAATAACAGTACGTTTTCGGAATACCTCAGTAACTAATTTACCTCCAGCATTGTTGTTTCCCTTGCCGAGATCTTCTCAAATAACCATTGATGTCGCTGGCAGTCAACTGTCAACACTGCAACCCCAGTTGCTAGTCGCTCTTGATGATCGCAGAGCAGATTTGTCCATGTTTGGCCTTGACACAAATCCGGTTCGTTGCGATTGCAATGCTCGTGCACTGCGAAGATGGCTGCCTAATGTTGGTATCGAAGACGTTCGATGTGACTCACCAGATTTTTTGAGTGGATTTTTACTCACAGAAATCGGCGATGATGAACTAACTTGTGACGCGAGAAAACGGACGACGCTACAACCCTCGTCATCTAGTAGCATATCCACTACAGCTCCGCCGCGCTTAGTACATCGTACTTCAGCTGAGCCAGACATTATCTGGTCAGTTGCACCATCCCACGATCGGCCTAAGATGCCCGGTGAGCCAAAAGGAGCACCCGTAGTCGGTGTGGCTTCTACGACTAACGACGATAATTTGATTATAGGTATTGTTGGCGGCGTTGTGGCGTTTATCGCGATCTTGATAGTGGCTATTTGTATCGTGCGGTTGCGAATGACAACGACGTCGTACCGCGGTGGGCCGTTAGCCAGCAGCCCTACGGCGGGAGCGGCTCCGCTTTGGGGGGCGGCTTGGCCTGGATACGCTGCCACATTACCTCCTGCTTCTTTATCGACGGCCACTTTGCCGCACAAGGTACAATCAGGCCCCGGATCTGTCCGATACTTGGCCCCGCCACCGCCTGCACCCTACTTTATTAGCTTGCCGCCGTACGACGATAAAATTTATCGGTAGAACGCTTTTCGTAAATTTGTGGTTCTGAACAAAAGATATTTTAGTTTAAGATGTAGGCTTATCTTGTGTAAATAAATAACTTTAGATTTATTTATGCTCTGTCTGCTCGTATTTGATGCGCTACGTGTATTATTTTGTAAGGGAATGTTCATAATTTATAGATATCGTTGTAGATATTCTTAATAGTGTTTTAGATTTTTTTTATAATGTACCTACGGATAACATTACTACAAAATATTTTAGTAACTGTAAAATTGTACCTACTGATACGTAGGTAAATAATACTTATTTGCTTTAGGACTATGAAAGCTCATAGGCGGGATTTATTAGGGCCTTCTAGTCAACAGTAAAAGCTTTTTCCGATACCACGCGTGAAAAAACGTAAAGTGCTTAAAAATAATCTGGGAACTGAGAGTCTGTGTGAAACATTATTTATGTTCAGAGTGCCTACTTTATGTTTAATCCGATATGAAATAACATATGTTGTATTTAACTAGAAATAAATTATATAAATATTACCAACGCTTTTTATTTCATTTAATAAGCCCCCGACTAATAACTTCGTGTTTAGGAATTTCTTACTCATTATATTGTCATAATTATGTAAATACCGACTGCAGAAAAAAACACGTTCCATTTCATTGCATTTATATTTTTGATAACTCTTATCAATTTCTACGTGATTTTGCAATACATATGTGTATGCAACACTTTTATTTATTTGGAAAGTAAAATTTTCCTTAGCGGCCCCACCTTCCGGTAGCTAAAGGCGACGCTTTGGAAAATTCACAGCGAATAGCCCCGGTCTAAGACGCGATGGGCAACACTATATTCTTAATACTGTATTTCCCGGCATAAAGGTATTTTGCTTACGTAATAGAAAGCTTATAGGAAGGTGACCTCATGGTATCAGGTTGTAAAGTTAAATTATGTCGTCTTTAATTAAAATTATATTAACATTATTGATTAAATGGTACCTTGTGTAGATTATATTGAGCACGTGATGAGAGTAGCTAGATCTACTGCTGCCGTAAGTATCCAAAATCAATACAAACATTATATACCCAACTATAATTTAAAAAAAAGTAAGTCTATAGGAAGTGGGCAGGGATTGGAGGAGAAGAGCTGAAGACCGAGCTCAGTGGCGTGCCATGGGAGAGGCCTATGTCCAGCAGTGGACTGAAACAGGCTGATGATGATGATGATGAAGTCTATAGGGGCCGGATTTCATGCAAATTAATTAGTAGATTATTAAAATAAAGTAATTTGTAAAGATCAATAATATGAACATCGTTCAGTGACTGAAAACTGAAGCTATTTTTAAGGAAATTTGCACCATCACGGCCGACAAAGCATTGGTTTTATAATCGGGGGAAATTTGCATAAAATTCACGCTAGAGTGTTTGCGAGCGCGAACAAAAATATGTTTTGTAAACACTGTTTCAGATCAGATTTTTGCGAAGGGTGCGGTAAAAGCCAAAAACTAAACAGCAAACTGATCAGATAACATAAAACAAAAACTTCTAACTTATGATTTAGCCAAAGAAAATTTGCAGAGCCTCAGCTAAAACTCATTTTATCATACTTACCTGCTGGTTACTAAAGTTTCCGAGCTTAAATCTAAAATCAATTCACTCGAAAGTAATATTCAACCATAACACAACATTTTTCTTGAGCACTTGAGCTCGCTAGGTGTGCTACGCCGTAGCGCGTAGCAGCGTTTTCCCGCCTTGTAGCGGAAATCGCACGTAGAGGCATGACGCATATGGGTTGTGATTGGCGTTGAATGGGTTAACAAGCTTGCGGCACTCACTTTGAAGGTTTAACGAGCCGTGACATTTTTTCGACTTCGACGACTTGTGTGTTTGTCTTTTTTTATCATTTGTCATTTCATTTATTAAGGTAAATGTTCCAGTGCTAGACCTATATGTACCTATACTATGTTATAAAAATAATAGGCCGAATGCCGAATTAAACAAACATTCTATAAAATGAGAATTTTGCGAAACAAGTACATTCTATGAAACCTCTGCCTGCAAAACAAAGTACATACAATCATATCATAAAGTACCTAGTTTACAATACTTTTTCACTTTAATTATTTATCGTTTGATTATCAAAATAAAATAATGGTCTCCTAATACTTAAGTAAAACAATCTCTTGTGTTTCCAAATTATATATTTTCTATGAAAAATACATGTAGATATTAGTTACTTTGCAAACTCTTCTTCATTTTGGGTTCGCTGACATTAATGTTAATTATAATAATTTTATAATTAAAAGTAACTCTTCGCCTCAGTAACGGAGTACTTTGTAGCCTAAACTATTCATAAAAGACAGATTCAAACTAGGGTAAAACAGCAAGGCAAACTAAAACCAGGACCAAGGTCGTGCGTTCCACGTGTAGAATGTATTCAGAGGATTCCCAACTCACTGTACAATCCAAAAGAAATAGAAGTATGGTAGCCTATTTTTTTTAGTGTACCCCCCTAGTCGTGAAGTGGTAGTGCATTTTATGAAGTACATGATAGAAGTTTTAAAGTGATAATTTTTGTTACGGTCAAGTGTCGTCGTCGTCTTGGCCGGTTTTTTATTAGAGGTATATACTTACCTTGACGCAACGGGATAGAGAAAGGCTTGAGGCGTTCGAGATGTGGTGCTGGAGAAGGATGGAGGGAATAAGCTGGACGGAAAAGGTCACCAATGAGGAAGTATTGGAAAGAGTAAAGGAAAAGAGACATCTGCTACGTACAATAGAAACTCGAAGAGGGAAAATGATAGGTCATCTGATACGACACGACGATCTAATACGAAAGATAATGGAGGGTAAAATTGAGGGAAGAAGAGGAAGAGGAAGGCCGAGGATTAATTACATGGACCAAATAAAGAAAAAGATAGACGTCGTGTCGTATAGAGAAGTCAAAGAACTGGCGTTAAGTAGAACGGACTGGAGAGCACTGCACCGACAAAAGTGAAACTCTTAAATAATGATGATGATACTTACCTTAAAAATGCCGTATAAATATACCCGCGGGGTAATCACGTAACGATATGTACTACCGTTGGTACGTATTTAATGTTAGTTTTAGTATGAGATTTGACATTTAAATCTATCGTACTGACGGTCGAAAACGTTACGTGATTACCGCGCAGTAGTATAAAAATAATTCATGACGACTTCACCGTAAGACTACCTACTCACAAAATTAGGTCTTTGATGTGGAATGTGTGTCATATTTTATTTAGTACTCTACATGTGCACTTGTACAGTCAGCGTCATATAGTATTTAGCAGTCAATGTGGCCTGGCAAGGTCGCCATCCGCCATGTGAGGATTGGATTAGAGGTCGAGCTCTATGAGGTGTGAAATTATAAGACACGTCCTTAGTAAATGAACGTTTATTCCAGACTGACTCATGTACGATACTTATGCCCACTATAAGTTCGGTACATCATATATTTTGTATGGTGTTCCGAAGTATTTGGATACTTTGGCTGCTACGTACAGTCAAGTGCAAGAATGTGGGTGTATACAACTTGCTCAAAAATATGTCCCATAGCTCTTATGTCGGCGAGTTAAGGTTCTGGTACTTATTTATGAGAGGATCCATTCGATACATATTTTTGCACTTGACTGTACTATATGACGCTGACTGTACCTACCTTATTACCTAAGTATCTTTTGGCCATCGCGTTTTGAAATATTTAAGTGTGACTTGTTTATAGAAAAAGTGCATCGGCAGTAAATCAACTTTACGAGTCGGTATTAGCTGCAATGGAACTCAATTCAATTTAATTCTTTAAAAAAATGGCTTTCCATCAAATTTATGATGATTTCGCCAATGTCACGTGTTCAGTGACGTTGTTCGGTAACGACGCCATGACAGTAGGCAAGGTTTTATACGGTAAATGGATTCTGCTCGTCGTCGCCCCGGGCACGTGTGCTCACCAACGCGGCGACGACCAAAATCCTACAATGGAACTCATTTGGAATCGAATAGATAAAACAACAAAAACACACAACTAAGCTCAAGTTCGGTATTACGAACCAAAAAGACGTGTGTGCATTAAACTACAAATATACATAAGCTCTTTAAACATCGCATGTCGCAATTTTACAAAGCGCCCTCCGGGATCAACGGGAATAATCTGTAATCCGCCCAGGTTTAGTAAATGGAATTCCATGTAGCTATGCTGCAAACCGATCTGCATTTAGAATCAGTTTGTTACTAGAGGCAATTTATTGCAAAAACAAAAACGACAGACAGTATTTTATACATACACAATAAAATATGCTTTGAGGAATGCGAAAAAATCGATTTTGTTCTCATCGACAGGAAGATAGTTACAAAGAATGTAAGAAACTACATAGAAAGTAAGGCCCCGCAAATAACAAATGCTTTTACCATTTTTTTAATAGCCTATTATGTGTCCCACTGCTGGGCAAAGGCCTCAACCCATGTTGTCCAGACGTCCCTGTTCAGAGCCTCTTCCTCCCAGTTGGAGACAAATACGTCCAGATCATCCTGCCATCTCCGTCTGGGCCTGCCTCGTCTGCGTCGTCCATCGTGTGGCACCCACTTGGTAGCTGCATTAGCCCACCTATCCGGGTGCATGCGACAGACGTGGCCGGCCCAGTCCCACTTGAGCCTGGCTGTTTTGGTACCCACGTCAGCTATGCGTGTTTTGGAGCGTAGCGTAGTGTTTCGGACACGGTCCGTCATTTTAACACCTAAAATGCTACGCTCCATAGCACGTAATTAAAGAAAATATTTAATGTACATATAATACATAAATAATTTAGATGTTTATTTTCGGCTGTGTCCCCTGAATATGGAGAGGAGTTTTGCGAATGACAAAATCAGTATTAAAAAATTTTCATGACTGCACGCGTTGCCTTCACTTCAGTTGGGCACTTTACTTGACGGTGACTATTTACGTGTGTCCGTTGTTCTACGCCTGGGCTGCGATGTATGTTAACCATACGTTTGTATGCATCTGGGGGCATATTAGAAAACAAAATAGCTTCATTTTGGCTTTACGAACAATGAGAGAAAATTAATGATCATCTACTTATCAAAAACCAAATTTAGATATCAAAAATAAAATAACATATGCTGCTGTCGTGTACTGACGTGGATTTCGAGGAAGAAATTGCATCTGTTTCTATATAATTTTCTGGAAACTTCACGTAATTTTTTGTAATTTTTTTTTGTATCGTGGACAGTTTTGTTTTTTCTATTACACGACTATCGATATCGATATAAAAAATGTTTCTAACACTAGAGAGATCGCGACTGTCTTTTGTTTTTCCGCGAAAATTCCGCGCTCTGTTCAATACGGTAATTTTTCTTGTAAGTTCAAAATTAAGAAGAACTCAAAGTTTAATTACAATATTCAGGTTATGAAAATTGTTTCCGTTAAGCCTACGGCTGAAAAGAGTTGTTTATTAACCCTTTTCCAGGCATAGTACGATTTATCGACCACATGCGTGTAGTTCAAATTTCAACCTTAATACCCAAAGTTAAGGTTTAAATCGAATTTAATTTCGGCGAAAAGTTGCCGCCAATGCACCGCGGCAGGCTCCCGCATCACCATGCCTTTAGTGATATCATTCAGAGGGCTCTCAGGGCATCTGGCGTTCTATCTGTGCTGGAACCGCCGGGCCTTTCCCGCTCGGATGGCAAACGGCCTGATGGCCTGATGTTGGTGCCGTGGGAAAGGGACAGGTGTTTAGTGTGGGACGCTACGTGTCAGCATCTTCGCTTCCACTCACGTCAACTGCACAGAGATAAAGTGGCGGAAATATTCTTGCCTTGCTTAATATGCCTTGAAAGAGTTTGTGCGTGAAATAGGCCAACGACGTATACAAAAACCGGCTAAGTGCGTGCGCACATTTCGGATTCTGAACCAACCGCAAAACCAAGTTGTTTTCATTGGGAAAAAAAGGAAATATCGCAAAAAAACATTTATCAATATATTTGTATTTGTTAGAAAAATATACGTAATAATAAATATTACCACCAAGTTTCAAGTTCATAGGTCAACGGGAAGTTAGAAAGTTCTTTAGAAACAAAATTTTGTGACAGGCGACGGACGGACGCGCAAGTGACCGTTCCATTCCGTTTGGACCCTTCGGGTACGGAACCCTAATAAGGAGAGGACTCCCCCTCCGAGTCGTTGGTTTCGTCAAATGCTCTCCGCCGCTATCCAGCGCAGGAATGCTGCTATAGCGTTATGGGTAGGTACCTACTTTTGCAGCGGGGAATTCTCAATTCAGTAATACCTACCGCATAGAAGTAAAAATAAATATACCTATTGCTGGTTTTAACCTCAAAAATATTTATTTACTTCCATAAAATAAAAACAGTATCACAACGCTTAAATTCCGATGCTGCAAGCCCGATTTGCATTTAGAATTAGTTCGGTTCGTGAGGCAATTTTCTGCAAAAACAGTGCCCTGGAATAACATTTCGCCTGATTACTTTCTTAAACTCGTATCGTAACTTCAAAAAGCAACCGTGATCTACACAGCACAAAGACCACAATAAAAGCGATGTAACGAGCGATACGATGTTGATAAAGTATTCTTAAGTGGATTTGTGATTAATGAGAAACGTGTTTACTTTTTTCTAAGATTTTTTAATGTAGAATGTATTCGAATTAGTTCCTTATAATTTTGATCTCTCATCGATAATCATCAACTAGCACATCAGCGTTTTTTACTGTGTTTACGTTTTGAAGAAGGTGTTTCGGGTCCTAAGTACCTCCCAAACCTAGCAACTACGTAAACTAAACATCCTAAGTATGAATTTGTAAAAACAAGGTCGACCAATGGGGAACTTGCGTCCAGATAACATCGTGAAATTATATTACTAATCCAATAATAAGCCATTACAATCCCCTAAAGGGGTTAAAAAGGGGTTCAAAGTTTGTATAGGGAGCAAATTTTTTTTTTAGGTGAGGTACTTTAAATTTCTTACAGAGACTCTCTGTTTAAATAAAACAAAACTAATTTCTGCGTTTTTGAAATTCAACCCCTAAAGGGGTTAAAAAGGGATTCAAAGTTTATATTGGAAGCAAAAAATTTTTGAGTGAAGGACTTAAAATTTCTTACAGTAACTGTTTAAATTAAATAGGTACTACAAAACAAATTTCAGCGTTTTTTTAGTCATCCCCTCAAGAGGTTAAAAAGGGGTTCAAAGTTTGTATGGGGAGCAACATTATTTTAATTGAGAGACTTCAAATTTTTTACAAGCTCTGTTTAAATACAACAAAACAAATTTCAGCGTTTTTTGGAAATTCATCCCTAAATGTCTTAAAAAAGGGTTCAAAGTTTGTATAGGGAGCAATTTCTTTTAAATTGAGAGACTTTCATTTCGCAAAGAGACTGTTTAAATGATTTCAGGATTTGTGGATTTGGATAGATGTTTGAAACGAAATTTCTACAGGTCCATAATTAAATACGTACAGTAACGAAGAGAAAACGACAAGATACGTGTCAACTCACACAAAAAATAGCCTAAGATTGGGATTTTTAGAGGGGTTGAGAATTTGGGTTGACCGATTTATATCTGTACAGCATATTAATAATTTGGTCTCACAGGGTAAAATTACCACAATTATTATACCGTTTCCTGGATATTAAGATGTTTTAACTAAAAACCGAGCTCTACGCAGACGAAGTTGCGGGCAACAGCTAGTAATAAATATTTGTGGAAGATTGTCCACAAATATTTATTACTAGCTGTTGCCCGCAACTTCGTCTGCGTAGAGTACACAAATCAACGGTTTATGCAGTGACTTCATGTCAAGCCAGTGAGCGTTTATTATTTGTGTTTTTTTTTACTTTTTCGTGTTTGGTATCTTCGCGTAATCCTTAAATCTTTACAAGATAGACTAGATCAATGAAATAATGCAAGTTCCCTGTTGTATTCAATTGCGTTCTTTTCAATTGTAGCTTTTTACACCTCTGTGCCTCCAACATTTTGTGATGTGAAGAATGAATTTTCCCGAACATAATGTCATTCATGTAGAAAATCTTCGGAGTAAACTTTCAAATGAAGCTAGCGGGTATACCCCATTGAGCATTACCTTTCTAAGCCTTGTGTTTCCAATCTGCCATTTCTTTAACGGTTTTGCTTCAGCATTTACGTACGTATAGGTATTGGTATAAGAGAGTATTTCCTTCTCACATCCATAAAGTAAATATAAAAAAACGCAAGGTGATAATTCACTATGATTATGTTATGTTCTCCTTTGTTCTGTTCTTGTCTTCGTCCTCTGCCTATCAGAATGGATGACGACTTCCTTAGTTTTTTTTTTTCATTTTAAGTTTTCGATTAATTTGGGTGGGGTTAGTTAAGACTCTGACATCACATATGTATAAATAAATTCATGGTTTCATGAATAATTTTTATCCTTCAACACTCCTCTGCCGAAAATCCGAGTCTGTTGCGTCACTCAAGAGTAAATTGAAAAAGTTGTGGCTTTCCAATGAATTGTGACTAGGTTGAATACAGCTTTGTTTTATATGTTATTATTCTACATTAGTCATATTATATATATTATGTATTTATTTAGCTATTAATTTATTTATTTTTATTTATTTGTGTATATATTTATTATTACTTTTAGCTTATATTCAATTATTTATTTATTTTTATTTATTTTTTGTATATATTTATTATTACTTTTAGCTTATATTCAATTATTTATTTATTATTATTATATTTATTTTGGGACTTGTTATTTGTACTGTACATGGTGTAAGTTTGTCTATCTTTTACTGATGTTCCAATCAATTGCTCGAAGGTTAGCTGGAAGAGATCCCTTAAAGGGATAAGCTCGCCTTTGTACATTCATATATTGTGACATGTAACATATATGTATTAAACCTGTTATTGTACAATAAAGTGCTTACATACATACATACATACACTCTAAAGTAACAAAAACAAAAATACAAATTTGCCAAAACCTAAGCACCACAAAAATAAATGAACAATTTGAACAACAAGTCACACGCGATGGCAATAAACAGTTATCAGAGGCCGAACAGTTGTCCATATATAACTCTTCCGCAAATTCATAATTTCACCTTGAAGAGTGTTTTAAAATGAGCTTAATTTTGATAGAACAAAGTTGATTTTACAATAGCGTTCATCATTAAGATCCGAGGTTGCGGAGTTAGCCAGCTGAAACGCGACGTTGTTAACAATTGTATGGACGCATATTTATTTGTACAACGGCCGTTTTGTTAATGCTGTCGCCACGCCTACTCGCGACACACGGTCGACGACACGTTTCTCAACGTGAAAATATAATATTTTGTTTGTTTGGTTATGCAGCCTTTCCTCTTATCGAAGCCCTTCAGACCATTTTTTAACATCCTGTAATTTTGTCCTAGCTAAAGCCAGAACCTTGAATTTTCAGTAACATGTAGGGCATAATATGAATTAGATATATTCTCAATAACATTCAATTTGAACTTTTATTTTAAGAAATAGCCCCTCAAAGTTCCTTAGTTTTGTCACTGAAATACTGACCGATCATCACAAGTCTAAGGTACTTCTAGCAGACCCACAAGCTCCAAATTTTAAATATAATTAGTTTAACCCTATTTATACCTAGAAAAATCTAAAAATATTGCAATTTCAGTCACGTATCAGTGATATACAAACTGCATAAGTAAGTTTGTAATCCTATACAAAATACATGCGATTACTTTTGTAGTTTGGATGCTCGTTACTCAAGAAGTTGTACCTGAAAAGAAAAAAGAAGGGCTGGGGGTGGGGCTGCCTACAAAAAGAGTCTCGCAACACAGTTCTTCTATAACAAAAAAAGTTACGGAAAATCCCACTTCCTAGGCAGGGGGAGACAAAATTTTGTGCTGGCCAAGGGCGGTAAAAAATAAAGCCTCAGATCGCACATTTATCGCCCTTGCATTCGGCTCGGGCGTCAAATATCTGCGATCTGGGACATTATTTTATCTACACACATATCATAAGCATTTTAGAGGATTTAGGCGCTCGTTTGTTTTATGCGTCAAACGCATGCGTTTCCACTTTATAACGAGCATATCAAGTGTCATTTACCGGCCTCAAGGATTTTTTCAAACATTACACCTCAGCTTGATTTTACTCCAGTGACTTAAGTGTTCTAGCTGCGCGTTCTTTAAACCAGTGGGTATTTATGTTGATGTTCGCAATTTGTATTAAATTACGCTTTTGAAGCTTTCCTTATCTATATCCATTAAAACATTTCCCTTTACGAGCTTTAACGCTTTCAGACTCCATTAAGCAGCACGTTTTACCTAATCTGCAATAAAACATTTGACGGGTTGATTCTATATTCTGGTAATTTGATTCATGTCAATTTTTACTTCGCCATTAAAACAATGCATTTAATTTAACGTTTTTTTAACCGATTTCCGTAAAAGACAAGGTTACTGGATTTTAAATGTATTTTAAATGTACTTACTTAATATTTATGTACTTATATTTTAAGTCTCTTTTTTGGCACGTTCTTCAATTTGAGTGCCTTTTGAACATGAAATATTGTAACATATGTATGACAGTTTAGTTATGATAATTATTTGCAGAATTCATTTTTTTATCCTTTGACTATTGATAGCTATGGATCATGTAAAACAAGTATGAAAAGTAGGATTCAAAAGTACATGAATAATTTTACAATGAATTTACATACTATATATATATATATATATATATAGGTGTGAACGACAGCCAGCCAAGGCATACGTAACTACGTGTATAATATTAAATAATAGTTATTTGAACTTCATAAAATATCGTCCGATCACGGCCGCCGCGCGTCAGCGAAGGACGCGCCCTGATTGGTCGAGGCGCTCTAGTATTGTTAACTCCTATTTCGCCGCTTGGGCACACGGCGAGCGCCGAGCGTTTAGTCTAGCCACGGATACCTGTCGCGCTACCACGTGAATACACGTTATGTCCGTATATAATCCAGTTTTTTATTGAACTCTTGAAATTACCAAGCTATCGAAGATGTTGTGATGTTAATGGATGAACAGTGAACATTAACAGTGATGGTCATTCGAACTGGATCGTAGAACAATGGTAGTGACACGATCACGGAGAGAAAAAATGGAGGCTAGACGGTTTGAGCAAGAGCGCGCTCAAGGCCTAGTTGCCGCGGGAGGACATGTACCGGAGGCCGCAGCAAATCGATCATTGCCGACCACTAGTGTAGTACCATGGCAAGAAAATACGGCGGGATTGACGACGGCAGACACGCGTGACTGGCGAGAAAAACTCGACGCACAACTGCGTAAAAATGAAGAACTGTTTATGCGCCGTGAAACAGTGGGCGAACCATTATTAGAACCTTATGTTAAACGTCCAGGTGGCGTAGCGTTTACGGTCAGCGATTTTCGTCAAAAGGCACCAATGCAACGACAAAAACAGAGATCTCTGCCACCGGGGTCATTGACCTCACTCGCCTCAAGTACGGAGGTACGGCGGCGTGAGGCCGAACTCGAGGCGAGGCGCAAGCTGATCGAGATTAAACGGCGCGAACTGGCCTTGGAGGAGGAACTTGTCCAGGAAGAGTTGGCGGTAAATATCCAACGGATTGAATTGGAGGGATCACGAACCGGGTCGGTTACATCAAAGAAAAGGGTTGAGGAGTGGGTTGACGAGTCGCAGCGCCGGCAGCATCGAGACCAAACATTAACCCCACCCCGCAAGCCCTACGGCGAGACGCGGCACCGGAGCCAGTCGCCGATGAAACATAACGCGCGCGCGGAAGGACCCGTGCGCGAGAACGCCGCGCGCAAGCCGACGCATGGAGTGACGTCAACGCCGCGATGGGTGAATGAAAATGCGACACGCCGGGAGCCGTCAGCGGTCGCCGCGCCACAGCCGGACTTCGGGCAACTCATGTCGCAGTGGATGAATTTACAGAACAAGCCATCGCCGCCTAGTCAGGTTTACGACTTACCATTATTTAATGGAGAACCGGGTGAGTGGTTGAATTTTTATTCTGCTTATTCCGAATCAACTTTAAAATACAAATTCAGTCCGTGGGAAAACCTGGCTAGGCTTAGGCAATGTTTGAAAGGCGATGCAAGAAACTGCGTCATGCATATGTTGGCGTCATCTGCGAACCCAGAGCTCATTATTAGAGTCTTAAAAAAGAACTTCGGTCGAACCGATTTGCTTGTTGACCGGGCACTAGAAGAATTGAGACGAATGCCAAATTTAGGGCCAACTGCTAATGACTTAAATAATTTTGCTATAAAGATTATGAATATAGTATCAACTCTCATGAATCTCGATCAAAGATCTTATGCTGATAACCCATTTTTAATACGGGAGATTACTGAACGACTATCCCCACATATAAGGTCTAGATGGTGTCAGTATGCGGAAGAGAAAATGCAGCATTCTAATAGCGAACTTGTTTTAATGGCCGAATTCTTGTTAGAAATATCGGATAAGGAAATTGAATATTCCCATGCTCGAGCCCCGCCTCGTCGCAGTATGGCAGCGCCGCCGCCCGCTGAATCGCGCGGGCCGCGACGAATCTATGAACCGAAACGCGACTTACCTTTTCCCACTTCTAGTGGAGGAGCGATCCGTAAACATACGAACCACGCACAAGCATATGTAACTGATAAGGCTGATCCATGCTTGTGTTGTGGTGGTTTACACAGAACGACAAGCTGTCGTCGGGTACTCAATATGAGTGTGTCAGCCCGTTGGGATTGGGCCAAAAATAATAAAATTTGTTTTAAATGCCTCGACAGAAAGCACAGGAGAGAGCACTGCAAAGCGAAGGGCTGCGAGGAGCCAGATTGCCCGCACTCGCATCACCGTTTGCTTCACGAGCCGAACCAAGCGCCGCGGCAGTACGACGATCCACCGCAGCCACGGGGGGAGGCGCCACCGCCGTCCCAGTATGAGGCAACACGAGCAGTCACCGCACGCGCGCCGGCTACGCGCTTGGGAACGTCGCGAGAACACACGATGACGGCGGCAGAGCAAGAGATGGCGCCACCGACGCTCGAGTTTACGTCAACTACAACGCCGTCGGGACCATCGAAGGTGTTACTAAAGGTGATTCCTATTATTCTAACAGGACCAAAAGGCGAGATGAAATGCTACGCTTTACTCGACGAAGGCAGTACTATTTCCCTTTGTGAGGAATCCCTAGCCGCCGCCATCGGAGCGGAGGGCACAGAGGCGCCGCTTCATGTTATGGGCATTGGAGCGATGACAATAAGCGAACCAAGTCGTAAAGTACAGATGCAGATTCGCGGTTTAACTGGCGGGCCCGTACACCAGATCACAATGAGAACGGTACGTGACTTAGGACTTAGAGCACAATGTATACCTAAAGTGACGGTAGAGCGATACACACATCTGCATGACTTATACTCTGCTACTTATGACACCGTAGTGCCAAGAGTACTTATAGGCGCAGATAACTGGCACATGATGTTACCGCTGGAGGCCCGGGTCGGGCTTAGGAGCGAGCCGGCGGCAGTCAGGACCGAGTTGGGTTGGGCAATATATGGATGTGCACCACATATACAGAACCGAACCGATCAAGTGTTACACATTCGAGAACCAAAGGATGGTGAGTTGAATAAGTTACTTGAACGATACTTTCATATAGACTCGCTGGGTGTGAAGATGAGTGAAAAGGCACGCCCTCTGGAGGAGCGAGCAGTAAAACTGTTTCATGAAACAGTGCGCAAGGTAAGCGGGCCCAAGTATGAGGTGGGTCAGTTATGGAAGGATGACAACCCACGACTGCCGCCGAGCTATGGACTGGCTCTAAATAGACTCCGTAATATTGAACGAAAAATGGACAGAAATCCGAAATTTGCCGCTGATTATTCAGCGCAAATGGATAATTTATTAGAGAAAGGTTATGCTCAGCGAATAAATGAACCTAAGCTTGCTTCCCATGCCTGGTATTTACCTCATTTTGGGGTGACGAATTTGAATAAACCGAACCGTATACGTTTAGTATTTGATGCTGCAGCTGTCAGTCAAGGAAAATGCCTCAACGATTTTATATTAGAAGGCCCTGATTTACTTCAGTCACTACTTGGCATAATATTTCGCTTCAGGGAAGGAGCCTTCGCGCTGACCTCGGACGTGCAAGAAATGTTCCTGAGGGTGCAGATTCGCGAGGAAGATCGCGCCTCTCAAATGTTCCTGTGGCGAGGGAGCCGCAGAACCGGCGCCCCCGACGTTTATGTAATGAAGTCCATGGTCTTTGGCGCGGCCAGTTCTCCTTTCATAGCGCATATGGTAAGAAATAAGAATGCCATTGATCATGAACACCAGTACCCGCGAGCCACAGAAGATATTGTTAAAAATCACTATATGGATGACTATGTGGCTAGCTACTCGACCGAGACCGAAGCCATCGAGTGCGCAGAGCAGGTTGCTGCCTGCCACAAAGAGGCAGGCTTTTATTTAAGAGGATGGGCAAGTAACTCGCAGCGCCTTGTCGAACAGATCCCAGAAGAACTGCGAGCCGTTACACCCGCTCAACTAGGCGACAAAAATCAAAAAATATTAGGTCTCATGTGGGATGCAGGTACAGATCAGCTTGGATTTAATACCAAAATGATCAGGGTACCGGCCGAGGTAAAAGCCTTTAAAAGGAGCCCTACGAAGAGAGAAGCTTTGAGCGCTGTTATGTCAATTTATGATCCACTGGGCTTAATTTCATATTTCTCGATTTCAGTCAAAATACAACTACAACGCTTATGGAGTCTACGCCTCGGCTGGGACGACCCGCTGCCAGAGACGGAGTGCCGAGAATTTCAGACCTGGTTACGAGCACTCGAGCACGTCAGCAGACTTCGCCTGCCTCGCCACTACGGACCCACGAACTCGGTGAGACGAACTTTACACATTTTTGTTGACGCTAGTTCACAAGCATATGCGTGCGTTGCATACTGGAGAATAGAGCAGGACGGAGCGATCCACGTTATTCTAATAGCAGCGAAAGCAAAAGTAGCACCGACGCGCCCTCTGTCGATACCACGTATGGAACTGCAGGCGGCATTAATTGGCGCGCGGCTGCAAAAAACAATAGTAGAACAACACAGGTACGAGATTGCGAATATCATATTATGGAGCGACAGTAAAACCGTCTTACATTGGGTTCGTGAAAACGCACGTCGCTATAGTACTTACGTTGCCCACCGCCTTGGCGAGATCGCTGAGCTTACAGAACCTGAACAGTGGCGATGGGTGCCGACTAAAGACAATCCGGCCGACGACGCAACACGCGCCGACAATGCGCGTGAATTCGACGCAAATCATAGATGGTTTAGAGGACCGGATTTCTTGTGGCGGCCAGTGGCAGAGTGGCCATCGGAGCCTGCGTGCGGGCCTGAACCGGATCCTCAGGAGATCGAACTGAAGCAATGCTTGGCAAGCCGCGAGATTGGCGGACCATTGCCTAATATCGAGCGTTTTTCAAGTTATGATAGGCTTGTGCGAGCCACCGCACGCATGGTACAGTTTATCGAGATATTGAAAACTAAGACTAAAACTCAATTGCAAGTGAAACATATACTCGGTGCCGAATGTTTGCTATTACAGAGAGCTCAGCGGGAAGACTTCGCCGACGAGCTACGGAGCCTGAGCCGTGGCGAGCCGCTGAATAAGAAAAGTGTACTTTTCGACCTGGATCCTGAAATCGGCACAGATGGAGTGCTACGCATGCGCGGGCGGATCGACGCCACACCGGCGCCCATCAACAAGAGACCCGCCATTCTACACGGACGAAACCGGTTATGTAAACTTTTAATTTTAAAAGCACATAAAGAGGCCGCACACGCAAACAACGAACGCGTAGTAAATGACATAAGGCAACAGTTTTGGATCCTACGCCTTAGGCCGACCGTGAGGTCAGTAGCAAGTCAATGTCAGTACTGTCGTATTCGCCGAGCCAGCCCACGTGTGCCACCAATGGGGAATCTTCCAATCGCTCGAATTGAACCATATTTTAGAGCGTTTACGAACACCGGCTTAGACTATTTCGGTCATGTTACAGTTACCATCGGGCGGCGCCATGAAAAGAGATGGGTCGCGCTCTATACCTGCTTAACGACCCGAGCAGTTCATCTAGAGTTGGTGCATTCACTAAGCACCGACTCCGCCGTGATGTCGCTTCGCCGCATGGCCGCGCGACGTGGCTGGCCTCGTACGATCTGGTCGGATAACGCAACCAACTTCAAAGGAGCTACGGCAGAGCTGCGCACAGCCTATGAAGAATGGTTGCCAGCCCTGCAACAATATGGACTCCAGCGTAAGATAGACTGGCGCTTTATTCCGCCCGGGGCGCCAAACCAGGGAGGTGCCTGGGAGCGGATGGTGCGATCGATCAAGGTCGCATTACAGGCGACACTTCACACGCGGGCACCGAAGGAAGAGGTGCTCGTTACCTTGTTAGCCGAGGCTGAGGCTTGCGTCAACGCCCGACCCCTGACTCACGTCTCAGTCGAGCCCGGCGTCCCTGAGGCCCTTACGCCTAATCATTTCCTTTTGGGCGGCCCCACGGGAACACCTATCACTGGTCCTTGTGGCGAGGCCGACCGAAAAACCTGGCGAGTCAGCCAGGCTCTTGCTGACCATTTCTGGCGCCGCTGGGTGCGGGAATACTTACCAACACTCGCCCCACGCCGATCCTCAGCAGCAGGCGAGCGACCCCTGGCTGTCGGCGACTTGGTCGTAGTCGTTGATCCCACTCTACCACGTAACGTCTGGCCACGTGGCGTGGTCGAACAAGTCTACAAGGGACCAGATGGCGGCGTCCGTAGCGCAGAGGTGCGCACGAAGGGCGGCGTGTTCCGACGACCCACAACGAGACTGGCTGTCTTGCCGGTCGAACTAGAGTCAACGCAGCAGGTCGACGGGGGGAGTGTGAACGACAGCCAGCCAAGGCATACGTAACTACGTGTATAATATTAAATAATAGTTATTTGAACTTCATAAAATATCGTCCGATCACGGCCGCCGCGCGTCAGCGAAGGACGCGCCCTGATTGGTCGAGGCGCTCTAGTATTGTTAACTCCTATTTCGCCGCTTGGGCACACGGCGAGCGCCGAGCGTTTAGTCTAGCCACGGATACCTGTCGCGCTACCACGTGAATACACGTTATGTCCGTATATAATCCAGTTTTTTATTGAACTCTTGAAATTACCAAGCTATCGAAGATGTTGTGATGTTAATGGATGAACAGTGAACATTAACAATAGGAGTTGTGTGCGTCTATAGGCTGCGGCGTCCGCTTACCATCAGGTGGACCGTATGCTTGTTTGTCACCTTCATCGTATAAAAAAAAACAGAAACTTATACTACAACTCCAAGTACAATCGATCGCATGATAGACCAATTTGCAAACAAAATAATCGTTAAACCAACAAACCTTACGCAATGTCCCCGACCGTGGACGACAAACTACTAGACATCTGATTTGCAAATAACACGATCTTTTTCAAATTAAAGAAGTTAAAATTGGTTCGCCCGAAGAGGCGAAAGTTAGAATCGATTACAAAAGAGCAGCGCGATCTTGTTAAACAAGAACTGTTAAAGCAGAATCAGTGCAAAAGTTAAAATTAAAACTCATTCTTCTTGCTAATAAGCGTAGATAGCGAAGATACTTTGCAGCGCTGCCTTGAGATTCTACTCACGTTCACTTGTTCACTTTACCATCCTGGGCGCGAGGCATTGGCATTCTCAGTTCTGATTAACCACTACAAACGAAATAAATTTACGTTGAGAAAATATTATGTATGTTTTTTTATCGTTGCCAAAAGTGCTCAATTATACAAGTTTAGTGTCATAATGATTCTTAGTGGGAGAATATATTGAAATTTGATTTTATTTTTGATTAGTGCTTTTTGACAATCATTATAACAAATTCTTATAATTTTGACATTGTATGTATAGTTGAAAGAATATCATGTGAGCCCGTCCATTTAAGACAGCAAAAAAAAACAAAAGAATAATGGTACTTGGATTTTACAACCGGCGGTCACCCGCCACCCAACAAAAACGTAATCACTAGAAAAAGGACTACAGTATACTAAGTGTTTTTTTCGGATTATCGACTCTATAGCTTTGACATAAGAATAAAAATGCGTTCAAAGAAAAAAAAACATTTCGCACGTTTTGCATTTACAGATACCTGGCGTGGCGCGTGGCCTTATCTGTTCTTAGGCCATTTTAAACCTACTCAACAAGATATAAGCTTGAAAATTCTATAAACAAGAAATGCAGTTCCAACCTTTTTTGTAAGTTACCTAATTAGCGGCTACCTGAGCTAAAACAGATGAAAGGCTTTGTATAAATACAATGGCTTTTGTATCTATTGTCCCATTCATGAGCTCAGTTCAAATTCATCAAACTGTCTGTAATTTTTTATCGTGAAATAAAGAATCTAATCTATTGTAATATTTGCATAAGGAACGCTGTAAGTTACTAATATAATAAAAATTATAAACTGTTGTGCGCTGTTACACATTATTATAAGTTAGGATCTCTCTGACCATAAGATAGGTACTTATACATTGGTACTAGCCCGGTACGGACATGTAGCCCACCGCGTTCAGTCCAGTCGAATGCAATGTTCCTTTTGTTAATTTGATGTTTCTGTTCCAAAACACGCGACAATCTGGATTATTGTCGTACGAATCACACGCTGTAATATTAGGTAAGTACCTACTTATCTTTATTAAATCAACCAGCAGCTGCAGCGTTCAAAGTTAAAGGTTGATTAAAGAAAAGGCTCTGTGAGTTTGTGATTGTTTAACATGTTGTTTATAACTAATAAGTCAGTGCGTTATAACAGTTACTTAAAATTTTATTTTTTGAAAGCCGGCTAATTTATTGAATGAATGAATGAATGATAACTTTTATTTCGGATATTCTTTTTTTTTACATCCATATTGTGTTGTTAGTGTAACTTAAAACTAATCATTAGTACCTATTCTAATAACACTATTACTATTAATATTAATAACCACACTATTATTATTAATTAACCGATTGAACGTAAAATAAATGGACGGAATACTCCTAATAAACTAAATACCTACTTAAAAGTATTGAAATACATCTCTGCCATGCTAATTGTACTTGCAGTAATCGACATCTTTGTGATTTTCACTTTTATGCAAAAATGACATCGCAAGGAGATACCTAATCTATACGTAAAAATATATTTACGAGTCTTTTCTTATTAAAAACATGTTTTTTATTTAACATGAGACGCAGTACTTCACCTAAATGTTACTTTTGCTAAAAAGATCTGCAGCATGCTACGTTTACTATATTATATTAAGAGGAGGGGTAGGGCAAGCTCTCTCCATACAAAGTTTGTGCAGGATTTACTTCGTTTGTGTTTGCATTAAAGTTATGATTTTTGGTCAGTATGCTTATTTTTCTGATAGCTATTTCGTGATGTAATTTTTATATTTGTTAGTGCCAAAACCGACAAATAAAACGTGCACAAAGTTTGTATGGGAAAGGCCTTGCCCTACCCTGCGCCTTAATTTAGCATATAACTTTGTTGCAATGAATATCTTCTAAGGCGACTTCCTGACTTGGCGGGGCGGGATCGATATGTGACATTTTCTTCTTTGACGTAAACTTACTGACGTCGCGAAGATTCCCACTTGACGGAATACTGTCAGTATTACATTTGCGCAGTAGTAATATTATGCGCAGAAGCGGACCAGTACTGTCTTCGCATCGTCCCGCCTCCGCGCATCCTGCGCCAGTCAGGAAGCACTCATTTAAATGTAGGGGCGCAGTAAAAAGTGGTACTGAGGTGACTGACAGTTGACACTGACATTTGACAGTTTTCTCATATGGTACCGCCTCCGCACCGACAAATCAGGAAGTTGCCTAAAGCCAACCGCAGTACTCTCCATTACTGCATTTGAATGTAGCGAGAATAACAAAGAGCTACTCTTGCGATGCTAAAACTAAACGATAGCTCGATTTTTATTACTATTTTTAGGGTACAAACACAACACACACACTTTAAAAGTTATATAACAAAGATTTCTTGATTAGATATCAAGAAATATGTATACCTTTTTTTATACTACGACGGTGGCAGACAAGCATACAGTCCACCTGATGGTAAGCGGACACCGCAGCCTATAGACGCTCGCAACTCCAAAAGAGTTGCGTGCACGTTGCCGACCCCATATAAAATTTGAGGATTCACTGTGTTGACAGCAGAAGGGACAAAAGGTCCCTCGCTCTCAACACAGTGCATCCTCTGGAGTTCTGGCAACCTTGCTCACCTCCAGGAACACAACATTACATACTTGTACAGTAAATAATGTTATTATGGCTGTGGTCTTCTGCCAGGCGGAGGTACTTCCCCAGTTGGGCTGCTCCAACTTCGAGCAAGAGATGACAGTTTGCTATGCCCTACCTCTCTAACCTACTCGGATTATCTCCAAACCGTCATTCTGCAAGTATAGTTCTCCTCGCCGTATCCGGCGACAGCGACTCCGTCAACTGTCTTTAACTATTTAGGAATATGGAAGCCTCTCATGTGGCTCGCAAATCCAAACTTTGTTTTGAAAATGCGGTCACACGGTGCACAATGTCTGGCCAGCTAAGTTGTAGGTATAGGTATACGAGGGCTTTGGCCGGGTCTTGCGGATATGATGCTTAGCATCCAGGTCTTCTAAGCGTCGTCAACTTTTTTCCGAGCAGTGGAGCGCCATTCCGGTCTACACCTCCCAATTTGCTCCCAGCAGTCACTCGGTATACCGCAAGTGGTTAGGTGGCGTTTAAGAACGTCTTTGTGGCGCAGGTACTGACCCTTCTATTCTGCTTTCCGTGTGAGAGTTCTCAGTAGAACACAGCTTTGGGTAATCTCGTATCGTCCACACGTACGACGTGGCTACACCACCTCAGCTGGTGTTTCATAATGAGTGCCTCGATATCTGCAAGTAGGTACTTGTGTTTTCAATAACGAGGGCAGATCTAACATCCTACGTAATAGTCAGCAAACTGCGATAAAATTGAAAATCTTGATCATAAAGTATGCGCAGGTATCAAAGACGGGCAACAATCGCTTTAAATTTATAGAACCCATAAAACAGGGTCTCAAGGAACACTGTCCAATATTCTATCAAATTCAATTTGCACTAAACAGTCTCCGTGACGGGATAAAATGTGTGAAGCGGAAAAATTGATGAGCGATCGATATTATAATATTAGCGGAGCACCTTGATTCGAGATGGGAAAAGAGTATTGGTTCAATTGGTTGTAAAAAAAATCTGTAAACTTGGATACCTTCATAGTAATTAAAATTTCTGAGTACCTATGGACACAATGTAGGTATATATGGATATACATCATTATTAAAATATTGTTATTTAAGGAAATAAAATGATATGTAAGTATGGTATGTAAGTGTAGACTTTAAGGTATTTATACTATGGGCCACAGATGCCTCAAATAAATGATTACTTAAATAAATAAAAAATAGACAAATACGAAGTTACGCATGTATACTCGAGAGCAAAAATAAAGGATACACTTTGTATTGAATTTCCATCGAAAGTGTGTCAACCATTATTTTATTGCGTATTATTGTAAATTCAAAATTCAAACATTCAGCAAGTTGGCCACAAGGGCACTTTTAGGCGACTTCCTGACTTTGCGGGGCGTGATTGATTGTGACATTTTCTTCTTTGACGTAAACTTACTGACGTCGCAGAGATTCCCACTTGACGGAATACTGTCAGTATTACATTTGCGCAGTAGTAATATCATGCGCAGAAGTGGACCAGTACTGCCTTCGTATCGTCCCGCTACCGCGCATCCCGCGCCAGTCAGGAAGCACTCATTTAATTGTAGGGGCGCAGTAAAAAGCGGTACTGACTCGACTGACATTTGACAGTTTTCTCATATCGTACCGCCTCCGCACCGACAAATCAGGAAGTCGCCTTCAGTCATGCCCTAATGTTAATGTCTGACAATAAAAGCATTTATGATAAATTTTTCATGAGAAAATATTCATTTACTATTTAAGAAATATGACAATAAGAATATATATTTTTTTCTTGTTAAAATATTAATTATCTATTACAGTAAAGTTAGAGATGTATAAGGTCTCAGTCTGAATAACAAAATTTAGTATAATATCTCAAAGATCTCAAAATATTATTAATAATGATTATTCTAACGTGCTTAGAGATGTACATGGTCTCAAAGCGTCAAAACAATTAATATAAAAAAAAAACAATTTAATAAAGAGGTGTCTGTCAGAGTCAATGACAAGAAAAACTAAATATTATAATAAATTGTCTGTAATATTAAATTAAACCTAGGGATAGGGACTAAAGAACAAATACGTCAGTTGTTATTTAGTGGTGTGCGTTACGATACGAAATGTTAGACACGATATACGTCCATTATGTGATTAAATAATACTTAATTGAGGTTGTTTCTAATATTAATGACCCCAAATCCATAGGTATTTTTATATTAAATAGTTTAAAAATACAAATTATTAGACACAAAATATAGAAATACCTATTTGATTCAACGTCACAGGACATGACAGTTCATATTATTATACAAATATCTTGAATTAAAAAATATACTAGTGACCGTTTTTTCAAACCCAAGATAAAATTATCCGTTGGTTAAAATTACGACTGCCTTCTTCTGAAGTTAAATGAAAGAAAAAGACAGAGCTACCTTTTATCTGACAGATACTTTTATTTTATCTGGGGATTGAACATTTTTAACTTAAAAATAAGCATGAAAAAGGGGCTTGCCTCAGCATAATATTGCAGCAAGTTCACTTCTACGCTGATTTTAGCCTGTATCTTTACTTGTTTTGACACTTGTTTTCAATTATTCTACTGATCTTTATATGTAGTTAGGTGCATTATTATACGTAGCTGGAGGCTAAGCGTCACTTGTAAGTAGGTACTTCAAAGAATAATTCTACTCAACCTTCAAAGCCTAAAGAGGCTTATTATATTATATCATAAAAGACGTTTACCCAACAGATTGGATGAGATCTCGTCTCATAAATCGGCCTGACATTGGAATAAAACCCGATCCATTTTATACGTTCTATTTCCATAAATTGCACAGTCATTCCAGTGTCTGAATATCAATTGTTCAAAGTTTGATCATATCCATAAAATACAGGATTAAAAGACTTTAGAAAGGTTTGAATATTTCATAGGAAATGTCATCCTCCTGGTTACCTACTCCAAAATGTTCGATGAGGCATTTATTATCTCTGATCTACTTCAACAAAATGTTAGAACGAGACGTTTGCGAGACTTTCTAAAAGGGCATCATTAACTAGAAATTCAATCAATAAATTGGCGTTGCTCGTAGACGGTAAAAGAAAATAAAGAAGAAACACTGCTCACAGTCTATAGATACGTAATTCATTTTTAACGTACAACATTGTTTGTACAACTCAATAGACATACTTGGCCGTAACAGCAATCGAAACTGCATTACCCACGCTAGTTTGGGACATATTCAACTCCGTGAGACATTAGACATCTACATAAAGTTTGCCAGCAACGGGTGATTCATCAAAGGGTAGTGTTTCTCAACCGTGTTATGGGTAAATTATCCCCGAGAGCCTTCAGCGCTTGGTTATGTCATGTTAATATAGCTGGGTCTGTGTGTAACCTTGAGTTCTTGACAATGCCTTTCATATTTGATATGCTTTGATGGTTATTTTATCATAGTAACATCGTTTAAGATAGCTTTGAGGCTTCAAAGTGCTTATTCGATGTTCGAGATGCTTCTGAAAGGTTTTTAAGTAGCAATGTGGAAAAAATATGTTTTAATTTAACATTGGAAACTATAAGTTTCTACGATCAATGGCATCAAGATAATTAAGCTTATTTTAATTTTTAGTGTTGCGCATCAAAATATTTTCTCAACCATTTTTTCCATGTACCGCAATAATAAGTAAGTAGTATGTAAGTAAGTAATACTAAGGCGACTTCCTGGCTTAGCGGGGCGGGATCGATATGTGTCAAAGATTCCCACTTGACAGAATACTGTCAGTATTACATTTGCGCAGTAGTAATATTATACGCAGAAGCGGTCCAGTCCAGTACTGCCTTCGCTTCGCATCGTCCCGCTTCCGCGCATCCCGCGCCCGTCAGTAAGCACTCATTTAAATGTAGGGGCGCAGTAAAAAGTAGTACTGAGTTGACTGACATGACACTGACATTTGACAGTTTTCTCATATCGTACCGCTACCGCACCGACAAATCAGGAAGTCGCCTAAGTTGATTATCTACATGCCTTAAATTTGCCGTAAAACGGTAAATTAAATTCGGTTTTTGTCTATGTGCATATTATTTTCTACATCCAGTCTAGGGCGAGAATAAGAATGAAAAGGTACCTTAGGCGACTTAAACCACACTCTGCCATTCAGGGCGCGCGAGGCCATAAGGAGATAAAAAAACCGTTTTATTCGCATACCGGTAAAGAATATCTGAAAAATAGCCGTTGAAGACATTTCGCGATTTCAAATTGTAGGCATTATGTAGGAGAAATGTTAGCAACATTACTTTCTGTTATTACATTCCACGGTAACCCCCTCGGATATACTGAGGGAGCATGCCAGGCCAACATATTGCAATATTTGAGAATCAGCAGAATATCACATTATTATATCGTAGCGGGTCGGCGGGATCGAAAACGAATAAACAAGATGATAGACTCTCGACAATATTATAATAACGATATTTCGAGAATCAGTAAAAATTATATTTTGTGTGATGCTAACTAAGAATCTTTTTATTAGAAAATCCTTTATATTCCATTGGTGACTACATGGAAATGAAATTTAGTTGACATTGTTTAATTTATTATTATTGATTAATTTAATTCTTGTTATAATTTTACTTTGACGATCATTATGAGATATTGACATTGAATTCCTTGTTTAGATTGGTATTTTTATAACATATTTTTTATAATGAATAATGATATACCTGACATAATTATTATAATATTCACTATTTGACAATCATAATGTAAATTCTTGTAAATTAGCTTTAAGTTAATCTATAATGTAATTTATATTATGAAATAAATAAATCTAAATCTAAATGTTCTATTTGAGAGTACTTATCTTTAATAGTAACCGGTTGTATTCGTTAAAATTCATTAACTAGTGAATCTATCTTCACGCTAGTAAAAATAATCATTATTTAATTATATATACTTATATGCGATTTAAGTACATAGTAAAGAATCGTAACATTTGGCGTTACATATGTCATATAAAAACCACCAAAAATTGTTGATCATTTTAGGCCCAGTTTTATGAATATATTTGACCTTTTGTAATTCCAAAAAAATACCGAGGTACTAAAATTTTACCCGACATCAAATAACACATAACATTATATTAAAACAAATTAGCTTCTAGCAACTTCGTAGACGTAGACAAAAAACAAATACGATAAGGACTTCGCTTACCAAGATTCAACGTATTACAGGTAAATTCCTTAATATACGACACTGATATATGTTCTTAGTTTATGTATATTCTAATTTATAACTAATGTTATAGAGTTTAAATAGAAAAATAGAAAAAAAAACAGAGTTTAAATTTTTTCATTTACCCTGTCTAAAATTGTATGTTTGTACTAAAATCTCTAGGTACTACGTTAGCGTTAATGGATAGTCTACTTCAATGGAAAAAGAGGATATATCAGTGTCAAACTCAAAGTAATCGTACTGGATATGTTATTATGTTATTAAGCGTAGGAGTAACTGATATTTCTGCAACAAGTGTAATTTTTTAAACGATACACTTTATGGAATCACATCGGCGTCTCTGTTCTTTCACCTGTCCTGTGTCGGTCGTTTTCTATGATATGCAATTACGTAGATGTTCTCGTTTTGAATTCAGCATCTTGAGTATTGTTGATGAAGAGAACGCATTTTATTTATGTATACTATGCTTGATATTTATGCGACTTTGTTTGGTACATTTACTACCTTTTATCCGCGTGGAAGTCGTTTATATATCGTAAGGCGATGATTTCCGGGATAATAACTGTCCTATGTCATCCTCGGAATATAAAAAATCTCCATGCCAGATTTTATCTAAATCCGTTCAGCGATTGAAGCGTGAAGAGGTAAAAGATAGACAGAGTTACTTTCGCATTTGCAATAAGTATTAGCATGGATTGATCCTGTCGCCTGGTAAAAATCAAAAATCATGTGTATGTTTTTACCCACCAAACATTTATAAAGTCCGATTTTAAAACATCCACACATATACGTTACCTACCGAAATTACTGCATTATTCGATAGTAAAACAAACAAATTGCTCCAATAGTGGTAAATATCGCGACGGTATAAACCTGAACAAAGTTCAAGCCCGCCTCGTAAACGCTGCGGTGCAAGCTTATCATACGGGCAACAAAAATTCAAAAGTTGGCATAAAGTTAGCACAATCCCAGCTCCCAGGAGTCCCGACTCAATGCATCGTCGTATTTATGGGCAAAGTTCCCCAGCCATGTTTAACGCATCCTGGATGCCGCAACTTTCTTTTTATTGCTTTATTATACAAGTCACAATGGATTTCAGCTCACGGAAAATTTATAGTCAGCAATTCGAGGCTCATACAAAATGTTCTCGTCGCGGTTTTCTCGAAAAGTTGATTCCCCCTTCGTGTTGTGTACAAAGCTCAGTGTTATTTAATTATTTCATCAAGGTATTTTGTACGACAGTTTGTGTAACATTTCAAAGAAATTCACTGTCGCGTGCGTCTTCTTTTATTATTTAACATGCTCCTTGCTGTGGTTGCTGAATTGTGTATTCCATTTGGTACAAGTTGTTGATAATGGCCACTTTAATTATTTAAATCTACTTACTTACATAATTAATCTGCTTATTTCCAGATAAAATATATTAATAAAACATTATCTTAAATCTCGCTGCTTCCAGACAGAGTTCTTTTTCATGATATGACCTAGGTACATAAGGTTTAGGACGGACGTCTGTCAGTTTCCTAAAAAATCAAATGAATGAACTAAGACGATAACTTTTCAATAGATGTATATAAGCCTAAACGCCGCAGTATAGGTTAAAAACAATTACATTAATATCCTTGATAATTATATCACTAAATATTCGATACAATCTAACCTACCACAAATTATAACGAATTATAAATCTGTATATCATTATTAAATGCGCTACTCAAGCCTATTTATACCAGATTTCATGATCAGCAGCAGTTGGAAATGTTATAATCATATCCATACGCCGAGCTGGATAGACCTGTTGATAGAAAACTGATTATACCAAGATATCATACCAAGAACTATCTTGAAAACATACAATATTTTACGCAAAATTTATAGCAGTTTTAATGGAAAGAATGGAAATAGATATTCTTGGATTATGTGAGGTGAGATGGGAAGGCATTGGAGACTATTGGATCAATGATTATAGAGTAATTTACACAAGAAAGCACCAAGGTACGAATGGTACAGCAATCGTGCTAAATATGAAATGGGGTTCCCTAGTAGAGAACACTATCCACCGTAGCAACAGAATGACCGCAGTAAAGATCAAGTCCGAACCCGTGAACATCGTTGTAGTAAAAGTTTACATGCTTACATGTGGCCACCCAGATGAGGAGGTAAAGAATGTCTACCATTTAGACAACATCCCAGACTCAGCTTACAAAACTGACAACTTCGGTGGTAGGAGAGTATTCCCCTACCGTACGGTAGGGAACTTCGGACTTGGAAAAAGGAACAAGAGAGGTGATCACTTAGTTCAATAAAATTATGCATGGAAAATGAGTTAGCGACAACAAACACTCTTTTCAAACAACCCAAAAGACGACTGTATCCAGGGAAAATGCCGGGCGACATTGGCAGATACCGAATTGACTATATAATGATAAAGAATGCTTCCCGTCATCAACTTAAGATGTGCATATATGTAGCATAATGTGTGTATGTGTATGCATGTGTGTTGTGTATGTGTGTTTGTATTTGTATATGTTTGACACGGTAGATACAGAAGACACGTTATAAGCAGAAGTTCTTGTTTAGGAAGCATGCAAAGAAACACAATTAATATGAAATCATTTAGGTATATGTACAATTAAATAATTATTAGTATGTAAGCACTTTATTGTACACAAAACAGGTTAAAACAATATACATGTCACATAAGATTAAAATAAATAATTATTAATCATTACGGCATGGACAATTTGATCATAAATTGTTTCTTTCTCGATTTATAGACTTAGCAGTTTCAGTGCCAAGAACTCCACTAGTGATTTCTCTGCTCTTATATTTGTAGCCGATAACATACGTTTCCTCGTACGAGTATGTACAATATTTAGAGGAAATTGCGTAGCGCTACGAGAAGCTGCAGCGAAAATGTTGTCGGACAACAAAATCGTAGTTGTGCACATGTACCAATACATTATTTAATCATGGCATTATCCAACCGCACATACTTAAATAATATCTTAGTATTATTTTAATGAATTGGTAGAAAATAATAACCTTTTTTAAGACCTAAGCAGAGAATTATGCGGAGGAAAAGCCACGGAAAGAATTAACTCTTACAAAGAATTAACGCTGATGTTGCTTAACCTGATCTCACTGAAATTCAACTTGATAAGCTTGAGCGTATTCAAAATGTCTGCATACGGTTTATATTTGGATTACGCAAGTATGACCATGTCTCCTCTTTCCGCTCTCAGCTTAAGTGGCTTCCTATTCGTATACGGCGTAACTCTCACATTTTATCTCTTCTGTTTAATATTCTTTTCAACCCAGCAACTCCCTGCTACCTCAAAGAGCGTTTTAGTTATTTTCGTTCGGTTAGATCCGCTAATAATTTTTTACTTACTGTACCGGCATCCACTTCAAAATTTTATAACAGTTCGTTTACGTTTAAAGCTACTTGACTATGGAACAGCTTACCACTAGAAATAAGGCGTGCTAAAACTCTTTTGGCTTTTAAAACACGACTCAAAGAATATTATTTGTCTCTCCCTTAATACACGGTTGTTGGTTCTAGTGAATCCTTTGGCTGATATTGTATTATATTTATGTAATATTGTATGTATGTTTATTTTATGTTTATTATATGTATGTTTATTATAATTTATTTTATTGGTACCCATATGTGGTATTATTTTAAATCCATATATCGGTATGCCACCTACTCAGTTAGATATATAATGTTGCATTATCTCCGCTACCCAAAGGTTGTCTGGAAGAGATCGCTCTTTAGCGATAAGACCGCCTGTTGTTTACCTCTTCTTTAAGCCTAATGTCCTGTACTGTGTTCTTTTTGAGGTGTGCAATAAAGAGTATTTGTATTGTATTGTATTGTATTGTAACTCTCCAAAAACCAATTCATTGAAATATAATTTTTGTATCAAAACATTGTAGACGATTTTTCAAAACGCTGACGGAACCTTGCGTTGTTCCCACCGGAGTTCTTTTTGAGGAAATTATTTTCGCGGAAACTTGATAATTTGTGTAACTTAAGGCTTCTGCACTCAAAGGGCGAAGTTTTCGCTTATAAAAGCCCTTATTTTACGCTTTGTTTCTTAGGACGGAAGAAAGTTCATAGAAGATGAGAAACACGTGGCAATATTGATCTTTAAAAAGGCCTACAAAGATCCCATTTTAAAGTTGATGCAGAATCCCAATAGTAAAGTACAGGTAATACATTATAATATGTTATTTCAACCTTGTATTCTTTTATTCATAATATTATTAAAGTGCCAGTATATATAATTTATATTATTATTATTATGTATGTCTTTCCCGTTCACGGGACAATGGTGTCCCGGACCTTTGGGAGGCGTGCGCGGAGCCGAAGTACCATCGAGTACCACATAGCCAACACGTAGAGGCCCTTTTGACAATTTAATGAAATGCAAGGGATACACCGAGCGGATGCTGTCCCTGCCCGTGTCATGGGACGCACACAGAGACAGCACCCGCCAGGGTGTATAGGGACTATTGTTGGTGGATGGAATCTAAATGAACCGTGTTATTAGGTGAAGATGATGGACTAATGGCCGGGCTATTGGGTGAGACATCGGACGCCTGCCTAATAAAACAGTCTCTCATTTTAATTCCGGCAGACGGTGACTTGCTCCCTGCTCGATGGGCCCCTATTAAACAGCGACATTAAAAAATGGCCTAGGGGCAACACCTGTCAGAGAGCTGGGGGGGTAGAGAGGTGGCACTGGACTTTCAACATATAGCCAACTCGCCAATCTTATGTAACCACATCTACCCTCGAGCAACAGCTCTTGCGACTCCACTCTGGACGGCCGGTTAAGGCAAGCCAGAGGTGGGGGGGCCCGTCCAACCAACCAACCGATCAGTACATCCTGACCCCAGGCTCACCCCCAGGAGCACTCAGGTACGTAGGGTCGCTACTCCCTAACAGCCCGCCACAAGCTGCCTTACGTTGACTGATTGCACTGGAGAACCAGAGGGCGATGGGGTCGTCACATCCCTACGCCTTATTATTATTATTATTATTGGGAGCCTATTGTGTCCCACTGTTGGGCAAAGGCCTCCCCCCTCCGTTTCCAGCTCTCCCGATCTTGAGCTGCCTCCGGCCACTCCTTTAAAAAGGAGTCTAACTCGTCTCGCCATCGCCGGCGAGGTCTGCCTCGTCTCCGTTGCGAGCTGTCGGGCTGCCAGTCAGTGGCGATCTTGGCCCACAGCTCGCTCGGCATGCGGCAGACATGACCAGCCCAGTCCCACTTCAACTTAGCTGCTTTCCGAGCCACGTCGAATATTTGGGTCTTAGAGCGCAGTGTGGTGTTCCGGATACGATAATTTATAAAAAATATATTATTAATCGATGTATAGGTGTGCTCAGTCGTCGAACCCGAGTTATCTGGCAGCGGGTTTAAACCGGTGCCGTTTGCCGCGGATGCACATACTGGTGGCACGTATCACAGCGACGCTGATTCTTGCTCTGAGCTAGCCCAGTTCAGATCGTTCGTTCAGTATGGTTACGTGTTATTGTACCGTTTACAAAATAATAATAATAGAAAGCTCGCGAAATTCTCGGCGCTGTGTTAGAATCAGATATAACAGTCATTTTTAGTATGTAAGGAGACAGATTGATTAACCTTACGCACGCTCAAAAACTTTATGTACCCTACTTAGCTCATATTAAAAGGTAGTAAAATGTCACTTTTCGAAGGAGCGTAAAAACAAAAATCATTTGTCATTTTCCCTCACAAAAAATATATTTAGATCTTACTTATACCCAGACGCTATTCAAATCATCTGTCAAGATTTATGATGACATGCGATAGACCTGGTTACCTTGACGTCCTTGGTCTCAGTTTCTTTGATGAAAAGCAAAGCATTACCTACTCATACCTACCTCATAAAATGTAATAAGACAAAATGAAGCGGTTCTCAGTTCCAGGCTCTGATATAGCTGGCACCGTTCCAGCAGATCCACGGCTCGGAGTGCCGACACTTTAATGCCCACAAAACTTTATGAAAATGAAAGAAGGACCCACTTTATAACCTAGCAACGAGGCTTGTCAGTAATGGCGCAAGTTTCAACATAAATGCATATTTTGGTCTCTGTTTGTATAAAGATATCCACGGGGTGACAAGTGACAGCGAACTTAAGCTAAGTTTCATATAATATTGACCACAGGTTAATTTAGCATGGGTCAGCCTCAAGTCAAAAAAGCGGGTTTTTCGTGACTACCTATATTTCTATCCAATGACGTTAACGTCTGTGATAAAAATATAGAGCCAAAAATTTGCGACAGATTTGGTCCTAGACCTTGTTTCATGTGTGCTCTACCGAACCGGATAGAGAGTGGAGAGCATGTACTCAGACGACTTAGTTCTAAACTCACCTCGATCGAATATTTAGAAATCTTGAAATAATATTCTGAACTTACAATCTATCTGGAGTGTTTGCCCAAGTTAATAAACTTCAAGTTTCTGAATAAGCGGATGATAAAAAAAGACAGCCAAAATTCATTTTCCAGATACCCTAAAGACTCTTGAAACCTTAACAATGTCCAAAATAGGTTTTAGAACGTTCCTTCATTTAGTCTGTCGAGGCAGCATGAAATTCCATTCATTATTACGCTGGAAATTGTCTTGTAACTGATGTTGCAAATTTAAGCTTCCCTCCCGAAGAAACAGTCGTTGATTAGATTTTTAAAAGTGAAAGTATTTTAGAGTTTGTATACTAGGTATTCGACATACTAGGTTTGTTTCGTAACCGCGTTGAAAGCACGCTTTTTGTTTGTTTATTGCAACACATTTGTTACTTACGTCTGCCAAGTTCAAAGAACAAGCACAAGCTTTCGGCCCATTTAGAACAACTGTTAGTTATGGCACAGAATTTATTAATAGTTATGAGAACGACTTGAAATTGCGCACGTATACCTAGGTATGGTATGTTGCAGATGAAATAAAATTCCTTTGCTTTTGTTTTCATTTTCAAATCGAACGTAGTTTGTAGCGGGTACTTCTTTGTATGAGCTATTCTTTTCTTCAAACCATTCCGGCTATTTCATCGATACCCTACAACATTCCACAAATTCAAGTTGTTTTTTTGCCCCATTTACTATTTTGTTTCTGAGTTTTCTCTCGTTGGTGGAAGTTTATCTAGTAGAGATCGCTATTAGTGCTAATAGCACCTGTTCTTTGCGTCTGCTTATGTTCGCTGTGTTTGTTACCCACTGCATAACCTAATTCTTCTTTTTACTCCACTACCCATAGGTTGTCCGGTAGAGAACGCTCTTTTGTTTATTTGTGATTAATTTGTGAGGTAAGTAATTTAAATAACGACTGTTTGAATTTATTTTCAACTACCTAGAATGATGTTAAGATTCATGTAGGTACGAGGGATCAGAAATCCGAGTATCATCAGGAACAAAGAGTAACATACAATATGGATGGTGTTTTTACCTGTTTTAGTATGTAGTATCTCACAAAATAGTCCAGTGTCTTGTCGCGGCGGAAGTTTCCACGAGCAAAGAGGTTTCAAAATTAAAATTGTGTCTCGTTAATTATCATGAATCATTCTTTTTTATATTGATATCCGTAGCTTTCGATACAGTCCTTTAGTCAGTACATACAGCATTTTATTTCTTTTAAGTGAGTTTGAGCTATTGAGGATAAGTACCTATGTTTTTGTGGTTATAAATTATTCATGTAATAAAACATTTTTGTAATGCTAGTTCACAAGGTAGTAAAATAGATAGTATAGTGTAAGAAACTTCTCTATAATAATAAATATTACGTGTTAAATAATAAATGGATTGAAAACTCGCACAGGTTCCCTAACAAAAACCGGCAATGTACCTGAAAAAAAAATTCGGTCATGTGATACGTATTCATAACAATCGAGTAGTAGGTAATAAATGAGACACAAGGAGATGGAAAAATGGAAAGGGGTTTCCTACTGACAGCATGGACTGTATGAGATAAATATGAGTAAAATTATCCTTGTGTGCATATTTGAAGAACTATTGTGCCTATGTAATCAAACGTAATTTTACAGATTTTTGACATATAAAGTGCATTTGTGGCTTATTTGCAGTACTTATACGTAAATGGTATAATTCTGATTATTATAACCCTGGGTAGGTTTTCAAAGAACCTTTAATTTCAGTCATAGATTGCCTCGGCAAAAGTTGGACACATAAATGGTTGGTTCAATGGTTGGTACGCAGAAGCGTATGTGTTGCGTATGTATCTAATAATTTATGTTTTGTAAAAAAAAATTAACATCCGGATCGAAATTCCTCTTATTCGAACCAAGCGGGCCGCTTACCATCAGGCGGGCCGCACGCTTGTTTGCCACCGACGTGGTATAAAAAAAAGCGCTTTGCATTATCTTTTATAATGCGCACTTCTAAGGTTTGAAATTCTCTGCCGAAGTTTGTAGGTATTTCCGAGTTCATAAAACCTAGACCTTTTTAAGGCACGAGTAAATAGGCATCTTCTGGGTGAGCTCGCTTCATCGTCGGCCTCATCTTTGCCTAGGCTAAATGCTGTACAAGAGCAATCCCATTTTTAATAAATATATAAAAATAGAAATTAACAAGGCGACTTCCTGATTTGTCGGTGCGGAGGCAGTACGATATGAGAAAAGTGTTAAATGTCGGTGTCAGCTGTCAGTCGACTCAGTACCATTTTTTACTGCGCCTCTACATTTAAATGAGTGCTTCCTGACTGGCGCGGGATGCGCGGTAGCGGGACGATGCGAAGGCGCTACTGCTCCACTTCTGCGCATGATTTACTACTGCGCAAACGTAATACTGACAGTATTATGTCAAGTGAGAATCTTTGCGACGTCAGTAAGTTTACGTCAAAGAAGAAAATGTCACATATCGATCCCGCCCCGCCAAGTCAGGAAGTCGCCTAAGCCGAGACGATGTTAAAGTACGGCTTATGTTATAAACGTTGAGATGTTAAAATATTCCAGCAGAACAGTCTTGTCTCTAAGTACAGTACTTCACATTAACTGACTGGGTAAAGTGAAATACTTTGTATTTCAAAAGTTACGAGAGAAATACGAGGTCTAGAACACATTTAAACAGCGTTCTTAAATTTAAATATAGGTATCTCTTTTGTATCGCACGAAGCATCAAAGTTATATTGGCTCATAATGCGAAGGGTAGGGCAACTCTCTCCATACAAAATTTGTGCAAGTTTTTCTTCCTTTGTGTTTGCACTACAGTTATGATTTTTGGTCAGTATGATTTTTTTCTGTTATTCATATCCTGTAGGTTTATTTTTCTTAATTTATACAAATTTAAATAAAATAAAAGTAAATTTATTGCCGCCAAAAAAATAAAAATACACAAAAAATACAAACATTAAAAGAAGTTAAGAAAAGTGCTAAACAGTCTTAACTTAACGCATTCAAGGCCGAGGACGCGATATCGTGACAGCACTCGCTACAAAGCAGAATAAAAAACCACTCGTCGGCAATGAATGTGTTAAACAAAAACTGATAGGTAATTAAGTACAACAAGATAAGCGACAATAGGCTCGGGCTCAGCGTGTGCTGCGAGCCTGGTCGGCTGTACAGCGCTGTTTTCCAGCCCGCACCTACTTCACAGCTTAAGGGGAGGTATCCCCAACGCAACTGTCCCGCTCTAACACGCGTGAGTTTACAATTAACCATCCCGCTCTCTACGCAAGCTCTGCGCGCAGTTTTGTAAATATTTAGCTATAGTCATTAAGCCAATCATTTTATCAAAGCAAACCCTGCGAATTTGTCTATAACTATTTACGATCTTTAATTGAGTACAAAAATTAAATGTTAAATATCAGTAATATAGCCGTAGTATTGAAAATACATTCCAAAAAGGGGTAACTTCGCGATGTTTTTCTATCGAGTGAAATTCATCAGATCATGTAACTGACTGCGATTTTGACTAGACAAGATCCTCATGTAACCCATATATATTTTTTAGATTTTAAGACAATATATTCTATGTCTCAGATGGTTTTTAAAAACTCAAAAGTGGTAATACAAGGCCTTAACATTAAATAAGTTAATAGCTAGTTATAGGGAAACATAGGCTCGAGTATACCACCACCAACAGGGATTAAAAGTGTAACGTCAACATTGCATGAATTAAATCTTAGAACAAAACATAACATAACATTTCCACTTCAGGTCCTTCGTATATCCAATATTTACAACCAAACAGAAAATAATTTTCGGGAGTGCCCATAACCGACGAATAAAACGTGCACAGTGTTAATTTGAAAAATTAAACGCCACAGTTTGAACCCACGACCTCTGGCATTCTTTGGCTTTAATTGAAAATTAAAACTGTTTTTGTCGAAATTTTATTTGTTTTCATTTGCCAAATTGAGCTACGTAATAACAAAGAAGACAAAATAAATTTTGACGAAACTTACCGACACCGCCACAATGAGAACTGTCCATATTTGCATAAAACCACCGCCGTGTAAACAAACTGTCAGTGGCCGCTCGACAATGCATAATAATAATATATCCGTCACAGAATTTTCGCTGCTGAATACAGATAAAATTTTAAACTGGTTTGCATGCTCAAATATTTTCCGTATTTCATTTAAAATGTCATTTGTTGCATTTCTTTTCAACTATTGCGAGAGTTTAAAGGATGATTCACGCTAGACCGTTCCGTGTCCGGGCCGGCACGTTTCCTAGAACATGAAATCGACGGCCGCCGCGCGTCCGTCGATTTCTTGCCTCCTCAAATCTTTATCTAAGAAGATTAACCAATGTAAGTAGTTTCTATAAGTTTGCCATTATGCAATATTGCATAGTAAATAGTTTTTCTTTTTTGTAAATTTCTTAAAGAGGGGTAAAGGTAGCACAGCAAAGGTTTTTAATTGTAATTACTAAATAAATTATGATGATGTACACTGTAAAACTACCTATGCAACAAAATGACTTGCAAAATGTATTTTTACGAATGAAGATTTGCATTCCGTTAAGTATTAAAAACTTCGCACTGACATTAGATCACTTTTCCTACAAATTTCCGTCTCATTAAATCACACGATCCTTTAAAAATTGAACCTCATTAAATATTCAATATTCGTAAACAAAAACCAGCAAGGTACGAGACCAATTTCATTATGCAAATTCGTATGAAATGCACGAAAATCGAGCCACACAAAGCACTAATTGATGAGCAAATTTACATGTTAATAAATACCATCTGTACCAACTACATATTCGCAGCCTGTAAGGAAACATAATGAGTGCGACATATACCCAATAATTTATTTAGATAGCTTATGACAAATTATGTTTTATGATGCCTACAATGTTGACAGTGGAATAATATTGTAGTTGATTATGGAATGTGTGTAGAATATAATATGTAGGTAGGTAAATGACTAAATGGGATGGTCGCGCTCAGTTATGAAGAGGGTGGTGAGGTGACGTCGCGTGTTTTATCTCCTATGAGGGATTTGCCCTCTACCGATTTCAAGTTACTATCTCACCTATCAAGGTGGTAAGTTTGGACTTCGGAGGTTTGTTGCATTATAGGTAATCGGAATAAACTAATGAAGATAAAGAAGGAAAATGTAGTAAACCAACCACTAAATAAAAATAAAATTTAGGTTCGCGTCTTTCTTGTCATAATTTGTGGTTGGACTTACAATCCGCAAAGGCGAAGTCCCCTTCTCTGACTTAAAAACATAACTTACATTCACATGAGCTGTTAAGAGGATTGTGTAGCAAATTTTTTCCATACAAAAACGTGCTTCGGGCGCCAACGTTTTCCACCCCCTAAACCTAAACCGATTTGGATGATTTTTGAAAATAATGTAAGTATCATTAAATACCTACTAGGTTTATACGTTTTGATTTTTTGGAAATATTGCATACAATTGAAAACATGAAACCTTAAAATTTCGATTTTTTGACACGAAAACTTCGTCCTGGGTTGTAGTCATTATTTCATAAACTAGAAAGAATTTCGAAAAATGCAAAACGTATAAACCTAGTTAAGGATGTGAGGAATCGATCAAGATCAAAATTGTTTCATTTGATAAAGGTTTAAGGGGTGGAAAACGTTGGCGCCGAAGCACTAATTCTGTTTGAAAGTCTCTATCGCACGCAAGAATATTCCGGAATGCCTGTTCTCGCTCGCACGATAGGTTCACAATAGTCGTAACTATTGAGCACAGGAGAGAAGAATTTTGTTTTTTCTACTGTAGGTACATGACGAGCGCATGCAATACCAATACTCTTTATTGCACAATGCACACCTAAATAAAATAAAAATACACTACGTTCAGAACATAGCATAGCAAGGGTAAACACAGGCGGTCTTAACATTAAGGAGCAGAGACAGAGATATTATGAGACTCAACCTCGCACAAGTGGTTGAAGTTTGTGTCACATTTTGTACAAATATCGCCTAGATAAACGCCTTTTAAACTAGATTACTTTTATTTCACGAGCGCGGGTTGTCCTATTGTAGTTGTGACGCATACGAACACACAGAAAACGTGAACTCATACCTCCTATATCGTATCCCGAAGTGATGAAATCAATTCATATGAAAGCTGCTACAGGTTTTCAAGTGGATGAAGTTGAGGGCTTATGAGAAGATATAATACTTATAAGAAGATATAAATTATGAGAAGGGAAGCTCTTTTGAACTTTCCTCATTAAATGAGAAGTAGGTATATATAAATATATACACTATTATGATAGCGTAATCACAAAGTATTTTCATCCTGTATTCATTATTTAAAATATTATCGGTCGTGTTTTCAAATATTTCTAATATTCTTCCCAACAGTGGATCACGTAAGCAAAACAACTTTAAGTAACGATTAAAACTTTTGGGTACCTGCCGGCGAAGGGAAAGTTTTGCACGAGTAAACTCTTATCTAACGATTTTTGGCTCTCAGAATCTACTACCCATAACCGTTATTAATTTAAAACTAATTTAAACTGGCCTCATTTTATGACCAAGGCGAGGGTGTTTTGATCACATATCTGCGATTGAAAAGAGGCCAGGTCAGAAGTACCCGCAACAAAGCAAACATTTTATACCTACAGGCAGGAAAACGTTTACGGGATAGGTGTTCTGATCCAAGATCTAGTACGTATCTGGTTCAGCGTATCTCGTTGTCTGTTATTATTATCTCTTTATTTATTTAGAAACTTAGGCTAGGTTGTTATAATATCTTTATAAAAAGTAAAATATAAAAATACACTTACAAAACATAAACATAAAAACCTAACCTAGGGTGCGGTTAGGGCGACAGAGAGAGGAACCTCCTGACAATCCGCGCCGTGTCCAGGAGTACCGCCTTCTGAATCTGACCCTTGACCCAGCCATCTAGCGAGAGTCTCTTGAGGTGTTGGTCGAGACTCTTCGCTATTAGACCATTCGCAGAAACAACTATCGGGACAATGGTCGTTGAATCAACATCCCACATGGCGGTTACCTCGTGGGCCAAGTCTAGGTACTTGCTGAGTTTGTCCTTCTCGGCCTTCACGAGGTTCTCGTCATGGGGGATCGTGATGTCAACGAGCACTGCCTGGCGTTTCGATCAATCTATCAGCACGATATCAGGCTTATTGGCTACAATAGTCCTGTCCGTGATGACAGATCGATCGTAATAGAGCGTGGCACGACCATTTTCGAGAACTGGCGCAGGTGTTTATTATTATTATTATTATGAAGCCTATAGAATATGTGGCCTGTAGAATGTGTGTGGCCTGTAGAAGGCCTTTGCTGCTGGGCAAAGGCCTCCCCTCTTGATCTCCGCTCGACACAGTGGTTGAGCTATCACTGGCCAATCGTCGCGATATGCGTCTAGGTCGTCCCGCCATCTCCGTCTTTGCCTGCAACGCGTCGTCGGAACCCACTCCATTAATTATACCTATATCTCTGCTACACGAAACAATAATTTCCAGTCATAGTACTTCAGATAATATACCTTAGGTATGACAAATTACACTATAACAAGCGAAGATAGTAAAACATGAGTTAAACGTATGTTAAGCCAGCTTGTCTGCCCAGTAGAAAAATGTCTTAACGGCATACGGAGCCGACGCATACTTATGTTTTACGTTTCACCGCTTCTGGCTGTATGGGAGAATAATGACTGTGAATCCCTTGGCTCCCAACTTCCCAGAGATAAGAAGGACAAGGGCCTCAAATCAGTATATACCGCTGTGTTATCTTTTCATTACGCGAACGTCCTAAATAAACACGCTTTTAACCAACGGGTGCCAGCGCCTTAACAGCCACTTAATGGAAGCTGAAAAATCAATAGTTTTGTATAATGTTTCTGATTTACAATCGTGTGTCTGTGAACTTGGGAATCAGCGTGAATTTCTGAAATAGGACAGTTATTGTTTACGTACGCGATGAGCATAAAAATAATACTCGTTTAGTAGTTAAACTAAAACGAAATAAGAGCTCACATTGCGTTCAATGGTCGATTTCTAATAAGTAGATAATCATCATCATCATTGGCACTACATCTTGACAGATGATTTAAGCAGCGCCTGCACGCGAGGAACAACTTCTCTCGTGACTATATAACCCAATCCGGGATCGAGAATTGCGTCCACATTTCCGGCACGTGAATTAAGGATCAGTATCACCAGCATCCTGTTGACGGTTATGCCTTCTAGCGCGCTTGTGGGCTAGGTCTTGGAATCAGGTGTTATCGTGGATTACGAGGCCTTTATATTTTTATAGTGTTTCTCCACTCATCGCGATTTCCAGCAAGATCTTCCCAAGCGCTGCGGTCGATGTCAAATGCAATCAAGTCGCGTTACACGCATTCTTTGAACCGGAGCATGGGTGTTTAGGTAATAAGATGTTCATTATTAGGAACGCCTAATTTTTTTAAATACGATAATTTTTCCGTGATTATTCGAGGCGTCCCAAATTGAGTTTTCTAGATTGTAAAGATAACATAGATAGAGATTTCAAATATTATTTAATGTTTTCTTGTATATATTTTCTAAATAAAGTTGTAAATATAGCAGGCAGGATACTGAATTGATTTTGAGATTAAAATGGACAAGTCAATACTGTGGCGGTTTAGTCACAAACAAGTTAATAATTATAAGATATCAATTTAGAAGATTGCCACAAAGCCTTGTAGGTACAGGTCACAATAGGTCACAATAGGATGAAAAATCGCGTCAGCACGCAACTCCCATACAATGTCCTTTGTCATTTGCATGGAACTCGCATCAATCCTAAGGAAAAAGCGCGGCTCGAACCTTAATAAATCATTTTATCTCTTCTAAAGAATGACTAATGAAGACGGAGGAATCCTGAGAATGGAGAAAAAATTAAAGGAACAATCTGTTTGAAGAATTTATGCTGCGAGTGAAAATATATGTCTATTAAGCTTTGATCCTTGGTGGTGAATCGTTCCTATTGTTATAATAATTATGTATAATACTAGGTAGACCAGATGTGGGAATAGAAATCACTAAATACATATTTTTCACTCAATCTAATTGAGAGTTACTATTATAAGACACTGAAAAAAGTCGTGAAACACATGAAGAATTTACATAACAATAAAGACTAAAACCAATTTTGAAATTAGCGCCACTCCAATGTGTTTCCGACCCTATCTGATGTAGAAGGCGGGGATACAAAATCACACAAGCAATGTCTGCTAGGATATGTCTGGGGATTAAAAAAATGGTTTTACTATAGTTATTATTTCTTATGTAACATAGCAACAGATCAATACAATATTATAGTATATGATATTTTATGTTGATTCATTACTTTATTTTAACATATTTCAGAGTCAAAACCAACTTACCTATATAGGGTCGAATTACTAAAATAATATAGGTTATATTGTAAATATTTGGTAGTTACAAGTGTAAAGGCTCGAGGAGATGTAATTATTTAGATTCTTACATGTTTCTCATTTTCATACTAATACAGAGCTAACGAATCAGCATAAATGCTGATTCGTTAGCTCTGTATTTTGACCTCAATAAATATGCAATAGCTTATTCATGCGACAGATTCACACGGCGTGAAGACGATATTACTTTTGCGATGTTCCAACTCAGATAGAAACTAGAGGAATAGGGAAGGGAATTGCAGAATAATTCGATTCTCATAATAAATAAATATATGAGGATGATATTAAAAAGCCCCATAAGTACATGTACCTATTTTAGACCATTTGCTTTTCAGGCGACTGGTGATGCAGTGACCAGCTGCGTTTTAGACGAGTTGCTATTTCTAGTTCTACCAGTTGCGTTTAAGACGAAGTGATACTAACCCCTACTTTCCACACTTTCATCATAAAGTAACTAACTATTACTTTTACTTCTCACTTACTTTCCTCATAGTCGAAATGAAAAGTAGAGTGTTTAACTCGGGTGAAAGTACCCATTTCACCCTTAAATATCTCGGGTGAAGTGGGGCGCTTTCGACCCTTGGTTAACAATCTACTATCATAGATGGAAGTATGCTTAGGTAATATCACTGTGACAGTTTATTGCAGTACACCAAAATAGTTCTTTCGTTGATGTTATATTTTATTTACTGTGTTGCTCTAATTGACTTTTTAGTAGATACTAGTTAGATATGATTTCCTGGATTATAAGTATCTACACCTATGTATAATTTTTCATACTTTATATTTATCGGTAGGTGTTTCAAAAGGGTAGCATTTAACGAACCACCAAATTAGTTGCCGAATGATGCTCTAAAAAAATACATTGATTACCAAAAATACTAGATTCGCACCAAATTTTCAATTCCTTTTAAATATAAAGTGCAACTCAAAGAAGTAACATGTCGATAACCTATTAAATTAAATTGTTACCAAATAAATTAGTCACTACCCAAAAATACTTAATGATCACCTAATTTCAAACACCAAATTTCATATAATTTACATCCAAATATTACAGGGCTCGTAATCCTATTAAAATTATTTACACCCAAATAATTCTTTCGATAGCCAGAAATACTATATGATCACCAAATTTCACGCGGCAATTGTTTTTTAACGCCCGACTCGCAAAGCAGTTCCAATCTAGTCTAACCTCATTGCTAGCATACTGATGCGGTTTTCCATACGGTCCGTCTCGCTCGCACGTCGCACCGCGTGCGAGCAAGACAGCGCTAAATGATTTTATTTTATAGAAGCTTCAAAATTTCTGTAACTTTAATGAGACACGTACATAACATAATTTAATTTAATATATTTTCAACAGTGCTTTCCTTTATGGTCGCATACAGCTATTTGTTCTCAGATGTTTTTGCCTCTACTCTATTCGCTGATAATCATCAATTTGCCTAGGTAGTAGTATTTTTCTATGACATCTATTTTTATTTCAAACTAGTGGACATTGGCACACTATTGACGGATCTCCGCTGGCGCGGAGATCCTATTTTGAGTTATTTGGCCCTTCGGGCCGATGCAAAACTAACATAACCTAAACCTACCTATACCTATTTCTACCTATTATCTTCCTTTAATTTTTCCATGAAAGTCTATCTAAATTAATAAAGTAAACTCATTTGAGGACCTTTATCCATTTTCACAACAAACTAACAATTTAATAAATCAACAAAACTCATTTTCAAATAAAAGTTTTCAATCAAACGCGCTCACGTCAACGCATTAAAAAATTAATAATAAACCTTCTTGCAGTTTGTAAACCATCAGCAATAGGTAGTTAGAATGAAACAACAATAGGTACCTTTCACTCTAACGACATATCAATAGGTTTTATGCTTCAGGCAATTCTTTGTATTTGATTGAGTGAGATAGCAGTATACGTGTTATTATTTCACACAGCCACATTGCGCGTTGCTTTTTAAATTAATTTAGAATTTTACTTTCTAATTTATAACATTTTGGAAATGACTGTAATATTTATAGTGCTAAAAACAATTAATTTGTAACTGTTTACTAAAATGTAGCATGCGATGTGTATAATATTTGGATGTAATTCTAATGAAAAAAGGTGCATGAGATTAGGTGGTAGTTTAGTGTTTTTGGTGGTACTTGACAATTTTTTTGATGCGATTATAAATTTATAGGAACGCAATAAGTAAAATAGGTGCAAGTGCTGCAAAAATAGGTAGAATTTTTTTGGTGACTCGGAATTGCTGATCGATAAATTTTTTTGAGTGTTCAACCTTATTTTAGGGTTCGAAAATTTGATGATATCAAAAGTTATTTAGGTGGTCATTTTATTTGTTCCCGTTTCAAAATAAAATCTTAATTGAGACAAGAAATATATTAACTTTCAGGTACTTAAAGAAAAATGTATTAAAAGCTATATCTAATACCGGTAATGTATACCTGACGTGTAACGATGTTATTAGTAAAATTTTACTTTACTTTACTTTTACTTTACTAATGTAAATCTTTAAGTTTTATTCCCTTTTTATAAAAATAATAAACTTCTAGTAAGACAGCGAGTATTGTTTTCTCAGACAAGTTAACTAGCAATACCAATTTTGTAAACAAAAACCAATCTCGGCAGAAAATTACTTTGGTTAAATTGAAATAAAGGGAGACAAAGACTTTCTTATCAGAAAGACATGCCTAACTATATTTTTCAGCAGAACTAATTAGTTTATACCACAAATTGTCTTAGTAAGATGAAAAATTTTATAACTCCTGAGCAAAAGTGTATAAATTCTTCTATCCAGTTAAGCATAGTGTTCATTAATTCTTGCCGCTAACCCCGCAAGTTAAAGAGTGCTCGCGGGAATCAGTTTCGTTGATTCAACTTAGGCGACTTCCTGATTTGTCGGTGCGGAGGCAGTACGATACGAGAAAAGTGTCCAATGTCAGTGTCAGCTATCCGTCGACGCGATACCATTTTTTACTACGCCCCTACATTTAAATAAGAATAAGAATAAGAATAATTTATTGAAAAACATGTAGTACAATAATAATAACATTAATAACTATAGGCTAGGAGCTTACAATTAGATGCTTCCTGACTGGCGCGGGATGCGCGATAGCGGGACGATGCGAAGGCGGTACTGCTTCGCTTCTGCGCATGATATTACTACTGCGCAAACGTAATACTGAGAGTATTCTACCAAGTGGGAATCTTTGCGACGTCAGTAAGTTTACGTCAAAGAAGAAAATGTCACATGTCGATCCCGCCCCGCCAAGTCAGGAAGTCGCCTTACTCGTTCTTACACACTGTGTGTGTGTGTGTGTGTGCAACGCGCCGAGCGAGGTGCCAAATATATGAAACCACATCCTCGCACATCTCTGGTGGAAACGCAGCCTAATGCCGGGCAAAGTAAAACATGCCGTTTATTCAGCGAAAAATCTTTTTTAAATTTTTAGCAATGTTCTTTTAGGTAGGTACCTACTAAATATTCAGTCGCATTATTACTTATACTGTTTCGGAAAAACCATTTGTGCCAAACCTTTAAAATACCTCGTTTTCCTTATGTTGTTTTGGGTTCATTTTCAGTATTCTCACCTACGTACTGAAAACTTTCAGGAGAAATGTTCAAAATAATACTGCAAATAAAACGGTGTAACTGATTACGCAGAGCGATACCGCCTGGAAATCAATCATTATGAAGAAGATTTCAGAAATAAACATAGTGACAATTAATACAATTAAGTTTAACCGTTTTTAGTAATAAAATTTAACACTGAAAACAATTTAATAATAGCGTTACGCAAAAAGTCCAGTAAAGTTAATATAAATTTGTAACCAAAACCGCCATTCAAGACAATTAGGGTGAACCTACGTAATTGAAAATAGCTCCGTTTCGGCGCATTACGTATTGCTTCTTTATGACCCAATTTTTCACATCGCCCTCTTTCATTTTGCGCGGCATATTTCGATTTAATATTCCTTTTATGGGTGAAAATGATTTATTAACGGAGGTGGCGATCGTCGATATAGGGCTTACGCAAAGTGGAGTCAACGTTCGATGCAGATTGTCTATTCGATTTGTCCATATTACCTACATTTAACGGGGGAATGCGGGTCTCGTATCGACAGTTCGTTTTGCTTGTGCACCTGGAGAACTGAATAAAACGATCGTAAACTGAAATAAAGTGAGTGTTCTTGAAGAAGCAATTCTTTGTTGAATTCTGCATGAACTGACTAGACTGGTTTATATGTTATATGTTTATGCATATTATATGTTAGATACTGTGTAGTACGAAAATGATAGAATGAAAGCCTGCCTAAATTACACACTGTACACTGTTTTCCCTCATTTTATTCTTTGTTTTTGTGTTGCTTAGATTTCTTGTTCTTAAGTAGGTTAAGTATTATCATTGTAATAAGCATATTTTTGTGAGAAAATGGCTGACTGTCGAGTTTCTTTCGGCGTTTCTTCTCGGCAGTGGCCTCTGTGAAACGCTAGTAGGGTTTGACTTGTAAAAGTGCCATTGCGGCCTACTTACAGAATAAAGTTCATTTTATTCATTTTTTATTCAAATTGTGAAGTACCGTAGATTTTATAAACCTACTAGAATGTTTCACTGCCGGCTAAATGCCTCTACCTCATTTTTCCATTTGTATCGGTCTTCACTAGGCTTTTATCATCCTTTACCAAAAGCGTCAAATTCAAACCGCCATTTAGGCTGAGGTGAGGGTTACCATAAAAGAAATTGGTGGTTTTGTGGAACTTATTCAATAAATTGTTTCAAAATGGATTATATGTCATTTATTTTATTACAGTAAAACCAATCTGAAACTGAACGCAGCAGGCGCAATACATGGAAACTCACATAACGGTACCTACAATGTCTTTGTCTACCAAGAGAAGGAAGTTTGTTTAAAATCAATTTACTCTACATGGTGATGTTTTTGGTTCTTTATCTGCTTGAGCGTCCAGCCTGCATGCCTTGTGATGCAACAGAAAGTTGCGAGCGTTCATCGGCTCATCATTATAATCACTAGCCTTTAACATATGATTTAAGCAGCGTTCATTGAGCTGACAGCATGTATTTCTTTTTCCATTTCCCTAAATCGCAAATCATTATTTCGACAAAAAAAAAATGGATTTTTTACTATATTTCTGCCAAAAATGACCAAAATAATTAAAACGGGAAGTAACGTTACGCAGCTAATCCAATTGAATACTGTCACTATAAAAAACAAAATCTTCCGGTTATCCGTTTGCCATCTTTGACTGACTTTGACACTGGACACATTCGCTTCCTGACTTGGCGGGGCGGGATCGATATGTGACATTTTCTTTTTTGACGTAAACTTACTGACGTCGCAAAGATTTCCACTTGACGGAATACTGTCAGTATTACATTTGCGCAGTAGTAATATCATGCGCAGAAGCGGACCACTACTGCCTTCGTATCGTCCCGCTACCGCGCATCCCGCGCCAGTCAGGAAGCACTCATTTAAATGTAGGGGCGCAGTAAAAAGCGGTACTGACTCGACTGACAGTTGACAGTTTTCTCATATCGTACCGCCACCGCACCGACAAATCAGGAAGTCGCCTTAAGCTGATTGAGCGCACTAAAATGTCACTCCGCATTCAATTTTGTCAGTTTTTCTAACGTAAAATTTTATGAAACACAGTGTGACATCATTTGGCTATTAGCTCATAGACGTTTGTTTCATAAATATTCCCTTTTTAATCAAACTTACAATACAATTTTTGCATTAAAATAAAATATTTTCGCAAGATAAAAAAAAAACTGTGTATCTTTAAATTTTGAGTTCTTTCGCACTAACAAATATAAGATTTTGTCGATTGCCGCACTTGAATACGTGGCTAATTAGGCCAATACGAGAGCGACATGACAGTGTCATCGGCTATGAATGTAAAATATCGGGTGCCATTACAGGAGGCCTAACCAACGACAGTGAACGTGAATTTCTTTGGTTGTCTATAAAAAGATGTAACGAAAAACTAAAACACATTAATTATTAAGAAAAAATCTGGCAGCAGCAAAAATATAACATGCAACAAAGTCGATATTTCAACTGCGCGGTACATTGCCTTGCCTCCACCTCCGGCATTTAGCAGAGTCAATGTCACGTTCCGAGATATTGCAGATACCGAACACACCCGCTAGTTAAACACAGCTGCAGAGCCTGTCAATTTTAATTGAAGTCTCGGATCTCCAGGACACGTTTTCATGGAGTCAGTGCTAGTTACAGGCCGCGGTCCGGCGCACGTGTCGCCAGATTAATGGCCTCGACGTGACGGCCTTGTTGAGTATTGGCAGCATGAAGTTTCGTACCCAAACTATCCTGGTTTTTAAAACTTGCAACATCATGTTTATGTATACCAGTGATTGACAAAGCGTGGATTTAAAACTATGAGGCATTCTCTGCCAGTCAACCATAGAGCGAAAGAGAAACTTGGAATGGTGCAGTGAGGAGAAAATGAAGAACTTAATCATTTAATATTTTTTTAATTTTTTATTTAATAATCAGGGTTTAAAAACATAAAATTAACAGGGTCTCACAAAACCGTCGGAACAGTTTGTCTGTGTGATCCAGTAGGTTAATATCTCAAGATACCTATTTACATCAATATTCTCTGCTTTTCCTCCAAATAATACCTACTATTCTTAGCCGCTATATAGCGGAATGGCAATCAATAGAATATAGTGCTAGAAATATCTTGAAATTCCGCAAAATCGTTCAATAGACTCACAATTATTCAATAGTGTACATTTATGCGTTTTCAAAAGCCTTTTTTTTTAACTGACCCATTCCCATATTTCCGATAGGGATGGCATACCTGCACTATTTTTTAAATACCAAATATCAACCCGTCAACTGCATCAGAGTGGCGTGCAAACTCATTTGCATGACAAATACCTATTGCCGAAAGTTTTAGACGATTGAACAGTCCAAAGATTTGATTGAATCTACCAATGGGTATCATTGAATATCAATTAGTGTTTCTGTATTATCTGACTACGGCAGAAAGATGGGTTATGGTTTATAAGTGTGTTTATACTATGTACCTCATTTGGCACTCTCGCAGCTTATTTATAAATGGTTTGATGAATTTGATCACGTTAGATGTCTGTTTATGTTCAGTTGTTCACCTACCAAAAATAAGTAAGCGACCTCAAACGGAATTATAATTTCCAATAATAGTGCCGATTAAGAAGTTGTATTATAGTTGAAATTGTAATAAGTTCTCGGTAGATGTCGCTAACGCCTCCTTAAGGCGCGATGTGAAGATTGAAGGAATGAAGTTATTTTTGAAACATTCCTCATCACGACATTCACATCATAACATCGTGTGTTACAGCTTTTTTGATTATGATTATGATAAGAAGTAATGATTGGCGAAATCATCATAAATTTGATGGAAAGCCTTTTTAAAGAAGAAGAAGAAGCTTTTTTTAACCATTCAATTCAATTCAATAGTTTATTTATGAAATGTTACATTTTACACGTCAAATAATACATTACATATAAGGTACACTATATTATTATTACATTTCAATACAATTAATAATTCATTACAATTTAGCCTTTAAGTACCTAACTATAATACATCGTTTTTACAAGATTAGAATTGTAATGGTCGTTCGTGATACTTTTTCGTTCGTTTTTAATTTCCCTAGGTGAACAGAGGATACAATTGTACAAATTCCACTTATTTCAGTAGATTATCACGTTATAAAATATATTATTATCCCCCTAAATTTGCAGGACGGATAACACACTTCTAATTTAATAAGAATATGAATTCTAGGGATCTCCACGATAGCAGTTGTGTCAGATCAATGCACGGAATGAAATGATCGTCAATTATAAAACCCACTCGTGGCGAATAAGTTCGTCCATTTTTCAATTCGTTTGGAAATTATGATAGATGATGTGATAAATGTCGATAGAATCTCCTTGTTCGTATTTCGTGTGAGTACCTATAGTACCAACAATCGTACCAAAATCTTGTATATAAGGTATATTAAAGGGTAAACATAATTGGAAAAGATGCGGCTCAATCAACAATTCAACATACAAACATATTGTGAGTTGACTGTATAATGGCGACTACGCGCTAATTAGTTCTTTTCATTCATAGATACAATATTTCTCTATTTTATCGTTCTCAATTATATTGCCAATCAATGCTACTGATGATTATGTCATTGTTTTGGTAACTCAATGAATGCAATGCCTCCCCCTTGTGCCTAATTAGTATGACAAGCACTTGATGCACCTAATGAAAACCCAATTCGTTTTATTACAAGTTTTATGTAGGTACCTTGTATAACGATGTTAAATTTACAGTCAGCAGCAGACACTGTCACCAAGTGATCAAAATGTAGAGATACACAATGACCAATCAGATTTAACTTTTGATGATAACTACTGCCGGTTTTTTTACGTCGGTTTTTCTTAAGGCGACTTCCTGATTTGTCGGTGCGAAGGCGGTACGATATGAGAAAACTGTCAAATGTCAGTGTCAACTGTCAATCAACTCAGTACTACTTTTTACTGCGTCCCTACATTTAAATATTTTAAATGAGTGCTTCCTGACTAGCGCGGGATGCGCGGAAGCGGGACGATGCGAAGGCAGTACAGGTCCGCTTCTGCGCATAATATTACTACTGCGCAAAATTTATACTGACAGTATTCCGTCAAGTGGGAATCTAATAAATATGTAGGCAAACACTTGTTCAGCTATCACCGAGAATTCACTAAATTGTATGGTCATCATTTTCATACAAATTGACAAAATGAAGAAAATGATGATGAGGAATCGTATCGAATAACAAACTCTTTTAATGGACACGCATAGCTCTCGACGCGTGCCATTTATCGAGAAGACCTGATTTTCAGGGGCATTATATATGCATATAAATTTTCATCGCTCATCAGCACAATTACTAATAATTGTAATTAATTAATTACAATTATTTTTAATTAATTACAATTTTGAGTGCATTACTCGCTAATAAACGTTGTGTTTGGCGAACTAATATGAATGTAAAACTGTATCTAACTTTTTTGGTAAATAAATTAAATTAAATTAATTAAAAAATTATTGATTAAAACAATTACATATAAGATAAACCTAAATGAAATAAAAATGAACTTAAAATATATCTAATTAAAATTAAAGGTTACCTAGAAACTAAAATTAAATTAATTGTGAAAGCTCTACGTAACATATTTAAAGCCAAATATGGCCGCCCCGCGCTACCGTGTAGTGGCCGTAGCAAACTTGTGCAGTGAAAGATAATATACTTCTGACACTGTTCATCAATTTCATACGATAAGCTGTCAGTCCGATATCTATAAATTCTTTTATACTTAGTTGTACATAATCTACTAGATCCCAGTTAACGTATAATGCAGCGTAGCATAAAATTACTCCGTCAGCTCAGCGGCCCTGATTAATGAATCTTTTATGTCATTTTTATTGAACCTGCCAGTGCCAGTGTAATGATAATGATTATCTATTCACGAAAAAATGAGACTCATGATCATTCATCGTTCTAGATTACCTATCTATCAGTATTTAACCGTAGGTATAAGTATGTTTATATCATACCGGCTTTTGGAAAAGTAAACTTTATATTACATACTGCTTAAAAAAAAATTGAAGATAAAATATAGTTAAGATGTGAGATGGCATGGGACAGCGGATTAGTAATATGTATATTTCGCTATACAAAGTTAAATAATGTCATATATGTACTCGTAACAGATACAATGAAATAAATTGAATTATTATCTTGTTACGTAGTAAAAAGATCGATTTATTTACGAAGGAACGAATTTAGTGGCTATTGAAATAATAATCGATGCCCTGCACTGCAGGTTAGCGATATCGTAGCCATATGATATCTTAGGCGCATTTGTCGGGTACCCTTCATACGTAGCTCAAGTTCCGATTGGACGGGGTAGTGCAAACAACTTGACACGATATCGCCGAAGCAGGCGGTAACAACGTGCCTTGTTTACCGCACTGGCGCTCGAACAAACATAACACAAATTACAAAGTTTGCTTTCAAGCAAAAGTAAACATTCAAGTGCTTAGCTTATGATATGTAATATATGTATCTTATCTAAAAGTTGGGTAAAATACAAAGAATTGAGGTTGGTTCGGAACCCTAAATGTGCGAAATCCGGCTTGCACTTGGCCGGTTTTTTAAAAAACTGGTTGTCACAGACCAGGGTTTAAACCATTGACTTCCAGCAGATTTAAATGCGTGTGCCTTACCCCCAAATCATATGCCTACAGAAAGAAATAAAACCTTGCAATATTTCTGCTTCTCCAACTTAAATCTAAGTTAAAATACGCGCGACCTCAAATGCCTAAGATGATGTGCAGTAAATTGGTGCGAGAACGAGGCAATTTGCGCACACGAGAGAGTTGTTACGTAAATTTAAGGATTAATTATAATTATTCAAATATGTTTACTTCTAAATGTAAATTTTGTTTAAATGTGATGGTTTGCAAGTTTGAAAACGTGAGATAAGTACCTACATTTGTAAATATGTTTGTATATGGCTTACAGCCACCTTACAACGTAAGTGTTTTTTTTTTCATGTTTCACTGTACTTAAGCGTGTAAGTAAGCCAAGTGTCTAGTTGAAAACGATGTGAACCTGCTATGATTTAGACGTGTTCTGCGTCAGCAGCCTGCCTTAAATATTTAAAATCTTTAAAAATAAAGTTGGCAAGATTGTTTATCATTAATTACTGTCGAATAAAACATTGTATACCTGGATATTATTTCTCACCTTTAACAAGGTAACGTATTTTCGGATATATGCTGTACTGTTATAAGGTTAATAAGTTAGTCATTAATATCTGTCTACCAAGTCACGATATACCAAGGAGCGTGCATCAATGGGGAACATGATAGTTATAATACCGCAAATGAACCAAAATCAATGAGGATATAGTGATACTAGTGCTATTAGTTTCTACTCTTATTGTATCTAATATTTTGGCTAAGTACATGAACTAGATTATAGAGGTCCTTTAGTCGCCGCTTATCTACGCTTTAGGGAACCGAAGAGCTATATTCAAAGGGGAAATGCCATCAGCGTCATGGGATCCATCAAAGGCAAACATTTTTGACATGTTATTAATTCTGTTATTTGTATAAATTTCTCATATATTGTTTTTAATTACTAAGCCCAATAAATAATTTCATTCCTTATTAAGAGGGCTTACTAGTTTTAATACATTTTATTTAAATAATAATATTTATTATTATTCTAATAGATGTGTGTTATTTAACTGATAAGGATCCTTTTAAACAGAAAAAGATAATCGTGTTCGCTCCATAAATAAGAGTGTAATATAATGATCCCTCGCAGTGATCGCTGTTACGTTTGAATATTCGTTACTTGGGCTAGTCGGGGTTGGAATATCAATGTGGCATTATTATGATAACTGCGGCGAAGGAGCTTGAAATCAAAGTAATTCGCAGGTATCTACTGCAAGTTTGTGCAACACGTGTAAATATTTTGTCGAACAAGTTTTATGAAATTGTATGCGATACGATAACTAACGTTCCTTTGTAATTAAAACTTTAAATTATACCAACAACAAAAACAAAAAAACAACCGTAAGCTTGACCACTGTACAGGGTGGTTTCCGATAAGCTGTTATATTAAAAGGGGTGAAATTTTAACCTTTTCCATCGGTGAAACTGTTTTTATTTATTGTCATTCATCTATTTTCGTTTCGTTTTTTATTTTTTTGTTTTTATGTGTTGCAAGCCGTGAAGTTTAGTCACCACGTTGGCCCCGAAGGAAGACCAGCGTTGACCAGTTAGGTTGACACCATGCTGAGTCGGGACCATTTCGTGGCACTTCCGTGTTACCTGTTTTATTCTTAATATTTTGTGTAATTTAAACTCTTATTTGTTTTGTTATAAGGTAGTGTATACATGTTTTTTGTTTAAGTGCTTCGAATAAATTATTCATTCATTCATTCATTTTTTACTGATCTTTGAACTTTTTAGTAAAATTTTTGGTAGTACCTATACCTAATTGAGGTAGTGTAACTTTTATTTTATTTTTAAGGGCTAGCCTTTAACAATCATGAAGAAGGTATTAATCTCATGGACAGGTGATTATCAATAACAATTAACATAAACCAAATTCTACAAAAGTGTTTTTTTTTTTAGAAAACCGTGGTATTCTGTAAAAAAAAAGCAAAATTTTTGTAGCCATTTTTCACAAATAATACATTTTTTCAGAGTTTTTTTTTGGTTCGTAGTTTATTGTTATTGGCAATCAATGAACTGTCCATTGAAATTAATTGGTTATTTTTTTGTAATTTTTGAACGTCTAGATAAAAGTTACACCGCCTCAATTACGTACTAGGTACCCAAATTTTTTTTAATGGATGTCAATAATTCTCCCTTTTGAATATGTACAGTTTATGGAAAATCACACTGTATTACCGTGTCTATTTTTAAGAAGATTATTATTTCTCTTTATTTATTGTGTTTCTTAGGTTAGATTTTATAATATTTCTATAAAAAGTAAAATATAAAAATACACTTACAAAACAAAAATATTATAAAAACCTAACCTAGGGTGCCGCCGGCAGCGAGGCAGGACCTAAACTACCGGTGGTTAGGGCGACAGAGAGAGGAACCTCCTGACTATCCGCGCCGGGTCCAGGAGTACCGCCTTCTGTATCTGACCCTTGACCCAGCCATCTAGCGAGAGTCTCTTGAGGTGTTGGTCGAGACTCTTCGCTATTAGACCGTTCGCAGAAACGACTATCGGGACAATGGTCGTTGAATCAACATCCCACATGGCGGTTACCTCGTGGGCCAAGTCTAGGTACTTGCTGAGTTTGTCCTTCTCGGCCTTCACGAGGTTCTCGTCATGGGGGATGGTGATGTCAACGAGCACTGCCTGGCGTTTCGATCGATCTATCAGCACGATATCAGGCTTATTGGCTACAATAGTCCTGTCCGTGATGACAGATCGATCCCAATAGAGCGTGGCACGACCATTTTCGAGAACTGGCGCAGGTGTGTACTTATAGTACGGCACTTCGACGTCCACAAGACCGTATAGGAGAGCAAGTTGCTGGTGAATGATCCTGGCTACAAGGTTATGTCTGTGCAAGTACTCGCCGTTCGCAAGATGACCACAGCCGGAAATGATATGCCTGAGTGACTCTCCGGGACGGCGGCATGCCCGACAAATGTCGACCGTACCGTCCTTCAGGATATACTTCCGGTAGTTGTTCGTCATGATAACTTCGTCCGCAATTGCACAGACAAAACCTTCGGTTTCCCCGAAGAGATCCCCGAAACGTAGCCAGTTCACCGACGCGAGCAGGTCTACATCGGGTCCCGTAAGGGCCCTGTAGAACCTCCCGTGTAGCTCCTTACTCTTCCATACGGCCTTGCGGTCCTCGGTACTCATTACTTTAAGTCTGCGCCAGTTCTCTTTTGCCATGAAGAGCGGGGTGTAAGATGCGTCTACTGCAACTACGTCCCGGTGCATCCCGCACTCGCTGTTTAGGAAATAATCCCTGAGACTGCACACCTCGCGGTTGTGGAGGTCTTTCGCGTTTAAAAAGCCGCGTCCTCCGCACTTCCGCGGGATGTACAGTCAGTCTCATAACAGACGAGCGCGGGTGTAGCATGCGGTGCGCAGTAAGCAGTACACGCACCCTACGGTCCAGGGCGTCCAGCTCGGTCTGAGTCCATCTTAGTATGCCAAAGGAGTATATGAGTAAGGGCATCACCCAGGCGTTGAAGGCGCGCACCTTGTTGCCGCCTGACAAAAAGCTATTATATACTTTTGTCAGGCGACAGAAGAAACGCTCCTTCACCGCCCGCTTTACGTCCTCACCCTCAATACCCAAAGACTGTGACATACCAAGATATTTATAGGTTTCTGCTTCGGAGAGAGATTTGAGTGACATTGTCTCAGAGAGCTGTAAATTTGTAGAATTTACAACTTTCCCCCGCTGTACATGCATGACCGCACACTTATCGACTCCAAATTCCATTTTGATGGCGCTACTGAAAGCTTCTGTCGTTTTCAGTAGCGTCAACAGATCCCGTGTATTTGGAGCAAAAAGCTTAAGGTCGTCCATGAAGAGCAGGTGAGAAATGACCTCACCCTCTCTCCGGAGCTGACAACCTAGCCCTGAATCCTTCAGCAAAGTGCTGAGCGGATTCAGAGCTAGGCAGAACCATAGGGGACTCAGACTGTCGCCCTGGAAGATACCTCGCTCAATCCTGATAGAGCCCTGCGGACCAGAAGGGTCATCTCGTCCACCCGGTTGACGAAGGACTGTGATCCAACGCCCCATGCAAGCACTTAAGAAGGATCTTAAAGCTGCATCAACTTTATACAGCTCTAAGATCCTCCTCAGCAGAGAATGGGGCACCGAATCATAGGCCTTCTTATAGTCAATCCAAGCGGCCGAGAGGGTCCCTCTATTCCGCCGGACTCGTTGACAAATGGTCATGTCTATGAGGAGGAGCTCTTTAGTACCACGCGACCCAACCCTACATCCATTTTGAGCTGGGGCCAAAATATTGTTCGCAACAATGTGCGCGTTAATTTTTGCTCTCAAAATGGATGTAAGGAGCTTGTATAGCGTAGGCAAGCACGTGATGGGTCTGTAGTTCTTCGCTTCAGTGGTACTACCGGACTTGTAGAGCAGGGAGGTTACACCTGTTGTTAAGGAAGGTGGCAGGGAACCGAGCTCGAGGGCTTGCTGGAACTGCGCTGCCAAGCGTTCGTGTGAGCACCGAATCCACTTCAGCCAAAAGTTGTGCAATCCGTCCGGACCCGGACTTTTCCAGTTCGGGGCCGTACGGATGGCGCAACTTACGTCTTCGGGGCTGATGGTCACTGGCCCCATGGGTTCGATGGATTCACACTCACGCTCGACAACATCGATCCAGTCGCCCTCGGTGTGTTCGACAGAAACCGACCAGATGCTACGCCAAAAGTTAGCCATGGCAGTAGCATCTGGTCGCTGTCCATCGCACACACGATGATCGGTTCCCTCCCACTTCCGGTACACCTTCCTTTGGTCACCCTGGAAAAGGCGATTCTGCTGATATCTTTCCACACGCTCTCTATAGCGGCGAATACGGCTTGCCCATGCATAGACTTTTTGCTTCAGAAAGTCAAGAAGAAGAATTATTATTATTATTATTTTTTTAAGATCAAGATCTGAATTCAAACTTGAGAGGCACCATTTCACAGACATCAAAATACTTTCTTAAACCTCGAGCAATTTTTGTCAGAATCGCAAGCCGACGGAATCGCGTCATGAAATAACCATAAATGAAGTAAAAGTTTCCTAATTTGTGTATCTACGCCATACTGTTTCGCGAAATTTACAGCCAGTTACCGCCAGTTCGACGAGCATACGAAACTGGAGGTCCCGGTTTCAAATCCCGGTCCAAACATTTATTTTGTATGATGAGCACAAATATTTGTAGGAACAAATATTTGTGCTGTGCTAATCTAATTATCTATATAAGCGTGTATATTGTCGCATATAGTACAAGCTTTGCTTATTTTGGAACGAGGTCGATTTGTGTAAGATTGTCCACATATATTTTATTTATTTAACTTTTAGACAGTTGTCACACTGATGCGGTTTCCGGACGGCGGTGCGGTGTGCAGGCGGGACATCGCTATAGATTTGCATAGCGCTGTCTCGCTCGCACACCGCACCGTCTCTCCGGGCTCCATTTAGATAAATTAAGGGAAAGGAACACGGTGTATCCTCAGGCCTCAGGCCAATTTGCGGCATTAGAGTACTTTTTTCTATTTGACTAATTAGGGAATCTTAAACAAAAAACGATTCAATATTTACCACTCACTTAAATTTATATAAAATTCTGTCTGTGATTTTTACTGTGTAGAAGAAAACTACAAAAACCTTTCTAATTAATATAACTGTGAAAAATTATACCGACATAAAAAAATATTTTAGCGCTTTCATCTTGGAATAATTAAATAAAAAAGCCTTGTATTTCTTGCAATTTTAGTATTTGAATATGATATAATATAAGTTATCCTAGTGTAAGTAGCTATTGAACGTAACTTAATATTATTATTATGCAAGAACCAATTATCTTCACAGGTGAAGGCCTCCTCCAAGGATTTCCACTTATCTCTCTCCTGAGCCACTTGTATCCAGTTCGGACCGGCGATATTTTTAATTTCGTCATCCCATTTAGTCACGGGTCTTACTTTGCCTCTTCTTGGAATATTAAGTACAAAAAACAAATTTGAAAGGAAAACGTTTCATTTCCAACAGCATTCACTTGTTATTTATAAATAGAACAAATAAAAGTTTCCAAAGATGTATTTTGTTATTTCTGAAGAAATTTTGCATTGATCAGGCCTTAGCTATGTTTTAAAACAATGTAGAAGTCCTTGTTTTATAAAAAAAAATCACAGTGCCGTAGGAAGACACGTTTTCTTTATCTAAAGTCGTTGGTATAGTTTAAATGTCTTATTTAAGTACGATGCGGGGCTTACGTTACGACTGGCATTTAGGATCTCAACAAATCTTTAAAGTTGACTACACATCAAAAAAATACTCACAACTGAAACGCGCTAGCGCTACTAACATAACTACCTTATTACGTATTGGGTGGTTTCATTCGTTGTTTCTTTTATGCGTTTTGCAATACGACCATCTGTTGTTTACCTCTACCTATATGGGTTACTGTGCTTATTTTTAGAGATGTACAATAAATAGTATATTTGTATACGTATTAAATTTGTATTGTTTGTAGGTCTTTGGTTCATGCGCGAGACTCTGCCACAATTTAAAACAGCTTCGTGACCTATGGCGGGGCGAACGCGATACGATAATATTTAAACCTCGGTCTCTTGATCGCCACGCACACCGCTGCGGGAAACGTCATCATACATTGTATGATGAAGACTTGTCAAGTCTAAGTTAAAATTGACGGAGACTCTATCGTGACGCTTACCGCAGCATTGTGCGTGGCGATCAAGAGACCGAGGCTATAGTAAGCCGCTAGTTATCTGTGTCAAACTGTCATTTGAGTCAGTAGGTACCGCTTCTTTACTGCGCGCCAACATTGCTAACACTGTTTTTATCCTGACTAGCACTGAATGTGCGAAAGCGGGATGTTGTTACTACTGCGTTATAATATACTGACAGTATCCAGTCAAGTGACAAAATTTGTGCGACATCAGGCCCGGTAGCACGATAGTTTATACTGTCAAGTTTTATGACCGTCACATAAAACATCACGGTATACGCGATCATCTTAGCCCCTCAGTAAGCTTATCTACCTACGTCAAAAAACAAAATACCGATTCGCCTTCCTTAGTACTAACGTAAACAAGAGAGCAACCAAAAACAAAATTACTGCAAGAACGTAAAAATGTACTCGTAACAATCAGCAATTTGATTGTCAAAATATGTCCCCGTATGTAGACTACAAGGTGTGAGTGTACGAGTACGAGTGACTGTGAACTGCAAATGCTCGGAAACCAAACTACCCAAGTAACGGGCTGATTTGTACACCGATAGAATTTTGTATCTAATATGAGTATGGATTGTCGGTCGGGTTGAAGTTCGGTGGAATGTTTAACATTTTATTATTGCACAAATATAACGTTCCTTTCGGATTTGAAGTGGTGTCCTCTGCATGCTATATACGTTGATTAATGCGTGTATACGCCGACTGTTTTTGGCCTATTAATTGTTAGATGCCAAAACCAACCCTGGCCCCTTATTATGGTCGCATGATAGCGTGATAAACGACAAGATCAAGCATCTGTCACTTTTATTTTACTAAACGGTTAAAACTCACACGGGCGACATGTTTCGAACTCTTCGGGAGTTCTTCCTCAGGATGAACTGAATACGTGAGTTTTAACCGTTTAATAAAATAAAATTATAACATATCTCAAGAAAGTTTAAATTCAAGCATCTGTCACTTTCTTTTGAGTGGTATTAGAAAGCGACAGATGGTTTATCTTGTCGTATATAATCAAGGTATCACTCGACCATCATAGACCTGGGATTCTCTACGCCCCAACCGGGTAAACGCTAAGAGAATGCCGCCCCTTATTGGGCACTCATCATCATCATCATCATTCTCCTAGCGTTATACCAGTACAGTTGCATCCTTTAGGATCCTCGAGGATGCAACTGTACTCTGATACTAATACGCTACTAAAACAACGTTCGTGTATTGTATTGGTACTATTTTTTACAAGCTCAAGCTTAGTTCCCAACCGAACAAATTTCATAAATTAAAACATGAATCAGAATGCGTTTTAGGTGTATTAAAGCTTCAAAGTCTTAACTCCTAACACATTTTAGATAAGAACTTTTGGAACTAAAGAGCATTAATATTAAGTTGGTGGGTTCCAAACTTGTGCTCTGACACAAATCACCTCCATTGTCGGCGTTGTTGCGTCACGTCTTGTACTAATATAAGGGTAGCATTTAACGAACCACCAAATTAGTTGCCGAATGATGCTCTAAAAAATTACATTGATTACCAAAAATACTAGATTCGCACCAAATTTTCAACTCCTTTTAAATATAAAGTGCAACTCAAAGAAGTAACATGTCGATAACCTATTAAATTAAATTGTTACCAAATAAATTATTCACTACCCAAAAATACTTAATGATCACCTAATTTCAAACACCAAATTTCATATAATTTACATCCAAATATTACAGGGCTCGTAATCCTATTAAAATTATTTACACCCAAATAATTCTTTCGATAACCAGAAATACTACATGATCACCAAATTTCACGCGGCAATTGTTTTTTAACGCCCGCCGCGCAAAGCAGTTCCAATCTAGTCTAACCTCATTGCTAGCGCACTGATGCGGTTTTCCATACGGCCCGTCTCGCTCGCACGTCGCACCGCGTGCGAGCAAGACAGCGCTAAATGATTTTATTTTATAGAAGCTTCAAAATTTCTGTAACTTTAATGAGACACGTACATAACATAATTTAATTTAATATATTTTCAACAGTGCTCCTTACTGGTCGCATACAGCTATTTGTTCTCAGATGTTTTTGCCTCTACTCTATTCGCTGATAGTCGTCAATTTGCCTAGGTAGTAGTATTTTTCTATGACATCTATTTTTATTTCAAACTAGTGGACATTGGAAAAGTATTGACGGATCTCCGCTGGCGCGGAGCTCCTATTTTGAGTTGTTTTGGCCCTTCGGGCCGATGCAAAACTAACATAACCTAAACCTACCTATACCTATTTCTACCTATTAACTTCCTTTAATTTTTCCATGAAAGTCTATCTAAATTAATAAAGTAAACTCATTTGAGGACCTTTATCCATTTTCATAACAAACTAACAATTTATGAAATCAACAAAACTCATTTTTAAATAAAAGTTTTCAATCAAACGCGCTCACGTCAACGCATTAAAAAATTAATAATAAAACTTCTTGCAGTTTGTAAACCATCAGCAATAGGTAGTTAGAATGAAACAGCAATAGGTACCTTTCACTCTAACGACATATCAATAGGTTTTATGCTTCAGACAATTCTTTGTATTTGATTGAGTGAGATAGCAGTATACGTGTTATTATTTCACACAGCCACATTGCGCGTTGCTTTTTAAATTAATTTAGAATTTTACTTTCTAATTTATAACATTTTGGAAATGACTAAAATATTTATAGTGCTAAAAACAATTAATTTGTAACTGTTTACTAAAATGTAGCATGCGATGTGTATAATATTTGGATGTAATTCTAATGAAAAAAGGTGCATGAGATTAGGTGGTCGTTTAGTGTTTTTAGTGGTACTTGACAATTTTTTTGATGCGATTATAAAGGGAACAAATAAAATGATCACCTAAATAACTTTTGATGTCATCAAATTTTCGAACCCTAAAATAAGGTTGAACACTCAAAAAAATTTACCGATCAGCAATTCCGAGTCACCAAAAAAATTCTACCTATTTTTGCAGCACTTGCACCTATTTTACTTATTGCGTTCCTATAAATTTATAATCGCATCAAAGTAATTGTCAAGTACCACCAAAAACACTAAACTACCACCTAATCTCATGCACCTTTTTTCATTAGAATTACATCCAAATATTATACACATCGCATGCTACATTTTAGTAAACAGTTACAAATTAATTGTTTTTAGCACTATAAATATTTTAGTCATTTCCAAAATGTTATAAATTAGAAGTAAAATTCTAAATTAATTTAAAAAGCAACGCGCAATGTGGTTGTGTGAAATAATAACACGTATACTGCTATCTCACTCAATCAAATACAAAGAATTGTCTGAAGCATAAAACCTATTGATATGTCGTTAGAGTGAAAGGTACCTTTACCTATTGCTGTTTCATTCTAACTACCTATTGCTGATGGTTTACAAACTGCAAGAAGTTTTATTATTATTTGTTTCAAGCGTTGACGTGAGCGCGTTTGATTGAAAACTTTTATTTGAAAATGAGTTTTGTTGATTTATTAAATTGTTAGTTTGTTATGAAAATGGATAAAGGTCCTCAAATGAGTTTACTTTATTAATTTAGATAGACTTTCCTGGAAAAATTAAAGGAAGTTAATAGGTAGAAATAGGTATAGGGTAGGTTTAGGTTATGTTAGTTTTGCATCGGCCCGAAGGGCCAAAACAACTCAAAATAGGAGCTCCGCGCCAGCGGAGATCCGTCAATACTGTTCCAATGTCCACTAGTTTGAAATAAAAATAGATGTCATAGAAAATACTACTACTTAGGCAAATTGACGATTATCAGCGAATAGAGTAGAGGCAAAAACATCTGAGAACAAATAGCTGTATGCGACCAGTAAGGAAAGCACTGTTGAAAATATATTAAATTAAATTATGTTATGTACCTACGTGTCTCATTAAAGTTACAGAAATTTTAAAGCTTCTATAAAATAAAATCATTTAGCGCTGTCTTGCTCGCACGCGGTGCGACGTGCGAGCGAGACGGACCATATGGAAAACCGCATCAGTGTGCTAGCAATGAGGTTAGACTAGATTGGAACTGCTTTGCGCGTCGGGCGACTCGGGCGTTAAAAAACAATTGCCGCGTGAAATTTGGTGATCGTGTAGTATTTCTGGGTATCGAAAGAATTATTTGAGTGTAAATAATTTTAATAGGATAACGAGCCCTGTAATATTTGAATGTAAATTATATGAAATTTGGTGTTTGAAATTAGGTGATCATTAAGTATTTTTGGGTAGTGACTAATTTATTTGGTAACAATTTAATTTAATAGGTTATCGACATGTTACTTCTTTGAGTTGCACTTTATATTTAAAAGGAGTTGAAAATTTGGTGCGAATCTAGTATTTTTGGTAATCAATGTAATTTTTTAGAGTATCATTCGGCAACTAATTTGGTGGTTCGTTAAATGCTACCCGATTATAAATTTATAGGAACGCAATAAGTAAAATAGGTGCAAGTGCTGCAAAAATAGGTAGAATTTTTTTGGTGACTCGGAGTTGCTGATCGATAATTTTTTTTGAGTGTTCAACCTTATTTTAGGGTTCGAAAATTTGATGATATCGAAAGTTATTTAGGTGATCATTTTATTTGTTCCCCTAATATAATAAAGAGGAAAAGTTTTGTATCGATGGATGTTCGAGGTAATAAACCATACTGTTCAACCCGATTAGATTTCTACTTTAATACGCCTTCCTCCGAACCTTCCTCCATCCATGGAAATAAAAAGAGAATTTGAACAGTGAAGCAGAAAATATATGTTTCTCAAAAATGCACTTGTGATTCTGTTAAAAAAAATAAACGGCGGGAAAGCATGAAGATAAAGTTCTAATAAAATGTCAAGTCACGAAAATGATTTCGCTTTGACTGACTGATTTCATTCTGTTTCTAGTAGCTTTGGTGCTTCATATTGCCTCGCAAGAGCAACTGTTATGCCGTTTGGCAGATATTAGATATGTTGTTTAAATATTTATTAATGTATCAAATAAATTAAAAAAAAAAGGTGGTGAGAAAAGTAGAGTATACTCCGCGGGGATAAAGCTGTTTTAGTCTTGGGCGCGCTTAAACCTTAAACCCTTCGCTACACTTATTAACTCATTAACCCGTTACGCTCGGTTTCGTTACGTTCTGGATTCAATATCGCGCCCGTGACATAAAACAGTGCTTTATCTCCTTGGTGTATAGTCTACTATAATGTCGAGTCTGGTTGATCTGAGCTACAGACACATTACGATTATACTAGAAAAGGAATCGCATACAAAACACATATGTATATTAATACACAGTCCAATAAAACGCAGGCAAACTTCACAAAGCTCCTAATTCTAAATTGAAATCTGAGAATATGTACAAAGTATTGAAGATACAATCGCGTTCGACAATCTCGCAGTATATTTTGCATTGGATTTCTTGTTTCTAGGTGCGTAGGAAGAAGGAAGCAAATTGTTCGTATGATTGTGTGTGTGTCATGCACTTTGCATTAAGTACCGAAATTAGTTTCTGGAATTTCAACGTAGTTCAACACATGCATAGCGAATCCAACAAATAATCCACGAAACTTGATATGGACTATTTGGAGATACTTTGAACGCCTGCATAGATTTTATCCCGGAAATCATCCCTTAGTGGTGGAACGAAGAGTGGGAAACTAATAATAAACCCGACGCTTTACAGAATTTAATAGGAATTATATATAATACTGTTCACGAGTTCTACGCGGCCGAAGTAGTAGGAAAAAAAGTAAGCTATTATATATAGGCCAAGTCTATTATAAATATTACCTCATTCGCAAACATTGCATAATAATTCCAACAAAATCTCATATATTTTATGTTTGAGCCGGAGAGATTTCTTACGGCACATAAAATATTATTACGAGAAGAAGCGAAAATAAATAGGAGGAGGTAATTCTTTTGATGTTCATTTCTTTGAAGCGAATGATGAAATTGAGATAATAAAGGCAAATATTACTTGTAATGTAGATTTACTTAGCTAAACCTGAATTAGGTATACATATACAAATTATCATACATCTCGAGCAAATTATCGTATTCTGCATACATCTGTCTCAGGACAAGTTAGTAGTTTAAGTGACATTTGTGAGAGTTATAGCACGCTCGAAGGCTTCCCCCATCTCATTTGTACGGGGCGTTTCGGTAACTTGGGTTTAAGACCCCGTATACATTACAACATTTACAACCACCAAAAATGACAAGGGTTTGTTTAGCGCAGATATACTTAAAAGTTATTGATATCGTTACTATTGAATATGTATAATGTATAGGTAGGTACGGCCTACATACAATGTAGCTTGTTAATACTAGTGGCTACAGTACAACTTATGTCATATTCATAATTCGTGTAGCAACTTGGTAGAACGGTTTATTTGCTTATGTTTTTATATTTAAGTCAGTAGATCAATATTAGTACTGATGTAAACAACAAGAATAAATTCCTTATACGTTATCCTGGTTCATCTGCGCTGCGCTAATCTCCTGCCTAATATTTTATCCTATTATAGTTTATACTAGGACTGACGTGGAAATTCAGGTTCAGTTCAAGTTGTTTATGACTGAACTTCCCAAACCGATATCGAATATAATTATTACTATACAGGGGCGTCCCAAGACTATGGGACATCAAGGGAAAGTACCTTGAATATAGTAGATGGAAGATTTTACTAAAAGAAGACATTATTTTAATTTAAAAAACAATTTCATGGTTTACCCGGGAATCGAACCCGCTACACGAGAAAAAAAATGTGTTGTTAAAATTCTTTTTTTTTATTTCTAACACTATGTTATTTAGCAAAAAATATATGATGAAGCCTTTCGATCGGTATGATAAAGCTACAGGGTATTTTTTTTTCTCGTGTAGCGGGTTCGATTCCCGGTTCAATCATGTACATAATTATTAAAAACTCTAACGTCTTCTTTCAGCAAAATATCCTATCTACGATATTTAAGGTAATTTCCCTTGATGTCCCATAGTCTTGGGACGCCCTGTAGGTATATTTTCTTGGTACATAAATAAAATGTATTTATGAACTCAACTGAATTGGCTAATTGAAAAAAAAATGCGATATTTTAGAGAGAGATTCAAATTTGTTTCATAGAATATAATGTAAACAATATTTTTAATATTTTAAAATACTACATAGTATAAAACAAAGTCGCTTAGTAACCGTAGTTGTCCACCCTTTACATTATGTGGACTAACAAGTTTGCAAACTTATATTTACTATGTTTTTGACAAAACTAACAACATTATCTAAGGTATCAATGGAAATTGTACGAAAGTTTGCTTTTACATAGTACATTATCACTTTAATATCACGCTAACAGATTCTATGACACCCCGCAATACGAGGTTTGAAATAAAAAAAGCTTTTATGAGATAAACTGGGGACGGAAAGACAGACAGACGGACAGACGGACATGGCGAAACTATAAGGGTTCCTTGTTTACTACGGAACCCTAAAAACCTCATGACGAACCCGACCCGCCAAGTCAAGTAAGGAGCATAAGATGAACATGGTTTTAGATAGTCAGGGTTAATATAAGTCCATTATCCTTTAACTCCAATATCGCAAAAGTTTCTATCTTTTTCTGTTTCTCATTGTTCATCTTACCCCACCTCACCCTACTCTAGGTACATTAAATAACGAAACCTAAAACGTCCATATTTGCTATGCTTTCCAAATCTCACGCTTGACCGCGTCACATGCATTCTGAAAGTGTTATTTACTTTTGCATTTGATACATTTCCGTATGTTGCAATATCCTCTCGTCCTTGGTAAAGTGCAAAGTGATACTGCTTGGATGTTCTATTCCCTGTTGCATAACTTATAATACGTGAGAGATGCATCACAGGCAATATTGGCATATGATATGAGTCGTATAACTTTGCTTGTTACAAACAGAGGCACTTGAGGACTGGGTGGCTTACTTAAATCACTCATAGTAACAGACTTATAGGGTAAACGTCCCTAAGCTCGACACTGACCCAATACGCACTTTAAATCTTGTTATGATGACAGAGGTGTCATTTATTGGGCACTTATTGCTATTCAATAATGCGACGGTTGATATGCTACTGGTTAGGCTTGCTTTTATCTATATTTAGACAGATCCGCTAAACCTTATGTTGGTAAATTATATTATAAAATGTACTGAGTTACCAAAAATTTACCGACGTTTAGGTCTAACGGATAAAATATATATACAGTGCGTTACCACTTTGGTACTTTGTCGCTTTCACCCGTTGGAACCATAGTATGACAATTTAAACATGACGTTAAAGCGAGAGGCTACAAAGTTAATCCCCTTGTAAGGCCGACCGTACCTACGTGTCCAGCATGCATAACACGACGAAAGCTGAAAAGGTAGTCCACGTCCATCTTCGAAAGGTTAGTCCCGCCACAACGTGAACTTCAATTGTTTTGTGGCTAGAGTGTAAACCGACAAGCTGCTGCTGTCGATCTTTATGAAGCAGGAGTTCTGGCCAAAAGGTGGCCAGTTATTCTTCATCCAAAATAAGCGCCACGCGTCGTCGCTTCCACGCGATATGACTTAAATTTTATCAAACAACTTCAAAATGGAGGAGGCTATCAATTCGGTTGTACCTATGATCTATCTCAGAACTCCATTATTTATACATAAACTGATTTAGAAAATTATTTCTTTGTTTGACAGCATATAAACCCAGGTTGGTCCCGATGTTACCAGAATCCAGTTCTGATGATGGGATGGGATCCATGAGAAATTGAGGGAACTCCTTACAAAATCAAGGAAAACATATAGCGATTTTAGTATTAAATAGAGGTGACAATTAGCATTTGGTGAACTAGAACTGATGAAGAAGACCACGGATTATCATTCAAAATTCCAAGTGTTTCATGACGATTATGACGAAGTCAATTGAAACTTAGGGCCGATTTTTGAGTGTCTCACAAATCTCGAGTGAAAGTCGAGCGTTCGACTTTTTTGTGTTTTAATTTATTTAAAGGCGATATTTTGTTTAACATTATTAAAAACTTTCTAAAAATAAAGTTTTACAATGTTAATTAGTATTTAAGGTAAGATAATATAGGCCTTAAATTCCTAAAACAAAGAAATAAAATAAAAAATACATATCCGACACTGATGATCCCGTCAAACTGTTCTAACTTACGTATATTACCTGTACCTCAAGAACGTGCCCCGTTTTGCCACTAACTACCCAATTAAGATAAGGACCATTTTATTTCAAGCCCTAAATTTGCTAGTATATCCAAGTCCTAGTATGAACGTACAACAAGGCAAACGCCTGCATTAGCACTAATGGACGCGCTGCAATCAAGAGATTGAATCTTACATCGAGTTGTGGTTTGCAATGCTAACCTAACTAGTCAGGCGTCGAGAATGGACTTAGGATATTCAAGGAGTAGATACAACCGCCGTGTACGTACATAAAATATGAATAAACATTACTTTTAGAAAGATTCTGCACTGGTAGAGAGTTGTAGGTTAAACTCATCGAGCATCATAAATACGCAGGTTATCCTGGAGAAACCCAGGCCTTGCTCCCTAATATTCATCAATATAGGTACTAGTTTGACTGCAATCTTACCCTAAACAGGAATCTACCCTTTAATTTTGGGCTTTAGGTAAAATCTCACGAATAAGCATACTGGGGGTCGATTTTAGAAACTCACCAAATGCCTAATTCTCACTGATGTGAGTGATTTCCGAAAGTTCGTATTTTTTAAACTCATCGGTGACTTACCATGACCACGATTTAGTATGGCGATTCTTACTTCTATTGCGTAACCGCCAGAGGCGCTGTACTTTTGTACACACTAAATCGTTTACGCAGTCGCTAGCGAGAACGGTAATGCAAGCATTGCAAACTCATGTTAAGGGTGCTCTCAACAACCGGCAACCGGGATTACGGGGCACTCAGTCTACGTTACTGCCTCGATTTTCGCCATCGGTTCACGGGCGTCTCTTACTAACATTAGAAAGTAACCACTGTATGTATTATCAGCTCTCTATATGCCCTAAAGTAGCTAGCGCTGGCTGTTAGGGCCATGAAGATATGTTAATAGCTCTGCTTGATATTCAGACGGACACGCCTCGTGCGGTCATTTTCAGATGCCCTGCGCTTGACGGCGTTGCTAATTACTATTGTCTGGGACCCACACGAGAGCTATTGTCTTTGATGAGGATTATTATCTTTGTTTCTGGATGGGGAGAGATACACAGAATTTGCTTTAAAGTACCTAGACCTATCCTATGTACTGCATTGCAGTCTAACCTATCAGTATTAAATCTAGCAAAATTTACGTACTGAGAAACTATTCGAATTTTTGTATTTAGTTTGAATATGTTAAATAAATAAAATAAATAAATATTTGTGGACAATCTTACACAAATCAACGAAAAAAAAACAAATATTCGAATTGAATTTGATCATCATTCGATCGTGTTCGATCAAACCAAAATTTGGTGCAAGCGCATGACCAGATGGGTAAGCCTCAGTTTAAGTTTCATCTCATCCATTGTTCGTGTAAAAAGATGGATGCAAATACATAGGTAATAAACCGTAAGCTTGTTTGCCACCGTCGTCGTATAAAAAATAATACTAAACACGAATGAGCATGATACAAACATAAGCGAAAGTCCTAGACGAAATATAATTATGTAATGAGGAAACCGATCTACTTGAATTCCAATACGGTTTAATTTTTCCACAGGGTTGGAAGGTCAGATAACACTCGCTTTCATAAAACAACAACAACAACAGTACATATAATGCTGTCAACCAAGACACATTTTCAGAGCTAAAAAATAAATAAATAAGAAAACGATACTTCCGATCCGGTTCTTTCCCCACCCCCGACATCCGTCAGCGCCGGCACCTGGCAGATCTCATTTTTTCAGAGTGTTTGTGTGTAGTTATTTTTTTATTTATTTTTATATTATATTTTTGGATTGGGGGGGACGGGGGACGTAATTGTCTTCGGCTGTACCACCCATACCCTACCCCCAACCCCCTACGCCTAATCTTGGCTGGCTAAGCTTTAGGATACAACCTGAAGTTTTATTATCTTTATTTTTTAAAGAGGGTTTTACAATGCCACCCTCATAGTAGCCACTATTCACACTCACACTCTTATATACTTATCACTTCTTAATTCTAAAACAGTTTTAACTCATTTATACAATAGTTCCGCCTCTTCTGAGGATGGAAAAACCTGATGATTTGATATTGTTAACTTACTTGGCAAACCTCGGAATTGGTTCAGTAATCAATTCTCTGGTCTCGCTAATTTGCCTGTAGGTAACAATAGCATAATTATTGACGTCGTGGTCGTGGCTCAAACGGCTAATGATTGGCAAGTATAATTGCAGTCACGGCACTGACGTCTATTTCGGAGGCACATTTGCCTGTCAGTACGCATGGCGTATCAATTTGGGTAACAAGGCCGGTGCTCATGATAGCTTTACCATTATAGGCGCCCGATGATTGCCACTGAAATTAAAGGGAACCAGCAACATTTACATTCTTGATTTAATATTGTAGATGCTCAATTGTTAAATTCACTATAATGTAAAATTTCGTATGATTTTGCAGGGAATCAGACATTGAATAGAGAATAAAAAGTAAAATATACAGTTTTTTTTCAGGTATTAAAATATATATATTTATGGCATCCCTTAACTCAATATTTAATACATTAAGATTTTACAGTAAGACACAACGCAGTATTACATAATTAAAAATAAAAAGTAAATACATGTTATTGAATTACATTCGGCTCAGACCTGGGGGGCGATTTTTGAGTGTCGAACGATCGACTTTTCACTCGAGATCTGTCAAAAAACTATAAAGTTTTGACAGATGTCGAGTGAAAAGTCGAGCGCTCGACTCTCACAAATCAGCTCCCTGGTCCAAAGGGTCAAGAACGCTGGCTGCGTTGCCACGCTGTATGGCGACAGAAATTTGTTGGACCAGGTAAGATCCGGAACGTGGGTCACACCGTCATGCGCCTACCTACATTTTTAACAAGGTTCCTTGCCTCGGCACCCCAAGGTCCCGCCGTTTCAACGGCCACCGGAACAAAATCATACGCTGGTTTTAGATTTGCATATTTGCTATGCTTTAATTTAGCTGCGTTTTCAGCGGCCGCGCCTGCTACTCTAATACTTGTGTGGGTAAGGTGGGAGGGTGCAAAAGTACTCACACAAGTAGCGTCCCATAGCAGGCTGCGCCCTTTTGTCCAGGGTACCAGTACTTATTATAGACTAGGGGTTTTATTGTAGATAATTTGTACAAGAGTACAAATATTAAAAGATGGGTAACTGACCAAATATTGCTTTATTTAGATAATAATAATAATAATAAATTATTTATTTGACAGGCAAGAAACCCATAAAAAATACAATATAATAAGTAAATACAAATACAATATAGAAAGTAAAAATAAAATAAAATAATATTCTGTAATTTAGGATTTCTAAATCTATACTTTGCGATTACATTTTTATTTACATTTACAACTTTACACTTTATATTTACCTACCTTTAACTATATAGAAGGACATCAACATGCTTTAGTTGAATACAAGGGCTTTCTCTTTCCTACAAACACAGTATTTTAGTGTATGAACGTTCTATAATCTGAAATATCGTTGTACTTCCTAAAGCCTTTCATAATCATAATCGACCGCTTAATAAGAATTCAGCTAAACTGTTTTTCGAACAGCAATGATCTTTTACGCTCAAAGGCTTTGATGGATGAGATCCCGAAGCCAGTATGTTGATTCCAATCAGAGCGTTGTTTGCGTTATGAAATTGTTTTTTGAAACGAAAATCTCTAGGGTGTTTTTCTATCTTGAAGGCGACTTCCTGAATTTTCACAAAAATCATAGGGCAGCTAACTAAGATTGTGAAGTTAGCTGCCCAATGTTTTATTCTGAATTGTTGACCATGTTAAGTTATATTTGGATTACTTTGTGAGAAAAATCGAATTATTTGTCTAAAGACAGTCGACGTGACCTTGAAAATGGCTAAATTACGATTTTTTTAGAGGTTCGTAAAAATGACTTCGTAATTCGGCCGGATTATTTTGGGCTGCTAACTTCACACTCGTCGCGATCTTACTCACCACCACGTACTGGAAGAACAAGTAGTGGTGTTATTATGGGTGCGGTCTTCTGGAAGGTGGAGGTACTTCCTAGTTGGACTGCTTCAAATCTAAGCGAGATTAGGATACCTATATCTCAGCAACCCCTCGACATCTTGAGATTCTCAATCAGACCTCTACAGATCAATCTCAACAGAAAAGAATATATTTAAAACTATATTACACTAAACGGTGAAACTCCCGAATAGTTCGAAACATGTCGCCCGGAGTGACAATTAATACGTGAGTTTAACCGTTTAGTGTAATATAGTTTTAACATGACTCACGAAAGTTTAAATTCAAGAATATATTAATTATTTATGCATTCATCCAACTTTGCGCTACTTAACACAAATACGTCCCTTAGGTAAGGTTTCTCAAACATTATGACAAGTTAATATTAAGACTATGAATGTATTAAAAAGTTAATGTTGAGAGCTACAGTCTATTACTTTAAAATGTTGTTTATACTTAAAAAAGCTCACAAAGTATTGAAATCCTATAGAAAAGTGTGTTAATCTTTTTCAAAAAGAGTTTATTTAAATGCTAGGACACGTAAGAATGAATTGGCCTTAGTTTAAAGTAAAACTGAGGCAACCTTACAAACAGATGCTCAATAAGTACCTACATATACCTCAGTTAGAATATGAGTACTTAAAATATAACTTATGTAATTGAACCGGCACGAAGAATAATTTTGGAAGGAAAAGCAGAAAGAAGGTGGAAGACCGAGAAGAACATATATGAAGCGAGTTAAAATGAATAAAATGAACTTTATTCTGTAAGTAGGCCGCAATGGTACTTTTTATAAGTCAAACCCTACGAAAGAAAAAGTAAAGGCGGCGCTGTGTGGAAGGAAAGGCTCTTGAACGAGATACATGGAAAGTGCTACAAAAACCTTGGCGAATGAAGGAGACTAAAAAATGATTGAAGTTCCTACATGAGCCTAATCAGCCAAAGGGTTACTGAGATGTAAAGCGTCGTAAGATAAATTATCATTTTTTGTTTAATTCTGTTTATTGGCATCATAAAAAATATTTTATTCTGTTATTTAACACCGTATCGAGCTCCAGTAAATTAGTTAACAAGATAATATCAGTCCGCTATACGACTGTAATCAAATACTCCTTTATAAGTAAACTTCAAAACACTATTAATCAGTTTATTTGCGGAACCCCGAAGTAACGTGTGCTCCCGGTAGTACCTAATAGATACTGCGTTAATGACTTTCGTAACTTTGCTGTGTGAATTATATAAGTACAGTACCGAGGCACCTGAGTTAAGTGCCCGAAGTTTCTTCAAGGTAATCTGTCTTAGCGATGTTTCATATTGGACGTAATAAATATCAATTACATGGTGACAGAGTGGCAAGTTGGCTTTTAACTCTATGTTTATGATCACATAATTTTTTGACAAGCTACCTTGGTAGCTAAACTTGTAGTACCTATCTGGGTTGGTACCCAGATAGGTACTTACTGAACACAAATACGTTTAATATAAATTCGAGTTTTGTGATATTTGTGTTAGTCTTTAGTCTTTGCAAAGGTGCATGAATTATGTTACATATAAACCTTCCTCTGGAATCACTCTATCTATTAAAAAACCGCATCAAAATCCGTTGCGTAGTTTTAAATATCTAAGCATACAGACAGACAGTAGGAAGCGACTTTGTTTTATGCTATGCAGTGATGTAAATATTGGCCTTGTTGCCTGACACAAATAAATAAATACTATATTAATCTTAATAATTCGGTAGGTATTAATAAAAAAATTGCGTTACTGACACAACGATTGACAGACAGCGCACAGCTTAAACCGCTGAAGATACGATAATCCCAGTGAAATTCGGACATTAATTATTTACCTGACCATCTTCATATATACATAATGTTGAAGCAAATAAACGTAATTCATTCATTCATTCATTCATTCATTCATACGGGATTCTGATTAAGTAAAATTGTATACATACTATCCGTCTATGCTTGCAGAGTCTTAGATGTCCTGTAACGTCGTTCACGCTAATAGCTCGGATCAAGGCGACCGCTGAGATAAGGAAGATCAGCCACACGACATTAAGCTGGATACACACAGATAGAAACATGCGATTAGTCCTGTATCCTATATTAGTTATGACCTAACTGGTACCAGTCAGGCGATTCAAGTTTACAAATTCGGTTGGAGTTATAAGTTCATTCATCATTATCCTAGCGTTTTAGCTGTAATTACAAAACGATCCCCCCACCCCTCCTCCCCTGGGGTTGTGAGCATAGGCTGCAGTGACCGCTTACCATCAGGTGGGCCGCACGCTTGATTGCCAACAAGATTTAGAACAACAACAAGTTACCCCTAAACGAAGAAAAACTTGCACAAAGTTTGTATGGAGAGAGCATGCCCTATCCGTACGTAACATAACCAATCCTAAAACCAACCAAGAAATAGGCCAGCTAAATATAATCTTTCAACACATCGCCTTCGTCACATACATTCGCGCATCGATTAAACAAACGATCCGACGTCCGCAGGATAGGTTACTACCTAAGAAATTAGGTTGGCCAGTCGGTGTTAATTGCCAATTACAGCTAATGGCGTGGCGGCTCAACCTAAACTAAAATATAGTGGTGCAAGCCAGTATCGGGAGCGTGGGGTACCTAAATAGATTATGCTAATATTAAGCAGAAATCGATAGGCCGCTCGTGTGCCGCAAAATGTTACCAAGTTAGTTGGGTTGAATTGTTTCTGCCAATGTCATCATCATCATATCAGCCGAAAGGCGTCCACTACTGGACATAGGCCTCCCCCAAAGAATGCCACAATTACCGTTCCTGCGCCACCCGCCGCATCCAGCGAACTCCCGCGACCGGCCAATGTATATCCTTGATATTACTATTTGTTTGTATATGATATGACTACCCTTTTAAAATTATAGCAATCGACTTCCACCAATTCGATAGTATCCGACCACGGGCGCTTCCTAAACACAACTCTCTGTACCTACCTACTAATTTTGTCGATATAAGCTTTCTTTAAAAATCTGTTTTGGGTTAAATAACTGCACTTAACTATTTGTTGTTAGAAAGTAGCAATTAAGTAAAAAATCGGCCCTGCATGCATACACACAATACGATTTGGCAGTGGCACTGCAAGCAGGGCCCTGCAGGCAGGGCTTTGAGTAGGCAGCTTTAGATAACATCGTAGTAAACAGGACATTAAGGGCTGGTTATGTAGGTATGAATGTATGGTAACTGACACTATACGGTTAAACGTCTAGGTACTTAAGTAATTACATTATGATTCCTAAAGCCGTAATCGCAGAGACCTCTGGGTACATAACAAAACAATGCCATTGTTATTTTTTTTCGCCGGGGAGGACGGGAAATATTATAAATGCAAAAAAAATGACTGCTATAATTTACAAGCAATTATTTCTGCAAGGCGATAACGAGTTCTAGGCAGAAGATCCGGGCAAAGCTACTTACGTTACGACGCTTGGCTCCTAGGAAGAACAACTAACCAAGGACGGGTTGTACCAACTTACGATCACAGACAGATCAACGTTACTGCCATCCCACAAAAACTCGCCAAGCTTTCCATACATTCAAATTTTAATAAACACCACTTACGATTACAGACGGGCTCACAGACGCTTGATTCACCGGACTTCATCCACCAATGTACATCCATTACCCTGTAAACCCCCATTGGCACGGTACAAGTACTTGCATACGATTACGTCTATAATTATAATTGCATGAAAATTATAGCACCATGTAAATTGGCCTTAAGACGGGGCCAATTAAGGCATAGCGGAGTGTTAATCTGCTGGGGGTGTAAAGTTCACTTTTTTAGTTTTTCGTTAAAAACTCGTAAACGGTGGCCCACAGCAAAAAATGTTCTGAGAGATAAAAAATGTACATAAAATTCTCCACAAAAAAACAGTTTTTCGCTAGAGTGAATATTTAAGGAGATTTTCAAGGGGCGATGTTAATCAAATATTGCTTCCCATTCTTTTGTTTTTCAATATTTTTGAAAACAAAAAATACAGTATTTATGCACTCAACGAGTTCTAAATAACGATACCCCGATGACTCGATGGGGTAGGTCAATATTTTTTTTTCGCACCCCCGTTTAGCTTTATGGGAGCCCCCCTTATAAGCGTTTAAAAATATTTTTTGATTTAGTAAATGAAGGATACTTCATTTACTGAATCAAGATGCGTTCGTTCCTGCTTTGTTTCGAAAAAAGGTACTGCTGCAAAGGTTAGCCTCTCTATTTTATTTAGTCAAGACCTGAGTATGATTTGATAATTAAATGGGCACTTCAAATCTCTTTTGCTATGAATTTGGGCCGGGTTGAAAAGTATTTCCAGTAAGTCACGGGTACAAGTGACCCGACCCGAGATCGATCACGTTCGTCTTAATTAGAAAAGGCCGTATTCGCGACGTTGTAATGATAAATCTTGACATGGTGGATACTGCCAATTAGCCAAATTTGTGACAAACCGCTCATGTTACTGTCAATCTGTTAACTATTCAATACAAAGATCAGCAGTTTTGCAATGTAAATGCATGTAAAATTATCTTTAATGTAATGTAAAATAATCATGAAAAAAATGTCACTGTTATGTAACAAGATTACATGGTAGGGGGGGTAGGTGCATAGCATGGTTAGATTGTACATACATACATGTAATGGATGGATGAATAGGAATCGAGCAGCTTCTTTTTAAGAATGGGATTGCTTTTGGCCAGCATCTAGCCAGGGGGCAAAGATAAGGCCAACGATGAAGCGAGCTCACCCAGAAAATGCCTCTTGCCTTAAATAGGTCCAGGTTTATTCAACCCGACAAGTAAGAACAATCAAGTAACCAGCAAATAACATTTTATTGCGCCTAAAAAACCTTGAAATGTAATCTGTAATCTTAATAATCTTCACGATATCGATGTAAGTACGTATAAAGATTTCTAATGAAAAAAAAATGTTATAGTTTGTGGTGATTTCAATGTTAATTTACTTGAACCATCTAATAATACTGTCAAGTTGTTAAGTTTATTTAAATCTTTTAATTTGATAAATTTGTTCCTTGAGCCTACCCGGGTAGGTGCTACTAGTGCGACCTGTTTAGATAATATTTTTTGTAACTGTGAATGTTTGGATAAGAAAATTTTAAATCGTTTTAACTCTGACCACAGTGGTCAAATGGCATCTTTCTCTATGATTAATCAAGAAGAACAACCCCAAACTATAACATACCGACCCATAACTAGTTCTCGTTTGGAATTATTTAAAAATGAAATTAACCATAATATTTGTATGTTATCACTTTCACAAAGTAATTCGAATAGCATGTATAAAGATTTATTCGGCTTAATTATTAATTGCTTCAATGAAAATTTTTCATTAAAAACTATTTCTGGGTCAAAAAATAAAAATAATAAGATAAAATTTAGTGATTGGGCTACCGTAGGTATACATAGAAGTAGAAATAGGCTTTATGAACTTTATGGTGAGAGGGAGGTGAACAAGAACAGTGATTTCCTGGACTATGTCAAGAGTTACTCAAACATCTTCAAGAGAGTGTGTTTTGCTGCTAAAGCAAATTATATTAGTTCTAAACTTAAAGTATCTGACAACAAGGTGAAAACTGTTTGGAATATTATAAATAGAGAATCTGGTAAATTTAAAACTCGCGATTATCAAGTCAACATTCTCACGGAAGACCAACAGGTCATGTCAAATAACGATGTTGCCTTGGCATTCGAGAACTATTTTTCAAATATAGCAAGTAGTACTACAAAATGTCTGCAGTCATCTAAAACCCAAGCTAAAGCTTTGCTTTGTGCTAACATTAGTAAATGTGATGTAACGTTTAATTTTAGTCAAGTAGATTCAATCAAGGTTGTTAAAACATTTAAATCGCTCAATTTAAAGAAAACCGAGGATTTATGGGGAACATCAGTAAAAGTTATTAATCATATCATAGATGTCATTGCGCCCCAATTAGCTTTGATTTACAATAACTGCATATCAGAGGGTATTTTTCCTGATCTTATGAAGTTTAGTAAAGTCATACCTCTATTTAAATCGGGTGATTTAAACGACCTAACCAACTTCCGTCCCATATCGATACTACCTGTATTAAGTAAGGTTTTTGAAAAATTAATGTTAAACGATATGCTAATGCACTTTAATAGAAATAAACTGCTTACAAGTAAACAGTTCGGTTTCACAAGAGGGCGCTCCACGACTGACGCTGCATCTGTGCTTATTAAACATATTTACGATATTTGGGAGAATTCCTGTGATGCGATAGGTATTTTTTGTGACCTTTCTAAAGCTTTCGATTGCGTGGATCATGGGACGCTCGTTTTGAAACTTAAACATTATGGTTTGTCTGCTAATGCGTTAAGTCTTATGTCTTCATATCTCAGCAATAGAACTCAAGCAGTTGTTGTAAATGGAACCCAGTCTAGTGGGGCAATAGTAACGTTAGGAGTGCCTCAGGGCTCTATCTTAGGTCCATTTTTATTTTTGGTTTATATAAATGACTTGCCGTCTATAGTAAGTAATCTTTGTGATATAGTTTTATTCGCGGATGATACATCTTTAATCTTTAAGGTTGACCGAAAATCAGTTGACTATAGTAGAGTTAATGGCACACTGGACAAAGTACTTGACTGGTTTACCGTTAACAATCTGTTACTTAATGCTAAGAAAACTAAATGTGTCAGATTTTCTTTGCCTAATGTTAGACCGGTGGAAACTAGTATACTCTTAAATAACGAGTGCTTAGAAATAGTAGATAAAGCAATATTCTTAGGTATAACATTAGACAAAAATCTACAATGGAGTCCCCACATAGCCGTTATGGCGCGTAAATTAAGTTCAGCCGCATATGCTATCAGAAAAATCAGGCAACTTACCAATGTAGAAACAGCTCGCCTAGTTTATCATAGCTATTTTCATAGTGTTATGTCATATGGTATCCTGGTTTGGGGTAAAGCAGCTGACATACAGACAATTTTTGTGTTACAAAAAAGAGCCATTCGCTCCATATATAACCTAGGCTCCCGTGAATCTTTAAGAGAACTCTTTAAAGAAATCAACATTTTAACTGTAGCGTCCCAGTACATCTATGAGAATATTGTTTATGTCCTTAAGAACATAGACTCCTTCTGTAAAAATTCTGATATACATAATTTTAATACTAGAAATAAAAATAAAATTGCCACTAAAAAATTTCGTGTTCGTAAAGTATACAAATCTTTTGTAGGTCAATGTGTCCGTTTTTATAATAAGTTACCTGATGAAGTTTTGAATTTACCTTTTCCAGCTCTTAAAAAGTACTTGAAAAAATCATTGATGTCGAAGGCTTATTACAAGGTTGAGGACTATCTAACAGACAGAAAAGCATGGCCCAAACCAGATACTTAAATAGAGTAAAGATTCATATATTGTGTATTTTTTAATTTTATCTAGTTGACGCAGTTCTTGCAAGAAAACATATCAAAAGATTTATAACTAAATTTATAGTCTAAAGGATTCAATTTTTTTTTTTTCCTAAATAGAATTTGATAATGCTAAGGTATACAGTTTCGAAATGTTTTCCTGCAGAATTACACACTGTACATAACTGGTTTTTTTCCTCATTTTGTTCTTTGTTTTTGTGTTGCTTTATATAGTTACTTCGATTTCTTGATCTTAAGTAGGTTAAGTATTATCATTTATCATTGTAATAAGCATATTTTGTGAGAAAATGGCTGACTGTCGAGTTTCTTTCGGCGTTTCTTCTCGGCAGTGGCCTCTGTGAAACGCTAGTAGGGTTTGACTTGTAAAAGTGCCATTGCGGCCTACTTACAGAATAAAGTTCATTTCATTTTATTCATTTTATTTAATATCATCTATACGACAATGTATGTTTTATTCACGATATCGATGTAAGTACGTATAAAGATTTCTAATATCATCTATACGACAATGTATGTTTTATTCACGATATCGATGTAAGTACTTATAAAGATTTCTAATATCATCTATACGGCAATGTATGTTTTATTGTAGTCTATCTGTAAAATCCCACGCAAACCATTTTTATCCAAAGCCGCATTCGATGGATGGCACTGCGTCACATATCGACATCACAAACGACTGCGGTCGCGCTGCGATGCGATGGACACTCCGAAGCTCAATTTAAACTTCGGCTTCATTCTATTTCTACCCACCTTTCTGAACTTCGCCTCTTGCATATTAATATAACACAAAATAAGCCGTTTCCCTTTAACAATTGAGTTTATTTTGGTTTACGGTATATAACGTAGATACGAGGTAGTGTCATTCATCTGTTTTTTAATTAATTCCATTCCCCAGTCACTTTGCACTTTGTGAAGGAATGTCGATTGGGTTTTTTTCTTTTTAATTTGACAAAGGTCAAAGGGTTTGACAATTGGATAAGCTGTTTGCTGACAAACTGGCATGAAATAAAAGTCAAATAATGTACCCATAATTTGTGGACAATTTCACGCAAATCAACCTAGTCCCAAACTAAGCAAAGCTTGTACTATGGGTACTAAGCGACGATATACATAAGCGGCGGTATATTTATCATGTTCCTTATATTATGACGACGCACGGATGGACGTGACTAGACGAAAGAAAGTTCAGTTTTAGACGATTCACCTTTTGTATAGGTAGGTACTACTTGTAATTTTTTTTTTCAGGTATTTTAGGTACCTACCAGTAATAATTTTAGAGATAACAAATTTAATAGAATGACGGATGAGTAATAGATTACAAATAAAATCTTAGATTCCCGGAATTTCCCATGGAAATGCATTTTAAATAAATAGCCGTACCTAATCGTAAAACCGTCACTGCAACGAGGAAAAACAAGGAGCACGTTCACTATTTACCAACTAATTTGAAAAATTAAAGTCATAAATAAAATGAATAGCTGGGGTTTAAAGTCGTCGTTAATAACTGCTTTAAAACGTCGGTGCCTTTTAAGAAAATCTTTACTTCTCAGAGTTTCCCTGCTCATACAAAAGCGTTGAAAGGAATATTTTGCTTCAAGTTTTATGCGACGGCAGTGGCATCTGGATTCGTTAGTTGAATGAGAAGCACGTTTATAAAAAAAACTCTAGGTACTATAGCGTTCTTATAAACAAAGTTTTTTTGTTTAAGGTTTATGCGTGATGCGAATATATCGCACCGCTCACAACAACAGAATATAGGTAATAACATAATCCTAATCTAGATAATTACAGTAGGTATCTAGGTATTTCAGTTGTACACTCCAGCAACTACACGAAGCGATCTTGCAAGACTTTTTGTCTGCAAGGACACGTGTGTGTATATCTTCTGGTATTATATTTAGAAGGTTAGGTAGCATGTACTCCCACGTCCTCTTGCGGTATAAGTAGGTACATTTATATATTTGGGTAGAATATATCTAGGTTGGTAATCTAAGTTACGTAATTGCTTATGCCTATACCGAGGTTTTAACAATTTTATTTTATCGTAGTCGTTTTACTTAAAATTCTCACAGTGTTAGACAATATGAGCCAGTGAATTCGCTATCGAAACCGCCGTCGTTAAAACTATACATTTACCTTGTTGGAGTGTCGATTATATTCGGTTTGATGTGAACGTTTTTACGTTACCTACACGTGATCTCTATGTCAGCAATAGCACTGTCACAGTACAATAACTTAACAGTAAATTCGGGAGTAATTATGGGATTTGTAACTAGAATATTACATACCCTCGCAACGCCCATTTTATGTAAGTATATGAAGCGTTTTAATGCCCATGTTGACCCTGATTTCAGTATCATCGTTTAGATATTCAGAAACTGACTGATAAGTATCGTTCCGATATTCCGTTCATGTTGACTTCAATTAAATATTGTTTGAAACAAAAGAGCGACGTAGTAGTACGTGCCTATCTGCCAGAAAACTTTCGAAAGTGCTATATCACCAAATGATTGAGTTCACATTCGTAATTATTGGAGTGACTATATCTTAAAACTTTTTTTGGTAATTGTTCCAATACACATTGATGAACAAATTCATCTTTGTTTTATTTATGTACTTTATATATCAAACATAAAAATACATTTTTTATACACCATAACGACGTTGATTAAAAATTACAAAAAAAATACACTAAAAAGTTAAAAATAATTGCCTAACCACTAATAGCTCAATATGAGACTTTACGATTCTTAATTAACAATGTACCTAGACGTATTGTAATTTTTGAAGTCGGTGCCATTTAGAGAAATTTCCTGAAGTTGACGAAATGGCACCGACTACAAAAATTTAAATACGTCTACATTGTTAAATCAGAATCATATTAAAGTCTCATATTGAGCTAGAGGTAAGGCAATTATTTTTAACTTTTTAGTGCATTTTTTTTAATTTTCAATCAACGTCATTATGGTGTATAATAATGTATTTTTATGTTTGATATATTAAGTACAAAAATACTAAAATACTAAAATCGCTATATGTTGTGCTTTAATTTTTGAGGAGTTCCCTCAACTATTCATAGATCCCATCATCAGAACCGAATTCTGGTAACAACGGGACCAAACTTGAAGCATAATATGCTTTCAAACAGAGAAAGAATTTTCCAGATCGGTCCATAAAATGACGGAGTTCTGAGGTAACACACATTCAAAAAAAAGAACATACAACCGAATTGATAACCTTCTCCTTTTTTTGAAGTCGGTTAAAAGTAATTGTCATCATATTCTACTCAAACAGTTTCGCTCACTAAAATATTTACTTGCCATAAAATTCTCTCCGAGACTTTATAAATGAAATATACGTCAAAATAACTGATTATTCGTACCCCGAGAGCGTTATTTAAACTGCCCCAGCAGCCGGTGGTTCATTATGCAGCCAGCCTGCTGCTAAAGCAATTCACTCATTACGAATGGGAATATACTTCAGGTCTCCCAAATTACACGTGAAATGTAAAGGATGAATATTGAATACACTGAGCATATCTGATATGAGCCATTTGGACCTAACTCGCCTAATTTGCCTTATCGACAAGTATATTTTTTGTCCCATGACCATTTTGAATCCGTGAACAGGAGTGGAAAAATATTAAAATTTAGCCCAAATTAAACTTATTCGGCGAGGTCTCGCGTTATTTCTTCACTGTTTAATTAATTAAAAGTGAAAACTTAGTTAAAACAAGTAACCATTGAATACATGGTCATCCTGCAGTTTAATAAAGTTTAACTACGATACGTCAAGTGCCATCAGTGTGGCGGGAAATTTGACGGATCTTATGCGTATCACAAAAGTGATTGACAATGTCAAGGGCAGGGTTTACTCATAAATTGTCAATAGCTAATAAGTTTGTAAAGAGGTTACAAACTCATTAAAACCGATAAGGTAGTAGAGTGACAAGGATTTTGGAATAAAATTAATTTCAAAATTAAAATTATGATTTAAAAAAAACAAGTTTGTTTCAACGTAATTACTACTTTAACGTTATCCCCATCAATTACTGAGTTAGAAAAAATGGTTCCTGTTCACGGATTAAAAATCATCGTGTATAATGTAGTGATAGGTTGCTAGTCCATCGCCCACAAACACTCTTTAACCCAGTTCCCATAGTGGACTCTTACGACACCCACGGGAAGAAAGGGGGTGGCGCCATTCTAACCCGGCACCACACTGGATGCCAGACGGACGGAGTTAAATACCAGTAATAATAACCATTTTAAAGTACACTACTTTCTTATTTCTTAATCTTTAAATAATATTCATGTTTGACAATAATAACCTAGTTTATTTATGTTTGCGAGTAGATTTTTTTAATTTTACAGATTACCTACGTGAAAGCCATCAAACAAATTGAACTCCAATTATGCCGAATAACGATTATACAATTACGATCACGTTAAAATTCTATAAATAATCAGGTATATAGTATTAAAAAGACGAATAAACACTCATTTTTTTATTTACGTAGGTAAAGTCAAGAAAAAAATATGAATCGAATTAACCTTTCATATTTATGAACTGAAACCTTAATTCGCCGACATAGAAGCCATATTTCAGAGTTAGTCGTGCATCCATATATTTGCCCTTGACTGTACCAGAAGTACGGTCAACCAATTTGATTTCTGGGCCACTTCGTACCTTGTCACAGTGACATTGATATAAAATCTCTATCGGCTTTCATATTGATTTTCACTGTGTCAAGGTACGAAGTGGCGTAGCAATCAAATTGGTTGACTGTACCTATCGAACAGTACATCTGAGGTAGATACTGTATTTATATAAACTGTGGAACAACAGAGGCAGTAGCGATGCGGATCACGTATTTGTTTGCGTTTGCCTTCGCCATACATGGCCTAGAAATGAATATTTCTGTGAAAACTACTGCTCAACATGGTTTTTTCATGTCGTTTGTTTTGGGATATTTCATTTCGTATGAACAGAGCGATAGCGAATAAGACAATCTATTTTTGTTAACAATTCTCTTTATTATGCAGGTTGGTAGGTATATATATTTATATTGATTTAAACTTACACGATTTTCACACATTATTATTGGGGAACGGGACTTAATCGCGTACAATTATAACTAATTTACCTTTTTTAAGGTTTTGCCCGACGTTTCGAATGTATCACAACATCCGTGGTCGCGAGCTGACTGGCGTGAGCGGGTATCAACATCTTCTAGCTGCGCGGGTTTTCCGAACTACCCGCACTTGGTCTTTATTAATTACATTCTCACTAGGTAAATTAAAAGGTAAATTAGTTATAATTGTACGCGATTAAGTCCCGTTCCCCAATAATAATATATATTTATGCCTGTGCCTATAAATTATTTAGAAAATATACTTAAATGATGGATTGGCCACACCGCTGCTCTAACAAAACGCAGTGACGCACCGTAAACGCAATGACGGGAGTCATGCGTGACATTTCTTAGTGCATAACAAACCTAGTAGAAATCTTTATTGAACGTCACAAAATCAAAGACGTCAAACAAAAGTCAACTCATTCGTAACATAACTGTCATTGGCAAGGGCCCTTGGAGGCTGCCACTTCTCCATTATCTATCTATCTATCTAGTAGAAATCTAATAAAACTTCTAGTGATTGCAATACCGCTAATTTGAGATGGTCAAATGTATTATACCTGTTTGAAATGTGGCCGTATGTGGCTGCTTATACGCCTCATTTCAAATATACTGTGCTGAGCTTCATGTTTAAATAAGCTATATTACAGGTAACCTATACGGTTTCAGATATCAAAATGGCTCCAAAGACCTATTTTCTTCGGCATTAAAGGTAAGCACGTAATCAGTATTCCAATAATTCTCGCTTCGGGAAAGACCGGTGGTAAATCGACTCCTTGACGTAGTTCACGACCCCAATAATGTCCTGTTCGTACGAAAATGTGGCCCTCAAATGTACCAATTTACCCTTTCTTCAAGCCCGGGGCATCTTCGGGTAAAAGAGGTCATTCCATCTACAGTGTTATGGGAGGGTCGCGGTGTTTTTAAACGAAATAGTTCAATGGCGGCGCGTGGCCATGAGTACCTATTTTTTTCTTGTCTTGGAGTCCAATTTCCGAATAAGAAAGTTTGTTTCATGGCTGAAACAATCCTGTTATTGAATTATCTGACAAATGACGGTGGATAGCAAACATTGTTTTGTAAATTCTCAATGACGAAACTGACTTGTGGGGAATATGCTTGCACATTCACTGCAAAGATAGGCTAATAAGTCATTCACCTGGGAGCAAAGATAGGCTATTACGTCAGTCCCGAACGACGCTCTCATAACTAGGTTCTTTTTATTTCGAACCGTGAGGTCTTCGAGAAGACAGTATGGTTGCCAGTTTTGTTGCACTTTTAGCACCACCCAGGGGTCACGTGTAGGGTAGCGGTGGGTACTTTGTGCAGGTAGCAGTGGGCAACCTGACGGTTATTTTATTATATTTTGTTTGCAGTCGGGGGACCTACTACATACAAGTAAAACCAAAATATTAGGTCCCACGACTGCAAACAATAGTTATTTACGATACAAGGGTTGTAAAACAAAGAAAGGCCGATATCGCAGATGTTTGGGGCCCGAGCCGCAGGCGAGGGTCTCAAATATGCGAGAGAGGGCTTTCTGTTTTACGACCCGTGTTTTGTACACAATTTTACGTCACCACTTGGCCAAAAAGTGGGTTTTTCTGATCGCGCAGCGTGCAGAAAAACGCGCTTTTTGGCAAGGTGTGGTGTAAAATATATTTCCTCGAGTTCTTTATTAGGAAACTTGTTTTTATCTTTTTAATGCACTTATTTTGGCTCTTATGGTTAAAACGCAATATGGACATTCATGTTACGGGCTCATCCAGCGACATGTTTCGGGCTCGAAAACATGTCGCGTGTTGAGTCCGAAACCTGTTGCTCGATAAGTCTGAAACATGTCGCTCGATGAGTCCGAAACATGTCACTCGATGAGCCCGAAATATGTCGCTCGATTGGCCCGAACATGTCGAGTGTTGAGTCCGAAACATGTGTTGCTCGATGAGTACGAAACATGTCGCATGTTGAGTGCGAAACATGTTGCTCGATACATCCGAAACATGTCGGTCGATAAGACCGAAATATGTGTGTGACTCCGAAACATGTCACTTGTGTTCCTTACGTTGGGCCATCATGGCCATTGTGTGAATTCGGTATTAGACTATATATTATTCTGATAATATAAAAAACAATTGACGCTTGGGTAATTGACATTTAGTAATTCTGGGTATCGAAAAAATTATTTGGATGTACTTAATTTTAATAGGATTACGAGCTCTGTAATATTTGTAAATGTAAATTCTAGTTATGAAATTTGGTGTTTGCAATTAGGTTTTCATTTAGTGTTTTTGGGTAGAGAATAATTTATTTGATCTCAATTTAATTGAATAGGTTAGATGTTACTTATTTGAGTTGCACTACTTATAAATTTAAACCGAGTTGTTTTGGTGCAGATTTAGTATAAATGTTGCTAATGAAATGTTTTTTTTTAAATGCAGCATTCGGTAATTAATTTAGTGGTTCGTTAAATACTACCCTTACAAATCTACATTATTAAAACATTAGTATCAAAGTTCAACTGCTTGATGAACCATTTGTTGATAAACTTTCGATTATATCACCAAAATTGTTTTACTACAATATAATCTCTATGTGTTAATTTTCGCTGTGGACGTACTTACTATGTAGGTACCTGCACACAGGTTATGTTGAAATTATTTTTATCATATTCATAAAGTTACCATAAAACCCCATACGAAAGCTCGCAAAAAACGACCATGAATCTGTCTCAAACAATTTAGTTCATAGGCGCGTCATCAGCTACATATGGGCGCCATAAAATGTTTCGGGTCACCATACCGAAAATAATATTCATGTGAAGAAAGCCTAACGACTAGAACTACGAACCACCCTTATTGCGACTCCTTTTCGAGTTTAACATACGTTGACGCGTTCAGTAGAAATGACATCAGCGTAAGCTTAGCCCCGCAAGCCATGTATTTGTGCATTTATATACAGTGAACCTTTTATTTTGATTGTTGTTGTATGAAAATTGTGTTGTGAATTGGTACGAGGTGAGTAACACATGTGTCGTTAGAAGTTCCGATACTAAAGTAACCCTGACAGGGTTTTAGAAGCAGCCAGCCAGCCGTCCTTAAAAACCAGCAAAAGAACAATAAAACGACTACAATAAACGTCATACTGTATTCATACAATTTGTCATGTCAGACTACGAGATGGACGGTGAAAATATCAGTTAATTATAAAGTTAATACGAGACCTCAATTCTGGTTGTTAACTCGGATAGATTGTCATGAAACCAATTTAAATAACAGTGCGCTTAATAGGTGCTATCTCATATTGTTTTGATAGAGATATATCTACCATGATCATTTTTTTGTTCCCGATCGACTAATATGTACTAATAAGAATAATTATTCTAGACCCCGTATAAAGTTGCGTTCACAACGCAATTTTCAATTTCTTTCTTGTGTAGTCTTACTTATAATAAGATTCATGATGACATTTCAAAAACCACATTTTTTTAAGTTAAACTCAATCATTCTAGCAACTTCTTTTAGAAACCACTAGCTTCGACTAACTAGCAATAGAAACCGAATCGAATTCCTTGACCTTACATAATAAGTAGGCAAAGAGTCGTAAATTTTATGGGCGCTAGTTCAGCGCTTCAATGTGTACTGATGACTCAGAAAGGTCAGGACCGCGTGTGACCATCTTACTTGCGTGTAAAATTTATGTGTAGTCTCTGCGACCACTAAAGGTGGGAAGGATGCATGACATGGCATATGTGTTTGGTAGTAATATCATGAGACAGTAACAAAGGTGAGTTGGATTAGTGATTGTTCAACAAAATTAGGCATGTTCCTCTAGTCTAGCCGCTGCGGCTAAACTCTATATATTCTAACGCACCTCCAAAGTGTCGATATACGAGACCGCACTAGGAAAGAAAGAGCACATGTTAGACGACCAGCATGTGCGAGCGAGATCGCATGAATTACTGTCAGACATTGATTTTGGTAAACAGATGACCCCGTGAACAAGTACTAATTATATTAATAATTCTATCGATCGCAGTATTTGCCATTTAAAAATGCATGCCTCTGCCTGGATCCTTAAATCTGAGATTAAAGGCCCGGGCCAATATTAACCCATCAAAGGCAAATTGATGGGTTAATATTGAAAAAAACAGTGCTTTTGTTTGGTTGATGGGCTGTGGTTTAGGTGTATGTGATTCTGATTTGGTAACTAATAAAAATCCCGTATTAAAAATTAATATAATTAAATTAACAAAAATATAATAAAATTAAATAAAACTGCTTTTGCCACTCCGACCCGGTCAGACACTGAGTAACCGCATAAGTTCCGTTAGGCCATTTTTATACGGAACACTATTAACATACTGTGGCGAGCATTCATCATCATCATTAATTGAAGACCCAAGCTCTTGTCGTTGGAGCAATTTCCATATATCTCTTTCTTGAGCCTTTCGTTTGACCGCCCGACACACGATGTTTATTTTTTCTTTAAGTTTGTCCATGTATGTTCTTCTTGGTCTACCTCTCTTCCGCCTTCCATCTACTTTCCCTTCCACAATATTTTTTATGAATTTATCTTGTCGAAACTTCTCAATTGTTTGCAACAGGGACCTCCTTTCTTGCACTAGGTTTTCTCTCGGTCCAACTAATCTTTTCCATCCGCCGCCAGCACTACTTTTCAAAGGCTTAAATTTTTAGTTTTATAAGCTTTTTCTGTGGCGAGAAATATTGTATGGGTATAATCGTGTAATACGGAGCCTAACTTATATCTTAAAAATATTTATATGAAACCTGAGGGAAAAATATGGGCCCCTTAGGTAAAAAAGAACTAAACTTGTTTAGTCCCGCTGTAATTGCGCCGAGGGTTCGCCAAGATAAGCTCGTTTCTTTTTAATTTTCCTTCTGGAAATTACTTTAGGTCTTTCCTCGTTGAATAAATGAGGACCGCTGCACTAGCCAGTGGCTTTTTTTAAATTTATTTCATTACCACGGAAGAGACCTCGGACTGTAGCTGGGAAATGCTCGGGTTAAAGTGGACTGCTTAATTTGAAAGATCGGGGCTGTTGCAATTGCAATCTGCGAAATGATATTTTGTGCCGTAAAATCAGAGTAATTCAAGCTTTTGATGATATATTTACGAGTATAATAATAAAGGTCTTCCATTCAAGTGAGACTATTTTATTGAGTATCTCTAAACTTTTATGTAAAACCGTCAAAATATAGTAAAGTTAGAGTAAATAATTAAATCTGTAGTAATTGCGATTTCCAATTCGGCGTTATACGAAAAAATTGAGCAGTTGAGAAGTAAACAGGTAGTACACAACTGTGTTCGACATTTTGGAACAGTGATTTTTAATCGTAATCAATAACAAATTGCCTTTTTTTTATTAATTTTCAAAAACATAAATTTGCCAGCCTGTATTTGTTTTTAATTTTTGAACATTGTTAAGCTGCGTTAAAACCAAATCTAGATTACCATTCATTTCTGTTAAACACATTTTATAATTAAATTCCCTGCTGTGTATGTCGCTTTTAGTGATAAGACTAAACTATTATCCACATTTTATTTGTGTCAATTTTTTTATGTGTATTTTCTGATAATTAATAAAGAATATTCGTATTGTATTTTAATGGCGTGAGTTTAGTCATTTGGAGTAGGTACCTATTATATAATATACCTAGTTTCATACGGTAAAAATAAAATTTAAACAGATTCATGTTTGATAAATTATTTTTTTTGTGTCTACCTGTCTCGTCGTGTCATTGGCGTAAAACCTAAAACATTCGCATAAAGTTCAATTAATTACGTTGTATGAGTAATGAGATTTGCCATTGATGATTGTTATAAAGGTTTAATCACATGCATTTATAGGGTTCCGTACCCAAATGGTAAAACGGGACCGTATTACTAAGACTCTGCTGTCCGTCCGTCCGTCCGTCTGTCACCAGGCTTTATCTCATGAACCGTGATAGTTAGACAGTTGAAATTTTCACAGATGTTTGTGTGTTTCTGTTGCCGCTATAACAACAAATACTAAAAAACTTAATAAAATAAATATTTAAGGGGGCTCCCATACAACAGACATGATTATTTTGCCGTTTTTATAGATAATGGTACGGAACCCTTCGTGCGCGAGTCCGACTCGCACTTGGCCGGTTTTATTGAATTTACGGATGGCCGTGCATTACTTACATATACCTACTGTTTGAATACCTACATACGATTTTATCAAGTAATTCAAATTTAACTATAGGTAACTGATCTCGCCTTTTATTTGTATTGTATTGTAAAGCTATGTAGCTTTTTTACAAATTAATTAAAGATAGTAAAAAAACCACTTCATATAAAATTTACAGAGATATATTTTTATTATACCACAAAGATAATGTATAAAAAGTATCATATTCAGTAATAACACAGTAATAAGCCTACTGTAGCTAAACATACGGAATTCAATTACAATTTAAAAACATAGCAAATAAAATATCTGTACAAATATTAAGTAGCAGGTAAAAAGCTTTGGAAATACGGAGCAAGATCTGTGGTATCAGACTGATAGGTTTGATAACTAGTACTGGGATAGTTCGAAACTCTCAAGTTATGAGGCACACTATCATGTTTTTCATTGTATTTGATGGTGAAACCAGTTTTAACACCATTATTGTTCACTATATGGCGATAATTTTCTCCTTTGTATTTACCGTCGTCGTAATTTGTAGCTTCTTCTATATTTTTGCCCATGGACCTGTCTTTTAATTGCCAGAATTCGAAATTATTATCTTTTTTATAAGGGCCATACACAGCACCTTCATGTTTACCGTATTTGTTGACAGACCAATGACTATCAGGTCCAGGTTTACTTACATGAAGTACCATCTCTTCTTTTTCTTCCCCGTGTTCATTCTCGTTATTATGTTTCCCGTTATTATTTTCAGTATCTAAGTTCATAGACCAGTGTATTAAATGTTCAGCTTTATCTTTATTGTATTCAGAATTGTTTTCAGTCAATGTCCAAGCATTTCCATCTCTTGCTTTGGTTCCGCTTGGCATAGGCCAAAACGTTTTATCTGCGTGGGGCCTATTTTTATTTATAGACCAATACATTTTGTATTCATTATTATTTTTTAATCCATTGTTTTCATTATGATTATCTTCTTTTTTACCAATTCCATCCAAAGGCCATTCATTAAACTCCTTATGGTCATCATGTTCATGAGAATGGTGATGATGTTGATCATTGTAACAACTGTTGTCCTTCCATTTGGTTATGTCCAAACCGGGAATGTGGGTGCAAGGTATTTGTTGATTGCTATAAAAAGGAAAATACTCTAATTTATTCGGCAAATACGTCCAAGTATTGCAAACCATTGTAATTTATTAATTCTATTTGAAATACCAACAACATTTACTCTCAGAGGTTGTGCAGGTGAAGTGCTAAAAATTATCATAACAATCTCTTAATACCCTTTAATGAAGTAATTGGTACAGTCACCAAATATCTGCCATAACAAAGGTGGCATAAGTATCTGACACGTCCTTACGGCCCTACAAATAGAGTCATGACAGATATTTATGCAGCCTTTGTTTTGGCAGATATTAATGCTGGTGTTTGTACGCATAATATTTCTGCTACTGACCGTACAGTGATAGAACGACGAAGTTTTGCATCGATAAATTTCGTCGTTATCAACGGTGAAATGTACACGCGATAAAATAATAATTATTACATAAACATATCACTGTTACATGAAAATGAATACTCACTGAGGCCCGACATTCTCGAACGCTCGGGGCTGGATGAATTTAATAGCATCCGCGTTGTCACACGCTAAACGGGCAATGTTAGTCTTCCTGACCTCGTGCAATTGAGCTGTGAATAAATTTCAACGTTTTTTATTGCCAATACAAACAATGCACCTGTGAAATAGCGCGATTCGAACAAATTGGTGTCAGTCGCGAATTGGGTATAAACGGTAATCAAGCTTTGCTATCGGGCGAATATATGGGCGTTGGGCGTAGCGTTTTCCAATACTATGTAAATATTGCCAGTTAATAATTTTCCTAGATTCAGAAATAAGTTAGAATTGAATTGCGTTGTCATTTTGGTTTTAAGCTGTTTTGTCTAAAAACCTGAATACAATACTCGCAATATTACAACATCCTCATCGTAACTGAAGAGGGATATCCTGTCAAATTTTTCCTTAAAGATTCTACTTCATGTGCACGGGCGCAACAGTGACAAGCAAAGCCTTTAACGGTCATACTTACGTAACGTCAGACTGTGGAACTGGTCACCCCTTTCAAACCAGAAACGGTCAGCGAACCTATACAGCTGCAGCTGTTTGGTCATGATACAGAAAAGCGTGGGTCCGACGTACGTGTGGGCAATGAAGTTCTCACTCATTATACCGGCCAACAGGTCAATGTCCTCGATTCGCTTGTATAGTCTCTTTAGAGCTTCTATTTTCTATAAAGACAAATTTAAATTAGCTGAATAAAATTCTGATGGAACTTGAATAGAATTTCGCGTTTGGGCTGAATATGAATGTCTTAAAGTTTTATAAAATGCGAGTTAAAACAACAAACAACCACTATAAAGCCAAGTTTACACCAAGTGCGTAATCTAAGCTAGATTTTATGCGATAGAAAATATTACTTTAAGTAATAGCAGGTATGTATGTGTAGTGTATAGTAAATGACGGATCAGGAAAATGTATCCTGTATTGCAGATCTAGACTTTATAATTATGGTACTGCCTGAGTGCACGCTCTCAGTGTTAAAATAATAGTTTCCATCTTTTTTAATATCGACTACTTTAGCCTAGTTGGGAGAGACCATTCCCTATGAAGCTGATGGTCCCTGGTTCGAATCCCGGTCGGAGCAATTATCTGTGTTTATTTTTCTATATGTATACGTATGCACATCGTCTAACTATACTAGTATCGATAGTCCAAGCTCTGCTTACTTTGGGACTAGTTCAACTTCTGTGAGATGTGTAAGGTTGTCGAGAAATATTTATTAATTTTATTATATTTAATAATTTTATTCATATGCACGCTGCACGCACCACCCCAGCTACATACCTTCTTACAAAAACAAGACATATAATGTAATAATAAAAATATTACCTCATGATCCATTACGTCTGCAAAGTCCTCAAATTTTCTCGCTGGCTTCATACCACAGATATGCCTGTAATCATTATACCCTCTGATACCTAAATCTCTTCCCCGCTGTATATCTAACGAAGGCAGGTCGGCAGCCCTCTGCAAGTCGCCGTAGAATTTCTCAGAAATCTGAAAGTAAGGAATAATTACGGAATAAAACTTTAAATCACCAAGAATTCTCTGAAGTACTTTGGAAAGTTTTAAACACCGAACATTAAGTTTAAGTAGTAAGTTGGACTGTGGCTGTGATTATTAGGACGGTTGCACAAACTGATATTTAAGGTAATTAGTGTTATTGGATATTGGAATATATAGTAACTAATATAGGAATTTCTAGATAAAAAGGAGTGTGTGGACAAATGTGTTATTATAAGAACGTTCTTGACACAATTTCATTCTTTTGCTTTTATGTAAAACAGATGTGTTCTTGTTCAATTTCAGCCGTCGTCTCCCGGCGAAAAAAATATACAATGCCATTCTTTTGTTCTCTGCCCTGGGATCCCAGGGACTGGTAGACGACGGGTTTAGTTTAGTATTTTTGTATAACCGTAATCAAATTGAACTGAATTGAAATGAACAGCATCGTATTAATTAAAGTATACACAAATCAAAAGTTATAATTTAACAATGAAATTTGAACCTACTAAAATGATTAATGTGATTACTTCATTGTGCATTTTAAATTTGTTTAAGTGAATCACTAACGTATGTACTTGCACATCAATTCCTATCATACAAATTATTAGTATTATGCTACCAACATGTATAGTATTAATCGAACCTTTCTATTTATAGCTATTACTACTAAAATGCCTAACGAAAAGAAATTGTTTTCTCACCTCCGGATCCTGAATATCGTCTGTTTTGGCTGCATGTTGGTAAAATGTACCCCTGTTTATTTTTTCAAAATTCTTATCCTCCTCGATAAGACTTTGTCTATAAGTCGTATTACTGACAGAGAACTCCCTCTCATAACGATATTTTTCATCATACAGTCTAGAAAAAAAGAAGAATACCGAAATATACAGATTGGAATATTCTTGGGGTCCTGGAGGGAAACTACGTTAAATCAATAAGATACCTTATTTTACTGAAAGGACAAAATTATTTTATTTTTAAAAAGAAACAAATATGCATTATAAAATTTTCTAAAACTTTTTAATATTTTCTACGTACTTGTGTACTAAGTATTCGATTTTCTAGATATCTTGTACGACAGACGAGTGTAAGACCTCATTGTCTGTTGAAAAAATTTATTTTTTAACGATGACTGTATAGCGTAGTGGAATAAAAAAGCGGGTGTTAATTTTTTGATATTTTAGCTGGTTTGATTTCCGCGTGTGAATTCTTTTTAAAAATAAACAATGATTTCTGTAAGTAAAATGAGCTAACTTAAAGATTTAAGGTACTTTCCCTCCGGGGGCCATAGATTTAGCACCCTGGATAATAGAGGTATGTTTATAAAGATCGAAATTTAAGGGGAGGTATCCCCAACGCAACTGTCCCGCTCTAACATGCGTGAGTTTACAATTAACCATCCCGCTCTCTACGCAAGCTCTGCGTGCAGTTTTGTGAATATTTAGCTATAGTTATTAAGCCAATCATTTTATCAAAGCAAACCCTGCGAATTTGTCTATAACTTTTGACGATCTTTAATTGAGTACAAAAATTAAATGTTAAATATCAGTAATATAGCCGTAGTATTGAAAATACATTCCAAAAAGGGGTAACTTCGCGATTATTTTCTATCGAGTGAAATTCATCAAATCATGTAGCTGACTGCGATTTTGACTAGACAAGATCCTCATGTAACACATATATTTTTTTTAGATTTTAAGACACTATATTCTATGTCTCAGATGGTTTTTAAAAACTCAAAAGTGGTAATACACGGCCTTAATGAATACAAAATACTGGGTTCTATTACACAGCAGCAGATGCTTGTATAATGTTTCACGTCTTATCAAGTTGAATTCAACAATACCCAATGTGAATAATTATTTATGAATAATATTGTCCACACTTAAAATTAATAAAAACAATGAAGTCCAACAAAAAATTAAAAGAAACAGGAGAGAAAGGCGTTGGAGAAAATTAAGAAAACAGCTTTACTTGATTCTGCCATCTAACATGGTATGGTAGTATCTGACGGCAATCTCGAATTCGGCATACACCAGCGGCACAGCATCTTCATCGTACGCCGTGACGTGATGCACGTGTTCCGATATTAGTCCATATTTTAACATATTCTTATAGCCTGCGATAAATGTTTTCATTTAATATTTAATTATTTTATTAAATTTTTAACGATAGATAAAAGAGATGTTGAACTTCTGACAAAATGTTTTAGTCAAACAGGAGGTACTGGCATGCAAGAAGGTTCTTTTGTTTGATTCCATACAATTTTTAATTGAACTTGAGAGTAAAGAAATTAACATACCTACATATCGATTGATAATTAGAAGAAAATCTCGTAATACTGAGAATTAACAATTAAATGCTTAAGTTAATAAATTTTGATGACTAGATGGTATGCGATTTAACGAACTAACAATTTACTTAAACTTTCATGAATAACTTACCCAATATCAACGGAAGTAGTTCATACATAAGGATATTGGTTTCAGTTGCGATATTAATCTGTCTTGCTACTTTGAACAATCGGTCGTCCTTCCAACAAGGGTTGAGTTTATGTAAAGCCCTTGCTAGCCTGTTGTGTTCCCTCATGAAGAAAATGGCAAATGTTGTTGTTCGTAAGTCAAAATTACCTGCTACCGGTAATCCTGCAAATTTATTAAGAACTCTTGATAATTAAACTACTAACAGAGCAACTTCATAACAGAATATGTAAATTAAATGTTTTGTTTTCAGTTTGTTTTGATTCCACACTCCTTTTGAACAAGATCGTTAATACTTTTTTTTTCTACACTGCATCTTTTACTTACCAAACACGTAGCACCTTGTTTCATTGTTTCTGTTCTGCAGACATATTGATCGATTTAAATAAGTCATATTGATATATCTCATCAAAACCGGAGTAATTTCATCTGTTTCTTCCATTACTGGTGTCAATACTGCATCATTTATACCCCCTGTTGAAGGCAGACTTACGGGCACTTGAATATCTTGACGGCGTCGTCGTCGCTTATCTGAGGGCAAGTTTCCCATCATCGCTAGATTACCTAGCATTTGAGGATTCAGCCTGATTAGATTTGACAACATTTGCGGATTTAGCGTGGCAAGGTTTCCAAGCATTTGTTGATTTATATTAGTCAAGTTACCTAACATTTCTGGATTAAGCGTTGTGAGGTTTCTTAACATTTGAGGGTTTAACATCGTTAAATTCTGTAGCATTGACAGAACTCCTCGCATATTTTGCATGTTAAACATATTTCCTAGCATTTGCTTATTATTCCAAGCAGGATTTTGCCACATCGAATAGTTGTTAAGCATCGATGCGTTTAACATTTCAAAATTAATAAACATATTTTGTCGATTTTTCATGGTCATGTTTCCCCACATAGACGAATTAGACATTGTAAGATTTAACATTTGCTGGCTTAGCATATTGAGGTTAGCCAGCACTGCTGGATTAAATAGGGAGAGGAAAGAACTGTAGTCAGTTGCATTGCTCGACAAATTTGCTAAAGGCACATGACGAAAGTCTCTGTATTCAAGTTTTAATAAGCCGTGCTTGTATAATCTGACAGTATTTAACCCAGTCTCGTCAACACCATATATCGTAGATAGATCTATTACAGGCGTTTGGAAATTAATCTGAAACAAGAAAAACATATTTAGTCATGAAAACATCCAGGTTAGCTGTGAACGATAACGGTAGGTATTAGTGCAAAAACGCGACAACACGTCATTTACAAATACTGTTTTCTACCTACAAGGAAACTAAATTCTAGGAGCATTTAGTTACTATAATCAGAAAGATCTTTGTTGCAGCAATAAGATTGTTAAAATATATGAACATACTGGACCCAATAACTGTTACCTGTTCAGGAGAATACGTTTCGTTTATACATCCATCATCCTGGAAAGTCTCAGCTCTTGAGAAGTTCAAACAGCGTATGTCAGTCACTCTAAGATAAGGATCATCATTAGGAACCAATATTGGCTTGCACCGGGGATCTAATTGTCCTTCTGGCTGACAGCAATACTGCCGATTTACAAGATAATCCACTAAAACGAAAGAAAAATATAGAGATGTTTAGGTTCTTAAAAAACCGAATTGCTGAATTCCTTCGGTAGGCATAAAAAGGCAAACCTGCAACAAGCCTATTCACATTTAAATTAATAATAATATCCGCAACAGCTTGCGTCAAAATTTATCTCTAACGAACGAAAACGCTAAATCTATTGAAATTTGAAACACAACGTTTTTCTGATGGATAAAATGCAATTTTACACTGAAGAAATCGACGACGGATTGAATTTATAGGGAACAATGATAATGTTAATAATGATCACATACTAGGTCCATTTAGTAGACTGACATCAAGATGTATGAACTCGAGGAAATGATAGGCGGCTATGGTGAACGTGTGTGAATCGTGCTTATCGACCACTCTTCCGTCCGTCTGTATTGTCGTGCGAACCCTCCGCGCAGAAGGCAAGTCGCCGCCATCCCTGTCTTTGCGGATGTCACGTTTATCTGTAAAGAAGACGGTCACATTTGCTATTAGAAATAGTTCTTGAAATTAACTATCGCTTTTTAATACATTTTAAGGTAAATATAAAATTCAACGAATACGGCTCCTTAATCACCATTTCGATTATATATTGTTGTCAATTATTTTTCTCAATCAAGGACGGTATACTCGTAGTAGTAAAACACGCAAATTTTATTACTTTAGATATGCATAATATAATATTATATTAGTCGGGCTTTCGGCGTGCCGAACGCAACTAAATTAATTACACGTCTCTGGAAACTTATAACAATATAAAATTAAATGCTTATCAGACAAAAAACAGTATAATTGAACTAACCATTGGAATAATCAGGATTCAGTAGTCTCAAGTATGGTCCTCTTGCAGAACCCCTCGTTGGGTATCGAAAATTATTACATGTTCCGTCCACTCGCCTGCCCTCATGCGGTGTGCAATGCCTTACTAGGATCGTGCAGTTTCTGTATATAGTCGATTTATTAAAATAAACAATAATTATTTTAACTAAAATGTTTCGACCACAACCGATATTGCATTAACTTTTACTGCAGGGTAAAGAAATACTCTTTTTTCTAAGTTTGGAGAGGGAAAGAATCAAAGTATCAGTAAATCGTGCTTTTTTGTTGTGAATTTTCTTAAACCAGTATTTTGTGAGGCATGAGAAAGCAAAATCGTGTAATCGCACATCATTTTGTCTCTCTTCCGTGGGTTCTTCCATGTACCTAATCGCACGTCAAGATATTGGAAATGTCAGTAACAATAACTGTTTTGTTTTAATATATGTATGTGCGGCGGTCGTGGGTTCGAATCCCAGCTCGTACCAATGAGTTTTTCGGAACTTATGTACGGAATATCATTTGATATTTACCGTTAGCTTTTCGGTGAAGGGATTCGGTGAGGAAACCTGCATACATCCGCGAAGAAATTCAAAGTTGTATGTGAAGTCCCCAACCCGCTCTGGGCCAGCGTGGGGACTACTGCCCAATCCCTCTCATATATGAGAGGAGGCCTGTGCCCAGCAGTGGGACGTATATAGGCTGATGATGATGATGATGATGATGTATTGACCATCCCTTCCTTGAAATATGAAAATGTGTTATAAAATTCCGATTACCTACAAAGAAAGTCTCACAAAACTAGACATTTTTAAATAATGTAGTAAGAATGGTTGTTATAAGTGACAACATCCCAGTAATAATCCTCTACCCATTCGTCATGTTCAAGGTCAAAGGGTACCTACCTCTTTGTCAATTATGACAATTTCTTGACAGTTGCATACGAAATTTATAATTTAATCGATAAAGATCTTACGTGTACGTATTAATTCCTCCTGTATAATTCCCTGTGTAGGTTGCGTTCCCACTATATCTATCGTAACGATAATCTATTGAATGCGATAATGCTATTAATGAAATAAATATAACGGAGGACACTAAAAACTTCATTTTAAGAATAATAAAACCACATTACTGCCCCGTATCGGTGTGTTAACTAACCGCAGTTAAACGTCGAGGTCTGTCCCACATGCAAGCTGCCAAATTACGAAAGAAATAAGTATCCTCATTAATAAATCAGTTGAAACAGTTCATTTACCTTTATTATTTACGTTAGGTCTAAGGCCCTGTCACACTAGCGATTACGAGGGATTTGCAAGCGAAGCGATTAGTGAGCGAGAATGCTCGCCGCGGTTGCGCGGCGTTATCGCCGTAGGTCACTATAATGTACGACCCGATAGGTAATCCGTTCATCATATCTCTCTTTCCATTTAAGAGGAGGGTAGGGCAAGCATACAAACTTTGTGCAGGATTTTCTTCGTTTGTGTTTGCATTAAAGTTATGATTTTTGGTCAGTATCCTTATTTTTCTGTTAGCTATTTCGTGATGTAATTTATTTTTTCATTTATATTCTTTTTAATTTTTAATTTTTTTGAAATATTTAAAAAGTTCCACATCACTTTCTTCGCATATCTAAAATTTACATCCAAAAAAAATATAACATTCGTTAGTGCCAAAACCTACGAATAAAACGTGCACAGAGTTTGTATGGAGAATGCCTTGGCCACCCCTGCGCCTGAAGTGCGCCACGCAATCGTGGCGAGCACGCTCACTGATCGCGTCGCTCAAAACACGCTAATGTATAGTGTAATAACGCCCTTTAATACGTATATAAAGTGTACGACGTTATGTACTTACCTATTATTGACAGTGCGTGTGCAATACTCGTATTCCATACCTAAAAGTTAAACCAAAGTCAAATAAAACTAAAGTACTTTTTAGCATTTTGGTCTTAAACCTCAGGTTAATTAGCATCTTCGCCCGAATTTTAATTTTTAAAATCTTCTATTTATTTTGCACTGTAATATTTGTGTTTGTTTGCATTTGTATTTGTTGATTTGTGTTGTATTTAACTTGTCCTCCAAATTTGCAATCCTTGTTTCAGTCACTTGTCGGTATACGATTGAGCTGAAGTTTGGCATACTTAATGTAAGTTCGGTGACAACTGACAAGATAATATTTTGGTACCACCAAGCTGATTTGGTACTGGAGACAGAAGGTGGCCATAGCAACTCCTTTACTATACAATACACTCACCATGTTGAAAGTTTGTGTTAAAAATGAAAATATAAATAGCCTAAAGTGTCAGTAGTTCGGTTGATTAGTCCGCAGCTATAAACAAAATATAGAGGGAATTTTGTCATTAGATTTGAACTCAAGACTGACCATGGCTGACCATGTTTGTTGTCCCGTTGTGGCGCAACCGATCATAATTGTAAATCTTTATTTAGTTTTAAGTTCTAACACAGTCTTTAAGTTATTTTTTTTATACTTTAGCAAAAATACATCCTTTTGTAGGTATCTTAAATATTTGTTCTTCATTCAATTGAATTGAAAATTGAATTGAACTAAATAAATAAATTAAAACCCTACGTATACCTTACTCTTTTTACTTGTAAATAGGTACGTCATTAAGGAATTATCAAAAATTTGTTCTTTAGGTGTTCCGAACTAAATTTATAATGATACCACAATTAAAAAGTTTCAACAAAGCAACGTATTTTAACTAAAATCATGTTGCACGGAGGAGAAACACGATCTTAAATTATTAATAATTATTATAATTGTAACCTCTTTTTATCTATCTGACCGTCTCTGATGTAAGACCCTCTTCATGTAGAGGTTAAAGGACTTAGTCATAGTCATATCATTTATTGCATCCATAGTTTGTACAGATTTTAAACATAAAGTAAGTACAGTTAGTAACATTATGGGCATATGGGTACTTGACTTTTGTATAACAATAATACACCTACGGTTATACCAATTAAGGGTTGCAAGAGACAATGAGAGGACAAAGATTCGAAAGTCCTAAACAGGTGGAGAGAAAAAAGGGGGTTAAAAATTATGATGATGGTTGGAGTAATTTTATACAAAACATGGTAGGTATCCTTGGAATGCACACAGAAACGCCCGTAACTCAAACCTTGTTAGGCGACAAAAAAGCTAAATTTCAATCATAGGTATATAAACTAACGTATAATCAGGGGGCCGATTTTATTACGGAGTTCCGTTGCCTACCTTCCGGCTTCAATTAGCAAATCAGGGGCCTATTGCATAATAAATTACAACTAATATTACAAGCGGAAGCCTCTTTCGAATGAAAGGGATTGAAAGGAGACTACCGCTTGTAATATTAATTGTAATTTATTATGCAATAGGCCCCAGGTTGACGGTAACATTACATGAAGACCATTTAAATTGCCTTCGTCTTGATATAAATATCTTAGTGAAAAATTAATAGTTTTGGATGACCATCCGTGATCTTCTTCATCAGTTCCCGTTCACCAAATGCTACTTTCTGAATGCAAATGCTCGATTTTTTTACCGAAAATACTTAAAACCCTATATGTTTCCCTTGAATTGTTGAGGAGCTCCCTCAATTCCTTATGAATTCCATCATCAGAACCGGATTCTGGCAACAACGGGACCAACTTTGAAGCATAATGATTTCAAACAAAGAAAGAATTTTCCAAATCGGTCCATAAATGACAGAGCTCTGGGGTAACAAACAATAAAAAAAAACATACTTTTTTCGAAGTCGGTTAAAAATACAGTTATTTTTGCCTTAAATGGATAGAGTTTCGTTTACATTGTGAAAGCGTCACGGATTCAACCACAGTTTGTCTCGTTTTGAGAAAAAAGTTTTAATGAGTTTTTTCTGGTTCCAAGCAGAGTCGCTCTCAGAGGTAATGAGGACTGTACGTGGACATTGAAATGTAAACCTGACGGGAATTTGTAGGTACGTTTCAGAGGTGATTGTAATTTTAGAAAGCAGTAAACAGCTTCTGGTCTCAAAGGACTAATCAAGTCTTAAGTAAAAAGCTCCTGAGGCCTTGCAGGAGTTGCAGGTAACTTTATTTTACTAAACGGTTAAAACTCACGTATTAATTGTCACTTCGGGCGACATGTCGCCCGAAGTGACAATTAATACGTGAGTTTTAACCGTTTAGTAAAATAAAGTTATAACATGTCTCACGAAAGTTTAAATTCAAGTTGCAGGTAAGTTTAAAATGGAAAATCTCCATAATCCGTGAATTTAAAATAAAAAAAATAATATATACCGTTGCTTGTTACAAAATTATTTTATCTAACATGTCACTCATAATTATGATACTTAATTATAAAGGTAGATTATACTTATACATAGGCTCATTTACTGCCGTCAAGTCAAGCCCCAAGAATAGGGATGATGACACTATAAAAGAAAACGAATAAATCCAAATTTTCTACATAAAGGCTCAAATTCTCAATCAAATGGCGAAAAAAGTAATTTAAAAAATAAATAATTACGTAATTATAAGTCTTCAAAGTTTTAAGAGTGGGTATTTTCTGTCGCTTTTCCGCAAAACGCACCTTTGTATAGAACGATCGTCATTTACTATGGCGCTACTCAACAGTGACGTCACTGTTGAGTAGCACTTTCTCTCTCTAACTACGAACATTTTAACCGTTGTAGCTTCGTTATTTTTTGAGATATTTGAATAGGATTTTCGCTATTTGGCATAGTTTTATGTCTTCTTTCTATTGAAGTAATATTTTTTTTTGAGTCAACATCCCTATTATATCAAATAAATAGGTCAGCTGTATATTTATACTGTAAGACGTAAGTAAGTAGTATAATATATACCTGCACTGAAGAACATTATCATTAATCGACTACAGGAGAAAAAACAGGATTTATTATCTTAGGGAGGTACCGAGGTAGGTACAGTTAGCAAACAATAATATTTGTAAAAAAATATGTTATACACCCAATTGAATATTTAGTCTCTGGTATAGCTAAACAAACCTTTAAATACCAATTGTTACTGTTCGCGTGCTATGTTTAGGTATCTACGATAGGGTTGCCATACGTCCCGGTACACCAGGACATGTCCCGGTTTGAAGCGTAGTGTCCCAGTGTCCCGGTAATTAATCAAGTTCTCGGTTGGAAAGGCATAGTAGGGACCAGGTAGGTAAATGCATGCATGCATGTAGGTACTTAGTACCTACGGACGACTAGATAAGCGTATCGTAACACAGACAGTACCTGCGCGGCGCGCATAGCGCATGAAGGGTGCCGTGAGCGGTAGCATTGCAGATGGGGAACAGACACCAGGGACCTGCTCCGCTCTCACAAGTCTCGTCTGCTACCCTTTCAGATTCAGATTATTTATTGGTAAATACATACATGAAAACGAGTCAAGTGCTGATGTCCGATCGAATTTTTCTTTTTGATCTCTACCTACACCACTTTTTCTTGCATTATCCCGACCTTTGTTCCCATATTTATGGCAACCCTAAATACGACTGTTTTTTATGAGGGATATGAGGTAACGGAGCGAAATGCATGTAACGAATGTTATTAATTAATGATGCGGCACACGGCTTAGCCAATTGCGACAGTAAATAACTTGGAACGGAACTTGTTACGGGATGTTAGGAAATGGCATTTAAATAATATAATATTGTAGATAAGAAACCTCAGTTTTATTATACGATAATATACCTCAGTTTTTTAATATATACCTACACAATGTAATTATTAAGAATTTATATTAAATCTCTACTTATTTCTCTTCATGTCAGACGTATACCAAATACTTACAAGACAAGAGGGAAATGTCCTCTTCTGTCAAATATCCGCGGCGCAGATTTAGTAATTATCACTTGTTTGATTGACACGGTTAGTTTTTACTGTTAGAAACATAAAAACTAGATATGTACATAAATACATTTGAATATGATACGAACCTTGTTAGCAACTAGGCAACGTTTTCTTCTTTTTGTTCCACCAACCCAAGCTGTAAAGTGACTCATTTTAAAATATATTTTTTTATCATATACTTATTTACAGAGTTTCCTTCACACTCCACGTGCCTCCTGCAGTCCGTGGCTTCGCCAATTACCTACTGCACAGTTTCAAAGCAGACTTTTATCACATGATATTATTCGTGTAATACTAAACTATTGATCTATTAAAGTACGTACATATCATCATACGTCATACAAAGTGAAATAATCAAACAATGGATGCTAATGACGCGTACCTATCGGCAATGTTATTGATTTATCTGAAGTGCCCTCGCTGATTGATATTTGAAGAAAATAGTTTATCTAATACTTTGATTCTATTTAATCAATGTATGGAGAAGTCAGACAAAATTCATAAAGTTTTGAAACTCGTGTGGCATGATACCTTTGGGTATGGTCTTCAAAGGTATCAGTTATATACTAGTTTCAAAACTTTATTAATTTGTTTGTCTGAAAACATAGAATGACCGTATCATCGAAACATAACACTAAATAGGTATCTAAAAATACTTTTTTATGTTAATACAATTAAATAATAAAAAAACATTACACTCCTTTTTTGGGCAGTCGTGTAAAAAGCTATTACCACTTTTTTTACCTGTGAAGTAGGTGCCGAAATAAGTAGTGTCCGACCAAAGTTTCGGTTTCGGCAGGTTTTGGCATAAAAATTATGTTTCGGCCGAAGGTTCGGCAAGGTTCGAGATGGCAGCGTTAAAATATGGTTCGTTTTACAAATATGCTCCGCTTAACCCTCCAAATTAGTTGTAGCATGCCAAGGCTGAACACCTATTAGTGTACTTTGCCGGTTCGTTACACACACTCACGCACTAGCAGAACCTGTTGCGAATAACAATCCAGCAAAAAGAAAAAGACACTACCAACGTATGAGCTGCATACATACTTTATTACCTTTCGATTCTGGGCGAGTCACTAGCGCACTAGTTATCCGCTCATGAGTGTCTTCGTTAGTTTGTAATCTGGAGAAATGTCATGGCAATGTGTTTTTCGCAGTGCGAATGCGAAACTTGTTTTTATGTCCTTTAAGTCAATCGCAATGATAAAATTGATTTAGTGAAACGTGTATGATTTAGTGTCATGTTATGTATGTTATGCCTAATACATGTTTTTAAAGTTTAATATTATTTCTAGTTAGTTTAGTATAATTTTAGTTACTTTTATGCTCATACTTGTTTATTATTTAATTTAAGAATTATACCGAAATAAAGAACATTTACAATTGTGTAAGTACATAACACACAAACAAAATGGGACTTCTCGCAAATCGACCTTGCCCCATAGTAAAAAGCTAGTTACACGAGTATATAATAAAATAAATTATATACTAAACATAAAATATACATTTATATTACATAGCACTAATAAAGTCTCAAAACACTAGGTAATAATTATCATTCTGCTTTTTACCTTTATCACTGTGGATTACGAATAAAGATGCCAACTATTGGAGCTGTTGAGTATTGGAACATTTACAATAACCTAATAAACCGACAAATTTAAAAAACCAATCCTACCTTTTGATTGACACTGCAATTATGAACAAGGAATACGAATCGCTTACCTAAAAGATAGTTGAGTTAAACTAATTGCCGCCTATGCAAAGCCGTTTCAGTATGAGTAATTAATAGTTATTCATCTTGAGGCTGCGGTCCAGCGGCTGCGGTCCGCCGCATCCCCGCTGTTCATATCAATCGCGCCTAATTGTTAACAGTGCCTAACGCGGGCTTTAGGCCGTCGTCCAGTTATACTTAGAAGATATCGCATACTTTCATTTGTTCTCATCATCATGTGATGTTTCAGGTGTTCTTATAATAGATTTTTGTCTGTAAATAAACAAAATCCTTTTCATCACTTTCATCTTAAAATTTTCTTGGTCACATTCTAAGCTAGTTTTGGAGCTCTGAAACCTGAAACCAGAAAACGGCCTAAGTTAGGTAGAAATGTGATCAGCCTGTACCTACACCTCATAATTATATAAGCATTACTTCTACAAAAACCAATAAAGATATCGATGGTGTGATGTGATAGATGCAACTCTACCCAAGGTCCAAGCTGTCGACTAACGAGACAAGACCAAGATTGTATTGAAGGCCAAGACATACTTGAGGTCGTATCGCCAGAGGAGTAAGTATAGTAAGTACTGCACCTAGGCCAAATGTTGTAGGTATTAGTTAACAACTTCTTCTATGGAATATGAAATGGAAAAATCGACTGTCCCATAGAAAGCATCCAGCTGATGTATTTGGGACATAAGTACAATACTTTCGCACTGGCAACTGCACTGAGCGAAAAAAATACTAATTATTAGTAAGTTTTAGTGAATCCCAAGACAAGGAGATTATCGTATACTAACGGTTACAAAACAGTTTAGTTCTTACAAGGGAAAATTTTTTGGTATTAGTAAATAACTACTGTTAATGTCTGATAATTTAGTTTTTTTTTTCGCTCAGTGTGTACAGTGTGTTAAGCAAGAAACACAAATTGCGCATTCGAAAACCTATTCAATCTCGTCTTGAACAGCCGCCGCTCTAGTCCTTTCGGGGAAAAAATGTGCAAAGAAGTTCTAACATCTCCTCTCATAAAAAAACCGGCTAAGTGCGGGTTGGACTTCGCACATTTTGGATTCCGAACGGCTTCTTATTCCTTTGTTTTCCAATATTTATTAAAACAAAAAAATACAGTATTTATGTACTCAAAGAGATCTAAACAAAAATACTAGGGACAGGTAAAAAATTTTTTTTCGGCCAACTTTAGCTGTATGGGGTCCATTAAAACATTTAAAAATAAGTTTTGACAATATGGGTCAACAATATATTGATACTGTGAAAATTTAAAAACTGTAGCTCCTACCTTTTGGCTGTAAAACCTGTGTAAAAGGTGACGGACGGATGGACTGCCGGAAGGACGCGTGACTGACAGCAATAGGGTTCCATTTGGAGGGTCCATCAGGTACGGAACCCTAAAACACAGATTATTCCTTTATAATAGATAGAGACAGCAATTTATATCCTTAATGCGTACAAACTGTACACGAGCAAGCGACACTGGGCTCCTTTCAGGTGCAACTGGGATTATAAATAAACCATTTCGTTTCAGGTTTCTAGTAGTGGATAAACGCCCTTTTCTGGAGTTTCATTTAAACCATTACCAGTAATCAATCAGCTTTAACCAAACAATTTAACTGTAGACAAACAATTTAGTGTCGATATTAATCAGATCAAAATTAAACGCAATTAATTTGCGTGCTGTCATGGTATCCGCTGCAGAACAATAGGATGTTGATTAAATCATTTAATTATCATGTTGCACGTTATTCAATATTAATAACGGTTTCGTGTTTGACAGCATTTAATTTTTATTCAAGACAATTCAAATAAAGAAATGTGTCAAAAAATGTTAAGTAGGTTAGGTACGCATTCTCCACCACCGTCATAAATAGGTATCCTTTAAAAGTTCAACGGTTGGTACATTAGTTCGACCCACGGTTTACCTAACATCACATGTATGTACAGATTCACACATTATAAATCATTGATTTTTTTTTGTTTAAAAATGGCTTTCTATCCAGTTTATGATGATTTCGCCAACCACGTAGGTAACGACACCATGACAGTAGGCAACTGGTTTTGTTCGGTAATGGATTCTGCTAGTCGTCGCGCCGAGAGCACGCGTGTTCACCAACTCGGCCACTACCAAAATCGAAATCATTGATTACTTAATAAGAATGGTGAAGTATCCTTCGAGATTGTTTTCTATTACCATAGAATACCAAACAAAACAAAAAAAAAGGTACTTACGCTGACAACTAATCGAAACTTAACACGAAGAGAAATACGGAATAAAATTAATGGTCGTTTAAAAATTTTGTTTTGAGTGCCTTCTTTAATACCAAAAACCGACCAAGTTTGTTTCGGATAGACCTTGCACATTTACGGTTTCGAACCAATAAGGAAATATACGAAAAATAAGGAAAATACAAAGAAAAAGTCACATTCAAGAATATAGGGTACTTCCGGTACCGGGACCCTAAAAAAAGATTGAAACATGTTTAATTATTTTTTGTGAATTTCTAGGTACAGTACTTAACATCGATAGGTACTTAATATATTTTTTGCAACTTTCGAAGACTTCATTTTCCAAAACACGTACCACGACTTTCGTGAAAACTTTGCTTCAAGACGTATTTTTTAATTTTGATGAAGCAGCGGCTTGACTTGGCGTGACACTAGTTTGGAGGCGGCACCCTAACCCCTCCTTGGATTCGCTAGGGGTTGAAATCAAAGGAGCTCAGCACGGCACGGCGAGATGGAATATCCGTCTCTTTTTAATTAGTAATGAAATGAATGTGGATGTACGCCATACGATTAAATAATATTTATTTAGTAAACACGCAGAAACTGACGCGTAGCTTAGCTGGCGGCGAGATAGCTCGCGCGCCATCTTATGCTATCCGTGATGAAAGTTCCGTTTTTACCAATAGATTAGTACGGACGGAACCTCAATAATAATAATAACAATGTCGCCCTGCGTTCATTGCGTATTCCCATTTCGCCTGCGCTCACGGGACAACTCGATAATAGTCTTTATTTTTCGTAGGCCCGTGCATGAACAAGTTCATTTTCTGCACGACCTCGCGTCAAGGCAGCTGCTACGTGATTTAATTTATTTCATGTATAAACATGTTATATGTTGGAGGATTCTTCATACGGCAGTAATTGGTCTGCTGTTAAAGAACAAAATTATAACTTTTTTATTACTACTCGATTGAGTTGTACTCTTAAGAGCAAAAAAACAGGACACTTTGCACTGAAATCTCATGCGTACAATACTCATTCAGTTACTCGTCATCACGAGTACAAACTCGCTTAAAGTTAGAAAATGTTTTTTTTTTTTTTTAATTATAGAATGGATTCGTTGTTCGTTTCCAATCGAGTCCGAACGAATACAATTTTTTTTAATTTAATTTATTTTCAAAAAAGGTACAGCATAACGATTAACAATTACAATTTAACTTGACGAGGCAGCACATAATGACAAGTGCACATAATTAAAAGTGTCCCTTTATTTTTAAATAAAAACGCTTTTGTATTAGTCTGTAAGTGATATGTACGTTTAAAAAATAGATAAATAACGTTCAATATATTATATAAAAGGAAAGGCAAGATCATATCATAATATTGAAAGTACCGAATAGCCAGTTTTTAATACATGCACTTAAAATTCACGTGAGTAGTTGGTTATTTACTGTTTCTGCGGCACGTAAAGCACGCCGCGAAGCGGCGATTTTTTTTTCCAGTTTTTTATGTCCCTCTTAACAAATTCTCTGCGGCAGTTTTTGCGTGCGTGTTTTTTCTTATGAGCGAGCATGTGATAGTCGACCGCCCGCTGCTTGTGTTGATGATGGGTTGGAGATATGTCCACATGTCCCACTGTTGTTTTTTTGGATATGATTGCTTTTTTGATATGGTATACGCGTTTCCTTAAATCGATTTATTTTATTAAGGGCAACGTCTGTTTTTTTGTGCTCTTCCCACGCAAGCGTAATAATATTCTGCGGATGGCAATATATTACGAAATTTATAGTGTCATTCATTAGATAGACGATCGTGAGAATTAAAAAATATATTTGTAGAAACCATAACATAGCATTGGTTATTACAAAATTGTCACGGGTTTTGTATTTTATTGGGTATTAAAGCAAATAATAAATTTGAAGCTATTCACGTTCACATGTCTCTGTTCCATTTCTTTAGATAGTACAGTAAAAAATAATAGATTTAACGTGTCGAATCATGAAACGAACAGGTGTGTTTTTTAACTAGGCAACAGATTCATTATCTTTTTTGCGGCATGTGTGTACGTGTGCAGCATATTTGAAGAACGATAAAGTATCGTTGATTATTATCAAAATGCCACGGTTTTTGTATTCAATTGGGTATTAATGTAAAATATATTTATATCTGCGCACGTTCACATACCTTCGTTCCATTTCTTTGGATAGTACAGCAAAAAAAAATAGGTTGGCCCTGTCGTAACATAAAACAAACAGGTGTGTTTTTTAACTAGGCAATAGATTGCCTTGTCTGCGGCATGTGTGTGATTGTGTGCATTATATTCGAAAACCGATAAAGTATCATTGTTTATTACGACATGTCATGCTTTTCGTATTTTATTGGCCATTAAAAAACCTAAAGAACATTAAAGCTAAGCAGGTTGATGCACGTTCCACAGTATTCCAGTAACAATCCTGTTAGAACCTGTCGGGTAATGCAACGAACAGGTGTCTGTTTTATTAATAAATTCTTGTCTTTTAGTCCATCCTTTGTTATCCGCACCAGTTTCATCCATATGACTCGAAGTGTCTTCATACCATAGCCCACACGTAAGATGAGACTTTTTTGCTGCAGGTCCATAATTTAGTAGAGTTTCCATATATGCACGGTACGCGTATGTATTATTAGGCGGTGATACTAGTTTTTGATTCAAATATATGTCCAATTGGTTAAAAAGTGAATGTAGCCAATTATTCACTGGAGCAACATGAGTTTCTGCTGATTTGATCTTTGTGCCATCTTGATTCAATACTTTGGCTTTGATATGTAGTAAAGTATGAGACAGGTCAATATAGTCATCGCCTGATCCTGGAACTTGAAATTCAATAGGACCATCATCACTAAGAGATGAAATAGGTTTATAATGTATCCACTGCCCATTTTCTATACTGGTTTGCGTTGATGGAAGAGCAAACAAATCTAACTCTGACTTAGCGCATTCACATGAATGATTATGTAAAAATGACATGATTTAATTAGTAAAAATATCGTTTATATATTTTTTATTCTTTTTTGGACCTCTCCCCCGTAAAGCTTTGGGTGCAATGGCGCGCTCTTGCCTCTTTCGTATCATTTTATACCCAGATCCTGACATTAGAGAATCTATTTTTTCATCAGCCTTTCTTTTTAAATTACTGCTTGCATTCTTAAAACGAGACTTAAATGATTCGTCGATAGGGTGCGAATTCATCATGTCTGATAAAAGACCAACACCAGCATTTAATGCTTCTTTCCCAACCGTTCTAAAACCACTAGAAAGCAGAGGAAATACCGATCTAAACAGTCCCCCTAAAAAACTTCCTATGCCATGCCCTCGCTGGTGAGGAACACCTTTATAAACAATGCCTACTCCTGAACCAGCTTGTTGAGCATAGTAATGTTCGTATGGACAAGCAGTATTTTGACGTCTATTATTCATTTTACTCGTTGAAAATGTAGCTTCACGCATGAAGTTCCAAACTGGAATGGAACCTTTCCACCCGTATGCATTCTTATATCAATTTCCATAGTATCAAACTCTCTACGCAAAACAGGTATGTAATGTGCAGGAGAAAAGCTATGCATTTTATATGCTCCATATATATATTTAGTAGGATCAAGCGGTATTATTCTTACTAAAGATGTCATAACATCTCCTACCATTTGAGGTTGAACAATATCCGAATATATAAACAATTGTGATGGTAGTCCCAAATATAAATTAGCAGGAAATTTTCCTAGTTGACATTGGATGAGATTCGTATTTGGTTTGAAACCTAGCTGGAGGTTTAGTATTGGTGTTGCATGTACGGAAACAATGTCTTTATGTGAAGAAGTGACCTTGATAACTTTCGATATTCTGTCATAGTTAAAATTCACCTTGTTTTTCAATAATGAGTTTTCGTTAAAAGCAGATATAAAGTGATCCATGTCGTCATAGGTTGTTGCTGGAATATAAGACTTATATTCAACGGTAACAGGTAACTCTTCGTTCTGTAAAGTAACTTTCTTTTTTACATAAACTACGTTTTCATGTTCTTGAACGTTGTACAGTGAGCATGGGTAATGAAACTCCACTAATCCGACGACCCATTCTCCTTCTAATTTAATTGTCTTTGGAAGTTTGGTGAGAAAGTTTGCTGTTGTATTTTCGGGGTAGTATTGTATTGAACTGTTACTCAGCAGAGTTAAATAAAAACTATCATCACTCATGTTTCTTCTAAACTAGATGCAGATATCCAACTATTAAATTTATTCGGATAACCTCTCCACTTCACAAACACCTCCTTTCTGTTACCAACGCGTCTAGAACTTAATATTTTATCTATTTTATATATCATGGTGGGGTTATAAGTAACTTTCTGTAACTCTTTATAATAGAAAGTGCCTGTGATTGGTTCATCTTGTAAGTCTTTTAAGGTGTAAACAAGATGAGGTGATCTATTAATAACTGAGTCGATTACAAAGATTTCATCGCTCCAATTGGTCTCATAACCTTTTTGAAATATGTGTTTATATTTTGTTATTCTGACATGATCACCAACATTTAACATTGTATTACTATTTTTTTTTAATCCGTTTCTTGGTGTTTCATATAAGTTAGTCCAAACCGTCATAATATTGTTAAAATTAACATCTATAGGACACATTTTAATACTTGAATGGTAAGTGTGATTATATGAATAAAGGAGGTCTTGCAATATATCGATATATTTATATGTATTTTTATGTGTAAAATAACGCCACATTTTCATTTTTAATGTTCTTTGAAAGCGTTCTACAATACTAGCCTTAATATCAGGATTGTTAGTTGTATAGTAGTTTATATTTTTACTTTTAAAATAATGTCTTACCTCTTTAGAAACAAATTCAGTGCCTTTATCAGATTGAATATGACGTGGAGTTGCTCTAGCCTCAATAAATATATCTTCAAAGCATTGCTTAACTGTTTCTGAATCTTTCTTTTTCATTGGTCTAGCAAAAGCATACTTACTAAAGACGTCAATTACGCATAATATGTATTTAAAACTCTCATTATATTTACTATATGTACGCATATCACTTAAATCTACTTGCCAAAGTTCATTATAGTTAGATAGAATGTACTTATTTCGTATAAAACGTCTTTGAACTGGTTTATGTAAAGTATAAGTTTCCTGAGACTGTAACCACTTTTTTACTTCATCTTTGTTCATTCGGCCATGCATTGCTTTAGCTAACTTATCAATACTACTGTAGCCAGCTGGATTAGAAACATCATAGTAAATCCTATTGATATCTAATAAGGGGTCCATCTTTCCCAATCTATTTTCTTTTTGGTTGAATCAGGAGTTTTATATGAAATTGGCGTTGATTGTCCTCTTGATTGAATCGACGTAGATCTGGTGTTTTTATAAATTGGAAATTCCTGGACCTTCTCTGTCTGAAGACCATTTATATATTCCAGATTAGTCGGGTTACCTATACAAGAAGTAGGAACTTCAATATCTTTTAAAACTGAAGCAAATTCTTTCCAGCCGTTAGGTTTGGGGCGTTTGAGAGGTCTTAGAGTGTCACTTATCAAATCAGTTATATTAGTTTCTGGGATAACTTGATTGTTCACTACGATTTCCCCTCCTTCCTTCCACCAAATCATCGGCTTATGTTTTAAAATATTATCGATCAAAGACTGTCCTTTTCTTATGTAACTTTTCGGAATTTTTTTAATGATGTGAGATGGAGTAAACTTCTCAGGGTAGTTATGTTTTGAAGGAGTACTAGTAGCGTCTCTTTCGTATGGTTTTGGGTTAGGTAATGTAACATTATCATCAGTTTCTTCCTTTTTAACCATCGATTTCTCATGTTCTTCATGGGCATTATTTATACCATCAATCATTATTGGAAGCTTCAACGGTTTTCGATCTGTTTCAGTAATATGCAAAAAACGTTGTAATGCTTGAGAATATAACGCCCATTTTTCACGATCTTCTATTTTACTTTTCAGTATTTTTTGCATCTCCTCGTCTAAGCGAGATAAGGAGTTTAATGGCGCATTGTCAATGTGTTTGAGCTTCTCAATAAAATCTGGTTCTACTAAAAGCATTTTCTTCGTGTTCTCCATTTCAATTATGTTAACGAGCTTAATAAACTACTTAAAACAGCCCCCAGTATAATTGGTAAAAACGCACCACCCTTTTGAACTATAATAGTCTTCCTTAACTTTTGTTTTCCTTTCGAAACTAATTTGCGTAATATATTCTTATGTTTATTTAACTTGTTTTTTTCTAAATTGTCTAATGGAACTTTTCCCTTTAAAACGTTGTAAATGCACTCACAAATTATATTTATTTCATCTTCATCACATGCTTTAAGTAAGGCTTGGCGATATTTTGGTTTAAGCGTATGCAAAGCTTTAAGTAAATGTTGATATGTGGCTACTCTGTCAGGCATCATTTAGAACTGACGGAAACAGAATGACTACTGGCATATTTAAACCCTTTTTTGGGAATATATATAATACAACATTTATCAAATGGGAATATCTTACTTTTAAAACGACACATATCATCAGTGCTTTGTTTTAAGTCAATCATCAGGTACCCATGTGCTGGCATAGTTGCATCTTTATACGCTTCATCAACAAATTTTGTATTTTCTGGATAAACTTGTCGGGACAAGTGGCGTATTTGAGTTTTGTCTCTGGGATTTTTAAAATAAACAATGTAGGTTGTGTTCAATGATATGTCGCGTTGTCCTCTTCCTTGATGAAATAAATTTTGAGTTATATAAAAAACACTTAAATTTCTGTGATGACTACCTTTAGTAAAAATATCAACAATACGTCCATCTGACTCTCTCATTAAATCATCGATTATAAGTAGTTTGGGTTGCTTTCCATCAAACATACTTAAATCGGGAATACCTTGAACATAATCGATACCATCCAGATTATAAAGTGGTTGCATTTCATCATAGCACCATAGTACTTGGCTAAATTCAACATTACACATTTGTCCAACATTTTTTAAAAAATTCGTGACAAAATTTGATTTTCCACAACCACTTGGACCAGCAATAATAGCCGTAAACGGGTGAATGAAATGGTACATAGCAAAAAACTGTCTTTCCTCTCTAAACGCTGTCTAGAAACTAAAACGTAATTTATGAGGTTATTGATTTATATTTTAAGTACACACACACACACACACACACACACACACACACACACACACACACACACATACACACACACATAGGTAAACAAGCAAAAAAAAAACAATGTGTTTTCTTAACGATATATTTATATAATACTTAATAAAATGCTAAATTACTTATTAATACAAGAACATTTGAAAATTTATTTAGAACACTCCCCACCGCATGCAACGAACAAGGCAAATTTACAATTTTTATTTTATTTCTTATGTTCTAAGCAGCTACAACATCAACTCAAAAATATTTGTATAAACATAATTATTGATACTTTAATTTATAATGACCCCAAGCTAACGTGTCAAACGAGTCGTTACATAGATATCTTTTTGTGTCATAATATGACAAAGATATTTTATTTATTTTCTGTGTAAAAATTACATGTTTAATTGAGCGAAATCGACACATTTCCGAAAATATTTTTTTTTTCTCCTTTAGACAACGTTTATAATCCTGAATCTGAAACTTCTTAGTCACACATTTATTTATACCTTTGGCCCTAGCTACTATACAGTCCTCCACATTTAAAGCGTACATTTTAGATCTCAAACCTACAAATTCTTTTAAAATTTTACCTTTATTTTCGTCTTTAAAATATCCTAACTTTTTTTTATTTATACATGGAAAATCGTAAATGTTATTGGATGCATAGTCAGATGTATCAAAATGTTTTTTTAAGTCATTTTTTATGTCATAGTAGAAATCGTCCGTAAAAATTTGATATATGAAACTATCTGTATCCGTATATAATAATTTAAGCTTATTTTCAAATTTTGGTTGCATGTACCCATAATGAAATTGGTACATTAAAGTTTTAGATAAATCTAATATGCAGAAGCCCAAGTAAATAGGTTTGTTGTAAATAAGTTTAGTTTTTTTTAATTGAACTGCAGCTAAAGTATCTGAAAATATTGAGATACTGTGGAATTCAGGCCGAGCTATGTAACTTTCAATTCCTTTGATCTTGCCATGATTTTCCCAATGAGTCAATAATTTAACATCGACCCTTTTCTCAATATTTTCCATAGTTTTTCCAAAAACTGCATTATTCATAAGTTTATAAAAGTCTTTTTCGAACTCGGATTTTGCAGCTATTCTTAGCGTGGTGTTTAAATCGATATACTTTTTGAGCCAGTTAGTTTGTTTAAATTTTAGGATCCTATGAACTTTAGTTAACTTTAATCCATTTTGTAAACATTGTTTAAGATTTCTATAATGTATAATATATTTCTGTTTATTTTTTAAATTTGGAACTAATTTTTTTTGTTTACTCTCATCAATTATGTGCTCAGCACAAAATGGTAGGTCTGAATGAGAGTCATGTAAGGAGTCAGGGTAATCTAGATCTACTTCTAAGATGTATCCATTATCAGCATCATTAGGAATTTCAAAATCCGTAGCAGGATCAACCCATTCAAATTCACCTACAGGGAGATATTGCGACATCGCCCAACCATACAAGTTATTTGCGTCGAGGTAAATGAGATAAGATGAAGGTTCGTCTGGATTAAATTCTGCCATGTAGTAATTATTTGATTTCGCATATCGGTTGCTACATTGCGAAATACCGCCTCGCAGTCCTTTTTTAATAAATGAAACTTTATCAAAGTCTGTTAAAAGTTCAAGCTGAATCCCTGTCATTTTAAGCATAGCATCCCAACTTAGACCAGGTGCTGTAAAATAATGAGCTGGATCTAAGTTATATGTTTCAAGACACACGCTACGAAAATTCTCAAAGACATCTGTTAGCAAAAGTACGTCCGTTTTTAAATACAAGTTGGAATAATCCAACATTGTTTTACAATTGAAATGACCCCAAACGTTTTGTGCATGTTGATAATCCTCAATTGTTATACTGCTATCGGTTAAGGAACTGTAGAATTCAGTTATTTGAGGCAATGATGTTACTTCCAGAGATTTATTCGATTTCATGAATTCATATGGAAACACCCCCTTTCGCTTCAAAAGTTCAAAATCTCCATCTCTAGGGTATTGCTTTCTTAACTCATGAAACTGATGGTCTTGGAGATTTTTGGCTAAACTATCTAAACTACTCGACATGAATCTAAAGGAATCAACAAATCTCAGCGATATACATTTCTTATCAAATTTTAGTTGTTTGGAAAAGGAAATATATTTTTCTTTATTTTGTGGGATAATATCGATTGGCCCTTCTCGGAAATTCAAAGCCTTGACAATAAAATGTGCATCATAATTACTTAAATTGTGAAAAAAAACTGGTACATATGATGGAGGTATGAATTTATCATCACATGACTTATGTGCCACTCCTTGGAATTTCCCTGAAGTCCAATCGTAACTAAAACTGCTTTGGGATTTTAACAAATCATCACAAATGATACACTTGATGTTACTACCATCTCCAATTTTATTAAGATCAGTCTGATTTAATGGGATTGGATGTTTCCGGTAATGAATGAATTTAATTAATTGTGCTAAATCGTTATAAAGATTATTCATAAACACTTTAGCGCAATCTGGGCCTGTATATGAACAAAACCGCGAAAGCTTATCATTAAATGAACATTTGATAAAATAACCAAAACTGTACATTTCATGTTGTTGAATACTATGTGTATAAGATTTCGATGTATCTGGATCACAAGATGATATCGGATTTAAAAATGCTTCGAAATCTGCATACACTACAAACGGTAACTTAAGCTTTCGTTGGTATTTATCAAACACAATCATATGACTTGAAATGTCATCACCGAGCCAATTTTTTTTAGTTTTATCATGGTCAGGGAGTTCGACAACAACGTGGCCGCAATCATTTTTTTGATGATTTGTTAATTGTTCATTTGAATAGAATGCTAATAGACACCCATCACAGATGTGAAAGGTATAATTGGTTGTTGATATTTGCCGACTTACTAATCGAGATAAGTTTTTTATATAGCAGTAATGCGTCTGGCTACCTCTAGATATGAAAAGTAAATTTATGTGTGTTGGTTTACGGCATTTGGTAAAGTGGAGTGGACCGACTACTTCATGTGATTTAGATTTTTTATCATAGCTTAATCCAAAAACATTAATGCTTATTTCATTTAATTTTTCAACTCTATGAATATCTGTCAATTTTACTGGGAACGGTATATCTGAAAATTTTAATTTGTTTTGATGAGAAATATAGGACGATACTCTCTGTGAACTATCCTTAACTGGATACAATGCTGAAAGTATTGCCCATTTCAAACACTCATGATCATGGTTTTGCACGTTAATTATTGCCTTTTTTGCTTTAATATCATGTGGTAAATCAATATATGAAGAACCACGCAATGGATTAAATTTATTAATATTCATATCTAAGTATTTTATATGTTTCAGACTCCATCCACTGTCTTTTTTTTCAAAAGTAGAAATTTTATTCGTCACTGAGTTTCTTAAGTGTTCTAAAAATGTTTCCCTGTCATCACCTTTGCAAATGGTCCAACTCAAAATATTAAAATCAAAAAAATTGTTGATTCCTTTAGTTTCTTGTATAAATTCTGCGTGTAATATAAAACTTACTTTGAAAATTGTTAGCTGATTAATGGTGTCATCTATTAGTTTATTAAGAGATGGTTTAACCCTCTCAAAAAAAAGTTCAGGTGTTTCAAATTCAGGATTATTTGTTTCCTGTATTGATACTATTCTATAAGTTAATAACCTATTTCCAAACGCAGCTTCAATAAGTTCAACATTGGGATAGGAATGTTGAAATTTTAAACAGTTATTTTTATGGATATTACTTCTTAAATGTTGGGCGTAGTACCTTCTGGAAACGTTTCGTTTGCAGGTTTTGCACTCGACGATGTCACCAATATTAGATGATGGTTCAGCTCCGGTTCGAGAAGTTGATGGTTGTGGGGATGTAAGATCTTGTTGCGGTTCCATATCAGCTGCTGGAGTGTGCGAATCACATGGTTGAAAGGCTTCTTCTGATGTTCGCTTTCTTTTGATTCCACGTGTTACTGATCTACAAATGAAACAAATAATTAGGTAAATTATATAAATAAAGCGGTTTTTTTTTACAATTAGTAACGTAAAGCACCGTAATATACCTGATTTACTTGATTGACAAAGAGAACAATACGCTTCCATGGGGAATACACCATCTATCTCATCGTAATCCGAAATAAACGATTGAAAAACGGTTACGTGCCCACTGCAAGGGGTTATATATGGTTTAATATCGGGATCGCAAGCTAAATTTTGATCAAGTTTCCCACTTATAAACCACATTCTTAAATATTTATGGAAATTATTTAATAACACTGGCTTGCTAAACATTTTAATGTCCTCACTAGTAAGCACCATCATGATGGTGTGAAAAATATGATACATTTCGTTGAGAATTTTACTTATATCGGGATTCGCCTCCCCACTGCCAGTCAACATAAAAATTAATGAGTACTCACATATTTGGCAGCTGATTCTCGACTTCCGAACAATGTTCATAGAGTTCGTTATCGAAAAGGGACTTGTTAAGATCCGAGACATCTTCACAACGTTCATAAAGGTCTTCGTCGTAGATTGAGCTTTGGAGATCCATTTTGCAGCTTCGGGTGTTAAGGTAGATACGGTATGGTTTCTTTTGCGTTGTCTAACTATATATAGCCCCAGAAATCATTTGTTCGTTGGTGGGGAGAGAGTTTTTTGTGGGCGGAGTAAGAAATAATTTATGGCTTAGCGTCTATGAAATACTTTTTACAGTCATTTTTTGTTGCAATATGTTTCGTAATATTGTAGACCAATTCTTTTGTGTTAGAATAATAGTCATCGTCTTCTGTCTGCGTGTAGTATTTGATTCTAGTATCCGCGAATTTCCAGTGCTGATCGTTTGGGATACCACGCAACTTTTTTATATCGTAAACATCAATTTTAACGAGATGAGTGATCTTTGTAACATCATCTGCGCGAGAAGATATATAGTTGGTACCGCCATTTGTTGACTGGGCGACAGTAGATGAATATTCTGTAGTCTGTTTCTTTTTAGACTTATCGAAAAATACATCGATGTTGTTGGTTCGTTTCTGGGCTTGAATTTTAAGCGGTTTAACTTGGGCTTCATCGTCACTCAAATTACCGTAATAATAATTCTTCATGGTGTACTCAAGAGAATTCGCGTTTGATGTCTAAAACAATCAAAACAATATGTTAAATGCGTGATGCAAATGGAAACAGATAATGGTTATTTATGCATAGTCAGTTAATGTCGAGCTTACCTCCATTTTCAGCGGTAGTAAGACGTAGACACACAGTTCAAAAAAAATCTAAGGATAACTACTCGCACTGTTCTTTAATACACTTTTACCACTTGACAGACACGGTTTTTCAGACCAACTAATCTGAACGAATGCTGGTTCCATCGACTTGGGATCTGCTTTTATTGAGCAACACGCACACACGCACACATGTGGCGGATAAGACAAAAAATCTATTAATAAAACAGACACCTGTTCGTTGCATTACCCGACAGGTTCTAACAGGATTGTTACTGGAATACTGTGGAACGTGCATCAACCTGCTTAGCTTTAATGTTCTTTAGGTTTTTTAATGGCCAATAAAATACGAAAAGCATGACATGTCGTAATAAACAATGATACTTTATCGGTTTTCGAATATAATGCACACAATCACACACATGCCGCAGACAAGGCAATCTATTGCCTAGTTAAAAAACACACCTGTTTGTTTTATGTTACGACAGGGCCAACCTATTTTTTTTTGCTGTACTATCCAAAGAAATGGAACGAAGGTATGTGAACGTGCGCAGATATAAATATATTTTACATTAATACCCAATTGAATACAAAAACCGTGGCATTTTGATAATAATCAACGATACTTTATCGTTCTTCAAATATGCTGCACACGTACACACATGCCGCAAAAAAGATAATGAATCTGTTGCCTAGTTAAAAAACACACCTGTTCGTTTCATGATTCGACACGTTAAATCTATTATTTTTTACTGTACTATCTAAAGAAATGGAACAGAGACATGTGAACGTGAATAGCTTCAAATTTATTATTTGCTTTAATACCCAATAAAATACAAAACCCGTGACAATTTTGTAATAACCAATGCTATGTTATGGTTTCTACAAATATATTTTTTAATTCTCACGATCGTCTATCTAATGAATGACACTATAAATTTCGTAATATATTGCCATCCGCAGAATATTATTACGCTTGCGTGGGAAGAGCACAAAAAAACAGACGTTGCCCTTAATAAAATAAATCGATTTAAGGAAACGCGTATACCATATCAAAAAAGCAATCATATCCAAAAAAACAACAGTGGGACATGTGGACATATCTCCAACCCATCATCAACACAAGCAGCGGGCGGTCGACTATCACATGCTCGCTCATAAGAAAAAACACGCACGCAAAAACTGCCGCAGAGAATTTGTTAAGAGGGACATAAAAAACTGGAAAAAAAAATCGCCGCTTCGCGGCGTGCTTTACGTGCCGCAGAAACAGTAAATAACCAACTACTCACGTGATTAAATTAAAATCGCGTAAGCAATCGAAACACTTGATTACTCGACTACTATCAGTGCATGCAACAGCCCACAGTATTTACCCGCCCAAGCAAATGTAATCACAGCTATTATGCCTTGATTAAAGTAATTAACTACAAACCGTCCTAATAGTTACTGTAAATAGAATCTTACCTATTGAAATGTAATCCTGTGTAAGGTGAAGGAATTTGCGAGGGCGAGTATTGCCTGCAATATAACCGAAGAGTAGATAACTCTATAATAACTTAATGTTGTGTTGTATTAAGCAGTTACGTCTCCTAACTAAGTATGCCATGCTCGAGGCAATTACATTCATATTTTTTCCTTTTAACTTTTAGTTATTATTATTAAGAAATGGCGAATTTGTGTGAAACTTCCTTACAGTGCGGTGCCAGATATTAGTGGAGAAATTGTCGCCTGTACAATTAAAAGACGCTTTCCGTATCATGGAATAAAAATTCTTTCTAAAGCTGATAATCTGGCACCGCACTATTCTACCTCTATATTGTTGCATGTACCCAACACTAACTCAATCTAGCCTTTCAGCCCATTCACCTCATCGCCTCAATAGCAAGCAAACTACATTTCAGAGTTAGCACAAGTTCACCCCGTCCTTATGGAAAGTTCCCAGGGCGCCCGTGGCAAAAGCGCTGCAGTAAAACAAAATGAATTGGACTCTTCCTGGGAGTGCTTTCATTTCGTTTCGTTAAGGTCGTCGTGTTAATTTAGATACGGGTGTACTACTAGACGGCTATGTTCACCCGTTATTTCTGAGTGTTCTCTGCAAACACTATTCTACCAAATCATACTGAACTATGTACTTACGTAAAAACAGTTGAAGACCTATGGTCAAGAGCAAATAAAATGCGTATACTTTGTATCGATTATGATTTATTTTATGTTACATATGTAAGTATTATTTTTTACCCCTCAATGTAAATTGATTAATCGAATTTCCTTGCCAATTTGCCCGTTTTAATTGCACCTTAGTGTACGTTCCTACATAAGTGATAGATCTGTTTTAAACTAACAGCATTATTATAGAGCGATGGAGCATAAATTAGAGAATAATAGTTTAGTTTAGTTTTATTCATCACAAAATACAATTCTCATATTACAAATAAATACATTTTTGCTTAATATTACTATTGTATAATGATCGTTAAATTAAATAATGAGAATAAAATAATAAGTAAAAATATATATATTATATATTCTTACACAACACATAATTAATTGAAGAAAATACAAAATTTCAAATTGAATATAAATAAAATCACTTAGATATTAATAAAAGTAATTAGGAACTTCATTCCAATAAGTAATAATATAAAATACACTTTATTACTAATTATTACGTATCAACTAGGCTATTAATGTAAGGAAAATATCAAATACAATGAAAAATAAATAAAAATAGCATAATTGTAGAGTGAGCGGCTATACTTACCTACATAATAGTAGTTTATGCAACTGGTACATAAGGAGGGGCATTAAAATACGAGTGTGTTTTATGAAACGAGCCGAAGGCGAGTTTCATAATAAGGTCACACGAGTGTTTTAATGCCTAATTATGTACAGTTGCATATATTACTTTATCTACACACATATTATAACTACTCTAAGATGGGTTCAGAAACCGTTGTAAATAAATACAATAATTGTGTTAATACAACCTTTTTTGCACGGTTGCGGAAATATCGAAATGAGAACTGGCAACCGATACCTGAATGTTATTTTAAAAAGTAAAGAGTCCCTATTCTGATGTGATCATGTCGTTCTAGCTCAAATTTCGTGCGATATATACTAAAAAAACATCGAGCTGACATTTCGCATCAACTGAATTTGAATTTTCAGTGATACTAGAATAGGGACATGTCAACTTTGACATTTATATTTTGACAGTTTTGTTTGACGTTTTTATATTTTAACATCATATATGAGATTAAAATTAAAAATTATATTACTGCTGTAGCCTTAGCCACAGATAAGAAAATTGCCATAAATTCATTGAATGTTGAAATGAGAGTCATTTTCTACGGTTTCCGAACGCATATTAGAGGATTTATGATATGTGTGTAGATAAAGGATGATTCACGCTAGACCGTTCCGTGTCCGGGCCGGTCCGTTTTGTAGTGCAAGAAATCAACGGACGCGCGACGGCCGTCCATTTCTTGTACTAGAAAACGGGCCGGCCCGGACACGGAACGGTCTAGCGTGAATCATCCTTAAATGTAATTTGCTGAAAATGTTTTAAGTAACCATTATGATTTTGGAAAGCTACGATATTTTTATGTGTTATTTTTATGCCGTTGGGGGCTGTCCGACATAGCTCGTTTCCTGATAGTGAAGTAAAAGAATTTAAGAGCCCTCCAGGGTGCAGTACGTTTTAGTAGCACTAAACATCTACTACATCTTTAGTATAAAAACACGCTACAATGTGCTCTGAAAACTTTGTTGTGGGAACTAAAGTGGATGCGAAACTCTAAATATTGGGACATCGTGGGATGACTTTGTGTGTTTTCTTATACAATAATAATTAAAAGACTCGATGCCTATTTATCGCAGCAAGACGCTAGTTTTACCTAAATAGTGTTTCAAATTTCAAAAATAGTGTGCTATTTGCAAGCATTGTTAACAACGAGATTTTATGTCTATAAGTTTCATTTATGTTGTATTTAAGACCACGTTATTCGAAATCATAGTATTTTTCATTCAATTTTAAACCATTAAATACTCACTTTATTGATGGGATATTTAGATATGTTATAGTTTAAGAGTCGGTCTAGTGTATTTTAAGGCTGAAAACACGATATTTGAAACTTCGCTCGATGATCTCACATCGCAAAAACAGGTAAATTTTGATCTTATTGTGAGTCGTATATAAAATATATCCAACTCAGACTCGAGTAAAATATATCAATAGATAGGAAACGATGTGAAGAAGTGCATTTTACGGCTAATTTTTTTTTAAATGTTTTTATATTTAACAAAACTCAAAAATATCAGAAAAGCAAACTGCGCGCTTCATTTTAGTAGACAGATGGCCGTTGGGCCTCGAGCTGGACGGACGTCTGTCGCACTTTTTGCAGTTTGACATTTATAAAAATCGCATATTTAATACCAGTAACTAGATGATATTAACATTTTCAGGGTAAATTACTGGTGAGTCATACCGACGAATAAACATTTAAAATAGTTTTCCTGGTACTTTTACAATTCGAGATAGTGGAAAACATAAAATGTGGCTAATAAAGCTTATCATTATATCATGTTTTTCCTTTTTAAACCCTCTCTTATTACAAAAGGTTTCATTGAGTATTTTTAGAATGTGGATTTTTTTCCATTATACGGGTCACACTCCTTCATATAGCATATTGTATATTTTATGTCTATGTGTGAGTATATTCATAGCGCCTGACACATAGTTTGACATCTGACATTAGCAAATTAAATTCAAGCTTGGTATTTCAAATACAATATTTTAAATTATTAAATATATTGAGCTTCGTATTGTAACAAAATAAATATGCCCAAACGGACCGTAATCCTGCCAAAGTTTCGACGCTATTCGACTTCAATTTGCTCTGCAGTTCAATGTAAAGCAGAATGACATCAGTATTACGATGAAAGTGATATTATTGCATTGTCTAATTATTCCAATATATCAACGTAAACGATAAAAAAAGAATAATACAAATTTAAATGAAAAGATGCCTCGGATAATATCTGAAATAGAAAGGGCCCAAAGCTCTGAGGAATTCTGGCCGCTTACGGCTAGTATGTGGGGGAGGATATCTGGTGACGGCGTCGCGGTCTCAGATCTATGATCAGCGGCTTCGGTGAACTTCACTTCATAGCCACATCATGCCCAAATGTTTACGTGAATTTACTGGACGAAGTGATGCTGCAAATTGTTCTACTGACTTTCCTGACTTTATTCAAGATAATTGCCCCATACAGCACGGGTCACTTGGGAATGGTTTACTCTACAGCTACATCCAGGCATAAATGTAATGATGTAATGCCATCGCCTGAAATTCGAACCCGATTGAGAATCTTTGGGGTTTAATGGTTCAACAGTGGGATCATCACCATGAAAGAACCAAAGAAGCAATTCAAGCAATAGATACTGCAATGAAATATGGGAGGAAATGCGGGGAACTGACATAATTATCAACGTCTTCTCAGCTTATTGAGAGACAGGCTACAAACTGTTGTAGACGCACTGTGGTTGCACGCATTATAATCCCTCAGTCTTATGTTTTATGTTTATAATAAATTATATAATAAATCTTGAATTTTATTTAAGATGGATTTATGAACCGTACTGTCTTCTCGAAGATCTCACGGTTCGAAATAAAGGCCATACGATAAATAAAGAATAAATATCTGGGCGACCAAGCTTTGCTCGGCGTTTTCCCGTGCATAAGACCTAGCTAGATCGATTGCTCGTCCCCGAAAACCCCCACATACCAAATTTCGTCAAAATCGTTAGAGCCGTTTCCGAGATCCCCGAAATAAATATATAAATAAATAAATAAATATACAAGAATTGCTCGTTTAAAGATATAAGAAATATCTGGGCGACCGAGCCTTGCTCGGCGTTTTGCCGAGCATGAGACCTAGCTAGATCGATTGCTCGTCCCCGAAAACCCCCCCATACCAAATTTCATCAAAATTGTTAGAGCCTTTTCCGAGATCCCCGAAATAAATATATAAATAAATAAATAAATATACAAGAATTGCTCGTTTAAAGATATAAGAAATATCTGGGCGACCGAGCCTTGCTCGGCGTTTTGCCGAGCATGAGACCTAGCTAGATCGATTGCTCGTCCCCGAAAACCCCCCCATACCAAATTTCATCAAAATTGTTAGAGCCTTTTCCGAGATCCCCGAAATAAATAAATATATAAATAAATAAATATACAAGAATTGCTCGTTTAAAGATATAAGATATCTGGGCGACCGAGCTTCGCTCGGCGTTTTCCTAGGCATGAGACCTACCTAGATCGATTGCTCGTCCCCGAAAACCCCCACATACCAAATTTCATCAAAATCGTTAGAGCCGTTTCCGAGATCCCCGAAATAAATATATAAATAAACATATAAATAAATAAATATACAAGAATTGCTCGTTTAAAGATATAAGATAAATAAATAAATATACAAGAATTGCTCGTTTAAAGATATAAGATAAAGAACTAATAAATAAAGTTGTAAGCTTTTATTAGCAGGGCTTGGCAGGGCAAAATATTTATGTTGAATATTTTTCTAAATAAAATAAAAAAAACACAAAATATTTATTTACCAAAATAACGCTCAATAATTATTTATGCTCTAAAAATTACAAAAAAAAAAAACACTTGCTCTTGCCTGAGATTCGAACCTGCGACCTGTGCTTTAGAGAGCAAGCGATTACTAATTACACCACAATGTACTTGGCTTAGTGGTTGAAATTAAGCTACTTATTTGTGGCTCGCAACTTTGACTTTTTGTGTCGAGTCGTGATAAAATTTAGCCCTTATTTAGTTAAGTGAAATCTGTCAAAACTGCGCAACAGAGACAGAGATATGCACGCGTTTGCGTGAATGTCATAACAATCTGTTCTAAATTTAAATTGTTGACAACCTAATTATCACGTGCGCCACTCTGGCTTATTCTGGTTAATTTGACAAAGAAGGTCTGTCACATATTCAAATTCTAAGTTACAGCAATCATTAAAAAAAACGAGGTCAGTGACCTGTCACAGTAAAGTGAGATAGTGTGTGTAAAATGTAATTGTGTTTGTTACTGGGGAGAATTACGATAATGTTGCGCCGCCTAGCGGATTTTTTGTGTCGCGTTTGTAGTTTCGCTGCAATAAGAAAGCCTTAAGTCATCCCATTTCAGTACTAGGTATAGCGAAGATAAATATTGAAAGCGTTTTGGGCACCTTTGCACCAGGTATGACTCGGGGTGGGTTGTTAGATTAGAATAGTTTAAGTTTTGTTTTTTAATTATTTAATTTAAAGGTATTCTCAAATAAATAAATTATAATATTAATTAATAATAAAAATATTGAAATAAAAATAGGGAAATAATAATAAATAATAATAATAAATATTTGTGGACAATCTTACACAAATCAACCTAGTCCCAAACTAAGCAAAGCTTGTACTATGGGTACTAAGCGACGATATACATACTTATATAGATAAATAGACACTTAAATACATAGAAAACATCCAAGACCCAAGAACAAATATTCGTGCTCATCACACAAATAAATGCCCCGGCTGGGATTCGAACCCGGGACCTCCAGCTTCGTAGGCAGGGTCACTACCAACTAAGCTAAAGCGGTCGTCTATATTAGAGTCTACTTTCAAGGATTTTACTTAATACAATACAAAATCTAAATCCAATATCGCTCAATCAAGCTTTATCTTTATATAGGTACCTACCTAAACGTGTGATAGAATTAAATGACAATAACGAGTAGGTATTTAGTGAATAATACAATATCTATTTGGCTTTAGTCAATATCAGTTTGTTTTTAGTCAATGGGGTATTTAGGTATTTAATAATTATTTTTTATACAATCATGTATACCGAAGTAATTATGTTCGTACTCGCTTTTTCTTAATCGTAAGCTTTCGTTTAATTTTCTCGAAATGATAAATGTTGCTCAATTATTGCTATACATATAGTGGATAAAAAAATATCAAAATATATAATAAAAAGTAAATTATCAATAGAAATGGAATTTTCATGCATAATCGCAATATTTTATAAGAAAAAAGGCAAATTACTCATTTCACCATACAACGGTAATACGATGTCAACCAGTATTGAGCGTATTCAGTTCTCGAAAACTTTGCCTCACATTTTCGTGTTTTGTGTTGCTCTCTAATTCTATTTGGTCCCATACGAACATTTGACCGTCTCTAAAAACTGGCTTCGAAGGGCACCATAAAACGAATCAAAAGTGAATTAGTCAAATAGCACATTCATGTAATATTCATAGCAAGCACATTATTCTAAACCACGTGTACTAAACGAGGCTACCAAAACACGCTACAGCCACAATCCTTAATAATTTAATGGAAGATCCTTACGTAAATTCTCCACAAATTTCGCTATAAGTAATCGACATCTTTATTCATGAACTATGAACAAGATAAATTGTATAACTTCAAGGTTTTATTGAACTTTGTCTTTAAAAGAAAATTATTAGCATAAGCACGTTAATTGGATATCTTAGCGGCCGACAGCTACCTATAGAAAAAAAAACATTCCCGAAATTAAATCAAAAACGTTCCGGTATTTTCTCGAAATTCACAGGATTATTTAATTTATAATATATGACGATAATTTATGACGCATAAGATTCAGAATTGTAAGTGTATGGTCGCTACTTTATGATAATTGGCATGAAGTAAGTATAAATATGGAGCTGGTGATACACACATACAAAGGTAGGAGATGTAAGCATAGACGATAACACACGTGGGAACGAGATACAACGTCATTATCTTCTGTCCCTCATCGCGTATAAGGCAGCATTTGTCTGCCACCGGCCCGTGCCACCAAAGTGTCTTCGATGAACCAGTGGCCAGCGTATAAGAAAATATGTTACCCATAATGTTGGGTAAACCAAACCGACTCGAATGTTAAAAATAACAGATTTTAACATTTTTATCGTGATTAGAATACTGAATAAATTGGTGTCAATAAGGTTTTTAATGAGGTTTTGCACTAATGTGGGTAAATATCATTTTTACAATGACTGAATAACTAAAACGTTTTAATCATAAGTGTAACTTAATATGCCACAAGATCAATTTGTTGCCCGCTAACATTTATTAGGAGTTTATTTCGAAGATTCTCAATAAAAACCTACTTATGTCAGTAAAAATGGGGAGATTATTCTTTTTGTGGTATCCCCAGAAACAACTGTCAAATTATCTCCGTACCTGTTGGACATTCGCTAATAGTAGGTATGAATCCTTAAGTGGGAGTTACAAGTCATGATAAAGTTTGGCCTCACGATGGAAACTGTTCCTTAGGCTACTTGTAACTTATACTGAGCGAGGCCAAAAAATCCACGCAAAAAATTCAAAATGGCGGCTATTTTAATTTCCAATTTTTTTTATTTTTTTTAGAACTCAAAAATGCTTCGTGCTACACAAAAACTTTGTATGAGAATTATGTTTTGCATAAATTTATCTATAACTTTGGTTATTATCATTTTCTCGATATATCTAATAGTTCATGAGAAAAATGGTGTTCAATATTGCGTTTCTTGTTAAAACACTGTTAGTCAAAAGGCTTATCAAAATCAAACTGCATCGTATGCAGAAATCAATCCATTTTCTCCAGTGATACTAGGAACCAATATAAAGGATTTCATCCGGCGAAATGAAAATTTCAACGACGGGAATTCAAAATGGCGGTCATTTACCAAAGGGGGAGCCGCATTTTTTAAAAAGTGTATAATTTCAAAACGGCATCTGCTATTTAAGTAATATGGGTATCAATCGATTGGTATTGACACCATTAATTAAAATAAGAAAAATACCATGTAAAAAATTAAAGATGGCGGCCACCTATAACAAAATTGTAAAATTTTCATTCTTCTTTTTTCCGTTATATTAAAAATAACAACTAAATGTCCAATGACATAGTCAATTTATATATTTACATAAATTCTCATAGTATTATCTACGCGACAAATTAAAAATTATGATAATCCGTCGATTAGTTTTTGAACTATACGAATTACAAACGAGCCTCGGCGAGTGTGTCATAGTAGTTATGGAAACAAACTGCACTTTTGTAATGAAAGCAAGTCGCTTTTGCACAATGGTATTAGTGACGAGACCAAACTTGATTATTTTTTCGATAATATCTAATTTTCACCAGTCAGTAACCGAGACTACGCCACTTCGAAATTATAAGTCTAAAACGTTCTACTAAGTTAAAAGGTGGCCAGATTTGGACAATAAATGTGGCAATCGATAGAGAAAAATGTTGTTCAACTTAAAAAAAATACGCTTATTGTTACAAAACTTAAGAAATTTTTTTTACTGTGTTTAGCAATAAACTTTTTATTTTATTTTTATTTTTTTAATATGTATACTCAGTAAAATCCTACACTTTGTTTTTTCTGCGTTTAAGAACATTTTAATATATAGTACATTGTGCATTTAGGGAGGTAAGGAGGTTATTACTAACGAAAGTCTAATGGAATTACTTTTATTGACTTGAGTTGTAATAACCCTTACTATACATACATACATACTTAAACACATCATATACTCACGACCGTATCCCATTGGGGTAGGCAGAGACCAAAGAACGCCAAGTACCGGTCCTTACATACATCTCATGTATATCGTCGCTTAGTACCCATAGTACAAGCTTTGCTTAGTTTGGGACTAGGTTGATTTGTGTAAGTAATATTGTCCACAAATATTTATTTTATTATTATTATTATCTCTTGCTGCAGTCACATCCATACATCTCCTCATACAATCTCGTCGGTTGCGGGAACTCTTACCACCCGTGATACAAATATATTATATTACTTACACTTTATCATGTAACTTTTATTCAACTTCTATGTAATTTTTGGTGAGCAATAAAGAATATTTGTATTGTATTGTATTGTATCATGGCTTATAACTCTCATAGTTGTTTTTTTTTATATTGGGGAAACTTTCTGTAGTGTGATTGTTTTTGGAAAAATATATTCTTTTCAGGTTAAAAAAATATATAAGTTATGAATATAAGTACTTATAGGGTATGAATATCAAAAGTTTATTGCAAAAAAAGGATTTTTTTTCTTAAGTTATGTTAAATAAAATCACAGCGTTATTTTTTATGTTGAAAAACATTTTCCTGTATCGATTGCCACATTTATTGTCCAAATCTGGCCACCTTTTAACTTAGTAGAACGTTTTAGACTTATAATTTCGAAGTGGCGTAGTCTCGGTTACTGACGGGTAAAAATTAGATATTATCGAAAAAATAATCCAGTTTGGTCTCTTCACTAATACCATTGTGCAAAAGCGACTTGCTTTCATTACAAAAGTGCAGTTTGTTTCCATAACTACTATGACACACTCGCCGAGGCTCGTTTGTAATTCGTATAGTTCAAAAACTAATCGACGGATTGTCATAATTTTTGTTTTGTCGCATAGATAATACTATGAGAATTTATGTAAATATATAAATTGACTATATCATTGGACATTTAGTTGTTATTTTTAATATAACGAAAAAAAGAAGAATGAAAATTTTACAATTTTGTTATAGGTGGCCGCCATCTTTAATTTTTTGTATGGTATTTTTCTTATTTTAATTAATGGTGTCAATACCAATCCATTGATACCCATATTACTTAAATAGCATATGCCGTTTTGAAATTATACACCTTTTAAAAAATGCGGCTCCCCCTTTGGTAAATGACCGCCATTTTGAATTCCCGTCGATGAAATTTTCATTTCGCCGGATGAAATCCTTTATATTGGTTCCTAGTATCACTGGAGAAAATGGATTGATTTCTGCATACGATGCAGTTTGATTTTGATAAGCCTTTTGACTAACAGTGTTTTAACAAGAAACGCAATATTGAACACCATTTTTCTCATGAACTTTTAGATATATCGAGAAAATGATAATAACCAAAGTTATAGATAAATTTATGCAAAACATAATTCTCATACAAAGTTTTTGTGTAGCACGAAGCATTTTTGAGTTCTAAAAAAAATTGGAAACTAAAATAGCCGCCATTTTGAATTTTTTGCGTGGATAGTTTGGCCTCGCTCAGTATAAGTTACAAGTAGCCTAAGGAACAGTTTCCATCGTAAGGCCAAACTTTATCATGACTTGTAACTCCCAAGATCCATTTATATGGGGATTCACACCTACTATAACCCCCCTTCTATAGGATCCTCTTTCTACGATAATTGGTGTTGTTTCATAAGTTCCTTTTTATTTTATTTTTACTTATTTATATGTACCTGCGTATTTTTAGAACATAAACGGCCACTAGAACGACAAAAGCGCCAATTTGTAACAGTGAGCAACGTTAGTGGCCGTGAATAGAAAACATCAGCTAACGTTAATAAATGTCACTCCGCTCGGGGTCGCCGAGAAAGATTTTTCGTGACGAACATTCAAGGGGGTCGCAAAAACGAAACACGAGAACACTTCTATTTTTTCGCTCGCACAAGTATGATAAATATCAGTTTATTATGATACTTCCTACTCCCTGAAACATGGTTATGAATGCGCAAAGTGTGTCTCGCAATCATTTATACGCCCTTTATGTTTGAGGCAACATAAATAACACCTAATGGTAGATCATGCGGGAAGGAAAATGGACCATAACTATTATCTATGCTGTATCTTTATTGTAATTTCCCCGTCAAATGCTACCCGGCTGTGTGGCAACTGGCGCAACTGGCAATGAAGCAGTTATTTTGTGGCATACTTATTTATTGATAAATCGCTGTAGAATAAGTAATGCGCTTCAATCAATATAGAAAATTGTTAAAGGCTGGTTATATTTAGGACAGGTCTGCTACAGATCTCTGGGACGGAAGTCTACTGACAGTTGTTTGGAAGTTGTATTTATGCAACCTATTTTAGAAAATACTTCATGTAACGTAACCATGTCGTGGTAATATTGCTTAATTTAGGCCCTAGTTACACAATTTGCTGTTATCTAGATCGAAAAAGGTTTCTTGCCAGAAAATAAGTTAGATCCTCTGTCTAAACTATCCATCTTATCATAGTAAACTAATAAACACTCCCAATACATAATTAATCTTTCAAAAATCTTCTATTAGTTAGGTAGATGTTTGGCTTAGTAAATGCAATAAGTATGTTCTATGTCAAATAAAACTCAGCGACAGACCTCAGCCATCTAAATTTAGTACGCATTTTCATCCTTATAATCAAACAGTCATCCAGTGTCTACTATTTAGATTTATGAAAGTATTATACGTATTATTAGTGTTAAGAAAATGTAAATTTGTTAACTTGTTATTCATTTTGTTAGCAACTCGTACGCTTCTCAGATTCGGCCTCTATCCTCTGCATATTTCATCCCCCGTTCGTCGAAGACAGCCCGCATTCGTATCTTGCTGGTATTCAAACTGAATTTAAACAGTTTGTTCCCGGTTCTTATTGTTGGTTGTATATTGATGAGGAAAGTGGTGTTTTAATATTCAGTGTAATAGGGATGACGACACTATAAAATAAAATCAATAAATCCAAATTTTCTACATAAAGGCTCAAATTCTCAATCAAATGGCGAAAAAAGTAATTCAAAAAATAAATAATTACGTAATTATAAGTCTTCAAAGTTTTAAGAGTGGGTATGTTCTGTCCCTTTTCCGCAAAACGCACCTTTGTATTGAACGATCGTCATTTAATATGGCGCTACTTAATTAACAGTGACGTCACGGTTAGGTAGCACTTTCTCTCTCTAACTACGAACATTCTAACCGTTGTAGCTTCGTTATTTTTTCAGATATTTTCACTATTTGGCATAGTTTTATGTCTTCTTTCTATTGAAGTAATAATTTTTTTTGAGTCGACATCCCTATTTAATTGAACTGCCATCAGTTTAGTTCACATAGAACCGATGTAGACGGGAAATCTATTGTCTAAACATATATTCAACTAAAATTCACTCGCTAGTCATGGCTTGATTATGCCATGTTCTACTCCCGCACACAGAACAACTTGCGAAATTTAAATACAAATGCATAGTTAGTGTCGAATTGAATGACTATTTCGGAATGTCGACCGTCCTGATTTTAGAAAAAAATATTATCAATATTTTTTAAAAAGATGTGAATATATCATTTATTTTTTTTAAGTTGAAAGCGGCCTTATTTTCTCTTTTTCCTTGACATACCATTTAATGTTTCACAAGGAATTCGAAGGTTCGTAATCCATCGCGGGAATGCTTTCTGCGTGAGGGGACCATGCCAAGGGGTCAGGGGGCCCAATTTAGTATTAGTTAATTTTACTTTTATTCCCAATCTGAGTTTATAATGTTTATTACTTAGATACTATAAATTTAAGTGTTGCACCGAAATAAAATTAATCATCATTAAATATATATACATATTATATATCCATATTTCGTTTCAATAAAAGGCTACCCTGGCGTTACTGCTCCTCTTAATCTTAGAAAAGTCGCAAGCAATATTATAATAAGTTATTAACTTTAAATAAAATAATACCCTTACTGTTGTTGACATTTAAAGCCAAACCTTGCTTACAAACAGACAACGAAACAGATTATATAAAGAACAAGACTAACCCTTTCGTGTCAGCGTGGCAGTGTCGTTGTAAAACGGGGTCAAGTGCGGGATCCAGTGCGGGCAGAAGTGTCACAAAGCGTCTAGCCCCCTTTGAGGCTGGAATCACGGCCAAGTGTGCTTGGCGTGGCTACGAGCTGGCTAATCTTTGCTCGACTCGACGCTGATTTGAATTTTAATTTTTTTTGCCGTGTTAACCCTTGAAATAATACCGATACTTATCACTTGAAATGTTTTTAATATTAGTTTTTTGTCAATATTTTCTGAACTGAAAAAAAAAATTGAGAGGAACGTTTTTCAAGAAGACCTTAAAAACGGACAACGCTATTATTATTACCTTATATATTAACTGTCACTTTTAAAGGACGTTGACATTTTTAGTTGTGATGTGCAATGTTTGTTGTGCAATAGAAATGGCACAGAACTCGAGTTTTTATCGCCATAGGTCCTTTTATTGCCTGTAGGAGCTTTTCTGAATAGAAGGTGTGAAAAAATATTAGAGGCTAGCTCCACTCGCCCATAGATTTTTTCCGCCCTGTAGGTATATATGCATAGCTACTTTTTGCTAAGCCAAGGCCCTCGTAAGTACCTACGATCCAGTTATATTATGTAATATTATGTAGATACACAATTGACAATATATATCATTTTTTTAATGATTCCATTTCAATCAGTTTTTGGAGAGTAACAAATGTTTCTAATGAACAAGTAGGTACAATTAGAACAACACAAAAGGCAAAAATGGGTTTCAAAGTACAGCTTAATGGAAGAGCCCTAAAAACGCTTTTCATCCTATTGAGCATGTTTTGTGACGTCAAATACTAGGTATGTGCCCCGTACCACGGTTGTATGAAAAAACGAGTAATCTGCTCTTTTGGTCGTGAAATATAAAAATAATACATTTTTTATTTATTTTTACATAAGAATCCTGATGGTGTTTTTTAATTAACTTTCGGTCACTAAAAAAATACATAATTATTCGAAACTTCAAGTGTCATAACTTTTTAAGATAATTATTTAACATACTTTATGTCACACCTGGCCATAAAGCGGCAATTACCGCACGCTTCGCGCGCGGGAAATCCCACTTCCTGGCCAGGGGGTGGCATAAAATTTTGTACTTAACACGGGCGGTAATAAAGAAAGCCTCAGCTCGCATATTTATCGCCCTTGCCTTCGGCTCGGGCGTCAAATACCTGCGATCTGAGACATTCTTTGTTTTACCACCCTTGTTAAGTAATGTACTATAAATCATCTTAAATATTACTTAACTTATTATTGTGATAATTTATAAACACGCTACATTACATTGACAGATTACATAATATGAACAATAACCACCTAATGCCTATATTCTAATATGTACATTATTATTGGGGAACGGGACTTAATCGCGTACAATTATAACTAATTTACCTTTTTTAAGGTTTTTGTCCGACGTTTCGAATGTATCACAACATCTGTGGTCGCGAACTGACTGGCGTGAGCGGGTATCAACATCTTCTAGCCGCACGGGTTTTCCGAACTACCCGCACTTGGTCTTCATTAATTACATTCTCACTAGGGTTGTCACTCGCACGACACACAACACTAACAATGTCCGTTGATGTAATGGACGATGTATTTCCCAGGGATCGGATACCGGTATTATTTTCAAACCGGTTTCGGCCATTGACCCCAAACCGAAATGAATAGCGTTTGTGGTTTCGTTCTTGTTTCTGGTTTTCGGCACTCAAAACCGGTTAGTGAAGGAACTGTTCTGGGCCCAATTTCGTTTCCGTGGAACGAAATTAACCGGTTTTCGACGGAGACAACCAGTCTTAACTCGAATTTTTGACAGAGGCCGCCAAGGGTTACTATTATCCGCAGCGGGAGTGCGCTTACAATTTATTTAAAAGCTAATTTATAATTTGATATTAAATTTTACCACTAGACCTGATGTCGAGGGTCTGATGATGCAGCCGGAAGAGAGCCACTGGAACTGCCTAACGGAAAGTGATAAAGTAGTCGAGCTAGGGCTTGTTTGTTTTGTTGTCTTGAGTACTTACCACTGATCCTGATGTCGAGGGTCTGATGATGCAGCCGGAAGAGAGGCACTGGAACTGCCTAACGGAAAGTGATAAAGTAGTCGAGTTTGGGCTTGTTTGTTTTGTTGTCTTGAGTACTTACCAATGGACCTGATGTCGAGGGTCTGATGATGTAGTCGGAAAAGAGGTACTGGAGCTGCCTAACGGAAAGTGCTACGATAGTCGAGTTTGGGCTTGTTTGTTTTGTTGTCTTGAGTACTTACCAATGGACCTGATGTCGAGGGTCTGATGATGTAGTCGGAAAAGAGGTACTGGAACTGCCTAACGGAAAGTGCTACGATAGTCGAGTTTGGGCTTGTTTGTTTTGTTGTCTTGAGTACTTACCACTGAACCTGATGTCGAGGGTCTGATGATGCAGCCGGAAGAGAGGCACTGGAACTGTCTAACGGAAAGTGATAAAGTAGTCGAGTTTGGGCTTGTTTGTTTTGTTGTCTTGAGTACTTACCAATGAACCTGATGTCGAGGGTCTGATGATGCAGCCAGAAGAGAGCCACTGGAACTGCCTAACGGAAAGTGATAAAGTAGTCGAGTTAGGGCTTGTTTGTTTTGTTGTCTTGAGTACTTACCACTGGACCTGATGTCGAGGGTCTGATGATGCAGCCGGAAGAGAGCCACTAGAACTGCCTAACGAAAAGTGATAAAGTAGTCAAGTTTGGACTTGTTTGTTTTGTTGTCTTGAGTACTTACCACTGGATCTGACGTCGAGGGTCTGATGATGCAGCCGGAAGAGAGGCACTGGAACTGCCTAACGGAAAGTGATAAAGTAGTCGAGTTTGGGCTTGTTTGTTTTGTTGTCTTGAGTACTTACCAATGAACCTGATGTCGAGGGTCTGATGATGTAGTCGGAAAAGAGGTACTGGAACTGCCTAACGGAAAGTGCTACGATAGTCGAGTTTGGGCTTGTTTGTTTTGTTGTCTTGAGGTCTTACCACTAGACCTGATATCGAGGGTCTGATGATGCAGCCGGAAGAGAGGCACTGGAACTGTCTAACGGAAAGTGATAAAGTCGTCGAGTTTGGGCTTGTTTGTTTTGTTGTCTTGAGAACTTACCAATGGACCTGATGTCGAGGGTCTGATGATGCAGCCAGAAGAGAGCCACTGGAACTGCCTAACGGAAAGTGATAAAGTAGTCGAGTTAGGGCTTGTTTGTTTTGTTGTCTTGAGTACTTACCACTGGACCTGATGTCGAGGGTCTGATGATGCAGCCGGAAGAGAGCCACTAGAACTGCCTAACGAAAAGTGATAAAGTAGTCAAGTTTGGGCTTGTTTGTTTTGTTGTCTTGAGAACTTACCAATGGACCTGATGTCGAGGGTCTGATGATGCAGCCAGAAGAGAGCCACTGGAACTGCCTAACGGAAAGTGATAAAGTAGTCGAGTTTGGGCTTGATTGTTTTGTTGTCTTGAGTACTTACCAATGGACCTGATGTCGAGGGTCTGATGATGCAGCCAGAAGAGAGCCACTGGAACTGCCTAACGGAAAGTGATAAAGTAGTCGAGTTAGGGCTTGTTTGTTTTGTTGTCTTGAGTACTTACCACTGGACCTGATGTCGTGGGTCTGATGATGCAGCCGGAAGAGAGCCACTAGAACTGCCTAACGAAAAGTTAAAGTAGTCAAGTTTGGGCTTGTTTGTTTTGTTGTCTTGAGTACTTACCACTGGATCTGATGTCGAGGGTCTGATGATGCAGCCGGAAGAGAGGCACTGGAACTGCCTAACGGAAAGTGATAAAGTAGTCGAGTTTGGGCTTGTTTGTTTTGTTATCTTGAGCACTTACCACTGGACCTGATGTTGAGGGTCTGATGATGCAGCCGGAAGACAGCCACTGGAACTGCCTAACGG